>CM073000.1:22504415-27504415 GCA_037038555.1 Rhynchonycteris naso
ACACGACTTTGGGTAAGTCACCTCTTTATCATGATTTTTAACCCTTTCATGGAACAAAAACAGAAAAGGTTTTCCTCCATTAAAAAGCTGCAGTAGAACAAAAGTAAGCAAAAAGTTAAAACGAATAAAAATTTAAAACCACTGTGAGAAAGGAGGAGCCTGAAAGGTTTGCAAATTCAATCCCTCTCCTAGGCGTCTCCCAACAGCCTGGTCATGGCTAGTCTTCCTTTTGGCTCTGCCTGTTTGTCTGGGACTTCCAGAAGAGACCTGGGTCCTGACCTGCCCACCTTCCTTTCTTTTTCATAGTCTTGCTGGGATATTATAACCTTTAAAAACTTCAGCTGTTTTTCACATAAAGAAGATGGGTTTCATTTCACTGTGACATCTCCTTCTCATGGACCATTAATAGGCAATGTCATTCCTATCTCAGGTTTGACTAACCAAGGACGACACTACACTGTTAGCATGGCGAAGGCAGCACCCGTGTTCCTGTGTTCTCCTTTAGAGAGTTGAGCATTAACTATGTTGGTTTCCTTAATTTCTGGAAACCTTTCAAAATCATGTAATATAACCTCTGCCACCTAGTCCTTTTAGGGAAAAGAGCCAATTTCAACTCTTCCTTCTGTTATTATACTACGATAATGCAGCATTTTTTGAATGAATCATCATGGAATGCCATTTTTAAAAACATAGGTTTATATGCCAGCTTTCTCCATTAATTATTAAAAACTATGTAAAAGTGAAAATTTATGAAAATAACATAAATTTTAAATTAGAGGTATAAAACCAAAACAATTTAGAATGAGGCCAAAACGAACAAACCACTTATACGTATGCTTAGTGTGCTTAATTTGTCCCAACATATAGGGCAAAAAACATACCAAGAAAATATGGCTGCTGTAATAATACAAAATAGTTTTGGATAACAGTAAGGCTTATTTTTCACACAACACACATTTTTTTTTTTTGGTTTACATTTTATAATTTTTTTATTATTATTATTAATTTTAATGTGGTGACACCAATAAATCAGGGTACATATGTACAACGAAAACATCTCCAGATTATCTTATCATTCAATTGTGTTGCATACCCGTCACCAAAAGTCATATTGTCCTCTGTCACCTTCTATCTGGTTTTCCCTGTGCCCCTCCCCTCCTCCCTACCCCACCTTCCCCTCCCTCCCCCCACCCCGTAACCACCACTCTCTTGTCCATGTCTCATAGTCTCACTTTTATGTACCATATATGTATGAAATAATGCTGTTCTCAGTTTTTTTTTTCTGATTTACTTATTTCACTCCGTATAATGTTATCAAGGTCCATCCATTTTGTTATAAATGGTCCGATGTCATCATTTCTTATGGCTGAGTAGTATTCCATAGTATATATGTACCATAGCTTTTTAATCCACTCGTCTTCTGATGGACACTTGGGCTGTTTCCAGATCTTCACTATTGTGCACACACATTTTTAAAAAGTATTCTCTCTAGACAAAATAGATAATATATGCCCACATGCATGCATACACACACATGCACGTACTTATATACAATGCATTCATATGTATTTATGTGTATGTGGATACATGTATACGTAACATTAAGATATCACCACCCACACTGACAGATAACCAAACTAGCAGAACACTAAAACTGCAGAAGAAATTTTTGGGGAGTACAGGCACTTCAAGTAACTTTCTTCAAACATGTTATGAATGTATTAGCACTCACAAGAGAATTAGATGCGATTCTGAGAGAAAATGTGACTATAGTTAACAACACTGTATTGCATATTTGAAAGTAGCTGAGAAATCTTCAAAGTTCTTATCACAAGAGAAAAAAGTATTTTGTAACTATGTGTGATGATAGATGTTAAATAGACTTACAGTGGTGGTCATTTTGTAATACATACAAATATAGAATCATTACACCTGAATTTAATATAATGTTGTATGTCAATTATACTTCAACTTTTAAAAAAGTCTGCTATACTATCAGATAATTGTTACAAGACAAGCACAAAGCAGACATAAACACAAACATGTCTACTGTCTTATGCCCTCAGTAGGAGAGAGCAACCCTTTTAACTCCTTTCTATTGCTGGTTTTGTTTGTTTTACTCTAGAGGAAAAGGATACATTTAGGGTTGGGGGTGGAGGACATTTCATGTTAGCCCGACTCTGGAACACATTGTAAATGAGGAAGTCTGGAAAAGACAGCACTGGGAACGCGAGGACAGACAACCAGTGCACAGTGAGGGGCGGCAGCAAGGGGTCATGGTGAGGATGAGGCTGGGTGGACGGCAGGGGCCAGGATGATGCAGAATCTCATGAACTTCTGCAAAGATTCTGAATATTTTTGCAAGGACTATAGGGAATCATTTAAATGCATTAAGGCGGGTTAAAAGAGATAAATGATCAGATCCGAGGTCAGATGGAGAAGAAATTTAAAGTGGTAAAAGCATCCCCACAAATGCAGATAGGGAGACCACAGTGACTTGCAAGAGAACATGGTAGCAATGGGGAAAAGTGAAGAGGCCAGGGGATATTTAGAAGGTCAAGTCCATAGAACGTGGTTTTATAACACTGGTTCTAGCAATAAGGGGTGGAGGTAGGGATGAGAGTCAACAGAAGAGAGAAAAGAGAAAGTTGAACAGGAAACCCTGAAAGACTCCATGCCGGCCCCACAGGAAACAGGTGGGGTCACAAAGAAAACTGAACAGGGGCAGCCCAAGAAACAGGAGGGAAAACCAGGGGAGTACAGTGCTATCAAGCTAAAGAAAAAGAGTATTTCAAGAAAACTGTTAGAGAACCAAATACTGAGAAGAAAGATGAGATCTGAATAAGGTCCTCAGATTTAGCCACAAAGAAGTCACTCATGAGCCTAGAAGAGGTGGTTTGGTGGGTTCAGGTGCCAGAATCCAGATTAGAGAGGGTTGAGGACTGAATATGGAATAAAGAAATAAAAACAGCATTTCAACAACTCTGTTGAGGAATCTGGCCTTTAAGGAAAGGAGTAATATATAAGGCAGGCAGTAGATTAAAAAAAAGCATGGGGGTGGGGGCCGGTTACTGTTTGATGTTTTAGTAACAAAGGCTTCAATGAGCTTAAAGTCTAATAAGAAAGATCTGTTGAGAGAAGAAAGTTTAATATAATGAAAAAGCTGTTTTGAGGGCAATGGTGGAGCTGGGCTCCAGAACGCGGGAGGAGGAGGTCAGGCCTTGGGGAGATGGGAAAGGCTTCCTTGGTTAACAGAGGTGAGGATGGATGCAAAGAAGGAAGGTAGCAAAAGAAAGACTTCTCACTGGCTGGCTTTGATTTTCTGTGAGAGCAGGAATTGAGATCATCAGTTAATAATGAGGGAAGGAAAGACGGTGTGAGGGAGAGGAAAAGTAAGTCAACATAGAAAAAGGCATCTTGGTTGAAACCGCTTGAGGCTGGGAACCACAAAAGCCATCTGCCCTGAAGTCTAACTTTGTCTGGTGCGCTCCCTTGCTCAGGTATGTGCACAAAGCACAGAGATGGGCTCATACAGGATCAGGCTTTCCTGGGGAACTAGTATGCTCTCACCAGCTTGCAAGGAACTGGAAAGGACTCTGTGAAAGTTTAAAAAAAAATTTTAAACCCAATTCCTTCACCTAGAGACCAGCTTCAGAACAACCTCTGTACTTCAGAACACAACTCACCAACTCGCACACAGATACGTGAAGCTACATATGCCACTTAACATCTGCTCTTTAATAAATCCCACAAAAAGCTGTCATTAAGTATGCCTCACCTATCCTAGAACGGCAGAGCAGTTGCCATAACAAATTCCTGAAGATGACTGTTTGGATTAAGTCATGTTCAGGCTGAACATATTCTTACTGTTCTTGTTGGTACAAAGAGCATCTCACCTCCCCACCCCACCCTGGGGTGAAAGAAAAAAAAGTAACCTGTAATATGGCCCTCCCTTCTCCACCACCCTGCAAATCAATACAAACATGCAGGAGACCCACCCACAGTTGCATAACTAGGTGCAACTGTGGTCTTTTATGCTCATATTTGGACACACATCATTGAAAGAAACACAGCCAAGAACTTCAAGGTGGCAACGAACTACGAAGGTAATTTTCCCTTTTCTCAAAACTACATGCCTGAGTTCACTTCAAATATTCTTCCAATTTTTTCCTACAAACTGACTCTCTGCTCACAACAAGGGAGAAGGCAGAGAATGAGAAATACAGTAACTTGCAGCAAGCGTTCTTAGTACCTCAAGAATGGAATCTCACAACCACAGTCAGAAAGGAAAAGATACTTAATAAACTATGACTCGCTTTGCAAACCATCCACTCCACAGCAGCCTCATAGAATTTAATAAAGAAAGAAAATGGTATTGACTTTGATGGTGAAATAACTCCTTCAGTACCTACATTTTAGTGAACTTCTGAGAGCAAACACTGGGAACTTTTTTTTTTCCATTTTCTATTGTATGAGGTTTTAGAACTTTTTCTACATACTTCTGCATCGCAGATTCCAAATATGAAATCCGTTTTTTGGTGCATGCTCTACTTTTTATGCAATTTTAATTTCTTTTTGTTACAGTTAATGGCATGCATTGGTTTTTAAAATTGGAGTTAAAGGGAAATGACTCTTGGATTGAACATAACCACAAGGCAATTAATGTTTTACAAACATCACTTTGACATAATTGCAGTTGTTTTTAAATATAAAAAATTACTATCTGATAAAAACACCCTCTTATTTTGTTTTAAGATTGAATCACGGCTTCTTTGAGTACGCATAAATGTAAGAATAGTCCTGACACCTTCTGTTATATATGTGGCTGTTACACACTTCAATGTCAAAGGCGCAATATTCATCATTTGTGACATGTGCATATATTGATTTTCAAGTTCCCCTTGGCGATCAAGACAAGAAATGGGCTCCTCATATTGTATGTCCAAATTGTGAGAAAATGCTTCATGACTGGACCGAAGGCAAACGCAAAGGAATGCCATTTAATATTCCCATGGTTTGGCGTGAACCTAAGGACCACAGCAGGGACTGTTATTTCTGTCTGATCCATACAAAGAGCATTGGCAAGAAAAAATGGCATATGATCACATATCCTAATATTCCTTCAGCAATACGACATATCCCACAGTCTGAGACACTCCCGGTCCCAGTTTTCAATAGTTTTATTTCTTCTAAGCACAAAAAGAGTGAACATGGTAATCAAGTGTATTTTGAAAAGATGCATGAGGAAATGTTTGTAGAATCTGAAGGGTCTTCTGATGCCAACCAGTCATTAACCCCTCAGCAGTTTAGCCAACCAGAATTGAATGACTTAGTAAGAGATTTGGGCCTATCAAAGAAAGCAGCTGAGTTATTAGCCTCCAGGCTTCAAGAAAAGAATGCACTTCACCAGTCAGCTAAAGTATCCCATTTCAGGAAGCATGAACAAACTTTTGTGGACTTTTTTTCTGAAGACGAACACTTTGTTTACTGTCATGATATCAGTAGTCTTCTCAGCCAGCTAGGTGTTACCACTTACAGTCCAACTGAATGGCGGCTATTTCTTGACAGCTCTAAACGGAGTCTGAAATGTGTTCTCCTACACAATGGTATTGTTTCTGCAGTGGTTCCAACTGGTTATTCAACTCATCTGCAAGAAGATTATAATGACATAAAAATTGTCCTCTACTTTCTGGAGTATGAGGAGCATAACTGGATCATTTGTGTGGATCTTAAAATGGTAAATTTCCTGCTAGGACAACAGAGAGGTTTCACGAAGTATCTTTGCTTTCTGTGTTTGTGGGACAGCCGAGCTCGGGAGAAACACTAGACACAGAAGGACTGGCCAAAATGTGAAGCTCTGGAAGTAGGGATGCAAAATATTGTGAATGAACCTGTAGTTAATCGAGACAGGATCATTTTTCCCCCACTTCACATCAAACTTGGCTTAATGAAGCAGTTTGTTCAGGCTTTGAATAGAGAAAGTGAATGCTTTCAACCTATTATTTCTGCTTTTCCTGCCTTGTCTTTCAAGAAGATAATAGCAGGTGTATTCGATGGACCTCAAATTCGAACCCTCATACATGACGAAGAATTTGCCAGGAAGATGAATCAGGGAGAGAAAGCAGCATGGCAGTCTTTTGTGGTGGTTACAGAGAACTTCCTTGGCAACAAAAAAGCAGAAAACTATGAACTTCTGGTTCAAAGAATGCTGTTGGCTTTCCATGACATTGGATGTAACATAAGCATTAAGATTCATTCCCTGAACAGTCACCTTGATAAGTTTCCCGAAAATTTGAGAGCTGTTAGTGATGAGCAAACTACTGCTGGAGCATCAAACGAGATTGTGCTCAACAAGTATACAAACACAAGAGCTACAAACGCAAACTTTTGCCAGGATAGAATTTAAATAAGGTTTACGCAAATTTTATGATTAAAATAAGTGTTTTAATATGTTCTATTTCAAAATTGTAGACAAATTCTGATGCAATCATATCTTTTAGTGTATTAGTGTATTTACTGCATTATATAAATTATTATATTTTCACAAGATGATGTCCAAGAAGACATTCTGCTTCATTATGTTAAACTAAATGTTGAAAATTTTACAATAAGATGAAAACCTAAAATCTTGAATTGCAAAAAAACTGTAGCTTACAGAGAAAAACTAATGTCAGATTTGAGATCAGCACACTTGAATTAGGTAAGAACAAGTGTTTTTGTGGATGAAACAAAGATTTTGTTCCCCAGTGTTATAGGTAAGCCCTGGTGACTAGGGTAAACACCACCAGCCTTGCGGCCTGACCACCAGAAAAAGGAGACAGCTTGGCTTATTTTTACTCTGGTAGGAACAACAAATAAATAAACTACTTCATATCACAGAAAAACGTCTATGAATCTATACATGAGTCAAAATAAAAGAAGTGTTGTCATGAAATAGATGAACCCCTCCAAGAAAGGTCGATGGAGAGGTGACCTGCCCGCTGCTTCTGCAATGTAAGAGACCTTCAGGTAAGAGACAGGTAGAAGGAGGCAGAGGGGAAACAGGACGAAGGAGGATATGGCAGGTCTAGAAGTAAGGGAAGTCTTTCATCAAAGCCCATCTGCTCGTGAGCTGGACAGTCATGTGCCCTATTATTCGTGGAGCTGCGGCGGCTTGTAAGGTGGCTCACTGACCTGCATTACACACTTCCTAAATCTCCGGCCTTGCGATGGGCACCCTCTCAGATGTTCTCCCACCAAGACAGCCCACACTGCTGATACTCCTTTCAAAGGATTAGATCATTCAGACTTGCCAACTTATTTGGCCATCTTCCCCACTGAAGTCTTAACACACATATGCTTAGACTAACAGTTTGCACACCATACACAGGGAAATGAAGGTCTGCACTTTCAGCTCTGGCACATACTTTAAAAGCTGAAGACAAATTAAAGAGTAAATTAAAATTGCAATAATACAATTCACAAATAAAGTAAGGAATTGTTTCTTCTTAAAGGTTAAAGGCCTCATAGGGTGGGAGGGAACAGTACAGAGGAGGATATATCAACACAATTCTTTTCGCAGACAATTCAGATATATGTCATAAATTTTAAATGTAATATCCTTTGACCCAGCAATTCAACATCTAGGGTCTTATCCTACAGACATACCAACACATCTCCAAAAAGACACAAAGTCCAATAGAATTTTTTTTTAATTTCTTTTTATTTTATTCATTTTAGAGAGGAGACACAGAGTGAGAGAGAGAGAGAAATAGAGAAGGGGGGAGGAGCTGGAAGCATCAACTCCCATATATGCCTTGACCAGACCAGTGCAGGGTTTTGAACTGGCAACCTCAGTGTTCCCAGGTCGACACTTTATTCACTGCGCCACCACAGGTCAGGCCCAATAGAATATTTTTAAAGAGCAAATAACATAATGTTTGTCAGTAAGATGCTATTAATTAAGTTATATCCATATAATAGAATACTACACAGCATTTAAAAGAATAAGGTAAATCTGTTTGTTCTGACATGGAAAGATGTCAAAAACAGATTAAGGGAAAAAAGAATAATGCAAAATAAAATACATTATATTCTCTTATTTATGTTTTAAAAAAAGATTATTTATGTGTTCAAGATTAGGTGCTTGCCTGACCAGGCGGTGGCACAGTATATAGAGTGTTGGACTGGAACACGGAGGACCCAGGTTCGAAACCCTGAGGTCTCTAGCTTGAGCGCGGACTCATCTGGTTTGAGCAAGGCTCACCAGCTTGAGCTCAAGGTCACTGGCTCGAGCAAGGGGTCACTTGGTCTGCTGTAGCCCCCGGTCATGGCACATATGAAAAAGCAATCAATGAACAACTAAGGTGCCACAACAAAGAATTTATGCTTCTCATCTCTCTCCCTTCCTATCTGTCTGTCCCTATCTGTTCCTCTCTCTCTTTCTGTCTCTATCACACACAAAAAAGATTAGATGCTTATGTAAACTATACCTCAATAAAGTTGACCCTTCTTCTTCCAAAATAAAATATATAGGTATTTATATATGCATAGAAAAATTCTGAAAGAATATGAAAGAAACAACATCAATTTCATCAAGAGTCCAGTAGAGGGAAAAGTCATATTTCAATACAGCTAGTGCTCGACTTACGATCACAACTGGTTCTGACAGACCGGTCGTAACACGATTTGGTCGTAAGTTGAGTAGGCTATATGTACAGTACTGTGAAATGATGTTATAAAAATCTTTAAGTCATATTTTATCATAATTTTCTTTCATTATTGTTATATATCATAATTTTCTTTCATTATTGTTATATATCATAATTTTCTTTGTTCATTTTATGCCATTTGTATCATCTCTACGCCATTTTGTTTCTTATTTTTACATTCGTCAGGTTTAAGTAAAACACTGCATTACCAGTACAACTGGTTTAATATTTGCAAAACATACAAAATTACAAAATACAGGTGCATACAAAAACTGCTCCAGATGCAGAGCAGTCGTGGCTAGCGATTGTGGTCGTAAAGTTGAATGGTCGTAAGTTGCATAGGTTGTAAGTCGATTGATACCTGTATATACCCTTTTACTATATATGGCTGTTTTATATTAATGTATTTTCAGCTAGTTTTTTTTTTTAATCATATATAGAAAAAAAATAGGACTGTGGCGAGGAATGCCTTCTATAGAAACTGCTACAAAATTTACCAGGCTTTATGTTGAGGACAGCCAGTCAGCCATCTTCTTGTTATTGGTAGTGCCACTTTTTCAGTTTTCTGACTTAAAAAATGGAACTAGGTGAATTTCAGCTATGCCTTACAGAGAATTTCTGTATATTAATCTCAGTCACAGGGCCAGGAACATAGAAAGAAGGTAATATAACTAGATATTTCCTCTACATACCAAACGGTATCCCCAAAACTGCATGTAAAAATAAACAAATATACTGCCTGACCAGTGATAGCACTGTGGGCAGAGCATAAACCTGGGATGCTGAGCACCCAGGTTCAATACCTCAAAGTCACCACCTCGAGCGTGGGCTCACCAGCTAGAGCTCACCAGTCAAGGCACATATGAGAAGCAATCAATGAACAACTAAAGTGCCGCAACTACAAGCTGATGCTTCTCATCTCTCTCCCTTCCTGTTTCTCTCCCTCTCTCGCAAAAATAAATAAAAATAATAAACAGATACACTAAAATCAGTCACAGAATGTGGACACAAACTTGTATACCTCTCTTGGACAGAGACGCATTACAAGCAGTGCATACAAGCTCTCTAAAGATTTACAGTTGTGGTTAGAAGTCAACCACTTATGCTCTCGGAGTTCAACTGTTTTGACTTTAGTAAGATAAATAAGCAATTTGATGTTGCCTCACACTGTGATACTTGCAACCTTTTTAAAATGCACAACTTGCAGGACCCTGCATCTATGCCTAGCCTGCGGCCACACAAACCAGAGCCCACACCCGTATATCTGCACATCCACATCCCCGACCTCTGGGTTCTGCAGCCCGGGGACAGATCAAACTCTGAGGGATAACAATCACCTAGTCAACACTAACCCATCTTCCTAAGGAAACACACTTCAAACCCTAAAGGACCTGTATTAAACCAGTTCAATCCAGTTTAGCCTGTAAGGTGTGACTGACTCCAAGCATGTGGCTGAATCACAGGCCTCCAGGTTAAACTATTAAATGAGATGATTCTGACCACAGCCCTACAGTCTAACCTTCCCAATTACAGCACCTTTAAAAGTCTGAAATAATGAAACATGACGGTCCCATTAAGTTCTAATTCAAAAGGCACACAATGAACAAAATAATTGCTACCTACCTAACTACACACTCAGACCAGTGAGAAGTTCCGAGCTGCCTAATTAGAAAATATTTAATTGGCATGCTCCTGAATACTACCTATTTCAAAAGTGTAGAGTCTTACTTAGTTGGGTAATATATTTAAAACATGCTTATGAAAAGAATGCCTTGAAAAGATAATTAATTAAATGAATGGGATAAGTTAAAAATAAGACTAGGACAAGCAGAAACTAGCAAACGGAAATAATCTCTCTTCAAAACAACCACGCCAACCCCCCGGCATTTTTGCCTTGACACACTGAGTATCTTTCCACACCGCCACCCGAGGTTCAGCGAGGCCTGCTGCACACTCTGTGCTAGACTTTCAGGCCCGCGGGCCGCGTTCATGCTCACGCCTGCTCAGGCAAACACGTCTTCCCACGGAGGGATGCTGGGTGCCGCTGTTTTGGAACTTGGCTGTTATCAATGTTCTAGGGCCAATCCCCACTTGGAGAAACTGATAAGTAAGACAAGTCAGGAGCTGAACTTCAAGCTGGAAGACAGAGCTTTATTTCCCTTAGAAAGAAAAGGCTCGATTTTACTGATGCCAGAGCGCACTTGAAAATAAGAGCACAGAAGTATCCGCTGAACGCCCTGCGTGTAGCGCCTTCCTCTGAAGAACATGGACTATTGTGGAGTTTTGCTCCTCTATCTCTGTCTGAACCTTTGGTGACCCCTTATAATCTACCAGTGTTTACGGGGTGCTCCCAAATCCCCTGGGTATTGGTTCTTGGTTAATTCTCCTTCATCCTCTCTTGTTTTTAAAGCTACTTACTTATCAAATGCTTTTGTGACATCCTTTTGATCTAAGTCCATCAAATCCAGTCTTCCTTGTTATTCTTTGCTAAGGGCAATAGTGAGGCTTGTTTACCTAAGATCTCTTATCAGTTGTGGTTTTCAGTGAAAAAAAAAATTTAATATGCTTTAAAGAAAGTTTAAACTATACAAACAAGGCAAGCAGAAACTAGTACAGATATATGACATTTTTATTATTTGAACCCTATGCATTGAAAACTAAACATAAATACATGTTCCTAGAAAGAATTAAAACAGCATTTCCTAAGATAATTAATAGAACAACATAATGGATTTTTCAATGACCTATTTAAATTGAACCTATAGAACTTTCTCTTGTAATCTCTTCCACTAAATCATATTGCTTTAGCATTCTTATTATTCACTGTATAACTCAGCCTCTTCATCCCCTTTAGGCTAATATGACATACTAAAACTATAGAACACTTCACATGTGATTCTGCTCTTACGCTAAATGTTTTTATGTTCCCTTATGTACAATTTTCCTCACTACATCAAGAGTTGTTACTGATGCTCTTTTCATAGATGACTGACTGAAATCAAGCAATCAATGTTGTCCCTCATTAATTTCTTACAAGGGACAAAGATCTTAGTTGGCAGTTATATACGATTCGATTCATTGAGCCATTTCTTCAATTCATCTGAAATTTTCATATATCTTTGCTGAATATCATTAATCTTCAAGGTTGTACTATCACTGTTGTTCTGGTCAACAGTTCTATTTCATGATAATCTAGTCTGCCTACAGGAAATTACTTAAGTAGTTACACAGAAACATATGAGGACTTCAGAACCCCAAGGAACCACATACACAATTTAAAAGGTATGTGATGTTGAGCATGGTAGTTACCTTTGGAGCCTCAGCTTAATAATTTGCTAATTTAATAAATTGATAATTAAAAGAGTGCCATCTATTTCACAGGACTGTGATCATTTTATTTAAGTATTTATTTTTAATTTTTATTGATTGATTTTTAGAGAGAGAGGAAGGGAGAGAAAGAGAGACAGGAACATTGATATGCTCCTGTATGTGCCCTGACTAGGGATCGAACCGGCAACCTCTATGCTTTGGGGCAACACTCTAACCAACTGAGCTATCCAGCAAGGGCATGACTATGATTATTTTAAAAGCTACCACCTATAAAAAACAGCTGGTGAGAAACTGATACATAGTCAGTATTCTGAATATATTTCTGGAGTACCTACAATGTGACAATTACTCTCTTTTTACCTTTATGGGCCATTTTTATTGTATAACATCTATAAATTAATCTTTAGTATATAATTTTTCTTCATTTTTATTTCACATAATTATTCAAGAAACAGAAATATTAGAAAATTAAGTTTTCTATGCAATATTTTAGAATAAATTATAAGTACTACTTACTGGGGTTAACATTATCTCTATTTTTTAAAACCATATTCTATGTGGGAACGAAAATATCCTATAAAATCCAAATCAATGTACTTGATTAATACCTTTGACTGCATTTCCCTTAATACAAAAATCTGAAGAATGCTATTACTGTTTCCATTTCAGATCGATACTTCTAAATCTTTAGAACATATTGTGTAGACAGAAATCTTACCAAATCACTTTTTATGAACAACAGCAATTTACTTTTAGATAACAAACATTATCTATTTTCCTTCTAGTCTCCAGAGAAATCCCTCCCATTATCTGTACGGCGTGCAGAGTTGCTGAGTAAGGGGCGTTACACCCCTTTTCAGCCACTGCAACAGTCACAGAGGTCTTTCTGCAAAGCCCTCACTCTCTCTCAACAGCCTTCTCAATAATGTGGTGAGACCTGATAATTGAGTAGAAACGAAACCCATGTGCCAGAAGCCAAATAAAATTCATATTAATAATAAAAATTTTATCTAAAAACATACCAAAAAAGCCCAATTAAGTGGGTATGTTTCCATAGCAAATTCAAATACTTCACAAAATTTATGGGAATAATTATCAAGTAAAAACAACTCTTAAATAAGGCACTACTCTGTAAATGTGAATATTACTGTTCAATATCCAAATATCTACTTAGAGTAAATTTTCAGTTGTTTAAAACTGTGTCTTTTGTCCTTAGAATAAATCAAGGCATTCAACAGTGAAAACTATGTGTAGTTCAACCCTACCCATTTAATTCTTACAAAGCTACAATAAAAGCATTTAATTATTTTTTTTTAAGTAAAAGGAAAGGCCCAAGGACTTTAATTAAAATACAGTTCTACAGATGAAAAGTTTCTTGTAGTGGAAAAGGAAACAAAACACAGTAATATTTTATGAGGCACAGGATAACTTAAAAAACTTCAGCAACAAAGAACCCCTGCAAGCAGTTAAACCTGACATTTAGCACTTTTACCATGAATTCTAACAAAAGAAAACAAAGCAAAATAGGAAATCAAAGTTCAATTTAAAGCTAAATAATTTCCTATAATGATCACTCTGCCAAAATTAAAGTTCAAAACAAATAATGTTCAAAAGATCCAAATTTTCTCCTTAGCAATACAAGCTCTCAACTTCCCTGGGAAATGGCAGAATCTTTGACATCAACACTGACTTACGGACGTAGGAGAAAAATGCACAGCATGCAGATACAGGTTTATACTAATAATCCTTCACAAGTATTGTAGAGACAATACCTGGAGAGCATTGTTTTAAAAAGTCAATTATTTTAGAATTGCTAGCTTCTAAATGTTTTGTTTCCACCACAAATACTTCAAAGAGAAGAGAGCACACCCGCAAAAATGCATCATAACGTAAATCCTTTAAGTATAACAATCCAAATGTTTTTCCTCAAAGACCCAGAAGATCTTATCATCCCCAGTATAGAATGTGTGCACCTCCGTGGGCCTCCGATAGCCTCAGGTTTTAAGTCACGTGGGAAGTGTACTGTGATCATCACAATGTCTGTAACCACTAAATACTCCTGTCATTGTGTTACTCAAAGAGATCTGGTATTTTATCTGGGCAAGTGTAGGCAAGCTGGGTCTGGGTTTTCTTTTTAATACAGCAACCTACACCTACCTCTACTGAAACGCTGTTCCATAAAGCAAGCAGGCTCCACATGTGTATAAAAGGGGCTCTAGCGTCAGGATATGTTAAAGTTTATAAATGTTAAAAATTTCCAGAATAAAAGAGGGGGAAAAAATAAAAGGGGAGTGAAAGGAAATAAACAGAAAGGAAAGGGGAGGCAGAGAACGGGATTTCAAGTCAAACAGGCCAGGGGTAGACTCTTAGCTCTGTAACGTTTTAGCAGTGTGGGCCCTATTTGTAAAAGTCAGATAATAACAGTTCCTGCCTTATAGAACTGTTGGGAGATTTGAATGAAACAACATATGGAAAGCACTTAAAGAATACCTAAACTGTAGAAAGTTATCAAAATGTTAACTATCGTATATAATTATTATTTTTATTGTAATCAAATAAGGCTTACTATAGGAAGATATTCCGTTCTTCAACAACACAATATAATCTTTGAAAAACTATGAAAAATAACTGAGGTAAAAAAAAAATACATAGTTTTCAATAAATATTGTCTCAGGACTTGGCTTCTTACAATAACAGCATGGACTCAAGAGCCAGAGTGCCTGGGTTTGAATCCCAAGTTGGCCACTTCCGGGATGTGTGAACTTAAGGAAATATGTACTCTGTGTCTGTTTCTGTTAACTGGGGGTAACAATATCCCCTTAGGGATGTGATAAGGATTAAATGAATTAATATATGTAAACTGCTTAGGATCGTGCTCGGAACTTAGTAAACACTACATAAGTGTTAACTTGTATTTAGTTGTTAGTAGTTCTCACTGGGAAATTGTTTACCACCCTAAGATTGGCTACAGTTAAACCTACCTACTCAACAGAGTAACTAGACTAGGAGACTAAAATTTGGAAAATTGTGAGCTCTAAGCCTGAACTAAACCCTCATCCTACGACCCATCAATTCTCTAATTCTCTCTATACACAAACTTGGTCACCTACCTGTAGACTCTACGTATCAGAGTTTCCTAACTGCTAGGTTACTGGCACAATCCAAAAACATATAATACCTATGTGTGCCTGCGTGTGTGTGCCAAGCGTAAGAGGGAAGATCTCTGCTTGGTAGACATGTGACATTTTGTCATTTACTTGTCTGTATTTTGTAATTTTCTGCCATGTACATGTATTTCTTCTATAGTAATTAAAGATCATTTAAAAATTTGGGAATGAAAAAAACTCATGTTCGTCTAAGGAAAATAATCCCACAAATTCCATACCTGTATTTATGAATGATGGCATTAAATAGTTTTCCATCTCTCCAGCAGGTAGTGAAATTTTCACACTGTATTCCAGCATAACCCTCCGTTGCCTGCTGTGTCCACAGTAGCAATCTCTCTTTCGCAGACATATCCTCTGATTCTCCAGTAACATGGATATCAGATATCTAAACATAACGGAAAGTGTTAAATCATTAGGAAGGAAGGAAGCCAACTGAGATTTAGAACCTACTATGTGCCAAGCGCTGTACAAGTGCTGTTTTATTTAATGTTCGTCACTCTCACTTAGGCAAAGTATATCTTCTCCATTTTACATCTAGGGAAACTGAGTTTGAAAGAAGTTGATAGATTGAAAAGCTTAAACCTAAGCATCTAATCTTTTTTTCATTATAGCCAAATGTCATAGCATTTAAAAAATATTACCTTCCTCTTGATTAATCAGATCTGTTAAAATTAAAACAACATATGCAAACATTTTTCCAAGTTCAAATGGATCAAAAGTAAAAGTAACCTACATTACCACCTGCGGAGCAGAATTTGATCTAGCATGTCTTATTTATGCAAAGAAGGAAAAACAACACTCTCTCTAATTAACTACATTACATAACAAGTTGGCCTAAATCAAGTCTCTTTAATTTTCTCCTGAGTCCTTGCTCAACCTACTCAACATGAAACCTTTCACATCTGATGATTTCTCTCTATTTCTTGTTTTTATGAAATTTTCTAAAAGTCTCTTCCATTAAATGATTTTAAAAAACAGGTCACCAGTTCACATGATTTACATTTTCTCAAGCACCTCTTTGGTAAGGGTCCTACTTAATCTGCTGGTAATGATATTAAGGCACAAGTGACTTTACCAGGGGCCGCACAGTAATTCCAAAGCTGGGATTAACACCAGCAAACAACTGTTCCCTCGTTCAGTGCAGGACACAAAGCCAAGCAATCAAGAAGACGGGAGGCAAGACAGGATGAGCAAATTAGAGACTGGAAGCAAGGCACAGGGAGGTTCAAATCATTTTGTAACAGCAAAAAAGGAAATCGCTGAAGTCACGAGATCGGCTTCTAGTCCTGACCACGGGCCCCATGGCTGTGAAAAATTCATTTGATGTCTGTGAATGAGCTTCTCCAGCTAGGAATGAGGATGTTGGAGGTAGAATCAATAATGTTTAAGACTCTTCAGACTAACGTTTTACTATGAGATTATATATACAACACCGAAGTCAGAGGTCACAACAGGCAGAGTCAAGCAACTGAAAGTAGAGAACTAAGGAAGAAAAGAAACAGACTAAAGAAAAGCCTCTAGTCACCGTGGCAATGCCAAGCTCAAACAGGAAGCCCTTTATTTCTTCCAGCTGCCACAAGAGCCCAGGCGTGGCTAACTCTGGGACCTGCAGCAAGAAAGCTGCAGTGGTGAAGGCCACACCAGGCCTGGCAGCCCCTAGTCCCCCCGCTTGGGGATGGCAGGCACACACACACACTCCCTTCCCCAGCGGTCAGCAGACAGCTTCCCTCTGTGAGCTCCACTCACGGCCACAGCAGAGACACGCTCCTGAACCCGCGGCCAGGGTTTCTATCATCTTCCCTAGGAGTCTGTGTTAACATGTGTGGCATGGAAAAGAAGCATGCTCGTGAACACATTATAAAGAATATACAGGAAGGGGTGTCTTTCTTTTTTATTTTTATTTTTTTTATTTTTCCATTGATTTGAGAGAGAGAGAGAGAAAGGGGAAAGGAAAGAGGGAGAAAGAGAAGCATCAACTATTGTTCCACTTAGTTGTTCCATTTAATTGTGTGCTCACTGGTTGCTTCTCGTAGGTGCCCTACCCAGGGATTGAACCTGCAACCTCGGAGTGCCAGGACGACACTCTGTCCACTGAGCAACCTGGCCAGGGCACTTCTTTATTATTATTTTTTAATGTAAACAAAAAGTACTGGAAAATCACCAGTATTTTTCTGCCCAACTTCTAACTGATACTCGGGTTTGAAATTATACTAGGAAACCTTTCTGGCATGCTGTATAAATTTAAATCCCAT
This sequence comes from Rhynchonycteris naso, assembly GCA_037038555.1. Taxonomy (NCBI): domain Eukaryota; kingdom Metazoa; phylum Chordata; class Mammalia; order Chiroptera; family Emballonuridae; genus Rhynchonycteris; species Rhynchonycteris naso. The sequence goes on from CM073000.1 coordinate 22,521,855, forward strand.
CTCCACCACTTACATGTTCAAGTTACTTAGCTGCTTTAAGATCGCTCCCTCACTTGTGAAAGAATAACAGTAATAATCTTTACACTGGATTATAAGAATTCAACAATGTGAGCACAGTGTAATTAATGCCTGGCATGTAGTAAGTGCACACTCAACATGTCACCTATTTTATTGTTGTGCTTATTTTTTTTTTATGAAGGGAGCAGCACAAACTTGGCTTTACTGCTCTCCCCATTCTTTTCCTATAAAGAGTAAAAGATAAAGCTCTTAAACTTGATGCCTCGTACTCAAAATCTATGAACACAAGGGTTCAGAGAAACTAAGCTAGGAAACTGTAAATGAAAGAATTGAACCTTTAGGTAAAATTTCACAAGCCGCTCTTAACCTTTACAGATGATAAAATCCGCTGCTTTGGGGAACCCTCACGACTCACAGCTGGTGTTTATAGCTGTATAAAGAAAAAGCAAGTAGCTGGGGGATGAGGGGGTGCTATTTTCTCCTGGGTCAAGAACATTCCATGCCAGTTCAGTCACAAAAGTAATTACCTACTAACAAGGGAAATCAGTACATTTCAAATGCAAGGTACTGATTTTGGTTTAATAGGTTTAAGTGTTAAACAGCATTTTACCCGAGGAATGATATTAAAGGAAGAAAAGTTTAGAAGTCTGAAAATAGTCTCAATACTAACTAAAACAAAATCATATGTTCTTATTAAATAAGTTTCTAATAGATGAATTTCAGATTGTTATATATACACACACTCGCAGACAGAACTGCAGAGTGTTTCACATACTTATACTATGTAAAAGGCTGTAATTTAGAAATGTATATTCATATGCACCCCCATGATCATCGTAGTATTATTCAGTGACCAAGACATGGAGACAACCAAAGTGTCCCTCGATAGAGGAGTGGATAAAGATGTGGTGCATATATACAATGGAATACTACTCAGTCACAAAAAATGATAACATAGTGACATTTACAACAGCATGGATGGACCTTAAAAACATTATACTGAGCGAAATAATTAGAAAAAGTTAAGAACTCTATGATTTCACACATAGGTGGGATTTAAAATGGAGACTCATGGACATAGATAAAAGTGAGTGGTTACTTAGGGGATGCGGGTGGGGAAGGGGAGCAAAGAAGGACAAATATATGGTAACAAAAAATAATTTGACTTAGGATGATGGGCACACATACAGTGAACAGTTAAAATGCTATAGAGATGTTTACCTAACACCTGTGTACTCTTACTGCTCAATGTCACCACATTAAATTTAATTCCAAAATAAAAAAAAATTTAAATGTATATTCAAACATGCATGGACCAAGCTTGAACATATCAAACACTATTTATACATAAACTCATTTTCAGCTTCTCCTGCTATTTCCAATTAACTGAATATTATCCCCATGTGAAAATAAAAGGTATTTTTAAAAATATTCTGTACCATTACCCACTATCTATAAAGACACCGTAGAGCCAAACTATAAAGAAAAACAAATTAAAAGCTAAAAATTATAAATCTGCTCTTGTCATTCATGACTCCGATATAAAATCAGCAAGACAGCCTGAATCCTCCATCAATGACAGGTCAGGTTGGATTCTAGGAAGTAATCAAGCCTCCTTCTTTCAAATCCTGGAGGCAATACAATGATGATGTGAGGGTTTCCATTCAGGCTGCCTGGGTTCAAATGCCATTCTCCGACAGTTAACTGATACCGTTTCAATATTATTTTGTATTACTTTCAGGTGTACAGCATAGTGCTTAGACAATCATATACTTTAAAAGTGATTCCCCCCACCATATTCCCTACGCTGTATTTTACAGCCTTGTGACTACTTTGTTACTACCAATTCATACTTCTTAACCCCTTCCCCTTTTCTACCCAGCCCCCCAACCCCACCCCTTCTGGCAACCACCAATCTGTTCTCTGTACATGTGAGTCTGTTTCTATTTTGTTTGTTCACTTATTTTGTCTTTAAATGCCACATATAAGTGAAACCATATGGCATTTATCTTTCTCTGTCAAGCTTATTTCACTTAGCATAATACCCTTTAGGTCTGTCCATGCTGTCCCAAATGGTAAGATTCCATTCTTTTTATGCCCAAATAATATTCCATTATACATGTGTGCCACATCTTTTTTATCCACTCATCTACTGATGTTCACTTGGGTTGCTTCCTTATCTTGGCCATTGTAAATAACACTGCAATAAGCATTCAATTGCACTGAATCTATAGGTTGCTTTGGGTAGTATAGACATTTTGACAATATTAATTCTTCCTATCCATAAGCATGGTATATGCTTTCATTTATTCATATCTTCTTCAATTTCTTTCTTCGATGTCTTATAAGTTTTTGAGTTACAGGTATTTTACTTCCTTGGCTAAATTTATTCCTAGGTATTTTTTATGCAATTGTGAATTTATTCTTTTCTTAGTTTCTCTTTCTGACAGTTCATTATTGGCATATAAAAATGCAACTGAGTATCCTGCTACTTTACTGAACTCATTTATTATAGTAGTTTTTGATTGAATCTTTAAGGTTCTCTCTTGATAGTAACATGTTATCTATAAATAAGGGAGTTTTTCTTCTTTCCAATTAGGATTATGACCCAGAGCTATTCACATAATCTCTCTAAAATCCATTTCCTCATTTAAAAAATTTAAATGATGACATATAACTTCTACTCCTTGCATGGTACTAAAGAGTAAATGGAATAATCCACATCAAGTGTTTAACACAGTGCCTGGCATATAGAAAACTATAAATGTTAGCTTCTCCCACCACAATTTTATTTGTAGCACCTGCTGCTTAAAATAAAGCTTCTCATCAGCAATCTGTCAGCTAGCATCAAAAACAAACAAACTACTTTATACCAAAGTTCCTTTTGGAAACTTGAAGCCCTCATGCCTCGCATCCAGGTCATCGTTGACTACCACCCAAATTCGAGTTCTTCCTGTAACTGAGCCTCTCATGCCCATATTATATCTTTCCTTCATCTCTCCTGGTGCAGCTTGCCACCATTTCTAAACTTTCCAGAAATATTTATTCCATGGCAAACAAAGTCTCTTACACCTTCATTACCTGACACTGCTTCTACCTTTCTCCTGAACTCCAGGTCTCCCCGCTGCACTGACACAAGTCTCGGGCACCACGAGTTGGGCAAGTGTAATCTAGCTCCCCCAGGGATGCAAAGCCAGTAGTTGTTGATCATTAGCCTTGTGTGTGAAGACCTTGTTTTCTTTCACTGGAGACCACTCCTGCACTACCGCCTTCTTCCTCTCCTCAGAAATGATCCCCATATCCCAAACGTTTGCGACCTAGCTGAGTATATGCCTTACTCCTCATCCTTACAGTCCTTGATCTTCTCTCTACCTTAGCTGTTCATGTGCCACATCCTAGATCTCACGATCACGAACCAGAACACGTCCACCTCAGATATTTTACTTCTGATAGCAATTCTCCATCCTCCTAGCACTTTCATTCCCTGACTCTAGCTAAACCAATGATTGGGCTTTGCCAACATCTCATATGCCTTGCTCTTCCCAGTTTGGTCCCAATTTATGAGCCCTCTTCTACCTCTACCTCCTCTTTCTGGCCCGGCCAACATGAACCGTCATTTTAATCAATATCCTTAACTCTCTCACACCTTTCTGCTTACCCAAACCTCAGTCCTGATCAAGTCAGCTCTATGTCTTCTCTACTTGTGCCTTAAGCTTTAACCCTTTGAGCAGTGAGTTTTTTTCATGCTCGCTGACCCCCGGGAGTGTTTTCTTTTAAAAAAATGAGATTAGTTCCAGTTACAGATTTATTAACTTAAAATCATGTTCGTTTGATAACCAACTTATGAAAACAAGAAGAACATACATTTGCCTTTTTTTAATGTTGCCTTACACATTTTTAAAATAAATCGATCATACTCTGGATGGTCAGGAGGCACAAGGACATACATGAATGTTTGTACTACTCAAAGGTTTAAACTATAAAGCCCTATTATAGAAAACCATACTACTATGTGAACTGAATGAACTCCAATTCTAATTTCAATAGCCTATTTTAAGACATGATTATGATAGGTCTAAACTAATATGAGGTTCAGCAAAGCTGCCACCTTCCGCTAGAACTGAGTCTCACTGTTGGAGACATGAAGTTCACATGAACTGTCATGGCTTGGTCTCTATCTCAAAAACTTTCTATTTTACTTATGAGCAAAATCATATTTTTGCCTTATCTTTAACTTTTTAACTGAGCAAGTTCACTGAATTTTTTTTTTCTGGCTTATTTGCTTTAAATATGGAACTTCAGTAGATTATCACAGATTCCGCTGAAATACAATTTTATTATTTATTATTATGAGATACAATAAGTTCAAGTCCCACATGAAAATGGTACTGAATTGGTGGCAGCTAAGTAACAGAAAAACACCTAACCCTCACATACTTTTTGCTACATATATAGAAAATAGGCCCAATCTTTATTTCACTTGAATTACAGGGGAAATGGTACTGCCTTCCCATACCGCAAAACCCAGAATGGAGCGGTGCCACCGCCTGGCTCCAGGGAGAAAGGGTAGCCTTCCTTTGCCATCACTCTAAGTCTAAATCGGAAAGAAGAATATGCAAGATTTTTATGTCAAGGGCAAATATTTTCCAGAGCCCTGACAAAACTAGGTTTACAGAAAACAGTTCTGGGTTATAAAAATACTCAACATTAGGCATTCTTAAAAATTGCCTGGTCATGTTAGGAAGCAGGTTCCCCAAATGTAATTCCAAGAATCTTGTTCCTACTGGTAATAAAATAAACACTCGGAGAATCTAAGCATTTGGATAAGAGGTCCTCAACCCACTGAATTGGAAATTTGGCTGGGGGCTATACTTTAGAAAAATTACTTTGAGCCTTTTAGAGCATTAAAAAAGAATCCAGATGCCCAATATATAAAGCCATTTTTATAATTCAGGATTCTGAGCCTTGAGAACAAAGAATTCTGCATTTCTGCTTTATCTTTCCCCATATAAGCAAGATCCAAAACTAAAATTAAAAAAAAAAAGAAAACTTACCTCAGTCTACAAGAAAACACCTGCTACCAACAACAGAAAACCCCCCGACTCTTTCTCATATTCATCTCTTTTTCCCACAGTGCCTCTACCCTACACACAACACTGATATTGGACTAGATATTTTCCCTTCTCCCTCCTGGCAAAGCTCAAACAACATCCAGAAATTGAAACCCTAATAAATGGAACTAAAAGAAGAAGGTGCCGAGGGTTGTAGGAGAGGCTCTGGGGGAGGATGCAAAGGAAAATAGCATCTTCTAAGACACAGGACAGGTGTAGAAGGACACTTGGTCTCAAGAGAGCTTCTCCCTTCCTCTGGAGCTGACCCTCAGTGTCTGGATTAGGAACAGTCTCCTGGTTGCATCACTGCACCAAGTCTTGCCCTACTCTCACTTCCCAGTTCAGGCTGTTCTGTGTCCACAGACACTGTAACTGAGATTAGTCTTGACTGATCTCTCCAGACTCAAGACGTGCTCTTTCTAGTCTATGATCAAACCACACAAACTTCAAATCATGTGACCCACATGCTCCCTTTCTTCTAGGGTCTTCTGTTCTAGTCACTCGTCCGCTGGGAACGTTCTGCCCTCACTCTGCACAACACGGCATGGGGTAGGTGCTCAATAACTACCTGCTATATAAGAAGGGGGAGATAGAGAGGGACAAAGGGAGAAAGAGTGGAAACACATTTCATGTCTTCATTGGTAAGAATGAATTTCAACCGGTCATGTACACCTTGTCATCTTGGGAAAATGAATGGTTTCCCATGAACCTCACTTTCCAATCATACAGAACCACCTGACCACTATATAAAAGTGCCCAGCAGAGAACACGAGCCCAGAGACTACTCATTGAGAACCTAATGTCAAGTAGTGAACCTAGGCTTCAACGGAAGCATTGACTAAAACAATCCTTTTAATTTTGAGACAGTATAGAAGCTCAAAATGCCTTTTCGATGAAAGAAAAGCAGCGACCATATCCCATCTCACGGCACACTCAGGTTTCATTCACAGCTTATTGCCAGGTGACCCACTTACTGCTAAATGAATGGCAACAGCCTTCCTGCATTGGTCAGCTGAGACAGTAAATGTGAAAGTCCTTTGAGCAAAGTCAATTCCACCAGACAACTGGGCGACAGGAATGCCTTATTTTTACAAATGTTGTCATGGTTCCGGTATGCACTGAGTTCACAGGAACAGCAAACTTCCAAAGTTTAGTCAGCTACTCCCAAAAAAAACAACTCACAATTTGTTTTTCTTACAGGGACAGAGAGAGAGTCAGAGAGAGGGATAGATAGGGACAGACAGACAGGAACGGAGAGAGGTGAGAAGCATCAATCATTAGTTTTTCATTGCCATTGAGACACCTTAGTTGTTCATTGATTGCTTTCTCACATGTGCCTTGACCGCAGGCCTTCAGCAGACCAAGCCACCCCTTGCTGGAGCCAGCGACCTTGGGTCCAAGCTGGCGAGCTTTTTGCTCAAGCCAGATGGGCCCGCGTTCAAGCTGGCAAGCTGGGGGTCTCGAACCTGGGTCTTCCGCATCCCAGTTCGACGCTCCATCCACTGCGCCACTGCCTGGTCAGGCACAACTCACATTTTTAATATATATATTCATTTCATTATTCTATGTAAGACAAATAATAAAACTTTTATTTAAAAATTTTTTAAGTAATCATAATATATTGAAATGATTAAAAAGTTTAAATCAAGTTTACTATTGATTATCACACTGAAATAAGTCATACGGAGAAGAAGAGAAATCATATGATTTCACTCATATGAGAGATATAAAACAGAGAGCAACAAACCAACGAACAAAATGAACAAACTTGTGGGCACAGACAAGAGTAAAGTGATTGGGGGTTGGTCATACATATGATGATGAAAGGAAACTAGACTGTGGGTGGAGAGCACACAGTACAATATACAGATGATGTATTACAGAATTATAACCAATGTTACTACAAAAAAACTTAATTTCATAAATAAATGATTTATGTGTGACATCTCTGAAGTTAAGAGAACTAAAATATTTAGTTCAGAACAAGCTATAAATACAGGGAAGGATTTTGGAACTAGGGGAACTCAAACCAAAGGAATACAAGCCGTTAGGTGAACTCCTGGTCCCACTGGTAAACAAGCTTAGGCCAAAAAAGGCACTGTGACTCTGCCAGGGTCTTCCAGCACACTAGCAGGAAGCCCAGGGTATGAACTTAGGCATCCTATATCCCAGGTCTGAATCTACAAAATGAGAGTGAAATTTCTCCTACATATATTATTTATTTTATTTTATTTTTTCTGAAGTGAGAAGCGGAGAGGCAGAGAGATAGACTCCCGCATACGCCCAACAGGGATCCACCTGGCATGCCCACCAGGGGCGATGCTCTGCCCATCTGGAGTGTTGCCCTGTTACAATCGGACCCATTCTAGCGCCTGAGGTGGAGGCCATGGAGCCATCCTCAGTGCCCGGGCCAACATTGCTCCAATGGAGCCTTGGCTGCAAGAGGGGAAGAGAGAGACAGAAAATATGGAGAAGGGGAGCAGTGGAGAAGCAGATGGGTGCTTCTCCTGTGTGCCCTGGCCAGGAATCGAACCTGAGACATCTACATGCCGGGATGTCGCTCTACCACTTAGCCAACTAGCCAGGGCTCTCCTACATATTTTAAAAAAGAAAGTTTTCCTTACAACTCAAACTAATTGTGTCTGTCCCACAGTGGGTGCGTCCTCTTAGGGCACTGCCTGGTGGGAAAATTGCTTCATACACAGAGGTCACAAAAGGGCATCACCTAGTTGCACAGCCCCTGACATCAAGGACCTTCCCACTGGAGTATCTCAGTCTCTATATTGGTAAAGCAGCTGATACACAGAATGCGGCACATTTGCAGAGGAAGACACATCCCTGGATCTCTCCCCTGAAGTGTCAGGGTTCATAGAAATTTTCTTCCCTAGACTAGACACACTACCCTAACCAATAGCCTTTGCCCCCAGAGACTAGCAGATTTGTATCCAGGATTCCCATTTTCATCTTCCCTCATTGCAGAGCGACTATCCACAATGCCTCTTAAATGTATCAGTACTAAGGTGTAAATAACCAATATCATCTTAAAGAACTGGTTCTCCTCAGGGGCTATTTATTTTCCAACAGGCTAAAAAAAAATTTAAGGCAATTATGGAATTAGAGGAATATAGTATCTGACACATAATAGGTCTTCAGTAAATATACTGCTCACAAAAATTATGGGATATTTCAAAATGAATATGAAGCTATAAAATATCCCCTAATTTTTTTGAGCAGTATATTTACTCAAGAAATAGCGAGAGAGCCTGAGCAGGTGGTGGTGCAATGGATAGAGCGTCGGATTGGGATGCGGAGGACCCAGGTTCGAGACCCCGAGCTCGCCAGCTTGAGAGTGGGCCCATCTGGCTTGAGCAAAAGCTCGTCAGCTTGGACCCAAGGTCGCTGGCTCCAGCAAGGGGTTGCTCGGTCTGCTGAAGGCCGGCGGTCAAGGCACATGTGAGAAAGCAATCAATGAACAACTGAGGTGTCGCAACAATAAACCTGATGATTGATGCTTCTCATCTCTCTCCGTTCCTGTCTGTCTGTCCCTATCTATCCCTCTCTCTGACTCTCTCTCTGTCCCTGTAAAAAATAAAAATAAAATAAAATAAATAGCGAGAGAATGAACAGAGTTGGGGTTATGAAAGACAACAGCCTGCTCTGCTTATGCAGAATAATTTTGTCCAAAGGAGAAACATGCTTGTTAAAAATTGTGAAAACGTATAGAGTTCTTCTACTCAGTGGATGGTTACAAATTTCTTTTCTACAAGAGCAGAAGAGAGTAATAAAAGTCATAAAGTACTTGCAGTCTACTGAGTCTTCTTCAAATATATCACCTCATTTAATACTCAAAAGAAAAAGTGACCCTATTTTACAGATGTGCAAAGTAAGACAGGTTAAATTTAAGTATTCTGACTCAATAGTCATAAGTTCACTTTCCTCTGCTACTCCAACTCTACAGTGACTCTCTACAACATCCAGAAAGAGTTTTATCTATCAATGAACCAACTCAGCCTGACCAGGAGGTGGCGCAGTAGAGAGAGTGTCAGACTGGGACATGGAGGACCCAAGTTCAAAACCACGAGGTCACTGGCTTGAGCAAGGGGTCACTTGCTCTGCTGTAGCCACCCCTCTACAGTCAAGACACATATGAGAAAGCAATCAATGAACAACTAAGGTGCCACAACAAAGAATTGATGCTTCTCATTTCTCTCGCTTCCTGTCTGTCCCTTATCTGTCCCTTTCTGACTCTCTCTGTAAAAAAAAAAAAAAAGAACCAATTCATTTTACAGAGGCAAAAACTAATGTAATGAAAACACAGTACATAAAGAAATAATAGCTAGTGAACTGTTCTTTCCTACAAAAAACAAAATCTCTTTTGGTTTAATGATTAGACACTAGAGTGTTATCAAAGAAAATTCAGCCCTGGCCAGTTTGCTCAGTGGTAGAGCATCAGCCTGTCATGTGGATGTCCTGAGCTCAATTCTCATTCAGGGCACACAGGAAAAGCAACCATCTACTTCTCCACCCCTACCACTCCCCTTCTCTATTTCTCTCTTTCTCTCTCTCTCTCTTCCCCCCCCCCCTGCAGCCATGTGCAATGGTGCTTGAACCAGGTGCTATGGATGGCTCCGTGGAGCCTCCACCTCAGGCACTAAAAATAGCTTGGTTGTGAGCATGGCCCCACATGGGCAGAGCATCAGCCACAAACAGGGGTTGCCAGGTGGATCCTGTTCAGGGCACATGTGAGAGTCTGTCTCTCTATCTCCCCTCCTTTCACTTGGAAAAAAAGAAGATAGATAGATAGACAGACAGATGGAAATTCAATTCCTTCATATATTTATATTAACATAAAAAAACACAGTTTATACTATTTGAGAATGAGAGCAGCAGGTTGGAAAACGTGTATCTCAAGATTCCCCTACCTCTTAACATAATTATTTCAAGACTAAAAGTTTAACTTTGGAAGACTGGCACCGAGCTGTGAAGGCTGGTAATCTGTGTTCAATTCCTAACTCAACCACTTACTGACCCTGTGACTTCCCTGGACCTCAGTTTTCTCTCTTGTTATATAACTTCTCAAAGGTGTTGAGAGACTAAGATGACAAGTCCACAGGGTTCAGTATAGTGTCTGCCCCTTGGTGAGCAAAGGTAACTGTGAATATTGTTGCTAAACTCTTTTATTCACAACACTTGACTGTAGTCAGGCAAAAGCAACTTCCACATTGACTTTGTCAACACAGGCAAAATTTTCAAGCAAAGATGTTTGTTTCCAATGGCAATCTCTTCAAAGATGCTTTAACTATTTTGGCAGAAACAAATGTAATCAACACATTTTTAGTGTTGGTTTGCAAGTTTCAAACGTGAGAAAATAATCAACAAAAGACTTTTCACTATAAAGATGGCACAAATATTTTGAAAATTGTGTTTGGTTAAAGGCTTCCTCCCTAAAAGGAAGAGTTAAATATGGGATGAAAGCAAAAAGCTGATATGGTTCAAGCACTAATGCGATAAATTAATGGCTACCTTTAGCAAATGCTCATTTATTTATTATTCATAGATGGGAAAAACTAACCATAGATAGAACTATTTTTCTTGTACAGCAAAGGATTTTAAACTTTTACATGTCCTTCATTTAATTGAAAAGATAAATGCACCCCCATGTTTATCGCAGCATTAGTCACAGTGGCCAAGACATGGCAATAACCAAAGTCTTCCTCGATAGGAGACTGAATAAAGCAGATGTGGTACATATACACAATGGAATACCACTCAGACATAAGACATAATGACATAGTGCCATTTACGACAACATGGATGGACCTTGAGAACATTATACTAAGTGAAATAAGAAAATCAGAAAAAGATAAGAATTATAGTATATGATTTCACACATAGGTGGGATAGAAAACTGAGACTCATGAACATAGATAAAAGTGAAGTGGTTACCAGGGGTGGGGGAGTTAAGAGCAACAATATATATGGTAACAGAAAATAATCTGACTTTTGAGTGATGGGCACATAACACAATCAACAGGTCAAATGCTATAAAAATGTTTACCTGAATCCTATGTATTCTTATTAGTCAATGTCACCTCATTAAATGTAATTTTCTAAATAAAATAATAATAGTAATAAATAATTCAAAATAAGCCAAGGAAAAAAAAGAAAAAAAATGGTAATAAGATTTCTTTGAGCAAAAATAAAGTCAGATACTACTTTTACAAAAAAAGACAGATGCATTATAATGCTGACAGAGAACCCAAATCTATGCAACCATTTTAAACCATATTTTCACAATCTGGTTATGAAATCCAAATGACTACAAAAAAAATGCACTTTCATTAAGAAAGATGAAATGATTTGGGAATAATATGAGTTAATCAACTGCAAACCACATGACCTTTATTTTCCAGATCTGCATAGGTGGGAAAAGTGGCGAGCAGGGCCCGGGGGTGGGGGAACAGATGGTGATGGAGGGAGACTTGACTTGGGGTAGTGAACACACAATGCAATATACAGATGATGTATTGCAGAATTTTGCCCCTGAAACCCGTATAGATTTGTTAACCAATGTCACCCCAATAAATTCAATTTAAAAAATTTTAAAGAAGACCTGTAGAGCAATGCTACCATACAAAAGGTGAAACACTTAAGATTTTATCCTAGTCCTTAAATTCGACGTAAGATTCTGTAGCCTAAAATTAATAAAAGACTTTGTTAAAGAAAAAAGTGAATAAATATTGTATTTCAATAAACTTGAATTTTTATTTATTTATTTTAAGGGAGAGAGAGAAACAAGAAGGGAGAGAAATGAGAAGCATCAACTCGTAATTGCATCACCTTAGTTGTTCACTGACTGCTTCTCAAGGCAAGATACTGACCCTTTGCTTAAGCCATAAGACCTTGGGCTCAAGTCAGTGACCTTCAGCTTCAAGCCAGTGACCACAGGCTCAAGTCAGCGACCACAGAATAACGTCTATGACCCTACATGCAAACCAGCGACCCCACACTCAGGCCGGCGAGCCTGCCCTCAAGCCAGCAATCTCCGGGTTTCAAACTGGGATCTCAGCTCAGCGTCCCAGGTCAGTGCTGTCTCTGCTGTGCCAGCCCTAGTCAAGCTCGGCGAACTTGAATATTAATGTAGTCTATCATTTTGAGATGGCTCTCAATTCTTTAAAAGTTTTTATCATGTAAAAGTCAATTAACAAAAATACTCAAACCTTCATTATTCAGCTACTAACAATAGCATTTGAATAATAACCCCACTCCTCTCTCTGTTCTCTCTTTGGCTTCTTTCCTAAACAGGTCACCGCACTATTTACTGTCAATGTGCCAAAGGGTGAAAAGGAACATAACAATAGTTCAGTTTTAATTAGTTATTACAGCTACATAGTATGGTGGGAAGTTAAAATTATTCATGATCATCACCTCAGAACCTAACTTTCAGGTCACTTAAGATTACAACCATCGTCCCTTGTCATTTGCTATGAACAAATAATGAGTTATAATGCGTGCAGGAAAGGGCTACATTTTATTTCTCCCAGAGTGCCTACTCTTGGTTCGACATATAGCAAGTACATAATAAATATTTAGTAAAAAACTTAAAAAGGGAGGGATGGAAGAGGAAGTGAAAATATTAAATAAACAAAATGGTATGCATTTAGTTTTTTAAATTTATTGGTGACATGGTTCACCAAACTATATAGTTTTCAAGTGTACAACTCAATATAACACCATCTATACCCCATATCATGCCTCCCCACCCTAAAAAAGTCTCCTCTGTCCCCATTCCACCCCCCTGGCCCTTCTGCCCCTATTCTACCCCCCCCTTACCTCTAGCTTATTGCCACTCTGTTGTCTGTATCTATGTGTTACGTGTATATATTTTTGGCTAATCTCAAATACATGGGTTCATGGAAACTAAAACCTGGAAAACATATATATGGGAAAGTTGCATCGTTAAGAGTTCAGCTTGATAGATAATTTGGGGTGAAATCCAAGCTCTTCCATTTACTGGATGACTGACTCAAGCAAGGTAAGTTTCCTGAGCCTCAATTTCACCCTCTATAAAATGGAACCATTTCCTTGACTTGCTCTGAAGATTAAATAACACAGTAGTGGAGTGTCTGACATATGGAGGGACTCAACAAATACCATTACGATTAAGAGTGGTATTAAGGTCTAGTCCAATAACCTCTTATTATAGAATATAAGTCAGAGGCCTAGAGAAATGAGGACTGTCCAAGTTACACAGCTCTCTGGGGACAAAACTTGACTAGAACTCATACCTCCTGCCTTCCAGCCCATAACCCACATTGCTTATCAGAAAACCTATGTTGAGAAGAGAAGAAGATGGCAGATGCTAAGCTAGGGCGATGCTGGTTCTCGAAATTTAGTGTTTTTAAGAAACCTGTGAGAGGGTGCCTAAACCATACGCAATGACCTCTCTTGCCCTACTAGAAGATATTCTGATCAAGTTAAATCTGAGGTAAAGTGTTTCCAACACTCATTCCAGATGATTCTACTGCAGGGACCCTGGGGTCACACTTTGAGAAGCTCTGCTATAGAAGGAGAGGGGTAACAAGCTCCCTGCCCAGAGTCATGATCGTTAGAATCACCTGCGGGGCCCCCGCTGCTCTCTTACATTACAATTACTGGAGTGGCATTCGGGCATCTGTATTTTTTTATTGCTCCTCAGGTGACACTTATATGTGGTTGTTGTATCACCAATGGCCTTTAACCAGAGAGAACAACCATTTGTGCTAAGATCAATCCAACAAGATTAGGATAAGGTAAGATTTGTGAAACTAAAGAAAAAAGAATGGTTCATGGGAAAAGCTCACGTGTAAAGGAGACTGTGTCACAAGGTACGGGAAGCATTGTGAGGCTTAGACAAATAAGGGATCCCTGAGAAGGTGTACGCAGTGAGCTCAGTACTCCCTGTTCCCAAACATGGCCTGCCTTTGCCACCTCCGTTTATTACACTTACCCTCATAGATGAATATACACTCCTATAAACATCAACCCCTGCTCTGACAGCAATCCCTTCCAGAACTTTGACAATTAATCACAGGGGGATACTGTGGCTGAGTTTAACTCAGCTAAGACCATCTATTGTGTTGCTTTAAGGACATTATTTAACCTCTCTTAGTTTCCATTTCTTCACTCTATAAAAGAGGAACTGAACGTTTCACCTAGTTCATACAGTTGTTAGAATGATCCAAAGACATAAAGGATCCGAAAATATGTTTTCAATGCCAAAGCAACAGACAAATCTAAGGAATTCTTTTTTCTTTAATACCTCCTTACCCCAGTAGGGGTATGCTATGAGATTTCTAGCATTGAGGCACTCAAGGAGGGGCTGGCTGAGCCACCTCCACAGAACCTCTGAGCCTGGAAGGCCACTCTAGGTCAGCATATGATTACAAGTAAGGTGACTTAAGAGGAGGTAGGCTGGTCACCTACACTAGGAAAGACAAATTTCACAGGATCACCAAATTCAAGTCAGAGGCTTCAACTAAGTCTTTGGTTAGGGAAAGTTCAAAATCTTGCACACTATTCTACTTGGAAGTTAACTCAAAAGTCATCAAGCCCAACCCTGCATACAAATGTCTCAGAGTAAAAAAGAGATCAAAAAGAGAGGATAAGAAAAAGTTCTTGAAGAAACAAAAGGAACAGGAGTTAACAGCCCATTTCTGGGTTGTAATACTAAGCAAGGGCTAAAAGCTCTCATTTCCATCTAATTTCCCAATAAAAAATGTAGACTCCAATGCAAAGTAGAGTTCTGGCCCTAGCTGGGTAGCTCAGTTGGTTAGAGTGTTGCCCTGATACACCAAGGTCGCAGTTTCCATCCCCAGTCAGGGCACATACAAGAATCAAACAATGATGCATCAATAAGTGGAATAAGTCGATGTTTCTCTCTCCCTCGCTGTCTTCTTTCCTCTCTCTCTAAAATCAGTAAAATTTAAAAATAAAATAAAGAATAAACAATTCTATGCAAAGTTCTAACCAAAGGTAATGAAACACAGTCACAGAGCTGCAAGGTAACAGGAAAAATGGCCTAGCAGTGGTCGGCAAACCGCGGCTCATGAGCCACACGCAGCTCTTTGGCTCCTTGAGTGCGGCCAGCTTAGTAGTACCCTAATTAAGTTAATAACAATGTACCTACCTATATAGTTTAAGTTGAAAAAATTTGGCTCTCAAAAGAAATTTCAATCGTTGCACTGCTGATATCTGGCTCTGTTGACTAAGGAGTTTGCCGACCACTGGCCCTAAGGGCAATAGCTAGGCTATCGGTTCTGTCTCTGTACTGCCCCAAATAGTCTTTATCTGGACTACAGGGAAGTGAGAAATCACACTCCTCGGATAAATAAGGACTATCCCATTCAGCTTTTATCTAGAAGACGTGAGACTTTAAGTACCTCCATATCACGATTATTTAACCAATTTGGATGGCAGATTTATGACTTATTTTCACATGCATTTTTCATTAAAGTTTCAGAAATTATCAAATGCACAATTAGAGAGGGGGAGGTGCTTGTGTACCAATGAGGAAACAGAGTTTAAGAGTTTCCATTAATGAAAATATGAAAGGCTTACTTGAAGCCAAATTATGCAAAAAACAGTTGGAAAACATATGTAAGCAAACCAAGTGGTTCCATTCATAAACATGTGGCAGCCAAGTCCATTCCTCTTGCGCTGATCTTTATGTCAGACTGACACAGAAAATGACATAGACTGGATGGATGCTTTCTTTTTAAAATGCAGCCACTGTACAACGTAAATAGAATCGATGACATAAGATTGGCAAGGAGCGGTGTATATAAACACGAACACCTCAGCAGAACCACTGGTGAAGGCCAATGATGATTGTGCACACCAGCCCTAATAAAAACTTCATCCTGTCACTGTGTAAATGATCTCTGCCCTGTGATGTAATGGCCTGGCCAAGAGTGTTTAAACATCACGTATACCACTATGGCCAGATTTTTTACTAACAGACAAACTTAGAAATAACTTTAAAAAAAAGAAGCCATCAACTCTCAACTTGTAGAAGAGATTGTTTAGGTAACGTAGTTTGTAGGCAAGTAAATAAATATTCACTTATATTTTAAAGACAACTAAAAAACCCCAGAGAAGTAACTTGTCTAAAGCTAAATATCAGCGTTAGGAATAAGATCTCAACTTATGGCAGTCTGTGTCATATTTAAATTCCTATGACATGCTGCCCAAATGGTTCTGATTGTAGACAGGGGGTCAAGGAATTACTCATGTAACAAAGACCCAGAATAGATTAGGGCAATTTTATTTGTGCCTCTCACCCCCAAAATACACACACACAGACTTGAAAGCAATTCTGTGTTTCCGTATATAAAAAGTGATAGGGAACTAGAATTTGGCTTTTCAAACTTATTGATCAGTCAGTTAGTACTAATAATGGTACTCTATACTCCCTGCACTTGTCATGAAGCTCTTGTCTTGTCATGACTGCTTTCTGATTTAATTTTAGCCTAAAGTGCAGCAGTTTCCAAGGGCTATTCCATAGGAAATGTCAAGAAGCGTGAACTAGAGAAATTCAAAAGATACGCATTCTCTTAAAGGGGTAGTCCAACAACAACAAAAACATATGTAGGCTTTTAAAATTAAAGTGTGATTAAAGAAAGTGATGTCACAAAAAAATTAAATCACAACAATCAAACCCAAGGCTACAAATTAAATGCACCAAGAACTCCACAGCTCTCACATAAAATAATATGGAAATAACTTTTAAAGACAAATTCCAGAACCTCAGTCAGATGTGAGCACCTGGAGTCCTTATTTCCACCTTAAACTCAGGCTCCGCGTCTCACTTACCTCATTTTTGTCTGTGTCCTTGGAAGCAGAGGGCACATTAGTACAGAGGGAATGACATCTCTTTTTTTCAAACTGAAAATGGTGTATTACATGAGGGCAAAATCTCTCAGTGTTTTGCTTTCCTTGACCACTGCTATCATTTTTTGATGGGTCTTCAGAGAACCCCCCCTTTACAAGTGATCTCTCTGCACCATTCTGAATGGAACTTAAGCCGGCTGCCTTTCGGAAAGAATAAACATCAGTTTTGCTCTGGAATGTTATTTCTCTCGTGGTGACATGATCTAAATGTTTCTTTCTCTTTGCACAATACGGAGTGCTGTCCTTTTCTGAAGTCCTCTCATCCAGCTCACTAACTTTTATTTCTGTTTCACTGTAGTTAGCAGGAGAAATGTTCACAGGGTCAGACCAACTGCTTGCAGCACTCAGCAGAAGTTTCTGTTCAACACTGTCAGCTACGACTTCTGCCTTCCCTTGCAGAAGACCATCTTCCAGGGTGGAGTCCGGGGTGACTGATTCTTCCCGTACCAGTCCCCTGGATGAAAGAGCCGGCTGTTCTCTTGAGAGCTGAAAGCTGCTCCTCTTTCTTCCTTCGTTTTCATTGTTTGCTTCTACACGCTCTGTATTATCTGCAATTTTCTTGATCGGTTTTCTTCTAAAATACTTTCTTCCGGGAGAATATTTATCAGGGCTCAAAGGAGTTTTGGCAGGATCTAAACACTGTTCTTCTTTCTCAGCTCTGACACAGCCACAAACATTCCCCATTTGATTCACAGGAAATCACAGTTACAGAGATTCACTCATTTCAAAATCCGGGGCTTACTTAGATCTTCTCCATTAAATCCGAAAATGCCACTCTGCCCTCTAATTCCTCAGACTTTGTGACCATCCTCCTCAGCATGAGGCCATTTTGCTTATGAGAACGGCACACGCAAGAAATGTCATGGCACCTTGCCCAGCTGGGTCCCTGTGTCTCATTAGACAGTGTGGCTTATTTCTGCCCACCAATCCTCTTAGACAAACATCATTGCTCACTGCCAAGCTACAGCGCAGATGAGCTTGCGAGGGAAACCCTTAGCTTTATTACACGAGAAGATTCTGACCCTCGCTTTAACTTTCAGTTTTCTGAAATGCAGCTACACCAGCAAAGTCTGCATTAACCTTTGAAACTATTGGTGGTTCAACAAAGCTGAGTGCAAACAGAAAGCAAATGCCTTTCAGGACATACTTAGCAAAGTGCCTTTCAAATTCAGTATCAGAGTCTCTGCCATATATTTATTTTTCTTAAGAAACACCCACCAACTAATTTAGATACTTGGAAAAAAAACTTTAAAATCTTTGTAAGTTACACAAAAACTCTCATTCAAAACCACAGCCATAAAAAAAAAAAATAACTGGAAACTTTAACAGCTGAAGCAGATAATATAAATGCAAAATGCCTAAAATATTCTATTAAAATTGTTTCTAAAATCAAGCTTTTAAAACTGTTTGTAATATTTTTCCTATGACATAAATTTCCAAGCCATTTTCATAATGTGCTCATTAGGATTTTCATGTAAGCAAATTGATAAATTTTATGATTGAAAGCATGAACACTTAGCCAAAAGAAACACTTGCGTGTTCTCATACAGGAATTAAGGCAGTTAAACTTTATATGTAACTTTTATAATTGTACCCTAGTTAAACATTATGCAGTTTTTCTAGGGCCTTGTTGTAAAAATAATAAGCCAGCATGGAACCGGATTATCTAAGGTGTGCATATTTCTAGCCCTGAGTCATAGATATGGTATAAAGGAAATCAGTATGGCATGACTGGACTTACACGTAAGCAGAAATCATCTGAACAATAAAAATAAGTTGATAATTGCCTTTCTCTACGTAGTGTTTGGACTGATCAAAAGATGTAACTCATCATATTCTTCTACATAAGAATATAATTAAACAGCCAAGTTAGCAATATGTACGTATCTGTCAATGACAGGCCTGCAGGGTGAGGCTCTCCTTAGTAATGCAGGACTTGTGTTTAATCTCATATGCCGGTTAAAGCCATTTGATTTTTTAAAAATTTGCTTTCATAAGTATAAAACTTAAAACAACAGAATAAAATAATTTGATGGGTGAAACAAAATATTTTAATTAACTATTCTAGAAGAAAAGCTGGTAAAACAAAAGCCTCTGGTTGGTTGGTTTGTGTTTAATTTGATTCTCAGTGTCATCGATATCAATAAAGCACTATTTAGGAGAATTTAAAGGAAGATCGCAGGTATCTGCACCAACATGACAGAGGTGCCACCAGTGAAGAGTACACCGCCCGCCCTGCCTCCAGCCTGCCGCTGGGGACGCCTGTCTGCTTTCAGGCCATTGAACCCAACTCCCTCTCTCCAGAAGGGCCCAACGTTCATCTCTTGTCTGGCAGCTGGCAATCATCTTGCAAAGCAAAACTCTAATACCAGTGAAAGTGTCCCTTATTTTCCAACACCTCCCTGATCCTACTGCAACGCTCCTTCCTCTACATCCCTATTTCTACTGCAATAGAGTCATCACCCTAGATTATAGTCAGTTTTATGAACATCTTCCCAGTTAGTAGAACAATGTACGTCATTATCTTGGCATCTCTGGATCTATCACATGGTAGCTAGTGACATTGGAGTGATGTGTTGATAATGTTAACCTTCAAACAGGCTGATTAAAAAAAATAAAGATTTGATGTATGATGCTCATAACAGATAGTTTATAAATAAACCCGTTTTTTGCCCTGGCCAGTTGGCTTGGTGGTAGAGCATTAGTATGGCATGTGTAAGTGCCAGGTTCGATTCCCAGTGAGGGCACACAGGAAAAGCACTCATCTTCTTCTCTACCCTTCCCCCTCTCCTTTCTCTCTCTCTCTCTCAGCCCCTCCTGCAGCCAAGGCTCCAATGGAGGAAAGTTGGCCTGGGTGCTGAGGATGGGTCTATGGCCTCCACCTCAGGTACTAGAATGGCTCCGGTTGCAACCAAGCAATGCCCCAGATGGGCAGAGCATCGCCTCCTAGTGGGCATGCCAGGTGGATCCCAGTCTGGTACACATGGGAGTCTGTCTCTCTGCCTCCCTACTTCTCACTTCAGAAAATACAAATAATAATAATAATAAAAATAATAAATAAAAATAAACTAGTTTTTTGAAATTGCTTTCCTTATTTATGTACAGTATAGAAAGAAAAAAATAAAATAAAAAGCCCAGTCACTTTGAGTGAGGATGATTACCACTGCTATAAATAGCCTTATATCTTGGCATAACCAGTAAACTTGTTCTAATCTTAAATTATCATAGCACTAAGAAAAGTCATCTCAGGCCCTGGCCCGTTGAGCACTGGCCCAGTGTATGGATGCCCTGGGTTCAATTCCTGGTCAGAATATACAGGAAAAGTGACCATCTGCTTTTCCATCCTTCCCCTCCTGCTTCTCTCTCTCTCTTCCCCTCCCGCAGCCAGTGGCTCGATTGGTTTGAGTGCATCAGCCCTGGGTGCTGAGGATAACTTTATGGAGCCTCTGCTTCAGGCACTAAAAATAGCTCCACTGTGAGCATGGACCCAGATTGGCAGAGCATTGGCCCCAGATGGTGGTTGCCAGGTGGATCCCGGTCAGGTTGCATACCAGAGTCTGTCACTCTATCTCCCCTCCACTCAATTGAATAGAAGGGAAAAAAAGAAACTCATCTCATCTAAATAAAGGAACATTTCTGTTTTAAAAACTAATAATAATTTAAGTCACTATCTTGTAATTAATTCAGGTCCTGAAATACATTAGATTCTGTACTATAGGCCACTGGATTAATTAGAACCAAAATATATTTTTGGTTCTTCTGTGGCTGGTCCTCATCTTTCCTCCAGAGACACCTGAACCCTAAAGAGCTTTCTTAATATATAATTCTTTTTTTGATGCCCTTCCTCTTAAATTTCCTCAAAGTTAAGGTCTAAACATACTACTTGCAATTCACAGCCATTCTCCAATATCTTTCTTGTACACAACACTATTGCCCTGTACTCAGGCTTAAGTTTCTCATGCTCTCTAGTAGAATTTCACACTGCTCACTATTCCTTTCTTCCCTTCCTTTGATCCCATCAATACTGCATTTCCTTGTTGTTTCACCCATCTCATCCAATGTTCTTTTTTGGTCTCCCCAAAAGGACCTTCTTCCTCCTGCACCCCTAATCTTGGGCCTTTCCCCGAATTTCTGTCCTTTGCCCTTGGCTCTTCACCGTATAGGCTCATCTCTTAAATCCTCTAAAGATCCCTTGTCTATGAGAGATTCCACGGCCACTTGTATACCGGTGACTCCTAAATTTATCTGTGCTGTTGGCTTCTCAGCTCTGCTCTGCTCACAAATCTCCACCTGCTCAGCAAACTAATGGGAAGGATACCCCAGCATGCCATTGAGCCCACCAGCGTCTTTAGTTTTCCCCTTACTGGTACCCCCATTTCTCTCAATAGTGTGTCCTTCATTGGTTGGTTTTTATCCCCCAGGCTAAAAGTTCAGAGTCACTTTATTCCCTCTCCTTCATCCTCTATTCACTATTACTATGTCTCTTTCTTTCTTCCTTTGAAATGTCATTTCTTGGATTCAATTTTTCATCCTCACCTGAGTCTTGGCTTTTATCACTCTACTCGAAGATCAGCACCTCAGCCTCTTAGATTATCTCCCTGACTATGGACTTCGCTCATTTCAGTTTATTTTACATAGCGTTGATTGGTTGAGTTTCTAAAACATTACATTTTAGGTTCACAGTGATGAGGTGACTTATTCAATGCCATCACGGCCATAAATAAGAGTCAACACAGAAACTCAGCTCTGTCGCCCTCCAAAGCCTGGATGCTCTCCCACTGACCCACAGGGACTCTTCCTCTGATATTCAAAACCCAGACAATGCCTATCTTACCAGCTCTGTCGCTAATTAAATGACTGGCTTTCTGTCCCCAAAGGCCCCTAACCATCCACGAAGGAGTTCTTGCAGTTTCGACCCCACCAAAAGCTGAGGGGCCAGACCCACTTGAAGCTCATTACAGAATCCCTGAGAAAGCTGCTGGGGAATTCCACGTGAAAATCAGCTTTTGGCCGGTTCTGTGTAGCCTTTCCCCAGTTCTGGTAACAAGCTCTGGCTCCAGGCCCACATTCCTGTCTAGGTTTAGTGCTCACTACCCTGGGTCTCCTGAGGATGGGGTCCTCTAGAAATGGAAACCCACGGGCCCTCAGAATTCTGCCTCCAGTCCCTGTCACTGGGTCTCCCCGACATCAGTGTCCAGCTGAGCAGACACTCACCAGTATGAGCTGCCCTGCCGTCTGGGCCCCTGGGTCTCCGGGTACCTGTGCCTGCTCCTCTGATTTCTGGTTGCAGAAAAAACTTTGCTCTCTGCTCAGCTGCCTGTTCAGAACCGGAAACTTGCCTAGACTACTTCGTATGGCTCTGCACACTTGTCAGATTTTTCCTGTTCCCAAATGAGTCCCAGGTACGTTATTTTCCACCATTCCCCTACAAACCATATAGCCCAGTCAAATTTTTAAAAAATAAGAAATAAATCTAACTCCTCTCAAAATGTGGTTCAAAACCCCAGCTCCTGGCCTGACCAGGCGGTGGCGTAGTGGATAGAGCGTCGGACTGGGATGCGGAGGACCTAGGTTCGAGACCCCAAGATCACCAGCATGAGCACGGGCTCATCTGTTTTGAGCAAAAGCTGAGCCTAAGGTTGCTGGCTCGAGCAAGGGGTCACTCAGTCTGCTGTAGCACCCGGTCAAGGCACATATGAGAAATCAATCAATGAACAACTAAGGTTTCTCAATGTAGAATTGATGTTTCTCATCTCTCTCCCTTCCTGTCTGTCTGTCCCTACCTGTCCCTTTCTCAGACTCTCTCTGTCTCGGCCACAAAGAAAAAACAAAACAAAATACCCCAGCTCCTTTCTGAAGCTGGCTCCTTTCACGGCCCAACCACACAGCAGTTGATTAGTACCACATGCTTTGTGCCCGTTGCGGGGCCAGGCTTGGCTGCCCAGGAGCGCTATGTGCGTGGGCACAGCATTCATCAACGACAGCAAGTTCCACAATTAGGACTCAGCTTTTCAAACAAAGACAATTTTTTTCAAAATATCTCATTTTAAAAAAACTAAAAGTCAGAAATCAGCCCTCAATTGGCATGAGTTTATGTTATAAAATAATAATTCATAGTTAATAAACTTTTATCTGCATTTACATATCTCAAATCTAGTTTGAATAAGTACAGCTCCATACAAAACCATCAATACAAATTCATATCTCTTTATCATAATTATACCGCCATCTAGTGTCTATCAATTAGAGAAAATCCTTTGCATAGCTGAGAAACCACAGTATCAGTGAAAACCGTTCTAAATTAAGGAGTGAGCAATACAATTTTCATAAGTCTAAATCAGGTAATATTTTCCAATAAACAAGAGAAATGTGTCTGCATTCAATGAAAAAGAATCTTGTCTTCCAATTCTGAGATGACAAGCATTGTCCTAAAAACACTGAAGGTTTTCAACAACAGGAAATGGAATACCAGGTTCACAAGCAGTTACTTGAAAAGAATAACACAAATATATTGTTGAAGAAGCCTAAAATTCATTTCTTTGTCATAGGATATGAGTGCATAATTCATCCTTTATGTGAACCATTTGAAAATTAGCAATAATAGGCTAAAATAAATGACAAACAAGGAAAATCAGGCTTACCTGAAAGTGCAAGATTATTGTCCATATTAATCCCAAAGTCAGTTTGGGATTTCCATCTGTTATATCATCATTTCTAATATTCACCAATTTCACCTGTTTTATATGTGAAGAAGAGAGAAAACAAATTGTTTTCCAAACTTTCACATGACTTATCTTTGCCCACATAAAAGTGATTCTAAATCATACAAAGAAAAAGACCTGATTTGTTTTACCCCTATCTTCACTCCTTTTGGATTGTAAATCTTAACATAACCACAAAGAAAAATGGGTATTATTTTAGTTTTGTATTCTAGATCAAGTAATAAAACTACTCATTTATCAAAACAAAAACACAACTCAAGTGAGAAGTCTTAGATACTTGAGATTTTTTAAATTGGAAATATACCTTTTCAAAATAAACTTTATTTTACAAATAAGTAGAAAACTCTTGTGAACCAAAAAATAATTCTTAAAACTTTCTCACACTTCCTTCACAAAGGGTAAAACAAAAATTAGCATTATTTTTCTAGTTCTCTATCATAAACTATTACCGAGATAAGTAAATATATGAGTGACAGGACATATATTATAATATATTATATATATCATAATCAGACTTAAAGCTTATCAACTGTCATATTATGCATTCAGGAAAATAATCATAATGATGACATCTAACATTTACTGCCTAGATGGACCAAAGAATTAAATATCATGAATGGAATAGCAAAAATTAAATACAATGATGTCTAACATTATACTTCCTGGATAAAATACTGCCAAAAACATTTTATACCAGGACATATAATTACCATTAACCGTTCTGGAAACTTTTACTAGAATTAAAAATAAGGCAAATACCAATAGCATTTAAAATATTTAAGCACAGAGTATTTACTAGAATGTAATAACTAAAAACATTTAAGTAGTCATAACAACCTAAATGAAGGACTAATAAAAGAAGGTGTTTCCCTCCCTTCCCTTTTCCTACTCCATTAAAAGCAAAATTGTTGCTGCCTCTGATTTCCCATTATTTTCAGCAACTTTCAATTCTCCTGAATTTCTTTCTCTTCAAAGATTATCAATGATTTGGTTTCTCCCACTACAACACACAATGCTGCCAAAGTCCAGGCTATATATCAATGTGTTCATTCTTTTCCAAGATTTCTTCTGAAACCTCAAGCCAGGAGACTTGTCAGAAATGTTTTATTTTTAACCACTTATAAATTACCCAGTATTATCTACTTATTAAAAAAAATTATTGCCTCATTACTACTAAATATTAAAATTACTTCATTTTTTAAGTATACAAACTGTTTTTTATAAAAATAATTTTATAAACTAAGTATAAAAATGAAGGCATTACCTCCCTGCTGCTAAGAACTGTTCATAGATGTTCTTAACATTCTGTCATTAACTCTCTAGACAAAAGCACTCTAATTCTGACAGAAGAAAAATCAGTAGCTCTTATTCAATTGGAAATATAGCCACTTATAATACCTCTAAGCCCATACCTACTATTAACTGTTTTTTCTTTGGAGCAAATGTTTAAAAACATTTTAAACTGTCTCACAAAAGTACAGATATGATTACAATTCATAGTAAAATTTAACTATTTCATTCCTGACACAATTCTGTGGAGATTTACTCAGTCACATAGATTATATGCTTACAGGCTTTGAAAAATATCATACCTGGCGTCTTTTCAAATAGTCAAGTGCAATTTGTACATTCTGTAGTCTGTGAAAACGCATCCGACCTTTTTCTCTGGGCTAAGAATAGAAAAAAAAATGGGTATAAAAAACACTAGTTTCCAATACCATTGACCATGCTAAATATACTTACACTAAATATACTATATAAATATACTTTATGCTCATCCTAACATGTCAAAGCAGTATTTACTTTTTGGATAAGCCCATTAAATTTTTTAAAGATAATTCTAACTTTTTTGTATGATCTAAGATTGAATTTAAACTTCTAGGATTTTTTTTCAAAACATGTTTTATTTATACAGCTGCTTTATTCCAAATGTTTTATTTAAACAAAGAAAAAGAGAAAATACCATAGATCATATATTTTATATTTGCTAAACTACAATTCTAGAATGCCTACAGTTATTAAGCTATAGATGCACAAGAAGAATTAAATATCATCATTCTCCATTTTCCCTTCTGAACTCTATTATGAAAGTGGCTTTTATAGTTATATGTCTATGGCATGTACATGGAAATGAGGTAAAGTAGCATGCAATTAGTATAAAGATCACCAAGAAGGAGAAAGATAGTGGAGTTTTACTTAGCCGTGATGGACGAAGGGAGAAAAGCCATTAAAACCACGTAATATATTTCCTCTTTATTTTATTTTAACCTTTTTCATAAAATCCACTGGACCCTATAATAGTTTTACCCTGTTTGGGGATGGACATGATTATTTAGCCTCAGGAGAGCTGACATACCATCACTCCTGTCCTTGATACTGTTTCCCTTTAGAAATGTGGCAAGTTGGCGGAAGGAAAACAGAAGGGAACAGAGCTGGGGAAATGCTTAACAAACACATCAGATCTTCCAAAGGGAAAAAAAGGAAAACTGACAGCTTAACTTCTACAGCAGGAATAGGTTGCTGAAGCCACAGGCACCGTAGTGAAACAGACAGCAGACTAGACAATGGAAAATTAGGTTCCATATAACACATAGGAATGATGCTGATGAATTCACACAATGGATCCAAAAAAGGCAGTTTCCAATGTAATCAGGGGGCGCTAGGTACAAAGATGGCAAAAGCAGCACCCCTGCCTTGCAAAGGGGGGCTGCAGTCAACTAAGTGTCTGGGAGATGAAACAGCTCTGTGCGTTCTGGCGGGATTCTAGATTTTAAAACCTTTCCCTTTCTAAGTAAAACGAGACATAGAAGGTAGGTAAAGAATGTCCATCAAATAAATATCTATTGTGAACAGGTATGATTTGAAGTATAAACCTAAACATGCAATAAATTTCCAGGAGTTTCTTCAAATAAAGCCATAAGTATTTGCCAGGTTTTAAATATAAATTCCAGAAGTAGAGTCAATTTGCATAATTAGCAGGGTCCTTGTCAAGATGTCTGTAACTATATAAAATTCTTCAGCTAAAATGCCATCTCATCGCTTCAATGCTAATGTTCGATTACCATGCAGTGCGCAGTAATCTACAAATAAATGTAAAGAGAAAATATTTCCTTTGTCCAATTTCTTGGTACACACACATCCACTTCGCTGTGGGGTTTGGTCCTTTCTACAGTTTGCTAAAAAGGAGCCCGAACCCGTGGGTTACCTCTCTATCACGTTAGCGCTCACCGCACTGTAACGACTAGGTTAGTCGAGTTATGGGGGCCGACACCTACCCCCTTATCCTCATCCTCCACATCCTCATGCTGTTCATATTCGCATGCTTCTGTTGCACTCACCAATCGTAAGGTCTTCAAAAAATCTCGCTCCCTTGGCTAATGAATATAACAGACAGAAGATAGGACAGCAAAGACACAAGACAGACCAGAAATGAAAAGAAGAGCATGAACAGAACATAATGAAGGAGAACAGGTAACCAAGAAGGGGGAAGTCATGTTCACAAAAAAAGGAAATGACACCTGCCGAGTGGGTTAGACCATTTTCGGAAAGCGATGTTTATTTCCTTGCTATTTGTGAGTCTTTTAATATGTGATTATATTATGCATCCAACTTCTGCTAAGCAAAAAATAAAAAACCCAAATGTAAAAAAGAAAAGAGCAAGAACAAAAATACGTAGTATTTTAATTATAGAACTGATTATATAAGCAAGACAATCAAAGTGCTTCAATCTCCCAAACTCACATCATTCGAAGTCTGAAAATGCTTAGGTTTCCAACCAGAACTCTTTTATTTGTCAGTCAGAATTTGGAGCTCAAAAGATAAATGGTGTAAAAATCTGAAAAGTCTGTGCTGAAAATATACGAGCCGTGTGCATATGTTCTTCAAACTAAACTAAGAAATTTACAACTTACCAAGGTGTCTCCTGAAAGAACCTCTAAAAGAGAGATCAAGTTGTGTCCATCTCGTAAGTCTTCATAGAGATCATTCACATGTTTCCGGACCTACGCAGAGAAAAGCAATTTAACTTTTGGTCCTCGTACCTAGGATCATCTTTAATACTCAAGCAAGCAAGGGGACAAAGTAGAAAACATTTCTTATATGGTATTCACTCAAACAGCGATTTTTTAAATTTTTATTCTCTTACTACTTAAAAACTAAATTTAAAACAGTAAAATGGTAATTTTTAGATTAATAACTCATAAAAACAAATAGAGTTATTAGGTGTCTTAATACACTATATAAATATAAGCCTGGACAACTACATGGAGTTACACTTTTTAAAAACACAGGTGACACCCTAACCTTATTGACTCTGAATATAACAACTGGAGCCAGCTCACCAAGAGAGGCAAGTTTTACCCCCCAGCTGGTCTTCCTACTATCTAGAGCAGTGATGGGCAATCTTTTGAACTTGGTGTGTCAAAATTCGCCAAAATACCGAGCATAACTGGGTGTTGTGTCACTCCGAGAAAAACGGCCTAACCGGAAGTCCCAGAACTAGATGCTCTGGGCCGGAGTTCTGTTGGTTTGGCCTACAGACCTCCGGCACAGAGTGTCTACACTACAGCAAATGTTTTATCCTTGGCTACTGCACCTGGCCGTGCAGGAGCTGAGGATGAAACGTCCTTCTCGGCATGCGACCCCATTTTTCTCTGGTATGCGGCCGCGCCTCATCGAAAATGGCTACGCGTGTCAGTGCTGACACGCGTGTCATAGGTTCGCCATCACGGCTCTAGATCACAGGATCTGGGATGCAGAAGCACACACCCTCTGACCTTGAATTCTCTCTCTCTCTCATCCTTTTTTGTTTTGTTTTGTTTAATCCCTGCAGACAACAGTGCGGCATTGCCAGTGCGAGGTGAGGTGGAAAGAAGAGAGTAGAGGGGGATAAATGGTGGTGGAAGGAGACCTGACTTGGGGGTGAACACACAATACAGTAAAGAGATGCTGGGTGGTAGAATTGTGCACCTGAAACCTGTATAATTTTGTTAAACAGTGTCACTCAATAAATTCAATAAAAAAGAAGAAAAGAAGAAGAAGCACATACATGCTCCACACAGTTAAAACACAGATGGAAGAAGCTGGGTGAAGGGTACTATTTTTGAAAGCTCTTGTGAGTCTATAATCATTTCCAAAATAAAAAGTACTTTATAAATTCATATAGGTGAGATTGGAAGACCTCCGTCCAAACCCTCCTCTGTACAACAGGGTTTTCCTACCCACGTTATCACTAGCACAAAATGAACCCTCAACCCAGAACAGGTTCTTCCTCCCTTCCACAAGCCAGATTGAAGCTTGTGATTTCAGAGCTCAAATCTCCAACGGTTTCTCAAACCTCTGTTCAGTCTGCCAAGTAGGAACACCTCCGGAAAGTGCCCAGCCTCCTGAACCCACACTATCCCCACCACGTCCTGCTAGTCACATTACACACACACACCTTATTCCTCTTCCTATGTCTCTCCCACTCCAGGACAGTTAAAGGTGGGATGTGATTCTCAACACTTATT
The DNA here is from genome assembly GCA_037038555.1 of Rhynchonycteris naso. Taxonomy (NCBI): domain Eukaryota; kingdom Metazoa; phylum Chordata; class Mammalia; order Chiroptera; family Emballonuridae; genus Rhynchonycteris; species Rhynchonycteris naso. Next base: position 22,551,144 of record CM073000.1, read on the forward strand.
TCATAGGAAGACAATTTCCCAACTTGCTTTGACAGGTTGAACGAAAACTCTTAAATCAGGGGGACTTTCCAAAACAAGGTGTCATTTATTTTTCCATATTTATGCAACAATAAAGAAAAATTAAATTAGTTTATATAATATGTTTATAAGAGGAAAATAATAATATGCAATCAAGACTTAGAAAAAAAACGTAGAGAAAGCATGTTATAAAGGAAAAATGAGTCAGGAGACCTCCATGTTAGTCTTGCTCCTGCCCGGGTCCCATAAGTTATACCAGTTGCCTATGTGTCTAGGCCTCAATTTTCTCATCTGAAAAATAAAAAGTTGAAAACAGAAGGCCTCTGTTCAAACTAGAGAACAAACATTCTATGATCTGAAAATAAAGTTGTATTTTCAAACTACAATGTGTCTACTTAAAAGAAAATATACAAAATGGGAAGCTGTTCTTAACCCTTTTGGCCTAATTTCTTAAGAATTTGGGGAGAAAGCCAGAAATAGACTAATTTCACATCTGTAATGGTTGAAAAAATTCTGGGGCACTGGTTGTCACATAATCCTGTCTATTTTTTCCTATCTTGGGTGATTATTCTCAGGGTCTACAAAATATTGCACAAGGGCTACATAAATATAAGATGTTATCATGTTTACCATTCTATGAGAAACAAATGTCACCATTATCAACAATAATAAATAAAAGGACACACATGACAGGTTAATACTATGTACCTGACCCTGTGCTAAAACCTATTTAAATCTTGGCTCACTCTCCTTACTACAAAAGAATGAGTAAAAGAGAATGTTAATTAAAAATTTTAAAACAACATTATGAGGAAAATATGTTAGTGGATGAATTGAGAGGGAAAAAAAATGAGGTCCTGGAGAAATATTTGAAATTTAGGAGGAATAAAGGAAGGAATTAAATAGTTAAGCTGACAGAGAAAAGCTTTTTATTTTGTCCTGAGTCTGAGTCAGAGGCATCTGGCCTGGTAACTTTCCTTCACAAATGACTCCACTAACTGCCAATAGTCGTAACCTTCCGTTTTCAATTTTTAATAAAACAGCCTTTCTTCTCATTTTGGGTATTTTCTCCCTGTGGAACAAAAAACTGTCTGAATAAATAGTGCTAGAGGAAGTGATGAGAAAAATAAAAGCACTTTGGAATACTTTGGGATTAAATTATATAACGTGAGTTACATAATAAACAGGGAGCATCGTTTTCTATATTTCATACAATACTCCCAGAATTTCACAGTGCTTTTTAAAATGTGTGTACCACACTGTGCCTGCAGTCTACCCCTAGAGGGCGCCAAACTTTTGCTTAAGAGAATATCCTAAGGAAGGTAAAGAAAGTACCTACACAGAAAACAATGGTAACGGGAGTGTTTCAAATTTATCTTGGAGGAGGACTACAGTGTGTCCGTAAAGTCATGGTGCTCTTTTGACTGTGTCAGTCAAAGGTGCACTATGACTTTACGGACACACTGTAGAATAGAATAGGTTATGCCAGGTGTCTGTATCATTTGAATGACATAACTACTAAAAAATACTAGTCTAGAACTTTTATTGTGTTAACTTGTAATTGTTTGGTTTTATCCAGGCTAAATCAAATTCAACGTTAAATATAAGATTGTTGTCTAGCTAATTATTTAAAGTTTAAAACTGCCTTTTTCAAAAGTCTGACTTTGTAGTGGTTGATGTTAATGCAAACAAATTCGATAAATGTTTTACTTTCTATATTTAAACATGTTTTACTTTCTATATTTAAGCTACCATATAGCTCCAGTTCAGTTCAGGTCACTAAATATTTATTGAACATCTACTATATGCCAGGAAATAATTTAATTTCTAAGGGTACAAAGATGAATCAGAAGAGAGTGTAACCCTTTGAGGCCTGGAGCCTGAGAGGATAGAAATTTAGAGAGGAAATTTCACTGCAGAGTAAAAATACTCAAGAGTATGCTCAGGAAGCCCTGAGGAGTTTAACCAAGTCTAGAGTCTAAGATGTCCTCCCAGCTCAGATATGAAAATGTTCAAGGAGAAGGGAAGAACAAGAACTAAGGTAAAAGACAAGGATGTAGACAACTCTATGATGAGTTCAGGGGAGGAAAGCCATCTTGTGAAATCAATGAAATGGGAGGTAGAAAGTGAGGTAGGAAAGGTGAGCCCAGAGACATGGGGGCTTTACACATCCTTTTAAAAAGCTTAAGAGTTTTCCTAAGCAAAGCGAATCCCTGACGGGGTTTTTTTCAATCATTTTTATTTTTCAGTTACAGCTGACATACAATATTATATTAGTTTTAGGTCTACAACCCATTGGTTAGACATGTAACTTACTAAGTGATCATCCTGATAAGTCCCACATGCATTTGACATCATACATAGTTATTTGAATATTATTATATTTCCTATATGTGCTTTATATCCCAATGACTATTTTGTAACTACCAGTTTAGACTTCTTAATCCGTCACCTTTTTCACCCAGCTTCCCCGACCCCCAACTTCCATTACACATCTGACAACTGTCAAAATGTTCTCTGTATCCGAGGCTGGTTCTGTTCTGTTTATTTTGGTTTTTAGATTCAATTGTGGATAGATATGCATTTATTGCCATTTTATTGGTTTGTTATTTTTTTATGTTCTTCTTAAAGGAGCCTGTTTAACGTTTCATAATGAACTGCTTTCGCTTTAGCTTTTTCTTATCTGGTAAGATCTTTATCTATCCTTTAAGTCTAAATAATAGTTTAATCTTGGTTAATAATAGAGTAATCTTGGTTGTGGGTCCTTGCTTTTCATCACTCTGAATATTACCAGAATAAGGACATAGCACTTCTGATCAATATATAAGATTCCGTGTACACTGTTATTTGGAGCAAATACAAATCCCAAGAAAGCTGCTAAGGGCCCAATCTGTAGGCAGTAATGGAAGAAAGGTCCCTCAGGAAAAAGCAAACTAGAGAGAGCACGCGTAAGTGCAATGCATACACCCCAGCACAACAGCAAGAAGCCAAATATCAGGAAGGATTCACAGTCCTCTCTTAAAGAAGTCCTACATCTAAAGGACACAGCATTCTGGAAAACAACTGGCTATCTTTAGAAAGAAGCATAAATAATAAAAGAAGGCTTGTCCCAAATGAGATCAACTCATTGCCTTGCATAAATTCAATAAAGAGAAGGGGGAAAGTCAGATTCAGTGAAAATGAACTGAAATTATTTTCAATGCAATTTTTTTTTTTTTTTGCTTAAAACAAATACATTCATAAAAAATAAGCAACAGAAAGAAAAAGCTGGGAAAAGCGGGAATTTGTCATCACTTGACACTTCTAACAAATAATTAATAATGTAGTCAATGAAACCAAACTTTGATATAAATGTAAATGTAAGTATCGCAGTATAACAAGACGAATATGACAACTGGGAATACTATTGTAATAGCTAAGTCCTACATACTTACAAACATGAGCTCACTTGTGCCGCGTCCTAAAGCAAATAACTAAATGTAAAGTCCGTCTGCTTAATACAGGCAATCCAGACTACACCATCAAGTTCTGTCCTTCACCATCAACATTTTAAACGGATCTCCCCATATTTTTCAATTCTAGTCTTTATTCAAGTTTTGAAACAGAAATGAGCACACTTTTCAATAAAAAATCACGTAAAATTAGTCTAAAGAACTTTTCACTGATTTTATTTAAATTATAGTCATTACCAAAATTCACTAGTTTTTAAAATATATATATATTTCTTCAATAAATCCCCTCTAAAGATTCTCCAGTAAGCCTCACCAGTGGTGACAGAGTGGATAAAGTGAAGACCTGAAACACTGAGGTCCCAGGTTTGAAATCCTGAGGTTGCTGGTTTGAGCACAGAGTCATTGGGACCCTAAGGTCACTGGCTTAAGCAAGGAGTCACTAGCTTGGCTTGAGTCCCCCTGTCAAGGCACATATGAGAAAGCAATCAATGAACAACTAAGGTGCCGCAATGAAGAATTGATGCTTCTCATCCCTCTCACTTCCCACTCTCTCTCCCCTTCTCTCTTTCTCTCTAAATCAGTAAAAAAATTATCCATTAAAGCCATACCAATGCCATAAATCAGGTCCAGATTAATTATTACAAACTGGAGATGCATTCAGGTAAATACATTCAGTTCCCATATGAAAATAAAGGCAGCTTCTGGGATGGAGCAACCTATCAGTCATTCGCCTCTTAATGCCAGGTCACTTTATCAGACTGATTGTGTGTGTGTGTGTGTGTGTGTGTGTGTGTGTGTGTGTGTGTGTGTGTGTGTGTGTCAGAGACAGAGAGAGGGACAGATAAGGACAGACAGGAAGGGAGAGAAATGAGAAGCATCAATTCTTTGTTGTGGTTCCTTAGTTGCTCAATGATTGCTTTCTCTTATGTGCCTTGACCAGGGGGCTACAGCAAATCAACTGACCCCTTGCTCAAGCCAGTGACCTTGGGCTCAAGCTGGTAAGCCTTGCCCAGATGAGCCCACGCCCAAGCTGGCGATTTCGGGGTCTCGAACCTGGATCCTTTGTGTCCCAGTTCAACACACTATCCACTGCCTGGTCAGGCCAGACTGTTTTCTTAACACCTATGTATTATCTGTATTACCTATTTTAAAGACAGGATAACATGGGGAGGGGATGGTTTATAGGAAGCAATGTAGTAAAACAGCATGATGGGATTCCAGAGTAAGAGCTACTGACACTGAGAAGGTAGTGGGAGGACCCGGGGCAGCTGGTGAGTGGGGCGAGAAGAGTCTAGGAAAGGGATATGAGGATGTGATGAACAAAACTTGGAACTACTTTGCAATTCTGATTACTGTGATTAGTGAAAATACTTCTGAGCTGAATCATCCCCTTTGGGGCTTGTGTCAAATGACCCATAGTTGTCAGTGCCTGGCTTGTTACACAGTGTTTCCACAATTAAGTGCATACAGGTCCCAAGCAAGAACTATCCTTTCTCCTCTGGCAACATGTAGTACCTTTTATAGCAAAGCTGTTTATAGGGGTAACATGGCTATACTCTGCACACACACACACACACACACACACACACACACACACACACATACACACAAATCAAAGAGCCAACTCAGTCCTCAAAAAGTAACTTCACCTACTGCAGGGATGTCTAGTCTAGCACAGCCTGCCTGTCCTCAATGGAACAGTGAGCCACTGCTGGAATGGATGCAACATAATGAGTCAGGCTCCCGGCTGGGTAGGAAGCGAGGTCCTTAAAGAGAGGACAGAGTGCTAGGCAAGTAATAAAATCCACCCGTGGATAAGGCTCTAGCAGAAGTGGAGCTGGCCAACATGAATATCTTCTGGTCACACGCCATCATGGGCACTTCCTGGTGTCCCTTTCAGAGCCTTATTTGCCAGGGAAAGACACGACCACAGGGTGGGGATGACCCCAATCTCATTTTAAGTCTCAAGGACTGGAGAAAATTCACACGGTCTCTTATTAGCATATTTTACAGTTCTAAGACCTTTATAGTACGCTATTACTTCATACGCAAACTAGCTCACTCTTGTTTAAACATAAGCCCATTTCCTCAAGTCCCTACAAATAAACGACTGAAAACAACTGGTTGTATCCTCTTCGTTAAACCTTTGAAAGTATCCAGGATTATGATCAAGACAACTGTCACAGGGAGATGAACACTGAAACTATTTTTAAAGACACCCCCAGACGATGAGATTCCACTGGCACTGCTAGAATTCTTGCTAAGGCTTAACACTTCTTCCTGTTATTTTTTAACATTTTTGCTGCCTTAAATTCAGACGAAACTCCAAGTCTCCAGCAGCATCACTTACACTTTCCGAACTAAAACCACTGTAAGACACATTGAGAGATTGATATGTTCTCATGAAATTGTAAATTCAGTTTTACTCCCGATTACTTAATGAAAAAAATTTGACGTGTGTTACCATTAATCTCTGCCACAGAATTACATACACCTTCTGTAGGAAGACTGAAATTTTCAAAGATGCTATCAATTTTTTTCAGCAATAACTTCTCAAGGACATTACAATTTCGCCAAATTTCCGAATTCTAATCTACTCAACAGAGACCTGGGCCTGTTGTACATGGCTAGTCAGGAAAAAAATTGCCACATTTACATCTCACATGAAAGCCTAAAATCTAAGGAAAAGTTATGCTGTCTCCAGCCCTATTACAAGCACCTCTTTTTTTAACTTACGTTTCACTAAGAGTAGGCTTGAGCCAGGTTAACACCTGCCAAATCTGAGGCCACATTTGCAAAGGTGAACCACAGGACACAGCCTTGAGTGCACTGCAACACCCATGGGTCCCAGCAGACTAACAGTGGGTTTCACTGCCCATCCCAAAGGCTAAGAGGAGCTGAAAAGAAGGTCAGCGGAATAGATGAGGCCACATTGCCAAAACCACCGCCGCCGTCACATCCTCTGCTTGCACTCATGGTGTTCCTTCCACCCAAAATGCTGTTCTGTTTCAACTCCTCCACCGCCTTCTGAAGTCTCACTCTTCCTTTAAGGTCAAGTTTTAATGTTGCTCAGGCTGTGAAGCCTTCCCTCTTCTGCACTCCCTCATCTCCTTGACTTATACCGGGAAACCAATCATCATTTTCCTTACAAAACAGTTTTATGTCTGAAGGGAGGCAGAACTTGCCACCCCCAAATATGCCTTTTATAAAAATATTGATTATGCTGGTTATTTTTAAGAGATGACTCAGGAAAAATCTTTAAACCTTCTCTTAACTGCCTAAAAGAATTTATATAGAGAATCTGGTCCAAGAAAGAAGCTATTATCATAGATAACTATATTTATATAAAACTAAGTGTGACAGACAGGGAGGAACCAACAAAGTCTTTTAATCAAAGTCTTCTCTGTGTGCCATTCATGAAGATGACCCAATGAACATTTACTTCCCAAACATGTACTTTCTCATCTCCATCAGGTAATCGCCTTCCTACCCTCTGAAGTCTCCAACCACAACCCTCCCCTTTCTCCTTAGCTCAAGATGGCGTCTAAGCCTTCACTGCCCATCTTTGGTCTCATATGCTGATGGAAACCCTGTTTGTACACATAGAATAAATTTGGTCATTTTCTCCTGTTAATCTGTCTCATGTTCATTTGATTATTAGTCCAGCCAGAAGAATTTTAAAAGATGGAAGGAAAATTATTTTTCTTCCCCAGCATGTCCATGGGGTAGGTACATAATAAGCCATTAGAAGGACAGGGCCACATCTTAAGATTTCATTGTAAATGTCTCATGCTTTTCACAATACCTTTCAGACAGTAGATATTCAATAAGTTTTGTTCAATAAATGAAAGATTAGTCATCTGTGACCCTAGTCATGCCCTCAGCTGTGGGCCCTTGAGGGCTTACTAATGGTCTAGCACACAGAGGGAATACGTCCATTTCTGCATGCCAACTCTTCTAATTATTTCCTCTTACTTAAATAAATTAGTTTGGTAAATGATTGACAGAAAGGTGTTCAGATAAATCAAATTTCAAGACTTAATAATGAACCCAAGAAAAAATTTTCAATAAAAATAAACACACAGATTAATGAAACAAATACAGAATCCAGAAACAGACCCACATGCATTTATAAACTACTGGTTTTTGACAAAAAATTCAAAGGCAATTCACTAGAGAAAAAATTAGTCCTTTCAAAAATGATGCGAAAAATCTGACTCTACATGCAAATGGACTCAGGTGAACCTTTGCCTTGAAATAGATCAGAGCCCCACTGTAAGAGCGAAAATAATACAATTGTTAAATGAAAACATAGGAGTAAATCTTTGTGACCTTGGGTCTGGCAAATATTTCTTCTACGTGACATCCAAAGCATAAGTGTTCAAAGAAAACCCAATAATAAAAGGGCATATAATTCAATTTAAAAATAGGGAAAGATAAGAATAGGCATTTCACCAAAGATACACAAATGGCCAGTAAGCACATAAAACCATAAAACGAGGCTCAACATCACCAAACATTAGAGAAATACAAAGCAAAACCATGAGACAGCATTCACACCCACTAGGAGAGCCAAAATAAAAGAGACAGACAATAACAAGTATTAGCAAGGATTTAAAGAAACAGGAGCTCTCCCACACTGCTGTTGGAAATAGAATATCGGTCAACCACTTTGGAAAACAGTTTGGTGGTTTATTAAAATGTTAAACTGGACTTACCATATAACCCAGCAATTCTACTCCTAGATAAATACACCCCACAAAATGAAAGCATATGTTCATACAAAGACTTGCATGGTTATGCTTACAGCATCATTGTTCATAACACCAAAACCATGGAAACTATCCAAATGCCAATCAACTATTAAGTAAATAAACAAAATGTGATACATCCATAGAATAAAATACTTGACAATAAAAAGGAATGAAGATACATGCTTCTACATGGATGAATCTTGAAAACATTATGCTGAACAGAAGTCAAATACAAAAGAATCCATATTATATAATTCTATTCAAGTGAAATAACCAGAAAAGGCAAATCAAATCTATTGAGATAGAAGGTGGATCAGTGGTTGCCTAGGGCCGGGATGGGGGCAGTGACTAGGATAAGGAAAACGGGAAATTGAGCACAAGGTTTTTTTGGGGGGAGGGAAGTGATAGAGATTTCTAAAATCAGCCCATGGTGATAGCTACACGATTCTGTAGTTTAACTAAAAATTGTTCAATTATACACTTAAAGTGAGTACATTTTACAGTGTTCAAATCATATCAGTAAAGGTGTTTTATTTTATTTTTTTAAGTGAGAGAATGGGAGTTAATGAAGCAGAGTCACGCATGCACCCTGACCAAGATCCACCTGGCAAGCCCTGTCTGGGACTGATACCCAAATCAACCCAGTTATCCTCAGTGCCTGAGTCTGATGCTAAAACCAAAAGAGCCACTGGCTGTGGGAGGGAAAGAGGGATTGAAGGGAGAGGGAGAAGGGAAGCAGTACATGGTCATTCCTCCTGTGTGCCCTGACCAGGAATTGAACCCAAGAGGTCCATACTCTATCCACTGAGCCACCAGCCAGGGCCATAAAGCTGTTATTAAAAATATTTTAATCACATTCCCTTTGAGAAAGAGTGACAGCACATGGAAAACTTTTATACTCATCAAAATTCAAAAAGAATTAATAACAGTGTCCAAATAAGAACATTAGACTATTCTAATACGGGTCAGTATTTAGAACTGAAATACATTTAAAAGGATGCATGATTTGTATTTTTTTTATTTTTAAACAGGTAGAGAGAGAGAGTTAGAGAGAAGGATAGATAGGGACAGACAGACAGGAACAGAGAGAGGTGAGAAGCATCAATCATTAGTTTTTTGTTGCTGTTGCGACACCACAGTTGTTCATTGATTGCTTTCTCACATGTGCCTTGACCACGGGCCTTCAGCAGACTTAGCCACCACTTGCTGGAGCGAGCGACCTTGGGTCCAAGCTGGTGAGCTTTTGCTCAAGCCAGATGGGCCCGCGCTCAAGCTGGCGAGCTCGGGGTCTCGAACTTGGGTCTTCCGCATCCCAGTCCAACACTCTATCCACTGCGCCACCTGGTCAGGCATGATTTGTATTTATAGAAAAAAATTTTCATTTGAGTGAAGGGTATACAACTCAATCAACATTTCAAATACTGTAACGTCAGTGGACAATGGGGATGGTCACTTGAGGAACTCAGACCCGGGACTTGTGGTTGGGGCCGCCCACACAACCAAGCATGCCAAAAGAAGCTTCCCAGGAATCCTTGGGAAAAGAGCAACTGCCCATCAGCCAGTGAGATTTCACCACGTCATAATTGCTCGCCCACCCTAGAGGACCCCTTTAAATACCTCTCAGGCAGTTTAATTCGCGCGACTCCCCTAGCCTCTGACGCTGGGGCTGGGGGACATCGTCGGGCGGGATGCGCGGTACTTAATAAAGCTTTTGCTATTCCACACTTCGTGGCTCCAGCCCCTCTTCCTTCTTTCTTGGCAGGGAAAAATACCTTACAAATACTATAGAAATGTTTACCTGAAACCTATGTACTCTTATTGATCACCCACTAAGTTTAACTACTAAAAAAATATTTTTAAAAAGTTTCAAAGATAATCAATTGATACTTAAACAAAAGAACCAATCGTAATTCAAATAAAGCTGGAAAAGCTGGCAATGCCAATCATCATGAAACCTTTCATCTAGACCAAAATGGAGCTCTAGTAAGAGGATGAAATGCAGAGAAAGCAGTCATATTCAAAGGGGTTACCAAGTGACCTAATCAGGAAATATCTAATGCGACTGAAGAAATATTTCCTCAGCTTTACAACAAAATTACTTTGCAATGGATATATCTTTAATGACCACATCTTGAGTCGGAGGATTACCACAGAAATAAAACTTTGCCTAACTAGTAAAGTAACACACTAAACTGGCCTTTTCAAATCTTTTTGTTAAGTAAATCAAAGAGGGAAGCTCACTCAGTAAAGCAGCTCCAGGATAAAATTATATTCACAGAAGCACAGCTGGTCTTACACAAGGGAAATGCCACCTTTCACCTTTATAAATGGGTTTAGGGAAATACTAAATGCCACTCTTCACCACTGAAGTGAATATATGCAAAACCTGGTCCTAAATACATACAAAGTCTCCCCCCGAGACAAAGGTAGGCAAACTTTTACTGAAAAGAACCAGAGGGCAAAGGCTTCTGTCTCTAAGGGTCATATGGTGTGACAGCTGGTGATAAGAGTGGGGGCTAAGTTTGATACAATTTCACATATAGATGGTAAATTTTAAATTTCACATAATTTTCATGTGTCCAAAAATATTACTCTTCTTTTGATTTGTGTTCAGTTCTACAAAAATTTAAAAATACATCTCAGCTCATAGGCTATAAGTACCAAGAAAAAAGGCTGTGTGGAGATTTGCCCCTCAGGCCATAGACCGGTAAAGACCACGCCCCCACCCCCTGCGCGCGCGCGCGCGCGCGCGCGCGCGCGCACACACACACACGGGTTCTTGGTTGAAGTGCAAATACCCTTAGGTGCCGCAGCACATGGGTCATATCAGTCCTTCTCACCTGGAAAAGGGATGAATTAATTATCCAACTGCTTTCCCTTACTACATAGCATTGTGAGAGTGGAAAAGACTTAAGTTTATAGCCCTGGCCAGTTGGCTCAGCGGTACAGCGTCAGCCAGGTGTGTGGAAGTCCCAGGTTCAATTCCCAGCCAGAGCACACAGGAAAAGTTCCCATCTGCTTCTCCACCCCTCCTCTCTCACCTCTTTCTCTCTCTTCCCCTCCTGAAGTCATGCCTCAATTGGAACAAGTTTGCCCGTGTGCTGAGGATGGCTTCATGACCTCCACAACAGGTGATAAGAAAAGCTCAGTTGATGAGCAATGCCCTAGATAGGCAGAGCATTGCTCAGTAGGTGGCTTGCAGGGTGGATCCAAATTGGGGAGCAAACAGGAGTCTGTCTCTGCCTCCCCTCCTTTCACTGAATAAAAAAAAACCTGTTGTATTAAGACTTAAGTTTTTACAAAATAACATTATCTAAGGTATTTTTCTGATCGTAAAAGTAATACTGTGGTAGGCAGTTAGACAGACATGAGCAGAGCAAGGATGACAGCCCAGGTGCAGAAGGTCACCAGGCAGAAAGCCCTGGGTGCCTAGCAACCTTTCCCGACTAGCTTATCACTGATCATGTGGTGTAGACTCCCTGACCATTTATATTGCTGGGCATGGGGCAGGGACCCTCCCTTGATCTTTCCTCCACTGGCATGTAGGTTAGACCCTGTCAGGCAGATAAAATACATTTTGTTCACTCTGTTAAAGATGGCCTCTGCTCACATGGGGCAGCTGACTGCCTTCTTGCTTGGGTATGGGCTTGGGTATGCTAATGTGTGCTGGAAGAGGGGCTTTAGTGCCAAAAGTGTTTAAAAGGTGGAGCTAGGTGGCCATTTTAGAGAAATCACGTTGTTCCAGGGGGAGAGAGAGGCCACGTGGAGGTTATGAGGCAGCCAAAATGGAGGCAAAGAGGTGGGAGCCTTTGATTCTAGGAAAACTCGGATGAGTCAGTGGCTTTGGGAGCCCTGAATAGAAAGGTAAGTGTTTCCCACTATGTGTATTCTCTCGCACACCGGGTGTGAGATAGGATAAAAGGAAAATGGACCACCAGTTTTTGGCTCCACTGTTTGTTTGCATCTGTCTGGATCAAATGCTAACCTGCAAGAGCCAGGTGGCTGTGATGGTGGCCGTGACTACTGGTCATACAGACCCCCTTAAAGGAGGAAGGAACAAAGGGGCTCGCAAATAGCCCTTAAGCATTAAGCCCCCAGGACAGTGAGGTTCTGATCCACATCAAATACATTTAGGCCTCAGTTGTGTTTCAGCTCCAGGCTCAGAAAAGCAGAAGAACCATACAAGTGATGCTGTGCCTTATATCAGGACCAGCTGTAATGACTAATGACCCCCTGCCCTGGCACCGACCAATCAGTGGAGACCATGATCCTGAAAGGACACACCTGGAAAGCTGATGAACAGTCTGCAGGGAGCTTCCCCTGAGACCTCGTATGAATACCAGTGCAGCTCTCCCTCTAAGGAGCCCCTGCACCTTTCCCACCCTCTTACCCTCTCTTTCTCCTAAGCTCCCAGGGCTGTTCTTTTGCCTCTGTAAGTAACTTGCTTCCTGAGCCCACTTCTTCTACCTCGATGACTTTCTAAATAAACTTTCTTTTATAGTTTAAGTCTTGGCTCTGAATTCTTTCTCAGACAGAACTCAAGAACTGAGATTGCTGAACCAACTTCCAACTGCCGACAACATCCCGGGGCCATTTACACAGCCAACAATACTTCTTTGTAGAAAAACTAGAAAATAGTTCAAACTGATGGAGTTCTCTCATGGTGCTGGAAAAGGAAAACCACTGTAAAGGTAATTAAACAGGTAAATAGCCCAACACATACAAAAGTGGGGCGACGAAAGGTAGGTAGACAATATGAACAGCTGAGATCCTACTATTTTATAACTGTTGCCCAAACTCTTGTTACCTGGTGGAGAATCTCCTTCAACCCATTTTCTGCCTTCACCTCGACACTCCTAAAAACTGCAAAGGTAAGAACTGAAAGAGAACAGTTTAGAAAAAAAAGAAACCTATGATATAGAAAGCCTATATCACATGAAAATGAAATAAAGGAAATGGGAGCACTTGAGTGACAAGAAAAAACTTTATAAAAAGGGGACAAAGTGCCTGACCAGGAGGTGGCACAGTGGATAGAGTGTCGGATTGGGATGCGAAAGACCCAGGTTCGAGACCCCAAGCTCGCCAGCTTTAGCACGGGCCCATCTGGCTTGAGCAAAAAAAATGCTCGCCAGCTTGGACCCAAGGTCGCTGGCTCCAGCAAGGGGTTGCTTGGTCTGCTGAAGGCCCGTGGTCAAGGCACATGTGAGAAAGCAATCAATGAACAACTAAGGTTGCGACAGCAACGAAAAACTACTGATTGATGCTTCTCACCTCTCTTCATTCCTGTCTGTCTCTGTCTATTCCTCTCTCTGACTCTCTCTCTGTCCCTGTAAAAAAAAAAAAAAAAGTGGGGGGGACAAAGTTGTTTTCTCACATATTTCAGAGCTGCTATCATATCCTTCTGGAGGGCTGTGCAACGTAAGTGGGAAGGAGTTAGTGAGCAAATTCTAGATTACAAACTGTAACTTTTAGGTACAACTCAAGTTGACCAAAGTATTAAGTTGTTCATAAATAAGAAAAACCAATGACCCAGAAGAAAGGCTGTGAGAAAACATTCTGCAATGACAACCAAATTAAGTAGGTCCTGTCCAAATCTGTAATTCAAATTAACACAAAATTAATTAAATTTGCTTAAAAGCAGTCACTTTAAAACTTGTCTGCAGGATTTCCCAAAAGGGAATGTTAATAGATATTCTTTGAGAAAAGGAATGCATGACCAAGTGAATTTGTGAAACACTAGATAAAAGAGGGTTCATTACCACAGAGTACTCATTCACTCTTTGATATGCTAGTGTGTACCATAAATCTCTTGAACCAGAGAATGCTGCTTTCCAAATTATTTTGGCAATGGAAACCTTTTTTTTTCCAGGACATCATACAACACTGGTGTTCCCAGGAACTTGATTTGAACCTGATTTTCTGCTGCTCCATGCAAAAAAAAAAAAAATTGTTTTCTAATTAAGTGAGAAGCAGGGAGGCAAACAGACAGATTCCCACATGTGCCCTAACTGGGACTGACCCAGCAAGCCCCCTACAGGGTGATGCTTTGCCCATCTGGGACTATTGCTCTGTTGATCAGCAACCGAGCCATTTTAGCGCCTGAGTTTAGGCCATGGAGTCATCCTAAGCACCTGGGGCCAACTTGCTCAAATCTTTTGAGCCATGGCTGCAGAAGGGGAAGAGAGAGAGGAAAGGAGGAGGTGTGAAGAAACAGATGGTCACTTCTACTGTGTGCCCTGACTGGGAATCAAACCTGGGATTTCCACACACTGGGCCAATGCTCTGTCACTCAGCCAACCAGCCAGTGGACAAAATTAAAAAAAAAAAAAAATTAACAGTTTTAATTATATCTGTCAACTATAAAAAGATTAATTTCAGAATTTAGCAAGAAAGTATCAATCAGAAATTAAATTTACCAGACCAAACTTTGGAATTTAATAGCCCAGAAGAAACATTAATATGACACTATTATATACAGAGCTACATAAAATTACAGTGTCTGCACATATGACTTCCTAAGTTTATTAAGTTTATGTAAAATAAAAGTTAGATGTTCAAATTATTTGGGAACAATGACAAATTGTGAGAAAGAAAGGATAACATTAAAACTGATCAACTTGAGCCATGGCTAGTTAGCTCAGCTGGTTAGAGCGTCTTCTAGAAACACCAAGGCTGTGGGCTTGACCCTGGTCAGGGCACATACGGGAAGGAACCAATAGTTCACAACTAAACAGAACAACAAATGAATGCTTTTCTTCACCCTCTCCATTCCAACCTCTGTCTTTCTAAAATCAATCAATAAAAATTCATTAACTTGTACAATACATCTATAGGAACCATTTCTACTTTTATAACCAATGAGGACAGCTATATTGTATCTATCTGGTATAACTGTACATACATCTAAGAAATGAAATTTTTACACTATTCGAAGATTCAATAAGTAGTACTGTTTTCTGGAGATGTTAAAGTATCTGGGGTTTGGGGATTTGAGGATTTTTTAAAAGAAATACTGGAAGGCTGTCTTGTAGAAAACATAAGTACCAGATTCTCTGCTCAGGCAGGAGGTTGAAACGCTCTGTTGTGGTTGTGACTCTCTACTGGCCTACTGCTCTGTGAATTATTTTATTTAGGCTAAATGCCACTACTGATGTTTTAGTTCACTAATAATCCAAACAGCCGGCTACCAAATGCTCATAGTATCTCACCTCAAACTGTCATATCCATAAAAGGAAAAATAAAGGTGTTAGTGTGGGTCTGGGCAAAACTAGGAAAACCATGTTCCTTAGTTAGAGTTCATTATTTAACAGGCACTTATTACGGTAATACTACTCTAAAACATTTAACTTTTATTTTACATGATACTTTAACAAAACTAAACAAACATGGATGCACAGAACAGACTGCCACCTGTCAGATGGGAAGGGATGGGGGGGGGGGGCTGCTGGGTGAAAAAAGATGAGGGAATCAGCAAAATAATATATATATATCATATATATATATATATATATATATATATATATACACACACACACACACACACACACACACACACACAAAGACATACATATATGTATTTATATACACTTACATATAAAACGCACAGACACAGACTACAATATGGTGATAGGCAGGGGAAGGGGGGTGGGAGGAGGTGAGAGAGGGCAACAGGAGGGGGTGGAATAAGTGGGGACAGAAAGAGACTTTACTTTGGGTGATGCACCCAGTGCCATGTGCAGGTGATGTTTTGTTGAGTTGTACACTTGAAACCTGTATGGTTTTGTCAACCAATGTCACCCTAATAAGCTCAATTAGCAAACAAACAAATAAATAAAAAACCACAAGTGCATTATGAGCAGTCTCTTCATTATAGGGACATTATGACTCAACCCCATAAAAATGCAAGCATCAGGGCCACAACTGCCAATGTTATGGAATAACAAACCTGAGGCTTTTTAATGATCTTAAGGGTGTACAGATATAAAGATATCAGTGTTTTACAGATGAGAAAACAAAGCTTTAGAAACGTTCATGGTCATACTTCTAATAAACAGTTCCGGGGAAATGTGAGTCCAAGCAGCGCAGACCACAGCCTGTGCTCCTCAACACCATACTATCCCACGTTCCTTGGGTTCCAAAGGACAGTGAGGGAAGCTCCTAGAAAAAGTAAGAGGAGCTTAGAAAATCTAGCCACCAGCGCAGACCGCAGGCGTGATGAGCTTACTTCCTGCCCACGACTGACACTTCTTGAATCTGTCTGAAACTCCAACACATATTTACTTTCCAGCAGGATGGCTAGACTGTGCTATCATTTACGGCCTTCAGTGAATGAAGCCCCCATCAGAGTTGCTCCTGAACCTACATGAGACCAGCTGCTCTGGGAATCCAAAATGGAACATGAACATGCTGGGAAAGAGAGTTTCTTTGAAGAACACACCCAAGCCCTGGGCGACTGGGGAAAGAACGTGGGGTGAGTATAAGGAATGCACAGAGAAATGGAATGAAGTTTGAAACTTAACACCTGCTTGGGGATGGGGAGAGAGACCACTCTTTCTCTCCTAGAGCATTATGGCTCCTTCATCTCAAGACTTAATATCTGTAAAATAGGATGGGCATTAAACAAGATCTAGTGGGCCAGCCTAAGAACAAGGCCAGCATTATAACCTATGTACATTTCAACCTTACAGGGAAATGCAGGTCTCTAAAAATGACTTACAAAAGTCCCCATTCATATGTCAAGGACTGTGCATATATGTAGTAGCAAAAACTAACCTTATAATGAATGCTATGGACTCTTTACATTTTATTTGAAAAAAAAAAAAGTACTATATTTCCGTGAAAGCTTTAAAAAAATCATAAGCAGGAATACTTGAACAATTCTGATAAATTCTTTAAGCAAACATCAGTGTCAGAGTATGCTAGCAATGTGAACCACAGAACAGTTCCATCTGGCTGTGTAGCTCAACATAGGTAGAAGTATGCAACAGTGTTCCCAGCTTCAGCTCAACATAGTTAGAAGCATGCAACAGTGTTCCCAGCTTCAGCTCAACATAGGTAGAAGTATGCAACAATGTTCCCAGCTTCAGCTCAACATAGAAGCATGCAACAGTGTTCCCAGCTTCAGCTCAACATAGAAGCATGCAACAGTGTTCCCAGCTTCAACACCTTTGAAGTCACCCCTTTCTCTTTGCCACAACACAGAACTTCCTTCTCTACTATACAGTGAGTCCCTAAAGTCATGGTGCACTTTTGACCAGTCACACGGTCAAAAGTGCACCGTGACTTTACGGACACACTGTATTAAGACCAAATGACTGTTATAGGGCTACAGTTTCCAAACTCCTAGGCAAGTCCAACAGGACCCACTGCTACCTTGACACTCTGACCTTTGACACCCTGACCACTTTCACTGTCAAACCTTCTCCCTGCAGAGCATGGCGCTCTCTCTCTGATTACTGGCACCCACGTCCTCTGCTCCTTGATTTCCTCTGTCAGCTCCTTTTCAAGATGACTCCCCTGAATTCTCCCTCCAATTTGCAGTACAGCAAAGTCTGACTAGGACCTGGAATTCTGTATGCTTCTATGGAAAGAAGTATCTTAGATCTTCAAAGAAACCAAACCGCATCCTCACGATGGTGTTCAGGACACGCTACCCCATAATATGGCACCTTGACATAGTCAATATTTTAAGCTGAAGAAATTTGGGAAATAGCAGCTGCTAGAAGGACTCTGCCTCCACCCGACGTTCTGAAGGCAGGTCATAAGACCATCTTGCTCGACGTGCCCTTCAGCTGCTGGGAGAAAGGACAGTCTTATCTCTGAAGGCAAAGAGAGGTTGAAAAGAATCCAAACAAACTGGCCTTGCTGAGTTTCCCCCAGTCCGCTGCCCTTGGCTCACACCCTTTTATCCTTCCACAGTTCCAGGACTTCCACTCTTCATCAAGTCTAGTGTAAAAACACTCAGCTTTAACCACTTCCACTGGTCTTCATTTCCTTATGAAGGCTCTTGTATCACACAAAACTTTTATTAAGTATTATTTGTATGTTTTTCTCTTATTAATCTGTCTTTTGTTATAAAACCCAGCCAAGAACCTAGAAGGGTAGAAGAAAAATATTTTTTTCTTCCCTCTAAATGCAGTAAAACTGCAGAGAATCTACTAAATTTTAATATCTTATTAGAGAATTTCCAAGTGAGAAGAATCTAGCTATAGCCAATATTCTACATTCTGAACTGATGAAAATAATAGTGGATAAGTAGAGTGAAGTTAATTAGTAACCTTAGATAAATTAATCTCATCTATGAATATGAGTGAATTTTTTACTACTTAGTCAGAAATGAAGCAGCAATATGCAATCAATGGAAAGGGGTCGGGAGAGTGGGTCCGAGGCCTGACCCTGTCAATCACAGCCTGGTTGACTTGGGCCTCATTCTCTATACCTCTTATGAAACAGGTCTTTTCAGTTTTAAAAGGAGACAATTGTCATAAATTTATTCTTCCTCCGACTAATTTTAATGCCACTCCTATCAAAACAAACCTTCCAGTACCCTATTGTAATGGTTCTAGCTCTATATCATAAACTAGGGGCAAAATTTTTATTTGGTTTCACAGTCAAACCAGCAAACAAAGTTCTGAGGAAACCAGCAGTTTATCAGACACCATGTTAGGTGCACTGTTTAATAAGAGACACAGCCTCGTCCCTTAGCTTTGAGTCTAGTACTAAATAACCAGCGTTCTGCTTGAATCACCCTACAACAGAGGGCAGACACTTCTGATGTGAAGGCCTACACAACATGATTTAGAATGTTAGCACCACTGATCACAAAGTTATGCTTTTCCCTTGGAAAATGCCTTAGTCAGTACCCTTTCTCCGGCTAAAACAATGACCTTCAGGACAGCTGCTTGACTTTTTTGTATATTTTTATCTATTCCTGTGAAGTATATCAATTAGAGAAGAATGTAAATAAAAAGTTATGGCCATATAATGAGGTCAAGCCAAAAGTGCAAAGACTTAAAATGTGAAAAATAAGGCTGAGGGAAATCAGAGCTGAGTAAAGCAGCATATTGCTTTTTACCCCCTACTCCTGTGCCTGCGTTTCTTTTTTACCGTCCTTAACTCTGTGCCTTTCTAGTGTGCCATGATATGGTGGAACGACACAGTTTTCCCGTAGAACCAGAAGGACCAAGGACTAAGCCTTAGCCATGACACCTTTTAGCTGTATCTTGCTGGGCAGATGCACTCATCCCTCCTAAGCCTCCTTGTCCTCACTGATAAGAGGAGGACTACATCAGATCATGGAAGCCATGAACCTAGTTCAGGACCTAGCACATAGTAAGTGTTCAATCAATGTTAGGGATGGTGACGGAAGCAATAAAGATAATCATGAGGAAGGAAATCAAAAGAAGAAGTTATAACTGACCACAGATGGGACTAGAGTTATCTGATGCAATTACTGAGTAAAATTTTGGTGTTCTTAGTCTGAAAAGGTAGTTCACTATTTTATCAACAAACACTGAAATTACTTGTAATTAATTGTTTAAATGACTCTCATAGGGAAAAAAAAAAAACAACTCTGTTTATTTGTTATAAAATAACTTCAAGTCCAAAATATATTTTGCTATAATTCACCTTCCATTCTATATTAATAAATTCCTATCCTCTCTTCTTTAAAATGTTAATGTCATAAAAGTCTATAGAAAAGGCTATAAAACTGTTTCTGATTAAAGCAGGTTAAAGAGACACGACAACTAAATGCAGTACCTGACCCCTACCTGTACCTGCCCTGAGATGTTTGCTGATATTCTGGATCCTCGAACCTGCAAATTATCCAGCCATCTTCTCTTTGGATCAAATAAACCCCAAACTGCACTTTCTTATATGTCCACCCTGTCAATATCTGAACACAGCCATCACATTTCCCCTCAATCCTCTCTTTTCAAAGCTAGCTTCCCTTCTTGTTTCCATCGCATCTCATCCAAGAGATTGTTTCCACACCCTCACCATCATGACTGCCTCCTTCTGGACACTTTCACTTAAAATGCACTGGCATAAACTAAACACAACGTTCTGGATGTGGCCTATGCAGTGAACAGTACAGAAGAGCTCTCAGTGTTATAAAGACAACCTGAGACTGCATTCTGGCGTCCCGCTGTTGTAATCTGAGGACAACAAGCCCCCCAGTCTCATCCCATAGGTTACTGCTAGGCCAGACCTTCTGTGTCGGCGTGCCTTCTCCGGCTTCCTCCAAGTACCTGCTACAAAGCAGAGGGGAAAACTAAAGGAGCCCCCTGGGCTAAGCTAAGGTTCACTCTGAAGGTTCACTCATTTTGGCAAACACGTAGCTATTATGTGAAAACACAAAGTCACGTCATGGAATTCACATTTAGTTCCTTAATGCCAATCTATATATGAAATTCAAGGTTCTTCCTAAAATGCCAGGTACCTATGTCACTCTTGCCCACAAACACTTCCAACAACATCCTAGGCTAATGAAACACATCTCTTTCTCACCTGGCTTCAGCATTCTCTATCCAACCTCATCTTCTTCCAGCAAACCCTGCAGTCCAGTACATCCGGCTCACGTGCCCCCCCACTCCCCCCCACCCCGCCCCTCCTCTGCACCCTGCTTCAGTCACTTTCCCTGGCCTGGCACCCTCCCTGACTACTCAGAGCCCCCACATTTCCTAGATCTGACCTCTTAAAACCCGCACTGTTTGCCACTCATTCTGACACCCTGCATGCGCTACCCTGCATAACTGTTTTATGGTTTGACTCAGATGCATTTTTATTATTTCCAAGCAAACAGCAAGCTGCCTCAGAACAGAGTACTTCCCAAACTGCGTTTCAAATATAGCCCTGATGATACTAGAAGTTCGATGCAGCCCAGTTAAGGTAAGGTGTTATTCTAGACTATTTTTTTTAAAGATTTTAGTTATTGATTTTACAGAAAGAGGAGAGAGGGTGGGGGAGCAAGAAGTATCGACTGATAGTTACTTCACTTTAGTTGTTTACTGATCACTTGCCTTATGTGCCTTCACTGGGCAAGCCCAGGGTTTGGAACCAGCAGCAACCTCAGCATTCCAGGTTGACGCTCTATCCACTGCGCCACCACAGGCCAGGTGACATTTTTTATTATTATTGATGAGAAATTTATCACCAAGAAGTCATATTCTTCATGATGAGAAGACATTCCAAGTTTTTCAATCCTAGCTACTCTTATCTACACTATAACCTCACATTCTTCTACACATCACATACTATCTTAAAACTGTCTAGATTACCAAATCAACTATTTTTTCACATTTACAAAACCAGATTTGCAAGATTCACTTCTAAACTCTTCACTTTGGGTCTTTCCCCTAAAAAGCTTTTATCCGTTGACCCTGGTCATTTGGCTCAGCGGTGGAGCATCGGCCCAGCATGTGGAAGTCCCGGGTTCAATTCCTGACCACAGCACATAGGAGAAGTGTCCATCTGCTTCTCCATCCTTCCCCTTCTCCTTTCTTTCTATCTCTCTCTTACCCTCCTGCAACCATGACTCCATTCAAGCAAAGTTGGCCTGGGGTGAAAATAATTCCTTGGCCTCTGCCTCAGGCGCTTGAATGGCTCCTGTTGCAACAGAGCAATGCCCCAGATTGGCAGAGCATCACCCCCTGGTGGGAAGGCTGGGTGGATCCCAGTTGGGTGCATGTGGGAGTCTGTCTCTCTGCCTCCCTGCTTCTCACTCTAGGAAAATTAAAAATAAAATAAAATAAAAAAGCTTTTAACCCTTCCTCTACTACAAACACTATTATCTCTCATACCATTAACTTAAATGCCAAATTATATTCATAAAGAGATCAGACCAATGTCCAAATGTGAAGCTCAGCTTCCCTCCTTCAGCTTTAATCATGCAACTTGACATTTATCCTCACTGTAGTACAGTGAGCAAAACATCTAGAGTCAGGCAGACTGGAATGTAATATTCACTTCTTCCTTAGATGGTTGTCCAGTATACAAAAACTGTGTCATCTCACTCAGCCTTACTTTCCACACAAATCCTGAGAATTGCTAGCTGAATGACCTTGGGAGATTATGGAGCCTCTCTGTGCATTACTTCCACCATTTGTGACACCGGGATAATAACACTAATCAAGACCTGTCCATAAAAATTGATGTGAGGCCTGACCTGTGGCGCAGTAGGTAAAGTGTCGACCTGAAACACTGAGGTTGCTGGTTCAAAACCCTGGGCTTGCCTGGTCAAGGCACATATGGGAGTTGATGCTTTCTGCTTCTCCCCTCCTTATCTCTCTCTCTCTCTCTCTCTCTGTCTCCTCTCTCTAAAATGAATAAATAAAATTTTAAAAAAAGAAAATTAAAAAAAAAACTATTTAAAAATCAATGTGAGAATTAAGTGCCTTAAGACATGAATGCGACAGATCCTGGCATATGGTTGTTGTGAAATAGTAGGAGCAGCCATTATTATGGATGTTGGTATTAATACTGTAAAGTACCTAGCATGCAGCAGGGGTACAACAGAAGATAGCTGCTATTATTTTCTAAACCACATTAGAGTATTTGTTGGTTATACCAAATGGAATTGATACTTAATTATAATATTTATTCATTTATCTACATCAGGAATTCTACAAAAATGGCCCGGTTCCACAGCAGCAGCGTTATGTTAGAAACACAATTTCCTGGAAATTGTTAGAAACAGAAATTTCCAGGCCCCACCCCAGAGCTCATGAATCAGAAGTTCCTAGGATGGGCCCAGCAATCGATTTTAACAAGCCCTCCAAGTGACTTCGATGCAACTAATGTTTAAGAACCACTCATTCAACTCTAAAGTCTGAAAAAAATATCTTATTTTCATATTTTAGGAACCAAAACACTGTATTATACTTTCAGAAGAGTTATTTTTTTATTAACCCTTTATAAAGTCAGTGCTTTAAAAACTCTCCTATTTCATCTGTGCCCACAGATGTAAAAGTACTCGATAATCCAGCAATGGTCAAGAACACAGAGCAAATAGAGCTCTTTCTATTCCCTAAAAGTTATCACTGTGTTCTCAGCTTGGGGATTTACATTTCCTTCCAGCCACCAAACTAGAAAATAAAGAATAGTGTGATTGATTCAGTGGAGCCATGAAGTCGTTGACTTTATAATGTAGGCAAAGGATATCTATGCCCTGAGTAAAGTAAGCTTTCCAAAGATATGATGGAACAGATGAAAAATTTGATAGTCAGTTGGGTGTCTCCCATGTCATAACCAAGCAGGTTACTAACAAGGGTGTGGTTCAATATTAGAACCCAGGGCCTCTTTCTCTCTAAATGCATTTAGGTATCAATAAAATAAGTCAGAATTAAACCAAGTATACTATTATACAATGTTACAGAATAAACTTTACAATGTAGCTAACCAGTGCAAAAATATACTTCCATTATCTATTGTCAATTAGATGAGTCCAACACAAGGAAAGCACATTATATGAACTTCTTCAGACTCTAATCTTCTCCTAAAAATCATTTATAACCTTAACTATTCTTTTTGAATATAGCTTATAGGCCATGGCTC
This sequence comes from Rhynchonycteris naso, assembly GCA_037038555.1. Classification (NCBI taxonomy): domain Eukaryota; kingdom Metazoa; phylum Chordata; class Mammalia; order Chiroptera; family Emballonuridae; genus Rhynchonycteris; species Rhynchonycteris naso. Next base: position 22,574,923 of record CM073000.1, read on the forward strand.
AAGTTCTAATTCTGGGTCCAAGTAAACAATTAAAAAGGAAATCTTGGGATTTCTTTAAATGCTTCAGAAAATAAAGGGTTTCCTTCCTTCTTATTTCCTCTGAAAACAAGGCAAAAGCTAAATCACAGGTACTTAAATTTTAGGTGCCATCTCTTATACTACTGTCTTATAAATTTCTAGACAGCAAGACAGAATCGCATGTGACCAGTAACAACAAAAACTAAATAGTGATATAAGACCCTCTAGTTTATAAAGTGCATTAGGTAGAATGGGTATAAATTAATATTGTACATAATAAAAGAATGTCATCAATTTTATATTTTAGAACATTTCTCTGCATAAAATTTAGCTAACTGAAGTCATAGGTATTTTTTAAAAAAGAATAACCAGCTCATGTTTTAATACAGTAATTAAAATTATGCTAGAGAATAATACGCAAATGTTACTGACATCAGTGGTTTACCTAGCAACCATAATTTGTAAAGTAAACAACTGGTCTACTTAGTGAGTGAAGACACTTGTAGAGGCAGCAGACTTGAATGTATTCAATGGACTTTATTCTTAAAAGTATTCTGAATAATGATGAATAAAAAGGAAAACATTCTTGCCAGAACAACCAGTTTAAGGACAGACTTAGTCATACAACTGAAATAGAAGAACATTAAAATTTAAATACATTTGGAGAAAAGCCAGAGACATCTGCTCACCAACAAATATAAATTTTAATTAAGCAATCTGTTCTTTTTAAACAAATGTAATTTTAGCTCTGATAAATTTAAAATATAGCTACATTAATTAATCTTTTCTGGAGGAAAAGCTATATTAAAAAAACCTTAACCAATATATTTTAAGGAACCAATGTTTACACATATGGACATAATAATAGTAACTTATGCAACCATATTAAACTCGCCATATTTACTTTTCTCACTCATAAAAAAAGCTTTAAAATCAACCGTGCCAGATCCATCCCCTAGGCACTGGATATATGCTATTTTATAGCTGCTCAAATCATAACTTCCTAAATCATGGGGATTAATTAGTGAATAGCTGAAACTATGCGGTAGAGAAAAGTAAACGCAATCTCAGCCAAGGGGAACCTGCTGGCAGACCTGCAACCCACAGCAGCGCACAGAAAAATCAAACTTGCACAGAGCCTCTCTCCAAATCTCACCGGCTTCAGGGCCACTAGGGCAGCTCCACCAGCAAGTTTCCCGGGGAAACAAAAGACATGAACACAAGGATTTGGAAGATGCCCTTCCAGAGCGAATCTAAGTGAAATTACAACTAAGGATCAAAAGCTGCCCAACGTTTCAGACCCTTCAGAATTTCTGGAGTCTTCACTAACTCCCTTTCTGTGAGGAGGGTGTGTGGGAAAAGAGGAGTAACTTAGAAAGGACTTTGGACCCTAAGATCAACCTATAAATGACTAGGGAGGGGCACATGAGGGCGGGGCACTCAGTAACTCTTCAGTATCTCTACAGGACTCCAAGGCAAGGGACAACAGGCTAGTCTACCTCCTCAATAAATTCTGAACCCCAAACCCCAGCTTCTCTAAAGTGAATAAACTAAAAAGGGTAGCAAGTCAATCCACTCTATACCACAAATGCTCATTTATTGAGTGCAATATGCAAAATATTATGCTTTATGCTTAGATGGATTATGTCATTTAAATCCTCCCAATAACCTATCATTATCACCATTTTACAGGTGAAAGACTAAGCAGGTTAACGTCACACAAATAATAAATTGCAAAGCCTCAACTTCCTGTCTACCTGACTGCTTGATGCCTCCCATCTTTAGTTTATATGTCAGACTGATCATGTAGTAGGAGACATTCTTCTTTCAAAGACAATTAGGTCCAAGTTAGCAGAATATACTATTTATAAAATAAAAATGAAAACTCCAGTGAAGTAAAATCTGTTCTGGGACAAACCACTCAATCACCTCACTTCCCAAATAAGCAGAACCAAGTTCTCCTTGGAGCCTTAACTAGGTTCAAAAAAAAAGGGAAAATTTAAGTGATATTAAATTAAAATAAATAAAATTAATAATTTAGAAAGGAGAAATATTTTTAAGAATTAATCAAAAGATGGGAACATCCCTACAGGATGTCTAGCATTCCCAGACAGCTAAGCCAAGAGCAGGGTCTCCAGACCCTCAAACAACACAGAACAAGAAGGTAAATACCTAACAGTGGAAGTTACCCAAGACTACATGGTTTAACTTTCCCCCTCCCTAAAGCAGCCCTTTATTTAATACAGCCTCATTTTAAATTCTGACCTATAATATATTTTAAGAAGCAAATAAGCAAAGGGATTATAACCCTAATCAGTTGGACTGGCATCTATCAATTGACTAGCATTCCCAAAATATTTATTTTCCCAATTCTTACTCTGTTGCAGCATTAAGACTTAACTCTCTGAGATTTGTTATTTTACCAGAAAAAGAGGTCACAAACACAGACAGAGACTGAAAGTAAAGGGAGGGAAAAAGTTATGCACCCTGGCCGGAGAGTTCAGTTAGTTAGAATGTCGTCTCTATACACCAAGGTTGCAGGTTCAATCTCCATTCAGAGCCCATGCAATGCATGCATTAAAAAGTGGAACAATAAGTCAATGCTTCTCTTTCTCTTTCTTTTTTTCTCTCTCTCATTCCCTTCTCTCTAAAGTCAAAAAATTTCTTTTTATAAAAAAAAGAAAAATACATTTCATGAAAATGAAAAATTTTTTAAAAGTTGGACCCTGGCTGGGTGGCTCAGAGAATAAACTGTCGACCTGGTGCACCAGATGTCATGGGTTCAAACCCTGGTCACAGCATGTAGGAGAAGCAATCAGTGAGTAGACATCTAAATGGAACAACTGAGTATAATGAGTTGATGATGCTTCTTTTTTTCATCAACAGAAAAATTTAAAAGAATAAATAACTGGGGTAGCAACACTTACACCAGACAAACAGACTTTCCAACAAAGGCTATAAGATGAGACAAAGAAGCACCAGCAATTCCACTTCTGGACCCTTATCTGAAGAAAATAAAACACTAATTTGAAAAGATAAATGTACCCTCATGTTTGTTGCAGTATTATTTAATAATAATCTTGTTATAGAAGCAATCTAGGTGTCCACCGATAAAGGAATGAGTAAAGAAGTAGATATATGGGTATGCGTACACATAGACATACAGACACCCATCCACACACAGGAATACTGTCGTCCCTCGCCAAATCGCAGTTCACTTGTCATGGTCACACTGTATCACGGATTTTTAAATTGTATATATCTAATTTTGTATCATGGATTTTTTGCTATATTGCAGGACTTTGCAGTATACAGGTATTTTTATATATTTATTATTTTAATTATTTTGCAATAAAAGAAGCATTTTCTAGCCTAAAAAATGAAAACAATATAAAAATATTAATATTTAATATAAAACATATTAAAAAATATTAAATCTAAATAAAGTCTTAAAATATATAGAAATAATAAAATAAATATAAGGTCGCTACTTCACAATTTTTCACCTAGCATGGGGGGGGGGGGTTCTGTAACCTAACCCCTGTAACAGACAAGGAACCACCGTATTATTCAGCCATGAAAAGAATAAAACCTTGCCATTTGCAACAATATGAATAGACCTAAAAGATATTACGCTAAGTAAAATAAGTCAGAGAAAGACCAATACTGTATCATTTCACTTCTATGTGGAGTCCAAAAAACTAAACTAATGAACAAACAAAACAAACAGACTCACAGAATCAGAAAAACTGTCAGCTGCCAGAGGGTTGAGCAGTGGGAGGATGGACAAAAAGGTGAAGGGGATTAAGAGGTACAAACTTAGAGTTATAACACACATAAGTCACAGGGATGTCAAGTACAGCATAGGGAATAGAAACAATATCACAGCTCTCTACGGTGACAGATGGTTACTAAACTTTTTAAGGTGTCACTCTGTAAGTTATATAAATGTCAAATCTCTATGTTGTACACCAGAAACCAATATAATATTGTATCGCAACTAGAATTTAAAAAGAGCTTGATATTCCAGGCAACAATAAAAAAAAAGAGGTCACACATTCCAGGTAAATTAGGATGTGACCTTGCTATCTGACTCTGAAGGCTATGTGGGTGTATCTACTAAATTAAATCACCTTCAAGGGTTGCTGAGATAATTAATTAATTTAATGTAGACACACAGTAAAAATACTCTCGCCAGCACTCTGATGGGCCCTCAGAGTGAGGAACACAGCCTTTGTGCGCACAGCTCAATTAGTGTTCTGACATTTTTAGCAAAGGCAGAAATACTCAATCAGACAATTTATGAACTACTCATTCATAAGACTGGCTAGTCTGCCACGCCTGGCACATAGTAGGCCCCCAATAAATAACTGTGTAGTCTCAGAGCTTCAGTTCCCATGGCATCATCCTAAATTAGGCTTCTATCTCTCTCCTGTGTTCGTGCCAGCAGCTGTGACTTGATTACCAACCTGGAACCTTAATGGTTCCATTCCAGAAGACATGGGGCACCCCGCTGTGACCACACTCCCAGGTACCCAGCCACCACAGGGCACCTCGTCATCAAAAACCTTGCTTCCCTTGGTTGTGCCTCAGAAATGGGAAAATCCTGCCCAAGCCTTTAGCTCCAAGGGTCCACACCTCAACGCTCACAGAAGCCCCACACATGGTATGTGCATGATACATGTAAGATGAGACAAAAGCTTGGAAGAAAGCAGGTCAACTGCTGGGATCCTTCATTAGAATTCACAATTTATTTCCTCACAGAAGCCAAGGACCTTAACCTTTTATCCCTTGCCAACACATCAGAGGATTTAGCTCCCAGCAATAATAGAAGCTCCCGACAGAAGTGATTCTTGATTAGGGAGTGGGTGATGTGGCCTCCCTGAAGAACATATCAGAATTTGGGGAAGGGTATTGGCAATAAGGGGTGAGAGAGAGGGAGCTAAAACACGTCTTGGGTAATTCTGATATGCCTCCAAAATGAGAATCCCTTTTAGAGAAGGTTATGATGGTTTAAACAGGACTTGCAGAACAAATATAACCGCATTTTAAACAATGTTTCTTTGTGAGAAAACTCTTTTCAATTCTCAAACAACAGACTTAAAACATTACCTATTCCCAATTTATGACTGTCCATAAAAGGGGGAAAAAGTGACTAATAGCTAATTGTGAAGTCCTATGGGCTCTTTAGCTGAGATCCACTGAAGGGTTTCAGTGAGATCCAATAAATCCATAAAATTATATGCAAATTGTGGGTACATGTGTATTTTTCTGGAGAGCTTAAAGCATAGTACTCATGGCACACAAATAAACATTATTTTGAGAACCACAACCATTAAGTACTTCACAGACAGAGAAATGTATACGTAAGTACCAATTTCTGGGTCATACTACGTACGAGGTATAAAATGAGTTTAGAATTCTGACTTTACAATCCACCTTTATGCTCATCTAATTCTCTGCCATCCACGTAAATCTGATGCCAGAATGTGGTTTACATCTTGAAAAAAGAAATCTTACTGAGAATTACAGTTTTTCCATGGCCTAACATATAAATATTTACATATTTCTTACCAGCTAAGATTTCTTAGAGTCCAATAATAGGTAAGTGTTACCGGTGTCACAGAATGCACTGCAATCACTGGTTCTTACAGTCCCCCATCCATCCTTACCCACAGATCACAGACCATATAATATAGATGCCTAAAATGCATGTGAAATGCTCTAGAATTTAAACTTTGAAGCTGATACTGAAAAGCTGTGTTTCAGAGCTATGCAATCAATTGCGTCACAGCAAAGTATGCAGAACAATCCCAAGATGTGAAAGAAATAAAAACTGACCTTCATGAGATGCTGATTTATCCATTTTGTAAATGTTTTCTTTTGAACTTTGTCCCGTTCATCTGGAAGGGAGAAAAAATATAAAACAAGGTTGGTAAAATGTATGAATTAACTTTAATTGTGATCATGCATATAAACAAAAATAAGGTATTCAGAATTTAGCGCATTTAAATTTTCTTGTTGAATTCTGGAAATTTTAGGCTATCTATAAGAAGGTGTTAAAGAGCTATCTGTCAGTCTGCTCTCTTCCCAGTGCTATATTGGCAAACACCACTCTCCTAAACAAATGTCCTCTGTGCATCTGTAACATAACCCCCCATCACCATCACCATCATCACCCCCATCACCACAATCACATCACCACCATCACCCACATCACCCCCATCACCACCATCACCACCACCATCACCCCCATCACCAATACCATCATCATCATCACCACCACCACCATCATCACCATCACCATCATCACCCCCATCACCACCATCACCCCACCACCCCTATCACCATCATCATCATCACCACCACCATCACCATCACCACCATCATCACCACCATCATCATCACCACCATCACCACCATCATCATCACCACCATCGTCGCCGCCACCACCACCACGAGCACAATGATGCCTAATCTAAAACTTTACAGCTTCAGGTGGGCCCTTTGCACTGAATTGCCCAAAGTGCTTTACCACATGTTACATCCCATTTGGCCTTCACATTCATAGGAGAGAAGGTAGGTAGTTTCATTGCCATTTTACACAAAAGGAAACCAAGACTCACAGAAATTAAAAGAACTGTCCATGATTATTCAACCAGTTGTTTAAAGTGGTGATAGAAGTCAGGTCTGACATTCTGGCCCTTTGGTTTGGAGTGGGTTCTGGTTTCATTAGCAACCATGCCACTTCTCTCCTGTACTCCCCATTCTGAACTGTCTCGTAAAACACCACACCCCAACTAGATCCTTACTACAGAGAGAGACACTGCCCTGCGGTTACAACAGACACTACGCAAAGAAGGCTGAAAGAAGGCTTCTTACGATTTAAGAAGAAAGAGTATTGGAATGTTCTGATTCATCAAGTTATTATTTCAAAAGAGAACCATAATATTCCAACTGCTAGTGCTAACAATCAGAGCTACACTACCTTATTCCTCCCTGCTTCTAGAAGGCAATTCCCTGATTTCTTGTTTCTTCCATGCACCTAGAGACACCTCATTCTTTTCCTCTCCCCATAGGCCAGGCATCTCCGCCCTTTCCCTGGGCCAAGTCATGTCCTGCTCCCTTCACTTGTTCTCTCTCACGCCTCATCCCTGCACCTTCTTAAACTATTTTAATAGAACTAAAGTTTCTTTGAAAATGCTTGTCCTACTTATTAAAAGTATGTATATACTTTACAATAATTTAGATATAAACAAAAATATAAAAATAAATAAAGGTAAATACATCTGTGAGACAAAGATTATTAATATTAATACAAAAACAAACAGAAATAAGAAATAAAGAGATGAACTTCTTAATATATGCAGACAGGTAATCCACTAAAAGAAACCACTGAAAAGTACTCAAACTCACTAGCAAATAATAGTTACATAAATAATACAAATCAAGCTTTTGAACCTGTCAAATTGCCAAGATTTTATAAAAAATAAAATTGATGCTGACAAGGACACAGGGAAAAGACACACATATATATAGCGCGAGTGGAAATGTAATTTGGCTTAAATCTTTTAGACTAGTCAGTATTGTAGCCACTAGTCACATCTGGCTATTTAAGTTTAAACCAAAATTAATTAAAATAAATTAGCAATTCATTTTCTTAGTTGCATTAGTCATAATTCAAGTGCTCACTAGTCACATGTAGCTAATGGCCAAGATATTGGACAGTATAGATACAGAATATTCCCATCATTAAAAAAATTTCTTGCCTGACCTGTGGTGGCGCAGTGGATAAAGCGTCGACCTGGAAACACTGAGGTTGCCAGTTCAAAACCCTGCACTGGTCTGGTCAAGGTACATATGGGAGTTGATGCTTCTAGCTCCTCCCCCCTTTCTCTCTCTCTCTCTCTCTCTCTCTCTCTCTCTCTTTCTGTGTGTGTCTCCTCTCTAAAATAAATAAATAAAAAGAAATTTAAAAAAAATTCTTTTGGACATCACTGCTCTAGAACAATGTTAATAAATATCAAAAGCCTTAAAAATACATACATTCTTTCCCAGCAAGTCTACTTCTAAAATTTGGCTGTGTACAAAATGTGTCTATATGAATATAAATCTGAGCATTTACAATAGCAAAATAAAAACTCTGCAAAAAGTGTGTTCAATGATAAGAAATTGTTAAATAAATTTTAGTAAAGCAATTCAATTGTTTGTTCAGATTCAATCCTTTGCCAAGCTACTCAATGATGGCGTATTTTTTAGAGCTCTCCTACATTTTAATGCCAATGTGAAAGGGCAGAAAAAGGGATCGCATAACCTACTTTGTGTTTCATAATTCTTTATTCTCCAAAGTACCTCCCTGAAACCCTTTCTATCTCCTGCCATTGTCAGGGAGAAACAAAACAAAACAAAAAAACACCTAAACATAGACTATCATTTGATCTTGTTTGTAACAAACTCATTTTCAGTGCCCCAGACTTCTAGTCTACTTCTTGACCTAACACTGGGTAATAAAAAATTAGAAAAGAGTTTGCAGAAAGCAGACCTAGAAGATAGAGTCTTGCTGGATCTAAATATAAATGCCCAGAATTTACGCTAAAATTGTAAAATTTGCCTAACTCCCAGTGTAAAGTCCCCAGACTGCCAAGATTATATATATATGTTTTTGGGTTTTTTTAGGTGAGAGGAGAGATAGGGAGGTAGACTCCCACATGTGCCCTGATTGGGATCCACCTGGCAACCCTGTTTGGGTCACTGTTTAAGTACCAAGCTACTTTTAGCATCTAAGGCTGATATGTTCCAAAGGCACCATCCTCAGTGCCCAAGGCTACACTCGAACCAATCAAGCCATTGGCTGCAGGAAGGGGAGAGAGAGAAGGAGAGGAGAAGCAAATGGTCATTTCTCCTGTGTGCCCTGACCAGAAATCAAACCCAGGACATCTATATGCCAGCTGACATACTATGTACTGATCCACTGGTCAGGATCAAGATCAACAATATTAATAACTATTAACCAACATTATCATCCACAAAATAGTTATTAATCTTCTGTTGGCCCTTTGGGGTATCATCTTCACCTCACGCATCTTTATCTACCCCATTGTAGACATCATAATATTTTTACACACTCAATAGATACATGTCATGATGCAAATTATGTTAAAAATATATACAACTCAGAATAACAATGTATACTCACTTATATAATTACATTAGTAGCTACACCATTACATGTCTTAAAGCAAAATATGGTGCCTTCACTGTCTTTCAGCCTTGCTATTCCTAACAGTTCAGAATGGAACTAAATTACTAATTAGTAGCTAAGGCAAGAACAAAGAAAGAGAAGCAATCTACTACTTCTCCTTACTGATAAATGCCGATTTTATTGTACTTTTTCACATAAATGCAGATTTTATGCTTCCCTCATTTACTCATTCATCCAGCATCTATTGAGTCCTTTGATGAGCTCAGTGCCACATTGGTACTGGGACCACATGACTGTACAGAAAGAGTGCTGGTCCTAGAATTCTGGAGCTCATCATCTAGAGAGGGCACCTGACAAGAAGGCAGTGTGATAAGTATGCCAACTGAATAAGGGACATGGCACTCACCGTGTAAGCAAGCACAAATGAAAGAAAGACCAGTGCTGCCCAAGGTAGTCAGGTGGGGCTTAACGGAAAGGAAGTAGAGTAGCCAGACAGAAGCCAACCGGCAAAAAGAAAGGTTTCCCCGTCAAAAAGAAAGCCTGGTTTAATCATTTCAGGTTGAAGGAGCCATGGTTGCCTCAATCACCCCAAGATACTGTCATCTTTCAAATGGAAAGGCTGAACACACCTCAACCCAGACAGGGTGCTGAGGAATGTGGCCCTGCTGTGAGACGTGAACTTTGGACAAGTAAATGCAAACAATGGAACTTCTGTGCCAAAGTCTGCTACTCATATCACATATGCAGCATTTCTAAGCCTCCAGAGGGAAAAAAAAGTAGGAAAAATAAAGATCAGTTCTTAGGCAATATCCGTATTATTCCCCACCCAATTAATAACTTAGGATCCTGATGTGAAACCATAGAGAAAAAATACTTAAATGTGTTAAGTAAAAATCCTTATAATTCAAGAAAAGTCAACTTCCCTATCAAGTTTATTAATTTATTGAACCACCACATAATAATATGATCCCTAACAAACAAATTCATTCTTTCTCTAAATTTAACACATTATGTATATTACATAAGTCAATAAGATCAATTGGTACATACAGTCCATAAAATCTTCTTGGTACATAACAGTTAATAAAATAAACTCTTTTTCTAAATTAATAAAAACTGGTCCTCACCAGTTTATTGGTTAATTTCTTACCCATAGCAAGAAAGTTAACCAAATAATTTTCTTCCAAGTACATTAATTATTTAAGTGAATATTTATTTATTCACTTAAATAATTAATAAAATAACTATTAAAGGGTTATTTTGATCACTGACCTTCTGTCTGTGGCGCTAACTGCTAGAAGCTCAGCAGTACGCTGAAACCGTTAACTGGGTGCTAAATATTTGGCTGGTGATACTGAGGGGATATCAGTATTACGATCTACAACTAAAGTTCATGAGTAACGTACAAAGACTAAAGCTAACTAAATAATACACATAAATCTATAAATTCTGATACTGTTTCCTAACAGTAACAACTCAAATCCTTTCTTTCTAACCACGGTAAACCCTGATGAGTCCCATTCAAGTATACCAAGGGAGGTTCTTTAACACGAGGCTCCCAAAATGCTACAACAATGAGAAAAGAGTTCATGTGGACTTTGAGGGCATCACTTTACCCGAGGAAAGCCACTTATAATCAGAGATGGTTCAAGCCTGGGGAGACTGAGATTGACCTCTTCCCATGCGCATTACCTCAAAAGGGAGTATTCCAGATTGCACCACCTCATTTCCAATTACAAGTTTCATAATGGTTTCTTTATTTTATTCCAGGGAGGGAAGTCTAACACTGAGATTTATATTTAAGGCAACGTTGCTATGACAACAAAAAGGGAAAATCCCTCCTGTGATTCATTTGGTTGTACAGACTAGCCAGTTATTTTTCTGAATAAAGTTTTAAAAACATTCCTCTATTGGAGAATTATTTCATGTACAGAGTAAGTTTTAAATGAAAATATTCACTTATGGTCACCTTATATAGTACAATGTGGCTGAAAACACGTAACATAGAATGCAAAGAATAACAGAATTTGAGGAAAACAGAAGTGCAAAAAGAGCATTAGTTATTATTACAACCCACACAGACTGGTTTTCAGTGAAATCCAATCAAAACTAAACCCAGTTAGCATCACATCCCACACATAATATTGAAACCCTTAAAGGCATATTCTGTGCACAACAGAAGGGAGAGAAATTCTCCCCAGGGAACCGGTCCAGATGACTGAAAGGTGCCCCACTGCCTGCTAATCTCCCACCATGCAAACTAACACTGATAGCGCGGCTTGCCTTTCTTAGTTCTGAAAGCATGAAACAGGTGATAGTACCAGAGATACTACTAACCCATACAGCACATCAGCCCCACCAGCTTTGCGTTCCAGTCTTGATCATTTCTCATGAGCTGCCACATCATTCTGCGAGAAATCTGTCCAATCGTTCCCTCAACTCTTTCCCTACAAACTCCGATGTGTCACAGCCCTGTTAACTTTCTATGTAGAAAGGAAAACACTGACTAGACACTCCCACTTGCAAGCTGAAAATGTGTCGACTCCCCTTTTTAAACAAACATTAGCAAAGCCAGTCTCCTCCATTGTTTGGTAAGGGACACATACAGAAATTACTAAAAAGAATTACCTATGTCTCCTTTTAATCTTAAAACCATTTATACGAAGTCCCTTAAAAAGAGACTTTTGCTTCTCTGTCTTAGCAATGAGGCAAACCAATAGGATGTCATGCTGAATGAGCTCGTCACATTCTCTTCTAATACCCGGGGCAGAATTCCCCTGGAATAGAAATAACATCCAGCCTAACCTGTTTATCCTAATATTCCTGCCAGGAAGTTCATTTGGAAAGCTCCATTTTATAATCTAAACATATATCCTTCAGGGAAATACCAAAATCAAGTATTCCTTTATGCATACTTCACGAATAGCTCTACTTGAATCTCAACAATTCTTTGAGTTGAATGGTACATCTTCATCTTAAAGATATAAAAACCAAGATTTCAAGAGATTAGGAAACCAGCCTAATATTCCATAGCCTAAGTGATATTTTAAAACCAATTCCAAACCATCTTTTTTCCTCTGCCATCGAACAATAGAACCCTTAATCTAATGATACAGGGGGGGAAAGGAATCTTTAATTTATAAAAACTTCATTCGCAGCATGAAGACATGAAAAAATGTTCAAAATGAGAACCTTTATTCGCAAGAAACAACAGACCCAGTATCCTCGACACTCCTATGTTGGTCTGCCTGAACAGAAACTGTGCAAACAGTAACTCCAAAATAACAAACAGCAAAAGATATTTATATTCAGCAATAAAAAAACAGCAAATTCCATCATGCCAAGGGAAAAGACAATGCTAGGTTTGTCACTGCAGTTAATTTTTGAAGCATCCATATGTGACTTCTAACTCTATTGCAAATTATACTATAAATAAAAAATTCTATCACCTTCTGCTGACAAGTTTTGTGTATGTGGTTACAATAGTCTCAACATACTATGTTTCAAGTTTATGACGCTCACGTCCATAAAAACTTTAAAAAATTGAGACGTGTTTTAGCTTAAGTCATTAGCGTCGTACGCTATTTTACACTCATTTTTCGTCATTTTTTCTGTTACTACAGTACAGTATATTTAGTACAATGTATAGTAAGGTATATTTATGCCTTACTATAGCTTAGTTGTATTTTTATGTTCCAGATTATGATTTTAGAACCATGTTAGGATAGGTAAATGACTTAGGCTAGTGCAATTTGACTTACACCAAAATTTGGTTTACGTCACTGTCATAGGAATGAAACTGTGTCGTAACCCGAGGACCCCCTGTATCTGCTTAGTCAGTACCCCTTCACTTCCTTTCTCTCTCTCTCTGTCTTTGCATTAAAGTCCCAGCTACCATAAGAGAAAAGCCTGAACCATTTCACTAAAAGAGGATTATATTAACAGCACTTAGGTGCACTTACTATCTGCAGGCCTTAGACTTAGTTACATACACATACTGCATATTACCCTCACAGCAACCCTGTGTAGTGTTGCCCATTTATAAAAGAAATTGAGGCACCTCAGAGATTTAAAATGTTGCCTGCACAACTAATAAGGGCAAAAGGTGAAGAGAGGACATACACAGTTTGCAAAAGCATGTTCAATATTATAATTTCATACCTGAAGAACAAAATGCTAACTTTTCGAAACTAAGTTAACAAAACGTTAAAAGTGAAGCATGGCAACATCTTCATAGGTGAGGATACACAAAAGATGGAATTTAAATTCTGTAGAGCAGTGATTCTAAAGAGTGGGGGGAGGGTAACCACAATGCTTTACTAAGAGGTCACGTCAGAATTTAGGGAAAAAATGAGATTTCTATGTTATTATTAATAAGAATCAGATATGAATTTTAAAAGACTGAAAAGCATACTTTGCAAAAGGCTCTATCGAAAAGAAAAGAAAATGTGAAGTGTTGAAGTTATACAGAGGGAAACAAGATTTGGGTAAAGGGAACCTAGTCAATTCTCCCCACCATCGCTCAGAAATAGCTTTGTAGTACATCCAGTACAGTAAAAATCTCAAGAGGAAACCTATGGGATTTCTGTCATTAGAGGAAGAAAACTGGCTGGATTGAAATAGTTGGGATTAGTGAAAAGACCAGCTCCTGAAAGTGATGGACACCGTGTAGTTGGTTACCAGGAAGCAGAGTAGGAATGGATTGGTTCTGCTGGACCTCACCATTGCCCCGCCCCTGCCCAGTAGCCAATCATCACTGAGGGGCTCTGCCCCTCATCTTATACTAACAACCCCCTTGCCCACGTGACATGACCCTCACCCACAGCAGCCTCAGCCAACACTGAAGGTTGTCGGTGAAATGGGTAAGAGAAAGGAAAAAAAAATTAGTGGGAAACTTTTACCAAATATTCCCATAGAAACATCATTATGATTTATATCTATGTATGAATCCAGAGCTATAACTGATGTTCATTGTCTGGTTAATCCAACTTTCCCTCATTAGTCTGTATGACCCACCTAGAGAAAGATACTTAATATCTCTGAGCCTTAGCCTTGACCTCTTTCCCCTCCCTTCCTGTATTTGTTTTTTAAGATTATTAAGAAAATTCCACTAAAGTTATGACAGTAAATCATCCATCATTAAAAAAAAGTTTGCAAAAATTTCCAGACTTCATGGATGAAAGTGATTCCCCAGTAACTTTTTAGCTTGGTCATTACTGTAAAGCCTATAGCTGATCTCCCAATAATGGCTATTGCTCTCTCTCTATTCTAGAGGCCAAAGCAGATTCATATGCTAGTGCATGATGCAGAGAAAAACATTAAAACTTTAGTTGAGAGAGACTGTCTTCTTTCATTTTCAAGCTTCAATTCTTCATGACTTAAACAGAATTTTTTCTCTTCTATGAGACTGATACCATGCCCCTTCTTATTACTAGCTTATCACTTACAATTCCCAGTGTTGAATTTTTTTTAGCTTTTGTTTTTGTATAACTATTATTTGTTAGGATTCAAATCTAAATTAAATTGACGATTTCCGTTGCAATCCCTCCTTGAGCAGATCATACTCAATTAAATACTAAGTATGGTTAAAATCCTTATTTTAAAAGGAGTTATTGGCATATCTAAGTTATAATCTTTATAAAGAAGCTCTTTATAATTTCAAAAACCCTTAATATTTCTGCCAAGGACAGAAAGATAGCTGAAAAGGAGATATTTCTAGATGAGCATGGAACTCATGATGCAACTCAGACATAAAGTTACAATAAAATCTTCAGGTTTATCCTACCTGAAAGTACGTGAGAAAATTACACAATATAAAAATATTATACAATATTAGCAATAAGAAATTTTTAGAAACAAAATTATTAGAGGAAAATATGGGAAACCATATTTTTAAAATAGTTGGATAGGGAGATCATTTCAGAACAAATCATAAAACCCCAAAGAAACTGAAAATATAAAGGGTGGCATATTTGATAACAAACTAATATAATAGCAGATACTATAAATGAAGTTTTAAAAGAATGACTGGAAGAAAATATCTGCTGTATACAGTACACACCAAGAATATCCAAAAGAGATGAATAACTCCCATTAATCCATAAAGAAGCAAGACAAACTCTCCATGGTTAAAATGATGTGAGAACACAACTCACAGAAGGAACGTAAATGGCCAATACAGATAAAGGGAAATGCTCATGCACACTTCTCATCAGGAATTGCAAAAAAGCAAATTATTTCATAGTAGCATAATGAATGATAATAGCTAATAGAGAGAAACAGCTAGTCCTAAGCAGCACTGGTGGCGGTGTACAATGGCAAAAGCTTTAATTAGAGCAATTTGTTGGTCTCTGTTACAAATTAAAATGCATATATTTTCTTTTATAAAAATTCTCTTTTTTTAAATTTATTTATTCATTTTAGAGAAGAGAGAAGGGAGGGAGGAGCAGGAAGCATCAACTCCCATATGTGCCTTGACTGGGCAAGCCTAGGGTTTTGAACCGGTGACCTTAGCATTCCAGGTTGATGCTTGATTCACAGGTCAGGCCATATATTTTCTGAACCTACAATTCCACCTGCAGAAAATACCTGCATATATATGATTAGCATACAGGATGTTTACAGGAGCAAAATATTTGAAACCACTGAAATTTCAATCAATAGGACACTAGATGACTGAGGTAGAGTTCACTCACCTTGCACATAGTGTAACATGACATGAAAATGATTCTAAGATACATAGTTAAGTGAAAAATTAAAAAATTAAAAAATATATCTAAAGGATGCCGTATGACCAGTAGCCATGGCTGTTGTGGCCAGGCATGTGCAGGTTCCCATTTACTTTGGACAGACGGTAAAGAAACTGCAGTCAAAAACTGGTGGGCCATCCCTTTATTCTAGCCTCCCACCCGGTTCCGCGAGTAAACACAAACACACAGGGCTCCAAAACCCATTCACACATTCTCCAGTTCCACAACCAGGACAAGTTTTCCTAGAATCAAAGACCCCCACCACCAGCCTCAGTCCCCTCTGGTTCACCATCTCCTTCTCTCTTCTCCCCTCTGCACAAACTGTCTTCTCCTTCAGTAGCCTGCCGTCTTGGCTGCCTTCTTCCCTCACTTTCCAAAAACTGGCCTTCTTCTTCCTCCTCCTTCTTTTCTTCTCTTAAAACTTTTTAGCATAACAACCCCTCCTCCAGCAACATTAGCATAGCAATGGCCCTTCCCAAGCAGTAAGGTAACTAGCAGTTTCACCTGGGCAGTGCCATTCTTAACAATAAAAGTAAGCAACTCAGAAAATATAAATCTTACAAACTCATTTGGCCAAGAGATGCACAGCAAATTGAGGGGGGGCAATTTCATTAGGAGAAAAATGTGGGAGCTAGAAGGAGAGGGCATTGGTGTGATATAGCTCGTATTTCTTTCTGCATACTTGCAGGTTAATTCTTTTACCAGGAAGATGTAGTTGTATTGAAGGCTTCAAGGAAAGGCTTGCCCAAGATGTGTCACTTTGGCATGTGAATTATTTTAAGTTGAAGACAACTGAGATCCTGTAGGCTCATAAGAAACTATTACCACTCCCTTAAAGAATTTAAATTGGTGGCACTGCCCATAAAAAAAGTTATTCCCAGAAATAACTCTTTATGATCTATCTATAGAATAAGGAAAACATCTACTAATTACTGAACATCTGCTCGTCTTATCATCCTGAGAATGGCCTTCCTCCCCTCTGAAGCCACAAAAGTGCCTCACCCTCATCCTTAGCTAGGAATGTCCTATATACCTCATTTTAACTTTCTGTCTGTGAACCTCTCATGTATGTGGGGTCTCTGACCCTCTAGTGGATGTCAGGTTCCTATACATGCATATGGCATTAATTTGTCCATTTTCTCTTGTTCATCTGTCTTATATCTATTTGATTATTAGACCAGCTGGAAAAACCTAGGAGACTAAATTTCTTTCCTCCCTGACAGTGTATCATTTACTATTACTAATAACCATGCAAATAAACGTGTTTTAAATTTTCTTCTGTGTTCAATTCTCTGGTACTCTAAAGAAGATAAAGGGAGGGGGACTAAGACACAGGAGTAAGTGACCCCACTCAGATCTGGAGACAGAGCGGAAAACCCCGTTTAGGTTAGGTTTACTGTTAGGCTGCTGACTGCAGAAGGGAACGAAGGGGAGAAGAGAGTGGAGCAAGGAGACATGACGGGAGAAGAAATTGGAGGAGCCAGAAGTTAGGAGAAGAGGTTGAGGCACAACCAGTGAGATTTAAGAGGATGGTGGCCCAGGCTGAGATGCAAAATGGTGACGCTGGGGAAAGTCTCTGAAAGGAGACTCAGTAACAGAATCTATTCAGAAATTATTCTGCTTGTAGGAAACCCTTGTTTGAAGTTTGCCACAGAAAAAGATGTAGTAGTCTCCATTACAAATTAAAATGCATACGTTTTCTGAACCAGCAACCCACCTGAAGGAAATACTCGCATATATATGATTAGCATACAGGATGTTTTTAGTAGCAAAATATTTGAAACCACTGAAATGCCAGTCAATAGGACATTAGATGTCTGCCATAGTTCACCCATCCTGCCCATAGTAGAGTTTACCCTTGTTCATCAAGAATCCAGAAACAAGACAAAGATAGAATGTACTAAGTAAGCTGAGGCATAAATGGTATAGAACAAGGGTTGGGAACGGTTTTGGCTGAGAGAGCCATGAACGTCACATATTTTAAAATGTAATTCTGTGAGAGCCATACAATATGTTTAACACTAAATACAAGTAAATGTGTGCATTTTACATAAGACCAACACTTTTAAAGTACAATAAGTCTCTGAAATTTTTTAATAATGTCATTATGTTGTTGCTAACCAATGATGAATAAAGTACTTCTTACCATTAATGCGACTTCTGGTGCTGCATGGTTTTACTGATGGCTTTGTAGTCTGGTTGATACGTGGTGAGGTTAAGCTTCATGAAGGCATTGAGACTTCCATCCGTTAAACGTAATCATAGGTTGGTCTTAACATCCTTTAGATGTGAGAAAGACTGCTCACATGCATACGTAGAGCCAAACATTGTCAGTACAGCAATACTCACACGCTGCAGTGTGTGGTATGTGATGGGAAGCGCGTTCCAAGTTTTGACAATCAGTTGGTCCGTGGGTTGAAGTTTTTTCATTTCTCACCACTTGTGTTTGCTCGCCAACTCTGCTTGCTGTCGTGCAAGTCTTTCCAAATCTTCATTCAGTGACTTGAACTTATTCACCCACATATCTGAGGCCTTCAGGTCAGCAGCTTGTAGCTCAAAATCTCTGATGGAGACACTGGGGATGTAACTCAGGTTGGCGTTGTCCACTGCACACTCATGTGGATGGGTGATGAACTTAAAAAGACGAGTGCGCTCACGAAATTCTCCAAAGCGCGCTTTGAATGACTGCAGGAGATTAGATGTGAAGCCTGCTAGCTGCTGGAGATCAAGATGCTGAGCAGGGTCACTTGCTGTAAATACATCTTTAAACTCTCCCAGTTTTTCAAAGTGTAGTAAATGACCTGTTTCAATGTTGAAGATGAAGAGTTCCAGCTTGTTTTCAAATGCAAACACTGCTTTTTGAAGGGATAAGACTGTATTTCCAATGCCTTGCATTTTCACATTGAGCTGGTTCAGATGTTTGGTCATGTCCACGAGATAGTAGAACTTCAGGAGCCACTCAGTGTTAGCTAACTCAGAATGCTCGACGTTTTTCATTTCAAGAAAAGTCCGGATTTCTCTCAGACAAGCTGTGAAACGGCTGAGCACCTTCCCTCTTGACAACCAACACACATTGCTGTGCAGAAGCAGACCAGGATAAATATTCCCAACTTCATCCAGCAGTGTTTTAAACTGGCGATCATTTCAAGCTTGGGCAACAATAAAGTTGACCACCCAAATAACCAACGACATCACCTCACCAAGTTGCTCGCCACACATCTGAGCACAAAGCGCCTCCTGATATAGGATGCAGTGAAAACTTAGGATGGGTCTCTTTTCATGTTCATGAAGAAGCGCTACAAATTATCTGTTTTTCCCCACCATGCACCGAGCACCATCAGTACTCACCAAAATAAGTTTATCCATCGGTACATTTTTTTCTTTAGAGAACTCAGTTAAAGACTTGAACAAATCCTCCCCTCTTATTGTTTCTTTCATAGGCAAAACAGCAAGACTTTCCTCATGTAGCATGTCACTGACAGCATACCTTGCAATCACGCTGAACTGGGATAAATGGCTTACATCTGCTGACTCATCCAAAACGAGAGAAAAGAATGGTGCTGCATTTATGTCCTTCACTTGTGTTTCCTCCATTTGATTTGAAATCATGATGGTACGATCATGAACAGTTCTTGCCGACAGAGGCATGTCCTTTATTCATTTGATTATCTTGTCTTTATCCGAAAAGTTGTCAAAAAGTTCATTGGCAACATCAAGCATGAATGTTTTGGCATACTCCCCATCTTAGCATGGCTTTTCGTTTCTCACAATTGCTAAAGCGCCAGCAAAGCTAGCTGAATTCCAGTCACCTTGTTGGGTCCAAACACGAAGTTGCTGCTGACTAGCTTGCACTCTGCACAGTAGCTCTTGACATGCTTTCTTCCTGCTGTCCTCTGCTGAATATTTCAATGCAAATGTAGTATGGCGTGTGTTGAAGTACCGCATTATATTTGACCATTTCATTGATGCAATTTTATCATTGCATATTAGACACACTGCAGAACCTGCTCTCTCCACAAAGGCAAATTCCTCTGTCCATTTCTGCTGAAAAGTATGATACTCCTCACCTTTATTTCTTTTTTCCATCTTCTTCGTCAAAAGTGTTTCTGCAATTAGCTAGCTGACTACTTGATTAAAAGGAGGGAAGTTTACTTTCCGACCTCACAACAACCCATGTATGTTAGGCATTATCCAATAAAAATTTGGTGTTGTCCCAGAGGACAGCTGTGATTGGCTCCAGCCACCCACAACCATGACCATGAGCGGTAGGAAATGAATGGATTGTAATACATGAGAATGTTTTATATTTTTAACATTACTTTTTTTTATTAAAGATTTATTTGCGAGCCAGATGCAGCCATCAAAAGAGCCACATCTGGCTCACGAGCCATAGGTTCCCGACCCCTGGTATAGAACAATAGAGGCTATAAATCTCTGCCCACAAATGCTTTTTTGTCTACCCACTCCCTAGCTGCACCCCCTGGCCCCCAGTGCTTTCCTGTCAGCGTCAGCGCAGAGGCTGTGTGGCTGCCTATTGACTGCATCGGTGTCTGGGAACACAGAGACACTGGGTTCTGCTCTGAAGAGGAATTTACTGGTATCTGTTCTGATGACTGGCCAGGAAGTGAAAATAAGAATCCTAGAATTCGCTTTTAATCTACTTTCTCCTACCTAAAACGCATGAACATTAGGAATTCTGATTATAGGAACACGGCTAGAACATTTAAGTACTGCAGATGATCTAACTGCTGCCGTTCTGAGTCACTGTTACCAACAGGAAGTTTCTGCAGCTACTTCATCTGTGTTACACTAACGTAAAGAAATTAGAGCTCTTTTAAAGTTTTCAACCTTACCACTTGCTTACATGTGGCATCTAGAAAGCAAAATAAAAGAACAATCAGAACAGAAACATTGTGACAGTTGCCAGACGGCAGGGAGGTGTGGGGATACGTAAAAAATGTGAAGAAATAAAGAAGTGCAAATTGGTAGTTACAGCACAGTCACAGGAATGTAAAGTACTACATAGGGAATACAGTCAGAAATACTGTAATAGCTATGTATGATATCAGATGGATACTAGATTTATCAGAGTGATCACTTTGTAAATTATATAAATGTGTCATCTTGATCTGTACACCTGAAACAATATAATATTGTACAACAACTGTAATCAAAGAATAAAAAGTTATTTTAAAAGAAAGTTTTCAGTCTTATTCTTTCTTTCCAGATTCAGAGGTCTGATTAAGAATACTATATCCCGCCTGACCTGTGGTGGCGCAGTGGATAAACTGGCGACCTGGGAACACTGAGGTCACCAGTTCAAAACCCTGCACTGGTCTGGTCAAGGCACATATGGGAGTTGAGCTTTCAGCTCCTCCCCCCTTTCTCTCTTTCTCTCTCTCTCTCTCACTCTGTGTCTCCTCTCTAAAATGAATAAAATAAAAGAAAAAAAAGAAAAAAGATTAAAAATAAAACCTTTAAAAATAAAAAAAGAATGCTATATCCCAATGTCTACAGATACATATAAATTGATGAAAATAAATTAAACATTTACTCTACATTATTTATATATGAGATAAATCTATTATGTTTATGAATATCTTAGATAATTTGGGGTTTTAAAGTCTTTACTTTTGAAACATTTTACAGTGAATTCACTTTAACTTTTAAATCAATCTGCCTATGCAGTGGATAGAGTGTCAACAGGGGATGCTGAGAAGTCAAGTTCAAATCCTCAAGGTTGGCTTTGGCTAGTTGGCTCAGTGGCAGAGCATCAACCTGGTGTATGGATGTCCTGGGTTCAATTCCCAGTCAGTGCACACAGGAGAGGCACCCATCTGCTTCTCCACTCCTCCCCTCTTGCTTCTTTCTCTTTCTCTCTTCCCCTCCTGCAGCTATGGCTTGACTGGAGCAAGTTGGTTGTCCCAGGCACTGAGTTTGGTTCCCTGGCCTCTAACACAGGCACTAAGATGAGCTCATTTGCTGAGCAACCCCTAGTGGGCTTGCCGGGTAGATCCCAGTCGGGGAGCATGCGAGAGTCTGTCCCCGCCTACATTCCTCTCAGTGAATTAAAAAATAAAAAAAATTTAAAAAAACCAGGTCACCAGCTTGAGTGTGGGCTCATCCAACTTGAGTACAGGCTCACTGGTTTGCTGGCTTGAGCGTGGGATCATAGATATGACCCCTGGGTTGCTGCCTTAAGCTCAAAGGTCACTGGCTTGAAGCCCAAGGTTGTTGGCTAGAGCCTAATGTCACTGGCTTAAGCAAGGGGTCACTGACTCAGCTGGAGACCCCCACCCCCAATCGAGGCACATATGAGGAAGCAATCAATGTACAACTAAGGTGCCACAATTAAGAGTTGATGATTCTTGCCTGACCAGGCGCTGGCGCAGTGGATAGAGCATCAGATTGGGATGTGGAAGACCCAGGTCCGAGACCCCGAGCTCGCCAGTTTGAGCGTGGGCCCATCTGGTTTGAGCAAAAGCTCGTCAGCTTGGACCCAAGGTCGCTGGCTCCAGCAAGGGGTTGCTTGGTCTGCTGAAGGCCCATGGTCAAGGCACATGTGAGAAAGCAATCAATGAACAACTAAGGTGTTGCGACGGCAACGAGAAACTAATGATTGATGCTTCTCACCTCTCTCCACTCCTGTCTGTCTGTCCCTATCTATCCCTCTCTCTGACTCTCTCTCAGTCCCTGTAAAAAAAAAAAAAAAAAAAAAAGAGTTGATTATTCTTATCTCTCTCCCTTTCTCTCTGTCTGTCCCTGTCCTTCTGTCCCTTACTTTAAAAAATTTTTTAATCAATTCAATATATTCTCAAAAAATACCAAAGTAACACCTCCAATAGGTCAAATAAAAATAGAAACAAATTCTACTGTATGTATGTCATTACTCAGATTTCTTTGAAATTTTGTAACTTATTGGTTTCTGAAAGAGTCAGAGATCCCCTTACCTTTATGTTATACCCTGTTCCAACCAACACCCTATTTAGATAATACATGCCCACATATGTTCATTCAGAAACTAGGTACCATTAAATTTTAAATTGTATATATAGTTCATTATGTGTTTGGTTTGGTGGGTTAGGGAGGTAGCTATGATAGGGACAGACCATAGACTGAGTAGTTAGCCAGAGGACAAGGAACTTGTGCAAACATGGGTTCAAATCCTGGCTCTGACACTAGCTAGCAATTTCAGCCCGGGAAAACGAATGTACTTCTGAGAAACTTAAGTTTCCTCATCTATAAAAATAGAGCCGCCATCTTCAGATACCTTACTAAATCCCTACACCACAGAATTACTATAAGTGTTAAATAAGACGATCTAGTATAAATGTGCTATAATAGGCCTTCAACAAATCCTCTTGGCTTCCTACTCACTTTAATTCAATTAGCAAATATGCATTGAGCACCAACAAATGTCAAAGTCACGTCAAAGTTATTGTATGCACTACAGAAATTCACATAATCTCCCAACAATCCTACAACTGGATTTCCATACCATCATCCTCATTTTACTGATTAAAAATAAATAAACAAATTTCAAAAAACTTACTCTGGCCCAGGGGTTCTCTACGCAAGGAAGCAGCAGAGCTAGGGTCTAACCCAGATTTCTGAGGCCCTTTGCACCGTACAGGAACAAGAAGACACAAGGGTGACTCAAACCCATATACTCACCAAAATCAAGGATCTTGGGAAGGAATGTAAAACAAAAACGTGCTTTAATTTCTTACCCTATCAATTTCAAAAAAAGAAAAACCAAAATGAAATGTCCTCAGCCACTGAGGCAACAATGCCTTTACTAAATAAACTGCATGGAATTTCTCTAAATTGTAGATTAGAAAAAGGTGTAGAGAAATTCTTCATTGTGCTCATTGGGGCAATATAAGGACTAATAGAAAACTTGAGATTTTCTGTGTGTCTCTGGTACTAGACTCCATAGGTTACTATACAACGGAACATTCTAATTCCTTTACCTTGAATATAATCAAAGTCTTTTTTGGTAAGTGCTGACTGGTACCATGAATTTGTCAGTCTGGTTGAAGAAACAAAGCTACACATGCCTTTATACATAGTCTAAAATTCATCTAATACATTTCATTTCTCATGAAAGTGAGCTAGAGTTCTTTTTGTTTTAATTGAGGTGTAACTAAATCCAGAACTCTCAGCAACTCCTTTCATACCGTTGTGGTCTCTTTCTATTTTGACCAACGGTTTCAGAGTATTTCCTCAGGTTGTTCCTACGCTTCTCGAGTCAACGGAAATTATAGGGTGACTCACAAGCATGGCCCTTTTCACTCCTCTAATACAACAAGGCCAGTTTCAGAATGAGTCAGCAGCAGGCGTAGAAGGGCAGGGAATGCCAAGGACAGCTCCTTGGAACCACTGGGGGAAAAAACGGAGCCTGAGCTCATTCCATAATAAGATTGCCTCCCACCCAAACTTAAAATTTAAATGCAGTTTACAGCATGGGGGGCAATGTTTTAGTTATAGGATCCCCCTGCATGCCCCTGGGCTTCAGAAGGCACACACCTGGGGACCGCATCCAGTACCAGAAGGGCTCTCCCACCACCACTGTGGCCACCGCCCCCACTCAGCAGCCGCACCCATGAGCACTGAGGAAGCAAATGGAGAGGCGCATCCCAGTGTCTGGGATGCCAGGAGCCTCCGCCCTGACGCTCTGTCCCTCTGCAGAGGGAAGATCTTCCAACTTGCTTTAACCAGGCGCTCATTCTCCCAACCAAAGCTTACCCAGAATGTAAAACAAATGAGAGAAAAAATAGCACTGACTTCAGTCAGAAGAGAAAAGAACTTCCTAAGTTCCACATTAGAGCAACCTAGTGGACTGATTCTTTCCTCACCTCAACCTTCTAGAACTCTTGCCTTGTCCATATTTTCTTTTTTCTTGAAGACCAAAGGCAAATTTTGAAGAAGTGGGCCCTCTCCTCAGATATCCTTCCAGGCATTTAAAAATCCTTTACGTATCTTTACTGTCACTACTAGAAGAGTGGTTTCAAACTGTCAAACTCCATGACCCCTCCTACTACCCGCCTTCATCAGAGAGTAACATATTATATTCTAGCCACTAAAGATAGATAGATAGATAGATAGATAGATAGATAGATAGATAGATAGATAAATAGGGATATATAAAATAGCATAGTCAATGCACTTTGTTGTTTCCATACTTTTATTAATGAGTAAATTATATAACAAAAATCAGTACTAGCAGAGCAAAGAAAATAAATGATATGCCAGTAACAACAGATGCATATGAGGAAGTTTTGCTCATGGCTAATTCTGTGCAGTAAGAAGAAATGCCCGAATAATGCCGAGGGGAGACTTCACGGGTACAGCCCTATGGGAAATTGGCAATGCTGATAAAGAAGCTTTTAATGTTTATAACATTCAGGTGTTCTGACATAGGAAGCACAGTGCTCGGCCTTTTCTATAAGATAGCACTTACTATGTGCCAGGCTCTCCCCTGAGCATTTTATATCTTCACAGTGGAACCCTATTATTATTTTTAAGTTACAGACAGGGAAACTGAGGCATTGAGAATGAATATTCATTAGCTAAATATATGTGAAATCTGAGATGGCTTAATTACAGCAACTGAAGAAATAGCCCTTGAGAAGATCCAATAGCTACACATGTAAACATGGCCACCAAAATCAAAATCTCACAGACATTACACTGGAATTCAAACAAACCAGCTACAGAAAATACCTTTAAGCCACAAATATTTTGGTGCAATAAAAGACATTAGTTCAGAGCTCAAAAGCTAACTTGTAAATTCTAAAAATGGTTTTCTAACAGTCAAAACTACATATAGATAAAGTATTTAAATTAAAACATATTTTTTAAAATCTCCTAACTTCTGAATAACTGCAGCCAGTTACAAGCGATTTGGAGGTTAGGTACTTTTCAGAATCAGAATGGAATCATATAACAAAGATCATGAGCTAAATATAATTTATATAATTGGATTATCTTTTCTATTCCATAGTAATGCCAATCAATGCCTATTTGATTCAGTTTCAAAGTGCATGCCAGGACTACAGAAAATACCCCAAAAAAACATGAAATACATAAGAAGTGGAATAGCTAAAAAAAAGTGTATGTTATAGGGACATTGTGGGATATGATAGAGATATAAAAATAATTATAGCTTCTGCCATGGAATCTGACCTACAATGAGAAGCCTATTGTCCACATGTAGAACAAGAACTAAAAGTAGCATGACCAATGTATTCATGAGCATCATGATGGAGTGTGGCATGTAGGAAGCACTGCGCACTCTAAGCAGAAGGTACAACAGCAGGAGTACAGGACAATCAATGAGCATCGCGTGACATGGAGAAACCAGCATTAATAGCACCATAAAGCCCTCCAGAGCTGGCAAAGTGCTTTCACATAGTCATCCCACTTTATATTCACACATATTTTGTGAGGTTTGTGAGGTTAATTCTTTTTTTTTTTTCCATAACAGAGAGAGGAACAGATAGGGACAGACAGACAGGAAAGGAGAGAGATGAGAATCATCAATTCTTCCCTGAGGCACCTTAGTTGTTCACTGATTTCTTTCTCTTATGTGCCTTGACCAGGGGACTCCAGCAGAGCAATTGACCCCTTGCTCAAGCCTGTGACCATGGGGTCATGTCTATGATCCCATGCTCAAGCCAGCACCCCCATGCTCAAGCTGGTGAGCCTGCGCTCAAGCCGGGGACCTCCGAGATTCTAACCTGGGTCTTCCGCATCCGACACTCTATCTACTGCGCTACCATCTGATCTGGTCAGGCAAGGTTGATTCTTACTCGCATTTAAAGATGAAACAACTGAGGCACTATTAAATGAGAAAAATTATCCCCCATCACCTAGTTGGTATCCAGGACTTAAACACAGGTCTTTTGACTATAAAGACCCATATTCTCGTGAAACCCTACCAGCAGACAGACTGGTTTAGGTGATATAAAGTTTAAGACTGAACTTTTCCCACACCTTAAAAGTAACTGTAATAAAATATTTTGTAAATTACTCATAGATTCTTTTTTGCCCTTTAGCATAAAGTGTTCATCAGCCTTAAAAAGAGAGATGATAGAAATGCTATAGAAAGATGGATAATCACTTCTGACTTGTAGAACTGCAACTTGGCTAGGCATCCCACTATCTAAAGAGAATTTTACAGATTGCTTCATTCCTTTTCCCCTCCCTGTCTCCTTTTATTCAGGGACCTGATGTAGCTCACAGAACTCTTCTCTGGGCTAGACAAGACAACCCTTCGAGCTATGACAGCAGTCACGAGGCTAGTTCAAGTGAACATGTGATACAGGAAATGTGGGGTGTGAAACAAGTACATTATGGGAAGAAAGACAAAGTCAGAAGGAGACCAGCTCCCCTGTCCAGGCTTTGGTCCTAAGAGAAGATGTATTCTATGAGGAGTGTTACGGAAGGCAGAAGGATGCACTTAGCCTCATTCCCTATTTGGCACCCCGGGAAGGGGCCGTCTTTGGCTCTACTTGCCTAGACACAGAGGTACCTGTGACTCCAGCTGGACCACTGGCCAGGGGTTCTGTAGCAAGGGCTGCAGAGCCCACCACATGGGCCAGGGCACCTGAGGATCCCAGCCAGACCACAGAGGGGCTTGGAGCAATAGTAGGATCCAAGGTGAAGGCAAGTAAATAAAGGGTGTGGTCTGAACCACAACAGTCAACCCTAAGTCCACTGGTTGCCAACTTGGGCCTCGGTGGCCAACAGATGCCAAGCATCAGGCACAAAAGGGGCACTGCCCGGGTGGCAGAAGTACTAAAAAGAGGGTAAGGACACTGGTAAGTGTGAGCACCTCAGTTCCCCAGAAAGGCATGGTTGAAGAAGTCGCATCACCCCCCCCCTGGAGGTCCAGAGGAAAGGAGAGAGGGGGGAGCTATGCACAAGACAGCATTTTTATCCAGGGGAGTCAGCACAACAGAGATACTATTCAAATTATCACATAAAACTTTAAGCTTCAAAACACATTCAACCTTACTACATTTTCTCTACTGATCAGAAGGTGGGACTTGTGAAGACAACCAGAGAAGCTAAAAAAGGAGAGGAAATATTTTCTTTGCATTTCCAAGTTTAATAGTAAAGGAAATCTTTCAACCTTACTCCACAGGGCGGAAAATTTGCTTTATCCAGAGCACAACAAAAAAAAGGAAGGTGCTTCCTCAGGAGAGGTAGTAACAAGACAAAAGCTCTACAGTGACTGTGTGCGGAGCCAGGATGAATGGATGCCTCGTAACCAGTTCAGCCCTGCACCAGAAATGGCTAAAATATGCCCTCAGACTATTGCAATTCACTTGGACTATTTCAATTCTAAAGTGGAGGGAGAAAATCCTTTCAGGGAGCAAGAAAGGGAAATAAAATAAGTATACTTGTAGAGAAGCAAACATTGTAGAGCTCAAACAATGCAACTTTGGACTACTGAGAAACAAAGACAGATGGCCCTGTTGTGTATACACTAGAAATGGGATTGTTCTTTTTCAGGAAAGGCTTTGAGCGCTGAGGCTGAAACAGTGACAGCCTGTGTGCACGGCCAGGTGTGGTCTGGCAGTAAACATCAGATGTCCCTACAAATTCAAGTGTTTATAATCACGGAGAACGAACAGCTGAAAGTCTTATGTGAAAGCGCAAATGTAAATCAAAACACTCCTAAATTTACTATGCGTTTTGTAACCACTTTCTGTCTATGTGACAATATGTAACATGGCCCGAGTTCTGGCAAACCAAACGCTGTGCAGTAGAGCCTTCTGATAACTAGGGATGTGTTACAGAATCCCTGGTCTGGATGGGGTCACGTGGCTGTCCGGAATGAAATCTACGCAGGCGAGGCCAAATCACACAGTTCTCGTTAACACAAAAGCGGAAGTGTCATATGGTAACTTCAAGGAATTTCATTTATTTTTTATTTTAGTTTATTTTTCTGTTGACTTTACTGGAGTGACATCAGTTAATAAAAGTATATAGATTTCAGGTGTACAATTCTATAATACATGATCTGTATATTGTATCGTGTGTTCACCACCCCAAGTCAAGCTCCTTCCATCACCATTAATGCCCCCCTTTACCCTCTCCTACCTCCCCGCACCCACTTTCCATCTGGTAATCACCAAACTGTTGCCTATGGCAGTGGTCTTCAACCACTGGTCTGCCAGAAACCATCCTGATGTGGTTAGCTCTTTCACAGACCAGCACGAAATTTCTGGCAGACCAGCAGTTAAAAATCACTGGTCTATGAGGTTGTTTCTTTGTTTTGTTTTGGTGTGGTTCTGAGTTTGGGGGTTTGTTGTTATTGTTGTTTGCAAAATCCCTTCACCTTTTCAACTTCAGGGAATTTTCTATTTAAGACACCTGGTGCGCTTTTTAAACTTTCTTCCCACTCTTTTCCTTTCTGCTGGCTGGAAAGCCCACCTTTAAGGGTTGGGCTTTATCAAGCACCAAGATTCTTGATAAAGTTCAAGCATCTTGGACCACAAGGCAGCACCTTGAGGCTGGCAGACAAGACAAAAAGAAAGAGCCTGGGTTGCTGCAGACAGCGCCATTAGCCTGTACTTGTACAACTGTTCTTAGCCAGGCCCGGCGGCCTCCTGCTGGGCTTCTTTACAGGGGAGAGAACACCAACTTAATGCTCTTCAAGTCATGTTGCTTTTCATTTGCAAAACAGGGTTGTAAGGTCAGTGGCCACCATCATCATGGCCATGCAGGTTCATACTGAATTCAGACAAAGGTAAAAAAACAGTGGAGCCAAAAAATGGTGGGTCATTCCTTTATTAAAGTTTCACACCAGCGGATGAGCAAACACACAGAGAAACTGCTTCCCTCTCATTCAGAGCTCCCAACGCCCTGCCGTATTCTCTGGTTCCACAACCTGGAGCATTGTGGGTCAAATAAGTTTGCAAATATGATATATATGTTTGCTCGCTTGTAGTTTGCATTGGGTATGGGGGAAAGGCTGTAAGCAGGCAGGGTCCTTATAGTCTAATGCTTAGTTTTAAGACTAAGCCTTTCTCACCCTTTTGATACTAAGATCTTCTCAACACTAAGCTTTTCCCCACACCCTTGACTGTTGCATGATGTGAGGTGGTGCACTCTTATGACGAGTCCCATTTATGCTTCAGATAAGTGATTTTGTATCAGAGACTTCCTTATTTGTATATTGGCTCAAAGGTTTTGATTTCTACACTATAAAATGGGGCACACCGGGGACTCGTGCTCTCTCTCGGTTCCTGAAATTAGCATTGCATAGGAAAGGCAGTCAAGATGGTGGCATGCTGAAGGAGAAGCCAGTTTGTGCAGAGAGAATGAGATGGGGAACAGAGGTGAATAAGGCTGGTGAGGTAGAAACCTTTGATTCTAGGAAACTCAGATGAGTTGGTGGCTTTGGGAGCCCTGAATGGAAAGGGAAGTGTATTCCCACTGTGTGTATTTCTCGCCTGCCAGGTGAGAGCTAGAATTAAATGTAATGGCCCACCAGCTCTTGGCTCCATTGTTTCATTACCATTTATGTGAATCAAATGCGAACCTGCACGGGCCAGGCGGCTGTAATACTGGCCATGGCTACTGGCCATACAAGCATCTTTTCTTGTTCTTCCTGAAATCAAAGGCCCCACCAGTCTGAACAGAGCCCGCAAAACCCCTCAGCTCTGGTTCCTCATCTGCACACCTTCTCCGTGCAAAACTGCCTGGCCTCACAAAGACCCTTCCTCCAACAAACATTAGCAAAATAATGTCCCCTCCCAAGCAGGAATGCAATCCACAATTTGCAATCAACTGCCCTGCTCTGAGGGCAAGCACACCCGTCGCTGTCCAGCGCCCTTTTTTAACAATTAAAAGTGAGCAAACTCAAAAAATACAAATTTTACAAACTCATTTGCCCAACAAGGATTTTACTGATTCGAATCCTAACCAAAATACAGTGTTTTCCAACAAACCTGCTGCTGAAAGCTCTTTGAAATGAAAAATTTCCTAGTAGAAAAATAGGAACCATTTACAAACTACAAAGTAAAAAAATTTAGTATAATCGAGCCAATATAACTGTAGCAGAAACTATAATTTCCCGATATCCATGTATTATTTTTCCTTCTTAAAGAAGTAAATTCCCTAAATTTGTTTTAGATTCCCTAATTTTTAGCAAGGTGCATGGTCACCAGGAATAAATAAGCATTTTCCAATCTTCCTTGAGCAAGAAGTGGCCATGTTCTAGCTAAGCTCTGGCCAACAAGATGTGAACAGAAGTGATTGTGCTACTTTCTGGGGAGTGTCCATAAAGAGAAAGATAGGGCTTTTTATTGTACTTCCTCAGTCCAGATGCCTGGAATACAGATGTGGTAACCAAACATCTAAGAACTATGCGAGTATAACAACCTCAGATGGCAAAGCAATGTCACAGAAGGAACCCAGGTCTCTGTTCTGGTTACTAATGCTATGTAACAAACCATCCCAAAACTTAACTGTTTTAAAGCAATTATTCTGTATGTTCCTAAATTCTACAGGTCAGAAATTCCAACCCCCAGAAGTGGGTTGGGATGCAACCTATTCCGAGCTGTGTAGGCTTTAGCTGGTAAAACTCAACAGCTAGAACGGCGTGACAGCGGAGGCTGGAATCATCTGAAGGTATCTTCACTCATACTAGGTCTAGTGCAGTGGTTCTTAACCTTTTTTGAGGTACCGAACCCACCAGTTTCATATGCGCATTCACTGAACCCTTCTTAAGTGATAAATAAAATATGACATTTTTTTCCAAATTCAAGACATAGGTATATGTTTTTTTACTGGTGCACAAAATGAGCCATGCATGAACATCACCTTGCTCAAAGAACAAAACCAACAAAGTGCATGAACTCACAACAAATTATGATATTACTTTATTCTGGCCTCCACGGCAGAGGCTTCTCCGAACCCCTGAGACCGACTCACTGAACCCCTAGGGTTCGATATAACCCAGGTTAAGAACCACTGCTCTAGTGACTGATGCTAGCTAGTATCTGGGACTTCCTGGGGTGGGGTAGGGGGGAGGGCAGCCCGACCACTCAAAGATGGCCTCTAGGTGTCTCCTGACAGAATGTTGTCCTCAGGGTAGTAATTTAGGGTTCCAAAAGCAAGTCCCAGAGATCAAGACAGAAGGTGCCTCAGTTTTCCTGGCCTAACCTTAGAAGTCAAGTAGCATCACTAACCCCACACTCTTCTGGCTACAGGTGAGTAAGGAGCCCAACCACATTCAAGGAGAGGAAAAAAAAAAGAGCCTTACTTTCCAATTGGAAAAACGGCAAAGAAACTGCACACGTTTTAAAACCACCAGAGTCCGTGACCATGAACATCATCCCGGGCCTGGCCGAGCCCAAGGAACTGAGCTGCATACCACCCTGGACTCTCCACCCTGGACTGTTACCGAAGTTGAAACGAAAGCGATCGTTTTAAAGCCACTATTATTGTGAGTCTCTGTAGAAAATTAAAAAAAAAAAAAAACTTAGATACACAATATATTTTTTTTGAACGATCAAACACAAGTAGCAACAATGACTATCTCAAGAAAGTAATTTTGTAACTACTACAATGACCTTGCAGCTATAATTTTATATTATCAGCCACTGGCATATTTTCACCATTCAAAATTATTAATGAAAATCAGAAAACCCCTAATACAGTTCAATCCTTTTGTCCCTTGCATGCTGCCCGATTCCCTTCCTGGTTTGGTGCACTGAAAGATTTCTGAGCCCAGACAATAAAGATGCTGACACGGCCAAGAAACTGCAGCCTGAAAAACAAAGAGTTCCAGAAGCACTGTGTGAGTGTAACTAATGGGTCCTAAAGCCCCCCATCTCACAGCTACTCCCCCCAGAGACCCTACTCTAGTCCAGTAAAGCGCTCATTCTACCCGCCCTTCTTGTCATCTCTTTAAACTAAGCAAAGTGAATCCCTAAAGAATCTATTAGTGTCACAGAATCATTTTACACTGTAGTCATACCATCTTCCTGTTTTTTAAATTAGTGGACACTAGGATTTCAACCTCCTCAAACCCACTAGAAACAAAATGCACATGGATCATTGATTTCCCCATGTTTCCTCAAAACAAAAAAGGAAACACACTTTAAGGGCAGATGAATTTAATAAAAAACTGGGAAAGTCTGAACGTGTCAAAATACATTTTAAACCGCATATCTTACTTTGAAAACGATGTACCTCGAGGAGAATGATAAAATCTATAAATATAGAATTTAGAAAAATAAGGGCTTTTAAAACAGATTAAGTTAAACTTCAAGTTCCATGACTTAGCAGCTGCAAACCTGAGGGAAGTTTCTTACCCTGCCTGAGCCTTAGTTCACAAAGTCTAGCAAACGGAACCAAATGCCAAGCAACGTCACGAGGACTAAATACAGTACCCGGCAGATGTCCAGTATATGTCAGCTCCTCAACCCAGGGACCACTGACTCACGCAGTGACTGTGCATACCATTTCATCTCCCCACAGTTTTCTTTCTAGGTCACAATGCATCCAATTTTATTTCCAAAAGGTTGTACAAAACAGTGCTGGGGTTTTAACAAACAGGAGTATGGACAATATTTACTTGAACAGAAGTTAATAAAAATAAAATTTTTAAAAAGAAGTAAAAGAATAAGCCACTGATTCTCTTTGACAGAATGGCACTGTCCTCAGAGCACTCCGGAACTGCTGCTGCCAGGTGGCACAGGGAATACATATATCCCGAAGCGGAGCCTAACAGATCCGCATGCTCTTCACTGTCCTTTGTCGGTCACAGTCAGCACGCTGTTTCCTCTGCAGACTGGCTCAGTCCTGGAGTAGTGCATGGCAGGGTTTCTTCTGGGGCACACCCGTGACAGGATGCTGGCCAGGTAACGGCAGCACAGCTTTCTCTGACAGGGCACTGGGGTTCAGCCTTCTCACAGGTGTCCACCTGTACTTACCAACTGAGATTAAGAGTTATGTTTAGGGAAAGGCTGCCAAAAGGCACAAACTGCCAACTGTAAGATAAAATAAGCCAATGGCAGGTTGGCTCAGTGGCAGAGTGTCGGCCCAGCATGTGGATGTCCTGGGTTCAATTCCCAGTCAGGGCCCACAGGAGAAGCCACCATCTGCTTCTCCACTCCTCCTCCTCTCGCTTCTTTCTCTCTCTCTCTCTCTCTCTCTCTCTCTCCCTCCCTCTTCCCCTCAGCAGCCATGGCTCAATTGGAGCGAGTTGGCCCCAGGCACTGAGAATGGCTCCATAGCCACAACCTCACGTGCTAAAATATGTCTCCCAATTTCTCACAGGTGTCGCACCTGTACTTATCAACTGAGATTAAGAGTTATGTTTAGGGAAAGGCTGCCAAAAGGCACAAACTTCCAACTGTAAAATAAAATAAGGCAATGGCAGGTTGGCTCAGTGGCAGAGTGTCGGCCCAGCATGTGGATGTCCTGGGTTCGATACCCAGTCAGGGCAAACAGGAGAAGCCACCATCTGCTTCTCCACCCCTCCCCCTCTCACTTCTCTCTCTCTCTCTCTCTCTCTCTCTCTCTCTCTCTCTCTCTCTCTCCTCTTCCCCTTCTGCAGCCATGGCTCAATTGGAGCGAGTTGGCCCCAGGCCCTGAGAATGGCTCCACAGCCACAGCCTCACGTGCTAAAAAATGTCTGCCAATGCAGTGGAGCAGCAACCCCAGATGGGCAGAGCATCGCTCCCTAGTGGGCATGCCAGGTGGATTCCAGTCAGGCACATGGAGGAGTCTGTCTCTGCCTCCCCTTCTCTCACGTAATTAAAAAAAAAAAAGATAAAATAAGTTCTGAGCGTATAACATATATTTGAAAGTTGCTAAGAAAGTAGATCTTGCCTGACCAGGCGGTGGCGCAGGGGATAGAGCATCAGACTGGGATGCGGAAGACCCAGGTTCAAGACCCCAAGCTCGCTAGCTTGAGCACGGGCCCATCTGGTTTGAGCAAAAGCTCGTCAGCTTGGACCCAAGGTTGCTGAATCCAGCAAGGGGTTGCTTTGTCTGCTGAAGGCCCGCGGTCAAGGCACATGTGAGAAAGCAATCAATGAACAACTAAGATGTTGCAACAGCAATGAAAAACTAATGATTGATGCTTCTCACCTCTCTCCGTTCCTGTCTGTCTGTCCCTATCTATCCCGCTCTCTGACTCTCTCTCTGTGTCCCTATAAGAAAAAAAAGAAAAAAAAAGAAAGTATATCTTAAAAGTTCTCATCACAAGGGAAAACATTTATAACTATGTGGGGTGAAGGATATTAACTAGATTTGTTATAATAATTTTACAATATTTACATATATCATATCATTATGCTGCCCACCTTAAATTTATACATTATATATCAATTATATCTCAATAAACTGTGGGTAAGGGGAATGTGTGTGTGTGGTTTATGTAACATAAGTTTATCACCTAATGTATAAGGAGACCTTACCTGTGATATAAAACTCAAAATATTCAGCTCCCTAGGGAAGGTCGAAACGTTACTTTTTTACAAAAATGTTTCATTATGGAAAAATCTTGACAAAAATATTGAGAAAGGCATAATAAGCTGCTGCAGATCCATCACCCAGGTTCAACAATTATCCCACCCTAAACTATCTTGAAGTAAAACTCAGACAGCATATCATTTCATTCATGAATATTTCAGCATATGTCTCTAAACAGTATGAACTTTCTCAGTATTGTGAAATAGTGCTCAAATTTCCCCCAATAATCCACCAATTGTTTTTAACAGTGTCTTTGATTCAAAATCCTAGTGAGGTCGCCTGACCAGGCGGTGTCGCAGTGGATAGAGCACTGGACTGGGATGCGGAAGACCCAGGTTCGAGACCCCAAGGTCGCCAGCTTGAGCGCGGGCCCATCTGGCTTGAACAAAAGCTCGCCAGCTTGGACCCAAGGTCGCTGGCTCCAGCAAGGGGTGGCTCAGTCTGCTGAAGGCCCACGGTCAAGGCACGTGTGATAAAGCAATCAATGATCAACTATGGTGTCGCAATGGCAACGAAAAACTAATGATTGATGCTTCTCATTTCTCTCTGTTCCTGTCTGTCTGTCCCTACCTGTCCCTCTCTCTGACTCTCTCTGTGTCCCTGTTAAAAAAAAAAAAAATCCTAGTGAGGTCAATATATTGCAGTTGACTGACATCTCCTTAGTCTCTTTCAATCTATAAACTCCCCATCCTTCTATCTTTATTTCCTTTAACTTCTTTGTTGTATAACTGGATCACTTTTTGCTCTGTAGTTTCCCAGTTTTAAATTTTGGTGACTGTATCCCCATAGTACCATTTAGCATGTTTCTAATATTTCCTGTAAATTGGAAATTAGATCTAGATAATTGATAAGATTCAAACTCTGGCTGGCTAGCTCAGTCAGTAAGAATTTTGTACCTGAACACCAAGGTTAAAGGTTTGATCCTCAGTCAGGGCACATATGGAAAGCGATCAGGCAGTGTGGAACCACTCTAATGCTCTCACTCTCTCTCTTTCTCTCTCTCTCTTTCTAAAATCAATCAACCAACAACAAAATTTTTTTAAAGATTCAAGCACATAAAATCTGGTTGTACCTTTTGGTAAAGTTACAGGTCATCTAACGGTCATTGCCCAGATCGCATTAGGTGTAAAACAGTATCACTCTAATTCTACAATTCATCCTTCATTTAAAAACTAAACTAATTCTGGAAAGTGAATCTTTCAGTAAATATTTATTTACTATGAAGTATAAGTACAATTCATACATGCAAATGTTTGATTCTTTCCCTTTAAGTTTCAAAATAATGAGTTGGTTCCCCCAGACTTTTCCAGAACTCGGTGACTGATAAAGAAATAAGGGAAAGAAATAAGAGGGACTGCTTTACATTTCCAAACTCCTAGACTTTCAACAGCCAGGTTTCCAGTGAGAGAAAACCACAAGAAGAGAAAAGTTTAATATGGAAGAAGATGCTCTTGAGCACTGCAAGTTAAGCAGGTGGATATACTAGTCTAAGTTTTTTTATATTTTAACTTTTTGGTTCTGGCATAAATCGCTTGGTTTATAATTAGGAAATCTTTCTGGTAGACTAGATGCTAATTGCTAAGGAAAACTTGAGAAAACATAAGTAAAAATTAAAAGGTATTTTATTTTTAAGGAAATAATGTGTTGGCTTTTTGTTTCTCTTGTAAGTGAAAAGTTTAAAAAAAACACTTTGTAGAAACAGTATAATCTTGTTTCACACACACACATGCAAACACACATATAGGAGAAACAAAAGTGTAAATACTTGGTTTCATAAGTTTTATGAGAAAAGATGGGAAGAATGCACAATGAGTAGTTAAGTTTTCATGGGAAAGGCAAAAGGAAGAGACG
Source organism: Rhynchonycteris naso (assembly GCA_037038555.1). Taxonomy (NCBI): domain Eukaryota; kingdom Metazoa; phylum Chordata; class Mammalia; order Chiroptera; family Emballonuridae; genus Rhynchonycteris; species Rhynchonycteris naso. Next base: position 22,612,246 of record CM073000.1, read on the forward strand.
GAAACAACTTTGGATTGGTCTGCATGTTGCAGCAATTCTGTATTGCTTCCATAACATGAAAGCTGATGACTGACAGCTGCAATATGTAAGTTAAACAATGAAGGATGGGAGATTCCTTCACTCCTAGACGCTGAAAGACTATCTATAACGTGACACACCTGCAATGACGAGACAGAGGAGGACTAAAGTGCCTGTGTGGGCACTGCTAAAAGACTATTGGCTGAAAAGTGACAAGAGACTACAAAATCACTTCATAAGCCAGATGCAGGGCAGTGGAGAATAACTGATAAGTGAATACTTTTTATTTTGCACAAAAGGAGGCCCTCGAAGAAAGAACTGATCCTTTTTAGGACGTCAATATGCCCTATAAACCAAAAAGTATGTACCACAGCTTTGAAATTTTTCCATTTGCTTTTCTAATAGTATTACAACAACTTAAAGTCTTTGGCATTCAAATAGCGGTTTTTAATTAATTTAAAAATAAATAAAGCAATACGTGGCTGTTTATCTAAATGGTTCAACCAGAAAGCTACCATAACTAGCTATGAATCACTGAAGGAGTTAGAGATGGTTAAGATATAGATGAGGAAAGACAGCCCGAAGCCATGCTGTAAGCCCCTAGCCACCCTCCCGGCTCAGTATCCAGAACGTGTGAAATGACTAAAGACCACAGCCTTGAGATATTCCTTTCAGTTGTGAGTAAATGGGTTCAAAATTTTACCCTAACAGAAGAAAATCAAGTGAATAGTAATTTTGAACCTTTACACATGAAAACTTTAAATGAAAATGCATCACATAAACATGTCAAATGCAAACATAGCCTACAAAAATAAAATTCAGATAATAGATTATTCCAAAATCTACATACCAGGTAAATAAACACCAGAATAGTACAAACTAAAACTACCTTTCGAAGAAAAAACAGAAAGAGAATCAGATAATCGTAATGATTCCAAGATGACTAAAGGCTGGTTCTCCTCCATACAGGGAGCATCATCTCAGGTGTTCTCTGTAAGTCAGACCCTTCCTGGATGGCCTTTCCATCACTGCAATAGTATTCCACTGAAGGACCAACCCTTTTGGAAGCCACAGGGATTACAGTCGGGTCCTGAGGACCAACGGAAAATAAAGGTAGAAAAATATAAAGATAGAGGCCAGTTACACAAGGTCACATACTGCAGAATTCCCTTTATATGACTCGTCCAGAACAGGTAAATCCATACAGAAAGAAAGTCGATTAGTGGTTGCCTAGGGTGGGGGCAGATGGAGAGATTATGGAGTGACTGCTAAAATGAGCAGGGTTGTGCCTGACCTGTGGTGGCGCAGTGGATAAAGCGTCGACCTAGGAACACTGAGGTCGCCAGTTCAAAACCCTGCACTGGTTCGGTCAAGGCACATATGGGAGTTGATGCTTCCAGCTCCTCCCCCCTTTCTCTCTTTCTCTCTCTCTCTCTCTCTCTCTCTCTCTCTCTCTCTCTCACTCTGTGTCTTCTCTCTAAAATGAATAAAATAAAAATAAAATAAATAAAAATAAATAAAATGAGCAGGGTTGCTTCTTTGGGCAGAAAATAATGTTCTAAATTTGATTTCAGTGATAACTGCAAAGTTCTGTGAATATTCTAAAAGCCACTGAATCATACACTTTAAAGAGTGAACTGGATGTTTCAATAAAGCTATTACCGCACCTCCAAAAAGAATTAAGGGTTGGTTAATTCTCTATAAATATGTCCCTTATAGAAATTAATTTATAGAATAATTTATGCTCATAATGAGACTTTGACTATAGAAAGAAGACACACAGCAGAAAAAGAACTTCATTGATGAGTTTATTACATATAGAAATGCCAACTCTGTCTTAATTTCTTATATATAAAAAGTGATAAGCTCTTATTTTTAAAATACAAGGGAGAGTAACATTCCCTAAATTCAAGTAAAACACATTATTATCCATGAAGGTATGCTATCATTGTATACTACAAATCTACTTATAGATTATATTTGCAATTTTAATTCTTTAAACTTTTTATGTTGAAATAATTTCAGACTCACAAAAACAATACAAAAAAATTCCCATATACCCTTCATCCACATTCTCCAAATTTCTCCATCATATTAGCAATTTACTTCTCCTACCTAAAATGACATTAATAGAAGCCAAAAATAGAAAAAGAAAGAAAGAAAGAAAAGGAAAGAAAAAAGAAAAGAGGGAGGGAGGGAGGGAGGGAGGGAGGGAGGAAGGAAGGAAGGAAGGAAGGAAGGAAGGAAGGAAGGAAGGAAGGAAGGAAGGAAGGAGAAAACATCCATTTCTATGAATTACAACCTTTCTTGGAGGCAGGGGGAGATTAAAAAGTTGACAGGATCCTTAATGATAACTCATTTAATGGCTTCTCCTTGGCCAGTTACTGAATGGGAATTCCACCTGCACATGTAGATCTATGCAGGGCCAGACACAGATCAGCGGATGCCTTGGACGTAGATATTAGTCTAGAGACTTAAATCTTATGGCTGCCTTACAAACAAGAGCTGGAGCCAAATATAATGCTTGCTTGTCTTCATAATCACCCTGACACTAAATGCCTTAAACCGTGTAATATATAAGTGTATCAAAGTAATACAGTGTATACCAGGGGTAGTCAACCTTTTTATACCTACCACCCACTTTTGTATCTCTGTTAGTAGAAAAATTTTCTAACCACCCACCAGTTCCACAGTAATGGTGATTTATAAAGTAGGGAAGTAATTTTACTTTATAAAATTTATAAAGCAGAGTTACAGCAAGTGAAAGCATATAATAATAATTATTTAACAAGTACTTTATGTCAGATTTTTGCTGTTTGGCAGAATAAATCTTTATAAAACAACTTACTATAATTAAATCTTTTTATTTATACTTTGGTTGCTCTGCTACCGCCCACCATGAAAGCTGGAACACCCACTAGTGGCCGGTAGGGACCAGGTTGACTACCACTGGTGTATACCTTAAACTTACACAATGTTATACGTTAATTGTACCTCAGTAAAGAAGGAAAATGTCATTTGTTCCTCTTTTAAAAATACAGATGTTAAGCTTCACCCTCAAAGATTCATATAGCCTTAGGGGGGCCCCCGATACTGGTACCTTAACCCCAGGTTTAAAACCTGTGAAAAAAATAAACTTGCGCCTAACCAGGTGGTGGTGCAGTGGATAGATCATTGGCCAGGGACGCTGAGGACCCAGGTTCGAAACCCCAAGGTCTCTGGCTTGAGCCGTGGGCTCTTCCAGCTTGAGTGCAGGATCACCAACTTGAGCGAGGGGTTGTCGGCTTGAGCATGGGATCCTAGACATGACCCAAGGTCACTGGCCTGAGCAAGGGGTCATTCGCTCAGCTGGAGCCACCCAGTCAAGGCACATATGAGAAAGCAATTAATGAACAACTAAGGTGCCACAACTATGAATTGATGCTTCTCATCTCTCTCCCTTCCTGTCTGTCCCTGTCTATCTATCTGTCTGTCTCTGTCTCTCCCTCACTCTCCCTCTCTCTCTCTTTTTCACTTAAAAAGAAAAAGACAATACAAAAAAATAAACTTGAACTCTCACAATTGTGCTTAAACATCCTTCTGACAACTTAGTAAAGGCTTTTACTCACTGACACAATCAACAAATAAGATCTTATACCACAATCACTTTTTATCAAATAATTACATACAGAAATTTGACTTAGAAACCTACACACAGCTCTTAGCTTCAGCACTCATTACCTATAACTTAATGAACCTTACAGGCAAGCAATTTCTTTGGTTCAGTCTCCTGCCTAGTATGGCACAGATATCCACTTCAAGCAATAGTTTGGAAATTTTAAAACAGGCTCACATAACCTGAAAGTGAGAAGGGCTTCAGAAACCCTTACCTGGCCTGCTTGCCTTTCCCGACCCTGGCGAACCGACCGCACAGGCGGGCTTTACACGCAGCTCCCCGGCTCCAGCAGCAGAGCTGCCGTCTGAAAACTTGACCTCTGCCTCCACTCCAATGAGTCCTGCACCCCCTCGCACTGTCTGTGCACTACTGCCTGCCTCTTTTGTTCAAAGCCAGGAATCCTGCCTAAGTCCCCGGTATTCCCCTTCTTTCAGTGTCATTCACAATTTCATTTAAGTCTCACCCGATATACGTCTGCTTAATGCAACACTGTAAAATAGTTGCACAACAATTTTCTCCTTACCTCTTTTTGGTTTTTGCCTCTATACACATTTTCAGGTAAAAAGAAATATGATTTTTTTCTCTTGATTAGCTTATTCAACAAGCATTTATTCTGATACCTATTATGTGTTATACCACAGGTAAAACAGTTTTATAAGAATAACACCTTTACAAAAAGTAGTTCCTTCTTCTGTTTCTTTTTTAAGAGAGAGGTGGGAGAGAGACAGAGAGACAGGAATATGGAACTATTTCTGTACGTGTCCTGAGCGGGGATCGAACTGCCAACCTCTGTGTATTGGAACTAAGCTCCAAGTAGTTCCTTTTTCAAAAAAGATTTTACTTATTGATTTTAGAGAGAGGAGAGAGAGAGGCAGGTGGGCGTTGTAGCAAGAAGCATCAACTTGCAGTTGCTTCTCGTACGTGCCTGGACCGGGCAGGCCTAGGGTCTCAAACCAGTGATCTCAGCATTCCAAGTTGACACCTTAGCCACTGCACCACCGTAGGTCAGGATCTCTTTTCATCCTTGGGATTTGGCATCTGAGACCAACTGTTCTAATTTTCTCCTTACATATCCCATATTCACATAAGCATTAATTTCAGCCTCATTTTTCTGATCACTTACCTAATATGTCCAAATGCTTCTCATCTCTGCCTGGATCATGTCAACATGTGCTAGCTTTTATCTATGAGTAATTAATTGAGAGAGAGAGGGAGGAAGGGAGAGGCAGAGAAAGCTAACATGCTCATCTTATCGTTTACTTAAAGAAATACAGGTCCAACCTCACAAAGAACTCTAGTGCTATATCACCGACATATTTTACTGTTCAAGAGTGTACTTAGATTAAGTATACAATTAGCTAAGGACCATAAGTATTTCTTGTATCTAGTACAGAAGTTTCCCCACTAATGTAACTGATCGCTATAGATACATAGATTACTAATAATCCAACTTAACAGCCTAACAGTAAAGTCCAATAATAATAAGTCTCCAACCAAAATCTAATAACCTGTTCCTCTGTACCCTTCCTCATAGCCAAAACCTTTTCCCAGAAAACATAGACACACAGAAAGACAAACACACAACATACAAAGAGTCCCAGATGCCTTGAAAAGAAATACCAGTCCTGGTCTGACCGCTTCTACCTATGAAAGTCACCACTTAGTTTTCCTGCGCTCCCCAGTGGCTAACCTGAAAAATGCAAGTCACCAACAAAGCAACAAGCACATTTTCCAAGGCTATTTGTGATCAGATCACTTTAATGGCAAATACCATTTGCTGTTCTGCCTAGCCAAAGGCTTTTCTTCTACCTCCCTTGGTCACTATCAATTTTCTGTAACTCTGGTGACCCGTCACATGCTTCATGGCCTGCCATGCTCCCTTTGCACTAGTGGCCTGGGATCCTTTAGGGGCAGGGTGAAGTCCAGCTCTCTCAGTACTCATAAAATCTGAGAGGAATTACCTTGTTTCAATTATCTTCTGTATTCTCGGCCATAAGCACATATTAGCAGAAAGAATATATTTGGATATTGTTAAAAGAAAGATAAAAGTTTAAGAAAAAGGGAGTTAGAAAGGGTATTAGAAATAAAAGGATGCTAGAAAAGAGCATCAGCCCAGCGTGTGGATATCCTGAATTCAATTTCCGGTTAGGGCATACAGGAGAAGCAACCATCTGCTTCTCCAACCCCCCCCCCCCCTTTCTCTTTCTTCTCCTCCCACAGCCATGGCTCATTCGAGCAAGTTGGCCCTGGGTGCTGGGGAAGACTTCACGGCCTCACCTCAGGCACTAAGAAGAGCTCAGTTACTGAGCATCAGAATCATAACCCCACATGGGCAGAGCAACACCCCGTAGGGGGCTTGCTGGGTGGATCCCGGTCAGAGCTCATGTGGAAGTCTGTCTCTCTGCCTCCCCGCCTCTCACTTAATTAAAAGGGGGCAGGAGCATAAACAGAGAACATCAAAAGACACTAAATTCAGACTCAGCACATCTATATATGATTGTCGCTGGCTAGCTATGAGGACAACTACTCACTGGACCCAGTTTCGCTATCTGCAAAATTACAGGACTATCATCATGATCTCTGAGACTTCATAACCTGTTTATTCTAACACTTTGTCTTATATAAATGTTCATCATGCTAGTGAATAGTGAAGGTCATCATAGGAAACACCTGTTTTCGGTGAGATCTTTGAAAGCAAAGCCTTGCCTCCTTTACTATTTTACCTCTTTGCAGGTGTGATTTTCCCCTAATTTTATATCTCAAAACATTTTTAGTTTCACAATAGATATGGACATTGAAATGCAAAGAATTTATGAGTGTTATCTTCAAACCACCATTCTAGAAGTCACCTATCAGTCACCAAATCATTCATTCATTTTTGAAAATTAATATTTATTGAAAACCTATTAAGCTTTTTTTTATTAATTTTAATGGGGTTACACCAATAAATCAGGGTACATATGTACAACGAAGACATCTCCAGGTTATCTTATCATTCAATTATGTTGCATACCCATCAACCAAAGTCAAATTGTCCTCTGTCACCTTCTATCTGGTTTTCCCTGTGTCCCTCCCCTCCTCCCTCTCCCACCCTCTCCCCCTCCCCCCACCCCGTAACCACCACTCTCTTGTTCATGTCTCATAGTCTCACTTTTATGTCCCACCTATGTATGAAAAAACAAAAAACTGAGAACAGCATAATTTCATACCTATTAAGCTTTTTAAAAGTCATTATTTTATTTTTGAGAGAACAAGAGAGAGAGGAAGGGAAAGAGAGGGTGAGGAGCATCACTTCACAGTCACTTTCACTTTGGCTATATTTGCTTGTTTGCTATATATGCCTTGACCAGGGCCGAGCCAGCGTCCCCTTGCTCAAGCCAGTGACCTTGGGCCTTTCACGCCTGTGATCTTTGGGCTTAAGCTGGACAGCTTTTGGGATCGTATGGATAATTCCCCCATGGCCCCCACTCATGCCAGCAACCCCATGCTGACAATCCCACACTCAGAGCTGGTGACCTCTGGGTTTGGAAACCATGACCTCAGTGTTCCAGGTCGACGCTTTAATCACTGCACCATCACCAGTCAGGCAAAAATCTATTATGTTTTATACGCTGAAGACACACTGAATAACAAAATAGATAAAGAGCCCTGTCATTTGGAATTAAATTCCAGCAGAAAGAAAGAGATGATAAGCAAGAACAATAAACATAACAGGTCAATGTACAGGATGTTGAATATAAAGATGGTTATGAAAAAGGTAGAGCATGATAAGAGATAAAGAGTGTACAGGCTGAGGAGGAGGATGGAGGCAAGCTGGAATTTCAAATAAAATGACCAGCAAGTCCTCAATGGAAGGTAGCATCTGACTAAGACTTGTAGGAGATGAAGAAGTTGGCTATGCAGATGTCTGGGAGAAAGACATTCAGGGCTAAGATAGGTGCGTTCAAGCAAGATCAAGGACACTTTGTCTAGGTGGAAAGACGGAGAGTATTAAGAGATGAGATCAGAGAAGTAACAGAAGAGTCAGGTACTAGAGGACCACATGAGCCATTTTAAGGACCTTCCATTTGACTCTCACTGAAAAGGGAAGCCACTGGAAAAATTAGGGGCAGAAAAATAACAATTCTGACTTATGTTTTAAAATATAGCTATGGCTGCTATACTGAAAACAAAGAATCTAAATACAAAATGTTTACCAAGTAGTTTTGCACGTGCTATAAAAAATTATCTCAACCCAGGATAGCCGATATAATTCTAAAAAATAACCAAGCTAAAGGACTGACACTACCTGACCTCAAGACTTGCTATGAAGCTATACAGTAATGGGAGAGGGTGGTATTAGTGAAAGAATAGACAAAAGGCCCACAGAATAGCAAACAGAGCCCAGAAGTGGACCGACACAAATAAAATCCACTGGTCTTTGACAAGAAAAAGAAAGGCAAAGGCAATTGAACAGAGAAAGAATAATCTTTTCAACAAATGGTATTAGAACAACTGAATACTCAAGTAGGAAAAAAATAAATCTAGATACAGATCTTACACAAAAATGAACTCAAAATGGATCACAGACTTAAATGTAAAATGCAAAACTATAAAACTTCCAAAGATAACATAGGAGAAAATCTAGGTGACTGTGGATTTAGTGATGACTTTTATTGTACTGTATTATATTGTATTGTATTGTATTGTATTTTTAGAAAGAGAGAGACAAGAAGGGAAGAGAGAACAACAGGAAGACAGAGAGAAGGGGGAAAGAAGAGGGATGTGTGGGTGGGAGGAGAGAGATGAGAGCATCAACTCATAGTTGCTTCACTTCGGTTATTTTTATTGATTGCTGTTCATATGTGCCTTGACCAGAGGAGCTCAAGTTGGGCCAGTGACCCTTTGCTCAAGCCCAGGACCTTTGGGCTTCAAGCCAGCGACCTTTAGGCTCAAGTCAGTGACCTTGGGATCATGTTGATGATCCCATATTCTGGCAAGCCCACGCTCAAGCCGACTAGACCGCACTCTAGCCTACTAGACCACATTCTAGCCAGCGACCTCAAGGTTTCAAACCAGGGTCCTCAGAGTCCTAGGACGACACTCAATACACTGTGCCACCACCAGTCAGGCAGTGATAACTTTATAAATACAACACTAATAACACAATCCATGCAAGAGGAAAGTAATAAATTGGAATTTATTAAAATTAAAAACTTCTGCTCTGCAAAAGACACTCTTAAGACATCTAAAAAGCAAGCCACAGACTGAAAGAAAATATTTGCAAAACATATATTTGTGAAAAGACTGTTATCTAGCCTGACCAGGCCGTGGCGCAGTGGATAGAGTGTCGGACTGGGATGCGGAAGACCCAGGTTACAGACCCCGAGGTCGCCAGCTTGAGCACAGGCCCATCTGGCTTGAGCAAAAGGTCACCAGCTTGGACCCAAGGTCGCTGGTTCCATCAAGGGGTTGCCGCGGTCAAGGCACATGTGAGAAAGCAATCAATGAACAACTAAGATGTCGCAACAGCAATGAAAAACTAATGATTGATGCTTCTCACCTCTCTCCGTTCCTGTCTGTCTGTACCTATCTATCCCTCTCTGACTCTCTGTCTCTGTAAAAAAAAGAAAAAAAAAAGTGTGAAAATAAAACAATGTCTTAAAAAAAAAAAAGACTATTATCCAAAATACTGTTATTCAAAAATTCCACAATAAGAAAATAACCTATTTAAAAGTGGACAAAAGATTTGAATGGGGGTGTATAGAAACTTCTTTAACTTCCTGCCCAATTTTTCTATAAACCCAAAACTGACCTAAAGGTCAATTTAATAAAAAAAGAAAACTTGGCCTGACCTGTGGTGGCGCAGTGGATAAAGCGTTGACCTGGGAACACTGAGGTCGCCAGTTCAAGACCCTGTACTGGTCTGGTCAAGGAACATATGGGAGTTGATGCTTCCAGCTCCTCCCCCCTTTCTCTCTTTCTCTCTTTCTCTCTTTCTCTCTCTCTCTCTCTCTCTCTCTCACTCTGTGTCTCCTCTCTAAAATGAATAAAATAAAAAGAAGTTTAAAAAAAAAAGATGTATTAAAAAAAAAGAAAACTTATTTCTGGGTCCTGGCCAGTTGGCTCAATGGTCGAGTGTTAGCCTGGTGTGTGACATCCTGGTTCGATTCCCAGTTAAGGCACACAGGAGAAGCAACATCTGATTCTCCACCCTTCCTTCTTTCTCTCTCTCTCTCTCTCTCTCTCTCTCTCTTGCTTCCTCTCCTGCAGCCATGGCTTGATTGGTTCGAGCACATCGGCCTCAGGCACTAAAAATAGCTCAGTTGCAAGCACAGCCCCAGATGAGCAGAGCATCGGCCTCAGACAGGGGATTGCCAGGTGGATCCCAGTCAGGGCACATATAGGAGTTTGTATATCTTCCCTCCTCTCACTTAGAAAAGAAGTAAAAAAATTCTGTTTTTATAAAGCTTACTTATATTCCCATTACTTTATCATCCATATTCTGCCCATTTCCAAAATGGAGTTAAAAATAACACATATCAAAAGGATAGTAAAAGTAAAATTAATATATCAAAATCATGTAAGCAAAGCAATATAATTGTACCAAAAATTTAAGGTAAGGTAAGTTACTTTTCAATATTTCTTTGCTGATCTCCTTCTGAGAAACCTCATTGCAGTTGACCTCTGTAATATGCAGGTTCCCTATCTGAAGGGAATAAATGTTACACTGTTGCTGATGTGTGTTACATAGTTAGGCCCAGGTTGATTGCATCTGTACTAAATATGTACAGACTTTATTGTCATTATTCCCTAAATAATAGGAATAACAACTCTTCCATGGATTTATACTGTATAGGGTGTTTTAAGTAATCCAGAGATTATATCAAGCAGTGTTTTTCAACTGTCAGGCTGCAGACTAGTCCACCAGAAATTTCATGCTGTTTCACAAAAGAGTTAACCACCCTGATGTTGTACATATAAAGATTATAGACGCATTAATCGTGATCAAATTCACTTATGCTCAGGGTGATTTCTGCTTTCGTAATACACAAAATAATCCTATTTTTCACCAGTCCCAAAGTGTAAAAAGGTTGAAATCCACTGATTTCAAGTATATGGGGAGATATACATAGTTTATATGCAAATATTATATTATTTTATATGAGACTTGAACACCCTTGGCTTTTAATATTCAGGGAGCTCCTGGAGCCAATCTGCAGGAGAAATCAAGGGAGGACTCTGTATTCTATCATTGCTCCATGAACCTGCTGCTCTTCATAGCAACTGTTCCAATTATAATTTTACAGGTACATGTAGAATGACTTCATCAATGTCTGCCCCCCTAAAAGCAGATCAAGTGGTTTGGTGATACAACAGTAATCAGCAAACCATAAATTTGGTAAGGAAACTGAGGGACAAAGACATTAAATAACAAAAGGTCCCCCCTTAAAAATGGTATTGCCAGCCTGACCTGTAGTGGCGCAGTGGAAAAAGCATCAACCTAGAATGCTGAAGTCACCGGTTCAAAACCCTGGGCTTGTCTGGTCAAGGCACATATGGGAGTTGGAAGGAAGAAAGGAAGGAAGGAAAGAGGGAAAGAGATCCATTTTTTAAAATATGGCATAGCCAGGATTTCAACACCTGGTCTGTTTGACTCCAAGGCCTTGTGCATTTGGTGGTATACCATAAAGTATGACATAATTCTGCACTATTTTATCTTCAAGTTGTCAAAGGTAGTGATTCAATAAATATAATTTAGTGGTTAAGGTGGAAATCAGCCTAATTTAATCAAAAAGATCATAATCAGGAAAGATCATAATTGCTCATTTTAAACCTTGTGGATAAATTAAAACCCTGAATGTGAGATGCCTCCTTTTATTCCATGCATCTGCCCAGAGCTGAGTGCTCAGGTCCACTATGATAGAACATAACTCTGCCATGTTCAATATATTCCAGATCTGCAAAGTAACAAAGGTTTGCAAAGCTAAACTCGAATTTTTCCCAGACTAGTTTTTGCTATACCCTTAAAATGTCACTCCGGTAAAATCTGCTGCCTTTAAAAATGTAAACAAAGAAATAACCAGCCGGGAACCTAAATTATTGAGGGATAAGTTAGGAGTTGGAAAAGGAAAGCTATATATATATAAAAATATCTCTTCTGGGTGATATATCCACAGACTTAGAACTACCAGAAATAACTTTCCTTTTAACATAACTCTGACCATAAAATTATCAGGAGATAACAACATTCCTGTTAGATAATAGAATCTCTTCAAAAGGGAGTGGAATAGTAAACATTACCTTAAATACTGAGTATTACTTTAGAAGTTCCTAAATTCTTTTATACGGGGCCCCCAATTTAGGAAAACGCTAATCCTCCCACTGGTATGTGACTAAAATTGTCTGCAAAGAGCAGTTGTCCAAATGATATTCTGGCTGTGTCTGTAATGTAATAGTTAAAGAATGTGGTGTCATTTAAGGAGACATTATAATTTCCTATATTGAATATAGAGTATTAAAATGTTTATAAAACATTAAACTGCAAAAATTATTATTTGTAACAATTATAAATGTATAAATAATCATCAAATAAGTGCGAAACCCCTAGGTCAAAATATCCATGTGTATGTTTTGTTTTTAACTTACTTAAGGGAAAAATGCTTAGAACCCATTTTCCCATACAAAAAAAAATAGATATCTGTATACTGTTTGCCATGAACACAAACTGCACATCCATAAGAGCGAAATTAGTCACAACTACAGGGCAGAACACTAGGACACATGAACTGTTTTCGAGTTTTTGGATCATGGGTCCCTTCAAGAATTTGACGAAACCTGTGTGATTTCTTCCAAATGCAAATGAATACAAAATTTTCCCTACAAATTAAGAGAGTTCCTGATCTTCAACTTCAAATTAAAAACTTCTAACCTGGAAGAAAATCAATCTACAAGATTGCATCAAAGAATCTCTAGACTTCTGCCCTAGCCTATAAGATGCTGGGTCAGTGACTTATAGTTAATACTCCAGTGAGTAATCCTACTCTAACCAGGAAAAAGAATCAGACAAACCCAAATTGAAGGTCAGTCTTCAAAATACCCAACCTGTATTCCTCAAAACTGTCAAGGTCATCGAAAACAATAAAGTCTACAAAAATGTTATATTCCAAAGGAGACTAAAGAGATGGGATAATTAAGTGTAATATGGTGTCAGCTGAGATGCTAGAACAGAAAATGGGTGTTAGAAAAAACTAATGAAATTCAAAGCAGATATGACGTTTAATTAAAGGTAACGTACCAATGTTGGCCCAATAGTTGTAAAGAAAAATGAATGTAATAATGTAACACTAAAGGAAACCAGGAACAGGATATTTAAGAACTACCTGTACTATTGTTTGCAACTCTCCTGAAAAATTCAAAACTATTCTAAATGAAAAAGTTCATTTAAATTTTTAAAATATTTCAAAAGGATTACATATTTCAAAAAATCTTCTAAATAAAAAATAAGATACTAGACAAGCTTTATACTAAAAATTTTATAGAAACACAATGCTCTGCCTAAAGTATTCATTTCTATTTTTAATATTTTAAAAATTGTTGTTGCCCACCAAACTCCTTTACCACGTCTACAGATTTTATTTTCAACAGCATCACAAAAACAAATCGTCCATTTGAAAACCATATTCAAAGCAAGAGTGGAATGGAAGGTCTTCTACATACCAGGGAGAAAATAAGTTTTGAGGAGACAGGCATGTGACAGTTTCATTTAAAATTTTAACATTTATCATAGTGAAATACAAATGCAAATGCAGTCTGGGTGCCCTAACAGGGCTCATGATACTTTACAAATTCATTTACAAGAAACCAAGAAAGAATGCTGCTCGTCTTTATGCAAAGGTGAAAGTGCTTATTCTTGATTACCGACTGTTCGTTAGTGGGCAGTGGCTCCTGGTACTTAAATTAAACCTGGTTCCTACACAAATAATAAATGGCGGGTAGTTAAACTCAGAAATATAAGACATAAAAAAAGTACAAGACACTTATGTCTTAAGGCAATCCAATAAATAGGAAACCCTGTTTCCTGCACAGAATCTGAACCGATTGAGAAATGCGATAAAAATAGATGAGAGATGAGTTAAGGGAAGTAATTCAAACATATGAATAAGAGAAATAAGAAGGCAAACAGAAAACCGAAATGTCGCCTTTACTTCCAAGAAATCCTGAACTGGAGAACATACTACAGACCATAAGGTGGTTTCCAAATACTGAACCCCATGATCAAACAGATTTTCCCTCCCAGCCACAGGCAGTCTGTCCCTGGGGGGCAGGACAGCCTATCCCTGTAAAACTTAGAGCTCGGTGAAACAGGCTAAGATATAGGCAACTTGTTCAGAGACAGAGAAAAAAAAAAAGTGGTGAGCCACATAAGGTAAGCCCAATTCTTCAGAATTTAATAGTAATCTTGTCTAACCTTGTTCCAATGTTTGATTTCCTGACCAGTTCTTAACAAAAGCCCAAGACCTGTGGGATGACTTCCGTGTTGTTTATCACCAAGACCTGCAGGTCCTCCTGCATTTCTCTCTCTATACCATGTGCCTAGCATCCCAGTCTTAGGACAGTCTTAACCCAAGACGCACCTAAGATTAACCACACGTCCCATGTCCTGACACCAAGGGTCCATCAGTGATGGGAAAGAAAACCAGTCATCACCTGACCGAACGCCACATGCTTTTCATTCATGACCTCAGGGGTCAGACAGCACTTCCCATAGCCACAAATGGCTGAGAAAACCGGTTCAGGGAGACTTTGTAGATACCACAATATTCTCAGGAGAAAATAGCCTAAATTCTCAATTCATAGGTCAGACAGAATTCTGACAATTAGGAATCTTCTGCTGCTTCTGATTAGTCTGCTACAATGCGATGTAAGTTCCCTGAGAAAGCGGAAGCTGAGTCGATCACAAGGGGAAGTACAATTTCCTTGAAACCATGATTTGCAGTACAGTTTAAAAAAAACTACCAAATTATAAGTTCTTATTTATTGAAAAATAAAAAGTTTTAAATGATGAACAGCTATTACAGATTCTGACTAAGATAACAACAATAACCTTCATTGCAGTATTGGGTAACCATGTGTCAGGCACTGTTCCAAGAAATGCACATGCAATAACTCATTTCATCTCACAATGACCCAGTGAAGTAGGTACACTTATCCTTTCCACTTTGTAAATGAGAGACCTGAGGCATAAGGATGTCCAACTATCAGAGCACAGGATGGCGGAACGGGCTCTGCATCTGAGCATGTAATAGTGAAACTTGCCTTAGGTGAATGAGCCTAAAATGAATAATACTCTAGTCAGAAAAATTATGTGTCTATTAACATCTGCTTTTTATGGCATCTGAGCAACTTGATACTGAGAGAAAGTTATTTAACAAGGCCACTAAAACTGAGAGTTGACTTGGAAATTCAGGATCTCTAAAACAAACTAGACTAAATGGTTTGCATTCCTAGACACTGTACAAAATGTTACAAAATAGCTTTTATGACCTTAAGTACTTCATCACCTAAGACTGACTGCAATTCTCACCAGGGTAAGAATATGAAACATTGTAACATACACCACAATAAACACATGTAGATTTTCATCACTGCAGAATTAAAACCGAAGCTTACAGTGAAGCATACTGAGAACCCATGAATATTTGTTGACCATTATCTTTGGGAATTATTAATGACCAAATAAATGCCATACTGCATTAAAGAAAGAAATAGGACTATTAAAATATTCTAACATCATATCATTTAATAGCTTTCTGTAAAAGTGACTACTGAAATGTTAATTTGATCAAATAATCATTAGAAAACACAACTTTCATAAAATATACACTTTTAAAAATCAGACTCTGAAAAACATTTTAATTGTGACAGTTATAAAGAACAATGCTCTGTTAAGTTTATCCCTACTAAATATTTTGGGGAGCAAGCTTATGAAACAATTGTACAAGCCATACTTCTAATATACTTAATTGTATAAAATATAGCTTCTGAAAAAAGACTAGATAATTTGCACAATCAAGGGTAAATCTTCTGTTATAATGGCGACAATGCAATATGTAGAGTTAAGAAACTTGAGTTCTGTCATTTATATGTGGAACCTACATTTCTTCGAGCATTAACAGTCAAGGTATTTTGCAATGTCAAGATATATTTCTGCAACACCCTACTCAAATGAAATAGTAGATGCACCATAATCTATTTAACCAATTATGCAATACTGACCAGTAATATCGTCTTCCAACTTTTCATTATTATTATAAATGATGCTATAGTCAATAAACACCATTGTTAAATCTTTGTGCATACTGATCTTTCTCTTGTAATAAATTCTTAAAAATGAAATTTCAGAGTCAACATGAATGTGTACATTGTCCTGCAAAAATACTGTGTTATTTTCCGTCTTAGCAGAAATAGTTTGAAATAGCACAATATAAAATACATACATCCATACTAATTTTTAAACATTTGTACTTTATTACCACCACACACACACACACACACACACACACACACCCTCTGTTATACATACAAAATCTTTTAAAATGCTGTGCTTATTTTTACCATCTTAACTATTTTAAAGTATACAGTTCATTGGTGTTGAGTATATTCTCATGTGCAAACAATCTCCATAACATATTCATCTTGCAAAATTAAAACTCTGTACCCATTAAAGAACTCCTCCTCCATTCCTGCCCCCATACTCCAACCCTGGTAACCGCCATTATACTTTTTGTTGTATAAATTTGGCTACTCTAGCTATTACATATAAGTGAAATCAAACAGTATTAATCTGTTTATGACTGGCTTATTTCACTTTTATGATTTCTTCACTTAGCATAAGGCCTTCAAAGTAGCATATGTAGAGTTTCCTTCCTTATAAGGCTCAGTAATAGTCCAGTATATATAGACCACATTTTCTTTATCCATTCATCCATCAATGGACACATGGGTTGATTCCACCTCTTAACTATTATGAATAACACCACTAAGTAGAATATTATGCTTATTTACAAATATTCATAAAAGCAGTATAACCCTTTTAAGAGTCCCTGGCACAAAGAACTGATTATTTTACTAAAGAGAGAGGATAATTCCACTCTATATGGTTTACAACTTCACCCTACTGACTAGACCAGAACTTGGCATTTATGAGCAAATCAACACAATTTAGAAAGAAATCACACACAGGACAAGAAAAATTCATAAACATTATCTCTGCCAGTAGGTAGAAATGGGAAGGTCCCTCTTTTTACCTCTCAGCCCCTGGAACTCCCTTCTTGACAGCGGTATCTCTCACACAGGGTCACGAGTGGAAGCAGGAACTCTTCCTAGCCTGACCCCATGAGGTATATTAGGCTTCAGCCTCCACCACATGAAGTCCCAGCTACAACACCCTCATCTCTCTTCATACACAGGCTGCTCCCTAGGTGTTCAGACCACACTTCTTGGAGACTGTCCTTCTGTTACTCTTCCTGAGCATGTTTGCACTTACTAACATTAAGGACTTCTCCATTATTTCTTTCTCCAGAGGTGGGATTTCTTGCCACAAAGTAGTTAGAGAAAAAGAAGTTTTTTTGTCCAATCTTCTATGATTTCTCACTCACAGTTACTGTCTACGATGACAAATGGGGAGTTTTATGATGCCTCTTTTACAAAAGAGAAAACCAAGGCTCAGAGTGCATTAGGAATTTACACAGTCACAGAGTTTGAACAAGCGAAAACAAATTTGGAACTTAAGTTTGTAAGATTGAAAGCTTATGTTCTCTTCATGACTTTATGCTAGATTTTACAAATTCCCTTAATTTTCGGTCACCTACAACAGATAGAAACCACTTTTCTTCCCAGAACATCAAGTTTACACACTTTGGGCACTTACTTCCTCTTCTCATTCAGAAATCTAGACAGAAGACACACCTTTTTCCTCTTTGGGGGCTCCCTCTAAGAATATGTCATCAAACACTAAAAAAATCTGCCTTGTGCATTGACTTTCATTTGTTCAGAAAGATAATATAGTTTGCTAGTTGGCAAGCTAGAAACTAAACTCGTTTTTCTACCTTATTTTCTAAATTACTCACAAGCTTAAAATGTACCATTAACCACACTTCTGCGTGGGAGAATGTAAAAGTATACTAAGAAAAATAAAAACCAGTTTGTCCTAGTCCATGAAATGTACAAGTGCCCTATGACTACAGTGATCAAAAACGAGAAGGCAGCCAGATGCTTGCAACAAAAAGGAACCCACATCGCCCTGCCCCTTGGTCAATGCTCCCAAAGGTACTTTGATCAGGAGCTACCCCACAAGAATGTTACTTATTAAAAGGTAAAAAAATATCAACTGAGGAAATTTCTCCACACTTGAGAAGACTGAAAGTGAGAAATGAGAAGCATAGGTACTTGCAATTGGGGGGAAAAGCCAATCAAGGCCAAGAAAGCAGGTAGATAGAAACAGCTAATGCCCGAAGCTGCCTTAGATCCGGGCCACCATGCATCCTTAATTAAATCCTTTATTCTCTAACCTTTTCCATACCTTGAGTGAATGTCTGTAACTTGAAATCAAATAAGGGTGGTAAGAATATTAGTGTAGCACCTGAGAAATTCTTTTATGTATATACTGCAGAAGAGAACAATTAGATAAATGTGTTAATATTGTGAGGAATCAGAGCAGACAGAGTATGAAAAGGCAAAGAAAAACTCCATATTATCAGATTCAAATAGAGAATGTCAGGAATAAACTTAGGATTTAAAACATAGATATCTATTTCCTAGCTATTTCAATTAAAAGGGCCCAGAAGCAGTGATAACCAGGTAGCAATAAGCACATCTAGGCCCAGATCTTGACTTCTGAACACAAATCCCCACTGAAATAATAGGACTCCTTAGAGAAATAATTGATTCCAGATCTGGGGATCTAGGGCAGGGAAAATACAAAAGGAGTTTGCAACACCTTGTTGGGCCAGAGGCGAAGAAATGCTTCAAGATATTTAAGAACATGGTACAAAGACACGGATACCAGCTTTAAGGGGCTCCCTTTAGCCAAATTTGGGACAATTTAAGCATCAAAAAGGAATAGCGCCTGACCAGGCGGTGGCGCAGTGGATAGAGCGTCGGACTGGGATGCAGAAGACCCAGGTTTGAGACCCCGAGCTCTCCAGCTTGAGCACGGGCCCATCTGGCTTGAGCAAAAGCTCGACAGCTTGGAACAAGGTCGCTGGCTCCAGCAAGGGAGTGCTCGGTTTTCTGAAGGCCTGCGGTCAAGGCACATGTGAGAAAACAATCAATGAAAAACTAAGATGTCGCAACGGCAACGAAAAACTAATGATTGATGCTTCTCACCTCTCTCTGTTCCTGTCTGTCTATCCCTATCTATCCCTCTCTCTTTCTCTCTATCCCTGTAAAAAAAAAAAAAAAAAGGAATAGCAATGATAATGGATCTAACACACTGAATAACAGTGAGTGATCAGTGGTATTTTAAAAAAGAGATGGGGCACAGGAGAATGGTGAAGGAAAGTTCTATTCAGAAGAATTCCAGCTAATACAGGAGAAAACAATGATTGCTATTTTATCAAGTAAATAAGTGAATAAAGGAAAGGTCAAGTGATACTCATCACTGGGTAAAAGGCTATTGGGGAACAGGATATGCATAAATTACTCACAGATAGCACATTAAGTATGAGAAAAAGTACCAAAAAAGGTGCTTTTACAAAGAAGAGATCTAGCAGATACTGCCTTAATTAAGTGATCAGATTTAACAGCTTCATTAATAGGATACAAAGACATGTGTCTCCTGATATGATAACAGGAAACACACACCATCGCCTCAGTAACTTTCTGCCAAAAAAAAAAAAAAAAAAAGGTTTAGCCTAAATCCAATCATGAAGAGATAATAAGAAAGATCCAGATTGTGAAACATACTATAAGACAACTGGTGAGGAGAGAGCTCTTCTAGAATAAATAAGACTAAAGATACACACCAACCAAATGCAGCCCATTCTCTTTACTTGGATCTAGGAGTCCGGTCCTGGGAAATGTGGAAAGCCAGGGGCTAATGAGGGTGGGGTACATCAGGGAAGAATACACATTGTACACTGAATGGTATTACAGAACTGGCTCTTAGGGATGCAAATGGTATCACGGTTATGGAAGAGAATGTCTTTATTCTAAAGATATACATACTTAATTATTTAGGGACAAAGTATTATGATGTGTAAACTTAATTTTTAATGGTTCAGTAAAAGTACTAAAAATATAAAGCACAAAATGTTAACACTCAGTGAACTATTCTTCAACTTTCTGCAGATTTTAAGGTTTTCAAACTAAAACAATGGAAGGGAAGCAAACTACCCAGAGAATTCTAACAACAAGAGGTAGTGAGATAGACAATACCTTTTCTGAAAAGAAAAATATTTACAAAACAAGATGGTAGTTTCTGCTTAGTGTAGACATTAAAATTGGCTTTCTCATGGTCTAGCAAATACATCCTAATTCAGATTGGCTTTCTAAATTTAAACAAATATGCAGTGAAGAATGAATGCACTGTCCCTGGCAGATAAGTAAGGACAGATAACTTATCAAAAAAATGTATTTTTGCCTGACCAGGTGGTGGCACAGTGAATAGAGCATCGACCAGGGATGCTGAGGACCCAGGTTTAAAACTTCAAGGTTGCCGGCTTGAGTGCGGGCTCACCAGCTTGAGCGAGGGATCATAGACATGACCCCATGGTCATTGGCTTGAACCCAAAGGTCACTGGCTTGAACCCAAGAATTCTTGGGCAAGAATTCACTGGCTCAGCTGGAGCTCCCCCTCTCCCCCCTACCCCCGTCAAGGCACGTATGAGAAAGTAATCGATGAACAACTAAAGTGCAATAACGAAGAACTGATGCTTCTCATCTCTCTCCCTTCCTGTCTATCTGTGTCTGTTCCTCTCCCTCTCCCTCTTTCCTTCACTTAAAAAAACAAATTCTTTTTAATAATATTTTCATTAAAAGTTCGTTAAGACGCTATGTTATCAAATCCCTAGACAAAGAAACATCCTTAAAACAAAAGATTACATTATAGATTGTATTTAAAAAGAACAATAAGAGTAAAAATAAATTGTAATTGTAAATTTTCTTTGTGATATTTGGTTGAGGTATACATGATACTGAGAATATAAAATGTTTAATCCAAGCTCCTGGGTTGAAACCAACATTGTTTTAAGGTTTCTAATCTAAACATTTTATTTTAAATAATCTCTTTTCATTTTTATTTTATTTTATTTTATTTTTACAGGGACAGAGAGAGAGTCAGAGAGAGGGATAGACAGGAACAGACAGACAGGAACAGAGAGAGGTGAGAAGCATCAATCATTAGTTTTTCGTTGCCGTTGTGACACCATAGTTGTTCATTGATTGCTTTCTCACATGTGCCTTGACCACGGGCCTTCAGCAGACCGAGCAACCCCTTGCTGGAGCCAGCGACCTTGGGTCCAAGCTGGTGAGCTTTTGCTCAGGCCAGATGGGCCCGTGCTCAAGACCTGGGTCTTCCGCATCCCAGTCCGATGCTCCATCCACTGCGACACTGCCTGGTCAGGCTAAACATTTTATTTTAATACAGGCTGTTCCTGCATTGCAGCAGAAAAGTCTAAATAACTTTCCCATATTTAACTTTTAGTCCAACTAATTGCAGCATGGTCCACCACCAAAGAACAAGACCATGAGCTTTGCCAGGTCAACATATACATTATTTACACCAAGAAATTTGACTGAAATTGAGAGTTTACAAGCAAAATGGAATTATTCTGGAAAAAAAAACCCAAAACCTGAGGACCTGACCGTCTCTATTTTACTTCTCATAACCGCATTACAGTTGGTTCTGAATAAACAGAGCAGACGGAACACTCAGGCACCTCCGCTCTCTCCTGAAACACATTACACGGTGGGCAAAAGGAAGTTTACAATTGAGAGCACACAAAACACAAAGTTCATTTTGTGTTATTATTTATTAACTATTGCATTATTTTCCATATGAACAACTGTAGACCTAATTTTGCCCCATCCCCCACCCGTGTGTTGACGGATACAGGCTTTGTTCTTAGGACATGCTCTTACAAATAAGAAGAAAGGAAGGGAAGTTTTTAAGAACATTTGAGGCTAGAATGAAAAGAACAGTGGTACCTGGCCTACCAGACAAAGCGGGATCCTAAGCCAGCAGCGAGGCAAGCTGCGAGAAGCAACCTATTCACACCTTGAAACCCCCCAAGTCCCCCCAGAAGCTGACGGTTCAGGCAGCTGTAGATGTTGGGGTGGGGAGGGCCTTGAAACAGAAGGGCCAAGTCTAAGGAACGGATTTCCCTCCCGCCAATGACTGCCTCCCCTAGGAAGGCTGGAGGTACGTTCTCCTTGCACAGAGATACAGAGAGAGGGTCTCTAATCTGCATGACAAGAGACACAGAAGAGAAAGGCGAGCAAGTGTGAATTCATTTACTTAAACTGACATCCTCCAAGGATCGATGCCCACTTTGCAACCTGGCCTGGAGCTAAGAACAGAATTCCCTCCTGAGGAATCTGAAGAGTCCAAGAGAAAAGACCTTCAGACAGTGGCCCAGCCTGACGGGCCCACGATGAAGCCTAACAATGACAAGGCCGCCACACAGACACAGCTTCCACACCAGCTTTTACACGTGAGTGTGTAGGCAGCTGAGCAGGACTTCAGAGGGAAGCCACAGAGAGGGAAAAAAGACACTCAACACATGATAGATTTTGACAAAGTAATTTAAAAGAATCCAAGCTGGGAAGGGAAATAAATTTTCTCATTTTACAGCAAAAGATCCAGATGTTTAGAGAGGTTAAACATTAAATTTTGGGTTGTTTCCAAAGTTATCTATTTGCACACGTATAAGACTTCATATACTCAGTTGTCTTCGAACTTTTTGTCTATGTTCCCTGAAGAATATTGATCTTCTTACACATTTTGAAAAAACTAAACCCCAAACAGTAGACTTTACTTAAGTTCACATTTTTTCCAATAATGTCTTCCTTTTGTTCCAAGATTCCATCCAAAGTACAACAGTGCTTTTACTTGTCACGTCTCCCCAGTCTCAAGGACTGTTTTACACTTATACTCAGGAAAACCCTGCTAAAGGAATGCAGATTGTCCAAGTTGAGCAAATCATTTTAACCTCTCTAAACATCTAGTTCTTTTGCTGTAAAATGAGAAAATACTATTATGTAAGAACATCTAACAATAACTTGATATGAAAGGAACCTATAAGTTTTATTTTCCACTCTCGGTGTGTGTACTTGCTTAATATGTATTATTCTTAAGCTAGACAAGGATCAAAAATGTCTTTTCATAGAATGTCTAGAAGAGAATTAGTCTTCCTTCTTCCTTCTCCCCAAGAATATACAACTTCATCTTTATAATTAAATGGAGAAACCAGACTCTTGACATGTTTACGTAAAATTTGTATACAATAAAATTTTTGAGAAATTCTAAGAAAAAAATCATAATAAGTCCAAAGAAATAATAATGTAAAACTTATTCAATGTTCTAATTTTACTAATATATATATCACATAATAAATCTTAAGGGAGAAATCAAAGCTGCCAATTTCTAATTTCTTAATATCTACTTGTTAATTATGTTTTTGCATTAATCTATTTATTAAATAATCAGAAAACAGGTTTGAAAACAGTATTATAATAGCATAAATTATGAATTAAATAGCCTAATAAGAAGTATAATTAAATTTTGAATATAATTCTATAAATAATTAGAAGTACATTTCTAACCTCCATGGGCAAAGAACAAAACATGTCTTCTTAACTTTAGAGATTCAATGACTCCTTATCTTAAAACTTTTGAGGAAAATGTTTAAGTCAGCCTTTTAACTTTGCTAACGACAATAAACTCCTTAGCAAATATACCTTTAAACATGTACAGCATGAAAGATTTTAAGAAATACTTTTTGTTTGGGCTTTAATACCACTAGTTTTTTGTTGTTGTTTTTTTTTTTACAAACTATGAACATCCTAGTGACATTCAACCACTGAGAATTGGCTCAAATATTGACCCTTTACTGCAGCTAGACTCTAACAGGGCCTCCAGACAAAGACATCTTTTACTACAAACATGAGCTCATGGGAACATGCTAATTGATCTCATATAGCACATTGGCGCACTTCTCAGTAGCAGGCCTTTCCCTTGCTCTACACACATAACACCCATTGATACCCATGGAGCCTGATGCAGGGACGGAGCACCATGTGGCCTCTTGTTAGGGGAAAAATTTATGTCTGCCTTTGAATGTTGTTTGCCACCTGGCTCCCAGCCAATCCCGTATAAACATCACCATTCATGAAGTGTTAATATAATTCCTTGTCTTCTGTGAATTCCAGACTTCTGAAAAGGTCAAAATTCAACTTGAAAAGAGGAAAATCATTATACTTAAGAAGGCCCAGGACGTAGAAAGGATATCATACCGCGTAGTGCAATACTGACAAATGATCCGAAACACTCCACTGCAGCTGACATGAGAGTCTACACAATAGTAACTGCCACTCGCGGGTGTTTATTATGTGCTAAGCACTAAGCTAAGTGTTCCCCATACGTCATCTATTTCAATCTCACAAAAATTCTGTAGTTGGGTATTATCCATACTTTTAGGTGAGGAAAGTAAAACTTAAGAGAGGTTAAATGGAAGAACCAAGATTATAAAATTCTTGTGCTCTTAAAATACTATAGCGTATCTATCATTACCTCTACAACATGAGCGATGATATTAACTAAATATTTGGCAATTGCCTATACCTTTGGAAATCACTTTTAAATTTTAGGCTACTATCTTAATTGCTACTTTGTTTCCCAGGGTAGGTTTTCTTTTCCCCCTCAATCTCTATACTAGTGACACTACTGCTTACATACACCTTCAGTCTCTTAAGTGTTCAGAAGACTGCAAAATAATAATAAATATGTATAGCATAGTCTTAGACTGAACAGACTGAAGGCAAGCATCTTCCACTAAAATCACCACTGCCATTTTCTTTTGATATAATTATCAAACCTCCAGCAACCATTTTCCTGATGGCCAGAGGCAGAATCCCTTTCAATGAGAAAGCTATGAGAAAATGTGTTCTATCTCTCACATCCCTTAATATAAACCTTTTAAGCAGCCAGTAAACACCCATCCTAACAGAGCAAGAGCTCAAACACCATTTAACACTGCGGTGACCCAGACCTTAGACTTTTCCAAGATGTCCTACTTCGCTTGTTAAAACTTTAAGACAGCCCCCTAGGAAGCAGGGCCACAGGAACTTTGGTGGCTCACGGGAAATCTGGACAGCACAGATACAATTTCTTTGAAACGCACTCTCCTACACCGGAAGTCATGCTAGAAACAAAGGCAGCTTTCCCGCCACACAAAGAACAGAAGTGGAGGGCCATGATCCCATTTCACTGCATCTCCTATAGTTCTGAATCCCCAAAAACACAACCAAATTCAGTCTTCGAAATGATGACAATCTAGCTGTTTTATCTACTGCAGGAATCTGAACACATTAGATCACAGACTTCATGCATGCAATCAAGCTCTCAAGATACAGGCTACACTACGTGTACATATTGAATAATTAAGTGGCAAACATGCCAAGGGTTCTGACTATAGTTAGTTTTCACCGTAGGGTTGCAAGGATGGCAATCAGACAGATACAGCATCCATGACACTGCAAGCTGAAGGATTTGGACAATTTCCAAGTCCTGAACACCAGGTTTTGCAGTTACTTTGAAATCCAGTTTGGGGAAAAGCTATTATTTTACAAAAACACTTTAAGGAAGCCTTAAGTTTTGTTATGGTCCTTATGACACAGAACTAAATGTTTTGGCACCGCTTAAATTTCTCATTGATAAACTAATTTAAATGGAAGAAAGGTGAACTATTATATTGCTTACTCCAAAAAAGATTCTCAAACTCCTGGGGCTTTTAAATATATATCAGACTTTTTTGACAATTACATTTTGAAAAGATAAAATACAGATTGTCCCCAAATCCCACTGCAATAGTGCATTTCTCACAGACCGTATCACAAGGGACAATGTCCTCAGAGCCACACTGAAGTAGATCCATTCAATACATTTTCACAGAGGAGATGAGCATAAACTGTATTAAACCAAACTCTGATCCTCCCTAGATCTTGTTAGAGCAAGCCTTTTAATCTGGTGAAAATGATTATCACTAATTCCTAACAAATAAGGACACTTTTTCCCCTGACTGATTTGACTCACTGTTCTACAAAAGTAGAACTAACAACTTTGGTAGTTCATTTTAACATGCGAAACTGAATTTGGGTTTCTACCTTAATGTGTTCTCCATTCTCTATTAACTTTCCCTTTGTGGAATATTATTTTTCCAGCAGTATTTTTTGTTGTTGACTTTTTATTTAAAGTGCCATGGTCCCGAATGGACATCTTGTCATCACATCTAAACAAATCTAAACAACAACTCCATCACATCTGGGGTTGTTGTAAAACTTTAAGTTAACTATCATTTCAAGCTGAAATTGCCTAACTGAGCTTGAATTCACTGTACAAAAATATAGAAATAATATCGGTCCCTTTGAATGCTAAATTCTTTTTCATCAAATTTCCTATAGGGTATAAAATTTGGAGGGTTTTGTTTACAGGGTGAGGCAAAAGTAGATTTACAGTTGTTCATATGGAAAATAATGCAATGATTAATAAATAATGCAAGAATAAAGTGTGTTTTGTGTATTCACAACTGTAAACCTACTTTTGCCCCACCCTGTATAGCAAGATAATTTCTGTCCTTTTAATTTTATATTTTAATTTTAGATCTTTAAATATATACTTATTCATAAGTGAACATTTATTTAAAATTAAAATACTCAAATTTATTCATAATTAAAATTATTTTTAAGTGTTTAAAAGAAGTTTCACACAATTGAGAGGGTTCTTAAGCTTAGTTGATATATAATTCATAAATCCTGTGTATCGTGCAGTTTCTAAGGAAACTGAATCAACTGAGACAGGAGAAACAAGCTAGGCGCCAGGTGTTTTGATTTGCTATGTGGCTGTTAGCGAATCAAATACCTTCCTTGTGACTCAGTTAGTTTATATAAAAACGAGGTAAAACACAGGATCTGTGGAAAATCAGACTCAGTATTTGAAGACAAAATTTCTATGTTATTTTAAAAAGTAAAACTGAACTTGATGTTGCCAAGTATTTCAAAATAACATCACCATGAACTCAAAAGATTATTTCTGAGCTACTATAGTAATAATACCAGCTCATAAGTAAAAACAAGTACATTCACATTTTCTTTAATGTATTTTCTATGTAACCAGGATGGTTAAAGAATAACACAACCGACTTAAGCCAAATGGATTTTAGCTAAATAACTTTGGCTAAAAGATTTTTACTGACCAAAGTTATGAAGCATAGGATGTCACTCATCAGAAACACAAGAATGAAATAGGCTGCTAACATTTACTGAGTATCTCCCATTTTCAGCACTCCTCTGAGAGTTTAACAATTTAATTCTCAAACTAGATGGGTACTATTCCCCATTTTACCCCCATTTTAGAGGGAAGGAAACTGATGTACAACTAGGATACCTGTCTGGCCCACAGGTACATGGTTAGGAAGAGGTAGACTTTGTTCGAGAACCAGCACCAAATAAAACATAACAATGTTTGACGATTCAGAAAAGAGTTGAATATTTAATGCCAAATACAGAATACTCTCTTTAAAGCTAAGTACGACTATACAAAAATGTAGATGTCATGTGTACAGAGGATAAAAATCCCTAATTTTCCCAAGAACCTACTTCTGTTTCCCTGATGGTCCCTGAGCAGGAGAGTGACCATCGGCAAACCTCCCGGGTCAGGGTAAGAATAAAGATTCTGATTTCCAAACAACAGGCTTCCCAAATTCATGAGACTGCGTGGGAATAACGTTACAACTACAAGCTGATCTGGATACTATCAAATTATTTTCCACTACAATACTCACACCTTTAAGACTTTTTAAAAGAAAAAGAAAAATTGCATCCTGTTTTTTCCCTACTTTCCCATAAATGAGGCAAAATAACAAATATAGGTCTTTTGTAAACACTTAAAATATGACATCCTAATAAACAGAAGTTACTGCACAATCTATAAAAGACTCAAGTAAAAACTTGGATGTCTGTAAGGCAGCCCTAAAACTCTGAAAGATAAACTCATTAAATGGACACATAATAGGAGAGTTCAACAGCACGCTTAGGACAGAAGGACACAGCACAAAATCTTCCAAGCAAAAGCAGAATGCAAGACTGGAAAACCAAAACAATACTGGACTGAAAGCAAAGAAAGCTGTGGTCTGATCAATGGTATGAACACAATCCAAAGAAAGAGTATGTAATAGCCACAGGTGAAGAACATCAGTGTGGAAGAGAAAAGAGAAAAGAGAAGCCCAAAGAGCAAGAGTTTGGCAGTGTTCATTGGCCATGCTGAAAAAAAGGGAGCCCTGAGCAGCTGCTGCAAGCCGGCTGGTCACTGGGCAAGAATAACTACATATTTGGCAGAGACGGCTGTACCAGGCTGTCACTGCTCAATGGGAAAGACAACAAGGATGGCAATGATGGCAACAACCAACTTTTATTGTGCACTCAACATTTTGCCAGCCACAATGTAAGGTCCTTTACATACATTATTTCCTTTAACCCTTTCAAAAACCAATCCTGAGGAAACTGAGGCTGACAGAAGATTAATAACTTGCCTAAGGTCAACTACACAGCAATTGGCAGAGCCAGGATCTGAACACAGATCCAAGCCCACAGTATAGGCTCAACTAATCATTAAAATTAAAATAATATAACTATAAAGATCACTGAGAGAAATGAAAGGAGATCGAAATAAATACTGTGTTCACAGATTGGAAGATACAAACTTGTTAACGTTCAATTTTTCCCACCTGGTCTATAGATAGCTTCAATACAATCAAAGGCACAGAAAATCTTTTGATAGAAATTAGTAAGCTGATCAAAAACTGTATATGGAAATAGAAAGGAATAGAAAAGCCAAAACAATATTGCAAAAGAACAAAATCGTAGCACTTGCACTACCTCACTTCAACACTTAAACCTATAAGCTTCAAGGTGGTATGGTAGGGGCATAAATTCAGACGCATGGGCCAATGGAGCAGAGAGTAGGGACCAGACAGACCCAGCCCCACAGAGTCAATATTGACAAAGGTGCCAAGGAAATTTATGGGGAAAAGACCGTCTTTTCAATAAATGGTGCTGAAACCACCAGACATTCATACACGGCCACTATGTACCTAGCAACACATACAAAAATTAATTCAAAATGGACTGTAGTCTTAAATGTAAGACACAAAATCATAAAACTTCTATAAGAAAATATTGTTGAAAATCTTTATGACCTTAAGTTAGGCAAAGGCTTCTTAAACGTGACATCAAAAGCAGGAACCACGGTGATAAATTGGACTTCATCAAAATAAAAAAAAGTTTTGCTCTTCCACGTGTAGCACGGCTTCTCCTGCAGCTTTTCTGATGGGAAGAATGCACGAGTCTGCCAACCAGCAGACTCCAACCCACTTCGCAGCCTCATTCTGTTCACGGTGTGCTAGTAAGCTGACATTCTGGTTTATCAGTGTGCTGTAAGTTCATTTACCTAGACTAGGTCAGTCTCCCAGAGCGAGCCAGATGCATTCACAAGACTCTGCTTGTACACCTATGAAACTAAGAACCAGACGCTGGGCAAGAATGACTTCAGCTTAGTTGACGATTTTCAGCCTTTTTCATCTCATGACACACGTAAGCGAATTACTAAAATTCCATGGCATACCAAAAAATATATTACATTTTTGCCAATTTGACAAAATAAAAAATAGGTGGAATTCTGATTCACTCATTTTGGATGGCTATTGTGTTGGCTGTTGTCATTTTTTTACTTGGCAATCTAAGGGAAAAGAGGTCAGGGCTCCTGCCTAAATAGGTATTGTATGGTTTAAAAATTCTTGCAGCACACTGGTGTGCCTGCTCTAACATACATGCCAGCTGAAAATCGCCGATCTATGTTAACACCCCAACGACTCCTAGACTACCCACCCAAACTCTAGTCAACTCTCTCCCTTTACCTATTATTTTAACTATAATAAACAGCAGTTTGGAAAACTAGGACTCTGTTTAGTAAATAAACTGACACTTCCCACACTGATTCTTTTTCCCAAAGGTACAAAAAGTCCAGTGAGGTCTACTGGAGTAGTTACCATTTACTACTTAGTGTTCCAGCAAGTCTGTGAACAAAAAGGGCAAAGAGAAATGAATGGTTTGAAAAGAAAACCAGTCATGAATTAATAAAATCTAATATGATGGAGGGGAAAAAACCCTTAAAATGCATGTTTTCTGTTAGTATAAAGAAAAAAAAATGACAAGGAGAAAAAAAATGATCTACCATGACCTAATATCTTGTGATCATTCCTAAATTAAAATAATAGAATTATACTCAAATGAGTCTAACCAACATTTATTTTAATAATGAAAACTATAGACATGACTATTTAGAATCAGCATAAAATGCCATTCTATTTACTAACTGCTATTCAAATAAAACCAATGTCCCATGACCAGTAACAAATATTCTACAATATGGTTGCCTTAGTAAGTTTCAATTAAGAATTCAAGAAAACGAACCACTTGTCATTTTTACAATTAGCAGACAAGCCCAATCTAATAATAGAAATTGAACAACACTTTCTACCACCTGCTCATAGTCTATTAGTCAGTGATAAGAATTTCAATAATTTCTAAATAATGGTTAGTGGCAAATCTGTGTGGCATGAGGCCTAGCGTGACAGCAGATGCCTAAGTGTGCGGTGTGGATCCCGCGGTGTGGATCCCGCGGTGCCGCTTAGCCTCCCTGATCCCCCTCCGCCCTCCTGGACTGCCTGCGACGTCAAGTCATTCGGCATCTGATGGCAAAAGGAACAGCTGGGAGGCAGGGCTGTGTGAGGACTACCTACACTACAGACTCACTCCTCTCAAATCTCCCCACCCTCTCTTAAAAGGCACTAATCCTCTTTGCCTCGTGACTTGCTTCTTTAGGCTCTCCTGTAAGTCCCCATGATACCACCCAACCACAAATTCCTTTGGTCTCACCCCCTCCAAGTCAGCCTCATCAGTCACAAGTATTCAAGGAATGGGGCTGGTCTGGGGGAACCTCAACTGTGCCTCCCAGCATCTTCTTCCATTGGGGTGCCCGGGTGCTGTCTGAAACAGGGTCCATAATCCTTTCAGTACTACACAGGGTGCGGCAAAAGTAGGTTTACAGTTCTCCATATGGAAAATATTACAACAAATAATAATAGAAGAATAAACTGTTTCGTGTACTCACAACTGTAAACCTACTTTCATCCCACCCTGTATTAAATAACCTTGTTTACAACCTAGGCAGTTGGGTAGTGGTATAACTTAAAGTTTAAAATATTGCCACCTTATAATTTATTATGTAGTAAAACATTAAAAACACAACAAAATATGGTCTCCAATATACAGTCCTTCATAACTTTACTTAAAAAGAAAAATGCATATCATTGAAATATAAATGGATTGTTGGTTGGTGTCAGCATGCGTTTAGTATAACCTTCCGCCTTCCCCACGGACAGCTGGTAAAATCACAGTAAATGTTCCCACAGATGACTCACTGTGCGGCAACATACTTAATGCTTTGGTTATGTCTACCACCTTGAACGAAGACCAAAAAAGAAACCGGTAGATTTTAGATAGATTTTTCAATCACAAGAGTGTGACTTTCAAAATTCTTTTTTTTCTTTTTTTGCTTCATCTTTACATAAAAAATTCCATGAACCACTTAAATTGTGTAAACGTTTAGAAATTTTAAATATGGCATTTGTATTTATCAACATGACTTCACTTTCTTGAATGTTTGTCTTCCAGTAGCACTTACTGTGTTAGGTTACAGAGAAGAAATGAATGACAACTGTAACTTCACTAAACAGCTACACAGCACATTTGAGGCATAATGTTAATATCACATTTCAGTACAACATGATAACAGCCCTACCAGACACTGGGGCATTTCATTAGTAATAGACTGAGATTATAGTGTCAGTTATTGATAATATACTCAGCTCTAAACATCCTAACTCTAAGGATTTTCTTGTTCGACCATGAATAAAACTTAGTGTGTTAAGTTTTTCTATCGTTGGGCAATGTTTTTCTATTGTTGGGCAAATAAGTCGTAAAATTTGTGCTATTTGGTTTTGCTCACTTTGGTTGTTAAAGATGGTGCTGCCCACGTAAATGGCCTAAATGGCCGTAGCCTAGGTGACAATATTAATTACCTTCCTGCTTGGGAAGGCACTTGGTTATGCTGACGTGTTCTGGGGGAGAGACTGTCCCAGGAAAAGGTTTCAAAAGGAGGAGCTAGGACGCCATTTTGGGAGAGAGACCACATTGTTGTAGAGAGGAGGAGACCACGTTGTTCCAGGGGAGAGAGGTCACGTGGTTGGAGGAGAGAGGGCAGTTAAGATGGCCAGGTGCTGAAGGAAAAGCCAGTTTGTGCAGAGAGGAGAAGGGAGATGGGAAATCAGAGGGGATAAGACTGGTGGGAGCATTTGATTCTAGGAAAACTCAGGTGTGTCAGTAACTTTGTGAGCACTGAATGAGTGGGTTTTGGAGCCCAGTGTGTTTGTGTTTACCCGCTTGCCAAGTGCGAGCTAGGAATAAAGATAATGGCCCACCAGTTGTTGGCTCTACAGTTTCATTACCATCTGCCTGAATTAAATGTGAACCTGCAAAAGCCAGGCAGCTGTAACAGTGGCTGAGGCTACTGGCCCTACATCTATCTTTTAAGAGCCTAAGCATCTGTAAACCCCCTTCTAAAATATGTGATCACTGCAAATGATGTTAAAGCAGGAAGGAACATTCGAAGTCACCTAATGCAACACACTTACCAGATACACTAAACTACCACACACACACACACTTTGACCAAGGTCTCAGAGTAAGGAAACAGCATCAGACTAACTCCATTTGATTCCTCCTCCTACATCATCCTGTTGTTAAATAGAACAAGAGTCAGCATCCCTCCCAGCCCACCTCAGGCTAAAAGGCCTCATGTTTACAAGGGATCCTAACCAGCAAGAAGCCTTGCCTCCCGCTGCACCTGCTGGAGTGACAGGGCAGAGCTGGGACCCTGGGGAAAAACAGGATGAGGAGCTATTCCCAGTGCCAGCCTGAGAGAGAAAGCAGGAAGCACTGGGCCCCTGGCAGGATATAAGAAGGGAGCGAAAAGAGCCACAGGTAACACCAGGGAGGAATCCAGAGAAAAGACTGCCCTTCTCCCCACGCTACCAAAAGGAAATGAGTTAGCTGGGCTGAGGTGAAAGAAGGGTCATACATCCAGGTGTCTGATTTTCTAAATAGAACAAAGGGATATACTTGTCTCATAAAACCCACAGTATGGTAAGGAATGTTATGCCATCCAGAAAGCCAATTTAAAAAGAAACTTAGAAACAAACTCATTGGTTAATTAGAAACTGACTGTATTTTTTTTTAATTGGGAGAGGGGGTAATGTGATCTGCAAGCTGTTAATGAAACCGTGTCAACCACATTATGGGAAAGACCATGACCTGTCAAAAGGTCTTCCGCATTTTTAGCAAGCCAGAATCTGATACATCAACATCAAGGCTGTTGAAAATGAGAGACTGCACTCTCTATAGAAAAACAATGTGATTAGGAATATAAATTCTTGGTAAGAAAACAACAAACATGCTTAATAATTTTGGTAATTAATATGCCTAACAAAAATTCTCAGCAGATATATCATGTGGGAGACTTTTTTTTTTTAATTTTTAGGACTTTATTTATTCATTTTAGAGAAGAGAGAGAGAAACAGGGGAGGAGCAGGAAGCATCAACTCCCAAATGCATCTTGACTGGGAAAGCCCAGGGCCTTGAACCAGAGACTTCAGTGCTCCAGGCTGACACTTTTCCCACTGAGCCACCACAGGTCAGGCGGGAGACATCTTTTAAATAGTTTACTTAACTTTAGGCTTTTCTTTTTAATGTTTGTTTGAAACGAAAATATAATAAATCATTAAAAATAAATTCAAATGGTTTTTGACCTGTCTATAAAAAAAAGTAGATCACAACAAATACTAATTAAGAGAATTTATTAATAAGTCTAAAAATAAACTTTTTCTCAGAAGTCTAAAAATAGAAGAAACTGTAAACCTGAAACAAACTATATTCTACAAAAGAAGAAAATATCTTCTTTTGTAGAAGAAGTACTGTAAGGGGCAAAAGTTTTCAAAGGGCAGACTAAACTAACACATACTTGCCAATAATAATAATAATAATGACTTTTAAGCTTCCAAAACACTTGTGCTAAATAAAGTAGACTAGACTAATATTTTAAATATAGGACAGTATCAAAAACCCTCAAATTCTGCCATAAAATACTGGATTGAAACGGTGTTGGGCAAATGAGTTTATAAAATTTGTATTTTTTTAGTGTGCTCACTTTTACTGTTAAAAAAATGGCTCTGGGCAGCCACTGTGTGTGCATGCCCTCAGAGCAGGGCAGTTGATTGCAAATTGCGGATTGCTTTCCTGCTTGGGAGGGGCCATTGCTTTGCTAATGTTTGTTGGAGAAGGGGTCTTGGTGGGCCCAGGCAGTTTTGCAGAGAGAGCAGAGAGAATGCAGATTACTGAAGAAAAAGCCAGTTTTGCAGGGGAGAAGAAGGAGTACAAATGGGGAACCAGAGCTGAGGGGTTTGGGGAGCCTTACTGAGGTTTGTGAGGACCTTTGATTCTAGGAGAAACCGGAGAAGATTCTCCTGGCTGTGGAACTAGAGAATGCATTAGGGCTTTGGGAGCTCTGAATAAGGGAAACGGTCTTCCCTGTGTGTTTACTCGTTGGCCGATGCGAGACTTGAATAAAGGAATGACCCATCATTTTTTGGCTCCACTGTTTCTTTATCATATGCCTGAATCCAAAGAGAACCTTCATGGCCATGACGGCAGCAGCCACAGTGGCGTTACAGTCATAACATTACTGAATAGCTTCAAACCTCAGAATAACAGATATTTAACAGTCCTTGATGCAACTTTACTCATTTTATTTAAGTTATCAACCTATGAAGCATATATATTTTAAATTTAATTTTAATATTATTTCATTTTTGTGCTATTTAATACATCTTGAACCAAACTACAAATATTAAAAATATTCCATTCCTCATTTATCCCCCAACAATCTTTACTAAATTACCAATAAAACCAGTATCTTTCATTACATGTTTTTAAAAATTATTGAACTGCCTGACCAGGCGGTGGCGTAGTGAATAGAGCGTCGGACTGGGATGCCAGAAGATCCAGGTTCGAGACCCTGAACTCGCCAGCTTGAGCACGGGCCCATATGGCTTGAGCAAAAGCTCGCCAGCTTGGACCCAAGATCTCTGGCTCCAGCAAGGGGGTGCTCGGTCTGCTGAAGGCCTAAGGTCAAGGCAAATGTGAGAAAGCAATCAATGAACAACTATGGTGTAGCAACAGCAACAAAAACCTAATGATTGATGCTTCTTACCTCTCTCTGTTCCTGTCTGTCTGTCCCTATCTATCCCTCTCTCTGACTTTCTCTCTGTCTTTGTATAAAAAAATAAAATAAAAGAAAGAAAGAGTAAAAATAATTGAACCTAGCCTGACCAGGAGGTGGCATAGTGGATACAGCGTCGGACTAGGATGCAGAGGACCCAGGTTCAAAACCCGAGGTCACCGGCTTGAGCGCAGGCTCATCTGGCTTGAGTGTAGGCTCACCAGTTTGAGGGTTGGGTCAGTGGCTTGAGCATGGGATCATAGACATGACCCCATGGTCACTGGCTTGAGCCCAAAGGTTGCTGGCTTGAAGCCCAAGGTTGCTGGCTTGAGCAAGGGGTCACTCGTTCTGCTGTAGCCTCTGGGTCAAGGCACATATGAGAAAGCAATCAATGAACAACTAAGGTGCCGCAACAAAGAGTTGATGCTTCTCATCTCTCTCCCTTCCTATCTGTCTGTCCCTATCTGTCCCTCTCTCTATCTCTCTCCCAGTCTCTCTCGCAAAAAAATAAAATTAAAATAATTATTTGAACCTAAACATGCTCTTTGTATCACTAATTCAAAATAAGTTGATTCCCAAAGAGAAAATAATTAAGAATATGACTGCAATAATTGTGATGGTACCAACATACAAACAAAATTACCCATTATTAATTATTATATTTATTATACAAACAGATAGAGGTTTATATAGGAAAGATGTGCTTCAACATGGCTTCATTTTTAAAGTACAAAATTTCTGTATGTGAAAATTGGGCAAAGAAAACGAGCTACTTTACCTTGTTAAATTTTATTTTTACTAGAACACAAGGTATTTGTATATGAAATATGAGGCTATGTTTCAAAAAATAAAAAGCAAAAGACGCTCTTTGATCAACACCCTTCTGCGAATGGAAGGACTGAGAGAATGACAGAATGCTTCTATTTGGGGATGTCACTGTATTAGAAATTAGCAGAGGGCCTGACCTGTGGTGGCGCAGTGGATAAAGCGTCGACCTGGGAACACTGAGGTCGCCAGTTCAAAACCCTGCACTGGTCTGGTCAAGGCACATATGGGAGTTGAGCTTCCAGCTCCTCCCCCCTTTCTCTCTCTCTCTCTCTCTCTCTCTCTCTCTCTCTCTCTGTCTCCTCTCTAAAATGAATAAATAAAAAATTAAAAAAAATAAAAATAAAAAAAATATATTATTAAAACAAAAATAGAGGGAAAGTATATGTTAAAGGGTTTTATCTATTGTTTCTTTTGGTATTCTCACCATGTTCCAAAAATGATTTGAAGTTACTTACAAAATTACAGCAAGCTACGATTTAGAAGTGGGGCCGTGGTCCATGGTGGAGGCAGCCCAGTGCAGGTGGGAGACCAGGGAAGGCAGGCTGCAGAGCCACTCACTATCAACCCTGGGTGACCCCAAGTGACCTTGGGCAAATCAGTCATCCTCCCTCTGTACCCATCTCCTCATCTGTAAAACGGGGTAATGACACCTCGTGGGACTGTTGTGCAGATTAACTCAACATACAGAAAGCATTAAAAGAGTACCTGGGAAGTAGTCAATTTTATAGAAATGTCAGCCAACGAGGGAGAGATGGAGAGGGGAGGAGGGCAGGCACAGAAAACGGGTCCATAAAAAGGGCCAATGCACACAGCCCTCTACCATGTGCTATGTGTATAAGACGTGTATTTACTTTATTCATGTTACCTCTCACAACTGAGGAAGAAAAATTCAGATTTTAAATTTTGGGAGGTTACACCCTATTCTATTTTTACAGGACAAGACAGCTTTAGTGTATGATGTCTCCACTAGCCAAATTAATTATGCACTCTATTTAGCTGACACGAGTTTGCCCCATCTTTCCAAAAAGGACTATGACCAATTCAGGCCATTTTGACAGCACCATAGAAGTGCTCCACTTTTAGAACTGGGTGAAAGGTCTGGGCACATGCCCGTTAAAGATGATCCCCACAAAGGGGAATGGAAGATACCTCTGGAGCCCAAGTCCCCAGTACCTCTGCCTTGCCTCGGTTCAGGGCCTGAGGCCACTTCACAGGACGACGGGAGAGCAAATGAGGTTACACTGGAACAGCTAACCCTGCAAGTGAGTTATAAAACAAGGGAGACATCTCATTTCCCACTCTTTCTAATTTAAATATTTTAGCCAATGATGTCTCCCAATAATATCATCAATTATATTAAAATAAAAAGCATTGCAAAGACCTATAAAATGTATTTTAATCTATTAACAAGCGTTTGTTAGCATCTAAATCGATGCAGACATTTAGGACACGGGATTACTCCACATGACTTCGGTATCTGATAATAACACGATGGACGTTTAAGGCCTCATGCCCCAACTCTGAACAAAATTAGAGTAGGGAAATTCATTTTGCTTTTCTTTCTTCCTCTGCTTTCCATGAGAATTTATAGTACTGATAAAAATGTGTGTACAGGGCATTCCTGAGTTTTGATCGAAGTGGCAACTGCCAGATAAACAAATAAATGACCTAAAAGGAACACTCTCTCTTGCTGTCTTAGTCCCTCTCCCAGCTCCCTAAAACTGCCTACTGACTCAGCTCTAGGTTTATAGTCCCAGTTAATGAACTCAGTTCCATAACATGAGGTGACCCCAAAGTCACAAGGAGTGAGACATTAATATACTGATGAGAATTTATGAATCTTGGGAAACCGCTTACCTGATTTCATAGCTTCCCATAAAATCAAACTAATGCAAACAGTTGCTTGGTACTCCTTCAGGAGAACAGTGAACCCTGTCTCCACAGTCCCTTAGCTATGTCCCATACTGCATGAAGAGGAGGCCATGTCTACTCCACAGACTCAGGCAGCTAGAGAGGGTTGGCAGAGCACCCACGAGCTAGGGCACATGTAGGAACACTTATTTTTGTCCCTCAAGTACGGTATAGCAACGGCACTCCATTGTAATCACTGTGGTCGCTCATTATAAAAATTCTGGCAGTTTATTAACAGTCCTTATCTATTAAACAAATAGTACCAAAGAAACCCCCTATCCATGTGCAGGGCTCTCGTAGGTGTGGGCAGTAAGCGAGAAACACTCAACAGACCTCAAAGTTCCCAGTCTGGTTAGTCTGTGTCTCCCTTAGCTTCAAATTTCATGTATCGCATAAATATATTCTAAGTAGAAGAAACTTTTAATTTTTTGTTTTTATATACCTTTCAAGGTCTGAATAAAAAATTATACAAAATGCAGCTTGTTAACAGTCATGTTCATATTTAGTCTTACAATTCTCTCCTAGCAAAGATCTTTATAGTCTCTGTTCAATTCTAATTTCACACGTTTCTAAAAACAAGTACAAATGCAGCCTTGTGAGATTCTGGGCAGAGAACTCGCCTACCAAGCAATGTCCAGACGCCTGGTCCATGGAAACTGTGAGATAATAAATGAGCGCTGTTTTAAGCCCCTTAAAGAAAAGTACATAGAATTAAATAGACATTGGAGAAAAATAATAAAAAAGGAGGAAGGTGCTAATAAACACTTTCTTCAGTGAGAACTCTCCCTTTCCACTCTGGTACCTCCCTTTCTAAACATAGCTTCTCTTCAGGTAACTAACCGAACTAACCATTTTCTTGGATGAATAAGAATTTAAATAGTTCTAAGGGCAACTTTACAACTTAAACTGAGAAAATAGCATAGCCTTTCCAAGAGGCTCTAAGGGCCACTTGATTGTATTTCCCTTTTCAGATGAAGACAAAAGATGTTCTTTATATACACAGGCTGGATATATGAAAAAGTTTGTGGAAATAAGACTTGACTAGATAAATGTTGTTTTTTTAAAAGTATTATATCACTGATTCCTTATAGCAAAATATCAAGTCATATTTCCTTTGAATATTTTCCTACATTTTAACTCAAAACAACTGTGGGGGTCCAGAATGAGTCTCCGCAAGACGACCCACTCTGGCATGAAAAACATTAAGGCTCAGAAGGCTCAGGAGGAAACGTGGGCCTTTCCCTTTCCTACCCTAAATGATCTAAGACAGAGGGCCGACTCCGGGAGGGGAGAGACCATCACAGATAACTACAGTTTAATGTGAACTAGGGATGGTAGGTAGAGCAAAACTAGCAAACCCTATTTGATCAAGTTCTCCCTATGCCCCTTGTTTCAAGATGGCCCATCAAACATTAAGTTTCACTAAACATTAATTCTTTTTATTCCCTTGTTAATTTCTTTTCTTTAAAGCCCTAGATCCCTCCTTAGTACAAAATGACATATACTGTATTTCACCATGTTTAAAACACACTTTTTCCTGAAAAATTTGGGGTCTAAAAACTGAGTGCATCTTATACAGTGGTTGTAGATTTTTTTACTTGTATTCCCCGCTTTTTTGTGCTTATTTTTGAGCTCGTTGTAGGTTTTTTTACTTGCATTTTCCACTTTTTTGCGCTTGAGTTGTTTTTCAAATTTCAGACTCCATAATTAAGGTGTGTCTTATACATGGAGTGTCCTATACATGGAGAAATACAGTATACTGTACCTCATTTTGTCTGACTGTCTTTGGAATTTTCATGCTTTTGTGAATTCCCCATCTGCACATACAAAATCTTGGTTTTCTGTGGTCTATCTGCCTTATATAATTTTAATAGTTCTACCAGCCAGAAGAACTAAGAGAAAGTTTCTGCATCCCCAACTCAGCATAATACAAATTAGCCAAATTTGTCATATTTTATTTTTTATTAAACCATAGCTGTGTTAAAGGATATCATGACGATTTTTCTGAAGGTTAGTGGACACCATCTCTGGTCTCCATTATGATCAAGTAATACAGGAAATCTTGGACTATCTGTTATTTTACCGGCAAAGCCAAACACTGAACACTGACGTATGCAATGGAGAAATTAAAGTCATTTATCTGCAAGGCGCCAAGCAAGGAGAACGGGAAGCTATTGCCTAAAACCCAAACTGCCCTAATGGTTTTTAATCAAGGATTCTTAAAGACAAAGATTGAGAGTTAAGGGTTCGGGGGAACAAGAATGGGGAAGTGCTGGAGAGGCAAGTTTTAACTGGAGGACCTTAGAACCTCGTCATATATGGTAAGGGGCTTCAGCACCAGATCATCATGGACAGCGGACCCTTTGCTTCTGGAAAGGGTTCTGGTGCCCAAGCCCTGATTATGCCCCAGCTCTCTGGTTCCATGGGGACCAGGGACACGACTTTGGTTCCTGGAACAGCTAGAAGTCAAAGTTCTCACTATTGTGTGTGCTTCAGCTGCTTGGCTTGGGGTTTCAGTCTGTTGTTTCTGGAAAGCAACTTCAGTTATCTTATTAGAAACAGGATTGCACTAGCAGTGGTTCTGTGGTTACAATTACTTGTTAGTGAGTTGCATATTTTCCAAAGGAACCACCAGTGCTCTGCCACCTTCCCTAGTCTCTTTTTCCCCTTGCTGAATAAGAAAGCTTTCACTTTAACTATATACATATACACACTTAACATTGGATCTAACCCTAATCATTCAGGTGGTGCATGTCCCTTTCCCCAGCTTCCCCATACTGCCTTTCCATCTTCAGAAGGAAATACTACAGCAAGTCCCAGATTACCCATTCCAAGCAATACGTTTGTTGACATAACCAAAACACTTCTTTCAAACCAATTCAAAAATCCCTAATTCCTATTCTCCAAAACTCAGCTGCATTCTGATATATTTCACCATTTCTCGGAGTAATTCACAACACCCTTCAGAAGTCACTGTGAGATCTGAGATGATCAAAACAACATCTACTAGGAAGAAAAAATTGAAAACAAGAGTCACAATGAAACATCAGTCTCTAAAAGGTTCAGGGTATAGTGTACAGTCTTCAAAAAGGTTTGTAAATAAATAGTTCAACACATTAAAACAATCACTACTTAAATTAAAGGTTCTAGAAAATTACAGAACAATATTTCATAATTGTATTAGGTCTCAACTTTAGAAATATCAATTTTATATACTGAAATTACATAAAACAGCACATATCGATTCTTTTTTGTTTTTGTTCTTTTTAGCAAGAGAGGGAGAGAGGAAGACAAACAGGAAGGGAGAGAGATGAGAAGCATCAACTCATAGTTGCAGCACTTTTGTTGGTTCAGTGACTGCTTTCTCATATGTGCCTTGCCAGGGGTAGGGGGCTCCAGCTGAGCCAGTGACCCCTAGCTCAAGCCAGTGACCTTGGGCTCAAGCCAGCGACCTTGGACTTCAAGCCAGTGACCTTGGGCTCAAGCCAGTGACCATGGGGTCAGGTTTATGATCCCATACTAAAACCGGCAACCCTGTGCCCACGCTGGTGACCCCACGCTCAAGCCAGATGAGCCCGTGCTCAAGCTGGTGACCTCTGGGTTTCGAACCTGGGTCCTCGGCGTCCCAGGTCCATGTTCTATATCCACTGCACCACCTATAATTCTTAATTACAATTTTTAAAAATATAAAAATTTTTAAAAATTATCCTTATCTGAACTCATCTATTTTTTAGATTTTTTTAAAATATATATTTCTATGGACTTTATTTTTTTTTTTTCAGAGACAGAGAGAGAGTCAGAGAGAGGGATAGATAGGGACAGACAGACAGAAACAGAGAGAGGTGAGAAGCATCAATCATTAGTTTTTCGTTGCCGTTGCGACACCTTAGTTGTTCATTGATTGCTTTCTCACATGTGCCTTGACTGCGGGCCTTCAGCAGACCGAGCCACCCCTTGTTGGAGCCAGCGACCTTGGGTACAAGCTGTCGAGCTTTTGCTTAAGCCACGTGGGCCCACGCTCAAGCTGGCGAGCTCGGGGTCTTGAACCTGGGTCTTCCGCATCCCAGTCCGACGCTCTATCCACTGCGCCACCGCCTGGTCAGGCTGAACTCATATTTTTAATAATAAAATGCCCCTAATAATACAATCAGAAACACTTTTTAATAATTGTTTAACTCTTTAATTAAGGCAACATTAGAAAATAGCTTTATATAAGCAAAAGGTCAATAGATTGCTGTATATGCTTCATTAACATGTAGAAAGCTGGTTACTAAAATGGTACTTATGGAGTCCTGCTACAGTCAGGCACTCTGCAAGGGGTGGCTTAACACTGTGATGAATAAAATGTACACTGTCCTTGCCTTCAGTGTTCACAGGTCATTGCTAGTTTTTATGAACTGCCTATTGAAGCCTGTTTCTCCACTGAAGAGAATATCGCCTTTCTTGTCAATTTATATAAACATTTCATATGTATTAAGTATCGTAACACTGTCATAAACAAATATTCAAATAAATTAAAATCTACCCAATTACCAAACCAGGCCATAAAATAATTCTGTAACTTACTTAAAATTGATCATAGCTACCACTGCCTCACATTCAAGAATATCTTTAACCTCAAGAGCCAGTATTACTAAGTGGTGAAGAACCCAGGCTCTAAGAGCTGGTTCTCAACCCCAGCTCAGCCTCATCTAAATTGTGACCTCTACGTCATTCAACTTTATCAGTGCAAAATGGAGCAGTTTAAGTACTCACTTCATAGGGGGTTACTTTGAGAATGACATAATTCCTGACTTAAAACACTACCTAGCAGATAGTACATACTCAGTAAGTGTTACTTATTGTCAGTGGTGTGCTAGTGCCAGATCAAAACAGCCTGAGTGATGAACAGCAGATTGCTGAATTTTCAGAATTTTGTTGACACTTGTTGAGCATAGCCATCACAGCCATCATTAAAAATTAAATTACATAAAGCTACAAAGAAATAAATTACATTAAAAACAAAGGTAATAAATATTCCAAACTCAGCACTTACTATGTTACTACATTATACTACTATCTGTGCTGAGTTTATTTACACCTCTTGCATGTGTTCGGAGCAAGTGCTATGTAATGGAGTGTGCTGCAGTGCATCTCTCTCCGAATCTGCATGGAGTGATGTCAAGCCAGCAGCCTGAACTCGACCTCATGGTGAAAGGAGTATTTAAACCACGGGAAAGAACAAATGCTGTATAAATCACGATTTTTATCTCAGAAGAACTGGTTGTCAAATATTTACCAGCACACTACTGCCCATTACTACAGTGATTATTATAATAAATCATCTTTCTTTCCTTTTCACAGAAAATAAAGAAAACTTGGCAATTTAAAGTATTAGTTATCCCTAGTCTTTTTGACCCTACGTGGTACTGTATACATAAACTTGACTGCCATACTCAGGTTCCTTTTCAAAACTGTCCCTAAAGGATCACATACCCTTGTCTATAATTGCAACACCCAGAGACCTTGCCTTTTCTGGGCTGCCAAAGCTAGACAGATTCAGTATTCTTTAAAAATAACAAGGCTAATCTGTCATGGTTCAATATGGAGGCCACCTTAAGGAGATAAGAGCTAAGTGCCAAACTGTCATCAGATATAGTCCACACATCTCAAAATTGTTTTGACCTTCCAACACAACATTACTTAGCAACCGAAGTCAATATCAGACAGGCCCAATTTCACTGCAGCTGAAACACAAATATTAACTTTCAAAATAATGGTCAAATATTCAACTGCCTCCCAATTGCTCGGTGTATGTATTGTGTTAGAAACTAATACAATACAGCCATAAATAATGTGTTCAAAGGGACCAACTAAATGTTTGAATTCATGTCAGAAGTGT
This sequence comes from Rhynchonycteris naso, assembly GCA_037038555.1. Classification (NCBI taxonomy): domain Eukaryota; kingdom Metazoa; phylum Chordata; class Mammalia; order Chiroptera; family Emballonuridae; genus Rhynchonycteris; species Rhynchonycteris naso. The sequence goes on from CM073000.1 coordinate 22,656,190, forward strand.
GGCAGAGTTTACACAGCACAGAATGAAGCTTGCCAGAAGCCAGTAAGCGAGGCCCTCAAGACTTTCCCTACCTGGTCAGGCCCAGGAGGAAGCGGAAGGACAGCACTTGCATCTGGGTGATTTCAGACTTTCTTTCTTTCTTTTTTTTTTAATCTGAGTATGGTACACATATGTGCAAGGAAACTACCAAAAGTCAGGTAAAGAACCACAAAAATGGCCAGGCCTGTGGTGGCACAGTGGGTAGAGCAACGACCTGGAACACCGAGGTAACTAGTTCAAAACCCTGGGCTTGCTCAGTCAAGGCATATACAACAAGCAATCAATCAGTGAACAACTGAAGTGAAGCAACTGTGAGTTGATACTTCTCACTGCCTGTTCCTCTCTCTCCTCTCTCTCTCTCTGTAAAATCAATAAATAAAATCTTTAAAAAATTAAAAAATAACTCAAAAACACTTAAAAGGCCTGACCTGTGGTGGCGCAGTGGATAAAGCGTCGACCTGGGAACACTGAGGTCGCCAGTTCAAAACCCTGCACTGGTCTGGTCAAGGCACATATGGGAGTTGATGCTTCCAGCTCCTCCCCCCTTTCTCTCTCTCTCTCTCTCTCTCTCTCTCTCTCTCTCTCTCTCTCTCTCCCAGTCTGTGTTTCCTCTCTAAAAATGAATAAATAAATTAAAAAAAAAAAGATTAAAAAAAAAAACACTTAAAAGAAGGCATTAAAAACATTCAGCACCCCCCTAAATAAAACAATGCCTGGCATCCATATAAAAAATTACTGGGTATGCTAAATAAAGCTGGAAAATATAACCCATAATAAAGAGAAAAAGTAATCAAAGAAACAGACTTAGAAATGATATAGACAATATAACTAGTAGACAAGGATAATAAAACAACTAGTACTGGCCCTGACCAGGTAGCTCAGTTGGTTACAGTGTCATCCCCATATGCCAAGGTTGTTGGTTCAATCCCTGGTCAGAACACATACAAAAATCAATGACTATATAAATAAGTGGAACAATATATCAATGCATCTCTCTCTCTCTCTCTCTCTAAAATCAATCAATAAATAAATTAATAAAAATACAAATTTTAAAATACTATTATTAATAAACTCCATATATTAAAAAAAGATAGAGGAAAGTATGTATATGTTAACATGAGACACAAAAGACATAGGAGAAATTTAAAAAGACCCAAACAAACTGAAATTCTAGAAACAAAAATTATATCTATAGGACTAACAACAGCAGATTAGACACTGCAAAAGAAAATATTTGTGACCTTAAACAGAATAATTCTACATAGCTTGGATAACAAAATGAATTCAGAAAATCTTAAAACCCAAAACTCTCAGTAGAAATTCATTCATTAACTCATTTTAAAAATAAAATAATTATTGAGCATCTACCATATGTCAAGTACCATGATAAGCACTGAAAATATTTTAAAAGACTTAAAAATATATATTTACTATAGTTTCCCAACTTGGTTTTGCAAACTTCAAAAGAAATCAACATTCCCTTACCTGATGATCCTATAAACAAATATGCAATTTGTTTTTCTCAAGCTCTCTACTGTATTTCCGTATCATCTTTTACTATTACGTACCTCCTGGGGTTAATCCTGGGGTCACACTATATTCCAATCCACAAAAAAAAGGAAGTTGTACTATAACAGAGCTCTATGATAATTCCTGTATTCCTATTTGTCAGAGAAATAACACTTTATGAAACAAGCTAAGGAATACAGGACACAGTGGCCAGGCCAGGGAAAGGGTGTGAGGACGCTCCTCCTAGGATACTTGTTCCCTGCGATACGTAACTGTTCCCTGATTCATCCTGCCAGTTAACCCAACAGACGGAGATCTCCTATCTGTGTGTATGTCATGGGCACCCAAACATCTATATGATTTAAGAAATGAATAAAAAAATAAAGTAGATAGAGAACAAAACAAACAGGAACTCTGGCCAAGAACAGCACTCTGTAGAGGCCATTACTGGGTTTATTATTTGTCTGAGCCACTGAAGTCAGTGCCTGCTCACCCCACTGGGTTTTGCCTGAGAAGACAGCCTGTGAGTGTATGACCAAGTCGAGTGCTGAAAACGATAGCTGAGATCATAATAAACCGCTTCAGCTATAAACGACCACACAAACCATAAGTCTGTGAATTGTTTATGAAAGTGCCAGATGGTCTATTAAGTCAATGTCACTTAATACCCACGATGTTGCTTATAAATTATACCATCTGAATCACATGAAGAAAGCTTTTCTCAAAAACCAGAACTATTTCATCATGTCATCATGCACATGCAAATATTTAATCATTCTCTTCTTTTAAACTTTCTACTTATTTGTGGTATTTATATTTTATTACAGATATCTTTTAAATGTCAAATGGTGAGATAAAAAAAAAAAAAAGGTCCTGGCCAGTAGCTCAGTGGATAGAGCATTGGCCTCATACTCTCCTCTATCCATGCCTGATTCACAGCAGAAGGGCAGGCTCTGCATTCCAACAGATCCTGAGAAGGCAGGCCACGGGAAAGAGATCTACCAGCCCAGATCCACCTGCCTGAAGCCTGCCTCTTGTAGTTAACTAGGAAACAGCCAGATACCCACATGCTGACCCAAAAGCTGCAGCCAACCTGTCAATGAACCTTTTAAGGGGAAGGAATATATATATTTTAGGTGAAAGGAGAAGAGATACTGAGGCAGACTCCCACATGCGCCCCAATTGGCATCCACCCAGCATCCCCGTCTTGGGCCGATGCTTGAGTACCGAGCTATTTTTAGTGCCTTAGGCTAATGTGCTCAGAACAACCGAGCTCTCCTCAGCACCCAGGGTTGATACTCAAAGAAATTGAGCCACTGGCTGTGGGAGAGGAAGAGGGAGAGAAGAAAGAGAGGGAAAGGGAGAGGGAGGAGGAAATGGTCGCTACTCCTATGTGCCCTGATCAGGAATTGAACCCAGGACATCCATACGTTGGGCTGATGCTCTATCTGCTGAGCCACCAGCCAGGGCCAAGGAATATTTTAATGGCATGTTATACTTCCTATTTATATAAGCTTAATCAGTTTCCTAAGTCTGCAGAATACTGATGAGCCTGCTGCATGCAATTTATCATCACTGACATAATGCTGGTCCCTAAAATCCACACACATCAATTGCAATGCTGAAAACTCGACATTCCTCACATTGCAGGTCTAGAAAGCACTGCCATCATTACTTCTCTATGGGCTATCGCCTCACTTATCCCACTCATTTCTTCTATATTATTTTCCTTACTAATTCTTAAGTAGCCATGGGTTTTTTTTATTAAATGACTTAGATACAGCTAATGAAAGCATCTCTTGTATCTGCCCACAAGTATACTGAACATATAGAGAACTGGAAATCAGGAGATCTCAGTTTAGATCTTGCTTTTCTCTGTGCTCACCCCTCTCTTGACTTCAGCTTCCTTAAGCATAAAATTGAAGGACTGAAAAAACAGCACACTCAATGTTCCTATCTTTTCCCTGGATCAACTACAAGCAATAGTAGTTCTTCAAGATGGGCAGGTGGGAGACCAGAATCCAGGTTAAAGAACTATATAGCTTGTTAAGTGGGGAAATGGGACAGGGGTGAGGGGGTTAGACAAGGAAAGGGAAAAACCTATCAAAACAACTTAAATCAGTGGTCCTTAACCTAGGTTCTATCGAACCCTAGGGATTCAATGAGTCGGTCTCAGGGGTTCGGAGAAGCCTCTGCCGCGGAGGCCAGAATAAAGTAATACCGTAATTTGTTGTGAGTTCATGCACTTTGTTGGTTTTGTTCTTTGAGCAAGGTGATGTTCATGCACGGCTCATTTTGTGCACCAGTAAAAAACATATACCTATGTTTTGAATTTGGGGAAGAAAATTGTATTTTATTTATCACTAAAGAAGGGTTTGGTGAATGCGCATATGAAACTGGTGGGTTCGGTACCTCAAAAAAGGTTAAGAACCACTGGTATAGAGTGATACTTTCACAACTCAACAGAAAACATAAAAGACCACTAGCTTTCTTATATCTGTTATCCTAAGGATCTAAATACTTGCTGGAACACAAGTCAATACACGTTTTCTAATGAAAAGATGAATTAATTCATTAAGATAAGTATTATATGATGACAAAAATGTTGGCAAGTATTCGTTTTAATTCGCAAGCCATCCAATACTAGCTAGTTAGTGTGAGAGCCAGGAATGAATAGCGTATTTCCTGATTCTAGTCCTGTTTTCTTTACTGTTGGAATTTAAAAGTGATTAAAATTTTTATATTGGATATATAACTCAATAATCAATCAGGAATTAGGCAGTATCTTAAAAACAGTTAATTGGTAAGTGGCTTATATAATCCACATGATTACTTTCTTTTCTTGCAAACTTATATTTCTGAAATGTAGTCATTAGATTTAAAGATACCAATGTAATAATATTAGCCAAAACGTATCACAATAAAAATTGTTTAAATGGTTTTGTGATATTATCACCACTGCTTAATAGAATACAGCCATTAGTAATTGTTTTAAATAATATTTAATGACATTAGAAAATGTCATAAATAAATTAAAATTAAAAAAAGATAAAATGCCATGATACATACTGAATAAGTATTGTAAAATATATAACTTTATACACAATTTATATATTAAGGAAACAAGAAAAATAAAAAGGAAAATACTTCAGAATATTAATATATTTGACTAATGAAACTACAGATTACTTTTATTCATATTTTGTACATTTCTTTTTTTAATATATATTTTTTAAATTTTCCATTGACTTGAGAGAGAGAGAGAAAAGGAAGACAGAGAGAGAGAGAGAGGAAAAAGTAGAGAGAGAGAAGCATCAATTCATTGTTCCACTTAGTTGCTCTATTTAGTTGTGCACTCAGTGGTTACTTCTTGTATGTGCCCTGACCAGGGATCAAACCTGCGACCTTGGAGCACCAGGAGGATCCTCTAACCACTGAGACACTAGACCAGGGCTGAACATTCCTTTATTTTCCAAAAACTATTAGCAAGTGTCATAAATTTTTCTTCCCACATTCCACCAAGCACTTACATGGTTCCCCTTTTTTGATTAATACAGAAATTATATTTTTAGTCAATGGGATAGTTATCTAAATGTAAAACCCTATAATTTTAAAAGCAGCTTCAATTAACAATGGTTGGAGTTTTTCCCTTGAGTAAATAAATCCTCAACAGCCAGCAATAGAATTTTTCACTAAAATTTATAGATTACCAATAGCCCAAAACCACATTAACAAAAAGTAAACCACAGTTCTTTCCTTCCTAAATATGTACTTCTGCCAGTAACTCCAGAACATAATATTCAATGGATGTTTACTTAACATGGAAACTTCACCTCTCACCACATGCATTACTTAACCTACACTTTTAATAAGAACTTTGAATGTATGTAAAGAAGGGCCACAATCCTCTATAATTTTTAGTCAGCTACCCAGTCAACACAATCGTGGAAGCCTGGTTTCTTCAGCTAGAAAACTAACTCTTATGTTACTTGTTTCAAAGAGTTGGTATATCCACCCTGGTCAGTAGGCTCAGCGGTAGCGCATCGCCCAGTATGTGGAAGTCCTGGGTTCAATTTCCAGTCAGGGCACACAGAAGTGACCAACTGCTTCTTCACCCATCCCTCACCCCTCCCATTTCTCTCTCTCTCTCTCCCTCTGTCTCTCTCTCTCTCTCTTTTCTCCTCCCACAGCCATGGCTCAAATGGTTTGAGCAAGTTGGTCCCAGGGGCTGAGGACGGCTCCATGGTCTCGCCTCAGGTGCTTAAGTAGCTTGGTTGCTGAGTAATGGAATAGCAGCTCAGATAGACAGAGCATCACCCCCTAGTGGACTTTCTGGGTGAATCCTCGTTGGGGTACATGCAGGAGTCTCTCTCTGCCTCCCTGCCTCTCACTTAATAAAAAAAAAAAGAGTTGGTATAAGAAACAAATTACATCATATATATAAAACTATAAGTACATATGCTGCTATCATTATTATGACCATCAGTGTAACTTAGAGTTTTCTACACAATGTTAAGAGAGTCTCAATTTGCTGAGCCATGCCTAAAAGTTATTTCTCACTATCAAATCCTGAGATTTTATAATACATCTATGGTATCCACAGAGTTTTAAAAAGAGAGAAGATTTTCAACTGAGTCCTGGTAACCTATAAAAACTTTTTTCTCTGGTTTACATTAAAGTATTGAATAAATCACTAGAATAACACTTTTTCCTACAGTGAATAAAAAGAGTGAGAGGCAAGGCAGAGGCCCGGTAGTCCTGATGAAACACTAAGGTTGAGAAAACCCTCTGCCCACACCAACCACCTCCAAACACCACAAAGCCTTCTCCCCTCCACTGAAATCCTGCCTTCCTTCAAAGGCCTACCCTGCCTGTGAAACTCTTGGATGCCCAGACTCAGACTCTCCTTTGTCATAGAACTCCTTCTACCAAGTGGAGCCGGTCCACCTTCCTCACCAATTGTGCTCACTGAGAAGCTGCAGTCCTGTAGCCCGTGTTCCTCTTCCTTCCATAGACCCAAGTGCCTCAGCACGTTGTTCAAGTGCAGGATCAATGAGTATTTAGAATTAAGTCATACCAGTTTCTCCTGGCCCCAAGTGCTTGATCTCTCGGGAAATACTGAATACAAAAAGTGATGGAGGCTAGGGGGAATTTGCTCACTTGAAACGTATAATCAATTTCTGATTAAAAATATGAAAATTGGGTGGTTAGGAACAATGCTGCTGAATGTCTCATAAAAATGCTAATTACAGCCTGACCTGTGGTGGTACAGTGGATAATGAGTTGACCTGGAATGCTGAGGCCGCCAGTTCAAAGCCCCTAGCTTGCCAGATCAAGGCACCTATGAGAAGCAACTACTATGAGTTGATGCTTCCCACTCCCCACTCCCCCCCTCCCCCTATACCCCTCCCCTCCCACCCCGTGTCTCATTCCCTCTCTCTCCCTCTTTCCCCCCCCCTCCATGGTCTCTAAAATGAATAAATTATTTTAAAATCTTAAATAGAATTTTAAACAAAGAAATTCTAATTACAAAAGTATTTCTGTTTATTTTACAATTTTAATTCTACTGAAGCAAAATTCTAAATTTTAATGTAGTTTACTAAATGCAAAAGCATGCAGATTAAGGACATCTCTGGTTTTCCACAAGAAAAGTAAAGCATCCTTGCATTTTGCTTTCTGTAACTTCAAATCATTCAATATTTCCAAAATTTTTCAAAGAAGTACAAGGACTACAAATTATCTGTAGTAGGTAAACTGTTATAGCTTCTGAGATTGCTTGAAGGATACATTCAAATAACGTTGCACGTGTCTTTATAACCATAAGCCCTTGCTTAAAGAGATTATAAAATTCATACTCTGTGCAAAAGTAAACTCTGAATTTCAATCACTCAGCTTTTCATCTACTAAGAATTTTTAATATTTTCTAGTTTGTTATGTAGATAAGTCATCACAAAATTCACAACCTTTAATCATTCACTTTTTTCCCTGACAAAGGCAGTCAGTGGTGTTCCAGCATTCATAAATATTAAGGAGCTGTGTCACTTCCCAAATATTCTAAAAGAAAATTCAGATGAGCTTGATCTACCTCTTAACCCACATAGTATAGTTTTAAAACTCAAACATGATCATTTACATAAAAGCAATGTCTTAACTGCAAGTGGCAATAGTAACATTTTGTGTCCTTTGACATTACATGCATGCAGCATTATACTCAGGCCATAATCAAATCACTGGAACAAAACCTTTCCAAAGTCTTAAACTACTTTCTACCTAACCCTACTTCTGATTACATTTTAAAAGAAGTAATTCAATATCCTAAAAGTTTAACATTCATATGTTTGCAGAACATGAACTACTAATTTCAGTCTATCCTTAAAATAGAACAGTCAACTAATTTTAGACTCAAGTGTTACAAAGCATCATAGCTGCCAACCAACTGGACACCTGACTGCAGCAGCATATGTAGATATACTAAAGCAAACTGTCAGATTGCTGACCTCTGTGACACCACACGCAATTCTGGGAAGTATGTATAATATACGTGTGTGTGTGTGTGTGTGTGTGTGTATACATATATATATCTGTAATAGACAGTAGTTTAAGAGTGTCAAAAGGAGGTTACTAACCATTTGCAAAACACATATCTCATAAAGGACTTACACAAAAAGAATTATAGAACTCAACAAATAAACAAACAACCCAATTAAAAAATGGGCAAAAGATCTGAACAAACTTTTAAAGGAAATATACAAATTGGGCAAATAAGCATATAGAAAGACATTCCACATTATATATCATTAAGAAATTGCAAATTAATTCAATACCACTACACACCTAACAGAATGGCTAAAATCCAAAACCAAATGCTGGTGAGGATGTGGGGCACCAGGAGCCTGCATTCATTCATTACTGGTGAAAATGAGAAATGGTACAGCCTCTTTGGAAAACTGTTCAGCAGTTTATTACAAGGTAAACACAGTCTTACTATAAGATCCAGCAGTCATACTTCTAGGTATTTACCCAAATGAGTTGGAAACTTAGGTCCACATAAAAACCTGTACACAAATGTGTATAGCAGCTTTACTCATAGTTGACAGAAATCGAAAACATCCAGATGTCCTTCAATAAGTGAGTGGAAAAACAAACTGTGGTACATCCAGACAATAAAATATTATTCAGCAACAACAGAGATGAACTATAAAGTCATGAAAAAACATGGGAGGAACCTTAAATGCATATTACTAAGTGAAAAAAGCCAGTCTGAAAAGGCTACATACTATATGATCCAATTGTGACATTCTGGAAAAGGCAGAACTATGGAGACAGTAAAAAGATCATTAGTTGTCTGAGATTGGGGGAGGGGGGGTTATGAATAGGTATAACACAGAGGATTGGGGGGGGACAGTGAAAGGACTGTGAATGATAATGTAATAGTAGACACATGATATGCACTTGTCAAATCCTGAACGTCTAACACAGTGAACCCTAAACTATGGGTCTTAGTTAATAATAACCTATCAATATTCATTCATTAATCATAACAAATATATCACTTCAATGCAAGGTATCAAACAGGGAAGATGTAGGAGAGAAAGGAGGGAGTATATGAAAACACTACACTTTCTGTCTAATTTTTCTGTAAAACTAAAATTGCTCTAAAAAGTAGTGCAGTCATTGTTTTACAAATGGCTCTTCGCCTAGGAGGAGTCAGAGGACTTGTGTTCATAGATCTGTCTAATTCACTGACTGTCTATGTAATCTCTACTGCTCACTATACTTCATATGCACTATTTTATCTTACCATTATTAACCCAGTGAGGTACAGGGAGGCACACCTGCCACATCTAACCACTGCTTAATAAAGGTAGGACAAAATAAGCCACCAAGCAGTATTTTATCCCTCAAATCAAGACTACAAATTGTCACACTGGCATGGCCAGCATGGAGAATTGTAACACTGAATTAGGGGCACTTTTAAATTCAGTGAAACAATAGTATCTTTGTATAATGTCTTTAATACCAGGATTCACTGGGGAATATTTTCACCCACTAGAGAAAAATCAGGACTTTGTCAACTCCCTTTGACGATTCTTTCCAGGAAACATTTCAGGCATCTGTCAAAGCAGCCGCATTCACTGGTGACATTTACAAAACTTAATTCTATTCAACATCTCCTCAACCTATATATACATTGGAAATGCTCATGTTATAATGTTATTTTCCTCTCATGGATAGTTTATTAGAATTTATAATCCAGCTAAGATACAACAGTTCAAGTCCCAAGTCTATCTAATATCTGAATTGATATAAATCTCTATGAATTTTTCAACTATGAATTTTTATTTCATGCATCCATTTAACACATCTCAGAAAGTTCTACTTATCAAAATCATAATCCTAACAGAAAATTCTCATAAAAACTATTTCTGCAACATTTCCCAATCAACATAATGAAACTCAAAATATATATACACTTGGTGTTCAAATGACATTGCTACCACATATAGCTGTACGATTTCAGAAAAATTAATTTCTCTAAGTCTCAATGTCCAAATAGGTAAATGGCAGTAGGTGTAGCCAAGATAAAGAGTCATGAGAATTAGAAATTTTATATATATATATATATATATATATATATATATATATATATATATATATATATATATATATAAAAAATGACATAGACCCTGGCTAGTTGGCTCAGTGGTAGAGTGAAAGCCTGGCATGTGGATGTCCCAGGTTCAATTCCCAGTCAAAGCACACAGAAGAAGCAACCACATGATTTTCCACGTCTCCCCCTTCTCTCTCTCTCTTCCACTCCCCCTCTCTCTCTTCCCCTCCCACAGCCATGGCTCACTTGGTCAGAGTGAGTTGGCCTTGGGCACTGAGGATGGCTTCATGGCCTCTACCTCAGGTGCTAAAAAAAACTACTTAATTGCTAAGCAATGGAGCAACGGCCCCAGTTGCACAGAGTATAGCCTCCCAGTGAGTTTGTCAGGTGGATCCCAATCAGGGAACATACGGGAGTCTGTCTCTGCCTCCCCTCCTCTCACGATAAATAAATAAATAAATAAATAAATAAATAATCAATCATATAAATAATATAAATTTAATACCCGGTACTGTGCCTAGTACACAAGTAGGTAGGCATATAAATGGTAGCTATAATCTTTTCTATTTTAAGCTAAAAATTAAGGGCTTAAAAGTTAAATTTAAAAAATGGCTTGGAATTTAATGATCATATAACCACTGAAGTTCTTATATATCAAACAAAATAATTACAAATCTGCTGAAGTATATGTAGAAAAAATATACAATTAAGAGGTTTCTGAAATAAAACCAAGTGAAAAATAAATTGTTCAGCTATATTGTGAGCCTGACCAGGTGGTGGCGCAGTTGATAGAGCATCAGACTGGAATGCAGAGGACCCAAGTTTGAAACTCTGAGGTCGCTGGCTTGAGTGCAGGCTCACCAGCTTGAGTGTGGGGTCACTGGCTTAAGCATGGGATCATAGACATGACCCTATGGTCACTGGCTTGAGCCCAAAGGTCGCTGGCTTGAAGCCCAAGGTTGCTGGCTTGAGCAAAGGGTCACTACTCTGTTATAGTCCCCACCCCCAACTCCACCCCAGTCAAGGTACATTGACTGCATATGAGAAAGCAGTCAATGAACTAAGGAGACTAAGTAGCTGCAACAAAGAATTGATGATTTTCATCTCTCTCCCTTTCTGTCTGTCTGTTCCTACCTGTCCCTCTCTCTGTCTCTCTCTCTGTCTCTATCACAAAAAAAAAAAGAAAGAAAAAGATATATTGGGAAATTTATGTTTTGATCATTTATAGTTGCTTCTAAAATGGATCTGAAGCCAATAATTTTGTTTGCTTAAAGAATACAGATTCATTGCTATAATACATTATAAACCATACTTGGAGGATCCCCAACAAGAAGATAGGTATTATTTATGGAGTCCCACATTCAACAGAACATTTTCTTTTTCTCAGTCACACTATTTGCTATATTTCCAAGGTCAAGTAAGACAGCATTCACTAAAGGTCTAATAATGACTAATACCTATATTTAAAATGTTCCAAACACATTCTTTCTAATGAACTTTTTTTTTACAAATTTAAAAAATATATACTCCAACCTTCTTCAGATATAACTTCAACACAGAGGTTGTTGCATCCTTCCTGTCCTCACATTATTGACCAACCAGTCAGACATGCTGTCAATTTCTGAAAGTTCTTTCAAATCCAGCCTTCCATTCCAACCACCAGAATTTTACACACCTGTCTCCTTGCTTCCTGAGTCTTTTCTTCTTTTAAATCCTCCACAGTGTTATCTCTCTAAAACCTATCTCATTGGTAACATCCTGCCAAAGATCACCAAGGTTCCCCTCACTGACTATAGAATAAACCCCAAAGTTTGTCTTGGGTGAAGCATTCAGGTCCTTTCCAACCTGGTCTCACATAACCCTCCATATTCACCCATTTCTATCTATCAATAACCTCTACCCATTCCCTCCCTAAAACCTACTGTGCACTTTAGCCAACCATTCAAAATAGATTCTGTGGTTATGCTAAGGAAATGAAAAACTCGTGCTAGCTTCACTCCTCATGGAGTTTTCCTCACTGGTACCTTCACCTTCCTACAGGGCAAAATCTCATTTGACCCTAAGTACAAAGCTCTCCCCAACACCCAACCTAAGAAGAATTCTTCGCTTTCTCTTCTGAGAGAGATAAAGGTAGGGTGGAAAATAATAACAGATAAATTTGCTTTAAAAAAAATAAACCAAAAATGAATAATATAAGTCTTACTTGATCACTTATAGAAATAATATACTTCAACTGATAGCTACCTGAAATTTCTCTTTGGAAGTAGGCAGAATGCGATCAGTAAACTACTAAGAGCTGAGAAATGGACACAGAAGTCTTTCTTCAGATGCCATTAGTGAGAGAACAGTTCCAGTAACTGAGGCACCCAAGTTTCTTTTTAATTGAAATGCAAGAGTAAACATTCTAAATTATAGATCTTCTCACTCCATTCATTCATTAGCCTTATAAATCAGATAATCTTACTGCATTTTAGACATTTTTACGCTCAGTTGTGAAATGAAAACAGAAACAAGCATGTGACAGCCAAAGTATTCCATCTTTTTGTAACCTCCACAGCTCAGATGTTTTTACAATCTGCAATTTCATGAAGATGATGTGGTCAAATTCCCCAGCTCCCCACAGAGCCTGACTGCTGAGCACACAGGACCCAAAGGCAGAAACACAAGGGCTTCTCTGCCTGGATACAAAATAACAGTAGGACAAGAAATTGTTCTCACCACTTCTCCTTACATGTTATTTATTACCTAAACTCATCTGAGCCAGAAAATAAGCTTCTCCAAAAAGCTCAAAGGAAAAGTTTTTAAAAGCATAAAGCTTTTTAAAAAGTCCCTGGCTAAATCAATGTTGAGATAACTGTGTAAGGCTAAGACATAACAAAAAAGCTAAAGGAACGTCGGTATGATATATTGGGTTCAAAAGTAAATTCACTAATACTATCTAATGACTGGTTGCATTCCTGAGCTTGATATATGTTTCTAATGGTGTGAGGCAATGAACAAGCTCTTTAGCCAATTTAAATCCTAATTATTTGGTAGAAATTACTTTTTAAATCCATGTTGGAACATTATAAAACATTCAACTGTGTCATTTTGAAACTCCTCAGGGACTTCAATGAAACTCTCAGATGGTCTTTTCTTTAGTGACATCATATGCATTGTGTTATGGATGTTACTGTGTCCAAATTTTAAGTTTCCAGTTTCAGAACAGAAACTTTACCCTCTATGTGCCAGACCCAAGATCTACTCTTTTCTTGTTCTTTACATTTTTTTCTTTCCAAGGAAAGAGAGAGAGTCAGAGAGAGGGATAGATAGGGACAGACAGACAGGAACGGAGAGAGGTGAGAAGCATCAATCCTTAGTTTTTCGTTGCCGTTGCGACACCATAGTTGTTCATTGATTGCTTTCTCACATGTGCCTTGACCACAGGCCTTCAGCAGACCGAGCAACCCCTTGCTGGAGCCAGCGACCTTGGGTCCAAGCTGGCGGGCTTTAGCTCAAGCCAGATGGGCCCACGCTCAAGCTGGCAACCTCGGGGTCTCGAACCCGAGTCTTCTGCATCCCAGTCTGACACTCTATCCACTACACCACTACCTGGTCAGGCTCCTTATTCTTTACTAATAAAACTTCAATTTTGTTCGGGGATCTAAGTGGGGCCAGTCTAAAACTCGATTATTTCCCTGCTCTGCACTGCAAATAGCAGTGGCCCCTAGAACAGCTGGCCGACGAGATACAAGTGAAAGTTGCTAAATGGGTTTCTATAAAAGCTCCTTAAAGCCCTGACCCAGTAACTCAGTTGGTTAGAGTACTGTGATAACATACCATGGTTGTAGGTTTGATACCCAGTTAGGGCACACACAAGAATAAATTAATGCATAAATAAGTGGTTAATTAAAAAAGAAAAAGAAAAACTTGCCTCACCTGAGGGCACAGTGAATAAAGTGTTCTAGCATCAAACTAGAACGCTGAGGTTACCAGTTCAAAACCCTGGGCTTGCCTCGTCAACTACTGCAAGCTGATGCTTCCCGCTCCCCCCACCCTTCTACCCTTCTCTGTTTCTTTTTCTGTCTTTCTCTCTCTCTCCCTTTCTCTCTCCTTCCTCTAAAATAAATAAATAAAATCTTTAAAAAAAAAAAAAGAAGAAGAAGCAGCTCCTTAAAAAGAGGCTGAATGAACTACATAGTTTGCACCCACGGTCCTTTATCCTTGCATTTCCTTTCTTCCCATCGGCTGGAAGAGAAGCAGCCATCTTGTAGTGACAGAACCACCACAGGACACACAAGTGACTAAAGAAAAATACCTATTGGCAAACAGAGGTACCCCACGACCCTGGCCCGTCTATCTTGGCCCTCTCAGTACCTGAGAAAAGGATAACATCTATTTAGTCAAACATTATTATCTGTTTACCATTACAGCCACACACAATCTTAACTAACACTAATTACCAAATTAAGCCTATTTCAACTTTTAAAGAAAAGAAAAAGCCCAGACCACTACTGTATCAACTAGCTACAATGTAACCCTGTCATAATGCAACACAGTTCAAGTTCACTTATTACACAATTGACTATTAAGCCCTGCCCAGGGCCTGAGCAGATGAAATTTGAAATCATGTTTCTGCAGAGCCCTGGAAGCCAAGTGAAAACCTGAGCTAACTGCGTGATGTATGACTGGGAGAGGGGGAGAGAGTAATTCCTGGAGACCTTTATATATCAGCCCCCATTACACTTTGTGTGGTTTCAGTTACCCATGCTCAATCATGGTCCAAAAATATGAAGTGAAAAATTTCAGAAAAAAGACAATTTATAAGTTTTAAAATGTGCGTCATTCTGCCTGACCTGTGGTGGCGCAGTGGATAAAGCGTCGACCTGGGAACACTGAGGTCGCCAGTTCAAAACCCTGCACTGGTCTGGTCAAGGCACATATGGGAGTTGAGCTTCCAGCTCCTCCCCCCTTTCTCTCTTTCTCTCTCTCTCTCTCTCTCACTCTGTGTCTCCTCTCTAAAATGAATAAAATAAAATTTAAAAAAAAAAAAAAAAAAAAAAAATGTGCGTCATTCTAAGTAGTGTGATGAAATCTCTCCCATCCCGCCCTGTCCTGCGGAATGTGAATCCTCACTTTTCCAGCGTATTCTCTCTTTATATACTAGCCCCCTATTAGTCACAGTTATCAGATCAACTGTCTAAGTATCACAGCGCTTGTGTTCATGTAACCCTTATTTTACTTCATTATGGCCCCCAAAGCACAAAATTGACACCGGCAATTCAATTCAGATATGCCAAAAAGACGCCATAAAGCGTATGTATGCATGTACAGGAAAAAAACGTAGTGTGAATATATGGGTGTATATATATATATGGGTCTATACTATCCGTGGTTTGGGCATTCTCAGGGGTTCTTGGGAGGTATCCCTGTGGATAAGGAAAGACCATAGTACTCCAACTTTCAATTCAACTGGCACCAGAGTTGGCACGTACAGAAAAGGCAGGATTTCTAGCAATCACATATCCATGAAGGCAGTAAAACTGAACTGAAAATGAAAACTACAGCTGGAGTTGCTCTCAGTTCCCGCTGTCACCATGCACATAAGCAGGGTCAAATAGCCCTACTGAGGGAAGGGACAGAAGGAATTATTCAAACGTTTCTGTGAAAAACAGACAATTTCTGACTTATTTTCTTAATAATCAAAAGGGGACTTTTAGTTATATTATAGACAAGGGACAGCTCTGCCATTTAGCTTCCATAGAGAATAATAATGAAATGCTTTTTACAGTGGACTAAGGACAACTAATTTGCAGGTCAGTGGGAAAATATCCATTCTGGACCAAAATAATTTTTAAAAGTGACAATGTGTTGAGAATATTAAATCTTCTAATGACCGACTCAAACAGGAGAATTTCATAAAGTGACAGCTAACTGTTTTTAATAATATAATAGCATATAATAGTTTGTTATAATAGCAGTATATAGGCTATTTTCTTTATATTGACAAGAAAAACAAGAGGGACCATTTTGAACATTTCATGCTAATCTACAAAAATGTTTTGTATTCCATGACAAATAGGGTAAATTATTATAGATATTTTTAAAAAGTCACAAACATGGATATTTTTAGCAGAAACAATAATAAAGAAACATATTTTTTTCATAAATAAATGCCTTTATTCACCCTGTGGTATCAGCTGAAGTAATGTGATTTTTTAAAATCAGATATTCTAAATACTCTAGTTGTGAATATATTTTATAAATAAAAGGACTAGAATATGAATCAGAGAATGTGCCTGTCTATGTAGCAACAAGTTCTTTCTGTTATTCTAATTAAGCAAACAGTTGCCTATTTTTACTCAAAAGTAAAGCACCAAAGCAAGATACCAGAATAGACCACACCATAAATACTTAGGCCTCACTCACCTCTATTCTTGCTTTTCAATAGAGGGCTAGGTTTGAAGTCCTTCCAAGGCCATCTGAGGACTAAGTCTAACAAAAATCTCAACTTCTGAATCTAATACTCCTAAATGTTAACATTATAGATTAATATAACTGCATGTTTCTGACAACAGACAGATTTTGAATCTGTTCCAGCTGACTAGACCACTTATGCTATTCAACAGCTGGGCATATGATAACTTGGCAACCTGATAATATTCTAGCTGAATGCAAACTCACTCTGTAACCAAGAAACTTTGCCAGAAATAAAAATCAAAATAACCTCTCTTAAGTCCAAATGGGAATGTAAAATGTTTTTGAACAATGCATGATTACAGAAAATGAGCAATTGTACTTTGAAAGTTTAGTGAACTGACACTCCCTATTCAAAGCCTACAATTCTTTTCTGATTAGATCAGCCCCGTAGCAAGTCATCAGGATAATAAGCACTGTAGTGAAGTCATCGTACTGGATACTGATGGGAAATCATAACTGGCTTCGAAACATCAGGAAACAATGAGTTTTCCAGGTGTCCAGCTTTTCAAGTAATACACTGGCCAATACTTTTATTTTTCTTTCCAAGGCTAAAAGAAATATAGGACATTTATAAAGCCAAGTACAAACTGATTTTAAAACCATGAAGAAAATGAAGGTAAGAGCCCTTACTTTTTCAGCCAGATTTTGAGCCATATGTTTGAAAAGTGCATGTTTAAGTGCAATACTGATCATTAGGGTATATTTAATATGAAGTGTAGTGAGAACTACAATGGCCTGTACATCTTTAATTCCCTTTTATTTCCAAAAACAATTGAAGAAAAGCTTTAAATAATGTCTGTTTCCTCTAAAAAAAGCAAATCAGCAGTTTAGTTATATTAGTTTTCAGAATCACCTGAAATCACTCACGTGTCACTGAGGTAAAACTGGATGAGACAAAAATCCAGCTATAACTTTTTAAAAAACTAAAAAATGTATATGCTTTAGTACTTTCAGATTTCATTCTTTCCGACTTTAAAAGAGCACAGTTGTAGCCTGACCTGTGGTGGCACAGTGGATAAAGTGTGGACCTAGAACACTGAGGTCACTAGTTCAAAACCCTGGGCTTGCCTGGTCAAGGCACTTACAGGAAGCAACTACTAAGAGTTGATGCTTCCAGTTTCTCACCCCCTCCCCTTTTATTCTCTCCCTGTCTCTTGCCTCTCTCTACAAATCAATATTTTCTTAAAAAGTAGAACAGAAAGAACAGAGGTATATATCTTCAATAAAGTTTACTAATCTATATTGATATTTCTCATTTGTCAAGTTCTGGAGACAACTGATTAAGAACCTTATTTTAAAACGGAAAGATCGATGTAAACATGGGTATATTACATGTGCACATACACACGTACACAAATTCTGCAAATGTGCTTTACCTGAAAATATCACTGCACTTGTGGCAGCATTATACACAAAAGGGTCTTGGCACAAAGGAGTTATCACTGTACTGTTTACAAAAGTCTACATGGACTAAAAGCATACCAGCAATACAACATGCTCTAGAAGGAGATAAAATATATTTGTGGGTGAGATTTGAGCTTTTTGGAAATCTGGAAAATAAATAGTTCAGGAGTTTATATTTATGCTTTTTATTAGTAGAAAACTATTAATATGTGCATTTTAACCATATAACCCCAATCAATTTACAGAAATTAATTATTGCAAACCCAAAGCAAATATTCAAGATGCAAAACCATTTGAATTTAACCTATGAAATAGGCCACTGTTAATATGTTAGGGCGCTGTGAGCTACCATTGGGTGTGGAGCGTTTTAGGAGCCACAGTAAGGAGATCATCTGTATACACTGAAAAATAATTTCCTGAGACAATAAAAGAGCCTTTAAGATGAAAAGATGCACTTTGCTTAATGCTGCATTTAACCATAAAGTCAAAATAAGCACAATACTAAAATATCAATATTTATCGGTTTGCATTGAATTTCCTGAACACAAAGGATGGGCAGAATAGCATCTCAATATATACTCTATAAATTTACAACAGTTTCTCTGACTAAAGTCTTCCATCCACCACACTACCAAACAGTTTTAATGATAAATAAAAATAGTCTCAATTCATGAACTTTTTTTCAAATAAGATCATTTTAAGAAAAACGATCTGGTGATGCTCTCAGTGGTGAAACAGTCCATTTAAGTACCCAAGAACCTTTTCTATAGGGTGAATCAATGTCTCGAGCCAAGCCAGAGCAGGAATGCCTTAGAAATCCCACGGAGAATTAACCGCATCCACCTTCCCAGAAAGAATTATGATTATGCGTAATGCTTAAGCGCTTCTACAAGGGAGAAAAAACGCAATGTGCTTCTTGGAAACCAAACCCCTTCTCCCCACTGTACCACCCATCCAAGGGCGTCTCCGGACCGTCGCCCACCCCCAACCCTCCCAGCGTGAGAGTACTGAATCTTATCCAAAAAAGACCTGGTACATTCCCCAGGTTGGTTCCAGACACCTGTTTACTTGTGCCCAAGCTGTAGTGGCTCCGGTTAAGCAAAGGTAACGGTTCCCCCGCTGGTCCGTGCTGAGCCCTGAATCCCGAGCTCCGGGAACCACATACCTTTGTACCTTTCTAGGACATCCTCGTAGGCCTGAAGGTACTCCTGCTCCTCCACGTACAGATAAGCGGCTGGGGAGAGGTATCCGGCCATGCCAAAGTTTATCTAAGCAATGACTGGCCAATTCCCCTCTCCCTCTCGGAACCGGGACAGTATCTTAGTCAGCAAGACGCAGGCTCGAGAACTGGAAAAGCGGAAGGAGCGGCAGGCTGGGGGAGAGCGCTGGAGCTGGAGACGCAGAGCCGGGGGCGCGAGGGGGCGGCAGCCGCCGAGCCGGCTGTGGAAACGCCCAGGCCCCCCAGCTGGCCACGGGTGCTGGGCCGCCCGGCTCCCCGGGAGCCAGAGTCGCTCTCGGGTTTCAGCAGCAGCAAATCTCGGCGAGCCCGGGGCGGTGACCAGCAGCGCCACGCCACGACCGGCGGAGGAGCCTGGAGCACGGTGGGCACGGGCGGGGGTGGAGAGGACAGCGGGCGCCGGGACCCTCTGAGGCCGTGCCGCCAGCCCGGCCGTGCGCTTGGCTCCTGCTCCGGGCCGGGCCGAGACCGCGGCGGCCGCACGGGAGGACAGGGCCGCTGCCACCGCCCGGGATGCTGCGCTGCGCATCTGCGGCATTTCCTGGCCTCCGCGCCGCAGACACTCGCCCGCGCCCCCGGAGGGGGGAGGGAGGGCGGAAGGGAGGGGGCGAGCCAGCGGTCAGTGCCCCGCTGGCTCCGCTCCGACCCCGCGCCGCGCCGCGCCGCTCGCTCGGCCCCTCCCTTCCAGGCAGAGCCCCGGCGTCCCAGGCCCCCCGACCCCGACCTCGACCCCGGCCGGCCCGCCCGGGCTGACCGTACAGCCAAGCACGCCCACCCCCGGACACTGGCCAGCCAGCCCCGGATCCCCGAGGACAAGGTTTCTATTTGGGACCCACAACAGGTGCTTGGGAAACAAAGCCGCAGATCTCGGCCGCCAATGTGCGCAGCCCCCTGCGGAGGAGCCGGCGACTCTCCCCGGGGAAGGGGTGGCGAGGAGGAGACTGGAAAATACTTTTTTTCAGCCTAGCTTAAAGTACAGAAGGACTCAGGCCACTCTGTGGCAGCGCGGGGTGGGAAAAGCACAGGGGTCCGTGCGCGCAGGGGCCCGCGTCCAGGGCACAGCTCCCGCGGGGCGGCCGGCCTCTGCAGGTGGCCCCGCGCGTCAGGGCCTGACAGCCTGGGCGCGTCTGCGCCTGCGCGCCCGCCGCTGCGCCGCAGCCGGAGGACCGGCCCGCGGTCCCTCCCTTCCGCCCCCCAGAGCTTGCCTGAGAATCTGCTGCTGCGCTCCTGCATGGCCACAGTCCTAGTCCATTTACAGCTCCCTCGGCTTACTTTCCCATCTCCCTCTGCACTCTACCCGTTATTCATTCCCCACAGTACTGGTCTACACTGAACTTGAGTAAAAATGGGTACAAGTCATTTAACTTCGTCCTATCGTATACGAAAGAGGGTGAGTTTAAGGGTCCACTGGAGGAGCCAGTTGGTACCGACATGTGTTAATGGCTATATTTCAGAGGATTGACTGAAGTCAGGCTGCTCTGGATGGAATCCTGGCTCCTTACTAACTCGGATATGGGCGAGTTACCCTCTGTGAGCCTCTCCCCTTCAGTGAAATGAGATAACCGTGCCTAACTCATCAAGTTGCCATATTAAATAGCTTTATATGCTAGCTATTATTATTAGATAAACTAGCTCATTGTTCACCAGCTTTGACAACTTCACGTCTTGCCCACATCTTCCCTCCCTGTCTTCCTTTCATATGTGCTGACCCTTTGTCCTTGATGATTTTTTTTTTCTTTCTTTTTTCAACGTTGCAAATCTAGATCGTTTTCCTTCCATTAACTCTTAGACAAAGATGAGCACTCTTGACAGAACTGTATACTCTTGAAAGAAAACTTAAGTTTGAAATGGGAAGCTTTACCTCTCCTCAGCACTGGGCCATTCCAAACAAAGCAAGACCACATCCCTTTTTTCTGTTCTGACCACTAGCTTATAATCTGAGTTGGCATTCATGTCCCACTAAGTCTTTAGGATCGCTAGATTTTCCTTGCATCTTGGTAGGCATTTATGTAACACTCAGTTCATGAAATAACGAACACATATCATAAGAGACACGGTTTTGAGATGAAAGGGTTAACAATTAGACTCCTAAAAGTCATTCCATTTACAGACCACAATGTACAGACACAGATTCTCAAAACTGTCTTGTCTCCTTCACAGTGACTAAGGTCATTGAGGGCATTAGTGTCTTTATCAGAGGCTGACACCCTGTAGTACATAGTTTTGTGAATATAATCAGTGCAAACTTAAGTGATTTTAACTGTCCATTTAAGGAGCCAGTCAAAATGAACAGAAGACAGCATTTGGGGTCATCTGCAAAAACAGCCTTTGTCCTATGCATTCTTGGAATTGGGACTATTGGGTCAAACTGCTGATAACAGTAGTATATTCCATGGGGAAGCTGCAGAAGCACAGCAGTTAAGAGCCGGGCCTCCGGAGTCGAGACTGCCTGAATCCAGATGCTCGCTCTACCACGTACTAGCTGGATGACCTAGGGAAGTCTCCCTCTCTCAGAAGATTTCTGGACTGAAAAAGGGAGAAAATCATCGTACCTACCTCACAGGGCTATTGGGAGGCTTAAATGAAATAATATTCACTGCCTGTAAGAGTATCGGGCCATTAGCAATCTATCATTTATAAAGCACCTTCTGTGTGCGTGCCAAGGAATTTGCAAACTTGTATTCACAATTTGATTGAATAGCCACAACCAAGACCCTTCAATGAGGAAAACGGAAGTTCAGTGCATTGTCCAAGAAAACACAACTGATAGAGAGGGAATTAAATTCCGGGTTTTCCTGAATCCAAAGTCTGACTCTGCTTAAATCCTTGTATTCCAACTTTAAAGAATTCGCGAGAAGAAAAAAAAATCTGTATTTTAATATAGCATGGCCACTGACAACCATGTACCTTTACAGGCCCTCGAAGACCGAAAACCCCAACTTACAATGCTCTGTAGCTTAGAACGGCAGATCTGCATTGTTCTTATGTAAAAGGCATTTATACAATGGCTGTTTCCTTACATTCTGTTATCTTATTCCCCTCTGAGAAATAGGAAAGATGTGTATTATAGTCTAAGACAGTTCTGGTCAACCTGGTCCCTACCGCCCCCTAGTGGGCGTTCCAGCTTTCATGGTGGGCGGTAGCCGAGCAACCAAAGTATAAATAAAAAGATAGATTTAACTATAGTAAATTGTTTTATAAAGATTTTTTTCTGCCAAACTTAGCGAAAATCCAACATAAAGTACTTGGTAAGTAATTATTATTATATGCTTTAACTTGCTGTAACTCTGCTTTATAAATTTTATAAAGTAAAGTTACTTCCCTACTTTATAAATCACCATTACTGTGGAACCAGTGGGCGGTTAGAAAATTTTACTACTAACAGAGATACAAAAGTGGGCAGTAGATATAAAAAGGTTGACTACCCCTGGTCTAAGACTTTAAAATGAAGAAACTATAATACCTGAAAAAGCACTTCTAAAAATATAAAGTTTCTGACATATAACACCATCACCAGTAAGACTTTCTGAAATGTAAACCTGATTATGTCTCTGCCCACTTTAAAAATCTTTCAGCAGTTCCCCACCTCTTAAGCATAAATAGTCCAATCTCCTCAGTATTTCATGCAACCTTGTTTACGGTTTCTGCTATCCCCTAGCCAACCCCATGCTTTAGCTATGCATATTATTATAAGTTTCCAATTTTAAACACATCTCCCTACTTATGTCCTTACAGTTGCAGACCTCTGAAATGGTTTTTCCTTTCGCCCTAAATCTAGCAGGCTCTTTAAATCTCACCTCAAGTGGCACTGCCCTTTGGAAACCTTCCAGGCACCCACATGCCTCCCCTTTTCTATCCACGTTAAACAGTCTCCCCTCTGGGTTCCTTTAATAGGTACTTAGAGCCATTACACCTAATCTTTTATACCATATTGTTTGACTAGCAACATATCCATTTATCATATAAGACTATAACTTCTTTAAAGGCAAAACTGTGTGCTTTTCTGCATTTTATTCCAGGGGTTCCATAAATATTCAATGTGAGTTAATTATGGTATTCCACAGACCATATAGGTTTTTTTAGCTCTAGACATTTTCATATTCAATTCCATCTTTATGATCTTAAAAACAAAAATATTAAACTTTAAACTTCTTTATCACAAAGTGATAAAACACTGTGGACATCCTCACACCATTTCTGAACCTCATCTCATCGCTTACTAGTGATGAATTTCAGAGATGAGGTGAGCTTTAAGTAGAGTGTGAAAATGTCTAATAAAATTAGAAGTTGAAATCTTAACATTATGTTTTCAAACTATTCACAGCACAGAATTCCCTCAAATGCCAAGTTGCCTGATCCTCACACTGGGTGATCAGTGGTAAATTTAACACGTACTATATATGAATTTCATAATTTAGTCACACTATAATTAAACAGATATTTGTGGGCTGGCCCCCAAATCTATATTCAGTGTATGATTATTGATTATAATTGGTGTAGCAGATAGCCATTTTTACCAATGTTTATTTTAAACACAGTAGTACACTTCCATTCTAGAGCTGCTTATTCTGTTTGTGGTTTAATTTTGTTGTGTTCTGTTGTTGATTAATATAATCTTAAAAGTATGTAACTTTGAGGTCTGAATGCATCAACTACCACTAACTTCATAGCTATCCTCACAAATCTCTCAATGAACATCTTAAAAAACATAAGACATGACTGCCCTCACGGAGTTTATAGTCTACTAATATCAGCATCTGCTTGTCCAGGGCATCCCATTAGAGCCCAAATTCTTTCACACCTGAGCGCACACTTAAAGTCACTTACACCAGTTTCTCTTGACAGTCCACCTAGTAGTCTTCCTCAATTCACATAATTTCATTTCCTCTGATATACATCTACACTGTTCTTTCAAAACCCCTTCCTTCACTACCAAAATCAAGATATCCATCTCTGCCACTACTATCAAGTCTCTCCAGCTGAACGCATCTTCTGCCTAACATAAAAATGCATGGGATACAAGCATCCCATTCTAATGCCCCAGGCTTTCCACAAGCCCCAACAACTCTTCTCACCATCCTCCTTTTACTTCCCTTTCTTCTGAACCAAACATCTGATACCTGCACTGTCCCTCCTGATGCCTCAGACTTGCTGGGGGGCAGACAAGGGATGTCTCAGTAAGACAAGAAGTCAGACCTCGTGACTAAACACTTTTTGGTACTCCAGGAGGGCGCTGAGAGCCAGGAATGCCCCAGGTCTCCCAAGCCAGCCCAGCCCTGCTCATTTGCCCTCGGCTGGCTCCCAGTCTCTCCATCCTCCATCCTGCCTCCTCCACCCCTTTCCCCACTCCACCCAGCCTCTTCAAAGGCCTGGGTGAGACCAGCCAGCATCTCATAACATAAGCCAGAAGAAGCTCATGGCTGTTGCCCCAGAAACCCAGAACAGAGAATGGCTGGCTGGGCGCTGTTTTTCCTACAATCAGAAAATCCCACTGGGGGGACTCTAGGGGGACTCTCAGCTGCCAAGGTGGCTGGGAAGCTGGCTAGACCCCTACAGCCCTCTCAGAGGAAGATAAAGTAATTACTTTGCTTTATCAAAGGAAGCAAAAGAAACTGAGTGGGAGGTGGCCCCAGAGTTGAAAGTGGGGGAGGGGGAGGGCAGGGAGTCTGACCTGCTGGCTACAAACCAATTTGGAAAAACAGCTAGCCTTTGGCCTTTGCAAGAGAGCCCCAAGGACATACTCCATCCTCTCCCATTATTACCATTTCCAAGAGCGAAAAAGAAATATTAAAGGACGGGAGGAACAGCCACCCCAGGAAGTAACTTTCATGCACAGAACATAGACACACACACCACACAGGCAATGCAGGAATGGAGGATTGATTTCCAAGATGTTCTCAGCTTTCAGTTAAGTAAGACAAGCCATCACTTCTGGTTCGACTTTTACAGCCGGTGCAAGGGAACACCAGGCTAACACAGAAAAGAAACATTGGCACCTCCCATATATTAATTAATTAGGAATGCATGATGGCTAAACCCTCAAAAGCACAGAGGGCAATATGCAGCTACAGACACAAACAAGATGCTGACAGAGACACTAATAATACTAATAGACACAGCATCTGAGTTGCTGGAATGCCCTCAGCATCCTGGGTACCAAACAGCAGGAATCTACCCTGGTTCATCTGCGTAGCTCAGTGCTCCTAGGCAAAGATGAAAATGCAGGCTCTCACAGCTTCCAGCAAATACACTAAAGTTAATACCACTGTAGTTTCAGCGTGCTACTGCATGTAAATAGGAAAGGTTAATGCTGATGTGTGTAAATATTTCCTTGTATTTCAAAGGGATCGATTCATCCAGCCAGAAGACAGGGCCAAACAGCTTAGTCACTAGCAGGCAGGGCAAATCGCTCTACCGATAAATGGGGCAGAAAGTAAACAGGGTCCTCCTCCTCCCCCACCTTGAGCACAAATCTGTGCCCAAGGCATCCTCTCCCAGATATTACTTCCCGCTCCTACCCACCCCCCACCCTCCATGGAGAAGATGGGTGCACTTCCGCAACTCTCATCCTGGCTCCATCCCTGCCCGATGCTCTTACCTGCTATCCTAAGCACTGCCCTCTCAGCGGGGTCCAGCACCGAGCCCCCGTGAATCTTTCTTTTCGATCTCTCATGTTTAGGCAAATTCCAGGGTAAGGTGTCTCCAGGAGCTGGAGATGCCGAGCCAGATTTCTGGCTGAAATCATCCTCGTCGGAAAAATCCGCAGAGGAAGACATAGAGCAGCGATAGGATACGTTCCCGGAACTCTAAAGAGGATGACACAGAAAAAAGCATTCACTACAAAACACTCACAGACGCTCATCGGTTTCAACAGCTCCCTCCCGGTTCCCAAACTGAGTCTGGCATCCCGCAGCCTCCTCAGCGCTGACAGGATGCACAAACAAGAAATGAAACCCAGGGCTCACCATCTTTTCCTGGCCAGGACTCGGACAGGAGAAACAACACCCAGGCAGTTCCAATACATGGACGATTTGCACAGAAGTGTGTGGCCTGCGGTGTGGCCACCAGCTCACAAATGACTGGCCCAACAATGAAGCCAGGGAATCAACAGCCTTCCTGTTACAAATCTATAGTATTTGGCTCCCCCACCAGGACAGGAGAAACATTTTCCATTGCTAGACTGCTGGTTAATTCATTAATGCAACTAACTTGAAGTTTCAAAACAAAGCACAAACGCAGGATGTTGAGTCCCAACTCCTTTCCGTTTCAGGTCGCCTCGCCGCGGGAGACTCCTTTCTGACCAGTTTTGAACGCCTGTGTTCTGTATTTAATTTCCTTCGTGAGAGTGAAGCAGGTTACCAGAAAAGAGCAAGGAGGGAGGGAGGGCTGATTCTGAGAAGAGCCTTTTCTTAAGGCTGGGGGAACACAAAAGACTGTTTTCAGAAGCGCAGGGCAGCTCCAATAAACAAACAGCTGAACTCAGTTTAGAGTTTTTGAGATAATTTAAACTTCTAGCAAAGTAGTGGCCGCCCATAATGTACATGCGAATGAAGCAGCACAGTGACAGGAAACAGCTCTTCTCAGCTCCTGGTTATTACACTGTGGTTTGGGAAACATTATACTTTTACCAAAGCCCTTCCTCTGAAGGTTAGTCATCTATCTCTTCATCTATGGGGAGCCAATCTGCAGGGTCATACCTCGCATAAAAGGGTTATAGCTTCCACTCAGAGAAGAGGCACACCGTGTTATTCCTTCCTTCTCTGCTAGGTTAACTTTGTGATGATTTAGAGAGCTTACATTCGAAACAGGGATGCTGACCATCTGTACTGTGAACACTATAAATAAAAGAGTATCAAAGGGAAATCTTCACTTTCCCGTTCAGAATTCCACTTTGCTGAAACTCATGGTGAAGATGCAAAAATTGGTAGAACCAGAATTCCCGAAACGTAATTTGCAGCCACAGATGCCTGAGACGCAAGTTAAGGGCGTAAATCAGTGAAACACGGTCCAGTTTGAACAAGAACACTGAGCTGCTCACAAAAAGTGACAACTACAGCAGAAACAGGCTGTGTGAGCGACATCCCAAAGCACTCGCTGAAGGCATGTGAAATAAACTACAAGAGAATCAGGACTATTGACCTTACCTCAATCTATTCAGACACAGTGCCGCACGGGGTCGACACCATCAGTTTTAAAAGCACACAATATTTCCCACAAAATAAAGCATCTAAGATTTATCTTTACTTATATTCTTTCCTGAAAAGAAAGGATTCCATTTTATTTCACCTGAAAAATCATTACCCTGGCAAATTTATTTATTTAGATTTTATATGTTTTCCTAGTGGCAACAATGTAGTAGACACTCTTGCAGGAAATAAATAAACAAAATTGATTTTCTGTATTGTAGCTAAACTCCACAGAGAGTTGTGAGTGGCCTTAAGTCAGGCACCAAATGCTATCATCAAGCTGATTTATTTTCCATGCTTTTCTGGAACTTCATCTTGAGCTCTCTGAGGCTGGCTTGTTGGCTGGTTCTGTGTAAGTGGGTGACATTCTTAAAGACTTTCAAAGGGGTATTGGGTTTCTTTGGTTGCCTTCTGTCTTCCTTAAAAAGGCTTCCTACCTGTCCTTACTTAAGGTCACCCTTTATCTGTGAGATTATATTTCTTCTTGTTGCCTGAACTATTTTCAATGAGTATGGTAATTTGATTGTTTATCTTTATAAACAGACTAGGAGGATAACAAAGAACTGCTCCCTTCCAAAAAACCATGGGTTATTGATCTATGTAGACTACATTTTTTTTAATGGCCAGAGTCTCAGCTGATTGAACAGCAAAATGTTATTTATGCCATGACATAAACACCATTAATCACACGCAGCCAGATGGGAACAATTACTACCCCTGGACCCAAGGGTGTTGACTGGTGCAGCCTCTAAGCTGGTAGTATCATGGTAAACAGATAAAAGGGAAAAGAGAGAAAAAGAGACAATCAGCAACAGCTCTTTCCGCAACATATCACAGTAAATATATAGACACACACAGAGAGAATGAAAGAAATCAAACGTATTTATAAATGGTAAAGTCTCTGCTGAGCTACATAGTTCAAGCATTTGAACAATTAAAGTATTAGACTATTTTCCCACAATAATTTTCATAAATGCTTTCAAAAGTAAAAGGTAAACTATATAAAATTAGGCCCATCTGAATTCTAGAAACTGAGAAGTGTTATCTTTAAATAAAGCTACCTGGAAGTCTATCGATCCTCTAAAACTATTATACTCTTTATTGATTTGAAATGACTTGCCAATTCATGTCACTGTGTTAGGATTTAGAGGGAAGAGAGTAAAAAACAGTTCTCCTTTATTTTGGAAAAAGCAAACGTGTTCTCTGACCCAAAGTCCAGAACCTAACCTTTGATGTGTGGCTTGGAAGGGTAAGACAAAAAAACAGGGTGCTTGTGACCAGCAAAAGCCCCGACCGAGTTCCTATCTCTTCAGCTCTTGTTGCCTAAGGTTTGATACCTATAGAAATACAAAGATGTGTCCATCAATAAGGGGTTCAATAAGAGTTTATACATTAAAGTAGACTACTCTGCAGCAATTAACAAAAAGTTTATTGATCTCCATTTAGCAAAGTGGAAACAATTCATATAGAATGATTCCTTTAAAAAAAAGAAAGAAGAAGGTTTGGCTGGTTGGCTCAGTGGTAGAGCATCTGCCCGGTGTATGGAAGTCCCGGGTTCGATTCCCAGCCAGGGCACACAGGAGAAGTGCCCATCTGCTTCTCCACCCTTCCCCCTCTCTTTCCTTTCTCTCTCTTCCCCTCCTGCAGCTAAGGTTCCATTGGAGCAAAGTTGGCCTGGGCGCTGAGGATAGCTGCATGGCCTCCACCTCAGGCGCTAGAATGGCTTCGGTTGCAGCGGAGCAACACCCCCGGTGGGCCGAGTATCACCCCTGTGGTGGGCAAGCCGGTGTATCCTGGTCAGGCGCATGAGGGAGTCTGCCTGTCTCCCCCGGCTTCTCACTTCGGAAAAATATAAATAAATAGATAGATAGATAGATAGATATCTGTGTGTAGGTGGGTGTCCAGACAGATAATTGATAAACAAGTGATAGCTAATAACTGTATAAATATATAAAGAGGGTTATTTCTGAGTGATGACTAATATTATAAATGGATTCTATTCCTTTATAGTCTACAAGTATACAAAAATGATTATAAAAAATAAAAAGATACTGTATCAAGGGTCAGAGACAAAATCAAAGTAACCATTTAAACCTGTGCTTGTAACCATTTTGGGCCCAAAACCACAGCAGAAAAGTTGATAAAATGTAACTACATTTTATGTTGTTTAAGTAATTACACAACAACCTTGCATATATCTTTAAGGAATTCATTGACCTACTGACCCCAGGTTAAGACCCCAATTTACACCATCATCTGTCATCAACATTTAGCATGTGTGCTGAAAACTAAAGAAACAGGAAAGAGCTATGGAGTCCAAGAAAAGAGGAGAAAGGGTAATTAAGATTATCAAGGCAAAGGTAACATAAGTCATAATATTGTTAACATTGGTCATTGTTTTTTTTAATAAAAGACTATGAGCCTCCTATAGACTGATGTTGGATCTCTATAACCAAAAACAAACAAATATTAGTTTGTGAGAAACCAAAAAAAACCCCTGTATTGTTTATTACAACCTAGTTGTTAAAGCAGTTTTAACAATTGAATTAGATCACCAAAAGCTTTAAATGGACTTTCCTAATAGCCAATTTATTCACAGGGTATAAAAACAACCCAAATCTCCTAAGCCAGGATAATTACATAATGCAATATTTTTAGAAAGGGAACTAAACAATAACTTCTCTAATTGAAACCTGCTGGGAGCTCACAGATAAGTATAATAGAACTGCCTAAATTGGAAGTTGCCCAGGCTTAGCACCCAGATCCTGTAGGAAGTATGGGGGGGGGGGGATGTCTCTGCACAGGGCACTTAATAAATGCAACAGAGAAACAAGTGCAGAGATACGGGTTTGTAAAACAGCCAGACTTTTAGAATCCCAGAGGTTGGAAAGTTAAATTTTCACTAACCCGCATACTTATTTATGATTTGTGCATATTTCCATAAGAATACTTCCCAAAATTTTACAAAATACGTATATATTTTTTAAAACAAAAAGCACACGAGGAAACAATTGGGCAAATCTAGATTGCAAGGCGTTCTACAAATTAACTGGCCTGCATTCTTCAAAAAGGTCAATGCCGTGAAAAATATACACTCAAAAAGCAGGGACTATTCTAAATTAAAAAGAAAAAAAAGAAAAAAGCATGACAACAGATTCATGCACCTTGACTGGATTCTGGTTTCTTCTGTTTAAGCTAAAAAGACATGCTAAGGACAACTGGGGAAAGCTGAATGTGGATCGCCGATCATTTATGAGAAACAGTGGGAAATTCTTGTTAATTTTTGGAAGTGTGGTAAGGATATCGTGGTTATGTAGGAAAATGTTCTTAACCTAGAAGATGCAGGCTGAAGAAACGCATGACATCTGCATTTATTTTCAATTGTTTCAGTAAAAACAGAAAGAATCCATGAATGCAGCAACAGGTAAAAAGTATTCATTGTATGACTCTTTCAACTTTTCGGTAAATTTGAGTATTTTCAAAATGTAGAGTTAGGGGGGAGACACAAAAACAAGGCCTTTTTCATCTTTCTAAAAATGTCGCTGTGGTTTAGGCCTGTTTTCACAAGTTCTAGACCCCCAGGTTGTCTGTGGACCGTCTCCTGTCTCATAACTTTACTTCACATACCCTCAGAGAAGCACCCAAGCACTGGCCTCTGTCAACAGGACACCAGAGAAAGGCCATCCACTTGCCTCAGTCCTAAGCATAGGTTTAGACAGAAGGAAATAAAAGAAGCTCCTGTTATTAATTTAATATACAGTCTGGTGAATACACAATTGGTTCATTATCAAATCTTTATTTATATTTTATGTAAACCAAAACAGACATCAAGATTTCAAGGAAGTGAAGTTCCAATTTTGATCCCCTTGACTAATAAGTAAGTCACAAACACTAACTTCCTACATATAGTAGCATAAAAATACAGGGCCTGGCCCAAGACTAGCCTTTCTTATATACTAAGTTTTTTAATTTAAAAATAAGTCGAAAAGCAAAAGCACATTATCTGATTTTAGAGATTCCAAGAAACACAATCTCTACCACAAATAAATAGATATAGAAGGAAACCGTTAAGGAAAATATAAGAAATTGTGTTTAATTCTTGAAGACAAAATTAGTGATGGTAAATTTGAGGACTGGGTGTTAATTTGAACTTTTTTTTTTTTTTCAAAACTAGTGGAACAATTCAGGCAGTCTGATACCCAATAAATAGCTCTTAATTAACCTCTCAACTGAAAACCACCCTTAAATAGTAAGCAGAAGAGGGCTCTCTGGGTTGGTGAGGCCTCACCCCCCCCCCCTTTCGGGAGACTACTATGGGAGCACTAAACTGAGAGAGGAAGAGGAGCGTGGGTGGGTCCTGGGAGGAAAGGGAGGTCAAAGGGAGAGGAAGCTAGAAGGTTCCTGGATCTGACCCAAGGGAGGAGGCTTTGGGAAAAGAGTCAAGGAACTCAAAACTGTCTTTCCGGGTGGAAAGGCTCAGGTCTCCACCTGTGAAAGACCACCCCTGGAATTTAGGACACAAACTCTCTCCAGTGTATAAAGATTGTGCATTGGTTAAGTGTCCCCTGGTATTATATTCCTGAGGAAACTGAGCTCACTATTGGGATACAGGAAGGAGAAAATTTCCAATACCATTTTCCTCTATCTATGTAAGAACCTCTACAACGTAAGTAACAAAGACTCATTTCCATGAGGAGCATGGCTTCAGATTATAGACCAGAGGTTCAGGACCTATGGCTCGTGAGCCAGATGTGGCTCTTTTGATGCCTGCATCTGGCTCACAGACAAATCTTTAATAAAAAATTAATAATAACATTAAAAACATGAAACATTCTCATGTATTACAATCCATTCATTTCCTACTGCTCATGTTCAAGGTTGTGGGTGGCAGGAGTCAATCACAGCTGTCCTCCAGGACAACACCAAATTTTTATTGGATAATGTATAGTATACACGAGTCGTTGTGAGATCAGGACATAAACTTCCCTCCTTTTAATTAAGTAGTCAGCTAGCTAATTACAGAAATCCTTTTGACAAAGAAAATGGCTAAAAGCAAAAAAGATGAGGGGTATTGTACTTTTCAGCAGGAATGGACAAAGGAATTCGCCTTTGTGGAGAGAGCAGGTTCTGCAGTGTGTCTAATATGCAATGATAAAATTGCATCAATGAAACGGTCAAATAGATAGCGGCACTTCAACACACGCCATACTACATTTGCATCAAAATATCCAGCAGGGGACAGCAGGAAGAATGCATGTCAAGAGCTACTGTGCAGAGTGCAAGCTAGTCAGCAGCAAGTCCGTGTTTGGACCCAACAAGGAGACTGGAATTTGGCTAGCTTTGCTGGTGCTTTAGCAATTGTGAGAAATGGAAAGCCAATCACAGATGGGGAGTATGCCAAAACATTCATGCTTGATGTTGTCAATGAACTTTTTGATGACTTTTTGGATAAAGACATGATAATCAAACGAATAAAAGACATGCCTCTGTCGGCAAGAACTGTTCACGATTGTACCATCATGACGGCAAATCAAACTGAGGCAACACAAGTAAAGGACATAAATGCAGCACCATTCTTTTCTCTCACTTTGGATGATTAAATAGATGTAAGCCATTTATCCCAGTTCAGCATGATTGCAAGGTATCCTGTCAGTGACACACTACATGAGGAAAGTCTTGCTGTTTTGCCTATGAAAGAGGGGTGGATTTATTCAAGTCTTGCACTGAGTTCACTAAAGAAAAACATCTACGGATGGATAGACTTATTTTGTTGTGTACTGATGGTGCTCAGTGCATGGTGGGGAAAAACAGAGGATTCGTAGCGCTTCTCCATGAACATGAAAAGAGACCCATCCTAAGTTTAAACTGCATCCTACATCAGGAGGCACTTTGTGCTCAGATGTGTGGCGAGCAGCTTGGTGAGGTGATGTCACTGGTCATTCAGGTGATCAGCTTTATTGTTGCCCGAGCTTTAAATGATCGCCAGTTTAAAACACTGCTGGATAAAATTGGGAATAATTATCCTGGTCTGCTTCTGCACTGCAATGTGTGTTGGTTGTCAAGAGGGAAGGTGCTCAGCCAACTTGCGCTTGTCTGAACAAAATTCGGACTTTTCCTGAAATAAAAAATGTTGAGCATCCTGAGTTAGCTAACACTGAGTGGCTCCTGAAGTTCTACTATCTCATGGACATGACTGAACATCTGAACCAGCTCAATGTGAAAATGCAAGGCATTAAAAATACAGTCTTATCCCTTCAACAAGCAGTGTTTGCATTTGAAAACAAGCTGGAACACTCTTCATCGCCGACATTGAAACAGGTCGTTTACTACACTTTGAAAAACTGGGAGAGTTTAAAGATGCATGCACAGCAAGTGGCCCTGCTCAACAACTGGATCTACGGCAGCTAGCAGGCTTCATATCTAATCTCCTACAGTCATTCAAAGCGCGCTTTGGAGAATTTCGTGAGCACACTCGTCTTTTTAAGTTCATCATCCATCCACACAAGTGTGCAGTGAACAGCACCAACCTGAGTTACATCCCCAGTGTGTCCATCAGTGATTTTGAGCTACAAACTGCTGACCTGAAGGCCTCAGATATGTGGCTGAATAAGTTCAAGTCACTGAATGAAGATTTGGAAAGACTTGCACAACAGCAAGCAGAGTTGGTGAGCAAACACAAGTGGGGAGAAATGAAAAAACTTCAACCCATGGACCAGCTGATTGTCAAAACTTGGAATGTGCTTCCCATCACATACCACACACTGCAGCATGTGAGTATTGCTGTGCTGACAATGTTTGGCTTTATGTATGCATGTTAGCAGTCTTTTTCACATCTAAAGAACGTTAAGACCAACCTATGATCACGTTTAACAGATGGAAGTCTCAATGCCTGCATGAAGCTTAACCTCACCACGTATCAACCAGACTACAAAGCCATCAGCAAAACCATGCAGCACCAGAAGTCACATTAATGGTAAGAAGTACTTTATTCATCATTGGTTAGCAACAGCATAACAATGTTATTAAAAAGAATGCAGAGACTTATTGTACTTTAAAAGTATTGGTCTTACATAAAATGCACACATTTACTTTATTTAGTGTTAAACATATTGTATGGCTCTCATGGAATTACATTTTAAAATATGTGGCATTCTTGGCTCTCTCAGCCAAAAAGGTTCCCTACCCGTTCTAGGCAGTCTTGGCTTAGTCCTAAGGCATTCTGCCAGACTTTCAATTTAACTAGTCTATTCTAACTAATTTAACTAGTGTATTCTAACTATACAGATCGTTTATTGAGTGACTATAGTCAGGGACTGCATGAAGCATTTTCACTTACTATCCTATTTAACACTCAGTGTAAACCCAATAAAGAAACTGATGCTTGGTGAAGTTAAGTATCTTGTCCACAGCCACCTTGTCAGTATGAGGTGGAGCCAGGATTTCCATCTGGGTCCTTTTGACCTCAAAGCCTGTGCTCTCAACCATGAGTTATTAAGTGCTGTAAAATGTGGACCCAGGAACTGAGAGGAACCTATAACATACCCACACCTCTCAAAGATCTTACCATGTATTTGGGAGGCCCAAAAGGATTAGACCGGAGACAGGTATTAGTTCACAATCAAGAAAAACTATCCGAAAATATGCAACTACTCAAAAGTGGAAAGGACTGCTTTGTGTGGTAGTGAGCCCTTTCCGACTCCAAAGAACCAAGCCTTCACTGAATGAAATGTTGAGTTGACTCCATGCTCTCTTCTGATTCTTCGATCCTATGTTCTCCTACACCTCCATAAAACTTTCTCCCAAATAGATTACAAATAAAAGAAAAACTATATTAAATATCAAAATACTAAATTTACCTAAAATTGGAAAAAGTATCTTTCAAAATAGCATAGACACCTATTTTATTTTGCAAGTCTACCTTAATTCAATCATATAAAAATTATAGAAATAGAAACATCAAGAACTAGTTTGCTTTTAAACATCTGCAAATAGTCTTTGCCAACTGGGGGGAAATTTTTAATAACTTGCCAAAGAAAAGCAAACATAATTCTGAAAACAGCCTCACAAAACAGAAACATATTAGGAAGACTAACTCAAATACTGAAAAACTTCTCTTTAACTAGAGAATACTTAATCTTATATTTTAAAGTGATATTTGTTTACATCAGTCAATTAAAAATATGTCTTCAGCACCCAGAGGCCTTGGAGGAGCTTAAAATCTAACTGGGAGAGCTATGGTCAGAAATAGTCAACTTATACTTAAATATTATCACCTTGCTATATTATGCTGCAAATTATGTCTTCCAGTGGAATAACATAAAGATATACATAAACTACGGTCTACAGTATCAAGTCAGTTCCGGGGGAGAAAGTGATGGGAGAATCCACAGTCCCTTTGGAAGCAAGGATGGAGATACAGTGTTCCCCGCCTCCTTCATTCCTCAAACTGTATCATTTCCAAAATTACTGACTGCTGGTAGAGCCATCCTGTAGATGTGTTAGGATTGCCCTGTTCATTTTTTAAAAAAGCAATGACCATATCTCCCCATACATAAGACTCTCCCATGTATAAGACACACCTTAATTTGGGGGCCCGAAATTTGAAAAAGAAAATCTATCACATAAAGTTATTGAACTCAAGTTTTATTCATCATAAAATTCATACAACTCCTCATCTGCCCAAAAAAGCGGGAAATGCAAGTAAAAAGTCTACAACCACTGTGTAAGATGCACCCAGTTTTCAGACCCCAAATTATTCATAAAAGGTGCATCTTATACATGGAAAAATATGGTAATGGCAAACATTTAAAAATTAGGAATTTGACATTAAAATTCAGATGTGGAACATTGGGCCTAGTAGGAGTTTCCCCTAATTAGGAAGGACGTATGCCTTCCTTCTGACAAGATCCTCACCCGGCCCACTTCATTCATGTAGGATACCTGGGCCCTCCAGGCATGTGGGTTTGTTTGGGGGCCCTGGCATCATTTAAGGAATAGGCGACATTGTTGCATTCGGAGAGTAAAGGAATGGGGGTGGGGTGACAGTAGGGATAATGGTAATCAACAAAAAGGTATGATGTTGCAAAAATAAAGAGAAGTAAACTTCAGGGTAGGGAACAAAACAAAACAATAAGAAAAGGGCTACCCAAAGATTTTAGTTGAATGAGAGTCAAACAGAATTAGGTGATACTATGTTCCTACTGACGTCCAAGGGCTGATCTATCCATCTGCTCCAAGCATTCAATCTGCTCCATCCCTAAAACCCTGGTTAATATTTTAAATGCCCAGGACATAAAACTAAACTGTATGACTCAGGAAATGCTGGCTCATGTTCTCTGTGTATCTAGCTGAACCACCCACTTATCACTACTGCTGCCGACTCCTGCCTTTTCCAACCCTTTCCTACCCGTGGTCAAAGCTGCTCCTTACAAGTCTCTCCTGCTCTAGTCTAGATCGTGGAGGAGATTTAATACCAAGGACTCCAGACCGCTAGAAGGTGGCTCTGACTTCTGTTGGAAAGAAACTGTGGGCTACGATCACTCACATGGGCCCCAAAGGTATGAAGGCAGGATGTTTGCGCAGACCATACCGCAAGTGCCATTTAGCCTGCCTACTTATAAAGTTAAAATATGTGCATATCGTGCCAAAGATTGCAAGTTGGAAAAAGCTGTATGGTCTTGGAAAACTGCTTGGCCTCTCTGGACTTTGGTTTTCTCATCTGAGAAATGGAAAATATAATATAGTCCATAAGACATAGGGCTGTTGTAACAGAATAAATAATACTTGAAAAGTGCTAAGAGCAATACCCAAAATGTAGATAGCGTTAAGGAAACTTTGGTATTAAGTAATGTTACCGATACACACTCATCTGACCCAGAGGTACATAAATAACTCCAGTTGAACCAATAGGATCGTCACTCCAGGATATGGGAAGCAACAGACTGAAACACGAAGACTGGCAGTTACTGGGAGACAAGTCCAATATAGTTCCCATATCTATCCTTCCAAAGCTTGGTTACTGAACCTTATATTCTTTGGAAATGCCCTTGTATTTTTCCAATACACTGCTTTTCTTTATTTGCTTTTAAACTGAGTTGTTTTTTTTTTTAACTCATTGTCCTCATTATTAGAGACAACAACAAAAACTTAGATATACGCATTATCTTAAAAAAAGCAATTATATTCAATTCTTCCCTGTTAAAATATAAGCAGGGTTATATCTTTATCTGTTCATTTTCATTACCTGTCTTTATTGATGAGACTTCAGAAAATTGCTTCGGATAATAGCTTTTTACATAGTTGTTTTCTCACTTCACTTATTACTTCAATCAAGTGGAAGAATTACTTTTTCATTTAAAAAAAAAAAAGTCTTTATTGCCCTAAAGCTAAGTCCATAAAACTTTAAGTACCTGGCCCTTCACTCGCCCCCTTTTGCGGAAAGCGGGCTTCTTCCAGCTGTGCGAAGTGCAAGTAACCTCGCTGCCACAAGCCATAACTGAACGGGACCAAGGTGCAGTGCCTAGACACAAGGAGGCCCGCTGCCTCTGAGCGGTTCCATGGAAGACTGCCCAGCAGGGATGCTGCCCACCGGATGGTGGCAACCCAGTTCAACTGCAGCCTCCCTTCCGGGGAATAAATGCTAGGTGTATTACACATGCCCTCAACTGATATTTGGGTCTCCCTAAGATCTGCTCCACAGTGCAGGCTTAGAGCACTTGTGATCGTTCCAGAACAACCATGTGGCGCAAAGCCCCACATCTCTATGAGGGCTGCCTCAGGCTTCCCTTTGTCTTTGTACTAGACTGCTCCGTCAGAAGGAAACTGAGCCTGTCCCTTCCTTGCTCTAACCCTAGGGGAAGCTATGCATCAGGGCAGGAAGCAGACACAGACTGAACGCATACCTGCCCTGTATTTTCCGCACACCTAAAACCAAGGCTCAGCCTATAGAAAAGGCAGGAGGGCTCCAGAGAAAAAGGCTGTCCCCCACCTACAGAGGCCGCCTTGGGTTAGAAGGAGAGTCGTGGATCTTGGCGCAGGGGACTCTGTGAATCCCAGGAGATCCTGAAAGAGATGGGTGCCTGGTGTGTCTAGGGGGAAAGACACATAGTTAACCTTTCAAAAGATCCCTGTGTCCTGAGAGCAACCCAGAGCAGCCTGAAAGGCCCTGGGGGGTGGCCACGGGGAGGGGGGGGGAGCGGGGGTGTCAATAGGACCTGCTGGCACGATGCTGCCTCCTCTCTGCTGACACTTTGGCATCTCAAAGACCCCAGAGCCATAACAAAACTCCGAGGCAGAGGAAATGAGGAGCACCAGGCCTGGAAAAATGGAAGACTGGGAGTCAGAACTTAAGTAGAGATGAAAAAAAAAGAACCAAAAAAACAACAACAAAAAAGTGATCTATCTTACACCAGAGTTTATAGACTAACATTCAAATCCACTGGGTGGGCAGTGACTGTTTGTCTGCTTTGTATTCCCAGCTCCTGGAAGGGACCCCCCGACAACTGTGGGAATGAATCCATTAGCTTGGCAACTCAGCTGTAGCTGCTGGGTCCACGTGTGTAGCGATTGAGAGAGGAAGCTCTGCCAACAAGGGCTAGAAATACCGAGTAGCTGTCTGTCTGTCTCCCAAACACACACACACACACACACACACACACACACACACACACACATCACCACAGCAGCTGCCTCCTCCTACAACTCCTCCTTCTCTCAGCATTGTTCTTCATTTTAAGGCTACTTTGAGTTACTTCAGAACCAGAGAAAATGGGAAATGCATAAACTTGCTTGCTTGCTCATTGCCACCCTATTCCAAATGGGTATTAAGGTAATTAATAAGAAGACAGTGGGGAGGGGGAGAAGGATGTCAAGAGCTATGACTTCTCCAAGCAGTGCCCCAGAACGAGATGTGGGAAAGGGTAAGGCGCTTAGAAACCTGAGGTAGAAATGTCAGCAGATGAAGCCACGGAAGCAGGTGGTAGGTGGAGATCGCTGAGGGGCCGCCTGGAATGCTGAGATTTGGACTTGACCTTTAGGAGTCGGACGATTGCTGAGGGGGTAGCAGCAGTTTGCTCTGAGGGACAGGCGACTCTGACAGCCATGAAGAGAACAGACTGGAGAGGAGTCAACCTCAGACAAGATGAGTTGGCAGTTAGTGTCACGGTCCAGCAAATGATGGCAGTCCGAACTAAATCACTGACATTAGGGATGGATAGGAGAGGGTGGATTTGAGGAATATTCAGAGCTGGAAAAAGAGAAGGCAAGAAGTCTGGGCTGTGGCTGACAAAGTAAGAAGTTAGGGCAGCTGACCTAGAACGAATGAGAAGAAGGTCAGAAGCCAGGCTGGTGTGAGAACGGAGACGAGAGAAGGGGCAGTAGAAAGATGAGTGGGTCCCTGACAAGTAATACGAAGAGGCTTGAGATGTCAGGTCTCTCTGATAAGAATATATGGTGACTCAGACTGCTTTAAGGTAAAAAGGTGACTAGGCCCCAATTTCCCAGAGACCTACCTGCCTTTCCCTCCAACTCCAGGCCTGGCCCTGGGTACTGCAGGGACAGACTGAGAAAACCGGTCCCTAGAGAAACTGCAGCTGGTCAGTGCCATGCCAGGGTCTGCTGAGACAGTAGCATCCTGGTACCAAAGCATCACTGAGCCACTCGACCCTTCGTCTGTCGTTTCCTCATACACACAAAGAACAAGAGTGTATAAACCGCCCTGCTCATCCTCCCGTTTCACACAGGGGCTGTGCTGTAGAATACAACAGACACGCCATTTACACGTATTTTTGTAACATGCTAGAGCTAGGATCTTTATGTTAACTAAAAACAAAAATAGTAATACTCCTATTTTTCTGACTTCTAATTGTCTAATAAGAAAATAAGTATACTCTTCCTACTTGGCTTTTAAAGCAAACTCATTCATTCTTTCACGGCGAGGCTCTCTTATCAGCTGCAACCCTGTGCTCTGCCCGTGCAGCCCCACCCCCTCCTCCTTCACATGGCACACTGACGATTTATGTGAATTCCAATCGCCTGACCTTCCTTCCCTTCCCAGTTGTGCTCTTGATGCTGGAATATTGCTTTAGTTTTTTTCTTTCTCTCCTCTTTCCCAACTCATACTTTCCCAGCCAACCTGATAGCTTCCTCCAACAACAACATAAAACAAGAAGTATTTTTAAAAATATAGATCCATGTCCAGAAAACAATATGATGAAACACACACACACACACACACCCCATGCAGTAAACTGACAGCTGCTCCCCTGTGCCGGCTTCATTTCCTCCTGAATGGGTTCTGTGTCTGGAACCAGGAAACAGCTGGAAAGTTAGCAGGTAAAGAAGCCAGGTACTTTCAAAAATCTATTTGGTGAAAATCCCTGTTTATTGGTATGATGGCTCACTTCATGTGTCAAGTTGGTACAGCTATGGCACCCAGTGTTCAGTGAAACACCAGTCTAGATGTTGCTGTGGAGGTAATTTTTTTAGTAGTGATTTCAAACAAAGATGACTCTCTGTAGTGTGGGTGGCCTCATCCAAATTAAAGGCCTTACGAGCAAAGACTAAGATTTCCCAAAAAGCAAAGACTAAGATTTCTCAAAGACGAAGGAATTTTAGTCAAGAGCACAACACAGAAACCTTACCTGAGTTTCCTGCCAGGTGCCTGGTGAAATTCAGACTCCAGACTGCAACATCAATGCTTATCTGAATTTCTAGCCTGCAGAGCTGCCCTACGGAGTTTGGATTTGCAAGCCCCATAATCACATGAGCCAAATTCTTAAAGTGTGTGTGTGTGTGTGTGTGTGTGTCCTATTGGTTTGGTTTCTCTAACCCTAACAAATACAATTGGATACAATATTACTTTATATAAGAGTTTTATGAGTCACCTTTACTACATTTCAGGGAAGTAGAAACAAGGGCTATAATGTATGCACTATACAATTTCATGGAAAGAAAGATCACGCAGAACTCTTATCAGGCTGAGTTAGGAGCTCCATTACTCACTACCCATAGTTCCTCTCTGATTTACTCATATTTTAATGTGGATAATCACACTTACTTCATTGGATGTTAGACAATGTTAAAGAGATATGTATGTAAGCCCTCTAATGCAATGCCTGCCTAGCATAATACTCAAAACATTTTTATAGCATTTCATTCTAGGGTGAAAAGATAAAAATGAAAACCAGGTAAAAAGTACTTAAAATATCAGTGATTATAGTTATAGTAGCAAAAAGCATATCATTTTGAGGGCTAGAAAAGAAAATATTCACCTTTCACATCACCTGCCACTGATGCCAACAATAAAGATTCATTCTTTTGATTTAAAGCTATATATTTCTTTTCAAGCTTCTGATAGATATAAAGTATTAAGCAATATCAGTCATTTATACCTAAGTGTGAATAAGGTCATCAGGCTAGAGCCTGAAGAAATATTTTGATAAAAAGAAGAGGGAATATTGAGGCTTCTAGAAGTAAAGCATGATAAACTTTGCATAACAATATCTCCTAGAGTCAATCTTGACTCTCACAGAGACAGAGATCAAGGAACCAAGTGAGTCTCTGTACAAACAGAAACACAGCCTGGCCCTAATTCATACTACTGCTCAGGAGAAATACTGCCCGAGGTACATGCTCTAAATTTGAATGCAACAATTCACCCCACTGTTTCCCTATTTCAGAGTCCACGCTCATCACCACCACAATGCTGAGATATGAAGACAGATGGCCTTGTCTTCTACCCTGCCTTCCTGATCCTCCAGGGAGAACACCATCTTTCATGGGATCTGATGCAGGCAGAAGATCCTACCAAAAACTGGTGCCGCGATGTCTGAAATTCAGTGTTCCTCTTAGTGTGATGAGCTCCTCAAATGCACATACTCATAGGAGGGAGAATAAGAAATATAAAGTCATCCTGAGCTATTAGTCACTTATCAGGCAATTTCTTCCATAAAGGATGACGTGCATCACCTAAAAGCAAGCAAAGCCAAGGGGAGAAGGCAGAAAGGTGAAGAGAAAAATTGCTCACAATTCTGTAAGTTCTTTGCCTTACCACAATTAAGCAGCAGGTCCACAGATTTGGGCCTCAATTCCCGGTTCTGTCACTTACTAGCTATGGGGCCTGGTTGCAAGTCACTGAGTCACAACCTTTGTGAACCTTGGATTTCTCGTCTACAAATGGGGATGATACCTACCTCTCAGAGCTGTCATATAAGAGTGACAGAGTCAAGGCACTTAGGACCACATCTGGAGGACAAGAGGACACCCTACATGACAGCTGGCATTTAGAGAACTGTCCCCAAATTGTCCATTTGCTAGAGAGTCCCTACAATTGTCACTGTGGGGCGCAAGGTGAGTTTCTAAACCACGAGGAGTGTGTTAGCCCTGTCATCTGCACAGGGCTAACTGAATTCAGCTGAATTCCTTAAACAACTGGAAGTGATATACATCAAATACACAGCAAATATTGAACAAATGACAATGACTTCTTACTCCAAGGCACATTTTCTCCCTGTCCCTCAACAGTCTATTCCACACACAGAAGCTAGATCGAGTCTTTAAAAAGCCCAACTCAGAGTAAATCACGCCTGTGCTCCAAATGCTCCAGGAGCTTCCTGCTTAATTCAGGGTAAAATCCGAAGCCTGTACTGGGCTTACAAGGCCTTAAGATCTGTCTTTAGATGCCTGCTCAAATGGCACCTTTTTAAAGAAAATTCTTCCCAAACAGCCTTGTGTAATATCACTCTCGCCTTCATCATTCTATACCCGATAACCTGCTTCAATTTTCCAGAGCACCAGTCCCTAGCTGCCATGTTACATATTTTCATGTTAATCCATGTGGTGTCTGTCTCCCCTGCTGGATGACAAGCTCTGGGAGGACAGGGACTTGGCTTTACTCACAGCTCCTAACATAGTGATAAACCCACCACAGGCACTCGGTAAATACTTGTGGGATAGAAAAATGACCAGGAGTGATCTTTGCAAAAGCATCTATACTGTCTAACACACAGTGATTGCTCAGTAAATACCCATTTCCTTCAATAATTATTACTTCTTTCTTATCCTCCTCCTCCCCACAGTCAGTGCCTATCAGAGTTTCCCTGAAGTTTGTCTTGGGAAAAGAGGTTAAAGCATTAACATAGTCTCATAACCCGCGGAGAAACTTTCCTAACCACAACCAGAATAAAACTGCTCTCAACAAGCTAACTGGGGACATAATAGAGAACTGAGGTCAGGGGATTCCCTAGACTGGCAGACCAGTCTGCTCCCTAGCCCAGCTTCCCCACTTACTAGTAACTTAAGCTTTCTAATGTTTAAGAGAGGAAGGCAGGAAGGAGGAGAGAGAGAGAGAGAGAGAGAGAAACACCAATTTGTTCTACTTATTTATGCATTCATTGGTCGACTCCTGCATGTGCCCTGACTGGAGATGGAAATCCCAACCTCGGTGTATTAGGACGACACTCTAACCAACTGAGCTACCTGTCCAGAGAGCTACTGAACTTTCCTAATCCATTAATAATAATCTACTGCATACCGTTGCTGTGAGGAGAAGTGAGCTCATGTCCATTGCCTAGCACAGCGCGTGGCTCACAGCGCTTAAGAAATACCAGCTAGTATTACTATTACCATTAGTTAGCAACAGTAAAAATGCTGCTGACACAAAATATGTGCCTTTATACCTTCGTTTCTTGTACAGTTTTACTTACTGATATAATGGTTATCTCTGGAGCTACAGAGAGCTGATGATGTTTCGAAA
Organism: Rhynchonycteris naso; assembly: GCA_037038555.1. Taxonomy (NCBI): domain Eukaryota; kingdom Metazoa; phylum Chordata; class Mammalia; order Chiroptera; family Emballonuridae; genus Rhynchonycteris; species Rhynchonycteris naso. Next base: position 22,700,388 of record CM073000.1, read on the forward strand.
GACTTTTAATAGGATTAAAACACAGGAAATAATGGTAGTCATTTGTTTATAAAAAGCGGCATTCTCGTTTCAGAAGAGGTTTCTTCCCACTTCCCTAGTGCCCTGAAACGTCTACATCTTAGACTTCCTGATTCTGTTGCTCTAATCCACAGACAAATTTGTCTGGAGTCATGGTGATTACACATATTATAGAAATAAACTTAAGAAATCTGTGTTGTCTGCTTAATATTCCCACAAATTTCTAGGGTTATTATATATTTCTTTAAATTCTTCCATAGGTTTGAGAGAGAGAGGTAAAGGGGAGGGAGAGAAAGGGGAGAAAGAGAGAAGCATCAACTTGTTCCACGTAGTTGTTCAATTTAGTTGTGCACTCATTGATTGCTTCTCATACGTGCCCCGACCAGGGATCGAACCCACAACCTAGGAGTGCCGGGATGACGCTTAGTTCACTAAGCTACCTGGCCAGGGCTTATCGGCGTTTTTTATGTAAAATATTTGGGTTTTTAAAATTAATTTTAAACATGGGGGGGAGGTCAGTTCATTTTGCAAACCATTATTTTTTCTTTTTAATTTCACATGTGAAAAATTCAAAATGCTTTCCTAAACACAGTGTATTATGAGGGAAATGGTGCAGGAGGATAGAGTGTATTCAATCCGGAGGTCACGTTTTCAGCTGTGACTCTGAATGTAAAAAGACATGATGTTTGGAATCTCAGGTCACTTCTCTGGGTCACTTTGTTTCCTCAAAGTGACAATCCATGGTAGATAATTTTTAAGATTCCTAAATTGTCCATGAGTCCAACCATCATCCCTAAGTTCTTTTAATGCCCAAATTCCAGTATCTTTAATGTTTTGTCTTCCAACATAGACAAAGCCTATTTATATGTTTATCCTGAACTAAGTTTAAAAGCTGATGAACTAGAGACATCATGCACTGAGTATCACATGTAAGAAAGAAAATAGAAAGCATCCCCCCCAAATCCCCTAACTTATCCTCCCCTCTAGGAAAAGAAAAAAAAAAAAAGCTGTATTTTGGATTAAAATTTTTTAGAAAATTGCTGATTACCAAAAACAATAAATAAAAATTAATCAATAAAATAACTTGTTTTTATTCATTAAAAGTTAATAAATAAAATAACTTTACTAAAATAAAATAAATACTAAAGTTAATAAATAAAATAATTTGTTTTATATAATCAAAAGATACTGCCTAATTGTACTCCAAAATGTCAGTACCAGAGTGTGTGTGAATGTGTACAAGTCAGTGTTGCTCTGATTTTAAGTCAAAGAAAACTGATCTGTGCATAATTACAGAATATCAATTCTAGAAATTCTACTTTTATTAGAGTGAGTTAGAATAAAACCTATCATGAAGTTTAAAGAATTTCTAGATGAAAATTTACACTTTAGGACACATTACCATTAGTTATTTTTTTAAAAAATGCATCCCTTTACCAGAGCTATTTTATAATTTATTTGAATTTTTTGTCATTAAAAAATGCATAGATATTTTTCTCTATTTGAGGTTTTATGTTCAACCCCAAAATATAACAATTAGAAAGTTGTGCAATTAGGAAGTTGACTTGGCTGTGCTAAAATAGCAAAGATGTACTGAAATTTGAGATGTGAAAATGAATCACTAGAGTACTTCTCAATACCCTACGGGAGCGTGATTTCTACCGTCTGCGGGAAATGAAGGCGCTGTGTCATGTGCTTGAGACTCAGAGATGAGAAACAGCTAGCTCAATGTCCTACTACACCGTCCTAATCAGAAATAAAATTACACCAGGAAGGAGACTTAAGTCATGCCTCGGCTCCCGGGGTGGGGGAAGGCAGGGGTGTACTTTGACAATGATGTCTAAAATTTTTAATTCTCGATGGCCCTAGGATGGAAGCTAGAATGTTGGGGTACAGATAGCTCTGATCTGAGAGGAACCAGTCTGGAGAACCGCTTTGGTCTTGCAAGAAGAAGATAAGTTTCTCAGATCTACTGCAGACTTGACAGCCTAACAAGCCCCCTGCTACACAATATCTAAAAGTGCTAGATAAAATAATAATATACAGATATATACACACGACTTTTAATGCATCAGAGAGATGGCAGGAAAATAATGAAAATCCTCAAAAGCAAGAAAGATAGCAAAGCCAAAGCACAAACACAGAGATGGTTTGTGCGACCATCTTCCCTCTTAAAGGCCAAGCACCTGGGCAGGGACAAAAAAAAAAAAGAAAGAAAGAAAGACAAGGAATTCTGACTAGAACATTTGCAAATAAAGTGAGAGAAAGTATGAATGAGAAAACCAAAGAAAACTATCGTAAGATAGTAAGGCCTTTCAGTTGTCTCGAGCCTGAGGCCTCGTGAAGTAGAAAAAACATTTTCCTAACGATTAGCTGGTTCTCTTGTGTTCTGTGGCCAGGGACACTACCTATGCTGTATCAAAGCCTTTAACACTGACAATTTATTTCCCATGGTGAATGAAGACTGGCAGAAATAAAAGGAGATCCTTTCTGGAGAAATGTACCTTCCATCCAAGCCACAGAAATAACCACAAAGTTCCAGCAAAGGAAAGTTCATGATAAAAAGAGTTGCAAAACAGGAGTAGGAGTGAGAGAAATGGGTGAAGGGAGTCAAAAAGTACAAACTTCCTGTTATCAAATAAATAAGCAGTAGAGCTGTAACGCACAACATGGCAACTGTACTTGAAAATACTATACTGTATATTTTAAAGCTGCTAACAATACATCTTAAAGGTTTGCATCACAAGAAAAATATACGATAACCATGTATGGTGACGATGTTAACTAGACTAATTGTGCTGATTATTTCACGCTATAGACAGACATCAAATCATTATTTTGTACAACTGGAACTAGCGCAACATCATATTGTATGTCAATTATACTAAGTTGAAAACCATGTGATCACACAAGGCCTCACAGGTGGGACCACAAAAACAACAGACACAACCCACAGACAAAAACTTCAGGCATATTAATTATCAGATAGTAAATATAAAATATATTTTGTGTTTAAAGAAATGGAAAAGGGCATCAAAAGCAGGATTCAGGGGTAAGAGTTTATAAAAAATAACCAAGCAATGAAAAATACCATAATTTAAATTAAAGCCCAGGGAACAGATATATAAAGAACTACAAATCAATAGGAGAAGTACAAACAACCAAATGAGGAAAACATCAAATGAAAGAGACAAACAGACATTTTGCAGAAATGCAAACAGATACAGCTAATAGACATATGAAGAGATGTTTGTCATCATGGATGGTCGGAGTAAATAAAGTACATCCAATCCACGGAGTGAGATAACAGATTATATGTATTCAATTGGCAAACTAAGTTAAAGTCTACTATTACTATGTGCTGTCGGAAGCTGATCAACAGCTGCTGGTGGACATAGTCACAGCAAAAAAAATCAACAGTTGCTGGTTGACACAGTCACGGCAAAAGAAGAGGCACAATGATACTTCCCCCTCTAACTTCTTGTATTAATTTGGTTTTTTATTCCCCCCCTTTTCTCTGGGGTGTGTGTGCGCTATCATTTACGGCACTGGGAGAATAACACTGTGCTTTCCCTGCAGATCTGCTGTGACTTCTCTGGAAATGAGACAGAGGGTGTGAGTTCCACAGAAAAGCCTATAAACACCTGTGCCTAGACCCATAGACCTGGGAGGCTGGCTATGATATCCCCCTTAAGGGGCTAGATTTATAGAAAATCTCCCTCCTAAAAATCATATTAGGAAAATATAAATTGTGACTTATGAATAGGTAGGATTCAGAAACTAAAAACAATAGCACCTTTCAGCCTTTACCCAATCCATTACTTAACCCCCCTAGTCCTTTACTCATTGTAGAAGAATAGAAAGACTTTCCGTTCCTCTCACATAGCCTCTCACATACCTAGCCTTCAGGTGGTGGAACATTCTGGGAGTAATAGTTGGGATTACTAATAGATGAAAATAGTAAGCAAACAATTTTTACTAGACAATAGGTTGCTAAGTAAGATAGAATCAACAGGGTCTTTTTAGAAGCTTGCGCCAATATTGTTGTTACTCCTGCTCAAGTTATTGTATAACTATGCTTAATAGCTTATCACCTGATTCAGAGTTTAAAAAAATGTACTAGCCTTTTCCTGGAATATTTACCCAAATTAAAGCAAAAAACAACTTTTAATCAATGTATTCTACATACCATGTGATTATAACTTAGTGTATAAAAATCAAGCTATACTAGCCAATGGCAGAGATGCCTGGCAGTAGTGAATGCTAAAAAGAATTCGGCTCTCTCACTCATTTCGTGCCGACGCTGTCCATTCCTGTGGGACCCCTGGATTCCCCCTGGGGCTGGACCCCCGCAATATGCCTAAAAGAACATGGCTCATAGCTGATAGAAGTGTAAGTGATGGAAGTACTTTGAAAACCAGTTTGGCACTGTTGCCTAAAATTCAACTCTCAGGTGCACCCAATGAAATATATACTTGTACACATGTATACATCCATTAAGCACATACCCAAGGAAAACTCTTGCACACGCAGAGTAAGGGGCATGTACAAGAAAACTTGAAATAGCAGTCAAATGATGTGTCCAGGCCTAGAATCAAATGTGCACTTATGAGAGAGAGAATGAACAAACTGGATGCTCCAGTCACACAAAATTCTAAATGAATACACTGCAGTGACATGAAAGTACAGTGTGTCCGTAAAGTCATGGTGCATATTTAACCAGTCACAGGAAAGCAACAAAAGACAATAGAAATGTGAAATCTGCACCAAATAAAAGGAAAACTCTCCCAGTTTCATACCTATTCAGTGCAGTTCGATGTGGGCTCCATTTGTTGCCCTACACACATCCAAACGATAGTGAAGTTCTTGCCACGCGCGGGTAAGGACATCTGGTGTAACAGAGTGAATAACGTCTGTGATTCTCTGTTTTAAGTGATTAATGTCATTGATACATTCAATGTACACATGTTGCTTCACATAACCCCTAAAGTAAAAGTCTAAGGGCGTCAGATCCGGGGATCGTGGTGGCCATGGCTTGACAGAACCCCTGCCTATCCACCACCAGGGGAATGTTCTATCCAGAAACTCACGAACAATGGTGTAGTAGTGTGGAGGAGCGTCCTCCTGTTGAAAGATGACACCTTCTGGAAATTGTGGCACTGCATACAATTCCAACATGTCAAGATAGGAGTTTGCTGTCACAGACTGCTCCGCGAAATAAAATGGGCCTATCACCTTATCATGCATCAGGCCACACCACACGTTCACTTTAGGGGTGCTACATTCGTACTCGACGTAGGCATGAGGATGTTCAGCAGCCCATATTCGGACGTTATGACGATGAACATGTTCACAGATATGGAAGGTCGCTTCATTGCTAAACACAATCTTCTGCAAAAATCTTGCATCATTGTCGATCTCATGAAGCATATCTGTAGCAAATGCGCATTGTGTGGGTCTATCCGCCGGTTTGATAGGGGCAACAGCTGCAATTTGTACCCCGTAAAACAGAGACGTTTCTTTAACACCTTATGAACTGTAGTCTTGCTTAGGTGTCATTGTCGAGCACACGCACACACAGATTTTTTAGGGCTCCTTAGGTAGCTATCCCGTATTGCCTCTACAGACTCGTCACTGACTGATGGCCTACCAGAACGGGGTTTCTCCACCAGACTGCCAGTTTCCTTCAACTGCTTATCCCACCAAGTAATGTTATTCCTATGTGGTGGCGCTTCGTTATAAACGTGCTGATATTCACGTTGCACTTTGGTCATGGATTCGAATTCAGCAAGCCACAAAACACACTGAACTTTCCTCTGTACCGTCCACATCTCAACTGGCATGGCCGTGGGCTGCTCAGCTGTATACATGGTGTTACGTCATCACCTGCACATGCGCACATACTGCCACATCATCCTACAGAAACTGGGAGGGTTTTCCTTTTATTTTGGTGCAGATTTCACATTTCTATCATTTTTTGTTGCTTTCCTGTGACAGGTCAAAAGTGCACCATGACTTTACAGACACACTGTATATAACTAAATACTAGCAATGCAATTTTAAGTGAAAAAGTGAGTTCCAGATAATTATATAAACGATAGCCATCTTTTTTATTAAGTTAAAAACAACTAAAATTGTAAAATATCAACTTGAAAGAACTAGAGAGAGATGTAACAGACACTGTGGAAAGAGAAACTAGAATGATAAAGGCGTTTCGGAATGACGTTGCCTTGAGTAGGGAGAATCAGGTGGCTGGAAGGGAGGGATCATATGCTGAGATGTAGCTTCCTGCCAAAGCCATTGCTTTTGTTTCAAATGGGGGTTGTGGGTACTTATCAGATTAATTCGTTAATTAATAAAATCAGGCTTGCATCAGCTAGTGATGACACTGTGTCATAAGCCAGCCTTCTTACTCTCTTTTAATCCTTCTTACTAACATCTTTGAGAAAGAAGATTCCTTGGAATACTAGAGGATCCCTTTCCCAACCATTTGAAAAGGGTCATATTGGAGGCCTGGTTATCTTTACTCACACCATTTTCAACTGCACACAGACACCTGTTGAACAAACAACTCCTCACTGAGGTTCTATTGGGAACCCAAGCCAAAGATGTGTTAAAAATGTTCTCAGGGTCCTAGACACTCCTTTATATATCATCAGATACAGGATATGACCAGACACATATAATATACTTTCCCTTTAAATGTCTGAAAGGGTTTTATTATTTAAATAAATTTTAAAATATTGCTTGTAATTTTAAATTTCATTTATGTACAATTATATAAAAGTTAAATTGCATTATTTAATTGCAATTAAATAATGTTATCTTTTGTGGTCATTTAATCAAAGACCATTGTTAAAGTTCAAGTTTCAAAGTTCATATTTTAGTATCAAGAATATATTTAGGTCTCGGTTACCCAAAAAAGCCTCTGCAGATTCCACATGCTAAACAAAGACTAGAGTGTGTCTACTGGACACAGCACCTGGCCAGAAGCAAAGGCTAGACTATTGGCATGGATGGCTGAGGGCTGCCTCTGGCTTCGTTGAGGTCCATCCTAGAGCTGCTGGGATCTCAGTGCAGGTGAGCGTACCTGCCACACAGCTCATCCCTGCCATCCTTGGTCACTGCCCCAAATTCAAGCCCCACAGGCAACTTTCCTTGCTAAGACTGTCATCCTCCTGCTGTCTGTACCTCCCCCACTGCAGCCCTCCTGGGCAGCTTTTTCTAGGTGTCCTTTGGAACCTTCATTTCACTGGCAACAAGCTGTCCCTCCTCACAGGAAGTGCCATCTTCCCAGTTTGTCTTACTTTTATCATTGATAAAGTGCCTACTCCCTGCACCCCTAGATTCCTCAAGCAGAGGCTGCTCTTTCTCCCGTGCATCCCATCAAAGTCTTGCCCCTCTCTGAAGTCTAAGTTGTATCCAACCCCAATCTCTCTCCCTCCCTCTGAACTGTCTGATCTCTGGCCACACACACACACACCCCATTCACTGAGGGCTCTAGCATCTGACTCACTGCCCTTCCTCAGTTGAGTGTCATCTTCAACCAGGAAGATTTCCACATCAGTTGGATGAGCCATCTAACACTTCAGCCACAGAGGTTCCGAAGCTCCTGAACTCAAATAATCTTTACCTTCTCTCTCTCTCTCTTTTTTTTTTTTTTACAGGGACAGAGAGAGGGATAGATAGGGATAGACAAACAGGAACGGAGAGAGGTGAGAAGCAACAATCATTAGTTTTTCATTGCCGTTGCGACACCTTAGTTGTTCATTGATTGCTCTCTCACATGTGCCTTGACCACGGGCCTTCAGCAGACCGAGCCACCCCTTGCTGGAGCCAGCAACCTTGGGTCCAAGCTGACGAGCTTTCGCTCAAGCCAGATGGGCCCAAACTCAAGCTGGCAAGCTTGGGGTCTCGAATGTGGGTCTTCCGCATCCCAGTCTGATGCTCTATCCACTGTGCCACCGCCTGGCCAGGTTTTACCTTCTCTTTTGTCTCTTGGTCCCTCTCTGGATGATGACATCACCTAGAACTGAACCAACTCTGAAACTGTGGTAGGCAGTTAGACAGACATGAGCAGTTAGGAATATAGGCCAGGCACAGAAGGCCACCGGGGCAGAAAGTCCCAGGTGCCTAGCAATGTGCAAAGCTAGAACAAGGATCTCACCGCTAGAGTAACATTTCCACCCCTGGCAAGTTGCTGGTCAAGAGCATTAGACTCCCTTAGCAAGGGATGAACAAGGGGCCAAAGAACAGCCCTTGGGCATTAACCCCTAGGGATAACACCTAGGCCTCAGTTGTGTTTCAGCTCCAGGCCCAGAAAAGCAGCAAATCTAGGCAAGCAATGCTACAGCTAACCTTAGGATCAGCTACAATAATGACCTCTGCCCTGGCACTGACCAATCAGTAGAGACTAAGACCCTAGATGGACATACCTGGAAAGCTGCTGAATATTCTGTTGAGATCCTCCCTGGGACTCCCCTGAAATCTCCATCCTTAAAAACCCTTAGGACAGAGGACCCAGAGCACACTCCCTTCCAGAGGCACACCCACACCTTTCTCCTCCTCCCTCTCTTCCTCCCCATAGGAGTGTTTTCCTTGCCTCTCTGTTTCTCCTAAGCTCCCCTGTGAGGCTTGCAAGCAGGGGAGCAGTGGGCAGTGGCAGCTCATGCCAGGCTAACCCCCTTACCTGTCTCCAATGCCCCCTTTCTCTCTGACTTTTCTCCTACACAGCCAGTAAATTCTTCCTTTACTTGCTATGCTTTGTCTCTTGATTGAATCCCTTCCCTCAAGAAGACAAGAATCGAGGGTCTCATCATTTTGCAGTAATAAAACCTCTCTTTCTGATCCAACCACATGATCTCAAACTTCTGGCTCTCCAGTTCTCTCACTCCTTTTCGCGTTCATCAGTCTTCCAGTCCTCTCTTCTCCTGGTCAGACCCAAGACTGCCCCTGTGACTTCCTGTCCTTCTCACCTGGCCCACGGTGCATCATTTCAAGCATTTTCTTGTCATCAGTACCCAAGCCACCTTCTCTAGGGCTACCCCTTCCACCCTCCATCTTGAATCAGCCTAAACATTCCCCTTAATTCCTGATCCTAAACTGCTGGAACCTACTTTGCAAACATCGTGCCACCAAGCAGTTTGATACCTCAGCGAATGTAAAAGTACCTAACATCATCTGGCCCTTCAGCACCGTTCCTGCTTACCATCTATAAATCCCAAAATGTACCTACAGTGTGTCCGTAATACACTGTATTTCTACTCTTATCCTCACATTCATTCTGACCAGGCCCAGAGAGTGTCCCCTTTCTTCTCACCAAAACATTTCACATCTCCTGTTTTCAGAAAGACCCTTCTGAATCTGACATGCTCCCTAGCTTACTGCCTAATTGCCTCCTTCTCTTCTCAGGCACACTTCTTTAAAAAGTAACCTACAAATGCTCACTCCATCTCCTCGCCTCCCATTCATTTTTCACCATTTGGTCTAAAAGGCTCTTGCCCAGATACATGGTTCTATCACTGATACAGATCCCTGATCAAATGTCACATTATCAAAGAATAGTCCGTGGCCATGCAATATGAAACTGCAGCCCCATCTCACTTTCAATGTTCTCTTCCCCCTTACCTCAGCATTTTTTTCACATCACTTATTTCCTATCATAATATACATTTAATTACTTATTATATCTCACCCCTTTCTAGAATGGGAGCTCTATTTGTATAGGATCTGTATCACAGAGTAGACACGTGTGTGTGTGTGTGTGTGTGTGTGTGTGTGTGTGTATTAATGAAGAATTATGATAATTATAATAGAAAATTAAACTAGAACTTTTTTGGTCCGTTTTAGCTGATGCCCCAAAAGCCAAGAATGATATAGTAAGTGACACTATCCTCCAAACCTAAAGGAAAGTGCTAGAATAGTTCAACTCAAAATATGCCCATGGACGAGTGCCAGTCTGATAACTGTTTTCACTGGCTTGCTACAGGTAAATACAGAAATTGAGAGTACTTAGAAACTTTTTAAATAATTTCACATCGCCTTGAAAGTGCAACCATCGGTAGACTTGCCTTATTAAACCGACCACTTCAGGTGCTTGTTCAACTCATGTCATGAGTCACCTGTCACGTCAGTCACCTGTCATGTCACCTGAAGACCAGTCATGCATTCAAGAATCATATGTAGGCCTGACCAGGCGGTGGAGCAGTGGATAGAGCGTAGGACTGGGATGTGGAAGACCCAAGTTCAAAACCCCGAGGTTGCCAGCTTGAGCGCGGGTCCATCTGGCTTGAGCAAAAGCTCGCCAGCTTGGACCCAAGGTCTCTGGCTCCAGCAAGAGGTTGCTCAGTCTGCTGAAGGCCCATGGTCAAGGCATATGTGAGAAAGCAATCAATGAACAACTAAGGTGCCGCAACGGCAACAAAAAACTAATGACTGATGCTTCTCATCTCTCTCCGTTCCTGTCTGTCTGTCCCTATCTATCCCTCTCTCTGACTCTCTCTCTGTCCCTGTAAAAAAAATAAATAAATAAGAGAGAGAGAGAATCATATATAGATACTCAATGGATTAGAATTTTTTAAAATCTGCCCCAAAATGCAAAGGCACAGTACTGGACCTAGATCTATGAATGCCACGTTAAATGACTATAATACCTAATAAGCAACAAGGGCCCATCACCCACTGCAAGGTAGGTGAGTGAAGATGGAAACCAAAAGAAAGATTGCTTTGGAGAGAGCTCCTGGAAGAGAGGTTGGAGTGCTAACCCTGTACCTTAAACCAAAGAAGAAGGCTTCAAGGAGACCTCTTAAAGGGCACAATGTGTCTCCCCTGAGGTTAGGGAATGTTTGACTAGAATATAACTCTCGCTAAGAGAATATAAAGTTTTCCACAGTGGAGTTGATTTACACAAAGACACCAACGATGAGGAAAAAATAATTGGACTGAAGAACAATACTGGAAGCTGTAAGACAATGGAGTATTTATTGTCCTTGAAATTCTGAGCAAAAACGATTTCTAACTCAGAATGTTATACCCAAGCTGTCAATATACTTGCAGGGATTCACAAAATTTTTCTCATGTGAACCCTTTCTCACTTGATTAACTGAAGATGTGTTCTCTCAAATTATACAATAAAAACAAGAAAGAGAAAGACATGGGATCTAAGAAACTGAGATCTAACACAGGAAGGAGAAGAAGAGAATCTGTAGGATGACAAAGGATGGTCCCAACATTGTATCTGAGCTGCAGACCTAGGCAGCTGCCAGCTGAGACGGGAGCAGGAGAATGGAGCATTCCTAAAAATTTTCTTCAGGAATAAAAATGGAACACATTTGACCAAATGGAAAATTTACATCGGGAGTTTTACAGATCTCTTAGTAGGTGTCAGAAGCCATAGTTAGAGGTTGAAACAAAGAGAAGAGAGGGTTCTTGCCTGATAACTCGTGTGGTTAGAATGTCCCGATATGCAAAGTTGCAGGTTTGATCCAAAGACCGGAACACATTGATGTTTCTGTCCCTCTCTCTCTCTCTTCCTTCCTCTTTTCCTCTTCTCTTCTCTCTCTCTCTCTCACACACACTCTCTCTATCTCAAGCACGTACACGCACGTGCACACATGTGTGCGCGCGCATACGCACACACACACACACACACACAGCTTCTAGTGCCTATAATTATATAATAATGTGCCTTGGGAAAGATCTTTTTTTCAGTCATTGTGTTGGGCACCCCTTAAGTCTTTTCAATGTAAAGTCATCCTTCAGTTCTGAGAACCTTTGTTGTTGTTTTATTTCTTTGATAATGTCTTCTTTACCACTTGTCCCTTCTCTCTTCCTTTTCTTCCAGATGCGAGGCCTCCTGGATCCATTCTATAATGTCCTTATCCATTCTATTATCTCTCCTTTCTACTTTTTGAAAACTTTCCTTAACCATCAACTTCAATGGGAGGGATGGGGTGCTGTCATTTTTTATTTCCAAGAGTTCTTTTTTATTCTTTGTTTCTTATTACTATTTTTAATTCCATATTGTTTTTGTTTCATAAATGCATCAAGGAAAACTTCCCAAGACTTGGGAATGGGCAAAAGAGATGAATAGGTGTTCTTTCAATGGAGTGTTGCGCACCATCTAGTGAACTCTCTAGTGGTTACCTAACTATAGAAATGGGCACCTTTGACGGACTTTCTAAGTCAGTGGCTGCCCAGCTTTATCATGTGTCAATCAGTATCACCTGGGGGCTGCTAAACACAATTGCTGGACTCCACGCCCAGAATTTCTGATTCAGTAGGTCAGAACAAAGCACAAGTTCCCAGGCAATTGTGATTCTGCTGGACTAGGAACCACGCCTTGAGGACCACAAGACGGGGTTATTTTACAGCACTGTACTGGTCAAGTTAATTTGCAATAAGACAAATGACTTTTGTCCGTAGCAATGCAAATGAATTCTGTCCAGTGATCTGGCTGATTTCATTTCCACCCAGCAAAAATGATAATCCCAATATTGCATACTATCCCCCTGTAGGATATTAACCTGCTCTGCATCCAGTAGCAAATCCATTTCAGCATTCTTGACTTATTATGTGTCCTTCAGATTCTCCTCTGAACTCATTATCTGACAGGCTTCCCCCTTGATTAAGTTGAGTAAAATCTTTAACACACGCTCATGTTATATTTACATAAGGATCGTGTTTTCAATTTTTTTGAAAATTACATTTTAATAAATGCAGTGTCTTCTTTACCTCTTCGAGGATGGTAATAAGAATTCTCTTCCTCGCCCTGCCCTGTCGCTGCTTCATGACCTCCTCTCCTTTTTTCTTTGTTAAATCTGTTGTTGTTTCTCTCTCTCTCTCTCTCTCTCTCCTTTATGTTAAGAGGCTTTTATCAATATCTGGTGAGGGTTATCCATCCTTCACATCCAGAATTAAGGTAATAAAAATCTCAGTAGAAACATTTTAGGCTTGTCCAACTACTAATCTTTACCAAAGCATGACTTGTTGAAGTTTGTTAACTTGTGAGATTCAGTACCAGGATAAAGTGGCAGTTAGCTTTTTCATAGATACCCGTTAATATCTGTGCATTCCTAGGGTAAGTCAATTTCTTCAGAGAAGGAGCTTCCAGTCTCTTGCCCGGGAAGCATAAGCCTGGATGCTGGCATTCTAGAACTGGGAGCACAGGAGTGCGGTGGGGGTAGAGAGGTGTAAGGTCTTGCCAGGTTTACCCATCTCCCCATCTCATTTCTGCCTTCCTCAATGCCTGTTGTTCCCAACGAGTCCCAAGTCCATAGTCTCTCATTCAATTTCTTCAGAAATTACATTTCTGGTCCCCTGAGGGAATGAGGAAGAAGGTTCCTGACTAAGGAATGAAGGTGCCTGGTCATAATGCTCCTTATGAAGGCTTTTAAACAATTCCTATTTGCAGTCATCCCCTCATTTCTACGTGCAACATAGCCTGGTGGTACCTATTCCTGACCCTATCTAGGGTGCTGAGAAGGGGTCAGTGGTTAGGGTCTCTGAACATTTCCTCTTCCTAGCTAAGTCGTTTACCTTTCTCCATTTGCTTTCATCTTCATTTATTGTGGTTCAAGGTTAACTCACTTTCATCAAAGATTGATTTTGCTTTTTAGTTTCTTATACTCCTTGTTGTTCTGGAATAGTTTTGTGAGAAGAGTCAGAAATTGAAAGGTTCTGACTTGCCATCTTGAAATCAAATACCCTGCACGCACTCTCTTTAACCCACTGAAATCTCGTTTCTACCCAACATTATACATCTAACTTTTCCTCTGCCCAAAACACTAATTTCCTTTTTCTTGCTTAAAATTCAAAGCACAATTCACTTAAGTGATTATTGAGCCTGACTGGTGGTAGTGCAGTGGATAGAGTGTCAACCTGGGATGCTGAGGACCCAGATTCAAAACCCCAAGGTTGCCAGCTTCAGTGCAGGTTCACCAACTTGAGTGTGGGATCATAAACATGATCTCATTGTCACTGGCTTGAGCCCAAAGGTTGCTGCTGGCTGGAGCCCAAGGTCACTGGCTTAAGTAAGGGGTTACTGATTCGGCTGAGCCACCCAGTCAAGACACATATGAGAAGCAATCAATGAACAACTAAAGTGCCTCAACTATGAGTTGATACTTCTGATCTCTCTCCCTTCCTGTCTCTCTCTCTCAAAAAAAAAAAAAAATTATTATTGAATTTATTGGGTTGACGTTGGTTAGTAAAATTATAAAGGTTTCATGTGCACAATTCCACAATACATTGTTTGTTCATTGCATTGTGTGTTCATCATGCAAAGTATTCCTCCATGCAAATTCAGTTTTCACCCTTCTTGGCTTCTTGATAACATTTTATGTCATTATCATTCCTTTCTTCGCATTCTTCTTCTCTTGCTTCTATGATACCATTCTCTGCCAATTTTTCTCTTTTTGCTTCTTCTGTTTGTTTCATCCTGATGGCTTTCTCTCCCACCATTTAACCCTCATACATTATTATCCAGAATCTCAGTATATTATCTGGGATCTCATCTTCCTTTCTCATTCTATAGGCTCTTCTGACTATGAGAGTTTTTGTTCACTCTCATAGCTTTAATAACATTTTATTTGCTGATGACTACCAAGTCTATCTTGCCAACATTTTCTCTTCCTGTGAATTCCATATACCCAACTGCTTTCTAGACATCACCCTTGGATGTCTCAATGGCACTTCTAAATCAACACATACAAAATCCAACCTATCTTCCCCCTCCCCTACACCACACACTGTTCCTCTCATCTTCCTTTATTCCTATTTTAGTTAAACACTCTGGAATCTATTCATTAAATAAAGCTAAAAATAAAAGTATATTTTAAAAATTAATTAAAAATATGTATATAAATAAATATATATTTCTCATTTTTCCTCACTCTGCATATTATCTGTTACCAAGTTATATTGATTGTATCCTTTATAGCTCTCAAATTAATTCCTCTTTTTTCACATTATTACCACTTTAATTCAGGCCCTAATCATTTTAGTTGGACCAAGGCACTAGTCTCCCTGCTCTAATTTTGTCTTCTTTCACTCCAGTTACTTCACTGGCATAACACTAATCTTTCTAAACCGAAATTCTCATCCCAACCATCCCTAATCACAGTCCTTCAGAGGCCCCCAATACCAAAGATAAAAGTCTAAACTCTTTGACATGGAAAACAGAGCCTTTTGTGGCCTCACCTATCACCAGCTTCATACTCTATACAGGCTTCCTTAGGAACTATTTCTATTTCCCCAAAAGAAACAGGGTAGTGTGTGTGTGTGTGTGTGTGTGTGTGTGTGTGTGTGTGTGTGTGTGTGTGTGTGTGTGTCACTGCTCCTTTAAAACATCTTACTCCCTCTGCTTGGATGGCTTTTCCTTATTTCTTCAGTAGTCATTCAATACTCAGCTCAGCAAGTACTTCTTTCAGGAAGCCTTCTCTGAACTTTCTACTTTGAGATAAGTGACTGTCTAATAATCTCTTAGAGAATTCTCTATCATCCTACATGTAACCACCTGTCTACCCATTTCCACAAGACTGTAAAGCCCCTAATATCAGAGACCTTATGTTATTCACCTCCACATTTTCAGTACCTCTAGAACCCTATCCTACACCAAGGTTTTTAAATAATAATGGTAAACAGATACAGCACTTCTTCTGTACCAAGTGCTGTTTTGAGCACTACACACAGATGAATCTTCTCCACAACCTTATAAAGTTATGAGCCATGCTCTACAATTGAGGAATCTGAGTCACTTGGAGCTGAATAACTCACTGTGCCAAAGGCACTGAGCTAGTAAATGCTAAAGACCGAACTTACGCTCACAAAGGCGGGTGGCTCCAGAATGCCCCCTCAGCCACTCATCACACTGCTTATGTCCGCTGAAAGGTTTACGGCTCAAACAAAATTAAGCTGGGTCCAGCCCATTAATAACCTACATGCTTTTGTATCATATGATATAAAAACTTTTAATTTCTGTTCCCATGATGAATAGATAACTCTCAAAGGAGTATCAAGAAAGGTACTTCCGGACACATAAAATATAATCTAACATGGCAATCTGCCATAATAACTGAACCTATAATTTTCCTTTTCTCTATTCCTCCACACTCTGACTTCTCAACTTACAACTGCCTCTTATCCCATGATGGTAAGCAATAACTATTCAGAAAAAAAGCGGACCAGAGATTCATTATTAAAAATTTATTGAAATCCCACAATTCCCTAGGGCTAAGGTTTAGAACACAAAGCACAGTCTCTTGTAAGGTGCTTGTAGGTGACATAATTCTTCTCAGTATTAAAATTAGAACAAGAGACAGAAATGCAGTGAAGAAGTAACTTTGGCAAAACAATTTTAACCTATTTCTGAGAAAGCAGTGCTGTTTTGTTTTTCAACTTATCTGGCTCCACAATTAATATAAAAGGCATTTTAACATATCAACTAATGTAATCCTTCTACAGTACCTCATTATATAAAGTCCTCTCTTTCTCAAAGTTATTCATACCGAGAAAAATAAAAAGAACCCATGAAAATAACTAAGAACACAAAGCACACACTAACTGATTGCCGGAGAGTCCAACAATGCCTGACATCCAACTGACTCATCTTCCCACTTCACCTCGCACCTTTAGACCAACAGTTTATTTTATATTTAAAAAGGAACCATTGGGCCTGACCTGTGGTGGCACAGTGGATAAAGCATCAACCTGGAACGCTGAGGTTGCCAGTTCAAAACCCTGGGCTCGCCTGGTCAAGGCACATATGGGAGTTGATGCTTCCTGCTCCTCCCCCCTTCTCTCTCTTTCTCTCTATCCCCTCCCTCTAAAAGGAATAAATTTTTTAAAAATTAAAAGGAACCATTCATCTTTTTAAGAGTAGACCACAGAATTCTAAAACTCTCCAACTATATTCAGACTTTTATACCTGAAAATAGAAAATAACACAACTCAAAAGCAGATCAATAATCAGATATTTAATGCAAGTGGTTTTTCTTTATTGGTGAAAATTATAAATACCTATAACTTGTTATTACTGGAAGAAATCAAGTCTGACTAACTCTAGTTCACACTTTATTAAATGAGAGGCTTAGCTTCTGTTTCAGAGACAAAAACAAGAATAAACAAACAAAACCACCACCAAGGAATGGAAAATTGTGCCAAAATCTTGGCTAATGACTTTTCTGTTATCTTTTCTTTATAACTCCAAAGAGCTGAATGAGGACACAGAGCTTCCCTTTAAAGTATCTGTTTAGAGGAGAAAAAGGGGGCTGGGGAGAGGTAAACAAGGGTATGGGGGGATAGAAGGTAAATGGAGGGGGGCTTGACCAGGGGTGGTGAACACACAGTGCAGTGTACAGATGATGTGTTATGGAGTTGTATGCTTGAAACCTATATGATTTTATTAACCAACGTCACCCCAATAAATTCAATAAAATAATTATTTTTCTGCAGCAGCAAGTTATAAAAATTAATAGCATGAAAGCACAGATTCTGTAAAGAAGCATTGCTTCCTAAAGACCCGTGCCTACCTATCCAATTTTAGTGAAGGTAAATAAAGTGATGTTTTTCCCATTTGGCAAAGCAGCTGAAAATTATAATTTGTCCTCAATTATTGATGCCCATTTCTAACAGGGCTAATATATAAATAAAATTCACAGATAATTTCAAAGCACCTAACTAATGATAGTCTCAGGTTTTCTTAAATAAGCTTTAAACAGAGGTAAAAATGTGTAAATCATCATCTCACCTCCCTATTTAGCAACAGAAAAGTAGATGCATGAACAGCAAAATGAAAGCAAAGCAATCTACCTCTGGAAAACCACCTCCTGAATAGAGAGTCACATAATGGAATGTGATGTCAATATTAAAGATTAGCTCAAATTGATTCAATAGCTTGTATTTCTACCATCATCAAAATTTCATGAGCTCTGGGCGAAGATACAAGTGTAAAGTGCTGAAAAAAAGTACTGCTGTAATATGAGGATTCTACTTACTACAAAAAAAAAGTGTAAGACTAAGTAGGTATCAATTGAGTTTCAGCAAGACAATGTCAAGCAAAGTGATGATGGCATGTTGCCTTTTGGGCCAGTTTTGTTTTAATAATAATTTCATTTTCATATCAATACAGCTACAAAGAACAAACAAAGCTCTTTTAGATATTAAAATGGAAGAATATGCTTCTATGATTCCTTGTCTATTTTAAATTATTTGTTTAAATTTTAAATAAGTAAATTTCTATACTGTGCACCAACATGGTATTATGAAATGTTCTAAGTAAAAAGCTGATAAATAAGCAAATAGGGAAAAAAATAAAAGACAGGCATGGGAATATTTCCCCCTTCCTTTTGCCTGTCTAAAACCCTTGTAATGGTAAATATCTGAAATCTGGAAATATTATTAACCAAAAAATAGGTTCAATCTATGAGAAACAGAAACCAGAGGAGGAACTTTAATGATGTAAAGTGTTGATGATGTAAATTTCAAATAAAGATGTGTTTCTTTTTTAAAAAATTAAATTTCATTGATTTGAGAGAGAGAAAAGAGGAAGAAGGGGAAGGGAGAGAGAAAGAAACAGAGAAGAATCAACTCGTTGTTCCACTTAGTTGTTCCATTTAGTTGTGTATTCATTGGTTGCTTCTTGTATCTTCCCTGACCGGGGATAGAACCCATGTCCTTAGGATGATGCTCTAGCCACTGAGCCATCTGGCCAAGGTGAAGATGTGTATCTCTTTTTTCGATGCCTTAAATCTTCTATTATGGACAATTTCAAGCTTTTACAAACTAACATTCACATATCACCCAGCTTCAAAAATTACCAAATCTAGGTCAGTGTTGTCTGGACTATATTCCTACCCACATTTCCTCCACTACTTCACTGAATTATTTTTAAGCAAATCCTAGAGATCTTATTATTTCATTACTAAGTATTTTAGTACTTATCTCTAAAACATAAGGAGGACTACTTGAAAAAAACCACAATAATATTCCAATTTAAAATATTAATATATATTCTTAATATCATCAAATAACCAGCCAGTCCCCAGTTTTCTCAAGAATTCTTTTTGTGCATTTGGTTTGTTCATCCAAAGAAGGCCTACAGCCTGACCTGTGGTGGCGCAGTGGATAAAGCATCGACCTGGGAACACTGAGGTCGCCAGTTCAAAACCCTGCACTGGTCTGGTCAAGGCACATATGGGAGTTGATGCATCTAGCTCCTCCCCCCTTTCTCTCTCTCTCTCTCTCTCTCTCTCTCTCTCACTCACTCTGTGTCTCCTCTCTAAATAAATAAATAAAAAGAAATTAAAATTAAAAAAAAAAAAGAAGGCCTACACATTACATTTGGTCAGTAGGCCCCTCAGACCTCTTCTAACCTACAGATTACTCCTCTTGCTTTTTTTTTTCTTATACTTTATTTGAAGAAACTGGAGTGTTTGTTCCAAAGTTTCCCATAGTCCACATTTTGCTAACTGTATCTTCAGCATATCATTTACCATCCTCCTCTGCCCTCTGTATTTTGTATAAATCTGTAATTAGAACTTGCAGTGTGATCTAATGTAGGTCGCATGTTTTTGGCAAGAATACTTCGAGGTGTCATTATGTATTTTCATCAGGAGGCACATAATGTGTGCTTGTCTCTCTTATGGGAACTATCAGTTACTGACGATCACTGTGTAGGTTTATTATTTCATTAGGGTTTGGGAAATGGTAACATTCTGATGTCATCATTCCTTCTATCTCAGCAACTATTTGATTATGGAGTAAAATAATTCTTTCAGCAAAGACAGGGTAATGCTTAATTCGTTCCCTTTATCGTTGTTCAAGAAAGTGAGTTGATTCATTTAGCATTCTCCAAAGGTCACCAACAAGGTTTTTTGTGTTTTGTTTTTATCACAAAGCCATGGGTTTTAAATATGCTGATGGGTTTAAATCTACCGCAATCGTTATTCTTATTGACTGGGCAGTGGGAGCATCTGCAGGTTTACTCCTGACCCTTCTTCTGACAAGACCACAGCAATCTCTGATGCTTCCTTGCTCTCTGATTTGAAAAGATGTGCTGGGCTCATTCTACATGTCTTGTTCCAGATCAGGCATCAGCCATTTCTCCAAGGAGTCGGGGATGGCTGCTGTGGCTGCCAAAACCAGATCCCCTCCACCCAGCCAGTGAGCTCCCAGCTGCTGCAACTGCTGGCCACTAAGAGCTCACAGTTCCCCTTCTTCAAAGAACTCTCCTGGCTGAACGGAGCTTCCTCACACCCCACCTCAGCATCTCATGACCAACAACTTGCTTCAAGTTAAAACGAATATGTAGTGCAATTCGTGCCCCAGAGCCCAGTGTACAGCCAGGCGAAAGCTAGTCTCCAGCCAAGCCTGCATCCTTGCTCACTAGCCCCTACCCTATCCTGCTTCTTTTATTCTCCTTTGACAGCTCTCCCCTAATAAATCACTTCAGATGAATGCCCTTCTCGGGCTCTACTTAAAAAACCCAACCGAAGACACAGCCTTGGTTTTTTTCAGTAAGAAATGACATTAGGATACCATAATATGTACTGCTACTGAATTGGTCATTGTTTCCAGACTTGTTTAGTAGACAAGGCCAGAAAATACATTTTTTATAAAGAAATTAATTACCCGTTCAAATTGATATTTCCAGTTCAATTCTAGGATGATAGGGATTTACTTAACTTCTCTGATTTTATACCTATATCTCTTCTCTCAGCCACTAAAAATTCTGGCACCTAACAATGTCAACATCTCTATTTGCTAAATGAAGTTTCTAAAGTTTTTTGACACAAGAACATAAATTGAACATGAAATAATACAGTCCTTTTAATTAGTATGCAAGTTCCCAGTCTTTTAAATCAGTATGGTTTATTCCAGAATGTCTTAACTCATATACAAGGACAATATACATATACAATAGCCCTTAAAACCTCAAATAAGAGTTTACATCCTTAGTAGTTTCTCTTTCTTAAGAATAATGATACCAACGGTCATTACATTCATATAAACCATGTTTTGCCATCTGATATTCATTCAATTTACAGTCACGCCCACACTCTGTGTATAATAGCATGTCTTTAGTAATTAGCCTTTTTCTTAGCATTTGCTACTCATAATTACCTGTTTGTGTTGTGCCTTGCATACTTCATGATATTGTTTTATTTAAAATAAGCTAAGTGGCCTGATCAGCGGTGGTTCAGCAAATAAAGCATTAACCCAGAGGTTACACTGAGGTCTCCAGTTTGAAACCCCAAGGTTGCTGGCTTGAGTGTGTGTTTGTCAACTTGAGCACAGGGTCATAGACATGATCTCAAGATAACTAGCTTGAGCCCCTTGAGTCAAGGCACATATAAGAAGCAATCAACGAACAACGAAAGTGAAGCAACTAGTAGTTGATACTTCTTACTCTCCCTCTCTCTCTCTCTCTTCCTCGCTGTCTTTCTCTCTCTTCCTTCCTCTCTCAAATCAGTAAGTAAAAAATTTAAAAATAAACAAAAAAATAAGTTAAATGTATGTTCTTATCATTTGAGCCCTTATTCTATGAACGTTTACTGTTATTCTTCTGCCTCCTTACCTGCAATGACTATTTAAACTCAATTTCTTTTTTTTTACTATGTACCAGGCATTTTATTAATTTTAATGGGGTGACATTAATAAATCAGGGTACATATGTTCAAAAAAAACATCTCCAGGTTATCTTATCATTCAATTATGTTGCATACCCATTACCCAAAGTCAAATTGTCCTCTGTCACCTTCTATCTGGTTTTCTTTGTGCCCCTCTAAACTCAATTTCTTTTTAATTTTGGTAAAATACACAAAATATAAAATTACCATCATAACCTTTAAATGTATTATAATACCTGTTAAGTATTCAGTAGTGTTGAGTACATTACATCATTGCAACCAATCTCCAGAACTCTTTTCAGCTTTCAAAACTAAAATGCTATGCTCATTAAACAATTCCCCATTCCCTTCTGCCATCAACACCATTCTGCTCACAAAAATTAGGAAATATTTCAAAATAAATATAAAGCAACAACAAAAAGAAGCATTTGATTTTTTTTATTAAACAAGAAATCAGAAAAACAAACAAGTCAAAGAACGTTGTTCGATTATGCAAATGAGATGCAAAACCAACCTTTATTTCATCAGTGAAAATGCACTGTACAAAAGGCTGAAAGTACTGGAGTATCTGCATGTTCCCTGGTCCCTAACTTTTGTGAACAGTGATGTACTGCTTTGATAATTTTGCTACTCTAGGTACCTCATACAGTATTCCTTTTCTTGTGACTAGCTTATCTCACTTAATATAATGTCCTCAGGGCCATCCATATTGCAGCACATGTCAGAATTTCCTTCCGTTTTAAGGCTGAATGACATTCCATCATATATATATTTCACATGCTTTTATTCATTCATCTGTCAGTGGACACTTGGGTTTCTTATACCTCTTGGCTAGTTAGTGTGAACAATGCCAGTATGAAATGGGTATACAAACATCTCATTGAGACCCTGCTCTCAGTTCTTTGGGGTGTATATCCAGTAGTGGCATGGCTAGATCTTATGGTAAATTTATTTTGAATTTTTTGAGGAAGTGCCATACTGTTTTCCATAGCAGCTGCACAATTTACATTCCCAGTAACAGTGCAAAGAGTATTTAAACCTAATTGTAACACCAGATCAAATTGGGTATCTGATCTGATTCCATCTTAGAGATGCAATCTGTATGTGGGGGTGGGGTGTCAGGGGTGATAAATCAGTGACAATCAGAGCTGATAGCCCACTTTACATTTGCTAATTGAGCAGGATGTGCAGAGGCTGCAGCATGGACTTGGTAGTATTAGACTAACGCGGACTTGCCAAAGCCTTGGTACTCTAGGGCGGCCAGTACAGATAACGCAAGCTGTGAGTAGGCTCTCAAAGACATATAGCTACTTCCTGGGAATGAGGTAGAGAAAACTGAGTAATTCCTCCAGTCTACTGACATCTAAATTCCTCCAGTCTACTGACATCTAAATTCTTATCACTGAAATTTCTCACCCAATTCCCCACGTGTTATCTGAGTTAGAACTTTCACAACCAGACTACAAGGGTGATGAATACCTGCCTCTACTATATTTAGACCTATGACCTTGGGTCAGTCCCTTGCTCTCTGAGACTCAGTTTTGTCAAGTTGGCTTAGTCATATATAACTACCCAATGCATATGCTGGTTGTGCAGATTAAATGAGATAATGAATATGAGCAGACTTTTAAAAATATGAAGTACTGCTTGACTACCAAAATTAGTGCAAAGCAGTAATTTTCCTGAAACATCACTGTCATTTCCAGAACTAACCTCTCCTCTCCCATGACATAAACTGAATGCTTTCCTTGGACCACACTCATCATCTCACAACTATTTTTAAAAAATAAAATGAGGCTCTATTGAGAAATGAGAGATGTTTGCCAGAGGAATACAACAAAGGTGATGTTTGGAAAAATTGAGAATTAGATGTAAGAGAAATCAGAGAAATAGAACTATGGGCCTAAAAAAGAAAGCTTTTTGATTCTCAAGTACAACTAACTTGTTACTAATTAGAGCTATCTAACAATGGGAGATCTTACCACTAAAGTACTCAAGCAATGAAGAATCTAGCATTAGGAGAATGTTGAATCAGACAAACTCTAAGGTTTTCTCAAACTTGAACATTTTGATTTCATAAGAACTGATGGTAACACATAACAGATGGGCTAAACTTGACCTTCTTCACAGATAATACAATAGGAAATGGTCTTAAATTGAACTCATGGTATTTAGGACAAAGATCAAGGAGTCATCTGAGGCAAAGACAGCTGTTAAAAGTCAACCAGAGCTCCAAGGGAAACAATGCCTGTGTCCTTCAAAATAAAAGAACTTAGGCATTCTCTTTCTTGGGAGCATGCCTGCCTTCTCCTCTCTCTGCTAACCCCCAGGCGTCATAGCTTTGCCTTTCTCTCTCCTAAGCCCCAAGGGCCCTTCTTCTGCCTCTGTAACTTGTTTCCTGAGCCTATGCAAACCAGCTGGCTCACTTCTACTACCACCATAACTTTTTAAATAAACTTCCTCATAATTTGAAAAATAAAGTAAAATAAAATAATTTACAGCCATTTTCCTGGAACAATTTAAAGACTGTTCTGGTTAAAGGTAAAGTAATGTCAGTGTTTTTCAACGGCTAGGCTGTAGGCCGATCTGTCAGAATTTTCTATCAGTCCACAAAAGAGTTAACCACCCCGATATTGTAAGAACATTAGAGACCCAATGATTTTAGCAGAATTCACTTATGCTCACAGTGATTTCTGCCATATCAGTCCCCGAAATAATGCTTCTGTTTTCACTGGTGCCCAAGTGTAAAAAAGGGTTGAAAACCACTGAGCTGCTAGACCACCTTTGAAGGAACTTTCTTTTCAGTTCTTTGATCCTCAGTTGTCCAGGAATTATAAGCAGCCATCTAAAAGTTTAATTAGTTTCTTTTGCTTGGAGCTTAAAGAATTTAAAGGGGAAAAGGAAATTGAAGGGAGCACTTTGAATACAAGAAAGACAAAAAGAATGACAAGCAGTCAAAATGCTGACCTTGGCGCCCTGGCTGAGTAACTCAGTTGGTTAGAGCATCACCCAGATACGCCAAGGTTGTGGGTTTGATCCCTGGTCAGGGCACATACTAGCATCAAGCAATGAATGCATAAATAAGTGGAACAACAAATTATTGTTTCTCTATCTCCCTCATTGCCTCTCTCTCAAATCAATAAATAAATTTTTTAAAAAATGCTTACCTTAAAGAGGACTGGGAGTTAGAAAGGTGTGCTTATATTTCTCTAGGCAGAGCATGCATACCTTCACCAAGTTCATCTTGGCTTCATAAACTGTTTGAGAAACTACACTCTATATTAGCACTGTTCATTTAATACAGTCCACCTTCATTGTGTGCTCCTGTATATCTAGTGATTGCAAATTTATAATAAATGAAATCTTTTGTAAGATTCTGTCGGGGAGGCATAGCAATGTGTAGTCAAGACTCGGGAAGTTGAATAAAGATAATTCAATAAAATCCTTTTGAAGCAGTTAACAAAAGATATTTAACTTTATTAATAATTCAATTCATGCTTTAGAATTCCAAAGAAGAAAAGGAAATAAACATTTCCTTTAGGAGCCTTTGTATTGGCCAGTTAATTAAGCCAAAGTAAGGAATGAGCTGTAGAGTCAAGCCTCCCACAGACAGGGAAGTGTCCTGAGGTTTTTCAACTAGAGCTGCCTGGTCTCACATATTGCAAACGGAAGAGGAAAGGGAAAACACATTTTAATAATCTAAGCAGGAAAGGAACAGAAGAACATCCTACTATATTTCAACAAGCTCAAGGATGTGTGGTTAGTCTTCTCTATATTACAGCAGGTTTCCAACTATAAAAATGATTTAAAGTCCTCTCAATATTAATTTAAAAAGAAAAACAACTATACAGTGTTCCAAAATATACTGCAGCCTCCTACAGTGACCTAAGCTGCAATCAGAAAAGCAGGGAATTTTCTCCAAACTCAAAAGCAAAATCCAAAAAGAGAAGGAAAAGAAGGGTAAAGTCAAGGAAGCAGAGAAGAAAAGGGAAGGAGTGATCAGTATGTGAGAAAATCCTGCTCTGCTACTTTCTCCAGTTTCTACCTGAGTTGCCTTTCCTCAGCCTAAGATGAATACCCTTACATGGAAGTCAGGAGGCCCGGACCCATCTCTGCTGAGGTGGCTGTATTTCTGAGGGAAGAGTTGAAACTTGTAAGGGGCCCTGGCCCTCGTCCCAACCTCTCAACACTGGAACATCCGAGGCTCAGTTCTCAACTCTCTTCTCTATCAATATTCGCTTCCTGGACCATCCCATGCAGTGTCAAAGATTTGATAATATCAATGTACAGATGACTTCCAATCCAGATTTATGTCTTCATGAAATCCAGACACCAGGATATCTAATAGATGTGTCAAACGTAACATATCCAAACTGGAAATCTGATTTCCAGCCCCCAAACCTGTTCTTCCTCGGGGTCACCATATCAGAGAGCAGAACCACCAATCATCCGTGCTCAGTCTGTCTGTCCTCCAACTCTTGTGTCAAACTTATCAGGTTCAATAATTCACTTACTTGTGGTGGGAACCTCAGAGTAAGAAGACAGAAGAAGCTCATGGGCCAAGCAAGGTTGTGCCAGCAGGGGAAGCAAGCTACAGCTTGGGTAATGACTTGGGAGTGCTAGTCACTTTTTTTTTTTAAGTGAGAGGAGAGGAGGCAAAGAGACAGACTCCCATTTGTGCCCCTACCGGGATCCACCCGGCAAGCCCACTAGGGGGCAATGCTCTGCCCATCTGGGGCCCTTGCTCCATTGCAACCAGAACCATTTTTTAGCACCTGAGGCAGAGGCCATGGAGCCATCCTCAGTGCCAGTGGCCAACTTGTTCTAATCAAACTTTGGCTGCAGGAGGGGAAGAGAAAAGAGGGGGGGATGAAGAAGCAGATGGGCACTTTTCCTGAGTGCCCTGACTAGGAATCAAACCCAGGACATCCACACACCGGGCTGAGCCAACTGGCCAGGACTATAACTTTCAATTAGATATTCATTCACCTCCATGAGAAAGTATGAGATTCTAAGTCATGAGAAAATATACACGATGCTGTCGCAGTGCGCAAAAGTCTGGAATCAGGAAAATGTAACAGAAAGGGAGACAGTAGTATACCTGATTATTTCCAAGTACTCTAAAATTCTTCCCTTATCCCACCCCCAATACCAAACACATAAATTCCTTTTGGGCCTGAGAGTTGTTGTACATCAACAGGTTCACATTAGTGGGCAAAAGTGTAGAAAGGTCCGAGCTGCTTCCCAAGTGCCATGCCACGAAAAGAGAGGACAGACAGAACCCACAGCAGAAAGGTCTGGGGTTTATCCATGGCTTTCAATGCCACTTAAAAATAGGTCTTGAATGGCGTAATAGTTGAAAGACACAAAGATCTCATCTATAGCTGCCATCTATGCAGGTAGGAAAGCTGAGACTCAAAGTGATTAAAGTACTTTAGGAGGGTTGATTAGGAGAAGAAACATGGAGCACCAGAAATGTGACGGCTTAAATTTCTCCATTCTCAACCTGCTCCAGTCAGAGTGCTGGGGCTGAAATCTTAGTTTCAGCATCTAGCAGCTGTGTGACCTTGACCAGTTTCCTCTTCTGAAAAGCAAGTGCACTCAGCCCGAAGATTTGCTACAGGGAAGGGCGCAGAAAACAATGTCAGTGTGCTGCCAGAGTTGGCAGGCAGTAAAGGGAGAGCTCTTAATATGATGATGATGATGCTTAAAAACACTAGGATTCCAACACACAAAAAATATTCTTTGTTATGTCAAAATACTAAGGAACAGATGGGGATCCTGATCTAATTATCTTTTCTGCTTCCCGGTGGTAGAAATTCCTAAGTATTTCAGGGTCGTGATACATAGCACAAGTCCCAAGACATGTTTCCTAAAAGAAAAGCAGGATAAATTTTTAGCTATCTCACCCTTAGAAACATTCCAAAGGCGTGAAATAAAAGGCATGCATAGTATTATGTTTATATTAGTGATCTCACCTAACCAGGCGGTGGCGCAGTGGATAGAGTGTCAGACTGGGATGCGGAGGGACCCAGGTTCAAGACCCCGAGGTCACCAGCTTGAGCATAAGCTCATCTGGTTTGAGTAAAAGTTCACCAGCTTGGACCCAAGGTCGCTGGCTTGAGCAACGGGTTACTTGGTCTGCTGAAGGCCCGCGGTCAAGGCACATATGAGAAAGTAATCAATGAACAACTAAGGTGTCGCAACGAAAAACTGATGATTGATGTTTCTCATCTCTCTTGGTTCCTGTCTGTCTGTCCCTATCTATCCCTCTCTCTGTCTTTGTAAAAAAAATAAGTAAATAAATAAAAACAAAAATAAAAAATATGTTAGTGATCTTCATCACAAATTCTTTAAGGCACATTTGAGCATAAATTATGAATCCAGAATCAGTAAACCAGCTAGAGCAGCAAAGATGCTGAAGTGTAATGCCTTCCACGTGGCATGTGGCCCATGTCACAAAGAGGATGGGCCTTCTGGAAGTGGCTGAAACTGCACTGTCACGTTTTTCTGATTCATCTCCTCCACAGCTACATCCTGTTTCAGTCTTTCTCCCTCATGGGCTCGCTTCTCATTCAGGTTGCCACTAGAAATGCCTGGAGATTTTCATGGAACGTCATTCAAATAATCCTGAGTCATCACAGCTGCTTTATTTGTACGCCAAACCACTGCCAGAACTGCCTTCACGGCAACGTGTAATAACACCGGCTTCCTCCAAACGTGTCAGCTAGAAAAGGCTCTGGCATCGGGCACAGGCTGAGTAGGGTGGCTCGAGCAGGCCCTACTGACTACACCTAACCAAATCTAGTAGAGGGCACGAGGCCTCAGCTCAAGTACACATAAAATCAAGGAAATGTCAGCAGAAACCATAAGGTTCCAGAAGGCTGAGCACGGATCAAGTGAGACTAGGAGCTAAGAGGCTCCTCACCACCAACTCTGGCAAATTCCAGTCTCCGAAATGACCCCTAGAAGATGCAGGAAGATGAAGGATGTGAGCTCTACCGGCCCCAAAGAACACTCCCCAAGATGTTTCTACTGCCCCAAGCAACAGAGAAGACTCCTCTGTTATTTCCTGTCTTCTAATTTCTCCTCTTCCAGTTGATCCTTCTGAAGAAGAGAGGGTGAAGGCCATCCTCAGATTCCCCATCAGCAGTGATCACAGATGCCGGCAGAGAATGTTACAAGTGAGTCCCAAGTTCAGGTCCTCATCACCTCATCCTTACATTCTGCAGGAGCTACTTAGCTGGTTCCTGCCCTGCTCCCTTCTGACTCACCTGGTCATGTTTAATCTTCCTAAAACCACGCTTTGAACATGTTACTCACCTCTTTTTGTGTCTCCATGAAACACAGGAAATAAAGTTCAAATGCAGTGGTTGGCTAGAATGTATTCTGGCCCCAATCTCTTTCTCCAGCTCTGTCCTGTATTTCTCTTACATAAATCCCCACATACGGCCCTGGCCAGCTGGCTCAGTGGATAGAGCATCAGCCTAGCATGCGGAAGTCCCAAGTTCAACCTCCCAGTCAGGGCACATATGAGAAGTGACCATCTGCTTCTCTTCCCTACCCCCTCTTCTCTCTCTCTTCCCCTCTTCAGCCAGTGGTTCAATTTGTTCGAGCGTTGGTCCTGGGTGCTGAGGATAGCTTGGTTGATTCTTGTTGGGTGGATCCCAGTTGGGGCGCATACAGGAGTCTATCTCTTTACCTCCCCCCTCCTTTCACTAAAAAAGAAAAATTCCCACATCCAACCAAACAGTTCTCAGTACTTTTGCTTCTCTGTTTCCCAGACTTAACTTCTGCTGCCTAGCCCATTCCTACCCAGATTTCAAAGCACAACTCAATCCCATCTCTTGCATGAAGTAGTTATTCTCTGATTATTCTATGGAGGGTTGGGAGCGGGAAAAGAGGAAGAAAGAAGAAAGAAGGAGGTGAAGGAGGAGGGGGAAGAAGAAGGAGGAGGAAAGGAGGAGGAGAAGGAGAAAAAGAAGAAGAAGGAGGAGGAGGAAGAGGAGAAGAAGGAGGAAGAGGAGGAGGAGGAGGAGGAGGAGGAGGAGAAGCAGACCTCTCCATTCTCTAAGTTCCCATACTGCATAAGTATATAAGTCATATATAAATACGATTCATTCATTCACTCAACAAAATGCATCCAGTTGAGATACTCTACAGCAGATGATATGGCCCCCAAAGAGGTCAAGATCTAGAGGAGGAAAGGATAGGAAGGAATTCCCATTTGTTGAGAGTGTATTCTAAGCAGGTCACTGTGCCATCTATGTCCATATGTCAGCTCAGTCCATATGTACAACTCAGTGAGGTAGCTATTGTTATTATTGCTTGACAATAAGAAAGCTGTCGCAAAGAGTTGAACAATCGGCAAAGATTAGTCTCTATGCTTTTTATTCTCCACTGGTCCTGGCCCATCTCAGAGTCTCTGCCCATCTCTGCCTTGCTTTGTCTTTGTGATGCTGACCTCTATAATCTGCATCACTCAAGCTCCCCTGCCCAGCAGCCTCCAGTTAGGCTGGGTGAACGGAAAGTGCCAGCAGCACACTCACTGGCCCTGATCCCTTCCTGACTCACCGGGATCTGGCCGTGGCTGCACCTCTCAGCCACACTCCTGGGGAAGGGGTCTTCCGTGGCTCAGCTCTTTCTACCAGGGTCTAGTAAGACCATTATCTTCAGGTTAGGAATAGTAGGGAGGTTCCATTTGAAGGCTGGTGAAACACCTTAGCCCTGCCCACACCTCTGTAAATCATCTTTTTATTAAACTCTCTTAGTGTGCCAACTATTTCTTTTCAGATACACACAGCAGGACTTGAACCCATGTCTATTTTACTACACAACCTGCCTTTTTTCACCTGAATAACTGCTGTGTAGGAGATCTGTACAAAGTGCCAAGGATCAAAGCAAAGGGCACCTTACTCTGATCACAAGGATCAGAAAAGACCTTTCTGGAGAGTCGCTTGATCATGAGCCAGTCTTAAGAGGTGAATTGAAATTCACCAGGAAAACAAAGAGTGAGGACTGGCATTCAAGAGCAAAACAGATGCCAAGTTCAAAGTCACAGAGGCAAAAGGAATACATCATATTACCTAAGGCAGTTACATATAGTGCTCAGAAAAGAATAATGGTGACTGAGGGTTTCTAAACTGAAGATAACTCTCCATTCTGATCCACATGGAAAGATTAGAAGAAGCAAAGAATTAGCTGAATTCTGAGTGACAGACCTCATTTGCTTACCTCCTATCTTCAACAGATCCCCATCATACCCAGTAAATACAACTATTTAACATAATATGCAAACCCTCAGTGACCTGGCCCTGCCTGACCCATCCAGTCTCACCTACCAGCACCACCTTGAGCTGGTCCCTGTGAGCCATTCCCTTCCATGCTCTGTGATTTTGTACCTGCTCTTCTCATTAGTGATATCTACCTCCACTTTCCACCTGATAAACCTCTTGTCTTCAGGACGCATCTGGGACGTCTGCTTCTCGGTAAATATTTCTGGTCCTCTCAGGTGCTTCCATAGTGCCTTGTGCAAAACTCTACAATGGTATTTTCATAAGACAGACAGACATCATGTTTACTTGTTTACATGTCTACTTACTCAACTGGGAGTTCCCAGAGACCAGGTACTATAAGAAGGTAGCAGACTGTGTAGAGGTAAGTACTTGGGCTCTGAAGGCAAGCTGCCTGGATTCAAATTCTAGACTTTGCCCCCAAGCAACGTAAGTACACTTAGGCAAGTTACTAACCTTCTCTGGGCCTCAGTTTCATCATTCATAAACTGGGAATAATAACAACATCTACATTATAGGGTTGTTAGGTGAATCACACAGAGTAATTCTGGTTACACAGTAAGCTCTCAGTAACTATTTGTTAGTGATATATGTTCATCCTTATTTCCTGAATCAAAGCGTTTGTTTGTTAAAGGAATAAATTTTCCTACTATTTTATATTGCCCCACATAGGTACCAAATTCTACTTAGCCTTTGTTTTTATTAAATTACAAAAAGACTCATTTCTAAATACAGGGTGGGCAAAAGTGGGTTTACAGTTGTTCATACGGAAAATATAGTAATACAAGAATTAATAAGCAATAAAACTGTATTTATAATAAGCAAATAAACTGTATCTCGTGTACTCCCAACTGTAAACCTACTTTTGCCCATCCCGTAAGTACAGTTGGTTCAAGTTAGACAGGACCTTTCCTTGCCGTTTTCATTGGCCCAGTGATTGAGTCAGACATTCCCGAGGCTTTGCAGCCACACCACATATGCTGCCACAATTTTACCCCACAGAAGGGCAGTTGTGTTTCAATGATTCATAAAGATGTATCATCACATCAAATCAAGACGGCTCCCCTAGGCTGCCACGAGGAAACGGCCAACACCAGCTCCCTGCAGTATAGGGGCAAGCCACAGGCAACCTCCCATGAATGCTAAAGCAATGCGAAATTTTTGCAGCCATGAAATAGTTTTTTCAAAGCTTGAAAGTGGCATTGCTAAACCCGAATCTTCAACTGTTACATTGTTGGTAAAAAGTCTACGGGGAAAAACCCTCACCTCCTTTTTTTTTGTACAAAACACAGGAAAAAGATGTGTTTGGTTAGGGATTTAAAAAAAAGAAAAAATTCAGAGCACACAGAACAATGCGCTCAGGCAGGGAGCAGGAAGTGGAGCCCTGCTTCCGGCTGAGCCCCAAATGTCCAGTGAAGCCAGCACTGTGGCCGACAGAGACACGGGGCACCGGGTTAAAATAAAAAGACAACACCTGTGGTGGTGCAGTGGATAAAGCGTCGACCTGGGAACA
This sequence comes from Rhynchonycteris naso, assembly GCA_037038555.1. Lineage (NCBI taxonomy): Eukaryota > Metazoa > Chordata > Mammalia > Chiroptera > Emballonuridae > Rhynchonycteris > Rhynchonycteris naso. Next base: position 22,732,838 of record CM073000.1, read on the forward strand.
CTGAGGTCGCCAGTTCAAAACCCTGCACTGGTCTGGTCAAGACACATAAGGGAGTTGATGCTTCTAGCTCCTCCCCCCTTTCTCTTTCTCTCTCTCTCTCTCTCTCTCTCTCTCTCTCTCTCTCTCTCTCTCTCTCACTTTGTGTCTCCTCTCTGAAAAAAAAAAAAAAAGAAGAAGAAGAAGACAACACCCAGGCCGTGGACCAACACAGAGGCCACCCCAAGAAGCCCAGCTCCCTCTCAGAGTCACCCTGTCCCAGCAGAGGGTGGTGCAGCCCTTACTGGTACAGAAGCCACCATCTATCCCGCCCATTCCCCCCACCCTTAACTCCCCCCTCCCCAGGCTCAGCTCCCACCCCAGACTCCAGGCCCACCTTTCCCAGCCTGACACTGGCTCGCTGTCACCCTCTGCACACCTCAGACCTGTCCTTACCGTACCTCAAACTCCTTGGCCCCTTGGCCCAGTCTAGACCCTGGCTCAGAAATCACCAGTTTTTTAACTGATGTCTGGCTAACTCGGGAGTCTTTGACTCTGTGAAACTGGTGCCACCACATTCCTTGCTGGATCGCATGTGAGTGCACCCTCACTTGTTGAGGAGAAGAAGAGGAAAACCTAGTTACTTAAAGTTAACCTAATAATTTTTTGAAACTAAGAGAATGACCATACCACTGGACAGTGTCTTTAGTATCCTCATAAAAGACAGTTCTCTACTTACAGGCCTCCTTGTCACGGCGCCTTGCACGGAGTGATAAAATTCTGGCTGGACTCGGCTATTCTTCTTGATCCTCCGCTTCCTGGCTGAGGCTTCTTGCTCGCTCTGCTGGTGGACGTCCAGCACGGGTTTGGCTTCCTCCAGACGGGCCGCAGCAGCTGCGGCGGCGGCGGCAGCACGCCTTCTGATGTGCCGGGGACTTGCTCTGAATCCCTGCAGAAGACAGGTTCGTATTAAGATCATTAGGAAGTTCTCTGGGGCTCATTATATAGAGAGCTCCCAGAGTCACCCAGCTCAGTGAGATCACTTACATCCCCAATGTGAGCACACAGAAGAAAGGAATCTAACATGCCCGTGAGACTAATCCACCAGTATTCTCCAACACCTCATGTTTCAGGGCCCAGAGTTACTCCACTCTGAGAAATGCTCTAAACCCCATAAAGCCAGTCCAAACAACACAGAGGGCAGGTGACACATTGCTTTACTTATGTATACAGAAATCAGAGTATGTGTGGAGAAGGGTGTTTCCACGTCAGGGCAGGGGACCAGACAGAGGATCATTCCAGGGTTAAGAGCTACTCTATACTCTGGAAACCAGACTCCTTAAAGGGGAAGAGCAGAAATGCAAAGCGTCGTTATAAAATACCACAATTTGAAGTTCTAGATCTAAACGAAGGCAAATTGGTGAAGTGAATATGGGTTTTGGGGTCAGATGAGCCTCGGTCCAAACACCAATCTGTTCATTATAACTACACATTTATTAAACATTTATAAATCTAACTTTTCTTTTTCTTAATTTTTTATTAATTTTAATGGGGTGACATTGATCAATCTGGGTACATAGGTTTAGAGAATCTAACTTTTCTAATGTAAGAAATGGAGAGCAGTCTACTCACTGGGTTTTTAAGATTTAGATAAAGTAATATATGTAAAATTCTAAGCACAGTATTTGGGAAATATCAAGTACTCGATAAAATATTAATTTTCCTTTCCTCTTCGAGTAAGGTGAGTATTAGGACAACTTGCTAGCAATGGGAGCGAGTTCAGCTGAGCCATAAATGTATCTGGGAATGTGCAAACAATTTTGGAAAACGCCCAAGAATGACATAAAATGGTTTCTGTCCCATACAGCTACAATGTAGTAAAGAGCAGATGAAGAAGTCCCACACACAAGAACGTGCAATCAAGGGTGAGAGTAGGCATTTGAGGACTCTCAGTGCCAGTAGATCTCAGAGAAGGGATCAATAAATGAGTGACACTGAGAATCCTCTCTATTGGGTTAGCTGAGTGGGTGGCATGTGAAATTTATATTCCAGTTCTAGGAAACAACATAAGGAATGAATGAATAAGTAAAATGATGGGTGGAAGAATGGACAGAATATTGACGCAGCAATGGGAAACATTATTTGATGATGTGTCAGGATGCTAGTACAGACGACACACAAATTACGGTGGGAAAGAGGAAGGCCTGAGGAGCGAATGCCCCAGGGAGAGCTCCTGTAAAATCGTGGGTCTTCTGGATTTTAAAAGATGCAGAAAAACCTAAAGATTGCAGTAAAGGCATAAAGAATGCAGAGTAAGAATTTCGGGGGGAGAAGCAGTATGACAAAAGGCTTGAGATGATTCTGTGGGATACTGAGAGGTCATTGTCTATGAGGGATTGTCACTGAGGAACATGGGACAAGGTCTGGAGTCTCATTATGGACACCCTGAATACCAGGCTGAAGGATTTGAAGAAAGAGACAAAAGTGGGGGGTGACCCACAGAGTCCAACGCAGCACTGAGATCAACAGAAATAAATAAGAAGGGAGAGCAAATGGATTTGGTCATAATTTGGGCACTTTCCTCTCAATTCCAAATTTACAGCCTGTTCCCATCCTTCCTCTGTGTGCAAGTTCAGCTGAATCCCCTCCAACCTAAAATAGTCCCAGAAGCTTCCCGAAGCTCCCACATAATCCACAAGCTACTCTATAGCAGCAGCCAGTGAAAAAAGCAAGAGAGGTGAGCAATTACTGAATGGTGTTCTAGAGCAGTTAGGACCAAATGCTTAAGAAGCAACAACCACACAGACTGCTTTTAGATATGCAGGTTCCTGGACACTACCCCATCTCTCTATATCTCTTTCTCTCTCTCTCTCTTTTTCTTCCCTTCCCCAACCTTCACTTCCTCTCCCCTTATACCTTCCTTCTGAATTAGACTCACTAGCGGTAAGATCAAGAACCTGATTTCTTGACAAGCTCCTCTGTGCTAACTTTCAGCTCTTTGAAGACAGAACCTCTAGGAGCTGAAGTTTAGTCTGACCACGAGGTGGCACTAACTTTCATAATCCTTGTACTCTTTCTAGTTCAGAAATGCGTGTGCTAGTAGAATTAATTAACAAAATACTGGATAATATACTAGCTTCTGTTATAGTAGGGTGAGCTGAGTAGACGTCTTTGGTAATAATGCAGATTCTCCTCTTATGAAGCCTCTTATGAATCATAATCAAACAAATTTCGCTTGTATTATTACCAATAGTCTGTCGTGGCTTACAAATTTTAGAAACACTTAGGAAAAACACTACATAAAACTCCCTTAAACTGACAAAAAAAATTAAAACACGCTGGTACAGCCATTCTGGAGGGCAATAACCCAGTAAATCCACGTCCCTGTATTTACTCTAGAGAAATTCTTGCAAGTATGTCTAAGAATATATTGAAGCATTATTAATAATAAAAATTAGAAACAGTTTAAATCAGTCTTTTTTAAACTACAGTCGTTTTCATTTCACACTTATTGTTTTCAAGATCTGAGGACTACCATGTAAGCCTCTATGATTTCTCTCATATCCAAACACACTTGTACTGTTCTTAAATAACTTTTTATAAGCACTGTAGTATAATATGCAGACATCAACCAGACTATCTGGGTTCAAATACTGCCTTTCTGACTTCTTCATTGGGTGATCTTGGATAGTTACTTAACCATTTCCCTGTCTGGCAACTGGGGTTCAAACTAGTATTTATTTCATAGCAATGTTGAGGGAAAATGAACTAATCTATGTAAAGTACTTAGAAAAGCATCTGGCACATAATGCTATATACATGTTGTCTATGATTATTATGTATATGACATGTGAGTAAAAGAGTCTCAAAGACAAAAGTGTGTTATTTTCAGATATAAAAAGGAAAATGAATCACTGCAAGTGTGCCTTGCTGCAGATACGAACCATCCTGATGATCAAGAGAGAGTTCTTTGCTCCAGAGAGTTCCAAGTACTTACTCTCCAGTGAGTCAAACTCTCTGGCTTGAATGCCATCTCTCTTATGACTTACTTAGGTGTGCAATGCTGGCCAAGTTACTTCTCTGTGTCCCAGTTTCTTCCTCTGTCAAATGCATCTAATAATACCTCTCTCACATTATTAAGATGGTGTTTAAGTGAGATAATCTGCATTAGGTACTCAGAACAGTATACAGATTACATCAGTAGTCAACAAATTAGCACCATTATTACTATTTCACCTCCTGGCTGTTAAGGCAGCAAATCACATGCCAGCAGTCAAGAGCTATGACTGCAAATACTATAAACAACATAAAGTCATAAGTAGGCAATCGTTTTTTTGTTTCTCTAAATCCCTGTGTAGAATTACAGGTCCTTGGTTTATTACACTCGCTTGTCCTAAATACTAGTTTAAAAAATATGCCACAACTTTTAATAGAGAGAAATTTTATTTTGAAACAGTAGGTGGTGCTATAACCTCTTACATATGGTAACCAAATTTGACAGTGGAGTATAAAATCCATTTCTCTCTTGCTTGTTTGATTTTTGCCTGGATACCCCTTAACCAATAGGTGACAGACACTTGGCAGTCTCCTGATAGCGGACTTCTGTCACTTTTTTTCTTTTACTTTTTTTTTTATATTTTATTCATTTTAGAGAGGAGACACAGAGTGAGAGAGAGAGAGAGAGAGAGAGAGAGAGAGAGAAAGGGGAGAGGAGCTGGAAGCATCAACTCCCATATGTGCCTTGACCAGACCAGTGCAGGGTTTTGAACTGGCGACCTCAGTGTTCCCAGGTCGACGCTTTATCCACTGCGTCACCACAGGTCAGGCCTGTCACTTTTTTTAGGCCACTCAATTTATCAGCACCTTTTGATTAATTGTCAAGATGTGACCTCTTGCTACATAGCTACGTCAGGGTGTTCCACAGCCCACTCTAGATCTGGCCTCTTCATAAACAGGTCCAGTTCACGAGTGGGCACATGACCAAGGCCCAAGCGGTCAAAATCTCTCTGCTTGGATATTGAATATTCCATGGAGGAATAGAAAGAATAAAAAGATACAAAGAATTCATCAGTCTTCTAGTGGTTACACCAGGGACCTTCTAAACCTGCCTAAGCTTTGTCTGTTATAACCAGTCTGTCAGTCTTGACTCAGGATTCTATCATATATTTGTAATAAAGTCTCTTTTGGCTTAAGTCAGATTCAGTTCCCTATGAACAAAACCTTAGTGCATACTCTTTCTGTTACACTTTTCAGATGGTTAGTAATTTTCTCCCGAGGCTGAATACTCAGACTTCATTAGGCTGTTTGCCTGGGTAGATTGTCATAAAAGGGAGGAGATATTAATAGCAATAATTTACCAAGCACCATTCAGGTGTTAAGCTTATTATATCCGTTTCATAGACCAGCAAACTGAGGCTTATCAGGGTTAAGTAATCTACCTAAAGCAAAAATTTGCAATTAGAAAAGCCCATATTAGAACCCAGGCATACCTAACTCTAAACCAATACTTTCTTATCACTCTGCTCTTGCACGGAGATTGTAAAGCAGTAGAAACACCTTCAGAGCTAATCTTCTGTATGTATTCACAGGCCTGGCACCAAGGAACTGCTCAAGAATATATGTTGACTGGTTAAAACAAGAAAAAGTCTATAAACAAAAATAAGTGAGACATAAATTGAAAAAGTTAACACTGTCGCCTGACTTGTGGTGGTGCAGTGGATAAAGCGTCAACCTGGAATGCTGAGGTCACCAGTTCAAAACCCTGGGCTTGTCCGGTCAAGGCACATATGGGAGTTGATGCTTCCTGCTCCTCCCCCCTTTCTTCTCCTTCTTTCTCTTTCCTCTCTAAAAAAAAAAAAAAGTTAACACTGTCAGGTAAGAATTACTGTTTTCTGAGATCCAACTATTACCCAGTTTATTAGTGAAGCATCTAAACAAATGGAAACTGAAGGTATTGAATCATTGAGCATTCACATAGAATTGCTTTTGTGTTATTGTTGTACTGGAAAAACTAAGGTTTATAAGTATATAAGATACAAATTTATCATATAAAAATATTATGAAGCTTAATAAGCTGATGTTTACAAAGCATATAATAGCCCTGTAAAAACTGTGATTTTTCTCATCCAACGCGAGACATAAAAGGTATAGCAGAAGTTCTTGGGTCTATGAATAAAACTCAAGGCAGATGGGAAAGGCAGTCAATAAACTTGGATGGAGAAAAATTATGCCTTTTATTTTCATTAACCATTAATTTACACTACTAAATTATAAATGTAGGTCATAAACTTGGCATTATTAGCAGGTACCTTTGATTTTTGTCACCAAAAGAAATCACAAATATCTAAATATTAAATTATAGTGGCCGCAGATATTTTGAAATATCATTTATACTGTGTTACTTCAAAATCACAGCAGTTAGTAAATCTGCTACTAGGTGTTGTTATTTAATACATTAATAAAGTAGTACCTATATTTTTCAGTCAAAAATGATTTTAATAATTCATAATTTTAATAATTCATAATTGGCCGGCTGTTCAGTGGATAGAGCATTGGCCCAGCCTATGGACATCCCAGATTCAATCCCTGGTGAGAAGTGACCATTTGCTTCTCTTCCCCTCCCTTTCCCCCTTCTCTCTCTCTTCCTCTCACAGCCAGTGGCTCAACTGGTTCAAGCGTTGGCCCCAGGCACTGAGGATAGCTTGGTTGATTCAAGCATCAGCCCCAGACAGAGGTTGCCAAGTGGATACCAGTCAGGGTGCATGTGGGAGTCTGTCTCACTATTTCCCCTCCTCTCACTTAAAAATAATAATAATTTATTATTATATTTCAATATAATCGGCTTCCTTTGTAATTGTTTATTATTTTATACATTTTAAAACAGTCTGAGAATGAGTTTGTGAGTTTTACCAGACTGTCAAAGAGGTTTATGGTATAAAATAGATCTAAAATACAGAAAATCTCAGAAATTACCATAAAGAGTTTCTGACAAGAGACTGCTATCTGCTCACCTAAGTTCATATTTGCCTCTTTTTCTTGGTCACAAGCTTGACTATATTTCCCAGCCTCCCTTGCAGGGCCATGTGACTGAGTCCTAGACAGTGGAATATAGACATTAATAATTATACCACTTCTGGACCTAGCCCATAAATACCTTCCAGATTCACATCCTCATGCTCCTCCCTTTTGGTTAGCATGACCTTCAGAGCAACCCTGAAAGTCACATATTAAAGATGACAGTGCCTTTGTCAGCGTGAGTCCTTGCATAACTGCAAGGAAGAGGCCATTCTGCCAACCTGTTCACCTATCTATACCTTTCAGTGAGCAACAAATATACTTCCATTTTGTTATACATTGAAGTGTGTATTTGCTCCAGGAGTTGGCACTAATCAGGGATTCTCACACTTTATCAAGCAAGCATCAGAGCCAGCAGCAAGGCTGATGAAAACACAGATGGTTGGGCCTCACCCTCAGAGCTTCCAGCTGAGTAACTCTGGGATGGGGCTGGTAATTTGCATCTCTAAGGAGTCCTCACATGCTGCTGACGCAGCCATCCCAGGACTACAGCACCACTACAGTATCAGAATCCCTGTTCTAATACCAGCTCCTGCCACGTACCGTGTGGTCAGTGAGCAATTTTGGTCATAGTAACACTGGTCCCCATTGTGCTGTGCACAGCAGGACCCTCAAGATTAAAGCGACTTTGTCCTCTGTGCTTTTAACAACCCTACATTAAAAGAATGGCCATGGAAACCACTCAGTGGGCTGGGTAAGAATATAATGTATCTAAAACTACTCTCTGTTTTCAGAAAGAATGTATTCCCTGACAAATACGGGATAATGGGGCGAAATAGTACTTTTAAAGTCTTGTTTTCTAGTTATTATGCATTCTTTGGTAAAGATCACACAAATTTCTATTTTTAATCTTTGCAAAGTCTAAGGAAGTATACATTTACCTTAGATAAAGTTTCACAGATTAATAATGTAATATTTCTTTTATACTGAATAATATTATATGAACTGGTTATTAGTTCCTGCTGATCAGAAAATCTAACTGGCAGAGAGTCTTGATGGTTTTTTCAAATTGCAGATAAGTTACAGCTTAAATATAGTTTTTGTAAATAGAAATCTATTTCAATCTCTTAATGATGTCAATCATTCTTTGGACATATGCCACCCCCAGTCCCTGCTGCCTGGGGAACACCACCAGCAGGATATGGTTATTGGGTCTTGATACTTCACCAGAGTCTCTTCCTTAAAAGTTTGATAAAGAAATACCAAGAGCCAGAGCCACTTAGCACAGAAATTAAAACTGAAAAAAATATTATTCTGTAGACAATATAAATATGCAGAGCTTAGGTTCTTATTAAAATGCAGATTCTAAATTTCCTTTTCTTTTTTTTAGATTGTATTTATTCTTTTCTTTTCTTTTTTATTTTTGAGAAAGAGAGAGAGAGAGAAGGGGAGAAGAGCAGGAAGCATCAACTCCCATATGTGCCTTAACCAGGCAAGCCCAGGGTTTCGAACCAGCGACCTCAGTGTTCCAGGTCGATATTTTATCCGCTGAGCCACCACAGGCCAGGCTGATTCTGAATTTCTAATAAACTCCCAGGGGATCCCAATGATGCTGGTCTGCAGACCAAACATTGGGTAAAAAGGATGTAGAGGCCTGGTGAAGACCCAACGGCCCTGTAAAGACTAAGGGTAACAGTATGGAAACCATGGTGAGCAAAGGAAAACAACTGACAGCACAAGGAGGAGTCCATCTGAGTCACTCCTTTGGCATTGCACTGCAGCAAAAGGCCTTAAAAACCACAACGACTCTGAACTCTGTGAAGCCGGACCCCGTCACGGGTCTTGTTGTTGAAGTCCATTAAATGACACATATATCCTTACAACATGCCCTAAAATACAGTAGATCTCTGATTCTGTACCCAAATGAGTGTAAGACACAAATATGGCCTCCACAATAGGAATGGGTAAAAGAATAAAAGGAGACTTTGAGGTTAAAACTACTTGAGATATAGCATCTTTTCCTTCAAGGGGCTGAAAGTGCTTTTTAATTATAACTGTTAGATTAACTCAAGCAAGGATCACAGAGTACACTCAGAAAACTAACTATATTGTCTCTCTTGGCTGTCCTTCAAACCCAGAATAGGGCAGAATAAGGATTAATTTTCTCCCAATCCTACATAATATTTGGGGTAGATTCCATATTTTTTTCTGGTCTTTCTTGGATAATTAAAAAGTCTTCTAGCCACTTCTAATCACCAAAACAGTGTCATTCCAATGAGGTCATATCGCATCCCCTGGCTTCTTCTTGGACAGGGTTTAAAGTGAGTCTAGGTTCCTTCTCCCAAGAGATCCATGAGAAATACTCATACATCCTTAACTCCAACATATTTGGGAGAGCGAGCTGTTCCCAGCGCAGCCACCTCCACTTGCTCAACCGTTCGAGCAGACAGATACTGCCCCTGGTCCTTCAGAGTTGTCACATGTGGTCTGTTCCCAGACTCATCACACAGATGCTGTTGACACAAGTCAGGTTTCCTAATGGTCTCCTTAAAATTGCTTTCACTGGCCCTGCCAGTTGGTTCAGTGGTAGAGCGTCAGCCCGGCATGTGGAAGTCCCAGGTTTGATTCCTGGCCAGGGCACACAGGAGAGGCAACCATCTGCTTTTCCACCCTTCCCCCTCTCCTTTCTCTCTCTCTCTCTCTTTCCCTCCCGCAGCCAAGGCTTCATTGGAGCCAAGTTGGCCCGGGCACAGAGGATGGCTCCATGGCCTCCGCCTCAGGTGCTAGAATGGCTCGGATTGCAAGCAACACCCCAAATGGGAAGAGCATCGCCCCCTGGTGGGTTTGCCAGGTGGATCCCGGCTAGGCAAATGTGAGGGGTCTGTCTCTCTGCCTCTCCACTTCTCACTTAACAAAAATACCAAAAAATAAAAATAAAAGTTGCTTTCACTAAGGCTTAAAGGGACTGTGGTGAGACTCAGGGCACTGCTAGGAAACCCAGAGCTATTCAATTGGGTAGCCCCTAGCCACATATGGCTATTTGCATTTAATTAATTAAAATTCAACTAAAAATTCAGTTCTTCAGGGCCTACTAGCCACATTCCAAGTGCTCGATACCACATGTGACTAGTGGTTACTGTACCGGATGATGCAGATAAAACATTTCCATTATCACAGAAAGTTCTATGGAACAGCATTCCTCTAATCTCTCATAACTTTCTCCATACTGCCTAAAGCTGGTGATGGATGGCTGTAGATGTCAGGGTAGGCTACACGATGCAGCAAGCAACAACAAACCTCAGTATCTGCACTCAATAAAAAGTTCTCTCTCTCTCATGGCACAGTGACACGTGGATCGGCAAGGGGGTAAGTGCTCTGTTCCATTCGGTCATGCAGGGCACCAAGCACCTGCTATCCTCACTGTCCTCCCCACTCTGCTAGTTTATGGGAAAAGAGCCAGGACTGCATGTGGTTGGATTCATTGGGGCAGGCTCACAAACAGCACACATCTCTTCTTCTGACATTTCATTAATCTGAACTCAGTTACATGGCCATCACCTAACTGCAAGAGAAGCTGAGAAACGTAAGTAGGCCATGTGTCCAGAACAGGACAATACAGAGAGTGGAAAGCCACAGCAGACATGGCCACAGAACTAGTGGCAAAACCAATTTTATAACCACTCCTTTTGCAAGTCCTGCAGAGCGGTCTTAAGTCTTCTCTGTGGCAATGCAATCCTTATCAATGACTATACTTGAGGGCTCAGACAACACCAAGACCAAAAGAGGGCCATTTACACATCTTATTACACAGCCAAACATAATTTGAGGCCCATTTATCAATACTTTTCAACATTGTTTAGCTGGTTAACTATACCCAACTCTAACTCTTTACAGTTAATTAATAATTTCTAGTTATCAAACACTTTCTATCTGTCCAACACTGGGCGTGCACTGTCTCATTATGTCTTACATTCCTTGGAGGTAAATATTCTTTTATTGTTCATTTTATAGACATAAAATAGACACTTAGAAGTTTGCCTAAGACTTAGTATCATGGGTCAGCAAACTATGGTCCTCAGGACAAATCTGATCTACTATCTCCCTGCAAAGTTTTATTAGAATACAGCATGCCCATTTGTGTACATATTGATAGTGGCTATTGCCTTTTGTTGTTGTTGTTGTATTTTTCCGAAGGTAGAAGTGGGGAAGCAGTCAGACTCCCAAATGTGCCCGACCGGGAACCACCCGGCATGCGCACCAGAGGCGATGCTCTGTCCAACTGGGGCGTAGCACTTTTGCAGCCGGAGCCATTCTAGCGCCTGAGGCAGAGGCCATGGAGCCGTCCTCAGTGCCCGGGCCAACTTTGCTCCAATGGAGCCTTGGCTGCAAGAGGGGAAGAGAGAGAGAGGAAGGAGAGGGGAAAGGGTGGAGAAGCAGATGGACACTTCTCCTGTGTGCCCTCGCCAGGAATCAAACCCAGGACATCCACATGCTGGGCTGACGCTCTACCGCTGAGCCAACCGGCCAGGGCTGTGACTATTTCTGTTACACAAGCAGAGTTGAGCAGTTGCCACACACTCCATATGGCCTACAAAGTCAAAAATCTTTAACAGGTGGTCCTTTACATAAAAACTTTGCCAACCACTCTTTCCAGTATCCTGCAGGGCCTGGAGCACTCTGCTTCTATCACAAACAGAAACGTAATTTTGATTCCATATTTCGGTCTCCCAATCAGTGCTCTCCAACAGCGACCTGGTCTGTGATACATGAAATCATTCTAATTTCACCCTGGTCACCATGTCTATCTGTTTGTGGTTTCACAGGCAAATAAAAAAAACATCTGTTATACTGTTTTGTCAAACACATAGATGTTACTATGTGGATGCACTTGGGTTATTTTACTAGTAATGATTATGTCTAACCCTGGATGATTTTTTATATTTGGATTGTGTAAAGCCAGTGGCTCAGGCCACCATCACAGCAGCCTGGCCAATGCAGATTCACATTTGAGTCGGACAGTCGGTAATGAAACAACGGAGCCAAGAACTGGTGAGCCATCAGCTTTAATTCTAGCTTGCACCCAGTGGGCAAGTAAAAACACACACTGAGCTCCAAAACCCACTTATTCAGTGCTCACAAAGCTACTAACTTATCCGAGTTTCCTAGAATCAAAGGTTTCTAGCTCACCAGACTTATTCATTTGTTTCCCATCTCCTTCTCTCTGTGCAAACTGGCTTCTCCTTCAGCACTCCACCATTGTAAAGCCAGTATTGCAGCCACCAACAGGGCTGCCTGGCCAGTGCAGGTTCACATTATATTCGGACAGTCGGTAATGAAACAACGAAGCCAAGAACTGGTGAGCCATCAGCTTTAATTCTAGCTTGCACCCGGCGGGCAAGTAAAAACACACACTGGGCTCCAAATCCCACTCATTCAGTGCTCACAAAGCTACTGACTTACCCGAGTTTCCTAGTGTTGAGCAGATAAAATATATCATGCTCACTTTGTTAAAGATGGCGCTGCCCACATGGAAGTTCGTTGATATTGATGTGTGTTCTGGAACAGGCTGTGGGCAGGCCGGGTCATTGTAGCCTAAGGCTTAGTTTAAGAGTAAGCTCTTCCCCACACCCTTGACTGATTGGATGATGTGGGGTGGTGCACTCTCTGAGGAATCCCATTATACAGAGACTTCCTTGTTTGTATAATTGGATTAAAGGTTTTGAGTCTATGCTATAAAGTGGGAGAGACCAGTAGCTTGATCTCCCTCGCTTGGTTCCTGAGGTAGAAGGGAGGAGAGCAGATTAAGGCCACGTGAAGGCCAGAAGAAGCAGCCAAGATGGCACAGTGCTGAGGGAGAAGCCAGTTTGTTAACAGTTTGTACTGGAGGAGATGGAGAACAGAAGTGAATAAGTCTGGTGAGCTAGAAGCCTTTGATTCTAGGAAACTCAGATAAGTCAGTAGCTTTGTGAGCACTGAATGAGTGGGTTTTGGAGCCCAGTGTGTGTTTTTGCTTGCCCGCCGGGTGCAAGCTAGAATTAAAGCTGATGGCTCACCAGTTCTTGACTCCATTGTTTCATTACCGACTATTCAAATCTAATGAGAACCCGCACGGGTCAGGGGGCTGTGATGTTGACTCCGACTACTGGCTTTACACCCAGAATCAAAGGTTTCCAGCTCACCAGACTTATTCACCTCTGTTCCCCATCTCCTTCTCCTGCACCAACTGGCTTCTCCCTCAGCACTCCACCATTTTGGCTGCTTCTCCTGGCCTCCTTCATTTGGCCTTTCTCTGCTCTCCTCTCTAATGCTAATCTCAGGAACCTAGAGAGAGCAAGCTTCCGGTCTGCCCCCATTTTATAGTGTAGAAATTCAAAACTTTAATCCAATCTACAAACAAGGAAGCTTCTGATAAAAAGTCACTCATCTGAGGCATAATGAGAGGATTCCCATGAGAGTACACCACCCTATAACAAAAAGGGTGGGAAAGGCTTGGTTTTTTTTTTTTTTTTTAATTTTTTTTAAATTTTATTCATTTTAGAGAGGAGACACAGAGTGACAGAGAGAGAGAGAGAGAGAGAGAGAGAGAGAAAGGGGGGAGGAGCTGGAAGCATCAACTCCCATATATGCCTTGACCAGACCAGTGCAGGGTTTTGAACTGGTGACCTCAGTGTTCCCAGGTCGACGCCTTATCCACTGCGCCACCACAGGTCAGGCAAGGCTTGGTTTTAAAACTAAGCCTTGGGCTATAATGACCTGTGCTTACAGCCCATCCCCCACATATTAACATTATCACATCCATTTCCAAGCAGAAAGGGCAACTAATATCATCACCTGGGCAAAGGGCCTCCATGTGGGCAGTGCCATTTTTAACAAAGTAAGCATAATATATTTCATCTGCCCAACAGCCATCTTGGCTGTCTCTCCTCTCCTCTACATGGCCTTACTCTGTTCTCCTCCCTGCTCTCTGCCCTCCTCCTAGAACACAATCACTCTTCTCCTAGAACAACGTGATCTCTCTTTCTTTTAAAACCTTTTGGCGCGAAAGCCCTCCCCCAACACATATTAACATAATCATGCCCATCCCAAGCAATCACCCGGGCAACGGGCTTCCACATGGGCAGTGCCATCTTTAACAAAGTGAGCATAATATATTTTATCTGCCCAACAGATGGAATTCATTAATATCATGTTTTGTACCAAAATTAACCATAAAAAGAAAATAAATATGCTTGGCTTTTAAAGAGATTCTCCGAATATGGAATGCTCACTGCATTTGTTTTAAAATCGAGTTAAATTAGGCCCTAGCTGGATAGCTCAGTTAGTTAGAGCATTGTCTCAATACAACAAGGCTGAGGGTTCAATCCCTGGTCAGGACACATAAAAGAATCAAAAAATGAATGCATAACTAAGTGGAACAACAAAGACATGTTTCCCTCCCTCTCTCTCTTTCTCTCCCTTTCTTTCTCTCTAAAATCAATTTTTAAAATATCAAGTTAGCCTGACCTGCAGTGGTGCAGTGGGTAAAGCGTCGAGCTAGAATACTGAGGTTGCTGGTTTGAAACCCCGGGCTTCCCTGGCCAAGGCACATATGGGACTAAATGCTTTCTGCTCCCCCCCTTCTCTCTCTCTCTCTCTGTCCACTCTCTCTAAAATGAATAAATAAAATATCAAGTTAAACTATCCCAAGAACATGTTAATGGCTGCTGTAGGGCCCCACCCAAACCTCAATCACAAGGCAGGCACTCATTCCCCCAAAGCTAGCACTGTTGGCAGGTTCTGGATTTTTGCTGAATTCCTATGTGGGAATTACCCCCAGCCTGAGAGCTAGCTGCCTGGCCAGGGTCACACCCACTCCCCTAGGGCTCATGCTGGTCGCTGGTCATTGAAACAGGGAGAGTGCTTGCCTCAATTAGGAGCAACTTTTAGGAGCCTCTCAGCTCTAGAACTTGACTGGGATAGGCTTGAGGCCTTTGCTGCATGTAGATCACAATTCCACTTCTCCCTGGGCCCAATCCCGCATCCCTCACTCCCTTTAAGTGTTATTCCAAGGGCACTGCCCCCCTCTCCACAAGCCCATCAACCTCCTGCACATAATCTTCTCAAAGTCTCATCCCCTGGGCAGCTGACCTGCAAGGAGCACAAAATCCAATTTCCTAAAGAGTGCCATCAATAACTTCTAAGCTGTATCTAACATTCAATGGCAGGAAAGAACTAGCAATGAAGAGTGTCTAGAAGACAGCAAATCCATCAGTACAAAAAATTAGAGTAACAGCAACATATCGAGCAGTATACATATCGAAACCAGTCAGCAACAGGATAGAGAAGCAATGGCCATTTGGAGAAGGGAATTGGGGAGTAGACAGTACTAGAGGGAAGCTGGCGTGCCTCTCAGAGCTGCAGAGGGCCGTGGGGCAGACTGCCTGGGAAACTATGGGCAGCCGTCTGCTCTCCCACAACTGGAGCTCTGCCCCTCTAGGCAGCCAGGCAGCCAGCCACCCAGACACCCAGCCTTGGGCACAGACAGTCATGCGCAGTGACGGGCTCTATAAATAGCAGAGCAACCAGCACATCATAACCCAGCCTTCACAACTACAGACTGAGGGGTCTTCTAGATGAATCTCTAAATGTGAATACAATCTGTTTTGAGTGCAGCCCTTTTCTGAGCTACCCACTCACAAGACAACACCACTAACAACCATGTCTACAGATAAAGAGTCACAGTTTAGCCTGACCAGGCAGTGGCGCAGTGGATAGAGCATAGGACTGGGATGCAGAGGACCCAGGTTCGAGACCCCGAGGTCGCCAGCTTGAGCACGAGCCCATCTGGCTTGAGCGTGGGCCCATCTGGCTTGAGCACAAAGCTCGCCAGCTTGGACCCAAGGTCGCTGGTTCCAGCAAGGGGTGGCTTGGTCTGCTGAAGGCCTGAGGTCAAGGCACATGTGAGAAAGCAATCAATGAACAACTAAGGTGTCGCAAGGGCAACGGAAAACTAATGATTGATGCCTCTCACCTCTCTCCGTTCCTGTCTGTCTGTCCCTATCTATCCCTCTCTCTGACTCTCTCTCTGTCCCTGTAAACAAAAAATTAATTAATTAATTAATAAAAAAAAAAGTCACAGTTTAACATATAAATCTACCTGAGACAAGGTCTTTGTCAAGATAAGAAGCTAGGAAATATAAAATAAGGAAACGTGGCTTACTGGATGTTTTACCTCTTGCCAACTGCAAATACTAAGTAGCCAAATAGCACCCAAGCAGTAAGATTTCCAAAGTGGCAAATGGTTACACTATGCAAAGGACATTAGTCACACCGAGCAAAGGCCACAGAGACCAGTCATAAGAAAGAAGGCAGCCTGGGGGGGGGGGCAGGATGAGAAAAAAGAACCCCGGAAACCGCAAAGGGAGATGGGTAAGGCTGTGCAGTCCACTGAGTCTGCAGGAGGAAATATGGCGGTGGGCCGGGTGGGAAAGAAAAGATGGAAAACCAGAGGAGAATAAGAAAGGGATAAAAACAACTTGTGCTAATTTGCAACAAGTCACAGAAAACTCCTAACACCAGATGGTCACAAAGTCTCTTTCAAGGACATTCCAAAGTGCCTTTTCATACCCATTATAAAATCAGAGTCTTTAAGAACCCAGTCAATTTACCAGACAATGCATCGGAAACATCCCAAAGCAGAGACAAGGACAATGGACTAACCCCAAGAGGCTAAAATAAAGACTGAAACACATATGCAAACTGAGATGCTATCACTAAACACAAAGGAAGAACAAGTGGGTACACTAACCTTACAACTCCAGCTATATCAGTAGAACCCCCAGAAGCTAATTCATCTCAAGTAATAACTTAGTCTTCGGGTACATCTTAATCCTAGTAAGGTACTATTTCTGTAAGAAATCCCGAAATTAAGTCCAGCCCTGTCATGGCTCAGCCACTAGCCAGGTGGGGCCTCACTCATTCACGTGGCAGACAGGTGAGGGGGACAGGCAGCAAACCAGACCTGCTAAGGGTCACAAGTAAGTACTGTACAGGCAAAAGAGCCAATGAGTCAGCCAAGCCCTCAGAGGCTCCAAGGGCCACATACTCAAAGCCTGGCGGGCAGGAACATTAGGGATTAAATTCAGGCAGAGCAGGAGCTGGGTGGCTATAAGTGGTGGAGGCCCCAAGTGCCCTGAGTGCCCTCCCCGTTGCTCACCCTCCCCCACCCACCCACCACCACCCTCCAACCTCCCCCAGGATTTAGCATCGTAAAGGTTCTTCATGTAGCATCTGTTCTGATTGGTCGATGCCCATTTTCTTCTAGTTGTTAAATACTTTTCGACCATCACCCCTGACACTGTATAAAGTGAACCAAAGCTATTCAGGCTTAGGGGCGGGAGTCCAGGGCAGGATTTCAAGTCCCAAAAGTGAGGAACAATACTGCATCAGGACAGTGAGGTAGGCAGTCGTTCACTGAGCCCGCAGGCCAGGACTCGGAGGAGGAATGCTTGTCAAGCTCGCTATCAGCCCCAGGCACAATGCCTGTGACGCAAGCCTAACCATGACGGGCTGAGTCTTCCAGCACAAACTGCTCTGACCAGAAATGTCTGAGAAACATCAACAGCCCCCAAGGAGGATGAGCAGAGAGGGAGGACTGGCCATTCCTGCTCTCCGTCTGGAGACTGCCCCTCAGCCCCTGAAAAGACCAGTGAATGTATATTTTGGTCAGTGTTCAAGTCTTCAGTGCCTTTCTGTCAGCACACTTCCCCTCAGAACCTGCTTACCCTGAAGACGCACTTATCAACAAGACGGGGAAAAATGTTCTCATGACCTATAAAGTCTCTAAATTTTTTTTTAAGATTTTACTTATTGATTTTAGAGAAAGGCGAGAGAGTGAGAGATGGAAATGCAGAAGGGAGGAGCAGGAAGAATCAACCCACAGTTGCTTCTCGCATGTGCCCTGACCAGGCAGGCCTGGGATTTCAAACCGGTGACCTCAAAGCTCCAGGCCGATGCCCTATACCCTGTGCCACCACAGGTCAGGCTCTTCCGATATTTTTATACCGCTAGAGAGAGTAACAGGAGCAGAGAAGAGAGCTAACAGGGCCAGGGTCCAAACAAAGATGGTAAATTAGAGGTTTCTGTGAAATATTTGTGGCTAGTCTAGTTTGACATTTTTTATTGGGCATTTCTTTCTTTTTTTAAAATTTTATTTATTGATTTTTAGATAGAGGGGAGAGAGAGAGAGAAAGGAAGAGAAGCAGGAAACATCAACTTAGAGTAGTTGCTTCCCATATGTGCCTTGACCAGGCAAGCCCAGAGTTTTGAACCGGCAACCTCAGCATTCCCAGGTGAAGCTTTATCCACTGTGCCACCACAGGTCAGGCTATTGTGCATTTCTGCTCTTTGACCTATATCACGTGGAGAGCAGCTAAAACTCTGCATTAGGAATCACCTTGTAGTCACTGTCTTTCCTAAGGCAATGTTATTAAATAGTAGCCAAATGCTTTAAAGATTTTGTTACCTTCTCTTGCAGTTATTTGGACAAGAGCTATGAACCTTTTAACCTAGATCATATGATCCTGCTGACTTTCCAGTGATTGATTTAAGTGGTGTTTATTTCAATGTGGATTTTTTATAGCATTTGTCACAGTTTGACTTAACTAAACTTTGTTTGTGGACATGAGGACTGAAACATGCTCCTTTCTCCTTAGAATGTTGCTACTTATATGTGACATAAAGTTGATTCTTCATACGTTTTGGTTTTGATTTTTCTTTCTTTAAAGATCTATTTGTCTAAAACAGTGGTTCTTAACCTTTTTTGAGGTATCGAACCCACCAGTTTCATATGCACATTCCAAGCCCTTCTTTAGTGATAAATAAGATTTTTTTTCCAAATTCAAGACATAGGTATACGTTTTTTCACTGGTGCACAAAATGAGCCGTGCATGAACATCACCTTGCTCAAAGAATAAAACCAACAAAGTGCATGAACTCACAACAAATTACGGTATTACTTTATTCTGGCCTCCGCGGCAGAGGCTTCTCTGAACCCCTGAGACCGACTCATCGAACCCTTAGGGTGCGATAGAACCCAGGTTAAGAACCACTGGTCTAAAAATTACAGAAAAGAACAAATTACACACTCAAACCAACCAAAAGGAGTATACCCCACTCACTTTTTTTCTATAGGGACAGAGAGAGTCAGAGAGAGGGATAGATAGGGACAGACAGACAGGAACGAAGAGAGATAAGAAGCATCAATCATCAGTTTTTCGTTGCGACAACTTAGTTGTTCATTGATTGCTTTCTCATATGCACCTTGACCACGGGCCTTCAGCAGACTGAGTAACCCCTTGCTCGAGCAAGTGACCTTAGGTCCAAGCTGGTGAGCTGTAAAGCCAGTAGTCATGGTCATTATCACAGCCGTCTGGCCCATGCAGGTTCACATTAGATTCGGAAAGTCGGTGTAAAGCCAGTAGTCGCGGCCACAATCACAGCAGCCTGGCCAGTGCAGGTTCGCATTAGATTCGAACAGTCGGTAATGAAACAACGGAGCCAAAAACTGGTGAGCCATCAGCTTTAATTCTAGCTTGCACCCGGCGGGCAAGCAAAAACACACACTGGGCTCCAAAACCCACACATTCAGTGCTCACTAAGCTACTGACTTATCCGAGTTTCCTAGAATCAAAGGCTTCTAGCTCACCAGACTTATTCACCTCTGTTTCCCATCTCCTCCAGCACAAACTCTTAACAAACTGGCTTTTTCCTCAGCTCTCCACCATCTTGGCTACCTCCTTTCCTCCACGTGGCCTTACTCTGCTCTCCTTTCTAATACTTCAGGAACCGAGAGAGAGAGAGCTCAAGCTACTGGTCTCTCCCACTTTATACCGTAGAATCAAAACCTTTAACCCAATTATACAAACAAGGAAATCTCTGTATAATGGAATTCCTCAGGAGAGTGCACCACCCTACATTATCCAATCAGTCAAGGGTGTGGAGAAGAGCTTACCCTTAAAACCAAGCCTTAGGCTATAACGACCCGGCCTGCCCACAGCCTGTCCCAGAACACACATCAATATCAACGAACTTCCACGTGGGCAGCGCCATCTTTAACAAAGTGAGCATAATATATTTTATCTGCCCAACAGTCGGTAATGAAACAATGGAGCCAAGAACTGGTGAGCCATCAGCTTTAATTCTAGCTTGCACCCGGCGGGCAAGCAAAAACACACACTGGGCTCCAAAACCCACTCATTCAGTGCTCACAAAGCTACTGACTTATCCGAGTTTCCTAGAATCAAAGGCTTCTAGCTCACCAGACTTATTCACCTCTGTTCCCCATCTCCTCCAGCACAAACTCTTAACAAACTGGCTTCTCCCTCAGCATTCTGCCATCTAGACTGCTTCTTCTCTTCCACGTGGCCTTAATCTGCTCTCCTCTCTAATACCTCAGGAACCAAGAGAGAGATCAAGCTACTGGTCTCTCCCACTTTATACCATAGAATCAAAACCTTTAATCCAATTATACAAACAAGGAAGTCTCTGTATAATGGGATTCCTCAGGAGAGTGCACCACCCTACATCATCCAATCAGTCAAGGGTGTGGAGAAGAGCTTACTCTTAAAACCAAGCCTTAGGCCATAACGACCTGGCCTGCTTACATTACAGCCTTTCACCCACACCCATCCCAAGCATAAGGGCAAATAATATCACCTGGGTGACGAGCTTCTATGTGGGCAGCGCCATCTTTAACAAAGTGAGCATATTATATTTTATCTGCCCAACATGAGCTTTTCTTTTTTTTGCTCAAGCCAGATGAGCCCACGCTCAAGCTGGCAACCTCAGGGTCTCAAACCTGGGTCCTCTGAATCCCAATCCGATGCTCTATCCACTGCGCACTGCCTGGTCAGGCCACGCTAAGTTTTAAAACTACATAAATAAGTTAATGTCTCTTGATCAAATGTTTGTAAATATGGTATATATGTTTGTTCACTTTGGGTGTGGGATACAGCCTGTAAACTGGCAAAGTTATTATAGCCTAAGGCTTAGTTTTAAAACTAAGCTTTTGCCCACAGCCTTGACTGTTGCATGATAGGGGGTGGTGCACTCTTATGAGGAATCCGATTTATGCCTCAGATAAGTGACTTTGTATCAGAGACTTCCTTATTTGTATACTGGATTAAAGGTTTTGATTTCTACACTATAAAATGGGGACAGATGGGGGGGGGGGAGACTCGCTGTTCGGCAGATAAAATGTAATATGCTCACTTTGTTAAAGATGGTGCTGCCCACATGGAAGCCCGTCACCCAGGTGATATTATTTGCCCTTATGCTTGTGATGGCTGTGGGGGAAAAGTTGTAATGTAAGCAGGCCAGGTTGTTATAGCCTAAGGCTTAGTTTAAGAGTAAGCTCTTCTCCACACCCTTGACTGATTGGATGATGTAGGGTGGTGATGTAGGGAGGAATCCCATTATGCCTCATATGGGTGACTTTGTATCAGAGACTTCATTGTTTGTATAATTGGATTAAAGGTTTGGAGTCTATGCTATAAAATGAGAGAGAGCAGTAGCTTGATCTCTCTCTCTCTCTCAGTTCCTGGGTTCCTGAGGTTAGTATTAGAGAGGAGAGCAGAGTAAGGCCACGTGAAGGCCAGGAGAAGCAGCCGAGATGGCAGAGTGCTGAGGAAGAAGCCAGTTTGTTAAGAGTTTGTGCAGGAGGAGATGGGAAACAGAGGTTGTAAAGCCAGTAGTCGAGGCCACTATCACAGCAGCCCGACCCATGCAGGTTCACATTGGATTCGAACAGTCGGCAATAAAACACCGGAGCCACAAACTGGTGAGCCATCAGCTTTAATTCTAGCTTGCACCCGGCGAGCAAGCAAAAACACACACTGGGCTCCAAAACCCACGCATTCAGTGCTCACAAAGCTACTGACTTATCCGAGTTTCCTAGAATCAAAGGTTTCTAGCTCACCAGACTTATTCACCTCTGTTCCCCATCTCCTCCAGCACAAACTCTTAACAAACTGGCTTCTCACTCAGCACTCCACCATCTTGGCTTCTTTCCCTCCTCCACGTGGCCTTACTCTGCTCTCCTCTCTGATACTAATCTCAGGAACCCAGGAACCGAGAGAGAGTAAGCTCCCGGACTGCCCCAGTTTATAGCATACATAATCCAAACCCTTAATCCAATTATACATACAAGAAAGTCTCTGATACAAAGCCACCCATCTGAGGCATAATGGGATTCCTCCCTACATCACCACCCTACATCATCCAATCAGTCAAGGGTGTGGAGAAGAACTTACTCTTAAAACCAAGCCTTAGGCCATAATGACCTGGCCTGCTTACATTACAGCCTCTCCCCGACACCCATCCCAAGCATAAGGGCAAATAATATCACCTGGGTGACGGGCTTCCATGTGAGCAGCGCCATCTTTAACAAAGTGAGCATATTATATTTTATCTGCCGAACAATCCACCCCTATGCTCACTTTACTACCCACAATTTACACCACTGGCATTCCTGTACAAGGAAATTAAGTACATTACACAAATTACAGCAATAGCACAAATCATACAGTTTCAACAATTACAAAGGTACACACATTTCACCAGTCTCTGAGCACTTTGCCAAAAGCGCAAAATGTCCTCGGCCTTCTCTCTTGCCATTTGAAAGGCTTCCCGGGGCAGGGGGACAGCCTCCAGCAAAGCCACCCCCCACCCCCATCAGGGTATTTCACATTGTCCAAAATCCGTAAGTTCATTCAACAAAGGAGCTTGTGCTCACTCGGGTCGTAGTCCAGGAAATCAGTCCACACACATAGGGCTTTAGCCTCCCCCCTCATTCCTGCCATCATGGCAAGTTTCACACTGTCCTAAAGAGAAGCACGTGGCAATGGCAGTCAGCATTTCCATCTTTGCTCTGGGGAGCATGATGGCATCCACCCCTATGTCCCAAAATCGCAGACCTACCGGCAGCGTAGCTACTCCTTGCTGCTGGGCTCTCACCTTCTGGAGGCTGCGGATCACAATTCCAGACCAATTCTCCTCATCCTCCAAAGAGGAACTGAAAACATCAGCTCCTGCTGCTGGGCTCGAGCCCCCTGCTGCTGCTGCTTTCTGCTCCATGGGCCTTACAGCACCTGCCTCAGCCTCAGCCCAAGCCTTGGCTTCAGCCCTGGCCTCCCGCCGCTGCCGGCTCTCCACAACATCCAGGGCAATCTGCAACTCATGAACCTGTGATTCCTTCTCCAGCGTCTGCTCCATTTCCAGGCGAATCTCGCAAACCTGGTCGGCCTCCTCCTCCAGCACTTTCTCCAGCTCCAGGGTTGGCATCTCTTTCTCCCACGTTTCCTCCAGCTCCTTCTGCTGCTCAGATTGCAGGTCCTGGGCAGCCTCTTCCATAGAGCTCTCGGTTTCCTCACGCATGGCTGTAAAAGTCAGCCAGCCTACAGTCCCCCAAAAAACAGCTATGGGAAACCAAAACAGCAACCAGTCCTCTACTCCACCACTCAAAGGTGGTGGTGGCTCCATGCCGAACTGTATCAAATCCTGCCAAAGACTACGCCAAATGTAAAGCCAGTAGTCGAGGCCACTATCACAGCAGCCCGACCCATGCAGGTTCACATTGGATTCGAACAGTCGGCAATAAAACACCGGAGCCACAAACTGGTGAGCCATCAGCTTTAATTCTAGCTTGCACCCGGCGAGCAAGCAAAAACACACACTGGGCTCCAAAACCCACGCATTCAGTGCTCACAAAGCTACTGACTTATCCGAGTTTCCTAGAATCAAAGGTTTCTAGCTCACCAGACTTATTCACCTCTGTTCCCCATCTCCTCCAGCACAAACTCTTAACAAACTGGCTTCTCACTCAGCACTCCACCATCTTGGCTTCTTTCCCTCCTCCACGTGGCCTTACTCTGCTCTCCTCTCTGATACTAATCTCAGGAACCCAGGAACCGAGAGAGAGTAAGCTCCCGGACTGCCCCAGTTTATAGCATACATAATCCAAACCCTTAATCCAATTATACATACAAGAAAGTCTCTGATACAAAGCCACCCATCTGAGGCATAATGGGATTCCTCCCTACATCACCACCCTACATCATCCAATCAGTCAAGGGTGTGGAGAAGAACTTACTCTTAAAACCAAGCCTTAGGCCATAATGACCTGGCCTGCTTACATTACAGCCTCTCCCCGACACCCATCCCAAGCATAAGGGCAAATAATATCACCTGGGTGACGGGCTTCCATGTGAGCAGCGCCATCTTTAACAAAGTGAGCATATTATATTTTATCTGCCGAACAGAGGTGAATAAGTCTGGTGAGCTGGAAAGCTTTGAGTCTAGGAAACTCGGATAAGTCAGTAGCTTTGTGAGCACTGAATGCGTGGGTTTTGGAGCCCAGTGTGTGTTTTTGCTTGCCCGCCGGGTGCAAGCTAGAATTAAAGCTGATGGCTCACCAGTTCTTGGCTCCGGTGTTTCATTGCCATCTGTCCGAATCCAATGCGAACCTGCGTGGGTCAGGCTGCTGTGATTGTGGCCTTGACTACTGGCTTTACACTCGCGCTCTCGGTTCCTAAGATTAGCATTAGAGAATAGAGCAGAGAAAGGCCACGTGGAGGAGAGGAGAAGCAGCCAAGATGGCGGAGTGCTGAAACAGAAGCCAGTTTGTGTAGAGTTTGTTCAGAGAGGAGATGAGGAACAGAGGTAAATAAAGCTGGTGAGCTAGAAATCTTTGATTCTAGGAAACTCGGATAAATCGGTGGCTTTGGGAGCCCTGAATGGAAATGGAAGTGTTTTCCCACTGTGTGTATTTCTTGCCCGCCAGGTACAAGCTAGAATTAAAGCTAATGGCCCACCGGTTCTTGGCTCCATTGTTTCCTTACCATCTGTCCGAATTAAATGCGAACCTGCACAAGCCAGGAGGCTGTGATAGTGGCCGTGGCTACTGGCCTTACAATGTCCATGTTTGATACATCCCTCCACAGCAATACTGTGAAGTTAGTAAATACCTTGATTTTTTTCCAATGCTATTTTGCTATACATATTGTTTTAAATTTTGTTCTTTTTATTTAATAATAACATAGTATTTCAGATGTACATTCCTTTTAAAAAACAAAGTCTCTAGTATATGGGTGTGCAATATTTTAGTTAATTATTCCCCAACTGATTAAAATTTAGGATGTTTCCTTTTCTTCCTCCATTTTTTTTTCTTATAAACAGTGCAATAAACAAGATATATATGTATCCTTTAATCTTCACTTAGACACAGAAATGCCAAACGATAGAAAAATCACACTGTTAAACTGCCACCAAATTTGTCTTTAATAATGTTGAACCCAATTACATTCCTAGCATTATGGAAGTGCCAATTTAACCCTGTCCTCATTAACAATATACAGTATTTCTCTTTTTGTCGTTGTTGTTTTCAGTCTGATGGACAAAACACCAGTCTTACTTTGCTTTTTTATTAGTAAGGTTGAAAATATATTTTAAGCCTTTCTTGTTTGCTCATTTTCTTTGAACTATCTATTCACATCCTTTGCTCATTTTCCTATACGTTATATGTATTTGCCATATTGATTTTGTGCAAGCGTTTTTAATGTAATATGAATACAATTATTTGCTATATATGAAGCAATTATTTTTGCCTGAATTGCAACTTGTCTCTGAATCTTATTGTACAGAAGTTTACAATTCTTTTATTCAAAGCTGCCAATGTTTTCCTCTATGACTTCTAATTTTGCTTTCTAGAAAGTATCTCCCAACTGCAAGAATGTAAAATTTTCTCTTGTATTCTCTTCTCTACCTCAAATATCTTAAATGTGCATTTATACTCTATAAAAAATTAATTACATTCATATTTTAGTCCATCTGAGATTAATTTTTAACTACCATGTGAGGTATAGACAAATACTATTTTATCCCAAGTAGTAACATTATCCACTGAACAATCTATTCTTTCTCAAAAATGTTTCTTCACTCTTTTTTTATGTGTTTACTTTTTATTATTGAAAATTTCAAAATATAGTAAAGAAGGTAAGAGTATAAAGAACTCATCACACAGCTTCAACAGCTATCAGTCCATCTCTCTTCATGTCAAATACCATTTTCACTAGTTACTAAACCTCTACTTAAACTTGGCTATATAGCTGAACACTCTACTCTACTCTGTTCTGCTTTAATTAATGTGGTTAGTTCTATAGTGATATATACAAACTTAAATAAACATTCTTATAAAAACAAGAAAAATACACTCTATGTGCTACATTATAATGAGATAAAAAGCATAGTAAAATACAGGCCATCTACTATAACAAATCCATCCAAAAATACAGTGATTTGAACAAGACAGAAATTCATTTCTTTGTGGCTATTTCACAGTTGTTAGGTGACTCTGATCAACAGGGTCATCAAGGACCCAGGATCCTACTCTACCACTGCTCTGCCTGCCCCTCGGGTATTCCCTGCTCACAGCCACCACAATTCCTTTCTAGGCGTGGGAAGAAAGCAAGGGACTATACTATGGGAGATAAGCAGCTCTCTTTTCAGGACTTGACCTCGAATATGCATACATCACTTCCACTTGGCCAGTAGAGTTTAAAGAAAAATCTAAAGTACAAATGCTTTCTTAAAAAAACATAAAACTGCCTGACCAGGCGGTGGCACAGTGGATAGAGCATTGGACTGGGACATGGAGGACCCAGGTTCAAGACCTCGAGGTCACCAGCTTGAGTACGGGCTCATCTGGTTTGAGCACAGCTCACTAGGTTAAACCTGAGGTCGCTGGCTTGAGCAAGGGGTTGCTCGGTCTTCTGTAGCCCCCCGGTCAAGGCACATGTGAGAAAACAATCAATGAACAACTAAGGAGCCTCAACTAAAAACTGATGCTTCTCACCTTTCTCCCTTCCTGTCTGTCTGTCCCTATCTGTCCCTCTCTCTGTCTCTCTCTATCTCTGTAATAAAAAAAGAAAACACAAAAATACTAATTTTATGAGCTAGGAGAAGGGGGACCATGGCATTCCATTTCATGCTAAACTTTGATTTAACTGGTTTACATTATATTCATGTCTGACTTTTTCATAGGAATTAAGGATAACGGATTTCAGTACCATAATGGTTGGCTAATTTTAAAAGCTTTCTTAACATAGGTACTACTGGACTAGCAAGTCACAAAAACTAGACAGGCAAAATAGCATTCAATAGGGACAATGTTACTTTCTCATTAAATCCTTCAGAGACTGGCAGAACCAGCAGTCATGAGTAAAAGCCACGTACCCCTCTCAGGGATGGATGGCAGAAGATGAGAAAAGGAGAAAGGTACCACTTCACAGGATGCCTGATGCTGGGGGGTTGGGAAGAAAGGAGGGTGCAAAGTCTAGGACAGTGAAACAAGAAGATAAAATTTCTCTGCTTAGATGTAGAGACAAATAGAAGAGTTAAAGAATAAAAGAGGCTCTGGCCGGTTGGCTCAGTGGTAGAGCGTCAGCCAGGTGTGTGAAAGTCCAGGGTTCAATTCCCAGCCAGGGCCCACAGAAGAAGTGCCCATCTGCTTCTCCACCCTTCCCCCTCTTCTTTCTCTCTATCTCTCTCTTCCCCTCCTGCAGCCAGGGTTCCACTGGAGCAAAGTTGGCCTGGACACTGAGGATGCTCCATGGCCTCCGCCTCAGGCGCTAGAATGGCTCCCATTGCACCAGAGCAACACCCCAGATGGGCAGAGCATCGTCTCCTGGTGGGCATGCTGGGTGGATCCTGGTCCGGCACATGCGGGAGTCTGTCTGTCTACCATCACCCGCCAACCCCCATTCCCCCACCCCCCACCCTCGCTTCTCACTTCAGAAAAATACAAAAAAAACAAAAACAATAAAAGAGATCTATCAACTGGCCTTTTGACAGAGCCTTGACTCTTCTCCCTCAACACCATAGAGTTTTGATCATTCGGCCAAACCCTATAGTACTAGAATCCTTATTGGGATCCAGTGTGCATTTATTTCAAGGAAAAAAAGGCAGCAGCAGTGGTCTCCACATCGTGTACCCTTTGCAGAGGAGGAGGAGTGTCGCCCTAGGAAAGATGCTCAGTTTCTATCCTGCACCCACATTCCCCACTCCCTCAAGGAAGACAGAACCGAGCTCTGTGGGATAGAAATGAAAGCACTCATACTGCTTTCGAGGGAAGAGTTAGCCTTCTTCTGTCTGGATAAGACCAAACTATCTTACCAAAAGGAATAACACTTCTGAAGGTTATAAAATCAGCAAATTTCTACTTTTTACTGTCATCGCCATACAATTTTTCCTCCTTTGGAGATCATGCTTGTTGGGCAGATAAAATATATTATGCTCACTTTGTTAAAGATGGCGCTGCCCGCATGGAAGTTCATTGATATTAATGTGTGTTCTGGAACAGGTTGTGGGCAGGCCGGGTTGTTATAGCCTAAGGCTTAGTTTAAGAGTAAGCTCTTCCCCACACCCTTGACTGATTGGATGATGTAGGGTGGTGATGTAGGGAGGAATCCCATTATGCCTCAGATGGGTGGCTTTGTATCAGACTTTCTTGTATGTATAATTGGATTAAAGGTTTGGATTTTCTATGCTATAAACTGGGGCAGTCCGGGAGCTTGCTCTCTCTCTCTTGGTTTTTGGTTCCTGAGGTATTAGAGAAGAGAGCAGATTAAGGCCATGTGCAGGAGAAGTAGCCAAGATGGCAGAGTGCTGAGGAAGAAGCCAGTTCGTTAAGAGTTTGTGCAGGAGGAGATGGGAAACAGAGGTGAATAAGTCTGGTAAGCTAGAAACCTTTTGATTCTAGGAAACTCAGATAAGTCAGTAGCTTTGTGAGCACTGAATGTGTGGGTTTTGGAGCCCAGTGTGTGTTTTTGCTTGCCCACCGGGTGCAAGCTAGAATTAAAGCTGATGGCTCACCAGTTCGTGGCTCCTGAGTTTCATTACCGACTGTTCGAATCCAATGTGAACCTGCACTGGCCAGGCGGCTGTGATAGTGGCCACGACTACTGGCTTTACAATGCTGAACTCTGAAAAAGGTTAATTTTAACTATTAAAACAACTCAATAATAAGTAAAGACATGTTTGTAAATCTTCTCCAAACTGTGGCTGTATGATTCAGCACGACTAAAAATAGTTTGATACATCGATAAGGAGAGTAGAATAGAAAACATCTTCCTAGAGAGTACAGAACAAAGACTATATTAAGATGTACTTTGGGCAGGTAACATCAGTGAAGCAGCAAAACAAGGATAACAATGTTTGTATGTTCCTGAATAATTCTGGTGGCTGGGGTGGATCCAGAGAATTCTAAATCCTCCCTTTATCATCCCAACACAGATTGCCAATTAAAATCCTCCCAGCAGCTCAAGATGGGGAAAAAACTCAAGCTAAACATAATCCCATGCTCCATTTATATTTATACTTTCCAGATGGAGGTATCATGGAAAGAGCTTTCGCTTCTCCCGAACCCCTCTATTTAATCCTCTGCTACCAGGTCACCTCCTCTCCCAGCAGATCTATTTTTCACATCCTTAATGACTCCCTTTGAATCCCTATCTCTACTATTATCACTTCCTGACGCAAGATAAAATGTCCGGACACAGGACAGATAGGCACAAGTTGCCCGATACGAAGGGTGAACTATCCTACAGCTCCCAGAGGATTTTAGACATTCACAGCCTTGAAACCCGCCTTCGTGATTTATTCTGATAGACATCTTGTGAGTAAGCAGGTTTGGAAAGCGTGTTGCCGGAAAAGCCTCTGCAGTACAAATGTAAGTCAAATATAAATTAAATTTACTCGGAATGAAAACATTGTTTACTCTCATACAGTGCCACTGGATTATTAAACCCCACCTTTAGGCATCTGACACATGGTACTAAAGTCCCTTCAGAGTCCATCTATGCATTTGCCATTCATCTTTCTTTTTCTCTACTTTTTCTTGGCTTCCATTTTATTCAATACTTCATCAAATATTTTCTGAGGCCTCCTATGGGTGCAGCACTACACTAAGCATGGGAAACAAAACCAAATACACATAGAACACATGCTTAGGAGCAACCAGCCCAGTGGGGAACGCAGACTAAAAATCAAGTAATGCCATGAAGGTAATATGAAGAAGTATGCTCAGGAGACAAAACTGGGCACTTGAGGAGGTGGGCAGGTCATGGGGGGAGGGGGGCGGGAAGAGGAGCACCACTGTGTGAGAGAAGCCAGGGCCAGAACCTCAAAAGCAAGTGGAGACTGAACAGAGTCCAGGGCAGGGAAAGGCCTGCTGGTCAGAGAGAAGAGGGTGAATCCAGGCACAGACACTACATGGCGGTGCGCCAGGGGACTAGAGATGAGATCAGAAACTTGAACGAGCTGTTGTTTCATCTTTTCCTTTACTCCCTCCAGGGTGGTTAGGTGGTGACCTGGTGTTTGTTTTGTTTTTAAGAAGGCTGGAGACCCTCTAAGGTACGTCAGTGGAAAGCTTATTAAACTCGTTTAACTGAGTCAATCAGAGGATACACTCGCCTCATCCTGTTACCCTTATACCTCGCCTCAAACATAAGTATATTCAAAGAAATTTAAAAAGACAAAAGGGACTAAAACATAAAGAACCAGGACCCACAATTCTGTGTCATGACTATATGCATAATTCTACTATTAAAATACAAATACTTCCATGCAGGGTCATATATCAAAAACTGTATCAGTTAGTGGTAGGTAACATCAGCAGGTACTGGTATCAGAATAAAATAGAGCCCGACCTGTGGTCGTGCAGTGGATAAAGCATCAACCTGGAAGGAATGCTGAGGTCACTGATTCAAAACCCTAGGCCTGCTGGATCAAGGCACAGGAAGTAACTATGAGTTGTGGCTCCCCCACACTCCACTCCCACCTTTTTCTCTCTCCCCTCTCTCTATAGCAGTGATCTTTTGAGCTTGGTGTGTCAAAATTCACCAAGCCTGACCAGGCGGTGGCACAGTGGATAGAGCATCGGCCTGGGATGCGGAGGACCAAAGTTTGAGACCCCGAGGTCTCCAGCTTGAGCGCGGGCCCATCTGGCTTGAGCAAAGGCTAGTCAGCTTGGACCCAAGGTCGCTGGCTCCAGCAAGGGGTGGCTAGGTCTGCTGAAAACCCGCGGTCAAGGCACATGTGAGAAAGCAATCAATGAACAACCATGGTGTCACAACGGCAACGAAAAACAACGAAAAACTGATGATTGATGCTTCTCACCTCTCTCTGTTTCTGTCTGTCCCTATCTATCCCTCTCTCTGACTCTCTCTGTCCCTGTAAAAAAAAGAAGAAAAAACAATTCGCAAAAAAAACGAGCATAAGTCGGGTGGTGTGCCACTTTGAGAAAAACGGCCTAACCAGAAGTCCCAGAACTAGACGCTCTGTGCCGGAGTTCTGTTGTTTTGGCCTACAGACCTCCGGCACAGAGTGCCTACGCTACAGCAAAGGTTTTATCCTCGGCTACTGCACCTGGCCATGCAGGAGCCAAGGATAAAACGTCCTTCCCGGCATGGGGCCCCATACTTCTCTGGTATGCAGCCGCGTATCATCGAAAATGGCTACACGTGTCAGTGCTGACATATGTGTCATAGATTTGCCATCACGTCTCTAGAGTCAATAAATAATTTTTTATTTTATTTTTATTTTATTCATTTTAGAGAGGAGACACAGAGTGAGAGAGAGAGAGAGAGAGAGAGAGAGAAAGGGGGGAGGAGCTGGAAGCATCAACTCCCATATGTGCCTTGACCAGACCAGTGCAGGGTTTTGAACTGGCGACCTCAGTATTCCCAGGTCGACGCTTTATCCACTGCGCCACCATAGGTCAGGCTAAATAAAATATTTTTTAAATAAATAAATAAAATTTAAAAATTTAAGACCTTAGCTGGTTGGCTCAGTGGTAGAGAGTCGGCCCTGTGTATAAACGTCCCAGTCAGGGCACACAGGAGAGGCGCCCATCTACTTCTTCACCCTTCCCTCTTTCACTTCTCTCTGTCTCTCTCCTCCCCTCCTACAGCCATGGCTAAACTGGAGTAAGTCAGCCCCAGGCACTGAGGATGGCTCCATGGCTTCTGAATCAGGCACTACGAAGAGCTCAGTTGCTGACCAACAAAGCAATGCCCCAGATGGGCAGAGCACTGCCCCTTAGTGGGCTTGCCGCATGGATCCCAGTAAGGGCATATGCAGGAGTTTCTCGGCCTCCCCTCCACTCACTGAATAAAAAATAAAATAATAAAAACTTTAAGAATTTAAAAAAGGAATATGATGGAAAAGAGGAACAGGTAAGAGTGAAAATAACTTAGAGACATAAATAGAATAAGGATCGGATTAAAAAGGCACAAGAGACACACTGCCTATTGCACAGTTTGCCTTGGACCAGCTCTGGTACCCACAAAAGCTTTCCTTGATTAGCCCAGCTAATGCAGCAGCAAATATCATTTTTTGTGGGTTAGTCATTTGGGCCTCATTCAATGAAATAGATCTCCCATTATATAAGACCAAGTCAGCACCAGTCCCAGAGAATCTCATACAGAACTGCCACCAACCCTTAATCAACAAGATAAAACAACAGCAGAAACCTTAAAAGGTGAACTGTTAAATGCTACCTAAACTGTTCCAGAGCTTAGAAAAAACCCAGGGGAAATACAAAATTTTTATAAATTAAATAGAGCACTGAATAAACCCTGACATAGATTACCCAAAAAGAGAGCCTGACCAGGCGGTGGCGCAGTGGATAGAGAATCAGGCTGGGATGCGGAAGACCCAGGTTCGAGACTCCGAGGTCACCAGCTTGAGCACAGGTCCATCTGGCTTGAGCAAAAGCTCGTCAGCTTGGACCCAAGGTCACTAGCTCCAGTAAGGTGTTGCTCTGTCTGCTGAAGGCCCATGGTCAAGGCACATATGAGAAAGCAATCAATGAAAAACTAAGGTCTCGCAACGGCAATGAAAAACTAATGATTGATGCTTCTCATCTCTCTATATTCCTGTCTGTCTGTCCCTGTCTATCCCTCTTTCTGACTCTCTCTCTGTCCCTGTAAAAAAAAAAAAGAAAAAAAAAAGTCCTAATGGAAATATCAGCAAGTAGAATCAGAAGCCCATTAAAGGAATACAGCATGCTAAAGGGGAATATATTACAAAAATTTAAGAGGAGTCTAGCATTAGAAAATCCATTATTATATTTCATTGGTCTAAAGAAAACAAAAACATACACACAATCATCCTCACTGACACAGAAAAAGCATTAGGGGGCGGAAAGTCAGAAAACAATCTTGATAAAAACATTCAGTGAAACAGGAACAGGTGAGTCATCAGATGGGGTTCTTTCAGGAAGGCAGAAAGTATATCAGGTATTGATACAGAGGGCATTTAATAAAGAAAGTTGGTCAGCCCAGTGTTGTAGGACTTCAACAGCAGAAAGAAGACACTCCTGCCCTTGGTGCCGAGGCTTGTGGCTTGAGAGCGGTGCGCAACCCCACCCATAGGGGCAAAGCGAAGGCCCAGACAGGCTGAGGCTTATAGAACCAGGCACGAAAACACAGACCCTCCTGTGAGGAAGAGAGGCAGAAACCAGAAACCATAGAAACAGCCGCAGCGGGTGGCACCAGCAACACCCATACCCAACCAACCTAGGCAGTGGAAGAGGGGGTGGCGGGCCTGCAGACAGACCACACCTAAGGAACACAAAGGCAACACCCGTTGGACTCCAGTGGCCACACCCTTCTTATACACAGACAAAATGGGCAAGCAGAGAAATGCAACCCAAATGAATCAACAGAAATCACCAGAGAATGACCTGAATGAGTCAGGTATAACCAAATTACCAGATGCAGAGTTTAAAATAATGATTGTTAGGATGTTCAAAGAGCTTAGAACAACAATGGTCATTATGCACACCTAAATAAAGAGTTAGCAAGTATAAATAAGGAAATTGAAATAATAAAAAAGAATCAGACAGAAATGACAAATACAATATCAGAATTGAAGAACACAGTGGAAGGAATTAAAAGCAGGATGGATGAAGGTGAGGATCGAATCAGTGAGTTAGAAGACTAAATAAACGAACGCACAGACAGAGCAGAAAAAAGAAAAGAGAATAAAAAAGACTGAGGAAATTCTAAGGGAGCTCTGTGACAATATGAAGAGAAATAACATCCATATCATAGGGGTTCCTGAAGAAGAACAGAAAGAACAAGGGATAGAAACTTTGTTCAACCAAATCATAGCTGAAAACTTCCCTAAATTAAGGCTGGAAAGCAACTCACATGTTCAACAAGCACAGAGTACTCCTTTAAAGAAAAACCCAAAGAAATCTACACCAAGACACATCATAATAAAAATACCAAAGCTAAGTGATAAAAAGAAAATATTGAAAGCTGCTAGAGAAAAAAAGGTTATCACCTACAAAGGAGCCCCCATAAGGATGACATCCGACTTCTCAACAGAAACACTTGTGGCAAGAAGGGAATGACAAGACATATTCAAAGAAATGCAGAACAAGAACCTACAACCAAGAAAGACTACTTTATCCAGCAAGGCTAATGCTTAATTTTTTTTTTTTTTTACAGGGACAGAGAGAGAGAGAGAGAGGGATAGACAGGGACAGACAGACAGGAACGGAAAATGGTGAGAAGCATCAATCATTAGATTTCATTGCCGTCGCAGCACCTTAGTTGTTCAGTGATTGCTTTCTCACATGTGCCTTGACCATGGGCCTTCAGCAGACCGAGAAAACCCTGCTGGAGCCAGCGACCTTGGGTCCAAGCTGACGAGCTTTTGCTCAAGCCAGATGGACACACGCTCAAGCTGGTAAGCTCGGGGTCTCAAACCTGGGTCTTCCACATCCCATTCCAATGCTCTATCCACTGCGACACTGCCTGGTCAGGCTAACGTTTAAAATTGAAGGAGAAATAAAAACCTTCCCAGACCAAAAAAAAAAAAAAAAACCCTCAAGGAATTCATTAAAACCAAATCAATTCTGCAAGAGATGCTAAAGGGCCTGTAGTGAACAGATCAAAGGGGGAAAAGAATATAGCAAAAGAGGGAAACAGCTTTAAAGAATAAAATGGCAAGAAACAACTACATATCAATAATAACCTTAAATGTAAATGGATTAAATGACCCAATCAAAAGACATAGGGTAGCTGCATGGATAAGAAAACAGGACCCATACATATACTGTCTGCAAGAGACACACCTTAAAACAAAAGATGCACATAGACTGAAGGTAAAAGAATGCAGAAAAATATTTCATGCACATGGAATGAAAAAAAAGCCGGGTTAGCAATACTTATATCTGACAAAATGGACTTTAAAACAAAGGCTGTTGTAAGAGATAAAGAAGGACAGTACATAATGATAAAGGGAGCAATTCAACAGGAAGATATAACCATTATAAATATCTATGCGCTGAACATAAAAGCACCGAAATGCATAAAGCAGACTTTGATGGATATAAAGGGCGAGATTAACAGCAATACTATAATAGTATGGAATTCAATACCCCACTAACTTCACTGAATAGATCCTCAAGAAAAAAAATTAACAAAGAAACAGCAGACTTAAAGGATACACTAGATCAACTCAATTTAATAGATATCTTCAGAACCTTTCACCCTAAAGAAGCAGAATATACATTCTTTTCAAGTGCTCTTGGTACAATCTCTAGGATAGACCACATGTTAGGACACAAAAGCAGTCTCAACAAATTTAAGAAGATTGAAATCATATCAAGCATTTTCTCTGATCACAATGCCATGAAACTAGAAATTAACCACAAAAGAAAAATTGAAAAATACTCAAACACTTGGAAACTAAATAGCATGATATTAAATAATGAATGGATTAACAATGAGATCAAAGAAGAAATAAAAAAGTTTCTAGAAACAAATGATAATGAGCATACATCAACTCAAAATTTATGGGACAAAGCAAAAGCAGTTCTGAGAGGGAAGTTCATTGCACTACAGGCATATCATAAGAAGCTAGAAAAAGCTCAAATAAGCAACCTGACCCTGCATCTAAAAGAATTAGAAAAACAACAGCAAGTAAAGCCCAAGGGTAGTAGAAGTAAGGAAATAATAAAGATCAGAGCGGAAATAAATGACATAGAGGCTAAGGAAACAATACAGAGGATCAATGAAACCAGGAGCTGGTTCTTTGAAAAGGTAAACAAGATTGATGAAACTTTAACTAGACTCACCAAGTAAAAAAGAGTGAGGACTCAAATAATTAAAATTAGAAAAGAGAGTGGAGAAATAACAACTGACAAAACAGAAATAAAAAATATTGTAAGAAAATACTATGATGAATTGTATGCCAAAAAACTAAACAACCTATAAGAAATGGACAAATTCCTTGAAATATACAACCATCCAAAAATCAATCTGGAAGAATCAGAAAACCCAAACAGACCGATTACAACAAAGGAGATCAAAACAGTTATCAAAAAACTCCCAACAAAGAAAAGTCCTAGCCCTGATGGCTTCACAAGTGAATTCTACCAAACATTCAAAGAATTAACTTCTATCCTTATCAAGCTATTTCAAAAAATTCAAGAGGAAGGAAGACTTCCAAGCTCCTTTTATGAGGCAAGCATAATTCTGATTCCAAAACCAGGCAAAGACAACACAAAGAAAGAAAATTATAGACCAATATCCCTGATGAATTTAGATGCTAAAATCCTCAACAAAATATCAGCCAACTGGATCCAGCAATATATGAAAAAAATCATACACCATGATCAAGTGGGATTTATTCAGGGGAGGCAAGGCTGGTTTAGTATTTGCAAATCAATCTATGTGATTCATCACATAAACAAAAGGAAGGACAAAAATCACATGATAATTTCAATAGATGCAAAAAAAGTATTTGATAAGATCCAGCATCCATTCATAATCAAAACGCTCAGCAAAGTGGAATACAAAGAAGATACCTTAACATGATAAAGGTCATCTATGACAAACCCACAGCCAACATCATTCTCAATGGGCAAAAATTAAAAGCAATCCCCTTAAGATCAGGAACAAGGCAGGGGTGCCCCCTTTCACCACTCTTATTCAACATAGTTCTGGAAGTCCTAGCCACAAAAATCAGCCAGGAAGAAGAAATAAAAGGCATCCAAATTGGAAAAGAAGAAGTAAAACTATCATTATATGCAGATGATATGATATTGTACATAGAAAACCCTAAAGTCTCAGTCAAAAAACTACTGAACCTGATAAATGAATTCAGCAAGGTGGCAGGATATAAAATGAATACTCAGAAATTAGAGGCATTTTAGCATGACCGGGCGCGGTGCAATGGATAGAGCTTCAGACTGGGATGCGAAAGGACCCAGGTTCGAGACCCCGAGGTTGCAAGCTTGAGTGAAGGCTCATCTGGCTTGAGTAAAAAGCTCACCAGCTTGGACTCAATGTCGCTGGCTCCATCAGGGTGTTACTCAGTCTGCTGAAGGCCCACGGTCAAGGCACATGTGAGAAAGCAATCGGTGAACGACTAAGATGTCGCAACGGCAACAACAAGAAAAAAAACTGATGATTGATGCTTCTCATCTCTCTCCGTTCCTGTCTGTCTGTCCCTATCTATCCCTCTCTCTGAATCTCTAAAAGGAAAAAAAGAAAGAAATCAGAGGCATTTTTATACACCAACAATGAACTGTCAAAAAAAGAAATTAAGGAAACAATCCCCTTCACTATTGCAACAAAAAGAATAAAGTACCGAGGAGTAAATTTAACCAAGGAGATTAAAGACTTGTACTCGGAAAACTATAAAACATTGATAATAGAAATCAAGGAAGATACAAACAAGTGGAAGCATATACCGTGCTCATGGTTAGGAAGAATAAACATCATTAAAATGTCAATATTACCCAAAACAATTTATAAATTCAATGCAATACCAATTAAAATACCAATGACATACTTCAAAGATATAGAACACATATTCCAAAAATTTATATGGAACCAAAAAAGAACACGAATAGCCTCAGCAATATTGAAAAAGAAGAGTAAAGCGGGAGGTATCATTCTTCCTGATATCAAGTTATACTACAAGGCCATTGTACACAAGACAGCCTGGTACTGGCATAAGAACACGCATATAGATCAATGGAACAGAACAGAGAACCCAGAAATAAACCCACACCTTTATGGACAACTGATATTTGACAAAGGAGGTAAGATCATACAATGGAGTAAATACAGCCTCTTTAACAAATGGTGTTGGTAAAATCGGACATTTACCTGCAAAAAAATGAAACTAGACCATCAACTTACACCATTCACAAAAACAAACTCAAAATGGATAAAAGACTTAAATGTAAGCCGTGAAACCATAAGCATCTTAGAAGAAAACATAGGCAGGAAGCTCTCCGACATATATTTGCCGATTTATTTCCACGGGCAAATGAAATAAAAGACAGGATAAACAAATGGGACTATATCAAACTAAAAAGCTTTTACACAGCTAAAGACAATAAGAACAGAATAAAAAGACAAACTACACAATGGAAGAACATATTTGAAAATGTGTCTGATAAGGGGTTAATAACTAAAATTTATAAAGAACTTGTAAAACTCAGCACCAGGAAGACAAACAATCCAATCAAAAATTGGGCAAAAGAAATGAATAGACACTTCTGCAAAGAGGACATGCAAATGGCCAATAGGCATATGAAAAAATGCTCAACATTACTAATCATTAGAGAAATGCAAATTAAAACCACAATGAGATATCACCTCACACCAGTCAGAATGGTGCTCATCAGCAAAACAACACAGAATAAGTGCTGGCGAGGATGTGGAGAAAAGGGAACCCTCCTGCACTGCTGGTGGGAATGCAGACTGGTGCAGCCACTGTGGAAAACAGTATGGAGATTCCTCAAAAAATTAAAAATCGAACTGCCTTTTAACCCAGCTATCCCACTTTTAGGAATATACCCTAAGAATACCATAACACTGTTCAAAAAGAAGAAATGCGCCCCCATGTTCGTGGCAGCATTGTTCACAATAGCGAAGATCTGGAAACAGCCCAAGTGTCTGTCAGAGGATGAGTGGAATAAAAAGCTTTGGTACATATGTACTATGGAATACTACTCAGCCATAAGAAATGACGACATCGGATCATTTACAACAAAATGGATGGACCTTGATAACATTATATGGAGTGAAATAAATAAATCAGAAAAAACTAAGAATAAATGATTCCATACATAAATGGGACATAAAAATGAGACTCAGAGACATGGACAAGAGTGTGCTGGATATCGGGGGCGGGAGGGGGTGAGGTAAGGGGGAGGAGAGGGTGAGGGAGGGGGAGTGGGAGGGGAGGGGCACAGATAAAACCAGATAGAAGGTGACAGAAGACAATTTGACTTTGGGTGATGGGTATGCATTATAATCAAATGTCAAAATAACCTGCAGAGGTTTTCTCTGAACATATGTACCCTGATTTATCAATGTCACCCCATTAAAATTAAAAATTAATAAAATCAAAAATTTAAAAAATGAGGTGTTAAACAGTTTATACAATATGTACTGTCCACATAAAAAAGAATAAAAATAAAAAAATTTTATTTCCTTGTATATAAAAAATAAATACTGAAAAGATTCACAAGAAACTAAGAAAAATAATTGAGAGATTTTCTGAAAACTGAGGAGCAATGAGATGAAGAATCCTCACTGATGTATTTTTATGTTTTCATTTTTAATCGTGTGAATGTTTTACCTTTGCAAAAATTAAACTAAAATCTAAATCAAAAATTACAATAAACAATCATAGCAAATGCTCCCAAACTAAATCTTTAATCCCTACAACAAAAAGATACAAACACTAAAGTTTTTCCTTTTACCTTTCTCTATTCCCGCAATCCTATTACTGAAGTCTTAGGTGTAAAGCCAGAAACAAACAAACAAATAATAACAACCCAAGTTATCCTTTGATTCCACAGACAAGACAAAGTACCTCTCAGTAAAATGCAGGAATAACCAAAGAAGAGAAGGAAGGAAGCATCCACACGAACATCAATGAACAACAAATTTCTAGTAGGATCCTACATCTCTGTGAAACAGAAGTTTTAAAAAAGAGAGTTCTTCAAGTGTAGGGACAGGTCTTAAACAACCTGATTTTTTAGTTCGTTTAAGTTTCTGACCAAGAGAGCTCAGAAGGTTGGGTTCACTCTTCTGGTGAGACCCAGCCTTTTGGAACTAATGGCCCAGAGGTAGCTGCCCTCCAGGCACTGGTGGTTGGTTACCTGATGGGTAAGGAAAACAGGTAAGAAAAGGTGAAATGGTTGTCAGGGCCTCTCACCTCATCCTGTAGGTCTCAGTCAATACACAGTCCAAAAGCCTATAACAAACCCTGGTTTTATAGGGTCCTGATCTTAGGATCTACTAAAGTAGTTGCAACAGAGGTATCAGCTAGATTCTAGCTGCTAGAAAGACTTAAAGCATGAGTTAATAACACTGAAGAGTGGGCAACTTGAAAGAAAACCCAGGCATAGCTTTCTGACATTTTACAGGTGCCCCCGCCCCATAAAATGTTTTTGTGAAAGCACAAAAGAAATTACATGCGCAAAAGTCGCACGATAGACTCAGGTTTCAGACCCGGAAATTAAAATATAAGATTAGAAAATTCCTAGTTATGCTTGACCAGGTGGTAGTAGGGTGGATAGAGCATTAGACTGAGATGTAGAGGACCCAGGTTCAAAACCCCGAGGTTGCTGGCTTGAGTGCAGGCTTCCAGCTTGAGCACGGGGGTCGCTGGCTTGAGCGTAGGATCATAGACATGACCCCATGGTTGTTGGCTTGAGCCCAAAAGTCGCTGGCTTGAGCCCAAGGTCACTGCCTTGAGCAAGGGGTCACTGGCTCAGCTGTAGCCCCTGTGTCAAGGCACATATGAGAAAGCAATCAATGAACAATTAAGGTGCTGCAATCAAAAATTGATGCTTCTCATCTCTCTCCTTTCTGTCTGTCTGTCCCTATCTGTCCTGTTTGGCTGTCTTTCTGTCTCACTTAAAAAAAGAAAGAAAATCCTTAGTTACAGCTCCTCTTTTTGTATACAGTTTTCTAGAACGGAGTTCCAGAATTCTATACACTTCCTTGTTTTGCTTTTTTTCCTATGTAGTAAAAGACTATAGATGGGCTTAAATTCAGGGAGCATCCATTTCTACCTAAGAACTGGCTCTTCTGCCTCACCTGATGATTTTTTTTTATGTCTTTGTCTATAGTGCATTAGCTGTATGAGACCCAGTTTCCTTATCACCAGCATTAGCAATCATTTTTCCAATGTTCGTTCATTTATATTTAAAAAGATACCCAAAAAAGCAATAAAATATTCAACTAATTGCACATGCTGCTGAATAAAGACAGAAATGTTGCTGAAACTACTTATAGGCAGGCAGCTCTCAAAATATTCCTTTGTCATGACAGAATGACATAATCCAAAATCCTGGCATGAAGACCTTTTTAGAGATGGCACTAATATACTACATCAGCAATTTTCAACCAGTGTGTCACGGCAAGCACACTTGTGTGTCGTAAGAATTTTTTAAATATGCAGTACCTGACTTTTTAGTCAGGGGCACTGACCTCTTTTTCCCTTAGATCATCAAATTAAAAAAAATACAGACAGCTAACACAACAATAGCCATCCAGTGTGAATGAATTAAAATTATACCTACTTTATTTTGGTCAAATCGGCAAAAAATGAGACATGATATTATTTTGGTGTGCCACAGAATTGTAGTAATTAGTTTATGTGTGCCATGAGATAAAAAAGGTTGGAAATTGC
This sequence comes from Rhynchonycteris naso, assembly GCA_037038555.1. NCBI lineage: Eukaryota > Metazoa > Chordata > Mammalia > Chiroptera > Emballonuridae > Rhynchonycteris > Rhynchonycteris naso. Next base: position 22,774,601 of record CM073000.1, read on the forward strand.
TGTACTACATGAAAGGGAAGGTTAGACACACAGTCAGAAATCTGAACAGCCTGACCAGGCGGTAGTACAGTGGATAGAGCCTTGGCCTGGGACACTGAGAACCCAGATTCAAAATCTCGAGGTCACCGGCTTGAGCACGGGCTCACCAGCTTGAGTGTGGGATCAAAGACATGACCCCATGGTTGTTTGGCTGAGGCACCCGCCCCCCCATCAAGGCACATATGAGAAAGCAATCAATGAACAACTAAGGTGCCGCAACTATGAGCTGATGCTGCTCATCTCTCTCCCTTCCTGTCTGTCCATCTCCCTCGCTAAAATAAAAAATTTTAAAAAAAAATCTGAACAGGCAAGCAACCCCTTATATTGTGGAATTCAAATTTCGGATACTTCCTACTGCCTCCCTGCCGATCTTTTATAACCTGGAATGAATTAGGTGGAAGTGATCACCTTCTAATTATATCTAGCTGCATGCTTCAGTACGAAAACGCACTCTGATTGGAGTTGGGGGGAGCAGTTTGGGGAAGAAGGGCAAAGGGTATCTTAGAAGCCAAGGGGCACTTAGGGGTCGGGCAAGCCTAAGCAAGACCCGGAGAAAGGTGTTCTGGGAGGCCCAAGATCAGGCATGAGAGCAGGGGGTACCAAGAGGAGCAGAAGAGTGAGAAAGGGGAGGAGAGCAAACAACAGAACCATATTTCAACCATGGTACTTTGTGTTTTCTCAGATATGCTCTAGTAACTCCAATTATTTTACCCACTTAATCCCATTCATCCATTCATCAAGTATTTACCACACATCAAACATTCAACAAATAGTGAATAAGTATGCTTTCCATGCAAGATACCACACACTAGGCTACGGAGACAAGATAAAACCTACACAGAACCTGCCTTCGGAAGACAGATGTGTAAATCCTCACCTCCAGTGCCCTCATCCAGTCCCAGAAAGGAGACTGTTTGGGAGGAATAAGGGAGAACTATGAGATAAAGAGACAAAAGAGTTGATGTTTAATCCTTTTTTTTTGAAGTATAAGTAGGTTTTTGCTGCACACACCACACACACACACACACACACACACACACACACGCCCCAGAGCAGAGCAACTCCAGCACCGGCAATAGGATTAAAACACAGAAAGGGACAGTGAACATGAAGAAACTGAGCCTTGTTTCAGTAAGGTACACATTAGAGCAGTGGGTCTTAACCTTTTGTGAGGTACCGAACCCACCAGTTTCATATGCACATTCACCGAACCCTTCTTTAGTGATAAATAAAATATGATTTTTTTTTTCCAAACTCAAGACATAGGTATATGTTTTTTTACTGGTGCACAAAATGAGCCGTGCATGAACATCACCTTGCTCAAAGAACAAAACCAACAAAGTGCATGAACTCACAACAAATTGCGGTATTACTTTATTCTGGCCTCCGCAGCAGAGGCTTCTCCGAACCCCTGAGACCGACTCATCAAACCCCTAGGGTTCGATAGAACCCAGGTTAAGAACCACTGCATTAGAGGTAGATTATAGTTGAGACTGAAAAAAAGTGTACTAATCCTGTAAGCAATGAGAAACCATTAAGCAAAAGGAGCGGAAGATCGGATCTGATTAGAGAGCTAACTCTGCCAACAGTATAATAAAGGTGAACTGGAGGCCAGAGCCAAGGAGACCGAATAACAGACTATTGTGAAAGCCCGTTCCTACATGGTCGCTGGCTTACGAGCGTTACATTTGTCACTATGACATACTATTTCATTAGATGCTCCTCATCTTTCCAGCTGTCGCCCCTACCACTGATCCTTCAAAGAGGTAAATAGGTACATTCTTCAGAGTGAACGGGGGCACTAATCAGACAGAAGGCTAAAATAATAAGCATAAATTTAAATTCTCCCTGGCAAGGAAGATGATAAAATCTTTTCATCATTGAAGTTGGTAGCATAACACTTATATTTTGATCCAAGAAAAATGGCAACTCCGGTTTTTCCACTTAGTTTTTGCTTTTTAAATTCCTTTCTGGCATGCTCTGAGTTTCTACAACCTAGCACGTTGGCTGTATTTCAGCCCCAAGCAGGGAACAGTTGACTAACTTCTTGATCATCAGCCCAACAGTGCATTTTGCTGGGGTCTCCAATGCCAAAATGAAAAGCTCACCTATTCTGTAACTATTGCAGATTGCCTACCCTCTGCAACTGAGGATGGCTCCAGACTGGCCCTGGCAACTGTCAGTTAACATATACTCAGGAAACAAATTAATTTAAATATTAATCTTAGAAAACATAATGAAAAAAAACTATTATTTTCTTTAAAAATGTTATATTCCAAAGCCAAATACGGATATCTATATAAAGAGCATCCTTGAGGGGAGGTAGAGGGGGAATAAAGGGGCTAAATGGTGATGGAAGGAGACTTGACTTGGGGTGGTGAACACACAATACAGTGTACAGATACTGTACATCAGAGACCTGTGTAATTTTATCAACCAATGTCACCCCAATGAATGCAGTAAAAGAGAAAAGAGTTTCCTGTTTCTTTGAACAAGATAGATAATAAAGTTTCCAAATTTAAAAAGAAACATTTTTTTTTAGTTTTCTGGATTATTCCCATACACTCTCCTTATCAGTTGGCAGTAGCTCTCTGTTTTTCTAAGCTACACAGACTACATCAGTTTTAATTTAAAAGTCGGTTGCCATAGTTTCTCAGAGAACAGCTCAAGGCATGCTTGAGTCCATTATTTTCTTAAGGTTTCTAGAGAAATTACATATACCAGTAGCAAGCCAAAATTTCCCAATTTTACCTCCCAGCTAGTACAGCATACTATTCAGACGTTAGGTATTCTAAATATTTTAAGAGAGTCTAAACAACTAGGAATGTTGTTTAAAATTTAGTCTTGGGTTTCTTCTGTTCTGCCGCGTCAGTACGTCATGTAACCAGCAGACCACACTTAGGCAAAGACCACAGAGCAAGGGGGAGCTCAGCCTAACACACTGCACCTGTGGAAAACACCAGCACATTCTTCTTTCTAATAATAGTGAAGAAAATGCACTCTTATCTACACGTTACAATAATCACATTGCTTATTTTGTAATAACTCCAATTGAAATGCAAATTCCAATATGGCTGGAAAAGAAACTCTCAGAAAATAGATTAAATAATGGAATTTCATTTCTTTAAAGATTTCAAAAATTAAAAAGCAGAGCTCAGAAAACCTTATTTCTTAAAGCCAAAACTCAATTTCATCTGAGTCCCTACCCTGCTTTCAGATGGCAATTACCACTATCTCTAAGTCTTGAAAAGCAAGCTCAAAGGTTATTCTGAGCTTTCAAGGTTAAAGAATGTAAATGAACACTGATCCCTATGAACTTTATAAAAGGCAAATGCCAGATCAGCGAGTTGTAATTCAGCCTCACTCTCCTGCTTCCAGGTAGCTATGAGTGTGCACTGTGCAGGTAAAAGGACCAGGGTTGAAATTTCAGCTCTGGGAGCCATGTGACCTTAGGCAAGTGATGATTAAGTGAGATAGGACATATGTAAAGATAGGAAAGCTCTCAGAAAACGACAGCTAGTGTCATTTCTGCATAACTAGGTCATCTCCAGGACAGGATGTGGGGCACGATGAGATCTCATAATTTTCTGAGAAGCTTAAAATCATCCTACTTCCTTTGACTGTCATTTTAAAAACGAATATAAAACTACTTAATTATACTGATTTATCCAATTTAAGTATTACACAAAACATAGACTTCCTCATTCTGTATCACTAAACTTTCTTTTATTCTCTCTTTCCTGCACAAAATGAAGAGATTCTAAAAAGTACATGAGAGATAACAGGGCCATATTTCCAACCAGAAGCATAGGGAAATTAAAGATGCCCTGTGCATGTTATATTTTAGGTATTACTAATGAATAAATGCATGGTGAATGAATGAAGATGCCATTCTATCACAGCTATTATAATATGTATCCCTTTATCTTTCCATTTAGTAGGCTTAAGTATTTTTAAAATAACATTTATTACTTTCACTGATTCACACAATCATCTGTAAAACAATATAACAAAAATTACTATTTCTAGCTTACTGAAAGAGTAACTAAACCTCAAGAATATTAAGTGATTTATCCAAGGTGAGCTAAGCAACAGGGCTTGACTTCAGGTCCTCTAATACTAAATCAGGATCCTGTCCACCATACCACTCTGCCTGATCAGGATCCTGTACACCATTCCACTCACTTGGTCAGGATCCTGTCCACCATACCACTCTGCCTGATCAGGATCCTGTCCACCATTCCACTCACTTGGTCAGGATCCTGTCCACCATACCACTCTGCCTGGTCAGGATCCTGTCCACCATACCACTCTGCCTAATCAGGATCCTGTCCACCATACCACTCTGCCTGATCAGGATCCTGTTCACCATTCCACTCACTTGGTCAGGATCCTGTCCACCATACCACTCTGCCTGGTCAGGATCCTGTTCACCATTCCACTCACTTGGTCAGGATCCTGTCCACCATACCACTCTGCCTGGTCAGGATCCTGTCCACCATACCACTCTGCCTGGTCAGGATCCTGTCCACCATTCCACTCACTTGGTCAGGGTCCTGTTCCCCATTCCACTCACTTGGTCAGGATCCTGTCCACCATACCACTCACTTGGTCAGGATCCTGTCCACCATACCATTTGGCTTTTCACAGGGCCCTATCACTGCAGCATGTTGAAGGAAGTCTGAGAACCGTGTCCCCAGAAAGTTTCTGTAGCCCCTATTCCTGAATATGCAATTTTTTACTGTTTAAACACATGAACTTGGAGCACACCAACCTGAAGGGTACCTTCTTTGCTGCAGGAATATCTGAGCTGGAATTTCAAGTTGTAAACAGACTGTGGATTAGGGTCAATTTTGTGAATGAGTTACTATTTCTCTAAGTATAATTTCCAGAATGTTATCTACAACATCTCACACCTGAACCATAGTGGGAACTAATGCTCAACCTGCCCTGCCAAAGGCATCACCCAAGATAAATTTTCACCTGGTACAGATTTTCAAAAATGATCCCAATCCTATCTAGACAAGGATATCTAGTTGTTTTACTGTGGCAATTCTTAACTGAGCTCTGTCTCTGCCCCGAGAATACACAGATAAACAATAAGAGGGCAGGCATTTGAAAGTATATGCCAAAGTATATGTCTTATATATCTCTAATATTTCTAGAGATGTAGACTATAGTTTTCACTGGATTCTCAGAATGCCCTCCAAAGGCTAAGATCCTTCAAGAAAACTTCAGAAGTATAGAAAGTAGACCTATTATTGTAGAATTAAAAGCTTTTTAAGTTTCTATTTGTACTGCAAGTTTCTATTACACTGCATCACTTTCTTAAAAAGCTAGACAATTTCACCAGGTCTTCCTAGATATATTTGCAATTCCTGTTGGCACACACTACAGAAGCTTTCACAAGAGGCAGTTATACCCTAGACTGGTCTGAAATGTTTGCAAATGCTTGCTGCCTCCTCCATGTAGTTCACTGCAGAGTGGGCCATGGCAGGAATTTATTTATTTAAAGTTTGTTAATGATTTTCCAGAGTTGGTCAGTTAGTTATTTAAAACGTATTAATGGGCTACTTCTTAATGTGAGAGTTCTACTCCCTTTGCAAATAACATCAATCATGATTAAATGCATATTGTTTTCTGTAAAATCTGCCAATGGTTCTGTAACCTCAATCTATTTAGTCTTCAGAAATTGGAGGAAAATCCAGAATATCTGGAGAATATTAAACAGAAAGGGAAAATTTCTTTTTCAAATGAAAATGTATTGAGGTTAGATTTCTAAAATTTCTGTATAGTAATCAAATAAATGGAAACTTCGGTATTGCATGAGTTATGTGTAGCAATATACATGTCTCCTGGCATCATCTTACTATTGTAAATGGCAAAATACTACAAGACTTTCCAAAAAGTAAGTTAAAAAAAAAAAAAAGCAATAGGCTTAAAAGCAGAGAGTGGCCAGACTAATTAAAATGTAAAATGTCTCTCACTGAACATAATTATACAACTGAACAGAATGTACCCAGCAGCCATTTAAGGATTCTTATATATTTTTATTGAATTTATTGGGTGACATTGGTTAATAAAATTATACAAGATTTGAGGATTCTGAAAAGTAAATAGTAGCAAAGGACTTGAAGTTTTTTTAAAAAGCCAGAATTTGAAGTACCACTAATCAATGGTGAGTTTGCCATATTTACCTCCAATATCCTCCAGACTGAAAGCAAGACAGCAACACAGCCTGAAACCCAACCCTGGCTAGGTATGAGGCCCACACAGAGAGAGCTCCAGGAGAAGTACCTTTATCCTGGCTTGAGGAATGAGAAAGGGAATTCTTAAGTCATGAAACACAGAAAGCTACCATTTGTTTCTTCTCTGAGTCCTCCTATGCCCCAGCCTTCCAGCAGTGCCACAGGCAATGACATTGGAAGACCCAGTGGAAGAGTAACCAAAACTCTTTGGAAGGAAACCTTATTCTGAGCCTGAGAGAGTGGGACAAACTCCTATCACTTTATATTCTTTCTGGCCACCACTTGGCCCCAGACACAAGAACAGTCACAGAAGTAATAATAAAACCCCCAATTTTCTAACCAAACAAAAAGGAATCTGAAAGTACTACCAACCATATAGAAATTAATATGAGTAAGTGGGAATACTATTAGGCCAACAAACTAGACAATTTCGCTGAAATGAGCAAATTCCTAGAAAGACACAAATTACCAAACTGACTCAAAAAGAAATAAAAAATCTGAATAGTCATATAAACAGTAAAGAAATTGAAGACTTAAATTTTAAGTTGATAACTTAAAATATTCCCAAAAAGAAAACACCGACCTCAAATTACTTTATTCATGAACTCTATCAAATATTTAATAAAAATAATGCCAGTAATTCACAAACTCAGAGAATAAAGAAAACCTCAAAATGGATCACAAACTCAACATAAGAAGCAAAACTGTAAAATTTCTAGAAAAAGCACAGCAAAAAAAATTATCATGACCTTGAGTGAGGCAATAAGTTCTTAGATATGACACACACACAAAAAAGGAAAGGAAACCACAATCCATAAAGAAAAATAACTGATAAATTGGACTTAATAGATATTTAAAACTTTTGCATTTAACAAGATGCTTTTAAGTATGTGAAAAGACAAACCACAGCATAAGAAAACCTTTGTAAGTCACATGTCTATTAAAGGTCTTATATCCCGAATATATTAAAAATTCTTAAAAGAATAAAATAAATAAATAAATAAATAAATGATTCCACTCAATAAGAAGACACAGTACCCAATTTTAAAATGGGCAAAGATTAGCCCTGGTATGAGTCTGTTCTGTACAGCTGTTCTCTGAAACAGTAGTTACTTATCTCCATCTGTCTTCTCTCCCAACTAAGTGTGTGCCAATCCCCCAGGAAAGATTCAATGGTCCTGGACATCAGCTCCCTGAGACTCCAGACTATCCTTTGGGAATGAACTAAAGGCTGACAAAAATGATCACTTTGAGATAAATAGTGTTGAAAATAAGCACTAACTATCTTTAAAAACGGTCAGTTTAGGGCTTAGTGCAAAAGGATAAAATATACATTGCTAAAGCAGAGGCAATGAATTATGAAGGCAGTTCAATTACAGTAACACTGGGAACTTTGAAAATGTCTGTAAAACCAACCGTTTCCTTGGGGACTTGGAAACAACTTACATAGTCTTACAGCTGTGATGTGGTTCAGGGACTGTGCAGATTAATGGAAAGCACTTAGTAGCTGGGGGGGGGGGGAATGCTGAGTCAGAAGATGAAGAGGAGGAGAATGTAAAAGTCCTAAGTCTATGTGCAAAGTGATCACGATTGGCCCCTGGAAACAGTAGCAAGTTTCTACCAAAAAAAAAAAAAAAAGCAAAGCTTGCAACTGATGAAGATAATGACGATGAAGAAGATTTTAAGCAAATATTCATCACAACATTATTTATAATAGCTAAGAACTGGGGGTGGGGGAGCCAATGTCCATCAACTGGTGAACAGATAAATGAAGTGTGGCGTACTCATAGAATGGGATACTATTCAGCAATAAAAGTGAGCAAACTACTGATACATGCTAAAATGTGATACATATTACAACATGAATGAACCTCAAAATCATTAACCTACATGAAAGAGGTCAGATGCAAAGACTACATATTATATGATTCCACTTATATACAAGGTCCTGAAAAGGCAAATCTATAAACCCTGATATGAGATTAGTGCTTTTGTGGGGCAAGAGGCAGAAACAGTTCTCATGGATGCAAACAGGCATGGGAAAGAATTCTGACATAAAGGGAAATAATCTAAAAGTGGAAATTATCCCTCAAAAAACTTTTTTTAAGATTTTATTTATTGATTTTTAAAGAGAGGAGAGCAAGAGAAGCGGGGGGTGGAGGGAGAGAGAAACATCAACTCATAGTAAGTAGTTGCTTCCCATATGTGCCTTGTGCCTTGACCAGGCAAGCCCAGGGTTTTGAACTGGTGACCCACCATTCCAGGTTGAATGTTTTACCCACTGTACCACAACAGGTGAGGCAAAAACTTTTTGAAAAATTTAGTTAGGCCTATGTGCTTCAGATAGAAGTAATTTCTTTATATATAAAAGCCAAGGTATTGGAAAAGATTGTCAAAGCAAAACAATAGAAAAGGCGTAAAATGAGTGCTTTGGGAACAGTAGACGGCAGCAAGCTAGACATAAATCAAACACTTACCTATGATAGATTGCTAAAGCGACCACAACACTATGCAACTTCTTCCATCAGGACTCTATTTCCCCCACTCCCTGGGACTTGCTTTGTCTAAAACAATGGGTTAGCAGCCGTACTGTAAGAGTTCAGAGCCTAGACCTCAAGAGGCCTCATACATTTCCACTCTTGCTGCTTTTGGAACAGGAATCTAACCACATGTGAACCACCCTGGGTTGGCTTGCTGGAAGAGGAAGACAAAGCAGAGGAAAAATGAGTCAGCCAGAAGCTGACCGAAGACATATAAGAGAGTTCCAGCTGTGGTGAGCCAGGCCTGACTCAGACCAGGACAACTGCCCATCCGGGCACTGCCCAATCTTCCAATCCCCAGAGCTGTGAACTTAATAATTGATGTTTTCAGTGGTTTCTCACAAAGCAGAAGATAATTGATACACTAAAAAAGGAGCAGATATGACTGTTAGATAACACATAAACCAAATGTCTGGGTTTTAGGGATAAGTCTCCTAGGCCCAAGAATAGAAATGCAGTTAATGAGCTGGACTCGGGTCTGGAAATTGTCAAAGTCACTGTAGCAGAGGAACTAACTGCATGAGCATTGTGAGAATAACAGTGAAGCTTCTCCAAATAGTTGATCAAGGGTTTATACTGAGTGGAAAGGTTAAGTGAAGTGAAGTCGCAAAGTGCAGACAGGCTGAAACGTAGGGAAGATTTAGAACTGGAGGTTCTGATAAGGTAAAGAAGAAACTCAGAGTTCATAAGGAGGTGTAGACAGGCAGGTCTGTGGTCAAAGAGAGTTATTTTAAAATTCAATTCTAATTTGGGAGTTAGAGCAGTTCTAAGATATATGCATGGGTTAGAGGAATGAAGAGATGTATAATTCCTTCATCTACTCTGTGTTTACTTTGGTTTCTTTTTTTTGTGACAGAAGGACAGACAGGGACAGACAGGAAGGGAGAGAGATGAGAAGCATCAATTCCTCGTTGTGGCACCTTAGTTGTTCATTGATTGTTTTCTCATATGTGCCTTGACCAGGGAGCTACAGCAGACTGAATGACCCCTTGCTCGAGCCAGCAATCTTAGGCTCAAGCTGGTGAACCTTGCTCAAACCAGATGAGCCCATGCTCAAGCTGGTGACCAGGGTCTCGAACCTGGGTCTTCCGCATTCCAGTCCAACGCTCTATCCACTGCACCACCGCCTGGTCAGGTTTTACTTTGCCTTTCTATCCCCTTGTTTCTTAAAGTTAAAATTTTTATTAGAGTTTAGAGCTTTCTTCTTTTCTAATATAAGGAGTTAAAGCTATGTGTTTTTCTCTGCTTAGGCTGCATCATATAATTTTGAAATAGTGTGTTTTCATCATTATTCAGTTCAAGACTTTTCCAATTCCTTCTATGGTTTCTTTTTGATGCATGAATTATTTACGAGCATGTTATTTAATTTCCAAGTAGTAGAGATTTTCCTAAAGCTATTACTGTTATTGACTCCTAATTTAAATGTTATAATCAAGAATATACTCTAGGCCCTGGCCTGGTAGCTCAGTTGGTTAGAGCACTGTCCTGATACACCAAGGTTTTGAGTTTGATCCCCAGTCAGGGCACATACAAGAAACAACCAATGAATGTATAAATAAGTAGAACAAACTGATGTTTTTCTCTCTCTCTCCTTTCCTCTCTATATAAAACCAATGAATAATTTTAACAAAGAATATATACCCTATATGAATTCAAGACTCTTAAATTTTTTATTTTATTTATTTATTTTTTTTACAGGGACAGAGAGAGTCAGAAAGAGGGATAGATAGGAACAGACAGACTGGAATGGAGAGAGATGAGAAGCATCAATCATCAGTTTTTGTTCATTGCTTGCTTTCTCATAGGTGCCTTGACCGCGGGCCTTCAGCAGACTGAGTAACCCCTTGCTGGAGCCAGCGACCTTGGGTCCAGGCTGGTGAGCTTTTTTTTTTTTTTTTTGCTCAGGTTAGATGAGCCCGCACTCAAGCTGGCAACCTCAGGGTCTCGAACCTGGGTCCTCAGCACCGCAGTCCAACCTTCTATTCACTGAGCCACCGCCTGGTCAGGCTCAAGGCTCTTAAATTTAAATTTATTGTGATTTGTTTTATGACCCCGAGCTTAATCTGTCTTTGTGAATACATTATGTAATTAAAATGTTCTAGTAATATCAGTTAGGTCAGGATAGTTGAGAATAGTTAATTAAGATCACCTATATCTTTACTGATTTTCTGTGTGGATGTTCTATCAATTGCTGAGAAGATGTTAAAATTATCAACTATAATTACAGAATTGTCTATTTCTCTTTTTAATTTTGATACTGTTTAAATTTTACATTTTGAGATTCTGTTATTTGGTACATACATATTTGTGATTATGTCTTCCTGAACAATTAGCCCTTTTAGCATAATAGAAATCCCTCTTTATCTCTGTTAATACTATTTACCTTGATATTTATTTTGTCTGATTTGAATATAGCCATGTCAATCTTCTTATGCTTATTGTTTGCATCATTCATGTCTTTCCATCCATTCACTTTCAATCTAACTGCATCTTTAAGTGCATCTCTTGTAAATCATATATCAAGTCATGCTTTTCATTCATTCTGATCATCTCTGTCCCTTAAATGGAGTGTTTAGTCAGTCTATTAATATTTAATGTAGCATAAAATATAAACAAAAGTAAAACTGGAATTTAAGAGGATAATGCTTCCTTTTTAAATTTCTTTTTATTGAATGATTTTTAGAAAGAGAGAAAGGCTGGTGGGAAGGAGAGAGAGAAAAAAACATCAATTTGATATTCCACTTATTTATACATTCATTGGTTGACTCTTATTTGTGCCTTGAACAGGGATCAAACCCACAACCTTGGCAAATTGAGATGACATTCTTAACCAACTGAGCAACCCAGCCAGGGCCAAGAGGATAATGCTTTCAACTGGCTAATAAACTACATATGTATTATGCAGGATTAATGTCTGCAGCATGTTAGTTGCTTAATAAAATCTATTAGAGACAAAACCAGCCTGACCAGGCAGTGGCGCAGTGGATAGAGCATTGGACTGGGATGCGGAAGACCCAGGTTCAAGACCCTGAGCTCGCCAGCTTGAGCGCGGGCCCATCCGACTTGAGCAAAAAGCTCATCAGCTTGGACCCAAGGTCACTGGCACCACCAAGGGGTGGCTCAGTCTGCTGAAGGCCCGCGGTCAAGGCACATGTGAGAAAGCAATCAATGAACAACTAAGGTGTTGCGACGGCAACAAAAAACTAATGTTTGATGCTTCTCACCTCTCTCTGTTCCTGTCTGTCTGCCCCTATCTAACCCTCTCTCTGACTCTCTCTCTGTCCCTGTAAAAAAAAAAAAAAAGAAAAGAAAACCATCAATCAATAACTAACCAAATCCCCACTTATAATTCCTGACTGCTAAATAAAAGAATTTCACCCACAGTGTAATACTTTCATCTAATAATATGTAAAACTTTTGGAATATAGGATGTCTACACACATCTTAGTTTAAAAGACATTTAAGACTTTGAAAATAATGTTATAAAAGCAATTCCAGCATCCTTCCCCTACAAAGTTATTAACTACAAGAAAATGACTGGGCATGCACGAAGGTTAAAATCATAGTCTTTAAATTTGACTATTATCTTCATTGACTCTTTGACTTGTCTTAATGTTACTTTCAAGTGCAATACAGTGTTATTACTTTGTAATTACGTACTAAAAAAATTACTTTGTAATTACATACTAAAAAAATTTTCTGAAGAAAAACCTTTATAAATACTAAACAGTAAATTAAATGAAACTCTTTACTGAAGTTCTATCAATTATTTAAAATTCACTACTACTTTAACCTGACCTGTGGAGGCCCAGTGGGTGGATCATCAGCCCGGAACGCTGAGGTCAGCAGGCTTGCCCAGTCAAGGCACACACAACGAGAAACAACTACTATGAGTTGATGCTTTCTGCTTCTTCCCCCACCTTTCTCTCTCTATCCCTCTCCTCTCTCTAAAATCAATAAATAAAATCCTTTTTAAAAATACACTGACATTTTATAGATATAATGTTGATTCTAATACCTTCTTCTAGCTTGTCACATTTAGTCAAATTTTTTCACCAAAGAATAACCTTACTCATCTACTATCTCTATTAATTCAGGCAGTCTTGAAACATGCTTGTTGGGATGAGCAACCTGGGCTCCTTTAAAGAAGATTTAAAAAATATACAGAAAAACAGTTTTCACACAACAATTTAAAACCTACTCTAGCCTTGCTCAGCCTAGATCAGCCAAATGCCAGAGAGTTACAAGGCACTGAGAAAGAAAATATTTGTTGCTTTTTTTCTGGATGCCATTCTGATTGTGTAATTGTTACAAAACGTGTGTGTGTATGTGTGTGTGTACACATCACTATACATATACATACATCACTATATATATACACATATAGCATGTACAATATACATAATATTGTATAGTATGCTGTATATAGTAAATTGTATAGTATATTATGTAAATGAGATGCAAAATCAATTTTTATTTCATTGGTGAAAATGCACTATATAAAAAGCTCAAAGTACTAAAGTACCTTCCTGTTCCCTGATCCCCTACTTTTTGTGAGCAGTGTATAATGTAACTATTGATATGGTTAAATTTAGGTCTACCATCTTCTTTGTTTTCAGTTCATTCTTCTGCATTTTGTTCCTTTGCTTCCTTTTTTCTTCCTTCTTTGGATCATTTGTATATCTTTCAGAATTTGATTTGGTTTTATCTATTATTCTTTATTGGCTGCTTTTGGAGTTAAAATATGCATCCTTAACTTTTCATTGTACTTATAGTTAATATACCACTTCATACAAAATGTACACACCTTGCAATCATCTAGGGAGTTCATTTATTCCCCTGTATTTCTCTACACTATATATATATATTTTATATATATTTATTTATATTACATATGTATAGAATATATTATATGTTCTATATATATTATAGAATATGTATATTATAAACCCCACAAGACAATGTTATAACTTGTGCTTTAACAAATTATACGTATTTTTTTAATTAAGAGAAATAAAATAGTACTCCTATTTATCTTGATATTTGGCATTTCTGATGCTCTTATTCAAATTCACCACAGCATTTCTCAGGACTACTTGAACAAAGATTACAAAAGCACACCATTTGGCCCTCACCAGATATGAACACATATTACACATTAAAATTGCCCCGGATCTTTTCTCTTAAGATCCTGATAGTTAAAGCAATACCACTTGATACCAATGTGATTGTAAACAAAATACGAATTTAGACATTGGAACTGGGTGACAATATTAGTGATAAATAGGTTACAAGATAATCAGAATATACTTACATTGATTTTTCAGATTATAGGTAAAATAAAAAAACAAATATTAAAATTTTTGTGCAAAACTCATATCAAGGTATAAAAATCTCTTCAATAATGAATAAAAATGTCAGGAAATATTTTCAAGTCATTTTTCAAAGTGTCTGAATCTGTGTATTTTCAAAGTAAACACAAGATGTTAACTAAGGCATAACTGTGTGTCTGAAATAAAAAATGAAAAGCATCCATCTCTTTCCCTTTAGTAAGTGAGAGATAGAGTAATATTTAGAAAGTTACAGAACCCATGAGAATTGAGAATTAAACTAACTTGTGGAAAATATAAAATATTCATTCATTCAGAGAACATTTACTAAGCTTCATTCTGTGATTATGAAGAGCAGGCTAAGAAAGTTTCCTGGAGATGACCTATGAACCAGATTTTAAAGGAAAAGCAGGAGTTAGTCTTTTGTGCACAAGTATTTTGTTGTTGTTGTTTTTATGGGTGGATTGACAAAGAAAGAAAAGAAAAAAAAGAGGCTTTTTCAGTTGGAAATACCATAGACAAAAACAATAATCCTAGAAGGTCATAGTCCATTTGGAGAATTACAAGTGCAGACAAATGGTTAATTAGAACTATCCCAAGGACATACACGGATCCCTCTGATGTTCTATTTGTAAGATCGGTGGATAAGGGGAATGGTCACATGAGGAACTCAGACCCTAGACTTTTGGCTAGGGCTGCCCACAGCTAAGCACTCCAAAAGAAACTTCCCAGAGGTCCTTGGTGAAAGAGTGATCGTCCATCAGCCAGTGAGATTTCACCACGTCATTGGGAAAAGAGCAATCGTCCATCAGCCAGTGAGATTTCACCATGTCATAATTGCTTGCCTACCCTAGAGGACCCCTTTAAATACCTCTCACTTGGTTTAATTCGCACAACTCCCCTAACCTCTGTCTCCAGTGCTAGGGGACATTGTCGGGTGGGATGCGCGGTACTTAATAAAGCCTTTGCTATTCCACACTTTGTGGCTCCGGCCCCTCTTTCTTCTTTCTCAGTAGGGAAAAATACCTTACATTTTGGTGCCGAAACCCGGGAAGGAGGTGGAAGTCCACAAGGGACCGCTCCTCTCTCCTTCCCCTCCGAGAAAGAACGAGGACCTCCGACCTTTTACTTCTGCACACGGAGCAGTAAGTCCTCTGCCCCCAAACTTCCCTCAGTTCTTTCCACCGAGACTCCCTATCCGAAACTGTAACTACATCAGGGAAGTCTTTTCCGTCCAAGCGCATGTGTGCCCGTGGAGACGTCCTGAGCACATCCACTTTTCCTATCCGTCCATGGCCAGGGCTTGAGTTTTGGGACACCAAATCTCATTTCTGACCACTCTGAAGACTGAGGGCAGCCGTGGGGGCACCGGAACCCCCAAACACTCTGGGAGTTGCCTTATCCAAAATCTCTCCCTCCCTAAAGTAGAGGAAACTGTTCTTCTCCGCTGTGGCCAGGCCACAGAACCCACTGGATAATCGGACCAGGTAGCCTCCGGAAGGAACTTTCAGTTTTAACACCCTCACCAATTTAACTATCGCCAAAAAAAAAAAAAAAAAGGCTGGGAGCTGATTGGAGATCCCTTTACATTCAGAGCTAATTATTCGCGCGCCTGTGCTTAATTTCTGTGCCGCCTGTTCCACTGCACAGGCCAGAAAAAAACCTCTGCTTCTAATTTTTTCCTTCTCCACGGACTCCCAACTTTCTTCCCCTCCCTTCGCTAAATCCTGTTTCTCATTCACCTGCAAATACCAGTCTCTCTTTCTCTTCCCCTGCTGGCCAGGGGCCCCTCCCTTCCCCACTGCATTCTTAAGCCCCTCCTCCATCAGGCCATTCTCAGCCTATCATTGGCTCTTACACAGGTTTGCAGGATGCCCAACCCCAATCTGCTTGCAGGAAGTTCTAACCCTGTCCTGCCGCTGAACCCAGCGTTTCCAGCTGGATCTGGGTACCGGGCTCCCTAGGAGCCCCCCTCCTCTTATTCTCAAATCCCAAACCCCTATCCAGGACCTGTGAACATGGCATTTAAACTTTTCAATGGTCACGGCTAATAGGAAATGACCAAGTCTGTTCGCCAGGCCTGCACGCAGCAGAAGGTAACGCTCCAAACCCTGGCTTTGTGGCAACCCTGAGGCCTACAGAGCAACAGGGGTAAGGCACAGGAAGTGCCCGGCCCAAGTCTGGACCGCAAAGAGGAATCCCACCAGCAGCTTGCTTTAAGTGTGGCAAGCAGGACCACTGTGCCCAACAAGGCCCCTGCTTGCAGCAGCCCACTGAGCCCTGCCCTAACTTCAAGCAACCCGCTCACTAGCAGAGCGATTGCCCCTTTGGGCAGCAGTCTCTACATGGAGGACAAGCCGACTGAATGGGAGGCCAATCCAGCCAGGTGGGCGCACCGCTCTAACTCCTAGGACACATCCTGGACTCGGAGAACCCAGGGTATGCTGCAACTAGCGGGTAAGTCCATCTCATTTCTTCTGAACACGGGAACTGTCTTCTCTGTTTTGCCATCACACTCGAGACCTCTAATTCCCTCACAGGTCTCGGTTATGGGAATGGATGGGACCCTTTCTCTCCCCTTTGCATACCACCCCTGACATGTAGTTTGAATAGAATCCCCTTTTCTGTGCACTCCTTCTTAGTTATGCCTTCATGCCCTGTACCCCTTCTGGGTCAAGACATTCTACACAGTCTCGGAGCCACTATCCAACTGACAACATCTTCCCACTTACTCCTACCCATTTCTAACTACAAATGACTCCCCCATAATCAATGCTACCCTCATTTCTAACCATGTCTCTCAGCTCAAGCTTGCTCCCATGCAGGATCGTTGGCAGTCAGAACCACTGGGCCCTACTCGTCTGCGGCTCACCAAAAGATTGAGCCCAGCAGACCCTCCTGCTACATCCTGTCCCTCCTACCAGAAACCTGCCGCCAGAGTGAGCTGAAGCAGGGAGTAATGCTGTTCAGTAGGACTGGCCTGATGAAAGAAGCTTCAATCTTCTCAACCGTCTGCAAGAGACAAAGCAAGAATCTCTCCTCCGACAACCTGCTTTACTCCTGATGGCAGCCACCCATTCTCACCTGGGCTGCCCTTATCCTAAATCTTCTTTTAATTATCAGCATATAACTCACATTTGCTCCTCTCTTTTTTAAATTCTTACAGAACCGCATCCGCAAAGTTTCTCAACACACGGCCAAACAGATGTTCCTCCTAACTCCCCTCAAAGCCACCACCAGCCGACCTCCCCTCCCCACAACACCCCTAACCAGCAGGTAGTAGCCAGACGAATAAACAGAGCCCCTATTCTATTTAACAAAAAAGGTCAAAATGTAAGATTGGTTGATAAAGGGGATGGTCACGTGAGGAACTCAGACCTGGGACTTTTGGCTAGGGCCGCCCACAGCCAAGCACCCATAAAGAAACTTCCCAGTAGTCCTTGGGAAAAGAGCGACCGTCCGTCAGCCAGTGAGATTTCACCACGTCATAATTGCTCGCCCACCCTAGAGGACCCCTTTAAATACCTCTCACTCAGTTTAATTCATGCGACTCCCCTAGCCTCTGTCCCCGGGGTTAGGGGACATCGTAGAGCAGGATGCGCAGTACTTAATAAAGTCTTTGCTATTCCACACTTTGTGGCTCTGGCCCCCTTCCTTCTTTCTCAGCGGGGAAAAATACCTTACACTATTAAGAAGGCTGGCCTTCATGACCTCGACGGAAGTGAGAAAGCACTATGGGGTTTTAAGTAGGAGAGGTATATGGTTCACCCCACCCTTTCTTTCTTGCCTACTTCTATGGCAGCTGTTTGGAAAAATAAAAGCTCATATCCCAAGCTTCCCTCGGTGTGAGAGATAGCCTTGTGACATAGTTCTGACCTGTCACACGTAAGGAGAAATCTGAAAAGGCTTCTAGCAAAGGTTTTGACTTTCCAATGAACATCCTCCCTGGGCTGGCTCTGCTCCTGCCCCTTCTTCCTGGCTTGAATTTGGACATGATGTCTGGATCTGTGCCAGCCATCCTGCAACCAGGAAGGAAAGGCCAGGATTATCCCAAATCCGCTAGCAATGACGCATAAAGCGGCTCAAGCAAAGCCAGCAGCATCTCTAGACGTCTTTCTATAAGAGGACATAAATTCCTGTTTATTAATAATTTGATGTTGAGATGACTTGAATCTGGATGCTTGCATGAGTGGTAAAAGTTTTAATAATTAATTCACATTTGAGAAGGATCCTTATAAAATGTGTGTGTATGGACTGGGGATGGAGGAACAAGGAGATTTGTCTGAAGGTTTACTATAGAGCCTGAGCCACGAGAACCACAATGGGGATAGTAAGGAAGGCAGGCCCCAGAGATCTATCTGAGGTCAAGATGAAGTGTGAGCTTGAGATACAGATTTCAGAGTAACCATTATATGGGCGTAACTTAAAACAGTAAATATGATGGGAGTGCCTAAGGAAAGTTTGAAGAGGGTGAGCAAAAATGAAACTCAAAACATCTATTAGGACAAAAGATAGGTAAGCGGTTGCCTAAGGTTGGGGGTGATGATGGGAGGGAAGTGGGGAATGACTGATAACAAGGACGGGGCTGCTTTGCGCGGGTAATGAAATGTCTTAACATTAATTGTGTGGGGGTGGCACAACCTTGTGATCGTTCTAAAATCCACTGCCTCTAATACTTTAAATGGATGAACTGCATAGTATGTGAATTATATCTCAATCAAGCTGTTTAAAAAAATTAAGCCCAAAGCAGTATCTTGGGAATATCAACATATAAGTAGGAAGAAGATCTAATGCAGGAATAGAGGGAGCTATGGCAGAAGAGGAAGGGGATAATAAAGTATTGTCAACAACCTGGAAGAAAGAGTTTCAAGAAGCAACTGGTAGCCAGTAGTGTCAAATATAAGATAGCTCAATCATGGTAAAGGCAGAATGAAATACCGGGTGTTGCAAAAATAGGTTTACACTTGTGAGTATGTGAAACACAGAGTTTATTCCTGTATTATTACTTAGTAATGACTGTATTACTTTCCATCTGAACAACAGTAAATCTACTTTTGTCCCACCCTGTATTTGATTTAGCAAGTTAGCAATCACTGGTGAGTTTAAGAGACTTTAAGTGGCAGCAGCAGAAGTTAGATTACATGTACTAAATTGAGGAATGAATGAGAGGTGAGAAATAGGTAACAAATAAAAAGCCTTTTCCAGAAAACTTCTTTTGCCAAGAGAAAAGCTGATGATATAGACTAGTTTGTATTATTGTTTTCAAAAGGAAGCATGTATGTTTATATGTAAGGAAAATAGAAGATGAAAAGAGGAGGGAAGGACTAATGAACAACATCCCCCAACAGATGAAAAAAAGGAATTCACAACATAAACACATAATATTAGCGTAGAGGACAGGTGAATTTTTCGTTGGACTGAGAGGGAAGTTTAAGATGCCACTTCACTTTTAGGGGCAAGAAGTTTAAGGCGCTGTTACTTGATGGCACTGATATTCTCTGTGAGTTAAGAAATAAAGATCACTGGCTGAGGATGAAGAAGTAGGCTCAAGCACTTTTTTATTGTAATTGGAACCTGCACATATTTCCAGCTCTATATTCCTTTATGCAATACCAAGAACCCTTCCTTCTAATCATATTGGTGTATTCTCAGCTCAAAAAACAGACAGGCCATCCTAAATCTTTGCCTATTTTCATGCCATTCTGCTGGCCTGGGGGGTTGCTGTCGTTCTTTTTCTGTCTAGCTAGAATTACGCAATCCCATGTTCAGCATAAACATTACCTTCTTTTGGAAGCCTTCTCTGATCACCCCAGCTAGAACCATTTCATCAGAACTATTCTAACCATTCTTACCAATATAATTTGTTACTTGGTACTTATGCTGATTATATTTTTATTTTTACCTGCCTTGAGCTCCTAAGAGGCAGGAATCATGTTTTACGTAACACCCTTTTAGCAGGACGCTTTGCACATAGGTAAAACTTGGCCTGATACATCTGGAAGGTGCTTCAGAGATCCTCTTCATGTTACCAGTAAGAACACCAAATGTAAGTCTCAGAGACACTAAGAGACTTGACCAAGATCACACAGTTAGTTAATAGTAGAGCTGAAACCCAAAATCAGGATTTTGAACTCTATTCCTATCGTCCTCTCATTAAACCAATACTTGTCATTGTTAGCCTGGTTACATTTTGTAATCCAAATCTCTGAGTTATTACTGAACCTTAAGGTTAGACAGAGTCAAACCTGATGGGAAAGCTTTTGTTTCAACTTTCATCTAGCCTGCATTAAATTAGACTGGATGCATGAAAAAAAAAGGTGGGTTTTTTTTTCTTCCCCCTCCTTTTTTTTTCCTTTCTGCATTCTGTTTTGTTATCATGTAGCTAATGGGTAAATTATACGGCAGCAGTGACTGGAGTGATACACCTCTGGGAAAAGGGTGAATTCTGTACAAATGTATTGGCTGTACTTGTACACTTCAGCCTCTGATACTCTCTTCACATCTGTGACTCATAGTTGGAAAGAGCAGAGCAGTTCAGTTACTGTAACAGAAGAAACCAGTAACTACGAAATTTCAGCCAGGAAATTGGGAGTGACCTAGAACTAATCATCAAGGGCACAATCTATACCGCAGAGCCTTTGTTAGCTCTGTATGTAACACTGAACCTCGTACATAAAAAAAAAAAAAGGAGTGTTCATTTGAAAAATAATTGTGTGAAGCTAAATGAACACTATATCATGTGTAGCGTTCAAATTAAGACTGACTTAAATCGTGCAAATTAATTGACATCTGGAATTTAACCACAGCCGATGAATTTATAGATAACCTGATCGTAAAGGATAATAACTAAGTGGTAAACTAGTATTTTCAGAATCTATTAAATTGGGTAATTCTTAAGGAAAGTTGCAAATTTAGTAAGAAGCTGTGAAATACGATTATTTTACTGACCATTCTTCCATGGCTGGGTACAAGGACATTCTGGGAATATAACAAGGCCAAGAGGGTTTGTGTGGACCATTGTTTCATCTCTGATAACTTGAATAATCACTGGAAAAACCTAAAGGATTTGCCTATTCAGCTTTGTAAGAAATATCCACTAAAAATTCACTCAAGTTAGCATCTCTCTTTTATTGGGAATTTCGAGCGTATTATTATTCTATGAGCTATGAGTGACACAGTTAAACACCATGGGGCAGATAAAACTTAGCCAGGGAGTTCTTGTCTTACTCAGTCCTTATCTTGCTATGTGACTCTTCAGGAACTGCTTAACTTGAGTTAACTCTTTTGGTTCCTTTACCTGAAACGGGAAGTGAGGAGATTTACTCAAATCCTGATAGACATAAAACATACTCTTCCCTCTTCTTTTTTCAAACAAGGCTTCCCTTATTCCACTGAGCTGATGAATAGGGATCATTTACCACTTGCTCACTCTGGATATTCTCAAAGGGCATTTCAATTGTCTTTGGTCTACTGAAGTACTCACAAGACTCTTTCTTGTAACCTAATAGTACCTCAATTACCTGTATCACTTTCTGAAATTTCCTTACAATCAGGATTGTCAGTGCCCGATTTTCACCACAGAAATCTAGGGTGACAGTTAACCACTGTATCAAGTCACAGCATAAAACATTATAAATCCTCAGAAAAAGTGCACTTCTTAGATATAGAATGAATATTTGGCTTCTAGACTGTGTCCTCCACCGGAGTGAAATCACTTATCTTTATTAGCAATTTAGGACTAAGTAGATGATAGATTAGATAGATAGATAGATAGATAGATAGATAGATAGATAGATAGATAGATAGATAGACAGACAGAAAGAAAGAAAGAAAGATAGATAGATAGATAGATAGATAGATAGATAGATAGATAGATAGATAGATAGATAGATAGGCAGGCTGTACAAGTTCTCTACCTTCATATGCAAAACTCGTATTTCTATTTATCTAATTGGGTGTTTGTACTATTCGTGAATTGGGGTTATACTCTTCAGCCCTTGCTGGATGGATAAATAATTTCACATTCTCATATGCTAATTATTAAAATTAAGAGTGTTATTAAAAAGCTAGTAAAGACAAATTTGCAAGTAAGTGAAAATTAAAAGGATTGGTGGCGGTTATGGTTCCAAAACATCAACATCTCTATTAGTTCTTTCTAGCTTCAGGAGAAAGAAACTGGGTTGGAGAAATATGTTTATTATATACTCAGTGACGAGAAAAAGCTGGCGCTCCTTCGACGAGCCATGTGGCTTTCTTCCCTGCTGTAGAACTTCCCCTAAGCAAAATGCATCCAATGCCATGGTTTTCCTCATCGGAAAAGGATTTCTCTGTTTGGAAAGGAACATCTTGAAATTTCCTGTCCAATTGGACCCGTTGCTGGGCATGTGGGTAGCAGAAGCAATATGCTCTCCCAAGGAAAGCAGCAAAGTACTACCCGGACTTCTTCCATGTGTTCAAGGGCTTTCCCAGTGCTCTTTCTCATTTCAAAATGAGTCAGCAGCTCCTACACTCATTTTCTGGAACACGATGGAAATGCTGAATGTGAATTCTCTGCTTACTGAGATTGGAATGAGGAACACAAAGCACTGACATCTTAATTCAGTATGAGTAGGACTTGTCAGAAAATAAAAACATTTGTTTTGATAATTATTCTGTAGCAGCTACTGCTAAAAAGCAACATGAATATCCATTCTGCCACTCAAATTCTAAGTTTTTACTATACTAGAATCTAAAAAATTCAGAGATATTTCTGCTGGAGGAAATCTTACACGAAATGACATTTTCATAGAAAGGGAGAAGGGGAAAAAAATTCCCTATGTTACCCTTAAGGGAAAATGTTTTTATTTGTGGTAAACAGAAAACAGTGATGAAATATGACATTCTCATTCAACACAGTCTCAGGATTTTCTCTTATAAAATAACATTCTTTGAGTAGTTTTTTTAAGAACTTGGTATAAAAAGGAACACGGATAGCCCATCAACAAATTAAGCTAACTTTGCCTTTGATTTTCTGAGGAAAAATTAAAATTTAACCAAATTCATTTTGTTATCATTAGTGATTTACAGTTTTAATACAAACTCCAGGCAATTTTTAAAAGCCTAGAAAGAATAAAGTAAGAGTTGAGATTCAGCAAATATTGAATTCTGAGCTAAGTCCTGAGAATTTGCATTTTTCTTTTCTGCCCAACTCTGAGTTCTATTTGCCCAGTTATGGGAACTGGCACCCACTGAAGAATTTGTCATTCATTCCATAAACATTTATTAAGAACCCACTATTCCAGGCAGTGGGTATACTCCCCTAAACAAGACAGATATGGTCCATACCCTCAAGGAGATCATAGTCTAGCAGATGAGGCAAATATGCCAAACTCTACCAGTATTCTCACAAAATGAGTTAAGGCATTAAACAACTGCTCCCAGCATTCCTAACCAAATGCAGGCTCCGGACAAATGCTTAACTGAGAGGTAACTAAACAAGACATAGTTCTCTCTTCTTTTTTTCTGTTTGTGCTTTAACTGCAATACCTGATAGCAAATGAAATAATCCATAACAGGATTATTATTCTGTTCTATCATTTATGTACACAGAACTACTCATCTCTTTAAAAAATCAAAATCGTAAATTTTGATGTCTGCCACCTGACCATTATTTTGGCCACATCTACATGAGTTATTCCATTAAATTAATTAGATATTTAAACTTCATGATAGACAGTTTATGTTGTTTCCCATAAACTTGAATTAATTTAATAAACACTTTACAATTTGCAAATGAATTTTTATTTTTACACATTTTACAAAAGGTATTAGTAACTACTGAGTACTGAATGCCTACTATGAACTAAGTGGAATTTCTTTACATAATCACCTGTAAACCCAAAATCAACTTCCCCCTTATAACCATTAGTGCTGCCTGACCTGTGGTGGCGCAGTGGATAAAGCGTCGACCTGGAAACACTGAGGTTGCCGGTTCGAAACCCTGGCCTTGCCTGGTCGAGGCACATATGGGAGTTGATGCTTCCTGCTCCTCCCCCCTTCTCTCTCTCTCTCTCTCTCTTCCCCCTCTCCCTCTCTCTATTCCGCGCTCTCTCTCTTCTCTAAAAAAAATGAATAATAACCCTGTTAGTGCTAATTAGTCCTATTGTACAGATGGGGAAACTGAGGTGCTGAGAAGTTAAGAGAGTTTCCCAACACATAACTAGTTAGTGTAAAGCCAAGAATGGATCATCTGTTTATCTGACTGGTTAATTTATTCTCTTTTGTATCCTAAATTGAGCACAGAGTTCTCATCCTCCAGGGCTACAATGCAGTAGAATTACACATTGTGCAACATTAAAATGCTGTCATAATAATGCAGTTATAGCTTTCAAGCGACCAGAGTCCAATAAAACACCTCAGGTACAATAAAACATTCGGTTAACTAGTGAAATGAAATGTGAAATAACTTCTCAGGTAAATGACAAGTAAATGAAGGGTATATCTAACTCTGAAGTCTGTTAAGATGAGTAAACCACAAGCATTAGTACCAAAAACCTTCAAGCCTCCAAAAAAGTGGTAAAAACATCTCACACTAAATGAGGTTGGCCTGGAAACTCATAAAGAAACGCTGGATCAGGAAGAGCTTATGTTTTTGTATTGTTTTGTTCTGTTCTATCTTCAGTGGAGCTGGTGTTACAGCGGTTGCACCGGCCCACCTGCTCATGGAGGAATGCTCCTCATTTAGAGAATAGAGGCTAGCACCCACGACCAGATAAAGCCCAATCACTACCACCATCACTGCAAACATCATCAGATGGCCCCAATAAAACATCAAGAGCTTCATCAGTAAATAGTAATGCCAACTTAAAAGTCTAAAATGAAATGCATATGGATCAAACTGCTCTGCACTAACTTCCTAAAAGCTCTTCTCCGCTGTTGGATATCCAAGTGAACAACCCCAGCTGACAGCACCCAGAAAGCTTCCACAGCCAAATAGACTGTAAACGAAGCTGAGATCCACCCCGAGGCTAAGTTTTCTAAGGTCTGTAGTGCACTTAGAGGCTGTCTTTCCGCCTCTGGTACAGTGGCTCCACTACACAAGAAATTTGCTGAAACTGTTGGCTGGGCTTTAGTTCGGTTGGGGGCAGCATGCTCGCCATGCAATGCCCTACTGGTTTCTTAACACGCATATGATTAATACTGGTACTCAGGAAAGAGAACTTCTTCTGACCTTGAGCGTGCGCGCTAAATAAATTACCTCTGAACGAAAGTGGTGAGATCTCATAACAGCATCTGGGGAGAAAAAAGAAAAACGAGACTTCATTTAACTCCCTGTTCTTCACTTGCCGAATAACTGATTATTTACTTTGGGGGTGAGGGGTCAGGAAAGCACATTCCAGACGCCTTGAATTCAGAGGGGACGTCCTGTAGGGCAGGGGGTGAGAGGGTTGCTAGGTCGTCGATTGGTCTCTAGGTGATTTCAACACAAGAAGTTTGAGGAAAAGTTCTGGGGGAGTCGGGGATCCCCGATCTCTCCATGAAGAAAGTCAGCGATGATGGGTGAAGGGAGACTGCCGCAGCCCCGGACTCTGCTCCAGTTACCCTTCGGTGCTGTAGTAAACTGGCCCTTAAGAATTTACGTCCGTGCCTCTCCTCCCAGCTCTCAGCATCGCCGTGTTTACCCCAACCCGGGAGACTGGAGGAAGGGAGAGAGCGCAAAACGGGCGAGGGACGTTCAACCCAGAAGCGTACTCAGCTTGTGGAGCGGGCAATGGTGGAGACCCGGGCGCAGCGCAAAAGGGAGCGAGCCGCGCTTCACTCTAAATCGGCTTCAATGTTCCACCTAGCCCGAAGAAACCCGTCGCGGCGTGTCTTACCTCGGCTCCTTGAACGACCCGAAAAGACCGATTTCATCGGATGCCTCCCTTTCTGGAGCTTGCGATGCCAGCAGCAGCAGAAGACGATGGTGGCGATGGTGCCCAGCAGAAGCAACAAGAGGAAGAGGGCACATTGGATGCTGTAGGGTCTCAGCAAGACCAGGAAAGCCGCGGCGATCATGGTGCGGGCGAGGTGGGGGCAGCTCGGCGGCGGGGCTGGAGGGCGGCGGCACAGGCACCCGCGCGGGGCGCACGCCGAAGCGGCGGGCACGGGCGAGCGCGGATCAGCGCGTCATGCCCGGCGCACGCGGCCCCGCGCCCAGCCCAATGGCTGCGAACCCCGCGCCAGTCGCGCTAAGCGAGTGATCCAGGGCTGCGGGGAGCGCTCGCCGTGACTCAGCAGACGGCGATGAGGCAGGGACTTGGCGGCAGAGAGCCTCTCTCCTCTCTCCCCAGGCGCCCCCGCCCCCGTCCCTGCACAGCCCCCGGGCGCAGCCCCGCCAGGGACGCGGCGGGCGGGGAAAGCAGCGTTGCCGCCGCGGCCACCTGGGCCCTGTGCATCGTCTTGTGGCCGCCCCGGGCCTCGGCATCCCGAAGACGGGCGCACGTGGGTCGGGGCGGGGATGCGGCGCCCCGGCTGCAGCCGCGGCTGCCCGCGGGGGCGGGAATGGGGCGTCGCGGCGGGGGCTCGCCTGATGACATCACAGCCGGGCTGCGGCAGCACGGGCGCGCGGACATGGCTGCGGAGGCGGCGGCGGCGGCGGCCGCGGGCTGCGCTCGGGTGTGAGCGCCCAGCGCCCTCCTGCGGGGCCGCCCGCGAGTCCGCGCGGTCCGGGGTGCACCAGCCGGGTGCCTCTAGGCTCCCCAACGCTTGGGACTTCCACCTCTCCAGCCTCCCTTGGCCGAATTACAGGGGAGCCCGGCGTCAGGGGGCGCCAAGGAGCCGGGGGGAAAACCGTAAGGCGCTGAGGGAGCCTCCAGGCGGTGCTACCCCCAACCTCCCACCTCCCTGCGCCCCACCCCGAGGTTGGGGCTTTGGAAGATGCAGCCGGGTGAGCTATTGCTTGCGGGGGTTCCTCGCACGCTGAAGCGTGAACACTGGGAAGGGCCGTCCCTGGGGATCGGGGTCCTCCAGGAACCGAGGCCCACCCGTCTCCAAGCTCTCTGACTGGG
Source organism: Rhynchonycteris naso (assembly GCA_037038555.1). Taxonomy (NCBI): domain Eukaryota; kingdom Metazoa; phylum Chordata; class Mammalia; order Chiroptera; family Emballonuridae; genus Rhynchonycteris; species Rhynchonycteris naso. The sequence goes on from CM073000.1 coordinate 22,801,786, forward strand.
AGCGCTCCCCAGTAGAACGCTGTGGTGTTCAGACGTAACTGTTTCACCCCCAAACTTGGTGCAATTTCGCAGCCGAGAAATGGGCACTTAAGATCCTCTTGTATCCATGCGTTTACCGTAAAATCTGACTCATTGAGTGCATTTGCAAGGGATGGGCCATTTCAGATTTAGGGAACTGGAAGATTAAGGAAATTGGGATTGGCTGGTAGATATTTGAAGAAGAAATTTTTTAGGGAATGTGAGGAAATAATGATCTGTCACGCAAAATGCACACACTCCCTCGTCTCTCTCTGTTGCCCCCTCCCATTTCTTCATAACCAGAAGAAAGTGTATTGTAGTTGATGGCTGGGAGATTTTTCAGTGGTCGCTGGTGCAATGCCAACGCAGAAGGTATGGCGGGTGCGCTGCAGTGCGCCTTTCTGTGGACGGCCACTGCCACCTGGCCAAGAAGCCGCCGCTGCTGCCGCATTCTGCGGCATTTTGCTGCCTTGGCCCGCCGGCCAGGTGTGGTACCGCGTTATGCTGCTCCCAAGGCACTGCTGTGTGGAGCAGTTTTTTGCTTATTTTGTTTTATTTACTTGCATAAGGAAACTGCAATTATAATGGCAAGGTAGCACATTACTGCCTTTGTGGAGTTTCTTATAACTCTGGAGCTGCCTGAAAAAAAATGGTGTCATTAAAAAGTAATTTGTAAAATTCTGAAAAGCAAAGAATCCATGACAATACTTAAGTTTTGTTACTTGCTTGAAATTTTAATGTTGATGTTTTGTAACGATACAAAATCAATTATCCATCTCTGCATAAAAGCTTAACCACTGGTATTCTTAAAACGTTTAACATATTACCAAGCGTTAGCATTAAAAGAAACTAAAAAAAGCTTTCCCTAAAGCAGTTCTTAAATGCCAAATTCATAAACATGGGGAACAATGGATTAAGTTTTCTTACACGTTGTTTCCTAAAACAAACTAAACGTTTAAGTTGTTGACATGCTGTATCTGATTCAGTTGTGGGTTGAAGATGGCAGGACCTTGCTTGCAGACACTATATAAGGTGGGAATGTTGAATGTCAGTGTAGGCTGTACTACGAGTCAGAAGAGGCTCTCAGGTCCCCCGTTAGCGAGGCTATCAGGTAGAACTGCATCATGAGCACTTTGCTTAATGGTTTTCTGATACTGCAGCCCACTGCATTGAGAGACTGAATTTCTATCCATTGTGCAGGGGTTTCTGAAGAGATTCCTGAGAGCCTGCCATGTGTGGCATATCAGGAAGGGAAGAACTCTTCACCACATCTATTCACAGTGGCCTAGTGGAGGAATTTAGAACTGAATTAACCAACTGCAAACATTGGGAGAAATAACTAAGAATTTAGGACAGTCATCTTTACTTTATATTTCTCGTTAACTAAAATTTATGAGTGAGCTGAAATGGCCTAATATCCTTGAAACATGTCTGAGACCAGGAATACAGCCTAGTAAACAGTTTGCCCCAAACTCTGCACTCTTAAAAACAAAAAGCAACTAAGTAGCAATTAGGTTTCTGAGCTATTACTTTAGCACATTGTTGTCATTCTGAGTTTTGCTACAGCCATTTATAAATTTCAAGTGCACACAAGAACATCATTTATTTCTTTTGGCAGGCAAATGCTTAACTGCCATGCAATAGGATTATAGATATTTTTTTAGATGCCTTCTTTTCTGTTCTTTCCATCAGTTATCTCAAAGATACTAATAATAAGCAAACCAAATCATTGAAAGAATTTAGTATTTAGGTTCAATTGTTATTTTCTGCTTTGTTTGTTGCTGATTTATCATTTCCTTCACCAAATAATGGCATGTTATTAATTGCTTATTTCTGTGTTTCTGTGATACCTAATGCATTGTGGAATTCAATAAATATTAAATCAGCTCATCAATCTTATCCGGAAGCTAATTTAGTAGAATTTATGCCTTTTCCTTTTGCTAGGTTTTCATTTTTAAAAAATAATTGACATTGTATCAAAGGCACCAAAATTTAACGTTTGGGAGTCGGGGTGAATGAGGAAGGCTCTTCGCCAACTCTTTCATCCCAAGAAATAAAAAAATCAAAATGTTAAAATATATATTATGTTTTTGGCTTTTTATGAACATGAGTTAGCACTAGTACTCAAGAAAAGACAGTGAGTTGGGGAAAATAGTGAAAAGAGTTTTATTCCAGGTATGTAGAAAATGACCCACCGTGCAGCCCTTCTTCTCTTTGGATTCTCAACCAAATTGAGAACACACACAAGGAACCAAAAGGAAATAAAAATGTTTACTTTATTGAGGGTAAAGTCAGATTGAAGAACATGACTTAGACCAAGGCAAAATGAGGCATCTTACTCCTTTTCCCCTGACTCAGCATGCCCCGCCCCTCAGTCATAGCTGAAGAACTAGAGCTCATCCTTTAACAACATGGGCTGGGAAGTTCCACTTATATGTGGATTTTTAAAAAATACTGTAAATGTATTTTATCTTCCTTATGATTTTTTAATAACATTTTCTTTCTTTACCTTACTTTACTATAAGAATACAGTACATAATACGTATAACATACAAAGTATGAGTTAATACACTGTTTATGTTACTGGTAAGGTTTCCAGTCAACAGTAGACTATTAGTACACTGCTCACAAAAATTAGGGGATATTTTATTGCTTCATATTCATTTTGAAATATCCCCTAATTTTTGTGAGCAGTATACTTAAGTTTGGGGGGATTCACAAGTAATACACAGATTTTCAAGTGCACAGGAGAGTCAGTGCCCTTAACCCCTACATTGTTCAAGGGTCAACTGTATAGTCCTTCCTAGCACTAGGGCAGGAAGGGCCCTATCTGTACTTCTTACCTGGAGACCAGAGGCTAAGAAGAGCCTGAGACTCTCCAATCCACAAGACTTTCTACATGAGTGAGCAAGAGATAGAACCATGTGTGAGAAGTGGCCTTTTAAACATCAGTCCTGCCTGACCAGGCGGTGGCGCAGTGGATAGAGCATCGGACTGGGATGCGGAAGACCCAGGTTCGAGACCCCAAGCTCGCCAGCTTGAGTGTGGGCCCATCTGGCTTGAGCGAAAAAAGCTCGCCAGCTTGGACCCAAGGCCCCTGGCTCCAGCAAGGGGTTGCTAGGTCTGCTGAAGGCCCGTGGTCAAGGCACATGTGAGAAAGCAATCAATGAACAACTAAGGTGTTGCATCGGCAATGAAAAACTAATGATTGATGCTTCTCACCTCTCTTCGTTCCTGTCTGTCCCTATCTATCCCTCTCTCTGACTCTCTTTCTGTCCCTGTAAAAAATATAAATAAATATAAATAAAATAAACATCAGTCCTGCCCATTAAGAGCTAGCAGGCCCTCAACCTCCCTCATCACTGAGTCATTCCACCTCCCAAAGATTAAAGTAAGGAACGTTAAAAAGATGGCAGAAATAATCTGCAGGACTTCCCTAGAAGTAGAAGAACATGGCACAAATAGCTAACTTATGGATCAGGAAGAAGAAAAGTTTTCACCCTAAGCTGTGTAATGAGCAACTGTAAAAAAAGAAAGGGAGGAATTAAAGCTAACAAGTTTTGAGCTGAGGTAGAGGAAGAGTTTTGAAGAGGAAGATGACAAAGTGAGTTTGAGACCCATTTAAGGTAAGAGGTGCCAAGGATACCCACATGAAATTACCCAGCAAGCTCGTGGAAATGTGAGTGGAACAGTCAGAACCAGAGACAGGAGTCATCAACAGAACTTACAGCTGAAGTCATGAAAATGGGCGAAATGACTCAGGAAGAGAAACTATAAAGAACTGGCATCAGAACTTTGGAGACCGCTTCCATTTGTGAACTGGAGGAGAGCAGAAGGCAAAACTGTGGAGGCCAAGTGGAGAGTGTTCCAATTTAGTGGCTAACTAGAACAGTTGCACAAATGGGAGGTTTAGAAGGATGCCGGTGGGCTGGTGACTGGGAGACCTTTGGAAACCTTCCAGAGAACTGATCCAATGCAGTGGGAGAAGCTAAAACCAGACTAATGGGCAGAAGAGGGGGAGGTAGGTGAAATAGGAGAGCTTCTGTCCACAATGTTTAGAGAAATTGAACTCTTAATGGGATGAGCTTGAATAAAGGCTGATACAGTTCCTTTGTCAGGCAGGAGTACCTGAACAAGTTTTAGAGGGGTGGAACCAGCAGTGGGAGAGGAATTGAGAGGTAAAGAGAAGGGGAGAAAGGGGCATTCTCCAGGGCATTTGTGGTTTCACTATTTTTTTTAATTTTTATTTTAATTTTTAATTATTTATTTTTGAGGGGGTGGGGAGAGAAGAGAGGAAAGAGGAGCAGGAAGCATCAACTTCCACATGTGCCTTGACCAGGTAAGCCTAGGGTTTCAAACCGGTGACCTCAGTGTTCCAGGTCGATGCTTTATCCACTGCACCACCATGGGTCAGGTCTGTGGTTTCACTATTTTTAACGTACTATGAGTCCCTCCAACTATGAGTCCTTCTGCTCTCTGGCTACTTTCGACTCTGCAGAGTTAAAATTGACCCTGACTAGTTATGGTGGGTCCATGCCCATAGTCTCCTCCACACTCCACACTCGCTCTGGCTGCTACTATTAATAGTAGAAGATTAATAGTAGAAGCTACTATTAAGAGTAGAAGATGGATTTTAAAGAAGGTAAGATAGGGATACCTTGGGATGTAGTCCAGGTTGTCTGTGAGCTTTTATTACAAACCTATATGGAAGAGAATAAATTACTCAATTGGTAATCACACAAGGATGTTACATTGAAATATTACCTCCTTGAAAGCAGAACATTTATGTACAAATGTCTCTAGCAATAAATTATTAAAAAATAGTCATACTGGGCCTGACCTGTGGTGGCGCAGTGGATAAAGCATCGACCTGGGAACACTGAGGTCGCCAGTTCAAAACCCTGCACTGGTCTGGTCAAGGCACATATGGGAGTTGATGCTTCCATCTCCTCCCCCCCCCCTCCTCTCTAAAATGAATAAAATAAAAAATAAAAAATAAAAAAATTAGTCATACTGATTTTGGATTGGCAATCTACTTATTGCTAGATAAAGGTTTTGTTTTTGTTTTTTTACTCTCAGAATTAAGTGGTATGGAAGAAATTAAGAGGAATCTAAGGAAATGTGTTATATGGCCACTTTATTTCCAAATGTTTTTCTGACATGTGCCAACAATATACATGTTCTTGTATCAAAAAGTTAAGGAACTACATCACTGGGAAAAATCTACCTTACCTAATACAACCTGATTTCCACCACCGGAATCAGGAGAGCCATCATAAAGATAGATCGCTATTATCTTTTTAAAATTTGACTTTTTGAAGGAAAAACAATTGTTATTTGCAATAATAGCAAATATTATTTTCAGCAAATATTCCCTGGAAAAGGACTTTATATTCATTTCACCATGATAAAAACCTTAAAAATAGCTTAAAGACATCAGTGTAAGGGGAAATATTTTAAATGGAATTATTCCAATTGTTCAACATTTTAGAAATTTTAGAGCCTATGCCTGACCAGGTGGTGGCGCAATGGTTAGAGCTTTGGCCTGGAACACTGAAGACCCAGGTTGGAAACTGCAAAGTCACTGGCTTGAGCATGGGATCATAGACATGACCCTATTGTCACTGGCTTGAAGCCAAAGGTCTCTGGCTTGAGCAAGGGATCACTGGCTTAGCTGAAGACTCCTACCCCGCCCTGGTCAAGGCACATAGGAGAAGCAATCAGTGAACAACTAAAGTGCCACAACTACGAGTTGATGCTTCTCATCTCTCTCTCTCTTCCTGTCTCTGTCTCTCTTGCTAAAAAAAGAAAAAAGAGAGAGAGAGAAAGAGAAATTTAGAGCCTGGTTTAAAATTGTTGTATGGGTTGTGGAATCCATGATAATGCTCTAAGGAGAAATGTATGGTTTTTTTGGTGGGGTTATTTTTTGGGGACATTACAGACTTCTTAGAAAAGTCTGAGTTTGAGCGTTTAAAATGTCAGTATAATTAAATTCATTTACCTCGTAATGCTTTGCACAGAGTTTTGGGAAAGTAGTCATTTATTATCCATAAGAAAATAGAATTCATTTATATAGTTTCCACATTGAGTGTGGGATTAGTCATGCAGCAAAATACTGAGTCATTTGGCCAGAAAATTTACTCATAGTTGTATGAACTGCCAATGGAAAATCTGAGAGCTGTTCATAAATCAAATTATAAAGCTCTTAGAGTTATAAATCACTGAGCAGCATTGTTCATTATTATTCAGATAGTGTAAAATAGTTCCACCATTTCTAAGAATGAGCAATTTACAAAGCAAGTTTGAAAGCTGAAGTTATTGCCTTTTAGATCCAAAGAGTTGCCATATAAGTTACAAGCATTTCTACATTCTTAAGTGAAAAAATATATAGTCAAGTGGAGGTTTAAAGACACGTATTAATTATAATATGAGATAAATAAATCTTGACTAGTATTTATGAATTAAATTCCAGATTGCCTTAATAAAACAACAGCAACTTTTAATAGCCAAATTTCCTCATTTCTTACAATAATTTTTGTAGGTCTGCCCTGGCCAGATAGCTCGGTTGGTTAGAGCATCATCCTGAAGCACAGAGGTTGCTGGTTCGATCCCTGGTCAGGACACGTACAGGAACAGATAAATGTTCCCCCCCCCCACTCTGTCTCTCACCCTCCCTTCTTCTTTCTCTATAATTAATAAAATAAACATTAAAAATAATTTTTGTAGGACTTTTGCATTAAATATTTTGTGCTAATATATTTGTACGCTAGTATATCTCTGTGCTGATCACCTGAAAGAATAATGTCGCTAAGAGAGCAGAGGTGGAAGGTGTCCCAAGGAGGACTGCAATGAGCAGCTAAGATTAGTGAAACATGTTTCAGTAACACAGAGTTCTGGAGGTTACTGAGATTATCCAAATGTAATAACAGCCTATGGACCTAGGAACAGAAAAGAAGTACATCTTAAAAAGTAACCCCATGCCTGACCTGTGGTGGCGCAGTGGAAAAGTGTTGACCTGGAATGCTCAGGTCGCCAGTTCGAAAGCCCGGGCTTGCCCGGTCAAGGCACATATGGCAGTTGATGCTTCTTACTCCTCCCGCCTTCTCTCTCTCTCTCTTCACTAAAATAAATAAATTTTTAAAAAAATTTTTAAAGTAATCCCAAAATACTTTCTGGAGTAAATAAGAGAAACAAACAGCAAATATTTAATTGAAATATAGTAATAAAGTTTATTTTTCAAAGAAGAAAACCAACAACCTAAAGCCTGTTCTTGATGGGCGTATTCCTGCTGTAGAAATTCTGAGCCTCAAATTCATGGACAGGTTTATAGGAACCTGAAATTATATGCAAAAATGTAGGTCTTGCCCTGGCCAGTTAGCCCAATCAGTTCAGAGTATCATCCCAAAATGACAAGGTTGTGAGTTCAAACCCCAGTCAGGCCACACACAGGAAGCAACCAATAAATATACAACTAAGTGAAACAACAAATGAATGCTTCCCTTCCGCCTCCCCTCTCTTTCCCTTCCTCTCTCTGTCTCTCTAAAACTCAATCAATAAATAAAAAATTAAGCCCTGGTCATGCCTAACCAGGCAGTGGCTTAGTGAATAAAGTGTCAGACTGGAATGCTGACGACCTAGGTTCAAAACCCCGAGGTTGCGGGCTTGAGCGTGGGATCATAGACATGACCCCATGGTGTGGTGACCAACAGTTTTACAATGAAAAGGAGGAAAAAAAATAAATTGAAGAAAACAAAATCTAAGTAAAAGAAACATTTTATTCATTGCAACAATTATACACTATAAGTGCATACTATAAACATTTGTAATATTTTATATTGTAATTATGCTTACATCCCTATTAATATTTAATAATAATTGTAAGAAAAAGGTACTCATTTAGATACAAATACATCACATCACACGCAATGGATCAACTCTGCACCAATCGAATACGGATATTTACAGGTTAGTCTTCCAATATCAAAAAGGAGGACATGTAGGAAGACACTTTTTTGAGGGAGGCCAGAACTTACAAAAGAAGGACTGTCCTCCCTAAAGGAGGACAGTTGGTCACCTTATCTCATGGTCACTGGCTTGAGCCCAGAGGTCACTGGCTTGAAGCCCAAGGTCGCTGGCTTGAGTCAAAGGTCGCTGGCTTGAGTCAAAGGTCGCTGGCTTGAGCAAGGGATCACTCCCTCTGCTGGAACTCCCTGGTCAAGGCACATATGAGAAAGTAATCAATGAACAACTAAGGTGCCGCAATGAATTGATGCTTCTCATCTCTCTCCCTTCCAGCCTGTCTGTTCCTGTCTGTCTGTCTGTCTGTCTGTCTCTCTCTCTCTCTCTCTCTCACACACTTAAAAAAAAAATTAAGCCCTGGCCAGATAACTCCGTTGGTTGGAGTGTCTTTCCAAAGTGCAGAGGTTGCCAGTTCGATCACCGGTCAGGGCACATACAGGAATAGCTCGGTGTTCCTGTCTCTCTCTCCCTACCTCTCTCTCAAAAAAAATAAAGAAAGAAATAAAAAAGTGGGTCTCCTTTGGAGGGACATGATAGTTTTCATCAGGTTCTTAAGGAGCAATTGAGAGAGAAGAAAGAGAATAATCAAAACCATATCAATTCATCAAATACCAAGTCTTCTGCAATATCAAAGCACTCTCTCAATCCATCAACATTAGCATCACTGAGGTGCCTCTTCTAAGACTGGGAGAAATATCTTGAGTACTGTCAGCTGAGAATAAGCATAGAAACTATGGACTCTTAGCCTGTAAAAGTTCATGGACCTCTCCCAAATGCACATGAATGCTGTCCATCCTAAGACCAGGTAGAGACGGTGTGCTTTAAGTTAGTCCTCATGCAACTTTAACCCTTTGAATAGTGAGGTTTCTCATGCTCACTGGCCCCCAGGAGTGAGTTTAAAAAAATAAATATGAAATGAATTCCAGTTACAGTGTTATTAACTTAAAACCATGTTTGTGTGATAACCAATTTATGGAAACAAGAAGAACGTACATTTGCCTTTTTTTTAATGTTGCCTTACACATGTACGACCGTGCTCTGGATGGTCGGGAGACACGAGGGCGTCCGTGAACGTCCGCACTACTTAGCGGGTTAAACAGATTGGGAGAGCGACAAGTGAGCCATCTAAGGTAACTTCTGGTGGGCTGATAGTTCTAACCCTGCCAACAGATAGTATATGTTAAGTATCTAGGACCACTTCCACAGACTTCTGTCACAAGAAGGAAGAACTTGATCACCAAACTGCCATCAAGCCAGTTAAACATTCCAATGTATATCTAAATGTTTGAATGGATACGCATATGCTGAGCCAAAAACACTAGTTCTAAAATTTAGTCTTGAGTTCAGAGTCTTTAAGGATCTTCATGATCTTAAAGTTTAAAAGAGAGGTGGAAGGACTTAGAATCTGGCTCTTGGCAACTACTCCTGGACATCCAGGTGATGTAGCATCTACTCTTCCCAAATCCTGCCCCAACCCATAGCTTATAAGGCTTTTCAGCATTCAGACTTGGACAGAGACCTGATAACTGAGTCCCTCAGTCCAGCCAGGATAATTCCACATGTATCAAATTCTCAGCTCCATCTACCCATTATCTCTCGCTTCCCACATCTGCACTACTTGTGAACCTCAACCCTCCCACCAACACCATCTTCTCAGGACACCAGTTCCCATTGTCCCATTGCTGTGATCACATTGTCACATTATGGGGCTGGTTATTTCTCTTTTGTTTTGTTTTTTTACACAGGGACAGAGAGAGAGAGTCAGAGAGAGGGATAGATAGAGACAGACAGACAGGAACAGAGAGAGAGATGAGAAGCATCAATTATCAGTTTTTCGTTTTGACATCTTAGTTGTTCATTGATTGCTTTCTCACATGTGCCTTGACCGCGGGCCTTCAGCAGACCGAGCAACCCCTCGCTCAAGGCAGCGACCTTGGGTCCAAGCTGGCGAGCTTTTTGCTCAAGCCAGATGGGCCCCGCGCTCAAGCTGGCAACCTCGGGGTCTTGAACCTGGGTCCTCCGCATCCCAGTCCGACGCCTGGTCAGGCGGGGCTGGTTATTTCATCATGTGACTTTCTCACTCCAGTAGGCAGGTCCAGATTCCAGGGGGTCCTGATCTCTCAGTCTGCCTGGTTTTATTTTTTCCAAGTTCCCTTCTGACCCTCTAAACTGTGCAGGGTTTGGTGGCATAATATGCGTGCATTCTACACAGAGATGGGCTTTGAACCAAAGCCATTCCCTAAGGGCCTCTGACCTCTCTGGGCCTGGTGGCCACTATTCTTTGCACAATTTTATCCCGTGGAAATTTGTAACGATGCAGAACTCCACCTTGAAAGGACACTGCAGGATTGTACATGGTGTACCAGACCCCTGCCATCTCATGAGCCTTTGAAGCCTGGGTCTTAGTGCCTGCATTAAGGGCGCCAGCAGAACCCTGGCAATTGGTTAGTATTATTATTCACCTCTCGTCCTCACTCAAAGGGCATCAGACAACATGTCCTGAGCTTCCTTGTTGCTGAATGGCTACCCTGGTGTGCACACCCAATTGTTTTCAGTAGTAGTAGTTAACACTTACTGAGTGTCTGCTGTCTGCTAAGCTTCTGCTAAATGCTTGACATACCTGTATTCATTTGATCCTTACAGCAACCGTGGGGAGCTACTATTCATCCCTATCTTAGAGATGAGGAGCCGAGGCGGTGGGGGGGGGGGTTCAGGATATAAGGAGTTCCCCCACCTCGATCACCCTGCCAACACATGCTGTAAGGATTCTCTAGCACTTCAAAAACTACAGTTTCTTGTATATTTTCATTTTCACTGCCTCCCTTCCCCTAAAAAAATTTCTCCCAGTTGGAGTTTGCTGGGCAGCTACCCTTCCTCTCTTCTGACTGTCCTTAGGCCACCCCTCCCCAGGAGAATGAGGGTCAACCCAAGCGGCGCGCCCACCGTCTATCAGCTATCTCCAGCACACAAGTTCTGGTCTTCTCCTTTAGCCTGTGAGGAATTTGCCCACACCATTTCCTCTAATACTTCAGTCTAACAGGACTGCTTTTGTTAAAAAAAAGAAATTCTAGATCCATTCTTACCATTTCATTGCTATGTCCCCATCACTACCGCTTGGGTCCATTTGATCCAGCACCTTCAGGAAGCTAAACAAGCTTAGGAGAGCAGACATGTGCCCACTCTGAAAAAAAAAAAAAGGTTCCTATTGGTGACCACCTGGCTATCCTTCATAAACGGAATAGCTCTACAATATTTTTTTATATTTTAAAATAAGATAGAACGTTGCCTGACCTGCGGTGGCGCAGTGGGATAAAGCGTTGACCTGGAATGCTTAGGTCGCTGGTTCGGAACCCTGGGCTTGCCCAGTCAAGGCACATATGGGAGTTGATGCTTCCTGCTCTTCCCCCCTTTTCTCTCTCTCTCTCTCTCTCTTTCTAAAGTGAATAAATAAAATCTTTTTTTAAAAAAAAATAAGATAGAACTTTGTCTATTATAGCATCATAAGCATACAGGCTAATTAACTATGCTTCTTGACATGACACCATCCCTCTTCACTGCAGTTTATAAATACCCCACCCACCCCTCCATGTTTGATCTGGGTACATAACAACTCATAATGAAGGACTATTATTATCACCATCTCACAGATGGGGAACAGTTACAGAAATGTTACATAGGCAGTAAGTATTGGCTCTAGGGTTATGGATCCAGGCAGTTTGATTCTAGAACCTGTGTTTGTCACCACTTATGTGACCCTGAGTCATCACTTAGTATATTTGGAAGAGAGCTAGACTAGAAGACTATCTTAAATGATCAATATAGATAGACTTTACTTTTGCCAAAAACAAAAAGTATTTCACTAAGCTTTCTACCTTTATGTAGGAGGTCAAGTTTACCCTTTCCCTCTTCCTATGAATAAGGTGTGCATTTGCCTGAAGTTCTGTCTCCCCTGGTTGTTTGAGCTACTTCTCTACAATAGGACCATGAACTCACACATCATCCCAAAATGCCACTGCTGTTGAGTCCCCTGTTCCTTTCAGTCTTTGACACTCCTGAACCTTAAAGTTGGCTTCCATACAGTGAGTCCAAAATATCCCTCCTTGCTTTTATACAATATTCTGGTCTCAGCAGGATGAAATAGATCCATTCGATCTCCTTGGGCTTCCTTCTTTGATGAATACTTTCATTCTCCACCCTTCACTGGCTTCCTAATTCTGACTTGCCCTACAGCTGCCTATTCCCAGGCTTGGCAAGACAGGTAACAGAAGAAGATGGCCTCTTTCCTTCCCTTCCATATTGTTACTCTAAGAATCATTGATTACTATAAGAAAAATACTGTCACTTGTAAATATATGCTTATATATTTTTCTAATAACCTATACATAGGAGGTAGAGAAATGATAAAAATGTGAAATGTAGGCCCTGGTCAGTTGGCTCAGTGGTAGAGCATTGGCCCAGTATATGGATGTCCTGGGTTTGATTCCCAGTCAGGGCACACAGGAGAAGCAACCATGTTCTTCTCCACCCCTTCCCCTGGCTTGCCGGGTGGGGGTGCATGTGGGAATCTGTCTCTCTGCCTCCCTGACTCTCACTTAATAAAAAAAAAAATGTGAAATGTAACTGATAGTTTTTTTTAAATGTTGCTTCAATGTGGTACAAAACAGTATTAGAACAAGAGAAACTTACTGGTTGTAGCTGAGGGAGGAAACCACTTAAGATGATTTATTAAGTAAATTATCTGAAGTATGAATCTCAGCACATTAATTATGTTTAGACTTAAACTTTTGACACTATTGAAGTACAAAATAATATAAGGTATAATGAGGTAAATATTTCAAAGAGAAATTAGCTTGTTCTTTCATGTTGTAATTATAAATAAATGCTTCAAAGTTGGATCAATTCTGATTTGTATGCATAGATATTGATTCTTACATCAAAATTATTACATGTTGTGAATTTTTAAAATTGTTCTAAAACATCAATGTTTTAGGATATGGTTACTTAAAGCAAAAAGCATGATGATCTCATCTGGCTCTCAGCTTTTAGAATGAATAGAATGCTCTACATTAATTCAAAAAAAAAATGTAAAGTGGAAAATGATTTGTATGATGTATAGTTATCCTAAAATAGAACTTTAATTGATTCTTAGTCTTCTTTAGGCTTAACTCTGCCTTTGTGTTTCTGATAAATGGGGAAGAGACATGTATATATTAGGGGGTGGGGGACAGGTAGTGACAAGTATGAAAAACTCACAAAAACTTGTATTTCTTAGAAAAGAATTTGGAGGCTCTAGAACAGTGGTTCTTAACCTGGGTTCTATCGAACCCTAAGGGTTCGATGAGTCCATCTCAGGGGTTCGGAGAAGCCTCTGCCGCGGAGGCCAGAATAAAGTAATACCGTAATTTGTTGTGAGTTCACGCACTTTGTTGGTTTTGTTCTTTGAGCAAGGTGATGTTCATGCACGGCTCATTTTGTGCACCAGTAAAAAAACATATACCTATGTCTTGAATTTGGGGGAAAAAATCATATTTTATTTATCACTAAAGAAGGGTTCAGTGAATGCGCGTATGAAACTGGTGGGTTCAGTACCTCAAAAAAGGTTAAGAACCACTGCTCTAGAACCACAGGGAACCTTGCCCAGAGTCCCTCTAAGTTTTGCATAGACTTTCTTGTGCAGATTTTTAGATGGTTCGGCACATGCCTACAGGCTTTTCACAGACAACCGATGAGGACTGGTGACCTTATAGAGCACATGAAGATTGTCTCCCACTGTCCCCAACCTCTGATTTCTGTGCTGCTACCTCTCTGCCATAGAAATCTTCTTCCTGAACACATCAAGAAAAAGTAAGCCAGTTATATAGGACAGAGTTGGGTCATTTAGCACTTGGCTCTCTTGCCAGGCCAGGAGCAACAGAGAGACTCTGGTGCAGATGATGAAGCTAACATGTGTGGCTGGTATCATAGCCTGTCTGAAATACTATAACAAAATACCAAAGACTGGGTAGCTTACGAACATCAGAAATTTATCACTCACAGTTCTGGAGGCTAGAAATTCAAGACCAGGGTTTCAGGCTTTGATGAAGGCTTTCCTCCAGGCTACAGACTGCTGATTACTAGCCATGTCTTCAAATGGCAGAAGGGAGGAATGATCTCTTTGGAGGCTCTTTTCTAGAAGCACAAATACCGTTCCTGAGGTTTCACCCATCATGAGCTAAATCACATCCCAAAGGCCCCATTACCTAAATACTATTACCTTTGAGGGTTGGATTTCAGCATATGAACTGGGGAAGGGAGTTGGGGAAGAAGGACATATTCAGACCATAACAGCTGGGTACAGGGAAACCATGAGGAATAGTGATGTACCTCAGGGCTAGTCATAGTAGAGGTGTTACTAGCCCTAGACCCAAAGGGAGAGGGAAAAGTTCCTGGCCTGTTGGTTCAGCCAAGCATGTGGAAGTACTGGGTTCAATTCCCAGTCAGGGCACACAGGAGAAGCAACCATCTGCTTCTCCACCCATCCCCCTTCCTTCTCTCTCTCTCTCTTCCCCTCCCACAGCCATGACTTGAATGAGCATGTTGGCCCCAGGTGCTGAGGATGGCTCCATGGCCTCACCTCAGGCACTAAAATAGCTCAGTTGCTGAGCAACAGAGCAGCAGCCCCAGATGGGCAGAACATCAACCCCAGACAGAAGTTGCTGGCTGGATCCCAGTTGGGAAGCATTCAGGAGTCTGTGTCTCTGCCTCCCTGCCTCTCACTTGATTAAAAAAAAATAAAGAAAGAAAGAGAAGGGAACCAGGAGGATACACAATCTTAACTCCCTGCCTCCCCTCTGATCTCCTGCCTGGACACCCCACTAGCTGAACCAAGCTGGAAAGTAGGCAAGGACCCAAACAGGTCAACCTCCAGGTTTACGAAGCAGAATCAAGATGACGGGAGAAGGGATCTGGAGGGGAAAAGAGAGGATCTCTGGCACTCATATCTGAGCAGACCTCAGAAGACCTTAGTGAGCAAGTCAAGACTCTGTCCCTGGAGGAAGGGACTATGAGGCAGAGATTTAGGCAAGGAGAGCCTCGGTAGGGACTTAGTGAAGAAAGCAAAAGCCTAGGTGCTGGAATTGACAGAATCTGTTACAAAAATGACTTGATGATTAGTTTCTAGTTCTGGCTCTAGAGTCCCTGCTTACAGGTAAGCAATGGGGAGTGATTGCCTGGGTGCACTAGGGACCCCAGTTTCCTCATCTGTAAAGTATGAGTAATAAGTGTACCTACCCCAGAGAGTGACTATGAGAATCAAATAAGTTAGTGCAGGTTAAATGCTTAGAACAGTACCTTACATGCATAGTAAAAATTTAGCTATATTTTTATTCTTATTAAGTAAAGAAGTCAGGACTGGAAAGATCTGAGAGTGTCACAGAAGGGCAGGATAGGGAATTTAATTAATTTTTTTCTTAGATAATGGTTATATACTATATATGCCAATGCATGATTTGTTTTTCTTTCCTTTCCCATCTTGTAATATTGAAAATGATTCAGATCTGTAGTCCCTCAAACATACTTAACATTTCTTAGGCTCATGCATAGTGTCCCATCCAATCTAAGTAATGCAATCATAGTTTGGCAGTATTGCTGAACCATCCTAAAGTATATTGATCGACTTTTTAATCAGGATATTGCTGGAACAACTTGGAAATTGAAAATGTGTTTGACATCATTTGGAAATGAAGGGAGTAAGAAGGGTGAGTTGAATTGCTTCCTAAAGAACATTAGTAGGACCATAACTTTTCCAGAAGTCAAGAACACTGATAAGAAAGCCAGCCAAGCACTTGCTTGCTTCAGAGTGCTGTGGATACTGCAGGAGAAGGCGACCAATCACGTAGAGCCATTTCTATCTCAATTTTTCTTCCTCAAATATATATACATATATTGAATTTTTTAAAAATAGTATGAATATAGCCCATGTTCCACCTTGCTAGAGCTGGGCTGAAATTAATAGCCCATTTCACAGAGAACATTAAAACAGCCGCTGAATATTTAGAATGACATTGGCACTATTTTCCTGACACTTTGGAACTCATTTAGAGGGGAGTCCCTAGTTTATATTCTGACCTGAGTATTGCAGGGGACCTTGTATGTCGATACGTTCCAAGCCTGGTATGTAGAGAAAGCAATCCAAAACTCTTAAAAATGATGAAAGGGTATTTAAGTTTTATCATAGTGCTATAATTGCATTTTACAATTTCTAATTAATTCGTAATAGAGAATTTATATTTAGATCCAAAAGCATATAAGATGTCTGAGTTATATTTTTATATTCATTTGATTTCCTTAAGTTTGGTGACGTTTGCTTCTTAGAATTTCGAAGGTGACTTTTACATTTTTGAATTCCTGCATTAATTGTTTCATTGATTTATTAAAAGTAAACCTACCACCTGATCAGTGGTGGCTCAGTGAGTAGAGCATTGATGGGGCATGTTAAGTTCCAAGTTCAAAGCCCTGAGGTCACCAGCTTGATAGCAGGCTCATCTCACTTGAGCACAGACTCACCAACTTGAATGCCAGATTACACTGGGGAACAATTTTTTTTTTTCATTTTCTGTTGCATGAAGTTTTAGAACTTTTTCTATATATCTCTCCATTGCTGATTTCAAATCTGAAATCCGTGTTTTGGTGCATGCTCTAGTTTTTATGCAATTTTAATATATTTTTGCTACAGTTAATGTCATGCATTGTTTTTAAAATTAGAGTTAAAGGATTTAACGACTCTTGGATTGAACATAAACACAAGGCAATTAATTTTTACAAACATCACTTTAACATAATTGTAGTTGTTTGTAAATGTAAAAAATTATTACCTGATAAAAAAACACCCTCTTATTTTGTTTTAAGATTGAATCATGGCTTCTTGAGTAGGCAAAATGTAAAAATAGTCCTGACACCTTCTGTTATATATTTGTCTGTTACATACTTCAATGTCAAAGGTGCAATATTTTATCATTTGAGACACGTGCACATATTGCCTATTTTCAAGTTCCCCTTGGTGATCAAGACAAGAATGGGCTCCTAATATTGTGTGTCATAATTGTGAGGAAATGCTTCGTGACTGGACAAAAGGAAAACGCAAAGGAATGCCTTTTGGTATTCCCATGATATAGCGTGAACCTAAGGACTATAGCAGGGACTATTTCTGTCTGATCCATACAAAGGACATCTGCAAGAAAAAACAGCATATGATCGCATATCCTAATATTCCTGCAGCAATACAACCTATCCCACACTCTGAGACACTCCCGGTTCCAGTTTTCAATGGTTTTATTTCTTCTAAGGACGAAGAAAGTGAACATGGTGATCAAGTGTATTTTGATAAGATTCATGAGGAAATGGTTGTAGAATCTGAAGGGTCTTCTGATGCCAACCAGTCATTAACCCCTCAGCAGTTTAGCCAACCAGAATTGAATGACTTAGTAAGAGATTTGGGCCTATCAAAGAAAGCAGCTGAGTTATTAGCCTCCAGGCTTCAAGAAAAACATGGACTTCAACGGTAGCTAAAGTATCCCATTTCAGGAAGCGTGAACAAATTTTTATGGACTTTTTTCCCAAAGACAAATACTTTGTTCACTGTCATGGTATCAGTAGTCTTCTCAGCCTGCTAGGTGTTACCACTTACAGACCAACAGAATGGCGACTATTTCTTGACAGCTCTAAATGGAGTCTGAAATGTGTTCTCCTACACAATGGTAATGTTTATGCAGTGGTTCCAATTGGTTATTCAACACATCTGCGAGAAGATTATAATGACATAAAAATTGTCCTCGACTTTCTGAAGTATGATGAACATAACTGGATCGTTTGTGTGGATCTTAAAATGGTCAATTTCCTGCTAGGACAACAGAGAGGTTAACAAAGTATCCTTGCTTTCTGTGTTTGTGGGACAGCCAAGCTCAGGAGAAACACTGGACACAGAAGGAGCGGCCGAAATGTGAAGCTCTGGAAGTACAGATGCAAAATATTGTGAATGAACTTGTAGTTAATCAAGACAGGATCATTTTTGCCCCACTTCACATCAAACTTGGCTTAATGAAGCTGGTTATTCAGGTTCTGAATAGAGAAAGTAAATGCTTTCAACATATTATTTCTGCTTTTCCTGCCTTGTCTTTTGAGAAGATAAAAGCAGGTGTATTCGATGGACCTCAAATTCGAACCCTCGTACATGACGAAGAATTTGCAGGAAGATGAATAAGGAGGAGAAAGCAGCATGGCAGTCTTTTGTGACAGTTACAAAGAACTTCCCTGGCAACAAAAAAGCAGAAAACTATGAACTTCTGGTTCAAAGGATGCTGTTGGCTTTCCGCAATATTGGCTGTAACATGAGCATTAAGATTCACTTCCTGAACCTTGATAAGTTTCCCGAAAATCTTGGAGCTGTTGGTGATGAGCAGACTACTGCTGGAGCATCAAACGAGATTTTCCTTAACAAGTACACAAACCTAAGAGCTACAAACACAAATTTTTGCCTAAATATAATTTAAATAAGTTTTGTGCAAATTTAGTGATTAAAATAAGTGTTTTAATATGTTCTATTTCAAAATTGTAGACAAATTCTGATGCAATCATATCTTTTAGTGTATTAGTGTATTTACTGCATTATATAAATTATTATATTTTCACAAAGATGATGCCCAAGAAGACATTCTACTAAATGTTGAAAATTTTACAATAAGATGAAAACCTAAAATCTTGAATTGCAAAAGAACTGTAGCTTACGGAGAAAAACTAATGTCAGATTTGAGATCAGTATACTCGAATTAGGTAAGAACAAGTGTTTTTGTGGACACAACAAAAATTCTGTTCCCCAGTGTTACTGGCTTGAGCAAGGAGTCACTGGCTCAGCTTGAGCCCTTCGGTCAAGGCACATATGAGAAGCAGTCAATGAACAACTAAAGTGATGCAACAACGAGTTGCATCATCTCTTTTTCTTCTTGTCTTTCTCTCTCTTTCTCTTGTGCTGCCTCTCTCTTTCACAAAAAAAGAGAAAGAGAGAGAGAGGAAGCTACCTGCATTAAGAATTTATATTTTTATTAACGTAATTTGCTTTTATTAGTTACTTACTTCCCCTTTCTCTGCTTTATCTTTTTATAATTTGGATGTTGCTTGGAGCATTATTTTCAAACTCTGAGTTATAAACCATTAGTGAGTTGGGAATTCAATTTAATCTGCTCTGACCAGCACTTCTAAAAATGAAATAAAACACAGTAGATATAATAAGAACTAAGAATGTGCATCATATATTTACTAAGGGCAATTATGTTTCATGAAATTGATTTTTAGTTTTTTTTGTTTATGTACATGTGTGTTTTGAATCAACATGTAAAGATTTTTTTACTATGAGTGTGTGCAGAAGAAAAATGATGCAAAGCCCTTGGTTTATGTTAGGCATCTGACCACATATAGTAGATGCTTTCATTAATGTGGTTAGATTGAAATTCACCCCTATAAAACTAGCGAGGGAATTAATGCAATGCTTTCTATTGGCAAAAAAATAAAGAGGGGCAGATTACAAAATCATGAATTTTTACTATCAGTGTTTACTACATAACATATTATTAACATCCCTTCTGAATTTGCTAATTGGCAGATAACATAAACACTAAGCCATCTGTTCGTGGATGTTATAACAGAACACTGGCCTGAAATCTATTCAAATGTAGTCATTCTAAAAGAGATCTGATTCTGTTTGGTCTTGAACAAATTGTTTGTGAAGAAACTTGAGGATTTGCTCTTTAACTAACTCACATCAGCAGGAGGAAATTTTAGTACACTAGGGATATTACAAAAGCTCTGTTTTTGTAAACTAATTTTTTTATTGTGGTAAAAACACATGACAAAATTGAGCATCTTAACTGTTTTTAAGTGTACAGTTCAGAGGCATACAATACTCCCACATTGTTGTGCAATCATCACCACCACCCATCTCCAGAGCTCCTTTCATCCTGCGAAACTACAACTCTGTCCTCATTAAACAAAATTCTCCATTCCCTCTCCCCCAACCCTCAGGTTATCCTCAGCCCCAGTGAACTGAGATTCTGGAATCTGTCACCATCACTCAGTCATATTTAACATGTTCTTATTAATTAAATCTGGCAAAATTCAGTTTTATCAAATAAAAGCAACTTGCATTAGGATCTTACAGGCTATCTATTGCATCTTTCAAGTACTATTCTTAATTGGTTAGTAATCATGGGCCATGAAATAAGGCGCTGGGGAGGAAAAAGTTCAAGCAGCTGGCCTGCTCTCCAGGAAAGAAATAAAGATGAAAGAAAAGAAATAAGTGATACACTTTATACTTCTTTCCAATATAACTGACCTTCTAGGTCAGGTTCAGCAAACTACTGCTCACCGGCCTGCCACCTGTTTTGGTATAGCCTATAAACTAAAAATGTTTTTCAGTTCTAAATAGTTGAAAAAATTAACATAAGAATAACATCAAGATATGTAAAATTATACATAAAATTCAGGTTTTGGTGTCCATTAATAAAGTTTTATTGGAATACATCCACACTTAGTGTTTACATATTGCCTAGGGCTGTTTTCATGCTATGAGGACAGATCGAAGAGTGGTGACAGAGAGCAGATGGGGTAATCTCATCACTTTACGTGACTGCTAAGTGTCCACAAATCACAGTGCTGCAGTTATAATAACTTGATGGTGTTTTAGTGGCACGCATATTATTATAATATGACATATTATTTAATTTTTTATTACCAGCACATGGCAGTCATGTCAAAACAAGAGGAAAAGAGAAATCTGGCCTTGATGTTTAAAGCTGAGTGAAGTCTGGATTATTTTGTTATAAAATTAGGTGGCAAAGCATTGTGTTTATTATACTATGCTAAAGGAACATGCTATATGTCAACCTTATCAAAATAAGCACTCATTACAATATTTCCAACTTGCAGGACAGCAACAGTCAGAAAAATTAGAAAATTTAAAATAAAATATCACAGCAGAATTTCTCTCCAAAAACTAAAAGATGAAAATTAGTCTGCAACCAAAATAAGCTTCTGAGTGGTTCATTTGTTAGCTGAGCAAGGATGCCACCTACCAATAGTGAGTTAATTAAATCGTGCTGCAGACATGTGCCCAGAAAAAATAAACTTACGTAAGACTATTAGTTTTCAGCAAAAACAGTTGCTCAAAAAATTTAGGACATCAGGAATAACATACTAATCAATTAAAAACAATGCCCTGGCTGGATAACTAGATTGGTTAGATCATCTTTCCAATATGCGAAGGTCGCGGGTTGGATCCCTGGTCAGGGCACATGCAGGAACAGACCGACATTTCTGTCTCTCTCTAAAATTAATAACTAATTTAAAAAAAAGGCAAATGGCCCTGGCCAGATGGCACAGTTAGTTAGAGCATCCTCCATATATTCAGAGGGTGCTGGTTCAATTCCCGGTCAGGTCACATACAGAAACAGATTGATGTTTCTGTCTGTCTCTCTCTAAAACCAATAAAATAAGATAAAATATAAAATAAAACAAGGCAAATCACTGAGTTTTTCACTTGCTCCTGCACTATTTGTTACAAAAACTCTTCTCACTTAATTGCCTTGGTATTTTTGTCAAAAATCATTTGACCATAACAATATTCTATTGAGCACACAGATCAATCCTGAGAATATACAAGTGTATGAATACCATGATGTGGGAATCTTTGGAGGCTGGCTACCACAGACATCTGTATTACCAAACTATCTTGATTACTATAGCTTTTTAGTAGTTAAAAAGCTATAGTAATCAAGATAGTTTTTAAACCTTTAAACTAGTAAGGTTTAAAATTGGGAAGTGTGATTCTTCTAAATTTTTTGTTTTCAAGATTGTTTTGGCCATCATGAACCACTTGCATTCCCAAATAAATTTTAAGATCACCTTGGCAATTTCTGAAAATATTGTGTATTATTGAATCAATAGTGTCAGCAGTGAAATTCACCCTGGTGGACTTGACCAATGTCAGTTCCATAATTCTTTTTAGAAATAGAAGTTGAGCCTGACCAGGCAGTGGCGCAGTGAATAGAACCTCAGACTGGGATGCGGAAGACCCAGGTTCGAGACCCCAAGGTCGCCAGCTTGAGCGCAGGCCCATCTGGCTTGAGCAAAAGTTCACCAGCTTGGACCCAAGGTCGCTGGCTCCAGCAAGGGGTGGCTCAGTCTGCTGAAGACCTGCGGTCGGGGCACATGTGAGAAAACAATCAATGAACAACTAAGGTGTCGCAATGGCAACGAGAAACTAATGATTGACATTTCTCATCTCTCTCCGTTCCTGTCTGTCCCTATCTATCCCTCTCTCTGACTCTCTATCCCTGTAAAAAAAAAAAAGAAAGAAATAGAAGTTGAATATTCTAACTTGCATTTTAATAGCTCAGCAGTAGTATAGTTTTACTGCAAAATGTTTCAGCTCAGGGTCAAAACTGAAATTTTTGTGAATAAGAATTACCCTCAACTTACTCTTACGGAATATTGAATAACTTTGGAAATTTTAACTTTTGCTGCAGACTTGATAATGTTTCTTGTCACAAACCAGTGCCACTAGTAATTCTAGGTCCTGAGTGAGAATAGTGCAAAATTAAGAAAATACGCTTAAAGAATTAAAGAATGGGTTCAGGAGGGTTCTGCAAAGCTGATAGCAGAAACAGAGTGTGCCCGAAAACCGCATCTTGCTTTATTTATAGGGCAAAGTGGGCCATTAGCAAATCAATGAGATCTCTGATCATGTTTCCAAGGCAACCCAAGAATTTTACCAAGTGCAGAAAACCCCCACCGTACATAACATCTTAACTTTACACAAAACAGGATAGAAGGAACTTGCCTCCAGTCTTTCCCAGGCACGTGGGGGGTAGGTTGAATATCAGCTAACATGGAGGTGTGGGGAAGGGCTTAGCCTTTCACAACTTAATCAGGCAAGTGAGGTGGGGGGTTGGCCAGTTCCCCACACCTCTGTCCCCCCCAAATCTAAACAGCAAAAACCCTGTTGGCTTTTCAGTCCCCAACACTTAATAAATTCATTAACAAATTATAAGACAAAATAAGTACTTAATGCAAAATGTACACTAAGGTAAAGTCATTTTAATAACAACTAATATCTGACTTAGAAGAATGTTATGCTGCTTTATACACGTCCCCTGCTGTTGAAAGATGAAGCAGGAAATGAAACATCCCCTGTGACTCAGATTTGCACTGTATATATTTTCCTAATTCAGATTGCAGTTCTAGCATTGTCTTTTAGACTTCAATACAAGTGCAAAGAAAATTTCCATATTTTAAAACATAAGCATACCTTGTTTTATCGTGCTGTGTTTAATTGGGCTTCACAAATATTGTGTTTCTTGTTCGTGGCAACCCCGCATCAAGCAAGTCTATCAGCACCTTTTTTTTCAACATTAGTATTTGCTCATTTCCTATCTCTGTGTCATTTTTTGGTAATCTTACAATATTTCAAATTTCTCATTATTATAAAAACTGTTATGGCAATTTGTGATCAGTGATCTTTGATGCTACTATCGTAAATTGTTTTGGGGCACCATGAACCGTACCTATATAAGACTGTGGAATTAATTATAAACGGTATGTGTTCTTGCTGCTCCGCAGACCGGCAATTCCCCCATCTCTTTTTCTCTCCGTGGGCCTGTTCCCTCAGGCACAGCAATATTGAAATGAGGCAAGCTAATAACCCTACAATGGCCTCTAAGTGTTCAAGTGAAAAGAAGAGTTGCATGTCTCTCACTTTAAGTCAAAAGCTAGAAATGATTAAGCTTTCTGGGTAAGACATGTCAAAATCCAAAATACACAGAAAGCTAGGCCTTTTGCATCAATTAGCCAAGCTGTGAAACGTTTTTAAAGAAAATTAAAAGTGCTACCTACTCAAGTGAATGCACACAAATCATAAGAAAGTTAAACAACCTTAATGTTAATGCAGAGAAAGTTTTAGTGTCTGAATAGAAGACCAAACTAGCCATAACATGCCCTTAAGCCAAAGCCTAATTCAGAGCAAGGTGCTCTAATTCTCTTCAAGTCTTTGAAACCTGAGAGAGGTGAGGAAGCTGCAGAAGAAAAGTTTGAAGCTAGCAGAGGTTGGTTTATGAGGTCTAAGGAGAGATGCCATCTCTATAACATGAAAGTGCAGGTGAAGCTGATATAGAAGCTGCAGCTCGTTATCTAGAAGATCTGGAGAAGATAATTAATGAAGGCGGCTACATGAAACAACATATTTTCAATGTAGAGGAAACAGCCTTATATTGGATGAAGATGCCATCTAGGACTTTCATGTCTAGAGAGAAGTTGATGCCTGGTGTCAAAGCTACAAAGGATAAGCTAACTAACTCTCTTGGTAGGGGTAATGCAGCTGGTGATTGTAAGTGGAAGCCACACTCATTTACCATTCTGAAAATCCTAAGGCTGTTAATAATTATGTTAAATCTACTTTGTCTTTGCTCTATCAGTAGAACAATGAAGCCTAAATAACAGCACATCTGTTTACAACATGGTTTACTGGATATTTTAAACCCATTGTTGAGACCTACTGCTCAGAAGAGAAAAGATTCCTTTCAAAATATTCCTGCTCATTGACAATGCACCTGGTCACCCAGAATCTCTGATGGAGGTGCAAAATGAGATGAATGTTGTTTTCACGCCTGCTAACACAACGTTCATTTTGCAACTTATGGATAGAGGAGTAATTTCAACTTTCAAGTCTTTTTTTTCAATTATAGTTTACATTCATTATTATTTTATCTTAGCTTTAGGTGTATAACTTTGTGGTTAGACAATCATATACTTGACAAAGTGTTTTCCTCGCTATTTCCGGTACCTACCGGGCACCCTGCATAGTTATCACAATATCATTGGCTATAGTTCCTATGCTGTACTTAACATCCCCATGACTTTTTTGTAACTACCAATCTGTACTTTTCAATCCCTCACCTTTTTACACTCAGTCTTCATCAAGTCTTATGATTTTTAAAAATACCTTTCATAAAGCAATAGCTGCTATGGATAGTGATTTCTCTGATGGATCTGGGAAAAGTAAATTGAAAATCTTCTGGGAAGGACTTACCATTCCAAATGTCTTTGAGAACATACTGGATTCATAGAAAGAGGTCAAAAAAGCAGCATGATTTTGAGGGGTTCAAGACTTCAGTGGAGGAAGTAACTGCAGATGCAGTGGACAGAGCAAGAGAGCCAGAATCAGAAGCGGAGCCTTAAGATCGGAGTGAATGGCTGCAGCCTCATGATAAACCTCATGGACGAGTCGTTGCTTCTTATGGGTGAGCTAAGAGAGTGCTTTCTTGAGATGGAATCTACTCCTGGTGAAGATGCTGTGAAGATTGTTGAAATGACAACAAAGGAGTTAAAACAGTACATAAACTCCATCGACAACGCAGCGGCCAGGTTTGAGAGGATTGACTCCAATTTTGAAAAGAAGTTTTACTATGGGTAAAATGCCATCAAACAGCTTCACATGCTACAGAGAAATTGTAAAAGGACGAGTCAGTCAATGCAGCAAACTTCTTTGGTGTCTTATTTTAAGAAATTGTCACTGCCACCCCAATCTTCAGCAGCAACCCTGATCAGTCAGCAGCCATCAACACTGAGGCAAAACCGTCTGCCAGCAAAAAGATTATGAATTGCTGAAGGCTCAGATGATGGTGAGCATTTGTATTTTTAGCAATAAGTGTTTTTTAACTGAGGTACATACACTGGGTTTTTTTAGACATAAGGTTATGGTACACTTGATATACTACAGTATAATATAGACATAACTATTATGTGCACTGGGAAACCAAAAAAAAAATGGTGTGACTCACTTTATTATGAAGTTCACTATGTCGTGTTGGTCTGGAACTGAACCTGCAATGTCACTGAGGTATGCCATATGTTTAAGTGTGCAATTGAGGAAATTCCAGTTAACTTTCTTCTTTCTTTTTTTTTCTTTCTTTTTTTTTTTTTTTTTACAGGGACAGAGAGAGAGTCAGAGAGAGGGATAGATAGGGACAGACAGACAGGAACAGAGAGAGATGAGAAGCATCAATCATTAGTTTTTCATTGTTGTTGCGACACCATAGTTGTTCATTGATTGCTTTCTCACATGTGCCTTGACCGCGAGCCTTCAGCAGACCAGCAACCCCTTGTTGGAGCCAGCGACCTTGGGTCCAAGCTGGTCAGCTTTTACTCAAGCCAGATGGGCCTGCACTCAAGCTGGCGACCTCCAGGTCTTGAACCTGGGTCTGCCACATCTCAGTCCGATGCTCTATCCACTGCGCCATCGCCTGGTCAGGCCCAGTTAACTTTCAATTGGAAGTTTTGTAATGTAATAGCACACTAAATAGAAAATATCAAAGAATTTAAAAGAGGTCTATAAAAGTTCACTAAGAGATAAATATGCTCAATTAAAATTATAAGCTCATATTGGGTAGTATCGACTCCCCTGATGATGGTTGTACAATATTGTGACTGTTAAAAGACCATTAAACAAATACTTGAAATAGCTAAAATGGTGATTTTTATGTTATGTGAGTTTTATCTCAATAAGAAAATTATAAGTTCATGGATTAATATTAGTTTACGGTAGTACCTATCAGTGTGAAAGATATTTTTAAAGATGAAATGAAAATGCAAAATATCTCATTAACAAATGAGCATTTGCAATTGATACTGATGGTAGAAAACACTACGAATCCCAATTAAACAAAATGTTATTGTTTTTAAATTCTATTCCCATTAGTAGACCTGTGTTAAAGAAAAGTTGTAGTCAGTATTAGTATATGTTCAGAGTTATAAATAAAAATTTCGTAAAAATTTGTTCGTTCTTGCTATGTACTTACATAATATCCTTGATTTTACCTCTTGGCCTGCAAAGCCTAAAATATTTACTGTCTGACCCTCTATAGAAAATGTTTGTTGACCTTATTCTGGGTAAATATACTAAAAATATTTACTAAAAGTGGGGTTTTCATTTATGAAATGCTCTTAATTGTATATTCCTGATTTAGGATTGCTTATGGAAAACATACGTAAAATGTATGAATTTATAAAATAGAGAGAGTCATATAAGCTAGACTTGGAGATATAAAATGTAGATGTGTCACAACTTAAACACTCCCACTGTGTTTAGAGGCCTCACCTGTTATTCTAGACTGCAAGTACCTGTATGGTGTGAGAAGAAAGGACATACCAGCTAGAAAGATGTCCTAGACCTCTCCCTGCTCTACTGGTACCTCTTGGTTGCTTGTATCTTTTAAATAATGAACATAAAAACTTGATATTAGGTAATGTTTCTGATATTTGTGAATCAAATATGATAGTCCAGTCTTATTATGTGTTAGCTCAAATACTACTTATGTATTTGAAAACCTAAAGTAAGTTTTCAAAGAGTCATAATAAACAATTCTGGCAAGACTGTCTTAAATACATTATGCTTGGGGTAGAGAATAATTAATTTCTCTTAAAATAGACAAAAGAACTTTATTTTCATATGCAAAAGATGTGTTGTAGAACTGTGCACCTGAAACATACAATTTTGTTAACCAGTGTCACCCCGATAAATTCATTTTAAAAAATAAAAATGAAGACTAATTAACAAGCAATCATGTTTTCTAATATAATTACTTAGTGTGTAATTTGGGAAGAAGTATATGTTACCTTCTACTCAACTATCCACATATTTCTTGAGGTTCTTTTAAGTTCAGTCCCTTCTGTAGTTTTATTATTTATAATTAAATATCTTTTCATGAAAACAAACCAATATATGCAAGTAATAAGGATGTTAAGACCAAATGTGCTGTATCATCTGTACATCATTTATAGCAAAAGTTAAATTTGATCATTTCAACCCTATTTGACATAAGAACTATCATCTACTTTATTAGGTTTTGAAAATGTTTATCCCTTAACATTGTTATGAAATGTATTTTTGCCTTTGAGATATTTTCCCACCATTCTTTATAGTATAATTCTTAAGTTGATGGCAAGGGAAATTTTTCATCACAAAACTTTAGAGTTTTCAGGAAAAAAAAAAAACTTCTGAATAATTCTTATTGATCTACTTTGGAATTTTGGTCGTACTGAGATATGCTATTATTAATGTCTTTTTCCTAAAGATCTATAACTTCATTTCTCTGAAATAGTTTGCATAAATTTATAACATTTCTACTTTGTTTTTTAGACTCCTCATAGATGATTGACAATAAAATAACTTATAAATGTGGAAAAATTTTAAACTATTTGATTTTATAAGTGACAACTCACTGCATATTACATCATGGAAACATGACATCACGATGATGGTAATGATGAAATTGAAAGACTTTTGAATCAAATGAAAATGTGTACTAAACTGGTCATTGGAAGAAAGAATGATAGGAAACGTTTAGTAAAAGTAGTTAACTTGAGTGACCAGTGCCATTATAAGGCATACAGTTGTTAATATTTTATGTATCCTTTTGTTTGTTTTTGTTTTTAAGGAAAAACATTAACTGTTGGGCTACGTCTGGAATAGTATCATCTACATGGGCATTCCCTCCTACATTTTCAGAAAACCTTTGGTAACTAATTAATAAAATGCAGACGATCTTGCAAACAGATGAAGTTACGAATACCCAAGCTCTTAGAAAAGGAAAGAGGAAAAGGACGGAGACAATGGGCTCAGAGAATGCAAACAGTGACATGGATAAAGGGCAGGTTGGTGTTCTGTTACCTGGATCTGATATCATCTAGCTCTACCACAACTTCATAATTCCTCTCGTAATTTATTAGTACTTTCCCATTCTATTAATTTATTCTTCCTTTATTTTTTTATTCAACCAGGAAATAAAATTGCATGTCCTCTTTTTAATGTTGAACAAGTTGAGTTAGAAACACACTCAAAAGACGTTTTACCTGCTTCTATTTAACAATGGCCAATTTGTGAAAGTAAAGATCAACAAACTGTCAGAAAATATTTTTTCTTTCGAAAAATACTGGAAAAATTGAAATGTATCTTCTTTAACATTTACTATTTATTTAATTGTTTGTTTATATTTGTATGTATGTATGTATGTATTTTTGCTACATTTTGTAGCCGATCTTCAGGGTGTGTTTTATATTTTTGTTTATTCATTGATTCCTTTTTGAGCTGAATTCCTCACTCCATTCTGTTCATATGCCTTGAACAACCTAACAATGTGTTTATTCTGTATATTTTTATTTATGTGTCTTTGTAATACATGTATTTGTGTATATCTCCATAATACATGTAGTCTTTTATGTGCATGTATGCTTGTTTAATTTTTAAAATATATACTATACCATTCTCATGGTTTAAAATATTTTTAGTGTATGAGGGATAGGTTCTAAAAGCATTCAGAAGGGTGCAGTATTTGACATACTGTCTTAGGCTAGATCCTATAATACAACCTCTAACAAAACTAGCCTGTCCTGGACACTAGGTGATAGGATTATTTACCTTTACACCCAGATGGTTTAGAAAAAACAAAATCCACACTCGGAGATTGCCCAGGTCAATTATAAGCAGTCAGTGCTGTGAGACCTAAAGTTTTTATACGGTTGTCTAAAATGAAGACGTCCGCCAGCCGTGCTTATGGGGGCTCCATGTGAGCAAAGTGTGTCTGTGACAGGATCACGTGTGCTCTTTTGATTGAGGAGCAAAAAATCATTGTGAAAGTAATGAAGGCATAAGCACAGAGTCAGAAAGAAAAGCTTAAACTTGCCCATTCATACTGAATGACAGAATGTTCTAGTTTTTAAAAGTTCCTTTGAACTATTAATATAATTTTAGTCACTTCAAGATTTAAACCTCTATGGATCCTAGATTCTTGCCCTCCTCTGTTTTTCGTGGGAAGTGATCTAAACCTTCAGAAGTCTTACTTATCGTTCCGCATCTGGGGAGAGACAGCCGGTCTTCATCGAAGGTTCCTGTGTGATTCCTGGGTGTCTAGTAGGGTTTCTGTTGAGGCACAGGCAGGCCATCCAGTTCCTTTGGGGATTCCGTTGGCACTTGCTACCGAAATTTATCAGCCTAGCACCCAAAACTTCTTCATTGAGGTTCTAACAGCCTGTGACCTCTCTGTTTACATGCTCAACTATTTCTGTTTCCCCAGTTTTCCCAGCACTTACCTATTTCCTGACCAGGATTCAGGGGCCATTTGGATTCTATAGTTGCTCCGCATAAGCTCTGGGGAGCCTGGATAAAGTCTCCAGGGGATTCTTCCAGACACCAACTCTGGCCATTTCTAACGTATGGCCCAGAGAGGTGCCATATTGCCCTGGTGTTATGCTAGAGCCGCTTTAGGGAGTTGATAATGGACTGAGAAGCAAGCAGTCAGCCCAGCTGCTCTGGAATGGCCCCTTATTTATCCGGATGTTTCTATTATGTACTCTTACCCTTACAGTGTATCATTCTTCTCCCCAAGGGACAGGGGTAGGAAAACCAAAGACATTTGAATCTAATTTCCTGCCACTCCAATTCTATTTATTTATTTATTACAGGGACAGAGAGAGAGTCAGAGAGAGGGATAGATAGGGACAGACAGACAGGAACGGAGAGAGGTGAGAAGCATCAATCATTAGTTTTTCGTTGCCGTTATGACACCATAGTTGTTCATTGATTGCTTTCTCACACGTGCCTTGACTGCGGGCCTTCAGCAGACCAAGCAACCCCTTGCTGGAGCCAGCGACCTTGGGTCCAAGCTGGCGAGCTTTTGCTCAAGCCAGATGGGCCCATGCTCAAGCTGGCGAGCTTGGGGTCTCGAACCTGGTTCTGCCGCATCGCAGTCCGGCACTCTATCCACTGTGCCATCGCCTGGTCAGGCGCCACTCCAATTCTTGATTCCTGAGGCTCTTCCTCCTCCTGGCACCAAGATGTCTTTTTCATTCCTGTGCAGCAAGAACTTTCTTTATATCATGCCTTTCTATCCTCTACTCTAAAGCATATTTTTAAAAACTTTATATTCCAAGCTCCTAGGGTTGAATCTTTGTCAATTCCACTCGATGCTCCACCTTTCCAGGTTTGTATATATATATATATTTATGACAGCTTTGTAATTTGAGGAAATCCTTTTCTGTCTCAACACAACCAGAATTTTATAACTTGAGTGCATGTGTGTTGAGACTGTTGTCTTGCTGTTGACCTTAAGAACTATTTTAAAACTGAAAGGTAAATACGAATGCTTTTTTTCCAGGTGAATCTTATCTCTCCTTTTTCTGATGCAGTAAACCCCCAAACTGTCTTCAAGGCAACAAGAAATAGGGGAAGGATGAAGCATGGGGAAGAGTTCCAGAGATTTGAATGGTGGTCTTGTTGATTCTACTCTGTTACACTATTTCTCTATTTTGTATTTCGCACTAGAGGTAGACAGAAAGTCAGAATCCTGATTTCTGATTTTCAAGAGATACATGCATGAAACTTTGATATTTTCCCCTTCTTCCAAGTTCCCCTGGACTGTAGAAGACAATGCTAAGGCTAAACACTAGTTAGAGCCTAGCAGCTCTTCAACAAGGAGTGCCTGGGAGGACAGGAATTTGTAGGTTCTTTCAGCAAACACAAGGTGAACTGTGAAAGTCACTTTGAAGCTCCTTTTGTTGTGCCTGCCTTATGTTTTAGAGAGACCCATTTTCGGGGAATGCCTTTCTGCCGGGGGAGAGCTCCAGTGAGGAGGAAGAACCTTTAGAAGAATTGTCAAAGGAGGAATTGTGCATGAAAATAAAAAGCCTGAAACAGAAACTAACGAACACCCGGAAAGAGAACAGCCGACTTCGACAGTCCCTGGTCATGCTTCAAGGTAAACTTTGAGCAAATTGACAACTTTAGATGAAAGGGAAAATACATTATGAGTGGAAAGTATTGCAAGTCAACTATCAAGCCTGAAAAAGAAAATCAAGACCTTAGAGAAAAAAATTAAAAATCACATTTTAAGAAAAAAATCTATGATTACATAATTTAATGTGCAAGTACTCTATTGAAGCCACTAGTTCATTGCTTAGAAAATTTTAAATTATTCCTACAAAGTACCAAATATTATGTTCATTTAACAATGTTCAACATTTATTGAGCATTTAATATATACGCCACTCACTGGTAGGCCCTGCAGAGGAATGATTAGTGAAACAAAAAAGAAATATGTTAAGTTGTTCATGATGTAATTATCTCAATCCCCTTTGCAAAGAAAACTCTAGAAAATGGAGGCTGTTCTAATCCGTTATAAAAACTACTAGAATTAAATATTAGTTTTGGAGTTGGGAGGAGTGGTTTGTCAAAATAATCACATTTACTGAAGACTTATAAAGAAGAAAGATCAGGCTCTGGCCAGTTGGTTCAGTGGTAGAGCATCAGCCTAGCATGTGGAAGTTCTGGGTTTGATTCCCGGCCTGGGCACAGGAGAAGCGACTATCTGCTTCTCCTCCCTTCCCCCTCTTCTTTCTCTTTATCTCTCTTCCCCTCCTGCAGCCAAGGCTCCATTGGAGCAAAGTTGGCCCGGGTGCTGAGGATGGCTCCATGGCCTCCACCTCAGGTGCCAGAATGGGCTCTGGTCACAATGGAGCAATGCCCCCAGATGAGCCAAGCATCACCTCCCAGTGGGCTTGCCATGTAGATTCCAATTGGGTGCATGCGGGAGTCTGTCTCTCTGCCTCCCTGCTTCTCACTTCAGAAAAATAGAAAAAAGAAGAAGAAGAAAGATCAGCATAAGCCAAATAAAAACCACTTGGTATAATCCCTTTTGGTGGGAGCCTCTATTGTGTTTAAGTATTTGTTTTTCAAAAATTAAGTTTTCTGTTTGTAGTTCAGCACCATGCACTATTTTATACAGCTGAGCACTGGGCAGTCATGTCTTATGTTGGGCAGCATTCTGTTGTAAACAGGAAATACACAGAACATTTTGAAACAAAGCCCTCTGGCTGTTGTGTACATTAGAAGAATAAGTGCCAGAAGAAAGAAAGTGGGGAGAACTTGAAAGTTCTCGCAGTCATCCAGACTAATGTGGTGGCAACCTGGCTTAGGGCATGGGCGCTGGAAATAAACCGGACAGCTCCACGATATTCTTGGAGGCAGAAATGGTGAGACAGAACACAGTGGTGAGCGAGGTTCACAGAGTAATGGCTCACATGCTTGCTTCAGAATACCTAGTAATTTTTAGTAGAAACAGCCACACGTGTAAGTGGAAATATGATGCCGGTTACAAGCCATTATCTCTTTACTTTTTTCAATTTAAAAATATTGCATTTTTATAACAGATGGATTTCCCTGGTAAGGTTTTTGTGATTTAAAAAATAGAAACAGCCCTGACCAGATAGCTTGGTTGGCTAGAGCATCATGCTGAAACACAGAGGTTGTCAGTTCGATCCCCGGTCAGGGCACATACAGGATCAACGTTCCTGTTGTCTCTGTCTGTCTGTCTCTCTTTTCCTCTCTCTCTAAAATCAATAAAATAAACATTAAAAAATAAATAAATAAAATAGAAACCAAAAAAGAGATAATTCTCATGTTTATATAATCTGTTACAGAACTTAAAGATGAAAAGCTTTATAAAAATAAAGTGAATATAAACTGCTGATTACAAGTATTAATTTTGGAGTTGCAGGTGTTGCTTTGAATCCCAACTCTGCTTCCTAGCTGTACAGCTTTGACCATGTCAATTTACATGCCCTTAACTCTAGCTTCCATTTTCTCTTTTGTAAAATGTTGTTAGGAGGATTAAACGAGGTAACTGGGAGAAATCACCAGTGCGTGGCCCATCATAGGTGCTCAGTAATGGTTGTTATTGCTATTGTCTCTGTTTTTATCAACACCAGAACTTGACATATAAATGCCACCCAAAAAATTATAGACCAAGTTTGGTTATAAATATAGATGCGAAAATTCAAATGAAAGAGTAGCAAATCCGCCTCATCAATCTATGCAAAGATTCGCTCAACCTGACCAGTATCTTTTCTCTCCCACACTCCAGAATTTTCTCACCACTTGCCAGGTTCCCATATCTCTTCCCTTATTCTCATTCTCACTTGATGACTTTGCTTCCTGCTCCATTGAGAAATTGGAGGATATGAAGAGACTGTCATATCTCTGCAATGGGGTTTGCATGCTCCACTTTCTCTCCTGTCACTCACGAATGACCTCTTCTGTCCAGCCAAAGGCAGTATCTCCATCGGTGCCTCAAAGCCCAGCCTCTTTCACCTAATCAAGGCGAAAGCTCTGGAGATTCTCCTCCCTCTCTCCTGTATGATCCTGTTTTCCTTCTCTAATGAATCATTCTCATTAGCATCAGACATATTATTATTTCTCCCTTAAAGAGTAACAAACTCAGCCTATGGTGGCTCAGTGGGGAGAGTGTCGACCTGGAACATTGAGGTCGCTGGTTCAAAACCCTGGGCTTGTCTGGTCAAGGCGCATGCGACAAGCAACCAGTAAACAGCTAAAGTGAAGCAACAATGAGTTGATATTTCACACTCTCCTGCCTCTGTAAAATCAATAAATAAAAACTTTAAAAAAAGAAAAGGAAAGAAACAAACTTTCTTTCAGGCCATTTGCTTCTCCACCTTTCCTCCTATTTCTCTCCTTCCCTTTGTAGGAAAACTCCTTAAATGACTTGATTCTACACACTGTTCAGTTTTTTCCTTTTATTCCCTCTGGGTCTCATTTCATTCTATCCTTATCATCCCATTGTAATTTCTTATGATCTCTGAGACCCTCCATTATTAGTTTGCTGTGGCCACAGTGATGAAGCACTACACACGAGGTAGCTTAAACAACAGATGCATTTTTCTTTCCATTCTGGAGGCTAGAACCTCACATCCGGGTGACAGCAGGGCCACAGTCCCTCTGACGGTGCTGCAGGAGAATCGACTTAGGGCTCTTTCCCAGCCCCTGGTCTTTCTGGGACTTGAGGCAGCATAATGCCAGTCTCCACAAGGTGTTGTCCCTTGTGTACTGTCTCTGTGGCCAAACTTACTTCTTTTTATAAAGACCAGTCATATTGGATTGGGACCCATCCTAATGACCTCATTTTAACTTGATTACGTCTATAAACACTCAATCTCCAAATAAGGTCACAATCTGAGATATTTGGGTTAGGACTCTAACACATCTTTGTGGTGGTACACAATTCATCCTACAGAATTCCATATTGCTAACCACAAAGGTCATTTCTCAATGGTCATCTTAAGTGCCCTGTTACAGCACTGTTACCCTAAGACTATTGACTATGATCATTTCTACCCTGAGAAACCCCTTAGTAAAAACTATAAAGTGTGGTGTGAGGGACTTACCATGAATAACAAAGTCATTCCTCCTACTGAGGAATTGCCAAGTATTTAGAGCAGGGTATCCCCAAACTACAGCCTGCAGGCCGCATGCGGCCCGCCGAGGCCATTTATCCACCCCCACCGAACTTCCGGAAGGGGCACCTCTTTCATTGGTGGTCAGTGAGAGGAGCACAGGATGCATCCGCACCCATAGTTCCCATTGAAATACTGGTCAGTTTGTTGATTTAAATTTACTTGTTCTTTATTTTAAATATTGTATTTGTTCCTGTTTTGTTTTTTTACTTTAAAATAAGATATGTGCAGTGTGCATAGGGATTTGTTCATAGTTTTTTTATAGTCCGGCCCTCCAACAGTCTGAGGGACAGTGAACTGGCCCTCTGTGTAAAAAGTTTGGGGACCCCTGATTTAGAGATTACCTCCCAGGAACAGATGGAAAATTTGGGAGTACGGTCAGGGCTGCCTGCAGGGTAGACCTATCTCTGAGCAGGCCAAATTCTTACTATATAGAATGGTTATGTAAATATTATCCCTCACTCCCGCCTCAGTTCCAAAAGTCTAGACTTGCATCTGGTTTTGCTTTTGGTTTTGGTTTTATATCTATCACTTAACATAGTGATTGGAAATTGTTCAGAGTCTGCATAATATAGTACAGTTGACCCTTAAACAATGTGGGCATTAGGGGTGCTGACCATCCATGCAGTCAAAAATCCATCTATAATTTTGACTATCCAAAACTTATCTTCTAATAATAGCCTACTGTTGACTAGAATCTTTATTGATATCATAAACAGTCAACACATATTTTGTGTATGTATTATATCTGTTCATGACATACTAAATGTTTTCTTAATATTTCTAGGTTAAGCAGCTCATCTCCCAAAAATTTTTCCAATATATTTATTTTTTTAAATCTGTGTATAGATGAACCTGTGCAATTCAAATTCATGTTGTTCAAGGGTCAACTGCTTTTTATAGCATGAAATTGGCAGTCTGAATTTGAATTTTGATTCTTCTTTTCACTAATTGGGTTGACCTTGGATGGATTATTTAACTTTTCACTGCCTAATTTTTCTCATCTATAAATTAAGCATAATGATAATACCTATCTCAGCGAGTTGCACTGAGGATTAGATGAATGAACATGAATAAAGTTCCAAGAATAATGCCTGGCACAGAATAAAAGCTAGATCAATATTTAATTTATTAAATGCTCAATAAGTAATTTCTAATTGAATAAGTGTCTGGCAAAAGAGAGGTGCTTAGTAAATACTAATTGAGAGAATATAAGATTTCTTTTTTCATATTTTCCTATTAATATAGTACCAGATGTATTGATTTGGACATGTCATCAATATGCCTGACTCTCAGCTCTCAAATCTTATATTATTCTAAAGATTAGAGCTCAATAATATGCTTTAAAAAGTACACAAAAGTTTTCAGTCTTTTTATCCCCCAACCATAAAGTGAGGAGTTGAATTAGATAGGGTTCAAGGTGACTTCCAACTCCAACAAAATGTTATTTGTCCTTAGGAAACAAACTAAGTATAACAACAGAGAAGACCATTTTACATGGAGACATGAAACCTTTGAATGTGTAAGTTTCCATTGAAAAAACAAAGAGAATATTCAGCCAATTACCAAAATTAATCTTTGATATGTGAAAATGTAGATTTGAACTGTGGCAATGAATTTTTATTAGTTTGATGGAATTTGACTCCCTGGCAAACCCCATACAAAAAGTTACGGAAATTTTGTTTTAATCTGTGAGAAATGGTTGATTTTATCTTGTCACTTAAGCTGGTTTAATATGAGTATTTGGAAGGTGATTGAATAATAAAATCAGTAATGTCTCCAAACAAGAGATTAAACACTTTCAAATAATACTATTAGCAATTAGAAAAAAGAAGCACTTGTTGATACATTCATTGTAGCTATGATATAATGTATAACCATTTAAATACGATCACCTAATGTTCTTATATTGATTTTTTATTGCTCAGCAATTATTAAAAAGTATGGAATAATAAAAAGTAAATATTCCCAACCACTCTTCTTACCATGTTTATTTTCCAAAGGCAGCAAATGTTCACAATTTGTTCCACATATTTCTGTGCATATACACCCAATTTAAAAACTGTATATATGCTCCTGTTATTAAAAGTATTGGTTAAGTGTTGCTTTTTCTTGCCATTTTAGTGTTACCACAAGCAGTAACCCAGTTTGAAGAATTGGTTGGTATGGCGGAGGCCGTGCTTAAGGGTAGAGGAACCATGCTTACATCTGCGTCCACCCTCTGGAGAGCGACAAACAACTCCTCACCAGATTCATTTGCCTCAATGTGCAGTAATTCTAATTCTAATTCTAATTCCAGTTCACCAATTTCCTTGAGAGCTGAAGAAGAGCATCGCACTGATGAGAAGCAGGTCAGTCACAATACTTGCCCTATCTTTCTCTGTGACACAGTTAAATACAAAATAAAATAAAATAAGAGCACAAAATGACCATTGTTTCGTCAGTTACCAACTTTAGGTGATCCATCACCGTCACATTTCCATTGCATAGAATAATTTTTTACAGTAAATCTAATATTTGTGAAACAGATATCCAGGTGAGGAAACTAAAGTCAAATTGTGAACAGTGGTAAAGTTTTTAAACTAGAAAATTCTTAATCCAGTGACAGAAGGTAACTATGCATTAAGATCTATGAAGTTTAATCATTAAGAAAAGGTAAATTTCATCCTCTGTGGGCTGTCTGTACACAATTCCTTTTCTACTTACTCAATTTCTCTTAATCAAGAAACACTCTGAAAAGAGTTTTGTTAGCATCAGGTATTATCATTGGAAAATATACCCTCAAGAGCAATAATTAAATACTAAAAATTTCACATTCAGAATAACTGAATCTTTGTGTATTCTTTTCCTTTTGCTGTAGAACAGATTGCCACAAAATTAGTAATTTATAATAATACAAAGGTATTGCCTCAGAGTTCTGTAGGTCAGAAGTGTGGTAGCGTCAGCTGTTGGCAGGTGCGCTTCTTTTTGGAGGCTGTATGAAATAATCTGTTCCCCGCTCCTCCGAGTTGTAGAATTCAGTTTCTGTGGTTGTGGAAGAGTTCCAGTTTTCTTGCTGACTATAAGCAGGAGGCCATTCCTGCTTCTAGAGGCAACTGAACTCCTTGCTTTGGGATCCACTTCCGTCATCCTCCAAGCCAGCCCGCAGCAGGCAGGCCCTCTCCCTCTTCAAATGGTTCTTCCTTCCTGCATAGGTGTGTGACCCATTCTTCTGCCTTCCTCTTCTGCATTTAAGGGCTCCCGGAATTAGATCCGGCCTAACTGGATAACCCAGGATAATCTTCCCATCTCAAGATACCGTACTTAGTTTTAATCACTCCTACAAAGGTGTTTTTCCCATGTAAGGTACAGTGGTCCCTTGTCTATCATGGGGATTAGGTTCCAGAACCCCGAGTGACAGGTGAAAAACTCTCGAAGTAGCGACCTTATATTTATTTTATTATTCATGTATTTTTTAAGGCTTTATTAATCCTCCCCACACTCTTATAAAGTTTTTCCACTTCCTGTGCTCTTAAACACTTTTTATGTATTTTATTTCAGTGTAATATTTTTTAATGTTTTAATTAATATTTTTTATATTGTTTTCAATTCTTTAAGCTAGAAAATGCTTATTTTGCCACAAAATAATTAAAATAATAAATATATAAAAATACCTATATACTACAAAATCCCGCGATATAGTGAAAAATCCGCGGTACAAAATTAGATATATACAATTTAAAAATCTGCCATACAGTAAGACCGTGAAAAGTGAACCACAATATGACCAGGGACGACTGTAACATATTCACAGTTCCAGGGAACAGGGTTTGGATCTCTTCAGTGGACAATTTTCCTGCCTCCCACACTTATTTGGAAGTATTGAAAACAAGACTAATTTTTAAAGCACCAACTCTAGATTCCATAACAAGAATTTGTATATACTCGGGAACGAGTGCCCTTATAAATATATCAAAGATAACTTTTAACTGTAACCCTGGAAATATAAACTATATACTAAATACTATATACTAAAAACCCACTTAAACAATGTTGGTTTTTGTTTTCTGGTATGCCTTAATTAATAATATATTTCTCCAGATATTACTTACTTTCTCTTTTCCCAATTTCATTTTTTATTTATTTTTTAGTTCAAGATTGAAAAATGGCAGATTGCCCGTTGTAACAAAAGCAAGCCTCAGAAGTTTATTAATGATTTGATGCAAGTACTTTACACAAATGAATACATGGCCACGCACAGCCTGACGGGTGCAAAATCCTCTACTTCCCGAGAGAAAGCTGTAAAGCCAGCTATGAATCAGAATGAAGTGCAAGAAATCATAGGTGATAATACAATTGCATTACCTTGTCACGTGATGTTGAAATTATTTTATCATTAAAGGTTAACTTATTCTTGCCTGACCAGGTGGTGGTGCAGTGGATAGAGCGTCAGACTGGGATGTGGAAGACCCAGGTTCGAGACCCCAAGCTCGCCAGCTTGAGCGTGGGCCCATCTGGCTTGAGCAAAAGCTCGCAGCTTGGACTCAAGGTCACTGGCTCCAGCAAGGGGTTGCTCTGTCTGCTGAAGGCCCGCGGTCGAGGCACATGTGAGAAAGCAATCAATGAACAACTAT
The DNA here is from genome assembly GCA_037038555.1 of Rhynchonycteris naso. Lineage (NCBI taxonomy): Eukaryota > Metazoa > Chordata > Mammalia > Chiroptera > Emballonuridae > Rhynchonycteris > Rhynchonycteris naso. The sequence goes on from CM073000.1 coordinate 22,841,817, forward strand.
GGTGTTGCAACGGCAACGAAAAACTAATGATTGATGCTTCTCACCTCTCTCCGTTCCTGTCTGGCTGTCCCTATCTATCCTTCTCTCTGACTCTCTCTGTCCCTGTATAAAAAAAAAAAAAAAAAAAAGGTTAACTTATTCTTTTATGGTCTTCTTCTTTAAATTTATTTTTCTGTAAAAGAAAAACCTCAGGATAGTCTAAACTTTATTAAATGTGAGAAATTTTGTAGAAAAACTTTACAAGTAGATGTTAAACTAAAACTAAATGTTTTCATCACTGAAAAGTTTGGATTCATAGTTATCATAGCTTTAGAAAAGTAAATTTTCAAAATCCTTTTGACCAAAATTTCAGTAACAGTTTATACCTTATTTTCTCTTATCTTGGTTCTCTCCATTATCTTTTATTCTAAAAGTTAGAGGTTAAGTTGACTATCTTATTTATGGATTGTAAGTTAATGAATCTCCTTAAATATAACAATCTAAATTGTCAAATAATTTTTTTGCAAATAGCCAACAAATTTAAGAAGTCACTGAATTCTAGCTCTATGTTAATAGTATGTAATTTCTTTTTATTTATTTATTTATTTTTACAGGGACAGAGATAGAGAGTCAGAGAGAGGGATTGATAGGGATAGACAGACAGGAACGGAGAGAGGTGAGAAGCATCAATCATTAGTTTTTCGTTGCCTTTGTGACACCTTAGCTTTCTCACATGTGCCTTGACTGCGGGCCTTCAGCAGACCGAGCCACTCCTTGCTGGAGCCAGTGACCTTGGGTCCAAGCTGGTGAGCTTTTTGCTAAAGCCAGATGGGCCCATGCTCAAGCTGGCGACCTCGGGGTCTCGAACCGGCGTCCTCCGCATCCCAGTCCAACGCTCTATCCACTGCGTCACCGCCTGGTCAGTCAGTATGTAATTTCTTATAGTGAGATTCTAGTTGCTCCAACTGATGTTGGGCTGGATAAAATTAAATCTCTAACATTTTAGAGCAAGGAGATGGAGTTCAGAGCAAGTAGCAAGGTTAAAGTTGAGTGGCACAATAAGAAGACAAATATGTGTATTCCCAGTTTATAATTTAGACCAGTGGTGGTCAACCTGGTCCCTACCGTCCACTAATGGGTATTCCAGCTTTCATGGTGGGCGGTAGTGGAGCAACCACAGCATAAATAAAAAGATAGATTTTACTATAGTAAGTTGTTTTATAAAGATTTATTCTGCCAAACTTAGTGAAAATCCGACATAAAGTACTTGGTAAGTAATTATTATTATATGCTTTAACTTGCTGTAACTCTGCTTTATGTAAAGTTACTTTCCTACTTTATAAATCACCATTACTGTGGAACTGGTGGGCGGTTAGAAAATTTTACTACTAACTGAGATACAAAAGTGGGCAGTAGGTATAAAAAGATTGACTACCCCTGATCTAGAGCTTTGACCCTTGTCATCTCTTGCTTTGCTTTGTAAAACCTGCTTATATATTCATCTGTTTAAATACGTATTCCCTGAGTGTTTGGGCTGTTTTTGCAAAATGAAGACAAAATTATAATGTGGATTGCTTTGTGTTTTATCTTAGTTCATACCTGAAGATGCAAAGGCTCATAGAGTGTTTTTGTGTTACTGTTGTTTTTTACAGGAGTCACTAAACAGTTATTTCCCAATACCGATGATGTCTCAATCAGAAGAATGATAGGGCAAAAGCTAAACAACTGTACCAAGAAACCAAATTTAAGCAAAAATATGAACTCTCAGGATATTAAGTAGATCTTTTTGGTAAGTATTTAAATCTTCCCTGTCCTTTTAATGTGGCAAGAGAGTGTATGACTTTTATCCTTGGAAGAGCATTTTCCAAACACTCTACTAGAGAATCCTAGTGACCTGTGATCTGCTGGTATTCCTGGGGGTGCAGGTGGGGACAGGGAAGGGAATTTAAATGTCGTAAATAATGAGTTCAGTTACAAAGATTTTCCTTTCCTAGAACCTCTCAGATATGCTGAGACCCTTTTATATGCCAAGTGTACCAGAAATCTCTAAGAGGATATAGTATGTAGTGTTTTCCAAATGTGTTTTACTGAGAAATCATTTTTTTTTCCTTCACAGAAAATGTGTTATGTTGTGGTTTGGGGTAGAGAGGAGCCAAAGGAGGAACACATGACAACTTAGGAAGTGTTTCTCAGGAACAGAGGAGGTTATCTGTGGTCCATCAATGGGACTGAATTTACAGCTCTAACGCAGTGTCTTGACCTGTACAAACGACTGGCTAGAAGTATGCCTCCACCATCCTCCATTATGCTTCTCGTGGTCATTGTCTTTAAATCTTTAAATCTATTGTTATGGTTTGCTTGTTTGCTCAGGGTTTTTACCAACATATTTGGAATTATTTCTTTTTAGTGAGTTCTAAGGGAGATAACTCTTTACAGTCAGGCCCTGCCCTGCCCTAGGCAAACTGTGAAATGGAATTTTGTGTTTGCTTTAGCAACCCCAAGCTCTAGCTGTTTCACTTGTGCTCACCCTTCCTCTTTGTTATTTTGATGGAAAATATGTGAAAAATATGCATCACTGTGTTATTAATTGATAAACAGAGGTGTATAGTAAACACATGAGGGCAGGTTTCCTTGTCCATTTAAACTTCCCCTTTGCCTGTTCTCCACCTACTCTACCTCCTCTGAGACCATTTTATTTGTCTTTGTTTTCTGACTGTGTTTTAAATGGAATATTGGAACTGCGTGGATTGCAGTAATTCAACCGGTCCCCCCTCCACCCGTGACTATCGTCCTTTCCTTCTGGAGGGTCCCTTATTATTTTGCTATACAAGTAAGGCTACTTGTATGATGATCTCTCTTCCTTACAAACAGTCAAACAAAACTACTTTTAACAACCATAGAGGGATTCTTTCTTTTGGTTCATACATGCTGGTAGACTGACTTGAAGATTTATAAAAGATAAGGAAATTTACTCCCCATGTGATTAAATTTTTCAGTAGATTGTGAATTTCACAACTCCTCAGTTAGTAGAGAATTGCTTAAATGAGCACTTAGAACTTCTCATTTTGACATGGGGCTTCCCTACAATCTTGATGTAGAATGGTCAAGTTCCCATGCAACCAGGCACACAAGACATAGAGAGCTATCTTTTGTAGTAGTATGTCATTGTATATCGGAGCTTTACAAAAGCATTTTAATATTCTAAGTTCTGCCTTTTTAATATTTCAGACTGCCAAGAGTAAGCACAAAACTCATCTCTGACGAGATCAGTCAGCACAGTGTTGAAGAAATTAAAGTAAAAAGTTTTACATATCAGTTTTGTTTGTATTGGCCAGTACTCATGTTATTAATTTACCTGGCTACAGCTTTAATTAAAAATTTTAAAAGGAACAAATCTTTTACTACAAACACAATATGTTCTTGTGCCTTCTGAGCCTGAGCCTTGTTTTGTTGCCAATTTGCTTGGAATAGAAATGGATGTATTTTGAATCAGAAGTAAAGATTAACAAGGTGACGGGGGTAAATACATTCTGAATGGAAAAATGATTTTTCTAATCGACAGGTATCTTTCATTTTGTTTTAAAGTACTGCAATCGCGGGTTACATAGAGACACCAGGCTGGTTACAGAAGAAATTTGAGGAGTCTATTAATTAGCTGGCTAGCTAGCTACACGGGGTACGGTCCCAAATCATGTAGAAAGTTCTTACCATTCTGTGGCTGATTTTATAGACCAAATCGCATACCGGTTGGGGTGGGTAAGGAGGGAGCATGGTACAATAGTCAATTACTAACCAGCTTACAACATCTATCTATATGATCTATTAAAAGAAAAAGCATTCTTACACATCAAGACCACAAGATAACACCGTAGTGATACCTGTTTTACATAGCCGGCAAAGACATTCCCAAATCTTTTAGTGTCTGCCACCCATCCTTGTTGCCACAACGAAATGGTTAGCTTAGGATAAGGAGAGAAGCTAAATGAAAATACCTTTGCTAAAAGTGTTGGGGCTAGCTTATTAGGAAACCTAGTGAGCTAGTCCCGCTTGTTTAGTTTACCAGTTTTTATACATATAAAGGATTTCAAAGGGGATAATTATTAGAAAGCATATAAAATGTTACAGAATGCAGATTTTTCAAGCAAGGGGAGTGGTCTCCTGATCCCTTTGTCTAGAGGTATACCTCACTCTCAGGATTCCAGGAGGGGAGGAAGAGTTAGAGTCAGTGTAGGAATTTTTAATTAAGACAATGTAAACATTGTCTCCTAAAGGATCTTAAGGATGGGGAAGAGGAAGTTTTCAGGTAAGTTTTATCCTCTTTGTTGTCTAGCAAGTAGAGAACTATGATTAGTTACTAACTAACTTTTGCCCCTTTAATCTCTTTCTCTGGGTTATTTTTTTTCTTTTCAGAGAGGAGGGGTAAGGAGGCCTGACTCTTCCTTTTAAAATACTAATGTTAACAATTTTTGCAATTCTTTGGCACCTTATCACAATTTGAAGTATAGCTAGATCAAAGCTATTTCTAAAGGACTGAGAATATATGCTGGGAAGAACTGCATGTTTAGCCATATTTGTTGAATTGGTCAGATATAGCACCGCTTAGTGGTCATTTAACTAACAGGAACCCAAAAGGTGGCCACTTATTTAGACAAACCATGCCCTGTTCCCAAGTTGTTGTTTTCTTTGTGTTTTCTTTTTTTACAGGGACAGAGAGAGAGAGTCAAAGAGAGGGATAGATAGGGACAGACAGACAGGAATGGAGAGAGGTGAGAAGCATCAATCATTAGTTTTTCATTGCCGTTTCAACACCATAGTTGTTTATTGATTGCTTTCTCACATGTGCCTTGACTGCGGGCCTTCTGCAGACCAAGCCACCCCTTGCTGGAGCCAGCAACCTTGGGTCCAAGCTGGCGAGCTTTTTGCTCAAGCCAGATGGGCCCGCGCTCAAGCTGGCAAGCTCAGGGTCTCAAATCTGGGTCTTCCGCATTCCAGTCCAGCGCTCTATTCACTGCGCCACCACCTGGTCAGGCCCAAGTATTTTTTAGAAGAATAACTTTACCTGCATTACTATTGGCAGGCAATATGTTGTGAAATCATATAGACTTATATAAATTCTTGTTCATTCAAGAAGCCTACCAACCGCCGCTGATGCCTCCGGTGGCTGACTGCACCCTCCACCCAGTGCTAAGCTCAAGGTTGCCACCAGTGGCTTGGGTTTGAAAGGACACCATTTCCCAGATAAGACTCCTTGAAGATTGATGCTCAATTCCATCCTTCCCCCTTTTTTTCATCTATTTCCTCACTCCTGTTTGGCTAAAGTGAGAGGCAACAAGCATTTATTTGAGATCCAAAAGAATAACTATGTGGGAAGCACTGACTCAGGCTGAAATCCAAATAGTGTTCTAATCAGGAGGGAAGGAAATAGGGTATTTATGAGAGAGGGAAGGGGAACAATTTCATGAATAGAAGGAAGGAATTTCTATTGTGTGGAGAAGCTAACACAGTGATGCTAATCCTATAGAATGTTTTTAATTTTCAGTCTGGGAGTCTGCTTTCTTATTATTTTTGCAAACAATTGTTTCAGACACAGTGCTGTGTTAGGCTCAGTCCAAAGGTTATTTTGCCCAGTTTTAACATTCCAGGATTTTGAGAAATAAGACATGCCAAGGCAATTCCTCTGGGATGGCAGTGCAGCTCTGACTTCATTTTAAAGTGGCTCCATTTAAATTCTTTTCACCGCCCTCAAGTTGCCTGCAGCTCACATTCTGCCAAGAGCTAGATGTTGCCAATCTTTCTGGCCTCTCTCCATTTTTTGCTTCTCTCAAATAGAAGCTGAAGACAATTTTATTTATAAGAAAAATAGAATATTAAAATACCACCTCTATAACACCCCACTAAGTGGTCAAATACCCTTCTCCAGAGATTTCCAAAGCTGCCTGAGTATATATAATCTGTACCATATGTATATATTATAAGTTAAAGGAGATCTAATGCAGCAGCTCTGAAATGGGTTGGGAGGTACTTTGTCCCCTGCCCCTCAACTGGTGGAATATTTGAAAATGTCTGGATGTATTTTTGGTTATTACATCTGAGTGATACCACTGACATCTAGTGGACAGAAGCCTGGGATGCTATTAAACATCCTACAATGTATAGTACAGCAATGAATTACTCGGCCCCAAATAACGACTGTGCCATGTTTGAAAAATTCTAGTCTAAAGTGCTTTCCTTATTTTAGAGCAGTGGTTCTTAACCTTTTTTGAGGTACCGAACCCACCAGTTTCATATGTGCATTCACTGAACCCTTCTTTAGTGATAAAATATTATTTTTTTCCCAAATTCAAGACATAGGTATATGTTTTTTTACTGGTGCACAAAATGAGCCGTGCATGAACATCACCTTGCTCAAAGAACAAAACCAACAAAGTGCATGAACTCACAACAAATTACGGTATTACTTTATTCTGGCCTCCGCGGCAGAGGCTTCTCCGAACCCCTGAGACCAACTCATTGAGCCCCTAGGGTTCGATAGAACCCAGGTTAAGAACCACTGTTTTAGAGATAATGAAACTAAAGCTTAAAGTTTAAATGAACTGACACGCTCATACTATTAGTAACTAGTAAAGAGCCAACACTAGCATACAGTTTTTTGTATTTATTTTTTTTAGGGGGAGGGAGGCTTTACAAAAAACAAAAAGCAAACCAAAATAAAAACAAAACACTTGATTAAAATCCAGGGAGAAACAAATTATAGAAACAATTATACTACAACATAAAAATGGCCACGTTTGCAAAGCTGCATCCTTGATAAATTACTAGCCATAGACACGGCATGGAGGTTATCAGTCCCAAATCCCCTCATCTGTGCTGATGGTACCGGTTCAGTGGAGGATCAACGGGGTCAGACTTGGTTTCCCGATTCTTCTGAGCTGGCCAAGTAACCCAATGTGGCTTAGTCCCAGGCAAACAGAAAATGACACTTCTCAAACCATGAAGGGGTCTATGTTTTATTTAGTGCTGAAGGAGTTTCCTTTGTACTCCTGACCTAGATCTATCTCTGAAGTATCCTGGGTTCTGCAATTTGTAAGATTATCCTAGTTATTCTGGCGGCTGATGGCCGAAGTCCGGCTGTGGTGCCAGTGCAACGGTTCCTCCTGGTCTGGGGACATGAGCAGTAGCTTCTCATGGGGAAAGGACAGGCTGAGGAGCAGTCCACCACAAGGGCCTCCTGAGAGGCCAAAGACCTTGTGGAGGGATCACTCGGCTATGGGACAGAGGGCTCGGCAGGCAAAGGTGCCACTCTGCAGCAGATGCAGTTTGGGGTCAAGGCTTAGCCATGAGGAGCAACCAAAGAAGAGGAAGAACATTTGGGAGAGGCTCCCTGCATCAAGCACCACCAACTGCCAGCCTGCGTTCAAGCCGGCAACCTCGGGGTTTCGAACCTGGAACCTCAGCATCCCAAGTCAACACTCTATCCACTGTGCTGTCCCTGATCAGGCTGTGAAGTTGTTTTTTGTTGTTAATGAGATTAATATTTAAATCGGTAATTTTTCAGTGAAGTAGATTGTCCTCTGTAATGTGGGTAGGTCTCACCACATCAGTTGAAGGCCTTAAGGAAAAAAATAAAAACGGAGATCCTCTAAGGAAGGAACCAGTCTGTCTCCAGACTTCCTTTGGACTCAGTACCACAACATTAGCTCTTCCCTGGGTGTCCAGCCTGCCCTACAGATTTCAGACTTTCTAGTTCCCACAACTGTGTGTGCCAATTCCTTAAAATAAATTTCTCTTTATATACAACTTATTGGTTCTGTTTCTCTGAAGAGCCATGACAAATGCATAAGAAATACAAAGGTGGTGGCACAGTGGATAGAGCATCAGACTGGGACACGGAGGACCCAGGTTCGAAACCCGAAGGTCACGGCTTGAGTGTGAGCTCATCTGTCTCGAGCACAGACTCACCAGCTTGAATATAGGGTCACTGGCTTAAGCGTGGGATCATAGACATGACCCCATGGTCGCTGGCTTGAGCCCAAAGGTTGCTGGCTTGAAGCCCAAAGTTTGCTGGCTTGAGTCCAAGGTCATTGGCTTGAGCAAGGGGTCACTCGCTCTTCTGGACACCCCCCACCCTAATCAAGGCACATATGAGAAAGCAATCAATGAACAGCTAAGGAGACTAAGGAGTTGCAACAAAGAATGCTTCTCATCTCTATCCCTTCCTGTCTGTCTGTCCCTATCTGTCCCTCTCTCTGTCTCTGTCACACAAAAGAAAACTACCTTCAGTCAAGCACGGAGCATCCAGGCCCCACTGCTCAGTGGCTGGTGCAAGAGCAGCTCACCCACAAAAACATCAGCACTTCCTGGGAGCTGCTGGAGACCCAGCAGCACTACCAGGAACAGCTGGGGCTACTGGCCATGTATGATGTGGGGACTCCGAGAGCCCCGGGCCCCTTGTGACTACCAAAGCACCAGGCCCTTTCTGGGCTCTGGGAGCTCACTCACGGCACCAACCAAGAACTGCTTTCCTACCTGGAAGGACGGCACTGGGGACAGGAGCTGGAGGGCTTCTGCCCCTATATGGAGCTCTTCACTCATTTGCTGCCAATGCAGAGAGGTCCCAGGTGCCCTACTGGAGCAGCTAAAGAAAAGCCAACGTTTCTGGAGGTTTGTGCAGCTTCAGGAAGGCTGCCCTGAGTTTGGGGGCTTTCAGCTCCAGGACCTGCTCCTTTTTCCTTTGCAGAGGCTCCAGCAGTATAAAGAACAGTTGTTACTCTGGCAGAAAAGTCAAGTCCTGCCAGACTGGTGGTGGCTCAGTGGCTAGTGCGTCTCAGGTTCAAAACCCCAAGGTTGCCATCTTGAGCAAGGGCTCACCAGCTTGAACGCAGGCTCACCGGTTTGAGCATGGGATCATGTTTTGAACCACAAAATCTGGTTTTGAAGGCTGCTCTACCTCTTAATAAATGTATAACCTCTGGAAGCTCACTAAAACTCTCTGAATTTACCTAATTCAGGGATGGATCCAGGAGTTCCGGAACCTGAACTTAGAGGATTTGGAAAATTCTCTTTAAGAAAAGAAACACAAAAATTTGGATACACAATTATAATTGTATATATTAATTTTGAAATTAATAATTATCTTTCAAAAGAAAAAATAATTAAACAAATCATGAAATCTACATAATAGTTAAAAGTTAACAAATCTGCCTGACCAGGCGGTGGCGCAGTGGATAGAGCGTCGGAATGGGATGCAGAAGACCCAGGTTCGAGACCCCGAGCTCGCCAGCTTGAGCACGGGCCCATCTGGCTTGAGCAAAAGCTCGCCAGCTTGGACCCAAGGTCGCTGGCTCCAGCAAGGGTTTGCTCGATCTGCTGAAGGCCCGTGGTCAAGGCACATGTGAGAAAGCAATCAATGAACAACTAAGGTGTTGCGACAGCAACAAAAAACTAATGATTGATGCTTCTCACCTCTCTCCATTTCTGTCTGTCTGTCCCTATCTATCCCTCTATCTGACTCTCTCTCTGGCCCTGTAAAGAAAAAAAAAAAAGTTAACAAATCTCTCAAACATTCTATCATATAGAAGAAATAGCAATGTTGTTATTAACATCTCTATAACCCTTTCATCCTACTTTATTGTGGTCACATACATCTTGGTTGCCTGTCCACTTGACAACAATTTTATAATAACCTTTTCTATAGAAACAATAGAAAAATAATTTAGACTCTCCTCTAGCATAGTTGATAGAAAATTGCTTTTTTTTCTTTTTGACAGTTTACCAGAAGCTTCTTTTAAGTTCTCAACTCTTTATTAGCAACATAATTTTTAAGATTTTTGGGATACCTCTACTGAGATTCTTTGCTATCTAAGCTGTAAGATTTCAGGGCATTTCAAGTTTTCTAGGGAGTGAGTACTCTTAAATATTCTTTGAATTGACCACATACGTAGCATTCCTAGAAGACAGTGCACACTGGAACTGATTAAAGGACAAAGTGTGAACGAGGGGCAGTTGAAATGGAGAGTGCTGATTATGGTGGAAATATCTAATTATGGCAAATTTAACAAAAACATATAAATATGTGAGACTATTACAAGGGCCTCTTTGTTTTTGAAAGGTACCCATGTATGTAAGTAGTACTAGTTCATATCATAGTAATTCTGCCTCTGACTTAGCTCTTTTGATTTTCCTGAGTGTTGAAAGAGGTAAAGCTGTTTTGGCGGCGGCCTGCCTGTTATTTAAATAATCAAGAACTGTTGCCTGACCTGTGGTGGCGCAGTGGATAAAGCGTCGACCTGGGAACACTGAGGTCACCAGTTCAAAACCCTGCACTGGTCTGGTCAAGGCACATATGGGAGTTGATGCTTCCAGCTCCTCCCCCCTTTCTCTCTCTCTCTCTCTCTCTCTCTCTCTCTCTCTCTCCTCTCTAAAATGAATAAAATAAAAAAAAATTAAAAAAAAATAATCAAGAACTGTTACTGAGGAATGACAAACAGAATTGTTGATAATTTTTTAAGATGGTTGATGGGTATGTGTGGATGGTTCATTTTACTTTGTGTGTTTGAAATTTTACCTAATTAAAAGTTTCTTAAAAGTCATTGGAAATTAAAATATAGGTTAAGTATTTTTTTATTTTATTTTTTTTAGGTTAAGTATTTTAACTGTTATCTCCGGTGGAATGCTCCTGAGTAGATCATAAAAGAATTCCTAAGTCACCTCAGTAGTTATAGTTTTTATGAACAACTTGCATATTGTTAAGCCAAAAATTTATAGTAGACACAAAATAAGTAACTCATACCACGGTTAATATACTATAAGAATTCTAAAGTAAATTTGCTCTGTTTTTTGAAATTTGCTTTTTATAGGTAGTCTAGGTATCTGAAATCAAGCACCTTCAGTTTTAAATCGAACATTGGATTTTTCTGGAGAATCTGCAACCTCCCTGGCAGTGGGCACAAAGACATGTGGGCACAGGCTGGACTACATCTGTACCATCGATGGACTCTCCTGATAGAGCAACAAGCTTGCTAACGAAGCTGCATGTAGATTCCACCCTAAATACCCACAATGCATCAAACTAGAGAATTTATAGCAGTCAAATAAGCATGCCTCATGGTTTTGTGCATTTTTCTCCTCCCAAATCTTCTCTATACAGCTAACTTAACTGTATAGTCAGAATTTCTATCATAACAAAGATGTCAACCCTTAAGGTTTGTCATTGCCCTAATCAATTGCTGTACATTTATTATTATTAGGTCTTTAGCATAAATACATGTATGGAAAAGTACAGTGAAGTAATCAGTGTTCACAACCAGGAGAGCAGCAAAGTCAGCCTAAAATCAGGTAATCATATATAACCAAGTAATAGTGTTTTATCAATAAAATTACAGGATAATTCTGTTACTTAAAAATGTATAAAATAGAAAATTTAAAACATGAGTACAGCAAGACCTTTTATTATAACATAAAACTATTTCATTGTTCTCCTAAAAAATAAAACAAACTCAAATTTTTGTGATTGTTAAAATAATGCATCCACTTTTGGAAAAATCTTTTTTGTTTGTTTACATGCTTCTAACTTTTTATTGACCAAAGTATAAATACAGAAATGTAATATAAAGCATCAATATCATGTAAAACATCCTATAAAAATGTAATACCTATGTATTTGGTTATATTGCTACACTGCTTAGTTTTAACTGGTTTGTTTTCTTAGCATCAAAAGAAAAAATAATTAAACAAAGTCATATGACGGTAACTACAAAAAAAGAAAAATGCTATTTTGTAAATAAATGAATGAATGAATGTCAGCTTGTCACACATGACAACTCTACATTGCCATGCCATACTTCTTTAGTGCACAAGGTTATATATAAACTTGTAAAAAAGGATGCATATAATAGGAAGTTCAGTACTGTGGGTCCAGGGAACATCCCATAAATGTTGCTTGGTAACAATGTAGTTGTACAAAAGGAACATTCTTAAGGAAATAACTTATGTTAACATTTGCCACTTTTACTTAAATAGAAATAAATCCCATTGAGAACATAAAAGTATTTGCATGTTTTTTATTAACTTATAAAATCCTGGGGTGGGGGGAATTCCTTTCTAGGCTAATGGCTTCTTTACCCAATGTTGAAGCATTACCATTATAACTGGGTTATGTAGCTCTGACTTGTCTGTTCCCTAAAGAGCCCCGCTATGTGGAGTATACAGACAATATACAGAGTAAATATTCGTTCTCTGTAGGCTATATACACAACATCCAGGGTGTTTAATATTACATGTTATTTCCTTAAAAAATACTTTGTAAAATAACCTTTGCCTACTAAATGTAAATAAAATTTCCTTTGCAAAACATAACTGTACTCTTCAACTTAAATGTCTATTGTCCTTCCTTAAAGTACTTTGAGATATGTTGATATTTTTATGAGTAATAGACAATATATATATAATTTTTAATTCAGCTTTATATATTTATACTAAATTAGTTACAAATTAAGAAGATGAATGAAACTGAATAGAGTGGCCAGAAAGCAATCGATACTCATATATGTGTAATGTACTTATTATGTATTCACATATATAAGAATTTAGAATATGGTTAAAGTAGAACCTTTAATAAGTTTGAAAAGGGAGGTTTTTCAATAAATGATAAGGACAATTGGTGTATAAACATTAAGTTATATTTCATAAAGAATTCCAGATTAATAAAAAGTAAAAATGGGACTAAGATTAAAAATAAATACTGACTTTTTATGTTCTCTGAAGGGGAAGGACTTTATTTAATTTTTTTTATTATTATTGATTTGAGAGAGAGAGGAAGAGACCCACTCAATTTGCTGTTCCACTTATTTACACACTCATTGGTTGATTCCTGCATGTGCCCTGATGGGATTGAACTTGCAACTTGAGTGTATAAGGATGATACTTTAACCAAATTAATTACCTGAGCAGGGCTAAAGTGGAAGGACTTTCTAAGTTTACCATAACTACAGCAAAGAGTCAAAAAAATTTTTACTAATGTATGAGTTCCTGCACGTGTGTTCTATGGTCTTCCAACGTGTGTGAGATGATAAGTTTGATAAGATTTGTACCCTGTGGTACAATGTATGGTCAGCATTTTTATCTTTTCTCTGACTTTTTGTGTGTGTGAATACTTTTCATGCATTCATTAATTTTGCAGCTCTTTTTTCACATTTAAAAAAAATAAAATCCAGGCCTGACCTGTGGTGGCGCAGTGGATAAAGCGTCGACCTGGAAACACTGAGGTCGCCAGTTCAAAACCCTGCACTGGTCTGGTCAAGGCACATATGGGAGTTGATGCTTCTAGCTCCTCCCCCCTTTCTCTCTCTCTCTTTCTCTCTGTCTCCTAAAATAAATAAATAAAAAGAAATAATAAAAAAAAATAAAATCCTATGGTGATACTGGGCCATAGGGCTTTCTTGAACACATTTTTTTTTAATGGTTCCTTTTATTGTAAAGTACACCACAAACGTTTTTCCATGCAGGGAGGCAAATCTGCTACTGAAACACACAGGGCTACAGTTGGATAAGAGACTGACACCTAAAGCAAAATATTACTGCAAAGCTCGGGTCCTGGCAGCTGCCTGCCTGGCACTGCACAAAATGAATGTCTACAGACCCTTTCGTGGGGCTTGCAGCCCCGAGTTCCCTTGGGCCACCACCTGGGGAGGCTCTTTTAGCAACTTTTAAGTCTCTGGGTTCTGCCAATTTTATGAGTTGCCTATTTTGCTAAAAATAGCAGGGTGGCATGTTTCTTTGTTGTTTTATTCCTCCTTGCTGCTTTATTTGAGATTTTAGATAAGGCAAAGGTAAGTGAGGCCACTTGCATGTTCCTACTAGAGAATTACAGCCAGTGTTGCTACTATAGGTATAAACTCAGAGTTAAATTATAATTTTATTGTACTATATACATTTAATATAAATATAAAGCCACATATGTACTGCTTATTTTCCAAGCAGTAAGTACAAGTCCCCAATTTAGTTGATATAAATGCAACTGTAGTATTAGTGTGTGGGGCAGCTGTGTTAGGCTTCCTCGCTGGTTTGCCCGCTGCGAGGCCTTTGCCTGATTGGTGTGTGAGCACGTGGCAACGCCACATGTGTATGGTCTATGTAAGGCTATGGGTGCTTGCTCTCAGGGGGACTGTGGATGAAGGACTGCCTGCCCACCACCGTGAGGGGCCATTTTGCTGTTTGTCTGCCTGAGATGTGGTTTCCCCTGCCCGTGTGCTTGTCTGCCGCTGGGAGACTTTATTAAACGGAATGGGCCAACACTTTCTGGCTCCACAGTTTTTTTTTACTATCTGCCCAAATCCAATGTGAACCTGCCTGGCCTCTTCCACCGGCATTACAGTGTGCTTTGTGGAAATGAAAAAATATAACATTCACCTCATGCTAGCTACAAACATAAATAAGCACATGCGTGTTTTTACCTGGACCAGCTAAAACAGGCCTCTGAAAAGGTAAATATCTGTTGGGCTCAAATAACAGTCATGGATAAAGTCAGCTGAAAAAGGAAGAAAAGAGACCATATTTCTCCCAACGGAATATTGCGCTTGTAGAGTCAAGATGACTTTAGTGACTACTGCTTTCATACTCAATACGAAACTTTGTTCTCTGTGGGGAAAACAGCTGTATTAGGCTTGCTGGCTGGTTTCCCTGGCTGCAAGCACTTTGCATGATTAGTGCGTGAGCATGTGGCAGAAAGCCACGTGTATGTCTATGGAAAGCTACCAGTGATTTCCCTTGGGAGTGAGTCTCCCAGATCACTCTTCTGCCAAAATGAGGTGCAGTGTCCTGATTCCCTCAGCTGCCACTGTGAGGGGCAATTTTCTTGGTCCCTTGCTCTCTATTGCAAAAAGTAGTTTTTCCTTTGCTTATTCACTCGTCCACGCTCTCTGTGAGCCTCCAATAAACAGGTGATGGCCTGACGCTTTCCAGCTCCGCAGTTCCTTCCTCTACGGTCTGCCTGAGTTCACTGTGACCTGCCTGGCCTTGACCACTGGCATTACATTCTCTGAAATCTGAAGTATCAGACACTTAATTGTTTGAAAATGTATCAGTAATAGTGAAATATCTCTCCTTTGGCTAATCACTTTGACTCAGAGAAACAACCTCATATTCCAAACCCAGTACAGGGCTTCCGATAAGGAGTTTCTTGGCACATTTAATATTTATGATAACTTTGTATTTTCTGAGATAACAGACTCTAGGTCCACACTGCAGTCTAGACTTGATTTGAACTCACATAGCCTTAACTGACTTTGAAACTACCCAAAAAATGCTTCACTTAAGTTTCACCTATCTCTATTTCCCTTACAATCTTCTAATAAAACTATTTCTTTGGTGACATGTTTCACAGTTTTTCTGTTGTATGACCTCACTCATTGTAGGTCAGAATCAGAATCATAAAGGTGATTTGGGAGGACTGTGGATTTGTCAGACTACAAGTGATTTTAGGTGTAATGCCAGTGGCTGAGGCCAGGCAGGTCCACACTGGATTCAGGCAGATGGCAGAGAAACAGTGGAGCCAGAAAACGTAGGGTCATTCCCATTTAATAGAGTCTCACAATGGCAGATGAGCAAACAGGGAGGGAAAAACTGCTTCTTAGGCAATTGAACAGCAAAATGGCCCCTCACAGTGATAGGCAGGCAATCTGCAATCCACCATCCACCCTGAGGACAAGCACCCATAGCCTTACATAGACTATACACACGTGGTAGTGCACGTGCTCATGCACTAATCAGGCAAAGTACAAGCAGGCAAGCCTAACACAGCTGTTTTCCCCACATTAGACTAGTAGAAAAAAGTTTTAAAAGAATGTTTTCAGCCTCAGCCTGATAGCTCATTTGGTTACAGCATCGTTCTGAGAGGCCAAGGTTGCTGTTGTGATCCCTGATTAGGGCACATAGAATAATCAACCAGTGGATGCATAAATAAGTAGGAGAACAAATCAACAAATCGATGTTTCCCACTCTCTCCCCCTTCCTCTCCCTAAAATCAATAAATAAAATTTAAAAGATCGTTTTCAGTTAACTTCCATTATCACCCATTTTATTTGTTCACAGGCATTTGTAAATATTGAAGAGAAAAAGGTTGGGCACTTTATTTGATAAAGCAATGTCTGAGCAAACCAAGAAAAAGATCTATTTTCTAGACCACTTAAAAATGAGAATGGTTGAAAGTATTACCAAACATAGGCTCAACTGCCTTCGGTAATGAACAATCAATAATTGTGGGACAGGTGCTGGTGCAAAGGAAAGAAGTTTATTCAAGAACCAGCAGCCTGAGAAGATGGGGTTGCTGGGGAGAGACACCTGGATTCAAAAACCCATCTTCCTCTTTTGGTGCAGACAGGGGTTTTTATAAGGAAGAAGAAGGAGGGGGAATAAACTAAAACTAGAACAAAGGAATTGGAAGGAGGGGGATTGAGAGTTCTTTGTTGAAGGGACTCAGCACAGTTTGTTCAGAAAACTGGTTGAAAGTTAGCAATTCTCCTTAAACTGGCATATCAGATGGTCAGAGTCTGCTTCTTTGGCTGTAACAGGAACCAAAGCTAGCAAGTAATTTATAATCTATAGTTACTGTGCTTTGTAGCAGGTTCCCACAATCAGGTTTTCCTCTTGGCCTTGAGCAAGAATCAGAACTTCAAGTTCCAGCTTGGAGGGAGTGAGGAGAAGTTGGGGGAGGTGAGGTGAGGTGGAATCCTGTAAGCTACCACTTACATTTATTTTTCTTGCTCTGATGTTAACCCTTGATGTGCATCAGCTGGAGGGGAAGTGGCCTTTTAACTGTAAGGAGAAATTGATCACTAAATTAGTAATACTGAATCATGGTTATAAGAGCAACAAACTGGATTTGATATTTTTATAGAAATTCTTTTATAAATTTACTTTGTTAGTACATTCCCTTTATTTTATTTTATTTTAAATAAGAGAGAGACATTAACTTGTTGCTCCACTCATACATTCCTTGATTGGTTGATTCTTATATGTGCCCTGAACAGGGAATAGAACCTGCAACCTCAGCATGTTGGGGAATGCACTCTAACCACCAGAGCTTCCTCACCAGGGCCAGTACATACTTACTTAGACCTATTTTCTGGCTAGTCAGACTAATATCAGTAAACTGACAATATAGCATATATATTTTTGGATACAAAAGGTCTATTATTTTCTTTTAGTATATTAACAGCCTAGAGAAACACAAGCACCATAGCTCAGAGTACTTTTCCAGTCTTCAAATACAGGAGGTCCTCGGGTTACGACAGTCTCGACATACAACATTTCGAGTGCATGATGCCCGCTTCCATAAAAACTTAAAAGAATTGAGACGTGAGTGTCTCTGCTTATGCCACTAGCATTGTGCTTACAGATGTGGGTGAACTGGTTTGGTTGCACGTAGCCTGACATATGAGTGAGGGAGTTGGCATCCTTTAGTACGCTTATCTATGGCCATTTTGGACTATTAAAAGTGCAAGTGTTCCATTAGTGCTGCTTTGATGACTTTTTAGCCCTTATCAGGGCTCCTATATTTATGTCCTTTTTCTTTTTCTGTGGCTTAGTTGTGTTTTTATGTTCCAGATTATGATTTTATAACTGTGTTAGGATAGGTAAGTGATTTAGGCTAGGGAGTATTTCGATTTACACCAGAATTCAGATTATGTCACTGCCTAGGAAGGGAGCTGTGTCCTAATCCCAGGATCCCCTGTAGACAAGGAGTGGTCTGATGCCAGAGAACTACATTTCCCAGCGTCCTGTGCGTTGAGATCCGAAGAGGAGTGTCCCCCTGTGGGAAAGTGGTTCTGGAGAGTAGTGGACCAGAGCTGGCCGCTCCTCCCTTTCAAGCGGTTTTGCACCTTTTCGGGCCGCCTGGTGGAGCGGAGCTTGGCGGGCAGAGTCCTGGCGGTGGCTGTGTCCTGGCAGGAACAGCCGGAGCCCTTGTGCTGGCAGTCGGGCGGTGGAAGAAATGGGGGACCCGGGGTCCGAGATGAGCAGACGAGCCCACGGGGTAGTGTGTGTGTGTGTGTGTGTGTGTGTGTGCGCGCGCGCTCACTACGGGTGTGTGTGTGTGTGTGTGTGTGTGTGTGTATGTGCTACGGCGGCGGGGCGTGTTTGTGTGTGTGTGTGTGTGTGTGTGCGCGCGCGCGCGCGCGCGTGCTACAGCGGCGGGGCGACACCTTCGGCGTTCGGGCGATCCCGGCGTGGGGGGCCCTGCGGGTCTGAGCCAGGGACCAGCGGCAACAATGGCCGCCCAGGCCGAGCCCCGAGGCCCCGTTGCTCGTCTGGCTGAGGCTGCCTCCCTGCACTGAGCAGACGGGGACGCCGGACGGGCCGCGAACCGGCGCTCGCTGCCGGGTCCCTGCGGCTGCACATCTGCAGGGGCACAATCCGACTCCCTCGACTTCTGCTGTCGGTCGCGTTCGCGGGGACTTGGGCTGTTAGGTTTCCTTGAGAGCTCTTCCTTTCTCGTTTCTTTTGGGAAAACCTCCTCCTGCAGGTACGCAGCTGTATAGATAAGCGTGTTTTGGCTTGTTTTTGTAGATAATAGAATCTGCTCCTGCAGCTGGGCCTGACGCATCTGAGTGCACAACGGATGAAAATGAAGATGACATTCAGTTTGTTAGTGTAAGTAGCAGCGCTCTTCGGGTTCTTCCCAGAGTCGGGGACTGCGTGGTGAGCCATTCTGGGGACTACAGCTCACCTGTTCATTCACCAGCCAGCCAAGACGTTCGCGTGTCTGATGGGCACCGGCCAGTGTGGAGCAGGGCAGAGGATGAGGAAATGGACCCAAAGAGGTCTCTGAGCAACCACAGTAGCCATCACAAAGACTTGGCCAAGTACATGCTGTACACTTACCCAGTCTTCGGCCTTCGTGTAGAGCCATTTTATACTTCATCTTTGCAAAGTCCAGGTCTCCTAAGACTGAGTATTGAAATGGGGCAAGAGTGTCTTCTAAGAGATGACACGGGTGAGGGAGAAGGGAGAGCTAATGATGAGGAAGGACGTGGAAAACAAGGGTTATGAGAACTGAAAACCTGAGCATTATGTAGCTTCGAAGTAACATGGAGGCAGGTAGCTTGAAGGTCTCACTAATTTCTGAGGTCATGATGTTACAGCATATAGAATAATTTTGTTCTTAATGAAGATCCCTTTAAGACATTAGTCCTCAGGCATCCATAAATATAAATGTGCAGATTCCTGGACTCTACTCTAGACAATATCAAATCAGAATTTGAAGGTGGAGCCAAGGAATCAGTAAATTGGCCCAAATGCAAGGGTATGTGAGTCTGAGCAGCTTTGTAAAGCATTGCTTTCAAAGACTTAAGGGGTTGTTATGATACATTTTGGTATAATTTTCACCTACAATTTAATTACAGAGTTTTTGTTTAAAGTGATAATTGAGCTAGCTAAAATCGCTTCTACCTCAGACCATTCTTTTTCTAATCTCTGTGATCAACTGGTTTGCTGTTAAAGGTATGTACTTTTTAAAAATGAGTACCTGTTTAATATGTGTGTGTGTATTGTGTGTTTTAGTTGTTCTGCCTTTAGGGTAAGTCCATAAATCACTTTTTTTTTTAACCAAGAATATTTTCTTCCTGGCTTAGCCTGTGGTGGTGCAGTGGGTAAAGCTTTGACCTGGAATTCTGAGGTCGCAGGTTCGAAACCCTGGGCTTGCCTGATCAAGGCACATATGGGGAGTTGATGCTTTCTGCTCCTCCCTTCTCTCTCTCTCTATCTCTCTCTCACTCTCTCTCCTCTCTAAAATGAATAAATAAAATCTTAAAAAAATAGTTAAAAAAAGTATTTTCTTCCCAAACATTGTAGTGTTTATGCTATTGTTTGTTGTTCTAGTAGGTATTGTATAGAAATTCTTTACAAGTTTGTTTCCTTGACAGTCTTCCCCATTAATAGTGCATATGGTTCTTTTATTATTATTATTCAGTGAGAGGAGGGGAGGCAGAGACATACTCCTTTATACGCCCCTATAGAGATCTACTTGGCAACCCCAGTAGGGGGCGATACCCTGCCCATCTGGGGTGTTGCTCTGTTGCTCAGCAACCCAGCTCTTCTTAGCACCTGAGGCGGAGGCCATGGAGCCATCCTTAGTGCCAGGGGCTAACTCACTCCAATCGAGCCATGGCTGCAGGAGAAGAGAGAGAAGTGAGAGGGGGAGGGGTAGAGAAGTAGATAGGTACTTCTGTGTGCCCTGACTAGGAATTGAACACAGAACATCCACATATACCAGGCTGATGCTCTATCACTGAGCCAACTGGCCAAGGTCAATACTTTTTTCTTGACACTTGGAACTTTTATATATTTGGAATTCCAAGAGGGTTAGTACTCTGACTCTGCCTCCTGGGCAGTGAGAAGTTGAATGATGTAGCTATGGAAATTGAAGAGCCACGGTGTCTGTTTTTGTACTGAAAAACATTTGAAAATAGGATTCTATAGGTCTTTAGGAAAAATAATTTTGGTGCTGGGGCAGTGGTATATTGATAGAAATGAATGGAACACTATGACCTTGATGGTGTTTTATGTAACTATAATTAGGAGTGACACGTATTTATGATCTGTAAGCCTTATTTGAGAAACACAAATGGAATCTACAAATTAATATTGGAAAAATAAATATGTTTGTTTAATACTCTGAGTATTAAGCCTGACCAGTGGTGGCACAGTGGATAGAGCTTCATCCTGGGATGCTGAGATCCCAGGTTTGAAATCTCAGGGTTGCTGGCTTTAATGAGGGGTCATTGGCTTGAGTATGGGATCATGGACATGATCCCAAGGTCAGTTGCTGGCTTGAAGCCAAAGGTCGCTGGCTTGAGCATGGGGTCACTAGCTCAGCTTGAATGCCCCCCACCCCCATCAAGGCACATATGAGAAGCAATGAGTGAAGAACTAAAGTGACACAACTATGAGCTGAGGCTTGTCATGTCTTTCCTGTCACTCTCTAAAAAAAAAATACTCTGAGAATTAAATAATTATATTGTAAATTCTGACTGATTAATATATCAGCCTGTGTTTAGCTGAGGTTTAAGAGTCTTAAATATTGTTTTTAAAGATTTTATTTATTGATTTTACAGAGAGAGGAGTGGGAGGAGCGAGAAACAAGAAGTATCAACCCATAGCTGCTTCACTTTAGTTGCTCATTGCTTGCTTGTCATATTTTCCTTGACCAGGCAAGCCCAGGGTTTCAAACCTTCGACTTCAGTGCTCCAGCTCAACGCTCTATCCACTGTTCCTCCACAGACCAGGAAATTTTTATTTTAAATTTAGAGAAGCTTTTGTATCCTGGCATCCAGAGTTTTATATATCCAGGTTTGTATATATACATATATATATATATATATTTTTTTTTTTTTCAGGGACAGAGAGAGGGATAGATAGGGACAGCCAGACAGGAACGGAGAGAGGTGAGAAGCATCAATCATTAGTTTTTCGTTGCCGTTGCGACACCATAGTTGTTCATTGATTGCTTTCTCACATGTGCCTTGACCGCGGGCCTTCAGCAGACTGAGCAACCCCTTGCTGGAGCCAGTGACCTTGGGTCCAAGCTGACGAGCTTTTGCTCAAGCCAGATGGGCCTGCGCTCAAGCTGGCGAGCTCGGGGTCTCGAACGTGTGTCTTCCGCGTCCCAGTCCAACGCACTATCCACTGTGTCACCGCCTGGTCAGGCCAGGTTTGTATATTTAATTTTGTTTCCAAATAGAGGATTGAAGATTTGACAGCTCTATAAGGAGAAATGAATTATACGGGGCTGGGCAAAAGTAGGTTTACAGACTTTCATATGGAAAATAATACAGTAATTAATAATAATACAAGAATAAACTTTGTTTTGTGTAATCACAGCTGTTAACCAACTTTTGCCCCGTAAGGTATGCCCTAAGTAGAACTGTAGTGCCAGAAAGAACCTAGTAAAAATATTCCTCTTGCGTTTAAACAGTGCAACATAAAAACATGATAATTTAATTTTACTTTAAAATACATTCAGAGATAGAATTTACTTTCCTCTTATTTTTTTTTTTTTATTTTTGTGACAGAGAGAGGGGGACAGACAGACAGGAAGGGAGAGAGATGAGAATCAACAATTCTTCATTGCGGCATCTTAATTATTCATTGATTGCTTTCTCATATGTGCCTTGACCAGAGGGCTACAGCAGAGCCAGTGACCTTGGACTTCAAGTCAACAACCTTTGGGCTTTAAGGCACCGACCTTTGGGCTCAAGCCAGCGACCATGGGGTCATGTCTATGATCCCACGCTCAAGCCAGCAACTTGGGGTTTCTAACCTGTGTCTTCTGCATCCAGTCTGATGCTCTATACACTGTGCCACCGTCTGGTCAGGCTACTTTTCTCTTTAACTCTGTCTTATGCTGGTATCCACCAGGACATGCTTATTTCTCTGTGATTTTTATTATACCATCCCATAAAGATGAAATGCTGCTGGGTCTAGTTCTCTGCTTAAAGGTTCTTCATATACAAAAAGAACAATTTTGTGTATGTTCTTTTATGTCTTGTATCAAGAAAGTATGTTACGCCTGATCAGGCGGTGGCGCAGTGGATAGAGTGTCAGACTGGGATGTGGAAGACCCGGGTTCGCGACCCCGAGGTCACCAGTTTGAGCGCGGACCCATTTAGCTTGAGCAAAAGCTCGTCAGTTTGGACCCAAGGTCACTGGCTCCAGCAAGGGGTGGCTTGGTCTGCTGAAGGCCCGCGGTCAAGGCACATGTGAGAAAGCAATCAATGAACAACTATGGTGTCGCAAGGGCAACTAGATACTAACGATTGATGCTTCTCACCTCTCTCCATTCCTGTCTGTCTCTCCCTATCTATCCCTCTATCTGACTCTCTCTCTGTCCTTGGAAAAAAATAAAATAAAATTTTAAAAAAAGAAAGTATGTTACAACTTACTGTGTTCTGGTTTGGATTCCTTAGTCTTTTCATGTAAATCCCACCTGCAGTGTTCAGTCTGCATCACGGCCCAGCTTCCCCTTTGTGTTCTGCCATATACATAACCCCAAAATAAACACAATAGGCTGAAAGAAAGGGATGATAAAACTTTGGCAGTACAGAAAGAGCCCTTATCTTTGGTGAAAATTTTATTGACATATACATATTAGAAGAGTATACTTATTGTTTTCCTTGTGCTTACTCTATTTTAGTACTGCATCATCATTTGTTGGGATTATCTTGTTACTAGTCTTCCTATACATCATACCCTCTTAATCTTCTTGAAACAGCTCTAATGTTCCCATTTCAGAACTATGTATTGATTCTTTCGCTTGTAGAACAAAATCTAGGTTTTTGACTGGGGTATATAAGGCCTGGTCTATCTTAAGGAAGTATGTATGTAAAGAAAGGATTGAGAGGACTCGGGGTTTGATGTTTGATTGTGTAAGAATATGCACAGTGAAGGCGAGCTATCAAAGAACTCCAGGATTTTGAACTTAGATATCTATTATTGACAACCATCCCCGTTAAAAAATACTATACCATGGTATCTGTGTCTTAACACTAGCAAGCACTGTCCGAGTTTTCATTTTCAAAGAAACGCACATGGCTTTATTTGTCTGGTAGATTTAGATTCTTCGGGTTTTGCTTTAATTACATATTCATCTTCTCTGAATATTTTCCTGTGATGCTTTTGTTTCTGATTATTCTGTGCCACCTGTAAGGCTTTCTTAGGAATTCTTGCTGATTCCAACAATAAAAAAGCCCCGCTGATAGTACATGTAAGTTTGGTTTGAATGAGTTTCATGACTTGTACGTTTGCTCACTTCCTTTTAAGGAAGGCCCATCAAGACCTGTTCTTGAATACATTGATCTGGTCTGCGGTGATGATGAAGAGCCTAGCACCTATCGTAGTGAAGTGAGTATATTATATTCACGTTCTCTGTCAGTTCTGTTACTTGTGCAGGAGGTGGCTTGAACTGGCTGGCACGAACTGTTAAGTGTTTAGGAATTTTGTGAGCTGCGTTTTAAATGTAGTGATTATTAAAAATAAAGTACATAAATTTAAAGTGAATAAATTATTTAAGGTAATAAATACTCAAAACTCATCATATCCTAATATCTATACACTTAAAGTTATGTACATCTATTGTATCTGTATGTAGAAATAAATGCTTTATAGTGGTGTGCTCCTATAGCAAGGTAATCTGCAAACTACAAATCAGGGCTTGATTTATTGCTGATTGTCTAAATTTAAGAAGGTGATGGATAAAATGTTAATGCTGTTTAAGCCTAAAAAATGTGATAGGTCTCTAACTGCTAGAATGTATGCTATATAAAAAACTGAGGAAATTTTCTTGCAATATTTGAAAACTCCATTGATTCAACACAGATATTGATGTTGTCATGGATGAAGGAGTAGATTTCTCATATACATCTTAATTTTTTCACTTTTATCCTATTGATTAATATATATAAGCAAAAATATCACATTGGAATGGTACTCAGTAAATCAAATGGCCAACTTCCTTTTTGAATGATAAACATAGTCAGATTTTGTGACATGATTATTGACTATAGGATTTTAAAAACTGATAGACAATTTTTCAAGAAGTAGCAAGTCATACTGAAGTTACAAATATAAACTAAAAACCAAGGCAAATATTTTAGATTAAAAGTTATTTCAAAAATTATATAAAGAAGTAATTAATGGAACTTTTTACTTTAACCCTGAGAATGTTATCAGGAATTTTACTTATATATGTAAAATTATTTTTCAGGTTCTGTTCCCTAAAATGCCAAAACGACAGGGTGAGTTTTTATGTCTTCTAAATGTGAAGAAGGTGAAAACAGAAACAGACAGTAATAATAGGAACAAAAATCATTATGGATTGTATAAATCAAAGAAATCAAATTTTGAATATATTGAAAAAACAATCATTGAAGAAAAGCCATCAAGTTCATCAAAGGAAGAAATAAATAATCTTGTGCTTCCAGATTGTTGGAATGAAAAACAAGCATTTATGTTTACTGAACAGTACAAATGGCTTGAAATAAAAGAAGGTAAATTAGGATGTAAGGATTGCTCAACAGTTCGACATTTGGGATCGAAAGCAGAAAAGCATGTCCATGTATCCAAGGAATGGATTGCGTATTTAATAACTCCTAATGGCAGGAATAAAACTACTAGACAGGCTTCTCTGCGGAAAAAAATTAGGGAACACGATATTTCTAAAGCTCATGGTAAAATTCAGGATTTAATAAAGGAATCAGTTACTGACTCAATTTCTAACACAGTGCATAAACAAAATAATAAAAATATTGATGCTACTGTAAAAGTTTTCAATACTGTTTACAGTTTAGTAAAATGTAATAGACCTTTATCTGATATTGAGGGGGCAATAGAATTACAAGAGAAAAATGAAGAGGTCAGTTGTTTAAATCATACTACAGTGAAACAAGAATAGCAGAACATATGGTAAAAGAAATGAAGATGAAGATATTTAAGAATATTAAAGAAGGAAATGCCAAAATCTGTATCGTAACTGATGACACATCTACAGTTTCAAAAAGAAGCACCCTAAAGATTTATCTCCATGGCACAGCTCATTGAGCTCCTGCACTAGTTACGTTATTTGTTGCTTTGAAAGAATTGGTGTCAACTACGGCAGAGTGTATTGTCAACACACCATTGAGTTCTTTAAATGACTGTGGCTTTGTTAATGAATGTTTGAAAGCACATTTAATTGCATTTTTGTTCTGATGGTACTAATACAATGCTGGGGAAAAAATCTGGAGTAGTTACAAAGATATTAGAAAGTTTTCCTGAAATCATTATTTGGAACTGTTTATGCCATCAGTTGCAATTGTCACTTAATATCTGAAATAAAACAAATTAATCATTGAAAAATATTTCTTGATAAACTTTATTCCATTTATCATCAATCTAATAAAAGTCAAAGCAAGTATTTAGAACCTGTAGCCAAAGACCTTGAAGATGAAATTGTTAAAATTGGCCAGGTAATTGGCCCAAGAAGGGCAGCATGTGATTTACAGGCTGCTATTGCTGTATTGTATGCATGTACTATTATATATGCATTTTTATCATTCTTACTCTGGTTTGGCAAAGAGATTAGTTAACATTAATTTCTTGCAAGATCTTGCTTTAATGATTGACATTCTTGAAGAATTTTCACTGCTTTCTACTGCAGTACAGTCAAGATCAACTGATATTCAGAAAGCATGAAAATGAATAAAAACACCATAAAAGCTTTGGAAATTTTAAAAATTGGTAATGGAAAGCATGAGTCTCAAAGTTCTGATTAAGTCAGTCCAGTTTAAAGATATTCCATTTAGTAAAAATAATCAATTTAATGCCCTTCCTTGGAATATGTTACTAGAAAATATAATTCAACATATGAACTTATGTCTTTTATCTGACAGAAACCATGATGAAAGTATTTTTATTTATTTTGATTTGCTAGAACCTTCTACATGGCCCTATGAAGAAATAACTTCATGGTTAACAGGTGAAAATTATTTGACTTATGTGAAATTTTTTTCTTTTTTAATTAAGTAAGAGGGTGAGAGGTAGGGAAGCAGACAGACAGACTCCTGCATACACCCCAACTGGGATCTACCTGGCAAGCCCCCTACCTGGCAATGCTCTGCCCATCTGGGGCCACTGCTCCATTGTTCAGCAACCAAGCTATTTTAGCACCTGAGGTGAGGTTATGGAGCCATCCTCAGTGCCCAAGGCCAACTTGCTCAAACCATTTGAGCCATGGCTGTTGGCGAGAAAGAGAGAGAGACAGGGAAGGGGTGGAAAAGCAGATGGTTGCTTTTCCTGTGTACCCTGACCAGGAATTGAACCCGGACTTTCACAAGCCAGACCAACACTCTACTGCTTAGCCAACCACCCAGAGCCTTATGTGAAATTTTAAACTGTGAAATTGATTTCAGGAATTTGTAAATATAAAATCAAACAATGTTTCAATTCCTGCAGCTATACAAAAAGCTAAAAATATATAACTTGAATGACAAATTTATTGAAAGGGAAAAGTTAGCAGATTGGGATGCAACTCCATTTGTAAAATCCTAGTCACGTTGCAACTATAGGTTGGCTACAGATACAAGAGTTTGGCAAAAATCAACAAAAGCCTTCTATGAGAATCAGTTGGATACATGGAACTTACAGTAAAGGGTATTTATGGATGCTTTATCATATTTAAATTGTGTGCTATACATCTTTTATATACATACTTTTTTGAAAGCTGGAGGTTAAATTTTTATCAGCATGTTGCTGTTTAAAAGGCATTCGCCAAAGAGATATTGTCAATTATGATTGTTTTTAGGAGCTATAGGATTTTGGAGATTGACCTGTGTCTTCTAGAGTTTTCCCTAATATATATTCCAAGGAGTCTTGTACAGAAAATCCAACCATTTCCACTGTTGCTTTGTTTTACTTTTAATAAGGGTGTGAAAGAATAGCATAACCCAGGTGAGGTCTAAGCCCTGGAAGTTATATCAAATAAAAGAGAAATGGAATAAAAACTGAAAGGCTTTTGCCTATTGTCTCTCTCACTTCCATATCTGCACTATTTAATATAATAACCACTAGCTATAGGTGGCTATTAAACACTTGAAATCAGTAGGACTAAAAGTAAATTAATTAAATATAAAAATGTAATCAGTGTAAAATATTTCTGTTTAACTCAACTTTTGTTTTAAATGTTTCATTTTATTACCTTGTTTAAAATGTGACTGTTTTATATTGTGCCTGTCACATTTGTGTGCCATGTCTATCTACACTTGATCTTAGCCAAAAGGCCGAGAAGCGATAATGCCATGTCTAGAATGACATAAAAACATTACTGATGGAGTTGCTATAGAAAGATGAATTCAGTGCAAATTATTTTTCCTATAAATCAGTGCAATGTAGCATGTTTAAATATTTTATACAGAGAACAGGAATTATAGTGTTATTTATGTAAATTGTAATTGGTAATTGAAATACTTATTTTGATTATAATTGTTTTTCTAGTTTAGATATTTCTTTGAACAAATTTAAAAATTTTAAATGATGGCATACTGAAAAAGAATCAACTGGAGCTTGGATACTAGTACTCCAACTGGGATAGTAAACAAAATACTAGATGAAGGTATGTTGCAGATTTCCTAATGAACTAATTTCAGTTCCTTAGGGAGAAAAGACCAGCTGTTATTTAACAAATTAAAGACTGTAATGTGGACAATATTGAGACAGTGTCAGCAAAATGCTTAATGAATGAATTAATGAAGTTACCTTTTAAAGGCCAAAAAAGAATTGAAATTTAGTTACCTGAAATCAGTTGTCTAACAAAAACTTGAACAATTTTTAAAAGGATCGAGCCTTTAAGTTTGGCCAGAAATAAAACTTGTACTTTCATGAGAAAGACAAGTTTTAAATGGATCAACAGTAAAATAAATTATTTCAGTTATAGAAATTGTTTAAAGCCTATACGTTTTATCAAAAAAGTATGAAGTCTTTAGTACAGTCACCAAACATCACTTGTAGAATACAGGACCTAGGAATGTTAAAGATTAATTGATTTACAATCTTTTTTTTTTTTTCTTTTACAGGGACAGAGAGTCAGTGAAAGGTTTAGATAGGGACAGACAGACAGGAACGGAGAGAGATGAGAAGCATCAATCATTAGTTTTTTGTTGCCATTGCGACACCTTAGTTGTTCATTGATTGCTTTCTCACATGTGCCTTGACCGCGGGCCTTCAGCAGACAGAGCAACCCCTTGCTGGAGCCAGTGACCTTGGGTCCAAGCTGGCAAGCTTTGCTCAAGCCAGATGGGCCCGTGCTCAAGCTGGCGAGCTCGGGGTCTCGAACCTGGATCTTCCTCATCCCAGTCCGACGCTCTATCCACTGCGCCACCACCTGGTCAGGCAGATTAATTGATTTAAAATCTGAAAAATTGCAGCTACTGCCTGACCTGTGGTGGCGCAGTGGATAAAGTGTCGACCTGGGAACAGTGAGGTTGCCAGTTCAAAACCCTGCACTGGTCTGGTCAAGGCACATATGGGAGTTGATGCTTCCAGCTCCTCCCCCCTTTCTCTCTCTCTCTCTCTCTCACTCTCTCTCTCTCTCTCTCTTTCTCTCACTCTGTGTCTCCTCATCTAAAATGAATAAAATAAAAAGAAATTAAAAAAAAAAAACCTGCCAAGTCGCTCTTCCAGGTTTAAAAAAAAAAAAAAATTGCAGCTCCTTTTCTTTAGCTTTAGATGAGTTATATAATAGGAAGTACAACCCAAGTAAACTTGGAGTACATTTTGTGTCATAGGACTTAAGATTTATGAAGAAATAATTTTGATTCATGGCCTTAAAAAATCAACCTTGTATACCTATTATTTATTCATTTACATTTGTCAGAATAGTTTCAGCTAGATGAGAAAAATATTAGTTTTTATCACAATAAATGTCATTCCAGCGAGGTTAGGTCAAAAGTCAGATTTCATTGGAATTTTTTAATGAGCCTGATATTTCCCTATTTCTTTGTTCTAACATTGTATGATACAACTTGGAAATATTTGTGCTGATTTCTCTGAGTGCAAAAGCTATGAATCATCATCAGTCTATAGGATTGCTAAAGACAACAATGAATTTAGTGATATTATGAACTCTGTAAGTTGATTGAATTGTGGAAGGATTCTACAAAACCTAATATATGAATTGTTAACATCAGTTTCTTATTTTCTTGCTACAACAGAAATGCTAGCTTGATACATAATAAGAGAAAATGGTAGTTTTCTCCCCAATACCAATCATGTGGCATATGAATGATATAAATTTGAAACCATGGAGAAAAGGCCAACTTGTGCCCTATCTAGACAAGTACTAGAATTTAATTTTGAAATTGAAACTTTTGAAAATAAAAATAATCTTACTGTCTGACCAGGTGGTGGCGCAGTGGATCTCTATCAGACTGGGATGCGGAAGACCCAGGTTCGAGACCCCGAGCTCGCCAGCTTGAGCACGGGCCCATCTGGATTGAGCAAAAGCTCTTCAGCTTGGACCCTTGGTCGCTGGCTCCAGCAAGGGGTTGCTCGGTCTGCTGAAGGCCTGCGGTCAAGGCACATGTGAGAAAGCAATCAATGAACAACTATGGTGTCGCAACAGCAACAAAAAACTAATGATTGATGCTTCTCACCTCTCTCTATTCCTGTCTGTCTGTCCCTATCTATCCCTCTCTCTGACTTTCTCTGTCCTTGAAAAAAATAATAATAATTTTATACTTTTTTCTAATATAAATCAGTGGTACAAGATTTTAACTATATTTGACTGTCATGTAAATGTACTAAGTACTATAAGAAAAATTTGAAAGTGTTTTGTTAATAAATTTAGAGTTGCTTTTCAATTTATGCAGGAACTCTGAATTCAGTGTTAACAATACTGAGTTGACGAAAGATTTGTTGAAATTACTTAACTTGAATAAATGTAGTTTTCAAACTGATAGGCTTTTACTCTGAAGGCAAATCAGTTCTTTTTAAAAATATGAATGGCATTTTTTCAGATATTGGAGAACTTAACTATTTGGGACAATTTGGGTATATGAATCCACTTTCTCAACTGTAAATTTTATGAAATTTATATACAACTCAAGTATTTGTGATAAGGTGTGAGATGAATTGAGGTACACTTTAAATGTTAAATACACATCAGATTTTAAAGACAGCTTGTAAAATATCACATTAATAACATTGGTAGTAAATTGAAGTGTCATTGTGGATATATTGAGTTAAATAAAATATTAAACTTAATTTCATTTATTTATTTTTATTTTAGAATTATGTATGTGACTTGCATAATCCAATTGACCTTTAACAACATGAGTTTGAGCTGTGTGGGTCTATTTATAAATAAGGTTTATTCAAACCTTATTGAAATTTCAATGCAGTTTTTTTTCAATAAATACTATAAATGTATTTTCTCATGATTTTTTTAACATTTTCTTTTCTCCAGCTCACTTGATTGTGACAATACAGTAAATAATACATATACTATGTTATATGTTTTGTAGTTATATAACAGTACCTATGTTAATTAACTGTTTATGTTATCAGTAAGGATTCCAGTCAATAGTAGGCTATTGATAGTTAAGTTTATGGGTAGTCAAAAGTTATACACAGATTTTTTACTGTGCTGGAAGTCAGCACCTCTAACTTCTGCATTGTTCAACAGACAACTCTAGTTCTATTGGACAATACTACCCATTATACAGTAACTCACAAATTGGGGTTTCTCCAATCCAGACCTCATTCTTGATTTCAAGATTCATGGTGATCTGCCTCCTCATCACTTTCATGTTATTGTCCTGCCAGTATCTCCACTCTGAACGTGGTCCAAGTGGAACTTACCAATTCCTCACCATATCTAGTTTGGAAAATGGCACAACCTTTGAGGCTTATTGCTCATAGTAGAGACTTAAAAGACATTTGAAACCTTTTCTTCACCTTCTTGCTCTGTCTCATCCACTTTTTAACTACGCCTGTAATGTATATTTTCCTCACTATGCCCATTGTTTTTTCTTGCTTAGAGTATTATAATAACTTTTTCTTTTTACAGGGACAGAGAGAGGGATAGATAGGGACAGACAGGAACAGAGAGAGGCGAGAAGCATCAATAATTAGTTTTTTGTTGCCATCGCAACACCTTAGTTTTTCATTGATTGCTTTCTCACATGTGCCTTGACCGCGGGCCTTCAGCAGACCGAGCCACCCCTTGCTGGAGCCAGCGACCTTGGGTCCAAGCTGGCGAGCTTTTGCTCAAGCCAGATGGGCCCGCGCTCAAGCTGGTGACCTCGGGGTCTCGAACCTGGGTCCTCTGCATCCCAGTCCGACACTCTATCCACTGCGCCACCGCCTGGTCAGGCTATAATAACTTCTTAACAAGTCTCCCTACCTTCATTCTTGCTCCTTCTTAGTTAAGGTGACCAATCATCCTCCTTTAGGGAGGATAGTCCTTTTGTAAGTTCCATCCTCCCTCGAAAAGTGTCCTCCTTAATATTGGAAGACTAATATGTAAATGTTCGTATTCGATGGATGCAGAGTTGATCCATTGCATGTGTTGTGACGTATTTGTATTTGACATGACGATTCGTCAAGGATCAGTACAGTGTGGCGAGAAGCGATTATGAGGCGCTTGCACTCCACACGGGAGACCTTGACAGAGTGCGTGATATACCGAGTGTGCAAATGGCTTTGTTTCTCATTACTGAAACAAGACATGGCACATACAACGTTGTAGACTCATGATTATTTCTTTCTCAGTGAATATTCAATCATAAACAGGTAAGCACAAGTCACGTAAAACTCAATATGAAGGATATTTCTTGTTCGGATATTTCCAATATATTGTTATAAGATGATACATTGACCAAAAGTATTCATTCAATGGAAAAGTACTCATTTAGATAACATTATCTAAATGAGTACTCTTTTCTTACAATTACTATTAAAAAGTAATAGGCATGTAAGCATAATTACAATTTAAAATATTACAATTGTTTTTATTATGCATTTATCATAGTGTATTGCTGTAATGAATAAAATGTTTCTTTTATTTACAATGTTGTTTTCTTCAATTTATTTTTGTCCTTTTCATTGTAAAAAAGTTGGTCACCTTATCTTAGTTCATCCTCCATACTAACTCATAATGGCCATTCTAAAATACACATTGCTTTAACTTTTACTGGGAAGACAGGAAGACATTCAGACTCGGATAACAAGGAAACCCAACTGCATTCTTTTAAAGGGATTTATAATTTTTTAATAACAAAATCTGGAGATGGCTGCAGGCTTGGCTTAAGTAGCCCAATGGTGTTGTATATTATCTATGCTGCTTTTGGTCTTTCCTTTAGAATTACAGGATGGCTAGTACAATTTTAGACATGCTGTATTTAAGGCAAGGTGGCAAGGGGTAGAGAAAGCTCTGGAAAATCAGAATCCTTGCCAGAAACCTTTTCAAGTATGTTCACATTTCACTGGCCAGACTATGTCAAAATGTCCTTCCCTCACTGCAAGGGAGACTTGGAATGTGAGCTTGTAGTACTCCAGCCTGCTGGGAACTACTGGTGTTGTGTGGAAAAAACCTACCCAAGACACAAACTGATGTCAAGAGGAAGAGGGGAAGGCATACCCAGAGAGGCAAAGAAGACCTGAATCTCCTCCCTCAGCTTTTATTGATCAGAAACAGAGCAGAGGTAACAGGATTACAAGGGAGGGAGATCAGGTGATAAGGGAAAAATACTAATAGACTTTTTTGCTGACATGGAGAAATGGCTAACAAGCACAAAGGGAGGAGCAATCTAGAACCTCTAAGCTAATTTTTAAAGCTAGTTCCCATGCATTCCTTTGTGTCTGCACAAAGGTCACTCACTCACAGCTTCTTGGTGTTTGCATCCAAGAGACATTCACTCAGGGCTTTTAACTAAAGTTCCCCAGTCCAAGTCATAGAGGGGTCTAGGTTAGATGGGTGGTTCCCTACATGAGCTTTTTACCTTTCTTGACTTCTGTGAACAAGGGAGAAAGGGGAATGGATGGTGGGTTAGCCAGACTATGAGGTTTGCCAATTTCTCCTATTGAAAATTCTTCACTGGCCTGACCAGGCGATGGTGCAGTGGACAGAGCGTCAGCCTGGGATGCTGAGGATCCAAGTTTGAAACCCTGAGGTCACCAGCTTGAGTGTGGGTTCAACAGCTTGAGTATGGGGTCATAGATATGACCCCATGGTCGCTGGCTTGAGCCCAAAGGTCACAGTTTGAAGCCCAAGGTCACTGGCTTGAGCAAGGAGTTACTGGCTTGGCTGGAGCACCCTGGTCAAGACACATATGAGAAAGCAATCAATGAACAACTAAGGAGATGCAACCATGAGTTGATGCTTCTCACCTCCCTTCCTGTTTGTCCCTTTCTGTCCCTCTCTCTCTCATTAAAATAATAATAATAATAATTCTTCACAGGTTTCTGTAAGACCAGTGGATGCCTCTGTAGCTATGCAGGTTCTCATTGAATTTGGGCAGACGGTAAAGAAACTGTGGAGCCAGAAAATGGTGTGCCATTCCATTTATTAAAGTCTCTTAATGGTGGACAAGCAAACAAGCAGGGAAGACTGCTTCCCTTTCTCTTAGGGCTCCCAAGCCCCTCAGCTCTCTCTCTGCACTCTCCAGCCAAAACCAGCTAGGGGGAAAATCCCTTCTCCAGCAAACAATCGCCCCTCACAAGCTGGAAGGCAATCCACAATTTGCAATCTGCCACTCTGAGGGCAAGCTATATGTACAGTACTGTTAAAGGATGTTATAAAAATCTTTAAGTCATATTTTATCATGATTTTTTCATTATTGTTATATATCATAACTTATTTTGTTCATTTTATGCCATTTGTATCATCTCTACACCATTTTGTTTCTTATTTTTACATTTGTCAGGTTTAAGTAAAACACTGCATTACCAGTACAATTGGTTTAATATTTGCAAAACATACAAAATTACAAAATACAGGTGCATACAAAAACTGCTCCAGACACGGAGCAGTCGTGGCTAGCGATTGTGGTCGTAAAGTTGAATAGTCCTAAGTTGCATAGGTCATAAGTCGATCAGTACCTGTAATGGGATTTCTCATGAGAGTGCACCACCCTACATCAAATGGGTGGGAGCCTGACCACGCGGTGGCGCAGTGGTTAGAGCATCAGGCTGGGATGTGGAAGACCCAGGTTCGAGACCCCGAGGTTGCCAGCTTGAGCGCAGGCCCATCTGGCTTGAGCAAAAGCTCGTCAGCTTGGACCCAAGGTCGCTGGCTCCAGCAAGGGGTGGCTCAGTCTGCTGAAGGCCCGCGGTCAAGGCACATGTGAGAAAGCAATCAATGAACAACTAAGGTGGCACAACGGCAACGAAAAACTAATGATTGATGCTTCTCATCTCTCTCCGTTCCTGTCTGTCTGTCCCTATCTATCCCTCTCTCTGACTCTCTGTCCCTGTAAAAAACAAAACAAAACAAAATGGGTGGGAAAGGCCTAGTCTTAAAACTAAGTATCAGGCTATAAGGATCCCACCTGCTCATAGCCTGTCCCCCACATCCAATGCAAACTATAAGCGAGCAAACATGTATATCATCATTTACAAATTTATTTGACCAACAACCCAAGATCTCTTCTCCTCATTATCTTAAATTTTCTTTTTCTCTTCAAAACCTTCTATTTTATCTGTGAATGCTCTTTAATGTTTGATTTATTACCTGGGGAGTTTCATTTGTGAGTCACTGTGTATGTGGAAAGCCATCTGATTTTGGGGGGTGTCCTACATATCAGTCACATACTGAGTGTTTTGGTTGGCGCCAAATTGCTCACCAGAGTTCCCTTGGTTCTCCTGGCTGATAGTATAAGACAGGGAAAATGGGACTGTAAGTAATGATGTTCCAAAGAGAGACTTACCATGAATTCTCTTTTCAACTCTCACACATGCCCACAGGTATACCTGGTGTCCAAGGCCTTGGTTCTCTCCTTATAATGCGGAAAATGTCTTTGATATGTGGAGATGTGTAAGAGGAG
Source organism: Rhynchonycteris naso (assembly GCA_037038555.1). Taxonomy (NCBI): domain Eukaryota; kingdom Metazoa; phylum Chordata; class Mammalia; order Chiroptera; family Emballonuridae; genus Rhynchonycteris; species Rhynchonycteris naso. The sequence goes on from CM073000.1 coordinate 22,877,360, forward strand.
GAAGTTATAGTCACAGTGTGCAGTCTTTCAGCCTCTCTTTGTTAGGTAGAAACTTATCTCCATCATCCCTTATACCTGATGTCAGTTCTGAGCCCCTCCTGGGTTTTCTGGGGCAATTCGATTTGCTTTCTCTGTCCTGGTAAATCAGCTACTACTTAGTAACTGATTTCACAGGAGATAATAACTAATTGATAGACATAATAACTCACAAAGTTGATGTATGGGTCAAATGAAGTTATTTATGTTTTTGTTTTTGTTTTTACAGAGACAGAGAGAGAGTCAGAGAGAGGGATAGATAGGGACAGACAGACAGGAACGAAGATGAGAAGCATCAATAATCAGTTTTTTGTTGCGACACCTTAATTGTTCATTGATTGCTTTCTCATATATGCCTTGACCACGGGCCTTCAGCAGACCGAGTAACCCCTTGCTCGAGCCAGCGACCTTGGGTCCAAGCCGATGAGCTTTTCTTTTTTTTTTTTCTCAAACCAGATGTGCCCGCACTCAAGCTGGCAACTTCGGGGTCTTGAACCTGGGTCCTCCGCATCCCAGTCTGATGCTCTATCCACTGCGCCACTGCCTGGCCAGGCTGACATTATTTATGTTATAGGCATAACACAGCATATGACATGTAGTGATCATCCTATAAATGGCAGTTATTGGTGTTATATAACCTCTCAAAATGCCTAACAGTCCTAGTGACATTAATTCCCTAATGACAGGATCTTCAAAATCTCCTCTATTACTGTCTATGTGGACTTATTTCTGTATATTCACTTTAGGGAAAATATTAGGAGAGAAATGAAATAAATTAATGCTTTAATTCTGCCATTTTAATGCCTTAATAAAAATTTGTAAAGGGTAACAATATTTAATTATAACTCAATATTTTTTTGTGTGTGACAGAAGCAGAGAGACAGAGAGAGGGACAGATAGGAACAGACAGACAGGAAGGGAGAGAGATGAGAAGCATCAATTCTTCATTGCAGCACCTTAGTTGTGATTGCTTTCTCATATGTGACTTGTCTGGGGGTTGGAGGGTTACAGCAGACCGAGTGACCCCTTGCTCAAGCCAGCAACATTGAGCTCAAGCTGGTGAGCTGTGCTCAGACCAGATAAGCTTGCTTGCGCTCAACCTGACGACCTTGAGGTTTCAAACCTGGGTCTTCTGCATCGCCATCCGATGCTCTATCCACTGTGCCACAGCCTGGTTAGGCTCAATATTCTTTTAAAAGAATATTTTAACTACATCCATAAATTTATTACTCCAGATGAGTTTTATAATAATTTTTATTGGTTTTCCCCAATCCTCCTATTACCAAAACTACCCTTGATTTTTTTTTCTTCTTTTCTAAGTGAGAGGAGGGGAGATAGACTCCTGCATGTGCCCCAACTGAGATCCACTCAGCATCCCGTCTGGGCCAATGCACTGCCTATCGGGAGCCATGCTTGCAACTGAACTATTTTTAGTGCCTTAGGTGGAGGCTCCATGGAGCCACCTCAGCACCAGTGCTGATGCGCTCGAACCTATTGAACCACGGTCTCTCTCTGTCTCTTTCTCTGTCTCCTCTCTCTAAAATGAATAAATAAAATCTAAATAAATAAATGATTTTATAGAAAGAAAATAAATGGTTAAAGTGTTGCACACCATCCATACCATGGAATACTACTTAGCAGTGAAAAAGGACAAAGTATTGATATATGAAACAACCTGCAAGAATCTCCAGAAAAGTATTCTGAGTGAAAAAAAAAAAAGCCAATCCCAAATGTAATATATTAGATGACTTCATTTGTATAACATTCTTGAAATGACAGTTATAGAAATGGAGAACAGATTAGTAGTCACCAGAGGTTGAAGAGGTAGAGTTTGAAGGGAAGATGGTATGACTATAAGAGGGCAACAGGAGTGGTCCTTGGAGTAATAGAAATATTCTGTATCACTCTCAGTATCCTGGGTGTGATAGTGTACCATAGTGTTGTGAGATGTTACCATTGGGGGCAACCAGGAAAAGGGCACGTGTTATCTGCTTCCTTTCTTGTTTCAAACAGCTTTATTGAGATATAATTCACATACCAAGCAAGTAACTCACTTAATACAGTTCAATGATTTTTAGTATAGTCCCAGATATGTACAACTATCACTATAGCCACTTTTAGATTGTAAAATTTTATTCAGGTATCTTCCTCTTCAGCCCTAAGCAATCAATTTATTTCTCTGTAGATTTTATTGTTAAGGACATTTAATATCAATAAAACAATACATTCTGTGGCATTTTGTGACTGCCTTCTTTCACTTAGTTTATGTTTTGAAGTTTCATCCACGTTGTAGTATGTATCAGTACTTTACTTTTGTTTAATTTAAATTTAACAGGGTGAGATTGATCAATAGGTACACACAGATTTCAAGAAACCATTACTACATCATTTCAATAATTAGATATGTTGTTATCCATTACCCAAAGCCAAATCAATTTCTATCACCTTATATTTGTCCTTCTTCACACCCTTCCCACAACCCCCTCCCTCATATCTTCCTCCCCCTGGTAACCACTGCACTCTTACCCGTGTCCATGAGTCTCAGTTTTGTGCCCCACCTATGTGTGAAATCAGACAGTTTTTAGCTTTTTTTGATTTACTTATTTCACTCAGTTCTCAAGGTCCATCCATGTTGTCGTAAATGACCCTATGTTACCATTTCTTATGGCCAAGTAGTTTTCCATTGTATATATGTACCACATCTTCTTTACCCAATCCTCTATCAAGGAACACTTTGGTTGTTTCCATGTCTTGGCCACTGTGAACAATGCTGCAATGAATGGAGGTGCATGTGTCTTTACATATCAATGTTTTCGAGTTTTGGGGGTATATACCCAGTAGAGGGGTTGCTGGGCCATATGGTAGTTCTATTCTTAATTTTTTGAGGAACCACCATACTTTCTTCCATAATGGTTAGTACTTAATTTTTTTTATGGGTAAATGATACAGTAGTCTTCCCTTATCCAAGGGGAATACGTTCTCATCCTAAGACCCCTCCCCAATGGGTGCCTGAAGTTGTAGATAGTACAGAAGTCTACATAAGCTAGGCTTTTCCTATACATACATATCTTTTCATTTAAAGGAAGCATTTTATGGCTTGTCTTTGGCACATTGAATTGTCAGCATTATTGCTACTCTTGCACTTTGGGGCCATTAAATAAAATAAGGGCTAAGTGAACACAAGCACTGTGGTACTGTGACAGTCTATCTGATAACCAAGAGGCTACTAAGACTAATGGGTGGGCAATGTATAAAGCTTGGATATGTGGACAAAGGGATGATTCATGTCCAAGGCAGGGCAGAGCAGGACAGTGTGAGATTTCCTTATGCTTCTCAGAATGGTGCACAGTTTAAAACTTATGAATTGTTGCCTGACCAGGTGGTGGTGCAGTGGACAGAGTGTCGGACTGGAACGCAGAGGACTCAGGTTTGAAACCCCGAGGTCGCTGGCTTAAGAGCGGGCTCATCTACTTTGAGCACAGCTCACCAGCTTAAACCCAAAGTTGCTGGCTTGAGCAAGGGGTCACTCGGTTTGCTGTAGCCCCCTGATTGGGGCACATATGAGAGGGCAACTGATGAACAAGTAAGGTGCTGCAACGAAGAATTGATGCTTCTTCTCTCTCTCCCTTCCTGTCTGTCCCTATCTGTTCCTCTGTCTCTCTCTGTCTCTGTCACACACACAAAATTAAAATTTAGGAATTGCTTATTTCTGAAAATTTCCCTCCAGTATGTTTGGATCCTGGTTGAACACAGGAAACTGAAACCACAGAAGCAAAACCACAGATAAGGGGGGACTACTGTATTCCATTGTGTATGATTATACTATAGTTCATTTACTCATTCTTCAGTTGATGGGTATTTGGGTTGTTTCTACCTCTTGGCTATTATGAATAATACTGCTACATTCTTGGACAAGTTTTTGTATGGTCATGTTTTCACTTCTCCTGGATATAATACATCTAGGAGTGGAATTGTTGGGTCATATGGTAACTTTCAATGTTCAATTATTTGAGAAACTGCCACACTACTTTCCAAAGTAGAAAAGGCAGGAAATGGTATCTCATCGTAGTTTTGATTTGCACTTACCTGATGACTAATGATGTTGAGTTTATTTTCCTATACTTACTGCTCATTGTATATTTTTATACATTTTTGTATATCTTTGAATATTTTGATATTCTGGATACAAGTCCCATCACATATATGATTTTCAAATATTTCCATCCCTTTATTGATACTATTTGTTGTGACATTATCATCACAGTTTTTTTTGTGTTTTTTTTTTTTGTATTTTTCTGAAGTGAGAGGCAGGGAGGCAGAGAGACAGATGGGGATCCACGGGCAAACCCACTAGGGGGTGATGCTCTGCCCCCCTGTGCTGTTACCAGTTACAACAGAGGAACCAGAGCCACTCTAGCGCCTAAGGCGGAAGCCATGGAGCCATAGTCAACACCTGGCCTAACTTTGCTCCCATGGAGCCTTGGCTTTGGGAGGGGAAGAGAGATAGAGAGAAAGAAGAGGGGAAAGGTGGAGAAGCAGATGGTCACTTCTCCTGTGTGCCCTGACCAGAAATTGAACCCAGGACTTCCACACACTGGGTGGACACTCAACCACTGAGTCAACTGGCCAGGGCCTTCTTTTACTTCTTAATCGTGTTTTTCTGTAGTTCCGGGGACATGGGTATAATAGCTAATTGAAGTCTTTTTCTTACCAATCCATTCTCACAGAGTTTATGTTGCCTGCTTTTTCTTGGTGTGTGGGTTATACTTTCCTGTTTCTTTGCTTGCCTTTTAAATTTTTTGTTGGAAACTGGACATTTTAGATAACATTGTAGCAGCTCTGTGTACTAGTGTTCCCCTCCCTCCAGAAATTATTATTCTTATTTGCTCATTTGTTTAGTGACTGGCTGGATTATTTCAGCGAGGTCTACTCTCCACTTCTCCCGGGTGTAAAGCTCTTATTTTGCTTCTCAGTGAGATGCAGCATCCCACAGTCACCCTGGGATGACACTGGCTTTGGTCAGTACTGAGATTCAGCCGGTTCCCATCGGTCTGGCAGAACTGATACCTAATTTTTTGTTCAGTTCGGCAAACTGGTTGCTAAAATGGCACTTGTAATCAGGATTCTCTCTAAGGTGGGCGCCTGGGCAGCCGCCCAATGTGGAAATCACAAATTGACATTCCTTACTCTTTTTTTAAAATTCATTTTAGAGAGGAGACACAGAGTGAGAGAGAGAGAGAGAAAGAGAGAAAGGGGGGAGGAGCTAGAAGCATCAACTCCCATATGTGCCTTGACAGAACCAGTGCAGGGTTTTGAACTGGAGACCTCAGTGTTCCCAGGTCGACGCTTTATCCACTGCGCCACCACAGGTCAGGCCCCTCCTTACTCTTTTTTAATGTTCATCTGCCCAACAGTGTATTCTAAGTGTCTGTAGTAATGTTCATTCTGTCCATAGGTGAAAAAAATTGCAAGTGAGAACGCCAATCAAGAAGCAATATGGAAATATCTTACATAAGTTTCTATGTTTTTTGTCAAGTATTTAATATTTTTTCATTAATAGTTTAAAACTCTTATAATCTAGTTTTGTGTACCTCTTTTATTGTTCTTATTTAAGTAAATGCATGAAATAATGAGCTACATTTTGGTATACTTTTTTTTATACTTAAAATAGTCATTAGGGCAGAGAACGGTTGTTAAATTATTGGAATGCCACCACTGGTTTTGGTAGAGCTCTCTTCCTCTTTCCCTGAGCATATTCAACAGTTAAAATGCACTAATTCCTGCTGGTTGATCTATTGTTTTCAATGATGCTGTGGGGATAAATTGTCCTATAAAGTAATTCAATCAAATTCTGTCTCTGAAAGAGTATTTTCTGAGATCGGTGTTTGGTATTTTCTTTTCCCCAAAGGGCTCCTTTTAGCTATCTTTTCCCATAGTTCCCATGAAAACTTGTATCTTATGTGTCCTCCCAATTGCCTTTCACCACTATTTCCTCTGTTCTTGAGAGCTTCTGTGGGGTTGAAGGTCTTCATATCTGTTGCAAATGAAGTCAGCTCCTCTGTGAGGAGATTAGGACCTGTTTTTTTTAAAAAAACATCTATTTCTTTTTTATTTCTTTTTTCTTTTTTTAACAGGGACAGATAGAGAGTCAGAGAGAGGGACAGATAGGGACAGACAGACAGGACCGGAGAGAGGTGAGAAGCATTAATCATTAGTTTTTCATTGCCATCGCAACTCCTTAGTTGTTCATTGATTGCTTTTTCACATATGCCTTGATTGCGGGCCTTCAGCAGACCGAGCAACCCCTTGCTGGAGCCAGTGACCTTGGGTCTAAGCTGACGAGCTTTTGCTCAAGCCAGATGGGCCCGCGCTCAAGCTGGCGAGCTCCGGGTCTCAAACCTGGGTCTTCCGCATCCCAGTCCAATGCTCTATCCACTGTGCCACTGCCTGGTCAGGCAGGACCTATCTGTTTTACAGCCTGCTTTTCCTCCCCAGCAAAATCTTTAAACTAGGGCTCTGGAGCTAGAGTGGGGACAATGGTGAGCTTCTCCTATAATAATTGTACATTCTAGGAGCTGAACACTCGGTGGAGGAGTGGAGGCATCAGCCTGAGGTCTTCTGGTCTTATTTCTACTGACACAGAACCATCACCTTACCAGGTAGGGCCAGGGTAATAAAGTCCTCAGTATTCTCAGTGCACTGTGTTCAAAGCAGAATTTCTCATCCATGAGTGCCAGTTGCACACAAAAGGAGGACTCCTACCTGTCAACTGTACTCACTATAGCCTTAGGGACAGGTAGCTGGGGACAAGAAGAGAAATGCTGATGCCCTCCTCCTTCCAGGAAAAGAGCCCTCTGTTTGGGGGTTGGGGGTAAGGGAGGAGAGAGAGTTCTTTGTTCTGGCCCACAGCAGTCTGGAGTTGTCTCTGTTTCACTGAACTTAGAGGGGGGCGATAGGAAGTTGTCTCGGTTCAAATACCATAGACTGGCGCCTTTGTTGCAAAATTTCTGATTTTCATGAATAGATATTTCATTTGCTGTTTGTCCTTAGTACCGCTCCAACAGGATATAAATGGTTTTTTAATGCAATTTTCAACAGTTTCACTTGGGAGCAGGCCAGCATAGCTCCTCATGTTGTCATGCCAGAATTACTCTGTATTATTATTTTTTACAACGGCTTGTGAATGTAAAGTTATCTCAAAATAAAAAAAATCTAATCAGAACTTTAATATATAGCATAGCTAAAACAGATCTAAGGCAAGAGTGTTATAAGTTTCTTGGTAGAAAAAGCAAACCCACAAGAAAAGCTGTTAATCAACTATCCCATATTTGGAAACCCTAATATTTACAAAGTGAATACCAGGTAACATGCAAGGAAGGCTCTTGACGTGATTCTGAGTATATGTACTCTGTGCAAACATCAAAAAAGTCATGTAATGAAAGGTTAAAAAAATAGGAAATCAGTGAGTTCATACTTACAATTTTTAAAGAGAAGCTAAGACTCTTATTAAAAAATGTTGAGAGAACACTAGAGTTGGGATATTTTCATTTTGTAACCATTATCAGATTATCAGGCAAAAATCAGTATATGCTATGTATAAGGGAATACATTTCATGAGGAGCATAATGTTTGCATGGTAGTCAAAGTATATGCCCACAGATTGCTTATTAGTTGTAAGGGGAAAAACTACATAGTGATGAGACTGGATGACACCTTAATCAGATAATTAAAATTAATATATTCACTGATGGCTGTTAGAGGGGAGAGGGATTGGGGGACTGGGTAAAAGAGAAGAGATTAAGAAGTTCACATTGGTAGTTACAGAATAGTCACGGAGATGTAAATTATAGCATAGAGAATATAGTCAATAATACTGTAATAACTAGGCATGGTGCCAGGTGGGTCCTATAAATATGGGGGAACACTTTGTAAAGTATGTGATTATCTAACCACCATGCTGTATGCCTGAAATGAATATAAAATTATATTGACTTTAAATAATAATTTAAAATAAAATTAAAAAAATTCACCCTGGCTGGGTTGCTTGGTTGGTTAGAGCATCACCTTGCTCCTGATCTGCAAAGGTTGCTAGTTCAATCCTTGGTCAGGGCAGAAATAGATTGATGTTTCTGTCTCTCTTTCTGAAATCAATCAATAAAAATATGTAAAAAATAAAATTAAAAAATTAATATCCTCAATGAGGGGAAGACAGCCATCATGTGCCTCTAGATGTGATCATTGAAAACACTGCAACATTATTACAGTATTTTGTCTGGTAATGCAGAATTTGAATCTAAAGAGAAAAACTACAACAAACCAAAATTGAAGAACATTATATAAAATAATTGAACTTGGTACTTCAAAACCATCAATATCATGAAAGACAAAGGCTTAAAAACCTCTCCAGATTAAAGAAGAATAAGGAGACATTCAACTCAGTGCATTATGTGGTTCTGGACAGTGGATAAAATGATAATAGTGAAATGTAGAAACACCATGCTCTGACCATAGAACAAGTTTTGCAAGATTTGCAAATGAGTAAATGTAAAGAATTGTGTAAAGCCATAATGTTAGTTCTGTAAAGGCCATAAATGTTCTCTAATGTCTCGGGATTGTGGAAAAGCCCTCAGAATGCTGCCTTAACAACCTCTGTAAAAAAGCCAAGATAACCAAGCACATTCTTTTGCTTTTTGTAAAATGCTTTGCTGTGCACTACTCTCTCCCTAGATTGTTACAATGATAACCGATAACCGAAAGCCTGTTTCGCCTCTGTAAAACTGCTTTGGCTAGGTTCTCCCCTGCTCAATTTTTTTTTTTTTGCCTTTAAAAGCAAACCCCTGAGTTTGTTTGGGGCCACGTGATTTGGTAACTATAGTTCCCGTGCGGTTGCCGGCTTTAAAATAAAGACTCCTTAATTTGGCTACTTAATTGTGTGGCAGACGTTTGTTTCCTCACTGTCCAGATATAACAATAGTACTATTATGGACTGCATGTGTGTGTTTCCAACCCCCAAATTCATATGTTGAAACCATAATCCCCAATGTGATTATATTTGGAGGTGGGGTTTTTGGGAGGCAATTAGGTCATGAGGGTAGAGCCTTCATGATGGGATTAATGTTTTCATAAGAAAAACACAGGACATTTTGCTTCTCTGCTGTCTACCATGTGAAGATAAAATAAGACTGTTTGCAAACCAAGAAGCAAGCCCCTCAGCAAGAGTCCATTCTGATGGCACCTTGGTCTTGGACTTCCCAGACTCCAGACTGTCAGAATTAAATTGTTCAAGCCACTAAGTCCACGGTAAATTGTTATAGTAGTCTAAGCAGACTAAATAAGTACTAAGGTCATGTCAAAGAAAAACCCTGATTCTTGGGAAATACACATTGAATATTAAGGGATAAGGAGGCATGATATATGAACCCTTCTCTATGATGACTCATAAGTATATGTATACTTATGTCTCTGTGTATAGAGAAATAGAAAAAATATGCTAAAATATGTTATTATTGCAATTTTTCTATAACTGTGAAATCATACAGAGATGCATGCCTTCTGCTTAGGATTTTTCATTCTCCTGCTTGTGGCAAGAAACAAATATTTATTATGCCTCCCTTAAATTCCTCTACAGTCACTCTTCAGTAAATAGATTTTTACAACTATTCTAACACATAGATGATCATTTAAGAGGTGAAATCTTAAAACTTATACCTGGCAGCAGTATTGTTACAATTCTCCTTACACTTAACACTACGCAAAAGACTAATTCCTTTAATAAATGTGAACTAGTTCTAATACTTTTGGTTGTCCATGGTGTTTTCAAAACCCTGTAACTCACTACAGATTGAACCATCAGAGTTCTTGTACAGTAAGTACCCTTCATGAAGGAATAGTATTACTAAAATGCAAATACAGTGAAAGAGGACCCTCTAAATATTTCTAGGAAGGGGGTAGGAAATCTTGCAAATTACTCAATATGTGTAATAGCACCAAGACTACTGTTTACAGTTCACACATAAAGGCAAATACATTATTGCTAGAAGGGAGAATACCTATATTCTAAATAAGTAATTGATTCAGCTTGTTCCAATGAGAAAAGTGGCTTGTCCTATGAACTCTGCTCCAACAGGCTTATTTTCCTTATTTACAACATCTATACAGAATTACAGACCTGAGAGGAACAAAAAATTTGCACTATGGACCTCTAGGCTAGTCTTTTATACTCTTACAGAACCCAAACATCTTTGTTTTGATCACATAACTCCCAGGAAATAACAATGACAACTGATTCCCATAAAAGCCACTTTCTTTCTGGAAGAATATTCTGTTTTGAAATACACTACTCACAAAACTGAAGGGATATTTTATCACTTCATATTCATTTTGAAATATCCCCTCATATTTGTGAGCAGTATAAATGCGTATAAACCTATTCCTTACTGCATCAGAAATTGTTAAAGAGATCATTCCAGTTGCTAGTTTTTTGTTGTTGTTGTTGTTTTATTTTACAGGGACAGAGAAAGAGAGTGAGAGAGAGGGATAGACAGGGACAGACAGACAGGAACGGAGAGAGAGAGATGAGAAGCATCAATCATCAGTTTTCTGTTGCAACACCTTAGTTGTTCATTGACTGCTTTCTCATATGTGCCTTGACCGCAGGCCTTCAGCAGACCGAGTAACGCCCTGTTCGAGCCAGCAACCTTGGGTCCAAGCTGGTGAGCTTTGCTCAAGCCAGATGAGCCTACGCTCAAGGTGGCGACCTTGGGGTCTCGAACCTGGGTCCTCCGTGTCCCAGTCCGACACTCTATCCACTGCACCACCGCCTGGTCAGGCCAGTTGCTAGGTTTTAAAATGTGAATATTTAATCCAAACCAAATATGGTTCTTAATAATAGAACTGTATTGGAAGTATCTGTACATTTACTAAAGTATAATAAGATTTGGTGCAGTGTATATATGAACTCTTTTGCCCAAGTTGAACAAGCCTTTAATAAGTTACAGGCTCATGCTAACCAACTTCTTTTCCTTTTTTGAGACTTATGAATATTGGATAATAATTTTTAATGAAGATTTTGGCATTACTGATACATTTAATTTGCCTCTTGGTGGCATTACCTTAGCAAGAATCAGGTCTCCAGAATCTTAAATGCCGCTGTGCAGCCAGCCAATGTTCTGACAGATGGTTCTATAAATAATCATCCAAAAAGAACAGCAAGGAAGTCAACAGGAAACTGATGAAAACAAAACTAAAGTTGAAGCCTTTACTTATTTGTTACATAATGAGTTGAAGGAAGAATATCAACATAATGCCAGTGATGTAGATAAGGAAATCTATTATGATGTTGCTTAGGACAAACCTAAGACACCTAAGTTGTAGTGGTTATCAAATCCAATGATGGGTTCCCTTAAGCTCTTAACTCATAAAGCAAAACAATGGATGTGCATCCCAAGTAAAAGATAAAAACGTTTCCTTAGTTACACAAAGAACATTTCTGCATAGCTAAATCTTCATTTTGAATCCTGAACCAATCAGCAAACAACTCAGCTTCTTCCACTTCAAAGCTACTTCATAGGGAACTATGAAGTTTCCTACTTTATTGACTGGCCTTAAAATTCTTCAACCCAATGTCTTATAAGTCTAGGATTGAGAGACTCCCAAGCTTTGCCTATGTAGTTTTCTCCTTTACTACACCAACCTAAATAAATCTGGCTTTGTGGGAACTATAGGCATATCTGAGAAATTTGTTAGTGGGTTTCAAAGGATTTTCTTGTATACACAGTCTGGCTACAAGAAAATTATTAATATTCAAGTAGGTTTCTTGTTTCACGCATGGTTTTGCTGTGGTTTGACATGGTTCTGATAATACTCTATGTATCTTTCATTTTTGAAAAATATGCTTTTAGAAGTTTTTGCTAAACATTTTCAATGGTGGTAAAAAATGTTATGTTGGCAGAGTACATGCCAAAGTTGAACCATCCCATCCCCCAATCAGACATTTAGATGTTTTCCAATTTTTGCTATTACCAACAAACCTATAATTATTATTTTGCAAAAAGCTATTCCTACAGATTAAATTTTGTCCTCAGGATGAATCCTTGTAATGACAAGTGAATTAAAGGAGATGAGTATTTGGGGCTCTAGCTAGCCATATAACATTTATTTTCCAAGAGTTTTACCAATGAACTTCTACCTGCAACCCGTTCAAGTAAATGCTCCACTGAACTTTAACCAGCACATTAGGAGAAACGTAAATACAAGTTTTGCCTAGACATTTACAAGTTTTAATGTTTACATAGAGCTTTTGAGGAACACTATAGGCAGGTTTCTTATTCTCAATTTGCTTCTAAATTTCTCAATTGACTAGGTGGAAGAGCAAATGAAGTCATAAAACACTGGGAGGAAATGCAAATATTAAATATTAAGCAATAATTACTACAAGCATAGGTAAGTTTGGTTAGATGGTAGGTTAGTATATATACAGACCAAAATAAAACCCCCCTAGGAATCTAAAAGAACTTTCCAAATTGAATTATTTTCAAAGACTTTGACAATTGGTGTAGAAAACAAGACCTTTTCTGCGGTAAGGCATTAAGTGAGATGGAATTAACAACACATGGTTAAGCATGAGTTAACTATTTTATAGACTGCTTTTTTTAGTGCAAACATTATAAAAAGGTCAACTATTTTTATTTTACCAAGGTAATAATTGAGCACATCTTTTAAAAGTACATTTTAATTTTAATATCATGGATCTAAGACTTAGTGATGAAGTTGGCTGGGACTGGACTTCCGGTCCCGTTGGGCCCTGGACTCTCCGGCTCTGCCAGTTTCTTCAAGCTAATCTGACACTGGAGCTCCGAGGTCCTCAAATTTCTTCCCAGGTTGGGTTAATTACATGCTGTGTCGGGGAAACTGAAGGTGGAGAGCAGCTGACTAATGTAAAGACATTAGATTTCTTTCCCGATCTTAAGACTTCAGCAGCCCGCACACAACTTAGGCCCCATCACCGACTTGAACCGTACGAATCCAACGCGAAACCATCCTCCACATCCCGGACCCGCCCTTCTCCGTTAAATAGAACCTAATCTCAGCACCCGCCGCTCGGCGGAACTGCGGCTAACGTCACCGCGGCGAAACGCATGCGCGGTGCTTAGGGGTCCTTTTCTGATTTTTTTCAACCGGTGCTCGGGCGGTCTCGGGTTCGACGAGAACTCCAATTCCCAACGTCCTGTGCTTTGGCAACAGGGAGGGAGGGTCGGGACTGTGGGAAAGAGGCTTCGGAGGGTAGCGGGCCAGAGCCGGCCGCTCCTCCCTCTGAAGCGGTTTTGCACCACTTTCCGTCGGCGGCGTCGGCGCTCACGCAGGGGCGGGTCACGGCGGCGCTGAGCGGTGCTGGGCGGGAAGGGAGGTCGTGGCGGTGGCTGTGTCGGCAGCGGGGACAACAGCGGCCGCGGGGACAGCCGGAGCGGTGGTGCTGTCAGGCCGTCGGAGAAATGGGAGACACGGGGTCGGAGGTGAGCCCGCAAACCCACAGGGTTTTCTGTGTTGTTGGGTGTGAGGCCTGGTGCTCGGCCGCAGCGGCGGGGCGACACCCTCGGCGTCTCGGGCGATCCCGGCGTGGGGGGCCCTGCGGGTCTGAGCCAGGGACCAGCGGCAACAATGGCCGCCCAGGCCGAGCCCCGAGGCCCCGTTGCTCGTCGGGCTGAGGCTGCCTCCCTGCACTGAGCAGACGGGGACGCCGGACGGGCCGCGAACCGGCGCTCGCTGCCGGGTCCCTGCGGCTGCACATCTGCAGGGGCACAATCCGACTCCATCGACTTCTGCTGTCGGTCGCGCTCGCGGGGACTTGGGCTGTTAGGTTTCCTTGAGAGCTCTTCCTTTCTCGTTTCTTTTGGGAAAACCTCTTCCTGCAGGTACGCGGCTGTATAGATAAGCGTGTTTTGGCTTGTTTTTGTAGATAATAGAATCTGCTCCTGCAGCTGGGCCTGACGCATCTGAGTGCACAACGGATGAAAATGAAGATGACATTCAGTTTGTTAGTGTAAGTAGCAGCGCTCTTCGGGTTCTTCCCAGAGTCGGGGACTGCGTGGTGAGCCATTCTGGGGACTACAGCTCACCTGTTCATTCACCAGCCAGCCAAGACGTGCGCGTGTCTGATGGGCACCGGCCAGTGTGGAGCAGGGCAGAGGATGAGGAAATGGACCCAAAGAGGTCTCTGAGCAACCACAGTAGCCATCACAAAGACTTGGCCAAGTACATGCTGTACACTTACCCAGTCTTCGGCCTTCGTGTAGAGCCATTTTATACTTCATCTTTGCAAAGTCCAGGTCTCCTAAGACTGAGTATTGAAATGGGGCAAGAGTGTCTTCTAAAAGATGACACGGGTGAGGGAGAAGGGAGAGCTAATGATGAGGAAGGACGTGGAAAACAAGGGTTATGAGAACTGAAAACCTGAGCATTATGTAGCTTCGAAGTAACATGGAGGCAGGTAGCTTGAAGGTCTCACTAATTTCTGAGGTCATGATGTTACAGCATATAGAATAATTGATGTTCCTAATGAAGATCCCTGCATCTCCAGGGACTTACTGTATTCTGAATTTAATTCCTTGGAGACAATTTTTAGGCATTAGTAAGTGTAGATTCTTGGGCCGACTGAATAAGAATTTGGAGGTGGGGCCTAGTAACCTTCATGTTGGAAAAATGTGGGGAGAGTTTGAATCTGAATCACACTCTATAAAGCGTTGGATTGGGGAAAGGTGGGCATGAAAATTATAGGATGATTTTCACCCCAAATTGTGAGACTAATAAGGGCTTTGCTTAAAGTAGTACCTAGAGAATATTTCTACTCTAAACTACTCTTTAAATACTGTAGTTAAAGTTTGCTATTAAAGCTGTATAATTTTTCTTTAACAGAGTGTCTGTCGCGTATTTGTGTTGTTGATTTTTGGGCAACGTTGTAAAACTGGTTATTAAAGAATAGCCTAGTATCACATTAGGGCCACTGTGGTGATCCATTGTTGTGTCGTGTCTTAATGGGTTTGTGTAGGAGGAGTCTTTCACAAGATCATCTTGTAGCTTTTTCTCCTGTGCTAGTGCATATGGTACTTTTTCATTTTAAACTTTTAAGGTTTTGGGGCGGGGGATTAGAAGATTTCTGCCCCTTCATTCACTTTGGACTAAAGTATGTTTGGTAACAGGATTCTATGGCTCTACAGGACAAATATTTCAGGCTCTTCCTGAATATTGGTATGTTTTGTGAATGAAAAGTATTTATCTTGATATTTTGTGCAAATATAAGTAAGAATGACACTCACTTTATGAGCTACAGGCCTTACTTTGAAAGTCACAGATGAAATCTAAAATAAAATTTGAAAATAAGTATATTTTTGGTACTCCAGAATGAAGTATTACAGTGTGACTGTACTACTTGTGACTAATTGTGTTAAGCTGAAGTTTAAAAATACATTTTTAAGTTTTATTTTAAATGTAGAGAATCTGTTACATCTTTACATCTAGAAATATATATACACATCAATGGTTTGTGTATCCAACTTGACACAACATCTTATATTTGTCCTTGTTTTCAAATATACTATCAAAGGTTTGATTTCCAAATGGAGAAAATGAATTATATATATCCAGTGCAATTACAATACTAGAAGAAACCTACTAAAAACATTCCCTTTGCTTGTTAGTGATAATGCTTAAATGACAATGATGCCTTCTATTTAAAAATAGAATTAGAGATGGGACCTTATACTTTATTCAGATTAGAAAAAAGAGGATTATGACGTCTCTTCTTGATTTACTCTGGATTTCTTAGTTCACTGTTGATTTCCTTTTCTCATGTTTGATACACATGGTGGCATAGCAGTCTTTCTGAGGTTTGCAAAATACAGAGTTGAAAACTAAACAGCATGCTGAAGGAAAGGGAAATTAGATGTGGAGGTCCAAAATGATCCCTTTCCTTTATATTTTATTGAAATATAACAGAACACAATTTGTAAGTGTACTGTTTGCCTTTTGCGAAGTACACCTGTATAAACTGTGCTCAAATCAAGAAACAGAATGTTATAACAAAAGCTTTTCATTTAGGTCTTTCTCATGTTAATAATATGACTCTTTATTCAGCCATCTTTGTGTCTTTCTTTGAAACTGGATGTTTTGATTTACTCCCAGAAAATTGTTTTAGCTAAGAGCTGATAACATGAGTTTTCACAATACTATTCTAGGTGCAAAGGTATAAAAACTTCTGAGGCAACCTGTCATAATCTTGAGAACAGCAATGAGATTTAGATTTCAACCAAGATTATTGGTTTAATATGGAATCATTGAACATGTGGAAATAGTGAAGGGAATCAAGGTTTAATTTCATAAATAACAGAAGCTCATAGGTCAAGTGATCATACTTGACCCACATTAGAATGGGTCATAGGCCAAAAAATTAGGGTATCTCTTGTCTGAGTGTCTTAGGACTGTATTTAGGTTTATAAAAATGATGTTGGAGTTCATAACATGCAAAGTCATGAATTAAATACCTTAGAGGTACAAGTATTAATTGGAAATCCTACTTAAAAGTATCAGTATTTTAGTGTGGGAGATAATTTAGAAGATGAGAACTATTTACATAGTTCTAGTAGAAAGTTCTTTTATAAAAAGTATGTGGTGCTATAAAAAAAGATATTAAAATCAAAAAAGATGATTACTTTGGCATAGGTAGTGTTTAGTATTTGTCTTTAAAAGGTCATTTTGAGAAAAATAGGAAAGGTATCAAAATGGGAATACAGGATTTTGTGTAGTTCTGGAGAATAAGATTTTTTTTTTCTTTTCACGTAGGAGAGGAAAGGATGGGCTAGATAGACTAGATTAGAGGTCCCCAACTACGGCCTGCGGGCCAAAATGTGGCCACCTGAGGCCATTTATCTGCCCCGCACGCTGCACTTCCGGAAGGGGCACCTCTTTCATTGAGGGTCAGTGTATGGAGTACTGTAGGTCGCGGCCCTCTAATGGTCTGAGGGACAGCGAACTGGGCCCCTGTGTAAAAAGTTTGGGACCCCTGGACTAGATCTTGAATTTGGACTAAATTTGAACTTAAAGTTGGCAATTGAAACCATTTGAAAGTTTTGAACTGAGCAAAACTACAGAAGGTAACTATGCCCTGAACTTCTCTCTATGGGGAAAAAACAGAATTATTTTGGGTTTTAAATTAGATTTTTACATCTGTGCTTAAATCCATGTTTGTTTTAGACTGGGGTAAATTTTTTTTATTTTTGTATACCATAGCTTTATGTATTGACATCACTTTCCAGTTAGTAGGCAATTGGTGTTTTTGTATGAGAATCAGTTTTCTAATAACAGGAATCACACCTTTTCTTATTTAAAATTTTTATTTAAACTTATTATTAACTGTGCTCCTAATCTGTTTTTCTTGTGCCTTCTAAATTATGTGGTTTTGGAAGTAGGATCCTTGACTTTCGTTATCGGTGCAGAGGAGATGTGAATGATGGTTTACTAGTTGATGGATGGAGCAAATTCAGATCAATGCCTTGTGAATGGAGGACCACATGCATTTATACCTGTTATGAATATAGCTAGTTGTTATAAGTATTATTAGAAATTACTTATTTTTGGTGTTTCTATGATAAACATTGCTTCTTTTGGGGAGTTATTTTTTGGTCAGTGTTATGAGTTTGCAGGTAGTACTTTTTCTCATTTGAAAGCATTTTATCTCTGCAATTTAGGTAATAAGCATTGATTTAAAATTAGTACATATATATATTTTGAACTACCTCAGAGTTGCATTGACCAAACAACTAATTGTGTGTTTAGAGAACCAGGTAGGTAGGTGTACCTCAGTTTGCTGATTTGTTACATGAGATAATAGTTAAAATTCAGTATCTCATCTTGTGAAGTAATTCTGGGGATAAATAAAATCATGTGAATGAATGGTTAGCGTAATCCTTGTACAGGGCAGAATTACGAATGTTATCGAAATAAATGATGTATTAAAATATTTCGATTCCCTCATTATGGTAGATGTTTTTCCATATCCACTGTGGAAATTAGCTGAAGTGTGGAGTAGTTGTTTATAAAGTAATCTTATCTTTTTTCTTATTTTTCCACTCAGCCTCTTTGCCTTTTTGGTAGTGACCATTCTGTCACTTAAAACTCAGTAATTATTTGTTGAGTGAATGAATGAATATTCTAAATGACTCCTGCTTTTTCTCACTTTTGGATTTTTTAGCCTGATTCTTTTTATTAATTAATGTAAATTATGTGAAGTTGTCGTTGTTTAGTTGTGCTTATCAGTCTCGTGATTCACTCTAATAGTAAATTTCTGGTTGTCTTATCTGTTTTTACTCCTGCCCCTTCTATTATTTCTGCATGTACTTTTTAATCCTACTTCTGACCATTTTCCTTATTGTTTTATCCTGCCCATTCTACTTCTTGCTTTGTGTCTTGTTATTTTCTTTCATCTCCCTTATTTATTTAGCTACTATCATTTCATAAAAGTTCTGTTTCTACTTCTGTATTCCTGGTAATCTGGGGACTTGATAGGTGTGGTATTTCTGTGGGCATGTAATAAAATTTTGTAATGCACATTTCTTGAAGAGTACAAACTCAAGTAATTATATGAATGGTAGAAGCTATTTTTCTTCTACTTCCTTCTTGGCTTAAATGTGTGCTTTTGGTAATCTTAATATCAGGTAGGTGATACATCTCTCCTAACCATACATTGGAGAATATCTGTCCCTCTTTTCCTCTTTTTAAAACTTTCATTATTACAGCTTAGGCAAAAATTCCAACTACTTTATTAGAAGATTCTCACCTAGAAGTTTTGCTCCCTGGTTTTAGCGTAATGGCTAGGTCACTCACTACCTGCAAGGATCTTCTGCTTGAAGAGAAGATGTAGCCTAGGGAGAGAAACAAGCTATGCTTGAGACCAGATGCTTCTTTCAGGAAGAGGATTTTTAAAAATATTTATTTTATTGATTTTAAAGAGAGGAAGGGGGAGAGCGAAAGACAGGAACATTGTTCTGTTCCTGTAGGTGCCCCGACCAGGGATCAAACTGGCAACCTCTGTGCTTCTAGAGGATGCTCTAACCAACTGAGCTCTCCGCCAGGGTCAGAAAGAGGATCTTTAACTAGATTTTAGCTCCTGTCTCCAGATTCTACAGAGTCATTTTCTGTTAGTATTAGCACTGAATTAATCACTTTAGCTTGCCAGCAGTCAACTTTATCCTAAGAAAATTTTCTCTCTGCCATATTTTCCTCTTGCATTCCTTTCTTGTGTTCTCAACATACTAAGTTATTTTCTTTTGTTTTAAGAATAATCTTACTCATGTCCTATACTGCCTTACTTTCTACTTAACTTTTTAGAGAGTAGCTTCTGTGCTCACTGCATTTTTAACAGTTGCTCTTTCAAAGGGATTTTAAAACCTCCTTGTTGCCAAATTCAGTGGCGTTTTATTGATGTTTATGGCTAGACTTAGTTTTGATAACTTTTCTTTGAGCGTTACTCTATGTTTGAGTTTGTGCATTCCTGATTCTTTTCTAATCTATGATTACCTACTTAGCTCTTCCGGAATCCTAAAAGTCCAGCATTTCCTCAAGAGCCTCCTTGAATCTTATTACTCATCTTTGCTTTCTTCTTGGCAACATAATAGTTTCAAAATAAAGCTAGAGTCCCTGACCAGCGGTGACGCAGTGGATAGAGCGATGGCCTGGGATACTGAGGGGACCCAGGTTTGAAACCCCAAGGTCACTGACTTGAGTATGGACTCACCAGCTTGAATGCACGATAGCTGGCTTGAGTGTGGGATCATAGACTTGACTGCCTGGTTACTGGCTTGAGCCGAAGGTTGCTGGCTTGAGTAAGGGGGTACTGACTTAGCTGGAGCCACCCAGTCAAGACACATATGAGGAAGCAATCAGTGAATAATGAAGGTGCCTCAGTGAAGAATTGATGCTTCTCTTCTCCCTTCCTTCCTGCCTGTCCCTATCTGCCTCCCCCTACTCTCTCGCTTTAAAAAAAAAAAAAAATTAATGGCATTAGCATCCTTTTTTATGCCCAAGCTTGAAACCTTAGGGACCCTTTTGACATCTGGTTATTGTTGGGCTTTTGTTTTGTGTTGCCAATCCTTTTTCCCCCCATATATATTATACCCAAACCCATATATTCTTTGGAATATGCACCACACTTCTTGCAATTACCACTGTTTTAGTTCTGCATTTTGTGTCTGGACTGATTATTATCCTTTCCTCACTCTTTATACTTGTTTTTGTGATTAATCTTCTTAAAGCACAACTCTCATAATGTTACTCCCCTCTTAGTATTTATTGATTGTTTTTTGCCTGTACAATAAAATTGAAGCTTTTAAGCCTAGCGTTTAAGGCCTGGATCATGATGAAGTGAGTATGGATGGAAAGAAAGGATGGAGAACAATCAGGCTTAATAATGTTTGACTCCATAGAAGTGGGAGATAGAGCTGAGCTATTGGTCAAAGAACTCCATGATTTTGGACTTGGATATCTAACAAACGTATCCCATTTGCAAAGCATTGTATTATAATACGTGTTTTTATAGCCTATTTCTATATTAATAATCCTTTCCCAAGGAATTAACATAGTGTTACTACTCTCACCTGGGTTTATCCTTCTAGATTTTGTCATAATTTTTTATTCATCTACATACTCTGAATATTTTTCTTCATTTATTCCCATTATTTTCTGCCAGCCATAAGGCATCCTCTTCAGAGGAGTTCTTGCCAATCCCAACAAACATGATTGTTTTAAATACTAGTTTAGTTTAAAGAACTGTTCAGGACTTGTTAATTTCCTTAATTCTTTTATAGGAAGGACCATTAAGACCTGTTCTTGAATACATTGATCTGGTCAGCAGTGATGATGAAGAGCCCAGCACCTCTCATAGTGATGTAAGTACACTATATTTGATTTACATTTATCTACTTCTGTCATTTGAGGCATTCTCTAAAGGGAGTTATCAAATCAATGGTGCTGTGTTTAGCGCTTTAGAGAATGGGCCGTTTCTGTTAGAATGGGCAGTCTATAATAAGTAGTCCAAGGAGTCATTTGCCCAGAGTACCTCCTACTTTCAGTTTTGTTCCTCTGCTTTCAGGGAGGATGTGAAAGGATGACGTGACACAGGAAGTTAGCCTTGGAGGTGATAGCTGAAAAAAGAAATGCAATGTAAACTACAAGCTTTTTGGCTCCTTGTGTCCTTCTCCTTTCCTATCTCTCTTCAGGTGCCCTATAGAACTGGATCCTTTTCCTCCAGAACCATGTGGCCACAGAAAGTTTGTTTAATCTCGGAAGAAAGGATATTTGAAGATCCTTTAGAAAATGGCATGTGGGGAAGGGTCATAGGTGCCATATTACTTCAGTCATATCTTTTAACCTCCTCTATCCCCCGTATATTTGGAGTTTTCTCTCTTACTGTGAATTCTTTAGTTGTGGGGTTGACCATTTAATACTTTCCTTACTTTGAGAACCAAATTAGCCGAACTCATTGTAACAAGCTTGTCTTTTATTTGTCATAGCCCAAATTGCTCTGAAAGGGCTATTTTCTTGCTGGATTAGAGAACTCCTGGCTCCTGTTCAGGGTGCTCAGAAGCCTCTTTGCTTTGTGGTAATAGGGGATTGAGACTTGGACCTGTAATCAAAATACCTAGCTTGTAGTCTCAGCTTTATTTCTTTTTAATTCTGTGACTTTGAATAAATTGAGTAGACTTTTAACCTTAATTTCTTTATCAAATAAGAACAGTACCTACCTCACAGGGTTGTTGTGAGGATGAAATGAGGAAACAAAAATATATGTAAGCTCCTTGAAAACTACAAACCATAAAATAAGCCTATGCAACTGGAAAGTTTTGTTATTCATGGAGAGTGAACGAGAATATTTCAAGGGGCTTAAAAGTGATTCTACAATAGAGGACTCTTAGAAAAAACATTTTCTTTCCCTCAGTGGAACTTTCCCCAAGTTCTCTCTGCAATTATTAGCCCCTACTTGTTGACTTAAATGTTGAATGGGATTAAAAAAAATTTGTTATCACCAGTGGTCTCACCACTTCTTCTTACCCTAGCATGGGACCAAGCAGCAGGCCAGGATGGCACCACTTGAACTGGGCATTTTTATACTGTCTTTTTTCGGAGGCAGAATGTGAGATTAATGCCAGTAGTTGGTATTGGGTCTTTGGGAAAGTGAAACTTGTGGATTTGATTTCTGTGATCCCCTTGCTGACCTAGAGTGGATTGCATCTTTCATTGTTAATTATAATACATTTTAAAAATTGAATTCTACTTACTGGACATGCATCTCTGCACTTGAAAGTTAACATATTAAAAGCATTTTTTTTTCTTCCTTGGTTTTCTTGTTCATGTGGATAACCCAGAGAATGCCTGAGTCTAAGGTGCCACCCTCTGAGAATCATCGCCCAGAAATGTGCTCTAGCTGCAGTGTTCCTCTTCCCATTGGAGACAGCAGCTCCTCTGGGAGCTGCACCAGCAGTCCACAGAGGATAGATTCTCAACCTTCTTCTGTTGAGAACCCATTGGAGAACCAGAAAAATGATCAAAATAATTCAGATATTAAGATCTCTGAGACAGAGACACTTAAACCATCGCAGAATGATGAGACTCTGCCTTCATCTCCTCTTCTGGTCCCTCAAGAATCGTTGGCCTCTTCAGAGGTCAAGGACGATTCACCTCCGGAGTCTTTGGCTACACAGCATGGACAGGATGCCATCCTCTATCTCCAGACACAAGTGGCTGAGATGTCCCGAGTGATACGTGATTTGCAGTCCAGGAGTTGTTTCAGATTTCATCATTCTAGGCCAAGTGAGAATTCCTCAGTTCCTTGGGACATCACCTCCAAGGAAGAAAATTTGTCCACAGTTGAAGAAGAAGGTGACTGCAAATCCCCCTCAGCTGATGACAAAGGGCAGCCAGCTGACCCCAGTCAGACTAGTTTCACAGGTCTTTTGAAGAGGATGGAACAGAGAGGTGTTATAAAGAGAGTAACGTTACAATCTGAAGCAGAATCGTGTGATGGGAAACCTGATTCTGTGGCCTCTAAAAAACGTTTGGTTCCTCCATTGCATCCTCTTCTGAGAATTGCTACCACTGAGGTTTTTAAAGACCCTGCTGATTGCCATCCTTCCTCTTTCATGGGACACAGGGTCTATCCTGTGGCCAAGGATACCTCTCCTTTCCAACCAAATCCTCCAGCTGAGGGCCCCATTGTAGAAGCATTAGAGCACAGCAAAAGAGGAAGCACAACATCTCCCCTAGATTCTACCTCAAAGGAAATGGAGATCATGGGTTGTAGATTCTACCATGCTGCTTCCATTGCAGCCCGAGCTGCTAGCTACATGGCCTATATGACTCAATATCAGCGTAAACTCTGGGAAGACATGGAGGATCTGGTCCATGATCCAGAGTTTGATCGTGGGAAAGCAAGATGTATAATATCTGATGGTATGGATGCGGGCCTTTGGCAGCTTTGTACTACTAGGGACATAATGGATTCTGTAGTCAGAGTTATGGCAATGGCAGTAGATTACAGAAGGCAAGCCTGGCTCCGACTTACATCTCTCACAAAGAAAACCCAAGAGAAGATCTCCCACTTGCCCTTTGATGGCACTTCCCTCTTTGGACAAGATGTGAATGCTGTTGTTGCAGAAGAAAACAGTATAAAAGAAAATGACTATAAAGACCACAACAAGTACTATAACCAACATCGATACTTTTATAGTCATGATCAGAAAGCACATTATCACAATAGAGGGTACTCCAAAGGGGATTGGTACAAATCCCGAAACCACCCCTATAGATATAGAAAAAAAGGAGAATCTCCAGAACGTCATGGGTACAAGAATTGATAGCCTGTTTATGTTCAGCAGTATACCCTTCCAACGTCCTAAGTGTTTTACTTGCTCTTCCTGACTTAAACAGGATCTGCAGGAAGGAGGTCACTTCAGAAACTGAATGCATGTCTGGAATTGCCACAGCTGACATTTGAATTCTAGATTTCTGGAATGGAATATATAATAAAGAGAATCATGCTTTATTGGCCAAGTGAGCAGTGGAGACTTTTCATCTGAGTAGGGTTGGACAAAGATTTTCCCATTATTTCTGGTTCAGAGTAAGTCCAGAGGAAGATACTCAGGAATCTGACGTCTCTTGTGATTAAAAACAATAATAATAGTAAAGATTTGTTCCTCAGGAAAATCTTGCTGGTAACCTGAGGACTAGTAGAGTTTGGGTCTAGAAATAACCTACTACTTAAAAGATCTCTCCTGAACGGAGAGGCAGATCTTTCCATTTTAATGTCATCAGTGCTTCCTCATTCAGGCTTCACTTGTCAGAGCTTCACAAAATGACAGATCTGTTATAATCTCTTTATATCAGGATGATCAACTCACTGAGAGTCCATACTACTTTCAAGCTCTGTGAGACTTCAAAATCAACCATCAGGAATTGGAATCAAATCAGATTTTGCAAAATCTATTTTGTTTCCATGGGATGACAAGATGTCACAGGTCTATTGTGGGCACCAACTGGAAAAAGACTTTTCTACCTATAAGGTCTCTAGAAATTTCACAGTAACTATCTGCATCAAGACTGATGGCTACCGTAACATCACCAGTCCAAGTTACATATAAGAGAATTCTTTGTTATCATTCATAAACCTTTGACCTATCAAGCTCTCATATCAACAAGCTGTGAGACCCAGTAATGGTGTTCTCTCAGGATAATCTGGATCTTTCATCAAGATGACCTTCTTAAACAAACCCACCCACCTTCTAAACAGTTCACTTTTGAGCTTGATAATTCATCACAGTTTAAATACAAAAAAATACATGCACATTAGTGCCCTGGAAATAAAGGATGTTACACCATCCAGGCACGCAAATCTGAACTCTTGAAAGAGCAAGAATTCCAAACATGCCTGACAATCTGGTCCTCTTACTGTAATAAAGAAGGATGCCATCAATCAGTGTTATTGAGAAATCCTTAAGATTTTAGAGTATAACTGGATATAGTAAAGAGAAAATCCCACACACTTCTGTTTCTGGATATCTATTTAAATGATGATATTCATTAATGATTTCTTAAAAGTCTGAAGTCAAGACTTTCACTACATGTTCTTGGCTTATTAGTCCTTGATGTAGTCAGACTCTTACCATGAGAGATGACTTACTATTTTGCTCCCTGTTGGTTCAGTTAGTAGTTCTGCACCATCCTGAAACTAGCAGCAGATACCTCAATTATATATCCCACAGTATCTTTTTAGTCTCAAGGCAGTGGCTGTACTGTATACCAGCCCTTAGATCCTTGTCTTCACAGCATGTCTTCAGAAATGGAGAAAATTGTCAATTTTAGGGGTCTGAATACATGACCTAATATTTGCTTGGCAGCCAAAAAAGTTAATTGACTTAATTTTGTAACTTGTTTGTCAAACATGGCATTTTTTTCATCTGCTTGATCCAAGTATTTTGGGTGACTGTTAGTGGAATATAACACTATTTTAGGATTCATTGGGTTTCTATTTCTTGCCATAGTTCTTGCACAGTGGTGATCGACAGTTTCCCTGGTGCCCCACTTTTTAATAGTTTATTGGAATCTCATTCTTCCTCCCCATCATAACCATATTCAACAACATATTGTGCTGTAGAGGTTGAAGAGGCAAATATCTGTACTTGGGAGAAGTTATTTTGTTAAACTTTGAGGGTACTGTATTGGTCCTATTTGTAGATTAAGCCTAAACTGCAGTCTTGATAGAAGAGATTATCTTACAAATTTAGTCAGTTTATATCTAGAGTTAACATTTTCCCTTATTTTTCTGTATCTCCACAAAGTTTTACTTCTCTTTTAGGTTCATTCCAGTGTTATAGGAAATGTCTTTCAAATTGGACCTCTAGAAGAACATGATTAACTGCCTGTAAACGGCCTAAGAAGTCACACAGAGATTTTTCTAGTTCAGTGTGTGTACTGCACCAGTCCAGTAGTCTCCTGTGCCACTGACATGGAAGTCTAGTTTCTTCTGTGAAAGTACTACTCACTGGAGAAGGGGAGGCCTAGGACCTTGTTCCGGAAGGCTGTGCATAGGTGTTCCAAATTAGCTAAGGCTGCTTCACACTGCTCCCATTTTCCATTTCTCTCCTTCCTTCCCGGAATTTATAAATACTGGGTCACAAACTTGATGGTTTTGGAGGTATTCTTATTTTCTAGAAATCAAACCAAATTAAATGATGCTTAAAGGTATGCTTTTGTTTTGGCACTTTGTTTAATATGCTCTTCCTTTGTAATTTTTTAAAATTTTTTTGTGTGGTTTAAAAAAGACAACATAAAGTTTGTCATCTTAACCATGGTTTTTTTAAGTGTTACAGTTCAGTAGTGTTAACTATATTTACATTATTGTGTAGCTCCTTTCTTAACTATTTCCAAAACAACATTGCTATTTGAGTCTTCCTCTTGTGTTGGTCAGTAATAAAGCTGAAAACATTGCTTTATCACTCTCTGATTGATACACCCAAGCCTCTCCAGAGAATTTTCCTAAAAGTAAAAAGGTATTGAGAACTATTGAATTGGTGATCATGTAGGTAACTTTTGAAGGGATTTGGCAGTTGAATGGGGATAGGCACAAAATGCTGTAGATTTGGGAAAGTTTTTAGTTATAGATGAGTCTCCTGACTACAGAAGAAACATTATCATTGTTTTTATTATATTAAAGTCTTTCTCTGGCATACTTGAATGATGATGGTGTTATAAAACTAAAAACGGCCTGACCAGGCAGTGGCACAATGGATAGAGCATCAGACTGGGATATGGAGGACCCAGGTTCGAAACCCCAAGGTCGCCAGCTTGAGTGCGGGCTCATCTGGTTTGAGCAAAGCTCACCAGCTTGGACCCAAGGTCGCTGGCTTGAGCAAGGGGTTGCTCGGTCTGCTGTAGCCCCACGGTCAAGGCACATAGGAGAAAGCAATCAATGAACAACTAAAGTGCCACAACGAAAAAGTGATGATTGATGCTTCTCATCTCTCTCCGTACCTGTCTGTCTGTCCCTATCTATCTATCTCTCTGTCTCTATATCTGTCAGGAAAAAAAAAACAAACTAAAAATGAGGACTTGGTTTAGGAAGACAGTCCAGTGTGTCTGGAACTCAATTCATAATTAGTCAGATAATAAGTTTTCATATTGTGCCTGCCATGTGCAGAGCCTGTGACAAAATTCTTCATTAGGCCAAATTCTTTCATTTAAATACCTCTAGGTTTTCTAGGAAGCTGGAATAATTGCAAGCTTAATGATTTGATAGTCTCAAAAGGAATGTGTCTAATGGTCCTTTTTCTTCAAAATGTTATTTCTTGACTAGACATAAAAAATAATGTGGAGACAATGACTTTTTGTAGTTACTATGTACAGTACAGAGAAATACTTTTTCCATTAATTATATGAAGTGCCTTTTTAAATTTTACACTATTGTTTGAAAGTTGACATTTTGATGTCTTGCATATGTTGCTGGTAATATGTGAAATTTGTACAGTGATTTTTAATTTTGTAGTTTATTCATTTGTACAATTAATTGCACTATATAAATGTACTCTCTTTCTGAGTGTAAGTTCATTTTCTGTATAGCACTGATGATCCATTTCAGAAGGTTGTAGAGTATGTCCCTCCTTTATTTAAATAACTTCACAGTAGTACATCTTAGTTAATAGTGATTGGTTGAATTTTTTGGGCATTAAGGCAGTTTTGTTTCCTATTTGTAGATTCTAAGCTTTCTGATTGAATCTTTGTCTCTTATCTAGCCATGGTAACACAGCTTCTATTTGATAGTGGATGTGCTTACTTGGTAAGAAGAAACAAGGACAAAGCAATAAATTTGCTGACACTTTATTTTTATTTTTATTTTTTTTAAGATTGACAGCTTCCTTATCATTGTAATTGCTTTTAAACTTTTTTTTTTGTATTTTTCTGAAGTGAGAAGCAGGGAGGCATAGAGACAGACTCCTGCATGTGCCCGAGCAAGATCCACCCAGCATGCCCACTAGGGGGCGATGCTCTGCCCATCTAGGGCGTTGCTCTCTTGCAACCGGAGCCATTCTAGGGCCCGAAGTGGAGGCCATGGAGCCATCCTCAGTGCCTGGGCCAGCTTTGCTCCAGTGGAACCTTGGCTGCAGGAGAGGAAGAGAGAGAGAAAAAGGAGAGGGGGAAGGATGGAGAAGCAGATGGTTGCTTCTCCTGTGTATCCTGACCAGGAATCGAACCTGGGACTTCCACACGCTGGGCTGATGCTCTACCACTGCTTTTAAACTTTTAAAAATTGTGTGGCAACTTCTTTATCAGTATAATTTCATTAGCCTTCAAAATGACATTTGAGGGCAACATAAACTCTTTCAGGCTGCTTGGATACTATTTAGTATGTTGCATTAGTACTGTACTAATAATTTACTGAGTAATGCCTGAGTAAGCTGATTGGTAATGTTCTTAAGGTCCCAATATTTTCAGGATAACCTCTCAGTTACTGTAAATAAGGAGGTTGGAATAGACACAATCCAGAATCCCTGCTAGCTCTACCATTGAACACAGAGTTAAATGAAATGGATGAACAGAGTTAAATGCCACATTCAGTATTACTGAGGATATTATTTACTGGGATTCCAATGAAGGTTAGAAATTATGGATTAGATCTTTGTAGGAAGAGTTTTAAAGATTGCAATAACTGAAAACTTTTTAAAAAAGTGTGAAGCATATTTTGCCCGTGACTTGCACTGTTTAGGTTTCCTTATCTTTTGAAATTGACCATTTTTTACTTAATGTTAGTGGCTAGTGTAAGTAATTACCATATCTTTATGCCTCTTATTTATGTTATTCAGCTGGTCAGATTCATTCTGTATAGTTTTTCATTAGTGGATACACAGACCAATAAGTTTTTTTTTTTTAACTTAAGAAAATACAGAGGTGAAGTTATCAGTAAACTGATGATCACAGCATTGAATGCAAGCCTTTTAGTTATTTTTTCAGGTAGAACAAGTTTTGTAAGCCATTAAAATATCCTTTTATGGAATTTCCCTTCCTGGGCGAATAAGAATATTGTTTTATTAAATCTTTATCCTCTTATTGATTAGTAGGATGATATTTTTGTACAACTTTGTCTTTTCATTTGTTTGACTTTATATAATGAGAACTTTTTTATAGTGGTGATTGGTACCATTGAAGTACCTTATAACTGGAAATTATGTTTGCTTCCAGTTGGCTATATCTGGAAGAAATCACAGCCCAACCAAGTCCTTTTGATGTTAGCATATCAGTTACTTTATTCTTTTGTATTGATCTTTTCTTCCTCTTTACGTAACACCTCTTTCTAGAAGGATGTGTGCTCTTTCCTTAATCTCCTTAATGTAGATTATATTTTTCATTTTACTAGTATAAACTAGCCAGGATTTTGATGTGGCTTTGTATTTGTATATTTAAATACAATGCCTTCAGCACTATCGTAAGAGATTTTCTAGTTTTCTCTTATAATACCCTTTAAAGAAAATAGTAGACAGTCCAGTCTCTCAAAATATTCCCTAACTATTGAATTATTATCAGTTTTTAATGCTTTGTTGATTAATGGGAGTATTGTTTTCTCATTTGTATGTATTCTTCACACAAATGTATTAATACATACAGTTTATGATCAATTGCATCTTTGCTTCTCCTGACCATGAGTTTATAGTACAGCTCTGAGATATACTCTATCTTAAACTTAGCCAGTTTTCTCTAGGTCTTAAGGGCTTTCCTGATTTTGTTGAGGTAACTGTCTATTTCAAAGGGTCTATAAGATTTTCTGATGCCTTGTTAAGAATTCAACAAGAGTTCTCAGGTTGTCTGTACGTTCAGGACTTTGGAGCTCTCTCAAGTTGTATTGAGTTTTCAGTTAGTCCTGAATATATTCCTTGGTAGAGGTGAAAGTAAATGCTTTATATCTGGTGATAATTTAAAAATTCTCCTTTGACCTTTAATAAATACTTCAAGTGTTGTTAAGAATTTTGTTAGTTGTCCCTTTGTAAGACTAACTTTCATATGCTATATTTTCCCCAGGACCTATCATATGCTTCCTGTTTTTTTTCTGTGACCAATAAGAGTTGTTCTATCACAGCATTCAATTTTAAGGGCTACAGACAGACCTCGTATTAACTCCCATTTTTATCAATTATGTTTGTGAACCCTTTATCCATAGTGCTTTTAATTAGAGAAGCAACAGTGATGAAAATGATGGGGGAAAACACTGTTTGCTCACCAGTTTCAATTTTTCAGTTCTACAATATTTTTTTAAACATTTATTTACATTTAAGCCTCTTGCTGTTAGGTGTGCATCCCATTCCTTTCTGTCTTGAGTAGAGTATAGTTAGTTTGTAATTAGTCTCATTTAGAATCTTAGCACAGAGTTGCATGCGTGTTGCTCTTTAATGTCTTGTAACTGGCGCCTATTTTCTTTTAACTTTTGTTAAAAATATATTTTGACAGATCTTGGAAGCACCTTGATAGCCTTGGTCTAATTGTCATCTTTCTGCCTGGGAAGGAAGTAGAGGCAAGAACCTTTATTTATAGAGCTTATATTTAGTAGTCTCTGTGCTAGTTGCAAGGCACTGTTGAGGCAGAAATTCACCCTTATTTTGCAGATGAGGAAATGAAATTTACCACTGAGCAACTTGCTTAAGTGGTGGAACTGAGCTTTGAATATAGATTCTGTTCCTTTATAGTCTCAAGTTAACATTGTACTGGGCTGCCTCCATGTGTTTTTCAAGGTCCCACTCAACTCTTACCTCTCTGATAAGCTAATTTGACATATAATCTTTGTCTTCCATGATGTGTACTAATCTTTGATGTATACTGATCTTTGTGTTTAGGTCTGTACTCTCATCCCTTAATACTTGATGTCTGAGATTAACTAATTTCTCGTTATTTTACTTAACATCAAAACCCCTAATATCTTCTTTTATTGAGGTTTTGCTGTGCTGGACTAAGGTTATTCTTGATGCTTAGTCATTGGCTTCTCTTTCATATGTTGCTTATTTGCATTCCGTTTATTTTCAGCACTGATTGTTTAAGTCATGGTTCTTATTGTTTTTATTTCCTTTTTTTACCTTTTTTGTTTGTTACACTCGTTTTGTTTGAGGTACACACTTAAAAATTCTTTTTATGGTAACTTGATGATACTGGCTTAATGGAAGGAAGATGGAAAGCACATGGTATTTGAATTCCAGATGCCTTGGTCTGAGTATTAGCAAGTGACTTATTTTCTGAGCTTCTACTTTCCTGCTTTCAAATGAGGCGGTGCCCAGAAGTCCTTTGGAAACTCAAAGTCCAGTACCGCATAGGTTTCCTTTCTTTAGTAGTGGTGCTGTTGTCACCCGTATTCACAGATTTCTTACAACTGTGGGATAGTATTGGATATAAATGCAGATCTGTTTTAAGATGTATTTAAAAGCATGTAATAGTTTGTTTCATGCCATCAGATCATGTTTACAGTGTTTTTTTAAGGATGAACCATTAAACTGTATTGCACGCCCAGCAATGGACTAAGTCATTGACCAATGTTTAAAATAGTCTCTTCTCTCAAGTGCAAGTTAAGAAGTGTTCATAATAAACAATAAGAAAATAAAAGAGAATGTAGAACAAACAGCTAGGATATGTAGGTATGTGTATATAATTTTTGATGAGTGGTATTTTTGTCATTTTATGTCAGTGTTGGAAACAATAATCTTTTCATTTGTCAAATATCTTTTTCAAAACTTGCCATGTGCAGGCAGGTAATGGGGAAGGTCTGGGGATACTGGGAGTGAAGAGATTGTGTATTATCTTAAGAGAAAGACATACCAACATAATTCCTTTTTAGAGGAATGCCTATGATGAAGTTGGGACAAAAGAGAGGTCCATCTAGAGAGGGGTCAAGGAAGCTTTTCTTTACAAAATCTTGAGTTGAGGTTTGGCACATGACCAGAGAAGACTTAGTTGGACTATTGGAGAAACAGGAGCCAGAAATTCAGATAAAGGAAAGGATCAGTGTGTGGAAGGGCATGGGGAACATGGTGTCTCTGGTTTAAGAATTGTAAGAAATGGCCATTATTAAGGCCAAACGTGGAGTAGATTAAGCTGAAGAAAGAGGATACAGTACCATGAAAATGAAAACGTATTGGTTCCTACCTGTTCCAAGTGTACTGTTTGTGTAGCCTTTACTTGTAAGGTTATAGAAATAGTCTGTCAAGAGGTTTGTTTGTACCATAGTCCACCATAAATATCTAGAGCAATTCTTTTTCTTCCCTGAACCGAGCCAAAAGAGATCTCTCAATCAGTGCACCTCTAGCCCCAGGGACAGCTCAAGCATTGAAATAGAACTGAGGCAGTGGTAGAGAGTAGCTTTGGGGGTGAACTGGATAATGTCACTGAAGTGAAATGTGACAACCGTATGGGTGTATAGTTGCATTCTTCAGGACCACCACTTATAGGCAGTGTCTTCTGAAAGTAGCTAAATGTGGGTAATTTCCCTGTGTGTTGGCTTACAGATAATTTATGGGTAGACTTGGGGAAAATGAAAATATTCCTAGAAATGTTGCTTCATTGGAGTTTGGAGGTATTGTATTAAAGAAGGACCTGTGAACTTTGTGCCAGTGATATCTCCAGCAGCACCCAAAGCACATTCTGTCAACTTCCTGTTTGTTTTTCCTCTGGTTTGAGTTTCTTTCCTTGCTGCTGTTGCTACTTACACCTTTTCTCTCTGCATAATTCATCCTTTTCTTTTTCTTTTCTTTTTTTCTTTTCTCCTGTGCCAGAGGTAAGAACAGTGGCACTCAGGGTTAAAAAGTTGTAACTCCCCTTTGCTTTGCTTTCTTTGCATTATATTAAGAGAAATTATTAAGTTTCAAGGTTACATTTATTTATTTTTGTCCTATACCAAAGGAGAATCAAAATCATTCTTCCTAGGAGGGCATTTTTATATGATATAGATATTGGCAGTTTACCCAAAAGACAATACAGGAAGAATTGTACTTAACAGACTTGATGGTACTAACCTTCTTAACTGACTTAATTATTTTACAGAATGGGGTATAGCTGTGTGTATGCTTTAAAATTTGTTCATATATAAAGCAGATGTTCTGTGTACTTTGTATTTGTAAACAGTAACCAGTTGGGGGTGGGAAGGAGATTACTTTGTACAAAAGGGTTGTTTCCTGGATTGGAAGCTTTGCTGCTGGAGATGGTAAATAAATATTGTACTGCTTTGCTGTGTTTATTTCTTCTGTTCTATCTGTATTTGAATGTAAAATTCTTGAGGAAAATTACTGGTTTTCAGAATGCCATTTGGGATGTGGTTTGACTTACAAGTTGGGTAGAAGAAGCTTCTGGTGAGCAGTCCTTCTGCAGGTATAACTTCTGATCAAACTGTGGGCCAAGACTTTAGGATGAGCAGCAGTCAGCCTTTTAAATTTGACTTTATATGAGGTAATTCAGTTTCAGTAATTCTTTCTTTTTAAAGCAAGAGAGCGACAGATGAGAAGCATCAACTTGTAGTTGTGTCACTTTAGTTGTTCACTGATTGCTTTGACTGAGGGGCTCCAGCCGAACCAATGACCCCTTGCTCAAGCCAGCAACCTCTGGGCTCAAGCCAATGACCATGGTATCATGTTGATAATCCCATGTTCAAGCCAGCGACCCCACACTTAAGCTGGTGAGCCTGCATCGGAGTCGGATGAAGCTGGAGACCTTGGGGTATTGGACCTGTGTCCCTAGCGTCCCAGGTTGAAGCTCTATCCACTGCCAGCCCCGGTCAGTTACCAGAAATTCTCTTCAAACTATGTCCACTAGTCAGATGGATAATCAATTTGCAAAGTTATGTGTGCCACTTTTGCAATTGGTTGCTTGTTTTTTTTTTGTTTTTTTTTTTTAACAGGGACAGAGATAGAGAGAGGGATAGCTAGGGACAGACAGACAAGAACAGAGAGAGGTGAGAAGCATCAATCATTAGTTTTTCGTTGTCGTTGCGACACCTTAGTTGTTCATTGACTGCCTTCTCACATGTGCCTTGAACGTGGGCCTTCAACAGACCGAGCAGCCCCTTGCTGGAGCCAGTGACCTTGGGTCCAAGCTGGTGAGCTTTGCTCAAGCCAGATGGGCCTGCGCTCAAGCTGGCGAGCTCAGGGTCTCGAACCTGGGTCTTCTGCATCCCAGTCCAATGCTCTATCCACTGTGCCACCGCCTGGTCAGGCGGTTGGTCTTTTAAACATCTTTGAACTTCCTTACATGGAAGATAACATTGCGGGAGGCAATAATCATATTCCAGTTGGTGCCTCGGACAAATCAGTGCCAGCTGTCATTCAGAGATAACAACAGTAACTAAACCTCTGCCTTGGATTGTTCAATCTATATTTCCTCTCCTTTTCTTCACCCGCCCCCTTCCTCCTACAGATTTAATCTTTTTTTATTACTGGCTTTTTTAGTAGCCAAAAGGTACCTTGGTGAGTCAGATAGGGAACTGGGCTGTTATCACTTCTCTGGATAACAGCTCTTTTTATAGAGTGCTTTCTCATAGATTTTATACCCCTGTGTAGTACATGGAACAGAATCGCTATTTCACAGAGAGGCCCAGTGACTATATTCATATTTCCATTAAACAAGTAATATTGTAGAAAATGCTTAATTTATTTTATTTTAAGCAAGAACGATAGGGACAGACGGAGAGAGAGAGAGAGATGAGAAGCGTCAACTCTTCATTGGGCACATTGTTTGTTCATGGATTGTTTTTTCATATGTGCCCTGATGGGGAGAAGAGACTCCAGTTGAGCCAGTGACCCCTTGCTCAAGCCAGTGACCTTTGGGCTCAAGCCAGAGTCCATGGGGTCATGTCTCTGATCCCACACTCAAGCCGGATCAGCCTGCGCTCATGCCAACGATCTCAGGGATTCGAACCTGGGTCTTTTGTGTCCCAGGCCGATACTCGATCTACTGCGCCACTGCCTGTTCAGACTAGAAGAAAATGCTTAATTTGATTATTGTTGGTTACTCAAGAACTAAACTGCTTTTTAGAAATTAGTAATAGTGATTTTAAAATATAAATAATTTGCTTATCATAAAATAGCCACAAAATGATACACTGCCACAAGCTATTGTAAAATGATAATCTCTCCTGTGAAGCCCTGCTTTTCAGTCCTGAGTTTCCGGGAATTGTTTTACAAAAGCAGAATTGGTACTTTTATAGTCCATTTCCTTTGATTTGATCTTGGTGAATATTTCTGGAAAACTAATTTAGTTAGTTATGACAATAAGAAGTGACGTGGAGGCTCAGCTTTTGGGTGAGCAGATGAGTGAAAAGTAAAGTGGAAGGAAGAGCTGCCTGTATTTAATACTTGAGGAAATTTGGATGCAGAAATTCTCCCCAAAATATTACCAAACCAAATTTCACAACAGATTGAAAGGATCGTACACCGTGATCAAGTGGGGTTTAGTTCAGAGATACAAAGATGGCTCAACATGTGTAAATCAGTCCAGATGGTACACACCGCATTGAAGGATAAACAGTGTATGATCATCATAATAGATATAGAAAAAGCTTTTGACAGAATTCAACACTTCGGGTAGAAAACCCTGAACAAAGTGGGCAGAGAGGTAACGTACCTCAATGTAATAAACGCCATGTATAGCAAACCCCAAGGTAACATAATCAACAGTGAAAACTTGAAATATTTTTTTCAAAGATTAGGCATAAGACAAAGATGCCAACATTTACCACATTTCTTCAACATAGTATTAGAATTCCTAGTCAGGGAAGTTAGGCCAGAAAAAGAAAAGGCATTGAATCAGAGACTGGAAAAGAAGTAAAACTTACTATATGCAGATGATGTGATACCATATAGATAGTCCCTGACTTAAGATGGTTTGACTTAATGATTTCTTTCTTTTTAATGTTTAGAGGGGGGAGAGAGAGAGACAGGAACATCGATCTTCTCCTGTATGTGCCCTGACTGGGGATTGAACCGGCAGCCTCTGCTTCTGGGTGATGCTCTAACCAATCGAGCTATCCAGCCAGGGCTGACTTAATGATTTTTTGACTTTAGGATGGTGTTAACACACTGATATGCATTCACTAGAAACTGGCTATGCTAAGCCATGGTGTTTGGTAGGTTAGGTATACTATTAAATGCATTTTTGACTTAAAATATTGCCAACTTACAATTAGTTTATTGGGACATAACCCCATCATAAGTCAAGGAATATTTGTGTGTAGAAAAGCCTAAAGATCCCAGCAAAAACTGTTTGGACTAATAAATGAACTCATTAAAGTTGCAGGATAAGAAATCAATGTACAAAAGTTTTATACATCAATAATGAACTTTTAGAAAAA
This sequence comes from Rhynchonycteris naso, assembly GCA_037038555.1. Lineage (NCBI taxonomy): Eukaryota > Metazoa > Chordata > Mammalia > Chiroptera > Emballonuridae > Rhynchonycteris > Rhynchonycteris naso. The sequence continues at coordinate 22,913,799 of CM073000.1, forward strand.
TAATTGAGGACATTTAATTTCGAATTACATCAAAATGAATAAAATAGGTATAAATTTAACCAAAGAGATGAAAGGCCTGTACACTGAAAACTGTAAGACATTGGTGAAAGAAATAAGACACAAATGGATGGACAAATTCATGCTCATGGATAGGAAGAATTAATGTTAAAATATCCATATTACCCAATACAATATACAGATTTAGTGCAGTCCCTATCAAAATTCAAACAGCATTTTTTATGGAACTAGAACAAGTAACTAAAATTTGTATGGAACCATAAAATACCTTCAAATAGCCAAAGCGATCTTGAGAAAGAACAAAGTTGGAGATAGTACGCTTCCTGATTTCAAACTATATTGCAAAGCTATAGTAAAATATACATAGATCAATGGAACCAAATAAGGAGCTCAGAGATGAGCTCATACATATATGGTCTATTAATTTATGACAAAAGACAGTCTCCTCAATAAGTGGTGGTGGGAAAGCTGGGCAGCCACGTGCAACAGAAGGAAACGACCACTGTTTTACATCGTACACGGAAATTAACTCAAAATGGATGAAAGACTTGTATTTAAGGCCTGAGACTGTAATAAAACTCCTTGAAGGAAACAGGCAGTACACCCCTTGACATCAGTCTTGGCACTGACTTTTTGGATTTGACTCCAAAAGCAGAGGCAACAAAAGCAAAAATAAACAAGTGGGACTATATCAAACTAAAAAGCTGTATAGCAAAGGAAACCATCAAAATTAAAAGGCAGTCTACTGAATGGAAGAAAATATTTGCAAATTGTGTATTCAGTAAGGGGTTAATATCAAAATAAAGAAATATCAAAAGAAATTAGATTAAAAACAGACAGAGGATATATACTTTTTTCCAAAGAAGGCATACAGCTGGCCAGTGGGCACACAGAAAAATGTTCAGCATCATTAATTATCAGGGAAATGCAAATCAAAACCACAATGCTATATCACCTTGTATCTATTAGAATGGCTATTATCAAGAAATACAAGAATAAGTATTAAGAAGTGGCCTGACCTGTGGTGGCGCAGTGGATAAAGTGTCGACCTGGGAACACTGAGGTCGCCAGTTCAAAACCCTGCACTGGTCTGGTCAAGGCACATATGGGAGTTGATGCTTCCAGCTCCTCCCTCCTTTCTCTCTTTCTCTCTCTCACTCTGTGTCTCCTCTCTAAAAATGAATAAAATAAAAAGAAGTTTTAAAAAAAGAAGTAGACAAAAGGGAACCCTCGTATACTGTTGGTGGAAATGTAAGTTGATACAGCCACTACATAAAATAATATGGATCCTGGCCTGTGGTGGCTCAGTGGATAAAGCATCGACCTGGAATGCTGAGGTCACCTGTGCTTTCCTGGTCAAGGCACATGTGGGAGTTGATGCTTCCTAATCGTCCCCCTTCTCTCTCTCTCTGTCTCCTTTAAAATGAATAAAGTCTTAAAAAAATAACAACTACAACAACAAAAAACAGTATGGAGATTCCTCAAAAATACAAAAATGCCATTATCACAGGATCAAGCCTTTCTACTTCTAGGTATCTGGGGGAAAAAAGCCTGAAAATACTAATTCAAAAAGGTGTATACACCCCTATGTTCATTGCAGCAGTTTTTACAGTGGCCAAGGTTTGGAAATAAGTGTCTTGGTAGATGAATAGATAAAGATAATGTGCATATATACACAGTAGAATAGTACTTAGCCATTTAAATAAACACAAAGAAATCGTGCTATTTGCGACAACATAGATGGATTTTGCAGGTATTATGCTAAGTGAAATAAGTCAGAAAAAGACAAATTCCATCTGATTTCACTTGTATGTGTCTAAAAACAAAATGTGCAGATACAGAGAACAGATTGGTGGTTATCAGAGAAGAAAGGAGTTGAGTGATGGACAGAATGAGTGAGGGGGGGGTCAATTTAATGGTGACAAATGGTAATGACTAATGTTGGTGATTCCTTTGGTGTGTAAACAAATATCAAATTATTATGTTGTATACCTGAAACTAATGTTATGTTATATACCAATTTTACCTAAAAAAAAAATTAGTATAAAAAGGAGAAATATTCGAGAACATTTATTCAAGAGAACTTTAAAAAGTTTAATGAATTTATAGCCAGTTTTTTCAGCATTCAGTATGAAGGCCAGTTTTTTAGTTGTTTTATTTTTTGTTTGGTTTTAGCAAGAGAGAGGAAGGGAGAGAGATGAGAAGCATTGCTTATTGTTGTGGCACTTTTAGTTGTTCGTCCATTGCTTTTTAGATATGCCTTGACCAAGAACTCCAGCCGAGCCTGTGACCCCTTTCTCAAGCCAGAGACCCTTGAGCCCACACTCAAGTCATATAAGCCCATGCTGAAGCTGGTGACCTCAGGGTTTTGAACCTGGGACTTCAGTGTCATAGGTTGACACTCTGTCCACAGCACTACCACTGGTCAGGCGACTTGCCCTAATTCTTGATTAATATCTATTTCTTTTAGGCTTGGGAAGTGATCTAATAATTTAGTAATCGAGACAAAGACCTAGGGGGGAAAGTAAGTAAATACAAGTGTGTCCGTAAAGTCACGGTGCACTTTTGACTTTTTTAAAAAAAAATTTTTTTTTAATTTACTTTTTATTTTAGTGAGAGGAGGGGAGGCAGAAACAGACTTCCGCATATGCCCGGACTGGGACCCACCTGGTAAGCCCACTAGGGGGTGATACTCTGCCCATCTGGGGCCCTTGCTTTGTTGCAACCAGAGCCATTTTTTTAGCTCCTGAGGTGGGGGCCATGGTGTTATCCTCAGCGCCCGGGGCCAGCTTGCTCTAATTGAGCCATGGCTGCAGGAGGGGAAGAGAGAGAGAGAGTGAGAGAGAAGTGAGAAGGGAAGGGGTAGAGAAGATATGGGCGCTTCTCCTGTGTGCCCTGAGCAGGAATTGAACCCAGGTCTTCCACATGCCGGGACAACTCTCTACCATTGACCCAACCAGCCAGGGCTAACATTATATTTTTATAAGGCATAAATTAGTGACTTAAATCAAATCCATTTACATTTTCAAACAAGAGATTGAGCTTCTCAACCCTTTTTTTCTTACACAGTCTTGTTCATTAATAATTGAAATTTTGTTAATTATTTTACATATGCTGATTGCATAAAAAATAGATTGCATATTAGAAAATAGAGATAAAAAAGAGAAAACTCTCAAGACAGAAATAAGTATTAACATTTTTATTTATAGCCATCTAGATTTTACCTAAATATTTTTACAAAAAGAAGGAATGATTAAAAAATGAATCATTTTCACTTAAGAACAAATTATAGAGAAAAAAGGCCTAATTTGTACAGATGATAGATTTATTTATTAGTGGGATTTTGTGCCATGTTATCATTAATTTGCCTATTTAACAATTTTGCATGCTATATTTTACAGTTCGTATAGCAAATCACAGTTTCACAGCAATGTTAGAAATTTTAATAGTTCCCAGGAAATCTTTGTTAGTTTATTAATCTTGATTAGTAAATGTAAGTATTAACTACTTTGGTGAAAACTGGGATTCTCATTATATGTGATTTCTGACCTTTTATACTCAGGATTGTGAGTCGTGGTCAGACTAGCTTCAAGTTCAATTGAATTTATTTCAAGTTTGAATTGGATACACTGGAGAACAAAATTTTTGTTGCATCCACAAAAACACTTGTTCTTACCTAATTTGATTGTGCTGATCTCAAATCTGACATTTGTCTTTGTAAACTACAGTTTATTTACAATTTGAGATTTTAGGTTTTCATCTTATTGTAAAATTTTCAACATTTAGTTTAACATAATAGTAGAATGTCCTCGTGGGCATCATCTTTGTGAAAATATAATAATTTATATAATGCAGTAAATACACGAATACACTAAAAGATATGATTGCATCAGAGTTTGTCTACAATTTTGAAATAGAACATATTAAAACACTTATTTTAATCATAAAATTTGCGCAAAACTTATTTAAATTCTATTCAGGCAAAAATTTGTGTTTGTAGTTCTTGCATTTGTGTACTCGTTAAGGACAATCTCGTTTGATGCTCTAGCAGTAGTCTGCTCATCAATAACAGCTCCAAGATTTTTGGGAAACTTATCAAGGAGACTGTTCAGGAAGTGAATTTTAACACTCATGTCACATCTAATGTCGCGGAAAGCCAACAGCATCCTTTGAACCAGAAGTTCATAGTTTTCTGCTCTTTTGTTGCCAAGGAAGTTCTTTGTAACGGCCACAAAAGACTGCCATGCTGCTTTCTCCTCCTTATTCATCATCCTGGCAAATTCTTCATCACGTATGAGGGTTCGAATTTGAGGTCCATCAAATACACCTGCTTTTATCTTCTTGAAAGACAAGGTAGGAAAAGCAGAAATAATATGTTGAAAGCATTCACTTTCTCTATTCAAAACCTGAACAAACTACTTCATTAAGCCAAGTTGGATGTGAAGTGGGGGAAAAATGATCCTGTCTTGATTAACTACAGGTTCACTCACAATATTTTGCATCTGTACTTCCAGAACTTCACATTTTGGCCACTCCTTCTGTGTCCAGTGTTTCTCCCCAGCTTGGCTGTCCACAAACACAGAAAGCAAGGATACTTTGTGAAACCTCTCTGTTGTCCTAGCAGGAAATTGACCATTTTAAGATCCACACAAACGATCCAGTTATGCTCCTCATACTTCAGAAAATCGAGGACAATTTTTATGTCATTATAATCTTCTCGCAGATGAGTTGAATAACCAATTGGAACCGCTGCATAAACATTACTGTTGTGTAGGAGAAAACATTTCAGACTCCGTTTAGAGCTGTCAAGAAATAGCCGCCATTCTGTTGGACTGTAAGTGGTAACACCTAGCTGGCTGAGAAGACTACTGATATCATGACGGTGAACAAAGTGTTTGTCTTCAGAAAAATCCATAAAAATTTGTTCACGCTTCCTGAAATGGGATACTTTAGCTGACCATTGAAGTCCATTCTTTTATTGAAGCCTGGAGGCTAATAACTCAGCTGCTTTCTTTGATAGGCCCAAATCTCTTACTAAGTCATTCAATTCGGTTGGCTAAAGTGAAAGACCCTTTAATGACTGGTTAGCATCAGAAAAAGACCCTTCAGATTCTACATTTCCTCATGCATCTTATCAAAATATACTTGATCACCATGTTCACTTTCTTCATCCTTAGAAGAAATAAACCCATTGAAAACTGGAACGGGGAATGTCTCAGAGTGTGGGACAGGTCATATTGTTGAAGGAATATTAGGATATGCGATCATATGCCATTTTTCTTGCTGTTGTCCTTTGTATGGATCAGACAGAACTAACAGTCACTGCTATGGTCCTTAGGTTCATGCCATACCATGGGAATACCAAAAGACATTCCTTTGCATTTTCCTTTTGTCCAGCCATGAAGCATTTTCTCACAATTATGACATACAATATTAGGAGCCCAATTCTTGTCTTGATCACCAAGGGGAACTTGAAAATAGGCAATATATGCATGTGTCACAAATGATGAAATATTGCACCTTTGACATTGAAGTATGTAACCAACACATATATAACAGAAAGTGTCAGGACTATTTTTACATTTTGCCTACTCAAGAAGTCATGATTCAATCTTAAAATAATAGGGTGTTTTTATCAGATAATAATTTTTTATATTTAAAAACAACTGCAATTATGTCCAAGTGATGTTTGTAAAACCTTACTTGCGTTGTGGTTATCTTCAAGAGTCGTTGCCCTTTAACTCCAATTTTAAAACCAATGCATGCCATTAACTGTAACAAAAAGAAATTAAATTTGCATAAAAACTAGAGCATGCACCAAAGAACAGATTTCAGATTTGGAATCAGCGATGCAGAAATGTATAGAAAAAGTTCTAAAACCTCATGCAACAGAAAACGGAAAAAAAAATTTTCCCCCGTGTTATTGGTTTGTGTAGCAAAAGAGAAGTCAGGACACGCAACTAGTTCTTCACAAGGTTAAATTTGCTCAATATGTGATTGCTAAAGGAAACTTAAAGTATTAGTTTGAGATTGTCTCTTTATTGTTATGAAATGATAGTGTCTATTCATATTAGGTAGTTCCTCTTATAAAATGCCCCTGCTTCACAAAATAAGGGAATGGTTTATCAGGGTTGACTTTTTTTCTTTCCCAATTGTACTGACCCACTAAGTTCTATTTCATCTTAGATGTCATAAGAAAGCCTTCTTTTTCTGTCCAAATTATACTTTATTTTTAGACTTGGAAGTTTTGCTATAACTCTACTGAGCTACATTAAAAGATAAACAGTTCTTTAGAACAAAAGAATTCTTGCTTTCTCCTGTATATGCTTAACTTTCGTGGATATGTGTCCTCAGATTTAACCAGTATTCTTAATCTAACTGCCATTTCTAGGGCACAACCCAAATTTGCTTTGCAGATGTTTTGCTTCAATTTTTAAGTAAAAATGTAGATATACTCGAGAATAAAAGAATTTATCGTTTCCAGATGTGAGTACAGACAGGATCTCTGGGAGAGACTATATTATATTAGACTGGCTCTTAAGGTTCTAGAATAGCTTTCCTTCCTGTACCCAGTGTGACCCTCATTTTGTAACTCTCCAACTCCTCATTACCCTTGGGGGGGTGTGTTTCTGTTGGACTATGTCATTTAAGCATACGTCTGATTTTTATTTTAAAAACCTGTCATTTTAGTTGAAAAATAAAAAGAATTTCATAGTAAATGAAGTAGAATTTGCCATTACTGTTTTTTGGCTTTACAATCTCCCTAATTCTGTTAAGATCTCACAGAACTTCCTTAGTGGGAGGGAAGTGGGTACAGAGAAACTGATACAGAGTGTGATTATAAAATATAGGCAAATAAAGACCCTCCCGTCTCCAGTATACTTAACACTTTCCTGTTTTTCTTCCGGAAGATAACTGAGTAGATTGTATTTTTTTGCTGATCATTTGCTATCATTGTGGACTCTTTAATGTTATTCTTCAGTGGTATCTAATAAAGAAGTTAGTCTAGGGTGACCACAGGAAGTGCTTTAGGAAGGATTATTCTGAAGATCATGAAACTGCTAACATTCTAAATAAAACTTTATAAAAGCTTACAATTACCACTGAGAACCAATTCCACATCTAGCTTAAAAGTTACAAATAGACCTTTCTTAGAAGAGATCCAGGGACCTAAATGTTTATTTAACTATAGGCTTTGGGAAAGGTTGGCAAATTCAGCCTAAGAACAGTCATAGAATTTTGTGATTTTGCATTAAATTACAATTCAGTGTCTTGGTACAAATGGAACCAAAGACTATAGTGGTTTCTTTCACCTTAGTTCTACAGGAAACATTTAAAACACTCATCTAGCCTGAAATCAGTTCACTTTCTGCACATGTTCCTGACAAATAATAGCATAGCTTAGGTTCCACAGTTGGATCAGGAACAGGGTGGCCTGTTGTATTACCCTTGCAATCTGACAAGTTAAAATTTACATTTCTGAATCTACTGATTCTTTGAATTACCTGTTATACTTCTATGCAAAATAAAGCCTTCTGTAACCCAATGGGTAAAATCCCTAATGTGCCTTTTAATATTAATGGTCCCTCTGTTTTTCCAATGCCAATGTGTTCTCCCAGAACCACACAAGTGTGTATGTAATTCAGAAAGCTCTAGAGGCCACTCCTCATATTGGATCACTAATAATGGAAATCTAAGGGACTTGGCTTTCTGGAAAGAGTGAGTGTTCATACATAATCTATTACTCAGGCCTGGCTTTAACCAGCAATCTTGATCCCCAAACCCAAATTTGTGAGGGAAAATTAGGCCCTGTTTCATGTACTTAATTTTTTCTCTGGTTTAAAAGAAAACATTTTTATTTTAAGTATTTTAATTTTTACTTTCATTTTTGAAGTGCCAAGGGTTTCAAAGTTAAATTTTTTCTTTTTCTAGCTACCATTTTTTCCCTCTACCCCAGCAAGTTGTCTCCAAGTCTGCTTATCTGCTTCTAATCTAGATGGCATCCTGTTTTTTGTTTGCTTTTTTGTTTTGAGAAGAAAATAAAAAATTGTCCCCTTAGATGAGAAGGAGGCCAGAAATTCTAAATGTCTCTTGTTTTTCACATCAGGACTATTAGATCTTTTGAGCCCTTCAAAGTCATGAAAAATGAACAGATCAGAATTAATTGGAAATAAAAGAAGTAATATTTTTATTGACATAATTGTATAGTTAAGTAAAAGATAACATAGGCTACTGATAGCTAAATATAAAAAAAGTAATTGTAGCTAAAAATACCAATAGGATTTATTTATTTTACCTTCTAAAGGTAATGTTCTAGGGCTTGAGATTAATTTTAGAATGAAGCCAAATATACCTGAACAAATGTTTAAATGTTTTCTTTGTTTTATTTTTATTAATTTTAATGGGGTTACATTGATAAATCATGGTACATATGTTCAGAGAAAACATTTCCAGATTATTTTGACATTTGATTTTGTTGCATACCCATTACCCAAAGTCGAATTGTCTTCCGTCACCTTCTATCTGGTTTTATTTGTGCCGCTCCCCTCCCCCCACTCTCTCGCTTTCCCCTCTCCCGCGCCCAGTAACCACCACACTCTTGTTCATGTCCCTGAGTCTCATTTTTATGTCCCACCTATGTATGGAATCATATAGGTCTCAGTTCTTTCTGATTTACTTATTTCACTTCGTATAATATTATCAAGGTCCATCCATGTTGTTGTAAATGATCCGATGTCATCATTTCTTATGACTGAGTAGTATTCCATAGAATATATGTACCACATCTTCTTTATCCAATCATCTATTGAAGAGCTTTTTGGTTGTTTCCATGTCTTGGCCACTGTGAACAATGCTGCAATGAACATGGAGCTGCATGTGTCTTTACGTAGCAATGTTTATGAGTTTTGGAGGTATATATCCAGTAGAGGGATTGCTGGGTCATATAATAGCCCTATTTTTAATTTTTTGAGGAACCACCATACTTTCTTCCATGGTGGTTGTACTACTTTACATTCCCAGCAACAGTGGATGAGGGTTTCTTTTTCTTCACAGCCTCTCCAACATTTGTTATTGCCTGTCTTGTTGATAATAGCTAATCTAACAGGTGTGAGGTGGTATCTCATTGTAGTTTTGATTTGCATTTCTCTAATAGCTAATGAAGATGAGCATTTTTTTTATATGTCTGCTGGCCATTTGTATTTCTTCCTGGGAGAAGTGTCTGTTCATGTCCTCTTCCCATTTTTGTATTGGATTGTTTGTTGTTGAGTTTTATGAGTTCTCTGTATATTTTGGATATTAGGCCCTTATCTGTGCTGTTTTTTGAAAATATCATCTCGCATTTAGTTGGCTGTCTGTTTATTGTCAGTTTCTGTTGCTGTGCAAAAGCTTCTTAGTCTGATGTAGTCCTCTTTATCATTATGAAATGACTGTTTTAGTCTCTGATTACCTTTGCTGTCTTGTAGTCAGCACTGTTAGATATGAGTATTGCTACACCTGCTCTTTTTTGAATGTTATCTGTTTGAACTATTGTTTTCCAGCCTTTCACATTGAATTTGTTTTTATCCTTGTAGCTTAGATGTGTTTCTTTTTTTTTGCTTTTTTTTTTTACAGGGACAGAGAGAGAGCCAGAGAGGGATAGATAGGGACAGACAGACAGGAACGGAGAGAAATGAGAAAATGAGAAGCATCAATCATCAATTTTTCGTTGCTGTCACAACACCTTAGTTGTTCATTGATTGCTTTCTCATATGTGCCTTGACCGTGGGCCTTCAGCAGACCGAGCAACCCCTTGCTGGAGCCAGCGACCTTGGGTGCAAGCTGATGAGCTTTTGCTCAAGCCAGATGGGCCCGCGCTCAAGCCGGTGAGCTCAGGGTCTCGAACCTGGGTCTTCCGCATCCCAGTCCGACGCTCTATCCACTGTACCACCGCCTGGTCAGGCTAGATGTGTTTCTTGTAGGCAGCATACAGTTGGATTTTCTTTTTTAATCCATTCTGCTACTCTGTGTCTTTTTATTGGTGAGTTTAATCCATTTACAGTTAGTGTAATTATTGACACTTGAGAGTTTCCTATTGCCATTTTATATATTGCTTTCTGATAGTTTTGTATCTTGTTTGATTCTTCTCTTTTGTTTTTCTATCATTTGTTTTTGTTTGGTTGTAATCCTTTCTTCTTTCCTCTGTTCCCTTTTTTTTTTTACAGGGACAGAGAGAGGGATAGATAGGGACAGACAGACAGGAATGGAGAGAGGTGAGAAGCATCAATCATTAGTTTTTCATTGCCATTACGACACCTTAGTTGTTCATTGATTGCTTTCTCACATGTGCCTTGACCGCGGGCCTTCAGCAGACTGAGCAACCCCTTGCTGGAGCCAGCGACCTTGGATCCAAGCTGGCAAGCTTTTGCTCAAGCCAGATGGGCCCACGCTCAAGCTGGTGAGCTCTGGGTCTTGAACCTAGGTCTTCCGCATCCCAATCCGACGCTCTATCCACTGCGCCACTCCCTGGTCAGGCTGTTGCTTCTTTTTTCAAGCCATGTGCTTCTGTGGTAGTTTTTTCAGGGGTGGTTACCATTAAGTAATGGAAAGGATACCTATCATGTTCATTGTAGTACATTGTCTCATGAGTGCTTCTGCACTCCATCCTCTGCTACTGTTAATTTTTGTCCTCTCCCCTTTTTTGTTTTTGTTGTCACAGACTAAATTTGATTTTATTGTGATCTTGATGGAGCTTTTACTTGTGGTTTTGTTTTGTTTTGTTCTTTGTGTATGGTTGGAAAAACCCCTTAATATTTCCTGAAGTGGGGTATTTCTGGTGATAAATTCCCTCATCTTTTCTGTATCTCTGAATGTTTTTATTTCTCCTTCCTATTTGAAGGATAGCTTTCATGGGTATAGTATTCTTGGTTGGAAGTTTCTCTCTTTCAGAACTTTAAATATTGGAGTCCACTCTCTTCTAGCTTATAGAGCAGTGGTTCTCAACCTGGGTTCTATCGAACCCTAGGGGTTCGATAAGTCAGTCTCAGGGGTTCGGAGAAGCCTCTGCCGCGGAGGCCAGAATAAAGTAATACCGTAATTTGTTGTGAGTTCATGCACTTTGTTGGTTTTGTTCTTTGAGCAAGGCGATGTTCATGCACGGCTCATTTTGTGCACCAGTAAAAAAACATATACCTATGTCTTGAATTTGGAAAAATAAATCCTATTTTATTTATCACTAAAGAAGGGTTCGGTGAATGCACATATGAAACTGGTGGGTTCGGTACCTCAAAAAAGGTTAAGAACCACTGTTATAGAGTTTCTGATGAGAAATCGTTCCAAGTGAAAAAAAGTTTCCTTGGGTCAGTGAGGGAAGCGGAATACTCCGTTCTTCGTCCTATTTCCTTCAGAGTGGTATTTCCGCCACCTTTTCGCCCAGTCGTCCCTTTGTTTGATGTGTGTGTACTTCACATGCTCCTGGGATTGTTTTTCTGTCCCTAGTTGTTGAATTTGTTGAAATTTCATGGAGAGGTATCTGGAGCCCTCCTCCCGGTGCCATTTCTCTGATGTCACTCTAAATGTTAATTAAAGGATAAAGGGAGTAAAGTTTTAAGAACATACTTATATTTTGTGAGTAAGTGGGTTAATAAAAATATTTCCCATTGGAAGTATAATCACTGTATTTCTGACTTTAATTTTTATTTAACCAGAGTATATTTATAATTAATAAATTAGAATTATTAATTGTGCTATAAAGTAAACTTAATAAGAATATACAATATGTAAAGTCTTCCTGAATGAATATAACCAGTAGTAATTAGGAATGGGTATTTTGTTTTGGCTTACTGAAAAGTTAAATGATAGTGGAATCAATTTAAGCATAGCTCTTCCTGTATTAGTAATACCTTAATCTGTAACACTGCCTTTTTCCTGTCTCCAGAAAATTCACATCACTGTGACATAACACTTTTTGTAAGGAAACACCAATTTATACCTTGTCTTCCTTCCTTGTGTGTTAATGTGACCTTGGTGCACCTGGCCTCCCAAACGCGACTTTTGCTAGAGTTTAAAACCTAAGAAATGCTATCCCTATTAGGAAAACTAATACACTCTAGCCCCACTTTGAAATATTTTAAGCTTCCATAAATTAAAATATTTTTAGGATCTATTTAAGATTTTCTCAAAATATACCTATATTTTAAATAGATATTACTTTTTTCTCTTTCTAAGGAGTAAATTTAATTTGCCTTGACTAAAGGATCAGAGATCAGATAAATAGTTTTTTGTGACTATTTGTAGTAAGCTACATTATACTATGATTTGTGAAAGGAATTTTTTTTTTTTTTTATAGGAACAGAGAGAGAGTCAGAGAGAAGGATAGATAGGGACAGACAGACAGGAACGGAGAGAGGTGAGAAGCATCAATCATTAGTTTTTCGTTGCCGTCTCAACACCTTAGTTGTTCATTGATTGCTTTCTCACATGTGCCTTGACCGTGGACATTCAGCAGACTGAGCAACCCCTTTGCTGTAGCCAGTGACTTTGGGTCCAAGCTGACGAGCTTTCTGCTCATGCCTGATGGGCCCACGCTCAAGCTGGCGAGCTCAGGGCCTTGAACCTGGGTCTTCCGCATCCCAGTCCGGCGCTCTACCCACTGCGCCACCGCCTGGTCAGGCTGAAAGGACATTTTGAAGTTAGTAGAATGTCAACTACTACAGTAGTATAGGCTTGCAAAGTGGTTAGAAGTTAGCTGGGACTACTGCTATCCAAAGTGATCCTGTGTGTATTCCTTATTGCAAAGATGTAACCTCATACTGAAAATACAAATTTGGTCTTTTTTTTTTTTTTTTTTTTTTTATAGAGTCAGAGAGAGGGATAGATAGGGACAGACAGACAGGAACGGAGAGAGGTGAGAAGCATCAGTCATTAGTTTTTCGTTGCCGTTGCGACACCTTAGTTGTTCATTGATTGCTTTCTCACATGTGCCTTGACCGCGGGCCTTCAGCAGACTGAGCCACCCCTTGCTGGAGCCAGTGACCTTGGGTCCAAGGTGACAAGCTTTTGCTCAAGGCAGATGGGCCTGCGCTCAAGCTAGTGAGCTCGGGGTCTCGAACCTGGGTCTTCAGCATCCCAGTCCGACGCTCTATGCACTGCACCACTGTCTGGTCAGGCCGAATTTGGCCTTTTATATATGCTTACTTCAGTGGAACTTTTGAGTACTTGGAAAATCACACCTGCTGTTGGCCTTGTTTGATGCAACTCTACTATTCCGCTTTAGATAACATTTGAATTGTACTTATATGATTGATTTGCCTAGAGTAATATTTTAGATAGTAACCCAATTTTTCTAATAGAAAATGATTTTGACTTAAGACTATTTTTTTGAGAAATATTTTTACCAAAAAATTGAGAGAAAGGTACAGAGGTTTCCCATATATTACCTGTTCCTAGGCATGCATAACTTCCCCCATCATCAGCATCCCCCAATATAGTGGTACATTGGTTATAATTGATGAACCTACATTGACACAGCATTATCAGCCAAAGTCATTAGGGTTCACTTTTGTAAATCTGTGGGTTTGAAAAAATGTATAATGACTGGTGTCCTTCTTTATTGTATTATACAGAGTTGTTGACTGCCCTATAAATTCTCTGTATTCTTCTCACTCTACCCCCCAGCCCCTGGCAACTATAGATTTTTATTACTGTCACCTTAATTTTGCCTTTTTCAGAATTCCATATAGTTAGAATCATGCAGTACGTAGCCTTTTCAGATTAGCCTATTTCATTCAGTGATTTGTATTACAGTTTCTTCCATGTCTTGATAGCTTATTTTTTTTAAGCACTGAATAATATTCACCACATGGATGTACCACAGTTGGTCCATTCACCTACTAAAGGACATCTTCGTTACTTTCAAGTTTGGGCAATTATTCATAAAACTGCTATAAATATCTAATTACACAGTTTACTTTACCCCTCATTTCATTTAATTTGCATGTTTTTCTTAAGATCATATCATCTGGGAACAAAAAGGATTTTATTTCTTCCTTGATTTGTGATTTGGTATCAGACATTGATTTGGAGAAATTCTCAGTTATTATTGCTTGGAATAATATATTCTTTTTTTTTCTTCTTCTAGTATTTCCATTTTGCATGTATTATATCTTTTGTAACAGTTCTTGGATATTCTGTTTTGTATTTCTCAGTCTTTTTTTTTAATTTTTCTAGTTTTGGAAGTTTCTGTTGACATATCCTCAAGCGTAGAGATTCTTTCCTCATCTGTTTGCTGTCTTACCAATGAGCCCATTTAAGCAAAGAATTCTTCATTTCCGTGAGAGTGTTTTTGTTCTCTCTAGCATTTTGGTTCTTTGTTCAGATTTCCATCCCTCTTACTTATGTTACACATCTATTCCTGCATGTTGCCAGTTTTTCCATGAGAGTCCTTAGCGTATTAATCATAGTTGTTTTAAATTCCTGATCTGATTATTTCAGCATCCCTGACATATCTTCCATTCTGTTCTTGCTCTGACTCTTCAAACTATATTTTGCATTTAGTATGCCTTGTAATTTTTTGTTGAATAGTAGGCATTATATACTAACTAAAAGAAACTGGCAAGTATACCTTCGGTAATGTAGTGGTATGATATGGGAGAAGTGGTGGCATTCTCTAGTCCTGAGATTAGGTCTCTGTCTTTGTGAGCCTGTGTGTCTGGACCGTGAAGTTCAGCAGTGCTTCTCAGTCCCTCCCCTCACTAGTGGGGAAGGCTAGTTAGAGTGGCCTGGACTGGGGATTTCCTTCTATCGGGTTATTTAAGTAAACTCTGATAAAACTTAAGCAGGTTAGAGTCTGGTAAAATAGTTTCTCATGAGAGCACACCTTGTTAAGAAGAGAATGCTCTGGCATATTTCACAATGCTTTCTTTTTCCTCCTAGCTGTTAGAAGCATGAGGGAATTTTTCTGTAGTCTTCACTATGAGAACCTGGTAGAACTCCTGGAGATAAACTCACACAAGTGTGAGGGCCCCTCGTGATTGGATCCTCCTGGAGTTTTTAACGTGTAGACTTGTGCACACTGACCTTCCAGCAATTCAATTACAGTTCGGGTTCTCCTGCTCAGTACTGGTTTCTGCTGCAGTTTCTACTCCCGGTTTCCCTCCACTAAGTTATAATTCTTTGTCTCTGCTCCCCTATCTCATTTTGGGGGTAGCAGTTTACACTGTCGCCTCACTTTGATGAATCAAAGAAGCAATGTTAATATAACCAATTAAGTAAATACTATCCTGGCATTGCTAAAAATCCAGAACCAAGGATGTTTGTACTGTTACTTTTTGAAAGGTGGACTAATTAATTACCCTATAGACTCAGCCCAAAGCAGTGCCAAACGTTTTAGTATCCAGATAAATATAAAGTAAATAAAGATGATGAATGTCCTATCTGCTGCTAATGTATCTAACTTTGAAAACAAAGGGGTTGGTGGATGATCGGCTGACATACAAAATACCTCATAAAATATAAAATACACAAGACAGTTTCTTAGAAACGTGGTAATGGTAAATAAAGGTAATGGTAAAGGTAGGTAGTTCTTTAGTACAGTAACTCTTTAGTAAATAGATATATGTTATCCCAAAGCTAATTTTGTTTGTTAAAAGAAATGCTTTTCAATTACAGGGTAATATTAAGCATAAAGACCACATTGACCATCAGAAGGATAAAGTTGCTTTAACTCTGGCTCGTCTCGCCCGCCATGTTGAAGTGGAGAAACAACAGAAAGAAGAGAAGAATAGAGCATTCAGGGTATGTAGCTATATTTAATTGGTGTTTAACCAAATTATAGAATTATTTATAATGAAGTTGTAAACAGAAATTTGTAATAAAAAATACATAATTGAATTCATGTTCAACATGGACTCTCGATAGTGCATCAATTTAGCAGTAATTCACAATAGCTTTTACGTCTGTTTTTAGTTTGTTGGATTCTTTTTTTTACTTTTTTGTTGAATTTATTGAGGTGACATTGGTTAATAAAATTATATAGATTTCAAATGTATAGTTCTATACTACATCATCTGTGTTTTACACTTTATGTGTACCTCTCCAAGTCAGTTCGCCTTCCATCGCCATTTATCCTGCCTATACCCTCTTCTACCTCCCCCCACCTAGTTTGTTGGAGTCTGATCATATATGTATATATTGGAAAAAATGGAAAAATAGAATTACTTTAATTTTTGGAATTAAAAATAATTGGATTACTCAAAGCAAATGAGCAATTAAAAGGTTTCTGGTTACTTTATCACAAGAGTAAAACTTGTTGCCTGACCAGGTGGTGGTGCAGTGGATAGAGCGTTGGACTGGGATGCGGAAGACCCAGGTTCGAGACCCCGAGGTCGCCAACTTGAGCGCGGGCCCATCTGGCTTGAGCAAAAGCTCACCAGCTTGGATCCAGCGTCACTGGCTCCAGCAAGGGGTTGCTCGGTCTGCTGAAGGCCCACGGTCAAGGCACGTGTGAGAAAGCAATCAATGAACAACTAAGGTGTCGCAACAAGAGTAAAAATTGTTTATCAGGTTTGTCGATATGAGCTGGTCATATCTACAGTTAATTTTCTATTAAATAGAGCGAGACCACTTTCTTAAAATTCAGCCTGTCTCCAGATTAAATCAGTTACTAAAAGGAAGAAATTTGAGTCAGGGTTGTAGAAGAGCTGCTCTGTGGAAATGAAGCGTCATTTGGAATCTCATATGATATAAATCCTTTCCAAGACTTGCTTTAGAAAGTCCCAAAGGAAATTACTTAAAGAACTCCCTCAATATTGACACTTGTCTGTTAGGAGTAGAATGTTGATGAATTTGGTTTAAACAACAAAACAAAAAACTTCACAGTAGGATTTTTAAAATGGAAATTGAAATCATGGCTCCTCCAGCTGTTTGTATTTTAGCAGGTCACTTAGCTTTTATAGACTTTGGACTTCAATCTGTAAAGAACAGAGTTGGGAATAATCTTTCAAGTTGAGATAAGCACTATTATATATAGTGTGTCCGTAAAGTCATGGTGCACTTTTGACTGGTCATACCGTCAAAAGTGCACCATGACTTTACGGACACACTGTATTTAACATCTGTTTTTGATGCCTTGATCATTCATTGGTTATTATAAGGGAATGTATATATTTTTGTAGCATCTGTTTTAGTATTTCTTCATTTGATATACAATAAATCAACCCTTACATTTAGAATTAAGTGTTTTTTCTGGATAGAATTAGTTTTTTTTAATGTAATACCAATTAAATGAGAGCATAGTATTCTAATTGTGTGTTTAAAATGCTGGGTCATAGAGATATTTTAAAAATAGGATTATTTCTTTTCTGGCAGAAACAGTATTGAATTTGAAGGAAGATTGTTTCCCAAAACTGTTTGAAGTATATTGTTTGTGGTTCCTGGGGAAAAAAGGAGTTGTTTGCAAGCTGTCCTCACTTTCTGCAGATTTCCTGAGTGATGCTATTGTTTTTCTCCTAGGCAGTGTTAATGGACACGTAAATAATAAAACTTTCAGGATGAGTTTAGACTCTTATGGTCCCTATGACAACCAGGGTTTTTTTCAAGAGTAGTTTTAGCTGCCGTCTATGTAAATGTTCATTTGTTTTATTAAAGACTTTACTTAGCATTGAAGAAAATTTTTTGAAATTTTTATTTAATCAACTACAAAGAATAAATATCTTTTCTAAGAGAGAAACAGACTTACACAGATGCTTTATTTAGCTCCTTGCTTGCTATCCATTCATTATTTTTCTTTCATTTGTAGTTGGTTCCCCTTATGGCTAAGTTGTTTTTTACAAGATGATAGCAACTAAAACAAACTACACAGAAAGGAAGATAATGAAACTGAAAAACAAATTTTTTCTGTGCTGGCTGGTTGGCTTAGCATTGGCCTGGCGTGTGGAAGTCCCGGGTTCGATTCCTGGCCAGGGCGCACAGGAGGAGCAACCATCTGCTTCTCCACCCCTCCCCTTCTCCTTTTTCTCTGTCTCTTTCTTCCCCTCCCACAGCCAAAGCTCCAGTGGAGCAAAGTTGGCCCTGGTGCTGAGGACGGCTCTATGGTCTCTGCCACAGGTGGTAGAATGGCTCCAGTTGCAACAGAGCAACGCCCCAGATGGGCAGAGCATCGCCCCCTGGTGGGCTTGCTGAGTGGATCCCCATTGGGCACATGCAGGAGTCTGTCTCTCCGCCTCCCTGCTTCTTTCTCACTTCATAAAAACCAAAAAATTTTTTTAAAAAATAATTTTTTTCTTCTTTTTTCATTATTTAAATATTTTAGCGAGCAAGAGGGAGACACACAGATAGGAAGGGAGAGAGATGAGAAGAATCAACTCATAGTTTTGGCTCCTCAGTTGTTTATTGATTGCTTTCTCATATATGCCTTGACTGGGGGGCTCCAGTTGAGCCAGTGATCCCTTGCTCAAGCCAGCGACTGTGGGGTCATGTCTATGATCCCGCCCACAAGCCAGCAATCCCTCACTCAAGCTGATGAGCCTGCACTCAAGCCAGATGAGACCACGCTTAAGCTGGCAACCTAGGGGTTTCAAACCTGGGTCCTCAGTGTCACAGGCTGATGATGCTCTATATCCACTGTGCCGCTATCTAGTCAGGCAAAATAAAAATAATTTTTGAAGAATTCTAGTAGGGTATAGATAACGCTGACTAAAAATAGACAATAATAGAAAATGTCTTTCAACGAGTCTAGGTGTTTTTGAATGTTTGGTGTCTCACTGTTCAAATAGATTGTCTTTTATGATGGAGTGCATTTAAAAAAAGTTTATTAAAGTCTGTGCTGGACATAATGTGCTGTGCTTAGTAGTTAACCAGCTACCAAAAGCTTTGTTTATTGGTATTTCAGGAATTAAGAGAACTTGCAATAAGTGATATAACCATAAAGTTTGTGGAAGTAGCTTTGTAACATAGAAAAAGTGTAGCTCTTTTGGAGATTATTTCAGTCAGCAAACGTTTTTGAGCATTGACTATGTTTGGTCACAGAGTTAAAATTCTATTGTGAGAAATGCCAGAGAACATGTTTTTAAAACTTTATTTATTTTTATTTCCTTTCCATTGAATTTATTGGGGCAATACTGGTTAACAAAATATGGTAATTTAATTGAAAATTTTTTATTGTGATAGATTTTTATAAGGAATGTGATAAATGGTTGAATTTTGTAAATAAATAATCTTCATAGTCTTCTGGAAGCTTACCATACTGTTTTCTTTGCATAAACTAACTTTGTTTCCCATAGCATGTTATTCAGAATAGTGATCCTATAGCATACACTTTGAAGAAAAATAACAGGTGGTTTTTTATTAAGTTGGGATTCTGCTTACTCTCTGATGGGAAATCACACACACATTAGTGCTTTAAGGTTTTGGAAGCCCTGTACTAAAGGAACCTTTTAAATTTTGTATTAAAATCAGTATCTGTATTTACTGAAGTTGATTACAGAGGAGTTTTAAAAATAATGCATAGTAACATCTTTGAGCATTCATTTTCTATAGCTGTATTTTGAAAAATGTTCCAATAAGATTTTTTTTCAGATGAAAATTATGAATCTGCCTTGTCCAGTTGGCTCAGTGATAGAGCCTTGGCCCAGTTTGTGAAGTCCCAGGTTCAATTCCCAATTCCAAGTCAGAGCACACAGGAGAAGTGACTATCTGATTCTCTGCCCCTCCTCTTCCCCCTTCCCCCTTCTCACTTCCCACTTCCCCCTTCTCTCTTCCTCTCTCTCTCACTCTCTTTCTCTCCCTTCTTCCCTCCCTCCCTCCATCCCTCTCTCCCCTCCTCCTCCTCCCACAGCCATGGCTCAATTGGTTTGAATGAATTGGCCCTGGGCACTGTGTATGGCTCCATGGCCTCGCCACAGGTGCTGAAATAGCTCAGTTGCCAAGCAACAGAGCAGCAGTCCGGTACAGACAGAGCATTGCCCACTAGGGGGCATGTGGGGTAGATCCCTGTTGGGGTGCATGTGGTAGTCTGTCTCTCTGCCTCCCCACCTCTCAGTTAAAAAAGAATTCATCTATTTAAATCTCCCTGTTCTACTTACTCTTCCTTACCGAAGATACTGTTATATTGCTAACTAGGCCTTTCATTATTCTGACGACCTCTGTGTTTCAAATCAAATGTTTGTGAATTTATCTTTTTTTTTTAAGAACATAAGCTTTTTGAAACAATACGATGTACTATTTAAGTGCATGGATCCTAGAATTAGATTACAAGAGTCTAAATACCGGCAGTTCTGTTTATTCTTGGGCAATATACTTGACCTTTCTGTACTTCAGTTTCCCATTATAAAATGGGAACAGCAGTAGTACGTATTGCATAGAGTTATTATGAGAATTAAGTCTAAAATGCTCTTACAACAGTTACTGTTAATGGTAAGTGGTTAATAAATATTGTTAGCTACAACATGATTAGAGAATATGCAAATAGACTTACAGATAACATAACTACATTTAGAGACTTTAACAGTCTGAAGCATCTAATAGAATGGTTGACACTGGCCTGCTGACTGTTTTTGTAAATAAGTTTTTATTAGAACATAGCTATGCCCATTTGTTTACATAGCGTCTGTGGCTGCTTCCATACTATAGTGGCAGAGTTGAGTACTTGCAATAGAGATTATATCAGGGGTCGGGAACCGTTTTGGCTGAGAGAGCCATGAACGCCACATATTTTAAAATGTAATTCCGTGAGAGCCATACAATATGTTTAACGCTAAATACAAGTAAATGTGTGCATTTTATATAAGACCAACACTTTTAAAGTACAATAAGTCTCTGAATTTTTTTTAATAATGTTGTTATGCTGTTGCTAACCAATGATGAATAAAGTACTTCTTACTATTAATGCGACTTCTGGTGCTTCATGGTTTTGCTGATGGCTTTGTAGTCTGGTTGATACGTGGTGAGGTTAAGCTTCATGCAGGCGTTGAGACTTCCATCCATTAAACGTGATTGTAGGTTGGTCTTAATGTTCTTTAGATGTGAGAAAGACTGCTCACATGCAGACGTAGAGCCAAACATCGTCAGTACAGTAATACTCACATGCTGCAGTGTGTGGTATGTGATGGGAAGCCCGTTCCAAGTTTTGACAATCAGCTGGTCCACGGGTTGAAGGTTTTTCATTTCTCCCCACTTGTGTTTGCTTGCCAACTCTGCTTGCTGTTGTGCAAGTCTTTCCAAATCTTCATTCAGTGACTTTAACTTATTCACCTACGTGTCTGAGGCCTTCAGATCAGCAGCTTGTAGCTCAAAATCTCTGATGGAGACACCGGGGATGTAACTCAGGTCGGCGCTCTCCACTGCACACTCATGTGGATGGGCGATGAACTTAAAAAAACAAGTGTGCTCACGAAATTCTCCAAAGCGCGCTTTGAATGACTCCAGGAGATTAGATGTGAAGCCTGCTAGCTGCTGTAGATCAAGTTGTTGAGCAGGGTCACTTGCTGTTCATGCATCTTTAAATTCTCCCAGTTTTTCCGTGTAGTAAACGACCTGTTTCAATGTCGGCGATGAAGAGTTCCAGCTTGTTTTCAAATGCAAACACTGCTTGTTGAAAGGATAAGACTGTATTACCAACGCCTTGCATTTTCACATTGAGCTGGTTCAGATGTTCAGTCATGTCCATGAGATAGAACTTCAGGAGCCCCTCAGTGTTAGCTAAGTCAGGATGCTCGACGTTTTTTATTTTAAGAAAAGTCTGGATTTTGCTCAGATAAGTCATGAAACGGCTGAGCACATTCCCTCTTGACAACCAATGCACATTGCTGTGCAGAATCAGACCAGGATAATTATTCCCAACTTCATCGAGCAGTGTTTTAAACTGGTGGTCATTTAAAGCTTGGGCAACAATAAAGTTGATCACCCGAATGACCAGCGACATCACCTCACCAAGCTGCTTGCCACACATCTGAGCACAAAGCGCCTCCTGATGTAGGATGCAGTGAAAACTTAGGATGGTTCTCTTTTCATGTTCATGAAGATGTGCTACGAATCCTCTGTTTTTCCCCACCATGCACGGAGCACCATCAGTACACACTGAAATAAGTTTATCCATTGGTAGATATTTTTCTTTATCGAACTCAGTGAAAGACTTGAAAACATCCTCCCCTCTTGTTCTCTCTTTCATAGGCAAAACAGCAAGACTTTCCTCACGTAGTGTGTCACCTACAGCATACCTTGCTATCACGCTGAACTGGGATAAATGGTTTACGTCTGTTGACTCATCCAAAGCGAGAGAAAAGAATGGTGCTGCATTTATGTCCTTCACTTGTGTTGCCTCAATTTGATTTGCCATCGTGATGGTACGATCGTGAACAGTTCTTGCCGACAGAGGCATGTCTTTTATTCGTTTGATTATCTTGTCTTTATTCGAAAAGTCGTCAAAAAGTTCATTGGCAACATCAAGCATGAATGTTTTGGCATACACCCAATCTGTGAATGGCTTTTCGTTTCTCACAATTGCTAAAGCACCAGCAAAGCTAGCCAAATTCTAGTCACCTTGTTGGGTCTCAACACGGAGTTGCTGCTGACTAGCTTGCACTCTGCACAGTAGCTCTTGACATGCTTTCTTCCTGCTGTCCCCCACTGGATATTTCAATGCAAATGTAGTATGGCGTGTGTCGAAGTGCCGCTTTCTATTTGACCGTTTTATCAATGCAATTTTATCATTGCATGTTAGACACACTGCAAAACCTTCTCTCTCCACAAAGGCGAATTCCTCTGTCCATTCCTGCTGAAAAGTACGATACTCCTCATCTTTTTTTCTTTTAGCCATCTTCTTCATCAAAAGGTTTCTGCAATTAGCTAGGTGACTACTTGATTAAAAGGAGGGAAGTTTACTTTCTGACCTTACAACAACCCATGTACATTATGCATTATCCAATAAAAATTTGGTGTTGTCCCAGAGGACAGCTGTGATTGGATCCAGCCACCCGCAACCATGAACATGAGTGGTAGGAAATGAATGGATTGTAATACATGAGAATGTTTTATATTTTTAATGTTATTATGTTTTTTATTAAAGATTTGTCTGCGAGCCAGATGCAGCCATCAAAAGAGCCACATCTAGCTCACAAGCCATAGATTCCTTAACTCTGTATTATATGGACTGCAAAGCCTAAAATATTTGCTATCTGACCCTTTATGGGAAAAGTTTGCCAATCCTTGATCTAGGTGGCAATAAATGCTTTATACGGGTACATATTAAGTACTAATAAGTATCTGTTTAAAGTAATATATTCATTGAACAAATACTTAATAGGCTTCTGTGTACTTCAGACTATAGAGGGTATGTCAAAAGTAAGTTTATAGTTGGAGTATGCAAAGCATAGTTTATTCTTGTATTATTATTGATTAATTTTTGTATTATTTTCTATATGAACAACTGTAAATCTATTTTTGCTCCACCCAATATATGGAAAATGGGGGGAGGAGTATAAAAGTTTAAAAATGAAACAAATCATTCATATCTTATTCCCAGAAATAGCCACTGAATTTAATATATTTATTTTCTGTCTTCGCCCTTCTGCAGATAGTTATATACAGCTTTAAATTAATCTTTGTTTATATTTGGCATCATTTGTTTAGTACTACTTGGTGGCCTGCTTGATCAAAAATATATTTCTACTTCATTAAAAAAGTTTGGGTAGTATTTCTACTGACTTTAACGAAATGTACTTACCGTAATTTACTTAAACAGGGCCCTGTTGATGGATGTGCAGGTTGAGTGAACTTTGTGCAGCTATAGATAACATTGGATCAACATCTCAGAGCATGAATCTTTGTTTTGACTTATCTTTGGGACCTAGATGTGGAGTTCAGGGATAGAGGCTAACCGGTACTTTCTGATCACTGATGTGTCAAAGTCTTTTTCTCAGGGAAACCAGGTTAGTAATCATAGGTTAATTGATTTTTTTCTTAATATCTTTAGGAAAAAATCGATTTTCAGCATGCTCATGGGTTACAAGAATTGGAATTTATTCGAGGACATTCTGATACAGAAGCAGCAAGACTGTGTGTGGACCAGTGGCTAAAAATGCCAGGTATTCTTTAGAGATCAGTGGAATGCTAAGGTTACCTAGCTTCCATATAGCTTTTAAGACATTGTATTCATTGTATTTGGTTGCTAATAGTATATAAAGTATTTATATTAAAATTTAGTCTTAGTGATTTTTTTTTGACAGAGACAGAGAGAGGGACAGATAGAGACAGACAGACAGGAAGGGAGAGAGATAAGTAGCATTAATTCTTCATTATGACATCTTAGTTGTTTATTGATGCTTTCTCATATGTGCCTTGACTGGGGGGCTACAGTAGAGCGAGTGACCCCTTGCTCAAGCCAGCAAACTTTGGTCTCAAACCAGCAACCATAGGGTCACGTCCATGAGCCCACGCTCAAGCCACTACCTCGGGGTTTCAAACCTGGGTCCTCCGCGTCCCTGTCTGACACTATCTGCTGTGCCACCTCCTGGTCAGGCTAGTTTTAGTGATTCTTAATAATGATCTAGTTTACCCATTATATTCCTGCCTTGGCAAAAGTATATTTTGAGTATAAGTAATATATGTCATCCTTGAGCTCATTAGATATTGCTCATTTATTCATTTACAATTTCATAGTTACTACCAGAAAGTACATGTGTCCCTGGCAGGGTATATAACAGGTTATTTAAGGTCAGGAAAGGCTTCTCTGAGGAAGTGGAATTTAAGCGGAGATCTAAATGATTAGTCAGTGCAGCCTATGTAGATATGTATTCTGTTAGTAAGTGTTCACATGAAAGGCTCCTCTAAAGCATTGGGTAACCTTTTCTTTACTCTTTGCAGACCTGAGATTCCAGGAAGAGTCCCTGAAACATTTTTCCCCTACTAAATAATTAGGTGGATTTTTTTTAAATCTTTTTTTTTAAATTTATTTTTATTCATTTTAGAGAGGATACACAGAGAGAGAGAAAGGGGGGAGGAGCTAGAAGCATTAACTCCCATATGTGCCTTGACCAGACCAGTGCAGGGTTTTGAACTGGCGACCTCACTGTTCCCACGTCGACGCTTTATCCACTGTGCCACTGCAGGTCAGGCAATTAGGTGGATTTTTTAAGAGCCAGTAGGACTGTCCCACCATGGCAACTTTGTAGCCTATCTTATACAAGACCAGCAAGCCCTTAAGGGCTTGGGATATCCACAGAAACCTTAGTGTGGATTGAATTCAGCAGGTTTAATTGCAAAAAGTCATTAGAAATATATATGCATGCACTTCTCAACTTTGAACCTGGATATCTTGTTCTAAAGTTAGTTTTCAGAGGGTTTTTTAAAAATAGTAAAACTACTACCACTTATAAAATAATTCAGTTATGTGTAGATATTTTGACACTTGGCCACTCCCTAAAACTATATTTCCTTATTACCTAATCTGTTTGTGCCTGGAAAATTCCTACCTCACTCCATCCTCCCTTTTAAATACCTTTTCCTCTTCTTTCTTCTTACTTGCCTGTGGGGTTAGCCCCACAGATAATACTCAGCACTAGATGTTGCTAGGATTATTAATTGTACATAAATTTAGTTGCTCAGCCTTCTTTGATTCATTTCTAATATAGTTTTTACCCTGTTATATTGGATTGATATGTTTCTGTCTCTTCTGCCACACTGTATGCTCTGTGGGGATGAAGATCAATGCTTATTAATCCTATGTAGGGTCACTGCCTAAAAAGAATGCTCAGCATAGAAATGCTGAATAAATATTGGTTGAATATTACGCCAAAGGATGCTGTATAAACATTTGCACATGAATACAGAAAACAAGCCTAGAATTTGGGTTCCAAATGTGACTTCTGCAGCTGAAGTGAATTGTTTGGCATTTCAGACCTACTTTAGCAGAAAAGACTTAGGGTAAATGGTTTTGCCTCTTGGAGTTTTCTTCTAAGGCTATAGTTTTAAAGAAGTACTTCTTGATAGTATTTAGTTCTCAGTACCTGTTAATGACTAGCTCTGTGGTTTACCTTAGCTGGAGCAGAATCACCCTGGAGCTTTTAGATACATGTCTAAGCCAAGCCTCCTGAGATAATTAGGGCATCTGTAGTTTTGAAAAGATTCCTAGGTGATTTTGATAGGAAAATAGGCTGGAAATACAACACTTTATCACCTCTAAGATCTCTTCTAAAAACCTTTTATCTCATATGAATCCTGTCTAGAATGGTTTGGGGCCAATAATATGCCCCTTTAACCTAATCCCTGGCCCCAAGATTGTCAGAATATTTTAATTCATTGTAAATTGAATTCATGAGCATCTGTTTGTGTATTTACCCGAGCAAGCCAGAGGGGAACACGAGTCATTTAGCTGTGTCTTTATGATTCTTTGCAAGACTTGTTATTTTATATATCTTGAGGTCATACCTGGTTCATTAGTGGCTGATAAGCTTGAGCCTGGAGGTAAGGTCTTCAGTCATGCTCTTTTTATATGCTTGTTTAGTCTTTTTGCTTAATCCCTGCAACATGGTAAAATTGAAGTTTGGAATCTTCTGCTAGAACAGCCACTTTAGCATTGGGTTGCATTTATTTTTCATAGATGGCCTTTAGAGAGTGATGAGATTGTTGAAGAATATATAGCTGGGGAAAAGACAGATGAGTCATTGCACTCAAATTTTTAGGCAAGTTATAAGATTTGTTCAATGACAGTTTTTAATTAAATTTATTGGGGTGACCTTGGTTATTTAGATTATGTGGGTCCCTGGTTCAATTCCTAGTCAGGGCATACTGGAGAAGTGATCATCTGCTTCTCCATCCCCCACCACTCCTCCTGCAGCCATGGGTGGAATGAGTAAGTTGGCCCCGGGCGCTGACATGGCTCCATAGCCTCGCCTCAGGCATTAAAATAGCTCAGTTCCAGAGCAGCAGCCCCAGATGGGCAGAACATCAGCCCCAGACGGGGTTTGCCAGGTGGATCCCTGTCTGGGCACATGCCAGAGTCTGCCTCTCTGCCTCCCTGCCTCTCACTTGATTTAAAAAAAAAAAAAAAGATTATATGGGTTTCAGGTATACAATTCCATAATACATCATCTGTATATTGTATTGGTGTTCACCAGCCCTGTACTTTAATTTTAAAAAGTGAGGTTCTACTTCTCAGTAACATTAAGGGACTCATTCAATCTATTCCAAAGTATCCAGCTATTATAATTCAGTTATTTTTTTTATTTTTTATTAAAAGTTGCTTAAGTACTTTATAATTACTCTAACTTTAGGAATCTGACTTTTATAGACCTTTACAGTAAGAATGTATTTGCATATTTAATAACTTAAAAACTTACTTTATATAATATTTAAGGAAATGAGCTGCTTAAATAAATCTCTCTGTACTTTGTCTTTCCATGGGTAAAGCTTATTTTCTTTCAAGTGATTGCTTTCTCTATTAGCTAGAGTCTCTATTTGGCTAAAAGTCTCAATGGGCAATGTAAAGCCAGTAGTCACCTTGCCAGTGCAGGTTCGCATTAGATTCGTACAGTCGGTAATAAAACAACGGAGCCAAGAACTGGTGAGCCATCAGCTTTAATTCTAGCTGCACCCAGCGGGCAAGCAAAAACACACACTGGGCTCCAAAACCCACACATTCAGTGCTCACAAAGCTACTGACTTATCCAAGTTTCCTAGAATCAAAGGTTTCTAGCTCACCAGACTTATTCACCTCTGTTTCCCATCTCCTCCTGCACAAATTCTTAACAAACTGGCTTCTTCCTCAGCACTCTGCCATCTTGGCTACTTCTCCTCCACATGGCCTTAATCTGCTCTCCTCTCTAATACCTCAGGAACCTCGAACTAAGAGAGAGCGCAAGCTCCCGGACTGCCCCAGTTTATAGCATAGAAAATCTAAACCTTTAATCCAATTATACATAAAGAAAGTCTCTGATACAAAGCCACCCATCTGAGGCATAATAGGATTCCTCAGGAGAGTGCACCACCCTACATCATCCAATCAGTCAAGGGTGTAGGGAAGTGCTTACTCTTAAACTAAGCCTTAGGCTATAATGACCCGGCCTGCCCACAGCCTGTTCCAGAACACACATTAATATCAACGAACTTCCATGTGGGTAGCGCCATCTTTAACAAAGTGAGCATAATATATTTTATCTGCCCAACAGGCAACATCTGTAATGTGTATGGGCAATAAATAAAAATTTATTTCTAATTCTGACTGCATTAAAAAAATTAAAGATAAAAAGGTGTAATTTATGCCTCTTTAAGATTAAAATAGGATTAATGCTGTGCTGTTCATTGTTGGCAGAATACATTTATAAGCATTTTGGAAGTTTTTAAATGTGGCATTTTCTCCAGAAGGACTACAACAGCAGAAAGGCAGTTGAAACCTTAGGTATATAACCATTTGGGAATCTTAAAACTAGATGGTGTTAAAGGAACAATATCTAGTTGAATGCTTGGGGCTTTGTAGATACTGTCAAATACCCAGTTTTCTGTTGTATGAAATACTCAAGGCATTTCATTGAAACAATTCGCAAGAAATAATAATAAAAGAGAGACAGCAAACTCTCTTTATATTAGAAGCCTCCTGGCAGTTTTATAATTCTTTATTTATACAACATAATTCTAAATTTTCTATTGTCTCTCATGTATATCAAATTCATGGGAACATAATTTGTCTGTAAGACTTGTGAGACTGTAAGACCAAGATTATAAAGAAAGAAAAGGGATGCAAGAGGACCAGGATAAGGGAATTAATGAAGAGAAGATAAGGATGGGCAAACTATTTTCTAATTGGCTTTGAAAGAAGAAAAAGGGAAGAGACAAAAGAGAATAAATAGAAGAGAGATAACAAGTATAAGTTAGTTTTTACTGACACTTGGATTACTTGATGTTCAGGTTGGAGCAGTAGCTGGGTTCCTTAGAAAGTATCACTTTTATTCTCCTTGCCTCCTGTCCTCTCTATTTCTTCCCACCCTCTCGGTTATTGTTTAACATAGTTTTCATAGAACCCAGATCTGCTATAATATAGCTATACCTTATCATATGTTTTGATAGTTATAAAGAGAAAATAAGAGTTGGAAGAAAAGATCTGTGCAAACTTGTCTAAGTGAAAAGAAAGGAAGTAAGCATGACGCAGAGCAACTGATTTTCCAACGCATTTGTTCTTTGACATTTCTTGGCTGTTGAATTTAAGGAAACAGATTTTTTCCTCCAGAGAAGGCTACTTGGAGATGTTAATAACTGCTTTCCTTGTCCCAAATAACTATTTACTTTTTGGTTTTTATATCCTTTATAAGAAACCTTATAAACATTTAATTTTGATACTCCTGGTTGATATTGTATCATAATTTTCATTGTTTTGTCATAAGTTTGACTACCAATCCAAAGGACAGATGTCTGAAATAGGAACTTAAGAATTTATATTCCAATGATGCAGGACTCAAAACAGGCACGATTAATTCTGGAGCAAGAAGTTTATACCGAAGAGGAGGCCAAATGCCGGTGTCTGGGAAACCAATTTCATGTCCCATAATGCACTGTAACAAGAAATTTGATAATGGGCACCTTCTCTTAGGTCACTTGAAAAGGTAAGTATGATATTCAAAATAGTGGATACTGAAGATCAAGTGAGTTACAAAGTAATTTCATAAAATGAAAGCATAATGTGCCTTTGCCATTGTAATTATAGCTTTAAATTCCAAACTCAAATTGTTTTGGGCTGTTATGGTAACATTATTTACAATTACATTTCTTAGATTTCCTAGAAGGCTTGGTGAAGTCAGATTCTTTTAACAAAATTTTGTCTTGAAAGTCATGTAGGCTTTTAAAATGTTTTTATTCCTAAAATGTCTCATAAAATTCTGAACAGACTTTCGCATTGCTATGCAGTTGGGTCAGTTTTAGGGAAATGCAGCCCATAAATGGAAATTTCAAGAGACATAAAGCACTTACAGTCTTGCCCAAAGAAAGCTAATACAGCTTTGCAAAATAAATGCTGAAGGCAAACCTAACACAGTAAAATTAACACTAAATATTTTATTAATGAAACCCATTTTATTACTTCACTGGATTTTTGAGTGGTAGAGGGTGAAAAAGTAAATACTAAGGAAGGCAGTATTAAAATCATTAAACATTCTTTTTTTAAAGATTTTATATTTTAATATTTTTAAGATTTTATTTATTGATTTTACAGGGAGAGGAGGGAGCAAGAAGTATCACCACATAATGGCTTCACTTTAGTGGTTCAGTGCTTGCTAGTTGTATGTGTCTTGACTGGGCAAGCCAAGGGTTTCAAACTGGTGACCTGATTGCTCTAGGTCAGTGGTTCTTAACCTGGGTTATATCGAACCCTAGGGGTTCAATGAGTCGGTCTCAGGGGTTCAGAGAAGCCTCTGCCGCGGAGGCCAGAATAAAGTAATACCGTAATTTGTTGTGAGTTCATGCACTTTGTTGGTTTTGTTCTTTGAGCAAGGTAATGTTCATGCACGGCTCATTTTGTGCACCAGTAAAGAAACATATACCTATGTCTTGAATTTGGGAAAAAAAATCATATTTTATTTATCACTAAAGAAGGGTTCGGTGAATGCGCATATGAAACTGGTGGGTTCGGTACCTCATAAAAGGTTAAGAACCACTGCTCTAGGTCAATGCTCCATCCACTGTGCCATGCAGTCATTAAGCATTCTTACCGCCTAACCAGGCGGTGGCGCAGCGGATAGAGTGTCGGACCGGGACGTGGAGGACCCCGGTTTGAGACCCCGAGCTCGCCAGCTTGAGCGCAGGCCCATCTGGCTTGAGCAAAAAGCTCACCAGCTTGGACCCAAAGTCGCTGGCTCCAGCAAGGGGGTGCTCGGTCTGCTGAAGGCTCGCGGTCAAGGCACATGTGAGAAAGCAATCAATGAACAACTAAGGTGTCACAACGGCAACGAAAAACTGATTATTGATGCTTCTCACCTCTCTCCATTCCTGTCTGTCTGTCTCTGTTTATCCCTCTCTGACTCTCTCTGTCCCAGTAAAAAAAAAAAAAAAAAATCTTACCATCAAAATCACTTTCTGATAAGGGAATTGAGAGTTTAGGGCTCTCAGCCATTATATTTTCCAGATGTGTCACCCTACCTGTCTTACCATACCGAGAGGGTTTCTAGAGGGAGCTTCAGTGCTCTATAAATAAAGGGGTAGCCTGCTACATCTTAACTGTTTTACAGAAGTCTTCAATGCATTTTAATGACACAAAGTTTTCATATGGTTAAAGTGAACATTAGAAGGATTAAAAAGCCATTTTTAGGAAATAGAGGTGTGCCAGGAATTTTGACATGAGGTTATTTACATTATTGGTGAGCTTTATGGCAAATAAGGCAAGAAGAAAAGACGGTGGCTCTCTACTTTTCAAACTGGAGAAATTTGGCAAGAGGTGCCTCAGTCTATTCTGTTGGGTCTGGAGTACTTTTATGAGACCTTCAGCTGTTGGCCACTGTCTGAAGGGACTGCATTGCATATGGGAACCACTTGAGAGTCCCTGAATATGAAGAGCATCATTAATATTTCAGTAGAAAAGTGTAAGGTTCTGAATGTGTGTATGCATGTTTGTTTAGCTTAACCAACGAAGCTAAATAATATTTCTGTCCCTCGAATGTGGGCATTTCTAATGTTACCTCTCTTTTGCCAAGTAGGTTTGATCACTCTCCATGTGACCCAGCAGTTACACTACATGGACCGTTCATCAGTTCCTTTGCTTGTGTAGTATGTTCTAGAATTTTTGTTACTCAACAACAATATAGGGAACACCTTTTTTCTGAGGTAAGAGCATATCCTAAGTTAAGAGTAGCTATTATTCTTGCTGCTCTAAAGCTTGCAGTCACCATGTTACACATAAAGATCAAAATCATATTTGTCTATGAAGAGTAAAATGATTTGAAACATTAAATTATTGTGAGCAGGTAAACTTGATAGCTGACAACCAGGAGTCTTAAAGATTATCATGAAATCCTTCTTTTTATGGACATGCTTTATGAAATTAACCTTATTTAAGATGCTCTGTGAGTTAGTCCCATGATAAGAGCTAGAACCTTATTCTTAAGTCCAGTGCTTTTCACTGCCTGTTTAAGCTATGTAGTGAATAATAATTTTTTTTATTAATGCTAGTATTAAGAAATAGATTTATTGTTTAGAAGGCTGTGTTATGTAACTCAATAAGTGTTGTATCTCAAGGGACATGAGTTGATTCATGGTATATGCAAATCCATATGATATAGAACATATTTAATATTAGAAGTAAATGATCCTAATTGCTTATTCTTTGGAGTGTGTCACAGGACTCTAAAGGAAACTAGTATGCATTAGCTTGTAATTGTCTACCTTGAATTAGCCAGAAGAGGTCGCTAGAAGATCATATGTTGTTGAATTCTATTTTGCAAAGATAGCATTCTTCAATGAAAGAGTGAAATTATCCACAATTTGCATTGTTGTCTTGATTTCCTCCCCTTTTATTTTCATCTCCAATTTTTTTCCATCTAGACTGGTACTTCGCAAACTTTAATGTACACATGAATCACTTGTTAAAATGCAGTTTCTGACTCAGTAGATCTGATATGGGGTCTTAGATTCAGGATTTCTTTCTTTTCTTTTTTAAGTGAGAGGAGGGGAGAAAGACTGACTCCCACATGTGCCCCGACCGAGATCTGCCTGGCAACCCCTATCTCCTCCATGCCGGAGCTGACACTTGGACTAATCAAGCCATTGGCTGCGACAGGGGAAAAGAGAAAGGGGAGAGGGAAAGGGGAGAGAAGCTTGTCATGTGTGCCTTGACCGGGGATTGAACCCAGGACATCTGCATTCCAGGCTGACCTTCTATCCCCTGAGCTAACTGGCCAGGGCCTAGATTCAGGATTTCTAACAAGTTTCTAGGTGATGTCAGTGTTGCTTGGTCACTCTTTGAGTAACTAGAGGCTAGTATTTTTTTTACATTAAAGTCATCCAGTGGGTATATCACTAGACAGCTTCCTGCTTTTCTCCCTTTTTGTTGGTGGCGGTGTTGGCAGACATACTATAGTGTAAGCTGCAGTGTGCCTTAAGTTCACTTGTGGGTGAGTAGGTACTGCCACTGTTTTTCATTCTGTCCCTAGGGCCGTTCTGTCATCAAAGGTCATTTTTTCCCTTTGCTAGCCTATTCTTTCCAGCCCTGGGGAAGCACGACAGTACTTTCTGTCTCTGTGACATTACCTTTTCTGAACATTTCATATGAATAGAATTGTAGAATATGTGGCCTTTCTGTCATTCTTAAGGCTTATTCACGTTGTAGCATTTATCAGCGTGTCATTCCTTTTTATTCCCAAGTGATGTTCCGTTGTACTGGTATGTGCCGCATTTTGTGTGCCCAGCTTGTCCAGTTTAGGGGCACTTGGGTTGTTTTCACTTTGGTTCTTGTTAGTGATGATGCTCTAAATAAGCGTGCAAGTCTTTGTGTGGACATACGTTTCCTCAGATGAGTTAAATTATTGGGTCATATGGTAATCGTGTTTAATGGTTTTGAAGAACTGCCAAATTATTATCCAGCACACTATACCATTTTACTTTCCCACCAGCACTATATGGTTCCAATTTTTTCACATCCAACACTGTCTTAAAGTAGTCATCTTCATGGGTATGTAGTAGTATTTTATTGTTCTGCTTTTTTATACATAGACAAATTTTTATGCTGTGTTTTATTTTAATGTAACCAGAAATATAATAGTACTTTAATTTACCAGACATTCTGTTTCCCATTTCTTCCTCTAGTTTGTAGATGGTATTTGCAAATATGCTATATACTTAGGTGTATTCCAATAAAATTTTATGTAGAATCACATTTTGTTTTATTGAGAAAATCATTTAAACAAGTGTTATATTGAATATATTTATAACTCACAATTGAACTAAAATTATTTTATTTTCTTAGAGTTCATTAGGGGACATTTGTTTAAATTGGTGGTTGGTAAATAAATGCCTTTAAGGCTTTTGTTATTTAGAACCTACTAATGAAATACCAAATATCTTCCAAATGAGATCTTTTGTGTGTCACTCATCAAACTATAATGGTATGGGGAGTAGAGGAGAAAGAGCATAGAATTTATAACCAAAATTATAAAGCTGTGTTTGAGTGGTAGCTTTGTTTCTTCTAAGATTACACGTTGGTTGGGGGGACTGGTAATTTTGTTAACTTATCTAAATTTTGTTTTCTTATTTGTAAATGATGAAAAACGTACTTTATGATGTTATTATAAGGGTTAAATGGAAAAGCATTTTGAATCCTAATATGGTGCTTGACATGTGCTCAATACAAATGTATACTTGCTATTCTTCTTGCCAAATCTCATGAGACTGCACAAACTATTTGATATCCCTAATGTAAATTTAAGATAATTAATTTTAACAAGACAAAATACAACTTTTAAGGCTATTACTGTAAAGAACATTATCAAGAAGTTAAATTATATTTATACACAAGCACACATACATATACATACATAAATATACACTTAAATATTTTCAATTTTTTGATAAAGGAAGCTCTTACCAGATTTGGAAACTTAGATGCTAGAAATGACATGCCTGTTAGAATACATAAAAATTTTAAAGTGAGTATATGTGAAATTAATCAATAGATATTCAAAAATATTTACGAAGTAAAGAATGCAGCAAAGAGTTTCAGTAATTAAGTTGACCAGTAGAAAAAACAAAAACAGTAAAATAGGCTAAAGAATGTGAATAAGCAACATACAGAATGTGGGATATTTACAGAACTGTATGAATAAATACTCACACTCACTAATAGATAGGAAATACAATTAAACTAACAATGAGTATCACAACATTTGTCAGACTGCAAAAATAACTATTGCTGCCAGGTTAGGACATGTGATTTGGTAGAGCCATTTTGAAAAGCAAGCAGATAATATCTTTTAATATTCAAATAACACACCTTTAACCCAATAGAATCACTCTTGATAATTAGAGAAAAATGCTTATAAATAAGGATATATAATCAAAGATATTTACAGCATCACTGTTTATAGTGGCAAAAGAAAATAAAGGCATCAAAGTGAATACTTGACTAAATCATAGTAGATTGACAGCATGGAGTAGTTGGCACCCTTTAAGAAGAATGAATTAAAGCTGCGCCAGTTGATTTTTAGGAATTTCCATTAGGTATTCTGGAATAAGGAAACTAAGAGGCAAAGGAGTCTATAAGCTGAACATATTTGATTAAACAACCCCCTTATATATTTATATATACATAACTCATTAAGCATGGAGCGCCTTATGGGTAAATACATATGTGTAAACGTAGGTTATATTGCAGAATAAACAAAGTAAAACATTAGAAGTATTGTGATATGAAAATTTATGAAAATTTTTGCATATGGATGTGTATAAAAAAGGAAAACTATATAGAAAGCAAATGTATATTTATTGTCAGAGAAAGATGGTTATAATTTTTCAAGGAAAATTTAAAGTTTTGCATATGGGACTTCAAAAACTCCATTGTCACACTCAGGGAAGAAAAGTTTCCATGAAAAAAACTGATTGAAAATATTTCAAATAATCAACATTTTAACAGTTGATCTTAAGAAGTTGAATATTGATTGATTTTAGTTGTCTATAATTCAGCTTTGCCTTACATTTTAGGAAGCTGCAGATGATGGACATAAAAACAACCTTCTTCCTCAGATTATTCAGTGTTTTGCGTGTCCATATTGCTTCCTTCTCTTTAGCAGCAAGGATGAGTGTTTGAAGCATATGTCTGTAAAGAATCACTTCCATCAACGTTTTAAACTGGGTGGTATGTTCATACTCTCTTCTCTGAAAATTATTAGACTGCTTTAATTTTTACTAATTTACCATACATTTATTTGAGGTTACTTCCCTCACGCTATTGTACAAACCATGAAAGTGAAAGATTTTAAATATTTTTTCAAAAAAGATATTCAGTATTTATGTGTACCAAAGAATAAGGTTTACTTATTTTGAGGAATGAAGAAAAGCTAGGTAAGAAAACATTCATGCTGAATAATGTTTGTATATATCCCTGATATCTAGAAAGTTGGGTATTTTTAAGCATCCTTTGCACTTAAGGGTAGAAAATGACTTCCTTGAGAGATTTTTATTACATAAGTATCTTCTACTTCAAGTATGTGAGGAAGACAAAAGGGAGGGAAGCTCGGATTACTCTCCACTCAGATCTTTGCAAGTTATGATTTATTTTGTCTTTCAGAGGGAAAGGGAATACCACATCCAATATCATTTCCATCTTTTGCAAAGAAACTTTTAATCTCTCAGTGCAAAGATGTTCCATTTCAAGTTAAGTGTGTGGCCTGCCACCAGACGCTGCGCTCCCACATGGAGCTCACTGCCCATTTCAGGTTAGTACCGTGCGTGCTAGTCTTGGGCAGGAAGGGAACCCTGTCCCACAAGCTCTTCACCAGGAGGATTCAACAAGTACGTCTCTATCTCTTGTTTATCTCCTTTGAAACGAGAATGTACATTTGTCTGGAAATTAACCACATTAGCATAATAAGAGAAATTAGAGGCGTGGAAGAAAGATATATTGATATTGCTATGATTGTAAAATAAGATAGCAGTTCTAAGTTCTGTGTGTAATTTTTCTCTTGTGTGTTCTGTGAGTTTTTGTGTAGGGAAGGAGAGGGTTAAAATAGAGCCTTGGCTGTAAATCAACCAGAATGGAATGTATCGTATATATGTGAAAGATTAAATTTCAGCGAAAGGCCAAATTTATAAAATAATCAAGAAGATTACAGTATGTTTTATTTGTCTTTACAATGGAAATTATCAAGCAATATACAAGAGAATAAGTATAAAGAATCCCTATACCTTTCACCCAGGGTCAGTAGTTATCAGCACATGCCAGTGGTCTTTCATTTATAGTCTCACCCCCTACAAAGTATTTTGAAGCAAATCATGTTCATTTTATCTGTAAATATCACATAAGTGATAGGGACTTTTTTAAAAAAAAATTAATGCCATTATCATACCTTAAAAAATGAATGTTTTCTTTTTTTTTTTATAGGGAGGAAGGGAGAGAGATGAGAAGCATCAACTCGTAGTAGTGTCACTTTAGTTGTTCACAGATTGCTTCTCATGTGTGCCCTGCATTGAATTGGTGGCATGGGGTTGCGGGGCCTAAAGCCCAGCCAGTGGCCCCGTGCTCAAGCTAGTGACCTTAACTTCAAGCCAGTGACCATGGGATCATGTCGGTGATCTCGCACTCAAGCCCGTAACCTTGGGGTTTTGAACCTGGAACTTCAGTGTTTCAAGTTGATGTCTATGCACTGTGCCACCACCAGTCAGGCAAAAAGTGAATACTTTTCTAATATCAGATACCTAGTTAATTATCTAATTTCCCTGATTAGCTCATGAAGTTTTTTACATTTGGTTTTTTTGGAATCCTGCTTCAAACATGGTCTGTACTTTGCATGTACATGCTTTGTCCCTTAGGTCTTCTTTTAAGTGCATTACAAGTTTATTACAGCTGTATTTATTTAAATAGAACGTATGTTTTCACAAGCCTTCAAGTAAAGTGTCTCGATAAAACTGCAGAGTTATAATTACTCTGTGTTTACTTATTCTAATTATTGATGTTAACAGTCCTGGTTCTGACTTATAGTTTGAGTTCAAATCCTGGTCTGCTTTTATGTTATTCTTAATTTTTTATTATGGAAATTTTTAACTGTCTAAAGTCAATAGACTA
This sequence comes from Rhynchonycteris naso, assembly GCA_037038555.1. Classification (NCBI taxonomy): domain Eukaryota; kingdom Metazoa; phylum Chordata; class Mammalia; order Chiroptera; family Emballonuridae; genus Rhynchonycteris; species Rhynchonycteris naso. Next base: position 22,951,537 of record CM073000.1, read on the forward strand.
GTATGATGAACATCTAATGACCCATCACCCAGCTTCAATAGTAATCAACACTGCTGTTCTTGGTTATTTATTTATTTATTCTTTTTCCTTATTGAATTTATTGGGGTGAGTCAGATTAACAAAATTATACAGTTTCAGGTGCACAATTCTACAACACATCTCTATACACTGTATTGTGTGTTCACTACCTCAAGTCAAGTCTATCCATCACCATTTATTCCCCTATAACCTCATCCACCCCCACCCTCTCCCCATCTTGTTTTATTTATATGCCTTGTTTTCTTTGTATGCTTTTTATTTCAAAATTCTTTTTCTTAAGGTAGAATTTAAATTTGCTGAAGTGTACAAATCTTTCACAATTTTGACAAAGGAATACATCTGTTTAACCTACACTTTTATCATGATGTGTTACCTCTCTAGTAAAATTCTGTTATGTCCCTTCCCAACTTTATCCCACGCTCTCACTCCCAGGCAGTCTTTATTCTGATATCTTTTATACCTTACATTGGTTTTATTGTGTAAATGAAATTATATAGTATGTATTCTTTTGTGTTTGTCATAGTATCTCTGAGATTGATCCATATTGTTTAATACATTATTCCTTTTTTACTGATGAGTAGTATTCTACTATATGAATATAGCACAATTTGTTCATTCATTCTCATGTACATGAATATTGGGATTATTGACAATTTTTAGCTATTGCAAGTAAAGCTGCTATGAAATTTGGTGCAAGTCTTTTTATGGATATGTTTTCAGTTTTTTTGGATGAATATCTAGAAGTGGAATTGCTGGGTCAAAGAGTAGTTGTATATTTAGTTTAATAAGAAGCTACTTAACATTTTCCCAAAGTGTTGTACTTAGTGCTGTGATGGGCAATCCTTTGAGCTTGGTGTGTCAAAATTCGCCAAAAAACCGAGCATAACTAAGGTGGTGTGTCACTTCGAGAAAATACACATAATTTTGCAATATTTATAGTTTAAATAACAAAAATGGTTTGGCCTACAGACCTCCGGCACAGAGTGTCTACACTACAGCAAATGTTTTATCCTCGGCTACTGCACCTGGCCGTGCAGGAGACGAGGATGAAACGTCTTTCTTGGCATGCGGCCCCATACTTCTCTGGTATGCGGCCGCATGTCATCAAAAATGGCTACGTGTGTCAGTGCTGACACGCGTGTCATAGGTTCGCCATCACGAACCTAACACATGTTTCTAACAGCAAGGTAGGAGAATTCCAACTACTCTACATCTTTGTGAAGGTTTGGTGTTGCCAGTTTGTCTTTTTTGCCTTTAGCTATTCTTCCAAGTGTTTCATCTGGGTTGAAATCTGCATTTCCCTCATGAACAATGGTGTTGGATGCTTTTTCATCTATTTCTGGGTCTTCGCTTTCTTTGTGAAGTGTCTGATTAAGTCTTTTGCCTGTTTTAAGAATTATGTTGTTTGCCTTTAAATGTGAGTTGAGGTTCTTTATGTATTGTAGATAATCTTTTGTCGGGTATGTGTTCTGAGAATGTATTTTTCTCCCATTTTGGTGCATATTCATATCATTGTATCTTGACAAGCAGAAGTTTTTAATCTCATTAAGTATAATTTATTGATTTTTTTTCTTTTATGGTTATGGTTTGGTTTATTTTATGGTTATGTTTATGGTTTATTGGTTTTTTTCTTTTATGGCTTTCTCTGTTCTGTCTGAGAAATCTGATTATTCTTGCTTCAGGAATCTATTCTTTGTTAATTGTTTTTTAAAGTTCAGCTTTTTAAAAGCTTTTACATTTATTTCTATATTCCATCTCTTAACAAATTTTAGTTAATCTTTGAAACAGCCAGCATTTTGGCCCTGGCCAATTTGCTCAGTTGATAGAGCGTCAGCCTGGAGTTTAGGCATCCAGGGTTTGATTCCCAGTCAGGGCACACAAGAGAAACAACCATTTGCTTCTCTTCCCTTCCCTCTTTCCCTTCTCTCCCTTTTCCCCTCTCACAGTCAGTGGCTCGTTTGGTTCCAGCATTGGCCCCTGTTGTTGAGGATGGCTCTGTCTATTGGAGCATTGGCCCCAGACTGGGGTTACTGGTGGATTCTAGTCCGATGCATGCGGGAGTTTGTCTCACTGTCTTTCCTCCTTTCACTTAAGAAAAACAACCACCAGCATTTGATTTCACTGATGATTGACTCTCTGTTGTTTGCCCATTTTTTACCTTGTTGATTTCTGCTTTGTAAACTTTGGGTTTAGGCCCTGGCTACTTGGCTCAGCGGTAGAGCATTGGCCTGGCATGGGGAAGTCCTGGGTTCGATTTCCAGTCAGAACACACAGGAGAAATGACCATCTGCTTTTTCACCCCTCCCCCTCCCCCCCTTTTTTTTTTCTCTCTCTCTCTTCTCCTGTAGCCATGGCTTGAATGGTTTGAGCAAGTTGGCCCTGGGCACTGAGGATGGCTCCATGGCCTCACCTCAGGTGCTGAAATAGCTCAGTTGCCCAGCAACGGAGCAGTAGCCCCATATTGGCAGAGCATCGCCCTGTAGGAGGCTTGCCTGGTGGATTTCAGTTTGCGTGCATGTGGGAGTCTGTCTCTCTGCCTTTCTACCTCCCTGCCTCTCGCTTAATAATAATAATAAATAAAAAGATAAGCTTTGGGTTTAATTTGCCTTTTTCTAGCTTCGTAAGTTAGAAGTTTAGATTGACTTTGGGCCTTCTTTTTCTATATAACCATTTAAAGTTATAAATTTCTATTTAAGCATTGCTTTACCTGCATCCCTCAGATTTTCTAAGTTGCTTTTATTTTCATTAAGTTGAAAATATTTTATCTTGTCCTGGCCGGATAGCTCGGTTGGTTAGAGCATCGTCCTGGAATGCAGAAATTGCTTGTTTGATTCCCAGTCAGCACCTTACAGGAATAGATTGATGTTCCTGTCTCTCTCTCTCTCCCATCCTCTGTCACTGAAATCAATACATAAAAGTTTCAAAATCTCTTTTGATATTTTTTTACCCATAGATTTATTAGAAGTGTGTTGTTTAACTTCTCAAATTTAGGTATATCATTTCCAAATATATAGGGATTTTTATTGTTATTTATTTCCAGTTTAATTCCCCTATAACCAAAACCCATACTTTATATAATTTCCCACTTTTAAAATATATCATATGGGATGGTAGCAAGTCTGTTCTCTTTGGAGTTTAGTGGTGAAATGAAGACAGTTGAAGCACAGTTTCATTTTTCTTTTTCTCTAGAGATGTTGATTTATTTTGAGTTAAGTTTTGGAACGATTTCTGCTCTTTTAATTGAGCCTGATTCTTTAGTATAAAAGTAACTATGGGAATGGCATATTCCTAATGTAAAAGTAAGTCAGTTCTTAAGTGTATGTACCAGGTTATTAAGAATCTTACCACAGTGTTCCTCCACATAGTTTAATTATCATATATCACTGCATTTTATACTATTTTTAGCTTTCTAAAGTTTGTCTGACTTTTATATTTTGATTTTGTTTTACCCTTTTGAATATGGGATAGAAAGAGACAAAATGTAGGTGATACTCAGGTACCTTGAGATGATAAAATATTATATAACACACATCTTTATTGAAATATATTTTATTGGTTATGTATACATTTTTTTTATAATTCCTGCAATAAAAACAGAGATACTATATGTAGAAAATACTTACGAAAGAGTTTATTTTTCTTGTCCACTTTAGAGTACGTTGTCGGAGTGCTGGTCCTGTAGCTGTAGCTGAGAAAAGCATTGCTCAGGTTGCAGAGAAGTTCATATTGAGAGGTTATTGTCCAAGTTGCAACCAAATCTTTATAGACGATACCAGTACCCGAAATCACAAGGAGAATTCAGGACACAAAGTCCGAGTCATTAACTCAATGGAAGAATCAGTCTTACTGTATTGCTACAGCTGTGAAAGGAACAAACCTCCTTCTGACTTGAATCTATTGCTAGATCAATCAAAATTTTCATCACTTAAAAGAACTATGTCTCTTCAGGAATCTAGCTCACATGATTGTGGTACCATTCCAAAAAAGAAGATGAATTTAGAAGAGAAAAGCCATGAAGGCATGGTTTGTGTCCAGAAAGAAAGGGCGGTTGTTAAAACCTGGTTTTGTGAATGCCATCAACGATTCCCAAGTGAAGATTTAGTAGAAAAGCATGTTTTCTCAGCAAATACAATGTGTTATAAGTGTGTGGTCTGTGGAAAGGTATGTGAAGATTCAGGGGTGATCCGTTTACATATGAGCCGGATTCATGGGGGGGCACATTTAAATAACTTTCTGTTTTGGTGTCGAACATGCAAAAAGGAGTTAACAAGGAAAGAGACTCTCATGGCACATGTGACTGAATTTCATAGTGGTCACAGATATTTTTATGAGACAGAGGAGGTAGAAAGTGAAACTTTGCCATCATCCTCTACAGCACTAGGAAACAATCTGACAGCTAACAATCCTTCTTCAACTATTACTATTATTGATCATTCCCCAGTGAACAGTCCTCCAAGGGGTAAATGGCAGTGTCGAATCTGTGAAGATATGTTTGATTCGCAAGAGTGTGTAAAACAACACTGCATGTCTTTAGCAAGTCATCAGTTCCATAGGTACAGCTGTGTCCATTGCAAGAGGACTTTTCACAAGATAGAAACATTATACCGACACTGCCAAGATGAGCATGGCAATGACATAAAGATCAAGTACTTCTGTGGGCTTTGCGACCTTACCTTTAACGTGGAAGAAGAGTTTCTGAGTCATTATAAGGAGCACCACAGCATAGATTATGTGTTTGTGTCGGAAAAAACCAAAACTTCAATTAAAACTGAGAATGATTTTCTAGTACCAGAGACCGGTAATCTGTTAACCTGTGGTTGCCGTGAGACTTACATCTCCAAAATCAACAGAAGGGAAGATTATAGTAGATGTCTTCAAATCATGCTGGCTAAAGGGATTTTGTGGTTCCGCTGCAGTTTGTGTTCAGCAACAGCGCAGAATGGAGCCGATATGAACACTCACATCCATCAAGTGCACAGGAGAGGAAAGAGCGAGGAGGAGGAGCAGCAGTATGCAATCAAGTGCGGCACCTGCACCAAAGCCTTTCACGACCCCGAGAGTGCTCAGCAGCACTTCCACAGGAAGCATTGCTTCTTACAGAAACCCAGTGTGGCTCACTGTGGACTTGAAAAGACAAGCCCGTACAAGAGTGCTGCCAGTGCCACACGTACAGAGAGAAAACTAAAGCAGGCAGGAAGCTATCCAAAAAATTCAGACACGGAGAAAGTAGCGGAGAGTGACCTCAGCTGTCAGAATATAGGTATGGCTTTGCAGCTCTAATGTCTGCAGATTTCTATACTAATATCGAAACTTATATGCATTACAGACATTTTTGTGAAAGCTATTAATAATTTTAAAGCAAAAAGCAAGATAGGATGGTAAGTTAATTACCGTAGCATATGCTTTGTAAGGATTTATATTCCCACTAGGACATTCAGCCAGCCATTTTCTATGAGTATATATATGTTAGCTTTAAGTAATAAGTATTTTAAATATCTTCTCTTTTACAAAAGGCATGGGGCCTGACCAGCAGTGGCGCAGTGGATAGAGCGTCGCACTGGGACATGGAGGACCCAGGATCAAAACCCCGAGGTCACCAGCTTGAGCACGGGCTCATCTGGTTTGAGCAAGGCTCACCAGCCTGGACCCAAGGCCGCTGGCTTGAGCAAGGGGTCACTCGCTCTGCTGGAGCCCCCCCCCCCCCGGTCATGCCGCAACGAAGAATTGATGCTTTTCATCTCTCTCCCTTCCTGTCAGTTTGTCCCTATCTGTCCCTCTCTCTGTCTCTCTCTGTCAAAGAAAATAACCCAAAACATAAAAGGCATGGGAATTTTGAGAGATGAAGGAAATGTACAGGGTTTCTGATAGTAATATTTTAAAGTTATCCTGGACATGTAATTTTTATTTTGGTTCATTCAAAAGATAATAAATCAAGTAGAATTCTTTTGTTTCTATTTTGGCCTTAAGTATGAGAAATCTTAAAGATTACTTTAAATAATGCTATTCTTTAACAATATTTTTAATTTATTTTATTCATTTTAGAGAGGAGACACAGAATGAGAGAGAGAGAGAGAGAAAGAGAGAAAGGGGGGAGGAGCTGGAAGCATCAACTCCCATATGTATGTGCCTTGACCAGACCAGTGCATGGTTTTGAACTGGCGACCTCAGTGTTCCCAGGTCGACGCTTTATCCACTGCACCACCACAGGTCAGGCAAAGATTACTTTAGAATTAGTATATTTTTGTCTTGGCCGGTTGGCTCAGTGGTAGAGCGTTGGCCTAGCGTGTGGAAGTCCCAGGTTTGATTTCCGGTCAGGGCATACAGGAGACGCGCTCATCTGCTTCTCCACTCTTCTTCCTCTCTGCCTCTCTCTTCTCCTCCCGCAGATATGGCTCAATTGATTTGAACGTGTTGGCCTGGGCACTGAGAATGGCTCCTTAGCCTCTCTTCAGGTGCTAAATAAAATAACACAGTTGCTCAGCAATGGAGCAATGGCCCCAGATGGGCAGAGCATCGCCTGATAGGGGACATGCAGCGTGTTTCTTGGTCCCGGCTCCTGCAGAAGTCTCTCTCTGCCTCCTGCCTCTCAATTAAAATTAAAAAATGTTATAAGTTGTAGCAAGAAATCAGCGAGAGAAATAAGTATGAATCCCCTTGTTTATACTTAACTCTTTGCTTTTCTTCCATATGGTGAGATTAATGAAGTCTAAAAGAGTGTAATGTTTTTATTTTGTTTAGAAGTATAATTTGTTTTGTTTAGGTTAGGGTATAATTGTAAGTCTATATCCTTTTGAAATTTTTTACTGAATTTATTGTGGTGACATTGGTTAATAAAATTTTATAGATTTCAGGAGTACAATTCTATAATACATCATTTGTATATTGTATTGTGTGTTCACCATCCAAAGTCTAGTCTCTTTCTGTCACCATTTATCCCCCTTTACCCTCTTTTACCTCCCCCATCCCTCTTTCTCTCTGGCAATTACCATGCTATTGTCTGTCTGTTAGTTTTTTGTTTGTTTGTTTGTTTAATCTCTTCACCATTAAGTATTAATCTTGGTAAGTTTTATGTAGAATAGAGTCAGGATTTCTGAAAATTTTAGCTAATAAAATATTTTTTTACAATACTGAAATTTTATAGGCTTGCTCTATAGCACATGTAGATCTCAGAATTACCTTTAGTCATGCCATATTTTATGTAAGAAATTATTAACTGAGCCTGACCAAGCAGTGGTGCAGTAAATAGAGCATCAACCTGGTACATTGAAGACCCAGGTTTGAAACCCCAAGGTCACCTGCTTGAGCACAGGCTCACCAGCTAAGCCACTAGGTCGCTGGCTTGAGCCCAAAGGTCGCTGGCTTTAAACCCAAGGTCTGGCTTGAGCCTAAGGTTGCTGACTTGAGCAAGGGGTTACTGGCTCAGCTGGACCCACCCCGACATCAAAGCACGTATATGAAAGCAATCAGTAAACAACTGAAGTGCAACAACTACAAGTTGATGCTTCCCATCTGTCTCCATTCCTTTCTGTGTCTGTCCTATTTATCTCTCTCTCTCTCTCTCTCTCACTATCTCTCTCCCCCCAAAAAAAGTTAACTGACATACTACAGACCCTACAGACCTATTTAACTCTATTTTTTTTTTTCTTTTTTTACAGGGACAGAGAGAGAGTCAGAGAGAGGGATAGATAGGGACAGACAGACAGGAACGGGGAGAGGTGAGAAGCGTCAATCATTAGATTTCGTTGCCATCGCAACACCTTAGTTGTTCATTGATTACTTTCTCACATGTGCCTTTACTGTGGGCCTGCAGCAGACCGAGCAACCCCTTGCTGGAGCCAGCGACCTTGGGTCTAAGCTGACGAGCTTTTTGCTCAAGCCAGATGGGCCCACGCTTAAGCTGGCGAGCTCGGGGTCTCGAACCTGGGTCTTCCACATCCCAGTCCAACGCTCTATCCACTGCGCCACCGCCTGGTCAGGCAGACCTACTTAACTCTAAACAGTAAACCAGTGATCACCCCATTTTATGTTCTTTGCTTTTCTATTGCTCGTAGGTTGGTCTGTGTTTAATAGATGACTGTAGTGTCTAAATCAGGGGTAGTCAACCTTTTGATACCTACCGCCCACTTTTGTATCTCTGTTAGTAGTAAAATTTTCTAACCGCCCACTGGTTCCACAGTAATGGTGATTTATAAAGTAGGGAAGTAACTTTATAAAATTTATAAAGCAGAGTTACAGCAAGTTAAAGCATATAATAATTACTTATCAAGTAATTATGTCAGATTTTCACTAAGTTTGGCAGAATAAGTCTTTATAAAAAAACTTACTATAGTTAAATCTATGTTTTTATTTATACTTTGGTTGCTCCGCTACCACCCACCATGAAAGCTGGAACGCCCACTAGTGGGCGATAGGGACCAGGTTGACTACCACTGGTCTAAATCTATAATTAATAAGAAATTTAAAAATTGATATAAGATGAGGAGTGGCTTGGAAATGAAATGGGATACAATAGTGTAAGTATACATTTTTTATTTTATTGATTTTAGAGAGAGAGAGAGAGAGAGGATGGAAGTGGGGGAGTGGGGAGCATTCATTCACTGTCCCACTTACTTGTGCACTCATCGGCAGCTTCATACATGCGCCCTGACCAGGGGTTACACCTGCAACCTTGTTGTTTCGGCACGATGCTCTACCGATTGAACTAACCAGTCAGAGCTGCAATAGTATATTTGAGGGCGTCTCTATTAGGTGGACCAGAAGCTATACTGCTCACAAAAATTAGGGGATATTTCAAAAGAAATATGAAGCTATAAAATATCCCCTAATTTTTGTGAGCAGTATATATTTTATAAATAATTTACTATTTTAAGATTTGCATTGCTGCCACTAGAAACTTAAGGCTTTGTCAAGGTAGGAAAGTATAAAAGAAGAGAAAGGGAGAGAATGTGAGCTGGCTAAAGGTGAAAGAACCTGAGAGAACCAACAAAGATGTGTTTGTAGGAAGGTACCACCGGTATCTATTCACCGCTTTGTGGTCGCAGGGTTGTAGCTTTTCTCATTTTTGCTCTATCAGGTGTTTAATAACAGCCAGAGTGCTACTGATAAGTCAGTCTAGATTAGCAGAACAAAATTCTGGTGGAGAGAACATTCTTAGCAGGTAACCTTGAAATTTTATTTTCATGGATGATGGGGTAAGATTTTGGTTATTTTAGTCTTATAACTTAGTCTTCTAGTATTTTTTTTTTTGTAATACATGACAGTTTAAAAAATTAGGATCAATGACATATATTTAGAAAGGATATATGTATAAACAAATTTCTGAAATATTTAAAATATTTTTGTCTGATTTAAATGTACTGTGTCTTATACAAGTTTGGACTTTAAGAAGTTTAGATAGAAATAACATGCAAGATTAATATTTTGTATATTAGTTCTCTGATATATTTTAAACAAGAAATTAAAGTCTTTTTAACTAATTCTTACCAGACCCATGTTAATGTTTCTCTCTTCTTAGATGAAGAAGTTGTTGAGCTTCCAGATTTGGATTACCTGCGAACCATGACTCATATAGTCTTTGTAGATTTTGATAACTGGTCAAACTTTTTTGGTCATCTACCAGGTCATCTTAACCAAGGAACATTTATTTGGGGCTTTCAAGGTATGGTTAATAAGGAAAACTTTTGAGACAATGCCCTTTTTGTTTTCTTCTTAGAACATGGTTCACTTTAAAGGACTCCTTGAATGTTTCTGAATAAAATTGAGGAACATAATTGGAATATTATCACCTTGCATTATAGTTAATCTGCTAGAATATTTTTCTCTCTACATTATCTATGTAAATGTTAGCTCTATTTGGTGACACAAAGTTTGTAGATCTTTAGATACAGATTGAAAAAAGGCTTTATTCAGTACCTACAGTCTTCCAGGGACTACACTTAGTGCTAATACTGATTTTAAAATATAAGAAAGTAGGCTGTGAAGTTTTTTCTTCCAAATTATAAAACTAATAAATGCAGAGTTAGCTTTTGAACATGGGCCTTGTGGGAACTGTGTTGTTACTCAAAAATGTTCAACTTCACCTAAATCTCTTTACAAACCACCGACCAAACCGTGGAGAAAGACTTCTTTGTTTTACAGAAGGTTAGTATAATGAGCATCAGATATACTTTGGATTTGAATCCATATATAAAGAGGGATTTAAGATAGAAACATACTGACCTGCATAAAGTTAGCCAGTGCCGCCTTTTAGTAGGTCTAGCTTTGCTGCGTGCCCGTCATGTTCCCCTACTGAACAACCTTGGCATATTTGTAAAAGAAAACAACCAATGTTTGCATTCATATAGAATGATACCATTCAAAGAATTTTCACACATTATTTTTGATTCTCCTTAACATCCCTGTGACTTTTCAGATAATAGGCAGATTCAGGGAAGTTGGTCTACTTTCCCAAGATTGTAAAGCAACAGGATGGTGATACCTACACTAGAACTGAATTCTTCTGCATTCTAATCTGGTACTTGCTATCTAGAAAAAATTTTTTCTAGTGTTTTCCTTGTTAAAAATTTCAGTTGTATCTAGTGTTCTATTCCTTTTCTACTTTGACTATCATTTATGCCTTTTCTAAAAATAATAGGAGGAAACACCAACTGGAAGCCTCCACTCAACTGTAAGGTCTATAATTACCTGAATAGGATTGGGTGCTTCTTCCTTCATCCTCGTTGTAGTAAAAGAAAAGATGCTGCTGATTTTGCCATCTGTATGCATGTGAGTCATTGTTTTATCAAAATCTAATTTGATTTGTGGACCCATTTGTATTTTTCTCCCACTTTAATCATAATGACATACTAGATCATTCTACGGCGCTATATTTTTGTATAAAACATTCTGCGTTAGGTTCCACGTATGACTACTATGAGGGCAGGGACCCACCACTTATTTACTGCTTTATCCCTAACTTCTAGCAGACTTAGCTCTCAACTATTTATGGAATAAGTGATCAAGAGATGACACTGTACTTGAGATATATGAAGACACTTTCACATTTTAACACCTCTGAAATTGACAGGCACCGTGACAATCACTCTTGGCTAGATAGGATTTGCATTTGCCTCTGTCTCTGCCAGTCACTTAGAGAAACAACCAACCTGAATCGCAGTTTAACTTAAATTCTATGCGTAAGGGTTTATGTGTCACACTTACAACATGAACTTACTTTGCAAACTTGTTCACTGATGCCTATGTTTTAAACTGTAAGAGATTTCTTTTTTCATCTATTCAGTGCCAAGATTGAATGTGCAAGTTTACGTTCCTTATCTTTTTCTCTGGTTGATTTATAGCATTTCAGCTTTATTATGGGTCCCTCCTATTAGATTCCTTTTAGCTAGCTCGCTCTTTCTTTCTTTCTTTCTCTCCCTCCCTCTCCCTCTCCCTCTCCCTCTCCCTCTCCCTCTCCCTCTCCCTCTCCCTCTCCCTCTCTCCCTTCCTCCCTCCCTCTCTCCCTTCCTCCCTCCCTCTCTTCCTCTCTCCCTTCCTTCTTTCTTTCTTGTCTTTTTTTCTCTTTCCCTCCCCCTCCCTCCCTCCCTCCCTCCCTCCCTCCCTCCCTCCCTCCCTTCCTTCCTTCCTTCCTCTTTCTCTTTCTCTTTCTCTCTTTCCCTCCCTCTTTTCCTCCCTCCCTTCTCCTTTCCTCCCTCCCTCCCTCACTTACTTACTTACTTACTTACTTCCAACATAAAATAGCTTACCTTATCATTGATGGTGTTTTATATTTGATTAAATGTGGTATATTTTATTTATGGAGATCTTTACTTTCGTGCGAACTAGGAAGCAAACTAAATATACCTTCCTAGGTATATGTTCATTCTGAAGTAGATGTACCTTAATTTGAAACCCAAATGCTGAATTTCATCAACATATGCTATTTGTTCCAACTTAGGCTGGCCGTCTAGATGAACAACTACCCAAGCAAATTCCTTTCACCATCCTCTCAGGAGATCAAGGTTTTCTGGAGCTAGAGAATCAATTTAAGAAGACTCAGAGGCCAGCACATATACTAAACCCTCACCACTTAGAGGGAGATCTGATGTGTGCCTTGTTAAATAGCATATCTGATACCACCAAAGGTATGCAGCTGCAGTCACAGTGCAAACCGCCCAAGAGGAAGAGACTTCACTCCTGAGAAACCAATAAATTGCTGTCCACTAGCAAACTGTTGCCTACTTACTAAACCATTCTGCTCTCATACTTCTGTCTTATTGCTTTGTTCCTTATTTCACTTCCATTTAGTTTTTTAGAAAAGGATGAATTCATAATTTTCTGCAGCCTTTATGATCTAATAGAGGAAAATCTATTTTCATGCATATAACATATTCATGGTATGAAATAATGTTAGTACAGTTTTGCAAAGCTAAGAACCCATATTCTCACTTTGTTTCTGAAATTCCAAATTTATCTTTAATTTTTCAGAAAGCACAGTTCTTACAGGTGAATTTAGAAAGCAACATAAATAATAATGGCAATACCACTCCTCTCCCCCACAAGAAAAAGCCATTTAAGAAGTTGATAGTGACAGAATGAAGCCCTGAAAGGTCTTTAGTTCCTTGAAGGGATTAGGTGTTTCCTGTCCTGTCCCTGGAACCCACACTCTCTTCTCTGCCTTTCTAAATATGTTCAAAGAAAGAGAGCACTAATGTCCAATTTCACTAACCAGTATTTAAGAAAGAATGTAATTCTAGAGATTCAGAAAAATTTTTGTTTATAATTTCTGAAATACATATTTGAGGGTAGAATAGAACAAAATAATACCCTTAAAAATATCCTCAAATTTGCAACCATGAATTAGTAAAGAGTATTGATGAATGACCTCAATGAAAAACTGACTACTTTTTGGCATTTTTATTACATGCCTTTAAATTTTCCACCTCTCTGCTCACTTTCTGGCTATATTTTTGTTCAACTTATTCGGAGCCACATTTTGGTTGAAAACCCATTCTGAAGAATTTTGCTCATTACAATGAATTAATTCACGTCCACAAACAGGAGTCATTAATTGAGCCCAGCTGTGCTCCTTAAAGGAAAATTACTGTTTTGCATATTATATCATGCCTTAGTATTGACTTTATCTTTCTATTTTGTCAATTTTTGTTTTAATCCCCTTGCTTTATTTTTTATCTTTGGCTTTTTTTCCAATCTCTTTTTGTTCCACTCTTTTGCCATCTTTCCCTTAACAACATTAATTTTCTGTAAAACACATAAATTTTTGCCTTTGCCACCATTGGCCAATCCTCTTTTTCTTCTCTTTTGCTGATGCTTTTCAGAACAATTCTTTTGCAATTTATAATATGAAACCTGTTCCGGACTTGCCTTTATTTCACCTATTTTTGCAACGACAGCTGCATATGAGTAGGTCTGCCTGGGTATATTAGGGTTTGAGGTAAGATATAGGATACGCTACATGCTAATTGTTTTCTTCTGAATGCCTCTCATGCTCTAGGTATTTTTTAAAATCATTTGTTCATAATCAGTGCTCTTCTGAACTTGCTGCTCTTTGTAGACACAGGTACTTTATTCTGAATTTTTGTGAAATGCAGAGATTGTGCAGTGCATAAAAAATGACATGGGTTTTGGTTCAAATGCTAACTTTGCTGCTACCTAGCTGTGTGATTTCAAGCAAGTTACTCAGCTTTTTCTGGGTCCCATTTCTCATATCTATAAGGTTGTAAGAATTAGTGATCTGTATAGCAGGGGTGCTGCCCTACACTGTAGAATATAGATTCCCAACCACAGAGTTGACCCTTGAACAATATGGGTTTGAACTATACAGGCCAATTGAAAACATCTACATATAAGTGGACCCATGCATTCAAACCAGTGTCGCTCAAGGGTCAACCGTACAGCATAGACACTGGACAAAGGGATGAACCTTGTCTTGGGTTGGATAGCATGAGATTTCATCATGGTACTCAGAACGGTACATAATTTAAAACCTATGAATTGTTTATTTCTGCAAGTTTATTATTATTACTATTGAGTGGCAGGGAGGCAGAAAGACAGACTCTCACATATACCCCAACTGGGATCTACCCAGCAAGCCCCCTATGGGGCAGTGCTCTGCACATCTGGGGCCATTGCTCTGTTGCTTGACAACCGAGCTATTTTAGCACCTGAAGTGAAGCCATGGTGCCATCCTCAGTGCCTGGGGCCAACTTGCTCAATGAGCCATGGCTGCCTGTGGGGGGAGAGAGAGAGAGAAGGGGAATGGGTGGAGAAGCAGATCGTCGCTCTGTGCCCTGACTGGGAATCAAACCTGAGACTTCCATACACTGGGCTGACTATTGCTAAGCCAACCGGCCAGGGCCTATTTCTGCAATTTTTCATTTAATATTTATAGATCGCAGTTTACCACATGCAACTAAAACCACAGAAAGTGAAACGGTGGATAAAGGGACCTACTGTAATAAAATCAAAGAATAATTACTTTCTTAATCACATTTTCTAACAAATGACTTTGTGAATAGTAGAGTAGTAGTTTCTGTTAAAAAGTGGTGTTTAATGTATATTGGAACTTAGAACCCTGATGACGAACCTGACACGTGGCCACATGCGGCAGCATACCAGAGAAGTATGGGGCCGCATGCGGAGAAGGACGTTTCATCCTCGGCTCCTGCACAGCCAGGTGCAGTAGCCGAGAATAAACCATTCGCTGTAGTGTAGCCACTCTGTGCGGGAGGTCTGAAGGCCAAAACAACAGAACTCCAGCACAGAGCCGGGGACTTCTGGTTAGGCCGTTTTTCTCGAAGTGATGCACCACCCGAGTTATGCTTGGTGTTTTGGCGAATTTTGACACACCAAGCTCAAAAGATTGCCCATCACTGACTTAGAAAATCTCTCAATATCCACGAATACGATAACTCTATTGGGCCTTCGGGATAATTTTGGTTACCACAAGAATATCAGGATAATCCTATCTTCAGATTTGATGACAGTTTCTTAAGGCAGTGTGGTTTTCTGGCGGGAGTCAGTGGACCTTCTGAGAATTGGGCCAAAGCTTTCTATATCTCTTTCCCTAAAAATGAACATGTATATACAGTATCACATAGTTTCAGGGGATTTATGGTCTCAAGACTCCTGGTTACCAACTAACCAAACCATCTAACTCAGTGGTTCTTAACCTGGGTTCTTTCGAACCCTAGGGGTTCGATGAGTCGGTCTCAGGGGTTCGGAGAAGCCTCTGCCGTGGAGGCCAGAATAAAGGTAATACTGTAATTTGTTGTGAGTTCATGCACTTTGTTGGTTTTGTTCTTTGAGCAAGGTGATGTTCATGCACGGCTCATTTTGTGCACCAGTGAAAAAACATATACCTATGTCTTGAATTTGGAAAAAAAATCATATTTTATTTATCACTAAAGAAGGGTTCGGTGAATGCGCATATGAAACTGGTGGGTTTGGTACCTCAAAAAAGGTTAAGAACCACTGATCTAACTATTATCTTTAGGATATGACAAAAATTTATATCATAGAAGTTCTCTCATGTTTATCATTATTTTATAAGCAATCTGGCAACTTTTTAGGTTTTTAAAATTACCATAAGCCTGACCTGTGGTGGCGCAGTGTATAAAGCATTGACCTGGAATGCTGAGGTCTCCTGTTTGAAACCCTGGGCTTGCCTGGCCAACGCGCGTATGGAAGTCGGTGCTTCCAGCTCCTCCCCCCTTCTTTCATTCTCTTTCTATATCCCCTCTCTAAAATGAATAATCTAAAAAAATAAAAATAAAGCCACCATAACATAGACAAAGTATATAAGTTTGATCGTCTTATTCTCCAAATTTTTAGAAATTTTTTATTATTAGAACCCGAAAATTATTTTGTAAAACTGGAGCTTCCTATATAAACAGGGAGAATCTGTTGAATAGTGTCATGAGAATCAATGATCACATGGTATTTTATTCTTTTGAGAACTTAATCTGCCAGTTTTTCAGTTAATTGAAAGATTTTTCAAGAGGTGCTTACCAGTAAAATAGAGATATAGTTGCTGGTTTCATGTAGAGATGTCTTGTGTTTTGACCCATAAGTTGTCACTCTTGCTTTATAGGAAGGGGACAGGTGGATAAGTAGCTTTACTACTGGCACTTTTTTAGCTCTCTGACTTGATTAGCTAAGGTAATCAGTTCCTCTTTGTTAGCAAGGTGAGCCTTTTTACTAATTTCTAAATTTAAATGTGTCATGGTTTTGCCGTATAAATTCTCTCTTGTCCTAAGCATCGGGGTTTTCACATCAACATTTTTAGCACAGCTATGATATATAAAGATATTTATATGTTTATAGAGACATTTAAAAATATTAATCTGTCTTAACACCTTTGACCCTCTTATCTTTTATCAATTCTATTTTATAATATACTTATCTTCACTTTTTTAAAACTTGTCAACATACTTGTATCCTGTATAGTAATCCTAATCAGAAGAGCTAGATAGATGGTCTTTTAGATATTTTACATTTTAATCACAAATATATATGTACATTAACTCAAGGCTCATGTTTCCAAGGTGGCAAATAGAACTTGTCACATAGATGTTTTAGAGAAGAGAAAGGGAACTAACCTATATTGAGGACTTACTATGTGCAAGCTACCAGGCTAGCTGCTTTTGATAGTTGTGTTTGAAGATGTTTAAAGAACTTCTTTCACATATTATTTAATCCTCTTTGCAACACTATGAGTAAGGCTGTTAGGTTACCCTATATTATAGATGATGCAGGGGTCCAGAAAGGTTAAAAAGAGCTACGTTGTGACCACACACGTGTGTTTCTCTTCATTAGTATCACTAATACAATTACCCGACTTTATGGTGTGGAGAGTCCAGTGTGAATTATTGTCTCCCAACATACCCTTGAAGAATGAAGAGAATGATAGTCGTTCTGCACTACAATGATATTTGCAGAATCAGTTTAGTTCAGATATCAGATAGAGAAGTTTTTTTAAAAAATATTTAGGAAGATGTGGGATTTTTGTTTTCAGAAAATAAAAGTGTTTGATTGTGGGTTCTGGTAGTTAAAAATATAAGACGATCGTATGTCAAACATAGCCAAGGAAAGTGATCAGCATTATAAGAGTCCTATGTCTCAGAATTAAATTGGACTGTTTTCTTGTGACTGTAGGAATGCAGTCTCTATGTGATGAGCAGATGGTGTTAGAGAAACCATGCAAGCTCCAGTTGTCTTTACCTTGTGTGCTGTTGCTCTCCTGTTTGTAACCCTTCCTCCATAATGATTATGCTGCTTGTTTCACTACACTGACCATACATTTCAAGGTGGGGTATTTTGTTTTTACTTTCCAAAGTATTAGATTACTGCGCCTACCTCAGCCACACTTTTTTTACAGGGACAGAGAGAGGGATCGATAGGGACAGACAGGAATGGAGAGAGATGAGAAGCATCAATCATTAGTTTTTTGTTGTCGTTGTGACACCTTAGTTGTTCATTGATTGCTTTCTCCCATGTGCCTTGACCGCGGGCCTTCAGCAGACTGAGCAACCCCTTGCTGGAGCCAGCGACCTTGGATCCAAGCTGGCGAGCTCAGGGTCTCAAACCTGGGTCTTCTGCATCCCAGTCTGACGCTCTATCCACTGTGCCACCACTTGGTCAGGCTCAGCCACACTTCTTGATTGAATTTCTGAGTAAATATTTTTCACTTTTACATTATGATGACCGTTGCTTATATAAAATACCTCTGTGAGCTCTTAATGACCTGTTTATATAATAGAACTTGACCATATCTTATAGCTTAATTGAAGAACATTAACTTTATTAATGTAAGATTTTCATTTTAAAAACACCATTTTATGTAGTCAGTAGTCCTAGTTCTTAAGTAAATTAAACATCCTTCTTGCAGTTTTATGCAAAGTATTAACTTACCTAGAATATTTTTCCTTAAATAATACGAGGATGAACTTGAGCATACACTTATGTTTTAGTGAATTAATGTTGAAAGTACATTTTTCTATGCTTCAAGATGATTTTTGTTGACTCTGAACACTCTTTGGACTGTCTGGTTTTGGGCCTTGGACATGGTTGTGTCTATCTTGTTTGGGAATGGATGGGGTGTAAGCAGTAAGCATTACTGGTATCTATAGGTTATACCAATTACACAGATTTTAAAAGCCTTCTTAAAAACTGAAAGATAAAAAATAATTTTTTTAAATTGAACCTAAAAGTTCACCGATGGTGTGAAAGTATAGGTGATTGAAGCAGTACCAAACTATGGGATAGGCACTATATAACTCAACGATTGAACTTCATCCTAAAGACCTGCGGCCTGTTGTTTTCGCAGCCTGTTAATGAAGTCATGGCTTGTTGCTGTGGACATCATCCCCAAGATTTTCATGATAGAATTCTGTACAAAGCACTGAAAATGGGAAAGAATTCTGTACTACTACTGGGGGAGCTGATTGAGGCAAAGGAAACCATTTCTAATTTTTGCAACCCAGTGTCAAGCTAGTCCTCATAATTCAAAACTGCAGTTTTGCCTTTGGCCTTGTATGCAATGAGGATGATTTTTTAAATAAAATAATTGTATTTACTTAGCATTCAGAATGTCCACAAAACAGCTGCAACCTTTTTATTACAATTAGAGTGGTACTCAGTTAACAGAGCAACAATTTTGTGTAAGCTGCACCAGAGATAACGAAAGGTGCAAACGCTACCATTCCCAGGTATAACTAATTTCTGCACTGCACCGTGAAGAACCTGCTTTAAATTTCCATGCCAGTTTACAACCCACATACTGTACCAGGCAACGTTAGTGGCTATTGACAATACCACCGGGACAGGGCTCTCCAAAGGCACATTCAGTAGGGTTAACTATGCAGAGAAAGACACTGCACAGTTTAAAAGCAATCTTAACCGTACATTTCAATTTTTTTTTCTTTAAAAGGATTGAGTTGTGTACATGGGGATTAACTGCGAGGAACAACTTATTTATCATCTTTATTTTCATCCTCTTCATCTTATCTTTATTTCCTCGTTTTTCTTGCTTTTTTCAGCCTTGACAGCTCCCCTTTCCCACATGGGCTTGCTCTTACCTCGGTACGCAGCAGGCCTCTCCCGTATTCTCTCAGTTCAGCACCTTGTGTCCCTCAGGCTGCCTGGCACCTTCAGTGGTGCTACTCCACCTCTCCCCCAGCTTGTTTCCAGTGTCACCAGTGGATAGTCTGCGATGCTCTCCTTTGGGTTTTGGGGGAAATTCAGGATCAAACAAGAATCCTTGAACTGTTTTGTTTGCCCTTTAGGAGGGATATAAGTTTTCGTTTCTCTTTCCTAACAGGCCTTTTCAGCCTTTGCCGTTGTCTTCAGTGTTTCTCTTTAGTAGACATGGTCTTCTACCTCTCCGAGTGCTTATTAGAAAACAAATTGACTGAAGCATATGAGTGCTTGTGTTTTTCCTGGCAAGTTGGCACAAAGCAAGCACATGTTGATTTTGCCTCTTCTTAAGATCACCCTTACCCACATTTAATTCCGTTTTCCCAGCGAGCACAGGGCCACCCAGTGCCCGTCCAGTTTGCCCTTGCTCTGGAGTGGTCTCTGGAGCTCAGAGTCCTGCATGACTGTCATAGATGAATTGTTGAAGCTAGTGAAGACACGCCGCTTTTGGCTGGCCTTGACTTTGAATTATATAACAGGAAGCTTGGGTATTTTATCATTGTACCTAATGTTGTAAGACTTGACTTGTTTTTCTTAAAATTGTAACTTTAATGTTTTATTTTCCTAAAACACTTCTTGAAATACTTGAAGTAGCAGGTGTCTGTAGCAGTGTAGAAAAACCTAGTGTTTTTGCTGCAATGGCAGATGAGAACTTGTATTAGCACATTGTGCAGCAAAGGAAGATAGGGGATCTGTAGTGATTTTTATTTTTAAACACATATATCTTAATTTTTAAATGTATATTTTAGGTTTTACATATTTCTAAAGAAACAGATATATCCATTTGACTTGTATTTAGTTATTTAAACCTTGATTCAGTCAGTCTTAGCGATATACAGGGTGGGGCAAAAGTAGGTTTACAGTTGTTTAGAAACTAATACAAGAATAAACTGCTTTATGTATTTACAACTATAAACATAACTTTCTTAACCTGGTGTGTGTATGCTTGCATAAATGTATTTAGAGTAATAAGCCAAAAAACCAAATATTAGGTCGGTGATAAACCATGGTTGAAATTTTAAGTGACTTGAAATACCTAGTCAGTCATGTAATTTTTATAAAGCCTTAGGTTTGTCGTTATGAAATCATATAGTACATCATCAGATGAGTCTGTGCCATGCAGAGACATTGGTAATTAAATCCTGTGGTCTCTGTAGAGATGAATGCATATGATTTTCAAGATACAGAAGATGAATTGCCTATTTCATTCATTTTTATTTTATTCTTGACAATTAGTATAATTTTATAATTATTAAAAAGCAAAAGAAATCTAAAGGGAAAGTGGTGTACTACTAATGAATTGTAATTAGCAAGCTTGGGTATAAAAGAAGTTATTGATAATGTTTGAGAATACATAAATTGTGGCATAATACCTTCTTCAGAAACTCATTTGCATTTATTGATTCTGCCTTATAGAATGTGACAGTGATGACAACCTGGCTATGAAAAGTACTCCAATAGAAGAAGGATTCAGATCTGCAGAAGGTAACCGAATGGAATAATTCATCCTTTCCCTACTTGAATATGTCTTGTGTGTATGTTTCCCCCTCACCTGTTCATTGCTCCTACTCTCTCCTACCCCTGAGGTTAAAATAAATTGTTTCCTCGTTCAAAGGATAGTTTGTATTTTCTCATGTACATGATTTAGAGATAATACTAATTTAGGAGGCTGGAAAAAGAATCAGCCACTTATGGCCCTTAAACTAAATTCCATCTACTATCTGATTTTGTAAATAGTTTTATTAGAATACACTCCTATTCCTGTACACTAGGCTCAGCGGTAGAGTGTCGGCTAGGCATGTGGAAGTTCCAGGTTTGATTCCTGGCCAGGGCACACAGGAGAGGTGCCCATCTGGATCTCCACCCTTCCCGCTCTCCTTTCTCTTTTATCTCTCTCTTCCCCTCCCACAGCCAAGGTTCCATTGAAGCAAAGTTGGCCCGGGCACTGAGGATGGCTCCATGGCTCTGGTTGCAACAGAGCAACTCCCCAGAAGAACAGAGCATCACCCCCTCGGTGGCTTTATACTACCTACTCAGTGGGCGCATGCGGGAATCTGTCTCTCTGCCTCCTTGCTTCTCACTCCTGTTTAAATATTGACTGTGCCATTGCTTTTACATTAAGAGCAAAGTTGAGTAGTTGTAACACAAACAGTATAGATTATGTCCCCCTCAAGTCTAAAATAATGACTTCAGAACCTTTGTAGAAAAAATTTGCTAACCCCTAGGCTTGGAGAAGATCGTGATTTTCTAATTTTTACTTATTTTGAGTAGTATTAAATATTTAAAGTTACACAGTAGAAGTAGGAAAGCAAGCACATATATCTAAATATTGATGGGCTGTTTCTATAAATTGAAACAATTTTCTCTCTTTTCAAAGGAAAAGCTACTTATTTCCTTCTATAGGTTAAAGAGAGTTTTTTGTATTACCTTGCAATAAATAATTTACTGACTATACCACTATTTACTTGTGTCATGTGCCCATTTTTTTACTTTTGTTTTTCCAGAAAATAATTCCTTTTTAATAACCACGGGAAAATAATGAAACCATTAGATTTTAGGAAACAGTTGAAGTTGAAACTGTTACATCAGCATCTTTGCCATAAAGGAAACAGGCAGTGAGCTGTAGAGACTAGAAGTAAGGAGGGAAACGTGCCTAAACAGGCTCAAACAGAATAGCCTAACTGGTTTGTTTCCTGTGCATTTGTTCGATTTCTCATGTAACGGAATTAGTGTGACTTAAGAGCAGACTAGAGCTTTATACTACCTGCTCACAAAAATTAGGGGATATTGTATCGCTTTATATTCATTTTGAAATACCCTCTAGTATTTTGTGAGCAGTATAGTAGGAGTACGGAAATTTGAGGCTGGTAGTGGAACTGATTCATCTGGTCAATGAAGTAGCAAGACCCTAATCTTTCTTCCATTTGGTCAGAATTCACAGGTGTAACAAAGTTGGCAGTAAATCTACAGCCTGATTGGAAGCAAGCTTTTTTGCCAGTTCTCCCCAACAGGGTCTTCCAACGTCTAGCTCAGTGCTTAGCAGCCAGATGATGAGTTAACAAATCAGAGAACTTCTATAAGTTTTGAACAAAGACCGCCAGCTAAGTTGTTTATCAAGACCACTAAGTAGTTTAGACTTCGCAGCCTTTATTTGCCTCCCATGACTAATCCCATGGAGAATGCCAGGCAAAATGGTAACTTTTAAATAACCACTTTTGGGGAGACTGCACAGTTTTGAGGGCTCCTAGCTAGTCTAGAAAATCTGAGATGTATATCACTAAATGTGTATCAGAATTTCTAGCTTTTTATTATCTATATAATACATTTCATGGTTTGGAGATTTTGAGAGGTTTTACATTTTTGTGAATCTTTAGAAAAAGAATTACTATTAAAGGATGAAAGAGAAGGTACTTTAAACTTTTAAGTAGTTGTCATATGAGGTATGGACATAATACTTTAATTCCAAGAAAAATCAAAAGGGTATTAAGTGTAGCGTTGCCTTTCATTTCCTGATGCTATCAATAGGTAGGTAGATAAAGAGATACAGATACAGAAGCACACAGTGTTCCATGTAAGTTAAGGAATCTGATTTCTTCTGCAGTTTTCTCTAATAACCTTATTTTCTCTCTCCTTTTCACCCAACAAGAACTAGCTCAAATGTCATCTCTTAGGTTGAATTATACTGGTCATTTTTGTAGGCAATTTTGTATGGTCAATGCCTTGCCTAGCTTTCCCATCGTTAGCGATAGTTAACACCTGCCTCTAGACTCCCTCTGTACCATACCAAGTGGCTTTAAAAAAATTTCTGTCTATGCCTGACCTGTGGTGGCGCAGTGGATAAAGCCTCGGCCTGGGAACACTGAGGTCGCCAGTTCAAAACCCTGTACTGGTCTAGTCAAGGCACGTATGGGAGTTGATGCTTCCAGCTCCTCCACCCTTTCCTTCTTTCTCTCTCTCTCTCACTCTGTGTCTCCTCTCTAAAATTAATAAAATAAAAATAAAAATAAAAGCTTTCATCTTTTAAAAAAAAAATAAATTTCTGTCTGTGTCTGTTATCTCCATTGACCTATGAGCTCCTCAAAGAGTAGGGTCATGTTTTATTTATCTTTATATCAACAGCATCTAACACAGTGTTTGGCACTAAATGATTGGTTATTGAATGAGTAAGCATATAACAAACTTAAAATATGTAAGAGCTACCAGGATCTTTTTCTCTCTGATTGGATAAGGGAAATTAAGACAGAGGCCATTTGGTTGAGAGAATATTAGATAATTTTGTTGACTCTACCATGAAAGCAAAGTGATGGTCTAGTCCAGATCTAGTAACAAAACTCAAAAAAGTTAAATTCTCAAGTCTCTCCTCCTTCCCTTCCTAACACAATACTATAAATGCCTGACAAATGGTAGTAGTCAGCATAAGTTCCCTTATCCCCTCCCCATGAGCCCCCTGCCGTGATTTGTCATATTCTTTGTTGTACTCTGTAGACCAGTATCTGTGTCTGACTACCCAGCCCAGTCATTAAGATCCTCATTTTGTATACAAAACGGGAAATAGAAGTCAAATAGTGTGATAGTAAAGACCACAGATTTCGGGTTTGGACTACCTGGGTTAAAACTCGGCTCTGCCACTTATAAGTTATGTAGTATTGGGCAAGTCACTTAACTTCACTGTTATTTTTTTTTTTCATTTTAAAAATGAGAATACTGGGCCTGACAAAGTAGTGGCACCGTGGTTAGAGATGGTCTGGGACACTGAGGACCCAGGTTCTAAACCTGGAGATTATTGGCTTGAGTGGGGGCTTATCTGGCTTGAGCTCGGGGTTACCAGCTTGAGTGGGGGGTCCCTAGCTTGAGTGTGGGACCATAGACATGATCCCATGGTTGCTGGCTTGAGCCCAAAGATCACTGGCTTGAAGCCCCAGGTTGCTGGCTTAAGCACAATGTCAATGGCTTGGCTGGATTCCCCCATCAAGGCACGTATGAGAAGCAATCAATGAATAACTAAAGTGATGCAACTACGAATTGATGCTTCTCATTGCTTGCTCTCTTTGTCTTTAAAAGCTAGCCCCAAACTGACTTCGCCACCACATTGATCTGAGCGACTTAGGTCTCCATGTGGTCACACCAGCATTAATTAAAGACTCCGTAATTTGGCTCCGTCTCTCTCTCTCTCTCTCTCTCTCTCTCTCTCACACACACACACACACACACACACACACACACACATACACACACACACATGCACACACACACAAAGATGGGAATACTGGTATACCTACTTCAGTGTATAACATGACACAGTATTGGTTGCTGCTGCTGTTACTGTGATTTTAACCCTTGTTATCATTACTCACTGTTACCTGCATCTTATAATATAAACAGTAAGATTCCATATTGTGGTCAGTTTAAAGACCAAAGTTTAAGAGCCTAATGTATTCATTTCTTAATTCAGTTAATGTTTTTGAAAATTTAATGCTTTTATAACTGCTCTTAACTTTAACAACTTATAAAACAATATTCTTTTCATTTTACATAAAAACTTAGTCCTCTAAACCACTGATTTTCAACCTTTTTCATCTCTGCACATATAAACTAATTACTAAAATTATGTGCTACACCTCCCTTGCCAGGCAGTTCAGATGGTTAGAGTATCCTCCCAGTATGCCAAGGATGCTGGTTTGATCTCAGGTCAGGGCACATACAAGAATCAACCAATGAATGCATAAATAAGTGGAGCAACAAATTGATGTTTCTCTCTTCTTTCCTCTCTCAAATCAATAAATTCTAAAAATTTAAAATTCTGTGACAGCAGAAATAGGCATTTTGCCTACCCTACAAAATAATAGGTATACATTTTATTTGTTGATTTTAGAGAGAGAGGAAGAGCGTGGGGGGAGATAGTCTTGTATTGGAACAGCGAGAAACAGACGTCCTGCCACACAATCAAGAAGCCAAATTACGGAGTCTTTAATTAATGCTGGTGTGACCACATGGAGACCTAAGTGGCTCAGATCAATGTGGTGGTGAAGTCAGTTTGGGGCTAGCTTTTAAAGACAAAATTACGTACTGACTGAGGAATGGGGAGGAGAGGAAGCACAGCAGTAGGACAAAGCAATGAAGCTTCCTTACAGTGTTTATCTATAGGGTTAATTCAGGGAGAAACATGCAGCCTTGGAAAGCTAGCCAAAGACCGCAGTCTGGGAGACCAGCCTCAAGGCCAGGAATAGGGAGTCTTTTCAGAAAAAGTAAGTTCTGCTAAAAGTCTCTTTGTTTTAGAGAAAGTAAGTTCTGCTAGAAATTATTCATGCTAAGAACCTTTTCTATATTTCAATTGAAACCGGTTTATTGTTCCACTTATTTACACATTCATTGGTTGATTCTTGTATGTGCCTTGAATGGGGATCGAACCTGCAACCTTGGCATATTGGGAAAACACACAAACCAACTGAACTTCCCATCTGGGGCTTACATTGAGTAATTTGTTTTCAGTTTCACAGCCTCAAAATGATTGGGGCATAATTTGTATATAGGTCTTCTAGCTCCTATAAATGGATTATTTCTTATTGCCATGCTTACCTTTCTTTCAAAGAGAATGAAATGAAGTAGAGACAGAGGAAAGTAAGAGAACCATAGACTCGGCCATAAAAAAAAGAGAAACAAAGACATACTTTCCACAAGTGTTTTCAGTCTGTTCATATATCCTGGAGAGACTGTTTAATATTGTTTTGTTTCAGCCTTAAGATTCCCTTTGTTCCTTTTAGGGCAGGTCTGTTAGTTACAACCCCCTTAGCTTTTGTTTACCTGGGGATACCTTCATTTCTCCTCTGTTCTACAGAACAGTGTTGTTGAGTATTGCCCCTTTATTCAGCGCTTTCAATATGTTATCTCACTGACTTTTGGCCTCCATGATGTTTTATGAGAAATCGTTTTTAATCTTATTGAGGATGCTTTATATGTGGGAAATAGCTTTTCTCTTGCTGCTTTTACTGGTTTTGGCTTTTTTTTTTTTTTTTTTTTTTTTACAGGGACAGAGAGAGTCATAGAGAGGGATAGATAGGGACAGACAGACAGGAACGGAGAGAGATGAGAAGCATCAATCATTAGTTTTTCGTTGCCGTTGCGACACCTTAGTTGTTCATTGATTGCTTTCTCACATGTGCCTTGACCACGGGCCTTCAGCAGACTGAGCAACCCCTTGCTGGAGCCAGGGGCCTTGGGTCCAAGCTGACGAGCTTTTTTTTTTATTTTTGCTCAAGCCAGATGGGCCCGCACTCAAGCTGGCGACCTCGGGGTCTCGAACCTGGGTCTTCCGCATCCCAGTCCGACGCTCTATCCACTGCGCCACCGCCTGGTCAGGCTGGTTTTGGCTTTTGATAGTAGGCCTGTGTGGACCTCTGAATTTCTTCTGCTTGGAGTTTGTTGAGCTTCTGGGATGTACAGTTGTCCCTCGCCGTATCATGCTTCACTCACGGTTCACTTTCTAAGGTTGCACTGTATTGCGGATTTTAAATTGTACATACCTAATTTTGTATTGTGGGATTTTGTGGTATATAGCTATTTTGATATATTTATTATTTGTTATTTTTGCAGTAAAATAAGCATTTTCAAGCCTAAAAAATTGAAAACAATATAAAAAAATATAAAGCCTTAAAAAATATATAAATACCGTATTTCTCCATGTATAAGATGCACCTTAATTTTAGGACCCGAAATTTGAAAAATATAATGTATTATAGAAAGTTATTAAACTCAAGCTTTATTCATCATAAAATGCATACAACTTCTTATCACTGTGAAAACTCCCATCCATTAGCTTGTCTTCATCTGTGTCTGATGACAAATCACTGTCTTCAACAATAAGTGCAAAAACAAGCGCAAAACTGGAAATGCAAGTAAAAAATCTACAACAACTGTATAAGACACGCTCAGTTTTTAGACCCCAAATTTTTCGGAAAAAAAGTATATCTTATACATGGGGAAATACAATAATAAAATAAAAATAAGGTATATGAGTTCCCATTGATCTGCATCATCACTAATCATTGGAATTATTTAGTCTTTTTAATTTTAGCTAGTGATGAGTATGTACTTTTTTTGTGTGTGTGGTTTTACTTGACATTTTTTTCTGATGAATAATATTTAATGACAATTTTGACACAATATTTTGTCAATGCCTTTTAAAATTTCTGGACAGTTTTCTTTTAGGTTACCTTTTTACTGATTTTTCTGGGTTGAAAATCTCACTTCTTTCTGGGTACAAGAAACATGTACAACATAAATTTTCTCTAACACTATGGTTTGCTTTTTTACTCATTTAATAGGGTCTTTTGATGAATAAAAATAACTTTAATACATTTTAAATTACCATTCTTTATTATCCCATTGATTTTGAGAGGGTGGAGAGATAGAGGGAGCGAAAAAGGAAGGAGGAGAGAGAGAGGCATCAGCTCGTCTTTCATTTACTTCCATTTAGTTGTGTACTCATTGATTGCTTCTCATAGATGCCCTGACTGGGTCGAACCCGCGTCCTTGACTCACTGGGTCAATGCTTTATCTACTGAGCCCCAAGGCCAGGGCCCCAAATTACCATTCTTTTCCATAATGTTTTTGACCCACCACCATTTATTAAACTAAAAGCCCATCTTTTCCTACCATTCTGCTTTACCACATTTGTCAAAATCAGTTTCACACATATTCGTGGAAACTTTCTGAGCTGTCTGTGCTGTTCCTTTGGTCTAGGCATCTGCTCTTGCACTAGCACCACACTCTTAATTACTGTAACTTCATAATGAGTTTTCATCTTTATAAATCTTCTCAAGAGCATCTTGGATTTTCTTTGTATTTCTTCATCCCTCTGAATTAATCTGAGGGCAGCTCACTGACCTAAAATCTTGGTTTAACCTGAAACACTGTATATGTCAGCTTGTAGTATTTTAAATTACAACGTAGCACCACCATCCCAGCTCAGGAAGGTGCAGCTGCATCCTGGAGGGATTACTGGTCTTATGAGCCAAGTAGGCTTTGTGGGACTTGTAAACTGGATGGGATGAGATAAATCTGGAGTGAGAAGCTAGTCTAGTGAAGGCCAAGAAATTGATGCGTGATTCCGCCCTCCTGGTCTTTAGCATCACTCTCAGGGAGCAAATGAAGAGACCTGTGAACCCAGGAATGTTTCTTGTTCACCATTGTATTTCTGTGTGATTATTTGTTAAATGAGTGCATAGGTGCATATCATATAGGCTTTTCAGGAGACATTATATATAGCCATGTTTACTCTTTGCCTTCGATGCTTGAAAGCTTAAAACTAAAAATTTAATAGTCTGTGGATCTAACAATTTCATAGTTTTGCCTACTTTTGTTTTGTCTTATATGCCTTACCTCAAGTGTTTTTGGAAATAAGTGCAAGATTTTTTTTAATATTGAATTTAGTGATTACCTATCAGTGATTCTAGAAGTAGGTTGACATTCTCTATCCTTAAATGGAAATAACTGGCCAAGTTCCTTAGCAAATCATTAAGTTCAAATTTGTTATAACTCAGTTTTAGGTTATATCCAGATTCTCATAATTTGAAATATCCAGATTTTATGGAGAAATTCCCAAGTTCTTATCCTAAGTTTCCATTTTGATTTTTGTTTACTTCTTGAAAAGACAGATGTAATTGATCAGGCTTATATAAATCACATTTACTAGTTTTCTGTCCTACATATTAAAATTCTCTGTTTTTTAATGCAGATGTGGAATTAGAAGAAGCTATTAGAAGAAGCCTGGAGGAAATGTAATTAATGATATTACCACACAGCATCAAGTAGCCTTGAGGATACTCAGGATATCGAATTTTTGAATTTGTTTTCTAAAGGAGGCCAGCAATCTACTAGTACAGATGTATTTGAAGACCTGCGTTTTTTGCTTTCTTATGTTCAAAATTTTATATTTGCTCTGTATTTTTGTGCTCTTTTCAAAATTGTTCAGAGGACTAGAATACATGTTAATGCAAATACATAATAACCACGTGTTCTAGTAGAGGCATGACAGTTTCCCAGTTAACTTGGAATTCACGTATTAGATTAAAAGAATTAAAAAATTAGACAAGCTTTTGACTATTGTTTATATGTTTCCCAAATAGCATTATTTCTTTATTTGTACACAGATGATTCTTATTTTTTTTAGGAGAGAAAATGAATGAAGCTGTCATAGATTAGTTTTTCTGTAAATTCTACTTCTCATGTGGCAGTAATAGATGTATATAATAACCTTTGAGATCTTTGTTTATGACTATTAGAAGATAGAAATAGGAACTGATCTGGAAACAGATTAAAAATTTTACCAGCAGTGTTGTTTTTGGGTTTTACTCAGATGTGTATCCCTGCTTTAATTAGAGCAGCACATTGCTGGAATGAAAAGAACACCCTAATTTCTTTGAAATAATTAAAAAGAAATTTTTTCTGTTCCTTTTCCTTGTTTAGACTTTTCTGTGACTTGTTACCTACTGTTTAAAGGGAATGGTATAAAAATACTTGCATAGAATGAAACTTATTTTTAATAATATTAGTCCTTTTTATATATTTGTGTAAAATAATGGTTAAAAATGCTCAAGGTTTACTCAGGAATAATCTTCTGTAACCTTTTAAAATTTTTATTTCATATGAAAGTATCTTCATTTCAGTTATCCATTAAATTGTTTTTTCAGTTTCCTACATTTGGTTACATATTTTATTTTTAGATGTTGAGGCCCCATTGTGCATAATTTAAAATATTACATAATTTGACTAAGAAGGGCTTGTCATACTATATGTACATATATACTTCATGTAATTTGACCAGAAATGTCATCCTTAAAATTTTGAGTAATAATTGCTTATGAAACAAAGTTTTCTATAATTTTTTAAAGAAGAGAATCACAGAATTTTGTTCTCCACAAT
Source organism: Rhynchonycteris naso (assembly GCA_037038555.1). Lineage (NCBI taxonomy): Eukaryota > Metazoa > Chordata > Mammalia > Chiroptera > Emballonuridae > Rhynchonycteris > Rhynchonycteris naso. Next base: position 22,981,687 of record CM073000.1, read on the forward strand.
TACTTATTTTAGTGTGAAATAGCATCGCTGTATTTTTTTTATTTGTATAGTCTTTTCCGTTCACATTGGAAATCAATTTGTGTTTTTATTAATATGTCATGTCTGTTTTTCCTGCTTGTATTTTTTAAGTGAAAATGATAGCTAGAGAATTTACCACTCATTTTTTCAAAATGACCACATTTTTGCTTTTAATTTGTATGCTAACGTGGTCAGGTAAGGCCTAGGAGGTAGTCACTGAACCAGACCTTTACACATATGCAGGAGCCTGCGTATTAGTGAGGACCATAAAGGGCATTCCAGCAAGAGCGTGGTTAAGCAGGTACAGGAAGAGGAAACACCTCCTCCTTGCCGCGGTGCTACACACAGGTGTGATGTACACTGACGCTCTGTTAAGACGCTTTGGAATGTATGTGGTAGAGAGTAACTGAAGCTTTTCATCATGACCCTTAAAAAACTAACTGAGTTGTTTAATATTTTAATTGCCATTAATTGTGTTCCTACTTATTAAGCTATTAAAATCATTTAAACGTATTTTTTTAATTTGAATTTAATTTAGATACAAGAGGGACATGTAATCATTGGATCACATTACAGAATGTTATATGGATTATGAAAGTACCAAAGTAAATGTTTCTACAATTGACAAAGATACTTACTTTGTTTCATCATTCATTCACTCTTAAAAGTATTGAATATTTGCCACGTGCCAGCAACTGTTCTAAGCACTTGAGATATACCAGTGAGCAAAACAAAGCCCACTCTGAGAAGCACACATTGGAGGAGAGGAGGTTGAATACAGGGTTAGATAATGGTAAGCAAATATATCCAATGATAAGTGTAATGAAGGCATATACGGAAAGGAAAGTTAGTGGGAGGGGGTAACCGTAGCGAGCTCGTTGTTTTTAATGGAGTGGTCTGGAAGGATCCTGACCAGATGAACTTGAGCGAAGACCTGAATTTTTCGGAGTGAGCCATGCAGATGTGTATGAGGAAGAGAGTGCCCAATGGAGGGTAAAAGCTCTGGAAGTCAGCTTGATATATCCACGGGAAAGCAGGAAGGCTAGCTGCTATGAGTTAGGAGAGGAATGGATGAAGTCCCTGAGGCCTTTCTAAGGACCTTGGCTTTTACTCAAAAAAGTAGCCATTGAAGGTTTCTGAGAATACATGATCTGCCTCCTTTAAATAGGCCCTGAAGTTACTGCAGTGCGGACACACACGAGAGGTAGGAGAAGCAGGAAGCCCAGACAGCTGGCCGGTACTGTAGTATCACCCAAGTAAGAATTGGTGGTGGCAGTGAAATTGGGGAGATCATTGGGATATATTTTGAAGGTAGAACTGGAAGTATTTACTTATAGATTTGGTTTAGTTTATAAGAAAAAAGTCTAGGATGATTCCAAAGTTACTTGATGAGACTTTTTAACCATTCTCAAAATATCTTCAAATTTCACATTTGTTTCATGATACAACAAAATATATTTAATGAGGTTAATAACAAAGAGGTTATTAGTGTTTAGATTGAGGTCTGAGGATTTGGGTTCCAGTTTTAAGGGCCTCATCTCTGTTCAAGTATTTTAATGGTTTTGGCCTCAGATTAAAGGTTGCGATTCAGCTTTAAACTGTTACTATCTGTTGTAATACCGGTGGCTGAGGCCAGGCAGGTTCACATTGGATTCGAGCAAACAGTGGAAAAGAGCTAATAAAAGAAAATCTATTCGCAGTAAGACAAGGGAGCCAGGAAAACACCGCGCTCATAGCCTTGCATAGGCCGTGCACACGTGCCTCTGCCATGTGCTTACACACTAATCAAGCAAAGTGCTTGCAGCTGGCACACTCACGAGCAAGCCTAACTCGGCTGCCCCACACCTGTCATTTGATGTGCCCTGTGCATTCCCTCCTTGCAATATGAAGCGTCTAGCTATGAGAGGAGCAAATCACGCTTTAAGTAGAGAAATCTTTGTACTCTCTGCCCTACTCTGCTTTTACTGAGCTTTCTAGTAACTGACCCAGTGGCCTACTGCATCTTTATTTTAAATTTTTATTTATTGATTTTAGCGAGAGAGGAAAAAAGGGAATAACAGGAACATGGAGCCATCCTGTATATGCCCTGACCTGCAATCAAACTGGCAACCTCTGTGCTTGGGGATGATGTTGTAAATTGGGTGTGAAATGGCCTTAATTAATATCAGTTCATCCAAATTCCAACAAGAATAAGTGTCTAATAGGGAAAAAAATTAAAATCCTTTCATTAGCTCGCATTGAAATGAACTCAAGTCACCTTGCTTCCTCCTCTAGCAGGAAAGAAAGTTGGGTCGATTTCTCTCTGTACCTACAGTGGTGTTCCAGGCTCATACCCATCGCAAGCAGGTGAGGTACATGCAGACTGCCTAGGGCTGTACTTAAAGGCCTTGTATTCCAAAAGGGACCTTTCTCCACGCCTCCATAGATTTCAACGTTTTTGTTTTGGCTGTCAATTATGGGGGCTGGGAGAAACTAAGCGAAGCCGTCACTGAGTGACACACCCACAGCCTTCCGTTAGGTCCCTTCGCCTGTGGGGAGTTGGTGACTTTACGGCCTCTCGGGGGTGGGGTGGGGTGGGGTGTGGGTGTTTTCGCGTCTCCGCCTCGGTCGGTTGTTCCAGGGTCTGCAGAGCAGAGGACCGGGTCACCTTAGGGCCCCCCTTCCGTGTTTGCCCAGGAAGTGTCTCGGACGCCGCCGAGTTTTGCTCCACAGGCCCCCACAGGCCCACCGCCGCGGCCCCGTGCCGAGTGAGTGCCCTCCGGCGGGCGCGGTGACTTCCACGCCAGAGCCCGGAGCCCCGCGCCCGCGGGCGGCGCGCCTGCCCTTGTTTGGCCACGCGGCGGCGGCGGCGGCGGCAGCGTCCTCCCGGGCCGCCCCCCGCGGGCGTCAGAGGAGGCGGGAGCCCCGCGCGCGGTGACGGCGACGCGCGGCCGGGGCATCAATCCACTCGCCGCCGCCGGACAGGCTGGTGACCTCTTGGCCGCCCTCCTCACAGGCCCCGATGGCTCAGGCTAAGATCAACGCGAAAGCCAACGAGGGCCGCTTCTGCCGCTCCTCCTCCATGGCCGACCGCTCCAGCCGCCTGCTGGAGAGCCTGGACCAGCTGGAGCTCAGGTGAGAGCCCCCGCCGGCCGCCGCGGGCGGGGGACCTGTCCCGGCCGCTGGTGGGTGCGCGCTCGCCCTCGCCGGGCTGCCCTCGCCGCGTCCCGGGAAACGCGCTGGGTTTAAGTAGCGCCCCGCAGCGCCTTCTTGGCCGCCACGTGTTCCTAACAGACCTGGCGTTTGGGAGCGGAGAAAAATCGGAGACGATAAAAGTGACGTCATTTGAGACTAGGGACGGTGACAGTCGGAGTCTACAGAACTTCCAGAACCTTCGGGGTGCGAGTATTCGGTCTTCCCACGTTTTCAACTTATTCATGACCTATTACGTGTTTTTAACGGAGGCAGCAGTTGAGCGGTCCTTGGTGGGAATGATCAGTTTCTTCGCTCCTAAACACTTAAGAGCAAAAAGTGTGAAAATCCAGGAATGCATCGGAAGCAGGGATTAGAGAGGAGCAGGGCAGATGAGGGGCCGCCGGGTGAATGGTAGCTTGGCACTTTGTCGAATAAAGACACTGCAGCTTCGGTGTCCGTCATCCTGCATTCTGTCCCGTTGGTTTGTCAGTATTTGTTGGGTGCCTCATTCCATAGAAGGCGCTGTGCTGCCGCCACCTTCACAGGGCTAGTCACTGGCCTGAAAGGGTAAGACAGTCACAGTTTTTCCCTCTTAACTGATTAGGATTTTATTAAGTAATGAATATGGTGGCAGGCTTGTGTAGAATTTCTAAATAAGTCATTAAATTTAGTCACAGTTTTCCCCTCTTAACTAATGATGATTTTATTAAGTAATGAATAGAGTGGTAGGCTTGTATAGAATTTCTACATAAGTCATACTAAATTTTGGCAATACTTATTATCTTTAACAGTGTATGAAAAGTTTTATGTACTTCCAGTAAACGTTTATATCACTAAAGTGGCTGTGTAAATTGTGTGCAGGTTCATTAAATGAACATCTCATTAAGGCACCCGCAGCTCTCTGGAACTACATAGAATTTTGTCTTATAGTTTTCAGCAGGTTCTAGGTGAGCAAAGGACTATGTGAGTCAAAAACTTTAAGAAGCATTGCATTACATCTTTATCTCCCTGGGGAATAACACCAAAACAAGAAGTGGTGTCTATTTTCCAAGGTAGTGTATTAATAACCTCGGTATATCTTAGCTAATGAGGCATTTATTATCACTACCCCAAGAAAGGAGCCAGAATATGAGAAATTCTCCACCCACAATGATTTCATGGTTGGCAACAGTTATAGAAACCTGAGCCAAAACCACTTTCTGGAGTTCTGCTGAGAATGAGAAAAAGAGAACAAGAGAAAAGTAATGCTTCTCCGTTACTTTTAACATTCACATTTTTACATCAACCCCCAGAGAAGTGGAGCAAAACTAGAGGTCAGCAGCCTCAGCTACTTACCGTGCCTCTGAGGTCTACTCCTCTGTGACAGCATAACACGTAGCTCATGCATCTCCTCAGTTCTTCAGAACTTTGAGCGCATGTTCTCAGCCATTTCAGGGCCTCCTCTAACCAGAAAGAGGGTTTTTCCTTCAAAGAATGAGGGCATCGACCCTCCTTCAAGCTGAGTTGTCTTCAAAGTTGAATTAATGCCTCATGTGTGGTGGGTGCAAAATTAGTCAATAATCACCTCTAAAAGAGCCTGGTTTGGAATATTATTATATTCTAATGTTGATTATTATAAAATGAATTCTGATGACTGTGTACAAGCGATTAAAACTGACTTTCTTAACCCTTGAACTGAGGAGCAAAGACCGACTGGTATGTGTTGAATCATTCATTGTAAGGACTTTCTCGTAATTATAGATTTTTGTAAGCTTTGTTTTTTCGTTCTTTAAAAATAGTAATATTGACTAAAAACTAAGGAAGTGTTTCAGAAGGTGAGTAAAAATAAAGAAAACTGTTAATGCTTATCCATTCGGGTTTATTTGAACCCACATGGTCAAAGTCGCAGAGCACTGCGTTGATAAAAACTAGACTCGTGCCTTGAAGGTGTAAAAGAAAGCATGATCTTCACATGCAGTTTCTCTCTAATAGTTTAATTTTATGTTAAGGATGACTGATAAAACAGTGTATTGGGTAGAGTTTATACTTAGAAGTTTGCACTTACAGTTCCTCATCAGTACTAATTTTGTAGATTGTGGTAGAAACTTCTTCCTTATAATACTGAAAACAGAACTATGCTAAACATTTTATGACCTTGTATTGAACCAGTGTGTGTGATGTTGAAACTGGTTTAAGATATTTGGCAGCATTCATTGGTTTTTAACATTTTACCATGACACTAACCTTTCTTTTTTCACTTCTTCTAAAATGTGATTCCTTTATCTTTTGGTTTTCAATACCAGTTCTAAATGGTGCCTGATTTTTGCATTCATCAGTGGTTCAAAACACCTTGCTTAACTTACTGTAATTACAAATAATATATGCAAACAATTCAATTAATGATCACTGACTATATGCCAGGCCCCATCCATGCCTTTGTGGAGGCTATTACCTCCATGTCCTGATGGGAAATTGCAACTTAAGAAGTTAAATGTCTTGTCCAAGGTCACATAGCTAGAGCCCAGGAAGACTGGCTATAGAGCTTTATACTTTATTACTTAATTTAAAATGTGGGAGTAGTGTAAGGATGAATATATGCTTTTACTGTAAGAAGTGAAAATTTCATTTAAATTGACATTTAATTCAGTATATACCTGGCACACCCCCTCTGTGCCAAGTATTGAGTCTCTCCTAGAAGGCTCCGGATGGTAATGAAGATGGGACATTGGGTGTGGAGAATGGCACAGGGGATAATGACAGGACAGGAGATTGGCTGGTCACAAATTTCACCAAACTGGTCATAGTGCGGCTTCTCCTCCCCCTTATCAGCCATGTGCAGTGGCTTACATGGCAGCCAGGGAACAAGGTTGAGTGAATGAAGACGGTGATATGGATCGTTGGTCTGGCTGTAAGGTTGCTGTTGCTTAAAGTTCCTTAGGGTATGCCAGTGACCCAGGAGTCATAAAAGAAGATGGTGTCATAGTTAATATCGTATAACAGCTATAATTTAAAAAGCGCTTTTCATAAACATTGTCATTTGAAACTTACAGAAACCCTTTGACTAGGAGGGCAGATACTATCTCTTTTAGAAATGAGGGAGCTGAGGTCCAGAGAGACTGAGTGGTTTGTGTAAGGCCATGCATGCTGCTGAGCCCTTCTCACTGAATACCAGTCCCATTTTTCCACCAAACTGTCTGAGTAGTGAGTGTAATTTATTATTTTAGTTACGATCAGCAAAGACCTTCAAAATCTTACATCACCTAAAACCGTGATAGTGAACCTATGACACGCGTGTCAGCACTGACACACATAGCCATTTTTGATGACACACGGCCGCATACCAGAGAAGTATGGGGCCGCATGCCGAGAAGGACGTTTCATCCTCGGCTCCTGCACGGCCAGGTGCAGTAGCCGAGGATAAAACATTTGCTGTAGTGTAGACACTCTGTGTCGGAGGTCTGTAGGCCAAAACAACAGAACTCCGGCACAGAGCGTCTAGTTCTGGGACTTCTGGTTAGACCGTTTTTCTCGAAGTGACACACCACCCGAGTTATGCTCGGTTTTTTGGCAAATTTTGACACACGAAGCTCAAAAGATTGCCCATCACTGGCCTAAAATATAAGTGATCGTCATAGTATCCTTTTGATACAAAAGTATTGAATAAGAGGACTATGATTTTAAGAACCTGTTTTAGAGATATTTCTTTCAGTTAACTGCATGATTGGAGCACTTGGCATTTTCCCTCCTTTTTATGAAAACACAAATTCTTGTTTGTAAGCCTGAGTTCATAATCATAAGTATATAATAAATAATCATGAAGCTAATGTTTGCCAGCATCAATTCTGAGCCCATTACATATATTAACTTCCATGTATTTTTTAAGTCGATGTTGGTAGTCATTGTGTCAGATTCTTTACCAGCTTTACTCCGTTCAGTAACATCCACCATCTTGTTATCCCTGTTACACAGACAAGGAAAATTGAGGTGAGGAGAGTTTCAAACTCAAGGCTTGAACAGGTGGGCTGAAAAGGTGTCCACTGTACCCTGTATTAGCTGACGCAGTAGTAGCCACAGTCTGGTGACATTGCGGTTGGGTATCCTAAGTCTCCCAACAGTTTGTCTTTTGATAACACTGCAGAGATTAGTGAGGCGCCAGAGACCTGGGGACTAGCTGAGGATGAGTGCACTTCAGTTCTGTCCTCATGGGAATATTCTGACTACAGTTTATTTTTGGTTAAAGCCTGTTTAATTGTGATTTCATGCGTATAGTCTTCCAGAAGCACAGCCCGGGCCGGCCTTGATGATAAGTTCTTTCCCAATTTGGACTTGTAGCTGCTTCCAGAATCTGTTAGTAAAAACAGAACTGCCCCTCTCCACCAAGAGAAGTGTTATCCAGTGATGTGTTAAAGAACGTGAAGGATAAAGTGAGACAAATGGTCCAGCATTTGTCTAACCAGAGTTCCAGGAGAAAATAAAATAATGGAATGCAGGACAGGGAATATTCAAGGATATAACAGATCACAGTTTTCTAGAACTAATGGAAAGGTAGACCAAAAGATTGTGTGAGTTGGATTTAAGAATACCAGTAGCTGATCAACAGTATTATTTGTATTAAATATTAAGTTTTATTACTTAAACAAGCTCAGTAGAGATCTAGGTACAGATTTATTTATTTATTTTAAAGAGAGAGACAGGAAGGGAGAGAGATGAGAAGCATCAACTCATACTTGAGTCACTTTATTCATTGATTGCTTCTTATATGTGCTTTGACCAGGGGGCTCAAAATGAGCCAGCAACCCCTTGCTCAAGCCAGTGACCTTGGGCTCACACCAGTGACCATGGGTTTTTGATCCTGCACTCAAGCCAGCCTCCCTGTGCTCAAGCTGGTGAGCCTGCGCTTAAGCCGGATGAGCCTGCGCTTAAGCCGGATGAGCCTGCACTCAAGCCAAGGACCTTGGGGTTTGAACCTGGGACCTCAGTGCTCTGTCCACTGCATCACCACTGGTCAGGTGGTAAAACCTTTTAAAAGAAAAAAATTAAAAAGACAATATAGACCATACACCATATAGAGGTACAATAGTTTCAGGGGAGGCCCTGATGGCCTCAGAGGAGAAGAGGGAAGTTGGTAAGGAAACAGTTCCTGCCAAAGGACTGGGTTTTGAAAAAGGATCACCAGTAGACAGGGTCAAGGTTAAGAATGTGGCAGAAGAGGAAATAGCAAGTGAAAGGTTAAGGATGCCAAAAACAAAACAAAGGCCTGGCAGGTTAGCTCGGTGGATAGAGTAGTGGCCCGGCATATGGATGTCTCAGGTTAGATCCTGGTCAGGGCACACAGGAGAAGTGACCATCCTCTCCCACACCCTCTCACCTATCTCCCTCTCTTCCCCTCCCGCAGCCAGTGGCTCGACTGGTTCAGGCGTTGGCCCTGGGGACTTAGGATAACTTGGTTGGTCCAAGTGCGTCAGCCTCTGGCATGAAAAATAGCTTGGTTGATTTGATGTCAACTCAAGATGGGGTTTCTGGGTGGATCTCAGTTGGGGCACATGCGGGAGTCTATCTCATTATCTCCCCTCCTCTCACTTAAAAAAAAAGAAAATAAAAAACCATTGGTTCTGAAGAATGGCATTTTACCTTTGCTTTGATGTGAAAAAGGTACATATGGAAAGATATGTAACAGGTTCTGTAAAAGATGAACTCTGTTTTTCACAGGGAAAACGCCCCATCAATTTCTAGCCTTATGTGAGGGAAAACCAAAAATGTTCCATCTAATTTTTTCTATATTTGGTCTCATTTAATGACAAAATACTTCACATGACAAATTATATTATTTTCTAGAGTGTCTCCTTTTAAACCATTTTTTGGTAACAACACCATGAACTTACTATCGTAATTTATTGTTTGTTGCAAATGAAACCTCCCTTTTTAGAATTACCTTCAGTTCTTTATCATCTTACATTTGAGTACAACGTTGAATGATAAAAAATTAATCTCTTCTTTCAGCATCTTCTCATTTACCAACCACCTGGTTCACCTGTGTCATTTAAATACTAGAGTCATGGTATGGGTTTTTAGCATAAATATTTCATATTAGTGCCAATTCAGTCTCTTTCGTATGTACTGGGCCATAGTTAATCCGTCTGAGAATTTGCAAACATAAAATGTATGAGTTCCTAATAAAGAATGATGCTAGATGAGGGCCTGACACTGCATTATTCCTGGTCTATAGATTATTATTTTTGTTTTCTAGTCAAATTTATTACATAGTAAAATTCTTACCAGCTCTTTGCTTTTATTGTCTCTCTCTCTTTTTGTTTTTCCTTAGGTGAGAGGAAGGGAGATAGTGAGGCAGACTCCCACATGAGCCCCAGCTAGGATCCACCTGGTAACCCCATCGGGGACCGATGTTCCAGTACAGAGCTATTTTTAGCACCTGGGGCTGACATGCTTGAACCAACTGAGCTACCGGCTGTGGGAAGGGAGAGGAAGAGGGAGAGTAGCAGATAGTTGCTTCTCTCTTGTGTCCTGACCAGGAATCGAACCTGGAATGTCCATATGCCGGGCCGATGCTCTATCCACTGAGCCACCAGCCAGGGCCTGCTTTAACTGGCTCTTATAAATGCAAAGGCAAACTTATATTTAGTATTTTGGTGAATAAAGAGACCCTGCAATTTTACTGCTTCTGGGTGCTATTTTGGGATATTGCAATTAAGTGACTGTTGGGGAAAAGGCATATGTGCGGTTGGGGTGAAAGGGGGAATTCTTATATAGGATGGGCATGTGCTAAAACACTGGTGAGGGTGTTCCTTTCGTGCCCACTTAAGGCAGCTATCAGAATTAGATCTTCCATATTCTTGTGTTTCTATGACCATCTGAATACTAGGGATGGGTCTCTCACTGTTTATTTTGGGAAAGTTGGCAACTTATTTAGTTGTGGTGTAATATACAGCAAGAAAGCGCCCTGGAAACAGAGCACTTTAAATATACAGGATTTTTTTTTTCATGCTCTCATGATTCCAGAGCCTAGTTCTTTAGGGACAGGCTATGTTCATGTGTATGTCTAGTAATAAGTATGTGAGTGTGTGGAGTTGGAAGAGTTGGGGAAAGTAATACTTCTATAGTTTGATCATGGCTTTATACCAAAAATCTATAGAGGTATTCCCTTTAAATTCAGGAAAAGGCAAAAATGCCCTCTCTCACCACCACTATAACACAGTACCAGAGGACTTTAGTCGGTACTAAATAAAAATAGGAGCTAATAGCATTGAAAAGAAGAGGTAAAAAACTATAATTTTATGATTATCAATCTAAAAGAACTAGCAGAATCAAAAGACAAACCATTAAAGTTAAGCCACCATTGCAGCTAAAAGATGAACTTTGAAAAAGAGTATTTCTCTAACTAGAAATAACCAACTAGAATATATCATTAAAAATATATGCACAGTAGCAACAATATCCATAGAGCATCTAGATTATTCAAGAGTCCACAAGACTACCATTAAGAATATTTCCAAACTCCAATTAAGAATGAAAAAAAAGATCTGAATCAATGAAGACATATGCTTTTGCATGGAATGACCATGCTACAAAATGTTACAAAAATGTCAAATTTACTCCAGCTTTTTGAAAAAATTAATATACTTCAGAATTTATATGGAGGAATAAAAGTCTATATAGCTAAGTTTTCTCTAAGGAAGATGAGAGTGCTATTCCTACCAAATATTAAGGCATATTATAAGACATGCTATTTCTTTAAATGGGTGCTTGTGTAAGAACAGTCAAATGAAATAGAGATTTCAGAGGTTCACAATCTACAGATCTTTGGGGGAAAGATAGATTTTTGGTGGATAGTGTTGGAGGCAATGATTCACTATTGAGCAAAGTAAAACCACATCCTTACCTAACTACATACAAGGGAGGGTTCTCGGATTAAGATGTAAATATGAGCCTGACCAGGCGGTGGCACAGTGGATGGAGCGTCGGACTGGGATACGGAAATCCCAGATTCGAGACCCCAAGCTTGCCAGCTTAAGTGCGGGCCCATCTGGCTTGAGCAAAAAGCTCACCATCTTGGACCCAAAGTCGCTGGCTCCAGCAAGGGGGTGCTCGGTCTGCTGAAGGCCTGTGGTCAAGGCACATGTGAGAAAGCAGTCAATGAACAACTAAGGTGTCACAACGGCAACGAAAAACTAATGATTGATGCTTCTCATCTCTCTCTGTTTCTCTCTGTCTGTTCCTATCTGTCCCTCTCTCTGACTCTCTCTCTGTCCCTGTGGAGAGAGAGAGAGAGAAAAAAAAGATGTAAATATGATAAAGGGAAAATTGTAGACTAAATAGAAGGAAGTGGAGTCGAACATCTTACGACTTAGGGATGGGGAAGACCCTGAAACAAAATTTCAAAAGCATAAACCGGAAGGCAAACAGAACCAGGAAAAGATGAATTTGATCACTTCAAAATAAGAATCTCTGTTCAGTGAAGGCTCTCCCAAAGTTCATATTGGATAGGATGGGAGAAGATGGGTGCGTTATCTGCAACCAACAAGGGATTGGTATCTGTCTTAAAAAGAAGAAAGAAAACAGGCAAAGGCTATGAACAGGCCAATAAAGATACAGGCTAATAAGGAAACTATGAATGAAATAAATGCAAATGAAGTATTGACATATCACTATACTTTCTGGACTGGCAACAAGGAGCTAGAAAATTGGACAATGCTGAGTACTGTTAGGGTTGTGGGGATACAGGGACTCCTTAGCTTTGTTGCCAGGAGTAAGGCCTGGAATAGCCATTCTGGAGAACAGTCCTGGTACTGCGACAGACTGAGGGTATACATACCCTGGGTCTCAGCAGTTCTGCGCTGGGACATAGCCTAAGAAGATTCTCGTGTCTCCCTTAAGGGGACATGTGTTCAGTGAAGTGATATTAGTGGTAACGAAAAGGTGAGCGTCTCCACTGGGAAAGGGGGGTAAAATCAGGTGGTTGTACCTGAGAATATTAGGCAACAATTAGAAGCTGTTGATTAGAGATGTTTACAGAGTAACCTGGATGGGTCTTAATAAGATAAAGCTGAGTGAAAAAAGAAACAGTAAGATATAAATGGAAAATAAATGAATACATACACAGATATTCTGCAAGAACAAATAGATAATCATTAAATAGAATGATTGCTCTGTAAGCAGGGAGGACAGTGCAAGTGGGTTAAGTGGATTAAAATGAATAGGAAAGTGAAAGAATAAAATATAACAAGGAATAAAGACTTCTTGAAAAGCTTTCTTAATGATCTTTAACCTTGAGTGGAATGGCACAGAGATGCAGAAAACCAGTCTCCCATACAATACCTGTTTTGTTTCCCTATGTAAATAGGGTGGAAGCTTTAAGAGAAGCAGCAACTGCTGTGGAGCATGAGAAAGAAGTCCTCCTGGAAATGATCCACAGCGTCCAGAACAGCCAGGAGATGAGGCAGATCAGCGACGGTGAGAGCTGTGCCTACGGGCCGTCTGTTACTCCCCGCGGGCTCTGCGAGAGCGTGGGCTGTTTGTGCTTGACTTGTGTGTGCACACTCGATTTCAGCCTTGACTGTGAACAGCAGGCAGCAGCTGTCGCTGTCACTTTAGTACAGGAGCCACTTCCCCAGAGACCCTTCCGTCACTGTGTTTATGCCCTAGTCCCGGCCATGGCAGAAAGGGTAGAGAAGGCCTCCAAGCTCCTTTGGCAGAAAAGCTGGCCCCAAACAGTAAAGCCAAGTATCTGACCTCAGGTTCCCCTCCTAACTTCAGTTCCATAGAAGTTACTGAAATGTAGAAGGTGTAAGAACAGAGGGAAAAGGTCAGAGCGGAAGGGAGAAAATGCAGAGAAAATATAGACCCAGTAAAACCTGTTACGCTGTAAACGTGCTGTCATTCTCCTACGGGCAGCACAGCCACCCTGGAGGAGCAGACCACTTGTGATTTTCTCCCACTGGCAATGACCTGCCTAAGTTAGCTCCTCCGGTGCTGCCCGGGAAAGCAGTGGGCCGGGTAACTCCAGGGTCCACAGTGGGAACATGATCCAGTCTGTCTAGCCTGACTAGGTGGTGGCACAGCGGATAGTGTCAGCCTGGAATGTTGAGTACCCAGGTTCGAAACCCCGAGGTTGCTGGCTTAAGTGCGGGCTCACCCAGCTTGAGCGTGGGGTCTCCGGCTTTAGCGTGGGATCATAGACATGACTCCAAGGTCACTGGCTTGAACCCACGGTCACTGGCTTGACCTCATGGTCGCTGGTTTGAGCAAGGGATCACTGGCTCAGCTGGAACTCCCCAGTTAAGGCACATATGGGAAAGCAAGCAAGGAACAATTAAAGTGCCTCAACAAGGAATTGATGCTTCTCATCTCTTTCCTTTCCTGTCTGTCTCTCTCTCTCTCTCTCTCAAAAAAAAAAAAAAAAATCTAGTCTGTTTCTTCACTGTCTTGGCCAAAGATCGATGATGTAGGAAGGAAGTAGCAGAACAGGACAAATAGGGGGTTGCTGACTTTGTCATATAAATAATGAAATGTTGACAGAGCCCCCTTTCCCGTCATTGCCTCTTTGTGCTGGCCAGGACTTACTGGCCTCTTTCATGGCTATGTTTTCCAGCCCCTATTGGGGGGGCATCCTATTCTGATAAACATGCAGAATATGCCACCCCAAAATATGCCTGTCATATTTTAAGCTGATTATTTTTGAGAAACTGCAGACACAAAGAAAGCACTGAAAACAGAGAAGTTACCATTTTGTAAGAGAATTGCACATTTATAAAGTAAATTTCCATTTGTAAGGGTGTCTCCCTCTCTGTACCAGGAGGAGGATTGTAAATCACAGTCAACTCTTATGAGTGGAGAAGGCACCTGCTGTGGTTTAATCTTAACCCTTGCCTACTGTGCTTTTCCCGGTAACCTCCTCTCACTGCCTCTCTTTTCTCCCCGACATATTTTGTCTTTAGCTAGAGATGGTATTTAGCGTGGTGGCTTGAGCCATCTGGACTTACTCAGTTTCTCATGTATATGGGAGGTATACGGTAAACGCTTGGTTTTTTTCTTGTTAGTCCGTCTTTTATTACAGGGGTTCTCAGACAAGAACTCAGAAAGGTAGAGTGAAATTTATTGTTCCTCCCCCGCATGCACATTGTTATGGAGGTGCCCAGGACTTCTGATCCCTGCAGCTCTAGCCAGCACAAAACCCTGGTTATGCTCACTGTTGACTCTGTGTCAAGATTTGATCTCCATCCAGCCCAGTTATAAATGCATACCTGCCCAAACTTTTGCAAACGCAACAACTTGAGAAGTCAGCTGATATTCCATGTATACAGACTTTCAGGGAAAGGTATTCTACACAAACCCTCTATAATCCAGTACATTTTATCTGTTATTCTTACATGCTATGCCTTTAGCCTTAGCCCTTGGAAAAGTCATAGCAGAGTTATTACAGAAAACAGATTTAGCCACAAATGAATCTGTTAGTGTTCCTGACATTGTTAGGGAAGAAGAAATTTTTCTTTACCTTTCTGGAATCTCTTGGCTGGTCTAATAATTGAATTGAGATGAGATAAACAACAAAAAAGTTTACCAAATTTAATTACATACGTCCATGTGGGAACCCCCATACATGAGAGTCAGAGACCCCACATACATGAGAGGCACATAGAAAGGTAAATGAGGAATGTGTGACCATGTGAGCTGAGCAACGAGCGGGCTCCTGGGTTCGGATGGGAAGAGGGAGGTTTGCGGGATGGTAAGAAGAGCAGATACTCGCTTCTTAGAAGTTTGCCCTGCCCTGTGGACAGGTCATGGAAGTTATCTGTGGTAATAACTATGAGCAAGACCCCTAACTTAAATTCTTTAAGGGAGAAGTAATAGTTTCTCATGAACCCGTGGTCTCAATTGCCTTTAGCTCAAAATAATTTACATGTCAATATAGCACATCTTGGGAAGATCTATTGTGAACTCTTTCAACATAGAAAAGTTTACGTCTCATATTGACCCGTATTTTGAACTTTTTATGTTTAGGTGAAAGAGAAGAATTAAATTTGACTGCAAACCGCTTGATGGGACGAACCCTCACTGTTGAAGTTTCAGTAGAAACAGTTAGAAACCCTCAGCAGCAAGAATCCCTAAAGCATGCCACCAGGATCATTGACGAGGTGGTCAGTAAGTTTCTGGATGATTTGGAAAGTGCCAAGAGTCACTTGATGTCGCTGTACGGTGCATGTACATCCGAGGTGCCGCCTGGGCCAGTCGATCAGAAGTTTCAGTCCATAGTAATCGGCTGTGCGCTGGAAGATCAGAAGAAAATTAAGAGACGATTAGAGACTCTGCTTAGAAATATTGAAAACTCGGACAAGGCCATCAAGCTGTTAGAGCACTCTAAAAAGGGGGCTGGTTCCATCACTCTGCAACTGAGTGCCGAAAGCAGATTTAATTAGCTTCTAGCCGAGAGCACTTAGAAATAATGGTGTAAAAATGATAAAATGCTATTTTAGGTGATAACTAGTTCTTTATGTTAGGCACAGCCACTCGCTTGATACTGAATGTTGTCTCAGATGATGAAAATATGCCAGCGTCATCAGTTTTGTGAATAACAATTCAAAGTAGAAATGTTTTAGATAGCTTCCTATAAGGTTTTAGATTGAAATCTTATACTAGAATCTAGCACCCCATAGATAGATATATATATTATATATATATAAAATATAATATATTATATATATTTTATATATATAATATATATATATATATCTGTGTGTGTGTGTGTGTGTGTATTTTTTACTACTCTATGGATGCCTACTTTGTACGTGGGGGAGAAACTGCTCGGCCGGAGCAGAAGAATCGCTTTGTTTCCCGGCTTTGCCTGGTGGGGAGGCGCGGGCACGCGGCCCACGAGGGGTTCTTTGCGCAGCAGCACCGCTTACACGTCGCATATTCGCCAGCACTGTGCTCACAGGACGAAAGCATCACACAGTAAGAACACTTCCCTCCGTTCTCTCATTCAGCAGGTTTTTTTAGACGTGTGTCAAGTTATTTTGAACTTAAAGATTTATGCATCTCAAGATATGATTGTATTTCTTGATACATACATGAAAACATGACAAGTGTGAGAAAATTCACATCAGATTTTACCACTGTGAACCACTTCATCTTTTCCAAATGCATTTTCAATTTGTCTTTTAATCATATAAATATAATGAAACTTGCCTTTAAAAAAATTGTAAAATGCTGCTACAAAGTCCTCTGAGATTGTCAACTTTCAAACCTCTGACTTGGCCAGGCCTGTACTAGATACTTAGGGTGTTTCCAGTTGTTGCTATTACGACACATATTTATGAATATAGAGCTTTTTCCTTCTTTGTTTTTGATTTTCTTTCTATAAACTCCCAGCTGTGAGATTAAGTGGGTCAAAGGGTGTATACATTTCCATGGCCTGACATATTTCCACGGTTTTTTTGTATGAGTTATATCATTTTATACTGTCTTCAGTAATTAAAATGTAGCTTTTCACTGAAAACTTTCCAGCATTGAGCATTTTTTTCAAATGTTAGATATGAAACACCTTTAGTTTGCATTTTGTTTACTAACAAAGTTGACCAGTGTATTCTTTTATCTGTAACAAATAAAGCAATTATAGAACACTTACATTAGTGTTATTGACACACAAAGCCCTCAACTCTCCCTAATACCACTGTAAAACATTTCTTTTTAAAAAATGTTATTTATAAAATTAAGTTTAATGGGGTAACACTGATCAATAAGAGCACATAGGTTTCAGGTAAACATTTCTATAGCATTTGAACTGTTGATTATGTTGTGTGCCCATCACCCTAAGTCAAATCACTTTCTGTCACTGTATATTTGTCCCTCTTTACTCCCCTCCCTCCACCCCTTCCCCACAACCCCCTCCCCCGGTAACCATTTTACTTTTATCTTTGTCCATGGGTCTCAGTTTTATATCCCCCCTTTCTGTGAAATTGTATTGTTCTTAGCTTTCTCTGATTTACTTACTTCATTTAATATAATGTTCTCAGGGTCCATCCATGTTGTCATAAATGGCAATATATCATCATTTCTTATGGCTGAGCAGTATTCCATGGTATATATGTACCACATCTTCTTTATCCAATCCTCTATCAAAGGACACTTTGTTTCCATGTCTTGGCTGCTGTGAGTGATGCTGCAATGTACATGGTCATGCATGCGTGTTTCTTTTTAACATTTAAAAAAGTTACTTAGAAATGAAATTTAATGGGGTGACATTGATCAATAAGAGTACTTAGGTTTCAGGTAAACATTTCCATAACATCTTTTTAAATTTAATTAAGTTATTTTTATCAATTTTACTTTATTGTGTTAACATGGATTCAAGTGTCCCACTCAGTATAACACACTCAACCCCCCATAAGACCCCTTTTGCTCTCCTCTCCATAACTCTCCCCTTCTCTCTGGGACCTGCTGTCCTGTTATCTGTATCTATGCATTATATATATATATATTATTTCACTAATCCCATCCTCTCTGATCCCATTCCCTCATCCACCTTCCCTCTGACAGCTGTCCTTCTGCTCCCCATAACACTACCTCTGCCTCTATTCCATTCCTCAGTTCACTTTGTTAGATTCCACATATAAGTGAGAACATATGATATTTGTCTTTCTCTGCCTGGCTTATTTCACTTAGCATAATAATCTCCATGTCCATTCACGCCATTGCAAAAGGTAAGATTTCCTTCTTTTTCACAGCTGCGTAGTATTCCGTTGTGTATATGTACCACAGCTTTTTAATCTACTTGTCCACTGATGGACACTTGGGCTGTTTCCAGATCTTGGCTATTGTAAACAATGCTGCAGTAAACATGGGGGTGTGTATCTTCTTTTGAATCAGTGTTTTGGTGTTCTTAGGATATATTCCTAAAAGTGTTATAGCTGGGTCAAAAGGCCATTCAATTTTTAATTTTTTGAGATAACATCATACTGTTTTCCACAGTGGCTGCACCAGTCTGCATTCCCACCAGCAGTGCAGAAAGGTTCCCTTTTCTCCACATCCTCGTCAGCACTTATCATGTGTTGATTTGTTAATGAGTGCCATTCTGACTGGTGTGAGGTGGTATCTTGTGGTTTTAATTTGCATTTCTCTTATGATTAGTGATGTTGAACATTATTCATCTGCCTATTGGCCATCTATATGTCCCCTTTGGAGAAGTGTCTGTTCAGGTCCTTTGCCCATTTTTAACTTGGATTGATTACCCTCTTGGTGTTGTGTTTTAGGAGTTCTTTATAAATTTTGTTATTAGCCCATTATTAAATGTATTGGCAAATATGTTCTCTCATTTTTTTGTTGTTGTTGTTAATGGTATCTTTTGCTGTGCAAAAGCTTTTAAGTTTGATATAATCCCATTTGTTTATTTTTTCCTTTATTTCACTTGGCCCATGGAGATATATCAGCAAAAATATCGCTACGAGAGCCTGACCAGGCGTTGGCACAGTGAATAGATCGTTGGACTGGGATGCGGAAGACTCAGGTTCGAGACCCCGAGGTCGCCAGCTTGAGCGCGGGCCTATCTAGCTCGAGCAAAAGCTCGTCAGTTTGGACCCGGGGTTGCTGGCTCCATCAAGGGGTGGCTCAGTCTGCTGAAGGCCCGCGGTCAAGGCACATGTAAGAAAGTAATCAATGAACAACTAAGGTGTCGCAATGGCAATGAAAAACTAATGATTGATGCTTCTCATCTCTCTCCGTTCCTATCTGTCTGTCCCTATCTATCCCTCTCTCTGACTCTCTCTGTCCCTGTAAAAAAATAAATATATTATATATATATATATATATATTGCTACTAGTGATGTCAGAAAGTTTGCTCCCTATGTTTTCTTCCAAGATGTTGGTTTCGTGACGTTCATTTAAGTCTTTTATCCATTTTGAGTTTTTTTTGTGAATGGTGTAAGTTGGTGGTCCAGTTTCATCATTTTTGCCTGTACCTGTCCAATTTTCCCAACACCATTTATTTAAGAGTTTGTCTTTCCTCCATTGTATGCTCTTACCTCCTTTGTCAAATACAGTGGTTCTTAACCTTTTTTGAGGTACCGAACCCACCAGTTTCATACGCGCATTCACCAAACCCTTCTTTAGTGATAAATAAAATATGATTTTTTTTCCAAATTCAAGACATAGGTATATGTGTTTTTACTGGTGCACAAAATGAGCCGTGCATGAACATCACCTTGCTCAAAGAACAAAACCAACAAAGTGCATGAACTCACAACAAATGACGGTATTACTTTATTCTGGCCTCCGCGGCAGAGGCTTCTCCGAACCCCTGAGACCGACTCATCGAACCCCTAGGGTTCGATAGAACCCAGGTTAAGAACCACTGGTCAAATATCAATTGACCATAAAGGCGTGGGTTTATTTCTGGGTTCTCTGTTGTGTTTCATTGATCTGTGTGCCTGTACTTAAGCCAGTACCAAGCTGTTTAGATTACAGTGGTCTTGTAGTATAATTTGATATCAGGAAATGTGATACCTCCCACTTTATTCTTCATTTTCAAGATTGCTGAGGCTATTCGGATTATTTTTTAGTTCCATATAAACTTTTGAAACATTTATTTTATATCTTTGAAGTATGTCATTGATATTTTAATAGGAATTGCATTGAATTTATACATTGTTTTGGGTAGTATAGACATTTTATTTTACAGGGACAGAGAGAGAGAGAGGGATAGATAGGGACAGACAGACAGGAATGAAGAGAGGTGAGAAACATCAATCATCAGTTTTTCGTTGTGACCCCTTAGTTCATTGATTGCTTTCTCATATGTGCCTTGACTGCGGGCCTTCAGCAGACCGAGTAACCCCTTGCTGGAGACTGTGACCTTGGGTCCAAGCTGGTGAGCTTTTTCGCTCAAGCCAGATGAGCCCACGCTCAAGCTGGCAACCTTGGGGGTCTCAAACCTGGGTCCTTCTGCATCACAGTCCGACACTTTATCCATTGTGCCACCGCCTGGTCAGGCTAGTATAGACATTTTAATGTTCATTTTTCCTATCCATGAACACGATATATGCTTCCACTTGTTTGTATCTTCCTAGATTTCTTTTTTCAATGTCTTATCATTTTCCGAGTACCACTCTTTTACCTCCATGCTTAAATTTATTCCTAGGTCGTGATGGCGAACCTATGACACGTGTCTCAGCACTGACATGCGTATCCATTTTCAATGACACGCGGCCACATGCAGCCGCATACCAGAGAAGTATGGGGGCGCATGCCGAGAAGGACGTTTCATCCTCAGCTCCTGCACGGCCAGGTACAGTAGCCGAGGATAAAACATTTGCTGTAGTGAAGACACTCTGCGGGAGGTCTGTAGGCCAAAACAACAGAACTCCGGCACAGAGTGTCTAGTTTTGGGACTTCCGGTTAGGCCGTTTTTCTCGAAGTGACACACCACCCAGTTATGCTCGGTTTTTTGGCGAATTTTGACACACCAAGCTCAAAAGATTGTCCATCACTGTCCTAGTTACTTTATTATTTTGGTTGCAATAGTGAAGCAGATTTTTTCTTAATTTCTCTTTCTGGCAGTTTATTGTTGGTGTATAAAAATGCCACTGGTTTCTGAATATTAATTTTATATCCTGCCACTTTGCCAAATTCATTTATCAGCTCTAGAAGTATTTTGACTGAGACTTTAGGGTTTTCTATACACAGTATCATGTCTCTAGCAAATAATGATAGTTTTACTTCTTCTTTTCCAATTTGGATGCCTTTTATTTCTTCTCCTTGTCTGATTTCTGTGGCTAGGACTTCCAGAACTATGTTGAATAAAAATGGTGAAAGGGGGCACCCCTGCCTTGTTCCTGATCTTAAGGGGATTGCTTTTAATTTTTGCCCATTAAGTATGATGCTGGCTGTCGGTTTGTAATAGATGGCCTTTTATTATGTTGAGGTATGTTCCCTGTATTCCCACTTTGCTGAGAATTTTTACCATAAATGGGTGCTGGATTTTATCAAATACTTTTTCTGCATCTATTTATATAATCGTGATTTTTTAGCCTTTTGTTTATGTGATGAATCACATTTATTGATTAGTGAAGATTGTACCAGCCTTGCCTCCCTGGAATAAATCCCGTTTGATCATGATGTATGACTTTTTTAATGTACTGCTGGATCTGGCTTGCTAATATTTTGTTGAGAATTTTAGCATCTATGTTCATCAGGGATATTGGTCTATCGATATCTATCTTTGTAGTGTCTTTACTTGCTTTTGGAATGAGGCTAATGCTTGCCTCATAAAAGGAGCTTGGAATCTCCCCTCCTCTTGAATTTTTTGAAATAGTTTGAGAAGGATAGGTGTTAGTTCTTTGAATGTTTGGTAAAATTTGCCTGTGAAGCCATATGGTCCAGGACTTTTGTTTGCTGGGAGTTTTTTGATAACTGTTTCAATATCATTTGTTATAATCAGTCTGTTAAGGTTTTCTGATTCTTTCACATTGAGTTTTGGAAGATTGTATGTTTCTAGGAATTTATTCATTTTGCCTAGGTTGTCCAATATTTTGGCATATAGATCTTCCTAGTATTTTCTTATAATCCTTTGTATAGTGGTACCTTGAGATAACGAATTTAATTTGTTCTGTAACTAAGCTCATAAGTCAGTCAACTCATATATCAAACTGCCGATACTGGACCCATGTGCCAACTCACCAACTAGCGGCAGTTTCCCAAATCACGACCCGTATCTCGGAATTTCACTCGAATCTCGAACAAAAATACAGACTGAGTTTCAGCTAGTATCTTAAAATTTTTTTTTTTTTGCTGGTCTGTTCGTATCTCAAGGTACCACTGTATTTCTGTGGTGTCAGTTGTTACTTCTCCAGTTTCATTTCTAATTTTATTTATTTGAGTCTTCTCACTTTTTCTTGGTGAGTCTGGTTAAAGATTCGCCAATCTTGTTTACCTTTTCAAAGAACCAGCTATTGGTTTTATTGATCTTCTGTATTTTTTTTTTTAGTCTCTATATCATTTATTTCCTCTCTGATCTTTATTATTTCCTTCCTTCTACTTCCACTGGGCTTTATTTGTTGTTCTTTTTCTAGTTCTTTTAGGTGCAGAGTTAAGTTGTTTATTTGAGCCATGCCTGTGATGCTAGGAACTTTCCTTTCAAGACTGCTTTTGCTGTGTCCCATAAATTTTGAGTTGTTGTATGTTCATTTTCATTTGTTTCAAGGAGATTTTTTATTTCTTTCTTGATCCCATTGTTAACCCACTTGTTATTTAATAACATGCTATTTAGCCTCCAAGTGTTTGAGTGTTTTTCAGTTTTTCTATTGTAGTTGATGCCGTTGTGATCATAAAAGATGCTTGATACGATTTAAATCTTAAATTTATTGAGACTTGTTTTATGTCCTAACATGTGGTCTATCTTAGAGAATGTACCATGAGGACTTGAAAAGAATGTATATTCTGCTGCTTTGGGGTGAAAGGTTCTGAAGATATCATTTAAATCCAGTTGATCTGGTGTCATTTAAAGGCTGCTGTTTCTTTGTTAATTTTCTGTCTGGAGGATCTATCCATTGATGTTAGTGAGGTATTAAAATCCCCTATTATAGTATTGCTGTCAATCTCATTGTTTATGTCCATCAAAATCTGCTTTATATATTTAGGTACTCCTATATTAGGCACATAAATATTTATAGTGGTTATATTCTCCTGTTGGATTGCTCCCTTTATCATTATGTAGTGACCTTCTTTATCCCTTACTATATATAGCCTTTGTTTTAAAGGTTATTTTGTCAGATATAAGTATTGCTACTCTAGCTTTTTTTTCATTTCCATTTGCATGAAATACATTTTTCCATCCCTTTACTTTCAGTCTGTGTATCTTTTTTCTGAGGTAGGTCTCTTGTAGACAGCATATGTATGGGGCCTGTTTTCTTATCCATGCAGCTACCCTATACTTTTTGATTGAATCATTTAATCTATTTACATTTAAGATTATTGATATGTACTTATTTATTGCCATTTTATTCTTTAAATCTACAATCCTCTTTTTCTCAATTTCTTTTTTCCTTTGCTCTTTTTACAGCAGGCCCCTTAACATTTCTTGCAGTACTGGTTTGGTTGTAATGAATTCCTTGAGTCCTTTTTGTCTAGGAAGCTTTATATTTCTCCTTAAATTTTAAGTGATATCCTTGCTGGATAAAGTAGTCTTGATTGTATGTTCTTGTTTTGCATCACTGTGAATATTTCTTGCCAGTCCTCTGGCCTAAGCTTTTTCTGTCAAGAAGTCAGATATCATCCTTATTGGGTCTCCTTATTGGGTAATTAACTGCTTTTCTCTTGCAGCTTTTAGTATTATTTCTTTGTCTCTTAACTTTGGCATTTTAATTTTGATGTGTCTTGGTGTAGGCCTCCTTTGATTTCTCTTTAATGGGACTCTCTGTGTTTCTTGAACTTGTGTGACTTTTTCCTTCATCAATTTAGGGAAGTTTTCAGCTATGATTTCTTCAAACAGGTTCTCTATCCCTTGTTTGTTCTCTTCTCCTTCAGTAACTCCTATGATGCAGATGTTGTTTCTCTTCATGTTGTCACAGAAGTTTCTTAGAGTCTCCTCAGTCTTTTTGAGCCTCTTTTCATTTTGCTGTTCTGCTTCTGTGCTTTAGTTTATCTTGTCCTCAAAATTGCTAATTCGATCCTCTGCTTCATCCAGCCTGCTATTGATTCCTTCTAGTGCAATCTTCATTTCTGATACTGTATTTGTTATTTCTGACTGGTTCTTTTTAATGATATCAGTGTCCTTTTGGATGCTTGCTATCTCTTTATTTAGGTTCTCATTATGTCCATCCATTGTTGTTCTAAGATCCTTGAGTATCCTAAAAATCATAATTTTAAACTCTGCATATGATAGTTGGGATACTGCCATTTCATTTAGTTCTTTTTCTGGGGATTTCTTTTGTTGATTCATTTGGGTTGTATTTCTCTGCTCATTTTGTCTTGTGTTTTAGGGAGTGCTGATTTTGAAATTTGTTATGGTGTCTTCATGAGAAAGATGGGCTTGGAGAAATCCAGGCCACCTGGTTTCCTTTCTCTAGGAATGCTTTTTGCGGGTAGTATTTATACGCCAGTTGTATATGATTTGGTCTATTGTGGAACGGTTATCCTTTTAGGCTGGCTAGCTCTAATGGTCAACCTTAGTCATTTGTATTAGACACTGTACAGTGTCTGTCCTGTTGGGCATATTTATTCTCCACAGTGTCTGGTGCCTACTGGACTCGTCCTTTTTGCTTGCTGCTTGTGTAGTTAGCTGAGTCTAGGGTTGGTGCTTTCTGCTACCCACTACCAGTTGTGTTGATTCTAGGTCTTCTTGGGTTGGTGTCAGCTGTTGTTTGTAACCTGCTGTGGGCTACCTTTCTGCATCTACTGCTCTGTTTGCTGTTTATGTCTGTGTTTCCTGTGCCTGGGAATGATGGAAGGGGCCAATCTTTGTATAAGGATCAGTTTCCTCCTGCTTAGAGATGACAGCAGTTCTGTAAAAGCCCCAAGCTCTGTAAGATTTACCTCTACTTTTCAGTTGCTCCACCTCCTCTTGTAGCTTCCTGGTCTTCCCACAGAGTCTTTTTTATTTTTTTGACAAAGAGAGTGAGAGAGAAGGACAGACAGATAGGAAGGGAGAGAGATGAAAAGCATCAATTCTTTGTTTTGCCACCTTAGTTGTTCATTAATTGCTTTTGCATATGTGTCCTTGATGGGAGGGCTCCAGCCAAGCCAGTGCCCCTTTGTTCAAGCCAGCAACCTTGGGCTTTATGCTAGCAGTCTTTGGGCTCAAGCCAGCAACAATGGGGTTACATCAATGATCCCAGGCTTGAACCAGGAGAGCCTTTGCTCAAGCCAGCAACCTTGGGGTTTTGAACTTGGGTCCTCCACTTCCAGTCCAATGCTCTATCCACAGCATCATTGCCTGGTCAGGCCCATAGAGTCTTCTGTAGACAGACTTTAGTTTGGGTTCAGACTGGCCTCACCCAACCAACGACTCTATAGGTTGCAAGCTTGGTGGGTAGGTCAGCTGAGGTTGGGAATACAACATTAGTGGAATCCCCTACTTCAGGGGTCTATTGGTCAGGAGCTCAGTATGGAGAAAATGGCCCCCACTCTAGACCCTAATCCCTCAGCCACTGCTGGATAGTAAGAAAATTTATTTTTCTCCAGCAAGGTGAGCACCAGGTTAAGATTGAGTTGGGCCAACAGTCCCCTTTGCAGAAGTTCTTACAGCTGGTGAGACCCAGTCTCAGGGTGGAAGACTGAGAGAGTCCTCTTCTAGGGTTGACTGTGAGCCCCCAGAAAGTGGCTAAGCCCCTCAATCAGCCCCAACAATAGGCTCACACTTTATTTTTTTATTTATTTATTTTTATAGGGACAGAGAGAGAGTCAGAGAGAGGAACAGATAGGGACAGACTGACAGGAGCAGAGAGAGGTGAGAAGCATCAATCATTAGTTTTTCATTGCCATTACGACACCTTAGTTGTTCATTGATTGCTTTTTCACATGTGCCTTGACCACGGGCCTTCAGCAGACCGAGTAACCCCTTGCTGGAGCCAGTGACTTTGGGTCCAAGCTGACGAGCGTTTGCTCAAGCCAGATGGGCTCGCGCTCAAGCTGGCAACCTCGGGGTCTTGAACCTGGATCTTAAGCATCCCAGTCCGACGCTCTATCCACTGCTCCACCACCTGGTCAGGCGGGACCCACACTTTAAATGTCTGTGCTCCAAACCTCTCTCCCTTCCCTCTGTGGAGTCTAGCCCAGCAGAGCAGGATATCCAGTACCCAGGCCAACTGACTATGAAGCTCCACCCTACCCAGTGCACTTGAGCCACTGCTGGTGCTGATCACAGAGTGGAACTCGCCTCAGCTGGGTCAGGTGTGAGGCGCCCTTCCTTAGGATACCACTCTAGCAAGGGTTGTTAGGTCCTGAACTGATGTTTCCTGCAGCTGGCCCCTGGATGTGCCAGCCCTGGGCCTCCCTAGCAGGAACCTGGCACAGACCAGTAGGAGACATTGCCCGTAGCTGGCCCTCAGCAACTTTCTTGGGGCTACAAGCCATCCACAGTTTGTGGATGCCTCTGCTGGGCCCAGGTGCACATGGAAATACCAGCTGCACACCTAGGCTGGCTTTTTACCCACTCTGGGCCTGGGGAATGTCTGCTTAAAAGGCCATGGTTCTGAGTTCTACCTCCTGGTAGAGTCTAGAGCCTGTGGCAATTCAGGCATTGGGGCGGGGGTGTTTCTGCCCCTCAATCCCAGGTATCAGTCCAGACTTTTTTTCACAGACTTCAGTAGGGTGTGGCCTCAGAGACCCAGAGGCGTGGTCTGCCCACACTTCGGACAGTTTCTACTGAGTCTCCCATGAGGCAGAAGCTTGTAAGTGTGAGAGGGAAAGCTCTGGCCTCAACACCAGAAAACAGTCACCAACATGCCCCGTTTCCTGGCTGAGTTCTCAGAATGACCCGTCACTGTGACTGGAGCAGGAGAGACTTCCAAGAGCAGGGCAGTTGCTTTTCCCCAGGCTGATGCCGCACAGAAGGGACGGCTTCACACAAGAAAGATAGCAACTGCAGTATTGGAGAATAACTCAGCACAGGGGTTCTGGTGGCCATCCCTGACAGTGTCTCTCCCTAGGCCTCCAGCTTCACACTCTCCTCATGCAACTCTGGTCCTGTCAGCTCTCCCTCCACCAGAGCCCTGGGCAAGTGGTTGTAACAAGATTTTCTGCATGAGCCCTTTAAGATGGAGCCTACATCTCCGAAAGCTCAGTCTCTTCCTTGCAGACAGAAAGCTGGCTCTTTTCACTGCCAAATGCTGTGTGGAAACCTCTTCTAGGCGCTGGGGCTCTGGGTCTGGGGCTGAGCACCCACACCTCTCAGGGTGACCCACCCCTCAGTGAGAGTCTCTCCAGACCCTCAGCCACCGCTCACTCCTGGGAGCGGGCAGCCCTTTCCATGTCTCTGCCCTTCCTACCAGTCTCAGTGTGGCTTTTTCTGTGATCCTTTGTTATAGACTCCTCGTCGTTTAGTCCAGAGTTGGTTTTTCAAGATGATTGTTATTAAATTAAGTTGTAATTCAATTAGGTCCTGGGAGGTGGTAGTTGGAATGTCTGCCTACTCTGTCACCATCTTGGAATATGCATGTCTTTATGTACTGATGTTTTTGAGATTTGGGGGTATATACCCAGCAGAGGGATTGCTGGGTCATATGGTAGTTCTATTCTTAATTGTTTGAGGAACCACCATACTTTCTGCCATAATGGTTGTACTACTTTACATTCCCAGCAACAGTGGATAAGGGTTCCTTTTAGTCTATAACCTCTCCTACACTTTATTACCTGTCTTGTTGATAATAGCCAGTCCTACATGTGTGAGGTGTTAGTTCAGATAGCTAGCAAAGATGAGCATCTTTTCATATACCTGTTGGCCATTTGTCTGCTTGGGAGAAGTGTCTGTTCAGGCCCTCTCCCCATATTTTTGTTGGATTGCTTGCTTTTTATTTGCTGAACTTTGTGAGTTCTTTATATATTTTGGATATTAACCCCTTATCAGAGCTGTTGTTTGTACGTATCTCCCATTTGGTTGGCTGCCTTTTTGTTTTGTTGCCAGTTTCTTTTGCTGTGCAGAAGCTTTTTAGTTTGATATAGACCCATTCATTTACTGTTGCCTTTACTTCCCTTGCCGTTGGGGTCAAATTTATAAAATGTTCTTGTAATGCCGGTGGCCAAGGCCACGCAGGTTCCCCTTGGATTTGGGCAGACAGTAGAAAGACTGTGGAGCTGCAAAGGGTTGGGCCATTCCGTTTAATGAAGTCTCAGAACAGTGGACAAGCACACAGGCAGGGAAACTGCC
Source organism: Rhynchonycteris naso (assembly GCA_037038555.1). Taxonomy (NCBI): domain Eukaryota; kingdom Metazoa; phylum Chordata; class Mammalia; order Chiroptera; family Emballonuridae; genus Rhynchonycteris; species Rhynchonycteris naso. The sequence goes on from CM073000.1 coordinate 23,009,726, forward strand.
TTTCAGGCAAACAAACAGCAAAATGGCCCCTCACGGTGGTGGGCAGGCAGTCCTCCATCCACAGTCCCCCTGAGAGCAAGCACCCATAGCCTTACATAGACTATATACATGTGGCGTTGCCACGTGCTCACACACCAATCAGGCAAAGGCCTTGCAGCGGGCAAACCAGCGAGGAAGCCTAACACAGCTGCCCACAGTTCTCCACAGCCAAGGTCCATAAATTTAGTGCTTGTTTTCTTCTATGTAATGTATTGTTTCAGATCTTATATTTAGGTCATTGATCCATTTTGAATTAATTTTTGTGCAGGGGGACAGGTGTAGTCATTCTTTTGCATGTGGCTTTCCATTTTCCCGGCACCATTTATTCAAGAGGCTTTCTTTTCTTCACTGTGTGTTTTTGGCCCCTTTGTTAAAAATTATTTGTCCTTATATATGTGGTTTTATATCTGGGCTCCCAATTCTATTCCATTGTTCTGTTTTTCTGCCAATACCATGCCATTTTGATTATGTGGCTCTGTAGTATAAATTGCAGTCAGGAATTGTGATAACTCCAGCTTCATTTTTTCTCAGGATTGTTTTAACTATACGTGTTTTTCTATGGTCTCATACAAGCCTGGTGATATTTTGTTCAGTTTCTTTAAAAAATGACATTGGGATTTTAATTATTATTATTTTCTTTTTTATTTTATTCACTTTAGAGAGTAGACACAGAGTGAGAGAGAGAGAGAGAGAAAGAGAGCTGGAAGCATCAACTCCCATATGTGCCTTGACCAGACCAGTGCAGGGTTTTGAACTGGCGACCTCAGTGTTCCCAGGTCAACGCCTTATCCACTGCGCCACCACAGGTCAGGTGACATTGGGATTTTAATAGAGGTTGCACTAAATTTATATATTGCTTTGGGTAATACTACCATTTTATCTATGTTGGTTTTTCCAATTCATGAACAGAGTATTTTTCCATTTCATTGTGTCCTTTTCAATTTCATTAATGCTTTGCAGTTTTCAGTATATAGGTCCTTCATATCCGTTATTTTTATTTCTAGGTATTTTTTGTTGTAATTGTAAAAGGAATTGTTTCTTTTAGTTCATATTCTGACGTTTTGTTGTTGGCATATAGGAAAGCTGTAGACTTTTGTATATTGATTTTGTATTCTGTGACTTTACTGTATTGGTTTATTGCTTCTTGTGGTTTTTTGGCGGAGTCTTTGGGGTTTTCTATGTACAGGATCACGTCATCTGTAAAAAGTGATACCCTCATTTTTTCTTTACTGATATGGATGCCTTTTAAGTCTTTCTCTTGCATGATTGCTCTGGCTAAAACGTTCAGAACTATGTTGAATAAAAGTGGAGAGAGTGGGCATCCTTGTCTTGTTCCTGATATTAGAGGAAAAGCCTTCAGTTTCTCACCATTTAGTATGATATTGGCTGATGGTTTATCATATTTGGCCTTTATTATGTTGAGGTAATTTCCTTCTACACCCATTTTATTGAGTGTTTTAAACATATATGGACATTGTATCTTATTGAATGCCTTTTCTGCATCTAAAGATAGGATCACATGATTTTGTCCTTTGTTTTGTTGATGTGGCGTATTACATTGATCGATCTACGTATGTTGACCCATCATTGTGCTCCTGGAATGAACCCCACTTAATCATGATGTATTATTATATTTTTAATGTATTGTTGTATTCGATTGCTACTATTTTGTTTAGGATTTTAAAATCTGTATTCATTAAAGATACTAGTCTGTAGTTTTTGTGTGGTGTTCTTGCCAAGCTTTGGTATCAGGGTTAGATTGGCCCCATAAGATGTGTTAGGGAATATTACTGATTCTATTTTTTGGAAAACTTTGAGAAGGATAGGTACCAAATCTTCTTTGAATGTTTAGTAGAATTCACTAGTATAGCCATCTGGTCCAGGACTTTTATCTTGGGGGAGGTTTTTGATAGTTGTTTCTATTTCTTCCCTGCTTATGAATCTATTTAGGTTTTCTACTTCTTTGTGATTCAGTCTAGGAAGACTGTGTAGTTCTAGTAACTTATCCATTTCTTCTAGATTGTTAAATTTGGTGGCATATAATCTTTCTAGTATTCTAGTATAATCCTTTGCATATCTAGGATGTCTGTGGTAATTTCTCCTCTTTCATTTCAGATTTTGTTTATATTTCTCTTTTTTCCTTAGAGAATCTAACCAGGGATTTGTCCATTTTACTGATCATTTCAAAGTACCAGTTCCTTGTTGCATTAATTTTTTGGATAGTGTTTTTGTTTTCTATTTCATTTAGTTCTCTAATTTTTACTATTTCCTTTGTTATGCTGACTTTGGGCTGCCTTTGTTCTTCTCTTTCTAGTTCTTTAAGATGTGATGTTAGGTTGTTTACTTGGGATCTCTTTTCTTCATATTAGCCTGTAGTGACAAAAACTTCTCTCTTGTTACTGCTTTAGCTATATCTCAGAAGTTTTGATGTCATGTTGTCATTCTTGTTTGTATATATTTTTTGATATCTGCTTTTATTTCTTCTTTGACCCAGTCATTTTTTAGAAGTATGTTTTTGTGAGTTTCTTTACTTCCTTTTTGTAGTTGAACTCTAATTTGAAAGACTTATGGTCAGAGAATATGCATGGTATAATTTCAATCTTCTTGAATTTATTGAGGCTAGTTTTGTGGTCCAACATATGGTCTATATTTGAGAATGTTCCATGCACACTGGAAAAAAAATTGTATACTATGTTGTTCTGGGGTGAAATGTTCTATAAATGTCTATTATGTCCATTTGGTCTATTGTGTCATTTAAGGCAATATTTCTTTCTTTTTTTAACAGGGACAGAGAGAGAGTCAGAGAGAGGGATAGGGGCAGACAGACAGGAACAGAGAGAGGTGAGAAGCATCAATCATTAGTTTTTCGTTGCCATTACGACACCTTAGTTGTTCTTTGATTGCTTTCTCACATGTGCCTTGACTGCGGGCCTTCAGAGGACCAAGCAACCCCTTGCTGGAGCCAGTGACCTTGGGTTCAAGCTGGCAAGCCTTCACTCAAGCCAGATGGGCCCACGCTCAAGCTGGCGAGCTTGGGGTCTCGAACCTGCGTCCTCCGCATCCCAGTCTGATGCTGTATCCACTGCGCCACCGCCTGGTCAGGCTAAGGCAATATTTCTTAATTTTCTATTTGGATAATCTATATAAAACCATCAATGATGTGTTGAGATCTCCATGTATGACTTTGTTTTTGTCTGTTTCTCTTTTTAGATGTTAGTAGATGTCTTATATATTTTGGTGCTCCCTGATTTGTTGCATATATATTAAGAAGTGTTATATCTTCTTGATAGTGTCTTCTTTATTATTATGCCAAGTCCATCTTTGACTCTTTGTTACCTTTGTTGTCTTGAAGTCAGCATTGTCAGATATTAATATGGCTAAACCTGCTTTTCTTTGGGTATTATTTGATTGGAGAATTGCTTTCCAACCTTTTATTTTGAGTCTGTTTTTGTTCTTGCAGCTTACATGTGTTTCTTGAAGGCAGCATATGGTCAGGTTTTGCTTTTTGATTCAATCTGCTGCTCTGTGCCTCTTTATTGATGAGTTCAGTCTATTCACATTTAGGGTAATTATGGATGCATAAGGATTTTCCAAAGCCATTTTATTTTTTGTTTTCTGGTAGCTCTGTGTCTCATTTGGTTCTTCTCTTTTGTGTTTCAGTCAGTTTTTGTTTGGTAGTATTTTATATTTCTTTCCCGTGTTCTTTTTTTAAGCTATGTGTTTCAGTAGTGGCTTTTTTGTAGGTGGTTACTGTAAAGCCAGTAGTCAAGGCCACTATCACAGCAGCCTGACCCACGCAGGTTCACATTAGATTCGAACAGTCGGTAATGAAACACAGGAGCCACAAACTGGTGAGCCATCAGCTTTAATTCTAGCTTGCACCCGGCGGGCAAGCAAAAATACACACTGGGCTCCAAAACTCACACATTCAGTGCTCACAAAGCTACTGACTTATCCGCGTTTCCTAGAATCAAAGGTTTCTAGCTCACCAGACTTATTCACCTCTGTTTCCCATCTCCTCCTGCACAAACTCTTAACAAACTGGCTTCTTCCTCAGCACTCTGCCATCTCGGCTGCTTACCCTGGCCTTCACGTGGCCTTACTTTGCTCTCCTCTCTAATACTAACCTCAGGAACTCAGGAACCAAGCGAGAGAGATCAAGCTACTGCTCTCTCCCATTTTATAGCATAGACTCAAAACCTTTAATCCAATTATACAAACAAGGAAGCCTCTGTATAATGAGATTCCTCAGGAGAGTGCACCACCCTACATTATCCAATCAGTCAAGGGCGTAGGGAAGAGCTTACTCTTAAACTAAGCCTTAGGCTATAACGACCCGGCCTGCCCACAGCTGTTCCAGAACACACATTAATATCAACGAACTTCCATGTGGGCAGCGCCATCTTTAACAAAGTGAGCATAATATATTTTATCTGCCCAACAGTTACCATTAGGTTATTAAGAGGAAAATTTTCATATGTACAAGAGTTCTTTGTCTTATGAGTGCTTTTGCATTCCATCCTCCTTTGCTACTACAGATCTTTATCCTTTCCACTGCTATATTATTGTTTTACAGATTGTTGGGCAGATAAAATATAATATGCTCACTTTGTTAAAGATGGCGCTGCCCACATGAAAGCCCGTCACCCAGGTGATATTATTTGCCCTTATGCTTGGGATGGATATGGGGGAAAGGCTGTAATGTAAGCAGGCCAGGTCATTATAGCCTAAGGCTTAGCTTTAAGAGTAAGCTCTTCTCCACGCCCTTGATTGATTGGATGATGTAGGGTGGTGATGTAGGGAGGAATCCCATTATGCCTCAGATGGGTGACTTTGTATCAGAGACTTTCTTGTATGTATAATTGGATTAAAGGTTTGAATTATCTATGCTATAAAGTGGGCGGACCGGTAGCTAGATCTCTCTCTTGGTTCCTGAGTTCCTGAGGTTAGTATTAGAGAGGAGAGCAGAGTAAGGCCACGTGAAGGCCAGGAGAAGCAGCCGAGATGGCAGAGTGCTGAGGAAGAAGCCAGTTTGTTAAGAGTTTGTGCAGGAGGAGATGGGAAACAGAGGTGAATAAGTCTGGTGAGCTGGAAAGCTTTGATTCTAGGAAACTCGGATAAGTCAGTAGCTTTGTGAGCACTGAATATATGGGTTTTGGAGCCCAGTGTGTATTTTTGCTTGCCCGCCGGGTGCAAGCTAGAATTAAAGCTGATGGCTCACCAGTTCTTGGCTCCAGTGTTTCATTACCGACTGTTCGAATCTAATGTGAACCTGCACGGGCCGGGCTGCTGTGATAGTAGCCTCGGCTACTGGCTTTACACAGATTATCCTTGTTTTTATAATAACTTCCTTGGAGTTTTTACTTATAGTTTTGTTTTTGTTTTTTGTATCTGGTAGTATAACCCCTTGAGTATTTCCCATATTGGGGTTTTTCTGGTGATAAGTTTCCTCTATGTCTAGAGAGTTTTATATTTCTTCATATTTGAATGGTAACTTTAATGGATATAGTATTCTTGGCTGGTAATTCAAGTCTTTTGGGACTTTGAATGCTTGGGTCCACTCTCTTCTGGCTTGTAGTTTCTGATGAGAAGTCTGATGATAATCTAGTGGGCCTTCCTTTATATGTTATGTTCTTTTTCCTAGCTACCATGAGGATTCTTTCTTTGTCATTGATTTTTGAAAATTTTATTATGATGTGACTTGGAGAAGGTCTGTTTGGGTTGAGGTAACTTGGCACTCTGTTTGTTTCTTGATTTTGAAGATCTCTTTCCATAGGCTTGGATAGTTTTCATCAATTATTTGTTTGAATAGGCTCTCCATCCCCTTCTCCCTCTCTTCTTCTAATACATTGCTCTTTTTGACGGAGTCAGACAATTCTTGTAGTGCTCTATCATTTTTTTTCTTTACATTTGTGAGTCTCCCTCCTCTCTGTAGCATCTCTAGTTTCCTGTCTTCAATGCCACTGATTCTCTCCCCTATCTGGTCTATTCTGTTATCTAGACTTGCTACCTCATTTTTCAATTCATGTATTGAGTTCTTCATCTCTGTTTTTAAAGTTTCAATCTCCTGGGTGAAGTACTCATTTTGTTCATTAATTTGAGCTTGTTAAATTGCCTATCAGTGTTTTCTTACATCTCAATGAGCATTTTCAGAACTCCAATTTCGAATTCTCTATTGTTTAACTCCAAGGTTTCCATGTAAATAAGATTGCTATCTGGAGATTTTTCTTTTTCTTTTTGAATTTCATCTTTTATTTTGTATAGCCATGGTATTTGCTTTCTTCTTCCTTGATGGCATTTGACAGTGGTATTGTTAAGAAATCTAACAAGAAATAACTAAAAAAAATACAATGAAAAATAGAAAAGATTAAAACATAATAGATAGTAATTGTGAAATTCCACAAAAAACAAAGAGAAAAAAAAAGCAAGGAAAACACAAAAAAAGAATTAAAGAAAATAAGGTTCAAGAGAAGAGGCCCTGACCAGTTCGCTCAGTGGATAGAGGGTTGGCCCAGTGTGTGGACCTTCTGGGTTCTATCCCAGGTCAGGGCACACATGAGAAGCAACCATCTGTTTCTCTCCCCCTCTCTCTTCCTCTTTTCTCTCTTCCCTTCTTGCAACCAATGGCTTGACTGGTTTGAGTGTTAGCCCCAGGTGCTAAGGATAGTTCAGCTGGTCCCAGCATTGGCCTCAGGCACTGAGGATAGCTCAGTTGGTCCAAGCATCAGCCCCAGATAGGGGTTGACAGGTGGATCCCATTGAGGATGTATGTGGGAGTCTCTCGATCTCCCCTCCTCTCACTTAAAAAACAATTCAGTTTTGAGGTTTTCTAGTAGTTGGCACTGTATTACAAGTTTTAGCTCTGTGAAATTCCTGTGCTAACCTCTACTGAGACATTGTTGTCGCAACGAGGTGGGCTGAATTGAGATGATGGGTGTGGCATGTAACAATGGCAATCTCAGGCCTCCCGGTGCTCCTCCCAAGGTCTCAACAGACCAGGAGACAAGACACGGAGCACCTCTGTTCTTCAGGGGAGAGAGTGCTCTGGAGAGCTAGCTGCAGGGTCTCTGCCACTCTCCTTACCTGATGAGGAAGAGGTGGGATCTGGGAGGCTGGGGGGCTGCACTTTGGTTTTCTCTGTCCCTGGGCCAAGTGTGGACTGCTGGCACCACGGGAATCCCGACCATGACCTCGTGTTCTGTCGCTGCTTTGGCTTAGTATCTCCCCCTCTGCCTCTCATTTCATCATTCCTCCCGGCAGGAGACCCAGTCACCCTGAGTTTCTCCCCTCTGGATCCCCCGGGAGACAAAACCCCAAACAGTCTGGGCCTCTCTCCTCTCCAGAGCTGACTGAGAATGCATCTTATCTTCCATCCCCCTTCTCAACCCTTCCCACCTTTAGTCCATTCTATGCGTGGATCTTTCCAAGCAAGCCTGTGAGCCCAGCTGGGCTGTTTCACTGCATTATGTTCAATTTGTTGAAATTTCAAGAGGAGACATCAAGGGCATCTCTCATGCTGCTGTAAGTCTGATGTCATCCTTTTTTTTCCCAAAACAAACATTTAAAACTCAACTTTTTATTAGATCATTAGTATTCTTTCACACTGGAAAAAAAAAGATCCAGATATTTATAAATATAGGGGAGGGCAAAAGTAGGTTTCCAGTTATAATACTAGGAAGTACAATAATAAATGATAATACAAAAATAAACTGTTTCACACACAATTAAAAACCCACTTATTTTTTTCCCACTCCTGTGTATATATATTTATATACTTATCAGTAAAGACAATATTGAGCTTTGTTTTCTGGACAAAAATGCCAAATTAGTCTCTCTTCATAAAAAGCAATTACAATCTAAGGACATTCATGGTTGCTTTTATTGCCAGCTCCAAGTCTGCCTCATTTAAGTCTTTCCATTTCATGGGAAATGTTCTCATTGAAAACCATGGTAAAGCCACTTGATTTGTCAGCAGATTCTAATTTGCTGTTGTCAAGGTCACTGTCAAGATTTTGTTTTTGTTCCATCTCATTATCAGCTCTTTGAAAATTAAGAAAAAGACAATCAAGTTTTCCTCAGGTTCTCAAGGACTGTCAGTTTCTAGAAATCCCTCCCATTCAGGGAAGTACTCCCCCTCCCCATTGACTCTATGTCATGTCAGTCTGGGACTTTCCACAAAATACTCCAGCTCTGCCTGCCTTTATAATTTTTGCATTGTTTCCCATTGTTTGCAGTGGAGCCTATTGGAGGCTATTTCTTATCACAGACTTGAAGAACTGTGACCCATCATCTCCAAGCTGTTTCAAGCTAGTCTGCTGGCCTCCAGCCTTCTGTACCTCCAGCTTGAGCCACATTCAAGGGGCAGTGGCCTCAATCTGTTATTTTTAAGAATGGAAGTGTGATTAATTTTCAAATGATGAAACTCCCCATAGTCACATTTTTATCTTCATTTATACTGTCATCTTTTACATAGGTGGTACATTTGAACTATAAGGGAATTCAGTATATGTTTTGTCTATGTTGATTCTTTTCCCAACGGCCCTAACTGGGATAGATACCATTTCTTGGAAGTACAATTTTAGGCCTGGCCAGGCAGTGGCACAGTGGATAGAGCATTGGACTGGGATGCAGAGGGCCCAGGTTTGAAATCCAAGGTTGCTGGTTTGAGTGTGGGGTCGCTGGCTTGAGATGGGATCACAGACATCACTTCATGGTCACTGGCTTGAGCCCAAAGGTTGCTGGCTTGAAGCTCAAGGTCACTGGCTTAAGCCCAAGGTCACTGGCTTGAGCAAGGGGTCATTCACTGTGCTGTAACCCCCTATACCCCCAGTCAAGGCCCATAAGAGAAAGTAATCAATGAACAACTAAGGTGCCACAACTATGAGTTGATGCTTCTGTCTCTATTTGTCCCTCTGTTTCTCTGTCACAAAAATAAAGTAAGCAAGTAAGTATAATTTTAGAACAGCCCTTTTGCTTCCCACGCGTGTTCCCATCCCCACCCTTGCTCCCTCTAGTGTAAGCTAGCAGGACCTACAGAGGAGTTGACAGGAGCAGTCAGTATTGTTCATCTCTTAGGACGGTAACACTGCTGCCTGGTTAGAAATCTAGAAGATGTAGAATTGTCCCTTCTGGTATTTTAATTAGGAATCCCTGATATTGAAAAAAGAATCCCTAAAATGTGAACTGCTGGCTTCTAGCTATGCTTCCCTCCAAGTACCAGTACTGCATCCTCTAGGGGGCGCCATTCACACTGTTTTCCACACGAATAGTGTCCTCCCTCTAATTTAATGAAACATTTGTTACTCAAGTGAGAGGCATTAGTCAGAAGGACACAGTGAGGGCCCGCATGGCCAGCTTTTTTTTTTTTTTTTTTGGAGCTCAGTCTAGCACCTGGGCTCAGAATTCACCCTAAAGAGAGGTGATCAACTAATTAAGATAACTCTGCTACAACATTTCAAAATTGGAAAGCATGAAAGACTAACGACCACTGAAAGCAGCAGAGTAAGGATCTGGCAAACTCATTTAGTGCAATAATTTTTAACTAGACAACATCCATGTATTTGTCCCTTTCACGTTAATGTGATCAACAGTAACGTTATTGGAGTGCATATAGGTGATAATGCTAGTTTTGAAAGCTGGAGTTTACGATTATTCATAAACAAAAATGGAAAGACAAAAAGCCGAGTTTTAGAAAAGGCAAGACAACAGGGACAGCAGTGAGCTTGAGCATCGTTGTGTGTACGTCTACCTACACAACAGGCAAACGAAATGGACCCTCTGCTTAGGGACACGACTGCATTCATAAGTTTTCAATCATTAAGAGTAAACAACTGGACTACACCAATCTTTGAATTATCCATCTCAAACCACTAAATATTACAGCAAACATGCTCCCCCTGCATGTAGTGGCTGTTCAGGTCACTTTGGCATTCACTCACACGTTTGGTGAGGGCTGATTTCGGGATCTAGCCAAGCTTTCGTATGCCATATTCCAGGGTGACCAGCACAGGTTAAATTGAGTGCAACAATTTGACAGAAGGTATCAGAAAAATATTTTAAAACCGCCTGGGATTAAAAAACTGACCTAGCATTTGGATCCAAGGAGTATTACACATGTATCTCCAAATATAATCATTAGGTGTCAGATCTGAAGATGATACAAGGCCTGACACAAAACAGAACACAGAGAGGTGATAAGCTTTGCTGCAGGAAGACCTGGTACAAGACTCCAACCCCCTCTCTTACCAGCAGAGGGCCCCAGGCAATCCTGCCCTCCCAGCTGTAAAATGGGGTAATAATGCTCTTTTGAGTTATGAAGTTATAAAGAAAATACAGCATTCAAGGTGCTTAGGTGCTGGCTATCAGAAAGCACTTTTTAAATAAGTTTGAATTATATTTTCTACCACAGGACAAAGTAAATGTATTATTCGGTGGGAGAGGTTCAAAACATGAAACAACTTTTCTTTAAAACTGACTGATACTAATAGAATTAGAAAGGAAACAGTTTTCTAAGGTGAAATTATTTAAACCACAGTGCTACTAAATTTCATTAAATATATCCCACTATCAATAAAGTGAGTAAGCTAAATATTTGGTTCCCACCCATGAAACATAGCACACAAAATTGAAGCTTTGAAACTCATTTATTTTTTGATTATTGGAATTCATCTTTCATGAGATTTTTATTAAGTAGTGTATTTTATATTAAGCTCAAGGGCATAACTGCCACCCAATAGCAACACATACAACTGGTTTTCTGTTCAAATTTACAAAAGCATTACTTAGTAGCAAAAATATAGAAGGGGTTGAGATTGCCTTTTCATCCAAAAATTTTAAGACCATTTACCAACATCCTACTATAGCTATTTTAAAAGAGAGAAGAAAAGGACTGACTATTAATAAAGACTATCATAGTAAAACCATCAGTTACCTGGGAATTAGGTAATTGGATATTTCAGAGTCCACTGTGGTTTTAAATATTTTGTTAGCAAATAAATTCACTTGTATGAAGGCTTACATGTTTTAGGGTAAAATCCTAAAGTGAGAACGGTACGCATGATATTCATAACCGTAACTAGCAGTTAAAACTAGGTAAATCTATGTGTTCTTTAGATTGTACAGTGTAGTACAAATTCTTACAGTTAATTTTGTCAGCGAGACAGATATCCAAGAACAGGAGCACTTCAGCAACTTACCAGTAACTGTTTCAGAGGTTTTGAAAAGGATTCTGTCAATTCATATTTCACAGTAAAGCAGTGCACTTCAAGTTGGGACAGTAGGTCCTGAGGCCAATTCCTCATCCTAGATCTTCAGAAGAGATCCCAGAGTCCCTAAAAGTCAGAGGCTCAGCGGAGCACAGTAACGAGTGTTCCTTCTGAGCACTACACTGCTGACTTCGGAAACAACCACCTGACCGCTCCACAGTGAGGAAAGGTGTTCATCCTCTTTTGGGTAGTGTTTCACCTTATTTTTAAAAAGTACACTTGTGCTGTCAACTTTGGGCAGATGAGAAGAAAACCATTATGTTACCTTATATAGGCTATCTGTATCCTATCTAATTCAATAGGCCGACTGAAAGGAAAAGAAAACCTTAGGAACTTCAAAATACGGCAATTGTTACAGAGCTTTATGTCTGTGGGCTAAGAACCAGCCGTAATGTAAAAAAGAAAAACGTGCATCGGAGCACAAATGTACAACATTCTGGAGTCTCAGACAAGGTTCTTCAGCAGCCTACCATGAATGGTTCATGAGAAATTAATGGTAAAGTTATTTAAAAGAATTAAGGGTCTCATGGGAAAAAATGAATGTCAATTTAGAAAGTTTTAGAATTAAATTGAGAATGTATTTAACATATCACTTGTGGCTGATTTTCAGGCCTTCTTAATTATTTTAAATGGTTAATTATGGTTAGATTTAAAATACAGAAGTACAAATTAAAAATTCAAATGTGTAACAAAGATTTATCTTCGGTTCTTGCAAAAAGAATAAAAAGGACAAAACTAAGTACATAAAATTCTATTACAAACTCAGAGGAGCGACAACCATCAGAGATTACATTTTTATGTAGAACCAGTAACAAACTTCTACCAACACAGATAACTAATACGAAATACAGCTATAACATACTACATAATGTGATTTTTCTGATACTAAAAACACAAAACTTTCTGACACAAAATATATTTTGTAAAAATGAAAGAGACTGTTTCACAAGAGTAGGAAAGAGGGGGTGAGTCACTAGCTGGCACGCAGGTTTTAGGAATGGGTTTTCCCCGACACCCAGCCTATCCCAACCCATCCCATCCCACTGCCAGCAATGGGAGTAGTGACAACTGTAACATATAAACACTTTCTATCACTTTGAAATATATTATGCCAGATTATGTCAACATTATGAAAAGCAAACATCCACTCGTGACCACTTAACAAAGACATGCCCCAGAAAATTCTATTAGGTTCTCACCATTAATCTGGACGGGATGAGCGGTGCAGATGGAAGACTTAGGAAAAATAAAGAGAGAAAACATACAAAAGGAATATATAAAACATGGTGCATTTAGTACAAATAATGAAAAAGGTCTTAAAGCACATTTTCCAAGAAACTTATTTTTACATATCTTGAAATCCTGTAGAAACCAAGTATATTGCAAGGGGTTAAAAACAAAATCATTGATATGTAATTCATCTGAACAGAATTCATGCATTTATTTTAGTTGGAGAGCTACTGTCCCAAGTCACAAAACTGATGCTCTGCCATGGATTACATATTAATATCATTTCTTAAATTATATTTGCTCCTGACAGAGGCCTTGAGAAAGTTCTGTACAAACCCAAGATCATAGAAATTTTTAAGTGATAATCGTAAAATACCATACAAAAATGTGTAAACAGAAAGATGCTTTAGAGTTGCAGGGCATTATAAAATACATAAAGTGGATCACAACAAAAGATCATCCTCTGTGCATTTTAAAAAATTGTTAGCATAATCCTAAAAGTTCAAAATTGTGTTTTCAGTCAGCAGCAAAAGGCGCTGGAGGTCCCCACACCTGCCAGGCCCTGAGGAGTAATGGCAGACATGCTGAGCCGCTCGCTGCGTAAGGCCCCGGCTGGCACAGGCTGGCACAGGCTCGCTGCGGGGCGGCCGGAAGGACATGGTGCGACAAGTCTCACCTGGGAAATGCTCTAGCACTAAACATGGGCACTCCTCTTACATCTACCCGGTCAGAGAAACCTGCTTTTAAAAGATATAAACAATATAAATTCTGATAGGAAAGCACTGTAAAAATTAGGTATGATATTTTTGGCACAAAGTACTTTTCAAATCTGAGCTTTTTTTTTTTTGCAAAATATACGTCTGGAATTTATTTGAAAATAAAAACTTTTAACACACACACGTGTAAATGGTTGTAGGAGTGAATGAATTCGAGTCTCTGTGCTGAAATACTACACACAGCTTCAGATGACGTCGGTGCCAAGCATCTGCACGCACACCTCCACACCCCACGTTACACAGATATTGCACAAGGAACATTACTGACGTACACAATCATGCGGTCTGACAAGACTTAGGGTTTACCTGTCAACATTAGTTTTTGTAAGTATTTGGATTCAATACTATTTTCCAGAAAAGCTAGAGGATCAAGTTCAGAAAAAAGAATGTTTGCTATCTTTCCTTGACCCATAATATTAAGATATGTACCGATATATTTAGGCATTTATGTTTTCTGGCATTTAAAATTCAGCAAAACCAGTTTTTGACATTTCTTACAGCATTCCTTCAAAAACGGGAGAAGCTTCGTCTAATGTAAAAAAAATTAAAATGAGTCCACAGGGCAGTAATTTTTTCATCAAAGATCTCACTCCGTTCAGAAAAGCACTGCAGAACAATATTTCAGTCTCTCGGCTTTCAGAGAGCCATTAGGTGCAAAGTCTGCTATAAAACTTGTAACAAACCATGACCGCTGGATGTAGTTCTTACTGAATTGCACAATTTTTCCTGCCTGAAACATGTTAGGGTATGCTACAGTTGCTAAAAGGATTTCTGTTTTTCTTGGTCCTCTGTTTGTTGGGTCTAAGACTGATGACATCTCCACCATTAAGGGTACTTGAATTCTGCCCCGAGTGACTTCCACCTGTGTTAAAGACACCTGTAATTGAAGGACAACACAGTGATTGCCATTGATGAGTCTCAGGGCTATCTACTGACGACTGCATCCTGCTTCTTAGTAAATCAGTAGTATTTTCAACTATTTACAATTTTAAGTTTTTGTTTTCATTTCATTCATTTATTTCTTTATTGAAAGAGAAAGAGAAAGGAAACAAGAAGGGAGAGAGATAAAAAGCAACAACTCAAAGTTGCAGCACCTTAGTTGTTCATTGATTGCTTCTCATATGTGCCTTGACCACGGGGCTCCAGACAAGCCAAGGGACTTTTGGCTCAAGCCAGCAACCTTGGGTTCAGGCTAGTGACCTTGGGCTTCAAGCCAGCGACCTTTGACATGGATGTTTTTATCAATTTTTCCTACGTATCCTTTCAAAGATATTTTATCATAAGGTAAACAAAAATGCATATATATACTTTTTTTTCCTCCCCTTGCTACCCAAATGGTGATGTACTCTACACACTGCTCTGCATCTTTTCACTAACAATCCATTTTGGAATATGGAATCAAATAAGATAATTGTGATAATTTCACTTATTAACTTTACATCATCTAACTTCCTCAAGAATATTTGATTTGTAGTTAACAGCAGGATTTGTGAAATTTTATGTTAATAAAAGTATTACGTATGTAAAAGCTGGTAGTAATGCAGGATTTTCCTAACTAGGCTAAAATAACAAATGGTGTACAGATAAAGTCATGAGTAGATAAAATGGATGAATAGGTAAAAACGTTTAACTATTACAGTTTCCACTTTGAACTGAGCTGGTCTTTATAAACTGTTTTTCATCTTTGATATACAAAACTCTGGGCCAGAGACACTATCAACAATACAAAGGGTAACTATGACCAATTCCTGCCCACAAGATGTTTACTATCTTAAAATAAAAATGTTTACAATCTAATAAGTGGGGTGAGTTATACAAAGAAGTAATGCTATAAGGCATTATATGTTAAGTGCCATAAAAGAGACACAAGATCCCACAGATGGTTCAAAGGACTGATGACATCTAGCTTGTAAGAAAGGGGAAACTACATGCAGAAGGTGGAACAAGACACCTGGCAATAATCTTGTTCATTTAGAAGAAAACGTGAGGCCAGCCATGTAGTTGAGTGAGCTTTCTAGCTAGCCGATGAGCAACGAACAGTTCTTTGACAGAGATGAGAAAGGGAGGTCATTCTTGATGGAAGAAGAAAAATGAGCAAAAGTGAGTTAAGTAAAAACAGTGCTAGGAATGTTCAAGAAAGAGCAAGCTGCCTGGCAGAATTGGTAAAGGGATACATATATAACAGTGGGCACAAGGCCGCACAGGACAGATGGACGAGACGTTTTTAAATATTGGAATGAAGAAATCTTTTATTTAATGTGTTCCATGACGAGAATCAATATACCAGCACCTTGAATAAAAGACCAGATACTCCTAAATTTAATAACCACCAATCTAACACTTTCTAATCACAGTTCTTAAATAAGCACATTGTATAAAATAACAGTAAATATGATAATAATGAATGGAAAATAAATTTACCAGGTAAACAGGGTCTAAAATCTCCTGGGTACTTACTTACCAATTTTGTTACTACTTGAATGCCTTAATTCTGGATCCTCAACTATTTGTTGTTTGAGTTTTTGAAGATACTTTTCAGCCAAATATTTAAAAACTACAAGAAAAACAAGAACAAAAACCTTACTAGGTCAGTATGACTTCTGCAGGTAAAATGTGATATTTCACATCACTATAATATTTATATTTCCTAAAAAATATAAAATTAACTTAGACTTGCAAGCGTACAACCTAGTTAAAAAATTCAACTTTTAAAATTTATTTGAGCAGTACCTAAGTACAGTGAATGGCAATAGTGATAAATATATAGCAGCATTTTGTTAGTAAAGAAATAAAATAATATTTGTAATCGTCTTTTTAGCTTTGAGTTGAATAGTGATTAATATTGAGCAACATTAAATGACTTAGTCTTGAAAAGATGTCTCATTTCTTTGTGTAAAAAACTATCCAGAAGATAGCCAAGCAACAATCTAGGTGCTATCTAATAAAATCAGCAGCAATTCTGGAGTGAAAAAAACAAACATCTTTTTGTAATCTCATTTTTTTAAACCAGGAAATATTATTAAACAAATCAAGGTCATTTTAATGACCTAATGGAATACCCACTATGGCATTCTAAACGATTCAGTAATTTTAGGAGGTATGCATGAAAATACACACATGCCTACACACGCGTCGTTATATTTTTAAAGATAAAATGCAAAACAGGCTCTGGCCGGTGGCTCAGTGGATAGAGCATCGGCTCGGCACATGGACGTTCTGGGTTTAATCCCGTCAGGGCTCATAGGAGAAGCGGCCATCTGCTTCGCCACCCTCCCCCTCCTGCAGCCAGTGGTTTGAATGGTTTGAGCATTGGCCTGGGAACTAAGGATACCTCAGCTGGTCCGAGCATCCACTTCAGGCTGCTAAAAATAGCTCAGTTGATTCAAACATTTGCCCCAGACAGGGGTAACCAGGTTGATCCCGTCGGGGTGCTGGTGGGAATCTGTCTCACTATCTCCCCTCCTGTCACTTAATAAAATAAAATAAAATACAAAACAAACACCCAATAGTTTTGCTGTAGAGTAGTAAGTATTCCAAGACATTAGTAAATAATTAAAAACTCTAATTCAAAGAAGCATCATGCCTTTGAATTTTTCTTAATGACAGGTAACAACAAAATTCTACTCTCCTTTCCAGTGTTTTCTAAACAATACAACAGAAAAGTAATAAGAAGAATAAAGCGAACTTGCAGATGGTTTGTCAGAAAGGCAGTTTACCTTCGCTCACGTTCAGATCCTCCTTCACGGACGCTCTGTAGAACCGCAGCCTCAGCCTTCTCGCCAGGGCCTCGGCTTCCTCGCTGTGTGTCAATTTAGAAAAATGCTTACGAAGGTACTTGCTGATAACTTGTTTTCTAAAAAACCACTTTTCTTACATTTACTGATACAGCTTGAGGAGAGGGGCTGTCAGGCCTTCCAGAACAGTTAGAGCTGTGTCCTCAGTGCCTGAACAGGGTTTTTAGTTTTCACTCTTCTTGGGGGATCAACACCAACCATTAACTGTCAACAGACTTTTCTATATAGTCACTAAACTGTAGCCTTAAAATAGCAAAACATCACTTTTCTTTAAATAACAATTTTCTCTTGTTTTTGAAAAATTTGAGTTTAATTACACTCTGAAAATCATATACTGCCTTACTTATTTTACTCTTACTGGCTATAAAACCACTTTGCTGCCAAAGTCAGCCAGTACAGTAATGACTGTCTCTAAGAGCAGACTCCTAATTTTAGTTTTAGTATGAGTCCTGATTGTGCACTCCTGGTTTTCCTGACTGTAGTGGCTATGCTCCAAAATGGTTCCTAATGATCCCATCCCATCCCGTCCCCCCGCCACTGTGCAGTCTCCTCCCACATTGTGATCAAGGTTGGTCTGGGATCAATACTATACAGAAGCAATAGCATGTGATTTCGGAGACGAGGTCATGAGAGCCGTATGGCTTCTGCTTTGCTCTCTCTGGGACTGCCTGCTGTGGGAAGCCAGCTGCCACACTGTGAAAACACTCAAGCAGCCTTAGAGAGGCACACATTCAAAGGAACTAAGGTCCCTGCTAACAGCCAAGTAGCCACCCTGGAAGTAGACCGGCCAGCCCCAGTCAGTCCTTCCTGTGACCACATGCCTAGCTGACATCTGGACTGCAAGCTCATAAAAAACTGAACCAGAACAACCCCCAAGCCACCCCAAATGCCTGACCTGCAGACACTGAAATGATAAATGTTAGCTGTTTTAAGCTACTCAGTTTTAGACAAATTTGCTATATCACAACAGATAACTAACATAAAAACATAAAACAGTAAGGTAAAAAAACAAGCAAAGATTTTCAAAGCTAGCAAAACTTCAATAACACAATGAGCGAATACTTATAAAAAATAATTATCTGAATGCTAAACCCATTCACAAATTTGACTTAATAGTTCTGAATGTACAGAACAGTATGAAGCTGAACTACTTACCTATTTAAACTCATCAACATCAGCTATCTACCTACTCTATACTAAAGAATCTTTCTTAATAGTCTTACTACCTATAAGAATGTTTCTAACACTCTTACTATATCTAGATTTGACCAAAATGTAGAATGGGGTTTCTGGTACAAAGACCTAAGACTAGGAATCTAAAAGGGCATCGAATTTAGTCCTTTAACTTTCTCTGCTTAGGATGCAGTATGAACTTTTTTTAAACCAAGCCAATCACACAAAATAGCTCACAGAGATTTCAAGTATAAGGCACTCTTTATACAATAAACTTCCCCAAATTTTGTAAGTCTCTACAAAAATTAAAATAGATTTTACCTTCATAGAATTATCACCACCCCCTCAAAAGTTGCCATCTTACTTCTTGATGCAAGAATCATCCAGGAGGTCAATCTTGTTTTGTACAAGGACAGTTGGTATATCTCCAACTTCTGCTACTACTTTTTCTCTCCAACTGGAAATTGCTTCAAAAGATTCCCTGTCTGTGGTAGAAAATACCAGCACACAAGCCTGGGCTCCTGTAAGGGTCACGAAATAAATATGTTACTTATACTAATGAAACAGTGCCATGCAGGGTGAGGGCAGTTTTTACTTATCAAAACAATTTTTATGTAAATAAGCGCTGAACTCATCTTTTAGCACTCTGCTTATTTTTTAACATAACTCTATTTTCTAATTCCAAGAACCAATTTTGACCAAGAACAGTGTTTCTCAAACTTGGAAAAGAGTCCAAGTACCCTGAAAATTATATGCTTTTTGGGGGGAGGACACCATGGAATACCAGTATATTTAACAATGTTATAAGACTAGAGAGAACAGTAAACTAAGCATGAATGAATGGCTGTTGCCAAGTTCTTCCTATTAATATTTATCATTTGCTTCTTAATTTTTTTAGCACAGACTTAAGAAAAACATACAAGAATCATAATTTTCTTGTTCTATTTACTTTTAAAAAAAACCTATATATGACCTTAATTTAGTAGCAGAACATCAATGATGCTAATGAACATCATTTAAGAACCAGTGCCGCCTACTAAATCTCAGACATATGTACCCGTGCTCCCTAAGACACTGTAAGGCCATAAAAGGTTTGTTTATCAGCAGAGGGATCATTGTAGAAAGAGCACATGATTAGAGAAACCAGCAGTCAGTATTACTGTAAAAGCAGAGGCTTCATCCGGGAAAATGCTCCTTTCTCAAGACAGGTTTTAAACCAAAGATGAAACTCTACAAAATTCGTAAGGGGAGAGAGATAGGCAGATACACCCTGAGACTCCGTCAAAACTGAAGGAGGAATAAATGGAGGAGCTCACAAGAG
The DNA here is from genome assembly GCA_037038555.1 of Rhynchonycteris naso. Classification (NCBI taxonomy): domain Eukaryota; kingdom Metazoa; phylum Chordata; class Mammalia; order Chiroptera; family Emballonuridae; genus Rhynchonycteris; species Rhynchonycteris naso. Next base: position 23,029,323 of record CM073000.1, read on the forward strand.
TATACTGGTAAACATATCTATATTTATTGAACTTTAATATTTATTTAAACTACAAAAATTTATTTAATCATACTTTTAACTTTTATTTAACTAAGTTTATTTAACTAGGTTTAAAGTTAGCTTTAAACCTAGAATTTTGTATCTAATCAACTAGCATTTAATTCAAGGGCCCAATAGGGTATTTCCAGGTATATAAAATCTTTGACACTTCAAAACAAAACAATCCTTAGAGGAAGCAAGTAATTTTTAAAAACAGAAAAACTATGTAGGTAGTTTTAGAAACATGGGCAGCAAGAATAATTAAGAAAAACACTATTTTTTTTATATAAAATTAAGGATTAAAGGATAAAATACAAAGTATATACATAATAACCCCAAAATTACTTAGTGGAGTACTGAGCGGGGAGGGACCAAAGGAGCGTGGGAATATGCTAAAGTGCCTGTCTGAAGAGGAGGAAGACCTAATATTGATACATTTAAGCAATCAAGGGAAGCAGCTACACACAAATACAGGTAGCAGACACTGGATGATCTGCGTGCGTCCCCTCAGCCCCTGGTGTCGCTGAGGCTATGGAGACAGCTACTGCCCACTGCCAGTGAGTGCCCCACCTCAAGCGTCTGCTGCAGGTGGCTCCTGCTTTCCTGCCTCAGGGCTTTTTCTGACTCAAATCCTCTAGAAGGGGTAGTCAACCTTTTTATACCTACCGCCTGCTTTTGTATCTCTGTTAGTCGTGAAATTTTCTAACTGCCCACAGGTTCCACAGTAATGGTGATTTATAAAGTAGGGAAGTAACTTTATAAAATTTATAAAGCAGAGTTACAGCAAGTTAAAGCATATAATAATTACTTACCAAGTACTTTATGTTGGATTTTCACTAAGTTTGGCAGAATAAATCTTTATAAAACAACTTACTATAGTTAAATCTTATTTGTACTTTGGTTGCTCTGCTACCACCCACCATGAAAGCTGGAACACCCACTAGTGGGCGGTAGGGACCAGGCTGACCAGCACTGCAAGGGGAACTGATGCCTCTGGGGAGAAGTTTCAAGTTGTGGGGGACAGGATACAGTTATAATTAGCTCTTTAATACACACCCTTTACAAGTTTTTCCGCCCTCTTTCCATAGTCTCTCTCTCTCTCACTTCTCCCGGGGTTGCCTCCCTAATAAATTACACAAACCCTGCTGTGCCAAAAACTGCTTTGTGTGTCCTGGGAGGTCGGGGCGCTCAAACTCACAAAGGAACTAAGAGAGAGGATGTGTGCCTATTAGACCACAGGAGGAAAGGGGACTATCCAATGTACAGGAGAAAGAACATAGAAAAAAGGCCTACAGAAAGTATAAAACTTGAAAGATGACAGAAATAAGTTGTAACAAGAGTAATAACAAAGTTTTTTAAATCAGCTGAATGTAGTTTTTATTAAGAGTAATTACAATCTTTAGAAAAAACAGTACCCATATCTCTGAAGCAGAATGGCTTACTTGATAGTAAGCCTTCAGATTAATGCTGCAACCAACTCATCTTACTTAATCTAAATATATTATCAAAATGAAAAAAACAAAACAAAAACACAACCTGGATGACTTGCAGTTCTATAAAGATTCTGACAAATGTTGGACTATGTTTTAATTTTCCCTAACTGAAATCATCCATCCATAGGAAATATTCTGTCAAATTGTAATGCATTATGGTTCCTTCGTGTTTAGGAAAACCCTAAAAAACCAAAGCTCCGTGGCTTTGTTTCTCTGCCAGGAGTGCTCCCTGTCAGACCGCGTGGCGGCACCCTGGGGCTATGTCCCTGCCCTGGTCCCTGTGCCCAGCTGCAGCTCCGGCTCTCAGCCCTGGGGGCTGCCCACCAAAGCTCTCTGCCACTCCTGGCAGAAGGGAGGGGACAGAGGAGATATAATGAGGATCAAGGGAGACCTGACTTGGGTTAGGGAACACACAATACAATGTACAGATGCATTATAGCATTGTACACTGTAACCTATACACTTCTATTAACCAATGTCACCTCAATAAGTTGAATAAAAATTTAGAAATCCCTTTCTAATATATGCTAAAAAAAAAGTTAAAAGAGGGCTCTTTTTTGATTGAGGTACCAATAAAACCAATCACAAATACCAGATTCCAAAATGTGTGCGAGATTATTATTTGCAGAATTTACAAAGGAAATAGCTATAAATCCTACAATACTATTACTGGAACTCCCTTGAGCACTTCAAGAATTTTTTTTAAGAATGAGAAAAAGGGAAAAGGAAAAAGAATTATAAAGGATTTCTTTAGAGAAAGTACTGTCCACCCCAAGCCCTCTCTCTTTCAAGAGGTGGGATGGCTGGGGGGGAAGAGTACTACCATTACCTCCTGCGTTTCAACCTGGCAGGGATGGACTCCAGCAAGACCCCTCACGGAGCCCGGCAAGTGGTCGCAGCAACTGGGGGGTTCTCGGACTGACCCTGCCTCGATGCAAGCCTGAGAATGATGCCAGGGCTCGGAACAAGAGCGAAAACACAAGACCAACAGACAAAAGAGAAGAGAGCTGTGTCTGAGAGGAACTACTCCCACTGATGGTCAGACAAGGAAGGCACAAGAATGGAAACACGTCTAAGAGATAAGCCCACACAGGGTCATTTTAAATCATTTCCAGTAGGGCCACTTATCATGTGATGAGAGCTTAGCATAAAGGAAGATGGAGGTGGAATGCTGAGTCCCACAAAGGAGCAAAGCTAACTGCTCGAAAGAAGTCTAAATTTGCCCTGAAGAAACATCCCCAAGAATGGGAACCTTTTATGTCCCACCTATGTATGAAATCATGCTGTTCTCAGTTTTTTTTTTCTGATTTACTTATTTCACTCCGTATAATGTTATCAAGGTACATAAAAGTGAGACTATGAGACATTGGACAAGAGTGTGGTGGTACGGGGTGCGGGGAGGGAGGGGACGGTGGGAAAGGGAGAAGGGTAGGGACACAGGGAAAACCAGACAGAAGGTGACAGAGGACAATTTGACTTTGGGTGACAGGTATGCAACACAATTGAATGATAAAATAATCTGGAGATGTTTTCATGGTACATATGTACCCTGATTTATTAGTGTCGCCCCATTAAAGTTAATTAAAAAAAAAGAATGGGAACCTTTCAGGAATCCATGACAACTAGCTAGAGAATTGTCTTTAAACATTTGCAACCCAGAAGGCCCCAAATCGGAGGAAGATAGCACCACAGTGTCCTAGTCTCCCAATCTGCGCTTCCCCTAGGCCTGACCCAGGGAATAAACACCTCCAGCAAGCTAGAGAAGCAAGCTGGGGAGGCAAGGCACCAACTCTCATTCCCGGACCACAGGGGCCGACCTGCTAAAACCCTAGGAGGGATCAGAGTTTTAATGCTCAATTATGGTTGCAGTTGTGATTAATACACAGGACTGACTAATCTAGGTACCGAATTGAGATCATGTTCATGGCTAGAAATAACCATCAGGCAGCTGAATACACAATCAATGAACAACTAAGGTGTTGCAACAAAAAACTGATGATTGATGCTTCTCATCTCTCTCAGTTCCTGTCTGTCTGTCCCTATCTATCCCTCTCTCTGACCCTCTCTCTGTCCCTGTAAAAAAAAAAAAAAAAAATTAATTGACCCTACACTGTTTTCATTTCGTTCTCTTCCACCGACTTCCTGTTCTGTGTTGGAACCATTCAGTTTTAGGAAAGTTGTTTTAATTTCTCTGTTGTAGTCATTTGAACACATCTAATATCTTTATATTTAAAGGCATAAAGACCTTTATTTTTCTACTATTCAATCCTCCTTCTATATACTACCTTCCCTAAGAACTATCTTAGATACCAGTAACCCACAAAGGAATCACTTCTAACAGTTAACAAACTACCTTCTTATCCACACATCAGGAAAAACAGATGTAAACAAATTTCTTGGAGTCAATTATAAGATCACCAATAGCAAATGCTTATTAATAAGATCATTCAAAAAAATTATTTTTGATCTGAATGCAATTCAGAAAATAATCCCCAAGACACATAATATGTACAGTAATTCTACCCTCAAATAACTGAAAGGCCCCACAAGATGGTCTCTAGACTAGTTTGAGATAACTGAGAACCAGCAGCCTCAGTGTCACCTGGATGGTGTAGAAATGAAGAATCTCAGAGCCCCTGGAGAGATACTGAGTAAGAGTCTCCATCTAACAAGTCCCCAGGGAACTCATCTGCACATTAAAACTTAAGAAACACTGCTCTACAGAACACAGCAATGACTCCTCAGATACATAGGCTTTCTATATTAACTAGCTATTACTCTAGATTTAAAGTGCTTGTTCCTTATTCTCTTTGATACTCTGTGTAATCTACAGCATACAAATTATTCAATAAACTGATCGATCACTGGTTCCATGCTCATATAATTTTAAAATAAATCTGACTTACATAGTCTAATTCTTGCGTTTATAATTATAATTTATAAATAGCTTCTTGTTCAGAGCTATTTCATTTCCAACAATTTAAAATCATTTATGTTTGTGAAAATACATTTTAAAAAAATTAAAGGTTTTCTGTTTCTGTGCATAATCTTAGATAATAGGTCTCAAGTCTGTTAACTTCATTTCTATATGTTGCACAAAAACATATCTTTTTCTTAGAACCAATCACAGTAAAAAAAGTATAATAAAAATCTATTTTATGTTGTATATAACTTTCTATACTATGCATGGTTTCTACTGCCTAGGCTAGACTTTTTTAAGAGCTCAAGAGGGATTACATGGGATCCCCAAAGGCTTCCTAATATGATCTGTGCTCTGTTCTAACCTATTTACAAGGAGGTCATGTTTCAACATGTCTCACTATACAATGAAATCATCATTCAAAGAATACAACAATGCCTCTGAGTGATGGCTTTTGTTGAAAATAGGTCTCTTAAAACATTGGTAAATAAAGACACATGCACCTCCTTGTTCACTGCAGCATTAGTCACAGTGGCCAAGACATGGAAACAACCACAGTGTCCCTCGACAGGGGACTGGATAAAGATGTGGTATATATATATACACACAATGGAATACTACTCAGCCATAAGAAATGACATAGTGCCATTTGCGACAACATGGATGGAACCTGAGAACATTATACTGAGTGAAATAAGTAAATCAGAAAAAGCTAAGAACTGTCTGATTTCACACATAGGTGGGATATAAAACTGAGACTCATGGACACAGATAGGGGTGTAGTGGTTACCCGGGGGAAGGGGACATGGAGGAGGGGAACTTGGAGGAGGGGTTGAGGGAAGGGTATAAAGAGGGGCAAATAGAAGGTGACGGAAAATGACTTGTCTTTGGGTGATGGGTATGCAGCGTAATCAACAGTTCAAATTCTATAGAAATGTTTACCTGAAACCTATGTACTCTTATTGATCAATGTCACCCTGTTAAAAGTTAATTTTCTAAATAAAATTAAAATTAAAATAAAACAAAAGAAAATAAATGAATTATAGTTAAACTTTTCATTTGTAAAAATTAAATTTACAAAATTTTTATGTATCTTGAAAAATGTATTTCTAAACCAGTGATGGGCAATCTTTTGAGCTTGGTGTGTCAAAATTTGCCAAAAAACCGAGCATAACTCAGGTGGTGTGTCACTTTGAGAAAAAAACCATAATTTCGCGATATTTATAGTTTAAATAACAAAAATGGTTTGGCCTACAGACCTCCGGCACAGAGTGTCTACACTACAGCAAATGTTTTATCCTCGGCTACTGCACCTAGCCGTGCAGGAGCCGAGGATGAAATGTCCTTCTCGGTATGCGGCCCCATACTTCTCTGGTATGCGGCCCCATGTCATCGAAAATGGCTATGTGTGTCAGTGCTGACACATGTGTCATAGGTTCGCCATCATGACTCTAGGACATAAAGCAATAAGCCATAATTTCATCAAGTGTTTCACCCCCGAATCCGCATCTTAATTTATGCTTCCAGGTCTTCATTTCTACTTATACATCTTCTCTGAGTCTGCACTACTAGTAGGAGATATTACCTGGCTGCCTAACTGGCATCCAGTTCCCCTCCTTTCCTGAGAACACCTCTCCCCCACTGAAGATGAGGCCTGGTTTAGACAGGATAACTGTCCCCTCTGCTCTGGGAGGGGAGGCCCGAGATGCACCAAGCGCATTAGGGTGATCCCATTCCGCTGACTACTTACTGTAATCTGCTCAAGGGTGGCCTAATCAGATAAAAGCTCAGGACTTCTGATCCCCTGTTGTGGGCAGTAACCCTCTCCCACGAGGGAAGTGAAAAGCAAGTGTCCGCCACTGCTAATGGCAGCAACCTTGACCCCACAGAAAAGCCAGCGGGAGGAGGAACCCTCGCAGGGAGGGAGGCAAGCCAGGGACACAACTGCAAGCTCTGCTCTTCCATTTTTCTGTTAAACAACTAATAAACCATTGTCATTTAAGTCAGTTTGAAACTGCTTTTCTGGTGTTAGCAACCAAAAGCTTTCTGAGGAAACCCCAAAGGAAAGCATAAAAGAAAGTTCAATATACCATTTCTCAAATTTATGCATAGTTTCTACTGTCTGTTTCTTAACTCAATCTGAGATGTGATAAACATTTATTCTTATCACTTAGAAAAAGCTGAAATTTAAGACCTGACTCACTATCCCACCCTCTTTGCCATATTAACGTAGTTGGCTAAAAAAAGTTACCTTTTAAGAAAAGCTTTTAATAGACATTTAGCTATATGCTTAAGATTACTGTAAGTTAAAATATTAAGTATGTATAAAGCCTGACCAGGCGGTGGCGCAGTGGCGCAGTGGATAGAGCGTTGGACTGGGATGCGGAAGACCCAGGTTCGAGACCCTGAGGTCGCCAGCTTGAGCGTGGGCCCATCTGGTTTGAGTAAGGCTCGCCAGCTTGAGCCCAAGGTCTCTGGCTTGAACAAGGGGTCACATGGTCTGCTATAGCCACCCTGGTCAAGGCACATATGAGAAAGCAATCAATGAACAACTAAGGTGCTGCAATGAAGAACTGATGTTTCTCATCTCTCTCCCTTCCTTTCTGTCTGTCCCTATCTGTCCTATCTGTCCCTCTCTGACTCTCCCTGTCTCTGCCACAATAAATAAATAAATAAATAACTATAGAGAAATCAAAGCTGTTTAAACCCTTTTAGTCCAAATGAAACAAAGTGGAAAGAAATTTAAAAATCACCCATTGTAAATTAAGATGTAAATATTAATTATGGGCTCTCTTAAGTTTCTGGCACAGAATGTTTTTTGTAGACATATTAAAGAAAAATAGTATGATTTTTGGACATCTAAAAGTTCCCAAAGAGGTACACAACAGCCTGACCAGGCAGTGGTGCAGTGGATGGGGCTTTGACCTGGGACACTGAGGACACAGGTTTGAAACCCTGAGGTTGCTGGCTTGAGTGTAGGGTCACCGGCTTGAGCATGGGATCATAGACATGATTCCATGGTCCTGGTGGGTTGAGACCAAGGTCACACTGGCTTGAGTAAGGGGTCACTGGCTCAGTTGGAATACCCTGGTCAAGGCACATATGAGTAAGCAATCAATGAACAACTAAAATGATGCAATAAGTTTGATGCTTCTCATTTCTCTCCTTTCCTGTCTGTCTGTTCCCTGTCTGTCTGTCTCTCTCTCTCTCTCAAAAAAAGAAGTACACAACAAACTGAATGGGCCAAGTTTTAAAAATTAAAAGATAATAATCTTGAACACAATCTTATGGCAAAAATGGAGAAAGCATTAATACATCAACTATAGTGCAAATTAAAGAATTTTTAGCTGCCTGGTCTTTTTTCGTTTGTTTTAATCAGGGACCCAAAGGATCTACTTCACTGTATGGTTCCAACATTTTCTCCTTTTTCTTTATATACAAACCATTTTTTTTTTTTTTTGACAGAGACAGAGAGAGGGATAGATAGGGACAGAAAGAAAAGAAGGGAGAGAGATGAGAAACATCAATTCTTTGTTGCGGCACTTTAGTTGTTCATTGATTGCTTTCTCACATGTGCCTTGACCGTGGGGCTACAGCAGAGCAAGTGACCCCTTGTTCATTCCAGTGACCTTGGGTCCAAGCTGGTGAGCTCTGCTCAGACCAGATGAACCCACGCTCAAGCTGGCGACCTCATTCTCAAATCTGGGTCCTCCATGTCCCAGTCCAATGCTCTATTCACTGTACCACCACCTGGTCAGGCACAAATCAAATCATTTTAGGCATTTGGTCAGTTTTGCCTTTTTTTAAGTTAAACTTTATTTGAGGATAATTGTGGATTCACACAGTTTTGCCTTTTTGAATTAGATATGCATAATAATAAATACATTTGCCAAACATAACATACTGGTTAAAAAGTAATATGACCATATCAAGTCATAAAAAATTTTTAAAAAAGTAGTTCAACCTATTTTTGCCCTCATAAAAAGAGCATTTATTTCACAGCAAGACTTAACAGAGAAATAAGCTAGGTAGGTAAAAAGAAAAGACAACATCATGCATTCCTATTATTGTTGATGTTTTCACCTGGTTTTCTGTTTGTTTTATTTTTTTCTGTGCATTGTCTGGGGAGAGAGCCGGAAGCAATTGTGGTGGTAATAACCCCACTAAAAAAATACAAATAACCTTTACTCAGGAATAAACTGTACATTTAGGACTCAATAATCAACACTATCAATGGTCACGAAATTCATAATTTGATAAGAATACCATCTTTTAAGAGCTCTAGGGAGTAAGAAGATGATTTCACCCCATACCATGATGCTGGTGCTCAAGAGTCAAACTGGTATCTCCAGAGGGGCAACAATCTAAGCCACTGGGAAGCCTTTAAGAGGACACAGTAAACAGTGAGCAGGAAGGAATGATGACAGCCTTTAAGGACACAGTAAACAGTGAGCAAGAAGGAATGGTGACATTATTAAGGTGACACCCGAGAGGGGTACCTCTTATTTCTCAAGGAACCAAAATGTTTTCTTAGAGCAGGTAGTGGAAGTCAAGTTTCCTTGGTACCAATTCAGAAAGGCAACTTCTTTGGTTGTTTATAAGTTAGTGTAATTACACTCTTATTAGGCCTCTGTTGTCATTATTATAATAAATCCCACATTTTCAAAAGTGTAAAAAACAAGATATACATTTAAAAGCATCAAAAGTCTATATGCTACATGGTGTTAGATAAAGCTTTCAGTTACACTGTTCTCATTACAATCACGATTGGCAGTCAGTTGGAAAAACACTAAAAATGCTGCTTTATTTATTATTTTTAAAAATTGTTATTTATTGATTTCAGTGAGAGAGGAAGGGGGGGAGAGAGAGAGACAGGAACACTGAGCTGTTCCCGTACCTGCCCTGACCCAGGACCGAATCGGCAACCTCTGTGCTTCGAGATGATCCTCTCAGCAACCGAACTACCTGGTCAGGGCTAAAAATGCCATTTTAAATTGCAGAAGGACCAAATTTTATAGGAAAATATACTGGACACTTGGAACCGCAGCCCTTCTTGACCCTACCTTTTAGTGCTAAATCCCGCAGCTGTGGCTCTTTCTGTTTGCACGTACCTCACACTTCTCTGACCTCCTAAGCACATGAAATTTCACGTGTTGTAACAAAACGTCACCTTATTTGCAGAGGCTTTACTTTTCTATAGGATGGTTTCCACTCTGACTGTATAGTCACTTCCATAGGGTCCGAGGCAGGCGTATAACAGGGAGGTCTGGGAATGCCTACGGAAGTCATGTAACTAAGGGCAGAGACAAACTGTCTACAGTGCAAAGTGTTACTTACCACTCAACAAGACCTTTAGAAGAAGAGTGGCCTGGCATTTAACAAAATGCTTTGAAATTAATTTAAGTATTCTTACAGAGAAACCGTTCTATGGGAAACATAAACAAAAAAGCAATGTTCCTTATTTAGCCAAAAGAACACGTCCAAACAGACAAAAAAAAAACAAACCCCACAATTTACCTCGATAATATGCCTTTGTTATTGCATCAAATTCCTCTTGACCTGCTGTATCCCATAACATTAGTCTGACATCTTCATCATTAACTCTGAAACAAAAGATACATTTACTTCCTATATAAAAGAAATTCCTTAGTAATATAACTTTGTGTATGTATATTTTTTTATTTTTCAAACTTGGAGGGATTAAAGTAACATTGTTGGTTTTACTCAGAAAAGTCTGAGTACTTTTAAACGCTGATACAGTAACCACTAGTGAGAGTAAGGGTGAAAGACATTCCCCCAAAGCTAAAACCTGACGCGTGACTTGGGATTTACCTGGCATGGTTCGTCCTTCGACAACACTCACAGATAGCACTGGCGCGGATACTAGCCTTGCTGGGGAAGAGGAGTTCCCTCTGCTCAGTACTTGCTCTCCTGACCACTCCATGCTAATTCTAGTGCACAAGTGATACAATAAGAAACGAAAGCAGCTAGCTTACCCTCATGGTTGCCCTTTAACTCAAAATTTTACTCTATTTTGTCACAAAGTCCATTGTCCTATTCACCGTAGTTATGACATGAATTAGCAAATACTTAACTACTGCTCTCAGATAAATACAGGGATAGATTTCCACACACCCTGGTTACATTTTCATCAGTTGACAATACATACCCTTGGTGTTTGTGTTTACTTCATACATGTTAATTCATTAACACTGAACTCACAGCCTCCGGCACTACAAGTCATGCCCGCACGAAGCTCACCTAGCACACGCTCTATCTGTAAGGCACAACACACCCCGCCTTCTTGCACTTAGCATCACCAGACAGCATCTGAGCACTATGCTTGGGGTCATTTTAAACAGCAAAATCACCAACAAAAGGCACAAAAATGTGGCACAAAACAGACCACTAAAAGGACACTGGTTTACAGAGAGAGGCAGTAAAAAGAAAGTGTCGCCTTGTTCCACCGAAGCTGGGAATGTGTGTGCAGGGGACTTGGATTGTTTCTTGCTCTGTGCATGTCCACGAATGACCACCAAGGCACTCGGAGTATGGATTGTGGGGTTAAAAAATAAATTTTAGCAAATAGGTGAATATCAGTGTATGGTTTAATGCAGAGTCCACAAATATTGAGTATCAACTGTATACTTAAAATATTAATTTGGATCAGATAACAAGTACAAAAAACAAATATCATCAAGACTTAAAATAAATCCTCTTAAAATATCTAAAAGAAATACAAAAATATTTTTAAAAACAGTAATAGAATACAAATTAGAAAGTCAACAATCTTTAAAGCAATGAACACAATTATCTTTGATGTAATGTCTGGGCTAGTTAAGTCAGATTTGTTTAATGTTACCTATTTCTGCAATATTATTTTAGTTTGTCTCATATAATTTAAGATATCCTAAAAATTTCTCAGGACTAATGACAAAAAGTATTACTTTGATGTGTTTTAAAATCCAAATGGATTCTTGAAGTAAGATTTCCTTTTCAAATAATTATTTAATCCTCCCAAAGCGGCTTCCTCTTATTTCTTTAGAGTAAAAACAAACGATTAGTTCTTTAATTTCTATATATTCTCACCCAGTTTTATAAAGAGAAGAGACATTAAAAGGATCCCATAATGTAAGAGATGAGAATTATTCCCATAGACAAGTAACTTCCTTCCAAATAGTAAAATAGTGAGTGGAAACCCATTAGAGTCAAGCATCAGTTTGTATTTAAGAAGTGCCTAACATGCCGCCAATGAATATAGAACAGATATAAGACAAAATAAAAAGGGAGGGGGAGGGGAATAGGAAAAAAGAAGAAACCATGAGAAAGGAAAAGACAAGATATGAAGGGTGGGGAAAGACAGGATAAAGCGACAACATGATTAATGAAAACCACCATATCATGAGCCACTGCCATTAGACGCCCAACCTGGGACTGCGGTAATTAGTTACTATTACTCTGATGGAAGTCTTGGACAGAGTTCTCAAAGTAAAACCAACAGGATAAACTGTCCAAGTACATACTGGATTTGTCGCTCCAAAAAATCAACTCCAATGGTTTTCTTGTAATCTTTTGTAAAAACGCCTTTGCAATATCGCTGGATCATACTTGATTTCCCAACTGCTCCGTTCCCGACAACCACCATCTTGATGGCCACTTCCATATCCTCCTCTAACATCTTGGGAGTTGAAAAGGTTTCTGCACCAACTTTAATTCCAGGCGATCAGATATTCTTCCTCAAATCTGTAGTTTAAAATGAAAATGGAATGATTTTTTAATGACATAAAAATGGTACAAAATAAGCTATAATTGTTTTATCAAGAAATGATTATATGAAGTCGCAAGAATTTGTTTCCATAATGGAAGCCCCCTCCTCACTCTGTTTAGTTCATGTAAAGTCTTTGAAAAAAGGGGTAACAACAGCATTAATTTTTTATTCCTTATCAACAGCACAGTCTGTGACATCCAGTATCCATGCCTAGAGGACATGGTTCTGCCTCTCACAGAGACTGTGACTATGGATGGTTAAGGGGTCGAGACCCGACTCAGTGTTTCATTTACTAGTTCTGTACTCTTCAAAAGCTATCGCGTATTGTCTTTCAGCTTCAGTTTCCTGACGATGTCTACCTGACAGGGTTGTTGATCAGTGACACTTTACTTATAAAGCACCTAGCAGAGTAAAAGTTAAGCACTCAATAAATGGTAGTTATATAAAACATAATAAATCCTCCACAGTTCTGACCAAATGAGCAACAAGTAAAAAAGCTGAAGAAACTGCTTTTCGACCTCACAGGTAACAATTAGCATCCCTAGAAAAGCACCCCAAAGAGAGATTTCATGTAATAGCATAGAATTGTGTGACATTATCAGGCTCTTAGAAGTGTTCGGGTTACAATGACTCCTCTACACATAATCTTATACCACGTATTCTTTCTTTAGAATTTCGTTTCAGATTAGTTATTCACAAATGAAAGTAAGAGAACTGTACTGTTTTACATTTTAGACTGTAAAGAACAGAAAGTCAGTTTCTCATATTTCTTATTAAAACTACTAGTTAAGTTCTTGCCCACTTAGCTATTACATTCCAATTACCTTAACTGAAAAATCCATCTATATAACCATTACACAAAGTCTGTGAAGAACATTCCTTTCTTTGTCCCTAATGAAGTTTCAGTAATTGCCCCAGTTCTTTAGAAACTTGAATGATTAGAAGAATCATCGAGAAGCACTTGTTAAAGTATTGGTTTTAGGTTACCACTTCAGACAAAATTAAATAATTTTTAAAATCCCAAAACCTTAGAATAACAGAACAAGAGAGAGATCATGGTAGATGCAAAAATATGGGTAAATACGACAGACTTCTCTTCAATGCTCTAAACCGTGTTTGATAGTTGAAACAAAAATTATAACACTGTCTAACGTAGTTTTCAATATATGTAGAGAATATATTTAAAATAATTTTATAAATGGATGAAGATAAAGGGAGATAGGGTTTCTATACTTCACATGAACTGGTAAAATGTTGACACCAACAGATTATGATAAATTATATATACTACATTTCCCCATGCCAAGATGCACCCTTTCTCGAAAAAGTTGGGGTCTAACAACTGGGTGCGTCTTATCCAGTGGTTGTAGATTTTCATTTAAGAAGGTGGCATTTCAAATGGCATGGATGGAACTGTGGACAAGGTAATATACGAAGACAGTGATTCGTCATCAGACACAGAAGAGGACAAGCTAATGGATGGTAGTTTTGACAGTGATGAGAAGTTGTATGAATTTTATGATGAATAAAACTTGAATTCAATAACTTTATGTAATACATTATTTTCAAATTTCGGGCCCCAAAATTAAGGTGCGTGTTTTTTAAAAAATATTTTAAGACTTTATTTATTCATTTTAGAAAGGAGGGGGGGAGGGAGGGAGGGAGACAGAGAGAGAGAGAAAAGGGAGGAGCAGGAAGCATCAACTCGCATATGTGCCTTGACCAGGCAAGCCCCAGGTTCTGAACCGGCGACCTCAGCATTCAAGGTCGACGCTTTATCCACTGTGCTACCACAGGTCAGGCCTTAAAGTGCAGCTTATACATGGGAGCGTCTTATACATGGGGAAATACAGTATATAATGTAATACACAGAGCAACCACTAAAGAAGTTACACAGAAATGTATTAAAAACACTATAGATAAAACAAATGGGAATTCTAAAAACAATATCAGGCTCTAGTGAACAGGAAGAGACCTGTCCACACAATAGCAGCAGAATATACTTCTTTCAAGCACCACTGAATGTATACTAAGATAAAACATTTATTAGACCATAAGATAAACCTCAACAAGCTTAAAATAATGGGACCACAATCGAATCTAGAAACTAGAAATACGTAACAGAAAGATAACAGAAAAATCTCTAAACATTTGGAATAAATACACAGACCTCTAAAAACAATCTTGAAGAAGTTCAAGAAAAATCTTAGAAGGTAATGAAATTGAATGAAAATTGAAAATGAAAAGACAACCTGTCACAATTTGTGGAACTCAGCAAATGCCATGCTGAGAGGGAAAGTGAACAGCCCTGAATCAAACCTGAGGAAAAATGTCTCAAATCTACTAAGCTCCCACTACAAGACAGTATAAGAGGAAAAAAGCAAATGAACCCATAGCAGCAAACGGATGGAAATAATAAAGATAGGCGCACAAATCAATGAAATTGAAAACAGAAAAATAGAGAAAATTAATGAAGCAAAAAGCTGGATTTTTTTTAAATAATACAAAAAAGCTGTGTTTCTTTGCAATAAAATTGACAAACAGAAAAAAGAAAACACAAATTACCAATATTGGGAATAAAACATGGATATCACTACAGACTGCACAGACAAAAGGAGAACATAACAAACACATAAATTTGACAATTTAGATGAAATGGAGCAATTCCCTGAAAAGTACAAACTACCACAACTCACCTACTATGAAACATCATTTGAACAGTCCCGTAACTATTAAGGAAACCGAACTTGTAAGTTAAAAACTCAAAAAGAAATCTCCACACTCAGGTGGTTCCATCAAAGAATTCTACCAAATCTTTTCAAGAATTAACACCAATGACACAAAATCTCTACCTGAATATATAAGACAAAACACTTTCCAATTGATTTTATAAAGCTAGCATTATCTTGATACCAACACCACACAAAAACAGTACAGAAACAAAACAAAAAACACAGACAATATCCCTTCATGAATACAAAGGCAAAAATCCTCAACAAAATACTTGTAAAGTCAATTCAGCAATATATAAAAATAATAACCAGGACTAAGTAGGCTTTATTTTGGGAATGCAATGCTGGTTCAACACTCAAAAATCAATCAATATAATCCACCATATTAACAAAGTAAAAAAGAAAAATCATATTACCTTATCAATTAATACAAGGGAAATACTGGACAAACTTCAATCCATTTGTGAGAGAAACTCTCAGTAAACTGGAAAGAAAAAAGGACTTCTTCAACCTGATTTGGGGCATCTACTGAAAAACCTTACAGCGGACATGATAATTCTCAAAGACTGATTGCTTTCCCCTCACCGGAAACGTCCACTCTCACTTCTCCTATTCATCATACAGGAAGTCCTAGCAAGTACAATAGGTAAATAAATAAATAAACTGTTTATAGATGAGAGAAAAAAGAAACAAAACTGTCCCTATTCACAGATGACATAATTGTCCATGTAGAAAACTCTAAGGCAGGGGTCCCCAAACTTTTTACCCAGGGGCCCAGTTCGCTGTCCCTCAGACCACTGGAGGGCAGCCACATATAGTACTCCATACACTGACCACCAATGAAAGAGGTGCCCCTTCCGGAAGTGCGGCGGGGGCCGGATAAAAGGCCTCAGGGGGCCACATGTGGCCCGCAGGCCGCAGTTTGGGGACCCCTGCTCTAAGGAATCCAAAAAATTTAAAAATCCTGGAGCAGCCCCGGCCAGTTGGCTCAGTGGTAGAGCGTTGGCCCAGAGTGTGGACATCCTGGGTTCGATTCAGGGTCAGGGCACACAGGTGAAGCAGCGATCTGCTTCTTCACTCCTCCCCCCTCCCTCCTTTCTCTCTCTCTCTCTCTCTCTCTCTCTCTGTTCTCTCTCAGCAGCCATGGCTCGATTGGTTCGAGCTCACTGGCCCCAGGCGCTAAGGATGGCTCCATGGAGCCTCCACTTCAGGTGCTAAAAGATAGCTCTGTTGCGAGCATGGCTCCAGATGGGCAGAGCATCAGCCCCAGATGGGGGTTGCTGGATGGATCCCAGTCAGGGCCCATGTGGGAGTCAGTCTCTCTATCTCCTCTCCTCTCACTTGGGAAAAAAAAACCCCTGGAGCTAATAAGTGAGCTTAAGGACACACAGTACAGAGCGACACACACCCTCAAATGTATTTCGATATCCTAACAATGCACAGTTGGAAACCAAAATGTTTTAAATGATATTTATAAGAGTTCCAAAGATATTAAACACTTTGGAATAAATCTAACAAAACATGCACAGGAACAATATACTGAAAACTACAAAATGCTAATGAAACAAAGACCTACATAAATGGAAAGACACATCATATTCATAGATGAGAAGGCTCAATAAAGTAAAACCAGCATTTCTCCCCAAATCAGTGTACGGTTTAATGCAATTCTAACGTAAGAGCAGGACTGTTTGTGGTTAGAGACAAGCTGATTCTAAACTTTGCATGGAAAGGCAAAGGAACTAGAGTAGCTAAAACAATTGTGAGAAAGAATAAAATAGAAGGAAATCATATTAACCGATATCAACACACTATAAAGCTGCATTAATAAAAATAGTGTGATACTAGCAGAGAAAGATACACAAATTAATGGAATAGAAAAGAGGGCCCAGAATCAGACCCGCACAAATACAGCCAATTGATTTTTGACAGAAGTGCAAAACCCATTCAGTGGAGAAAAAAATGGTCTTTTCAACAAATGGTGATGGAACAACTGGACCTTCATATGCAAAAAAATAAACCTTCCCCTAAACCTCACACTTTATACAAATAATTCCCCCAAAGGATCACAGATTTAAATGTAAAACTGTAATTTTTAGAAAAAAGATTTTAGAGGGTGAAAAACTTCTTTACTTGGAGTTAGGCAGAGTTCTTAGATGTGATACCAAAAGATGCACAAAATGAAATATTGATAAATTAGACTTCATCAAAATGAAAACATCTGCTCTATCAAAGACACTGTTAAAAGAATGAAAAGATAAGCTACAGACTGGAAGAAAATAACTGCAAATTACATATCAAACAATTTGTATTGAGAACATATAAAGAACCCTTAAAACTCAACATCAGAAAGCAAACAATTTAAAAATGGGCAAAACTCTTCATCCGATACTCAACAAAAACTATGTATGCCAAATAAGCACATGAAAAGGTAGTCAACATCTTTAGCCATTGAAGAAATATTCAAACCCCTCGACACCATGACATGTCTATTAGAATGGCTAAATTAAAAAATACTGACAATACCAAGTGCTAAGGAGGATGTGGAGCCCCTGGAACTCGGATAAGTCATTGGTCAGAATGCAAAATGTCAAAGCCGCTTCGGAAATTAAATGACGGTTTCTCATAAAGTTAAACACACTTCTCATGACCCTGCAATTCCGTTCCTAGCAATACTGTAGAGAAATGAAAATTAATGTTCAGACACACAAAAAACACCCTGAACATGAATGTTTATAGCAGCTTTACTCATAATCACCAAAAACTGTAAACAACCCAAATGTCCTTCACTGAGTGGACCTATAAACAAACTGTGACACGTCCATCTCATTGAATACTATTTAGCAACAAAAACAAAATTGTTGATACGTAAACAACTTGGAAGGAATCTCAAAGGCATCATGTTGAAAGAAGTCACATCAAAAGGTTACAGATTTACTTGAGTCTATTTACATGACATCCTAGAAAAGGTCAGTACCATGGTCCCAGACTTACATGGCTGGACTTACAATTTTCAACTTTACAATGGTGTCAAAACAATAGCGATTTAATAGAAACCATACTTCAAATTTTGCATTTTGACCTTTTCTCAGGCTAGTGAGACACAGTATGGTACACTCCTGTGATGCTGGGCACTACTCCGCAGGGCTGGGCAGACCCACCCAGCCAGGAAATGAGGAGGGTAAACGACTGACACCCTACAGGACAGTAAGTATTGAATGTGTTTGGACTTATTTTCAACTTACAATGGGTTTCTCAGGTCCTAACCCCATGTTAAGTTGAGGAGCAACTGTAACTGATGAGCTAGGGAAAAGCTATAAAAAAATAGCATGAGCTCTTTGAGGGGTGGGGCTGTTAGAACTGTTCTATATACTGATTCAAGCTGTGGTGCTTACATGAGTCTAAAATTCATAGAACACTCTTGCAAAAAAAAGTCAATTTCACTGTGAGAATATAAAAAATAATAAAACTTGAAGGAAAATAGGGCAATTGGATTTTCACACAGGCAGTGTAACGTTTGTGACTATCAGCCACTACAACGCAACAGTCTTAAAGCACTAAAATTAAGTTCTTAGAAAATAAGGATGATTCTGAGTACAATAATTAAAAAGTTTGACAGTTACGCTCTACATACTCTTTACCCAAAATCTGATTTTTAAGGTTTTGCGAATCAATGCAATCTTACAAATTAGGAAGAGGAAAGGCACCCTGGCCACTAGCTCAGTGGGTTGGGCAGCCTCCTGAAACACCAAGGTCATCGCTGGTTTGATCCCGGTCAGGGCACAGGCGGGAAGCAACCAGTGAATGCACAACTGAGTGGAACAACAAATGACTGTTTCTCTGTCTCTCTCTCCAAAAATCAATAAAAAAGGAAAAGTTAACTCACTGCTCAAAAGATTTTTTTTTTTTCAATCACACAGCCTGTACTTAATTAAGTACGGGTATGATTATAACAATAAAAATACTGAAACACTTCTTGGGTTCAATGACATAACCTAGGTGTTGGGAGTTATATGAAATCTAGAGAAGTACGCAGCCCCTTTCAGAGTCCACTGCTACAAGGCAGTGAAGTTCACTACCGCCTCACACTCCCTCAGGCTCCTCTGCCTGGGAGCTGCCCCGGTTGGAGTAAAGTAATTCTGTGGCAACCAGTGTCAATGAAATAGTACAGTCTGGCTCATTCATATTCTAGCAGTCTGAGCGAGAAACTCGGGAAGGGTGGGGCCGCGGGGTAGGAGGGGGCCCTGAGCTGGGACGAGAGGGGTGTGAATGCCAGGGCAGAGCTCGGGACCCCGTGCCCCATCAAACCTAACCCGGCACTTAACGCCCCTCGGTGTCGCGCGCGCCTGAGCCGCCCCTTCCCCATCAAGGGCTGGGCGTGGGGGGCGAGCAGCCGGGAGCTCCGCCAGGCTGGGGCGCCGCGCGCGCAGCCCCGGGGGCAATCCCGGGCACCCACGCCCAGGGACACCCTGCCGCCCACCTCCTTCGCCTGGAACCCGGACGCGGCGCCCAGAGGCGGGGCAGCGGGGGTGCGGCGGCCTGGGCCGGAGGATGGGAGCCGGGCCTGGCCCCCAAGCCCCTCTCCAGTCCCCGGGGAAAGGCACACCCGGTACCGGGGGAGAGGCGGGTCCTTCCCCAGCGGAGCCGGAGTCCGCAGCCCTAGAAGAGGGTGAGTGCGTTCAGCGCCGCTGCCCCGCCGGGCGAGCCGCTACTCACCGTCCCCCGCCAGGCGCGGACCCGCACCCCGCGCGACCGGCTCCTCTTGGTCGCGGCGCAACCAATGCCGCCGCCGCCTCCTCCCGGCGCGCCAGCTGCCCCCGCGGGGCCGCCCGGCTGGCTTGCGCCCTCTTCCGCTCTCTTAGGAACGACTATGATATTTTAGCGAACTTTATTGGCCGTCAGAGCTGAGAACAAGCGGCTCAGCAGCAGCTCTGCCGGGGATACTGGGGCGCGGGAGACTCGGCTCCCCTCATCTGTGGACCCGCCTCGCGGCCGAGCATGCGCCAGGCTTGGTCTGCGCATGCTCCGCGGGGACCCGGCGAACCCCCCCCCCCCCAACCCTCCACCGTCGGCTCCACCCGGTTCTGGCTGGTCACTGAGAACCGGTCTGTGGTCCCCGGTGCTTCCGGGCAACCCGGGTGTGCAATGGGGAGACGGGAGGTGGGCAGGAGGTTCTGCATTGTGGATTTTAATAAAAACAAATTGACTGATGAAGGTCCTCATAAATGTAACCTACAGTACAGTGCTCATACTCCCGATCTACTCCAAGGACTTGCCCGGTATTGGACATGCACCTTATTTTCTTAACTGGATGGCATTCAAGGGGCAGAGTGAGCAAAAATGTCGAGCAAAGTGTAAAAGTCACTCAGAGTCCGCACGTTGTGGCTGAACAAAGTAGAAGTATGAGATGGTTAATAATTCAGAGAACCAAACCAAAGTTAAAAGGTTCCCCCAAAGGCAATCTAAACTTTGCTTCAGTTGTTTTTATATTTCAAAATAAAACAGTGGGGGAAAGGGAGAAAAAAAGGAAAATACCAAGTGTTAGCAAGGATGAGAAGTGAATTCTTCTACCCAGCTCCCGGAGTGTAAACTGTAACAACTCTTAAAAGACAAAAACAAAACAATTTGGCACTAAAGGAGCATTTAAGGAGGATTTGATTGTCTAGGTTTCATGGGTACAGAGTTTCAATTCTGCAAGATGGAAAAAGTTCTGGGGATGGATGGTGGTGATAGTTGCATAAACAATGTGAATGTACTTAATGCTTACTCCTGAACACTACACTTTAAAGTGGTCATAAAGGTACATTTTGTTAGTTTGTTTGATCAGAATTTTTTTAGTGGGGGGTAAAAAAAAAGGGGGAAATTCAGGTGTGTCTTAGAGAATAAAGCTAAGGATTCAAATCAGAGAAACTTGAAGAAGCCCCCAAAACCATTTCTTACGCCCCACTCTTTCCATTTACAGGGGTATTATTAGGCATTCTCAGTGCAGTTAAGTCGATTTTTTACTCAAAGCTGTAGCCAAGGACACGGTAGAGATTCTTATGCTGTGATAAGGAAAACCTGCATGGAAACCTGGCCTTTTAAATCCTGCAGTTGTGCTCTAGCAAAAATGGCGGTAGAATTAGTCTGAAGGGCTGTGAAAGAAATTTTACCTCCTATGACTAGAAATGAGTTGTGCAAAATTATTTTAAGGGAAAACATTCCAAAAAGTTATGCTTTTAAGTTATTTAATGATTGTTGGAATCTAGTACCTTCACTGACCCACACAAAATATGGCCTTTGTCCTTTGCTAGTTCTCTCACTATGTTTGACTCTAACAAGCTAACTACTTCTCAGGGATCGTGAATTGTACACAAGTGAAATAATGAAAAAATATTAAAGAAAAACTAGAATATATTCTTAAGGAAGAAATCTTTAAGGATTTTACCACTTCCACCACAAATCTGCCAAAACATAGGAATAAATTCACGAACAACAGGAAAAGTCTATAAGAAGCCACAATATAGTAGTCCTCCCTTATCTGTGATTTGTTTTCCACAATCAACTCTAGTCTGAAAATATTAAATGGAAAATTCCAGAAATAAACATTTCATAAGTTTTAAAATGCAGGCCATTGTAAGTAGCATGATAAAATCTCGCGATACCCTACTCTGTCCACCTGGGACATGAATCCTCCAGGTATCCACATGGTATATGCTCAGAAGGCATCTTGGTTATCAGATTGACCCATCTGGTACCAGAGTACTTGTGTTCAAATAACCCTTATTTTATTTAATAATGACCCCAAAGCACAGAAGTAGTGATGCTGGTCATTTGGATACACCAAAGAAAAACCATAAAGTGCATCCTTGAAGTGGAAAGGTGAGTACAATACAGTAAGAGAGTTTGAGAACCCACATTCACATAACAGTATGTTATGATTGTTCTATTGTATTGTTATTGTTGTTAATGTCTTAGTGTGCCTAATTTATAAATTAAACTTTAGCATAGATATGTGTGTATAGTAGGTCTTCGCTTAATGTTGTAGATAGTTCTTGGGAAACTGTTACTTTAAGTGAAAGTGATGTACAGTGAAACCGGTTTTACCATAGTCTGATTGATATAAACAAGAGTTGAGCTTCTACAACATATTTCTGGACACAAAAACATCACCAAACTTATAAATAAAGGCCCAAACTTCTAATATTAAATGTTGAAATAAATGTGAACTGTACATATATTTAAGGAAGATTAATAAAAACAATAAGATAATTATTTGCCAACCTGCTTATTCTAGTTCAGGGTTAAGGGTGGCCAGAGCCTACCTTGGCAGCTCAGGGCACCAGGCAGGACTCCACCCTGGCCAAGACTCCCTTAGATGGCAGGACCACACACACACACTTACGTGCACTCAGGCTTGAACAAACATGCCAGTTCACCTCATAGGTACATCTTTAGGATGTGGGAGGAAACGGGATTAGCCAGAGAAAACCCACCCAGACATGGGAGAACATGCAATCTCTGCACAGACAGTGGCACTGGCCAGGAACTGAAAAAATTTTTTCTCGTCAACATTATAATGAAAAAATAAAATGACATTATTTGAGGACCTGCTGTATAGGAAAAAAACATAGTGTATATAGGGTTTGGTACTGTATGTGCTTTCAGGCATCCACTGGGGGTCTTGGAACATATCTCCAACAGATAAAAGGGAATGAAAGTATTGGTCTAGTAATAATCTAATAGTCTACAGAATCAAATAAACCAGGCTTGAAACAATTATTTTTACGCTTTCTAGTCAAACATCGGAATACTGTTTTAGTTCTTAAAACTTGTTTCACATTTGATCTTAGTGTTCTCATGTGAAATATGGAATTATCCACCTTACAGGGTCATTCAAAAGATATATTGTGCCAAGTACTGTGCTGGGCACTCCTTATCCAGTGATGGGCAAAAGGGACATAATCTGTGCCTTCTTGGAGCTTATAGTCTGGTAAAGAAAAATGTGCATATGTAAATTTATATCTGTATTTATAACATATGAACTAAAATTACCAGTTTAATGAAAGTATATAAAAGAAGACCCTAATTTTTAAATGTGTATTGAATTTATTGGGGTGGCATTGGTTAATAAATCATATAGGTTTCAGGGAGAGCCCTAATTTAACTTGGAGACCCAGGGAGGTATTTCTGACACTGTCATTTAATCTGTTATCTGAAGGATAAATGAGTTAGCTGGGTAAAGTACAAGGAATAAAAGATTTTAAGTAGAGGGAACAACCAGTACAATGGCCTGAGACAAGATGTAATTGGGAGGACGGCAAGATGGTGATGGAGTAGGCGGACATACCAATTTCCAACTCCTGGAACCAAAGTGGATTATAACTTAATTTTAAGAACCATCATCTGGATAAACCAACTTTGAACTAAACTAAGTGGACTCTTCAACCAAGGAACACTGAAGAAGCCACATTGAGACTGGTAGGAAAAGCAAAAACATGGAAAGGGCTTCCCAGCTCCCTGGAGCGAACAGCAACCCAGAGACTTGCGTTGAGGGGAGAGAGTTTAGCAGAGAGGGAGGGACCTGGGTCCCAGGAACAAAGCCCCTGCCTGCAGCCCCAGAGCCTAGAAGAGGTGTATGGACAGTATTGAGCTGTGAAGCAAGTTAGGATACTGTTTGTGAGAAAGAGACAGTTTTCTCATACCCAGGATTCTTCTTAAAGGGACAGCACAAAAGCAGAGCAGAAAAAAGAAAAGAGACTCAAAAACGACTGAGGAAACCCTTAGGGAACTCTGTGACAATATGAAGAGAGATAACATCAGCATTATAGGGGTTTCTGAAGAAGAAGATAAAGAACAAGGGATAGAAACTTTGTTCAACCAAATTATAGCTGAAAACTTCACTAAATTAAGGCTGGAAAGCTACTCACATGTTCAAGAAGCACACAGAACTCCATTAAAGAGAAACCCCAAAAAATCTATACCAAGATACATTATAATTAAAATACCAAAGATAAGTGATAAAGAGAAAATATTAAAAGCTGCTAGAGAAAAAAAGGCTATCACCTACAAAGGAACCCCCATAAGGATGACATCTGACTTCTCAACAGAAACACTTGAGGCCAGAAGGGAATGGCAAGACATATTCAAAGTAATGCAGAACAAAAACCTAAGACCAAGACTACTTTATCCAGCAAGGCTAATGTTTAAAATTGAAGGAGAAATAAAAAGCTTCCCAGACAAAAAACAAAAACAAAACTCAAGGAATTCATTAAAACCAAGCCAATCCAGCAAGAGATGCTAAGGGGCCTGTTGTGAACAAATCAAAGAAGGAAAAGAATATAGCAAAAGAGGAATACAGTTTTAAAGACTAAAATGGCAATACACAACTACATATCAATAATAACCTTAAATGTAAATGGATTAAATCAGTGGTTCTTAACCTTTTTTGAGGTACTGAACCCACCAGTTTCATATGCGCATTCACCGAACCCTTCTTTAGTGATAAATAAAATATGATTTTTCTCCCCAAATTCAAGACATAGGTATATGTTTTTTTACTGGTGCACAAAATGAGCCATGCATGAACATCACCTTGTTCAAAGAACAAAACAACAAAGTGCATGAACTCACAACAAATTACAGTATTACTTTATTCTGGCCTCTGCGGCAGAGGCTTCTCCGAACCCCTGAGACCAACTCATCGAACCCCTAGGGTTCGATAGAACCCAGCTTAAGAACCACTGGATTAAATGATCTAATCAAAAGACTTAGGGTAGCTACATGGATAAAAAAAAAAAGGACCCATACATATGCTGTCTACAAGAGACACACCTTAAAACAAAAGATGCACATAGACTGAAGGTAAAAGGATAGAAAAAAATATTTCATGCAAATGGAAATGAAAAAAAAGCAGGGGTAGCAATACTTATATCTGACAGAATGGACTTTAAAACAAAGGCTGTAGTAAGAGATAAAGAAGGACACTACATAATGATAAAGGGAGCAATTCAACAGGAAGATATAACCATTATAAATATCTATGTGCCGAACATAGGAGCTCAGAAATACATAAAGCAGACTTTGATGGATATAAAGGGCAAGATTAACAGCAATACTATAATAGTAGGGGATTTCAGTACCCCACTAACTTCACTGGATAGATCCTCAAGAAAGAAAATTAACAAAGAAACAGCAGACTTAAAGGATACACTAGATCAACTCGATTTAATAGATATCTTCAGAACCTTTCACCCTAAAGCAGTAGAATATACATTCTTTCCAAGCACTCATGGTACATTCTTTAGGATAGACCACATGATAGGGCAAAAAAGCAGTCTCAACAAATTTAAGGAGATTGAAATCATATCAAGATTTTCTCTAATCACAGTGGCATGAAACTAGAAATTAACCACAAAAGCAAAACTAAAAAATACTCAAACACTTGGAAACTAAATAGCATGTTATTAAATAACGAATAGATTAACAATGAAATCAAAGAAGAGATAAAAAAGTTTCTAGAAATGAATAATAATGAGCATACATCAACTCAAAATTTATGGGGCACAGCAAAAGCAGTACTGAGAGGGAAGTTTATAGCACTACAAGAATACCATCAGAAGCTAGAAAAAGCTCAAATAAGCAACTTGACCTTGCATCTAAAAGAATTAGAAAAACAACAAGAAGTAAAGACCAAGGGTAGTAGAAGGAAGGAAATAATAAAGATTAGAGTGGAAATAAATAACATAGAGACTAAAGAAACAATACAGAGGATCAATGAAACCAGGAGATGGTTCTTTGAAAAGGTAAACAAGATCGATGAACCTTTAACTAGACTCACCAAGAAAAAAACAGAGAGAACTCAAATAAAATTAGAAAGGAGAGTGGAGAAATAACAACTGACACAACAGAAATACAAAACATTGTAAGAAAATACTATGAAGAATTGTATGCCAAAAATCTAGACAACCTATATGAAGAGGACAAATTCCTTGAAACATACAATCTTCCAAAAATCAATCTGGAAGAATCAGAAACCTTAAATAGAATGATTACAACAAATGAGATTGAAACAGTTATCAAAAATGTCCCAACAAAGAAAAGTCCTGGGCCTGATGGCTTCACAAGTGAATTCTACCAAAAATTCAAAGAAGAACTAACTCCTATCCTCCTCAAGCTATTTCAAAAAATTCAAGAGGAAGGAAGACTTCCAAGCTCCTTTTATGAGGCAAGCATAATTCTGATCCCCAAACCAGGCAAAGACAACACAAAGAAAGAAAATTATAGACCAATATCCCTGATGAATTTAGATGCTAAAATCCTCAACAAAATATTAGCCAACCAGATCCAGCAATATATGAAAAAAATCATACACCATGATCAAGTGGGATTTATTCTGGGGAGGCAAGGCTGGTTCAATATTCGCAAATCAATCTATGTGATTCATCACATAAACAAAAGGAAGGACAAAAACCACATGATAATTTCAATAGATGCAGAAAAAGCATTTGATAAAATCCAGCATTCAATCATGATGAAAACTCTCAGCAAAGTGGAAATAGAGGGAACATACCTTAACATGATAAAGGCCATCTATGACAAACCCACAGCCAACATCATACTCAATGGGCAAAATTAAAAACAATCTCCTTAAGATCAGGAACAAGATAGGGGTGCCTCCTTTCATCACTCTTATTCAACATAGTTCTGGAAGTCCTAGCTACAGCAATCAGACAAGAAGAAGAAATAAAAGGCATCCAAATTGGAAAAGAAGAAGTAAAACTATCATTATTAGCAGATGATATGATATTGTACATAGAAAACCCTAAAGTCTCAGTCAAAAAACTACTAAACCTGATAAATGAATTCAGCAAGGTGGCAAGATATAAAATTAATACTCAGGAATCAGAGGCATTTTTATACACCAACAATGAACTGTCAGAAGGAGAAATTAAGGAAACAATCCCCTTCAATATTGCAACCAAAAAAATAAAGTACCTAGGAGTAAATTTAACCAAGGAGGTTAAGGAGTTGTACTCGGAAAATTATAAAACATTGATAAAAGAAATCAAGGAAGATACAAACAAGTGGAAGCAAATAGCATGCTCATGGTTAAGAAGAATAAACATCATTAAAATGTCTATATTACCCAAAGCAATTTATAAATTCAATGCAGTACCAATTAAAATACCAATGACATACTTCAAAGATATAGAACTCATATTCCAAAAATTTATATGGAACCAAAAAAGAACACAAATAGCCTCAGCAATAATGTAAAAGAAGAATAAAGCAGGAGGTATCACTCTCCCTGATATCAAGTTATACTACAAGGCCATTGTACTCAAGACAGCCTGGTACTGGCATAAGAACAGGCACATAGATCAATGGAGCAGAACAGTGAACCCAGAAATAAACCCACAGCTTTATGGACAACTGATATTTGACAAAGGAGGTAAGAGCGTACAATGGAGTAAAGACAGCCTCTTTAACAAATGTGTTGGGGAAATTAGACATCTACCTGCAAAAAAATGAAACTAGACCATCAACTTACACCATTCACAAAAACAAACTCAAAATGGATGAAAGACTTAAATGTAAGCCATGAAATCATAAGCATTTTAGAAAAAAACATAGGCAATAAGCTCTCCGACATCTGTAGCAGCAATATATTTGCTGATTTATCTCCACGGGCAAGTGAAATAAAAGACAGGATAAACAAATGGGACTATATCAAACTAAAAAGCTTTTGCACAGCTAAAGACAATAAGAACAGAATATAAAGACAAACTACACAATGGGAGAACATTTGAAAATACGTCTGATAAGGGGTTAATAACCAAAATTTGTAAAGAACTTGTAAAACTCAACACCAGGAAGACAAACAACCCAATCAAAAAATGGGCAAAAGAAATGAATAGACACTTCTTCAAAGAGGACATACAGATGGCCAATAGGCATATGAAAAAATGCTCAACATCACTAATCATTAGAGAAATGCAAATTAAAACCACAATGAGGCCTGACCAGGTGGTGGGGCAGTGGATAGAGCCTCAGACTGGGATGCAGAAGACCCAGGTTTGAGACCCCAAGGTTGCCAGCTTGAGCATGGGCTCATCTGGTTTGAGCAAAAGCTCACCAGCTTGAGTCCAAGGTTGCTGGCTTGAGCAAGGGGTTACTTGGCCTGCTGAAGGCCTAAGGTCAAGGCACATATGAGAAAGCAGTCAATGAATTACTAAGGTGTTGCAACAAAAAACTAATAATTGATGCTTCTCATCTCTCTCCGTTCCTGTCTGTCTGTCCTTATCTATCCCTCTCTGACTCTCTCTGTCTCTGTAAAAAGAAAATAAATAAAATAAAAGCCCTGCTGGATTTCAGCTCTGCCCTAGTTGCCATGCAGAAGTCTTAAAAAAAACAAAACAAAAACCCACAATGAGATACCACCTCACACCAGTCAGAATGGCACTCATCAACAAAACAACACAGATTAAGTGCTGGCGAGGATGTGGAGAAAAGGGAACCCTTCTGCACTGCTGGTGGGAATGCAGACTGGTGCAGCCACTGTGGAAAACAGTATGGAGATTCCTCAAAAAATTAAAAATGGAACTGCCTTTTGACCCAGCTATCCCACTTTTAGGAATATACCCTAAGAACACCATAACACTGTTCAAAAAGAAGAAATGCGCCCCCATGTTCATGGCAGCATTGTTCACAATAGCGAAGATCTGGAAACAGCTCAAGTGTCCGTCAGAAGACGAGTGGATTAAAAAGCTTTGGACATATATACTATGGAATAGTACTCAGCCATAAGAAATGATGACATCGGATCATTTACAACAACATGGATGGACCTTGATAACATTATACTGAGTGAAATAAGTAAATCAGAAAATACTAAGAATATAAGATTCCATACATAGATGGGACATAAAATTGAGACTCAGAGACATGGGCAAGAGTGTGCTGGCTATGGGGGAGGGAGGGGGAGAAGGAGGGTGAAGGGGGAGCGGAGCGCCACAAATAAAACCAGATATAAGGTTATAGAAGACAATTTGACTTTGGGTGATGGGTATGCGTTATAATCAAATGTCAAAATAACCTGCCGATGTTTTCTCTGAACATGTGTACCCTGATTTATCAATGTCACTCCATTAAAATTAAAATTAATTTTAAAAAATGCTAAAATAGAATGCTGATAATAAAAAAAAGACGTAATAGGGTCGTTTAATATAGTTAGCACTTCCTACTTCTAGGCAAAGGTTGCAACTTCCTCCGCCGATCTTACCAGGACCCAGAACAGGTTACTGCTTCTAGTACTGCTGCCACTGCTCACTATAAAGTTCTGACCAGCTGTCGTCACTGCTGCCACAACTGTTACTAGGACGGACCCCATGCAGACATTAGCTGCTGATGCAAAGTCTGGGGAAAGTAGATCTGATTGGCAAAGCCTATGTCACACGCTTATGCTAGAAGTAACGGAGTGTGGCACTCAGCACTGTTAGCTTCCATAGCGGAAAGTGGCACTGCCTTAGAACTGGAGGGAGGCTCCCGAAACAGGAGAACCTGCAGAACATGTAAAGTGAATGTGCTGGGATTAAGATGCATGTTGGAAATTCGAGTGAAATTATTGAATAGACAGTTGGATATACAAACCTACAGCTCAGGGGAGAGTTGGAGGTAGGAAATATGAGAGTCACCGTGCGGAGGTACTATTTAGAGTCATGGAACTGGGCAGGGTCACCTAGGAAGAGTGTATAGATAGAGAAGGCAGTAGATAAAGGAATTCAATTCTTGGGGCCAACAGAGGAAACCTGCAAAGGACTATGAAGGAGCGCAGCTAGTGAGTCCTGAACTCACATCTCAAAAGCCTTGGAAGGCACTTAAAGTCTCATAAGGGCAGAAATGATGGGCTATCAAGTTATGGTGAAAAGAGACTGCCCTCTGAATGTATTCCCTGGAATAGGGTCCCTGCCCCATTCGAACAAAGAGTCACCCCGTCAGCAACAAGAGCTAGGACACCAGCGGCCACTGTCTTATCTGTACCGCAGATAGATGCCCACAGCCTACACAGCCCACACCTGCACAAGGCCTGGAAAACATTCTGATCAATTGTAGCAGTTTTCAGTAACACAGGGAATGGCGCCGCTCTGTGCAACACTTTCCCTCCATCTTGCAACACAAAGTCAAGTTCCATTTGCCCAATGACACAAACATTTTATTAATAGTGTGCTCTTCTAGCCAAGAAGGTGGTACTGAGGAATGGTCTTTGAACAGCATGGCAGGAGTCTGAGGAAAAATGATGATGCAGTATATAAATGGATACTTTTTTTTTCACTTAATTAGAAAAGGTAATGAAACTTTTCCTCTTGTTTTATTTTGCAGACAACAACCATGTTGTATTGGTCAAAGGAGTCACATTTTTTAAAAGACTTTATTTATTCATTTTAGAGAGGGGAGAAAGAAAGAGAGAGAGAAGGGGGAGAAACAGGAAGCATCAACTCCCATATGTGCCTTGACTGGGCAAGCCCAGGGTTTCAAACTGGTGACCTCAGCGTTTCCAGGTCGATGCTTTATCCACTGCAGCACCACAGGTCAGGCTATGGGTCACATTTATAATAAAAAGAGAATGATGAAAAAGAAGAGAATTAATCAATAATAATTAAAATTAATATAATTAATAAACCACCAAAATCTATATCTTTAGCATTTTTGTCATTATGAATGGCCCACCCACTGAGTAAACATTTAGCTGACAAAGAAAGTTTCTCAAAGATTTTGTGTGGTAAATGGTTCAAAACTGATATATCTGCTCCCATAGAATAAGAAGCATTTTTACTGAAGTTATCTGAAATAACAGCACCATTTAAAATAATGTCCTGCCAAGGCTGGAGGTAGTACTGACACTCTGAAAATAAAAAAAAAAGGAAAAAATAGAAAATTAATATGTAGCACATATAAACTGAAAGGTAAATTTGCTTAAAGACTCCTTTTCAAGTTTTAAAATTTACACAATTTACTCTTTTATTTAGTCACTTCCTTACTTATCTCACAAAGAATTAGAAGTCCTGAAATAAAAGAAAAGTAAAATATAAATAATTTAAAAATCTAGATTAGCCTAAAATGTAATTAAAGAGTAAGCCAAAACCTTGAAGAAAATGTATGGAATACACACATGAAGCCAAGAAGGATAAACTTTATAAATGTTTGGAAATTGAATTCATGTTTGTTGGCTATTACATCTTCTCTAAGCTATTGAAAACCACAGCCGGAAAGTTTGGACAGTGTTAGGCAAGCCCCTCAGAAGACTTATATAAGTGCTTCACACTTCATAGACATTTAATAAATTCTTGCTGAACTGAGAAAAAAATTTCAAGCTTTATCCCTGATGCTTCTTAGCAGTTAGAACATGACCAGGCAATGAGTAACTCTTCATGCTATTATTATAACAGATTTTGTTTGCTTTATTATTTTCTAATATTAAATGTAATGTATGCTCATTATATATAATTATGTACTTAGATGTTAAAAATTTAAATCTCTCATATTATCAAATCTAAAGGGAAATACAGTAAAGTCTATTTTTCTCCACTAAGTTTCTCATCCCCACTGAGATAGGAGAAACCAGAAGAATGCAGAAGGAACCAGAAGAGGGGGGCTTGCAAAGTCTGGGTTCTTATGCTCCAGCCCGTGACCTCAGTGTTCAGGACTGAAGGAGCAAGGGCAGACAGAAAAGTCTGAAAAATAACAAACCACAGCTGTGGTCCTTGCTTGTTATCAGTTCCTTGAAATGAACTCTCCAGCAAGAAGAATAAGTAATAAGTCACGGCCAGACTCTCCAGCATCCTCTCCCTCTCCCCTCCTGGAAACAAGAAAGCCACGTAGGCCTCCGAACAAAGAAGTCATAGAAATCAGGCATTGTCACGTGAAATCTAAAGTTGCAAAGGTGTATTAAGATGTAAGAAATCTAACTTTGGGAAACACGTGTTTTGTTGCCTCTTTTAGGGTCATGCTGCTCTGTTGGCTAATAAAGCTTTCTTGCTTCTTGACTGGGTGTCTTATCCTCCTTTGATTCCTGCAACACCACCACTTACCCGTCTCTGTGTGAGGGGAGGAAGAAGATGACACACCACAAAGGACACTGAAGTAGGGTCGGAAAATCCTGTGTCCAGTCAGGACACTGCTGCTAGCTGGGCTAATCCGTGGGTGGTGAATAGATTTCATCTTAAAGCCAGATCTCAGACTGATAGAGCTGCCTGGGGTGCTCCCATCAGAGGGTCCTGGGCCACGTCTGGATTCAGCAGGAAGGCGTGCCATGACATGAACATAATTTGCCAGTGGCCACCCGGAAGCCTATTTTTGAATTAATTGCTAGCACAGGTTGAACTATATTATTTATATAGTGTCTCTCAACTTTAACATAGTATTATTGGGTAAAGAAAAATCATAGTTGAAGTTTTCAGGAGTTTAAAATACAGTTTTCATTATTACTTAGGTATGGTGAGGCCAATAGATCAGGAGAGGACTGCTATGAAAAAGAACGTTGGTTATACTCACAGATCCCAGGAGGAAAGGGCACAGCCTGTCATGGGGACCACATGGGAAAGCGTGGGGTAAAATCAGGAGGTAGGGGGAGCAGGGAGGGGAGGTTGTGGGCAAGAGCCTTTCTTGTGATTTCTGCAACAACAAAAAAATAGGCGAGACAGGGTAAAAGGGTTTAGGGTTGGTTAGGCTGGCTAACTTCAGCGGGCTCTAGGGCACAGGGGCTGTCCCTGGCTGTCAGGTAACCGGGCCTGGGTGATTAGGGTAGGGGGATAGCGGCCTTAAGTGTCGGAGCCCGTAGAGGAAGCCGTTGGGGTGTGCGCTCTGGATTGGTTGGTTTGTGTCTGAAAGGTGTGCTGGGGAGAAAGTTGCTTACTGACCCTAGGGGTCAGCTAGCCCTGGGAGGGACAGTCCCTCCAGAGTCAGCAAGGTCCTAGATTTCAAAACATTAAAATACGAAAGATAGAAAGACATTGTGAATACTAAGCATTTGTCAGAATATTCTCATTTGCATTTCATTTGGGTAAAAACAGTGCCTCTTATTGCTATAATTTTTTTTTTTATTATAGGGAGAAAATATAAGCCACAATAAACTGAATAAGCTGTGCTTTTCCAAACAGGAGGCTGTTCAGGTGTCTGAAAGAGGTATCCCCCAAATACTCCCATATTGTTTCGGTTGTTAACAACAGCAATTTGGGTCTAGTTGTCCACTGTTAACAGCAAGTTCTCAATCTGTTATTGAATATTTTCAGAATATTACTCACGGTTTGCTGTTGAGACTGCCAAATCTATCCGATCAGTTTATGGCTGCCCATCTGGTGACTAGACTTCATGATGATCTTCCCTAAAGGGAACGACAAACAATATCATGGATTGGTGTATCTTATTGCTAGCCCTTTAATGGCTTCTTTGGAAAGAGATTCTTTGCAGAAAAAACCCATTCCTGTTTAGCATGGTACTTCCTTTGTGAACAACCACATGCAACGGTACTCTGTCTCAGATCTGCTCTTCAAATTGTTTAAAATCCCTCAGGATTTACATTTATGGTAGAGAGTATTTGATTGGCTGAGTTTGGCTCACCTTGTCCAACCACTGTGATCAGGTGGTGAACAAATTAGTTCCTCTGTATACATCAAAGCTTCATGTCACATACAAATTAATTTCATTAAAATGAAAATAAAATATATTAAAAAACAGAAAGAGAGCAAGCAGTGAATGGATCAAACTAATATAGTCACCGTGATGGAACTCTAAATTAAGCACTATGATTTCTAGGATCCAACATAAGAAGGAAAAAACAATTATTGACCCTTTTTGGATGTTATAATAATTAGTCTCAAGTTTCTAGTGAGAAAAAATAACTAACACTGTATAATTGTTCCTAAGGTGTCCTATTACCACCACGTTTATTTATTGGCGCGTGAAAGTGCAGGAAACTTAAGTGGAAGCTCCCAGGTTCCTCATATTCAGCCAGGCCACCTGACTGACCCTAAGTCCTGAACTCTAGGTCCTTTAAAGTATGTTTTAAAACTTACCTTATCTTTCACACGCCTTTGACATGGTGACACTGAGAAATACTTTGTTAAACTAAATAATTAAATGTGATCACATCTGCAAAAATCAAAGGTGTACCTGTCTTGATTAGTTATTGGTCCATATTTTGAATATTAGTTTGTGTTTTGTTTAAACTATATATATGAATAGGGTCACCAGGGACAAAATTATTTATAAGCCAAGTGAGCATTGAGCCGCTTTTGCAATGTAGCTTCAGAGACACTGTGACGACTTGTCTCCTCTACCGCGTTTCAAAAGAAAAATTACTCCCATAGGTCTGGGATGATGCAGAAAATTCTAATTAAATTGTGAGAAGTCCGATTCTTTGGTTTAGTCTTACCTGCAAGATGGCTACGTAATTGGCAAAATAAAATTTGTAGAGCCCCTTGTTCAAAGAGCAGAGGAAATGTATCATTAAAAGAACATATAAAGCTTTGTCATTTAAAAATGCTTTAATTAATGGTGAAAGGTAATCGGGATAGTAGTGCTACCTGAGTTACAACATAACATACAGATCGAAGAATAATACTTTTGATGTCATAATTTTATTAATACAATAAATAATTATATTTGATTAATATTATATCTGATTGATCATAAGACATTTCTGGTTCATATTTCTGCAAATTGATTTATTAGCTCATCAAAATGTGTAATTTTAGAAACCTCACTTACAATTGATATAATTGAAAATAATGTTACCTGACCAGGCGGTGGTACAGTGGATAGAGTGTCGGCCTGGGATACAAGGACCCATGTTCGAAACCCTGAGGTCACTGGCTTGACACAGGCTCATCAGCTTGAGTGTGGGGTCTCCAGCTTGAGTGTGGGATCTTAGATATGACCCTAAGGTCACTGGTTTGAGCCCAAGGTCACTGGCTTGAGCAAGGGGTCACTGGCTCGGCTGGAGCCATATGAGAAAGCAATCAATGAACAACTACGAATTGATGCTTTAATCATCTGTTTCTCTCTTGCAAAAAAAAAAAATTAATATCCTAATGTTACAACATTAAGATAAATATCTGGTCAGTTATTTTGAAATATGCTTTAAGACATCTGGAGCTGATAATTCTCATAGAATGATTTTTCTGGAAAGATTTAACTTTATACAAATGCATCTTGTATAAGTCTGAATTTAAATTTTAATGACATTTATACGATGGCATTTAATGTTTCTCCTGATATTTCTTTTAACTTGTGGAGGTTGTACAAGAACCTGTAAATGGCTTCATGATTTACATATAATTCATTAGGTCCATTTATGCATTGTATCACTGTATCTTCGATGAAAACAAAAGACTAATTTTAAAATTACCTCCCACATTGATAATTGTTTTATCCAAAGCTTCAGATGAAAATAGTCTTCTTTTCTATCGAGTATGACAATCTGCACATTTATTTTAAAGAGCAGCTAGAGAGAGAGAGAGAGAGAGAGAGAGAGAAGGTGGGGAGAAGCTCAGGGTTTTGAACTGGTGACCTTAGTATTCCAGGTTGATATTTTATCCATGGCACCACCACAGGTCAGGCACAATCTATACACTTAACTTTTATTTGTTTCTTTTTCTCCTTTTTTTTTTAAATTTAAGTGAGAGGAGGGTTGCTTAGACCAGAGTCCACCCAGCAACCCCGACTGAGGCTGATGCTCTGCCCATCTGGGGCCATGCTCACAACCAAGCTATATATTTAGCACTGAGGTGGAGGCTTCATGG
Organism: Rhynchonycteris naso; assembly: GCA_037038555.1. Classification (NCBI taxonomy): domain Eukaryota; kingdom Metazoa; phylum Chordata; class Mammalia; order Chiroptera; family Emballonuridae; genus Rhynchonycteris; species Rhynchonycteris naso. The sequence continues at coordinate 23,065,055 of CM073000.1, forward strand.
AGCCATTCTCAGTCTCGGAGCTGATGCACTTGAACTGAGCCATGGCTGCAGGAGGGGAAAAGAGAGCGAGAGAGAGTGAGAAGGGGGAGGAGGACAGCAGGGAGAAGCAGATGGTTGCTTCTCCTGTATGCCCTGAACAAGAATTGAACCTGGGACTTCCACATGCCTGATTGACACTCTACTACTGAGCCAACCAGCCAGGGACAACTTATATTTCTAACCACGAGTATACTTGCTCTGCAAAGTTGCAGCAGTTTTCAAAACAAAAACTTCTAAACTCCTTTAAAGAATGGTAATAACTCTCTGAAAATACTTTATAGCAATGTCCGTGTATATGCTTTTATTTTGTAATAATTATGGAGAAAAGTTACAAAGTTTACTGCCTGAGGGCCAACAGTTCCTGTCCCAGTGTGAAGGTTGAAAAGTTAACATTTGTGTAGTTGACCCAAGAACCCACAATAAGGATGGACAGCTCCAGGGATGAAGGAGGAGCCGCTCCAACAACAGTCCCAGCACTTCCCTGAGGGGAGCCCTTCCTCTCTCCCCTGCTGCTTCTGCCAACCTTTGCCACAGCCAATCTCTCATCACCTTGGAGCCCTGCTGTGCCCTGGACTACTCCAAGGCATGCAGATGCACACGCCATGTCAGCCGGTCACCGGAAGGTGCTGCAGGCCTTGTTGATGAGCCTGCAAGTGTATCCACCACCCTCTCTGCTACTACAGCATGCGCCCCATTGTCCCATCACGTCTCATTTACAAAAGGAGTCCAAAGATAAAACTATTAACCCTTTCAAGACAGTGTACATCTTTCTGAAAGCCTGGTCCAGGTCACACACCCATGAAGCCCAGCCTGCCTATCTCTTATTATGTTTTATATAATAATTATATCTCTTATCTCTGGAAGTGTGTCAGTAAACCCACAGGGTGACTTTGCCTTGACCCGGTACCCGAACCGCCCAGCAAGCTCAGGAAACTGCTGCAAGGCTCCATTTTTATCCTCGTAGGCATTGCTTTGTTCCCGCTCCTACATCAGTGGCACGGGTTTTTAGCTTAGAGCAGTGGTTCTAACCTTTTTTGAGGTACCGAACCCACCAGTTTCACATGCGCATTCACCGAACCCTTCCTTAGTGATAAATAAAATATGATATTTTTTCCAAATTCAAGACATAGGTATATGTTTTTTTACTGGTGCACAAAATGAGCCATGCATGAACATCACCTTGCTCAAAGAACAAGACCAACAAAGTGCATGAACTCACAACAAATTACAGTATTACTTTATTCTGGCCTCCGTGGCAGAGGCTTCTCCGAACCCCTGAGACCGACTCATCAAATCCCTAGGGTTCGATAGAACCCAGGTTAAGAACCACTGGCTTAGATTCTCCTGTCGCTCTGAGAGATTGGCCAACCTAGGTTCCCAGTTCAACACAATTGCTGGGATTTCAGAGTTAAGAGGGATCAAACTCTAGCTCAGCAAGAACAATGATCAGATCCTGAGTCCCTCCAGACATATGGGCTCTGGGTGCCGGGGAGTGGAGGGGAGTTGGTGGGGTGGGGGCAATGAGTGCACCTGGGGTACCTGAGGATAAATGGCAAGATATGAATGTTCCCGAAACACAGAACACAAGGGAACAGAACATTGAATTTTCCATTTCTTTTTTTGTGTGACAGAGACAGAGAGAAGGACAGATAGGGACAGATAGAAAGAAAGGGAGATAGATGAGAAGCATCAATTCTTCATTGTGGCTCCTTAGTCTCCTTAGTTGTTCATTGATTGCTTTCTCATATGTGCCTTGACCGGGGCGGTGGGGGGGGGGGACTACAGCAAACCAAGTGACCCCTTGCTCAAGCCAGCGACCTTGGGCTCAAGGTGGTGAGCTGTGCTGAAACCAGATGAACCCACGCTCAAGCTGGTGACCGCAGGGTTTCAAACCTGGGTCCTCTGCATTCCAGTCTGACACTTTATCCACTGTTCCACCACCTGGTCAAGTCAGAACATTGAATTTTTAATTGAAAATTTCAATTTTCAAATTATTGAGAAGATGAGATGATTGATTTTTGTTTGTTTGTTTGTCTGTTTGTTTTAGTTAATAAGAGGAGTGGCGGCAGAGACAGACTCCCACATGTGCCCTAACTAGGATCCACCTGGCAAGCCCCCTATGGGGTGATGCTCTGCCCATCTGAGGCCCTCGTTCCATTGCTTCTGGAGCCATTTTTTCAGCACCTGTACGGAGGCCATGGAGCCATCCTCAGCACCTGGGGGCCAACTCTCTCTAATCGAGCCATGGCTGCAGAAGGGGAGGAGAAGAGAGAGAGAGAGAAAAGCGAGAGGGGGAAGGGTGGAGAAGCAGATGGGTGCTTCTCCTGTGTACCCTGGCTGGGAATTGAACCTGGGATATTCACACCCTGGGCTGACACTCCACCACTGAGCCAACTGGCCAGGACCAAGATGATTGTTTAAAGTGTCACTTTAGTCATAGAAAACACAAATCTAGTTCTGGTTTTGTGTCAGAGTCCTTTTATTTTAGTGATTTCTCATTTATTACATTACAGCTCTATCTATTTATCTGTGTATCATATATCTCAACACTAAAAAATTAATTTTCATGTAAATAAGTTATTTTCTCTTATTCTAAGATTCTTTCAGTAACTCGTTTACATGTTCAATTGTGTTACAGAAAGCTGTTTTCTGTTCTATAGGCCATTTATTGGCGAAATAGTATTACAGGCTTTCTTGGTATCTGCTTTAAAAGCACCAGCTCTTTGGGTTCCTGTATAACTTCTTGCATTTACAAGTGGAAAACAATAGAAAGTCACTTGATTGCCTTTTTCCTAGAAGCCCGTAGAAAATGGGTGTGAAACGAGATGATGCTATTCTACCAAGGCTTGTTTCTGAGTTTCCTAAGATGTTAATGCGATATAGCTGGAGAAATGCCTCACCTGTTCCATTCCTCTTCTGCTCCGACTCTTATCAACAACTTTCCCTTGTGATCTCTGCTCATCCAATGCTTGGTTTTGGTGACTGGGGAGAAGCAAGAATTAAAGGTAAGATAGTGCTGCCCTAATGCATTGGTGCTGATATACTCAGCCTGTTTAATAAATCCATACCTGTGCCCAGGTAGTTGGGGAGTGGTGAGAGGAGGGGCAGCGCTTGCCACAACCACCAGGCTGGGACAGGAAGGGGCAGCTCACCATGGCAAGGAGTACGAGGCAGATGCATACAGAGGTAACGGTTCCTGCTGATCCCCTCACCTGCTAGTTTCTGCATCTGCCCTTACCATCTTCCTGTGCTCCTTCTTGTCCATTCGTCATTCCTGGACCTGATTTCTTGATTGCCTAGACCTAGGGTATCCATCCTCTCTCCCACTTTGCTGGAAAACTAACCTTAAACCTTTCAGGCTAGACTTCCCCCATTGCCATCACATCTAGGGGTGACATTGATTGAATTGTACAAAATTTTTTATCACTTCTCTGGGCTAGATAGATTGTAATGAGTTTTAGGGCTTATAAAAATGTTTTTCTTTTTCTTTTCTTTTTTTTTTTTTTTTTTTGAGAGAGGCAGACAAACAGACAGGAAGGGAGAGAGTTAAGAAGCATCAGCTCATAGTGACATCCTGATATCACTTTAGTTGTTCAGTGATTGCTTTCTCATATATGCCTTGACCAGGGGACTCCATCCAAGCCAGTGACCCCTTGCTCAAGCCAGCGACCTTGGGCTCCAGCCAGTGACCTTTGGGCTCAATCCAGTGACCTTTGGGCTTAAGCTAGTGACCATGGGATCATGCTGATGATCCCGCACGCAAGCTGGCAAGCCCGCGCTTAACCAGTGACCTCAGGGTTTTGAACCTGGGACCTCAGTGTCTCAGGCTGATACTCTATCCACTGTGCCACCACCATTCAGGCAGGGCTTAACACATTTCAAGACTGTTTCATACAACACATATTGTTAAGAATTTGAAAAGTGCTTAATAATTATCTATGAATGAGTAAGCTTTGAAAGAAGATAAAAAGTATTATGAAATAAATGACAGTTATAATTGAGGTTTACTCAGAGGAACATTACTTTTTATATATTTTGAGCACCAGATAAATGTCAAAGAAACCAGAAAAAAATAGTAGAAATGGCTGAAATAGCATAAATTCACATTTATAGCTGCTGCAGACAAAATGAAAATGATCTTCACATGGCTGGTCTGTGTGAGAAAGTGCTTTCCAGGACTATCAGAATTCTATCTTAGGATGTCATTTTCAATACTAAAAATTTTCATGTTTTTTCTGGTGGACTCTTTAGGGGTTCTATATATAGTATGTCATCTGCAAATAGTGACAGTTTTACTTCTTTCTTTCCAATTTGAATGCTTTTTATTTCTATTTCTATTTTAATTTCTGTAACTAGGACTTCCAATACTATATTGAATAACAGTGGTGAGAGTGGGCATTCTTTTCTTGTTCTTTATCTTAGAAGAAAAGCTTTCAGCTTTTTACCATTGAGTAATGTTAGCTGAGGTAAATTCCTTCTATACCCACTTTGTTCAGAGGTTTTATCGTAAATAAATGTTGAACTTTGTTAACTGCTTTTTCTGCATCTATGGAGATGGTCATATGATTTTTATTTTTAGTATCGTTAATGCAATGAATCACATTATCTGTTCTGTGAATATTGAACCAGCCTTGCATCCCTGGTGTAATATACCCCACCTATTCATGGTGTAACCTTTCAGTATATTGTCAACCCAGTTAGCTAGCATTTTGCTGAGAATTTTTACATCTATGTTTATTAGGGATATTGGCCAGTAATTCTTCTTCTTCTTTTTTATGTTGTCATTGTCTGGTTTTGATTTCAGGGTAATCCTGGCTTTGTAGAATAATTTTGAAAGTGTTCCTTTCTTTTCAACGTTTTGGGATGGTTTGAGAAGGATAGGTATTAATTTTTTTTTTTTTTAATGTTGGGTAGAATTCACCTGTGAAGCCGTCTGGCCCTGTCATTTGATTGTTGGGAGTGTTTTTGTTTTTATTTTTTTTAAATTTTATTTATTTATTTATTTTTTAATAAATTTCTTTTTATTTTATTCATTTTAGAGAGGAGACAGAGAGTGAGAGAGAGAGAGAGAAAGAGAGAAAGGGGTGGAGCTGGAAGCATCAACTCCCATATGTGCCTTGACCAGACCAGTGCAGGGTTTTGAACTGGCGACCTCAGTGTTCCCAGGTCGTCGCTTTATCCACTGCGCCACCACAGGTCAGGCAGTTTTTGTTTGTTTGTTTGTTTGTTTTTTATCACTGCTTCAGTTTCATTGCTTCTGTTTCTTCCTGGTCTAGCCTATAAGGTTATATGTTTCTGGAAATTTCTTCTATATTGTCCAATTTTATTTTCCCCTCGAGAGAGAGACAGGAAGACAGACAGATACAGACATGCAGGAGGGGAGAGAGATGAGAAATATCAACTTGCTGCTTTGGCACTTTAGTTGTTCATTGATTGCTTCTCATACGTGCCCTGACCAGGCTGCTCTAGCCGAGCCAGTGACTCCTTGCTCAAGTCAGCGACCATGGAATCATGTCTGTGATCCCACACTCAAGCTGGCAACCCCATGCTCAAGCTGGTGAGTCCACGCTCAAACCAGATGAGCCCACACTCAAGCCGGCTACCTTGGGGTTTTGAATCTGGGTCCTCAGCATCCCAGGCTGATGCTCTACCTACTGCACCACCAGCTGGTCAGACTAGATTGTCCAATTTATTGCCATATAATTGTTCATAGCATTTTTTAATGATCCTTTGTGTTTTCTGTGGTGTCTGTTGTAATCTTTCCTCTTTCATTTCTTTTTCTTTTAAAGATTTTATTTATTAGAGAGAAGGAAAAAGGCAGTGGGGAGAGAGGAATGAGAAACACTAACTCACAGTTGCTTCCTGAATGTGCCTTTACTGGGCAAGTCTGGGGTCTCGAACCAGCAACCTTAGCTTTCCAGGTTGACGCCTTAGCCACTGCACCACACTTTCATTTTTGATTTCACATATTTGGGCTCTCTTATCTTTTTTTCTTGATGAATACTGCTAGTGGTTTGTCAATTTTATTTATCCTTCCAAAGAACCAGCTCCTAATTTCATCAATCATTTCTATTGTTTTTCGTCTCTATTTTTTTAAAATTTTCATTCGATCTTTATTATTCCCAACCTTTTACTTAATTTGAATTTTGTTTGTCCTTTTTCTAGATCCCATATGTGTAAAGTTAGATTGTTTATTTGGGGTTTTTCCTGTATAGCCTTTATCCTCTTTTGGGGTGGGGGCGGTGTTTTTTGAAATTTCCTCTTAAAACTGCTTTTATTGCATCCCATAAATTTTGTAAAGCCGTGTTTTCATTTGTCTCAAGGTAGTTTTTGATTTTCTGTTTTATTTCTTTTTTAAATCCGTTTACTATTTATTAGTATGTTGTTTAATATCTGTGTAATTGTGTTTTTTCCAGTTTTCTTCCTGTAGTTGATTTCTACTTTTATGCCATTTTGGCTAAAAAAAAATACCGTGTGTCCATAAAGTCATGGTGCATTTGCTTTCCTGTGACCGGTCAAAAGTGCACCATGACTTTACGGACACACTGTATATGCTTGATATAATTTCAATCTTCTCGAATTTCTTTTAGCTTGTTTTCTGGCCTAATATGTGGCCTATCCTGGAAATGAGACCAAGTGAGGAAGTAAGGAATATATATAAAATCTTGCATTGCCTGACCTGTGGTGGTGCAGTGGATAAAGCGTCGACCTGGGAACACTGAGGTCGCCGGTTCAAAACCCTGCACTGGTCTGGTCAAGGCACATATGGGAGTTGATGCTTCCAGCTCCTCCCCCCTTCTCTCTTTCTCTCTCTCTCTCTCACTCTGTGTCTCCTCTCTAAAATTAAAAAAAAAATTTTTTTTTTTAAATTAAAAAAAAAAAATCTTGCATTATATAAATCATACCTATGTGGCATATCTATATCCAAATTATATATTATAAATGTCACATGACATAAGAAATTATCCTACTGTATCTGCATGTGGCTTTGAATTGTAACGGCAGAGAGTTGATCAAGAAAGGATAGTCCCCACTCAGTGAATTAACACTGGAAACAGATGGTAGGAGCTGCTTGAAGTTGAGCCAAGCTCTTTAGATTACAAAGTAATCTGCCTGACCTGTGGTGGTGCAGTGGATAAAGCATTGACCTGGAATGCTGAGATTGCTGGTTCAAATCCCCGGGTTTGCCCGGTCAAGGTACATATGAGAAACAACTACAGTACTATGATAAATTGATGCTTCTGGCTCCTCTCCTCCCCCATTTCTCTCTTCTCTAAAAATCAATAAATAAAATCTTTAAGAAAAAACAACAAAAAACAAACAAAAAGCAAAGTGATCTTCTGATTTGTTTTGCATTCCATGGAGAGAAAGAACTCACACCTGTTAACTTACCCACTTGTCCTTAACTAGCAATATGAGGTTCAGCCTTGTGCTCCTTGACTTTCATTTGAGAGGGCGTTTGTGATAGGTTAGCGATTTCTCTTCGATATCCTTAAATTATTACTTTAAAATAGCAGAATTCACTGAATAACATTTGAGTCAATTTGGTCAGCATAAAGGTCTCTGTAGAATGGATGGCTACCTCTCTCCTCCTCCCTTTTGGAAGCCACGTTAATATGCTGGGTAAACAGACTCAGTTAGCCTTGAGCAATGATTAAAGGACAATTATGAAGCATATGAATCTGAAAGGCCAGAATATGACACCACTAATTTTTAAACAATTGTCCTCCAAAAAGGTTTACAGTTGGGTGTCACATGCCTGTTTCAGTGAACGTTTTGTAAGGAGTGAGCTATTCTAGGAAACTCTAAACCAGTGGTTCTTAACCTGGGTTCTATCGCACCCTAGGGGTTTGATGAGTCGGTCTCAGGGGTTCAGAGAAGCCTCTGTTGCGGAGGCCAGAATAAAGTAATACCGTAATTTGTTGTGAGTTCATGCACTTTGTTGGTTTTGTTCTTTGAGCAAGGTGATGTTCATGTACGGCTCATTTTGTGCACCAGTAAAAAAACATATACCTATGTCTTGAATTTGGAAAAAAAATCCTATTTTATTTATGACTAAAGAAGGGTTCGGTGAATGCGCATATGAAACTGGTGGGTTCGGTACCTCAGAAAAGGTTAAGAACCACTGCTCTAAACTTTGCTTTTCTTCCTCTGCTTCTGCAAGAGCTGATTACCCCCCACCCCACTCATATTTACTAAGCAGCTGTTTTCCTTTGTTCAGTAAATGTTAATTGCTTTCTCAATTATTCTACTTATGAACAACATGGAATTTCTTGGCCTCATGGTACAGAGCAATACTAAACTGTAGTCTACAGTGCAGGTAATATCACGGGAACAAGAAAAGGCTGGGCCTTTTACGCTAGCCAACACTCTCTGGTTGAAAATACTATTTTACACAGATAGACCACTTATAAAGTGTACTTGCATGTAAACGCTGTAAAATCCTACCATTTAAAATTCTATACTCAAAAAGCTCTAGCAAAACATAAAAAGGAATTTCTAATTAGTACAATTAAGGCATTTTAAAATTACAAAGAGCTTTCTGTATTCAATTTTAAAGCTAATTCTCTGCAAATACAATAAAACCTGACATTTCACATACATTCCTGCTTTATATATTTTTAAGAAAGCCACCTGTAAATACAATTTTCTTTTGAAAAATAACAAATAGAATAAAAAAAGAAATATTTTTAATTACAGTAAAACAAAAAGAAGCTTGCAAGTGGTAAAGTTATCACCTCCAATGTGCTGAGCAATTTTTCTCTGTTAGAAAAAATAGGTCAGGAGTGGAAGAAGGAAACCCTTCTCTAGTTGGATAACCTGTTTACGAGCTAGGCTGTTTTACGATTGGGAGTAAGAATAGCATACGTCTGCTTGGTCAGAGTAGGGTCAGGTTTGCCAAGATGAGATATGCGTTATCTATTGAGAGATAAGGAATGCTCAGGTTAGTGTGCTGGCTGACGGCTAGAAGCTAAAAGGTTGGGCAGAGACTAGAGCTGGCTTGATAAGCATGAGAACTGAGATGCATGAGAAGGCTGTAAATGGAATATTGGTTATTGACAAGGTTGAGTGTGGCTCTTCTATGGACCTGATGCTCCTGAAGTTATTATATCCTGCCAGGAACATAAGACTTTCTGGTATTAAGAAGAGCCATATCTAAAAGTATCTTTTTTTATGTCAGTGCAAGTTCCACTGTGGCAGATGGTTTATCTGGTGGTTTGGGGTATAAGTCCTAAGAGATAAAGGAATGGCACTAGTGTTTGTTGGTGGACCTCATCTGGTGTGCTGGACACTGTGCCAGCCAGTGGATATTTATTCCCTAATTGATTTCTTTTTATTCCCTGACTTAAGTATTTACTTATTTGATTCTACAAATATTGCTATTCTTCAACTCAGACAATGTGTCATTTCTCTGGTGTTTCAGACTAGAAATCTAGGAATTCATTCATTCAGTCATCAAATATTTGTTAAGTTTTTACTAGTATTAGGTGCTATGTTGAGCATTAGGTATAAAAGAGTGAAATAAAAGAGACATGGCCACTTCCTCATGATATTTATAATCCGGGGGGACAGATTGACTTTAACTAAAATTATGTTATATGCATTACATATATGCATATGTATTTAATTTACAAGTTAAACAGTAATTTGTAGTAAATACTATGAAAGGGAAAGTTCCCGGGCATATGGATGGCAGTAATGAGGAGGGGGGACCATAATTTAGATTGAGGATTCAAGGACAGCCTCTCATGAAAGTGACATTTAAACAAAGACCTGCGAATAGCCAGGAGAGGGCTAGCCGCAGCAAGGGAAAGGATAAAACAGTTCTAGGCAGAAAGAAGGGCGTGTGCAAACAGGCTGAGGTGGAAACGCAGTGTGCTCAAGGTACTAAAGGACCGCTGAAGGATCGTGGGCAGGTGGGGCGTGGTACAGGAGGAGGTGATATTTGACTCGTTCTTTCTTGTCCATCACACCTAATGAGTGTTTTTAAAGGTGGGTGCTATTATTATTCAGGCATGGTGAGGCCAACAGACCAGGAGGAGACAGGGCTGCAGGAAAGATAGGTTGTTAGTCACAGTTGTAAGAGGAGGAGAGGCACACCATGCCAAACAGGGCCATATAGGGGAACCCAGCGTTGGTCAGGAGGAAGCAGGAGTGAGGGAAAGACGAGGGCAAGAGTCTTGCTGGTAGTTTCCAAGGGAAGAACTGAATGAGGCCGAGTGAGCAGGCTTAGGCGTTACTAGTTTGAATAATTCCAGCAGGCTCTGAGGCATAGGGGTTGACTCTAGTCATCTGGTACCCGGCCCTTTGGTGATCAGGGCAAGCAGATAATGGGTCAGTGCGAGAGCCCTGTAAAGAAGGGGCTGGGATGTGGGGTCTGGATTGGTTGGTTTGCACATAAATCCATGCTAATGGGCAAATCTTTACTATCCTAGGAATTGGATATTCCTGGGAGGATCAGTCTGCTCAGGGTCAGTAAGACCCCAATATCAAATCATCAGAAATACAGGGAATAAAAAGGCATAATTAAGACAATTAGCTATTATTGATTTCTCTCTAGTAATCTTCCTCTCAGTCGTATTTTATTTTCTGTTTCTTCCCTAGTCCCAAATTTAGGCCCCTATTATGTGGATGCTAATTAAAAAGTTTTCTCTTTTCCAGTTTCCTTTTCCCTTTGATACATGTTGCAGGTCATTGATAGATTAGATTTAAAAAAAAAAAAAATGAGTCGCACTTTCATTAAGAAATCTAAGAGTTTGAAGGGATACTTAGAGGTGATATAGTTTAATTTACTACATTCGTCAGGGTCGGTGAAATGTTGTTGCGAACATTCCCCAGATCTTAGTGGTGTAAGACAGTGAAGGTGTATTTCTTGTTGGGTCATAGTCTAACCTAGTTTGGCAGGAGTGTGCTCTGTCCCCTGCAGGCATCTAGTGGTTTATGTTGATTTAGTGGGTCAGTCACCCCTGGACTGATCCCAAATTCCTGGAAAAGAGAATGTGAACGCCTAATTTGGATAAGATCTTATCTTTGTTCCATCAACTGGGGCAGACCAGTACTTCAAAGGGGTACGGAGGCCACTTTTGTGGGTTGGAACCATTTACAAGGAAGGGGAAATGACTGGAGAGAGACCATCGAACTAGGTGTCATTCAGGCAGCCATTTTTACTTCATATGTTATGTCTTTATAAATTTAAAGAATATCACCCTGTTCCGTCCACCAGCTTTATTTTTTCCTTAGCTGAAGAAACATTGTGCCCTCTCTAGAGTCCGCACGACCCAGGTTATTTATACCAGCTCAACTTGCCTGCTAATAGTTTCATTATCATTTCCTTCAAACTTTACTTCCTCTAGGAGGAGGTCCTTAATTAACTCCACTCTATACTAATTATTTCCTAGTTCTCAATTCCAACTGTTTGATTCACCCAATCAAGCAACCCTTAACCTTGCTTGTACAGTTGCATTGCACTAATCTTTAGCTTTCAAAATCCCATGTCTTGCCTTATAATCATCGCAAAAATTAATTCAAAATGTGTGATAGATCTAAATGTAAAATGCAAAACTATAAAACTCTTAGAAGGTAATATAGGAGAAAACCCAGATGACCTTAGATATGGTGTATGGTGATGCTATTTTAGATAGAATACCAAAGACACAATCCATGACAAAAATAAATGACAAACTGGACTTTATTAAAATAAAAAGAATTCTGCTCTGTGGAAGACAACATCGAGGTAAGCAGATGACAAACCACTGGGAGAAAATACTTGCAGAAGGCACATCTGAAAACATTATTATCCAATATATATGTAAAACTCAAAATTCAATAATAAGAAAACAACTCAATTAAAAATTGAGCCAATGATCTTAAAAGACACCTCACCAAAGAAGATATACCAATGGTAACTAATCAAATGAAAAGATGTTCTAGACCCTGGTTGGGTAACTTGGTTATTTAGGGCATCATCCCTATGTGCCAAGGTTGCTGGCTTGATTCTTAGTCAAGGCACAAATGGGAGTCAACAAATGAAAGGATAAATAAGTAAAACAACAAATCAATGTTTCTCTCTCTCTCATCCTTCCTCTCTCTCTGGAATCAATAAATAAAAAAATGTAAAAGCTATTAATAAAAAAGATGTTCCACATCATATGTATCAGGGAAATGCAAATCGAAACAATGAGATATCATTACATAGGTATTAGAATGGCCCAAACCCAAAACACTGATAACACCAAATGCTGGTGAGAATGTGGAGCAACAGCAACTCTCATACATTGCTGGTAGGAGTGAAATATAGTATAACCACTTTGGAAGATAGTTAGGTGATATCTCACAAAACTAAATATACCCTTATCATACAATCCAGCAATCTCACTCCTGGCTAATTACCCCCCAAAGTTGAAAACTTTTGTCCACACAAAAACCTGCACGTGAATGTACATAAAAGCTTTATTTATAATTGCCAAAACTTGGAAGCAAACTATATATCCTTCAGTAAATGAATGGGTAAATAAACTGTGGTTCATCTAGACAATGGAAATGCATATATTCAAGCTAAGAAAAAGAAAAGGCTATCAAGCCATGAGAAGACATGGACCAGCCTTAAATGTACATTGCTAAGTGAAAGAAGCTAATCTGAAAATGCAATGTGCTATGTAATTCCAACCATAGGAAATACTAGTCAGGGCACATGTATGGAGAGAATAAGAAAGATCAGTGGTTGCCGGGGTGGGAGTGCAGAGAGAGGAATAGGCAGAGCATAAGGGATGTTTGGGACAGTGAAAATAGGATATTTTATTGACGGATGGATGTCGTTATACTTCAGTCAAAACCCATAGAATGTACAACACCAAGAGTGAATGTTACATGATGTATCAATATACATTCATCCTTGGTGAAAAAATATATACAGATATACCCTTCTGATGAGTGATGTTGAAAATAAGAGAGCCTATGCTTGTTTAGTAGCAGGGAATATATAAAAAAATCTCTATACGTACCTCTCCATTGTTCTGAAAAATAAAGTTTTAAAAATATTTCATGTCTTGCTCTATTGAGGATGAAGACCATGTCTTCTTTTTCCTTCGGATTCATTACAACATAATGCTGACTAATTCCTTCCTGAATCCTATTCAAAGACTGAATAATATCTCCCTCCTCAGGAGTATTTTTATGTTTATAGAAGGAAACAAAAACTCAGTTATCACTTAAATCTGTATTGTGCATTGTCTTTTTTATTTTTTTTTAGGTCAAAGGAGGAGAGATGGTGAGGCAGACTCCAGCATGCACCCTGACCAGGATCCACCTGGCAACCCAATCTTGGGCCAATGCTTAAGTACAAAGCTATTTTTAGCACCCAAGGCTGATGTGCTCCAACTGAGCTATCCTCAGTGCCTGGGGTCATGCTTGAACCAACTGAGCCACTGAGCCACTGGCTGTGGGAGGGTAAGAGGTAGAGAAGGGTGGGGGAGAGAAGCAGATGATCGCTTCTCCTGTGCGGCCTGACAAAGAATCAAACCCGGGACGTCCACACGCCAGGCCAACACTCTATCCATTGAGCCACTGGCCTGGCCTGTAAATGATCTTTCCTTAAGTTGATCTAATGGATGGTGCCATTTATTCATAAGAAATAAAAACTCCGAGTTACTATTTATTGAGGGTCACCATGTCCTGGGAACTCTGCTATGCACTTTTATGCATAACATCATTTAATCTTTACAACAAGCCTATGAGCCAATTTTATTTCCAAGATCACACAACTAATAACTAGCTTATCTAATCCTGGAACCCAAGTCTGGCTAAATTTCCAAGTTCTTGCTTCAACCACGACTCTGTACTGACACACGTTAATGAATGGTTAAACTGGCATCCCTGTTACAGCTCTATACTTCCTCAACTCTCACCCTTTTCATTGTGGATGCCTCGTCCCACCTTCTTGTCTCGTCCCCTGTGGGTTACACTGATTAGAAAGGAGATCTATTTTATTAAAGGAAAGAAATGTATTTTGTTTAGTTGTTATTAGAAATAAATATGTTAGATCAGTAAATTCAGTGGGATGCTGGAAGTAAGAGGCAAGATAAAGAGTTTGCATTCCTGTGACTCAAGCGTGCTGAGAGCCAAGAACAAAGCTGGAAGTTTAGCTTGGAGGAGAAGAGGGTCCAACCATAATGGACCAGTAGTTGGGTTTGAGGATCCCCTCTTCAATTTCCTAAGAAAAACAACACACCAATGAAGTAAACAGTAGTATGAGTGAAGTAACCTGTATAATTAGGGCTGAAGCCACCTGTGGTCTAGTTAACTCCATTTGGAGAAAGATCTTGGTGGTGGTTTGGGAGGGATTTCCATCACAGCAAAGGAGGACAAACTTGGTGTACAAATCAGAAAGTTTATACTACGTTTGTGATTAAGTGCTTCTTAGGCACTGTGGGCTTAATATGCTCCTGTACTGGTTTGGTTAGCCTGAAAGCTAAACTGAAGGATTGTTAGCCCACCTAGTCAGACCTGTTCAATCTGATTCTGGAGTTGTGTAACAAATGCTTTACCCATCCACACTGGGGGACCAAGAAGCTTGTCCACCTGCTGGTTTTTAGAATGGAACCTAAATTAATAGTTACTGATTATATAGCTCAGTGGTTCTTAACCTTTTTTGAGGTACCGAATCCACCAGTTTCATATGCGCATTCACCGAACACTTCTTTAGTCATAAATAAAATATGATTTTTTTTTTTCAAATTCAAGACATAGGTATATGTTTTTTTACTGGTGCACAAAATGAGCCATGCATGAACATCACCTTGCTCAAAGAACAAAACCAACAAAGTGCATGAACTCACAAAAAATTATGGTATTACTTTATTCTGGCCTCCGTGGCAGAGGCTTCTCCGAACCCCTGAGACCGACTCATCGAATCCCTAGGTTAAGAACCACTGATATAGCTATTAACAGTATAATTACAGTAATTATAAAATATTGGTATTATAGTTATTCATCCAGATATCCCCCTTGTATATACCTGTTGCTTAGTTTCTATCAAGAATGGCTGAGCCCACACAATGGCTTAAGATAGGATGGAAGAGTCAACATCCAGGGATGTCTTTGGAAGCCTTGTTCTACTGTGCAAATGATCTCTTCTGTCCCCAGCCTTTTTCCATGATGCTTTCTCCAATTCTTAGTTTTGTTTGAAATCTAAATCTTGGCCCTAGCTGGATAGCTTGGTTGATTAGAGCATTGACCCGAAGTGAAGAGGTTGCCGGTTTGATTCCAGGTCTGGGCACATACAGGAACAGATCGATATTCCCATGTCTCTCTCTCTCTCCCTTCTTCTCTCTCTAAAATCAATAAGATTACACATTACAAAAAAGAGAAGAAATATAAATCTCAAATAGACTCAAATAGTAGTTGTGGTGGTAAATGGGTAAGTGCTGGCTTGTTCAGTTTTCTCCAGGGCAACTTCTAAACAAGTGACTCTCCAACTTTAGCAAGTGTCGGCATCAGTTGGAGGGCTTATTAAAACACTTATTCTGAGCCCAACCCTGTTTCAGATTCAATAGATCTGGAATGGGACCTAGAACGTGCATTTCTAGCAAGTTCCTAAGTGTTGCTAACACCACTAGTCTGGGAACCACAGTAAGCAGTAGTGTCCCATAAAATTTATAAGCATAGCTCTAACTGGTTGGCCCAGTGGTAGAGTGTCGCCTGACATGTGAATGTCCCAGGTTTGATTCCCAGTCAGGGCACACAGGAGAAGCAACCATCTGCTTCTCCACCCTTCCTCTTTCTCTCTCTCTCTCTTTCTTTCTCTCTCTCTCTCTCCCTTCCTCGCCTGCCACCATCGATTGGTTTGAGTGCATTGGCCTGGGCCCTGAGGATGGCTCCGAGGAGCCTGCCTCGACCTCAGGTGCTAAAAATAGCTCAGTTCTGAGCATAATCCTAAATGGGGTCGCTAGGTAGATCCCGGTCAGGGCGCATGCAGGAGTCTGTCTATCTCTTCTCTGAGTTGGAAAAACAAGAAAAAAAATTTATAAGCATAGTAAAGAAATCTTTGAACTTGTAAAGGTGGGAAACAAATCATCCAGTCAGGATGATCAGAAAAAGTTTCAAGTCTATTATGGGAGACACAATTATGAATACAACACTACTAGTCTCTAAAGCTCTTTAGAAATAGCAATGGTGTGATTTATATTTATTTCACTGATAGTACCTAGCACTTTAAAAAAAGAGAATTAATAAATCGTGTCTCTTCTAATATGCTTCTTTATTTGTTACGCAGAGTGAAAAACCCTAAGGGTGTTCAAATGAATATATTTAAAAGTTCATTTTAAAGAGATCTATCTCTTTAAATGTGTGTGCAGACACTGGTTCTATCAGCAGAGAAAAATCTGACAAGGATACATACTGTCTTGCTTTATCCATCGGCACATTTTCATTTGTGATGAGCTGAATGTCCCCTTTATGTAATTTAAACTTCGGTAGTAAAAGTTAAATTATTATTTTGGGGAAGAAGGGTATTAAAAAAAAGGGTGGAAATAATAATACTTCTTATGTTTCCTGAGGACCCTACATATCTTAGACATATGTTACATCAGGTATCCCTCACTGGCTCTCTGCAGGGGTGTTTTACGTACCATCTTCAGTTTGCAAACGGGATTCAAAACAATTATTTCATTTCATCAATTCTAAGATGAAATATTAGAAAATCATTTTAAATCTTTGAAATTTGCATGAACCTTATAATTGCTAGTGTCTTAGATTTGATTAAATAAGATAAATTACACTATTATTAAATATTACATATGGCCCTGGCTGGTTGACTCATTGGATAGTGTTGGCCCGGTGTGCTGACGTTGACTTGGAACACTGAGGTTGCCGGTTCGAAATCCTGGTCTTGCCTGTCAGAGGGGAGGGATGTTGGGGGTCTGGGTGAAAATGGTCAAGGCACATTTGGGAGTTGATGCTTCCTGCTCCGCCCTCCTTCCCTCCCTCCCTTCTCTCTCTCTAAAATGAATAAATAACATCTTTAAAAAATACATATAATTTTCTCATTCATGATTGAATTGGCTTTAAATGCTGAACGCTTCCCCCATTTAATTGCATTATATTTTATTCCAAAAACAGATGTTTTGCTCTTTCTCCAAATTTTCTTTCTCCCTCTTACACACACACATTTTCTCTCTCTCTCTCTCTCTCATTTTCTCCATCATCCTCACATGTTCTTACATCTTAGTACAAACTAAAAATATCCTGCTCATAAGATGCTCTGCCGTATATCAAGCCTTAGGTTTCTTCTGAGTTGGTAAACTTCATCCGCCTAATATGTTAGTCTCCTTTCTCCTGCTAAATCACTCAGTGCATCTATTTGTTTAATTTCATTTTACCCACAGTCCTTTAGAATCAGTTCCCTTGACACCGGGGAAGAAACTAAGCTTTTTTCTTATATATTTAGTTGGACAAATTGTGACTGAAACAAAAAAGGTATTTCAATTTTTCTTAGGCAAGTTAGCTACCCTGAGCCATTACTTCTGAAACTGAGCACATCACCTAAAATACTTGGTCTATCATTTTGGAGGATCAGTTTCAGGTAAAGATTTACTTGAAATGGAAGTAAGTCAGTGAAAACATGTATATTAAAATAAAAAAAGCTATGGTACATATACACAATGGAATACTATGCGGCCGTGAAAAAGAAGAAAATCTTACCTTTTGCTACAACATGGATGGACCTGGAAACTATTATGCTAAGTGAAATAAGCCAGGTAGAGAAAGAAAAATATCATATGACCTCACTCATTTGAGGAATCCAATGAACAATGTGAACTGAGGAGAGGAATAGAGGCAGAGGAGGGATCAAAGGGACCAGAGGGAAAGGGACAGAGGGAAAGGGGATGAGAGGATGGGATCAGAGAAGGGAAAGAGATTAGTGAAATTATATATATATAACACAGCGTTATAGAGAACAGAAAAACAAATCCTGGAGGGAAGGAGGAAGGGTGTTGGGGGAACAAAGGGGATGTTGAGAGGAACACGGATGTAGGGGAGATGTATTTGGTAGGACACTTGAATCTATGCAAACACAATAAATTTAAATCAATAAAAAAACCCAAAAAAACAAAAGAGCAAAAATATCTGAATAAAGCATTTTTATTAAAGCAAATGTGAAAATATAATAGAATAGAGTGAGATATCCATTTGTATTTTTAATACAATAAATAAAATTTGGGGCTGGCGGTAGACTACTTGTAGCAACTGATGGTTGAAACCATAGATTTTGAATCCTAGCTCCACCCTTTTCTAATTGTGTGTCCTTGGACAAGTGCCTTAACCACTTTGTGTGTTAGTTTCTCAGTCTCCTCATTTGTCAAACAGAAACAGTGACATCATCTACCTTCTAGGTCTCTGAGCATTGATTACAAGTATCTGTTAAATGTTAGAACAGTGGCTGGTACATAGTGAGCTCTCACTAATGTTATCTATTTTCATTTTTATTTATACTTCCTGAGTTCCAGAGGGCAGTTTTTTTTCTCGTTCTTTTCTCTTATTAAACCCTGCCTCAGCAGTCTCCCCAGCCTGCCGCGCTTGCCTCTTTTCTGTTGGTCTTTTGTAATGTTTCAGGAATGTACTGTTTTCTTCCCTCCTTTCTTTTTTTTCTTTTTTGCAGCACCATTAAGAACAAAGAGTAGCTGTTTTAGGAATTAGAAAGTGAAGGGGAATGACTCTCAGTTTCATTCATGTTTAAAATAAAATAGTATGCTAGAGTTAAGATTTTGGAGGTAGAGAAATGAAGAGTTTTGAAGTCTTAGCTCTCCCTCGAACCAAAACTTGGACACAAAATATGAAGTCTGTAATTAAAACTTTCTCTTGGAAAACTTGGGATATGTGTAGTCTCATCTGGTTATGGCTCATTTGGGAATACATTTTTCTGACGCAAATGAGGTTTTTTAAAAAAAACATAGTGTCTCTTTATTTGGTTAACATTATTTCTGCACTTTGTTTTCCTTGACAGCTTTAAAATGAAGAGAGAAAAATCAAAGCACCCTGCCACCCTGTTCAAACTTGGCAGAGGAATTTCAGTGAGCGAAAATTTTCCACCTACAGTGATGTTTGAAGCCAAGGCACAGGGAGGGAGCCACAGGCTGTTCTGGGTGCATCAGAACATCACATTATGTGAAGTTTAGAAACTGTGGGTGCCTGGAGGCCACCAGTTGTAGGACTAGAGGACACCTGTCTCTTGTTCATTCTTGCCTCTGTTTTGTCTGTGTATGACAGAGACAGAGAGAGGGACAGATAGGGGCAGGCAGCCAGGAAGAAAGAGGTAAGTATCAATTCTTTGTTGTGGCTTCTTAGTCTCCTTAGTTGTTCATTGACTGCTTTCTCATATGTGCCTTGATGGGGGGGGGACAGAGGGGGATTCAGCAGAGCGAATGACCCCTTGCTAAAGCCAGCGACCTTGGGCTTCAAGTCAGCGACCTTGGGCTTCAAGCCAGTGACCTTGGGCTTAAGCCAGCGACCCACGGGGTCATGTCTATGATCCCATGCTCAAGCCAGCGACCTTGCACTCAAGCTGGTGAGCCAGCGCTCAAGCTGGTGACCTCGAGGTTTCGAGCCTGGGTCCTTCACGTCCTAGTCTGACACTCTATCCACAGCACCACCGCTTGGTCAGGCATTTTCTTGCCTTGTTTGTCTGATGTGATCTTTGGCTCAGTGATCCAAGAATCAGAGGCCAGATACTCCATTTACAATCGACATCGCTGGATCCAACTCTGCCGTCATCTCCATTGCCAGAACATAAACATTTGGAGGGCAGCGGGCAGTACAGGGGCAGCTTAAGCAATTTGAAAGCAGTGGGAACTGACCCTTCCTTTGCTACTCTGCTTCACCCACCAGTGTTTTAGGCTGTTGATTTTTGAAATGAGAAATAAATATCTTCTAAATTCATTGTTTTTGCAACTAGAAATAAAAGCATATGCATATTGACTATAGTGCATAGTAATTGAGTGCCTGTAAGTTGCCATTTGTGATACTAAACTCACACAACATTATAGAGCAGAAATCATTATTTCTATCTCAAGGGTGAACTTGAGGCTTAGAAGAAAAAGTTGTGTAAATGATTCAAGGTCGCAAGTAAGTCACTGTTCCTCTAAGAAACAGAACCAATAGGAGATATATATTTATCATGTCAATTGGGTCAGATGTTTATGGAAGCTGAGACGTCCCATAAGAAGATGGTATCTGCCATTTGCAAGCTGGAGACCCAGGGAAACCAATGGTGCAATTCAGTCCAGGTCCAAGGCCTGCGAACCAGAGGAACTGATGTTGTAAATCCAAGTCCAAGGGCAGGAGAAGATGAAAGGAGATGTCCCAGGTCAGGTAACAAGGCAAGAAAAAAAAGGGGATGGATTCCTTCTTCTGACTTTTGTTCTAGTTAGGTGTAGGACCAGTATTCGCGGCCGCCATCAAAGCCACCTGGCCAATGCAGGTTCAGATCTGATTTGGATCGATCATAAAGAAACAATTGAGCCAACAGCTGGTGGTCCATTTCCCTTTTTTCTAGACTTGTACCCAGCAAGTGAGTAAATACAAACACACTGGCCTCCTAAACCCACTGATTCAGCGCTCACAAAGCTACTGACTCATCCAAGTTTTCCTAGAATCAAAGGCTCACACCTCTTTGCCTCTATTTTGGCTGCCTCCTTTTCCCCACGTGGCCTCTCTCTGCCCTGCTACAGTATGGGCACCTCCTCTCTACAAGAATGTGGCCACTCTCGCCTAGAACCACATGGTCTCTCTAAAAGATCTAACTTCTCCTTCTAAAGCTTTTCCCTGGGATAACCTCTTCCTCCAGCACACATTAGCATAACCAAGCCTATCCCAAGCAAGAAGGGCATTAATATTATCACCTGCGTGGTGGGCGGCACCATGTTTAACAAAAAGAGTGAACAAAACCAGAAAATACAGATTTTACAACTCATTTGCCTGACAGTAAGCTCTCAAGGGACTAGATGATGTCTACCCACACTTGGGGGAGCAGTTTATTCAGTCCACTGATTCAAATGCAAGTCTCATCTGGAAACACCCTCCACACACACACCCAGAAATAGTGTTTAATCTGGGTGCCCTGAAGCCAGTCAAGTTGACCATCACTAGCCAGAGGTACTGGATGTTGGAACAAATTTGACCATTGGCCTATTATATCAACTTGCTATCAATGAATAACTATTCATATCATATAAAAGCATACATTTATTTCTACAATGTCTATGGGTTGGTTGATGTAAGCAGGCTGATGTTGGCTAGGTGGCTGGCTGGGGTATCTGCTCTGTGTGCCTCTAATCTTCTGCCTGAGACCAGCAGAATAGCCTAAACATGTATAAGAAGGAAATTGGAAACACACAAGGTTTATTAAGACCTATGCTTGGCACTGGCAAACTCACTTCTGCCTCATTCCGCTGGTTAATGCAAGTCTAAGGCCAAGCCCAATTTCGAGAAGCAAAGAGATAAATTCCACCTCTATGGGTGTAGTGGATGCTGTGCAGCCCTTCCTCATCCCTTTCACAACCACGGAACTTATTCCCTCCGCTGCCAAGAATAGTGTTTGTTGACAATGGCTCACAGATAGCTTCCACCCCACCCCCCAATATCCATGCTCTCACTTCAATCCTCAAATCAGATACCTCATCCCTACTGCCTACCAGGAACTGCCCTGAGCTGAAGGATACCCTTTGCCCAAAGGGACTCCAATGGGCAACCCATGTGCAACGACTGGTCGGATGTGAGAGCAGAAAGACTGGATCTTTTTCCTCAATCTAAACATCTCTGAAGGGCCCTTCCAACTCCAGAGCTTCCCATTGGGGGTTGGCTGGAGCCTCAGCTGAAATTAAGTTAGTCTTATTTTTCTCTGCCAAATCTTGCTTCTCTCCCTCTGTTAAAAGTACTGTACCTAAGAGCACTCCTCAGTAATCACCACCTGCAAATCTAACCTTCCACATGGGATGAATTCCAAAGACAATGGCAAGGGCAGGGATAGAGGATAAGAAAGAATCACACCCAATAATGCCATTTACCACACCCTTGCAGTTGACAACTAGACTAAACTGCAACTAGCTTACAACAATAAGTATGAATCTCTGTCTGAAATGTCCTAATACGTATTTAAGTCATTGATATTGGACCTTGAAATATATTTGAGATGAAACTCAGTTTGTGAAGACAGGTGTTTCTAAAGGTTTGTAGGCCAATGGAAACTTTGTAAATTGAATTAACTTCCAAGTGTTGGTAGGGGTTTGGTGTTCTAATGTGAAAAATGCAGTGAATTATTTTGAGGATAATCACTTGAATTACTTATTGATTTTTCTATTCCAGGTTTAATTTTTTATTTTTAAAAGATTTTATTTATTGATTTTAGAGAGAGGAGAGAGAGAAAGGAGGGGAGGAGTGGGAAGCATCAACTCACAGTAGTTGCTTCTCACATGTCCCTTGGCCGGGCAAGCCCGGAGTTCCAGTACTCAGCATTCCAGGTTGACACTTTATCCACTGCGCCACCACAGGTCAGAGCTATGTCAGGTTTTATATATCAACACTTTATTTCAGTTTTATAAACCAATTTCAGGTTTTTATAATTCCATGTGTTAACTTTATAACATGGTATCATAAATTTATTTTGGGGCCCTGATTCTTAGTGGATTTTCTTTGCATTAATTTTAAACTGATATGAGCCTTAGCAGATTTGAGGAACTCTGGAAAGATCTGGGTGCAGGATTGCTGGGTACTATGGGGTGAGAAGGGTGAGATGGGTGAGAAAGCATGTCAGGACACTGGTGGTTGGGGAACTGGAGCCCCAGGGTCAGGAAGGAGCGGGCTCACAATAGGGATTGGGGCAATGAGCAATTGTTCAGTGCTTAGGGTATGCAAGTCATGTTGACATTCACTGTCACCCTCCTTTCTGGGGCATGTTGAGGCTCTCTGAGATGTTTGCTATATCAGCCAGGGTCCAGGAAATATTTTTGATATTTTACTTATTTTTGTTTTTTAAAACTTTATGGATTGATTTTAGAGAGAAAGAGAGAGGAAAGTGGAAAAGAGTGCGTGTGAGAGAGAGGAACATCAATTCCTGTATGTACCCGACTAGGGATCAAACCCACAACCTTGGTGTAAGGGGATGATGCTCTAATCAACTGAACTACTCAGCCAGGGTGCTTCCTGATATTTGAAACAGAAAATTTAATTTAAGGAATCGGTTACACAAGAGATGATAGAGCTAAGTAGCCTAAAGCGGCACTGTGTGAAGTCCTTGAGATTAAGAGCAGAAAACTGCTACCACTGCCTAAAGCTTAAGGACCCAGGGTCACCAAGTAGAAGCTGAGTACCAGTAGGCCTCGCAGCAAGGGCAGGTCCACAGAAGGGACAGCCATTGCTGCAGGCAACGCCTGAAAGGGAGCGGGGGCGGGAATACCAGGCTTCTCCCTTTTTGCCATAATGTCTTCCTGCAATGACGTCCAATTGGCTGAATTGATGCCAGAAACAAAGGGCAAAGGACGCTGGGAGAAGTTATTCTCTGTGATACAGAGCAGGGCAGAGTAGGGCAGGGATGGACCAGAGAGCAAAACAGGTCACGGGTCATGCATGACTTCAGCTGTCTTTCTCTCCATGGCAATGTCCTCCTTCTCTTCCTTCTCTGTCAGTCTCTGATCCCAGCCACCCAGGCTCCCTCGATAGCTGGTTTTCAGTTGGGCACAGCTAGTGGTTGGCACCAGCAAGAGACTGGGAGGTGAAAGGAAAAGTTGGACTATTCTTTACCACTCTGTCCATGCTTTGGAGCCGTGTCTCTGGCAGGGGTGTTGTCCCTCCATGATTTCAGGTCCTGCTAAAGACCTCTTCACTACAACTCCAGGTCTCACCAGGACTCACTGAGAATGCAATGGCTTCCTTTTATTGCTGCTCTCTAGCTGTTTTCTTTTTCTTCTTTTTCTAAGGGAGAGGAGGGGAGATAGAGAGATAGACTCCCACATGCATCCCAACTGAGATCCACCTGGCAGTCCCTGTCTGGGGCTGATGCTCTGCCCATCTGGGGCTATGCTTGCAATTGAGCTATTTTTAGTGCCTGAGGCAGAGGCTCCATGGAGCCAACCTCAGTGCCTGGGGTCGATGCACTTGAACCAATCAAGCCATGGCTGAGGGAGCAGAAAAGAGAGAGAGAGAGAGAGAGAGAGAGAGAGAGAGAGAGAGAGAGAGAGAAGTGGGAAGGGAAGGGGTAGAGAAGCAAATAGTCTCTTCTCCTGTGTGTCCTAACCAAAAATCAAACCCAGGACATCCACACGCCAGGCCAATGCTCTATCTCTGAGCCAACCAGCCAGGGTCTCTGGGTGTCTTAATATCCCTTGTTGATTCTTTTAATTATGCCCACAGCTATGTCAGTAGTATCTTCATTAAAGTCTCTTTATTTGAACAACCTGGGTGGCATCTTCATTAAAGTCTCTTTATTTGAACAACCAGTAGTATCTTCATTAAAGTCTCTTTATTTGAACAACCTGTTTCCTGCCAGGATGCAGGCTGATACCCTGAGCTGCACTCTTTCCTGAACTCCTTGCAGGTGCCATGCTTTCCCCTCTTCCTAGCTCGAGAGAGTGGTAGAGCAGAGGAGTGCTGACCTTAGGGATGGACAGATATGGTGTTATTTCTGGGTCAGTCACTGACAGACTGGGAAACTGGCTGGGAGAGTTATTTAGCCTCCTGAACCTCAGTTTTTCTTCCCACTGAAGTTGGGGGGGATGATGGAGTTTCGTTGGATTAAATGGGAAAATCTGTGCCTAGCCTGTGTGTTGCAGGCCTCATCATCAGCCTGTTATCACCAAAACAAGGTCTCATGTTCTTTTTATATTCCAATTTTTGTGGCATGAATTCCCATCCTATTTGACTTCAGGGAATTAACTCCTTTCGAAGTATTTCCAGTTAGTTCTAGACATTTTCAATTTCCCTCGCTAACCTGTTTCTTTCGCAGTTGCCGTGGGCTTCTGTCCTGTCATGTTTTGCTGCCCTGGCTCTCATATGTCCAGGATCTGTTTGCAAGGCTACTTGCTGAGGCTTCGCCAAGGCTGCAGGTTATCCAGGGTCAGTGTCCATCAGCCGAACACAGCCCATGCCAAGGATGTTGACTCTCAATGCTCCCAAAGAGCCTGGTCCTTGGGACGCCTCCATGTGGCCTTTTTCTGTGGGGAGGAGGGGAGAATGGCCTCCCCTGGCTCCAAGCCATCTCAGTTTCAAACATGCAGAGCCTCTCAGAGTTGCTCTAACTAGTTCCTCAGCTAATTTCGCATGAAAACAAAACAACTCACAGAGATTCTGAAACTTGCTCCCACACTTTCTTCTATAGGGGATGGTGGCCACGGTTTAGACTGGGAACAGATGCTTTGCCATCTGCTTCGTTTTTCTCCTCTGCCCCTCCATAACTCTACCCCAAACCCCACACCTTCCTGCTTCTTCCAGTTTTCAAACTGAAACTTTTATATACATCAACCATTGTGGGATGGACCAGGGAGGGTCAATTAGGGCAGAAAGGTCTAGAGGTCCTCCATATATGAGTCAGAGTTCACTCCAGTTCTATATGAATGATTCCTGGTACAATACTTGGAATATGGTACATGATCAATAAATGGTAGATGCTATTTTCATGTAAATAAGAAATCCCATTTCCTACCATCCAGATGCTACAAGTTCTTCAAGGTTCAATTTAGATGTCACTTCTTACAAGAAGCCTGCCTGTAATCTCTTTAGTATGAAGTGATCTTTCCCTCTGTCCTAGTTTCCTAAGGCTGAAGTTGCAAACTACCAAACACTGGGTGGCTTGAAACAACAGAAAGCTATCCTGTCACAGTTCGGGGGCTCCACATCTGGAACTTGTGTGTTGGTAGAACCGTCTTCTCTCCTTCTGCTCCAGGGGAGAACGCTTCTTTGCCCCTTCTTGGCTTCTTGGGGTTCTCTGTGATCCTTGGTATGCCTTGGTGTGTGGCTGCATCGCCCCAGACTGTCTTTGCTGTTTCATGGATGTCTTCCCCCTGTTTTGTCTTCACTTCACATGGTGTCCTCTCTTAAAAGAGTACCCGGCAGAGTGGATTAGGGCCTACACTAAGGACCTTGTTTTAACTTGATTATGTTTGCAAAGACCCGATTCCCCACTAAGGTCCCATTCTGAGGTCCTAGGGGTTAGGACTTCAAAATATCTTTCTGAGGGACAGCATTCAACTCATCATACCCTCCAATAATGTAAAATCTAATAGCAACAATCTTGCTTCTCTTTTGACATCATATTCTAGCTTCCCTTTTAGTAATTTATCTTCTATCCCAGAACAACACTGGACACTCCTACAGGAGCATCTCTTTCTGATTCACTTCTGTGCCCTGGCAATACCAGCCTGTCCATAACGGGTCTGATAGTAAATGAACTTTCTTGGCTCACAACCAATGCATCAGATTGGAGCCGGGGCCACCTGCTTGCTATGTACATTTCTGAGCTGCGTGTGTTTTCGACTCCTTGGCTGATTCCTTTTCTTGAAAGAATATAGATCAGTAGGATGGGTTTGGCTAGCTGAAATAGCTGGTCACAACCCACCTCAGGTCGTTAAATATTTATGTTTTCTGCGCATGAATAGCAGACTTCACTGTATTGGAGAAACAATCCTGTTTGTCTGCAGTTTATGGCTCTTTATTCTTCTTTTTCATTTTCAGCATCCTAATGATGTTCTTAGTTACAGTTGCTATGGAAGTACTGTGGATTTTCCTGCAATGCTGAGTGGGCTGGTGCCTACAGCAGATTTATGGTGATGCCCAAGCCATGGGTTTCACTTACCAGTTTTATAATTTAGCATTTGTTTGTCATCAGGGGAGTGATATGCTTTTATTTTGGTCCCTTGATTTATCACACTGATTTCCCCTCCTTTTTTTATTGGTTCTGGAGTTCTCATCATATTTTTAAATACACAACCCATGATTTCACAGGATTATAATAGCAGGGCCAGCCTCATCTCTTGTAACTAAATAAATTGATAAACAGGTGTGGGCTCTCGATATTCATGTGGGGAGGAGCGACCTAAGCTTGTCAAAGCACTGGAAATCTTTTAAGGATAAACAGTTTCAGAATCAAGACTGAGTAATGGAGGAGAAATCTGTGCTATCTGGAGACTGGGACACTGGTTGCTTTTATAAAATGGAAATAATAATGGTAATATATGTTCTACCTAGTTGATAGGGTTATAATGAAGGCCACATGACTGATGTATGTGAAAGCAATTTAAGAGCTATCCAGTGCTATCAGTACTCACAAATGTCACTGTGAATCACAACAACTAAAATCTTAATAGTCTCAGCTTTCTGCTTTGACCTAGATGTCTTTGACCTGCGTGACTGTGGGAAGTAACATCTCTGGTGAAACAATAAGATATCACCTCACACTAGTCAGATGTCTATCATCAATAAATCAGCAAACAACTAAAAAATACCCAACAGACAAGTGTTGGCAAGGATGTGAAAAAACCATGCACTATTGATGGGAATGCAGATTGTTGCAGCCACAGTGGAAAACAGTACAGAGTTACCTCAAAAAATTAAAAACAGAACTACCTTATGTTCCAGTGATTCCAGTTCTGTGAATAAATCCAAAGAAAGTCAAAACAGTAATTTAAAAATATATGCACCCCAATGTTCATTGCAGCATTATTTACGAACTATAGAAATGATCCCTGAAAGTATAGTCTTGCAGCATTATTTACAATAGCCAAGATTTGGAAACAACCCAAGTACCCATCAGTAGATGAATAGATAAAAAAAGCTGTGGTATATTTACACATTAGAATATTACTTGGCAAAAAAAAAGGAAAAATAATATTACTTGGCAGCCCTGCCTGGTGACTCAGTGGGTAGAGTGTCAACCTGGTGTATGGACATCCCGTTTGATTTCTGGTCAGGACACACAGGAGAAGTGACCATCTGCTTTCCCCCCATCTCTTGTCTCCCTTTTCCCTTCCTGCAGCCAGTGGCTTGATTGGTTCAAGCATGACCGCAGGCACTGAGGATAGCCCAATTTGTTCAAGTGCATCAGCCTTAGGTGCTAAAAATAGCTTGGTACTTGAGCACTGGCCCTAGACAGGGTTGCTGGGTGGATCCCAGTTGAGGCATATGCTGGAGTCTGCTTCACTATCTCCCCTCGTCTCACCTAAAGAAAAAAAAATATTTGGCTGTAAAAAAGAAGAAAGTCTTATCTTTTGCAACAACATGGATAGACCTGGAGAATATTATACTAAGTGAAATAAGACAGAGAAAGACAAGTACCATATGATTTAACATACATGGATTCTGATGAACAATAATAAACTAATAAACAAAATAGAAACAGACTCATAGATAGAACAGACTGACAGCTTTCAGACAGGAGAGATGTTGTGGGGCTTAGTAAAAAAGGTGAAGGGATTAAGCAAATAAATCCCAGAACTCATAGACACAGACATAGACACAGTAAGGTGGTTACCAGAAGGATAAGGGGGCAGGGGACGTAGAAGAGGATAAAGGTTGGTGTAAATGGTGATGGAAGGAGACTTGACTTGGAGTGGTGAACACACAATACAATATATTGATGATGTATTATAGAATGGTACACCTGAAACCTATATAATTTTTATTAACCAATGTCACCCCAGTAAAGTCAATGAAAAAGAATGAACAACAACAAAACAATCTCCGGTGAAGACCTGAGTTGGCCTCTTTACTAAACAATCTGAACAAATGCTCAGGACATTTTGCAGCATGTTCCAGGTCATCAGGATCTATGTGTTAACTTCTTTTATTCTAGGCTCATCTTTTAAGGAGGGAAGGGATAATATGACATTAATTTAATTATCAGGTTAAAGAGGAGGAAAAAAAAATCTTGATTTTTCTAGATATCTTTTTAAAGTTAATTCTTTAATATAAAGTCTCGCTGATATATCTTTTGCTTGTCTGGCATATTGGCATGTATATTATAATTTTTCTCCTTCAAAAGTTTTGGGGTTATTTTTGTATATACTTTGGTTTAGAGTAGACACTCAGCCACTTACTAGAACACATTTAGGCATACAGACTTTGACAAGGCTAGGGGAAAGTTCTGAATATACTTAGTGATTTGATTTATGCATTTTAGTTTTTAAAAATCTGTTAATTTATTCTAGAGCTGCTATAAAAATTAATGTCATTGTAATTAAACAGAATTCTTAAGAAAGAATTTTCTGCCTGACAACTCTGATATATTTAATGTGCAGTTTCTCTTGATGCTTTTTCTTTTTCCCCCCTTTTTTATTGAATTAATTGGGCTGACATTGGTTATTAAATCATTTTCAATTTGCTCATTTGGAACAAATTTTGTATGTTGAATGCAGTTGGTTTCTAGCACTGACTCATTTTCCAAATACAAATAATACTCCCCCCCAAAGCTGACTTTCTCCTGCCAGCTGTTGTCCAACTCTTCTTTAAAGTGCTGTCAGAACATGGTCAGCTCATCATTAAAAGGAAATGGGCTTCTTGCCCACTCTTACAAAAGTAGAATGGAGTCAGATAATTTGACTTTTAAATGATAAGAAATGAAGAGTGAAAAAAGAACACTCAGAAACCTAACTAATTTCTAGGCTCAGGACTATTATTATGAGACACTTAAATAAATGAGATACCCAGAAATGAAAGGAAAAGCTACAATTTGCAAGGCTTTGAATAGAATGCAGCCAAATTTCCATTTCCTTTTAAATATCAACTAGCTATCACGTGAGTCGGTATAAATAAATCAAGAAACCAAGGAGTCACGGAAGACAACAGTAGTTTCATGTGGGCAGACAAGTATTTAGGCAACTCAGCATGAAAACTTGACCATATGCTCAGGCCTATTTCTTTGTATTTAGGTTTTTGATGCAAATTCCATTTCTGTCTTGAGAAAATAAACCCAGAAGATCTTCAAAGCCAACAATGACAAACTCGTTTTACTCGAGTGCCAATAATGTCAGCTCTAAAAATAACAGAGTTTTCAGTTCTATCTAATCAAATAATCATCTTGATCATTTTTGCAGCCATAGCTGCTTATGGAACTGATGAAAGTGACCATTTGTTTAAGATAAAGTCCAAAGCCAGTTAAACGAGGTTGGTACCTGTGCTGCCCACACGAGCACAGTCCACTTCTCTTTCAAGGTTTGTGGCGACTTTTTTAGAATAATGTTTTGCAGGGTAAAAATAGTTTATCCTGCCACAGCTGCTCTCCATTTGCCAGTTTACAACTTTCTCTATTTTTATAAAATTATTTATTTATTTATTCATTTTAGAGAGGGGAGAGAGAGAAAGAGCGAGAGAAGCAGGGAGAAGCAGGAAGCACCAACTCCCATATGTGCCTTGATCAGGCAAGCCCAGGGTTTTGAACCAGCGACCTCAGCATTCCAGGTCGACACTTTATCCACTGTATCACCACAGGTCAGGCCTCTCTGATTTTTGATTAGAGAGCGTGAGAGCCATCTCTTTAAGCCTCAATTTTTGTGTTTGTGGCATGGCTAAAATAACACCTTTAAAATAATATAAACTTGTTGCAATGATTAGTGGAATAGCACAAAGAACTTCACACAGGGCCTGGCATATAGTAAATGCTCAATAAGTCTTCAATCTTTCCTTTTACTATTGAAGAGGTCAATTTGGAAGTCATTAAACTTTTGTAGTCTTAGCTTTTTAGTTATGAAGGACAATGTCTTGATGTAAGTTTGTAGTTTATTTGAACAGTGATCCCAGCCAGCATGATCAGGAGTGGGAGATTAAGATTGGTAAGAGTAAAATATCATTAAAAGTACCCTGATCATCCAGTTACGATGGTGACCTAGTGGGCTCAATCCCACTGCAGTCCCACGGAGAGACTGTATAAACCAGCTGACTTTGAGCAACTTTTCATTTAGCTCGGTACTATGTAAGTTTTATTACTTTCTAAGAGTATTACCACATGAAAAGTTTGTGAAGCATTGCTATAAAGAGTCCTAGAGAAAATATAGAGATCTAACCTGCAGAAAGGAAAATTTAGTTTCAGCAGTGTGGTCAGAGGGAGTGAGGTCAGAAGTTGGAGACTTAGGGTCTTTGTAACTTGAAAAACTGTTTAGGAAAGAAAAATTCAGGTAAAAATTATGCCAATAGGTGGAAAACACAGGGAGGCAAATAAAAGCCTCTTTCAGAGTCTCTCAAAGTAAAATGAACTGCTTGTGAAGAGCAACACGTGATCTCATTTAATTCTTAGAATAATCATGTGAATTAGGATCTTTACTTTTCCCCTCAACTCCCAACCAAACTATTTTACAGATGATAAAATGGACATTTAAGAGGTTTTGTTATTCACCCAAGGTCACAAAGCTAGTTACAGCCAAGTGCAAAGTTGGGACTTGAGTTTGTCTGATGTTGAAGCCCATCCCCTTTTCTTCACCACGGACTAAATTGTTCTTTCTCTCAGGAAGTGCTTAAGCAGAGATTGGTTGTCCTTGGGAAGGAACCAGATGATTTCCAAGTTTTCTGCTGTTGTTGACGCCGCCGTCATACTGTGAAATAGGTGTCATATGCTAAACCCTCAGTACTACCTTTAATTTAATGATTGTCTGCTTCTTAAATTAAAATGTTAAGTTTTTGTTTATTTTAATGGCCATTAAATATTCTTGAATTACCTTTGACTTAGTACTAATAAAAACTAGTTTGTTAATTTTTTAAAGTATTCATTATTAGCATCTCTCTTTTGTTATACTGGAATATGCTGTTTGAATCAATCATAGCTTAGAGAACCAGAGACGATTAAAAAAGTCAAGCAAGAAAAGGTTATAAATTAATAAAAGCTAGAAATGGAAACAAAAACGAAGTCCAGACACAGAAAATGCCAAACAGATTATGCCTTAGTCTGAGAAAAAATCCGAGAGGCACGCAGAATAAAGCCTGTTGTAATGAGAGGTTGCTGAGCTCTAGGAGTTGAGCATACGGGTCAGAAGCACAATCCTTCTACTCTGCCTAACATTGTTTGGGCTTTTGCTTTTGGCTTTACATTTTAAGTAAGATGAATTTAGATGAGCCCTATGATCATTACTAAAGTGTTGGGGGTAGATAGAAGGTTCTATGAATTATGTAAATTCTTGCTTAAGTCTCTAGCAGAAGGGAAGGCATGCATCTGGCCAGTAACTCCTTAATCGCAGAAAACTGTTTCCTGCAAGTCAGGAATGTCGTCAGAATGCCCACTAGGTGGTGCTCAAATTATTGTATAGAATTCCATGGTTATGAGGATATGAACTGTTAAAACTGAAAGGCAGAATGTATTCTACCATTTCAGACTCAAGACATGAAGGTTTCATATATTGAGAGGACTATCAGTACTTTGCAAAATATCATGTGATATCAAAATGTCTACCCACAAAAGGTGAAAAAAATACTGCCTCAGAGTCAAGGTTAACATTGTTGGTAGCAACCTGGATTTCATTCAATATTTTTTCTATTAAGCTTTAAGAAGAATTCTAGTGCAGTAGGTTTTGGAGCATTCATAAAGATTTTAATTTATATTGTTATACCTTTTGGCCACCAACACTATTAAGTTGTTTTTTTTCACATTTGTACCTCATCTTTCAATGTCATCCCTAAAAGGTATTAAGATGTGGATCAATAATTCTGTCAAAACTGATTTGGGGGAGAAAGGAAAATAAAAGTCAAGCAGAATGAAATTCTTATTTCTGAGACAGGAAAGCAAGACTATAGTTAAAAGTAAGTGGTGTTGGCTCTGGGCAGGTAGCCAGCTCAGTGGTTCAGAACGTCGTCCTGACATGGCGAGGTTGGGGTTCTATCCCTGGCTTGAGCACATATACGAATCAACCAATGCCTTGGGGAGGGGCCCTGTGCTGGTCGAGGCGAGGGTGGACAGGGATACTCAGGGACAGGGCGACATGGGGAATTCAGCACAAGATGCAGTGTTAAAGGTAGCCCTTGCTCCCTAAAAAAGAAAAAAAAAAAAGAATCAAGCAATAAATGCTATGTCCCGAAGGGATGCGTTGGCGAAAACGTCTAAAAAGCTGTGACATTCTAAGGGACATGGTATATAGTACAGTATATGGACACGATATGTCTAAGCTGTTTTCTTATTTTCTGCTTCTTCTAGTCTGCTGAGGTTTGAAGAGAACCACAGGAGAAAGAGGAGCTGTGGATGGGGGCATGGCTTCAGGATGAGAGCCCTGAGGGAGCTGGGGATGGGGGCGTGGGTTCAGGACAGGACCCATGAAGGAGGTGGGAAGGGGTGTTGAGCACTTGGGGAGGGAATAGGGGGTCTAGTTATGAACCCAGGTACAGACTAGGAGACCTCTTCCATCAACATTGCTCTGGCATTCTGTGGAATATTTTCCCCTCTTCAAGTGATAATTATATTGTTACAATGAAGCAAGGAAGAAAAAAAAGAGAACCTAATATTTCTTCAGTGACAGTTTTTTGTGTGTATGACTTGCCAACTCTGTGCCAGGCACTGGGGCACAGCCTGGAGCATCCACTAAAGACAGCGGGGTGTGACTGCTTTGAGTGTTTGTCCTGCTACTAAGAGCAGCATAAATATGGTCTGTGAACCCCTCAACCCCGTTCAATGAAGGCATGGTATTTGAGGTTTGGCTTCCAAACTGGTTTAGAATCTTGTTTCCCAGTCCTGTTTTGAGAAAGACTTGGAAAGGTTTTATGTGAAGGGAGCTGCACATTAGAGCTGGAAAATCGGACTGCTTACTTTACTGGTCTCCTTTTATTAGAAAAAAAAACAAGTGTTTTTAATGTTAACATTTGGACACTGCATTTGCTAAGTCTGGAAGGAAAAGAAAAGCCCTGCTTCACCTCCTTTCAGTTCCCGGGTCGGGTAGTTTGCTTTTCAGCTGTAGAGAAAAAAGCCTAGAGAACTACTGGAAAAAAAATCCTCCCAGCATTTTGAGCACAGAAACCTTTTGTGGAGCAGTAACTACAGGGCCCTCGGGACAATTTCCAGGAATTCAAGACTGCTGGATCGACATACCCCCGGCAGAATGCACGCATCCTCTTTGTGGAGAACTGTATGTCTAGATCGAGACAAGTTTCTGTTTGCACAGGGACTTAGGGGAAAGAGGGATGAGATAGGCTAGAGGGAGGATGATGAATACAGTGAATAAGATTAGTGTCCTTCAACAACATGTTTGTGGCCCTAGGACAGGGGTTGGGAACCTTTTTGGCTGAGAGAGCCATGAACGCCACCTATTTTAAAATGTAATTCCGTGAGAGCCATACAACGACCCGTGTACTTTATGCATTATCTAATAAAAATTTGGTGTTGTCCCAGAGGACAGCTGTGATTGGCTCCAGCCACCTGCAACCGTGAACATGAGCGGTAGGAAATGAATGGATTGTAATACGTGAGAATGTTTTATATTTTTAACGTTATTATTTTTTTATTAAAGATTTGTCTGCGAGCCAGATGCAGCCATCAAAAGAGCCACATCTGGCTCACGAGCCATAGGTTCCCGACCCCTGCCCTAGGAGGTCCAGCACTGTGCCGTGCTCCAAAGTGGAAAATAATGCAGAGCTTTGTCTTCAAGGAGCTCACCGACAAGTAGGTGAGACAGATCAATGTGTTTTAAGTGCTAAAACCAATCAAAGTGTGGTACTGTGCTGGTATGGGGTGAGTGGATGTCTGGGAAGGCCTGGGCTGAATCCTCAGGCAGCAGTCCTTACCCAGGAGAAGGTTTGGGTAAAGGGCTTCAGACACTGAGGACATTCTACGTGGATGAGGTAGGCTGGGGCTTGGAAGTGGTTCAGGACAATAAGGAGAAGCAAGAGATGAGGCTGAAGAGGGAGGCCCTTGTCCAACATAAATCCCCACCCACCATGCTAAGAAATCTGGACAGCCTCCTCAACACTCCCTGGAAACATTGAGGGATTATTTAAGGCAGTGAACATTTAAAAAGATGTGCTGTTTTGTTTTGTCTCTTTAATCTTTATTTTTTTTCACTCACTGAAGAAAATTGGGAGGCTTTGTAGAAAGGTGTAAAGAGAGATATAAAATCAACTTTAATTCTATCACACAGAGACAACCATTGCTAAAGTTTTGGCATATTTGGCATGTATCTATTTACAAGTTTATAATCATTTTATATATAAAATTGTATTTTTCATTTTTATTAATGTTATTTCCTGAACAGTTTCCTACTTTATATTCTTTTTATTTATAAATTTCTACTTTTGAAATCAAATGAGATTTACAGAAGAGTTCCTGCATGTTCTTCATCCAACTTTCTCATTTTTCTGTCAAAATGTATTATATATATATATATATTTTTTAATTACAGGAACAGAGAGAGTCAGAGAGAGGGATAGATAGGGACAGACAGGAACGGAGAGAGGTGAGAAGCATCAATCATTAGTTTTTCGTTGCCGTTGCAACACCATAGTTGTTCATTGATTGCTTTCTCACACGTGCCTTGACCGCGAGCCTTCAGCAGACCGAACAACCCCTTGCTGGAGCCAGTGACCTTGGATCCAAGCTGGCGAGCTTTTGCTCAAGCCAGATGGGTCCACGCTCAAGCTGGCGACCTTGGGGTCTCGAACCTGGGTCTTCCGCATCCCAGTTCGACGCTCTATCCACTGCACCATCGCCTGGTCAGGCTCACTTGCTTTTTAAACCTGTAACTGTTGATTTAGAATAATAAATGAGTGAATCTGACCTCTGAGTCCTGGTTTCATAGAGAAGTATGAAAGAGAATAGTTTTATTTTATTTTTTATTTATTTATTTTTTTACAAGGACAGTGAGAGAGCCAGAGGGATAGATTAGGACAGACAGACAGGAATGGAGAGAGATGAGAAGCATCAATCATCAGTTTTTCGTTGCGACACCTTAGTTGTTCATTGATTGCTTTCTCATATGTGCCTTGACCGTGGGCCTTCAGCAGAGCTAGCCACCCCTTGCTGGAGCCAGCGACCTTGGGTCCAAGCTGGCGAGCTTTTGCTCAAGCCAGATGGGCTTGCACTCAAGCTGGCGAGCTCTGGATTTCAAACCTGGGTCTTCCGCATCCCAGTCCGATGCACTATCCACTGCGCCAGCGCCTGGTCAGGCTCCACTGAGTATTCTAAAGTGACTACTAACTAAACTAGAAAACTGGCCATGGTACTGTGAGTCAGTGGACGTTTTTAGGCTGAAACACAATTGTGCTTGAACAGGGATCTCCAGGGGTGACAGTGCACTTACCTGAAGAGTGGGAATTCTGGGTAAGAGCACTTTTCTGGGCAGGGAGGGGCTCCCAGTAGAAGGGACTTCAGCACCCCATGGCTTAGCTTCCATGTAGGAGCAGCTGTGAGTCCGACTTCCCTATGAATCCTGATTCACTAAGATATTGGTAAGTGATCTGCAGATGTTTCTTTTTATATATAAAAAAAGTAATAAAACTGAGTTTCTGCCCTGTGCTCTTGACTAGTTGAAACCCTGAGTCTGATCCAACATTTACTGGCATTGCTCAAGGACAAATGCTAAATGGCTTATGATCAGTTCTGAAGTACTGGGTTAAATCACTGGTTCCTCACAGATCATCCAAGGAAAATATGAAATGCTGACAAAAGTTACCACTAATGATAGAAACAAACTATCCCCAAGCCTCAGTCCTAGACCCTTGGCTCTTTCCCTTTTACCATCCGATATGATTTTTTCCTTTTTAATACATTCCTAACACATACTTGTCTTCTCTTAGGGCCATTTTTACACTATGCCATTCACATGTGCACAAGCTGTGTTTATTTCTTATTATCTTGTATGCTGTATCTTCTTTTTTTTGTGACAGAGACAAAGCGAGACAGAGAGAGGGTCAGATAGGGAGAGACAGACAGGAAGGGAGAGAGATGAGAAACATCAATTCTTCATTGAGGCACCTTAGTTGTTCATTGATTGCTTTCCCTGTATCTTCTTTATTTTTATGTACTGCACAGTTCTCAGCACAGGGCCTTGCTATTTATTACATGCTAAATAAATCCTTTTAAAATTTAAATTTATTAATTCTCTACACTCTTTCTCTTATAGAAATCATGGAGCCTCAAAGCTTCAAGTTATATCTTTTAGTATACAAATTCTGTTGGGCATCTCAAAATGCTTCCTAAGTGGTTCTAATTCAATAACCCAATTTCATTGAAAATTTCAGAAAGCTAATATTGAAATAATCCTCCTTTTCAGTCTCTTCCTGTGATGGGCTGAATTGTGTCCCCCCCATCCCCCAAATTCTAATGTTGAAATCCCCAAATACCCTATTTGAAGATAGGGTCTTTCAAAGAGATGAGTATAGGTAAAATGAGGTCACATGGGTAGACCTTAATTTCTATGGCTGGTTGTCCTTATACTAAGAGGAGATTGGGACACAGGCATGGATGGAAGATGATGCGAAGATAGAGAATGAATGGCTGTCTACAAGCCTAGGAGAGAAAAAAGAAGAAGCCAACTCAGCTGAAACCTTGATCTTGGACTTCCATCCTGCACAACGGTAAGGAAACAAAAACCACCCAATCTGTGATATTTTGACATGGTAGTCCAAAAAAGACACTTTCTTTACCTGAATTATAAACTGGCTTTTCCAATGCACCTCCACATTTTTGTCACTTATGAACATTCTCTCAGGTACAAATATTTGGAGGTCTTTTTTCAATACTCTCAACCCCTCTTATCAACAGTAAATATTTTTGTGTTTTTTTTCTTCCCTTTATTGGCACTGCTATTACTCTAGTCTACCTCAATTTTGATTCTTATTTAATAGCCTTGACACAATTCTTTTGCTACATAGATCTCAGTATCTTATTTCTCTTTTATGATACGTTCCCATATGTACTCTGGGTGCAACTCATACTGAATGACTGACAGTTGGGGCACTTCTTTGTCCATCTTGTTGCTTCTGTTGAGAGTGCCCGTACTCTCTTCCCTAAGGTCTAGTGATCTATGGATCTGGACATAACCATGTGCCTTCTTGCTAACCTCTCATCTAAGCTATATTTTTCACTTTGGCATGTATTTTTTTATTTCACTAGTCTCATTTTCCTTACCTGTCTCTCTGCTCTGTTTCTACACTAGCTATAGTTTAAAATATCAAATTGACATTGAGTCACCCTTACAATAAAAAATGTGCTTCTCCATATAGTATACTCTATATTCAGGTAGCAGATACTGAAGATTAACCTAGGATTACGTTAGAGTTCTTGGTTTAGTCTCAGTCTATACTAGCTTTATGACTTTAGGAGAGTCTTATAACTTTTTTTCACCTTCAATTTTAAAGTGAAGATAATATTTAATTTCACTTGTGTATTATGAAGAAAAGTAGATTAAACATCTGAAATATTGGTAAGGCACTAAGAAAGCAGTATTTGGTGTTATTTGTTGTTGTTGGTCTTCTTGACATTTGCCTTAGTGTCTATTATTGCCACTGGTCATCTATTCCTAAGTACCTGGCAACTTCTTTGAAAGACTAGATCATGGATCATAAATTATTTCCTACTCCTACAGCACCTAGTTGTTGTTTAATAAATATTGAAGTTAAAAAATTCTAACCCCTAAAATAACAATAGTTAAAAATGCTTATAAGTAGGGTGATTATTCAACACACATTGCACGAGATTATTCCAGTTTACTCTTGTTGTTTCAACATAATTTAATAGTATCCCCTCTCACTTTCAAAAGTCTACTTATTTGGATAATAAAATATATATGGTCACCCTCCCCATGAATGACCCTATTTAACAGAACCATGGTAGTTTGTTTCATGAAAATGTAAGGGGTACAGGGGACAAAAGTCTCTGAAGGAAGAAAAGCCTAAAGATAAAGAGAGTTGAATCCAAAAGTAAAGGTTCCATTTGGGAAGACATTTCAGCTAATGGACATGACAAAGCCTGTGGGTAAATTTATTTTCCTTAAATGTTTGGATGTCGGATAAGATAAACCAGCTGTACTTCGCTGCAATATTGCCAAGTTTAGTCTTTGAGTTTAACTTTTGGCAGATACACTTGAATGCCATACAGCTTGCAAAGCTATTAATCATACTGTTAAAATGTGTGTTGTCAGAAGTTAAAGATATAGTCTATATTCTGACTTTAAATGGTGCTTGTTTTTAATCACCCAAGTGATACATGTATATCGTTTTGTTGTGCCTAGTTAAAATGACATTAAGTTATAGAGAGTGAAAATGTCTGTCCCTCCATTACCTCTCATCCACCAATCTCACCTTTCCATCTGTAAACCAATTTTAATAAAAAAACAACACAAAGTAAAAATTGAGTACAACTAAATTATAAATATTAAAATATGCTAGAGATGCAATAAATTAGTAATTTTTAATTGGTACAACCTTTCAGAAAGAGAATTTGGAAAAAAGTAAAAATAAAGATGTTAAACATGTCCTTTGACCTAGCAATTTCAGCTCAAAGGAATAAAACCATACAAAGATATATACGCAATGATATTCATTGCATTATAGTTTGTAATAATGAAAATCTAGATAAGATTAATGAGTTATTAATAGAAAATTGGTTAAATATATGATACATTCATGCAATGGAGTAATAAATGGAGTCATTAAAGATAATAATGTCAGGGCTACATTTCTTGGTATAGAGAGAGGTCCACAGTATGTCACCAATAAACAAAAGCAATTCAAACAGTTTTATAGTATAGTCACTTTCATATATATATACTTATAAATGCAGGTAATATAAATATATAAACACACACACACATATATATAATAAACTTCTACTATTGAGGTATATCTAATAAAAATACATGAAGGGAAATCACAAAAAAAAGTTAATAGTAGTTCTTTTTTATTTTTAATTTTCTTTTTAAATGATTTGAGAGAGAGAAACATTGACGTGTTCTGTTTATTTATGCATTCCTTCATAGGTTGATTCTTGCATGTGCCCTGCCAGGGGACTGAACCAACAACTTTGGTGTGTCTGGACAATTCTCTAACCAACCGAGCTACCTGGACAGGGTAATAGTAATTATTTCCAAATGGTAGAGTCTTTTTACTTTGTCATCTTTTTTATACCAATTTAATTTTAATTTTAATTTAATTTTATTTATTCATTTCAGAGAAGAGAGACGGACACACACACACAGACACACACACACACACACACACACACGGTAGGAAGGAGCAGGAAGCATCAACTCCCATATGTGCCTTGACCAGGCAAACCCAGGGTTTCAACAGGTGACCTCAGCGTTGACACATGATCCACTGCACCACCACAGGTCAGGCCAATTTAATTTTTATAATAAAGATATATTACTTTATAATCATCAAAAAAAACTTTTTTTATTTGTTTTTAAAAAAATTAGCAGGATTCCAGTTTTCAAACTTTACTTATAAATCATTCGTTTATGAGTTGTTTGTTTCACTCTCGCTGGATAGGTTGGTTGGTTAGTGAATTGACTTGATAGGCAAAGGTTGCAGGTTCTATCCCCAGTCAGAAGATATACAGAAAAAGATCAGTCTTTCTGTCTGTCTGTCTCTCCTCCTTCTTCTCCCTATAAAATCAAAAATAAAAATTTACAAGAAGAGTTGTTTCCCTCCCCCCCAGCTGGTGTAAGAAAATTCTGCTAACATTTTTGATGCCAATAATTACATCTATATATCAAATACATCTACACTCTGAAGCAAGATTTGTTTTTAATCAGTAAGACTTGAACTTTCTATTAATAGCAGTGTAGATGTAGAATATCTGATCCAGTGCCTAGAGCAGTGGTTCTTAACCTGAGTTCTATTGAACACTAGGGGTTTGATGAGTCAGTCTCAGGGGTTCGGAGAAGCCTCTGCCGCGGAGGCCAGAATAAAGTAATACCATAATTTGCTGTGAGTTCATGCACTTTGTTGATTTTGTTCTTTGAGCAAGATGATGTTCATGCACAGCTCATTTTGTGCACCAGTGAAAAAACATATACCTATGTCTTGAATT
Organism: Rhynchonycteris naso; assembly: GCA_037038555.1. Lineage (NCBI taxonomy): Eukaryota > Metazoa > Chordata > Mammalia > Chiroptera > Emballonuridae > Rhynchonycteris > Rhynchonycteris naso. Next base: position 23,106,069 of record CM073000.1, read on the forward strand.
TGGAAAAAAAATCATATTTTATTTATCACTAAAGAAGGGTTTGGTGAATGCACATATGAAACTGGTGGGTTTGGTATCTCAAAAAAGGTTAAGAACCACTGGCCTAGAAGTTTAACCAGTAGCAAACCGCTATTTTATTTTGGAATAATTAGTCTACATTAATTCTATAGAAAAAGAGTCCTAAATCTCTCTTCTGCCAAAAAAACCCACCACAACAAAATAATAATAGTAATAATAATTGGAATGAGAAAAGGCTGGTTAACATGTTTGATTGATATAGCATATTGTAGTTTAATGAGATGAAATTATAGTCTTTAGCTTTATTCTTTTTCAATTTTTTTTTTAATATATTGATTTTAGGGGTGGGAGGAGAGAGAGAGAGAGACAGGAACAGCAATCTGTTTTTGTACTTGCCCTGACCAGGGACTGGCAACCTCTGTGTATCAGGATGACGCTCTAACCAACCCGAGCCATCTGGCCAGGGCTTTAGCTTTGTTTTTAATGAATTGATTGCTTTTAAGGAAATAAAAAGAAAGTATATGGGAGAGAGGTGATAGAAGAAAATACAAATCTTCCAGGAGCTTAAAGGAAGGACTACTTTCTCTCCTTTTTTTTATGTGTCTTCTGGGTGGCAGATCTTAGTTGCCCAAATCCTGATGCTCATCACCACGTGAACAGGTCCACATAGCTGCCTTTGATCCCTTGGTTTTTCAACACACCAAAGAGCAAAACCATCATCCCCAATACCCAGATTGAAATAACATGTAAATTCAGATGGAAGGAATGGAGGAATGGGCACATCAGCTTTACCTGGGAGAACGTACTGCTGCCAGAACTGTACAGCTTGAATTCAGTCACAAGGACACATGGGCCAAGGACACAATGACTGGCTAATACTCTTCAGAAGAACCCAGGATGTGAAGGACAAAGGAGTCTCAGGTACTGTCCTTTCTAAAGGAGACTAGGGGATTATGACAACTCAACAGAGGTGGGATCCCGAGTAAGAAAAAGAGACATCCGTGGGACAATGTCTCTGGTATCAGCTGCTGAAGCTTGACAGGCAATATTTTGATGCTATTTTGTACTTAAAAAAAAAAAAGCCTGAATTATATCAAAGTGAAAAGTTTAAAAATTTAAACATCAGTTACAAAAACATATCAACTTGTAGCCTGTTACTGTGTGCTGACAGAACGAGACCAAAGAGATGAGGAGGGGAAGTGTGCGGCTGGCGGGGTTCTGGGCACACGCGGGTGCCTGGGGACACGACCCTGGAAAGCAAGGCTGGAGACAGATGTGAGAGGAGTCAAGGGTCACCGTGGAGAGCTCAAATCAATCAGCTACAAAATGGGGCCTTCGTGCAAGCAGTGGGTTCCCCTTGATTTCCCCTCCCTCCAAGCTATGAGAACCATTTGCTTCCACTAAACAGTGAAAACAGTCGTTTTAATGACTGTAAGGTACCCAGACTTATATACGGCTACTGAAGTTAGAAATTATGTATAGAGAATGCATTTGAGAACAGTAAAAAACCAAACAAACTCTGAATCGTTCTGATTCTGTGTTCTCCTAGCGTGTTCTTCCATGTCCCGTTTGTCAGTAGACCCTGTCAATGCTATCTTCACACTGTTTCTTCCTCTAGGGTCAGCATCAGAAAGCCTGCATTCGCTTCTTCACTTTGCATTTACTAGTCTGATGACTGGGCATTTCCTTCTGTGCCTGAGTTTTTCCACGAGTGCACGTGTGTACTTAGGTGGGGAGTGGGCAGGGTTCCAATGAAATAATGCACGTGAAACTCTTTGTAAATTGTAAGGCACTAGAAAAAGGCTGAGTTTTTTTTATTCAGGGCTTTACAATGTATTATCTTGAGCACTTCCCAAGTTTTATGATTTTATGGAATTAAAATTTTTGATTAACTGACTTAGAATTTCCCATTTCATAAAATAAATATATACATTTCCCTCACTACATTCTTTTATAAAAGGTAGGATGTTTTCACTGAAAAATGCTAAAGGATATACTTCCAGAATGAAAAACAATTCCTCCCAACCCTGTACGGACTTACATTTCTGTATCATCTGGTCCTTAGTTTTCTCATTTTGCAGCAGACTGTCTCCAATCAGTCATTTCAGGACCAGTATTTGTGGATCTGGTTAGGGTGCATGTGGGAGTCTGTCTCACTATCACTCCTCCTCTCACTTGGAAAAAAATGAATGAATAAATGAATGGATAGAGACACATTTCTTCCTGAGTCCAAGGAAGAACTGAGTCAATTCTTTTGCAGCTAATTAAAGGGAGGAGATGCTAGAGGCTGAAGATAAGCCAGGATACTCTTATGTTTTGGTAGAGAGAAGTGATCTCTATTTTTTACTTCTCTCCTATAGTCTCTGATGTGCTGTTCAGTTACCTTACCTAAGCCAGACGTATGTCCTTAAAGTAGCAGAACGCTGCTGGAGAGAGGCTCCTCAGGCCAGCAGGGTTTAGTTCATTCTGCAAGCAGAGAAGGTGCTGGCACAGGATGTGCAGCTCTTTCTTCTGCAAAGCACCAGTTAGCAAACCCCAGGGTTGATGTTCTTTTTCTTCTGAGGACCAGGAGGGAGTGAGGTAGAGTAGATAGCTTGACACACATACCACACACACTTTTCATCACTCCATTAACCCTATACGTCTCTCTCTATATGAAGTCCTTTACTGAATGGTTAGGATAATTTCAAAAGGCACTTCCAACACAGAAGGGAGAAGTGTTAAACTTTTAGCTATCTTGGACTTTCCGTTGCATCAGGAACCAAGTCCTGCCGATGCTTCCTCCACTTCAGGCTTGGCTCTTTGGCCCTTATGTTTGCACCTGCACCTGCTACTCCCTCCATCCTCACAAGCACCTCCAGCTTCATGTATCTTGGTCCAGCAACGTCAGCTCCACTGGGGAAAATAAAGCCTCTCTGCATAAGAGGAGATCTGGATTAGAATGACACCCTGGGCTTCAAATTTGGGTGGGCAAGCTGGATGAGTATGAATATACTTGCTGTACATTACTGTTGTGTGTGTGTGTGTGTGTGTGTGTGTGTGTGTGTGTTAAGTTTGAGGACTGGGTAGCGAATGGGCTCCACTCCCCTGAGTGTGCTTTCATGTGTATCTTCTAGGTGGACTTCAGTCTTCCCCTCAGTAAGAGTAATAAGGCTATTGGTTTCTTGGTTAGTTGACAATATATGAGTACATTTCTCAAAAGCAGACATTAGTTTCTCTGGATATATCTTAGTTTAAACTTGTATTGCTATTTTCCCCTGCTAACATGGGTGTGGTTCTCCCTTTAGAAACTATTCCTAATCATCATGCTGAGATGCAAAATCGGGCTTCTTTCCAATTTTATCGCATGGGAGGCAGCAGCCACAAGGAGGACCTTTCATGCTCTCTGCCTCTCCTTGTGCAAGGCACTACTCTTCATGGAAGTATCCTGACTGAAGGGGTTCCCTCTGATCAAAAGGGGATAGGGAAGTTTTATCTTTTCCATCCTACTATTAATGTCTGTGTGAGAGAAGCTGATTTTGGAGAAACAGGGTAGTTGATTTCTAATAAAACATGATGTTTTAGGTCTTTTTTTTTTTTTTTTTGCTTAAAGTTCTTTTTGTTTTGCAAGAAAGAGAGTAGATGATGACCCAGGATAACAGTTGTTTCAGTACCTGGTGTGGATAAGACCCCTTTTCTTCTACGTTTTATTATCCTTCCCACCTTGCCTTTCAAAGACTGCTGCCAGAGCTGAACCTCGTGTTGACCCTGAGCTCAGATCATTGTTATGCTTGGTAGTCTTAGGAATGAATAAACAGACTCAGAAGCTTCCGATATGGTGATTTTAAATGATTTCTCTTAAGTATAAAGTGGAGAAAGTGTGCCAGCCAGCGTCTGAGTTCCTGGTTCTATTTTCCTTTGCCTTCTCAAGACAAATATTCAGAAAACATTCCCAGTTACTTGCTGGGAAGTTGAAAGCTAAGACAGTACTTTAAGTCTCTGCCCTTGGGCAGGGGGGTCACAAAATTCTCACATCCAAATTTGAACTAATTTTACTTTCAAGTTTAAACCAACAACTATGACACATTGCCTCATCTGGGCTTTTTATGATAATATAGAATTATTTAGGGGGAAAAACTCACTTTAAATATAAATATCTGCCAGGTAATTTTATTATTATTTACCTTGTTTTTAAAGCAGAGTTACATTTGAATATATATGACTATACGCAGGTTATTTAACTCTTGACTCTTTAAGTGTTCCATTTAAATACATAGTTGAATCATTAGCAAATATTTTTGGCTTTTCAATTTTATCCCCAGCACATTTCCATATGCTTTACTGAGTTCAAGGCAGCTGCTGAATTTTAAACAGTACACTGAAAATTATGTGCCCAGCCTGGCCAGGCAGTGGCGCAGTGAATAGAGTGTCGAACTGGGATGCGGAAGACCCAGGTTTGAGACCCCGAGGTCGCCAGCTTGAGCATAGGCCCCTCTGGCTTGAGCAAAAGGTCACCAGTTTGGACCCAAGGTCACTGGCTCCAGCAAGGGATTGCTCGGTCTGCTGAAGGCCCGCAGTCAAGGCACATGTGAGAAAGCAATCAATGAACAACTAAGGTGTCCCAACGGCAACGAAAAACTAATGATGGATGCTTCTCACCTCTCTCCGTTCCTGTCTGCCTATCACTATCTATCCCTCTCTCTGACTCTCTCTCTGTCCCTGTAAAAAAAAAATATGTGCCCAAATAAAGATATGAAAATTTTTGCATAGCTATCCGCATATAGCTAAAAGATAAATATATCAAGTGTTTTATCTACATCTCTCAAAAACACAACTACTAAAACACATTTATTTTACTTAACATATTGTAAATCTATTAGGATTAATGGATGTTCTAAACAATCTTGGGCCATTTAGAAGACTGCTTTTAAAAAACAGCATTTTCTCCTATAAAATAAACATCCCCAAAGCCTAGTACTTCTATCCCCACACAATGCATTCTGGAAATAACTCTGTCATAAAAGTCCATGATCTCTAATTCAGATAAAATAATTATGGAAGCAGAAAGCAATAATTGATTTTTAATTTTTTAAAAAAAAAACGATTTCAAGTTACTGTGTATAGCATTTGCCCCAAGAAGCATCATTAGTCAAAAGGCTTACTGTTTATTTATGATAGATTAGCATTTCTCAAACTGGAGTAATATAAAGAGAAAGGAAATTATGGAGGATATCCAACCGTCATTGTTATGGTAGTTTTTATATGTGTATAGTTAAGATACCCACAGAAAACCTAAATACATTTACATGTTAAATACAAAAGTGTATAATTCCAATTAACAGTATTAGCTTTCTAGATGATTTGCTAAAATGAAAGAACATTTGTTGGGGTTAATTATAGAAAGATTCAGTCACTTTTTTACTTGATGTTTTTTATTTAACCACAGTAACTCATCATCTGAATCATTGTTCCTATCATGATTACTTATTTTTTTAATTAAAAATTTAATTTGTTTTTAACCATTACACTTGATTGGAGAGCCAATCAATTTAATTGTTCCCACCAAAATGCAAACAGAAAATCTTATCCTGCTTGTATACTGTTTCAGGTCAGTATGCAAAAAAGCTGAATTAGAGCCATATGTCTACTTGCAGCACGAATTGAGTACTGGCTGGATGGGCTCAGCAGGATCTCAGAATCGCTAGATATCTTTGAAAGTGCAAGCCTGGTGAAAACCCAAGTGTTCTACCACAAATATCCACTTCAACTACTATGAAGTCTTAGCTTGTTCAATGAATTAAAGTATCATTTATCTTATTTGACTTTAATGAATCCTTTTCATGTCTAACTTCACCTTGATTGTATTTTCAATAAAACTTTATTTTTCCACACTGGTTTGTTTTCACAATAGCAAACGAAACCTTAACTTATTAAATGTCTTAGGAAACTGAAGGCTTTAGTCATGAGAATAGAATATCCTGCAGTTGCAAATTATGACTGCAAGATAGAAGTGACTCTGGTCTCTCTAACTGTTGAAAAAAATCCAAATTAAGGACACTGGGGAGGTGAGGGGATGATTGACATTTGGACTTTAAAACCTGCTAATAATCTAAGGGCAGCTAGACATGCTTACCAATACATGGCAAGCCAAACAGGGTGATTTCGGGCGATTATAAAACACCAATGGGATTTGCGTTATATGCAAGGGCTGTCACTGAAGTCATATAGCACTATTTGGAAGTAGTATAGACTCCCAGATGACACAGGATATACTTTTTATTAAAGTTTTAAAGCTTACAATAAAAATGGAAGGGAAAAATGGAAATTATAGTTGAATGAAGGGACCCCAGAAATTCAATTGGTTTGAGAAATCATTGGTTAGATCAAATAAATGAAACTGCTTTGAAAACTATAACACGCTCAGCAAATGCCAATAAAATTATTATTAGGAAACAAAGATAATTGGAAACGTCTGGAGTTAATATAAAAAAGATTGGATTAATTCTACATAGCAGACAGAAAATTCTCACACTTAAGACCATTAAACAGAGTTTCCAGGCAAACAACTGCTCCTATCAATCCACTGGAAAGAGCACAAAACAACCTAATTCCTTCGTAAATGCACTCTTGGGAGACTGACCTTGGTTCTAAAAGTTGCCCATGTGGCCTGGGTATGTGTGCAGGTTGTGTGAAGGGGAGGTGGTTTTGAGTGGGGAGGAAAAGAAACCTGTCCCTTTGAAAGAGATTGTAGCATTTGATTTGGTGACCCATGGCCTTGTGCCTCATGGGGAGAGAGAGAAGTAGGTAAGAAGCCCATTTAGAGCCAAGTTCCAAGGACATACAACACTGCTCCTGGGTCATTGACCCTGAAATATTTAATCTCATAGGAAAAAATCATGTTTCTTCTAGATGGCTGAAGATTTACCACACGAGCCCATGGCTGACAGATTGTTTTGTTGTTCAAAGAGAAGAAAATGCAGATAAGGTGATTCCACATGCGTAAGCAAGTTCCCTTTTCTCACTGTACTTAGGGTAACCCTGAACATTCATCTTGAAGTGTTTAAATTAGAATAAGGTAGACTTATTTTTATTTCCATTTTTTGAAATGTTAAAATCATTTTCTAGCTAAGAATACTAAATTTTGGACATGATTATCAGCCAGGTTGGAACTAAATCTTGGCATCCTAACAGGATCATATTTACACCTACTTCAGTTTCTAAAAAATCAGCCAACTGAAAGAAAATATTTTGATCAGGAGTTTCAGTAGGAAAGCCAAACTCTAAAGTGAAAACACATCTTCTGTGAAGGATTACATCATGAAGCGTATGAGAGCCCATCTGGAACTGGGTATAATACAGGAGAGTTCAGTTCAGTTCAGCAGACAGCTATGGACTACCCGTCCTGTGCCAGGCACTGTGGGAGTGGCAGGAGCGCCAAGATGAATGAGAGAGTTAGCTTGGTCTCATGGAGCCCGTGGTCTAATAACCAGCCTCATATTAAAAATTCAAATATTCAGAGTCATTTTGGCCCAAAGAACAGTGTATGTTGCCAAAATCTACCTGGATTCATGTAAAAACCCCACAAAAACCAATTCACTCTAGTTCTCATTTATCATGTTATCTAGACAGTACATTGAAAAATGCCATTAATTATAAAGCAAAATGTAAAATTGTATTTGAGGGTAGTTCCTTGATTTTGTAGATTCTTTTCTCATGCTCCCTTTCTGTAATTAAGTTCCTTTTAATGCCAATAATGTGATTCTAAGTATTAGGGTCTAGTACAGTGGATTCCGGTCATCTTAAATTTAAATAGGGAAAAATAATAAGGAACATTCTACTAAATTGTTAGGCACCAAATTGGGTTGTATGCTTACCTAAAATGGATATTTCTTGTAATCTTTGGATGTTCTGAGCTGGCATGAATTCTGCCAAAAAATTAACTTAACACAGAGCCATGAAATGCCTAAAATTATGGTTCATAGGGTAATTATCCATACATGATAAGTGGTTCTCATAAAAACCAGTATTTAAAACTATTTCCACATGGCTAAACCAAGGTCAGATTTTTTTCCTGTGCTTTTTATTAGTCTCCCAGATACAGCTGTGGGCAAAAGTAGGTTTACAGTTGTGTGTAATATTCTTTTAAGTTAATAAAGCTATTGTAATAATCATGACCTGCCTGCATTTTCCATACAAACAACTGTTAACTTACTTTTGCCCATCCCGGTATATACTACCAAGGATGAAGTTTTATTGAACCGTATGTTCATTGTGAGATTCATTTCACCCTCCCTCCCCCAAACAGTCACTCGCCTACCACGTGGATACACCTGAAGCAGAGGGACTGGATTAAAACTCATATATTTCCTATCCCACGTCTCTTCCAGATTCAAGATTTTGTGCTCAGCTCTACACTACGTGACCCCAATAGGAGGGGCAGCCTGGTATATCTGATGCACCATCTCCTCCTGAATGTATGCAAGATGCTGAGAAGCTCCAGGCAGGACAACCTGCCTGGGGCCCCGGCGGTCCCCCTATGTGGTCATTACAGCAAGAGGTGGATTTCACTGGCAAGTGGGGGTGAGAACTTGCCAGTGAAATCCACCTCTTGTGGAAAATCTGTGTTGTCAGGGTGAGCTTCTGGCCCCAGGACCATGGATGGAAGGGGCAGGGGACCTCACATGTGTATCTGAATGCAGGAAACCTCCACACTAAGCCTTCAGCAGTCATGCTCCCCAAAATTCTCAGTCCCTATTACAATGTCAGATCTGTCTTGGATTTTATAGAAATAGAGCGGAGGGGACAGAAGGGTTTTGGAGGGACAGAAAGTGGGATGAGATGTGGGGTGGAGCGAAGAAATAAGGGTGAAAACTATTTCAAACACTCCCCAATGAGATACTATAGGAAGGATGACTAATTGTGCTTTCCTGTATCTTGGGCTTTCCTTGCTCTGGTTATTCTTTTCCTTTTAAAATTTCCACTACACGTTGTGTACTGCTTAAAGAAGAAGAGGTTCATTCAGGTACTCACTGTCGAGCACAAGCACCAGAACAATGCAGAGCCTTCCAGCTTACTGTGCCCCCAGCAGTGCGTTCTCTTCCCTTCCCCAGTTTACCACTATCTTGAATTTTCTTTTTGATAACTTCCTACCTGTAGTATGTATTCCTGAACACTATGTCATTTCACTTTTGATTTTTTAGCTTTTATATAAACGCTGACTGTACCCATCAGGATCCAACAAGAAACAGATGGCACACTCAATATAGGTTAATTCAAAAACAATTACAATATTTTTATTTATTGATTTTGGTGAGGAAGGGGGAGAAAGAAAGAGAGAAACATTGATTTGTTGTTTCACCCATTTATGCATTCATTACTTGACCCCTGTATATGTGCCCTGACCAGGGATCAAATTTACAACCTTGATGTGTCAGGACAATGCTCAGGATAATACTCTAACCAACTGAGCTATCCAGCCAGGGCTTCAAAAGTGATTTTTTTTTTTTTTGCAGGGACTATTTGTGAAAGTGTATAAATCGGGAAACATAGGAATAATAGTTAATCAACTAGGATTTCATTGGACCCAATATGTTACACTGTAGAGACCTGAAATGTCGAGGGGTGGGAACTGTCACCACACCCAGAGTGAGGGACTCCTTTAGAGTTAGTCACCTGGAGAGGAGCAATGACAGTTTGAGGGACACAGGCAGACTTGCAGGGAGGCAGCTAGAGGGATAAACACATTGGCCTCACTTTCTCCCCCGCCTTCTGCTATTAGGGTCCCTAATAGACTTGAGAAGTTCTGGAAGCAGAAAGCACAGGAAGACATATTGTGGTTCATAGAGTCAGCAGCAGAGAGCAGGGGAGAGGATGAGTGTGTGGAGTAAGAGGTGGGATGGAAGATATCCAGCACAAAGATGAGTTCTTCTGTAACTTGCTTTTTCAGTTGACACTATGTTTTCGAGATTCACCCATGTTGATATATTTACTTTAATTTCTTTTTATTTATTCATTTTAGAGAGGAGACACAGAGTGAGAGAGGGAGAGAGAAAGAGAGAAAGGGGGGAGGAACTGGAAGCATCAACTCCCATACGTGCCTTGACCAGACCAGTGCAGGGTTTTGAACTGGCGACCTCAGTGTTCCCAGGTCGACACTTTATCCAGTGCGCCACCACAGGTCAGGCGATATATTTACTTTGTTGTTCATTCATCTCACTGTCCTATTTTTATACTCCTGTCTGTGAATTGACTGCAATTTATTTACCCATTTTTCCTGATGATAGGTCATTTCCAGTGTTTCACTGGAATTTCTTTAGAGAATATCCTAAGAGTAGAATTACTGTACTGAGACAAAGGGTCAATCTAGCAGATGATGCCAGATTATTTTCAAAAGTAGTTGCATCAACTAATACTTCTACCTGTCAACACTCGATATTTTCAGACTTTAAAATATCTGTCCATGGATGGAGAATACTATATAATTGTGGTTTTAATTCACATTCCCCAATTACTAATACGGCTGAACATATATTTGTTTATTTCTTGGTCATGTTTCCTCTTGTGAAATATCTATTCAGGTTCCCCCTTCTTTTCTATTGTGTTTTTATATTTTTCCTATTGAATATATTCTGATACAAATTCTGTGTTAGTTATATCTGACAACTTTCTTTTCTCAACTTGTGGCTCATTAAAAATATATATATGTTTATGTACTTTTTAAATTTAAGTTCTTAATTTAAATGTGGTTGAAATGATCAGTCTTTCTCTTTTAGGCTTGTGATTTTTAAGAAAGATTGACTTAAATCACACAAAACTTATTTTAATCATTTTAAGTTCAGCAGCGTTGTGCAAGTACCAACACTGTCCACCTCCAGAATCACATGTGTTTTTTTTTTTTTATTTATTTTTATTTTATTTTTTTACAGGGACAGGGAGAGAGTCAGAGAGAGGGACAGATAGGGACAGACAGACAGACAGGAACGGAGAGAGGTGAAAAGCCTCAATCATCAGTTTTTCGCCGCCGTTGTGACACCTTAGTTGTTCATTGATTGCTTTCTCACACGTGCCTTGACCGTGGGCCTTCAGCAGACCGAGCCACCCCTTGCTGGAGCCAGTGACTTTGGGTCCAAGCTGGCGAGCTTTTGCTCAAGCCAGATGGGCCCGCACTCAAGCTGGCGAGCTTGGGGTCTCAAACCTGGGTCTTCCGCATCCCAGTCCGATGCTCCATCCACTGCACCACCGCCTGGTCAGGCACATGTGTTTTTTTAATGTCTTAAGAAAGTCTTTGCTATATCAGAACAATCTGTATATTTTTTCCTTTTTTTTAAATTGTCTTTTTAAAAATTAATTAATTAATTAATTAATTTTAGAGAGGGGGGAGAGAGAAAGGAGGAGCAGGAAGCATCAACTCCCATATGTGCCTTGACCAGACAAGTGCAGGGTTTTGAACCGGCGACCTCAGCATTCCAGGTCAATGCTTTATCCACTGCACCACCACAGGTCAGGCCCATATATTTGTTCTTAATTCTTAAAGTTCTGCCATTCATATGTAAGCCATTGCATCACCTGGAATTGATTTTTGTGTATAGCAGGAGATAGGTAATACCCCTCCCCCCATATAGATAGCCAATTGTCCCAGCACCATTTAGAAATATCCATTTTTTCTCCATTGATTTGTATAATGGATTTGTCATACACCAAGGCTTCTTCATAGGTATGGGTCCATTTCTGGGTTTTGTTCAATTGGTTGATTTGTCTATACTTGTGTCAATATCTCATGTTCTTAAGTACTGTGGAATTATGATTAACCTTCATCTACCTGAAGGGTCTTTGGTTTTTGTTTATGGTTATATTCTTGACCAACCTTTCCTGGTCATCCTTTCTAAAATTTCAGTGCCTCTTCCAAAAACTTTATATCCTCCTTCTCTGCTTTATTTTTTCTCTTTAGTAATTATTATTTAACATAGTAATGTGTATACTTCTCTTGTTTATTGTCTCTCTTTCCCACTGGAATATCAGGTTTGTGAGGGCGAGGATTTGGAGCTGTTTCATCACTCTTGTATCCCCATGATAGAAAACATTGCCTGGCACTTACTAGGTGCTCAATTCACATTTCTAAATCAAATCACATACTGTTGACATATGGAGAGTAACTCTTCTCTCTGCCCTTCCCTTTAAGAATATGATTTTTCTTTAGTTCTCTTGGTTCTTGATGTTAAATAAGTAAAAGCAATTTGAAGCAAAAGAAATAAGAACGAGGTGTTCCTTAAGGTTTCTTCCCCAGCCATATCCCAGAGGTGGGCAGTGAAATAGACAGGGTGGAGGGACCAGTGTTTGGCTAACTGTACGTTAGCTTTTAGGGGTTGGCTGTCCTGCTGGAAGGACCCCTGGCCTGGTTTCCATGACAAGTGGAGCTGGCAGGATCAGGAGTTTATAGCGTCCTCCATGGGTAAAGAGACGTCCCATGCTTTTAGTTTTTAAGGTGACCCACACTGCACAGGGGGAGAATGAACACTCACTTTGATTTACCATGCTATGGCAACTAAAATCTCAGCTATGAGCGTGACACACTCCAGGACGGAACTCCTAGAACTTGGAGTCGTCTGATGGTGAATGCTCTGTGGGACAGTCTGTCTGCAGCTGGGTACTGCCCAGGGCCGAAACTGAATTGAGCAGCGATGATTCATGGAAATTCTGTCAGAGAAGGTATTCTGTGCTTTATTACCGGATAAATTAAGAAGCCAAGTCATTCTGGAAGGAATGTGTATGAAGTTTTCAGAGGAGGACTTGAAGTTTTATAGGTTAGAGTCACATTTGATTCAAACCACCTGTTGGAATGTCAAGCTGAACCCATCACTTTTCTCATCCATCTCTCACATTTTGCATCAGTTCAGTACAATAAATATTTGTCGAGGGCCCACAGAGTGCCAGACACCGTGGTTACAAAGATGAACAACACAGTGGTCCTGTTTCTGAGGTGCTTATTATGGTTGAGTGAAAGTAAACGTTATAGTTTATATGTATTTTCTGACCCTCATTGTGAGGCCAGGGTTTGTAATTCATGAGCATTTTGGTTGCCAGGGGTGAGCCTTGTGTCAACCCCACTTTTGTTGATGAAATACAACAAAATGCTCACAGTAATATATCAAATATGGCTACTGAACTGTATAACATTGTGCATTGTTGGTACTGTGATATGTAGATTTGTATTGCAATTGCCTCTGGCTACAGAAAACTGTCTTCACAGTGAGGTAGTGACCCAAACTGGCACTAGAAAACAATGAAGGTGCTGGAATAGCTAACAGAGACTGTTTTGTCTCTGAGGCTTAAAATAGATTTTTAAAATAATAAAAGGCAGCTATCACGGGACATGTTTAGTAAGGTATTAGTAATATTAAACATGTCCATATATTTTTTCCAGTTCTGAGTTGGTCATAAAACAGTGGTTCTTAACCTGGGTTCTATCGAACCCTAAGGGTTCCATGAGTCGGTCTCAGCGGTTCGGAGAAGCCTCTGCCGCGGAGGCCAGAATAAAGTAATACCGTAATTTGTTGTGAGTTCATGCACTTTATTGCTTTTGTTCCTTGAGCAAGGTGATGTTCATGCACGGCTCATTTTTTTTTTTTAAAGTTTTTTTTTCTTATTTATTTATTTATTTTAGAGAGGAGACGCAGAGTGAGAGAGAGAGAGAGAGAGAGAGAGAGAGAGAGAGAGAGAGAAAGGGTGGAGGAGCTGGAAGCATCAACTCCCATATGTGCCATGACCAGACCAGTGCAGGGTTTTGAACTGGCGACCTCAGTGTTCCCAGGTCGATGCTTTATCCACTGCGCAACCACAGGTCAGGCTATGCACGGCTCATTTTGTGGTAAAAAACATATACCTATGTCTTGAATTTGGAAAAAAAAATCATATTTATCACTAAAGTAGGATTCGGTGAATGCGCATATGAAACTGGTGGGTTCGGTACTTCAAAAAAGGTTAAGAACGACTGTCATAAAATGACATTACTTCATCTTTTAATTTGGAAGATATTATGGTATGTGCTTTAGGGATCATAAGGACAAACAAAAGGGCCTGTACAGAAACAATTTAGCTTAACAGTAACCCACCACCTTCGGACCAACTTGTACAGAAACAATTTAAAAGCTAGTAACGCAGGACCTGTGGTGGCTCAGTGGATAAAGCATTGACCTGGAATGCTGAGGTTGCCAGTTCAAGACCCCAGGCTTGCCTGGTCAAGGCAGATATGAGAAGCAATGATGAGTTGATCAGATCAATATTCATGTAACTGTTCTTCTGGTCTGTACTTCAGGTTTTTTTCAAGCAGTTATCATTTCAGGTGTGTTCCCTCAGAGCAAATGATGTAAATTATGTGTCTGATACAGAAAGGAAGGAATTAAGTTGCAGTGCAGCTGTTACAATAGTGGAATTAGTATGGTATGGTGGTATTTATTATGTGATCTTTGAAGTCACTTAACTTCTTTGTTTTGCAGTTTCCTTCTCATCTGTAAAATGGGTTAATAATAAACTCTACCTCATGCGGTTATGAAATAAAATGAGGTGGTATGCAAATCACTTAGAACATGTCCTGGCACAAAGTCAGTGCCAGCCACAGTTTGGTCCATATTGGGTAGGTGCTCTGAAGCTTGATATTGTTTCAATATACTTAGCATTTCTAAAAACTTGTCCATTTCAGAGCGCTCTTCACCTCCAATGACTACCTTCTCTAGAGCCTTCCTCGGCCACTTTTGTGAGTGAGACGCGCCTCCTAGAGGCCACAGTGGACTTCATTTTCAGCGCTTGAAAACCGTACAGACTACACAGCTGGTCTGGCTCTGACCCGCCACTGCCGCCTGTCGGCAATCTGGTATCCAATTTCTCCCCAGCACTTCCCACTTCTTCCGCACCTACTTCTCTCTCTCTGAGCCTGATTTCTTCTAATGACTGTAGATCCCCGAGCGACTTCTGCGTGTGTCATTCATTCATTCGTTCATTCTAGTTAATTTCAGGTATTTTCCTGAGCGCTCACTAACGCGAGGCCGGGTGGTGGTGGTGGTGGTGGGAGCTGAGGCGGGTAGTGACTGAACGTGGAATCTGTCGTGATGGGGACAAAATACGCATTGTTCAAAGATGGACAAACTAACGATGATCTTTTAGCTTGTTTTCTCTTCCGTAAAATGTGATAACATACCTACCTGACAGGATCGCTGAAAGAAAAATCAGAGCTCCTGATTGTCTAGCACCTGAAAGAAACACAATATTGAATGTAATTGAAAAATAAAATTTAAATATCTTAAAACAGCAACAACAGAGCTCCTCATGGAGAGCCAGGTGCAATAACTTGCTCAGTGAACGTCTATTCTTCCTCTCGTCTTCCCCGGACTGAAAGTGACGAGTGGCAGCCTCGAGGGTTAAAGCGCTACGTTTTCAACTTCTGGCATCTTGGCTTGCGTCTCCAAACAGAGTTGTTGGTACTACACTCTTCGGCCTTTGCACATTTTGCCGCTAGCATTCCAGCAGTCCCCCTGGCCCCCCCAACCTGTGCCAACCGTCAAAACCTACTAACTGTACTACGCTCTGGGCCAGCGCTGCGTAGGCGGGGCGCCCTGGGGGTGGGACTTGTGTCCCTCACTTCCGCTTCCTGTCCAAGTGAAATCTCCCGCCACCCGGGAAAACTGGCTGTCAGCCTGTGTTTGTTTCTTCGCTCTTGGTGTGGTCGTAGGTAAGAGGAACTCCTGTGGATTTCGGACGGACAGTAATGGTGGTGATGAGGCTTTCAAATCGAGAAGGAAGGGAGAGCACTTTGCGGGCGGTGGGAGCAGAAGGCTCGATCTAGCTCGGGTATTGATTATTGATTATTGGCTATTGGTTGTTGGGAGCAGAGGCTCAGGTGCCGGTGAGTGGAGTAGAGACAGCTTCGCCGGAGGAGAGTCGGGGGAGGATCGGGGGTGGGAATTTTTAATGAACTGTGGATGCTCCCTAAAAGGAGTTCCGAAAGACTGGATTCAAAAGACAATTCCGTTTCCCGGAGTCATTCAGATCGGAAGGAAGTGAGTAACTGTACCGGGTTCGGGAAGTTTCAGTTAGACAGGTACGCGCTTTCCAGCGAGTTCAGGATTGGAGCCGTCTTAACCTCATCTTAGCTACTGGGGCTGCAGAGATAGGAAGACCGTGGTGCACAGACAGTGAGCAGGCAACATCGCCCGACTCTCACGTGGCTGGAAGTTACGGTCGCCATCTACCTCTTCCCTAGCTCCTCACGTCCCAATTACAAAGTCGTTACAGGTGTATTGTAGAAAATCTGTGCAGAAAACACAGGGATAACCACTGTTAGCACTTTGTGTATGCCCTTGATTTTCAGTTTTTATTCTTCTTTTGGGTGTGTGGAGTTCGTTATATATTTTTTTGGTTTGTTGTTTTCTTTCCAACTTCACTTTCCATCATTTCACCTTTTTCATGTGCTTCCTTGTAAGGTAAGACTATGGAGTTTTCTGGAGGAAAGAGGAAGAAACAGAGGTTGGCAGGTGATTTGAGGAATGCTTGCTACCCTCACAGCCTTCAGTTTTACTTGCAGCCGCCTACTGAAAACATATCTTTGATGGAGTTTGAAAACTTGGCTATCGAGAGAGTTAAATGTGAGTGATATTTGAAGTAGGTTCTTGAGAACCTCACTTGTACTTTGTGAGAATGAGCGTGGTAATTTATTTCCTTTATTAAGCAATTCATTCAACAAGTATTTATGGAGGGTTTGCTGTTCATTTACTGTACAGTTCATATTTTTTGAGTCCACTGTGTTCTAGGTGGTGGTAGGGATTGTGAAATGAATAATGTAATTTTCACCTTTGACAAAGTTGTAGTCTAGTCCTTGGAGACAGACATCCAAAACGACCATCATAATTTAGTATTTTAAGGGCTCTAGTAGTGATGGTGGCTGAAGCTATTGGAGATGGGAATAAGTCAGCAGAGGAGAAGGACTAGGGGGAAGGTAACTGGTTTGCTTTGGTATACCATAGTAAGGAGGTACCTGAGGGACATGGTTTATGTTCAGGGTTCATTTGAAAAGTTTATAATTCTTGAATTTAAAAGCCGCTTTTTGTATCAATAGAAGAAGAGTTAACCCAAAGAAGGATTGTCAAGGGCTTTAGGAACTTTTGAGTAGGATGGAGCATCTATTCAGAATGCTTCATGTGGTTGCTTGTCAGGTCCCAGCTTCTTCACTATTGTGTCTTCTCCTTCTCTGCTTTGTCAGAAAGGAAGGATTGGCTTTCCGATGAGTCTGTGCTGAGTGAATGAAGCAGACTGCCTAGGAGGCAGCTCCGCATGAAGGATGCCAACAAGGGGTGCTTAATCTTTCCTGCATACGGACACCCTTTTCCGTTCCTCAACCACAGTGGCTCCTTTAAGGCAGTGATTATCACCATTCCTCCCTGGTGTTAGATTATGCTGTGGGTCATCGATATTTTCTGCACATGAGTGAAGATTACGCTTTTAAACATATAAAATTTAAATAATGTACCTGCAGAAAATAACGGTTACAATTTATCTTTTATAAACAAATTATTATGGAATTGCTATTCATAGAATTTATATCTTGAATTTAGTTTTTAAAAATTCCCTTGCATTTATATGTTTTTCTTTTCTTAAAAATTTTTTTCAGTGCTAAAAACTGTTGAAAATCTTGGTGTGAGCTATGTGAAAGGAACTGAGCAATACCAGAGTAAGCTGGAGGCTGAGATTCGAAAGATCAAGTTTTCTTACAGAGTAAGTAAAGGAGTGAAAGAAAAGTTTCTTCGGTTTTTGTATATTCACGTACTGAGTATCAGATGTGGGAAAGGTCTTTTATTATGCACAGAGCTTTCATAATAATTATATAGCATAGGCTCTGCCTGAAGTTACCTACAGTCTCCTAGGGGTGATTGACATGTAGTCAGATAAGTATAATATGGAAGGGTTTGGCAGCTTCGGGACTGTCGACATTTTGGGAGTGCTAATTCCTTGTTGCAGGGATTGTCCTGTGCATTGTAGGGTGCTCAGTAGCATTCCTGCTTTCTACCCACTAAATGTTTCCAGACATTGCCTTACGTACCCTATGCAGTACAGGATGATGAGTGCTGTTTTCAGATGTGTGCTCCAGGAACTCCATAGTAACAATAACCACCCTGTTCAGGTTGGGGTGGTTGGGGTGGTTGGGAAGGCTTCCTAGGAGACGTAGTGATGGAAGTGCATCTTGATGGATGTGATTAGCTTTCTATTTTGGGAAGATGACTGCCAAGAGGAGATTGTTAGGCGCATGTCTGGTAGGAGGAAAGCCGGTTAGTAAATGATGGGAGTGAGTTGAATGGAGAGAAGAAGAGTGATTGAAGAGATATTAAGAAGATAGAGGGAAAAGGGGGTGGAGGGACGGGGAGGTGGGGCAAAGAGGTGAAACGGGTGGAAAGAGACTTTGCATAGGGCATGGGGGGGCACGATGTGGTGTATAGAGGGTATTATATTAACTGGGACATTTTAAACCATGTCGACACAATAAATTAAAAATAAAAATAATAAATAAACTCTAGTTAATGATGAAAATGAAAAGACTTTGGTGACTGGTTGCAGGTAGAAGACAGAGTTACGAATGATACCTAGATTTCTAGTTAGGGCAACAAGGTGGATGATGGCGACGTTTCAAGGTATGCTACCCAGGAGGAGAAGCACATCTTAGAAGGGAGACGCTGAGTTTAGTTCTAGACATGAGTTGGAGCCTCTGGAAATATCTGGAGAACAATTGGTTATACATACAGGTCTAGATTAAGGAGACATGGAGTAGGAGTATAATTTCAGAGGAAGGTTGGGGTCATCGGGACTAGGTGAGAGCACTATTGGAAAATACTTGGGTGAAGAGAAGTGGATGGAGGACAGGATGTGAGGAATGCCAATATTTAAGATGAAGTGGAATTGGAGGAGTGTGGGAAGGGGAATGGGGAAGAGCTGCCTGAGAGGTAGGAGATCAGTCAGGATGACAGTGTCGTAGCAGCTCGGGAAGCCTAGAGTTTCAATAGATCATGATGTTAATGGTGATATGTAAGAACGACAACAGCAAACATTTCTGTTATGCTTACTATGCCCCAGAGTTTGTCCTAAATGCATTGCATATACTGACCCATGTAATTCACACAAAAGTCTTAGGTAGGTACTATTATTATATAGGATTATATAGATGAGGATACTGAATTATGGACAGGTTAAATAACTTGCCCAAACTCATGAGAGAGTAAATGGTGGAGCCAAGATTCAAATCAAGATGCAGACAGCTTCAGGAGCTTTGGATAGATCATGTAAGATGAGTCATACAGATTCACTGATTTATCACTGGGTTGACTCTTTGTAGATCGAGGTAGAACTCTGAGTGATGACTGGTTGGAGGAGGGAAGGTGAGGGCTGGAGATGGAATATGCATTTTTAAAAAATGTTTAGCTGAAAAGACGGGGAGAAATAGAGCTGACTCTAGATCAGTGATGGGCAATCTTTTGAGTTTGGTGTGTCAAAATTTGCCAAAAAACCAAGCATAACTCGGGTGGTGTGTCACTTCAAGAAAAAGACCATAATTTCGCGATATTTATAGTTTAAATAACAAAAATGTTTTGGCCTACAGACCTCCTGCACAGTGTCTACACTACAGCAAATAGTGTGCAGGAGCCGAGGATGAAACGTCCTTCTCGGCATGCGGCCCCATACTTCTCTGGTATGCGGCTGCGTGTCATCGAAAATGGCTACATGTGTCAGTGCTGACACGCATGTCATAGGTTCGCCATCACGGCTCTAGAGGAAATTCTAGGGAAAAGTGAAGATGTGTACTTACACACATACACACACACGTGTGGATGTATACACACACATATGACAGGAGGTAGTTAAACATTTACAAGCTGAGCAAAAAGATTTAGAAGAGAAAGATGGGAAGCTTGAAGATCCTTTGAGAGAGCATTTCAGTTCTCAGGAGGCAGAGGCAGATGGGTTGCAGGGCTTAGGTGTTGGAATTAGCTTTTTGTAGGGGGACAGAGAGATGCTTTGTCTATGGAGAAGGAAGGGAAGACAAGGCAACACAGCATGTGGACACAGACGCTTGGTTCTGAGGAGTCAGCCTGGGGGCCTTTATTTACTGTGAAATAGGTGAAGTCATCAGCTGAGAGAGAAGGAGAAGGTGGTGTGGTGTGGAGACTGGGTCAGCTAATGAAGGCTGAAACGGCTTTTCTAAGAAATGTGGACTGGTGATTATGCGTCAAATCCCACCTTTGCTGCTTAAGAGTTTTGTGACCTTGGACCGGTTATATAACTTTCCCGAGCCTCACTTGCCTCATTTTTAAAATAGGGATACATAGCACAGTCTACCTCATAGGGTTTTTAAAAGGATTAAATGGGTTAATAGATAAGAAATGCTTATAATAATGCCTGGTACCTCTTTAGTGCACAAGACATCTTTGCCCTCACTACAGTTATGTCCGTAAAGTCATGGTGCACTTTTGACCTGTGACCGGTCAAAAGTGCACCATGACTTTACGGACAGACTTTTTGGACTTGAATAGGGTTCTCTTAGTGTTGGGAAAGGTTCAGCTGAGGTTAGAGGCTGTACATTTTTAATATTCCAAATTCCCAAAGTTGTATTATTTTTTCAGAAGTTCTCAGCATATTGGAATAGGACTGCAGATTATAGCTGTAGATTAATTTAGGATGGAGGTTTTGCCAAAGATTGAAAAGCAAGATGTTGAGGATTCATGTAAGAAGTTGTTGAAGTGAGAATCCTGGGTATAGGCTGGATAGGAAAGAAAGTTAAGAGAGGGGCAATTGATAGGAAGAAAATAGTGGGGTTCCAACCCAGGATGTTTTGCTAAGATGAGTTCTGTTCTCAGTTCCACCTGATTGCTAACTTAAAAAAAATAATGATTAGGTCCTGGCCGCTGCTCAGTGGTAGAGCATTGGCCCTGTGTGTGGAAGTCTCAGGTTTGATTCCCGTCCAGGGCACATAAGAGAAGTGCCCATCTGCTTCCCCCTTCCTCCTCTCCTTTCTCTCTGTCTTTCTTCCCTTCTCACAGCCAAGGCTCCATTGGAGCAAAGTGGGCCCGGGCACTGAGGATGGCTCCATGGCCTCCGCCTTAGGTGCTAGAATGACTCCGGTTACATGGAGCAACACCCCAGATGGGCAGAGCATCAACTCCTGATGGACATGCTGGGTGGATCCTGGTCATGTTCATGCGGGAGTCTGTCTCTGCCTCCCTGCTTCTCACTTCGGAAAAATACAAAAAAAAGAAAAATGATGATTATCCTGGAAATCATATTATGAAATTTGTGTTTTTGAAACTTTTACTTTACACTGGTTTATGCTGACTCAGTATTTCTTGACACCTCTTACTATTCTAATAAATTTATTTTATTCATGTGCCATTATTTTTAAGGAAAACTTAGAAGATGAGTATGAACCACGAAGAAGAGATCACATTTCTCACTTTATTTTGCGCCTTGCTTATTGCCAGTCGTGAGTACACATTTATGCTCTCGTTGTCAAATCTCCTGTCTTGTGTTATAAATTGATACATAGAAAGTTAACGTGTATTGTACTGAGCATAGGAAAACCCAGAACAACATCAGAAACTGCTGGTTAATGATTAAACACTGTTGCAGAGAATTGTTCGAAACAAGTGGTTTATTATAAAATATCCAAAAAAAAAAAAAAAAAAAAGGTCTGATTGCAAAATTTTGCTTGTTGAAACACTTTTTTACCTTTGTGGGAGAGACTCTTCATTTGGGATTTAAAATTGGAGGTGACTTCTGATACATTTTTTTCCAGAAAGAAGTGATAATATTTATAAGAGATAATGAATCAAATACACACTTGACTTTTTAAATCCCTTTTTCACTCAGCCTCCTGAAGGGATTAAGCAAAACAGAACAAAATGAAAACAGCAGCAACAACAACAGAAAGTACCTCATAGACACAGACAGCAGTATGGTGCTGTGGGGGAGGGTAGAAGAGGGTTACAGACGATAAAGGGTGATGGAAGGAGACTTGACTTGGGAGGGTGAACACACAGTACAGGATAGATGATGTATGATAGAATTGTACACCTGTAACCTATATAATTTTGTTAATCAATGTCACCCCAGTAAAATTCAATTTGAAAAATACCTACTTGAATACGGTACAGGTTTTTAGAAGTTCAGATGTAGACTGAAACATTTTCCTTCCGTAGTTGATTTCTTATAAGTCAATAGTGCCACCCAGAGGGAAAGGAGTTAGTTGCCTTTTATTTTAAACTTTGTTTATTTTCCCCACTGTATTAATTTTGGTAAAATAACATCCTTATAAATTTCTTTTCTGTTTCTTTTTACTAATGGGCTTATCAAATGAGAATGTTGAGTTGTTTAATATCCCAAGATAATAACAAATTATCGACCAGCTTTGGTCCTAGAGATTTTCTTTTGTAAAATAGCGTATATCGTTTATGCAGTAAATGAATTGCTGACAATGTGAAAATCACTTTGGAAAACTAAATCATACTTTGCACATAGTAGCATAATTATTTTATAACAACAATAATGCTGATTATGGATCTGTCTTATAAATTAATACAGTATATTGGCTTTTAAAAAAATTGAGGTGTCCTCAAAAAATTGATGTATACTGTGCATATTTTGTGAAATTCTAAACAATAAAGCCATAAGCAAAGGTTACATTGTGAAGTTTACCTGATCACAATCTAGTCAGAGATAAAGTTACATTTATAAAATTTGGTTTTATTGGGCATTGATGGAACAACTGCCTTAGACAGCAGTATATCTAATCAAGTATATTCTAATGTACTTGACTGTTTTGCAGTTGCATTAAATGCAGTCAACTTTTTTTTTTTTTTTTTGTGAGAGAGGCAGAGACAGAGAAGGGGACGAATAGAGACAGACAGAAAGGGAGAGAGATGAGAAACATCAACTTGTTGCAGCACTTTAGTTGTTCATGGATTGCTTTCTCATACATGCCTTGGTCAGGTGGTAGAAGACTCTAGCTGAGCCAGTGACCCCTTGCTGAAGTTAGCAACCTTGAGCTTTAAGCCAGTGACCTTGGGCTTCAAGCCAGCAACTTTTGGGCTCAAGCCAGTGATCATGGGGTTATGTCTATGATCCTATGCTCAAGCCATTGATTCCACGCTCAAGCTGCATGAGCCCACGCTCAAGCTGGCAACGTTGGGGTCTTGAACCTGGGTCCTCAGCATCCCAGGCCATTGCTCTATCCACTGCACCACCTCCTGGTCAGGCTGTATTTAATTCTTTTAAATTTATGTTCATTGCACCTCTCTCCTCCATATTTAACCCATTCCTAGAAGATTGTAGTATGTGGTATTCATACTGTATCACAGAGCCCTTTTAACAGCTGTCTGTTGGCCTCTTGGTTGTGTTTGAAGATTTTTCATAAAAACTTCTTGGATTTAATAATTGGTGGACTTTTAACATAATCATTGGACTTATCATTTATACTTGTAATTTTCCTTTCTCCGTTTCAGTGAAGATCTTAGACGCTGGTTCATTCAACAAGAAATGGATCTCCTTCGATTTCGATTCAGTATTTTACCCAAGGACAGAATTCAAGATTTCTTAAAGGATAGTCATTTGCAGTTTGAGGCTGTAAGTCTATTTTTGTAGTCATTCCCAATCGTGTTCACTGTTCGTTCTTCCCTAAGTGCTGGTATTCATCCTCAAGTGCTAGTGCTGCTGTGCGGAGTTGGCTCTCTACATTTCCTCCCTAAGGACCCGCCTGGAGGAATAGATAGCTGTTGGCTTTGTCTGCCAACAAGCCTTTCTCTTTCCATGATGGACAAAAAGGGGTCCTTAGTACCAAAGCCTCACTTAAGTTACTTTATTAAATATGTGGTTAACGAAAGCACAAAAAGGTTTCATTGATGAAAGTTCACTTTTAGCCAGACTCTTGTAGGCCAAAAATTTAAAGCTAATTATTGAGGGAATCAGAGAAGTGGTAATACTTATTTCTAATAATGAAGTGTAGAAGAGTTAATACTTTATTTTAAAAATCAGTTGTCAGTAAAATCTCTGTCCGAATAGTTTTAAAAATTAATTTTTCAGACAAACCTGAATCATTTACGTACAGTAATTATGTAAAAAAGAAGTGTCTGGGACTTATTTATCAGGGATAAGGATTGTGGGTGGAAATAGAGTTTATGTCCTTAGGTGGCCCTGTGCTGCTGGGGGTAGGAGAGTAATTCTGCTTTGGGAGACTTAGCGCAGTCAGATAGTAACAGGTCTGGTTGAGACTGTACTTGGGTCTTAGAATGGGTGATCTGAGGCCAAAATAAAATAAGTAGAAGTTGGAGTAGGTAAAAGGCGATGTTCTTTCTGACACGTGGAAGATGTAAGAATCAGTGTGGGTTACGGATTTGGAAAAAAGAGATTGCGTGAAGGGATGTAAACAAACATTTGCTAGACATTTAGTGTCTGTTACGTGTCTGGAGCACTTTGCAGTTTCTGTCACTTCTCACAAGAGCCCTGGGAGGTTTGTAAAGAGCATGGAGCCAGGCAGAGAACAGTGTCAAGCCCAGGACCATCTCACGCAAACCCCATGCATTTTCCGCTTGGCTTTTAACTTTGATCCTTAGTGAATTTCACTGTTGCTAATATCAATTACAGGTAATTTATCCTTTCATATTAAAAATAATTTGTTTTACCATTATTGATATAATTGATTTTATTATGCCATAGAGGAAAAGTATCCTTGAGATTTACTCTTTTTGTTAGAGCAGTGGTTCTTAACCTTTTCTGAGGTACCGAACCCACCAGTTTCATATGCGCATTCACCGAATCCTACTTTAGTGATAAATAAAATATGATTTTTTTTTCCAAATTTAGTTTTGCCAGTGTGAGACTAAAGTTGCTCAACTTGGCATTGCATATCATGCAGATAGGACGCTGACTCCCATCCCATTCCGTGATACATGTGAATCCATGTTGTACATATTCGTCCGACCGCTTTCTTTTTTTGCTCGACATATTTAGTGTGGATTAAAATATTAAGAAAGAAACCACACGACGTACAACTATGACAGCCGTTGACTACTGCGCACACTAAATTCCCCGCAGCACTGGTTGGCCAAGCAATGTAACATGATCCTCTGCAGCAAGTGATGGCCAAGCGGAGCGTGTCATCACGACTTTCCACAAGTGTGTTTTTACCTCCGCGGCAGAGGCTTCTCCGAATCTCTGAGACCAACTCATCGAACCCCAGGGGTTCCATAGAACCCAGGTTAAGAACCACTGTGTTAGAGCAGTGATTTTCAACTAATGTGCCGCAAAATATTTTAAAACATGCAGTACCTGACTATTTAGTCAGGGGCACTGACCTCTTTTCTCTTAGATTGTCAAATACAAAAGTGACTCAGCAATTGCCAACTCAGCAATAGCCATCCAGTGTGAATGGATCAAAATTATTCTTATTTTTTTTGTCAGGTCGTCAAAAATATATATTTTGGTGAGCCACAGAATTTTACTAATTAGTTTGTGTGTGCCATGAAATGAAGAAGGTTGAAAATTACTGTCGTGAATGTCTTAACATATTGTCAAGTATAATTTTTTATGCAAAAATCATGTTTCTTCTTTTTAAAAAACTTTTAAAACTGATGTATAACATACAGAAAATTGGACAAAATCATAACTGAACAGCTATATGAAGTGGCAAGAGTGTACAACCTTGTCTTGTTTCTGATTTTAGGGGGGGAAGTATCAAGTCTTTTACCATGACATGATGTTAGCTGTGGGTTTATCTTTATTTTTTATTTTTTTTTAAATTTATTTTATTTAGTGAGAGGAGGGGAGGCAGAGACAGACTCCCACATGCTCCCCCAACTGGGATCCACCTAGCAAGCCCACTAGGGGGCAATGCTCTGCCCATCTGGGTCCCTTCCTCTGTTGCAACCAGGGCCATTTTTTAGCACCTGAGGCAGAGGCCATGGAGCCATCCTCAGTGCCTGGGGCCAACTTGCTCCAATCGAGCCATGGCTGTAGGAGGAGAGAAGAAGAGAGAGAAAGAGAAGGAGGAGGGGTGGAGAAGCAGATGGGCGCTTCTCCTGTGTGCCCTGACTGGTAATCAAACCTGGGACTTCCATACACTGGGCCGATGCTCTACTGCTGAGCCAACTGGCCGGGGCCTATATATCTATTTTAAAACATTATTTCCCCCAATGGTTTGAGAGAAAGGGACAGGAAAGGATAGAGAGAGAGAGAGAGACCAACATCAACTCATTGTTCCACTTAGTTCTATTTAGTTATGCATTCATTGGTTGCTTCTTGTATGTGCCCTGACTGGGGATCAAACCTGCAACTTTGGCTGGCCAGGATGATGCTCTGTCTACTGAGCCACCCGGCCAGGTCTATTTTCTATATATCTTATGATTCTTTTGTTCTTCTATTTGTCTATTACTAACTTATTTTTTTTTGTTAGGTATTTTCTAGCGTACCATTTTAATTCCCTTTTTATCTGTTTATTTTCTGAGTTATTTTCCTAATGGTCTAATAGTTTCCCTGGGAATTATGATGAATGTTTTTATCTTAAAACATCTAATTTGGATTAACACTAAATTAATTTTAATAGTGTACAAAACTTGTTCTCACACTACTCTGTTCCCTCTCCCTACCATTGTGCTATTATTGTCAAACAAGATTATCTTTATACATTAACACTGGTAAGCCTTTTGAGTTCTGGGTTGTGTGAAAATGTATTATACTGTCGCATTGAGTGAAGTTTTGCTTTGGTTTACAGTTCAAATAGAGAATAACTTCTCATCAGGATTTTGAATATATTGTTGCGTTACCTTTTTGATTCCTGAGGCGCTCTTCTGATTGTGTTTTGATTTCTGATTATTTGCGTCTGACTTTGTTAACTTTGGCTCTCCCATCTCCAATCCTTTGTGGTCAGATTTTATTATGATATCAGAATATTTTTTCATTTATTGAGATGGGAATTTGGTGGGCCCTTTTAATCTGAAGACTTGGGTTCTAATATTTAGGAAATTTCTTTTTGTTATTGCTTTGATAATTTCCTCCTTTCTGTTTTCTATGTTCTGTCTTAATAATTTCTTGTTAGAATTTGGACCTCCTGAATTGGTATTCTTGTTTCTTTAATTCTTTTTTTTTGTTCTTTTGTTCTGACATCCATTCTATATCTTTTAGTTTTATTTTATGCAAACTTTTTTTTTTAACTGAAAGTTCATTAACTTCGAATTTTCTGTTTAATTTTTTTCTGTTCTCCTATATTTATGTCTAACATCTCTTTCTGGTTCTTTATTTTAGTCTTCTGTTTTTGTTTCATGACTATGATATCTTTTCTCTTTTTTTTAAGGTTATTAATTATATTTTTCTGCTCCTTTCATTGTCTACCTCTCATTTCTTTATTTAGTTAATCTGTTTTAGATAGTCTTTTATGCTGAATGTTTTCCCTGAATGTATAATGATCCTTTACTATTTGTTTTTGCTTCAGATTGAGATACTGGGAAATAGATGGGAAGATCGGGCTTTATGTGCACATGCAAGTGTACGAGGCACTGTTGTACTAGTGGGCCTTATTCTTTTGGCATATCTTAACTGCCAGCATCACAACTCTTGCACTTTGGGACTATTGTTAAGTAAAATAAGAGTGACTTGAACCCTTATTTTGCTGATACTGAAAAGACTTACTAGTATTGTTAAGTAAAATAAGGGTGAACACAAGACGGTGGTACCATGGCAGTTGATCTAATAATGGAAGCAGCTACTAGGTGACCGGTGAGTGGGTAGTGTATATAACATGGGTAGCTGGCAATGGGATAGTTCCTGTTCTGGGTGGGATGGAGCAGGGTGGTGTGACATTTCATCATACTACTCAGAATGGCATACAATTTAAAGCTTATGAATTGTTTATTTCTGGAATTTTCCATTTAATATTTTTGGACCACAACTGACCTTGGGTGACTAAAACTGTGGAAAGCAAAGCTGGGTAATGAGGGAATAATATACTTTTAACTGGTGTGTTGGTTGTCACAATTGGTTTTTCATATTACCTTGTTTTCTTGTCTCTTTGCTATAATTTTCTGTTTTCTTCCTTACCCTTTTTTTTCTGTTTTGTTTCATTTTGCAGGTTATTTGGGGTGCATTATAATAAACTCATTAAAGTAAGATGTAGAAATATGGATACTATTGAAAGATCAACAGAAGAGAAAATTAATAGTCACATTTGTACGTCAACGGGGAAGGGTTATCTGTACAGTTTTTAAAAGGAACAGTAATTTTGGTTTCTTGTGTGACTGTTTTTCTAGTTTGCAGATTTTCCGTGGGTGATAGGATACAGGTAGTCCTCCAAGGGGGTGTATCAGAACTTTGGGTAGAGCTGTGTAAAGTGTGAAAAACATTGGCCTTTTGGTTTTGAAATAAGAACTGTCGAGTAAAATTTTATCAAGCGTGTGTGTAGCTGGTGGGGCTTCATGGAAGTTAGAGTGAGAAAGCATTGCAGGGGCCTGGCGTAGAGACCATCCCTGTGATAGATTGTGCTTACTTTCCTGGCAGAGACCCACCCTCCTGTCCAGTGCTCTCTCATATGGCATCTGATACTCGTAATTGAACCAGAATTCAGGTTCTGCTAATGAGCTTGCCTGTAGGCCCCTGTTGCTCTTCCTGTTTCCAAACTTTTACCATGTTATTAATAGTAACATGCACATTTTCTTTATTTTGATTAGAATATTTGGTTTGCATTTGAAAACTACTGCAATAAAACAGGTGTCAGTGATGCTTTGAGATTCAGACCCATGTTTTAGACTCAGGACAAAACAAAGGTTAGGGATAAATTATTAGCATTTGTCCCATCCTCTGGTCTCTGCTGTGCATAGGCCCTGCTGCCTACGTCAAGGCACCAGGAGACAGTGGGCAGTGGAGAGCTACGGGGCCATCTTGGTCTCCATGTCGCAGGAACTGGATTCTGGCACACACATCTCAGAGTGTACCTGAAATTGAGGTGTGTGTGCTGTTGGTGTGCATTTCTCTATCTTTTCTATTTCATTAGAACTGCAATAATTTTTATGTTGATATAATTCTGTAAAACAGTGGTTCTTAACCTTTTTTGAGGTACCGAACCCACCAGTTTCATATGTGCATTCACCGAACCCTTCTTTAGTGATAAATAAAATAGGATTTTTTTTTCCAAATTCAAGACATAGATATATGTGTTTTTACTGGTGCACAAAATGAGCCGTGCATGGACATCACCTTGCTCAAAGAACAAAACCAACAAAGTGCGTGAACTCACAACAAATTACGGTATTACTTTATTCTGGCCTCCACGGCAGAGGCTTCTCCGAACCCCTGAGACCGACTCATCGAACCCCTAGGGTTCGATAGAACCCAGGTTAAGAACCGCTGCTGTAAAATATGTTTTTATGTTAGGAGGAAATGCAATGTTAGGACTAAATTGTACTGTGTTTGCTTTGGTGAAGAAGTAGTATGTACAGGAAAAGGGATACTTAATTTCTTTGCCTAGTTTTTGTTTTTCTTACAGTTTGTTTTTGTTCAGTTTGCCATGACAGGTGTAACTATATTTACTAAAATTTGGAGGAGGTGAATGAGGCTAGGTATCAGATCTGCAATTCTTGTGTTCTACTTTTGGCTCGGCAGTGCTTTGTACTTTGGCTTTTTTAGTTTGTACTTGGGTTTTCAGTGGGTAGTAGATTTTGAATCTGTATGACACACAACAGAAAGCCTTAGTATGAAGTATTCAAAAAGGAAATACTGGTATTTTGTATTTTTGGACCTATGTGTAAATAACTTGGATTTTAAAGCTGGAATTTCTAGGAAGGAAGGAATGAATGAATATTGCTGTCGGTGGGGGCCATTTTGGACCTCTCATTGCTGAGTCGATTGACTTTGTTTTGGGTCACATTAAAGGTGAATGGGTAATGTTAAGCAGATTCTATTAACACTTCTGCTTCTTCAGCTGACTGATTGGCTAGAGAAAGGTCAGGCTTCGACAGCTGTCAGCCTCGCGGACAGAGAAAGGGTCTCTGTATTGTTACAGCTTATAATTTACCTCGTTTGCAAGCATTCTCAGGACAGTAAAAAAATATTTTTTAATTGATTTGAAATAGCAGTGCATCTGATGGCAGGATGTTTTCATTAGAACAGTACAGAATGCCAGGGCAGTGCAGGTGAGTATCCTAAAAGATGTAGAGAGGGTTCTGTGTGTCACAACTGAAAACTCCAGGCATATTAAGTAGAACTAGTGCTCTTCAATTGCCGAATGTTTAGGAACTAAATTTTTGAGCGAAGGTGACTATGGCTGGTAAGCTTATTGATCCCCCCTGCTGAAATTACATGCAAGACTTTTAATTGCTTTTTTTTTTTTTTTTGCTTATTTTAACATAGTTTCTATTTAACAATTTTTTTGTTTTTTAAAAATGTTGTCCCTGACCGGTTGGCTCAGTTGTAGAGCATCGGCCCAGTGTGTGGAAGGCCCAGGTTCGATTCCCGGCCAGGGCACACAGGAGAAGCTTCCATTTGCTTCTCCACCCTTCCCCCGCTCACTTCTCTCTCTCTCTCTCTCTCTCTCTCTTTTTCTCTCTCTTTCTCTCTCTCTCTCTCTCTCTGTCTTCCCTTCCTGCAGCTGTGGCTGGATTGAAGTGAGTTGGCCCTGGGTGCTGAGGATAGCTCCATGGCCTCCACCTCAGGCCTAAAAAATGATTACAGTTGCAACCTAGCAATGGCCCCAGATAGGCTGAGCATTGCCACCTAGTGGGCTTACCGGATGGATTCTGTCTCTGCTTCCCCTCTTCTCACTAAAATAAATTAAAAAAAAGTTTATTTTATTGATTTTAGAGAGAGGAATGGAAAGGACGAGAGAGACAGGAACATTGATCAGTCCCCACATGTGCCCTGACCGGGGATTGAACTGGCAACTTCTGCTCTTGGGGATGATGCTACTGAGCTATCCGGCCAGGGCTTAAATAGTTTTTCTTATCCTGAACCTGACATTTAAAATTAGTTTATCCCTTGTAGTTTGAAATCTTAATTTCTTCTATCTTAGAAAGTATTGCATGTCATTTTTAGCTGATAACTTTTTCTCTGTGAAAAGAATTAAAGTTTGTTATTTGCAATTGAAAAATGTTAGTTATATGGATTTGTTAGGAACTTTTGGATGCCTTTTCTCCAGTTAACATCGGAACATTGATTTTACATTGATTTAATAGTCTTACATGTGTAGACTTTTAAAATAGTTTTTAGTGTTTGCTTGTGTATCATTATTTCTTTGATATTGTATTTGCAAGTTGATGTTAAGGTAACCATGGTTTTCTGGTCATTTTGGTCCTTATTATACTATTGTTTTCATGGTTAGTTGATCTAGCTTGTGTTGTTGCTCTTCTGAAATGAGCACTCATCATTGTGGTCAACTCCATTTCTATGATTTAAAATGTGAAATGCCATTCATCTGATATATATGACTCTCTTTATACCTACCCTCTGGGATATGTTTATAAATTATTATAAACCTATTGATAAGTTGCAAAGTGATTTTAATGTGGTGCCTGCAAAATGAAATATGTGTACCTTTAATCACTCCTTTTGACACAGAATAAATTTCAGGCAATAAGAAGTCATGTGTTATGGTTGAGACAGGACATGTAGATGTTAAAGTGGAGGACACTGGAGAGCACATGTGTCTGACAAGCCTGACACTTTTTACAGGACTTCTGACAGGCCATTGACTCTGCCAGGTTGGAAAAGCGGTCTGGGCAAGAGCGAAGTGGGATGGTAAGACATAGACTCTTAACACCCTGCGTGAAAATTTCACAACTAAAAGGAACCAAGGGGAAAAGAGTTAATAATCAGATGAAGGCTCAAGTTTATCTCTGGAGTGGGGATGTAAATTGTTTTAGGTTCCAAGAATGTGAAGTACTCAGTCTGAGTTGGATTGCTTAACGGTTCTAAGCACGGTACTCTCTGCATGTTGAAGAAATGTTTGTATTAATTTCTACAGAAAATAGTAGTCAGTTCAAAAGATTTGCCTCTATTCTGTTTTATGAATGCTAAGTAATCTTTAGATGATTATAGTAACATGGAGTACTTAACCTTTTTCAGGGTTAAATATTAGGTGAACTGTATGTTATGTATGAACTGAGCTTTCTCTATCAAACTTAATTTGAGGGATTATGCTAGTTAGAAAATTTCAATTTGTTTTGTATTGTAAATAGGGAAATTCATAAATTAGACAGTTCTTTATGTGTTTCTGTTACAATTACTTAAATGTTACCATTATTTAAATGAAGGCATTAACAAGGGCTTCCTTTCTGTAAGCAGACTCCACAAATACTATAAAATCTTTTACTCTTACAGTGTTCTTTCAAATGAAATAATTATAGAAGCCAACTTTGTATTATTTTATATGTGTTTGTTGGGTAGCTGTACTATCTATCATATTTGGAGAATGAGGAAGTTTTACTGAATATCCTAGTTAACTGAGGCCTAACCATTTATGCATATGGTTGTAAAAATACACCATGGCAGATGGTCTTTAGTGGCAATATTTTAGAAGTTCACAGAATTTGGATTTTACTTATCAAGCTACAAAATTAGATTCTGCTCGTTATAAGATAGTTGAAACCTAGCTAAATGCGAAACTTCAAGCTGAATTACCCTTGAAGGCTAAAATTAACATATGCAAAAATTTTCAAAATAACCTGCAAAGGCATTTCTCTTCTTTAAAGTTTTCTTACAGCTTTCAAATATAGAATTCCTTGTATTCTCATTGTTGATGACTCCATGCCTATGACTTTGCCCTTCAAAAAAATGTATAACGAAATTAGCTGAAGTTTTTCCACAGATAGAGCTGTGTTCTAATTGTCTTATGTTATGTATGTTACTGTGTAGATCCTAAAATAGTGAAATTAATTTTACTAAATGTCATTGTTAGTGGTCCAATATTCTCTGTAGCTAAACATTTACATTGTAAAGTGTGATGTTTTCTGAAGCTGTTTCAAAAGAAGATACTGAGTTTTTTAATGTCAATATTATGTTTTCATTCTGTAAATTTCCTAACCTTTTCCTTTCTACCCCCTCCCCCAAGCTCTCCGAAAATTTAATCCTTTTTAGTTGAAGTCATGTCACAGACTAGTTCAGAGTCTAGGTCAGACTGCCTTTTCCTAAGACTTTTGAATGAGAATGAACCAAAGATATGGAGGCCTAATGGAGGTGCAAAAAGAAAATCATTTTGTGTTCCCAGACGTTGAATGGCAAAATGTGAGTTCCAAAGGCGGGAGGGTGCACCCGTAGTTGCGAAGGCGGGAGGATGCACCCGTAGCTGCGAAGGCGGTAGGATGCACCGTAGCTGCGAAGGCGGGAGGGTGCACCCGTAGCTGCGAAGGCGGGAGGGTGCACCCGTAGCTGCGAAGGCGGGAGGGTGCACCCGTAGCTGCGAAGGCGGGAGGGTGCACCCGTAGCTGCGAAGGCGGGAGGATGCACCCGTAGCTGCGAAGGCGGGAGGATGCACCGTAGTTGCGAAGGCGGGAGGATGCACCCGTAGTTGCGAAGGCGGGAGGATGCACGGTAGTTGCGAAGGCGGGAGGATGCACCGTAGTTGCGAAGGCGGGAGGATGCACGGTAGTTGCGAAGGCGGGAGGATGCACGGTAGTTGCGAAGGCGGGAGGATGCACCGTAGTTGCGAAGGCGGGAGGATGCACAGTAGTTGCAGTAGACAGTTCTCCAATTGGCCCAGGCACTGCCAGTATATCCATCCTGCTACTCCCACCCGCCTGAAGGAATATAGATAGAGCAATTGAAATTTTTATTCTGAGCTTCTCTCCATTTACTCTCTACCTGCCAATGACTACTAATCTCTTTGTTTTTCAGATTCCTGGTGCCATGCTCCAGCTAATGATTCCTGCCAACTGTCTGGCTTTTTTTCTCTGTTATCTATGGTTAAAGGATGCTCTTCCGATTCTAGTGTCCCATGATGCTTTTGGCAAGAGAATCCTTCTGTCATCTCTATTGCAACCCAATAGCCAAATATTTTTCAGCTTTTTTTAGTTGATACAGGGAGTAAGGGCTACGCACAAATGTTAGAAAATCTAGAGGACTGTTTTAGAAGTTGGACACGGTTCTTGTTCATGAAGAGAGGTATGCTTGCTGAATACTCAATGAGCAGGGGACTTATTAAGGTTTTGGTCCGCTCAGTGATGAAAGGAGACAGAGGAGAGGTTTGTCTCTGGTAGCTAACATTTGTAATCTATTTACTGTATGCCATACACTTGGATTACATAATTTAATTCTCGCAACAGCTTCATGATGAAACCAAAGCTCAGAGTGCTTTAGTAACCTCCCCAGAGTTAAGTGTTAGAACTGGAACTAAAAAATTGGACCTCTTGGTTTTTTGAGATGTGTAAATTACAGAGTATGTTACAAAATATATGAGCAGAATTCTTCCCAGCTAGACCTAACTAGTGCTGAAATGAAGTGGAATAGGTGCTGACATTTAAGGTGACAGGGCCCATCAAAACGCACAAACACAGGTGTGAAATGGGAAATTTGCATTAATAGAGGAAATTAAAGCATTAAGTATAATTTTACTAAGATGTTTTATTTTAGCTGACAGTTCGTGGCAGAAATAGAAACCAAATATATTAAATATACCATAAGTATTTTTCCCATTATAATATGTGTGCTGCTTCTAGGGAAAATATTTACACAACTCTGTTGTTAAGGGGCTTACTATCTAGCTCATGGCTTTTCTATAATTGTTGCTTTTCTTCTCTGGTACCTGTTTTACTATTTTAAACATGTTTTTGATCACATTGTATGTTTTAGTTCATGTCCAACAATAATTCATGTACTATTCCAAGGTCTGTGTAAATCAAAGTCCAAAAGTAGATTTCTGCTCAAGATAGGAATAGTTTAATTGAACAGGTTGGGAAAGGAAAGGTTACGGCAGTGCACTGGTTCCGGACTGGGCCTTGTAGGAAGCTAGCTGCTTGGTTCCGCCGAGGACCTCTGGCCTGCAGCAGCTGTGCTCCCCTCGTAGCTATGGCGGACATCTTTCTGGTACTTTGGTGGTTGTAACGACGGCTCGTGGGGGCTGCAGGCAGAATAGACAGGAGGTGTGCTGTGGAGTGCCTACACTGCACCTGCTAGGTAGTTCTGTACAACGGTGACTTTTCCCATGTCCTGCCTGACTTCTTATTATTCTTTTTTATGTTTATGCAACAACTCCTACCAACCCACAAAACAAACCCTGTTTCTTTTTTTTTAAAATTTATTTTATTTTTATTTTATTCATTTTAGAGAGGAGACACAGAGTGAGAGAGAGAGAGAGAGAGAAAGAGAGAAAGGGGGGAGGAGCTGGAAGCATCAACTCCCATATGTGCCTTGACCAGACCAGTGCAGGGTTTTGAACTGGTGACCTCAGAGTTCCCAGGTCGACGCTTTATCCACTGCGCCACCACAGGTCAGGCAAAACAAACCCTGTTTCTAATGATGTGAACCTAGAACCAAACAATTTTACAAATAAACAAAAAATGTTTTTTTCCTGATGGTTTTATGTACGCTGATTGTTCCTAGAATGCAACTGCTCTGTTACTGACGGATGATCATACTTTGTTTTGTTCCAAATGGTTCTGCGAGCTGCTCACCGTTCCTGGGAAGGCACTTCCCAGATGTGGCGTTTGAGGCCCCCGTCCCGCACGCACACTGTGCGTCTGTGTGGGGAGGTGTTGCAGTCACAGCATTTCTAGGAAGGGGTGCAGTTTCTGACTACTGGCTCATGCACTGTGCCTGATCACTTGTATATTATTTTGTCCAATTATTTTGCGTTTATTTATCTTTTATATATTATTTATAGAATCACCTCCTTTAAAAAAATCATATTGTTTACCTCACTAATATTGAAGTAGCTGTCTTCCCAGGCACAAGTTTTATCAGGATGTCCTCCTATATATATATATATTATTTTGTAAAAAATAACCTTCTTCA
Organism: Rhynchonycteris naso; assembly: GCA_037038555.1. Lineage (NCBI taxonomy): Eukaryota > Metazoa > Chordata > Mammalia > Chiroptera > Emballonuridae > Rhynchonycteris > Rhynchonycteris naso. The sequence goes on from CM073000.1 coordinate 23,142,075, forward strand.
ATGAAACCCACAATGTCACATACTTCCAGTACCCACGACCACTTGTGAGCATAACAGATGAAGGAAACAGCCCAAAGTGGCATCACAATAATACTTCTTTGTAGTCCTTTTAATAAACAGTTCAAATCTCTTCACTTTTTGTGAGTGCAGAGCTTCCCGGTATCCCAGTGAACGAGGAAGGCTAACTTCTGAGATGCAGGGGAGTAAGGCAGGTCGTCTGCACACAGATCCTGTGGTGGGCCTGGGCTGGGCCGTTCAGTTCTTCCCGTGCCTCTTGGGGTTGTCTTCATAGAGCATAGAACACAGCGAGGGTGCCCTTTCCCCTGGATTGTGCTGTCCTTATAGTGAGGGTCACCTCTCTATAGAAATAATCCCTAGAAAGTATATACTTATGATTGTGACTTAAAATGGCCAGTTTTGAGGAATGTTAATCATAAAGGGAATTCTGATGTTTTCAAAGTTTATTTAGGTTTTTAATTGATGTGATGATAATGTGTAAATAATGTCAAAGAGGAATTCCAAACATTATAAGCCACTGAGAGAAGTTTGCCGTTGGACGTGGGGACTTCCACAATTTATATAACCTGTCAGTGCAGGTCCTGAAGATAAAACCTGAGGCGTGGTTGGGATGGGATGGTTAGCGTGATGTCTTTCTCTTGTGCTTTGTGGAAGCTCAGCGGCTGCTGGAGCTCTCTTCTGGGTTGGATTGGTGGTAGATCCCCCCAGCAATAGTAGCCTGCTCTTCCTTAGTGCAGTCTGGTCCTTTATCCTCGTTTCCGGCTTGAACACAGACACAGGTCCATCATTTCTCCTAAGCAGAACATAACTCCTGCCCCTCTGAGGGTCATGCGCTCTGTTCATTTAACATTTTCATAATTTCCCACGCTTTTTTGTTTCAAGGAGGTACACTGTGTACTGTTTCCCACATTCTTGGTTTCGGCTGTACATTTTTGTGGCAAAGAATTTTGTCATTAAATTATGGGAAAGAGCGGCAGATGAGGCTAGCAAGACAGGATAAGGGCAGAAGGGAACTGTTGTATAAGGGAGATAGCTGCAGTACCCGGGTGGCTAAGGAAGTGGAGGGTTGATACCACCTCATGTATGTATCTTATAGTCAACCTGTCTAACTCAATATGAGACTGAGTCTATTAAAAGCTTAATGAAATTGATTAATTAGTACTGAGATCCTTAGGGTAAAAATAACTACTCTCCATTGTGGTGGTTTCACACATCTACAGATGTGATAGAGTATTCACATCATACCAATGCCATTTATCCTGGTATTACTGGAACAAGCTGGAGCTTGTGCTGCCTGTTACCCTGAAGCCAGTACACAGAGACGAGGACTGAAGGGAGTGTAATAATCAAATTGCTACCAAATCTGAGAAGGCAGAGGGCTTCGGACCCAAAGTCTGCCTTCACATTATTGTTCTTGCTGACCCTTTTTATATGATTTGGGGCTGTTTGTAATGGTGCAAAGGGCAAAATCCTTACAGTTAGGCACGTAAGCAGGGGGTGTGGCGGTGTCTTTCTACGGCAGATCAGTATGTTCTGCTCTTGAGAAATATAATGGGCTATTTGCCTTCTTGGTTTCTGTACTCATCCCGCAGGGGGAGTGATTCAGGCTGTTGGCTCCTTTCTTAATCTCTGGGTTTCTCCTGGATGCCTCCCAGAGGCTTCCTGAATAATAAATAAGCTTCTTCACGCATTTGAAAGAGCGGGTCATGGAGAAATCAAGAGAGAATATAAAGCAAATGTACTAATTAACTGTTTCCCAACCCTTATGCTGGTCTAGATATTGTACTATAGTTATGTCAGATATAACCATTGAGGGACACTGGGTGAAGGGTATTTAGGACCCCTCTGTACTATGTTTGCAATTTCTTCTGAGTCTGATTATTTTATAATTAAAAGTTTAAGAAATAAAGGACTGTTTGCTCAATGGAAGAGTGTCAGCCTGGTATGTAGAAGTCCTAGGTTAGATTCCTGGCGAGGGCACACAGGAGAAGTGCCCATCTGCTTCTCCACCCTTCCCCCTCTCCTTTCTCACTCTCTCTCTCTTCCCCTCCTGCAGCCAAGGCTCCATTGGAGCAAAGTTGGTCCAGGTGCTGAGGACGGCTCCATGGCCTCCACCTCAGGTGCTAGAATGGCTCTGGTTGCAATGAAGCAATGCCTCCGGAGGGGCAGAGCATCGCCCCCTAGTGGGCATGTTGGGTGGATCCCGGTCCAGCGCATGTGGGAGTCTGTCTCTCTCCCTCTTAGCTTCTCACTTCAGAAAAAACAAACAAACAGATAAATAAAAAGAAAAAGAAAAAAAAAGGATTGACTAGTAATATGTATAATGTGGAGACTTATGGCAGAGTTCTGTGTTAATGTCATATATGGAAATTTGTTGAGTGAATGACTGGACCAAATGAAGGGGCTGAACAAGGGTCTGAACTGTAGCCGTGGCTGTGACAATGGGATGAAGTGGGCAGATCTGTGAGATATTCTGGAAATCGCCTGAGGATTTGATAACTAATGGAATGTGAAGTGAGGTTGACTCCATGGTATTTGGTATATAGAGTACAAGAATAGTGTAATGTTAGTGATGACAGGAAATATAGAAATAGGAGTATGTTTTGAGGATAGGATAGTACATTAGGTTGTGCAAATATTGCTAGTGAGTACTGGTAAGCCAATGCAGATATGTAATGGGTAATTCTGTCAATGTAAGAAATATTTAAATCTGTAGAGAATTTTTACAAGTTTATTTGAGCCAAACCAATGACAATTGCCCGGAAGCAAAATCTCAACAGATTGAGAAAATGCTCTAGAAAATGGCAGTTTTACCACTTATTGTACACATCAGAATCAAAGGGGAAGACATATGCTGTTAATGAATTCCATTGATGAAATATTAGAAAGGTGGGAGAAGGCAAAGTGGGGAAATCTCTGGGATTGGATAAACAACAGGAGTAGACACATGCATCTTTTGCATTGGTGGATATAGGATAGTGAACAGGTAACAATTTACAGGATCACTAACAATGAGGGACTTTGTGGTTTCTGGTGCAGAGAGGGGTCTGGAAAAAAGGGAATTACCTTGACATTCCAAAGTTATGATATCCTAGAAGCAAAAAGACAATAGACAGGCTCAGTTAACGTAAAGATTGACCTTTGTCAGGGAAGATACTGGCCTAGGATGTGACTACTTGCCACGACTTGCTTTTGGTTAGAAAGTTTTAATTTCAGACCATCCTATGTGGTTACATTAGATCTCTGAGTATGTAAGGTCCACCATGCAGTCTTCCCCTGAGCTTGTCAGGTTTAGTACGTGGCCCCTTTTTTGTCCACAATTCAGAATATTGGTTTGTGTTCAAGATGGCATGGTTGAAATTATGTAACCAAAACACCACATAACAGTAGTGTAAGTGTAGTACTTGCGGCTGTTACAGCCACCAAGCACATGCAGGTTCACATTTAAACTTAATTTTATTTATTTATTTTCCAGGGACAGAGAGAGTCAGAGAGAGGGGTAGATAGGGACAGACAGACAGGGATGGAGAGAGGTGAGAAGCATCAATCATTAGTTTTTTGTTGCCGTTGAGACACCATAGTTGTTCATTGCTTTCTCACATGTGCCTTGACTGCGGGCCTTCAGCAGACTGAGCCACCCCTTGCTGGAGCCAGTGACCTTGGGTCCAAGCTGGCGAGCTTTTTGCTCAAGCCAAACGGGCCTGCGCTCAAGCTGGCGAGCTCAGGGTCTCGGACCTGAGTCTTCCGCATCCCAGTCTGACGCTCTATCCACTGAGCCACTGCCTGGTCAGGCGCAGGTTCACATTTGATTTGGATAGATCGTAAGGAAACAACGGAGCCAAGTGATAGAATCCATCGGAGTCTGAAAGACCAGTGTAACAGGCTTTAATAAAAGGAAACCTGCTGGGCTGTCTCGTAAGGGAGAGCAGCCCTGGCTACAGACTTAGGCCACTTTTTAAGGGTTAGGGTAGGGAAGTAAGAAGGGTGGCGGGGCCTTTGCTGATTGGCTGCCACTATCGCTGGGCTCAGGGGTGCTTTTCCACTAATTTCGGATGTTGTTGCATTTTCAATCGTCAGCAGTTTCAACCATCCATGACTTCATCGGACATTCCTTTGCGGTTGGTCACCTGCCGCAAGTCCTGAAACGAAACTCGTGCCGGCAGGGCTAAAGAAATGAAACCTAAGATTCCTGACTATTTGATACGTTTATATATAAAAAGGAAAGAGAGGCCTGACCTGTGATGGCGCAGTGGATAAAGCGTCGACCTGGAATGCTGAGGTTGCCTGTTCAAAACCCTGCACTTGTCTGGTCAAGGCACATATGGGAGTTGATGCTTCCAGCTCCTCCCCCCTTTCTCTCTCTCTCTCTCTCCTCTCTAAAATGAATAAATAAAAAAATTCTTTAAAAAAAAAAAGGAAAGAGAATGATTCCCAGAGAGGCTCAAGGGAGAGGGAACAGAGGTCATCATCTTCTGTAACTTCTTCCTGCTGAGTAGGGGTGAGGAAGGGTTACGGCCTCTCTAAGGATTACTTGCAGTGGGGGGTTTATAGGATAGGAGGTGCATGGATGACTTCTTGTCAGGTAGGGGTGTATTTCCAGGGTTCCAGATTTTTTGTTTCGCAAAGGCAGGTTTCAGGGTTGGTGTGTAGGGCTAGGTAGATTTCTCCAATTTTCTGTTTGGCGAAGGTCTGCATGTGGTTCTATAAGAAACTAGTGAACAGATGTAAGAGGCAGGGTCCAAAAGTTAGAAAAATAAATAGGAGAGTAAGTGGACTAATGAAAGGCAATAGCCAAGGCAGCCAGTTTGCGGGAAACCACTGATTCCACAATTTGTTTTGTTTTTCACAAATTAGTTGGGCTCGTTCCTTTAAATTGATTGCTGCGTCTCTAGTCCTGACTGATTAAGGTAAAAGCAACACTCTTCTCCTAGAAAGACACAAATACCTCCTTTTACTGCCGTTAAGAGATCAAGTCCTCTGCGATTTTGTAGCGTGACGGTGTCTAGGGAATCAATTTGATCCTGGAGTTTTACTAGGATGGAGGCAATTTTTTCCAGGGAGCTTTGGAGGTTTTCAGAGAGAGAGTGGTAATAAGACAGGGCATGGCCAGTCCCCCTGCCTCTAGACCTACTTTTGTAGAGATTCCTAAAGAGACAAGAAGAGGGGTTACCTGTACAGCTCGTTTGGTCCTTAGATTGATGGGTAGTGTACTAGGAACGGGAAGAGGCTCATGGGGTGGGATTAGGTTGATATTTGGGGTGAGATAGACTAGGGCACAGGATCCTGTCCAATTCGTAGGGAGACACATATAGGTGTTGGTCCCACACAAGTAGAAAGGCCCTGATTGGGTGAGGCAGGCTGAGAGGTGGATAGAGAATAGATGGACAAGGGGTTGGTTTCGTCCATCCAGGTCTGACCTCCAGACGGTCACGGTGAAGGAAAGTGCAGCCCCAACTGCGGGGAGACATGGTTAGAGGCCTGCTTTGAGCATTGTAACTGTGTGGTAGGGGTAGTGAGCCAGGGATATAGCTGTGTGGTGGGTGGGATAGGAGCATTTATGTTGTGAAGCTGTAAGAGTAGGGGGTCCTGTGAATCGAAGGGGATTAGAAAATAATCCGTTTGCTTCTGGAGAGACTTGATAGTTAACTTGGTGATTCTGATGGTCTTTGGGAAATTGGATAGTTATTGTGGTGTTGCAGAGGTTAGAAGGAAGGTGACCCACTAGGACAGTACCTTGAGCAATAAAGCATAAAGGGGCAGATGAAATCGGGGTTTTCAGGGTGAATAGTCCCTGAGCAGGGGGAATTTGGTGTTTCAATTTTTCGAGCTGGGAATAATAGGTTTGATATAGCTTTTTTGCTTGGTTGGCGGCTGAAGTGGGATAATTCCCTATAAGAGTGTCGGCTCTCTTAAAGAAGGAAGCCCCTTTTTGGGTTGGGTATTTGAGAACTGTCCATAGAAGGTGGGTGTTGTTGTTTGGAATAGGGAGGGCAGAGTAGGCTGAGGAGGACATAGACATACACATTCAGCAATTAACAGCATAGGAAGAATTAGCTTTAATTAAAAATCTTTGAGTGAGGTTCAGAGTGTTCTATATATGTGGCCTCTAGGAGAGAGGAGACGGGAGCGGCATATATGGCACCCAATAAGAGGGAAAGTAGAGCTGGTGTTAGGAGATCAGCAACTGGGGGCATGGTGGTGGGGCTTAGGGGTGATTAAGAGGAAGAGAAGAAGAAATTGAAAAGCCGCTGTTTCTTCTGGAGAGAATCAAAGTAGAGAACCTTACCAGGCCAAGTCCCGCTTGCAATTGAAGAGTCTGTCAATTTCACTGGAGTGAGGTCTAAACCAGGAGAGGTCCTTGGAGGCCTGAAAAAGGAAGTAGAAGAACCTGGCAATGTGGTAATTGGCAGTTGCCTGTTGTGAGTGCCTGCTGGACTGGTCGGTATGGCGGGATATGGCCTCTTGGAGGAGCATTATGAGATGGACTGGTCTGGTTGTTCTTGGATAGGGGAGCATGGGGAGATTTTGAGTGACAGAGGACCTATGGGGGTGGAGATGTAGGTTTTAGGGGTATTGGTGGTATAAGACTTAATATGGGAGAGGTGAGTCCAGTGTGAGTCTCCTTCCACTTTGATGGTGGTAGGGGTGGACAGGATAACAGTATGGGTCCCTGTCCAGGTAGGATGGAGGTTTTTTTTCCCCATGTCCTCTTGTAGACCTGGTCCCCAGGGAGGATTGATAGGTGTGAGTCCGTGGTTGGAAAGGCGTGTGGAAGGAGCTTGTCAAGCTGGGAATAGTAGTTTTAGTATATAGCTTGTTTGCTCAGTGTGCAGCTGAGGTGGGTTAATCTCCTATGAGAGTGCTGGCTCTCTCAAAGAAGGTGGCCCCTTTCTGAATCTTGTACATAAGAGAGGTGTGAAGAAGATGAGTTTTATTAAGAGGAATAGGGAGAGCTGAGTAAGCTGAAGATGACATGGACAGACATATCCAGCAGTTGGCTGCATAGGAGGAGTTAGTCTTGATTACTAGCTTTTAAATAAGATTAAGAGAGCTTTCTAGATGGGAGGATTCCAAGAGGGAGGGTGTGGGGGCAGAGTATGCCTTTAAGGGTAAGGAGATAAGAAAGAATAGAGCAAGCTGGAATCTCCATCCTGTCTGTTACCAGGGGGTAATCATAGTTACTCACGGCTCAGGCTGTTCTTCTTCTGGGATTTTAGTCAGACTGACCTTGGTGGGCCCTAAGGGGGAACAGTCACATCTAGATGATGATTCAGGTTGACTGGAAGGACCATCTGTAGGCATGTGTGGAGATGGAGCTTCCGTTTTCTTTAACCTGGAGACATGAAACTAGGGGACCTTTCTCTGGAGTTTTGTCGCCATGGGGGTGGTGAGGAGAACCTTGGGATTCATTATGCTGGGTGGTAGAGGTAAATATATAACAGAATTGGGCAAATCTGGCTGGCTGAGAAGCAGTAACAGAGCCAATTCTGAAGACGGGAAGTGAAAGGAGAGAGAGACTGAGTTTGGAGAGTAGATTCCGGCGTAAAGTAGGCATAGGGCATGGAGGCAGGAGGAGGAAAGAGTATGCAAAGGAGACACCATGTATTAGACAAGGCAGTGGATTTGTGGCCAATAGGGAGGAAATAAGACCATTAACACCCACAATAGAGATCTTTAAGAGATGAGCAGAACCCGAATATTTGGGCAAGGTAGAGTAAGTGACCCCTGTGTCTATAAGAAAGGAGATCGGCTTACCTGCTACTTGGATGGCTACCCTAGTGTTGGGCAGATAAAATATATTATGCTCACTTTGTTAAAGATGGCACTGCCCACGTGCAAGTCTGTTGATATTAATGTGTGTTGGGGGACAGGCTGTGGGCCAGCTGGGTCGTTATAGCCTAAAGCTTAGTTTTAAGAGTAAGCTTTTCCCCACACCCTTGACTGATTGGATGATGTGGGATGGTGCACTTTCATGAGGAATCCTCCCATTATGCCTCAGAGAAGTGACTTTGTAGCAGAGACTTCCTTGTTTGTAGATTGGATTAAAGGTTTTGAATCTTTGCTATAAAGTGGGGCAGACCAGGAGCTTGCTCTCTCTCGGTTCCTGAGGTTAGCATTAGAGAGGAGAGCAGAGAAAGGCCATGTGGAGGAGGCCAGGAGAAGCAGCCAAGATGGTGGAGTGCTGAGGGAGAAGCCAGTTTGTGCAGAGTTTGTGTAGAGAGAAGGAGACGGGGAACAGAGGTGAATAAGTCTGGTGAACTAGAAACCTTTGATTCTAGGAAACTCAGATAAATCAGTAGTTTTATGAGCACTGAATGAGTGGGTTTTGGAGCCCAGTGTGTTTTTACTTGCCCACTGAGTGCAAGCTAGGATTAAAGCTGATGGCTCACCAGTTCTTGGCTCTGTTGTTTCATTACTGACTGTCCGAATCCAATGTGAACCTGCATGGGCCAGGCCGCTGTGATGGTGGCCATGCCTACTGGCTTTGCACCTAGGTTCTTTGATGGTGATGCGAGATGGGGTCAATAGTCCTGGGCACCTTCAGTTATCAGTGTCAAGTGCCAGCAGGCTGTGCAAGGTTAGGGCACAGGTGGCTAGGATAGGGCTAGAAGAGACTGAACCCTCCCTTAGAGGAGCAAGGGGGCAGTCTACCTTCCAGTGTCCCTTTTTCCCACAGTGAGAACAAGGCCTTGGTGGGGGCTGAGGAGCCAGACAGGCTTTTGCCCAATGACTTCTTTCCACACTTGAAACAGGACTCTGGTGGAGTTTTACAAGGCCCCTTAGGAACATTGGAGACTTTAAGGGCAGCCACCAAGAGCTGGTATTTTGCCTGATCTCTTTTGGGCTGTCTGCCTTTTCCTTTTTATTACAGACCTTAAAAGCCATGCTCAGGAGATCTCATTGAGGGGTTTGGCTAAGAGAGCAAAATTGGGAATCCAGTGTCTAAAGAAGCCTAATAGATCGAGGAAAGAAAGGATTTGATCCGCAGTGGTAGGTGGTAGGAGACTGCGGAGGGTCTGAGTTCAATCTAGGGTGAGACCTCGGGTGGTGGGGGGTTAAGGCAATGTCCAGATATACTACGGACTGAGAGTGAAGTTGAGCCTTAGCAGAGAAGACACGATATCCCCTCATGGCGATGAAGTTAAGAAGGGTGGCGGTGTGTCTCCTTGAGGCAGGCAGGGAGGGGCTGCAGAGGAGTAGGTCATTTACATATTGTAGGACAGTACTAGTTTTGAAATTGCATGCTGCTAAATCCTGAGCTAGTGCCTGCCCAAACAGGTGTGGGCTGTCTTTGAACTCCTGGGGTAAGACAGTCCACGTAAGTTGCTGGGCTGCATTAGTGTCTGGGTCAGTCCAAGTAAAGGCAAACAAAAAGCAGGAGTCAGGGTGTAGAGGAATGGTAAAGAGGGTATTCTTGAGGTCTAGGACTGTGAAGTGAGTGGTGTTTGAGGGAATGTGTGACAGTAATGTGTAGGGATTAGGGACTACTGGATGGAGGGGAACTATCGCCTCATTGATTAGGCGTAAGTCTTGTACAAGGCGATAAGCCCCTGAAGGTTTTCAAACAGGAAGGATGGAGGTATTGCAGGCAGAGTTCATGGGGATGAGTAAGCCTTGATTTAAGAGGTGGGTAATTATTGGTTTAAGGCCTTAAAAACAGACACAGTTACACATTAAACAAAGACTTCACATACAAATTATAAGTTAAGAAATTTTAATGAGTGCGCTTTACTTGTTTCAATTAAAATTATACTAGAGATATTTTCTGATAAACAAAGAGACAAAACAGATTACTTACTCACACAGCGCAATAGACAACTCTGCCTTTTTAAGCTTCTTGAGGTGGCAGGGAGTTGTCAGCATAGAGAGTAGGGAAAAAAAAGCAGATGGACAGACAGTGTGAACAGCTGGATGGAAAGAAGGAGGGTCAGAGTCTGCAGGAGGAGGAGGAGGTTGAGGTGCTGGTGGTGGCACCACTTGGTCAGAGGGGTCAAAAATATCAGAGCTTAGAGGAGAGTTGGAGGAGAACGGGGGAAAAGGGGTTTTCGCTATAAGTATTTGGTAGGTCAAGCAAGAGGAACAGAGGGAGGGTAGAGATCAGAGAAAGAAGAAAGCCTGTACTTAGGGAATTTCTGAGGCTTTCCCTGTCCAGTGGCAAAAATTATTGAGATCTTTGAGTGTACTCTAATCAAAAGTAGTTTATATTGGGGCCATGCTGTCCGTGAGGCTGAATTTGATGAGATTTTTTTTTAAGAGTCATCCTGAAGGAGTAGACTCTGAGGCCTGAGATTGGGAGGAGCCCATGTTAGGCTGAGAATAAAGAAAGAGAAGAGCATCCTCAAACTCTTTCAATTATTCTGAATAGAGTGTGTGGGACGTCAGGAAACCGAATCGTCACCAGAGACCTCAGTTCCAGAGAAGAAGGAAGCAACCTGGCTAGGCGCCTAGACTTTCAAGAAAGTCTATAGAAGCAGGCCACTTGGAGTAGAAGCCTCCGAAACTGTGAACCTCAGAGAGTAGATTGAGGGGAGGGAAGGAGGGGAGGGGTGCCTACCGAAGATTGGGAAAGCTTAAAAAAAATCTACCTCTGGTCCGGTAGGGGTTCGGGACAGGGTCAGATCGCCGGCCAATCAACCTACAATTACACGTCCAAACAGAATCAGGGAGTAAGCTCAGGACGAGCTGCTGCTGCCCACTGCTTCCCTGGTTGTAAGTTTGGATGGCAAAGAGGGATTGTCCAGGCAGTTAGTACCCTGTCCCGGGTTTTAGCACCAAATGATAGAATCCATCAGAGTCCGAAAGACCAGTGAAATGAAAGGAACCCTGCCGGGCTGTCTTGTAAGGCAGAGTAGCTTTGGCTACAGACTTAGGCCACTTTTTAAGGGTTAGGGTAGGGAAGTAAGAAGGGTGGCGGGGCATTTGATGATTGGCTGCCGCTATCACTGGGCTCAGGGGTGCTTTTCCACTAATTATGGATGTTGTTGCATTTTCAATCGTCAGCAGTTTCAACCGTCCATGACTTCATCGGACATTCCTTTGCGGTTGGTCACCTGCCGCAAGTCCTGAAACGAAACTCGTGCTGGCAGGGCTAAAGAAATGAAACCTAAGACGAAGAACTGGTGGGCCATTACCTTTATTTCTAGCTCCTAGTTCTCCTGGCAAGCGAGTGAACACAAACACACAGAGCTCCAAAACCCAATCATTCAGCACTCACAAAGCTACTGACACTTCCGAGTTTTCTGAGAATTAAAGGCCCTCACCAGTTCAGCGGAGCTTACAAAGCCCTTCACCTCTATTCCCCATCTGCACACGTCCATCTTGCTGCCTTCTGTCCAACCACCATGTTGCCTTTCTCCCCTGCAACAACGTGGTCTCCCCCAAAATGGCCTCCTAGCTCCTTCTTTTAAAAGTTTTTGGTGCAAAAATTGCTCCTCCAGTACACATTAGCATAACCCAGCCCCTTCCCAAGCAGAAAGGCAATCAGCACTATCATGTGGCAGCATCATCACATGACCAGTGGAAATTTTTAACAATAAAAGTGAGTGAAACCAAATAACACAAATTTTACAAACCAAACTTATTTGCCCAACAAGTATTATTTAAAATTGTGGAATAAAAGATTGCCAAGGGAGAAGGTGTGAGTGAGAAGACCTGGGAAAATTAATTTTATAGTGGATTTCTTAAGACCTTTTGCATGTTTCCTGACCTTTCAATGCCTCATTTTCTTCTATCATAGTATAGTATAACTATGATAGTATACATGTATACATATAACATCGTAGTATATCCCTCTTAGAATTGTTGGGAAACCAAATGAAATTATCTGTGTAAATTGCATAGTGCTTGCTTGACACATAGTAAACACTGAAGGTGAGCTATCTTATTATTTATTAAGCAGTTTGGTTATGCCCGTAAAAACAGAACTAAATTATACTTCTAATTTTAGAAATTGTATTGAATGTTTGAAATTAAACAAGTGACCTTATTAGCAGTGACATTTTTATTTCTCAAATTAGAACGTTTTGGTTTTTGAAGGTTTGGTCCATTGTAATCCTTTTGCAGGAAAAATGACACCCAGATGGAGGATAATAAATGTCCAGACAACTTAATAGAGGAAGAGGAATTTATTAGTGCCCGGTGGAGCACGAGGAGTTAGTAGCACTGAAGGATGAGTTCCCCGAAGTTATATTTCTTACATCTTACAAACCTTTTACAGTGTCCATGCACGGGGCGCCCGATTCCTTTGTCTGAGGTCCTTTCTGCACCTCCTGGCTCAAGGTGGGGTGGGGGAGTTTCAGCGGGGCAGCAAGGAGAAAGGGGTTTCCAGACCCCTGGCCCTATCTGTTTACAGATCTTGTTTCTCTTGTAAGTATTGTAAGAGTCTCCAAGAAATGAGTTAGAGATCTCGTGTTAGAGTTTAAGATGTGGATAATCTTGAACTGGCTGAGCCAGTCATTCCCACAGGCTCCTTCTGAAATTTTCTGGTATCTCCTCTCTCAGTCCTTGTAGTTTTTGCGATAATTATTTAATTGATTTTATGGTATCTTAATAGAACACTCACTTTTCTTGACTGTTAATTCCTCTGTGATACCAGCTGGGGTACAATAGTTTCACCTTCACTTTTCTCATCTCTTTCTTAATTACATAATTTCTTCAACTTTTGGGACTTAGAGATGAACTCTTGGTTGACTACATAATATTTTCCTTTGATTAGGTAGAGAGTGGGGCAAATGAGGGATGAGGATAGTAAAACTGAATTTGGTCCGTGACAGATTTCTCCCCATAAAGATGGGCTACAAGGAACCCAGTGGCATTTGGCATCTGTTCTCTTTTCCCTGTGACAGGATTATTGTACTCTGAAAGTGTCATTTGGGGGAGCCAAAGCTCTGTACTTTAACTTTCAACAATCCATGTAGTGAAGAGAAAAAAATAAGTGAAATGAATGGAAGTTCCTGCTTTGTGGTTGTTTTTTTCTTCTGCTTTAATAGTAAACGATTACAGATTTATTAAATAGTAAATGAATAACATTAAATGTTAGGTGCTTATAAACTGACAGTTTAAACTTTGTACATTTGCGTCTTAAATGTCCTCTTGGTATCCTAAGGGTTAAGAGAAGTTAGTATCTTCAATAGGATACTCTACATACCAGTGCAGAGCGGTACTTACTCCGAGTTAGAGTGTCGATTTCTTGTGTAATAGACCCACTGTGCCGTGCCTATAAAAAGCTGCCTTTGGAATGTAGGCTTAATTTTTCCAGTCAATGAACTGACTAATATTTTTTGAGTGCCTGTAGATGCAAAGCACTGTAAATTATATTTAAAATGTTGCCACTTGAGCAAGTCCTTAAAGAAACAATTTTGGTACTGTTTGGTTGATTAGTGTGCATCAGAGCTATTGTTTGGTTCTCTAAATATAGGTTGTTCAGGGATGCATTATGATCTGCATACAGATAGGTTGGAATTTGCATTTGGAAAGGATAGCTTCTTTATTTTATTCTGTCTCAGTTTTCATTTAGTTTGCTGTTTACCCTTTAAAATGGATTACAGTTCATTTTAGTATCCCTGTTTAAACCTTGGCATGATATTTTTCTCTGCTTTTTATTTACCACTTCCTCTGACACACACACACACATAAAAAAGAGCTACGTTTTGGGTAGGATTTATGGCAGGAAAAAGATAAGATTTATTTGAACTTTTTTAGTAGGTTGCTATCTGTAGTCATGAGAAACATCTACTTTTGAATTCGCTGCCTTTTTGAATAAGAGGATTAATTCTAGAACATAGGGGCTGTCTCCAAGGCCAGGTCTTCATCAGAGGTTGAGTGTATGTTAGAAATGGTGGAATGTATGCCTCCTCTTAAGCTCTGCAATTTATTACCTGAATTTGTTTATTAAATCTCAGAGTTGCTTACTTTTGTTAGCTAATGGGGTATTTTAGATTAGTTAAAAAAGGAAATCCTTTTTTAGAAAGGGTCAGCATCCCCGTGTGTGTTAGAGAATGTAGTTCCTGTAGGTGAAAGTACTGGGTTAATTTGGTTTGTTGTGATGGCAACTTTGCTACTTTATTGTCTTCTGATTTTTCTATGTTTAACAAGGAATGACAGGTTAACTTTTATGAGTGCTCTGCTTTAAAACTGTGATTGAATGCTTGAAATTAACCTTGGCTTTTGCAGTACTATACTGAATGACAAGTTATCCCTTCTCCCTTCCGCCCTCCCTTCCTGCCTACAAAACACTATTTGAATTGAGTGGGTGAAGCTGACCTCTGAGAGAGTTAGCAGAGAAAATTGAAATAAAGTACTTTTCTTTCTCTCTTCTGAGTATTATGTTAATTAGCTCCAAATAACAGAATTATCCTAAATGTTGTGAAGTACTAGGTTTTAACAAACTAAGCTGAACCTAATTTACATATTTATATTTTTCTGTATATGTGGTAAAATTACATAATTAATAAAGATTTAAAGAACTATCTAGCTGATAAATTCACCCCGTTTCACCTTCTTAAACTTAAGAAGCATAATTTACCTAAATTATGCAAAATGCTAATTAAAGGGTTTAATTTGCTAATCATTTCAATTTGATTAGAGGCAGATGCTGATTATCTCTACAAGTCTAAACGGACCTTTCAGAGATGGCTTTCATTATTTAAAATCAACTTGCCAAACTAATTAAGAAACTTAAGGAATAACAAATACCAGTCGTTATCTATAGACTTCCGGCGTGACTCGGGAGGGTTGTCCACAATACTGTACACCAAAGAGTCGGTGCCTACAGTGTCAGTGTGAATTTCAGGATTCTCAAAGTGGAAGAGTTGAACTTTGCTTGGCTTTTTTATTGAGCTCGTGATTCTCTAGTTGTATCTTTGTTAGTGGTTTGGGTCTGATTTTTCTACTTTTCCTTCTGCTGTGAATCAGACAGCACAGGGGAGCTGAGACGTGTGCATTCAAACCAGGCACAGAAACAGACAGGTGTATCAGACAGCGGTGTCAGGTTCTCTTCACAGGCACCACATCTCCCCCTTACCAAGTTGAAGATGTGGCAGGAAACAGTCAGCAGGTGTGAGTCAGTATTAATGCCAGGAAGCTGACAGAACATCTTAGTTCAGTACCTGAGCGAGAATTTGGATCCGTATTCCCAGCCTTTGTATTTCCTCCTAGCTTGTCTTTTTCTCAGGGACAGCAGAATCAGAAAACTATTTAGTCAAATGTTTGTAGCTGGTTTAGGGTGAAGGTTAGGGAAACTAAGGTAGAAACTGTATCACCTCTAATATGAATCGGATATAATTGGCCGGGTAACAAAATGGTTTTGCATTGGAGACCTAGGGGGTTAGGATAGGGGGTCTGAAGTACAGACATGAATCCTGCTTTGGCATGCACCAATATCAAGGGTGCATGTAGGACGAGGTAGCTGCTTTCTCAGTGGGGATAAGCTATACAGGCCATGTGGCTTGGGCTCAAGAGCACAGGCTCTCATGCCATACCATCTAGATTTGGATATTGGCCAGCCACACACAGGGTTTTTTCCTCTGGTTTTCTTACCTGTAAAATAGAAAATATAATAGTACTGCTTTATCAGGTTGGGAGGCTTTACTGAGTTAATGTACTTAGAACAGTGCTTGGCATTATTATTATTATTGTTGTTGTTACTAGTTGCCATTCTAGCTTTTGTATAAGATTTTTCAAAGATGGTGTATATGGAAAACATTGGGTTATTTCTCCAATATTCCTTTGAGTTATTTAAAAGGATAACTAGAAATAACATGTACAATAAAAAATTGTAAGAACATCAGTTGTATCAGATAAGCAGATAGAATTTGAAATACTAGTTTACTAAAGTGAATAAGCACAGATTTTTAGTCCCAATCTTGCTGGTTTTCATGTAATGTGAGGGGTTAGAGATAGTATAGATATGTGCTGGACTAACAACTGCCTGGCCCTGATTATGAGCATTGTTTACATTTTAATTCAAAGGGTAAAAGTAGTTACTTTAAAATTCAGTTATTTGTATTTCCCAGAAGATTAAAAACAAGTTACTTTGTGATAGGATGAAGGGCATAGGGTGTTGTGGGTTTTGTAACTATGTACTTTGACAATGGAATATGGTAGAGGTGACACTGTACCCGTTTCTGGGCGCAGACTTTAGGAAACTGACAGCTTCCACTTCCTGGCATACTTCGTGCCACACTTCCTGGCATGCTTACTCTGGGAGTCCTGAAATGCCAGGTACGTTGCTGAGACTGGCTGGAGAGATGTGTTTTGAAACCTGGGATAAGCCAGCAACTGCCAGGCTGGAGGGGCCGTGTCCTAGCATGCCCCACCAGTCCCAGCTGAGCCCAGCCTTTGGACATTCCCACCAAGGTGCCAACAGCTTGTGTGGGAAGTCATCTCAGACTCTTCACATCAGTCTGCTCACCAGCTCAGTGCCTCTGGTGACCACATGGAGCAGACAGATTGCCAGCTGCATCCTTTCTGAATTTGTGACCAACTAAATGGGGAGTTATGCTAAAATGGTTGTTTTAAGCTGCTACGTTTTGTTTATTCTGTAATAGGTAATTGGAATTGATAGCTAAGCTAGAGCTTCTGGCTTCATCAACTTGAGCTGAAAACGCTACAAATGCCCTCATACTACCCTACCATAATTCAAAAAGGCTTTATGAAATGTAATGAAAATAATATAACCTCCAACTATGGTCAGTAGTATGGAAAATGAAATTCTGATAACTAGATGAGTAGAGGAGCTAACCCTTTGGGAACTCAGATTACTCAGAAGGGACAGGAGTGAGAAAGTTATTCATAAATGCTTTCTACCTTTCATAAATTTGGTTGGTGGAGCTGCTTAAAGAGTGTTGGTTAAAATGTTTATGGCTTTTTAATTTTGAAGAAGAGAGGGTTGGCTTACTTCTGAGATTTGCCAGTAGTCTGAGGATCCTTTGGGTCTTCCTCACTTCCAAAGATACCTGTTGATATTTTGGGACCCTGAAAAATGAGGTAATAAGGTATAAAGTTCTTATAAAGTGATGTTCTGATACAGTGCTCTTACTCCTCAGAATCTGCCACAGAGTAGCCTGAATTAATGCGTTTATTTCAGATTATGGATAGTCTTATTGCTTGTTAAATTCAATTCAAATAAAAAATGGTTAATTAAGAGCTATGTTCTGGGCACAGTGTAGTTGCTATGGGGGATTTCAAAGCAGTTTCTTCAATAGAAAGAGGGATAAGTAAATGAGAAAAAGCAGTCATAAGTTTCTCTAGACGCCATCCCATAGAAGTTCCTTGATTTTGTGTGCGCTTTTAAAACGGTTGCCGCTTTTTATTTCCTTTTTTAATTTCCAGCATTGACTGCTTTGCATTGGCTCTCTATGTATGGAGTTTAGGTTTAGGTAAGGAGGAGATTTTAATTCAAATGGAAAATGTATTGAAATTATTTCCTACTGAGAGACTGAAAATAGATTGAAAAGCTATTTCATAAGTCCGAGGAAACAGGACAGTAGAAGCCCAATACACAAAAACCCTTTTGTGTTGCAGACACATTTGCTGCTGTTGTAGCACTTTGCTTAAGGAACAGGAGAGTCCTGGATGAATGCAAGCACGCAAACAGCGGCTTGAATCTGCTGCTAAGCACTTGGGATTTCTTAGGTTGTATCACTTTTGGATTGTAATGATCTTACCATAGGCAAGAAACAAAGGGAACAAGATGCAGCAGAAAATTCTAAGTTTCCCAAGGCTACTCTCAATTATTTCTACAAAACAGAAATAATAATTTGGTCCTTTTTTTTGTAACTTAAATCTAATAGTAACAAGGAAAATATAGATAAGGAATCAAGTGACTGATATTTCGCGTAAGAGATCAATGTCAGGGTCATTACAGAAAACAATATAAAAGAATCTAGACTATATGAATTAAGGGTTTTCTCTCTTTTTTAGTTGTGATGACCTAGAATTAAAATGGCCATGTTGAGGTCTGGTAGGTGTAAAGCCAGTAGCTGCGGCCACCATCATAGCTGCCTGGCCCATGCAGGTTCAAATTTGATTTGGACAGTCGGTAATGAAACAAGGAGCCAAGAACTGGTGGACCATTAGCTTTAATCCTAGCTTGCACCCGGCGGGCAAGAAATACACACAGTGGGAAAACACTTCCCTTTCCATTCAGAGCTCTCAAAGCCACTGGCTTACCTGAGTTTCCTAGAATCAAAGGTTTCTAGCTTACCAGCCTTATTCACTTCTGTTCCCCATCTCCTTCTCTCTGCACAAACTGGCTTCTCCTTCAGTACCCCACCATCTTGGCTGCTTCTCCTCTCCACATGGCCTTTCTCTGCTTTCCTCCAGCATGGGCTCCTCTGCCCCCCCCCCCCCCATTTTATACTGTAGAAATCAAAACCTTTAACCCAATCTACAAACAATGAAGTCTCTGATACAAAGTCACTTATCTGAGGCATAATGGGATTCCTCAGGAGAGTGTACCACCCCACATCATGCAACAGTTAAGGATGTGGGGAAAAGCTTAGTCTTAAAACTAAGCCTTAGGCTATAAGGACCCTGCCTGTTTATAGCCTGTCCCCATAAGTGAGCAAACATATATATCATATTTACAAACTTACTTGACCAATAGTAGGAGTTCAGGCTTTGGAAGGAGAAGCTATTACACCACAGTGTGGATGAGATTCATAATTATAATATTGTAAGAATATGATGGCTTTTACAGGGAGGTTCATATTAATGTTATAGGTTCCTCAAGGCTGCAATGAGCTCTTACCTCACGTTTCTGATGTAGAGGAGGAGTAGGAGGGTGTGGATTGAATGGGTGTGGAAGAGTGGCCCCTGGGCACGGCAGGTGATGCTGCTTCCTGTCTATTCTAGTGTTGCGCCCTTGGGAACTGGATGTCTCTGAACAAAACCAACCCTTCTGAGTGGCGTCAGGGCTTCTGTTTACAAATTCATATCTTAAGTACAGATGAAGCACTTGAACATTTTTAGGACAGTAATTAGGGATAGAACTGTAAGTTGAGTAGTATGGGCATTACCAAGGGAAGGAAGCTATTTATGGACTTTGAGGTAAGATAAATAGGTGAATAGCATCTTTCTTCCTCCTTGATGTAGGGGACATGTATGAGATGGTGGTGAGCAGTTTTCTAAGTCCCTGTCCGAATCAGAAAGTGGCTTGGAGGCACTTGAATCTCCCAGCCTCTTCCTTTCCAAGGTACCAAATGAACACAGTTTCTAGTGTGCTTACTATGCAAGTATGTTTAAGATAAATCCTTAGCTATCAGAATTCTGCTTCTGAGCCCATCCTATGTAGAAGTTCTGGAGTTACTGTTGTCCTTGATATTACTTTATAGCCAATGTTTAAGAAATATTTTCGGTGTATTCACATTTTGTTGTGTGTTATGGAGGATTTACATTAATATGCTTATAGTTTGGGAGAGCAGAAAGAGACTGTTTTCATAAAACAAGAACAAGTAAAATAATCACATGCCAGAATGTTTGTTATAGTCAATAAGAATTGAGAAAAAGAGGATATTGCTATGGGCTGGACTGATCTAGGAAGGTATGATTGAACTAACAGTATTATTTGAATTGAATATTAAAAGATAAGAAGGCAGAAAGGAGGTAGCAAAGAGATATTCTGAGAGATGTGCCATTTGCAACCTCAAGTGTCTGAATAATTTTTGAAGAACTAAAAGTTTTGAATTGGCTCAACAAATAGGATACCTTTCTCAAAACCATAAAACTGATTTCTAATATTTTCAGTTATAAATATATGTATTTGAGCATCTCTTGGAAACACCTTCTTTCCCTTAATTTCACGCACAAAAAATAGCTTGTATTCTATAATGTGCTTGAATTTGAAATATATACCATTAAAAAACTTACTGTGCAAATATTTGGTTTCCCAAGGCCTCTAAGAGAAAATGTAACAGATCAATTTATTTTTCTGACTTATTTGTTGTCCTACTTTTTTATTTCATTCTCCAATTGTTTGGATAAACATGGCTTTACCATTGGTCCATATAGACTCTAAGCAAGTTTTATCCTTTCCTTCCCGGCTAAGTAAAGCCTTATTTTTGTAGTATACTACTATTAACTGCTTGACTTGGAAAGCTTCAGTCTTCATCAGATATTTCATAAATCAGAGTTTGGCTTCCTCTCTTCCAGTGACCTTGAAATTGTCCAAAGTACTGCATAGTTTAAAAACTTAGGACTAAAGTTAAATGGTTTTCTACCAGGCTGTGTTGTAAAGTGGGAAGGGCAAATTACTTTCTTTTTCTTTTTGGGAAGACATTTGCCAGTTGGAGCCTCCAGAAAGATGGAGTTTGGGAGGTCTTTAAATGTGCACCAAAAGGTTATTGCAGAAGATAACATAAGGGAGATGTCATAAAGTAGAAAATTTGAAGCTCAGGAATAGAAAGAAAGCCTTGTGAAGAAGTAGGCATTCTGCCAATTAACTGGGTGTTTGAAACAAATAGTTTTGAATTAAAGAAACAGTTGCAAATTTCAAAGGCTTGATTCACTTGGTTCATAGGGAAATGGAAGAGGGGAACAAATCTCAGATTACTTTAGTTGTAAAGCATATTTACCATTCATTGAAATTTTGTTCAAAATATTTTCTGATTATAAAGTTTAATTACGTAAAATCAGAGGGATTGTTAATCTAATATTTTGTGTTAAACCATTGACATAAAATTCCAAGCATATTTTGATGAAAATAAATTATGATCATAGGAATTCAACCGGGGCAGAAAGCAGGATGGGTCCTAAGTGCCATATACTTGCATCTGCTTAACTTCTCATGTGCTTGTCTGGAGAAGCTGCCAGGAAAGACCATAAATGGCCAGCTATTCTCATGTTGCATTAATTTGAAGTAAAGTACAGGTTTTAGATTTTATTGTTATACTTCTTTTGTTTGAATAAAAATGCTTTTGCCTGAATAAAAATAACAAGAAAATAGATTGCATTCTTTGTTGAAAGCTACTTTTGTTTGATTTAGAATTCTAGGTTGGCAGGTACTTTGATTTATCACGTTGAATATACATGATTCTGCTGTCTTCTGGCTTCTACTTTTGCTGTTGAGAAGTCAGCTGATAGTCTAACCGTAGCTCCTTTGAGGGTAAGAGAGTCACCCTGCTGGGTGTCTTCTTTCAAGAAACTCTGTTGATATAAACATTCTTTGTTTGTCTAGGAGTGCAATTCTTTTTATTTATTTCTGCTTGGATATAATTAGACTTCTTGAATCTGTAGATCGGTGTCTTGTACTGATTCTAAAAAATTCTCAGCCATTTATTGATTTTAAACTTCCCTTTACCCATCTTTTTCTCCTCTCTGTCTGGAATTCCAGTCAATTGTATTTTAGCCCTTCCTAGTCAGTTTTTCACATCTTATTATCATATCTGCATTTTCCTTTTTTATTCTTTCTCTGCTGAATGACAGATTTCTTTTTAACTATTTCCCAATTTTTTTTTTCTGTTCTATCTATTCTGCCTTTGGGTTTTACATATTGGCTATTATAATCTCTAGAAGATTCATTTGGTTAATTTAAAGATTTGCTGTTACTTTCTATGGATTCTTGTTCCTTGCTGATATTTTAAAATTTATTATTTTCTCTAAATATTGTAGGTTGCTTTTTAATCTGTCTAATAATAATTCTAAGGTTTAAAATCTGTGTAATCTGTTTCTGCTATTATTTTTTCTTTTTTAAGTGTGAGAGAGAGAAAGAGAGAGACAGGGACAGGTAGGGACAGACAGGAAGATAGAGAGATGAGAAGCATCAACTCATAGTTGCGGCACTTTTAGTTGTTCATTGATTGCTTTCTCGTATGTGCCTTGCTGGGAGAGCTGAGCCAGTGAACCCTTGCTTGAGCCAGTGACTTTGGGCTCAAGCCAGCGACCATGAGGTCATTTCTGTGATCCCACG
The DNA here is from genome assembly GCA_037038555.1 of Rhynchonycteris naso. NCBI lineage: Eukaryota > Metazoa > Chordata > Mammalia > Chiroptera > Emballonuridae > Rhynchonycteris > Rhynchonycteris naso. The sequence continues at coordinate 23,164,000 of CM073000.1, forward strand.
CTCAAGCTGGTGACCCTGTGCTCAAGCCCGTGTTCAAGCTGCAACCTCAGGGTTTCGAACCTGGGTCCTCAGCATCCCAGGTCGATGCCTCTATCCACTCACTGCACCATTGCCTGGTCAGGCTCTGCTATTATTCTTGTTTCTCATTTGTGCTGCCTTGTTTTCTTGTGTCCCTGGTTATCTTGGACTGATTATTGTCCTCGCACAGTATTTTTAGGGGGTCCTGGGTGAGTGTATTCTCCTCTGAAGGTATTGCATTGCTGTTGTCAAGCTTCTGGGGATGTTACCCATCAGGGACCCTTTCTAAACCACTTTTAGGATTTTGACTCTCTGGCACATTATAGATGTGTGCCTGCGTGGCCATACCTGCTCAGAGACTTTGATCTTTCTTTTTCTTTCCTGCTTTGTCCAGTGCCAAGAGAACCTGCTCTTCATTCTCATGTAGTTGGGGGAGAGTGGTGGGTCAGTTCTGGTTCGTACTTCCCTTGGGGGATCTCGTCCTTTGGGGCCCCAGTTTAGTAGTATTAGGGAAGGTCTCCTTACGAGTCCCATGTTTGGCAGGCGTTCGTCCTTGTGTTTTTGGTCCCTTGCCCACTGAGGGTGAGAAGCTGATATACAGGCGGATGGCATTGGCTGCTGCCCTCAGGGCAAAAGTGGCTTGGGTTCTCCTGGGCTTAGGTTTTCCTCAGCATTTGGCCTGGTAGTTCCTCTTGTATTGTCAGATTTTTAATGTTCTTTAATATATTTTATGCCTTATCCAGTGGTTTTCATTGGGAAGTACTGTATTTCCCCAATAATATGACACACACTTTTCCAAAAAATTTGAGGTCTAAAAACTGGGTGGGTCTTATACAGCGATTGTGGCATTTCAAATGTCACAGATGGGACTGAGGACGAGGCAGTCTATGAAGAAAGTGATTCGTCATCAGACACAGATGAGGACAAGCTAATGGAGGGGAGTTTTGACAGTGATGAGGAGTTGTATGAATTTTGTGATAAATAAAACTTGAGTTCAATAACTTAATGTAATACATTTTTTTTCTCAAATTTCGGGCCCCAAAATAAAGGTGCATCTTATATATGGGAGCATCTTATACATGGGGAAATACGGTAGATCTGAATAACTTAAGAAGTCAGAAACTGCGTCCTGGCCCCGGACTGGAGCCTGTGAGCCTGAATCTACTGCTGTGCTGTGGGGGGTGCTGCTGTCACTCCTTGCCCTCCACCTGCCTGTGCTCCGCAGCCTCTGAAGCCCGGGCCAGAGGCAGGACGGGTCCTAAGGGTAATACACTTTCATTTGCTTAACTGCTCATGTGCTTGCCCGGTGTAACTGCCAGGGAAGACCAGTTTTGTTAAAGGGACTGCTCTTCTTACATTCACTCAGGCGTGAGCCTGTCCTTTTTAACTTCTTGGTGTTTCCTTTTCAACTAACTGTCTTAATTGCTTATCTTTTTCTTTCATTTCTATCACCGTATCCTAATTCGAGGATTATTTTAGTTCTGCTTGTTGGTCTACTGTTGTAATCTTGTAATTACTTCATTACTGGTTTTTAATTACTACCAGAATTGAACATCCTTTTGCAAGTATGACTTTTTATGACCTTTTGTGACTTATCTGTTTCTATCATTTGATGAAATATTTTATTACGTGCTCTTAGTGTAAATTTTTAGTCTTTTGGAATTTCATTATGCAGGATATTTTTTCTTGTTCTGTATTTTCTTCAGTTTGAATAGTTTTACCTTTCATAATTGTATATTCTAGTTTCTAAACATTTTACCAGGCATTGTGATAAGAGCTGGGAATATAAAAATAAGTATGGTGCATTAATCTGTGCTTAGGTTTAGATTCTAGTGAGGGAGATATGCATACAAATTCTTACAGTATAGTACATAAGTACTACAGCACCACATGTTCAAACATAGAAGAGGGAATAACTATTGTTGAGGAGATCTGGGGAAGCAGTGCATAGATAATATTTAAGCTAAATAGACATTTTGCAGGAGAAACAGGGTATGGAAGGATATTTTAGATATGGCACGTCATATCTGTAAAGTCATATGGATAAGGTCATGGTGTGCTTTGAAATGTGCACAGAGGTTGATATAATTGGAGGATGAAGTATTATAGGAGATGAAAATTGAAACCAGGAAGAATTGAAAGACCTGGGTTAAAACAAGGGAATTTGCGCTGGCCGGTAGCTCAGTTGGTTAGAGCGTTGTCCCTATAAGCCAAGGTGCGGTTTGATCCCTGGTTGGGACACATACAAAAACCAACCAATGAATGCATGAATGAGTGGAACCACAAATTGATGTTTCTTTCTCTCTCTCAGATTTCTTTCCTGTTTCTCTAAAATGAATAAAAAGAAAAGGGGGGCTTTGATGGACCCATAAAACCTGTGTAGAGGGGGTAAAGGAGTGGGTGAGGATGTATGCTTGGCGAGTGTGTGTCGAGGGTGGGGCTGCTGGTGTGAACTGTGCTGAGACAGTGGGAGTGGGCTGCTGAGTTGAAGTGTGAGCGGGCAGAGTATGCCAGGGACTCAGAGACTGGTCCCTAGATCGTCCACGTGGGTGTAGGAATCATATCAACAGTGGCAAGAACGTGGATGTTACAGTGTTGACAGGGTTTGGGCTGGGACTGTGTGTGCCCCAGTTTTAGCACTGAAAGTCCCTGTATGGCCAGTAGTGTCCGCCGTTGTGGCCGTGCAGGTGCAGGTTCCCATTGGATTTGGGCAGATGGTAAGGAAACAGTGGAGCCAAAAAATGGTGGACCATTCCTTTATTCAAGTCTTGTTCCAGCCAACAAGAAAACATACAAGGAAAATACGTCCCTTTCACTCACAGCTCACAAAGCTACTGACACATTCTCTGGTTCCACAACCAGGAGAATCTTCTCCGGTTTCTCCTAAAATCAAAGTCCTCACCAGTCCCAAAGCCCCTCACCTCTGGTTCCCCAGCTTCTCCTTCAGCACTCTGCCTGCTCTCTGCCCTCACTCTGCAAAAAATGGCTTCTCTCTCCTCCAGCAAACATTAGCAAGACAATGGCCCTTCCCAAGCAGGCAGCTAATTTGCATTATTGGTGCTGGTGAGGATGTGGAGAAAAGGGAACCCTTCTGCACTGCTGGTGGGAATGCAGACTGGTGCAGCCACTGTGGAAAACAGTATGGAGATTCCTCAAAAAATTAGAAATGGAACTGCCCATTGACCCAGCTATCCCACTTATAGGAATATATCCCAAGGACACCATATCACTGACTGAAAAAAAGAAATGCACATCCATGTTTATGGTAGCATTGTTCACAATAGCGAAGAGCTGGAAACAGCCCAAGTGTCCATCAGAGGACGAGTGGATTAAAAAGCTTTGGTACATATATACAATGGAATACTATGGCGCCATGAAAAAGAAGGAAATATTACCTTTTGCAACAATATGGAGGGACCTGGAAACTATTATGTTGAGTGAAATAAGCCAGGCAGAAAAAGAAAAATATTATATGACCTCACTCATTTGAGGAATCCAAGGAACACTGAGAACTGAGGAAATGCATTGAGACAGAGGAGGGATCAAAGGGACCAGAGGAAAAGAGGACAAAGGGAAAGGGGATGATAGGGTGGGATAAACCTGAAGGGAAGGGGGGAGGGCGCTGTAAGGAGGGGGGCAAAAGAGATGTTGAGGGGAATATGGGGGAGGGGGGATGCATTTGAGGTTACCCTGGAATCTGTAAACACAATTAAATAAAAAAAATATAATTTGCAATTTCACCGGTCACATACTTGGCACTACCCAGCACTATTTTTTAACACTAAAAGTGAGCAAACTAAAAAAATACAGATTTTACAAACTCATTTGCTCAACAGTCCCGGTCCTGAGTAACCCCTATGTCCCGGGAAAGCTGGGATGGTTGGTCACTCCAGTGAAGTGCCACAGGGTTGGATGAATTTGAGGCACTGAAAGGGGGAGAGCAGTCATGTGTAAGGGGAGGACTGACCAGAGTGAGGGAAGTGGGGGGATGTTTGTGCTCATCTGTGCTGGAGTGCTGTTGTCAGGAGAGCGGAGGAGCACTGAGAAAAGAGGTTGAGCATCTGTGTGTGTGTGTGTGTGTGTGGTGGATTGGTTAGTAGAGGACAAAGTGGAAAGTGTTTGCAATGCGTTCAGCAGAGGGAATATGGAAATGAGTTAGGTGGGAGACAGCATCTGGGCTGAGCTAAATGAGAAGACTAGGGAGCAGAGCTGGGTCTCTAGAGGGGTTTATATTTGGGGCACTGACGGAGGGCGGGGATGGAGACATAGAGAGAAATACTTGAACAAAAGATTCATTGAGATTTTGTATGAAGTTGTTTCAGTTCTGACTGAGGGGGAGGAAAAGAGGGAGAGGGGGAGATTGTTTAATTGGAAGTGACTTACTTCCATCTTCTGTGCCCCACGTGGCTTCCTGGTTTCTGGTCTCTGGGTGACATCAGGCTATTCTCAGTAAATCTTACTGTTTAATGCCCTAAGTGCTGCCCGGTACCTTGTGTACTGCTGTTCTTCTCTAAGCCTCAGTGAAGGTTGCTGCCATAGCAGTGCTGTTGGTGACTTTCGACTTAGTTTATGTGCAGTTGTTTGAGCAGTCTCTGAGCGAGTCTCTGAAATTAGGTTCCTGGGCAGGAACACCTCGCCACCTCCTCCACTATAGTGAGTGTGTGTCCCTCCTTTCTGCTCATCTGTAACTCAGAAGTGAGTCTAAGTGCCGGGCCTGGTGACCATGCGGGCTCTCACAGAGCTTTTGCTTTCCTTCAATAGCATGCTGGGGACCAGGCATTTTTCTCCTGTGAGTGGAGTCAACTTGTCTTCTTTTGTAAGTTTTTGCCATGGTTAAATAATGTAATTAATTTACAGATTAGCATCTTAACTTTTGTTTGTTTTATCTGCCTGTGCTGTACCTGGCTAAAGTGCTGAAGAAGTGTTTGTTGAATGAGCTGGGATGAAACAGAATTGTATCTGATGTGTCCTGTCAGATTGTAATGTATCTAACGTGTATCTGGTCCTGTCACGCCTGGTTTGGGAATTACTGCTGTTTTGATTTATTTAGGAGACTTTTAAGAAGAACTCTTGTGTAAATAACCATTTTTTTAAAAAGAGATTTGTTTTCTTGTAGAAGAGAAGAAACGTGCTTGAGTATAAGTAATTAATCTTTCCTTTTAGTGTAATTTTTAATATATTTCAAATGTGCCCATGCTGTTTAAAAAAACCAGTAATAAAGTAATCAGATGATTGATTTTTTACATTGATCAACTTGGCATAGTTACTGAGACATCAGCATACTAATTAGAATGTCAAGATATTAAATTACTGTTCATTTTCTAACTTTTAATGTTTTGGATGATTATAAATGATAAAAGAATTTGTAAGTCGGGTAACATACCATCCTGTCAATTTTGGTCAATTAACACAGTCACACAGTGGTGATTATTTCCTTTTTTTATTTCCTGTTTTTCTATCTTTCCTAAAGATTTACCAGTTGTTAATAATTTAATTGAAATATTATTTTTCTATATATGGCTCTCTTTTGTACATTTAAATGAAAAAAGTATGTTGTAAGCATTGGATTGTAAATAAAAAATTGTTAACTAACTTTTATTTTAGGTTGATTGTGCTCTGGCTATTAATTAGTATGTAGCAACTACCCTCAAACTAAAACAATAATTCTAAAAGTTAAGATAAATAATTAAAGCCTAGCCTGACGAGGCAGTGGCACAGTGGCTGGAGTATCGGCCTGGGATGCTGATGGCTCAGGTTCAAAACCCATGGTCACTTGCTTGAGCGAGGGGTCACTGGCTGGAGTGTGGGATCATAGACATGACTCTCTGGTTGCTGGCTTGAGGCCAAAGGTTGCTGGCTTGAAGCTGAAGGTTGCTGGATAGTGCCCAAGGTTGTTGGCTTGAGTAAGGGGTCACTGGCTCGGCTGGAGCCCCCTGGTCAAGCACATGTGAGAAAGCAATCAATGAACAAAGGTGCCACAACGAAGAGTTGATGTTTCTTATCTCTCTCCCTTCCTGTCTGTCTGTCTGTTCCTGTCTGTCCCTTCCTCTCCCTCTCACTTTAAAAAAAAATTAAAGCCCATGCTGACCAGGCAGTGAATAGAGTGTTGGACTGGGATGCTCAAAAACCTGAGGTCTCCTGCTTGAGCAGGGGCTGCTTGAGCAGGGGCTCATCTGGCTTGAGCGCGGGGTTGCCGGCTTGAACGTGGGATTATAGACATGACCCTTTGGTCACTGGCTTGAGCCTAAAGGTTTCTGGCTTGAGCAAGGGGTCACCAGCTCAATTGGAGTCCCCTTTTGCCCCCCGCCAAGGCACATATGAGAAAGCAGTCAGTGAACAACTAAGGTGCTGCAACTATGAGTTGATACTTCTCATCTCCCTCCCTGTCTGTCTGTCTCTGTCTCTATCTCTGGAAAAAAAAAAAAAAAGACCAAACTTAATCCTAAAAATTCAAACAATAACCATTTTATTATATCTCCCAATTTTGAGGGTTGGGATTCAGCCTGGGCTTAACAAGGCAATTCTGCTCCACATGGTGTCTGTGGACTTACTTGTTGGCAGCCAGTCTGGCCTAGGATTTCCAAGACTGCTCTACTCCTATACCTGGTGTCAACGTGAGGACTCCAGTAAGGCTGGCCTCTGCTGGGATCCTCTCCATGTGACCCTGCAAATGAGGGTGTTGAACTTTTTCTTTGGAGCGACCCAGGACTCCAAGAGAACAAACAAGGCAGAAGCTTTATCTCCTCTCAAAGACGAGGCCTGGCACTGGCATGGTGTCACTTGCGCCATACAGGGGTGGGCAATAGTAGGTAATCAGTTCTTTGTATGGAAAAAGACATGCAAGTTATGATTATTGCAGTAGCTTCATTAACTCAAAAGAATGTCACAATGGCACAGTGTACTTAGGTACAGTCTTGTAAGTGCTTAAATACAATAATTAGTAATAATACAAGAGTAAACTCTGTGTTTTGTGTACTCACGAGTATAAACCTACTTTTGCTCACCCCATATTGTTGGTTCAAGTAGTCATAGGCCAGCCCAGATCAAGGGGAGGGCAAGTAGAGCTCAGATCTCAATGAGAGGAGTGTCAAAGAATTGGCAGCCATCTTTAATCTCCACAGTAAAATTAGTGATTAGGTCACAGTGCCTTTGAGAAACAAGGTGCCTATCATAATACGTTCATACTACCGATCTAATACTACAGAATCTAATAAATATTATTTGAAATAGTAATAATATTAAAAAATTATGTTTTTGCTTTCACTATTTGCTTTCTCCAACAATTTTTTCATTTTATTATAAAAGAAATGATTCTGAATAGTTTCATTATACATTGGATATTTTAAACAGTCTTTTCATTAATTGTTTTAATTGCAGTTTTAGTTTTGTAGGAATTGTCAATATGTAATTTACTTGCTAGTACAGATGTGTTTCATGTTGAGAAAAACTGATACTTAAATCATTTATTTACATTTATTGATGTTATGCCCCTTTCCACAAAGGATTTGAGGTGATTTGCCACAAGACACACATGACAAATCTATAGAAGTAAAATAGAAATAGCATAATGAGCATCAAGAAAGGCCTCAAGTAAAATGGCAGTACTATTTGCCCAATGACTAAAGCACCAATCCTTGGGGTCTTTTTCTCCGGACCCCCTTCATTTGCAACCTGTCAGTCTGTGCTCCCTCCAAAACCCATCCCAATTCTGTCCACTTGTGGTTTTTTCCACCAGTGCTTCTTAGTTCTGGCCACTATCATCGTTTCCCTAAACTACCGAGATAGCCTCTTAAGCATAAGCAGTGTAAACCAGATCTTAGCTTACCTTTGCTTAAAGCCTCTGTATAATGCAAGGTCTTAGTATGAAAGTCCTTTTCACCTTGGTGTGAGGACCCTATCTACCTCTCTAATTACCTCATGCACTACCCCTGCCTGCCTGCCACTGTCCCCCACTGCCTTCTTTCTCTTCCTTCAACTCGCCAGCCTGTCCTGTTTAGGGAGAAGAACCTTTTAGGACCTTTGCACTAGCAGTTACCTCTGCTTTGGATGCTCTTGCCATGGGTTTGCATGGCTGACTTCTTTTCATTCAAGTTTCCATTTAAATGTAACTTTTTCAGAGAGGCTTTAATTGATTACACAACTATCCACCATATAAATCTGTCCACCCACATCACTTCTTATTTTATTTTTATTGTAGATCGCCACCGGATAGTTTATCTTTATTTATTTTTTATTTATTTTAGATAGAGGAGAGAGAGAAAGTGGGGGACTAGCGGGAAGCATCAACTCGTAGAAGTTGCTTCTTGTATGTGCCTTGACCTGGCAAGCTTGGGGATTTGAACTGGTGACCTCAGCTTTCCAGGTCAACACTTTATCCACTGCGCCACCACAGGTCAGACACTACCTGATAGTTTCTTGTTTATTATTTATTGTCCTTCTCACCCCATTGAAATGTAAGCTTTATGAAGACTGTTTTTGGCATGTTTATAGTTGGATCCCATCTGCTAGAAAGAATGCTTGGTACATAATAGGTCCTCAGAGTTTTAGAAAGAATGAATGAATTCTACATAATAAATCGAATGTTAGAATTATGTTAGGTATTTTTAGGTGGTAGATTTATTTTAGAAAAGGAGATTCTTTCCATAGGATTCAATTCACTCTTTAGACTGGTGATGTGCATCAGAATCACTAATGGACTTAAAAAAATGTACACCTGATCTTCAATCTGTAGGTCCAGGCGGCACCAAGAATCTGTAATTTTGAAAAGCTGCACTGTAGACCTGATGCACATTCTTGCTTATGGACCAGAACCCAAGAAAGAGCAAGAGAAGCTGTGTGCATTCAAGTAGAAAACATCACATTATTTAGAAACATGATTGAATATTGTTGATTGGAAGTGTATAGAATAAATATCTGGGAAGCCTTATTTATATCTTTGCTTTAGAGACCAGTATAATAGTTTACGGGTTCCAAAGTGGTAAGCCCTAGATCAGGGGTCCCCAAACTTTTTACACAGGGGGCCAGTTCACTGTCCTTCAGACTGTTGGAGGGCCAGACTATAAAAAAAAACTATGAACAAATCCCTATGCACACTGCACATATCTTATTTTAAAGTAAAAAAACAAAACAGAAACAAATATAATATTTAAAATAAAGAACAAGTAAATTTAAATCAACAAACTAACCAGTATTTCAATGGGAACTATGGGTGCAGATGCATCCTGTGCTCCTCCCACTGACCACCAATGAAAGAGGTGCCCCTTCCGAAGTGCGGTGGGACCAGATAAATGGCCTCAGGGGGCCGCATGCAGCCCAGGGCCGTAGTTTGGGGACCCCTGCCCTAGATGTTCACTTGGGAAGGAAATAAATAATACAACATATATTTTTAATCTCATCTTTAAACATTTTGGGGAAGGCCTATTTTACATACATAATGTACAGTAATACATGCATATAACTTATAAGTAATTATGTATATATTGGAAGTATGTGCTCAGTGTATTTTATTGATAGAAATGTGTGATCCAAAGATGAGTCTGCCAGGTAGCGTACCTTATGCGGTGGTTACAAGTGGTCCCTAAACCTCAGTGACCACCGAAAAGGGTTACTTCTTGTTCATGTTGTATATCTCCTGCGGGCCAACTACAGCCCTGTTCTGTGTTGTGCTGACGAGGCAGCTCGGCTGATTGAGCAGCCTGTGTCTGGAACTTCACCGGTTGCTGTGGCACAGGGAGGTGAGAAATGGGCATATCATGTGCTTGTAAAGCTTTTGCTTGGGAGTGATGCATGTCACTTCTGCTTAGATTCACTGGCCATAGCAAGTTGTACGGCCACGTGGGAGTCCAGCAGGTAGGGGGCGCACGTTTCCTGGGAGGGGCTCTGCAGAGGGACAATAGCAGGGCAGCCTACACAGTCACTACCTACCTGTTTATCGGTGGGACGTGTGACTCTCCAGAACTCACTCTTCATTGCCGTTCATGATTCCTGGCAGAGCGAGACTGCTTTCGCAGTTCCTGATTTGATGAAGACGATCAAAAAGAAAAGAACACACAGCCCAAATCCTTAATTCTATTAGTAAGGTAGCTTGTAAAATGATAGAATTATACAATATAGAAATAAAACTTTATTCAACCTATTAAAGCTGAATGTGATTTGTGCCTGACAGAAAGATCATACCGTTGTACTACATACCATTTGAAACAGGTCCTGACCGTTTAGTGGGTGGGTATAGATCACAGAGATTGAGGTGTGGGAATTGTGAAAGGGGTGGAAAGAGAAGAGCTTCAAATATCAATTTTTCAGGGTCTTTGTTGATTGAAAATTAATCACAGTGAAAACTGAGCATCTCTGGAATAATAATGTAAATCATGCAGGAAAGGTGATTCTGTATAGAGCAGTTTGTTTATATGCCTTCATTTAGGAAAATGTTGATTTTGCAAAAAAAAAAAAGCATGATATATAACAGGTCCTCGAATAACATTGTCTTATTCAGCATCATTTCCTTATAATGTTTATGAGATGCTGTAGGAACTTAACTCTAGTTTGTATCAATTAGCCTACGGTAAAATTGGTTTCATTATATGTTGTTTCATTTAAAGTCACAGAACCTTTCGACGGTGGTAAATGCGGACTTACTATATGAGCCTTGATTGTAAGATGGTGCAGTGATAACCTAGCTGGCTGTATTAGTTATTTCGAACATACCCTAAATACCAATTTTAAATTAATAAAATTAGTAGTTTTAAATAATAAAAGTTGATTGAAAGTAGTTTATATGGGCCCTTGCCGGTTGGCTCAGTGGTAGAGCATTGGCCCGGCGTGTGAAAGTCCTGGGTTTGATTCCTGGTCAGGGCACACAGGAGAAGCAACCATCTGCTTCTCCACCCTTCCCTCTCTCCTTTCTCTCTCTCTCTCTCCTTCCCTCTCTCTTCCCCTCCTTCAGCGATGGCTTGATTGGTTCAAGTACATTGGCCCCAGGCACTGAGGATGGCTCTGTGGCCTCCACATCAGGTGCTAAATATTTGCAAGCATGGTCCCAGATGGGCAGAGCATAGGCCCCAGACCAGGGTTACTGGGTGGATCCCTGTCTGGGTACATTCAGGAGTTTGTTTCTCTGTCTTACCTACTCTTACTTGGAAAAGAAGAAAATAAAAAAATGAAACTAGTTTATATGCAGGCAACATTTCAGTTTATTCCTGGGAAAAAGCCTGAAAAACAGAAGCTAATCAATATGTACATTGCTGATAGTAATAATAAATATTTACCATTTGTTAAGGGCATGCTATTTGTTAGGCCTGTTCTAGATACTTTCTATGTTTATTTAAAAGCTACATGAAGTAGGTATTATTTTATTCATTTTACTGGAGTAAGAAGTATGAAGAGGTTAATTAACTTGTTTAAGATTTGAACTTAGGTTTCTGCAGTTACACAACTATTACTTCACACTCTGCTGCTCTGCTTTTGTAATTGTTCCACTGTAAGTGATTTTAGTCTCTTACATGAAATTCTTTGTTCGTAGATTAGAAGAAGAAGCCATTTAATTTTGTCTTGCTCTTTTAGAAGATGAGTATTTTTGAGGCATGCAGTAGGTAGCCTCATTAAGGGAGTCTGAGAAAATGAAATATGCTTATTTTTTTCCAGTAGTTTTTAGCCAGAAAGCAGAAGGGAGTACTCAAGATTATTCTTAAAATTTGAAATAATGAATTCAATAGCAGTTTACACTAATTAGTAGTTTTAGAAAATCATCCTATATTTTTTCAGTGAGAATTCTCTTTACAAATTTAAATTTTGGGTATAACTAAATAGATAAATGAAGATTTAGAATATGTGTGACAAGTGGTTGAACTTTTTAATACAGCAAGGAAAAACAGTATTTGCTGAAAGGCTAGAATGCAGGAAATGACACAAAATTCAGATAGCTGGCGAGTGATTTGGTATGCATCTGGTTATTATGGATGAACGGTTTAGAAACCCATTGCATTCCTTAGAATTTTATCTTTTATTTCTAATCTAAGCAAGACTAGGTATTTTTTTTTCTTTTTTGGGGTATCTTTGAATGAAAGAAAACCTTATTACATTCTTTAATACTCTACCCTAGTTTTTATTCAAGGTCTTGAGATTTTTTAAATTGAATCTTGACTATATTTCTAAGGCAGAAGACTATTTGAACAAGTCCTCTTGTAACTAATCTGTTTTGTGACAGTTGAACTGATGTGTGCTTCCTCTGCTGTCCTGACATTTACTTGGTAGGTAGTTAATTGCTTATAAACGCCTGTGGTATTGGTTTTTAAAATTTTTTATTTCCTTTAAAAGAGAGAGACGGACAGACAGGAAGGGAGAGAGATGAGAAGCATCAACTTGTTGCAGCATCTTAGTTGTTCATTGATTGTTTTCTCATATGTGCCTTGATGGGTGGAGGGGCTCCAGCTGAGCCAGTGACCCCTTACTCAAGCCAGTGACCTTGGGCTCAAGCTAGCGACCTTGGTCAAGCCAGCAACCTTTGGGCTCAAGCCAACAACAATCATGTGCCTTGATTCCACATTCAAGCCAGTGACTCTGTGCTCAAGCTAGATGAGCCCGCACTCAAGTGGGCAACTTTGGATTTTGAATCTGAGTCCTCAGTGTCCCAGGCCAACGCTCTATCATTGTGCCACTGCCTGGTCAGGGTACCTGTGGTATTTGAATTAAGTTTAGGGAAAGGAAAGATGTTATATTACCCTGAAAGTATTAGCATTAGTTATATGTTGCCTTGTGGTTTGCTTATTTAGAACCCAAAATATTATTAGGACAAACATCTCTATGTTCAAAGGTACCTATTTCTTTATTGCTATAATAAATGATTATAAAAGGGCCATGGTCAGTTAATATACTTGGTCTCAACTTCAGTTTATCAGATTCAGTCAAAACTGGGTAAAAAGATGGTACATGCAATTAATTATGATTACCTTTCTTAATGGTGGGGAGAACAGGTGTCTGTATTTTATTTAATTTCAGATAAATTTGAAATATATTTTTATGTTTAAATAGGAAATTTATGCAAAAATAATAAAAAAACTATCATGAAGACATGAGAATTTCTCTTTCCCCCTTCCCATACCTCCCCAATCAGTTTCTGTATTATCAGTGCTGTTTCAGAACCCCAGCATGGCTGTAAAAGTGGTCTAAGACAGAGAGCTACCTTCTCTCAAATGTTTTCTGCAGTGAGTGTTTTGTGGATTTGAGTTTTAAAGGATTTCCCTTATGGAATGCAAAATATAAGGTAAATAGTCAAATAGAGAAGTTAATTGTCATTGATATATGTAAACAAAGCAAATACTAAAGCATAATAATCTGGTATTAGCTCTTAGAGAAATATTTGCTATTGCTAAACCGTAATTTAAACACTTTGGAGTGACTGTTGATTATATGTAATATGTGCTGGACATACTTTCAGATTTTTACTTACAATATTTCTCGTGACATCTAGTTTTACATTCTTCATTTCTGTATTTTTATTCTGTTCATTACCCAAAAGGTATTGAGGGGAAAATTTTCTGTAGATGACTTTCTCTTGCATTGGTTTTGATGATAACATGTTTGTTCAACTCTCTTGCAAAGTGATACCATTTTGCTTATTTGAACACTTCTTGCCTTAGGATCTCAATGTCAGACTTTAATTAGAAATTCAGTTTGGTTTCTATTCCTACCAATTAACTCTAAAACTAAGATAATATCTACCTTGTTGGGTTGTTGGTAGAATTGAGATGATATACCTCATTTCCCCATGTATAAGATGCTCCCCATATAAGACACACCTTATTTTTGGGACCCAAAATTTGAAAAAAAATGTATTACATAAAGTTATTGAACTTGTTTTATTCATCATAAAATTCATACAACTCCTCATCACTGTCAAAACTTCCATGCATTAGCTTGTTGTCATCTGTGTCTGATGACGAATCACTGTCTTCAACAATGAGCACAAAAACAAACACGAAAAAGCAGGAAATGCAAGTAAAAAAATCTACAACCCCTGTATAAGGCGCACCCAAGTTTTAGACCCCGAATTTTCCAAAAAAAGGTGTGTCTTATACATAGGAAATACGGTACTATCAATTTACATTCCTGTCAGCAGGTTATGATAGTTCCCATCGCTCTACATTCTTACCTGTATTTTCTAACTTAATTTTAGCTGTCCTGGATGGAGTGTATATATATGGAGTAGTATCCTCATTGTGTTATTTTGCTTCCAAAATTGTGAACATTTCAAACATACAGAAAAGTAGCAAGGATCTTATGGTGACTATCCACATTTCCCACATACATTTTACAATTTACATTTTACTATACTTGTTTTCATTACCTATTACACTGGGAACAAAATCTTTGTTGCATCCACAAAAACAATGATTCTTACCTAACTTGAGGGTGCTGATCTCAAATATGACATCAGTTTTTCTCTGTAAGCTACAGTGTTTTGCAATTCAAGGTTTTAGGTTTTCATCTTATTGTAAAATTTTCAACATTTAGTTTAACATAATGAAGTAGAATGTCTTTTTGCGTATCATCTTTGTGAAAATATAATAATTTATATAATGTGGTAAATACACTAATACACTAAAAGATATGATTGCATCAGAATTTGTCTACAATTTCAAAATAGAACATATTAAAACAATCATAAAATTTGTGCTAAACTTATTTAAATTCTATTCAGGCAAAAATATGCATTTGTAGCTCTTGTGTTTGTGTAGTTGTTGAGGACAATCTCGTTTGATACTCCAGCAGTAGTCTGCTAATCACTAACAGCTCCAAGATTTTTGAGAAGCTTATCAAGGTGATAAGTTAGTGATACACTTATTTAGGTAGTGAATCTTATCGCTCATGTTACATCCAATGTCATGGAAAACCAACCGCATCCTTTGAACCAGAAGTTCATAGTTTTCTACTTTTTTGTTGCCAAGGAAGTTCTTTGTAACTGCCACAAAAGACTGCCATGCTGCTTCCTCCTCCTTATTCATCTTCCTGGCGAATTCTTCATCACATATGAGGGTTCGAATTTGAGGTCCATTGAATACATCTGCTTTTATCTTCTTGAAAGACAAGACAGGAAAAGCAGAAATAATATGTTGAAAGCATTCACTTTCTCTGTTCAAAGCCTGAACAAACTGCTTTATTGAGCCAAGCTTGATGTGAAGTGGGGGAAAATGATCCTGTCTCGATTAACTTCACGTTTCAGTCACTCCTTCTGTGTCCAGTGTTTCTCCTGAGCTCGGCTGTCCCACAAACACAGAAAGCAAAAGGATACTTTGTGAAACCTCTCAGTTCTCCTAGCAGGAAATTTACCATTTTAAGATCCACACAAATGATCCACTTATGTTCCTCATATTTCAGTAAGTCAAGGACAATTTTTATGTCATTATAATTTTCTTACAGATGAGTTGAATAACCAATTGGAACCACTGCATAAACATTACCGTTGTGTGGGAGAACACATTTCAGACTCCATTTAGAACTGTCAAGAAATAGCCACCATTCTGTTGGACTGTAAGTGGTAACACCTAGCTGGCTGAGAAGACTACTGATATCATGACAGTAAACAAAGTGTTTGTCTTGGGAAAAAAAGTCCCCAAAGTTTGTTCACGCTTCGTGAAATGGGATACTTTAGCTGTCCAGTGAAGTACATTTTTTTCTTGAAACCTGGAAGGCTAATAACTGAGCTGCTTTCTTTGATAGGTCTAAATCTCTTACTAAGTCATTCAATTCTGGTTGGGTAGACTGTTGAGGGGTTAATGACTGCTTGGCATCAGAAGAAGGCCCTTCAAATTCTATAGCCATTTCCTCATGCATCTCATCAAAATACACTTGATCACCATGTTCACTTTCTTTGTCCTTAGAAGAAATAAAACCATTGAAAACTGGAACCAGGAGTGTCTCAGAGTGTGGGATAGGTCGTATTGCTGAAGGAATATTAGGATATGTGATCATATGCCGTTTTTCTTGCTGTTGTCCTTTGTATGGATCAGACAGAACTAACAGTCACTGCTATGGTCCTCAGGTTCATGCCAAACCATGGGAATATCAAAAGGCATTCCTTTGCATTTTCCTTTTTTCCAGTCATGAAGTATTTTCTCACAATTATGACACACAATATGAGGAGCCCAATTCTTATCTTGATCACCAAGGGAAACTTGAAAATAGGCAATATATGCATGTGTCACAAATGATGAAATATTGTGCCTTTGACGTTGAAGTGTGTAACAGCCACATATGTAACAGAAGGTGTCAGGAGTATTCTTCCATTTACACCTACTCGAAGAAGCCAAGATTCAATCTTAAAACAAAATTAATGTTTGTCAAACATTGATTGCTTTGTGGTTATGTTCAATCCAAGAGTCGTTGCCCTTTAACTCCAATTTAAAAATCAGTGCATGCCATTAACTGTAACAAAAAAAAAAAAATAGAAATTGCATAAAACTAGAGCATGCACAGAAAAACGGATTTCCGATTTGGAATCAGCGATGCAGAAATATATAGAAACAGTTCTAAAACCTCGTGCAACAGAAAATGAAAACAAAATTGTCTCCCAGTGTTATCCATTCCTCTATCTCCACATCATTTTAAGATAAGTTGCAGGCATCAGAGCACTTCTCATCAAGCACCACAGCCTGCATATTATTGACTAGAGTTCAGTATTTGTTAAGTTCTTTTTATTTAAGGTAAATTTTACATACAATGAGATGCACAAATCTTAAGCAGACCATTCATGAATTCTGACAAATGCATAACTTGTGCTCTTAAAGTTACTAAAAGGCACAGCTTTACTATCTGAAAGATTCCTTGTGCTCCATCTTTTTTTAAAAAATTTTATTCAGAAAATTAAATTTAACAGGGTGACATTGATCAATAAGAGTACATAGGTTTCAGGTAAACATTTCTATAGCATTTGAACTGTTGATTGTGTTGTACAGTATACCCATCACTCAAAGTCAAATTACTTTCTGTCACCATATATTTGTCCCTCTTTAATCCCTTCCCCCCCACCCTCTTTCCTACATTTCTCTCCCCCTGGTAACCACTTCAGTTTTATCTATGTCCATGAGTCTCAGTTTTATGTCCCACCTATGTGTGAAATCATAAAGTTTTTAGCTTTTTCTGATTTACTTATTTCACTTAGTATGCTGTGTTCTCAAGGTCCTTCCATGTTGTAAATGGCACTGTGTCATCATTGCTTATGGCTGAGTAGTGTTCCACGGTATAGATGTACCACATCTTCCTTATCCAATCCTCTATCACTCGTGTTCCATCTTAGTCACTCTCTGTCATCGTCCTCTGAGGCGACTGCTACTCGGATCCTTTTCAACCACATTAGTTTTTCCTGTTCTACAACTTCATATAAATGGGATAATAAAAGTTTGTTTTGCAGTCATACACTTTCGTTTTTCTTGAGTAAATACCCAGGAGTGGGGTTTCTGGGTCATAGGGGCAGATATTTATAGTCTTATCAACAGGCATCAGATCTTTTTCCCAAGTGGTTGTACCATTTATATTTCCCACTAACAGTGAGAGTGCCAATTCCTCCTCATCCTCACCAACACTTTCCCCCCAACTTTCATGTTAACCCTTCTAATGGCTGTGTAGTGTTAGGTCATGGAGTTTGTCACTGTGGTTTTACTTTGCACTTACCTGACAATTGAGGAGATTGAGCATCTTCTCATGTATTTATTGACCCTTTGAATTTTATCATTTTGTAAAGTGCCTGTTCATGTCCTTTGTATATTTTTCTTGGATTGACTTTCTTTTTCTTATTTTTGTCTTGGCTATTCTTGGCCCTTTGCATATCCATACATATGTTAGAACGAACTTACAAATGTTCTCACACACATGGACACAGACATACGCACAAGCTATTGTGATTTTGTTTGAGAGTGTATTTTGTTTGAATCTATAGATTAATTTGAGGAAAATTAGTACATTTATACTAGTGCCTGTTTATGGGATATCTATTATTTAGGTTTTATCCTGTTTTCCTCAGTAAAGTTATATTTCTTTTGTGTGGAGGTCTTTTGTTAGGTTTATTTCTAGGTATTTGATAGTTTTAAATCTGTTGTAAGTGGTACCTTTAAAAAAAATTCTATTGAACTTGGCCTCCAGCATATGTAAACATGATTGGTTTTTCTATATTTGGCCTCATATACAGAAACTTTGAATAACTAGGTCAATAGGTATAATAATTTATCTGTGGATTCTTCTGGATTTTCTAAGTATATTAGTTACATAATCTGTGAATGAGGACCGTTTTATTTCTTTTCCAATCCTTATACTTATTTTTTTGTCTTCCTGAGCTGGTCCTCGTTCGTGGAGTCTTATTCCTGTGTGCTCTGTCGTTGACTGTGTACTGGGGATGATATTTGGAAAGTTACTTGGAGGGCTATATTGAGGCCTCGGAGGATAATTTCTCTATTAGAGTTTTTGTTTCTTTCATGAGCCCGCGCACACTGATAGTTCAGGATAACTTTAATTAAATCCATAATCTGAGGTCTTTGGCCCACTAGATAATGGCCAAAGACCATTGGAAGCTTGAATGTATCCATATGACGCCTGCTGAACTTCTGGTGCACCCCGTCTAAGTCTTTCAGAGTCCTAGAGAGCAGGGGATAGTTTAATCTAAAGCAAAACCAACCTGAATGTGCCCTATCTGGTCTGATCTTGGAAGCTAAGCAGGGTCAGGCCTGGTTAGTACTCATATGGGAGAGTAGGGGATAGTTGACCCACGTCTGGCAGAGTCTCCATTAGTACTCCTGTGGGAGAGTAGGGGATAGTTGACCCACGTCTGGCAGAGTCTCCATTAGTACTCCTGTGGGAGAGTAGGGGATAGTTGACCCACGTCTGGCAGAGTCTCCGTTAGTACTCGTGTGGGAGAGAAGGGGATAGTTGACCCACGTCTGGCAGAGTCTCCATTAGTACTCGTGTGGGAGAGAAGGGGATAGTTGATCCACATCTGGCAGAGTCTCTTTGAAGCTGCCTTCCCAGAATTAGCAAATATAAAGTGGGCTTTAAATGACAGGCCTTGACTATTGGCCTGGCAATTCCTACATAACCTATGAGAGCTTTGATCAGTTGGATTAATCTAAGTTACCGAGTCCACATTAACTGAAAGTTAGGGTGTTTCTTTAAGATTCCATTGAGGTTTTAATTCCTGTTCCTGAGGTTTTGTTGTGTTTCTAGAAGTTCTTTGTTTCCTTTCCTTCTCTCTCAAATATCTTTTTATAGTTTTCTGTTCATACAGTTGTCATTATACTTCTGTTTCTTTATACACCTGTATGCTTTGAGTCTATTTTTAAAATATTTTGTTTATAAAGTGATGTTTTATGGTTTATATAGGATGCACTGTACTTGACGTTGTACTTGAAAATGTATTTGTAGGAATCCTTGGAGGCATCTGTGAATGTGCTTTTCTCTCGAGAGGATTTGGGTTTGTTTCTGCCAGGTGTCTGGGGCATTGGAATCAGGGACCACCTTAAAACCACTGCGAGGTTTGGGGTTTTCCTAATGACTTAGGGCATTTGAGCAGGGGGGCTCTCAAATGAAGTGAAATTAGATACCTACTTCATGTGCCTGACTTTGTATATTAGTCTTCTGTGCTGTGAGGAAGATGCTTTTAAAAATTTTATCAGTGTCTTTTCTTTGATTTCTCTGAGAGGTTGATCTGAATTATATAGCCTCACAATCTACTGCAGTTTATTTAACCAAATGCCTGTTGCTGGACATTTAGATTTTCTTATTATTCTAAATAACATTGTGATGAAGAAAAATTATTTCTGTTTGTGTGTCCTATTATTTACTTAAGAGTAATCCAGAAAGTAAAACTGTTAGGGTCTGCATGTGTTAATACTTTTTGAATTGTTTTGTCAAAGTGCCCTTTGTAAAGATTGTCCCAATACTGTGTATCCTAAAGGTAGAAAACAATGTGACATAATTATTTTAATTTACTTTTATTATTTTCACTTATATGAATAGTGGCAGTATTTTATTTTTGGAATATATTGACAGTAACTCAGATGTCAAATGATGTAAATATTTTCCTCAGTTTGTTATTTATATATCATCTTAAGATGCAGATTTTTTATTTTCCTGTATAGAAGTTTATAATTTTTATGTAGTTAGATCTATCAATCTTTTATTTTTAGAGCCATAATTTGTCTGTGATAATAGTCTCTAGCAAAACTAGTAGTTTATGTTTGGAGTTGTTTAATGTGTCTAGAAAACTATGAATTAATAAAATCACTCCACCGCAAATAGGTATTTTAATAAATTAATATAACTCTTTCTTTGCAGGGACAGAGAGAGAGTCAGAGAGAGATAGATAGGGACAGACAGACAGGAATGGAGAGAGATGAGAAGCATCAATCATCAGTTTTTTGTTGCGACACCTTAGTTGTTCATTGATTGCTTTCTCATACGTGCTTTGACCGCAGGCCTTTAGCAGTCCGAGTAACCCCTTGCTGGAGCCAGTGACCTTGGGTCCAAGCTGGTGAGCTTTTGCTCAAGCCAGATGGGCCTGCACTCAAGCTGGCGACCTCGGGGTCCCGAACCTGGGTCCTCTGCATCCCAGTCCGATGCTCTATTCACTACACCACCGCCTGGTCAGGCTACATTAATATAACTCTTGAATTTAGATACTGCTCATTTTCAGTCTATATTAATATGAGTTTTTATTATAATGCTTTTCCTTTTATATTATAATACTTTCTGGTTTTTTGCTACTGTTCTTTTGGTATGTTGTCAGAGTAGGAATTTGAAAGTATATTGAATTTAAATTTTCTTTGTATTTGGCTTTATTAAAGACAATAGTGATTTAGTGATTATATTAGGAATGATTTGAAATATCAGGGTTTAAAAATTTTCATAAAAATATAGAATCTGTACTGGAAAGCATTGAAACTGAGTGAAAACTTTTAGTTTCTTCAATGATATAAAATATGTTTTGTTTTAGGTAAGTGTTGAAGACAAGACTCTCCGAGATAAGATTTTTGCTTCGTCACCCGGTTTAAGTGAGTCTATGTTGGAGTTGGAGTCAGTTTATAAGGTGTGTAAACTTTTAAAATATTTTTGAGGTTTTGTTAAATATATCACAATGAGCTTTATATGCGTGTTTAATTGACCCATTTGTATAGCTTCTTGCCACTACAGCCTCTCTTCTGTGCATATTTCTTCTTCACCCTGCTCAGTGTGCTAACGTTGTGTGTTGGGCTTTCCTCCTGCACAGACACCCGCCTGACCCTGCCCGGGCTCTGACCCCTATTGCAGGCCATTTTCTAACAGGAATTCTCTCCTCACAATGGTTAGGCCCTTATACTGCATGCCGGGTTGCCCCTGCAAGGTTCCTCCCATCGCTCCCTTGTTCTGGATCACTGCTCTGCCTGGAAGCCTCCTTTGCCATTGTTGGGCTCTGACCCTCTACTTGGTCTGTCTCCTTCCGTGGACATGGTCACATTCCACTTGGGCTCTCACACTTGCTCTCCTGTGGCAAGGCCTTCCTTAGCCTGCCCTGGTTCTGCACGGGCTGCCTCTTCTGCTCTCTGTCCCTTCGTACGGATACCTTCTTTGCTTGAACCCATTAAATGGGTTTGGATTAAATAGTTAGAGATGGGGAAGAGGGGAAAGCCAAAATTCATTTTAAAATTTGATAGCTGCAACCTCCCAGTTGCTTTTGAAAAGAACAAAGAACATATTCATTATTATTGGTGAGTGCCAGTAGTTTAAAATCCTGCCTCCACATTAGCTCTCTGTTCAGCCAGCCTTCCAAACTTAGAGTCTGGGAATCATATTTATCCCTCCCCCATCTCACATTTCTCATTACTCTGCCTTGGACCATCTTTTGTTTCTGCTTAGACATTTTCATTTCCGTTGTGACCACCCTGTTAAGCTAAAATCATAGAATATTAGAGCTAAAGAATCCCTAAGGATCCATTAGACTGTCTCTTCCTGTCCTGTCTTGGTTTCATAGGTCTGGACACCAAGATTTAGAAGCATTCATTAAATGTAGCAAAATCATAAGTCTAGTAAGTAAGAGAGCTTGGACTAAAACTCACATTTTCAAATTTCTATCTCCTTCTCTTGCCTGGATTATTACAATGAAGTCTCTTACCTGCTCTGATCCGTCCTGTGTGAGTTACCTGTTTGTACAATCACACACCTACTGCCCTGTAGAGCTATTTGACTTCCCATGTGTGTCTCTCTTGTTTGCTGATCTAACTGATGACCTGTTTCAGGACAAGGACTGCCTTGTAGTTGTAGAAATCTGTAAATTAATAAAAAAAAAACTATCTGTTAAAAATTATATGACTTGCCTGACCTGTGGTGGCACAGTGGATAAAGCGTCGACCTGGGAACACTGAGGTCGCCAGTTCAAAACCCTGCACTAGTCTGGTCAAGGCACATATGGGAGTTGATGCTTCCAGCTCCTCCCCCCTTTCTCTCTCTCTCTCTCTCTCTCTCTCTATCACTCTGTGTCTCCTCTCTAAAATGAATAAAATAAAATAAAAATTTAAAAACATTATATGACTTATTTGTTGTGTCATGTCATTAGACATATTGAAGTATGACGACCATATAGATTTAACTCTTCCCTAAAATTTGGACAAATAGGCACTTTGGGGATCACTTTTTTTTTTTTTTACAGTCAGAGAGAGGGATAGATAGGGACAGACAGACAGAAATGGAGAGAGATGAGAAGCATCAATCATCAGTTTTTTGTTGCAACACCTTAGTTGTTCATTGATTGCTTTCTCACATGTGCCTTGACCAGGGCCTTCAGCAGACCGAGCAACCCCTTGCTGGAGCCAGCGACCTTGGGTCCAAGCTGGTGAGCTTTTTGCTCAAGCCAGATGAGCCTGCGCTCAAGCTGGTGAGCTCGGGGTCTCAAACCCGGGTCCTCCGCATCCCAGTCCGACACTCTATTCACTGTGCCACTGCCTGGTCAGGGGGATCATTTTTTTTAAAAAACTGGATTTTTTACCTCATTATTAAAAAAGAGGAAAACTATTGGAGAGTAATGATGATTTTCACAGTTTTCTTCCATGTTCTGATGATATCTTAAAATTTTAGTATAGTACATCGGAATTTAAAAATGTATGTGGCATAGTATTGGTTTTTAAAATAATATTTACTGGCAAATATTTTAATAGCAAAACTGAATGCTTATTATTGTTTTCATTTCTTATTGTTCAGACTAGCGGTTGCAGTGTATTTCTCTAGAGAAAGAACGGAAACAGGAAGAGAGGTGTATTACTTCACTTGCTGGTAATTTTCAGCACTGACCTATTGTATACACATTACGGTTCTGCTTGATGCAGAATGAGATGTGGAGTATATCCATGAGAGAAATGCAGTGTGTTTAGAGGGCTTGAGTTGGGAGTTCGAAATCCCGGGGACTATAATTTATAGATTCATGAGTTTTAAGTAAAAATAAAGCATTCTAACTTAACTATTTTTCAAAACATCTCCTCAGTAACAAATGCATTTTTGGACTGCCAGTTCTCCCTAATGCTAATGTTTACTTTTCAGAAGTATACATTGATCTTTCTTTTTCTCTGACATGCTGGGATTAATGAATTTCTCACAGGGAGAATTGTATTTGACTTGGTACATAGGAAGACTTAGGAGGACTTCTGTATGACAGGTGCGCTTACTCTCCCTGCTTCTCTCTGAATTCAGATCCCTTTTGCTGATGCTCTGGATTTGTTCCGAGCAAGGAAAGTCTATCTGGAAGCTGGCTTTGCTTATGTACCACATAAGGACATTGTGGCAATCATTTTGAATGAATTTAGAACCAAGCTGTCCAAGGCTTTGGCGGTAAGTATTCCACTTTATTACCATATTTCCATAGTCACTTTATTTCTACCTATTCACATTTTCAATTATATACCCTTGGTAGTTTTGCTCTTTACTTCTTAAAGAAATAATTTAATTTTCATAATGATATTCAAATTGCTTATGATGTTGTACTGGAAATTCTAGAACTGCAGGGTTTTTATTTGTTCCTACCCGTAGTTAATGTTCTTTCTCTTAGTGACCCTAAAGGAGAGCTGATTAGTTTTGTGAGTGGGCTCTGTGGGTTTTTTCAAGGTCGTGTCTCTGCTTGGAGATGGATTTCATATAAGGCCCTTCACAATTAGAGTGGCCTGTGGTGGATGTGAACCTTAGATGTTTGTTCTAAATTGGTATTTTGTGTCAGTAGAGGGCAACGTAGAGGAAAGTCTTTATATTAAGTACTAGAAACAGTGATACGCTGGTGCTGCATGGTACAGCCTGCTGCTGGGTGAATGGTGCTAGCCGTGCTGAATACATAACACGATCCGGGCTTTTTAAGAGATTTGTTGAAAGTGTTATACGTAAGTATAACATCTTAAAAATATACACATTTTACAGTGTCACCTTTTAATCTGAGTCTAGTTCTTTTTATCCTCTTTGGTACTTAATGCAGAAGAGAACTGTGAAGTTAAGTGATAATGGTTCTTTCTAAGCTGTACCGATCATAGTTTAAGCAGAGGCCAACTTTTTCTTTTGAGTTAAAAATTGTAGCGTTTTCTGGTATAAATAATTGTTTAACTAATAATGTATAATTCAGCCATATCAGCATTTGGGAAGACTAAATTGTTAACTCTGCTTCTATTAAATAAGGCAGTTTATGAAAATACCTCGTATAGGTGTTTAATAACTGTGAATATTCTTCTTCCCTCCCTAATTCTGTTTTTTGTATCCCCCGTAGTGTTGGTATTTTTGAATAGTTTCTTTACTTGTCTAGTGACTTAGCCTGAACCGTGATGTACTTACAGATAAAGATAGTATCTCTCACTACTGTCAATCTCTATAGCAGACATGTTTGCCTATTTGGTTGGCTGTTTTCCTTGTTTTGTTATTACTGGTTTTGTTCACCCATTTTGCCTGATGATATCTCAGACAGCACTTTATATGTAGCAGCCTTACACTTTTCAGGACATTTTCATCCCTAGTTCTCATTCGCTAAATGCCAGCACTGGTCCCCAATCCTCAATGTCAACTAAAATATCACCATGTATTTCAGAAAGCTTCTGGATTGTTGGAGTCATCCTTGGACTGATCACCGTGGTTTCTTCCTCCTTCTCAAAATGTTGTCTATGCATGTAATACAATGTAATTCTGGCAGACAACAAGTAAAGTTGTTTGGGGCTCCTGAAAAAAACTTCTTGCTAGTAAAAATGGGCACAGCCTGACCAGGCGGTGGTGCAGTGGATAGAGCGTCGGACTGGGATGCGGAAGACCCAGGTTCAAACCCTGAGGTCGCCAGCTTGAGTGCGGGCCCATCTGGCTTGAGCAAAAGCTCGCCAGCTTGGACCCAAGGTCGCTGGCTCCAGCAAGGGATTGCTCGGTCTGCTGAAGGCCCGCAGTCAAGGCACATATGAGAAAGCAATCAATGAACAACTATGGTGTCGCAGTGGCAATAAAAAACTAATGATTGATGCTTCTCGCTTCTCTCCATTCCTGTCTGTCTGTCCCTATTTATCCCTCTCTCTGACTCTCTCTCTGTCCCTGGAAAAAATTAAAAAAAAGGGCACATATATATTTGCTATTCACTTTATCTTCCTAACGATCTAACATACAAAGAAGTGAAGTGGCAAGTTTTTGTAATTTTTTTCTCTGTTTTTGGGCAGAAGATGAGGGATCTAAATATGTTGAGATCAAAGACAAAACTGTGAATTACAAAATTAGTAGTAAACTAATTTTTTCAGCAAATTACACTTGCTTTGTACCTCCCTCCTGCTTATTCGTTTCCCCTTTCCAACGTACTTTAAGAAATTTTAAATAATTTTTTAGAATTTTGAAACAATCACAAACTTACAGAAAAGTGAATAAAACAATAACTTTTTCCTTAAAACATTTGACACATGATTTTTATTCATCCCAGTTCTGATTGACTTTATTTAACAGTTTATTTACTTATTGTGTTGTTGATGTGCATTTGGATTTTGTTTTCTTTCATTTAGTTATTACTATAATTGTTGCTCTAGATCAGGGGTGCCCACACTTTTTCAGCTTGTGAGCTACTTATAAGATGACCAAGTCAAAATGATCTACCTACAATAAAAATGCAAAAATAAATTTATTTCTTCTATATTATTATTAAGTTACTATTATTACTATTTAATATTGTGTATTCTTCTTTCACCTTTCTCCTTCTCAGCTCTCTTTTCGGAGGAAAGTCAATGTCATAGTTTTTATGAACAGTCCGAAAAAGCCGCTCCACATTTCCCTTCTTTGGAATAGCAATGGCACACAGACGGATGAGGCAAACGCACTTAGAATATGACATAGTGAAAAAAATCCCATCCCATTCTGTATGAAAGTGGTAGGTTTTAGGCTTCTTACTCGGACCATCTACGGCACTCATTTTTATACCCTTTGTTGTATTTAGTTTAAATAAATTGAAGGTTAACTATGCAGCAATGTAACTGAACAAGTTAGCGCAGTTTAACGCACATGCGTAGGGTGTCAAAAGTTCAGACGACGTCAGATTGGTTACCCTGTATGCCAATCAAAAGACAAATGTCTTTTTAATGTCATGCGATCTACCCACACTTCCTTCGCAGTCCACCAGTAGATTGCGATCGACGTATTGAGCACCCCTGCTCTAGATATTCTAGGACGTCTTTGGCAAACACATTTCTGTTGGTCTATGCCCAGGATTGGAATTGTAGGCTATCAGGTAGTCCACATTCTGCTTTAGTAGATTCAGACTTTCTGAACTTGTCCTGATTGCCAGGGGTTGCGGAGAGCTCTGGCCTCAGTGTCTTTCGATTTGATAGAAGAACAGTGACTTGCTGCTTCAGGCAGTGCTTGACTTGCTGCTGGGTGTGTCAGGGTCAAGTCTGGTGGAGAGGTTGTCTGGAGAACCTTTTACCTTATACTGCAGAAAAACAGATGGAGGATGTTGCCTGGGAGCCTGTCCTGACAGATGTGGGGGGAGCCAGAGGAAGGGAATTCTTTCAGGGCTAGGGTGAAGGAAAAATTTAAGCCTATTGCTATGGTCTCTCTCTCTCTTTTTAATTTTATCTTTAAACTGCTTTATTTCACATCATGAAAAGATATTTTTTCCCAAAATCTTCCTGAAGTTATCCTGCTGTAGAGTTTTGCACTGAGACAAAACAGTACTCAGAAACACAGAAACACTAAAAGGTTTACAGAAGAGTAAATCACAAAACTACTAGCTTTTAGAGCAGTTGCCACGTTACTAATCTTAGGATTCAAGGTATACTGCTCACAAAAATTAGAGGATACAGTATTTTAAAATGAATATGATGCTATAAAATATCCCCTAATATTTGTGAGCAGAATTAGGGGATATTTCAAAATGAATAGAAAGCAATCAAATATCCCCTAATTTTTGTGAGCAGTGTATAAGGCAAAAGTCATAACGACTATCAGGTTCAGGAGTTTGGAAGTGTTTATCATGTCTCAGTTGCAGATTTCCATTGGCTGCATTGTGATCTTTTCTATATTACCTCCCACTTCTCTGTGATCACCACGATTGCTAGATGTGGCCCATCTAAACGTAGGGACAAGTTGCCTAACCCAGCCCAGCCTAGGCTTCTGGGCTTCCCTGCTTCCCAGACTGCGTGCTTCCTCCCCCTTCTGCACAGCAGCCTGGTCCCCTCCTTCGTCTTCCTGTTGGGCATTTTCCATGTTCAGATTTTTTCCCTGCTTGTTCCTCTTTGGACGCCATTGCTTCTGGACCTGTCCATGTCGGCGCCTCTCCGATCTCGTAGCGAGAGCTGCCACTGGCACACTTGGGCGCGCATGCCTGCTCCGCCTCGGCCTCCTACTCTTGGGGCTCCCCTGCCATGACCTCAGGACCACAGGGAGCAGGAATCGACAAGAGCAAGCGAGCAAGCCACTGCTGGGTTTCCTTATGGTCTCTTTATTAATACCCTTTCCTGTGAGCAGATTTTGATCTTGGAGTATGTAATTGAAAAATTTCAGCTTTCTGAATGGAAATATTCTTGTAGGATGAGAAAAATTGTCATAAAGGTGAAAAAAAAGGTATTTTAATTAGTTGTAGAGGATGAAACAAATGGGGCAGTGAAGTCTGAGTTGAAAGAAGAGTTTTATCCCAGGTGATATCTGAAAGCCTGCTCGTAACCTTTGATAATAGGGTTTTTGTAACTAACCAGTCTGGCTTCTGACCATGCTTTAAAGTGAGTAAGAGATGGATATATTACCTTCTCATTTGATAAGAGCTCTTTTCTCACCATGCTGATCTTTTGAGACTCAGCTGTGGTCCCGCTTCCTCCAGGAAGCCTTTTCTAAGCCTCAAGCTTGTGTTAAATGTGTCTCCTTTGTGCTCCCGTAGTGCATACTAAACTGTTGAAATTATTTCAGTCATGTTTCTCTTCTCAACCAATCTGTAAACTTTTTGAAAGTAGGAGCTCTGTCTTAAATAAAATTTTCTATCTAGTGTGTAGCATCTAGCCCATAGGGCCATTGCTCAGTAACATTTTTGTTGGATTGATAGGTATTGAATAATAATAATTTCTACTAGTCCATACAGTATCTGACCATTTATACATTTGATCCTCGCCACGAGCCTCTGAGACAGGCGAGGTTACAGTCTGCATTATATAGATGAGGCAAATGCAGCTCTGAGAGGCTTAAGTACTTTATCCAAGGTTATTGCTGGAGCCATAATTGAATATCAGCTTTTCTAATTGTAAGGTTTAGGATCTGCTGATGGCAACTGCTTCTTTGTGAGGAGTTGAATTATCAGGGAATTTAGAGCTTCAAACCCTGAGAAAATATTGGAAGGTAATTATATTAGGGTCCAGTTACACAGCAGGCAAAAAGGGTGAATTTGGAGTTGAGAGGCAGTAAGTAGATAACCAGTTATGGAAAAGAATAAGGGAAAGATATATTTATTTGCTTCCATAACAATTTTAGAAGCTTAAGCCAGTTCTTTCAGTTAATGGTTTACTTTTCCAATAACCTAATTTGTTCACCCGCGTATTGTTTTGGGTTCTAGGGACACAGTAATTAATGAGATAGATGAAATTTCTTTTCTTTTTTATAAAACTTATTCTCTAGTGGGAGATAGACAGTTACTGGTAGGATAAATAATAACAATATTGTATATGATGTAAAGTAACCAGCTCTGAAGAAAAATAGAGAAAAGTGAATGCCAGGTAGGGGCAGTCACCGGTGCCAAGGCCCCCAGGAGGGAATCTTGGCATTCCTGCAGACTCAGAAAGGCCATTGTAGCTGAAGTGTGGTGAGCCAGCAGCGTGATACCAGGTGGGACTACAGGCGAGATGTAGGACTTTGAATAAACAAGGATAGAATGTGTTTTTTAGCCTAATGTAGTTGCTCATTAGATGGTGCTGAATAAGGGAGCAATAAGATCTGATTTATATTTCAATAGATTACTGTGGCTGCTGCTTGGAAGCCACTTGGGAGGGCATAGAAAGAATGGAAGCAAGACTAGTTTGATAGTTTATCACATTAATTTAGATAAAGGTGGCTTGAAATAGGGTGGTTTTGGAGGTAACGAATGAGAGACGTCCATGGATTTAAGGGATGTTTTTGAAATATTGTTGACATGACAGAGTGTGAGAGAAAAAGAGGAATGAGGATAATAGTAATGGTAGCTTCAACCCAATGATCATTTATATTTGCCAGGTGCCTATTTATTTATTTGACAGAGAGAGAGACAGACAGACAGACAGGAAGGAAGAGAGATGAGAAGCATCAATTCTTTATTGCAGCACCTTAATTTTTCATTGATTGCTTTCTCATATGTGCCTTGACTGAGGGTGCGGAGCTCCAGCTGAGCCAGTGATCCCTTGCTCAAGCTAGCAACCTTGGGCTCAAGCTGGTGACGTTGGGCTTCAAGCCAGTGACCTTTGGGCTCAAGCCAGCGACCATGGGGTCATGTTTATGATCCCACGCTCAAGCCTTTGACCTTGCGCTCATAATGATGAGCCCGCACTTAAGCTGGCAACCTTGGGGTTTTGAACCTGGGTCCTCTGCATCCCAGTCCGATGCTCTCTCTACTATGCCACCACCTGGTCAGGCTTGCCAGGTACTGTTCTAAATGTTTGACATGAATTAACACATTTAATCTTCATAGTAACCCTATCTGGTAGGTACCATTATTATCCTCCAAGGCTTATAGTATCTTTGCACAGGTAGTGAGCAGTGGAGGCAGGATTTGAACTGTGCATTCTAGCGTATGAGCCTGTATTCCAAAACTCTCTATTACCACTCCCTAGATTTTTGGAGTGAATAACTGATTAGAGGGTGATGCCTTTTCATAGATAGAAGTACATAAAATGAAGTCAGCAGTTCTGTTGGGGCCGTGTTATGTGAGAGGTACTTAGTAGTTATCCAAATGGTGAAAGCAGGTAAGAAGTTTGATTTAGACGTTTGGATTTCTGGGGAGGAGAGCGTGAAGCCATGAGACCATGAGCTCACACGGGAGGAGTGTGGTGTATCAGTGGGGAGGAGCGGAGGGCCTGCAGCCGAGCTGGAGCTTTTACGCACCTCTACTCTATCAGTCAGCAGGGAAAACAACCTTGTTTTTAAAAAATATACGGCTCTTAAATTGTAGCTGAGTTTCTTTAAGGCAGATTCTCTCTTTTTCTCACATAGTGTGACTAATTTCACTTTCTGTTCATGAGATTAATTCTTAAAAGACTCTGGTAAAACTTTGAAATCCAGACTTTCAGAAAATATATTTATGTGTTTTAATTTTAATTTGGGTGTTGAAGGAAGTACCTTGAGAAGTTCCCAAGGGAGTAATTCACAGGCAGATGAGCAGCTCTTAGAGTCGCAGAGAAAAGTAAGGATTTTCTTTTTTTATAAAAAGGATTTTCTTTTTCACATTTTTTGGAATCCTCATTGAGTCTGTGGCTCACCAAGTGTTTGTTGCTCTGGAAAAACGTTCTTTGTAGACCACTTGATCAAGTAATATTTTTTTATAAAAAGCTTGGAATCCTCTTAAATCTTTTATCTTCTTGTTAAAGGCAGTGTTCAGTTTAGTCCCTTAAGCTGTGGTAAAATATAATTATTTTTCTTGAATAGTTACTTTGGAATCATATAGGAATTTTATATGTCTTATTTGTGTTTAACTAGTTGATTTCCTGGGGTTTTAGATGGACAAATATGCCGTTTCTAATATTGTTTCCTGGTTCCTTAATGGTATTTTGAAGAGGTTGCCATGAATGGGTCAGCACTACCGCTAATCTGTCAATGTGCAAGTGGTGGGCACCACACCTCGCCTTGGCTGGGGCTCCAGCGTGTGTATTTTCCCACGGTACTGATCTGAAGGAAACAACATCCCAGTTGAAAGCATGCACCTAATAGAAAGAAAAATTCATCTTGGGGAAAATAAACACGCTCTTTCTACTTTGACACGTTTGTTGACTGAGGTCACTAAGCTGAACTCAGTGGTTTCTGTTTGAGAGGTACTGGTTTGTTAAGCCCTTTGTAACGTGCAGTTTACAATTTATTGTCCATCCAACAGACAATTTTATTTACATAGGTCAAATTTACCGCACAGTGCCTATGGGAAACGGGCGTTTATGAGACAGGACTCTGACCCTCAAGATCCCTTTTGTCTACTAGGGAGAGCTAAGATGTACAGAAAGGGAAAGGTGTGTCTGCAGAGTTGTGTCACCTGAGCTCAGGGAATTGAGAAGTAGAGTGGATATTGGCTTTAAATGCTTTTGCTATAGGGCCATGACGGGAACCTATTACACGTGTGTCAGCACTGACACGCATAGCCATTTTTGATGACATGCGGCCTCATGCGGCTGCATACCAGAGAAGTATGGGGTCGCATGCCGAGAAGGACATTTCATCCTCGGCTCCTGCATCGCCAGGTGCAGAAGCCGAGGATGAAACATTTGCTGTAGTGTAGCCACTGTGTGCCGGAGGTCTGTAGGCCAAAACAATAGAACTCCAGCACAGAGTGTCTAGTTCTGGGACTTCTGGTTAGGCCGTTTTTCTCAAAGTGACACACCACATGAGTTATGGTCGGAATTTTGGCGACTTTTGACACACCAAGCTCAAAAGATTGCCCATCCCTGCTATTGGGAGACGAATGGTTTGCAGAGAGCAGTAGGGCTAATGGCTAGGTGTTGGAAGGCATGGTTACTGGAGGTGTGTGTTAGCAATAGGGGTGTCAGAGCTGTTTGGGATAGAAGATGATTTTGGTATTGGGCCTGTTGAGTTTATTGGGTTAATAGGACATCCTGGTAAATTTGGGTTGAAACTCAGGAGAGTGATTAGAGATTAAGAGATTGATTTGGGAGTCACCCACGTGGTTATGAAATTTGAAGCCAAACTAGATACAATTTGAAGCCAAACTAGATGCAATTTCTAAGGACTAAAGACGCAAAAGGGAAGAGGACCAAACCCCCAACTGAATATTCAAAGGTTGGATGTGGGGATAAGTGAACAACAGGCTGTTATAAGTGAGTCTTGGCATCTTTCTCCGTGTGCGTTTTATTTATAAAATGAGGCACTTGGCACCATTCACAGAATAGGATTGAATAAATGTTATTTTCTTGTTTTAGTGAAATATTCTAGGTTTTTGATAGAACAAATTTCATTCATTGAAAAAAAAAATCAATATATGTATATGAAAGTGTTTTAAAAATTCCGAAGTTCTATATATATTTTAGGTATTCATTTGAAGAAGCTAGTTCTACTTCATGTGAAGAATATTTTAAGAAGTTTTGAGTTTTCCTTTCATTTCCTTATTTCTCTTTCTTTCATGTTTATTTTATTGATTTTAGAGAGTGGACGAGAGAGAGAGGGAGAGATAGGAACATCAATATGTGTTGCAGAGACAGTGACCACTCAGAGTAGTAAACCTGTTGTTTGGTTCCTGTTCCTTAAACGGGGCACCACTTTTCAGGGTGACAGAGAACTACTCGGAGACCAGATGAAATGCACCCAAGGGCTGAGGGGAGGCAACAGTCCTGGTCAGCTGAATGACTGAAGCCCCGTCCCCAGCCTTTCTCAGATATTTATTAGTAAGTACAAACAACTCAAGGAAGTAGACAGAAGAAGTTTTCAGGGAGTGAAGTGAAGGACAAGGAACATGCTGACTTCTGATGTCTGCTCTAAACATTTTCTGTTACTAAATCTTATTCTGCTATTTTGCTTTTCCAGCATGCACTGTCTCCATTATGGGTCAGAGAGGCCCCTGGACTCTCATCTGTTCAGGGCTTTCGCCCTAGGGCACCTTGCTGTCTAATTGTTATCCTAACTGCATGTTTTCCCAGCATGTTCCCACAGATCTGTTACTGTAGGTGCCCTGACTGGGGATTGAACCTGCAACCTCTGTGCTTCTGGACGATACTCTAACCAACCAAGCTATCTGGCCAGGGCACCTTTCATTTCTTTCTGTAGTGCTTAGTCCAGTTCTGCATTTTTGTGTTTATGGAAATTATTGGTGGCAAGAATTTGAATGATTCACTTATTTCGAGTTCTTTGCTTTTTAGTTGGCAGAAAATGTTAGCACTGAGAGAACTTTCAGAGCAGGAAAGGATTTCTGAATTGTGTTGATCATTTGTGTGTTATCTTGTCCTCTTTCTTCACAACTACAATGCAAACTCTAGGCTTATAGATACCAGTAGACACGCTTGCTTGTCCTATTATGTATGGTAGTGCTTATGCTTATTAGCTTTCTTTTATAAGTACTCGCACTACAACTTACCAGTCAGGCCTCTTTATTTGCCCTTGGAAGTGTAGCCCCAGATAAGATGAATAGCTTATCAAAACTTATAATAATTATTGAAGGACCTGGGTATTGCTTAACTCCTTAAGTTAAGTGCTCTTTTTGCTACAGTAGCTTGGTGCCTCTCCCCGGGCCTAAATACCTCTGCCCCTGTACTTCTTTCTCTGCTTTATCTTCCCTATAGTGGTGTTCCCATTACATGTTTTAAATTTTTAAAATTTATTTATTCATTTTAGAGAGAGGAGAGGAAAAAGAGAAGTGGGGAGGAGCAGGAAACATCAACTCCCATATGTGCCTTGAGCGGGCAGGCCTGGGGTTTCGAACTGGTGACCTCAGCATTCCGGGTCGACGCTTTATACATTGCATCACCATAGATCAGGCTCTATTACATGTTTTGAATGTAGATTTCTCTAGGGTAGGGATGGTGTCTTATTCAACTTCATTATCTCTGATGCCTAGCACAGTGCTTGCGAAGACTAGGTGCCCAGAGTCTGATGACTTGTAAGAGTGGCATGTTTGTATTCTCCATATTTGTTGAGAAAACTAAAGTTAAATGGGGTTGCTCTTCAGTGTATTACAGTGTGTCCGTAAAGCCATGGTGCACCTTTGACCGCTCACTGGTCAAAAGTGCACCAGGACTTTACGGACAGTGTATTTATAAGGGAGTGAGGGACCTGATAATGTGTGTGAAGTGCTGTACATGCAGAATATTTCTGAAATCACAATGTTTATTTTATTTAAATGTTTATGATCTCAAAATACTTCTGAAGAATTACTACAGTTTGCTGCAGTAGTTAAAATGATCACTCTTTTGACAGTTTCTCTGTGGGATATGTAAGATATGAGTTTGATACTTTGTTCAGACACTTTGATGTAGCATAAACTGGTCTTAAACTCTAGCTACTTTGAAAATAGCAGCTTCATTCTTCATGGTTGAACTAACCCTCCAGGTAATTCTTAGGTTACTACTTTTATGGTTACCTTTGTGTCCCCTGAGCCTCTCCCCCCATTCACAGAAACGATAAGATTCACCCACACTCCAGTATACACATAACAATTCCTCAGATTATTTATCATATATAAGAATTATTAACTTTGGGTGATGGGCACACAACACAATCAACTGTTCAAATGCTATAGAAATGTTTACCTGAAACCAATGTACTCTTATTGATCAATGTCACCTCAGTAAATTGAATTATCTAAATAATAAAAAAAGAATTATAATTACCTGTTTCAAAGCCTCAGCCTAGACTGGCTAGGCAATACTTAGTGTTTTTACACATTATTTATTATATTTTTTTCTCCCTGAGCTGCATGGCTTTCATTGACACCAGAGTGCACTGAAACACAGAATTTTATTTCTATTACTTACTTGTGATGAGAAAATAGCAGATTCAGTTGCTAGGAAACACCTGAATACTGAAAAGTTTTTTTTCCTTTTTTGGTACTTGTAAATTCAATTCTTTGACAGTTCTACTCTCATAGAGCAAAAATTTATTCAGTCACTACAAAGAAAGATGCATCACCTGTTAGTTTTCCAATTTAAAAATTTTGCACAGGGGGATCTAGGAATATGGAAGATGTTACAGGATTGATTAAGTGTTGAGCGTGTAATTTTCAACAGTGACCGGACATTGAAAAGTAATGATTATATATACAATTTTGAGTTTCAGTTTTCTTAAAGTTTTCTGATTCATCATTGAAGACAAAAAGAGTGAGAACAGGACACACACACAAACATACATACACACAACACAGAAGAATTTAAACCCAAAGTAAAATATTGTATAAATGAACCCTTTGAGTAGTACTAACATTCATGTACGTCCTCGTGTCCCCTGACCATCCAGAGTACGATCGATTTATTTTAAAAATGTGTAAGGCTACATTAAAAAAAGGCAAATGTATGTTCTTCTTGTTTCCATAAGTTGGTTATCAAACATACATGATTTTAAGTGAACAAAATTGTAACTGGAACTAATTTCATTTTTTGAAAAATAAACTCACTTCTGGAGGTCAGCAAGCGTTAAAGAAAACTCACCACTCAAAGGGTTAAACCAACTTTGTTTCATAGGATTGGCCATATCCAATGTTAAGTTACCCATGACACATAAGAATTCTACACCAGAGAAAGAATGCATGTTAAAAAGAAGTGTTTGGTTATAGTCACTTATAGCTTTCCTTTATAATTGATTCTTATTTAGAAAAAGATGTTTATTCTAGTTCACCTTAGTAACTGTTTTCATGTATTCACTATGTGCCGGGCAGAAACAGTGGGACACAAGTATGTGATTAGCCTATCAGTGTGCTCGAATGTGTGCGGGGCAGCACAGGGGAGGGATGTAAGTGGTCATCCTACAGCACACTCAGTTAAAGAGAAGTTAGTGTGTAATGGGTATGGAGGCGGCCTGGAAAAGAGTGAGGGATTCAGTCTAGGAGATCTCAGAGTTTCAAAGATGGCAGCTCTGAGCTGGGTTTTGCAGAATTCTGTTTTCACTATGAATAATCCCTTGACCTTGTCTCTCTTGAGGGTGGGAATAAGCGACGGGGAATGGGGCCATTGTGATTTTTCATTTGTAGGTTCCCTTTGCACTTCTTCCTTTTCCATACCCTCGGCTGAAAACAAGCCTGGAAATTTCTTTCCCTGCCAGCTCCTTTCAGGAAGGTGAGAGTACTGTCCATATACCATTTCTAATTCTGTACCTTCACATTTCACTGCTTGTCTATTTAACTGCATACACACACACACACACACACACACATTTGAGGAACTTGTCAGGGAGTACAGAATCCATCTTCTGATTTACATGCATTGCAAAATCTTGTGTCTCAGAAATAAAACTCTTATTAAGACTTTAATGTCTTTATCAGGTGACAACAGAGAAGAACCCTGTGAACTCAAGTAGGCAGCATATATACTAAAATTGGAATGGTGTAGAAAATGGTATCTGAAATGTTAGAATAATGTGTAAATTCAAAACAGCAATAAAATAACAAATGAAAATTGTCTGAGTTGATAGAAATTTGATGCTAGAAATAATCAAGGTACAATAGAATTGAGAATAACTAAATGAACAGGTTTAATTTCCCCTAAAATTTTAAAAAGGCACTAAAGTTGGAAGTAAATATTTCATGAGGTTCTTCCTGTTTGTATAAAATTCTTTTTTTTAATAATTTTATCCATTTTGGGTACATTATAAAACATGACAGTAGGTGAGCTTGTGTTTTCATGCCTGCATTTTAAATCAGAAACCTATCATAGAGTTATGAGACTTTAGTAATATGGAAAGCAGTTAAGCTCTGGTTTTAAAATTATTATGGCTGTGAAACTATGATTTTGCCCATATACAAATTACCTTTGTTGAGTTGCAAAACAGTTAGGTGAACGGTGCCAATGAGCTTAGTAAATTGAGGTGCAAATGGGGTAATGATCTAGAAAACAGAGAACTAAAACCGGAAGAAGATGCAGAAGACAGATTTCTTGCTCATAAATTGGAAAGCAGAAGAATACCAAGCAAGATTGGAAACCAGAACGCTGTCTTCTGTAACCACGCCATCAAAAATTCCACGGTTATCACATTGACTATTAAAGCTAAAATAATAGAGAGAAGATGAAGTAATGTTCAATCTTGAGGAAAAACTAAACTCGTATGGCTTTGGATTTTGGCAGGGCAGCTATAATCCCAAAGAGAGAGAATAACAATTTGCATTTATAGTCTTTTCTCCCAAGTAGCTTAAATCTTTGTTAAGTACATTTTCATTAATCCTTCAGACTACTTTTGAGTTTTGTTTATAATATTAAGAAGAAAATTATCTTTACTTCCTGAGGATGGCTGGAAAAAAAACCATTGAAAGTCATAGAAATAACTTTTTTACTGCAGTGGCTTCAATGTTTTGTGTTTCTGCTCTCATTTCTTAACACTGAGGAATTTTTTTCTTCAGCAAATATATATCAACTACATACTGTGGGTTAGGCCTGAGGCAGCACACAAACACACACACACACACACACACACACACACACACTCTCTCTCTCTCTCTCTCTCTCTCTCTCTCCATTTAAAAGTGTATATTGTCCCCTTCAGTTTCATGTGGAGCTGAGTCATTCTTAGGTCAAGAAGCTCTGAACTTGACCAATTTTAGTCAAAGACGTGGCTTGCTGGATGATGGTGGTTGAGGTAGTGGTGATGGAGGTAGGTTTCTAATTTCTGTAAAGCACTTACTGTAAGCCAGCCACTATTAAATCTATATATGCATTGTCAATTCTGTCCTGTCTGTAGTATTATGAGATGGTTAGTAATTTGATTTTTGCAGATGAAGAAACTGAGTCTTAACCAGTGGTGGGATTCAGCCTGTTCACACTGGTTCGGGAGAACTGATACCTACCATAATTTTCTGTTGATTTCGGTGAATCGGTTGGTAAAATGGTACTTGTGATCAGGGTTTTCTCTAAGGTGGGCACCTGGGCAGCTGCCCGATGTGGAATTCACAATTTACATTTTTTACTCTTCTTTAACATTCATCTGTGCATATGCTGAGTACCCGTAGTCATGTTCATTCTGTCCATAGGTGGAAAAAAATGGCAAGTGAGGACTCCAATCAAGAAGCAATATGGAAATATCTTAAATAACAGTTTTTTTTTGTTTTTTGTCAGGTATTATTTAATATTTGTTCATTAGTATTTTAAAACTTTTTCTTATAATCTAGTTTTGTGTTCCTCTTTTATTCTTATTTAAGTATTAAATGCATGAAATAATAAACTACCTTTTGGTATATTGTTTTTTTATACTTATAACGGTCATTGGGGCTGAGAACTGGTTGTTAAATTATTTGAATCCCACCGCTGGGCTTATCTGAGATCACGGTACTAGCGGTTGAGCCAGAATTTCAGTCCAGTGGATTGAATCCATGGTTTTTCTGCTTGTGATCCTGACTGATGTCTGCCTCTTTATTGGAAGTAGCACAAATATGATTCCTTTTTTTCCTTCTGAATCAGTGTTGATGAGCATGAATATGTTAATCAACCTCTTACTCTACCGCCATGGTAGGATTGGAGATTTTTTTTTTTAATTTTTATTTTATTCATTTTAGAGAGGAGACAGAGAGAGAGAGAGAGAGGGAGAGAGGGAGAGAGAGAGAGATAGATAAAGGGGGGAGGAGCTGGAAGCATCAACTCCCATATGTGCCTTGACCAGACCAGTGCAGGGTTTTGAACTGGCGACCTCAGTGTTCCCAGGTCGACGCTTTATCCACTGCGCCACCACAGGTCAGGCTTGTTTGTTTTTTTTTAATTTTTATTTTAGGATTGGAGATTTTATCAGTTAGAAATGGTGTAAACAAGTAGTTTAAGATCTTTACAGTAAGGGGTTATTTTTCTGCCCCATCCTGAGCTGGGTGTTTGCTCATCGTACTACAGTGACTCAGCAGTCAGGGCATGTCTCTCAGATCCCCTCCTGCCCTCCGTCCTGGGCGTGCCCCTGGGTGGCAGCATGCCTGCCGGTTAGCTCCAGTCTTCCTGCCTTCTGTAGGAAGAGCAGATGCTTTCTCAGAATGGTTCTCCCTTATTACTCTTTTCCAGCAGAACACCACATATTTCTCTTTGCCTGGATCGAATCGGCCTCTCATTGCCGGCTTTGTGTGAGAGAGCAGATATTTTATTTCTTCAGCCACTTTTGGTAGAGGCTGGCAAGGGATTAGGTGATTGAGGAGCCAGCGTGTGTGTTTGCCACAGATTGATGAGCTGTCTTGAGTTTAGGCGAGATGAAATGCACTTACATACAGGTGGATTGGAAGAGTCCTTTCTTAATGTGTACCCGGTGGGCATAAGCTGTATACCATAGTGCACAGTAGTACCAGGAGGTGGCAGTACTGCTGATGAGTTAATGGAACATACCTTTATCTTTAGCTAAAGGGGCTGGTGATCTTCAAGCAACTCGTGAATGAAGAAAGGACAGGCTTTGGGGGAAAAGGAGCTTGCAATTTATTTTTGAGAGAAACGGGGTTAACAGAAAACCTAAAATCAAGAATGTGTTGAATCTATGTGAGACTTGTATGTATTAAGGGCTCAAAAAGGAGTTATTAGCCAGTCTTTCTTGTTTGTTTGTTTATAGCAGGTGTTTTTGAAATGATCAGATTGATGTTCTCTTATCACTTGGATCCTGAATCCAGATTGATTACTCTCCTGAGTGATGAAGTGAGGGGGGTCACTGTCCAGATACTCTTGGGAATGGATCGTCTCAGATCTCTCCTGCTCTTAAGTCCCAAATTATCAAGTGAGGCTGGAGAAGGTAGTAAGGGAAGATGGAAAAATACCCCGTAAGACTTAGAGCCATCTGAGCTTGTGTACTTATGTAAAGGAGAAGTCTGTAGACAATGGAAGACGTTGGAACAAATGCAAAGTCATTATTGTTATCCACTCTGTTGGGCCTGGGTGCCTGGCAGGTGACAAGGTAGCCCTTGTCTGTATAAATTATCCAGTAAGTATATTCCCACTTTAAAAAATAAGTTTCTTCCTTCAAGATTGTATCATGTTAGGTGGCTCCATTGACTGATGAGTACCTTAATTCATTGTTGTTTTAGAACAGGGACTTTGTAATGCCTGAGGATTTTTCTTTTGGTGACAAAATATGTGTTTTATACCAACTTAATCTTGGATGCAAACACTTTAGTAGATATTCTTAATATTCAAATCTTCTGTCTCAGTTAAACTCTTTGTATTCTCATTCTCACTTTTTCTACTCATTCTACAACTCACTCAACCCTACGTCTTATATTACATATATTCCTCTTCTTATTATCACTCATGTACTCCATGATCTTTTTGTTTATTTTTATTTTTTACAGAGAGAGATAGTCAGAAAGAGAAACAGATAGGGACAGACACACAGGAACGAAGAGAGATGAGAAGCATCAATCATCAGTTTTTCGTTGCAACACCTTAGTTGTTCATTGATTGCTTTCTCACATGTGCCTTGACTGCGGGCCTTCAGCAGACCGAGCAACCCCTTGCTCAGGCCAGCAACCTTGGGTCCAAGCTGGTGAGCTTTGCACAAACCAGATGAGCCCGCACTCAAGCTGGCGACCTTGGGGTCTCGAACGTGGGCCCTCTGCATCCCAGTCCGACGCTCTATCTACTGCACCACCGCCTGGCCAGGCTCCATGATCTTTCAACTCAATGTCTTATGTCTTAGCTTCTCTCATCCATATTTTCCCCCCAATTTTATTATTGTGGTAAAATATACATAACAAAATTTAGTGTCTTAACCATTTTTAAGTATTAAGTATATCCATACTGTTGTGCCACCATTACCACCATCCATCTACAGAACTCTCTTCATCTTGCAAAACTGAAACTGTATTGTTAAAAAAAATAATTCCCCATTTTTTCTTCCCTAACCCTTGGCAACCACCATTCTGCCTTGCTTTTCATCTTTCCTTTCTCCCCAGCTCCTCAGTCTCCAGTAACAACCATTCCACTCTCTGTTACTAAGAATATGGTTGGCTTTTTTATTATTTATTTCACATGTGAGATCATGCAATATTTGTCTTACTGGTCTGGCTTGTTTCACTTAGCGTAACACCTTCAAAATTTATCCCTGTTGCAAATGGCAGGACTTACCTCTTTTTATTTAAGGTTGAATAATATTCC
Source organism: Rhynchonycteris naso (assembly GCA_037038555.1). Classification (NCBI taxonomy): domain Eukaryota; kingdom Metazoa; phylum Chordata; class Mammalia; order Chiroptera; family Emballonuridae; genus Rhynchonycteris; species Rhynchonycteris naso. The sequence continues at coordinate 23,205,426 of CM073000.1, forward strand.
TATGTGTATATACATAAAATACACACACACACATACACACACATATATATGTATATATGTATTTATATATAAATTCATTCGTCAGTGGACATTTCGGTTGTTTCTGTATTTTGGCTAATGAACATGGGAGTGCAGTAGATACCTCTTCGAGATGGTGAGTTTATTTCCTTTGGAGTGTAATGTCTATAAATGAATAGTACTTAGACCATCTGTCCTCTTTAAAAAATAAAATAAAATTCTCTTCCCTAAATACAAGTCTTATATATTTTTTGGAATTGCACTTTTCTCTTTTGGTTCCTTTTAACTCTTCAGCCATATTTCTAGTTGTGTGCTTCTTCTCTTTTTCTTGTATCTTTTCTTTACTTTTTCATAGTGATAAGCAAGGCAAGGCATGAAGAGGTAGGAAAGTGAGGTGGGGAGGAACTTATTAGTAAATAACACTTAGTTTTGAGTTCAGTAAAATGAGGAGCTTATGTTAATATTACTTAATGAAAACAATGTGAGAAATACAGAAAAAATGTCCAGTGCAAGATTAAGGAATTTCTGTTGGGCTTTGTATCCTACTGTATTTTATTTTGGAACTCTGTGTTGCATTAATTTACATGCCTGTCCTATATTTTACCTTTCCATCATTGTCTTTATGTTTTTGCTGCTTCCTAGCATACAGGGAGTCCTCAGGTTATGACACAATTTTGTTCCTATGACAGTGACGTAACCCGAATTTTGGTGTAAGTCAAAACACACCCTACCCTAAGTCACTTACCTATCTTAACACAGTTGTAAAATCATAATCTAGAACATAAAAACACAACTAAGGCACAGAAAAAGAATACTGTGTATTCTTCCATGTACAACCAAACTAGTTCGCCCACCTAGTCTGTAAACATGATTCTAACGGTGTAAACTGAAACACTCATGTCTCAATTTTTTGAAGTTTTTATGATAGTGAGTGTCATAAACTCTAAACATTTTATTTCGAGACTGTTGTAACCTGAGAACCCCCTGTATAGTATTTGGCATATAGGAGATGCTTGGCAAATGTTGCCAGAACATTCACCATCCAGTTTTCCTCAACTATTTCTTGAAATTGCCTTGAGAGAAATATTAATATATACTATATTATATAATACATATCAATAAACATCTCAGTCATATAACAATATCTTAATAAGTATATGAATAATATTTTTGAAAGAATTATAGTAAGAGCTGTCTTGGGGGAAGCAGGACCACTGTTTCTTAGCAGTTTGAAATGTGGCCCAATGAAGTATGCTATTTAGTTAAGGTAACAAGATGTGACATTGCAGACAATATTGTATAAGTACTGTTGGAAAGTAAGGTAAGGATATGGAATAAATTGACAAATTAGAACATATTGCACGTTTATAAAAGTATACAGGTAGAAGAAATAATCTACACTGTATTTTACATTATTGAAGATGTAATTAATTGACTTTTGAAAACACTGCAATTTCATACATGGGGAAATTGTACCTGATTCCACTTTTCATGGGAGGTAAATGTCCCACGAGGAAAGCTGCCAGGAATGACCTTATAGCTGTGGAAACAAACCCATGTGGGCCCCTTTTCCATTTCTGGCAATGAACTATAGTTATAGTTTTTGTTGCTTGATTACGCCTTTTTGCTTTGGTAGTGTTTTTGTGGTCAGATATAATTTATGGGTCCTCTAGTTTAATTTGTAATTTCTGCATGTACTATTGCTAAAAGTACATAATGCATGAATGGATTAAAAACAAAAATCTGTGAGTGGTGCTTGTTATTTCACTAGCCAACAATTCGACATTTATTTTGCTATAATAAGTTATTAAGTTCTGAAAAGGTCATATACTTAAGCCTATTGTTTTATTTAGGAATAAAAATAAGTTAAATAGAATAAAGTATCCTTTAAGAAACATGATTATGGAACTTTTTTTTTTTTTTTACAGACAGGAATGAAGAAAGGTGAGAAGCATCAATCATTAGTTTTTCGTTGACTTGCGACACCATAGTTGTTCATTGATTGCTTTCTCACATGTGCCTTGACCGTGGGCCTTCAGCAGACAGAGCCACCCCTTGCTGGAGCCAGTGACCTTGGGTCCAAGTTGGTGAGCTTTTTTTTTGCTCAAGCCAGATGGACCCGCGCTCAAGCTGGCGAGCTCGGGGTCTCGAACCTGGGTCCTTCCACATCCCAGTCTGATGCTTTATCCACTGCACCACCACCTGGTCAGGCTGATTATGGAACTTTTAAGATTACAAATTATAGTGTCAAACTATTCAGCTGTACTCTTGGTTCATTGTTACGTTTCTAGAATACTTCAACACATTTTAGATTTAATTTTTAATTTAGTATGTTTTGGATGCGAATTTATGGTTCACTGTGTAAGCACATAAACATATTTATATACACTCTCCAATTTTATTTTTAAATTTTTCCCCTTGAAAACTAGCTCTACTCTCTGCTAGTTTGTCCCAATATTATAGTAATAAAGATCAGCAACTTGTGGGAAGATGAATCTAAGAAATAACAGACAGTTTAATTTTAAAGGAGCTTAGTCCTAATTGACAAGCTTTATCTTCAGTTTAGATAGTGTCTATTTTTATTTAAATATGTAATTCTTCACTAAAGACATTTCCAACTGTTGATTATGTTTTACTTTTGGTAGAGAACACCTTAAGAATTAGGATAAATTATTATACCCTTGTTGCTTCTAATGTAAGCTCTTTTTATTTTTAATCTTAAGAGGCTCTAAAAAAACTGAAGTAGGCCTGACCAGGAGGTGGCGCAGTGGATAGAGCATCGGACTGGGATGTGGAAGACCCAGGTTTGAGACCCCAAGGTCCCCAGCTTGAGAGCAAAGAACTCACCAGCTTGGACCCAAGGTCGCTGGCTCCAGCAAGGGGTTGCTCGGTCTGCTGAAGGCCCACGGTCAAGGCACATGTTAGAAAGCAATCAATGAACAACTATGGTGTCCCAGTGGCAACGAAAAACTCATGATTGATGCTTCTCACCTCTCTCTGTTCCTGTCTGTCTATCCCTCTCTCTGATTCTCTCTCTGTCCCTGTAAAAATGAAGAAAACCCCACAAAAACTGAAGTAGACTTGAGATATATTATTGTACAACATAATAATTCATGTCAGGTGTACAACATAATAATTCAATATTTGTACATATTGTGAAATGATCACCATAGTACGTCTAGTCACCATATAAAGTGACAAAACTTTTTTCTTGTATTAAGAATTTTTGAGATTTACTCTTTAGCAACTTTCAAATATTCATTACGGTATTATTAACTGTAGTCACCATGTTCTATATTATATCCCAAGACGTATTTACTATTTAATAACTGGAGCCTTTTACCCTGTTCACCCATCTCGCCCTCACCCAGCCTTCCTCCTCTTTGACAACCACCAGTCTATTCTCTGTATCTATGAGTTTTGTTCTGTTTGTTCGTTGGTTTTGTGTTTCTGATTCGCCATATACGAAGTGATAAGGTATTTCTCTTTCTCTGACTTAGTACATTTAGCATAATACTCTCAAGGTCTTGTGAGCTTTGTTAATGAAACACTGTTCTGTCCTTATGTGCATTGCAGGCTATTTTCTCTTTCTAGGCCATCTCTGGAAATTGTTAAAACTTCTATTCCCAGAGGTACGGGTGTGTGTGTGTGTGTTTCTAAAGGAACAATGTCAGTTTTCTTCTTTGTCCTTATTAATTTGTTTGCTTTAACTGTGCTTAGTATTTCTTCTTATGGCCACCTTTGGCATCTGAGGCACTGAAACTGACATTTTGTTAAGAAACGATTCACAAAGGGCCTTTTATTCAACAGCGGGGCCCCAGTTCATTTAAGAATTCCTTAGTCCTGGTTTCCCAATCTTAAGAATCAGACATACTTGACTATCAAACAGAAATCATCAAGAGAATGGAAACTATCTGAAGTATGAGTATATGTGTTTTTTCACTTGTTAAAGATTAGGAGCATATTCTTGGAAGATAGTTTAGTGAAGATTGGAGTTATATAATAGCCATATTATACTTTGATTAGTAATATATGCAGGTTATTTTTTAGTGTTTATGAGATCTATTTTTTCTTTTTAATAATTGTTTCTCACTTCTTAATATGATTAGGACTACAGTTTTTATTAGTATCAGGTTTGAATTTTTAAATTACCTTTATTGAGGTATAAATTCATACATAAAATTTACCAATTTTAAGTGTACAATTGGATGAGTTTTGACACATGTGTGATTGTGTAACCATCACCACAATCAAGAGATATAACATTTCTATTCTCCCCGTCCCCCAAATTCTCTTGTGCCTTTAGCAGATAATACCCTCTTCCCACCCGGGGAACACTCATTTGCTTTCTGTCATAATAATTTTGTCATTTGAGAATTTCATATAGATTGAATCATATACAGTGTGTCTGTAAAGTCATGGCGCACTTTTGACCAGTCACAGGAAAGCAACAAAAGACGATAGAAATGTGAAATCTGCACCAAATAAAAGGAGAACTCTCCCAGTTTCATACCTACTCAGTGCAGTTCAATGTGGGCTCCATTTGTTGCTCTACAGACATCCAAACGATAGTGAAGTTCTTGCCACACACGGGTAAGGACGTCTGGTGTAACAGAATGAATAATGTCTGTGATTCTCTGCTTTAAGTGATTAATGTCGTTGATACGTTCAGCGTACACATGTTGCTTCACATAACCCCAAAAGTAAAAGTCTAAGGGCATCAGATCCGGGGATCGTGGTGGCCATGGCTTGACAGAACCCCTGCCTATCCACTGCTGGGGGAATGTTCTATCCAGAAACTCACAAACAATGGTGGCGTAGTGTGGAGGAGCATCGTCCTGTTGAAAGATGACACCTTCTGGAAATTGTGGCACTGCATACAATTCCAACATGTCAAGATAGGTGTTTGCTGTCACAGACCACTCCACGAAAAAAAATGGGCCTATCACCTTATTATGCATCAGGCCACACCACACTTTCACTTTAGGGGTGTTACGTTCATACTCAACATAGGCATGAGGATGTTCAGCAGCCCATATTCGGACGTTATGGTGATGAACATGTCCACAGATATGGAAGGTCATCTCATCGCTAAACACAATCTTCTGCAAAATTCTTGCATCATTGTCGATCTCATGAAGCATATCTGTAGCAAACGCACATCGTGTGGGTCTATCCGCTGGTTTGATAGCGTGCAACAGCCGCAATTTGTACCCCGTAGAACGGAGACGTTTCTTTAACACCTTATGAACTGTAGTCTTGCTTAGGTGTAATTGTTGAGCACACGCACACACACACAGATTTTTTAGGGCTCCTTAGGTAGCTATCCCGTATAGCCTCTATAGACTCGTCACTGACTGATGGCCTCCCAGAACGGGGTTTCTCCACCAAACTGCCAGTTTCCTTCAACTGCTTATCCCACCGAGTGATGTTATCCCTATGTGGAGGCGCTTCGTTATAAACGCACTGATATTCACGTTGTACTTTGGTTACAGATTCAAATTTAGCAAGCCATGGAACACACTGAACTTTCCTCTGTACCGTCCACATCTCGGCTGGCATGGCCGTGGGCTGCTCCACTGTATACACGGTGTTACGTCATCATCTGTGCATGCACACATGCTGCCACATCATCCTACAGAAACTGGGAGGGTTTTCCTTTTATTTGGTGCAGATTTCACATTTCTATCATCTTTTGTTGCTTTCACAGATGCACCATGACTTTATGGACACACTGTAGTATTTATTCTTCTGTGTTTGCCTTTTTAAAAATCTGCCTGGTAGTTTCAGTATTCATCTATGTCACTTCATATATTCCTAGTTTGTTATTTTTTATTGTTGTGTAGTATTCTATTGTATGAAAGCACCAATATTTTTTCAATCCCCACGTGATGGCCATTTAGATAGTTTCTAGTTTTTGGCTACTGTGAATAAAACTGCTGTGAGCATTTGGATAATCATATATGGGATTTGCTGGGTTATATGGTAAGAATGTATAAACTATGTTTAATTTGGTGAGAAACTTCCAAACTGTTTCGGAAGTGGCTAGACCCTTTGGCATTCCCACTGGTAGTGTATGAGTTATAGTTACTCTGCAACCTTGCCAGAAGTTGGTATTGTTAGAGTTGTACTGATTTTTATTTTTTTTAAATTGAGATAAAATTGATGTATAACATATTAGCTTCAGATATATAACATAATGATTCAGTATATAGTAAAGTGATCACCAAAATTTCTCATTACATCCTTCATCACATAGTTACAGAATATTTTTTATGATTTGAACTTTAAACTCTTTTAGAGTTGTACATTTTAACCATTTTCGTAGATGTATGATGACATCCCACTGTGATTTTTTTATTTCCATTTCCAGAATGAGTGATGATGTTGAACATACTTTCAGTCCTTATTTGTGATTCATATATCTTCACTGATACAGTATCCTTTTCCAGTTTAAAAACTGGATTGTGTTCTTGTTATTGGGCTTTGTAAGTTCTATATATATTCTTACTTGTTATATACTTGTGCATATTTGTGAGTTTATACATATTCATACACACACCCATTCATATACACACACCCATCCATACACACACACACACACACAAATGTAAAACAACTTATTTGAAGAATATAATAGAACTCATAAAACATAGATATATATGAATGTGTGTTTACGTGTTTATGTGTGAGTGTTATAAATATTCTCTTCCATCTGGACTTGCCCTTTTATTGTTTTATTGATATCTTTTGAAGAGCAAAAGTTTTAAGTTTTGATTAAACCCATTTTATCAATCTTTTTATGATTTTTTTTATGGTTCATTTTCTAAGAAATATTTGCCTAACCCAGGAGCCTGAAGAATCTCTTTTATATTATAGTTTTAGCTCTTAGCTGTATAATCCATTTTGAGTTAATTTTAAGATAATGTGTAAGGTAAAGGTCAACATTTATTTTTTTCTGTATTGATTTCCAGTTGTTTCAGCGCCACTAATAGAAAAGATTATTCTTTCCCTATTAGATTATCTATACCTGTTGAAAATGATTTTGTCATACAAGCATTGGTATGTTGTTGTATTTTATTTTGTTCTGTTAGTACATATGTCTGTCCTTATAACAACATAACCTTTTTTTGAGTACTGTAGCTTTATAATAACTTTTGAAATCAGGTGGCTTGTTTCAGTTTTGATCCTTTTTCAAAATTGTTTTGGCTCATCTGAGTCTTTGTATTTCCGTGTATATTTCAGAATCAGCTTGGTGATTTGTTTCTACAAAGAAGTCTGCCAGCCAGAATTTTAACTGGGATTGCATTGAATTCATAGATCAATTTGGAGACAGTTGCTATCATAACAGTATTTAGTCCAGTGGTTCTTAACCTGGGTTCTATCGAACCCTAGGGGTTCGATGAGTTGGTCTCAGGGGTTCGGAGAAGCCTCTGCCGCGGAGGCCAGAATAAAGTAATACTGTAATTTGTTGTGAGTTCATGCACTTTGCTGGTTTTGTTCTTTGAGCAAGGTGATGTTCATGCACGGCTCATTTTGTGCACCAGTAAAAAAACATATACCTATGTCTTGAATTTGGAAAAAAATCATATTTTATTTATCACTAAAGAAGGGTTCGGTGAATGCGCATATGAAACTGGTGGGTTTGGTACCTCAAAAAAGGTTAAGAACCACTGATTTAGTCATATAATCCACAAACATGGTCTATATCCCATTGTTGAGGTCTTGTAAAATATCTCTCAGCAGTTTCACAGCTTTAATTGTAGAAAGTTTTCAAATATTTTGTTTCCTTTATTTCTTTTATGCTTTTGATGCTTTAAGAAATAGCATTGGTTTTCATTTTCATTGTCAGGATTTTTGTTGCTAGTGTATAGAGATAGAATCTTTAAATATGCAATCTTACTAAATTAGCTTATAAATTTTAGTAGTTTCTTGGTAGATTCTTTAGTATTTTCTACATAGATGCCGTGTAGAAGTAAAAACAGTTTTCTTTTACTTCCAACCTGTATGCCTTTTATTTTCTTGTCTATTACACTGGCCAGGAGTTCTAGTACAGGTTAATAGAAGTGACTAGAATGGGCATCATGCCTTGTTGCTGCTCTTGGACACCTTTAGTCTTGCACTCTTAAATAGGGTATTAGTTGTAGATTTTTCATAGATGTCCTTTGATCACATTAAGGAAGCTTTCTTTTGTTTTCAGTTTGCCTATTTTTTACTAGGTGGGGTTGTTATGAAGGGATGTTGAATTTACCTAATAATTGAACACTTATTCATTTATTGATATGACCATTTGGTTTAGAAATATTTGTTCAATCTCTTAATGTAGTTATTATTTAAAAAATATTAAATCACTTTTGCATTTCTGGAATAAATCTACTATATCAAAGTATATTATCTTCTTTATAAATTGCTGAATGTTTGCTTTATTGCTCATGAGAAATACTGGTTTTGAGTTATTTTTAAATGTGATATCTTTCTGATTTTGATATTAGGTTAATGCTGGTTTTATAAAATGAATTGGAAAATGTTTCCTCTTTTGTATGCAGTTTATATAGCAGTGTAGTAAAAAACATACAATTTAATTATAATATATAGGGAATGTTATAAATTATCTTTAACTTTTTGTCTCCTTTTTTTCCCTTAAAATAGATCTTAACTAAGTTTGTATTACAAACTGGTTTAGTATTTTATAATTAAAAATTAATATTTTAAATGTTAAGATATTTTTGTGTATAGATCAAAAACTGACTTAAATAGATATGCTAATTATTTTAGGACAGTAGGGCTTTTCATTGAAAATTTTATAAAATTTGGAAAGTGGAGGAATGTGTTAAAACAAAAAGTTAGTATGGTTTATATTATTGATAACATTTAGCATTTGAAATCTGTTGTTTTCTCAACATTTTATGAGCATTTTCTCAAAATGGAGAATAAGTTTGTGAAGTAAAAGGAATAGAAATAGAAAAACAGAGATATCAGGCTATAGAATTTCTACAACCTAAGGAAAGAGAAAGTGGTTTTATCTTGTATTAAATGGTCTTAATAGTTTACTGGGAAATGGATCGAGTGACGTAAGAACTGCGAGTTGCATGTTCTGATTTCTGTAAAATATGATAACACTTTATAAACTTAGTGAAAGAACCTTAATACTTAAGTTTGCTCTTTATGGCTTATGTTATTGATGGAAGTTTTTGCTACTTATTATCTAAAAATAGGTGTCTAGCACACAGAGAAAGAGACCATGTTCAGCCTCATGACCATAATAAGGAGCCACTCAAAAGAAGTAATTTTAAAGACATGAAAGAAAATAGCAGTGAATCTCAAACTGTGTGATGCTATAGGCAGAAATTTTTGTCTTTATAGTAAATTTCATAGACTATACAATTTAAGAACACGGATGACTGACAAAAACTTAGAGAAGAAGAAATGGATGAGAATAAGTTTTGAATTGAAGTATGTTTTGGGGGATAAAAGATGAACTTTTAAATGAACACTTGGTGTATTTCTTTTTCATAGTAGGTAAATTCATTTATAACTTGTTTGTTTCTACAAAACATCTGAGGCAGCTTACAATAAAACACAATGATTGTAATAGTAAATATTAAAAAGTGAAAATTAGGACTAATGAACAAATGATAACTCAAGTAAGTGTCAATACTAATGCTGTGTTTGTGTTTCATGTTAGGTTATATGCCTCCTGGGAATACAGGCAAATAGAAAACTAATATTCACATAGAAAGGAGGGCTGCACCAATTTCTGAAATGTAAGACATAAGGACTGTGCTATGCCTGTTAAGTAAAAATTTTTACTGATGGAAGATATGCGAATGAATAAAAAAAATCATCAAAATGGTCAAATCTTCATCAATATTTGAGACTCTTGTTAAACTGTGTAGTAGACCTGATATGAACTGCTATCTATATATCTTGGTATTCATGTATTTGTCCCATCTAGCTAGTGTTCATTGGAAAGCTACTATATACTCAGCATGTTGTCAGGACTTACAAAGCATAGAGATGCACTTAATGTAGTTTCTATATCATGAAAGCTTAAGTTCTGAGCAGGAAGGCAAAATGAACAAGAAACATTTAGAAAATAACTAAACATAAGGTCCAAGGTACTTGTAAATACATTGATGTGTAAATTATGCAAATTACTTGGTCTGGGTCTAGAAGCACCTGATTAAGTGTGAAATAAGTTGTAAGAAGACATTCTGTAGGAGAGACACTGAGGCAAAGGTGAGACGTTCTGTAGGAGATAGGCTGAGGCAAAGGTGAGGTGTTCTGTAGGAGAGACGCAAGGTAAAGGTGAGACGTTCTGTAGGAGATATGCTGAGGCAAAGGTGAGATGTTCTGTAGGAGAGACGCAAGGCAAAGGTGAGATGTTCTGTAGGAGAGACGCTGAGGCAAAGGTGAGACGTTCTGTAGGAGATACGCTGAGGCAAAGGTGAGATGTTCTGTAGGAGAGACGCAAGGCAAAGGTGAGGTGCAGCTGGTGTTCATCTTTTGAATTCGGTTCAGAGTCTAAGTAATCTCTGAGTAGGGAATAAGAGGGTGCTTTCCATATTCTCTACAAAGGAAGATCACAAACAATACTCATTTGAAGAATGTGAATATTTTTATGACAATTGAGAAACAGAGATTGAAAAGAATAGATGGTTCTTTTTCACCTTTGGATTCTCGATGCTTACCATGCTACTTTGCACATTACGAAGAATTAATAAATGTTTTTTTTCTTTGCTATTACATTTGGATGTTTTCTGCTACCTTGTCTTCCGAATTGTTGATTTGATCCTATGTTTCACTTAATCTCCTGTTGATTACTTCTAGTATAGTTATTTCAATTATTGTGTTCTTCATTTCTTACTGGTTTTTGTTTTTCATGATCTGTGTCCTTTATAATGTTGACTCTCTCTTTGTTGATGTTCTCACTGAGTTTATTTCTACTTTCCCTAACTTCAATGAGCATCCTTATAACCAGTGTTTTGAATTCAGTATCTGGTAGATTTCTTGCCTCTATTTTATGTAGTTTTTTTTTTCTTCTAGTTTTCTCTGGGGATTTGAGAAAATAACTGAATGCTTAAAAAGAGAAAAATGGGAGAGGGGTGTTCTATGACAATTTATAACAGAAATAAAATATTAATTAAATAAAAAGAAACCTTTTTAAAGAGAGTTTTAAAGAAAGGATTGGGTGATCAAAGTTGTTTATTTTTCTAATATCGTTATGGTGACAACTTGTCAGTAATGGTTTTTGTTAGAATCTAGTTTATCTTCAGTATTTAAGTGAAAAAATATTAGAGGAAGTTGTATATTCTTACAAAACAGCCTCACATGGAGACGTTTGTCACTAATCTGGTAATGAAACCATAGATTTTGATTAGCTGAATGTAGTAGCTGGCGAAGCATTGCTTCTTAATTATCAAAGTTCTTTGATTAGCTTATTTATTACCAGTTAGCTTACTGGACTGTTAAATATTTGATTATTTCTGGCACTCAACATAGTATCCAACACAGTATTTAAGGAACTGTGAAGTAATGTTTTTTAAGTACTTTCTACATAGGACATGTGGGATAGAAGTGCTATAAGATGTGATTCTTGATGTGAGGGACTTACATACTCTTCCAGTTTACGCGAACACATAAACAAATGATAATTAATATTGTATAATAAAAGTGTTACTTTATAGCTCTGTCTGTTGAGTAAAGAAAAGGAAGAACTCTCTGACTTAAGACTGTGAAAGCAACTGATTAATCTTTAGAACAAAGACAAAAGTCATGAATTTATCCAACCACTTTTTATTGGCTGAAGAAAGAAAAGGAAGAGTGCATTCCCCTTTTTGACAGGCATGTGTGCAGCTGCCTAGATCCTTGCTAAGCTGTGAGAGCCCAAAGATTGTAAATTGTTATTGTAACAAGAATCTAGGCTCGTTGCAGATATGTGAATATTTATAGCTAGAAGGTTGTTACGAGGCAGCTCTGAAGAAAATTGTACTGTAAAATAAATGCTAAAAATGCTTCACCGTACAAAGGAGAATAGGAGGTATTTATAAATAGAAGACTTAAAAATGGCCATGTGCAAGTGCCATAATAACAATGAATGGAGAAAATAACTAGGCAGAAGACGACATTTACATTCGAGTAATGTAGGGGAAATTTTAGGGAGGAAACTCAAGTGGGAAGAGTGTTTATTAGTCAAAAGGGTTTTTTATAAAAGAAGTCTAGGACTAAATTAAAAAGTTAATGGATGAATTTAGAATCTGGTTAAAGACTCAATTTAGAGATAGTAATGCAATAGTGTCATGTTTCCTATACTTTTATATTCCTATTCATTCATTAAATAATTCATCAGTGCCTCCTCAGTCCAGTCTGTAAAGAGGAACTTAAGAAGTATTTTCATAGTTTAGTTCTGCCAAGTCAGTCAGAACGAGATTAGTTATTTGCTTGCCAAACCTGTTTTTTTTTTTTTTTTCCTGTTTCTACTCATACTCATGTATAAAAGTGATGAGGATGATGAAGAACCAGTTGTAGGTCTCCGTTTCCTAAGGATATACTTTCGGAGCACATTTTCCACAGTGTTTTTGTATTTATACACAGCTTACTTTTCTGAGATATTCAGCCTTCCAAGAATGAAATAGGAAGAGTGCATTCCCCTCGACATGAATTCTGTATCTGTGTGACGGTGCAGGTGGTACCAGGGGAAGTTGCCATTGGAGAATTTGTTAGGACACGGGTGCAATATTCAGATAAGAAGTTATAAGAACCCAGACTGGAATGGTGATAGTGAGGACAGAAGGAGAGGGATGACTGTGGGAGATGTGCCCTGGGATCTTGGTGGCCAGCTGATGGATGGGGACTGGCTAGCCCAGGAGGATGGGGTGAGGAGAATGTGGGAAGTTGCTAATCAAGTAAGTCTGTCAAAATCAGACTTACTCTAGGTTGGTTTTGGTATCTAAGAGGGTTCACTTGGGTGTGTGGAATACAGCAGTAAGAGCATCTTGTTACTGCTGCCGCTTAACCTCTGATCATGTTGATGTGTTTTTTGGGTGGTCTGCCTTCTGTGGGGGAGGAGCTAGCTATGTCTGGGGATTTTGGTCTCAGGAACAAAGTGTGGTCTCCCAGGGCCTGGTGGTGGGCTGTGCTCAGGCAGGGAATTTAGACTCTAGCCAAGTGATCAGAACCACAGGGCAGATTCAATTCCAGCAAGTACATTGAAAGGTGCTTACCAAAGTTTGACAGGATCTAGACAGATCTATTGTAGGGTTGGAGGCAGGGACAGGAAGGAAGAGTGGTATGTAGTAGTTGATATCAATTTAAGCTCACCTTTTGAATAGTCTTTTTGTATTTGGTAAAATTTATCCTAATGTAAGTTTAGCCTTGCTAATAATGTAGGAAGTCAGTCATGCCAACATAGAAGGCAGAACTCAAATTTTCACCCTCTTTTGTAGTCAGGTCATGGGCGTACGATTTGGACTTCACCAATGAGACTCACCTCCCACCGACTTTGCTTGGAATCAAGGGAACAGATTGAGCATAGAGCTTCCGTTTTTGCTGGTGGAGGCAGGTGGCTGGTGGCAGCAGTGGCTTCCCAGTGGTTGCAGAGTTGATTTGCAGAAATGTTGGTAGTGGTGAGGATTCTTTAGTTCTCTGTGGGACATTAGCACTGATGGCCATTTTCTAATCTAGTCCTGTTTTGTAGCATGATTTGGACATTGTTCCTGGAAGCTTAACTTTGAGCATAGTTTTTCATCTTTCCAACAATTCTGTGAGATACTGGGAAACCTCTTAATAAACTCCTTTTCTGCTAATCAACCTGGGTGAGCGTGTTTTGTGTTTCACTAAGCCTCCTAACTAGTCCTGGCTGGATTAGGAGCTAAGGTAGCAGATGGAGACAAGGTTTGGAAGCCAGTGGGCTTCCTCAGATTCCACCTAGCAACTGATTGCAGCTGAACCTGTGGGTGTCCAGCAATCAGTGCCTGATGCTGAGTAGAAGTGAGGATGGCTAGGGATAGACTCTAAATCAATGGGGACTTGTTTTAGATTGTGTTTTGGGATAAATTGTGTGTGGGAAGAAGAAATATTTCTTTACTCTTTGAGCTCCTTTCAGCTGGTCTAATAATGAAATCTATATGAGACAAATTAACAAGAGGAAATAACCCAAGTTAATTATGTACATACATATGGGAACCGTATATACATGAGAGGTTCAAAGACAGAAAGTTATAATGAGGCATTCTGAGCTACACATGAGGTAAGGGACCTTGGTGCTTCAGAGGGGGAAGGTCATTTGCAGGATGATAAGAAGAGCAGGTGTTCAGTAATTAAATGTTTGCCTTGCCTTATAGAAAAGGTATGAAGCTCTGGCTGGATGGCTCAGTTGGTTAGAGAATCTTCCTGAAGTGCAGAGTTTGCCGGTTCAATCCCCCATCAGGGCACGTACAGGAACAGAGTGATGTCCTGTCTCTATCTTCCGCACTCTAAAATCAATAAAATAAACATTTTTTAAAAAAGAGATGCCATGAAAAGTTATTTCTTGGGATAACTCTTATTATGGGCAAAGCCCCCAATTTAAAATTTTAAGAGAGAGGTAAACGTTTCTCCTGAGCCTGCACGGTCTCAGTTGCCTTCTGTTAAAAATGATTCATTTGCCACTGTCTTGCCTTAGTGAGGCCTGCCCTGAATCTCTGCACCTGGAAGAGAAATGGACACTAACTGAGGTGATAGCCGGTCTGTTTGAAATTGGGAGTATGGAAAAATTATTTTAGTTTTGGACATGTTTAGCGAGATACCACAGGAAATTGTCATTTTTGGAGATATCTGGCATATATTTAGAAATGCATTTCTAAAATTTAGAAGAGAGATTGGGGATACAAGTGCCTTATTCATCTTAGTTATTTCAAGGCTCTGTTGAAATTGGATGGGAGTTCTCAGGGTAGCCACATGGAATGAGAGAGGAGGGTTGAGGAGACACTCTTGGGGAATGTTCATAATTATAGGGAAGATGGTGAAAGAGAGTGAAGAAGCCTCGAGATGAGTGTCTGCAAAGATGGAGGAGAACTCATAGGATATACTATTTGAGAAGCTCAAAGAAGGCAGAAGTGCAAGGAGCAAATGGGAGTATCAAATCCTAGAAAGGAAAATAAAGATTAAGAGGCCAAGTGTATTTTTGTGACTTTGGAGAATGTCTTGGGAATAGAACAACATCGTACAGTGGCAGAGTGAAGGACCGAGGTAATATCTGGAACAAAAGAGGTTAAGTGCAGATCCTGGTCAAATTTTGTTAGATTTGGAATCCAAATATAAAATAAATTCTGAAACCAGAGAACAACCCATATCTTTTCCTTACCAGATTTTTTGTCAGGCTAGTTGTTAAGCTGGAGTGGCTGAGTAACTAAAGTTCTTTTGTTTTAATAAGGCAACAGTTCTCTAGTGTGAAGAACTTGGGAAAATATTTTGCTTTACAATTTTAGTGCTCATTAAGCATTATTATGTAAGCTGTAAACAAATGTTGGAGAATTTAAAAGTTTGTGACATCTGTGTTTTTATTGTGAATGTGAAAAGTTTTCTTCTGTAAGTATTACAATGATCATTGTGAATGGTTTGACCTTGCTTTACTTTTTTGCCAGACTATTCAGTGATAGCTATTTGCAGTCTGTCTTGTCTTCTTTTTATTCTGGCTCCCCCTACTCCCCATGCTCGTTAACAGCAACTACACTATTACTGAATATGTTTGACAACTGTCGTTGGTTAGAGCCTCTGCCAATCAAGATTTTCATTTTTTCTCTATGTTGAAGGGCTGTCTTTTTACATTTTTCATTTTCTCTCTTAAAGAGCTGTCTCTCTTTGTTTGATATTCTGATAGGATTTATCTGCTCAAAATGAAAGTCTGTGCTCTTTGAATTGTGGCTTCAAAATAACCTAGAATAGATATAAGATACTAGAGCAAGATGAGGAATGCAAAGATGCCAGTCTTAATTTACAAAGCTTTATTATCAACACGGCTGGATCTTGACTTGTTCCAGTCTCTTAAAGATGCATCTTGCATTGTGATTTGAGCTGTGGTATTTCACCAAACATACAGTTTAAACCTATAGATTCTAATTTATTTGCCTTAACATATATAGTCATATAGAAGACATCAAATTCAAAAAGTGTTCCTTAAAATAAAGATTTATTTATATGTTCTGTCATTTTGTGCAGAGTGTTTTAAAATTAAATGCATTTTACCTTCAGTTTATGGAAGACGATGATTTGAATATTATTACATATTAGAGAACTTTAAGGATACTTCTGTGGTCATCTAGCTCAGAATTTAAACCCCTCTGTAAATTATTCCTTTAGGTAAATAAAAGTTGAAAGTGTCTTTAGTTTTTGGTTTTATCTATGATGTAATTCCAGGCAGCATAACGATAAGTATAATCTCATTTGATCCTGGTGGTAGGGAGTCACTCCTGTCCCTGCTCCCCCACATGAAGAAAATGAGGCTCAGTGAGGTTGGCTTGTCCCCGGTTGATGTCTGGTGTAGAGTGGGTGTGTAGTAGGGATTTTGAATTTCTAGCCTAATGTTTATTTTGTTTTAATAAACTGTATCAACAGAGTTGTTTATAAGATAATTTATACCATCTAAAAATTAAAATTTTTTCATATTTGTCACCAATAGCTATATTGACGATGCTGACTACTGAAATTTAGATTATTACTTAGAGGCCAAGCAGCAGTCCAAAAACTTTAAAATAACTTTATTTGAACTAATATGTCAGAATTTCAGTAACAGAAATAGCAGTTACATTTTTTTCTTGATGCCATCCTCCCGTGGCGTGTAATTGGCATACAGATGATAGTGTTTTATGCTAAACATGTTTATTTTCCCAGATACAGCACAACTATGTTTACACTGTGACCTTTCAGAATAAATGGGCAAGCATGTTAGATGCTAAGAAGTGTTGGAGAAACATAGTTTTTTGGAGATAAATATCTGGTATGCTCTGTTTTCTTGAAATGTTACACAATGAGCTACAGACCATGTTGAAGCATGAATGTTTCAAAATGATGATTAATGAGGAGCTTGTCACTTGGAATTTACTTCAGGTACTCTGTTTCCAGTGTCAGCCCAAAGTAATTCCTTGTAGCACAGATGGATGATTTTTATAATATGCCCACAGAAGGTTAGTACAGTAAAGTACTTTAGTAACACTGTAAAATCCTCTTTCCTTGGTCTTTTTTCCACTTTGAAATTGACTTGTTAGCCTGTTAGAAATCTTATTTTTGGCTTCACTGTGCCACCGCCTGGTCAGGCTTATTTTCGTTAGTATTATACCATGGTATTTTTCTGACAATTTATGCCCCCCCCCTCTTTTCCATCTGAAAAGTTCTCGGTTTAGGAACATTTTTGAATAGACTTTTAGGTTCACCTCGTTCATTTTTCCATCATCATTCAGATAAGCGTCTGTATAAACTTTATTTTAGGCCAATGAGCTGAGAAGTGCTGAACTTGAGAACTTAGAAAATTAATCAGAAGCAATCAGTTGATGGCTAACACGAAAGAAATCTAGAAGGCCTCACTGCGGAATACGAGACAACACACACTTTTCATTGGCCCTATTCCTCTGAATGGGTTTGGGGATGGGAACCTTGACAGCGGGAGTGATGTCGGATGGATGCAACCGGTGAGGTTGTGGTGAAGTCAGGAGGCTGGGGGCAGCAAAATGAAGTCCGGGGAGATGTCAGTGGTTACCAGGCAGTAGGATTTAAGTAAAAGATTGATGGCCTAAGGCAGTGATGGGCAATCTTTTGAGCTAGGTGTGTCAAAATTCGCCAAAAAACTGAGCATAACTTGGGTGATGTGTCACTTTGAGAAAAACAGCCTAACCGGAAGTCCCAGAACTAGACGCTCTGTGCCGGAGTTCTGTTGTTTTGGCTTACATACTTCCGGCACAGAGTGTCTACACTACAGCAAATGTTTGATCCTCGGTAGTGCACCTGGCTGTGCAGGAGCCGAAGATGAAACGTCCTTTTTGGCATGCAGCCCCATACTTCTCTGGTATGTGGTGCGGCTGCGTGTCACTGAAAATCGCTATGCATGTCAGTGCTGACATGCGTGTCATAGGTTCACCATCACGGGCCTAACGTGTGGTCACAAGTCCTCCTGAGATAAATATGATGAAGTAGCACATTAAACTTGGCTGTGCGAAACTTGGCTGTGCAAAACCAAGGGAAGCTTTATGGTGCCTTAATAAACATCCCTGGCCAGGTTAGTGCTGAAGGGCCCAGGGCTGTCTGGGGAGTGATGCTGGTGTCCTGGGGCTTTGTGACCCACTGTGGGTTCCTGACCCGCACGGGAGAATTCACATTCAAACACTAGTCAGCGTAGAATTTAAAGTGAAAGTGTTTTAGTGAAGCAGTGAGACAGAAAAGGGGCTACTCCACTGACAGAGTAGTCCCCCTTTAGCAGAATTTGCTTTCTTTATTGAGGGGTAGGATATTCAGTGAGGGGGAGGAGTACTCAGGATCTTCCCAGGAAAGGGGTGGAGATTGATTCTCATAGGAGCTTCCTTGGCTATTTTGTATCCTAACCTGGTCTTTTGTTTCTGATCATGGTGGGTTGGGATGTGTCATTTAGCATGCCAGTGTATTACCATGAGTCTATAATGAGGCTAGGGGTCACCATGTTGGATTAAGTTGTTCTCAGCCAGTTTTAAGCCATAAATCCAGTGTGGGGGGTGGTCTTCCTTTTTCTTGACAGCTCTTGTGGCTTTTATTGGCTGCAACTGCTCGACTACATACCCTATCTCAGGTACAGTCCCTAGAGAAGGGGTCCCCAAACTACGGCCCACGTGGGCCGCATGTAGCCCCCTGAGGCCATTTATCCGCCCCCGCGGCACTTCCGGAAGGGGCACCCCTTTCATTGGTGGTCAGTGAGAGGAGCACAGGATGCATCCGCGCCCATAGTTCCCATTGAAATACTGGTCAGTTTGTTGATTTAAATTTACTTTTTCTTTATTTTAAATATTGTATTTGTTCCTGGTTTTTTTTTTTTTTTTTTTTTTTTTACTTTAAAATAAGATATGTGCAGTGTGCATAGGGACTTATTCATAGTTTTTTTTAAAGTCCGGCCCTCCAACAGTCTGAGGGACAGTGAACTGGCCCCCTGTGTAAAAAGTTTGGGGACCCCTGCCTTAGAGTAATATGATTGAAGGCGTATGTTAGTTCCATAACTGATTTCCATGACCCAGTGAATCATCTAGTTAGTGCTGGAGCTTTACAGGCTCATGTCTGAAGGTAGAGTTATACCTTCTGACTCTATTGGAACTCCTCCTTCTGTGTGCCTGCATGAGTATGAGGTGTATGCATGCCTGTAGGTGCACATGATGGTGTGTGCACATATGTGCATGTTTGTGTATTTTTCTTGACAGCTCTTGTGGCTTTTATTGGCTGAAATCACAAGATTTCAGCTTGATTGAAACCCATTTATCATTAGTTCAAGCTATGTCCCAAATGTTTTCTTTTCAACACCTGTTTCTTAGGAATGGTATTCTTGCTTTTTGACTTTGGGCTGACCAGAAATATTTGCCTATGAGGCCAGTGGTTGGTAGATGGATATAGAGGTAGAAATGGGTTTATTTTAGCCAACATGGATTTTGTAAAGTGCAAAAAAGGACAAAAATAATTTGTAGACATGGGCAATAGTGTGGTGATTGCCAGGAGGAGGAGGGGAGGTAGAGGAGGGTAGGAGGGACAAATGGTGATGGGTGCAGACTTGACTTGGGGGGTGAACACACAATATGGTGTACAGAGATGTGTTGTACAATTGCACACTTGAAACCTGTATAATTATCTTAACTAGTGTTACATTAATTAATTCAAGTAAAATTTAAAAAGTGCATTTATTTAATAAATTACAAGAAAAGGAAAACAAACAAAACATAGATTTAACTTAAACATCAGACATGCCTGGAAAGTAAGTATTCTTTCTCTGTTTATTCATTCATGGCTAGCTAGCTTTCTGGGATGTAACTAAAAGATCAAGATGAATTAAATTACTGTTTGTTACATCCACATCTTACAATGCTTGAAGTAATATACTTTATTAATGTAAAGATAGTGAAAGTCTAGCCAAAAGTAGAGCATATAGAAAAAAATTCTTTAAGTTGCGTCGAAGGAAGGTTTAAACAAAATTGAAAGTCTGGACAAATAAACAAACAAATAACAAATGACTCCCCAAAACAAAAATAACCCCCACCAGATTTTAAATATTTAGTTAATTATGTGAGAACATAATTAAGTGAAAGAAGCCAGTCAGAGAAAGACAAGTACCATGTGTGATTTCACTCATGTGTGGACTCTAATGAACAAAGTGAACTAACAAGCAAAATAGAGTCAGACTCATAGACAGAGAACGGCTGACAGCTCTGTGTGTGTATGTGGCAGGGTGGGGACTGGGTAAAGGGGGTGGAGGGACTGAGCAAAAAAGAGAAAAAAGTCATGGACACGGACTACAGAGTGGTGATTGCTGGGGGGATGAGCGGTGAAGGGAGGTGGGGGAGGGACTAGGAAGGCACGAATGGTGATGGATCGAGACTTGACTTGGGATGGTGAACACAATACAGTGTACAGATGATGTATTGTAGAATTGTGCACCGTAAACCTGTATAATTTTGTTAACCATTGTCATTCTAATAAGTTCGATAAAATTATTAGTCTTGATGCAGTCAGCATAATCTGAGACACCTAAAACATATTATTAAATGAACTAACAAGAACCACTTTAGATGTTTATACATATGCAAGTAAATGCTATTCAAATAGAATAACTTAAAGAAAACATTGACAGCATTCTCAAGTATAAGATAGAGTAATAATGAATGAGTAAATGAACATACGTACGTATAAAACATTTTTTCTTTGGTAACTAGGTAACTAGAATTATACTTAGGAATAGCTTTGACATTTTACACTTTTCTCACATAATATATGTGCTATGCTTATTTAGTTTTTATTTGATTATATATTTAAATTTTATTAATATTTTTACTTTTTGAGAAATAATTAATATTTTATTTGATGTAGATTCTAAACCCATATTTTCATGGAATTAAATTATTAATATGGCCTGACCTGTGGTGGCGCAGTGGATAAGGCATGGACCTTGAACGCTGAGGTCACCAATTTGAAACCCTGGGCTTGCCTGGTCGAGGCACATATGGGAGTTGATGCTCCCTGCTGCCCTCCCTTCTCTCTCTCTCTTCTCTAAAATGAGTAATAAATAAAGTCTTAAAAAAATTAAAAAAATATTAATAGTGTGGTCTAATTTATAATAACATTAGATGTTTGAAATGTTACTCAGAGATTAGAAATCTCCTTTGAGCATGTGAAACATTTGGTCAACATAAATTTAATGGCCTATTTAAAGATCAAATAATTCTCAGAAGCTAGAAGTCGTTGATAGTTGGATTAATGATAAGGGTCATTTAGGAATACAATTTCAAGGTACTGTCAGAAGTCCAAGGGTAAGGGACGATGGCAGAGACACAATAAACCATGCTTCTCAGAAGTAGTGTGCCTTTTATTAATTAATTTTCTCTCCAGTGATCAGTTGAAGTATTGTAAAAAGTAGACAGAAACCATGAATGACAGGGTCTTTTAGTCAAATACAAACTTGTTTGTGCCCAGAAGGGACCCTGAACCCAGATCTTAGTGTCAGATATCAGTTTTCTGTTTAGAAGGAGATTTAAAACTTAAGTATATGTGGAAAATTAATGACTCAGCACTTCTTTTCACAGGTTAAGGAACCGTTATAATTCAAATATGATGTTGAAGATATGGAAAGTATCTCATGTAGTGTTTACTCAGATATACTTTACAATGAACTTCATACATTTTAAATATACTCTACCTTTGGCAGAAGTGTACTTTTATGTATCCCCTGTTCCAAACACAATATAGAGCATTTCCATCTTTCCAGAAAGTCCCTTGTGCTCTTTTGTTGACTACAAAACAACCAAAATAATTTTGAATATTATAGAATCACTTTGCTTATTAGAATTTTATATGAATGGGACTCTACAGCATGTACTCTTCTGTGCCTGGTTTCTTTTGCTCAGCAGGATGCCTGAATGGTTCATCACTTGTTGTGCTCTACTCCTTTGTATTGCTGAGTAATATTCCATTGTGTGAATTCTCCAAAATGTGGGAAAGATTTGAACAGACATTTTACAAAGGCATATATATTAATGGTCTATGAGTATGTGAAAAAGATGGGGAGCATCATTTGTCATCTAAGGGAATGCAAGTTAAAGTGAGATACATCTGCATACCCTTCTAGAATGCCTAAAATTAAAACCTGGTAATACCAAGCACTGGAGACCAGATTGTATTCTTAGGTATTTCCACTGGGATTGGCAGAATGGTGCAACCACTTTGCAAAATAACTTGGCAGTTTGTAAAGTTAAACATACACTTACAATGTGATATGGCAATCTCACTCCTAGCTATTTACACAAAAGAAAGCAAAACATATTTATCCATAGACTTGTTCATGAATATTCATAGCAGTTTTATGAATAATAGCTCCAAACTAGAAACAAACGAAATGTCCACCGTCAAGTGAAATACATTCTGACAATAGATTTTATTTTGTTATTGTACCCAAGGATTTGTCCTTGGCTAACTTAGAAATGTGTAAAATTTTCAGAAATTATAATACAGAAAGATTCCTGAAAAAACAGCCAGTTCTTTGTTAAGCCAAAAATCTCAACAGAATCCTATTTCATTTTACTCCTAACACATTAAAAAGCAGTGGGTTTCTGCATTGTATGAGACTTAGAATAAGCTATGAGAATTTGATAGGAAGTGCTTCCCAGCATTGTGCTGTCTATAGGAAAATAGCTGTCTACAAAAAGTTCCCTTCTAGGTTACAACTGAATCTTCTAGAAAATGAGGTGGACGATCACCCTGGCACAAATTGACTTTAAACAATAAAGTGGTTTGTTTTGATTCCTCTCAGATCCTTTCAGTCTTAGTTTTTGTGTTATAACTTGTCTTATTTTCCACGGTTTTGTGTTGTAAGTTGTCTTATTTTCCACAGTTTTTTTGTTAAGTATTAAACAAGAATTTGGGAATGCATGTGTCAAGAGCTGTTTGTTAGTCACATTGTCTTCTAAACCAAAAATTTTTTCTAGACTTGTATTTTAATGATAAGATTTATTTCTCAATTTCAGTGAATAGTGTGTGGTCTTCATTGTAGTCATATTTTTTTTTGGGGGGGTTGGGGTTTATTTACAAATGAAAGTAAACTATATTGTTTGAATTCATTAAAGAGGATGAATTAAGAGCTCTTTCAGAGATACTTACTGAGATGGTAGAAAACTGTAAGATCAGAAGTCAGAATTTCTGAATCCTTTTCATATGGTCTGTGTATCATATGAAAATCCTTTTCATATGGTCTGTGCTTTTTCTTGAAATAATAATACTATAAATTTGAATCTTATAAGTGAAACTTCATAGATTAACTTTAAATTTCAAGCTGTTCAAATTAATTTAAGTTTATATGGAAAACTCAGATAGTGATTGTTTCCTAAGGGGACTCTTGGAATCCTGTGGCTAAATCTAGACTGGAGAGAAGCTACATTAAAAATAACTTGAAAAAAAAAAGATTTTATTAGGTATATGGCTTAATTTTAGACAGTTAGAATTGATATGTATTTTTTAAAGCCAAGGCTTATTTATACTCTGGAAAGGGCTTTCTTAAAAAATATTATACACAAAAGAAATGTGTCATACCTGTCATCTTGTTGCTGAAATGTACTCATTTTTCAGGCAATTTTTTATTAATTGAATATGAACCAGTACAACCAGAATGTCAAGTTGTTTACCTTTCTTCTCCATCTTTCTTTGTTTCCAAAATTAAATTGAGGGAGAATAAAATTAGCAAACAGAATTGTTCTTAAAATTTTGGACTACCTATTTCAAGGTAAATTATTCAAATCCTCAGGCAAAGATACTTTGAAGAAAGAAATAATAAAGCCATTGATAATCATTTCCTAAAGCATTGGTTCTCAGATATTTTCCACTAGGGCTTCCTATTCTGGTTTTCTCAGCCCCTTGACAGCCTACCCATAGTACTGTGGTGGGCCCTGAGTGTTATATGACGGGGGCCTGAGACCATAGTCTTTTCTTGAGGGATATGTAGGGAGGGCTTTGTGCATGGCAGTATAGCCACTAAGCATACTTTTCTAGTCTTCACCAGAGTGTCTATATATATAAAAAACTTTTTCTATGAAAATGATTATAGACTCACACAGAAGTTGCAAAAATAGTAGAGTTCCATTATACTCCTCACTTAGCTTTCTTCAAGATAACATTTTACATAACCATAGTACTTAACTAAACTATGGACCTTTTTCAGATTTCATCAGTTTTTATATGTACTCTGTGTGTGTATAAAATTTTGCCACATTTATTGATACTCATAGCTACCACAATCAGGAAATAGAATCTTTTATCATGCTAAAGAAATATTCTTATGCTTCCTTTTATAGTAACACCTTCCCTCCAACCCTGACAGCCGTTGATCTGTTCTCACTCACTATAATTTTATTATATTGAGGATGTTATATAAATGGAACCAGATGGTTGTGTGTCCCCCCCAAATTCATATGTTGAAACACTAGCTCTCAGTACCTTGGAATGTGATGCTATTTGCACATAGGTTCAGCCTTTAAAGAGATGAGTGAGTAAAAATGAGGCTGTTTGGGCCCTAATTCCGCGTGACTAGTGTCTTTATAAGAGGAGACAGTTTGGGTCCCCGAGACACCAGGTGTGCATATATACAGAGCAAAGACCAATATGGAGACATGGAGAGAAGGTGGCCATCTGCACTTTCAAGCTGCAAGCCTGCTAACTCCTTGATCTTGAACTTTTTTAGCCTCTAGAACTGTGAGAAAATTAATTTTTATTGTTTAAGCCACTCAGACTGTATTTTGTTATAGCAGCTTTAGCAAACTACTACATACACAGTATA
Organism: Rhynchonycteris naso; assembly: GCA_037038555.1. Taxonomy (NCBI): domain Eukaryota; kingdom Metazoa; phylum Chordata; class Mammalia; order Chiroptera; family Emballonuridae; genus Rhynchonycteris; species Rhynchonycteris naso. Next base: position 23,230,459 of record CM073000.1, read on the forward strand.
TAGCCTTTTAACATTAAAAACAAACAAACAAAAATCAAAATAATTCTCCATCCAGTAGTATACCAGTAGTTCCTTTAACTGCTGAGTAACATTTAGTCGGTCAATTAGAGGACATCTGGGTTGTTTCTAGTTTGGAACCATGCTAAACATAGGCTCTGTGAGCATATGTACAGGTTTCTGTGTGAACATGTATGTTTATTTCCCTAGAGTAGATGCCCAGGAAGAAGATTGTTGGGTCATATGGTAACTGTATGTTTAACTTTATAAGACACTGTCAGGCTGGTCTGTCATGCTGGTTTCCAGACCAGCTGCACCATTTTACGTTTCCACTGGCCACGTGTAGAGTTCCAGGTGCTCTGCATTCTTACCAGCACTTGGTATTGTTAGTATTATTATTATTATTTTTTGTGACAGAGACAGATAGGGACAGACCTGAAGGGAGAGAGATGAGAAGCATCAATTCTTCATTGCAGACCTTATTTGTTCAGTGATTGTTTTTTCATGTGTGGACCTTGACTGGGGGGGGGGAGGGGCTACAGCAGACTGAGTGACCCCTTGCTCAAGCCAGCGACCTTGGGCTCAAGCTGACGAGACTTGCTCAAACCAGATGAGCCTGTGCTCCAGTCGGCGACCTCGGGGTTTCGAACCTGGGTCCTTAGCATCCCAGCCCAACACTATCCACAGCCCAACACTCTATCCACTGCGCCACCACCTGGTCAGGCAATCAGTATTTTTTTTATTATTACTAATCTAATAGGTGTGTGGTGCTATCTTATCATGGCTTTAATTTACATTTCCCTCATGAATAAAGAGGGTTAACATTTTTTCCTTTACTTATTTGCCTTCCTTGTGTCCTCTTTGTGAAGTAACTGTTTCTTATTTTAGTTCAGATATGGAGAGCCTTGCAAGCCTAGAGTTAAGGCCAAGACCTTGAAATTGAGAATGGATATAAAGGAAATTTGGCATTCAGAGAAGTGGGATATTTTAGGCACTTGTGAATTGTTAGCTCAGCCCCAATGAAAATAGTCCTTTGAATTGAATTCTACAACTGAGCTCTGTCCTTGGTGCTGTGCTTTGTATTGTGTTAAGAAAAATCAGTGCTTGAGTGAGAAAGCCATTTTGCTAGAGACTGTTCTAATGTACGGATGCTGCTCGTGAAGGGTAATAGAGGACCTGATTTCCACCTGTGCACAAATTTGCTCATAGTGCTGTATGGGGTAATGGTCAGGAGCTAGGAAGTACCAGAATCCTGAGGACATTGGATTAAAGGCTGAGTCCATAAATAAGTAATGGAAAACAGAAAGCAATTTTATACAAAATGTTAGCTTTTAATATGAGTTTCTCAAATCTTGAAAAGCTACTGTTGAGAGAAGCAAACTAGACTAAATGAGTAACTAATATATATATAATTAAATATTATATATATATAATTAAATATTAAATTCCTTAATGTAGGCTTTGAAGATTATTTAGATGATGAATAAGTTTTAAATGTATCCTCTATTGACTTCAGGCAGTTTATTCAAATGAGCTTATCCTAGTTTTAATGCAGTGGTTCTTAACCTGGGTTCTGTCAAACCCTAGGGGTTTGATGAGTCGGTCTCAGGGGTTCGGAGAAGCCTCTCCAGCGGAGACCAAAATAAAGTAATACCGTAATTTGTTGTGAGTTCATGCACTTTGTTGGTTTTGTTCTTGGAGCAAGGTGATGTTTATGCACGGCTCATTTTGAGCACCAGTTAAAAAAATATACCTATGTCTTGAATTTGGAAAAGAAATCATATTTTATTTATCACTAAAGAAGGGTTCGGTGAATGCGTATATGAAACTGATGGGTTCGATACCTCAGAAAAGGTTAAGAACCACTGTTTTAATGGAACTGAAAACCAAAACAGAAAAGCTTTTTCATGTTTTGAAGATGTATTATTTCAATTCAGACCACTTTCTTACATAGTATTCATAACTGTTGTGGGTTTTGTGGAGGATTTAAGAATGAATGTTCTCTCTCTCAGTCTCTATCTCTCTGTCTCTCTCTTTCACACACACACACACACACACACACACACACACACACACACACACACGCAGTCTTCTTTCAGTCCCTTTTATTTTCCTTTTCTTCCCATTGGACATTTGTCCTCATCTGTTCTATCTCCTCTTTTATAATAGGTCCACATAGAAACTGGTCAGTTACTATTCTTAGGTCTTCATAATCTCTAATGCAGTGGAGAGCACACTCTGAGAATCATTGGCTTTGCTCGGCTGGTCACATAACCAAGCCATCTTTCCTCACTTTATAAACAACTGTGAGCTCCTCAGTTCTGTGAAATAAGCTTCCCAAAGATAAGGTTTGCCTGTTTCAGTCTTCAGTGACTAGACTTTCTTAACATACGTTTAAAGAAAATTTGAGCTGTTCGTTTTTGAGAGATAAACCTATATATTTAGTCATCATAGACCTAATGATATTTTTATATAAAAGTTGCTAAATGTGTAATGGTATTGTGGCCCTGATACAACTTTGATAACTTCATTGTTCTTATCCTATCTCTCCTCCTCCTCTTCTATGCATAAATAACACAGTCTCATTTTTCTAAGTTAAGATCTTTGTAAATATGTATGTATGTTCTAGATGTATTTTGAGCCTAAAATAATAGAATTTCATGAGTAGTTGTGGTGAAATTCAGCAAGACTAAAGCAGACTTTAGATTTGGGTTTACCATAGGAATCATAAGATATTAAAACCTTTTCTTTTTTTGTGTGTGACAAAGAAGACAGAGAGAGAGAGAGAGAGGCAGAGAGATTGAGATATAGGGACAGACAGACAGGAAGGGAGAGAGATGAGAAGCATCATTTATTTGCTGTGGCACCTTAGTTGTTCATTGATTGCTTTCTCATATGTGCCTTGACCAGGGGGCTACAGTAGAGCAAGTGACCCCTTGCTCAAGCCAGTGACCTTGGGTTCATATCTATGATCCTACGCTCAAGCCAGTGACCCCACACTCAAGCTGGTGAACCTGTGCTCAAGCTGGATGAGCCCACGCTCAAGCCAGTGACCTCGGCTTTTGAACCTGGGTCCTCTGTGTCCCAGTCTAATATTCTATCCACTGCACCACTGCCTGATCAGACAAAAACCTTTTATTTCCTTAATATAGATATTGTGTATTCCAATTAACATGTTATCACTAACTAAGCCTTTGTAAAAGTGAGATGAATGAAATAATGGCATTGTGAGTTTTTGTGAAAAGTTAAAGAAATTGGATTATTAAATTTGCCAACTCTTTGAATAAAGAACTTGGGAGTATGAGAAATGAGAAGAGCTTATCTTTTTTTTTCTTTGTAGATTATATAGTTATTTTCATGATAGAAATTTGCTTAGATTCTGGCGAAAATGGTAAAGCAGAACATTTTTGAAACTTAGGGTTGGTATGTTAAATACCAAGGGTTGTATTGGTACTTTTGGTGAAGCAGGAAAAACTAAACATATTGAATGAGGAGTCTTAGAGAGCCAGGCTTTGTTCTACTCATCCTGTGATGGGGACTGTTAGAGCTGAAGAGAGTGGACACTTAATAGCTTCTGAGGAATGAAAACAGGAAACCCTGTTTGCCTTGATTATAGCCAATTAGCAAGTACCATATTTCCCCATGTATAAGACGCTACCATGTACAAGATGCACCTTAATTTTGGGGCCCAAAATTTGAAAAAAATGTATTACATAAAGTTATTGAACTCAAGTTTTATTCATCATAAAATTCATACAACTCATCACTGTCAGAACTCCCCACCCATTAGCTTGTCCTCATCAATTTCTGATGACAAATCACTGTCTTCAACTATGAGCACAAAAACAAGTGCCAAAAAGCGGGAAATGCAAGTTGAAAAAAATCTACAACCACTTTATACGACGCATCCAGTTTTTAGACCCCAATTTTTTTTTTATTCATTTTTTTTTTTTTAGAGGAGACACAGAGTGAGAGAGAGAGAGAGAGAGAGAGAGAGAGAGAGAGAGAGAAAGAGATAAAGGGGGGAGGAGCTGGAAGCTCAACTCCCATATGTGCCTTGACCAGACCAGTACAGGGTTTTGAACTGGCGACCTCAGTGTTCCCAGGTCGACGCTTTATTCACTGTGCCACCACAGGTCAGGTGACCCCAATTTTTTTTTTAAAAAAACATGCATCTTATACATGGGGAAATATGGTAAAATATTTGCACTTAAAAACCTCTACAAATAGAGTTTTATTGTCATTAAAATAAAAACTCAGTTTTTTTCTATTTTAAGACTGTGACAGTTAATTTTGGAAAGGATTTCTATAATTTACAGACACATATAACAGTATTTTCAGTCTTTTTATCAGCCTTAAATTATTGTATGGCTTACAGGATGTTAAGCTCTTTGAGAATTCTATAGAGCTTTGAGGAGCTGAGCAGTCAGTCCTTCATCATCGATATAGTAGGCTGTTGAACATTTGTTTCTCTATTTGAAAAACTAAATTTTGCTGTGGCTCAGCATGGTTAGCAGAATGCCCAAAGCATAGTCCACCCTGAATCATAACTTAAATGGACATTTACTAAAAGTAGTAGAAGTTCTAATTAACCAAACAAGCAGTGCAGCCTTTTCTGAATTCTCCTATCATGAGTAGCGCCTGCTAAATCAGGATTTGGCACCCTGAGCCTCCGCAGACCAAATACAGGCAGCTGCTTATTTTTGTAAATAAAGTTTTATTGGAACGCAGGCATGCTCATTCATTATGTGTGGTCTGTGGCTTTGGAGATAGAATTGAATAGTGGTGACAGAGACTCTCTGGCTGTCAAAACCTAAAATATTTACTGCCAGACTTTTGGCCCCAGTGCTAAATGAAGGCATGAAAAAAATGTGTATAAATCTTTTTTTAAAAAAAATACTGTGTTAAAAGATGAGAACTTGTTCCTGGTTAAAAAGATCAAGCATTGCTCTGCACTGAAGGGAGGTGGGGCACTTATGTTGTCAACGTTGGGATCCTTTGAATGGTTTTTCATTCCCTTGCTGTGGAGCAAATGAGCTTTTTCTTGGTGTTAAGGTAAATGAGCTTTACCTTAACTAGCAGTTACCTGTTACTTTAAACAGCAGCCAGACGTTACCGTGGTTGAATAAAGGTGTCAAACCAGTATCGTCTAAGGAGTTAACAGTTAAATTATACAAGACACTCAGAGCAAGTGTTTGGAATGATTTGTTTTCATATTTTAGTTTGTTGCCTCACAGTTGTTAGCACATTGTGTCATTTATGTTTTATGATATGAAAATCAATTTTTAATCTTTTTCCCTAAAGCCTGAGTGAGTCTGTTATGTGGCATATGTAGAGGCCCTTGGGTTTGGATCCTGCTTTCTCCACTTAATAGTTGTGTGGGCATGTGACTTAACTTCTTTGTGCCCTAGTTTTCTGTTTCTTGCTGTTTTTTTAAAATTTATTTTTCAATTATAGTTGATATTCAAGATTCTATTAGTTTCAGGTGTACAGCATAGTAATTAGACATTATTTACATTATAAAGTGATTGCTTGATACGTTGTGCCCTAAGTTTTCTTTTCTGTAAAGTAGAGAAGGTTGCTGGGTTTGTACAGCCCCTTGCATATTGTAAATGCTTGAGGAATGGTATTATTAGAATGGTTTGCTTTTTATAATACGTTATTGAAGCTCCTCTAGTCACAAGATGGTAGTCTCAGTAACTGAAAGCAGGGTGTTTGAATGAAGGTAAAAAAAAAATCACAAGAATTAGGAACTTTCCCTGAAACCCCAGCTCTTTACTGGCAGCATTGCTATTCATACAAGATATTAAGAGTCAAAAACCAACCAAACAGTTACATTTCTGAAGTAAAATGGAGGTTATCTATATAGTACAATCAAGTTTAATTACTGAGTAACAAATTAATTGAAGCAGATGTTTCTTTTAAGACCTTGATTTACCCTTTTTTTTTTTTTACAGAGACAGAGAGTCAGAGAGAGGGATAGATAGGGACAGACAGACAGGAATGGAGAGAGATGAGAAGCATCATTCATCAGTTTTTCGTTTTGACACCTTATTCATTGACTGCTTTCTCATATGTGCCTTGACCGCGGGCCTTCAGCAGACTGAGCAACCCCTTGCTTGAGGCAGCGACCTTGGACTCAAGCTGGTGAGCTTTTGCTCAAACCAGATGAGCCCACGCTCAAGCTGGCGACCTCAGGGACTTGAACCTGGGTCCTCTGCATCCCAGTCCGACACTCTATCCACTGCACCACTTCCTGGTCAGGTTGATTTACCTTTCTTCTTTCTGTTGCTCGCCTTCTGCCATTTAATTATTTTTCTCCCCCAGCTTGAGTTCCTGAAAGTGTGATATACTTTCTAATCTATCAGATTCCTGGGTCTCTGTTCTGACCTACTGGAATCAAAATCTCCAGGGGTGGACCCCTCGCTGATTCTGTTGCACACTGAAATTTGAGAACCAAATATGGGAACAGTGATTGGAAATGCAAACTATTGAGTTCTCTGAGTTTTTCAGTATTTTTCAATATTTAAGAAGCTAGACTGGGGAGGAGATGAAAACTATATACAGAGAATGGATTTCTGTCAGTGTCACAGAATTTGCTGAGGTTTGAGTAAGGACTGTGCAGGATGAACGTTCAGGACGGACGTGATGTCCGAACTCCGTGACCATTCCTGCCTCTTTCTCGCTGTCCATGCCTAGGACTCCCTTCTCCCACTCAGTTTACTCCAGCCTGTTCTTTAACCTCCTGCATGGGCTTCCAATGAGTGAAACCTATTAAGACAGCCAGAGAATTTCAAAAAAAACTTTGGAGATGAAGTAGAAGACAAATACTTAACAGAAGAGACAAACGTAAAAATATACTTCTGAACCAAGGGCTCCTAAGAATCCTAGTGAAAGGGCTAGCGAACTTTATTGATTCTCAGGTCCCTTTTCTCTGGCACTAGCTGAACTGGTGTAAGCTGCCTGACTGAACTTTGCCTCCTGTTTTAATTCCATGGGCACCTTTCTTATTGCCACCATCATGGCCATTCACATGCAGGTTCTCACTGAATTCGGACAGATGGTAGTGAAACTGCGGAGCCAAAAACTGGTGAGCCATTCCTATATTCTAGCCTCGCGCCTGGCTGGTGAGTAAAAACACTCAGGGGAAAACACTTCCCTTTCCATTCAGGCCTCCCAAAGCCACTGCACATCTGGGTTTACCTAGAATCAAAGGCCCCCACCAGCTCAGTCACCTCTGGTTCCCCGTCTGCCAACATAGCTTCTTGCTCTGCAAAACTGGCTTCTCTCTCCTTCCCTTCCATTTTCCTTCTTCAAAACATTTTGGTGCGAAACCCCTCCTCCAGCACATATTAGCATAACAATGGCCCTTCCCAAGCAGGAGGGTAATTAGCAGTTTTACCTGGCAGTGCTAGTCACCTGGGTAGCCGCTATTTTTAGCATTAAAAGTGAAAATCACATTTTATAAACTTATTTGCTTAACACCACCTTGAGCAACTCTAACCGGTCACTTTGCTTCACTTTAAGACAGCAGCTGCTCTCAATTGGCTTTTAAAACTTCCAGACTCGATAGATCTTCTCAATTTAGCTTCAGGTGTCTCCCCAAATTCAATATTTCTTTGTACATCAAGAGTGATTAATGCTCAAAGAATCTTAATAATTTCTAGATTTCCTACTCCTTTACTTTTCTAGAGCATTCCATTAATACGACTCCCACAAAATGAGTTTTCCTTTTTGTTCCCCTTACTAAGCCTCCTTATAGGGAAGTATCACAACGTAACAGCACTTTATCTGCATGTTAATTTGTGTGATTGTCTTTGCAGACATCTTCAAACTTTTTATAAAAACGGCCCACTTTTGCAGTGCTGGTCTACCTGCTCGGTACCTCCCGCTAGTAGGCGTTCCAGCTTCATGATGGGCAGTAGTGGAGCAACCAAACGGCACCGCGATTGGCCCACCATGAAAGCTGGAATGCCCACTAGTGGGCGGTAGGGACCAGCTAGATCAGCACTGCAAAAGTGGGCCGTTTTTATAAAAAGTTTTAAGACGTCTGCTAGGGGAAGAGCTCGGTTGTTCTTTTGACATGCAACTTCAGGTGCTTGTTATTGTGCATAATTGAGAGGTGCTCAATGACTGTCCTTGTAAAATATCCATCGTATTAAATGTTAAAGGTTTTGCCTTGGAATCTGAGTGCTGGTAGGGGCCCATTCTGTGTCTCCTGGCTATAGAGAGGCTTATGCTTAAACTATTGCATCATATTTTTTGATGTTTCTAAGAAAGACACTTTCACAACCTGTCATAGTAAATCTGTTGGCAATATTTAACCCAGTGGTTCTTAACCTGGGTTCTATCGAACCCTAGGGGTTCGATGAGTTGGTCTCAGGGGTTTGGAGAAGCCTCTGCCATGGAGGCCAGAATAAAGTAATACTGTAATTTGTTGTGAGTTCATGCACTTTGTTGGTTTTGTTCTTTGAGCAAGGTGATGTTCATGCACGGCTCATTTTGTGCACCAGTAAAAAACATATACCTATGTCTTGAATTTGGAAAAAAAATCATATTTTATTTATGACTAAAGAAGGGTTCGGTGAGTGCGCATATGAAACTGGTGGGTTCGGTACCTCAAAAAAGGTTAAGAACCACTGATTTAACCACTACTATAATGTTGATTTTAATATATTTCTCCTGTACCACTATCAAGCTGTATTTTACACAAATTTTCTTTAAATAGCATTTTTGGTTTTTTATTTTTAATTGAGAAGCGAGGAGGCAGAGAGACAGACTCCTGCATGTGCCTGACTGGGATTCACATGGCAAACCACCTACTGGGCAATGCTCTGCCCATCTGGGGCTGTTGCTTTGTGTCTCAGCAACCGAGCTATTTTAGCACCTGAGGCAAGGCCATGGAGCCATCCTTAGTGTCCAGGGCCAAATTGCTCCAACTGAGCCATGGCTCGGTTGGGAGGAGAGGAGAGAAAGAAGGGAGAAGGGAAGGATTGGAGAAGTAGATGGTCATTTCTCCTGTGTGCTCTGACCAGGAATTGAACCCGGGACATCCATACGCTGGGCCGACACTTTACCACTGAGCAAACTGGCCAGGGCCTTAAATAGCCTTTTAATGCTGATTGACTAAAGTTGTGGTCCAGTCTGACTGAGATCTTTCACTGCTAGCACCTTTGTGTGATTAGACATTACCCACATTGCTTTTTGGGAATTTATTCTTCTAATTTATCAATGGACTTTATTATATTTCTTGAGTCTAGTAATTGATCATTTTTAATTTAGAATTCTCTGGAGCTACTGATTGATTCTCCTGTCAGCAACTGGCAAGTTACATTCAGATTCTAGCAAAATTATGCCACTGTTTAATAAAATCAGTTCTGAGTTCAGCTTATAAGTTGTAAATACTTCTCCCATCTCTTCCTTTTGTTCTTTTTTCCTGTCTTTCTCTTCCTTGGATTCACTTCCTCCTCCCTCATGTGAAACGGGAGACAGCTAATACTTGACTTCACAGCTCCTAATGAGTTGCCACCAACGGTGTTGACTGGGTTGTAATTTTTAAAAACCATGGGGACAGCTTTATTTCCAATGAAGAGGATTTGAAATGAGGAAAGCTGTGAGAAAACTATATCATATCTTATAAATCCTCAAAAGGTCGCTAAGTCTCTTCCAGAGCATAATGTGATTTGTCAGTTGTCACCCTTTGTGAGCTGCAGATGTCATTAATCATTTGAGAGAAAAATTCCCATTTAAATGTTTGATCATTTGTCTTCAGAAAACGTGATTTTCAACTTTCTTATAAGTCACCAAACTTATAAGTAATAACGAGTTGGATTCCCATTGGCAGTACTGGCTGCCGAGGAGTGTTCATGAGTGAAATACAGACTGACTTGACTGAGATTGGATGCAGCTCACCCAGCCCTTAGGGCCTCTGAGTTGTACATTAGGCTTGAATGTTGATGTGCAAAGGACCTGTAATGAAATATATTTCTGCGTGGTACATTTCATGTAAAGGTTTAACCCTCTTTTGTTGTTGTGATAAATAGATTTATTTTACTGTTGGCCAAGAATTTGAGTGAAAGAATAAAAATAGGACATTCTCCCCATAGAGTCTTTTATTTAATTAAATTACATAAGCCCCTTGAATGTTGTGGATGTTTATGTACCTAACAAAAATTATTTTGTGCCCTGGTTTTGAAATTGAAAGAAAGGGCTACTACTTTAAGATTTTCTATTTCTTTCTTTCTTTTTCTTTTTTTTTACAAGGGCAGAGAGAGTCAGAGAGAGGGATAGATAGGGACAGACAGAAACGGAGAGAGATGAGAAGCATCAATCATCAGTTTTTTGTTGTCGTTGCAACATCTTAGTTGTTCATTGATTGCTTTCTCACATGTGCCTTGACTGCGGGCCTTCAGCAGACCGAATACCCCTTGCTCGAGCCAGCGACCTTGGGTCCAAGCTGGTGAGCTTTTTGCTCAAGCGAGGTGAGCCTGCGCTCAAGCTGGTGACCTTGGGGTCTCGAACCTGGGTCCTCTGCATCCCAGTTCAACGCTCTATCCCCTGCGCCACCACCTGGTCAGGCTTCTATTTCTTGTTATTGCAGTTTTTATGGGACATAATTGTACAGACTAGGCATTTTATTTTATTATTTTACTTAGGGTTGAGATTTTGGGGATGCTATCATTATTTTTCTCCATCTTTATGCACTCTTTCTTTGTCTTTTTCAACTACTCAGTTTCACCTGGTCGACTCATTTGTTTATGCTCAAGCTTTCTTTCAGACCCTTCATCCACCAGAGACAGAGGACAGAGGTGCAGGAAATCTTTTAGGAAGGTTAAGGCTTACTCGTATTTCCCTATGTATAAGACGCACTGTTTCCCTAAAAATTTAGGGTCTAAAGACTGGGTGCATCTTATACAGAAATGCCAGTGACTGTGGCATTTCAAATGCCTTAGATGGAACTGAGGATGAGGCAATATATGAAGACAGTGTTTCATCATCAGACACAGATGAGGACAAGCTAATGGATGTGAGTTTTGACAGCGATGAGGAGTTGTGTGGACTTTATGATGAATAAAACTTGAGTTCAATAACTTTATGTAATACATTTTTTTTCAAATTTGCATCTTATACATGGGAGCATCTTATACATGGGGAAATACAGTAGGTATTTTAGTGTAGAATTTTATGAGCTAAAGTGACTGAAAGAAAGATGATCATACTTTAGCAACTAACAAAGATTCCTGGGAAGGATTTTTAAATATATTTCTCACCCAACTCTACTTTTTATTTAAATGATATTGGTCACTAAAATAAGTTACATATTTTTCTAACAGCATTAAAAAAATTGGCTTTAAAAATGTAGTCTTTGCCCAAGTTAATAAATTAAAAATCTGCTAGTTATTCTTCTTAAATATACAATTTGTTCTTGAAGATTTCTCTGCCAAACCTTAAGAAAACGAAGATTCTTATTAGCAGTGTATTGGTGACTTGAACCCTTCCTGTTGAAATAAATGTTCAGCTGTACAAGCTTTAATTTGCTCCTTTGAAACAAAGTCTTTCAGTGAAGGCTTTTTCTTGGTGGCTGGCTTCAAATAGTCTTGAATCTTAGGACATGTGTCAAGGGAAATGAAGGCAGGAAAATTGTTGTTAAAAATACTGTGGAAAGTGCTTTAGCGGCTCTTAGCACTCAGATAAAGAGGTTGATGGCCTCGAAACCTGCTTTTCAAGCCTTGCCTGTGGTTGCAGCTCTTTGAGTTTGATGAACATGAGCATCTTTTAAAATTAAGATATTACAGAAATCGCCCTAATTCTGGGGATCAGTGCATAGAAGTGATGTCAAGCATGAAGGAAAATGGAGCATATTTAAAAATGCTCCTTGAAAGAGTTACGTGAAAATAACTAGTTTGTGAAACTTGGAGGATTTTATGGTGTCCGTTTAAAGGCAATGTTCACATATCACCAGGGGAGGGTAGGCCTGGCTCTTAGGGTTTGCCCCCAAGCTACTGAACTTGCTTTTGAGCTTTTTAAGGAAATGTTGTATCTTAGGATAGACATCACTTAGTCACTATTGGCTTTTTAAGGGAAGTCAGCAGGTATAACTTGGGTTTATTATATTGTTTAGATCAGATTATTTATTTATTTATTTTAATTGTGGCTACTTTGGATTTGTATTGAAGGCTTTTGGGTTATTTTTTTCCAGTGGAGTTGGCAGTATTGTACGGAAAACATTACACATCTATTTTAACTTTAAAATATTGTATTTTCCAATTACAGTTTATATGCAATATTGCTTTTTGCATTAGTTTCAGGTGTATAGCATAGTGGTTAGACAATCATATAACTTATAGTGTGAATCCCTGGTATTTCAAGTCCCCACCTGACAACATACATAGTTATTACAATATTACTGACTGTGGTCCCTATGCTGGACTTTACATCCCTGTGACTGTTCTGCAGCTACCACTCTGTACTTCTCCATCCGGTCATCTCCTTCACCCCACCCCCCACCCCACCCCCACTCCAGCCTTTCTCACCACCAGTTTGTTCTCTGAGTTGAATAGCCTGTTTCAATTTTGTTCGTTATTTTGTTCATTTGATTCCACGTGTAAGTGAAATCATATGGTGTTTGTCTTTCTCTGGCTGGTTTAGTTCATTGAGCATAATTCCCTCTAGGTTACGATTTCTTTGGCAAGCTCAGAAAAGCTAGAAAGAGAAGGTGTTGACCATTAAGTCTGGCAGAATGAACAACTCACAGACAAGGGAGCTACAGCTCTGGCAGCTGGCAGAGGGTTCTCTTGAATGGGCTTCTCCTTAAATGATGCTTGAGAATGAAAGAGCACGTAGAGGTGGGAAAAACGCACACAAATGCATGCTTAATGAGCAGTGGGACCTGTGCAGCTACACTCAACACTGTATCCCTGACTCTTATTAAACGACAAACAATGCACTTGACTTCAGCAACCTGTAATTCCAATCACTTTCCCGGAGAGACCAAAAGATGCCGACATTTCTTGATGTTGAGTTCAATAAGAGGTTCTACTGCTGTTTATGCCAAAGCAGCATGATTTCATGATTTCTGTTCTGCTATGTTTATGTTATACAAGAGCATTATTTGAATCTTACTGTTAAAAAGTGAGTAGAAAGGTCTTACTTTAAGATTTTTCTGTAGGAATTTCTATAAGGAAAAGATTTAAATAGAAAGCCTCACAGAGAATGAGCAAATAGGCTACTGGGAAGCAATTTAATCTGGTCAGCAAATACAGTTACTGTAAAGGCGTGTTAGTTGATGGAATCACTCAAAATGCTGCCAGTCACAAGTCAAAGGTATTCCCTAAGTGACAAGAGATTTCCTGAAGACTGGAGTAGTCAGAGTACTGGATATCCTGCAACCCAGAGAAGACTCGTGAGTCAAGGGCACGGAGGGATGTAGGCATATCCTTCAAAGTAAATCAGCTGTCTACAAAGAACTACAATTACTTTCCAAAAGGGAGACTTGAAGGGAAATATGATTCCAAAACCAGCACTAATCTCTAATTCCTTTTCTTACATTTCTCTCTTGCTGTCAACAAAAAAATCAAGACTGTTTATAGGATCCTCAATTGCAAATGTTCACTTAGAAGATTCTCCTAAAGACAAAATACAATTTGAGCTAGAAAAAGTAATGACAGGCTCTTTGCTAGAACATAAATTGTGGTTATTTCTATGTGATGGGATTCTAAATTACTTTAATTTTCTTACTGGCACTCTTTGTATTCTCTGAAATTTCCAAAGGCAACATTCTATTACTCCATCAGAGAAAGCAAGCAAACACACACACACACACACATTTTAAATATATTTAAATGATCATTCAAAAGTCTTCCATTTTAAAATAATTTAGGAAATAAACTTGAATTTTTGAATTGATAATCTTACTATTAGCTTTTTTAAAATGCTTCAAAAAATTCTGCATGTCACCTATAATATTTGATGATTAGAAATTAAAACTTTAGCTTGACCAGGTGATGGCACAGTAGATATATAGAGTATCAGACTGGGATACAGAGAACCCAGGTTCGAAACCTTGAGGTCGCCAGGTTGAGTGCGAGCTCATCTGGTTTGAGCAAGGCATACCAGCTTGAGCCCAAGGTCAGTGGCTTGAGCAAGGTGTCACTCGGTCTGCTGTGGCCCCCTGGTCAAGGCACATATGAAAAAGCAATCAATGAACAACTAAGGTGCCACAACGAAGAATTGATGCTTCTCATCTATCTTTCTTTCTGTCTGTCTGTCCCTATCTGTCCCTCTCTCTGTCACAAAAAGAAAAATTAATATTTAGAATCTAGTTTAAACATATTTTACATAATCTTAAATAAAACACATGAAGTGACAGACATTCACATAGGATTTCAGAAGGAAACAAAGATTCTGTTCTCGAGTTCATGGCAATCTAACCACTCAACATAGAACAAAGGCAATAAAATAACTCAAAGTACTGGCCAGGATAGAGAGAACTCTTGGAGAAAGAGAAAAGTTTGCCTACTTTAGACTCAATTAATTTAAAAAAAAGGCAGTCAGAGAAAGACAAATACCATATGATTTCACTTATATGTGGAATGTAAAGAAAAAAAATTAGCCTGACCTGTGGTGGTGCAGTGGATAAAGTGTCTATCTGGAGCGCTGAGGTTGCTAGTTCAAAACCCTGCACTTGTCTGAGGTTGCTAGTTCAAAACCCTGCACTTGTATGGGAGTTGATGCTTTCTGCTCCTCCCCCCCGTCTAATAAGAATAAATTAGTTAAAATTTAAAAAGAAAAGAAAAAAATGAACAAACAACAGAAACAGACTCAGAGTTACAGAGAACAGACTGACGGTTGCTACAGGAGAGGGTGTTGGGGGGACTGGGTGGAAAAGATGAAAAGATTGAGAAGTACAGGTTGATAGTTACAAAATAATAAATTGCGATGACTATGTATGGTGCCAGTTGGGTACTGGATAGATTGGGGGGAATACTTTGTAAAGTATAGGGGCGTCTAACAACTATGCTGTACACCTGGGACCAAGACAAGATAGTATTGAAAGTAAACTGTAATTGCAAAGTAAAAGAAAAAATTCAAAAAATTCAATGGGAGAAAAATGAACCATCTCTTTAAAAAACGTTTTTACATTGAAAATAATGATTCTTATAAGGGAGACAATGACATATGATAGTATGTAAATGGTTTTGATTTTCATCAGTATTTTGTTAGAACTAAGTATTTAATAATGAACAGTGATTGTATAAATGGACCCATCATAATTCTGTATAGACATGGTTTCTGGTTTTAGTGTTTTAAAGGTAATTTTCAAACAGGTAAAATCCATCAGGTAAATATAGAATCAACTTTTGTCAAAGATTTTATTTATCTCAGAATTAATGAGGAAATCAGTAAGATGTTCTAGCTGGTTCAAACAGCACCTCAGATAATAGGTGTAATAGGCAACTTAACAAATAAATGTTTCTGAGTTCGATAGGAAATAAGTATATAGTACTTAAAAGAATCATCGAGCAGAGCAGTGATGGGCAATCTTTAGAGCTTGGTGTGTCAATGTCAAAATTCACCAAAAATACTGAGCATAACTCGGGTGGTGTATCACTTCGAGAAAAACGGCCTAACCGGAAGTCCCAGAACTAGCTGTTCTGTGCGGGAGTTCTGTTGTTTTGGCCTACAGACCTCCGGCCCAGAATGTCTACACTACAGCAAATGTTTTATCCTTGGCTACTGCACCTGGCCGTGCAGGAGCCGAGGATGAAACGTCCTTCTTGGCATGAGGCCGCATACTTCTCTGGTATGCGGCCACGTGTCATTGAAAATGGCTACATGTGTCAGTGCTGACACGTGTGTCATAGGTTCGCCATCACAGGAGTAGAGTAAGAATTCTGGTTATCATGGTATCTAATGTTAAATATGTTTCTGTTACCTGTGGGAGGCTAAAGTCATAAAAAGGAGCAGTAGAGTTCATAGATCTGTGTTCATTTTACAAGGGCATTTTGTACTTTAGTTTTAGCAGAAAAGTTAACATTTTCATGGATGTATTTATGAAGGTTATAAGAAGCAAAAGCTAAAATTAATATTTCAATTTTCTAATTGCTTTTCCTTGGCTCCTCTCTGCATGTTATGCGTTCTGGTTTTTAAATATTTAAAATTTCATCTCCAGTGCAAAGCGGAAGTGAAATGAGTGAGCGGTAGCTTTCGGACAGGGGTGGTCCTCCCTTCAGAGCAGGGTAATGTTCGGGTTGTGTCTTTCCAGCATCAACAGAAATTATTTGCTGAGGTGACAGTTTCTCTAAGCGCTAACTAACAACATTAGAGAGTGAACATTTATAATGCGCGACTTCATGTATGGTCCGTGTAACTGATGATTCTGCTTTCTCCCGTTGAATATCTAATATTTACGGGTCATGACATAAGTGTTTCTGTACTGCTCTTTCTGGTCGCCTTATGCAGATTACGGAAAGGTGGAACTGTTTGTGTTAGCCAACATTATTTTTTAAATTTTATTTATTGATTTTACAGAGAGAGGATGGGAGAGAACAAGAAATAGCAAGTCATAGATGCTTCACTTTAGTTGTTCCTTGATTGCTTGTTGTATGTGCCTTGACCGGGCAAGCCCAGGGTTTTGAACCATCGACCTCAGCATTCCAAGTCAATGCTTTATCCACTGCGCCACCACAGGTCAGGCGTGTTAGCCAACATTTTTAATGCTGGAGGGGATTCTGGATGACCTTAGGGTGTCCCTTTATTTTTTATTTTCTTGTACCTGAAGAAAATGAGACCCTATCTGGGGACAGAATTAGGATATATACAGTGTGTCCGTAAAGTCATGGTGCACTTTTGACTGGTCACTGGTCACAGATATATATATATCTATGTCCTAATATATATATGTATGTGTGTGTATATATATATATATATATATATATATATATATATATATATATATAATACCTTATATATAATGTAATGTATATATAATATATATCTTATATATCAAGGTTATACAAATAGACATACATCTATAAATATTTCTGTATCTATGAGTATATATATGCTAAGATTATGAGATCGTAATATGCCCTCACTTCTAACCCAGCATCTTGCAGTTCTTTGAAAATACCTTCTCTGACAGTAAGAAACACAGCACCTCTTATCCTCAGTATATTTGATTTGCTTAATCAAAAATAACTGTCTGTATGTAGATCTCCCCACCACACCTATCTTTGCTGCTGACCACCTCTAGGCCACGCCCTGCAACTGCCCTCACTGGCCTGGACCTCTGCATAGACCTCAGCCCTGTGTCACTGCTGTGTCCTTCGCCACCTCAGCCACTGTGCTGACTCCTCCGTGCTGGAAATAGCAAGGAGGGCAAGATGGAAAGAAAAGGGTGGGTTATAAATTTTTTTTAATATTTCACAGATATGACCTTCTGGTCTGCTACACGTTCTTCAGAATTTCTTTTATTTTCAAGGCTCCTCTCAGTGTAGTTGCCTGAGAATCCCCAGGGGCTTACTCATTCCTGTAGTTGTTCCTAGTTACTCTTTTCACAGAAGGGAAACATGAAGATATCATTATTTACCGAAGGGGTCATGTTCCCTGCAGCCCAGTGCAGTCTTTGTCCTCTAGAGAGAAGAACGTGATTTTCCTGCAGCCCAGACCCAGCAGTAATGGATAGATGTGCTGTCCCTGCTGGGCTAGCAAAGTTATTTCTAAAGGGGGAGGGAGGCCAGCCGCAGCCTTCCCGGCTCTGTGTTCCCAGTTCTTCAGCATGCACAGACACACCGAGCTGTTTCTCAGTATGCACTCTCTTCGCCAGGGCTGGGGTCAGGACCTAGCCAGCATTGTGTTTGAAATTCCTCTCGTGAAACTCCAGCATCTGGGCCCTTGAGGAGAGAGGAGTCTTCTCTGTTCTTAAACCTATGGCCTTACTCTTTTTTTGTGCCTCAAAAGGATAAGCAACATTTCTTTTTAGTTGCAAGTAACAGAACTTGCCTCAGAATAGCTTAAGCAGGAAAGGGAATGTATTTGTTCATATGATGATAAAAACCAGAGGAGGGTGGGCTTTAGGTCCCACAGGCTCTAGCTTCATTTCTATGATTCTCTTGGGTCTCTTCTCTATCAGCTCTGACCTTGGGTAGCTTCCCTTGTGGTAGCAAAATGGCTGCTGTTGTGCCAGCCTTCACAGCCACTTACCAAATGGCCCACAGAGAAAGAAAATTAACATTTTGGTTTTATTCTGATTGGAACAACTCAAGTTATGTGCTTATTCCTAATCCAAAGATTATAGCAAGGGGGATGAGATTATGCTGATTGGTTCAAGCCAGTTCAGAACTACCCTTGGAGCTGAGGGTGAAGTCATTTCATCCAGAGCAACAGAGTAGATACACAATGATGTAGTCCTCCTGGAATAGTGGTTGTAGCGTCAGCTCTCATAGCATTTAGGGCAATGTGTCTATTCATAAAAGCATCCACAGTTTCAGTTACCCATGGTCAACCAATATAAAAATATTAAATGGAAAAATTCCAGAAACAAACAATTTATAAGTTTTAAATCACGTGCCATTCTGAGTAGTATGACAAAATGTCGCATTGTCCCACTCCATTCTGCCAGGGATGTGAATCATTCTTATGTGCATGTGTCCACCTTACACTCCCCACCTATTAGTCATGTAGCAGCCATCTCGGTTATCAGCTTGACCATCTCAGTATCACAGTTCTTGTGTTCAAGTAACCTTGTTGTGATTAACAACAGTGCAAAAGGACAAGAGTAGTGATGTTGGCAATTCAGACACACCTAAAGGAAGCTATAAAGGCTTTCTTTTTTTAAAATTTTTGTTTTTCATATTTTTTATTTATTTATTTTTTCCAAGGACAGAGAGAGAGAGTCAGAGAGAGGGATAGACAGGGACAGACAGACAGGAACGGAGAGAGGTGAGAGGCATCAATCACTAGTTTCTCGTTGCTCTTGCGACACCATAGTTGTTCATTGATTGCTTTCTCACGTGCCTTGACTGCGGGCCTTCAGCAGACCTTGGTGGGGTCAGCGACCTTGGGTCCAAGCTGACGAGCTTTTGCTCAAGCCATATGGGCCCTCGCCCAAGCTGGCGAGCTCGGGGTCTTGAACCTGGGTCTTCCGCATCCCAGTCCGACACTCTATCCACTGCGCCACCGCCTGGTCAGGTGGCTTTCTTTTTTTTATTTAATTAATTGTGTTTACATAGATTCTAGGGTAACCCTGACTGCATCTCCCCTCCCCCATATTCCCCTCCACATCTCCCTTGTCCCGCTCCCTATAGTGCCCTCCCCCCTTCCCTTCAGGTTTATCCCATCCTATCATCCCCTTTCCCTCTGTCCTCTTTTCCTCTGGTCCCTTTGATCCCTCCTCTGTCTCAATTCCTTTCCTCAGTTCTCAATGTTACTTGGATTCCTCAAATGAGTGAGGTCATATAATATTTTTCTTTCTGTGCCTGGCTTATTTCACTCAACATAATAGTTTCCAGGTCCCTCCATATTGTTGCAAAAGGTAATATTTCCTTCTTTTTCATGGTCCCATAGTATTCCATTGTATATATGTACCACCGCTTTTCAATCCCTCGTCCACTGATGGACACTTGGGCTGTTTCCAGCTCTTTGCTATTGTGAACAATGCTGTCATAAACATGGGGGTGCATTTCTTTTTTTCAGTCGGTGATATGGTGTCTTTGGGATTTATTCCTATAAGTGTGTCAAAGGGCAGTTCCATTTCTAATTTTTTGAGGAATCTCCATACTGTTTTCCACAGTGGCTGCACCAGTCTGCATTCCCTCCAGCAGTGCAGGAGGGTTCCCTTTTCTCCACATCCTCGCCAGCACCTATAATGTGTTGTTTTGTTAATGAGCGCCATTCTGACTGGTGTGAGGTGATATCTCATTGTGGCTTTAATTTGCATTTCTCTAATGATTGGCGATGTTGAGCATTTTTTCATATGCCTATTCATATGCCTATTGGCCCCCTGTCTGTCCTCTTTGGAGAAGTGTCTATTCATTTCTTTTGCCCATTTTTTGATTGGATAGTTTGTCTTCCTGGTATTGAGTTTTACAAGTTCTTCATAAATTTTGGTTATAACCCTTTATCAGATGTGTTGTCGAATATGTTCTCCCATTGTGTGGTTTTTCTTTTTATTCTGTTCTTATTGTCTTTAGCTGTGCAAAACGTTTTTCGTTTGATATAGTTTCATTTGTTTATCCTGCCTTTTATTTGCATTTGCCTGAGGAGATAAATTGGCAAATATATTGCTGCGACAGATGTCGGAGAGTTTACTACCTATGTTTTCTTCTAGAATGCTTATGGTTTCACGGCTTACATTTAAGTCCTTTATCCATTTTGAGTTTATTTTTGTGAATGGTGGAAGTTGATGGTCTAGTTTCATTTTTTTGTAGGTAGCTGTCCAATTTTCCCAACACCATTTGTTAAAGAGGCTGTCTTTACTCCATTGTATATTCTTTCCTCCTTTGTCAAATATCAGTTGTCCATAAAGGTGTGGGTTTATTTCTGGGTTCTCTGTTCTATGTGCCTGTTCTTATGCCAGTACCAAGCTGTTTTGAGTACAATGGCCTTGTAGTATAACTTGATATCAGGAAGTGTGATGCCTCCCACTTTATTCTGAATTTTCAAGATTGCTGAGGCTATTCGTGTTCTTTTTTGGTTCCATATAAATTTTGGAATATGTGTTCTATATCTTTGAAGTATGTCATTGGTATTTTAATTGGTATTGCATTGAATTTATAAATTGCTTTGGGTAATATAGACATTTTAATGATGTTTATTCTTCCTAACCATGAACACGGTATATGCTTTCACTTGTTTGTGTCTTCCTTGATTTTTTTTATCAATGTTTTATAATTTTCCAAGTACAAGTCTTTAATCTCCTTGGTTAAATTTATTCCTAGGTACTTTATTTTTTTTTGTTGCAATAGTGAAGGGGATTGTTTCTTTAATTTCTCTTCCTGACATTTCATTGTTCGTGTATAGAAATGCATCTGATTTCTGTGTGTTAATTTTATATCCTGCCACCTTGCTGAATTCATTTATTAGGTCCAGTATTTTTTTGCCTGAGCCTTTAGGATTTTCTATATACAGTATCATGTCATCTGCAAATAATGATAGTTTTACTTCTTTTCCAATTTGGATGCCTTTTATTTCTTCTTCTTGTCTGATTGCTGTAGCTAGGACTTCCAGTACTGTGTTGAAAAAGAGTGTTGAAAGGGGACACCCCTGCCTTGTTCCTGATTTTAGGAGAATTGCTTTTAATTTTTGTCCATTGATTATGATGTTGGCTGTGGGTTTGTTATAAATGGTCTTTATCATGTTGAGATATGTTCCCTGTATTCCCACTTTGCTGAGAGTTTTGATCATGAATGGGTGCTGGATTTTATCAAATGCTTTTTCTGCATCTGTTGAAATTATCATGTGGTTTTTGTCCTTCCTCTGTTTAAATGGTGAATCACATTAATTGATTTATGAATGTTGTTCCATCCTTGTCTCCCTAGAATAAATCCCACTTGGTTATGGTATATGATTTTTTTTCATGTATTTCTGGATCCGGTTGGCTAATATTTTGTTGAGGATTTTAGCATTTAAGGTGACCAGACTTCCCACTTTTGGCGGGTCAGTCCTGATTTTTAAAAATTTGTCCCGTGTCCTGCGGCGTTTTAAAAAAGCCCCAATTTAAAAAAAATATTACAATACTATTTTTGCATTCTATGATAAATTTTTTTTGCTCCATATAGACCAACTTTTTAATCAAGAACCCCTCCCCACCCCAGTCAGTGGTGTCCCGCTTTTCCAATTTTAAAATCTGGTCACCTTAAAATTCATCAGGGATATTGGCCTATAATTTTCTTTCTTTGTGTTGTCTTTCCCCGGTTTTGGGATCAGAATTATGCTCGCCTCATAAAAGGAGTTTGGAAGTCTTCCTTCCTCTTGAATTTTTTGAAATAGCTTGAGAAGGATAGGAGTTAGTTCTTCTTTGAATATTTGGTAGAATTTACCAGTAGATCGATCAGGCCCAGGGGTTTTGTTTTTTGGGAGCTTTTTGGTAACTGTTTCAATCTCTTTTGTTGTAATCTGTCTGTTTAGGTTTTCTGATTCTTCCAGACTGATTTTTGGATGATTATATGTTTCAAGGAATTTGTCCATTTCACCTAGATTGTTTAATTTTTTGGCATAGAGTTCTTCGTAGTATTTTCTTACAATATTTTGTATTTCTGTTTTGTCCGTTGTTATTTCTCCACTCTCATTTCTAATTTTATTTATTTGAGTCCTTTTTCTTCTTTTCTTGGTGAGTCTTGTTAAAGGTTCATCAGTCTTGTTTACCCTTTCAAAGAACCAACTCTTGGTTTCATTGATCCTCTGTATTGTTTCTGTAGCCTCTATGTCATTTATTTCTGCTCTGATCTTTATTATTTCCTTCCTTCTACTACCTCTGGGCCTTTCTTGCTGTTCTTTTTCAAGTTCTTTTAGATGAAGGGTTAGGTTGGTTATTTGATCTTTTTGAAGCTTCTTAAGAAATGCCTGTAGTGCTATGAACTTCCCAATCAGGACTGCTTTAGCTGTGTCCCATAAATTTTGAGTTGTTGTATGTTCATTATCATTCGTTTCTAGGAATTTTTTTATTTCTTCTTTGATTTCCTTGTTAACCCACTTATTTAATAACATGCTATTTAGTTTCCAAGTGATTATTTTTCAGTTTTTGTGTTGTGGTTGATTTCTAGTTTCATGCCATTGTGATCAGAGAAAATGCTTGATATGATTTCAATCTTTTTAAATTTGTTGAGACTGTGTTGTGTCCTAACATGTGATCTATCCTAGAGAATGTACCATGAACACTTGAAAAGAATGTATATTCTGCTGCTTTAGGGTGAAAGGTTCTAAAGATATCTATTAAATCCATTTGATCTAGTGTGTTCTTTAAGTCTGCTGTTTCTTTGTTTATTTTCTGTCTTGAGGACCTATCTAGTGATGTTAGTGGGGTATTGAAATCTCCTACAATTAAAGTATTGCTGTTGATCTTGCCCTTTATATCCATCAAAGTCTGCTTTATATATTTAGTAACTCCTATATTAGGCACGTAGATATTTATAATGGTTATATCTTCATGTTGGATTGCTCCCTTTATCATTATGTAGTGACCTTCTTTATCTCTTACTATAGCCTTGGTTTTAAAGTCTATTTTCTCTGATATAAGTATTGCTACCCCAGCTTTTTTTTCATTTCCATTTATTTGCATGAAATATTTTTTTCTATCCTTTTACCTTCAGTGTATGTGCATCTTTTGTTTTATGGTGTCTCTTGTATACAGCATATGTATGGGTCCTGTTTTTCTTTATCCATGCAGCTACCCTATGTCTTTTGATTGTATCATTTAATCCATTTATATTTAAGGTTATTATTGATATGTAGTTGTTTATTGTCATTTTATATTTTAAAGGTGTATTCCTCTTTTGCTATATTCTTTTCCTACTTTGATCTGTTTACAACCAGCCCCTTAACATTTCCTGTAGCATTGGATTTGTGGTAATTAATTCCTTGAGTTTTTTGTCTGGGAAGCTTTTTATTTCTCCTTCAATTTAAATTATAGCCTTGCTGGATAAAGTAGTCTTGGTTATAGGTTCTTGTTCTGCATTACTTTGAATATTTCTTGCCATTCCCTTCTGGCCTCAAGTGTTTCTGTTGAGAAGTCGGATGTCATCCTTATGGGGGCTCCTTTGTAGGTAATAGCCTTTTTTTCTTTAGCAGCTTTTAATATTTTCTCTTATCACTTAGCTTTGGTATTTTAATTATGATGTGTCTTGGTGTAGGTTTCTTTGGGTTTCTCTTTAATGGAGATGTCTGTGCTTCTTGAACTTGTGAGACCCTTCCTTGCATCAATTTAGGGAAGTTTTCAGCTATGATTTGATTGAATAAAGTTTCTATCCCTTGTTCTTTCTGTTCTTCTTCAGGAACCCCTATGATGTGGATGTTATTTCTCTTCATGTTGTCACAGAGCTCTCTTAGAGTTTCCTCAGACTTTTTGAGTCTCTTCTTTTTTCTGCTCTGATTCCGTGCCTTTGTTCATCTTATCTTCCAACTCGCTGATTCGATCCTCAGCTTCATCCACCTTGTTTTTAATTCCTTCCATTGTGTTCTTCATTTCTGATATTGTATTTGTCATCTCTGGCTGATTCTTTTTTAATGTTTCAATGTCCTTTTTTATAATTGCTATCTCTTTTCTTTATTTAGGTGTTCATAATGAACATCCATTGTTATTCTAAGATCCCTAAGCATCCTAACAATCATTATTCTAAACTCTACATCTGGAAGTTATGTTATTTCCATATTGTTCAGTTCATTTCCTGGAGGATTCTCTTGTGGTTTCATTTGGACTGTACTTTTCTGTCTTCTCATTATGTCTGTGTGTTTGGGTGTGTTGTTTTTAGAACTGGTTGAGTCTAGGCTTGGTGTTGTCTGTCTCCAATTTCTGTTGTGTTATTTCTAGGTCTTCTTGGGTTGGCTTCAGCTGTTGTTTCTGAAGGCTTTTTTAAAGTAAAAAGGTGAAAGTTCTTGAGTTAGTAAGGAAAGGAAAGGAAATCACATGCTAAGTTTGCAGAGATCTATGGTACGAACAGGTCTTCTATCTGTGAAATTGTGAAAAAGGAAAAAGAAATGGGCTATTTTGGCTGTTACACCTCAAACTGCAAAAGTTAGAGCCACAGTGAATGGGTTCAGAGCTAAGATGGAATGTATGCCTTGTGGATAAGGGAGACTACTGTGTATGTTAGGCTCACTTCTTTACCTGTATTAATTGTTCAGTGACAATAAATCTTACTTTCGTAGAGTAGTTTTAACTCATGTATAATGGAAAGTAACCATGGAACCTGGAAGATAGATGAAATGATGCCTAAAGTCAGATGAGATTTTACTCTTTGCTTTCGTTTGCAATACTTTCATTAAAATCTTTGAAAGTGATATTTGAAAGGTAAGTAATAGAACTTGCTAAATGAGTGGTGGATTGTGTCAGTTACTAGAGAGAGAGAAAAAAAATAAAGCACCACTCCTTATTCGGGTTTATAGAGGGACTCCTTTGTTAGACATAGGCAATAAGGGTGAATAGGTGAGAATCATCAGAAATATCTTTTTGGCTATTAATGGGGACTGGGCCCAGGGCTGTTGGTTAAGAAGCCCTTAAACTTAACATTTTTGCACTCAACTGGGCTGGTTTCCTGGAGTAGGTATTTGGGGAAGGCATCTGGTTACTTCTCCCCCAAGAGGAGCCCATACTCATCCGACCACCTTCATTTCTCATATGTTATCCTGGTATACTCACCAGTCTACCATTTGCATGTTCAACAGGCTGCACCCACTAGTCCATGATGGAAGGGAGGTCAGAAGTTGTGGTGGAAGATGGTGTTGGTGTGGGTGTGGGGATGACCACCCTTCTGGTACCTCTAGCTGGCAACAAGGTCTAGGCTTCACCAGTGAGAACCCTTGGAGGCCTATCCCAGTGGAGGCCTCACACAGAGCACTGTCATGAGACACAGGTCAGGAAGAAAGAGTTTCTGCTGTCATGGCCCTAGTCAGTGGCAGGGCCAACAGACAATTGCTTGAAATCATCTTTCCACCAAATTCTGGGATTTATGAAAGTGTCTATGTGAAGTTCCAGAGTGGCGTTAGTGACTTTTTGCAGGAGGGCTGGGCTCATTTACCTTTATTCAGCTCTGGGGACTGACATAGAGGATATTCAGATTTATGGAGATAATGGTTCTGGATGTAGTATGTGGTGCTAAACCTGGTTTCTATTGCTTTCAATTAGCTGATCAGAACTGACACACATACAAAACAATTGAAGAACAAAGTAATACCTTATGATAGGTTTGTAGAGATTCTAATAGGTGTTAGGTTGTATTCTGAAGATGGGCAGGACTTGGCAAGGTGGAGAGGAGGAGAAAGGCATTCCTGAGAGAATGAGAGAATGAGGAGGAAGGTGGGATGAACGGAATGTCACTGGAAAATAACAATCACCTATTCCGAGCAGACATGGGAGTAGAGTTGACTAGGATGAAATAGGGTGAGATATTCTAATGGAAGGCCTAGGAGGGCAGAAAGGTGTCGATTGAAAATACAGTATTTTGGAGACTTAAATTAAATGTCTCAGCAGTAGCTTCTTTAAGTACAGAAGGAATTTATGTTTCAAATGATTCATTTCAAATTGAGGAAATGTTAGGGAATTAGGAAACCTATTTTCTTATTAAAATGGCTCAAAAGTAAAAGAAACATGTATACAGTTGGCCCTTGAACTGTACGGTTTGACCTGCACAGGTCCATTTATTCTGCAGATTTTTAAAAATAAATATACAGTTGTCTCTATATATATACCTGAGTTTCAAATCCACGATTCAAGCAACCACATACTGTAGACAGTATTTTCTGTTCCTGGTTGGGAATCCTAAGATGAGGAGGGATGACTGTATGCTTTTTCTTTCTTTTTTTGTGGTGTGAGAGAGAAAAAGAGAAACAGGGACAGACAGGAAGGGAGAGAGATGAGAAGCATCAACTTGTAGTTACGGCACCTTAGTTGTTCATTGACTGCTTTCTCATATGTGCCTTGACCCGGGGGACTCCAGCTGAGCCAATGACCCCTTGCTCTATCCAGTGACCTTTGGGCTCAAGCCAGCCACCACGGGGTCATGTCTATGATCCCATGCTCTAGGCAGTGACCCTGTGCTCAAGCTGGCGACCTTGGGGTTTTGAACCTTAGACCTCAGCATCACTGGTTGATGCTTTATCCACTGTGCCATCACCTGGTCAGGCTGTATGCATTTTCTATGCCATTTTATATAAGGGAGAATACTTGAATTTTGGTATCTCTGGGGTCCAGGAACCTATCCCTGCAGTTACCAAAAGATGACTGTACAGTAGTTAACTTTTTTTTATGACAGTGAACTTTTGAGGGAGTCAAAGTTATATGCAGATTTTTAACTGTGTGTGTGGGGTACCTCTATCCCCTATGCTATTCAAGGGTCAACTGTATGTTTTGACAAAATAGTTTTATATATTAATCATTGAAGAAAAATGGTTGGAATTAATAACTTTGTTTTGGTATTATCCTAATAGGAAAATATACATAGGCTTCCAAGGTTAACTTTGGGGGTAGACGATCTCGAAGTGTTTGAGTATTTGTTTCATTAAGTTTTTGAAAATCAACTAACAAAGTCACCATTCAATTTTCTGAAGTGAATTTGAAAGAATTAAAAAGAATATACTATCTTCACATGTATAGCAAACACCCTCTAAAGTGTAAACCTTTGACTATTTATTAAATAATGCCATACAGAAATTTCTGTAGAAAAATCTAACATTAAGATGTGTTCCTGACTAGAAATTTCAATCAAAGTAGATTAATTTTAACTCTGATCCCTCTTATAAAATATTTAAATTTTTAAATCAGTGAGAGTTTTGCAATGTCATGTAATGAAAATAGAATGTTCACTTAAAATTTATGGTTTCTCTGACCCATCAGGATAGATTTTGAGAGTGAATCTGAGACAGGGTGGAGATTAGATGGGAAGAGGGAAAGAGTTCAAAGGAATTCACAGTTAGCTCTGTTGAAAGTACGTTTTAAGTGAAATTGAAGTTTGTTTTTATTTTGTCAGCAGGGATTAATTTGGAAAGTTAAAAGATAATGTAAATTTCTGTCCAAGGGTTGACAGTTTGGCCATAGGTGCTAATTTTAATCTGAGAATTATGACCAAATAATTTTATTAAATTGGTAAACATTTGCTTTAAACAGTCCTCTTGAACAATTAAAATTACTTAGTTGTTATGATGGACTCTAAACTTGAGCAACCAATCTTCTAATTGCAAGGAAAATAAATGACAAAATGTTGCAGTTAAGATTGTTCAATTATTTTACATAAATACCCATTTACTTTAAGGAGGACCTCTTAAATGAGATCAATGAACACCTTTCTTAGAATTGTATTCTTTGAGCTAATGAATAGCTATTTTTATTCTTGAAATATTGTATTTTTATTTTTCTAACTAATGTCTCTTCCCTGCACATGAGTAAATAAATTATCAGGCTGCTAGTGGTCTAAGTGCTTTTCAAAGAAAATTTAAGTGCTTGTAATCACTAAGCAAAGGAGTACTATAGATTATATGCGTTGTAAGCCACACATGAAAATAGTGTTTTATTTATTTTATTTTATATCTCTATCTTTAATGGAAAGAACATGTTAATTTAGCATAATGAAATAGACCTCCAAGTATCATTGGTGAATAGACCATTAGGCTAATTAAAATGAGGAAATGTATCACTGTTGTGCTGGAACTATCATGTGGAAGAGACAGATTCATTTAGTGCTTGAATAATAAAATTCAGAATGTGTCACTCCCAAACTAGATTTACTATACAAAGGAACAAGATTGATGACAAGGGTAATTCAGTTTTTTTTAAATTTACTTTTACCTGTCACATGTCATTCTAGATAGCCTGTCACTTAGAGGTGAAAATGTGTCCAATCTTTTAAATACCAATTAAGTATAAATTTTGTTACTTTACTATTTGTCTATCATCCTAGTTGAATTAAACACAAAAACAAGATTTAAGGAATAGGTAGCCTGACCTGTGATGGAGCAGTGGATAAAGCATCAACCTGGAATGTTGAGGTTGCCAGTTTGAAACTCCAGGTTTGCCACAAGAATCAACTACTATGAGTTGATGCTTCTCTCTCCTCTCTCTCTTCTATCTAAAATCAACATATTAAAATCTTAAAGTTGAAGGAATAGGTAAGCATACAGATTCTAATATAAATATAAAAAAGTTAGGAACTTCATTTTAAATTTATTGATTTGTAAAAATGCAGTTGAAACAACTTTTTGGTTATTAGTTTTTTTTCAGTGTCTAATACCCAAACCTGTTGGAAACTTTTTTTTTTTGGTAGTTTGTTATCCAGTTGGCCAATGCACTATTTGAATTTACTAAGAAATTCACTGCTTAAGTACTACACTATAGTTTATACAATAGTTTTGAATGATTTTTGCTTCTTCTCTATGAAAAGTTTTAACCTTGTGTCAACCATAAAGTAGCGTTTCAGCCTGTCCTGCCTATTTTGATTTAAAAGACTTGGCATGTGTATAAACAAAAATTAAGCTCGATACACTCTTGAGCTATTCAGTTTCTCCAATCATATGCCTAGTTTATTGCATTAATTTCTTTTTATTTCCTAAAATTACAGCATCTAGCCCAATAGTCTACCAACATAATCATCACCAATAACTTTTTGTCTGCAATATGAAGTTTGAATCTATGTACTAAGTGATTTATAAAGTAAATACTTTTCCTAATGATTTATACGATCAGTTAGTCAACCAAGTAGTTATTGAATTCTAGTCCTTAGCCTAGCATTATAGTAGGTACTTTCATGTGCTTAAGGTTTTTCTTAGAAGGTTGTACATGATCAGCATGTGTTTATATAAAAAAAATAAGCTTCTCTTAGCTTTACAAATATGAATACTTTTTAGGAAGATGGGATTCTCTTTCGTTTTAGCATTTTGTTTCTGGTAGAGCTCTTTCCTTCCTTTCTGTTTTTTCCCCTCCCCTCCCCTCCCCTCCCTCCCTTTTTCCCTACCTCCCTTCTTCCCTCCCTCCCCCCTCCCTTCCTCCCTTCCTCCCTTCCTTCCTTCCTTCCTTCCTCCCTCCCTCCCTCCCTCCCACCCTTCCTTCCTTCCTTCCTTCCTTCCTTCCTTCCTTCCTTCCTTCCTTCCTTCCTTCCTTCCTTCCTTCCTTCCCTTCTTCCCTAGACACACACACACACACACAGACACACACACACACACACACGGACACACACACGGACAGACAAACAAACAGGAAGGGAGAGAGATGAGAAGCATCAACTCATAGTTGCGGCACCTTAGTTGTTCATTGATTGCTTTCTCACATGTGCCTTGACTTATGGGCTCCACTGAGCCGGTGACCCCTTGCTCAAGCCAGTGACCTTGGGCTCAAGCCAGTGACTTTGGGCTTCAAGCCAGTGACCTTTGGGCTCAAGCCAGCAACAATGGGGTCATGTCTATGATCCCACACTCAAGCTGGCAACCCTGCACTCAAGCTGGTAAGCCTCTAGCTAGGTGAGCCTGTGCTCAAGCCAGTGACCTTGGGGTTTTGAACCTGTATCCTCAGCCTCCCAGGCTGATGCTCTATCTACTGTGCCACTGCCTGGTCAGGTTGGGAGTGTCTTTTCTTATTTTTGCCTTATTTCTCCATTCTCTGAAGTAACCTGGGTGATATTGAGTAGGAGATATTTAATGAGTTTATGTAAATATGTATATTTAACATTTTTGATTATGTGTAACTATTACCTTAACTAAACTTGATATTAACAAAATTTAATGTGTATATTAGGAAGTAAATCTTTATTCTGTAACTGAATTCATCAAATAATTTTTTTCTTAATTACCTTAGAGCATCTGACAGGTCTCATTTTATACCACTTTTTTCATTGAAGACTCACCTGGGTTCTTTAAGGAAAATAGGGGATGGTAATGGTTCATTTATCCTGAACATGGCCAGAGAGCTGTAGTAATAAAGGCAGCTCTATATTTATGAACCACATGCCCTTCCCGGTGTGTCTGCTCCATTTTTTGAATTTTGACTGCATACTAATTTGTCATTGTTTACTTTGTCTCTTTTTTATGTCTCAACTTCTGCTTATTTATAATTTACTTTTGGCTTGTTATAAAGTCTTAGATTCACCCTTTGCATTTGTCATTTATTGCTTATCACTTAGTTTTTTCTTTTTCTTGATTTGCATTCCTGAGGGAAGTCATCTTACTGAATTATATATGAGGCAGAATAAGCTATTTATGTTGAGGTAACAGAAATGACCCATATACTTTCTTACTCATGTTATATGTTCATCGTAGATTGTTGGGGGCTCTGTTCCATTTAGTCCTCATTTATGACCCGGGCTGCGGTCATCATTCCGAACGTGATCAGAAGAGAAAGTGCCCAATCGTGCACCATCTTATATAGCTTTCACCCAGAAGTGACATATCACTTTGGCTCATATTTCATTGACAAAAGCTAGTTACCTGGCCTCCCTTGGCATTAATGGGATGAGGAAGTCATCCTTCCATGTGCCCTGAAAGAGAGCTGCAGTTCTTTGCTGGGCAACACTGATGACTATTCCAGTTGCCTCCTCTGGCTTATCAGTCACTTTTCTTCTTATGTGAAATTAACTCTCATCTTAGGAAGGAATTTAAAAATCTTGTAGGAAATGTGTATCCACATCCTTAGCCATTTGATTTTGGTAACTTCTAGTAGGCAGAGTGCACTCTGTCCCCCTACAGTCAGGCTTACCATGTGACTTGATTTGGTCAATGGAACATGTATAGACATGATGTACCTTAACTCTGAGCAGAAACTTTCAATGTGGTTTGTGTGATTTGGTTTGAATTCTTTCCAGATAGGGCCTGCTCCTTGGGCTTGAATCCAGTATAAGAGGACATGCAGAGTAGACCTGCAGCCTGGAGCAGAGCTTGACTCAGCCTGTGACTTTCATTTCATATGAACAAAAAATAAATGATGTACTGGTAGGTAACCGAGATTTTGGATTTCTTACTGCTAGCAAATGCCTACTTATCACAATTGATTTTGGAATTAACACAACCTGGGCTTCATGGTAACTCTGCTAGTGATTTGATTTTGGGTAAGCTATTTAAGTTCCCTAAGGCTGGGTTTCGTCATCTGTAAAATGAAGGTAATATTGTTCATCTTAACTGTATGACTTGTAAGATACTTAGTATGGCAATCAACACGCGAGAAGAGTTTAAAAACGTCATCTCCCTCCCCTTTATCTTTCACCATGCCTTGGTTAAATATTGGATTAACTTAAAATGAATGAATTAAAAGTAATCAGTTGTGAAATTAGGGATTGGTTAAAATACTAAAGTGGATCTTTTTAGCCCCAATGTAAGCATTTCCCTCTGAGGAGAGCCTAAGATGCTCTGGTAACTGATTTGTTTCTTAAATGCTGGGCTCCTGCACATTGATAAATCTACTAGGTTGTTAACTGAGCTCAACAGCCCCAGTGCAGCATGCCTACCAAACCTACACCCCTTTTAAGAGAAGCTCCTCTGCCTGTTGAATAGTCAGGTTGCATCAAGAGTTCCATCATTACCCCCAGTGATGTCCTCCACGAAGGTTCATCTACTTAACCTAGTTCAGTTGGCCCAAGAGCCTGCCAATGACCTATGATTTGCCCTAGCTCAAGAAGGTGAGACAGCTGTAAGGAAATCGTGTACGCACTGAATTTATTCTTGAGGGGAAGAGCTAAAACAAAACAGAATGCTAATAGTGTGTGTGCTGGCTGATGTTAAAATGAGATGAAGTGTTCAGTTCACAAGTAGGAATGAAAAGTCTATAGAGAGTCTACACATTTAGAGACTTGTAGGATAGGAAGAGACACATTAATTCTCAATCACAGCAATAAGGAGAAAACTAAGAGAAATAATGACCAATTAAAGCTCAAGGCTCAAATTAAGATTATGGCTTCACGCCCTTTGCTGGTTTGAAAACATGTCTTAAAACTCTTTGACACTGTTCCTGTTAAAAGGTGGAGCATGGCTATTTAATGGACAGAATGTGGTAGAAGTGATGGCAGGTGACTTCCAAGACTAGCTAGTAACAGGCACTGTGGCATCTTCCCTGTTCTTGGATTGCTCGTGTCTCAGCCATCTGCCATGTTGGGAGGACACTCAGGCAGCCTTATGGACAGGTACAGGTGAGTAAGAAAGGAAGTCTCCTGCCAATAGTGAGGAGGAACTGAGGCCACAAGGCACTGTGAACAAACACTCCTGGAACAGAGCTCCAGCCCCAACAGTCCTCCTACTCAAGTCTACAGATGATTGCAGCCCTTGCCTCTAGCTTGACTGCAACTTAATGAGATGTCCTGAGTCCGAACACCTAGCTAAGGCACATCTGGATTCCCAACCCTCAGCACCAATGTGAAATAATAAATTTTAGAGTTATTTATTACACAGCAATGGATAATCAATGCATAGTGAAATCTCTGAATATGTAGATTAAAGTATCTTCCTTGACACCCAGTGTATCCTTTTAACGTGCAGTGTATCCTTTCAACTGGACAAATCGACTAAAAACAAAACAAAACAGGGAAGTCACATCTATAGTTTTTGTTTCATTTGTTCTCAGTTAAAAATGAAGTTTGTACAGGGATGAAAAGCTTAGCCTTTGTTGAAAAAAAGTATCAAGTGTTCTGCTTTATTCTTATCTAAAGACTTTTGTTGGTGATGTTTCTTTTTGTTTAATTTTATACTCAGTGATTTTCTAAATATTTTCTGAACCTAATATTAAAACAGGTTGTATCCTTCTGGCTCTCCAGAGAAACAGAAGCAATAGGAGATACCATGGAGAGAAAACAGGTGGGTGGAGAGGAGAGAGAAGAAGAAGGAGGAGGAGGCAGGAAGAGGAGGAAGGGAAGGGGAGAGGAGGAGGGGAGGGAGAGAGAGGTATTAAGGAATTGGCTCAGGTGACTGGGGAGACTGTTAAGTCTGACATCTGGGGTAGACTGGGAGCTCAGGCAAGACTTGAAGTTGTGGTTTGGAGTCTGATGTGTAGGACATACCACCTTGCCGGGAACTCAGGCAGGACTTCTGTCTTACAATCTTGAGGCAAAATTCTTTCTTCTCCAGGAAACTTGTTTTGGTTCTTAAGGCCTTCAACTGATTGAATTAGTCCCGTCCACGCTATCAAGGGTAATTTCTACTGATTGAAAATGTTAATTACCTCTACAGACTGACTTCACAGTAATACCTAGATTACTGTTAGATCAAACAGCTGGGCACCGGCGCCTAGCCAAGTTGACACATAACATTAATCACTGTACAGGCACAAAGGGGTTTCCTGACCAGAAGAGAGTGTGAGGGGAGCAGAGACCCAGAGACATCCCTCCCTCCACCCATTCAGGTTGAAGGTGTTGCAGCCTCATTCTGCATGCTTTCTTAGTACCTTTGATGCCCTGTGGTGGGGTCAGTAACATGTAAACCAGTGCCAATGGCTTTTGTTGTGGTTTCCAAACCAGGGCTCTCTTTCTCAAACTTACCTTTAAAGAAAAAGGATATTTTGTTTGCAATTAGAGCTCAAAGCTAAAAGTACCTTGTTTGATATTAGAAGGAGGATGAGTCTAGAAACATTTTTCTGCTGCTGACCAGGTGCTTCGAATAGAAAAGTTAGGACTAAGTTCAATTTGTTGCAATGCTTAACTCAGTGATAGTTTTTGGTAGGCTTTTGTAGAGCTTGCCTGGTTATTCAGGAATGCACTCGAGTCTCGGTAAGCTTCTCCTTAGGCAGGTGAACAATCTCTGTAATTTCACAGACGACAATACTTCTGAAAACCATCAGGAGCCTGTTCTGTAATGCTTGTTAAGTTCTGCCTTCTTTAGCAGGTTAAATATGATATCTACTGGATTTTAACCCTGTGTCATTTTAAAGAGTGTCTTTAAATATTTTATTGACTTAAGCCTTTTGATAGGCCTGGTTTATGACTGTCAGCTTGATTTTCCCTTTTTTTAAATGCCTTTAAATTGAACTTTAAAGTTGACTTTTAGGTATAACTTTTGAAATTTTCCTATGGGTTTGATTTACTGCAAAGGGAATATTAATTTTACAAAACTGACTGTAAGCTGTGTTTTCCTTGCTCCTGGATTTTCCTTTTGAAAAATGAAGAAAGGCTCTTTAACCTGGTTTTATTGGGGTAAGATCAATTTTATGAAGCCTGACGACTTCTTATTCTGAATTTTACGTGAGCAAGGTTACAACTCAACTGAATGGCCCATAATATTGAGTGACTCTCTCGTCAGCACCTTTATTGATTAATGACACAGAAAAGAAAAAGGTGCCTTGTTGTAGGGGGATTAGAATCAAGGAACCCAGAAGTCTCTCATCTCATCTTAAGACAGTTGAAAGTCTGTATTTAAGGGAGATGTGACCCATGAAAGAGAAGGAAAAGTCAGGTTAGTTAAGCAATGTGGACTGGAGAGGTGGAGATGAGGGAAGACTCATGCAGTAATGTCGTTTTGAGAATAACGTGTGGGGAGAGGAGGGGGGTCATCTGGGCAGCCAGCAAAGCATTACAGGATCTGGTCCGTGGCCTTGCTGACACGGCAGGAAGACAAGCACTGTTCTGATTGTCGTGTTGTTCGGCTGTCAGAGAAGCTTGTGCTGCTCCCTGCGCCTGCCCTCACACGCTGCCTCACCTGCTCCATCTTCCCAAGATGGATACACCTGTAGTTTGGGCCTGTCAAGGGTACTGCAGTTAGTACTAAATCATTTCTGCTCTGACAAGTTTGGGCAACAGAAGCTCCTGGCAGAGGTGCAAGCTCATTGTCTGGGTTCCGGAATGTCTGGATGGCATAGCATAGCGCCGAGCTTGCGGGTAGCTTAATCCGGTAGCAATCAGCTTTTAGAAGAGGAGACTTGTTAGAAATCAAGAAGGGCTGTTGTGGTTATCTCGTGCTAATCATGATCAGCTTTGTTTAATTTGAGAGTTTGTACCTTTAATAAAATAACAGGAAATTCATGCAAGAAGAATTTGGATATAAAAATGTTGCTTATACCTCAGATCCAGTCATTGCCTGCTTTTCTCTCTTCATAGAATTCAGTTAGCCAGTTCTAGAATAACATGTATGTAAAAATGATAGCAATTAAAGTCAATTTACATAGAATAGTACCTGGAAAATAAGAAAAACTACCCGAGGAATTAAGGCATTGAGGATTAAAAATGTCAGTCTGACATGAAAGAGAAGCTGTAGTATGATTAAAGGCTTGGGCTCTGGAACCAGAATGTGTGGGTTCAAAATTTTTCTCTTTTAATATTTAAGCATTCCACCCTGCCCTTTCTTTTTCTGCAATGTAAGGATAGAAATAAGCAGAAGAGTTTTAAGTGAGCTATTAGTGAGAGGGTGCTGGACACACATGCCTGCTCAGTGCGTGCTAGTTGTCTTCTGGTGGTGGTAACGATGGTGACCCCGTTCTCCTTGCCGGAATGGTGCAAACTAGCCCCCTCCTTGCTCAAACAAGTCACAACCAGTGCAAGAAGCTCGATATTTTAGTAAGCTCTGGCTGCCTTAAGGAAATACCATAGATTGGTGGCTTAAACAAGAGAAATGTATTTTTACACAGACCTGAATGCTAGGAAGCAGTGGGTGGGATTCCGCCAGTTTGCACCAGTTCAGCAGAACCAATATCTAATTTTTGGTTGAGTTCGGCAAACTGGTTCCTAAAATGGCACTTGTAATCTGGGTTATCTCTAAGGTGGGCGCCTGGGCAGCCACCAATGTGGAAATCACAAATTTACATTCATTACTCCTTTTTAACGTTCACCTGCGCAACAGCGTATTCTAAGCGCCCGTAGTCATGTTCATTCCGTCCATAGGTGAAAAACATTGCAAGTGAGGACACCAATCGAGAGGCAATATGGAAATATCTTACATAACACTTTTATTTTTCTGTCAGATTTAATATTTTTCACTAATATTTTCAAACTCATATAACAATCTAGTTTTGTGTACCTCTTTTATTGTTCTTATTTAAGTATTAAATGTATGAAATAATAAACTACCTTTCAGTATATCTTTTCTTATACTTAAAATGGTCATTAGGGCAGAAAACCGGTTGTGAAATTATTAGAGTCCCATAATTGCTAGGAGTCCAACATCACAACGTGGGCTAATTTGGCTCCTGATGAGGCCTCTGCCATGCTTTGCGGAGGGGTTGGGAGAAGACCTCTCTTCTTATAACCCCTCCAAGCCCTATCAAGTTAGGGCCCTGTGTTATGACCTATTTAACTTTTTATTACCTTTTAGAGACTCAATCTTTACACATAGTTATACTGGATATTGGGGCTTCAAATAATCCAGTATGAATTTTTATCAGTCCCTAGCACTGGAGAAACATAGATTGTAACCACTTTGAGGAAAATAAAAGAAGAATGTGGCAAAAGGTTAAAATAAAACCTAAAGCGGTATGAAAAGATGAATGTTGCATAAATTCCACCTTTTTGTGAAAATTGAGGCAATGAAGAACTCATTCATTAGTATTTTCGGTGCTATCCATTTGCAGATGATACTGGATTCACCAAACTATTGCCCTAAATACTTTGAATTAATGTAAAATTTTGCACTCATGTTTCCCCCTCTTTGACAAAAGGCCAAAGACCTTTACTGATATTAGAAAAATGAGATTAGCCTTTCTGTTTCCAGTTGTCAGAACTATGAATGATCCTTCCACATGTGGGATTGTGTTGAGGAATAGGCAGAGAGTTTCTCTCCTAGTGACCGGCTTGTGACCTGTCCTGGCCCGCTCAGTGTCATAGGTGTGTGCCCTTTGCCACTTTAAAGGAAATTACTTTTTCCTAGAGTGCCATCATGACCGTGACTTTTTTTTTTTTCCTGTGATGGTGTTAGTGTAAGGGAATCACCCAGCTTGCTCTAGCAGTTTTTATTCTCTCTAATTATTTTTAACAGAACAGAAATCTCTAGTGTCCGTTCTTTGCTTATAATCTGATGCCTCTCGAAAGTGGAATCTTTAGCAAAACAAGGAAGCTTCCAGTTAATCAAGATTTAACTGCTTTGAAGGAAAGTTGTTGAACAAATGCATCTGACACCCCCTGCCTTCTACTCCTTTGTAGTTTCTGATCCATTATGTTGCATGTTAGAATTGTTTGTATCAAGACAGGCTTGTGTGCAACAATCAAGTGAGCCGGTTTTCTCAACATGTTGAGACAGTCTTGGCTTTTGGGCAGATGGAAGAGATGGGCTATTCCGAGTGGCAAAGGAGTAGTGGGGAGAGCGTGCGGTTAGAATTCCAGGAGTGAGTTCTAGTCCTGGTTTCATCACTAACGACCAGGAGGATTTGTTTCTTCTAGAAAATGAGAGAGAGAGATTAGCTTAGAATGTCTTGATCCTTTCTATCTTTATCTTTTTTTGGGTTCTATGATTTAAAATACTTTTTTTTTTCGGGTAAAGTGGAGGGCAGAAGTTCTAACAAATATCTTTTAAAGCATCTTCAGAGATTTTATTTTTTTATATGAATTGTTTTTATTAATTTTAATGGGGTGACATTGATAAATCAGGGTACATATGTTCAGAGAAAACATCTCCAGGTTATTTTGACATTTGATTATGTTGCATACCCATCACCCAAAGTCAAATTGTCCTCCATCACCCTTCTATCTGGTTTTCTTTGTGCCCTTCTTCCCCCCTCCCCCCCCCCCCCCCCCAGTAACCGGCACACTCTTGTCCATGTCTCTGAGTCTCGATTTTATGTCCCATCTATGTATGGAATCATATAGTTCTTAGTTTTTTCCTGATTTACTTATTTCACTCCGTATAATGTTATCAAGGTCCATCCATGTTGTTGTAAATGATCCGATGTCATTATTTCTATGGCTGAGTAGTATTCCATAGTATATACAGTGTGTCCGTAAAGGCATGGTGCACCTTTGACCAGTAACACGGTCAAAAGTGCACCACAACTTTACGGACACACTGTATGTATCAAAACTTTTTAATCCACTCGTCCTCTGACGGACACTTGGGCTGTTTCCAGATCTTCGCTATTGTGAACAATGCTGACACAAATATGGGGGCGCATTTCTCCTTTTCAAACACTGCTATGATGTTCCTTAGGTATATTCCTAAAAGTGGGATAGCTGGGTCAAAAGGCAGTTTGATTTTTAATTTTTTGAGGAATCTCCATACTGTTTTCCACAGTGGCTGCACCAGTCTGCATTCCCACCAGCAGTGCAGAGGGGTTCCCTTTTCTCCACATCCTCGCCAGCACTTATTCTGTGTTGTTTTGCTGATGAGCGCCATTCTGACTGGTGTGAGGCGATATCTCATTGTGGTTTTACTTTTCATTTCTCTAATGATTAGTGATGTTGAGCATTTTTTCATATGCCTATTGGCCATCTGTATGTCCTCTTTGGAGAAATTTCTATTCATTTCTTTTGCCCATTTTTTGATTGGATTGTTTGTCTTTCTGGTGTTGAGTTTTGCAAGTTCTTTATAAATTTTGGTTATTAACCCCTTATCAGACATATTGTGAAATATGTTCTCCCATTGTGTAGTTTGTCTTTTTATTTTGTTCTTATTGTCTTCAGCTGTGCAAAAGCTTTTTAGTTTGATATAGTTCCATTTGTTTATCCTGTCTTTTATTTCACTTGCCCGTGGAGATAAATGGGCAAATATATTGCTGCGAGAGATGTTGGAAAGCTTACTGCCTATGTTTTCTTCTAAGATGCTTATGGTTTCACAGCTTACATTTAAGTCTTTTATCCATTTTGAGTTTATTTTTGTGAATGGTGTAAGTTGATGGTCTAGTTTCATTCTTTTGCAGATAGATGTCCAATTTTCCCAACACCATTTAATAAAGAGGCTGTCTTTACTCCATTGTATGCTCTTACCTCCTTTGTCAAATATCAGTTGTCCATAAAGGTGTGGGTTTATTTCTGGGTTCTCTGTTCTGTTCCCTTGATCTATGTGCCTGTTCTTATGCCAGTACCAGGCTGTCTTGAGTACAATGGCCTTGTAGTATAACTTGATATCAGGAAGAGTGACATCTCCCGCTTTATTCTTTCTTTTCAAGATTGCTGAGGCTATTTGTGTTCTTTTATGGTTCCATATAAATTTTTGGAATATGTGTTCTATATCTTTGAAGTATGTCATTGGTATTTTAATTTGTATTGCATTGAATTTATAAATTGCTTTGGGTAATATAGACATTTTAATGATGTTTATTCTTCCTAACCATGAGCACGGTATATGCTTCCACTTGTTTGTATCTTCCTTGATTTTTTTTATCAATGTTTTATAATTTTCCAAGTACAAGTCTTTAATCTCCTTGGTTAAATTTACTCCTCGGGACTCTTTACTTTTTTTGTTGCAATAGTGAAGGGGATTGTTTCCTTAATTTCTTTTGCTGACAGTTCATTGTTGGTATATAAAAATGCCTCTGATTTCTGAGTATTACTTTTATATCCTGCCACCTTGCTGAATTCATTTATAAGGTCCAGTAGTTTTTTGACTGAGCCTTTAGGGTTTTCTATATACAATATCATATCATCTGCAAATAATGATAGTTTTACTTTTTTTCCAATTTGGATGCCTTTTATTTCTTCTTCTTGTCTGATTTGCTGTGGGTAGGACTTCCAGAACTATGTTGAATAAGAGTGGTGAAAGGGGGCACCACTGCCTTGTTCCTGATCTTAAGGGGATTGCTTTTAATTTTTGCCCATTGAGTATGATGTTGGCTGTGGGTTTGTCATAGATGGCCTTTATCATGTTAAGGTATGTTTCCTGTATTCCACTTTGCTGACAGTTTTGATCATGAATGGGTGCTGGATTTTATCAAATGCTTTTTCTGCATCTATTGAAATTATCATGTGGTTTTTGTCCTTCCTTTTGTTTATGTGATGAATCTCATTGATTGATTTGTGAATACTGTACTAGCCTTGCCTCCCCAGAATAAATCCCACTTGATCATGGTGTATGATTTTATTTCATATATTGCTGGATCCGGTTGGCTAATATCTTGTTGAGGATTTTAGCATCTAAATTCATCAGGGATATTGGCCTATAATTTCTATTTTTTTTTGTCTTTGCCCGGTTTTGGAATCAGAATCATGCTCACCTCATAAAAGGAGCTTGGAAGTCTTCGTTCCTCTTGAATTTTTATAAATAGCTTGAGAAGGATAGGAGTTAGTTATTCTTTGAATATTTGGTGGAATTCACTTGTGAAGCCATCAGGCCCAGGACTTTGCTTTGTTTGGAGTTTTTTGATAACTGTTTTGATCTCATTTGTTGTAATCGGTCTGTTTAGGTTTTCTGATTTTTCTAGATTGATTTTTGGAAGATTGTATGTTTCAAGGAATGAGTTCATTTCACCTAGGTTTCCTAGTTTTTTGGCATACAGTTCTTCATAGTGTTTTCTTACAATATTTTGTATTTCTGTTGTGTCAGTTGTTATTTCTCCACTTCCTTTCTAATTTTACTTATTTTAGTTCTCTCTTTTTTTTTTTTCTTGGTGAAAGGTTCATCGATCTTGTTTACCTTTTCAAAGAACCAGCTCCTGGTTTCATTGATCCTCTGTATTGTTTCTTTAGCCTCAATGCCATTTATTTCTGATCTGATCTTTATTATTTCCTTCCTTCTACTACTAGTCCTGGGCTTTACTTGCTGTTGTTTTTCTAGTTCTTTTAGATGCAGGGTCAAGTTGTTTATTTGAGCTTTTTATGGTATGCTTGTAATGCTATGAACTTTCTTCTCAGTACTGCTTTTGCTGTCCCATAAATTTTGAGTTTATGTATGCTCATTATTATTCGTTTCTAGAAACTTTTTTATTTCTTCTTTGATTTCATTGTTAACCCATTTGTTATTTAATAACATGCTATTTAGGTTCCAATTGTTTGAGTATATTTCAGTTTTTCTGTTGTGGTTGATTTCTAGTTTCACGCGATTTTGATCAGAGAATATGCTTAGTATGATTTCAATCTTCTTCAGTTTGTTGAAACCGGTTTTGTGTCCTAACATGTGGTCTATCCTAGAGAATGTACCAGGAGCACTTGAAAAGAATGTATATTCTGCTGCTTTAGGGTGAAAGGTTCTGAACATATCTAGTAAATCGAGTTGATGTAGTGTATCCTTTAAGTCTGCTGTTTCTTTGTTTATTTTCTTCTTTAGGATCTATCTAGTGATGTTA
Source organism: Rhynchonycteris naso (assembly GCA_037038555.1). Taxonomy (NCBI): domain Eukaryota; kingdom Metazoa; phylum Chordata; class Mammalia; order Chiroptera; family Emballonuridae; genus Rhynchonycteris; species Rhynchonycteris naso. The sequence continues at coordinate 23,272,265 of CM073000.1, forward strand.
GTGGGGTATTGAAATCCCCTACTATTATAGTATTGCTGTTGATCTCGCCCTTTATATCCATCAAAGTCTGCTTTATATATTTAGGTGCTCCCATATTAGGCACATAGATATTTATAATGGTTATATCTTCCTGTTGGATGGCTCCCTTTATCATTATGTAGTGTCCTTCTTTATCTCTTACTATAGCCTTTGTTTTAAAGTCCATTTTGTCAGGTATAAGTTTTGTTACCCCGGTTTTTTTTCACTTCTATTTGCATGAAATATTTTTTTCCATCCTTTTATCTTCAGTCTATGTGCATCTTTTGTTTTAAGGTGTGTCTCTTGTAGACAGCATATGTATGGGTCCTGTTTTCTTATCCACACAGCTACCCTATGTTTTTTGATTGGATCATTTAATCCATTTACATTTAAGGTTATTTTTGATATTTAGTTGTTTATTGCTATTTTATTTCTTAAAGCTGTATTCCTCTTTTGCTATATTCATTTCCCATTTTTATCTGTTCACAACAGGCCCCTTAGCAACTCTTGCAGAATTGGTTTGGTTGTAGTGAATTCCTTGAGTTTTCTTTTGTCTGGGAAGCTTTTTATTTCTCCTTCAATTTTAAATGATAACCTTGCTGGATAAAGTAGTCTTGGTTGTAGGTTCTTGTTCCGCATTACTTTGAATATTTCTTACCATTCCTTTCTGGCCTCAAGTGTTTCTGTTGAGAAGTCAGATGTCATCCTTATGGGGGTTCCTTTATAGGTAATAGCCTTTTTTTTCTATAGCAGCTTTTAATATTTTCTCTTATCACTTAGCTTTGGTATTTTAATTATGTTGTGTTTTAGTATAGGTTTCTCTGGGTTTTTCTTTAATGGAATTCTCAGTGCTCTTGAATGTGTGAGACGTTTTTCTGCCTCAATTTAAGGAAGTTTTCAGCTATGATTTGATTGAACAAAGTTTCTATCCCTTATTCTTTCTTTTCTTCTTCAGGAACCCCTATGATATTGATGTTATTTCTCTTCATGTTGTCACAGAGCTCCCTTAGAGTTTCCTCAGACTTTTTGAATCTCTTTTCTTTTTTCTGCTCTGCTTCTGTGCCTTTGTTTATTTTGTCTTCTTACTCACTGAATCAATCCTCAGCTTCATTCATCCTGCTTTTAATTCCTTCCATTGTGTTCTTCAATTCTGATATTGTATTTTTCATTTCTGTCTGAATCTTTTTTATTATATCAATTTTCTTTTTTATATTTGCTATCTATTTAGGTGCTTGTAATGACCATATATTGTTGTTCCTAGCTCTTTGAACATCCTAACAATCATTATTTTAAACTTTGTATCCGGTAATTTGGTTATATCTGACTTACTCAGCTCATTCTCTGGGGATTTCTCTTCATTCATTTGGGTTGCATTTCTCTGGCTTCCCATTTTATCTGTGTATAAAAAAGGTTTAGTCACTGGAGTCCAATGGGTGTTGCCTCTGTGTTCCCTAGGTGTGGTCTGTCTGCTGGCCAGCCACCCCCTCTGCCGCTGCCTAGGGCATTCAGGTATGGGCGTTACCAGCGCTGGCCCACTGTGGCTGTCGCTGTGGTTTTCACTTCTCCTCCATAGGAGGGGCTGTGTTCTCGTGCCCAGCTCTACAAGCCTCAGCTGGTCTTGGCCTTCGCCCCACTCCCATGGTTGGGGTTGCTCGCTGCCCACGGGCCAGAAGCCTTAGCACCAAGTGCAGGGGTGAGCACCTTTGCTCAGCTGCAGGTCTCCACCTGTTCCTGGGATTTTGCTCTGGCCCTGTGGGCTGAGCCAGCTCATAGGTAGGGCCCCAAGCCTCTGAGGCCAGGTGAGGCTGCGCACCTGTGTACCCTTGCTCAGTGGCGGAAATCTCCCCATTCCCAGGCTCTCATTCTTCCCCCACAGGTGGGGTTTCAGGTGGGTTTGCAGCTGGCCAGACTGCTTTTACCTGTCCCCTCTGCCCCCGCCTGTCTATACTGAGCTCACGCTGGCCCGCCTGGCTTCTATTCCCACCTACAAAGCCGTGCTTCTGTGTCCTGCCACCGCCGCTGCCGCTGGCCCTCCAGGAAGCCCTCAGCAGTGTGGGTGGAGGTACTGCACATCAGACACTAACACTCCATACTGTAGTCCTGAAAGCTCCCTCCTTCTAAGCGGCTGTGCTCTGAGTGCCGCGGGAGAGCTTGTTTGGCTGGTGTCCTGCTTCCCTTTGCTGCTATTGCTGGTTCCAGTGGAAATATTCACGTCAGATTTGGGGAGTGACTCAGCCCAGGGTTTAGGGTGGCTGTCTCTCAAAGTGTTCCTCTCTGTGCCTCCTAGATTACACTCTGTTCCCGCTGCTCCGGTCCTCTCCTCTCTCCCCGTCCCCTGGAGCTCCAGGTGAGTGGTTGTGAGAGAGGTTTTCTGCGCTGTCCCTTTAAGAAAAATCCTGGATCTGAGAAAACTGTCTCCTTCTCACAAACAGTATCCTGACTTTTTTTGCAGCTAAGTACTGTCCATATGCCTCTTCTAGGCTCTGGGACTGCAGGCTGGGGCTTTGTTCCTGGGACCCAGGTCCCTCCCTCTCCGCTAAACTCTCTTCCCGCCACACGAGTCTCTCTAGGCTGCCGTTCGCTCCAAGGAGCTGCGTTTCACCTTTTTCTACCGGTCTCAATGTGGCTTCTTCTGTGTTCCTTGGTTGAAGAGTCCTCTTAGTTCAGTTCAAAGTTGGTTTTTCTGGATGATGGTTCTTAAAATTAAGTTGTAATCCACTTTGGTCTGGGAGTCAGATGTTGGTATGTCCACCTACTCCATTGCCATCTTGCCGCTTTCTCCTCTTCAGAGATTTTAAACTGTCCAGGCTTTCCCGACAGTGCACGTTAAGTATTGGGTATTAAAGTATTGTAAACCCACATGGGCCGTTTTCCTCCCGTAGAGATTCTCTCACCTTCACATGGTAGTGACATTCCAACAATCTTAGGGGGTTAGAAAGCTGGTTAGAGAAGAGAACTGTACTGCCATTGTCCTGTTCACTGTCTTGGGATTGTAAGCGTCACTTACATAGTTTGCAAGTGTCTTATAATCTGGTCCCTGCCTCTTTCTCCCTAGTCGTACTGGCCTCCTTTTAGTTCTTGGGATGCGGAGTTTTCTCCTGAGTCTGCTATGCTCTCTGCCAAGACTGCTCTCTGTGCTCCTTTCTCCTCTGGGGAGTGCTCTTCACTGCCTCAGCTCTCTCAGTTAGCTTACCTGTACCCTCTGGGCCCCCCCTCAAATCTCTTTACTGCCTTACCCTATTGTCTACCTCTCCGTTGTAGCACTTCCCATCATTGTAATGTCATTATTCATCCAGTCATTTGATCACTTATTTCTTTCCCCTGTGTACTTATTGTAAGCTCCATGAGGGTGCAGATCATGCTGGTTTTCTCTGTCTTTATATTTATTTCTAGTGTCTAACTCAGTAATTGGGACCTAGTAGGTGCTCAATATATATTTGTCATGTGAAAGCACAAACTACTAGAGCCTGTTGACTTGGACTAAGTAATGATAATAATATTAACTGTAGTAGCAGAGGCTCTTTATTATGTCCTTCCAGTGTTCCAGACACAATTCTTCTGTCCTCTTCCCATCCGCATCCTCATTACATCCGTAGCTATCATTACTATGATTTCTTGAGTACTTTCAGCCAGGCATGGACCCTAGTATCTACATCCTTGGCAACCATGCTGTACCATTGGAAATGTCATAGGAAAAGATCAGAAGTTCTCTGTAGCCTTTGTTACCCAGGTCAAGTCCTATCTTTTGTCGTAAATCTTTTTTCTTCTTTACTTTTCCACCACTGCCATCAGAGTGCAGTAGATACCTTGTCATTGATTTTGGCTCCCACAGCTCTGATTTCCTGGGAAATTTCTATGTGTGGAAATTCTCTCTCCCTCCCAGGAAGACAGACCCTGTGTCTTTACATAAGCAGAAAATGTTAGATACCTACCTGCCTTCCCAGCTTTCCTTGTAACTAGGGTATAGGAATATGATATATTTGCCTCAGTTTCCATACTAGAAGCCCATGACACAAAGAAGGTACCAGGGAGAATCCATTCTGCCGAGGGTTAGGCGAACAGTGGCTGTGTTGGGTTTTCAGAAATAGCACCAGCAGTCATTCCTGAGGCAGTGTCCACAGTGCAGTGTGTGGAGTTTGCAGAGCGCACCGTAGCATCTGGGCCCGGGACAGAGCAGTGGTACAACATGCTCTTGGACTTTGTGGACCTGATCATCTGTGAGAGGCAGCAGAGCTGGCTCTGGGGCCATGCCAGCTGTGTCCAAACTCCTGCTCAAACCCCAATCCTGCGACTCCCCAGCCCTGTAATGTTGCTTGAGAAGATTGGTTAATCTCGCCTGACCAGGTGGTGGCACAGTGGATAGAGCATCAGACTGGGATGTGGAGGACCCAGGTTCGAGACCCCAAGCTCGCCAGCTTGAGCGTGGGCCCATCTGGCTTGAGCAAAAGCTCGCCAGCTTGGACCCAAAGTCGCTGGCTCCAGCAAGGGGTTGCTCGGTCTGCTGAAGGCCTGCGGTCAAGGCACATGTGAGAAAGCAATCAATGAACAACTAAGGTGTTGCTACGGCAACAAAAAACTAATGATTGATGCTTCTCACCTCTCTTCGTTCCTGTCTGTCTGTCCCTATCTATCCCTCTCTCTGACTCTCTCTCTCTGTCCCTGTAAAAAAAAAAAAAAAGAAAATAAAAAGATAATCTCTCTGTTTTAGGTCCTTCAAATGTAAAGAGGGGAAATAATAACATGGGCCTCATAATGCTGTTGTGAGGATTAAATGAGTTAATTAAAGTAAAATTCTTAGAATCTTGTCTGGCATGTTTATTGTAATGTGTATTAGTGTGTTCTGTCATGTTCTCTGACCCATTGGATATTCTCTGAAAGCACATACCATCTTTTTAACAAATTATATTTTCTGCTTACATTTATCACTGCGAGTACCTCGTTTACAGCTAGTTCCCTGACTGATAGAATGTGCACGTACTGAATGGTAACTGTGCCTGGGGTGTAGTATAAACCACGTGTTTCTTTCTTTAAAAGGGGCATATAAAAGAACCATTTCCCCATGCCTGTCCAGGGTCAAAGCTTATATTATTTAAACTAAAGTGCTTAACTCACTTGCTTTCTGGTCTCTTGGATTGACTTCTCCTTCATTGAAGATCTCAGGCTTTGATGCCATGCTTACTGCAGTATTTGGTCATAAACCCTGAAACCAAAATTCTCCCCGATGGTGAAATCGTTATGAGGAAGACACCACTCGTTAGGATATCTGGCTGATGTCAGGTAGTGATTTCGTTATTTTTGCCATCCAGATTATCTTGGCATACATTCACTGCTGCTAATCAGTGTTCTCTATGAAGAGGGTGTTTAACTCATTCTCACCTCGAGACAAGGGCTGTCCAGAGGCTGAGTTTCCCCCTGGAACCATGTTTATGTTGCTGAGGAGCACAGAGCCTCCTGCCACATTAGCTGCGGGTTTGTGAAGGCGGATACTCTCAAATGGGAACATGTCAAGCCAGGTGAACTATTGGTATTTTCACAGTAGGCAAATTCTTAGCACCCTCAGTATAAAAACATCACTGAATCGCATTTGTGGTTTTGTTGCCATTACAATAAGAGCAAACAGTGATATTTAAACCTTGGAAAATTCAACCCCAGATACTGACTATTAATGTGAAAAACTTGAAAAAGCAGGGAGCAAGCACACTATGCCCTGAGTGATGTGAGTTCTCTAATCAGAGCACACAGAGCAGTCAAATATTTGACTTACTGATTTTTGGAGAACCAAACTGTTTTGTATGCAAGGTATGAAAATAGTATGAGGTTTTTGTCCTTGATTCAGAATAAGCACTGAGACCCAGGGTCCTACGCAGTAGATTTGAGTTTATGTTGAATAACATACACACTTTTAATATTTTGCCATATAGTAATAGAGGAGATCTTCAGTTTTCTCATGTGTTTATAGCTATATGTTTAAACTATAATTTATATTTTAATATTAATTTCTTTTTAAAAAATGCTATTTATTAATAAATATATACTGTTATTAACCACCTAACATAGTATCTCAGGGTCTGACCCTAGTCACACAAAATTATAATCTTCCTCTGCCCACATTTGAACACATTTCTTTACTGCATTCTCATTCATCTATTAAATTTTGCTGTTTTGTAAAGTTGCCTGTCTAGAGCTTTACTGTCAATTTGTAGTCCTTTGGAAGCTAAAATAGAGTAGTTGAGTTACCCTGACCTGTTAAAAAAGCCTTTTCATTTTAACTTAAGTTCACTTTAAGAAGCATAGATTATCTTTTGGACAAATAGGGTCCAATAAATTCTGCTTCCTAAAACAACAGGGTGTGTAGATTTTGATTTGAGCATTGTGGCATTTTATCAGAGTGTTTTCCATTTCTCCTTAATCTTTTCAATCACATCTTACAAATATTTGAAAGCACCTTTATTTCCTCCGTCTGGATAACCCTCTGCCCTTCCCACCACCTCCTTTTCTTGGCTGGGCTGCACTTTGCAGCTGGCTCTTCATTTAAATTCCATCATAAATGAGTTGGCTTGGGTTTTTAGTTGCTAGTTGCTCTAAGTAAAATGAAGGGGCAATATTTTTTTTCCTGATAGATTTTTTTTTTTTCCTTGGCAAAGGTAGTCTTTAGGTAATTTCGAGCAAAGCTTAAGACAGGAGCTTTGCTGCTATGGTAGAATAATGTGTGGAGAGTAAATATGAATCATATTTCAGCATGACTTCTGGAAACCTGAAATCCTAGGATTCTGCATTAATCTTTAAATGCCATTCAGAATTTATACTAGAAAAGGAGTTTGCTAAATAATTGCTGGTAGCCTCACTGTTAGCAGATAGTGATTCTAGTTTGTAGGATGAATGTACATTGTCTTTTTACATCTTACTAGATTTCAGTCACAGGTAGCTTAGTTATAGCCTCTTATCTTATGCTTTCATTTTTATGATTCACTTGGTTCCTGGACTCTAGGTTTTCATGAAAACCATGCTTTTTCTTAGTGTTTGACATTTCTGGTTGTTCCTCCCCACTACCCACCGTCCCAGGGGGATGTCACAGACTGAATAAGGCGAAGCCAGAATGCATCCCAGTAGTAGCTTCCAGGGTACAGTTCAGAGCTGAATAAAACCACATAATTAATTATGTGAGGTCAGACTCTAATTCTGTCTATTCAGTTTTTGAAAGAATATTGGTAGAAAGTGATAGTGATAGCAATAATTGAGCTGGCCCCCATGTGATACGCATTGATAGTGTGAGATATTAGCATATTTTCTTTTTTTAAATCCAGAGGCTGGAGTAGTTTCTAGCTCATTGGAAATTTAGATTGTGCCCTTCTCCAGGGAGCACCTGTTTTGGGAAAGGTACTTAGACAGTGGAATGAGGTATGAGCTCATGGAAAGGAGACCAGAACAGGGAGTGAAACACACAGAGTGGGGAGAGAAGGCTAAGGCAGAGAGCTCAGGGGCCGGAGTTAACAGGGCAAAAGGGAAAAGGGTGGGGGTGGGGTGGTGTTGCAAGAGGCAGCATAGAGAGAAGGAGGAGGTCGGAAGTGGGGGGAGAGAGATTCTAGAGAAGAATAAATGGTGAAAAGAATAAAGGTAGGATGGGCTCACAGTAAGGCAGAAGCAGAAGTAATAAAAGAGAGGTTAAGGGAGAGCAGGAGGCACAGAGTAAGGAAAAGTGAGAGAAGGTTAGGAGGATGGCGAGGAAGGAGAGATGGCTCATCTTCCCAGTATTCTGCTAAAGGGGATGGGAGGCACTGTGATGGCCACTCAGTCTGTTTATGTAGAAGGTCGAACCCTAGCAGGTGCCGTGGTTGTTAGAGCTTCCCAGGTCCCGAAGGAGAATGAGTAAGCAGTGCGGGGCATTTCTCCACTTAGCCGAGTTATAAAGTCAGACTAAACTAGGTGAATCAGCAAATTACTGTACTGTCTCTTTCCCTTTGAAAAAATTAAGCAGACACTTCAGTATGTTTCTTTTGAGGGATGATAATAGTTTATTACATATGTAAAACTTGAGTTTTACACATTTCATTCAAGATAGAAAAGAAAACTTGAGCTAAATGTTTTTAAAGATGCCAGTTACCATCCAGCAGCTTGGCCTAGCATTTATTTTGGAGCGCTTGTTCTGAGGTGTGCTGTTTTTCTGGAGAACTGTCATTGTTGACCGGGTAATACTTTCAAACCAAACAAGGCCTTCTTTTAATGGGAGTTGTTCCGGAGCCAGTTACCAGTGAGACTTTGATGTTGGATAGAGGAAGAGAGTTTGAGGATAGAACTGGAACTGTAGGTGTGAATTTTGCCAAGGGGGCCAGATAGGATTCTCTGCAGAGAAGCCCCTTGTGCATTAAAGAGCAGTCTGTCTAGGGCTGTCCTTTCCTAAGGAAGGGCAGGGGTGGAGATGCCAGCCTGTTACCATTTGATGGGGTCCTAGCAGGATACTCTGGGTGCTTGTTACATGGTAAGGATGGTGTCTTTCAAATCCTTTTTAATTTGTATTTTTATGTTGGGACAATTTTTACCTAATATATCCTTCTATTGGGGAATACAGGAATTTATTCAGTATGAAATCTTCAAATGTTCAAGTCTCAGAATAACTAATTAAGTATATAATAGGCAAATGTGGCAATTTGGCTTTACTGTTCTATTAGATTGAATATAAAAAGGCATAGCTGAAGAAAAATTATTTTGCTTAAAATAAAAGCATACTTTTTAAAGTTGGCTTCAGAGAGCAGGAAGCAATTTTGTACTATAAGTGTGTGCAATTATCTGCATTCCTTTCCAACCTCTTTGGGATCAAATTGGTTTTCTCCAAGAAAGGCAATTATATGCGGGAGGCCACTTTCTGTTGAATTACTGAGCGGTGCACACGGCGCATCCCACAAACCTGAAATCGTAGATGCGCTGCTCTGATTTATAATACCCATTAATTACAGCTTTGTATTAAAGGCTTTTAGTTTTCTGCTTCAGTAAACCTAAATTCTCCTTTTGTAGAAGAATTGCTTACATTAGGTCTTATGCTAAATAGTGAAAATCCTGTCCCTTAGAATCTCATCAGAGGCACTTGATGCGGTGAGAACTTCTCAGTCGGCTTTGAATATGCATTGCCAAAGCCAACTGTTTAACTTTGTAGGGCGCCTAGATACCTGGGAGAGATACTGGTCCTGTGATGAGGGCGTGGCCCGCATCCCGGCTCAAAAGGGAAAACTGCAAAGCACTAATCAGGAAGCATTTATCCACCAGACGTTTGTTACCCGTGTCGCATCGTGCTGGGGTCTAGGCTTTGTATGGCAGCTAGCTCTGTGGTTCTCAGCCCCAGCTGTTCCGTAGCGCTACCCCGGGGTTCTAAGGAAAAGCTCCCCCAAACAGTTAAATCCTGGGTGTGGATGTTTTTAAAGGACTCTTCATTGAATCTAATGTGTAGCCAAGCATGAAAACACAGTCTATTCAATCCCATTTGGTGGCTTTTCACTTGAAAAGTTAGATTTCTTCTTTGTTTTTGGCCACATGTACCCATCGCCTGACGACCGGTAGAAAATGCAATCCGCTAAGACAAGGGAACGTTATTTTCTCCCAGGTTTCTTCTGTAGTGCAATTCTGTCCCGAGATGAACATTTCCCGACATCCCCCACCCTCCTTAAGTTTGTAACTTTACCTTCTTCACTCATAAAGAATGTCTAATCTAAGGTTTCTTTTCTAAACTTGACCATTTTATAATACGGCCAGGGAACTGCTTTACAGTGGAGCTTTGCCTTTTTAATTTTTTTTTTTGGTGAATTTTTAAAGTCACTTTTTGGCCTAGAAACATTTTTAAAAAAGGGCTTACAATGTTTTTCATGACATCTTTTCTGCAGATTCCTCGTTAAGCTCCATTGTGTTTAAACTTCCCATGCCTGAAGAATTTATAAGTATTATCATTCCTTTTTAAGGAGAGGGGACAAAGTTCAGATTCTTCTTACACAGGGTATCCGCTTGAAAACACGGTTAGTTCTTTAGCTAGTAGTGCTGTCATGCTATCTTTTACTTGAATGTGTTCAGAAGTTATAATCTAGTTGTAGCAGATGGTCCTAAATGATGTAAGAAGTTCTGAAGGGGGGATATTAATAATACTAATAATGGCAGTAGCAATTTATTGGAAACTTGCTTGGTGGTAAGCTGTGCTAAGCACTCCACGTACATCAGGTGACTGAAGCCTCTCGCTAACCTTGAGGTGTACTTATTGTTCTTATCCCAACTTTATAGGGAGAGGAAATCGGATGCCAGTGGGCAGAGAGCCCAGATTTGCCTACACCACTAGCACCTGGTTGTTAACCTGTGCTGTTCTGCCTTTATTCGGCCTCTGTGCATCACTGCCAGCACGGCCTGTCGTGAAGCTCTTGCTCCATCTCCTCTCCTTCCAGAGGACTCACTGACTTGATTTACCTCAGCCTCTTGTGTTCTTCCCTCCTTGAGCATCAGGCGACCATCTGCCGCTGGCCTCCTGTTTTCACACCTGGTAGCGTAGGCTCTGGGGAATGCAGACATGTTTTGGGGTTTGGCACAATGAAGGGGGGCACCAGCATGGGCTGCGGAGAGCATTTACTACATTTTCCTTATAGGTATAGTATGATTGGTGATGGTATTTTGTTTTCTTGCTAACAACTCTAATTGAGATATAATTCACATACTATGCAATTCAACCATTTAAAGTATACAATTCAATGGTTTTTAGTATATTCATAAAGTTGTGTAGCCACCGCCCCAGGCAATTTTAGGACATGTTCATCGCCCCCAAAAGCAACTCTATACTGTTTAGCTTTCACTCTCAATTCATTTCTCTGCTTACTTGATGGATTTGCCTATTCTGGGTAGTCTGTGTAAATGGAATCCTACAATATGTAGTCTTTGGGATGGGCTTCTCTCAGCATAGTATTTTCAGGGTTCATTCATGCTCTAGCATGTGTTAGCACCTCATTCCTCTTTATTGCAATAGTATTCCATTGTATGGATATAGCAGGTGGGGAGTTATTATATGGATGCAGCAGACTGGTGATTTTATTCTGACTTCTACATTTTTCTCCTCTGATTCCCACCATTGTTTTGGCTGCGACAGTGAATGAAGGTCATGCCTCTCAGTAACAGAGAACAGAACAGATGCAGCTGCACAGCTAGATAGGGGTAAAACGGAACCATTCATTCTTGTATGCATTTATCACATTCATACAGAGTGTCCCATGTGCGCTCAGTACTGTGCTAGAGGTTACAGTGTACATAAACACAGAAAAGAAATAGCATATGTGACCTATGCTATAAGGCTGTTATAAGTAAAGTCACACAGTTTAGTCACTGTCTGGATCTCTACCGATAGGCTCCCCAGTAAAAGGGTGCCCAAAAGGCACTGCTGGGTGCCACCAGCAGACCCTCTCCACAGGCCTGAGCATGCAGAGTGGCTTTGCCAGCAGTCAGGAACAGGCAGGGCACTCCCCAGGCTGGTGTTGCAATGGTAGGAGTTCCGGTCCCTGGGAAGGTGGCATCTGGGTCTCCTAGGTGGCCTGAATTCCTACCGATTTTCACCACATGGGGTTGAGACCCCACACTCCTTGGGGAGAGAGTTCTGCCACTGTGATGTCCCTCTCGCTTCTCAGTTGGTGTACCCGCGGGAAGCTAGCGTCTCTTACCAGTCTCTGTGTGGCTTCTGTAAATCCTATGTGACTGTATTTCGGTTCAGTTAGCCATTTCAGTTGGTTATTCAGGTTGGTTGCTTTATATTTTAGCTGTAAATCCCACTTGGGGCCAGGAGCAGGTGGTTGTAGCTTCCAAGTACTCTGTGGCCATCTTGGAACCTATTTGAAAAAACTATTACCTTACCATTTGCTGAGGTGGCATTGGTCTCCCAGATACGAGCTATATTCAACAGGTTCCTTTTCCTCCTCCCATAAATTCAAATACTAAAACACAAGTCTGAGTTACTTTAGAATTTTTTCAAAATAAATATTGAATTTTATTAGAATTTTGAAGGTCATGGGTCATAATGGATCTAAAAATGTAGAGTACTATTTAGTATCAAGTTGTACAGAATGTTCAGAAATGGGAAAGTACACCAGCCACCCAGATTACACAGTGATAATATCCTATTTCAAGTTAAATGCAGGTTCAATGGGTGGGGAACCTCTTACTTTCTGCATTACCCTGGTAAGCCTAGCATCAGTACCAGCTGTAGCCAGGTGAGTGAACTAGAGATCCACAGGAGAAATTCTCTTTAGGATATTTTCAAATGCTGATCATCTGCTTGACGTAGATTTTATAGCCAGGATCTCATTCTTTTCTGTTATATAATATTATGTAAAAAATATTTACAATGTCACTGTCCTTGTATTTTAATATAGCATGAAAAGGATGAATGTTTCTATGTATACTTACTTATCTTACTATTTGCTAAAGCTCTGTAGGCCAACTTGATTCAACTACATACCATTTAGTGTTAAGTCATGTAAGTCAAAATTAGGAAGTGAATTACTAATTTTTTAAATGAGTTGGATTTTGAGAATTTTGTAAATTTTACCCTCATTTTTGAAATTATGTTAGATATTACAAATAGCACTAAATAGTTATAGTTTGAAGCATATGTATTCATTTCAAAGTAGTATAAACATACCTTCAGAATCAATAGAATCAAATATAAAGAATGTTTCTTTAAAATTTGAAATCCAAAGAACATAGCCTTTTTTTCACTCTTCAAAGGAAACTAAAATGCTTTCTATTTGTATAGCCTTTGTTGTTTGTAAATGTTTAAATGTGCTTATTTTACTAAATACATTAGCATTTAAATTATATATTTGTTGGATCTGAGTTCAGAGGCAAGGGACGGAGGGGTATGAGGGGCCAGGAGCTAGAAGAAGGTGTGTGGAGCCATAAGCAGATGCTACATACTTTATTGGGTGATGGCAGTAGCGGCAACAACAGCAGCAGCAACAACAACAAGCACTGCACTCAGGCTTGTATGGCTAATCAGACAATAGTGGCACCAAACCAAAAACTGTGTCCTTGATTACATAAGGTGCTTACATTAAGGCAGAGCTTAAGAGTCTGTGTCCATGGTTACATCAGGAGTTATGGCTACACAGATGAAAAACAAGTGAGCAAGCCTAACTTTAACCATTTTCCGCACAATATTTAAATGTGTTTATTTCACTACATTCACATGTTATTTTTTCACATTTACATGTTTCTGAGCTGTATATTATTATTACTACCAACTACAACAACAATAGCTATTTTACTAATAGTAAATAGTCATAGACTAGATTTTTAAGAGCAGGCTAATAGACAGAAAGATACAGCAGTGAGAGTGAGAAGTGATAGGGGATTGGAGACTAGAGAGCAAAGGTGTTTAAACTCAGATAATAACTTACATGGAAGAAGTCAGCATAAAACAAGTAGGATGTATATATGATTATAGGCAGTATTTTTTAAAGTATTATAAACCCCACGTGTGTCTTACATGACACAGTGTTCCTTTTTCAAAGATGTAGTAGATACTCAGCATGTCAGTAACAATGCAAAATCATGCACTCCAGTAAAATATAAGTAGTAATAAAATAACAATAGTAGTGGCTAGTATTGATTGTTTACTTTAAACCAGAATTGTACATATATTTAACACTTGAAATCCTGAGAGGTGTAGTGATTTCTTACTTCATAGATGAAGAAACTGAGGCACAGAGAGGTTAACTTGCTAAAAATTACTTCATCTACTAGTCCCATTAAATGTGTTCTTGACTGCTGTGATACTGCTCTTTTTTGTTATTTTCTATTGGATTTTGTTTCCTTATGATAAAATACTGCATATTCATTTTAACAAGTTGAGCAAATAATAGTATATTGCCTCTCACTTGTGTGTTTCTTGATAGATACAAACAAGTATATGAGATATTTGGAGATTAACAAACTCTACTATTATTATTTAAATTTTGTCTTTGTAAAAATGTAACTTTTCTTAGCTGAAAATTTTCAAGGGAACTTTAGTTGGTGCGAGCACTAGAATTTGGAGTCAGACAGATCTGGGTTTGCTATGCTAGTCTACTGTTTCCTGAGACAAGCTCCTTAACATCTCTGAGCCTGAGTTTCCTCAACTGTGACGTGAGTGTCATTATTTCCATGGTTCTATAACGATGTCCTATAGAGTGAAGAGAATTGATTAAATTGTATTCTGAGTTAAACATTCATTTCAGTCTTCCTATATAATTTTAATAGCTGGTCTAAATATGAAAAGAAATCCTATGAAATTAAGAATAGATTATCTGAGCTGATTTATTTGAGTGTTAATTGATCATTTTGAGTGAGCACTAAGTGATTTTCTTATACAGTAGTGCATTTGGAATTGCTTGTCTGGCCATATTTACTTGGTTAATATATTGTGGATTGCTAAAAAATATCAAAATTTTAAACAGTTCTTTCAGGAAATGCAAGATTAGGAAAAGTTATATTTTGACTGCTTTTATTCATACCCTTTTCATGATTCGTCTTATTTCCCAGATCTTAACTTGAGTAGAGAAGAACTAATAATTTTTCTTGTTTGAGTAGGGGATAATTTGCAGCTGATTCTTGGAGATTTCTAAATGATATACTTTTAAGCATAATCTAAAATGTTCTTATTACTGTCTTATAAGGGACAAAACTTCCTCTCCCTTGCCTCTGCAAATATTGTCCTGTACACATGTGGCCTTTAAAGAACATTCTGGTGTACTGCCATCCTCATTATGGTACTTGGATGGCTAACGGAATAGTAGATAAAGACCTGACAATGAGAGAGAGAGAGAGAGAGAGAGTTTGTTACATGTACAGATTTGTGTAACTGTCACCACAAGACTTTCCTTGCTAACTCACCCATTCTTTCCTTTCTATTGCCACCCCATTGCTTTAAAAACACTAACCTTTTTTTTTATTTCTGTAATTTTGTTATTTTTAAGAATAAATGCAATAGTATAGTATGTAATCTTTTTTGTTTGTTTGTATAAAAGACTTTTCATTTTCAAATAATTGTAGACCTACTGGAAGTTTTAAATACAGTATAGAGGTCCCCCTCACCCCACGCCCCACCATGTACTCTTCACTTAGTTTGTCCCAGTGGCTATATCTTGCATAACTGTTCGTAACTATTATATCAAATCCAGGAAATTGACATTGGTATAGTGTATGTGTGTAGTTTTGTGCCATCTTATCACCTGTGTGGATTCAGGGAACCACCACCAAAATCCAGACACAGAACTATTTAATCACCCCAAAGATCTCCCTCACTCTGCCCTTTATAGTCACACCCATCTCCTTCCTCCCTCCACTCCACCCCAATCCCTGGCAACCACTAATTCGTTTTCTATATAGCTTTTTTGTTTCAAGAATATTATATGTATGGACTCATACAGTAAGTGTACTTTTAAGATTGCCTTTTTTTTTTTTTTTTTTTTTTTTTTTTTTTTTATATATATATATATTTTTTATTATTATTAATTCTAATGGGGTGACATCCATAAATCAGGGTACATATGTACAATGAAAACATCTCCAGGTTATCTTATCATTCAATTGTGTTGCATACCCATCACCAAAAGTCAAATTGTCCTCTGTCACCTTCAATCTGGTTTTCCCTGCGTCCCTCCCCTCCTCCCTATCCCATTCTTCCCTCCCTCCCCCCATCCCATAACCACCACTCTCTTGTCCATGTCTCATACCCTCACTTTCATGTCCCACCTATGTATGTAATCGTGCTGTTCTCAGTTTTTCTTTTTTTCTGATTTACTTATTTCACTCCGTATAATGTTATCAAGGTACATCCATTTTGTTATAAATGATCCGATGTCATCGTTTCTTATGGCTGAGTAGTATTCCATAGTATATATGTACCATAGCTTTTTAATCCACTCGTCTTCTGACGGACACTTGGGCTGGTTCCAGATCTTCGCTATTGTGAACAATGCTGCCACGAACATGGGGGCGCATTTCTTCTTTTCGAACAGTGCTATGGTGTTCTTAGGGTATATTCCTAAAAGTGGGATAGCTGGGTCAAAAGGCAGTTCGATTTTTAATTTTCTGAGGAATCTCCAAACTGTTTTCCACAGTGGCTGCACCAGTCTGCATTCCCACCAGCAGTGCAGAAGGGTTCCCTTTTCTCCACATCCTCGCCAGCACTTATTCTGTGTTGTTTTGCTGATAAGTGCCATTCTGACTGGTGTGAGGTGATATCTCATTGTGGTTTTAATTTGCATTTCTCTAATGATTAGTGATGTTGAGCATTTTTTCATATGCCTATTGGCCATCTGTATGTCCTCTTTGGAGAAATTTCTATTCATTTCTTTTGCCCATTTTTTGATTGGGTTGTTTGTCTTCCTGGTGTTGCTTTTTATAAGTTCTTTATAAATTTTAGTTATTAACCCCTTATCAGATGTGCTGTCAAATATGTTCTCCCATTGTGTGGTTTGTCTTTTTATTCTGTTCCTATTGTCTTTAGCTGTGCAAAAACTTTTTAGTTTGATATAGTCCCATTTGTTTATCTTGCCTTTTATTTCAGTTGCCCATGAAGATAAATCGGCAAATATACCGCTGCTACAGATGTCGGAGAGCTTGCTGCCTATGTTTTCTTCTAAGATGTTTATGGTTTCACGGCTTACATTTAAGTCTTTTATCCATTTTGAGTTTGTTTTTGTGAATGGTGTAAGTTGATGGTCTAGTTTCATTTTTTTGCAGGTAGATGTCCAATTTTCCCAACACCATTTGTTAAAGAGGCTGTCTTTACTCCATTGTATGTTCTTTCCTCCTTTGTCAAATATCAGTTGTCCATAAAGCTGTGGGTTTATTTCTGGGTTCTCTGTTCTGTTCCATTGATCTATGTGCCTGTTCTTATGCCAGTACCAGGCTGTCTTGAGTATAATGGCCTTGTAGTAAACCTTGATATCAGGAAGAGTGATACCTCCTGCTTTATTTTTTCTTTTTAAGATTGCTGAGGCTATTCGTGTTCTTTTTTGGTTCCATATAAATTTTTGGAATATGTGTTCTATATCTTTGAAGTATGTCATTGGTATTTTAATTGGTATTGCATTGAATTTATAAATTGCTTTGGGTAATATAGACATTTTAATGATGTTTATTCTTCCTAGCCATGAGCACGGTATGTGCTTCCACTTGTTTGTATCTTCCTTGATTTCTTTTATCAATGTTCTATAATTTTCTGAGTACAAGTCCTTAACCTCCTTGGTTAAATTTACTCCTAGGTACTTTATTTTTTTGGCTGCAATAGTGAAGGGGATTGTTTCCTTAATTTCTTTTGCTGATATTTCATTGTTGGTGTATAGAAATGCCTCTGATTTCTGAGTATTAATTTTATATCCTGCCACCTTGCTGAATTCATTTATCAGGTCCAGTAGTTTTTTGACTGAGACTTTAGGGTTTTCAATATACAATATCATATCATCTGCAAATAATGACAGTTTTACTTCTTCTTTTCCAATTTGTATGCCTTTTATTTCTTCTTCTTGTCTGATTGCTGTAGCTAGGACTTCCAGAACTATGTTGAATAAGAGTGGTGAAAGTGGGCAACCCTGCCTGGTTCCTGATCTTAAGGGGATTGCTTTTAATCTTTGTCCATTTAGTATGATGTTTGCTGTCGGTTTATCATAGATGGCCTTTATCATGTTAAGGAATGATCCCTGTATTCCCACTTTACTGAGAGTTTTGAGCATGAATGGGTGCTGGATTTTATCAAATGCCTTTTCTGCATCTATTGAGATTATCATGTGATTTTTGTCCTTCCTTTTGTTTATGTGGTGAATCACATTGATTGATTTGCGAATATTGAACCAGCCTTGCCTCTCCAGAATAAATCCCACTTGATCGTGGTGTATGATTTTTTTCATATATTGCTGGATCCGGTTGGCTAATATTTTGTTGAGAATTTTAGCGTCTAAATTCATCAGGGATATAGGCCTATAATTTTCTTTCTTTGTGTTGTCTTTGCCCGGTTTTGGGATCAGAATTATGCTCGCCTCATAAAAGGAGTTTGGAATTCTTCCTTCCTCTTGAATTTTTTGAAATAGCTTCAGGAGAATAGGAGTTAGTTCTTCTTTGAATTTTTGATAGAATTCACTTGTGAAGCCATCAGGCCCAGGACTTTTCTTTTTTGGGAGTTTTTTGATAACTGTTTCGATCTCATTTGCTGTAATTGGTCTGTTTAGGTGTTCTGATTCTTCCAGATTGATTTTTGGAAGGTTATATGATTCAAGAAATTTGTCCATTTCACCAAGATTGTCTAATTTTTTGGCATAGAGTTCTTCATAGTATTTTCTTACAATGCTTTGTATTTCTGTTGTGTCAGTTGTTATTTCTCCACTGTCCTTTCTAATTTTATTTATTTGAGTCCTCTCTCTTTTTTTCTTGGTGAGTCTAGTTAAAGGTTCATCAATCTTGTTTACCTTTTCAAAGAACCAGCTTCTTGTTTCATTGATCCTCTGTATTGTTTCCTTAGCCTCTATGTCATTTATTTCTGCTCTGACCTTTATTATTTCCTTTCTTCTACTTGTCTTGGGTTTTATTTGTTGTTGTTTTTCTAGTTCTTTTAGATGCAGGGTCAAGTTGCTTATTTGAGCTTTTTCTAGCTTCTTATGATATGCCTGTAGTGCAATAAACTTCCCTCTCAGAACTGCTTTTGCTGTGTCCCATAAATTTTGAGTTGATGTATGCTCTTTATCATTTGTTTCTAGAAACTTTTTTATTTCTTCTTTGATCTCATTGTTAATCCATTCATTATTTAATAACAAGCTATTTAGTTTCCAAGTGTTTGAGTATTTTTCAGTTTTTCTTTTGTGGTTAATTTCTAGTTTCATGGCATTGTGATCAGAGAAAATGCTTGATATGATTTCAATCTTCTTAAATTTATTGAGACCATTTTTGTGTCCTAACATGTGGTCTATCCTAGAAAACGTACCATGAGCGCTTGAGAAGAATGTATATTCTACTGCTTTAGGGTGAAAAGTTCTGAAGATATCTATTAAATCAAGTTGATCTAGTGTCTCCTTTAAGTCTGCTGTTTCTTTATTAATTTTCTTTCTTGAGGATCTATCCAGTGTTGTTAGAGGGGTATTGAAATCCCCTACTATGATAGTATTGCTGTTAATCTCGCCCTTTATATCCATCAAAGTCTGCTTTATGTATGTCGGGGCTCCTATATTTGGTGCATAGATATTTACAATAGTTATATCTTCCTGTTGAATTGTTCCCTTTATCATTATGTAGTGTCCTCTTTTATCTCTTACTACAGCCTTTGTTTTAAAGTCCATTTTGTCTGATATAAGTATTGCTACCCCTGCTTTTTTTTCATTTCCATTTGCATGAAATATTTTTTTCCATCCTTTTACCTTCAGTCTATGAACATCTTTTATTTTAAGGTGTGTCTCTTGTAGACAGCATATGTATGGGTCCTGTTTCTTTATCCATGCAGCTACCCTATGTCTTTTGATTGGATCATTTAATCCATTTACATTTAAGGTTATTATTGATATGTAGTTGTTTATTGCCATTTTATTCTTTAAAGCTGTATTCTTCTTTTGCTCTATTCTTTCCTCCCTTTAAACTGTTCACAAGAGGCCCCTTAGTATCTCTTGCAGAATTGGTTTGGTTTTTATGAATTCCTTGAGGCTTTCTTTTTCTGGGAAGCTCTTTATTTCTCCTTCAATTTTAAACGTTAGCCTTGCTGGATAAAGTAGTCTTGGTTGTAGGTTCTTGTTCTGCATTACTTTGATTATTTCTTGCCATTCCCTTCTGGCCTCAAGTGTTTCTGTTGAGAAGTCCGATGTCATCCTTATGGGGGCTCCTTTGTAGGTGATAGTCTTTTTTTCTCTAGCAGCTTTTAAAATTTTTTCTTTATCCATTAGCTTTGGTATTTTAACTATGATGTGTCTTGGTGTAGATTTTTTTGGGTTTCTCCTTAATGGAGTTCTGTGTGCTTCTTGAATGTGTGGAGTGTTTCCCAGCCTTAATTTAGGAAAGTTTTCTGCTATAATTTGATTGAACAAAGTTTCCATTTCCTGTCCTCTCTCCTCTTCTTCAGGCACCCCTATGATGCGAATGTTGTTTCTCTTCATGTTGTCACAAAGCTCCCTTAGAGTTTCCTCACATTTTTTAAGTCTCTTTTCCTTTTTCTTCTCTGCTTCTGTGCCTTTGTTTATTGTGTCCTCTAACTCGCTTATTCGATCCTCAGCGTCATCCATCCTGCTTTTAATTCCTTCCATTGTGGTCTTCAGTTCTGATATTGTATTTGTCATTTCTGTCTGATTCTTTTTTATTATTTCAATTTCATTTTTTATACTTGTTATCTCTTTATTTAGGTGTTCATAATGACTATCCATTGTTGCTCTAATTTCTTTGAACATCCTAACTATCATTATTCTAAATTCTGCTTCTGGTAATTTGGTTATATCTGGTTCATTCAGGTCCTTCTCTGGGGATTTCTCTTGATTCATTTGGTTTGCATTCCTCTGCCTGCCCATTTTTTCTGTGTATAAGCAAGTTGTGGCCACTGGAGTCCAGTAGGTGTTGCCTTTGTGTTCTCTAGGTGTGGTCTATCTGCAGGCCCCCCACCCCCTCTGCCGGCGCCTAGGGTGGTTGGGTATGAGCGTTGCCAGCGCCGGCCCACTGTGGCTTTTGCTGTGATTTCTGCCTCTCCTCCGTGGGAGGGGCTGTCACTGAAGCCACAAGATTAGCACCAAGGGTAGAGGCGAGCACCTTTCCTCAGCTGCGGACCCAGCCTATTTCCGGACTTCCGCCCAGAACCAGCAGTCGGAGCCTGCTCGCTACAGTTCCGCGGGTTAGGCGGGGCTTTTGACGTGCTCTCAGCTGTAAGCTTTTGCCCGTCAGGAGCTTTAGCCCCGCCCTCGAGGCCAGGGCCCTTTGCGCAGGGTCGGAAACCAAGATTTATTGGGGCGGGCGTGTTTGCTGGCTTCCGCCGAGCTGCGTACTTCCGCTCGTCCCGGACTCTACCCCGCCCCTGCGTTCGGAGCCCGCTCGTGCACGTATTAACGCTATCCGGGGTTTCTCCGGCCGGATGGGGATAATAGCGTGGGCTCAGCTGCGAGCCTCCGCCTGTCTCAGGGTCCACCCCGTTCCCGCGCTCGGAGCCCGCTCGCGCACGTATACTGGCCAACCGCGGTTTCTCCGGCGGGCGCCGGTGGGGGGGGGGGGCGGACTGCTAGCGTCAGCTCAGCCACGAGCCCCTGCCCGTCCCTGGTCCTAGCCCGGTCCCCGCGGTCAGGGCCGGCTTGCGCAGGGCCTGCCTGTTCCTGGCCTCCCGCTTTGTCCCCGTAAGTGGGATTAAAGGCGGGCCCGCAGCTTCCGGACCGCTCTCGCGCTTACCCTCCGACCCTCTGGGCTAGACCGATCTCCCACCGGCCTGGCCTCTGCCCACGCCGACAGAACCGCCTTTCAGCGTCCTGCCGCCCCAAAACCTTAAGCAGCCCTCAGCAGAGTAGGAAGGGACCTAACACTCCACACTGTAGGCCTGGGAGCTCCCTCACTTGTTTCACAGCTCAAAACTGTCCAAACGTCTCCTCTTGGTTCTGGGACTGCAGGCTGGGGCTTGGTTCCTGGGACCCAGGTCCCTCCCTCTCCGCCAAAATCTCCTCCCGCCACATGGGTCTCTCCGGGCTGCCGTTTGCTCCGGGGAGCTGGGCAGCCCTCTTCGCGTTTTCGCTATTCCTACCAGTCTCAATGTGGCTTCTTCTGTGTTCCTTGGTTGAAGAATCCACTTAGTTTTGTTCAAAGTTGGTTTATCCAGGTGATGGTTCTTAAAATTGAGTTATAATCCACTTTGGTTCTGGGAGTTGGAAGTTGGTACGTCCGCCTACTCCGTCGCCATCAAGATTGCCTTTTAAAAACATATTTTTGGTCAGCATAATACTCTTGAGATCCATTCAAGTTATTGCATGCATCAACAGTGTATTCCTTTTAATCAGTGCAGTTTGTTCAGCCTATCATCTGTTGAACATTTGGACTGTTTCCTGTTTTGAGCTATTATGAACAAAGCTGCTATCAACATTTTTGTATAGGTTTTTGTGTGAACATAGGTTTTATTTTTTTCCTTGTTGATCAATGTCCAAGAGTTCAGTTACTGACTCATATAGTAATTGCATGTTTCATTTTTGAAGAAACTACCCAACTATTTCCCAAAGTGGCTATGCCACTTGCATTTCCATTAACAGTGTAAGAGTAGGCTAGGTTTTTGGAATTCTGCTAGCATTTGGTGTATCACTGTTGTTTTTCTCATTTTGTTAGGTGTGCAATGTTATCTCACTGTGGTTTTGATTTGCTTTTCCCTAATGGCTAATGATACTGAATATTTTTTTTCCATCAAATACAGTTTGAGTTAGAAATCAGCATGGTTTGAGAAGTTTTTCTTTTTCTCCTCTGGGTTGGCTAGGCAAGAAGAGAAATAAGAGGCAGAAAGATTAATTTGGAAGCTATTGAACTAGTTTAAGTGGGAAATTTTGAAGTTTTTTTTTTGGTGGCCAAGGTGAGCAGAGAAAGAATGATATGAATGTCTGCATGGATGGGAATAGGTAAAGATAATGGAGAAGAAAAATAAAATGAAGATTTGGGTATTGATATTTGATGACTGAAAATTTGGGATACTATTGACAAAAATAGATAATTCAGAATTTTCTTTCTAATTTGGAAATCCATTTGGTTCACATCAGAGATCTGGAAGGCACGCAGGAAGGACCTGTGTTAGGCACTGGTGGGCAGCAGTCACGTCCCATAGAATACTGAGGATAAGAGTGAAGAAAGGTGTTGGAAGCACTTTCAGTCCACGGGTACGTGCAAGTGACAGCTCTGAAGGGATTGAAGGATAAATGTGAGCAATAAGTTTGGGTTTTTAAAAAAAAACACAGGGGAAGTAAGCATGTTTATACAGTATAAAGAGAAAACAGGAACCAAGAAAACCATGACAGGTTTAAGACACACGTGAGAGCGGATGATCTCAGAGCTGCAGAGCCAAATGTTCTTGATTGAAGCAAGATGTGAAGGGTACTTTCGGGATAACACTGGCAGACAGGAGAAGACATCATCTCCGTCAAGGAAATTAAATACATCTTTCACGGACCAACAGGGAAGAAAGAGAAAGATGTGCCAAACAGAGATTTTGGGGAGGGAGACTCAGGACAAGCATCAGATGGCTTCCTTGATCTTAGGAAAGTAGATTTTTATTTTTATAAGACATTTGGATGACTCCAGATTATTTATTTTTAAAACTGTTGCTCTGATTAAAACCTCAGGATATGAGCACAATATAACCTTTCATTAAAATATTTAAACAGCAGCAGCAGCAGGAGCAGCAGCGAAAAGAAGTGCCAGCAGCATAAACAATCTATTTTATAACCCTGTCAGTGGGTTAAAAGGGACACATATGTGTCTGCCTGTATATTTTGCCAGAAAGCAAGTGCTTTAAAATTTTTAAAAAATTTTATTATTATTATTTTTCCTTAAGTGAGAAGTAGGGAGGCAGAGAGACAGACTCCCACATGCACCCCAACCAGGATCCACCCGTCAAGCCACTATATGGTGATGCTCTGCCCATCTGGGGCTGTTGCTGTGTTGCTTGGCAACTGAGCTATTTTAGCATTTGAGACTAGGCTAAGGAGCCATCCTCAGTGCCAGGGACCATCTTACTCCAACCAAGCCATGGCTGCGGGAGAGGAAGAGAGAGAGAGAAAGAGAGAGACAAGGGAGAAGGGGAGGAGTAAAAAGGCAGATGGCTGCTTATCCTGTGTGCCCTGACCAGGAATTGAACTCAGGACTTTCACATACCGGGCCAATGCTCTACCACTGAGCAAATTGGCCAGGGCTGCACTTAAAATTTCTTATGGCAAACATGAAAATACACTAATCACATGTGATAGTTAAAAAAAATATCTAACCCAAAATTTATGACTCAGATCAGCCAGAAGCTAGGATTGTTTTTTTAGTGATACAGGGTAGATGAAAGAATTGTTAACATTGACTGTTAATTCAGTGTAGATTATGATATTATGCAGGCCTAGATGGCAAAAGAAGGAAAAGACTCATTCAGCAGAAAGAATGACAGTAGTGAGGGAAATGCCATCCAATGAATTATACGTAGGGTTTTTATTGGGAGAGGTAGTGGTGTGTTACAACATCATTAATCACTGAGATTTGGTATTTCATGTAACACAAGTACCTTTGTGGTAAAGGAATTATTTTTTTGGCAATGGAAGATTGCATAACTTGCAGTGAAATGTGAGCTAGTGTTGGTCTAAAGCAGGGGTTCTTAACCTTTTTTGAGGTACCAAACCCACCAGTTTCATATGCGCATTCACCGAACCCTTCTTTAGTGATAAATAAAATATGATTTTTTCCCCCAAATTCAAGACATAGGTATATGTTTTTTTACTGGTGCACAAAATGAGCCGTGCATGGACATCACCTTGCTCAAAGAACAAAACCAACAAAGTGCATGAACTCACAACAAATTACGGTATTACTTTATTCTGGCCTCCGCGGCAGAGGCTTCTCTGAACCCCTGAGACCGACTCATCGAACCCCTAGGGTTTGATAGAACCCAGGTTAAGAACCACTGGTCTAAACTAAAGGCACAAAAAGATTTGTAATTTAGAAGTAGTAAAAAAGTAAATAAATTAAGTGGCCTGAATTCGGCACTAAAATGAATAAGATATTAAATAATTCTGATATTCTTACATTAATACAAAGCTTTGTATCACTTTATTCATTGATTTAATAGTATCTTATGCTTTGTCCAATATTTGATCCTATGATTGTTGGGTACTATTAATCATTGAAATTTATTTACTTTGTTTCGCTTGTTCACAAATATTATTTGACCTTGCTTGAGCTTCATAGATTTAAAGCTTTAGAGCATGGAAAATTAAAATTGAGTGTTTTACTTGGATGATTACATAAAATCTCTTTATAACTGATTCTAACACCTGATGCAGGATAGTATTTACACAGGTGTTCAGAAAGTAAACAATAGTGATAGGGATTGGTGTAGGGATTATGCTGTCATTACCTGTTGTAGTTGAATTTTTTTCACCCTAGAATAAGAAGGCATAGACATAATTGTCAACTGAAAATTGTTTAGAATGAAAGAAAACTCATATAGTTTCTTCTCAATTGAGAATAAAATATTCCCAACTCCTAACCTGTCTCTCTCTGTTTTATTTAATTATTTTATTTTTTAATTTTCATGGGGTGACATTGATCAGTCAGGGTACATAGGTTCAGAGAAAACATCTCCAGGTTGTTTTGACATTTGATTATGTTGCATACCTAACACCCAAAGTCATATAGTCTTCCGTAACCTTCTATCTGGTTTTCTTTGTGCCCCTCCCCTCCCCCCTCTCCCTCCCTCTCCTTCCTTCCCCCACCCCGTAACCACCACACTCTTGTCCATGTCCCTGAGTCTCATTTTTATGTTCCACCTATGTATGGAATCATATAGTTCCTAGTTTTTTCTGATTTACTTATTTCACTCTGTATAATGTTATCAAGGTCCATCCATGTTGTTGTAAAGTATCCGATGTCATCATTTCTTATGGCTGAGTATGTGTGTACCACATCTTGTTTTGTAAAACCACTGTACTCACTCTTCTCGGGCTGTACCATGTTTTCCTTGTTTCGGGGCCTTTGAATGTTCTCCCTTCACCATGGACCACTCCTTCTCCAGAGTTTTGTGATCCCTTGAACTCTTACTGTTTAGGGTCTAAGCATTTGTTTTCCCTCACCTTGGCATGCTCTTCCCACAGATGTTTGTATGGTTTGTGTCCTCACTTTATTTTGGTTTCTCTCCTCAAATGTTGTCTTCTAAAAGAAAATGTTCCTGTCTAAAATAGCCTTGCCCTCTCCCCCTAACGTGTTGTTTTCATTGGAACACTTAATCTTACCCGAAGTGAAATTTTGTATTTCCTTATTCTCTCCACCACTAGAGGGCAAGGATTTTTGCCTCGTTCACATTCCTGTCATTAGCGTCAAGAAGTGTGATTGTCTGGGAGGAGGTACTTAAATAACTATTGATGAATGGATAAACACTTGGCTAATTAAGTTGTAATGTGCAACTCAAACTAATATAATAATAAATGTCAACTGGAATTGAAAAATAAAGTTTTTAAAGTTGTAAAGACGTTATTATGGAGCTGGTATTTTGGAGATATTTGAATAGTGGGTTAGATATATGGGGTGATTAGTAGAGGGATAAATACATAGATATCCACAGTGGAGGTCTGGACTGTGTGACCATGTGGCATAGGCTAGGAAATCATAGTTTCACATCTTTCTGGCCACAGTGGTTAGCCTAGGACATCTTGGCCCAAACTGAGCCGATGGGCAGAGTAACCAGAATAACCTGGCTCTATTCTGTGAGGTCTTGCCATTGCCCTGTTTACTGGGGCCCTTCCTTAGACTCTGTGAGCTACTCCAGCATGTACTCCCTTTAATAATTGCTTTTTGCTGCCTTGGGTAGTTGAAATTTTGTGTCTGTTCCTTGCCTCCTAAGAGTTCTGCCTAATCCATGTGGGCAGAGACAGGTCATGTGAATTAGTTCAGATGTTTCTAAATGTTATTATAAGATTTGAGATGGTCTTGGTCTGTGTTAAGGGCTGATGGGTTTAGCCCTTTGTTTTCTTGTTCTTTTTGTTTTAGGTCTCAAAGGCAGAGTAGAGGATGGGGGAAAATTATATCTATGTCTTGAAAATTCTTAGTTACAGGAAATTTTAGTGTCTATCGATGTCTACACATTATTACCAGTGTCTAGAGAATTATTCAATTGTTTATTCAGTAGATAGTTAAAGAGTGCTTATATTGTGTAGGATATTTTCCTTACATGCAAAGGTTATTACTTTGTCAGAGTAATTTATTGAGTGAAAAGTCTATGCTGTGCTGCATGGGGCAGACAGGCCCTGGCCTCCGCTAGCGGAGCTTGCTGTCCAGGAGAGAGACTGTGACAGGCAAATAGATGTGTGCACAGCAGTGTGTGCGGCAGGGACACCAAGGAGGGAGTCCTCAGCTATAAGGTTGAGACATGGGACAGACAGAAGTTTCCTGGAAAGCTCATAGGGAATGGAAAAGATGAATAGGTGTTTGCCAGAGAGAGACACAGGGTGTGTACAAGGAGAACGAAGTCCAGGGAGTAGAGGTGTTGGAACTACTGGGCCAATGGCAAGAGCTGCTTTTCCAAATGGGTGGAGCATCTAGCCTAAAGTCAGGAAGAGATGGGGGAGGGAGGGCACTGAAGATGAGGCAGACAGGCGAAGGGTTGAGACTCTATCTTGAAGGCAGTGAGGATTCACTTTTAAAATATTTATTTAAGGGAAGAGCAGAGCGGATTTGTATTTGGCAAGATCCCTGCGTTACAAAGTGGAGTGTAGGCAGAAGTATCTAAGACAGGGCAGGAAGGCCATGGAGAGCAGATATCTGAAGCCTCGTGATCTTAGACACAGACTCATCCTTAGAGAGAGGGGAGACTCCAGAGACCTTACCTGACCAGGTGCTCTAGATTCAGCTTCCAGAGGGCACTGGGCACAGCGGACGCATCCCTCATATGTCCGGTATACATGATGTGTTCAACTTCCCTACCAGTTGTATTATCTTTGTCACTCAGCCAGCCATGTTTCATACTAAAGAACAAACCTAGACATTGGAAATGAGATCTTGAAAACGTTTGATAACCAGCATTGCCCAGTATTCATTGTGAAACAACCTGGTCTGATGAGAGGCTATCTGCAGGAAATGGATCAAAATTGAGTAGACACGCAAAAATATTTCTGTGGTTGGTTATTTATATAAAAGCTGTTGGAGCCATAATCTCATGTGCCCCCAAATAGAGTATACATCTGATTTTTTTCTAGTGTGAAGCATAAAGATTTTATTCATGTCCCTCCTCGCCAAAGAAGCAGTTCAGAGAAATGTGTGTGCTAAGTCCGAGTGGATTTAATGGGGTTTTTGTAGTAACTTTTATTCAGCCCTTGAATTTTTACAGACATTGTTGTATCAGAAAAGCACTTTAAAAAATCACTATCAAGTTCTAACCATTCTTTTAGAAAATTACAACAAAAGAAATGTCTTCTAATAAGCTTGTTTAGTATTAAATTTTAATTGGAAGAAGCACTCGATTTTGAATCCATGACTTTACCTTCTTCTACAAAATATTCATGTAGTAATGACAAGAAAGTGGAAACTTGTGTAAAAGCAACACACATCTAATGTGTTTCAAGGTGTCTGTATGTGTGTTGTCTACGTGAATATATACTTTGTAAACAGTTGTTTACTTTTGGGATAATACATATTGTGGTAAGAGTGTAGCAATGTATATCATGTCTGGGGCTGAATATATTTGACGAAATTTGGAACCTTAAAGTTTTGATGGTACTACAAGCACTATATTTAGAAATAATGAGAAGTAAACACATTCACTAACTTGTGAAGGAGACATTTTACTAAAAACCATATAGTGATAGTTAAGACTTTTTTATTTTTTGTAAGCAGATAAGATCCATTGGGATTTGCAATAATTTGAGAATTCAGTAAATGTATTCTTAGGGTAATTGCCGCAAGGGCAAGCATGAGAATTCTGGGTGAAACTCAGTCAATTTCTGTGAAACAATAGAGCTAATAGTAATGGCGATGGTAGTAGTTTTAGTAGTGGTTAGTACTAGCCACAGCCAGGCGCTCTTAGCATAGAGCTTGTTATTTTTGCACAATATATATTTGCTGAATAAATAATTGAAGGCATATTAGGTCTATAAGTTTCTTTCCCTTATTAGTTTTAGTCCTTCCAGTAGTTATATAAGATTGGAACTAGTCCCCTCAGTTTACACAAGAACTTGAGGCACGAAGGAATTAAGTACTTCCTTCAAGGTCATGCAGCTAGTAAGGGTTAGGATTTGAATCCAAGCACGTCTGACTTTAAGCTCAGGGTGAGATCATTCGTTACCGTGTTCTTTTTACCTGACTTCTCACTTCTTTCAGTCTTATTTTAAAATCCTAGTCTGACTCCAATCAGATAACACAGTACTGATTTTGTCTTGTAGGTGGTTGGAAAGGAGAATGCCCACCACTGGAACATGTGCCACATATGATGTGGCATTTGCTGGTGGTGTTGGCAGAACCCTGGTAGACCCGATTTCCCTGGGTTACTGCCCCCCCCCCATCTGCAATCTGATGTGAACCAGAACAGTAGTCCTGGGAAAACTGTAGAGTTTATACAGCACGGTTTTAAAACTGTGCCTTTTTAACAGTAGAAACTGCGTGATGAGTTCAAAAGTAGAATGTAGATTTAACACTCAGAATTTCACAGAAAAGTCTGTGAGTCTAAGAATGTTTTGACAAGTGACACCTGATACTCCTCCAGGGGAGGGGTCCCACCCTGTGGAGCATAGCAAAGGCATGACAGCGCTTGCCGCCAGCAGCAGGGTCACCCACTTACGGACTGTAGATGTCAAAGTCACCAAAAAAGATACGACTCACACATACACTGGACAGAACAGCACTTTCTCACATGGAGAAGAGATGGAGCAAGATCAGCTTCCAAGGTGCACATGGAGCAAGATCAGCTTCCACAATGCACATCCACTTCCTGTGGCTGGCAGACCTTGCCTGGCAGCCCAGAGAATGATGCAGGGAGATGGTCTCTATACGCCCCTCCGCGTGGCAGGTGAAGGACCCCACCCCCTCCCTGCCCAGAACAGAGGGAGCAGTGGCGTTGGCCGGGTGCCACATGACACAGAGGCTTACGCAGAACAGAGAAGACAGGTCAAACCCAGAACAGGTGCAGCTATTCCCAAACAGAGATATGACCAGTACAGGTTGTGAGAGCGCTTTATCTCTTTGTAAGAAAATCTGGGCTCTTTTCCATTCTTACACGGCAGTGCAGGGGTGACTGCTACACTGCCTGCCTTTCCCTACACTAACATCATACTAGAAACACCTCGTGGCTGCGAGTTGTGGAAAGGTATTCGGCTCTAGTTTGAAAATTATTTTTAATTGTTGATGTTAATCTGATAGTTGAAGTCGATGTTTATTTGTATTTTTAAGTGTATAAGTGGTACTTTAAAAATGTTAGGTTATTTAAACTTAGTGTTGTCATAGAAACCTTACAGGATTTTTAATTATTTTAGTAGTTTCCTAAATTGTAGCACACGGTTCTTATTCTTTTACAAAGAGAATTATCTGGGGTTGAGTTAAGATAGTTCATGGGTCTGTTGGCTCTTTCCCCCAAAACTAACCATAGAGAAACTGTTGAAGAGGGAAGCATGGAGCAGAGGAGATAACTGAAACAAGTATGGAAAGAACCAGAAATGACAGGCAGACGGCGCTGGTGTACGTGTGTGGGGGCTTATTGGGGCAGGAGTGGCAGCTGGAAACCGCTGGATGGCCCAGGGTTCCCCAAGGAATCGGAAGAATGTACATTATTGTGTTTTTTCCTTATGTTTTGTTTTGACTTGACTTTCTTCAGTTGCCTTGAAACAGTAATTGCTGCCTTCTGCTACAAAAATTGATGTCATGAGGGTCCTGTTAGGAGTGAGAAGCTGAGGAAAACAGGGCGCTGGAACCAGCAACCCCAGGGCACGCGTTCCTCCTGGGGCTGGCAGGCGGTGCTGCACAGACTGCCTTCTCCCGCAGCTGCCGCGTTTACAAGTTTCAAGGATGGTCCCTTACAAAGGAGTGGCCGTGTGGTGGGCAGCAAGAGAAGTGGTCGCGAGTGGTTAGTTGGTGTCTGTGGCTCATCCCCTCCCTCCTTCTCAAATATCTCAGGAGGGATACTAGCAGGACTTGGGTTTGGGCCATTTTTCACATGTTTCCAGGTCTATTAGCTTGTGTCCTTTAGTGAAGATGACCACGCAGGCCAAAATAATGAGGCACCTGAGGAGTACAACCTCTATTGAGAATATAAAAGGGTAAACTGAACATGAATGCTGTGTGCTTTATGAAGCAGAATTATTAGAAGAGTCAATCACTTAAACATAATTAAATATACTCAATGATAAAGGGGGATAGTAATAGTATTAAAGAGGGACAAGAAGTAAAAAAGAACAACATGGAAATATTACATATGACAGATATAGTAGCTGAAGGACTGAATAAATCAAATAAATAGGATGGATACAAGAAATAAGTTAATGAAGATCATGTTGTAGAATTCTGAAGGCAAAGGAAAAGTAGAGGTAGGAAATATATGAAGGAGAGAGATGGTGGGCCAACAGTGAACTAGTGGGATTCCCAGAAGGGAGAAAAGAAATTGGAGAATTGGAGGAGAGAAAAATATTAAAAAAAAACAGTGATGGTAAATTACTCAGAATCAAGAAAGAACAAAGACTTCAGATAGAAAAGGCTAATAATATATCAATGAGGAAGGTAAGAAAAACTGTGTATTGGTAGGCTAGTGAGATTTAAGAATTTATCATAGCCAAAGAAATCTAAAAAGTTTTGGAGCAAAAGAGTAGATTATCTACAAATAAACATGAATCAGACTAAGTTATGTTTTCAGCCCTGAGGTTCTCAGTTAATCTTCGTATTTGAGGTTAGGGAAATCGTCTGTATAATATCGAACTCAAAACTTGTAAAATAAGCTTATTAAATCACATTGCATTTGCTAAAGTGTTTCTCAATGTAATAAGGGACATATTTTCTTTATAACCTTCCTACTTGAAAAAAAATTTAGGGTGACTTTTATGATTTTCTATAAATATTTAGGAAAAGTTGCTATCATTTTCTTTAAAGCAATACATCTCTTTTTTTATTTTTAATTTTTCCATTTGATCTCATATTGGGACATGTACTTTTTAGAAATGTGTTCTTGGCTGTGGTTGGTTGGTTCAGTGGTAGAGTATGGCCTGGGGTGTGGATGTCCCGGGTTTGATTCCTGGTCAGGATATACTAGAGAAGCAACCATCTGCTTCTCCACCCTCCTTCTTTTCCCCTCCCAGCCATGGCTTGAATGATTCCAGCACATCAGCTTTGGGCGCTGAGGATGGCTCTGTGGAGCCTCTGCCTCAGGCACTAAAAATAGCTCAATTGTGAGCATGGCCCCAGATGGGCAGAGCATCTATCCCAGTGACAAGGGTCCTGGGTAGATCCTGGTCTGGGCACATGTGGGAGTCTTTTTCTACCTCCCCACCTCTCACTTGGAAAAAAAGAAGAAGAAAAAAAGAAGTGTATTCTTGCAGCCATAGATGTAAAATGGGTAATTTTCTGTTTCTAATATTACATATGACACAAGTGATTTTCAATCGTTCCTCTTCCTGCTCCTAGATGTTTATTATTTCAGTAGCATGTTATAACTGCCTGTGCACCACAAAGAAGTCATATTCCTCTTTCATTTAGAAGTTCTCTGTCCAGTAGAAATATAATGTGACACGTAATTTAAAAATTTCTGGTATCCACATTAAAGTTTTATAAAGATGAAGTTAATTCCACTACATTTTATCTAGCCAATATGTTATTATTCTAATGGGATTAATATGCAGAAATTTTAATGAGATGTTTTACATTCTTTTCTACATACTAAGTCTTAAAAATTTGGTGTGCAGTTTACAAAGTATCTCCATTTGGACTGGCTACATTCTGAGAACTCAACAACACAAGTGGCTAATAGCTACCATATTGTCAGTGCATCCCTGAAGGAAGTGATGGTTCAGTGTTCCGAAAATTGTTGCGTGGCTTAAGAGCTTCTTGTAAGAAGGGATCTCAGAATTAAGGGGTCTTAGAACTGAGTGGTCCTGTAGCAAGTGATACTTCTATCCATTAGTTGTAGCTATCATAAAAAGGAGCACTGAGAGTGTGTCATATTTGATTGCTATCATTTTTAGGGTTAAACTTAAGTTAAACACATAAATCTACAGCATGTTCCGAGGTTTACTGACTGATTTTACAGTTTTATTTATTAGGTTCATTTAGTTTTTCCTGAATATCTAACAGGCAGTGCAGACTGAACATGGATGAAACGGAATTTCTCATCTTTCCTTCCAGACCTGCTTCTGCCCATACTTGTGGGTTACATCTCTGTTCTTTCCTGCCACAGGGCAGAGATTCTTTGACTTCCAGCTCGAGCGCGGGTGAAAAGTCACAGACTACGGTTAGAAATGTTCAGTTCCCTTAAGTGCTTAGTTGCCCATACTTTTACTATGATGTATTGTTAATGAAAAAGATATTTTTTCTTTTAAGTAGTGCTGAGTACTTTTAAGTAATATTAATGTCATTCTATTTTAACTCAGTGGAGTTATAGGAAAACGTGTTTTTCAGTGGTTGACTTTAAAATTGTGTCAGTTGTCTGACAGTTCACATGCCCATGCTGATGAGGCATCTGGGTAGGACTGAGTTTAGTCCTGCTGGCATTTGTTTATACCTGATTAAAATGAGCAAACTGAGGGTTGGCTACATCAGGCACAGGCAGAACAGGAACAACCAAGCTCTGCATGTGGTGTACTGTGCTTTGTCCCAGGAATCTTGTGCCATTTCAGCAAAACATTTTATAAGAGAAAGCACACTTTAACCAAGAAATGTAAGTTGCAGCCCTGGCTGGTTGGCTCAGTGGTAGAACGTCATTCTGGCGTGTGGAAGTCCCGGGTTTGATTCCCGGTCAGGGTACATAGGAAAAATGCCCATTTGCTTCACCCTTCCCCCTCTCCTTCCTCTCTGTCTCTCTCTTCCCCTCCCGCAGCCAAGGTTCCATTGGAGCAAAGTTGGCCTGGGCACTGAGGATGGCTCCATGACCTCCGCCTCAGGTGCTAGAATGGCTCTGATTGCAGCAGAGTAACACCCCAGAGGGAACGAGTATTGCCCCCTGGTGGGCATGCCAGGTAGATCCCTGTTGGGCTCATGTGGGAGTCTGTCTCCTGCCTCCCTTCTCACTTCGTAAAAATACAAAAAAAGAAAGAAATGTCAGTTGCAAATTTCTCCTTCACTCAATTTTATAAATGATGATTTTTTAGTTGCAACAAAATTCATTTTTATTTAAGATTAGCT
The DNA here is from genome assembly GCA_037038555.1 of Rhynchonycteris naso. NCBI lineage: Eukaryota > Metazoa > Chordata > Mammalia > Chiroptera > Emballonuridae > Rhynchonycteris > Rhynchonycteris naso. The sequence continues at coordinate 23,306,312 of CM073000.1, forward strand.
GCTTCAAAATAATACTGATTTGGGTCTTTCTGTGTATAGTGAGATCTTTTGAAATTAACATTGATCGCCTAACACAAAAAGGATTTTTTTTCCTTTCCCTTTCCCTAAGATATGAAATAAACATGCTGATGTCAGATATAAAGGATGGTGATTGCTCAGACTTGTCTTTTGCTTGTCTGGTTATCCATCAAATACTATCAACTGGATTGTGCCAGAAAGTAAGAAATGATGTCATTGTAAAGCAATCAGTCAAACGTGCATCAAGGTCTTTTAAATGTCTCAACTAACTGTTCCGATATCAAAGGATGTTTTACAAACATGATATGCTACAATGGTTACTCTTAGGAACTGTATCTTTGAACAGGCTTACTTTATCCCTCTTGATTTCATATCTTCTTACTTAGAGCCAGATGGGATGGGTGCACTTATTATTATGTCAGAATGGGCCGGGTCCACACCCTCAGTCGCTTGCAGCAAAATATTAGCTAGGGTTCATTGTTCATTCTCTCACTAAATTGGCAGCTCATAAGTTTGGGCCGCCAAAACAATCGGCAATTGTTACACTAGCAACATTATTTTCTAAAAATCTTTACAGTTAATCCAGTAAAGATTCTTCCAATTTTTAGACCGCCATCTCTTCTTTATCATAGAATTTAGTTAGTGTCTACAACTGTAAAAATAATAGAAAAGGTCATTACTCAAAAGGATATAAGGAATAAGAAAAATATCTACTTTTCGCAGGAAAATAAAAATTTGCATGCAATTTTAACTTACACGATCATCTAAAGTAACGATGAACTGATTTATTCCTTTCAATTAATAAATTCAGAAGCCTTGGGTCTGTAGTCTTAAGGGGATTGTGTGTTAATTGACACTCCAATGAGTTTAGAAATGAGAAGACATCTAAGGAGCTACTTATGCTAATTTCCAATTTGAGGGGGAAAACAAGAGGTAAAGAAGAGGCTTTTTTGGAACCCTGATGTGTTTGTTGAAACATTTAAAAATACATTTATTTCATTTTTCTTTCTATTTCTTTAGTTGTATTACAGGAGCTTTGTTTCTGAATTTATGACAAAGTAAAACTTTTGAAAAATACATCTTATCTGACATTAGAATGTGAGATGAAAAGTCCCCTTTTTGTGTTTAAATGCCCCTGTCACAGTAAAGACATCATGCTTCTCAATTTCCCTTTCATAATGAATGGTTGCTAATAACTGGTTGATTTTTGGGTCCTAGTAATAGAAATTGTTTGTTTATTTCTGTTCTGATTTGTTTTAAATACATTTAGAAGTTTTATAATTAATTACAAGCCTCTAGTATGAGTAGGCAAAACACGTTTCTGTGTGAATAAGTGAAAGCTGGTCAGTATTTTAAGAAGCTCCTTTTAGAGGCATAAATACAGTAATTCTTTAGTAGAGGAACAAAATTATACAATTTTTTAAAGGAAAACTTTAGGACTACTTCATAAATAAAGAAAATTGCTTAAATTGTAACTAAATTGAATGAAACCAAAAAAGGCATGTAATCTCTGGTATTTCAGGCTGGAGAAATAACCTGAGATGTGGAGATACACTGAGCTGTCTCATACTTATCTAAAGACATTTTCTGCATCTACACAAGCTGGGTCTCCGTCAAGGAAGAAATCCAGGTGCCCTGAGACAGCAGGGAAAATGAAGTCACAGAGGCAAGGAAAAGTACGAACGAAGCAAATGAATACTTTGTGCAGCAGCTGTTAACATAAACGTTAGAAGTATGTTGTTAGCCATCTGGGGCTACCATCCTTGAATTATAAACTTGGATCAGTGGTTTGAAGTTCAGTCGTGGAGGGGAATGGAAGTCTCTATATATCCTGGTTGATCAGTTGTTTCTAATCACCAAGGGCCCTCCAGTGTTCAGGTGCATCCCCAAGGAAGATATGTTTTGTCACATAACAGATCACGGAAACAGAGGCTTTAATAAAAACCCTGTTCACTGCTTTGCTCCACTCCCCAATGCTCTGCCTTTGCTTCCAAATGCTCCTTAGAGTCCGAATCAGGGGAAAAAGAGTTTGAAAGTGTGTACTTACACATACATATCTTTTGTGCCTTTCCACTGTGGTCAATAAATATAACTGTGGAGCCTTTGACATTAATTTCCGCTTACGTGATAAACAAATTTAAGTATGTAAATGTAGTGTGGAATAGATTAGGTTGAATTTAAAGGTTCCAACGTTGGTGGTGGTACACCGTTTAGCAATCTTTAGAAAGGAGTTAAGATTGCCAATATAATGAGGGGCTTATGTCTGACATTTATAATAGGAAATAGACTCAGCAGGAAGTTAAAGAATTCTGGATTATGCTACTTAAAGAAGATCAATGACATGTGCTATGAAAGCCACTACTCTGTCTGGGCAGTCTTTTAAACATTTACTATAAACCTATAGATACAGCTGGCAACTCTAGTGCACATAGTGGAATTTATGTGCATATTTAGGAAGCTTTATGAGAAACTACCACATAATAAGATTTTGCTCAAGATTCATGCTTACACCAAACTGAAGAAACAGTTTGGTACTGAAAAGCCCAGATAAATATATTTTTTTCCATTAAATAGGAAATTGGTAAATGTAAATTTAGGTAAATATGATACAGGTGTTATGGAAGACAAAAATGAAAATATGATAATGATTAAGGAACTTTAGAGCTTCCGTTATTGCCTCACAATTTATTAAATGAATGCAAAATCTAGGAATTTAAATGATATTTAGAGTCTTTGCATTTAAGGATTGAAACAAATGTCAGTTCTAGTCTATCTCTAATTGTGGTAGTCCTATGAAATGGCACAGGATATAGCCAGAGAAATCTAGCAAGACCCAGAATCATCTCAGTCAACTCCACAATCCTAAATGTATCCAGGCAGGCCCTGGGTTACAAACGAGATAGATTCTGTAGGTTTGTTCGTAAGTTGAAGTTGTATGTAATCGGAATAGGTACATTTACCTATTAAATACAACTTAGATGTCTGTCTTAACATAGTATTTATTTTTACTTTTTTGTGCATATAAATACTTAAACATTTTCAAATACAACCTTAAACAATCTTGGATGATGCAGAAGATGATGGACTTGTTGGAGAGGATAGGACTTAGAGTCAGGGTTTGATTCGGCTGCTGGAGTCAGTTTCTAGAAGTAGGCATCAGGGGAGGTTTGTTCAGAGCTTTTCTATTTCTCACCACAAATGGGCCTGTAGCATCTCAGGCCTTCAGTTACTGTACGGCAAACTTGTGAACCTCTCTGTATCGGGATCTTGCTCCTCTAACTTTGCCATTTCTGATTTAATAAGACAAAAAGCATCAGCTAACTCTTTTGTAGAGAACTTTTTCAGTTCTGGAATTTCTAGGTCCCTGTTTTCTTCCCTAAATGCTGTCACCTGCTGCTCTAGTTCCATAAAGTCTTCATTGGTTAGTTCTTTGCCATGGGAGTCGGGTAACTCTATGGTATCATTTTCACTGATGTCCAAATGCAGTTGCTTAAATAACCTTACGGTGCTCTGCTTGTACGTACGAGTTGTACATTATGTCTGATGTTTGTAACTTGTGGCTTACTGCATAGGGACTTCAGGGGAACTGCAAGGAGTAACGATGTGGTAACGTTTTCTAAAGCTATAGGATGACCAAAATGTATGGGACTAGATATTCTAAGGAATCTATAACATATATATAGGATAATAATGGCAATAATAAAATAATTAAACAGTGTTTTCATAAAAGATCAAGCAGAATGTGTTCTAGATAAATGTAAATGTGAATTTCAGATAAATTTTGGAGATAAATACATGAGGCTAAAACAGCAATTTTCAACTGGTGTGCCCCAAGAATTTTAAACCATGCAATACCTGACCATTTAGTCAGGGACACTGACCACTTTTTTCTTAGATTATCAAATAAAATAATGACAACAGTCAACACAATAGCTGTCCAGTGTGAATCAGTAAAAATTATACCTATTTTTTGTCAGATCAGCAAAAAATGTATTTTTTGATGTGCCGCAGAATTTTAGTAATTGGTTAATGTGTGCCATGAGATGAGAAAGGTGGAAAATCACTGGGCTACCAGAAAGTTGGTGTGTAGGGGATAAAAGGGCACGTCTCCACTCTACTTGGATGTTCCACATACCTTTGGCTGAATGGTTTGCGAAGCCCGAGGGGGCCTCAGGGATAATACCACTTTTAGGGATGTTGTGGGGAGTCGAGTCTATGTAGACTCCCGAGAGATTATCCTGCATATAGTAAAAAGGTGAGGAGTGCCAGCTGTGATGCTGCTGCTGCTCTTGTTCCTACTCGACAGGAGCAGTCCTTTAAGAGGACAAAATGTTGACAATTTCTCTCTTGGGTGCCAACATGAAAAACCAAACATGTTGAATTCTACTTGCCAGATCTTCGCTTTGATTATTAGAAGTCTAATTGTAAAATCGCTTGCTGTAGTAGCTTAAGACTTTTGAACCAAAAATTTGCAGCATATTCTAGAAGCAGAATAATTTTATGGATGTTTTACTCTTAGCGAGAAAATTTAGTGATCCATGTATGTTTATCACTGCACATTTCTTAGTGCCTTTTTTCTTTTCCGGCTCAAGCAATTGTTTTACATTTCTAAATGATACAGCGCATCAGTAAGGTGCTTAGGTTAGTCTTTGAATAACAGGCTTCTTATCACCCCATAGGTTTCATGATCAAAAGTCAGCACCGGCATGCAATATTCCCAGGTTTACTCTCTCAGTTCTTCATATCATCCAGACCCTTGAACTGGAAATATCTTGTTAACTCGGCACTGTTTAATATTCTTTGGAAATTAAAGTACTTGGGCATGTTTAGAGCTCAAATGGAATCTATGCGTTTTGCTTGACAAGGTCGTTGGTTAGTTTTTGGAGCCTACATATTGAAAATCGTGTTTGTGGCCAGCTTGATAGAGAAATTTTCATGTACTGGAGCATTGTACTGATGAAACCACCACTGTTGAGAAGATCAGATGAGATAATGTGTGTAAGAGCCCTGTGAAACCCGGGTAATGCCGTGGGCAGCTGGGCGCCAGCCTAGTAGGATTAGTGATGAACAGCATCTCAGCCTGCCAAGGGAGAGCGAGGGGCTGCGGAGCAAGTTTGGTTCAGGAGCAAGGTGGCTATCATGTGGAGTCTCACAGTTTGGGATTTGTAATTGGGATCTGTTGCTATTATAGGAAAATGTAGTTCAAAAGACACAGGATTTTCTGTCATTAAAAACAATGAAATTAAAAGAACAGCTGCTTGTGAAAGTTATTTTACTTGACATCTGCCTTGGTCCCAGTAATAAAAGTGATAGTTCTGTAGAACGACCTGTTCTCTCTAGAGCTATGTCTCTTTTTACTGTGTGGTCTCTGTTTAAAGAGAGACCTGTTTAAATTGTTGTCTTTTGGTTTCAAAGATTAGTTTCTCAGCCTATAAATTTTGGGTCTTTTGGAATATATGCATAAGTATAATCTATGCATCTTCAATGTAGTAGAAAAGCGTTGGTTTTCTAGATTCTGAATTGGTATCTTGGGGATTTATAAGGTGCATTCAGAGCCATCTCTTCTCTCCTCCCTGCCTCCTCCCCCATTTAGAACAGTTCATTCAGTGTTATTCCTGCATCATACTTATTGAAAAGAAAAGAAAACCTCAGTTTTCCCTTAAGGCATTCTAGCATTTCCTGTGATCTATATCCTAATGTTTTTTTTTTTTATATTAAAAGTATAAGTTAGTCCTGGCTGGTTGCCTCAGTGGATGGAGCATCGTCCCGGCATGTGGACTTCCTGGGTTCAATCCCTGTTTAGGGCACATATGAGAAGCGACCATCTCTTTCTCTCCCCCTTCTCTCTCTCTTCCTTTCTTGCAGCCAGTGGCTCAGTTGGTTTGAGCATCAACCCTGGGCAATGAGGATAGCTTGGCTGATTTGGGCATTGGCCCCAGATGGGGGTTGCCAGGTAGATCCCAGTCAGGGCTCATGCGGGAGTCTTGTCTTTCTATCTCCCCACCAAGACACTTAAAAAAACACAGTTTATGTATGAAATTAGTAAAATACAGCATATGAAATGAGGAGAATGTAAGGATATGTTGAAAAACATCCCCGATTTGTTATTTTCATTTAAAAGACACCTGTTGAAAATGTGTCCACACAAAAACCTACACATGATGTTTATAGTAGGTTCATTGATAACTACCAAAACTTGTTAGTGTCAGAGATGTCCTTTGGGGGCGGTACCTCCGGAAGGTGGAATGCTAAAAAGAAACGAGCTATCAAACCGAGAAAAGACATGGAGGAACCATAAATACATAGTACCAAGTGAAAGAAGCCAATCTGAAAAGGCCACCTATGGTATGATTTCAGCTATATGACCGTTTAGAAAAGGCAGAACTGTGGAGACAGTAAAAAGATCAGTGGTTGGCAGGAATTATGGGGGAGGAAGGGATGAATGGGTTAAGCACAGAGAAGTGTTAGGGCATGGAAGTATTCTGTACAGTACTCGACTGGTGGATACAGGGCATTATGCATTTTCCAAACGTGTAGATTGTTCACCAGCAAGAGTGAACCCTACTGCCAGCTGTGGACGCTGGGTGATAATGATGTGTCAGTGTGGGCTCATCAGTTGTCACATGTACCACTCTGATGGAGACACTGATAATGGGGGAGGCTGCGCATGTGTGAGGAGCAGGGCTATAGAGGACATCTCTGTACCTTCCTCTCAATTTTGCTGTGAACCTAAAACTGCTCTAAAACATAATAAATAAAAATCGCCTACATTTGGTTGCTTTGTTACTTGTAAATGTACGTCAATGCCACTGCCCGAGGATCCCTGCGAGAGAGCACTCAGTGCTCTGCTTTGAGTAGAATGAGACTGTATGAAAGGAAGGGTCTAACTTCTGCTGATTACCTACCTTGGGTTTCTGTTAAGGTACAACTTTGACATTAGTGCGTATTGTCATTTCTCCTGAGTTTTGTAAGGAAGCTGAAGTGACTGGTAGAGGGTAAAAACACCAGAGAACAAAATTGAGCAATATTTTCCAAGTGAGCATTGTTTTCCTGTCATTTTTATGTGTTTTAATTTAGCCAGTGTTGGGTGAGTAGTTCAGAGAGAAGGGATTTATTATTTTATAATGAAACCATCCTCTTGTTCTTCATTTTCAGCTGATTGAGTCACCTTTGTTTTCCAAATGTCTATTGACTCTCTAAGAACCACGTACCGTATTTACTTACGTAGTTACCTCCCTGTGTATTCTTGTTTCCTTCATATCCATCGTTTGAAGAACAAAATCACAAAATGTTTTTCTTTCTATGGGACCCTTATAAAGTTCTGCTTCAAAATAGTAGCTCCTGACAGCACAGTCTCCTTTAGGGTTTTAAGAATATCAGCCAGCTTCATAAGCTGGAGGCAGAAGGCTTTCCTCAGGGAACATTTTTTCCCCCATAAAGTGCAATTCATTTATTTCAGGTGTGCAAGAAGAGTTAAAGGAGCTGATGGTTGTATTCTCTGTTCCTCTCTAAAAAAAAATCCTTGCTAAAAATCAGTGTTATAAGAGTTTTAATTCTCTTGGTTAAATTTTTTATTTCTCTTTATTATCTCATTCCCTCTAGGGAATATTATCTTATTCCCTCTATGGTCATATCTGGTAGAGATCTCCAATCTTCCACTTTATATCCAGAGCAGATGCTGGTAATCAGTTCCACTTCTCTTCTCTCTCCTGGATGTGGCTGGAACGAACTTTCAACAAACTGCCCTAATAAGCTACTACTTAGTCAAGGAGAGTTGGACATCCCTGCTTTCTGCATAATCCCTGGGAATTCTTAGCCAGTCCATGGCTTTACCTGCTACTTATTTGTTGATAACACCTTTATATAAACCGATAGCTCCATGACCTCTCCTCGATCCATATTTATTCAGTTACCTTTAGATACTGAAAAGCACCTCAAATTCAGCATGCTTAAATCTATAATGTCCTTTCACCTCCCCAATCTCTTCCTATGGCTGCTATATTGGAGTTAATACAACCACTTACCCACCTAGATGTCCTGTCTTCTCCTGATTTAGATGTAAAGCTATGTACAGTACACCTTCATGTTTCTCACATTCATGTCTTCCTTTCTATTGCTATTGCCTCTGCCATAAATTGGTTCTTCATTTCGGATTCTTGGATTACTTTCCTCCAACCCATCCCTCACATTGCTAGAAAATCAGTCAACCCTCTCTCCCTCCTTCCGTGCCTCCATTCCTCCCTCTCTCCCTCTTGAACTATTTCAAACACAAATGTTTGCAAAATGATGTAACAAATATCCATGTAGTTACCTGCAGGATAATTCTGAAAATTACTGTTTCCATGATGATCTAATTTAAGCGGAAAGTCTAAGAATAAATTCTCCTCTGTGTTTGCTTTACTCTTAAAATGATAGAGAACCCAGCATCCTTTATACCCAGGTTTTACCACCCTTGAATAGATTAATCTTCGAATTGCTATTTGGATTTCAGTGTTCTTGAAACTTTATGTCCTTATGGGGTGAGAATGTTTTGAGATAAATGTTCTGGATTCCCTTTCAAGATCACTTTCCTACCAGAAACTGCAACCCATTTATTTAGCAATAGTTCCTTGAAAAGTGTTTAACACAGCATTTTAATTTTCTTATTGTTATACAAATGACAAAGGATGTTTCTGTACATCTGTCTAAGTGAGTTTACTTGAATAGTCACATTAACACGGTCTGTTCCTTATTCCCTTTCTTTTGAAGCTGTTTCAATTTTGCCAGGTTAAGTTTCTTTCTTTCTTTCTTTTTTTAATGTATGATCACTGTAAAAGACTGTATGTTTTCAAGTTTTAGTAATGTTGAAAAAATATATATTTAGCTGACATTTCTGCTTTATTTATAGCTATCATTTAATGACTGAAAAAGTGCACAAAAAGCAAAACCACATAGATTAGAAGGAACTATGTCATGATTACTTTTTTGGGAGTGCTGTTACAGTGTATCCATAATTTGAGTTTTGGGCAACTTGTTTCTTTTGAACCAGGGAGCCATAGTTTATGCTGATGAGTGGTGGAGCATTTGCTAACCTTATAAAAGAAGGACTTGACCTACTCCATCAGCTGGAAATGGAAAGAGAAGAATGTGTGGTCCCTCTGGTTCAGAGTTCATATTTACTTATGGAAACTTGTGCAATGCAAGGCCAGAAAGGGTAACGTATAGGGCAGAATTTTCTAAACTCATACGTCTATTGGGAGTATTTGAGAGAGGTAAACCGTTTATTCACTCTACAATATTTATTGAGTGCCTACTGTATGCCACGCCACGTGTTGGGCCCTGATGGAGTTTATGTTCTTGTGGGGTAGAAAAAGAGACGGAAGCGAGCAATCTAATAAATTATTTCAGATAATGGTAAATGTTGTGAGGTCCCTGAAAGGGGATATCTGCGGAGAGGGTGCTACCTTACCAAAGGTGGTTGGGAACGCCTTGGGGAGGAGGTTACCTTTGTGTCAAGTACCAGATGTTGTAAAGCAGGGGTAGTCAACCTTTTTATACCTACTGCCCACTTTTGTATCTCTGTTAGTAGTAAAATTTTCTAACCACCCATTGGTTCTACAGTAATGGTGATTTATATAGTAGGGAAGTAACTTTACTTTATAAAATTTATAAAACAGAGTTACAGCAAGTTAAAGCATATAATAATAATTACTTACCAAATACTTTATGTCGGACTTTCGCTAAGTTTGGCAGAATAAATCTTCATAAAACAACTGACTATAGTTAAATCTATCTTTTTATTTATACTTTGGTTGCTCCGCCACCACCCACCATGAAAGCTGGAACGCCCACTAGGGGGCGGTAGGGACCAGGTTGACTACCAGTGTTGTAAGGGAACCTTCAATGCAAAATTTGGGAATCTTCAAACAGCGTCCATAGGTGTGTGGCTCTTGAAAAACATGGTCCTCTTTTGAGAAGTGAAAGGAGTAAGAGGGGACTGAAGCATGCTGTGATAGAGCAGAGGGCTCTGCCTGGCTTCTACGTGGATTGTGGAGTGCTTGAGTCGTGCTTGAGTCGTGCTGTCGCAATGCCTAGTGCTCCATGTCATGTGAGTCCTGTGCTCAGCGGCCAGCAACTAGCCACTTAGGATCTGTAGAACTGTTTCCTCAGCAATATGACAGCCTGACCGGGCAGTGGCGCAGTGGATAGACTGTCAGCCTGGGATGCTGAGGACTCAGGTTTGAAACCCTGAGGCTGCTGACTTGAGCGCAGGCTCATCCGGCTTGAGTGTGGGATCATAGACATGACCCCATGGTTGCTGGTTTGAAGCCCAAGGTCACTGGCTCAGCTGGAGCCCCCAGTCAAGGCACATATGAGAAAGCAATCAATGAACAGCTAAAGTGCCGCAGCTATGAGTTGATGTGTCTCATCTCTCTCTGCCTTCTTGTCTGTCTGTCCCTGTTTGTACCTCCCTCTCTCTTGCTAAAAAAAGAGCAATACGACAGAGTTGGCCCAAACTTTTCCAAACTCTTTTGTTCTTTTAAATCTTTTGGCAATTAAAGGAGACTCATTAGTTGCCAGAATGCATTATTATTTTTTAATCCAAATAGAGGGCAAATGCAAGGTTTACCAATTACGGTCATTTTTAAAATGAGATTTGTTTAAGAATTAGTAATCTGTTACACTTGTCTAAAACAGCACAAACCTTGTATTAGGTAATTTTGTGTGATAGATATATTCTTAATAATGAAAGATCTTAAAAGCTCACCTCTGACCTCTTAGCAGTAAGAAATGAACTATAAATTATGCTGACTTTATTATGTTTCCCGTGAAACAGCCCTGACTGAGATAACCCATTTAGGCTTCCCAGATGGAACCTGGGCTAGATCTTTCTACTTCATTCTTGATGATTGACATGTCAAGGACATTGTTGTTTAAGGAAAAACGAACAACTAAAACATGGGGGAACCAAAGTGTATTTCAACTAGACAATTACTCATTTTGTTTTGTAGAAGCTGAAAGTCTTATGATAGTGTATTGCTTTCTTGGAAGTCTGACAAGTGGGATTTAGTCTAGTTTTGATTTAGCTGTACTTTTGCTCAAAGCAGGAAGCTGAAACACTTTAACTATAAAATGTAGATACAATTTTCATCAGTGAATAGAAGAATTATGCAGTTGCAAGTTTTTGGACTTGTCACGTTTAATAAAGATTTATTAAACATCTGTCATGTTGCCAGTGCTGGGGATGCCCTGCCCCTCATAGAACAGTGACCGTAATAGTAACTACTTGGGCTCAGAGAAATTTCAGAAGAAACGATGGAGCCAGCAGCCTCTAAAATGAAGTTTATTTAGATCTTGTCAGCGTAAGGTCAGCAGGTGGTTTTGCATTTTTAAGAGCTATGGAATGCTAGCTTTGTTACCTCATTTCCTTACCCTGTAAGAGATATATGCTGTTTTTGAAAATATTATTTTAAAAGTTGAAAGCAGTACATTTGCAAAAAATGCTTGAAATAGTTCAAGATTTTGCAAATCTTCTTGAAATTATTTGACTCAGAGTATTGACCCACATACTGCTTAGGAGTTCTTCTTGTCAGTTATTCAAACTTGAAAGTAAGTTGTGGGGTGAGCAGGGGCAGAGAGGGATTCAGTTGTGCATGTGTGTTCCTGAAACGGGCTATGGCAGGCTTCTACCTGACATGCTCTGCTCTGACTTGTTGGGTTGGCATAAGCTGTACAGTCACACTGGTCCTATGCCCCGTGTTTCTTCAATGTGGCCCAAGGGAGCATTTTAGGAGAATGTCTGATGAAGGAGCAGACCGTAGCTTGAGAGCCTAAGGGAATTAAATGGTTTTAATTAGGGGAGTGGTTAACTTGCATTTTGAAAATTTCAATCTGGATTTGGTGTGGATAATCAATTAGGGAAGAGGTAAGAATGGAGGTAGACACGACAGTGAACTGGAGATCTGTTTAATAGTTTGTGAAAAAGGAAGTGAAGACTGAGATTAAGATAGGAGTGAGTTGAGAAAACTTTCTGATGGGGAATGAGCAGACATTTAAAAATAGTTTGCTGTTACTGAGGTGATTTTATTCATTTGCTTTCATTTAGAAAGGGTGGATCGATTAGTAAACCTGCTATATAGATTAACAGAAGTAACTGAAAAAACCCAGTCTGTTGGTTCCATCTGTTTTTAGAAAATTGACTTTTGAAATATCTAGATAAAATTTTTAAATCTTTTTATTTTACTTTTTACAGGGACAGAGAGAGAGTCAGAGAGCGGGATAGATAGGGACAGACAGACAGGAACGGAAAGAGATGAGAAGCATCAATCATCAGTTTTTCGTTGGGACACCTTAGTTCATTGATTGCTTTCTCATATGTGCCTTGACCGCAGGCCTTCAGCAGACCGAGTAACCTGTTGCTGGAGCCAGCGACCTTGGGTCCAAGCTGGCAAGCTTTTGCTCAAGCCAGATGGGCCCGCACTCAAGCTGGTGAGCTTGGGTCTCGAACCTGGGTCTTCCGCATCCCAGTCCGACGCTCTATCCACTATGCTACCGCCTGGTCAGGCTATTTTAATCTTTTTTAGAACATAGCTTTGTCTCTGAGACATGAAATCTCTTAATGAAAATGACATTTTGTAAAGGGATTTTACATTAGCAGATATAGTATGTATTAAAGTGTTTTGTTTGTAAAACCTTGATAACATTTTATATGTCATGAAATACCAGAGTTTAAGTTTCTCAGAGATACAGAGGGTCTTTTGCTTGTGCTAAAATCACAGCAGACTAGTTGTCTCACTCTGTGTTTTACATTAGTCTATAACTTCACTGACTTTTAAAAAATTGGGAATATTTCTCCATTATTATTAGATATGATTTAATAAAAATGACTTCATATGTGGCATTTTAGTCAACCTTGCCCCACAAATATAGTATTTGTTAGATATTTTAAAGGGGCGGTTTTATTTTATTTGCATAATATTGATAATTAGACTTGATGAATTAAATATTTGTTTTTAGAAAATTTTAATTAATGTATGAAATCATTAGAGAGGACAGGCACCCTATATAAAACCAAAAGATATCTTTCAGTTTACTTGTCTTAAGGAAAGTTCTCTTTTGTTAATTGTCAAAGGATTTGTTAGTAGAATATAAGAATTATAATATTTTGACCTAATGGAATCCAAAAGAAATTTATCTTTTATTTTTGTTTTCGTATGATATTAAGGTTACTTCAAGCTATCTAATTACTTTAGATGAATGGTTTTTAATTTCTTTGGATCAAGTTCTTATAGTACAAAGGGACCTCTTTAAGAACAGAGAGAAACAGATATACGCGGAGGTGTAATAAATATTATTGCAGTAAAGTCCGCCAGAGGCTTACGTTGCCACGAGTCCACAGAGAACCTGATGCACAGTCTTTAAGGATAAGCCTTTGGCTCTTACAGTTTGTTTCCTAGGTCAATTGGCATTGTATTGCAATATTAAGTAGTGTCAGTTGCTTTTTGTATGTGTAAAAGATACTTTTAGTTTATTGTAGTATTGTGGTTGTCAAAATGGAGAAATGCAGGTAGTGTATGTATGTGTGTGCTTCTGCATGTAACCAATTTCACAGTATCTTAGCTATAAATCACTGTCCCTCTCCCTGATTTTTTCATCATCCCAGGGTTCAGTGCTATGAGATTGGTTGCTATAAATTTAGAGGTTTCTTCGTTTTTATTTACAAAGATAATATTTTCATGACTAGAGGCTTTACACAAACTCAGATGGTGTTCTTTGTTTTGCCTCCTTTTTCTTTACTTGTAAGCTCGGTGACATACCCTGCAAACTCAGGACCATAGAGCTAGCTTTAATTACACAATGCATCAGCTCTCTATACAGTTCTTTGATTTAAAAAAGAAAAATGTTTTTACATTTTAAGTACTCCCTCTCCATCTGCTCCCCCAACGCCGTTCTGTATTCAGTGTTCAGATGTGTTCATAGTTAGCATTTGTGGTTTTTACTAACCCTCTTCTCTCCTTCTAGTTAACAGCCAGGTCTTTGCCTGCTGTGCAGTCCGATGAGAGACTGAAGCCTCTGCTCACCCGCCTCAGGTAATATGAAGGCACAGCCTCGTTATGCTCATGCATGCGAGCGCATTACAGTGAGTAAAGTATATTAAAGTGGTTAAAACCACTTCAATTACTAGTTATTTTTTCATGTTTTAAATCAGTGATTTAAGTAGAGGTTCTTAATACAGCACCAGGGTTATCCTAGACTTTAGAGTCCTATAGAGTCTACAGCCAGACCACCCTGAATGTGCCTGATCTCGTCTAGGGCACTACAGAAAGCTCTTTTAATTAAATAAAAGTGTGTAGAGCTAGCTGATAAATGTAAGTTAAAATGAGTAGGGATGACTGGCTACAGGGATCACAAAGGAGTGAGCTATTGGTTTACTTAAATACAAGGCCAATGCATACTTTGGGACCCCCCACATTTTATGGGGGATAGAGGAAATAGGTGGTATTAGTTTTTCAAACACAACAATAATTTAGCCTCATTTGAAAAGAAATTTAGAAAATACAGGAAAGTAAAAGAGAAAAGTCATGATCACTACTCAGAATACTTCTTCCTTTTATAATGTTTTAAGACCCAGCCTTAAAATTATATTTTTGAATCATTTTCTATTTTTTTCTTTTAAAATTAACATTGTAAGACTTTTTTCTTTCTTTCTGTTATTAGAATCTTTCCCAAAACATAATTTTTAATGACTACAATATGTTTTCCTGTACAGATGCGCTGTACTGTGTCTCCCTTTGGGGGTCATTTAGACTATTTTCAATTCTTTTCATCAGTACAGAAAAGTCTATCTGTATATCTTTATCTGTGTTTTTAACCATTTCTTTAGCATAGATTTTCAGGAATGGAATTACTTTGTCGAAGCGCATGAACCATTTTAAAGATTTAAGTATATTTTCCCCCCAATAAACCTTATTCTCTTTATACTTTCACATTGTACAAGATTGCCCATGTTACTATACTCTACACAGCTGGGGCAGGTGAAGCAGTTGTTAATTTAATAGTTAATCATAGAGATACTATTGTGATCATGTACATTTCATTTATTATTAAGAATGATTTAAAAATATTTTATTATCCATTTTTATTTTGGAATGAGATTAACTATATGTATCTTTGCCCATTTATTGATAGCATCTCCTGATTTTGATCTTAAGTAATTTAGATATAAAGGATATTAACTCTTTATTGTATTTGTTACAAACTTTGTTACTGAAAGTTTTTGATTATGTTGCATTATCCAACATAACCACATTTTCAAATTTCTGTGTAGCCAAGCACCAATAGTGTTTTCCTTGATGGTTTCTTTTTATTTTCTTAAAACTGATAATATCACTTTTCATCCATAAATTTGGATGGATACTAATTTCCAGTATCTTTTAATATTCTTTACTTTTTCTTCTTCCCTTCTGCCTTTTTTCTTCCTCTGTTACCATTGTCTCTAGGAACTTTTTCTTCCCAGGCTTGTATTTTTAACTGTATAATTGTTGGGGAGGGGGTCATACTAACATTTCATCAGGACTAAGTATCATAAATGTTATATCTAGTTGTTAAATTTCCTAGAGCATCGTGTTAGTGAATCATGTCCGAGTCACTTCCCCAACACCCCTCCCTCTCCTGCTTGCTCTTATCTGTTGATGATTTTATCTCCCAAGTATCTTTCTCACTATCATAGCCTCTTACCTGTTCTCCTTGACACCACCAGCTTTGCCCTCTCTAAAATATTTCACATCTTTGCCAGAGTGATTATATTATTCCTTGGCTTAAAACCATTTTGTTGCCTCAATTTTATTTTGGATGAAGTCTGAACGAGCCTGTCCTATGAGGTCCTTCTGGAAGGAAACTGGCTTATGTCTTTGGACTAATGTTTTAGTACTGGTACCCTCACTTCTAGTGCTACCAAATGGCTTGAGGTTGCTCTAATACCACCTGCTCTTACCTCTACGCCCTTCTAAATGTTTTTCTGCCTAGAATGCCCTTCTCCCCTTCTACCGTTTTATAACTTGACTAACTTTTGCTTGTCCTTTAAGGCTTAGTTTGTGTTCCCATTTGGTTTCCATCACTTTCTCTTCAGTCAGAATCTGATGTTATTTATATGTGTTTCTGTGATACTCTATGGCTACCTCTTGTATTACAGAATTTACGATGTTGTAATCGTCTGTGTACTTGTCTGATGACTCCAGTATAGAATGAGCTGTTTGAGAGCTTGGGAAGTGACTTTCATATTTGTGTTTCCAATGGCTGGGACAGTGGCTGGCACATGATAGGTACTCATTTTGTGTTTTGTTGAGTGAAAAAATGTGTATTATAACATTAACATTTTGTTTTTACTTATGCATGGTTTTTATAATTTATAAATCATGTTGTCACAGTGTTTCCTATAAAACCACTGGTATAGAAGATATAAACCTAAAAGGGCTGAATCGTACATCTAGTTAATGCTCGATTCTGTGTAATAATGATGGATTTTCCTTCCTCCACCTCAGTATGGAAATTGTCAACTAGAATTTAGATTAACTACTGACATGTCTCTTCAAGTCCTTGAAACTTGCACAAACTGTACATTCATTTAGGGCTTTCATTCTCTGTGTAGTTCACTCCTGGCTGGTTGCTAGGCAACCAGGGCTAGATGCTACATGTAATATGCACCAACCTGGTGTTGCTTTTTTATTATTATTAAACCAAGTGGTTTCTCATTTTGTTATGATGTCAGAGGCATCTGTATGTAGGCTGGCAGTTGATGTACATAGTTTGACACTTTCTGTTGTACAAAGTAACCTTATGGTATGGCTTTCAATCATATTGAATTGTTTCTTTTTGCTGTCTGAATGTAAATTTTCCCCCTTTTCACATAGGTCAAATTGGGAATGTATACTATTTAGTTTGAGAGATTCTAATGATAATCTTGTTAGGAAAAGATAATCACCATGATGTGCATGAAGTGTGTAGTTTAAATGTGACCAGGAGGACTTTAGCAGGTTGAGATTGAAGTCATTATTAGGTCTAATTTTGTTTAGTGCTCTAATGATCAAAGTGGAAGGATGAATAGCATTTTAATTAAATTTGTCAATAAAACTAATTTGGGGTGATGATACAAATACATGTAAAAATTGAGTAGGAACACAGGGACATTCTCAAATCATCTTAAAGGACTTAAGTGCTCAAAGAGCACTGATATAAATAACACTTGCCCAATCCCAAATCCTAAGATATTGCTTAATAATATATATTATTTTCAGAATGTAGAAGTGATAGTTCTCTATTTAAATGTTAAATTAAGCACAGAAAAACGTGTTCCTTTAATATTTTATGGAAACATGAGCTTGATTTTGTTCATTAATAGTATCTATCCATTTGTCAGTAATAGACAAATTTTTACTGTGGTTGGAATTTTAAAAGTTGACATAATTTATGTTCTCAAGGAATTTATAGTTTTGATTTCATTTGAGAGATAGGCACTTAAACACATTACAAAATTTGTAAACCTTTCTATTAAGAATTAAGCACAAAACACTTAATCTTATTAATTGAACTGTGTTCCTCATTGAATTATTTCCTTAAGTAATGTGGCTAACTGACTTACTCCCTAACACTGTAGTGGGTCACAGTGGGTACTCAGATTGGACTAAACTTTAATCTCACTTGGGTGATAGTGTTGTCATTAACCAAGAAGGAGAATGAAGGAAGGCGAGGGGGATTAGGGGAATGAATATAATTGGTGAGATTATAAATTTAGTAGTTTCATACATTTTAAATTTGAAATGCCTGTGAAGCATATTGGGTTGGTGGGTAGGGGACTTTTTGTAACTAGCTGAATATAAACCACTGTTTAAAAGTGAGGTTTATATATACCAGGAAGACACATTTGCTAATAATTACTGTATGAGTGGTGGTTAAAATCAGGGGAATGATTGAGATCATTTAGGGAGAGAGTATAGAGTGACAAGAACAGGGGAAATTTCCCTGAATAGAATTCATAGAATATCAGTGTTTAAGTGACTTGTGGTGAGCAGCAATGGAAGTAGGAGATGTGTTAAAAGAGAAACCAGTAAAAATACCAAGGAGGAATCTTGAATGAAACAGGAACACAGCAAGGGATAGAGTATCAAAGATACTAAGGCAAAGATTTAATAAAGGAAATGCCATAGAAAAGGCAGATCATACCTATAAAATGCCAGTTATTTTAGGCACATGGGAGCCACTGGTGGCTTAGCCACAACATTGTAAGGGTATGGACACAAGTCATTCCTGTGAGGAGTCAAGGAGTAAATGAGAATTGAGGATGTGAAGATGCAGAGTTTAGGCTACCCTTGGTAGAGCAAGGAAGGTAAGAGGACTATATCCTCTTTCATTGAGTTTCATGGTTTAAAAAGGGTTTTATTTTCTCCTTTTTTGTGTGTGACAGGGACAGAGAGACAGAGAGAGACAGAAAGGAAGGGAAAGAGATGAGAAGTATCAGTTATTCATTGTGGCACCTTAGTTGTTATTGATTGCTTTCTCATATGTGCCTTCGCTGCGGGGCTATAGTAGAGCGAGTGACCCCTTGCTCAAGCCAGCGACCTTGGGTTCAAGCCAGTGACCTTGGGCTTCAAGCCAGCAACCATGGGGTCATGTCTTTGATCCCATGCTCAAGCCAGTGAACCTTCACTCAAGCTGGTGAGCCTGAGCTCAAACTGACGAACTCGGGGTTTCGAATCTAGCTCCTCCGTATCTCAGACTGATGCTCTATCCACAGTGCCACCGCCTAGTAAGTCTTATTTTCTCCTTAAGATTGGAAAGATGAGCACGTTTATAGATGAAGTAAGAAATCATGTCTCTGAGAATAAGATGAAATAATTGAAGGGGGAAGTGTTTAGAAGAGGTAGGAGGAGATAGTACCAAAACAACAACAAGAAAACAAAACTGGCAAGAGTTTACAGAGTACTTTCCAATGTGGCTTTTTAGTCCATACTCAGAAAAACCCAGTGAGGGCAATAGATGGCCATTTGTCATTATCCCTATTTTTAAAATTTGGTGATGGAGCATCAGAAAGTTCACTTTGAAACCTGATTTTCCAGATGAAAAATGCTACACTCCACTCAAGAGAGATAAATGAATTATTTTATAAGACTTTACGGTTTTTGGAAATTGGCATCAAGAACTTTCCCATTTGAAGAAATAAACTTGCTTAGACTTACCCCAAAGTGTTAAATTCTAAAGTACCAGAGATAGTTTGTGAAAATCATTGTTTCTGCTTTTCCCAAGTCACACATCATTAGATATGTCATCTACTGAGTTTACATATCAATGTGACTTTATTGTCATTCTTATATATCATTGATTTTCTGTGATGATATTTTTGCTACCATAATACCATCAATGATGATACCTGTGGGATAATATTTATAAAATAGTATTAGACTATCAGTAGTATATGTTGAAGATTATTGTTTTTATTATATCACAAGTGCATTGTGTAATAAGGTGAGACTAGAGAGGAAAACTTGCAGCCTACATTCCACATTTAATTACTTTAATTGTGTGATTGAGATGTATTTCCTTAAAAATAACAGCATTCTCCATAGTGACATCTACCTTCTCATGCCTCCATCCACCTCAAGATATGAAATGACTGGGGGGCAGTGTATAATAAATCTCTTTAATAGTTTCTTTCATTTGATGTTTTTTCTTTTTTTAATTTTAGTGAGAGGATGGGAGGCAGAGACAGACTACTGCATATGCCCCAACCAGGATCCATCCAGCAAGTCCACTAGGGGGCGATGCTCTGCCCATCTGGGGCCCTTGCTCTGTTGCAACTGGAGCTATTTTTTATAGTGCCTGAGGCAGAGGCCATGGAGCCATCCTCAGTGCCCAGGGCCAACTTGCTCAATCAAACCTTGATTGCACGAGGGGAGGAGAAGAGAGAGATAGAGAGTTCGAACCCAGGACATCCACACGCCCAGCCGATGCTCTACCACTGAGCTAACAGGCCAGGCCTTGATATTTTTTCTTAAAGAATAATTTCAAAATCATGTAATTGTTACGTTGTTTCTCCTAATTTTGTGAGCATGTTTTAGCTCAATAATGAAGTAGAAATAAAGGATAAAACAAGCCAGCAAAGAGAAATATTGCCTATACTAAATACTTAGACTATACATGGATTAACTGTAATGCATCCTGAATTTGTAAGCTAATGTTTATATTGACCTTCAATTTAAAATCATTTAAAAGAATGAAATCATCTGCATTCAGTTGGTATTATTACACCTTTCTTTGACCCTTTTTTTTTGAATGTAGTATATTTGGTTAATATGTACATGCTTCTGTTTATTTCTGTAAAGACTATGCTGTCAAAGATTTTCTTATTGGAAATGCAATTTTTGTAAGAAAGCTTTTCCCAGTATCCATTGTGGTACAGTTCTCAGTGTTTTCTTTCTGAATTACTTCTTATTTTGAAATCAGAAAATTGTGTGGGCATTCATGTGCTAGAGAAAGGTTTAGTTTTTTTAGGTAGGGACTTTACCAAGCGAAGGCTGAAATGAAAGCCTCATTAACATGGTCCACGTGCTTCTGTTGTTTGTCAGCTTTCTCATAACCTATCTCCAACCTCTTGGCTGTACCTTGAACTCTTCAATCCTTTTTCTCGTGCAGCAATAAGAAGATTTGAGCTCAGTGAGCATTGTGAAGGCTTCTCAGCTATATTGCAAGGTATTAACAAATTAGAAAGAATATGTTTTCCATTATTTTTTGTCTTTGAATTGCTTTTTATTTTCCATGATTATTTTGAAAATGTTCATGTCTTCTTAGAGATGTACTTGTCGAGATTCAGAATTTTGTTAAAATCAGCTCATTGTGTTAAGGGCACCATAATGGGAACTGGAGTAGAAAGAAGTTGATGGATGTTGTCCCTTAACTCAAGAAGTTTACATTATAACAGGGAAAGGAGGCCAGTTTACATGCATGTGGAAACACATGTACACACACACACGAACGCACGCACACACGGCTACACTGCAGTAATGTTGCAGCTCAGTCAAGTGAAAAGAGAGGTGAGAAATATTTCATGAGAGATGGTATCTATATGTGATTTTGTTACAAATGTAATGCCATTCCATTGTTTCTGATCAAATTTATGGGCATAATATATAAAATTTGAAAAACTGGAAGAAATGAATCTACCTCAGTGATATAATGACTGCTAGGCTTTTGTTGTAATCTCTATGTATATTTTTATGTAAATATAATTAAAGTGGCCAAACTTTAAAATATTCTTTTTACTTAACGTGACATAACTATGTATAAAGTAAAAATTTGATTTTTATGGCTTTAATTATAAGTGACTTTATAATTTTTAATTGAGGATATATCTACTTTTATTTGGTCATTCCCATTTTACTGGGTATTTAAGCTCCTTTCATTGGAGAAACCTATAAAGGAAAATTGTAGCTTATATGTTTTCCAGCAGATTGAGACAAGGACAAAGAGCAGCAGCAAACTAGGTGATGTATAGCTTTGAAGGTAATAGAGAGTTCATTATTCTAAGCATGTCATGTTGCCTAGGTGAGAAGGTGGCAGAGTTCTTAAGTAAACCAGTGACTTGAAAAAGATGGAATTCAGGAAGCTGAATTTTATACCTTATTAGTGCGTCTCGATTAGGACCTTCTGTTGGAGCCATAACAAATTACCACGAATTAGTGGAGTAAAGCAGCACTAATTTATTTTTATGCAAGTCTATAGGTTAGAAATCTGATATGTCTCACCGAGTTACACTCAGGATGCCAGCAGGGCTGTATGGTCCTGACTGGATACTTTGGGAAGGATCTGCTCCCAAGCATATTCTTGTTGCTGGCTGCATTTAGTTCCTTGTGGTTGTAGAACTGAGGTCCTGTTTCCTTTCTGGCTGTCAACCAGGAGCCCGTCTTTGCCCAGAGAGGTGGCCCACATTTTTTCTGATGCTTACCATGGACCTCTAGAGGCCTCTCTCTGGTCCTTCCATGTGGGTCCCCTCTCAGAGCCAGCAAAGGCACTTCAGTTTTTCTTGTGCTTCAGGTATCTCGAACCTCCCCCTCTGCTGCTCCTCTCTGCTTCCACCAAGAAAGTCTTCTGCTTTCAGGCTCATACAAGTAGATTGGCCCACATGGATCTGCAGGATAATTTTCCCATCTTAATTACATCTGCATAGTCCCTTTAGCCATGTAATTTAACGTAATCACGGGTTCCACGGATGAGAGTGTGAACATCTTTGGAGGACCATTCATCTGCTTATTGCAGTGAGGGCTTTCTTTTGGGGAGTTTAAAACAGCTTTTGCATCTTTTTTCTTCAGTTTTACCGGTAAACCACCACTCTTAATTTGTGTAGAATACTAAATTTTCCTGGGGCTTGGTGGTTAGCTTAATTCACTTTGCTAGCTTAACATGTTTTAAAGTTAAAAAGGGTTTAACAACCTGACTTGTGGTAGCTCAGTGGATAAAGCTTCTATTGGGAACGCTGAGGTCGCCATTTTGAAACCCTGGGCTTGCCTGGTCAAGGCACATATGGAAGTTGATGCTTCCTGCTTCCCCCCCTTCTCTCTCTCTGTCTCTTTCTCTCTCTCTCTCCTCTCTAAAATGAATAAATAAAATCTTTTAAAAAAAGGGTTTAAGCCTGACCAGGCAGTGGCGCAGTGGATAGAGCGTCAGACTGGGATGCAGAAGACCCAGGTTCGAGACCCCGAGCTCGCCAGCTTGAGCGCGGGCCCATCTGGCTTGAGCAAAAGCTCGTCAGCTTGGACCCAAGGTCGCTGGCTCCAGCAAGGGGTTGCTCGGTTTGCTGAAGGCCCACGGTCAAGGCACATGTGAGAGAGCAATCAATGAACAACTATGGTGTTGAAACAGAAACGAAAAACTAATGATTGATGCTTCTCATCTCTCTCCGTTCCTGTCTGTCTGTCCCTATCTGTCCCTCTCTCTGTCCCTGTACAAAAAAAGGGGAGGAGGGTTAACAAGTGCTTTTTCACAGAAATAGAAATCTTACTTTTAAACAATGATATAGAAAGAAGATAGGAAAATCTTTTTTGTCTCTTGGACTGACTAGCTAGCCAAAGCAAGTGTGTATGTACCTTTGTAATGAGGTTGTACGTTGTGGCTGCAACTAGTGGAGGTACTTCAGTGTGAGAGGTGTTTAGTAAATACATGATTCCAAACCTTTTAGCCTCCTTAGAGTTTGTATTTTGTTAATCATTTATTTAACACGTATTTAGGGACCTCCTGCTTTGTGCTGGACATGGTGTATGTTCTAGGGCCGTGATGGTGAGCCTCTGACACGCGTGTCAGTACTGACACGTGTAGCCGTTTTCGATGACATGTGGTTGCATACCAGAGAAGTATGGGGCCACATGCCGAGAAGGACGTTTCATCCTCGGCTCCTGCACAGCCAGGTGCACTTGCCGAGGATAAAACATTTGCTGTAGTGTAGACACTCTGTGCCGGAGGTCTGTAGGCCAAAACAACAGAACTCCAGCACAGAGTGTCTAGTTCTGGGACTTCCGGTTAGGCCATTTTTCTCGAAGTGACACACCACCCTAGTTATGCTCGGTGTTTTGGCGAATTTTGACACACCAAGCTCAAAAGATTTCCCATCACTGCTCTAGGGATATGTATGTATTTCTGCTCCTGCAGGACTTCATGTTGATCAGAGAAGAGAGAGTTTTAGCTCATGTAATCACAGTAAGTGATGATGACTGTGAGTAGAGGCATATGATTCTGTGGGAGCACAGAACACCAGGGGATGACAAAGCCTCTCATGTCACAGTACTCTTGCAGCTAATCCCCAAGTCTATAGACATTTTAGATTTCTCTTAGCCCCCTGGCTCCAGAGTTTCTTCAGGGATTACTGGATCGTGGCTCCTGGCAGTTGTTCTGGAAAGCAAAATTTATGATTCTGCTTTTCAAGCAATGTTTTTACCTGCAGTTTCCTATCCTTGACTCATGGGATTTCTTTAAAATGTTGTTTGTCCTCTAGTTAAATAATAAAGAAAATTAGTTATTTTTTACTGTGTTAGGCCCTAACGTGGCAACAAAAGATGAAATGCTGCCACTGCTGCAGGAAATTGCTTCCTAAGAAGCCCAGACAGCGCTGTGGTGGTTGCTGGGATACACAGGCGGCGGGAGGTGACTTGCTGAGTGCTGTGCAGGAGGACCTGCTGTGTGATGGGGCGTCCTATCCCTGTGCTGGTCAGTCCCAGAGCCTGTGGCCCCAGAGGGCTGTTGCCTGCTTGAATATGGAGAGAGTGACTTTTTCATTTAATTTTAATTATAATTAAAATTTCAATAGCCAGTTGTAGCTAATGGGCACTTGATTAGACAGTGCAATTCTGTGTCATACACATTTAGATAATTATATATATTTTTAACAATCACAATGATGTTTAGTTTAATGGACTCAGAGTTCCAGCTCTGAGGTCGCCCTGGGAGTTGTTATTAGAAATTGTGACTGTTGGGGGTCATGAGGCTCCTCCAGCAGGACAGCCCCTGCACTTGGCTGGCGGGGATGCTGCCTCCTTGCGCATGAGCGGTCCACCGTGCAGGACTGTAGCAAGAATCCCACAGAACAGGCGTGCTTGATGCTGCCAACAAGTCTGACTCCTGCCTGGATCTCCAAGTCAACTGATGCCTTGCGGTGCCTTTGGGAACCTTGTGAGTCTTAAGTGTTTAGTTAATCTAAGAAGAACTCCTGGCATTTCTGGCACATTTGACCTTTACTCACTCAGAATAAAAACAAAATGAGGCCCTGGCTGGTTGGCTCACTTGTACAGTGTCGACCCGGCATGTGGAAGTCCTGGATTTCATTCCTGGCCAAGGCACACAGGAGAAGCGCCCATCTGCTTCTCCACCCTTCCCCCTCTCCTTTCTCTCTTCCCCTCCAGCAGCCAAGGCTCCATTGGAGCAAAGTTGGCCTGGGCACTGAGGATGGCTCCATGGCCCCCGCCTCAGGCGCTAGAATGCCTCTGGTTGCAATGGAGCAACGCCCACTAGTGGGCATGCTGGGTGGATCCCAGTTGGGCGCATGTGGGAGCTGTCTCTCTGCCTCCCAGCTTCTCACTTCAGAAAAATAGAAAGAAAAAAAAAAGAAATTTGATAAATTGGGCTGAGGAAAGACTGACTACTAAGACTACTGAAGGTTTAATGCCCTCTCAGTTGTCTATCACTACTATTTAGAAATTAGTTCTATAAAAGGTAATACATACACTGTAAAGGGGGCTAATAGGGACAGCCATCAAAGAAGTGAACAGGGTGTCTTTCCAGACCTTACAGAGCACTGTGCCTAACCACCCAGTGTAGAGTCACCCCCAGGGCTTTGCGATATTACCTTACTCTTACTCGTTTTCTGTACAAGCAACATCACTAGCCAAAATGATCATGTTTTATTTGTTCATTTTTTTATTTTATTTCATTTGTTTCATCTGTTTTGTTCATTTATTTGATTTCTCTCCATCCCCAAGTCCCCACCAGAACCCGACCAACATTGTGTCCTTGGTTCTGTGCTGTCATTGGAGAACAAATGTGAGGAGGTAATCTTAGAATACCATAAACTTGAGATAGCCAATCTCAGAAGCGTTCTGCACTCTGTAGATTATCTGTGCGGGAAAGAGATGTCCATCAATTTACTGTGTTAGTTCTGCTGGATGTTAGAGTTTGATTCCCGGTTCCCCACCCTCCTCAGGGTTTCGTTACCACTCTCTTAGGCAGCCTTTCTGTATTGTAATTATTTGACTATCCTGGATCAAAACCAAGTAATAAAACAGCCTCTATTTAGGGGGTCATTATACTACTATAATATATTCTAAGGATTAGAAAAAACTTACTTATGAAAATAGAGGTATTTGTTGGAGGCTTTAAATGTGTATGGTGAAAATAACTAGGTAGGTCTGTAGTTTGAATATATCTTACAAGTATGTAGGTATGTACTTTACTTTTTAAATCAGTTTTATTGATGTATAATTTATATACTATAAAGTGCACTTATTTTAATGGTATATAGTTCAATGATTTTTAACAAATGTAAGGTACAGATATTTTTGATAGAAAAATAAAATGCACCTTTCAGCTCTTGCAGTTAATTGGCTTACTGCAACTTGGAAATTTGAATAAATAGGAGAGTATGGACCACATGGAGCAAGATGATGCCATCCTAGAATAAACAAAAAGTAGCAAATGTGCCTTTTATTGTTCTTACCTGATATAGAAACCCACATGATTCTGCTTTTTATCGGATATATGAGCCTCTTGGTATAGAATTTGTCTCAGTAGTGGAAAAGTATAGATTATTATGCTACATATTGTCTGATGGTAGTTTTTAGGAATATTTGTTAAAATGCAACTTCAGACTTTATGCTTGTAGAAAATAATTTACATTCAATTTATAACAGAGTTTTATTGATTGTGTTCTCATTTGGAATAACTGCAGGGAGAATCACCTGGGCCAGCACAAGTTGGATACCATTTACTAGGGATTTAGCTGTAAGAAGGAACTAATTTCAGTTTCAGTGGTGACAGCTGTTGAGTGAATTTTCGTGTGATACCCTTCCCAGCAGGAAATGATATATTGTAACTTCAGCTTGCTAGATTTCCTCTCCACCCAGCAAATCCAAGCTGCAGGGATTGTGCTTTCTAAATGTCTGAATAGCCTAGTTTATGTGGACAGACTATTTTTTTTTTAAACGGTCAAAGTGGGTAAAATTGTGATTGCGAAAGTAGATATATGAGTGACATACAAAGCCTTTGGTTTCTCCTCCTGAAATAGTTTTTACCTGTGTGCCGTGATTACACCTGGCTTTGTGTGCAAAGGTTGCATTGGGACTCTGTATTCTTTTATAGAACGATAGAGGAGATTACAATTCATTTGAAAGATGTATTAGCTTATTTTTTAATGGTCCAAATAAGTATGTATCTTTGATGCAGAGGTCTGTTGTGATTACTTGTGATGCTTTCTTTACTGCTTTTCCATTTTATACCAGTTTTTACAGTATGATGAACTATGGCCTGCCGGGTGGAAAGGAGTAAATAATGTTACCTTCTTTAGGTTCAAGAGTTCTGGGAAATTCTTGACAAAGAAAGGAGATAAGTTTTATATGTTATTCTTTTTTGAGCCTCAGAATCTGTCTGTTCCTGGGGAGGGTGGGCAGAGAGACCCTCTCCTGCTACCGGAGAGGAATTCATCCCAGTCTGGCTCAGGGCCTGCCTGCCACCCGTAGTCCTGTCCCACCTAGCAGGGCTTCTCACACATGACAGAGAAATGGGCAGTTGCAATGAGGTGTGAGGAGGCCAAGCAGCTCCAAAGATTCCTGAATAGAAGTGGGTCACAGCTTTATTCTTCCTGAAAGAAAGGACTCAGTTTGCTCCAAACGAATCAATATTCAAGATAGCTCCCCTAATAGTCTACACGGCAAACTGTCGCACAGGTTTAAAACTCGATTCCCATGTAAGATGGGAAAGCAAGCATGCTTGCAGTGGACTTGAGGCACTTCCTTTAGTGGACCTCATTGCAGCCTGTATGCTGTGTTCAGTCTGCAGAGACTGACCTTAACTTGGCAAAGAGAAGTCAGGGTAGGTCCCCATCCCACAGGTGTGCCTAGCCCTCGAGAACCCCTGTGTCATGTGTCCTCATTTTACAACAGTGCTGTTCAGTAGGAACATAGAACCTCGAGTGAGAGGCACATATGTAATTTTGAATTATGTAAGTAAAATTAACTTTAATCATTTTAAACTTCTATCCAAAAATGTCCTTTCAACATGGAATCGATATAAAAAATCATCAATGAAATGTTGTGCATTACTTTTTTGTACTAAGTCTGAGAAACTCCAGCGCATACTTTACATTTATTGAACATCTTACTTCAGACTCAGCTGTATTTCGGGTGCCCAGTAGTCTCATTTGGCTAGTGGTTACCGTATTAGCCAGTGCGTCTCTACAAAATTAGATTCCATCGAAAACCATGGAAACGGAGATTGAAATACATATTTGATGTTGACTTTTTGTACTTTGGAAACTTCCTAAGAGTGTAAGGGTAAATAAAATCTTTCCAGATTACCAGGTTATTCGAGGACACCTAAATTCTCCCAATTGAAGATTAATGACTTTATGTGATAGTATCAGAAAGTAGGAAACAAATGCACCCCCTTCCCAACATTCGAGGGAAAAAACTGGTTAATGTTAAAGATAAAGAAAAATAACAATCAGAACATTTTTTTCCTTCTTTTTCCAAGTGAGAGGAGGGGAGATAGAGAGACTCCCACATGCACCCTGACTGGAATCCAACTGGCAACCACCATCTAGGGCCAATGCTCACAACCAAGCTATTTTTAGCGCCTGTGGCAGAGGCTCCATGGATCTATCTTCAGCACCCTGGTCTGATGCACTCGAACCAATAGAGTCATGGCTGCCAGAGGGGAAGAGAGAGAAACAGAAAGAGAAGGAGGGGGGAGTGGAGAAGCAAATGGTTTGTTTCTCCTGGGTGACCTGACTGGGAATTGAACCCAGGACATCCATACACCAGCCGGCGCTCCACCACTGAGCCAACCAGCCAGGCCCTGAACATTTAAATGCAATAAATTTAGGCCCAGATGATGATGATGATTACAATGCGAGTGAGAAATACAGTACTAAACTCTTTTCAGTCATCTATTCTCATCCTCACAACAATGCTTTGAGGAGGTACTTTCAGGATCCCCTCTGTGATGCCTCTTTACCAGTGAGCACACTGAGAGAGATCTAGAGACTCTTGCAAAGTCACACAGTGGTGTGTAAAGCCCTGACCAGTGCATTCTGAATCCTGTGCTTTTAGTCACTCTCCTTACCGCCCTACTTAGTCTTGCCTCCATCATGATTGTGTTGGGCAACTGGGACTTGGAAAAAATTATGCAAATGAAGAGAAGTTGTTGCTCATTCCTGAACTGTTGCAACTACTGCAGTTCTCCATGCTATTCCTTCCAGTTTTCCTGAAAAGGAGAATGTGCCTGGAGAAGTAATCACCCTTAGAAAGCTGACTTGTGCCCTCTCATTTTGTCAGT
The DNA here is from genome assembly GCA_037038555.1 of Rhynchonycteris naso. NCBI lineage: Eukaryota > Metazoa > Chordata > Mammalia > Chiroptera > Emballonuridae > Rhynchonycteris > Rhynchonycteris naso. The sequence continues at coordinate 23,335,391 of CM073000.1, forward strand.
TATACCCTGTGGCATTCAGGCCACTGCAGTGGAGCTCCCGATTACCACTCTTGGAGCCAGCGTGTGATAATCCATCTTCTGCTAACGATCAGTGCCACAGCATGAAAAGGTTATTATTTTTTCTTAACCAGCTAATCTTGCCACGAGACCCGCAAATTCACTTTCATATAATTTCTTCTCTTGGTTTTGAATTCTCAGTTGCAATACTCAAAAACAATTCCCTGCTGAGGGCCTGAGTGCTCATGTTGTTATTTGTGGTGCTTTACACGAGACTTAGATTTCTGTTGTTTCTACAAAGGCCAGGGACCAAGCTGTCTTTTCTGTATGATTCACAGATCAAATGTGTGCAGATAGGTCTGTTTCAGATTTGCCTGTTTATATATCCCTGTGTTTTTAGTCTATAAATTAGATGTCTGTATTGAAGTGTTTTGGGAAAACTCTGCTTCCCTGGGGATATGATGAATTATGCCTTCCTGTCTCAGTTCTTCAACCTCCCCACCCCTTTGGATGGATTTAATTGGATTTTAAATAGGATTATTTTAATTTGGTTACATAAATATATTATGAATATTTTGAAAGTCTTCTTTCAGCTTTTAATATATTGAAACTGTTAGCCTTACAATTTTCTGTTTATTGCGGTTTTTTTTTAGCTGTATCGGAAACCTAGTTGTGCTTATTACCTCTTACTGTTTAATGAGCAAGATAATATGGGAGGAGAAAGATCCTCAGATGTGACTGAGTTTTAATTAAGTTGCATGAAAGTTTATTGAACAAATGCTACAATAAGAAGATGCTTTAATATGCTCTGTATATTATTAGTTCTCTTGTGATAGACTAGATAACTTGGGACCATCACCTCAAAATAAAAAATCAAAGACAAACATTGAATTGCTTCTGTGCCAGCAAAGTGTTCGTTACCCACAACTGCAAAATTCTGTTTTCTTTAGAAACTACTATTAGGCATATGTTTAGGTTTTTAAAGGTTTTAAACTTGACAAAGCCTCAATTTTTTATTAAAATGTCAATTTAGCACTCTGTTATTGCAAAAGGAGAAAGGATTTAAAGTTTGCTTTTTATTTTAATGTTTTTGTTTATAGATCTGCCTGTCAGGACCTACCTACCGGATTTCAGTTTTCTCCTTGCCTCTGTATGTTTTTAAAGACTTTATTTTTAATTTCTTTTTATTTTATTTATTTTAGAGAGGAGACACAGAGTGAGTGAGAGAGAGAGAGAGAGAGAGAGAGAGAGAGAGAAAGGGGGGAGGAGCTGGAAGCATCAACTCCCATATATGCCTTGACCAGACCAGTGCAGGGTTTTGAACTGGCGACCTCAGTGTTCCCAGGTTGACACCTTATCCACTGCACCACCACAAGTCAGGCAGCCTCTGTATGGTTTTTAAAATTTTTCTTTTGTTTGTTTTTTGTTTTATTTTTGCCACCTTACCCAATCTCCTCATTTCTAAACTGTTGTTTAGAAATTTCCTTGGTTTTGCTTGTTTCTTTCTGCCCGTCCATCTGATACATGCTAACTGCCCAGATTCCAAGAAAAATAGACTTTCTTATTATTCCAAAATGCCATCTCCTTATCACATGCTCACCTTTAATCCCCTACAACAACCTTAATAATCTCAAATCACATACTTTATGAACGTGGTTAAAATTTAAGACTGTTTTAATGCATGCAAAATTGTTAAACTACAAATGATAAAAATACTAAAACACCCAGGCCTTTGACTTTTATGTGGCCATCCCATTCTGCTTCTAAGCCTTCAAAATCAATTTATTCTCTGACTGTAATCTCTTACTTTCCACTATACCCCCAGTCCCTCATGCACACTGATTGTCATCTTCTCATCTCAGCCTTCCAAGCTCGTCCCCAAAGTCACCTCTCTCCCTTCTGCTTTAATAGGCTTCTCCAGTCAGCCTCGACTCTGCTGTCAGTCATTTCAACATTCTAACAACATTCCAGAATCCTATAGTCTGTGTTTCGAAAGCATATACCTTTTTCTATTCAGTGCCATTTTATTGCTTAAGAAGCTTCAATGCCGCATGTTGCTTATGTCCTCCCAGACTTCTTCTGGGAGAGACTTGTTCTCTTTGCTCAGGGAGCAGGGGAGCACTGTTGTGGTGCTCGTCACGTTGTACTCCTGCATCATCTCTGATTCTTCACTGCGCTGTGACTCTCCCTTGTTACAAAGGGGCTTCAGGGGTGTGTGCTGAGTGATTCAGGGACCATACGGGGCGCTTGCATGCGTTTAGGTTGGTTTTGTTGTTTTCTCAGTCATTAGAATCTGTTATATGCAGATAAAGACAAAAAGTGGGAGAAAGTCTGTTATGGAGAGTCCAACTAATGGCGTTTATATGGTTGTTTGGGTTTTATGCACTTATATTGTTGTTTAGGTAGTGAAAGTGTTAATTTTGCTGGTACAGTGGAAAAATTGTTATATTTTAGCAAAAGTACACCGCATTCTTTACAACCTAAATTATTCTAATGTAATTGACTACTCACTGAACCACATCTTCATTTTAACTACATTTCTGGCTTTTGGTAGTTTGAGGAAACTCTATCATTCACCCTTAGTGCCTTTCACCTGCTATTCTAGCAAATAAAAGATAAATTATGCATAAAGGATGCAAGTACTGTATATCACTGCAATCCACCATATTTGTGGAACAAACTGATACATAGTTAGACTTGCCTTTTTTCTTTTTTCCTTTTTTAAAAACTTATGGCCAATTAGTGGCTAAACAGAATTAAAATAAAATTTTGATTTTTTTTCAGGATTTTCTCATTAGTTAATCAAATATTCCTCTTTATAGTTAGTATAAAAATTATGTCAGTGACATAATTTGAATTTTGTGGCCCATTAAAATATTTGTTTGTCTGCTGTATTGAAGATATGGAACTGGTGATACATCCCCATTTATTCTTTTATGGAAAGTTAGAAGCAGGAAAACATTTACGCCTCCTGAATCCCCCTTTTAAAAAATTGTATGTAAGTGACAGTGACTATTTCTTAAAGTAACATTGTTTAAAATGTACAGATAGTATTTTCTGCTGGTCCTACATGTGTTTATGTATCTCTTAAACCAATTAGAAATGATTTTGCTGTTATAAATGAACTATTACTAGTTCTGTTACATTCCCCAATATAAGAAATGCTCTGTTGTGAAATTAATTTTTTTAAATCATGAACATGAGACTGTTCAGACAGCTCATTGATGGAGCAGCTGTGTTCATTGCGAAGCAATATGACATAGAGCTGGCTCTGAGCTCTGGGTGTGGTGGAAAGGGCCCTCGCTTCCCTGGCTGCCTGTTGTGCATCTTGTTTTGTAGAATCTCTTGGCATTTCTGGGTAAAAGCCAAAGGTCCGGTTCTGTGAGCTACTGTGAATTGTTCCCCGGGACTTTTATTCTCTTGTGTAGTGCTGCTTGACCCATCTTTTCCCTACCCTGATTGCCGTCCTTTCTCCATCTATTGACACTCCTTTTGGGCGCTCCTACCTTCTCTTGTCTGGAATCTAGCAGTGTTCTTCCAACTGATTTCCTATTGCCCAATCTCTCCTCTTTCTAGTCACTCCTCCATTCAGCTTTCTTTCTCAAGTGTAAACCTGATTATGAGAATTCTTGCCTTAAAATCTTTTCATGGTTTTTTATTGCCTGTAGAATATTGGGTACAATATTTCCCATGACCTGTTTTTCTCCTGTTATATCTGAAAATTTCCCCCATCACAGCCTCATCTACCCATAGCTAGTTCAAATATGTATTAAGTAGCTATAGTGTACCAACTCTTCTAACCAAAACATAAATTATCCCTTCTGATCATGAGGAGAAATATCATCCTAATTCCGAAACAAATACCTTCTCATGGGTTCCATGTTTGTCCTCACTGGGTTGACTGGTAGCCATTTTCCTGGCCATTAATAATATTTTTAGAGATATGATGCCTGTAGAGTTTCCTTATATCTGCTTGGTAGTTATTGATATCCAGTAAAGTCTATGACTAATCATCGCTACCCTTCTCTTTCTGTTCACCTTTTTTCCTTGGAATTTAGCCCTTTTACATGTCCTATCAAAGTGTTGACGCCTTTTTATATATCTCCTCTTTGTACTTAGTATACTACATTAATCTGGGCTGAGAGAAACTTTCTTGTGGTAACCACTGGCTCTGTTTACGCCATAACTATAATCTTGTTTATACATCGTTTTACCACCTAAATTAGGGGACTTTTGTGTTTGTTAATTATTTGATCTGAACAATCCTGCTAGATGGTTACAATCAACTTATAGACTAGAAGCTGCAGCTTACAGGGGTCAGTGGAGTGGCCCGGACATCCCAACTGGGTGGTGGCTCTTCTCCAGGACCCTCTTCCTCCTCCTTCCAGGCTGTCTTGTTCTGATCTACTGGTCAAGACTGCAGTTGCTCTGTGTACTGGAATAGGATTTACCATTTTAATTAATACTTTGAGTGTATTATATCATTTAATTTACCAGCATTTCTGGCAGTCATGCAATCCTGGCATTTTCAGTGCCATTTTACAAACGAGGATAGTGCAAACAAAAACAGTCAGGTGACACACCCTGTTTGCTAACTAGTGATGTAGAGGACAAAATCTAGGCCACATCACAGATGCCTGGCTTTCTGCTTTGCCATTGCCCCGTGCTGCCTCCTCACTCCGCTGTAAGATAGATTGGAAAGCGAACTTTTTATTTTTATTTTTGGGATTGCATTGACACAATTATCTGGTTTTGCTGTATATTAAAATGTAAACTTAAAATTAAATGGCAACTGTTGGTTTAGTTAACATGAGTTTTCTGTGCCGTAGACCCACTGTGATTAAAGATATGGATATAATCTAATGACACATTAGTTGTTAGAAATTTGTTACTTAAGGAATAACTAATCCCAGAGGAAGGTGTGTTTAGGGTCTGGGACTGTTCTGTATGCCTCCTTGGCATTCCACTCACCCTGCTCTCAGGATTTTCAGGCCATTCTTCACCCATGGAGGGAGGAGTTAGAGAGGGAAGCTACACTCCTCGTGGTCTCCCAGGCAGTGGCGCAGCACCCTGGGCTGCACTGTCATGTTGCTTCACCATCCACACCGATTTTTGAGTCAGTCTGATTGACTGGTTGTAGGAACAGCAGTCTCTCTACAGAGCATCTTGAGTTTATACATTTCTATTGTTCAGCAGCAAGACTCTTCGCTGACCAGGTAGAATGTAGAGGGTCTGGAACTCTTTACAATCATGACGATCCTTTACTCCACATTTCCCTTTAGCTGTGGAGTCTGCGTAGATCATGGTGTGGTTGTGGTTTTCTATGTAATCTAGCAGCTGGTTTTCACTCCGTCCTGTCTGAATGTCTGCATCTGAATCAGTGTTTATGGACTTGAGCATGGGTGTGGTGTTATGTAAGAAGATGAAAAATTACAAAGGCTTTAGGTGCATACCAAGTTTAAAAATCCTAATTTATGAATAATATTACGGGAAAACATTATGGTACGTGAAGAAATAGGGAATTGGGAGTCAAAAGACTTCATTGCTGACTTGTTTTCTGATCTAACAAATTTTGAACTCCTCTGAGCCTTTGTTTCCTCATTTGTCAAATGTAAAACGAAGATGCTGTCTCAGAGTGCTCTGAGGATGTATGTAGTGTGCTATTCAGATGTTATTTATTTTAATAAACAGTGGTTTCTATATGTCAGGTCTTTTAAAATAATTGTTTTATTTTTCAATTACAGTTGACATACAATATTATGTTAGTTTCAGGTGTAAAACATGGTGATTAGACATTTATATGCCTTACAAAGTGATCACCCCGGTAAGTCTAGTGCCCGTCTGACATCATACATAGTTGCTACAGTGTTACTGATTGTATTCCCTATGCTGTACTTCAGGGAAGTTGTTTCAACTCAGACCACCTGTCAACACTGCAAAGCAAGCATCATTATCTCCCCTGACAGATAAGGAGCCGGGGCTATGGAGAGTCTGAGTAACTTGCTGAGGGATTTTCTGCTAGTGAGTGATTGTACCTGATTTAGGCTCCAGGTTCTTTGCTCTGGTGCTGTGCTGTTAATGAAGGATCAGCAGCAGAGGTTTGAACTTTAACGACAATTTGCATTATGTTTCTAAGAAATGCAAGTGGCCCGCTAGACTAGGAATGAGGGAGGGCCAGACTGTCACTGTATTTTGTACTGTTTTTAGGTAAGTTGCTTAAATGTGTTCTATTAGATATCTTTCAAACATGTAGCATATTTCAGCTAGTTTTATGTGTAAAATGTTGCCTCATTCTGATTTTATACCAGCATAAAAATTTCCTTTTGATGTGATCAGAATGCTTTTAGAAATCTTATTTTAATAATTTGTTTCTTTTTCTTTTTAGTCATTCCTACACTGGTCAAGATTATAGTACGCAGGGAAATGTTGGGAAGATTTCTTTAGATCAGATTGATTCGGTAAGCATCACATCCTTTAAATTAGGTCTTTGTCGATGAAGGAAGCACAGGTTTTCTTCAACCAAAGATTATTTTTGGGTGGGAAGATGGAACGAGAATATTACTTCTTTGACTGTCAATCATTTTGAAAGGAAATCCCATGTGCTATACATAAGATTTTTTTAAATCATAGGAACATCAAAATTAATCAGAGAATTGTTTGTAGCCTGACTGGTGGTCACACAGTGGATTAAGCGTCAGCCCAGGGCACTGAGGGTCCCGGTTCCAAACCCCGAGGTCGCTGGCTTGAGTGCAGGATCATTGACATGATCCCAAGGTTGCTGGCTTGAGCCCAAGTCATTAGCTTGAGCAAGGGGCCAGGGGACTGACTGGAGCCCCAGGCTGAGGCACATATGAGAAGCAATCAATAAAAACAAAAAATAAACAAAATAAACACAGTGCAAGCAACTACAAGTTGATGCCTCTCATCTCTCTCTCTTCCTGTCTCTCTCTTTATAAAGAAAGAAGACAAAGAAAAAAAAATTGTTTTCTGATGAAAACAGGATTTAATTATTCCAAAGAGTAGATAGTGCTTATGTGTTTGTATTTCAATACCACATACACTTAGAAAAGAAGAAATGGAAAACACTAAATGTATGTGTTTGCTGGGGCTACTGTAACAAAATAACCCAGACTGTGTGCTTTAAACAACAGAGATTTATTTTCTCCTAATGCTGGAGGTTAGCAGTCCCAGATCAAGGTGCCAGCAATTTGATTTCTCCTGGGGCGTCTGCTCTCTCTGTTCTCACGTGATCTTTCCACTGTGCACACATCTCTGGTGTCTCCTCTTCTTAGAAATTGGACCAGGACCCCACCCCTATGACCTCATTTAACTTTAATTACTTCTTTAAAGCCTCGTATCCAAATACAGCCACATTCTGAGGTACGAGGAGTTAGGACTTCAGTATGAATTTGGGGAGGGTCACATTTATTCTGTAACACTAAGTGTAGGCTCCCATACTTGGGTTACCACTAGAGTACTGGCCAGCTCATTTCAGCTGCATTTCATGATTCCATAGCAGAATGAAAGAGTAGCATAGTTTATGAAAATCTGTAAGATTTTTCTTTAATACATAATTGAATTTCCACTTTATCCAAAAAAACGGAAAATAAATCAGCCATAAGTAATCTTTGTTTAGACAATTACCAAATTATTTACAATAAATTGAAAATATATTGAGATTATAGTGCTTGGAAGCAAGAATTATAGTAAGGTGAGTAGGGAGAGACCATGAGTTTTTAGAAGTTTTTAGAGACCAGAGGAAAAGGTCTTACCTTTATGAAAAATTAGTATCAATACTTACAGTTAAGATGTCTAGAGATAACAGTAGGATTGCCCACCTCATACAGTTGATTTGAAATTTGTTTTCAAGGATGCCTTATCCTTTTCTCAGTTATTTCATCTCTAATACTTCCTCCCTAACATATGATTGTATTTCTATTATGTGAGTGATTAGAAATTAATTCTGTCACATTCACAAGCAAATGTGAACTTGGTTGGATACTGTAGGAAGATACAAAAATATAGTCATTAATTCACTTAGTGATTATATATTGTGCCCATCAGTTAGGTACCAGCCACTGTGTTGTGGATACAGAGGTTAATAGAACAGAAAGTACCTCTATCTTGATTGGCCTTACTTGAGGGAGGTAGACAGCATAGTAAAAAATAAGTAAGCAATGTAGTGGTAAATTCCATTAGGTGCTGTGATGATCATGTTTGTGTGAGTCTATGGCTGAGATCCTGAGCTAAATGATACAGGTAGATACTTCTCTGGATCTCATCCTGGCTCTGTATGTCTACTGCCTGCTCCTCACAACAGTCCTTGATGTTCTCAATTTCTTATCTAAATGTTTCCTTTAGATGTCTCTTCTAACTGAAACCTGGTTCTCTCGATGGCACTGCCCTGTAGCCTCTTTCAAGTTTCAGCTGCTTTTTTCTCCCACCCTCTACGTAGGTATGGGATGTCTCTTCCTCGGTCCACATTACCACTTCCAAACTTTCTCTGCCTTCCATAGTCAGAACTCTAACTCTTTTAATAAAAAAATATTAAATTTATTGGGGTGCCATTGTTTAATAGGATCATATAGGTTTCAAGTGTACATTTCTATGCTACATGATTTGTATATGGCATCGTGTGCCCACCACCCGAAGCCAGATCTTCCGTCATTATATATATGGCCCTGCCCCTCTCCCTTCTCTCTGGGACCCATCATACTGTTGTCTCTGTTTATGGGTTTCCGTTTTATATCCCACATGTGAGTGAAATCATGTAGTTTTTAGCTCTTTTTGACTGACATATTTATTATGTTAATTGATTTTAGTGAGGGAGGAGGGGAGAGAGAGACAGGAACATTGATCTGTCCCCGATGTGCCCTGGCCTGACTGACTTATTATGCTTAGCGTGGTATTCTCAGGGTCCATCCATGTTGTAAAGGGCACTATGACATCATTTCTTATGGCTGAGTAGTATTCCATGGTATAAATGTACCACATGTTCTTTAAAAATTTTTTTTTTAATTTATTGATTTTAGTGAGAGAGGAAAGGAGAGAGAAAAAGACGGGAAGATCAAGCTACTCCTGATGTGCCCTGACCGAAATCAAATGGGCAACCTTTACGCTCTGGGATGATGCTCAGTTGAATCTTCTAGCCAGGCCGTGTCCATGCCCCATTTTCTGGGGTTTTTTTTTTTAAAGATTTTATTAATTGATCTTACAGAGAGAGGAGAGAGAGGGGCTGGAGAGTGAGAAGTATCAACTCATAGCTGCTTCAGCTTCATTGTTCATTGATTGCTTATCATATGTGCCTTGACGGGGCAAGCTCAGGGCTTTGAACCGGCGACCTCAGCATTCCAGGCCAATGCTGTATCCACTGCGCCACTACAGGTCAGGCACCACATCTTCTTTATCCAGTACTCTATCTGAGGACACTGGTTTTATCCATGTCTTGCCTACCATGAACAATGCTGCGATGAACATGGGGCTGCATGTGTCTTTGTGAATAAATGTGTTCAAGTTTTTTGGGTTAGCTACCCAGTAGAAGGCTTGCTGCATCGTGTGCTAACTCTATTATTAATTTTTTGAGGAGCCTCCAGACTGTTTTCCAGTCTCCATTCCCTCATTATATGCTTTATTATATGAGTTTAATTTATACAATAGTGAATGTAATAGTGACTGTTTGTTTTTCCTTCACTTAACTGATTTACAGGGAAAATTATGTTTTATTCACCTTTGTGTTGCCTAAAACATCCAATAAATATTTGTTCTGTGACATAGACTTGAAAAGCCTGTAGTTCGTTACAGATATTGAGGATGTTGACTATTCATTGATGATTTTGAATTGGAACAATAGTTAAAAATAATGATTTTGTAGTAGTATGAAGGAACAGGAATGTACAGATAGAAGGCATTTTAGTAGTAGTGCTGTCAAGGGAAGACAGGGACCTGACTGAAGTGGGTTAGGGACGGGAAAATGTAGTCACTACTGTGAAAAGATGAAGAAACTGGCTGGCCACTAGAGGGCGCAGCAACCTCAGGCAAAGTGAGACCTGCTCCTATTTACAGGTGGAACTGAACTTACCAAGGAATACATGAGGGGGTGAGAATTTAAGTCTCTGGAGGAGGATATTAGAGGAAGTCAGAGAAAATGCAATTGGTACCATAAATGAAAAAGTTGACATTTCTTTGATGCTGAAGGAAAGACCTGTAATTTCTTTCTTTCAACTGTTGATTTCATTAACACATTTATTTGAGTATTTCTTTTGAGAACAATTTGTCTTATTTTTGTATTCTTCTTTGTTTTGGAGCTATTTTAAAAGTTTATTTGTGATTGAGGCACTGTACTTTTGAACATTTATCTCAGGGAAATGAAATCTTATATTTACACAAAAACTGTACATCTGTTTATATGAAATAGCCCCAAATTGGAACTAACCCAAATGTCATTCAGCAAGTGAATAAACAAATGTTGGTTTCTCCATAACATGGAATATTACTCAACAATAAAAAAGGAATAAACTATTGATACCTGCAACAACTAATATGAATTTTGTGGGAATTATGCTGAATAAAAAGCCTAATTCCAAAACATTACTGACTCATTCTATTTATATAACACACTTGAAATTACAAACTTATAGAGATAGAGAACAGATTAATAGTTGCTAAGAGTTAGAGGATGGGGGCAGGGTGCAGAAATTAGGTAGGGGTGGTTATAAAAGACATGCGGGATCCTGTGGTGATATAATCGTTCTGCATCTTGACTGTGGTGACCGATACATGAACCCACACACGATAAAATTACATAGAAGCTAAAGGAACTATAGTGATTCACACATAAGTGCAACTGGGGAAATCTAGGACTAGTGGATTATATCAGCGTCAGTATCTTGGATGTGATAATATACGTTAGCTTTGCAAAATATTACCTTTGGGAGAAATTGGGTATACGATATCTATGTATTATTTCTTACAACTGTATGTGAATCTATAATTTCTCAAAAGATAAAGTTTAATTTAAAAATTTAAAAAGAAATAAATGAAATAATTTGTAATAATATATATTATTTAATCCCCCAAACCAAAATACTTATAATTTCAACATGTAGCCAATATAGAAATATTAATAAGAAAAAGAGTTCATCTGTAATCACAGTAAGAAAGTAATCCTTATAATTTTTGTTTTTTGTTCCAGTTTGACTGAATCCGTAATTTGCAAATTAGAATGAATTTCCAACCAATAGTGTGAGGGACTTGGTAAATCTTCCATATAACTGAAAATTCTTTTTTCTTGTAGCTTTCTATCAAATCCTTTCCACCTTGCATGCGTCACTTACACAAAGTCTTGCGGGAAAATCACCATCTCCGTCACGGAGGCCGCATGCAGTATGGCCTCTTCCTGAAGGGCATTGGCTTAACGCTGGAGCAGGCATTACAGTTCTGGAAGCAAGAATTTATCAAAGGAAAGATGGATCCAGACAAGGTAATTTTGAAAAACGGGAGCAGTCACTTAAATTTTACTATCGTCTGAAAATTGGAAAATCTGTTTTTGTTTTTCTTTTGTTTGTTTGCTTTTGTTTGGTTTTTGAATATGCCCCTGAAATGTAGTTGAAAATTCTAAAAGATAAACATGCCTTCGGTTTCTTTTCGGGAAAAAGAAATTCGTGTGTAAATGTAATAGAGGTTAAACAAAAGATTAGGAGAGTTAAGATAATTCCAAGGTGAAGACTGGAGCGGCAGTGTAAGGTGTAAAGCAATGCTTAAATGAAGAGTCTTCCCTCTGCAGGTTTACGGCCAGTAGTTGTGATAGGACTGAAATTGCTTTCTGACTTATATTTCTGTGGGCATGTGTGTGTACGTAGAGTATACAAGTATACGTGTGTGCGCACGCCATTAAGTCGGCTCCGGTTCCTGGCGACTCTGTAAATGAGTGATGCTCGCGTCCTGGCCTCGACAGCCTGCTCAGCTCCTGTAGACCCGTGCTTCTGGTTTCTTTTATTGAATCAGTCCGTCTCGTACTTGGTCTTCCTTTTTCTTCTGCTGGCTTCTATTTTGCCCAGCATTACTGTCTTTTCAATAATAACCCTGCCTTGTCATGATGTGCCCCGAAGTACGATGGCTTCAATTTTTCATTTTTGCCTCCAGTGATGTTTCAGGCTTAATTTGCTCTGCGACCCGATTGTTTTGTCTTTCTGGCTGTCCAGGATACCCGGTGGAGCTCTCCTTCAACACCATATTTCAGATGAATCCATTTTTTTTCTATTCGCCTTCTTTGCTGTCCAACTTTGACACTGTACACAGTAATTGGGAATGCAGGGTGTGGATGATCTTAACCTTGACCTCTAATGACACATCTTTGCTCTTGGTGACTTTCCTAATTCTTCCTTCCATTGCCATCCTTCCGAGTCTCAGCCTTCTCCATTTGAATTGATGACCAGACTGAAGCAAGCATTCTGATGTTTCTATTGTGTATTTCTTCTGTAGTCGTGATTTTTGTCTTAATGTTCAGCTGCAGTCCTGCCTTGGCCCTTTTCTTCTTTCACTTCCATCAGAAGTTGTTGCAAATCATTGCCACTTTCTGTCAGTACAATAGTGTCATCTGCATATCTTAAGTTGTTGATATTTTTTCTACCAATTTTCACTCCTTCCTCTGAGTCTAGCCTAGTTTCTCATTTGTTCTGCATATAGCAAATAAGGAGATAAAATGCACCCTTGCCCATAGGAAACTATTCTGTCTCTCCATCTTCTGTCCTGGCGGTGGCTTCCCGTCCACAATACAGGTTATGCATCAGGACAGCCAAGTGCTGAGCTATGACCTTTTCTCTCAGGACAACCCATAGCCTTTTATGATCCAGATAATTAAAAGCTTTACTTTCGTCTAGAAAACATAGGCTAATCCTCTTCAGAAATTCTTTGGAGCACTTCAATATCCAGTGACTGTTTGCAAGTAGATCTTGACTTCCTCTTTTTTGAATCCAGCTTGACTATCTGTCATTTCTTGCTCTATAGAAGGTAGTAGCCTTTGTTACATCACCTGTAGTGTCACTTTACTTGTGTGGGAAATTAGAGCAATGGTTTTAGAGCTACTACTTCTTGGCATCTCCTTTCTTGAAGATTGGGATGTATATTGACCATTTCTAGGCTGTAGGTCATTGCTTTGTTTTCCATATTTGTTGATATATTTTTGTTGACATACTCCTATGTCATTTCTGTGGCTTGAAATAATTCTATTGGTATCCCATCTACTCCTGGTGATTTATTTCTTCCCAATATTTTTACTTTCTAAAAATACAAATTTTTCCTCATAGGAATCTTCTTCAAAGCTACCTGTCATCCTTCTGTCTCTCCTTGTATAGATTTTCAGTATACTGTTTCCACGTTCTCTTTATTTTTTCCTGGTCAGAGAATGTGCTTCCTTGTTGGCTTGAATTTTCCCTTTATTTCCTTAATCTTCTGGTTCTAAGCCCTGTTTTTCCTTTGTAATTGTTTCTTCTATCTCATCATATTGATATTGCAATAGTTCTCTTTATCTCTATGTAATAGTTATTGAAGAACTGAGTTCAGGTTCCCAAGCCTGCTTTTGTCACCCTTTGCTTTTGCCTCTCGTCTCTCTCTAACAATTTATAATGTTTCTTCTATCCTGCATCTCAATTTGTCTTTCCTTTTTACTTCTGGCATTGTTTTGTTTTCTTTGTGTTATTTTCCATTCTTTCCTGATAATATTTCTTGTTTCAGTTCTTCTGGCTCTTGGTCAATTGAGTTTGACAATGCAGATTCGTTTTTATGTGGACTTCAAATCCATCAGGAATGTTATTTGCGTTATACTACGACACTATGATCCTTTAGTGCTTTGTTTTTTTTTAGCTTTACTCTAATGTTTGGGATCAGCAGTTCATGGTCAGTGGCACAGTCTGCTCCTGGTCTTGTTTTGGCAGAGAGATTGCAGCGTTTCCATCTCCCGCTTCCAATTACATAGTCTGATTTCTGCGTCGGCCATCTGGTGCTGCCCCTGTGCAGAGCTGTTGTTCGCTTGTTTGAAGCATGTGTTTGTGATGGACAAGTTGCTAGCTTCACACAAATTCATGAGCCATTCTCTTGCTTTATTTCTGACTCTTAATTTATTTTGTTTTTATGGCATTTGATTCTGATTTATTTCCTACTTTCGCGTTCCCGTTTCTGTATTTATCAGCATATCTTCCTTTGATGTGTGATCAGTTTCTTCTTAGTTACTTGTATCAAAATTTTTAATATTTTCTTCTGCAGTCTCTGTAGAAGGAACACAGATTTGAATGATGATTATGCTAATAGTTTTTACTAGAAGTCTGACTACGTACCCGGCACATATAATGATATTTTCAGGACTGAGAGATATTAAGAGCAAAGTGAAAACAGTTTAAAATGTTTTCTGTTGTGTTATGCTGAACTGTGTTATGGAGCATTTTAGGTAGACATTAACCCTTTGAGTAATGATTTTTTTCATGCTCGCTGACCCCCAGAGTGAGGAGTTTTTTTTTCCAAAAAATGAAATTAGTTACAGATACAGTTTTATTAACTTAAAATCATATTTGTTTGATAACCAATTTATGGAAACAAGAACATACATTTGCCTTTTTTTAATGTTGCCTTACACATTTTTAAAATAAATCGATCACACTCTGGATGGTCAGGAGGCACGAGGACATACATGAACGTTCATACTACTCAAAGGGTTAAAAGAACTGCTTTAAAATCTATCTATAATACTCAGAGTCCCACTCTTATTCCTTATTTGCAAGTATTAGCTGACAACATTTTACTTTGGAAATATGTCCCTTCAAAGCCATGGCACTGTGGTATGAAGTAAATTTTTTACTGTTTATTTCTTGGTTTGCTGCTTCTTAGTAAAGGTAAAGATGGTAAAAACAAGGACATTTACCAAGTACATTTTATAATACTTTATTATCTCTTAAATTAGTCTGGTAGGGCTACCATAGAATACCATAGTTTGATGCAGTAAGCAGTGGAAGTTTATTTTGTCTAGTGCTGGAGGTTGGAAGTCCAAGATCAAGGTGTCGGCAGATTTGTTTTCTTCTGACCCTCTCTTCCTAACCTCCAGAGAGCCACCTTCTTGCAGTGTCATAACCTGGCCTTTTCTTGTGCTTTCCCTTCCCTGATGTCTTTTCCTCTTATAAGGACACCAGTCATCTGGGATTAGTCTATCCTTACCTACTGACCTAGCCTTAGTTACCTCTTTAAATGCTCAATCTCCAAATACAGTCGCGTTGTGAGTTAGGGCTCCAACATTTGAACTTTACAAGGACACAGTTCAGTCCATAACATGTCTCTAGCTTTCTATATATGAGTTAACATTCTTTTATAACATCTAAAAGATTTTACATATTTGTCTTAAAAATTATTTTCATTGATAATCATCTGTGGATTCTTAATTTATCATGTAATAGGATTTTCTTTTTTTTTAATTTAAATTTATTGTGTTTACATAGATTCTAGTGTCTCCCCCAAATGCACCCCCCTTCTCCTGTGTTCCCCTCAACATCCCTATTGTAGGATTTTCTTTAAATATAGTTTTGGCTAATGTTATTAGACTTCTATTATATATATACTTTTTATTTTAAGGCAGTGGTTCTTAACCTTTTTTAAGGTACCGAACCCACCAGTTTCATATGCGCATTCACCGAACCCTTCTTTTGTGATAAATAAAATAGGATTTTTTTTCCAAATTCAAGACATAGGTATATGTTTTATTATTGGTGCATAAAACGAGCCGTGCATGAACATCACCTTGCTCAAAGAACAAAACCAACAAAGTGCAGGAACTCACAACAAATTACGGTATTACTTTATTCTGGCTTCCACGGCAGGGGCTTTTCTGAACCCCTGAGACTGACTCATCGAACCCCTAGGTTAAGAACCGCTGTTTTAAGGTAACATTCTGATTATAGAAAATATGAGAAATATCAAAAATTACCTGCCATTTCCCCATTCAGCAATAATTACTCTGAACATTGTAGCCTTTCTCTGCAATGTAGGTAGCTAGATACCACTTTGTTTCTCCTCATTTTAAGAATTGCCATTATATTATGATCATTTTTCCATGTTGCTGAGTGATTTTTGAAAATATCATTTGGATTAGCTGGATGACAACACATCCTTTGAAAGTAATATAATTTGGTTAATTGTTCCCCTGTTATTGGACATATGGTTGTGTCTGTTTGACTCTGTCATAAATGGTACTGCAACTGATATCTTGAGCACATAAATCTTTTATTATAGTTCTGGTTATGTCCTCTGTATCTATTCCTCAGGTAATAAAATTACCTGGTGAAAACTGGCAGTTTTAAACTTTTGATGTATGCCATGAAATGACTGTTTGGCAAGATTTTAAGTTCGACTCTGATCAAGCTATGTATCTTTTTTTGTCACCGATATTGTATATTATTACTTTAAGATATTTTTTGATATTTCATTAGGAATTTGATCTATTAAGTAGGTAGATGTATGGGGTTCTCCAGAGAAACTGAACCAATAGAACGTGTGTGTATTAAAAGTGGTTTATTATAAGGAATCGCTCACATGAGAATGGAGTCTGACAAGTCCCAAGATCTTCAGTCAGCACACCGGAGTCTCAGGAGTGCTGATGGTGTAGTTCTAGTTCAAGTGCAGTATAGGCTTGAGACCCAAGAAGAGCCAGCATTTCAGCTTGAGTCCCAAGGCAGGAAAACATCCACGCTCCAGCTTAAGGCAGTCAGGCGGGAGGAAGTGCCCTCTTACTCCCTGGAGGGTCAGCCGTTGTGTTCCATTCCTATCTTCCAAGGATTAGCCTAGTCCCACCAGTACCAGGGAGGGCAGTCCGTCATACCAGTTTACCAACTCAGCTGCTAAGCTCATTCAGAAACACCCTCATGGACACATCCAGAATGTTTGGCCAAAGTCGAGGCATCCTGTGTCCCAGTCAAGTAGACACAAAATTAACCATCAGTAAATAAATCTTTATGAACTGTGGAGAAAGTTAGGCTGTGGTTTTGAAGTGAAAAGAGAGAAATGCGTTATCATTTTAGCTCAGCTTGTGCTGTACAGTGAGAGCAGAAAGAGGGGAAAACCTCTGAATACGGGCCCTTTGACTTGCACACCTTTCACTGACCCGCCATTTTGTATGTATCTGGATGGCCTATGTACAAATGTCATCAGTATTTAGTTATTTTTAAACCTTTGTGTTTGAAAATATTTTTCAAGTGGGATTTTTATTTTGTAATGTAAAAGTTTGTTTTCAAAAATTATTGCAAAGGAAATCAATAAATAATTTGTACCTTTCTAGATAATATATAGCAGTCTGTATATTCAGCTTATTATGGATTACAGCAAATACATTATTTTGACAAAAAGATTATAAATTATACTTATGATTTATGGTGTCTGTCTAGTGTTCTATTGTTAGTCTGTATTTGTGAATACATGTTCATATTTTCCTCAATTATATTATATATTTTGCAATGAAATGTAATATGGCATCTTTTAGTTTATTAAAATCCCTTCAGTTTAATAATTGTACCTTTTTGTTAATTATACATACAATTAAAAATACTCTTAAGAGCTGTAGAAAGTTGATGGCTTAAATATTGCTTATGAAGAAGGATTATGGAGGATGTATATTAGACATTATTTTGGTAGTGCTCTAAAGGACTTTGGTTTTAAACCGAGGAATGATTGGGAACAATCACTTCTATTAAATAGCTTATTTCCTGAGAGTGTCAGAAAAATGTGGTGATACCATCAATTTCAACTGAAATTCTCTTTTACCGTTGTTTCCTAAATGACCATGTATCTGATTTCTTTCTCTTTAGGCTTATGTCCTCATTGTAACTTATTTGAGATACTTTGCTTTATGCATCTGCACAAAAATTGTGGGTACTTAGCCATTACTTCTGAAGCAACAGAGAAAGGTTTTGTACCTCCAGCACTTTTTAGCTGTAGCTGTTGTCACTGCCATCTTTCCTAGTTATAATCTCTAGAACTAAATAACTCTTTTCCCTACCTTCTTTCTAAAAATTGAGCTTCGTTCTTCATGAATTGATTGCCTAACCTGTGTCTGTCTCTTCCTCCCATCTTCCCTTGCTTCTGTTTGCTGCAGGCATATAGCTAGTTGTTTTATTTTTTATACTTGGAATACTTTTCTATTTAAGGTTCTACCTAAAGTCTGAGGAGGAATTTGTTGTCCTTGCTGTAAAATAATCTAAAACTGGATGTATTAGCTTTTATAACTGTCATCCAGAGTATAAATATTAAAGGAGCATGTCCCTAGATACTTTTCATTACGGTTAAGCAACTTTTGTTTTATGGTCTACACCTTCTTGTTTTCTTTTACAAACATTTTTGAATAGCAATAATGCGATTTTGAAACAACTTAAAGTTCTGATGCTCACTGTTTGTTATCTTTTGTTAGGAAATCGATACACTAACTCAGTCCTTTTATAGAAAAAGTAGCCATCTGTCTATAAAATGCTTATTCAGAGTTGTTAGTCTGGATTATTTTTCTGTTCTTTTATAACTATTTTTAGACTAGCATACACACCTCAGTAAGTGGTATTAGTAAGAGAGCGGTACCACCTTATATAACTTCCAGTTACACGCTATTGGATTATGTTCTTATAATTTGGGGCACTTATCACTGCCTCATATTTATTTTTTATTCATTTGTTATCTATCTCCTACACTTAGAATAAAAACTATGTAAAAGCAGGTTGTCTTATTCATTGCTGCATGTTTGGGCACCTGGAACAGTGCCTGAATCATAGCAGGCACTCATTAATTGTTTATTGAGGAAACTAAAGAATAAGTTTCCATAGATATAAATACACATGGAAAAATCAGAAAATTTGGTCTATTTTTCTGTAATGTCTTTACATAAGTCAGCACTATATAACTGTTAATGTGCTGTTTTTCCATTTATAGTGAACTTGATGTTGAATTAAATCAAGAACTTTAGTAGGATCTGAAATTTGCAATAGAAACTACTGATTTTATAATTCAGAAGGAATTTCTTATCACGGGCTTGTCAAAGAGGTCCAGGGTATAAAAAAGGTTATTATAGCAGAGGACAGGGCCTCTAGTTTATTGTCTTACACTTTTTTTGTTGTTCAGTAGCTGCAGTTTTCATTCTTTTCTGCTCAATTAGGACTAGGATACCTAGCGTGATATATATACCTTTATTGAATTATGTACATACCATCTTTCTAACTGTTAGCAAATCGTAGTATCTTTGTTGCATGTGTGTCTTAGGACTGGACTTGAATTCAGAGACTATGACTTTTCCACTTTGGGTCTGAAGGGCATAGCTCAAGACCTGGCAACTCTTAGATGTTTGTTGAATACATGGTACATTCTGCCCAAGCTTTTAAAAGTGGCTTTCTCTATGAGAAAAGATGTTTTCTTTGTTTCCTTTTAGGTAAAGCTATATTTCTAACAAGTTATAAAATACTAATAATTTTATTAACTAGCCAAATTTTTTTTTTCCATGTATTTCTCCAAATCAAAATATAGGTTGGAAAATTATGCAACTACTGTATATAGGAAATGGTAACCAGTTATCATTATTATTATTTAATGTCCAGCAATATAGTACATATCAGTTACAAATATATAAATAATAGAGTTGTCAAATTATGGTCCTTATTAAAAGTACAAAAATATATACATGTAATAAAATATCAACCATTTTCAAGAGAATATTCTGTTCTTAGGAATGATCTTATAACAAACTAATTGCTTTAGTATATACCTTACTTCCAAACATTAGTTTCATAATGTAGGGTTTTTATTGTTAGATTTACATATATTGAGTATGAATATTTTTGATATATTAAAATTTGTAAAATAAAGCCTTTTCAATTACCCTTGTCAGTGGGGATTAGGGACATTTGAAAATTGCATTTGGATTGTCAAACAGAATTCTTTGGATTTATGAATGATACAATACAGGAGGTATTCAAAGCTTTGAATATCGCATTCTGTAAATAATTTCTTAGATTCCTGAAATAAATATATCTGAGCTTTCTGCAATTAAAATCTATTTAATGACTACAGAACAGTTTTATGCAAGTGTTTCTTAGTTGTAATTATTTCCTTGCCAGTGTACCTGGCAAAAAGCCTCACCCTGTGCATGAGAGATACATTAGTCAAACTTTGGTTTAAAGCATGAAAAAATATATCGCTAAAATATTTGTTCCCTTGGAACTTTGATATTAAATCACTTCAGTCACTAGCTTTTTTAAAAGCAAATTGAACTGGATAATTCTTCTAATAAATTCGAAGCAATGTGTCCTCTTAATCAGATTGCTTTATTCTTGTGTTAAATGGCTTTGACCTCACCATGCTGGATATTAAGCACAGCATAGATGATGTTCAGTTTATATAGCTGAATTCCTGTCCCTGATGATAGCACTCTTACGGTGTATTACATGTTGTTATAATTGGGTCAAGGGGCATTTAGCACTATTTAAAAAGTTTCTCAATAGTTTCAGAATCCAGCTTGCATCATGATTTAGAACAGGCTAATGTTGAAAATTGACTACCAAAGGATTCAATATTTGGCTGGTGGTCGGGGGGAGTGTGAGTGTATGAAGCAGATTTATCACTAGGCTTTTTGTTTCATAGACCAGTGATTCTCCCAGGACCGTGATGGCGAACCTATGACACGCGTGTCAATACTGACTTGTGTAGCGATTTTTGATGACAAGCGGCCACATGTGGCCGCATGCCAAGAAGGACGTTTCATCCTCGGCTCCTGCACGGCCAGGTGCAGTAGCCGAGGATAAAACATTTGCTGTAGAGTAGACACTGTGTCGGAGGTCTGTAGGCGCAAACAACAGAACTCCCGCACAGAGCGTCTAATTCTGGGACTTCCGGTTAGGCCGTTTTTCTCGAAGTGACACACCACCCAAGTTATGCTCGGTTTTTTGGCGACTTTTGACACACCAAGCTCAAAAGATTGCCCATCACTGTCTTAGGACCGTGCCAGCTTCAGCATCATATGGAAATTTGTTTGAAATGCAAACTTTTTGCATCAGACTCTGGTGGTGGAGTCCATAGTTTGTTCTTTAAGAAGCCTTCCAGGTAAAATTGATACACACTAAAGTTCGAGAAACTGTTTTACCTTTCATTAAATTTATTGCGGTGGCATTGGTTAATAAAAATTATATAGGTTTCAGGTATACAATTCATACAGTACATCATCTGTATATCGTATTGTGTGTTCCCCACCCCAAGTCAAGTCTCCTTCCATCACCATTTATCCCCCTTTACCCTGTTCTACCTCCTGCACCCTGTTTCCTCTAGTATTCACCCTGCTAACAGGGTTTTCTTTTAATTTATTTTTTGCTTAATCCTTTCACCTTTTTCACTCAGCTCCCTAAACCTTTCCCCTCTGACAGCTGTCAATCTGTTATCTGTATCTGTGATTCTGTTTCTATTTTGTTAGTTGATTTTGTTCATTAGAGCCCACACATAAGTGAGGTCATATGGTATTTCTCTTTCTCTGACTGGCTTATTTCACTTGACCTAATACTTTCCAGGTTCATCCGTGCTGTCGCAAAAGGTAAGATTTCCTTCTTTTTTATGATTGAGTAGTATTCCGTTGTGTAAATGTAGATATTGCCCTTATAGAAATCTAAATTTGTTATTTCAATGGCTATAAAAGGTAGGCATCAAAAATGTTCAGCTCTTATTTGTTCTTTTTTCCACTTCTGTTGGCAATTTGAGCATAATGTATTCTCTTTTATCAATAAGCTACACACACACACACACTCACAAATACATATATTTGAACCCTTACTATATGTACAACAGAGTTTTTCAGCTGGTACAATGCTAATGAATTTCCAATATGCTCCAATATTGATCCCATAATCACCTGAGAAGGCTAAGCTGGGCCTGGGGCTCTCACAAACTAGTTGCCTTCAACTGGGAGCAGCTTCCTTCATTTGTCCTGGAGTGCTTTACAAATAGCATTTAATAATACTCAGTGACCTGAAAAAGGCTGGAAAGAACTAATGTAGAGTACATCCTTGGAGTCTGACTGAATTCAGATTTGGTTCCACTATTTATAACAAAACAAAACCAAAAAAACCTGTGTGCCCTCAAGCAAGTTACCTGACATGTGTCACCACTTATAGAATGTGGAAAGTAATTACATATACAAATGGAGATATCTAGATGTATCTCTGTCTACCTGTCTGTCTACACTTCATTGATTGTGGTGAGGATTTAGGAGGGGCTGAGTACAGATTCTGACATTCTGTAAGTGCCAGCTATTCTTATTCTAGGGTTTCATAGGAGGAAGGTGTTAGCTTGACATGGGGTAATCAGTAATGTTTCCACAGATAAAGTTTGTGCTGGCTATTTAAGAGGTTGCATATAACTTAGAATGGAAAGGGAGGTTATGGGGAAGGAAAGGAATTACAGACTGAATTCCAGCAGAGAATTTGTTTTAGGAAATGTTCAAGGAACATAGACTAACAGAATGGATTTCAGGCTGTGTTCTTGGGAGCTCTTGGGTTCCACAGCAAAGGGGGCAGAAATTCACAAGGGAAATTGAGTGGCCTGATTGCTGGCCTCACTTTAACAAATATATTTGTATCTTTATCTACAGAGTAGGATTTTGCTTAAAAGTTAGATTTTGGTACTTAAAATGTTTAAAAATTACTATTCTAGTTTACTTTTGTATAGAATTTAGGAAAGTAGTAAGGGGATGAGGAGAGAGGGGAAAGAGAGATATTAGTGCCAGAAGATAGGTGTTTTAAGTGAAATTTCTTTTTTAGTCAAGAGAAAGCCAGTAGTGAATTTTAAATAGGAGAAGAATCTGGAAGTAGTATGCAAATTGAAATGGAGAGAGAGTAGAAATTGGATACATAGTTGACCAGATTAGGTCTTGTGATATTGATAAGAGCAAAATGGAAGGGGTGAATTCAAGAAATGTTTTGAGGGACAGTTTGTAGAACAGCATAAGGAAAAAATTAAATTTAACCCATGTGGTCAGTCTATATACAGTAGAAAGATAAGAAGCTCTATTAACATAGGTATTAGGTGGTGAACTGGACTGTCTGGAATTAGAGTGGAGGTAAGTGGATCATGAGTTTAGTTTTAGGTATAAATTTGAATTGATGTCCAAGTACCAATTCTTGCTGGTTGACGAGTTGGCGTCTTTGCTCCTTCATTCCTTCTGTCATTTGCTGAATACTCACATTGCGAAAGATGCTCTTCTGTGTGAAGAAACATGGGGGTGTTGATTTGAGAGTCAAAATAGAAATGAGAGAAATATCTTTTGAAGGTAAATAAATTGTCAGATAGAGAGTATAGAGAGAAATTTAGAGAGCAGAGGACTCAGCTTTGAGGAGTACCCGCTGCTTGAACTGGAAATGGGGGAACTTACAGTGAAAGCAGAATTGTCAGAAAATTGGGAGTAGAAAAATTGGGAGTAGAAGAGAGAAATCAGTCTGGAGACCTGGGCACTAAGAAAGAGGGTGCGTGCAAAAGTGAGGTGTACTGGGGACTTTGAGAACTGAGAAAGACATGGATGGGTATTGTTTTTAGGAAGTTGCTTCTAAGAAAAGTACAGAGCAGGAGACATTTCCTTGATCACATACAGAAATGAAAGCAGTGGATACAGAGTGTTTGTTCCAGAAGCTGAAGAAGTCAGGAAGGAAAGAAATAGAACATCAGAGCTATAGAGGGTGACTCTGTCAGGCATGTTTTCAAGGTGGGTGGCCAGGGGCAGTGGAACTCACAGAAATGGAGGATGTGCTGGGAATAATTGAAGAAACAGAAAAAGAATTTATAAACATATATTTATAGTGTGATTGTTATATAATATGACTCTCCCCTGCTTTATGATGCTCCCTGAGAGTAGAGACCTTTTCTGTCTTTTTTACCCACACACACCCAGCACTTATCATAGTGCCCAAAGGATCATGGAGGTTCAATAAAATTTGTTGAATGAATGAATGAACTGCGTAAAGAGTTTAGTGAGGATGTCAATTTGTCTGAGACCTGAAAGATATATGAGAGATTTTTAAGTTGGTGAAGAGGTGTTTGAAGGAAGAAGAGAGCTGGGGAAGCCCATCTTTTCAGTAAAGTCTGCAGGAGATCACTTACCAGAGTGATCTGGTGCAGTTAAGGCTTAAGGAAAGCTGAAGAGAGTGTAGGATAACACCTTCCAGAAGTATGCTAAGGAGTTTGCCTATGATAAATAAAAATATTTCTGAGCTGCAGAATGATTATAATTTGACTATTTTCTGAGTGCCTAGCATATGCCAGGCACTGTAATTAATATTTTACATATATCATCTATGGAGATAGGTGTTATTTATGTTTAGTTTACTAATGAGAAAACTGTACCAGGCCATAAATTTGTAGTCAGCTAAGTCAGCACTGTTACATTGCCTTCTGTTGGGCAGATGAATTAATTTCTGCTCACTCTGTTAAAGATGGCCACTGCCCATGTGGGGTGGCTGGTTGCCTTCTTGCTTGGGAAGGGGCGTGGTTATACTAATGTGTGTTGGGGGAGGAATTTTGCCCCGAAAGGTTTTAAAAGGAGGAGCTAGGAGGCCATTTTGGAGAGATCACATTGTTGCAGGTTAGATAGAGAGGTCACATGGGGGAGAGAGGCAGCCAAAATGGAGGCAAAGAGGTGGAGGCCTTTGATTCTAGGAAAACTCGGATGAGTCAGTGGCTTTGGGAGCCCTGAATGGAAAGGGGAGTAATTCCTGCTGTGTGTTTTTACTCTCTTGCCAAGTGCGAGTCTAGAATAAAGGAAAATGGACCACCAGTTTTTGGCTCCACAATTTCGTTACTGTTTTGCTGGATTAAACCCGACCCTGCATGGACCAGGCGGCTGTGATGGTGCCCACTGATGCTGGCCATACACCTTCCTCGCAATGTCTTGTGGCCTTAAAACAGAGCAAGAGAGGGCATAAGGTAAAATGCACTCAGGTATAGGAAGTGGCAAAGCAGGCATGCTCTTATTAAGTCCTTATGTTTCTTCATTTAACATCAAAACACTGAGGTAAATGTTATCTCCTTTTATGGAGAATGTAATGAGTTTTCCCCAGGCAGCAAAGGGTGGGTGGTATGTGATCAGAACTGAGTTACATCCCACATCTATTTTATTCCAGACGCTGCTTTTCCCAGTACTCTCAGGGAGAAGAATAAAGGTGTTATTTAGGTTTATGCTAGCATGACCAACCATGTAGTTTCAAAAGACACAAGTTACAATAGAGGTTTTCAATTCTATGTGTAATCAGTGGGAGCTTCAATTACGTCATTAGAATCGTATCATTTGAACACATCAGTATGTTACAATAGTATGTAACGACTACTAAAATGTTGCCAAAGACATAAGTATATGTATGAAATATGCAGTCTATGAGTGCTCAGCCCATAGTAGTCAGTAATTTATAATGAATGAGTTAGTCTGTAATCATACATATTTTCTCTATAGTATTATAATTATGTTTTTGGTTTTTCTTTCAAAGAAAACTTTGTTTTGCTTGAGTATTCATATTAGCAATATCCTAGGAAAGTAATTTGAGTGTAATAAAAGGTAGTTTCTTGCAAAAGTAGTCTAATCTTTGTCAGTATTGTTATTGGGCGACAATTTTAATGGTACCCTTAGCAGTTACCAAGACATCTAGAATATATTTTTAAAAGTTTTGTTGTAATAAAAAAAGTCTTCTAAATATTTTAATGCATAATAAAGATGTGTGCATATTAAGGGTTTAACTCTTATCTAAATGCCTTCCATTGCCTTTGGGATACAAATTCTAGATAACAGTATAAGGATTAATATTTAAACATTGACTTGAGCAGGTTGGATTTGCTTTCATGAATTGTCAAGAGACTAGCTAGTCAAATTTTCAATTAAATTATGTATTGCATTAAGGTCTATCATTAAAATAAAACAAGTATTATCCCTCCCACCCAACACCATTCTGGTAAAAAATTAGCTTTAGCAAATCTAATTGCTTTTGGTGTTCTACTCTCAATGTTTTACAATCCTTAAACTATGAAAATGTGAAAAAAAAGAAAACTTCAACTTTAATCGTTCATTTATACTTGTTTATCAGTGATACCTTATATATTAACTTTGTTATAAAATGACAATTTGGCTAACATTTCAAAAGATGGGTTAAAATTTTGTTAATATCTGCAGTACTTTTCTGATAAATGGTCTCCAGAAAATATGGGTGTGTATGTATGACAAGTTCCAAAATGAGTCAGCCTTCTTATACTAAGGGTTTTATCTTTGGAAAATTTGTTAAAGTTTATGTTAATAAGTATTATAATTTATTATAATATATATGGCATGTTTATTATAATAGATATTACTACCGTTTACTAAGGACTGCCAAGGGCCCGGAGTGTGGAGTAGGCACTCCCTGGCTTTCTTTAAGAGCCCGCTATGTCTTTATCACTCAGAACATTCCAATAAATCTTTCTCAACGTTTTTGTTTTTGCTTTTAAAAAAATTACTTGGCACCATCGTTCCAGTTCGTTTACTTCTTTGTAAAGTAGACTTTTATTTTACTTAAAAATAAATGAAAGGAAACCAAGTAACTACTTTGTACATGGCAGTGTCCATTGTTCTTTGTAGTAAGACTTGGTAAGTTTCCACCGTTGTGCTTGAAAGGTGCAATTTGTTGTGTGCAGCTCAGTCAGAAGAGCAGGAGTCCCAACTAGGTGAGGAATAGAGGGATCTTTACTCAAGGGGAGATAGAGATGATTAATGTCTTAGGGTGGCAAGAATGCCAGCTTTTAAGTGAGAATAGGCACAGAGAGAAATGAAGCAGGTTAAAAAATTTAACTCAGGTTAAGAAAATGTGAGGGTGATATTGATGAGGCACCCGAAGAAGTAGATTGCTTTTTTACTTTAGAATAAGGTTGTCATTTTCTTTTGCATTGTCTCAGAAATGCCCAAGCTAACCTGTCTTTTCCTAGATGGCTACATTAAGAGTGTACTCTATTCATCCCTTCCAAATAATTTATCAAATGTCTATCTACTATGTCCCAGACACTTTTCTACATACTAGAGGTACAGCAGTGGACAAAATTACATAAAAGTATTAATCCTCTGGTGTTTACATTCTGGTAGGAGAGATATGGAAGCCATATAAGTAAATTATATATTAATGATGATAAATACTATGAAGGAAATTTTGCGAAAAGAAAATAAGGAACCTAGTTTTAAATAGGTTAGTTTAAACCAGAGGTCCCCAAATTACAGCCCGTGGGCCAATTTGTGGCTACCTGAGGCCATTTATCCGGCCCCCGCCGCACTTCCGGAAGGGGCACCTCTTTCATTGGTCGTCAGTGTATGGAGTACTGTATGTGGCGGCCCTCCAACGGTCTGAGGGACAGTGAATTGGCCCCCTGTGTAAAAAGTTTAGGGACCCCTGCTTTAAACAAAAGGCCTAAACAAAAGATAACATTTAACCACAGCTTGAGGTTTGTATAAGAGTTTGAGAGAGGGAAAGGTGAGGGGATTCCTACTAAAATCTCAAAAGAATTCCTGGCAACTGTTTTACACCCCACTCCCACGGGAGTGCTCAAAAGGGAAATGATTTCTTTTCTAAGCAAGAGACAGACCGAAAGACACAGAGAGGAAGGGAGAAAGATGAGAAGCACCAACTCATATAGTGTGTCACTTTAGTGGCTCATTGATTGCTTCTCAAATGTGCCTTGACCAGAGGGCACCAGCCAAACCAGTGACCTCTTCAACCCCTTGCTCAAGCCAGTGACCTCACACTCAAGCTGGTGAGCCCAAGCTCAAGCCAGTGACCTCGGGGTTTCGAATCTGGGACCTCAGCGTCCCAGGTCGACACTGTCCACTGCGCTACCACTAGTCAGGTGGGAAATGACTGATGTTCAGTGTAATACCTGGGTCCTGAGCTAAATTAATCCTTCTAGCTTCTATATCCTTAGATTTTTTCTCCACATCTTTGTACCCAAAGACCTTTTACTTAAAACTTAGTTTTCCTCTTTGTCTTTTGCATTGGTTACAACTGATTGTCCCTTACATTCTTCACTTTTCCAGATAGGTGCCTATATGCCATCCTTACCTTCTAAATTTTCATATAGATCTCAGAGAAGTAAATATCGGTACACACTGAAGTCCTCTGGCATGTTAGCTTTGTCCTCACCATGCAAAGAATTTAACTTTTTCTAGGCCCATCTGTCTTTTCTGCACCATCCTTGGGCAGATTTTATTTTATTTATTTATATTTTTTTACAGGGACAGAGAGAGTCAAAGAGAGGGATAGATAGGAACAGACAGACAGTAACGGAGCGAGATGAGAAGCATCAATCATCAGTTTTTTGTTGCGACACCTTAGTTGTTCATTGATTGCTTTCTCATATGAGCCTTGGCTGCGGGCCTTCAGCTGACCAAGTAACCCCTTGCTCGAGCTGGTAACCTTGGGTCCAAGCTGGTGAGCTTTTTGCTCAAACCAAATGAGCCCACGCTCAAGCTGACGACCTCCGGGTCTCCAACCTGGGTCCTCCGCATCCCAGTCTGATGCTCTATCCACGACACCACTGCCTGGTCAGGCCCTTGGGCAAATTTTAATGAGAAGTACTTATTTCCCATAGTCTTCAAAATAAACTCCATGATGAAAATTCATGTCAGATATTCTCCACTGCAATATTAAAAACTCTAAGTTGTATTTTATCCTATTAGTGTTACTTACACAGTGCAGGGAAAAACAAAGCACTTGTCAGAATGAGTAAATAGTTATGAGACAATACATCATTGGCACTAGCAAAGGGAGTAGCTAATACTGTTAAGTAGAGGTCAAGTCATAACTGACATTTCAATGATATTTCATTAGAAATACGTGGATTAAAGACATTTTTATTTGTATAGATCTGGTAAATTAGATATATCAGTAAGACTTTAAAACCATTAAAGATGAGTTGTGCTTTCCACTTTGATGTTTTTAAATATATCATAGATGTGATGTTTCTGCACCCACAGAGAAATAAATGTATGTTGATGAATTTTCTTGGATATGAGTTTTATCACAATTACGCTTTTACTTCTACCTTCAGATTTAAACCATTTAAAGGATCTTGAAAATATATATTTAGGAAAACATAAATCTAGGACATAGTCATTTTATCAGTGTTTGGGGTGGGGCAAAAGTAGGTTTACAGTAGTGAGTACACAAAACAGTTTATTCTTGTATTGTTATTTACTATATTATTCTCTATATGAACAACTGAAAACCTATTTTTGCCCTTATAAATATGATATTTGCCAACAAAAATGATTTCACTCAAGATAATTCAAGAAGAGATCGAGTATTTTTCCTGCTTTTCCAGGAAATGTCCCCTTCCTTCTGTCTTTAAAGGCGGGTACGGTTCCTCTTTTTGTCATAAACTTTGGTTGCCCTTTCTTCTTCCTGGTATGCCTGATACTAACTCACTGTGAAGGCCTTCACCCTTGTACTTTTTGAGGTCTGGGTATCCCCATTATTTTCTTATTTTTGACTATGGAAACACTCTAGATCTTGGTGGTTGGAAGTTTCAAGGATGTTATCACTCTTAATCTACTTCCGGTCCCCTGTTTTTGTTCTCTTATTCCTTCTAAAGCTTTGCCTTGGCCATATGTACATGAATTCAGGCAGTGTGTTTCAGCGATTTCCAATTCTTACTGCAAAGAACTGAACCAAGATGGTTTCCAAAAATAGTTTTAATGCTTTTTGTAAAGCATTCTCCATCTCTTACTGTTATTTTCTAATTTATGGACCTTCTAGGAATAGTACAAAAAAAGTCTGTCTTTCATAATGGGCCCTTTCTGATAAGTCAACATTTAAACATTACGTTAACACAGTTTTTGTTGATTATTATCTGCTACTGTTTTATGTGTTCTAATTATTAACTTATTGATTGCACCTCGAGGCCTTATACACAAAGGACGCGATTTGAATAACACTGTGCTAATGCTATTTAATCTCAGTTTACAACTATATTATGTTTTACTTCAGCCAGTAATGATAACTCCTGTGTATGGGCTGATGGCACAAATGGTTTACATGTAAATATTGTTTTAAAAGCTTTTATATTGTCAAATTTAGACATTCACATTCAAGGCCATTCAAAGACTATGATGTTTTTAAAAGATAATTTTAATCTACCTAATGTATAGGTACATTTATTGCCCAGAGAAAAGGAAGAGATTGTACTTTCTGATCAGGGGAGAGGATTTTGAATAATTAGGAGCAGCTAGATGGAATTAATTTCAGTGCTATTGGGGATAAATTGGATTTAGTTTAAGCCACTACTGGTAAGAGCTGAAGAATCCTTCTTGTTCATCACCCAAGGCCCAGCCGCTGGGTTAATCTTTTCCTGAATACCTGAGCCAGCAGTGACCCCTGCACCCTCAACACCCCATTTAATCTCAAGTAAACTTTTAAGTGTTTAAGCAGCAGAGACTCTCTTAAAATATTTATACTCTCCCCACCTGCCTTACAGCACAGGATGGAATGCAGTGCGCCTAGTTTTTCCTTCATATGGAATCATTGGTTGAAAATGGTCCTGAGAATGTCAAGCTGTTTTCTCATTAAAAATTTCGGAATGTGCCACTCCCCTCCCCCTTTATATTTGAATTTTGCTGTAGTAATAAAGATGTGCTTTTTATTTTAAAAAGTATAATTGATCAGGAACATGGTATTATTCTTTTAGGGAAGCCCTTCCAGCTGGATAATTTGCTCTTCTGACTATTGCTTATAAAATGGACCATGCTAAGAACAAGTAGACTCTGATAGTCATAGTGAATAATAACCTGTGGTATTTTCTCTTTATTAAAGACACACCAGAACCCGAAAAGAATATTTTCTATATTGTGTATAGGGTTTATAATGAAGGAAAGGACAGCTATAAATAGAGGATATAAAATATTTGAGATTGTTGATACATACAAATGAAGTAAAATGCCATTCTTTTTCTTAGAAGCATATGTAATATTTTTAATGGCTCTTAGAAAAGATGATTGATTTAGAGTGAATTTGCTCTCTTCGGGCATGGTTAAGGCATTTAGAGTACTGTAATCTGTCACAATAGAGAATACTAGCATTTAATGAGTTCTGTAGTGTGTCTGGCACTTTATGTAAATGTTCTTATTTAATCTTCAACCATTCTTCATATGAGGGAGTAGCTGTTATTATTATCCAAATTTTGTAAAGAGATGTCCTGAAACTCAGTGAATTTCTTGGTAATTAGAAGCCCCGGGCTGCACGTGATCTTTCTGTCTGCGGGGTGGGCCATGTCACAGATACTAGGTATACTTTGATAGAATTGTCTTCAAGTGGAAAGACAAAAATAAAAACAGAATATTGAAAGAAAAAGAGAAACAGGCAATGCTGAACACCTAGCTAAAGTAATTATTCTACTTGCGTTCTAAATTAAGCTAAGAGGGAAAGATCCCATGATCTTTATTTTTGAAAAGAAGTATAATTTTATCAGACTAGAATGCTTTATACATTCATATTAATTAAACTCTTTATATGCCAATGTTTTAAGGACTGTGAGTGAAAAAATGTGTATGAGACATGACTCATGACCTTAAGGAAAATAGTCTATACTAGACTGGTGTAACTTTATCTTATATTAAAACTACTGAATTACCTTCCAGTGAATTATAAGCTTTTGGTGGGGGTAGAGACCATGGTTTTCCCAAGTTTAATGTTCAAGTAACATTTTTTGGATACTTGAATATTTTTCACATAACTTAATAAATAAAATACTAGCCTCCTGAACAGGGTGGTTCAGCTCGTTTTGAAAGTCAGACCAGACCTCACACCTAATCTACTGCTTACTGACTGTGTGACTGATAAGTCAGCCTCTCTCAACCTCACTTTTCTCATCTGTCAAATAAGGAAGTAATGGCCTGACCTGTGGTGGCGCAGTGGATAAAGCGTCGACCTGGGAACACTGAGGTCGCCAGTTCAAAACCCTGCACTGGTCTGGTCAAGGCACATATGGGAGTTGATGTTTCTACCTCCTCCCCCCTTTCTCTCTCTCTCTCTCTTTTTCTCTCACTCTGTGTCTCCTCTCTAAAATAAATAAATAAATTAATTTAAAAAAATAAGGAAGTAATGGAATTGGTATGGGGATTACATATGATAATACTCTTAGTATACTGCTCATTAACATAGTGTCTAATGTGTAGTAGATAATCAATAAAATGCCCTCACTTTCGTTCTCATTTATTTTGAGGTTGAAAGTATTAAATACAGTATTAGGGCAAATTCAAGAAATATTATATCCACTCAGGGGACTTGGAGAGGGCTTCATGGAGAAATTGATATTTAAATTGAACCTTGAAAATCATAGGATTTGGATATATAGAATTGGAACACATGAGTATTTCATAATCCATGAAGTATTTGTGTAAAGGCTGTTGATAACATAATGAAAGACCTTTTCAAACTTTTGGATAAAGAACAGATCTATAACTCAAATGGGTGAGTCTTATATTGAGCCTTTGTAAAAGCCGAGAGCGTGTTATTAAATCTCAGTGAAACTATTTCTGTTGGATGCTGAGAAGTTATAGGCTGGTTTTATTACTGTCTGGTGATCTTAGTACAGGGAGAGATTAGAACATCTAAATGAATGGTTACTTGATACATGTGTTTGGATTTCCCTTTAAAATGTCAGCTGTCCAAAGGAAATTGGGTGTGCATGCTGATATGCGATCTATGCAGAGTTCAATTTTCTCATGAGTGCCAAAATTCTAACTTTTAGCTAATCATTTAGAGGTAATCATCAAAACTTTAAGGCTTTGAGGTGATACAAAGATGATTTAGATCAGTACCTCTCAAAATATTTGTGTAACATATTTTTGGATACTTGACTTTTTGGTGGCAGGCTTAAAGGATTTAAGTTGAATGCATGAAAGTTATTGCAGAAATCACTTGGGTCTCCCTTCAGCTT
Source organism: Rhynchonycteris naso (assembly GCA_037038555.1). Lineage (NCBI taxonomy): Eukaryota > Metazoa > Chordata > Mammalia > Chiroptera > Emballonuridae > Rhynchonycteris > Rhynchonycteris naso. The sequence goes on from CM073000.1 coordinate 23,368,364, forward strand.
GGTGTCATCAACTCAGTACAATTCTTGCCTGCCTGACATCTGTGTTTATTGTGTTTTAGTGAACTCACACCATCTTTCCTTGGCTTTACCTTTACTTCTTACCTATAACAAGTTGTGCCTTTCAGCCTTTCTTAAAATCATATCTGGTGACCTACTCAGCTCAGAGTCCCATCTGATAGATGTCACAGTGACCATCTTTCTTCAGTTACAGCAAAGATAAATTGACTTCACGCTTTGACAAAAACTTGAAAAAGAGATTATGTTTCAAAAGAGTTTATGGGATTTTATGGGCTACATCCCAGATAGCATACATGTCATGAATATTCAATATCACTAAGGCAATATTACTTTTTTTTTATGTTTTAGTGCCCCAGGATACAGCATAATCCTTTTTAAAAAATAAATTCATACTGACTCCCTTAGGTGAACTCATTTTTCTAAGGCTTCTAATGTGTATCTCCACCAATCTAGCCTTCTCCCTGAGCACTAGATCCTGATATCCAAGTGCCTACTTAGGATCTAGATTCTGGATCATATAAACATGATAAAGCTTGAAACACCTCAAACTTCAAGTCTCCAAAACTGAGCTCCTGGTCCACCAGCCTGCCCCAAACCAACTCTTCCAACATCCTTTCCATCTCAGAGGATGGCACTTCCACACTCTGACCCACTCAAATAAAAAACTTTGATGTCCCCAGTCTTTGACTCATGTTTTCCTCTCATGTCTCTATACATTCAGCAAATCCTTTTGCCTTAACCTTGAAAGTGTGCTACTTCTCTCTATCCCTACTGCTCTTGCGCTGGTCCATGACATCACTGCCTCGCATGTGGATTGTTGCAGTAGCTTCCTAATTGCTTGTCCAGCTTCTCGAAAGATTTGTTTAGTGCCAGTAGAAGCCGTCAGAAAAAGAGCCACTGATTAAGCCAATATTATCTCTAAGGAATTTAAAATTTCTTCAAGACCTTGGACAGAATTTCTCTTACCACCCCGTAGAGTTTCATGCCCCAGATTTTGAGAGAAGTCACATTTTCCCCCATGTCCTGTCAAACAGAATACAAGAGCTTCTTCTCTGCATGGCCCCTGTAAATGTCTGACTTTGAGTTGAACAGCCTCTTGATGGATGGTTGCCCTAAGTATCTTAAGTATATTACTAATCTTAAAATAATGAGAGTATTAGGACATGTATCCACTACTAAAAATATGCTGAAATTAATATCATCTTTTTAATAATTTAGAATGAACTTGAGGATTTGGAGCTGCTGCAGGCTGATTGTTAGAACATCAGTCATCAGTCATCATTGTATATAGTAAAGGAAGTCCTGGTTAGTAGAGATTTATAGTTGAGTTATTGTCAGAAAAAGCAGCTTTCTCTCTTCTAAAATAAAAAAATAGTTTTTTAAACTTTTCTGGTTATTTTTCCTTCTGAAGTTTGGGGCATAAGGTCATCCTCAGATATTATGGTTGTATATTTTGTTGTACACCCACTAGCGATGATGGTTGACTGGACCGGTGAATTTTACATATTACTTATAAAAGGAAAGTTCAGTAATTGAATTTTGTAGGTATTTTATTTGACCTGTATATATATGCCTTAACTTTTTGTTTCATATTTATTTCCCGACCATGTAGACCTGAGGCCCTTTCCAGCTTAGTGGCAAAGTAAAAGATACTAATGAGAATGTCTTTGAGACATAATTATGTAGATTTAAAGGAGAGATGTTGTTTTAATTATGCCCTTTAGCTAGTGTACTTGCATATTAAACTCATTCATGTCTGAGTGCATTTCCCGCTGAAACTTTGCTTTTTCGGGCCTTAAATTACTAATCAGCTCATGGGTACACCTGAAGGTTATGTAAGCTAAGTTGAAGACTGCCAAAGAATGTGTTTAAACGATTAATCCAACATATACAGAAGTTTATCGTTAGGAAAAAATGGCCCATGGGTTTGTAGTGTTCTTTGCTGGATTCATAAGGACAAAACTCCAGCATTGTATGAGTATCTACAATACTCTTCCTCCTTTCGTTCATCCCTAAATGAAAAATATACTTTGGTTGTAATGTGTTGAAACATATAATATATTGTTTCCCTTGGGCTATTTTTTTAAACCTGGGAACTTGAAGTAAAATAATAACAATATTTTTTCTGCTGCTTTTTTGGCTTATTTGTTTATTTTCATTATAAGCTTCTAGACTCAGCAGAAAAGTAACTGCCTTGAAGCTATGAAATGATTTATTCACTTATGGGAAAACTGTATGAGGCTACCTAAATCCTACCTTGTGGGTGGTTTTGTTTTTATTTCTGAGAAGCTAGAATAGGGAAAATCATTGGCAAATTTTAAGGAGAAAGGCTCTCAAAACCTTTTGAGGCTAGCTTTCCTTGCAAGGAGGCAATAAAAAATAGAATTTAGAACAGGAGTAAGTGAATTTGCTTTAAAGGGAGAGATAGTAAATATTTTGGGTTTTGTGGACCATATGGCTTCCATCGCACTTACTGTATTGCCCCGTGTATAAGACACACCTTATTTGGGGGGCCCGAAATTTGAAATAAATGTATTACATAAAGTTATTGAACTCAAGTTTTATTCATCATAAAATCCATACAACTCCTCATCACTGTCAAAACTCACATCCATTAGCTTGTCCTCATCTGTGTCTGATGATGAATCACTGTCTTCAACAATGAGTGCAAGAACAAGTGCAAAAAAGCCAGAAATGCAAGTAAAAAATCTACAGCCGCTGTATAAGATGCACCCAAGTTTTAGACCCCAAACTTTTTGGAAAAGTGTGCGTCTTATACATGGGGAAATACAGTGCTCTGTTGTTGTAGAATGAAAAGAACCATAGACAATATTTAACAAAGGGATGAGACTGTATTATTACTGACAAAACAGACAGCTGTCTGGATTTGGCTGGTGAGCCAGTCATGGTTTGAAGACTTCTTATTTAGAGCAGGTGCAAACTCACATCCCCACATTCCCATTACATATAAAAAATTATTAATATTTTATGTATCTCATTTATGTATTCCTTTTATTTTTTATTTTAGCTGAAGTATTTAAAAGCAAATTTTAGACTATGTCATTTGATGCCTACATACAAAATTATGAACATTTTCTTACATAATTATAATATCATTATCTTACCACTTGGCAAAATTAACAATAATTTTTAAAATAACAACTAATATCCAGATCAAGTTCAAATTTTCCTAACTGCATGAATACACACACACATACCCCAGTTCTATGGAATGTTTCACATTCTAGATTTATTTGTTCGCTTCCTGTGCTGTCACTTAATTTGTTACCATATTTCCCAGTTGTTCTGTAATTAGAGTTAGCTTTTAAGACATATAAATTCAAATTCAACCTCTTTGGTAAGAATCCTTATTAAGTGGTACTTTGTTTTTTGTAACTAGTCACATCAGGAGATATATCAGTAGCCTGACATCCCACTGTAAAGTTCCCCTTCAACTTTTCACCTAATGGTTTTATCCACAGAATCATCTTTTCCAAATCAATTATCTTATTTTCATCACTACATATATTAGCTGGGATTCTTCTGTGAAGAAAGAATATTCTCTAGTCATCTTGGGTATTGGGTTACCTTGCAATACAGTTCATAGGGAAGGCAATATTTATGAACCTCATTTTATAGATTGGGATTTAGCCTCCGAAAGTCTAAATGGATTGTCTAAAGTCATGAACCTAGTAACCGACATAGCTCATAATCCATGTAAAGTTTTGGATACCAGCTCTGGTGGTCTCAGATGCAGCAGCAGTGGGAGCTAGTGGACTGGCATCATAAGTTCTTAATTCAGAAGTTAAAGGGTGAGAAATAGAGTGAGGTAGGATAATTTCCCTTTCCTTTTTCAGTCCCCCCAAATTATTTCAGGAAAGAGTAGGTAGTGTTATCTGAAATGACTCTTATGCATATTTCTGCTCTACCACTTAGCAGCTGTATCCGGACTTGGGCAGGTTGCTTAACTTTTCCGTGCTCTAGTTTTCTTGTCTGTAAAATGAGGGTCCTGATTGTGTCTGTCTTTTTTGTGTGTGTTTGACAGAGACAGAGAGAGGGACAGATAGGGACAGACAGGAAGGGAGAGAGATGAGAAGCATCAGTTCTTTGTTGTGGCACCTTAGTTGTTCACTGATTGCTTTCTCATATGTAGCTTGACTGGGGGGCTCTAGCAGAGTCAGTGACCCCTTGCTCAAGCCAGCAACCTTTGGGCTCAAGCCAGCTACCATGGGGTCACGTCTATGATCCCATGCTCAAGCCGGATGAGCTTGTGCTCAAACCAGTGACCTCAGGGGTTTGAACCAGGGACCTCTGCATCCCAGTCTGATGCTCTATCCACTGTGCCACTGCCTGGTCAGGCAGTGATCATATCTGTCTTAAGGGTTATTATAAGGATTGAATGAAGTTGCTAGAAGGAAAGTGCTTAGAATAGTCCCGTGAAAAAATAAGCACATGCCATTTAGCTTTTCAGAAATAAAACTGTCCCAGAGCTACACCTTTAATTGGTTGCAAACTGAGCATTCAAAGTAATTAGGAATTGTTAGGAAAACAGTATTGTGTTGTGCTAGCTAAAAGTGATATTAGGTCCATATTGAGAAGGTCTTATTTGAAGACCTAAGAAAGAATATGAATCTAAAGAATGAATGGGGTGGAAGCTGCACTTCTGTTAATAGTTGTAACTGCAGAGAAACATTGTTTTAAGTTTTAGTTACATACATAGAATTAGTTATTTAGTGAACTCTGTGAATAGTGATTGAAAAGATGTATGTAATCTGTATGTTCTGCATTTTATATTTTTTTTATGTTTGAATTTGTTAGCATGAAGAATACTTCTTTATGAAGTCTTTTTATTTTCCTTCCCATAATCCCATCCACCTTTTGGGAGTCTTAGAGCTTTTCCCAGAGCACAGTAGGAAAAGCTGTCAAATGCACTGTCATATTTCAAACAGGATGTAAAATACCTTGTTGTTTATAGGAGGGAAAAGCAAAACACACTCTTCCTTGACCCCTCGTTCCATTACACACTTGCTAGAGTTATAGATGGTGTTATATTTAAGTTGTGTTTATAGTCATCTTAGTCATATTTTTGGTCTTTTTAAAGACATTTTAAGAGTTCCTTTAGCCTGACCTGTGGTGGCGCAGTGGATGAAGCGTCGACCTGGGAACACTGAGGTCGCCAGTTCAAAACCCTGCACTGGCCTGGTCAAGGAACATATGGGAGTTGATGCTTCCAGCTCCTCCCCGTTTTTTTTTCTCTCTCTCTCACTCTGTGTCTCCTCTCTAAAATGAATAAATAAATAAATAAATAAGAAAAATAAATAAAATAAAATTAAAAAAAAAGAATTTCCGTTAGCACAATATTTTTCATCATCTTAACGGCAAAGGAACTCATTATATTTTTCAAGATGTACTATTGAATTCTGTTAATAACTTTATTATTTTGTATTATTTTCTTATGGTTTATATTTTAAGACTGTGCCAAAGTTATGTGTATGCACTTGGTTTGATCGTATATTGCTGTTTGTTCATAGCTCTTCCTTCTGATTTGTTGTATAATATTAAGAAAGTCTTTTCACTACATATTTCTTGAGTTGTCACTTATCTTGGAGCCTTATTCAAAGGGACAGCTGTGTTAAGATATGTACTGGCCAAATGCCTTTGTTTCAACCTTTTGATTTGATCCCTTGTCAGTATGTAGAATAGAAAAAGATTTCTAACCGTGTGTGTGTGTGTGTGTGTGTGTGTGTGTGTGTGTGTGTGTGAGAGAGAGAGAGAGAGAGAGAGAGATTCTTCATTAACAAATGTCTTCATTTACTTTTACAATTCATGTACTTGATAATGTCTTGGACATCACAGTTCTTTGTACTTTGAGGGTTTTCTTCTGGTACCTATAGCAGCATTGTTTTTCTTATCGTAAGATAATTTTTCTGATTATAGTATTGTGAAATACTTGGGTACTTAACAGAAAGAATTGTTTTCTTCTGGGATTCTAATGAAAGGGTTTTGAGTGGCTTTCCAGGTTGTCCTTATCAGTGGTCGGCAAACTCATTAGTCAACAGAGCCAAATATCAACAGTATAATGATTGAAATTTCTTTTGAGAGCCAAATTTTTTAAACTTAAACTATATAGGTAGGTACATGACTTATCGAGGTAGCGCCCGCATGTGGTATTTTGTGGAAGAGCCACACTCAAGGGGCCAAAGAGCCGCATGTGGCTCACGAGCCGCGGTTTGCCGAACACTGTTTTAGATGAACCATAAAGATTCATGTCAGCCTTTTGCCTATACAATTACAATTCAATTAGGAGACAAATAAACTGCCATTCAACAGATTTTTCAATAATTGAATTAATTTCTTGATTGGAATTAAAGCATTGAGATTTCCATTCAAAAAACATATTGTCCTACATAATAATTAAGGACTAGATACATCACTATGACTGTATTTCATATTCTATAATTCACAATAGCCACTTCTGCTCTCAGAATGTCAAATATGACAATTCTTGAAAAATGTTGCCAAAATGTGGATGTTTCTATTAGCAAAAAACTTTTTACTTACATAAAGTAGAATAGTCTTGTAACTAAGATAACTTTGGTATGGCTACTCATGTTATATACAATTTATAAATAGTATAACCTAGAAATAAATAAATGACTATGATGTCTGCATTTCAAACTTGGGAACTAGGAGGAATAATCATTCTTTGAAAATACCATTAGGTGCTGGTTAAACTTTGTACGTCAGATTTGTAACGCACGGAGTTGACTTGGAAAATTACATTTTCAGAGCCGGCTCTTCCTAGTCAGTCAGCCCTGACCTCAGATCTCAGCTCCTGCACCGCCTAGCTGTGCAGGCCTCACTAAGCAAGCTGCTCTGTCTCCCTGAGCCTCAGTTCCCGCATCTGTAAAATGGCTGTGAAGTCTTCTTCATAGCATTCTTAGGATGTAAACAGAATAAAATATGTAGCACAGTATCCAGAGGAGAGCAAAACCTCAATAAAAGAGAACTGTTGCTACAGTTAGAAAATAACTTTTCTTTGCCAGGAAATAAACCACAAATGCTGGAATGTGGATTCAAGATTATTGTTTAATTTGGGAGTTGGAATCACCATTTCCTGAGGAAGGAGAAGATCCAGTTTATACGAGTTGTCAGTTTTTAGTGGAGATGCCAGGAAACTGTGAAGTTTGTTATATTTAGGTTGTAAAGCTGAGGAGCATTTTTTTTTTAAATTGAAGTTACCTTTAGACTGGTGTCATTTCTCTATAGTTTTTTTGCCCCCAAGATATTTATATTGGGAATTTATGCATAGACTATTTTGGGAAAAGAAAATTTATTTACATAAGGAAAGTCAGTATTCCCCTAGTTCTTGTGTACTGAGGTATCAAAAACCCAAATAAAAAATACATGAAAAGGTTTTTCTCATTTATTTTACCTTTCAATCATTCCCCTTTAGATCACCTGTCATTTCTGTCAGAAGATTTTGCATAAACTTAGAATTTTGCTGCATTATTATTTTGTTTTAAGATGGCAAATTGGAAATGACACATCTTTTTAAAATTAGTATCAAAGCAAAAGTACACACATATCAATCAGGCAGTGAGAAAGAATTAGGGTCTCCCCCACCGTGATCTCCCTACCCTGACTATTATTAGACAGACATAGCACACAGTAGTGAATGCATTCTCTACTTAAACAAGAAACACAATGAAAGTCAGGCTCACAAAATTAAAAATTGTTTTTGGGGATTCCAGCAAACTTGGCAAATTTATAGTCAGTCTTAACCGGGTTCGTAGTTTCTAAAAATTTAAATTTGTAACTCCATTTTCTTAGGGAGATAATCAGAATGAGCAAGCCTATGGGCACTGAGTCACCAGCAGGGAGCCGTCTGGTTTATGTGTTCTCTATGCGAGGGGTCCCCGGCCACCCCCGGTTCTGCCCTGGTGTCACTCTGTATCTCTTGAAATGCTTCTCTACATTTGCCTTATCATTTATGAATATTTTGCATCTCTAACTAGAATTTTTAAAACCATGCCTTTTATCTTCTGCCTTCTTTCTTCCATGTCCAAAGTAGTACTCTGAAGTCAATTTCTTTAAGGAAAAAAGTTTAATTAATGAACAAGGTGCTGTCAGTGTCGTATAGCAAAAAGAGAAGAAAAGCCAGATTAAAGCTTCTTTTCATTCTGCTTTGCTCAATCCCCAGTTAAATGGAATAGTATTGAGCGGCAGCCAAAACCATGGAGTTTGAGATTACTTGTTTCAATATTGAATAAAGGCTCAGCTGAGAGAGATGGGTTTTAGTGCATTTTTTTTCTGTTAGTGGAATTAAGGTGACTTTCCCTTGCACATTGTGTCACCTCAATTTAGGAGCTAAACAGCTTGGGCTTGTTGGTCAGGTAGCATAATTTTACAGGTTTGTGGGATATGATATTTTCATAACATCAGGGTCAAGTAGATAATGATCCTCTGAGCCTTTAAGGAATTGAGTTTTAACAATTTATTATACATTTATATGCAATTTTATTATGTATACTTATGGAATTTAGTATCTAATTTTTGAAGATTCTCACTATCAATGATAGTAGGCAAAGGCAGAGAGACTTAAAGGAGAGAAATCCAGCTATCACAGCTCGCTGTCCAATTGGATTTAATACAGTTAAGAGAAACCTTAACCACAGGATGGGGTATGTTCATTGCTTAACATCAGAAGTCAGAGCAGCAAGATTAGGGAATGTGCATTGTTCACTATTATAGGATAAACCCATTCTTCAGAATAGACATAAATCATGTATTAGTAGCTACTTGATGAAAAGTTTCTCATTATCGCCTACTAAAGTTTCAAAAGTGATATTGTGCTTTTATTTCTCCAGAAACAAATTAACTGTATCAACTTGATTTAAGAATTATTCGTATCCAACAAATTACTCTTTAAAGCTGCACATCAAAATATTATTTCTGTAATTTTATGCATATAATGTTTTCCATTCCTTTGCTGCTGCTCATTGGTATGCTGCATGGGACAAGGTGGCATTCAAAGTCGGAAGAAAACTGATCTACTTATTAAGTGGCTAGTAGATTTGTGATTCTAGAAATTGTCAGAACACCATTTTTAGATTTTTTTTTTACAGCTATCTCCAGCTCTTATTTTTGTTTATTACTTTGTCATTTAAATCATTTAGTTGAAATTGATGTATACTTAGAGTTTTTATTTCAGGAACAGCTTGTCTTGGTAAAACAGAGTGGAAAATGATAATGTATAGTAAATGCCTAACTTATGGCATGATAAACTGGCAAAGATAGCTACTCAAGAATTTTTTTGTAGCAGTGGGGTAATTTGCAGCATTATTTATATATGTATTAAAGATTGTGTGTGTGTGTGTTGTGTGTGTTTTAGGAGAAGTATTTCACATGATGATCTAGGTAACTATCTCAGTAAAATTATTAAGCAGTGGGATTTTTCTTTGAAAGGTTCTAAATGTACCTGACCAGGTAGTGGTGCAGTGGATAGAGCATTGGCCTAGGATGCTGAGGACACAGGTTTGAAACCCCGAGGTCACCGGTTGGAGCATGGGCTCACCATCTTGAGCATGGGGTAACTGCCTGAGTGTGGGATTACAGACATGACCCCATGGTTGCTGGCTTGAAGCCAAGGTTACTGGCTTAAGCAAGGGGTCAGTAGCTCAGCTGGAATACTCCCCCCCAACCCCCGTGCTGGTCAAGGCACGTATGAGAAACCAATGACCAACTAAAGTGTAGCAACTATGAATTGATGCTTCTCATCTCTCTCTCTTCCTGTCAGTCTGTTCCTGTCTGTCCCCCACCCTTGCTAAAAAAATAAGTTTTCTAAATTAAGGGAAATCCATAATTAAATATCATAAGAACATACTTAAAAGCACACATACATAGTATTTCTATATATGATAGTTGGTGATAGAGACATGTTGTAATGGATTAAGCATAAAAGTGAACTTGTAAGACTGAGTTTTTTCCTCTTCTGTGACTTTAGAGAAATAATCTGTTACTTATAAAAAGGCGATTGTAGCACTAAAAAACGGTATTGCAAATGTATTCAAAAGCAGCTACTTAATTTGCAAGTCACTATCCTTAATTTTCTAATAATTACTTATAGGAGTTATCAGGAAAAAGTAATTACAGTCATCATTAGTAGCACCGCAAATGTTTCTTTAGTGCCCATAATGTACTAGGCAGGAAAAGGAGCATGAGACCCTACCTCCTAGGTCTGAAAAGGAGCAAGGGCCAACCTCAAGCTCCTCCACTCGATCTGCTCTACTCTTCCTAGAAAGAAAGCCTTTTTTTTTTTCAAGCACAAGCCCAGGGTAGAGACTGTGAAATGGACAATTATAGTTTATTATTTATTCGATAAGTATTAGATGAAACCATAAGAAATTGCCATTCATGTAGGCCAACAATATGTGATGTAATGGCAGTTGCATTTGGTTCCATTTAATATTTACAGAGCCACTGGTATGTGCCAGGCATTGTAGGAACAAAAGGCACAGAAGTTAACAAAATAGACAATTCCTGTCTTCCGGGGGATTGCATTCTCCTGGGTTGTCCAAGCAGATCTCCCTTCTCTAGACTCACATCTATCCACATGCCTACTCTTCATGGCCATTTGATGCCAAGCAGACATCCAAACATGTTTAAACCAAACTCCTGCCTGAGCAGGCGGTTGTGTAGTGGATAGAGCATCGGCCTGGGATGCTGAGGACCCAGGTTCGAGGCCCCAAGGTTGTTGGCTTGAAGTCCAGGGTCACTGGCTTGAAGCCCAAGGTTGCTGGCTTGGCTGGAGGCATCCCCTACCCCCTTCCTGTCTGTCTTCCATATCTGAGCCCCTCCCTCACTCTTTCTTGCTCTCACTAAAAAAATAAATAAATAAACCAAGCTCCTGATGAATAAAGATTTTATCTGCTTTGCATATAGAAATAATGGGTAGAATTCTTGAATGTATGACCTAGCACAAGATCTCTTTCTTGGTCTCTCTGTCTGTGTCAAGATAATAGAGCTAGTAAACAAGGCAGTAATTTCTATAGCACCAAATGGTGATTTTTATCTATTGAATTTTAAAATGTACCCAGATATGAAAATGGAGTCTGGTAGCCTGCTGAACACAACTATGATGTATTTGCTCTTTGTAATACATTGTGACAAGCTATTCTGTATCCTTCACTACACATGGTAAATAGCCCAGACGGGTTATGATTCAGTGAATGAGCTCTGGATAGGGAATCAGCAGAGCTAGATTGGAGTTTCAGATTTGCTGTTACTCAGGTATCCATCAGGAAATATAATAAGTTAACTGTTTCTACATACTTCAATGGTATGGTAAAAGTAAATGAGGTCATTACCAAATGGTCTGAAAATTCACTCTTTAAAAGGATGAGAAGTGTATATAAAGATATAGCTAATGACAGTTTTCATATTCATAGTTTAATGTAAATAGTGTGTTTTTTATTTAGTTTTGTTTTTATTTTTCTTGAGTAATGTACTGCAGACTTTAACATTTTGTTTTGAACAGACCCCAAAAAACTGTTTTGAAATATCTCAAACTATTTGATTTAGTCTTTACTCAGTAGGCAGAATATTCTCCCTTTAGACCATGTTCATTATAATATATCATTGATATATTAATTTTTAAATTAGATTTCAGTTAATGAATATATAAAAGATTTGTTGCACTATTTAAACTATCTTCTAACATTTCAAAGTATGTGCTTACATTTTTTTTTGAGTGAGTGAAATTGAAAATAAAAGCATTTTCCTGGTTTATCTGTCTTCCTTTTCTCTTTGCATGGCCCTTATAGTTAATTCAGAAGAATAGCATGGCAAAATGAAATTCAGTTTCTTAATGAGATAGCACATCAAAGTTGAGAAGCAAGCAGATACCCTGAAGCTGTACAGTAAGTTTACATAGCCCTCCCTTGTCAGAGCCCTCCTCCTGCATGGCTGAGAACGCAAGCCATCAGTAATTCAATTGAGTTACATTTGGTTACAAGAAAGCAGCCACTTTGTTTTGAGATTTTAATTCTGATGACTGTGAGTAATGTATCAATAAAAGGGGAGAGGGGAAGTGTTTCTCTACTGTCATGAATATTTTATTATTTCTCAGATATTTTCCTGGAGTTTTGTATTAAATACTATTTATATGCTGGTTATATAGGTACGTGGTATAATGTTGCAAGGAAAAAAACCCACTAAAATAAGTCTGAAAATTCACTTAAGTTTTCTGTTATAGACCCTGGCCGGTTGGTTCAGTGGTAGAGCATCGACTCAGCATGTGGAAGTGCTGGGTTCCATTCCCAGTCAGGTCACACGGGAGATGCGGCCATTTGCTTCTCCTCCCTTCAGCTTCCCCTTCTTGCTTCTCTCTCTCTCTCTCTCTCTCTCTCTCTCTCTCTCTCTCTCCTGCAGCCTTGGCTCCATTGGAGTGAGTTGGCCCTCTGGCACTGAGGATGGCGCCATGGCCTCTGCCTCAGGTGCTAAGAAGGGCTGGGCTGCTGAGCACCGGAGCAACGCCCCCTAGTGGGCTTGCCAGGTGTATCCCAGTTGGGGCACATGTGGGAGTCCGTCTTTGCCTCCCCTCCTCTCACTGAATTAAAAAAAAAAGTTTTCTGTTCTAGGTATCTTTGAACTATATAAGAAAACACCTATGCCTGTTGAAGTTGAACAACCTTTGTAACATATTATCAGCCTTTCTTATACTTTATATTGGGAGCAGAGCTGTGTGTGATTTGTAGAGACTCGCGTGGTGTTACAGTAAATTAAGGTGGCTTTAAATATATATTATAGTAATTTACTCTTTATTATTATGTGAGAAAACCTTTTAGTTTTCCTCCCTCACACCAACATATTTTAAGCAAATTGAAAATTATTTCTAAATTCTAGTAGCAGAAGCTATTTTTTATTTTATTTTATTTAGAAAATTAAATAGGGTGACATTGATCAATAATAGCACGTAGGTTTCAGGTGAACATTTCTATAGCGTTTGAACTGTTGATCGTGTGTGTGCCCATTATTGTTGCCACTTTCAAATTTTAATCTAGTTTCAGAAGAAATGGCCTATGTTTCCTGATGACAGATGCATTTACATGTGTTTGTCATAACATGGTAGAAAGAACATGAACAAATCATAAAAAGGTTTCAGTCCTGATACAGTGTTTTACTGAATCGTTTTAGGCCTCAATTTTCCAGGCTGTAAAATGAGGATAATGACATAAATCTTGTAGGGTTGTTAGGAGAACCCAATAAAATAATCTGTGTTATGCCTAGTCCATCGCCCAGTACATAAACTTTTTATTGTTAAGAAATCGAGACTTCCCCCCAAATTGCAAAATTTGTATGAGGAATTCCATAAACACTTCACCCAGTTGTCCCTAATATTAAATCTTACAAACCATTACACAGTTGTCAAGATCAACAAGAGTACAAGAGTACTGTACTATTAACTAGAGACCTTATTCACATTTCTCCAATTATCTCAAGAATGTCGTTTTGCTGTTCCAAGATTCATTCGAGAATGACACATTGCATTTAGTTGTCATGTCTCCTTAATCTCTTACAGTTTGTGACAGTTTCTCAGTCTTCCCTTGTCTTTCACGACCTTTACTTTTGAAGGGTACTGGTCAGTTTTTTTTATTTTTTAATAGACTATGTCTTACTTTGGGTTCATTCACTGTTATCTCAGGATTACATTAAGGTTATGCATTTTTTGGCAAGAATACCACAGGGGTGGCGTTCTCTCCTGACTGCATCAGTAACAGAGGCGTATAATATCAACCTAGCTAATCACTAGTGATATTAACCTCAATCACGTGATTACAGTGGCATCCACTGGGTTTCTCCACTGTGGAGTTACTGTGTTCCCCCCGAATGTCTTGAGGGGATACTTTTAGACTGTATAAATACTCTGCTTATGTAATCTGGCATTCCTTGGTGGACATTGTCTGCAGCTATTATTACTATTGTGTTGTAATGGCTATTTTCCCTTCCCTGTCCTTCAGTGTTTATTAATTGGGTTCTTCTGTAAGGAACAGGAATTAATTCAGTTAATTATATCAGTATGCACTCATGGATAGTCTATGAATTAAACATTTTATTCTGTTATAGTTCAGTGCTATTGTTGTTTACTTTGTTGCTCAAATTGTTTCAGCTCTGGCCTTTGGGAGCTCTCTCTGTCAGGTGGTCTCAGTGCCCTCTGACATGCCCCACCCTCTCTGAGCATGTCTTCTCTTGCAACACAAGAGGCTCCAGGCTTTTGTTTTTTCTGCCTTGGCGCTAGAATCAACCTGTTCTCCAAAAAACCTTGTCAATTCTCTTTACAACTAAATTAGCTAGCTCTCACCCAACATACATTTTCTAATTCTTGATAAAATATTTTGTGTACTTCTCTTTTGATCTCCTTCAGATGCAGCCTGAGGAAATTTAGTCTAAGTGGAAGCTATTGGCTTCTAACCTTTGGAGAGAAATAAAACATTTGCCTATAACAGAAGGCAACAAACAGATCTTCAGTTTGTCCCTGAAATTGTAGAGGAACAATTTGACTGTAAACTAAAACTTTGTCTTGTACCATTTGTCTTATTGGGATGTCACACATTCATCTATCATTTATTGCTAGCTTTTAAAATTTAACCTAATCTTTTCTTTTGGTTATCTCTTATGTTGCTGACTTAGATGACCTGTAATCTAATAAGTGAAATATATATTCTGGTGACTTTGGGCAAATCATTTAATTCTTTTAGCAGTTCATTTTTGAGTTATTTTGGAGCTAATCTTATAATTAGGATAGAAGCTAAAGTATGTTAAACATCTTTTTGTGTGTGTGTAGATTCTGATTCATTTTGGCATTCTTAGAAAAATGTGTATTTTCATATGTTATAAGTAAACACTAGGGGGTGGTCATGGGTAACCAGTTACCCATTTGCAATTGATTCAAAACATTCTGACACTGAAACATTAGCAATAAAGGTGGGGAAAGGAATACCAGCAAGTGGAATAAAAAAAAAACTGTACTGAAAATATTAATATTATACAAAATTTAGTATAAGGAGAAAAGTATTACACAGGACAAATATGTTTATAAAAAGTATATGTCACCAGGTATATATGAAAATTCTGAACCTTTATGTACCCAGAAACATACTGAAATATATCAAAGATATACGTAATTATTTAAATGTTGATAAGAAAAATGTTTAGGTATTTCTTGACATTTGTAATTGGGATTAGGGAATTATATTTTTGTAATCATCCTGATAGCTCTTCAAAACTTTAGGATTACTACATATATGTGTGTATGTATCTGTGTGTATAATATATGTGTGTATGCGTGTATATATATTTATGGTTGTGAGTAGTATCTTAAAACATCTTTTTAATGATAAAGCTATATCATTAAAATTTCATCACAATAGAAATTCAGTTATAGGGCCTGACCAGGTGGTGGCACAGTGGATAGAGTGTCATACTGGTACGGAGGACCCAGGTTTGAGACCCCGAAGTCGCCAGCTTGAGCGCGGGCCCATCTGGCTTGAGCAAAAGCTCACCAGCTTGGACCCAAGGTCGCTGGCTCCAGCAAGGGATTGCTCGGTCTGCTGAAGACCTGCGGTCAAGGCACATGTGAGAAAGCAATCAATGAAGAACTAAGGTGTCGTAACAACAACAAAAAAAACTGATGATTGCCTGACCTGTGGTGGCGCAGTGGATAAAGCGTCAACCTGGGAACACTGAGGTTGCCAGTTCAAAACCCTGCACTGGTCTGGTCAAGGCACATATGGGAGTTGATGCTTCCAGCTCCTCCCCCCTTTCTCTCTTTCATCTCTCTCTCTCACTCTGTGTCTCCTCTCTAAAATGAATAAATAAATAAATAAATAATTAAAAAAAACCAAACAAACTGATGATTGATGCTTATCTCTCTCTGTTCCTGTCTGTCTGTCCCTATCTATGCCTCTCTCTGTCCCTGTACAGAAAGAAAGAAAGAAAGAAAGAAAGAAAGAAAGAAAGAAAGAAAGAAAGAAAGAAGGAAAGAAAGAAAAGAAATTCAATTATAGGAAATACCATGGATTAAAGTTGTCCAAAAATTGACAAAATAATTCTCAGAAAATGAGTATATAGGATTTAACTAATCTAGCAAAAGTTAAATAAATGCACATTTAATTTGTATTATAAAAGTCAATTCTATCTGTAAAGAAGAGGGAGCCTCTTCTTTTGAGATGAGAAGCTCTCATCAGCGAACTTCTGTGCAGTCGCTTGCAGGCTTGGGTGACGTTTTATGTTTACTTCCCTTGCTGTTGTTTTTTTCAGTGAATGAAAAGACCAGTTTATTCCCGCTGAGCCAGCTTGTCTTGGACGAGTGCATTCAACATCAGCCAGCCAGCACCTAGGATTCTCCTGGTGGTGGTTGTGTTATGCTGGCTCTTTTTCTCCCAGGGAGACAGTAATCAAATTGAGCACCTCAGAAGAGTTACTAAATTGTCTTTTAGGCTCTAAGTATGTTATTCAGTAAATACATTTTAGTGAATGAAGGGCTGTTTGTGGTTTCTGTCTTCAAATTTGGGCAAATTATATCTAGAGCCTTAATACGTTTTCACTGTTATAACAGTGGTTGTTATCAGTAAGTAAAGTACACTATCCTTAAACACACATGCCAGATGAGATGCTGTGACTTCTGCCATTAACATGCCCCTTTCTTAAGATCAGGTAGGGTAACTGAGCAGATAGCCAATTAGAATGACCTATGCAAATCCACCAGCCCATTTCTTCCAGATTGAATTGTTGAGGCCTCCATTTAAGTCATATGTTAACAGTATTTAGTGATAGGAATTTGCTGAAATCTCTTGTCAGTGAAAGTTAATATAAATACAATTTTAGCTTTCAGTCCTCTGGTAGGGACAAGCCAGTGATCATACAGCACAAAAAAGATTCTTATCATCCCACCCAATAAACACTGAGTGTGCAGCTCCCTTCACCAGGCTTTGTGATGGGCATCAAGTCTTCAGACAGAGTGAGAGGGGCCGGAAATGGGCAGTGCGGGGCTTCTGTACCCAGCTCACCTTGCTAGTTGGGTTCAACCCTCTGTTCCTT
This sequence comes from Rhynchonycteris naso, assembly GCA_037038555.1. NCBI lineage: Eukaryota > Metazoa > Chordata > Mammalia > Chiroptera > Emballonuridae > Rhynchonycteris > Rhynchonycteris naso. The sequence continues at coordinate 23,385,482 of CM073000.1, forward strand.
GCTCTCGGTGTCATAATCACTGTGCTGCATGATGTCTAAAGCCTGTCCCAGCTCTTATGATAATTCTGATAAGGAAGCTAAATTTGCTAACGCTTCAGATTGAGTTGCCAGTTGAATAAGCAGCAGTCTGTTGTGCATTTGTTCCTCTCCATTTTTCAGACTCCCTTGTCTCTGATTTTGTTCTATAAATGACCGGTTGGCGGTATATTATAGGAGGCCGGCTACCACGTGGGCCGGTCATTTGAAAGCATGCAGAAACATTGTTTAGTGTTTTGTGGTTTTTTTTATTTCAGATGTGTAACTTCAAATTTGCCTTTTTTTTTTTTTTTGCAATTCTAAAGTTACTGTGAATTAGACACCAAGTAAAATAATATGCAAGTGGCTTGTTAAACATCCTGTTTCTTTTGAGAGTGGGCAGTTTTCTCTGGTTTTCACTAGAATCAGAAACACTTTGTTTGGCTGTGGCTCACTCCGACTTTCATATGTCCCCGACAAAAATGAGTGACGGTAGGGAAGGAGCGTGCGGCTGGGTAGTTGCTGAACTCATGCCTTTTCTCCATCTATAATATTGTAGTGTTTTCTAGAAAGTAAAAGCCTAGGATTTTAATTCCAGCTTTTCCACTGGAAATACTTATTCCTAAGTAATTGGAATAACTATTCACTCAACCTCTTGAAGCCTGATTTCCCCATTTATAAAATAGGGATACCTAGCTTCTATAGTACAAGGACTAAGAATCAGCATTTTGTCACTGCTAAAGATCTATAGAAATGTAATGTCTATTCATAATGAAACATTACTACCTATATATTTTTATTGCTAATAATAATATTGCATTTGTATTAAATTCTTCGTTAAGTATTTATAAATTATATTCTCTATTTAATAGCTGACTTAATAGACACAGTGAGAAGGATGTAGACCACAGAGTGCCAGGTCACAGAGAACCCTCAAATCTTGTTTTCTGAGTCTGTCTGGGTACCGTCCTGTATTGGGGAGCCTGGGAAAGAGCAGCCCTGGTCCACACCCCTGCATTCTGTAGCTGGCAGCCTGCAATTCTTCTCTGATGGTGATGGCAGGTGTTTCCTTTTTTCTTTTTCTTTTTTTTTTTTACAGGGACAGAGAGAGAGTCAGAGAGAGGCATAAATAGGGACAGACAGATGGAACAGAGAGAGATGAGAAGCATCAATCATTAGTTTTTCATTGCCGTTGTGACACCATAGTTGTTCATTGATTGCTTTCTCACATGTGCCTTGACTGCGGGCCTTCAGCAGACCGAGCAAACCCCTGCTGGAGCCAGCGACCTTGGGTCCAAGCTGACGAGCTTTTGCTCAAGCCAGATGGTCCCGTGCTCCAGTTGGTGACCTCGGGGTCTCGAACTTGGGTCTTCCGCATCCCAGTCTGACGCTCTATCCACTGTGCCACCGCCTGGTCAGGCAGGTGTTTCTGATGTGCAGCTGATGTTTCCTTTGATCGGTTGGCTTCACTTAAAGTGGTCTGTTTAACCCTTATTAGAGCACGTATGGTCATTTTATTTAATATTTTTTCTGTAGGTTCTGGTATTTATTTCCTTTTGATTTTCTAACAAAGTGGCCAATCAAAACGTAAAAATTTTAGCTTGCCCTGGCCTCGGGAAGTTTGAGGGAAAGAAAATGTGTTTACTCTAGAACTGAAAATGCTCTCCCTGACTATGGGGAACGGGACTAGGATGTGAAGAGGGAGAACATACGTCCTGCCTTTTTTGGACAAAATTGTAGGGAAGCAAAATATCCTTCTTTTCCTCTATTTCAGTTCTCCAGCTGGGGCCCTGTAAATTAGACTGACAAAAGACAGATTTACAGGAGAAAAGCAAACAGATGTGGCTGCTTTATCACTTCTCTTGAGTTCCACTGGTAACATGGTGCCCCGGAAAAGAATTTACTGTTCCCTTTGACAGAAATGCAGATTGGTGTGTTTCCAGCACCACAGCTGGGACGTCAGGACTAATTTGGGAGACCTCAAACTGCCACTCACCCACCTTTCTGGCTGCTGTTGATTTTCTGGCATTTCCTGTCACTGGATGGAGTAGGATGGAGGAGTCAAGATGGAAAAGTGTGTTCTTTACTCGGTTCCCATATAAATACGTAGAGATGTTCCGTTGAGGTGTGGGTATGAACATTGAGAGCATATTCTCTGAATAACAGCTAACAGTAAATGTACCTTCTATGCAGTATTACAAGAGTTTGGCAGCCTGGGAACTGAAGAGGGCTATTTGTGTGATAAATATGCAAATTGTCTGAAAGCTTAGTGAGGTAGAAATTTTAGGCATATACACATTGGCAGTCACTGAGTAAATTGGAAAGAAGAGGGAGGTGGAACATGCTAATTTAACTTTCTGTCCTTTCCAGAGAGTCATTTTCCATTACTTTAACAGAACAGCTGACCAAAAAGTTTTTACAGTGTTTCCTGATGAACATACAGAAATCTCGTATCTATTTAAATTCAGTTCATACCTAAAAGTTTGCACAAAGTGATTGACTGACTATAGTTAATGTCTGTGACTTACAAAACAGACAGAAGTTGTCTGTAAAAGATGTTTGTTGGAACTTCTAAATTGTTCTTGTTTTCACCAGTGATATTTAATGTTGGTTTGAAAGTTTGTCTTCTTTTTTGAAAGTTTTCTTTTCTTCGTAATGCCTTTTGTTTCCTTAGTTGTAGAGTTCTATGAACAGATAGGTAGTTGTGAAGCCATCAGGTAATGATTATTGAAAATTCCAGCAGCCTTTTTAAAAAATTAAAATGGATAACCTGATTCTGAAATTTGCATGGAAATGCAAGTACATAGAATAGCCAAAACAATACTGAAAAAGAACAAAGCAGGAGGACTTACATTATCTGAATTTGAGACCTGTCTCTAAACACTTTGTAATGAAGACAGTGGAGCACTGGCCAAAGGGTAGATGGACATGTAGATCCGTAGTATAATATGGCGTCCAAAAATAGACCCACACACTTATGGTCATATTTGACAAGGGTACTAAAGCGATTTAGTAAGGAAGGGAATGCCATTTGTCTTCAACAAATGGTGTTGGAAAAGTGTTTATCCATGTAGGGATGAAGGGTACCAGAATAAGCCATCCCAAAGTATGCCGCTTTGGCAGAGGGATTATTTGAAGCTAAAGGTACTTGAGAACCAGCAGATTCAGGAAAAGCACTTTTACCTTCCTTCACTGCCTAAAAATAAAATATAAATTTCCCTTTTAAATAAAGAGAATACACATTTATAAAAATGGGTCTGTATTCTCAAACATCTTGCTACCTCTTTGAGTCTTATATCTTTGTAAGATGCCCATGTGTGTGTTATACATGTATATGTAATAAAATTATGCTTTTTTTCCCCCCTTGTCTGTCTTTTAATCTACCCCAGCAATGGAACCTGGAAGAGTAGAGGGAAAAAGATCTTGCCTCCCCTAAATGGAATAAAAAGAACCTGAACTCCTACCAAATACCATTCACAAAAATTAACTTGAGATGAGTCAGTACCGAGACTTAAAAGCTAAATGCTACGGCTTCTAAAGGCCAACATAGGAGAGGATTTTTGAAACCTATTGTAGAGAGGACAAAGAGCACTATCATAAAAGAGTTGATAAATCGGGGTTCATCAAAAATAAAATCATCGGCTCATCTTATCAGAATATCAAGAAGATAAGTAGACAAGCCACAGATTGTGAAAATATTTGTAGCACCTACACAGACATACTTTGCTTTATCGCACTTGACAGATGTTGTGTTTATTACAAACTGCAGGCAAGCCCCTCCGCCAGCAAAAAGATTGCAGGTTGCTTTGTTGCTATGAACTCATTTTATTGCAGTGGTCCGGGACTTAACCTGCGTTATCTCCAAGGTCTGCCTGTATCTGACAAAGGGCTTAGATCCAGAAAATCTGAAGAATTCTACGATGGAATAATTTAAAGAAGATGATCCAGTTTTTTAAATGGGCAAAAGATTTGAATACACGGTTCACAAATAAGGCATATTACTGGCTAGGAAAGACATGTAAAGAAGTGCCCAACAGTATTAGTCATCAGGGAAACGCAAAAGGAGATAGCACTACCCACTTCTTGCAAAGGCATTTTAGCTACAAGAATCACCATACTTTGGGGAGAATGTGGAACTCTCATGCATCGATGGTGAGGGTATACAGCCACTCTAGAAAAATAGTTGGCAGCAATTCCACTCATAAGTATTTATCCAAGAGAAATAAAAATACATTGTATGTCCACAGCCTGACCAGGCAGTGGTGCAGTTGATAGAGCATTGGACTGGAACGTGGAGGACCCAGGTTTGATACCCCGAGGTTGCCGGCTTGAGCTCGGGCTCATTCGGCTTGAGCACAGGCCCACCAGTTTGAGCGTGGGATCATAGATGTGGCCTAATGGTCACTGGCTTGAGCCCAAAGGTCATTGGCTTGAAGCCCAAGGTCACTAACTTGAGCCCAAGGTTGCTGGCTTGAGCAAGGGGTCACTCGCTCTGCTGCAACCGCCTGGGCAAGGCACATATGAGAAAGCAGTCAATGAACAAGCTATCAATGAAAAACTAAGGTGCCACAATGAAGAATTGATGCTTCTCATCTCTCTCCCTTCCTGTCTATCTGTCCCTATATGTCCCTCTCTCTGCCTCTCTGTCAAAAAAAAAAAAAAAAAAGTGAAAGAAATATATATCTCCACAAAATTATATTAGAATGTTCATGGCAGCTTTATTGGTAATAGCCCAAAACTGGAAAAGCCCAGGTGTCCACCAGTAGGAGACTAGATAAGCTATCTGATATGTTCCTACATTGGAATACTACTTAGCAAGGAAGGAACAGACTACTATATATATGTAATGGCATATAGTCAGAAACATAAAAAGACATGGAAGAACTCAGACACCAAACACTTTATACTGTAGGATTCCATTTACATAAACTTGTAGAATAGCTCAATTACAGAGACAAAAACCAACCAGTGGTTGTTCTGGATGTGGAGAGGGGAGAATACAGACAGAAGAACCAGGGAACTCTGGGTTGATGGAAGTGTGCTGTCTCTTGCGAGGGATGTGGGTTATGGGTTATGGGGTACAGTGATTTGTAAAAACCAATCAAACTGTAGACTTGAGATCTTTGCCTTTCACTATATAAAAATTATAATAAAAAAATCTCATCCAAAAGATGACACAGTATTGTCCCATCTCTTATTTTGATTATCTTTTTCACTTGAAGTAGTGGACAGCTTAGTCCTACTACACTGAGCCTTTTACAGTAAGTGTTAGTTCCTTTTCTTCCTATCCCACCCATTTCAAAATCCTTTCTGTCTCATTAGCTTGTTTTATGTAAACACAAAGTCAGGAATTCCAGGTGGGAGGTGATGGCAGTAATTCATTCATTCATCATGAGTTTGTTGACCACTTGCTTTGTAGAGTGAAAACCCAGAGGAAGGGGCTAGTCATGGTAACAGGTCTTTCAGAACTACAGTGGGCGGGATGTGGGAATTCTGGGAGAGATATAAGGTAGGTAGAGAAGAGGCTCAGCTGACTTACTTCTAGTATAAAATTTGACATCAAACCAAGAACGGGCAAATTGATTATTTTTCTCAGGAAAGGATTCACCTCATCTTTACAAATATAAATATAACCCAGCTGTTTCTACCTAAGAAATTTGTTTCTAATTTTGCATCTTAACAAAAACTATTTGTATTATAATGGACCCAAATGAGGTATGTGATCTGAATGTACATCTCCCCATCAATGCTCGATTTATTTTAGACAATGTCACTTGTGCTCTTTGATTCTAGCCGGTGTTGCTTATAGCACTAGTCCAGTACGGCTGACTCTGTCTCTTCTCTCTTTTTCCTCCAATCAGTTTGATAAAGGCTACTCTTACAATATCCGTCACAGCTTCGGAAAGGAGGGCAAGAGGACAGACTATACCCCTTTCAGTTGCCTGAAGATTATTCTAAACAATCCGCCAGGCCAAGGGGATTATCATGGTAAGTGCTTCTTCCACTTGATGTGTTTGTGAAGTACAGAAACCCAAGAGCTCTGTAGAAAACACTGAAACAGGGTAATGGTGCTTGCCGCACCGACAGCAGCTCGTTTGCAGCTCCTGTCAGTCAAAGTGTCAACCTAGAGTTCCGTTATTCTTCCTCTGATTTGTCTTATTACTGAACTGGGTCAGGCAAGAGAATTCACTCAGCTGTGCTGCAGTCTGTGCTGGGCCGGGCTCTGGCTCTCAGTTTCCCTCTCACCTGCTCTTTGCTGTCTTTCTTGTGTTCTGCAAGGGTCTGAGAAGGTGCAGGGCCTTCAAAGCTTTTTGAAATTGAATACCTTGAATTTTAGAATAGTAGATTCATTCATTTTCAGAAGACTATTGAAGAAAAGTGTGTTTTATTCTCATTACTATCATCTGATTAGCAAACACAGATTAAGGGAGGAATTGAACAAGTCATGGTATCAAACATCTACCAATTTGCCTGAGTAGCAGGTTTAAAAAAATATCAGTGTTAAACTATTTTCTATAGATTTTTGAGTTCAGTTTTTTTCTAGAATAGTTCTCTGAGCATATCTTGAGAAACTCCTCATTTGTCTGGTATGTCAAAAAATGGCTAAATATTCGATATCAGTAAATTTTTCAACTACTAAAATTTACTGCAGTGTATGTGTCAAAAATTATTTTTGTTTTAGCATCTTAAATGAAACTCTTTTTAAAAAGATCAAAACAATTAAGGTTATTAAAGATCATAGAATCACAAACTAAATTTTAAGAAGGATGCTGCATGTGTACAGAACATTTAAAAAATGTGTGTACATTCATATTTAACATTCATATTTAATAGATGACCAGTGTTGCTGGTGTACACAGTGAACGATTCTTAGTGCTTGTCAGTCACTTAACATACCTTTTAGAAATGAATGTTCTCGGGCCCCGTCATCAGCCATATAAACTCAGATGTATATAAAAGTTCTCTGGATGAGTCTTACGTTTTCTGAACATGGGAAACCATTGGCCAGATACTTCTGTCGAGAAAGCCTCTAGCTTTTCTTCAAACCACGCCAGGCAGGTAACTTACATTGAACTTGCCCAACTAAAACTCCTCCCACGGATTCCTTTTTCAATTTCTAGGTCCTATCATTTGTCACTTATTTCATTAATTTTTATTACCTTAAATGCAGATTTTATATTTCTTGTTCCTGATAAATTGTACCGTATTTATTCCAGTCTATTCAGTTTGTTTTGTTTTTAATTTGAAGCTATCCATTAAAAAATACTATACTTAGCAAAAACTCAATGGTTTTATAATATTTATAGGCATATTTATCTATTTTGTTAAAATTAAAAAACTTAGTTTTTTAGAGTGGTTTGAGGTTCACAGCAAAGTTGAGCAGACTGTCCAAAGAGTTCCCAGATGTCTCCTCCTCACACCTGCACGGCCTTCCCCCCTGTTGACATCTGCACCAGAGGGCTTAGTTGCATGTGGGCTGAGAACAATGTGTAGTCAGCTGTGGTTGGAGGTAGCTGCTTTATAGATACCATTATATCCGGTTAATTGATTGATGGTACTGTTGAGTGAAACGATATTGTTCCTTATTTTCTGCCTGCTGGATCTGTCCATTTCTGATGGAGGGTGTTCTCCATGGTGGATTCATCTAAATCCCCTTGTGGTTCTCAGTTCTTGAAGCTCTGTTAGCTGTATACACATTAGGGATTGTTATGTCTTCTTGGAGTATTCACCCCTTTATCATTGTGTAATATCCTGGATAAAGTTCCTTTCTCAGAAGTCTGCTCTGTCTGAAACTAATGTAGCTTCTCCTGCTTTCTTTTGATTTGTGTTAGCATGGTACATCTTACTCCATCCTTCTACTTTTAATTTATGTGTGTCTTCATATACTGTTCACAAAAATTAGGGGATATTTTATTGCTTCATATTCTTTTTGAAAAATCCCCTGATTTTTGTGAGCTGTATATTTAAAGTGGCTTTCTTCTATATAATATTTAATTGGGTCTTGTTTTTTGATCCATTCTGACAATCTCTGTTTTTTGATTGGTGCTCTTAGACCATTAATGTTCACAGTTACTATTGCTATAATTGTATTAATAACTACAGTATTTGCTACTGTTTTCTATTTGTTGCCCTTATTCTTTGTTTCTGTTTTTGTCTTTTTTCTCCTTTCTTAGCATATCCACTATACTTCTTTTAACTTGAATTTATTGGGGGGACCCTAAATAGCATAATTATTCCGGTTTCAGATGCGCACCGTATTGTGTGTTCACACCCCGAGTCAAGTCTTCAGCCATTATGGTCTGTGCCCCCACAGCCTCCTCCACCAGCCCCTCCTGGCAATCACCTCACTGTCGTTCATGTTATGATACTTTTTATTTATTAGTGATTTTACTTTATTAAGTGTTTTCACTTTAAATTTCTACTAATCCAAGTCTCCTTTCAAATCATACTGTATCATATCATGGGTAGTGCAAGTGTCTTTTAATACTGAAATATTTCTAATTTCTTTTTATCATTCTGTCATTCATTTTGTTTATACATAAACATACACACATAGGTAATAAGTATGTGTAATCGAATATATTATTCCTGTTATTTTAAACTAACATAACAACTTATCTGTTAGGTCAATTAAGGATAGAAAAAAAATAAAAATTTTTAGTTATTTAATTCCTTGAAGTTGTTTTCTTTATATAGTTCTGTTTCAGGCTTATGACATTTTCTTTTATTTTAATTAAAGGTTAATGAGCTAACTGTTTTTTAAAATTTATTTATTATATTTAGAGAGAGAGAATAAGACAAAAGTAGTGATCTATTCCTGTATATTCCCTGACTGGGGATCGAACCCACAGCTTTTGCATCTTGAGACAATGCTTTAACCAACTGAGCTACCCAGCCAGGGAGGGTCTATGCCATTTTCTTTCTCTTTGAAGAACTTCCTCTGATATTTCTTGCAATGCAGGTCTACTGTCAAATGAATTGCCTCAATTTTTATTTCTCTGAGAGTCTATTTTTCTTTTTTTGAATGATAATTTAGCAGGGCACAGTAATCTAGGTTTGTGGGAGTTTTCTTTTAGCACTTTAAATATTTCACTCTACTCTCTTCTGTTAACATGCCTTCAGAGAATAAGTTAGATGTTATTGTTAACTTTGTTCTTCTATAGCTAAGGCATTTATTTTCTCTGGCTTCTTTCAAGATTTTTTTCTTTGTTTTTGATTTTATAAAGCACGAATGTGGTTGTACCTAGATGCATTTTTTGCATTTCTTCTTCTCCTTCTTCCCCTTTTTTTTTCCTTTTTTTAGAAAGAGAGAGAGGGAAAGAGAGAGATAGACAGGGACAGGCAGACAAAAAAGGGAGAGATGAGAAGCATCAATTTGTTGTTGTGGTACTTTAGTTGTTCGTTGATTGCTTTCTCATATGTGCCATGACCAGCGGGCTCCACCTGAACCAGTGACCCCTTGCTCATCCAGTGACCTTGGGCTCAAGCCAGCGACTGTGGGGTTATGTACACGATCCCATGCTCAAGTCGGCGACCTTGTGGTTTTGAACCTGGGTTCTCAGCATCCCAGATTGACATTCATTTTTTATTTAATCCCAGGTTGACATTCTATCCACTGTGCCACCACCTAGTCAGGTCTGCATGCCTTCCTTCCTTCCTTCCTTCCTCCCTCCCTGCCTCCCTTTCTTCCTTCTTTCCGTCCTTCCATCCTTCCTTCCTTTCTTCCCTCCCATTCTTGGTGTTTCTGAGCTTCCTAGATCTGTGGTTTATTGTCTGACATTAGTTTGAGGGAAATTCTCTGTCATTATTGCTGCAAATATTGCTGCTATATTTTTCTCTCTTCTTCTAGTTGCATGGTCACTTTTCATAGTTGTCCCACAGTTCTTGCGTATTCTGTTCTTTATTTTTTTTCCTTAAATGAGAAGCAGTGAGGCAGAAAGAGAGACTCCTTCATGTACCCCAACCAGAATCTACCCAGCAAGCCCCCTACCAGGCGATGCTTTGCCTATCTGGGCCCCATGCTTGTTGCTTAGCAGCCAAGCTATTTTAGTGCCTGAGGCGAGGCCATGGAGCCCTCCTCAGTACCCTGTGCCTACTTGCTCCAACTGAGCTTTGGTTGTGGGAGGGGAAGAGAAAGATAGAGAGAGGAGGGGGGAGGTAGAGAAACAGATGGTCGCTTCTTTGTACCCTACCAAGAATCGAACCTGGGACTTCCACGTGCTGGGCCAACACTCTACCACTGAGCCAACCGTCCAGGGCCTCTTGTTTTTGTTTGTTTGTTTAGTCTATTTTCTCTTTTTCAGTTTTGGAAGTTTCTAATGACATATCCTCAAATTCAGAGAATCTTTCTTAGCCTTGTCAACTAATAAACCCTTCAAAGGCATACTTCATTTCTGTTAGTACTTTTGATTCCTTTTTGATTCTTAGAGTATCCTTCTCTGCTTATATTACACACCTTTTCTTGCATCTTACCTGCTTTTTCCATTAGAGCACTTAGCATATTAATCACAGTTGTTTTAAATTCCCAGTCTGATAATCCCAACATCCCTGCCATATCTGACTTTAGTTCTGATGCTTGTTTAGTCTCTTCAAACTGTATTTTTTGCCTTTTTTATATTGCTTGTGATTATTTGTTAAAAGGTGGACATGACATACTAGTTTAAAAGGACTCTAGTAAATAGGCCTTTAGCAATGTGGTGGTAATATGTAATGGGGGAAGTTTTCTATAATCCTGTGATTAGACCTCAGTCTCTTATAGCGAGACTGTGGCCCTGAGCTATGAACTTCAACAGTGTTCTCAGTCATCTTCCCCCTCCCCCATAGGAGGGAGAGGATGACTGGAGGTAGTTGGAGTTGGGTGTTAAAACCCCAGCATTCTAGGCTCTGTTAAAATAGTGTCTCCTGGGGACAGGTCTTGTTAAAAAGAACAGATAGCTCTAGAGTATTTCAAAATGGTTACCTTTCCCCTTCCCCTGCCGGAAGGATGAGGGATTTCTCTCTTATTCATTGTGAGAATCTGGTAGAGCTCCTGGAGGTTAAACTTACAAAAGTGTGGGGTCCTTGCATGAGTGAGACTCCTTGGAATTATTACCCCTTAGCATTGCTCACATGGAGATTCCATCAATTTTTCCAGGTTAGGGTTTCCCGCCCAGCACTAGTTCCTGCAGAGATTTCTGTTTAAGTAAGTTGTGATTCTCTGTATCTGCCTCTCTCTCATAAGTAGTTATTTGGAGTATTGACTTTTAACATGTCTACATGCTGGACTGGAAAACAGAAATTTCATTCTTTTATTTTTGTGTTGCTTGAAAAACTAGTCTCCTAGCTTGACATTATTTCATTAAGCAGCACTGTCTGGAAGGGTTGTTCAACCAGTTATGAATCTAGACAGGTATAACTATATTTCAGATATGTTTATCCATCTCTTCCACAAAGCTTTGTCAAATTCTTAGCTGCAGTCCATGTTAGTTCTTTATAAATGCACTTGCCTCTTCAGTTAATCTTGTTAGTTCAACTCTTTTCAATTTGAAAGAGCACTTTCTTAGATGTGGATGATAGAAACAAAGTAGGAGGTGCTAAGTTCTATTTTCTTTCTGTTATCTGTTCAAATAACACCAGCCTCTCTAAGCAGTAGTCTGGTTCTTCTGTATAGTTAACAAAGCTTTAAATGACTTTTGTGTGATAACTAGTACTTTGGCAATCTTTCATTTCTTCTTGGCTTTGTCCTTTCTGACCTTTCATACAGGTATAGCTGTTATTTCAAATGTAATCTGGATAATACAATTAACTTTTTGTGTGTCATTTAATAATTCTGGGCTGAACCAAGAATTCCACGTACAGCGTCATCCCTTTCTCATTGTGATTCTTCCCAATTTCAGTATCAGGTATTGTGGAGCATAATAATCAGAGCTAACACATTTTGAGTCTTACTGTGTGCCAGGAGCATGCCAGAGCTTTATATTCCATTCTCCCAAGAGCTCAGTGTTTCCCTCACTAGACAGAAAGTAACTCCAAGTCAACATGAAGATACAAAAGTTGCCCAAGTCTCCTAGCTTATAGCTGGTAAACTGAGATTCAGGCCCAGACAGTAGAGCTCCAAACTCTTCACCATGAGTTATGCAGCATCTCAAGGTAGTGCTTTGTACTAAAAAGTATTATGATTTTAATCTGAATAAAGTCTATTCTATGAATTTTGTGAATTTTACAATTGGTAGGAATTCATAGTGTTATTATCATGGGTATTATTATTCACAGTTAAGATTTTTGGTAAAGATGTTTGTTTAACCTGTGGTCTCTTTTCCATTGTTTTAGCCCCATCCAATTTCCCATTGATGTCTTTAAAAATGCACAGTTGTTTCTAATTAATTTATAGATCTATTATTTGTATGAGTGAAAAAAATAATCAGGTGATTTGCATTAGATTTTAAATTAAGTATTTTTACTGATTGCAGTTTCTTATTAAAATATCTAAAATGTCCTAGATTTTGGCCTAATGTAGCTTCTACATTTCAATTCTTCTGTGCTCTTATTTATGTAAATATTTGCAGCAGTCCATCTTTATTTTTCTCAGGAAGTAAGATGCAGATGACATGTATCTACTATAAGTTGTTTTCCTATGAAACAGGTTCATATTTGTCCATCTCACCCCCCATCCATGATTCATCTAAATTTATACTGTTTCTAATCAGTGGGAAATGAGGATAGAATTTGCATCTGAAAATGTGAGGTTTTTATATCTTAGAGTTTGCACATATTTCTTTCTGTTTACACTATCTTCCTTCTCTTGTATGCCTTTTATATAAGTTTTTAACAAGAAAAAATATGCGATTGTATAAAGTTTTTAGATAAACTATTTTATAGCTACTTTGTGATTATCTCTGCTTATTAGCAAGCAGCACAATTATAACTGTTTCCTCTTGCTAGTGAATGAGCAGCTGAGCCTGAGAATGCGTAGTGTTTTATGTAACTCTTGAGCCTGTAGTGCCCTGATAACCGTGCAGCTAAGTCGTCATTTAGATAAAGAGAGGAAAGCAGTTGCACTCATGGGCAATTAACTTTTTTATTAATAAGCTGCTAGACAATTAAGGGGAGCTTAGACAGTCTCTTGAGTACAGTTTTGTATAAAGTCCCAAGTGGATAACCTTGCCGGTGTGCTGGCCTGTTTTCTGTTGTCAGGGTGCCCATTCCGTCACAGCGATCCAGAGCTGCTCAAGCAGAAGCTGCAGTCCTACAAGATCGCTCCCGGAGGGATAAGCCAGGTAGGTCAGCTCTGCGCCGCGGCCGCAGTAACGAGGCGTCAGACAGTGCCTCTCAGTTTCATTTAATGTTCCTGCAGCGAGGCTGTGTACTACTTGTCAGGCCTCGCTCCAGACAGCCTATCTTCTCGGTGACTTAAGCTAAAGCCTTGACTTTTCTGCTTTAGACTGCTTGGAAATTCTGGTTCTTGTGTCTGCAAGGCTACATTTTTATTTTTCTTGGTAATAAGGAAACTGGAAACCTTCTTTCTCCCAATTTGTTTTCCTGTCTCAATTGAGGACATTAAAAAAACGTTAGAGGAATGCATGGAAGCTTGTTAATGAAGCTGAAAATTAATGACATCTTATTTCATGTTGGAACTTGTTTTCTCTCCTACATGTAGGTTAGAGCAGAAGGTGATATAGTGTGTGCTGGCTAAATGCTCTGACAAACATCAGTTGTTGCTATGTTAAATCTCCAATTCTAATGATAGTTCATTGGGTCTAATACTTTGTCAAAATCCATCATCTCATGAACAGTTTAGATTTAGAAAAATGCTCAAATGTAAAACCCAATAGTTAAGAGTATATATCTTTTAGTAAATATGCTTTTAAAAATATTGTGGCATTGCAAAGATTACTGTCTATAGCAGTGATGGGCAATCTTTTGAGCTTGGTGTGTCAAAATTCGCCAAAAAACCAAGCATAACTCGGGTGGTATGTCACTTCGAGAAAAACGGCCTAACCGGAAGTCCCAGAACTAGACACTCTGTGCCGTAGTTCTGTTGTTTTGGCCTACAGACCTCCGGCACAGAGTGTCTACACTACAGCAAATGTTTTATCCTCAGCTACTGCACCTGGCCGTGCAGGAGCCGAGGATGAAACGTCCTTCTCGGCATGTGGCCCCATACTTCTCTGGTATGCGATGCGGCCATGTGTTATCGAAAATGGCTACACATGTCAGTGCTGACACATGTGTCATAGGTTCAACATCACGGGTCTATAGTGTACTTTGGGGTTGACATGGATTTTGAAGGCATTCAAGAGAAACTTCTGCTTTCTCAGTTTAAGAAGCACAGTATATACTTTAGAACAGGGATCCTCAAACTTTTTACACAGGGGCCCAGTTCACTGTCCCTCAGACCGTTGGAGGGCCACCACATACAGTACTCCATACACTGACCACCAATGAAAGAGGTGCCCCTTCCGGAAGTGCAGCGGGCACCGGATAAATGGCCTCAAGGGCCGCATGCAGCCCGCGGGCTGTAGTTTGGGACCCCTGCTTTAGAACTTTTAAATCATGTATCCTTAAATATTATTTCTTTTTGAAGAAAATAATTACTCTAGAATAGTACTGCTTTTTACTGTGTTCAAAGTTTAGGTTGAGTTTAATTAATTCATTTCAGGAGTTTTTTAGTACTCTGGGTGGGACAGTGCTCCAGCTGCTGTTGGGGGAGGTGAGGAAAAGTTGGGTATAAATCCTGCTCTTGTAGAGCGGAGTCTGGAGGGAAACACGGCAAGTGTACGAGAGAGGTACAGTAGTTGCCTTTTTATCCCCAGGGGATAATTCCAAGACCCCCAATGGAGGCCTGAAATTGCAGATGGTATCAAACCCTACAATAAATACTGTGTTTTTCCTATACATACATAGCTATGATAAAGTTTAATTCATAAATTAGACACAATGGGAGATTAACAATAATACCAAGTAGTAAAACAGAACAATTATAAGAATTTACTATTATAAAAGTTATGTGAATTTGATTTCTTTCTCTTTCAAAATATCTTACTGTACTATACTTACCCTTCTTGTTCTGATGTGAGATGATAAAATGCCTACGTGATGAGATGAAGTGAGGTGAATGGCGTAGGCATAACTTTAGGCCACTAACTGACCTTCTGACTACATAGCTGAAGGAGGATCATCTGTTTTGGGTGCTCCTAAATCATCAAGTCGTGACAGTGTTGATGGATGCATATCAAGAGCAGACTATGTTGATGGTTCAGTTACACCATAGATTGTTGTAACTGAAGCCACGGCTAGGTATTGGAGGGGGGGTAGTATTGTACACATAGAATATCTTGGGTTTTCTGAAGATGGGGGGAGGTTTGCAATAACCAGCAGGAAAGGGTAAGGATAACTTTCCCGGAAAGATTGTTTTTGAGTTAGGCCCCGAAGAGGGGTTGGGAATTGGGAAGGGGGAATGCATGAATAAAAGGCAGTATGTGTATACGATTATTAGGATTTCAAGTTTATGATCATGATGGCACCAGTACATAAACATTCATGGGCAACTTAAAAGAAGTAGTTGGTAAAGGAGATGGGTTTAGAGGTGGGGCATTTAGATGGCAACCAGAGTTAGAAGTCTGATGTTCTTTCTAGTTAGAACCATTGAACTGTGGGATTGGAAGGATCATTAGAAAGCCATTCTCTTCTGTGGAGTCACAGGTGTGTGACATGCCCATGGGTGCACAGCTGGTAAGTCAGTGGTAGAGTCAGAAATTGTAGCTAGGACTTGAACCTCATGATTATTTTTCTCAATCCCAGGTTACTATAAAGCTGATCATCATGAGTTTTTCTGTGGGAGAGCAAAATAATGGAGAGAGGAGGTAGGGAGTCAAAAGTCATATCTCAAAATGGAATCTTGACCAATGCTTTCCTTTGTCAGGCTGTAGAAGGAAGTGCAATCAGTGAAGACTGAGTGAATTTGGGAGGAGAGGAAGGTAGTACATTAGGGAAGTAAAGTATCACAAAAGTCAAGGAGAGAATTTGGAGGAGACTTTGTAAGGTGAGGACTGAGGAAAGGTGACAGGCTAAGTGGATTACTCAATTTTGATTTGGCAAGAGGTGGCAATGTAATTGTGGAAACCGAGATCACAGTTAAAAGATGCATGAATAAAAGTCAGTGGATTGGATGTGCGGACAGTGAGTGTAAGTGACCTTTTTTAAAAAATGTGCTAGTGAAAGGGATGACAGCAGTGTTAACTTAAGCATCATGGAAAGGTTTTTGTGGGTGTTTAAGGCTAGAGGAGACTCGCGCCCATTTGTAGAAAGAGAAGGAAACCCAAAAGAGAAGGGGGCTTGATAAAGATATATAAACAAAGATAATCTGTCTCTAACCATTTTTCTTTCCTTTCTACCACAATTATGCCGTATATGCCTTTGCTTTTATTATAGCAATAGCAATTACTTTTTAACTGTCTGTCTTTCCTACAAGTTTATGAATTCCCTAAAAGGAGTACTGGATTTATTTTTAATTGTTTCCTAGTAATGCAGTGACTTGCACTTGGTAGGTGTGGAAAAAAATGTTGGGAAAGTAAGGGTCATATTTAGATATGAGGTGGACACTGGCTTGTGCTTGGTGGAGTACAGAGAGAGGCAAATTGGAACTCAGTGACAGTGAAAACCTGATTGAAGAGAGAGGGAGAGGAACTTGGACAAAGGATAGCCCCAGGAAAAGGCATCACGCTCAGCCAGTGTGGGAATATGGAGAAAAGCTTAGAGGGTGAACAAAGGGAATTTGATGGAGTGTATCAAGTGGCCTTACTCTTCCTTGTAAAGTAAGAGGTTTGACCATTAGCTGAGAGTAAATGGATTAGGAATGGTGTTCTGGACATAAGAAAGGTTAGGAACTGCATATAACAAATTCAATAGGAATCTAAAAGAAAAAAATTAGAGTCTTATTCAGCAATTGTAAAGAATCACTTTTTAAAAAACACAGGTTATTACCATGTCTACCAGAAGATTGTTTTTATTAATTATAATCATGGTTATATACTATTTGCTTTAATTGCATTGCATTCTTCCATTTACTCTTAATCCATGAATAAATCCCTTGCTTAGTTGAAGCTAGTTATTAATTTCCACATTATCCTTTGTACCTGCTTTGTAACCTTTTATCTGAGATGATCACAGATGTATAGTGCATGTGAGCAAGCTGTAAATAACACTTTGCTTTTCATTTGATATCTTTATTGAGTGGGTCTCAGTAGGGTGAAGCAGCTGGGGGATTTTCTAAAGGGCAGAAAGTTGATGAATGAAAAATCTGTGTAAAACATTTTGATAAATGCTTAGTTTCGGGTTGGCATAAATGCAAATTAGATCTTAAAAAGTCCAAGTTTGTGTTAAAATATTGAATGAAAGTAAAAAAATAATCATTAAAATGCATGTAAGATAAAACTCAATGGAGCTACTTTTATTTTAGACAAAACTATTTGAACAAAATACCTTCAACTTTTAGAAATACTTAGATGTTAATATCAGAGGAGAGAGCATTGTGACTTAATTGACATCACATACATTTTTTTTAAAAGGGCTATTTATGAGATCACATTTCAACTTCCTTTTTAAATGAGCTTGGTAGCCAGTTTAAGAAGACAGCAATTGAACAACAAAATAAAGGCAAAGAAAATGGTCAATCCTGCATTTATTCCTCAGCACCCCTCCAAAGAGACAAACATGGAGGTCAGTACCCCAACAACATAGCTTAAAGATACATGAAGCAAAAACAGAGAACTGAAAGGAGAACTAGACAAATCCACAATTATATTATATCAGCACTCTGCTTTTAATAATTAATAGAACAAGCAGACAGAAAATCAGTAAGTATAGAGAAGACTTGAACAACATTGTCAACCATCTTGATTGACCTAAGTGACATTTATAGAATATAACATCCAACACAGGTGAATACATTGTTTTTTTCATGTGTACATTAAACATTAACCCAGATAGATCATATTTGGATCTTAAAAAATATGTTACAAATTGAAATGAACTGAAACTATACAAACTATGTTCTCTGACTATAATAGTATACTAAGGTAAGAAAAATAAAAATGAAAAGCATCCTGGAAAGGAAGAAAGAAAAAAAACCTTTCTCTATTCTCAGTGTGATGATTTATGACAAAACATTTCGTGAACGTACCAAAATCCTACTATAACTAATAAAGGGTGGGATTCTAAGTCAGTATATAAAAATAAACTACATTTCTTCCAATGAACAATTGGAGACAAAAAAAATTTTTAAGTGCCATATGCAGTAGTGCCCAAAGAACATTAATGGTTTTTTAATGTATCTATCAAAATATGTACAAGGTCTCTATGCTGAAACACTGATGAAAGCAATCAATGAGGAAACTTGGAAGTACAACTACCTGGTTTTAAGACTTACTACAAAGCTACTGGAATCTAGACAATGTGGAGTTAAGGAAATGATAAACATAGAGATCAACTGGACAGAAATAGACCCATACATATATGGCCAACTGGTTTATAAACAAAGATACCCAGGTAATTCAGTAGGGAAAGGATAGTATTTTCAGCAAGTAGTTCTAGAACAACTGAATGTTCATATGCCAGCAGAAGGAAGAGGAAGAGAAGAAGAGGGAAGAAGAGAGAAAAAAATGGAGGGAGAGGAAATGGGAAGGCATAGACAGAAACCTCACACCTTACATAAAAATTAATTTGAAGTGGATCATAGATCAAAAATGTAAAATGTAAACTATCCAGACGAAAACATGAAATCTAGATGACCTTGGGCTTGGCATGTCCCATGAGAAAAAATATTGATAACTTAGACTTTACCAAAGTTAAAATTTTGTTATATAAACTATATTAGGAAAGTGATAAAATGAGCCATAGTCTGGAAGAAATATTTGAAAATCATATATTTTATAACTTGTATCGAGAACATATAATGATGCAGAGAACTCTTAAAATTTGATAACAAAACAGTTTTTAAATATGTAATAAGTTTGAACAGATATTTCATCAAAGAGAATTTGTGAATGATAAACACATAAAAAATGGTCATCATTAGGTATTAGGGAAGTGCAGTTTAAAACGGCCGTGAAGACCTCAACTTGCCAGTTAGAATTGGCTTATTGTTTAAAATCTGACAGTACCAAATACTAATGAGGATATAGAATGACCCAAAGTTTCATATATTGCTGGAGGAAATCCAAGTGGTAGAACCTCTTTGAAAAGCAGTTTGGCAGTTTCTTTTAAAGTTAAACTTACACATACTGTGTGATCTTGTTGTACGACTACTAGGTTTTTATACAATTGAAATAAAAACATAACTCCACACAAAAACCTTTTTATAGTATCTCTATGCATAATTGCCAAAATCTAGAAACAACCCAAATGTCCTTCAGTATGTGGTTGGATAAACATATAGTGGTATAGTCACACAATGAAAGACTACTTAGTAATAAGAAAGGCACAGATTAGTGCTACACCCAACAGCATGCCTCATTCTTCATACCAAGAGGAAGAAGCCATACTGTACGATTCCTTTTATGTAATAGTCTGGGAAAGACAAACCTATATTATACACTAAAAGGGGCATATTTTACTGTATGAAAATGATACTTTATTATTTTTTTATTTTTTATTCAGTGAGAGGAGGAGAGGCAGAGAGAGACTCCTGCATGTGCCTGACCGGGATCCACTGGGAAAGCCCCCTAGGAGGCGATGCTCTGCTCATCTGGAGTTCCGTTGCCGAGCAACTAAGGTCTTCTTAGCACTTGAGGCAGAGGCCATGTAGTCGTTCTCAGTGCTAGGCGCCAACTCACTCCAATTGAGCCAGGGCTGCAGGAGGGGGAGGGGGAGAGAGAGAGAGAGAGAGAGAGAGAGAGAGAGAGAGAGAGAAGCAAGAGGGAGAGGGGTGGAGAAGCAGATGGGCATGTTTTCTGTGTGCCCTGACCTGGAATTGAACCCGGGACATCCACATGCTGGGCTGATGCTCTACCGCTGAGCCAACCTGCCAGAGCCTATACCTTATTTTTCATATGGAAAAAAAGAGAACGGGTAGGTAGGAGGTAGCATAAGTGAGCCAAATATTTATCTTATATAGCAGAATCCAACAGATTAAGTTAATTTGGCCAGGCCAATTTGTACACTTTAAAATGGTTAATTTTATGTGAATTTCTCACTCCAATAAAAAAAAAAGTAACCAGGTCTTTTGAAACCTTGTTATCAAAAGAACTTGATTATCATGTAACTTAGAATTATATAGGCAACATCCTATATAGCTAAAAATGGAAATGGTTAAAAATATATAACGACCTCTTCAGATCAGACCAGGCAAGGAAGAAACGTGATATGGGAACGATTGATACTAACAATTAGCCATATTGTATATGTAAAATTTTAACTTCCACATACATTATTGGATCAAAGGTTGAAGAAAACAATTTCACGTAATGCACGAAGTTTAAGTGGTCATGTGCCTAATGAAGTGGTTCTCAAACTGTTTGAAGTTGGGGAGCATTTAAAATCCTACAGATAATTGTAGGCACACTATATACACATTTCTGAGAAATATGTGATAATAATTAAGTCAAATATTAAAGAAAAAATATAAAGTCTAAGTATGCTTTTATGGTAATTAAATGAAATAAATATGACAAAATTAAATTTATTCTGACATTAAAAAACATTTTTATGTTACATTTTTTGAGTTATGCTTTTTAGATTCATAAAAAAGAGGGGTTAAAAAATAAAATGACAACAAAAAGTTATCTTTTTATATATATAGATACATTCTTAGTAAGATTTAGTAAATTCTGCAGGTCCCGGCACGAATGTGTTAAGTTTTTTCATTCTTGTGTTTATGAGAAACATGAACCTGATGTGACCTAGCGATTTCTTCAATGTTTGGGCATATATTCGAAAGGCAAACTCTCATTTCCTTGTCAATACATTGAAGAATTCCTCTCTTTTTACTCTTAATTATGTTGAGTGCGGAAAACCCCCACCATACACATAATCTTAACTTTACAGCAAAGGATAGAAGAAACTTGCCTCCAGTCTTTCCAGGGAACATGGGGGGTAGTGTAAACAATCCAGCACCACAGCTTAACAGCCTTTTGCAACCTGATCAGGCAAGTGAGGTGGGGGCTTGGGCAGACTGTCAGCTTATAGCCAATTCCCCACACCTCTGTCCCCAAAAAATCTAAACTCCAAAAACCCTGTTGGTTTCTTGGTCCCCAACTGGCACATATTTCTCTGGAATACCATAGGACGCACCTGGAAATCTTCTAGGGCGCACCAGTGCGCCCTGGCACACACTTTGAGAACCACTGCCCTAATGGATAGATGGTGATAGCAGAAGAGGTGACTGTGAGACCCTGTGTATGACATTTTAACCTATCCCCCAGTCTTCCCAGTGCCTACCATAGTGTTTAGTCTATGTTAAGAACTGTGAAAGGTGTGAGAGGTCATCCTACTTTCAAGCTAAGAATTTAGTTGTCACAATTTCATCGATTCTGGCAGAAAGTTTGAAGATTTCAGAAGCAGCAGTATGTCTACATTTTCTTACATTTCCCAGAACCCCAGTTCCCACAGAGTACCACGAAGGCCAGATACTCCCCACATGTGCGGTGGATTATGTTGGAGGAGAGAAACTGAGTATAATGAATCTGAATCTTTTATAATAGACAGTAAGCACTTCTCCCCCCCCACCCCCATTACAGTTTACGTTCAGTATTATTTTGTATTGATTTCAAGTGTACAGTTTGGTGGTCAATCATATACCCTACAAAGCATTTATACACTTCCCATGGAAAGCACTAAATCTCCTGAGGCTGATCATCCTGTGACCATCCTTGAAAAAGTGGACTGGAGCAAAAGCTACTGTTTTCTCTGGTTGCAACACGTTCAGAAACTTGAGACCCCTGGAAAATTATTTCAATGGTACGTGACAGATGACCGATGGATAAATAATAGATAACTCTACAAGGTTTATTGGCCAATTCCTTTTTTATTGGCATGTTCCCTTTTTCTCTTTAAAATATTGGCATGCATTTTAATCACAATTTACTTTCATCAACATTTCTCCTAAAACTTTCCAATAAGGGCAATAATCCTTTTAATGCTTTGTTAGTTCTTTTAGCTAACCGTATCTATTAATAGTTCCTAATTTAGACATCTTGGTTTTTGGTTTTACGTATCATTTTGCTTTCAGCTTTTAAAAAAACCTATATTTTATGATAAAATAGTAAGAATTTTAAGAATATTCATTCAAAATATTGATGATAAAATCTCTGAATGATTTTTTCTATTGTAAAGAGCAATACAGATGGAATTTTCACATTAAAATATTTTTTTGCTGGTGCCCAAACAGTGTACTGTGTCCTTTTTTATTAGGAAGTTGTCTTTTAACTCTACTGAATCACCTGTTGCATATCTTTGATTTTCACAGTACCTAATCACTGAACAATAATAAGTGTTACCCACAGACTAATGTACTGTAAAAGGCTCACTGTATTATATACCACAGTGGAGCTAACATCTTTTGTTATAATCCATGAATGCTTTTACTCCTTAGTAGTTTTTATTTCTTTCTGCATCTCATTTGATTTTTTGCCACAATATTATCCCTGTATTTCTGATGAAAAAGCTGCAGTTTCTAAAACTTAAGAGTCTTCTCAACCATAGAGCTAGGATATGAGAAAGCCAGGATTCACATCTCGCCTGGCCCTGAAGCCCAAAGCTTCACTGCACTGGGCTGCTTCTGTAGTACGGCTCACAAAGCTTAGGGGATCAGAGAACGTGCAGATACCTAGTACTCTCAGCCTTTTGTATAGCGCATTTTCACCAATGAAATACAAGTTGGGTTTTGCATCTCATTTGCATAATTGAACAGCTTTCTTTGACTTGTCATTTACTTTTCTGATGTTCTTGTTTAATAAAAAAAATCAAATGCTTTTTTTTATAGCTTCATATTCATTTTGAAATATCCCCTAATTTTTGTGATCAGTGTATTTTTCCTTTTACTTTAAATTCAGTTGAATTCTTTTTGGTTTCTTTCAGAGAAAGCCATCGTTCTGAGGTGAATAATGATTTTTATATACCTACGTTTAGGGATATGTTTAATGTATTATTTAAAATAAACACTGGTAAATAATATAAAATAAAGATGAGACTCACAAAATGCAGATGATAGGTGATAACAATGTTTCAAAAGACCTGGTGACTTTTTTTTTATTGAAGTGAGAAATTCACATAAAATTAACCATTTTAAAGTGTACAAATTGGCCTGGCCAAATAGTGTGGTTAGTGTTGTCTGAAGCAGAAAGGTTGCCAGTTCGATCCCTGGTCAGGGCACATACAGGAACGGATGTTTCTGTCTCTCTCCTGCTCTCTCCCTTTTTCCCTTTAAAATTAATATAAAGTAAAACATTAAAAAAACTGTACAATTTAGTGCATTTTGTACATTCACAATGCTGTGCAACCACCACCTCCATCATGATCCAAACACTTTCATCATACCAAAGAAAATTCTGTGCCCATGAAGAAATCACTTCCCAGCCCCTGCGTATTCTGGATATTTTATCTAAATAGATTGTATAATTTGTGGCCTTTAGTGTCTGGCTTCTTTCATGTAGCATGTTTTCCAGTTCCATCCATGTATCACTGTATTCCTATTTATGTCGAATAATATTCCAGTGTATGTGTACCGTCAAGTTTATCCATCCGTCCACTCATGGACACTAGGTTGTTTCTACCCTTTGGCTATCTAATTTAACAGTGCTGCTGTATGTACAAATATTTGCCTGAGTACCTACTTTCAGTTTTGGGGGGTACATACCTCACAGTAGAATTGCTGGATTCTAAGGCAATCCTATGTTTAACTGATTGAGGAATTGTCAAACTGTTTTCCGGGAAGCCTGTGCCACTCCTACAAGCAGTGTTATGGGAATTCTGATCTGCCTACTTCCTTGTCAACACTTACCCCTCCTCTTTCATATCATAGCCATGTACTTTAGTGTCCTATAATGTTCTAACAAAGGGCCACAAACTCGGTGCCTTAAAAAAAACTGTTTCACAGTGTCTGAGGCTAAACATCTGAAATCCAAACGTTGGCGTGTGTGGTGTCCTCTGTGGGCTCGAGGGAGAATCTGTTCCGCTCTCTGCCGGCTTCCGGTGCCAAGCTGACGTCTTGGGCTTTTCCGTGGGTCACTCCGGTCTCCACCTTCATGGTCGCGTGGTGTTCGCCCAGTCTGTCTGCTCATTCTTTTTTTACTGCCTACTGAAATTGGCTTTTTCATTTTTCCTTTTAGTCAAAATTTTCAGCTGTAGAATTTCTGTTTCCTTTTATAGTTTCATTCTCTTTATTTCTATTTTCTATTTGTTAACACCATTTTTCTGGCTTCTTTTAGCCATTTATCTATTTTCTAAGCATGTTTAAAATAGTTGATTAAAAGTGTTTATCAACTTTTAATCAACTGGTGGTGGCACAGTGGATAGAGCACCGACCTGGATCACTGAGGTCCCCCAATTCGGAAACCCTGACATTGTCGGCTTAAACACGGGCTTGGGCTTGTTGGTTTGAGCATGGGCTTGCCAGCTTGAGTGCGGGGCCACTGGCTTGAGCGAGGGATCATTGACATTATCCCAAATTCTCTGGCTCGAGCAAGGGGTCACTGGCTTGGCTCGATTCCCCCTCCCCTAAGGCACCTTTGAGAAGCAAAGAATGAACAACTAAGGTGACACAACAATGAGTTGATGCTTCTCCTCTTTCTCCTCCCTCTCTCTCTTCCTTCCTATATCACTCTCACTAAAAATTAAAGCATTTGTCTAGTAAGTCCAGTGTCTATGCTTCCTGCAGGACAGTTTGTATTAATTTCTCCTGTGAATAGGCCTTACTTTTTTGTTTCTTTGCATGCCTTATAATATTTTCTAGAAAACAGGAGTACATTTTGAATATTACGAATTGCTAACTCTGGAAGTCCGATTCTGTCTGTATGCCTGTCTGTACTCTTCTATGTTACAGTAGCCACTAACTTCCTGTGCTGACTCTGTAGTATGAGAAGTGGGGCTGGTCCACATTGAGATGGGCTGAAGGCAGTGATGTGTTGGTAAACCAGCTTTGTGAGGGGACAAAAGTTCTGATTTATGTTACTTGCTGATTTCTATGATGTGAATACTCCTCCTGTGTCAAACTATCAGTGTGATGTTACAAACGCTGACTCGGGAGGAGATATGCACAATCGACTGTCACAAGCCAGTTTGAGTCAGCTCCAGCATACCACTTGCTGTGAGTATAAAATATATACCAGGTTTTAAAGAATTAGCATAGAAAAGGAACATTATAAAATATCTCAGCAGTGATTTTTATATTGATAACATGTTATGACAACATTGATTTAAATCGCTTGATTAACTCACTTGATTTAATAATTTAAATTATTAAAATTAAACATCTGTTTCTTTTTACCTTTTTAATTATTCATATAGAAAAATCTAAAATTACAGGTGTCACTCATTTTTCTTGACGAGCATTGCTGGAAACAGTTTCTTGAGACTATTGAGTATTAGAGTTATTAGGTTCTGTTTCTATATATTTTAATGTTTGCTGCTAGCATACAGCTGTATTTGACTTCTTACTACCAATACTTACTTTTACATGTTGAACTATAAAATATAGGCTACTATTTAAAAAAAAATTTTTTTTACTGATATGGTACATTATTTACAAATATATATTTTTTGCACTAATATTTTTGAAACTCTTTTACTTCTTATTTTAGTTTTATTTTATTTTTACAGAGGAAGGAAATGTGGTTTATAACTTTGACTCAGCATAACCATTAATGAATATTTAAAAACAAATCTGATTGGTGCTTTTAAGAAAACTTACTATTGATATTAAAACCATGAAATGTGAAAATAAAGTATGCTCTTTATACTTTTTGAGAGGTTGCTTAACCTTTCATTTTCACAGTCCAAAACTTCTCAAGAAGTTAGTGAACATATTAAATCTAAAACTGGTACTTTTAATGAAGAAGTCTTTCAAAATAGTTTAAAAGACTTAAAAGTACCACTATGTCAAGAAGATTTTATGGCAAAGATAAATCTCAATGACTCCTTATTCCGTGTTCATATAAATCTGAACTACCTAAAACTATTTTTCTCGTAGGTGAGGGTACTTATCAGTAGATGATGGTATTCAGTCTGTCCATTATTTTATGAACAGTAACTGCTTTTAAGAGCAGCTTTTCTATCTATTTCATCTCCCGGAGCATCTCTTTTGATTTATAAGAACAGTGCTTTGCTGCACTTAGCTTGCTTTTCTTAGAGTTGGAGTTGAAAATGTGTACATTGTTCTTGGTAAATCTTAGCTGCATTAAGGAAAAGATGGAGCTGGTGCAGGAGGATGTGCTTGTACTTCTGGCTCTATCACACATTTCTGTGTATGTCCTCTTTTTCTAGGCTGACGATATATGATCTCTTGAAGATTAATATTGTTCAAGTTGGTTCGAATAAAAATTACTTTGAAAGTCAAATAACCTCTGCCATTGTTAGCTAAGCCTAATATAGTTGACTTGCATTAAACTGCAAAACTACTCTTCCGTATAAGAAAATTTAGTACTCTGTTTACAGTTGTGTCTTTTTATAATTGTTTTATTATTCATTATATGAGAAATCACAGCTATGTATGGAGGATGTAGATATCAGTAGCATACTAGTCATTCAGTAACATACGAGAGTACAAACTTAGGATACGTATAGTAGGATTTAGCCTGTCTACTTATAGACATGAAATTATTCTCCTAGCTTAGTTTGATCGAGTATTCTTCCCCTCCCCTCATTTCTTTTGGAGAAGCAAATGTAAGTATCCAGAAAATTAAATAAGTGACCTTGTTTCATAAGGCAAGTGTTTCAGATTCTTAGTCTGCTTAGGTGTAAGCCATTTCATACTACTTGGTAGAGTTACCATCAACTGGTTCCCCTTGGAAGCTTCTACAAAGCAAGTTTCTTCGCTTTCCCCTGCTTGTAACGAGCTTTTCTGTATTAGGTCACTCATCACCTGTTTTGTGTTAATTTTCTTGTCTGTCTCCCCTACCTCCCAGACTGTGATTGTGGCCTTATCCTCCCTACGAGCATAAATGGTATCTTTTATTTCTATAAATCCAATCCCTAACCATAGTGCCTGCAGTTCATTATAGAGGTCTATTATAAGAGCTTAGTGAGCCTGACCAGGCAGTGGTGCAGTGGATAGAGCGTCGAACTGGGATACGGAAGGACCCAGGTTCGAGACCCCGAGGTCGCCAGCTTGAGTGCGGGCTCATCTGGTTTGAGCAAAAGCTCACCAGCTTGGGCCCAAGGTCGCTGGCTCCACCAGCTTGGACCCAAGGTCGCTGGCTCTAGCAAGGGGTTACTCAGTCTGCTGAAGGCCCATGGTCAAGGCACATATGAGAAAGCAATCAATAAACAACTAAGAGGTCGCAATGGCAACAAAAAACTGATGATTGATGCTTCTCATCTCTCTCCGTTCCTGTGTGTCTGTCCCAATCTATCCCTCTCTCTGTTTCTCTGTTTAAAAAAAAAAAAAAAAAAAAAAAAAAAGAGCTTAGTGAATGTGGGCTGAATGAATGGAGTGAGTGAATGAATGATGGACTCAGTCAGTTAATAGAAAGTTTCACTGAGAGGTATTGGCAGAGGCGGCGCTCTGTTTGCATGTATTAGTATGTTTACCTCTATGTAAAATTAAATATAGCAATGGTAGAGTTCTACATTTGGGTTCTAGTTAAGTAGACAGAATATTTTCATTCTCTAAAGTGTCCTCAGATATGACTAGAGAAACCTATCAAGCCCCCTTTTTTTCTGAATTACATTTATTGAGGTAACATTGGTCAATAAGTTTCAGGTGTACAGTTCTATGGTACAATTGTCTGTACATTGCATTGCCTGCTCACCACCCAGCGTCCGGTCTTTGTCTCTGTATGTTTGATGCCTTTCACTTTCTTCATCCACCCTCCTTCCCCTCTGGTAACCACCATACTGTTGACTGTGTCATGAATTAGTTTTGTTTGTTGCTCTTTGTTTTATATCCTACATGAGTGAAATCATACGGTTCGTGTCATTTTCTGTCTGATTTATTTCACTTAACATGGTTCTCTCAAGATCTATTCATGTTTTCACAAATGGAAATGCTTTATTTATTTTTTCATGGCAGAGTATTATTCTATTGTATATATGTACCACATCTTTATCCCGTCATCCACTGAAAGACACTTAGGTTGTTGCCATGTCCTGGGCCGTTGTGAATAATGCTGCAGTGAGCATATAGGTGCATATATCTTTATGAATGTTTTCAAGTTTGAGGGAGAGACACCCAAAGGATGGACTTCTGGCCAATATTATATAGCTCTATTAATTTTTCAAGGAACCTCCATATTATTTTCATAGAGGCTACACAAATTTACATTCCCATCAGCAGTGTGATAAGGTTCCTTTCTCTCTACATTCTCTCCAACAATATTTCTTGTCTATTGACGATAACCATTCTTACAGGTGTAGAGTGGTACCATCTCATTGTGGTTTTGATTTGCGTTTCCCTAATAGCTAATGAAGTTGAGCAATTCTTTTTATGTATCTGCTGTCCATCTGTGTGTTTTCTTGGGAAGAGTGTTCAGGTCCTGTGTCCATTTTTTAATTGGATTGTTTTTCTGTTGAGTTGCATAAGTTTTTATTTATTTTGGACATTAGCCCCTTTGGGGGGGGTATCATATGCAAGTATCTTCTACTTGGTTAGTTGCTTTTTTTATTGTTGATGGTTTCTTTAGCTATGCAGAAGTTTTTTAGTTTGGAATGGTTCATTCATTATTTTTGCTTTTTATTCCCTTTTGGGTCAAGTTCACAAATACCCCTCTGAGACCAATATATTACTCTCGGCTGGTTTCTCTCTTTCATTAATTGAATATTTGATTGTACTAACTCTAAGCCTATATGGTTTCTGCTAACAATTCCAATAATATTCTAATAGGACTTTTAAACAGTATATATAGTTTACAATCCTCTTTTCTCTGACTACCTTGAGAATTTTTTGTCATTAACTTTTGACAGTTAAGTCTTAGAGAAGGTTTCTTTGCATTGAGACAATTAGGTATTCTGTTAGCTGCTTGGATTTAAGGGTCTCTTTCCATAGGTTTGGAATGTTCTCATTATTTGTTTGAATAAGCTCTGTTCCCTTCTCCCTCTGTTCTTCTAATACACCCATTGTTATTATATTGCTCTTTCTAATGGAGTCGGATAGTTCTCCTAGGGTTTTCACTTTTTAAGTCTCAATTCTCTGTTCTTCCACCTGAGTCATTTCCAGATTTCTATCTTTACGATCACTAATTCTTCCATATGATTTGCTCTATTTCCTAAGCTCCTCTAACTCATTCTTCATCTCATTTATTGAGCTTTTAAGCTCTAGAATTTGTTTTGGGTTTCTTTTTGTTTGTTTCTTTTACAGCTTCATTCTCTCCGGTAAATACTCTTTGTGTTCATTGATTTTATTCCCGAGATCATTGAACTGCCTTTCTGAGTTTTCTTGTATCTCATTTGGTTTTTTTAGAACTGCAATTTGAATTCTCTGTCATTTAAATCACAGTGTTCAATGTCTTTGTTTTCTGGAGACTTCATTTTCTTTCTAGATACCTTGTTACCTTGGGTAGTCGTGGTCCTCAATGGAGCATTTGTCTGGGAACTTGAGGAATTGAAATCTTTTGTAGGTACTGTTTTGGTGCTGACAGTTTAGCAGGTTGATAAAGTAGAGGTGTTTCCTGTGTTTTCCAGTAGATGATGCTATAGGGCAAGTTTTTGTTTTCTCGACCTGCCCTGCTGGGACGTTAGGGTGTCAGTGCCGGGGTGTTGCCCTGGCTGTGGAAATGCGCCATATGCCCCGAGGAGGTGAGTGTCTCCCCTTTGACTGGGTCACCTTGGTCTCAGGTCCCTGTGCTGGGATGGCAGACTATGAGGTTCTGGGCCTGTGAGTTCCTGGTGCTGCTGCCCTGTAACCAGAGGCTGCCAGCCGTGCTGTACCTACTATCTGCGGGGTCCCGGCTGCCTCTACTGGGCTCCACTGCCATGTGTGGGGGGAGGGGAGTGGGGAGGTGCTTGGGATGGTTTGGGGAGGTTGCACATCCCAGGCTTTGTCTTTGCCACAGGGTGTAGTGCCATGAGCTCCGGTCACGGAGGCTGGAGTTCTGTCTCTGCCCTTCAGACGGTGCTGTCAGCGAGGGCTGTGCCCCCACACCCCCACTGCCGGTGTCAGCTAGGGCCAGGCCCTTCCGTGTCTGTGCTATGGGGCCCTCTAAAAGCCTTGGGAAGAACTAATGTAAACTAGTGATTTTTTCCCCTGTGGTGCTACATCAGAAAAAGAGGGGTGGGGATGTAAAGCAACCGTCTAATTGCAGAGGTTCTGGTAAAAGTGTTCCGAGACTGAGTGAAACAGAAGCTGCTCTGGTGAGAAAAGACATTTACTTTATCGCTCAATAAACATTTACTGAGCACTTGACATGTCACTGGGTTTGCAGTGCATTCAGATCTGGAAGTAGAAAGATGATAAAGAAATTGTTTTAGAACTTTTAATATAGTGGAATAAAAAGTCATAATTAACTAGAATAAGGCTTGATAATAGCTTTAATAAAATATATTCTATGTCCTAGTTAAAGA
The DNA here is from genome assembly GCA_037038555.1 of Rhynchonycteris naso. NCBI lineage: Eukaryota > Metazoa > Chordata > Mammalia > Chiroptera > Emballonuridae > Rhynchonycteris > Rhynchonycteris naso. Next base: position 23,416,184 of record CM073000.1, read on the forward strand.
TTCAGAGGAGAAAGATTTGCTGGGGGTGGGGGTCTGGCATCAGGGAATGTGGCATGTGAGAAGTAATATTGGAGTTGAGTTCGAGTGTTGAGTAGAGGTTTCTCCAATAGAGGGAAGTGAGACATCACACAAAATGAACAGTATTCATTCAACATCAACAGATAAGTAATTGCATAATGACTATATTCCAGTTACTGTTACAGACATGGGGAATAATACATTGATGAACAAAACTAACAAGACCCCTGTCTTCGTGGAGCTGATATTCCTGGGGGCAGGGGGAGACAGACAATAAACAAGTGTTAAGTGTGAGAGGAGACTAGACAAGATACTGGAAAAGAACAAGACCTAGGGAAGGTAAGGCTTATGGGTAAGCCTGCTTGGAGGCCTACCTAAAGTTTTCATGGTGTGTTCTGAGGAACCCTAGTCCTGAGAGATCGGTGAAAACAGGTTCTGGGGACAAATTAGTTGAGAGCTACTACCCCAATTAGTCTTGCCGTAAAGAAATCGAGGTAATTCTGGATTAGACGAAACCAAACAATGCATTAGACTAGAAAACCCATCACTATGATTGTGTGAGCTGAAGAGACTGGGAGAAGCTGGACTGGGTGTAAGGACCCCTGCACCAGGCGGGGCAGAGGGGCCTAGAAAGGGCGACTGGCCTGACCAGGACGGCTGTTTGAACCATGATGAAGAGTCTGTGCCCTGTCCATGGAGGGGGGGTGGTATTTAGAGAAGTTACTATTGTGGCTGTTTGGAAGCTGTCTTCAACAAGAAAAGACTAAATCTAGAAGATGTGTGATGATAAAGAGAAGGATGAGAGTCTGAGCAGTGGAGAGGAAAAGAGGTTTTAAAGACATTTGGAGGTAGCATCAATTCAGTCAGATAACTACATTTACAGACAGTGAAGAATGAGTCAGAAAAGTTCTTGGCATACAATGTTTGAGACAAGTGAAAGTTTATCCTCAAGAGGGGGAAACTTGTCTCCGATCCACCAGTAAGTGAAGGTCAGAGCTGAGCTGTCAGGCAGCACAGGATACACTAGGCTGAGTGTGAGAAACAGAAGCCAAGTCATGTGTTTCAGAGTGCTTCAGACTCTGCCTCCCTTTCACGTTTTCTCCCCTCTTTGAAAGAAGAAAGGTTAGAAATGAAGTGGAAAAATATCAGCATGGGCTGCATTTGCAAGGCTGTGCATTTTAGAAAGAAACATGCTTATGATCACTTTTAAATAGGACAGAATATGACCTTGACTTAGAGATCGATTATCGGCGTTTCTGATTGGTGAGTGTAGCGTACCCAGCTTACAGCACCCCAGGCACCAAAGCCAGGGACTGGCAGGTGCCTGCATTCTGCTGCCAGATAGCTCTCTGGGCCTCACTGGCAGGCACGGAAGCACACAGCAGAGAGGAGTTTGCATATGGCAGGGAATATTCGAGATTAGGAAGGGAGAAGGAAGTGTGGCTCAACGGCATAAAATGCAGTCTATATTTCTGTTTTATATGTGTGCGTATAAATACAGCATTCCCCTCCTCCTCAGTGTGTTGTATCCGTGTTTGTCAGCTGGCTATGAATTATTACCAATCAAATGAGGAAAATATCACCTTATTCTCTGTTCTTCCACTGCGAAGATCCCTGGGTTAGCCACTCTGTTAGAATTCAGAACCAAACTAATTTTCCTTGAGGAGGAAATAGATGAGTATAATTAATGCTTTAACCAAACTTAGCAAATACAAATCTGATGAACATTTTTCTTATAAAAATTACAAACTGCAGTGTTAAAAAAAAAACAGGTCGAGTATTCTTTTTGGCAAACTCTGGTCAGCTGATCAAAAGAATAGTTAAAGAAAGAGAAAGAGTTAAAGGATATGAATTACCAAAATATAGTAGTTTGCTATCGCTACTCTTAATTTTTCTTAGCCTTTTGATTACTGATGAACTAGATTACAACAATAAATGGATTGTTATGCTTGACATTTTTGTACTTCATTCTGGAAATACTGGCATTAAAAACCAAAGGTCAAATTGGCATTTGAGCAATATTCCTAGAGCTTCATAGAAATATTTTCTTTAAGCAATAGCTTGTGTTTCAAATACACCTTTATTTGAGATGAGTGTTCAGATTATCTGATTAAATATTTTTAAATGAAATTAGGAAACTTCTAGCCCAGGCATCAGAACTGGCATTTGGTTTGGTTTCCTCCTTCAAGGACTGTTCTGTGGTACACGGGGAGTTCGTGTCCTGCTCAGCGAGCTGTGGGTTACATCGCGGTGTTTACAAGCCACGTGAATAGCAGGCTGTGGACTCCATTTCATTTACTTATTTATTTCTCTGACTTTGCACGTTTTTCTTTCACTTGGTTCTTTCCTCTTCCTGGTTTGCTTTTGTCTCCTTGCATTTCTTCCTCTCACAGAGTTTCCACGTCCGTCTAGTATGGGTTTCTCCCACCCACTTTATTTCTGACCCTCACTCCGGACAGTCACTGCTGGCTGCACTCCAGCCTGGGGGAACTATCCCTTTAAGAAGGGCAAAAGCAGTTTGTGAGGATGGAGGTCCGGCCCTTTGCAAGCTGACCAGGCAACTAACAGGGTCAAAAAGCACTGTAAAAATAGTTTAATGTTATATTTAATATAGGATTCTAACACAAAATACATAAACAAGCGCGTTATAAACATAAACAAGCACGTTATAAACTAAGTTCCTGTACCTTCCACGAGCATATTTAAAAATACATATATTAGGTAGGTACATTAAAAATTAGCACATTGTAAAATATTACCACATCCAATATTTCTTCATTGTTGAGAAAACATGAAAGAACATTTTCAGTTTCAAAGACAAGTAAGTACACCACTCTTGGTTAAATCCTAATTTTTCTCAGGTTCATAGTAGTCTGGCTATGAGTCAGCCTGTCTGTATACCATCCTGGGACTTGGACTCTTCTGTTAAAACTTAGCATTTTAGAAAAGGTAACTTGAGGCCTGACCTGTGGTGGCACGGTGGATAAAGTGTCGACCTGGAAAGCAGAGGTCACCGGTTCAAAACCCTGGGCTTGCCCGGTCAAGGTAATTATGGGAGTTGATGCTTCCTGTCCTTCCCCCTTCTCTCTCTCTCTCTAAAATGAATAAAGTCTTAAAAAATAAACAAAAAAGGTTAGTTGAATTATGAACAAACAAAAAACTTAACCCAGTTAGCGTTTGCCAGTGATGTTTATATCAGAAAAATCTCAGAAAATAAGGTGTTGAAAAAATCCCAAGTTGCATGCCATGAACAAATGGTAGAGCTCAGAATCACGTGAAAATTTTTACATCAGCAGAAGGGTTGTTCGTCTAAAGTGCTGGTGACACTAAGGTGTGTCATACTCAAATATTGCTCCTTAAAAAATAGCTGTTAATCATATTGCTTAGTGACCAGTAAGTACATGGTATTTTTGGTATTTCACATTTATTTTACATGATAGTTTGTTACTTACATGTTGGTATTTTACTAAGTTTTAAAAGTAGTTAGTTTTACTTAGGAAATCAGTCCGGGAGGCGAAGGCTTAAATCACAGATAATGCCTTATTCCAAAACATTGAGGATCAGGTTCCTATGGAGCAATTTTGTGCAGAACAGATAGTTTTCAAAAACATTTGATGGTTATTAGGTAGGATATGCTTCCATCTCTAAATCTAACCACTTCTCACCACCATGACGATTACGATCCTGATCCAAACCTCTCTCATCTGTTTGCTGGGTTTTTGTAATCAGCTCCCAGTTCCCTCTACCCTTATGGTCTGTTGTGAACACTGAAGGAAGACTATTCCTGTTAAAGCCACGGCAGTGCCTAGGACATTGCAGTAGCTCCCCATTTCACTCAGGAAAAGCCAGCCTTTATTCAATTGGTCCATAAGATGCTTCTCTTTCTCGTCCTTTCATTTGCCATATCTCTATATGTACATCATAATGTGAAATTAAGGTATATATTTATATTAGTTGTTGGATTTATTTTTAGTAATGTTGCACATTTTCTATCTTAATTTTAAAACATGTATTTTTATTCCTCTTAAGGAAAACAGGATCATTAAGTCGCATATAACTTTTTAATATTTATTTTTTCCATAGTAAATGGCCTTCACTGGACAGACACCCCTATTTTTAAGAGGGCCTATTTCTTCATTTCTAAAATAAAGATAATACTTGATGACCTCAAAGCAGTCCTTCACTTGGATTTCTCTAATTAACTCATTTATTGTCCCCATATTTTCATTACTTAGTCTTCTTTCTTCTTTCCTACCTCTGCTCCTTAAGCCTAAATTAATGTCTTTTCTAGCCCATAAAAAACATTTTGTGTCCTTTTCCCATTATACCTTTACATTACACAGGAACTTTTATCCACTCAAATATGCTGTGACATGATCCAGTAAAGTTGTCTAAGGATAGTTAAATGATTTATTTGTGGGTTTGTAAGAAAATTTCAAGTAAAAATTCTTCCTGAAAAGATCGTATAAAAAGAAGAAAACTAAATGATATTTTTGTTAATGAAGAGCTTAATCTGGGAATGGAGTGGGGGAATTGTTATATAATTAACTTTTTGATGGAACCTAAATTTCAAGATACATAAACCTGCTTTTCTCACATTAATGACTTTTTTACATATTTGTATATTACCCAACTACATATTTTTAATATTTTAAGTATTTCTTTATAGCATGCTTTCCAATATATATTAGATTTTATGTGTATAAGTTACATACTTTACTTTGTAAGGAAGATATTTAAATTTATAAGTTATATTTTATATATATACATACATACACATATAGAATAAGATGTTGGATTCATTGTTTTGTTTTTATATAAAAGTAACTATGTACCACAGTTGAGCATTTTGCTTATTTCTCTGAAGTCCTTTTCAGGTAACTTGTGATATCATTTAAAATTTATGTTGTTATATCTTTGCTTCTCCAAAATTGTAATTCACAGGTATTCCTATGCAGTTATAGGCAGAAGTAGGTTTACAGTTGTGTGTATGTCAAACAGAGTTTATTCTTGTATATACAATTAACTGTAAACCCACATTTGCCCCTCCCTGGATTGGTATCATTGATGTTTGCCAACCATCACTTGTAAGTTCATCTCAACACAATTTAAATTACCTATGTGTAAAAACATTGGCAAATACGAGCTCAGAATATTAGAATTTCTTAGAAAACTTTGTGACGTTTTACACTTAAAAAAAATTTATAGTCGGCCTGACCTGTGGTGGTGCAGTGGATAAAGTGTCAACCTGGAATTCTGAGGTCACTGGTTCTAAACCCTGGGCTTGCCTGGTCAAGGCACGAATGGGAAGTAACTACTATGAGTTGATGCTTCTCACTTCTACGCCCTCTTTCTCTCTCTCCCCTCTATCTAAAATTAAATAAATAAAATTAAAATAATTATAGTCATTCATTTTAAGTGCTTTATTTTTTATTTTTGCTCCAATAATTTATGAAAAGTGGATAAGTCAGATAGGCAACCAGGCAGGATCCTGGGTGCTGTGATTGGTTTGCATTTACATAAAGGTCTTTCGTATAGGATTTAATTATAAGATGACCTGAAATTCAGAAATGTAATCCCTAAGACAATCAGAGGAAAACAATTTCAAGGCACATTGTCAGTATTGTATGATGCCCATTCTGCAACCATAATTTATTATCAGTCAAAAGATGTAAGCTATATTCAATAATGAAGAGAGCAAGAATTTGAGACTTTATGTACATTTCTTTTTGTCAGCCTTTTGAAAAGGTCTCAAAATTTACATTTCTCCAAAATGATATTTCCCTTCATTTGGGTTTGTCTCTTAATTCTAGCATATTATTGCATTTAATAAAAAGGTCAAATAGACATATGATTTATTTGTTGGGGGAGGTAAGGGAACCTTACAGATTTAAACTGGCATTGCACTCTGCTGATAAGAGTGGCAGTTTGTACCACTCTGAAGAGATTACACGAAGTAGAATTGGAAAGCAAATTGTATTTACAAAAGATAGGGTGATGTTCCTAATAGGTTTCCAGAATACACTATTCACTCTCATATTCTGCTGAGCTTTACTAAAATAACTTCATTTCCAAAAAAGGACAAATCTGATTGAAGGTAAAAGCATCCCCTCTCCATAGATACTCATCCGAAGGGTTTACATTACATTTTCCTGATGGGCACACAGCTGTATTTTATGCTGTATCTCTATAAACTGGTAATGTGGAAAATAAAAATCTAAAGAGTATACTTGATTGCTTCATGCACCAACCATTTAGATGACCAGATTTATATCTACAATTATAGAAGAGATGTTGCAATATGATGATCTGACAGTAACTGTCAAAGTCATAATACTAGGATCTCTTTTCATCTTGTTGTTAGGTAAACTTACTGAAATTCACAGTTAGTAGGTCAGAAAGATCACTTACTATCTCTTGTCATCTGTAGTTTAATGCTGACCTAAACAGTACTGTATAATGTCAAATTCATCAGTGTCCAGGCTGCAGAAGTACAACATGCTACATGAGTTACTGCACTTCCTGTCTGGAATAAAGATGGCCAACAACCATGAAATACAGTGGTTTAGAAGAAACCTAATTTCTAATTCTTCTTTCTCTTTTTTTCCATTCATTTTAGATTTTGGATTTAGTAAAAGGGACACATTACCAAGTAGCCTGTCAGAAGTACTTTGAGATGACACATAATGTAAGTAAATTTTTAAATTTATAGCCTAATTCTTTTGTCTTCTGTTACTCTGTGTTTCCTTTAGGGTTTTTAGTTACAGCAATAGAAGACACTGCAGCTATTTCCGGCAGAAAGGAATTTATTACACAGTACTAGTTAGCTTATACAGTTTATAGAAGGGCCAGAGAATTAAGCTTAGATGCTCCAGAACCAGGAATATTGTTACTAGGAGAAGCTGCATCATGACAAAACCTTAATTGAATACTGTTGTCACCTACCACTCCACGTTTAAGGGACGAGACCAGGGGTCGGTCAACATTTTCTGCAGAGTTCCCCCTTATAAAAACTTGAGGCTTTACAGTCCATGTGGTCCCTGTCACAGTTGCTCAGCTCTGCCATTACAGTACATACGCAGCCACAGAGAGTACGTAAATGACTAGGCATGGTTGTGTTTCAGTGGAACTTTATCTTCTGGCAGATACTGGGCCATATTTGACACATAGGCCTCAGCCTATCTCTGGGGTAGATCTAGAACTTTTGGCCACAGTTTCCCAGAAGATGGCTTTGGCCATCTTCCGTGCAGAAAATCTGACCCTTTTACTTGTTGCCACCTCATGTTTATCTGATCTGCTACGCAAGTCTTGTATTTCTCTGTATGTAGAGCCTAGGTTACGTGGTAGACCCTTACCTGCAAATGAGTCAGGGAAATGTGTTTGGTTACTCTCGTGCCAGCCTCCTTAGTGCAAGAAGCCCTGCTATAGAAGGTTCTGAAAAGTGTAAAACCAGGGTCACAAACTCTAAGGCCTATTAGAGGTCAGGCAAATAACCCAAAAATGTGAAACTTCCTGAGATTAATACCAGAGAGTATAGTAGGAACTGTGGTTCACTGAAGAATTCATACCTTTAGAGGCATTCACATTGACAAGTTTTAATACCCTGTGCAGGTCAACAACACATCTGCAGGTCAAATTCAGCCCTTTAACATTCATTTTGGAACCACGGACCCTGATCATGGCTTCCTAACCTAGGATGGACATCCAAGAATGGACCTGGAGGTCCATGCACCTCTTGAAACATTTCTTCTATTAGTACATACCAGCATTTTTTTGGAGTTGGTGGTGTTCAGGATACAAAGGGATTTATCACCCTCTCCAAAAGATGTATTTATTAAATTCATTTTCGCATACCATGCTATGCTGTTTTATAATCATTTTTAAGTTTTTTAATTTAGTTTTTATGAAATTTTTCTGCTGTGGTTATATAACTTCAGAATTTTTATTTTTAATAAATGTGTTCTTTTCTTAAATGAGAAGCAGGGAGGCAGAGAGACAGGTTCAGACATGCACCCTGACTGGGATCCACATGGCAAGCCTGCTAAGAGGTAATGGTCTGCCTATCTGGGGCCATTGCTCCATTGTTTGGCAACTGAGCTATTTTATTTTAGTGCCTGAGGCAAGGCAGTGGAGCTACCTTCAGGGTCCGGAGCCAACTTGCTCCGACTGAGCCATGACTGTGGGAGGGGAAGAGAGTGATAGAGATAGGGAGAGGGGGAGGGGTGTAGAAACAGATGGGTGCTTCTCCTGTGTGCCCTGACCAGGAATTGAACCCAGGACATCCACACACCTGGCCAATGCTCTACTGCTGAACTAACCAGCCAGGCCTGTAGAATTTTTTGGATGAAGTATTTTATAGGAAAATATATTCTATAGTATCACTAATAATGAAAGTAACAACAACGATGGTATCAACCAATATCTATAGAACTCTTACTGCATGCCAGACATAGCACAATGTACTTTGGATACATTAGTTCTTTTGATCCACACTGATAAGTATAGCTAAGTACTATTCTTATCAGCATTTATTAGTAGAGCTTAGAGAAGCTAGACAACCTGTATTTAATTATACTGCTTATAGGGGATGGAACTTGGATTTGCATCAGGTTGTTGAATAACTCAGTTAGAACTTATGAGCCTGACCATGACTGTGTTTTTCTACAATATCTGGTACTGGATTTGTAATAACTACTGTTGTGATTATTAGCATTTTCTTTCTAGATTCATGATCCAGCCTTCATAGCTTATGTTAAAACAGGCCTAGCAGTCCTATGTGACTTGCCCAAGGTACCAAACCTGGTTAATGGGAGATTTGGAGCTAGAACTCTGGTCTATTGTGGGTCTAGTTCTCATACTATTATACCTAAATGTTAAAAATATGATTATTATTTACACAAAAATTAATTCAAAATGGATCAAAGACCTAAATATAGGATCTTAAACAATAAATTACATAGAAGAAAACCTAGGCACTAAACTTATTGATCTTGTCCATAGAGAACATCTTATGAATTTGACCCCAAAGGCAAGGGAAGTAAAGGCAAAAATAAATGCATGGGAATATATTAAACTGAAAAGCTTCTGCACAGCAAAAGAAACTGACAACAAAACAAAAGATAGCTAACCAAATGGGAGATGATATTCATAATCATCAGCTACCTGGCCAGGCTCTGACAAGGGGTTAATATCCAAAATATATAAAGAACTCACAAAGCTCAACAACAAACAAACAATCCAATTAAGAAATGGGGAGAGTACCTGAGCAGACACTTCTCTCATGAAGACATATACATAACAAATAGATATATGAAAAGATATTTGTCTTCACTAGCTATAAGAGAAATGCAGATCAAAAACACAATCAGATACCACCTCATACTTGTTAGATTAGATGTTATCAACAGGACAAGTAATAACAAGTGCTGGAGAAGCTGTGGAGAAAAAGGAATCCTCATTCACTGCTGGTAAGAAAGTAAACTGGTACAGCCACATGGAAGACAGTAAGGCAGTTCCTCAAAATATTAAGAATAGAGTTACTATGTGACCTAGCGATCCCTTTACTGGGTATCTACCCAAAAAACTCAAAACACTTGTACACAAAGACATGCACTCCCCTGTTCATCGCAGTAGCCAAGACATGGAAACAACCAAAGAGTCCCTCTATAAAGGACTGAATAAAAAAGATGTGGTACATATATATAATGCAATATTATTGATTTTATGAGACCATCAGTACCCTGTTAACAAAACCAGAGAAAGATACTACCAAAAAAAAAAGTTAGCCTGACCTGTGGTGGCGCAGTGGATAAAGCGTCGACTTGGGAACACTGAGGTCCACAGTTCAAAACCCTGCACTGGTCTGGTCAAGGCACATATGGGAGTTGATGCTTCCAGCTCCTCCCCCCTTTCTCTCTTTCTCTCTCTCTCTCACTCTGTGTCTCCTCTCTAAAATGAATAAATAAAAAGAATTAAAAGAAATGCCTAAGATGTAAGAAAAAGTATACTATTAAAAAAAAAGTTATAGGTCAGTATTACTGATGAACATAGAGGCAAAAATTTTCAACAAAATATTAGCAAACTGAATTCAGTTGTACATTAACAACATCATACACCATGATCAAGTGAGATTTATTCATGGGATGGGAGGTTGGTTAAATATTTTCAAATCAATTAATGTGGCACAACACATAAACAAAATGAAGGATAAAAATCATGTATCAATTGATGCAGAGAAAACATTTGACAAAATCCTCCATTTATGATAAAAACTCTTGGCAAAGTGGAGATAGAGGGAGCATATCTCAACATAATAAAGGCCATATATGACAGACCCACAGCTAACGACACATTCAAAAGGGAAAAACGAAAGCTTTTTCCTTTTTTTAATTGATTTTGGAGAGGGAGAAACATAGATTTATTGTTCCACTTATTTATGCATTCATTGGTTGATTCTTGTATGTGCCCTGACCTGGGATCAAAACTGCAACTTTTGTGTTATCAGGTTGACCGACACTCTAACCAACTGGGCTACCTAACCAGGCCTGAAAACCTTTTCTTTAAGATCAAGAATAAGATGAGGATATCTACTTTTATGACTTTTATTCATCATAGTACTGGAAGTCCTGGCAACAGCAGTCAAATAAGAAGAAATAAGGCATGCAAATTGGAAAGGAAGCAGCAAAACTGTCATTAGTTACAGATGATGTGATAGTATATAGAGAGAACCCTAAAGATTCCACCAAAAACACCCCCAAAACTTAGAACTAATAAATTAATTCAGTAAAATAGCAAGATACAAAATTAATATTCAGAATTGATTGCATTTTAAACACTAATAATGAACTATCAGAAAGAAATTAACAAATCCTATTTATAGTTGCATCAAAAAAGAATAAAATACTTAGGAATAAATTTAACCAAGGAGGTAAAAGACCTATACTCAGAAAACATTAAGATATTAAAGAAAGAAATTGAAAAAAGATACAAATAAATGGAAGGATATACTATGGTAATGGATAGGAAGAATTAACATTGTTGAAATGTCTATCCTGCCCAAAGCAATCTATATATTCAATGCAATCCCTATCAGAATACCATACAGCATTTTCATAGAACTAGAACAAATAATCCTAAAATTTATATAGAACCACAAAAGATGCCACAGCCATACTAATCTTGAGAAAGAAGAACAAAGCTGGAGGTATCACACTACCTGATATCAAACTAGACTACAAGATGACAGTAATCAAAACATCATGGTACTGGCATAAAAACAGAAAGTTAGATCAATGAAACAATAGAGAGCCCAGAAATAAACCCATGCCTATATGGTCAAGTAATCTATGACAAAGGCAAGAATATACAATGGGGTAAAAACATTCTCTTTAAATCAATGGAGTTAGGAAAACTGGACAAGAGACATGCAAAAATATTAAACCAGACCACTTTCTTACACCATATACTAGTGGTTCTCAAAGTGTGTGCCAGGGCGCACTGGTGCGCCGTAGAAGATTTCCAGGTGCGCCCTGCGGTATTCCAGAGAAATATGTGCCTATTGGGGACCAAAACACCAACAGGGTCTTTGGAATTTAGATTTCTGGGGGATAGAGGTGTGGGGAATTGGCTGTAAACTGACAGTCTGGCCAACCCCCCACCTCACTTGCCTGATTAGGTTGCAAAAGGCTGTTAAATTGTGGTGCTGGATTGTTTACACTACCCCCCATGTTCCCTGGAAAGACTGGAGGCAAGTTTCTTCTGTCCTTTGTTTAGTGTAAAGTTAAGATGATATGTATGGTGGGGGTTTTCTGCACTCAACATAATTAAGAGTAAAAAGAGAGGATTTCTTCAATGTATTGACAAGGAAATGAGAGTTTGCCTTTCAAATATATGCCCAAACATTGAAGAAATCGCTAGGTCACATCAGGTTCATGTTTTTCATAAACACAAGAATGAAAAAAATTAACACATTCGCGCCTGGACCTGCTGAATTTACTAAATCTTACTAAGAATGTATCTATATATATAAAAAGATAACTTTCTTTGTCATATTTTTATTTTTTAACCTTTCTTTTTTACGAATTCTAAAAGGCATAACAAAAAATGTAACATAAAAATGTTTTTTAGTGTCAGAATAAATTTAATTTTGTTGTATTTATTTCATTTAATTATCATAAAAGCACACTTGGACTTTATATATTTTTTTTTAATATTTGACTTATTATAACATATTTCTCAGAAATTTGTATACAGTGCACCTACAATTATTCGTAGGATTTTAAATGTGTCCCGACTTCAAAAAGTTTGAGGACCACTGCCATATACAATTATAAACTCATAATGGATTAAAGACTTACATGTAAGACCTGAAATCATAAAACTCCTAGACGAAAACATAGGAAACTCTTCATCATTGTTCTTAGCATTACTTTTTTGGATATTTCTCCTTGAGCAAGGGAAACAAAAGAAAAATAAATAACCTAATGGGACTGTATCAAACTGAAAATATGTTACACAGTGAAGGAAACCACCACCAAAGTGAAATGATACATACTGAATAGGAAATGATATTCACCAATGATGCATCCAAAATATATAAGGAATTCAACTTAGCACCAAAAAAAAAAAAAAAAGTTTAATTAAAAAATGGGCAGAAGACCTGACCAGACATTTCTCCAAAGAGGACATACAGATGGCCATAGACATATGAAAAGTTCCATGTCAGTAATTATCAGGGAAATACAAATTAAAACCACAATGAGGTGCCACCTCACACCTGTCAGAATGGTATCCTTAAATCTACAGCAGGTGTTGGTCAAGGTGTGGCAAATGTGTACTGTTGATGTGATGAAAATTGGCTCAGCCACTGTGGAAATAAGTATTGAGGTTCTTCAAAAAATTGTCAATAGAACTACCATATACCCCAACAATTCCACTTCTGGGTATTTATTTGAAAAAGCCAAAACAGCAGTTTGAAAGATATCAGCATTATTTACAATAGCCAAAACATGGAAGCAACTCAGTGTTCAACAGTAGATGACTGGATAAAGAAGAGGTGATACATCTATACCATGGAATACTACTCAGCCATAAGGAGAATGAAATATTACCACTTATAGCCTCTAGATCAGTGGTTCTTAACCTGGGTTCTGTCGAACCCTAGGGGTTCGATGAGTCGGTCTCGGGTTCAGAGAAGCCTGTGTCGCGGAGGCCAGAATAAAGTAATACCGTAATTTGTGAGTTCATGCACTTTGTTGGTTTTGTTCTTTGAGCAAGGTGATGCTCATGCACGGCTCATTTTGTGCACCAGTAAAAAAACATATACCTATGTCTTGAATTTGGAAAAAAAATCATATTTTATTTATCACTAAAGAAGGGTTCGGTGAAAGTGCATATGAAACTGGTGGGTTTGGTACCTCAAAAAATGTTAAGAACCACTGCACTAGATGGACCCAGCCAGGTATATTATACTAAGTGAAGTAAGTCAGACAGACAAATACTACACGATTTCACTTATCTGTGGAATCTAAAAAACAAAATAGGAACAGACTCATAGATGCAGAGCACAAGTTGATGGTTGCCAGATGGGAGGCAAGTTAAGGGGGAGGGTGAAAAGGGGAAGGAATTAAAAAGTACAGATTGGCAGTTACAAAACAGCCATGGGGAAGTCAAGTACAACACAGGGAATAGAGTCAATAATATTGTAAAAACTGTGTACAGTGTCAAGTGTGTACTGGACTTATCTGGATAATCACTTCATAAGTTAAACTCATACAATTTTGAAAGTCAACTATAATCAAATTAAAAATTATTAGTATTTTCACATAATGTAAAAGGCACGAATATCAGTAAAATAGTAAACAATAGATTTTCATTAATTTGATCAGAATAGGAATCTCACCATATATTTAATATTTTCAGCACCAGTTTTACATGACTCTTTCCCTTGAAGACCGATTTCCTTAATTTGCTTGCTCAACCTCAGAATTTTAATTTTGTATATGTTCTTAATTATTTGTGGACCCTTTTAATTTAGAGGCCTCACAACTTTCACAAATTGAGGTCTTGTTATTCAAGCTCTTTCCTTTTTAATAAGATGAAAGTTAGACTTAAACATTGAGTTTGTGACATATGCATTAAACGGTAAGGATTTTTTTAGTTCTCAACTGCTTCTGTAGGATCTGTCCTATTGATTATTCCTACAAGAGTAATTTCATTATTGTCAATTTTAAAAATCCTGCCTTAGATTAATAAAGACATTGAAAAGACACACATCTAAATTCTCCCACATATAGAAATAGTCTAACTTAAACTGCATACAAATCAGTGAAATAAATGACTATTTGTGTTCGCTGGATGTCTCATTATAGATTTTTAATTATGACTATCTCCACTTACTATTTTTTCTAATTTAATTTAAAAACAGAATTTTTATTGTTAGTGTTCTGCCATTCTGCTTGCCCCTTACACACACACACCCACAAAAGAAACCCCGTGCTTACTTTCCTGAAGCCTCTATATTTACACTCACTTTAATAAAGGTTCAGAATATAAAGTAGTTAATTGATACCGTTTACAGCAGCACTGTGATAGTTCCATATGGCTTTTTTGGTAATTCCAGCTGCCTCATTATAAACTGTCATTGCAAAAGCTCTTGATTAAAACCTAAACATCCCATAGGTAAAATACTGCTTCCGTTTCTTCAGACTCTATACTCGTTGTGGCAGAAATATGAGACTGTATGAAGGTCATTTTGTGCAAAATGTGTAGATTCCAAGCACATGTTTGAGCGAGAGTCACTCAGGAGAAGTCAGAAGCTGGCTTGAAACGGTTTTCTTCAGTATTTGTAGGGAGCAGTGTTTTACACTGGAATCTATTTTTTTCTTTCTGCATACTCTATATGAAAATGACTACACTAGGCCTTGTGTAGATTAATCTGAATTGTAAGAGAAAATAATCTCTTTATAAAAAGACCTCTTTAGGCACTCAGTCATTCTGGATACTTATTTCCCAAACAGCTGAGCATAATTTTTTTTCCAACCACATAAATCTCTAAAGCAGTGATTTTCAACTGGCACACCATAAAAAATTTTTAAACATGAAATACTTAACTATTTAGTCAGGCGCACTGACCTCTTTTCCCTTAGATTGTCAAATAAAAAATGACAACAGTCAATGCAACAATAGCCATCCAGTGTGAATGGATCAAAATTACATCTATTTTTTTTCTCAGACTGGTTAAAAATATTGTTTAACCACACAATTTTAGTAATGAGTTTATGTGTGCCGTGACGTCAAAAGGTGCAAAATCGCTCTTCTGCAGACACCATGTAAAATGTATCACATACTTTCCTGCAATTTGGAACAAGATATATAGTTAAGCTTTTTAATAACTCGGGGTCATTGTTATGAATATCAATGAAAACAATGGGCTAGGAGCCACCATAATCGCTCACGTGGTTCACTGCAGTAGTTACCTAACTCATGTCCCAGCATCTACAACACATGCATCATTCCAGTGCTTTCTCCTACACTCAGCTGCTAGCATGATCTTTAAGTAGAGGTATCTGAGCATTTCAGTACCCTTTTTAAAAACCTTCAAACACTTCCTGATGGCTTTTCAGACGACGTTGAAGATTTATAATGTAGCCTACAGAGTCCTCTACCCCAACTCCTTTTTTTTAGACTCCAACTATACAGATCTTGTTTCAAATCCTTTATAATTTTGGGATAATTCCAAGCTAAAATGGCAGAATGAAAATGCATTAAAGAATTTACCTCTCCAGATACTTAATAAAATGTACAAAACAGTAAAGAGTCATCAACCATAAAGAAAAACTTGTCACCAGTAGCAACCAAACAAGAAACAAGGCAAGGAAAGAAACAGAGGACTCAACAGCATGCAAAATTTTGAAAATTCTACATATTTCCAAATCCAGAAGGAAACAAACTGAGTTTTTTGTTGTTGTTTTATTTTCATTCTGTTCGGTTTATGCTCCCCTTAGACCCCCAAACCCTCGGTTTATTTTTCTGAGCAGCATGAAAGGAAATTGAATAGCAGCCATATAGAGTAAGTCCTCATAGTGTCAGAAGGTTCTGTGACTTCAAGCAAAACAAAATGGAAAAGAAACTTAAAGATGTATGCAAAGCAGCATAATCTTTTTACTATCTTTTGGGAATTCAGCCTTTTTTTTTTTTTTTTTTTTTTTTTTTTGAGTGACTGGCATTTTCGAGTCTTTCTAAACATTTAATTTAGAATACATAGAGCCAGCCCTGGCCAGTTGGCTCAGCAGGAGAATGTCGGCCCTGGTGTGTGGAAGTCCCAGATTTGATTCTCAGTCAGGGCACACAAGAGAAACACCATCTGCTTCTCCACCTCTCCTCCCCCTCCTTTCTCTCTCTCTCTCCCTCCCTTAATCCCTCTCTCTCTCCCTCTCTTGCCTTCCACCTCCCTTTCCCCTCCCACAGCCATGACTCATTTGAGCAAGTTGACCCTAGGCACTGAGGATGTCACCATGGCATTTTCTCAGGCACTGAAATATCTCAGTTGCTGAGCAATGGAGTAACTGCCTCTGATGGGCAGAGCAGTGCCCCATAGAGAGCTTGCCAGGTGGATCCTCGTCGGGGTGCATGCAGGAGTCTTGTCTCTCTGTCTCCCCACCTTTCATTTAATAAAAAAATAATAATAAAAAGTAAAGAATACATGGAACCGCCTGACCAGGTGGTGGCGCAGTGGATAGAGCATCAGACTGGGACTCAGAGGACCCAGGTTCGAAACCCTGAGGTACCCCGCTTGAGTGTGGGCTCATCTTGTTTGAGCACAGCTCACCAGCTTGAATCCAAGGTTGCTGGCTTGAGCAATGGGTCACTTGGTCTGCTGTAGCCCCCCCCCCCCCCATTAAGGCACACATGAGAAAGCAATCAGTGAACAACTAAGGTGCTGCAATGAAGAATTAATGCTTCTCATCTCTCTCCCTTCCTGTCTGTCCCTCTCTCTGTCTCTCTCTCTGTCACACACACTCTCTCTGTCACACACACACACACACACACACACACACACACACACACTACATAGAACCAATCATTCTTTATTTTAATATTTATTTTTCTTGAGTTCTTCCCATAGCAACCCTATCATATAGCTACTGTTACTATCTCCACTTCATTGATGAGGAAACTGAGGCTAATAAAGATTATCATATTATTATTTTTGTCCACACTGAAGTCTAATATTCAGTTGAATCCAGAGGGTCGTATTCTCTGGATGCATTGAAAAACTAGCAACTTGAAGCAAAGTGTACAAAATCACCAATATGTAATTATAGCAACATGGTGCTAGATTATTTTTGCATGAGATAACACCACTATGTCTTTTATAATCTTTATAGCCAAGTTTAGGTCTAAAAATCATGTTTATAATAAGATTGTGTCAGGAAATAGACTTACTTTTTATGCAACATTTTGTAAAATGCAAACTTTTTATTCAGTTTCCCAGTTTTTAATGAATTGGATAAAAATGAATCTAATAAAGAAGTTTACCAATTACTTCACTGTTAATAAAAATCATAGATGTAGCATAAAACATTCAGGACAATTTTGAAATGAAGCAGCAAAGTAGCAGATAAAAATTTGTTCTTAGTGATCTGGATAATGACTCAAATCATTCTGCTATACAGTGGAGTTACAGTAAAATTATTGGCCTGGCATGTATCAACGATTGACTAAAGAGAATCTGAGAATTCTGGGGTACTTAAGTGTTACCAGAAGACACCTTGTTCCATTTATTGGTCCACCTGTTAAGAGGGTTCATTCTGGACCATGACAGCAAGTCCTTTAACCCCCTGCTAATCAATTTTAATCTACCGTAAGATTATACCTAGCTCTAATCACATCACGTCCCTTCTTAAGGATTTTTAATGACTCCCTGTTGCCTACAGAATTAGGTCTAAACTATTAAGCCTGGTTTTCAAGGCTCTCCAAGGTCTGGCCCCAGCCTGTCTTTCCAGCCTCATTTCCTATCAACTTCCCTTTATATGCCTTTCACACCAGGCCATCTGAACTACTTCCTTTCCTGGGACATTGCCTCTTTAATACCTTGCTCATGTGGTCCTGCTGTTTTCATTGCCCTTGACCTCATTATCAGCTTTTCACTCTCCATCTTTCCAGACTCACTCATATACGACTTCCTTCACAAAGCCTTCCTTGATCTCCACAGCCCAGAATTTCTATCTAATGTGGGGTATAATAGGCCTTTATCTGTGACCCCTATCACTTCTTCATTCTTAATAGAGGTTTTTAGATATATGACTTACTAGGCTGGAAATTTCTTTAGAGTTAGTTTTAGTCAAATACATCCTTGTATGCTAAAAAACCACTAGCTCATAACATGGCCTTAGACATATGGAGTCTTCAATTAATATGTTAAATGTATGACTGGCATGTACTGGTTAGTTTTGGGCCCCACATATCTTTATTAGATACCTATTGTATGCAAATCACTTTAGTACAAAGTGTGAGGCATAAAAAAGGTTGATAAATATGAGAGATGAACAAAACAAGTGTAATGATTTCTCAGTTTATAAAAAATAAGTAAAAATACCCTTCTAACAACAATAACAATAACCAACAAAAAATACTAACTCAAGCACAATAGTTTTCTTTTGGTTGTCAACACCAGTGCAGAAGGCAGGGAGGGCAGGGATTTGAATTAGGCTGTGTTACAGGTGATCATTCAGTCTGATGCGTGGGTCAAAGGTGAAGAAAGCGCCTCGTGGTGAGGTTCACACTCAGGAGAGACTTTGCCGTGTTTTCTTGCTCTATGCCATAGCCCAACATAAAGCACTGTGTTAGTAAAGGTTTACAAGTTTTGAGAAATGAATACAATATAAAAGTATTAACCCTGGCACAAGAACAAGGCAGCTGCACATACTGGTTATGAGCGTGGAGACTGCTAATTCTATTCCATCTCCAGCCCTGTCAGTGTATGATACTGGGCAAGTTACTCAATCCATCCCTTTCACTGATGCCTCATCTGAAAAAATGGGAAAATATTGATGAACGTATACCCTCAAGTTAACTGGGTAGATAAGTGTGTGCGAATGAGTGGTGTTTATGCCCCTTAGACTAATGTCCGGCACATGATAGGCATTAGATAATTGTTAGCTATTATAAAGGAAAATAGTTTTTGTAGAATCAAAATGCAAATGTAGAAAAAGTAGTGCTCACTAAATCTTCAAATAAAAAAAGTATTATTGATACACTCAAAGGCTCACTGAGTAGGCTTTAATTAGGCATAGAGTAATGGGTAATTTGAAATGATATTTAAAATTTAATTTCAAGTTGAGTGATAGTATTTGAGAAAAGAAATAGCATAAAACAATGAACCTGATCATATTTGCTTTAAGCCACAATGAAAATTATAGAAAGAAAAAGAATTTCTAGACAAAGAACAGAGAAAGGCCAAGATTGGAATGAAGAAATTCACATTAAATTAGGTTGCTTTTTCAGAGTTTGTGTCCTACTAAATGGGATTACCTACGCCAGATTTAGTAAGTAAGCTCTAACACCCGAGTGGTATCAGGGACCAGTGTCAAAAAACAGTGTCTGTGTTTATATTTGTGCCCTGTAATTCTGAAATGCTTAAAGATCTTTCTTTTTTAACAACAAATATTTATTGACGGAGGGTTTGCCAGGCGTTTTGCTTGGAACTGCCTTTCAGCCAACCAGGTCGTTGAGTGGGAATTGGCAATGGCTAGGAAACATGTATAAATGCAGGAGTCATTCATATGTAGGTGGTTGTTGAAGCTTCCTTAGAATGAAACAAGTGTTGTGAATGAGAACTGCTAGGATCCATGTTTCAGATATTAAATACAGTGTGTCCGTAAAGTCAGGGTGCACTTTTGACCAGTCAGACGGTCAGAAGTGCACCATGACTTTACGGACACACTGTAGATTTTGAATGAGGTCTGGGACAGTTTTTAAAGCCTTTTTATATACTATAACGCTATGTGTTAATGTGATATACATTCACTTCCCTGTGCAGGTGGATGATTGTGGCTTTTCTTTGAATCATCCTAATCAATTCTTTGTCGAGAGCCAAAGGATTCTAAATGGTGGCAAAGACATCAAGAAGGAACTCGTCCAACCAGAAACTCCACAGCCCAAACCAAGCGTCCAGAAGACCAAGGATGCACCATCCGCTGTGGCCTCTCTCAATTCCTCCATGGAAATGGATATGGAGGGACTAGAAGATTACTTTAGTGAATGATACTTGGACAATTTGTGACTCTTTTTCCTCACTAACTTTCACTTCCTACTTTTTCTTTTTTAACCTTTCTGTTTAACTCCTCCCTCCCCCACCCTGATGCATCTAATGTCTCAAGCAGGTTCGCAGGTAAAAACAAGGACCCCACCATATTTTACTTTAGCAACAGAGAAGCGAAACAATTTCTCTTGAAATCTAACCCTTAAATGATGTGATGTAAGTCCTGTTTTAGGAGATAAAACAGCTTTCTAGACTGGTTACACTCCCCTGGAAATAATACAACTTAAAACTTTTACTTTAATCCTTATTGTTGTAATTTTGATTCAGCTTATTTTTTGATCATTTTTCTTAATAAATATCAAAATGTATATGACTGTGTCTGTGTGTAATTGCAAGAGTCATATTATGTCATAACAGATTAGACATTACCTTCATTTTTAAAGTGGTATTTTGGAATACCAATGAAGATGTTAAACTTTTTTTTTTCTTTTCTTTTCTTGGCTATCTGGCTATTCCACATCAGTGGGGAGAGCCGTGGCCCCTTGAGTGGCAGCAAACTCCTCTGAAAGGAGTTGTGACTCGGGAATTAAGAGAAAAGGATTATGTGGTCAGCTATATAATTATCGGATAGAAGCGTTTTTGTTATTTAAAATGACGGTAACTCCTTAGATGCCATCAGTTTCCATTCACTCTGGGGTCGGGTTCATGCAGAATAAATAAACAACTACTAAAGCAAGAAGGTTGTAAGGAAAGTCTGAAGCGTTTCTTCATTCCACCCTCCCAACTTCCATACCTGTGGCTTCTGTGGTTGCTCTGAGTTGCTGGGCAGGTTTAGTAAGTTCATTAAACCCAGTTATGAATGTACTGATATTTACAGTAAACCCCTGTCCTCCAGTGCCAGCAGTGGGATGTAGTCAATGTTACAGACAATTGCAGACATGCTGGAGCGATGCCCTGCTCTCTTTGCCTGCCTGTGGCGAGGGGGCCCTGTACTCGATGCCCGGCAGAGCAGTGGCCTTTTGGAGACCCACATCTGACGATTTCCCCTCTGTGGTCTCCGCTCTCCCAGAGGACTGGGGGCTCTAAGGAGGGAGACCCAGGTTGAAATGGAGCCTTTCCTCATTTGTTACCTTGTATTATGTAAACATATTGGTCTATTTCTGTCCTCTCTTCCTGGTGAGGAGGGGTCCTTTCTCCCTTCATCTCCTTGAATCAGATACTAACAAAACTGAAAGGAGAACATTGTCTTTACAAGGACTGTTAGATGTTTGTGTTTTAGATCCATGGAGAGCTGCGGCAGTAGAAAGAGGACATCAACAGGAGCAGACAGTTGTCGAAACCTAGAAATGGCAGCTGATCAGGTTTTTCTTTTAAGCTGTTCAGCAAAGATTTCTTGAAATATTTGGTGATATATAATATAATGAGATAGCATCTGAACCTTTACTTGTCTTTGTGAATTATTATTACCTAGTTCAGAAAATAGTATTCTTCCATTACAGATTACCCGTATAAATGTTTCCCTTCTGAAACCATCTGTTTTTCTTTTTATCATTTATAGTTCTCAACAGGAATCTGATGATTGCCTACCACTTTATCCATGAACTACAAAACCAGGAGTCTTTCTCTTTTTTTAATGTTAAGAACAAGTGCTGCGTGGGGCTGTTTTAACCACAAAATTAAGTTAGCTTTAGAAAGCCAATCTCAGAAATGCCGGTCTCCATTGTATTAAAAAGAAGGGAAATACTAAAAGCCGTCTCACTGCTGTAGTTCAATGAGAAATCTTATGACAGGAAATTTCATATGTGGCAACATTTCACAAGGCTGTCTTTTCCACTGCCTCACGTTCGTTCGCCTGCTTTATGAAGCCTGGGCTTCTACCAGCTAACGGGACAGAGCCATTAACAGCACAGGATATGTGTCTTAGCTGACTCTTATATACTGGCAGTCCCAAGAATTTATCATCCTACTTGAATGTTTTATGTGTTTCTAGTCCAACCCCAAAATAACACTAGTTTAAATATTAGTTGTATTACACGTTCAATTTCTTTGTAATAAGGCTTGATCTCCTGTCATGTATTATACAGGAGAATATATAAATATTGTGTGAAGTCTGTAGATTAGAGGATAGGGGTTAGAGGTTTATATAAGACGACAGAAATTAATGCCTTTCTGGTGCTTTTTGGAGTTGGAAAAAGCAGTTTTATTTTTCATGCTTCACAGGTCTTGACAATTTTTATTTGTTTTCTTTGAAAACAGACCTGTTTGAATTGGATGATATAGGAAGAACCCAAAAGAATGATCAAAAGACAGCAGCCTCTTTTCAAAACAGTAGCCAGTGAAAAAGTATGAGTCTTTCAGGTCTTTTAACTTCTGGTTTGTTATGACCTCTTCGAAGAGGAGAGGCTGTGTGATTGCCAGAGACAAAAGAAGAAACAGCAGGGCAAGAAACTAGGTAGGAAATTTGTAGCTGGCGGAAGCAATGATATTGTTAGTGAGGATTCTATCATATTTCTTTCATGTTGCTTCTCCGTAATGTTTCTTACTCTACCTATAGACTGCAAAACTCTTAATTGCCATGTGCATAAAAGATCACTAGGAAGATTTTAAGTAAACTTTTTAGGACTGCTTATAATATTATAGAGTCATAAAAGTGAATAGGTGCAGATTTTGAATGAGGGAGCAAAATAAAGCAATAGGAAAGATCTTTAATTCATATAGAATTTTAATAAGCTGAGGGATTTCTTCTCTCTCTAAAAGCATTCAGAGTGTTTTGCTTGTTACACTTTGCTGTCTTACTGATACTCAGGGTCTCCGCAAGCAAACTTCTGTAATTCTTTGCAAAGAAGAAAAGAGAACTTCTGGGATTTAAGCTTGAAAGGCAAAATGAGACAACGCTCAAGTTCTGGTTTGGTTAGACGTCTACTGTTTGCAAATTTAATCAAGGTCTTCCACAGGCATCAGCTTGACATTAAATTTAAGTGCCCATTAAAGTGAAAGTTTGACAGCAGCTCTGAATGTGAAACTCAATCTGAGGACATCTTTACAGCTGGAAGGGGAAAAAAGTTGAGAAGCCTCAAACCACTGTGGTAATTAGATCCATTTGTTAACTTCTAATGTTGGCAAAAGGGAGGGAGAGAGAGGGCTGATGGAGAGGCGGGAGAGGCAAGAAATGGCCACCCAGCACTCCCTATCGAAATTGTGCAAGCAGGCTCTGCCTTGCAAAGAAAAATGGCAGGCGACCCCTCGGACAAATGCGTAAGAAGGGGAAATTATTGTAAGAACTCTTTTTGGTCTGTCTTTTCTTTCAACGCACAGACAGAACTGCAGTGTGTGAATACTGCATTTTGAATAGATGTGCCTGTTTGGTAGTCAGGCCCTTTGGAAGATACACAGCATTATTAGGGAGGGGGGCTTCCAGATACATCGTTGGCCTGAAGAGTTAGTGTTTCTTACAGGGGTGTTCAACCTACATTCAGGTAATCACTTATTTGCTCGAAGCGTCTGGCCTTCTTTCCAATACGGAGTTCCTTCTTGACAGGTAACTATTGCCCAAGTCTAAGACTTTTCACCATAATTGGCATTGTAAGCAATTAGCTGTGTGACTTTATGGAAATCTTGTCACCTGTTAGGAAATTATCTTCCCACTTCATCCGACCTTCCTGCCAAAAGTGATAGCAGTTCCTGTTATTGGACTTGCTTTCTGTCCCATAAGCTCTCTCTGTCCATGGCTTCATGACATTTTATTTTCTCCAAGAATTATCACTGTATAACCTAATCAAAAGCTAAGGAATATCTCTGTGTATAAAGCTTCTGTATTTCCCCTGAGTCTTCAGTGCTGTACTGTTTTTGAACATTGATGACAAGGCAGTGAAACAACACCGCTAATAAATGCATGATGGATTTTCCCATTCAGCCCTGCGTTTCGAGGTGTTCACTCACCATAATAGAACTGGGAGGCTTTTTAAGGGTTTTTTATTTTATTTAGTTTTGCACGGAGTGCATAGAAAGAAAATAAATTCTGCAAATGATACATTTAATTTAAGACTGTGTAATAAGAAAACTAACCATCTCATGCAAATTTTCCTGTTTTATCCCTTCCTTTTTATTTTTTTTAATTATAGCTTGCACTTGGGTCATAGAGGATATTAAGATCATTACTGACTAGAAGGACACAGTCCTAACATGCTTCTCTTCTGTTTTCCCTTTCATTGCTGAGAATCAGAAGGGTGGTTTAATAATCCTCGGCCACTCTTACCTCTCTGTTCTCTCTCGAGGACCTCCCCGGTGCTATTTTCGCTCCATGAGTCTCCCTGGTGATCTCATTCACTCCCATGGTGTTACTTCCCATCTATATGCAAATAATTCCCAAATTTGTATCTCCAGCTTACATCTTTGAGCACAGACTCCCCATGCATCCAGCTGCTTCTTGGACCTCTCCATTAGGATGTCCTACCAGTATCTCTGAGATGTCCAAACCCAAACCTTTTCTCTTTCTTCCCACGGGTTTGTCAGTGTAGAAATGCTGAAGTTAACCTTGACCACTCTATCACTTTTGACTTTGATGTCCAAGTCCCATCAGTTCTGTTTTAATACCAATACTTCTAACCCTGTGATTCTCAACTGGGGCACTTCTGTCCACAGGAAACACTGGTAATGTCTGAGAGAGTTTTTGGGTTGTCCCAAGTAGAAGGAGGCCTATTACTGGCATCTAGTGGGTAGAGGCCAAGGATGCTGCTGGCAGCCCATAATGCACAGGCCAGCTCCTTACAACAGAAAAATCTAGCCTAAAATGTCATTAGTGCTGAGGTTGAAAAGTCCTAAATGGTTTCTTCTCCCATTGTCACCTGGACTGCACTGGCTTTCTCCCTCATCACTTCTAGTCTGTATTACCACAGTAGCCTTTTAACATGTAAGGCCAGTAGGCACGGCCACCATCACAGCTGCCTGGTCCATGCACATTTGCATTTGATTCGGACAGATGGTAATGAAACAACGGAGTCAAGAACTGGTGGGCCATTACCCTTAATCCTACCTTGCACCCGGCAGGCAAGAAATACAGTGGGAAAACACTTCCCTTTTGTAAAGCCAGTAGCCACAGCCACCATCACAGCCGCCTAGCACATGCAGGTTCGCATTAGATTCGGACAGACGGGAATGAAACAATGGAGCCAAGAACTGGTGGGCCATCACCTTTAATCCTAGCTTGCACCCGGCGGGCAAGTAAAAATACACACTGGTTTCCAAAATCCACTCATTCAGTGCTCACAAAGCTACTGACTTATCCGAGTTTCCTAGAATCAAAGGCTTCTAGCTCACCAGTCTTATTCACCTCTGTTTCCCATCTCCTTCTCTCTGCACAAACTCTGCACAAACTGGCTTCTCTTTCAGCACTCCACCATCTTGGCTGCTTCTCCTGGCTTCCTTCACGTGGCCTTACTCTGCTCTCCTCTCTAATGCTAATCTCAGAAACCGAGAGAGAACAAACTCCCGGTCTGCCCCACTTTATAGTGTAGATTTAAAACCTTTAATCCAATATACAAAGAGGTCTCTGATACAAAGTCACTTATCTGAGGCATAATGGGATTCTTCATGAGAGTGCACCACCACCCTACATCAGAAAGGGTGGGAAAGGCTTAGTCTTAAACCTTGGGCTATAACGACTCTGCCTGCTTACAGCCTGTACCCCCCCCACATTAATATAATCACGACCATCCCAAGCAATCACCTGGGTGATGGGCTTCCACATGGGCAGCATCATCTTTAACAAAGTGAGCATAATATATTTTATCTGCCCAACCCCTTTCCATTCAGGGCTCCCAAAGCCACTGACTTATCTGAGTTTTCCTAGGGTCAAAGGTTTGTACCTCAACAGCCTTATTCACCTCTGTTACCCATCTCCTTCTCTCTGCACAAACTTTGCACAAACTGACTTCTCCTTCAGCATTCTGCCATCTTGGCTGCTTCTCCTGTCCTCCTTGGGGCCTTTCTCTGCTCTCCTCTCTAATGCTAATCTCAGGAACCAAGAGAGAGCAAGCTCCTGGAATGCCTCACTTTATAGTATAGAATTCAAAACCTTTAATCCAATATACAAACAAGGAAGTCTCTGATTCAAAGTCACCTATCTGAGGCATAATAGGATTCTTCATGAGAGTGCACTGCCCCACATCAAAAAGGGTGGGAAAGGCTTAGTCTTAAAACTAAGCTTTAGGCTATAAGAACCCTACCTGCTTATAGTCTGTTCCCCCACATCCAATGCAAACTATAAGCGAACAAACATATACATCACATTTGCAATCTTATTTGACTGACACATACTCTCCTGGTCTCCCTTTGCTTTTCCATCCTCCTTCAAAATGTAACCCAAGTACTTTTCCCCCTCTAAAGTGTTTTTCATCTGGGGGTCAAATAAATTTGCAAATATGATGGATATGTTTGCTTATAGTTTCATTGGGTGTGGGGGACAGGCTGTAAGCAGGCAAGCTTTTTCCTTATAGCCTAAGGCTTAGTTTTAAGACTAAGCCTTTCCCACCCTTTTAATACTAAGATCTTCTCAACACTAAGCTTTTCCCCACACCCTTGACTGTTGCATGATGTGGGGTGGTGCACTCTTATGAAGAATCCCATTTATGCCTCAGAAAAGTGACTGTTTCAGAGATTTCCTTATTTTTATATTAGATTAAATGTTTTTATTTCTACACTATAAGATGGGGCAGACCAGGGGCTCATGCTCTCTCTCGGTTCCTGAATTAGCATTGCATAGGAGAGGCAGTCAAGATGGCCAAGTGCTGAAGGAGAAGCCAGTTTTTGCAGAAAGAAAGAGATGGGGAACAGAGGTGAATAAGCTTGGTGAGGTAGAAACCTTTTATTCTTGAAATACTCGGATGAGCGAGTGGCTTTGGAAGCCCTGAATGGAAAGGGAAGTGTTTTCCCAATGTGTGTATTTCCCACCCGCCAGTGCAAGCTAGGATTAAGACCTGGGGAATAAATTCTTGGTTCCACCAATTCTTGGTTCCGTTGTTTCATTACCATCTGTCCGAATCAAATGCGAACCTGCATGGGCCAGGTGGCTATGACAGTGGCCACGGCTACTGGCTTTACATTGTCTTAAACACAGCTATCCCTGACATATGAAGCCTCACTCTCCGTGATTTCATGTATGAGGCCCTCTATGACCTTGCCAGTGCCAATTATTGCCATTCACCCTCTGCTCTACAACCCCCCCACCCCCGTTGGGCAAATGAGTTTGTAAAATTTGTATTTTTTTATTTTGCTCACTTTTATTTTTACGAAATGGTGCTGGGCAGCCATGTGTGTGCATGCCCTCAGAGCAGGGCAGTTGATTGCAAATTGCAGATTGCATTCCTGCTTGGGAGGGGCCATTGCTTTGCTAATGTTTGCTGGAGGAACGGTCTTTGTGGGCCCAGGCAGTTTTGCAGAGAGCGGAGAGAATGCAGAGTGCTGAAGAAGAAGCCAGTTTTGCAGAGGAGAAGAAGGTGTGCAGATGCAGAACCGGAGCTAAGGGGCTTTGGGAGCCCTACTAGACTGGTGAGGCTTTTGATTCTAGGAGGAACTGGAGACAATTCTCCTGGTTTTGGAACCGCAGAATGTATCAGGGCTTTGGGATCCCTGAATGAGATGGAAGCGGTCTTCCCTGCCTGTTTGCTCGTTGACTGGTGCGAGACTTTAATAAAGGAATGGCCCACCATTTTTTGCTGTACTGTTTCTTTACCATCTGCCTGAATTCAGTGAGAACCTGGACGA
The DNA here is from genome assembly GCA_037038555.1 of Rhynchonycteris naso. Classification (NCBI taxonomy): domain Eukaryota; kingdom Metazoa; phylum Chordata; class Mammalia; order Chiroptera; family Emballonuridae; genus Rhynchonycteris; species Rhynchonycteris naso. Next base: position 23,444,226 of record CM073000.1, read on the forward strand.
CCACGATGGTGGTGGCTACTGTCCTTACACACCCCTCTGATTGAGCCATTCCATCCAAGCTTGTCCTGCACAGTCACTGTGCTCTCTCATCTCTCTCATCCTTGTTACTTTCCCTGCCTGGAACATCTTCCCATTCCTTGTCCTGCTAACTACTGTTTCTCTTCCAAGGCTCAGGTCAATTACACGTCCTGTTAGCCTTCTCTGATAGGCCCAGTATGAGTTTACTGTTCTTTTAGGCTATCTAACATTTCTATCACAGTGCTTATGTTTATAACCATCTATTATGTGCCCTTTCATTAGACTATAAAGTTCTTAAGGGCAGGAATTATGTCTAGGAATTCTCACTTTCATATTTGAATCCTAATAATTAGCATTGTCTTTAGTTTTTAGTGAGGACAGAAAAGGGGCCACATGCTGAACCTGACAAGCTCAGGGGAGGCCGGCACGGTGGCCTTGCCGACTCAGACACCTAAAGTGACCACACTGGATGGTCTGAAGTTAAAACTTGCTAGCTGAAAGCAGTTCATGGTGGGTAGTCATGTCCTAGGGAGATAGTTTTCTCTAACAAAGGTCAATGCTTACCCTAATCAAGTCTGTCTGTTGCCCTTTGCATCTACAATAATGTACCTGATAACATGCCTTTGAAATGTAAAGGTAATCTTTTCCTGCCCAGCTCAGGGCAGGCATCCACCAGAACAGAGACCAACAAGCCCCCTTATTGTTATTGTCATCTTATGTAGAAGGAGTTTCAGTACATACATACATTTTTACTTTTTATCCAATCCCAGAGATTTCCCAGCTTTGCTTTTTCTCCTGCCTCCCTATCACCAGTGGATTTCATGTAACTCCCTTCTGTCTTCCTTTTTGATTCTAATGCATAAAATAAGGGGTAAAATCGCCATTTTCCCAGAGCTTTTCTCAATTTATTGAGATGTTGCTTACCGGCAATTGTTGACGGTTTGGCTCAAATAAACTCACAAAAAAAATTCTTACAGGTTTGGATGTTTTTTACGTTGACATTAGCATGATGCACAAAATCTCGGACACTCAGAAAATATGTGTAGAGTGAATGGTTACCTTTTTATTCCCCAGGAATTTCAAATTCCATTTCCAAAACCTACACATAAGGGATAGAATGGACTTGGAGCTTGGGCAAGTCTCTTAATTTCCCTGTGCTTAATCTGCTTTGTCTATGCAAGGAAGATAATGGTTGCATACCTTTCAAGGGTTATTCTATTAGAATATCACTATTATATTTACAGCAGTTAGAACACTGCCTGACTGACTTATGCTAACACTTAGTAAATATTAGATGTTGCTACCCGTATTTGGTAATCACTCCTACAAATGTTATATGTGGGTCCATCCTGGTGGAGGGGCATCCATTCTGAATAATTCTTACTTAGACTGGTCCTGGTATGTGCACTATGCTATGGTAGGTTGTGGTGGGAGGGGAGCCATCAGTCAAACAAGGTTTTAGTAGAAGGAATTAATGTCAGTGAATTCACCCTTTGGCTGTCTCATCTTGATACTTTCGTAGCCAGGCAGAAGAGATGGAGAAATGGAAACTGGAGGATTTCCCTACAGGGCATACACTGTGGTGTGAAAAGTTGCTGAAATGGTGTCACAGAGGACTACCTGTCCTTTGGAAGGGAAGACCTGAAGCGACCTGAGTGTCAGTTCATAGACAGCATCCTAAAATGTTCTCTGTTGAGGCTGTGATATTGCAGTGGGCTAACATATGACTCGCAATGACAATGATGCCTGTATGCTCCCTAGTCTCCCAGCACTTCAAAAGTACTTTCATGCAGATCAAAGCAGGTGCTACCATAGCACCTCTGGTAGTGAATAATTCATCATTGCATTTTTCCTAAAAAATAAAATGATACATGGAGAGGTTCAATCACCTGAGCAAGGTCACAGACTCCCTGACAATATCAGCTACTGTGACTCTGGCCTGTGCATTTGTCCCTTACTGGTTGTCACATCCAGTTAGTTGCCTTAAAACCAGCTCCATGGCTGAGTAGCCCAGCTGCAGTACCCAACCAAACTAACTCTTCTATTGTCTTTGACAAATTAATTCTCTTGCTTCAATTTTCTTATCTGTAAAATTGAGATAATATCTACATGTCATGATTGGTGTGAAATTAAATGAGATAACTTGTAAAAAGCTTTGTACATGTTATGACACGTGGTAAGCTTTAAATAATTGTTAGCTATTATATGGAGTTTCTCTTAAATTTTGTTTAAAGGAAATATTAGCCCAAAATAAAATTTGAAAACTACATTAGAATATTTCTTATATTATAGGATGAGAATTACATTTTAATTTTGCTCTACAGAATAAAAATTTCATAACTCTTAAACTTCCAAGTAAAAGCAAACTACACTCAAAATTATAAAGTTTCTACTACCAGGATTTCTCCTAACTGGCTTCCTTGGCATCATGGAATAATCTAGAAAAAGTAGAGCCACTACTGGCAAACAAAATTATGGAAAATTGTATATGCCTTGTGTTGTCCATAAGTTTCTCAAGAACAGTTAACATATCATCCTTGTGCCTTGGTCAGAGTACTATACTTTCATTTCTTGTCTATTCTATGGCATTTTCCTTATCACCTCAATTAACGCCCCCTCCCCCAACACACACCTAGACCACAACAACCTATCTCCTGTAGAACATAATCTGGGTTGTTAGTCATAGAAATCAGGAAGAAGCTTTGGATCTTTCTCATTTTGTGTTCTGTTATGGTGGACACTCCTACCAATAGTTTTGTTCAGAAGCTAGAAACTTTGGGGCACACCAACTTCTTGGTACCTCTAAGCATACCACTTAAGTCCTTATACAAAATCCTAAATAAATGGATCTGTACATCCAAATAAGATAACACCAGAGTTAAATACAGCTAGTCCACAAATAGTGGGCTGTAAAAAGCCCCAAGGCAAAAGGGAATACATATAGCCTCTGGGTGACTTTACCCTTACATTAGGAAAAATAGCCTGTTTGTGAAGGTGTTAGCCATTGTTTAGATTTAGAAGGACAGAGTTAATAAGAAAGGGCATCTGTAGATTCCTGTCACTCAAGCTGGGAGAACACAGCCCACTCTGAATCTATTTGTGTCTCTTTTTTATAAGTCTACCCAATAGCAGGCACTTTAGAGGTGTCCTAATTAAACTTCTAACCCAATGTAAATATTTTTAGCTGTGGGACCTATAATCTCTGTCACAACTACACAACTCTGTTAGTGCAAATGCAACCAGAGACAATACATGTATGAACAAATGAGTATGAAGCCTTGGGTAATAAAGACCTTTGTCTCTGACCCAGGAATTTCTCATGTTTTCCTTCCAGCATCTATAAATTTGTGGCAGTCTATTATTAGCTTACAAATAGGATAAAATTTCAGAAACTTCACAGTTTATGGTGATTCTACTAGCCTATATATTAGTTTACTAATGTTTTCTTTATTTTTGTCAAATCTGCTACTAAACCTATTTATTGAGATTTCAATTTCTGTTATTGTAATTTTTAACTCTAGAATATCCTCTTGATTCTTTGTATAACTTCCAGTTCTCTATTAAGATTCCTCATCTAGCCTGACTAAGCAGTGGTGCAGTAAATAGAGTATCAGTCTGGGATGCAGAGGACCCAGATTTTTTTTTTAATTTTTATTTATTTATTTATTTTTTTAGAGAGGAGACACAGAGAGAGAGAGAGAGAGAGAGAGAGAGAGAGAGACAGAGAGAGAGAGAGAGAGACAGAGAGGGGAGGAGCTAGAAGCATCAACTCCCATATGTGCCTTGACCAGACCAGTGCAGGGTTTTGAACTGGCGACCTCAGTGTTCCCAGGTAGAGGACCCAGTTTTGAAACTCCAAGGTCGCCAGCTTGAGCGCTGACTCACCAACTTGAGCACGAGGTCGCTGGCTTGAGCATAAGATCATAGACATGACCCCATGGTCGCTGGCTTGAACCCAAAGGTCACTGGCTTGAAGTCCAAGGTTACTGGCCTGAGCAAGGGGCCACTTGTTCTGCTGTAGCTCCCCAGTCAAGGCACATATAAGAAAGCAATCAATGAACAACTAAGGGACCACAATAAAGAATTGAAGCTTCTCATTTCTCTCCCTTCATACCTATCTGTCCCTTTCTCTGTCTCCTCTGTCTCTGTCTCTGTCTCTCTCACTAAAAAAAGAAAAAAATAGATTCCCCATCTAATTGTCAATTAAAAATAGCTTCCATAATTGTTTTAAAGCCCCATGTTTAATTCTATTATCTGTATTGCTTGTGGCTCTTTTCTATTGTTTGATTATTTTCCTTCCTTTTTGATGGTCTCCTCTTCAATTTGCCTCATAATTTTTTATTAAATGTCAGAATACAGAGATATTACAGAGATAATTTATCTTCTATAAGAAATGATATACATTTGCTTCTATGAGGCAATTAGACAGGAGTACATGACCCCAGTCCATGATTTAAGTCATGGCTTTGGTCTTTGTAAGGGCTAATCTATTTTTTACTTTGGACCTCTTTCTCAGCTATAGCCTTTCATGAGTCCCAGATGAAATCCTTGGGTTTACCAAGACCAGTTCTTTTTTAGGAAGACTCTGAACTCGAATTTTTGTCTCCCCTTGCCCACAAATCTACTGCAATCTGTGCTCAGTTTTTCAGCTTCTAGGTCAGGAGCAGGTGACCAAAACCCAAATAGGAATGGATATATTGTTTATGGCTAGGACCCAGAACTGAAAATTCCTGTGCAAGATGGCAATATAGGGAGCCCCAGAACTCACTCACCTCCTGCCATGGACATACCAAATCTATAGCTACACTAGTTCACAGGGAACTAGTAACTCTGAAATCATTCCAGAAACTAGCTGAGTGACTCCTACATATTGGGTAAACAAGGGAAAAACTCACATTGAAATGGATAGAAAATGGTGACACACTCTCACCATAAACCCATACAGTGCAGTACAGTAATATACAATCTGGAGGGTACCCACAATTCCCAGCATCTCCCTGAGGAGTAAAGGGCTTAGTCCCAACACCAGTTTTTAAGACTTCTTCTGCCTGAAGGACAGGCCCCCAGAACACTAGTTCTAAAAACTAGTGGATCTAGGTCCACAAGACACACAGGACCATAGCAAATTAAGACACAGCACCTAATGGGATCACGAGGACTCAGCACAGTTTTTTCCTCATGGCTCAGTGTAAAAGCAGCAAACAGAAATGCCCACCTCTCAGACTTTCCCTGAAAGTGGCCTATTTGCATATCTTCAAAGCTTTAGCTGGAGGATCAGGCTTCTAATTTAACAGAGGTCTAGGAGCCCACTGTGATCATTTTCCAAGGCTGGAAGTAAATGAGTGCCATCTTCATGCTCTCCCTCTGCCCCAGTCCAGGTGACTGGTGTCCCTGTAAATGGAGGTTGTGCACATCTCTGGTCCCCTGGCTCTTGTGGCTGCTGCCCAGAAGACGCATGCCTTGATAACCTGGCCCTAGTGATCTCTTTGTTTGCAGCAAACAAAGAAACAGTTCTTAACCAGGTATCTTTCCAAGGCTCATCAAAAGGCAGCAGACAGAAACACTCAACTAACATTCTTTCCCTGAAAGAGGTCTATTTATGTATCTTAAAAGTTGCAGCCCTGGGGGTGAGACTTCAAATTTAGCACACATCTAGACCTTGACTGCCTTTCTACCCAGAGACCTCCCTGTGACCAGATCCAGGCCATCAATATTCCCATGGAAGCAGCTTATGCACATGACTAGGGACCTGGGTTTTGTGGCTGTGGCTTAGAAACATATCATTTGATCACCTGATTCTGGTGGCCAGCAGCCTAGAATTCAAATGTCCCACAAGAACTCAATAAACAAAGAAACAGTTCTTAACTGGCTGTTTTCTTCTCAGTGCTCCGTGCAGAGGGACCAGACAGAAATGACCACCTCCCAGTCTTTCTTTAAAAGGACTATTTGCATACTTTAGAGCTGCTGCCAGAGGTTTCCAATGAGCCTGCATTTAGATGCTGACTGAAAACCTACTCTTTGGTATACTGACAGGTTTTGGCTCGGCATCAACTACTGGGAGCCACTAAAAATAAAATAGGTTGGTTAGACAATCACAAAGGTTTGAGAGACAACCAAGAGCTGGGGCTGGACTGAATGATAACATTATTTTCCTACAGGAGACCACTCTGTCAGGACAGAGAGGTGGGTGTTTAATCGGATGCATAGAAATCAAAAGAGTCAAGAAAAATGAAGAAATATAGGAACAATGTCCAAATATGAAACCAACATAACCCTCCAGAAACAAAGCTTAATGAAATGAAAATAAGTGATTTACCTGGTAAAGAGTTCAAAATCAGCCCTGGCCAGCTAGCTCAATGGTAGAGCATTGGCCCAGTGTGTGGAAATCCCGAGTTTGATTACTGGCCAGGGCACACAGGAGAAGTGCCCATCTGCTTCTCCACCCTTCCCCCTCTACTTTCTCTCTCTCTTCCCCTCCTGCAGCCAAGGCTCCATTGGAGCAAAGTTGGCCTGAGCACTGAGGATGGCTCCATGGCCTCTGCCTCAGGTGCTAAAATGGCTCAGATTGCAGTGGAGCAAAGCCCCAGATGGGCAGAGCATCACCCCCTGATGGGCATGCTGAGTGGATCCTGGTCAGACGCATGTGAAAGTCTGTCTCTCTGCCTCCCTGCTTCTCACTTCAGAAAACATACACACACATACACACACACATACACACACACAAAGTGTGAATTTTAATAAATAGAAAACAGTTAACAAATATTTTTGGGATTCTTAGGATATATTCTTAGAAGTAGAAAGGCTGTATTCCCAAAAGTCAGTTCAATGGGTCAAAAGGCAGTTCCATTTTTAATTTTAAGAAAATTCCATATTGTTTTCTACAGTGGCTGTACCAGTTTGCATTCCCAACAACAATGTGCAAGAGTTTCTTTTTTTCCACATCCTCTCCAGCACTCGTTTGTTGATTTATTCATGATAGAACCCCTGAAACACTAATTTAAAAGAATATATGCACCCCTATATTCATTGCAGTATTATTTATAAAGCCAACATCTGGAAACATCCCAAGGGCACATCAGTAGATAAGTAGATAAAATAAAGTTGTGGTACATTTTGTAAGGTCAATGCTGGACATGGCCCTTTCCCCACCCCAGTCCCTGGCACTGTGGTCAAGGATCCTGACCATGGGCCATGAGATAGAATGTAGTAGACCTGTAATGAAGGTTTTACTAATAACAACAAAAGTGAGTCAACAGATATTATCAAGGAGAAAGAGCACAGAATGGTGCTTCCCCCTTACCTCCTGCTTGCTTGCTTATTTGCCTATAGATAAAAAGTTTCACTTGAGCAACTTCCCAGGGCTTAGATATAAAAACCCTGGCCCCCCTCAATGGGATACAGAACTTCCACTGACTAGTCACCATTGGTGTTGCCCCTTATATAAGTAATACAAACTATATCCACTCCATCTGATTCTCCTTGTGGTTTCTTTGGGATCCCACAACTACACTGGACCAATTTTCTAGGTCTGGACCTCCTGCATTACACATTTATACTATGGAATACTATGTGACCATAAAAAGAAAGAAATCTTACCTTTTGCAACAGCATGGATGGAGTTGAAGATTATTATGCTAAATGAAATAAGCCAGCCAGAGAAAAATAAGTACCAAATGATTTCACTTTTGTGTGAACAAAATAAACTGTCAAACAAAATAGAAACTGGCATGGATACATAGTACAGACTGACAGCTGTCAGAAGGGAGGGATGTGAGGCGACTGGATGAAAAGAGGTTAAAGGTTTAGCCAAAAATCACATACATAACACAAAGGCACAAACAATAGTGGTGATGGCCAGGGGGAGAGAAGGTTGTGGGATAAAATGAGGTAGACAAAGGGAAGAAAAATGGGGACAGAAAGAGACCTTGCTTGGGGCAATAGGCACATGATGTAGTGTGCAGATGATGTTTTATTGAGTTGTATATTTGAAACCTGTATTCAAAGTGTATTGAGAACCAATGTCACTCAAATTCAACTTAAATTTTTAAAAAACCCACTAAAATGAAACAAATGAATGAATTCCTAAAGCCCTGAAAAAGAAAATATAAGTAACTAACAAAAATCACTGAGCTGAAGAATACAGTAACTGAACTGAAACTTCAGTAGAGCAGTTCAGAAGCAGACTAGATCAAGTGGAAGAAAAGATCAGTAAACTTGTAGTCAGGACAGTGAAATTCATTACATTATTTAGATGCTAATTAATGTCCTACACTATGGACACTGACAGGTCTTGGCATAGCCTCAACTATTTGAAGCCACTTAAAATAAAATAGGCTGCAAAATGGGAAGACAAACATGCCCCAGATGATAGAACAGGAGAACTCCTCAGAAAAAAAAAAAAGCTAAATAAAATGGACGCAAACATTTTACCAGATAGAGTTTAAAAGAATGTTTATAAGGATGTTCAAGCAACTTAGAACTACTAGGAACTTAGTGAGAACTACAATAGCATGAAAAAGGACATAGAAACCATAAAAGAAAAACAGTCAGAAATTAAGAATATAATATCTGAAATAAAGAATACACTAGAGCCGTGATGGCGAACCTATGAGATGCGTGTCAACACTGACACACATAGCCATTTTCAATGACACGTGGCTGCATGCAGTCGCATACCAGAGAACTATAGAGCCACATGCCGGAATGACGTTTCATTCTCAGCTCCTGCACGGCTGGGTACAGTAGTCAAGGATAAAACATTTCCTGTAGTGTAGACACTCTGTGCCAGAAGTCTGGAGGCCAAAACAACAGAACTCTAGTTCCGGGACTTCTGGTTAGGCTGTTTTTCTCGAAGTGACACACCACCCGAGTTGTGCTTGGTTTTTTGGCAAATTTTGACACACCACACCCAAAAGATTGCCCATCTGTACTAGAAGGAATAAGCAGTAACTTGGATGAAGCAGAGGACTGAATCAGTGCTTTAGAAGACAAGGTAGCAGAATACACCCAATTAGAGCAGCAAAAAGAAAAAAGAATTTTAAAAAATGAGGATAGTTTAAAGGACCTTTGGGACAACATGAAGCATAACAACATCCACATCATAGTGATACCAGAAGGAGAAGAGAGCGGGTAAGGAATATTGAAGAAATGATCATTTCTATTTGAAGAAATAATGACTAAAACCTTCCTTAACCTGTTGAAGGAAAAAGACATACAAGTCCAGGAAGCACAGAGAGTCCTAAATAAGATGGACCCAAAGAAGCCCATAACAATACACATTATAATTAAAATGGCAAAGATTAAAGACAAAGAAAGAATCCTAAAAGCTGTAAAGGGAATACAGTTAGTTACCTACAAGAGAGCTCCAATAAGACTTCTAGCTGATTTCTCAACAGAAACATTTCAGGCCAGGAGGGGTTGGTGGAAATACTCAAAATGATGAAAAGCAAGGACCTACAACCAAGACTACTTTACCCAGCAAGGCTATAATTTAAAACTAAAAGAGAAATAAGGAACTTCCCAGACAAGAAAAAGCTTAAGGAATTTGTTACCATCAAGCCAGTATTATAAAAAATGTTAAAGAGTCTTCTTGAAGAAGAAGAAGAAGAAGAAAGGAACATAGTTAAAAGAATAAAATGTCAATAAATACATACCTATCAATAATCACTATAAATGTAAATGGCTTAAATGCTACAATAAAAAGAGAAGGTAACTGAATAGATTTTTTAAAAAAAAGCAACACACACACACACATATAGTCTACAGGAGAAAAAAAGATATAGACAAGGGATGGAAAAAATTATTTTATACAAATAAAAATTAAAAATAAACTGGGATAGCAATACTTATAGCTGACAAAATAGACTTTAAAACAAAGGCTAAAGTAAGAGACAAAGAAGGACAATACAAAATGATATAAGGAGCAATCCAGTAAAAGGATACAACCCTTGTAAACATTTATGTACCCAACATAGAAGCACCTAAATATATAAAGCAAGTCTTGATGGACATAAAGGGAGAGATTGACAATAATACAATCATTGTAGGGAACTTTAAAACCCATTGACATCAATGAATAGATCTTTCAGACAGAAAATCAACAAGGAAACAGCCACCTTAAATGACACACTAGATTAGATGAATTTAATTGATAGCTTCAGACCATTTCACCCCAAAGCAGAATATACATACTTTTCAAGTTCACAAAGAACATTTTCCAGAATAGAACACTTGTTAGGACACAAAACAAGTTTCAATACATTTAAGAAGATTAAAATCATATCAAGTATGCCTGACTAGGTGGTGGTGCAGTGGATAAAGTGTTGGCCTGGGACTCTGAGGACGAAACCCCAAGGTCACTGGCTTGAGCGTGGGCTCATAGACATGAACCCATGGTCACTGGCTTGGCTGGAACCTGGTGCCCAATCCCATCAGGACACATAGGAGAAAGCAATCAATGAACAACTAAGGTACTACAACTATCAGCTGATGTTTCCCATCTTTCTCCGTTTCTGTCTGTCTGTCCCTGTCTATCCTTCTCCCCCTCTTGCAGGAAAGAAAAAAGACGTTTCATGATGGAGAAACTGGTCATCATGGTGTTATATGCTGTCAAGTGGCCTTTGGATTTAATGACAAAGTCCATTGTTCACCATGGGGGAAGAAGAACTTTTTCCTGAATAAAAGGTAGATTGTGGGTTCAGGGTCAGAAGTGGAGAAAGTGAATGAAGGAAAAGGTCTTTCAAAATATTTGACTATGAAGGGGCAGAGAGAGGTAGGGCAACATCCGGGGAGTTCAAGGTAGGCAGTTCAAAATGGAGAGAAGTCTCCGTTTAAATAACGTGTTACCTATTCATGTATGCACAACAAATGGCTACATGAATGAAATAGATGTATTCTCTACTCTTGAGGAAGAGACAAGTAGAAAGGAGCTGATAATTCAAAGAGAGAACGAGAATAACTGATGGTGTGGTCTGAGAAAATGAAGAAGTGGATGGGAACGAGAGCAGTGGTTGTGGTTGACAGAATAATACCTTCCGAAAGGTGTCCTGGTCCTGGTCCCTGATGCTGTGACTATGTTAGGATATGTCATAGCAAGGGAATTAAAGCTGCTAATAAACCGACCCTGAGACAGGGAAACTGTCTGGATTACGCAGGTGGCCCAGTGTGATACAAGGGTCCTTATGAGTGCCAGAAGGAGGCAGAAGAGGGAGTCAGAGAGAGATGGCCGTATGAGAGGGACTTGGTCTGACATTGATGGGTTTGAAGATGGAGGAATAGGGTCACGAGTCAAGGGGTTTGGTGGCTTTAGTATCTAGAAAAGCTAGGAAACAGCTTTTCCTCCTAGATTGATTCACCAATGGAAGAATACAGCCCTGCCCAGCCAACACCTTGCTTCAAACCCAGAGAGACTTTTGTCAGACTTCTGACCTCCAGAACTAGAGGAGAATAAATGTGTATCTTTTTAAGTAACTAAGCTGATGGTAATTTTTTACAGTAGCAAAAGGAAACTAGTTTGGGGATCTTCAAATCCTTTTGCCCACATTAATCTTAAATAAAAATTTAAAACTATATGCCTGCTCACATATTTTTACGCAAACATCTAAAGCTTTTTATTCTAAGGCTAAAAAATTAAAAAGGGTGTAATTACTGGTGCATGTAAATATTTTATTTAAAAAAACAATGCTGTTACATTACTGTTTTAAATGTAAACAAGGAAATCAAACTGCATGATTTGATATTCACCATCATCTATTTAATTCACTATCATCTGAAAATACAAGCTCTTTAACAGATGAAAAATTTCCATTATTACATTTTCTCCTTGAAATATTTTTATTTTAATTCCCCCAAAGAATTGTATCCTAATGTAATATAATTTTACACTTAAAAGTTTTATATATTATACTATCAAATTTCTCTGCCAGAAAAATATGTGTATAAATGGAAATTTTAATATTTTTCTCAAAGGTAAGGTTATATGTTAGTAAAAGATATAATTTTTAACTTGTTTATCAAATCAATATATATGTTATATATATTATGATAATTAATTCTAGAAAGTAAAATTTTATGGGAGTTGCATTGCTTTGTGAAATGGATGGCTTTTTTTACTTAATTAGATTGTGTGTCCATAGATAAATATGACATTACTAGAATGAAACAGGGTTTAGTATCAACTATATTCCTATTTTTATATATGCTACATGAGAAATATTATTTACACAGTAAATAGAAGAAAATGGAATGATTTTTATAACATCATTCAATTTTTATTCTTTCAAGTTGTATACTCAAATTCATAGTAATATATAAAAAAATTATATTTAAAAATTTAGTTACTGTCCATTTTGATGCCTACATTTAATTTTATTAAAAGAAAAGCATAAAAAAGTGCTGACTGACCAAAGTATTTTTTACTTAATTCTTAGAATTACTAACTTTCTTGTTTTCTGGAAAATATACCTAGAAAGCTTTATCATAGCTGATCAAATGCTTCTTAATTATATCTGCTATTCTCTCATTAAGATATTCCTTGTATATGGAGCTAAAAATACATGACAACTCAGCAAAAGCTAACACCATACAAGTTGGAAATTGTGTATTTTAGGATATTTCTCACTGGCTGAAAAGAAAGGTGTATATATTCATCTAAATTTTAATTTTTGACATTATCAAAACTGCCTTAAGAATATGTGGAGGTCAGAGAGTCACACACTTGAGTATTATATATAGACTGGTGATTTCACTTTATACTTGAAGATAATTGTTTAACTTTATATATTGAAAGAATTAAATAGCATACATATCAGCCTCTGAGAGGGAGAAGTTAATATTAATTAGAGTTATTTCTCTAAATTTCAGGGCATACATCCTTGATTGGTTTGTGCAATGTTTTATTCTATTTTCATACAAAAGACATGTTCTGCTTTAAAAGTGCACTGTAGCGTGGCTAGGTAGTTCATTAGGTTAGAGCATCATCCCAATAAGCCAAGGTTGTGGGTTTGATCCCCGGACAGGGCACATAACAAAAATCAACCAATGAATGCATAAATAAGTGAAACAAATCAATGTCTCTCATTTTCTCTGTCCCTCTCCCATCCTCTGTCTTTAAAATCAATAATTATTTTTTAAAGTGCACTTTAATCTACTTTGTGGAAATTCATAGCAGAATAAAAGGCACTGGGCCACCAGTAAGTGTGGGACTTAGGTGAATTAACGATTTTTAACATTACTTACAGAATTAATAACATTTCTATTAATTGAAACTTAATGTACACATAATAGAAATAAGTACCACTGAAATGATTTACAAGGAGCAGCAAAGAGGAGACTTGCATATAAGAAAACAGTGAATATGGATCCAATAACATTTTGGTACAGGGAAATAAAATTGTTTCTCGCCAACATCGGAATAAATGGTCAAGATTCTATACAATGCTAACTTACCTTCAGATATGTTCTCTTTCCTTGAAGCTGTAACCCTGGTTGAGGAACTTTCTCAATTCCTCCTTGAGATGATGAAAACACTCGAGGCTTCAATCAAGACTCACCTAGCTGGTGGTGCAGTGGATAAAGCACCTAGATTTGCCTAGATTGCCTAAGCAGGTAGTGGCGCAATGTGAATAGAGCAATGGTTCTTAACCTGGGTTCTATCGAACCCTAGGGGTTCGATGAGTCAGTCTCAGGGGTTCGGAGAAGCCTCTGCTGCGGAGGCCAGAATAAAGTAATACCTTAATTTGTTGTGAGTTCATGCACTTTGTTGGTTTTGTTCTTTGAGCAAGGTGATGTTCATGCACGGCTCATTTTGTGCACCAGTAAAAAACATATACCTATGTCTTGAATTTGGAAAGAAAAATTCATATTTTATTTATCACTAAAGAAGGGTTCAGTGAATGCTCATATGAAACTGGTGGATTCGGTACCTCAAAAAAGGTTAAGAACCATTGGAATAGAGCATCAGCCTGGGATGCTGAGGACCCAGGTTCCAAACCCTGAGATAACTGGCTTGAGCGCAGGCTTCACTGGCTGGGCTGAAGCCCCTAGCCCAACCTCTCGATCAAGGCACATATGAGAAAGCAATCGGTGAACAACCAAGGTGCCGCAACTATGAGTTGATGCTTCTCATCATTCTTGCTTTAAGAAAGAAAAAAGGACACCTAAATTAAGTTCTCATCACATTTTCATTAAACAACAACAACAAAAAACCCCACCAAAGCAGGTGCCCCGCCTAGCCAACTGGATTTCCTGGTGTGCCTTCCAAATGTCTCAAATGTCCAAATTCTAGGACAGATGAGCTTGTCCCTGGGTAAAGTAAGGCACTGTCACCTTGGGTATTGGGTATTTTTCCTGTTCTGCTTTCTCTCTTAGCTCTTTCCCCTAAGGTAACACAGCCTTTGGCGATAGTCTGGGAATGGAAGAAGGGAAGTTGTTAAATGAAATTATTATCACTCCTTCTGTTCCATCTTACAAAATATCTGAATTCAGAACATTCCATCTCTCTTAGCTCAGCTTCCCCAAAAGCAGAGCCTGAGACTGAGGTAAGGAAGCTTGCAGCGGGGAGGCAGAAGAGTGAAGGGAAAAGGGGCGGAGCCAATAAAGGAAGCTCTATCTAGCTGGCCACTGGCTCCACAGCCTGACTGCTGATCACCTGGAAGCCTGAGTCTCAGCACCAACTCCTTGAACAAAGCGGGAAACCTTTATCCACCTGTGTCATGGCCCAAGGCCTGGCCTGCAAAGAGTTAACTTCCTCACACTGAGGACTGCGCCTGTGTGAGTTCCCATCAACCCACAGGCCCAGACCAACTGCGGTCAGGAAATTGTACCTGTGTGCATGCAGCTGGTCACAGCCTGTGCAGGATGGGTCACGGGGAATAAAAAGGGACGTGGAGAAGATTGCAAGAAGTCACAAAAGGTGGGTACAGAACCCAGGATTCTAGAGCCATGCTGAGCCCCTAACAGAATGATCTAAGGTAGGGAAAGACACAAGGCCCACAGTATGTTTCAGGTGCTTAACTGATTCATGAAGGCTTTGTTGAGACTAAAACCTTGAATTGTTTCTTTGGCCCTTTGCATGTTTTTATGCCCTAGAGAGAAATGTATGCAAGTATCATTAGGAATTGTGGAGGAGAATGCCTTTTTTCTGTGAAGAGGAATGAAAGTGATTCTTAAAGGGGAGGTGGGAAAGGATTTTTCTAATGCTTTAGCTCAAAGCGCATTCTCAGGCAGGTCAGTTTCAGGAGGGGTCATATGGGATTTGAGGTCCTGGGAATTGATCCCTTCAAGACTTTTCTTGACAACATAGCCAATATTCTTCATGGGTTTATCTATCCACCTTGGAAGTCATCCAAAGCCCAGATGGGGAATCTCTACCATTGCAATACGGGGAGGCCAGAGGGTTTTATGCTGACTGACTTAAGCTCTTATTTTCAGTGATGTGAATTTGCCTTCCATGGTCTCTGTATTTGTCTTCCACAACCCCACCCATTTCTGTTCAGTCCTTTGTGGGGGATCTTCTTTGGCGTCTCCTTCTGGGTGTGTCTCAGTGTTCCCTCTCTGGCTCTCTTCTTTCCTTAATCTCCAGTCTCCACACTCTCCAGGCTGATCTCATCCACATCCATGGTTTTACTGAACAGCTATACGTGGATGAATGCCAAATGCTTATCTTTAGCTTCAAATTTTTCCCCAGAGTTACAGACTTATCAAGTCCACCTGCTTTCTGGATATCATCCCCAGCAATGTTTCACAGCCAGCTGGAATTCAACATGTGTTAACTTTTCTCTTTCCTGCTACCCCTAAATCAGCACTTCCCCCTTACTCCCTAGCCCAGTAGTTGCAATCATTATCCAGTCATTTCAACAAGCTAGGAGCTTGAAAGCTACCCGGATCTCTTTCCTTCTGCACTTTTCATGCTGGAGTCCTGTTGATTTGATATTCCCAGTACTCTCATATTCATTAGGTTTTCTTCATCCCCATGCCACTAACTCAGTCTAGGACTTCATTATATTTTTCCTGCATCATTGTAAAAGCCTCCAACCTGGTCTTACTACCTCCATTCACTTCAGTCCTTCATTCTAGTCCTTAAATTGCTCCCCAAGAGTGATCTCACTAAAACGTAAATCAAATCATGATACTCCCTTGCTTAAAATTCAGTGACCTTCCTTCGCCAACAGGATGAATTCCAACTGGCTTAGCATGACTTATAAAGTCCTTCATGATTTAACTCTGACTACTAGTGTTATCCCAAATAGGCAATTATGCAAATATAGTTCTCTCCACCTCCAATGCCCCTGTAAATACAATCAAGCTGCATTAATATCCCACTGTGTTAAGGGGGTTGTTTATCTGGTTTCCCCACTTTGGAAATATATATATAAATTATGAACTATTTCAAATCCATTGGAAAATTTTATGGAAAGCAGATAGAAAAATACTGCAAAACACCACCAAGCTCTGTCACACCTTAACAACCTTGACACATTCCCTTCAGATATCTTTTCTTTATTAAGAAATGTCATTGCAGAAACAAACCCTCCTTTCATCCTTCCATTCTTCTCTACCCGGAGGTAGCCCCATCCTGCTGAATTTGGTATTTATCATTTTATTCTTTTAATATGTTGCTGATGTTGCCACAAATTCAATATGGCATTGTTTTGCACACTTTCAGCTTTATGTAAGTGCTAGTAGGTGGTCTACATTTTGCAACTTGCTTATTTTTCCAAAGATGCTTTTGAGATCTATCCGTGTTCATACATGAGACTAATTCTGAAGGACTACTTAGCATTCCGCTGTTTGACCATGCCAAAATTTAACCATTGTCCTACTGATGAATATCTAGGTTGCTTCTAATATCCTGGTATTATAAATAATGCTTCAATAAACATTTTGCATACATGTCTCCTTGTGTACACATGAGGTGGTTTCCCTAGGTCATTTTCTAGGATGGAATTCCAAGAAGAAGGACATGTACACCATATATTTTAGTTCCTATTTTTCTCCAGAAATTCTTTAAAAAAATGTTAGTATAAATTTTTTTCCAAGGGCAACAGAATCTTGACTTTGTTAGTCAGATAAAGTATAAATATGAATCTAGTTCAGTTACAAAATATCATAGTGCCTAAGATGAGGTTCTTAAACTAGTAAATTTACAAAGTTTATAAGAGGACCTTATATATGGTTGCATCTGTAGCCAATTTTGAGAATTTTAGTACCTACTGTGCATGTGTATGTGTATATTTTGTTTGTATAAGCAAGCAAGAAGTTATGTGGTTCTGATATAAGTCTTGACCTCCTTCTCTCTAGAGGACCTGCTCTTGATGGCATTCTAAAGAATTGGCATTCTTCTGAGTACTTGGGTACTAAAAACCATTTCTGTTCATCTAATGCAGTCAGTCAATAAAGTTTTATTGGGTGCCCATGGCATAGCTGGCACCATTCTGAGAGCTGGAAGTATACCAGTATAACAAGAGACAAAGTCTTGGCCCTCATAGAACATATATTTTGGTGAGGGTAGAAAGACAAACAAATAAATATATGCACAAACATATAATCATACGTCAGCAGGCATTAAGTAGTGGTAAGTGCAACTGAGAAAATGTAGGGAGAATAAGAAATAGTCATGGAAGAGCTTGCCACAAAGTTGATTTTTAAATAGGTTTTAAAAGAGAAAATGAGCCCATGCAATTCCTTGAGGGAAGAGCTTTGGAAGCAGAGGGAAGAGTAAGTACTAAGGCACTGAAGTGGGAGACTGCTCTGCATATTCAGGGAGGACAGTGTGGCTGAGGCTAAGCAAGCAGGGAGAGGGCAAAAGTGATGGAGGTAAGGTCAGGGGTGGTAGTGTTGGGAAGGAAACCAGTGGAGGAATTTGAGCAGAGGAATGCCAGAATCTGACTTAAATTTTCGAATTGTCACTCTGACAGCCAGAACAGAAGCAGAGAGACCCTTTGTGGAGGCTATTGCACTATTATCAGTGACAGATGATTGTGAGTTGCACCAAGGTGTGAAGGATATCTGGGTCCTGGCTGGAGGCTCAGTCGATAGAGTGTTGGCCTGATGTATGGACATCCCAGGTTCAGTTCTTTGTCAGGGCACACAGGAGAAGTGACCACCTGCTTCTCTTCCTCTCTCTCTCTCCTTCTTCTTTCCCTCTTCCCCTCCTGCAGCCAGTGCCTCATTTGGTTCAAGTGTGGCCTTGCAAGCTGAGGATGGCTCGGTTGGTCCAAGTGCATCACCCTCAGGTGCTAAAAATAGCTCAGTACTCGAGCATCAGACCCAGACTGGGTTGCCGGATAGATCCTGGTCGGGGTGCATGTGGGAGACTGTCTCATATACCTGCTCCTCTCACTGCAAAAGAAAAAGGAGATTTGGTGTTGGACTGGATGAGGTGTATAAAAGAAAGACAAGAGTCATCAAGATTTCTGGCATGAACAATGGGAAAATAGGGGTACTATTAATTGAGACAGGTAAGATTAGTGTCAAAACAGGTTTGGGGAGGAGTAAGAAGTTTCTTTTGGGAAGTGATAAGACTGAGCTTTCTATGAAACTTTCAAGTCTAAATTCTTAGTAGGCTGTGAGATATGTGAACTTGGAGTTCATAGTTGAGATCTGGGCCAGAAGTAGAAATGTGAGAGTCTTCAGTGTATAGATTTTTAAAGGTGTCAGGGTGGATGAGACATCCTCAGAAGTTATTCAGAAAAGAGCAAAGAAGAGGTACGAGGGCTGAGTCCTGGGGCTCTTCAACTTTTAGAGAGTGCAAACAAATGCAGGAGAAACCAAAGGAGACTGAAGGAGTGGTATCTGAGTTAGCAGGAGAACTCAGTGGCTGGTGGTGTCCCAGAAGCCAAAGGAAGAAAGTGTTTCCAGAAAACGGATATGGTACATTCTATTCAATGTTGGTAAAACTTTTAAGGATTAAAACTTGACTTTGGATTCAACAACGTAAAGATTATTGATGACCCTGGCAGAAGCAATTTTAGCCAAGTGGTGGAGTCAAATGCCCGTTTGGAATAGGTTCCAGAGAAAATATGAGAAGAGGATTGGAGGAAAAGAAAGTAGACAACTCTTTCAAGGGAAGGTTTTATTGAGAAGTCTCTGTTAGTGCTTAGGGTCAAAACGTAAAAGGGTACCCACACGGGACAGCAAGCTGCTGTATCAATGCCCTTCCGTGTCCCTTGGTGCAGCAGCTGTGGGTGTTCATGCTCATCACTTCCGTCTCAGTGTCAGGTGGGTATACCCTTCTCTGCCTTGTCTGCACAGTGAACTCATATTCATGCTTCAACATCACACTTAGGCATCTCCCATGCGGGAATTTACATGAGGCAAAATTATTCTGGGCTTTATATATGTTTTTATTGTAACCACATCGTAGTATTATTACCATTTATCCCTCAGTAGGCAGTAACTTTATGAAAACAAGGGCTGTGACTTTCAGGGTCCCCAGTGCTATGTACAGCGTCTACCTCGTACTTAGTAGCGTTCAGTTAACATTCGTTAAAAGAAACGAGATCATTTTAAACAAAGGCAGGGTTCGAGTCTTCCCTTCCATTTCCAAGGGGCTGGCAGTGAGCCCTACTATTTCTGTAGGGGAAGAAGAAACACTATTTATCCCCCAGGGAGCCTAAAATGAGTTCTTGTGGAGAATTTGGCAGAAGCCTATTTTTCTTTTTTTTTTTTGTTCTTACCACAAGTACTTCCAGTTGAAGTGAGACGGGGCTCACTGACATGCGCTCTCAAGGGGCCTGCCCCGTGTCTTCGGTTTGCTCCATCATGTTGATTTGTGGTGGTGCTGGAGTAGATGACCTTACAAGGTGCCTTTTCCCCATGCACCATTAGGCCAAAATGAGGGCTCCGTTAGTTTTTCACTCAAGCAACTGTATTTTTCTAATGTGCCTTCACCAAGCGTTGATGTCATTTCATTCCCAGAATCATTTCAATTAGATTGCAGTCTTTTATTGCACTTTGGAAGTCTTTTGAGATGACAAATTATTTCTATATTCAACCTGCTGTTTTTTCTTTTCTCTGCCTCTTCATGGCAGAATGTCCCTGCATGCTTTGTTTTGTGTGCTATTTGGGAGTTATCTGAAATAAAGTTGACACCATTCCTAAAGAATAGTACTCTTTCACATTTACTCTATTTATTTTTTTGTTTTCTACCATTAATTGGCAAATTCATTTCTTGATAGCCACAATGAGGTTAGAATAAATGTACTGAGCTAGGTATCCAGCAAAGCCCAATGTATTCAGAATGGTAACTAGAGGCCAATTCTGTTCTGATAAACACCATTAAAAGGAAAAGATAAATCAAATCTTATGGCCTTAGTCAGCAAGTTTTATTCTACAAAAGGAATCTAAACTGAACCACAGCTGTAATTTGGAGTCTTAGCTCAAAGTGACTGCTTTGTATTTTTCTCCAGGGTCAAGAAATCAAATCTGTATTCTGCTGGTCAGGCATACCGTAAAGAGTGCCACCTTCACCTGGGTTGTTTGGAAGGCTCATAAGTCTTGGTAACTTGGTAGATTTCAATGCACAGCCATGAGTTCCACAGGGCATTAATTCTTCATTGCTTGTCCATTTAAAATAAAAAGCGTTGGTGAATACATTATACTTGGGGACCTCTAAATCCCTCTTTAGTATGTTGTCATTCCTGAGGCTACCGGTCTCCTTTGCTGTCATGATTTCAGTATCCAGAGCACATTTGCAGTTGGCAGCTACTGTGTCCTTTTCTTTTATCTTTGACAACTGGATCCGCTCTTACCCTTGAGGAAATTAACATTGCTTTTGTTCACAAAGCAAGATTATTTGGAAAGGTCAACGAATGTAGCGTATCATTCTGGTCTATTTCTATGGAGAAACATGCCTTCTCTATTTCAGTGATGCCCTATCTTGAAGGTCTAGCTTACTTATAGGGAATAGCCATGTAGAAATAATCACTGTAAATTCATTTGTTATTTAGAAGAAACTAATTTCATTTAGAAGAGTCTATGAGTGGGTCTATTAGAGGAAGTATAACTAAACCAACGCTATAGAGTTGGTTTGGTGGAGACTGGGGAAGGTAGACCTATTTTCATTCAGTTGCCATCAGCAAGTCCTCTTGGATGGGAAAGTCACTGTTGCCTATTTTCAGCACCCATAGGGAGTTAGCTACCTATTTTTTCAACTTTTATTAGATATTTTCATTTCAGTGATTTAGGTAAATCTATTGTATTTTCTCCTACTTGTTCTAATAGTAGCTATGATCTTATTCTATTGATAAATACCAATGTTGAGGCCAGAATACAAATTGAGGAGAATGGAACATTTAACCTGGAAAACATATGTCTTTAACTCCTGAGGGTAGATAAAGGGAGATAGAAAGGAAGCTGGAGGTCATAAGAAATCATGTTTTCAGCAAGAATCATCTGAATTATATCAGTAGGAGACCATCTGATCAGACACTCATATGTGTAAGAGGTGCGTGAATGTTTTTCTGCAACAACGTGGGTCAAGAAGGGTCCTCGTTTGGCATATGAATAATACAGTAGATACAAACCAAGTGTACAGTGTAGGCATTAGTAATATCTACTCTTATGCTCATTTTGCTAGCAAGCCTTTCTAATGCTCCAGTTGTGTGATACCGTTCGAGGAGACTCAAATGTAAGAGCTCAAACCTGCAGAATTAATTGCATTCAGCCTTAGTTTCAGTTACTGGAACTGTACCAGTTTGGCCTTTTAATGGTTTGTGGCCAATGGCACAAGGAGGATGGTTACGCTAGATGAACCTGCCAGTTCAGGAAAGTTAGCTCATGTAAGTAAAATTCCCTTGGTGACTCTCCGGTGAAAACTGGCTTACATTTGGTTTGCAAACAAGATAAACATGTAATTTATCATCCAAAATAGGAGAATTTTAAAAGTAAGCAGGGCTACTATCAATAGTTAAATTAGGACATAGGCAACCCCATATTGTCAGAGATTTTATTAGAAATGAAATGGCTCTAAACTATCCCTATTCTTCTGACAATCTCTTTCTTTTTGAATAGTTTGTAACAGAGAATTGAATTCACCTAATACTGACTTGACAAAAAACAAAACAAAAGTATGACTTTATTGTAGAAAAGGCTAGAAAAGTTTTATCTAGGACAAATAAATGTTGAGCTAGGAAAAGAAAGAGTTGTTTTAGTGTTTGGTTTTTTGGCTTAAGTCTAAGCCTAGAAAGAGAGATTGGCAGAAACAGACCTACTCTTTCTTACCAACATGACAGTGATTCAGAATGTATCATAGAGTGGAGTGTGAAAGAGAAGCCCGTGAAAGGGTGATGAAAGAGACTTGAGGAGTTTGTGGTTCCTGCAAGGGAAGAGCCTTTTGGAGAAAAACAGAAATTGAACATAGGAGCGAGCTTTCAAATGGCCGCACAGAAATGAAAAGAACTGCTATTTCTCCCCTGTATTTTCTCTTGAAGATGTGGACCCATACACGAAATTGACTTGCCTGTAGTTGTGAAAGATCTGGAAATGTTGCCCTCAGGAGAGACCAAGGAGTTTCTTTAGTCCAGTGTTTGAAGTAAACATCTAAATTGAATTTTGATGGCAGATAGAGTGTAAAAAGTTTCACTTGACATTCCTTATGTGGCCTTCCCTGTTCAATATATATATATTTTAATTAACTGGTGGGAAACATGGCTGAGCTGTATGTCAGCTATTTTCGGCAGGGCCAACTAAGATTAGAAATGGGGTAGGGAATTCAGGGATGAGGTTAAGCAGCCAGTTCGAGCCTGACTTGAACGTCAGAATCACCTGAGGCTCTGCCTCACTCACTGGGAGTCTTACGTACTTCTGTGGGCTGGGACATGAATACTTCTAAGTTTAGAAAAGTTTCTCAGATAGTTCTACTGTATAGCCAGGCTTGACAACCACTAAGTTAGAGTAATTGACTATACAGTCAATTACAGTCTGTGAAATTAATTCCTTGGGAAAACTGAGAGCGTTACCTACACAGGTATACTTGAAGGTTTGTAGTTCAGTACCTTGGTTGTTCAGGTGCAGTTGTGCTGATGAGGAGACGCTCTCAGCATTTGTTCTGAACAAGACTTCATTCACTTTGCTTTCACTTTTAGAGGATCGTTTCATTGAGTATAGTATTTGAGCGTTTTCTTTCAGTGCTTCTAAGGTATCATTTTATTGTCTTCTGGCCAGCATGGTTTCTGTCTAGAAGTCAGCTGTGATAATTATCTCTGTTCTTTAAAAAATAATGTATTACTTTTTCTCTCTTTAACCTTGTTTAGGATTTTCTCTTTACCAGACTGGACTGATGGTTGCCAGAGGGGAGGGGAATTGGGGAACTAGATGAAAGAGGTGAAGACATTAAGAAGTAGAAATTGGTAGTTACAGACTAGTCATGGGGATGTGGAGTATAACTATGTATGGTGCCAGGTGGGTACAGGAACTATGAAGGGGATACTTTGTAAAGTATATGAGTGTCTAACCACTAGGTTGCACACCTGAAACCAGTACAAAATAATAATGAATGTAAACTGTAATCAAACAATTTAATAAGTGAATAAATCTAAAGTGGTTTTAAAAAAAAGATTTTCTCTTTACCATTTATTTTCAGCAAGTTGATTGATTATTATGTACTTTTCAAAAATAATGTTTCCTCTTAGAGTTTATTGACTATCTTGGATTGTTGCTTATAGTGTTCAGCAAATTTTGACCACTGTTTCTGCAAATATTTTTTTCCTGTCTTTCCTCCTTTTATGAGACTTTCATTATATGTATATTAAACTGATATTTTAATTTGTTATTTTTAGGAGACTTTAATTTTTCGAGTAGCTTTAGATTCACAGCAGCATTGAGTGGAAAGTGCACAGAATTCCCGTACCCCCTTACGCCTACCCATGTACATCTCCCCTACGATCGGCATCTTCCACTGGAGACGTACATTTGTCTTAATAAATATTCATTAACAAATCATTGTCATCTGAAGTCTATAGCTTATGTTGGTGTTGTATATCCTGAGATTTTTAATAAATGTGTACTTTCTAATGACGTGTATTCCCTTTTGTTATACATTTTATGGGCTTTGACAAATGTATCTTTTATAATGGCATGTGTTCAAGATTGTACTATTGTACAAGATAGTTTCACTGCCCTAAAAATCTTCTGTATTCATCTATTTATCCCTCCCTATACCCTAACCTCTGCCAACCACTGATCTTTTAAGTGTCTCTGTACTTTTGCCTTTTATAGAATGCCATATAGGTGAAATTATTCAGTATGTATGTAGCCTTTTGAGGTTGGCTTCTTTTACCTAGTAATATGCATTGAAGTTTCTTCCGTGTCTTTCCATGACTTGATAGCTCATTTATTTTTAGCACTAAATAATATTCCGTTGTCTAGAAATAACAATTTGTTAATCCATTCACCAACTAAAGGATATCTTGGTTAATTCCAAATTTTTGACAATTATAAATACCCATGTTATAAATATCCATTAAACGTTCAGCTCATTTGGGTAAACACAAAGGAGAGTCATTGTTGGATAGTATGCTAAGACTATGGTTTTTTTTTTAAATTTTATTTATTTATTTATTTATTATTTATTCATTTTAAAGAGGAGAGAGAGAAAGAGAGAGAGAGAGAGAAAGGAGGGAGGAGCAGGAAGCATCAACTCCCATATGTGCCTTGACCAGACCAGTGCAGGGTTTTGAACTGGCGACCTCAGTGTTCCCAGGTCAACGCTTTATCCACAACTATGTTTAATTTTGTAAGAAACTGCCATTGTCCCCCCCAGGTGGGTGTGCCATTTGCATTCCTACCAGCAGTGAATGAGAGTTCCTGTTCCTATACATCCTCCTCAGCATTTTGTATTGTCCGCATTTTGGATTTTGGCCATTCCAGTAGGAGTGTAGTGACCTATTTTTCTATTACTTTTTATTTCTTCTGAATTTTTAGGAACTCTTTATATATTAGAAATATCAGCTCTGCTATAAAATAATTACAAATTAAAAATATTTTTTGGTTTGTCATTTGTCTTTTGATTTTGCTTGCATATTATTGTTTTGCCTTACAAAGCTTGTTTATTTTAAATTTTTTAAAATTACCCATTTTTATTATATTGCTTCTGGACATTGACTCATGGTTGGGAACTTCTTTCCCTCTCCCAGGTAATAAAGGAATTTACTCATGTCTTATTATAGTACCTTTGTCATTTCCTGTCTTCTTTCCTTCCTTCTTCACTTTTTCATTTCTATTATATCTATCTATCTATCTATCTATCTATCTATCTATCTATCTATCTATCTATTTATCTATCTGTCATCTATCTACACTTACATACATAATTTATGTGGAGTTTATCCTGATGTATGTTGTAAAATATACATCCAGTGATAATTCTTTCAAATGACTGTTCAGTTTTTTCTATATCATTTATTAATATTTTTATATTCTCCCCCACTGACTTGAGATATTATCTTTATCACATAATAAATTAATATATGTACTTGAACCTATTTCTGGATAGTTTCTTCTGTCCATTTGTTCTTCTGATACTATATATTGTTTTTCCTGGATACCACACAACTTTAAATATAGTTTTGTAATAATATTTTAATACCTACTTGGATTAGTTTCCTTTTTTATTTTTCTTGCTTTTTAAAGTCTTCTTGGTGATTTTTCTTTGTACCGTTTTTGGGGGGAGAAATGCACACAGATTTATTGCTAACTCAATAAATACATTTGCAAGGAATGTTGGAGATTACTTATCATTTATATTTATTGATCACTCACTGTGTGTCTGGCATTGAGCTAAGTAGGCTCAAGTGTAACACACTTGAGGGAATGTACCAAAGTTCAGTACAATCGATATTTCTAGTTCACTAGACAGATACTTCCTGAGAATGAAGATTTTATCTATAGTGTTCTATGAGAATACTTGAGAGGGGATCTGTATTCTTATTTTTTAAAAATATATAAAATTTACTGTCTTAGCCATTGTTAAATGTATAGTATGCTGTAAAATATATTCACATTGTGGGGCAATGGATCTCCAGAACTTTGCCATCTTGCTTGTTTATTTTTCAATCTTAACTTTATAGTCAGTTACCTGTTGACTGGGAATAAATTTATGGGCATTTTGGGGGGATTAAAGCAAATTCATAAATTAATTTAGGGAAAATAGGTATTTTTAGAATATTTAGTCTTCCCATCCAAAATATATTTTTTTATTTGTTCAATTTTACTTTTTCCTTTTTATTGAATTTATTGGGGGTGACACTGGTTAAAAATGATGCAGATTTCAGGTGCACAATTCTACAACACATCTCTGTACACTGTACTATGAGTTCAGCATCCCCAGTCAAGTCTTTGTCCACATGAGTTATTTTCTCTGTTTTTCTAGTTCACTAGACAGATACTTCCTGAGAATGAAGATTTTATCTATAGTGTTCAATCCCTCTACCCACTGTTCTATAGATCAATCCCTCTACCCACTGTTCAATTCTGTTTTATAACTCAAAAATAATATAAAATTTTCCTCAGATAAATTTACATATCTATTGTTAACCTTATAACCAAGTATTTTTCCTTTTCTGTTCTTCCTGAAAATGGAGTCTTCTCTCTCCTTATATCTTCTAACTGGTTATTATTTGTATGTATGAAAACTATTGATTTCTGTATATTAATATTAGAGTTTTATTGCTAAATTCTCTTACTCTTTGTAGCAGTTTTCCCCATTGATTCTCTTGGGGTTTCTAGATGTACAATTATGTCATCTGCAAATAGAGATAGTTTTATTTTCTTCTTTGAAAGTTTTATACCTTTGCTCCCTCTTGCTTATTGCATCTTATGTTTAATTATTGTCCAATATCTATGTCTATCTTATTTTTAAACTCCACAAGTTATATATTATTATTTTATACAATATGTTCACAATAATGTTAAGTATGATGTGTTATTTTATTTTAAAATAAAATGTGAATTTATTTTAAATGTGAATTTTTACTTCATTGTGTTTTAAACATTCTTTTAAAAATATAAGCACTTAAGTTTAATATAAGCATTTAAATTATATCATTATTTGCATACTAATTTAGGATTTTATTTATTCCTGGTTAAAGATTTTTATTAGCATACTTTTATAAACATGATGGTTAATCTCTTCATCCTTAAAACTGCTTTTGCTTTCAAGAAGTTACTTGATATATTAATCTCTTTTTGAGCTATATAGAAGGTCCTTAGAGTACTTTAATTTCAATGACACTCTTGTACCTTATATCTAATTTTTGTTCTCTATTTTAGGTTTATTTTGTTTAAACCCTGCCCTTGCCAGATAGCTCGATTGATTAGAGCATCATCTGTATCCATGGAGGTTGCTGGTTCGATCCCCAGTCAGGGCACATACAGGAAGGGATCAATCTTCCTGTCTCTCTCTCTCTCTATCTCCCTCTCTGTCCCTATCTCCCCCTCCCTCTCTCTCACTAAAATGAAGAAATAAAAATTAAAATAAATAAACTCTAAATATTAGACATATTTTATGTAGCTATATTTTAGTTTTGTTATGTTACCAATATCTTTACTAACCATCTTGTATTTTAAGCTTTTACTTCCTTTTATTTTCTGAAGTATTTCACATATAAGTTCATTAAGTGAGGATATTTTTCTCGTCATTTCCTTATTTTTAAAATAGACTAATAATATTATTTCACAGAAATATTTTGAAAGTTAAATCAGATAATCCATGTAACAATGCAATTTTTTTGCACATAGTTTGTGCTCATTGTTTGTTATTGTTTTGACAGTCTGGGGACTGGGGACGGGAATCAGACTGGGGTTGGGAACAATGGAATGTTTTGAACATCCTGACCTTGAGGTGAAGATAGGAGATCTAATGGATCAGAAGAACTAGATTAGGATTCAGGTAAAAGGGTTGAGCCCAGAGTAGGCACAAGGGAATATTGCCCTGTAGACCTTCCTATGACTACAAGAGCACTACCATCCTCATTTCTCGTTGTCCTATCAGACTCTGAACTATTTGATGTCTCTTAGATGTGGCTAGTGCAATTTAGAAATTGAATTTAAAATTGTATTTGCTTTAAGTGCATGGATTGTGCCTTCACATAGTAGGCATTCAAAAAAATGTGTATGAGTGGACAAATTGAACTCACCAAGGGACCAAATGTAGCAAGAAAACAGAATTAAATACTTAAACATTTTATAGAACGTTGACCATTTACTAACTGCATATATGCTTTTTGGGTAATGACATAATTCAGATGAACACTTTGGCATACTCGCTGATATACCTTTTGAAACAGATAGAAAACAACAATTTGATGCTAAAAGTTCGGCATATTAGAGGTACTCCTGAGATGTTAAAAATAAAATCATTCTCATAAGGGCCCTGTGTTGTAATTCAAATTAATACAGTTTCTTCCCATTATTTGCTTTTTTTTTTTTAAGACAAATCCTATGGTTTTGAAAGTTTGAAGATTGTAAAAGTCACATAAAAGGTACCAAAGAAATTACCTAGAACTCTTTCCTCCTCCTAGCAAATCCTTCCCTCTCAAGAGGGACACATCAGAGAATTCTATTAGCGGTCGACAAGAAGGCAGTCTAGTTAGCGTGATGTGGCTTTCCCATTTGGTGACACTTTTCTGTAGCATTCTTCAGGCTATCTCATTTGACACTTTGGAACAGCTGCCAAGCCCTTTCCTGCTCTCTGTAAACAAGGCTGTCACTCACAGAGCATCTCCCTTACCCCGGGTAGGGACCGAGGTTAATGACTTTGGAAATGGAAAACAGAGCAACCATCCAAAAGACTTTTAATATCAGGGGAATTATAGGAGAATAATTGAATCAAATAAAATAAGAATATAAATAGGCTATATTACAAGCTGCATTTGTTAAAAAGGTTTTACATCAGTCTAAGTTATGTGTTACTTGGGAAGAGGAATAAAAAGAAATAGAATAGATTGAAAATGGTTACCCTTGAGAAGCTATTTCTGACTTTTTTGTCAAGATTTCCCTGTGGCTGCTGATGCCCAGATAGTGTTCTCTTTCCTACTGTCTTTTCAACTTCAATTCTGCTTTCTAAGTAAGACTTCTGATAGTTTTCCCTCCTTAGAGTATCCTTGATTTATAATTTAGTTAAGTGGTTAAAGAAATGAGACAAGCCTCTGCATCTGGGGAAATGACATGTTTAAACTTCTGATAGGTGGCCTTTTAAAGTCAAATATCCTAAGAGGAATCAAAAGCATTTTTTGAAAGGGGGAAACAGATCCTGGTCAATATGAATGAGAAGGTGCTGGAAACAAATTAGAAGTATAGAAAAAACTTTTTAGAAGTAAACACAACCTGATACACACAGTATGCAGCTGGTGGAGACAAGAATACAATCATTTTGCAGTTTTGTGGTTTTTTTACTTTAATTGATTTATTTTTCTCAGAATATTCTCTGATTGCATTTTATTTGTTTCTGCATTTTATCTCTGTGGTTCCTTGCGTGTAGTTTCTGAAGCATTCTTCAGGGTCAACACCCTGTGTCCTCCTTATCCCCACTTCTCCACCACAGAGGTAAGTGTATTGTTTACACTATGGCTTCACCACAGCACTCCGCAGGGGGTCTGTGGAAAAATTTAGGGAAGTTCCCCATGTCTGCCTCTGGTTCTCTCATGAAACCAGAGGTCATAGGGCAGTGGTGGGATTCAAATAAGTTAACAACCTGTTCTTCTGCATTAATGACCTTTTTAAATATAAGAAATGATATAGCAAAAGGTAATTTATTATTTCATGCAATTAATACTTAAATAAGAACAATAAAAGAGGTACACGAAACTATATTATTATAAGAGTTTTAAAATATTAATGACAGAGTATTAAATAATATCTGACAAAAACAATAAAACTGTTAAGATGTTTCCATATTGCTCCTTGATTGGCACCCTCACTTGCCATTTTTTTCACCTATGGACGGAATGAACATGACAATGGGCACTTAGAATACGCTGTTGTGCAGATGAATGTTAAAAAAGAGTAAGGAATGTAAATTTGTGATTTCCACATTGGTGGCTGTCCAGGTGCCCACCTTAGAGAGAACCCAGATTACAAGTGCCATTTTAACAACTAGTTCTCTGAACTCAACACAAAATTAGGTATCGGTTCTGCTGAACCAGTATGAACCAGCTGAATCCGATCACTGTCATAGGGGTTGGAGGTAACCCAAGGAACAGTAGCAAAAAGACAAGAGTTGAAAGGAATGATAGAGGGAATATACTAAGGGCTTATCACTGATAAGTGGGAAAGTGGGAAAAGGCTAGGGTAAAAATGATAACCATAGTAAGTTTGTTTAACGCATTTATCACCTCAGAAAGCCAGACTTCTTTTTTTTTTCATGGTTTTATTCTTTTTTTAATTATTATTAATTTTGGGTGACATTGATCAATCAGGGTACATAGGTTCAGAGGAAACATCTCCAGGTTATTTTGACATTTGATTATGTTGCATACCCAACACCCAAAGTCAAATTGTCCTCCGTCACCTTCTATCTGGTTTTCTTGTGCCCCTCCCCTCCCCTCAACCCCTCCCTCTCCTTCCCCCTCAAACCCCCTGGTAACCATCACACTCTTGTTCATGTCCCTGAGTCTCCCTTTTATGTCCCACCTATGTATGGAATCATATAGATCTTAGTTTTTTCTGATTTACTTATTTCATTCAGTATAATGTTATCAAGGTTCATCCATGTTGCTGTAAATGATCCGATGTCATCATTTCTTACGGCTGAGTAGTATTCCATAGTATATATGTACCACATCTTCTTTATCCAGTCGTCTATTGAAGGGATTTTTGGTTGTTTCCATGTCTTGGGCACTGTGAACAATGCTGTAATTAACATGGGGCTGCATGTGTCTTTACGTACCAGTGTGTTTGAGTTTTGGGGGTATATTCCCAGTAGAGGGATTGCTGGGTCATATGGTAGCTTTATTTTTAACTTTTGAGGAACCACCATACTTTCTTCCATAGTGGTTGTACTACTTTACATTCCCACCAATAGTGCATGAAGGTTCCTTTTTCTCCACAGCCTCTCCGGCACTTGTTATTACCTGTCTTGTTGATAATAGCTAATCCAACAGGTGTGAGGTGATATCTCATTGTAGTTTTGATTTGCATTTCTCTAATAGCTAGTGAAGATGAGCATCTTCTCATATATCTGTTGGCCATTTGTATTTCTTCCTGGGAGAAGTGTCTGTTCATGTTCTCTTCCCATTTTTTTATTGGATTGTTTATTTGTTTGTTGTTCAGTTTTATGAGTTTTTTGTATATTTTGGATATTAGGTCCTTATTTGAGTTGTTGTTTGAAAATATCATCTCCTAATTAGTTGGCTGTCTGTTTTGTTGTCAGTTTCTCTTGCTGTGCAGAGCTTTTTAGTCTTATGTGGTTCCATTCATTTATCTTTGCCTTCACTTCCCTTGCCTTTGGGGTCAAATTCATAAAATGTTCTTTATAACCAAGGTCCATGAGTTTAGTACCTATGTTTTCTTCTATGTACTTTATTGTTTCAGGTCTTATATTTAGGTCTTTGATCCATTTTGAATTAATTTTAGTACAAGGGAACAAACTGTAGTCGAGTTTCATTCTTTTGCATGTGGCTTTCTAGTTTTCCCAGCACTATTTTTTGAAGAGGCTTTCTTTTCTCCATTTTTGGCCCCTTTATCAAAAATTATTTGACCATATATATGTGGTTTTATTTCTGGGCTTTCTATTCTGTTGCATTTGTCCGAGTGTCTATTTTTCTGCCAATACCATGCTGTTTTGATTATCGTGGCTCTCTAATGTAATTTGAAGTCAGGTACTGTAATGCCCCCAGCTTCGTTCTTTTTCCTTAGGATTGCTTTGGCTATTTGGGGTATTTTATAGTTTCATATAAACCTGATGATTTTTTGTTCCATTTCCTTAAAAAACGACATTGGAATTTTGGTGGAAATTGCATTAAATTTGTATATTGCTTTCGGTAATATAGTCATTTTGACTATATTTATTCCTCATATCCAAGAACAAGGAATATTTTTCCATTTCATTATATCTTTTTCGATTTTCCTTAACAATGCTTTGTAGTTTTCATTATATAAGTCCTTTACATTCTTTGTTACGTTTATTCTTAGGTATTTTATTTTTTTGTTGCAACTGTGAAAGGGATTATTTTTTTGAGTTCATTTTCTGATGTTTCATTGTTGGCATATAGGAAGGCAATGGAGTTTTGTATATTAATTTCATATCCTGAGACCTTACCGTATTGGTTTATTGTTTCTAGTAGTCTTTTTGTGGAGTCTTTGGGGTTTTTGATGTACAGGATCATATCATTTGCAAAAAGTGAAATCTTTACTTTTTCTTTCACAATATGAATGCCTTTTATTTCTTTTTCTTGTCTGATTGCAAAGCCAGACTTCTTAGTGACCTCTGAGGAAGCACCCAGGGCCTTCTCACTCCTCTTTCCTTCCTATTTCCATTTTCTCCCTTTCTCCTACAGCATTGGACACTTGGTTTTACCCTTACCCACATCACTGGTGTGAGCAAGACCCTGAGAGGTACCACTACTGAGAGCTACTGCTTGAATCCCTTGCTTCTCCTGGGTTCCCACTATACCCTACAACCCTGAGCCGCTCCTGTCCTTGAAGAGTTGTGAATGTGGGGCTGAGAAGAGTGTACTCAAACCTGGGCTCACAGGTTTCACTTGGTTTTGCTGCTGGTTTGGACTTTTCCTGTGCATGACTCTGCTTCTCATCAGCATGTCCTGCTTGTGATGAATCCCCTACGTAGGAACTTGCTTAGTTTAATGTACCTCTTGGGCTGTCCCTATAATCTGAGGCAGGAAACTTAAATGAAAGGCATACTAATGACATGTACCTTTTGCACAAGAATGACCAGTCTGTTTATAACGGTCTTTTGATTTTGTGTTTCTTAAACAGAATATTCTTTGATTTATGAGTCTCATATGGCATTATAATTATTACTAGCTCAAAAATATTAATAAGGAATTAACACTTTCAGAACACAGCACTAGGCACTGAGTTTAGAAAGAAGGATGAAGAAGATGGTGATTTGCTTATGGAATTTACAGTGTAAGAGGGGTGAAGCCACAATAGACAACGTAAATGGTTTTACAATTATAAACTGTAAAGACGTAGGAAAGAGAGAATAAAAGGGATTTAGTTAGAAACTTTGATGATATTTAGTCTAAAATAAAGATAAAAATAAGAAACTAATCAACTAAACAGTTTGGTGGGTGGGATGGGGTAAGGGCTTGCTTTAGACAGAATGAAATTAGGGACATTTGTTATATAGCAGCAAATAACCAAATATACCCTTATGCTATTCTCACTTTACAAGCTGCCTCTTCTCTGGGAGCTGTTAAATATTTATAATTTATAATAGTAATTGTGAAGATCCCAGGCCAGAAAGACCATGATTTGCTCTAGGAAATGACAGGTCTAAGTGATTGTATTCCCCAAGTGAAGAGGGTTGGCACTCGATGAGGTTGGAGAGGTGGCAAGGAGTTGAAAGTTTGTTATTGAGTTTGGTAAGTGTCATCTTAGGTGATTTTTCTGGCCACTTTATGGGGAATAGATTAGAGGGGGGAAAACTGAAAGGGACTATAGCAGTATAACAGGTGAAAGATAGTGGTGGCTTATACTAGGTTGGTGGCATTTGACATAGAGTGCGTGGATTCAAGACACATTTTGGAGGTAGTCTCTAGAGGACTTGCTGTTGGATTGAATATGGATGGAGGTTAAGGGAGAGGGAAAAATTACCGGTAACACTTCAGTTAGTTACAGGCTTGAGTATCAAGGTAAATAAAGATACCCAGTAGAATAATTTGTTTGGGAATGAAGAGTTCTGTTTTAGACATGTTAACTTTAATCTATATGCATGGCAGGTAGAGATCTCAAGATGACAGTTGGCTATATGTATCTGGAGGCTTAAATGTGGGAATTTTGGCATTTTATGGACTTTTACTTGTTGGGAGTAGAAGGGCAATTTTCAGAAGAGAGAAGAGATGTCTTTGGACTGGCCTTGAGAAATAGAAACATTTGAAAAGCAGGCAAAAGAGGAAATGCTAAGAAAGGAGACTGAGTGAAGTAGCCAGAGAGGTAGGAAGAAAATACTAATCAGATAGAAAATATTTACACAACAATTGTGATATTTAATTTTCCTCTCTTTAGGTAGAGAAATGCAAATCAAAATTCTACACAGTGTTTAGAGTTTGAATTTTAACCCATGCAGTCTGAAAAAATTATTGTAAATACACATTTAATAGTTTCCAGATAAGAAGTATCTTTTAGAGTGGAAGGAGCATAAATGATGTATTAGTTATCTATTACTGCATAACAAACTTCCCCCAAACCTGGTAGCTTAAACCAATTTATATATTATCTCAATATTTCTGCAAGGCAGGAATTCGGGAGTAGCTGAGCTTGATGGTTCTAGCTCATGTCTCTCATGAGGTTACAATCAAGTGGCCATTTGGGGCTACAATCTATTCTGAAAGCTCGACTAGGGGAGGATCTGCTTCCAAACTCGCTCATGTGGTTGTATGCAGGCCTCAGTTCCTCAATGCATGGACCTCTCCAAAGGTTGCTTGAATATCATCATTCATTCAGCTAGCTTTCCCCAGAGTGAGAGATGGAAATACAGGAGGGGGCTACTCAAGGATGTAAATGCCAGGGGGCAAGGATTAGTAGGGTCCATCACAGATACTGGCTATCTCAGATGGTATGTTGTTAGGTTTACACAATGTACAATAGCTTCATCAATTGGCTGTGTGACCTTGATAAAGTTAGCTAGCATTTCTTTAAAATTGAACTTAATGGGGTGGCATGGGTTAATAAAATTACATAGGTTTTAGTTATACAATTCTACAATACATCATTTCTATATTGTACTGTGTGTTCCCCACTTCAAGTCAAATCTCCTTTTATCACCATTTATAATCCTTCCCCTTTATCCTCCCCCCACATTCCTTTCCTTCTGGTAATACTATTGTCTTTGTCTATGAGTTGTTTGTTTGTTGTTGTTTTCTTTTCTTTTTGCTTAATCCCTTCACCTTTTTACCTTTTTCACCTAACACTTTTGAGATGAATTTTTATCATCTGGTAGGTCTCTATTAACCTTTTTTTTAAAAAAAAAAAAATCTCTATTGATTTGACAAGAGAAGGGGGAATGAGAGAGAGAAAAGCATCAACCAGTCATTCCACTCAGTTGTTCTATTTAGCTGTGCACTCATTGATTGCTTCTCATACATGCCCCTCGACTGGGGATCGAACCCATGACCATGGTTGGCTGGGGCGAGGCTTCATCCACTAACCCACCCAGTCAGGGCTCTATTAACCTTCATTCCCCTAAAAAACATGATCATTCTATTCCCTAAATCTTGTTCACACAGATAGTTTAAAAATAAAATTGCTGTTCTCATCTACCTTCTTAATGACATTATTTTTTACTGTTGCTACCACCAAAAAATTTAGCAAGATTATAGATTTATAAGGGAATACAGTTTGTTTGCAATTTTGCTTTCCACACTTAGCATTACCTACAATCAACCATGGTACAAAAATATTAAATGGAAAATTCCAGAAGTAAATTATTCTTAAGTTTTTAATGCATGCTATTCTAAGTAGTGTAATAATATCTTGCACCATCCCTCTCCCTCCTACCAGGATGTGAACCTCCCTTTGTCTAATGTACCCCTGCTGAGTATGCTGCCTGTCAGTTACTTGTTTAGCAGCCTTGGTTATGAGATTGACTGATGAGGTATGTAATGCTTGTGTTCAAGTAACCCTTATTTTACTGTTATAGTTATTACCTAAAGTTACTGAACTCAAGTTTTATTCATCGTAAAATTCATACAACTCCTCATCACTGTCAAAACTCCCATCCATTAACTTGTCCTCATCTGTGTCTGATGACAATACGCACTAAAACATGGAAAATGCAAGTAAAAAAAATCTACAACCACTGCATAAGACACACCCAGGTTTTAGACCCCTAATTTTTTTTTAAAATAGGGTACATTTTATACATGGGGAAATACGATAATTCACTCATTTTAAGTGCACAATTTAATGGTTTTTATACATTCACAGAGTTGTGCAACCATCATCACAATCAACTTTAGAACACTTTAATCCTCCATAAAGAAACCCTATAACAATTAGCAGACACTCCTTATCCACTGCCCCTAGTTATAGGCAACCAGTAATCTACTTAATGTCTTTATAGATTTGTCTGTTCTGGACATTTTTGTAAATTGAATCCTGTAATAGATACTCTTTTGTGACAATCTTCTTTGAGTTAGTACATTTTCAAGGTTCATCCACGTTGCACTATGTATCAATACTTCATACTTTTTATTGCTGAATAATATTTTATTGCATGAACACACCACATTTTATTCAACCATTCAACAGTTGATAGACATGTATGTTGTTTCTACTTTGGGGCTGTTATGAGTAATGCTTCTATGAACATCCATGTACAAATTTTTGTGTGGACATATGTTTTCATTTCCCCTGGATGTGTAATTAGGAGTGAAATTGCTGGTTCATATAGTAACTCTATGTTTAACATTTTGAGGAAGTGCCAAGCTGTTTTCTAAAGCAGCTGTATCATTTTACATCCCGCCCAACAATGTATGAGGGCTCCCATTTCTGTGTATCCTTGCCAACTGTTTTTGTCTATCGTTTTTATTTTAGTCATCCTAGTGAGTATGAAGTGCTATCTCCTGGCATTTTCCTAATAGCTAATAATTTTGAGCATCTTTTCATGTGCCTATTGAATATTTGTATGTCTTCTTGGAAGAATTGTCCCCTGAAATCCTTTACCCATTTTAAATTGGGTTACTTGAATTTTTATTGTTTAGTTGTAAGGGTTCTTTATGTGTCCTGGATACATGTCTTCTATAAGACTGGTGGTGTAGGATATAAAATTAAGTTTCAGTATCATCTGCTGTCTTGACATATGAAAAGATTGGAAGGGTCTTGAATGGCCTACCTTCTTGTCCGCCCCCCCCTCCCCCCATTGCTCTCAGGTATAAGGCCACCTAGCCAAATAACCTTCCTCATCAAATGGACCAAATGTGGTTTCTGCTTATTCTTGACTAGTGAGTTTCAATTTCCTGCCAACCCATGAAATTATTCAAATAAGCCAATTATATTCTTTATTGATAATAAGTGGGCATTTCATCCTCTTAATACTACAAAGTTGGGCTCCACAGCTCCTGATTGTTCACTTTTTTTCTGAATGCAACTCCCACATGACCCACATGGCCCCACATGGCCCACCATGGCCCAATATGTCATGGTGTCCTCCTCCTCTGGGTCGTGAGTGTATGTGACCAATAAATTTCTGTCGTTCTCATCTGCTTTGTGTTGGATGTTGTACATTTGGCTGTCTCCATAACTCTAGGGCAGGAATCCTTCCTTCAGCAAGAGACAAAAGCAATCAAAACACATCTAAAATTTACAATTTTTTTTCCTTTTCTGTGTCATCTTTTACTTTCTTGATGGTATCGTTTGAAGGACAAAAGATTTAATATAATGAAATTCCATTTATCATTTTGTTTTGTTTTGCTCTTACCCTTTAGGTGGCATATCTAAGAAGGCTTTGCTTAGCCCTAGGTTTTAAAGATTTATTCCAATGCTTTCTACCAAGGGTTATCTAGTTTTAGTTCTTACATGTAGATCTATGATCTATTTGGAGTAAATTTTTGTATGTGGTGTGAGAAATGTTTTTAACTTTATTCTTTTGAGTGTGAATATCTAGTTGTTCAGCATTATTTGCTGAAAAAGTTGGTTTCCTTCCTTGAATTATTTTGCTACCTTTGTCAAAAATTGCCCATTACTTTTTTTTTTTTTTGTATTTCTCTGAAGTGAGAAGCAGGGAGGCAGAGAGACGAACTCCCGCATGTGTCCGACCAGGATCCACATGACATGCCCACCAGGGGGTGATGCTCTGCCCATCTGGGGCATTGCTCTGTTGCAACTGAAGCCATTTTAGTATTTGAGGCGAAGGCCATTGAGCCGTCCTCAACGCCTGGGCCAATTTTGCTCCAATGGAGCCTTGGCTGCAGGAGGGGAAGAGAGAGATAAAAAGAAAGGGGAGGAGGAAGGGTGGAGAAGCAGATGGGTGTTTCTCCTCTGTGCCCTTGTCAGGTATCGAACCTGGGACTTCCACACACTGGGCCAACACTCTACCACTGAGCTAGCCAGCCAGGGCCATCCATTGCTTTTTAAATAGTCTTTTCTGTATTTGAAGAAGTTTACATTTTTTTAGTCCTACATTTTTTGAGGTAGAGTCAGACCTCAAGCCTCTCTTGCAGCTGAAATGTGGCATGTGTCCTAGGACTCAGCCATGAGGAACACCCTTGAGAGTTTGTGGTACAGAAGGAAGTGATCTGAGTAAACAGGCCTAGGGGTAGCCTTGTGCTTTCTGGTATCATGGCGTCAGTGCCCACAGTGGTTTCCTCTAGTCTTGGTGGGGCCTTAACAATGGTGACCGTTCTTTAACAGGCCAGCTACACCATGGTTTTTGACACTATAACCAAGGTTAGCCTTTGGACCTTGCTCTCCAGGTCTCCCAACCAGCACTTCTATGGATTCTCATATATATTTTTGATTTCCCAGCCAGTGTCAAATTCTGTTGCTTATAACCTAGAATCTGACTGAAACACATGCTAAGAAAAAATGAAGTCAGATTTCAGGTAATGAATTGTACTTAGATTTTGCATAGAAAATGAATCTGACTATTATTACTGGCTTTTGTGGTGGAGATCTAGGACATTCTTACCAATAAAAGTGCCTGTTTTAAGCCGTCCAATGCAAACCACAGTATTCTGTCCATTGCTAAGTTAAAGACAAGCAGTAGACTCCCCAATCCAAAATTGCATAGACACTTTATACTTTCATCTCTGACCAGCTCTACTCCATTTGTTTCCTTCTCCTGATTCTTAGCTCTAATCCATATTTAGGCCTCTGTGCTATTCTTGGGCCTGGTTGTATATTAGACTCCCTGGCTTGTCTTACATCTCCTCCCTGAGGAATGGCCAGACCAATCTCTCCCAGACTGATCACATCTGAATTAGCCTGTTAATTATTTCCTTAGGATCTAATTTCTGGCTACAGGCTGGCTAGCCCATCTCAGTCTACTTTACTCCAGTTCTTTGGATCCTGGGGAATGACAGTTGCTATACAGGCAGAGATAAGAAGTATCTCCTGGGAAACATCACCCAGAGGAAGTGGAATATTTACATTTGCGGAGAGATAGCTGTCCCTGTGAAAGGTGGTAAGAAAGTCCCAATAAGTTAGCACTTAAAGAGCGTCCTTCCTGTATTCTCCTTTAGGGAACCCCCTCGTCTACTCTAACTCCTTTGTCCTGGAAAAAGTATGGGGTTAACTAGAAAAATGAATTTACTTCTTTATGGAGATGAAAATTCTTGAGAGGCAGAGCACACCATTTGAGAATGAATGAAAGGGTTTGATCTTTTTTACGTCCTGTCTGCGAGGGGATTAGACTGAATGTATGCTGCCACAGTGCTCTATACTCTAGAAATTCTCTACTCCACAGTTCCCATTTCTCTTCACCACAAAATTCACACTTCAGCGCTCTGCAGCCACTTATATTGGCAAGCTTAATAGCCACAGAGAATAATCTGGGAATAAGTTGGGGTGAGGTAGAAGTGGAGGAGGGGAGAGCTTTCTCCAGGGATCTCATGAAGCTGCCAGTATTGTCCCCATTAGCTGCTCAGCGGTTGCTGGGCAATGCAATACTGATGGTTCCTAATATGGAGATGGATCGCATATCCTGGAAAATGGAATTCTACTGCCATTTTCTTTTCGCCTCATAAACAATGACCTTAAATCTTTGCCTATGTTGTTTGTTGTTAAAAACGAGAATCAGTGTGAACAGTGTCATTGGGGAAAGTTAGACTTTTTTTTTTTGAGAGCATGAACCAAGAAAAATAGATTGGTAAAAGTAATGTGAAATGGTCTCTATCGAAGTCATTATGTTTGATAGGCTTTTCTAAGGCATTAACCTCAGAGGTGTCTCTGAGAGATGCTTTCAGATACAGCATTCTTACAAAAGATGACAGGGGATTCAGTGGGCTAAAGAATAGACTACGGCCTGGAGGGACCCTGTATGAAACTCCTGTTCTCTACTGGAGCTCTGAGCAACAATGGCAAAGTAACTTAGGTCATCGCTGCTTCAGTTTTGCTATCTGTCAATGGGTACAATAACTTCCTATGTAGTTTAATAGTTTATACTTTCTCCATATTACAGAAGTGTTATACATTTATTTGGAAAAAAATGCAGATGGGCTGTAAGAACACAAAATATATCTTCAATCTTCCTTTCCCAGTCTAGAGGAAATAATTACTTCTCTTTGGTACAAAGCCTTTGAGATCTATAGATTACCTTCTTTGCATTCTAAGTTTTGAGAATCATCCTTTAGCAATGATGGACAAACATTGAAAATCCAATCAAATTTAACCATATTTTTATCCATCACCCTTCTCTTTCTTCTTCAAATGAGATAAGTTAAATCATACCTACAAATCAGTAAAATTGCTATATAAAATAGACTTTATGTTGCATCACAAAATTGTTAATTTGTACTACATTTAAAAATTTCCAACATGATTATATGTACCTAGGCAACCATAACAACAAACATTAATCTTGTGGAACCTTGTATAATATCTATACATGATTCTCAATTGGCATTGTATAGGAGAATAATACTTGCTAATGGAACAGCATAGGGAGAACTAGAGCAATCTTTTTTGCTCATGAAAAACTCTCCTAATGTGGGTTTAAGGATTGGGAAAGGCCCTGATCTCTATCTGCATGGTGCTACCTCAGTGAGCCAGCGATGACCATGGTGAATCTCTGTTGCTTTCATGGATGGTGTCTCTCCTAACATACCCAGGGAGTTAGGGGGCCTCTCAGGATTGGTTTGTTTTTATGGGTCTGTGTAGAGAGGCAAGTGAGGTCCTTCCGGTGTTTGTATCTCAGAGTAGAGAAGGAGCGATTTCTGAGATGGTCTAAATTTCCAGATGGCTCCTCTCAGCTACACTGACTGCTTGTAAATTGGGAACTGGTTGCCCGAAGAAGAGGCATAAGAGGGAAAGTTTACACTGAATACCTTGTGCATTGAGTACTATACCATATGCAAATGTTATCTACTTAGAAACAAATACAATTTAACATTTTTAAAAAATTTAAAAATACAAATAGGAATTAAAAATATGACATTTCAGGTGGAGGTTAAATTGCTGTATAGTTTTTTAATCTTATATTCAGTTTTGTGCTCTTGGAAGAATAAAAAATTATGATAAAATAATTAAATGCAAAAAATGCTGCTATCTATAATATCTTGGATTAATGGAGAAAAAACTAGCAATGTGCTATGGCCACAGGATTCAAATCATGCTAACTAAACCCACAAAGGAATATGGAAGAATATTCTCCCACTCAGTTAAAACTAAGCTGTCTTCCACTGAGTGAAATGTGTTCTGTGTTATCTTCTCTACAATAGAGAAGTTTTTCTTTTTTATAGAATTTATTGGGGTGACATTGGTTAATAAAAGTATGTAGGTTTCAAGTGTATGAGTCTATAATGCATCATCTGTATATGGTATTGTGTATTCACCATCCAAAATTGAGTCTCCTTCCATAACGGTTTATATGGTTCCCCTCTACCATCAATTCTTCTCTGGTAATCACCTTACTTTGTCTGTGTCTATGAGTTTTTCTTTTTCTTTTTTGCTTAGTTCCTTTCCCTTTCTAACCCAGCCCCCAACCACCCTCCCCTCTGATGGCTATCAGTCTGTTCTCTGTATCTATGAGTCTATTTCTATTTTGTTAGCTTATTTTAATTAGATAACACATATAAGATTCCACATATAAGTAAAATCACATGGTACTTGTCTTTCTCTAACTGGCATATTGCACTTAGCCTAAAGCCCTCCAGGTCTATCCATGCTGTTACAAAAGGCAAGATTTCCTTCTGTTTTATGGCTGCATAGGATTCCATTGTGTACATGTACCACAACTTTTTTATCCACTCACCTACTGATGGGCACCTGGGCTGCTTCCAAATCTTGGCTGTTGTAAATAATGTTGGAAGGAATGTGTGGATGCATAGTCATTTAAATTAGTGTTTTGAATTTCTTGGCATATATTCCCAGGATTGGAATTGCAGGGTCATAAGGCAGTTTCATTTTTAATTTTTTGAGGAATCCCCATACTGTTTTCCACAGTGGCTGCACC
The DNA here is from genome assembly GCA_037038555.1 of Rhynchonycteris naso. Lineage (NCBI taxonomy): Eukaryota > Metazoa > Chordata > Mammalia > Chiroptera > Emballonuridae > Rhynchonycteris > Rhynchonycteris naso. The sequence goes on from CM073000.1 coordinate 23,486,533, forward strand.
AGTCTGCATTCCCACCAGCAGTGCAGGAGGGTTCCCTTTTCTCCCCACCCTCACCATCACTTGTTTGCTGATTAATAAAAGCCATTCTGACAGGTGTGAAGTGATACCTCATTGTGTTTTTTTTTTTAAAGCAACAACGAAGGATGACTCTTTTTTAAATTTTATTTTATTTTTATTTATTCATTTTAGAGAGGAGACACACACACACACACACACACACACACACACACACAGAGAGAGAGAGAGAGAGAGAGAGAGAGAGAGAGAAAGGGGGGAGGAGCTAGAAGCATCAACTCCCATATGTGCCTTGACCAGACCAGTGCAGGGTTTTGAACTGGTGACCTCAGTGTTCCCAGGTCGACGTTTTATCCACTGCGCCACCACAGGTCAGGCTACCTCATTGTGATTTTAATTTGCAGTTCTCTGAAGATTAGTGGTGTTGTACATCTTTTCATATGTCTATGTTCTCTTTGGAGAAGTGTCTACTCAGGTCCTTTGGTCATTTCTGAATTGGATTGTTTGTTTGTTTTGGTGTTGAGTTTTCTAAGTTCCTTATAAATTTTGGATATTAAGCCCTTATCAGACGAATCAGCAAATATGTCAGAGAAGTTTTTCTAATCCTAACCATGTTTTGTTGTTTTTAAACTTCATAATGGATTTTTAAAAATCTAATGGGCAATGTTTGAGACTTTCTGAGGGATAGTGTTTGTCTCTTGGTTCATCAGACTATGTACAATAGCATTTGGAATGTCACTACACAAAATGACTTAAGTTATCTGATTGTGTGGTTTGAATACATGTTCCTAGTGGTACTGCACTGAAGCCGGTAGTTCTTCCACATAGTAGATTACACCATTACTTCACAAGCCATTAATGTGACTGCTCTAACAGAATGTGGATTAATCCAATGACCTATATTTATTTTCCAAATATTTTGCATTTTATAATTCAGTTTGGGCAAGAAATGAGCTTGCCGGTGAGAAAACATACCCGACATAAACTGTAGTCTGTTAACTTTTCTTTGTTTAGATATTTTTTTTATAGGTCTGGGCAAGTAAACATTTTGCATTTTCTACCTACCAGTTATGATTAAGAGATCATGCGGCTTATCCAGGAGTTAATAACTAAAAGATCATATCAAATGAAATCATTTCCATGTTGATAACCCAAACCCTGATGTAAGTACATTTATTGTTCACTCTTTTTGTATCCACATATCTTTATAGTACTAGCAATAACTTGTTTTGTGTATTTCTGAAACCTTTTCTAACTCTATTTTCTTTATTGCTGTGTTCGTCTTGCTCAAGCATTCTGTCTCTCTGTCTCTGTGTTCTTGCCTTTCATTCTGTTCTCCTCTGGACCACTTAAATCAACTGGACGTTTGTAAACTGATAACATTCTGGTTAAGTCTCAGTACAATTAGAGGAAACAGTTTTCAATACTCCTGATTTCTGCTTTTCTCTCCAAACTGTGTGAAGCTGATTAAATTATGTGCTTGACATCTATGTCCTCGAAGCAGAAGTGCACTTAATGGGTTGGAGCAATCAAATAAAATTCTCCCTTTAACTTATTTTTTGAGCTGTTTTTATGGTGAACAACGGCAAACATATAGTAAAAATGTATACAACTTAATAAATTACAGGTATTGATCAACTTACGACCTATGCAACTTATGACCATTTGACTTTAGACCACAATCGCTAGCCACGACTGCTCCGTGTCTGGCAGCACAAGCGTTGCCCAGCTGGGCGGACGACAGTGCAGAACAGCTTCCGGCAGCACTACCATCTCCGCGTGCACCATTTCAACTGTACAGTACATTTGTTTTGTGTCTTGGATATTTTTCATCAAACCCCTCCCAAGATGTCTACCAAGAGGAAATTGTCTTTGTTTATAGCCTACTCAACTTACAACCAAATCCTGTTAGGACCAGTCTGTCGGAACCAATAGTGGTCATAAGTCGAGCACTAGCTGTATTATAAGGCAAATGAGTGGTAGTTAACCATCACCTAGGTGAGTTAACAGAGCACTGCCTGCACCCTGGAATCCCATCATGTGTTCTTTCCCAATCCCATCTCCCTTCCTCTCACAAATTGACCACTCGCAGGATTTTTATGGTAATTACTTTCTTCCTGTCTTCTATATTTTTGCCACCTATGTATGAATTACTTCGATCTGATGTTTGGTTTAGTTTATTTTTAAACTTTATAGAAATGTACGGTAGTTTATAAACATTTGCATTTGGCATTGTATGGGTCAGGTTTCTGGCAAGAAGCAAATAGCATATTTCAAAGGAGGACTTAAGAGTTTCATGAAGAGACTATATAGAAATTGTGTGCAAGATGACAGAGAATCAACAAGGGCTGTTGCAGCACCCCAGGGCTAACAACAGCGGGAAGTAGAGAGCCTTCATTTCCCATGGCCCTGCAGGGCAAGCAGATACAAGAACCCTGTGCTTCCTGTTGCTATGGGGAAGAGCAGCTTAACAGCACATATGGCTTTTGGCAGAGAAATGTAGCCACTGCCAACTATGCCCTGCCAGAGAGAATCTGAAGAGACAAATATCTTGAACCTCTCTCCTCCTGGCTTCTCACCTGCCTCTTATTGGTGGACTCTAACCAAAAGCCAGAGGACAGGCCCCCATTTGAAGAAATCCATATGGATCAGGCTCCTGGACACAAAGATGGATAGAGAGGATGGAGAGTGGCCCAGGAGAGGCAAAAGGAATATGTACAAACAGGCTTTTTATCTTGACCACATTTTGAGAGATTGATTCTCATTGTTGATGACTGAATTTTGTTTATTTTCACTGCTGTATAGGGCTCTATTATGGGGATGTATCATTATTTATACAATTTATTGTTGATGGACATTTGGGTTGTGTCTTGTCTTCAGCTCTCATAACTAGAGTCTACTCATTGAGGCACATAGGTATGTTTCCTATTGAGTGTATACCAAGGAACAGAATTGATGGAAAATATTACTTGTTTATATTTACTTTTAGTAAATAAGGCTCAAGTATTTTCCAGAGGTGTTGCACTAATTTACACTCCCATCAGCTGTTCCTGAGATTTCTGTTTTTCCACAGAGTTGTAAATTTTAGGTATTGTTGGTCTTTTAAATCTTGCCATACTAATGTGTGAAATAGTGTTATTCAATTTGCATTTCTTTCATCAATAATGAGACCGCCCATTGTATATTTCACGAGCTATTTGGATAGCCTATATCTTCTAGTTTCTTGTTCTCCCCCCCCCCATTTACAATACTTTATTCTGTATTTCTATTTCTCTTGAAAATTTAATAAAAAGATATTTCTGCCTAAAGGCTCATAACGTAAATATTTTTACTTACTAATATGGAACCCCACTCAGCATTGTGTATATATTTGAAAATTTTGCTCAGAAATTTATTTTACTCTTAGAACTGCTGCAGTATGTTTCCTTTAAGCTTTAGCTCTCTACTATTTGCTTTTAAAATATTTGATTTTTTACTTTTACTCTTTAAAATTTGAGTCTTGTTCATTTTTCTATTGTATTTTCTGTCTTTTCCTTATTTACATATAGAAATATTTAGAAAATATACATATTGATATATATACCGTATATACATATCAATATATATGTACATGCCTATTGATATATCTGTCTTATTTTATAGTTTGTTTCATTTCTATCTTATTTATAGAAGGTATTTGATCTATTGTAGCCAAATTTATCAATCTTTTCTTTATAGTTAGCGCTTGTATATTTTTTGCAAAATATAATTCCTTCTTTATTTAGAATTTTTCCAGTTTTTCTTAATAGTGTTTTATATTTTTTTGTGTAGAATACTCACATATCTTTTATTAATTTTATTCATAAATATTTTGTATTTTGACACTATTGCAAATAGTATCTTTTTTAAACTTCATTTTCTAATTGTTGCTGTTATAGGAACTAAAATTAATTTTTGTTCATTGAATTTATATATAGCAACTGTTTTTCCAACCAGGAAAACAGAAAAATATCTTATATAGAGAGAACTTAATGTAAGGGATTTGTGCACTGGTGATGAAGGACTTGAGAAATGAAAGAGGAGAGGCAATGAGGTAATTCAAATTACAAAAGAGCAGTAAAATGCTTCCACTTCTAGACTGGGGGAAGAAAGAAGGAAGGTAGTATTACTGAATCCCAGAGACCAGCAACATTAGGCAGAAGTGGAAGCACAGGGAGTTTGTATAGCAAGAGCTAGAAAATAGTAGTAGTTATCTGAGATGCCATAGGAGGCAGAGAGAAAAAGAAATACCCTGGATTGTCCTTTCCCCTGTCCACTAATATTCTGCTAGTGCCTTCCTTTGACTAAATGTCTGTAGAAACCAGGAGGAAAAAGTGATTGCAATATGTTGTACCTTTTAATACAGAACAGCACAGAAGAAAAGTGGTATAAATCTGAGATGAATATAGTTGGTCAGTTTATGTGTTATTTATTCTGATAATTGCTCTTTCTCTTTGAATATTCACAATTACAGTCGTCCCTCGTCATATCGCAGTTCACTTTTCGTGGTCTCACTGCATCACAGATTTTTAAATTGTGTATATCTAATTTTGTATCACGGATTTTTTGCTATACTGTGGGATTTTGCAGTATATAGGTATTTTTATATATTTATTATTTTAATTATTTTTTGTGGTCAAATAAGTATTTTCTAGGCTAAAAATTTGAAAACAATATAAAAATATTAATTAAAACATATTAAGAGAATATTAAATTGAAATAAAATATGTAGCATGCAGCATATGAGTAGACAAAAATTCACATGTATGGAAAATGCAGCTATGGCCGTTTCTGCTTGAGATGATTGCCCACATGAGATTGTACATGGCACACTATTGGCTGATGGATGGGAGATGACCAACCAGAGTACTGTGTTTACATAAGTGTAAGAGTGTAGAAAGTGTTTAAGAGCATAGGAAGTGTTTCCAAGAGTGTGGGAAAGGTATATAAGAGTGTGGGGAGGGTTTATAAAGCCTTAAAAAATATATAAATAATAATATAAATATAAGGTCGCTACTTCGTGGATTTTCACCTATCATGGGGGTGGGGAGGTTCTGGAACCTAACCCCCACGATAGACGAGGGACCACTATATATCTTCTACAAATAATGACAGATTTATTACTACTTTTTCAACCTTTATTATTTTTATTTATCTTTCTTGCCTTATTGCACTGGCTAGATGTGGGTGGATTTATAGGCTCTAGAAGGAAAAAACAAAGCATTCTTAGTGGCCCTGAAGTCTTCCTGGGTCTATCTGTAGGCTCTTTTTGAACAGTTCAAGCCTATATGATAGTTCTCACTCTGCCTACCTCATTTTTAAAATTATAGACTCATAGAATTTCAAAGCTGAAAGAGATATGAAGTTATATAGTTCAGAAATTGACAAATTACAGTCCTTGAGCCAAATCTGGTCAGCTACTTGTTTTTGTATATAAATTTTTATTACAACATAGCTATACTTTGATTATGTAATATCTGTAGCTTTTTTTTTTTTGTGGCAGAGACAGGGAGAGTCAGAGAGAGGGACAGATAGGGACAGACAGACAAGAAGGGAGAGAGATGAGAAACATTAATTCTTTGTTGCAGTTCCTTAGTTGTTCATTGATTGATTTCTCATATGTGCCTTGACCGGGAGGGTGGGGAGGCTACAGCAGACTGAGTGACTCCTTGTTCAAGCCAGCGACCTTGGGCTCAAGCTGGTGTGCCTTGCTCAAACCAGATGAGCCTGCACTCAAGCTGGTGACCTCGGGGTCTCGAACCTGGGTCCTCCACAACCCAATCCGACACTCTATCCACTGCGCCACTGCCTGGTCAGGTTGTAGCTGCTTTTGTGTTATAGTAAAAGTGGAGTAGTTGGACGAAGACTGGGTGGCCATCAAAGCTCCAAATATTTATTATTTGGCTCTTTATGGAATACGTTTGCTGATCCCTCCTGATCTAGTCCATCCATTTTGTTTGACAGGTCCCCATCCATGGTCACACAACTATTAGTGGCAAAGTGTGGATTAGATCATAGACCTCCAGACCCCTAGGCTAGTGTTGTTTTTCCTCCTCCATTGCAACATATACCTAAAATCCTCTGCCTGATCCAATATGAAAGTCTATGTCATTAGATAAGGCTTACCTTGGGCAGGATGGAGGTCCTAAAATGGAGAGAGTGAGGGGTCTGCTTAATTAGATATGAGGCCATCACAGACTTGGTGGTCATACCCCTCCTGTCTGTCATGACCTTTCTCTCTATCAAGGATAAGACCCTGACAATAATAGCTCTCTTTTGTCCTTGAGCAATAAATAAAACCATAAAAAATGAGCCTCTTCCTCTCTTCTCCACAACCCTTTCCCATACACAGTACCAGTATGATGTCAGGTTATGTTCTTTTGAAAGTACTAGACAATTTAAAGTTGTTATTTTTCAACATGGAAGTATTGCGTTACTGTTTACTTGAAAGTTAAGATTTCCAAAGGACCTTGAATTATTATTCACCGCCCTTGTTGTCATTTTTCATAGCTCCCTAGGCATAGAAAACATTCAATTAAATTTTCAAGCAGTGCTGTTTGGTGATGGATACAGGGAGAATTTCCATTGAAAAAGAAATGACTTCCAATTTATTTTCTCAATATTGAGACCTCAGCTTTCTTCTATTTGAAAAGGCATAATCAATTATTTAAGAACATGTTAAATTATTTTACATTTTTCCCCTCATGATCCTTAGTCTCTCACATTCTCACCATTTCTCATAAAACACAGGAGTCTTCAGATGCAAAGGTTCATTTTGGGCTTCACATTTGTCCTTATCCTCTTGTTGTTTACCACTGCGTTATTTGGGAGTGTTAATTGCCAATTATCATAAAAGAATATTTACTTAGCTATATTACCATATACGAGGACCTTTTACTAAGAGTGATAAGAAACTTAATTTGGTTTCTATGAACCTAAACTTGTCCTTCTTCTACCACTCTTTAAGACAATTATCTCTCTCTCTCTTTCTTTTTTATACAGTGAGAGGAGAGGAGAGGAGAGGAGGCAGAGAGATAGACTCCTGCATGTGCCCTGACCAGGATCCACCCAGCAAACCCACTAGTATGTGATGATCTGCCCATCTGGGTGTTGCTCTGTTACTCAGCAACTAAGCTGTTCTTAGTGCCTGAGGTGGTGGCCATGGAGCCATCCTCAGTGCCCAAGGCCAATTCGCTCCAATTGAGCCATGGCTTCAGGAGTAGGAGGAAAGAGAAGTGATAGGGAGAGGAGTAGAGGAGCAAATGGGTGCTTCTCCTGTGTGCCCTGACCAGGAATGAAACCCAGGACATTCTCACAGCAGGCTGACACTCTACCACTAAACCAACCAGGCTTTGGGGTGCTTATTTCAGGTCTGTGTCACTGTTCCATTCTCCCTTACAGAACACCTATATTCCAATGAACCTTGATGTTTCATTCGTCTCTTGATGTTTTCTTTCCTCTCCTTGTGTCTTCCCATCTCTGTGCCATGGCATGTGCCATCTCTTTTCCTGAAGTGACTCCTCCCTTGGAAACTGGTGGGACTATAGGTGATTCATTTTATTTCTTTTCCTTCATTAAAAATTTGCCCTCGTAAATAGCTATGATTTATATAGTGAGTATGCACTAACCTTATTATGGGAAAAATACATAATATTTATTTTCAAACATTTACCAATATTTTTAGGCTGCTTTTGAATCCAGCTACCTTCTTAATGCCTCCCCTGATATTAACAATCCAACCAGAGTGCTCATTGCTTCCTCCGTGCGCATCACGTTCTATCAAGCGTTAATATAGACACACTCATTGAATAAATTGCTTATCTTGTCTTCTTTTCCCCAAACTGTTAAACCCTTTGAAGAGAGTGTTTATTTATTGCCATGTTCTCCCCAGCACTCTCCAGTATCTTGCACAATATCCTATTTTATCATATTCTAATTAGCTCATTTTAAAATATGCTACATGGTAAGCACTTAAGAAAGAAACACTAATGGCCACATTTTGACTGTAAGTGATGATCAATAATACTTTGGCCGAATTAATATGAATTTGTCAGGATAAAAGCCACTATTTACTGTAATAAGAGCTATTTATTAAGAGTGAAGACATTTCTGCATATCTTTTTGCATCAGACTGGCCTCAGCCCAGACTTCTACTGGAATAATTTTTTGGTTACTCAAATCGGTCAGGCCATTTATTGGGTTATAGGTTGGGAAGAAAGGCATTTTCTTCCTGCATACAAGTGGGGCTATAATCTATCCCTACTCTGGTGACTCCAATCATGTTAAACTGTGGAAGGGACACCTGAACGGTAGTGGGAGAAAATAGGAACCTAAATTTACAATCTTGCCTTTAGAAAAGTCATTTTACTGGGTGGGGGTTGGGGGTTGAATGTCTTCCCATCTATTATTTAAGTTTTTCTTTGACTCCGACTCTTCTGTTATATTTTTCACATAACTCCCTCAGTCCAGATTATTTTAGGGAGCATGGGTGAACAAAACAGGAACTTGTAATTTCTGGGTTTCTGTCCACACTGTCATCAGAATTTTGCCAAAAATCTCACCTTTAGCTTAAATTTCACAGAGGATAACTACAATGGGAAGTCGACCTCATTCTGTTTATTATATAGACAGCTTTGTTTTCTGATATAGTTAGAATTTTAGAACATCATGAAAAGTGACTCAGTTTCATAGCATTGATGGTAGAAAGTACTGTTTGCTAACTGAAGACTTTCATGGTAGATTTGGGCCAGATTTGGAGATTTGTGTAGGGGAAAGAGATTCAAATAACAAAGTTTTCATGGTGGCACTTGTCTCCCATGCTCAGTAATGAAGGAAAGTGGGTTGGGCTTACCAGGGTGGGTTTGTTTTGCCCTGATGAGGTGATGACTTTCTGTATCAGCTCTGCAGGTGGCAGCCGTAGCATCCCGGTGGCATTTCCAGGTGACTCTTCTCTTAGTGTATTCTTTACTTATATGCTATAAACTCTACGTTATTTCTCAGTTTATATTTTCTTTTCCTGGAGCTATGACCTGGTTTTACAACTTAATCCCACAGTTGATGTTAAGGATATGGATGAAAATTAATCAATATCACAGAAAATACAAGTTCAGAGTATGCATGGCATGGTTTTATTGTGTCCCAAATGTTTAGAACTTAAAATTATTTACACAACAAACCATATTTTGTGTCTCTCTCTCTCTTTGGAACATTGTCCATTCAGCAGTAGATAAAAGTCATGAAAGTTAGGGACTAGGTTAACCAGCTGGTAATATCTATGGTTTAACTCAGCAGTTAAAATTTGGAGTGAGACTGACCAGGCAGTGGTGCAGTGGATAGAGCATTGGACCAGGACACAGAGACCCAGGTTTGAAACTGCGAGGTCACAGACTTGAACAAGGGGTCACTCACTCTGCTGTAGCCTGTGGGTCAAGGTACATGTAAGAAAGCAATCAGTGAACAACTAAGGTGCCACAACAAAGAATTGATGCTTCTCATCTCTCTCACTTCCTGTCTGTCTCTCCCTATCTGTCATTCTCTCTGTCTCTGTCACACACACACACAATAAAAATTGGAGTGCAAGTTTCCTGTAACTTCTTAAATATTTTATAAGTTAATTTTTTTTTGTCCAAAAAATGCATTGTGTAAATCAAGTGCAACAAAAGGATATTGTGTTGAGTTTAAAATGAGATATTGATCTCTAAGGATATGATTTTCTTCACCTGTAATAATTTGTTTTCAAGTAAAAGAGCTTTTAAATAGGTTCATGGGCCTTAACTACTTCTAAGAAAAAGCTGTTTTGTTCAATTGCTGTTCTTGTCCTTTTCACCCAACATGAAATTGTAAGTGGTTTTCAGAATATGGGTGAAACTAGAGAACCAAATGAGAGCTAGAAATAAATGGGCTTGGTCCTATAAGCTATCACACAGTAAGAAAACATTATTTGTTCATATTGGAAATGGCTAAGTGGAAAAATAATGGACTTTTGCACTAGGCTGTACAAAAAGTTAGCCAGAGAGCTCCAGACTTGTGTATCCAATTGCCTTTTCATACCTCCTATTGGGTATCTTACAGGCAACTCAATTTATCACAACAGAAGCCAGACTTACAGTCTCCTGCCTCAAACCTAATATTCTATTTCTTCCTCTAGGAAAGATATCACCCTTCAACCAGTGAAATGTGGCAGAATAATGTGTGGACATGTTGGACTGTGTCTTTTCTCCTCATGTTTTTCCTTCCCAATTCATTTAAAAATGGTGACTTTCTCACACAGTGAGTCTCTCAGTGTGACTCCAAGCCTTAGGGATCTTGGCTGTGCTGAAGTAAGTGGCCTGGAGTCTAAGGCTGGTCTTTGGAGATGGCTTAACTCAGTTTCCGAGAGGAGTTGAGAAGAGGAAGGCTTTTGAGGACCAGGAGAGAGGAAGGAGAGGAACCCATCTTGGAAGAGAGGAGAGGAGTCTATAAAGATCTCTGCATGGGGATCTGGGATGGGTATGACCTTCAGGAGAATGACTGTACATCCCTAGGGAGGCTAGATTCAGCTGCATCAAAGGTTCTCGTGACCTGGAAATAGTAATTCTGTAGTATCCATAGGGACGAGAGAGATCAGGACAGTGGACAGCTCAGTGGTAACCAGTGTGGACAGACAACGATTGAACCAGGAGGACTGCTTGATACAACTCTGGAGAAGAGCCCATGTGGCTGGATAGGAGAAAGCAAGGTGGAGAGTGGTGCAAAATAACTGGAGAGAGAACCAGCCTTGTTACATAGGCCTTTCCTGATCATCCACTCAGCACAGGCTTCTTGAAACGAGAATGTTAGGTCAGGCCCTGGCCTGTTGGCTCAGTGGATAGAGTGTTAGCCTGGCATATGGATGTCCCGGGTTTGATTCCTGGTCAGGGCACACAGGAGAAGCACCCATCTGCTTCTATTTCTATCCCTTTTTCCCTTTTCTCCCTCTTCTCGGTTCGCAGCCAGTGGCTCAACTGGTTTGATCTTTGGCCCTGGGCGTTGATGAGAGCTTGGTTGGTTCAAGCATCGGCCTAAGGTGCTAAGGATAGCTCAGTTAATTAGAACATCAGCCCCAGATCGGGAAATGGTTCTCTTCCTGAAAGTGAATGTCATCGGGTCTTTTCATCTACTCCTGTCTTCCCCTTCCTCCCTTTTCCCTTCTCTTCCTGTCTCCCTTCCATCTAATGAGGTATGCCCACAACCAATATATAGAGAGGTCTGCCTCAGAAATGGTAGTATTAAGCTCTACCACTTAATAATTGTGTGACTCTAGGTGAGTCCCCTAATCAAGCTAAGGCTCATTGTGATTATTAATAAATTATTAATAAAGGGAATAATAATGATCCCAAGAGGATCTTTGAAAGAAATACTGTCTGTGAAGCACTTATCACAGGATCTGGTTCAATATGTGGGAATCACTGTGGTTTGCTGTGTCTTCTGACAGGCAGGAGACATAAGGACTCAGTGGTAAACAAGCCAAGATTCCTGATCTCATGAAACTTTCATAATGCCTTTTGCTTTCACATAAGCTTCAACTCTTTGGTCCCCTGTGTCTACGAGCCAGGCTCTAATATACTCATTTCTGAATAAGTACATTCTTATACTCTTATAATAAAGTTTCGGAAGAATCACAAGTAATTTTTAAAGGCTTAAATAAAAATGAATCTATTGTAAGGTATTTTATTAAAGTGGGAGGAAATATTCAATAAGTTGGAAAAAAATATTAGCTGTGGGTTTTTTTTTGTTGTTGTTCTTAAAGTTACCATAGAACATGGATGTGCACTTTTAACAGTTTGTAGTTTAAATATGTAGACTTATTTTTTAGGCAGTAAAGTGCAATAAAGTCACTGGCAACATACGCTCCTCCGACAGATGACACTTGACTATTTGTTACATTACTCTGCCTTCTCTGTTTGGAAATTGTTGCAGTATTACATTCAGTATCTCTATGATATTTAATGTTCCTCATAGAAATAAGTTTGCTATGAACTTACTTGTGCTGGAGGGGGGTGGAGCCATTGTTCTTACTGTTTTTTCTATAATGCTCTCTTTTTTTAAAAATTTATTCATTTTAGAGAGGAGACAGAGAGAGAGAGAGAGAGAGAGAGAGAGAGAGAGAGAGAGAGAGAGAGAAAGAAAGAGGGGAGGAGCTAGAAGCATCAACTTCCATATGTGCCTTGACCAGACCAGTGCAGGGTTTTGAACTGGCGACCTCAGTGTTCCCAGATCGATGCTTTATCCACTGCGCCACCACAGGTCAGGCTTACTGTTTTCTCTAAAGTGAACCATGTGGCTCAGGTCAACACGTTTATCCCTGTCCTCATGCAGTGAGCACTGTTCATTTTAACTCTAATGATGCTTGTATTTCACTGCTTTCTTATCTGGGGATCTCCCTGTGATGACAAAAACTAGTCTTTAAAGAATATGTATGCAATTAATTTTTCAAAATATTTTTGTTGTTTAAGGTATATAGTAAGACACCTGAATATTCCTATTCAGGCCTCCCCCTCACTCAATTGTATTTTCCTCAAAGAAAGACTATTAACCATCTGTGTCTGTCTTTCCAGATCTCTTTCTCTATATTTGTATACATGTAAACTTAAACCATTTTAAGCTAGAAATTGTATATCCTGTTAATGAAGAATTATACTATATATATTGCTCTGCATGATTTTTTATTTAACAATACAGTGATCCCTCGCCTATCGCGGTGGTTAGGTTCCAGAACCCCCCATGATAGAAAAAAATCCACGAAGTAGCGACCTTATATTTATTTTATTATTTATATATATTTTAAGGCTTTATAAACCCTCCCACACTCTTAGAAACCTTTCCCACACTCTTAAAAACACTTCCTATGCTTATTTTACTGCAAAAATAATGAAAATAATAAAAATATAAAAATACATATATATATCACAAAATCCCACGATATAGTGAAAAATCCGCGATACAATATTAGATATATACAATTTAAAAATCTGCGATACAGTGAGACCATAAAAAGTGAACCGCGATAAGGTGAGGGACAACTGTATATCTAGGAAATCTTTCCAATTAGTACATATAGATCTGACTCATTCTTTTTAAGTCCCAGATAATTTTCATGGATCTTGTAATTAACCACTCACCAATTGATAATATCCAAGTTGTTTCTTATTTTTACCACCACAAATATCGATATTACAGACATCTATGTACATAGATTTGTTTTGGTATTTGTGTAAATATTTCTGTGAGATAGTCTTGATAGTAGACTTGCTGGATTTTACTTTATACTGCCAAATTATATGCTTACAATCTGTACCGATTATATTACCACTAATAATATATTTCTGTTGAATATATCACCAGGAGTGGAATTGTGGGAACCTAGCTAATGAATATATATGTTTAAATTTAGATAGTGTCAAAAGTATTCCAAAGTTGTTACACCAATTATCATTCCCACCAGCAATATGTGAAAGTTGCTCTACAACCTTGCTAATGTTTGGTGGTATCACATACTAAAATTTTTATCAGATGTTGGATGTATTGTAGTATCTCACTTTTATTTTATTCTTTATTTTATATTTGACTAAAGCAGTTAACCACTTTTCCAGATGAGTATGGATCATAGGACACCCTTCTTTGTGAACTTTCTGCTTAAGTTTGTTGCCCAATTATAAAACAAATTAGGTTAACTGTCTTACTTGTATTGATTTGTAGGATACAAATCTTTTCAGGGTTATATGTGCATTTTATAGATCCTCTACTCTGTTGGTTGCCTTTTCATTGCTTTAATGGTGTCTATTGATGAACAGAAGTTTTAAATTTTAATGTTGTCCAATTTATCTGTCTCTTTTATGGTTACTGTTCTTTGTGTCCCCTTTAAGACATTTCTGCCTACTCTCTAGTGATGAAAATACCTTCTCTGTTATCTTCTAGATGTTTTATTGTTTAATCTTTCACATCAAGACCGATAATCCACCCAAAGTTGATTTTCGTGTATGATATAAGCTAGGGGTCAAGATTTATTTTAGTCTCTATGAATATCCAATTTATGCTGAGCACCTTTTATTGAAAAGACCATTTTTCACCCACTGTTCTATAGTGTCACATTTTTCGTAAATCAAATGAATATAGGTCAACTCTAATTTATTTCATTGGTCTATTTTTCTATCCTAGTGACATTATCATACTTAATTATGAAGCTGTATAATAACTCTTAATATCTGGTAATATATGTCTTCTAATTTTGTTCTTTAAAATTGTCTGATCTATACTTGGCACTTTGTATTTTTCATATAAATTTTGGAAATAACCTTTAATTTTCTCTAAAAATATTTAGAATTTTGTAACAACTTTATTGAAGTATATTCAACATATAATAAACTGTACTTGTTACAGCATAATTTTATAACTTCTGACATATGAAATCAACTGTAATACTATTATAACAATCAAAATAGTAAACATATCCATTGCACTCCAAACTTTCTTTGTTTCTCTTTGTACTCAATCCCATCCTTCTCAGACCCCCTAACTCATAGACAATCACTAATATTTGTGATTATATAGATTTCTTTTGTACTTTCCAGAATATTACATAACTTGAAACATCTAGTATATGCTTTTTTTGGGGGGGGGGTCTAACTTTTTTTTTTATTAAGTGAGAGGCAGAGAGGCAGAGACAGACTCCCATATGCGCCACAACCTGGATCCACCTGGCAAGCCCCCTACCAGGCAATGCTCTGCCCATCTGGGGCCGCTACTCCATTGCTCAGCAATTGAGCCATTTTAGTACCTGAAGTGAGGCCACAGAGCCATCCTTAGTGCCCAGGGCCAACTTGCTCAAACCATTTGAGCCATAGCTACAGAAGGTGAAGAGAGAGAGAGAGAGAAAGAGAAGGAGGGGTGGAGAAGCAAATGGTTGCTTCTGTGTGCCCTGAGTGGGACCTGACTGGGAATCCAACCTGGGATTCCCATATACTGCCCAACGCTCTACTGCTGAGCCAACTGGCCAGGGTCATGGGGTCTAACTTCTTTTACTTAGCATACTTATTTTAAGATTCATTCAATCTGTTGTTTATCAATAGTCATACCATTTTATTACTGAATAGCATTCCATTGTATGAATTTGTTTATTTATTCATCTGTTGATGGACATTTGAATTGTTTCTAGTTTCTTTTCCATTATAAATAAAGCTACTAAGAACATTCATATGCAATTGTTTATATAGCATATGTGCTGCCAAAGTGAGCACTGCAATTGTTTATATAAATATTTACTTTTACTTCTTTTGAGTAAGTTATCTGGGAGTGGAATGTTTAGGTCTTTAGTAGTTGTATGTTGAATTTTTTAGAAAACTGTCAAGCTGTTTCTTAACTTGATTAATCATTTTACATCTCCACCAGTAATGTAGGAGAATTCCAACTATTTAACATTCTCAACTAGAATTTAGTATGATTAGTATTTTTTATTTTAGAAAGTCTAATAAACATGAAGTGATTTAATTTCTACTTTCCTAATGACTAATGATACTGAGCATCATTTTATTAGCTTACCTGACATCTGTACATCTTATTTGCTGAAGTATCTATTTAAATATTTTATCTAATTATTTTATTAGTTCTTTTTTTTTTGGAATGGACCAATCCTTTATTGTTAGACACTTCCACGAGGAGGTTGTCAGTGGAGAAGAACAAACATGAAAACCAGCCTCCAGCCAATGTCAGCTGCTCTGCTCAGGGTCTCCACTCCTCCTTGCCCAAGTGGTGGGGTGGAGGCGTGTACTTCCCTTCCTTTATTAGCTTATCCCGCTGCCTCATGATGGCGCTCAGACATTTCATCGTTTTCTGCCGAAGCATACATTCTACAAAATCATCATATTCTATCTTGCACTCTTTCTCTGCATGGATACCACCAATTCCATGTGCACACTCTATCCATTCCTTTTCAAAAGCATGGCACCGAGATGGAATCCTGTGAGGTTGCTCAGCACTTTGGATTGTCATCCAGCGGTCTAAGTCAATGCCCAGCCTTTTCTGTATATCTAAGAAAGGTATGGCGTCTCGCGGAGGTGCCCTTGTCCCCTCAGGGACCGTGACTACTGGAGATCATTTTTTTTATTGTTGAGTTCTGAGAATTACTTATATATTATGGATACAAGGCCTTATCAAGTACATGCTTTGCAATTCTTTTCTCCCTGTTTGGGTTTGTTTATTCTCTTAGGAATATATTCTGAAAAGCAGAATTTCTTAATTTTGGTGGAGTCCAATTTGTCTTTTTTTTCTATTATCAATCATACCTCTTGTGTTGTATATAAGACATCTTTGCTCAATCCAAAGTCACAAAGATTTTCTTCTATAACTTTTATAGATTTCAGTTTTATATTTAGGTCTATTATTCACTTGAGATAATATATCTATATGGTGCAGGATATGGATCAAAGTCTATTTTTTAAATACAAATATATATTCATTTTGTCTTTCTTCACACCAATACTTGCCTCTCGTGATTACTGTAGCTTTTTAAGAAGTCCTAAAGTCACATAATATTAGTCCTTCAACCTTGTTCTTTTGCAAAGTCATATTGGCTATTCTAGTAGTCCCTTTACATTTCCACTTGGATTTTAAAATAAACTAGTCAATTCCAGCCAAAAAAGCTTGCTAAAATATTTTGTGATTACATTGACTCTACAGATCAATTCAGGAAGAATTGATATCTGAACAATATTAAATAATCTGATCCATTCACATGGTATATTGCTCTATTTGTTTATGTATCCCTTAGTAAATTTTAGCAATATTTTGTCATTTTCAGTATACAAGTCTTACATACATTTTAATATCCCCAGTTATTTCACACTTTTGCTATTACTTAAATGGTACTTTTTAGTTAATTACAATTTCACCATCTTCATGACTAATATATTAAAAATATAATTATTTTTTGTACTTGCTCTTTTTTTCTGTAACATTGTTAAATATTTCCTAGTTCTGATAGCTTTACTGCAGCTTCTTTGGGATTTCCTACATAGGTAACCATGTAGTCTGAGAATGCAAAGAGTTTGCTTCTTTCTTTACTATCTGGATGCCTTATATTCTTTTCTGTTGTTATTGTACTGGCTAGATTCTTTACTACAGTTTTGAATAGAAGAGTTGAAAATGAACGTCCTTTATTTGTTAATGGTATTATAAGGAAAGCATTTAGTCTCTCACCATTAAATATATGTTCTTTGTATTTTGTAGATGCCTTTTATCAGGTTAATAAGATACTTTTCCACTCCTAATTTTCTGAGAGTTTCTTTTAAACCAGGAATGGATATTGAATTTTGTCAAATGCTTTTGCTGTATCAATTGAGATTAGCACATGGTTTTTCTTTTTCAGTATGTTGATATGGCGAATTATATTGATTGATTTTTGCCTGCTGGGATCTTGATTGGGATTTTATTAAATCTTAAAAAAAGGGAGGATTAATATCTTTACAATATGAGTTTTCCAAATTGTGGATCCCCATAATGTTTTGTAATTTTCTGCCTAGAACTCTTAGACATTTTTCTTCCTCTTCCTCCCTCCCTTCTTCTCTTTCTTTTTTTTCTTTTATTTAATCTTTTTCCTTCCTTCCTTTCTTTTTTCTTTTGATCTCTTTAAGAATAGGTTGCCTAAGCACTTGTTTTAAAACATTTCCACATATTTTTAGCCCTCTTTCCATCAAATGGTGGGTATACGCCCCCTTGCCTTGAGTCTGAGCCGAACTTAGGGACTTAACTGTGACCGGCAGAATGCAAAAGACGTGATGCTATAGAACTTTTCAGGCTGGGACCCATAAAGGCCAGGTCTCATCATGGATATTTTCTTTTAAATTTTCAACATTAAATTTCTTTAATAATTCAGCCTTTACAATTGTGTCTGGCACTAGACTCTATACGTATGTTTAAAAACTTTTTAAAATAGTGTCCTGTTATACCTCTGTGTATCAGGATGGAGTGGATGGGGAAAAGGGAGTGGAAGCAAACCTCGTGAAGAAAATATTTTTCAATTATAATTCTCCGTATGGGAAACTATGGCCTAAAGAAGTAAGTTACTTGCCCATGTGAAAGGAGAGATGACATTTAGGACTGCAAGCCATATGTGGCTCCAGCATTCTTGTCCTTTCCTCACCATGCTTATTACAGGCAAGCAGAGAACTTCACCACGGAGTACAGGTTTAATACATCATAGTTTCCTTGAAGGACACTTTATTCCGGGGTAATTAATTTAAATTTCAAAATATGCATGATTTATTGTATAGTAAAACAAATAGTCTGCCATCTTCTAAAAAGATAAAATAGGGAAATTCAAAAGAAAAGGTTATTTTTGCAACTGTTTTGGACTATACCTCCAAAATCATCAATTTATATTTATATTCTCTTTAGGCAGGAATTTTTAAGATTCATTATGTTTTGCTTTATTATTTCTGATCTAGGGAAACAACGAAGTGTTTTTGTGCCATGATTTGCAGGGCACTGATTATGCAATTCTAAAAGTTACTAAGTCCCTTTTGGTTGTTGGTATATGCCAAACATTGCAATTATCACTGTTCCTCGTTTATACTTAAACATTCCTGCAAAGTCAGCAATACTACGTCATATTCTAGGTGAATCATCTGATCCGTAGAGAGGCAATTTGCCTACATTTTCACAGACAGAGCAGGAATTCAATGTCAGGTCTGTTTGTCTCCATAGACTGCACTCTTAACCCCTAATGTTGTTTAAGCAAAGGATTTCTTGAATTGGAGTTCTCCATGTAACTCATTGGTTTGGGAATATTAGCGGTAGATATGGGGAATACTTGATTAGACTCATGTATAGCCTAATTGTGTATTCCAATGTGGTTAAAAATGGGATCGTTTTGTACAGGTTGGATCTCTAATCTCCCTGGATAGAATTCTAATTGCTTCTGAATGTAATTCACGGCTCCTTGCTGATTGGCCAGCTCGTTTGCAGTGAGGTATCATACCTATGCACACATCTGCTCAGCCATCTGTGGTATAAAATATTGTCAATCATTCTGACCTCAGGGAAACCATGCGATTCTACTTTTGGAAAATTACTGTCCTCTAGAAAGATAAAGCAGGGTGCCAGTGGTAGAGATATTTTAGCTTGTCTTATTTTAGATGAATTCCTGGGTATATGGATTGTAGACAGAGGATTGAAAAGTACATGAATAATCTTCCAGCCTGTGAAAGCAGTTTATTTTATGCCAACTAGATCACTAGGTCATAAGTTTTCCTTCCTAGGACACACGATATTATCAAGCCTGACTGTCAATGCTGTCAGACCAAATGAAACCTGTTTTTGGTAGTCGTGACTGTGGTGGAGAACAGAGGTTGGAGAAAAGGGGAAAAATGAGCCATAACCCTGCTGGTAATCCAGCAGTTCCTTAGGAAAGGCACCAGTTCAGTGAAGTGATAAGTCTTCTAGTTGACAATTTATTTAATTTTTTTCAAAAGGTGTGAAACTATTACATACCCCATCCCACACTACCTCTGCTGTTACCAAGCCAATGCACTTTGAACAACTCTATCTCCCATATACATCCAATCAATGCACACTGACTTTTCGGATTTATTCGAGCCCTGTATCACAAATGTCGAAGGTAAGTCTCCATAGGGAGATTTTATTTTAACTTGTAGCGATGATTCTTAAAGGAACTTGATTGGGTCAGGAGACCTTGGGCTACTTCTCATTCCAGATGTGCAGTTTGGGCTTATTGGGATGTATTTTCATTATTTCCTCTACCTTTGTAGACAGAATTCACAGCTTGCAGTTATATAAATGGAAACTACTTTTAGTGACATGATATGACCTTCCTCTTCAGAACTGGCCCTTTTCCCAGTCTCAATGAATAGGGCTGTCATCTGCCCAGTGGCTCATGCCAGGAACCTTGGACGTATCCTGATCCCTCCACTCCCTCTGGCTATATTCAATCCATCACAAAGTCTTTTTACTTAGCTCTGAAATAGCCCTTTATGTGGCCTCCTTATCACCCTCTTGCTCCCCCTCCAATCAGTATTCTTCACACTGTAGCCAGAATGATATTTTCAAAAGTAATCTATCAGGGTGTTAATTTATCTCGTGCATATGGTTTTAGTTTCTACTATGTCTAAAAGGTATAGCGGGGGAACAAGAAGACAATGTTCTTCTTCTGTCACGAAAAAGCAAAGCAAATTCTATCAGGCTTCTTCCCGAGTTCCCCTGACCCCAACTTCAGATTAAAACACTTTGATAGATTTCTAGTTATTATTAGCTTAAAAACCAAAATCAAATGGCCTTCATGATCAGGTCTCTATTTTTCTAGCCTCACCTTTTGTCAACATCCACTTCACTCTAACCACCTGCCTTGTTTTTTTTCCTTAGTTATACTATCTCCCCTGACTCTTCAGGGCCTTTGCACATGCTATACTTTTTGCCCAGAATACTTTCAGCCTCCATTATCCATTCTCAGTTCTCAGATCTCAGTTCAAATGTCTCCTACTCAGAGAAGTCTTCTAAGATCCACCAGACTAGGCCATATCTTCAAATTCTATAAAAGTTTCATTTGTGGCAGTCACCACAGTTGTTCTTGGAATTAATTAATTACTTAATTCCTACAAGTGTTTAGTCACCGTGAGTTTTTTGCTCACTGCTTATAGTCCCAGAGGCCAGCATACTTTACAGGTAATAAGTGCTCAGAATGATATATATTTTCTAAACAAATCATATGGGCTCATAGAGCTGGCCTTTGCCTGCTTATCCAGTCTTGGCTTGACCACAAATGCTAATGGTGTTTGAGAAAACAGGTTCCTGCAGTAAAGATTCCTAAGAAGCAATTTCATCTCCTACAATTTTTAACAACTTATTCTCCCTCTGAGGGCCTCAATCTTGGCACCATTATAAAGGTTATGGTAAGGATTAAATGGAACAATGACAAAAATCACTTAGCATAGTGACTGGCATGGGATAAGCACTTGATATGTGATAGTCATCAAAACTATAACAATCAATCATTATTTCTTAACATGGCCTCTGTCTGCACTCATAAAATAACAGTACTTGGTCTTTCCTGCTGTAAGTTATATATAAACACAGTGTTCCTTCGGGTAGGAGGACTTTAGAAATCCTAAATTTCATTTTCCTTAGTATTTTGAACTTCAAGAGGATTAGCTGTTGGGTCAGAGACTGCTATTGTCACCTCATATCTATTCTCTCCTTCTGTTGTAATAATAGAATTTTTAAGGACACACATTATCCAGAAAATGTCCACATTTACCAGCTTTCCTTGCACTCAGGTGTGTCCATTTGATTACATTCTGGCCAATGCGATAATGTTTGTGGCAGATTCTGAAACATTTTCCAAGAGAGCTGGTGTATGTCCCTGGCTTTTTTTTTTATTACTTCCCCTTTCCTTCTACTTTATTGGAATTCCAGAATAGTGGTTGGACCTGGAGCTGCCATCTTGAACTACAAGGTGACATGGGAATGGAGGCCTTGCAATTCAGAGCTGTGAGGTAGAGTCTAGATTCCCAAGGAATCTTTTTAGGTTAAAGACTTCTTCTGTGGATTGGAGCCAACACACAACTCTGGGCTGCAGCCCTCCTAACTTTGACATCAGAGAGAAGCAAATTTCTGTCTTGTTTCAAGCCACTGTTGTAAGAAATTTTATTGCAGCCCAAATGAAATCTAGCCAATATAGTTTTGTACTATACAAGATATGAAAGGAACAAGAGTGTCCATGCCTTCTTCCCAAGTCCTATGAGGTGGTGATTCTGACATATTTTCCTCTGAGACGTATAAGCACAATGCAGTGATCTGGCTTCAGTTCTCCAGAGACCAGAAAAATCTTTCGACAGGCCTAAATCAGAGTCTCTGTACATTATTTAGCTCATCCAATCATTCATTCTTACACCAGCTATTGTATTGGTCCATAACTCACTATGAAGCAGACACTGTTCTGGGTTTTTGGGATATATCAATAAGCTAAGAAGCTGAACTGAGTTGTATTTGAATAGACTTCTCTTGTTTCTGAGAACCTCCTTGCTCACTGCAGGAGAAACAGTCATGTTTCTAAGCGTTATTCAATATTTTTTTGGCATTAGGGAGACCACTATATTTGGTGAAGAGACATACAGTTAACATAGGCATTTTCTTTAGATTTCACTGTTTGTGAAGACAAATGAAAAATGGCTCTTTTATAACATTTTAAGATAAAAAATTTGGTCATCATAGGTTGAGAAGAAGCTTAGGTCATAGGTCATAGATCCTTTCATCATTTCATCTGGACAGGATTTCTTCCTTTATCTTTTCCAAAATATAGACCAGCCACTCAGGAATATAGGGATGGAGAAGCCACGTGGTTACAGTCAAGGTGGCAGGCCACCAGCCTCAAGTGGCTCACCAAAGACACAGGGCAACAGTATTCCCTCCTTCAGGTTCAATTCCTGGTCTGCTCTCAATGACGTTGGGCAGAATATCATTAAAAGAGGGCAACTGCTCTGTCTTGCTTAGCCACTTCCAGCCCATGCCAGCCCCCAAGAGGCCATAATTATCTCAGCATCCTCATATCCAGGGTTGATCTGCGTAATCTGAGATCTTGTTTTTCTAATATAACCAATTTTCTCCTCTCTTGTTGCCTTCAATTGTTATTTAGCTGGTAACAAGGATCCATGTGCGGCAAAATTCTGGACTATTTCTTTATGTTTTCTTTCCTAATTCAGGCAGATAGTACCCCTGTTTTTCCTTTCTTCAGAGAAACTTTGTTTCAGGAGATTCCTGTTCTGGTTTCCAAATGTATAAACTCTTGAGTATACTAGGACTGCTGGAGAAAAGAAGGCTATGTGATTACTCTCTGCACCATATCAATGACCATATCCAAGATGCGGTAGGAATTAGGGGGCTGTCTGGTGGAGTAGGAATTAGGGGGCTGTCTGGTGGAGTAGGAATTAGGGGGCTGTCTGGTGGAGTCCCAGAGAACACAGGCCCATAGAGCACCATTAGGCTGTGGCCAAGTTCTTGAGTGGCATAGAAGTAGTAGACCAAGGAACCTGATAGGACCCCATGGGTAGGTGCTGAATAATTTAGAAGTGACCTCTGTGGAGGGATGACCAATGACAAGAGGGCTCAACACTGTTGGGAACCCTCTATCTCTTTGAATTGGCACTGTGTGAGAGAGTCTGCACAGGGGGAACCTCAAGAACAAGCCTGGTTGGCAGGTTGCTTGCAGTTGAAATTAAGATGAACTATATGAAAATGAAAGCATGTGTCATTTATTGCATGCCTGTATTTGTATACTGAAGCAGAGTATAGTGAATATGACCATGGCTCATAACTGGCTGTCTTGCTTAGTGGCTGTGTGGCTACGACAAACTAGTTACCAATAATGATCAATATATCTCAGTTGTTTCATCTGTACAATGGGGCAGTAGTAGCATTTACTGCATACCTTTGTTGTGGGAATCAAATTATTTAATCTATATAGTACTTGGTTCATAGTAACCATTCCATGTATTAGTAGTTGTTAAGATCACCAGTTTATGGAAGATTTGTTTTTTTTCTGTTGGCTATATTCTTATTTATTGATTTTTTTTTTAATAACTAAGAGGAAATACTTTGGAAAAGAAATGAAAAGCTATGGTATTAGGAAAACGTTGATCACTGAAAAACAATAAAAAGTGAAAGTAACTATCTTTGAGGTGATTTAGAAAAACTTAGGAAATGGTCTTGAGTTCACAGAATTTAACCTTTTCTGAGAAAATCTTTCATTTGGTACACTAAGGAGTACCTGACAGATATAAATCCATGTGTTGCAGTATCCACATTTGTTTAATTTATGGCCAAATATTGCAGACGCTGTTCCCTACTTCCCTTCCAAACTAACTCAGAAAACATCCCCTCAACACTCCATCTTCCATGGACACCCTGCCTTCTGGTGTTGGGGATTTTTAATCCAAACCTACTGCCTGTGCTTGGGTAATATAGAATAAACACCAATAAATACTGTCGCTAGATTAATTATTTCAAAAACCTCTAATGTAGTCAGGATTTCAGTTATGTTCTGCATTTTGATTTAATGCTTATGAAGTCTAGTTCATGACTTGTACACCCTTGTTTCCTGTTTAGATTTTTAGCCAGGTGCACGAGAGAAAAGCATCTCAAACTTCACAGTGTGCACGAACCACCTGGGAGGTCTTGTTAAAATGTAGGGTCTGATGTCTAGGACTGGGTGGGCTTGAGTTTCCACATTTCGGACAAGCCCCAGCAGATGCCCATAAAGCTGATCAAGTACCACACTTTGAATAGCAAGGACATAGGTTCTGACAGGAAAAATAGACCAATGGCAGTGTTGAGAGGGTCTACGACAAGTTACCATAGGAGTCTGTTGATTCTCCTCTGCGCATTGGAAATGTAACAACCCATTAGGAATTTTTTAGATGCAGTTTTCTCTGGCAGCTGGCCTGACTAAATGACCTCTAACAGTTACTACTCTCTCTGTAGTTTTGTGATTAGATTACCAACTGCTGTGTGGTGTAGTGTTTGATTCCATAAACATTCATTTGCCCACATGGTACACAGTGTTCCCCCAGGTTGTTGGATGATTTTTTTTTAAGGACCAAAAGTTGTTTATTAAAGTTTGTGCTCTGTTGTTTGTTATACTATGATATAAAGAAATGTATTCATATAAAACAGTGTTACAAAATTAGAAACATAGTCAAAGAGGGATAAGGTGTTGAAAAATTTCAATCTTTATGAATAACACAAACTGTTAACTCACATTCAAAAAGAACAGAAAAGAGGAGGCAAGCCTGAAAGTATAAGGAAATAAAGGTGTCACTGTGATGCATTTTCAGGAACAGTACCTTCACCTCTAAGCATCTTTCAAATAATAGCTAGAACGCAGGCACCAGAAATTTGTAATAAAAAGTAAATTACCTTAAAGGCACAAATAAAAATGTTAACACAAGTGTAAAAGCAGGACCTGAAGATGGCAGTAGAGTAGGCAGACACACAAACTCCCAGCTCACACCACCAAACTGGATTACAAAGTAATTTAGGAACAATCAGTCTGAAAAACCAACTCTGGACTACAAGAACAGCTCTAAAAAACCAAGGAGCAAAGAAGAAGCCACACTGAGCCTGGTAGGGAGTGCTGAAGAGTGGTGGGTCTCCCCCACTTACAGGAATGTGTGTGTGTGTGGGGTGAGGCTAAAAGAAGGGCTCTCATTCCAAGGAAAAGAGTCGAAAATATCACTCACAGCCACTTGCCTGGGGACCTATGAACAAGGTGTGTTGAAAGAGCTGGCTTGTCTTCCAAAAGAAAAGGGGGAAGACAGAAGCAGATGGTGACAGGAAAAGGAATGCATGGGATGACCTGAGAAGCTGACTCATCCAGTGCTGGAGGCAACCATAGCTGGGGGAGGGGTTGATCCTTCCACATAACACAAGACTAAAGTGGTTCTGGGTCATCCTTCTCAAGATATCTCTCCAGCTCCAAATAGCACAAGACACAGCTGAAAACAAGAAGTGGGGAGAAGGGGCAGTAACTCAGGTCTCCATGGAGTTCTGAGATACACCTCCTCCTACTGAAGCAGAGAAAGCACCCTGCCCCTGGAGAGAGTAACTGGCATATCAGGCCTTCATAGTCTCAGGTTACACCCACTGCATTCCTGGTTACAGTTTCAAATATGCCCCCTGCTGAGAGAAGTAAATAAGACTACCACCAAGTTAAGAAAACTGAGAAGTAAACAAATCAAGACTTCAAAGTGGCTCTACTAAAAAAGCCAAATCCGACAGTGGATTACAAACAACAGCTGATGCCAACCCAAGAAGACCTAGAAATAACACAACTGAAAATTGGAGGCAGACAACACCAAGCCTAGACTCAACCAACTCTACAAGACCCCAAACATACAGACATAATGAGAAGACAGAGAAGTGCAATTCAAATGCAACCACAAGAGAAACCTCCACAAAATGAACTGAGTGATATGGAAATAACCAAACTACCAGATGTAGAGCTTAAAATAATGATTGTTAGGATGCTTAGGAATTTTAGAATGACAATGGATGGTCATTACGAACACCTAAATAAAGAGATAGCAAGTATAAAAAAGGACATTGAAATATTAAAAAGAATCAGTTGGAGATGACAAATATAATATCAGAAATGAAGAACACAATGGGAGGAATTAAAAGCAGGATGGATAAAGGTGAGGATGGAATCAGTGAGTTGGAGCACAAGATGAACGAAGGCATGGAAGCAGTGCAGAAAAAAGAAAAGAGACTCAAAAAGTCTGAAGAAACTCTAAGAAGGCTCTGTGACAACATGAAGAGAAATAACATCCACATCATAGGGGTTCCTAGAGAAGAAGAGAAAGAACAAGAGATAGAAACTTTGTTCAACCAAATCATAGCTGAAAACTTTCCTAAATTGATGCAGTGAAAGCTCTCACAAGTTCAAGATGAACAGAGATCTCCATTAAAGAGAAACCCAAAGAAATCTACACCAAGACATGTCATATTTAAAATAACAAAGCTAAGCAATAAAGAGAAAATATTAAAAGGTGCTAGAGAAAAAAGGCTATTACCTATAAAGGAACTCCCATAAGGATGACATGTGACTTCTCAACAAAAACACTTGAGGCCAGAAGGGAATGGCAAGAAATATTCAAAGTAATGCAGAACATGAACCTACAACCAAGACTATTTTATCCAGCAAGGCTATCATTTAAAGTTGAAGGAGAAATAAAAAGCTTCCCAGAAAAAAAAAAAAAAAAAACTTCAAGGAATTCATTAAAACCAAACCAATGCTGCAGGAAATGTTAAGGGGCCTGTTGTAAACAGATCAAAGTGGGAAAAGAATTTAGCAAAAGAGGAATACAGCTTTAAAGAATAAAATGGCAATAAACAACTACATATCAATAATAACCTTAAATGTAAATGGATTAAATGATCCAATCAAAAGACATAGGGTAGCTGCATGGATAAAGAAACAGGACCCATACATATGCTGTCTACAAGAGACACACCTTAAAACAAAAGATGCACATAGACTGAAGGTAAAAGGATGAAAAAAAATTTCATGCAAATGGAAATGAAAATAAGCTGGGGTAGCAATACTTATATCTGACAAAATGGACTTTAAAACAAAGGCTGAGTAAGAGATAAAGACGGACACTACATAATGATAAAGGGAGAAATCCAACAGGAAGATATAACCATCATAAATGTCTATGCACCTAATATAGGAGCACCTAAATATATAAAGCAGACTTTGATGAATATAAAGGGCGATATAAACAGCAATACTATAATAGTAGGGGATTTCAATACCCCACTAACATCACTAGATAGATCCTTAAGAAAGAAAATTAACAAAGAAACAGAAAACTTAAAGGACACACTAGATCAACTCAATTTAATTGATATCTTTAGAACCTTTCACCCAAAAGCAGCAGGATATACATTATTTTCAAGTGCTCATGGTACATTCTCTAGGATAACCACATGTTAGGGCACAAAAGCAGTCTCAATAAATTTAAGAAGATTGAAATCATATAAAGCATCTTCTCTGATCACAATGGCATGAAACAAGAAATCAACCACAACAGAGAAACTGAAAAATACTCAAACACATGGAAACTAAATAGCATGTTATTAAATAACGAATGGGTTAACAATGAAATAAAAGAAGAAATAAAAAAATTCCTCGAAATGACTGATAATGAACATACAACAACTCAAAATTTATGGGACACAGCAAAAGCAGTCCTTAGAGGAAAGTTCATAGCACTACAGGCATTCCTTTAGAAGCTTGAAAATGCTCAAATAAACAACCTAACCCTTCATATAAAAGATCTAGAAAGAGAACAGCAAGTAAGGACCAGAGGTAGTAGAAGGAAGGAAATAATAGAGAAAAGAGTGGAAATAAATGGCATAGAGGCTAAAGAAACGATACAAAGGATCAATGAAACCAAGAGCTGGTTCTTTGAAAGGGTAAACAAGATTGATGAACCTTTAATGAGACTCACCCAAAAAAAGAAGAGAGAGGACTCAAATAAATAAAATTAGAAGTGAGAGTGGAGAAATAACAACCAACATAACAGAAATACAAAATATTGTAAGAAAATACTATGAAGAACTGTATGCCAAAATATTAAACAACCTAGGTGAAATGGACAAATTCCTTGGAACATATAATCTTCCAAATATCAATCTGAAAGAATCAGAAAATCTAAGTAGATGGATTACAACAAAAGAGATTGAAACAGGTATCAAAAAGCTCCCCCAAAACAAAACACTTGGGCGTGATGGCTACAATGGTGAATTCTACCAAATATTCAAAGAAGAACTAACTCCTGTCCTTCTCAAGCTATTTCCAAAAATTCAAGAGGAAAGAACACTTTCAAGTTCCTTTATGAGACGAGCATAATTCTGATCCCAAAACCAAGCAAAGACAACACAAAGAAAGAAAATTATAGGCCTATATCCCTGATGAATTTAGATGCTAAAATTCTCAACAAAATATTAGCCAACCGGATCCAGCAATACATGAAAAAAATCATACATCATGATCAAGTGGGATTTATTCTAGGGAGGCAAGGATGGTACAATATTCGTAAATCAATCAATGTGATTCACCACTTAAACAAAAGGAAGGAGAAAAACCACATGATAATTTCAATAGATGCAGAAAAAGCATTTGATAAAATCCACTACCCATTTATGATCAAAACTCTTAGCAAAGTGTGAATACAGGGAACATACCTCAACATGATAAAGGCCATCTATGACAAACCCACAGCCAACATCATAATTAATGGATAAAAATTAAAAGCAATTCCCCTAAAATCAGAAACAAGGCAGGGGTGCCCCCTTTTACCACTCTTATTAAACATAGTACTGGAAGTCCTAGCTACAGCAATCAGACAAGAAGCAGAAATAAAAGGCATCCAAATTGGAAAAGAAGAAGTAAAACTGTCACTATTTGCAGATGATATGATACTGTATATAGAAAACCCTAAAGTCTCAGTCAAAAATCTACTAGACCTAATAAACAAATTCAGCAAGGTGAGAGGATATAAAATTAATGCACAGAAATCAGAGGCATTTTTATACACGAACAATGAAATGTCAGAAAGAGAAATTAAGAAAACAATTTCCTTCACTATTGCAGCAACACAAAAAAAATAAAGTACTTAGGAGTAAATTTAACCAAGGAGGTTGAAGACTTGTACTCAGAAAATTATAAAACATTGATAAAAGAAATCAAGGAAGATACAATCAAGTGGAAGCATATACCGTGTTCATGGTTAGGAAGAATAAACATCATTAAAATGTCTATATTACCCAAAGCAATTTATAAATTCAATGCAATTAAAATGCCAATGACATACTTCAAAGATATAGAACACATATTCCAAAAAATTTATATGGAACCAAAAAAGTACAAAAATAGCCTCAGCAATCTTGAAAAAGAAGAATAAAGTGGGAGGTATCACACTTCCTGATATCAAGGTTTACTATAAGGCCATTGTACTCAAAACAGCTTGGTACTGGCATAAGAACAGGCATATAGATCAATGAAACAGAACAGAGAAGACAGAAATAAACCCACATCTTTATGGACAATTGATATTTAACAAAGGAGGTAAGAGCATACAATGGAGTAAAGACAGTCTCTTTAACAAATGGTGTTGGGAAAACTGGACATCTACCTGCCAAAAAATGAAACTAGACCACCAACTTACACCATTCACAAAAATAAACTCAAAATGGATAAAGGACTTAAATGTAAGTTGTGAAACCATAAGCATCCTAGAAGAAAACATAGGCAGTAAGCTCACCGACATCTGTCGCAGCAATATACTTGCCGATTTTTCTCCATAGGAAAATGAAATAAAAGACAGAATAACAAATGTTACTATATCAAACTAAAAAGATTTTGCACAGCTAAAGACAATAAGAACAGAATAAAAAGACAAACCACACAATGGGAGAACATATTCTACAATACAGCTGATAAGGGGTTAATATCCAAAATTTATAAAGAACTTGTAAAACTCCACACTAGGAAGACAAGCAATCCAATCAAAAAATGGGCAAAAGAAATGGATAAACACTTCTCCAAAGAGGACATACAGATGGCCAATAGGCATATGAAAAAATGCTCAACATCACTAATCATTAGAGAAATGCAAATTAAAGCCACAATGAAATATCACCTCACACCTGTCAGAATGGCGCTTATTAACAAAACAACACATTATAGTGTTGGCAAGGATGTGGAGAAGGAAAGGAGAACCCTCCTGCACTGCTGGTGGAAATACAGACTAGTGCATCCACTGTGGAAAACAGTATGGAGATTCCTCAAAAAATTAGTAATGGAACTGCCCTTTGACCCAACCTTCACACTTATAGGAATATATCCCAAGGACACCATATCAGCTACTGAAAAAAAGAAATGTGCCCCATGTTTATGGCAGCATTGTTCACAATAGCAAAGATCTGGACACAGCCCAAGTGTCCGTCAGTGGATGAGTGGATTAAAAAGCTTTGGTACATATATACAATGGAATACTATGGGGCTATAAAAAAAAGAAGGAAATATTACCTTTTGCAACAATATGGAGGGGCCAGGAAACTATTATGTTGAGTGAAATAAGCCAAGCAGAGAAAGAAAAATATCATATGACCTCACTTATTTGAGAAATCAAAGAAACAATGAGAACTGAGGAAAGGAATTGAGACAGAGGAGGGATGGAAGGGACCAGAGGAAAAGAGGACAGAGGGAAAGGGGATGATAGGATGGGATGAACCTGAAGGGAAGGGGAGGAGGGCGCTGTAAGGAGGGGGGCAAAAGAGATGTTGAGGGGAATATGGGGGAGGGAGGATGCTTTCGGGGTGACACTAGAATCTATGTAAACATAATTAATTAAAAAAAAGAACCAAAAAAATAAACAAGTGTAAAAGCAATATTATGTAAGATTCAAACCCTATTTTAAAAATCTTTACAAATGTTTAAAACTATATAGTAATTCATTACCCAAATATTCTTCTTGAATTTACCATTAAAAAGTGTATCTAATACTCTTCCTAATCATAAATTTATGTCAACATTAGCTCATAACATATGTATGTAGCACCACAGTACCCAAAGTGATGAACAGAAACCAGCTCCCTGCTAAAAAGTACAGAAAGGTTTTAGAGCTAGTGAAATAATTTATTGCAAACCTTATTTACTATAAAAGAATTTTTGGTTCATTCTACTGTATTCATGCTCCCTCACCATCTTAAGGGAAAGACAGTGAATTAACTTTCTTCTAGTAAAACAGTATTTAACACATTTGACAGTTAGAAATATTCCTTTTACTCCTTTTCCTTTTATTTATTTCTTTTTAAAGAATAAATCACTTTCACAAATCTAAAACTCAAACTTTTCAAAGCTCAATTGATTTTCTGCAACTACACGAAGACACATGGGCCATACAAGAGCAACTAACCACTCTCCCAAGTCTAGAATACAAAATTGATGGATGTCACATATTAGCTTAAAACAAATTTCATCATTCGGAGTCTATGAAGGAAACATCCTACAAACACTACATTCAGGAAGACAAATTTAAGATTACATGTTTCTAGAATATTTAACATGCAACGCCATCCCATACAGCAACAAAATACTGAACCAGAAAGAATGTTTAAAAATCTGGAACCTGTAATCAGGGAACTGTATCTGTCAAATAATAAGTGAGTTATAATTTTTTTATTTTCAGAAAAATATTTTGTAAAGCGGAGAGCCAGTGTTTAGTTGGGAGCTGCAAAATCCTCCATTCTTGCTCTAACTGGTCACTGTTCCAAAGGTCACCACCAGCCTCCAGGTATCAGATTACTCATCACTGAAATCTAAAATCCATCCTTACTATTGTATCCCTAGTGTCATTGTTCTATGTGGCTGACAGCAAGTTTTCTCAGTAAATCCACAGATGCTTCTTTATTTTAGCATATAAAACAGCTTACAATGTTTCTGTTGCTTTTAGCAGTCTATCAATCAAATACTTAAGAAATCATTTCGTAGGCAAGGTTTATGAACGACTCGAAAGTAAAACTAGTAATTTCTGGAACACTGTAGTGGTTTTGTTATTAGAGCTATTCCAAACACATTTAGAATTTTTAAAGAAGCTGTGAAAACAAGAACAAATATAAAGATATATAAGAATTTTTGCGATGATTGCTTCTTTGCCAATTTTGACTCATAAATTATTTGAGGAAAGCATCCTAAAAATAGTGGTAGAAATGATAAAGTACTACTTTCAGGTGATTCAAGTATCAACTTGGTGTGCATGGAAGTTCACCAATTTCTTCCCCTATGATTTCACATCCAAAATGCTACATTTTGTGAAGTATTGCTATTTAGAAACCCATAAAATCAACCTCTTA
Source organism: Rhynchonycteris naso (assembly GCA_037038555.1). Classification (NCBI taxonomy): domain Eukaryota; kingdom Metazoa; phylum Chordata; class Mammalia; order Chiroptera; family Emballonuridae; genus Rhynchonycteris; species Rhynchonycteris naso. The sequence continues at coordinate 23,519,011 of CM073000.1, forward strand.
AAGGAAATCTTTTTTGGATGTTGAAGTTGTCTTTTAGTAACCTTAATGCCTCTACTATTTTGATATAACCAAACGAAACATTTTGAAGTATATTTCTTACAGTTTCTGGTTCACTTCTTTTAGATCGGTTGAGGCTGGTAGCAAAATTTAGAACAGAATAGGTTTTCATATTTCAAAAAAAGAAGAGAAGAGCGTGGAGTACAGAGATGAAAGGTATGGAGGCTCTATGCTAAAATCCTGTCTTTGCTCTGTGCTGGAATCATCATAGGCACCACTCCAATCCTACTGAGATTCGGGGCCGCTACCTTAGCGAGAGGGAGTGCTGGACTCAGGATCGCATTCAGAAGCTTCACTGGGTACTTAGTTATACTGAGTCTTTTCCTTTTTTAACAGTGAAATGCATGGATCTTTTTATTTTACTGACAAATACATACATATTGTATATGTTTAATGCATGAAGCATGTTTTGATAAATGTATATACTGGGAAATAATTCCCCCAACTAAGTTAAATCAACCTATTCATCACCCCATTTATTGTTTAAAAAATTTTTAATTATTTTTATTTTCCAGTTGTAGTTGACATACATTATGATATTAGTTTCAGGTACACATGCGCCCCAGTCACCAGACATTACATAACTTAATGACTAATCATCCCAATAAATCTAACACCATATATAGTTATTAGAATATTGATCATTTTCCCTACACTGTACTTTACATCCCCAAGACTATTCTGTAATAACCAATTGGCACTTCCCAATCCATTCATCTTTTTCACCCATCCTCCTAACCCCCTACTCTGTCATGAAGACAATGACTACTTGGAGTAGCAAACCTGTCCTTTGGTTCCTGTTCCTCACGGGGCACCATTTCTTACAATGACAAAAACTACTCAGAGACCAGATGAAATGCACAACAGTCCTAGTCAGCAGATTGAAGGACTGAAGCCCCATTCACAGCCTCACTCAGATATTTTTTAGCAAGTATAAATAACTCAAGGAAGCAGAAAGAAGTTCTTGGGGGTGAAGTAAAGGACAGGGAACATGCGAACTTCTAATCTCTGTACTGAGAGCCTGAACATTTTTTATTGCTAAATCTTATTCTGCTGTTTTGCTGTTCCAGCATGCACTGTCTCCAGTACAAAGTCAGAGGCCCCTGGACTCTTGTCCACTCAAGGATTTTGCCCTAGGGCAAAATTGATCATTTTCTCTAATTTCTATCCTAACTGTGCATGTTTTTACAGCATGTTCCCACACTATTCTATGTGACAACTATTAAATGTTACTTACATCTGTGAGTATGTTTCTGTTCTGCTTGTTCATTTACTTTGCTTTTTAAATTTTTTTGTGTGTGACAGAGAGAAAGACAGAGAGAGGGACAGACATGGACAGACAGGAAAGAAGGGAGATGAGAAGCATCAATTCTTTCTTCTTTCACCTTAGTTGTTCATTGACTGCTTTCTCATATGTGCCTTGACCAGGAGGCTACAACAGAATGAGTGACCCCTTACTCAAACCAGCAACCTTGGACTCAAGCCAATGACCTTGGGTTTCAAGCCAGTGACCTTTGGTCTCAAGCCAGTGACCATACGGTCATGTCTGTGATCCGAAGTTCAAGCCAGCGACCCTGCGCTCAAGCTGGTGAGCCTGCACTGAAGTCAGATGAGCACTCACTCAAGTCTGCAACCTTGGGGTTTCGAACCTTTGTCCTCCACATTCCAGTCTGATGCTTATTCACTGTGCCTGGTCAGGCTAAATTCAATTGTTGATAGAGATGTATTTCTTGCCATTTTATTGTTCATATTTTTGATATTTTTCTTCTTCTTCTTAAAGAAGATCATTTAACATATCATATAATACTGGTTTAGTGGTGATGAACTCCTTTAGTTTTTTCTCATCTGAGAAGCTCTTTAGTTGTCCTTTGACTAGAAATGATAGCTTTGCTGGGTAGAGTAATCCTGGTAGTAGATTCTTGCTTTTCATTACCTTGAGTATTTACTGCCAATCCCTTCTGGACTGCAGAGTTTCTCTTGAGAAATCAATTGACAGTCTTATGAGAGCTCCCTTATTGCTTTTAAGATTATTTCTTTGTCTTTAACCTTTTGCATTTTAATTATAATGTGTCTTGGTATGGGCCTCTTTGGGTTCATCTTGTTTGGGACTCTGTGCTTCCTGGACATGTGTGTCTATTTCCTTCATCAGGTTAGGAAAGTTTTTGGTCATTATTTTTTTCAAATAAAATTTTAATTTCTTGCTCTCTCTTTTCTCCTTCCAGCATTCCCAAAATTGAATTTTAGTGTGCTTTGAGTTTTCCTAAAGGCTTCTTATATTATTCTCATTGTTTTTTATTTTGGCTATTCTGATTGGGTGTATTTTGCTTCCTTATATTCCAAATCACTTATTTGATTCTCAGCTTCATCTACTCTACAGTTGATGCTCTGTAAATTATTCTTCATTTCAATTAGTGTATCCTTCATTTCTGACTGGTCCTTTTTTATGCAGTTGAAGTTCTCACTACGTTTATTGAGCATCCTTATTACCAATGTTTTAAACTCTTCATCTAGTAGGTTGCTTGTCTCCATTTTATTTAGTTCTTTTTCTGGAGTTTTGTTCTGTTTGTTTTATTGGGGGGTTGCATGTTTATTTGTCTTCTCATTTTGGCAGCCTTCCTGTGTTTGTTTCTATGCACTAGGCAGAGCTTCTATGTCTCCCAGGCTTCGTAGCATCTCTTAATATTATAGGTGTTCTGTAGGGTCCAGTAGCACAACCTCCCTGATCACCCAAGCTAGGCACTTGAGGTGTGCCCTCCTTGTGAGCTGTGTGTACCCTCCTCTTGTAGCTGAGCCTTTATTGCTATTGGTACTTGAATGAGAGAGATTTACCTCCAGGATGATCAGCTGCGAGGAGTGGCTATGATCACCAACTACTAACCTGCAACCGCCATGGAGAGTTGGCTGTGCAGGAGCTCACACCACAGACCAGGGCTTACTTCAGTGGGGTGAACTTACTTCCGCTGAGTTCACCCGTGAGTGAGTCACTTGTGGAGGTGGTTGGGTGATGATGCTTCAATGTGGTCTGAAGCTGTCCACTGGATGTGCTAGTTTTGGGCCTCCTGTGAGCTACAGGCCAAGGTCAACCACCACCTGTTTTCTTCCCAGGGCCGCCAGCATGAGTTACAATGCAATCTGCAAATGGCTGCTACTTATGCTGGGCTTGGAGATGTCTGAGCAAGGTCAAACTGTTAACTAAGGCCAGCTGCTGCTAGAGCTGGGCCTGGGGCCACTCACTGAGGGGTACAGAGCACACTGAGGTCTGCTGCTGCTTGTTTGAGAGATTTTTTAAAAATCTGAAGCATGGGCCAAGATAGGCCATTCATATGGAATATCTTCAAGAAACAACCTGAGTGGGCCTGAAAGTTGGGTGGGGTGGGGACTTAGGAAATCATGAGGGTGGGGCAAACAGTGGGAGCCAGGTTGATGGAGACTCAGATATGGCGCCTACCTGCCGGCTATGTGGAGGGGAGGGCTCATCAAAAGAACAATGACCTTGCCAGCACTTCTGTCTGGGAGAAAGCAGCTTCCCCCTAAGCTCTATTCATGATATTGGACAATTCAGGTCCTCCCCATATGTCTCTGGTGCCTTTCAAGCTGTTGCCCCAGCACTGGAGCTCAGGGGAAGTGAGTCTGGGTAAGTCTGTGCAAATCCTTTAAGAAGAACTCTCTGGGACTCCAGCAGCTCTCTGTCTCCCTCAGCCTTCATTTCCACTGGTTTTTACAGCCAGAAGTTATGGGGACTTCTTTTCCCGTCACTAGGACCCTGGGCTGGGGGTCTGGTATGGGGCTAGAACCTATTGCTCCTCATGGGAAACCCCTGCAGCTCATAAATCTCTCCTAATTTTTCTCTGCCACATGTTGGTGTGGCACTTGATCATTCTGGGTCTTTACCCCTTGTACCAGTCTCCTTGTGGCTTCTTCTTTGTATCCCTAGTTGTAGGACTTCCATTAAGCCAGATTTCAGGTGGTTTTGAATGATGGTTGTCCTACAGTTTAGTTGTAATTTTGATGTGGCTGTGGTAGGAGGGGAGGACCATGTTTATGTCATCTTGACCAGAAGTCTCTATGCTGAGTCTTGGGATAGCGTTCCATGTTGGAAAGAGACATGGACCCCAGGGATGAGTGATTGCTGCCATGTAGCTTCTCGTAGTAAACATCTGGCTCTTTGGAAGAGGCACATCTTCCCTGATACCATGATGAACTTCCTTCTCATAATTTATTTTCCTCTGCACTTTCTGTCACAGAAAAAATGATCAGAAAATTAAAAATCGATCTGCCTTTTGACCCAGCTATCCCACTTTTAGGAATATACCCTATGAACACCATAGCACTGTTCGAAAAGAAGAAATGCGCCCCCATGTTCGTGGCAGCATTGTTCACAATAGCGAAGATCTGGAACCAGCCCAAGTGTCCGTCAGAAGACGAGTGGATTAAAAAGCTATGGTACATATATACTATGGAAAACTACTCAGCCATAAGAAACGATGACATCGGATCATTTACAACAAAATGGATATACCTTGATAACATTATACGGAGTGAAATAAGTAAATCAGAAAAAAAGAAAAACTGAGAACAGCATGATTTCATACATAGGTGGGACATAAAAGTGAGAATATGACACATGGACAAGAGAGTGGTGGTTTTGGGATGGGGGGAGGGAGGGAAGAGTGGGATAGGGAGGAGGGGAGGGACACAGGGAAAACCAGATTGAAGGTGACAGAGGACAATTTGACTTTTGGTGATGGGTATGCAACACAATTGAATGATAAGATAACCTGGAGATGTTTTCATTGTACATATGTACCCTGATTTATTGGTGTCACCCCATTAGAATTAATAATAATTATATATATATATATATATATATATATATATATATATATATATATGATCAGACAGATGAGTACTAGCCCAGCAAGCTTCCTATAATAGCTCCTGCAATTGTTCCAGCTCTTTTTGAAGGAGGAGCAACACCCAGCCATAATAGGCATTAATCAGACCCAACTCTGTTGTTGACCGTACAGGTGTATGTCCCAGAATACTCAGTAGTGTTATTTCCCCCCAGATATAACAGATGAAGTTATTGCAAGAATTCTCAGCTGAATCTTATTTCCAACACCAGGGGCTTCCCTTCCCTCCCCCTACTTTACACTGATACATGCCCATATCTGACAACTGTAAATTTGTTACATTTATGGACTCATCACCAGATTTGAGATCACTACTTATAAAATGTACTTGTCCTTTCTGTACTTGATATTAGTCATCATAAACTTTGTGTCCGGAATATAAAATAATCACTTGATTCTCCTTCTAATTATCCACTGGTGATAGCAGCCACTGGATGTCCAGTGGTCCCTGGTCTTCCAAAATAAGGTTTAATTTGCAAGGCAAATAGGCAGTTTCCTTCTTGACTTTTTCAGTCATCTGGTCAAAAGTGGTGACGTCAGCAACTCTGCTCAGGAGCCAGAAGTGCCCAAGGTGGCAGCTTGGCTGTAGGCGGTGACTGCAGGTAGGGGGTGCTCTCCCCGGGTCTTAGTCTCCTGGCTCCTTGCTGGCTCTGACTGGCTGCCAGCTGCAGCACCACGGCACCTTCATGGAAGAATTTTTAATCAATAGATTTCCAATATGCCAGCATTTTTTTATAAGAGAAAGTTTTCTTAGAAAGTCAGAGAGGGAGAAGAAATGGGCTTTAGGAAACAAGTTGCAAAAGCCAAAGAAGGGGGACCCTGGGAGCAAGAGAAACCGCTGGGTGGTGTGCCTTTCGGAGAGAGAATGCTCCAGCATTTTTAATTTTGCTGTGAGTTTACTATACTCTTAACCAGCTAAGTAAAAGGTAAAAGCCTTGTGATATTCAAATATTCAAAAAGAAACCTCTTGAATATGTCAAATAGAAAATAGTATAACGTAGTGGTTCTTAACCTTTTTTGAGGTACCGAACCCACCAGTTTCATACGTGCATTCACCGAACCCTTCTTTAGTGATAAATAAAATATGATTTTTTTTTCCAAATTCAAGACATAGGTATATGTTTTTTTTTTTTACTGGTGCACAAAATGAGCCATGCATGAACATCACCTTGCTCAAAGAACAAAACCAACAAAGTGCATGAACTTACAACAAATTACAGTATTACTTTATTCTGGCCTCCGCGGCAGAGGCTTCTCCGAACCCCTGAGATCAACTCATCGAACCCCTAGGGTTCGATAGAACCCAGGTTAAGAACCACTGGTATAACATATACAAATATAGAATTAATCATTGGGCGATACATAGCGACTCACTATAAGGTACTTCTCTCACCGCCCATAATTAAGTACTGCATTTCCCCATGTATAAGATGCACCTTAATTTTGAGGCCCGAATTTTGAAATAAAATGTATTGCATAAAGTTACTGAACTCAAGTTTTATTCATCATAAAGTCCATACGACTCCTCATCACTGTCAAAACTCCCATCCTTTAGCTTGTCCTCATCTATGTCTGATGACGAATCACTGTCTTCAACAATAAACACAAAAACAAGCGTGTAAAACTGGGAAATGCAGGTAAAATATCTATAATCACTGTAAAGATGCACCCAGCTTTTAGATCCCTAATTTTTTGAAAAAATGTGTGTCTTATACATGGAGAAATACTATATCTTTATCTTTTCTTATCCTAATTTATCAAGAATCATGGAACTGCAAAGAGCTGAGGTAAGAGAATCCCAGTTTTCATAGTTAATGAATAATATTGATGATGGAGGGGGTATGGTGGGATAGAGAAAGATACAAAAAATAAGTTCATTTTCTTGTTAGGAGTTTCAGATCGTGTTGAGGAAAACACTCACCTGTATGGAACCATTAGTGAAGAATCGAAGACGCTCTCCTAACAGTGGCTTTCAAACTGTGGTCACTGTCAGAGTCACCAGGGTAACTGAAAAGAGAAACACAGGCCTTACTCCATGTCAGTGCACCTGTGGTCTCGGTTAGTTCTCCAGGGGAGATTCCCCTACCCACCAGACTGTGAACCACTGATGGAGTATAAATACAGTGTGTCCGTAAAGTCATGGTGCACTTTTGACCTGTGACGGGTCAAAAGTGCACCATGACTTTAAGAACACACTGTACTTGGTTGCTAATTGACAGCAATAATGTAGTAGATCCGTGTTGCTAATGAGATTTCAGAGGAAAGGTGGGGCAGGAAATTGGAAGAAGCCTTAAGGAGAAGATGTGGTTTAAAGGGAGACTCAGGGAATGTGAAGAGGAAAAGGGAGTCAAGGAAGGCTTTCATGTAAAAGTGTCTTGAGCTTAGAGTTGGTGGGACTCTATGGCTGACCTAAATGAAGAGAAGGGATCAAGTGAGACGTGCTCTTCTGAGAGAACAGTTTGAGGAAGGCATAGAAGCAGTAAAAAATTGTGTTTATGTTCACTGGAAAATCTAAGGGAAAAGAATAACTTTGGGGAAAAGCCCACTGATTTTTGCTTAATAATGCAAAATAAATGAGGCTAAATTGCCAGGTACAAGTTTCTCTGGCAATTGCAAAGGTTTAAGAAAATAATCACCCCAGCACAATGTTGAAACATATCCTGTAGCTGTTATTGACTCATATGTGCAAATTCAAATTCAAATTATTAGAAAATATAATTACTCTCTGACATTTTCCCCACACGTGTTAACCAAACAGACAGCTTTTCCCTGAGCATAGAAAGGGTTGTTTTCAGGCAGTTCTGGACTTGCTATAACTCCTCCTGCCTTTTACTTAATTTTTCAGCTGGATTATTGCTTTTTAAAACTGGAAAAATATATAATATGTGTTAGTCAAATTTAGACAGAAACATGTGCAACAAACTTTTAGGGCCGATTTTTTTTCTTCTAAAGTTCAACAGGAAATTGCTGAACACTTGGTTGTTTTTTATTTTTTATGAAATTGGGTTTTTATGAAGGGTGCTGTTATTTAATGAATCATGCAAGCTTTTTGGAAGGTATGTAGTGCAAAGAGAAATTGTAATATAAGATGCACACTCAGAAATGCATTTGCTTACTGATTTGATTGAGAAAGATTGGAGAATGTAAGCAAACATAGGTCATATATACCATGTTGGTCTAATATAAAGCGAGATAATTGTTTTGTCTACCTATGATGTTATCGGTTTGGTCTATTCAATGTTTAGTATTTAAAAGACAAAATAAACCTAACCAGGCAGTGGTGTAGTGGATAGAGCATTGGCCTGGGATGCTGAGAAACCAGGTTCTAAACCCTGAGGTCGCTGGCTTGAGTGTGGGATCATACACATGACCCTATGGTCACTGGGTTGAGCCCAAGGTCACTGGTTTGAGCAAGGGGTCACTGGCTTGGCTGGAGCCCTGTGAATGCACATATGAGAAAGCAATCAATGAACAACTAAGGTGCTATAATAAAGAATTGATGCTTCTCCTCTCTCTCTCTCTTCCTGTCTGTCTATTCCTGTCTGTCTGTCCTGCAAAATAAATAAATAAACAAACAAACAAATAAATAAAATTAAAAAGAAAAGAAAAAGAAAACCAAGGTGATTTAATGCAAACTATAAGTTAAAATATTTGGGCAGCTTTTAAAAATTAGCTATTGAATTAAAATAATCAATTTGTTATACTATATAGATAAAATTTAAATAATTTTTTAAAGTTTATATAATATAAAAACTGGGTTAAAGGCGCCAGTTTTATTTCTTTTCTTTACTCACATATCCACCATTGATTTGCATTGACTGGTAGCTGCATTTTCTGATATCTATAAAAATATGATGAAACTGTAAGTACATATTTTATTGCTTCATATGCATTTTGAAATATCCCCTAGTTTTTGTGAGCAGTATATTTGCTTCTCTTCAATAAGTCACTTCTAGTTGATCAGATGCAGATTTACTGTTCAGTATTCCTAATCCAAACTCTCTTGTTTGGAATTTAGACCTTTATTAACTAATTAGACAAATAGTGGATTTTTCCTTTTTTCCTAGATAGTAGATTACAGTGACTGTCACAATTTTGAAAAACTCCAAGCTTAAAAAAACCAATTTCTAAGGTAAAGAGAATTAGCATTTGGATGATATTACATATGTGAAGATAGCAATGAACTCCTGGGTGCTGTTTATTTACCCTTCCCCCTTTTTCAGTTAAGAAGAAAGTGAAGTCTATCTTTAATAACAGCTGGAGAAATGATTAATGTATAAAAGGGTCATTGGACAAGAAGCCTGGTGTAGTGATACTTACTATTTTGTGAGGATATGATTAGTCATACCTTAATTTCCTAAATGGGTTCTATGCCTTAAAAAATCTGCTTTGTTGTTAAGAAGAGTATTTAAGATCTGGTTGTCACTGTTGTGCATTTCAATAAAGCTTCAAAGTAAGATGCAGTGGAGGGGAGGGGAAGACTGGGTGACAATACAGAGGGACGGTGAGGTGCTTGAGCTCCAAAATATAATTTAAGTAAACAAGCCTTGGTTTTAAAGACGAAGAAAGCCTTTAAATGGACTCTCCCTTCGAGGTTTCAGTGAAACACTGAGGAGAAACACATTCTTGAATGCCAGAGATGATTCTAGATACAACTAAAATATTCAAACTAAGAAACATGTCAAACATAATAGAAACCTCTCGAAAGTTATGTAAATGTCTATGTACCCATTACTGAGATTACAGAAATAACACCTTTTTTTTTTGCCTAATTTACCTAATATTTCTCACTGTCATGAAATACCATATCTATTTATATCTATCCCATCTATATATCTATCTCTATCTCTATCATCTTTATCTTTATCTAAGTATCTATCTATATCTGCATCATCTCCCAGCCATGCCACCCCTTTTCTTCCCAGAGCGAGCCTCTCTCCTGAACTCGGTATTCAGCATCCCTATGCATGTTATTTTACATCTGGTATACATGAATCCTTCAAACAACATTTGCCTTACTTGGCATGTTTCTAAAAAGGGAAATAAACAGCATCGCATTGTATATATCCATGTTGCAATTTGCTATTATTCCTGTTAACATTTTTTTAAAGATTTATTCATATATACTGCCTTCATTTAAATACCTGCATAGTACAGGGGGTTCTTGAGTTATGACAGTCTCAACATATGACATTTCAAGTTTACAATGCTCACTCCCAAAAAATGTAAAATACTTAAAAAAATTGAGACATTAGTGTTTCAGCTTATGTCATTAGCATTGTACTTATAAGCGACATGGGTGAACTAGTTTGGTAGCGTGCAGTGGAAGAGTAACCAGTAACGTGGCATATGAGTGAGAGAGGTGGTGTTCCCCCGTACACTTACCTACATCATTTTAGACTGTTACTACTTTTCTGTGGCTTAGTTGAGGTTTTATGTTCTAGATTATGATTTTACAACTGTGCGTGTTAGGTGAGTGACTTAGGCTAGTATATGTTCAACTTACACCAAAATTTGGATTAGGTCACTGTCGCAGGAATGGAACTATCATAAGCCGAGGACCCGCTATATTCCATTATGTAAACATGCCAATTTATCAATTAGTTTTTCAGTTGAGGGAGAGTTATGTTGTTTCCTCATCGTACCAACAGTGCTTCTATGAACATCTGTGTTGGTATCACCTTGTGGCTATAAGTAAGAGTGAAGATTTTGACTCAGGACATACTCATATTCTTCTTTCTTAGGTATTGTCAAATTGCTTTATAAATTGACTGCATTAATTTAAAACCTCACTGTAATTGGCTAGAAGACATAATTTTCTAATATCTCTGGCATGGCTTTAGGTGATTTGATTGCAAAAATTTCCCATACAAATGGGTTTAAAATGGCACCTCCTTGGTTTGTATTTTCCTGCTTGTTGATGAAATTGTGTATATTGGTATATTAGTTACCTACGAATAAATCTAATTTAATATGTATATAAAAATAGCTAGCCTGACCTGTGATGGCGCAGTGGATAAAGCGTCGACCTGGGAACACTGAGGTCGCCAGTTCAAAACCCTGCACTGGTCTGGTCAAGGCACATATGGGAGTTGATGCTTCCAGCTCCTCCCCCCTTTCTCTCTCTCTCTCTCTCACTCTGTGTCTCCTCTCTAAAATGAATAAAAAGAAACTTAAAAAAGAAAAAAGGAAAAAAATAGCTAAAAACCTATCTATAAATATATATATGGAAATTATCACTGTCCCAACGTTACACTTTTAACTTACTGTATTTTTGTAGAATATTATAATTAATATGTTATGGATGAAAGCTCCTCTAATTATTTTTTTCATAATTATCTTCTCTAGTCTTGACCTTTCCTCTTCCTTATAAATTTTAGCAATAAGTAGCCAAGTTTTGGGAGAAGCCTCTTAAATTTATAGCATTGAATCTATAGATTTATTTGCAGAGAATTGATTGCCATCTTGAAGTCTCATTCATGAGTATGGTATATTTTTCTATCAATTTAGGTCTTTATGTCTTTCAGGAATAAAATTTTTATAATTTTCTCATTTATATTTTTATTAGATGTATTTATAGATTTATATACAAATTTAGAGTTATTTATAGCTTTATTTATAGATTTTTAAAAAATAGTAGGCACAGAGAGACTAAATAATCTCTCTATATTATATAAATGGTAGCTTTTAAATATTAAATTTTCTAAGCATAGAACTTGCATTCTATTGATGAGAGGTAAAGTTTAAGCATTATATAAAGTAATACATGTATTATTTTATATATATATAATACATGCATATATGTATATGTATTTACACAAATATATATACATGTACATATGTTAACTTGTATAAATGTATATGTTAGATGATAAGTGTACTTTGGGAAAACATTTCCAGGAAGAATGGCGGGATATGTTAGTGGGTGATGCTTGTAATTTTAAATAGGGTGATGAGTGAAGATCTCATTTTGAAGGTGACATCATAGCAAAGACTTGCAGTAGGTAAGAATGTTAGCCATGCAGATATCTGGTGGAAGAAGATTTCAGGCAGAAGGGACAGCAAATGCCCGTGTCCCAGACGGCATGTTTCTAGGAAGAGCAAGGACATGTCTTTTGTGTGGAGTGAGTATGAAAGAAGGCAGTAAGGGACAAGTCGTAGAAGTGACAGGGCAAACAGACTAAATAGTGCCTTGACAGTCATCTTAATGCTTTTGGATTTTTATTTTGAGTGAAATGAGAATTCAGTGGGAACTTTTGAGCAAAGAAATAATATGATATAGCTTGTATTTAATAGATCACTTTCTCTGCTGTGTTGAGGCTGGAGTAGACTAAAGGGACGCATGAGCAAAGCAGGAGACTGTAATAAATGGAAAGAGGATATATAGGTGGAGGTTGTGGGAAGCGGTCTGGCTCTGGAAACTTCTTTTGAAGGTAAAGCCAAAAGAATTCGATAACGGTTTGGATTTGTAATTCAGTAGAACAAAATGTTAAAGATGACTTTAGGTTTTTGGCCGAAGCAATTCTTTTTCCTCATCATGTTATGTCCTTTTGTATCTCTAATAATTTATTTTCCATTCCTTAATTCATTTAATATCTATTATACAATAAATTAATGCTGCTAAGTATTAGTTTTTCATTTTTAACCTTTCTGTGGCCTTCTTTACCAGTCCAAAAAAATTTTTTTAAACCCAAATGCAGATCTTCTGATTTTTAATAGGTTAGTCTATTTACATTTATAAGTTAGTGTTATTTATTCCTATAGACTTACTTGTTATTCGTATAGACCTTATTTTTCTTTTGCTGCTCTTTCTTTCTTTTACCTTCTACAGTTTTGGTGCCATTTTTTAGTCTTTTATTTTATTTAGTGTTTTGGAAGTTATATATTTTATATTTATTCTTTTAGTAGTTATCCTTACATTTGTAACATACCCTGCTTGCCTTAATAAAGTCTAAGGTAATCAATATTTCTCTATTTCTCCCAAAGAATATCAGGATAGAAAGCGTTTGACCTAATACTCCCTTTCATCTTTTATTTTATTGTTTTTATATATTATTTTAAACTTTTCATAATAAAATTTCCACATATTCACAAAAGTGTAGAGAAAAGTATGATTAATCTAATGTACTCTTCACTTGGCTTCTATAATTACCAGTATTTTCCCATTCTGTTTCATTCCTATATTTCATTTCTCCCCAGACCTTCCACTTGTCATTGGACATTTCAAAGAAGACCCTAGACATTATATCATGCCAGATGTAAATAATTGGATATATTCTTTTTTTAAAGTAATTTTAATGGGGTGACATTAATAAATCAGCGTATATATGTTCAAAGAAAACATCTCCAGGTTATCTTATCATTCAATTATGTTGCATACCCATCACCCAAAATCATATTGTCCTCTGTCACCTTCTATCTACTTATCTTTGTGCCCACCCCTTCCCCATTTCCCTCCCTCTTCTCCCTCCCCCTACCCCGAAACCACCTCACTCTTGTCCATAACTCATAGTCTCGTTTTTATGTCCCACTTATGTATGAAATCATGGTGTTCTAAGTTCTTTTCTGTTTTACTCTATATAATGTTATCAAGGTCCATCAATTTTGTTGTAAATGATCCAATGTCATCATTTCTTATGGCTGAGTAGTATTCCATAGTATATATGTACCAAAGCTTTTTAAACCACTAGTCCTCTGATGGACACTTGGGCTGTTTCCAGATCTTCGCTATTGTGAACAATGCTGCCACGAACATGAGGGCGCTTTTCTTCTTTTCGAATAGTGCTATGGTGTCCTTAGGGTATATTCCTAAAAGTGAGATAGCTGGGTCAAAAGGCAGTTCGATTTTTAATTTTTTGAGGAATCTCCAAACTGTTTTCCACAGTGGCTGCACCAGTCTGCATTCCCACCAGCAGTGCAGGAGGGCTCCCTTTTCTTCACATCCTTGCCAGCACTTATTCTGTGTGGTTTTGCTGATGAGCACCATTCTGACTGGTGTGAGGTGATATCTCACTGTGGTTTTAATTTTCATTTGTCTAAGGATTAGTGATGTTGAGCATTTTTTCATATGCCTATTGGCCATCTGTATGTCCTCTTTGGAGAAATTTCTATTCATTTCTTTTGCCCATTTTTTGATTGGATTGTTTGTCTTTCTGGTGTTGAGTTTTATTAGTTCTTTATAAAATTTGGTTATTAACCCCTTATCAGACATGTTGTCGAATATGTTCTCCCATTGTGTGGTTTGTCTTTTTAGCTGTGCAAAAGCTTTTTAGTTTGATATAGTCCCATTTGTTTATCCTGCCTTTTATTTCATTTGCCCGTGGAGATAAATTGGCAAATATATTGCTGTGACAGATGTCGGAGAGCTTACTGCCTATGTTTTCTTCTAAGATGCTTATGGTTTCACGGCTTACATTTAAGTCTTTTAACCATTTTGAGTTTGTTTTTGTGAATGGTGTAATTTGATGGTCTAGCTTCATTTTTTTTGCAGGTAGATGTCCAATTTTCCCAACACCATTTATTAAAGAGGCTGTCTTTACTCCATTGTATGCTCTTTCCTCCTTTGTCAAATATCAGTTGTCCATAAAGATGTGGGTTTATTTCTGGGTTCTCTGTTCTGTTCCATTGATCTATGTGCCTGTTCTTATGCCAGTACCAGGCTGTCTTGAGTACAATGGCCTTGTAGTATACCTTGATATCTGGAAGAGTGATACCTCCTACTTTATTTTTTCTTTTTAAGATTGCTGAGGCTATTCGTGTTCTTTTTTGGTTCCATTTAAATATTTGGAATATGTTAGTGGTATTTTAATTGGTATTGTATTAAATTTATAAATTGCTTTGGGTAATATAAACATTTTAATGATGTTTATTATTCCTAACCATGAGCACGGTATATGCTTCCACTTGTTTGTATCTTCCTTGATTTCTTTTATCAATGTTTTATAATTTTCTGAGTACAAATCCTTAACCTCCTTGGTTAAATTTACTCCTAGGTACTTTATTTTTTTGGTTGCAATAGTGAAGGGGATTGTTTCCTTAATTTCTTTTGCTGACAGTTCATTGTTGGTATATAAAAATGTCTCTGATTTCTGAGTATTAATTTTTATCCTGCCACCTTGCTGAATTCATTGATCACATCCAGTAGTTTTTTGACTGAGATTAGGGTTTTCTATATACAATATCTATCATCTGCAAATAATGACAGTTTTACTTCTTCTTTTCCAATTTGGATGCCTTTTATTTCTTCTTCTTGTCTGATTGCTATAGCTAGGACTTCCAGAACTATGTTGAATAAGAGTGGTGAAAAGAGGCACCCATGCCTGGTTCCTGATCTTAAGCATATAAAGCCCAGGACTAGTAGAAGGAAGGAAATAATAAAGATCAGAGTGGAAATAAATGACACAGAGGCTATGGAAACAATACAGAGGATCAATGAAACCAGGATCTGGTTCTTTCAAAAGGTAAACAAGATTGATGAATCTTTAACTAGACTCACCAAGAAAAATAGAGAGAGGACTCAAATAAATAAAATTAGAAATGAGAGTGGAGAAATAACAACTGACACAACAGAAATACAAAGTATTGTAAGAAAATACTATGAAGAACTCTATGCCAAAAGATTAGACAACCTAGGTGAAATGGACAAATTTCTTGAATCATATAATCTTCCAAAAATCAATCTGGAAGAATCAGAACATCGAAACAGACCAATTACAACAAATGAGATTGAAACAGTTTTCAAAAGACTCCCAGAAAAGAAATGTCCTGGGCCTAATGGCTTCACAAGTGAATTCTACCAAGAATTTAAAGAAGAACTAACTCCTATCCTCCTCAAGCTAATTCAAAAAATTCAAGGGGAAGGAAAACTTCCAAACTCCTTTTATGAGGCGAGCATAATTCTGATCCCAAAACCAGGCAAAGACAACACAAAGAAAGAAAATTATAGGCCTATATCCCTGATGAATTTAAACACTAAAATTCTCAACAAAATATTAGCCAACTGGATCCAGCAATATATGAGTAAAATCATATACCATGATCAAGTAGGATTTATTCTGGAGAGGCAAGGCTGTTTCAATATTTGCAAAGCAATCAATGTGATTTATCACATAAACAAAAGGAAGGAGAAAAATCACACGATAATTTCAATAGATGCAGAAAAAGCATTTGATAAAATCCAGCACCCATTCATGATCAAAACGCTCAGTAAAGTGGGAATACAGGGAACATTCCTTAACATGATAAAAACCGTCTATGACAAACTCACAGCAAATATCATACTAAATGGGCAAAAATTAAAAGCAATCCCCTTAAGATCTTGATATATTCTTTTAAAGAGATCTTCTCTATTTTAGTTTCGACCTATATGTATTCCCTCAAGTTAATTATTACTGTGGTTGTTTTACACAGTAATTACCTATTTAGATTTACCCACACATCTACCAGTTTTATTGCTCCTCTTTGCATTTTGTAACCCATTTATTCATTTTGGCTTCAGTTTTCTTCTTCCTAACTGCCATTTTTTGGTAGTTATTTCAGCAAAAGTGAATGCTTGGGGCTCTTTGTGAATTCTGAATCCTTGCCTCAGTTCTTTTCTGGGTATACTCTCCCTGTTGAATAAATATTTATCTCAAAATAAAATAACTAGCTTGCAGTTATTTTTTTAAATTGTTTTTTCTTAAATTATATTTATTTATTTATTCATTTTAGAGGAAAGGGAGAGAGAGAGAGAGAAAGAGAGAGAGAGAGAGAAGGGGGGAGGAACAGGAAGCTTCAACTCCTATATGTGCCTTGACCGGGCAAGCCCAGGGTTTTGAACCGGCAACCTCAGCATTCCAGGTCAACGCTTTATCTACCGTGCCACCACAGGTCAGGTGCTTGCAGTTATTTTTAATAACATTTTGAGTGTTGATATAAGAAATATACAAACCTTTCAGAGTTTTTATGAGTTGATTTGAGTCAAACTGATGCAAATTACTGGGAAGCAAAATTTCAACAGATTGAAAAAATGCTTCAGAAAATAGCAATATTACTGCTTATTTTATACATCAGAATCAAAGGAGAAGGTGTAAGGGTTATATGAAATCCATTAATGATAGACTAAAGAGGCAGAGAAAGCAAAGCGAGGAAATCTCTGGGATTGGATAAAAACTAAAGTGAATGAACACATACTTTTACATAGGGATAGTTAATAGTTAACAATTAACAATGTTCTGCTTTGGTGGAAGACTGTGCCCAGGGTTCTGGAAAAAGGGAAATTACCCTGACCTTCCAAATGTATGTTATTGTGGATGCAAAAAGACAGTAGACAGTTTCCGTTAAAATAAAGATTGACATTTGTCAGGACAGATACTAGCCTAAGACATGACTACCCTCCATGACTTCCTTTTAACTAGAAAGTTTCATTTTCAGACCATTCTGTGTGTTTTTTTTAGATCTCTGACATTATAAGGCCCTCCATGCTCACCTCTCCTAAGCTTGTCAGGTTTAGAATGTAGCTTTTTCATCCACATGAGGCTATTTCCTCATTGCCTTCTACGGTAACTTTTGAGAAATCAGCTACTAATCTAATTGCTGTCTCTTTCGTATTTTATCAATTCACTGATCTGTTTTTAGCTATGGCTTTTTAGTTTGTTTATTTTGAGCTTCTTAAAGCTATAAATTCATAGCTATAATCAATTTTGAAAAAAATTCTCAGCTATTGTCTCTTTAAATATTGCCTGTCTCCCATTCTTCTGAAAACTTATATTTAAAATATATTGGATATTGTTAGTTTCTTTTCCATGATTTTTAACTTGTCTCTTATGATCTCCATCTCTGGGGTGCAGTAATTTTTTTCAGATCTTTCATTTCTCTTATTTTCTTTTTCAGTTATACATTTCATTTCTCAAAGCACCAGTTTATTTCTTTCCAGAAAGTTATTGAGTACTTATTCATTTTCACAATGCCGTACCTTTTGGGGAAGAGTGCTTACTTCTTTCTCTTATTACTTTAAACATACTCTTTGCTTTATTTTTAGATTTTCTTTCAGTTATTTAATGGTCTTTCAGCGTTAACTTCTTATTTGTATCTGTTGACTTACCTATGTGTAAAGCCAGTAGCCACAGCCACCATCACAGCTGCCTGGCCCATGCAAGTTTGCATTTGATTTGGACAGACGTTAATAAAACAATGGAGCCAAGAACTGGTGGGCCATTACTCTTAATCCTAGCTCGCACCCGGCCGGTGAGAAAATACACACAGTGGGAAAACACTTCCCTTTCCATTCAGGGCTCCCAAAGCCACTGATTCATCTGAGTATTCCTAGAATCAAAGGTTTCTACCTCACCAGCCTTATTCACCTCTGTTCCCCATCTCCTTCTTTTTGCACAAACTCTGCACAAAATGGCTTCTCCTTTAACACTCCCCCATCTTGGCTTCCTCTCCACTTCAGTGCCAATGGCAGAAACCAAGAGAGAGAGAGCCCTAAGTCTGCCCCATTTTATAGTGTAGAAATCAAAGCCTTTAAGTCAATATACAAATAAAAAAGTCTCTGATATAAAGCAACTTATCTGAGGCATAAAATGGATTCCTCATAAGAGTGCACCAGCCCACATCATGCAACTGTCAAGGGTGTGGAATTCAGCTTAGTTTTGAAAAGATCTTAGTATTAAAAGGGTGGGAAAGGCTTAGTCTTAAAACTAAGCCTTAGGCTGTAAGGAAGGACCTTGCCAGCTTACAGCCTGTCTCTCACACCCAATGCAAACTATAAGCGAGCAACATATATATCATATTTGCAAACTTACTTGACTAACATTATGGTAACTTTGTCCTCAGGTAATCGTGACTTAATTTAGGAGAAATTTGTTTACTGCTTTGGGGGGGGGGGGCGTGGTGAAAATCTCTCCTTGAAGTCTAGGATGTGGAGGAATTCTCCAGAGCAGTTTTTCATTTCCTTTTGCTATGTGATCCAGGATTGGTTGTTTTTTCATGGTAATTTCTCAGTTTAGAGGTCCCCTGGCAACCAAAGTAGAAGCAATTAAAATTATAAGACTGTGTGACTTACTAGTCTGGAGTTTACATTTATCTGGGAATAACTTTCTCTTTTTCTTTATCTTTGGTTTAGAGTTAGACGAGGTTCCCTGTTGCCTTACTTTGTAGATTTAAAATAAATGAGTGTTATAGCATCTCTAGAATGCTATAACATGCTACAAAAGAAAGTTGTAATTTTTTATGGTAAACACGGAAAACCTGGAAAATATACAAAGAAAACAAAACTTTACCCTTTATACTGGCATCAGGTTGACACTAACACTTTGATATTCTTAAAGTTTTATTTTTTGGTATACATTTACTTTCTTTTTTCAAAAAAACTAAATCATATACTATAATTTATTTTATAGCCATTGTCACTTGAAAATAACATATTATAAAACTGCATTTCTAAATATTTTTCTACCACAGGCTTTTAACTAGAGTAATTTTGCTCTCCCTGAGAATAGTTGGCAATGTCTAGGGACAATTTTGATTGTCATAAATGGACTGTGCTACTCGTGTTCAATGGGTAGAGGCTAGAGATGCTGTTAAACATCCTGTTGGAGGGGGCAGGACAGCTCCCTGCCCCCAACAAAGAATAATATAACCCAGAATGTCCATAATGTCATGGTTAAGAATCTTCTCCAACATTATTTCAATGTTTGTTCTTCTCCTGGTCTTTGTTCTGATCCTCATAGCTTTTTTCTTTTCACTTTTGTCATACTTGATCTCTATACAACATTTGAATGTGTTCTTCTCTATTCCTTTTAATTTCTATTTTTAAAATTTATTTTAATTATTTAATTAAAAAATTTTAAGTTACAGTTGCAGAATAGTCATGGGTATGTCAATTACAGCTTAGGAAATATGGTCAATAATATTGTAATAACTATATATGGTGTCAGATGGTTACTAGATTTATCAAGGTGATCACTTTGTGAATTATACATATAAATGCCTAATCTACAGGTTGAAATTATAGTTTTTAGTGATCAAAAACTTTTGGAACACTTATTGTTTGTATTATTCCCTAAGCAATAATACATGTTGTCTTAAACTACTTTTTTTTTTAAGTGATGGCATACAGCAGATTTTACATAGGCATTCATTTCTCTGAAAAGGCTGAGAGCCAGGAATATTAATCTACTTCTTCTAGGACCTTTTCCCCAAGCTTCTGGGGAAAAAGCAAATTGAGCCAAACAAGGGAAGCAACTACATGATCCACTGATCAGATTCAAAATGTGAAAATACATTATAGAGTCTACCCCTTCCTGCTCCTCTTCATGGTAGAAAGACCTAAAGATAATTGATAGAAATGAACTGTTCCTTCAAACACAAAGGCAGTTTTGGAAAAAAAAAATAAAGAAAGAAAGACAAAATAATCAATTAAGTAAGTCAAACTCCTAATACTCCTGAAAGTAAAATGATCTCATGGTGGCAAGTGGCTGGAAAACTTTGAGGCCGTAAAGAATGAAACAAAAAGGTAGGGGTGACTGGCCGTGAAAGTGCCTCACAGAATCCACAACAGTGCTCTCCATTTTCCAAGGCCAAGGAGCTATTCCCAAGTTAAAAACTTTCTATTAAGAAGAAAACAAAACAAAACCAAGAACCACTCCAGAAACATGATAAAGGGACACAGAGCACTGTAGAAGGTCAAGCCGCTGATATCTCTTGAATCAAAAGGAGCCCACACTGGAGCTGGCCCGAGTAGATCCTCATCTTGGTGCTGTCTCTTGTCTGTCTGACCCAGATCTCATTGGCTCCAACAGAACTCATCACACAGCTCAGTTTCTGGTTGTTCTTTGACTCTAGATGGATGCCTTGGCTCTTGTGGCACCATCCTTTATTGTAGTACAATTTGCCACTTTCTATCGAGCCTTCAAATCTCTGGGCTGGAGACTCCGCAAGTGTGGTAGGCAAGTGTTCAGGAGACGACGGAGATGCTGGTCTCTTGGGTGACTTGAGCTTATTTACCATTCTCAGGTCCTCCATGATCTGCTCATCTGTTAACAAATAGTTGAGCTGTGCAGGTTTTTTCCTCTTGTTTAGAAGAGGAAGGGACAGGATCATTTGGTTGCCTCTGCAACTTTCTGGTCATGATGGGTTTCTTTCACTTCCATAGAGACTCCAGTCAGTTCCAAAATTTTCTTTTAATTTTATTAAATTTTTTTTTAAATTTATTAATTTTAGAGATAGAAAGGAAGGGGGAGAGAGGAAGAAAACCATTGCTTTTTTGTTCCTCTTTTTTATGCTTTCATTTGTTGATTCTTGTATGTGCTCTGAGCATGATTGAACCTGAAACCTTGGCATATATGGAGAACACTCCAACCAACTGAGATACCTGGCCATGGCACTGTCTTGAGCTATTTATCTCTTTGTGATGCTCAATTAGTATATATGTTCTCTCATGAACTTCTTTGTGCTCTGTTTAGTTGATGGCTAGTAGGCCTTCAACGCTGTCTGATGATAATGGTGAAGTTGGTCATCAATACTAAATAATAAGGATGCAAGATCCCTGTTTGTAGATAAGCAATATACTATGTGTAAGGTATTTTTCCCTGCCAAGAAAGAAGGAAGGGGACAGAGCCACGAAGTGTGAAATAGTAAAGACTTTATTTAGTGCCACACTGCCCGGACAATGTTCTCTGTCCTCCTCTGTCCCTGGGTGGCAGGGGTCAGAGAAGTCGCATGGGATGATCTGCATGGGAGATATTTAAAGGGTATGTAGGATGTAGCACACTAATATGACGTGGCAAAATCTTACTGGCTGGCAGACAGTCACTCTTTTCCCAAGGACTCCTGGAGAGTTTCTTTTGGCGTGCTTGTTTGTGGGAGGCTCTAGCCAAAGTTCTCGGGTTTGAGTTCCTCACATGACCTTCCCCCATTATTCACTGACCATACACTATGCTTGGACATGTCAGCAAATTCAAACTCTCTTCCTTAGCAGTTTTATGATTTAGGCGTATGTTTCTCTAGCTCAATTTTAATATCTACAAAATGGGAATAAGAATAGTTAGCTTGCAAACTTTTGTTTTAGAAATTAGAGTATGTGGGTAAAATACCAGATTATAGTAGGTAATTAACAGCTGTTACTATAGTAATAGAACTTTTTTTTTTTTTTTTGGCAGCTCCATGTGGATTATCTTGACTCAAATTTAGCTTCCAGTGGAATAAAAGGCAGACCTTACTGAATCAGCCTTTACTAGGGTATAAAATAATTCCTTTGGAGGGAGTTGTGTTCTTCAGGGAACTGTAGTCCCTCCTTCAGTCAAGTGGGACACCAATTAGTGCACTGAAGCAGTAATTAATGAGCAGCCTGAAAGCAGTACTGAGTATTACACAGTAGCATGTTATCAGATTTTAAATTGTCAACCAAGATATCTTTACGATCAAATTAGTTAACAGGGCTGCCCATGGGCAACATTGTGAGATAGGCAAGGTTGGTCTTTGTTTCTCTACCCCCACATTACTCAATGCCAAGCTCTACAGTCAGCCCAGGGCAGAAGTCCCTCATCTTATTTCTGGGGAGTGTTATTCCTTGCCAGCTGTCACAGGAGAAATACCAACTGATAAGAATTTCTTTGACTTCTCAGCCAACAGAGGCCTCAGTAGTAGATGCATTTTAATAGCAGTCTTCTAAAGACCAAAGAGGCGTTAGAACTAAAAGGAATGGTTCTTTAGAGGGAATTAAAAGTAATAGGAGATAGTAATATGTGAGGGAACCGTTTCAGCACCTCCAAAATCATGTTTAAATAAACTGCTGCTTTCTCATAAGGCTGATTAGGCTTTTGAGATTTACGTAGAAATTCTGAGGATGATTTGGAAGAGCTGTATAGTGTACTTGAAGGTATTATATTGTAATTTACAGAGCACCTCTCATGTCTGAGATACTGGACATGTCACTTCTGCATTTATTAGTACTTCAGCAAAGGATCATATTTCTCCTTTGACATATATAATCTCATTTACAGATGAAGTGGAAGAGGATTACATGAATGCATTGAAGAGGTTGTGAATGAACACATTTTCATACCATTCGTATGAGAACGGTCACCAGTTATTCCCTACTGGTCCTGAAACCTGCCCATGTCATTTCTGCTGTAGATTATTTTTTATAGTCACCTGGAAACGTAGGAGCTCTGCACCTCTGCATTCAAGGTCCCAAGGGGTTCTGCTGAGACAAGCAGCCTAGGGGAGGGGAAGAGGTTATAATGATTCACTTCATATATTTCTTATCACCTCTGTTGCTAGCTATTGCTAATTTAGTTCTAAAAAGGATGGTTTGTAAATATGTGTGTGTGTATGTGCACATGGTATATGTATGTGCATGTATGAATAGAAATATAAGTTTTGAACTGGTATTTGGAGAGTCCTAGCCAATTGAACACAATGACTTTTAATGTATCACAAGTGGTTTTAGAAATGGTTAGCATTACCTAAGCATACACAGCCTCTGGTCTGTCTTGTTAATCGTTTGTACTTGGCAATTCCACTGCTTTCCCTTCCACTTGATAAAGTTCATTAGGGTTCTCAGGACTCCGTCTGATTGGCTTCTTGTCACACACTGCCTCATGTCTTCATACTAAGAAACAGGAAAAGCGTGGAGTCATAGATTGGAGTTTTAGTCCTGCAAAATAATGGCCTTATCACCTGTCAGAGTCCCATTTGTAAACCAGGGACCAAAATATCTACCTGTCAGTGATGTAAGGAGATTAAAAACAATATGTTTAAAGGACCCATAACAGTGCCTGGCATATAGTAGGAGTTTGAACAAAGGTCTTTATCTGCTTTTATATCATTTTTAAAATTTTATTTTTTAATTACAGTTTACATGCAATATTATTTTGTATTCGTTTTAGGTGAACAGCGTAGTTGTTAGACAATCATCTATTTTACAAAGTGGTCCCCCCAATATTTCCAGTATGCATCTGGCACTGTATATAATTACTACGATATTATTCACTATGCTTCCTGTGCTGTATTTTACATCCTCATGACTATTTTCTGATGGACCTATATCTGTTTGCATGTTCATCTTATGAATAAAATATCACATGCTGAGGCATTGAACACGGTGCCCTGCATGTAGTGCTCCATAATTATATTTTGGGAGAGATACAAAAATTATATCTTATTCGTTTTTTGTATACTGCGTACATTCTCTCATGGCATACAATGGACAACTGTGGACACTGGTTCTTAAATATGAGAAATTTTCAGTAGTCCAGTAAGAAAGGCTGCTGTTTCTAGAACTTGTTCATAATCCAAGGTCATAAAAAGTCACTTTATTAAAAATTTCTTTATATGTGTGTATGTGTATGTGCAGTATTTGTGAATAAATTACTTACATTGGTATTCAGAAATTGATATGTTTTAATATCTTGAAAATCTTAAGCATACTTTAGAGAAGAGATTCTCAAATTTCATGAAAATTACATGCAATAATTTTCTTAATTTCTCATAAGAATATTTTGGAACTTTTGGATAACATTGCTGAAATTGGATAAAAGATGATCTATAAAGGTGAAATGCATTTTATTTCTCTCTAAGCTTAGAAGGGGCTGTTTCCAAATATTAAGTGGAATAAGATCTTGACCAATGCAGCCTGTTTCAAAAAGCAGGTCAAGGTTTTCTGATATTTCTCTGAGAAAGAGGAATCAGACTGTCTTCAAAAAAATTGAGATGTCAGTCTTCTCTCTTTTACACTGGAAAAATACAGCAAGTTTCTGTTTATTATCTAAGGATATGAAGACTCATAGACAGTGCAGGAATAAACTTTGCTTTAGATGCCTCTAAAATCCCCAGCTCATTCAGGAGGAACAGAATTCTGAACTCAGATCTTGACTGGTATGTGAATAAGATGACATGAATTTTTGATATTCACAGGGTCATCTTCCTAACTCTGTGCCTATAGGGCAGAATACAAAATAGAGCCAGCATACCCTAGAATAACTGTCCTTTAAAAATATCATTCTAAATGTTCCAAAGAAAAGCACTTTTATTTAGGATGCAAATAAGACCTCTGGCAATACTTACAAATAATAGTGATCCAAATAATATTTACCTCGCCATGATCTGTGAGAACTGCTGAAAACCAACTGAATTTTAGATGTCCGGCACTGGGTCATTGAGTGCTTTGGAAACACAAAATGGCAGCCTGGATCTCTTGCCACAGTGTGTTTCCTTCAGAGTAGGAAAGGTATATTGTTCATCTTTGCATCACCTGCAGGAGCTCTCGGATAGTATTTTTCACTCAACAGCCATATGTTGATTGGATGAATGAAAGACTCTGTTCACTACACTGATGAGCAACAAGCTTTGGATCACATTAATTAGGGATGTAAAGTATGCCATACAGAGTTCTGCGCGGGTCCAATATCTCTGCATCTTGCCTCCCAGGGACAGGCAGAGCAGACATAGTAGTACATCCTGAGGCCAAGAGGTGTCCCTGCACTGATACCCACATGGCTCTGGACTGAATGAGTTCCCAAACAAGTGTGACTACATGAGGCTTTCTTTTTCTTTTTTTATTTGTAGAAAGCTGAGTGCATTATATAATAATAAGTTGACAAAGTACGTTGCTTTTATACTGATGCCTCTTGACTGTAGCTCCCATGAGAATCATGCTTGTGTCTTGATCTGCTCCATGGGAACTCAGTGTTGCATAATGGGTAAAAATTGATTCTGGACCAGACTACCTGGATTGGAGTTGGGCTCTGCCAGCTATTGTGTGACCTCGGCAGGTTATGTCACCTCTCAGTGTCTTGGTACCCTTATCTGAAAAATGGGATATGAGTGTTATTATGAGAATAAAATAAAATTAATGCGCACAAAAAAAAACACTTAAAAAATTACTTTGCTTATGGTACCTTCTCAGTAAATTGTAGCCATTTGTTAAAGCCTTGTTTGGGTACTTTTCAGTAGGATAGGAGAACTAAGACTTATACTTAATAAGCACCTACCCTGCCTGTTGCTTTATATAACTTATTTATTATGAAGCCATGTTTTGTATAAAACAGGTTTGTTTTGCCTCCCGTACTAAGAGCTGTGGTAAGTGTATGGCTCAAGTGCCTGTGTCAGTTTTCTAAGCCTACTATAATAAATTACTACAAACATAGTGGCTTAAAATAACAAAAAAATATTCTTTCATCATTCTGAAGTCCAGAAGTCTGCAATCAATGTCACTGGGTCAAAAACAAGGCTTAGCAGAGCTATGCTCTTTCTGGATGTTCTAAAACAGACTCCACTTATTGCCTCTCCCAGCTTCTAGTGGCTGCCAGCATCCGTTGGCTTGCAGCTTCGTTAGTCCTAGCTGTCTCTATGAGCATGTTGACTTCTCTTTCATGTGTGAAAAATCTCCCTTTGCCTCCACTAATAAAGATACTTGTGACTGCACTTACGGTTCACCCAGATAACCCAGGATAGTTTCTCCATCTCAAGACTTTTAGTTTAATCACACCTATAAAGACCAATTATTTCCCATATAAAGTAACATTTATTGGTGCCAGATATTAGGACATGGATATCTTCAAGGGGAGGGGGTCATTTCTCAGCCTCCCTCAATCTCCTATATGGGTTTCTCAAACTATGAATTCTAAGACTCCATATTGAGAGGCTCAGTACACATTATATGTCAGAATCGAGAATCACAAAATATAAGTTAATCATTATTCCTTCCCATTATTTTTCTTAATCCTGACTTTTAAACTAATTTTTAAAATTGATGATACTGTTTAAACAAATTAATCCTGGTATTCTGTAATTTCATACTCCCAACAATTCTATGATACTGGCATAACTGATATTCTTTATATTATAAAAGAAAACTCTGACATTTGGTAAAGGCAAGTGCCTTCCCAAAATCAAAACTTTGAGCAGACCTATGATATCAGTCTTTCGACTTGTAGACAAGTATCCTTTACATTTTATGATAGTGACAAATTGCCTTCTTAGAAAGAACTTCGGTTTCTTAAATCTTTAAGAATTAAAAAAAAAAATCTTTAAACAAATCTTTAGAAAATGTCTAAATGATGAATCAGTCATTGGACTTTAGATATGGTAAGTATTGCTCTGTATGGGGGAAAAATAAAGGATAGGAAGGTAGAGTTTTGAGAATATTTCTCTTTCTTTTTTTGCCTCATAATTTAACATCCATCAGTTTTAGAAACTATAGATTTGCTATAACATAATGGTTATGGAGTTATTGCTGTAAAAATCAGGCTAATGATGGTTTTTTGAGCCATGTACAATGCAAGC
This sequence comes from Rhynchonycteris naso, assembly GCA_037038555.1. NCBI lineage: Eukaryota > Metazoa > Chordata > Mammalia > Chiroptera > Emballonuridae > Rhynchonycteris > Rhynchonycteris naso. The sequence continues at coordinate 23,546,250 of CM073000.1, forward strand.
ATCAAAACGCTGACAAATGTTGCCCAGAAAATTGAAAGCCTGGAGTGAAAGATAGAAATATTGGCAATTATAGAAGACTGGATGGCAAGAAATAGCTGAAAAAAGGAGATAGGGCCCTATTTGATGAGTAGAAATTGGCCCACTGGTTGAGAAAAGGGACAGGTCATCATTATCTTAGTCAAATTTTTGTTACATTTCACTTGTTCTTTCACTATTTTGTGATCTTTGCATATCTGAGAACTAACACAGCCATAATTGGAATAAATTATTCTCAAAGTGTTTTTTTAAAATTTCTTCTTAGTCACAAGGGAGCTTTAACCATGAATCCTTATAGACTACACTTGAGTTAGTTCTCTATCCAAAAGAGAGAGTGGGAAGGGAGGTTAAGTAATGACTTATTCCTGATACATAGAATTTTAAAAATTGTAGTATGGAGTGAAGTCATAGACAAATCTAGTGGAATGGCAGTTAAGATAAACGTATTGTGAGGTTTGGCCTATATACCGTTATATGAGGAGAGTGGAATTTCCTCTAGCTGTTTTGGAGAAATGACATCAGATTGGCAGAGAACAATAAAATGATGCAAAACAGCACAATGATCATCACAGATGTGCCTTGGATATCTCTACATCACACACTGATTGGTAAGTGACTTTTTATTTTAAAATCCATCTAAGAACCAAGAGAGAAATTAAATAACAACCTGATCTCTGTGGCGGCAAAGGGTTCTATAAATGCAAGAAATTAAAATCCATTAAATAGTTTAAGTGCCCTTTAAGATAAAGAAAGCTCTACATCAATTGAATATTTCCTTATAGGAATATCATAAACACACTTATGCCATCCAGTGTGGTTTCTAAAATTGTCAAGCAAAGCACTTTATTCACAAAAATGAAGTGGGTATTATTTATATAAATACTGTAGTTTTTGTTAAAACCACATACACTTAAGGATATCTACAAAACCTGCTAACCCAACTCACTTACAACTTCATTATCTATCATCTTATTTATTATTTATAATCACCTTTGTGGCAAGGTTAGTATGTGAGAATAGTGGCCCAGACAGAGCCTCAGGTACCTTAGACTATTACCCTGCAATGGAAAATTCAGTTTTAGAAAATAGGTGAAGTTAAAGGAAAGTTTATAAAAAGGTAAATCTCAGTGGCCTAGATTGAGATAATAATTCAATCAGCTTTTCCTGCATAAACCAACCCAGATCTCAATAGTTCAAAATAACATGGATTATTTTCATCTTAGCTACACATTATGGGGGTTTATGTGTCTCTCTCCTCCTAGGTGGATCACATTCTTCTCAGGGTGGTCATGGAAGTCAGAAAGAACAAACCCAGCCATGTGATTAAATTTGAATTCTCTGCTTGTATCAAATCTGCTGATATCAACTCTGCTAACAATGAGAATTGGCCAAAGTGGGTCACATGACCAAGTCCTATATTAATTAAATTAGGATACACCATCCCTAGAAGTAGGGTACAGAGACTAAATATTTCTGAACAATGATTTAAATCGCCACAGATACAAAATCTCACTTTGCCTCGAGCATAAGTTGCACAGAGATGAGCAGCACCAGCTCTAGTGTTATGTGGTGTTTGGTGCTTTTTCCAGCCTGCTTTGGTCCTAGAGGAAGCTGAGGATGCAGATCACAGCAGCTGCCACTTCCCAGCCTCCTTTGCTACCTCCCTTTTACCTCTATGCTGTGACTAGGAAGGGAAATGCTGGTTGACTTCTGTGTGTTTAAAAGGAAGACAGGGTCCTTCTATGAGAAGAGCTTTGGCTGTACTATCAGGGAGCCATGGGCTCAATAATAGCTCTGACACTTAGCACATACATGACCTTGGAAAAGATTATTACCTGTGAGTCTCTTTTCCTAAATGCAAATGGAGAATAGTAGTATTTTATGAGAACAAAATTATCTCACAAGTGATATGTCTAGCATGGTGCCTAGCCCTGAGTAAGTAGTCAATAAATGTTGGGTTCTTTTCTCCCCAAAGAACCTAGGGGGCTTCTGAAAGAATAAGTGGAGTGTTTGAAGTAAATAAATAATTCCTATTTAAAATTCCAAGAGGCTCTAAAATTCTATATTAAAGTTAATTTAATGCAGAGAAATATGTGGTTGAAGTTTTAAAATAAAATAAGGTCCAACAATGCATTATTAGATTCCATATCCTTCCTTCCCAGAAAAATAGTAATTTGAAACAAAATGAATTCTTAGGAAAACTATTTGCCATGTAAAAGATAGATGTAAGTATGTTTTCTTTTCAAGGTAACTTGTAGCTTCTATTTAGCCATGAAAACAAAATCTATTTGGATAGACATCTTTCTAAGTTCATCATGTTGACAAGAGCCCCAACTATATAGTACATACTTTGGCACATTTAGTTTTCCCTAATGACTTTTATATGATAACTCTGTGGACCCGTGGATATTGAATAACTTTCTTCACAGGGGGGAACAGTAAACTTTATAGATGGTGCATGACAAGGTAGAGCTCTCTGAGTCCCTCCTCTTTGTCGAGGGGTCTGTCAAGGGGATGGAAACTGTATAGGTCAGGAGCTTCTCAGTTGGGGGATTGGTTTGGGACAAGGACTTCCCAGTAGCTGAGGGCCTCTCTTTCTTTTGCTGGAGCTGGTGGTCCAGAAAGTTCTTATCCGTTAGAGGTCATAGACCATAGGGTCCACCATCCTGTTATAACCAAATTCATTGTCATACCAGGAAAGGAGTGGTCCTTGAGGGCAGTACCAGCCTCATTATCAAAGGTGGAAGGGTGGGTATCACTGTTAAAGTGGCAGGAGACAACTTAGTCTTCAGTATAGCCAGGATGTCCTTGAGGGGTCCATCTGACACCTGCTTCACCACCTTCTTGATATCATTGTATTTGGCAGTTTTCTCCAGGTGGCAGGTCAGATCCATGGCATATGCCCTGAGGGTGGAGACACAGAACACCATACCAGTGAGCTTCCCATTCAGCTTAGAAATGACCTTTACCCACAGGCTTGGTAGCTCCAGTAGAAGCAAGCATAATGTTCTGGGAAGCCCCTCAGCCATCACATCACAGCTTCTCAGAGGGGCCATCCACAGTCTTCTCAGGGACAGTGATGGCATGGAGTATGGTCACGAGTCCCTCCATGATGCCAAAGTTGTCACAGATGACCTTGAGCAGTGGGGTCAAGCAGTTGATGGTGCAAGAGGCATTGCTGATAATCTTGAGGGAGTTGTCATACTTTTCATGGTTCACACCCATCACAAACATGGGGCACCTGCAGCAGGGGCAGAGATGATGACGCTTTTGGCCCCATCTTTCAAATGAGTCCCAGCTTTCTCCAAGGTAGAGGAGACACCTGTGGATTCCACATCATATTTAGCACCAGCCTCATGCCATTACATGTTGGCAGGATCTCATTCCCGGAAGATGGAGATAGGCTTGCCATTGATGACAAGCTTCCCGTTCTCCACCTTGACTGTGCCTTTGAACACACATGGGTGGAATCATACTGGAACTTGCAGAGCATATAGTTGAGGTAAATGTTAAAAGATTATTGACAGTGACAGACCTGATGACCAAGTGCTCAATACGACCAAATCTGTTCACTCTGATCTTGATTGTCACATCTCAGGGTCGCAGCTGGCACTGCACAGGAAGATGTGGCTGCCTGTCAAATGTGAGGGACAAGAGAGTGTGAGTAACTTTCACGGGGACCCAATTGACTCTCTGTGACAAAAATTCCTGTGTCCATTAAAATCGCATTTACCACTGAAACACAGAAATACTCTTTCTAGGCCTCCCTCTCCAAACATATTGTCTGTAAACCTAGTTTTTCTATAAAAACTTTAAAGATATATCTAAACATCTTGGTCTATTAAAATAGCAGGGGAGATGTTGAAACCAGACCATTGTTGTGCTTTCTCGTGGAATTCCTAGCAGATGATTTATGAAGCTTTAGTCAGTAATGGCTTTTTTTTTTTTTTATCACACTGGGAAGCATTTCTTTCACCACCCTTAAGACTTTTGAAAATATAAGGAAGGATGGAGTCCCCCCGCCCCCACTTCCAGATCCACAGGACAGTTTTAGTTGTCAGACCTGCCTGTGTTGATACCATGTGAGCAATTTACCTAACCTTTCTGTGGCTCAATTTCCTCATCTGTAAAATGGAAATCAAAATTCCTCTGTTATGAGGATCCAATGAGTTACTATACACAAAGGGCTTATAATAGCGCTGACATGCAGTAAGCACTATGTAGTTATTTGTTATCATTATGATGTCAGTCTTTCCTGGTTTATTATCCCATTCCTGTTGTTTGGGCCTCGATGATACTATCTATGGTCACAAGTTTGTCAACTTCTTTTCTTTTGCCTTTTCACCTTTTATCCATTTCAAAATTTGGGGAAAAAAGAGACCATTCTTTAATAAAAGCAGTTAATCAGGCGAGAAAGAAATTTCTAAGCTATTTCTCCAGCTTTGGTGTGGCTTATGTTTCCCTTTGGGAGGGATACTCATTTTGAAATTGTAGAAAGAGTTCTGAAGCTCTGGTCTTGCTTCAGAATGACTTTTGATGCCTCCAGTTTGCATGCTGAAAGTCATCTTGCTGGAAATACAAAACATCAGTTGGGGAAAATAAAAATTTCTTCAATTCAGTGTCAGTGAAGAATTTCCTACAGCAGAAATGAAAGACAAGCTTAGAGGATGCATCTGATAAGAAACTAAAAACATCAGATTTTATTTATAATGGAATTCACAATGTATTAGGCACCTTTGGGGCATCGTCATGTTCTTTTCATTAGTTTCTCTTATGCATTCTGTTGTCCTTCATTAAGATGTCTCATCTCTCTCTTGCTAGAGAATCAAAGCAAGAATTTAAATTTCCAGGGGACATCAATAAGCTATCTGTTGTTACTGTGTAAGGGCAGGTTGGGATAAAAAGAGAAAAGAAATGAAACATTTAAAAAATATTGGATGTTGCAAAAAAAAATATTGGATGTTGCAAATTGGGTCAGATATTTGCCTTTAAAAGTTAATGTCTTAGAATGCAAATTACGTAATTGACAAGATGGCTTATTAAAATATTATAGTAAGAGAGGTACAGATTGCCTGGACATTTTGCTGAAGAGAACAAGGATTTCTCTTGCCCTCCTCCCCTGAAAGGTCACCTTGGAAACAATTAATATGCTCCTCAGATATTTATTATGAGACAGCCTTTGATTTTTGATATTATATATAGCAAAAATGCTTATATCACCATAAAAATATTCAAGTTTGATATGTATGTTTGAAAACAAAGTGATTGGGGATAGACATGGGGCTGTTGTAGATTAAAGGCAGATGGCTTATTTTTAGGAACACGCCAGTGTTTAAAGAGTATTAGAATAAAAGAATCTATTTTGGAGAAAAACATCCACAAATATTGTCCCCATGAGTCTGATGGACTGCAAAAACATTTCTGTTCTTATATTCACCGATTCCTTAAATTGAAGATGGAAACAGAAAAATGGAGCTACAGTCCTGCTGCCATTGGGTATAATCCTTGGGCCTTTTCACATCTTTCTGAATGTAAATGCAAAAGATGAAGAGAGCAACTTTCATCAGTTTTTGGGTAACATTTAAAAATATCTGCCTCTTTTCCTTCAGTTTCACTGCCGGATCCTAATCAACTTTCCTCCTGGCTCTGATAAAGCTCCTGTGTCAGCCTTCTTGCATGTTCTTTCTCTTAGAGCAGCAAAAATAATTGCTCTATCTTAAGGGTCATGTGACCATTCATTTCTCGCTTTTTGAGTCCAGATTTGCCTCTCAATTGCTATCTCTGACAGGGGAAAATGCTCAGGCTTATTTTTAAAAACTTAAAAATATAATAAATCATAAAACACAAAACAAAAGAAAATACAAATTTAAATTTCCCATTATCCTTGAACTGTTCTTAATGTTGGTGTATGTGTGGCTTAAAGAACAAGTACTTTGTCATATCTTGTGACTTTATGGGTCAAGAATTCATGCAGATCTAGGTTGGGTGATTTCTTCTGCTCCCCGTCATGTTGACTGAGGTCAGTTGGTAGTATTTAACAAGCCTTGTCTGGAGGGTGCAAGATCACATCAGTCACATGCTTAGTGTCTTAACCACAATGGCTCCCCTGAACCCACCTCCCCACTAGGTGGTCAATGGCTCCCTCTCCAAAAGGAAATTGAACTTCTTCTACCATGGCTCAGGGCTCTAAGAATGAAAGTCCCCAGAGATAAATCGTGGAAGCTGCCAGTCTTACGGGCAGGGAAACTGGCACAATGTCACTTATGCTGTATTCTGTTGGTCACAGCAGCCAGAGAGCCGGCCTGGGTTCTCAGGGAGCAGTGTCAATGAATTCATGGCCATCTTTAATCTGCTCAACTTAATGATATTCCTCTCATGTGCAAAATAATCCAGCTAAGATCACCCAGATCTCTTCAGGGATTGGCAAATTATGGCCTACCCTCTATTTGTATAAGTAAAATTTTATTGGAACACAGTCATGCCCATTAATGTGTAGATGATCTATGGTTGCTTTCATGCTGCAAAGGGAGAGTTGAGTTGCTGTGGCAGAGACCTTATGGCCTGCAAACCTAGCGTGTTTACTATCTGGCCAAGCCCTGCTATCAGCTCCCAAGTCCAGGTGCAGGCACAGCTCCTTGAGTGCAGTTACTTTCTGGTTGAAGACCCGTGACCTCTCCAGATGTGTTAGCATTCTCACCCCCCCCCCCCAGTACACAATGTTAGCTCAGAGATAATGTTACCCCAATAAACATTCCCATTCTCAAAGGAATATGCTGTCACTAGTCCATAGACATTCTAAAATCCAGCGACTCACATTTACCAGCTCCTTGGTTGCAGCCCAGTTCTGCTCCGTGGGACAATTTTCCCTCACAGTTCTTGACTCTGCTTTCTGGGCTTTTGGTTTTATCAAAATTATCCTCTCTTTTCTTTGTGTCCCATGTTTGAGGCTGAGTAGTTCCCTTAACCTGCTTCCTTCTTATAAAAGGTTATTATCCAAAGTTATCTTCTTATTTTGAAGTACTCCATCCAAACAAATAAAATTACTTCATAAACTTTTGGGGTTTCTTAGATACTAATTTATAATAAACTTATTTAGGCAAAAACCACACCAATATTTTCTTTCTTAGGCAGAGACAATGGGACATAGCTTACATTTTTGGGGTCAGCAACCCATTTCCAGGAATTAAATTCTTATATATCTTCTATATTTAATGCATAATCACTGACATCATTTCCTTTTACCCATCTCTTCTCACAGCTTGATACACTCTCTCTACTGCTGTGGTTTTAAACCTTTTTACACTTGGGGACTGGTGACCTAGCCAGCCGGAAACGGAAACACGCAATGAAAAAGTTTTTTTTTGTTACTGCGCTTAACAGTGCAACATGGGACAAACTGGTGCTTGATTTTTGAATTCCTCATGTACAAAGGATTGAATACTATACTGCTCACAAAAATTAAGGAATATTTTATAACTTTATATTCATTGTGAAATATTCCCTAATTTTTGTGAGCAGTATACATAGTTGGTCTGAATGCTTTTTGTCTATTGTGCATAATTTGTAAATGCTCTCCCGGTGCAAAAGGCTGTTTGAAGGAGATGATAAGTTCCAAAGATCTCTAATACAACCTCAGTAGAATTCTCATCAATGATAGGGACTGCTAGGTGGCAATCACCCTAACTAAGCATAAGCAAATTCAGCTAAGATCCCTGGGTCTCTAATCTTCATGCAACATCACAGGGGTTAACTCTTTAGGGGACGGGCACCAGTCCCCGGATCTGCGCTTGAAAGCCATTGCTTGACTGCATATACACAAAAATTTAAAAATTACCTTTTTCGTTCTCTCTCCTGGGGCTTCTGCCAATAGTGACCATGTGTTCTAAGTATTCTGACTGAGTTCAGATTTAGTGGTAAAGAATTCCTAAGTCAAATAAAATCGTTTATACCTAAATTATTTTGTAGGATTGCTTTCTTCCATCTCTTTTAATGCTGCAACTTGACAGGAAAAAAATTGAATGAGAAAAACAAAAGGAAATTAAATATAAGGACAAGAGAAAGGTCACAGGCGGCTACCTCTTTATCTCCGGTCTATATTATGTAATATTTTACAAAGTGCTCGGTAGTTACGTATATCAGGATAAATAACCAAAGCATGGGCTCTGGCTTTTTTTTTTTTTTTTTTTTTTTTTTTTTTTTGCTCTCCACTCTGTGCACATTAACAAGTGCATACAGGCTATGTGTATAAACAGCTAGTTGTTTTTGGGTTGCAAATAGTATTTTATCTCAAGTTTTTGGTTAGCTGTCTTAACTCACTACCGCCGTTTTTCTCAGCCCTATTAGAGCAGTGTTTCTTGAGGAAAAGTACGGGATGAGGATGGTATGGAGGGAAAAAGCAGAAGGAACTCGGTGGTTTTACATCAGAAAAATCACCTGGAATACTTTTTCCAAAACACACATACTTAGGCTTCTCCAATAGGAATCACTACATTAGGGAGGAGGTTGTTTTTTTGAGGGTCCTTCATAGTTCAGTAAATAGAATGAAAGTATCTTCTTCATTATCTGGGCTTTTAATTCTATTGGACCGAACAGTTTCACTTGCTTCAAAAATTCTCAGCTTATGGTAGGGCACTAGACTTGTGGTCAGAAGAACTTTCTGTGCAGAACTTTGAAAAAGTTACTTCTATCTCATTTAGTGCCCTACCTTGTAGAGGAATTTCAGATACCATAACAGATAAGTGACTCGAAAACTCCAAAGGGTCTTATGGGTCCTTTCAAATTATCCATGTTGTCTGTAGTCTCACAGCTAGCATGATTTAACTGGAACTACATCAGTTCTACTTTCAGCTGCCGCCCCAAGCATGCGCTGTCAGATGCTCTGCATTTGGTGAGATTAAGTGCATTCAGGGTGATATGGCCACAGACAGCTCTGCATTTAAGAGTGAGGCGTTAAACCACCCTAGAAGACTTCTAAGGAGGTGTTCACAATCCAGTCTGGCAACTGTTAGCTCCCGTTCCTCATTAAGGGTATGAAAGGTTGAGTTGGAGTCTTAAAGATAATGTGTTAGAGAGAATTCTTAATGTGTTTTGAGTCTCCCTTTTCCTAGTGACATGGAGCAGGAATAAAGAGAGTGTGTTTCTTTCTTCTCAAATCCAGAAAAGGGGCTTCAGGGGACCCCTGTGGAGAGTTAGACATGCTTCTCCTGTAGCTGATGTCTGCTTATTCCTAAAAATATATCTACTCAGCTGCGGACTAGGGCCATCTGGCTATGACTGTGGAGAAAAGAGAGGCAGACATGGCGGCAGTAACCTTCTCGGACACTGGGATGTAATGGCACCTGACCAGACCACTGCACTTGTTCATGCCAAGTCTGTCCAGCTAAGGATGTGGGAGCATTTCCTCTGATCCAAAGTTACAAACATGAAGGGAATCACAGCAGAAGGATGCTGGGGTATTCCGTCAACTGCAAGAGGCTGAGGGGACAGTAGGAAGTGGTCAGCTTTCACCTGATCAAGGGGAGTACAGTGAGAGCCCTCGGGATGACAGGATGTAAAGAGGCTTCAAAGAATCTGCAAAGAATGTTAGGAGAGAAAAAACCAGCTCTAAACGCCTGCTAAGCTCAGACAGAGCCAGAGTTATAGTGGCATGACCTGGGGGAGGCAGACGTGGCCTAGTGAGTGGCCAGGAGGAGAAGTGCCAGGTAGGGGAAGAGAGAATGTGGGAGCATGACATCTCCCCTGCCCACTGCACACTGCCAGCCCAAAGCAGAACAACGTGTGGTCAGGCCATGAGGTAAAGGAGGAGAGAACTTGAACTCCCTAAATAAAGCTGTAAGTTTATTCTCATTATATAAATGTATAGATAAAAATGTACATATTACCAACATAATATGAATACTGTAATACATAAGAATACTATTCTTATATATTTTATAACAGAAGAGTAAAGAGAAAGTCATGGATTTTCCCAAGAATTTAGAGGGACAGGAAAAGAAAAGAACCAGCGCCTCAGAGTAGGCTTAGATGGGCAAATGAGGGAAAGAATAAGGTTATTTTCTGTTACACTTTAAGCATCTCACTTGTTCAATACAGGGGTGGCGGAAAGTAGGTTTCCTGTTATGTGGATAAATTTATAATACAAGGATAAATGATAATACAAGAATAAACTGTGTCTCGCGTACTCATAACTGTAAACCTCCTTTTGCCGCGCTCCCCCCTCGTATAATGACTGTGCTGAGGATGGTGTTATGATCTATGGATGAAAGTGGCCAGGTTTATTGCTGAGAAGACATTTGTAATCTTGAGTTGTCCACAAAAAGTGTCCAATAGAAGAGATGTCTATGACTTAATTATAAGATCTGGTGGTGGGCTCTAGAAATATGCTATATAATAAGCTTGCTCACTACCAGTGCTTATCAGTCTTCTCCTCACCTTGTTTTGTAAGGAAAATTGGCTAATGTAAAATTCTACATTATTACACATTATTCGCTGGTCTTACCTCCACAGATAACATATCAGTTTAGCTACTGAAGTGTTTTTCTAACTTTCATAAATGCAGGTGAAAGTTGGAAGCCATATCTCATTTCAGAAAACCTACCAATTCTTAGAGGGAGTGAATCATCCATGGATAATGAGGACAGAACCTTCTTTCTTGCTATGGACCACATTTTGATTCTCAGAGATCATCTGATTAATCTTCAACTAACACATGTGGACAATGGACATAATAGTCTTCTTTCATATGGCGCAACTTCCCAGTTATTGTCAAGGTAACAGTCTAGCATACTCACCAGAATCAGAAACCGATTACAAATTCTGTAGAAAATACCTTTCAGGAACTATAAAAAGTCTCTTATTTTGAAAAGCTCTCCTCTGTTGCTATTTCTGGACACTGAATACTATGAAAAGTTTTCTAGCTGAACTCAGCTTATTACTTGTAAAAAAAACCCAAAAAAACAGTCAAGGAGTAGAAAAAAAGATGCAGAATTTATTTTCCTTTTTATTTTTTGGATGACCCTGAGCTTTTTGGAAATGGTCTTAGGGCTTTTCCTTTAATTACATGCCGGCTTTCCTCAAATGAAGGAAAAGTTGTGCTGATGTTAAAAATCAATACGAACATTACACTTTTCTCTCCAGTCTTCTTAGTCCCTGCTGTTGCAGTTTATAATGAAGCCTTTTTTTTTTTTTAAGGGAACTGCAGGCATATTATTATTCCTTTGTTTTGAAATAGTCCCATCTTACTAATTTTATCACAAAAATGAACACAAGTTTGACCTATCCTCTAATGTTAGTCTTTAATAAAAACTCCACTCCAGTGGATGCATTTTTAGGGCATGTGCCCAAACTTCAGCCCTCTTCCCTCGAGAGCTGCGCTACCCACCCCTGCCTACAACGTTTGTACACAACTTTGGCCCTTTGGCCATAGCAGACTGGGCTAGAAGTAAACTTTTAACTGAGTCAAGACAATGTAATACTTACTGAAAATGTAGAGTTGGACTTCGGAAAAGTTAGTTAATTTGTCCAGTTGTCTTTCCTGAAGTGACACAAATTCCTGAACAAAAGCTGCTGTTGGAGGGTGCGGTGGCCCTTCTCTGAATCACACTGATTTTCAGAGAAAGAGAAAAGTGAAGCCAACATGCTGAACGACGGCAAGACGAGACATGAGTGAAGCGAGTGAGAGCGAGAGAGGGTGAGAGAGGCAAGGGAGCAGTTGTGCTGCTCTCCGATGGGTTTCCCCTGTTTTGGTCCCAGTTTCTTGGGATGCCAGCTACAGGCCTCTGCTTCCCTCACACCTCTCAGTGTCCTCGGAATCTCTTGTCCTGTTTGCTCTTTGGATGAACGGAGTTTCTGTTATTGGCAACTAGAAAGTAAAATTTACTGAGCTATCTAATTATGAAACCAAGTTATGACAGCTCAACAAATTCTTCGGCTTCCATTGCCAATGGTTGATCTCTTAGAAATGTGTTTCAGATGCCCATTTGGTAATCTGAAAAGACATACCCTTTAGACTCTCCAAATTTTCATTTTTGTTAGTACCTTCATCTTGAAACCTCTGTAGAGAATACTTCCTTATAATTATAGCAGAAGTGACCTTCTTAAGACTACACCATTAGCCAAGATTGATGCCTATCACTGATACAAGGTCTCTAGAGTATGTCTTCTGTCATCACCACTAGAGTGAGAAAGGAGAATTCAAATACCACAGCTCCTGTTTACTGGCTACATGATTTGTGGTAAATTAACATCTTTAAGATTTAATTCCTATATGTGTAATATGGGAATGAGATTTTAATATCAGTTTTAGATTAATCAAATTTGAGGAGAAAATCCCTAATCCCAGTAATAACAATTCTGGATTATCTAGCAACATGTTACATGGTTTATAGATTGAGATCAAGACTGTTGTCAAAGCACAAACATGCATTCTCTCCTTACTCCCTTAAAATATAAGGTCTCTGGCCCTGGCTTGGTGGCTCAGTGGATAGAGTGTGTCCTTGGTATGCCATGGTCTTGGGTTCAATCCCCAGTCAATGCAGAGATCAGAAGCAATCAATGGGTATACAACTTAATGGAACTAAGTGGAAAAATGAGGTGATGCTTTTCTCTCTCTCTTCTTTCTTGCCCCTTTCTCTCCCCAACCCCCCAAATTAATTGAAAAATTAAAAAAAAAAACTTAGAAACATATAAGGTTCCTGTTGTGGGGCCCATGGTCAACCAGCTGAAGACCACATTTCCAAGCCTCTCTTCTAATAACCACATTACTCTTACATAGTCCATGTTGTGAGCCAGAAACTAGTATATTTCAGATAGTTTAGATATTACTTCAGTTAATACTCATAACTTTAGCAGATAGGTTAATCTTCATAAGAATCCCATGAGATTGGAACCTCTGTTACTCTAATTTTACAGATGAAGAAACTGAGGCCTTGAATAGTCCAGAGATAAGGCAGAGCCAGCATTCAAAGCCAGGCAGTGTGGCCCTGAGGCCTGTATCTTTACCCCTCTGTATGATGTTACTGTAGCAAGATCATTGGGACTTCATAACCTCGGCCTTATGCAGGTAGAACAAAATTGGAGCCTGCAGAGAAGAGGATGAAAGGAACAACCCCCTAGGTTACTTGAAGATAAAAAATTAGTTCTATTTCAATATATATTTTTTTAATTTAAAAAAGTAGTCCACTTATATTATGAAGAATATAAAAAAAATGTAAGCACAAATGCAAATATAGTAATCCCCTACAGTTCCACTACTCAGAGAGAACCACTGTTTATTCATATGAGTCGTTTTTCCAATATTTTCTTATCTATAATATACATACATCTGTAAATATAAGGCTATCATTTTTTTTAAAGGGCTGAAGCTATTCCCCACCCCAGATAATGAAAACTTGCATACTTTTTGACTTAGTAGATATTAATATCATTTCACATTATGTGAATAAACTGATACGTTATTAAAATTTTTGTGACAATATTCCAAATTCACTTAATTTAACTTTGAGTAAACTTATAATTACAGAAACATGTTAAAATACTGCTTTTTATGTTTCCTAATTCTTTAATTTTTGTATTTACTTTTATCTTCCCACTTTATTTTTGTTCAATTTATCCATATTCTCTATTGGCTTGAGTCAAATTCTTAGTACTTTTCTTTTCTTTTCTTTCTTTCTTTCTTTCTTTCTTTCTTTCTTTCTTTCTTTCTTTCTTTCTTTCTTTCTTTCTTTCTTTCTTTCTTTCCTTCCTTCCTTCCTTCCTTCCTTCCTTCCTTCCTTCCTTCCTTTCTTTCCTTCCTTTTCTTTCCTTCCTTTTCTTTTCCTTCCTTCTACCCTCTCTCCCTTCCTCCCTCCCTCCCTTTTCTTCTTTCCTTCTTTTCTTTCTTTTTTAGTGAGAGAAGGGGAGGCAGAGAGACAAACTCCTCCTGCACGCACCCTGACTGGGATCCACCTGGAAAGCCTATTAGGGAGTGATGCTCTGCCCATCTGGGGCCATTGCCCCATTGCTCAGCAACTGAGCCATTTTTTTTTTTTTTTAGCACCTGAGATGGAGGTTATGGAGCCATCCTCAGCACCGGAGGCTAACTTGCTCGAACCAGTTGAGCCATGGCTGTGGGAGGACAAGAGAGAGAAAGAGAAGGGAGGGTGAGGGGTGGGTGGAGACACAGATAGTTGTTTCTCCTGTGTACCCTGACTGGAAATTGAACCCAGGACATCCACATACCAGGCCGACACTCTACCACTGAGCAAACCAGCCAGGGCCTATTCTTTATTTTTTTTCTTAAAATAATAAAAGCACTTAACACCAAGAGTTGCCCTATAAGCACAACTTTGGCAGCATCCCCCAAATTTTTGATTTGTAATATTCTGATTGTTTTACTTCATAAAGCTTTTCTAGCAGTTTTGTTTTTCTCTTTAATGTAAAATGTAGTTAGGAGAGTGTTTTAAATTTCTAAGTGATTGAGTTTTTAAAAGTTACTTAAAATGACCTTTTTTTATTTTTTACTCATTGTTTGTATATTGTCTGTCCTTCTCTATCAGTAAATATACACAATTAAAGTGAATATCTTGCTTATCTTATTCCCTGCTGTATCTTTAGTGCCTAGGAAGGATCTGACATATAATAGACCCATGGAATATTTGTTGAATTAAAAAATAATTTCTAGCTTTACTATACTATGATCATAGAATGTGGGTAGTCCAGTTTTGCTTTCTGAAAATAACTGAAATTTTCTAAGTGGTTTATTGCATAATCTGTTTTCAAAATGCTCTAAGATCACTAGAGAAGATCTCCTGTAGATGACAAAGTTTAGTGTATTTCTCTAAAAGCAACCTTATTAGTCATGTTATTCAGATGTTTTCATATATTTATTTATTGTATTTTACTATGCTTTTCCCTTCCCCCAAGATAGGGGTTGTGTTTTAATTCACCCTATAAAATTCAAAGACTTAAAAAAATTCATTTCTGAGAGTTTTAATTCATTCAATTAATATATACTGAGCTCTAACTATGTTTTAGGCCTGTACTAAGCCGTGTCTTTACAGTGGTGAACAAGAACGAAAAAGACTTGGTCTTGCTTTAACTAGAAGGAGATGGGTACTAAACACATAAATCAGCAAACAGTCATGCCAATGGTAGATTGTTGGGCAAATGAGTTTCTAAAATTTGTATTTTTGAAGTTTGCTCACTTTCATTGTTACAAAATGTTGCTGGGCAGTCATGGGTGTTGTAGGGAAGATAAAATATATTATGCTCACTTTGTTAAAGATGGCGCTGCCCACTTGCAAGTTCATTGATATTAATGTGTGTTGAGGGACAGGTTGTGGACAGGCCGGGTCGGTATAGCCTAAGGCTTAGCTTTAAGAGTAAGCTTTTCCCACACCCTTGAATGATTGGATGATGTGGGGTGGTGCACTCTCATGAGGAATCCTCCCATTATGCCTCAGATAAGTGACTTTGTATCAGAGACTTCCTTGTTTGTATAATTGGATTAAAGGTTTTGATTCTACACTATAAAGTGGGGCAGACCAGGAGCTTGCTCTCTCTTGGTTCCTGAGATTATCATTAGAGAGGAGAGCAGAGAAAAGCCACGTGGAGGAGAGGAGAAGCAGCCAAGATGTTGGAGCGCTGAGAGAGAAACCAGTTTGATCAGAGTTTGTGCAGAGAGAAGGAGATGGGGAACAGAGGTGAATAAGGCTGGTTAGCTAGAAACCTTTGATTCTAGGAAACTGGGATAGGTCAGTAGCTTTGTGAGCACTGAATGAGTGGGTTTTGGAGCCCAGTGTTTGTTTTTACTTGCCCACCAGGTGCAAGCTAGGATTAAAGCTGATCGCTCACCAGTTCTTGGCTCCGTTGTTTCATTACCGAATCAAATGAGAACCTGCATGGGCCAGGCGATTGTGATGGTGGCCTTGGCCACTGGCTTTATAGGTGTGCTTGCCCCAGAGCAGGGCAGTTGATTGCAAATTGTGGATTACATTCCTGCTTGGGAGAGGCCATTGCTTTGCTAATATTTGCTGGAGGAGGAGTTTTTATGGGCTGAGGTAGTTTTGCAGGGAGAGCAGAGAGAATGCAGAGTGCTGAAGAAGGTGCCAGTTTTGCAGAGAAGGGAGCAGGTGTGCAGATGGGGAACCAGAGCTGAGGGGCTTTGGAAACTCTACTGAGGCTTGTGGGGCCTTTGATTCTAGGAGGAACCGGAGAAGATTCTCTCGGTTGTGGAACTAAAGAATGTGTCAGGGCTTTGGGAGCTGTGAATGAAATGGAAATGTTTTTGTTGTGTGTTTTCTTGTTGGCTGGTGTGAGACTTTAATAAAGGAATGGCGCACCATTTTTTGGCTCCACTGTTTCTTTACCATCTGTCTAAATCCAATGAGAACCGCATGGCCATGACGGTGGCGGCCACTGGCCCTACATAGATAATAAGATCTCTGAGAGTAAGGAACAAGATGAAGATATGAAAATATGAAAGATATCACATGAAACCCTACTGCTAGGTCAGTTAGGGAAGGTTTTTCTGTAGAGGTGAAATTTCAGCTATGACATTTCAGACATTTCAGGGAAGGCTTTGGAAAGAAGGAAAAGGAATCAACCTCTGGATAGAATAGTAGGGGTTTTAGAATTTCAGAAAGGAGGAGGGCAGTGACCTTCACCTGTATAAAAACTCTGAGTTGGGAAAATGCTTGGTATGTTGGAATAACTTAAAAGAAGCCAACATGGAGCCCTTTCATAATATAATTTTGCTGCACCCTTTTTATTATGCTGCAATGAAGTGCGTATATATATATATATATATAGTTTATATATATATATAGTTTTAAAAAATTATAATGCTCTAATTGGAATGCAAAAAAGGAAATAAATATCTTATAAATTAATAAGTTTTTTAGTGTGTGAACTGTCAGTTATATGTATCCTAGGAGGTATAATAAATTGTCAGATATTTGTCATATCTCCATAAAAAGGCAGATTGATTTAGGAGTGTTACTTGGCAGCTCAGTTCTATGAGTTGAGTTGCTCTTGATGATATACTCCCACATGGTGAACAACATTGGTAAAATTTTGAACAAAATAAAATACCACTTCCTTGATTGAAAGAAGTTGTTTATATTAAAATCCTGTAGAACAAAATTTGTCTTCATAGATCAAATATAATTAGAATAAGGTAATAATAAACCTGAAAAAAATGTTTTACTTACATGAATGTTTGGTGAAATATTTTTAAGTAGTGTGAAATGTAGGAAAGTTATTTACCACGCTAGCTCCATCCATTAATGAATGTCAAGGATGGCCTCCAGTCCCTATGGCAAATAAAAATGTACTTCTACAGGAATGTGCCACACCCTTGAGCCACTGGAGTAGAGTATTATGACTAATTGAAAAAAATGTTCAAGGTGCAGGATCCTTCCTTAGGATCTATCAGGTCTTTACTTTTTAACCTTTAACTTTTTAGTCTTTTTGTTTTGTTTTGTCTTATGACTATTTCTTGTGTGTGTGTGTGTGTGTGTGTGTGTGTGTGTGTGTGACAGAGACAGAGAGGGACAGATAGGGACAGACAGACAGGAAGGGAGAGAGATGAGAAGCATCAATTCTTCATTGCAGTTCCTTAGTTGTTCATTGATTGCTTTCTCATAAGTGCCCTGACTAGGGGGCTCCAGCTGAGCCAGAGACCCCTTCCTCAAGTTAGCAACCTTGGGTCCAAGCTGGTAAGCTTTGCTCAAACCAGATGAGCCCACGCTCAAGCTGCCAACCTTGGGACCTCAAACCTGGGTCCTTCATGTCCCAGTCCGATGCTCTATCCATTGCACCACTGCCCGGTCAGGCTGTTTTCTGACTATTTCTTATAAATAGCATATTTTTCTAAATCATTTTTAGACCCAATTTAAAAGATATTATCTACACCTGGAAGAGATTGCAAAGTCCTACTGTGAACCCACAAATCAGAGCAGTGCTAGCAAACAATGGTTGCTCAAAAGATATCTGACAAATGAATAAATAAACTATTTTTTAATCTTCTTCAACGTTTTAAAGTTATATGTCTTGCTTTTCATTTTATATGTGATTACTTTTATGCTTTTCTAGAGTATCATTAATATTCCCTGTATTTGTCAAAATCAAGAATAAAATGGTTTATTCTGAAACCCCTTTGTTTAAGAGGATTTCTATTTTTCCCTCATTACCTCTCAGCCTTGGTTAATAATATCTTGGGGTTTAGATCTCTATTATTACTAAGACTTTTTTCCACTAAGAAACTTTTTTTGACATTTGCCTCTAGTTTTATAACCACAGTTACATTTATTTAGATATCTTATTTTAATTGGTCTGCATGTTCACTGCCTATTCTTTTGTGTCGACTTTCTTGTTCTTGATCTATTAATTATATTTCTTTTGTCTGTCTTCAAATAATTTTTTCATGAAGAATATAAGGGTATATCTTTTTAGAGACCTTGTATTTGATCACCATCAGTGAAAGACCACTTGGATAAGTATTGAATTCTTGGGTTACAACCCTTGAATAATTAGCTCCTGGATAACTGAGAATAAAAATAACTAGAGAGCCAATTATGAGGCAGTGTATAATCTAATATTACATAGAAGGCATGTCTGTAAAACATAAGACAGATGTTAAATAACACAAGTAAAATGCTATTTTAGTGACATATAGGTATATGTGTATGCGTATCGCTTAATATGATGGGGATATGTTCTCAGAAATGCATCAGTAGGTGATTTCCTCATTGTGCAAACATCCTCGAGTGCACTTGTACAAACCTAGTGGGTATAGCCTACTGCACACCTAGGCCATATTGTCCAGCCTCTTGCTCCTAGACCACAAACCTGTACAGCATGTTACTGTACGGAATACTGCAGGCAGTTGTAGCACAATGGTAAGTACTTTTGTATCTACTCATATCTAAACATAGAAAAGGTATGCAAAAAAATACAGCCACTGTAAAAGATGAAGTGTGTGTGCATGTGTGTTTGAGGCACTGAGGGAGGAAGAGTAGAAGTGAGGAGGAGGGAAGGAGGAAAGAAAGAGGGAAGGAAGAGAAGTGGAGAGATAGGGAGAGGAGAGATAGAAAGAGAACCAGAGATAAAACTTGAAAAGAGAAATATATAAAAGAAAGGGGGACAGGAGAGAGCGGGGAGAGAGAGGAGGGATGGAAGGAAGGAGAAAAGGAGGGAAGGACAGAAGGAGGGAAGAGGAAAGAGGGATGGGCCGGGATGGGAGCAATAAAGAGAAACTGAGGGAAGGGAAGAGAGCCCATGCGCACAAGTGTGTGTGCATGTGTGCAAGGGGGTAAGTGGAGGGCTCTGCTCTGCCCGAGCCTCTCCCAGCCCCAGGGCACGGGGCAGGGCAACCTCATCTATTTAAGCCATTCATAGCTAGAAGTATGTTCAGCATCTTAGTCAGGGCCAGCCTTTTATTTCAACATAGCCAACTTTTGCTTATTGTTCATTATAATCTTTTTAAATTTTTAATTTCTTTTTATTTATTCATTTTAGAGAGGAGACACAGACACACACACACACACACACACACACACACACAGAGAGAGAGAGAGAGAGAGAGAGAGAGAGAGAGAGAGAGAAAGGGGGGAGGAGCTGGAAGCATTAACTCCCATATGTGCCTTGACCAGACCAGTGCAGGGTTTTGAACTGGCGACCTCAGTGTTCCCAGGTCGAGGCTTTATCCACTGTGCCACCACAGGTCAGGCGTTCATTATAATCTTATGGACCAATATCATATATGTGTTTTGTTGTTGACTGCAATGTAGTTATGTGGTGTGTGATTGTATGTACTCACATGCTTTATATACATAAGAGTTGTGAAACTTTAATTTTGCATTTAGTTTGTGTCAATCTCTAGGATATTGAAAATTTAAAAGTAATTAAAATTGAGTAAGGCACTCAAGCAACTTCTAGAATGGTGAGGAAGAGAATCACTTACCAGATAACATGAAGTAAGGAAAGATGCACGTGGTATAAACTGGACTGGCACAGATTTCTTGGAAGAGGCACATCTTGCTATTATTTGAGTTGATACATAGTTGAACATAGATAATATAAGTCTCAGGTTGAAGGTAACATTGTTATACAACCAAAACAGAAGTGTTGGCTCCTAACATTGCATATTACACATTTGGCACTCAAAATTATTGCTTAACTTCATTTTAATTCAATCTAAAACTTTTTGTGTGTGTGATATTAACATTTGGGGACTTTCCACTGTGCTGGTCTTTAGAGAACAGAACACAGAGATGACAAAATTGGCGAACTCAGAGTATGAGAACTTATTGTTTGCTTGTCTTAGAGCTAGGATATTGGTCTTTTCCTGCCTTCATTCAGCCTTAGACTTGGAATTAAACCATTTGCTTTCCTGGGTCGCCAGCTTGCTGACTTCTGATCTTGGGACTTGTCAGCTTACATAATCATGTGTGCCAGTACATTGTCTAGTACAAAATAATTTCTAATAATAAGTCTGTCTATCTACCTATCTGTTTCTCTAAAGAATGATGTCTAATACAGATTTTAGTCCCAAGAGTGGTTCTGGAGAAACAGAATTTTAAGGATGAGTTTTCTGAATTGGTTCTGGGTTTTCCAGATTTGGCTCTTGAATCTGATTAGTTTTGAAGATGTCAATGACTGTTTCTAGGAGTAAAGACATTAATAATAATTCATGGCTTGATCTGGCAATAGAGATATTAAAAGTATTACTGTTGGATGCTTCTAATCAATGTTTATAAGAAGCAATAATCTAGGTGGCTGTATATGGAAAGTCTGAACATTTTTTGGCAAACTAGTGAGTTGAATGAGATTGGCCTATTGTTCCTAGTGTAGCTGGACCAAGTGGGTAAAGAAAAAGATCAACCCAGGAATTCAAATTTGATAAAGATCTGTGTCCCAGAGGTGGAGAAATGAATTATAAGAATCTCTTAACCAAGCACCTGAAAGGGTGTTAGTACCAGGTTTTAACAGGTCCAGTGAGTAATTAGCTGAAATTACTCCCGTGATGGGAAAAACAAAAATAAGTGACCATATGGAGACTTTAAAGGTAGGGACAAGCTTTGTTCATATTTGAAAATTTCACAGACTTTGGGCTTGGTATCTCTTTACTGCTGAGTAATTGGGCCACATTGTTGACAATGGGCATTTCACTCACTGTTCAAGTTTTCAATAGCAATAAAATTGTCTAATAGCTGATAAATGAGTTCTGGCAAATGAAAAAGGCAAGTTTATTTATGTCAACTTGTCTTACCCTAGGATAAATACTTCCTTGGGTGGCAGTGGGTTTTTGTTTTTAATAGGCTTGACTACTAGTGAGAAAGTCAGGGCATATAAATTCTAACTTGAGGTAAAGTTTAGGGAAGTATATGACATCTCTTTGCCTCAGTTTTTTTCCTCCTTCAATTAAGTAGTATAATCATATTAATCAAATCATCAGGCTGTTATGAAAAATATTTTAATTTAAATATTCCCTACCAATGTATCCTGTTGGTGATGAACAAAAACTTGGCATAATGAGGTGGTATTCTCCAACTCAGTAGGCAGGAGAAATATGAAACAGGAAGACCAGTGATTTCTTAACCTTACCTGGGAAAAATTACAATAATAATCATAATAACAGTAATAATAGTGGGGGGAGCACAAAAGTATTTACCATTTTTTGATACTGGTACCAGAAATTATATGCACAAAAAATGTGGCAGGCTCTGGCTGGTTGGCTCAGTAGTAGAGCGTCGGCCCAGTGTGTGGAAGTCCCGGGTTTGATTCCCAGCCAGGGCACACAGGAGAAGTGCCCATCTGCTTCTCCACCCTTCCCCCTCTCCTTTCTCTCTATTTCTCTCTTCCCCTCCCACAGCCATGGTTCCATTGGAGCAAAGTTGGCCTGGGTGCTGAGAATGGCTCCTTGGCCTCCACCTCAGGTGCTAGAATGGTTCTGGATACAACAAAGCAATGTCCCAGATGGGCAGAGCATCACCCCCTAGTGAGTATGCCGGGTGGATCCTGGTCGGGTGCATGTGGGAGTCTGTCTTTCTGCCTCCTGCTTCTCACTTCAAAAAAATACAAAAAAAAAAAAAATACAAAAAAAAAGAAGAGAAGAAGAAAAGAAAAAGATAAAGAAATAGGGTGGCAATCTTGTTTGGAAAGAGGTGAGGAGACTAGAGACTTGTCTCAAGGTGGCATTGGTACAGCACTTGACCTAAGATTGAGAAAATGACAGCTGTTAAAAATCAAAGAGTCAGGATGAGGCCGGTGGTTGGAGGAGGGATGGGACGGTGTCAGGCTGCCTTACTCCCTCTCTTCACTCCCCACAAACTATTTCTGAATGCTGGCTGATGCATAACACTTAGTCTTTGCAGAGCTCAGACTAATTTATTCACATCAATAGACCTACTGCAGACATAATCCTTGTGTAGTCTTTGTTCAAAGAACGTGTTATTTGTTCTGTGATTTCTGTTTCATGTCATTCTCTCATAGGATAATGCTAAAGTGTGTAAGACCCCAGTTCCAAAGGAGGGCCTCTGTAAAAGTTAATGAAATTCTTTTACGAGGTGCACATCACACTATATATGAAATTGTCTAGTATAAAATAACAAATATTTGGGTGATAAGAAGTTAAAACTCTTCCATATATATAAGAATTCAAAATCCAAGTATTAAACATCGATACTTAGGGAAGGATAAACATGGTCTTGATTTGGTTGGGATGACATTTTTCCCCCCTGCCTCAACCATTAAGTCAACAATGGCGTTATTCTAGAACCTTCCAACCTGGGTTTGAACATTTCCAGTGATCGTTACTAAAAGTGAAATATGCACATGAGCTCTTGAGAGTTTTCATAGCTTATCATTAAATAGGCATAAAAGGCGAGTAACACTTTCAACTCAAGTGGAATGCTGGTTTGTTTTATCAAACATTTGCAGACGTTCTCTTGATTGGTGGTTAAAAGTGGGTTCATAATTTCAGGTTCTTCCCTCGGGGTGTCAGTGTCATTTCTTTAGCAGACTCTCTGCGCCATGCCCTGAGGCATTTGCTCCAACTTGCTAAATCCAGTTTCAAACCTCAGACTGAGTTTTACATGTTAAATATGCGTGTTTGATTTGGGGTTCTTGAACTTTGCCTGCGGCTCCCTCTCTAATTAATCTTCTCACAGGTTTAGAAAACTTCTGCCCAATCCTTTTCGGATTTGTCAAAGGAAATATAGACAGTCTTAGTTTGAACAAGTCCTTATCTGATAAGCGTCACATGTGGATTTTTAAGATTTAAATACATTTTCTTTTTAAATGCAGTAGCTTTACCAAACCGGGAAGATGGAATATTTGCATATATTATCCACCATTCACCCACATTGGCAGACAGAAGGCTGGATACAGGAAAGGCAAGGAATAGCTATTTATTAGTTCCTTTACTTTTTATTCAGATCACACACATTTTTACTGAAGGAAGCCTCACAGCACGGAGTCCGATATTACAGCAGTGTTTTTAGGAAGCAATAATTGAATACTCCTCATTAAACTAGTTCATAAGAGAATCCTATTAAAACCAATACAAATAATAAACCTTGAAAATGCTACTTTAAATTCCAAGAGGATGCCGACGATCTGCTACAGTAACAGTCTTCCTGTTCACAGGGTTATTTTGAAAATCTTGAGTGTTTCATTTTTCTAAGTCAAGCAAGCACCTCACTACCAAATAAAAGACCCAGGAATATTTTAAACATATTCAACCCACCCCTGTGTTTTTAACAATCAGTCTTCTCTGAGGATTTATCCCTAATTCTGACAGGATATCCAACCAAAAGGCTAATTATCTTTAATCGCTTAATTAATAGGTAATTCTCACAAAGAGGCTGAACACCTGAACCCACCAAGTCCTTTTTGCATGGGCACATCCAGCTGGTTCTCTGTACTGATTTCACTAAATGAGAACTTGGCCAAGCTTGATGTGGTTGCAGATAATGGTAAACATATTAAAAAATAATAATGAAAATGTTATTTTTTGGTTCTCTTTTAGTCACAGAGGCATCTGTGGAAGGCCCCAAATGCCCAGGGCATATGGTCACCTCAGCAGCCCAGATGGCACTGCTAGCCCAGCTTCCCCGAGGTCCACTCCGCAGCCTTCGCTCCTTCCTTCAGCCCTTGGCCCTTCCCCTCAGCCTTCCAGCGGCACTGCTGCTTGATGAGGTCTTTCTCAACAATTTCCCCTCATTTTGTGCTACCAGTCAATGTTTTCTCTTCTCATGGTTCTTCTAAACACTTTCCTCATTCAGGTTTCAAACCTGTTTATGGTCTGATCATTGAAGGAGATCAATGTTCATATGGGCAGGCACTTAGGTATCAGCAAAGGGTTCATAATGACTCTTCCATTGTAGAGTGCCCTAACCTGTGTGGGGAAGTGAAGACCTGAGTGGGGGCAACGGAGGATGAAGCAAAACACAGAGACATAGATAAGAGATTGAGCCAGGTGGGATATTGTGCTCTGATGGAGACACAATGGCTCCAAGTCTATTTTCAGGCTGGCAATCTCTTGGGGCTTCAAACCTGGGTCCTTTGTTATTCCAGTTCAACACTCTATTCATTGTGTCACCGCTGGCCCTGCTTTTGGTGTCAGCTGCACGTCCGCCGGACGCATCATGAGCTCTGCTCTCTACAGCACAGCTCATGATACATCTTGGATGTTTATCTAGTTTAACAGCTTCTCAGTTTTGATGAGCTGAAAAGTATAAGGGACCCTTTAGTTAAAGCACTTTCTATTTTACTTTGACCCACAGCCATATAGAGGGTGTTATCAGCAGCACAATAATCCTTTAATAAAATGCTCATATGTCTCTAACATATTCTCTCACTCATTTCAGTGAGTGCTGTTCTTTTATTATTATTATTATTATTTAAATTAATTTTAATGGGGTGACATTAATAAATCAGGGTACATATGTTCAAAGAAAACATCTCCAGGTTATCTTATCATTCAATTATGTTGCATACCCATCACCCAAAGTCAAATTGTCCTCTGTCACCTTCTATCTGGTTTTCTTTATGTCCCTCCCCTCCCGCTCTCCCTCCCTCTCCTCCCTCCCCCCACCCCGTAACCACCACACTCTTGTCCATGTCTCATAGTCTAGCTTTTATGTCCCACCTTTGTATTAAATCATGGTGTTCTCAATTTCTTTCTGTTTTACTTATTTCACTACGTATAATGTTATCAAGGTCCATCCATTTTGTTGTAAATGATCCGATGTCATTATTTCTTATGGCTGAGTAGTATTCCATGGTATATATGTACCAAAGCTTTTTAATCCACTCGTCCTCTGGGGGACAGTTGGGCTGTTTCCAGATATTCGCTATTGTGAACAGTGCTGCATGAACATGGCAGCTCATTTCTTCTTTTCAAACAGTGCTATGGTGTTCTTAGGGTATATTCCTATAAGTGGGATAGCTGGGTCAAAAGGCAGTTCGATTTTTAATTTTTTGAGGAATCTCCAAACTGTTTTCCACAGTGGCTGAACCAGTCTGCATTCCCACCAGCAGTGCAGAAGGGTTCCCTTTTCTCCACATCCTCGCCAGCACTTGTTCTGTGTTGTTTTGCTGATGAGCACCATTCTGACTGGTGTGAGGTGATATCTCATTGTGGTTTTAATTTGCATTTCTCTAATGATTAGTGATGTTGAGCATTTTTCATATGCCTATTGGCCATCTGGATGTCCTCTTTGGAGAAATTTCTATTCATTTCTTTTGCCCATTTTTTGATTGGATTGTTTGTCTTCCTAATGTTGAGTTTTATAAGTTCTTTATAAATTTTGGTTATTAACCCCTTATCAGACGTGCTGTCGAATATGTTCTCCCACTGTGTGGTTTGTCTTTTTATTCTGTTCTTATTGTCTTTAGCTGTGCAAAAACTTTTTAGTTTGATATAGGATAGGAGTTAGTTCTTCTTTGAATTTTTGGTAGAATTCACTTGTGAAGCCATCAGGCCCAGGACTTTTATTTGTTGGGAGTTTTTTGATAACTGTTTTGACTCATTTGTTGTAATTGGTCTGTTTAAGTGTTCTGATTCTTCCCAATTGATTTTTGGAAGATTATATGATTCAAGAAATTTGTCCATTTCACCTAAGTTGTCTATTTTTTTGGCATTCGTTCTTCTTAGTATTTTCTTACAATACTTTGTATTTCTGTTGTGTCAGTTGTTATTTCTCCACTCTCATTTCTAATTCTATTTATTTGAGTCCTCTCTCTATTTTTCTTGGTGAGTCTAGTTAAAGGTTCATCAATCTTGTTTACCTTTTCAAAGAACCAGCTCCTGGTGTCATTGATCCTCTGCATTGTCTCCTTAGCCTTTATGTCATTTATTTCTGCTCTGATCTTTATTATTTCCTTCCTTCTACTAGTCCTGGGCTTTATTTACTGTTGTTTTTCTAGTTCTTTTAGTTGCAGTGTCAGGTTGCTTATTTGAGCTTTTTCTATCTTCTTCTGGTATGCCTTTAGTGCTATGAACTTCCCTCTCAGTACTGCTTTTGCTGTGTTTCATAAATTTTGAGTTGATGTATACTCATTATCATTTGTTTCTAGAAACTTTTTATTTCTTCTTTGATCTCATTGTTAATCCATTCATTATTTAATAACATGCTATTTAGTTTCCAAGTGTTTGAGTATTTTTCAGTTTTTCTTTTGTGGCTAATTTCTAGTTTCATGGCATTGTGATCAGAGAAAATGCTTGATATGATTTCAACCCTATTAAATTTGTTGAGACTGCTTTTGTGTCCTAACATGTGATCTATCCTGGAGAATATACCATGAGCATTTGAAAAGAATGTACATTCTACTGTTTTAGGGTGAAAAGTTCTGAAGGTATCTATTCAATCGAGTTGATCTTGTGTATCCTTTAAGTCTGCTGTTTCTTTGTTAATATTCTTTCTTGAAGATCTATCCAGTGATGTTAGTGGGGTATTGAAATCCCCTACTATTATAGTATTGCTGTTAATCTTGCCCTTTATATTCATCAAAGTCTGCTTTATGTATGTCGGGGCTCCTATGTTCGGTGTGTAGATATTTATAATAGTTATATCTTCCTGTTGAATTGTTCCCTTTATCATAATGTAGTGTTCTTCTTTATCTCTTACTACAGCCTTTGTTTTAAAGTCCATTTTGTCAGATATAAGTATTGCTACCCCGGCTTATTTTCATTTCTATTTGCATGAAATATTTTTTCCATCTTTTTACGTTCAGTCTATGTGCATCTTTTGTTTTAAGGTGTGTCTCTTATAGACAGCATATGCATGGGTCCTGTTTCTTTATCCATGCAGCTACCCTATGTCTTTTGATTGGATTGTTTAATCCATTTACATTTAAGGTTATTATTGATATGTAGTTGTTTATTTCCATTTTATTCTTTAAAGCTGTATTCTTCTTTTGCTGTATTCTTTTCTCCCTTTGAACTGTTAACAACAGGCCCCTTAGCAACTCTTGCAGAATTGGTTTGGTTTTTATGAATTCTTTGAAGTTTTTTTTTTTTGTCTGGGAAGCTCTTTATTTCTCCTTCAATTTTAAATGTTAGTCTTGCTGGTTAAGGTAGTCTTGGTTGTAGGTTCTTATTTTGCAATACTTTGAATATATCTTGCCATTCCCTTCTGGCCTCAAGTGTTTCTGTTGAGAAGTTGGATGTCATCCTTATGGGGGCTCCTTTGTAGGTGATAGTCTTTTTTTCTCTAGCAGCTTTTAAAATTTTTTCCTTATCACTTAGCTTTGGTATTTAACTATGATGTGTCTGGCGTAGATTTCTTTGGGTTTCTCTTTAATGGAGTTTCTGTGCTTCTTGAAAGTGAAACATTTTCCAGTCTTGATTTAGGGAAGTTTTCTGCTATGATTTGATTGAACAAAGTTTCTATTCCTTGTTCTTTCTCTTGTTCTTCAGAAATCCCTACGATGCAAATGTTATTTCTTTTCAATGTGTCACAGAGCTCCCTTACAGTTTCCTCAGATTTTTTGAGTCTCTTTTCCTTTTTTTGCTCTCCTTCTGTGCCTTTGTTTATTTTGTCCTCTAACTCGCTGATTCGATCCTCAACTTCATTCATCCAGCTTTTAATTCCTTCCACTGCGGTCTTCAGTTCTGATACTATATTTGTCATTTCTGTCTGATTCTTTTTTATTATTTCAACTTCCTTTTTTATACTTTTTATCTCTTTATTTAGGTGTTCATAATGACTATCCATTGTTGCTCTAAGCTCTTTGAACATCCTAACTATCATTATTTTAAACTCTGCATCTGGTAATTTAGTTATATCTGGTTCAGGTCCTTCTCTGGGGATTTCTCTTGATTCATTTGGGTTGCATTTTTCTGCCTGCCCATTTTGTCTGTGTATAAGAAGGGTGTGGCCACTGGAGTCCAATGGATGTTGCCTCTGTGTTTCCTAGGTGTGGTCTATCTGCAGGCCCACCACCCTCTCTGCCACTGCCTAGGGCGGTTGGGTATGGGCGTTGCCGGCGCCGGCCCACAGCGGGTGTTGCTATAATTTCCGCCTCTCCTCCGCGGGAGTGGCTGTGTTCTGGTGCCTGGCTCTACTATCATCAGCCTGTCTGGGCCTTTGCCTCGCCCCTCAGGTGGGGTTGCGCATTGCACTCAAGCCACAAGCCTCAGCACTAAGGGTAGGGGTGAGCACCTTTGCTCAGCTGTGGATCCCGCCTGTTCTCAGGTTTCCGCCCAGCCCCTGCAGTCAGAGCTGGCTTGCTGAGGTTTCTCAGGTTGGGCAGGGCTGCAGGTGTGCACTCAGCTGCGAGCCTCCACCTGTCCTGGGCTTTAGCCCTTCCCCTGTGGTCAGGGCCAGCTCATGCAGGGTTGCAAACCTTGGAGGCCAGGTGATGCTGCATACCCACGGGGCCCTGCTAATGGCAGATTTTTTGCCTGTTTCTGGCCTCCCGCTTTTTTCCCGCAGGAAGGTCTGCACTGGGCCCATAGCTGCTGGACCGCTTTTGCACGTCACCTCTGCCCCTGCTGGGCTGGACCGAGCCACGTTGGCTGGGCCTCCGCCGCCACCATCCCTCCAGCAAGCCATCAGCAGTGTGGGTAAGGGCACTGCAGCTCAGACCCTAACACTCCATACTGTAGTCCTGGAAGCTCCCTCCATCTAAGCAGCTCTGCTCTAAGTGCCACGGGAGAGCTTGTTTGGCTGGTGTCCTGCCTCCCTTTGCTGGTATTGCTAGTTCCAGGGGAAATATTCATTTTCGATTAGGGAAGTGACTCAGCCCAAGGGTTAGGGTAGCTGTCTCTCGGAGTGTTTCCCCCAGTGCCTTCCAGTACACACTCTCTTCCTGCTGCTCTGGTCCTCTCCTCTGCTCCTGTTCCTCAGAGCCCCGGGTGAGTGGTTGTGAGAGAGGTTTTCAGCGCTGTCCCTTTAAGAAGAATCCTGGGTCTTAAAAAACTGTCTCTTTCTCACAAACAGTATCCTTACTTGTTTCACAGCTCAATACTGTCCAAACACCTCTTCTAGGCTCTGGGACTGCAGGCTGGGGCTTTGTTCCTTGGACTCAGGTCCCTTCCTCTCTGCTAAACTCTCTTCCCATCACACGAGTCTCTCCGGACTGCCATTTGCTCTAGGGAGCTGGGCAGCCCTTTCCACGTTTCCACTTTTCTTACCAGTCTCAGTGTGGCTTCTTCAATGTTCCTTGGTTGAAGAGTCCACTTAGTTTAATTCAAAGTTGGTTTATCCAAATGATGGTTCTTAAAATTAAGTTATAATGCACTTTGGTTCTGGGAGTTGGAAGTTGGTACGTCCGCCTATTCCATCTCCATCTTGCCGTCTCGAGTGCTGTTCTTGTTTAATTTTCCTCCCCGCCCCACACAATGTTTCTTGCTCCCTCTCATTACTCCTCAGTCTTCAGATCCCAGATCAGTGGTTCTCATCAGAGTATTTGGGAGGCTTTTATAACTCAGATGGTGGCAATCTGTCCCACAAATTTCTGATTTGGTAGGTCTGGGACTGGGCTAGGAATTTGCATATCTCACAAATTCCCAAGAGATTCTGATGGGGCTGGTCCAGTGACAGCACTTTGGGAACCACTGCTATAGACATACAAGAAACTACAAGGGTGAAGTATTCTAATTTGAGAGTCACTTTAATACCAGCTTCACTGCCTTTGCAGCGGGGAAGCCTCCATCTGATAAAGCTCCCTATACTTGTTTCTTCACTGGTAAAATGAATTTTACTAAACAGCCCAATAAGGGTTGTTAAAAAGAAGAATTAAGACCATGTTTATTAAGCATTTGAATGAAAAGGGATTGTGATGGGTATTTTAATTATTACTTTTTATAACTTTATTTTTATTTGTTATTACTTTTTATTTCTTCTCAATTTTCAGGAATCATAAAAGATCCTTTAAACACCCAATTTGGTTAAGGTAGTGTCTTTTTTTAGAAAATAAAATCCCTTTGAGAGGATCTTGACAAAATAATAATTCTAGAATTCATCTGGATATGCACACTAATAGCCAAGAGAATTTTGAAAGGAGGGTTCTCTTTTGATTGGGATTTTATCCCATCAGATATCAAAATGTATTGTAAAGTCACAATAATCAAAACAGCATGGTATTGGCTTAGGATGTGGCAAATAGATGAAAGGAAATAGTAAAAAATTATATATCACACACAGACACACACTTATATGTATCATATATATGCAGGAGACATGGCAATTAAAGGATTTTGGGGTAATTAATTATTAATTTAAAAAACTATTATTTGACTTTATTATGCAGAAACAATTTCTGAGTGAGTTTCCAAAACCTAAAGAGTATTAAAATTTCTTTCAAAGTGTATGTTCCAGGATGATATTTCTATAATCTTGGGAGAATGAAAATAATTAAGCTAAAAATGTCATACTTGATAAAAATTGGAAACTATTATTTGCAAAAGGTATTTATTATGAATAAAGTTGGAGGACAAAACAGACTGGAAGAGAATATTTGAATCATATTACATAAAAGGATTAATACTAAATGATAAAACCACCTTTTCAAAGTAATAGGAAACACAACACATATAATGCAATAATAAAATAAATATAAGGTAAAGTATATCAATAGCCAACTCAGAAGAGGAAGAAGAAATATAAATACTTGATAAGGCTCTGGAATCCCAGTAATCACCACCTACTGTTCATGAAAGTGTAAATTCATGCAATTTTTTGGTCAGCAAACTAAAAATGCACCTAATACTTTGAAATATCATGTCTACTTCTAGAAACTTTTACTTTATTGTATTCATGTAGGCACCGTGTATTCACAGGAATATTTATTGTGGTATTTCTGTTAATACTGAGAAATTAAAAACAATCTAAATGTGCATGAATAGAGAAATGGTTAATTATATAGTGGTGCATTCACTACGTGGGATAACGTATAAAAGATACTTCCACCAAAATAAAAAGTTAGACATTATATAAGCCCCTTTGCTGGAAAAAAACATAACAAACACCCACTTGAAGGCACAGTTTAACTTGCAAGAAAGTAAGAATATTCAGAAGGGCCAAAAAGAAGAATTAGGAAGCCAGAATATGACACATGTCCAAGAATGCTTTAAGGGCTTTTGCTTATAACAGAAATTGGAAATAGGGAAAGAACAAGGCCCTGTGCTTGTGCAGGATGGGGAACCAGAGTGGAGGCTCCTGATTAAAGCAATCCCTTGTGGTAGCTCTTCCGTGAGAAAAAATGCATGCTAGAAAATTTCATCTGATAGCAAAGGGAGGTGAAAAAGATACTTGTCTCCCACTGGACACTGGGGGTAAAAGAATCCTTTTATACTAATCAGAAAAGGCCAAAAAATAATAGAAAAAATAAATGTAATTTGAAGAAGAGCCAATAAGTAGCCAATTAATGCTTACCTTTACTAGAGTTTAGTAGAATAAAATGTAAAACCAAAATGGACTATCTGTCAGATAGGCAAATATCACAGTCAGAAGATGCCTATTGTTTTAGTCAGTTTGGGAAACTACAACAAAATACCACAAATTGGATGACTTATAAATAGGAGAAATGTATTGCTCACAGGTCTAGAAGGTGGGAAGTTCAAGTTCAAGATGCTAGATCAGGGGACGGGAACCTATGGCTCGAGAGCCAGATGTGGCTCTTTTGATGGCTGCATTTGGCTCACAGACAAATCTTTAATAAAAAAATAATAATGTTAAAAATATAAAACATTCTCATGTATTACAATCCATTCATTTCCTACCGCTCATGTTCATGGTGGCGTGTGGCTGAAGCCAATCACAGCTGTCTTCCAGGACAACACCAAATTTTTATTGGATAATGTGTAATGGACATGGGTCGTTGTGAGGTCAGGAAGTAAACTTCCCTCCTTTTAATCAAGTAGTCAGCTAGCTAATTGCAGAAACCCTTTTGACAAAGAAGATGGCTAAAAGAAAAAAAGATGAGGAGTATTGTACTTTTCAGCAGGAATGGACAGAGGAATTTGCCTTTGTGGAGAGAGCAGGTTCTGCAGTGTGTCTAATATGCAATGATAAAGTTGCATTGATGAAACGGTCAAATATAAAGCGGCACTTTGACACATGCCATACTACATTTGCATCAAAATATCCAGTGAGGGACAACAGGAAGAAACCATGTCAAGAGCTACTGTGCAGAGTGCAAGCTAGTCAGCAGGCACTCTCTGTTTGGACCCAACAAGGTGACTGAAATTCGGCTAGCTTTGCTGGTGCTTTAGCAATTGTGAGAAACGGAAAGCCATTCACAGATGGGGAGTATGCCAAAACATTCATGCTTGATGTTGCCAATGAACTTTTTGATGACTGTGCGGATAAAAACAAGATAATCAAATGAATAAAAGACGTGCCTCTGTCGGCAAGAACTGTTCACGATCATACCATCATTATGGCAAATCAAATGGAGGCAACCCAAGTGAAGGACATAAAAGCAGCACCATTCTTTTCTCTTGCTTGGGATGAGTCAACAGACGTAAGCCATTTATCCCAGTTCAGCATGATTGCAATGTATGCTGTCGGTGACACACTCCGTGAGGAAAGTCTTGCTGTTTTGCCTATGAAAGAGACAAAAAGAGAAAAAGATTTATTCAAGTCTTTCACTGAGTTCACTAAAGAAAAAAATCTATCGATGGATCAATTTATTTTGGTGAGTACTGATGGTGCTTTGTGCACGGTAGGGAAAAACAGAGGATTCATAGCGCTTCTTCGTGAACATGAAAAGAAACCCATCCTAAGTTTTCTCTGCATCCTACATCAGGAGGTGCTTTGTGCTCAGATGTGTGGCAAGCAGTTTGGTGAGGTTATGTCACTGGTCATTCGGTTGTCAACTTTATTGTTGCCTGAGCTTTAAATGATCGTCAGTTTAAAACACTGCTGGATGAAGTTGAATAATTATCCTGGTCTGCTTCTGCACAGCAATGTGCATTGGTTGTCGAGAGGGAAGGTGCTCAGCCATTTTGCAGCTTTTCTGAGGGAAACCCAGACTTTTCTGGAAATGAAAAACGTCGAGCATCCTGAGTTAGCTAACACTGAGTGGCTCCTGAAGTTCTACTATTTCGTGGACATGACTGAACATCTGAACCAGCTCAATGTGAAAATGCAAGGCATTGGGAATATAGTCTTATCCCTTCAACAAGCAGTGTTTGTATTTGAAAACAAGCTGGAACTCTTCATCGCTGACATTAAAAGAGGTCATTTACTATACTTTGAAAAACTGGGAGAGTTTAAAGATATATGCACAGCAAGTGACCCTGCTCAACATCTTGACCTCCAGCAGCTAGCAGGCTTCACATCTATCTTCTGCAGTTATTCAAAGTGCACTTTGAAAAATTATTTGAGCGCACTCATCTTTTTAAGTTCATCACCCATCCACATGAGCGTGCAGTGAATAACACCAAACTGAGTTGTATCCCCTGTGTCTCTGTCAGAGATTTGAGCTACAAGCTGCTTACCTGAAGACTTCAGATATGTGTTTGAATAAGTTCAAGTCACTGAATGAAAATTTGGAAAGACTTGCAGGACAGCAAGCAGAGTTGGTGAGCAAACATAAGTGGGAAGAAATGAAAAAACTTCAACCCGCGAACCAGCTCATTGTCAAAACTTGGAGTGCACTTTCTGTTACATACCACACACTGCAGCATGTGAGTATTGCTGGACTGACAATGTTTGGCTCTACGTATGTATGTGAGCAGTCTTTCTCACATCTAAAGAACGTTAAGACCAACCTAAGATCATGTTTAATGGATGGAAGTCTCAATGCCTGCATGAAACTTAACCTCACCACGTATCAACCAGACTACAAAGCCATCAGCAAAACCATGCAGCACCAGAAGTCGCATTAATGGTAAGAAGTACTTTATTCATCATTGGTTAGCAACAGCATAACAACATTATTAAAAAAAATTCAGAGACTTATTGTACTTTAATAGTGTTGGTCTTAAATAAAATGCACACATTTACTTGTATTTTGTGTTAAACATATTGTATGGCTCTCATGGAATTAAATTTTAAAATATGTGGTGTTCATGGCTCTCTTAGCCAAAAACGTTCCCGACCCCTGTGCTACATGGTCAGGAGATGGCCCTCTTCTAGGTCACAGACTTCTTATATCCTAACATGATAGAAAGGACTAGGGATCTTATTGGAGCCTTTAAAAATAAGATATTGCCTGACCAGACGGTGGCACAGTGGATAGAGTGTTGGGCTGGGATGCGGAAGACCTAGGTTTGAAACCCCGAGGTTGCCAGCTTGAGCGCAGGCTCATCTGGCTTGGGCAAAAAAACAAACAAAAAAACAAGCTTACCAGCTTGGACCCAAGGTCACTGGCTCGAGCAAGGGGTTACTTAGTCTGCTGAAGGCCCACGGTCAAGGCACATATGAGAAAGCAATCAATGAACAACTAAGGTGTCGCAACAAAAAACTGATGATTGATGCTTCTCATCTCTCTCAATTTCTGTCCCTATCTATCCCACTCTCTGACTCTCTCTCTCTTTCCCTGTAAAAAAAAAAAGAGTAATATATATATATATATATATAAAATAAACAATAAATAAATAAATAAAATAAGGCACTACTTTCACTCATGAGGCCTTCACTCTCACGTTGTAAGCACTGCTCAAAGGCCTTGCCTATTAATATCATCATCTTTGGGGATTAGATTTCATTAAATGAATTTTGAGGGGACACAAACATTCAGACAGTGGCACCTATTAATAGAATATGAGACCTATGATGGAAGAATAAAATGGAACTACTTTGAACAATTAGGAATAACTAGACAACATTAAGATACTATGAATCAGCAATCTATTTCTGCATTTATACTTTAAGAAGCTTCCACACAGGCACACAAGGATGTGTTTAGAAGAATGATAATAGCTTTTGTAAAAGCAAAAATCATAAACAACCTAAATGTCCAACAAAACAAGAATATATAAACAAATTTTGGTGTAATTAAATAATAGAATGGTATTTTCAGTGAAAATTAAAGAACTAGAGCAATATATGCACCCATGTACTCTTACTACATAATTTTGAATGAAAAATGTAAGTCATAGAGAAATAGTACATATAATGTGATACCAGTCTTATAAAGTTTAGAAACATGCTAAACAACACTGAATACTGGTTAACAATGCATACATTTCTATACTTGTAGCAAAAAAAAAAAAAGAACAAAGAAGAAATGTATGGGGATGACAGACACAACTTTAGAATAATAGTTATCTTTGCTGTGGGTGTTGTTGGGTAAACAACGTGGAACAAAATTTAGTGTCCAGTGACAGGAATAATAAAATAAATATTGACAAAATTATGTAAGTCACACATGAACTTGGAGAAACTTGATATAATTTATAGCAATTCAAAAAGGTACATTATGTTTTATTAAAAAATACAGGAGCCTGACCAGGTGGTGGCGCAGTGGATAGAATGTCGGACTGGGATGAAGAAGACCCAGGTTT
Source organism: Rhynchonycteris naso (assembly GCA_037038555.1). NCBI lineage: Eukaryota > Metazoa > Chordata > Mammalia > Chiroptera > Emballonuridae > Rhynchonycteris > Rhynchonycteris naso. Next base: position 23,582,230 of record CM073000.1, read on the forward strand.
GAGACCCCGAGGTCACTAGCTTGAGCGCTGGCTCATCTAGCTTGAGCAAAAGCTCACCAGGTTGGACCCAAGGTCGCTGACTTGAGCAGACCGTCACTCAATCTGCTATAGCCCCCTGGTCGAGGCACATATGAGAAAGCAATCAATGAACAACTAAAGTGCCGCAACAAAAAATTGATTCTTCTCGTTTCTCTCCGTTTCTGTCTGTCTGTCCCTATCTGTCCCACTCTCTGTCTCTGTCAAAAAAAAAAAAAGAATACAGGAGCATGTGGAACAGGTTCAAAGGGTAATGTGCAAAAATGAATATAATTTTTCTGTTAAAGTGTCCTGACTGAATGATTAAAAATTGTCTTTAATATTGATATATCATAGTCTCAATTTTTAATTTTTTAGAGTTACCTAAGAATCAGATAAAAATCCCTGAGGACTCTGAGTTTTGATCTGATCACTTTATCACAATTGAATAAGCTGTCATTCAGAACTCTTACAGCTTAGAGCCATTAGTGTGTTAAAGGTTTGACGCAGCTAATGCAAAGCACACCCAATCTTTGTTATGAATGAGGTGTACGGAGGAAATTGTATTATTGCAGCAACTTTTATAAATTTAAAAATTATTTAAAAATAAAATGTAAAAATGTTTATGTGGAAAAAGTAAATATGCACCAAATATCCTAAAAAGTAAGAGCTATGGGCCCTGACTGGTTGGTTCAGTGGTAAAGATTCAGCTTGGCATGTGAAAGTCCTGGGTTTAATTTCCTGTCAGGGCACATAGGAGACGTGCCCATCTGCTCCTCCACCCCTCCCCCTCCCACTTCTCTCTCTCTTCTCCTCTCCTCCTGCAGCCATGGCTTGATTGTAGCAAGTTGACCCCAGGCGCTGAAGATGGCTCCGTGGCCTCTGCCTCAAGGGCTAAAGTATGTCTCTGGTTGCAACAGAGCAAGGGCCCCAGATGGGCAAAGCATCACCCCCTAGTGGGCATGCCGGGTGGATCCTGGTTGGGGTGCTTGCAGGAGTCTGTCTTTGCCTCCCCTTCTCTCACTAAAAATATGTTGAAAGAGCTACGTGAAGAGAATTATTGAATTGTGTGTTAAAACATTCTGTAGCTTCTATCATGAAAAGAGTATGATACTGACACCTGACATCTATCAGAATAGCTATTATCAAAGAGATAACAAGTGTTGGTGAGAATGTGGGAAATTGGAACCTTTGTACATTGTCCGTGGGAATGCAAAGAGGTGCAGCTGCTACAGAAAGACAGTATGAAGCTCCTCAAAAAGTTAAAAATGGTATTACCACATGGTGCATTCTTACTTCTGAGCATTTATCCAAAAGAGTTAAAATCAAAATCTCAAAAAGATTTTAGCATTCTTATATTTATGGCAGCTGTATTCATAATTGCCAAGATGTGGAAACAACCTAAATGTCCATGACAGATAAACGGATAAAGAGAAGGTAGTATATAAATATAATGAGATGCCATTCAGCCTTAAAAATGAAAAAAATTCTAAAATATATGATGATATGGGTGAACTTTGAGACATCATGCTAAATGAAATAAACAGTCACAAAAAGACAAATGCCACATGATTTAAAATACTGTGTGAGATATATAAAACAGTCAAATTCATAGAATCAAAGCATGGAATGGTGGTTGCCAGGGGCTCAGGATTAGGGGAACTAGGCAGTTACTAATGAACTGGGATTAACTTTTAATTAAGCAAGATGAATAAGTTCTAAAGATATGATCTATAACATTGTACTTATAGTCAATAATGTACACTTAAAAAGTTAAGAGGGTAGATCTCGTGTTAAGTGTTGTTTATTTTTTATCACAATAAAATAAAATTGTTTTAAAAAGTATGAAACTGAGCCTGACCAGGCAGTGGCGCAGTGGAAAGATAGTTGGACTGGAATGCAGAGAACCCAGGTTAGAAACCGCGAGGTCACTGGTAGAGTGGAGGCTCACCAGCTTGAGCGAGGGGTCGCTGGCTTGAGCCCAAGGTTGATGGCTTGAGCAAGGGGTCACTCGCTCTGCTGTAGCCCCCCATCTCCAGTCAAGGCACATATGAAGGAACAATCAATGAGCAACTAAGGAGCTGCAATGAAGAATTGATGCTTCTTATCTCTCGCCCTTCCTGTCTGTTTGTCCCTCTCTGTCCCTCTCTCTGTCTCTATCTCTATCACAAAAACCAAAATAGTATGAAACTGAGACACAAATGAATAGGCCATTGGAAAGATAAAAAGTTCAGAAACAGACCCGAATGTGTACAGAAATTAGGTACAAGTAAATAGAGAAAAGAAGTGAATAACATTGGGGAACAATTTTTTTTCATATTCTGTTGTATGAGGTTTTAGAACATTTTCTATATATTTCTGCATTGCTGATTACAAACCTGAAATCTGATTTTTGGTACATGCTCTAGTTTTTATGCAATTTTAATTTCTTTTTGTTACAGTTAATGGCATGCATTGGTTTTTATATTGGAGTTAAAGTGCAATGACTCTTGGATTGAACATAACTATAAGGTAATTAACGTTTTACAAACATCACTTTTACATAATTGTAGTTGTTTTTAAATGTAAAATATTATTATCTTATAAAAACACCCTCTTATTTTGTTTTAAGATTGAATCATGGCTTCTTCAAGTAGGCATAAATGTAAGAATAGTCCTGATACCTTCTGTTATATATGTCGCTGTTACACACTTCAATGTCAAAGGCACAATATTTCATCATTTTGACACATGCATATATTGCCTATTTTCAAGTTCCTCTTCACAATCAAGACAAGAATTTGGCTCCTCATATTGTGTGTCATAATTGTGAGGAAATGCTTCATGACTGGACAAAAGGAAAATACAAAGGAATGCCTTTTGGTATTCTCATGGTTTGGCGTGAACCTAAGGACCACAGCAGTGACTGTTATTTCTGTCTGATCTTGCATCTGTTTTTCTTGCATCGGCAAGAAAAAACAGCATATGATTGCATATTCTAATATTTCTTCAGCAATACGACCTATCCCACACTCTGAGAAACTCCCAGTTCCAGTTTTCAATAATTTTATTTCTTCTAAGGATGAAGAAAGTGAACACGGTGATCAAGCATATTTTGATAAAATGCATGAGGAAATGGTTGTAGAATCTGAAGGGTCTTCTTCTGATGCCAAACAGTCATTAACCCCTCCGCAGTTTAGCCAACCAGAATTGAATGACTTAGTAAGAAATTTGAGCCTATCAGAGAGCAGCTGAGTTCTTAGCCTCCACTCTTCAAGAAAAGAATGCACTTCAATGATCAGCTAAAGTATCCCATTTCAGTAAGCATGAACAAATTTTTGTGGACTTTTTTTCCGAAGATAAACACTTTGTTTACTGTCATGATATCAGCAGTCTTCTCAGCCAGCTAGGTGTTACCACTTACAGACCAACAGAATGGCGGCTATTTCTTGACAGCTCTAAATGGAGTCTGAAATGTGTTCTCCTGCACAAAGTTTATGCAGTGGTTCCAATTGGTTGTTCAACTCATCTGTGAGAAGATTATAATGACATAAAAATTGCACTCGACTTTCTGAAGTAAGAGGAGCACAACTGGATCATTTGCGTGGATCTTAAAATAATAAGTTTTCTGCTAGGACAAGAGAGAGATTTCACAAAGTATCCTTGCTTTCTGTGTTTGTGGGACAGCCGAGCTCGGGAGAAACTCTGGACACAGAAGGAGTGGCCGGAACATGAAGCTCTGAAAGTAGGGAAGCAAAATATTCTGAATGAACCTATAGTTAATTGAGACAGGATCATTTCCCCCCCTTTACATCAAACTTGGCTTAATGAAGCAGTTTGTTCAGGCTTTGGATAGAGAAAGGGAATGCTTTCAACATATTATGTCTGCTTTTCCTGCTTTGTCTTTTGAGAAGATGGACCTCAAATTGGAACCCTCATACATGATGAAGAATTTGCCAGGAAGATGAATAAGGAGGGGAAAGCAGCATGGCAGTCTTTTGTGGCAGTTATAGAGAACTTCCTTGGCAACAAATAAGCAGAAAACTATGAACTTCTGGTTCAAAGGATGCTGTTGGTTTTTCACGACATTGAATGTAACATGAGCGTTAAGATTCACTTCCTGAACAGTCACCTTGGTAAGTTTCCCGAAAATCTTGGAGATGTTAGTGATGAGCAGACTACTGCTGGAGCATCAAATGAGATTGTCCTTAACAAATACACAAACACAAGAGCTACAAATGCAAATTTTTGCCTGAATAGAATTTAAATAAGTTTTGCACAAATTTTATGATTAAAATAAGTGTTTTAATATGTTCTATTTCAAAATTGTAGACAAATTCTGATGCAATTATATCTTTTAGTATATTAGTATAATTACTGCATTACATAAATTATTGTATTTTCACAAAGATGATGCCCAAGAAGACATTCTACTCATTACATTAATCTAAATGTTGAAAATTTTACAATAAGATAAAAACCTAAAATCTTGAATTGCAAAAAAACTGTAGCTTACAGAGAAAAACTAATGTCAGATTTGAGATCAACACACTAGAATTAGGTAAGAACAAGTGTTTTTGTGGACACAACAAAAAATTTTGTTACCCAGTGCAATAAAACTATATTAAATTGCTGTGGAAAAGATTGACTTTTGAATAAGTGATGTTGGAAAAATTGGTTAATTTTGAAAAAGGAAAAAATAGAGTTTATATTCAAACCATGCATTATAATAAACTCCTACTGGATCGTCTATTTTAATGAAGTTATGATTTTAATAGATTCTGTTTCCTAGTTCTGTCCACTAAAAGGGTCCAGATACAGTGATGGACACCTTGCAAGCACTGAGCTATCAGTGTCTAAACACCTTTTTCACTAAAAGGAACCAGGGCTCTTTGGAGCACTGCCTGATTCCAGGACTTGCAGTGAGAGAGTGTAAGATAAACCTGAAGCATCGTGGGTCAGAAAGCAAGGAAGAGCTGGAAGAGTGATAGGAACATGTGAAAAGAAAACAGGCACCATACTTGAATGACTAAATTTGAAACAATATGGACATAAAAAAGAATGGACAGTAATAGATTATAGTACATTGAATATAAAATAATTATAACAAGAAAACAATCAGACAAGTACAGATTGTAGAAAATTTTCTAATAACTGGACTCTTCAAAAAATGTCAGAGTCATAAAAGACAAACAAAAGGCAATGTACTGTCTAAATTAAAGAGGACTAACTCTGAACTAAATGAAATGTGTGACCCCTTGATTGGATCTTGGATTTAAAAAACACAGCTAGACGGCCCTGATGGGGTAGCTCAGTTGGTTAGAGTAATGTCCCCATAAGCTAAAGTTGCACACTAAACCCCTGATCAGGGCGTGTACAAGAATCAACCAATGGATGGAATGAATGAAAAAACAAATTGATGTTTCTTTCTCTTTCTCTCTCACTGTCATTTCCTTTCTCTCTCTCTCAAGTCAATAGAAAGAGTCAAGTAGTCAATACTAATTGTAAAAAAGATAATTAAAATAACCCACAGCTAGAAGAAAACATCTGCAGATAATCAGAAATTTTGAATATGCACTGTATATTAAACAATATTATTCCAATGTTAAATGTCTTGGGTATGACAATGATGTGTTTGTGTAAGAGAATGTCTTATTCTTAAGAGATGTATGGCATGTAATCAGTAGTGAGCTGTCATGATATCTATAACTTACTTTCAAATGGTTTGTCAAAATGTGTATATGTCTGTGTGTGTGACATTAGCAACTGAATCAGGGTGAAGAATGTATGGTGTTTATTGAACTATATTTTTTAATTTCTTAGAGCTTTGCAATTTTTCAAAATTAAAATAGTAGAGGAATAAAAGACAATAAAATTTCACCATTAAGTCATTAAATCATCATTTAGATATATAGGAATATTTATAAATCATGCAATTACTTTAAATTATTTATAAATTAAGGCAAATGCAAACATAAATATTCAAGTACATTAAGCAATAATGATGTCTCTACTAGACAGATGAAGACATAAATTTACAAATAATTAATCCTCTCAGTTCACACTCTAAAGTATGTAAGATTCCATTTCTGTCAGCTTTATACAACAACTGACCATCAAATATCATTCTCAGAATACTAGAAATTTTCTTTTCAGGCTCTTGGCTTGAAGAAGCTCATTGTATTACACTTGATCAGGGAAAACAGACCTTTCAGAGATTTTGTTTCTCTTCTTTTTATGTCGGCTATTTTTCTCTCACATCAGCAGGGATTAAAGTATCAGTAGGGATGCTTTCTATTTCTTAACCCAGTTCTTCATAAACTTGTAAAGCGGTTGGAAGTCTATTAGATCTGTTGAATAAGGTGTTAGTAATGCTGAAATGAACAATATAGTGGATGTTAAAAAAGTCTAGACAATTTAAAACTGAAAAATATACAGAATCTTTTGTTCTTTTGTGTTAGCAAGAATTCATCTTCAACCACACATTATCACATCATCATGTACTACCTGGACAAATGAAACGGAGAGACAGGATTGTTCTCCAAGTGCACTTGGACTGCTGGACCCATATCCTGCTCTGGCCCCTACTGGCTGGGTGACTTAGGACAAGTTACTTAGCCTGTCTGGCTTTAGTTTCCTTGGGTGTAAAATGGAAATACAGGCAGTCCCAGGGTTATGAACGAGATAGGTTCTGTAGGTTTGTTCTTAAGTTGAATCTGTATATAAGTTGGAACAGGTACATTTACCTATTAAATGCAACTTAGGTGTGTGTCTTAACATAGTATTTATTTTTACTTTTCTGTGCATATGAATACTTAAACATTTTCAAATACAACCTTAAACAATCTGGAATGATACAGATTATGGACTTATTGGAGAGGATGGGACTGGTGTTAGAGAGTCAGGGTTTGATTCTGCTTCTGTACTAAGTTTCTCTTTTCTTTCTTTCTTTCTTCTTCTTTTTTAGCAGTTTGGGGGAGGGACAGACAAAGACAAACAGAGAGATGAGAAGCATCAACTTATAGTTGTGGTACCTTAGCTATTCATTGATTGTTTTCTCATATGTGCCTTGATGGGGGTCATGAAGGTGGGCTCCAGCTGAGCCAGTGGCCTCTTGATCAGCAACCTTGGAATTGCCAGAAACCTTGGAATTCAAGCCAGTGACCATGGGGTCATATCTATGATCCCACACTCAAGCCAGCGACCCTGTGCTCAAGCTGGTGAGCCCATACTCAAACTGGCGACCTCAAGGTTTCGAACCTGGGTCCTCAGCATCCCAGGCCAACTGTGTATCCACTGTGCCACCACCTAGTCAGGCTGGAGTCAGTTTTTTGAAGTAGACATCAAGAGATGTTTGTTCAGAGCTTTCCTTTTCCTCATCATAAATGGCCCTGTAACATCTCAAGCCTTGGGTAACTGTACGGCATACTGGTGTATCTCTCTGTATCAGGATCTTGGTCCTCTAACTTTGTCATTCCTGCTTCAATGAGATCAAAAGCATCAGTTAACTCTTCTGTGGAAACATTTTTGGGTTTGTGGTTTCTAGATTCCTATTTTCTTCCCTAAATACTACCATCTGCTGCTCTATTTCCATAAGGTCTTCGATGGTTAGGTTTTCACCATGGGAATTGAGTAACTCAGTGATATAATTTTCATTGTTGTCCAACTGCAGTTTATTACCAATAGACCTTATGGCACTCCATTTATAAGTATGAGTTGTATGTAAGTTGGATGTTTGTAACTTGGGGACTTACTATAATGACATCTAATTTATAACCTAATTTGTAGATTTGTTGAGAAGATTAAATGAGAATGCACAGGGTCTTGCACATAGCAAATACAGTTATTTTTTATTAAGCACTATTTTTTCAGTTATATATTTCTCAAATAACAGATTTTTTTTCTTTTTCTTTTTCTTTTTCCAAGTGAGAGAAGGGGAGATAGAGAGACAGACTCCCGCATGCGTCCCCACCAGGATCCACCTGGCAACCCCCATCTGGGCCAATGCCCTGCCCATCTGGGGACATGCTTGCAACTAAGCTATTTTTAGCACCTGAGGTGGAGGTTCCATGGAGCCATCCTCAGCACCTGGGACCAATACACTTTAATCAATCATACCATGGCTACAGGAAAGAGAGAGAGAGAGAAGGGAAAGGGAGAGGTGTGGAGAAGCAGATGGTCATTTCCTTGTGTGCCCTGATCAAAAATCAAACCCAAGACTTCCACACACGGAGCTGACACTCTACCACCAGGCCAACTGGCCAAGGACTCAAATACTTGAGATTTTAAAATAGTTTATATTTTACATGCATCACTTTATTTCAATTTTCATATTTACACACCATGATGACTTGACTAGAAATTATTGCTCATGTACACTAGACTTAAATTTTTGGCATGAAAACTCATTTAATAAACATTGTTTATTTATCTGGTGTCCTCCCAGGACTTTTATTTTGATCACATGAAATTGTTATATATATTTTTATTTCTTCTTTCTATGTAAAATATCAGGAAATATTGCCCTGGTACATATAAGCCAAAGTTAGTTTTATTTTTTCCAAACATTTTAACTTGGAACTGGTACATCAGTGATACTTTTATTCTCACTTTTTTTTCCCTGTGAAGTAATTACACATTTGATTGGCTTTTACAATACATTTAAGGATTTGCAGTTAGCATTAGCATTTAGTAAGTCATTTAGAGTTTAACAGAAATCATGCAGAGCAGACTAAGCTAAAATCCTGCTCTAACTTCTTCACAGTTCTCTACTTCATGTAAAATCAAACTGCACATTGGCTCATTGGTTTCATCTGTTAAGTATTTATAAAATGCCAACTATGCTCAGTGCTAAGAGGAAAAATGTAAGGAGTACTACCTGTTTGTTCTCTAGAAAGAACCAATATAATATGAATATACAAATCAAGTGGTCTAGATAGAGGAATGTTAATACAGCCAGCAATGGCCAGAAAGACTCTGTTAAATGAGTTGCTTTTTAAAAGGTAGGCAGAGAAACTGGCTAGAAAGTAAGGGAAAGATATTCTATGTGAAAGGAACTGTGTGACCAAAAGCTTAGTCTAGAGACCAAGCTTAACATCTTGTCAAAAGAATGAAATAATAGTCTTGAATGTAGAGTTAAACTTGGGGAGAAGTTGAAATAGGTAATGTGGAGATAGATTATAGAACATCTTAGCAAGAGATATCACATATTTTGCACTGAAGCAAACAAGAACTTTTAGAGGATGTTAGGCAGTAGAATAAAATATTTTTTATCGATAAAATTGATGAAACAATATTTTATGGAAATATAAAATGGTATAACTGAAAGGATGAGAAAAAAGAAACTGAAAGCAGAGACCCCTCTGCTCTCCCTTTGGTTTTTCTGAAGACAATAATGGTGGATATGTTGTATTTAGCATAATAATAGAACACACACATGAAAATTCAGGGCTGCAAATACCATATTTTCCCATGTGGAGGACACTCCGGTGTATAAGATACACCTTAATATTAAGGCCTGAAATTTGAAAAGAAATGTATTACATAAAATGATTAAACTCAAATTTTAGTCATCATAAAATTCATACAACTCCTCATTACTATTAAAACGCCCATCAATTAGCTCGTACTCATCTGTGTCTGATGACAAATCACTGTCTTCAACAATGATGCAAAAACAAGCACAAAAAAGTGGGAAATGCAAGTAAAAAAATCTACAACCACTGTATAAGACAAACTCAGTTTTTAGACCCCAAATTTTTTTGAAAAAGGGTGCATCTTATACATTGGGAAATATGGGTAGTACTTTGAGTCATTATCAAAAAGGTGGTATTGAAGAATTTAAAAAGATAGAACAGGATCGATTTGGGCAAAAAAGGAGCTAACAAAAGCAACAGAAAAGAGTGCTGAATTTGAAGAGAGCTTCATCCTAAAATAAAACTTCCTTAATATCTGTACTTGTGCTTTATGTGCTCAAGCTGGTTTGGATTTTTAGGTAGGTCTAATACCGGATATTGTTTTATGAAAAACCATAGGATCACCTATTCTGCTTAATAACCCTGATAGAAAAATATATGATAAAAACTTACATGTAATTCCCAAGTAATTCCTAAGGGTTCATTCTCAATGTTATCACTACATATTGTTATTTTAAACCTTCTGATTTAATATAGTGGATAGTTATGATCTTGAAGAATATTCTAGACTCAAATAAAAAGACCAAAGAATCTCTGTATTTGTGATGGATGGATTAATCAGGAGGTCAATAGGAAAATAGTGAAACCAGAAAGATTGGTAGAGAAGCATATGTGATTTTATGGCTAAATTTGATCAAAGTTGTGTAGCATAGGGAGTGGCCTAGGAAGGAACTCAACTTCTGAAGGTCAGCTGTGTATCGAGTATACTGTCCTACAATCTGACCTTGATCTTACACATTCTTGAATCCAATGATGAACGAGGTGAAGGCTAATTGAGGTTGGTTCACACGCTGTAACTATAGCTACAAACAGTCAAGGCTCAGTGGGTTGAAATAAAAAACAAATGGTTACCTAAGGGGGCACAGGGAAGCAGGCTTAAAAGTAAGGTTGCCTCTCTCTCAGTTGGCTGAGGAGTAGAGGGAGATGGTTGTCACCTGATTTGGTATCGAACTTCCAGAACACTTCAGTGGTATGTCCTTGTGACAGCGTGGATAGTGAGTCTTAATGCAGTCTTGGTAGGTGTTCTGATAGGACCTCTGGGTAATTGCCAGAGATTCATAGTTACTGACCTGGATCTTGAGAGAGTTCTTGATTCTTATTCTATTTGAGCCTTGAGGTGGGCATTTGAGCAGGTCAGCTTCTCTCCAGCCTTCATTTCCCTTTCTAGTGTCTGTGAGCCTTTGAGAGCCTCCTCTCTTTCTTTTGGGCAACAGTATTAGTTTGCCATTGGAAGAGGACTGGTAGGGCCTTATCTTTCAAGAGTTCTGTGTGGGCACTGGCCCACATTGTCCGCTAGGCCTAATTTACATTTGGCACTGTGCTTAGTACTTCACATACCTTTCAAAACTGCTAAGGAAATACAACGTGAAACACCTGGTAATTTCAATTAGGGTCTTGATGACCACCAGTGAGTGGGCTGACAGTTGGGAAACAAACGTATATAGTAGGCCTAGGGAAAAAATAGTACTGAGGAATCTAGTGCTAGCTAGGCATTTTTGTTTGCCTTAAGCTACATAAATCAAATGGCTTGAGTGAAAAGTTCCCTCTTAGGTGCCAAACAGGTGAAAAGAAAACCCAACAACCTCCCAGGCATCGTCTCCTAATGAATATGAAATCTTGCCATAAGCAACCCCTATCTCAATGGAAATACTAACCTTGCAGAGAGAGAAACTAAGGGGAACTTAGATCTTGGTGCGAAAGGCAGGATGATTTTTCCTTCGGAAGTTTGTTTCCTGGCCTGAGAAAATATTTGCGTATAAATGTGTAAGGGGAATTGCAGAAGCAGAGCTAAAATTTATTTTCTCTGAGCATGTGCTATAATACTAAAATGCAAAGGTCTGGCTGTCTGAATACATTAATAGAGTATTGCTAGGAACCTCCATCTCAACACTGGTCAATATTTATTAAAATATATCTTTACAAAAGGAGAAAAAAGAGAAACAAATACCTAATTGGTTCTAAGTGTGTGCCTGTGTGTTCTCTGGAGTTACTCTCCCCTTGTAATAAGAAATATTATATTTCTTCCTCAGAGGTTTATTCTACAGGAATGATGAAACCATATTGTTACTTGGTTTAAATTGTTTATTTTGTTAAATATTTCATCTCTGCTTATGGGTTCCACAAGAAAACAAAATGGGCATTTTAAAAGAAAGGAATAAATTAGAATCAATGAATTTAGATAGGTTAATTTTATTAAAATTCAGAAATATAGGATAAATTATAAGCAAAACATGGATGATTTCATTTTTGTTGTCTACAGTGAGAGAATAGTTTACCCTCCCACCCCCTCCTGTTGCCTTAGAAGGTGTTAACTGCGCTGTGGAGCTTTCGAGGAGCAGCTGCAAACCTGGATCTTCCACTTGCCAATATTTTATCACCAAACAGATGTGTACGCAAGTCACACCTGTTCTAATTCCAGAAGCTCTGCCCCAGTCAATCACTTTTAAAATAACTTCTGTCTCTAAGACATAAAATGTACTAAAGAATCTTGAAGGCTGGACAATGAAGGTGTCAGCAGCTCTCTGACCAAGGGCATGGCTGAAACATATGGTCCCGTTTTCTATGCTTTCATTAGACTCCAGGGAGCACTCAATGACAATTCAATGAAAACTTCTCATGGATGGGAAAGTAAGAAGGCCAGAGAATGAGTTGGGGGGGGGGGACAACAGGGCTCATCTTGTTCTATAAATGCTTATTTTATTATTATTATTATTTTTCTTTTTGCTTTGTTCAGAGAAATCTTAAAGTGGTAATTGCCATGTGTGAGGTCGTGAGAGCAAGTCAATCTTATTTTAAAAGGAAAACTTGTCCTTTGAGAAGTGAATGCTGAAATACTTGACATTCACTATTTTGATTACTCTTAAAATATTTATGTGTTTATCTGGCCCAAGTCAGGTATTATATAAGTAAGAAGAGCAGACTGATACTTTTCATATAATGAAATACTTTCATAAGGTAAGATTTCCTGGCTCTTTAATCCATATCCCCAGAAAGCACAGATTAGGTTGAATCCAGAGTGTGAAAAGACTCTGAAGAGTCTTTTTCTCAGAAAAATAAAGTGATTTTAAATTGATGATGGGCATTGTGTAATCTGGGTTCTGACGTAGGTACTTGTATTTTTTTTTCTCTGCCCATATACTCTGGTGGGTATATGGTCAGAATTTACTCCGCTATGTTTAAAAACTTATTTTTTATTGCATTCTTTGTACACATAACAGTTAATTCTTGGTCAGAGCAGCTGTGTATGGTGTTTTTTATTTTTTATTGATTGATTTTAGAGAGACACAGAGAGGAAGAGAGAGAGAGAGAGAGAGAGAGAGAGAGAGGGAGAGAGGGAAGTAGTCATTTGTTGTTCTACTTAGTTATGCTTTTATTGGTTGCTTCCCATATGTGCCCTGACCAGGGATCAAACCTGCAACCTTCACATTTTGGGATGATGCTCTAAACTGACTGAGCTAGCTTGCCAGGGCCTATGTCTGATATTTTAATCTATAGCAGCCACATTCATGGTAGACCCTCTAGTACCCAATAACCACAGTTTTGTCATGAAGAGCTTCACATCTTTATTTCTCTTTAATTGCCCATTCTTGTATCAGCTGTACAAATTCTTTGCTATAAACAGAGGACATGCTTAGATCTTACCTTAGATATATTAATTTTATCTCATAAGCTTATTCTGGTCTTTCATTGAGAAATATCCTACATCACGTTTTAGGAGCTCCAAGTTTGCACCCAAGATGAAATCTCCGTCAATAAGATTCTATCTACTACATGTTCTTGAGTTTTGAGGTATAAAATTCCAATTGCCTTGGAAACAACTCCGTGCAGAATGCATTTTGTAAAAAGCTGCGACTTCAGTTTTACTATGCAGGGATTATTGTTATTTATCCCGTGTACTTACATCTGTGCAGGAAACAAAAAAGGCCCAGAACAGCACAAACTTCCAAATCCTGAGACAGTTTGTGGGACTGAGTAAAAGCAATGATGCTTCTGCAAGGCAGCTAGATGTGTTCTTCATGCTCTCATTTCCAGGGGCAATGAGCCAGACTGGGGACCCTTGTCTTTCTTTGGTTCCTCATGTTCCTATCTGCTGGCTGCGTGGTACAGGCTTGGAAGGAATTTTGAGGGTGAAAATGTTCAACATAATGTTGATTTCATCATTGAAACTGTCAGGGTTGCAGAGGGATGCTTTCAGAAGAGCCTTTTAAATCTTGAGCTATTTGCTTCTAGGCAACCCCTGCCCTCACTGTTAGTTCTCTCCTCCCCACTCCTCTCTTCACATACAAATCTTGTATTGCTATATATTTATGTAGTCATGCAATAAAAGAAAACTATTGTAGCAGTCTTAGCTCATGTTATTATGAGGTAATGTTTATGACATGTATGAGTGGACAGGCATACATGCCATTTATGATTCATTGATTTCCCTGACATCTGAAAAGAACTTGGGATTAGATCTGCACTAGAACACATCATTCACTTGGTTCTACACTCTATGGTCACCAGGCTATATATACAAAAGAGTACTAGATCATGCAACTATACTTTGAGCTCTGAAAAAATAGGGGGAAAGGACGCTATTTTAAAAATAGAGGGAAAGGACTATTTTATATCTCAGACTGATATTGGTGGTTTATTTGAGCTTGGGGTAGCTGAAGGAGGGTGGGGATTTTCTTAGAAGATGAGCAGCAGGAGCGAACCCAGGCACTCCTGTCATTACAGGAAATGCCACAGGAAGGGTGGCTACTGTCTATGTGTCACTATATTGACTTCAAGATGCAGTGGAAATGTTTTATTTGCTAAAACACTAGAAAAGATGAACATGCATATAACACAAACATAAAAAGTAGTAAAGGCAGAGGAAAGTCCTGACCTTGCTTCCAAACACTTGTGTCCTAAGTCCAAACTTAATATAACCCTGTGTTCCACAGAGGACTAGCTTGGCAGATGTCAGACTTTGGGGAAATGTTCCTCCCCTATCACCACCACCCTAACCGCAACCCCCGCTCTGCATGTTTCATGTTTTTTTCTTTACCTCAGACTCGAAAATCATGTAGTAAAATGGATAAAACCCCAGAAATCCTGCTTACTATGGCTGTTCAATGCAGAATCTTTTCAGGCTGGTTATTGGCAGTGGGGGAAGGACGCAGCCAGACACTGGAAAGGGGTCCAGGGGAGTGGAGCATCCAAGTCCATTGGTGTGTAGCCATCACCATTGTTCATTTAATGAGCCTGCTGGCACTTTTCCCAGCATGGGCGGCTGCCATCCTTGCAACTGAGTGGTTGATGACAGCAACTGGGGCCATGGATTTCAGCTGTCAGGATGTGGTACACCCAGTCAATAAGAGTAAGTCAGCGTGAACAAGCTTTATCAGTTAAATATTGGGAATTTGTCCTAGAGTTAAAGCTATCTTATT
This sequence comes from Rhynchonycteris naso, assembly GCA_037038555.1. Classification (NCBI taxonomy): domain Eukaryota; kingdom Metazoa; phylum Chordata; class Mammalia; order Chiroptera; family Emballonuridae; genus Rhynchonycteris; species Rhynchonycteris naso. The sequence continues at coordinate 23,597,336 of CM073000.1, forward strand.
TCCTGTAGCTTATCTGTCAACAGCAAATCTGTGGTTTCCTAATAAATTCATATTTCTACAAAAAATCAAGGAAAAGATAGGGAAATTGAATGTATTGAGGTTTTTTTTTAGCATTAGTTTTCATGAGAACCTTGAGTTCAGTGTGGATGTGCTTGTTCTGATTTGCCGTGATAAGTTTTTGGCTTGAATTTGTTTTTAGTTTGAGGTCTTACCTTTGTGACCATTTTAATTAAAATGTGAAAGAAGAAAATAATGTAGGATTTTTTTTCATATGAGAGTGGCAAATATGAATTTTTAATAATTTGACAAGGTGCTGTGAATCTGTGAGATTCAGTCCTGTTTAGTAATATAGCTGAAGATGATGTGTGAATTCCTCTTTCCAAAGGTACAGTTTTCCTCTGTTAAAAAAAATTCCAGAAATATTCTTTGGGTGACATATCTTTATCAGCAAGTCCAGAAACATGCTTGGTGTAACTAGTGACATGTATTTGAATATAGATTTCTCCAAGAATTTTATTTTACGTTAAAATTTTCACTGCAGAGAGAGAGAGAGGAAGAGAGAGAGAGAGAGAGAAGCATCAACATTTCCCCCCACTTAGTTGTTCCATTTAGTTGTGTACTCATTGGTTGCTTCTCATGTGTACCCTGACCAGGGATGGAACCTGAAACTTCGTCGCACTGGGATGACATTTTTTCCACTGAGCCATCTGGCCAGGACCTCTCTAGATAGTTTAGACTGCAGAATATTATCAGTTGAGATTTCCAGAACTCCCAGAAATATTTTAAACAGGACAGATAGTTTTATGTCAGTCAAATTTAGATATTTATTTAACATAAACCATATCATATACTGTTTTGTATAAGAAATCAAGAATGCATAGACGTTGCACAAAATTTGAATGGTGCACAGAGATTCAGTGAAAAAATGAGTCAGCAGTATTGGGGCGGATCACTTTGTAAGTTATATAAATGTCTAACCTGTGTGCCGTACATCTGAAACTAATATAATATTGAATATCAACTATAATTGAAAAATGAAAGAAATTAAATAGAATCAGTAACCTCAGCCACCCAGGACTCTTTTATAACCAGTTTATCATTTTCTTCTCTCTGTTTGCACATATATAAAATAGATTTGTTCATACTATATCTATGTATGAATTGATATCTATTATCTTACCATTTATCTCTCTATAATTTATTTAACCACTTCCCTATTGATGACAATTAGGTTGTTTTCAATTTTTATGACCAATGCTGCAATGATGTGCAGTTAGAGCACTGTTCCCACCGATATCTGCTTAACTTTTCCCTCATCCCATTCAGGTGTCAAGTGAATGTCACCTCCTTACCTTATCTGAGACAGCATCCTTCCCTTATTAGTTCATATCTCTCTTACCATACTTTCCTCTCCTTCATGTTAACACTTGATGTATCATGTACTCATGTACTTATTTGTTTACAGTCTATCTTCTTAAGCGGTATAAGCTCCCTGAGACTACTGCTTGCTGCTGTATCTCCCCTGTCCCCAATGGTAGGTCTGGTATGTAGTTGATGCTAATTCAGTACACTTGTGAAATGTTTAGGTCATTGTGCACATTTGTGAGTCAATCTGTAGGAAAAAATTACTAGAGGTGCAGTTGCTGTGTCAAAAAGTGTGGCTGCTTGTAATTTTGACACAAATTGCTTTCCTTAGAAGTTGTAGAAATTTCTATCAGCAATGTAGCAACAACATCAAACTTTAAAATTTTTCCCAAGTTGATAACCTATGTATTTATGATGGCTGAACATGTATGAACTGTTTTGATCCGAGCTTTTCTGACAAACTGAAAAATCTTCCTGCTGCCCATGCTCTGATACTAGACATTGCTTATTATCTGGTCTCCTTAGCATTAGGTACATAGTGTTCCTGGATTAGGCCTTTGCTCACTTACTCTGAAATCCACAAATAATATGTATTGCACATTGGCTGTTAAAATCAAGGATTAAATTTATTTCCTTAATTATAGTCCCCAAGTTTTTTTCTTATGAAGATGTCCATTTCCTAGAAATTTCTAGCTATAGCCTTTAACTGCCTGAGAACATAGAAGTCTCCAGCATCCAGAAAAGACTTCTTCTCTCATAACAATCCTGAGTATCCTGTACCAATAGTCTGTCACACACTACTGTTGGTTACCAGCCTAGTAAGCAAGTTTACAGGCAAATTTTGGTAGCTACTTTTGACTTCTAGATTTCTTACACAAGTAAATTAATCTCATTTTCCTTTTACCATATGTCATTTAATGTTCTCCCACTTTCAGGCCATATTTGGGTTCTCAGTTTGTAGCACCAGAAATTCCAACATCAGTAGTGCATATTACCATAACAGTTAAAAAATACCAAGAGTTTTATACATAATTGGGCCTGAATAAAAAAGTGCTATCAATCCATTGTGCAGTTTCTCAGTTAATCTTAGCCCAGGAATTCTATAGATTCCTTCCTTAAAAATGTTGATACATGCTAAACCTGTGTATTTGACCATCATGGTTTTACTGGAGAGTGAAATAGGAGTTTCCTGTTATCACTCATTCTTAGGCTTGTTGGATGAAATAAAAATGCGTAAAGTACAGAATCTTCCTATTAAGAATAAAATAAGGTCATTAAGATGATCTTCAACACTAGATTTTCTTGCTGCTACAACTGTAATCACATCAACATTTGTATAGCACCCTCTCCATCTTCCACCGCCCCCCCAAGGGCATGAATTATTTACCTTTTGTGACTTGTACCAAAACTTTGAAGAAGAATATTACAAGAACACTGAGAAAAAAAAAATCAAAAATAATTTTAGGTCTCCTGAAAACTTGTGTTTTTTACCTCTAACAAGAAAATAATACATTATAATGTGATTTTATTTTTTGAGTGTTAGCCTGGAATTCTTAAAATTATAATGTGGTTTATGCTTATATTTGTTGTATATTTGTTAGACAATGCATTCATTCCTTTCTTTCTCATTAAGTGGGGGAATTATGAAATATCATTGTTTAATAGATATGAACAAGAGCATAATAAAATTCAATATTTAAAACAGTTTAGCCCTGGCTGGTTTGCTCAGTGGTTGAGTGTCAGCCCAGCACATGGACATCCCAGGTTTGATTCCCAGTCAGGGCACACAGGAGAAGCAACCCCCCTCCCCCATCTCTATCTCTCTCTTTCTCTCTCTCTCTCTCTTCCCCTCCTGCAGCCATGGCTCGAATGGTTTGAGCAAAATTGGCCCTGGGCGCTGAGGATGACTCCATGGCCTCCTCTGGGGCACTAAACTAGATTGGTTGCCAAACATTGAAGCAGTGGCCCAGACAGGCAGAGCATTGCCTGGTAGGGGGCTTGCCCGGTGGATCCTGGATCTGTGCTGGGGCGCATGCAGGAGTCTGTCCTGCCTCCCTGCCTCTCACTTAATAATAATAATAATAATAATAATAATAATAATAATAATAATAACAATAAAAACAGTTTAGTAATATGTTAATTAACACATATTTGAAAGATCACAGAAGACTTTTTTCTAAAATTTTCATGTCAGTAAATGCTATATTTGGAAAATTCCATGAGTTATAAAACACATCATGTGTCTATATCCAGCTAAGCAGGGAATAATTAAGTAATAAAGAATTTTACTTTATAATGACGCAGAAATGTGCACTAATATTTTTGTTGACATAACTTTGATGAGAAAAATCTTTAAAAATACTGTTTTTATAAGCAGTAGCCGTAATGCTAGGACCAAGTGATTACGAGAAACTACAGTGGCTAAGAGAAGATAACCTTGACACTATGATATAAAATCCCTGAAGTGTTATGGATGGCTATGTTGTATAAATGTAACTTGAAAACATCTTCATGCTGAGATTTAATACTTGGGGGTCAGTGTAGTGGTAAAATTTGAAAAAAATAAACATATCAACTAAATAACCTTCATTATTGTGTCCACCAGGGAGTCTCAGTATGAAATCTTTGCACATCAGGGATTATTTCAACACTGAGTCAAAAAGCTGAAAGCATGCAGGAGACCAACCAAGCAATGACAAATTCTTAAAAAAACATGAACTCCTAAACTCTTCATATAAAGTTTTATGTAAAATGTACTTAAATATATATATCATTTAAAGATGGATTTTCCAAGAGTATTAAGGTATATACATATTCTTCAACCATTTACTCATTTTACCAAAAGGTAGTTATCAAAAAGATAACAGTGTTATTTTATAGTTACTAATCACATAAATATTAAAGTATTTAAAAAAGTTAAATAAAAATTTTATTTTCTAGATGGAGAACAAATAATTTTTAGGTCAGCAAAACTATTCTGTATAATACAATAGTGTTGCATACATGTCATTCTGCATTTGTCCAAACCCATAAAATGTACAACGCCATGAGTGAATCATAATGTAGACCATAAACTTTGCCTGATAGCGATGTATCACTGTAGGTTCGTTGATTGTAAAAAATATACCACTTTGATGGGCGATGTTGATGATGAGAGAGGCTTATGTGGGGCTGGGAGGTATGTGGTCCCTCTCTGCACATTTTGGTCAATAGTGCTATAAACTTAAAACTACTCAAAAAAGAAAAATCTATTTTAAAAACCCTCATTTTGTTTATTTTCTTTTTATATTAAAAACATGAACAGCTTTGGGGAAGTATAGCAGGCATACATGTCAGTAATATACATTTTGGTAAGTTTTGACACATCTACGCATCAGTGAGTGCCCACGCAATCCAGACAGTGAACATTTCTGTCCCCTAGAAAGGTTTCGTTATGCCCTTTGGAAATTCTACCTTGTCTTCCGCCTGATATCAGTTCCCAGACAACTGCTGTTCTGTCATTACAGGTAATCTGGTATTTTCTAAAGTTTACATAAATTGACTCATATTGTATATAACCTTTTGGTCTTCTTTCACTGAGCAGAATGTCTGAAAATGGTCTGTGTTGTTGCATTTGTCTTTTGTTTTTCTCTTTGCTGAGGTTTTCCATTGTATGAATGTACCAGTACCCGTTTGTCTACCCAATCACCTGTTGATGGAAATTTGGGTTGTCTCCAGTGTTTGGCAATTACACAAAACCTGCTATAAACATCGTGTACAAGTCTCTGTGTGGACACATGCCTTCTTTTATCTTGGGAAACAACTAGGAGAAAAATGGCTGAGCATGTGATTTGTATATTTAACTCTTTAATAAAGCGCCAAACTGTTTCCAACATAAAATATCATTTTACATTACTACTAGTAGTGTGGTAATAGAGAGTTCCAGTTAGTTTCTCTAAGTGTTTGCCAACCTTTAGGATAGCCAGTCTTTAATTTAATTTAATTTTTTAGCAAGAGAGAGAGAGAGAGGAGACAGAGACAGAAGGATGGACAGGGATAGACAGACAGGAAGGCAGATGAGAAGCATCAACTTGGTGCAGCACTTTAGTTGTTCATTGATTACTTTCTCATATGTGCCTTGAGCAGGGGGCTTCAGCTGAACCAGTGACCCCTTATTCAAGCCAGTGACCTTTGGGCTCAAGCCAGCAACCATGGGGTGATGTCTATGAGCCCACGCTCAAGCCAGCCACCCTGTGCTAAAGCTGGTAAGCCTGCACTCAAACCGACAACCTCGGGGGTATCTATCCTGGGGTCCTCAGTTTCCCAAGTCAACGCTCTATCCACTGTGCCACTGCCTGTTCAAACTAGCCAGTCTTTTTAATTTTTGACTTTCCAATGGGTGGTGGTATCCAATTGTAGTTTTAATTTGTATTTCCCTGTGACTAGTGAGGCGGAGCCCCTTGCATGTACTTATTTGCCATCCATGTACCTTGTTTGGTGAAGTGTCTGTTAAAATCGTTTGCCTTTTAAAATTGGATTGTTTTATTATTATTGAGTTTTATATATTATATTTAAGTTCTTTTTCAGATATAGGCTTTGCAAATAATTTCTCCTAGTTTGTGGTTTGCACTTTTATTTTCTTATATCTTTCTAAAAAAAGAAATGTGTTATTTTCCTTATTTCTGTTTTCCTATAAATAATGTTTTTCTTTTTGGTGCTTTCAAGATGTCCTCTTTATCATGATTTGAGTACTCGGATGATGTGCCTTACTATAGTTTATTTTTTATGTTTCTTGTGCTTGGGGTTTGGTGAGGTCTTGAATTTGTGTATTTAATTTTTATCAAATCTGAAAAAATTCAGCCATTATTTCTTCAAATATATTTTCTATTTTCCCCTCACTGCTTCTTTGGGGGACTCCAATTACACATAAACTGTAAGTTGTCCCAAGGTCACTAATTCACTGGGTATTTTTAAAAAATATTTTTTCTCTCTTAATTTTATTTTTTAAATTTCCTGTTGCCATATATTTAAGCTCATTTATTGTTTTCTCTTTTGCAATGCAAATCTGCTAGTAATCCCATCCAGTGAATTTTAAAACTCCAGCAGTGTAGTTTTCATCTTTGGAAGTTTGATTTGGATTAATTTTCTATTTTCAATGTCTCCATTTAACTTTAAGAACTTAGGGAATATAGTTATAATGGCTGTTTCAATGTCTTTGTCTAATTATTCTAATATCTGTGTTAATTCTGAGTCAATTGCTTCTCCTTAATATAGGTGATACTTTCTTGCTTCTTTGCATGACCGATAGTCTTGGATTGGATGCCAGCCATTGTAAATTTTATCTTATTAAACGTTGAATATTTTTGTGTTTCTATACATCTTCTCAAGGCTAGTTCTAGGATGCTGTTAATTTACTTAAGATCAGTTTGATCATTTCGTGTCTTATTTTTATGATTGTTAGGTGGAGCTGGAGTTGTGCTCAGTCTAGGATTAGTTATTTCCCACCACTGAGGCAAGACCCTCCTAAATATTATAGCCAAGGTGCTATGAATTAGGTTTGGGGGTCTGGTTGTTGTGAACAGGCACTGTTCCCAGTCCTGTGCGAACCTCTGGCACTCTTCTTCCAATTATTTCAAATGGTTCTTTCTTTCCCTGGCTGTGGGTACATACCTCACACGCAGGGCCAATCAACACTCAGCTGAATACTTAAGGGAGACCTTCTGCTGGTTTCTACATTTCTCTTTCCATGTAGCTCTTGCCTATCTGATATTCTGTCCTATGAACTCTATCTAGCCTCTTTGGTCTTCTTGGACTCTCAACTGTGTCTCCTCAACTCAGAAAGTTCATCAGGCTCAGCCTGAGTTCCCCTTTCTGTACTGAGTCCTGGAAACTGTTTTCTGTATTTTGAGGATTGCTGTCCTTTATCTCTCATATCCAAGCTCTTCAAACTTTGCTTCATTGATTTGTTTGGGGTTTGCTGGGTTTTTTTGTTGATGTTATTGTTTGTTTGTTTGCTTTTGAGAGAGCCAGGGAGAAAGAGAGAGAGACAGGAACATTGAATTGCTCCTGTATGTATCCTCATTGGGGAATCGAACTGGCAACCTCCACGCTCCGGGGTGACACTCCAACCAACTGAGCTTAATTTTTATTGATTTTTAGAGAGACAGAGAGAGAGGAAGGGAGAGATAAGGAAGGGGAAAGGGAAGCATTCATTTGTTGTTCTACTCAGTCATGCTTTCTTTGGTTGCTTCCCATGAGTGCCCTGACTTGGGATAGAACCGGCAACCTTGTCATTTAACCGACTGAGCTAACTGGCTATTGCTGGGACTCTTTTTTTTAAAGCTCAGGAAGGGCATTACCTCATCTTGACTAGAAGTGGAGGTCTTCAAAAACTAGTTTTCTAAGTGTACGGTTTTTAGAGAAGAATAAGTAATATTTTAAATATGTACATGAGATAGGTGAGTGAGTGCAACATTTCTCTTTATATACAGAACTTATCCTACAGTACAATGTTAACAGTTTGGGCTTTCCTTTCATTTGTTTTGATATTGAAGTAATTAATATTTAATATATATTAAGCCTTCTAGATATAGGCACCATAGCTGTATTTTAATTAATCAAATTCCTGCCTTGAGAAACTTGAAATCTAATGGCACAAAAGATAAATAATATTAGAACTCAAATACAAAATTAAAATATAATTGGGAAGAATTGCTAATGTGGAAATACATGAGGCTGAAATTTTCTTTTAGTGGGACAGTCAAGCTACAACATAATAATCAAAGAAATGATTATTGAAATTTATGAGAGGAGATAAATTAGGTAAAATTCCATAATTGGATTATTATAGGACAATCATACAGATATAGAAAGGATAACATATACCATATAAAAATTCTCTGAGGTATTTGGTAGGTGTTATTATCTCAATCTGAAAGATGAGAACACTGAAGTCTTGTGGATTCTTTGTCCAAAGACATACCTCCCCTGACTGCTAGAGTAGAGCTATTTGTACCTTTTCTGAGGCCCTGTTTCTTTCTTATATAATGATGAAACTCCATCAAGCCAAAGCAACAGTTATTGTCCTTACTACAATATATATAAATTTATTACATGGAAAGAAACACATATTTGGGAGGTACAATTTGACCTGGAGGCAGTAGATACCTCCATGAAATGGCAATTAAGAATTTATGTGTGTTTATAATTGTGAGCTATATAAAATTTTTGTTCTTTTGACACTGTTGCTGAATTGTACTCTATCTTATCCATCTTTGAATTTCTATTACTTAGCATATATATGTGTGTGTGTGTGTGTGTGTGTGTGTGTGTGTGTATGTACACACATACAGTAAATGGTCAATAAATCATTGTGTAATTAATGAACAAGTAGATACTCTGAATTTAGAAAAACTGAAACTAAGGTATACTGACTTTAAATTTAAAACAGTACTATTTTTACATTTTTTATTGTTTTTTATTTTTCTATTGATTTGAGAGAGAGATAGAAATAGAGGGAGAGGCATCAATTCATTGTTTCACTTAATTCCATTTAATTGTACACTTATTGACTGCTTCTCATATGTGCCCCGACCAGGGATGGAAACCATGACCTCAATGCACTGAGACAACACTTTATCCACTGAGTCACTCAGCCAGGGCCAAAACAGCACTATTTTTATTAATTTACTATTGTTCTTGATATTTTTTAAAGAAGGGTAGAAGTAGACATTTTTAAAGAACCACAAGAGTCTCCTAAACTCATACCTTCATTGTGTGAAAGGGTAATAAGGATGTATTGTTTTAGACACTTGACTTTTTTTCTCATCTTCTATTCCTTTTCTTTCATTCACATGCAAATCACAAATCCATTCTAATGATTCCCCACCACCTCCTTTGCTTCTCCACTATGGGAAGCCACGTTGACTTCACCTGCACTCTAGCAAATGTCTCTCTGCTTCTACTCTTGCCCTTCTATGGTCTGTTCTCCACATAGCATCCAGAATGATTTTTAAATGTATCTTATCATTTCCATGGCTAAATATTTTTAATGGCTTCCCATAAAACTGAAAATGAATTTTAAACTCGGTTTCATCACCTATCAGACCCAATCAGGGCCACTATGCCTGTCTCAACTACCAATCTCCCCAGCCTCACTGTGCTTACACTGGATTTGGTGCTCTTTACAGACAGTGTGTCTCACTGCTCTCTCTTCTTGGAATGCTTTGCCTAAATTTATCCCTGAGTTAGAATAAACATAGAAAGCTCCCAATGGACTTCTCTGAAAAACAACACACATTTGGCTATACAGCCGACACTCAGCATCCATGGGAGATTGGTTCCAGGATGCCTGCGGGCACCAAAATCCATGGATGCTGAAGTCCTTCTACAAAATGGCATAGTAACTGCATATAACTTCTTCTGTATACTTTAAATCATCTCTGTATTACTTATAATACTGAATGCAATGGAAATGCTATGTAAATAGTTGTTATTCTGTATTGTTTAGGGACTATGGCAAGAAAAAGTATTTAGATGTTCAGTACAGAGACAGCTATGTAGGCTTAAGTACATCATACACATCAGCAACAATGTAAAATTTTCTCTAATACTTTTGATCCATAATTGGTAGAATCTGAGGATAGGAAACCCATGGATATAGAGGGCTGACTGTATACATATTGTAGGTTCATTAAAGGACCAGTCACAGTGATACCTAGTTACAAAGCTTTTGGAAAGAAGAATGGTTTACTCTCATTTTGCAATAGTGATGGTTTGTTGTCAAATGGAAGCTTTACTGTTTGAGTCATGAATTATCCAGTGTTCACATTGGTAGATCTAACAGCTGTCATTCCTTCTGTCTCCTTAAGTGTGTTGTCACCTCCACTGCCTGCATTTTTCAGATCCAATTAACATCCTTAGGGACATAACACCTAACCTTTCCTCTAAGGTCGACTGCAGTTTAGTCGGTGGGGACAGAGACATTAGAGCTATAGCACTCAATTTGTTTTTTTACTGGGATCCATTTTATACCATTAATATGGATATGGCTGTTTTGCTAGAAAAAGGATGATGTATTCAAGGAGAATATAAAAAATGACCTGGGGAGAAACAGGATATTTCTAACAAAGAGATATATCAGTATAAAAACTTATTAAAAACATACCATTTATAATGCACATTGTAGTCATTACAATGGCCATCATTGTTATTCTGAACTGCTTCTCCAGACTGTCAAAGGAGACCAGTGTCCTCAGACAGTCTCTTTTGTCAATGATGGATTTTTCTTTTTATGTAGCGTACTATAGGATTTGTTCCTCTGCTTAGTTCAAATGGCTGTACTTCTTCTGTTCATCCCTGTTTTCACCAATCCCTTCCTTCTTGTTTCTTCTAAGGTGGTTATAGGAGTTAAGAATTATTGTTTCCTTTCTGAAAATAAACCAAACAGAAATTACCTTTCTGCTTTAGGGAATTTGAGACTTCCATAAAAATATTAATAAAAATGTGATCCCTGTAGAATCTCTGTAACAATCAATTTTGTTTCATATAAAAATGTTTAGACACCTTGTGTTTAAATGGCTAAGAGTAATATGCATTTGTATGATACTCAGGAAGACAGTGCATTCTACCTCAGGTGGACTTTTTTATACACCTGCATGAAGAATTTTTGCAAATATTTGGCTTTTCCTTTTCAGGGTAGAAATAGCCACTGAGACGTCACTTGAACTAGTTCAACCAGCATGCTAGTAATTGTGAACAAACAGCAGTAAACTATTCTGATGACAAGAAATCAGAAAGTTGTTTAATTTGAAGAAAACGTCTGTGTTAATGTCAGTGTGACAGGTATGGCAAATAGTTGTAAATGGAAGGAAGACAATAAATGATACAAAAAAGAACTATGGCTAATACTTTATTCTTTTATATTTATATAACTATAAACTGGGGAAGTAATACAACTAGCAAAGGTACTTTCCAGTGAAGAATACATGATTCACAGAGCTCACGTCATGTAACGTATTAGATGCTATTTGTTCTGCGAAATATGGGCTATTATCTCAACCTGTGTTTACTCTTGTCACCAGACTCCTTCCACCCCGGGGGCTGGACCTCACCCAACATGGTCTGGGATGTTTCAAGTGTAAAGTGACCCCCAAGTTTTTGACTCAGGCAGAAAAATATTTCAAGACATGAGTCCAGATAAAGCAAGAATAAATTTATTAAAGCTTGGGACATTGAGGCAAAGGAAGGGCCGCTGGAGATAGCCTCGGGGGTAAACCCACGATGAAAGGCTCACTGCTCCGTTGAATGCAAGTCTGTGGGTACCTTTGGAGTTTACAGTAGAAGCAGCAAAATACATGCCTGGTGTGTGGGGGGAGGGCATAGTGTGCTCAAAGAAGAGAGAAGTCTGGTATCCCTTGTCCTGAGGGCTTTATTTGTTTTCTATAGGTGGGACGTTTAGGGGAGATCCCAAGGGAGGATTTTAATCAAGAATTCATTGTTTAGTGTGCTGATTTATTCAAATGAGAGTATAATGGTGTCTGGGGGCATTTTCTGTTTAGCTTCACCTTCATCTTAGATTGGCCAGGCTCATTTTGTTATTTATTTCCTTGCATGAGGTGATTTAAACCACTTGCTCTTAGAGATCTCTGGTTAGGGAGGATAGAGTCTTGTGATTTATCAGGGCTGTTAATTGCTCAGGCATTCTGGTCATTTGTTCAAGCACTTGTCTCGGTTCCCTCATTCCACTTGCCAAGAAATTTTCCTGGTTTCTTACCCACCTGCTTCACTGCTGATATTGCTGCATCGGGCTCCACTCCTCAGTCCCATTTGCAGCTGCAGCTGAAGTTGTTCATTTCCTTCCGGTGTTTCTCCGGGCTTCCGGTGTCTTTCCTGCCCCCCAGCTCCCGTGTCACCGAGGGCTGACAGTGGGGCAGGATTGCGTGAGGACACTAGGAATCTCGGGTATGAAACACCATGGTCTCCCTTCCCGCGTGATCTCCTCTCATTTCCCGCCCAGACTCAAAACGCAGAGGCAATATGCCTCTAGCTCCGAATACCTATGTTTCCCCAACACTGTCTTGTGCAAAATGACCGAGGGGAGGGAAAATGTGTGGCGGTTTGTTTTAATGGTAACTTTGAGTCATTCTCCTCTTTGTACCCCCATTGCACGTGAATAAGAGCAGCATTCAATAGCAGTTTTTTGTTGAACCACCTCCCTGTACTACATACGCATGGCATCACCTCCAAGATGAGTAAGTACAAAGATGGGTAAAATCTGGTGTCTGGATATGAAAAGCTTCAGGTTGGGGAAAGAGAGCCTCAGTCAGGAGGAGAGAGAGGGAAGATTGAACGGGGCTTCCCAGAAAGTGAGAGTTTGAATGATAAACAGAAGTCAGCTATACATTTGCATTAAAGTTTTATTTCAATAAATAGTAAGACAAGACCATATTTTGGGGAGTCTCCTCAATACCTATTACCAATCACAAGTAAATTTTAATTAGAACAAATGAAATTTAGAAATTTAATTGATGTAAGGATGTCCTTTAAAATAGCCAACAAGCTTAGAACATCCAGGAATAAATCTAACCAAAATGTCCAAGATCTACATCTTAGTTTCCTATTGCTGCTGTAACAAATTATCACAAAGGTAATTAATGCCTTAGGCAACACAAATTTTTGTCTTCTAGTTTTGCAGGTGAGAAGTCCAAAATGAGTTCAGAGAACTGCATTCTTTTTGGAGACTATAATTTTATTTTCCTTCCTGGATGTCTGTATTCCTTGGCTAATAGCCCCTTCCTCTGTCTTCAAAGGCAGCAGTCACATCACTTTGATTTCTGCTTCTTCTCAGACTCTGTTGCTTCTTACTTTTAGTTTTTAAGGATTGTGATTACATTGTGTCTGCCTAGATAATCCAGGATAATTGCAAAATCCTTGATTTAATCATATCCACAAAGTCCCTTTTGCCATATAAGGTAACATATTCAAAGGGTCCAGAGATTATGATGTGGAAATCTTTTTCAGCTCATTATTCAACCTACTATATCCAGTTAAAGAAAATGAAGTTATTATAATGTGGTCACTAAAATTCTTAATTTTAAAATTAGATTATTTGAGGGGGGAATCCTAATTCTATCACTTAGATTAATTTCTTTTATGATCTTAAAATAATTAATGTAATTTAGCTAAGCTTTTTTTCCCTTATGTGTAAAGTAATGATAATTATTACTCATCCCTCAGAAAGTGATTCCAGAAAATACTAAGATAATCCATATAGAGTTTGGCATAATTTGATGATTTAAGAAAACATTGCATCTATAAGTAACAGCAACATGCAATGAAAAAGAATGCTTCTAGACAACAATGCATTCTTAGCAAATACTGTTATACTTATCAATATGACACTGCAATTAAAGAACTGGAAAAGTTCAGGAAATATCAAAATATAGACAATGAAAGGAAATTATGAGATCACCAGCTTGAGCGTGGGCTCATCTGGCTTGAGCATGGGCTCACCAGCTTGAGTGTGGGGTCGCTGGCTTGAGCATGGAATCCTAGACATGACTCCATGGTCACTGACTTGAGCCCAAAGGTCACATTGGCTTGAAGCCCAAGGTCGCTGGCTTTAGCAAGGGGTTCCTAATTTAGCTGGAGCCCTCTGGTCAAGGCACATATGAGAAAGCAATCAATGAATAACTAACTAAGGTGGTACAATGAAGAACTGATGCTTCTCATCTCTTTCCCTTCCTGTCTGTCTGTTCCTATCCTTCTTTCTCTCTGTCTCTCTGTTTTGTCTCACAAAAAAAGAATAATTTTATAAATTTCAACATATGATAAAAAATCTTTCAGAAAGAGAGAGCCGAAAGACTCAACAAAGAAAGTTTGAAAAGAAGTAAAGCCATGTAGTTTCTCACGGTCAGAGAACGACATGACGTCCTCTTCAAATGGAAGAGGACTACTGAGTATTAAGTTAAATATATGAGACTTCTCAAGGGAAATACTGGATTCTGGAAAGCAGTAGAACATAATGTTTAAAAAAAATGGCAAAATGAATTTCTACCTAACTTCACTCAATATGAAGAGAAAACACATTTTTAGACATGCAGGGACATATATTTACCTTCCTTGTATTTTAATGAAGAAATATGAGGGAAGGAGATGAGGAAGGGCCTTAGATCTGGGAACAGAAGTAATCAATTAAAGAGGGAGATGCAAGCAGTCTTGGAATGACAACTGTGGGTCAGGACAAGAGAGGAATGATTTAAGGTGGAGCAGGAGGATAGAGTTCTTACTGATTCACATTCTGTTGTGTGTGGCCCTAATTTGTATTGCCAAAAGTGGTTTATGACCATGTCAGCATTTCATCCAGCAGAAAGGAAAAGGAAAGAGGAGGATCTTTCATCAAGTATATGATCCAGATGATGCTCACATTATTTCTGCTCATATCTAATTGGCCAGAACTTAGCCACACATAGCTGAACCTAATCACATCTAGCTGGAAGGGGAGCTCAGGCTCCGGACCATTTCCTAAGTTATTTCATTTATTCTGCCTACTCTTGCTTAGCTTCCGAGTTTAGACAAGATAGGGCATGTTCAGTGTGGTATGGCTGTAGACAACTCTTTATTTTATTCTGTATTTTTCTGAAGTTAGAAGTGGTAGGCAGTCAGACAGACTCCCACATGCACCCGACCAGGATCCACCCGGCATGCCCACCAGGGGGTGATGCTCTGCCCATCTGGGGCATTGCTCTGTTGTGGCCAGAGCCATTCTAGTGCCTGAGGTGGAGGCCATGAAGCCGTCCTCAGCGCCTGGGCCAACTTTTGCTCCAATGGAGCCTTGGCTGCGGAAGGGGAAGAGAGAGATAGAGAGGAAGGAGAAGGGGAAGGGTGGAGAAGCAGACGTGTGCTTCTCCTGTGTGCCCTGACCGGGAATCAAACCTGGTACTTCCACATGTCGAGCCGACACTCTATCACTGAGCCAACTGGCCAGGGCTGGCTGTAGACAACTCTTGAATGTTATTTATTTAATGCTTACCATGTGCCAGACACTGACAAGTTCTTAACTTTTTTATCTTCTGAACAATCAGATGAGATATTATTCTAACTTTGCCAATAAAATACAGGGACTCGGGCAGTTTAAATTATATTCCAAAACTCACATAGCTAGTAAGTAAAGGAGTCAGGACTAGAATTCACAACTCTCTGATTCTACTGTTCATAATCTCCACTGCTAAACTATACTGCCTGCATCACCATTGTCAACCAATACAGTCATTCAGGCTCTGGACCACCAGAGCTGTCCTCTTGCTGTGACAGCTGGGAGTATGCTGCACTCCTGCCCTGTATTATATTAGTGGGAGCTGTGGTCTCCTGAATGGATACAAAGAGACATTGATATGAGAGCTCCTTTGTGTACAGAGCTTCTTTATAGAATGGGGTGCTGAGGAGAGACTCTTAGCTATCTGGAATATAATTGCAGTTTCAAGTGTATAAATTAGGGATAGCTGGACACCTCTACCTACCTCTTATCTCTATATATGGAAGTGCTTTAGAAGTGACTCGGGTGCTAATTATTTCTCAGGTCCACTCATCTGCTTTTTATTTAGAGATAAGTTGTTTTTCCAAACTGGGGAATTTCTTTATTGATATTCTTTACTTAAATTGTTACAACTTTCTGTCTTTTTCTGTCTTCATGGGTCTTTTACTTGGAAGGTCAGGGAAGGTGAATCAGGCCCAGCTAGTTTGCTGCTGCCAGACTTAGAAACTGACCCAGGGCCTGTCATTATCAAGAGATGGATCGCTGAGCTACCTTACATTCTCAGCAGACATAATTTGATATTGATATCAAAGAGAATTTTGCTTTTTAAAAGGAAAGGGAAAATGACTCAGTACTATTTAGTACTTAGATGTGTGTGTGTGTGTGTGTGTGTGTGTGTGTGATTTTATATGTACTTGTGTGTGTAGGTGAGCAAGTGTTTCAGTGGTTGGGAGAATAAAAAAGTATGATCAAAGGTAGCCTGGCAGAGACATTTTGAAGAGTGCCACGCCTGAAAGTGACCCGTCTGTCCTAGAGGACTTTGGAGTATCATGGTTCTACCTCATTCCTCAAGTCAAATACTAACACTGATTAGAAAGCTGAGGCCCTCCAAGATTTTATTCTAGGCCAAATTAATCTGAGTTCAAGAAATGTACTACGTACTTCGGAGAAAGAGGTGAATTTGGTTTGAAAACAGCCTGTGGGTGTACAGTCTCATAGGATTTACCATGAGACGGGTCTGTAACTACACGTGGGGGCTTTGCCATGAGGTAAGTCTGCAGCCAACGCGGGCTTGGCAGTGGAACGGAAAGGAGCAGGTGGAAAAGTGCAGACCTCAGGACAGCAGAGAAGGGTTATGAATGAGAAGCAACTGTGCGAGGAGTCCTGGGAAGGTGTCTTTATATCTTGACGTTTTTTCTTTGGACTCTGAGAAAAGCCACGTTCACTATACAGTTCAGAGTTCTCTGTCATGCATAATTCTCTTTCATTCCTCCAACCCTTGAGTCAAGCTGAACACTCCTGTACAGCTGTGTGGGGTAGCAGGAAGAATAAAGTGAGAGTAAAGGGAAATGTGACTTTCCCTAGAGCTATAACAAAGGAACAAGCTCAGACCCGGGGCCTAAGGGGAGTCAGGCCATCCGTTCTGGTACTCTCCTTGTCAGGGACAGCCCAGATGGTGATGGAGACTGCGGAGCAGGAAGTCCAGGAGTCAGAAAACTTACCCCTTCTCTTCCAATATAAGAGCGAGGTGAGACTTATAAGGAGGGAGGGAGACAGTGAGAATATATTTTGATATAAAGTGCTTATTTTTTGTTTGTTTGCATTGCCATAACTTTCTGACCAGTCTCCTAGTAAGATTAACAGATAATAAATGGTTTCTTCAGAGAAATCACTACCACAAAACCTTGCTTAGTTAAGATGTTACTTTTATCTACCTCTGTTCTATTAAAAAACAAACAAACAAAGAAATAAAAAATTTAAAGACATTTGCTATAAGGACATTAGTACATAGAATAAATGTTCGTACATTCTTTCACAAGTACAATTCTGGTTAAAAACCAATATGCTTAGATTGGCATTTATAGTGCAATTCAAAGGTAACTCTGTGTACAGAACATATACTGTGCCTGCTAAAAACTTGCCTGGAGAGAACGTGTAAATAATTTAATAGTCTTCAGTAGTACAGTCTGTGGAGCATCTGAACTCTCTTCTCTTTTGGACGGCACCGTTTCAGGTTTGTTTTGCCATCTTTCCTAGATTTTTTTTTTTTCCAAAGCACCCAGTCAGGGACAACTTAAAATCTGAAATGTGCTTATCCTCCTGACTGTTTTGTTTCACCCTTTTGACCTCCTTGGCATCAGATTATAGAAAGAATTTTATTGTCATCATCAAGACACACTGGTCCTATTGAGAACTCATTCTCAGAGCTAACCTCTTACTGGTGCCCCACTGTCCGAAGAGTTACTTGGCTCCATTGAAGGTGATCTTGTGCTTTTTCTGGCTACAGCTGCTGCACAGCAATGAGGTAATGAAGGTCCCAGTAATTTTATACCCTACTTTTCCATGTTCTCTGAGTCGAGAAATCTCTGGGTCCTGATTGAGATGGTTTTGCCTCCACTCTTAAGATCCAAATTATAGTTTTAAAGTACACCTCTGAAGATGTGACTAAAGAGACTGCAGATTCGTGCCTGGCTGAAAGGAGAGCAGCTGTTGTTCTGACGAGGGAAATCCATATGCATGGTTGCCAAGGTTCTGACCCTGTCTGTCACAGCCTATCTTGTGTGGGTAGGAGCCGTCCACATTTCCCTTGTGGCCTTCCAGGTCAAGAGCGTTTCTGGACTGCGTTGTGAAGTGCTCCTGTGGTGAGCTGTGCACTTTCACAGTCTTGTTCAACTAAGAATCCAACGGACAGCTAGAGACTTTGAGAGTCACCTGCCCTCGTAGTCTTATCTTAAACCAGTAGAAAATTTGACTTGCATGGGCAGAGAACATAGGAATGACTGTATCTTTTATAGAGTCACCTGCTAGTTTAGATCCTGTGCAGCGGGAGGTTTTGAGAGTGTGTATGCTCTCGTGATAAGATATTTGCAGAGTGACTCCATTGTAGGGTGACATGTTGCCGGCCAATTAGGAGTCAGAATGATTAATCGGAGACACACAGGTGTGTTCATGATAGCCTTTGGAGCTTTTGGGGAAATTGGTACTAACTGTTGTTAAAAGACAAACCTAAAGTCTCTGTGACACTGAACAATAGAAGCTGATTTTTCACACACACAAGGTCCAGGGGGATAGGAGGAGCATTGTTATATGCAGTAATTCAAGAATTTAGACTTCTTTCATATTTTGAGGCAAACACCTTCAAGTATGCTCTGTTAATGTTATTGCATAATAGAAAGAGAGAGGGACTAGAGCAGGGTTGGCAAACTTTTCCTGTAAAAAGCTAGATGGTCAATCTTTTGGTTTCCAAGCCACATGGTTTTGTTGAAACTACTCAAATATGCCATTGTACCAGGAAAGCAACTGTAACTTTGTCCTAATAAAATTTTATTTATAAATCATAGGGTGGGCTGGATTTAGCCATCCAGCTATTGTTTGCTGACTGCCAGACTAGTTTTGTGTGGAATTTCTTTATAATTCTGACATAGAAGTAGCATATATTTCTTCTACTCATTCTGTTGGCCAGAAATAAGTGACATGGTCTGTTGGGAAAACAGCTGTGTTAGGCTTGCTCACTTGTATTTTGCCTGATTAGTGCGTGGGCACGTGGCAGCGCCACGTGTGTATAGTCTCTATAAGGTTATGGGTGTTTGCTTTCAGGGTGGATTGCAGATTGCCTGCCTGCCACTGAGAGGGGTTATATTTGCTTTCCTTTGCTTTGCTGTGTGAGAAGAGGTTTCCCCTGCCTATTTGCTTGTCCACCATTGCGAGACTCAATTAAATGGGAATGACCCAGTGCTTTCTGGCTCCTCAGTTTCCCTATTGGCTGCCTGAGTCCAGTGTGAACCAGCCTGGCCTCAGCCACCGGCATCACGTGGTATTAACCTAAATGCAAGAGAGTTGAAAATGTAGTTTAGTTGGGTGGCCAGAAGAAGAGAAGAGGGTATTATGGGCTCCAGCATCTCTATTACACTCTTTAACAGCTTAATGTAATTGGCTCTTCCAGAGAAAACAGAAGCTTTTAATGACTCGGTTTTATGGTCAGCATGTTAGATTATTTAAGTCATAGATTATATGTTTCCTACTGTGGCTTTTGTCTGAAAACTACCATAGTCACAGAGGTCCAGGAAAGGGCCATTTTGCAAGGTACACTGAGAATTTCATTGCTTTCGTGGTCTCGGTGCTGCTGTTTCAAAGAATGGGAAGAACATTGCTTATGATTACCAGGAATGAGTGAGTGCTGCCTCAGTCTATTTTGTGACTGGCTTATTCACTCAGCACAATGACTGAGAAGTTCACTTTACACCTCAAAGAAGTCCACACCACAGTGCCAACGGAGATGAGGCTGCGTCATTGAGGGAACACTCCCAGGCCTTGACCTAGAGAAATGAACTACAACTTATACTTGCCATAGAGTCAGCTTTAACTGACAGTAGTGCCAGTCTCAGATAGAGCATACTGTCTCTGACAGCAGAGGGACCAGAATAAGATTCAGTGTGGATCCGAGGAGCACAGCTCGCCCCAAAGCGCCCGGCTCCCTCACCACCAAGCACATGCAGGCAAACTTGTGGAGAGAAACAGTAGGAGGGATGCCTCTGAGAAGCACTTTTATCCAAGAGAAACTGAGTAATATTTGAACGGTACTAGTTACACTATAGGATCAGACCTCAAATAAACAGACTAGACATGTAGGTTATTTTCTTCTTGCTAATCAGCTTGAGATGAAGGCTAATTAATTATAGACAAACCAAAATGTTTCATTTTCTCTGACTAATATCAGATGACATTTTTTACATTTAAGCTTCCTGCCTATTCTGGGTGGTACCCCTTTGTGCCTAAGATATACATTTGTAAGAAACAATTCAATAAATATTGAGGAGGGGGAAGTATTCTCATGTAAGGGGGAGGGGAGCAACTTTTGTTTCCACTGTTTATAAGGAAATCCTCATGTCTTCCTCTCTCTCTGCAGGGAGCACACAGCATTGTTCCACTGTTTCTTACCGCCCTACTCACCCCTCTTCCCTCTGTTCTCATGGGTATGTTTGAAAGGAGGCTCTCTGGGCTCATCTGGAAATGCATGGGGCCAGCTAAGCCTCCCCATAAGCCTTGCTATTTCTGAGACAGGGCCCTTGTCTGGCCAGTCGCTGTAGCTGCCACTAAAGGCTGGAGAGTGGCTGGGACCTGTGGAGAGGCTGGCCTGGACTCCCTCCCCACACGACAGCCGCCAACCACATTGGACTGTGCTTCAAAACAATTCAAATCTTTAGTTGCCTGGAGCAGCCAGGCAGCAGGCCCAAAGGCCCTTTCAAATCAGGGTTTTTACAGTTATTTTAATCCATGGGAGTTGCTAGTCTTTCTCTGCCTCACAAAGACAAGCAAAACTATACTTACACAGAGACTGGTAAGATACAAAGTTTTGAGGAGGAAGTTGAGCCAGATTCTCTTGTGGCAGAAAAAAAAAAGAGAGAGAGCAGATCCATGTGTATTGTTCGTTGTTCTAATCTGTTGTGCATTTTCAATTCTCAGGGACAAATTTAAGTGGAAATGATACAATAAATAAGTGATGGGAAAACATATTGCAGACACACCAATTTGTGTAACAAGCCCGTAGCCAGCTCACAGCAGACAGTATGACTTATACACCATGTGAATATTATTAGAGTCACTTCCTCTTCCTGTTGGATTAAGCTGGATACTAGGCAGATGGTTATAATGATTTAACTTTGCCAGGGCATCCGGATTAAGGTTAGCACTAATTCTACTCAGAAATGTTGAAGGGCAGTTCCATGGCATGGTCTGGAAAAAGCAGTGCTGCCTGGTGGTTATACCAGCAGAGTAGCTATAGTGAGGACGAAATGAACAAACGTATGCGAAGAGCATTAAGCAGTATCTGGCACATATCTGCAGTGTGGTCTGCAGACCAGCAGCGTGAGCTTATTAGAAACACAGATTCCCAGGCCCAGTTTCAGAGCTCCACCATCAAAATCTGATTTTCAACAAAATTCCTATTGACATGAACCGTGAGAAGTGTGGCTTTGTAAATGTTGGCTTTGGTATTTCAGGCTGGCTTTAATTAGCCTCGATGGTTAAGGTGAGCTGAACATTCCTGCTGATTGCCTTTCCCTTCCAGGCTTTGAGCCCCAATAGAGACTTTGTCCTCTCTCCACTAAGAGGTGCCTGCTTATCCTGAATTCTTGGTGGCCAGTTAACTGTACTCCTTTAAGCCTATGTCCAGTATCACCTTCAACCTACCTCCTGACCTTGAATGTTTACTTTGCATCCAGATCCGGATGTTTCTGACTGTACCAGCTTGTTCCAACTCCCCCCCCCAACCCCGTACGTACCCATTAGTGCCTTTGCTTGTCAGCTTTATTGGGTGTCTTAAATTATGTTCTGCGTCCTAATGCCATTGCAGTTTAGCTGGCAGCTTCTATGGCCAGCTGTACTCCCTGAACAAAACAAAACAATGCAAAACAAACAAACAAAAATAGTAAAAACATATAAGGAAGAATAAAAAAAAAGTTGGGATTATTTAATACTTTCCTCCTAGGCTCCACACTGCACAGAAACATTCGGTTTTTATAGTTGGCTCCTAGAGGCAATTTTCTAACAGATTTTATAGCAGAGAAGAGAGCTAGAATGCAAAGGTCGCCAAAGCAAAATTTGCTCTATTTATGGTATGGGTGTGACATTTGGACCTCTTCGCAGCCAATATTCTTTTGGCGTTAGGAGGGAGTTCATCCCCATACCTACTTGCATTATTTCACAACAAATTGTCTTGAGTAAAAAGAGGTTTGGAAACAGAGACCTTCCACAGGCATTCATGCCAAGCTTATCACAATTCCATGATGCTTGACCAGTATTGCATTGAGAATGAATGGCACGAGGATGCCAGGGCCCATGGTGTGCGCTGAGCTGAAGGAATGTAATTGTATGTGAAATGGAGAGAGGAAATGCTTCAAGGGCGCACTGGCACCTACCCTGAAGTAGCAGAGCAGCCCTGTGAGAGGCAGGAATTCACAGCAGCAGGCTTTGTATCTGGGCGCTGATCAAATTAGAAAAGAGGAGACGTTAGTTATTTGTAGACTGTGAGATTAATATGCCCCATAAACCATTTCAATTGTGGATTTCTAAGCTGCTTTGAAGGGCTACCCAGCCATCCACGATTACTGATTGCCTCCTCTGTGTATGCCACTAAGAAAGCAGCCAAGGGGCAGAAAGGAGAAGTCTACCACTTAGATACTTTCCCCTAAAGAACTCACAGTCATATATCACGTGTGAGAAATGCATATAGGCTGGGGAAGGTCATCAAGACATGTCTGTTCGTTTGACCCACAAGCTGGACCCTGGCCATTGAAGGCGCCATGATCCCTCTCCTGTGCTTTGCAATGTGCCCTCCGCTTCCATTCCGTCCCTTCTCTCAGAAGCTGCTCCAAGGTTGTATCCTTGAAATAGAAATATGACTATCTGGACTGGGTATGAGACTGAACTCAGTTGAGTTCTCTATATTAACTTTTTAAGATCTGGCGGGCAGGTGTGGAAAACTACTCATCTGGCAGCTGCCCAAGACTACCCTCATCAGTTCCCTGGTATTAAACCTGCCACCTCCCAATGTGGAGTGGTCTGCCTCTGGTCTTCAGTCTCCTCCTGCATCCCTCTTAGGGGGGGCTGGTTTCACATTACACCTGGAAAGCTCTTGGCTAGGGTTGCGAACCAACAATATGTGAATATGAAATGGAAGTAAACTTTTGCAAGGAGTAAGTTCAAGGTCCCTAATGAGTAACAGCGAAGGTTACTTCCATCTGGTCCACAGGAGTTGGGGCTGCTTCAAGGAGGAGGCAGGGCTGCAACTGTAACTTTGGAAGGTCCATTTATATTCGTGGTGTGCTGCACTTCCAAATGTGTAAACCCAGAAGCTGTTACCCAGGTGAAGCCTGGATGGGAAAAGAAGATGGATTTTACATGCCTGATAAGTAACCATTTTTTGCCTTCCCAAGTCTGAACATATTGAGAGAAAAAACATAGGAGTTGGGACACTTGGAGCAGACACTTCTATCAGTTTTATTACTGATAGAAGCTCAGTTGAAGGCTGCTTTCATTTTAATACCTGACTGCTGACATAGGCAGAACTAGCTGTCCAACCACTGGAAGAGCTAGCTGGTCAGCCACAGGCTGTGGGCCACAGAGACAGGGCCTTCCCACTTGGCAGAGGACAGATAAAATGCAATCTGTCTACTGGCCGGCAATTGTACAGACAACCAGAAGGTGCCCTACATCACTGGCTCATCACTTTTTCCAAAGTTCACTGATCAGAAAAGTAATTTCTCCTCTCTTGGGAATACTGTATTTCCCCCCTACATTCCACCATCCACTTGCCCAATATTATCCACCAGAGTTCATTCTATTTATTTTTAATTTTTTAAAAGATTTTATCTATTCATTTAGAGAGAAGGGGGAGGAGCAGGAAGCATCAACTCTCATATGTGTCTTGACCTGGCAAGCTCAGTGTTTCGAACTGGCGACCTCAGTGTTACCAGGTCGATGCTTTATCTACTGAGCCACCACAAATCAGGCAGTTTATTTTATTTTTATTGGACTCTGTAAGTTGATTTCTAGGCAACCAATCAAATGAACAAACAATGCCATCATTTATCTTCAAATCTGTACATTTTTGTGATGTCAGCCTGTATATAAACTGAGTATATATATACTGTAGTTTTTTATTGTTAAACTAATTTTTCTCTGTTTGATACAATATTATAACTATAAAACTTTTAGACTATAGTACTTAAAAACTGTAGCTACTTTCCTTTACCAATAAATATGTTACATACTCATAATTTTATGGTATTGTCCTGAGGATATTGATATAGACAATTGCTGGAGAGCTCCTTTTCCACCAGCCTGATTAAAGAGACTGCATGGTAAGAGAAGACAAGGCTTAGGAGAAACAAGAAAACTGCAGTGTTTGACTGTTATGTAGAAGGCTAATGAGATTTACTCTGAATGGCGTATTGCATGTAACTAAGGCCAAAGATTAGAAGTCATGTGGAGATATTTTACATGCACATACAAGAAAAATTTTCAACAATATGAACCACTTAAATATTGAAGAGGGCTGTCGTGGGAGATTGTGAATTTCTTATCTCTAGAAATTTACAAATCACATGACAAGGATTTTTTTCGAGGCCATTTTAAGTAGCACATGGATGGTTGGCTAGATCAGAAGCTTCTAAAACCTGTGTTAGATTACTAGCTATGTTACTAGCTATGTTAGATTAACCCAGGGAGAGTATAAACTATAAAGATTTCTGGATAGAGATTCTGATTCAGTGAGCTTTGGAAGAGCTGCATTATGTACATCAGAGCTTCCCAATGGGTGTTATGTTGTACCATGAATAGGCTTTTTTGGGGGGTCACCAAGACCACCTTTGGGTTCATGATTCAATAGAAAGACCCACAGGATTCAGGAAAGCTATTATACTCATGGTTGTAATCTATTGTGAAAAAATACAAGTTAACAACCACAAATGCAAAAAGGTGCATAGGTCAAAGTCCTGGACTAACCAGGTACAAATGTCCCTGCTCAGTGCAATTGCTTGGACAGGGATATATTTAATTCTCCCAGCAGCAATGTGTGACAACATGTGCAAAGTATTGCCAACCAGGTAGTCTCACCCAAGCTTTAGTGTCCAGGGTTTTTATTGGGGGTCAGTAAAGCATTCAGCATCTGAGTGACTGACCTTAGTTATTTAGTTTCCAGCCACCTGAGATCAAACTGATACAGCATGGTTCAGTGCCTCATGCATACAAAATTATTCGCATCATTTGGGATATTCCAAGTGCTCTGAGGTTATCAACCAGTAACCAGTCAAAGGCCAGTCCTTACTTTGGAAAGCTTAGCGTTGACCAATCTAGACCTGAGTTAAACCTTGACTTTACAGGGCTGAGGATGTGGATTGATATATTGATTCCTTTGGTCCTCAGGAGGTCAGTGACCCCTGGTCATGTGCTATAGCTTGATCAGCCTCTTTGGAACTCCTCAGGGCCTAATACAAGTGGGTTAGGGGGTTGGAAAAATGTTGAAAAGCACTGATATATATGTAAATAAGTCCCCAGGTGATTCTGAGAAACAATAAAGCTTGGGATATTTAGGACTAGATTAAGGATTTTTAAACTACTGCTACTATGATTCTTGGAACTAAAGTTTCTTGCAGATGCCAAAGTGTCTTTTTCTTACTCTGGATCCTTATTTGATTAAGTTTAGTTTCTGACCAAAGAAAATGAATTTTGGAGAAGTTTTTGCAACAAACACAATGGCCTTTTGAGGATGAAAAAAAAACATGAGATGTATCCTAACTGCACCCCCAGAGGAGATGCTGGGAAACCCTCAGTTTAAACAGTACTACGTATGTTAACAGGGAGTTTGGGGGTGTGGGAGTTCTCTGATAGGCTTTCCCAAAGACCTCAGAACATTGAAAATGATGTAGTAAAGGATGTGTAACAAACTGTTGAACAATGTTATTTTCAATTTTGTGGGATTTCTATTTTGTGGGAAATAGAGCACTTTACCTGTTTCTCTAGGTCCCACTTATCTTATTAGCTAAATGGATTAAATGAAACTATGTTTGTGTGACTATAGTGCTAAATATAGAAAATATTTTTGAGAAATTTGCAAATGTAAATGTTAAATAATTACCAGATTAAAATTTTGCAGTCCTTAAAGCTAGTTTATAGCAGATATCTGCCCACATAGGCTGAATATGTTCTAGAAATGAACTAATTTGCATTTCAGTGTCAGCTTTCTTCTTTGTAATTTGCTACCATCTATATAGTTCTCCAATGTTGTTCCTGATGCATTATTATCCTTTCTTGGCATCTAACACATCTTTCTTTCCTGAGTCTCTCCCTTTCTCTCTGACATTTTCTTGTTCTCTTTTTTGGAATCTCTACTTTTGCCTGGCTCTTGTGTAGAGTTGTGTCCCAAATATATTTATAGGGTCCTATTCTCAATGCCTTACCTTTTCCTTTTAAGCTTATTCCTTCAGAAATATAAGTTAAGTATTTATTGAGTGCCTATTACATTTCTGACAGTATGCAAGGCACTGGGGAAAAGTTGTAAGAGTTAAGGACCCTGGCCTCAAAGACTTGAACTTCTCAGAAGTTTGACAGTCACACCAGTTTCTTGACTCTGCAGCCCCAGTGCCAAATGGCACAGTGAGCATCTCTGCTTGGAAGTCCTGTAGGTAATGCACACCCAAATAGAAAAATGCTGGACTCGTTTTCTTTCGCTATAAACCTACTCTTTGTGTTCCCTCTCTCTGTTTGATGGCGTTATCCCACGCTTCCATAGCAGTAGTTTGCCTCCCTATGTGTATCTGTTCAGTTGTCAATTCTGGTTTGTTCTTCTTCCGATATGTCTCTCAGGTCTATTTCCCTTTTCTTAATTGAGGTCCCCATGGGCTATCACTGGCTCAGTTATAGCAGCCTCTTAGTTGTGTCCATGCTTCCAGGTTATCCCATGACTTCAGAGTTGTCTGTCCACTCATGCTACTCCCACTTCTATGCATCTTGTTTTGCTTCCTTTCACGTAGCCCATAGTGCTTCCATATGCACGCCACCACTTTTACACATGCACTCATGTCCTAGCAGCATTGTACTGGGCAGAATTCCCTGCACAAGCCTACGTCTTGACTGGGATTTTCTTCTTCTCCATCTTTGCTTAGTGGACTTACATTGAAGGCTTAGATTCTTCTTCTGTGAAGAGCCTTCATCCATGAAACTGTCTCCACATTGCCCAGGGAGCTGTCTCCATATCTCCCAATTCTTCCTATTTCTCTTGTAACTCTTTTCACATGGTTTTTGTGTTCCCAGAAATTGTTCAAAGTCTGGAACAGAGTAGGTAGTCAGATAGTCAATTCTTTTTTTTTTTTTTTTTTTTTTTTGTGGCTGGTGAATAAGCCAAATAAAATTTGTCACACATTTATATGTAAGGCTCTGTCTCTAAATGATCCTTAACAACTTATTTTACCCTAAAAAAAAGACTGGACTTGGAAATAGTTGATGTATGTAATTGATGTAAAAGCAGTTGTGAAATGTAAGCTTTGACTTGCTTAGTTTCCATTTAGTTGGGAGTTACATTAGTACAAAAAGAAAATTCATTTTTTTTCCATTCATTTTCTTAAAATGTATCTTGAGAAGCTGCACCTGAAAAATTAAGAAAATCCAGTTGTATCACCTCTTTTCAGCATTTGGGTTAAAGGAACTGAAAACATTTTGAGATTTTACAAAGCAGAATTGGTTTAGATCTATGCCTACATTGTTCTTAGTGTTGTACTTTACACTTTAATGAAGAATATGCTGAATAATAATAGGATTTTCTTAGAGGTTATTTTCATAGGTTATTGAGAATATGATTGGGAAGACATATAGTTAATTGTACTTACTCTGTTTATATGTTTATTCATGAGCTGGTTATATAACCTATTATCACCATTTTTCATGGTAGTATTATTTAGCCCAGTTATTATGTGAAACTTTGGGTTTTCCTTTAAGTTTAAGTATTTAGGGTAATGTGTGGTAAGTTAATTATTACTGCAGTCTGCTCCAGAAGTATGTTCGTACTAATCTGATTGTCTCCACAGGGTGCATTTTGTAGATATACTTCAACTCATTCACAGCTCAGGATGATATGAGAGTGGGGGACAATAAAGATTAATAATGCTATTGGTGTGGTGTTAGGCTGCCCATGGGTATTTTCGTAGATTCTTCTTGGACTTAATATTATTTTCAAGGGATGTTTGCTACGGTGTTTAATCTAAGATTGTTAAAAAACATAGCAAAAGAAAAGTTAGGATTCCATTTGACTAAACATTTAAATAATATTACTCAGAATACAGTAAAAAGGGGGGGCAATGAAAAATGGAGAACATATTAAACTGACTTCAAACATTAACTGTTTTTAGTGTAGTGGGTAGTACCATAAGCATCTACCAAAATGGTACTGTTAATACAAAACTGAGTTTGCAATATCTTTTTCCCTAAACAAATGCATACTATCTTATGACACTTCAGTTAATACTCATTTTAATAATTGCATAATTTGTGAGACAAGTCAAATGCGGATCTGCAGTGATCAGGGAAGTGGCCCACCCTCCGCAGCTGCATGGACACCCCAGGTGATTTTACTGCCCTTTGTCTTAACTGACTTGGTCCCACCTGCTGAAGTCTACATAACTCCTGCCTCAGTCATTAAGGCTCATAGCAGGTGTGCCTGACTTAAGGATGTTATGTCACCCTTAGGCCGGAATAGGTACCTGTGTATTGCATACTTCTATCACTAATTTTTCATTCCATGTTTATAGTTAGCTGTTCCTGTGTCAGGTTCCAACATTAGACTATGAGCCCCTTGAGATCAGAGGCTGTTCTTGACTCATCTATGCCCAGCACTCTGTCTTCAGTGGAGTAGTAAATAAAGACCATGTGAGTGTTTGTGTAATGAGTAAATGAAACCAAGTCTCAGGACTAGAATTTTCATTGCTGTGCAGCCCCACAAAAAGCTCTTATTTTGAAAAACTGGATCACATATAATATCACCTATATTTTATGAGCACCTATGAATCACTGTATGAAACTTACTGTGTTTAATATAGTTCTAAAATAAAGGCAATAGCTTTGCCCTCCAGTTATTTAAAGGGTATATTCTTAAAACAGAAAGTGGAGGTGTATTAAAAAGTATAGAGAAAGTCATAAGTGTAAATTACTTCCCAATATAATCTCGAGTTCATATTTAACAAAGATAAGTTACTCTATCAGCAATTACTCCATGTGTGAGGATATTTGTACATAAATCACTCAGTTTGGCTTGGATCTAACACTGATGGGACATAATTGATCTTTAATTTTTATGAAGAATCACAGACTGTGAAATTAAAAGCGGTTATATTGTCTGATTTTACCTTTCCGTCAAGCAGACACCTGTTTTCTTGGTAGTGGAAACCTTGTTTTATATGTGTTATTGACTAGTTCATCAATTAACTCTGTCTCATAATAATTAACATCATGGTACTTTCTACTCTGTATAAGGAAAGTCTACTAGAACTTTCTAACCTGATACACAGCTAGATAGGGGTTTTATTCTCACCCCCTAAAAATGTTCGTAGGAGGCATTAAAGCCTATATATTATGTCTTCTGGCTCATGATTTAATAAACCAGTTTGTCATTTCAACTTTTGTATTGCATAGTGTTGCTATGGCTGATGAGAGTTGGAATGTTCAGTGAGTCAGTTTTATTCTTTTGTCAATTTATAATACAATGCTGTCTCTTTAAATTTTACTTTCTTTTCTTTTCTTTTTTTTTCATTTCTTTTATTATTTTTTAAGAAACTTTTTATTTTCCATCAACCTTATTACCATTTTCCATTTGAGAGTCTGAGGAAGGTCAGCTTAAGACCATTCTGGTGGCTCCTATGCACTCAGTGGCCTGAGCAGCGAGGGCCATGGACTAGTCTTCAGTCGGGAACTTCTCTGTAGACACAGAAGGCACCTGCCACTCCAGATCAGTCTGTGACTTTGAGCTGAGGAGCGGTCAGTTCAGAAACTAGAGCAGTCCATTCCCCCTGAAATCCCTCATTGATTACAGCCTTTTCAGAAGTGGCCTGTTCTTCCTTTTCAATCTCTTCAGGATCTGTGTAGAAGTAGAAATCAGGCATGATCTCCTATGGGTGCTCATGAGAGATGGTATCACATATGCTCAGAACCACTGAGAGAGCGGGGCCAGCATCCAGCACCTTAGACCCACTGAATGAGCTCCCTGGTGTTGCATAGGATGACAATGTCCACACAGCAAAGAAGGGAGTCTGTGTTACATAGAGCAGTGGTAGGCAGGTTACCCCAAAATACCTCTGTGGAAGACTAGTAGTCAGCCCTACCATCGGTGACCACTGGAAGCTGTGGCTTCTTGAAGGCTGCCTGGATCTGGTAGTGAAGATTACAAGAGTGAAGAGGCCAGCAATAGGAGTGGCTTTAGTGGTGGCAGCGAACTTCAGTACAGCTCACTGGTCAGTATTCCTGAATGATATGACACCAACAGCCAGGTTTTTAATGGCAAATGACATAAGCTGGTAGTAAAAGCCTTTCCCAGTTTCTTTTCAGATTTATGATGTAGATGCCATAACTTTTCTTTTTGCATATGGAAGTCAAAGTTGGTACTACTACCTAAGTAGGTTCCTAATGTAAGGAATTTAAGGACATCCTACTCTTATATTTACAGGATATTCATGGCTCTGGACATTGGGAAAGTTTCCTTTTAAGTTATGATAGGAACCCAGAACAACATCATATGGGCCGCTCTTTGATAGCATGGAAAGATTTTACTTTCTGATTATTCATAAATATTGTCATTATATTTGGAAAGAGAATAGTTATGATAAACTGGATAGTGCACAAAAGTTAAAGCTTGTATTGAAATTGGAAGTATTATGGGTTTATGTTTTTGTCTCCTCCATAAAGTTCATGCTCCTTTAGGGCATCTATATTAGTTTCTTAGTGCTTCTGTAACAAATTACCACAAATTTATTATCTTAAAACAGCACAAATTTCCTGTCTTACAGTGCTGTAGGTCAGAAGTCCAAAATGAGTCTCACAGGTGTTGACAGGGTTCCTTTTGGAGGCTTTATGGAAAAATCTATTTTGTTATCTTTTCTAGATTCTTGAGGTTGCCTGTATTCCTTGGCTTATGATACATTCCTTCATCTTCAGAATCAGCAATCACATCACTGATTTCTACTTCGATTACATTGAGTCCCCTCAGATAATCCAAGGCAATCCCCCTATATTAAGGAGGTCCCCAAGATCACCCTTCGGCTTTGCTAAGAGGACAGATCTCAGCACATAGTCATATAGCCATGACTTACTAAGGCGAAAAAATACAAAGCAAAGCCAACCAAAGGAAAAGGCACATGGGGCAAAGTCTAGGGGAAACCAGGTGTAAGCTTTCAAAGGTCTTTTCTCAGTGTAGTAAACAGAACATGCTTAATTCTTCCAGCAATGATTTGTGACAACACATATAAAATGTTGCTAACCAGAGAAGCTTATTTAAATCCCAGTGTCCAGTGTTTTTATTGGAGCTGGTCAAGTAAGCATCCTTTGCATGTCTAGTACCAAAACCTCAGACTCCAAAGAAGAAAGCAGGTGTTTACCATAAACAATATTGTCTGAACAAAAATTTTAGGCACAATGACTGGCTCTTATCAGCTGATGGTGGCAACCGTATAAAATCTAGATTCCTAGATGCTAGTCAAGGGCTAATTTTGCAAGAAGGTCTTTTTAAGGATAGCAATTTAGGACTGCTATGTTAACTCTTTTCTGTATACCATGTAAGGCAATGTATTTGAAAGCTTAAGGGATTAGGATGTGGACATGTTTGGGGGTTTTTATTATTCTGCCTACAGCATGTTTATTTTATTTAGTTTTATTTTCACAGCTCTAGCCCAATGCCTTGCATATAGTGAATATATGGGAAATGGTTCTTTGTTCATTGACCTGTGGATCATGATTTCGTATACTCCCTATAGCTCTGTCTTAGTCAATGGCATTACTATCCATCCAGTACCTAAATAGAAAATCTATTTTGACTCCTCCCTTTTTCTTGCCCTCCACATGCAATTAATCACCAAGTCCTATTGATTCTACTCTCGAGAAGTCTCTTGATTCTATTCCATTCCCCCAGGTTCACTACCATTGCTGTAGTCTGGGCTACCATATCTTCTCAACTCTCTTTGTCTATAACCTCTAGGCTTGTTTCAGTCATCTAGTTTTTCTTCTCTTCAATCAATTCTCCAGATAGAAGCAAGTGTGTTGTTTAAGGAAAACAAACTAATTGTGTTACTGCTCTATTAAAACCCTTCAGTGGCCCCTGTCTACTTCTCCAGACTCAATTTTTACCCCCTTTTGCCTTGCACATCATACAGTTCACAGCTACATTGAATTTCTCTTGTTTCCTAAGTGAAACATGCTCCCTCCTTACCTTTAGGATTTTACATGAGCTTGTTCCTTTGTAGCAAATACTTTCACCCTTCTTTGCCAAGTTAATTCCAGTTACCCTTCACTTGAGTTTCAGTGAAAACATTTCTTCCTCAGGGAGAACTTACCAGGCATCTAAACAGGTTAGGTCCCTCTGTTTCCTGATCCTGTATACTCTGTACCTTACCTATCTTTACCTGTCCCAAACGTGATTATTTTGTTTATTTTCCCTGATAAACTGTAATCTCCATTATGGTAGAGACTCTGTTTTATTGGCCATTGTATTACTAGTACCTAGCACATGGAATTAGATATAATAAATTTTCAGTTAATATTTCCTAAAGGGGTGAATACACTAGTGCTGGAAGTTTTTACAAATGACTGCATGGCTGCTTTGGAAAACAGTCTGGCAGTGCCTCAAAGGGTCAAACATAGAGTTACCATATAACCCAGCAATTGCACTTCCAAGAGAAATGAAAACAAAGCCCACATAAAATTCATAGCAGGATATTATTATCATAATATCCCCAAAGTGGAAACAACACAAATCCCCATGAACGGGTGAAATAACTAAAATATGGTCAACTCATACACTGGAATATTATTTGTCAATAGAAAAGAATAAAGTACTGATACATGCTACAACATGGATAAACCTTAAAAGCACGCTAAATGAAAGAAGCCAGTCAGAAAAGATCATATATTGTATGATTTATGCGAGATGTCCAGCATAGACTAATTTATATTTTTAAAAAAGTAAATCAGTGATTATCTACAATGGAGAAGTTGGAAAGAAATGGGAATGGTTGCTAATGATTGTGGGTGTTTCATTTTGAGGTGATAAAAATGTTCTAAAATTAATTGTGGTGATGTTTGCATAATTCTATGAATATACTAAACTCCACTGAATTATATATTTTAAAATTGTGAATTATATATAGTATGTAGATTATATGTCAGTAAAACTATTATTATTAAAAAATGATTGAAGCCTGACCTGGTGGATAGAGCATTGGACTGGGATGCAGAGGACCCAGGTTCAAAACCCCAGGGCAGCTAGCTTGAGTGCAGGCTCATCTGGCTTGAGCACAGGCTCACCAGCGTAAGTGCGAGGTCACTGACTTGAACATGGGATCATAGACATGACCCCATGGTCACTGGCTTGAACCCAATGGTTGCTGGCTTGAAGCCCAAGGTTGCTGGCTTGAGCAAGATATCACTCACCCTGCTATAGCCCCCTAGTCAAGGCACATATGAGAAACAATCAATGAACAACTAACGAGTCGCAGTGAAGAATTGATGCTTCTCATCTCTTTCCCTGTCTGTCCCTATCTGTCCCTCTCTCTCTCTCTCACTGTCTCTGTCACACACACACACAAAAGATTAAAAACTTACCAGTGCATCATTCAACTTTGAAAGATCGCTAATGGTGATTTTGTCTAATTTAGACTAAGAAAAACACTGACCTCAAAAAATACTTGGATGAGTCAATCAATAGCTTATCATTCTCTATTGACTAGAATGTCTGGCCAGTTAGTTCATCTCTAATTTGATCATGAAAGTGCTTTTCTTTATGACAGCCATTGTACTTTGGTATAAAACAGAAGAGCTTTATACATATTTTGTCACATGAAATATTTAAAAAGAAGTGAATTTAGGATCGAGAGTTAGTAAAGTTAATTTTTATTGATTCTTCAAGGACACTCAAGTAAAAGAACACCTTCCCCAACACTCACACACATACATACACATACACATGTACACACTAGGTACAGAAGAATACAAGGACTGATTCAGGCAAAGGTGCCAATTGTTCAGCTCATTAACTCATATTTTGTACTGTAAATGCTATATCAACCATAGGAAAAATGCAATTGGTTGCTTCTTATTATTATGAAAATAGTTTTGAGCTGATAAGGACCTTGAGGACCCCTGGTAGGTAGGCTGCATTGCCCACTCTTGTAGGCCACACTTTGAGAACTGCTGTCCTACATGATATACAAAATCACAGAAGGCTTAATAACAAGTACCCAGGATGTGTTTACAGAGTTCCTTAGCACTCAGTTGTGTCCAGTGGTCCTTACTTCTAGGGTTGATAATCATCTCAATGAAGCTGGAAATTTTGGGGTTAAGTTTCTCCTTCATGTGGTACACTTCTAATTATGGGAAGAGCATTGCTAGCTTTTCACTGTCAGAGGATGCATAATAGCAATCACTTCAACCTTGTTTTATCTCAAGTTTCAATTCTTTTTTTCTTTTTTGCTCTCTTATCTAGAATAGCAAAGAAGCCTAGGAGGTAAAGATAGAGTTAGGGCCTTTGTGATAAGTAACCTTTCATGGTTTAAGAAATTCACAAAACTCTTTTCTGAGTATCTTTTCTGGATGTCTAAATTTTGTATGGATTAAAACACTCTGGCTGCTTTACATCTGGGAATTGAGAAGCCAGACACCAAGTTCTTAATTTGAGTTTAAAAGATGACATTCAGAGCTTAGTTGTGGGCATAGTGAACTTCAGCACATGGATAATTCTCCCAGCAGTGATAGAAGGGAAAAGCCATGGAACCATTCTGTAATTTGCACTTAGGTATTTAAATTGAGCTCCCATAATTTTTGACAACACAATAATATGTTAGTGGCAGGTTAGAGTTTTGCATTCTGTTAACGTTGCCTTTGTTTCGCTTTTCCCAACACCTTTCTTTGGGAAACACTGAACTTCATCTTTGTATTGTAGATTTCTCAGCATGGCCAGGTGGCATTTTAAGAGCCTAATGAGAAAGATGACTTGGTTCCAAGTGGCAATGTCAAAAGACACATTGCAGCTGCCCTGTCTCGGAGGTCTGGAACGAGATCGATATTCTCAATTACCACCCAGTGTTGCATTGTCACTACTGCCTTCTCAGCATCCACCTTCTTCAAGCAGTATTCACACCTTCTCTTCATCTGTTCGAGTGGGTGCTTTGGCATGAGGGTTGCTGTGCTTTATCTCCCTAATGCATCTCGCTGTCTTTGGCACATTTGTTTGTTGGTGGTGGTGCCAGGGCTCAGCTGTTACATGACAGGCTATGATAGAGTGAATAAATTGTAGTTGAGTTTTCCTCTTGAAATACCCATCGGACTTTGTACTTCTCCTTTAAAAATGAAGGCTGCTTCTTAATAGTTACCATCAGGAAGAAGAAAAATATGACACAAGAAATTTATATCATTTTCACATTTGCTCATGTTGGATGAATTGTAAGGATAAAAGTCTTAATTTTTCATAGTATTCGTTTAGATGTGAAAAAAATTCAGATTTCCCAGAAATCTCATTTTATGGGAATAAAGTGTTAAGAGTATACTGATTTGGCCAAAGCTTTTAAAACCAGAGAAGGGAGAAAGAGAAATAGATATATCTAGAGAGAATATCATCACTTCTAGCCTTCCTCTATACCAGAGTGTCAGGAGCCCTCAATGGAGTACTTTTTGAGAGTCCAGGAGATTGCTTTTCACTTCAATGTTATTTGAAATTTTCTGTGGATGGTGAATCTAAAAACCTTCAGGTCAAGGTTGAGAATTTGTGATATAAACATTCTTGACCTTGCTTCCTATAAAACCACAACTTAATACTGCTAGCACTCATTACCACAGGGTAACTATCAGAATCCAGATGAAACAGAATCATAATTTCAGAAAGCTGAATGTTCCCTGTTGTGTGTGTGTGTTGTGTGTGTGTGTGACAGAGAGAGAGGGATAGATAGGGACAGACAGGAGGGAAGAGAGATGAGAATCATCAGTTATTCGTTGTGGCACCTTAGTTGTTCATTGATTGCTTTTTCATATGTGCCTTGACTGCGGGCCTTCAGCAGACCAAGTAACCCCTTGCTCAAGCCAGCAACCTTGGGTCCAAGCAGGTGAGCTTTGCTCAAACCAGATGAGCCCGAGCTCAAGCTGGTGACCTCAGGGTCTCGAACCCAGGTCCTCCGCATCCCAGTCTGATGCTATATCCACTGCACCACTGCCTGGTCAGGCTGTTCCCTGGTTTTAAACAATTAAGTTAAACCTTTTTCTCCTGCTAATGTTATTCAAATCTAAAGCCACTCCAAGTTAAAAACTATCATAAGAAAACTCCAACTCTGCAAAGCAGGGGTCCCCCAATTTTTTACACAGGGGGCCAGTTCACTGTCCCTCAGACTGTTGGAGGGCCGGACTATAAAAAAAAAACTATGAGCAAATCCCTATGCATACTGCACATATCTTATTTTAAAGTAAAAAACCAAAACGGGAACAAATACAATATTTAAAATAAAGAACAAGTAAATTTAAATTAAACTGACCAGTATTTCAGTGGGAACTATGGGTGCGGATGCATCCTGTGCTCCTCTCACTGACCACCAATGAAAGAGGTGCCCCTTTCGGAACTGGAATTGCGGCAGGGGGCCAGATAAATGGCCTCAGGGGGCCGCATGTGGCCCACAGCCCGTAGTTTGGGGACCCCTACTGTAAAGTTTTAAGAATGGTGTTGAAGATATGACTGACTCTAATTTGCGGTTAAAAAAATAAAAAAGAAAAGGGAAAAACCAGACCACATTTATGTGCTATTATTGTCTGTGGTTCATATTTTCAGAGGAAGCCTCTATAGCATTGTGCGAACAGGGGTATGGTGAAGCTTCTTGAGATCAGTGACAACTCTTATCTGTACTAAAGATCAAAATGAGCTATTTTGCCAGTTAAAAGACCTTGAACAAAGTCACCTCCTCATGCCTTAGTTTATTCAGATGTGAAATGGGGATAAGAATAGGGCTATCTCACAAAGTTGTATAAGTATTAGATGAGTAAACATAATAAAGCACTAGAATAATGCTTGACACATAAG
Organism: Rhynchonycteris naso; assembly: GCA_037038555.1. Lineage (NCBI taxonomy): Eukaryota > Metazoa > Chordata > Mammalia > Chiroptera > Emballonuridae > Rhynchonycteris > Rhynchonycteris naso. The sequence continues at coordinate 23,634,742 of CM073000.1, forward strand.
AAACACAATCTAATTGTTAGTTTTTGTTGTATTATATAATGATTATATAATTGTAATTGAGATGATGCTAAGCGTCCCCCCACCCCCCCCCCCCCCAAAAAAAAAAGAAAGAAGGAGAAAGAAGGAAGGCAAGAGAGAGAGAGAGAGGGTCTTCTTCCTGATGTGGAAGGGGAGAGAAGTTGGCAGACCACAGTGGGTGTGTACCCTGGCACTCTGAATGGCTGGAGAGTTTTCTGGAAGAAGAAGAAGAAGAAGAAGACCACATGGCTCTCACAGAGGCTTCAGTTTGGGCGCAGGGCCTTGCCAATGACTTCTGTGTGCCACTGAAGGTATGGTTCTGGTCAGGCCTCAGCAGCGCTTAGTGAAGATGGACGAGCCAAGACTGGGGGTCAAGGGGATCCCTTCCGATCCCTGATGCTAAAACACATAACCTCTGTGCATTATGGAAGGAGGGAAAACTTAGGCTGGGTATTTGGAGCTGGATTTAGTTTATGTGAACATAGTAAAGAAATTCAATGTTTTCTCTGCACCTAGATTGTGGACTGAGATTTATACCCTCTGCATTAATTGGTTCTTGTAATGATATTATTTATAGATGAGTTCTTTGCACATTTCACATATGTCTTAAAGCATATTATGTCTTTGATGATATAGACCATTTTGAAAGATGTCAGCATCCTCCATTGTACCTGGAATATCCCTCTCTGTATACAGAGAGTGTTTAGCTAATTGATGTGCTGTCCAGATCCTCCAGACAGTGATTCTTATCTGGTGTGCTAGGTAAATCCCATCACTAAACTACATGACACAACAGTTTTATCAACGTATAACATTTTGTCTTTGCTATGACTCAATACTGTCACTTGGAGCCTGTTGAGATGTATTGTGGAGTGAAAGGGTGGCATGATGCAGTTTAGTCAATGCGAAACTGGCATTAAGGAAAGAGCATATGCTTACTGGGACATATGAAGTCTTTTGTGCCATGAAGGTGTAAGAGGATAAGTTCTGAGCAGGAGACAGCTCTGTTACAACTGTTCCTCTAGAAAGGCTACAATGGAATGATTGAAGTCACTCTAGGGAAGCGTTATGGAAACTGTGCGCTATTACATTGTGATAGAGATTTGTGTTATTGGTAATGACTTTGATGATAATGATTTGGGTATTTAATCCCTTCAAGTATATCGCCAAATTTCTAGAATTCAAGAGTATGATAAATTCCAAAAGGTTTAGAACTAGTGCTTTGGGAGAATTATGTCTTAATTCTTAAATGGTGGGAAGCACTTGAATGGTGGTAGGTCTTGATTCTTTTAACATCATCCTGTTGGATCAAAAAGAGCAATTCGACTTGATTAACTAAACATTTTCCGTGTGTAGTCCAGTGGTCAAGCAGACTCTAAGCAGCAATGACTACTGCAGTTGCTAGGTGGATTTGCCACAGTTCCATAGATTCCTTCAGTAAAGAGACAAGCCCAAATGTATTGAGACACTTGATGCATGAGCTGCATGTTTACATCAGTTTCCCTTGTGCCCAGATTGCATGGGTGGTCAGATGTGGGCCCAGGTGAGAACTACACAAACAGAGGAATATGTCACAGATGAGGAACCCTGAACTTAGGAAGCCCCTAAACCAGTGGTTCTTAACCTGGGTTTTATCGAACCCTAGGGGTTCAATGAGTCGGTCTCAGGGGTTTGGAGAAGCCTCTGCCGCGGAGGCCAGAATAAAGTAATACCGTAATTTGTTGTGAGTTCATGCACTTTGTTGGTTTTGTTCTTTGAGCAAGGTGATGTTCATGCACGGCTCACTTTGTGCACCAGTAAAAAAACATATACCTATGTCTTGAATTTGGAAAAAAAAAAAATTTATTTATCACTAAAGAAGGGTTCACAGCATGATTTCATACATAGGTGGGACATAAAAGTGAGACTATGAGGCATGGACAAGAGTGTGGTGGTTACGGGGTGGGGGTAGGAAGGAGAGGGTGGGAGAGGGGGAAGGGGAGGGGCACCAAAAAAGACAGATAGAAGGTGACAGAGGACAATTTAACTTTGGGTGATGGGTATGCAACATAATTGAATGACAAGATAACCTGGAGATGTTTTCTTTGAACATATGTACCCTGATTTATTAATGTCACCCCATTAAAATTAATAAAAAAAGAAGGGTTCAGTGAATGCACATATGAAACTGGTGGGTTCGGTACCTCACAAAAGGTTAAGAACCACTGCCCTAAACTTATAAGGGGTGTGAGTAAACCTGTCCTATCTTTGTCCTGAAGGAAGACGTTATTTTTATTACTTTGTAATGCAAGCCAATCTCTATGGAAAGCAGGGAGATTTTATTATCCCAGAGTGAGTAAATAAATATGTTCTCTGACTAGGCTTCTGTGGCTGTTTACGATGCTAATTTCTCCAAATACAGTTGTTGCTGCACAGTCATCTGCACGCAATATACTGGGTTGAGCATGGTGGAAGAAGCAGTAGAGACCATCAGATCTGAATTTGAGTTTGAGTTCTGCTACTTTACTAGCTGGGTCTTCCTGGGGAAGTTATTTACCATCCCTGTAAAATTAGGAATATTTTTCTTTCCTTCTAGAGTTACTTAAAAACAAATTAGATGCTGTAAAGCAATTAGTACTGTACTTAGAACAGTAACACATTGTGAGGTTAGGACTGCATTAGCTCAAGTGTATCCGAGCACTTAATCAACTATAGCTGAGAAGATTAAAAAGTTTTTTTCCTCACACATACTAAAAAAAAAAAAAAAAAAGTAAGAGATAGACACCCTAGAACTGGTTCTGCTTGTCACCAATGCTGCCAGTGACAGCTGGCTGCCTTCCGATTGCTCTGCCTTAGCACATGGCTCCTGTTATGGTGACGAATGGTTGCTGTTCTTCTGGCCTAAATTTACATTCCACAGAGAAAGAAGGTGGCAGGTCTGAAAGCCTTCTACTTGCAAACTCTGCATCTTTATTCGGGAGGAAATGCCCTTCTTAGGGACTTTCTCCGTATACTAATTGGCAGGTTCTGGGTTACATGGCCACTCTTAGCTGGGGGATTGGATACTTTTAGTTGACTACACAGTTGCCCCAAACAAAACTGAAGTTCTGTTAGAAAGGAAGGTAGAATGGATATTGGTGGCAGACTGGCAGTGTCTGCCGTAGACAACCCGTGTGGTTCAAGCTGTTCGCATTCTAAATATGGGGCTTCAGTGAGCAATAAAACTTCCATCCTGGCAAGATGGACTCTAGTTGGTATATGCTTTCTAGTAGGCATTTATATTTAAATTTGAAAAGGTTAATTCTACTTGCTTTTGTGGTCAAAGGACAGCTATATTCCCAGTTTCCAGATTTTAGATACTATTGAATAGCATATTCGGTGAACTTGAAAATGGAATAGCATTAACATATTACAGCTAATTAGGTCTAATGGAAAGCCTTATTGCCCCTAACATAGGCAGCCTAATTACCCTATATTTTAATATTCTCTTTTTCTGTAACAGGTACTGAGGGGCATCTTCAATGAATTGGTTCTCTGAATTTTGGCTTTAAGCTTCTGTTTCCATCTTTATATTATCAAGAATTGGTCAACTGGGTATCAAGTCATTTTGTGTAGCCAAGTTTCTTGGATGTGAATGAACCTATTAAATTCAGGAATATTTATTTCAGCCTTTATCTCTGATATAAATGTATTTCTCACTCCTTAATAGAGAATACTGAAAATAATTTACTCCAATTTTGATGATTCAGAATTACCTTTAGAATATAGTCATTATGAAATTTTATAGTCACGAATCTTGATGTAAAACTCCTATTGTCAACTTACTCTTTGCTTACTTGCTTCTTTCTCATAGAATAAAGCTTAATTGTGAGATCTTTTGGGCCAGTGAAATAGGCCTCCTTCAAGAGCCTTTATCACCCTCAAAGAAGTCATCAGTGTCTTCACTTTTGCTTCACTGCTCTTGACTTTTCATCCCTGCTTGAATAATTATTTTTCAAATTTGTAACATCTACAGTTGGACCATAAGCTCTAACCTGTGATCTTACCCCATCCTTTCTTCTCATTTGTACTAATTTCGTTAATGAAGCGAGAAAAAGAATCTCCCTCTTCCTTTCAAAGACTTTCCGAGGTGTTTGAAGTGGGCTTACTCCAGGGTAGATGTTGGCAAACATCTTTTGTAAAGGACAGTTAGTACAGATTTTAGTCATTGGGGGCCATGTACAGTCTCTGTCACATGTCCTCCCCATATATCCTGTTCTTTCATTCTTACTTGCAGGGCTGGACCAAAACAGACCATGGGTCAGGGTTGGCCGGCAGCTGAATTTTGGTGATCCTTGCTCCAAACATGCAGTTCTTTATCATTAGAGCCACTGTATCCAAATTTTTAGAGTGGCCTTTATTATTAAAAGTTTTGAGAATGTATTCATGATTTTTATATATAAAATAATTACATTTTACCAAACTAATAAATTATGTGCATTATAAAACATGCACAGAAATAGAGATTTAAAAAGCATGAGATAAAATATGAATATAAATAGAAGCCCTGGAAGTTCTTTCTGTGCCTCAGAAGATCATCCTGCCTGCTTCTTGAGGAATTTACATTTCATCTTGGAGTTATCTCTACTAGGAAAAAGATGACATGTCTCACATGACACCAGCCCTACAGTATTCTAGATCTTAATATCAGCTTTTACCTTGAGCCTACTTAAACCAAGTGAACTTGATTCATTGGGAACTGCCAGAATAAAGGTTATAAAATGTTACAAGAGTAGACTTTAAAAAAAAAAATCAGTTCTCTACAGTTATTCAGAGAATAAACTACAATCATAAAAGAGCTCCTCAAAACCATGAAATTCCCTTTCAGAAATATGATTTACTAACCGTTTTTCACTGGTGAATATGTCGTCTTCTAATGTGATGTTTCACTTGAAATGCCAAGGCCACCTTTCAGGAAACAGTGCACAACACAGGGAAATGCGTTTACTTATAAAACTGAACTTTTTCGTGAGCAATAGCTTAGAACACAGTGCTTTCCAATGTTTTCTATGAGCCGTTACTGAACGTGCCTTGCATCAGACTCCTAGATTTTTAATCTTGGGTTCATGGATTCCATAAGTGACTGTCGGTGAATTTTAATGTGTCAATGAACACAAAATTTTTATGGAGTGTATGGATGTAATAATATATCTGTATTTCTGGGAGTGCGGCCCATAAGTATCTATTTAGGAACCAGAAATCACACCAGCTGTTTTACCGGAGAGAATTTTACATAAGGAACTATTAACTAAGTATAAATTATGAACAAGGTAACTGGAAAGGCAAAAAGAGAATTCTAAGTTATCTTGAGAGGTAGCAACTTCAGGAAACTGCTGCTATTCTCAGAGCTGGAGAAACACAGAAAAGGGGCTGGTATAGTTAAAATTTAGAGACATGCGGAAGGGACCCTACAGACCTGAAATGAAGATCTCAGAGGAGACTCTCTTAACATGGTGCTGGGATGCCGGGACCCAGGACTCCCGGAGGAACACAGGCAGCTGCTGCGGAGTCTCCAGGCGAGTGTCCTGAAGCTGGTTCTTCACGCTAGACTCATCTGTGGCTTCAGAGCTAGATTAAGGGCTGGGTGAGAAAGCATTACTGGGGCTGTGCTCAAGGGAACCTCAAGTTGAAAGGGAAAAATGCATGCCTTTCCTTCCTCTGCCCTATCTGCAGTCTCCCTGAGGCGCCCCCTCGTGGTGGACTCCAACAGGCAGAAACAGGAATTGCAGCATCTCAAAGCTGGGTGGATTTAAAGCTCAGAGATAATGACCTCATCACTGGATCGTGGGCCATAGATTTAATCAAATTCTTAAAGAATTTGTTTTAGAATTTTAAAGTTCAGTTTTATAATTTTGGGATTGGAACTCCAAAGGCTAAAACCTCTACTTGCTGCTTCTTAATATTTAGGGAAGAGGATTATTTTATGCATGGAGGTGTTGCTTCATAGGAAGAGATAAATACAACTTTGAATATTCTGAGTACAGGAAAACATCTGAACTGAGTTAGTCCTTTTATATGCAGAGTTTTTTCCCCCAATAAATACTGTAAGTATATTTTTAAAATTATTTTTCAATAACATTTTTTTCCTCTAGCTTACTTTGGTATAAGAATATAGTAGAATACAAGCCCTGGCTGGATAGCTTAGTTGGTTGGAGCCTCGTTCTGGAGCGTGGAGGTTGCTGGTTCAATTCCCTGGTCAGGGTACATAAAGGAGCATCTGGATGTTCCTGTCTCTCTCTCAGCAAAAAACAAAAATGAAACAAAACAAAAAAAAGAATACAGAATAATACAAATATAAAATATGTGTTAAATCAACCATGTTATTGGTCAACAGTAGGCTATTAGTAGTTAAGTCTTGGGGGACTCAGAATTTATCCATGGATATTTGACAGTGAAGGGGTTGGTGCCCCTGACCCCTGCGCTGTTCAAGGGTTGACTGCATTTTAGTACCCTGTGTTTTGGTATTGCATAGTGCAGACAAACCAGTAATTACTCTATCGTGAATGTTCTGGAGCTGAACTTCTGAAATTATGTAGTGAGGTCCCATTTCTTTTTCCTTTAATGACCTGCTTCTTTTCTTTGACTTTGTCTGGAAAGTGAATTTATTTCTTAAGACAATGTAGTACATGCTCTGTGGTGGTCGCCAGCACGAGGATTCCTGGGGACCTGTCTGTGAGCTCCCTGGCCCTTCTGGCCACGGCGGATGCAGAGGTTAGAGCGGAGGTCGTCAGGCAGCCCGCGCCAGCCCGTTAGCCAGTCCAGGTTTAGGAAGAGAACATCTCTCTCGGGTGTTGAAGTTAGGAGGCATGAGCCAGAAGCCGCCTTCAGCCCTGTTTCTCACCACTTTGAAGAAAGCAGTAATTGAGCCTATCCAGTGAGGAAAGCAGAGAGGAGTGGCCCCAGCCCTTGCAAATAACAGTTTGCTTTTATATGAATCAAACTTACTTTCTTTTTCCTCTTCAGCTTGTTCAGGGTGATTTTCTATCACTGATATCCAGTAGAGGCCTGCCTAAAGTAGCTCTGCTGTGTTGCATACAACTGCTTTTATGTACCCCATTCGGACATTTCCCAGGGACTCTGCTGCTGTAGCAGTAAATGGGTGATGGAACTTACCTCCAACATTGTTTGAGGAGTAAATAAAAGAATATATGTAGCCTGACCTGTGGTGGCGCAGTGGATAAAGCGTCGACCTGGGAACACTGAGGTTGCCAGTTCAAAACCCTGCACTGGTCTGGTCAAGGCACATATGGGAGTTGATGCTTCCAGCTCCTCCCCCTTTTCTCTATTTCTCTCTCTCTCTCTCTCTCTCTCTCTCTCTCTCTCTCACTCTGTGTCTCCTCTCTAAAATAAATAAAATAAAAAGAAATTTAAAAAATTGAAAAAAAAGAATATATGTAAAGCACTTAGCACAGTGTGTATTATAAAGTACACATTAGAAAAAATTATTGTGGATCTATTGCTGTATCAATAGGCTAGCTTGTTACTAGACTGTGCTGTGTGTAGCGGTTTCTCCCTGAGTTGCTTTGTTTTTTTTGTAGAGGGAGAGACAAGAGAGAAAGACAAAGAAAGGGACAGACAGACAGGAAGGAAAAGAGATGAGAAGCATGAATTCTTTGTTGCAGCACCTTAGTTCATTGATTGCTTTCTCATATGTGCCTTGACTGGGGGCTGTACCTGAGCCAGTGACCCCTTCCTCAAGCCAGGGACCTTGGGCTTCAAGCCAGCAACCTTTGGGCTCTAGCCAGTGAGCATGGGGTCATGTCTATGATCCCATGCTCAAGCCAGTGACCCCAAGCTCAAGCTGGTGAGCCACACTCAAGCTGGTGACCTTGGGGTTTTGAACCTGGATGTTCTGCATCCCAGGCCAAGATTCTATCCACTGTGCCACCACCTGGTTAGGCTCGCTGAGTCTCTTATGCCATTTGGTTTGCTCTTTTCACAATGCCCTGATATCATTAAAGACCAACAAGGTTTGGGGAGATAATTATTAACCTACAACAGTAATGTGTCATTTCTTCAACAACATTCACCTAAGTGCAGACATCTGTTCAGGCTTTCAGGTTATTTCATTTGCCTTTTTCTTCTGCTGTGCATTGCTGCTGCTCTTCTTCCTTCTCTGCCACCATCAGCTGTGTCAAATCCCTGTCATTGTTTCTACTTGGTGTTGTTGAAACTGCCCATTCAAGCCTACTCTCAAGCTTTTCATTTTGTTATTTCTCCCAAAGCTTACTGTAGCACTTCTCGCATGAACAATTTATTTATGTATGTATGTATGTATTGCATTCCAGAAGATCAATGTTATAATTTCAGTGGGAATTGTAAGTTTCATGCAGACCAGCATATTCTTACTGGTTTAGGATAGGAAACTAAATTATAGTCAGAAGGTTGTTTGGGGATCTAGGAATCAGTTTAAGAGACATGAGAAATAAGATGACTCCTTCACACACATCACCCCCCCCCCCCATGAACACATGCTGTTTGATTCAGCCATCACTGCTGTAAGCTTGAGAGAATAAAAGCATTTTGGTTTTCAGAATTTATTTTTGATTGAACATTAAACCAGACAGCAAAAGAGTATGCAATTGCTGCTATTTAAAATAAATAGTTTAAAAATCAGAAAAAGCTCAGAACTATATGATTTCACACATAGGGATATAAAGCTAAGACTCATGGACACAGATAAAACTAAAGTGGTTACCAGGGGGAGGAGGCAAGGGGGAGGCGAGTAAAGAGGAACAGATATACGGTGACAAAAATAATTTGACTTTAGGTGTTGGGCACACAACACAGTCAACAGTTCAGATGCTATAGAAATATTCCCTTAAATCTATGTACTCTTTTATATCAATGTAACCCTGTGAATTTAATTTATAAATTAAAAAATGAATAATTAAAAAAATAAAAGTTGTTTTATCTGACCAACCATATCTGCTTCATAAATACAAAAAAAAAAAAAAAAAAGAAGATCTACTTAATTCTAAAACAAAACAAAGCAAAACAAAAACAAAACTAACAAAGCAAGTGGGAGCAAGGGATATTTGGGAAAATTTCCTATAAAAATCAATAAACAAGCCTGGCTGGTTGGCTCAGTGATAGAGCATTGAACCAGTGTGTGGATGTCCTCAGTTCAATTCCCGGTCAGGGCACACAGGAGAAGCGCCCATCTACTTCTTTACCCCTCCCCCTTCTTTCTCTTTCCTCCCCTCCTTCCCCCTTCCCTATAGCCATGGCTCTATTGGAGCAAGTTGGCCCCAGGCACTGAGGATGGCTCCATAGCCTCCACCTCAGGTGCTAAGAAGAGCTTGGTTGCTGAGCAACAGAGCAAAGCCCATATAGGCCAAACATCACCTCCTAGTGGGCTTGCTGATTGGATCCTGGTTGGGGTACATGCAACAGTCTGTCTCTCTGCCTCCCCTACTCTTACTGTATTAAAAAAAATCAATCAATAAATTACTGTTAGGGAGGTAAATGTCTTCGCATAAGCTCTACCCAGCATGTTCAAGTGTAGCATTATCAATTTAATACTTTCCGCTGCATAGTTTACTATTTTAAACGAGTTAATTGAAATTAACCTCTGTAGATGACTAACATACCTGTACTGATTGATCAGCTATTTGAATTTTATGGGTACTGTTTGAGACAAATTTCAAGCTGCAGTAGTGTATGGAACCACTGTGGTGTAATGATAATGCATCCACATTTCTATCTTGTGCCCTGACTCTCTCCTGCTTTCTAGGCTCATACATTCAACTAACTGCCCACTGGATGAGTCACATGGACGACCAACAGATACTTTAGTAATAATACTTCCCAGACAGAATTCTTGACTTCTGCTTACAAAACCTGCTCATCTCCTTCTTTTTCCTATTGCATCCAAACCCTAAGGTATTCTTGACTTCTCTCTTTTTTGCTCACATCCTACATCCACTCCATCAACTGTACTTTAGAGTTTACCCCTGTTCCAGACATCATATATCAGCACCCAAAAGGTCTCACCTGGTCCAAGCCTCCCTCACCTCTCTGCTGGGCCTGTCACAGCCCCCTAACATCTCTCTTCTGTCCCTTGGGCTCTTTGACCACTCTCCACAGAACAGCTAAAGGGAGAGGTAAAAAAGATGTCACCTCATATCATTCCCATACTCAAAATGGTCAATATATATCCAATGCACTCCAAATAGGTGATTTTTAATTTTGTATTTACATATTCAATATTTTCTATAATTTCCATGTTTAATTTTTATAATCTGAAAAATAATTTGATTTTTACATTTTTTGCTTTTATTAGAAATATAACATTTTTAAGCCAAATTAAAGAAAGCATTTCTTGGTGCAGTTTTGCTTTCTTTAATCCCTTCGTTTGATACACATACCCTGATGCTAATTTCAGAGTCTTCCTTTTGTATTGACTGCTTCTGTTACCAGTTAAATAAAAGATAGTAGTCAGTAACACTAGGAGACAACATGCTATAGTGGGAAAGCATGGATTTTAAATCACAGGACCTAGGATAGGGTTCGGGAACCTATGGCTTACGAGCCAGATGTGGTTCTTTTGATGGCTGCATCTGGCTCACAGACAAATATTTAATAAAAAAAAATAACATTAAAAGTATAAAACATTCTAATGTATTACAGTCCATTCATTTCCTATCATTCATGTTCATGGTTGCGGGTGGCTGGAGCCAATCACAGTTGTCCTCTGAGACAACACCAAATTTTTATTGGATAATGCATAATGTACATGGGTTGTTGTGAGGTCAGAAAGTAAACTTCCCTCCTTTTAATCAAGTAGTCACCTAGCTAATTGCAGAAACCCTTTTGAGGAAGAAGATAGCTAAAAGAAAAAAAGATGAGGAGTATCATACTTTTCAGTAGGAATGGACAGAGGAATTCACCTTCGTGGAGAGAGCAGGTTCTGCAGTGTGTCTAAAATGCAATGATAAAATTGCATTGAAGAAATGGTCAAATATAAAGTGGCACTTCGACACATGCCATACTACATTTGCATCAAAATATCCAGTGGGGGACAGCAAGAAGAAAGCATGTCAAGAGCTACTGTGCAGAGTGCAAGCTAGTCAGCAGCAACTCTGTGTTTGGACCTAACAAGGTGACTGGAATTCGGCTAGCTTTGCTGGTGCTTTAGCAATTGTGAGAAATGGAAAGCCATTCACAGATGGGGAGTATGCCAAAACACTCATGCTTGATGTTGCCAGTGAACTTTTTGACGACTTTTCAAATAAAGACAAGATAATCAAATGAATAAAAGACATGCCTCTGTTGGCAAGAACTGTTCACGATCATACCATTATGATGGCAAATCAAATTGAGGCAACACAAGTGAAGGACATAAAAGCAGCACCATTCTTTTCTCTTGCTTGGGATGAGTCAACAGATGTAAGCCATTTATCCCAGTTCAGCATGATTGCAAGGTATGCTGTCGATGACACACTACATTAAGAAAGTCTTGCTGTTTTGCCTGTGAAAGAGACAACAAGAGTAGAGGATTTACTCAGGTCTTTCACTGAGTTCGCTAAAGAAAAAAATCTACTGATGGATAAATTTATTTTGGTGTGTACTGATGGTGCTCCATGCATGGTGGGAAAAAACAGAAAATTCTTAGCGCTTCTTCATGAACATGAAAAGAGACCCATCCTAAGTTTTCACTGCATCCTACATCAGGAGGCACTTTGTGCTCAGATGTGTGGTGAGCAGCTTGTTGAGGTAATGTCGCTGGTCATTTGGGTGGTCAACTTTATTGTTGCCCGAATTTAAATGATGAACAGTTTAAAACACTGCTGGATGAAGTTGGGAATAATTTTCCTGGTCTGCTTCTGCACTGCAATGTGTGTTGGTTGTCAAGAGGGAAGATGCTCAGCCTTTTCATGGCTTGTCTGAGTGAAATCTGGACTTTTCTTGATATGAAAAATGTTGAGCATCCTGAGTTAGCTAACACTGAGTGGCTCCTGAAGTTCTACTATTTCGTGGACATGACTGGACATCTGAACCAGCTCAATGTGAAAATGCAAGGTGTTGGAAATACAGTCTTATCCCTTCAACAAGCAGTGTTTGCATTTGAAAACAAGCTGGAACTCCTCATCGCTGACATTGAAACAGGTCATTTACTACAATTTAAAAAACTGGGAGAGTTAAAAGATGCACGCACAGCAAGTGACCCTGCTCAACATCTTGATCTCAAGCAGCTAGCAGGCTTCACATCTAATCTCCTGCAGTCATTCAAAGTACCCTTTGGAGAATTTCGTGAGCGCACTCGTCTTTTTAAGTTCATCACCCATCCACACGAGTGTGCAGTGAACAGCGTCGACATGAGTTACATCCCCGGTGTCTCCATCAGAGATTTTGAGCTACAATATGCTGACCTGAAGGCCTCAGACATGTGGGTGAATAGGTTCAAGTCACTGAATGAATATTTGGAAAGACTTGCAGGACAGCAAGCAGAGTTGGCGAGCAAACACAAGTGGGGAGAAATGAAAAAATTTCAACCGCAGGCCAGCTGATTGTCAAAACTTGGAATGTGCTTCCTGTCACATACCACACACTGCAACATGTGAGTATTGCTGTACTGACAATGTTTGGCTCTATGTATGCATGTGAGCAGTCTTTCTCACATCTAAAGAACATTAAGACCAACCTACGATCATATTTAACGGATGGAAGTTTCAATGCCTGCATGAAGCTTTACCTCACCACGTATCAACCACACTACAAAGCCATCAGTAAAACCATGCAGCACCAGAAGTCGCATTAATGGTAAAAAGTACTTTATTCATCATTGGTTAGCAACAGCATAACAACATTATTAAAAATAATTCAGAGACTTATTGTACTTTAAAAGTGTTGGTCTTACATAAAATGCACACATTTACTTGTATTTATTGTTAAACATATTGTATGGTTCTCACAGAATTACATTTTAAAATATATGGCGTTCATGGCTCTCTCAGCCAAAAAGGTTCCTGACTCCTGACCTAGGATCTAATTCATTTGACAATGGATTAGCCAAGTAGCTTTAGCCAGTTGATTTAAATTTCCTGTCTTCCATCCTAAAAAAGTGAGACAATAATATCTGGCTTACCTACCACATAGGCTTTTTGTGAAGATCAAATAGATATTGGAAAGTGTTTGCTGTAATGTAAAACACTCAATGAGTGTTAGTTAAAAATAACAGAATTATTCAATAGTCAAATGATGAGTTGTAAAATCTAAAGTAAATGAAGCGTTCAAGTGAGGGTTATATTTGTCATATTCTATCTTAGCCCCATATCCATATGCATAGAGGATAGTTAGGTTAATGGTTGGCAGATGCTAACTGAATGAAAATGAAAATGGCAGATGTAGAGTAGGAGCAGCCCTGCTCATCCAGAGGAGGCAGCGATCCATAGCTCAGAGAAAGACTCTGCGTTGTTAAATAGACGGGCTTCCTTAAATACCTCAAAAGAGCACCTAACGGAATAGATATGTTTGGGTGCAAATAGTGTCCAGATGTAAGAGGGGAGAGAGCTTACATCTGTCGGGCTTACCTCACTGAGGCAGCCATAGTCTGACCTGGAGGGGCCCTCTTGGCTGGAGGATCTAGAAGAAACTTTGTTTTGTCACTCCTGGAAACACTGCAGGAAATGGTGATGAAGCCGAAGGGGAAAAGTCCTCTCTGTTCAATGGGAAAATTTAGAGTTGGAACCTCAGAAGAAGGAATAAGAGAAGTTTTAATGTCATTAATTAGTTTAAAGCAACCAAAAATTTACTGAGTGCCAGGCATATAGCTAGATCTATTTACATATTACATTTGATCTTTTGCATTCATTTTTTTAAAAGATATTACTGTTATCATTTTAATAATGAGAAAATTCTAGACTCAGAGGTGTTAGAAAAGTTCTTCAAGATCACATTACTAACTAGTAAGTGATCAATCTGGGATTGAAATCCTGTTGTGTTGGCCTCTCTACAATATATCCTCTTGAATGCCAGTGAACGTCTGTGTAGTAGAGGCCTTGCTCTATTCATATTAGTGATTTCCAAAAAGATAACTGTGAAATTTTCAGGACTGTTGGCAGAGTCTTTGATACCAGGATATTTTGCAATTGAAAGTAGTGAATTTTGGTGATGTGTGGAGCTACTTTCTTTGACACTTAGGTTTGTAGCTCAGTATCTCTGAAAAATTATTGTGATTTTTTCCAAGTCAGATATTTTCTGAATAAAGAAATATTTTGCTTGTTTAGTATAGCCTTTACAATATCCCAAAGAACCTCACCAAATCAGTGTGTATTGATGTAAGAAACCAAGGTTTTGTCTGCGTTAGAGCTCTGGACTGTTTCATTCGGCTGTAGGTAAATGTCATAGCTGCCTATAATACATGACCTGCTTCATGGAGTCAGGGACATCATTTGACAAGGACACTGCTTCTTTATCATATTTCTGCTCCAAGTCACAAAACAGAACTCATGATTTCAATGAGATCTTCTCAGTCAGGCAGGCTTCTTTTCAAATACTTCCAGACAAGACTTTGTGTTGGGTAAAACCCAAAAGTTAGTAAAATCCCAGCCTTTTAAAATCCAATCTTCTTTTCACAAAGGTTCACATTATATAATGTATCATGGGCAGACATAAGATACTTTTTTGAACTTTGTTGGCTTCATATATATATTTTAATTTATTAATTGATTTTAGAGAAAGAGGAAGGTACACAGAGAGAGAGGAAGGTACACAGAGAGAGAGAGAGAGAGACAGAAACATTGATCTGTTTCTGTATGTGCCCTGATTGGGGATTGAACCAGCAACCTTTACATATCCACATAATGCTCTATCCACCTGAGCTATCTGGTCAGGGCTGTTGACTTCATATTTTTAATGGAAATACATTTTTTAACACCTAAATCCCTGAGACTTTTGTTTTTAATTTAAATTCAAATACAGAAGTAAAATCTAAAAATATAGAAAATTTATCATACTTTATTTTATTTAGCATTTTACAACTCAATCTCATAAAAATAATTGTAAAAATCAAATGTCCATACGTATAATGACAAGTTTAGAGTCTCTTTAATTCTTTTTAAAAGGCCTCAGTTCCTCATGATGTGGAGCTTTCCATGGGGCTGCTTGAGAGGCAGCCAGGCTGGCCTCCTGTCACAAAAGTTAGCTTCATTCATCATGAGTGAGTGAATGGGAGAGAGGGAGAAAGAAGAGATGGGGGGACCAAGGTACCTTTCTGACCTAGCCTCGTAAGTCACACATTACAACTTCCATATTCTCTTGTGGAGGGAACCACAGGGTGTGAAAACCAGGAGGCAGGGCTCTTTAGGCGCCACCATAAAAGCTGTGTCTCACAGTGTCCTTAAGGTAAAGTGTGTGAGTTTCTTCTCATTTTGAGCTTCTAGTATTTGTCAATATTCCAAGCAGTTATGTGAGACAAAGCTGAACAAACCAAATTCTATACACAAGGTCCTCCACAGTATAGCCAACCTCCAATTTATCTGTGTTCTTTGTTCTCATTAGGGGAAAAATCAGAAAATAAATCATTTCTTAAAACCAGAAACAGTCATGACAATATTTACTGAGAATTCTGTTCTCAGTCGTGGTAGGAGTGTTTGGAAATAATTTAGAGAACATGACCTGAATTAAAAACATTGCTCTCTTATTCATATTCATTGCAGAAATAATGACAGGTTATTGTTGGCCCTCTTGTCTTTTAAAATGAATTATAAATTAGGCAGTGTAAACTGTGTGGTAGAAAAGCAATTTCCATACTGACCCATTCTGCCATTGCTTTCTTGCCATACTCATGGTGGAGCTGTTGGTTAAATCCTGTCTTTAACATGTTCAAAAAAATACTACACTGTTCACATAATTATTAAGGAGAAAGTCACATCCTGTACAACTGTGTTGCCAATGTCGGTGATTTGAGTCTAGCAATGGAGAAGTGCATAGATTTTAAGTCGGGGATTCATGGTTACAGATGTACGTTTGACATTTTCTCAGCTGTGTGTCCTTATGTGCTCTAAGAGGCAGGTCGCTCATCTATAAAATGGGTATAATATATATCACAGGGGGTTGTGTATAAAATACATGTGGCTCATAGTAAATAATAAATGTACTTATTATCAGCTAAGTGTTCTTTATTTGTTAGTATTAATAACTGGTGAATGCTTAGCATATTTTCTATAACAAGACTTTCCCTTTAAGGCAATTTCTTGTGTGTGCAGGTGTGTGCATATGCGTGTGAGTTATGTGCATGTGCTTTAAAAGAAGAGATTAAGGCACTAGATGAGCCAGGATTAAGAAATATAATTTTTAAAAGTTCTCTTCTATTAGAAAATTTATTTGAATAATTTGAGTTATATTACAATAGGCAAATAACTAGAAACCATTTATCTATCCATTTATCCAGCCAGCAAATAATTTTTCCAGCATTTATAAAATATCCATTATGTGATGAGCACTAAAAATGCAAAGAACAAGATGTAGTACCTTCCTTCCAGGGTTTCACAAGTTATGAAGATTTATATCAAAAAGAGTATAAACAAATAATTAAAGCAGTGTGTCAGCTGCTATATTTGTAACGTATCTGTTACAAGCTACATATGATACTAGGTGCGTGCACAGGAAGAAGCATTTAACTGCCCAGGAAAGGATTCCTGAGGGGTTACTATTTCATCAGGGTCTTGAAAGTGGCTCAGGAAAGGACGGGGGAAAGAGTGGTCAGGAGGAGACACAGCATTTTCTGAACAGAAGCTATCACCTGTGAGAAGGCAAGAAGGAATAGAAGAACAAGGTATATTCCAAGGAGCCTCCATAGTTTAGAATGTCAGGACAGTGCAATGCTGCAATGGTGGCAGTCAGGGCAAGGCTAGAAAGGTAGCATGACCCTAGACAGATAGCTCAGTTGGTTAGAACATCATTGTGTGGCGCCAAGGTTGCTGGTTCGATCCTGGTCAGGGCATATATAGGAATAGCTTGATGTTTCTGTCTGTCTCTCTCTTCCGTCCTCTCTCACTGAAATCAATAAATAAAAATTAAAAAAAAAAAAGAAGGTAGAGCCTGACCAGGCAGTGGCACAGTGGATAGAGCGTCGGACTGGGATGCGGAAGACCCAGGTTTGAGACCCCGAGCTCACCAGCTTGAGTGCGGGCCCATCTGGCTTGAGCAAAAGCTTGTCAGCTTGGACCCAAGGTCGCTGGCTCCAGCAAGCGGTTGTTCGGTCTACTGAAGGCCCGCGGTCAAGGCACATGTGAGAAAGCAATCAATGAACAACTAAGGTGCTGCAATGGCAACGAAAAACTAATGATTGATGCTTCTCACCTCTCTCTGTTCCTGTCTGTCTGTCCCTATTTATCCCTCTCTCTGACTCTCTCTCTGTCCCTGTACAAGAAAAAGAAAAAAAGAAAGATAGAATGGGCCAGATCATGAAAGAACTCTCATGCCATGGTGAAGTATGTGAATTTTACCTTGTAGGTATTGGCGACTGATTAAAGGATTAGCACTCATATACTGCAGACACTGGGTTTAACTATTCTATAATGAGATGCAAAGGTAATTGTTGGATTCACAATTTTGGGTTTGACTCCTGACTCCATCACTTTCTGAAGATATGATCTTGGCAAGTTATTCACATCTCATGTGCTTTGCTTATCTACAAAATGGGGTAATAATCTCTACTCATAATTTGAGATAACAGAGAGAAAAAATGCATGCAATATTTAGCCCATAGTAAGCCACAGCTTTGTTAACAACAATAATAATAGTAAGTTAAGCTCTGGGTGATTTAAACAACTCAAATATCATTATTCATTACATAATGTGAAAGTGAAAGGTAAGTCTGAAAGTGTTGATGTGAAGGCAGCTGAAGTTTTTGGAAGCTCTAGGTAAATTGGTTGTTGAGGAAAATTACTAGCCAGAGAAAATATCCAATATGGTTGAAACCTCCTTATTCTGGAAACATCTGAAAGGATTTTCATTCTTAAGGAGGCCAAGCCAGTGCCAGGCTTTAAGGCTCTTAAGGACAGGATAACAGTCTTGCCTGGGGGAGACATTGCAGCTACAAATTGAAATCCATGTGATCTTGCACAGTGAGAACTTTAGGACCTTCAAACATATTGATAAGCACACACTGCCAGTGTCCTACAAGAGCAGTTAGGAGTTATGGATGTCCTCTTCCAAGATGGCTTCCTGAATTGCTGTGCCAGCAAAATGGAGAAGTGCTGTTTGGAGAATAATATGAACTTTGTTTATTGGTGATACTCCTAGACCGCCTCCCTTTTTTGGAAACCTTCATCCCAACATCCAAGTGGTGTTTGTCCCTCTAAAACCCTCTTTCTGATGAAAGCAATGGGTCAAGGAGTTAGAGCAGCTTTCAGAACTACTCCCTACGGAGGGCCCTTGCCCAGGCTGTGGCTGCCTCTGAGGAGGACCCTGTGAGGACACCGATGCGGTCCTGCAGGGATCACAGCATCTGTTGCTGCATCAGGACCCCAGCAAGAGTCTGGGGTGATGTCACCAAAGAACGTGTGAATGGCACCTGGGAGAAGTCATTCAAGAGGTTCACCCATGACTTCAAAGGATCTTCCGAGGATGAGGAGGTTGTAAAAGTCAACAAGGCTGTGATTGAGGTGGCGAACAACTTCCCCCTGGGTGTGGATGAGGCTGCCATTGAGGAGCTCCTGGAGGTGGTTCCCAAGGAAGTGACCAATGAGTAGTTGTGGGAACTGGAACTGGAATGCATAGGTGAAGAAAAGAGGCAAGAAAAAAGAAAACTGCAGGAGAAGAAAAATGAACAAGAACCCTCAAAAAAGTTTACAGTGAAGGGTGTTACAGATCTCAGCAGGTCCTTAAAAAGTTTAAAAACCTGAACCACAACACCAAACAGTTTTCATTAATAGAGAGGAATGTTCATGGCGCATCATCTGTTTATAAGTAACTCTATGAGAAAAGAGGAAACAAACCAAGCAGACTACCTCGGACATATTTCTGAAAACAGTGACCCCTTCTCAAGAAGAGCCTCAGGCAGGTCCTTCAGGACAGATACTAGAGAAAGGCATTGCTGTCACAGGAGATGGCAGCTCCATGCATATTATTGCTTCTAAAGACCTTCTTTTGGGATAATTCTCACCCTGTATAGGCCTAGGTTAATGCATATGCTTGTGTTTTAGTTTTTAACAAAAAAGTTTAAAAAGGTAAAAAAAAATATTAAAAAGTTAATAGAATGAATATATAAAATAAGAAAATATTTTTGTTTAGTGTAAAGTGTATTTGTATTTTAAGCTAAGCATTATGACAAAAGAATTGAAAAGTTAAGAAAATTAAAGTTTATGAAGTAAAAATGTTTCGGTAAGCTAAAGTTAATTTATTATTGAAGAAAGAAATAAAGAAATTTTTTTTCAGGTGAGAGAAGAGGAGATAATGAGGAAGACTCTCACATGTGCCCTGACCAGGATCCACCTGGCAACTGAGCTATTTTTAGCACCTGAGGCTGATGTGCTCTAATGAAGCTGTCCTTAGCGCCCAGGGCCAAGCTGGAACAAATCAAGCCCCTGGCTATGGAAGGAGAAAGGGAAAGAAGGGGGAGAGGGAGGAGGGGGAGAAGAAGATATTTGCTTCTCCTGTGTGCCCTAATTGGGAATCAAACCAGGGACATCCATACACCAGGCTGACACTCTATCCACTGAACCACTGACCAGGGCCAGAAAAAATATTTTTATAAATTCAGTGTAGCCTAAATGTTTATACAATCTGCAGTAACATGATATCCTAGGTCTTCACGTTTGTTCACTGACTCACCCAGAGCAACTTTCAGCCCTGCAAGCTCCCTTCATGGTAAGTGCCCTACATAGGTATATCATTTTTTATCTTCTATTTCATTTTTTGACTGTACCTTTTCTGTGTTCAGATATTTTGTTTGCTTAGATATGATAAGGGATAGTAACACAAATAGTTATTACTGTGTTACAACTGCCTACAATATTCAGTACAGTAACATGGAGTGCAGGCTTGTAGCCTAGGAGCAACAAGTACAGCCTAGGTGTGTAGTAGGCTATATACCATCTAGGTTTGTGTCAGTGCACTCTATGGTATTCACATGATGAACTCACCTAAAAATGCATGTCCCTGATGTTAAGCAACTATTTAATTTAGCTTCACACTGAATGGTTCAACCAATAAGTAAATTACTAGGAGAAAGAGAGGAGAGGTCAGAGAGGTCTGGATTTATTCAGGGGAAATCCATGGAAAAAGCAGGGCTTGAGCAGAGCCTGGGAAAAGCAAAAGTCCGTTTGGGGGGCATCAAAATGCTGGAGAAAAAATTCAGGGAGAAAGTATACATATGCTATATGTTTCAGGAAAAAGTATTTTCTGTGTCTGCTTTTTTCCATATAGAAAAAGGAAGTTTGCGGTTGTGTGTCTTTTAAAAAATCACACCATATAAACCCAGCAAAAAAAAAAAAAGACAACCCTAAAATGTACTCACACAAAGAATCAAAACCCACCATGATATTTTCTCATTTGCACTTATCTTGAAGTTTGGGAGCCTTTTTCCTGGTGTGGATGTTGCCACAGGCTCCTGACATTCTTAACTTGATTGGATCCCTGCAGTGTAGTCTACTTCAGCCTACCTTTATTAGACCACTTGAAAGTTTTTCGATTTATTCAGCAGAATATATCAGGCTGTCAGCTTTAGAGAGCTAGTGCGTGCAGAAGATATATCTTTCCTCTGCAGGTGGCACTGGCCGCCAATTTTTCTTTGGGGTGAGCTCTTGTTCCAAAGAAGCCCTCTCTGGTTTGATCACCAGTCACATATGAGTTGATCTCCTTTTCTGTCTACTGCTGTATCTGGATAATGGCTGTACCTGCTGTGTGCGAGTGGAAAGAGGAGTCGATTGTGTTATTCCTTTGCTTTGTGATTAGCAAATTACTTTTTGCTTAAACTGGGTCATCCCATCTCTTTTTTCTTGCCCAAGCAATTTATCTGCCTCTATCATTTCCTAGATGTTGATATCAATGTCACTTTGCTACAGACGGTGTCCCTTGAGTCTTTGAAGTTCCCGCTACCTATCTTCTCTTTGATTATTTGCTATCCTCTCTGCAGAATGTTTTCACTCTCCTGCTGTCCGTCCTCATCACATAAGCAATCTGGTTCGGCAGAACTGCCATGAGCCTCCCCTGCTGGGCTTCAGTGAGGAAGCAGGAAGATTTCCTCCGGGATTGTCAGAGACCTCTAGACGGCGCCTCCATTTACTCTGGATAGCACAGGACAGAGCCTGAAGGCAAAACATCCCCATGGCTGCCAGTTTTACTAAGTGGCCTTTAAAAGGTGACACTGACATCAAAAGTAATAATGGAAGAAGGGAAGGACATCTCTTTCGTTTCTAGGTTTTCATTTTGCACTTTTTTTTTTTTTGTAACTCTTTCTGAATGTCAATTTCCTTTTATCTTCTGCACAGTAAGATATCAGGAGATCAGTTAATTTTTAAAAATATTTTATCAAATGATTTGTAATTCTGGGCTAAATTTTGAGGCATATTGAATTCCAGCAATAAAAAAGTCCACAAGAGGCCGTTGAGCCCCTACCCCTTACTTCTAAGAGGGAGGGCCCTCAAGAATCCCAGACAGATGGATTTCGAGGCTATTTATAGGTATCTTGTAAAACAGGGAACAAAGAGAATCTGGCTGAGGGTGGGTGGGTTTGTGTTTAACAAGTAACAGTTAGTAGTAATGAGGATTGTACACTATTAATAAAACAGCTAAGAAAAGGACTAGAGAATTATGGTAGGTAATGGTCTGAGGAACATTTACTATAAACCTGATTTTATGATACATTTTAGAAGAGCAATTTGATCATAAATATTCACTCTCTCGTGACATGTTCCACATAAAATCTGATCCCAGGAACATTTTAAAAATACCTTTTAAAATTATAGGAGACAAGAAAAGATAGCTTTCATATGCAAGGGAAGTTCTCAAATTATTTCTACTAAAGATTTACCCTTAGGGAAACTCATAGTAAAGTGAAAAGTTCAACTCACTAAGAATATTTTAAATTCTATAAAAGGATGAGACATTTGATCAGGCGGTAAGTGGCTCACAGGTGTCTTGTTTTTAGATTTCATTATAATCACAAGGAGATTTTTGCTATTTCTAGAGTTAAAGTGTTTAATAATAAAACTAAAGTGTTAATTTTAGTTATAACATTTTCTCTTCTCACAGGTGAGGGCAAGCATTACCTCAGTCTTTCTTGCAGGTGCTAATACTAGTGAAAACTCTTCACCCTACCCAAGCATTGTGGGCTGGGCCATAATTTCAAACATGGCCAGTAAACTAGTGCAGCGATCTTTTACTGCTAATACTTCTTCCTTAGTCCCTCAGGGCATATTTTAACCTGGAAGTAAATAAGCATGACTTCCTTTAAACCTGAAACATACAGGAGAATGTAATTGTATTGCCACTCAAGTTGCTTTTCTTCTTAGATCTCGGGAGCAATTTCTTAGTCTGAATTGGACAATGAAGAAATGTACTGAAGAACAGAAAATAAAAGTGATATTTAGAAATTTTAAGTTCTCTCTAAGTGAAATCTTTAGTGTGGGAATTATTATTATTTAGCTTTCTCTATATTCTCTAGACATAAAGCACACTTGTATTCAGAATAAGTATGAAAACAGAAAAAAACATCCCAACAGTGTAATGTATGTATGTATGTATGTGTGTGTGTGTGTACACATATAACTTATTTTTTAATTACTTGTTTGTTTTTTTACTCTATTCTTTCTGCCATTTTTGTAGGCCACTGATCTATAAACTATTTGAGTAATGCACCTGTTGCTAAAATATTTTTAGTATACACTCTCCAAATATCTTTATTTATATTTATTTTCTTACATATTAACTACATTTACCATTACACTCATATATTGTGTGCATTTAAGAAGCATTCACAGAAATAAAGACAAAATTGAGCACAAATCAATAAATTATTTAAAATACCTTGTTAATCAATGATAGTAAAGAAAATTTCATGTATAGAGTATAATCATCAGCTCTGACATGTATTATTCACCAATGTTTACATTATTGATGTATTTAATTTTTGATCTTTGCAGGAGTATTTTTAAACTACTTGCACAATTTACAAGAGTTCTGTTACTAAAACAAAAAAGAAAAATCCACAAATTTACATAGTAGTCACACTTCCAGTCCACTATGTACAGTACACCACAAGCAAACAGGTGAGGCACCTGTTTGGACCTGTCCACATTTGAAAGCAGCTCTTTTCCTTCTAGACACTTCAGCTCCTATCTGTGATGAGTACCACTTGATACATGGATGGTTGGGAGTGTGAGTGTTTGTCCAAATATTAAGCACTAGAAAATTAATAGAGATTTTTAAAATTTATTTATTTTATTTATTTTTTATTTTTTTACAGGGACAGAGAGAGAGAGAGTCAGAGAGAGGGATAAATAGGGACAGACAGATAGGAACGGAGAGAGATGAGAAGCATCAATCATTAGTTTTTCGTTGCTGTTGCGACACCTTAGTTGTTCATTGATTGCTTTCTCACATGTGCCTTGACCGCGGCGGGCCTTCAGCAGACCGAGCAACCCCTTGCTGGAGCCAGCGACCTTGGGGCCAAGCTGGCGAGCTTTTGCTTAAGCCAGATGGGCCCGTGCTCAAGCTGGTGACCTCGGGGTCTCGAACCTGGGTCCTCCGCATCCCAGTCCGACGCTCTATCCACTGTGCCACCGCCTGGTCAGGCAATAGAGATTTTTTTTTTAGTGAAAAAACAAATAGAAGTTTTAATATTTTCTTTTCAAACTCTTTTGGATTGCTCTGTGAATTCCCTGATAGTAGGGACACCAACTTGGAGACCACTATTTTTAATAATATAATCAAGTTGATAACTTAATAAAAACTATTCATTTAAGGTGAATCATTTTATTTTATGGAAATACATATAAACACCAGTGTTACAGTTCAGAAATTCTAGTAGGTCTTTAATATGGTAGCTATAACCTCGATGACTAGTCAGAATCACCTTATTTAACTTTGCTACCCTGTATGATTCCATTAAGGGCAACTTTTTAGGGAAGAAAAGTCTAGCAATTATATTCTAATTAAGCTGTTTAAAGTACAGGTTAACTCAAGTATGCATTTGCTAAGGTATGGTATTTTTTGTTTAATTGAATTTTATTGGGTGACATTGGTTAACATGATTATACAGGTTTCAGGAGCCCAGTTCTACAATAATCTGTGCACACCCTATTGCGTGTACACCCCCAGCACCCCCTCTCAAGTCAAGTCTTGTCTTAAATCTATTAAGTTTCATCTATGGGAAATGCTATCAGTCTCTTATGAACCTAATGTGTCCAGATAAAATAAAATACCCTGGAACAGAGTTTGCGAGCTGCAAGACAATTCTAATGAAGATACAGCTACAAATGCTCTGAGACTGTTGAAGGCTGAAAGATTTACTAATATAATTGATCTTAGAAGACTGGTTCAGGAAAAATAAGCATATAATAAATCGAAGATGTTATTTCGGGGAGAGAAAACACCTAAAACAAAACTTCTGATTACTTCCCCTTGATTTTAGATTGCCAACATGGATGTTTCTTACATAAATTTGGAGAATATCATTCTACATAAGTAAAGGATTAAAATTAATTCTTTTGTAAGCACTTACTCAAAGGTTAGGATACAACATATATAACTCTGGGAAAGACAGCAATGGCTTCCCCTACTCCAGGGATAAATATGAGAGTGCCTGTTTTCTCTATTGTTTTTCTCTAAATATTTTGTCCTTGCCCTCTAGTTTATGAAGCATAAGCCATAGCAGAAGCACTGGCTATATGTTATAGCAACACCAAAAGGCCCCTCTGATGTCATTTGCAAAAATAATTGATGTTAAAATTATCTTTAGGTTATAATTTAAGAATTTTTGTGATGTATTTGAACTATTCAAGCTGATTTGTACAAAAGAGGCTAGCATCAGGAGGTGTATTTTCATGAGACAGAAGTCTGTTAAATTTGTATCCTAAAAGTCCTTTTGAGTCATTGTATAAAATCAGCAAGTGTATTTGGAAATAGGTTCAGTGAAGACTCTTTCTTATTCTCAAAAGCTTCTTGATAATAACATTCTTTCCTTTCTGACCTGTGTTATGAGGTTCAGGCATTAAAAAGGTTGGGTGTATTTCTTTCACATATTATATATCCCTTGGATAGCAAGTAGATTTTGAATTCTCTTATATCTTATATTATTAGGATCACATCCTTTTTGTGTGTGTGTGCGTGTTATTTCTTTCTTTTTTGTCAAAGTACTATTCAGCTTTTGTTCCACTAGCATTTTAAAAAATTATATCAAAATTTATTACTGCTTTCTATGACCTTTCTATAGATGAAAGTCAGGCAATGAAGAATTTCCCCCCAAAATCAATTCAAATTATTGTTATAATAGTACTGAGTAAACTAATGTATAATAGAAGCATATGTTTGACTTCTTCAAAATTAAGGCTTAATTAAGAAGCTTGTATTGATTATTGACCAGTAACAAAACTTTATGAATGTTCATGAATCTTCATATTCTGGAAGTTGCTGGAAATATGGGGAAAGTTAAAAGTCTTACAGAGGATTTTTATTCTCTAAACCTAATATTTATTTGTAGAATAGTTTATAGCCTCTGTAGAGACTTTTCTATTTTAATGGTGAAATTATTGGTTGCCATGAATAGCTAACCATCAGAATCATAAGACATCCAGCCCCGTCCTCAGGTATTCTGATTCAGTGATCTGTTGGTGGGGGTTGGGTAGGCAGGATTTAGTATTTTAAAACTCTCACCATGTGATTCTGGTAATAAACCAGATTTTGACTGAAGTATAGAGGTGGTCATATTTCCTACTGCAGCAATCAGAAAGGGGAAAAACTTCATGTTTTTGAGAAGGGCAGAATTTTAGGTAATTACAGTATCAATACATGTAACAGAGGACATTTGCTTCTGCGGGTCTGTTGCTTATTAATGTATTCCTGACAGAAACAATATGACTTTGTTCTCAGAAAACACATCTGGCAGGCTTAATGAGAGGATATGAGAAGATAGTAACAGCCCCTCAGAAAGAAAACTAGAGGAAATCCCACCCTCTGATCCCAGTGGATTGTGGGCAGGAATACAGGGAGATGGGAAAGTCAGTCAATAGAGTGTCTTATTCCCTTGCCCCTATTAAACTCTGATGTGGAGGAGCTTTACTGAGGTTCAACCACATAGTCACTGGAAGTATCCCAGGGATATTGGACTTATTAGACAGACTACAGGAACTTGGGAGAGAACAATCCTTCTTCAGCTCAGTGCCACAGCTTAACCTAACACAAATGCGATGGCGTTAAGTCAGAGAGAAGAACAGATATGTAACAGGAGGTTAAAATTCAAGTTTGGGGACTTGCACATGTAAAACTACTATATGTGAAATTCCAAAATGAGGTGCTAGATTACCATACACTGTACTGAATTTACAGAAGAAATGGAAAATACCAAATTTCACAGTTCACGGGCCTCTCTAATGGTCCCTCCTTTACATTAAGACTATGAAAAGGGCCTAACCTGTGGTGATGCTGTGGATAAAGCATCAACCTAGAATGCTCAGGTCACTGGTTTGAAACCCCAGGCTTGCCTGGTCAAGGCACATATGAAAGTTGATGCTTCTGGATCCTCCCCTCCTCTCTCTCTCTCTCTCTCTCTCCCTTTCTCCCTTTAATAATATAAATAAATAAATTTTTAAAAAGAGTCAAACCCTTAAAAAAAGACTTTGAAAAGGTAGAGAAAGTAGACATAGGGAAATTGCTGAGGAGATGTGTGTGTATAGTGGGGCAGGGGGTTCTAGCTCCTTCACTTCAAGTTCAGTTTGGGAGGAGGCTTCAGTGGGACCACTCAGACAGTTTGAAAGGCATCCCAACACCTGGGTGCCACAGAGGACTGTGACTGGGTAGAGATGGAAGTGTGAGAACTTACTGGGATGAAGGATGAATGAATGTTTCTCATAGTGGTCCATGTGGGAAGATGATCTTGCTCAAAGTTGGGAAGATGAAGAACCTTTTAATAGTAAAAGTCTGAATTGAAAGAGACCCTGTGAAAGTCAGGGGCTTCAGAAGGGCAGTGGTCCACATGTCACAGGGGCAGAAATGGAGGTTCTCAGTGAAGGCAATCTCCAAGGAGCCCATGAGATTCCCTGTGAGCAAGAGGCAGCATTAAACCTCTTCCCGAGAGCCCCTGCACCAGACAACAATGGTACCTGCCATTGTCTGTGCCCTTTCCCTTAATTCTTTCTCCCTCTGTGCCCAACCTTGGAGAGTTCTAAATCTTGCTTACTAAACTTGTGGAAAAAGAAATATTATTTAGCATGAATAGAGGAGGACCCTGCCCGTCCTTTCCCACTGCAAGTGGCAGGCTCAGACCCAGCAAGGGGGAGGAGAGATGCCAAAGTCACGGTTTAAGAGTTATCACATACTCTAGCTTTATCTAACAAATGTGAATGTTTTGTGAGTTGTAATGACTGAAAGATTGCTTACAAGTGTCTGTCTTAAGTGCAGGGGAAAATCATTTTCTTAATCTAAAAACAGTTTGAAGGAATAGGATAAAAAAAAGTTGTGTTTTTTTTTTTTTTTTTTTTTATCACATTGAATATGTTCAATATACCAGTTTCAAATAGGCTAGTTATTAAGGGAATCTGGAAACATCTGCATGCTCTGAGGAAATCTGTGGGGGTGTAGAGAGAGCTGGCAGGAAGTGGAGTCCAGAGGTGGCAGTATTCTGATACTATGTCAATTGCTGACCCGAGTAGCACAAGAAGACCAGACTGGTTGCTCATCAGAGCTTACCTTCATACCCCATTTCCCACACCCCTCCCTCATTAATATGGAGCCATCTTGAACAGGAGGGGAGGGATGAATGGAACATTGAAGATTTACCAGAGTCATGTAAACAGAGACTGAGTTACCTGAGAAGAGAGCTTAGATCATTAGGTCAAACTGAGCTTACTGCATGGTACAAAATTCAGTTTTTCTGTAGTGGTGGGGTTAGTAACAATGGTAGTGAAGAGTAGTGGTTACAAAGGAGATCAGGTCAAGATAAATGGGGAAAAACTAGCATAGTGTAGTGAATTTTTGACGTTTCTCAATTTTGGGGTAATTTTTCTTTTTTCTTGTGAGGAAGAAGATGAATCAGACAGCTGTTGTGATACAAGCTCAATGTTTTCACTGATTTGGGGACAGTATTAGGAATCCTTCATCACTTTGTTTCTTGAGACAGAGGAGAAAGAATCTGGTGTGGGGGATAAGACTGCTCTAGATGAGAGTGGAGGAAAAGTTATGGAATGATCTGTATTTTTATACTAAGCACTCAGAAATGACCAGTGGTTCCTTTGCATTAGCTCCGTTTTGGCTGAGTCAAGGGCCAGTGGGTTTAGTTCTGCCACCACACGTTTTTTCAAAAAGAAGGGTAGAGGAAGGAGAGAAATCAATCGATTGATTATTATTGTAAGAGAGATAGTTTTTCTTTCTTTTTTATTTATTTTTTGTATTTTTCTTAAGAGAGAAGTGGGAGGCAGAGAGACAGAATCCCCCATGCACCTGACCAAGATCCACCTGGCATGCCCACTAGGGGGTGATGCTCTGTCTATCTGGAGTCCTTGCTCTGTTGCAGCCGGAGGCATTTTAGCACCTGAGGTGAGGCCATGGTGCCATCCTCAGCGCCCGAGCCAACATTGCTCCAATAGAGCTTTGGCTGCAGGAGAGGAAGAGAGAGATAGAGAGAAAGGAGAGGGGGAAGAGTGGAGAAGCAGATGGACGCCTTTTCTGTGTGCCCTGACCGGGAATCAAACCCAAGACATCCACGTGCCAGGCTGATGCTCTACCACTGAGTCAACCGGCCAGGACCTAGAGATAGTTTTTCTTGATTTTATTTTAAGAATGGAGGCAAATGTATTAGAGATATGCAAAAAATACATGCTGTTGTCAAATCATTCTGATTTAACACTTTTATTTTCAAAACTTAATATTTTGAGAAAAAAAGAAAGATTGAGAAACTACACACCACAAAAAAAATGAGTCTACAGAATCTCCAGATTTCCTGGGAGAATCACATGAACTCAAACACTGTGAATGACCTTAGAAGAGCAAGCTACCTTGTAGATGACTGCAGGATGGCAGGATGCCTATGAGAGTTGTGGATATAGATTCTTTAAGGAAATCAATCACTTTGGGTGATCACACTATATTACAACAGACAAGCCTGGCCTTTCTCTTGGTTAACCTATTTGCTTTTTTCCTCCTGTGTTTGTTAGTGTCTATTCTCAAGGTGGGGAAGGTAGAAGAGATAGAGATACTATTTAGATCCCAAAATGGCTCTTTTTTAGAATACACTGATAGATTTTTTTTCTTTTTTGGTTTTAACATTAAGGTTTATTTATTTATTTATTTAAAGAAGAAAGAAGGAAAAGAGGGAAAATTGTATATGAGTTTATTGGGACATCATAATCTTGCTTCAGTATGTGCCTAAAAAGTTATAAACATTTCAATTTACTTGGGAGATGGTGTATGGGTTGCCATAACTGAATACTAGATGTAATACTTGTCATGGTAAAATGCACCTATCAGAATATATGGAGAAATTATTGTACGCTGCAAAGGTCAAGGTGGCCCAGGTACTGGATATGAGATTACTTTTAATCAAAATAAATAAAAAAGAAAAAGATTCTATACAACAGATAGCAGCTCAGCTGTGGTAGACGTGACCACGAAAGGAAGCATGGACTATCCTAGGCCACATATAGATCATTTTCCTTCTGAATGGTCACCATTTGCATATGATGACCTTTCTTCTTATTTTAAGTTGAGAGAGCACCCTTAATGAGTTTAAAAAGACAAAAACAAACCAAAATGACTCTCCCTCAGTACACTAATTAACATAGTACCGTACATATTTTTTGGAGACTACTTTAACTGGAAGGTTTCTATTAATATTTGATATATCAAATTCATTATACTCTGAAATAATGTCACTTGAATCAGGAATGCACATTTGTATCTTCAAATCATATCAAAAGAGCCAAAATGGGTTTTCACTGCAAACTGATTTTTTTGGAGATGAATCCTGTATGATACAGGATTAACAGTCTGATTTTTCCTCTTGCTTATTTTTCTCCATGGCATCCTTAGAAAAAGTGTTGAGAGGATTTCTGATTAAAAAGTAAAAGCAGCAACAACAAAAGAAATGTAGCCCAGGAATCTAGCTCTCAAAACAACATGTGTGATCTAACCATGCTCTGCGGTCAGCAGAGGTCATTGTGAGGCAGGCTTGAAGAGACAAAGGTGGATCCTAGAATGTGCTTCACAGGTTCTGCCCACCTCCCCTCAGGAGCCTTTGTTTTTGAATTGAGAAGGATTAAGTAGCTTTAGGAAGATGGAGGCTAGTACTATCCAGGGAATATGACTCAGTTACTCTGTTACTCTGAAAGGAAATGTGAGTTGTTGTGGTTTTATATTTGAGATTTTATTTCACATGTTTTGGGGGCAGAGGAAGGTTAGTATTGCTCTGAGTTCTGCAGAGTTAAATCATAAAAATATAAAGGGGGATCTTTTCAAAATTTTGTCTAAGCAAAGAGCAGATAGATTTCAATCTTCCCAGATGTTACTAACACACAGTGGCAATGTGTTTGTTTTTTAACATACTTGATTTAAGCATACCGATACTTCAACAGCATCTAAAAATAATATATTGAATATTATTTTTAAAGATGTATGTGACACACATAAAGGTAATTAAAGGTTTCTAAATTCTCACTTCAGCTTGCTAAGATTATCCCAAGTACATTAGGATGAACAGACACTGGTATTAATACTTTAATACAGTGTAGTTCTAGAGAATGGATCACCATACAAGGATGTCTTGGTGAAATTTCAGCCATAGTATTGGGCAACAAACTTGGGGGGTGGAGTGAGGTGTTTTCTGGGCATGGAGATTAAGGAGCACGAATAATGCGGCCCATGGATCCAAGGAAAAAAATTTCCCATTTAATCAATATTTGTTATATTTATCACAGAAACTATGGCATTGTTGAAATTATTTTATTTAATTGACTCACTGTACGTCCAGTAGTCATGACCGTCGCGGCCATGCATATGCAGGTTCCCATTAGATTCGGTCAGATGGTAAAGAAATAGTGGAGTCAAAAGCTGGTGGGCCATTCCTTTATTCTAGCCTCGCAACCCACAGGTGAGTAAATACACACGGCTCCAAAACCCACTCACACATTCTCCGGTTCCACAACCAGGAAAATCTTTTCCAATTTTCCCTAGAATCAAAGGCCTCCACCAGTCTCAGCAGAGCTCACAAAGCCCCTCACCCCTTGGTTCCCATCTGCCAACCTTCTCCCTTCTTGTCTCTGCACAAACTGGCTTCTCCTTCAGCACCCTGCCATCTTGGCTGCCTTCTCAACAGATTCCTCCCTCCCTGCTCTCACTCTGCAAAACACATGGCATCCTTCCTCTCCTTTCTCCCTCTTCTTAAGACTTTTTGGTACAAAAACCCCTCCTCCAGCACACATTAGCATAACAATGGCCCTTCCCAAGCAGGAAGGTAATTAGCAGTTTCCCCTGGGCAGCGGCCATTTTTAACAATAAAAGTGAGCAACTCAAATAACACAAATTTTACAAACTCATTTGCCCAACACTCACACAATTAAAATTATATATATAAAAAGTGGGAAAGTTATATCTTTCCCACTCTTCCCTGTATCCCATCTGATACCCTGTGTTCACCCACTCCCTCTGGTAATGACTGTTAAAATTCAGGTATTCCTATGTGGCAGACTGGGTTTCAAAAGTGGGTGCATATTCCATCCCACTTGCTCTTTTGCAATGTGACTTTGTCACTCCCCCCTTAAGAGAAGAATAAATTTCCCCTCTCCTTGAATCTGGGCTGCCCAGTGTTCTAAACTCTTTATAGGAATTAATTTAATCAAGCTTTAAAGGAGCCATAGGAGGAGGTATTATTATTATTATCTATATTTTCAAATGAGACAATCAAAGTTACAACTCAAATGGTTATTTAGGAGCAACATTCATACACTGAAATTTCAGTAGCTGCAGGAAGAAACAGAAACTGGAATTCATTCCATAGTCAATCACAGAGCAAGAGGAAAACTAATAAATTGAAAGGCTGGTTATTATTAGTATTTCAAATATTTTATTTCTGTTGTTTTAATTGGCTACTTTATATATTTTTTGTCTTTTTTCTTAATTCTCAAACATTATTTTCATTGTTTCAAAAATACATTTTCCACTTTTTATCTTATAGTTTTACTATCATTTTCTTAAATCTGTCATTGTTTCTAAATCTTAATCTCACATATTTTTATATTTTCAATTTTTAACTCACATTTTAAAAAATCTATTATTGCTTTTGCACTGCTTTTTAAAAAAATTACTTTATTGGCATAGAGACTTTTCATCTCAAATCTCATCTTTTATCTCACTATTTTTAATTCCTAATCTTAACTGGGATTTCGGTTATTTTCTTAGTTAAAAAATTCCTTTTATCTCTATTCTTATTGTATCTAATTATCAATATATTTTTAATCTGTTAACTTTTTTCAAGTCTTCATGATGGGAGTTCTTTATGATAAACTTCCTAATTTATCTCTCTTCCTAACAACATCATGTAGTATATAAGAATTGCCCCCAGAAATCTGTAAGCTTCTACCTTGAAGTGGATGAGTTTATCTTTTAAGATCCGGGAAAAAGTTATGCACCTGAAGCAATGAACTTGATGGATTTTAAGGTACTTGGTTGTGCCTTTGAGATCCATTATCTGTCCTATATTTTGATATGTGCTCAGTTGGGGTCATAAAAGAAAGGACACTAATATAATGGCTTTACTTGGGGTTTTATATTATATAACTACAAAAGAAGTTAGAACATTTACTTCTCAATATTTAGTGCTTTAGATTTTTTTGTTGTTGTTCCTGCTTACAGGTGAAAAGCTTGGTTGAGATTAAAATTAGGTTTGCTGTTGAGCACATATGACAGGGATTTTTTTAAAACACCACTGTAACCAGGGTGCACTCTCTTCTGGGCACATGTTCATTCTCTCTCTCTTTTTTTTTTTTTCTTAACAGAGACAGAGACAGAGAGAGTCAGAGAGAGGGATAGATAGGGATAGACAGGAGTGGAGAGAGATGAGAAGCATCAATCATCAATTTTTCCTTGCAACACCTTAGTTGTTCATTGATTGCTTTCTCATATGTGCCTTGACCGCGGGCCTTCAGCAGACCGAGTAACCCCTTGCTAGAGCCAGCAACCTTGGGTCCAAGCTGATGAGCTTTTGCTCAAACCAGATGAGCTGCGCTCAAGCTGGCTACCTCGGGGTCTTGAACCCGGGTCTTCCACATCCCAGTCCAACTCTCCGTCCACTGTGCCATCACCTGGTCAGGCTCATTCTCTTTTTGATGACAATTTTTATTTATTACATATGCCCCCTTGACCAAGTTCATCATCACTGGTCACTAATTGTCAGGATGGTTGTCAAGCAAAGGAAAGCATTTCCTGGAGTGACTACAGTGGGCCCTATCTCCATAGGCCTTCTCCCCTACAGTACTGGAGACTTTAGCAATATAGACTGTTGTAAGGTACCAAAAGCTGAAAATTAATATTGATATTCTGGAAGGAAAGGTCAGGCTTTCCTGTCCCATCCTTCCTTTGGGGAGGGGAAGGAGAACAATGTAGAAGTTTCTGGCTTGCAAGAACAATGGGTCATTTAGTTTTAAATCTAAAATAAAAGTTAACTGAGAAACTTCTTCTCTTTCAATAGGAGGCAGAATTTACATACCATCTTGCATTGACTGTAGTTCCTCCCCCTTCCTGGAATCTTGAGAGTAAAATATCCCTAGGCTGATGAGGGAAGATGAACCCTAAAAGATTTGTAAACATCTTTGATTGTGTTACCTTGAAAGTCTTAATGTTTCTGTGTATCCCTTAAACAAATGTTGTCAGCTCTCATGCCATGATGTCATGCTCTCCTCCTCCTGTATGTGATCAAGGGTATATAAGCAGCTCCTGAACTATTTTTGGGAACTGCATGATTTGGGTTTGCTGCCCCGTGTCAGCCATATGTGGCTGGCATATTTAATAAATCTCCTCCTTTAATAAAACTCTTCAAAATTTATCTGGACTTGGTGTCTCAACAAAAACCTGCGGAATTGTGGTGGTGGGTAGATAAAATATATTATGCTCACTTTATTAAAGATGGCGCTGCCCATGTGCAAGTTTTAAGAGTAAGCTTTTCCCCACACCCTTGACTGATTGGATGATGTGGGGTGGTGCACTTTCATGAGGAATCCTCCTATTATGCCTCAGATAAGTGACTTTGTATCAGAGACTTCCTTGTTTGTAGATTGGATTAAAGGTTTGGATTTCTACACTATAAAGTGGGGCAGACTGGGAACTTGCTCTCTCTCGGTTCCTGAGGTTAGCATTAGAGAGGAGAGCAGATTAAGGCCACGTGGAGGAGAGGAGAAGCAGTCAAGATGGTGGAGTGCTGAGGAAGAAGCCTGTTTGTGCAGAGTTTGTACAGAAAGAAGGAGATGGGGAACAGAGGTGAATGTCTGGTGAGCTAGAAACATTTGATGCTAGGAAACTCGGATAAGTCAGTAGCTTTGTGATCACTGAATGAATGTGTTTTGGAGCCCAGTGTGTGTTTTTACTTTCCCGCTGGGTGCAAACTAGAATTAAAGCTGATGGCTCACCAGTTCTTGGCTCCGTTGTTTTATTACCCACTGTATGAATCTAATGTGAACCTGCACTGGCCAGGCGGCTCTGATGGTGGGCGTGGCTCCTGGCCTTCCATTTGGCGTAGTTTGTGGCAGGACTCGATACAGATTGGTATGCAGCTGGCACCCTTGAGGTGCATGGGAGAGGACTTTTTGCTGTTATGGTTCCCCATGGCTGTCCTATTGGAAACTGTAAGCTGGCTGACTTTTACAGCTATGAGTGAGGAAACTGAGAGCTCTATGGAAGAGGCTGCCTGGGACCTGCAAACTGAGCAATGGAAGGAGCTGGAGGAAACGTGGGAGAAACAGATACCGACCCTGGAGCTGGAGGAAGCGCTGGAGAAGGAGACTGACCAGGTTTGTGAGATTCGCCTGGAAATGGAGCGGATGCTGGAGAAAGAATCACAGTTTTGTGAGTTGCAGATTGCCCTGGACGTTGTGGAGATTTCTGAGAGCCAGCTCCAGCAGGAGGCCGGAGCTGAGGCTGGGGCTGGGGCGGCAAGGCCCATAGCAGCAGCAGCCGGGGGCTCAAGCCCTCAAGCGGTAGCTGGTGTTTCCAGCTCCTATCCAGAAGATGAGAATTGGGCTGGAGTTGTGATTCGTAGACTCCTGAAGGTAAACGGTGGCAGCTGCGGCAGGAGGATGAACAAATATCCCAGGAGCCAGGCATGCATCACCGAGTGGTCACTGGGACGGCAGGGAGTGCCTGCTAAGCTGCTGGTAGTTCTGCGATTTTGGGACATAGAGGTGGATGCCATCATGCTCCCCAGAGAAGAGATGGAAATGCTGACTGCCATTGCCACATGCTTCTCTTTAGGACAGCGTGAGACCTGCCATGATGGCAGAAATGGGGGTGGGGGGCTAACATCCCATGTGTGTGAACTGATTTCCTGGACTACGACCGGAGTGAGCACTGGTTCCTTTGTTGAATGGATTTATGGATTGTAGACAATGTGAAATACCCTGATGGGGGTGGGGGATGGCTTTGATGAAGGCCCTCTCTCTGCCCCGGGAAGCCTTTCAAATGGCAAGAGATAAGGCCAAGGACATTTTGCACTTTTGGCAAAGTGTTTAGAGACTGGTGAAATGTATCTTTGTAATTGTTGAAATTGTATGACTTGTCATGTATTTATAATTTGTGTAATGTGCCTAATTTCCTTGTATAGGGATGCCGGTGGTGTAGATTGTGGGTAGTAAAGTGAGCATAGGAGTGGATTGTTGGGCAGATAAAATACATTATGCTCACTTTGTTAAAGATGGTTCTGGCCATGTGCAAGTTTTAATACTAAGCTTTTCCCCACCCCCTTGACTGGTTGGATGATGTGGGGTGGTGCACTCACTCTCATGAGGAATCCTCCCATTATGCCTCAGATAAGTGACTTTGTATCAGAGACTTCCTTGTTTGTAGATTGGATTAAAGGTTTGGATTCTACACTATAAAGTGGGGCAGACTGGGAGCTTGCTCTCTCTCGGTTCCTGAGCTTAACATTAGAGAGGAGAGCAGATTAAGGCCACGAGGAGGAGAGGAGAAGCAGCCAAGATGGTGGAGTGCTGAGAGAGAAGCCAGTTTGAGCAGAGTTTGTGCTGGAGAAGGAGATGAGGAACAGAGGTGAAAAAGTCTGGTGAGCTAGAAACATTTGATGCTAGGAAACTCGGATAAGTCAGTAGCTTTGTGAGCACTGAATGAGTGTGTTTTGGAGCCCAGTGTGTATTTTTACTTGCCCGCCTGGTGCAAGCTAGGATTAAAGCTGATGGCTCACCAGTTCTTGGCTCCGTTGTTTCATTACCGACTATCTGAATCTAATGCGAACCTGCACTGGCCAGGCAGCTCTGATAGTGGCCGTGGCTTCTAGCCTTACATGTGGATTGGGTACTTTATAACAAGACAATTTAATAGTTAAGCCTCCTCTGTTTACATCATCTCAAAATGAATTCTTTTGGTCTAAATATTAAAAGACAATATCTCTTATTTTCATCTTTGGGAAACAAAAAAACAGAAGCAATATTACCCATGGTTAGATTAATAAGATTAAAGGGCAGAGAAGATGAACAAAAGGGTTTTATTATATACTGGTTACCTGTTGTTATCACAACTCACCATGGTAGCTTAAAGAGAAATTTCGTATCATATTATTTGTGACCAGTTAGGTCCATTAAAAATGAGTTGATACATTGGTATCCTAGCAAATGTGGAAACCTCTTAGTGCTTGCTTTGTCAGAGACTTTTAGGTAGCAAATGAAACAATGAGAAACAAAACCACCGCACCAAAAAGAAACTAGTTAGTGCTCAACACAGGAAACAAAAATCAGAAGCTCCACTTCAGATTTTATCAAATTTAAATTCTGAAACCTTTTTTTAAAAATCTGGTATAATGAAACTATGTGAAAATCTCCCTCTGACTGAGCATTAAGAGCTGACATATAATTACCTGAGTTAGAATTTTGAGAAGTGAGGTCAGGTATTGGTGGGTTTATGACATGTATTTGACAGCTTTGTAAAGAAAGATCACCTGCCCTGGATTTTTACTAAACTGTTTTATATTCTTTTTTATATTCTATAGTTGACTTCAGAGTTCAAGATATTTGTAGAAGGTTTTATGTGTTTTGAGTTGTCCACAGACTACAGATGGTGTGTTCCTTGTCAATATTTTTATTTATTAATGTCAGATTTTACCTAAATATAGTCCATCTTTTTGTTTTTTAAAGGAAAAGATACAGACATGTATATGTGTAATAAATTCCTTTGATAATATAGACCATGTCCTTGGTGAATTCTGAACTTGATTTCTTATGTTAATTTCCCTCCCAACAAATAGGCAAGATTTAGGCATGGCTATGCCATTACTGACTTAACATACTTTATATTAACTTGTAGAAACGTCTTCACAATAAAGTAAGATTGTTTGCAATCTTTACATCGTAGACAAGAATTAATTGACTTTTAATTTGTGGGTAACATTTGATTATGGGTAAAACTAAACTGATGTTGTCCTCCGTTATTTATGCTTATATTAAATTGTGCCTTAAACATATGGTAAGAGTTGGGATTATTAGTCATGACCATTTGATTAATCAGATAATAGTTGTTTCTGTACAGAAAGAAGGACAGCATTCTTATTCTCCTTCTCAATAATTTTTCCATATCTTAATTGTTGTTCTAGATTAGATAGAAGCATACCCTCACACAAAATAGTGATAATAATAATGACATAACTTTTTTGAAACTTAGAATATTTATTGAAGGAAATGAATGAATCATATTTTTGTACTTGCTCAACAAATTACCTCCTAGTCTAAAAAAAACCCATCTTTTTAAAAGGCTTCATGATAACACAATAGGCTGGCAATGAACACTTCACAGGTACCAGGAAACTCTCCTGGAGCTTGATCTTCTCAATGATCACAGCAGCATTCTCAGAGAGACATTATTCCCATTTCTAAAACAAAGCACAGGGAGAGAGAGAGTAACTTTGCAAAGGTTGCACAATAAGTGGCCATGTTAGAATTCAAAACCCGTACAGTTTGATACCAAGTAAATATATACAATTTGATAGACAGCTAAAGACTTGCTAAAAGCTTAGTAACAAATCAACTTACTTTAAATACAAATATGTGATAATGTCTTTCAAAAGTCTGGCTTCTTTTTTTTTTTTTTTAAGTGAGAGGCAGGGAGGTGAGACAGACTCCCACATGGTCCTGGAAGGTATCCACCTGGCAAGCCCCCTACCAGTTGAGGCTCTGCCTATCTGAGGCTGCTGCTCCTTTGCACAGCCACCGAGCTATTTTAGCGCCTGAGGAGAGGCCACAGGAACCATCCTCAAAGCCTGGGGCCAACTTGCTCAAACCTTTTGAGCCATGACTGTAGGAGGGGGAAAGAAGGAGAAAGAGAGAGAGATAGAGAGAAGGGGGAGGGTTAGAGAAGCAGATGGTCACTTATCTTGTGTGCCCTGACTGGGAATCAAACCTGGGAAATCCACACGCTGGGCCAACACTCTACCGCTAAGCCAACTGGCTAGGGCCAGGCTGCTTTTAAAAAATTTTTTATGATAAGGCAGAACAGGTCCTCAGTAGTAACAGCCTCCCTTAGTTGGAAGTGCTTGATATAGTATCATTTTTTAAAAAAAATTTCCATTGACAGAGAGAGAAACATTAGTTCACAGTTCCACTGAATTGTTCTGTTTAGCTGTGTACTCGTTGATTGTTTCTCCTACCTGGCAGGGTTCAAACCTGTGACCTCATCGTGCGAGGACAACACTATTTCCATTGAGCCAGCCAGCCAAGGCCTCAAAAAAAAGTTTATTTATTTATATTTTTAAATAGGACCGTGGAAATGGTGTGGCTTTCTATAGTTTCTTCCTTATCAAAACACTGGCATTCTGGTTTGTTTCAAAGTTCTATTTTACATTCAAAGGACAAATTGAAAAAATTTTTTTCTTTTTGCACAGACCCTCCTTTGATGCTTTCTTCACAGACAAAGCATCTGCTGTGGACTTCTTCAAAGGGAATTTTCACAGAGAAATTAGAAACATTGTCTCTTATATCAATGTTAGTAATAACAGTTTCAAATACTATATTTGCCAGAGGATCAAGGCCATTTTTAAAGATTAAAATAACATATTGTTCTTTCAGAATCGTTAACTCATTTATTCCTTTGTAATCATTCCACACTCTGCAGGCTTCTTCTCAGCTTTTGATAAACTGCCAGTATCATCTATAGAAACACTACTGGTAATGTTCAGACATTGTACCATTCACAGTCAGGCCAGTGGTATTTAACGTAATATCTACAGGGTCATATTCTAGTTCATCTAGCTATATCTTAACAAAAGTTCAACAAAACATTCCAGGCTCTGTTAATAGCCAGAACAGTGTTCCTGTTGGGTGTACATTTCCACAGTTTAGGATCACTTCAAAAAAGCTTTCAGCTCGACAATATAAGATCAACTGAACTTTCTTGAGACATCCCTTTATGACACTTAAAGGTGTGTTGGTAATAGAACGATAAGCTGGAAGGTCCTTGTCGTTTCCCTTGGTAACATACCTGGTGGTATAACTCTGAATCTGCTGGAATGGTGTGAGATCATGCCCTGCTCCGCAGGGGTTTTCGTTTAATGCTGCTTCTGCTTTCCCAGTGGATGGTGCTGTGGAGAAGCGT
The DNA here is from genome assembly GCA_037038555.1 of Rhynchonycteris naso. Lineage (NCBI taxonomy): Eukaryota > Metazoa > Chordata > Mammalia > Chiroptera > Emballonuridae > Rhynchonycteris > Rhynchonycteris naso. The sequence continues at coordinate 23,674,735 of CM073000.1, forward strand.
GCTGAATCCTATAATTCAGAAGACGCTTTCTCTTCTGTTCATTTTGTTATTGTCATCGTCATCATCACTGAACACAATGACTGAATCATTTGAGTCCAATACACTTTTGAAGCAGAGGACAGAGGAGACAGATGTGGACTGCAGTAACATTTCTATTGTACTTTCCTCTTTCAGTTTCAGGCTTCAGTCGTGATTCAAACACTTGTTTTCTTCACTGTAGGTCCAACACCTTGGGGCCAGTTTAATCTTACGGGATTAATTTCAATTATTGAGACATGAAGTGGGCATTCTTCTGGCTGCTGATTATTACCACTTCCTTCTGTGCATTAACTAGCATGATGGAAATGTCCTCCGTGAGTTTCCAGAACTTAATGGAATGCTGCATTTTGTGCACTTTCACTTCACTTCCAATTATTGCTCAACATGTTAAAACCAATTACATGGCTTTCCCAAATTTTAAAACTTAGTCCAGTCTTGTGTTTTACACATGCCTTCAAGGTGAAATCACCAGAATGAGTGTTGGGTAGACAAAATATATTATGCTCACTTTGTTAAAGATGGCGCTGCCTACGTGCAAGTTTTAAGAGTAAGCTTTTCCCCACACCCTTGACTGATTGGATGATGTAGGGTGGTGCACTCTCATGAGGAATCCCATTATGCCTCAGATGGGTGACTTTGTATCAGAGACTTCCTGTTTGTAGATTGGATTAAGGGTTTGGATTTCTACAGTATAAAGTGGGGCAGGACAGTAGCTTGCTCGCTCTTTTTTCCTGAAGTATTAGAGAGGAGAGCAGATTAAGGCCACATGGAGGCCAGGAGAAGCAGCCAAGATGGCAGAATGCTGAGTGAGAAGCCAGTTTGTGCAGAGTTTGTGCTGGAGGAGATGGGGAACAGAGATGACTAAGTCTGGTGAGTTAGAACCCTTTGATTCTAGGAAACTCGGATAAGTCAATAGCTTTGTGAACACTGAATGAGTGGGTTTTGGAGCCCAGTGTGTGTTTTTGCTTGCCCGCCGGGTGCAAGCTAGAATTAAAGTTGATGGCTCACCAGTTCTTGGCTCCATTGTTTTATTACCGACTGTTCGAATCTAATGCGAACCTGCATGAGCCAGGCGGCTGTAATGGTGGCTGTGGCAACTGGCTTTATAGTCAAGGGTGGGTCTCTTCTTCCACTGCCCACCCTGGATCACCACAACAGGGTTCTTAATGTAAAACTGAATTAGCAACATAATTATCAACAAAGAGAAGGGCTGTAGGGCAAAGGCTATAATTTGTGATAAATTGTTCCTTAACTATTAACCAGGTAATAGTTAATCCTGTCCTTACTAGCAACTTAGTTCATTCAGTTACTCATGCATGTACTAAGTATAATTGATTATTCTTGTGTTACTCAAAAAGGCCAGCCTCAGACCTACTAAGCCTGAGAGGCCCCTGGCATGAGCGTTATGCATGAGAGAAGCCATAGCACGACCCAGTGGACAATAAATTTGTAAGAACATGAGCTCCGCGTGGGCACAGTGAGGCCCCGTAACTCTAGACATTCACTTTTGTAAGGAACACTTCAGGCCCCAGGGAAAGGCTTCCCTGAGATTCTTGTCCACTATCTCGGATTGAAAGGCAATTGAATTCCAGTGCCATACAGGTTTGTGGATTGTGCTATTTCCAGGACAGGAGATAACACTGCTTTAGAGTGCAGGAGGATTTGAGTGGCAGAAGCATGTAGAAAAGAGAAAGACAAATAAATTGGTTTCTCTAAGCCACCATCTTTTCTTGCCTACTCTTCAATAATCACATCTACACCTTTCACTTTTGCTTCTCTTTAATTTGTCATCCCATACTATAAGGGAAATCCAGTCTTGTCACTTACCTAATTAAAACCAGTAGCTTCGGATTCTTAACACCCCCAGCCCATGTAACATTCTCTGATGGGATGTCCACATCCTTATGAACTCCTGTTCCCCCAGACTGGCCTTCTCTCTGTTCCTGGTGAAACCCAAGCTCCTTCCTGCCTTAGGGTCTTGCATATACACACTGTTCTTCCTTGAAGTACTTTCCCCATAACCCTCCACCTCACTGAACTAACACTTTCCTATCCTTAGATCTAAAAGTTCAGCTCCATGGGGAAGGCCACTCTGACATCCTGGTCAAGATTAGGTTTCTCTAAACACTTTCATATTCTCTTAAACACTCTTAAAACTGTTTCCTTCATAGGATTTACTGCAATTTTAATTGTGTAATAATTTCTCCCAATAGTTGTCTAATATGTTTCTTCTCTAAAGATTAAAAGCTCCGTGGGATCAAGGTTATTTCAAATGTGTTACCAGTCCTTAGGTTGATGTCAGGCACAATGAATTCACTTGGATTTCCTTGGATGAAACATTAATTAATTGTGTTACTCAACCATGCTACAGTTAGATCCAAGCCAGACAGCCTCGAGGAATGAATGAAGAATGCCACTAATCAAATTGTGTGATCTTTGGCAGGTCTGGGTCTCAGTTGTTTTGTTTTAATTGAAGATGATAATTCCTGTAAAAAAGAACTATACTATAGAAGTGTTACAAAGGACATTTGAAATTACACACACATGCACACCAAATAAAGATATTTTGATTAATGATAAATGCTTGTCTGTGCTGTCAAATATGTAGGTATAGCTGTAGTTTGAAATGACTTTCTATATCAATTAGGGTGAAGTATCAGTAAACTGTATTCAAGTGGGTTTAAAAAATACCAGGAGCATTACCTCTCTTAACATGAATTCTAATAGTAGGACCAGCTCTAGATGCCGGTTGTCATTTCTCTGTTTCACCCTCCTCTGTGGGTAAACCTTGTTTTCAGACTCACAGCTTGATTACTATAGCAGTTATGGGCATAGCATCCGGACACAGTAACATTTGGAGAAAGAATGTCTATTTCTGTGAGTCTTGAAAAGGGCAGAAGACTTTCCCAGAACTACTCCCCTCTCTCCCTCAACCCTCTCTTGTCAGAATTGTACTACATTCCTAGTTTAAACCAGCTCCAGAAAGGAGAATAAGATTGTCACAATTGGCTTCATCCAAACAGGACAACTCTTTGGTTGGTTGTGGCATCACAAGCTCATGAATACCAAGGACCCATGAAAAGAGGGTGGATAAGAGAATGACATTGTAATTGTTTCTGGAAGGAAGAAGGAAGGCTGAAGAGACAAATGTTGGATAGGCAACCAATAGCGCCTGCTACACAATATGCCAAAGTTATTTTCATTATTCAAGGAGGTCAGAAGATCTAAGTATATAGGTAGTATGGAAAAATTAAATATTGTAGTGTTTTAGAGTATAGAGTGTTAGGACTATTAGCAAATGAGATTACTAGTAAGCCAGTTCATACAGGTATACAACAATAAAGAAAGTTTCTCCACTGTGTAGGTAGAAATCATGTCTGATTACAAGGCAGAGCGGAATATCAAATAACAATGCACTCCCATAAGTAGGCACAGCTCACAGGGATGACATGCATATTCTCCACCCTATCCCGTGCTCATTGCAGACATAACTAATTGATCACAGCATACTCCTGTGTGCTGTGATCAATTAAGGTTTGGAGTCCTTTCCAGAGAGCTCCTGACTACCAGCTCAAGTTGATCCTCCAAAGAAAACCTATTCACCATTACGATATAGACATATTACAGAACTAATTCTCTTATACCAAGAGAATAACTGGTATACAAAACAGAATAAAAAATTTCAGTGTAATTTCAATTTAAAATAAAGATATGAGCCAAAAGCAGAAGACATGGAAATATGAGTAGTAGTTTTATGTAATCATACTTTCTGGTAGAAATGGCCTTTGAATTAGGTCCTGCGGGATGCAGAGGTGTTATGGATCAACGAATTAAAAAGGAAGAAAAAGAGGAAGCCGGTCAGAGTATTAGCAGCGACAGGTGCGGAATAGAATCAATGTTATTAAAATACTGAGATGAAAATGTTCATGTCCCCAACCATCTTTCTCTCCCTCCTGTGGTACTTTATTCTCATTCTTTTTGCTGTCAACCAACTCCCTCTGTCAGCAAAAGATCTGAAAACTCATTTGTACTAACCAGCACATGACTGATAAAGCTCAATGAGAAATCTTTCCCTGTGCTATTGTGAGTATTTGTTAAAAAAACAACGCCTTAACACAAAGGTGTGAAGTTAATGAGGTACAGTTTCACAAGCTTAGTGAAACAGGTATAGGGCAAGGGCAAGAGATATTTCAGGGACACAGAGCCCTCCCCCAAGTTTGGTATCATACCATGGAGAGAAATGCTAGATATTGATGAAAAGAGCAATATTTTGAGTAAGACAATTTATTCCACCTACAATATTCAATACTTTAAAATAGCTTTATTAAGATATGGTTGATATGCCATACAATTCAACCTCTTAAAGTATACATTTCAGTGTTTTTTTTGTATATTTGTAGAGTTCTGCAATCATTGCCACTATCCAGTTTTAGAACATTTTTATTATCCCACAAAGAAATGACACATTAGCGGCCATCCTTTCCTTTCTCCCTACGGCTTTGGCAACCACTAATCTGCTCTGTCTCTGCAGATTTTCCTATTCTGATCATTTCATGGAAATACAATGTGTCCGTAAAGTCATGGTGAACTTTTGACCGGTCAACCGGTCAAAAGTGCACCATGATACCGTGCTCATGGCTAGGAAGAATAAACATCATTAAAATGTCTATATTACCCAAAGCAATTTATAAATTCAATGCAATACCAATTAAAATACCAATGACATACTTCAAAGATATAAAACACATATTCCAAAAATTTATATGGAACCAAAAAAGAACACGAATTGCCTCAGCAATCTTAAAAAGAAAACATAAAGCAGGAGGTATCACTCTTCCGGATATCAAGGTTTACTATAAGACCATTATAATCAAGACAGCCTGGTACTGGCATAAGAACAGGCACATAGATCAATGGAACAGAACAGAGAACCCAGAAGTAAACCCACACCTTTATGGACAACTGATATTTGACAAAGGAGGAAAGAGCATACAATGGAGTAAAGACAGCCTCTTTAACAAATGGTGTTGGGAAAATTGGACATCTCTACCTGCAAAAAAATGAAACTAGACCATCAACTTACACCATTCACAAAAACAAATTCAAAATGGATAAAAGACTTAAATGTAAGCCGTGAAACCATAAGTCTTAGAAGAAAACATAGGCAGCAACCTCTCTGACATCTGTAGTAGCAATATATTTGCCGATTTATCTCCACGGGCAAATGAAATAAAAGGCAAGATAAACAAATGGGACTATATCAAACTAAAAAGTTTTTGCACAGCTAAAGACAATAAGAACAGAATAAAAAGAAAAACCACACAATGGGAGAACATATTCGACAGCATGTCTGATAAGGGGTTAATAACCAAAATTTATAAAGAACTTATAAAACTCAACACCAGGAAGACAAATAATCCAATCAAAAAATGGGCAAAAGAAATGAATAGAAATTTCTCCAAAGAGGACATCCAGATGGCCAATAGGCATATGAAAAAATGCTCAACATCACTAATCATTAGAGAAATGCAAATTAAAACCACAATGAGATATCACCTCACACCAGTCAGAATGGCGCTCATCAGCAAAATAGCACAGAATAAGTGCTGGTGAGGATGTGGAGGAAAGGGAACCCTCCTGCACTGCTGGTGGAATGCAGACTGGTACAGCCACTGTGGAAAAGAGTATGGAGATTCCTCAAAAAATTAAAGATCAAACTGCCTTTTGACCCAGCTATTCCACTTATAGGAATATACCCTAAGGACACCATAGCACTGTTCGAAAAGAAGAAATGTTCTTGCCATGTTTGTGGCAGCATTGTTCACAATAGCGAAGATCTGGAAACAGCCCAAATGTCCGTCAGAGGACGAGTGGATTAAAAAGCTTTGGTACATATATACTATGGAATACTACTCAGCCATAAGAAATGATGGCATCGGATCGTTTACAACAAAATGGATGGACCTTGATAACATTATACGGAGTGAAATAAGTAAAACAGAAAAAAACTGAAAACGGCATGATTTCATACATAGGTGGGACATAAAAGTGAGACTATGAGACATGGACAAGAGAGTGGTGGTTACGGGATGGGGGGACGGAGGAGAGGGAGGAAGAGTGGGGAGAGGAGGGGCACAGGGAAAACCAGACAGAAGGTGACAGAGGACAATTTGACTTTGGGTGACGGGTATGCAACATAATTGAATGATAAGATAACCTGGAAATGTTTTCGTTGTACATATGTACCCTGATTTATTGGTGTCACCCCATTAAAATTAATAATAAAAAAAGTACACCATGACTTTACAGACACACTGTAGAATCATATGATAGGTGATCTTTTGTGCCTGCTTTCTTTCGTTTAGTATAATGTTTTTAAGGTTCATGTTGTAGCAGCTGTCCATACTTTCTTCTTTTTTTTTTAAGCAGGGGTGTGGTGGGGGGACAAACAGGAAAGGAGAGAGATGAGAAGTATCAACTTTTCGTTGCCGTACTTTAGTTGTTCATTGATTGCTTTCTCATATGTGCCTTGACTGGGGGCTCCAGCTGAGCCAGTGACCTTGAGCTTTAAACCCGTGCCATTTGCGCTCAAACCAGGAACCATGGGGTCATGTCTATGATCCCACGCTCAAGCTGGATGAGCCCATGCTCAAGCCCAGGATAGTGGGGTTTTGAACTTGGGTCCACAGCATCCCAGGCCGATGCTCTGTCAACTTACCACTGCCTGGTCAGGCTATACTTTATCTTTTTTTATTATTAATTATTCTATGGTATGAATAGTCTACCTTTTGTTTATTCATTCATCAGTTGGTGGACATACGGGTATTTCCACTTTTCGGTTCTTTTGAATTATGCTGCTGGGAACATTTGTGTACAATATTTTGTGTGGTCATATGTTTTTCTCTCTCTTAGATATGCACCTACAAGTGAAATTGCTGGGTCCTATGGTAACTGTATGTTTATTAACCTTTTGAGGAATTAGCAGACTGTTTCCAAAGCATCTGTACAATTTTAAGTTCCCACCAGCAGTGTGTGAGGTTTCTATTTATTTCACATTCTTACCAACTCATGTTTTTCTACGTCTTTTTAAATGCAGCCCTGTTGGTGAATGTGAAGTGGTATTTCACTGTGGTTTTGATTTCCATTTCCCTGAAGGCTTGCCCAACACGTTTTGCACTCTCTTCCTTTAGCCATGAGACAGACATGGTTCCATTGTCAAGTGAAATTTATTCTGTTTTCCTTTTCCAGCTAACACCAAATAGAGAGTAACACAAAGGATGGCAGCTTCCTTGTAAGCAGCACTGACCCTGTTCCTGATTTGGATGGCTGACGCTCAAGATATATTCAGGTCAAGAACAGGAGTAGTGTTCAAAAATGAAAATCTAATTTTGTGTGTGAGAGTCAATGAATAGAAACTGAAAGTCACAGCTCTGCTTCACATGTCACGTCAACCTTAGTATATTGCTAAATGGCCCTTTGCTATAATTCGAAATTGTAGGAGAGCAGTGACTATCCTAAACTCTTCTAGGAACTGGAAAGAAGTGTAGTCTACTACATTGCCTCAGCTCTTCAGAACTTTAGTAGCATTTCAGCATTGCAGAGGATCTTCATATTGCTTTCATTTCTCTCCAGTCAGAAGGAATTCAGCTAAAAAATGATATAGAACCCCCAGGCTGGGAGAGTCTATTTCCTGAGGTTTGTTGACTGACGTCCTTGTGCCATATTCCTGAAGTGTTTGCAGAGGCCCAGTGCCCCTAAGGACTTCAGGCAAGCCTCTGTCTTTTTTATTATTTATTAACTCTGAGGAATTGCCTTTATATTATAATTTTAATAGTTATCCAACAAGTATTAAGCTCCAGGCTGGAATCTTTATTTATTGTTTTTCACTGATAATATCCTATTCTTCAAGAACAATGCCTGGGACAGTGTAAGTACTCATAAGTATTTGTTTATTGGATATATACATGAATTGATTGCTTCTTATATCTGGTGCATAAAAGGTGCTCAGTAAATACTAGCTGTTATTTTAAAGTGCAAGTTTTAGGTTAAATACTTTATAACAGATGCTTTACTTAATTCTCTTATCAACCAAGAAAGATTATTATTATGACAATGATGATAATTTTACAGATGAGGAAAGAAGGAGCTCAGAGAGTTAAGTAATTTGCTCAAGGTCACACACAAGCCTAGCAGGTGGCAGAGCTGTGATCGGAGCCCAGACATGCTCATCTTCTGCACTGGAGCCCTTGTTCACGGTGTTCGTCTGCCTTCACTATTGGGGAGTAAACAATCAAAGCCCCATGCCCTTTCATCATTGCCAGGTAGCCCAGAGTGCCGATGCCACAATTTAACCAGGAGAAGAATGCTGTTATATGTGAGCCAGCTCTCCTTGCTTTGCAGCGCACAGTCCTTTGAAGTGGAGAGAACAGATATTCAGGGAATAGAAAAAGGAAACTTCAGGCTGCTTGAATTTCATATGAAAAGTTGTCAGCGTTATTGATGCACCCTATATGTAGCAACTGGTAAAGGGTTTGTTTTAACTTGCTTTTCTCCTGGCTTTTGGGAGTTTTGCTACACTGTAGTCACAAACTTGAGAGGCTGCTTAAAGTCAACCTAGTCCTTTTGATGTGTTACTTTGAGAATTTATTCTAATGCTACCTTTTAATCGTAATGACAATTCTCCGAAGGAATTGTAGGAAGAAGACACCTATCGTGAAGGCTTTTTCCAGTAGGAAAACACAAATACTTTTCCTGAGAGTCAAGAAAAAACTAAAAACAAAACTCAGTGCTGACTTGTACTTTAGAGTTTCTTGGAGTTTGTCCTATGCTAATAAGTTTTCCAGTAACTAATTATAGCCAAGAAAAATATGGAATACGGCAAATTTAAGGAAATTGGGCCAGACGTTTAAAAAATATACGAGACTACTGGCAAATAAAGTTTTTAATAAAAATTGAGAACGGTTTCTGCCTCAGATGCTGATCTGTCTGGAAGTATCATTGGAAACTTGTGGGTTAGAACCAGATGTTTTTAAAAGATAAAAAATTTAAGAACATTCTTTATCGCCAGATCTACTCAGTATTCTTTGTCTGTGTGCCCCAGCTCCAGAGACATGCGGTGAACATACAGGGAGTGCTGCATGGCTGAGGACAAGCAGAGTACTTAGCAATTACCAAGGTTTTAGAAAGTGAGGCTGTGGTGACGTTTTCCCAAGCTCAGTTCCTTTTTTTAAATTTATTTAATTAATTGTGCTTACTTAGATTCTAGGGTAACCCCGACTGCATCCCCCTCCCCCATATTCCCCTCATCATCTCCCTTGCCCCCCTCCTTACAGCGCCCTCCCCACTTCCCTTCAGGTTTATCCCATCCTATCATCCCCTTTCCCTCTGTCTTCTTTTCCTCTGGTCCCTTTGATCTCTCCTCTGTCTCAATTCCTTTCCTCAGTTCTCAGTGTTCCTTGTATTCCTCAAATGAGTCAGGTCATATAATATTTTTCTTTATCTGCCTGGCTTACTTCACTCAACATAATAGTTTCCAGGCCCCTTTATATTGTTGCAAACGGTATTATTTCCTTCTTTTTCATGGCCCCATAGCATTCCACTGTATATATGTACCACTGCTTTTTAATCCACTCGTCCACTGATGGACACTTGGGCTGTTTCCAGCTCTTCGCTATTGTGAACAATGCTGTCATAAACATGGGGGCGCATTTCTTTTTCTCAGTCGGTGATATGGTGTCCTTGGGATATATTACTATAAGTGGGATAGCCGGGTCAGAAGGCAGTTCCATTTCCAATTTTTTGAGGAATCTCCATACTGTTTTCCACAGTGGCTGCACCAGTCTGCATTCCCACCAGCAGGGCAGGAGGGTTCCCCTTTCTCCACATTCTCGCCAGTACCTATAATGTGTTGTTTTGCTGATGAGCGCCATTCTGAGTGGTGTGAGGTGGTATCTCATTGTGGTTTTAATTTGCATTTCTTTATCTCAGTTCATTTCCTGTGTGGTTTTTCAAATGAGAAATCTGACTAGAGTAGACATTTCTATGGGGCTGCTAGGCCTCCATTCTTTTAATTATTGTTGATGTTGTTGTTATTATTATTATTTTGATTGATTAATTTTAGAGAGAGAGAGAGGAAGGGACAGAGACAGAGAAACAGGAACATTGTTCTGTTCCTGTATGTGCCCTGACTGGGGTTTGATTAAACAGGCAACCTGTGCTTTAGGATGATGCTTTAACCAGCAGAGCAATACGGCCTTTGTTTTTATTTTTAAAGCTGTTGGGAGGTGGCGGACTTTGGCATGCAGCCTGAGGCTGTCAGTATAGCTTGCATCCTCCTGGCCATAGGCATTGCTTAAGAACACACATGTGACCCAGTTTGGTTCCACGCAGTCAAGGCCCAGAACTTCTTTTGAACCTGTTGAGTGAGAAAAGCCCTTCTATTTTGCTTTGGTTTAGAAGAAAAGAATATAAATCTGTGGCTGAGGGCAGCCATTTTATCCTCTCTCCTGTCACCATAATACTTGTGGCTTCTGAGGGGTGGAAACAATACAAAGGGAAGCAGAGCCAGGAATGGGGAGACTCTGGGTTCTGATGACATTTTCTATTGTTTGCAGAAGGGGCTACCCCACCCCGGCCTGTTTGCTTGTGAGTCCTGAGAGAGAGGGAAACAGTTTGCCCTGCCTGCTTGCTCACCCACCATTATGAGACTTTAATAAAAGGAATGGCCCACCGTTTTTTGACTCCTTAGTTTGTCTACCTTCTGCCCAAATCCAATGTGAACCTGCATGGCCACCGGCCCTACATACTCACTAAATTCATATGTTGAAATCTTAAGCCCTAGTAGGATGGTACTGATAGGGTAGATCCTTTGGGAGTGATTAGGTCATGAGGGTGGAGCCCTCATGAGTGGGATTAGTGCACTTATAAAAGAAATAATAAGCACTCAAATAGTAACTGCTGTTAATATTTGTGTACCTAGAATTACAGTCTCTTCATTTATCTCTTTAAATATAGAGTCTTTGTACCTAGAATTATAAATATTTTAAGATTCCTAACACAGTTGTCAACTTTTTCTTTTTTTCAATAAAGAGGTGTTTTTGGTTTTACACTCCCAGGAACAGATGAGTATTCTTAGAGAGTTTATTCTCTTTTTACAAGTAACAAATTTTTTTACCCTCTCTATAGTATTTTAAATGTTTGTGTTTTTCTCTGTTAATAGTAATATCGTCTGTTAGAACCTGAAGTTATGGGCTTCCCAAATAATTGTGTGCTTATGCATTTCTCCTGGTACTTCTTAGTTTTCATTTTATATATTTCATCAAATAATAGTATATACCTATTATTTGTGAATTAGATTTTTTAAATTACCATTTTTAACACTTAATAATTTGAATCTTAAGTGTGATTTTATCTAAAATTAATATGCTGCCCCTGGAGATTATTGGTTTTGTTTTGGTGTTTGATATATTTCCCACAAGGTTTTTACTTTTTAACCTATTTTAATCATTCTGATTCTGTTGTTTCTTTTGTAAGCAGTCTATACTATATAATATCTTTATCATTTAATCAATACATTTATGGTATTCACATTTATAATATAAAGTGTTTGAACTGTTGTCATCTTATTTTATGGTTTATCTTTTCTTGTCATGATTAATATTTTCTAACTTTTTTATCACTTTTTCCATAGATGGCCTATGTTTGTTTGCTTTTTTACTCTTTCAATAATTGAAAGGTACACAAGAGGTTTACTTTGTTTTTAAAAACAACCGTCCATCTACATTTTAAATTTTTAGTAAGAATTAAATAGCATCTCTTTGATATCCTTATATGTCACTTTTATTTTTGACTCATTTTATATTCCTGGACTTTTAAAGTTTTATCTTGGGTAACAGGTCATAGGAGTAGTTAAATTAATATTCCTGACATTACATATATTTTATATAATGTTTTGAGATTTTTATTCCATTATTTTTACAATAATTTTTTATAGTTAATAATTACTTACATTCAGTGCTCATCATCAGTCCTTTTATACAACAACATTGTTTAAAATATTGTTTTTAATTTTGATGCCATTCCTAGTTGACTGACTGCCTTTGAAGGTTTAGGATAACCTGACCTCATTCGTACTCTTTCCTCTCCAAATTCTAAAGAATTGATAACAGACATGGGGAGCCAAGTGGGATCAATAATGCCTAAAGTGCCCTGGCAGATGGTGCAGTGGATAGAGCATCCTCCTGGAGTGCTGAGGTTGCCCGTTTTATCTTGTGTCACTGGCTTGAGCCTAAGGTCACCAGCTTGATCCCAAGGTGCCAGCTTGACCCCAACATCACTAGTTCAAGCCCCAGTCAGGGCACATATAAAAAGCAATCAATAGAACAACTAAATGGAACAATGAGTTGATGCTTTCTCTCTCTCTCTCTTCCCTACTTCCTCACTATCTCTCTCTCAAAATAAAGAAAGAGAGAGAGAGAGAGAAAGAAACAAAGAAAGAAAAAGAAAAAAAGAACAAAAGAAAGAGAGAAAGATTATAATGCCCCAAACCCAATGCTCCCTGGATGTATCGGTCAGAGTTCATTTGCAGAGATTTCAGTGGAGAGAAATAAATGCACTCCTGCTGGCTTAAGCAGGAAAAATTATAAGGTATTAAATAGTTTATAGAAATCATCAGAAAGGCTGAGAAATAAGTTCTATCTAGGATGACTTACAAGAGCGACTCCCAAGCCACAGTCCAGAACTAGACCATCTAGGGAGCTTCTCCCTCTCGTGTAATCAGGAAGCATTCAGCTCCAGAGCCATCCTGTCAATGCCATGATCCAAGGAAACTGCTTCTATTGTTGCTGGCTACACAACCCTGCCCCACCTGTTATAACATGTGCCAGCAAAGTGGATGGCCCATAACCTGCCTTTTGACAGGCATGAAGCCAGGGACTGACTACTAATACTGCCCCGGAAAAACCATGGGCCTTCATGACTCTTCATGGCTCATCAGCAGAAATAGCAGCAGCAGCTGGAGAAGATAGTTTCTGCAACACTAGTTCTTTTCTAAATCTCCTGGGAGTGTATTTGATTGGTCCAAACTAAATCATACCAGACACTATAGCTGCAAAAGAGCCTATTGATTGAATTGTTTAGTTTTTTTATTCCCTACTGTACAAGAATATTTTCTAGAAGGAGAATGGATGTGTGTCCAAAGCCAATCTTCCCTGCTCTAGTATTAGAGCTGAGAAAGCTATCAGTTTGAACAGGTTTTCTCCAATTCTATTTCTATTGTTTCTGTTATATGTTTTCTGGTTACCACTTTGGGAAAAGCCATAGTCCTAAACTTGTCTTTTCATCAGTTGGGCTCCACATCTACTATATTTTCATCGTTTCTTTTTTCTTAAATCTCTTCTCTTTTTTGTGTGAATTTTGGATCATTTTCTTTTTGATCAAGTCTGTGTCCAACCTACAGTTTCTTATATTTATAATTCAAATTCTACTTGATGCCTGGTGAACCCTCTCCTGAAGAGAGTGGGTGGGTGTTCCCTATCCTGTTCCAGTTCCCAATGACATTGAGTGTGTCTGTCACTCAGAGATGTTTTTCCCCCATCACCTCAGGCTGCAGTGGACAAGACCATTCACCATGTGTCACCAGAGCTGTCCTGGGGATAGCACTTTCTTCTGGGGATGGTGCCAGCTCCATTGTCTTCATTTGCAACCAAATATTTTTATTGAAAAATTTTGTTCCACAAAATGTAAAGAAAGACAAGTACTTGCTGGAACTGCCCTTAATAAGTACGCCTTTGAGGTAGAGAAATAGTTCTCAAGTCAGGTAAAGAAAGATCGTGTTTGTCGGCTCAGTGTGTGGAAATCCTGGGTTCAATTCCCAGTCAGGGCACACAGGAGAAGCACTCATCTGCTTCTCCACCCTTCCCCCTCTCCTTCCTCACTATCTCTCTCTTCCCCTCCTGCAGCCAAGGCTCCATTGGAGCAAAGTTGGCTTGGGCACTGAGGATGGCTCCATGGCCTCTGCCTCAGGTGCTAGAATGGCTCTGGCCGAAATGGAGCAATGCCCCAGATGGGCAGAGCATTGCCCATGGTGGGCATGCCAGGTGGATCCCGGTCGGACACATGAGGGAGTCTGTCTGACTGTCTTCCTGTTTCTAACTTCAGAAAAAAAAATTAAATAAAGAAAGATCTTGTTTCATGAAATAAAGGTAATGCTTGGTGAACTAATAGTCATTTGCTCCTGTTTTGGGCAGATAAAATAGCCCCCATTTTTTAAGATTAAGTTGACAGAAGACAAAGCCTATGTTTTCCTATCTAGTTCCACTTGTCTGATGACCAATGAAAATTCTTTCACTTTCTATGGAATTCTTCCCAGCGCTAGTGAAGTTGGTCCGAGTTTTCAGTGCTTTTGTGTATAGTCTTTGTATCTGCCTTCCAAGAAAATTCAGTGGAATTGGATTGCCTTTTTTCAGATTCTGTTCAACTGAGAGCTGGTAGCACAATGACACAAGCTTTAAATATGTAATAATATTTGGAATCTATTCTGAAGTCACACAATTTAGTTTAGAAACAATTCTAATTGAGATGAAAGTTGGATTTAGTATCCAGCGAAATAAAAGTCTGTAACATTGGGGGAAAAAAGAGGTGTTTCTAAAATTGAGATTTTATTTCTTCTCTTTTAAGGATATTACACTTTCAAAATTATGCTTGTATAGATAGGCAGGTAAAGATTGACAAAATGTTTTGAAATTTGTGATGTCACTGAATTCCAACCATGAAAATTTTAGAATCTATGAAATCCCCAAATTGCTAGAATTGGATAGAAGAGTGAGGTGCCTGTCTAAATAATGAGTTTGTGTTGGACTTCCATAAGAGACTTGTGCTAATATGATAATTACTAGGCACATCTGTCTATTTAAGTTTAAATTTCAATTAATTATTTAAAAATTTAAAATTATTTCTTTAGTTACGTTATCACATTTTAAGTTTTCAATAGACACACGTGGTTACCATATTGCAATGCACAGATTTGGAACATTTCTCTCATTTCAAAAAGTTTTATTTTATAGTGTTATTCTAGACAACATGTCTTTAAATCTACATTAGCTGATGAACTAAAATACTATTGGGTTTATTATTTTTCCAAGTGAGAGGAGGTGAGATAAATAGACTCTCGCATGCACCCAACTGGGATCCACCCAACTGGGGCCATACTCTCAACTAAGCTATTTTTAGTGCCTGAGGCAGGGGCTTTATGGAGACAGCCTCAGGGTTTGGGTCCAATGCGCTGAAACCAATTGACTCATAGCTGCAGGAGGGGAAGAGAGAGAAAAAAAGAGAAGGGGAGTGGACAGGGGTGGAGAAGCAGATTGTTGCTTTTCCTTTGTGCCCTGTGGGTCCTGGGAATCAAACCCAGGACATCCACATGCCAGGCCAATGCTCTACAACTGAGCCAAACAACCAGGGCCTACTATCGGTTTTAATGCAATGCTTTTGGCGGGGGGGGAGGGGGAGTATTTAAAAATATCTAAGATTATGGACTCTTGGTTTTAGCTGAATTCCATTTTAAAATAACCTCTTTATTTTTAAGTAAATAAAATAGTTCTTTTAGAACATTTTAAATTTACAGAAAAGTTGCAAAGGCATTATAGAGACTTCTCATATCAGCCCCATCAAAAGTTTTCAGTGAAGTCAATAGGTAAGAGAATCGGTATTTATCCAGTTAGACCATTTACATTAAAACTGATTATTGCCTGACCTGTGGTGGCGCAGTGGATAAAGCGACAACCAGGGAACACTGAGGTCGCCAGTTCAAAACCCTGCACTGGTTTGGTCAAGGCACATATGGGAGTTGACGCTTCCAGCTTCTCTCTCTCTCTCTCACTCTCTGTCTCCTCTCTAAAATGAATAAAATAAAAAGAAATTAAAACTGATTATTAATATAGTGAGATTGATAACTATTACATTTATAATTGTTTTCTTGCACTTTTCTCTTTGTCCTCTTGGTTTTCTATTTTCTCTGGTTTTAATTGAGCATTTTATATGATTCTATTTTTTCTCCTCTGTTAGCATATCAGTAACTTAAAAAAAATTTTAGTGGTTGCCTTACAGTTTATAATGTACATTGTTAAACTAATCTAAATCCATCCTTACATGACACTAACACTTCATATGTAGTAGTTACTTTATAACAATATTGTTGGGCAGATAAAATATATTATGCTCACTTTGTTAAAGATGGCGCTGCCCACATGGAAGTTCATTGATATTAATGTGTGTTCTGGGACAGGCTGTAAGCAGGCAGGGTTGTTATAGCCTAAGGCTTAGTTTTAAGAGTAAGCTTTTCCCCACACCCTTGACTGATTGGATGATGTGGGGTGGTGCACTATCATGAGGAATCCTCCCATTATGCCTCAGATAAGTGACTTTGTATCAGAGACTTCCTTGTTTGTAGATTGGATTAAAGGTTTTGAGTCTATGCTATAAAGTGGGGCAGACCAGGAACTTGCTCTCTCGGTTCCTGCTATCACCATTGCAGGGACCTTCCTGATCCCTTGCCTTCCATGGGAAAAGCTGGTTTTCTGCTTTTCCCTTGTCTTCTCTTGTGGCTTGCCTGTCTTGGTGAGACGCCAATAAACAGAATGGCCTACTGTAAAGCCAGTAGTCGCGGTCAGGATCACAGCCTCCTGACCAAAGAAGGTTCGCATTGGATTCAGACACTCGGTAATGAAACAATGGAGCCAAGAACTGGTGAGCCATCAGATTTAATTCTAGCTTGCACCCAGTGGGCAAACAAAAACACACACTGGGCTCCAAAACCCACTCATTCACTGCTCACAAAGCTACTGACTTATCCGAGTTTCCTAGAATCAAAGGATTCTAGCTCACCAGACTTATTCACCTCTGTTCCCCATCTCCTTCTCCAGCACAAACTCTGCATAAACTGCCTTCTCCCTCAGCACTCTGCCATCTTAGCTGCTTCTCCTGGCCTCCACATGGCCTTCATCTGCTCTCCTCTCTGGTACTAATCTCAGAAACCCAGGAACCGACAGAGCAAGCACTTGGCCTGCCCCACTTTATAGTGTAGAAATCCAAACCCTTAATCCAATCTACAAACAAGAAAGTCTCTGATACAAAGTCACCCATCTGAGGCATAATGGGATTCCTCATGATAGTGCACCACCCCACATCATCTAATCAGTCAAGGATGTGGGGAAAAGCTTACTCTTAAAACTAAGCCTTAGGCTATAACGACCCAGCCTGCTTACATACATTACAGCCTTTCCCCCACACCCATCTCAACCATAAGGGCAAATAATATCACCTGGGTGATGGGCTTTCATGTGGGCAGCGCCATCTTTAACAAAGTGAGCATATTATATTTTATCTGCCCAACACCTACCACCCTCTGACTGTGCCATTTCTTAACCGTCAGCCCGAATCCAATGGGAACCTGCATGTGAATGGCCACGATGGTGGCTCCTGGCCTTACAAATATATTCTCAATTCTTCCTGCTCTTGTGGCATTGCAATAGTTTATTTCACTTATCCATATGTTATAATCAATAATCACTCAAAACACTGTTACTAATATTGCTTTGATGAAAGAGATCTTTTGATTAAGAATAAGAAAAAAATAGAAGATTTTATTTTGTTTTTATTCATTTCTTCTCTGACATACTTTCTTTATGTTGATTCTCACTTGTCATTTTCTTTTTGCCTGAATAACTTCTTTTAACATTTCTTACAAGGCTGGTTTTCTTGTGATGAATTCCCTCACTTTTTGCTTGTCCAAGAAAGTCTTTATGTTTCCTTTACTTTTGAAGGATAATTTTCTGGACATAGAATTTTAGGTTTTCTTTCAACACTTTAATTAATTCTACTTCCTTACAGTTTAGTGTATAGAATTTCTAGTCCAGCTGTCTGGAGGGAGGGAGAAAGTCAGTAAATAGTCAGCTAAATATACAGAATGATGACAGTCTTTGGAAAAGAGAATAGATGAAATTGGGTAAAAGTTAGGAGGTGGATTAGGCATTACTAAGGAGGTATTTTTATAGATGCCACTGATTTTTGTTAGCACAGTTCTTGTTTATGTATGAGTGTTGGGCAGATAAAATATATTATGCTCACTTTGTTAAAGATGGTGCTGCCCACATGGAAATTTGTTGATATTAATGTGTGTTCTGGAACAGGCTGTGGGCAGGCCGGGTCATTATGGCCTAAGGCTTAGTTTAAGAGTAAGTTCTTCTCCACACCCTTGACTGATTGGATGATGTAGGGTGGTGCACTCTCCTGAAGAATCCCATTATACAGAGACTTCCTTGTTTGTATAATTGGATTAAAGGTTTTGAGTCTATGCTATAAAATGGGAGAGAGCAGTAGCTTGATCTCTCTCTTGGTTCTTGGTTCCGGAGGTATTAGAGAGGAAAGCAGAGTAAGGCCACATGGAGGAGAGGAAGCAGTCAAGATGGCAGAGTGCTGAGGAAGAGTTTGTGCAGGAGGAGATGGGAAATAGAGGTGAATAAGTCTGGTGAGCTAGAAACCTTTGATTCTAGGAAACTCGGATAAGTCAGTAGCTTTGTGAGCACTGAATGTGTGGGTTTTGGAGCCCAGTGTGTGTTTTTGCTTGCCCGCCGGGTGCAAGCTAGAATTAAAGCTGATGGCTCACCAGTTTGTGGCTCCTGTGTTTCATTACCGACTGTTCGAATCTAATGCGAACCTGCACTGGCCGGGTGGCTGTGATAGTGGCCCTGGCTACTGGCTTTACAATGAGGTTGTTAGCCTTCCTCAGGATTACAGTCCTTAAGGCCCACAGGATCATCACTAATTCTGGGTAAGGGTGTATAGTTAAAGTCCTCCTCCTTTTTTTGGTATTTATTTACTGTAAAGCCAGTAGCCGCGTGTAAAGCCAGTAGTCAAGGCTGGGATCACAGCAGCCTGGCCAGTGCAGGTTCACATTAGATTCGAACAGTCGGTAGTAAAACAATGGAGCCAAGAACTGGTGAGCCATCAGCTTTAATTCTAGCTTGCACCCGGCGGGCAAGCAAAAACACACACTAGGCTCCAAAACCCACACATTCAGTGCTCACAAAGCTACTGACTTATCTGAGTTTCCTAGAATCAAAGGTTTCTAGCTCACCAGACTTATTCACCTCTGTTTCCCATCTCCTCCTGCACAAACTCTTAACAAACTGGCTTCTTCCTCAGCACTCTGCCATCTTGGCTACTTCTCCTCCACATGGCCTTAATCTGCTCTCCTCTCTAATACTAACCTCAGGAACTCAGGAACCAAGAGAGAGATCAAGCTACTGCTCTCTCCCACTTTGTACCGTAGAATCAAACCCTTTAATCCAATTATACAAACAAGGAAGTCTCTGATACAAAGTCTCCCATCTGAGACATAATGGGATTCCTCAGGAGCGTACCACCCTACATCATCCAATCAGTCAAGGGTGTGGAGAAGAACTTACTCTTAAAACCAAGACTTAGGCCATAACGACCTGGCCTGCTTACATTACAGCCTTTCCCCCACACCCATCCCAAGCATAAGGGCAAATAATATCACCTGGGTGACGGGCTTCCATGTGGGCAGCACCATCTTTAACAAAGTGAGCATAATATATTTTATCTGCCCAACACCGAGGCCACCATTACAGCCACCTGGCCCATGCAGTTTCACTTTAGATTCAAACAGATGGTAATGAAACAATGGAGGCAAGAACCGGTGTGCCATTATCTTTAATTGTAGCTTGCACCTGGTGGGAAAGTAAAAACACACACTGGACTCCAAAACCCACTCATTTAGTGCTCACAAAGCTACTGACTTATCCCAGTTTTCTACAATCAAAGGTTTCTAGCTCACTGGCCTTAATCACCTCTGTTCCCCATCTCCTTCTCCTGTACAAACTCTGCACAAACTGGCTTCTCCTTCAGCATTCCTCCATCTTGGCTGCTCCTCCTGGCCTCCTCCATATGGCCTTTTTCTGCTCTCTGCTCTCTAATGCTAATATCAGGAACCAAGAGAGAGCAAGCTCCCAGTCTGCCCCACTTTATAGTGTAGATTCAAAACCTTTAATCCAATATACAAACAAGAAGTCTCTGATACAAAGTCACTTATCTGAAGCATAATGGGATTCCTCATGAGAGTGCACCACCCTACATCAAAAAGGGTGGGCAAAACCCTGCACTGGTCTGGTCAAGGCACATATGGGAGTTGATGCTTCCAGCTCCTCCCCACTTTCTCTCTTTCTTTCTCTCTCTCTCACTCTGAGTCTCCTCTCTAAAATGAATAAAATAAAAATAAAATAATTAAAAAAAATTTAAAAAAAAAGGGTGGGAAAGACTTAGTCCTAAAACCAAGCCCCAGGCTACAAGTATCCTGCCTGCCCACAGCCCTTCCCCAACACGCATTAATATAATCATGCTCATCCCAAGCAAGAAGGGCAACCAATATGATCACCTGGGCGATGGGCTTACATGTGGGTAGTGCCATCTTTAACAAAGTGAGCATAATATATTTTATCTGCCCAACATTTACTTAAGATTATTTTTAAATAAGAGGTTAATTACATACAAGAGAAAATATCAGTGACCTTGAGTTAAGTAAATATTTCTTAAATATAACACAAAATACACAAGTTACAGAAGAAAAAAATAAATAGATTGAACTTTATCAAAGTTAAACATTTGTTCTTCAAAAGATTTAATTAAAAAAGTGGAAAGGCAAGCTACAGACTGGGAGAATATATTTTCAAAACATGTCTGACATTATGACATATATCTATTGCATATATAAGTGATAATCTGTAAAAATGACATACTACTCTTATAATTTAATTATAAGACAGAAAATACCTAACTAAAAGACACACAAAAGATTAGAATAGGTATTTTCCTGAAGAAGATATACAGATAGAAAATGAAAACATGATAAGATGCTTAGCATCATTAGTCATATGAAAATACAAATTAAACCACAATGAGATGTTTCAGTGCTCACACTAGACTGGCTAAAATGTAAAATACTGACCATACCAGGTGTTGACAAGAATATGGAAGAACTGTAACTTTAATAAAGCTTTAAAAAGAAAAATATTAAATAAGTACAATTAAAAGTAAATGAGTAAAATAGGTATACATCTGATATATCAGATGCTCAGCATTAATTCATCAAAAAATGCAAACCCAAACCAAACCGCAATAAAATATAACTTCATATCAACTAGGTGCCAATTTAAAACAAAACAAAACAAACAAACAAAAAATAAGACAAGAAATAGAATGAGGATGCAGAGAAAATGTAACCCTTGGAACTCACATACATTGCTGGTGGGAATGTAAATGGTGCAGCCACTGTGGAAAACAGGATGGTAGTTTCTCAGTAAATTAAACAGATTATCATATGATCTAGCAATTCCACTGGGGGAAGATACATAGGAACTGAAAGCAGGGACTTAAACAGACGTTTGTCACCAATGTTTCTAGCAACATGGTTCACAATAGCCAAAATGTGAAAACAACCCAAATGAAAATCAAAGGATGAATGGCTAAAGAAACTATTTTTATGTATACACACACACACACACACACACACAATGGGATATTATTTAACCTTAAAAAGGAATAAAATTCTGATAAATGCTAAAAATGAATTAACCTTGTGGACATTGAGTGCAATAAACCAGACACAAAAGGACAAACATTGTGTGATCCCACTTATTTGAGGTAGCTGGAATAGTCAAAATTATAGTCTCAATAAATTTAAGCAGATTGAGACCATTTCAAGCATCTTCTCTGATAACAATGATATGAAACTAGAAATCAACTACAATAGCAAAATTGAAAAACATTCAAATACTTGGAAGCTAAATAGCATGTTATTAAATAACGAATGGATTAACAATGAGTACAAAGAAGAAATAAAAAAGTTCCTAGAAATAAATGATAATGAGCATACATCAACTCAAAATTTATGGGACAAAGCAAAAGCAGTCCTGAGAGGAAAGTATACCTTAAGAAACAAGATAAAGCTCAAATAAACAACTTAACCCTGAATCTAAAAGAAGTAGCAAAAGAACAACAAATAAACCCCAGAAAAGTAGAAGGAAGGAAATAATAAAGATCAGAGCAGAAATAAATGACATAGAGGCTGTTGGGCAGATGAAATATATTATGCTCACTTTGTTAAAGCTGCCCACATGGAAGTTCATTGATATTAATGTGTAATGGGCGACAGGCTGTAAGCAGGCCAGTCGTTATAGCCTAAGGCTTAGTTTTAAGAGTAAGCTTTTCCCCACACCGTTGACTGATTGGATGATGTGGCGTGGTACACTCTCATGAGGAATCCTCCCAGTATGTCTCAGATAAGTGACTTTGTATCAGAGACTTCCTTGTTTGTAGATTGGATTAAAGGTTTTGAATCTATGGTATAAAGTGGTGCAGACCAGGAGCTTGCTCTCTTAGTTCCTGAGGTATTAGAGAGGAGAGCAGATTAAGGCCACATGGAGGCCTGGACAAGTAGCCAAGATGGCAGAGTGCTGAGTGAGAAGCCAGTTTGTGCAGAGTTTGCACTGGAGGAGATGGGGAACAGAGGTGAATAAGTCTGGTGAGCTAGAATCCTTTGATTCTAGGAAACTCGGATAAGTCAGTAGCTTTGTGAGCAGTGAATGAGTGGGTTTTGGAGCCCAGTGTGTGTTTTTGCTTGTCTGCCGGGTGCAAGCTAGAATTAAGGCTGATGGCTCACCAGTTCTTGGCTCCGTTGTTTCATTACCGACTGTCCGAATCTAATGCGAACCTGCACGAGACAGGCTGCTGTGATGGTGGTCCTGGCTATTGGCTTTACAGAGGCTAAAAAAAAAAATACAGAAGACCAATGAAACCAAGAGCTGATTCTTTGAAAAGGTAAACAAGATTGACAAAGCTTTAACCAGACTCATCAAGAAAAAAAGAGAGAGGACTCAAAAAAATAAAATAAAATTAGAAATGAAAATGGAGAAGTAACAACTGGCACTGCAGAAATACAAGGGATTGTAAGAAAATATTATGAAGATCTATATGCCAAAAGATTGGATAATCTTGGTAAAATAGATAAATTCCTAGAAACATACAATCTTCCAAGACTCAATCTGGAAGAATCAGAAAACCTAAACAGACCAATTACAACAAATGAAATTGAAACAGTCATCAAAAAACTCCCAACAAACAAAACTTCTGAACCAGATGGCTTCACAGGTGAATTTTACCAATTTTCAAAGAAGAACTAACATCTGTCCTTCTCAAGCTATTTCAAAAAATTCAAGAGGAGAGAAGATTTCCAAGCTCCTTTTATGAGGCAAGCATTATCCTCATTCCAAAACCAGGTAAAGACAACACAAAGAAAGAAAACTATAGACCAATATCCTGATGATTGTAGATGCTAACATTTTTAGCAAAATATTAGCAAACCAGAATTTCATCTTGGGAAGATAAATTTCTGGAGATGAATAATGAAAGGCAGAAACTGTAGACCGAACAGAAAACAAGAGGCTGGTGTACTCCAAAAGGAAAGTTTATTTTAAAAGAGCCTGGGTACAGGTGGGCTGAGACCAATGAAGGGTGTCAGCCCTGAGCTGTGGGAGGAAGCGTTAGATATAGGGGTTGCTGCAGGCATTTGCTGGCATGGGGTTGGGTGCACCTGGACATGCTCAGATTAGCATATTTTGGTTTGTGGCCTTGGTCACTGACTTGACATTGAGCAGGAGG
This sequence comes from Rhynchonycteris naso, assembly GCA_037038555.1. Classification (NCBI taxonomy): domain Eukaryota; kingdom Metazoa; phylum Chordata; class Mammalia; order Chiroptera; family Emballonuridae; genus Rhynchonycteris; species Rhynchonycteris naso. The sequence goes on from CM073000.1 coordinate 23,698,507, forward strand.
AGGGGGATTCAGCTGCAGAAACACCTCTTCTGCAAGTTCTTTCTGATGTAGTTTAGGTCTAATCAGCATGGTCCCGTCTGGTGTCCTTGGTAAATCTTGAAGGCAGCCAAGAAGTCAGGTGTCTTCCAGGAACAGTTGGGACCTGGCACCTGTGAGCATGTGGCTAGGCTTTCACAAACAACTATTGTGATTTAAACTCCCCTAATTGTCAGGTCCCTTCCCATCTAAGCTTTCCCTGACATTCCTGCAAAGGTAAACTTTTTTTTTTATTTTGCACTGATAAGATAACCCTTTTGTTTATTTTTTTAATTAATTATTATTTTTTTAATGAAAACATCTCCAGGTTATCTTAACATTCAATTGTGTTGCATACCCGTCACCAAAAGTCAAATTGTCCTCTGTTACCTTCTATCTGGTTTTCCCTGTGTCCCTCCCCTCCTCACTATCCTACCCTTCCCTCCCTCCCCCCACCCCATAACCACCACTCTCTTGTCCATGTCTTATAGTCTCACTTTTATGTCCCAAAAGGTAAACTTTTTGCTACAGTTCAAAGTAAAGGCCAGGAAGCCATTAAGAGAAAGAATAGCAAGCAAATTAACTGCAGCCTCACAGTGGGGGGGTGAGAATGTTCTATATGGAACCCTTTCTCTTCCTTCAGGTCTGCACTGTTTTCGGATGGCAGCTGAGTAGTCATTTTATCTATCGGACACATAGTAGTTATATACACAATAGTGTGAATGTACCTGTTGGTAGTCAACTCTACACTACAACATGAGAAATGTAAATTTTATGTTTATTTTATTACAATAACATTAAAAGAAATTTAATCTATTAAATAGGATTCCTCAGGGGCAAGCATTTTCTTTTTTTCTTTTTTCTTTTCTTCTTTTATTTCCCCCATCTGAACTGAGTGAGTTTTATAAGAATTAGAAGCTTTGGCAGGTGGAGGGGTGGTGGTGGTGGTGGGGTGGGCAGCATTCCTCAGGGAAAGAATTTTCTGAATGACAGTAGATGAAAAGGTGCACAAACCTAAGATAAACCCAAGGTATTATCTTAGGCTAAAGTCATTGTATGCTAAAGAGGGAGAGGGAGATTCTTGTTGAAAGGAAGGCTGAACTACCAGTTTATCCTGCTAGCCTGCTCCTCTGCATAACTGGTACATAACCGAGTTTCTTATCCCTTGGCCTACAAATGGCTTCATTCATTCTGTTCTTCCCGAGTCTTGTTTTCCCTAGCTGTCATGCTGTGATGACAATATCTGCTCCCCTACAACTTTATAGTGTCATTTGAAGATGGGCTAAAATTAAATAAGCCTGTAAATTGCCTTTAGTTCCCCAGAGACTAAGTGGTGCTATTTCTGTCAGCTGCTCAGCTGATGTGAGTGCAGTGTCCGTCATTGGAGTCCTACTGCTTTGTACTACGAGACAACAGGACAGATGACACAGATGATATTTATCAGGGATTGTGGCTAAGGGTCTTTTCATTTAGATTGGCCCTCATCTCTACACTACTTATAAAAAGAAGCATCCTAAAAGCAACATACACGTGGAAGGAAATACAGTTGAGATGCCATAGCTGAGACAGTCTTGCAAGTATTCATGATTTTCTTCTGTTTCTTTGCATTGTTTTATCACTATAAAAGAAATAGACAAGATTTCTGGGGCACGTTGCTAGATTTTGCTGAAAGAGAAAGCATGATTTTAATTGGTTAATCTCACTGTAGGAAAAGAAAGACACCTTTCCTGATTCTCTCTTAAATTCAGTAGGTGGGGCCTGTGAATTCAACCGACAAAAGACAAATTAACAAGAGCAGGCACGACAGGAGTGTCACAGAAAAGAAGTGAAATCTCCAAAGGAGTGATTAGGCCCAGGGGCTTGTATACCATTTTAACATAAGGTGATAAGTTGTGGAGAAGGGCGTGACAAAGGACAAGGGGCTTGGGGTTCTAGTGGCACTGAATTGTGGGCAGGTTCATGTGTATGGAGGAAACTAATGGAAGAGCAGGGTTTTTTAATTCAACTTTGTGTATGCAGACTCAAGTGTGTGCCATCTCCAGGATGGGTCACAGTCATTCTCCTTGTTAGGGAAAGGTGGGGAGGGTCACCTTCAGGAAGGGAAACTTACTCCTGTTTTTAGGCAGAGTGATGAAAGAGAGTTCCTTCTGTGTCTGCTGTTTCTTAATTGCATTCATCTGATAATAATCATTATGTCAAAGTAGCACATTTGGGGGGGAGTGTATGCGGATCACCATCATTAGAAAGAGAATGTGTTTTCTTCTCTCTAGGTTACTTTTTATTATAGTTTTAACAATGACTAATTTTGGATTATCCATAATTCTAGGGAACACCCCAAATAGCTATCCATTCTTTCCTTGGATAGTGGTCTCCTGCTGTGTAACTTGGATCCTTCTTTCCCATTACTTACTCAGGCATTCTCATATATCTCTTGGAGTGTGTTGGAGAAGGTACATTTACCCTATATAACCCTTGGGTGGCAGGCAGCTTTGCTACGTCAGGTGGCTGGCTGGTTTCACTTGGAGGCAGGGATAACTCTCAATGAAGTAAACAGGAAGCTCCATCAAGTTCGAGTACGGAAATCTGACTCCTGCTGGTAGTCTGCTGGGAAGGCTGGGAGGGCTGGGCTTTTCCTTTTTCCAAAACCTAAGGATTTCTGGAGAGAGAATCTGTTTTATCCTGTAGGAAATGAGAATTAGAAAGATGTGTTCGGTCAAATGAGTGGTTGGCAAGGGTGGATTTATGGCATAACATTACTTTGCTGGGAGGATGGCTTTGGAATGTGTGATCTTGATGCAGGAGATGGCTGGCAGTCAGGGACAGAAGTACTATGGTGTTGGGCAGATGGAATATATTATTCTCACTTTGTTAAAGATGGAGCTGGCAACGTGCAAGTCCATTGATATTAATGTGTGTTGGGGGACAGGCTGTGGGCAGGCTGGGTCGTTATAGCCTAAGGCTTAGTTTCAAGAGTAAGCTTTTCCCTACACCCTTGACTGATTGGATGATGTGGGGTGGTGCACCCTCATGAGGAATCCTCCCATTATGCCTCAGATAAGTGACTTTGTATCAGAGACCTCCTTGTTTGTAGATTGGATTAAAGGTTTGGATTTCTACACTAGAAAGTGGGGCAGACCTGGAGTTTGCTCTCTCTTGGTTCCTGGGATCAGTAGTAGAGAGGAGAGCAGAGAAAGGCCATGTGGAGGAGAGGAGAGGCAGCCAAGATGGTGGAGTGCTGAGGAAGAAGCCAGTTTCTGCAGAGTTTGTGAAGGAGAAGGAGATGGGGTACAGAGGTGAATAAGTCTGGTGAGCTAGAAACCTTTGATTTTAGGAAACTTGGATAAGTCAGTAGCTTTGTGAGCACTGAATGAGTGGGTTTTGGAGCCCAGTGTGTTTTTGCTTGCCTGCCGGGTGCAAGCTAGAATTAAATCTGATGGCTCACCAGTTCTTGGCTCCGTTGTTTCATTACTGACTGTCCGAATTCAATGAGAACCTGCACTGGCCAGGCGGCTGTGATCCTGACCTCGACTACTGGCTTTACAATTACTGACTGTCTGAATCTAATGTAAACCTGCACTGGCCAGGCGGCTGTGATGGTGGCCGCAGGCACTGACTTTACACATGGCAACTGAGGTAAACAGCATGGGAATAGCTTAGAAGAAAAAAGCAATGACAGCAAAAAAAGCAGCTAAAAGGCAAAATTCAGGACTCCGCGTGCAAGTTATAGGAGAGAGGCATTCCAGTTAGTAGCAGAAGCTACAGGAGAAAAAGAAAGCTATGGGACTTAGGTCTGAGAGAGCAAAGGCCCTGTGTTGGAATGAAATGAATGTCACATCTCTCTGAAGGTGCTTTTAAATCTTTAATATTAGAAAAGAAGGCATAGAAGAGGTAGAGAGAGTTATTTGATGAAGATGGGGGTTGAACGAATGACTTTGTTATATCCAATTTAGAACACACCCTTCCCTTTATTTGAGGTGGGTGTGGAGGTCAAATGTAAATTTAAATTGAATAATATATTTGCCACTAGGTTAAAGTTTCTTGAACCATTTAGTACCCTCAGTCAGTCACCAATGAAACCGTTATTCTCATGCAAATGATTATTTATGTTCAAAGTTGGTATCAGAGGGTCCTCACAAAGCAAACTTATCCTTCACCCTGTAGCCCTTGTCCCCTGCGTGGCCCAGGCTTCAATGGTCTGACACACTTGAGTTAGTGGGTTGGTGGTACATGGGAAAGCAGAGAAATGTGCACTTACCTTGTTTTAGTCAGCAAAATAACCACAATAAATAATTTCATATAAAAATGTTTTTTGATACTTCCTTTCCGCCAAATGAGCAACTTTGAAAGTTGTCTCACCTGCACATTTCTGAGTAAAGGAAACACAGGCCCTGGAATCGAGGGTCACACTGAGTGAGCCTGCATTTGCCTGCCCTTGAAGATCTTGTGGATCTACTTCATACCATATGGTCTCCAAAAATGTGATGCTATCCAGAGCTCGTGAAGGATATTTCCAAAACAATTTGGTTCATAAAACTGTCAGTTGATTTCATACATCTAATTGAAATGTTTTCCATCTAAAATAGGGCAATTAACAGAAGCGGCTCTCTGGTTTATTTACATTGCATATTCCCATAAAGCAGCAGGTTTGCAATAAAGCATTTGACACCCCCATGGTATTTTGGAAAAAAAACAATATACAATCTGGCACAAGTTAGCACCAGTGTGAAATGGCAGGCTGGGGGATGTCTTAAACAGCAGCAACTTTCAAGACTAAATGAAGTGTCATCTTACGGAGTCTGCTGTTAATGCAATTTAAATTACTCACCTGAAATTAATATTCTGCTGAGGGACATAAAGCAATTTAAGGGACCACATAATTTCCGATCACTTTAATGACATTATGTGGTCATGGACTGCTCCCTTGTCTAATATAGTAACATTCCATTTTTTTTTAACACTAAATACATTTTTCCATTTTAATTACTTGGCTTCTGAAAAAAAGAGAGAGAGGAGCTATTCATTCCCTGCAGATGGTTACCAATTTGAGATTTTTGCTTTGCTTCATTAGAACTAGGTAAACATGACCTTGACATACTTATTATCTATCATCCGTAGTATTCTTATAGAGGAGAGTGAAAATCAAAGAACTATGATCTGCTGTGTGAGTCCTCAAACTCATTTAAGCCCATATAAGACCAATTTCATTTTGTCCCCTCTCTAGCTAGACGTAGTGACACTTGCCCCATCTTACTTCTTTCTACTTTGGTACGTGCAAATATCAATGGAAGAAAGCAGTTTTTATAACTAATTGCCTAGGTCTCTTGAGGAAAGAAGAAAACGCTTGATTCTTTCCAGATGAGGAAGAGATTTACGGTTTCTAGGTTTCTAGGTTGTTGGGTTGATTGGATGAGATAACGAAAAGACAAATGTGTTGACTGTTTAGACATCCTGGAGTTCGCGTTGTATCAGAGAGAGGATTAAAAATACAGAGAGCAGCCTTTTAGAGTTGGTTTGCAAAACAAGGTGTGAAACATAGCGAAATGGAATATGCCTAGTGCATATCCTGTTAAATTTTCTGTAGCGTTCTTTGCTTTTAGCCCCACGGTCATGAAAATCTGTGCCCTCTGGCAGAAAGAACAGGCTCATGAGGCCATCGAGACCTGGTGGTGGTTCTCAATTTTAGCTTCAGAGAGAAGCACAAGGGGGCGTCTTCTTCCCCCAGTGCTCAAGTTGCATTTAAGAACAAATCGGAATCTCTAAGAGTGCGGTCTAGGCATTTTATATATATTTTAATGTTTCACAAGTGATTATAATGTGCAGCCAAGGTTGAGAACTACTGTGGTATAGACACTATGTGGGCAAAGGCATCTGTGTCGGCATCACTATTTTATGAATTATTCAATTATCTATTTAATCTTACTGTTGACTTATAGTTTAAAGAGAAAAAAGCAAATTCCATTAATTTAGAGTTGATCAAAGTGACAGTAAAGTTCTCTAGGGCAAGGACTGGCTCCAATTTCTTTTAGTTCAGTTTCTAACACAGTGACTAGCATATAGTAGTTGCTTGGTGGACATTTCCCAAATAAATGCTTAGTCTGCCCATTTAAAGTTTATTTTCATGGAAATTATTTATTGCCCTTATGAGACGTTGTTAACGAAGTATACATACAAATATTTCGGAAGGATATTTTGCGTATTCAGTACATCCCACTTGAAGTAATTCAACTTCAGTAAAGCAATGCATATTTTTCCCAAAAGAATTTCACCACTGGGTAGAATACATCTTCCTTAAATGATTTGAATAGAATTAACTTTTATATTTGGAAACTGAGGTAATCAAAATTAATCAGTAATCTAAGCTTATAGCAGGCATTGGTCACATGTTTGAATGAATGGAAGAATGGAGGTGTGACTGACGAATAATATTGCAGAGAATTAATAACTTTACAGAATGGTTCATTTAATAAATAATAACAGCATATATTTCTCAGGTGAAATAATTTCTAGGCATCGGAAGCATACCCTTATAACAGAATGAATTTTATATTTCAAAATTCCTTCCTTCCTTTTCCCCTTTTTCTTTTCCTCCCTCCCTCCCTCCTTCCTCTTTTTCCTCTCTCCCTCCCTCTCTTTATCTATTTATTTGCATACCTACCTATTGCTAAAGGATTTTTTTTTCTTCCTGCATTCTACTTTTATTCCACTCATTAGACTGAGATTTTGGAATCATCTAGCCACAGATATACCAGGTTCATACCAGACAGAGATTTCTGTGAAACTGAAACACAGAAAAAATAAATAAGGTGCATGTTTTGAATGACTCTGTTTAGAGTGTTTAATATCAGAATTTATTCAACACTAGTATTGAATAGTCGAATTTTTGTGGTCAAATTCAAAGATGCCACACAAACACAAATAATTTAGAATGACTGAATGTTTGGTTTTAATGAGTAGGTGACATAAAATTAGATTAAAGTTGTAATTAGACAATTAATAGTTGCTTTCTAATATAACTAAGATTTCTATTCAATAATACCTGTTTTTTTTTGTTTTTGTTTTTGTTTTTGTTTTTTACAGAGACAGAGAGAGATAGAGTCAGAGGGAGGGATAGATAGGGATAGACAGACAGAAACAAAGAGAGATGAGAAGCATCAATCATCAGTTTTTCGTTGTGACACCTTTGTTGTTCATTGATTGCTTTCTCATATGTGCCTTGACCACGGGCCTTCAGCAGACTGAGTAACCCCTTGCTCGAGCCAGCGACCTTGGGTCCAAGCTGGTGAGCTTTTGCTCAAAGCAGATTAGCCTGCGCTCAAGCTGGCGACCTCAGGGTCTCGAACCTGAGTCCTCAGCATCCCACTCCGATTCTCTATCTACTTGCGCCACCTCCTGGTCAGGCAATACCTGTTTTTTTAAAAAAGATTTTATTTATTGAATTTAGAGATAGGAGAGAGAGGACAGAGAGGGAGCAGGAAGCATCAACTCATAGTACTTGCTTCTCATATGTGCCTTGACCAGGCAAGCCCAGAGTTTTGAATCAGCAACGTCAACATTCCAGGTTTAGGCTTTATCCATTGCACCACCACAAGTTAGGCAATAATACCTGCTTCTTAAGTTTAAAAGATAAAATACTAAAATTTGAAATATTACTGAATATCAATCTGTCACCAGTTTATTATGTCAATAATGTTTATAGATAATCTGATTGATTATTTTAATACACACATATGTAACAGATAGACTTGAATTTAAAAAAAATTATTTTGAATTTATTGTGATGACATGGTTCACCATACTGTTCAGGTTTCAAGTGTTATACTACTCAATATGTCACCGTCTACTTACCACATCATGCACCCTGTGCCCCAGGCAAAGTCAGTCCCCATTTCCTCCCTTTGGCCCCCCTTCCCCTACTTCACAACCCCCCTTTTCTCTGGCTGTTGCCATCCTGCTGTTTGTATGTGTTATGTATATGGTTTTTGACTAATACCTTCACCTTCTTTCATTCAGTCCCCTCATCCAACATCCCTCTAAATTTGTTTTTGCTATAGCAAAATTTTAATTTATAAATTTTATAAAATAATACCTTTTGAATTTGGAATTTTCAATAACATATGAATATTCTTGACTCATTGATATACAGAAACATCAAACAATATGCTTAGGTCTCTAAAATCTTGAAATTTAACAATTTTCATATGTTGTTGACCATTTAAAGTGAAAACTTAAAATTATACAGGTGCATGTTTTCTTGAGGAAAAAAAAATAACTTAGTTTTTCTTAAACATCTTTATCATTTGCTTTTAGGAAAACCAGTACCAAATATGTGTTCCAGAGCAGAGCTCTTGTGGCATGTCAGATCTAGGAACACAACTTATTTTACAAAGTACAGTGCTTTATATGCTATTTTTAGTTTTGTATTATAATAAGTTTTAACTCTTATGAATCACTTTACTCTAAAAAGTGAATTGTGCCATTTAAAACTTTTTATTTGAAAACAAAAAAGTTTTCTGCCATTCAATAGATATAATAGGCAAAAGGAAGACTAAAGTGGTACACTTGAAATCTGTCTTTATACATATTATGAGCATATCTAAATACTCATTTAAATAGACATTGAACTGATAATGGGCAGTTGGTAATCTTATCGTTACCCAAGTAATCTAAAGAAATGAGGTTAGTGCTTTGAAAGGCTGTCATAACAAGAGTTAATGAAATGCATATTTTCATACAATCATAAAAAGGAATGTTGTTGCTTAGTGTGTTGTAATAATCATTTCCTATTTTTAAATTTTATTTTTTTCATTTGAAAATGATTGCTAATTTTTTTCACACTAATGATTATTCCTTGTTCAATCTCATTACTAAATGAAATAAAATAAATCATTGAGTTGATATCCAAAGGAAAAGCTTGGCTAACCTTCCTCAAGGTTCATGTGGTTAAATACACACACACACACACACACACACACACACACACACACACACACACACGGTCTCACCAGGTAATTTAAGATTTAATAAGGGCACATAAAACACATACTTAATGCATTATTAGAAAGAATATTTAGGACAGGCATACATTAGACAAAGACTAATTATTTGCCAAATTTTTATTCTACTATATTTAATTTAAAATTATAAATGCTGAAATATTGGAGATATTTACTTTTCTGGACTGAGATTTGGAGGTGACTTCAAATACAGTCCGTATTTTTATTTAGTTTTATTCTGATACTCATTTATTATTTAGTTTCATCTTGCTTTTATTTTTAAAAATATTATTTTGATTATTATCTTTTATTTTTAGTGAGAGAGAGGGATGGAGGACAAACAGGGACAGACAGGAAGGGAGAGAAATGAGAAGCATCAACTCATAGTTGTGGCACCTTAATTGTTTTTGTTTTTTTTTCACAGGGACAGAGAGAGACTCAGAGAGAGGGATAGATAGGGATAGACAGACAGGAATGGAGAGAGGTGAGAAGCATCAATCATTAGTTTTTAGTTGTCATTGTGACACCTTAGTTGTTTATTGATTGCTTTCTCACATGTGCCTTGACCGCGGGCCTTCAGCAGACTGAGCAACTCCTTGCTGGAGCCAGCGACCTTGAGTCCAAGCTGTTGAGCTTTTGCTCAAGCCAGATGGGCCTGCGCTCAAGCTGATGATCTTGGGGTCTCAAACCTGGGTCTTCCGCATCCTAATCAGACGCTCTATCCACTGCGCCACCGCCTGGTCAGGCAGCACCATAATTGCTTCTTGATTACTTTCTCATATGTACTTTGATGGGGGACACTCAGCCAAGCCAGTGTCCCTTGCTCAAGCCAGTGACATTGGGCTCAAGCCAGCGACCTTGGGATTTAAGTTAATGACCTTTCTACTCAAGCCAGTGAACATGAGGTCATGTTTATGATCCCATGCTTAAGCCAGGAACCCTGCACTCAAGAACATGACCTCAGGGTTTATAACCTGCGTCCTCAGCATCCCAGCCTGACATGCTATCCACTGTGCCATCCCCTGGTCAGGTTATTTTGAATTTTCTTACATTGTGATGCTTTTATAAACTCCTCATTAGATTCACTTAGAAATATCTGCAGACGTTTTTATACTCACTTTCTAGCATTGATGCAAGAAAGTACCACAAACTGGGTAGCTAAGGACAACAGAAATTTATTGTCTAAGGTTTGGAGGCTAGAAGTTATAAATCAAGGTGTTAGCAAGGCCATGCTTTCTCTGAAATCCTCCTTCCTTTCTTCTTTCTGGCTGGAAATCTTTGGCTAGTAGATGCATCGCCCTAATTCTCCATCTTCACATGGCATTCTTCTCATATCGCTGTCTCTTCAAATGGTTTTCTTTTTTTAAGGACCCCAGTCATATTGGGTTCATCCTATCCAGTATGACCTCATCCTAACTTAGCTTATTGCATTTGCCATGATCCTATTCCAAATAAGGTCATATTCTGAGGTACTGGGAATAAAGATTTTAGCATGTGAATTTTGGAGGGACACAATTCAACCCATAACAATCTCCTACACAGGTAAAACCTGAGTGTGTGTCTTTCCAAATGAACTTAGTCCTGTATTCTGGAGCCAGCAGGCAATGATCAGTGCAGTGCAGAAGCTCTGTTCCACTCATGAGAAATGGCAGTCATTACAAATATATCAAAACTTGAGCTATTTCTTAATTCCTTTAGGAAGCAGACCTAGCTGCTCTCTAATATTGTCTAATGTTCTATATGTGGACAAATCATTATTCAATTGTCCATCTAGAAGTGGTCAACATCAAAGTCTGGATGGGTTGATCGAAAATTTGATTCTCACTAAGCATAACTTAAGTCTTTTAAAACTTGTTTTTTCTCCCCTCTGAATATAAACTACTAACATCCAGTAGAAAAGATAATATACAGGGTCGTTACCTTAGAATCCCATGTAACTGTATTGCGGGAGAGAATTTTAGTTACTGGGAACATCTTTTGGACTTGGCAAATCATAAATATTGTTCTTCTTAAACAGTCTGCAATCACCAAAAGGCTCAGTCAGTGTCTGGAAAAAAAATTTGTTTGGTTCACAGTCGAACTTTCCTGTTCATTATTAATGTGAGATTTTATTATTTTTCTGCTTTATGTTATCTCTGGACTAACTGTAGGTCAATAGTATTGATCTAAACTAAACCACAAAAATCATGCATAGAAGATATAAAATATATTCTTTATACAGTAGTACCTCAGTTTTCGTTAGCTTTGATTATTGTCAATTTAGGTTTCGTCAATTTTTCCTGCGAAAATTTGTTTCCAATTTGGTCGGCTTGCCCACGTGACTTCACTGCTAATTTTGCGAAAACATCAGGCAACCCTGCTCCTGCTCAGTGTAGCCCTGTTTCTCGTTGTGTGAGCATCATCCTGCGTGTTTAGTCAAACAATTCCATGCTTTCCGGTGTTTCTGTGCTTTATTTATTGATTGCGAGTGCTAATACTACAATTACATGTAAGTGATTACTGTGGACAGTAATTGGATTTACATTAATTCATATGGAAATAATCGCCTCAGTTTTTGTCGGCTTGGATTTCGCCAAATGCTTTCGAACGGATTATTGACGAAAACCGAGGCATCACTGTATTCTTTATAAGTATATCTTGACTACATATTGGCTCACAAGCAGTCTCAACAAATTTCAAAAAACAGACACCATATGGAGCATTTCCCATTATCTTAAAACAATCAGATTACAAATTAACAATAAAAGGAAGAACATGGGCTTAAAAATGTGTTTGAAAACCAAAGAAATACATTCTCAAATAACTCCTGGGTTGTAAACTTTTAGAATGGAACAGGAATAAGAAGAGCACATATCAAAACTCATGGTATGCAGATAAAATGATACTCAGATAAAGAAATTATGATCTTAAATAAGTTTTTTAAAAAATAATATTTTATAGGTTTCATGTTGGCTGTTTTCTACTTACATGCCTTTTGGAAGGGGTGCTATCTCTCCAGACCACACTTTTCAATAGACAAGTTGTTGGATTATCTTTTTCCGTCTCTTTATCTATTTGAGTCATGACTAAATCCACTTCTCAGATTTATACTCGGAAGTCAAGTTGAGAAAAATAATGTGCTCAGGCTTTCGTTTGAGGGCAAGCTAAATTAATCTTCCCTGTGCTTTGTGGCGCTCCTTTCTAGCTGTTTGCGTTAGCTTGTCTGTCAATCTTAGTTTTGGGTGGTGATGTGGGTTCAGATTTTCTCCTGTCTTTGTAAATGCATGAGTGAAAAGCTAGGAGAGGCTGCATTAGGGGATGTTAACAAGTGCCAGTTAATAAGAACTCTTGCTGGTTGTTCCTTTGCCCTTTGAAAAGATGAAGTTATGAGCAAAGTAAGTTAGGAATTTCCCTATGCTGTCCTTTGATTACATTCTGAAAGAATTCAGGCAGATGGCAGGTTAGTCCTCAATCACTGCTTTACTGGTCTCTGTGCTGGTTTAGAAAGGGCTCCTCCTTATTCTTTGTGTGCCTGAGTGATGTACACTCCAACAGTGTAATTTTCTTCTCCATTTTACTTTAAATAAATATCCTTTAATCTGCTTTTCTTCCTATGTTTCCAGATATCTTAACAGACTTATTCACTAAAAGCCCAAGTAGCCTCTAAGACACTTAAAAACAACATACTAAATAAAGCTTAAAGTTCAACCCAGAGGCTTCCACATTAAAAATGAAAATAGAGTTCAGTTTGTCTCAAATAAACGTGTATAATAGATAGGGATCAATAACCCCTGTCTCATACTTTTAAATAGGAGTTCTAGGATTGGCGTTTTGGCATCTATAGTTTTAAAAAGTGGTTCTAATCCATGCCTTGATTGCAAAAAACTTTTCTTTTTGTTTTAATTTGTTACATTCATATTAACTAACTAATATGATGGATAGGTTCTAAATTATATTCCATCTGGCTTGACTTTTTAAACACAGTTCACAATTAAACAATTTAGCAATTAAATGGGACTTGGAGCAAATCCACTCTGCAACTGTGTGGCTTGGGCAATTCGCTTACTCTCTCTGAGCCTTGGTTTTCTCATTTGCGATATGGAGGTAATATCACCTATGACAAAGGTTTTGTTTAAGTCAGGATCATGTTGTCTAGGAATCTGGATGGACACACAATGCTTAAGATAATGGGTGACAAGATCCCAAACATTCTGAACAGAGTGACTTACTAAAAAGTGGCCAAAGCTGTCATGTGCTACAAAGACTGCATATAATAGAAGATCTGCAGGCTAAACTAAGAAAAAAAGGATTCATTTGAGATTTATTAGCCGAAAAGGCATGATCCTGACTACCTATTTCAGTACATCCCCCAAAGGTTCTTTCTGATGCTGTGGTCTTACTTCTGCAGGCAGTCATTAAAGGACAGGTTTCTATTATGACGGCTCTACCTCCTGCATGTCAGCCTTGGCCATTAGAAAATACTCTTGTCCCACTGCCTGTAAAATAGGAGATTGTCTTCACTGCAACCCACTATCTGGGATGGGAGAAACTCATGGTAAAAAGAAAAAAAAAAGACTATCTTTAGGTTGTACCATACCGGGTAATCTTGTTTAATATGCTAGTTACATATATGTAACTCATATGACTCACACTATCTGCTCTGGGTATATCTTTGATAATATTTCATTTGAGTACCCTTCTGTCCTTTTAGCCAAAACCTATTATCTTCTCGAGGCTTCCTCACCTTAGAACTGTTAATAAACCTTTTGATCTTATTTAATTCTAAGTGGGAAATGGTAGGAGTTTGTCTTCTACATGCTGAACAGAGAGATTTAGAGTCTGACATCCTGTGCTCTCATGTCTTCTCATGGCCAGAGTGCTGCTACACGGTGCCAAGGTTGTAGATCTTTTATTAAACTTTGTACTTTATGCATAGTCATTATTCTGTATAACCCAGTGATTTTTCCTACTGCATGCAAATGACCTGATATAATGTCTGGTATGTAATAATCAGCCAATAACTGGTAACTTCTTGGACCACATTTATTGGGTGCATATAGAACTGTAAATTAAAATTACGGGACATACAATTGAAAAGTTACAGTTTGTTCTCATCTGGTTGGCGGTAGTTGGCATTGCACACTGATATAAAGTCTTTGGGACTAGTTAGATGGGAAGGGCTATCTGTCCACAGACTTCTAACGTTGGAGTTAGAAGGCTCCAACTTAGCCTTACTATTATTTTCTTTGGCTGCACACTCTTCTTGGGTAATCTCATGCATTTCCACAGCTTTCAGTACCACTTTTAGGCAAACAACTCAAATTCATATCTTTAGCTCAGTCCATAGTTTCATTTTCCTGATGCTTATATTATACTGCCTACATTTTTCATATTTTACAAGCATCTCACATATAACGTGTTCAAGACTGAACTCCCAAGTGCCATCCCTCAAACCTGCTCTATTTTCTTTTGGTAATTGGAGCCATCCCCCTTTCCAGCGTCTTAAACAAGAAAATACCCTTATAAAAATCACCATCATTTCTTGCCTAGAATGCTTATCTTATTGCCTACCTTAGATACCTCCATCTGTTTTTCACATAGCAACTGGAGTGATCTTTAATAAAGAAAAAGATTGTCCTGGCCAAATAGCTCTGTAGGTTAGAGCATTGTCCAGAAGCAAAGAGGTTGCCGGTTCGATCCCTGGTCAGGGCATATAAGGAACAGATCAGTGTTCCTGTCCCTCTCTCTCCCTTCTCTCTTTCTAAAATCAATAATAATAAGAAGAACAGATTAATCTCCCTAGCTTAAAAACTTTTAATTTCCAGTGGTACATAAAATAAAACCTAGTAGCTTGACAATACCCTTAAGGTGTTACATGATTTGATCTCTAAGTATTTATTCAGCATCATTTGTCTTCATCCTTCCTCTTGCTCACTTCATCCAACTATTCTGTCTGTCTTGCAGACACTAAGGCATGAGGCTCATGTCCACCTTGGAGCCTTGATGCTTGCTTTACTTCCTGCCTGTATTGCATCTTTTACTCGAACATGCTGAGACCCTGTCTCCACACTCCCTACCGAGTTCACTACACTCTAACAACTCTGTTTAAATGTTACTTCTCACTGGAGGTCTTCTCTTGCACCTTCCCATCATTCTCTTTTTTCATATCCACTCCTTTTCTACATTATGGCACTTTTTGAATTTAGTGCTTATAAGTGAGTTCCCTAATGATAGATAGCGACTTTGTCTGTTTTATTCACTGTACAATAAGTGGAATGTGAAACATTGCCTGGCACAACCTCTAAATCGTGGTTCTCAACCTTTTTTGAGGTACCGAACCCACCAGTTTCATATGCGCATTCACCGAACCCTTCTTTAGTGATAAATAAAATATGATTTTTTTTTCCAAATTCAAGACATAGGTATATGTTTTTTTACTGGTGCACAAAATGAGCCGTGCATGAACATCACCTTGCTCAAAGAACAAAACCAACAAAGTGCATGAACTCACAACAAATTACGGTATTACTTTATTCTGGCCTCCGCGGCAGAGGCTTCTCCGAACCCCTGAGACCGACTCATCGAACCCCTAGGGTTTGATAGAACCCAGGTTAAGAACCACTGCTCTAAATGGACAAGTCAATGAAGAGAATCTACGGGTTGTGGGGGCAGGAGTCGCAGTTTTTCTCTGTGCTTGCAGCAGTGAAAGGGTTGACCTACAAGATGCTAGTTTGCCCCTACTCTGAAGTATATATGTCTTTTTTCCTTTCTTTCCTTTTTGAAAGAAAATCTATCATTTGCTATTCCTGTTTATGATAGCTATTTCTACCAATGTTGCCATCATGTTTTTCTGCTTTTTTCTTTTCTTTCAAGTTGGACAAGGTGTTCTTGCTGAAGCCACAGAAATAGAAAGTGTAACTGAAGTTATCTAGTATTGTTTTATGCTAATGAATGGGAAAGAGACAAGCGTAAAGCAATGAAAGCCTGGAGTGGTGAACCTCAAACTTCCCTATCTAAGTGTTTCATGAGGGGCATGTTAAAAGATGGCTATTCCTGAACTCCATCTCCAAAGTGTTTGGTTCAGTAGATCTGGGTTGGGATTCAGAAATTTTAAATTGTGTCAAGGTCCCTGAATGGTATGTTGTGGTGGGATTTGATAGGAGATGAAAGTGGAAATCCTCCCAGATTTAAATTTGCAAGAATTTTATTTTTTCCTCAGTGGGAAAAGTTGCGTCTGTGTCACAGTGAAGTTGGGAACTTGAAAACCTGCTGGATTACAGAGCACTCTCTCCTTTGAGAGGACAGGTGGAGGACGTCTTGCGATCAATCATGTAAAGAGAGAAGCCCTGACTATCCTAGGAGAGAAGGGTTTACAGATTTGGAGTGAAGTGTGTGGCTCACTTGGAATGTTAGGGAAGTGAGACTCTAGAACTCTGAGGTTGAAGGTGTTTGGATCCAGGGCTCTAGGAGCTGGCTTGCACCCTCAGATTTGTCCAGGAGATAAACTGAAAGGTGAACACTAGAGATGTAATGTTATGGAGACAATGACTACTCAGAGACCAGATGAAATGCACCAAGTGGCCAATGGGAGGCAACAGCCCTGGTCAGCAGATCAAACGACTGAAGCTCCATCCCCAGCCTTACTTAGATTTTTATTAGCCAGTACAAATAACTCAAGGAAGCAGACAGAAGTTTTCAGGGTGAAGTAAAGGACAAGGTACATGCTGACTCCTGATCTCTGTACTAAGAGCCTAAACATTTTCTGTTGCTAAATGTTATCCTGCTGTTTCCCTGTTTCCAGCACACACTGTCTCCATTACGGGTCAGAGAGGCCCCTGGACTCTTGTCTGCTCAGGACTTTCGCCCTAGGGTGCCTTGCTGTCTCTAATTGTTACCCTAACTCTGCATGTTTTCACAGCATGTTCCCACAGTGTAACCCTTTGTTCCTCAGTCTGGTAGGGTGAGAGGGCTCCATTTCCGAGCATGCCACAGGGTACATGCCTTTGTTTCAAGTCCCAGCAAGCTCCATATGGGCATGCAAACAGCCTCTGGGGTTGTGTTCTGGGTTGAAGCACCAGGGACTTCTCTATGGTGGGGCAAGGCCTCACCTACACAAGACATGCTGATATCATAGGTGACTGAAGTGCCAAAGGAGGAAATAAAGCAAAATCAAATGTCTTCAGAAAATCTGAACTAAGGGTAAGAAACGGAGGAGGAGATTAGCTCATGAATTTCTGTGAAGCCAACAATTTGTCCATTGCAAACACATTCTTCAAATAGCCAGGTGACTAAACACATGGACATCACCAATGGCCAATACAGAAATCAAACAGACTATGTAACTGGAAGCTGGGGATGGGGAAGCTACATTCTCTCTGCCAAAATAAGACCAGGAGCAAACTGTTGTACTGAGCATGAACTGCTAATATCAAATATTAGAGTAAAGCTGGAAAAAAGCATTAAAAGAATTGTAGTGCCAGAATATAATGCCAATGACATTCCTGATGGATTTGAAGTTCATCTATAAACAGATCTGAATTCTTAAACTTAGGTGACCAAGAACCAGAAAAACTGTGGACTGAAACTAGAGCTATTACTATGAAAGAATGCGAGAATAAAATACCAGAAGTAAAAAGGAAAGGCAAATTGAGATGGATGACAGAAGAAACACTAAAAATTGTTAGAGACGAGATGCAAAAGGTGAAAAAGACAGGATTAGAATTCTGAACTTACTTTTTCAACAATTATCAATAGAGATAAAGAGAACTATTATAAATGTCACTGTAAGGAAACAGAAGAGAACGACAGCAGAGGAAAAGCATGTGATCACTACTAAAAGATTCATGACATAAAAGGGAAATTAAAACCTAGATAGAAATACTAAACAACTTACAAGGGAGCATATTATCTGACCAGGAGAAAATAAAAGGAAGATGGGAACAGTATACTGAAAAGGTATACAGAAGAGAGAAAAAGACTGACCTATGATGGCGCAGTACATTAGGCGTCGACCTGGAATGCTGTGATCACCAGTTCAAAACCCCAAGCTTGCCTGGTCAAGACACATATGAGAAGCAACTACAAGTTGATGCTTCCTGCTCCTTCCCCTGCCATTCTCTCTCTCTAAAACTCAATAAATAAAATCTTTAAAAAAAGGAAAAAAAAAAAGAGAAGGAAAAGTCATCTTTAAAAAGAGAGAGAGAGAGAGAGAGAAATATGACAGATAGCATTCTAAAGATTCCTATGAGGAAGAATCTATAATTTTAGAAAGTAAAGTGAAAGGTTCCCTGAAAGAATGGGGAAGAAATAAATCACCAGGAGTAGATGGGATATCAGTAAAATTATTTCAAGCCACAGAAACTGAATCTGTCAAATGCATAGCAAGAATATGTCAACAAATATGGAAATAAATACAACAGCCTTCAGATTGGAAACATTTACTGTATATCCCAACCTTCAAGAAAGGAAATGCTTAAGAGTGACGTGGTTAAAGGATCATTGCCCTAATTTCCCAAGTAAAGTCATGCTCAAGATGATATAACAAAATCTTCTTCCTTACCTAGAGCAAGAAATGCCAGATGTTTAAGGTAGATTTAGAGAAAAAAGAGGGAGTCAAGATCTAATAGCAAACACTCACTGGATACTAGAGTGTTCCAAAGAATTTCAGAAAAGAGTGTCTATGTTTTATAGACAACAGTAAAGCCTTTGACTGTGTGGATTATGAAAAGCTATGGGTTGCTCTAAAAGAAAAGATTGTCTCAGCAATTGATTGTCCTGATGAATAGCATGTACTGTGGACAGAAAGCCACTGTCTGGACAGGAGAATATGGAGAGATAGAATGGCCTACAGGCAGAGGCATCAGGCAAGGGTGCATTTTATCTCCTTATTTTTTAATTGGTATGCAGATTACAGGAAAATATTGGGCTAGACTCAGAAATAGGAAGAGTAAAATTTGATAGAAGAAATATCAGAATTTAAGAAAGGTAGAGGACACCATCTTACTGGCAGAAAGTAGCAATGGTTTGAAATTATTTCAAATGAAAGTGAAAGAAGAAGTTGCCTAGGCAGGACTGCATTTGAACAAAAACACAAAATCATGACTACAGAAGAAATACACAACTTCAATACAGACAATAAAGACATTGAAACTGTTAAAGATTCTGCTTTCCTTCATTCAGTTATCAATTTAAATGGAGATTGCAGCCAAGAAATCAAAAGAAGGTTGAGACTTGGAAGGGCAGCAATGGAAGAATGAAGAAAGATTACCAAGAGCAAAGATGTGTCATTAGAAATCAAGGCTAAGATCATCCATACCCTTGTACATATTTACAATTACCATGTATGAACACAAAAGTTGGACAATGAAGAAGGCTGATAAAAAAAATTGTATTCATTTGAAATACAATATTGGAAGAGAGCTCTACGGATAGCCTGGCCCACCAGAAAGACAAACAAGTGGGTCTTTGAGCTAATGAAGTCTGAAATATTGCTGGAAGTGAAAATGACAAAACTGAAATTATCCCTCTTTAAGCACATCTTGAAAATGCAGTTCTTTGGAAAAGACAATAATGCTGACAGAAATGAAAGGCAGCTGGTAAAAAGGAAGATGGCTTGACTTTGCAAAAGAAGCCATTGGCATAAGTCTACAGGAGCTGGGTGGGGCTGTTAAGAATAGGACATGAACATCACTTATTCAGAGGCTCTCCAGGACCTCCAGAGAACCTGTCTTTCACTGCAATGCTTATTGCTGGCTCACACCTGTTAGTTGACAGATTGGAATGAACTGTAACAGAAGGGGCTTAGGCAGCTATCTTCAAAGACTTGCCACTCTGAGGGTGTCCAACATGTCTGTATGTATGTATACCTGCCAAGTTGCTAAAATGTGTGTCCAAATTCTGTGCTTCAGACTGGATTTTCTAGACTCCTTCCTAACACTCAGAAGATTTAGTCGGGAACAAACTGGACTGAACTTGGGAGGCCTTTCTCCTATTCTTTCCCCAAGATACTTATGAGCAAGAAGGGACTCATGGGCCGTAAAAGAGAAGTGCTAGGAAACTTGGAGGAGATAGACTGGACTTCTGAACCTCCTGCTATTAGTTTAGTGGTGGGATTCAGCCGGTTTGCACTGGTTCAGCAGAACCGATACCTAATTTCTTGTTGAGTTTGGCGAACCGGTTGTTAAAATGGCACTTGTAATCAGGGTTCTCTCTAAGGTGGGTGCCTGGGCAGCCGCCCAATGTAGAAATTACAAATTTACATTCCTTGCTCTTTTTTAACATTCATCTGCACAAGAGCGTATTCTCAACGCCCGTATTAATGTTCATTTCACTAAGAGGTGAAGGAATGGGATCCTATTCCTTCAATAAATCACACAGCCAATGATGCTCAGATAAAAGTGAGAAAATTGCAAGTGAGAACACCAATCAAGAAGCAATATGGAAATATCTTAAATAACAGTTTTATTGTTTTTTTATCAGGTATTATTTAAGATTTTTTCATTATTATTTTAAAACTCTTTCTTATAACATAATCTAGTTTTGTGTATCTCTTTTATTCTTATTTAAGTATTAAATGCATGAAATAATAAATTACCTTTCAGTATATTGTTCTTTTGTACTTAAAATGGCCATTAGGGCAGAGAATCGGTTATTACATTATTTGAATCCCACCACTGTATTAATTAGTAGCATGTGGAGCACCCTTTCATGATGTGTAGTTTTCATTTTGTGCTTTGTTGGGTCACCCTACTTATAGGTAGATAGGTTCAGCATGTGTCTACATATTGTGACTTGAGGTAAACTATGACGGTTTCATTATGAAACAATATGTATTTCAGAGATATCTGATATGTCATCATTGTCAATGTAGAGAAGCACAGAATTTTAGAGTTGAAGAAAACATAGAAATGATATAGAACAGCTATGGCCCAATAAGATTCTCTGCTAAACCGTTTCCATTTTGTCTCTTAATTGAATACTTCCAGTTATAGGAAATTGAGAACATGTTAGGCTGTTTCATAAATGTGCTTTTATTTTATCAGAATTCAATAATACAATTTAATATCTGGTAAAGTTATGCCACAAACCAGCACAGCTAGTAATTCCAAGTCCTAAGTAGGAATGGCGCGGAATTAAGAAAACAGGGGACAATTTGACTTTTGGTGATGGGTATGCAACACAATTGAATGATAAGATAACCTGGAGATGTTTTCATTGTACATATGTACCCTGATTTATTGGTGTCACCCCATTAGAATTAATAATAATAAAATACATATTAAAAAAAAAGAAAAAAAGAAAATAGGCTTAAAAAAATAAAGGACGGGGTCAGGAGGGCTCTGCAGTTGGTGCTGGCAAGAAGAGAGCACTCCATGCCCATTTCCTGCTTTATTTATTATCCAATACTTTATGCATTATCCAATAAAAATTTGGTGTTGTCTCAGAGGACAGCTGTGATTGGCTCCAGCCACCCGCAACCATGAACATGAGCGGTAGGAAATGAATGGATTGTAATACATGAGAACATTTTCTATTTTTAATGTTATTATTTGTTTTTATTAAAGATTTGTCTGTGATTCAGATGCAGCCATCGAAAGAGCCACATATGGCTCGTGAGCCATAGGTCTTGACCCCTACTTTATTGCATTGGCTAGAACTTCTGAAATAATTAAAATGAGGACTTATCTTTCTAGTAATGATACCACTCATTTCTATTTCCTGTATGTTTGTATTAATTAAAATATATTTAGACTCTACTGTCTGAAATTTTATCTTTCTTGTCTTGAGGCAGATAAATTTTGGGACTTTTTAACTTTGTTACTGAGATCTCTACCTATTTTATCTCTCCTTTCATTGTTCGAAATTACTTGATTTATTATTATTGTTAGTGTTACTTCTACTTACAAAAAAGTAAGATGACAGCAAATTAAGTTTTGAAAAGAGTTGGGGAATATTACAATATTACTTTTCTATTTTTAATTGAATGCATGCTTATTTTATTTTTATATATTATATTGAAATCCAAATATTCTTAACATTAGTGATTGATTTAATATTTATAATTGCAAAAGTGTCTTACAAGTACAAAACTTTTTGTTTTACCTTTAGGGTATCCAATTTGAAAAACTGTTTATTCAGGGTACACAAAAAAGGGATAATATATTGAAGCTATATTAAATTTTTATCTAAAAATTAAGTGACATAGGTTTATAAATAGTAACACCTAAGTTATACTTAATAAAATTACATTGCTAATTGTAAATAAAATTATATTAAATATTAAAGTATCTTTTTATTCTAAAATATGCTTTTATTGAAATTTATATTTTCAAAAAAGGACTACCGTTTATAATTTACAATGGAGAAATAAGTGTAAATAGCTGATATTTTTGTATGCTATGTCCACACAGATTGACATTTTGATTGTTATTTTAGACCTTTTATGTTTGTATGCCATAAACTCAGGTCAGCAGATGTGTATTGATCTAAGTGTTTATCTGTAAACACACATTATAGGAAAAATGCAATGTGTACAGTAATTATATCTCAAGCACATATGAATGAAGAAACCCACTTACTTTAAAGGTCAAGAGATGGGGAGAAACTGGGATTTTTCTTTCTCTCTTGACAGACACATTCATTCTGTCTGACATTCCCCTGCTTCCACAACATCTCCAGGCTAACTGTACAGTATGTACAGACTCCAACCTTGAATGGGAGAACACCGATTTTATCAGTTTTGATTTAATATAAAATCATGGATGAGGAAGATAAGGGATGTCTTTTTTGTGGCACTGAAAGACCATTATCTGCTTATTTTCATCACATGTGCCTATTTTCAGATAATTTTCTTGATGGATATTTAGTTTCCCCTTATAGTTTTTCCTTCACTTCCTTCTCATTTGTTTTGTGTGTGAAGTTTAGATAAATCTGTCAAAGTGATGGCTGATTTTATGTTGTATATTGTGTCTGATGTATGCTTGCTTTTGTGATCACTCTGATTGTTATCATTGCTATCATATAATTTTAGTACTAGATCTTCCTTGCTTTATAAAACTAATTTTTTTTATACCAGTTCTGCCTAGGAAGTTGCATTACAATCTGCATAATTCACATGCGAAGAATTGCAGGTAGCCTCACTGGTGGTGGCACAGTGGATAGAGCGTCGATGTGGGGCGCTGAGGACCCAGGTTCAAACCCCAAGGTCACCAGCTTGAGCACAGGGTTGTCAGCTTGAGCATGGGATCATAAACATGATCCCATGGCTTGAGCCCAAGGTTGTGGGCTTGAGCAAGGATTTGCTTGGCTGAATCCCCTTGGTCAAGGCATGTATGAGAAGCAATCAATGAACAACTAAAGTGTCACAACTACAAGTTAATTCTTCTTCTTCTTCTTCTCCTTCTTCTTCTTCTTTTTTCTTTTTCTTCTTTATCAAATGAGAGGCAGGGAGGTGAAGAGACAGACTCCTGCATATACCCCAACTGGAATCCAGCCGGCAACCCCTGTCTGGAGCTGATATTCTGCCCATCTGGGGCCTCTGCTTTGTTGCTTGGCAATCAAGCTATTTTAGCACCTGCAGTGAGGCCATGAAGCCATTCTCAGTGCCTGGGGCCAACTTGCTCATTCCAGCCTTGGCTGCGGGAGGGGAAGAGAGATGTGGGGGAAAGGTGGAGGAGCAGATGGTCGTTTCTCCTGTGTGCCCTGACTAGAATTGAACCAGGACTTCCACATGCCCAGTTGATGCTCTACTGCTGAGCCAGCTGACCAGTGCCTGTGTTGATTCTTCTCATATCTCTCCCTTACTCTCTATTTTAAAAAAAAACACAAAACACCAAAAAACAAAACAAAAAATTGCAGGTTTACCGTTAGAAAAGAAGTAGTTTCTACACAGGGAACAAATGTTGGTGACCCACAAGAAGCGAGTTTTGCCTGACCAGGTGGTGGCGCAGTGGATAGAGCATTGGACTGGGATGCAGAAGACCCAGGTTCGAGACCCCAAGGTCGCCAGCTTAAGTGCGGACCCATCTGGCTTGAGCAAAAGCTCACCAGCTTGGACCCAAGGTTGCTGCCTCGAGCAAAGGGTTGCTCAGTCTGCTGAAGGCCCCCGGTCAAGGCACATGTGAGAAAGCAGTCAATGAACAACTTAGGTGTCACAATGGCAACAAAAAATTGATGATTGATGCTTCTCATCTCTCTCTGTTCCTGTCTGTCCCTATCTATCCTTCTCTCTGACTCTCTCTCTGTCCCTGTAAAAAAAAAAAAAAAAAAAAAAAAAAGAAGAAGAAGAAGAAGCGAGTTTTAGTAGTGTTCAACTGTTTGTACAAAGTAGGGAAGTTTTCTTCACCCTGTTTTATCCTAATTTCTGGTTGATAGCTTCAAAAAATTCTTTTGGTTTAGGGTGCTAATTTATGTAAAATCAATTCTTGTGCCATCATATGACTGTGATAAATTTAACTCAGCAGATTAATTCTGGTAAAATTACATTTATTAATCACTTCAGGTGTTATGAACTAGAGGTACTGTTCTATACCCTGGAAATAGCCCAATAAATTAACTACTGTCCAAGTTCTTGAGAAACTCTAGAATGGTGGTTTCAAACACTAGGAACTAACAATTCTCATATATAATATAATAATTCTATACAAGAAGGAAAAGATTTTAAATCATATTATAAGGTTTAATATAAAATGTAGATGCACAGTAAATATTTATTATAATATAAGCTGTCTTTGTCTTTAGATTTGATGAGTTGCTTTTTATGAAAGATAAATTGTTATTTTAATATTATAGTTAATCCTTTGATATGGTTAGATTTATCATTTTCTTACTCTGTTTCTGGTACTTTACATAAAATTTTTGTACTTTTTTCTATCATATCAGTTAATGCATACTATACTAATTCTGGAAATTTCATGAAACTATAGTGAAGGCCACAAAAATCACCAATAACTATATCACTAAAAGATACTTATAGTAAATATTTTGGCATAGATCTCTTAGTTACTCTTTCAATGCATATTCTCTATATTTGTCAATTTAAATGTAATTAATAGCCTGTACTGTATTCTATTGTTTTTCACTGAAGCAATTTATTTATTTAATATTTATTGAAAATCCTAATAGGTTAAACATTCTTCTGTAGCAAAATATAAGAAAGGAAGGAAAAAACTCAGAGGCAACAGTAGGGTGATTACCTGAGGGAAGGGAGGTGGGAAGAGGTAGAGAAGAGTGAAGAGGAAATAAATGGTGATGGAAGGAGACTTGAGCTGGGGTGGCTAATACACAGTACAATATACAGGTGATGTATGATATTATAGAATTGTACACTTAAAACTTATATAATTTTATTAACCAATGTCACCCTGATAAATGCAATAAAAGGGAAAAAATGCGGTATACATTTTAATAGGATCTCTGTTATCTATCTAAAAACTGCAAATAAAATAATTAACATTCTGCCTTTAATGTTTTATTATTTTTAATGACTGAATTCTACTTCCATGTTAAAGAAGTTCAGCACTGGGTGAAAATGGGGATGGAAAGAGACTTTGCTTGAGGTGGAGCGCCCATGATGTGCTGTGATGGTTCGTTGAGTTAACGAATTGAAACCTGTATGGTTTTCCAGACCAATGTCATCCCAATAAATTCAACTAATAAAGAAATGTTCAGCAATTATGGATATAAAAATAAAGTCTAATGATATAATAAAATACAGTACACAAAAATGGTGCAGAAATATAACTGATGATTAATTAAGAGATAATGCCCACAGTATGAATATTGTTACTTTTTGGCACAAATATTAAGGGGAAGGGATGTCATTTAAAGAAGAGAAAAGTAACTTATAAACATCATACTTATATTGTAGCCTGATTTAGAGAAATACCACCAGATGACAAAGACAAAAAAGGGTATAGAAGAATGGTGTTCTCAAGCCCTCCACCCTCTGCAACAGATGCCTTTCTGTCCTGAGGCAAAATACCTTACTTTGACTTTAATCTTTTCATTTGTAAAATGGAAAAAAGTCTCTGTTTTCATTACTTTATAGGATTTCAATAATAGAAAAATAAAGCAAAAAAAGGAAACACCCTATTTAATTTTCTAAAAGAAATTATTTTTAAAAAGTAAGAAAAAAAATATTCTCCTACAACATTTTTAGTGACTACATAGTATTCTTTTCTCCAGTAGCTTGGTCATTTGTTTCAACAGTCCAGTACTGTTGGTCTTCTCTAGATATCACACTTTGGACCCCTATAAAGAAGGCAGGGTAATTTTCTGAAATTGGAATTGCTCTGCTAAGATGTGCACACATTTCAAAAATAATAGTCTACGTTGCCAGAAAGCTCTCCAGGAGAGTTATGTCAAGTTACATTGCATGAAACAGTATATCGAAGTATCCATGTCCCAGTACACTATTCAACACTTTCAATTAAAAAAATAATTGCTGTTAGTATTAATATATACATGTTTTGCTTAAACGGAGGACTGATCATTTTTTCATGTTTAATATATTTTTTATTTTCTTTCAGAAATTAATTTGATCTTATTTTTATTTGATTTTTTAATTGAGTCATTTTTCTTTATACTACTGTGTGAAATACTTTGATCTATTAAGGATAATTGCCCTCTAATTCTCTTACTTATTGGCTATATTTTTCAAGTTTATTTGCTTATGTATACAAATTAATTTTTGCAAGTAAAATCTATTTAATCTCTTTTATTATGTTTTCTGCCTTACTGTTTATGCTTAAAATGGTCTTCCTTATAAGTAGAGCAGAATAATAGTAACTGACATTTTCTTCTAGTATTTTTTAATTTCATTGTTGTAGATTTTACTAATTTATTTATTGGAAATTGATTTTGGTATATGCAGTGAAATATTTTCTGAGTTACAGTATGACTGAAGAATACATTTCTGTTGACTGCATCTAAGAATGCCAGCAGGATTAAGGACAGGCCTCTTGGGTTCAGCTTTTTTTTTCCAGTCAAAATTCTGTGGTCATTGCTCCATTGTATCTTATTCTTTAATGAAGATGGCTTGTTTTTTCTTTCTTTCTTTCTATGTGATATTTATCATTTCCATATGGATTATACATTAATTCTTCTTCTTTTTTATTACAAGGACAGAGAGAGAGTCAGAGAGAGGGATAGATAGGGACAGACAGACAGGAACGGAGAGAGGTGAGAAGCATCAATCATTAGCTTTTCCTTACTGTTGCAACACCTTAATTGTTCATTGATTGTTTTCTCACATGTGCCTTGACTACGGGCCTTCAGCAGACCGAGCAACCCCATACTGGAGCCAGCGACCTTGGGTCTAAGCTGGTGAGCTTTCTGCTCAAGCCTGATGGGCCTGCGCTCAAGCTGGTGAACTCGGGGTCTCGAACCTGGGTCTTCCGCATCCCAGTCCGATGCTCTATCCACTGCGCCACCGCCTGGTCAGGCAATTATTATTCTTAAACTTGAAAATTTACCAAAATATGTCCAGATGTTGGCCTATTTTCATGGGGGGTTTTTTGTTTGTTTGTTTTACCTGTGATGAATTTTTTAAATATGTAAATTCATCTGTATTTTCTAAGTTTAGAAAAGTTTTCTTGTGTTATAACTGTGTTATAACTAATAACTTGTTGTGCTATTTTGATTCCATTTCTTCCCCCTCTCTAGTAACTCCAATTATATAGAATCATAAATCACTTCTCTCTTTTCTATTTTCTCTTATGCCGTTTATCTCTTAATTTCTCTGCACTATAGGTAAAATTTCTAAAGCTTTTTCTCAATAATGTTTTCTGGTGTATTGACTCTAATTATTAGTGCCCCTAAAACCTTCAGTTTAAATTCAATGACCATGGTTTTGTGTCTTTAAAATCTTTATCTCATCCAGCTCCTCTATCTCTAAGCAAGATGGCCTTTTAGTTTGGGTGGTTTTCTTATCAGCTCAGCTCATCTTTAGCCTCTTCCATTTGTAAAGTCCTCTACATTTTTTAAGGTTAAGAACATAAAGAGGACACATACTTCTGTGTCCTGTGACTTGCGCATATTTTTATTTTATGTTACCAAAATTTGTATTGGATTCTCTTTTTTTTCTTGTTTTTAAAAAGGAGTGGTATATCTAGAGCCATCATATACTCCAGCTGGTCAGTAATAATATAACATGTATGTGGACATACCTGACAAGCTCAGGGGAGGCTTACATGTGGCCCTATAAATTCAGAGACCTAAAGTAACCACATAGGATGGTCTGAAATTAAAGCTGTCTAACTGGGCTGATCAGGCAGTGGTGCAGCAGATAGAGCATTGGTGTATGTAAACCCAGTAGCTGGGGTCAGGATCACAGCCGCCTGGCCAGTGCAGGTTCGCATTAGATTCGAACAGTTGGTAATGAAACAGTGGAGCCAAGAACTGGTGAGCCATCAGCTTTAATAAGTTTGCAAATTTGATGTTTATGTTTGCTTGCTTATAGTTGCATTGGGTATGGAAGACAGGCTGTAAACTGGCAAGGTCCTTATAGCCTAAGGCAGGGGTCCCCAAACTTTTTACACACGGGGCCAGTTCACTGTCCCTCAGACCGTTGGAGGGCCGGACTATAAAAAAACTATGAAGAAATCTCTATGCACACTGCACATATCTTATTTTAAAGTAAAAAAACAAAACGGGAACAAATACAATATTTAAAATAAAGAACAAGTAAATTTAAATCAACAAACTGACCAGTATTTCAATGGGAACTATGGGTGCGGATGCATCCTGTGCTCCACTCACTGACCACCAATGAAAGAGGTGCCCCTTCCGGAAGTGCGGTGGGGGCCGGATAAATGGCTTCGGGGGGCTGCATGCGGCCCGCGGGCCGTAGTTTGGGGACCCCAGGCCTAAGGCTTACTTTTAAGACTAAGCATTTCCACCCTTTTAATACGAAGGTCTTTTCAAAACTAAGCTTTTCCCCACACCCTTGACTGTTGCATGATGTGGGGTGGTACACTCTTATGAGGAATCCCATTTATGCCTCTGATAAATGGCTTTGTATCAGAGACTTCCTTATTTGTATATTGGCTTAAAGGCTTTAATTTCTACACTATAAAATAAGCAGACTGGGGGCTCTCTCTCTCAGATCCTGCCATCAGCATTGCAGAGAAGAGACAACCAACATCAAGTGCTGAAGGAGATGCTAGTTTGTGCAGAGAGAAAGAGATCGCGAACAGAGGTGAATAAGGATGGTGGGGCCTTTGATTCTAGAAATACTCAGATGAGTCAGTGGCTTTGGGAGCTCTGAATGGAAAGGAAAGTGTTTTCCAACTGTGTATATTTCTCGCCCACTGGATGTGAGCTAGGATTAAAGATAATGGCTCACCAGTTCTTGGCTCCGTTGTTTCATTACTGACTGTCCAAATCTAATGCGAACCTGCATGGGCCAGGCGGCCCTGTTGGTGGCCGAGAATACTGGCTCTATACCTTCCAATTTAATTATTATATTGTTTGTTATTTTAAAGTTTCCCCGTTCCCTTTATTATTGTGTCCTCTGCTTTTCATCTTTCCCTGCCTTAAAATGTATGTTATAATTTGGGTATGGTTTACCTCCCATTGTAAGGTATCATGTACTCTCTGGCTAAGAGCTTATAAGCTTTTCTTCATTCGTTCTTGAAAATTTGAATCATTTATTCAAGTAATTGGTCAATATACTAGCTTGTGCTTACATGTGTGACAAACATATTTGGTATCTGGTGAGCCCTTTCAACTAGGGGACTTAGAGGACTAAAATTTTTCTGAATGGTGTTGTTGGGCAGATAAAATATATTATGTGAGTACAAAATCTAGAAGGAGCTGACAAGATGGCGATGGAGTAGGCGGACGTACCAACTTTCAACTCCTAGAACCAAAGTGGATTATAACTTGATTTTAAGAACCATCATCTGGATAAACCAACACTGAACTGGACTGAGAGGACTCTTCAACTGGGGAACACTGAAGAAGCCACATTGAGACTGGTAGGAAAAGTAAAAATGTGGAAAGGGCTGCCCAGCTCCCCGAAGCAAAAGGCATCCCAGAGAGACTCGTGTGGTGGGAAGAGAGTTTAGTGGAGAGGGTAGGGACCCAGGTCCCAGAAACAAAGCCCCAGCCTACAGCCCCAGAGCCTAGAAGAGGCATATGGACAGTATTTTGCTGTGAAATAGGTTAGGATACTGTTTGTGAGAAAGAGACAGTTGTCTCAGACCCAGGATTCTTCTTAAAGGGATGGTGCAGAAAACCTCTCTCACAACCACTCATCCGGGACTCCAGGGGAGAGGAAGAGAGGAGAGGACCAGAACAGTGGGAAGAGAGTGCAGTTGGAAGGCACAGGAAGAAAAGCTTTGAGGGACAGCCACCCTAAACCCTGGGCTGAGTCACTCCAAAAATCGGAAACAATATTTTTCCTGGAAGCAGCAAAGGGGAAGCAGGACACCAGCCAAACAGGCTCCCCTACTGCAATCAGAGCACAGTTGCTTAGAAGGAGGGAGCTTTCAGGACTACAGTATGGAGTGTTAGGGTCTGAGCTGCAGCACCCCCAT
Source organism: Rhynchonycteris naso (assembly GCA_037038555.1). Classification (NCBI taxonomy): domain Eukaryota; kingdom Metazoa; phylum Chordata; class Mammalia; order Chiroptera; family Emballonuridae; genus Rhynchonycteris; species Rhynchonycteris naso. The sequence goes on from CM073000.1 coordinate 23,729,033, forward strand.
CCACACTGCTTAGGGCTTGCTGGAGGGCAGGTGGCAGCAGGAAGCAGAAGCGTGGTTCTATTGGTGGGAAAACAGGCCGAGCCGGATGGCATGAGTTCGGTCTAGCCTAGACAGGGTGAAGGGTACGCAAGTGGTCTAGTGGGTGTGGGCTGACCTGCAACCCTACCTGTGGGGAAAAAGCGGAAGCCCGAAACAGAGAGATCCGCCACTAGGCAGGGGTGAGCAGGCGCGCAGCCTTACCCTGCCTCCGAGGCTTGCAGCTCTGCACAAACTGGACTTGCCCACAGAGGTGGGGCAGAAGCCTGGGCTTGCAGTTGCACGTGCACCAGAAACCCACCGAGGAGCTGAGGTTGGCGGGGGCAGGGCAGATCCTGGCTCACAGCTGATCACACATCAGCAACCTCTCCCGGCCAGAGGAACAGGCTGACAGGGACCCGAGCTGAGCAAAAGTGCTCACCCTTGCCCTTGGTGCCCAGGCTTGTGGCCTGAGTGTGGTACACAATCCCACCCATGGGAGACGGGTGAAGGTCAAGACCAGCTGAGGCTTATAGAGCCAGGCACGAGAACACAGCCCCTCCCGCGGAGGTGAGGCAGAAACAAAAGCAACAGGTACAGCGGGCTGGCACCAGAAACACCCATACCGAACCGCACTAGGCAGCGGCAGAGGGGGTGGTGGGCCTGCAGACAGACTACACCTAGCGAACACAGAGGCAACACCCTTTGGACTCCAGTAACCTAACCCTTCTTACACACAGACAAAATGGGAAGGCAGAGAAATGCAACCCAAATGAATCAAGAGAAATCCCCAGAGATGGACCTGAATGAATCAGATATAACCAAACTACCTGATACAGAATTTAAAATAATGATAGTTAGGATGTTCAAAGAGCTTAGAGCAACAATGGATAGTCATTATGAACACCTAAATAAAGAGATAGCAAGTATAAAAAAAGGAAATAAAAATTAAAAAAAAGAACCAAACAGAAATGACAAATACAGTCTCAGAACTGAAGACCACAATGGAAGGAATTAAAAGCAGGACGGATGAAGCTGAGGATCAAATCAGTGAGTTAGAGAACAAAATAAACAAAGACACAGAAGGAAAGCAGAAAAAAGAGACTCAAAAACTGTGAGGAAACTCTAAGGGAGCTCTGTGACAACATGAAGAGAAATAACATCTGCATCATAGGAGTTCCCGAAGAAGAAGAGAAAGAACAAGGGATAGAAACTTTGTTCAGTCAAATCATAGCTGAAAATTTCCCTAAATTAACACTGGAAAACATTTCACATGTTTAGGAAACACAGAGAACTCCATTAAAGAGAAACCCCAAAGAAATCTACACCAAGACACGGAATAGTTAAAATATCAAAGCTAAGTGATAAAGAGAAAATTTTAAAAGCTACTAGAGAAAAAAAGACTATCACCTACAAAGGAGCCCCCATAAGGATGACATGCGACTTCTCAACAGAAACACTTGAGGCCAGAAGGGAATGGCAAGATACATTCAAAGTAATGCAGAACAAGAACCTACAACCAAGACTACTCTATTCAGCAAGGCTAACATTTAAAATTGAAGGAAAATAAAGAGCTTCTCAGACAAAAAAACCTGAAGAAATTCATTAAAACCAAACCAATTCTGCAAGAGATGCTAAGGGGCCTGTTGTGAACAGTTCAAAGGGAGAAAAAAATATAGCAAAAGAAGAATACAGCTTTAAAGAATAAAATGGCAATAAATAACTACATATCAATAATAATCTAAAATGTAAATGGATTAAATGATCCCATCAAAAGACATAGGTAGCTGCGTGGATAAAGAAACAGGACCCATACATATGCTGTCTACAAGAGACACACATTAAAACAAAAGATGCACATAGACTGAAGGTAAAAGGATGAAAAAACTATTTCATGCAAATGGAAATGAAAAAAAGAGCAGGGGTAGCAGTACTTATATCTGACAAAATGGACTTTAAAACAAAGGCTGTAGTAAGAGATAAAGAAGGACACTACCTAGTGATAAAGAGAACAATACAACAGGAAGATATAACCATTATAAATATCTACGAACCAAACAAAGGAGCCACGACATACATAAAGCAGACTTTGATGGATATAAAGGGCAAGATTAACAGCAATACTATAATAGTAGGGGATTTCAATACCCCACTAAGATCACTGGATAGATCCTCAAGAAAGAAAATTAACAAAGAATCAGCAGACTTATAGGATACACTAGATCAACTCGATTTAATAGATATCTTCAGAATTTTTCACCCTAAAGCAGTAGAATACACATTCTTTTCAAGTGCTTATAGTACATTCTCTATGATAGATCACATGTTAGGACAAAAAAGTGGTCTGAACAAATTTAAGAAGATTGAAATCATATCAAGCATTTTCTCTGATCTCAATGGCATGAAACTAGAAATTAATCACAAAAGAAAAACTGAAAAATACTCTAACAGTTGGAAACTAAATAGCATGTTATTAAATAACGCATGGATTAACAATGAGATCAAAAAAGAAATAAAAAGTTTCTTGAAATGAATGATAATGAGCATACTTCAACTCAAAATTTATGGGACACAGCAAAAGCAGTACTGAGAGGGAAGTTCATAGCACTATAGACATACCATGAGAAGCTAGAAAAAGCTCAAATAAGCAACTTGACCCTGCATCTAAAAGAACTAGTAAAACAACAGCAAATAAAACGCAGGACTAGTAGAAGGAAGGAAATAATAAAGATCAGAGTGGAAATAAATGACATAGAGGCCAAGGGAACAATACAGAGGATCAATGAAAGCAGAAGCTGGTTCTTTGAAAAGGTAAACAAGATCGATGAACCTTTAACTAGACTCACCAAGGAAAAAGAGAGAGGACTCAAATAAATAAAATTAGAAATGAGAGTGGAGAAATATCAACTGAAACAACAGAAATACAAAGTATTATAAGAAAATACTATGAAGAACTCTATGCCAAAAAATTAGACAACCTAGGTGAAGTGGACAAATTTCTTGAATCATATAATCTTCCAAAACTCAATCTGGAAGAATCAGAACACCTAAACAGACCAATTACAACAAATGAGATCGAAACAGTTATCAAAAATTACCAACAAAGAAAAGTCCTGGGCCTGATGATTTTACAAGTGCATTCTACCAAAATTTCAAAGAACTAACTCCTATCCTTCTCAAGCTATTTCAAAAAATTCAAGAGGAAGGAAGACTTCCAATTTTTTTTATGAGGTGAGCATAATTTTGATCCCAAAACCAGGCAAAGCAACACAAAGAAACAAAATTATAGGCCAATATCTCTGATAAATTTAGACGTTAAAATTCTCAACAAAATATTAGCCAACCGGATCCAGCAAAATATGAAAAAAAATCATATACCATGATTAAGTGTGATTTATTCTGGAGAGGCAAGGCTGGTTCAATATTTGCAAATCAAACAATGTGATTCATCACATAAACAAAAGGAAGGACAAAAACCACATGATAATTTCAATAGATGCTGAAAAAGCATTTCATAAAATCCAGCATGCATTCATGATCAAAATTCTCAGTAAAGTGGAAATTCAGGGAACATACCTTAACATGATAAAGGCCATCTATGACAAACCCACAGCAAACATCATACTAAATGGGCAAAAATTAAAAGCAATCCCCCCAAGATTAGCAGGCAGGGGTGCCCCCTTTCACCACTCTTATTCAACATAGTTTTGGAAGTCCTAGCTACAGCAATCAGACAAGAAGAAGAAATAAAAGGCATCCAAATTGGAAAAGAAGAATTAAAACTGTCATCATTTGCAGATGATATGATATTGTATATAGAAAACCCTAAAGTCTCAGTCAAAAAACTACTGGACCTGATAAATGAATTCAGCAAGGTGGCAGGATATAAAATTAATACGCAGAAATCAAGGCAAGTTTATATACCAACAATGAATTTTCACCAAAAGAATTTAAGGAAACAATCCCCTTCACTTTTGCAGCCAAAAAGATAAAGTATCTAGGAGTAAATTTAACCAAGGAGGTTAAGAACTTGTACTCAGAATATTATAAAACATTGATAAAAGAAATCAAGGAAGATACAAACAAGTGGAATCATATACCATGCTCATGGCTAGGAAGAATAAACATCATTAAAATGTCTATATTACTCAAAGCAATTTATAAATTTAATGAAATACCAATAAAAATACCAATGACATACTTCAAAGATATAGAACACATATTCCAAAAATTTATATGGAATCAAAAAAAGAACACGAATAGCCTCAGCAATCTTAAAAAGAAAAAATAAAGCCGGAGGCATCACTCTTCTGGATATCAAGGTTTACTACAAGGCCATTGTACTCAAGACAGCCTGGTACTGGCATAAGAACAGGCACATAGATCAATTGAACAGAACAGAGAACCCAGAAATAAACCCACATCTTTATGGACAACTGATATTTGACAAAGGAGGAAAGAGCATACAATGGATTAAAGATAGCCTCTTTAAAAAATTGTGTTAGGAAAATTGGACATCTACCTGCAAAAAAATGAAACTAAACCATCAACTTACACCATTCACAAAAACAAACTCAAAATGGATAAAAGATTTAAATGTAAGCCCTGAAACCATAAGCATCTTAGAAGAAAACATAGGTAGTAAGCTCTCCGACATCTGTTGCAGCAATATATTTGCCGATTTATCTCCACAGGCAAATGAAATAAAAGGCAGGATAAACAAATGGGACTCTATCAAACTAAAAATCTTTTGCATAGCTAAAGACAATAAGAACAGAATAAAAAGACAAAGCACACAATTCGAGGACATATTCGACAATACGTCTGATAAGGGGTTAATAACCAAAATTTATAAAGAACTAATAAAACTCAACACCAGGAAGACAAACAATCTAATCAAAATATGGGCAAAAGAAATGAATAGAAATTTTTCCAAAGAGGACATACAGATGGCCAATAGGCATATGAAAATATGCTCAACATCACTAATCATTAGAGAAATGCAAATTAAAACCACAATGAGATATCACCTCACACCAGTCAGAATGGCGTTCGTTCATCAGCAAAACAACACAGAATAAGTGCTGGCGAGGATGTGGAGAAAAGGGAACCCTTCTGCACTGCTGGTGGGAATGCAGACTGGTGCAACCACTCTGGAAAACAGTATGGAGATTCCTCAAAAAATTAAAAATTGAACTGCCTTTTGACCCAGCTATCCCACTTTTAGGAATATACCCTAAGAACACCATAGCACTGTTTGAAAAGATAAAATGCGCCCCCATGTTTGTGGCAGCATTGTTCACAATAGCGAAGATCTGGAAACAGCTCAAGTGTCCGTCAGAGGACGAGTGGATTAAAAAGCCATGGTACATATATACTATGGAATACTACTCAGGCATAAGAAATGATGACATCCGATCATTTACAACAAAATGAATGGACCTTGATAACATTATACGGAGTGAAATAAGTAAAACAGAAAAAAACTGAGAACAGCATGATTTCATACATAGGGGGAACATAAAAGTGAGACTATGAGACATGGACAAGAGAGTGGTGGTTACGGGGTGGGGGGAGTGAAGAGAGGGTGGGATAGGGGGGAGGGGAGGGGCACAGGGAAAACCAGATAGAAGGTGACAGAGGACAATTTAACTTTGGGTGATGGGTATGCAACATAATTGAATGATAAGATTATCTGGAGATGTTTTCTTTGAACATATGTACCCTGATTTATTAATGTCACCCCATTCAAATTAATTTAAAAAAATGGTCATCCTTTTTTTAAATTCATTTACTGAATTTTTGAAAATCACGTTCATTTTTAGAAGGTCTTTTGTCATGCTGAATTTCAGTCTTCTTATTTCTGCTTATTGTTTTTCTATTTAGTAATTGTCTTTGCTTCTGGCAGTTCTGTTTCACAAGGTAGGAGGTGCCTGTTAGGTCCCCCTGCTGCTGCTGATGTATGTTATGGGCAGTGGGGGGTGGAGGAGGAAGGCAGTATTGTAATTAGCAGGTGCATTGGCTTCAAGACCAGAGGGAAACAGGGGCTACCCTATCTTCCCAGGATTTCACACAGCTCTAGCATTGAACATTCCTCTTTGCCATTGGTAATATATGCTTTATAGATTTTATGTTATGAATCATGGACCATTTCTTAATAAAACAGATTCTCTAGTTTTTTCTTAACAACAAAAATGGAGCTCAAATTTACCTCTTGACATTATTTTTTTTCTTTTTACTATGTTCGTTTTGCATAATTTTGTCACCCAAAATTTATTTGGAATAATGTCAGAACCTAACAACATTATAAACATTGACAGGCACTATTTTTGGCAATGAAGATTTAGAGTATAATTTCATACAACCTGCTGTTGTCTAAATATTAATGATTTATTAAAATTTATGGGGCATGAAGAAAATACATATTTTACTTAAAGTTACTTTTTATCATCTTAATGTTTATATTTTATTTTTATCTTTCTGCTCCATGGCTGAGTGTCAGAGCAGTAACTATTCCCTGAAAAAAGGGAACTCACTTCTTCCAAAGGTATTTTCATGGCACCTCAATAAATCTGCAAGGAAAGGCACCTACGATACCAGTAAATCAGCACCCTAGGCTCTGTCCTTCTCTCATTATACCTTCCTTCCTGAGTGTGATGAGGTTATATTTATTCCCTGAAACAGGCCTTCCATGTGAATGTTTGAACAATGGATATATTTGACTTTTTGGAAACTTTAGGGATGTGCTTTACTTTTTGTACATAAAAATACGTTTCTGTATGCATATTTTGACTACTGGGTGCAGAGGGACATATGATCTGCATATATTGATTTCTTTTTCTCTTCTCATTATTTTCCTTTCTCCTACTTCCTGATATTTACTTAATGTCAATTCAGTTTACATTCACTGAGTGACCAGATATGTAATAAACATTGTAGGTACCAAAATACAGAAATAACTATGGTATGGCTCATATTTATATATCGTGTGTGCATATATAATTTTATAAACACACAGTATATAATTCTGGTAAAATATGTAGTATGCTCATTGTTGGGCAGATAAAATATATTATGCTCACTTTGTTAAAGATGGCGCTGCCCATGTGCAAGTTTTAAGAGTAAGCTTTTACCCACACCCTTGACTGTTTGGATGATGTAGGGTGGTACACTCTCATGAGGAATCCTCCCATTATGCTTCAGATAAGTGACTTTGTATCAGAGACTTCTTTGTAGATTGGATTAAAGGTTTGGATTCTACAGTATAAAGTTGGGCAGGCCGGGAACTTGCTCTGTCAGTTCCTGAGGTTAGTATTAGAGAGGAGAGAGATTAAGGCCACTTGGAGGAGAGGAGAAGCAGCCAAGATGGCAGAGTGCTGAGGAAGAAGCCAGTTTGTGCAGAGTTTGTGCAGGAGAAGGAGATGGGGAACAGAGGTGAATAAGTCTGGTGAGCTAGAAACCTTTGATGCTAGAACACTCAGATAAGTCAGTAGCTTTGTGAGCACTGAATGAGTAGCTTTTGGAGCCCAGTGTGTTTTTACTTGCCCGCCGGGTGCAAGCTAGAATAAAGCTGATGGCTTACCAGTTCTTGGCTCCGTTGTTTCATTACTGACTGTCCGAATCAAATGTGAACCTCCATGAGCCAGGCGGCTCTGATAGTGGCCTTGGCCATTGGCTTTACAATTGGCTTAGTCAGCAGGATTTGATACAGTTTGGTATGGAGCCACCACCGCCTTTGAGTGGTGGAGTAGAGGACTGGCTGCTGTTATGTTTCCCCATGGCTCTCCTTTTGGGGACCATAGGCTGGCTGACCTTTACAGTCATGCGTGAAAAAACCAAGAGATGTGTGGAAGAGGCTGCCCGGGACCTGCAAATCGAGCAGTGGTAAGAGCTGGAGGAAACGTGGGAGAAACAAATGTTGACCCTGGAGCTGGAGGAAGTACTGGAGGAGAAGGCTGACCAGGTTTGTAAGATTCTCCTGGAAATGGAGCAGCTGCTGGAGAAGGAATCACAGGTTCATGAGTTGCAGATTGCTCTGGATGTTGTAGAGAGCCAGCAGCGGTGGAAGGACACAGCTGAGTCTGGGGCTGGAGCTGCAAGGCCTGCTGAGCAGAAGGCAGTGGTGGCCCAGGGTTCAAGCCCAGCAGCAGGAGCTGGTGTTTTCAGTTCTTCTTTGGAGGATGAGGAGAATTGGACTGGAGTTGTGATTCACAGACACCGGAAGGTAAACGGTGGCAGCTGCGGTGGGAGGATGAACGGACACCCCGGGAGCCAGGCATGCTTCCCTGAGTGGCCACTGGAACAGCAAGGAGTGCCTGCTAAGCTGCTGGTAAGTCTGCACTTTTGGGACATAGGGGTGGATTCCATCATGCTCCCCAGAGCAGAGATGGAAATACTGACTGCCATTGCCACATGCTTCTCTTTAGGACAGTGTGAGACCTGCCATGACAGCAGGAATGTGGGGGGAGGCTAAAGCCCCATGTGCGTGGACTGATTTCTTGGACTATGACCGAGTGAGCACTGGTTCCTTTGTTGAATAGACTTACGGATTTTGGACAATCTGAAATACCCTGATGGGGTGGGGGACACCTTTGCTGGAGGCCCTTCCCCTGTCCGAGGAAGCCTTTCAAATGGCAAGACAGAAGACCGAGGACATTTTGCACTTTTGGCTCAGACACTGGTGAAGTGTATCTTTATAATTGTTGAAATTGTATAATTTTTCATGTATTTGCAATTTGTGTAATGTACCTAATTTCCCTGTACAGGGATACTGGTGGTGTAGATTGTGGGTAGTAAAGTGAGCATAGGGGTGGATTGTTGGGCAGATGAAATATATTACGCTCACTTTGTTAAAGACGGTGCTGCCCACATGGAAACCCATCAAGCAGGTGATATTATTTGCCCTTATGCTTGGGATGGGTGTAATTATAGTATTGGGTGTAGGGGATAGGCTGTAAGCAGGCCAGGTTGTTATAGTCTAAGGCTTAGTCTTAAAAGTAAGCTTTTCCCCACATCCTTGACTGATTGGATGATGTGGGGTGGTGCACTCATGAGGAATCATCCCATTTATGCCTCAGATAAGTGTCTGTGTATCAGAGACTTCCTTGTTTGTTCATTGGATTAAAGGTTTGGATTCTGCACTATAAAGCGGGACAGACCGGGAGCTTGTTCTCTCTCTTGGTTCCTGAGGTTAACATTAGAGAGGAGAGCAGATTAAGGTCACATGGAGGAGAGGAGAAGCAGCAAGATGGCAGAGTGCTAAGGAAGAAGCCAGTTTGTGCAGAGAGAAGGAGATGGGAATCAGAGGTGAATAAGTCTGGTGAGCTAGAAAGCTTTCATGCTAGGAAATCTGGATAAGTCAGTAGCTTTGTGAACACTGAATGAGTAGGTTTTGGAGCCCAGTGTGTGCTTTTACTTGCCCACTGGGTGCAAGCTAGGATTAAAGCTGTTGGCTCACCAGTTCTTGGCTCCGTTGTTTCATTACCGACTGTCTGAATCCAATGAGAACCTGCATGAGCCAGACCACTGTGATGGTGGCCTTGGCCACTGGCTTTATAGTACGTACTTGCCCAATATCAAATCAGAAAATAATAATTTTATATGTTTTAATTTGATATGAGGCAGGTAAGTACTCATCTCTTGTATGGCCAGGGGCCGCCATCATGGCCATTCACATACAGGTTCCCATTGGATTCGGGTGGGTGGTAATGAAACAACAGAGCCAAGAACTGGTGGTTTATTAGCTTTAATCCTAGCTTGTACCTGGTGGGCAAGAAATACACACAGTGGCAAAACACTTCCCGTTCCATTCAGGGCTCCCAAAGCCACTGACTTTTTCGAGTTTCCTAGAATCAAAGTTTTGTACCTCACCAGTCTTATTCACCTCTGTTTCCCATCTTTTTCTCTCTACACAAACTGGTTTCTCCTTCAGCACTCTGCCACTTGGCTGCATCTCCTTTCCTCCATGTGGCCTTTCTCTCCTCTCCTCTAGCATGGTTCCTCTGCCCCATTTTATAGTATAGAAATCAAAGCCTTTAATCCAATATATAAAGAAGGAAGTCTCTGATACAAAGCCACTTCTCTGAGGCATAATGGGATCCTCATGAGAGTGCCCCCCTCCCACCATGCAACAGTTAAGGGTGTGGGGGAAGCTTAGCTTTAAAACTAAGTCTTAGGCTATCAGGATCCTGCCTGCTTACAGCCTGTCCCCCACAGCCAATGCAAACTATAAGTGAGGAAACATACATATTATATTTACAAACTTATTTGACCAACATTCCACCCCTTTCACTCACTTCACAATCTAAAGCACAGGTATTCCTGTACAAGAAAATTTGGCACAATACACAAATTACAACATGACAAATCATACAATTTCAACAATTACAAAGATTCACTGAGCACTTTGCCTAAAGCAGAAAATGTCCTCTGACTTCTTTCTAGCCATGGGAAAAGCTTCCCTCGACAGGGGAAGGTCCTCCAGCAAAGCCGCCCTCCACCCCCATCAGGGTATTTCACATTTTCCAAAATCCATAAGTCCATCCAGCAAAGGAGCCAGTGCCCAATTTGGTCGTAGTCCAGGAATCAGTCCAAGCACATGGGGCCTCAGCCAACCCCCTCATCCCTGCCATCCTGGAGGTTTTACACTGTACCAAGAAGGAGCATGTGGCAATGGCAGTCAGCATTTTCATCTCTGCTCTGGAAAGCATGATGACATCCACCCCTGTGTCCCAAAATCTCAGACCTACCAGGGGTGTAGCTACTCCTTGCTGCTGGGCTCTCACCTTCTGGAGACTTTGGATTGCAACTCCAGACCAATTCTCCTCATCCTCCAAAGAGAAACTGAAAACATCAGCTCCTGCTCCTGGGCATGAGCCCCTGGCCTTCTGCCACTGCTGGCTATCTACAACGTTCAGGGCAATCTGCAGCTCAGGAACTTGTGATTTCTTCTCCAGTGGCTGCTCCATTTCTAAGTGAATCTCATGAACCTGGTCGGCCTCCTCCGGTGCTTGCTCCAGCTCCAGGGTTGGCATCTCTCCCACATTTGCTCCAGCTACTTCCACTGCTCGGCTTGCAGGTCCCAGGCAGCCTCTTCCACAGACCTCTCAGTTTCCTCATGCATGGCTGTAAAAGTCAGCCAGACTACAGCCCCCAAAAGGACAGCCATGGGGAACCATAACAGCAGCCAGTCTTCTACCATGCACCTCAAGGGTGGCTGCTTCATACCGATCTATGAATCCTGCGACAGACTATGCCAATTATATGACCAGGGGCCACCATTGTGGCCATTCACATGCCGGTTCCCATTGGATTTGGACAGATGGTAATGAAACAATGGAGCCAAGAATTGGTGGGCCATTAACTTTAATCATAGCTTGTACCCGGCGGGCAAGAAATACACACAGTAGGGAAACACTTTTCTTTCCATTCAGGGCTCCCAAAGCCACTGACTTATCCGAGTTTTTTAGAATCAAAGGTTAGTACCTCACCAGCCTTATTCACCTCTGTTCCCCATTTTATAGTGTAGAAATCAAAACCTTTAATGCAATATACAAACAAGGAAGCCACTTCTCTGAGGCATAATGGGATTCTCATGAGAGTGCACCACTCCCCACCAGGCCACAGTCAAGAGTTTTAAAACTAAGCCTTAGGCTATAAGGATCCTGCCTGCTTACAGCCTGTCCCCCACACCCAATGCAAGCTATAAGCGAGCAAACATATATATCATATTTATAAACTTATTTGACCAGCATCTCTTTTTCCATTTTTTCCCCTCCCTTGGTTCTTTGTGTAATGGACCAAACCTACCTTCATCTTATAGATCCAGAGAGCTGCTTGTCTTTGAATGAGAACTTAAAAAAAAAAAAAATCAGCCTTTCTCTTCTCATATTTTGAGTCTCATGTTTTCACAGCCAATGTTATGGCTTTTGGCTTCGAAAACTGCAAGTTTTTAGTGGCGCTGGCCAGGTAATGTAGTTGATTAGAGCATCATCCTGATGCAGCAGGATTGTGAGTTCTATCCCTCTTCAGGGGCATTTACAAGAATCAACAAGTGAATGCATAAATAAGTAGAACAACAAATCATTTTCTCTCTCTCTCCTGCCTCTCTCTAATTATCAATATAATAATTTAAAAAAGCGCATTAGTAATTATTTCTGAATTGCACCAGAAATTCTGGACCAGTTCAAAAGAGATTACTGATATTCTGCTGACGTGGTACTTACAGGTGCCACAAGTCTTTTGCAATGAAGGTTTTTGTTTGTGACCATATCCTTGCCCTATATACTTTTCCTACAATATCACTGTAGTTTTCTTTTTAAGAACTTATTAAAAATAATTCCCAGGGAGATAATATGGTCTGCTACTTCGAATAGATTAACAAAAAATGGAAAGTTATTTTCTATTTTGGAGCTTTGTAGCAGTGTAGAAGCAGGCTCAGTATCTGGGTCTCCCTATTACACATTCAAAAAATAGAAGTTTAATTATTTATACTCAAAGGTAATTATCAGGAGGAAAGACTTGATGATATTTAGTAATATTCAGATCAAAGCAATATAGCACACATCATTTTAACAACATACTAGTGTAACAGCTAAAAAATTATCTTTAGTGTAAGGTTAGTCTCCTCATTCTTTATAGTTTTGCTCAGAGTGCATGGTAACCTAGATACTGAAGTTGAGATATACCTTCATTTGAGGGAAAGGAAATTATTTCCTTTGCTTTAGTTTTCTGCGTGAAAGAAATTGCAGGTGTTTTGAATGGTATTAACGGTTCAAAAGTTGTGTCCCTGTGGCTTCAAAAGGGCCAAGTTTTAAAATGTTAGAGTTTGGAGTTAAGAAAGTATAAAGCCAGTAGGCATGGCCACCATCACAGCCGCCTGGCCCATGCAGGTTCGCATTTGATTCGGACAGACAGTAATGAAACAACGGAGCCAAGAACTGGTGGGCCATTAGCTTTAATCCTAGCTTGCACCTGGTGGGCAAAAAATACACACAGCAGAAAAACACTTCCCTTTTCATTCAGGGCTCCCAAAGCCACTGACTCATCCGAGTTTCCTAGAATCAAAGGTTTCTAGCTCACCAGCCTTATTCACCTCTGTTCTCCATCTCCTTCTCTGTGCACAAACTGCACCAACTGGCTTCTCCTTCAGCACTCTGCCATCTTGGCTGCTTCTGTGCAATGCTAATTTCAGTAACTGAGAGAGAGCTCGAGCCTCTGGTCTGCCCCATTTTATAGTGTAGAAATCAAAACCTTTAAGCCAATATACAAATAAGGAAGTCTTTGATACAAAGTCACTTATCTGAGGCATAAATGGGATTCCTCATAAGAGAGCACCACCCCACACCATGTAACAGTCAAGGGTTTGAGGAAAAGCTTAGTGTTGAGAAGATCTTAGTATTAAAAGGGTGGAAAAACCTTAGTCTTAAAACTAAGCCTTAGGCTATAAGGAAGGATCTTGCCTGCTTACAGCCTGTCCCCTACACCCAATGCAAATTATAAGCAAGCAAACAAGTTTGCAAACTTATTTGACCCACAGAAAGGTTTATTGATCCAGAAGGTGTCACCTGGAGAAGATGGGGAGAAGGTTGATGGCCCTCAGATTTATTTTAAGCAAGGCCAAAGTTCAGGCTTCCCTTAAATCAAAGAACGGGGAATGAGAGGGCCTGTTTTTCCAAAAACCCAAGCCCCCAGCAGAATTCCTCTGATAATTAGCACCAGTAAGGCAGGAGCTATTAGCCTGAATTGAAGGTCATAGGAACCACGCTGGCCCAAAGAAGAAGCGTCAGAGAGATTCAGGATATCACTGTGTTACAGATGAAAGGTTTTATTTATTTAAGGATTCCTTTGAACTCAAAACATTTTGGCCAAAGTATTTTAGAGCTTGTGTATCTAGTGAACAGAACAATAGTCACACTGTAAGTGGAAATTAGACTCATTGTCAACATTGAGTTAAAGGCCAGTAAAATGGACAAGACACAGGCCTTCAAGTGGAAATCAAGTGCTTGCTTTGATGCACCATTATCACCGGTTTAATTGGGTAATTCACAGCTTTGATGGGCTTTTGGTTATTCATCACATTTGTGTGTTCTCATATTTGGGTCTTCACACAAATGAAAGACTTCTGAGGCAGTGTCTTTTAAAGGGAAATTTGTGTTTTACTTTGAAGACTGTAATACACAAATATATATAAAATACAGGTATTGTAAGTAATGTTTTTGCCATTTGTTTTTGATCTCCCACTTTCTTTCTTTCATATTTTGCCCCTTTGGAGCTGTGGCACCATTGTGATAGGTTTTATTTTCCAGCATATCACAGTCATTCTGCTGTATCTTCTGTTAGTGACTATATTAGCTCAACACTATTTAACTACCGTTTTCACAGTCAGTTATTAATGAATGTTTCATTTTGCTGTAGTATTACTTTGCTAACAAAACTGCTGTGAAGTTAATTACCTGGCAGTTTTTTTAAAGGATACAATTGAAATAAATGGCTTTTATGTTAAATTGTGTGTAGGCCCACTTTTGTCATTACAGGATAACAACAGATGCCTTTGATAACTAAACCAAGCAGATAAAATAGTCATAAAACTGCAATCAGGTGGGGTCTGTAACCTCTGGCTTGACAATTTTGAAGGCATTTGATTATGTCCTTTGCAGATTGTTCATGTTCTTTGAACCTGGTTGAAAAAAATGTTTATATTTCCACCTGCTGAGCTCCTCACATTTAAAAGTTAGTAAGTGGCTTCCACAAATCAAGGTATCCCAGGCAGCAGGGGTTCGCCTCACACACAGCGGCAGGGAAAGACACCTGGCCGCAGGTACGTGGGGAGACTGCATTGTTAGACCAGCTGAATTGTGGTGAATGGATGTTCAGGAAATGGCAAGTCCTAAAAGATTTCTGTGCTTACAGGCTAAAGACTCCCGTCTTGACACATTAAAGAAAAAATTTCTTCTCCATGAAATAGCTTTGAGATGTTTAATTAGGAATTTACTGTGTGACATTAGAAAGAGCACTGTCACAATCTCCATCCTAGGGTGGCCAGATTTAGCAAATAACAATACATGATGCCCAGTTAAATCTGAATTTCAGAAAACAAGTATTTGCCATGTGTCCTATATTTTATCTGGAAACCCTACATTTGAGTTCTATTTTTCTTTTTTTAAAATTACACAGAAAAGTTACACTTATTTTCCTGTCACAAATGGTGACGGAATTCAAAAAGTCAAATTGATATAATTATGTTACTTTGTCAACATTCCATTTAATTTAGTTTGGGGGCAGTTTTGAGAGTTTTTCTAAGTATTTCAAAGTAGTGGTTTCAAATCTGTGTAGCTATTAGATATTTACCTGGAAAACTAATAAAACTTGTTGAGGTATGCTCAAGTTGGTATGACTAAACATTAAACAGACTTTATTCTTTTTTAAAAAACTCTTCCCTCCCTCCCTCCCTTCCTCCCTTTCTCTCTCCCTCCCTCCATTCCTTTCTTTCCTTCCTCTTTTCCTTCCTTCCTTCCTTCCTTCCATTACAATAGCTCAGTGATTTGGGGGTTGGTTAATACAAACCAATGCCAGTACTCATCTCATTATAGTTATAATTAAGAATATTACAAATATTTGTTATTCACCTTTTCTTTCTTTCTTTCTTTCTTTCTTTCTTTCTTTCTTTCTTTCTTTCTTTCTTTCTTTCTTTCTTTCTTATAATTTTCCCATTGATTTGAGAGGAAGTGGGTACAGAGAGAGAGAGAAGCATCAACTCATTCCATCCAGTTGTGTGCTCGCTCACTTTTCTTTAGAACATAAATCCAAACCATTAACTTGAACTTGAGGTATAAACACAATACATACACACTGTTGTGCAAAATATTTTTAATAAGTAATATTACATCTTAAAATATTGGAAGCTAAATATCTGTGATGATTTCTATTTTGGCTTAATGGAACAAAAAGGGAACAACATTCAACTAAAGAGGGTTATACTGATAATAAAGCTCTTGAAGTTAAAAATGTCTTCCTCTCCCTTTGTGTGTACCACAGGCTATAGTATAATGTCCTGAAAGGATTTGTTGTGAGAAAAATGTTAATCACAGCCTGAAGACCTTGCTTTAGAAGAAACTAATGAGAAAGCAATTGAAAGGTGAGACTTCATCTTCATTTTAATATAAGGGGTCTTAATTATTTTTCTTATAGAAAATGTTAAAATCAATTTATTATAAAAACTGAACCGCTAGTTTTTGCAGCTTTCAGGTAAAGCCCAGCACTTTGTACAAAGTCTCTGAGAATAGGACAGTAGAGATCATCTAATCTTAAAGGTGACATCATCCATTCAAGTCCCTCACCATAAGAGCACAGCATGCCTGGATGTCGCTGGTGCTCTTTTATACAAGTTATTTTAAAAAACTGAGAGATTGCTATAGTCATGCATTCTTTAACATCTTGTTTATTAGCAAAAATCAGCAATGTGGCTTTTCTTAGATCATGGGCTAACATGGTGGAGCATTCTTCTTTAGTTACAGAAATTCTTTCTCTGTCTGTACCATCCACAACAACTATTGCAAACTCTGTGTTAGGATAGTAAGCCTTCCAGGAAGAACAAAAAAGTTCTTGGCCACCTATGTCCCACATTAGGAAACATGTATAATTGACTGGTATTATTTATTTATTTATCTATTTATTTATTTATTTATGACAGAGACAGATAGAGAGTCAGAGAGAGGGAAGATAGGGACAGACAGGCAGGAAGGGAGAGAGATGAGAAGCATCAATACTTTGTTGTGGCTCCTTTAGTTGTTCATTGTTTGCTGTAAAGCCAGTAGTCAGAGTCACAATCACAGCTGCCTGGCCAGTGCAGGTTCACATTAGATTCCGACAGTTGGTAATAAAACAATGAAGCCAAAAACTGATGAGCCATCATCTATAATTCTAGCTTGCACCCAGCGGGCAAGTAAAAACACACTGGGCTCCAAAACCCACTCATTCAGTGCTCACTTATCCGAGTTTCCTAGCATCAAAAGTTTCTAGCTCACCAGACTTATTCACCTCTGTTCCCCATCTCCTTCTCCAGCACAAACTCTGCACAAACTGGCTTCTCCCTCAGCACTTCACCATCTTGGCTGCTTCTCCTCTCCTCCACGTGGCCTTAATCTGCTCTCCTCTCTAATACTAACCTCAGGAACCAAGAGAGAGCAAACTCCCGGTCTGTCCCACTTTATAGTGTAGAAATCCAAACCCTTAATCCAATTTACAAACAAGGAAGTCTCTGATACAAAGTCACTTATCTGAGGCATAATGGGAGGATGCCTCATGAGAGTGCACCACCCCACATCATCCAATCACTCAAAAGTGTGGGGTAAAGCTTACTCTTAAAATTTACACGTGGGCAGAGCCATCTTTAACAAAGTGAGCATAATATATTTTATCTGCCCAACAATCTACCCCTATGCTCACTTTACTACCCACAATCTACACCACTGGCATCCCTGTATAAGGAAATTAGGTACATTACACAAATTACAACAACATGACAAATCATACAATTTCAACAATTACAAAGATACATTTCACCAGTCTCTGAGCACTTTGCTAAAAGCACAAAATGTCCTCGGCCTTCTTCCTTGCCTTTTGAAAGGCTTCCTGGGGCAGAGGGAGGGCCTTCATTAAAGCCGCCCCCCAACCCCATCAGGGTATTTCAAATTGTCCAAAATCCATAAGTCCATTCAACAAAGGAGACAGTGCTTACTCTGTAGTAGTCCAGGAAATCAGTCCACACACATGGGGTGTTAACTTCCCCCCTCATTTCTGCCATCATGACAGGTCTCACACTGTCCTAAAGAAAAGCATGTGGCAATGACCGTCAGCATTTCCATCTCTGCTCTGGGAAGCATGATGGCATCCACCCTTATGTCCCAGCAGCCACTTGGCGATGCAAGCCCGGTTCCTGTGCCATCAATCTGTCCTCCCGCCGTCGCCACTGCCATTTACCTTATGAAGTCTGCAGATCACAACTCCAGCCCAATTCTCTTCATCCTTCAAAGAGGAACTGAAAACACCAGCTCCTGCTGCTGGGCATGAGCCTCAGGCCACTGCCGCCTTCTGCTCAGCAGGCTTTGCAGCTCCAGACCTGGCCTCATCCTTGTCCTCCTGCTGCTGCCGGCTCTCCACAATGTCCAGGGCAATCTTCAACTCACATACCTGTGATTCCTTCTGTGGCGGCTGTTCCATTCCCAGGCGAATCTCACAAAACTGGTCGGCCTCCTCCTCCAGCACTTCTCCAGCTCCAGAGTCGGCATCTGTTTCTTCCATGTTTCTTCCAGCTCTTTCCACTGCTCGGTTTGCAGGTCCTGGGCAGCATCTTCCATAGAGCTCTCGGTTTCCTCACTCATGGCTGTAAAAGTCAGCCAGCCAACAGTCCCCCCAAAAACAGCCATGGGGAACCATAACAGCAGCCAGTCCTCTACTCCACTTCTCAAAGGTGGTGGTGGCTCCATACCAATCTGTATTGAATCCTGCCACAGACTACACCAAATGTAAAGCCAGTAGTCGGAGTCACAATCATAGCTGCCTCATCAGTGCAGGTTCACATTAGATTCGGACAGACAGTAATGAAACAATGGAGCCAAAAACTGGTGAACCATCATCTTTAGTTCTAGCTTGCACCTGGAGGGTAAGTAAAAACACACACTGGGCTCCAAAACCTACTCATTCAGTGTTCACAAAGCTACTGACTTATTCGAGTTTCCTAACATTGAAGGTTTCTAGCTCACCAGACTTATTCACCTTTGTTCTCCATCTCCTTCTCTCTGCACAAACTCTGCACAAACTGGCTTCTTCCTCAGCACTCCGCCATCTTGGCTGCTTCTCCTCTCCTCAATGTGGCCTTAATCTGCTCTCCTCTCTAATACTAAACTCAGGAACCAAGAGTGAGCAAGCTCTCGGTCTGTCTCACTTTATAGTGTAGAAAATCCAAATTCTTAATCCAATCTACAAACAAGGAAGTCTCTGATACAAAGTCACTTATTTGAGTCATAATGGGAGGATTTCTCATGAGAGTGCACCATCCCACATCATCCAATCAGTCAAGGGTGGGGGGAAAAGCTTACTCTTAAAATTTGCACGTGGGCAGTGCCATCTTTAGCAATGTGAGCACAATATATTTTATCTGCCCAACAATCGCTTTCTCAAATATGCCTTGACTGGGGCAGCTGCAGCACAGTGATTGACCCTTTCTTCAAGCCAGCAACCTTCAGTTCAAGCCAGCAATCTTGGATTTCAAACCAGTGACCTTTGGGCTAAAGCCAATGACCATGAATGGGCTTGTGTCTACAAGCCCATGCTCAATCTGGTGACCTTGGCGTTTCGAATCTGGGTCCTCAGCTTCCCATTCTGGCGCTCTACCCACTTTGCCACCACCTGGTCAGAGTGACCACTATCTTTCTTACATTGCTTACTATGGTAGGGGATGTATGTGCAACTTCATTTACAGAAAACTGAAGAAGGATGGCAGTTTTCCCTGCATTATAAAGCCCAACAGTGATCACTGTGTGCTCCTGGTGATTGCACTGTCTCCGTTTCTCCTGGTGAAAAGAATTCCCATTCTCGGGCAGGGACCCCTTCCGCCACCTGGGCCTCCTGGCCTCCCTGGGCTCAGGTCGACTGGGAGGAAGACATGCTGGAGCCTCAGGCTCTGGGGTCACTGCTTCTGTGCTGGTTGCTGGCCGCTTCCTAGGGACCCCTGGAAGGCTACAGACCAGGCTACCTCGCTGGCTTGGGGACATCCCCACCACATTGTCTGCGACTAGCCTTAGGGGCCATTATCCTCCCCAGCTCCTCTTAGGTGGCTGCCCTAATAGGCCTTTTCTAAACTACTGCCCCTTAACCTCTCTTTTCTTACAGCATTTACTTTAGCAACTTGCAACTGTAAATTCTTTCTCTGCTCCTTTTTGATGTAAAACTTCTCCCAGCCTCTCTTGCCATTTCTGCAATCCATTAATGTCTTTCTCAAAGATCTAGGAGCCATTCCTTTGAAATGTAATCAAGGAAGGAAGTTGCCTCTCAGTTTCTGTGGGAGGGTAGGAGCCTACTTTCAATAACAGACAGTTAGCAAACACAGATGCTCTAATCACACTGACAGATTTCCTCCAACAGCCTTTAGCTCTTTTCCCCATCCGAGCACTCAAAAACCCTCCCGACTTTTCTTTCTGCAGAGCAGGGCTCAACCCTGCCCTGAAATCTCTCTGTCTTACTGCAGTAGCCCAAATTAAATCCTTTTGCAGTTTTTAACAAGGGTCCAGTGCATTTTTACTTTGACAGGTAAGACAAGGCTCGGGCCTTTGTACTGTCACCAAGTCCCCCAAGGGATTCTGGTACTGACCTAAGCTTGACAACCACTTTATTTTTAGCAGTGTTTGCAAAAAAAAAAACCCCAAAACAAAACAAAACAACAACAAAAAAACCCCACAGTCCTAAATCTCAAAATCTATTAGTACTTAAAGTATAAATTTGTTGTGCTCTCAGAAATATTATGCCCTTCCTTCAAAGGCATCTTTTTAAATAAAAATTAAAAAGTCGGTCATGACGTATTGTGTTCTTTTCTCCAACTCAATCTAGTAATGATTCTCAGTCTTTTAACCAACACGGGCTTCTTGGTTCTTGAGGAGTAAGGTGGCCTAGGCCTCTCAGTGAGGGACTAATGCGGTGGCCATCGCAGAGGCAGAAATCAGGACGGAACAAAGAGGACAGGTGTGGAGTGTTCTGAAGCCTGTTAGAAGGCTCCACTTTCTCTCATCCGCCCTCACTGAGGTGACCTACAAACCTGCTCAAGGCATTCTGGGGTGGTGCCTTAGTTTGTCTGCCTGGGTTGCTCAGAAAGGAGACAGTATCTTACTTCTTCTTCTTCTTCTTCTTCTTCTTCTTCTTCTTCTTCTTCTTCTTCTTCTTCTTCTTCCTTCTCCTCCTCCTCCTCCCCCTCCTCCTCCTTTCTTCATTTCTTCAGCACAGTAGCTGGCAATAAATAAAAGCTTAATAAAATATTATTTTGCTACTCTATCCTTTTGCAAGATTTTTTCTCCCCTTCTCATTGTGTATCCTATCCTATTCTTCTTTTGTGCCCGGTGTGATATAAAATTAACTACATGTGAAATCTTTCTGTGGATTTTGTATTTATGAGGCAGAGAGAGTTTTTCAAATTAGAATAGGAAGGAGATGAGCAACTTTGTCTTACTTTTCTAACAAAACAATGACCAATTCTAAATCACTTGATACATTTTGAAGCTCTTTCAGTTGAGGATCGCTGAATGGATTTGGAGGAGGTGGGAAAGGGGGCACTAACAGGGAATGAGCATTCCCAGGTAGAATACATTCCTCCTCTGGAAGAGGGTTTCTCACAGTCAACACTGGGGACATTTGGGGCTGAATATTCTTCATTGAAAGGGGCTGTCCTTGTGCATTGTGGGTGTTAAGCAGCATCTTTGACCTCTGCCCAGTACGTGCTTATAGCATCCTCTAAGTTTGACAAACAGAAATGTTCCCAGACGTGGTCAAATGTCTCTTGTAGGGCCAAATCATTCCATATTAGCAACCACTGCACTGAAAGAAATATTTAGATTTAGCTCATGGAGGTGAAATCATAAACAATCATTAATTTAGCAGTATCATTTAGACTTCATTGGACTATTCTATGTATAAAAGACTACACTTTTTATACAAAGAATAAGTAGTTGAGTTTTCCATATAGGAAAAAAGAAAGTAAATATACTGATAATTTGTAACACTATCATAACTCAATGAACAATGTAGAAGGATACTCACATGTTCATCCAGTCACTATAAAATTTATGCGTAGGTTATTTGACAGCAGTTTGTCTCTGAGTTATTTAACAGCAATTTGTATATTGCCTCTCACCTCTATCCCAGTTTCCAGTTGACAAAGATTAAGACTTGATTAAAAAGAGAGAGAAATAGAGAGAGTGTCTGCAAATTTGGTGATGTTTTTATTAGTAAATTATTTTAAGAAGAAAAGCTTTTCTATAGGAAAATGTGTTTAAAAATAACAACAACTTGCCTTGGCCAGTGGCTCCGTGGATAGAGTATCAGCATGGCATATGGATATCCTGGGGTCAATTCCTGGTCAGGGCACATTGGAGAAGCAACCATCTGCTTCCCACCCCTCCTTCTCTCCTCCCTCTTCTTTATTTCTTCCTTCCCGCAGCCAGTGGCTGGATTGGTCCGAGAGTGGCCCCGGGCACCGAGGGTGGCCCCTTTGGAGTCCTAAAAATAAATAAATAAATAAGTAAATAGAAACAACTCTTCATAAATTATTCAGAGTTTGTATGCATTTCCAGGTGAATATACTGGGAAATATCTTGACACATCTCTTTCTAGAGAGAATCCAGGTAACATGCAGTTTTATATACAGAGTTGTGAATCCGGCAGGATTGTTTGCTTCTCTCCAATAGCTCAGTTTCTGAGTCGTTTTCCCCGTCAGTCCAGACAAAAGTAGGTAAGGTTCTATCTAGTACCTGTCACAGATGCTAGTTGCCTGCCTGACTTTGAATCGGCTTCACAAAAGCGAGTACATGCACATCAATTTTAATCATGAAAATAAAACCCTCTCCCTCCTACCCTGATTTCAGACATCGTCATGGAAATGGAGGAAGAGTTCCATGCAACCAAATGTCGGTTCTTTCTTTTGACCACTGCTTTAATAATTCTGAGATAAGGCAATTAATCTACACAAATTCGTCATAAGACTTTCTCACAAGGAAAGCAGTCAAAGGAAGAGAACACCTGGACCTCGTAGGCTTCTCTGTGTGCTTCCTTCCCTGTGCAGCAAGGGGTGGTTAGAATGGGGGAGGGAAGGAGAGGCCAGCTTTCCCTGGGAGCTTTGGCCCAGTGGGTTACAGTGGAAATCTCAGGCCCACGTCTGGGAAGGAGATGCTGTGGGGAGGATGTGAAGATGGAGGGCGTGATATGGACAGAACTGAGGTGCAGAGAATACCTTTTGTAAAAGTTGGAAGCTCAGAGTCAGAAACAGAAAAATTATTGGAAGTGAGTGCTATCCATTGAAAGGGTATGGATGGGGACAGTGATGGTGAAAGGATTGATGTACATCAGGAAAATATGTCACCCTTTGGCATTTTCTCAGAATATGGAATTTTGATTAGCATGCTTTTGATTGATTTTTGTTGTCAGACATACCTTGATTTGTTTTTTCATGTGGAAAGTCAATAATTATTTGTGTTCTATTCTAGAAGTTATTGGTGATGGAGGGACTTAGACCTATTTATCAACTGTGCCCTGTTACATCCCTGTAATGTATCATCTCTTGTTCCTGGGAAAGGACAGGTGGGACATCTCGGTTACCTTTCATAAATATTTTTTCTTTTAGTTTCAGATTTTAAACAGAATTTATATTTTTAGAGCATGTTAAAAATTTCTTTAATGTTTAAGATTTTCTTAACCACCAACTTTGTTATGTTATCTGGTGTCTATTCTGATACCTTAAAGTATGACAACTTCTACCTCTAATAACAAACTCCCCGATAAATAGTTCCATTAAAATACTGTCATTTTATTTTTAAATACAGTATTTTAGTCAGTTCTGATGAGTGCATGAGCATTGGTGTCATTTTCTTTTAGTTCTAGAATTTTGGATTTGACATGTTCTAATACTTTTTCCCTTAAGTTTCTTGAAACATCACAAATAAAATAGGCCCAGATTCTAATATTGTTATATGATGGATATCTTGAGTCTTATTGATTTTTTTCTTTAAAACATAACCTTGTCTGTTTTTTCCTGGAAATTACTTTCCAGATACTTCTACAACCATTTTTATTTGGAGGATAGATAATTCATGCTTTGTAGCAAATATACTTTTAGATACTTGAATAGACTCAATTAGTGAAAAATTACATATTTGAATGTATTAAAGTTGAGCCTGTTAACACATGAGAAAAAGTGACTAATTATCTTTAATTTTGGAATTATAAACTGTACTCCTGAAATATATACTATTTATACTATATGTATACATACACACATAGAATATATATACACTCAAATTCACTGGGATTAAGAAGTTTTATTTAGTGTGTTTTATTTATTTATTTATTTTACAGGGACAGAGAAAGAGTCAGAGAGAGGGATAGATAGGGACAGACAGACAGAAACAAAGAGAGATGAGAAGCATCAATCATTAGTTTTTCGTTGCCGTTGGGACACCATAGTTGTTCATTGATTGCTTTCTCACATGTGCCTTGACCGCGGGCCTTCAGCAGACCGAGCAACCCCTTGCTGGAGCCAGTGACCTTGGGTCCAAGCTGATGAGCTTTTGCTTAAGCCAGATGGGCCCATGCTCAAGCTGGCGAGCTCGTGGTCTTGAACCTGGGTCCTCCGCATCCCAGTTCAACGCTATATCCACTGCACCACTGCCTGGTCAGGCTTTAGTGTGTTTTATATGTATACATATTTACACAGACACACGCACCAAGATTTTTTGAGAAGTTTATGTTTTGGGCATTTATTTGATTGTATAGATGCATATAGGCATATGCAACTCACTTCAGTAATTTCATAATTTTCTTCATAGTAAAGTACTCTATTTTAAACAAATTGCCTTTGTATTATAAAAATGACTATAAAGGAAATGACATATTTTGTATTTGGTCCCCAAAATTCCAAGGTTCTCACACAAAGTAGCATTTACTATGGGCATTTACTATGTGTAAATCTCAAGAAAAGAGGGTTTAAATGAGACCAACTAACTATGCAGGGATTGAATTTCAAAATCAGAGAATAATAAAGGTTTATTAAAATGTTAGCTCATCATTTTCAGACTGTACTTTTGAACTAGCCAATCACCCTCCTTCAGGTAATATCAGACAGTGGTTTATTTTCTTTTGTTAATACCAATGGATAACTAGAGGAAGAAAAGTCTCTGACTAATATTTAATCCCTTAACGCTGGTGTGTATCAGCATGTCATATAGCTTATTTTTTGCTCCATAAGACGCGCCTGACCATAAGACACACCTAGGGTTTTTTTTTTTTTTTTTTTTACCAACAGGGTTTTTTTTTTTTTTTTTTAATTTTTTTTTTTTTATTTTATTCATTTTAGAGAGGAGACACAGAGTGAGAGAGAGAAGGAGAGAGAGAGAGAAAGGGGGGAGGAGCTGGAAGCATCAACTCCCATATGTGCCTTGACCGAACCAGTGCAGGTTTTGAACTGGCGACCTCAGTGTTCCCAGGTCGACGCTTTATCCACTGCGCTACCACAGGTCCACACCTAGGGTTTTAAGGAGGAAAATAAGAAAAAAAATATTCTGAACCAAATGGCATGGTAAAATATTTAATAAATTACTGTATATTTTGCTCCATAAGATTCATGGGCATTTTCCCCTCCATTTTTTGGGGGAGAAAAAGTGCGTCTTATGGAGCAAAAAAATACAGTAATCTGCATCTATTTATGGTTTAAGTATTTGTTTTGTTACATTTAAATTATAAAAATAATTTCAGTCTATGGCCATTTGAAGTGGATTCTAGCTGAGCTCAAATTGAAGAAATGCATTTTATTGTTTGCTGAGCCAGCCAGTGTACTGGTGACCTATAAGGACATCTACTAGCATACATTGATATGCCTAAGAGATTTTATTTTAGGCTATATCAGAAAGCATTTTTTATTTTAATTGTGAGAGCACATGGTGGTGAATTGGGAGTATTATAAACAATGAGGGGAGCAAAACGGTTATAGCCCATTTGGATTTTTGAGTTTTGACAGAGCACGGTAGGAGAAACAACTGAAGGAGCTGCATTCGTTGAAGATGCCCCACTGGCTGGCTACTTGTGAGGGGAACTGGGCTGCTTGGAGGACAGTGACAGCACCCATCAGAGTGCGCGAGAGAAACTTCTTTCTAGCCTCAGGCAGGGATTGGCAAAACTCTGGCTACTTTGGGAACACAGAGAAGTGGCACCTTGACATGGTACAGATGTTTCACAGGGCACGCGAAGCAATGACCATGGTTAGCACTTTTCATGCAAGAAGGCTACCCCGCCCAAAGAAAAAGTTGGGAGCAGATTTATTCTTTCTCTTTCCAAAACTCCCAGATGTACCTACCTGGGCAGGTGACACTTTGGGGACTGGAGTCCTTCCTCCATGTGTTGGTAGGGACAGTGACCCAGTGAAATTGGGACATCCACTGTTAAAGCAGCTTCTTTCTCCAAAGGTTGGTGAGGTCTGGGGACAGTCACATTATCTTTATCTAAGAAATTACAAAATCACTGTGATTATCCTTTTCGAAAAAAGGTGCATCTAATTACGTAAATACAACTAGTAATAATAATAAAAAAGACCACAACACTTGACTGATATTTACTAATATAGTTTTATTTCCACAGCCTGGGTTTATTAGGAAGCTTCTGAAATGTCTCTGTGCATATTAATGAGTTTAATAATTAGACAAGGAATGAGGGAGAACATGTCATTCAGAAGCAATTAGTCAACATTATTAAGATATAACCTACAAATTATATCTATAGTTATTGAGAAAGACTGCTTTCTCAGTTTCAGAATTTAAGAATTACATACTAAATTATTAGATAATTTATTTAATAGTAAAATTAGGATTGCAATTGTATTTTTATTTACTTAGGGCTAGAATATAGCAATAAACCGAAGCACATTTTATTTTAATATGCTATGCTCGAAATTGGAGATATGTTAACTAGGCAATGGCTGGTTTTCAACATACCTCACTTTAGAGCTTCAAGGCCCTAACCAGTTGGCTCAGTGGATTAAGCGTCAGCCCAGCATGTGGATGTCCCAGGTTCGATCCCCAGTCAGGGCACACATGAGAAGTGACCATCTGCTTCTCAGTCCTACCCTATCCTCTCTCTCTCTCTCTCTCTCTTTTCTTTTACTCTCTTTTTGCCTCTCATAGCCAGTGTTTCAATTGGTTCTAGTGTGGCCCCAGGTGCTGAGGATAGCTCGGTTGATTCAAGCATTGACCCCATACGAGGTTTGCTGGGTGTTCTCGGTTGGGGCAGATGCAAAGTATGTCTCACCATCTTCCCTCGTCTCACTTAAGAAAAAGAAAAAGAAAAAAAAGAACTTCAAAAAACTTCAGATTGGGAAGGAAACACTATTTATTATTGTACTATGGGATATAGTGATTCAATATTAATATATTTAATTTATTTAGGATTCATGCTTCTGTTTTTTTATTTTTTATTAAGTGAGAGTTGGGGAGGCAGAGAGACAGACTCCTGCAGGCAAGCTATCAGGATTCACCCAGCAAGCCCCCTACCAGGTGATGTGCTGCCCTTCTGGGCCATAGCTTTGTTCTTCAACTACTGAGCTATTTTAGTGCCTGAGGACAAGGCCATAGAACCATCCTCAGCACCCAAGACTAACTTTGCTCTAATGAGGGGAAGAGAGGGATAGGAGAGGTGGAGAAGCATATGGTCGCTTCTCCTGTGTGCCCTGATCAAGAATCAAACCGGGACTTCCACATGCCGGGCCGATGCTCTTCTGCTGAGCCAACCGGCCAGGGCTGCTTCTGTTTTTTCTTTTCTTTTCTTTTTAGGTTTGTTTGTTTTGTTTGTTTGTTTTGCACTGATTTGGGGCTATGTCCCTGAGAAAAATTTTTATTCTTGTCCAAAAATGTATCTTAGAACGATTTATTTCACTTGCATTCTTTCATTACTAAAGCAACAGAGAGAATGTTCTAACACTTATTGACTGAAAGATATTGAGCAAGTCACTTATTTTCTTTTAGTCTCAGTTTTGTTATCTGTAAAGAATGAATAAAAAGGAGCCCTAATATTGACATGTAAGGAACTGAGATATGATGGCTCCCAGAATATCTTCTTGCTTTTTGTTACACAGTTCTTGGCTTTAAATTCTTGTCTTTGGTTTTATTCCTACCCATCATTCTAGGGTTATATTTATATTGTCTTCATTGCTTAATTCTTTACCTAGACTTACTTTTGTCAGTGACTTGGAATAAAATATATTTTTAACTCCAGTAGATCTCCAACTCCATTGTTTTCTTTTGAAATGTCTTTTATATTTTTTCATTTCTCTTCCTAATGCCACAAGTCTAGTTTGGGTTCTTATCACCTTATGCAAGGATTACTGAGCAAGAAATCATCTGCAGCCCGCATCTCTGACAGAGGACTTCTGCCGTCCATTCATGTGCATTATATTGCTTGGGTTATTTTTCTTAAAAAAATCACATCAACAAAAGAAAATATGAGCATGTTGACCAATATTTAAATTATATTATGTCCTAATTTCTTTTCTCACTTTTATGGCTCTTTATAACAAGTACATTTTCTCCTTATTCCCTAATAGCCCTCTTCATATATTCTTTTCCTTTCGGAAAAGAGGATGCGTTGTGCTGTGGTTGTTTTTTTCTGGCCTCTGTGCCTTTGTGATCACTGTTCCCCTCATCCAGCATGCTTTTCCGTGCTCCCCACCCATTCTTCTGAGATCCTTTAGTTTTCTTTGCCCTTGGAGTTTCCAATCCAAGTTTTATGAGAACTTGCCAAATAATTATATCTACAATACTCCTTTGTCAGTGATTTTTATGCATACAGGTAACTGACCCCTGGCCTTTTTTATACTGTGGTTAAATATACATAGCATAAAATGTATAATTTATCGGTTTTGAGTGTACAATTCAGGGACATTAAGTACATTCACAGTGGTATTTCAATGGTCAGCACTATCCAGCTCTAGAAAGTTTCATCATCACAAACTGAAGCTCTGTGCCTATCAAACAGCAACTCCCTATTCCCTGCCCCCTCAGCCTCTGGGAACGACGGTTCTACTTTCTTTTTTCTGTGAATTTGACTTTAAAGTTATTTCAAATGAGTGGAATCATACAATATTTGTACTTTTGTGTCTGGCTTATTTCTCTTAGTCTAAGGTTCTTAAAGTTTACCTATGCTGTAGCATGTATCAGAACTTCGTTTCCTTTTAAAGCTGAATAATATTTAATTGTGTGTGTAGATCACATTTTGTTTGTTCATCTGCTGGTGGACAGTTGGGTTTTCCCCACATTTTGGTTATTGTGCATTATGAAGCTATAAACATTGGTGTGCGAGTATCTAATTTAGTCCTTGCTTTCAATGATTTTGTATATATACCCAGAAGTGAAATTATGGATCATGCTATGCTTAATTTATCAAGAAACTGTCATTCCGTCTTCCATAGTGGTGGTACCATTTTATATTCCCACCAACAGTATACAAGGATTCCACTTTCTCCATATCTTTGCCAATATTTATATTTTCACCTTTTGTATAATAATCATTCTAATGGGTTGGTAGTGGCATCTCATTCTGGTTTTGATTTGTATTTACCTAGTGGTAGTGATGTTGACTTTCAGTGGGCTCATTGGCCATTTTATATCTTTGTAGAAACATCTATTCGAGTTCTTTGCCTGTATGTGAATGGACTGTTTCTCAAAAATATTTGTTGGTGAGAACCTTTTAAACAACATGTACAGAAAACAGTTTAACAGGTTTTTGAAGACTGAAGTCATCACAGGGAACATGAACTAATGCACTGTGTGTGTGATGCACTGGGAACCCCTGAAGATTTTTCAATGGTCTCAGAACCTTCCTTGTTTGCTACATTATTTAAAGGTTTTCTATTAATTTTTTTTAATAACAGCTGTTTTCTATGGTGTCATTGTACCTGTCTGCAAGCATTTTTCTTTCTAACTTGATATCTTAATCTGATATATATTTTTTTGGAAACCGAATGATCCAATTCGTTAAAATTATGCATAAATTAGATTAAGTAGCTTTTGTGAAGACCTAAAGAGTCACCTATGGATAAAGAGAAGAACCTTTATTGAATGTAATCACAATGTCAAACACATTGCTTACTTTTGTTTTTTATTGATGAAGCAAGGTAAGATTTCTTGATGAGCTTTTCTCTAGAAGTGAGGGTTTTTTGTTTTTTTTTTTTCAGGGACAGAGAGAGAGTCAGAGAGAGGGATAGATAGGGACAGACAGACAGGAACGAAGAGAGATGAGAAGCATCAATCATTAGTTTTTTGTTGCCATTGCAACACCATAGTTGTTCATTGATTGCTTTCTCACATGTGCCTTGACCGCGGGCCTTCAGCAGACCGAGCAACCCCTTGCTGGAGCCAGCGACCTTGGGTCCAAGCTGGTGAGCTTTTTGCTCAAGCCAGATGGGCCCGCATTCAAGCTGGCAAGCTCGGGGTCTCGAACCTGGGTCCTCCACATCCCAGTCTGACGCTCCATCCACTGCGCCACTGCCTGGTCAGGCTAGAAGTGAGGTTTTGCAAAGTAAACTTCTCCTGTGTAGTGGCCATATTTGGTTGTTTACTTAGACTCTATTTATTACTATAATTATTATTTTGACTATTCAGTGTATATCTAAAAATTGTATTTTATTTTTATTTTTAAAGATTTTATTTATTGGTTTTTGAGAGAGAGAGAAGAGAATGAAAGGTGGGAAGAGGAGTGAAAAGCATCAACTCATAAGTAGTTGCTTCTTTCATGTGCCTTGGTCTCATAAGCCCGGGGTTTTGAACTGGCAACCTCAGCATTCCAGGTTTATCCTCTGAGCTACCACTGGTCAGGTTAAATACTGTATTTTCATTTCTTTTATGCTGGGTTCATTCAAATTATACCACAGGGCAGTTTCTGGTGATTTTAACCAAATTTTAAACTGATCAATTGATTCTAAAATTATGGTCATTATTAAAAAGAAGCTTTGAGATTTATTTTGATGCTTTTAAAAATATTGACATGCAATAGGTTTTACTGTGTTGCAAATAACCCCTAGAGTTAGTTGTTTAAAAAGACAGTGTTAGCTCATTCACTCACAATTCTGTGGGTTGACAGTTGGGCCAGGCTCAGCTGGGCAGTTCCTCCGATGAGCTCACTTGAACTCACTTCTGTGACTACAGTCAACTGGCAGGTAGGCTGGGGTCTAGATGGTTCCAGGTGCTCTAACTTGCAGTGGCAGCTGGCTGATGCGACCACAGTTACTGGGTCATATATCTCTACTCTCTAGCAGGCTAGCCCAGCCTTTTCCATAGGGTTCCATAAGCAAAAGGAAAGGACATGATCCAGTGCGTAAGCATCCTTTCTGTCTCTGTCTCAGGTTTGCTAAGGTTCTTTGGCTGAAGAAGTCATTTGGCTAAGTCCAGATTTAGGAGAAAGAGAAATAGATTCTATCTCTACATGAAAGGAGCTACAAACTACAGTGATTATTGTTTTATTTTCTGTCTACCACAACATTAGTATCAATTCATGACCTTGATTTTGTTGATGTAGCATACGTCCTGTATGAAAACAGTATATCTAAAATATAACACTAACATTTCAGTGTAGGCAGATGCAATAAAATACAGGGTCCTGAAATGGTGTGAGGCTTGGATAGCTTATTTGTTCAAATTGATAGTTTAAATATTTCTCAACAGGTTTCTTTTTAATCAATATTTTGCCTTTTTATCAGAGTTTGTAAGGTAAGAAAATTACTAGAATACCCAAATCACTGTGTATTACTCATAGAGGACGTTTGAATGCCAAAAATTTTAACATCAAATCACTCCCCAAAGTAGCTTTATCCTTTTAAATTTTAACTTCTATAGAATATCAAATAAAGAAAAGAAAAAAGGAACTAAAAAGGCAAATATACAATTACATTTTAGTCATAAATCTATTGAAGTTACCTAAGTTATTTGGAAGCTAATTATGACTGTGTGCAAAGCAAATGATGTGAGAACTGAATTAATGAAGACTAGCTACCTCCTACAAGCTAATGAGGCATGCTTTATACCAAGAGTGCCACAGATTGAAAAATTAAACCTCTTAGTGGCCAGAGAAAAGGAGCAGCCCAAGTTAAGAAGAACATACGAGGCCAAAGGAGTTCCCAAAGGCATTTTTTTGCAATGAATCGTTTTCGCTTACATTTCTATGATTCTACAGAGTGTAGCATCCCTGAAATTCTCTCTTTTATACCCCCTCAAAAAAATAAAATGAATTCATAGATATCATAGTTTGCTTTAGCCCCAAAGAATCACAGATCAGTATGGGGCAGAAGTGCTGGTGTTCAAATGCACTTCTGTTTTTCAGGTGTTGGCCCTTACATGCAGTGCAGAGCTAGCATGTTTTTTTCCTCTTCTTGGAATGACCATGTAGGTGATTTTCAATTGGATTCTTTTTATAACTTCTTCTGTATTAACAACACTAAGAAATGGGTACTAAAATCATCCCCACTTACAGTTTTCTAACTGAGGTACAAATGAGCACACTGCTAATAAATGATGTCATCTGATCCCAGAGCCCACATTTTCAACTACTATGCAACAGTACTTCATCTCCATTGTAAAATAGTTTGACTCATTCGGGAGAGATGGTTTTAATAAATACAAAGGAGAAATATTAATTTATTGATCCTGATTCAACCATGGAGATAAAATACTTTCTGGAATAATTGAATGTGAGTCTGAAAACCAGAAGATAATATCTTTGATCTTTATCCATTTAATAGTTGTGTGAACTTGTTTAAGACACTTCCAATAAACACATCAACTAATGCTATAAAAATTATATATAGTTAATTGCATACTAACCCATAGAAAAAGATTACACCTTTATTACCATTTGTAAAACAGAGCATTGCACTATAAATTGGAAGCTAAGTTGAACACTTATCTTGTACTAGTTGGTTGTGATTGGGGATATCACTTAAAATTCTGTTTTATTTACCCAGTTATGAAATAGGACAATTTTTAAACCTTCTCCTCTAAAATTATCACAGGAAGTTAGGAAAGAAAAATGAGAAAGTAAATGAAAGTGCTTTCAAAAGGCATGCTATACATTCAAACTGGTAGTGTTGCTACAAATAGGACTAAATATTAAATTTTATGTGCTATTTGGGTCTTTTTTAAGGTCTCTCTTGTGTTCAAATAGGTATTGGTATTGAGAAAAGTTGGTGGTTATTGAAATCATACAATTCCTGTTTTGGTTGGGAGGCTAGTTTTTTCTATGTTTCTTCCATTTATATTTTTACATTAAATTTTCCAAAGCTTCCGCCTGATCTGTGGTGGCGCAGTGGATAAAGCGTCGACCTGGGAACACTGAGGTCGTCAGTTCAAAACCCTGCACTGGTCTGGTCAAGGCACATATGGGAGTTGATGCTTCCAGCTCCTCCCTCCTTTCTCTCTCTCTCTCTCTCTCTCTCTCTCTCTCTCTGTCTCCTCTCTAAAATGAATAAAATAAAAATAAAATAAATTTTAAATTTTCCAAAGCTTCCAAGTAGAAGTGAGCTAGCCATAACAAGGTTTTAAAATATTTTAATACTATATATAATGTATATGTATATATACTTACCAATACACACACACACACACACACACATACATATATACACACACTGATGTATGTGATAGATGTTGCAAGGGTTCTAGTTCAAATTTTTATTAAGAAGTTTTTACAGGGTAGAGAATTCATGTATCAACTCCCAAGAAGGTAGACTGTCTGTGTACATATATTTCCCAGGAAATCACAGTTTTTACAAGGCTCATATACATTCCCCATGACTATGAACAATAAGCCCCTTCCTTGAGTTCATACATCCAACCGTGGCATGAAAGATTACTTTGTCTAACCCCAAATAGCTCCTGGCTTTCTTTGAACCGGAATGAATGACTAGATTTGGAATGCTCTAACATCTAGATCACTAACAGAGGTAATACATACTCTATATTTCTCTTCAGTTTGAAAGAAGTTTATATAGGAATTATATGTGGACAGAGGGTATACCTTTTTTGGATTATTTTCCTTACATTCTTTTAGAAATAATTAGTATAGTGACTTATTCTATAAGTAATAGTTGGTTGTAATCAATCGTTTATTTTTTATAATTTACTTTGAAATATAACCATGATGGCAGGGATGGGTGGAGAGTATGATTAAGGAATTGAATGGGTAAATATAGATCATTTACCAAATTACAGGTTAGTTCTACAGGCAATCATCAAAACTTAAACTTATAAGAAAAGTATAGGACCAATAAAAGGAAATAATGATCTTACCTAGTGAGTCATTTATTGAGCTCAAGCATCTGAGAAACATTTTTTAGAACAGTGAGGCTAGGCTTTCCTAAATTACCTACTATTGGCA
The DNA here is from genome assembly GCA_037038555.1 of Rhynchonycteris naso. Lineage (NCBI taxonomy): Eukaryota > Metazoa > Chordata > Mammalia > Chiroptera > Emballonuridae > Rhynchonycteris > Rhynchonycteris naso. The sequence goes on from CM073000.1 coordinate 23,763,215, forward strand.
TTATCAGTGACTGAATATTAAACAAGATGAAACAAGGTCCTTACCTGGTAAAATAATTCTGTTACTTTTGCATTAAGGCTCATCAATAGACCTGGCTTCCATGATAGACATTTATAGAAAAGCTCCTTTCAAGTAAGATTTCAAGAAGGAAGCTTTGTGGCTCAGGTACACTTTTCAAAGGGAAGTGACAAGCAGTGCTTATCAGTTTCTTATGACAATTTAATGGAACATGATATAAAATGAAATACTGGATGAACTTATGACAGGTTGTCTTTAATGACAGTTCAGGATACAAATAGCTCATTCCAGAGACCATTTACCTAAGGTCTTTAAATTAAATTTTCTAAGTGCCTTGCATGTTCAACCCTACATTCAAAGCAAGCACATTCCACTTCAGGGAAATGAAACCACTTATGGTCATAAAATAATAGATTCAGACTGGCCTTTCAATAAAGGGGTAAGTGTGCCAAAAATCTGGAGGGTATTACTGTAAATAAAAATCTTTATTAAGTACTAAAGAGTGAAAATTGATTTTAAAGGTTGTCATCTTTTCTGGCACATGATAAAAAGGCAATAATGATAATCAATATTAAAATGCTTCCTAGGAAGGAGAATGTCCCGAAGCAATACAGAACTCTAGCTCTGCAGACAAGAAAGTCTGGCTCTATGCCTATCATGATGATGGCCTAGTACATAAAAATGATAGGTTATCTCTGTTGTAGGACTCTGTGAATGCGACCCAGGTATGAACGCCAAGGGTTACCATTAGGTTTATTTGTTCCTTGATCACAAACATTGTCTTTAAAGTCAGCAGGGGCTCTTTGTTCACAAAAAGTTTTGACCCAAGTCAATCAGTCAATCAATGTCTGTTGCCTGTAGGGTATTTTGAAAATAGAGCTGGATCCAAGAAAAATTGCTTGTTAGTAATAGATTAAATTAGTATTCCTCTCTCAATAGTTTTTTTTTTTTAAGATTGTATTTATTGGTTTTAGAGAGAGGAGAGAGAGAAGGGGGTTAGGAGGAGCAGGAAACATCAACTCCTAGTAGCTGCTTCTTGTATGTACCTTGACTGGGCAAACCTGAGGTTTTGAATTGGTGAGCTCAACATTCCCTAATGATACTTTATCCACTGCAACACCATAGGTCAGGTTCAATAGTTTTCTGGATAATCCCCCCCCCCTTTTTTTTTTTACAGGGACAGAGAGAGTCAGAGAGAGGGACAGATAGGGACAGACAGACAGGAATGAAGAGAGGTGAGAAGCATCAATCATTAGTTTTTCGTTGCCGTTGCGACACCATAGTTGTTCATTGATTACTTTCTCACATGTGCCTTGACCGCGGGCCTTCAGCAGACCAAGCAACCCCTTGCTGGAGCCAGCGACCTTGGGTCCAAGCTGATGAGCTTTTGCTCAAGCCAGATGGGCCCACGCTCAAGCTGGCGAGCTCGGGGTCTCGAAACTTGGTCTTCTGCATCCCAGTCCGACACTCTATCCAGTGCACCACCGCCTAGTCAGGCTTTTTCCCCTTTTAATCCACCTCTCTTCTCACATACTTATACACACCAATACTTTCATCTATAATGGAGTTAGTAGAAGACTAAAGCAAACTTTAGACGTTTGTGACTCAAAATGACACCTATTCCTTCTGATCCATCTCAGGGATACTGGTGTTTTAAAAGAGATCAGGCAATACTTTCCTTAAAAGGGACAAACAATAACAGATTATTTCCATTTTACGTATTGGGGAATTGAAATTGAGGGAAAATAAACTATTTCTTTAAAATCACACAGAAAATGATAGAATCAGGATTTGTACCCATTTCCAAATAACTCCTAGGTTCCTGATCCTTAAGCTCTGTTATCTCCCAATCTCTGGCAGAGAGGTTGTAAAAAATTGTGTGGGTAAAAAGATGAAGAGGAAGTCCTAGTCTTCCACAAATTCCTGCTTTATACCCACCAAATACACCTGCACATGAGAGCCATTCATCTGACCCTGGCCTTCTTAAGAAGCTGCCTTGCGTGCTAGCTCAGAACTATTATTCATGAGGGCTTTACCTTGGCCTTGGTCTACATTTAAATTTGCAGCAAGACTTTATCGGTATGATGTCAAGTCCTTCGCATTCCACATTTCTTTTCATTCTCTTAGATTTCCACACTCCTGGGGTGGGTCCTAGGAGAATTGGGCAGTCCCTAATTCTGGCCCTACAGTTCAATTTTCCCCTCACCCCTCTCATTAAACTACAGTGAGATCGGAAACAAAGGGCATGGAAGATGCTTTAAATATGATATTTATTAGTGTGTGTGTGTGTGTGTGTGTGTGTGTGTGTGTGTGTGTGGTGACAGAGATTGAGAGAGAGGGACAGAGAGAGGGACAGATAAGGACAGACAGACAGGAATAGAGAGAGCTGAGAAGCATCAATTTTTTTTTGTGGTCCCTTAGTTGTTTATTGATTGCTTTCTCATATGTGCTTTGACTGGGGGCTACAGCAGAGTGAGTGACCCTTGCTCAAGCCAGTGACCTTTGGGCTCAAGCCAGTGACCATGGGGTCATGTCTGTGATCCCACTCTCAAGCCAGCGACCCCTCACTCAAGCTGGTGAGCCTGCGTTCAAGCCGGCAACCTCAAGATTTCAAACTTGGGTCGTCTGCATTTCAGTCCCACGCTCTATTCACTACACCACTGCCTGGTCAGGCTATTTATTCTTATTGATGAAATTAAACACTTCAGTATCCTAGTGGAATGTGTAATATATGAAAATTTTCTGTTGCGAGACTGAATAAAAATGGTGAGGAAATTAAGAAAAAAAAAAACACCTTGAAACAAAAGCCCTCATAGACAGACAACAGCACGGTGATTACTAGAGGGGAAGTGGGGGAGGGAGAAGTTTGAAGAAGGTTAGGGGGAGACTTGAGTTCTGGTGGTGAACACACAATAATACAATGTACAGAACTGTACACCTGAAACTTGTATACTTTTATTAACCAATGTCAAGTAAAAAAATAAAAGAATTTACTAACTTTGGAATCCATCTCTATCTGTTTTTCTCCATAGGTATGTTCAGCTAAGTCCAAGGCTTTAGTTGTTTTGGAAGAGTCACATTAACCTTTAGTGAAGATTTCTTCCACTGTAGAAAAAAAGTAGAAGTCCTCTGTAAAAGGAATAACCTTATAAAGATGGCTTGACATTATTTCCTTTCTTACATTTACCCATTTATGAGTAAATATATAGTGTATCTGTAAGGTCATGATGCACTTTTGTCCGGTCACAGGAAAGCAACAAAAGGCGATAGAAATGTGAAATCTGCACCAAATAAAACGAGAACTCTCCTAGTTTCATACGTATTCAGTGTAGTTCGATGTGGGCTCCATTTGTTGCCCTACACACATCCAAACGATAGTGAAGTTCTTGCCACACACGGGTAAGGACGTCTGCTGTAACAGTGAATAACGTCTGTGATTCTCTGTTTTAAGTGATTAATGTCATTGATACGTTCAATGTACACATGTTGCGTCACATAACCCAAAAGTAAAAGTCTAAGGGCATCAGATCTGGGGATTGTGGTGGCCATGGCTTGACAGAATCCCGCCTATCCACCACTGGGGGAATGTTCTATCCAGAAACTCACGAACAATGGTGGCGTAGTGTGGAGGAGCATTGTCCTGTTGAAAGATGACACCTTCTGGAAACAGTGGCCTCTACAGACTCATCACTGACTGATGGCCTATCAGAACAGGGTTTCTCCACCAAACTGCCGGTTTCCTTCAACTGCTTATCACACCGAGTAATGTTATTCCTATGTGGCAGCGCTTCGTTATAAAAACGCCAATATTCACATTGCACTTTGGTCACATATCCGAATTTAGCGAACCACAGAACACACTGAACTTTCCTCTGTACCGTCCACATCTTGACTGGCATGGCCGTGGGCTGCTCCGCTGTATACACGGTATTACGTCATCATCTGCGCATGTGCACATGCTGCCACATCATTCTACAGAAACTGGGAGGGTTTTTCTTTTATTTGGTGCAGACTTCACATTTCTATCATCTCTTTTGCTTTCCTGTGACCAGTCAAAAGTGCACCATGACTTTATGAACACACTGTAGCTAATGCATTACTCAGGTTCTTCAGAGAAACTAATGGTCCAGTTGAAGTCTGAGTCTGAAGATCCTGGGTTCCAGAAGAGCCATTGGTATATTCCATTGCAAAGGTTGGCAGATTTGAGCCCCAGGGAAAGCTGATATCTCAGTTTGAGTACAAAGACAGGCAAAGACTGATCTCCCAGTTCAAGGCCGCCATGTAGAAGTTTCCTTTTCTTCATGGGAGAACCAGCCTTTTTCTTCTGTTCAGGCCTTCAACCAATTGAATAAGGACCATCACATTAGGAAAGCCAATCTTCTCTACTCATATCTTATTTTATTTTATTTTATTTTTGTGACAGAGGCAGAAAGAGTTAGAAAGAGGGACAGACAGACAGGAAGGGAGAGAGATGAGAAACATTAATTTTTTGTTGTGACACCTCAGTTGTTCATTGATTGCTTTCTCATATGTGCCTTGACCAGGAGGCTACAGTAGACTGAGTAACCACTTGCTCGAACCAGTGACCTTGGGATCAAGCTGGTGAGCCTTGCTCAACCCAGATGAGCCTGTGCTCAAGCTGGCAAACTCAGGGTTTTGAACCTGGGTCCTCTGCGTCTCAGTCTGATGCTCTATTCACTGTGCCACTGCCTGGTCAGGCTGCTTTTCTCAGATTTAAAATAATGTTAATCTTATACAAAACAAAACAAAAATCCTCACAGGAACACTCAAAATAATGTTTGACCAAATATCTAGACACCCTGTGGCCCAGTCATATTCAGACAGAAAATGAACCATTACAAGTAATGTTTCTAAATATGAGAAATGTTTTTTCACTTCTATGCTCAGACATTTCTTATAGCTATATATAAGATGAGCATTCATCCTAGTTCTCCAGGATAATAGATTTGGCAATTCTTGTTGTACTGACTATTAATAGTGTCTCCTATTTTTTGCAAAAGTCCAGATGACATGGACATCCTACCCATTCACTAGTTTGCCAGGTTTAAGCTATTTTTTAAAAATAATATTTAGCTTAAAATAATTTTCCTCTTTAAGTGAATCTACCAATATATGTCAGGCTATATTTCCAGTTTTGTCTCCATTTTCCCTGAGTCTGTTCTTCTTGCCCACTCTTCTGTTGGCGATTGTATACTTTTCATTGTCCTTTCTCATCTCTACCTGCATAATAAATGTCTGGGAACTCTAGTTGGCTGACAACTGCCATGTCTATTAATGCCACTTGTAATTTCTCACATTCAATCAATGCTGGAAAAATTTGAGAAGGTGAGATTTAGCAGGCACATGACTCTTAGTCAGATTTTAAAAATGTGTAATACTAATTTTATAGTTTTACTTATATACAGAAAAGCATTCACAGTGACCTATTGTGGTCATGGCTAAGCTGATTAGTGCCCAGGGCTAATGAAACCAACAGCATTGTCTCGCTTCTTCAGACTGTTCATTGTCTTGGCCTTATCTCCAGCCAAGGCCTGCATCTGTGGTTCTCTGTCTCAGCAGCCAATGAGGTTGCTATTGTTGGTTAGAGGGAGCTTGGGTGAGAAAGAGAGGATCAGCTTCTTCCATGTTACCAGCAAAACAATTCATGGCACGCACTGGGGGAGGCAGGTGGGGCTCAGCAGGACAATCTTCTTATGTTAAGGTCAGCAAGTTATTAAATATTCTCCATAGGGAGGTGATTGGATTAAACAATTAGTACTCTAAACTGCTAATTATTATGCCTTCTGGGTCTACTTTTCAGATGATCTTCGTTCAGTGAAATCTATCGTGAGGCATGTGGCTCAAAATGATGTTCTTTCTCACTTATCTCCACTCCCCATGAGTGTTTATAATTATATCAGGGATGGGTTTTGGTATTTTACAGCATTTACAAATGTAATCTACCATTGTGACTTCTTAAACTCTGGTACTTAAGGAAGACAGGTCAAGACAGCTAAGGAAAGCTTTTCAGGAGAAAGGGAAGATTAGAAACACTAGATTAACAAACAGCTCACACTATTAATCATATATCACCATACCAACACAAAAACTGTGAGTTTGTGTTGCATAAGAAAATACCAAGAAATAGGGCTCAACTACTGATAAGTCTGTTATGGGCTGCTTGTTGCAAAAGTTTAATTTAATCTCCTGTTGTAGCATGGAGATTTGAAAGGTAGAGAAGCACTTATTTTAATGAGGAAGACCAGCCTCTTCCCCATTGAAGAATTATACCCAGCTCTGGAAATGATTTAAGAAGTTATCTGACATACAATATGTAAAATGGAGTAACTATAAGTCAATCATGCCAGCATGGTTTCCAATAGATTTTAAATCATATATCTTTGTTAAAGAGCTTGCTGTGGTTAGTAGCCCCACCTTTACCATGGAAGCCACAAGAGAACATAAAATTGGAATATATAGCTCTCACTCAAAAGTTGGCATGGAATTAATTAAACACACTTGACACTATTACTTTTAAGTAAAATATTTGTAAGGGAAAGGAAGATGCAATTAGAAGTATAATGTAGAATATATAAAACTTAAATGTTATTGCCATATATATATATATATGGCGGTAGGATGAAGTTAATTATTAGAAATCAGTGAAGTTAAGATAAAGGAGAATAAAATATTTGTTTAAAGTAGATAACTAATCACCTAAAGGGAAGAGGGTTTTTGGAAGCTCTACACTTATTTCTTTAGCCCTTTATTACTTTTCCTGTTTCTTATGTATAATGTGAAAAGGAAAAAAAAAGATGGCTATGACAGTGATCAGTAATGAGTTTGTATACATGTGCTGGCCCAAACCTGAGGACAGCTCTGATTCCGTGCAGCATTTGAAGAGATGGACTCTCTGGAGGAAAGAGAGAAGAGAGTCTGAGAGCAAGCAAAGTCTAATGAACTCTCTGCATTGTAGCTAGAGAAAAGAGAGCAATGTCACAGCCAGCTCCAGCCATTAGAGCAAACAGGCTGGGAAAGAGCTGGAAGTAACGTCAGGGCTGGCTGTGAGTGGCAGCATATGCAATGGTTGAAAGCACTAGTCTGAATCCAGACTTTCTCAGGACTAACTGTCTCAGGGACTAGCTCTATGTCCTTAAATACATTATTTAATCTCCTTGAGCTCTGGTTTATTGATCTATAAAATGAGAATAATATTAGATTGCTATGAAAAGTAAAGTAGCTAGAACAATACACAGGGCATTATAAGCACTATATAAATGTGTATTGTTATATGAAGGAATATTAAAATGACTTAATTAAATGCAATTACTGTTATTAAATAAAAATATAGAAATTACTGGTATTACAGACCATAGTAGATGTACAAAATCGAGTTCCTAGTCCATAGCTGAGAACAAATTAGTTGTGATTAGCTATTAGGCAATTAATTCTTTCCTAATCAACTTTTAAGAAATACTGTGTGATATGGGAAAGAGAACTGGGCGTGTGTGTGTGTGTGTGTGTATAATTTTATTTAAAAAATTAAATTTAATGGGTGACATTGATCAACAAGAGTACATAGGTTCCAGGTGAACATTTCTGTAGCATTTGAATAGTTGATTTTGTTGTATACCCATTACCCAAAGTCAAATCTACGAGAACTGGGCTTTAGAGACCAAACACCTGAATTCAGAAACAGTCTCAGTCATCCGTACATTCCAGATTGAAGTCCTCTTTTCCTGCAAAACAAAAATTTCTCCCACGGACTCTCTTCCTGAATTCAGCCTCACTTGGTGGAGATCAAGTGTCACATGAGGACCTTGTGCATATTATTTAATTTCCAATCTTGATGATCCAAATCATCTGATATTCTGCTGCTGAACTAATTTTCTTAAAGCACTTATGAGTCTATTTCTCCATGCTTGGCAACCTTCCCTCGTTTCTCATTTTTAACACAATAAAGTCAATTTTTCTTTCCAGGGTGCTCTAGACTTTTGTGATATGATCTTAGCCTTACTATGTATCTTGTGGATCCAACCTAACTAAGCCAAATTCATCTTCTGCTCTACCCATGGCTCACACTCCTTCTTCTCTCTCCTAGTCTTCCAGCCTTTACCACCCAATCATAAACTTGATTTCTATGAAGTTTTTGCTCCCGTTTCTTATTTTCTATAGCTCTAATCTCCTTGAAGATATTGTATACATCCCGGTTGCTCTTACATTATAACAACTGCTACAGTTATGTGAGCAGATGTCTTATATCTGCCCCTTGTACCTAAGTTTTATAAGGATGGACTGGGTCTTTTCTGTGCACTCCCTAAAGTGTTGCCTTAAACTTAATAGACATTAAATATGTGATGAATAAACCAGTTAATAAATAAATAAATCAACCGTGTGACCCAGGATATCTCACTTTTGGCTTGAATGTTCTTATTTACAAAATAATAAGATTGGAGATTCCCTAGTTTATTTATGTTTCCTTTCAGCTTATAACATTTGTGATTCTAAATCATTCCTTGTCATCGTATAAAGAAAAACCTCAGCATGTTCAAAATAAATACACAAAGCTCTGTGTATATAATTACTATTTCAGCTTTCCTAGCTTCACACTTCTATTATTTTTAATTCCCTGTTAATATTAGCATATTAAGCATAAAAGCCATTATTGTTCAAAAGTTAATTAATAAAAAAGAAACTTTTCTCAAATAAGGGAATGTTTAATGGAATTTTCATGGCTAATGGAAACTGTTTATACCAAGGTTTTCAGGCTTTGACAAATTTTCCCAAAGTTTTGGCTTGTTGCTATTTGGTAAGAAGCATGGAGCTTATATATTTTAATTTTAATTTTAGGTACGTTGATTATTATTCATGGTTCTCTTTTAAAAATAGTTTTCCTTTTTTTTCATTCTGTACTTTTCCTGTTTTATTATCGCTACATCCAGTGTCCTGCAGAGATGCACTGGTTCTCCGTCTCTGTCGTGGTCCAGGGATAATGACACCTGACAGGGATTTCCATGCTTGTGTTGTGTGATGCACTCTGTATCTTTGAGCACACAGGGGATGTCGTGAGTTCGGGAGAATAACTGAATCTGTGGAGGAGCAAGACACTTTTTAAAGGCATTTTGCTGTATTTTTAAAGAATGTTATGACAGGGGTGTCACTTTGAGTCATCATTCAGTTAAACAGTCAGATGCATGCATTTGAATTTATGACTCAGTATGAAAGCTGTAATCCCCTGAATGCTTGAATTTAAAAGTTTGATTACCTAATAGACAAGCAAAAATAATTCTGGTGCTTATCTTGCATCTTACTTGAGAGAGACAGTGAGAATTTCTGTAATGTCTTTACAACAAGACTGGTGTTTTGAGGTCATTTTATTGCATAACTTGATACTTATACACCTGTGACTCTGCATATATGGGACTTTTTGACTTATGATAAAAAGGATTCTAATTCTAATTTTCTTTGAGGTTGGAATAATTCAACATTCAGCTTATAATTGTTTCTTTGCTTTATTTTGTATTATGGAGAAGGGTGCAGACCAGAGACTTGTAATAGCTACACAAATCTGTATAGATTATACAACTGGTTATTTAAAGAGATAAGATTTGAACCATGACCCCCTAACTGAATGCCGTGTTTCTGTATAAATCCTGTAGTCCACTTAAGTTTTGGAGTTCTTAGGAGAACTGGCTTTGACTTCTGGGTCGGTCAGTAATTTGAGGAATATGTAGATAGATAGATAGATAGATAGATATCCATATGCATAATAAAATTCTTAAAAACTATTAATAAATGAAAAGCATCAGTTGTTTTTAAAGCTCCCTTTATTATAGAAATGCAAATTCCTTTACACAATTTTAAAGTAGGTTGGGAGTTTTTGCTGAGACTTTAGAGGTCACCTGTCCCTGCCTCAGCTTAGGAGAATCAAATGACTAGTTGAAAGATTTCAAGTTGAAAAATATCAGAAACTCTTACTTGTAGAATAGTTTAAAGCAATCACAAGTGAACCATGAGGGATTTGGGTGGAAAATTAGTATCCAAATATATTTTTCTTCTGAAATTCACATAGGTTTTTAAATTTGGTTCTAATAGCATTTTTTATAAATTCTCTCATAACTCCACCGTTCAGCATCACCTGAAATCATATCCTCTACTCCACTTTAGTGTTCACATAGCTTTATATCTCATAGCCTTCTGAGATCTGCTTTCCCTCCATTTGCCCTCTGCTTCTCTTCTGTGGAAGTAGAGCTTGTCTAAAAGATTTAGGGCCTTGGCTGGTTAGCTCAGTTGCTTAGAACATAATCCCAAAATACACCAAGTTTGTGAGTTTCATCCCTAGTCAGGCCACATACAAAAATTAACCAAGAAATACATGAATAAAGTAGAATAACAAAGCGATGTTTCTCTCTCAATAAAAAAACAAAACAAACAAAAAATTTGGATTTTCTCCACCTCTTTTTATTAGGTAACTTCAGGTTTGCACTTGTATCATGCTTCTCTCAAAACCCATTGGCATTGTTGTTGAGTTTTAATGGCTCTTTATTGCTAGTTCTCAACATTTGTTTGTCATTATTTATTGTTCTGGGTAGCTTTGTATGCGAGCTCCATTCTATTCCCTAGTTTTCCTCTCCTGGATCAGTAGATTTCTACTACCTACTAGTGAGATATCAGTATGTATGTATGTACATGCACACACATGTGTGTGTGTATGTCACTAGTTCAGGAGCCCAGTAATAAGCACCCCTAACTACAGAAAGTAAATACCGAACCATGAATGCACACAATGTCAAACAGGTTCACATCTATCAAAGACTCAGGGAATTCTACCGCAATGAGTCTTTGCTAGGGGTCACTGAACCCAACAGGGGAGTCAGTTTTTATTTGCTGCAACTCTGGGTATGCCAGGACAGCTTGAGAAATTGGGAACACCAGTTATCACCTTCAGTTCCTTGCCTTTATAAATACCCTCAGCACTATTATATCTCTAAGACTTCCTTTGTCTTCATTCCTCAACAAATATGCTTGAACTTGTGCTTAAATGCAAAGCTCTTCTATTGACCTCTGGGTTTGTATATTTAACCTCTGGGTTTGTATTAAAATTTCAGTCCTTGGCTTTGTTTCTTTTCTTTTTGGAAGTCTGTGCAAATGTTATTTCACTTACCATTTTATGATTCTTTGCCTGATTCCTTCTATGTAGCTGCACCATTCGAGTGAACTATGTGTAGTTCTAGCCACTGAGAAGGTAGATTTTAAGAGTATCATAAAGGTCTCTGACTTCCCTCCTGCCCCTCCTACCAGCCCCCAGACGCATCTCTTATGAGCTCACGAGTGATTATTCTGTTAGTTTGGTATCATTTATTTGACTCAAGTATTTTTTTTAAATCAAAATTTAAGCCTATTATTTTATTCCATGTTGGTATGAATTGTCTACCCTTTCAGGAAAGCAAGTTTTGATGATGAGAAGGTGAAGGAAGCTTAGAATCTGCTCCCTCTGAGGAAAGGATACCTCTTATGTAGAGAAGAAAGCACCACTGTGGGAGGAAGCCGGGGGACCCAACGCAGTGAGAATAAGCCATACTGATCACAACACACCTTATTATTGGGTTAGAGACCTGTTACTAGAACTGTGGTTCTCACCCTGTGTTGTGAGTTATCTTAGGGAGGAGAGACATGTGTAGTCTAACTTCCTAATTAGGTTGGCTGTTTAGACTGCCTGTGTAAAGGATTCCATTTAGAATATCAGATTCAACAAGATTTGATTCTTCATAATCCAAGGTGAAGAGTGGGCACAGTGTGTGGAAAAAAAAGAGTAATGCATTTTTTTTTCATTTTTTTGCTTACTTTACTGTATCCTTAGGTTTTTTTTATTAATTATACTTCTCTGTAGGAGGGTGTTGAAAATATAGACACTAGAGTCAGACGCTAGAGTTGAATCCTGGCTGTGCCAATTATCACAGCATGACTTTGAATGAACTAGTCTCCATGTACTTAAATTTCCTCTAAAATAGTGAATAATAACAGAATAGGCCTCCCAGGGTAATTGTGAGGATTAAGTAAGAAAATATATGGAAAGAGTTTAGCACAGTTTGTAGAATAATGATAGGTATTAATTATATTCTATTTTAATTTAACCAGTTCCTTTATGGCTTCATTTAACTTCAAAATGGTTTAACATCCCCTTAGGTGTCATTCCAAACATTTTCAATGGCTATTTACCACAGTATTTTCTTGATTTTGTCATGCTCCAATGTATGATAGCTGTTTTCTGAATTTGTGGGTTCCAGTGAATTACTTGCTTTTTCAGAGAATTTACAACCAGTGGCATTTTGGACAACACTGTACAGATGTGTTTAGTGTTTCAGCTGTTTTGTTTTTATCCACTCTTAATTCTACACTCTTTAATTTAAAAGAGATGAAAACTATGACAAAAGCACAGGTTGAGTTTACAGTTGTCTAGGAAATCTTTCAACTTCCAAGTACAGTGTCCCAAGAACTCTCATAAGTGCCCTCATCTTTTATTTTCACCAAAGTAGCTTTTTAAAAGACATCCTCCAAACAGCTCTTTCTTGGCAACTTAGGGCTATTACCTTTTTTGGGCAACACTTGCTGTTCTTCCAAATAGGTCTAAATTTATTTACTTAGATCTTCATTTGGTTTCTGAACCCTCTTTTTCATGTCTGGTATGCATTTCTGAAATAGAGCTATTATTAAATGTATTTGTAGTAGACACAACTTGGAATGGTTGCCTTGCTCCGAACTTCCTAGCTGGTTGTAAATATACTGCTCTCCTTGCTCAGGTAATAGACTGTACTTCTGGCTACAGTTGAACAGCTAGGCCAATCACTGTGCCATCTTTTAGTCCACAAGTGATTGTAGTAACCAAAAGGTAGTAATAACTTCCGAATCAGATCAGTCTTGCCTAGAAGTTTTGCAAATGTGAGAAAGGACTCTTATTTTTAGTTTTAAATTTCTCTTGTCTGCAGTAAGATGTTAGCTTGGAGCTTCCCCTAATCATACTTGCAGATCTTTCCTGACAGCGGGCCCAAGAGAATAGAGCTGAAATTTACAGAGGAAGAGAGAGCATCTGGATGGCATTTGTGTCCTTGAATCCAGTCTGTGAAGCCAGATCAACTCCTTGTGTTTTCACCCTGCAAATGTTCTGGTTAGGCTTAAGCTTGATTGAATACCACGTTTTGGGGAGGGGTGAAGATGATCTTGGCAGCAGACCATAAGAGCTTTCATATACCTGGTCTTTTGGTTTACTGGGCCCTCTTCACTGTTAGTTAAACCTTAAGCAACTGAGCCAAATAGTCCTGATCCTTTCATCCTAGTATATGCCCAAGACCTGCTTTCCACAGCACTGTACAGCTGCTTCTTATGCAAGGAATCTGACAGAGACAGAACTGCTGAAAATAGATTTTTCTTTAGCCAAACCTCCTCCCAGGCAGTTTAATTCTTAATCATTACCTTAGTTCTTTTCCTAATTTTCTTTTGTTGTTATTTGTTCCTAATACCAGCTCTAATGAAGGAATAAATTTCAATTTCCTTGGCTTTTCCACATGTAGGATCCCTCAGTCAAAAGGAAGTTCCACCTTCCCTCATTCTCTGGTCATCAACTAACCCAGACTTCCATTATTAGTAGATTATATTCAAGAGCCTGATTCTCTTTGGTTCATTGGATCCAGTAGGCCCTGGCACATTTTAAATGCTGAATAAATAATAACTAATTAATATCACCATAATTGTGGTGCTTACCATGTTTACAACTGCTAAGACACTAAATGAACAGGCATCCATCACCTGATTGATTACCAGGTTCCATCTTTCTACTAACCAGATTGGTGGGGTTGCCTTTCTTTCTATCCATGCCATGTGTGTCTTATTTGAAATAGTTTACTCAAGGATTACCTTTCTTCACACAAGAGGATCTTCTTTGTATATGAGTTAAGACATCATCCTACTGAAACATCCAAAGCAGGTCTCATAGCTCTACAGCTGTTCTATCTGTAATAATTAGGCAAAATTATTTTCTTGTTACCTCACTAAACACAAATGTAGACTGTAACACAAAGATGCTAATAATAAGCCTATAAATACATTCTCATCTGTTTATGCTCTTGATAGGAAAGATTAACAGTCAGCTCCGATGTTTCCCTTGGAAACATTTCTCAAATGTTCAAGAAAGGCTTTATTCTTTTTGCCCTTTGAAACAAGTGGAATATTTGGAAGAACATGTAATTGGTACAAATGTCCTTATCCTAGTGTTAAGAAACTTTGAAGAAGAGTTTTTAGTTGCTTTGAAGAATTATTTTTTTCTTGCTGATAGCTTATAAGTAATTCAAGTTGTAATTTCCACTGGTGCTAATGCTTTAGCATGAAGGATCAAAAATGAAACTGTTTATATGAGTCATCTATCAAAATAACTAGATCCAACTTTTCAAAGGGGAAGCAGAAGAAACCAAGAAGTGATGTTGCTGTCAATTATGTTGTGTTTTATCTGAAGTAATTATATATTAGGAAGAATTGTGTTGGACGTTAGATACTCTGCTCTCTTAGACATGCATTATTCCTGCCTTTCTAAGCCTTTCTTCCAACTTACCCCTATTGGTGAAAAGTAGGTATTAGATATGTGAATTACCTAAACAGTCATTGCCTTTGTCTATTGAGTTGAGAAGTGTGTTAGCTGTGGTGTGAATTTAGAAAGAAAAAAGGGCTGCTCAGTAAGCCGACTTTGAGCAATAGTATGTCAGAGTAGAAATAACAAAGAGAAGAATGTGTTACTGAAATCAGTCCTGGAGACAACCGAGATGCCTTGAGGGGTAAGACATTTTGGTGTTACAGATTGGTTTCCTAACCAATTTATCACAACCTTTCTTTGCACACCCTTACATTTAAATCAAACTGAACAAGTTTTATATCAGGCACTTTAAACCATACTAGGTCCATTTGTCTTTTACAAAACCAGCTTCTCCCTCTTCCAACCCCAGGACTGGGGAAGATATCTTTTCAGTGCAGGTTTTATTTCCTTTGATGCATCCTGCTCTTATGTCCTGAGGACAGGACTAGGGTTGAATCTTCAATCATCATGGGTACCAGACACATATAATGCAACATCGGTATGTGAAGAGGGCTCAGGCCTGTCAATCTGTCTTTCCTTCACTTCTCTTCACATTGGTTGGGCTAGTGCTTCATAGATCTATTGCTCCTAATTTTGCTACATTGAAGTAAGGGAAGGGAGGCTTATCTTTAATTGCCTTATTTCACCCTAATCATGTCTCTCATGAAGTGTTTTTGAGAAGACTTAAAATCATTTTGTCATATTTGCAGTCACGTTTCTCCAGTGCTCTGATAAAAATGTTGAATGACAATAAATGACTGGATAATTTGACTACTAGTTTTCTTTGCTTTAAATTATAGTGTGTATATACTTACATGAAGGGATAATCCTATAATTTGAACCCACTCAAATAATTGTTATTATCATCTAATGAAACTTAAAAGTATGAACAAATATTTCTTTGGTGTCTTTACTTAGGTTTTTGGGGAAGCTGACTTACTAACTAAAAGAGAAGACAGTTTTCTTTCTGGTTGAAAAAATAGTGGTCTAAATGCAACTGGTTAATTCTTACCTCATGGAAAATTACAAGAACTTAACAAGCTGTAATAGCTTCCTGTGGCTGCTATACAAATTACACAAATTTGTGACTTGAAACAACAGCAATCTGTTTTAGAAACTCCTTCTTAGTCCTGGAGGCAAAAGGTCTGAAATTGATTTTACAGAGGGGGGCTAAATCAAGGCTCATTTTCTCACGAGGCTCCAGGGCAGAGTCTGTAGTACCTTCCTTTTCCAGCCTTTGGTGGCTGCTGCCATTTCTTGGCTTATGGTCTCATCATTCCAGACTGCCTCTGTGGTCACGCTGCCTTCTCCTCTTCCATCTGGAGTAAAATATGTTTCTCTCTTATAACTATACATATGATTGCATTTATTGCCCACCCTGAAAATTTAAGACAATTTCCCCATATCAAGATCTTTATCTTATTCATATTTATAATGCCCCCCCATTTTTTGTCATATACGATAATGCTCACAGGTTTTAGGGTTTAGAATGCAGATGTCTTTTATTAATTACAATTATTATTTTTTATTTATTATATTTTATTAAATATCTTTCACTAATTAACATTACTCAAGTGTTATCAGGATGTATTAATTGATAAATGCCATGATGTAAATTATTAAGATGATTTTCAGGAATTAGCAACACTCTTCCCTGAGAATATTAAGAATCTAAAGTGACAAATTTGGCAACAATTTGGTCTATAAACCAGAATGTTACAAAACATAAAGGTGAAACTTGCAGACTTTGTGGAGATTTAGGATTGTTTGGAATATTGCATTAGAATTTGTGTAAATTTTAGAATAGGTGCTTCTAGCCATTGCTGTCCACAACTTTGGATGTTTTATAAACTATAGAAATTGTTGCTATGTCAGTATTTTCTGGTCTGCAGATATTATTGAGAAGTTTAAAACGGACTTTCTCAATAAATGGATTAAATGTGCATTTGCATGCTGGATGCTAGGAAAGAAAAGTGCATTGTGTTACTTTTCATAATTATATAAGACTTTGATAACATGGAATCAATCCCTTAGCTTTCCTATTGCTCCCAGGTCTCCTTTTCAGGTAATCAGAACAAGCATCTGTGACCCAGTGGTAATCATTGGGTTCCCATGTAAAACCAGAACTCCATCCCTGACCTCAGTTGTCCTTTATTGTATCTTTTTCCTATTACATATACCTCAATTCTGAGGCTTTGTTTTATGATTTGATTCCTATAGTCTTGAATTAGTCTCACTGTTGTTTGGTGTTGACCACAGCCTAGTGGCTGGCTTCATATTGTCAATCTACAGATTTTTGTGGTCAGTACTTGCTTTTTGACCACCTTTTTGCTCAACTTGCCCCAGGTGTCCTGTGATATGATTGTGCTTCTTGACTCCGGAATACAATTACGGCATAATAAAAAAATAATAATGTGAATAAACATAATCTTTATGGTTAACAGCTTGAAACAGCTTATTTTCCCTTAGCTGAATTATGAGTGAAAATGTCAGAGTATACTATTCTGGGTTATTGGCACTGTAAATGTAGAATGCAAGAAACATAATGATTTTATTAACCTGCATTTTAGAAAAGATTGACCTACAAACATCAATTCATTTATTCAACCAACAAGAATATTTCTATTTGCCAGGACCTTTGTCAGGTGATGAGGATAAAATTATAAAAAAACAGACTTCTTTTGCATTCTCTTAGGACTTGCATACTAGCCAGGGGATTCAGATATTAAATTAGATAGTTATAAAAATTACAAGTTAGAAACATGTAGAAGACGGCAAGATGGCAATGGAGTAGGCGGATGTACCGACTTCCAACTCCTAGAACCAAAGTGGATTATAACTTGATTTTAAGAACCATTATCTGGATAAACCAACTTTGAACTAAACTAAGTGGACTCTTCAACCAAGGAACACTGAAGAAGCCACACTGAGACTGGTAGGAAAAGCGAAAACATGGAAAGTGCTGCCCTGCTCCCCGGGGTGAATGGCAGCCCGAAGAGACTTGTGTGACAGGAAGAGAGTTTAGCAGAGAGGGAGGGACCTGGGTCCCAGGAACAAAGCCCCAGCCTGCAGCCCCAGAGCCTAGAAGAGGCATTTGGACAGTACTGAGTTGTGAAACAAGTGAGATACTGTTTGTGAGAAAGAGACAGTTTTCTCCAACCCAGGATTATTCTTAAAAGGACAGTGCAGAAAACCTCTCTCACAACCACTCACCCGGGGTTCTGGGGAACGGGGACAGGGGAGAGGACCAGAGCAGCTGGAAGAGACTGTGGACCGGAAGGCACAGGGAGAAACACCCTGAGGGATAGCCACCCTAACCCATGGGCTGAGTCACTTCCCTAATTGAAAACAAATATTTCCCCTGGAACTAGCAATATCAGCAAAGGGAGGCAGGACACCAGCCAAACAAGCGCTCCTGTGGCACTTAGAGCAGAGCTGCTTAGAAGAAGGGAGCTTCCAGGGCCACAGTATAGAGTGTTAGGGTCTGAGCTGCAGTGCCCCTACCCACACTGCTGAGGGCTTGCTGGAGGGACAGTGGTGGCGGGACACGGAAACATGGTTCTGTCGGCAGGGGCAAATGCCCAGCCGGCGTGAACTTGGTCTAGCCCAGCAGGGGTGGAGGGGATGCGCGAAAGCGGTCCAGCACTTGCGGGCCTGCCTGCCTGCAGCCACACCTGTAAGGGAAAAGCAGGAGGCCAGGAACAGGCAGAGATCTGTTGCTGAGCAGGGCCCCGTGGGCACGCAGCATCACCTGGCCTCTGAAGTTTGTGACCCTGCGCAAGCCGGCCCTGACCGTGGGAGTGGGGCTAAAGCCCGGGACAGGCGGAGGCTCGTAGCTGAGTGCATGCCAGCAGCCCCGCCAGACCCGAGAAAACATGGCGAGTTGGCTCTGACTGTGGGGGCTGGGCAGAAGCCAGTGAACAGGCGGGATCCACAGCTGAGCAAAGGTGCTCAACCCTACCCTTGGTGCTGAGCCTTGTGGCTTGAGTGCGGTGCACAACACCACCTGTGGGGGCAAGGTGAAGCTACAGACAGGCTGAGGCTTGTGGAACTGGGCACCAGAACACAGCCTCTCCTGTGGAGGAGAGGCAGAAATCACAGCAACAGCCGCAGTGGGCCTGTGCGGGCAACACCCATACGAAACCACCATAGGCAGCGGCAGAGGGAGTGGCAGGCATGCAGACAGACCACACCTAAGGAACATAGAGGCAACACCCATTGGACTCAAGTGGCCGCACCCTTCTTATACACAGACAAAATGGGCAGGCAGAGAAATGCAACCCAAATGAATCAAGAGAAATCCCCAGAGAAGGACCTGAACAAATCAGATATAACCAAATTACCAGATGCAGAGTTTAAAATAATGATACTTAGATGTTCAAAGAGATTAGAGCAACAATGGATAGTCATTACAAACACCTAAGTAAAGAGATAACAAGTATAAAAAAGTAAATTGAAATAATAAAAAAGAATCAGACAGAAATGACAAATACAGTATCAGAACTGAAGACCACAATGGAAGAAATTAAAAGCAGGTTGGATGAAGTTGAGGATCGAATCAGCGAGTTAGAGGACAAAATAAACAGAGGCAAAGGAGCAGAGCAGAAAAAAGAAAGGAGACTCAAAAAATGTGAGGAAACCCTAAGGGAGCTCTGTGATAACGTGAAGAGAAATAACATCCACATCATAGGGGTTCCAGAAGAGAAAGAGAAAGAACAAGGGATAGAAACTTTGTTCAGTCAAATTATAGCTGAAAACTTCCCTAAATTAAGGCTGGAAAACGTTTCAAATGTTCAAGAAGCACATAGAACTCCATAAAAGAGAAACCCAAAGAAATCTACACCAAGACACATCATAGTTAAAATACCAAAGGTAAGAGATAAAGAGAAAATTTTAAAAGCTGCTACAGAAAAAAAGGCTATCACCTACAAAGAATCCCCCATAAGGATGGCATCTGACTTCTCAACAGAAACACTTGAGGCCAAAAAGAATGGCAAGATATATTTAAAGTAATGCAGAACAATTACCTACAACCAAGACTACTCTATCCAGCAAGGCTAACACTTAAAATTGAAGGAGAAATAAAGAGATTCCTAGACAAAAAAAAAAACCTTAAGGAATTAATTATAACCAAACCGATTCTGCAAGAGATGCTAAGGGGACTGTTGTGAACAGTTCTAAGAGAGAAAAGAATATAGCAAAAGAAGAATACCGCTTTAAAGAATGAAATGTCAATAAACAACTACATATCAATATTAACGTTAAATATAAATGGATTAAATGATCCAATCAAAAGACATAGGGTGGTTGCATGGATAAAGAAACAGGACCCATACATATGCTGTCTACAAGAGACACAACTTAAAACAAAAGATGCACATAGACTGAAGGTAAAAGGATGGGAAAAAATATTTCATGCAAATGGAAATGAAAAAAAAGCTGGGGTGGCAATACTTATATCTGACAAAATGGACTTTAAAACAAAGACTGTAGTAAGCGATAAAGAAGAACACTACCTAATGATAAAGGGAACAATTCAACAGGAAGATATAACCATTACAAATATCTATGCACCAAACATAGGAGCCACGGCATACATAAAGAGGACTTTGATGGATATAAAGGGCGAGATTAACAGCAATACTATAATAGTAGGGGATTTCAATACCCCACTAACATCACTGGATAGATCCTCAAGAAAGAAAATTAACAAAGAAACAGCAGACTTAAAGGATACACTAGATCAACTCAATTTAATAGATATCTTCAGAACTTTTTCCCCTAAAGCAGTAGAATATACATTCTTTTCAAGTGCTCAGGGTACATTCTCTATGATAAACCACATGTTAGGGCACAAAAGTGGTCTCTACAAATTTGAGGAGATTGAAATCATATCAAGCATTTTCTCTGATCACAAAGGCATGAAAATAGAAATTAACCACAAAATGAAAACTGAAAAATACTCTAACACTTGGAAACTAAATAGCATGTTATTAAATAACGAATGGCTTAACAATGAGATCAAAAAAGAAATAAAAAAGTTTGTAGAAACGAATAATAATGAGCATACATCGACTCCATATTTATGGGACACAGCAAAAGCAGTACTGAGAGAAAAGTTCATAGCACTACAGGCATATCATGAGAAGCTAGAGAAAGCTCAAATAAGCAACTTAACCCTGCATCTAAAAGAACTAGAAAAACAACAGCAAATAAAGCCCAGGATCAGTAGAAGTAAGGAAATAATAAAGATCAGAGCAGAAATAAATGACACAGAGGCTAAGGTGACAATACAGAGGATAAATGAAACCAGGAGCTGGTTCTTTGAAAAGGTAAATAAGATCGATGAACCTTTAACTCGACTCATCAAGAAAATAAGAGGGAGAACTCAAATAAGTAAAATTAGAAATGAGAGTGAAGAAATAACAACTGACACAACAGAAATACAAAGCATTGTAAGAAAATACTATGAAGAACTCTATGCCAAAAAATTTGACAACCTAGGTGAAATGGAAAAATTTCTTGAATCATATAATCTTCCAAAATCAATCTGGAAGAATCAGAACACCAAGACAGACCAATTACAACAAATGAGATCGAAACAGTTATCAAAAAACTCCCAACAAAGAAAAGTCCTGGGCCTCATGGCTTCACAAGTAAATTCAACCAAAAATTCAAAGAAGAACTAACTCCTATTCTCTTCAAGCTATTTCAAAAAATTCGAGAGGAAGGAAGACTTCCAAACTCCTTTTATGAGGTGAGCATAATTCTGATCCCGAAACCAGGGAAAGACAACACAACAAAAGAAAATTATAGGCCTATATCCCTGATGCATTTAGATGCTAAAATTCTCAACAAAATATTAGCCAATTGAATCCAGCAATATATGAAAAAAATCATACACCATGATCAAGTGGGATTTATTCTGAAGAGGCAAGGCTGGTTCAATATTCGCAAATCAATCAATGTGATTCTTCACATAAACAAAAGGAAGAAAAAAAACCACATGATAATTTCAATAGATGCAGAAAAAGCATTTGATAAAATCCAGCACCCATTCATGCTCAAAACTCTTAGTAAATTGGGAATACAGGGAACATTCCTTAACATGATAAAGGCCATCTATGACAAACCCACAGCAAACATCATACTTAATGGGCAAAAATTAAAAGCAATCCCCTTAAGATCAGGAAAGAGGCAGTGGTGCCCCCTTTCACCACTCTTATTCAACATATTTCTGGAAGTCCTAGCTACAACAATCAGACAAGAAGAAGAAATAAAAGGCATCCAAATTGGAAAAGAAGTGAAACTGTCATTATTTACAGATGTTACTATATTATATATAGAAAACCCTAAAGACTCAGTCAAAAAACTACTGTACCTGATAAATATAATCAGCAAGGTGGCTGGATATAAAATTAATACTTAAAAATCAGAGGCATTTTTATATACCAACAATGAACTGTCAGCAAAAGAAACAATCCTCTTCACTATTGCAACCAAAAAAATAAAATACCTAGGAGTAAATTTAACCAAAGAAGTTAAGGACTTGTACTTGGAAAATTATAAAACATTGATAAAAGAAATCAAGAAAGATACCAACAAGTGGAAGTATATACCATGCTCATGGTTAGGAAGAATAAACATCATTAAAATGTCTATATTACCCAAAGCAATTTATAAATTCAATGCAATACCAATTAGTATACCAATGACATACTACAAAGATATAGAACACATATTCCATAAATTTATATGGAACCAGAAAAGAACACAAATAGCCTCAGCAGTCTTAAAAAGAGAAAATAAAGCAGGAGGTATCACTCTTCTAGATATCAAGGTATAGTACAAGGCCATTGTACTCAAGAGAGCCTGGTACTGGCATAAGAATAGGCACATAGATCAGTGGAACAGAACAGAGAACCCAGAAGTAAACCCACCCCTTTACGTACAACTGATATTTGACAAAGGAGGAAAGAACATACAATGGCGTAAAGACAGCCTCTTTAACAAATGCTGTCAGGAAAATTGGACATCTATCTGGAAAAGAATGAAACTAGACCATCAACTTACACCATTCACAAAAACAAACTCAAAATGGATAAAACACTTAAATGTAAGCTGTGAAACCATAAGCATCTTAGAAGAAAACATAGGCAGCAAGCTCTCCGACATCTGTTGAAGCAATATATTTGCAGATTTATCTCCGCCGGCAAATGAAATAAAAGGTAAGATAAACAAATGGGACTATATCAAACTAAAAAGCGTTTGCACAGCTAAAGACAATAAGAACAGAATAAAAAGACAAACCACACAATGGGAGAACATATTCAGCAACACATCTGATAAGGGGTTAATAACCAAAATTTATAAGAACTTACAAAACTCAACACCAGGAAGACAATCCAATCAAAAAATGGGCAAAAGAAATGAATAGAAATATCTCCAAAGAGGATATACAGATGACCAATAGGCATATGAAAAAATGCTCAACATCACTAATCATTAGAGAAATGCAAATTAAAACCACAATGAGATATCACCTCACACCAGTCAGAATGGTGCTCATCAGCAAAAGCACACAGAATAAGTGCTAGAGAGGATTTGAAGAAAAGGGAACCCTCCTGCACTGCTGTTGGGAATGCAGACTGGTGCAGCCACTGTGGAAAAGAGTATGGAGATTCCTCAGAAAATTAAAGATCAAACTGCCTTTTGACCCAGCTACCCCACTTATAGGAATATACCCTAAGAACACCATAGCACTGTTTGAAAAGAAGAAATGCGCCCCCATGTTTGTGGCAGCATTGTTCACAATAGTGAAGATCTGGAACCAGCCCAAGTGTCCGTCAGAGGACGAGTGGATTAAAAAGCTTTGGTACATATATACTATGGAATACTACTCAGCCATAAGAAATGATGACATCGGATCATTTACAACAAAATGGATGGACCTTGATAACATTATACGAAGTGAAATAAGTAAAACAGAAAAAAACTGAAAACTGCATGATTTCATACATAGGTGGGACATAAAAGTGAGACTATGAGACATGGACAAGAGAGTGGTGGTTATGGGGTGGGGGAGGGAGGAGAAGGTGGGATTGGAGGGAGGGATGGGGCACAAAGAAAACCAGATAGAAGGTGACAGAGGACAATTTGACTTTGGGTGATGGGTATGCAACATAATTGAATGATAAGATAACCGGAGATGTTTTCTTTGAACATATGTATCCCGATTTATTAATGTCACCCCATTAAAATTAATTTAAAAATTACAAGTTATAGTTATAGTAATGAAAGATCTATTTTAGGAAAAGTTAGAGTATGTAAATAGTACTCAGTTTAGATCATGGGAGGCATTCAAATGTTTCTTCTTAGAAGCAGTATTTTTATGAGAAGTTGAAGAATGAATGGAAATTAGAAGATTGGGTTTAGGTATGAGGAGAGAGCATCCGATGCAAGGGGCACACGTACAAATGTCCCATGCTCAGAGGAAGCATGGTATGTTGAAGATACCCAAATAAGACCAATGAGGCGGAAACAAGAAGCCATTTGAGTGCAGTAATATTGGTGGGGTGTAGGAATCAGTTATCTTTTTAGGTCTTTTAAATTTTTGGTGTTGCCAGAAAATCAAAGGACACTATTGGGTATTTTATGCAAAAATATGGTGTGATCAAGTTTGTTTTAGAAAGTGTACTCTGTGTAGAGTTGATTTTGTAGGAAAGCAAAAATGGAAGTGAGAAGGGAGGCTAGTTAGACTGCTGTAAAAACAGAGATGAAAAATGGCACATCTTATTTTTCTATGTTTTTAAATTTTTCTAGTTTTCAACATTGTGCTTGAATCAATATATATTTATTTAAAGAACAATTTATAAATCTAGCTATGACTTGCTGTAGGAGAAAAACTTAAACTGTCCATAGGTGTGTCTTCAGTGTCTCTGTTGTTTGTCACTGATGCCAGTACTCAATTTGAAAAACTCAAAGCATTATAGCATCATGAAAATACAGAATTAAGTTGTTCTACATATAACAAATTCCTCATTTGTGCATTAGGGAGAGAAGTCCTAGGGCTATAAGGCAGCCTTTCCATATCTCAATCCTTATAGACCAGAAAGTGATTAAGCAAAATTTAAGGTCTGATTAAGACTGTGAAGGGTATAGAGATTCCTGAGGTTCTTGGAAATTATGCAATAGAAATTTAATCCAAATTGGCAGGAAATTAGTCTTTGAAGGAGAAGAAGATGATAATTAGGACAGTTGACAATATGGTTTGAATATTTTGTCTGAGCTTAAGAAGAGGTCATTCTAACTGCTTCATTAAGACTCAGATAGATAAAATGAAGATATTTTAAATATGTCAGGCTTTAGAAAAAGAAATCCAGAATTTCCAGAAGGAGATAATCGAAACTGCAAGTGCTTGATGTCTATCCACAAATTGAATTAATAGCTGCAAAAATATAAAGTAAATAAATATGCTGAATATTCTATCAGATTTTGCCTCAACACATATAAAACTGAAGCTTCAAAGCTGTGAAAGTGTTCTCGGTTGGTTGGGTTCAAAGAGGTAGAAAGTCTTGGTAATGTGTCCTGCTCAGTGAAGGACAGAGCTGAGGCAACAAGGACCTTCCTTAATTGGCTTCTACAAGAGGACTATTATTTCTGTCCACCCCCCCCCAACACTTTTTAAAAATTTTTTTATTTTCAGAGATCAGATCCAGAGCCTGACAAGGTTATTTACCAGAAAAAGTGTAATCTGGGTTCTAGAAAAAAAGATTAGAAACACAACCGTAAGGCGGTCTACCAGATTGTTTATGATCTTTATCCAGTCCTATCACAGACAGAAATAGAAGAATAAAAAAATTCCAGAGTATTATGCCAATTGTGCAAAATATAACACAGATTCTCAAAAGACAGCTATACAATTTTAGGAGAAAACATTATTTTTGAAATTCACCACTAAAACATTATTATAGACTCTAGTAAAAATTGTGTGATCTATTAAAACATAGCATTCTCCCCACTTTCTAGTGCCATGGATAAAGTGCTAATGACATATTGTATGAGTTTTTCTTATATTCAGATATAGTTTACTCTTGGGAATATATTTACTTTTTAAGTCAATTCTGTTAAAGTTAGTGACTGGAAACCTAATGCATACATTGAATAGAATACCCTAATGTTTTCTTGGTTTGCTTAAATGGGGTAATCATATGTTTTCTTTTTGAAAAATATTGCAATTTATATAAAAATGTATTTTTAGACATTCAGCAGCCCAGTCACAGGGTAAAAAATTACTATAACATTCTCCCCCCAATTCAATCTTGCATTCATAGGATTATTTATCAAAATAAAACATTATTCTACAAGCATGAGAGACAACTTACTATACATTTGAAGTGTTTAAAAATCATGTTTTCAATAACATGCCATTATTTTTGACTAAGTGTTTTGGGTTTAATACCAATATTGTCATTAGCAAAGAAGTATACCAAGTTATATAAGCATAAACAAAACCAGGCTATATTCGAACAGCACCTCAGAGGAAGGTTTTTTGAGAAGTCATTTAAGTAATTTAAATTATATATTTTTTTCTTTAGTGTTCTGGTATGCTACATATAGATACAAAATTTTAAGTGCCCTTGGGTGATAGTTTTTAAAGGAATCACAAAGCTATATTTTAACCCCTTAACTTCTAACTACCTCACAATATTTCCCTTGCCACCATCTGGTTTACCTCTTCTTTGCTAATTAATCCTAGAGAACTTTTTATAAGATTTTCTACCCCATCCATAAGCAAAATCTGCCATAGATGGTATTCTGAAAGATACATTTTTACAGTTATTTAGGAACCTCTGCCTCACCTACAATTCTTTTCTTTGAAAAATCTTTCTCTTTTATGTGATTAAACACTTGCAGTTATTTTTATATCCCATGATCCCACCCTTTGAACCAGAGGTCCCCAAACTATGGCCCGCGGGCCAAATTACGGCCACCTGAGGCCATTTATCCGGCCCCTGTCACACTTCTGGAAGGGGCACCTCTTTCATTGGTGGTCAGTGTATGGAGTACTGCATGTGGCGGCCCTCCAACGGTCTGAGGGACAGTGAACTTGTCCCCTGTGTAAAAAGTTTGGGGAACCCTGCTTTGAACTAAGGTTTAGCTTAATAAAATTCTCTTTCCTATTATTTGAGTTTCTGAGTCAGTAGTGAGTTGCAGTCTTCATTGGCTGAGTTTTTTAATTATGGAGAAATACTGATTCATAACTCATTTGAACAAAAGAAGCCTAGTTTTCAGAGAGACAGAGAGAAAACAGACAGATTATGCAAGGAGAAACCAACTCAAATCCATGAAGTCCCCCAAAGTCAAAGGAAGTCATCTTGTTTCCTGACTTTTCTAGTTGCTGGGACTCAGCTATCCATGAGACCCTCATGAAACCCAACTATCAATGAGTTTCAAAAACTATTCTTGTGTTCTTATAACAAAATTCCTTTTGTTTGAGGAGCCTGTATGACTTTCTGCTATTTGCAACTAAAGAACTTCTACTAAGGAGGAAATTCAAGAATATGGTCTTGTGTAGGGGGGAAAAATGATGGGCATGGTGGCGGAATATTTCCCTATGACATTGTACAAGTCAACTTTACAGGCACACCTTGTTTTATTATACTTTGTAGATGTTTCAGTTTTTATGAATTGAAGGTAAAACCAGCAAAAATATTATGAATCTTTTTATTCCTAGACTTGCTTTATTGCAGTGGTCTGGAATTAAACCAATAATATTCCAGAAGTATACCTGTATACAACACTTAGAAACATCTGAAATAATTAGTAACAAAAAAGTATGAAAAGCATGTGTGAGTAATTTGAGAGATTCCTAACCACTAACAAAATGTGAAACATATTTCATAGTCTAGCAAAGCTTTGTCAACATCCCAAGAAAGAATTTATGGGAATAATGTATAAAGCCCAAAAGAATAACCTGTACAGGGATATCCAAAAGTAATTTTTACCATCAGGGATTTTTGCATTTAATTTAAAAGCTTACTTATTCAGGCCGAGCCAGCTGGCTTGAGATCGGTGTAGCCCAGCTGAGGCAAAGGGGATGCGCGAAAGTGGTCCGGAGGCTGCAGGCCCACCTGAGACCCCACCTGTAGGGGAAAAGGGGGAGCCCGAAATGGGCGGAGATCCGCTGCTGGGCAGGGGCAAGCAGGCACGCAGCCGCACCCGGCCTCCGAGGCTTGAAGCCCTGCCTGAACCAGCTTTGCCCACGGAGGTGGGGGTGGAAGCCCAGCATGTGGCTGAGCGCATAGCAGCAGCCCATCCCAGCAGAGGAGCCAACGTTGGTGGAGACGGGGCAGAAGCCCAGGCTAGCAGCTGAGTGCATAGAAGCAGCCCTGCCCAGCTGAGGAGCGGAGGTTGGTGGGGGCAGGGTGGAAGCCAGAGCTAGCAGCGGAGCACACACCAGAAACCCCTCCTGGCTGGAAGAACAGGCTGAATGGGATCCGCAGCTGAGCAAAAGTGCTCACCCTTGCCCTTGGTGCCCAGGCTTGTGGCCCGAGTGTGGTGCACGGTCCCACCTGTAGGAGAGGGGCAAAGGACGAGACCGGCTAAGGCTTATAGAGCCTGGCACGAGAACACAGCCCTTCCTGCGGAGGCGAGGCGGAGACCTCAGCAGCCAAGGCGGGAGCCAGCAACACCCAACAGCCCTAGGCAGCGGCAGAGGGGGTGGTGGGCCTGCAGACAGACCACACCTAGGGAACACAGAGGCAACACCCATTGGACTCCAGTAGCCTAACCCTTCTTCCACACAGACAAAATGGGCAGGCGGAGGAATGCAACCCAAATGAATCAAGAGAAATCCCCAGAGAAGGACCTGAATGAATCAGATATAACCAAACTACCTGATGCAGAGTTAAAATAATGATAGTTAGGATGTTGAAAGATCTTAGAGCAACAATAGATAGTCATTAAAAACACCTAAATAAAGATATAGCAAGTATAAAAAATAAAATGAAATAATAAAAAGGAATCAGACAGAAATGACAAATACAGTATCAGAACTGAAGACCACAATGGAAGGAATTAAAAGCAGGATGGATGAAGCTGAGGATCGAATCAGCGAGTTAGAGGACAAAATAAACAAAGGCACAGAAGCAGAGCATAAAAAAGAAAGGAGACTCAAAAACTGTAAGGAAACTCTAAGGGAGCTCTGTGACAACATGAAGAGAAATAACATCCACATCATTGGGGTTCC
The DNA here is from genome assembly GCA_037038555.1 of Rhynchonycteris naso. Taxonomy (NCBI): domain Eukaryota; kingdom Metazoa; phylum Chordata; class Mammalia; order Chiroptera; family Emballonuridae; genus Rhynchonycteris; species Rhynchonycteris naso. The sequence continues at coordinate 23,792,104 of CM073000.1, forward strand.
AGAAGAGAAAGAGAAAGAACAAGGGATAGAAACTTTGTTCAGTCAAATCATAGCTGAAAATTTCCCTAAATTAAGGCTGGTAAACGTTTCACACGTTCAAAAGCACATAGAACTTCATTAAAGAGAAACCCAAAGATATCTACACCAAGACACATCATAGTTAAAATACCAAAGTTAAGGGATAAAGAGAAAATTTTAAAAGCTACTAGAGAAAAAAAGACTATCACCTACAAAGGAGCTCCCATAAAGATGACATCCGACTTCTCAACAGAAACACTTGAGGCCAGAAGGGAATGGCAAGATATATTCCAAGTAATGCAGAACAAGAACCTACAACCAAGACTACTCTATCCAGCAAGGCTAACATTTAAAATTGAAGGAGAAATAAAGAGCTTCCTAGACAAAAAAAAACCCTCAAGGAATTCATTATAACCAAACCAATTCTGCAAGAGATGCTAAGGAGCCTGTTGTGAAAGTACAAAGGGAGAAAAGAATACAGCAAAAGAAGAATACAGCTTTAAAGAATAAAATGGCAATAAACAACTACATATCAATAATAACCTTAAATGTAAATGGATTAAATGATCCAATCAAAAGACAGAGGGTAGATGCGTGGATAAAGAAACAGGACCCGTACATATGCTGTCTACAAGAGACATACCTTAAAACAAAAGATGCACATAGACTGAAGGTAAAAGGATGGGAAAAAATATTTCATGCAAATGGAAATGAAAAAAAAGCCAGGGTAGCAATACTTATATCTGACAAAATGGACTTAAAAATGAAGGCTGTAGTAAGAGATAAAGAAGGACACTACCTAGTGATAAAGGGAACAATTCAATAGGAAGATATAACTATTGTAAATATCTAAGCGCCAAACATAGGAGCCACGGCATACATAAAGCAGACTTTGATGGATATAAAGGGCAAGACTAACAGCAATACTATAATAGTAGGGGATTTTAATACCCCACTAACATCACTGGATAGATCCTCAAGAAAGAAAATTAACAAAAAACAGCAGACTTAAAGGATACACTAGATCAACTTGATTTAATAGATATCTTTGGAACTTTTCCCCCTAAACAGTAGAATATACATTCTTTTCAAGTGCTTATGGTACATTTTCTAGGATAGACCACATGTTAGGACACAAAAGTGGTCTCAATAAATTTAAGAAGATTGAAATCATATCAAGCATTTTCTCTGATCACAATGGCATGAATCTAGAAATTAACCACAAAAGAAAAACTGAAAAATACTCAAACACTTGGAAACTATATATCGTGTTATTAAATAACAAATGAATTAATAATGAGATCAGAGAAGAATTAAAGAGTTTCTAGAAACGAATGATAATGAGCATACATCAACTCCAAATTTATGGGACACAGTAAAAGCAGTACTGAGAGGGAAGTTCATTGCACTACAGGTATACCATGAGAAGCTAGAAAAAGCTCAAATAAGCAACTTGACCCTGCATCTAAAAGAACTAGAAAAACAACAGCAAATAAAGCCCAGGACCAGTAGAAGGAAGGAAATAATAAAGATCAGAGCAGAAATAAATGACATAGAGGCTAAGGAGACAATACAGAGGATCAATGAAACCAGGAGCTGGTTCTTTGTAAAGGTAAACAAGATCGATGAACCTTTAAGTAGACTCATCAATAAAAAAGAAGAGAGGACTCAAATAAATAAAATTAGAAATGAGAGTGGAGAAATAACAACTGACACAACAGAAATACCAAATATTGTAAGAAAATACTATGAAGAACTCTATGCCAAAATATTAGACAACCTAGGTGAAATGGACAAATTTTTTGGATCATATAATCTTCCAAAATCAATCTGGAAGAATCAGAACACCTAGACAGATCAATTACAACAAATGAGATCGAAACAGTTATCAAAAAACTCCAAACAAAGAAAAGTCCTGGGCCTGATGGTTTCACAAGTGAATTCTATCAAAAATTCAAAGAAGAACTAACTCCTTTTTTTCTCAAGCTATTTCAAAAAATTCAAGAGGAAGGAAGACTTTCAAACTTTTTTTATGAGGTGAGCATACTTCTGATCCCCAAACCAGGCAAAGACAACACTAAGAAAGAAAATTATAGGCCTATATCCCTGATGAATTTAGATGCTAAAATTCTCAATGAAATATTAGCCAACCAGATCCAGCAATATATGAAAAAAATCATACACCATGATCAAGTGGGATTTATTCTGAAGAGGCAAGGCTTGTTCAATATTCGCAAATCAATCAATGTGATTTTTCATATAAACAAAAGGAAGGACAAAAACCACATGATAATTTCAATAGATGCAGAAAAAGCATTTGATAAAATCCAGCACCCATTCATGATCAAAACTCTCAGTAAAGTGGGAATACAGTGAACATTCCTTAACATGATAAAGGTCATTTATGACAAACCCACAGCAAACATCATACTAAATGGGCAACAATTAAAAGCAATCCCCTTAAGATCAGGAACCAGGCAGGGGTGCCTCCTTTCAACAAAATGGATGGACCTTGCTAACATTATAAGGAGTGAAATAAGTAAAACAGAAAAAAAACTGAGAACAGCATGATTTCATACATAGGTCAAACATAAAAACGAGACTATGAGACATGGACAAGAGTGTGGTGGTTACGGGGTGGGGTGGAGGGAAGAGAGGGAGGGAGAAGGGGGAGAGGAGGGGCACAAAGAAAACCAGATTGAAGGTGACAGAGGACAATTTGACTTTGGGTGATGGGTATGCAACATAATTGAATGATAAGATAACCTGGAGATGTTTTCTTTGAACATATGTACACTGATTTATTAATGTGACCCATTAAAATTAATAATAAAAAACAGACACAAGGAAAAAAAAAGCTTACTCATTCATGTAAGCTGTGACTTCATTATACATATTATAAGAAAGAATTTAAGTAATTTTCTTAAAGTCCGAGTAGATATATACCAAAACTGAGATCAATTTGAGGACACGTTCTCAGCTACCATGCTATTCTGCCTTCTGATGAGATTCTAAAATTTGCAGTTTTGTCAAGTGTTGGGCAGATAAAATATATTATGCTCTCTTTGTTAAAGAAGGCACTACCCACGTGGAAACCTGTCACCCAGATGATAATATTAGTTGCCCTTCTTGCTTGGGATGTGTGTGATTATATTAATGTGTGTTAGGGGAGGTCTATTGCGCCGAAAGATTTTAAAAAGAAGAGAGATCATATTGTTCTGGGGAAGAGTGATTACATTCTAGGAGGAGAGCAGAGAAAGACCATGTGGAGGAGAGGAGAAGCAGCCAAGATGGCAGAGTGCTGAAGGAGAAGCCAGTTTGTGCAGACTCTTTGCAGAGAGAAGGAGATGGGGAACAGAGGTGAATAAGGCTGGTGAGCTAGAAACCTTTGATTCTAGGAAACTCCGGTACTCTGTGGCTTTGGGAACCCTGTATGGAAAGGGAAGTTTTCTCCCACTGTATGTTATTTCTTGCCCTCCAGGTGAAAGCTAGGATTAAATCTAATGGCCCACCAGTTCTTGGCTCTGTTGTTTCATTACCATCTGTTCGAATCAAACAAGAACCTGCACGAGCCAGGCGGCTGTGATGGTGGCCATGGCTACTGGCTTTACATTTGGCGTAATCTCTGGTAGGATTCAATACATATCAGTATGGAGCCACCACCACCTTTGATGGATGGAGTAGAGGACTGACTACTGTTATTGTTCCCCATGGCTGTCCTTTTGGGTACTGTAGGCTGACTGACTTTTACAGTCATGCATGATGAAACCAAGAGCTCTGTGGAAGAGGCTGCCTGGGACCTGCAAACCAAGCAGTGGAAGGAGCTAGAGCAAACATGAAAGAAAGAGATGCCAACACTGGAGCTGGAGCAAGCACCAGAGGAGGCCGACCACGTTTGTGAGATTCACTTGGAAATGGAGCAGCTGCTAGAGAAGGAATCACAGGTTTGTGAGTTGCAGATTGCCCTGGATGTTGTGGAAAGTCAGCAGCGGTGGGAGGCCAGGGCTGAAGTGGTGGCAACCCAGAGCTCACATCCGGCAGCGGGAGCTGGTGTTTTCAATTCCTCTTTGAAGGATGAGGAGAATCAGGTTGAAGTTGTGATCCGCAGTCTCCAGAAGGTGAGAACCCAGCAACAAAGAGTACGTACTATGTCCCTGGTAGGTCTGCAATTTTGGGACATAAGGGTGGATGCCATTATGCTCTCTGGAGCAGGGATGGAAATGCTGACTGCCATTGCCATGTGCTCCTCTTTGGGACAGTGTAAGACCTGCCAGGATGGCTGGGATAAGGGGTGTGCCTGAGGCCCTATGTGCATGGACTGATTCCTGGACTATGACCGGAGTGGGCACTGGTTCCTTTGTTGGATGGACTTACAGATTTTGGACAATGTAAAATTCCCTGATGGGGATGGGGGCCAGCTTTGCTGGAGGACCTCACCCTCCCCCAGGAAGCTTTTCCCATGGGTAGAAAGAAGGCCAAGGACATTTTACACTTTTGGCAAAGTGCTCAGAGACTGGTGAAATGTATCTTTGTAATTGTTGAAATTGTATGATTTGTCATGTTGTTGTAATTTGTGTAATGTACCTAATTTCCTTATACAGGGATGCCGGTGGTGTAGATTGTGGGTAGTAAAATGAGCATAGGGGTGAATTGTTGGGCAGATAAAATATATTATGCCCACTTTGTTAAAGATGGTGCTGTCCAGGTAGAAGCCCATCACCCAGGTGGTAAAATTAATTGCCCTTCTTGCTTGGGATGGGCATGATTATATTAATGTGTGTTGGGGGAGGGCTTTCGTGCCAAAAGGTTTTAAAGGGAAGAGAGATCACATTGTTCTGGAGAAGAGTGATTACATTCTAGGAGGAGGGCAGAGAAAGGCCATGTGGAGGAGAGGAGAAGCAGCCAAGATGGCAGAGTGCTAAAGGAGAAGCCATTTTGTGCAGACTTTGTACAGAGAGAAGGAGATGGGGAACAGAGGTGAATAAGTCTGGTGAGCTAGAAACCTTTGATTCTAGGAAACTCGGGTAGTAAGTGGCTTTGGGAGCTCTGAATGGAAAGAGAAGTGTTTTCCCACTGTGTATATTTCTTTCCCACCAGGTGTAAGCTAGGATTAAAGATAATGGCCCACCAGTTCTTGGCTCCATTGTTTTATTACCATCTGTCTGAATCAAATGTGAACCTGCACATGCCAGGTGGCTGTGATGGTGGCAATGGCTACTTGCTTTACACCAAGCCTACCCATTCTAGGAAGTACATTTTTCAGTTAGTTATATGTATAAAGGAAGGATATGATTAAAGGAGGTTTCTGATAGTTTTTATTTATATCCATTGATCCTTCTAGGTATTCATTTTCTACCTGAGCCTGCCTCTCCCCAGCCCTAAAACCACTAGAGAGTAAAATACTTGTATATTACCATTGTGTAAGTAGCATGTAACTACCAACCACTCATCTTTACTTACCCTGCCTGTAGTTTTCTTTTGATTCTGTAGAGCTAGAAGTCATATTTACTGCTCACAAAAATTAGGGGATATTTCAAAATGAATATGACACTATAAAATATCCCCTAATTTTTTGTGAGCAGTATATTAGAAAGCAGAATAGTGACATTGAGACTTTTCAAAAGAAAAGAGATTTCTAAGGTATTTACTTCTTTATAAACTGTATAAGCTAATGGCTTTGAGTATTGCTGTGGGTGCATGACCACCTGTGTCAGCTATCACAATTTAAAGTTGAATCCTAAAGACCTAATAGTTTTAATTACGTTAAATAAAGCCAATATTATCAGGTGATTTCAGTATAATTTTATTTTAAATGTAGTTAGGTGGTTATCTGTAGTTAACAATGACAGATTAGCACAGTTTAAGGCTCTTTTTATATGCATTGATCCATGTTATAAAACCAGTATAGCTCTTATTACAATATGTTGTGAGTCTGAGAAACAATGGACAAATTTATGATGAGTCAGTTACCTGAAAGTAGCAAAATACATTAGCCCGTTTTTTGATGAATGTGAGAATAAATACTATAGCTACTATAATGACTAAGAACACCTTTGATAAAATTACTATAATTTTCTTCATTTATGGAAATTTCATGCCACATGATTTGGGGGTCATACTTGTAATGCCAAAGATTGGTTCAGATGGAGAGATAACAAGCACGTTTTATAAGTTATTATTGTTTTCATAAGTCTAGCAGGAAAAGAAACAACATTAGGGATAATTGATAGTGAAGGGATGAGGGAGATAAAAAGAGATGGACTGGGAAGAATTTAATGACTCTTTGTGGCTTTATATCTGTCACACTTTTTGTGCTACATTAAAGTTTCATTATTTTCACATTTCATGTTTTCATATTTTTCCATCCCTTTTTTTTTCTGCTAAATTTACCAAGTAATACAATGTAGATAATGGAGAGCTATTTCTGCAAATGTCATTGAATCTGCTACCAGAAATGAATAAAACGTTTCACTGATCCATTTCCTTCAAAATACATTTTCAATTAGCAGTAGAGGATTTGTATATAGAACATGCTCTTTAAAAAATTACATTAAAAATAGAGCACTGTATGAAAAACAAGAGCTTAAAATAATGAATATTTGTATTTTTGTTTAATTTTAGTGGGTTAAATGGCTGTTTCCATCTGCTTTACAAACTTTATTTTCTTGTAATATTGGTATTTACCTAGAAATGTACTTTACCTCAGCTCTTTGACCTTTTGCTTGCCAGAGAAATCACATTTTAATAGCAATTTCTGTTAATTTCACCAATAAGTTAAAGATGTTTTATGTGGGAATATCTGAAGGCATTGATGAAAGTGATTTTTATAACCCTGTATTAGCATAATTATTATTTTGAAGTTTTTCTTCATTCAGAATTAAGAAAGAAACTATGATTCTATTTTGCCTCTATGACTGAATCATCATGAAACCTCTTGTAAGAACTTGTATTTTTGGTGTTTGAGTTGACTGGAGTGAAAGTGAAAGGATATTATTAGCTTGCCCTGGGCATGTGTGTTCTATAGATATGTGGGTTATAACTCAAGATACTAATGACTTTAGCTAAACATTAAACTGCAGAAAGATACAGAGAGGGCAAGGATCCATGTCTTCATTCACCATATAGTTTTTTCACTCCTTATATTGCCATGCACACAATAATGCTTAGCCGTAGAAATCATGTCAGATTGAGTGTCTTCAGATTAATACAGTCATATGCATCTTTATTCTCTCTTCCTGTCTGACATAGGAATATGCTTATTCAAGGCTTGTTAAATGTATTTATGAATACCACATGTTTTAAACTTAACTCTGTCCCCTTGTCTTCATGCAAAAAAATAAAACTGAAATAGCACCAACCACACAGTGTATATGTTGTTAGTAAAAGTGTAAGAATTTTCCTAGTTCCACTGCCAATTGTATTACTGAACTAGATAACATACATCTCTTCTTTACTGTTTGATTTGTTGTGGCATGAAAGATGGAGATACAGTTTCATGCAGCTAAATTTTGGAAAAAGCCATGATATTCTGATTGGAAACTGAACTTGTCCTCATCAGAAAATATTGTTGAGGCCCTGGCCAGTTGGCTCAGTGGTAGAGCGTTGGCATGGTGTGTGGATGTCTGTGATTTGATTCCTGGTCAGTGCACACAGGAGAAGCAATCATCTGCTTCCACCCCTTCCCCTCCTCTCTCTTTTTTTCTCTTCCTCTCCCTCAGCTATGGCTCTATTGGTTCAAGCACATTGGCCCCGGGCACTAAGGATGTCTCTGTGGAGCCTCCACCTCAGGTGCTAAAAGTAGCTCAGTTGTGAGCATAGCACCAGATGGGCAGAGCATCGGCCCCAGACAGGGGTTTCCAGGTGGATCCTGGTCAGGATGTATGTGGGAGTCTGTCTCTCTATCTCCCCTCCTCTCACTTGAAAAAAAATATTGTTGGATTAATATCATCACTTTTTAGTATATTGTAATTTTTTTGGGGGGTGGCTTTTCATTTAGAGATAATTATCTGATCTTTTTGATTACCATTATATTTTGTATTTAGCAATATTAATTCTTAGCACCCAGTCTTCCTCCACTGAAAAGAATTAGTTGCACATGCTGCATTTAGGATTACTGGTAAGCAAGTTAAAGAATATTTGAGAGTAAGAATACTTTCACTGACATCTGTTTGGTGTTTTGTGCTACATAATGTAAGAAAGAATATTATATAATATCATGACATTTTTTTTTTAATTTATGTAAACATTTTAACATTTCTTTGTTGCACTTAAGTTCTGTGCAGGATACTAAAATCATGGCAAGAGCTGCCAAATCATGAATATTTGTATCTTTGTTTAATTTCAGTTGAATGGTTGTGTCCACCTCCTTTTAAAAACTTGATTTTCTTGTAATAGTTGGTGTTCACCAAGACATGTACTCTACCTGAGCAGAATATAGCTGTGTGCCCTGTGGCTACCATCTGTATGGGCAGTGGTGCTAATCATATATACCTGGGCTTAAACTTTCAAAACAGCTCTTGCAAAATATAAAGAGGTGTAGTCTCGGAGATGGAATTCCTGGGTTCAAATCTAGGCTCTGATTCTTTGCACCTTTATGGTTTTGATGAAATCAATTCGATTTCTTGAGCCTCAATTTTCTCTTATGTCACAAACAAACAAACATGCTTAACTTACAGTTGTGTGAGATAATGCAGGAAAAACACTTGTAAATTCTAGAGAGTTTTTCGAATTTTAAATATTAGAGTTATTATAAAATGTGGAGGCAGTTATTATTATGAAGCAGATGAAAAGAACTTTCAATAAAAATGTCATGCCACCAGAGACTTTGCCAGAATGTCTTACCCAGGGCTCCTTTGAAAGCCGGACTCCTGTCTGTGATTGGCAGTTGCCTGCGTGGAGTCCACGTGGCCCAGCTTCAGCGCTCCCACTGTGTTTTCACACAGCGTGCTCTTTGTTAATTAAACAGAGCCAAGGGCATCAGCATTTATTAGGCTGGACTCTGGACAAGCATGAGGCTCTGAAAGCAACAAAAAATTTAAAATTTGTGAAAGGTTATTGAAAATTCAAAGGATTTGGGATTTACATACCTAGCCTTCTTGGATATAATAATTTAAAATAGGGATCTGCAACCAAACAAGGAAAATGCAAAAGAAACGTCCAGCTTTGCTAATGCTGATGGGCGTGTGGGTCTGTCAGTGTCACTGAAGCATTTAGATTTTTATTCCCAAGAGGCCTGCAGTCTTCATTCAGCTGGAACAAGTAGGAAAGGGTCTCAGAGATAATAACAATGTTATAGCCAGAATGTCTAGAGTCATTTTCCTCTGGATGATGTGTTTTACTTTATACACCTTTAAAATGGAAAATAAAAAAAGAACCTGTCCCCACCCCCCTTTCCTTTCATAATTGAGGAGCATTGCTCACATCTTGAAAAACTATCGACAGATTCCCATTTCTTTGATATATTTAACCAGAAGGGGCTCTAGATGATGAGCTATCATTTACAGATACTTTTAAAGGCAGGAGTTAATGGAAGTGGAATAAAAGGAGAAATTATTTCTATTCTTTACTATGCCTTCCAGTTAAAAGATTTTTAGCCTTGTCTGAAGGAAACCTGCCTCATTCACCCGCTTGTTGATTATCGATGAATACAGACTTACATCTTTACCACGCCAGCATTAAAGTGTACTGTTTTTTCTTTATCTTCACAAACACTTCCTCTTTTGAGTCATTAAAGTCAGCTCTTAAAAGGTTTTCTCCTACTCTTCTTTAAATGAGAGCACAGTCAATTTTCAGGAGTCTGTGTAGAAAGAAATGAATTGGACTTCGGTGCTTCTTGAATAACCAAAAGAAGAAAAAAGGAAAATTTCCTTGGTAATTAGAGAGGAGTGGGTTCACATTTACCAAATATTTAAATGAAATCAATTTTTAAACACAGATTAAGGTTAGTCAGTGACACGTAAGTACATTCCGAGTTGTCTTAGTTGATGGCCAGGGAATCCTGTGTGTATTACTATGTGATGTGAAGGTGTTACTATCAGCTACACACTTTTGCCTGTCAGCAGCTCCAATTTGTAGAAATTTTCATGCTCATTTTTTCAGAAATTTTGTTGGCTATCTAAAGGGTATTTTAAAAAATATTAGTTTGCAGTTTATTGTCAGTCAAAATGATAATAAATGAATTGGTATACACTAAATGTAATTTAAAATAGCCCCCTTCTAATCATATAAACACTACACAATTATTTTATAATTTTTGCTTCATTGGATCATAAATTAATGTGAGGCAATCAATGCCCTCCTATTTAGTTTCCTGCCTTACATAGGCCAGACATGAAGTAGATGCTTTTCAGTGTTTCTAATTTTCAAAGTGGTTAAAATTTTATTTATCATTCATTATAATAATTTTTAGTTACTCAGACTAGTTAGAACAACTAAAAAGAGAAGGATAATGGATTGTCTGAAGAGACATTCATTAATGGGCAAGTATAGGGGTTAGAAAAGTCTGTCTGCATCACAAGGCAGGGATGGCATTTAGTATCCAAGTCCGCTTACTGACTAAATTAGCAAAGGCTACAGTGAAGTTAAAGCTTGCTGGTTGCAGAATTAGAAATTGGTTTCCTGGGGCTCTCTGTAAACTCATTACTTTACTCAATCATGGTTCATTAGCAAGTTAACAGACAGAAGACCAGTGTACATTGGGATATATGTAGAGTCAATCCTTCCATCTCCTTGAGCATCACTTAAAAGTTGAATGTCATAGCAGATCAGACATTGCATCAAGCTTCATTTTCATATAGGGCTGTACATGATTAGCTCACTGATCATATGTACTGAACCTCTAAATATTGTTAGGTGTTTTTGTTTTATCATGCATTTCACAGGCAGCAAAAGTTTTAATTCAAAGTGACTCTGATGGAACAAATAAAAAATCTCAAAAGACAACTGAAAAAGAAACAACTTGAAGAAACTCAGTTAAGAGATTCAAATAAAGTAGATTTAATGGTTCCTATTAACTTGGGTCCAATTCGCTGGAGGGGAAAAAATCCATAGGGATATTAGGAATATTAGGACATTTAAATGTGCTTCTGAAAATGGTTGGACAGATTATAGCCTTGGCTCACGCAATAGTTTTGCTCAACCTAAGCAAATGGCTTTGATTCTCAGAACTAAAAGTTCATTTTGTGTAGTTCATGTTACAAGAAAAGATTTTGTTGATCTTGTGACTCATGGAAAACACTAAATAGGGAATGTACATAGCGCTCTAGGACCCATGAGAAGTTACAGTCTATTTCTATTTTCACCTGGTAAATGTTTGTATTTCTAAAATGATCTGTTAATAGTTGCTGTCTAAACTACCCTTTACTCAAAAATTATGTGTATTTCATATTCCAAGAGTGGTTCCATATTCAAGGAATAGGCCTAATTATCTGATGAAATAAAGTGGGATAAATGTTCAGTTTAACAAGGATTGCATTAGGGAATCCTAAAGATTCCACCAATAACTGCTAAATGAATTCAGTAAAGTAGCAGCCTACAAAATATTCAGAAATTAATTGCATTTCTACATAGCAACAATGAACTATCAGAAAGAGATATTAAAAAATAATTCCATTTATAATTATATAAAAATACTAGGAATAAATTTCATGAAGGAGGTAAAATTATACTTGGAAAATTATAAGACATTGCTGAAAGAAATTGAAGAAGTTGCAAATGAATGAAAGCATATATTGTGATCATGGATAGGAAGGGTTAACATCATTAAAATGTCCGTACTACTCAAAGCAAACTATAAATTCAACACACTGTCTATCAGAATACCAGTGGCATTTTTCACAGAACTAGGACAAATAATGCTAAAATTATGTTGAGTCACAAAAGACCCTGAATAGCCCTAGCAAACTTGAAGAAGGATAAAGTTGGAAGAATCATGCTATGTGATAGCAAACTATATACCGTAAGGCCATAGTAATCAAAACAGTATGGGATTGGTATAAAAATGGATACAAAGATCAATAGAACAGAATAGAGAGCCCAGAAATAAACCCACACCTATATGGTAAATTAATATTGACAAAGGAGGCAAGAACATACAATGGAGTAACGACAATCTGTTCAATAAATGGTGATTGGAAAATTGGGTAGATACATGTAAATAAAGTGAAACTAGATAACTTCTTACAACATATATAAGAATTAACTCAAAATGAATTAAAGACTTACATGTAAGTCTTGAAACCATAAAACTCCTAGAAGAAAATATAGGTAGTAAACTCTCTGACAGTTATCTTAGCAATATTTTTTCTGATAAATCTTATTGGACACCAAAGGGAACCAAAAGGAAAAAAATGAACAAATGGGACTACATTAAACTAAAATGTTTTTGTGGCCCTGGCTGTTTCAATCAGTGGTTAAAGCATCAATCTGGTACGCAAATATCCCAGGTTTGATCCCTATCAGAATGGTTGTCATCAATAAAACAAGTGTTAGTGAGGATGTGGAGAAAAGAGAACTCTTATGTACCTCTATTGTGAATGCAGGCTGGTGCAACCACTATGACCAACAATATGGAGGTTTCTCAAGAAATTTAGAACAGGACTACCTATAACCCAGAAATTCCATTTCTGTGTGTATATCTGAAGAAAAGCAAAACACTAATTTAAAAAGCTATATGCAGCCCTATGTTTATTGCAGCATTATTTACAATAGCTGAGATATGGAAGCAACCCAAGTACTAATCAATGAGTGGATAAAGAAGATGTGGTAATATATACATGAAATATTATTCACCCATAAATAATGAAATCTTGGCCCTGGCCTATGGCTCAGTGGATAGAGTGTTGGCTGGGCGTATGGACATCCTGGGTTTGATTCCCAGTCAGGGCACACAGTAGAAGCAACCATCTGCTTCTCTTCTCCCCTCTCTCCATGTTTTTCTCTTTTTCTCCTGCAACCAGTGTCTCAGTTGGTCCCAGCATGGCCCTGGGCACTGAGGGCAGCTTGATTGGTTGAGCCAGGCACTAAAAATAGCTAGGTACTCAAGCATTAACCCAAATGGGGTTTCCGGGTGGATCCCAATTGGGGCATATGTGGGAGTCTGCCTCACTATGCCCCCTCCTCTCACCTTAAAAAAAATTCTTATCATTTGTGACAACATGGATGGACCTAGAGGGTCTGTAAATCATCTAGAGAAAGACAAATACCATGTGATTTCACTTATATGTGGAATCTAAAGAACAAAATATACAAGCAAACAAATCAGAAACAGACTTATAGAAGCAGAATGACAAACTGCTGGTTGCCAGATGGGAGGTAGGGTGGGGGAATGTGTGAAAAAAGCTGAAGGAATTAAGAAATACAAATTGGTGGTTACAGAATTGTCATGAGGATGTAAAGTATAGCATAGGGAAGATAGTCAATAATATTGTAATTATTATGTATGGTGCCAGGTGGGTACTTGAGTTATCAAGGGGATCACTTCACAAATTATATAGTTAATTGTCAATGCTGTATGCCTGAAACTAATATAAAATAATATCAAATGTCAACTATAATTGAAAACTAAAGTTAAAACAGTAAAAACAAAAAAGAAAGATTGGCTTTATAAGACAAGGATGCCCACTCTCACTACTTTTATTCAACATAGTACTGGAAGTCCTCACCAGAGCAATTAATCAAGAAAAAGTAAAAAAACATATCCACATTGGGAAGGAAGAAGTAACACTGTATCTATTTTTTGCCATGATAGTATTATATATAGAAAACTTTAAAGGACCTCACCAAATAACTGTCAGAACTAATAAACAAAATCAAAAAAGTTGAAAGATATAAAACCAACACAGGAAAATTTGTTACATTTTTATATACTAATAAAGTATCAGAAAGAGAAATTAAGAAAACAATGATGTTGATAATTGCATCAAAAAGAATAATATACCTACGAACAACTTGAACCAAGGAGATGAAAGACCTATACACTGAAAACTATGAGACATTGATGAAGGAACAATTAAATGGAAAGATAGTCTGTGCTCATGGATTGGAATACTCAATATTGTTAGAATGTTTACACCACCCAAGCAATCTACAGATTCAGTGAGATCCCTTTCAAAATTCAAATGATATTTTTCACAGAAATAGAACATAACAATTCTAAAATTTGTATGAACCACAAAAAATCCTGAATTTTAAGGCATTCTTGAGAAAGAGAAACAGCAAAGCTAGAGGCATGATGCTTCCTGATTTCAAATTATATTACAAAACTGTATCAATCAAAATAGTATGTTACTGGCATAAAAACAGACATGCAGAGCAACGGAACAGAATAGCCCAGAAATAAACCCACACCAAGTATATGGTCAATTAACTTATGATATAGGAGCCAAGATTATATAATGGGGAAAGGATTGTCTCATCAATAAATGAGGTTGGGAAAATTGGGTCCCTATCTTATACCATACACAAAAATCAACTTCAAACAGATTAAAGACTTGAATGTAGGTACTGAAACCATAAAACTCCTAGAAGAAAACATAGGTGGTAAGTTCCTTGCCATTGGTCTCAGAAATGACATTTTGGATTTAGCATCAAAGGAGAAGCGACAAAAGCAAAAATAAATAAGTGGGACTATATCAAATGGAAAAGCTCCTTTTGCACAGCAAAGGAAACCAGCAACATAATGAAAAGGCAGCCCATCGAGTGGCAGAAAATATATGTGATCAAGAATTAATATCCAAAATATATAAAGAATTTGTGGAACTCAGTAGCAAAAAATGAAACAATTTAATTTAAAAATGGGTAGAATAAGCATTTTCCCAAAGAATTCATAAAAATCGCCAACAGGGACAAGAATAAGTATTCATTGTCACTATTCATTAGGGAAATGCAAATCAAGTCAAAACCACAATGCGGTATCTCTTCACAACTGTTAGAATGTCTATCATTAAAAAGACAAGAAATAACAGTGTTGGTGAGGGTATGGGAAAAATAAAATACTTGCACACAGTTGGTGGAAATGTAAATGGGTACAGCCACTTTGGAAAACAATATGGAAGTTCCTAAAAACAATTAAAACTAGAACTGCCATATGGTCTAGCAAGTCCACTTCTGGTTATATATCCAAAGGAAATTAAAAAAAGTTCTGTGCTGCCATGTTCACTGCAGCACTATTCACAATAGCCAAAATATGGAAACAGCCCGTGTGTCCATCACTGAATGAATAGATAAGTAAAATGCATCATAGAATAGAAATATATACACATGTATATATAATGGAATATTATTCAGCCATGAGAAAAAAGTAAATCTTGCCATTTGTGACAATGTGCATGGATCTTGAGGGCATTATGCTAAGTAAATGAAGTTAGAGAAAGACAAATTCTACATTCTGTCACTTATATGCCGATCTTTCAAAAAATAAACAAGTCAAGCTTGTATAGAGTAGAAAGTTGTAGCCAGGTGTTAGGCAGGGGGAGAATAAAGATAGGCTGGTAAAAGGGTACAAACTTTCAGCTATAAAATGAAGAAGGTCTGAGAATCTAATGTGAAACATGGCGACTCTAGGTGGTAACACTATATTGTATAATTGAAATTTGCTAAGAAAATAGAACTTAACTGCTTCATGAAAAAAAAAACCAAAACCCGATAAATACAAGAGGTGATATCTGTGTTAACTAACTAAATGATGGGATCTTTTCACAATGTATATCAGATTACCACAATGTATACTTTACATAGCTTATCATTTTAGTTGTGGAAAAATATAAAGTAGGCTAGGTTTTACTAGAAGGAAAAAGAAACAAAACTACAGGTAGATTGTACATGTTTTAAAAAGGTTAGCCTCCATAATTATGAACAAATCAAAAGTGTTATTTTATTTAACACTGACTTTACATAGGAGGAAAAAACATGACAGTGACTTATTTTGGCTTAAATGCTATCTTTTGAGGTTTTCTATTTTTCCACTTTCTTTTCAGTTCTAGGTTTCTTGCACTTATTTAACAATTTCTAGGTCAGCTTTCCACATGTCATTTTCTCACTTGTTTTCATATAAAATTAGCCTCATGCTGACAGCGGTCTGATCATGCCATGTTAAGGCTGCTGATAAATCCAAATGTGTTGATTGAAATGAGAGGTTCACCATGATTTTTAAAATTCCTGGTAAAGTTTGATTCAATAATAGCCAGGTGCACTATGTATTTATTTAAATGTAGGCTACAGAATTTCATTGTCATTTATCCTTCTTTTTCTTTTCCTTTATTTTATTTTTTTATTATTAAGTGAGAGGCAGGGAAGCAGAGAGGAAGACTCCTGCATGCACCCTGACTGGGATCCACCCGGCAAGGCCTCTACAGCCTGATGCTCTGCCCATCTGTGGCTGCTGCTCCGTTGTTTGGCAATCTAGCTATTTCATCACCTGGGGTGAGGCCATGGAGTCATCCTCAGCACCCGGGGCCAACTTTATCAAACCATTTGAGCTATGGCTGCAGTAGGGGAAGAGAGAAAGAGAGAGAAGGGAAAGGAAGAGGGGTGGAGAAGCAGATGGTTGCTTCCCTTGTGTGTCCTGACCAGGAATTGAACCCAGGACTTCCACATGCTGGGCTAATGCTCTATCACTGAGCCAACCAGTCAGAGCCCATTTATTCTTTCTTGACACTACTAAATGGATGAAAACAGGTTCCTTTGTAGAAACTTACTCTGCAGAGAAACCCTGTTATAAGGCAAAAGTCACTCCATCCCTGGCTTTCAGAAACAGACTGATTCTTCTGGTGCAGAAGTGGTGCATGTTTGGAAGATATTTGGGAATCTGAGAGATTGTGGGCCAGTTTGGATTGAGGGCCATATGTCCCTTATGCAGAGAGAGACATATGGGCACTATACTCTATGACTTTGATTTTTCCCATTCTAAGATAGTGATACAGATACAGGAGAGACAGAGGTTTGGACTGGCCTCAAGACCTGCATCATTGGATATATAGGCTTTATTTTGTTAGGCTTAACTAAGGAAGCCTAAGGAAGATGTTCTTTTCTTTTTTATGCATTCCTATCAGTATATAACTTCTTATTTTCAACTGCCCTCTATTTTCTTTCACACTCTTTTTCCCTGGGGTTCTTCAACAGCACTGTAGTGTGACTTGAAAATATCCCCAAATAGTAAAAGAAACAAAACGGTTATGAAAAATTTCCTTGCATAAATCAGGCTGACTTTTTAAATTTTATGCCATTGGCACTATTGTTTTAGTCATAAACCTCTTAGCGAACAAGGGTGATATAAGCTTTGATTAACTTATGCCCAATTCCATATGATTAGACCTTAATATATGTTGTCTATTTTTATCCATTTACATATCTTATTTACTCAAATTTATTATTTTTTCTTTTTACTTTGATATATAATGTTATATAAAATAGGAAAGGAGTAGCTATCAATAAAAAAACTTTTTTCTTGCAATTATTGTTTTTGAAGAATTCTGATTATGTGAGTTTTCCCCCTTTTTTTTTTCTTGGGTAGAAACAGTTTTTTCATTAGCAAAGGTATTACTTTATTATTTTCAGCAGGATTATCTTTCAGGTTACCTTTTGGTTATTAACTACTCTGTTTACACTCAGCTCAAGAAATATTGTTCCTCTCTTGCTCACAAGTGCACAGTTCTTACCTTACAACTCAATGCCTGAGGGAGCTGAACAGTGTGCATGTTATTGCTCTGAAGTTTGTTGACATAATACATTTATCAGTGTGTACATCCCCTGTTTGTAGGGCTGTGCCACACTTTGATGAATTCTGACCTAATTTCTTTAGTGACGCCTAACCTGCAGAGAAATATTTTTTGTCTTGTTCCCTGAGAACAGCTAACTAATGAAACAATTAATCACTTTCCAGAATCAAATGCAAAACTTTTAATTAACAAGGCAGAAGAAATGGAAATTATAGGTGTTATAGCCTGAGTAGGAAATTGAGTGAATATAGAATTAGTCAAATTCATTGCAAAGGCATTGAGTAATGATAATCTATTCCAAAGAGAAGAGTCAAATTGGCATTCAGAGTGAAGGCTGTGCTTGAATCATCAGGGTAGAATGAAGAGTTAGATGAAATATTCTTCATATATAGCCTTCCCAGGGTAGGAGGAAGAATGGGATAGGAGATTCTCCAAATACAGAATCCTTTCTTTGTTCTAAGAGAGTCCCTATTTCAAGATTCATACAATTTAAAACACTGAGTTTTGTCATAATTCCTGATCTTTCTAAGTCCCATAATTCTTTACTTTTCATTGTTAGTAAATGAGCCTCATTAATTATTTCAGCTCCCTAATAATAAGAGGGCACTCTCCATAGAAGCTTTGAGATAGCTCACTGTGTCTATTGTTCTCTGAATCACATAGGAGGAACCGAAGACTAAGAGTCAGAAACAGAACAAAGGAAGAGCAAAGTCTGGGGCGAACAGTGTCTCAAGAAGGTAGTGGATAGGAGGTGGATGTAGTCACAGGTGAAAGGTCAGTTTTAGACAGAAGAATGGAACTAAGAATCACATACTGGCCTTGGCTGGTTGGCACAGTGGAGAGAGTGTCAGCTGACGTATAGATGTCCTGGGTTCAATTCCCAGTCAGGGTGCACAAGAGAAGCTACCATATGCTTCTTCCCCTACTCTTTCCCCCTTCTCTCTCTCTCCCCCTCTTGCAGCCAGTGGCTTGATTGGATCAAGCATGTCCTGGGGTGCTGAGGATAGCTCAGTTGGTCCCAGTGTATCAGCCTCAGACACTAAAAATATCTCTGCTGATTTGAGCATTGGCCCCAAACAGGGTTGCTGGGTGGATCCTGGATAGGGTGCATGCAGGAGTCTGTGTCACCATCTCCCCTCCTCTCACTTAAAAAAATAAAAAGAATCATGTACTATGAATTTGAATTAGGGGAGGCAGGGATGGATTGTGGAACACGCACTGGATTAGAGCAAAAGGACTGAGTTCTGGGCTTGTCCTGTCACTAATTTGTGTGACTTGAGGCATATTATTTAATATGACTGGCTGTCAGTTTCATCATCTGTAAAATAAATAGAAGCACCAAATAATTTCTAAGTTCTACCATAGTTTTAAAATCTATGATTCTATGGTTTTTCTTATTCTGAGTCAATATGCTGTCAAAAGGAATGAGGCAGTTTAGAGAACATTAGAATTAAGTTGAAAATGAACACACCAGATCCATCCTTTTGACACTGATGGTGAGTTAGCAATTTAAAAACAACTGTAGTTAGCAAATGAATTCATGAGAAAGATAAAGGAAACATTCACAAAATATACTTTATTAAGTAATACTTTCTATTTTATGTGCTGACAGTAACACTGGATTAGGAAAGTTATTTAAACCTGAAATGCTGAGGTCTCTGGTTCAAAACCCCAGGCTTGCCTGGTCAAGGCACATGAGAGAAGCAACTGTTATGACTTGATGCTTCCTGCTCAACCCCATCCCCTTTTCCTCTCTCTCCTCTCTCTAAAATTAATAAGTAAAATCTATATTTAAAAAGTTATTACTCAGAGGAATGCAGCGGTAGATTTTATCTGCTTACTATTTATAAAAGCTATACTTTCACATAAACAAAAATGCTTAGAACAAAAGCACTAAAAACTTTGCTGTTTACTTTTATTTCCAAAGAAAATTATATTGACCTATTGAAATTCTTTTGAGAGTGAATATGGTTCATGTTTCTCCACCTGTGAAGGCTTGTGTTGGAATGCAGACTTTATCTAGACACAAACCTCCTAGGTATTTTAACAAAATATTAATATAGAGAAAAACAGGAATTACTCTGAGGAAAAATTGAAAACCAACTTGTACCTGTACAGCACTGAGGTGGCAGAAACGGCTGCACAACAGCTTAATCCTTGTGACAAGCCCAGAACTCGACAATAACGGCTGGCACTGTCTGATGAAATTGCCAAGGAGCCAGATGCCACAGCTGGGAACATTATCCCTGTGCTTCAGATGAAATTGATACAAGCAAATGGCACTTCATTTTTAACCCCTTGGTATCCGTATGAGCTTACTACAAAGAATTGATGTCTGTGATAAAGGGTAAGTTGCAAAGGGTAATGAAGAGAAATGAATGACAAGAATAACAATTTTATTAGAAAAAGAAAGTGAAAAAGAAATTGTAAATATTGTTCAGAAAAGGAAAAGTAAGAAATAAGAACTGATTCTTAAGTGACTAACTATAGAAGATAAGAGGAGTTGTGACAGCATCAGGTTGCAGAATGCTCTAAAAATTATAGAACTATTCACATTTTTTTCTAATGCAGGTAATAGTGTTTTTGACAAAGACAGTGAGTAAAACAACAAGGAGAATATTTGAAGAAAACCAATGATGAAGAATTCTTTTCTGATAAAATTCTAAATAACACTGGGGAACACAATTTTGCTGCAACCACAAAAACACTTGCTCTTACCTAATTGGAGTGTGCTGATCTCAAATATGACATTAGTTTTTCTCTGTAAGCTACAGTTCTTTTGCAATTCAGGATTATAGGTTTTCATCTTATTGTAAAATTTTCAACATTCAGTTTAACATAATGAAGTAGAATGCCTTCTTGGGCATCATCTTTGTGAAAATATAATAATTTATATAATGCAGTAAATACACTAATACACTCAAAGATATGATTGCATCAGAATTTATCTACAATTTCAAAATAGAACATATTAAAACACTTATTTTAATCATAAAATTTGCAAAAAGCTTATTTAAATTCTATTCAGACAAAAATTTGCATTTGTAGCTCTTGCATTTGTGTACTTGTGAGGACAATCTTGTCTGATGCTCCAGCAGTAGTCTGCCATCATATTTCTGTCCTGTTGACCCTGATAACGCTCTTCCATCATCTTCAGATCTTGATGAAAGCGTTCTCCCTACTTATCACTAACAGCTCCAAGATTTTCAGGAAAGTTATTAAGGTGACTGTTCAGGAAGTGAATCTTAATGCCTATGTTACATCCAAAGTTGTGGAAAGCCAACAGCATCCTTTGAACCAGAAGTTCATAGTTTTCTGCTTTTTTGTTGCCGAGGAAGTTCTTTGTAACTGCCGCAAAAGACTGCCATGCTGCTTTCTCCTCCTTATTCATCTTCCTGGCAAATTCTTCATCACGTATGAGGGTTTCAATTTGAGGTCCATCGAATACACTTGCTTTTATCTTCTCGAAAGACAAAGCAGAAATAATATGTTGAAAGCATTCACTTTTTCTATTTAAAGCCTGAACAAACTGTTTCATTAAGCCAAGTCTGATGTGAAGTGGGGGAAAAATGATCCTGTCTTGATTAAGTACAGGTTCATTCACAATATTTTGCATCCCTACTTTGAGAGCTTCACATTTTGGTCACTCCTTCTGTGTCCAGTGTTTCTCCCTAGCTCGGCTGTCTCACAAACACAGAAAGTAAGGATATTTTGTCAAACCTCTCTGTTGTCCTAGCAGGAAGTTTACCATTTTAAGATCCACACAAATGATCCAGTTATGTTTCTCATACTTCAGAAAGTTGAGGACAATGTTTACGTCATTATAATCTTCTCACAGATGAGTCAAATAACCAATTGGGATTCGCTGCATAAACATTACCGTTGTGTAGGAGAACATCTTTCAGACTCCATTTAGAGCTGTCAAGAAATAGCTGCCATTCTGTTGGACTGTAAGTGGTAAAAACCTAGCAGGCTGAGAAGACTACTGATATCATGACAGTAAACAAAGTGTCTTCAGAAAAGAAGTCCACAAAAATTTGTTCACGCTTCCTGAAATGGGACACTTTAACTGACCGATGAAGTACATTTTTTTCTTGAAGCCTGGAGGCTAATAACTCAGCTGCTGTCTTTGACAGGCCCAAATCTTTTACTAAGTCATTCAATTCGGGTTGGCTAGACTGCTGAAGGGTTAATGACTGCTGGCATAAGAAGAAGACCCTTCAGATTCTACAACCATTTCCTCATGCATTTTATTAAAATACGCTTGATCACCATGTTCACTTTCTTCGTCCTTAGAAGAAATAAAACCATTAAAAACTGGAACCAGGAGTTTCTTAGAGTGTGGGATAGGTCATATTGCTGAAGGAATATTAGGGATGCGATCATATGAAGTTTTTTCTTGCCGATACTCTTTGTATGGATCAGACAGAAATAACAGTCACTGCTGTGGTCCTTAGGTTCATGCCAAACCATGAAATACCAAAAGGCATTCCTTTGCATTTTCCTTTTGTCCAGTCATGAAGCATTTTTTCACAATTATGACACACAATATGAGGAGCGAAATTCTTGTCTTCATAGCCAAGGGGAACTTGAAAATAAGCAAGATACTCATGTGTCACAAATGATGAAATACTGCGCCTTTGACGTTGAAGTGTGTAACAGCCACATATATAACAGAAGGTGTCTGGACAATTCTTACATTTACATCTACTTGAAGAAGCCATGGTTCAATCTTAAAACAAAATATGAGGGTGTTTTTATCAGATAATAATTTTTTACAGTTAAAAACAACTACTATTATGTAAAAGTGATGTTTGTAAAACATTAATTGCTTTGTGGTTATGTTCAATCCAAGAGTCGTTGCCCTTTAACTCCAATTTAAAAACCAATGCATGCCATTAACTGTAACAAAAAGAAATTAAAATTGCATAAAAACTAGAGCATGCACCAAAGAACAGATTTCAGATTTGGAATCAGTGATGCAGAAATATATAGAAAAAGTTCTAAAACCTCATGGAACAGAAAATGAAAAATAATTGTTCCCCAGTTAATCCATAAATGTTACTTGAACATATACAATGTATTTGACCCTGGATTAACAACTGTATGAATCTCAGAGACTCTATAGTATAAAGCAGTATAGTTTATATACAGTATATAATAAATATTGTATAACTTAATGAACAATGTGTAATAATACCCTTGTGAAGTATTGCATGGTTTGAGTCCATAGTGTCATCTAGGCTATAATTTTAGTATAGTCTATGTGGTACCCAGAATAGCACTCCCAAGTTCTCAGAATATAGAAATTATAATTCCTGGACCTGTACATATATTATTGTACATGCAAAAAAGACTTTGAAGAAATGATTAAGGGTGTGGAATTTGAGATAAGGAGTTATCCAGGATTGTTTGGATGTGTCCAATCTAATGCAGACAACTTTTTGGCTGGGTCAGAGAGATGAGATAAAAGGAGGAGAGTTCTAAGCATAAAATAGATTCATTTCATCAGCTGGCTCTGAATTTGGAGCAAGGAAGCCAGTAGTCAAAAATTGTAAGTGGCTTCTATAAACTGACAGACAGCAATGATCTTAATCCCACAACCACAAGAAACTGAATTCTGTCAACCAACCAAATGAACAAGGAAAAGGGTTCATCTCTATAGTCTCCAGAAAGAAATGCAGCCCTGATAACATCTTGATTTTTGTCAGATAATAAATTTGTGTTGTTTTAAGCAACCAAGTTTAAGATATTTTGTTATAGGAGCAATAGAAAGCAAATACAATCTAAAAATTATTACGCATACTAAGTTAAAATTAAAAGGAGAAAAGTAACAATATTTTCATGTGACGTTTAATGACAGGATACATCCTGAGAAGTGCATTGTTAAGCAATTTATCTGTTGTGTGAACATTATAGAGTGTACTTGCACCAACCTAGGTGATATAATCTACTACATGCCTAGGTTATAGGGTATAGCCTTTGCTTCTAGGCTACAAGCCTGGACAGGATTTTACTGTACAAAACACCACAAGATTAAATCGAGCACAAGAGAAAATGGTGTAATCAAGAGACAAGATAAACCGAGGTGCATTGAGGCTGCTGCCAGCATACTGTATTGTAGCCAACCTTTTTTGTTTTTTATAAATAGGAAGAGAACACTCTAAAATAATGATTAAAAGTATAGTACAAGCCACATGTTAAAAAATGTATAGTACAAGGTATACTGTATTTTATCGTTTTGCTTTATCATACTCTACATATGTTGCATTTTTTTTTACAAATTGAAGGCAAGACCTTGGACCAGCATAAAGATTCTGACTCGCTTTATTGAGATATTTATTGCTGTGGTCTGGAACTAACCCGCAATACCTCCAAGGTATAGTAAACACATACACCAGTAACATATTATTTATTATCACTATAAAGTATTATATACTATAAATAATTGCATGTGCTAGACTTTTACATGACTGGCAGCACCATAGGTTTGTTTACTCCAGCATCATCACAAACACCTGAGCATGATCTTAGGATGGCCACGATGTCACTAGATAGTAGGAATTTCCTAGCTCCATTATAATCTTACGAGATTACTGTTGTATATTCAGTCCACTGTCAACTGAAATGCTATTATGAGGTACCTGATTGTGTAAATAGTGATGCTGAATTGATCAAGTCTCTGATTTTTCTGCTGAATTAGAAGTGTAAAAGGAGGCAACAAATTTGAGATCATGCAGCACTAAATTACGCTGAGATTTTATAGGAAACAGATTAAAGACAGTTGGGAAAGATAATGGACTTTGCTGAGGAAACTATAACATCTATGAAAATTATATGTAGGAGAATGACAGCAGAAAACTAATTTGTAGAAAAAAATGAAACAGTTTGTGGGGGAAGTGGTGGGAGCCTAAGTTTATTTTTATGTAGGAATCATAGGACAATATGAAAAAACCGATTAAGAATGGGTTATAGAAAGTGTTGAGGCTTTCTTTTAATGTCACAAAGAAATCTTTTACTTTTCAAGATCGCATGTAAATGTATCTGAGTCCCAGAAAATATAGAATTATGTATTTTAGCTGTACCCTGGTGGTTCAGCATTAGTATGAAATAGATTTTTAATGGCTCTGGTTATCATCCAGAACTTCCTCCGCTGCTCCCAGACTTGAGTCAGCTCTTTCCCAGATTCCATATTGTGCTCTTCCTTGGTTTACTTTTCCTTTTGCTAAATGACTTCAAGGAACTTCCTAAGAAAGGAAGGAGGGCAACAAGTTGGAACAAAAAGTCAGTACTCTTCAGTTTTTCCATACTTGAAATACCTTTATTTTTTCTCTTAATTTATGTATACAACTACATACTAAGTTCTAGTCCCCAAATCACTGCTTTCTCTCAGAAATGGAAAACTATTGCTTTCTTGTTATTTGGGATCCAGTTTACTGATAAGGTATATTTATATTGAAATGTTACCTGTTTCTTTGTTGTTGTTGTTGGTTTCACTCCTTGGAAGCATTTAAGGTTTTTCTCTTTATTTCTGAGGTTCTAAAATGTTATAGAGACATATCTAGGTATGGGCCTTTTGTTAGTCATTGCTCTGGAGATTTTTCAGTCTAAAAATTTGTATATAGTGTTTCTTTAACTCTTTTATTATGTTTTCCTTTCCTTTTATTTATTCTCTACTTTATTATTCAAATTTATATTTATAAATATGGTTCAAAGGTAAATAAGAAATAGAAAAAACTCAAAAGAAAACAGTATAAGAATTTTAAGATTAAAAATAAGTATAGGCAGTTTTAATTTACATTTCTCTAATGATTAGTGATGTTGAGCATTTTTTCATATGCCTATTGGCCATCTGTATGTCCTCTCTGGAGGAATTTCTATTCATTTCATTTGCCCATTTTTTGATTGAATTGTTTGTCTTTCTGGTGTTGAGTTTTATAAGTTCTTTATAAACTTTGGTTATTAACCCCTTATCAGACATGTTGTCAAATATGTTCTCCCATTGTGAGAAATGCACCCCCATGTTCATGGCAGCATTGTTCACAATAGCGAAGATCTGGAAACAGCCCAAGTGTCCGTCAGAGGACGAGTGGATTAAAAAGCTTTGGTACATATATACTATGGAATACTACTCAGCCATAAGAAATGATGACATCAGATCATTTACAACAAAATGGATGGACCTTGATAACATTATACGGAGTGAAATAAGTAAAACAGAAAAAAACTGAGAACAGCATGATTTCATACATAGGTGGGACATAAAAGTGAGACTATGAGACATGGACAAGGGAGTGGTGGTTATGGGGTGGGGGGAGGGAAGAGAAGATGGGAGAGGGGGGAGGGGAGGGGCACAAAGAAAACCAGATAGAAGGTGACAGAGGACAATTTGACTTTGGGTGATGGGTATGCAACATAATTGAATGATAAGATAACCTGGAGATGTTTTCTTTGAACATATGTACCCTGATTTATTAATGTTGTCCCATTAAAATTAATAAAATAAAATAGAAAAATAAGTATAGGCAAATATTTATTGGGAAAACTAGCAAAAATAAGTCAAATATAATGTTATTAATTTCAAACAAAATTAAAATATATTTATGAATCAAATAATGCACAATAAAATTATGAATCATGTATTTAAATGAATAGGAAAAGATATAATTATATACATCTAAAAATTCAAACTATTAGATATAAATGAACAAATAAAACAGTTATTATGAAAAGTAACATGTTTGCAGAGTATAAAACTATAGTCTAGGCTAAGAGTTTTATATGCATTAATATTTAATCTTCTAACAATGCTGAGGCAGATACTATTTTTCTCATTTTATAGGTAGAAAAACTTTGTTAGAAATTTCAAGTAATATGACAGGGTTAAAAAACTAGGAAGAAAGTGGTAGAGTTGGATTTTAAACTCAAGGTAATCTGATTCTGGAGTCTGGGTTCTAACACTGCATTTTGCTTTTCTTACTTCTTCCCACAAAGCAAACAAAACTCAACAACATAAAGACTGTGAACAATGTTGGTTTAATTTAAAAGACATTTGTGTCACACTTTGAATTCAATGTAGTGCTAATATGATTAGATTCTTTTGTCACTGTTACTCTTTGTACTACAAAGTTCTATGAGTATTGTTACACGCACAGTGATTTCCACCACTACAATACCAATCAGATATGTTTCTGCCTAAAATGTCTAAAATATCCCCTGTGCTTTATTTGATTAACCCTCCCAACTCCCTCAACCCCTGGCAAGCACTGATATGTTTTTCTCTCTCTGTAGTTTTGTCTTTTGAAGAATTTCATAGAAATGGTATTATACAGTATATTATCCTTCTGGAACTTCCTTCTTTCATTTAAGTTATATGCATTTAAGCGGTAGTGTAAAACATTTATCCATGTTGTTGCATAGATTAATAGATCATTCTTTTTTGTTCACTGAGCAATTGTCCATAGTATGGATGTACCATGGTTTGTTTATTCATTTGCCCATTAAAGGCCATCTTGGTTGCTTCCAGTTTGGGGTGTATCTAATTTTTAAAGGTTGACAGTGAACATTAACATTCTTAGGTACTAGGTGGGAGATATGACAGGACTTGATATCTATACTATCTATCACTGATGTATTTAATTTTCCAAATGAAAAATGACTCAGGTCATTGAATATGCATTTTAAAGATGCAATAAATCATGCATTGTTACTAAACAAGGAAGTATGAAAATAAATGAACTGAGCATTCAGGTAAAGACATTAGAAACAGAAATAAATAAGCCAAGGAAAGATGAAAGAAGGTATGATAAAAACAAACACCTACATTCTCTATTGGAAAATAAAGAAAAATAGTAGAAAAGATAAATAATTTCAAGAGTTGTTTTTTCTCATTTGCAATAAGACTTATATATATAACTTTAGCATGTTTAATAAAAAAATGGACCAAAATTCTCAAATACATAATATTAGAATAAAAAGGACGATGTATGATCTTATATTTGATATAGACCTTCCCCAACTATAGAATAATCTCATTTATTTTAAGGAAAAAACTTCAAAAATTTGCTAGTAGATTGACTTAAACATCCTATTAATAGAAATGGATGCAACTTAGTATGTTTTATTCTAGCAATGCAAATACAGTATTAAAATAACAAACATTTCAACATGTTAAAGAAGGAAAAGTACAAGTTCAAAATAATTCTTGAAGATATTAATTAATAATTATTATTAACTAATTAAGGTATAATTTCTAACTTTCATTGAATGCTGAAATTGTGCTAGACACTATTCCAAACACTCTATACATATTAACTCATTGAATTCTCGCAAACTCATTAAAAACTATGTACTATCATTATCATTTTACAGGAACCAAAGAAACTAAGGCATGATAGTTTAAGTAATTTACCCAAGGTTGCACAACTAGGAAATAGTAAAGATAGGATGTGAACCTAGAAAATATTACATAAGAACTGTGCTCTTATTTACTGGCACACAGATTCACAAACTCTACTTATGACTAAATACAACAACAATAAATACCACATAACAGGAACCATTACCAATGAATCCACTGACCACTGACTACTAGTATCATACGATAAAATTAGTAGATATATAATATAACAAAAAAGATGTACTTCAACATAAAAATGAATATCATAGTAAACAATGAAACAACAAAAGTAGAAGCAGGGCAAGTATGCCCTCTACTCATATAATTTTACACATTTTCAAAAATTCTAGCCAAGGCTCTGGCCCGTTGACTCAGCAGTAGAGCATTGGCCTGGTGTGTGGAAGTCCTGGATTCCATTCTCATCCAGGGCACACAGGATTAGCGCCCCTCTGCTTCTCCACCCTTCCCCCTCTCCTTTCTCTCTGTCTCTCTCTTCCCCTCCCACAGCCAAGGTTCCATTGGAGCAAAGTTGGCCTGAGTGCTGAGACTGGCTCCATAGCCTCCACCTCAGGAGCTAGAATGGCTCTGATTACAGCAGAGCAATGCCCCAAAGGGGCGGAGCATTGCCCCCTGGTGGGCATTCCAGGTGGATCCTGATCTGGTGCATGTGGGAGTCTGTCTCTCTGTTGCACCCCCACATTCCTTTCTCACTTCGGAAAAAGGAAATTTAGCCAATTCAATGAAAAATAAAACAAAATAGTATATATTCTGGAAAAAAAAACATTTAAGTGTCATAATTTGCTTATACATTAATGCTTTATCTAGAAAACTCAAGAGAATTCTTTAAAAACCTATAGAAATAATAAAAAAGATCAATATATTATTCAGGTGGAAAGAACAATATTAATTTTTTGTTATTTGACAGTTTTACTGAAAGAAAAAAGCTAACAAATTATAAAGCTGCCTGAAAATACTATATGGACAAAAATAAAGCCAGTTACAAAACTTTGCTGAAATATCTAAAAATAAGATATGAAATATATAATGATAGCAGGAATGACTAAATATCATAAGTTATTAAGTGGTGCACTGGTAAATTGGCTTTCTGTGAGGACAGAATGTGAGAGCTATGATTTGTAGTATTTGCTGACTTTCATGGTGTAAAAACTCCCATTACAGCTGATTTCAATATACTAAAAGTTTAATACCATCTGGCAAAATACCTGAATTATTTAACAATTCACTTTTCCATGCTGGTAAGAGCTGCCTTCACAACACAGCTGATTTATTTGCAATTTAATTTGTATGTTTAATGTAATTACATTCTAAGCCCATTATTATGGGTTTTTTTTTAAAGCTAGACAAAGTAATTTTAAAATTTATGTGAAGTTTTTGGAAATATGAAATTATACTAGCCAATACAATTCAGCAAAAGTAGTGAGCAGGGCATGTAGTAATTTATAGGTAAATATGTTACAAAATTCTAATGAAAAACAATGTGTTGTAGGCATAAAAATCTTCTGAGCCATGGCTCACAAGAAATAGATTCTATTGCATGTCCAATATCATTGTGTAATAATATCTAGCTTTACTTTCAGTTTTAGAAATGCAAACTCATACCAGGAGATGCTATTTTTTTTTCTTTGAGAGAGAGAGAGAGAGAGGCAGATAGACAGGGGGAGAGAGAGAGAAGAGAGAGATGAGAAGCATCAATTTGTATATGCTTCACTATAGTTGTTTATTTATTGCTTCTCATACATGCCTTGACTGGGGAGCTCATGGCGAACCAGTGACCCCTTTGTTCAAGCCAGCGATCTTCGGCTTCAAGCCAGTGATCTCTGGACTCAAGCCTGAGACCTCCATATCATGTTAATGATCCCACACTCAAGCCAGTGACCCTGCCCTTGAGCTGATGAGCCAGTGCTCAAGTCAGCAACCTTGGGGTTCTGAAACCGGGATGTGTGTTCTGGGTCCATACTCTATCCACTGTGCCACCACTGGTCGGGCTGAGGTACTAGTTCTTAAAATAATTTAACAAATGAGCAAATTTTTAGTTATTGATACTCAGTGTTAGAAATGGTGGTAGAATGAGCACTTGCATATTCCATCAGATTGTAAATTTTTTTCATACTTCCTGGAAATCAATATGTTAGTAGATATCAAGAACTTAAAAGTCTCTATACTATAATGCACAGTCTATTCTCTTTAATTACATTTTTAAAATATATTTTCAGCTTAGTAAAAAATTGGAAACAGCCTAAATATGACTCCTCATTTGGGATCATTTTGTCTTATGCACGTGAAACCTGCAGTACATAGCATGAAGAATGGGTGAAGGTCATGTGTACAGGCACTCATAGGTATTTCAGGGAACCCAGGAGCAGGAAGTACAAGTGATGATGAGAGAACCCAAACATAAAACTAAACAAAGCCATTTGTATTCAGAACAGCTGTGTTCTCTGTATCTGTCTCTGATGCTCCTCAATCTCTTGCCTTTGCCTGCCTTTTATGGCGCTGTAGAGAAAATAGTTTTGCATTTCTACAGTTAGTAATTTTTCTAAGCCAATTTTACTGAAACCTGAGGCTGATTTAAACAGTAAACAGTAGAAGACAATTTACAATTGTGAGAACTCCAGAGAGACGTACCTAACTCTAGTGTATTTGGATATCTAGCAGTAAGGTGGGGACCTTGACCAGGTAGGTCAGTTGGTTAGAACATTGTCCCAACCTGCCTGGGTTGTAGACTGATCCCCAGTCAGGGTATATACAAGAATCATCCAATGATAGCATAAATAAATGTAACAACAAATCAATGTTTCTTTCTCTTCATCTTTCTTTCTCTAAAGATCAGTAGATTAAAAAAATATTTTAAAAAAGAGGTAAGGTGAGATCTTGAATGTGAAGACATCCCTAGATTCTAAAGCTAAAGCAGTTTTATCTTTTTCTCTGCATAAATTTATTTGCATTCCAGTGGGTTAGAGTGGGAACTCAGGATCCTTCCCAGGAAGTACAGGCTTATGTCTTTCTATCTGAAAATATACAATTTATATTTCAGCCATTGGATTCATAGTTTTGCCTTTCTTGCCCAAAAGACAGACTCCCATATTTATGTAGGATAACACTGAGCTTTCATCTCATTACCCTGAGAAATTGAGGTTATTTGTTGTAAATTAAATAATAATTAAACTGTTATGCTCCAGAAACCAGCTTGTGCATTCAGGATACTTGTAATAAGGATGGATGTTATAAAGCTTTTTTTGATTCATTCTCTGCAGCTTTGCTCATCAGTACTTATGGCCCTGTAATGGCTTCTCCCCAGACTCCTGAAAGATGTAGCACCTGAGGCTAAGTAGTTCAGTTTTCTTAGTCTCTCAATTACAAACTCCCCTGAGAAAGAACTGAACCAGAATCTGCCTTACTACATAAGAAATAAGAGCACACCCTTTTGAATGGAAAAGAAGAGAAAATGATTGGTTCCTTTAAGACAACCTTCAATAGTAGGAAAAATGATTAAGGTATACCTAATACTGTAGAATATTATATAGCCTGGCCTGTGGTGGTGCAGTGGATAAAACGCCAACCTGGAATGCTGAGGTCACTGGTTCAAAACCCTGGGCTTACCTGGTCAAGGCACATATGGGAGTTGATGCTTCCTGCGCCTCTCCACATTTTCTCTCTCTATATATCCCTCCTCTCTAAAATGAATAAATAAAATAAAATAAAAATAAAACATTTAGCAACTGACATTTGTAACCTCGTCAAGTATTAGTTTGACAATGACCATACCCCACAATCCCAAAAGAAACACTTTGGTTAGAAAAATGGTTTAAAATTATTTCACCACACCAACTATAAATTTAACTTTAGTCAATTGAACAACTAGAATTTTCAGGAATTTGATAAATTCTTAAGCAAAATTTTCCCAGATGATTGATATTCTAAAAATTTTATAAGCCAGGTTTATTGAAGTATAATTATGTCCTGTAAAAGTCACCCTTTGTAGTATACAAATTCTGTGGGTTTTGCTAAAGATAATTGGCTTCTTGAATTGTTCTATTTCTATTGCACCCCATTACTCTTCTATGTATTACCCTTCCTTACTCTGCCCAACACTCTCGAGAATATTTAAAATAAATGTGTAAGTGCTCTTACAAATTTCATAGCATTACACTTAATATGAAAAGAAAATGTTCTCTGGTAGATATACGGTATAGGGCAAAAGTAGGCTTACAGTCGTGAGTGCAAAACTAGCTTATTCTTGCACTATTATTTATTATTACTTATTATGTTATTTTCTACACAAACAACTATAAACCTACCTTTTCCTCACTCTGTATTAAATACCAACTGCTCCCTTAAAACTTGATTATTAGTACTGAATATGTGGGAGATTCTTTTCTTTTTCATTTGCTGGAAACTGCAGTATTTCTTCTTAAAGTTTACGCTGTAATCCTGGAGCTGCTGTATTTTTTGTGCTTCAGTGACACGTGAGCTGCCATGCAGATACAGGTGCCGCAGGTGCGTGTGATCATCATATACTATGTCTCTTACAACTCATCTGTCAGTGAAAAATTGGGAGGATTTATTTTTTTAATTTCCTAATGGCAGTGCTATCTTCCTCTTTTCTTCTATGACCTTTTCCTTTTCTTTACAGAGACTTTCAGAATTTCTCTCCAATAATTCTCTAAGGGCCTTTTAAAAATAGTCTTCTAACTACTTTATCCCTTAGTAAATTACCATTTTGGAGCCGTGTTACATATATGACCTCATAATGAAGATAGTAGCAAAATAAAAAATATATATATGTTTATGAATATATATATATTCACTATATATATATATTCACATTATATATATTTACTACATGGCACATTTATAATTCCCCCTCTATATAAAGGGGGAATTATATATATATGAAGAATTATAAATGTGCCAAATTCCCATCACTATGTATGCAAAAATATTTCTCAGAACTTTTTTGCATTTTTTAATTTTATGTTTGCAACTTCCATACTTAATATAGCTCTGATGTATAGCTACAGGATAAATGTTTGCTAAACTGAATTGAAAATATCATTGCAAGGATATGTAATTTAAGGTAGAGATGTTTATATTACTAAATTAAAAGAATAGATAATTTCAAAATGAAATGGATATTTTTCCATCTGGTTACTATATTATACTAAAATAAAAAATTGATTAAGATTAAAATTTAGAAACTTATATTGTGCTGATATAGAGAATATAATTTTGAATAAAATGGTGTTTATAAAATATTAAAGTGATGATTCTCACATAAGAATGAGTCTGGCCCCATTTTACTAAAATAATTGCTTACACTCTGCCAGTCTTCACTTTTCTATTTATCCTGACAGGTGTCAATTCTCATTTATATCTCTGACATGTACTTTGGGGGATTTTTCTAAGAATTTATACTATTGTATTACTCAGAGAATTAATATTTCTCAAAAATATAGTCAACCAAAAAATACCTCTCCCTTAAAAAAAGAAGATATCTAACAGAAAACCCAAGAGCTATTGAACATTCTGAGAGTTTGAAGATTTTAGGAGCAGTAGCTAGAGACAAAAATATTTGGTTGCATTTTGACAAGTGACTCATCTTCAGTTTGGGTAGAAGGTAGAAGCCTCCCCAGCCCACTTAACCTAACTGCTAATTATTCCAACTGAATGGCTAGATTCTAATTTATAATGAGATTTCTGTTAAGGAAGACTTGAAAGCAAATCCGACTCCATAAAGATAGCTAAATTATTTCTGATAAATGGGACAATTTTGTCAAATGAAGAAAATCATTACAGATATTACAATTCAACTATAATTCTAACTTTAGTTACACAAATGCATGCACCATGTAAAATAAAAATGTTCACTCAAATATTCTGGAGTGAAAATTGGGACCCCCCTAAATACTTTAGTTTAGGTTACTGAGGTAAATGCATGTGAGTGAATGTAGGTGATTAGTGTTAGTTTAGTGGATACACGTCTCAGTGCTTAAGTTGAATATGTACATACAGAAAACTATTAATAGCATATTTAGAAGTATAATGGCCTTATCTAAAGAATGATTTAATATGGAAAGAAATGAAAGGGGGCTTTGGGGGTTAAGTTTACTATTCAAAGAAAATTTATGGAAGTAACCAAGGTAAAACAGATATTAAGCTTCTAAAGTTTCTTTGCTTCAGTAGTTTCAGCCAAAAAAGCAGAATAAACATTTAAAGTAAAAAAGCAATGATTCTTATTTTTAATGCTCATACCATCTTAGGTATGGTTCTGTGTTCAGCTTGATAACATAAATCATGTTGGCTTTTGCCTATGCCAGACACCTAACAAGAATTTCCCTTTGGAGTCCCGTAATCTTAGTTTTATGCATTATTTTCTGTACATTGCTTGTTCGGAACTTATCTTTCATTTTTGTAACCAGGTAACTTCCCTTAGGTGCTTTAAAAGCACAGCTATTCTGTGAGTCTATTGCAGTGACAACCCATCAGAAAAAAGACTGATGTTAAGCCAAGACTGAACAGTAAGAAAAAAAAAAAAGAAAGAAAGAAAGAAACAAAGAAAAAAAAAATCAAGAAGCAGGAAACCATGAACCCCCTGAGATATAACCTCCTTATCTGAACTATGACTATTAAATTAATTTTATATTTTATTCAAATTCATACTCCCAAGGCATAAATAGTCACACTTGAAGAATGCTTCTCAGAATAAATGGGAAATACACACAGAAAAATTGGCTTGTGAGTTTGTTGCTATTTTTCAATAATATAAACAATTTTATGAATCATTTTAGTAAGAAACATTGGCTCCACATAGCAAATTTCAGTGTCTTTATTATTTATATTAATTCTTTTATCTAAATTATACAAGCACACGAATGGAAAATAAACCAGCACAGAAGGGCTGGTTATGAACAGCAACAGCTCCTGAATGTACCGGTCCAGCCCTGCTTCCAGGGGCAACGATTCTAAATCATTTCCTCCACTAATGATAGAATTACTCATTATGTCGCATTTTTTTTCCCTTAACAACTGTAGACATTGTTATCAACTACACATAATATTACATCAGATTTAGCTCACTTTCCAATTTTCCCCAACTTTATTTACTGTGCTTAAAATTGCTATTGTAGTTTCTATATTGTGTATCTATAAAATTAATACTATCCATAATATACGTACCATACTTAAGCTTGATCTCTTGTTCCATTCACTAGAGTCAGTGCCTCTTGACTCCTTAGTTTATCAAAGGAGAAAATTATTACCCTTACCTCTCCTTTTCCCTCTCTCCTTTTACTTCCCACAACTGCTAATCTAGTTTTACTTCTAAAATGCCAAGTTTGAAAACATTATTTGTTTTGTAACAATTACTAATATTTCTCTATTTTATTGATAGATGCTCAAAGTTAAAAGCTGGGAATTGACATTTATATTATCATGATTATAGGAATATTCTTCATTGCAAAGTCAAGTGGTGTGTTAGTATTTCTTTTATTTATCTATGGTTCAAGTATCTTTTTCACTCAGAGATGATTGTTTAGATATTTTTTGTTTGCTTGTTTGTTTTCACCTGCCCTCAATCATTGTACATTAGAGTTTGCCTCATATATGGACTGTGCCTACTTTTATGACCCAACAGTTCAGCCTTGGATGCCATGCTGGTAATCCTGCTGTTATCTTATTGGGAAAATAATTATAAACCCTTTTCACCAAAACTAATGATTTTAGTTTCTTGATCATTCTGACTCTTTCTTAAAATCCATTGCATGTTTTTTTTTGAAAGTCATTGATTTCCTCTTAGAATTTGGATTAACTGTTGTTTTTATTTCAAGTATAATTTTATTCTAGTGATTGGTTTTCTAATAATTGATATTTTCTTGTGTTTTGTGCTTTTTAAATATCCTTCATTTTCCAGGTTATCATTCCTACCATCTAATTGCTATTGTCCCCTATGTGCACATCTTCCTCCAGTGTCTGCTGCTCCTATGGTCTCGTCTGGACCTGTGGATTTACCTTGCTTCCTTCCTTCTCTGCTCCTCCAGGTTGTCTTCTCTGTTTCCTGAATCTTATATTTTTCTTTCATGTTTCACTTCTTTGTTTTCCTGAAGGGCATTCTCAAGTCACTTCCTGAAAAGGAATTATGGAGTCATGTGTCTCTAAAAATATCTTTAGTCTAAGTTTGTACTGAATTGATGCTTTTTTAGCTAAAAGACTTTGAAGGTCAGCAGCATCCTCCCTCTAAAAGTGGAAGGCATCTCACCATTTTTTACCCCACTCTTCCCTCAATTATTTCTTTCCTCTTAACCTAGATCCTCACCAAGGACTTGTAAGTTAAGGGGATCCCTCCTTGACTTTAGCCTCTTTTGCACATGTTTTAAAATTTCTATCCCCTGGTTTTCTCTCTCAACTTATTTTGTCTCTATCCTCTTCCAGTTACTTTCTATATTTTGAACTCTCAAGTCTGCTGATGACTCTTATCCTATTTGGTCTCCGGTTTACTATCATTGCTGGAAGAGAATAAATAAACATATATATTCAGTCATCTATCTTTAACCAGAAATCTGTGTCAAGATTTTTAAACATTTAAATTTTAAGATTTTAATAGTTAATGATTTATATATTGGTTTATATTTTTTCTTTTAACATTTATAACACTCTTTGAGGGTTTCCTTAGGTGTCTTATGTGGAAACTAAGGAATTAATAGGTTATTTAATTTGTCAGACTTGTCTTTCTGGTAGTGGTGGGTGATGTTTACAATTCTAGATGTGTGTGATTCTAAATACCATGCTCATTCACTCTGCGTAGCTGGTTCTTATGCTTTTTTAAAAAAAATTTATAAACTTTTTATTTATTGATTTTAGAGAGAGGGGGGGGGAGAAAAGGTAGAGAAAGAAACAGGAACATTGATATATTTCAGTATGTGCCCTGATCAGGGGTAAAAATAGCATGTGCTTTGAAATGACAGTCTAACAAACTGAACTATCTGGTCAGGCTCTTAATCTATTTTTAAATTGATAACTAAATTTGACTCTAGG
Source organism: Rhynchonycteris naso (assembly GCA_037038555.1). Taxonomy (NCBI): domain Eukaryota; kingdom Metazoa; phylum Chordata; class Mammalia; order Chiroptera; family Emballonuridae; genus Rhynchonycteris; species Rhynchonycteris naso. Next base: position 23,829,286 of record CM073000.1, read on the forward strand.
AACGCTTGAAAATAATATGCTGAATCATCACAGATTTCTCGAAGTGCAATAAAGAAAGAAAAGCAAAAATTCTTAATTACCTTTACATAAATCTCCATTCTTCAGGTAGATTAAAGGATATTTAGAATCTAGTTGGATATATTATTGCATTGTGATGATTTAGGATTATTTGAGATTTGGAGATGACTGTCCAAGTCCCCTCAAAATATAAATATTGGTTGCACTATTCCAATTACTATGTATCAAGTACCTAGTATGGGAACATTATACCAGGGTTTGCACTAAATACAAGGGTGAACAGGATAAAATCTTTGTCACTTACTTAAAGGAAGATAAATACAAAGATACTTCTAGTGTAAAGCAAGATACAAGCACCAAAAAAGAAGTATAATCAAGGAAGAAAGAAAGAGGTAAACAAAGGTTAGCAAGGGGTAGGAGAAGACGTGGACAGAGAATATCTATGAAAGCCTTCATGGGGAAGATATTATTTGAAATGAGTTTTATTAGATGGATGGGATTTTTAAAAAAGGGAGTACAGTTCAGTCTGTAGGAAGAGTAAAAGCAGTAGTTAAACCATGAAGACAGGAAGGAGAGAAATAGTCAGGTTTCTTGATCATTTGGGAAATTCACAAAATAAATATCAGAACCTTGCACAGAATAGGCAATCATTCATGAATAAATTACTGAGTCCCCACTATGTACAAATGGTAAATGCAAGAGTAAATCAAGATGACATGGTCACGCTTCTTACTGAACTCACCATCACGTGAAGTAGACTTGATAAAGAAGTAAACACACTAAATGAGTGTACGTTGTACAAAGAATCATGAAGGAATAATGTTAAACTCATGGAGTTGTTGTGTGGATCACATATGCTAAAATATGTAAAGCACCTGGAGCTCTACCATTACTATTTTCATGATTTTTAAAAAATATCATTGAGTGCCTGACCTGTAGTGGAGCAATGGATAAAGCACCAACCTGGAACACTGAGGTCACTTGTTCAAAACCCTGGGCTTGTCTGGTCAAGGCACATATAGGAGTTGATGCTTCCTGCCCCTCCCCCACTTCTCTCTCTCTCTCTCTCTCTCTCTCTCTCTCTCTCTAAAATGAATAAATAAAATCTTAAAAATAAAAAATTGTTATTAAGGAGTAAACAGTATATTACAAAGAATTAAGAGGGACTGCCACTATTATATACAAAGGTTAAGAAAAGTCTTTCTGCTATGATAGTATTCATGAAATTAAAATATTAGAAAAAGGCAAGCCATGCAAATAATAAAGGGAGAAAAAGTAATTCAGTAGAAGAAAATGAAAGAGCAAATGCCACAGGGCACAACATTTTAGAAGAGGTCATAGGAAGTGAGTATTGGCCTATGTGTGTAGAGTAATTAGACAAGGGGGAGACTCATTAGATACAGTTGAAGAAGCAGGCAGATATACACTATGCATAACTGTGTGGGTCATGATAACACTTTATAAAGATTTATTGAATGGGTAAAAAAAATGAAAAAAAAATCTACTGACAGATCTGGAGAAGCACATTGGGCCATGTTGTGAAATTCCCTGAATACTGGTCTGGAATGATTATCATTAAAACAATGGACAATGAAAATGTGATTTTCATTTTCAAAATAAGGGAGTGGTATATGTTCAGTCCTGTCTATGTAAGTTGTGGAGCAGAGTGAAAATTTAAGATGTGGGACTCCGTGTTTATAAATTAAGAATTTTAAGAGAGCGATAGCAGAACATTAAGCAGACCATAGTCTTGCATAGCATAAGGCCTTATGCAATTTTATAGCTCACACGCCTATCAAGCTTACTATAATAATCCTTTAAAACAGCAATTTTCAACCACTGTGCTGCAAAAGGCACACTGGTATACTGCAAGATTTTTTAAAACATGCAACACCTGACTATTTAGTGAGGGGTACTAATCTCTTTTCTTTTAAATAGTCAAACAAAGAAATAAAATAGCCAGAAATATAATTCTTAAATAGTTACTTCAGAGCAAAAAGGGTAGGTAGTTACTATTATTACTTTTTGTAAGTCAGTCAAAATTATACTTACTTTTTTTGTCAGATTAACCAAAAAGATATTTTTTTTACTGTGCCATGGAATTTTAATAATTAGTTTATGTGTTCCATAAGATGAAGAAGGTTAAAATTTGCTGTTTTAGAAGATTAGCCTTTCAGTACACAGTGTGGATACAGAGAAACTATCTAATGAATGATTAAAATACTCTTTGTACAAAATAGTGGGGAGAAGCTGAGTGGTGGCAGTGGAAATGACAAGAAGGAGACCGATGGAAAAACTATGGCAGAAATAGACTAAATAAATGGTGATATAGATTGGATGCCATGGGAATAGTTAGAAAAGGAAAATTCTAAGTCAGTGAAGTTATTGAGCCAGAGTGACCATGGGGAATGAGAATTACTACTGTTAAGCTGTTTACTGTATGCCAGAATCTTGGTAGATACTTTACTAATATGTAATGTTCAAATCAATACATTTATGTTCATTATAATTATCATGATTTTTAAGGAACCGTGGTTTAAGAGTCTATGATTTATCTCCACGGGCAAATGAAATAAAAGGCAAGATAAACAAATGGGACTATATCAAACTAAAAAGTTTTTGCACAGCTAAAGACAATAAGAACAGAATAAAAAGACAAACCACACAATGGGAGAACATATTCGACAGCATGTCTGATAAGGGGTTAATAACCAAAATTTATAAAGAACTTATAAAACTCAACAACAGGAAGACAAACAATCCAATCAAAAAATGGGCAAAAGAAAAGAATAGAAATTTCTCCAAAGAGGACATACAGATGGCCAATAGGCATATGAAAAATGCTCAATATCACTAATTATTAGAGAAATGCAAATTAAAACCACAATGAGATATCACCTCACACCAGTCAGAATGGCACTCATCAGCAAAACAACACAGAATAAGTGCTGGCGGGGTTGTGGAGAAAAGGGAACCCTTCTGCACTGCTGGTGGGAATGCAGACTGGTGCAGACACTATGGAAAACAGTTTGGAGATTCCTCAAAAAATTAAAAATCGAACTGCCTTTTGACCCAGCTATCCCACTTATAGGAATATACCCTAAGAACACCTTAGCACTGTCTGAAAAGAAGAAATGCGCCCATGTTTATGGCAGCATTGTTCACAATAGCGAAGATCTGGAACCAGCCCATGTGTCCGTCAGAAGACGAGTGGATTAAAAAGCTTTGGTACATATATACTATGGAATACTACTCAGCCATAAGAAATGATGACATCGGATCATTTATAACAAAATGGATGGTCCTTGATAACATTATATGAAGTGAAATAAGTAAATCAGAAAAAAAGAAAAACTGAGAACAGCATGATTTCATACATAAGTGGGACATAAAAGTGAGACTATGAGACATGGACAAGAGAGTGGTGGTTATGAGGAGGGGAGGGATACAGGGAAAACCAGATAGGAGGTGACGGAGGACAATTTGACTTTTGGTGACGGGTATGCAACACAATTTCTTCTTTATTACTCATTTATTCACCAACATGCCTATGTTCTGTGTATGGTGCTAGCAGTAAAAGATGAAAGAGATTATATCAGCAATTTCTTTGTATTGAAGAACTCAATAGTTGTGCCACACAAAAATATAATTCTTTTAAAACTTCCTGTCTTTAGTATGATTTCACTTATGAACCATATTGCCAACAGATATATGCCACTATTAGAGTTGCTAATCCTAACATATTTTATTACTTTATATAGTATAGCAGCGGCATGGTATAGTAGTTACTATTATCTAGCCAAACTCTTTATTACTTATTAGCTACATGACCATGGCAAATTGACTAACTTTTTCACATTTCAGTTTCCTAAAAATTAGGATGTCTACTTTGAAGGACTGTTGATAAGATTAGTTAGTAAAAATATAAACTACTGTAAACAGTATACACAGTCAATACTCAACAAGTTAACTCTTACCATTACTTGTGGCCCAGAACCTTATTTTGTGTAAGTCTTAGACTTAAAATTGGCAAATTTTTATGGCCAATATAAAGAAAAGAACCCACTAGTTTCATATGCGCATTCACCGAACCCTTCTTTAGTGATAAATAAAATATGATTTTTTTTTCCAAATTCAAGACAGAGGTATATGTTCTTTTACTGGTACACAAAATGAGACGTGCATGAACATCACCTTGCTCAAAGAACAAAACCAACAAAGTGCATGAACTCACAACAAATTACGGTATTACTTTATTCTGGCCTCCGCGACAGAAGCTTCTCCAAACCCCTGAGACTGACTAATCGAACCCCTAGGGTTCAATGGAACCCAGGTTAAGAACCACTGGTCTAGTTTGTTAGTAGTTATTTTGCTAGACATTAATTAACATGCTTTACCAGTTAGTGAAATGATATTATACATGTATATTTTATGTGCTCATGCAGACATATCTATGTGTAAGTGCAGGAATAGATTGGATGCTAAGTTAATGTAATAAGTAGTGATAATGATTATCCATGTAGTATTCTCAAGAGATTTTCATTAGATAAAATTTGTGAAATATTAAGTTAAGCTGTGAACCAATGCTTACGAACTTTATTGGAATCATATAATAGGTACTTGGTAAATTTACATTTTTTCTGCATTATCTTTGTCTAGTCAAAATCAGGCACAAATGAGTGTAGTATTATATGGCTCCTAAATGCAGTAGTTTTCATTTTCAAGCCCCTTTAGTTGAAAAAGTGTAGCTCATTTGCACTAAGAATCTGTTTTATTGATTTTTACCACAAAGAAAAGAAATAATTGATTAGATCTTTTAACAGCACTGCCAGGGAATCATTTTTAAAAAGAATATTCCGGATCCATAGACTATTTCTTGACTAATTTTATTTTAGCTCTAATACTTTACTTTCTGATCTTTAATTCATGAAAAAAGCCACTACACTGATGTTTCTTCCTCCATTTTCTTCTCACAGGGTCCCCTTTTCCAGGATTTTCTTGCCCTTCTTTCTCTGTAACTTTAAATATTTCCTTAATTACTTTATTCTGAAAGTTTCTTCTTTTTCTGTATTTCTAAAATATTTACCTGCCTTTCCGTTGCAGCACTTACTACGTTATATCATGTAAATATTTTTTGTGGCAAAGGCCAAATACTACCCATATGTTGTAGATACTATCAGCTTTCCCTAATTAAGAGCCTACTCTGCAACTCATGGCAATTCTTTGCAGCCTGAAAAGCAAATCTAATGCATGAATTGTTAATAGAAGTGAGTCAGGGTCTTCTATTTAACTCTTATGCTTTAGGGGATGAATAAAGGATAACAAAATGCTAAATTTGTTTCTCATGACAAATATAAAAATTAAAAACAAACCTGATTTTAGACAGCAACTATGTATTCAAAAAATGTTTTCTTTCTAGTATTAAAAACATGATCTCACTGGGAAAGAGACAAATTGATCTAATAAAAATTAGTGTTCTGCTTCATATGAGAAAGTAAATCAGCTAGTGGGAGGTAGACCTCCACTTCTGGTGTCATCCTCTTGGTGAGCCTTTGGCAAGGAGGCATAGGCAGTGTGCTTGAGACAACAATGGCAAGGAAGGGCAACAATGTGTGCAAGCAAAATGGGCCCTGACTACAGGACAGTGATGTCCACACTCAGCACCATGCTCTTGCTTCTGCCTTTTATAAACAAATTTGGGCCCAAGAGGACACAAATTCTGGGTCAAAGGAAATCATTACGAGCCCACATATCATCAACTCAAGTGAGTGAATACCCAGCCCTAGAGTCCTCATGCTGGCCCAATCCTGAAGGCTAGGGGAAGAACAAGTAGGATTACCACTTTCTCTTTTGTTCATTGCTCAAAGTGAAGTGGAACTTTCTTTATTCTCTGTTGAGAGTATGATGTACTAAAAGAATTTGTTAAGAGTAGCTTTAGTCCATATGGATTAGTTATAGAGGACTAGAATAAACTGTTAATCCCATTCTTTAAATTCTGTAACTCAGAAGAGGTTCTAGATGGCAGAGATGTAAGATGAAGCTAAACTCGCCCCCTTCCATGAACAAAATCAAATAAACTTGTGTATACATTGCAGTTACTTCTATGAGACAATCAAGCATTGAATGAACAGCTCCTGACAGCAAACAAAAGAATGAGATTAAACAGAGGAATCTGGGAAGTCAAGGAACCCCTCTAGGAACTGTCTGGGGCTGAAGGAGTTGCTGAGTACAATTGTTTACATTCCCCTCTAAATTGATTGGGTGGGTGGGAATTCTGTGTAAGTGCTTTGGCCTGCCTGAAAGATCACCTCAGTGCTTTTTCACAGTTACATTTTCTGGAACCATTTGCCTCTGAACAAAGGGTATAGGCATGAACAGCTGGGTATCATCATATCTACCTGACCTCCCTGCTGAGAGCTGCTGAGACCAGCAGGCTTGTGACTTGGGCACCATTAGTGCCTGCTGGACTCCAAGCAGCTTTCCCCAAAACTACCCAGTACACAAAGCCTATACAGAGGCCTCTTCTACACTGGGCCACTTTTGGTGCAACAAACAAGAGAGAGACTGTATAGAGAAGACGAAAGAACTGTGAGAGTTCTTTGAAGACTAAGGAAATTCTCCACAGTCAGAGGAGTTGGTGAGTATCAAGTTTATGTCCCCCTTCCAACTCCATAGGGTGTGGGGTGGGGCTCTCTTTAGGTGATCTGGCTTGTTGGTAAGGTCTCTGCAATGTGTACCCAGACACTTTACCCAAGCCAGTTTTAGCCTGAAGAAAGGGAGCAAGAAGGACCAACAAATTATTACCATACACACTTGGCCTTCCCCACTGGAGCTACTCTCACTCTGTAGATCAGTGACCAGGTGCCTTGAGCACCCACTCAGCTTCTATCAAAACCACCCTGCACACACGGTTCACTTAGAGACATAACTATGTAAAGCCACTTTTCCAAGATTGGAAGAGAAAGTTATTTTGTCTTATTCATATAAACATAGAAAGTCAAACAAAATAAAACGACAGATGAATATCTCTCAAATGAAGGCACAACAACAAACATCCCCAGGAGAAAAACATTAAAGAAACAGAAATAAGTAATTTGCCCAATAAAGAATTAAAAGAAACCATCTTAAGGATGCTCATGAAATTTGACAGTGAAATAGAGAAATTTAGGAAGAATTTTCAACAAAGAAAAAGTATAATAAAACCAAGCAGACCTAAAAACTACAATAACTGAAATAAAAAAACACCTTAGAAGAAATCAACAGCAGGTTATCTACCACAGAAGAATGGATTAGCAATGTGGGAGACAGACTAGTAGAAATCAATTAATCAGATAGCAGAAAAAGAAAAGAATTGAAAAAAAATGAGAATTGTTTAAGGTACCTCTGGGATAACATCAAATATTCAAACATTTTTATTATAGGGATACCAGAAGAAGAAGAAGAAAAATAAAAAGGACTTTAAAAGAAATAATGGCTAAAATCTATCCTAATAATTGCACACGAAGACACTTTAGTTAAAATGGCAAAAGTTAAAGAGACAATCTTTTTTCTTTTTCCTTCTTTTCCAAGTTGAGAGGTGGAGAGATAGAGAGACAGACTCTTGCATATGACCTGATTGGGATTCACCAGGCAACCCCAGTCTGGGGATGATGCTCTGCCCATCTGGGGCTATGCTTGTAATCGAGCAATTTTTAGCACCTGAGGCAGAGGCTTCATGGAGCCATCCTCAGAACCTGGGGTCAATGCACTCAAATTAATTGAGACATGACTGTGGGAGGAAAAGAGAGAGACAAAAGGGGAAGGATGGAGAAACAGATGGTTGCTTTTTCTGTGTGCCTTGACTGAGAATCAAATCCAAGACATCCACATGCCAGGCTGGCCCACCAGCACTGAGCCAACCAGCTTGGGCTGAGACAGCCTTTTTTTAATTTAAGTTTTATTTTTAATTATGTTTACATTCAATATTATTTTGTGTTAGTTTAAGATGTACAGCATGATGGTTAGACAAATACTTTAAAAAGTAAAGAGACATCCAGACTTGTGGTGGCACAGTCGATAAAGTGTTGACCTATAATCTAGATGTTGCTGGTTTGAAATCCCAGGCTTGCCCAATCAAGGCACATACAAGAAGTAACAATTTAAGTTGATGTGTCATTATCCTCACTCCCCCTTTCTCTCTTTCTCTCCACTCTCAAATCAATAAGTAAAATCTTTAGAAAAAAAAGTAAAGAAACAATTTTGAAGGAAGCAATAGAAAAACAAGTTACATATAAAGGAACCTCTAAGGTGATCAGCTGATTTCTTATCAGTTGCTTCCAGGCCAGAAGGAAGTGGGCAAGGCACTTTTAAAGTGCTGAAATAAAGAAACCTTCAACCTAGAATAATTTACCCAGCAAGGTTATCATTCAGAATTGAAGGAGAGATAAAGAGTTTCCTGGGTAAACAAAATCTAAAGGACTTCATCACCATTACACAGCTTACAAAAAATGTTAAAGGATCTTCTTTAAGTAGAAAAAGAAATGCCAAAACCAGAAATAAAAAAAAATGAGAAAGAGAAAAATCTGACAGGTAAGTCAGATATTTAATAAATACAGCAAATCATCTACTAAAGAGATTAAAAGAAAAGAATATCAAACTCAACTCACACTATAATAAGTAGGAGATAGACAACACAAGAAGATCTAAAATATACCATCAATAGCATAAAGAATGGATGGGGCAATTAAAAAATGTAGTCCTTATAAGATATATTTGAACTTTAATGCCTACCAGCTTAAAATAGACCAATATCAATAAAGAACAACATACACAAACCTCATGGTAACAGCAAACTAAAAGCACATAAAAAATATAAAAATAACAAAGAGAAAAGAGCCTAAAGAAAGACAGCAAACCACAAGAGATTAAGAGAAGAAAGGAACAGAAGACAATTATAAAAATAACTGAAAGATAGTTAACAAAATGGCAATAAGTACACACTTTTAAATAATTACTTTAAATGTAAATGAATCACATGCTCCAATATAAAGACATAGGTGGCTGAAAGAATGGAAAAACATGACCCATCTATGTGCTGTTTTCCAGAGACTAACTTCAGTTTGAAAGGCACATATGGACTGAAAGTAAAGAAATGAAGAAAGATATTCCATACTAACAAATTAAAATAAAGCTGGAATGGCTATATTATATCAAAGAAAATAGATTGTGAAACAAACAAAAAATGTAAAAAAAAAGAGGCAAAAAAGGACATTACATAATTATAAAGGGGTCAAGCCAAGAAGAAGATATAAAAATCAAAAACAATTATGCACCAAACACAGGAGTACTAAAAACATAAAGCAATTATTAATGGGCATAAAAGGAGAAATCTACAGTAATACAGTAAGAGTAGGGTATTTTAATACCCCACTCACATCAATGTAAGTTCATCCAGACAGAAAATTAAACAGAGAATAAGGGCCATAAGTGTTATGAGATTGATTTAACAGACATTTCTAGAACATTTTATCCCCAAACACATCCCACCCCCAAATGCACATGGAACATTCTCCAGAATAGATCACATATTAGGCCACAAAATAAACCTCAATAAATTCAAAGAGATTGAAATTGCATCAAACATTTTTTACCACCCACAGTGGTGTGAAACTCAAAGTCAACTTTAGAAATAAAACAAACAAACAAAAATAGTATGTGAGATTAAGCAACATGCTGTTACTCAAACAATGAACCAAAGAATAAAATCAAAATCTATCTTGAAACAAATGAAAATAAAACAACTTTTCAAATTTTATGGGATGTAGCAAAAGCAGTTCTAAGAGGGAAGTTCTTAGCTATACTGGTCTATTTCAATAAAGGAGAAAAATCTCAAATAAACAATCTGACTCTCTACCTAAACAAACTGGAAAAAGAACAAACAAACCCCAAGTAAATAGAAGGAAGGAAAGATGAGAGTGAAAGTAAAATAGAAATTAAAAAAAAATAAGAGAAAAGATCAATACAACTAAGAGCTGGTCTTTGCAGTGAAAACTAAAATAAATAAACTTTGGCTAAACTCATAGAAAGAAGAAGAAGAAGAGAGAGAGACAGAGCCAAATTATTACTATCATAAATGAAAGGGAAGTTACAACTGATACCACAGAAATACAAAGATTTGCCAACAAATTTGACAATCTAAAGAAACCCCAATAAACAACTGGATAAATTTTTAGAAGTATTTAGTTAATCTTCCAAGACTGAACCAGGAAGATATAAAGTCTAAACAAATCAATTACTAGTAATGAAATTGAAGGGGTCATCAAAAATCTTTGAAACAATGAAAGTCCAGGACCAAATCACTTTATAGGTGAAATCTATCAAACATTCAAAAAAAAATAATACATATGCTTCTTAAAATACTTCAAAAAATTGAAGAAAAAGAGACACTTGCAAACTTATTTTATGAAGCCCGCATACCCTGATACCAAAACCAGATAAAAACATTACAAAAACAAAATTTAACAGGATGATACCCTTGATGAATTTAGATGCAAAATTTTTAAACAAAATATTAGCAAACCAGATTCAACAATATTTTAAAAGAATTATATACCATGCCCAACTCAGATTCAAGTGGGATTCATCCAGAGATGCAAGGATGGTTCATCATCTATCAATCAAATCATTCAATATAGCACATAACAAAATAAAGGATAAAAACCACACGAGCATCTGAATAGAGGCAGAAAAACTCGACAAATTGGGTATAGAAGGAATATGTCTCCATGTGATAAAGATCATATATGACAAAAAAAACTAACATTACTCAATGGTGAAAAGCTGAAAGCCTTTCATTAATATCATGAATGAGACAAGGATGTCCATTATCACCATTTCTATTTAGCATAAGTCTTAGCCACAGCAGTTAGACAAGACAAAGAAATAACAGGTATCCAAATTGGAAAAGAAGTAAAACTCTCACTATTTGCAGATGATATGACACCAAATATATAGAAAACCCCAAAGACTCCACCAAAACCCCCCCAAAATTGTAGAACTAATAAATGAATTTAGTAAAGCTGCAGGAAAGATAATCAATATACAGAAAGTTGCTGCATTTCTATATACCAATAGCAAATGATCAGAAGAAGAAATTGAGAAAACAGTTTTATTTTCAATTGCATAAGAAACTATGAAATACTTAGGGATAAATTTACCAAAGAGATGAAACACATGTACTCTAAAACTAAAATACATTGAAGAAAAAAATGGAAAATGTTGCAAATAAATGGAAGCATATATTGTGCTCTTGAATAGGAAGAGTCAACATTGTTAAAATGTCCATACTACCCAAAGTAATCTATAGATTAAATGCAGTGGCTATCAAAATACCAGAGGTGTTTTTTATAAAACTAGAACAAATAATTCTAAGATTTATATAGAGCCACAAAAGACCCTGAACAACTAAAGAAATCTTGAGAAAGAACAAAGTAAGAGGCATCATGATATCAAACTATACTAGAAAGCTACAATAATCAAAACAGTATGGTACTGGCATAGACACACACACGAAATAGAGAGCTCAAAAACAAATCTTTGTTTATATGGTCAGTCTATGATAAAGAAGGCAAGAATATATGACTGAGTAAAGAAAATCTCCTCAATAAGTGTTGTTAACAAAACTAGACAGATGCATAGAACAAAATCTAATTGAACCAATTTCTTGCACCATATAAAAAATAAACTCACAGTAGATTAAAGACTTAAATGTTAAGCAAAAACCCGTAAAACTCCTAGAAGAAAACACAGGCAATAAATTCTTTGACATCATTCTTAGAAATACTGGTGTGTGTGTGTGTGTGTGTGTGTGTGTGTGTGTGTGTGTGTGTGACAGAGACAGAGAGAGACAGAAAGAAGGATAGAAAGGGACAAACAGACAGGAAGAGAGAGAGAAGAGAAGCATCAATTCTTCGTTGCAGCTCCATAGTCTCCTTAGTTGTTCATTGATTGCTTTCTTATATGTGCCTTGATGGGTGGGGAGGGACTATAGCAAAGTGAGTGACCCCTTGTTCAAGCCAGCAACCTTTGGCTCAAGCCAGCAACTTTGGGCTTCAAGACAGTGACTTTTGGGCTAAAGGCAGTGACCATGTGGTCATGTCTATGATCCCACATTTGAGGACAAGGCCCGCCCAGGGGTGAGGACAACGGAGACACATGAGACCCGACTCCAGGGACAAGGTTCAGTGATGCAAATCCACTTTATTATGGGAGTAAGCTAGCTTACATACATGGGTTCAGCCAATAGAATGTCACAGCAGGGCAAATGGCCAGAAAAGGTCAGGAAGCTGCCTGGTTGGTGCTGAGTCACTTCCGTATAGCAGGCAAGGTCCCTTCCTAGGTGTTCCCAGGAGGGATTTAATTTGCTGGAGTGCTCTCACAGCATAGCATCGGCCACAGAGGCCAGGTGAATGCTCTGCCCTCTACCAACACATGTTCAAGCCAGCAATCCCACACTCAAGCTGGTGAGCCCACACTCAAGCCAGATAAACCCGAGCTCATGCTGGTGACTTTGAGGTTTTGAACCTGAGTCCTTTGTGTCCCAGGGTAGGTAGAGCGCAGAGTGCATTCCTAGCAGCTGTGGCTGATGCAATGCTGTAAGAACATTGCCAGTGCCGAAATCCCTCCTAGGAACACCCAGGAGGAACCTCACCCGCTGTAAGGAAGTGACTCAGCACCAACCAGGCAGCTTCCTGATCTTTTTAGCCATTAGCTTTGAAGAACACGCTGTAACACCCTATAGGCTGAACCTGTGTATATAAGCTAGCTTGCTTCCTGAATAAAGCGGATCTGCGTCACTGAACCTGATTTCCGGAGTTGGGTCTCTTTGTCTCTGTCATTCTCAGCCCCGGTGGGCCTTGTCCACATCCCAGTTTGATGCTCTATCCACCGTGCCACCGCCTGGTCAGGCAGAAATACTGTTTTCGATATATCTTCTCAAACAAAGGAAACAAAGAAGATTATAAACAAATGGTACTACATCAAACTAAAACGTTTGTGCACAGTGTAGGAAACCATCAACAAGATGATATAACAGTCTACTATATGGGAGAAGATATTTGTAAATGATACATTTAGTTAATATCTAAAATATGTAAGAACTCATACAACTTAACACCAAAAACCCAAACAATCCAAGTTAAAAATGGGCAGAGGACCTGAATTGATATTTCTCCTAAAGGGATATACAGATGACTAACAGATATATTAGAAGATACTCAACATCACTAATCATAAGAGAAAAGCAAATCAAAACCACAATGAGATTTCTCCTCACATCTCTCAGAATGGCTATCATCAATACATTACAAAAAACAAGTGCTGGTAAGGAAGTGGAGAAAACAGAAATCTTGCACACTGTTGGTGGGATTGTAAATTAGTGCAACTACTATGGAAAAAAGTATAGAGATTCCACCAAAAATTAAAAATAGAGCTGCTATATGATCCAGCAATTCCACTTCTAGGTATTCATCTGAAGAGAACAATAAACAAAAAAACAATTCAAAAAATGCTATGTTCCTTATAGCATTACTAGTAATAGCCAAGATATGGAAGCAACCTAGATGTCTAGTAATAGATAAATAAAGAAGATGTGATGCACATAAACATATGCACACACACACATAAAATATAATATAAAAGAATGAAATCTTGCCATGTGCAACAATATGAATGGACACATAGTTAAGTGAAATAAGTCAGAGAAAAAACATACTATGTGATCATACTTATATGTGGAATCTAAGAAAACAAAATAAATAAATAATTAAAACAAAACAGAAAGAGACCTGACAGCATAGAGAACAGGCTGATAGTTGCAAAAGGGTGGGGTAGGGGCATATAAATTTAAAAAGGAGAACTAAAAAAAAAGGCAACTATGTTTTGCAGATGATGTAAATATATCTGAAAAACAATGGAATCCATTAAAATTGGTACAAAACGTGGATTTTAGTGAGGTCAATAATAAATATCACATATACAAGGGGTCCTCGGGTTACAATAATCCCAACATATGATGTTTTGTGTTTATGATGCTCACTCCCATAAAAACTAAAAAAAAAAAAAGAGAAGTAAGTGTTTTGGTTTACACGGTTAGCATTGTCCTTACAGACTATGTGGCCAAACTATTTTGGCTGTGTGTGGTGGAAGAACATGCGGTACAGTGTACAGTACAGTATATTTATGTCCTTTTCCTTTTCCTGTGGCCTAGTTGTGGTTTGATGTTCTAGATTATGATTTTACAACTGTGTTAGGATAGGTAAATGACTTAGGCTAGGGTATGTTTCAACTTACACCAAAATTCAAGGACATCACTGTCGTAGGAGCAGAACTGTGTCATAACCTGAGGACCCCTTGTGTAGAGCTTCCCAGGTGTTTCTTTTGCCCAGCCAGGTGTGGGAGCCATTGTCTTAGTGCACAGAAGTGATAAAAAACTTGGATAGCTCCAAGTTCCCTTATGGGTTAACAAGGGTTGGTCAATACAAAGATGAAATATCATGAACAATCAACTACTACAACCCTGGTCCCTAAGAGGTGCTTTCCTGAAACTAAAGTTGAAAATCTCACCTTTCTAGCCACTGTATATACTTCCTTTTTTCCCAAATCAGGCTTGTGCTGAACTAGCCATAGCTAGAGTCATAGTAGGCAAAAATGGGAATAAAGGATCAGAATCAGAGCTATATGTGAAGACTGTCACATGGAGGTGGAAGCAATTTCATTTTTGACTCCCCAAGGTAGAGCCATGATCACTGGGTACAGTTTAAGGGCAAAGAGGTATTTGGCTCAATGCAAGAAAAAATTTTCTGTCAGACATAGCTGTGTCTCACTGAAGATGTACTAGTGGAGATTGGATGTGCACTTGTAGAGGTATTCAGTCATCAGGTGGTGTGAGGAGAAGACCATAAGGACATCAGACTAAAGGAAAAAGAATAGAAGGTTTTGAAGTCACACAGATTGGGGTAGAATCCCTTTTTTTTTTTTTAACTTGGTTGTGTGACCTTGGAAGTGACTTAG
The DNA here is from genome assembly GCA_037038555.1 of Rhynchonycteris naso. Lineage (NCBI taxonomy): Eukaryota > Metazoa > Chordata > Mammalia > Chiroptera > Emballonuridae > Rhynchonycteris > Rhynchonycteris naso. The sequence goes on from CM073000.1 coordinate 23,844,352, forward strand.
CCTCTGTAAGGTTCAGTTTCCTCATCTACAGAAGAGGGTAGTGATAAGGAGCTTCTGGGTTTGAGATATGTGATTGCATATTCCCTAACACCCTAGTCCAAGGCCAGTTTGAGTGAGTGACCTCAGATAATAAATAAATAAAAATAAATCTTGTAACTCAAAGGGCAAATTGAACAAGTAGAAGAGGTACAGAGGGTTATGAGGCGGAGAGTCTCTAAAAACCAAGCCAGAAAAGAAGAAGCTGAGAAAACTGGTTGTTTAATCTGGAAAGGAGGATTTAGGAGGGTGTACTGATAACTTTTCAAATAATTATAGACCCGTCATATAGGACAGCTATATTGTTTTTGTGTGTCAACAGAGCAGGCAGACTTAAGGTTAATGAAATCCTATATTGAGAGGTATATTTTAGCCTAGTGTGAAGGAAAAACCAATCAATCACCAACCAACCAACAAACATGAGCTTACCACAAGGGAAAAAATTGCTTTTTTCATGAAGTAATGAGTTCTGGGTCATTGGAGGTGTTCAGGTAGAGATTGAATGACCACTTTTAGGGAATAGAGCAGAAAAAGAGTCCAACATTTCATAATGGTGGGGTTAAATGACCTGTAAGCTTCCTCTGAAACCTAACATTTTATGTTTCTAAGAATGTATCTACCAAATTTTATGCCTTAGATATAAGTTCAGGAAGCCATATTATTTCTGAGCCATTTCTCATGTATCATTTAGTAAAAAAATAAGAAACAAATTAGTTCCTGAATGAGAAAGGAACAGAACTGGGGCTTTATATTTTTCTGGTCTTATGAGGCTTTCTATATCTTTCATCCTATATACTCTAAATAAATAGTCCACTAAATTCTAACGAACACTTTCTCTTTTTAATATTTTATTTTGTAAAAATTAGTTTACTTCTCACCTTGTAAAAAAAGGTGTGAGCTCTCAGGTTTATCATCTTTTATGATTCTCTTTACCTCAGAAAGCAGGGCACTATTTAATTCAGACTAACTTGGGGTGCTTATTTAAAATTTAGATTTCTGGCCCCAACTCAGGCATAATGAATCAGAGAGTCTTTGGGATAGTGCCCTTTGAATACTAACAGTTAAAAAAAATAGCTTCAGAAAATTCATTTGTATATTAACGTTCAAGAATGTATGCAATATTTCATGACTGGGGGTTTGGTATGTAACTATTGTTTATGTTCATTATCATAAATCCAAAAACCTGCTCCTTCTTGTGAAAACCTGGGGCAGAAACCTTGACACAAATTGTTATCTTCTAAAAATGCTTTTCTTGGTGTAGTTTTCTCACTTCCTTGCTTTCATTTATCAACTTAATAAGAACAATAATAATATATTTGCTTTTGCACATACTTTTGATCTAATAGGATTTCAGATAGAAGAAGAAACAATTTTTTACCTTTTATTTGTACTTGTAAAAATAGTTGTTGGTAGGTTAGCTTATTGTTTGCAACAGCATGATACTGAATTCAAAGATTATAAATTGTATACCTATGTGGTAAATAATAGTGTTGTTTCATCCCATGGTTTTAAAAATTTATGTCCTTGTTTGAAGGAGAATGTGTTTTTCCAGGACTTATTTTTATTGTCAGTGACAGAAATGACACTCACACTAGCTTAAAAAAAGAACATAGAAAAACTTCATGTAACTAGAAAGGACAGAAATGAACTCCAGGCATGTTTGGATCTGAGGCTAAAGTGATGTCAGTAGAATTTGGTCTGGAGCCATCACTTTGTTCTAACTTTGCTCCCTATGTGGCAGCAAAGATGGCTAACATCAACTCTAGGATTAGCTTCCCTTCACACCTAGTGGTCCAAGAGAAAACAATGTACATCTCTCCAAATTCCCCTGCAAAAGTTTCAGGGATGATCCTTCTTGGCCCAGACTGAGTCACATACCTATTCTTGACTTAATTATAGTGACCAATGGGATAAAGTACTTTGAGTTCTCTGATTGTCCATTCCTGGGCCACACATCCATCTTCGAAATCACAGTTTGTATCACCCCATGGGTATCTGAGGATATGTGAGATTCTGGGCATGGTTTTCCCAAAGAAAGAGATGCTGAACTAAAAAAAGTAGCTGATGACCTCCACTAGAACTACTTACTAAGTCCATTTATCAAAAGACATTTATTGATCATAAAATATTGGAGATATAGAGAGGAACCCCACACTGACTTCCACTCCTTAAGTTCAGTCCAGTGGTGGGACTGGTCTTTAACAAGTGCCATGTATAGTGGTAAGGGTTATAGGAGGAAGAAATAAAGTTCTGAGAGAGCCAGGAAGAATGTGTAATTAAGTGGGGCGCAGTAATTTAAAAAGGATATGCCAGAGGTGACAATGAGCTAGATCTGGAGAATGAGTGGGAACTATATAAGGTAGATGCAATGGGAAGGGAAGCCCAGAAAGAGGGAATTGCAGGTACAAGGACATTTTGGAAAGGAAAGTAAGAGTATCATCTTCTTATCTATTAGCTAGCATGTATATTATAATCAAAATAGACATTACAAGGAAGCAGATTGAAAAAAATCCTGACTCAGGGTAAAATCTGAGTTTGTCTATTTTGGCTGGAAGCCAGTGCAACTTATCCTAGATAACTCAATTTCTATTAGACTGAATAGTGGTTTCCACTTGTAAGAATATCCTATAGTGGAAATGACAAATTTTTTTAGATCAAGTTAAGATAAAATGTTAGAAAGCTTTTAAAGGCCATTGCAGTGAAGTTTAACATTTTTACTTACTGAAGGAAAAAATAACATGGCAGCAATTCAAAAAAGGCATGCTTAAAATTCAGTGAAATGTAGAAGCGGTAGAAGATAAAATTGTAACAGTTTTTTTTTTTTTTGGTAGATTTCAGTTGTTTTTAAAGGAGCCTGACCTGTGGTAGCTCAGTGGAAGATGACAAGGACAACTATTGATTCTATATGTCATCTGTGATGATTCAAATGTGAAATATTCTAAATATGATGTTGGTTCAAATTATAAAAATAAAAATGTTTTTATGTATTTTGATGTGAAATAGAAGAGAAAAGTGCCAGGGAAGAGACTAGAATAAGATGGCACAAAAATAAAATAATGTCTGGACCTAGTTTTTCGCAGTGACCTTATAGGCAATAGGTTCAATAATATAGTCTGCTTTAGAGAGACCAAACAATGATATAATGCTTCAGGTGATGATGATAAGAGTATTGTTTTAAATGTTATATTTATATTGTTGCCTTTAGTCCTAAAAATGACCCTTTAATGTAAGCTCAATACCATCTCCATTTTGGAGATGAGGGAGCACACACTGAGAGGTTGAGTAGAATGGCCAAGGTTAGGGAACTGGTATTGGACCCAGGGTCTTGACTCACACGAGTGATTCTGGAGTCTAACTTTGGATTATAATAGCTAATATTTATTCAGCATCTACTTTGAGTCCAGGACTAGATTACTCTGGCTTCATCTGTTCTTCACAGATGTCCTATATTATTTTAAGCCCATTTTACAGATGAAGAATGACTTGAGATACTGAAAAAATTGCCTAAGTAAAGTTAATCTATGCCCAAACCTGAACTTAAAGCATTTTAGATTTTGTATGCTGTATCACTATATATCATTCCTTTTCTGTGCTAGATACAATGATCATCATAAACAGGGGAATCTAGATTTTTATGCTGCTTTATGAATTCATAGCACATGTCTGTTTAATGACAAGATGCTACTCTGCTGGGAAGTTAATCATAAATAATTACTACAGAACTTAAATATGCTGGTCATAAAATAGTTGATTTTAAAATCATCTATACCTATGCTATGAACAACTATGTACAATACCTCTTAAATTTTGATACTGATTTTAGATATAACACTGCTAGATTTCTAGTTAAGCATACCAGGTAACACTTAAGAGGTTAAAATTTTTAGTGCAGGCTTATGTTTTAATATGATAGGTTGAGCATATGCTGATATCTACTTTTGTGTTCCCAAATTCATTGTAATAGGAATAAAAATGTAGAAATAAGAAGTGAATGGAGGGCCAATAGGGTGTGAAAGATGTTATCAAATCTAATGGGAAGTATCAAATGTAGATGAAGTGATAGGGATTGGTTTAAAAGCATAGAGCAAACCACAGCTTAGAAAATGCCCAGAGGCACACAAATTAGAAGAATTTTACCTTATAAATCTTAGGTGTCATCTGTGACTTGGTATGTCTTTAGATTAGAATAATCAAAAGCAAGGGGGTATAGGATAATGAATAATGTTAACTTCCCACATAGCTTTCTTTCCTTCAGACACAAAACTGAAAACCAAAAATGCTTTCAAACAAAAAGTAAAAGTTAATTAAAAATGGACACAGAAAGTAGAACAATGGTTAACAGAGGCTGGAGATGTGGGGGAGTGGGAAGTTATTGTTTAATGGGTAAAGGAGAATAGAAAATTTTCTGGATGGATAATGGGGATAGTTACACTGTATGAATGTACTTAATGTTACTGAACTGTACATTTAAAATGGTTAAAGTGATAAATTTTTTTAAGTGTGTGTGAGAGAGGGACAGGCAAGGCAGACAGGAAGGGAAAGAGATGAGAAGCATCAACTCATGGTTGTGGCACCTTAGCTGATCACTGATGGCTTTTGCATATGTGCCTTGACTGGGGGCTCCAGCAGAGCCAGCAATCCCTTGCTCAAAACAGTGACCTTGGGGCTCAAGCCGGAGACCATGTGATCATGTCAATGATCCAGTGCTCAAGCTGGTGACCCCACTATCAAGTTGGTGAGCCCACACTCAACTGGTAAACCTGTGCTTAAGTCAGTCACCTCAGGATTTCAAATCTGGGTCCTCAGTGTCCCAAGCTGATGCTCTATCCACTGTGCCACTGTCAGGCTAAAATGGTAAAATTTTATGTATATTTATCACAATGAAATAAATGAAAGGAGACTTCTTATCTATAGAGATGAAAATAGCCGTCTGGTAAAACTTGGATGGTTAATGTGGGAACTGGCATCCTAGAATGGAGCCTTCAATATTTCAGCCAAACACAATGGTTGACTTGTTCCTGACTCATCTAAGATGAAACCTGCAATTGGTAAACTCTTGCCCATCAATATGAAACCTCAGCTAGTTATTCTGTCATCTGAACCTTAAATTCAAATAGACAATTAAGGATGACCAGACAAATGAGAAATGTGAAAAGGAAAGATCAAGATAAATTATTAGCAACAGTGGCCAAAGATGGAATAGTTAATCAAGGAAATAGAGAGAATTTTAAAATTGTCTCTATACCTACTATCTTTAGAGATATCTTAGAGAGATATTATAATTATTAAATAAGAATGATATGCTATAAAAACATTATAATGTAATGTAACAAAAATTAGTAGAAGAATAAGGAAAAATATTAAATAAATATCCTAGAAATAGAATAAAAAAAAAACACAAGAAAAATAAGGATTAGAGACAAGGCAGTAAATCACCAAAGAATTAATGATATTGAGAAGGACACTTGAAACCACGCTAACACAATAAATTGAAAATTAAAATTAAAAATATAAAGAAATAAGAAATAAGGTAACCCTGAGCTAGAGTATAAGCCTTCATATTAGAAAATTCTACCATATGCTTAGCAAAGTGAAGCAAAAACATTCACCTAGACAAGTTATTATCAACAATCAGAATACCAAAGATAAAGAGAAGGTACTACATTTTCTAGAAAGAAAACAATAAAGTTAAAAAATAAGTCACCTTATAACTCAACAATAAAAGGACAAATAATCCAACTTAAAAATTCACAGAGGATTTGAGCAATCAATTCTCCCAACAAGATAAAGAAATGACCAATAAGCACATGGAAAGATGACATCAGGGAAATCCAAAATCAAAACCTTGGTGGGATACCACTAAACACCCATGAGGATGTCTATGCTCAAAATGACAGATCATAACACGTGTTTCTGAGAATGTAGAGAAATTGAAACCTTTATATATTGCTGGTGGGAATGTGAAGTGATTTATCACTTTGAAAAAACAGTCTAATAGTTTTTCTAGAAGTTAAACTTAGTTACTATATAATGACCCAACAATTCCACTCCTAGATATATAGCCCAGAAAAATTAAAAATATATATCCACACAAAAAGTTGTGCATAAATGTTCATAGTATTATTATTCATTATACCCCTCAAAGTGAAAACAACCCAACTGATGAATGAATAAACAAAATGTAGTATATTCATACAATGGAGTATTAACTGGCTATGAAAAAGAATAAAATACTGATAAATATTACACATGAATGAACCTTGGAAATATGGTAAATGAAAGAAATTAGCCACAAAAGATCATATATTCAAGATTTCTTTTATATTATTGGTCCAGAATAGGCAACTCTATATAGACAGAAAGTAGATTAGTGGTTGCCAAGGAGGTAGGGGGGAAATGGGAGAATGATGATTTAATGGGTACAGGTTTCTTTTGGGGAGATGAAAATATTCTAAAATTTTGTAGAGATGGTTATATAGTTCTGTGACTATATTAAAAAGCTATTGAATTATACCATTTACATGGGTGAATTGTATGTATGTTCAAATTATATGCCAACAACTCTATTACTTTTTTAAAAGTTACACTGCTATCAGTCTTCTTAGTAGCCTTGGATTATTTTCTATATAATATGGAAATAAACAACAACCACCCAGATGAGACTAAGCAAAATCTACTTATTTAGAGCTTTCAATAGCAAGGGAGTCAGCCACCATCACTTGGTGTTGGCAAAGAAACATCTCTTCCTTTGGCAAGAAGCTGTAGGTAGGCTAACTAGAAGCCAGGCATTCTATGATTGGTTAGGGATGCATATTTGGCTTTCTCTATTTGGTATTAAATTGAGAGTGGGAACAAAAATGGGAGAAGCTTTCAGTTATTAATCAATTTCTGGCCATTCTGAGCCAAATTTGTCAGGCTTGTTTGATCTTCCTGGATTGTTTGTTGGAGATACTGATCTGATTGTTTACGTGTCTGACTTGTAGGTAGCAGGCTGGCTTCCTGGGCTGGTTATTGTAGGTAATGGGTTGATTTCCTAGACTGGTTGCTACAGATTGTTGGTCAGAGTTCTACTTTTATATACAGTATGGATATTGTCCTTTGTATATTGTCTCTCAATAGATATGCTTTCAAAACTATGAAGGAATAAAAAATACACAAGAATAAATAAAATCTGAAAGCTGAATAAAAACATGGACATTAAGGACTCATAAACTTTACTTTTAAGCACTTTGTTTAGGAAGTTAATTGAAAACATATTTAAAAAAAAAGAAGAAGAAGAAAGGGAAAGACATGCTACCCAGAAAGAGGTAATGCAATCAGGAAGAGCAGAGACCGGAAGTTTCGGAAGCGCGCTTTCCCATCCAGAGGGCTGCGGTCCGGGTGGATTGCCAGGAGTGAAGACTCCAGCAGGGAATTCTGTGTGGAGAGAGAAGGGAGGGAGTTGCTAAATAAGTTGGTGTAAAAGACTGTTTCCAAAAAAACAGTTTTTGATAAAGGTGCAAGAGAGAAAAAAAAAAAGCAATTTAAAAAGCCATTAGACATTCCAGAAAAAGCAATAATATATATTATAATGTTTGCAGTTTTATGATTTTGAATTATTGTTCCCAGCAGAGCCTATAATTATAAAGGCATAATGATACAAGCACTACTGTTTTTTAATAAAGACAAAATGTGAAATAATTGGTTGTAGTTACAAAACAGAACATAAATATTGTTTTCCTTGATAAAATAAAAATGAACATACAGGTGACAGAAGTAGGGAGGTGGCAAGCGAGGAAAAGGGAAAATAAAGTCAGAGGTGCAGATATTATCATTGTAATATAGGAAGCCAAGACATACTGTGTATAGTTGGTGGAACAATAAATAAATGTGTCAGTTTATTACTGAGAGAAATAATGGTATTTACATGCGTTCACTCACCAGGATAGGTATACAAATTTTAACCTGAAAATTTTCTTAATGTGTTGTAGACATTTCTCTATGGTCATAAATAAGTGATTTCCATTATCATTTGTAACTGCTTTGTGATATAGAATTTATTATACCAAACCTCTATTGCTAGATTTTTGGGATAATTCTTATTGTAAAAAGCACTAAAAATTTCCTAGCTTGTGTATATTTATGCAATTTACCTATTATTTTATTTATAACAATTTTCTTAAACATGAAATTCTACATGCAGGGTTATCAATATTTGAAAATTTGAATCAGTGCTCAGATTGGTCTCCAGAAATTTTTGGCTTGTACTCTCAGAAATAATGTATGATGGCCTTGGCTGGTTGGCTCAGTGATAGAGCGTTGGCCCAGCATGTGGATGTCCCAGATTTTATTTCTAGTCAGCTCACACAGGAGAGGCACTCATCTGCCTCTGTACCCCTTCCCCTCTCACTTCTGTCTGTCCATCTGTCTCTCTCCCCCTCCTGCAGACATGGCTCCACTGGAGCAAGTTGGCCCCAGGCACTGAGGATGGCTCCATGGCCTCTGCCTCAGGCACTAAGAAGAGCTCAATTGCTGAGCAATGAAGCAGTGCCCCAGATGGGCAGAGCAATTGCCCCTTAGTGAGCTTGCCAGGTAGATACCTGTCAGGGTGCATGTGGGAGTCTGTCTCTGCCTCCCTTCCTCTCACTGAATAAAAAAAAAAATAATGTATGATGGTCCCTGTTTCCAGATATGTTTACAAGCGCCCACTCTAATCAAGTTTTTTAACATGTCATCTCATTCATTGATATTTAAATTATCATTGTTTGATTACTAGTAAAGTTGTATATATTTTTGTATTTATTGCTTTTTGTATTTCACCTTTTCTTAAACTCTATGTAGACATGAAAATGTCTTTTACTAATTTATAATTAAGATTATATATATCAGAATTTTAAAAATTGATCTAAAGCATTTGATAAAATGTTTCTTATTATTTTCTGGGCTTTAACTTTGTTCATGCTGTTTAAAAAACGTTTAAAATTAAAGTTGTTGGGGTAATGTTGGTTAATATCATTAAATAAATTTCAGGTGTACACTTTTTAAAATTATATCTGTATACTCGATTGTGTGCTCAGCACCCAAAGTCTAGTCTTTTTTTGTCATCATGTAGTCAACACCCCTTTACTCTTTCATCCTCCCCCTGTTTCCCTCTGGTAACCACTATTGTATTGTCTGAATTTGTTAGTTTGTTTTTGGGGGTTTGTCCATTCATATTGTTTGCTCCTTTGTTACTTTTCCTTTTATATCCTAATATGAGAGGAATTGTATGGTTCTTGTTCTCTTCCATCTGATTTATTTCACTTGGCATAATACTTTCAAGATCTATCTATGTTGTCACAAATGGCAATATTTCAATTCTTTTATGGCTGAATTGTGTTTCCATATCTTCACTACTGTGAATAATGCTGCAATGTACATATGGGAACATATAATTTTACAAATGGTGTTTTCTAATTTTTCCGGTAGATACTCAGAAGAAGGATTGCTGGGTCATATTATAGCTCTACTTTTAATTTTGAAAGAAATATACATACTGTTTTCTATAGTGGACACACCAATTTACATTCCCATAAGCAGTGTGTAAGGGTTCTCTTCTTTCCACATCCTCTCTGACACTTGTTATTTCTTGTCTTAATGATAATAACAGTTCTAACAAGTGTAAGGCGATATCTCAATGTGATTTTGATTTGCCTTTCCCTAATAGCAAAGGTAAGTATCATTTCATATATCTGTGTCTATTTAGGTCCTCAGTCCATTCTTTAATTGTATTGCTTGTTTGTTTGTTGTTGAATTGTATGATTTTTTATATATTTTGGATATTAACCCCTTATTGGAGGTCTTGTTTGCAAATACCTTCTCTCATTCAGTTGTATGCATTTTTGTAATGTTGGTAGTTTCTTTTGCTGTTTATTCATTCATTCATTTTTTAATTTTAATTTTTTAATATAGCTGATGTACAATATTATATTAGTTTTGAGTGTACAACCCAGTGATTAAACATTTATAAAATTTACAAAGTGGTAATTTATTTTTGCATTTACTTCCCTTACCTTTGGGGTCAAGTTCACAAAAACTTCTCCAAGAACAAGGTTGTTAGGTCTAGTGCCTATGTTTTCTTCTATGAAGTGTTTTATTGTTGCAGATCTTATATTCAAGTCTTTCATTCATTTTGAGTTAATTTTTTTGCATGGTGTCATGTAGAAGTCTAGTTTCATTCATTTGCTTCTGGCTTTCCAGTTTTCCTGGCACCATTTATTGATGAGACGTCCCTTTCTGCATTGTATGTTTTTGGCTGTTTTGTTGAATATTAGTTACCCACGTGGGCATGGGTTTATTTCGGTGCTCTCAATTTCTTTCTTTTTGATTGTTTGTTTGTTTATTTATTTATTTATTTATTTTGTGACAGAGGCAGAGAGAGAGACAGAGACAGAGAGAGGGACAGACAGACAGGAAGGGAGAGAGATGAGAAGCATCAATTCTTCATTGCGGTTAGTTGTTCATTGATTGCTTTCTCATATGTGCCTTGACCGGGGGTCTACAGCAGACTGAGTGACCCCTTGGATTCTAGCTGGTAAGCTGTGCTTCAACCAGATGAGACTGCACTTGATCTGGTGACCTTGGGGTTTTGAACCTGCTTCTTCTGCATCCTAGTTTGATGCTCTATCCACAGTGCCATCGTCTGGTCAGATGGTGCTCTCAATTTCTTTCCATTAGTCTGTGTGTCTGTTTTTCAGCCAATAGCATTCTGTTTTGATTATCGTAGCTTTGTAGCATAGTTTGAAGCCGGGCATCATGACACCTCAGGCTTTCTTTGTTTTCCTCATAATTGCTTTGCTATTCAGAATCTTTTGGATTTCATAAAAATCTGATAATTTTTTTTTGTCATATATTAGTGAAAAATGCTGTAGGAATTTTGATGGAAATGTCTTTAAGTCTGTAAATTCCTTCTAGTAATGTGCCATTTTAACATTGTTACTTTTCCATTTCTTTGTGTCTTCTAATTTTTTTAAACAATGTTTTATAGTTTTCAATGTAGAGGTTCTTCACTTCCTTTTTAAAGATAATTTCCAGATATTTTATCCTTTTAGTGGCAATAGTAAGTGGGATTCTTATTCTAATTTCTCTTTCTGATATTTCATTGTTTGTATATAAAAACACAATTGATTTTTGTATATTAATTTTGTATTCTGCAACATTACTATATTTTTAATTGTTTCTAACAGTGTTTTGGTGGCATATTCAAGGTTTTCTACATATGGAATAATGTCATCTGCAAATAGTTAAAGTTTTAGTTCTCCATTCCCAATTTGGATGCCTTTTATTCTTTTTTCTTGCCTAAGTGCTTTGGCTTATACTTCCAGTACTGTGTTGAATAATAGCTGCAATAGTGGGCATCCTTGTCTTATTCCTGGTCTTAGAGGAAAAGCTTTCAGATTTTTTACCTTTGAGTATGATATTAGCTTAGTGTTTACCATATATGGCCTTTATTATATTGAGGTACTTTTCTTCTATACCCATTTTATTTAGTAGTTTTGTTTTGTTTTGTTTTATTTTATCACAGATGAATGTGTATCTTGTCAAATGTTTTTTTCTGGACCTCTCTATTTCTGATCCTATCAATGCATTTCCCATCTTATTTACTGAGCTCTTCAGCTCCAGAATCAGTTTGGTTCTTTTTTTTACAGTTTCAATACTTTCATAAAATACTCCTTTTGTTAAGGAGTTTGTTTCCTGAGTTCAATGATCTGCCTTTCTAAATTTTCTTATATAATGTTGAGTTTATTTTATTTTTTTATCACTGTAATATTGAATTCTCTTGTCATAAATTCTAGTCTTCTATGACTTTGAGTTGGTTTTTGGAGACTTTTCATGTTCTTTCTATCATCCCAAGCTACCTTAGTTATTAATGGTATTTGATAAGTTGTTTCTTTGTCTACACATTTGAGGTAGTAATCTCTAGTGTAAATACTATTTTGCTCTCAACAATTTAGCAGATTGATTGGTAGGGTACTTTATTTTGTTTTCTAGTAGATGGTGCTTTAGAGCAAGTTTTTATTTACTTTGACCTGGCCTATTTGTGCCTCCGGGATTATGGTGGAGCAGCCTATTTTCAGTCACGGAGAGTTCTTGCACTTACTGGGTAGTGGGTGTCCATTCTGTGACCATTCAATTCAGCTATAGTGTACAACTGCTTTGGTAGGGGAATGTGGTGGGTAGTTGAGAACCATTTTTGCAAGCTCCCAGGACTGCCTTCCTTTTCTACTGTTTTTGTGGATCCTCCAGCTATACGGCTTGCTGGAATAGTACTGGTTGCTGAACTGAATCTATGACCATTGTCTCTGTCTTTTGCCTCTTCTACTTATTCCAATACACCCACCTTTAAATATCCCAATGTGTGGATCTTTCACTGATGTTTGTTTGTTGAACAGGTTGATCCTCTGCTGACTATAGTTGTCCAACTTGTGAATTTAAGGGGAGAAACAATAGAGTCTTCTCACATTGTCATGATTTCAATGTCATGCTATTTAAAAATTTAAAGTAAGCAATTCTATATGTATATATACTTAAAAGCAACATATGTATTTATTATGTTTGAATTTAGTCTTGTACTCAGAAAGTCCTCCCTATTCTAGAATTATAAAAACATATACCTAAAGATTATTATAGTATTGCCTTTCCTTTTTCACATTTAATTATTTTCCTCATTTCTTATTTATTTAGATGTCAGATGATATAATCTTTTTCAACCAACTTTTCTCCTAACTGGCTGGTTAGCTCTCCCAATACTGCTTATATTTTTCACTATTGAACATCACTGAATTCTACTATGTGTGTGTATTTTTCTGGTATCTATTTGATCTTCTTTGATCTGTATTCACTAGTACAATAGTATTTTAATTCCTATTATTTTATTATCTCCTATTTCTGTTGGGAAAATTGTCTTTATTGCAGGGTTTTTTTTATTGTTTGTGCTTGTTATTACATAATGATCCTTCCAGATAAAACTGAAAATTATTTAGTCAAAAATTTAAAATGTCTTTTAGAGTTTTGATTAGTAATGTATAAGACTTAAGGATAGATAATGACTTTATACTGCTGGTTTTTCATATTAGTCAATCATGATATATACTTTAACTTAACTTATAAGACTTACAGGTTTATTATGTATGCATTGTATGTGTGCATATATATGCACATATTGTATATATAACTAGTTGCTGAACCAGTAGTACTTTCTTCTCTTATACATTTTTCTTCTCCCAAGAGGCAACTATCTTTAAATCATTTAGTTAATCTTTTTGATAATTTTCCTCCATATCTCTAAATGCCTTACTGTAATCTTGTCAGGGCCAGTATCTGTGGTTGGACACTTTGTGCATATACCATATTGCCCTGCCAACTAGGCGTTTGGTGTTAGTTGTTCTCTGTCCAAAATTATAGTTGTCATTTGGCAATACACCTTCAACTTCTTTCTATATCCTTCCTATTTTTTTTGTTTTTATCACCTGTTTCCTATATCCCATAACTTTCTCTTTCTTGTGTTAATCCTCACTTTAGTGAAGCTCACTATCTTTCTACAACTTTCCAGACAGTTCTAGAGCCTTAGACTGCTTGAACTCCATTTTCCATCTCCTGTCTTTTATGTTATCTAAGACTTATGTTTGATGTCCTTATGTATATTAAACTTAAAACATTATAATTAATGTATATATTCATGATATATAATTAAATATTTTAGAAATATGATGTAATATTTATATTAGATTTACTTATGTTACTTTTTTTCCTCTGTACAACTCTGTTTTTTTCTGGAATCATGCTTTTTCTGCTTAAAAAATTTATTTTAGAATAATTTTAGAGAAGGTTTATTGTCAATAAATTCTCTTAGTTTCTGTTTGTTTGAAAATATTTCTATTTCACTTAATGTTTTGAAGAATATTTTCATGGTGTACAGAATTCAAGGTTTCAGCACTTTAAAAGATGTGATTCCTTTGTCTTCTATTATTTCTATTGAGAAGTCAACTGTGAGTAATATTGTTGCATCATTAGAAACAGTACTTTTTATGAGAATTTTTAATATTTTTTCTTTGCCTTTGCTTCTCTGCAGTTTTATTATGATGCCTTTATGTATAGTTTTTGATGTATATATCTTGATTTACATTTTCTGAATTTCTAGAATCTACAAGTTAATAGCTTGCATCAATTTGGAAAATTGTCAGTTGACGTTTTTAAATATTTTTTATTCCTCATTTTACTTTTCTTTCCTTTTGGGGTTCTAATTTAAATATAGGTTAGTTGACCCTAATTCCAATTCAATAATTCTCTCTTCTGCTTTGCATAATCTGTAACTGAGGTGATTTATTATTGAGTTTCAAAGTCAAGTAATTGCCAGTTTTATGATTTTGATGAGGTTTCTGAATATATTTCAGTTATTTAGTAAAAATCTCTAAATTCTCATTTAAATTCTTACTTTAGAATATATTCTATGTCTTGAGTATATTAATCACAGTGTTTTAAAGACTATCAAATAATTCTAATATTTAAATTAATTTAGGGGAACTTTAATGGATAATTCTGAACCCAAATTTAATTTTTTAGCACTATTAAAAAGCCAAAATCTTTGTTGTGGTTTGTAGGGACTTTCTTTTTAGCTTCTTAGCCTTTATTTTATGCCACTTCAATGATTGGAAAATGAATTGAGGGGAATGTTGCTCAGTAGTAAATGATTTTTTCTGCACCTCTATCACCTGTATGATCTTGGCACTTGAGATCTCAGGTGCCTTGGTATCAAAGATTCCAGTTTTTGTCTCCACAGTTCTTAAGGCTTCTTTAGACCCTATTGGTTTTCATGCTTCTTAGTGTTCCTCAGCCTATAACCCAGTCACAAAAACTGATAATTATCCAGAGGGAAAAAAAAGCTTGTGGAATACTTTCTAAACATTTTGTTTCTTTTTTCTTTTAAATGAATTTGACCCCTTAAGTCTTCGCTCCCCAAGGCAACTCTCCACTGCCATAAAATAGATATCTTTTTTATTTCACTCAGTATTAACCCCATAATTATTATCACTGCAAACATTCTTGTCCTATTCTGCTATAGCCAGATGTGAAAATTCTTCAATAATTTTTGTTTTAAAAAGCAAGGGGGTTAAATATAAATGTTTTACTACTGAATGGGTATAAAAAGAAATGTCTATCTATTCTTTTTTGTTGTTGTTATTTAAGTGAGAGGGGGGAAATAGATTTCCGCATGGACCCTGACAAAGATTCACCAAGCAACCCTCATGTGGGGCCGTTGTTCTGCCCACCTGGGGCTATGCTTGCAACCAAGTTATTTTTAATGCCTAAGACAGAGGCTCTATTGAGCCATCTTCATTGCCCTGTGCCAGCACACTCGAATTAATTGAGCCATGACTGTGGGAGGGGAAAAGAGAAAGAGAGAGAGAGAGAGAGAGAGAGAGAGAGAGAGAAAGAGAGAGAGAGAGAGAGAGAGAGAGAAAGAGAGAGAGAGAGTAGGGGAAGTGGAGGGGAGGAGAAGCAAGTGGTAGCTTCTCCTGTGTGCCCTGGCCAGGAATCGGACCTGGGACTTCCACACACTGGGTTGATGCTCTACCACGGAGCTAACCAGCCAGTGCCAAAATGTCTATATATTCTAACATGGCATATAATTGATAATTCAGTTGAATATAGAAATCTAGAAATTAAATTGTTTTTGTTCACAATTTTAGGGGAGTCATCATAGTTTATCTTTCATGGCTCTTGCTGAGACAGCTGAAAATATTTTGACTCTTGTGCTTTTGTACACAATCTGTTTCTTCTCCCTGTAGGCTTCTCAAATATTTTTCTTCATCTCAGTGTTCTAAAATTTTATAAGGAAGTGCCTTTATGTGGGTCTATTTTTATTTATTTTGAATACATTTATAATATTTATCTCTCTCTTTTTAACTGAAACTTTGGGGAAGTTTCAATTATTTGGAGCTCATGTTCTAGAAGAAATAAACATAAGATAATTTGTTCAATATGCTATCTTTACCAGGAATTCTCTCACATTTCTTAAAGTTTCTTTCTGCATATTTTATGGCTTTGTAATTATTTATAGGTATTTTATCATAATTAATAACTGTTTATTTTTAGTTTAAAAGATAGCTACTTAGGCCTGTGTTACTTTATTTCTATCTTTTTATATTTCTGTATCTGTATCCTTTCTTTAGTTGACTTTCTTTAATTTTTCATGCATGTAGTTTGTTAATTCATTCCATTATTTATATTTGTTATTTTGTTTTGGGGTCTGGAACCTGGGTCTTCCGCTTCCCAGTCCAATGCTCTATTCACTGCGCCACCACCTGGTCAGGCTGGAACCGTTTTTTTTTTTGTCTTTGCTCTTGAGAAGTAGATCTTTATTTCTTGATTAGTCAATTTAAGATATTGGTTCACTAGGTAAGATGAAGAGTTTTCCTTTTCTTTTTGGCTTCATCTTTTCCTTTTCCCCTCTATCTCTCAGCGGCTGGAATTTATATTTATATTGGAAGGAATAATTTTTATATTCTGCTTTATACTTTTGTATGGCTTAAATTTAAAAATTGAGACCCAGTAAATAGCTTTTATAACATTGGGGCAGAACTGGAGTAAAATTAATGTCAACATCCTGATTTTTCCTTCCAAGCTCATTGGCCTTGAGGTATAGTTACTATTTAAGAAAAGCTTTTTTGTACCTAGATATTTTTTTTTGCCTAAAATCCTTTCTTTAAGTCTTGGCTTAAATGCCTGAAGTCAGTCTTCCTACCCTGGGATCAAGTTCTTCTCTTATACACTGTCTTGTAGCACCTAGCTCAATTTTAGTTTTTGTTATTGTTTTTAATGAATCTCCCATCTCAATATAAGCTCCACAAGAAAAAGAGCAATATATTTCTTAGTGACTACTGTTCACACAGCACCTGATTCTGTGTCTTGTTCAGGATAAGTGCTTAACAAATGTTTGATTTTCCACTAGGGGGTTGCTGATCACACTGCAGAAATAACTTGTGTTTTTTCTTATTTACATATACGTATTACCCAGATCTGCTATCTATGTAATATACCATATTGCCTCCTAAGAAGATTTTAATATGAGCAGTATACTGAGGAAAATTGGAAGGATGCTTTATCAGAAGCTGTCTTCATATTCTTGTCTCTGCCAGTTAATATTCCACTCAGACTGTTTCCTGTCATTCTGAAA
This sequence comes from Rhynchonycteris naso, assembly GCA_037038555.1. Classification (NCBI taxonomy): domain Eukaryota; kingdom Metazoa; phylum Chordata; class Mammalia; order Chiroptera; family Emballonuridae; genus Rhynchonycteris; species Rhynchonycteris naso. Next base: position 23,861,582 of record CM073000.1, read on the forward strand.
CATGGCTTTAGTGACCTTACTGCTATATTTCTTAGACCTCACCATCACCTCCCCTCCAGTGATCCCTCTGTACTCTCTAGGTTCATCAACTACTCCTTTTCTCTTTTTATTCTAGTCAGATTGCATGGCTCACTATGATAATCACTCCTTGAAAATGATTTCAACCTTCTTGCCCTTCTCTTCCTCCTTTTTGCTCATGTGATAAAATCCTGCACTGGGATGGGCCCTAACAGCCTCTGTCTTCATGTCTGCTCCTTTCAGACAAATACTGCTTTAGACATCTGACATGACTGTTGATTGGTTTCACTTTGAATTCACAAACACAAAAGTCAGATGAATACTGCACAATGCCCAGCAACTGAATCAGGTTGTCTTTAACTATGCTGGTGAATCAGTAATTTTATATGAATATATGTATCATTTTGTTGATAACTTTTCAGAAATTCTGCTCATCATGAATTCTCTGCATGTAACTTTTACTACTTTATGTTTATAATGTTGTTATGATTATTTATATCACGCTGTACACTGTTTTCTTCCCAATATGTTATCTTTCAGTGCAGCTTTTGTATTTCTTTTTAAATTTACTTGACAATGTAAAAGAATTGTTGTGTTCTTTTATTAAACACAACATTGTGAGTGTTGTTTTATTTGTAGAAGTAAATTTTTAAATGCACAATGGACAAAGAAAAGTTCTACAAAAGGTAACCTTACAGGGTGATCTGATCACAAATTCCTAACTAGACAGGTCACGGTGGGTAGTCATACCCCAGGCATATCACTGTCTTCGTAAAAGGTTTATCTTTGTCTTAAGCAGCCCTGCCCGTTGTTTCAGTTTCACCTGGGTTAATATACATTGGAAATAAGCCTTAACCACCCTCAAGAGACCACATAGTAGTATTATCCTGTAATCCAATTGCCACCTTGATTTCTCCCACCTTCATGTCATCTTCCTTACATCCCTTTCTCAATTTAAAATTCATAAAAGAAACTGAAAACCTGTCATTCTCTAGAGCATTTGAGGTCTTGTTTTCTGGCAATTGTCATTAGTTTTGGTTCAAATAAACTCTTATTAAACTTCTTCATAAGTTTGGACATTTCTTATGTCAACAGTATATCCTTCATTGTGTGTGTGTGTGTGTGTGTGTGTGTGTGTGTGTGTGTGTGTGTGTGTCTGCTGCTGCTGTTTTTGCTATGGTTTTTAGTATTTCCATTTGATTTTTAAAAACTTAAATAATCTGTGTGGAGTTGTTTTTATTTAATTGACTGGGAACGATGGGAGGAGTTGCCCCAAAATAAAACAGAAATTTTACCTTTGCATCATTACCTGTTTACGTCAGCACTATTTGAAGTGTTTCTTGGAACTAAAGTATGAAGATTTGTGTGCTTAGTTAGGCAGGACCACCGCAGATGGCTAAGCTGCTCATGCATTGCAGAAAGATACCCAACCGAGGGCACAAGTGCAGATGCAAATGAAGACTACACTCTGCTCCACAAGCCCTGTGCCGCAGTGCAACAGGTGAATTCCTAGGCTCTTGTGTCTACTGACCATGACATAGGCCACCCACCCAGCTCTGTGTCTGCAGAAATTAGAGGAGACCTTCCCTGTGCTCCCACAAACACAAATCATCTCTGTGCATGAATCTGCCTTCTCTCTGAGCCACATATGCTGGGCTCCTAAGACCAGCTCTTTCAACATCATCCAGCAATTTCCCCTTGTCTCCCGCATAATAAATTGTCCCCTACTAGCAGAACAATCCCACTAGTATTTCAACCTCTAGTAATTTCTTCCATCTAACCAAAAGGCTCTCTTGTTTCTATATACTGCTCCATCTACTTACTGCCCTGCATCTCTGCCCACCTTCAGAGCAAGGGTCAGCAAGGCACAATACCTCCTCTTATACATCAGTTTGGAGGCCTCCCTCATGTTCTTCAGACTTTGTTCAAATTCATTTTCACAATCAGAACTCCCCTGACAACCATCTTTTTTTTCTTCTTTTTAAAATTTTATTTGTTCCTAACCACGGGTTTTTAAATTGCTATCTTCTCTTTAGCACTCTCTCTCTCTCTCTTCTGTCAATTAATTCTCCTTATGACACCATAACCATCTTATATATTATAAATATTGTTTAGTTGCAACTCTCTAAGGCATGGAGCTAGATAAAACATTCTATGTACTGGCATTTCTAGAGCATGCCCCTGAAACCATGATTTCAGCAAGTTTAAAAGGGTTACCTTGTCACAGAGTTAAGTTTACAACTAAGGAAATGAAGCTTAGACTTCAGGTTTCCTCACTGTACAGACCAGCGAGAATATTGGAAATTGCTCAGTTTTCTAGTGTTCTAGTTGTGGGGAGAAGAGAGGTTTCCACTATGAACATTTCTAAGCAAGCATCTGGACTGTTGCCCACAAAAAAGCTCAGAAGAAAAGAGGTATATCCTTTACTTTTTATTTTGTATTTTTCTTTTATAAATTGGAGTTCCAACCTCTAAAAGTTTTAGGAGCCACAAATACTGGATTTAGTACTTAGCAAATAAGTTTGGTAAATGCAGAATTAAACAAAATGAAACAGTTTTTTTTCTTGCAGAATTTAGGAGATATTTACCATGCATATTTGTAATGTAAATCTCTTAGATAAAGTTGGGATATGCAGAATTTCCCAAATATGCACATCTGTTTTTCATAAAGCAGCTTAAAGCAATCAGTAAGTAGTACCCTGTGAAAAATATTTTGGGAAAGTCTGCTCTGGATACTTCCTCACTGTCTCTATTTTCTATTTCATTTCCATCCAAAAGGGGGAGCACTTCTATAACAGCTTCGTGAGCCCCTCAAAGTGACTGGAATGACACTTCATAATAAATTTTATTATCTTATTTTATTCCATCTCATAATAAATTTTATTTTTGAAGAAAATATGAAATAGATTCTTTTTGAGATTGATTGAGCTCCCTGTGTTTAGCATGTGTCTGGATGAAATAAGAAAAATAAAAATCTTGTACGCAATGTAACCTGCCCCAAATAGTTACTGTTTTAACCCTTATCAATCTTTCATTGATAAAGGCAATTACAGTTACTTTCCCGAAATGAAGTGTATCTATGCCATGATATTTTCAGATTTAATCTGCATTTTAAAATCTCATTGCCCTACCAGGAGCTGTCAGTAATCTAAGATAGTAACCTGAATGATAATTAAAAGATATTTCAATGCGATTGTTAAATGGAAGCTATCATAACCATCCAAGAGTAGTTTTTAAACAGTTTTAAAATGATTTCAGTTGTTAAATCTAAAAAACAAAAACAAAAAACAAATGAACAACAATAAAAAAAACCTAAAGTTTTTCATAATAGAATTAAACTAGCTAAGACTCACCCTAAATAGTGGGCAATAGATTAATTTAACAATTAAAAAAATCTCAGTTAGAAGAAAAGTGTCTCAGATAGTGGAAGTAAAATCTCACCTTAGCCACACCAAGTGGCATTTTAAACAATATTTTCCATGAAAAACTTAGCGATGAATGTGTGTGTGTGTGTTTATTGGTAAGAATCTGTCTTTGAATTTGGCTTTATCCTGATGTACCATCCATTTTTAAAAATTTACACTTGAATTCCATTGCATTTACAGCATCTACATTCAAAAGATTACTCACCAACCTAGCTCAGGTTTGATGGCATTTAACAACTATAATTATACTTTTCAAGTGCTGTACCAATCTTCACTATTACATTCTCTGGCAGGGATATTAGCTTTCAAAAATGCCGAGAAGCTCGTAGAAGTAACATTTGTATAGATGGGTTGTACTTAAGTTTGATGACAGTTATCTTGTTCATACCACACTAAAAAGATCAATCTCATTAAAAGTGTATTACAATTGGCAAATCTAAATGTAACGGACTAAATTCTATCATCAAATTTGTAGAAATGGTCTTAGATGTGAGTTACCTGGAGTTTTAAGATGAGAGATGATAAACATAAAGTTTTCTTACTTTTTGGGTAAATGTTGTTCAAGATTCAAAGATAGGGTGACGATCTGTCCTAGTTTGCACAGCACAGTCCCAGTTAATGCCTATTCTTTCAGCTTAATTGTTACTATCTTCTCCCTTCACTCTCAAAAGTTTCTTGAGATGGATGATAAATTATAGTACATAGTCACTCTATTTATGGATTATTTACTAAATATGGACAATCTGTTTTAAGTCATTCAATTCTTTCTTTCCACCACTTTCTTCCAATACCAGCTATGCAACAAGTTGAATACATTTGTAATAATAGTTAAATGAAAAAATATATATTTGTTTACTAAAGACAATTGAAATTTAAATAATGCAACTATCCAGGTTTTTTGTCATCTTTGTGAATTTGACCTAATGATACTATCACAGCACTAGCAGAACAAGTGTGGTAAAGACCAGTAGCTAATTTACAATTTTTCTCCTTGTAAAATAATTTTCTTGATCAATAGTGATGAAATTCTTAGAACTACATATCACAGCTTTTTTTCTGTTTAATTTGTTATGTATTTTTAACACATCGAAATATAAAACATAACATTTAAATGGTTCAGATTTCCACTAACCAGCTATTCTTTAAATATTAAAAAAACAACCTGCACATAAAATTTTATTTTTATGCATGGTGTATTTATCAATTGTTGTGTAACAAATCACTGTGTAGTACATTAGTGACTTAAAACACAGACTTTTTATCATTTCCCAGTTTCTGTGGATCAGGTGTTCTGGGCTGGGGAGCCCGGTGTGGAGCTGAGACCCCTCACACCTCAGAGAGAAAGCTGCATCTGAGATATGCCTCTAGACTTTCAACTGCCCAGTGAGGATGGGGCCAACCCATGTCTTGTCTCTGCCCCTTCTACCAGTCTCTGCATGGCTTCTCTATATCCTTGGTTATAGGACTTCTGTTTAGCTAGTCTACAGATGGTTATCCATGTTGATTGCTCTAGAATTTAGTTGTCATTTTGGTGTTGCCATGGGAGGAAGTATAATGTTCAACTACTCCACCATCTGTATCAATAAGTTTTGTTACTAGTTTTTTATTTAATACTTGTGGGATAATTCATCAAATCGTCTATCTTCAAAAAGGGCTTCATTTGTACTTACGACATACTGAGAGGATCTTGCACATTTTATTTTCAACTAAAATATCAGTGACTTTATCACCTGACAATCCTGTTGTATCAGTTGATGCTTACTTTATTAATACTTCTATGTCGTCTTTTACTCAAATTTATGCCAGGTAGCAAGTAATACAATGAGATATCTTCAATTTAAGTGATGATATTTATAAAATTATTATTATGAACCTAATGAAAATATAATTTGTTTTCTTGAAACTTCTTTTTTCTGATTTCTGCTGAAGGGATATGCTGTTAAAGGAGATTCAAGGCACTCAAGTAAGTAACGTGTCATTATTGTTTTAGAGAATTTTGAATATTATAATGTTGTATGTAATGGCTATCCCTGAGGAGGTTTATTGGGTCTATATAAAAGCACTGTTCTCAGAATGTCTGCTGTGGGTGGATGTGTATCATGCAAATATAATAATATGTTTAGCAGCATCGATAGTCAGTTACAAGGCCAAGATTGGGAAGATGAATTGCAGGGTAGCTCAGAATGGCAAAAACAAACATTTTGAAACAAATTGTAGAAATAGTAAGTGGTACCAGTTTTGTACTATAAGTCACATTTTCATACCTGTTCAGATATTTTATTCAAAGCACTGGAGCATAATTTCTTATTCTGACTTAGAGCAGAGTCATCATCTCCTCTGTCAGGGTCTGGACTCCTGGAGGGCAGGAAAATGGTTCATCAGTCTTACTTGTGTCATACACACACCACCATTCTGTACATTCAAATGATTGATTTCCTTAAGACAGTGACAGCTCAGAGGTAGGGAGCAAAAGTGTAATGAAAACTGTGTATATAACAGTTATCTATTGTATGTACATAACTGAGTATTAAGACTCTGTGATTAGCAATGAAAAGGGAATCTCCAGGTGAGAATGGATAGCTGGACTAATGCCGCTGACTCCTTCCATGGTGATTCTTACCTCTTGCCACATCCTCCACTATCCTGACCTGAGGGGACAAGAGTTAGGGATTTGTTGGCCAGCTACACTTTGCCAGGAAGCTCTTCTGGATTTTTTTGTTTGTTTTTTGTCAACTTTGGAAGATTAAGGTTTAATTTATTGAGGGAATCAGTTGGTCTTCCTTTCAGGAATCTGCTATTTCTGTCCCACTACAGCACTGGATTTACCCCCATCTAGGTTTTTCAAACCTGGTGTCTAAAGTCACTGCCCCCAAGTTACAATTTAGAATCATACCCTAACTTTACAGAGGAGGGAACACTGCCACTCAGAGAGATTTAATGACTTGGCTGAGGTTAAAAAATGGGTCATCTTGAATGTGAGATAGAAACTGATTCTTTTCATCATATTTTATGGGTTTCTTTCCATGTGACTGCGATCTGTTCTCGGCTGATTCAACCCTGCTTATCTTCTTCAGATTCTTTTGCAGGAGTGTGCCATAGATCAGCTTTCAGTGGCAAGAATTTCATTTGTTTTTATGTGTAATGCTCTTTTGGTTCAGTACATCTTCAGAGGTATCATATGTTTGGTGGCTTTATTTTATTATTATTTTTTGGCTGCTGCTGTTTTTTTTTATGCTGTATTCTCAATTTTTATCTAACTATTCTACTCTTACTAGTCTTTCTATTTTATTTTTTAAAATTTGGTTGGCTCTGTAATGGACTTATCTTTTGTCTTTATTGACCTTCATTATGAAATTTGATTCTTCTTTTAAAATTCTTTTTATATTTTCTTGTCTTGCTGTTTCCATCCACAATCACTACAGACATCATCAATTTCAGTCCATCCTGCACACTACTAACCAAATCTTTTGGAACACACATTTTATCACTTTACTTTTCTTTTCAAAGCTTACAATTCAGAATGATAGTCCTAAAGGATAAACAGAGATGTACAATATTTTCAAACACAGTTCTGGCAACATTTATGGAAGAAATAATGATGGTAATTAAAAATCTGAGGAGCCTTCCACACAGAAGTTTAAACTTCTGGTGTGGAATATGTCCAGGTGAGTAACAGGGGAGATGACAAGACCAAGGGAAAACAGCGGATGATAAATGGAAATGACTCCACATAGCTTCAAGGATCCTAGCATCTTTCCCCAAGGCAGCCATCACAAATGAGAATACTCTTTCCAAAATGCCCATCGGGTCTTCCTGGTTAGTCTTCTCAGTGTCCAATAATGTCTCTTGAATGACATACGATGAAGTGTGGTATCTCTACCAATATTCCTAATACATGTATTCAGAAATTGAAATCCTAAAAACCCAGCTAAGGATAAAGGAAATGAGAGACGTGAATGTGGAACACTGCATCTAAGTGCCTAAATTTCTCACAAGCTGAGCACTGTGAGATAGCAGGGACAGTTGGTAGTGCTTGCGGATCCTGTGTGTATCTCCTTAGAATGTTAGAGAGCAGGACACTGGATTAAGAGGGGACCCATCACTTTATAGCATTATTACGCTGAAAAAAAAAAGCCTATCAATCACTAGGATCTGGGCTAGTAGCTGGAAACAGCATCCTGTTGTTTAGACTTGAGAAGAGGTTTGAATAAACACCATGTGAACACAAATTATCCTAGAATTATGGGTTTGGAAAATTCAAAGTGAAGAGAACCCTTTCCCTCTGTGAGAAGGAATAGACAGAACACAATCAACAAGGAAACTCTGGAAAAAGTTCTGTAAGACTCAGGAAAGGAAATATCATCTTGAAGATGCAGAGGAAGAGGAAATCTCAACAATGGATTTATTTCGGAATCCAGAGAATCCTTGATGATCTCTATAGGACACAAGAAGAATGTTTTCTATGAAATAGAGAAACGTGAAAAAAGAAAACAAGATGAAAAGAAGACTAGATGAAAATGTGGACTGATGAGGTACGAAATGATTTTAAGAAACCTAAAATGCTATGGCTGTGAAGTAATAAATGCAGACATGACACTGTGGACAATTACATTAAGTCAATTATTGATTTGAAGGATGGACATGAATGGCTCTCTCAAAGGAACAAAATAAGACAAACACAAAATAAGGAAAGAGAAGGTAAATTGGATGAAGAGATATAGCTAAAGGTGATATCCCATATTTCTAAAAATATAATAAATATAATATGTAAAATTACATAGATGTGTCCCGAATTAACTATATGTCTGAAAAAAGCAAATACAAAACAAATTGGATGTTTTAGGAGAAATCTATTAAAGAAAAAACATAATAAGAAAATCTTGGCAATTTTTTGAGATGTCAGAAGTGTTCCTGCTAACATCCAACAAATTACTTGAAAAGGTATAATCATCATATTTCTTCTCTGTAAAAACATCAGAGGATAATGAAATAATAACACCTAAAGAATTTACCAAAGATATTATTAAAACTACACAAGTGATAGACTGTGCAGCACCTTACAAGCATTCTTTTATTTCCTCCTTATGACTATGAGCATCCTCTGAGGCAATGATACCTAACAAAACTCAAAGCTCATGGTGGCACGGTTGTTATTCACATGTGAGGGTATATGTAAAATGACCTTGGCATTGTCCTTGACTACCTCCCTTCTTTAGAATCTCACATCCAATCCCTCTACAAATTATTTGGCTACATCTTAAAAATGTATCTAGAATGCATCTCTTGCTCACCACACCCACTGCTATCTGGCCCAAACTACAACTATTTTCACTTATTTTACTGAAACAGCCTTTGAACAAGATGGCCTTAATGTTTTCATCAGTTGAACTAAACTTTAGATGGAATTTTTCTTTATAGTGAGAACTTTAACAGCATAAAAAAACAAAACAAAACATGAAAACTACAAAAAAAAATCAGTCAGAAGTGAAGACTACACTAACTGAAATGAAGAATAATTGACAAGAAATCAATAGTGGAGAAGATGAAGCTGAGAATCAAATCAGCAATTTGGAATATCAGGAAACAAAAACACCCAATTAGAGCAGCAAGAAAAAAAAATATGAAAAAATGAGGATAGTGCCCTGGCCAGATAACTTGGTTGGTTAGAGCATCATTTTAAAGCACAAAGGTTGCTGGTTCGATCCCTGGTCAGGGCAATGCAGAAACAGATCAATGTTTATGTCTTTCTTTCTCTCTTTCCCTTTCACTTTCTTTCTGAAATCAATAAAAATTAAAAAAAAAATGAAGATACTGTAAGGATTCTGTTGGGACAACTTCAAGAATACCAATATTTCCAACATGGGAATGCTGGAAGAAGAGCAAAGAATTGGAAATAAAAAGAAAAAAAAATTCCCAGCCTCTCTTTTCCTGAACACTTACTTTAGAAAACTTGTAATTGTAGCCTGACCAGGTGGTGGTGCAGTGGATAGAGCGTTGGACTGGGATGTGGAACACCCCGAGGTCGCCAGCTTGAGCATGGGCTCATCTAGCTTGAGCAAAAAGCTTACCAGTTTGTACCCAAGTTCGCTGTTCGAGCAAGGGGTTACTTGGTCTGCTGAAGGCCCACGGTAAAGGCACATATGAGGAAGCAATCAATGAACAACTAAGGTGTTGCGACGGCAATGAAAAACTGATGATTGATGCTTCTCATCTCTCTCTCTTCCTGTCTGCCTGTCCCTATCTATCCCTCTCTCTGACTCTCTCTCCGTCCCTGTAAAAAAAAAAAAAGAAAGAAAAAAAGAAAACTTGTAATTGTAAAAATGCCTCTTTCAGACATAAGTCATTTTAAAAACCTTTTGCCAGTTTTACAACCAACGGATGCTTTCCTTAAGGATCTCCAAGCTATCTTTTTAAGGTGTAATCACCAAGGAAGATAACACCTCAGACTTCCAGTGGGTACCTTACTCTGAGTTCTAGAACTAGCTTTTATCTTGAAGATACATAGAAGTTTCCATTCCTTTAGGGAAAATCAATTAGCAAACAAAAATGGATTTTAAAAGCTCTTAAACACACCATACTATATACTATATAGATGATGTATTTTAGAATTGTGCCCCAGAAACCTATATTATTTTATTAACCAATGTAACCCCATTCAATAAAAAACAAATTTAAAAAAATCTCTTAAAACCCGTACTGATTTTTGTTTTAGTGGAGGTGAGCTCAGACTGTTTTTAGATCTCTCTTAGTAGTAATCTAAAAGAAATTTTAGACTACTGAAAGTAGTAGTCTTGAAAGAAATTTTCCCTGTTTAACTTTGTCCATTACAATTTTTATTTTCTCTCCCTACTTCTATACCCTCTGCTTTATTGAATTCTATTCTCAATTGAGCAGCCAGAGTGACAAGATCATGTCACTCCTCCGATCAAAACTATCTAATGGCTCCTAATTTCAAAGAGAGAAAAACCAGTCTTATAAAAGTTCCAATGCATGACTCAAAATTTCCCTGCATTAACTTTCCAATGTCATGTCCTACGTTTCTCAAATTCACTCCACTTCTAATCACATGGTTCTCTGTGCACTTCCGAAACAACGTAGATGTGTTCCTACTGCGAGGCCTTTTCCTGGACCTGCTCTTCTGTCTAAAGAACTGCTTGAATAACCCCATCTTCTCCATCAAATTTTTGTTCCATTATTTAAAAGAATTGTTTTTATTGAATTTATTGGTGTTTATGCTTTTTCCTATTTTTTACTTTTCATTTTCTTTTAGTAAGATTTACTCTGACAACTTTATTTAATGGTGTGGTAAACTAGATAATTATACACCCCACCCCACCCCAAGATGTCCATAATCTCTAATCCCTGGAACCTGTGAATAATTTTCATATTTTCCCATGTATAAGATGCACATTTTTTCACGAAATTTAGGGTCTAAAAACTAGGTGCATCTTTTACAGTGGTTGTAGATCTTTTTTACTTGCATTTTCTGCTTTTTTTGCATGGGTAAGGAGTTGTATGAATTTTATGATAATAAAACTTGAGTTTAATAACTTATATAATACTTCCTTTTTTCAAATTTCAGGCCCCCAAATTAAAGTGCATCTTATACATAGGAGCATCTTATACATGAAAAAATACTGTACCTTACATGGTAAAGGGGACTTGCGGAAGTGATAAAATTATGGAATCTTGAGAGAGAGAGATTATACTGGATTATCTGAATGGGTCCAATGTAATCACAAAGACCCTTATAAGAGAGAAGTTGAAGGGTCAGAGTGAGAAAAGATGTGACAATAGAGACAGAGGTATGAGTGATGCCACCATGAGCCAACAAAGGCAGGGAGCCTTTAGAGGCTGGAGGAAGAAACGCAGTCTCTCCTTAGAGCCTCCAGAAGGAACATACCCCTGCTTACACCTAGATCTTAGACTAGTGAGAACCATTCTGACTTCTGACTTCCAAACTGAAAGACTATCAATTTATCTCTCTTCACCACTTGGGGACACAGCAAGAGGGCAGCCATCTACAAGCCAGAAAGAGAGCCTCACCAGAACCCATCTGTGCTGGCACTCTGATTTCAGACTTTTAGCCTCCACAACTGTGAGAAATAAATGTCTGCTGTTTAAATAAAATTCAAAAAAATTACCACAAACATCATCTTAAAACAACATAAATTCATTATCTAATAGTTTCCATGGGAGTTCAGGCATAGAGTATTTGAGTCTTCTGCTCATGGTCTCACCAGGCTGGAGTTAGGGTGCCAGCTAGGGTTCAGGATTTCTTCCAGCACAGTGGTTGATAACTGATTTCAGATTCTTGCACTTCTAGTTTAAGATTCTGTTTTCTTATAAGCTCTTGGCCATGAGTGTCTTTCAATTCCTAGAGGGTACCCTCAGGCCCTAGTCTTGGGTCATTTCATAGCACGGTGCTTACTCCTTCAAAGCCAGTAGGAGAATCTCTCCTTGGACTGCTAAACTGGGATTTTATAGAACAAAATCTGATAAATCAAAGGAGCAACTATCCAATCACAGTCACAGATTCTGCCCAAATTCAAGAAGAAAGGAATTATAATTATAAAGGCTGTGTACATCAGAGCAGCAAGAGTTTCGGGGAGCATCTAGGATTCTGCCTCCCATATGTGATCACAACTAATAGAATATGTGTAGCAAAAGGTTGGCAAGAACAAAAAAATGTTAACTGTTATTAGCCTTGAGTGTTGGCATTGTGAAGGAAGAAGCATTTCCTCCCACAACTCTGTAGTTTTAAAGGTCTTCTATGATTACATGTGTTAATTTTATGTATTCATTCAATTTTAACAAAATTTTTTATAGAATAGTGCTGAAGAAAAAAATAGTAGTAAAGGGTTTAAGAATAAAAGTCTAATTCAAGCTCTCTCTCTTCCTCTAAACTTATCCCTAGATCCTCTCTATAATTTAAATTACTCTTAAAATTTTGAGGTATTCTTTAGTAAGCGTTCTTCAGATTTTCTTTTTTAATAACACTATTTATCGTGAATACACCTACTGAGGTCTTAATTTTGGTAAATATATTTTTCAGTTCTAGGAATTCCGTGATTTTCTTCTCACAATGCTGATTCTTTACTTAACGTTTTCATCTTATTGTACATTTAAAGAAATCATCTTCCATGAGTTGATTTTTAACAAGGTCTAATGTTTAGCTATGATTTTGTTTCTCCTTTATTCTCCATTTGGCTGTTTGATCTTGTCTCCCAGCATGCCTGATAAATTTTAACCTAATGTGTGGAGCATGTGAGGTTTTGCTTTCCAGAAATTTTATCAATTTTGGCTCAAATAATCTCATAAAAATTCTCTACAGATTTGCATGCTTCTTACATGAATACCAGTATCCCGAGAGTAACAAACACTGTACTTAATTCTTGGCTGTCACTTTCTGTGTGGCTTCCCATCTTCTTGTCTTGCACTGGTTAGGAATTAAATAATGCCTTCAGGGGAAAAGTAAATTGGAAAGTTAGGCTTATTCTTCTCAGTCAGCTTTTCACTGGGATCATAGTCCCTTACATTCTGGATACTTTGGTAACACTGTCCTTCAGTTTTTTTTTGTCTCCCCAAAAGATTGCTGAAACTTTGAGTCACCAATGTTTCTTCTTTTATTTTCAGGGTTATTTTGACATTTGATTATGTTGCATACCCATTACCCAAAGTCAAATTGTCTTCCATCACCTTCTATCTGGTTTTCTTTGTGTCTCTCCCCTCCCCCCTCTCCCTCCCTCTCCTCCCTTCCCCCATGGTAACCACCACACTCTTGACCATGTCTCTGAGTCTCATTTTTATGTCCCATCTATGTATGAAATAATATAGTTCTTAGTTTTTTCTGATTTACTTATTTCACTCAGTATAATGTTATCAAGGTCCATCCATGTTGCTGTAAATGACCCTACATCATCATTTCTTATGACTGATTAGTATTCCATAGTGTATATGTACCACATCTTCTTTATCCAGGCCTCTGTTGAAGGGCTTTTTGGTTGTTTCCATGTCTTGGCCACCGTGAACAATGCTGCAATGAACATGGGGTTGCATGTGTCTTTATGTACCAATGTTTTTGAGTTTTGGGGGTATTGGTCTTGTATCCCCAAGCCACTTAGGAATTGGCAAATGTCTCCAGGGGAAAAACAGTAGGTATGTCAGGCTTCCCCAAAGTAGCCAATCCGTCAGCTCTCTGTTACTCCAACAGCTGTTTTGTGTTTTCCCTCCAGAATTTCTCTTTTTTTTCCCTTTCCTCTTTCATTTTATTTTTATTTATTTAATTTATTTATTGACTTTTTTAAAGAGAGAGGAGGGGGAGAAAAAGAGAAACATTGATTTGTTGGTTGTTCCATTTAGTTACACATTCATTGATTGATTCTTTTGGGACTGAACCCATAATCTTGGTGTAGCAAGACGATGTTCTAAGCAACAGAGCTACCTGCCCAGGGCCACTCTTTTATTTTTAGAAGCAGAAGTTCACTACTTCTATTTTATCCCCCATTTTAATCATTATTACCTTTGTTTTAAAGGGTCACTGCTTAACTTTATGCACATGCTTTCTTTGCTCACCTTTCTTCTGAAATTGTTTTATTTCTTGCTGAAATACATTAGTTATCATCATTTAAATCTTTTTAGTGAGAGTCTATTAGTATTAAATTTCTCATTTTGTCATGTCTAAAAATGTCATTTATTAAAAAAACAACAGCACCTAATTAAAAATTTAGTTGGTTGCATCGTTCTTGGGTGACAATTATTTTGTCTCAATAATTTGAAGATATTATTATAGCACATGTTTGGTTTGTAATCTTGCTGGGGAGAAACTGGCCTTCACTCTAATCATCGTTTAAGTTGTCAGTCTTTTTTCTTTAGGTACTTTTAGAAACTTTGTTGTAACTTAGTCAAAATGTTCATTTTTTATTTCATTATGGGAATTTTCAAGCATGGGTAAAATAAAAGAGATTATATACATTGTCCCCAATCCTCCCCCTAGTTTAACAGTTAACTTTTAATCATTCTCTTTGTCTCTTTATTTGCATTTGTACAGTTTGAGATTTTTGGTACCTCCTGAACCTGTGAATTTATTTCTTTTTATCTGTCCTGGGCAAATCTCAGCTGTTGTCTCTTTGAATAGCTTTTTTTCTTTCACTTTCTTTATTCTCTCCAACTGAGATAGCTGTTAGGCAATTCAATCTTATCTGGTCTTCCAGTCTCTTCAATTTGGGGTTCCATTTTCTTATCTTTAACGCAGTCTGATTAATGAATTTAGCTCTGTCTTAAAGGTCTAATTCTCTCTTCAGCTGTGTCGAATCTGCAGTGTAAACGACCATTGAGTTTTTACTTTCAATTATTATATTTTCACCCTAGTAGTTCTATTTTTTAATTTTTAAAATAAGTAAGTTAATAATATATTTTTTAATTTTTATTTATTTATTTTAGTGAGAGGAGAGAGAAACAGAGAGAGAGAAAGAGAGAGAGAGAGAGAGAGAGAGAGAGAGAGAGAAAGGTAGGGAGGATCAGGAAGCATCAACTCCCATATATGCCTTGACCAGTCAAGGCTGGAATTTCAAACCAGTGACCTCGGTATTCTAGATCCATGCTTGATTCACTGCACCACCACAGGTCAGACGATTTAATATATTTTTAATCCTTGCTTACACATAATTTTTAGGAGCACAGATTCTGAAGCTAAACTCCTAGAATTTAGATATTGGCACCACAATTTATGCAGTGTACATTTAAGCAAATTTCTTAGCTTAACTTTCCTTTTCTGTAAAATGAATAGCACCTACTTTAAAGAGTTTTTGAGGACTAAATGAGTACATATATATAAAGCATTTAGAACAGTGCCTGCCTGTTAAAAAGATTATAAAAATGTTTGTTAAATAAGTTATCTTATTTTCTTTTTTATTTCTTTAAATACTTTTAAAAGTTATTTTTGTATTCTAATTTGGTTATTCTAATAGCTGCAATCTTTGTGTTGATAATTCTGCTGACTTTATTTCTGCTGGCTTGATTGATATTATCTTGTGCCACCATGTATTTTGGAAATGTATTTATTGTACTTGTTTCTGACAAATCTTAGTTTCTGAAACAACTGAAAGTCTGATTTGAAGGTATATTCCTACATTTGTTCTGTGTCTACTGATTTTCCCAGGTGCTCCTGTCCCTATGTACTTTAAGTTACTATTCTTGTTTGGGAAACTTAAACCAATTTGAGGGCAGATCTATGGTTATGGATTCTCTCTGGACATTATCTTCTCAATGAATGATGCTGAAAAAGAGACATTTACTCATACATTACTTTTGCTGGCAGAAAACTTTAATTCTAACATACTCTTTTACTTTTTAAGATCTCAAATGCTACCGAGAATAACAATTTTGAAGTGCCTTTTATGCATTTAAAATTAAGGAGGAAATATAAGTAAGGAAGATTATATGAAGGTGAGAGAACGTAACACAGGTATTGAATTACAGGATAGTTAACAGATTATGTGTTCTGTTGAAGGTGGTTATGGTTTGCTTGAAATGTGTATTAAACTAGATGCACAGAAACAGAGAATAGGGCTAGTTTAAAGCAAAGATAAAACTTTACTAAAAAAGTTCTATGCCTGGGGCATGATGACCCACCATGACCTACCCATATAGGAAATCGTGATCAAATCGCCCTGTGAGGTTACTTTACATAGAATCTATTTTGTCCGCCCACAGTTTCTTGTATAGTTGTCCCTCACCATATCATTGTTCACTTTTCATGGTCTCACTGTATCGCAGATTTTAAAATTGTATATATCTAATTTTGTGTAGCAGATTTTTTGCAAGATTGTGGGATTTTGCGGTAGATAGGTATTTTTATATATTTATTATTTTAAGTTTTGTGGTAAAATAAGCATAGGAAGTGATTATAGGTGTGGGAAATGTTTAGAAGAGTGTGGGGAGGGTTTATAAAGCCTTAAAATATATATAAATAATAAAATAAATATAGGATTAATAGTTTGCAGATTTTTGCCTATTAAGAGGGGTTCTGGAACCTAGCCCCCATGATAGATGAGGGACCACTGTAACCAGAACCACCTAAGGCAATCATGGCCCTAGAAGTAATTTAATTCTGTGGTTTTGGTTCTGTTTGGAACTATTAAGGTGTTTCCTTACTTTAATATAAACTTAGTTATAATTTAAGAATAAAATTTATCACAATTATTTTTGGCATGTGTGAACATTTTATTGACTTTTTCATAATGTATGTGCCATTTAATTGTAGAAACTGGAAGTCTTTTTAAAATAACTTTTGCTGTATATTAGTATTTTCTTTGGTGTGTGTATATGAGTTTGTGTAAATATGCATGTCTTTTTATTTTTTTCTTATATTTGATATGCTTATATTTTTTCTTATTATATTTGAAATGGCTATTCTTAATTTTCAATAACTGTTCAAACTTTAATGTTATTCACTGATTCCCTCCTGTAAAATTTAATAAAAATATAAGCTTGTGCTGCTTTACTTTTTGCCATCTTCCTCTATTTCTGAATTTTTATCATGTTAGTATTTTCATTACCTTTATCTTTCTCCTAAACTAAAAGGGCCCATCTTTTGCTTCTGTAACTTGATTCTTGTGTCCATTTCTTCTACCTCGGTGACTTTCTAAATGAACTTTCTCTTATAGTTTGAGTTTTGGCTCTGAATTCTTTCATAGCCAGAACACAACTATAGCGGTTGTTGACCCCATGGGTCTTACACCTGGTGCTATTTTTGTTCTTGTGGCCATCAACATTACAAACTTAACCTCAACGTGTCAGCCAGTCTTGGCTGTTATCTGAAGGTTCAGAGGGGAAATCAATTTACAAGCTCATTTAAGCTGTTGGCAGAATTGGTTGTAGGGCTGAGGCCCCAGTTTTTTTGCTGGTTGTCAGCTGGAAGCCTCTCTCAGCTCCTCAAGGCTCTGCCTACATTTCTCATCATCCTGTCCTTTCATCTTTTACCAGCAATTGTGCACTGAGTCCTTCTCATGCTTTAAATCTCTCTGATGTTTCCTTCTGTCTTCATCCAAGAAAGTTTCTTGCTCTTAATAACTCATGGGGTTAAATTGGGGCCAGGTAGATAATCCAGGATAATCTATTTTAAGATCTTTAGCTTTAATTCAATCTGCAAAGTCTCTTTTGCCACTAACAAAGCATATAGGTTTTAGGGATTAGTGTACAGACATTTTGGGGAGTCATTATCCATCCTACCACACATATTAAAGAAGATGGTTATATTTCTTAACACATTTCAACCCTAAGCCTTCATGCTTACCAGATCTAGGTTGTTACTCTTCTGGAAGAAAATACACCATATCTAGAGTGGTCTCTTTGACTTTTGGACACCATTTCAAATAGATTATATTATTTTCTTGCTTAAAATATTGTAGTAGCTTGCTGTTGCACTCAATAAAAAATTTAAACTCTTTTCCATAGCTCATGATGTGGACCCTAATTACTCTGTTCTAATCTCAACCCATTCTACTCTCCCTGTTACCATGTGTGTCTAACAACATTGTTCACTCTTTGTTTTTTAAAATTGTCTAAACTTGATCCTGCTTCAGATCCTTTGTATTGATCTTCCCGCTATATCAGATATTCTGCCATGATCTTGCCATTCCTGTCTCTGTCTTGTCAGTTAGGCTCTCATTAAATATCGTTTCCTTATAGATGCCTTTATTGGCTATTGACATAGAAATGTCAAAACCTGTAGAGAATTTTTATGAGATTTATTTGAGCCAAATTGATGAGATGTGTTAGGGAACAAGATCTCAAATGCTCCCAAGAATAACTAAAAGTAACAGTTCTTTATACATTTGAAATTAAGGAGGAAAGGTAAGGAAGATGGCATGAGGATGGGAGAAAGCAAGCAGGGATCAGATTATAAAATAGTTGAGATTTAAAGATTACAATTCAGAGTTGTAGCTGGCCTCATCAGTGAATAGATATATAAAAGTGAATCTAGTAGTTTTATAATCACATGCCACCAAATGGCTTTAGAAAAAGACCAGGTTCTTGAATAATTTTGTTAGTGATGTTGGAGAGTTGTCCCCATTGAACTACAGAAGTTAAAAAGATCACTCAAACCCTGGCAGGATGGCTCAGTGGAATAATTTTGGCCTGGCATGTGAATGTCCTGGGTTCGATTCTTGGTCAGGGTGCATGGGAGAAGCAACCATCTGCTTTTCCACCCCTTCTCTCTCTTCACATCCCACAGCCATGACTTGAGTGTTTCAAGCTTTTTTGACCCCAGTGTTGAGGATGGTTCAGTGGCCTCCACCTTGGCCACAAAAGATAGCTCTGTTGCAGAGCAATGAAGCAATGCCCCAGATGGGCAGAGCGTCAATCCCTGTAGGGGGCTTGCCAGGTGGATCCTGGTGGTAGCGCATGTGAGAGTCTGTCTCTCTGCCTCCCTCCTCTCACTTAATTTAAACAAAACAACAACAACAACAAAACAATCAATGCATTCAGAAATGCTGTCTAGGTTCCAATACTGGTTGGTGATAAGAAAGTTGTTTCATCTCTTTCTTTTTTTAATTATTTTTTATTATTTAATTTATTGTGTTTACATAGATTGTAGTGTCATATCTTTCTTGACCTTCCATTTCTTCTCATGAGAAAGAAGGGACCTGGATGATATGATCTCTGCTTATCTTCTACTTAAGAACTAAATGATTTTGAATTCTGAAGTCAGTTTGAGATTAACACATTTTAAAAGTTCCTAGGCTGTCTAAGCCGGTAGTTTTCAAGTGTGGTCAGCAGATCTCTGGAGATCTCTGAGACCATTTCCGCAGGTCTATGATGTCAAAAGCACTTTTTGAAAATACTAATGTTTGCCCTGACCTGTGGTGGTGCAGTGGATAGAGCGTCGACCTGGGAACACCGAGGTCGTCAGTTCAAAACCCTGCACTGATCTGGTCGGGGCACATGTGGGAGTTGATGCTTCTAGCTCCTCCCCCCTTTTCTCTCTTTCTCTCACTCCGTGTCTCCTCTCTAAAATGAATAAAATAAAAAGAAATTAAAAAAATACTAATATTTTGTTGTATTTTTCACTATGTTGACATTTATACTGATGGTGCAGAAGCAAAAACTATCATACCCTTAGCACCAATAAAGACAATGGCACCAAAGTGTATAAATAGTTATTTTACTCTTCAGGGCATTACAAAAGAGATTCACATAAAAAATATTTTTCTTCTAAGAGTACACTTAGTGAAGCAGAAAAAAATTATTAAATTATTTTGCATGACAAAGTGGGAACTAGGTAAAAACACTTCTGTTACATGCCAAGTACCAATGTATGGTGGAAGAACTTGTGCAATTGAGTTGCAAGCTGCATCAGCCACTGATTTATAGAATATCATCTTCTACATGAAAGAATCACAGAAATAGTGTGGTTATCAGACTTGGTTGGGTATCTGGCAGATATATTTTTAAGTTTGAACAAAGTGAACCTGTCAGTTCAGAGAACATCTGTGATGGTATTTGTTATTAAAGATAAAGTGAGCTTTCAAGTGATATTAGAATTTTGTAAAATTTGTATCAATTTCCCAAACACTTAAAAACTTTTTGATGAGATCAGTGATGATATTAATGAATGTCGTTTTAAAATATTAAATAACAAAATGTGTCAACATTAGAAGAGTTCAGAGATAACTTGGTGAATCAACATTTTCTAAATAAAAAATGCATGATATTACAATGCATGGACAAAATGTCTTATCAAAGGACAAAATGAACTAATAGACGTAATATAATAGCATAAACGGGTTTATTTGTATAGTTTCAGATATCACAATGCAACTAACATTTAGGAAACTACTTCTGGTTTAATTTGAGCATTATATAAAAAAACGTATCCAAACTTATTTCAAAGAACTTTAAAATTTTTCTTCCAACTATATAACTGTATAAGACTGTATTTTCTTTACATACTGCTCACAAAAATTAGGGGATATTTCAAAATGAATATGAAGCGATAAAATATCCCCTAATTTTTATGAGCAGTATATAATTTAACATATTCCGACAAATTGAATATAGAAACAGATATGGAGCTACAATTGCCTGCTCTCTAGGTGGATATTAAAAAAAAAATTTTTAAAGGAAAACCAGTTCTACTTTTTCCACTAAATTATTGATATACAGTGTGTCCGTAAAGTCATGGTGCACTTTTGACTGTGTGACCTGTTAAAAGTGCGCCATGACTTTACGGACACACTGTATTAAAAAGTGTAGTTGATTTTTATAAGATGTGTTATGTTTGCATGCGTTGGGTTTATTATTTAAAATAAATATTTTAATTTTTAAATATTTTTAATTAAGTATTTTAATTTTTTTCAGTTTTAATTTTTAGCATGAATAAATACAATCTATAAAAACAAAATCCTTTGGGATTCTTAATTTTTAAGAGTATAAAAGGTTAAGAACTGTTTGTGTAAGCAGAAACAAAAGATGTTTTGCTCAGTAGGACTATTTAAAACTTTTTTAAAATGTGGTAAAATACTCATAAAATTTCCTATTTTAATCATTTTTAAGTGTACAGTTTAGTGATATTAAATACATTCACATTGCTGTACAACCATCTCAACCATTCATCACTTTTCATCTTGCAAATGGCAACTCTGTACCCGTTCAACAGTAACTCTACATTACTTTCTCTCCCCAGTCTCTAGCAATCATCACTTTTATTAGTCAGGATTCTCCAGAGAAACAGCACCAATGAAAACAAAAGATTTATTATAAGGATTTAATTCATACGATTATGGTACAGTTGCAGTGTGAGTCTGAAAGCCTGAGAAACAGGAGAGCCAATGGTTTAAGTTCCATTTCAAGTATGGGATTAATAACCATAATATATAAAGAAATTCTACAACTCAACAACCAAAAATTAAACATCGCAAGTTAAAAATGAACAAAGGTCTTGAAGAGACATTTCTCCAAGGAAGATATATGAAAGGTCAATATACACATGAAAAAATTTCCTTAGCTTAACATCACTAATTACTAAAGAAATGAAAATCAAAACAATAAGATAAACATAACATTTATTAGAATGGCAACTATTTTTTAAAAAAATAACATGCATTGGGAAGGATCTCATTAAGTTCCACTTCAAGTTCCTTTGAGTCCAAAGGCAGGTGAAAACTACTGTCCTAGTTTGAAGACCATCAGGCAGAAAAGTAATGAACTCTCTCTTGACTTCACCTTTTTATTCTAGTCAAGCCTTCAGTGCATTGGATGAAGCCCACCCACATTGGGCTGAATAGTATTTCATTGTATATATGCCACATTTTGCTTATCCATTCATCCATTGATGGACTCTTGGGTTGTTTTCGCATTCTGGTTATTGTGAATAGTGCTGCTATGAGCATGAAGGTACAAATATATGTTTGAAATCCTGCTTTTACTTCTTTTGTGCATATATTCAGAAATAAAGTTGCAGGATTGAATGTATAGTAATTCAATTTTTCATATTTTGAGGAACCATTGTACTGTTTTAATAATGGCTGCGCATTTTAGATTCCCACTAACATTGCACACGATTCCAGTTTCTCCTCATCCTTCCCAATGCATGTTATTTTTTAAAACATAGTTGCCATTCTAATAAAATGTGAAGTGTATCTTATTGTTTTGATTTTCATTTCCTTAGTAATTAGTGATGTTAAGCACCTTTCCATGTGTCTATTGACCTTTCATATATCTTCCTTGGAGGAATGTCTCTTCAAGAGCTTTGTTCATTTTTAACTTGCGTTGTTTAATTTTTGGTTGTTGAGTTGTAGAATTTCTTTATATATTATGGGTATTAATCCCTAATTAGACATATAATTGACAATCATTTTATCTCATTCTGTGGTTTGCATTTTCACTCTGTTGATTTTGTCCTGTGATGCACAGAAGTTTTAAATTTTGATGTAGTTCAATTTGTCTATTTTTTATTTGGTTGCCTATGCTTTTGATGTCATATTCAAGAGATAATTGATAAATTCAATGTCATGAAGCTTTTCTCTTATGTTTTCTTTAAGTGGTCTTATTTTCTTTAGCTGTTATATTTAGGTCTTTGATCCATTTTGAGTTAATTTTTTTTGTGGTATAAGATAATGCTCCAACTTTATTCATTTGTATATGGATATCCAATTTTTCCAACACTGTTGAAAAGACTGTTCTTTCCCTATCCATGGTTATGGCGCTCTTGACAAAAATCATTTGACCCTGTATGCAAGGGTTTATTTCTGGGATCTCCTATTCTATTCTATTCTATTCTATTCTATTCTATTCTATTCTATTCTATTCTATTCTATTCTATTCTAATTTCATTATTTGTCTGTATGTCAGTTTTTATACCAGTACTAGACAGTTTAATTATTGTTGCTTTTTAATAAGTTATGTAATCAAGATAGTTTTGGCTACTTAGGTTTCCTTAATATTCCATAAGAATTTTATGATAGATTATTCTATTTATAAAATAAATGCCATTGTGGTGTTTTTGTTTGTTTGTTTGTTTTATTAATTTTAACAGGGTGACATAGATCAATCAGGGTATATAGGTTCAGGGAAAACATCTCCAGGTTATTTTGACATTTGATTATGTTGCTTACCATCACCCAAAGTCAAATTGTCCTCCGTCACCTTCTATCTGGTTTTATTTGTGCCCCTCCCCTCCACCTACCTTCTCCCTCGCCTCCCCACCCCCTGAGGGGTAGCCAGCACACTCTTGTCCATGTCTCTGAGTCTCATTTTTATGTCTCACCTATGTATAGAATCATATAGTCCTTAGTTTTTCCTGATTTACTTATTTCACTCAGTATAATGTTATCAAGGTCCATCCATGTTGTTACAAAGGATCCGATGTCATCATTTCTTATGGATGAGTAGTATTCCATAGTATATATGTACCAGAGCTTTTTCATCTACTCGTCCTCTGACGGACACTTGGGCTCCATTGCAGTTTTGATAGGAATTATATTGAATCAGTACGTAACTTTGGATAGTATTGACATCTTTAACAATATTGACTTGCCATTTGTGAACATGAGATATCTTTCTACTTTTTTGTGTCTTCTTTAATTTGTTTCAGCTACATTTTATAGTTTTCAGAATGCAATTTTTTTGTCTCCTTGATTAAGTTTATTTCTTAGTGATTTTTTTAATGCTTCATTACATCTGGCTATTGTTGACACTGAGAAACAATTTCTTTTTTCATTTTCTGTTGCATGAGGTTTTAAAATAGTTTCTATATAATTCTGCATCACTGACTCCAAATCTGAAATCTGTTTTTAGGTGAATGCTCTAATTATTCTGCAATATTAATTTATTTTTGTTACAATTAATGGCATGCATTGGTTTCTAAATGGAGTTAAAAGGCAACAACTCTTGTATTGAACATATAACCACAAGGCAAACATCACTTTTACATAATTGTTGTTGTATTTAATATAAAAAATTATTATCTGATAAAAACACCCTCTTATTTTGTTTTAAGATTGAATCATGGCTTCTTCAAGTAGGCGCAAATGTAAGAATAGTCCTGACACTTTCTGTTATATATGTGGCTATTACACACTTCAATATCAAAGGTGCAACATTTCATCATTTGTGATACGTGCATTTATTGCCTATCTTCAAGTTCCCCTTGGCAATCAAGACAAGAATTGGGTTCCTCATATTGTGTGTCATAATTGTGAGGAAATGCTTTGTGACTGGACAAAAGTAAAAGGCAAAGGAATTCCTTTTGGTATTCTCACGGTTTGGCATGAACCTAAGCACCACAGCAGTGACTGTTATTTCTGTCTGATCCATACAAAAGGCATCAGCAAGAACAAATGGCATATGATCGCATATCCTAATATTCCTTCAGCAATACGACCAATCCCACACTCTGAGACACTTCCGGTTCCAGTTTTCAATGGTTTTTTTCTTCTAAGGATGAAGAAAGTGAACATGGTGATCAAGTGTATTTTGATAAGATGCGTGAGGAAATGGTTGTAGAATCTGAAGGATCTTCTTCTGATGCCAAGCAGTCATTAATTCCTCAGCAGTTTAGCCAACCTGAATTGAATGACTTAGTAAGAGATTTGAGCCTATCAAAGAAAGCAGCTGAGTTATTAGCTTTCAAGCTTTAAGAAAAGAATGTACTTCAATGGTCACCTAAAGTACCCCATTTCAGTAAGCGAGAACAAAATTTTTGTGGACTTTTTTTTGAAGACAAACACTTTGTTTACTGTCGTGATATCAGTAGTCTTCTCAGCCAGCTAGGTGATACCACTTACAGTCCAACAGAATGGCTGCTATTTCTTGACAGCTCTAAATGGAGTCTGAAATGTGTTCTCCTACACAACAGTAATTTTTATGCAGCGGTTACAATTGGTTATTCAACTCTTCTGCGAGAAGATTATACAGTGTGTCCGTAAAGTCATGGTGCACTTTTGACTGGTCAAAAGTGCACCATGACTTTACGGACACACCGTAATGACATAAAAATTGTCCTCGACTTTCTGAAGTGTGAGGAACATAACTGGATCATTTGTATGAATCTTAAAATAGTAAATTTCCTTCCGGGACAACAGAGAGGGCTCACAAAGTATCCTTGCTTTCTGTGTTTGTGGGACAGCCGAGCTCGGGAGAAACACTGGACACAGAAGGAGTGGCCAAAGTGTGAAGCTCTGGAAGTAGGGATGCAAAATATTGTGGATGAACCTGTAGTTAATCGAGACAGGATCATTTTTCCCCCACTTCACGTCAATCTTGGCTTAATGAAGCAGTGTGTTCAGGCTTTGAATCGAGAAAGTGAATGCTTTCAACATATTATTTCTGCTTCCCCTGCCTTGTTTTTTGAGAAGATAAAAGCAGGTATATTTGATGGACCTCAAATTCAAACCCTCATATGTGACAAAGAATTTGCCAGGAAGATGAATAAGGAGGGGAAAGCAGCATGACAGTCTTTTGTGGTAGTTACAAAGAACTTCCTTGGCAACAAAAATGCAGAAACTGTAAACTTCTGGTTCAAAGGATGCTGTTGTCTTTCTGCGACATTGAATGTAACATGAGCATTAAAATTTACTTCCTGAACAGTCATCTTGATAAGTTTCCTGCAAATCTTGAAGCTAATAATAATGAGCAGACTACTGCTGGAGCCTCAAATGAGATTGTCCTCAACAAGTACACAAACGCAAGAGCTACAAACGCTAATTTTGCCTGAATAGAATTTAAATAAGTTTTGTGCAAATTTTATGATTAAAATAAGTGTTTTAATATGTTCTATTTCAAAATTGTAGACAAATTCTGATGCAATCATATCTTTTAGTGTATTTACCATATTATATAAATTATTATATTTTCACAAAAATCATGCCCAAGAAGACATTCTACTTCATTATGTTAAACTAAATGTTGAAAATTTTACAATAAGATGAAAACCTAAAATCTTGAATTGCAAAAGAACTGTAGCTTACATAGAAAAACTAATGTCAGATTTGAGATCAGCACACTCATGTAAGAACAAATGTTTTTGTGGATGCCACAAAGATTTTGTTTCCCAGTGATTATCAGCAATATTTAGAAACAAAGTCACTTTTCTGGGGATTAAAATAGAACAACACATGAATTTTATTCTCACTGTCTGGTAATGATGGTATATACACTGTACTGTGTACCATTAAAGTAATTTTCACAGAGTATTATTTGAGAATATAAGACCATTCTTTTTATCTTCATTTGAGATTTTGAGCATTATAATCTTGGTGGTTATATCTCAATGGATCCTTATTCTCAAAGGAAATGTAGGATTAAGGTGAAATAAAAGAGGGAGGACTAGGAAGAAAGTTAGAAGTACAAGGAAGAGCCCCTCAACAAGAAATTGGTGGTATGAAACAGCATACTGTATACAAAGAAATGCAAACAGCCCGGTACTGTCTGAGCAGAGGGTGCACCAGAAGGGGCATAGGAGCTGAACCTGCAAAAGCAGACAGGACCAGGTCTTTACAGTTTGGCCTAAACTTCTACTGCCCTTAAAATTCAGCTGTCACCAAGTCTAAGAAGCACTCCTGGACACATCTTCCTCTCTCCAAGATAGGTTAGATGCCCACTGCTATGCTCCATTAATAGTCTGAACAAACAATTCTTCCTTAATGCACTTAAAAGTTGTGTTATAATTTATATGTATGTTTACCATAGAACTTGGAACATACCAGTGTTTATTGAACTCTGAATTGGGTACACATTTTTGAACAGGTAACTTATATACAAACACTAACATTTAAGGAAGATAATTTTTGCTGCTTTTTATCTGACAGTAAGGTATAATTTAGCTTGGGGACAGGGAGAATAAACTGTGACCAGGACCAGGTCAGCATCGCAGCTCTGGAAATGAATGTAAACAGCCTAGAAATCACTTCATTTCACATATTGTCCTGGGGAAGCACAGAGTGAGGGCATATGTAAGTTGAGCTCCAGAGAAGGGCCAGTGTACACAAAGATTTTGGGTTGAGCATGAAACAGTCAAGTTCATTATCTCTTAGGTAAAATGCAATCAGAAGTGAGTCAGAGATGATACAATAAAAATAGCTGTCTAAATTTTTAAGAGAAATTTGAGAATTTGAAGTGCTTAAAAACAAAAGTAGCCCCTCACATACAACCCCCTGCACATGTGTCTTAGATATTAAGTCAAACTAAACATCTGTCTTTTCGACCTCCCCTTGAAAGTGCCCACACTCTGCTGCCAGAGTCAAGTGAGTGTCCCTTTCTGATGCCTGTCCATCTGTACCTACTGTGTAGTATGAAGGTTTTTGTCTTTTTCTTTGTCGTATCAAGGCAGAATCACTTTAGAAAATGGATTTCTCAAGAATTTCAGAGTACAGTATTAATCTTTAGTAGAGTAGTACAAAATAAAGTCTTCACTATTTTACTTTTCTTTTTGAATATAGAAAAGTGTGTAAAATTATTCAAGGTGACAGTAACCACCTTCAACTTTTTGCATGTCAGCAAAGCAGATTCTTTATGGAGTGACCTTGAATCACAACAGTAAAAAGAATCAGGTTAAGACTACTAAGAAAAAGTAAAGGTAACAAGAACCTAATAATGTAAATTCTTATAATTCACCGTTATACAAATCAGATATTACACAAAAGTGTATTGTTCTTTCTTCTAGGAAGCGTCCAGCAACGAGATAAAAAATGTCCCTGTTTCAGCTAGAATTCTAAAATAGTATTAGTTACTGTGTAGAATATAGTAAAAGTGAAGTAATATATAAATCAATACATGGACATATTATTTTTGTGCTTTATATTCATCAATTTTTTTACATAGGCTTTTGAAAGCTATTCCATTTATTATTCAGAGACCTAACTTTAAGAGAAAAGCAATATGTTAGGACTAAGTTGGTGACTTAGAGAATTTAAGTGTTTTGATTTTTCTTGAGATGTTTCTTAGTTTTATTTTAATATTTTTAAAAAAAGAATATAATCTTTGAGATATGTAGTTAAAGTAATTAAAATGAATTTACCTGTAGCATAACATATCAAAACCATAAATCTGCAGTATATATCCTCAGAACCAGAAAGGAAACAATTGAAAAACAGCCAGAGGTGATGATAAATAATATTAAAACCTTCATACTTTGCTATTAGGAGTCTTACAAGTTTTGAAGTGTCATTGCTACAAGCAGACATACAGAGTGAGGAGGGGAGATGATATGGCAGTTACTCAGGAAACACCTTTTCTCTAAAACACACACACACACACACACACTGTTTGGGCTGTTTCACATAGGACAAACAAAGCTAGTGAGCTTATATTTCCCAAGAACACAAGGGTTTACAGCTCAGTTTGATCACTGATGCTTGCTAGCACAGCTTGAGGCATCTGGAAAAGATTAAACCATGTGCAGGCTAATAAATGCACATTTAGAAAATAAATTATAAAAATATTTTAGCTCTGGACTAAAGAGGCCAAACTCTTGGCTCTTTAGAACAGTTCCCTAAGCAGCCTTGTTTCTCAATGATTCTAAATAGCTACAACTTTACAGTAGTTTGAATGTTTGAGTTAGGCCAGCATGAATTTGATAAATCAGGGTTTGTTATGACATAATAGAATTTTGTGTGTGTGACACCTATGTAGAAATTAAAACTATTATACTTCCTCATAAGCCATTTTATGTTTTTTTTGGGGGTAGGGATTTTAACTAGGACCTCTTACCATATAAGTCAGTTCATTAATTCCAAAGAGTGTTACCTGAACTAGACTCGTCATATACCACACAGTTAGTCAGTAGCAGAAATAAACTCTGACTTTTGCTCTTTATTACCAGTTTAACATGATTTTGCCATGCCTCATTTTTTTACTTTGTTTAATAAAGACAAAAAATTTTGCTACTACATTTGTTTGTATGTGACTGTTATAAGATCAGCCTGTCTTGGAAAGCCAAGTTAAATGGAGAAAGACCACTCAAATAATGCAAATTACTGTTCCCTCTTGGAGTTTAAAATAATGCAAGAAAGTTAGACTAAAATAAAGTATGGAAGAAAGAAGAAAAGAACTAGTTTATCAAGGACCTTTATGTGTCAGGTTCTGTGCTCAATATAATTTAAAATATTGTTTTTTTTAAAATTATTCCTGTGTTACAGATGAAGAACAAGAGGTTCAGTCTATATATAAACTGGTAATCAGCAAAAACAGAATTATTATTTTTTATTGGTTTTAGAGACAGAAAGAGAGACAGAGAGAGAAAGAGAGAGTGAGAGAGACAGAGAAAGGGGAATGAGGAGCATGTAGTAGTTGCTTTTCCTATGTGCCTTGATGGAGCAAGCCGGAAGGTTTTAACCAGCAACCTCAGCATTCCAGGTCGATGCTTTACCTACTGCGCCACCACAGGTCAGTCCAAAATCAGGATTCTAAGGGAAGCCTGTCTGGCTTCAAAATCACTGTACTTTCCACTACACGTCCAGGGACACACGGCCAGACTCACCACCTGTGGAAAATGCGTGATGCAAACTAAGAGCTTAAGAACAGCCAAGGGAGGAGGACAGTTGGCCTGGAGGGATGAGAAAAAGTATGCTTAGAAAGAATGTTTTATAGATTTCCCAAAAAGAGAATCTTGGTAAGAGAAGGGAGAAGAAAAGTTTATCCAGATTTCAGTCACCAACTATTATAAAAGCTTATGATCGTTATATGAAATATTAGTATTTTCAATTTTGGAAAGATGGCCATAATGACAGGAAATGCTTTTATTTTAGCAGTGTGTATACTGACCAGCCATATGTTCAGGGATTCTTCAAAATTTAGCAGATATAAAAATTTCCCAGAAAAAAATTCAAATTTGGAATTTTTATAAAACAATAGAAATTGAATCAC
The DNA here is from genome assembly GCA_037038555.1 of Rhynchonycteris naso. Taxonomy (NCBI): domain Eukaryota; kingdom Metazoa; phylum Chordata; class Mammalia; order Chiroptera; family Emballonuridae; genus Rhynchonycteris; species Rhynchonycteris naso. Next base: position 23,891,391 of record CM073000.1, read on the forward strand.
TTATACAAATGCATATATTTATACAAGTGAATATATTTCTCTGCATACTGATGTTAAATAAGTAATGTTAATATTAATAGTGGTAGTTGACATTGACTGAGAACTTCCCTTGGACAGCACTGGCATGAGCTAATGACATGTGCCATTTCAATAAATACTCAGAATAACAGTATGAAGTATTATTATTATCCTCACTTTACACACAGGTAAACTATGATTTAGAATATTTAAGTGCCCTGGTTGGGTACCTCAGGCAGGGGTAGTCAACCTTTTTATAAAAACTGCCCGCTTTTGCAGTGCTGGTCAACCTGGTCTCTACCGCCCACTAGTAGGCATTCCAACTTTCATGGTGGGCGGTAGCGGAGCAACTAAAGGGTGCCATGATTGGCCCACCGTGAAAGCTGGAATGCCTGATACACCAAGGTTGTAGGTTTGATCCCTGGTCACAGCAAACACACGAATCAACCAATGAATGCATAAATAAGTGGAACAACAAATCAATTTCTCTTGCTCTCTTTCTCTCTCAAAATCAAATAAAATAGTTAAGTAACCTAATTACAGTAATACAGCATGTACTAGATTTCTTTGTTTGCTCTTCAGGTTCATCTATAGCCTTCTGCATTCTTCTGTGAATCCTGGGAATGGACTGACTTTATGAGCATGTGGTCGATGCCATCCTGCTCAGAAAGCCCCCCATTTGGTTTAACTGCCTTGAAATTCTTAACAATTTTTAACAAAGCAGACCCTGCATTTTCATTTTGCACTAGACCTTGCAAATCATGTAGCCAGTTTTGTCTGAGCAGTGAATTCGTTTTGTTGGCATCAGCGGGCTCTCTTCTCTAGGATTTCAGGTTGCTGTAGCCAAAGGGAGGCACTGGAAAGGGATAAATGGGTGGAAAGAAAGTGTGACACTGGGATATTAATTAATCCACAAAACTGCAGCTCATTTGGTTTCTAAACAGTTTCTTTATTAAACTCTCCTCAAATGATCCAGTTTCAATGTGCCATCTGCTTCTTGCAGGGACTCTGACATACAGTTACATAAAAAGAAGGAAAAAAAATCTATGCATAATAATTAGAAAAAAATAAATAGCTTGGAGTTTGGCACATTATGACTTGAGGGGAAGACAACCTGAACCCTGCCTACTTGCATTCCAGCCCACGTCCCTTCTAATCCAGAGACACAGTAGAAGTCAGCTCGGGAGAGTGCGAGCCAGCTGAGGGAAAGCTAGGAACACGAGAGGGACCATTGTATGTGAATTTAACTTTCTAAAGCTATTCGTTCAGGTTCTGACAAATAACCTACAAGATTCCTTGCTTAGGCAAGCTCTAGAGGTTTAGAGTACAACTCTAGACAAGAAAGTGCTTGTCAAGGAAAAAAAGTGAGTTATTAACATTTACTTTATATTTCACTTTTGGTTTGTATGTTAAAGGCTTCATTTTTTACAATATTAAGATGTTTCAATCACCATTAGTTTTTCTTCCTTTACTGGAAAGTAAAAAGGTATTCTTTAAAATTCAACTTGATTATGTTTTAGTTTCTTATGATAGGAATTTCCTTTATAGACAGAGAAGCTAAACTACGAGGCATACTTCGATTGGATATTTATAGCTTTTATAAAATAGAAATGCTAATTTTGGAAATGTGCCTTTTGTATTTTCACACTTAGAGCGGTACTCCCACCTTATTAGCTCACTGGTGTTGACTTAAAGTGTGAAAGAGCGCTGGAGCTTGCAGTTAGGAGGTGCTACATTACTGAACAAGAGTAACAGAAGACTTTTACTTCAAAGGAAAATTAGAAATAATCATATACAGGGCTCCTAGTCGCTAAACTTTCATCTCATTTTATAAAAACAAACAAAGCACTGTCTTGCTTTAAATTTCTATTAAAAGAAAACAATATGCTTACTATAAATATAATGACAAAGGAGTTAATTTTTCTTTTTACCCTTACTTCCTTCATGAATTCATTGAGGCTCATGGCTTTTTTTTTTTTTACAGAGACAGAGGGACAGACAGATGGGAAGGGAGGAACATGAGAAGCATCAATTCTTTGTTGCAGCACCTTAGTTGTTTATTGATTGCTTGCTCATATGTGCCTCGTCTGGGGGGCTCCAGCAGAGCAAGTGACCCCTTGCTCAAATCAATGACCTTGAGCTCAACCCAGAAACCTTGGGCTTCAAGCCAGCTACCTCTGGGCTCAAGCCAGAAAACCATGGGAGTCATGTCTATGATCCCATGCCCAAGCCAGAGACCCTACGCTCAAGGGGGTGAGCCCATGCTCAAGCAGGTGACCTTGGGTTTTGAACCTGGGTCCTCTGCATCCCAATCCAATGCTCTATCCACTGTGACACCGCCTGGTCAGGAGAGGCTCATGGCTTTAAATACCATCTATAGGCTAATTAGCTCACAAATTTCTATGTCTCGCCCAGTTCTGTCTTCAGAACTTCTGAATTTTATATATAGACAGCTCAATTTAATCTCTCCTCTTGGGTGATAAATTCACCCCCCCCCCACGCTGGGCTCCTGATTTATTCTGCAGAATTGCAGGCACCCATCTCAGCTAATGGCATTCATCCTTCCTACTGATCAGACCACGCCCTGATCAGTAGGTGTTTTTTTCTTTTCACATTCCATATTCAATCCATCAGGAAATTCTATTGACATTACTTCAAAATCCAGGTACCTTTTAACAAGTCTATTGCTACACTCTGACTTAACGCTACTATCACCTGTCTCCTGGATGCTGCAATATAGCCTCTTACCCATTTTTTATTTTTGTGTTTCTTAGCTAGTGTTGCTTTTGCTCCCCCTCCATTGATTCTTGACATAATATTAAGAGTAATTATTACAAATGTCAGTCAGGTTATGTCACTTTTCTGCTCAAAGCCCTGAAATGACTTCCTAGTTCATTAACAGTAAAAGCCAAAGCCTATGAGGCCTATGCTATCTGTCTCCTACTCCCTCCCCTTATGACCTCTGCTCAGAGCACTGGATATGCCATGCCCTTTCCTGGCTACTTCCTGTTCCACTCCATTCCTTTCCCACCTTGCTCTATTTTTCCTTATTCCATACCATCTACCATTTTTTAAAAAACTCGCGATGTAAATTAGTTATTTATTGTGTGTGTTATTTTTGTCTTTCACTGTTAGAATGTTAGCCTTACTGATTTATTACCCATTGCCTAAAATAGTGCCTGGCACTTAGTAGCCAACCAATACCTCTTAAATGACTGAAAGCCTTATTTTCATTACCCACCACCGAACTACCTATTTAAAGGCTTGTGTAGGGAGGTAGTTTTATGACTAATCTATTTGCATAAACAAATTTCAGATTGGTACCAGGTCTTTTCTAAATACAGGGAGTCCTTAGGTTACGACAGTCTTGATATACAATGTTTCAAGTTTATGATGCTCATTCCCATAAAAACTTTGAAAAATCAAGATTTGAGTGTTTCGGCTCATGCCGGTTAGCATCTTACTTATGGACTACATGGACAAGCTAGCTAGCTGGTTTGTGTATGGCAGGAGAATATGCAGTAACACTGCGTATGAGGGAGGGAGTTGGAGTCCTCTGGCATTCTTACCTATGCCATTTTGGACTGTTGTAAGGGCAACTATTCCTTTTGTGTTGATTTGTTTGGCAACTTTCTAGCCCTTATCATAGTCCCTAAATGAAAGTCAGGGTTTTCAGATGGTAGTGCTTCAAAGAAAAGAAAAGCCATCATGATGGATGTCACAGAGCTGCTGGCATCACATGGAGAGAAGCTGTCTGCTGAAGACCTCATTCAGCTGGAGAAGCAGCTGATTGAAGAGAAAGAGATAGAAATGCCACAATCCAAGAGATTTACTAACAAGATTTGGCAGAAGGTTTTTCTATGGTGGAGAATGGGCTGGCAGAATTTCAGGCTGAAGACCCTGATGATGACAGATTCAGTAAGGTGTACAGAGCTGATATGGATGCCTTGCAATGCTATAGGCAAATTTTGGAAGAGAAGAAGTCATAACCTTTCAGAATAGCCTGGAACAATTCTTTAAGAAGGTAGAGAGGCCTGGAGCATATCCTGTACCCTCTACATCAGCTGCTTCTTAAAATGAAACACCTGTGGCCCAGGTAGAATCATCTCCAGCATCTCCTGCATGTTCCTTAGACAACCCTGACTCACCTGACCTAGTATCTCCAGCACCTTCTGCTGGTTCTCCTGCCTCTCCAGCTTCCTCTTAATAGGTCACTCTCTCCCACCTTGCAATTCCCCTTCCAGTGTGCAAACCAATCACAAGAATAAAGGTAAGGAATTTTTTTACACTTATTTTTTGTCATTTTTTTTGTTACTACAGTACAGTGTACAGTATAGTATATTTATGTCCTTTTCCTTTTCCTGTGGCTTAGTTTTGTGTTTTTATGTTCTAGACTATAATTTTACAACTGTGTTAGGATAGGTAAGTGACTTAGACTAGGGTGTGTTTCGATTTACACCAAAATTCAGGTTATATCACTGTCATAGGGACGAAACAGTGTTGTAACCCGAGAACCCTCTGTATAGAAAGATCCTGAGAATTATTTTAAATGAACCAGAGTTAATATTTCCTAGTAGAAACCTAATAGTGATTATTTTTCATTTCTACTGTGAGAAATGTTTATGTACAAGGATGAAAATGAGTTTTAGGATTAGTCAGATTTGAGTTTCACCTTTACCTCACAATGTACAAGGTGAAGGGCCTTGCACAAGACCTGGACCTCTCTGAACTTTAGTGTTGTCATCTGTAATATGATTATAAAAGTGTTAGCTACTTTGTAGGGTTAAAGTCAGTAAGTTATTACATTTAATATGCTTAAACCATGCATGCTATGAAACCCAAGAGAACTCCCATCCAGTGCATTTAATTCAGAATGTGGCTAAATGGGCTTCTTTTCTCCAAGGACAGATATAAACTTGATCTTTATTTCTGTTACTATTGGAGACATTTTTATTTTATTTATTTATTTTTTTACAGGGACAGAGAGAGAGAGAGTCAGAGAGAAGGATAGATAGGGACAAACAGACAGGAACGGAGAGAGGTGAGAAGTATCAATCATTAGTTTTTCGTTGCCCTCGCAACACCTTAGTTGTTCATTGATTGCTTTCTCACATGTGCCTTGACCACAGGCCTTCAGCAGACCGAGCAACCCCTTGCTGGAGCCAGCGACCTTGGGTCCAAGCTGATGAGCTTTTGCTTAAGCCAGATGGGCCCGCACTCAAGCTGGCGAGTTCGGGGTCTCGAACCTGGGTCTTCCGCATCCCAGTCCGACCCTTTATCCACTGTGCCACTGCCTGGTCAGGCTGGACATTTTTAAACACATTGTATTCTAATGAGTAGCTAAAAAACAGATAAAAACTGTTGCAAAATGAGGGAGATTCATCACTCAGACGGTGAAATTACTGTTACAGTAGGTGGATTGAGCAGAGGGAATAGATAAGTTCTCAGTAAACTAAATCTGAAAACAGGTTTGTCTTTAATGGAAATTTAATCAATGGAATGAGTTTCCAAGGTGCTAAATTAATTAAAATGATGACAGCAACCTTTTTCAGAAACTCAAAAGGATTTTTTGAGTCATGTGTAACTAATGTATATCATTAATTTGGAAATTTAGTATTATTATACTACTGATGTATTCATTTGGTTTATCCAGTATTTTTGAATTGTTATTTATTTATTTTTTATTCAGTGAGAGGAAGGGAGATAGAGACAGACTCCCACATGCACCCTGACCGGATCCACCCACCAAGCCCACTAGGGAGTGATTCTTTACTCATCTGGGGTGTTGCTCAGTTGCTCTGCAACCGAGCTCTTCTTAGTACCTGATGTGGAGGCCATGGAGCCATCCTTAGCCCCTGTGGCCAACTCGCTCTAATCGAGCCATGGCTGCAGGAGGGAAAGAGAGAGACAGAAACAGAAAGAGAAGTGAGAGGTGGAGGAGTGGAGAAATAGATGGGTGCTTCTCCTGTGTGCCCTGACCAGGAAACAAACCCAGGACATTTACATGCCAGGCTGACGCTCAATTACTGAGATCATTTTTGGATTAAATATGTATTCAACTTCCCTGAATAATACATAGAAATAATTCTTTTTGTTTATTTCAGACATAAAAAGTTTTTATGAGGAGAAAGGTTAACTGACTAATCCAGGATCAATCACTCAACCAATAATAAGACTAGAATTAAAACACGGCTATTTTGATTTTCTTACCAGATCTATGTAATAATTTTATCGAATGCTATTATAATTGTACTTCTTTTAGAAAACTGCTTACACAGGGTAGATTAAGTAGAAGAAGCATGGCAGCATATTTTAACAATGATTACTATATATGAGTGTTCCTACCCTGCTCCTCAACAAGGAGCCCCAAAAGCAAGCACCTCTTCTGTCTACTGACCTCAACTGGGGGAAGATTTCCTTTATTGCAAAATCTTAGAAGAAATATTTATGTTGGTTGGCTGTGGGAGAAATGTGAATGACAGTATAACTCATCTGGGAAAACATACAGTTCTGTAAAACTCTACACTTCTCTGGATTTTCCTCACTCGGGTGATTTCATGTAAAGGTCAGAAAAGAGTTCAAAGATGCAGTTGACAGACAGCATGGAGTGATAAAATTGTCCTTCAGTCCTATCACTTGGCAAACTGTAATTTTGTTGAGTCTTGGTGCTGGATGCCAATATCAAGGCAAAGTGCATGGAATTTTCTTTACAAAGATTTGATTGCAGCAAAAGCACTGTAATCAATATGTACTCACTGCTACTTTTTACAATATAAATAATTGATGATAACACAGCGGATCAAATAACTGTCAACTTTATTGTCATGGCGTCTTCCCCCCAAGTTACCATACAAATTATTGCTTTCTATCCTTTCATGAAGTCTAGTGTTGTATTTTAGCATTATAGAAAATTCTATGCTTGAATTCCCTATAAAGTCATATTAAGCTGTCTATTAACTGCAGGGGCTTTGAGTTTGATATTTGAGTACTTTAATTGTCACTGTAATTGATTTTACCTTTGACTTGGCATGGTGATTTCTTTGTAATTTGTTGATGATTAATGACCATCTTCTGGTTATCGCTGCTCAACTGGCCGGAAACGAAGCAATTGGTTTGTCTTTGCCTCTTCACTTCTCTTAAAAGACTTTGAAAATCAAGGGAGGCTTTGTAAAAAGGTTTTATATCATTTGTGGTTTAAATGATTGTAGAAAAGGCCGGAGGCCAAAATTAAGTATATGTGGGTTAATTTTACCTTTTGGTTTTTAAGATATATTAATAGTCACGACTTCTTACTTTATAGCATTTTATTCAATATATATGTTTTAGAAAAGAAGGTACTTTTGAAGATGACAAGAAATTAGGGTGCTGTAATTAATACAAAAATTTTCCAAATTGAAGTTTCCAAAAAAAGTGATGCCACAAAATAAAAAGAAAAAAATAATACAAAAAAGAAGTGATGCTATTATTACTAATGATGTTATTATGACCCAAGAAATATAAAGTGTTCGTCAGAGCTGCTGCCTTAAGCAGGGATTCTCATCCTGATTTTCAAATATTTTCAGAACTTAAAACACATGTTGAAATTCCTAATGGGTTGTGTTTTAATATAATTTTTTTAATTAACAAATTTTTAAAAAGGTGGCTGTATTTTTCAATAGATTAAATATTTTTTACATGGTAGTAAAATTTTCAGGCAGGACAAAAATCCTTTCAACTCAATATTCTATACCTGATTATCTTTCCAAATAGTGTAAGACCTTAATCACTTTGAATAACGATATTTTGAAAGGAAAATGTGTTTGAAAATCTCCCTTGAGTTAACAGAAACACACCTTTTCTCTCTCTACACCAGCCAGGATTCAAGCTGCTATGGGGAACTGACATGATTTGAATCTCTAAGAAGGTGGATGCAGGGAAATTAATGGTAGGAATTAGGTTCTATATAGCCCCTAGTCACATACATCTTCTCTGATTTTTTTTCTTTGCCATTACCTATTTCTACAGTGAAACATTTTATTCTTTCTTTTTTCTTTTCTTATTTTAATAGAACAGTCCCTTTGCTTTTCCTCTACCATTGCAGCTGCTAGACAAGCACACGGGCCATCTAGTTTTGGTGGGAAGAGGGGAGGAGATGCTAGAGGTTGTGTAGTAGCCATGTAGTGTAAAGTAGTCTTTGGATTTAAGCAAATTCATCTCTTATTAGCTGGATGGCTTTTGCGCTGCTTATTTAAAGCATCTGGCTTTTGTTTTCTCATTTAAAAAGGTGATCATGCTGTGTATACTGAGCAGCTTTGAACAGAAGATCATCAGTGTAAAGCAAAACCTTGGAATTGGGGTTCACTCACTTAAAACTTCTAGGAAAAGACAAAATGTTGTAGATGACTGTTTTTTCTATAGATGAAGAATTTGAATACTACTCACATACATTTAAAAGGACATTAAGTATATAAAGAGCTTGTAAATAAAAAGTGTAACTGAGTTTTGAATCAGAAGCTAAGAGAACTGAACCTCTTTGGTGTGCGGGGTAGGGGAATAGTGAGTCTATCTGGAATCCTGATTATGGGACCCAGCGAGCTGTGCTTTGATCAAGATGTCTCCTTACCTTTCTTTTGTCACTTGCGGTCTTTTGTCACATGGACTATATATCCAGGATCATGGATAATCCCAGGATAATTTCAAAATCAATAATGAAGGTTCACTCATTAATTCAATTACTATTTGTGATAAGGTGCCAAAGAATTGTAAAACTTAATATTGGAAACTCCATTTTAAAGAAGAAAAGTCAGGTTCTTTGCCTCTCCTTTCTTTAGAGAATTGAGGGAGAAGAATGTGGGAGCTTCCTGGCTTACAAGGACATTGTAAAGACAGTAGCCATGGCCACCATCACAGGCACCTGGCCCGTGCAGGTTTGCATTTGATTCAGACAAACGGTAATGAAACAACGGAGCCAAGAACTGGTGGGCCATTAGCTTTAATACTAGCTTGCACCTACAGGGCAAGAAATACATAACGGGGAAAATATTTCCCTTTCCATCCAGGGCTCCAAAAGCCACTGACTTATCCGAGTTTCCTAGAATCAAAGTTTTCTACCTCACCAGCCTTATTCACCTCTGTTCCCCATCTCCTTCTCTCTGCACAAAACTGGCTTCTCCTTTAGCACTCTACCATCTTGGCTGCTTCTCCTCTCCTCCACGTGGCCTTTCTCTGCTCTCCTCTAGCATGGGCTCCTCTGCCCCATTTTATAGTGTAGAAATCAAAACCTTTAATCCAATATACAAACAAGGAAGTCTGTTACAAAGTCACTTAGGGTGGGAAAGGCTTAGTCTTAAAACTAAGCCTTAGGCTATAATGACCAGGCCTGCTTACAGCCTGTCCCCCACACCCAATGTAAACTATAAGCGAGCAAACATATATATCATATTTACAAACTTATTTGACCAACAGACATACTATGTACTGAGATAAGAAACCCCCCTTTACTAAGAGGCTTCAAAGGCTTTTATGATTTAGGTCAAGCGTTCAGGGAGATTTTGTAAATATGATTTTTATACTTGTGTATGATTTATACCAGCTCAAGATGGCTGATTGCATTCCTGCTTAGGAAGGGCTATTATATTGTAAATAGAGAGGTTTTTGTACTAGGTTTTGAATGGAAGTTGGAAGGAGACTTGGATGCTCCTTTTCCCCACACCTGTGAGGAAGAAGGTAAACAGCTAGCCAGGTGTGGGAGAGGGAAGAGAAATTTGAGTAGCCCTTTCCTCTCCCCTTTCTTTCTCCTTAATGGGTGATTTACAAACGCTTATCCTCTGACATCATGTAGGCCCCCTCCCAGCCTGAAATCGTGTCACTGATGTATGTACCTGTTGGACAGATAAAATATATTATGCTCACTTTGTTAAATGGCACTGCCCACATGAAAGTTCGTTGATATTAATGTGTGTTCTGGGACAGGCTGTGGGCAGGCCAGGTCATTATAGCCTAAGGCTTAGTTTTAAGAGTAAGCTCTTCTCCACACCCTTGACTGATTGGATAATGTAGGGTGGTGTGCTCTCATGAGGAATCCCATTATGCCTCAGATGGGTGACTTTGTATCAGAGACTTCCTTGTTTGTAGAGGGGATTGAAGGTCTTGAATCTATGCTATAAAGTGGGGCCGACCAGGAGCTTGCTCTCTCTTGGTTCCAGAGATATTAGAGAGGAGAGCAGATTAAGGCCACGTGAAGGCCAGGAGAAGCAGCCAAGATGGCGGAGTGCTGAGTGAGAAGCCAGTTTGTGCAGGAGGAGATGGGGAACAGAGGTGAATAAGTCTGGTGAGCTAGAAACCTTTGATTCTAGGAAACTCGGATAAGTCAGTAGCTTTGTGAGCAGTGAATGAGTGGGTTTTGGAGCCCAGTGTGTGTTTTAGCTTGCCCGCCAGGTGCAAGCTAGAATTAAAGCTGATGGCTCACCAGTTCTTGGCTCCGTTGTTTCATTACCGACTGTCCGAATCTAATGCGAACCTGCACGGGTCGGGCGGCTCTGATGGTGGCCTTGGCTACTGGCTTTACAGTACCTCTAGACAAAGCGATCACGAGACCACTCCCCTTGCTTGAAAAACCTGCATTCTGTAACATTTTATATGCTTTCTAATAATCATCCCCCTTGAAATCCTTTATATGTATAAAAACTGGTAAACTATACAAGCGAGGACTAGCTTTATAGGTTTCCAAGGGTATTTTCATTTGGCCTTATCCTAAGCTAATTATTTTGCTGTGGCAACAAAGATAAGGAGTAGACACTAGAAGATTTGGTGATGTCTTTTGATATGTAAAACATTTATCACTACTATGTTTATATGTAAAACGACACTTTTCGCTATTGTGGTACCTTGTAAATTTTAATATGTAAAAATGTTTTTTTCTTCAATAGATCCTGAAGATAAATGTTGCAAACTTGTTTGTAATTAACTACTGTGTCATGCTCCCCCAACCTGTATGTGATTATGTCTATATAACTAGCCTCAGAGCTTTATTCAAGGTTACAAGATTTGGGTTAGCTATACCCCGTGTAAGTCATATATAGCTGGCTTATTAATAAATCTCCTAAAAATTCTTCTCTATCCTGCCTTGGTGTCTCTACGTAACCCATGGAATTAAGGTATGATATTTTATAACATATTTATTACTTAAGTAACAGGAACTAGACAACTGTTGGGAAGATAAAATATAATATGCTCACTTTGTTAAAGATGGCGCTGCCCACATGGAAACCCATCACCCAAGTGATATTATTTGCCCTTATGCTTGGGATGGGTGTGGGGGAAAGACTAATGTAAGCAGGCCGGTCATTATAGCCTAAGGCTTAGTTTTAAGAGTAAGCTTTCCCCACACCCTTGACTGATTGGATAATGTAGGGTGGTGCACTCTCCTGAGGAATCCCATTGTGCCTCGGATGGGTGGCTTTGTATTGGAAACTTCCTTGTTTGTAGATTGGATTAAGGGTTTGAATTTCTACATTATAAAGTGGGACAGACCAGTAATTTGCTCTTTCGCGGTTCCTGAGGTTAGTATTAGAAAGGAGAACAGATTAAGGCCATGTGGAGGCCAGGAGAAGCAGGCAAGATGGCAGAGTGCTGAGGAAGAAGGCAGTTTGAGCAGAGTTTGTGCAGGAGGAGATGGGAAACAGAGGTGAATAAGTCTGGTAAGCTAGAAACCTTTGACTCTAGGAAACTCAGATGTCAGTAGCTTTGTGAGCAGTGAATGAGTGGGTTTTGGAGCCCAGTGTGTGTTTTTGCTTGCCCGCTGGGTGCAAGCTAGAATTAAAGCTGATGGTTCACCAGTTCTTGGCTCCGTTGTTTCATTACCTACTGTCCAAATCTAATGCCAACCTGCATGGGCCTGGCAGCTGTGATAATGGCCACGACTACTGGCTTTACATTTGGCGTAGTCTGTGGCAGGATTCTATACAGATTGGCATGGAGCCGCCACCACCTTTGAGCGGTGGAGTAGAGAACTGGCTGCTGTTAAGGTTTCCCATAGCTCTTTTTTGGGGGACTGTAGGCTGGCTGACTTTTACAGCCATACATGAGGAAACCGAGAGCTCTATGAAAGAGGCTGCCCGGGACCTGCAAACCGAGCAGCGGAAGGAGTGGGAGGAAATATGGTAGAAAGAGATGCCAACCCTGGAGCTGGAGGGAGCATTGGAGGAGGAGGCCGACCAGGTTTGCGAGATTGGCCTGGAAATGGATCAGACGCTGAAGAAGGAATCACAGGTTTGTGAGTTAGAGATTGCCCTGAATATTGTGGAGAGCCAGCAGCGGCAGGAGACCGGGGCTGTAAGGCATGTGGAGCAGAAGGCAGCAGTGGCCTGGGGCTCGAGCTCAGCATTGGTGTAAAGCCAGTAGCCAGGGCCACCATCACAGCTGCCTGGCCAATGCAGGTTCACACTAGATTCGTACAGTAGGTAATGAAACACAGGAACCACGAACTGGTGAGCCATCAGCTTTAATTCTAGCTTGCACCTGGCAGGCAAGCAAAAACACACACTGGGCTCCAAAACCCATACATTCAGTGCTCACAAAGCTACTGACTTATCCGAGTTTCCTAGCATCAAAGGTTTCTAGCTCACCAGACTTATTCACCTCTGTTTCCCATCTCCTCCTGCACAAATTGTGCTCAAACTGCCTTCTTCCTCAGCACTCTGCCATCTTGGCTGCTTCTCCTCTCCACATGGCCTTAATCTGTTCTCCTCTCTAATACTAACCTCAGGAACTCAGGAACCAAGAGAGAGCAAGCTACTCTCCCACTTTATACCGTAGAATCAAAACCTTGAATCCAATTATACAAACAAGGAAGTCTCTGTATAATGGGATTCCTCAGGAGAGTGCACCACCCTACATCATCCAATCAGTCAAGGGTGTGGGGAAGAGCTTACTCTTAAACTAAGCCTTAGGCTATAACAACCCAGCCTGCCCACAGCCTGTTCCAGAACACACATTAATATCAACGAACTTCCACGTGGGCAGCGCCATCTTTAACAAAGTGAGCATAATATATTTTATCTGCCCAACAGTTGGGAGCTGATGTTTTCAGTTCTTCTTTGGAGGATGAGGAGAATCAGGCTGGAGTTGCAATCCGCAGTCTCCAGAAGATGAAAGCCCTGCTGAAATGGCAGGGAGTGCCTGCTAAGTCGCTGGTAGGTCTGCAATTTTGGGACATAGGGGTGGATGCCATCATGCTCCCCAGAGCAGAGATGGAAATGCTGACTGCCATTGCCACATGCTTCTCTTTAGGAAAATGTGAGACTGGCCATGATGGCAGGAATGAGGGGGGAGGCTAACACCTCATGTGCATGGACTGATTTCCTGTACTATGACCGGATGGGCACAGACTTGTTTGTTGAATGGACTTAAGGATTTTGAACAATGTGAAATACCCTGATGGGGGTAGGCATGGCTTGGCTGGAGACCCTTCCCCTGCCCTGGGAAGCCTTTCCAATGGCAAGAAAGAAGGCTGAGGACATTTTGCGCTTTTGGCAAAGTGCTCAGAGACTGGTGAAATGTACCTTTGTAGTTGTTGAAATTGTATGATTTGTCATGCTGTTGTAATTTGTATAATGTGCCTAATTTTCTTGTACAGGAATGCCAGTGGTGTAGATTGTGGGTAGGAAAGTGAGCATAGGGGTGGATTGTTGAGCAGATAAAATATAATATGCTCACTTTGTTAAAGATGGCGCTGCCCACATGGAAGCCCATCACCCAGGTGATATTATTTGCCCTTATGCTTGGGATGGGTGTGGGGGAAAGACTAATGTAAGCAGGCCGGGTCATTATAGCCTAAGGCTTAGTTTTAAGAGTAAGCTTTCCCCACACCCTTGACTGATTGGATGATGTAGGGTGGTGCACTCTCCTGAGGAATCCCATTGTGCCTTGGATGGGTGGCTTTGTATTGGAGACTTCCTTGTTTGTAGATTGGATTAAGGGTTTGGATTTCTACATTATAAAGTGGGACAGACCAGTAGCTTGATCTCTCTCTTGGTTCCTAAGGTATTAGAGAGGAGAGCAGAGTAAGGCCACATGGAGGCCAGGAGAAGCAGTCAAGATGGTGGAGTGCTGAGGAAGAAGCCAGTTTGTGCAGAGTTTGTGTAGAGAGAAGGAGATGGGAAACAGAGGTGAATAAATCTGGTGAGCTAGAAAGCTTTGATACTAGGAAATTCGGATAAGTCAGTAGCTTTGTGAGTACTGAATGAGTGGGTTTTGGAGCCCAGTGTGTGTTTTTGCTTGCCTGCCGGGTGCAAGCTAGAATTAAAGCTGATGGCTCACCAGTTTTTGGCTCCGCTGTTTCATTACCAACTGTTCAAATCTAATGCGAACCTCCATGAGCCAGGCGGCTGTGATCCTGAGCCCTGCTACTGGCTTTACAGCACCAATCACAAATATTTGAACAGTTTCTGCCTCAAAAACAAAAAAAGAAAAGTTAGAAATGAGTGAGGCAATTATAAAAAAGAATTTATTGAGAAAACTCAGGAATAAATATAACTTGTTATAACCTGTTGTGAAACCTTGGTTTAGCTGTAGACTTTTAACCTGCTGTGTATTCCTTTGAAACTTTTCAAGAATATTTCATTTTCTTCCTGTTTTCTTATTGACATGTGGCTATGTAAATCTATTGTTATGTTTTGATTAATATTATTGTTATTGTAGACAGGGAGTGCTGGGGAGTCTCTGCCATTGATCAAAATGGTTGTAGGGGAAGGCTCTTACAACCAGCGCGCTTAATACTAGAAACCCAAACGGGCAGTGTCCCCATCTGCAGCAAAAGCTAAGAAGATAAACGCATAAGACTGGAGTGCACCAAAAGCTAGAAATGTGAACTGATAGGGCCCCAGTCACTGCCAAAAGCTGGACAGATGAATAAAGAGGGCTTGAGCTGTCAAAAGCTAGCAAGATAATTGGATAGAAAATAGGCCCTTCAATGCAACAATGGCTGGCTTGCCCTGGCAGGATAGCTCAGGTGGTTAGAGCATCGTCTAGATAAGCAAAGATTGTGGGTTTGATCCCCCATCAGGGCACATACAGGAACAGATACATGTTTCTGTCTCTCTTTCGTCCTTTCTCTGTAAAATCAACAAATCAATTAAAAATAAAATAAAGAAGAAGACACTCTGGCTTGAGTGGCAAGAGGCGATCTTTGAGAGGGGAGTCTGCCATTCTTCCAGGTTGGAGCACCTGAATAAAGCTTTTTCCTATCTTGAGAATTTGACCTTTATTTTGTGACAGGCAGCTGAACCTGCATTTGTGTGTTTAGTTACATTATGAATAAAAATTGAAGATGTTTCTTAATTCAAAAAGAGAGAGTTAAAGGGAGAGAACATGTACACACATGTGAGAGAGTCTGATTCCTAATAAAGCTTACAGTCCAACAGGTCAAATAACCTCCAAGCACATGTAAAATGACCACTTTGACTTGCTTGGCAAGGCAAAGGCCCACCTTGTGCACTTACTCACTATGGGAGAATTTGACACAGTCATAAAATTTTGGGTGAAAAGGGAAGAGAAGCACATTACAACCAGGGAAGAAACTCTGAAAAAACAAACCAAATATATCCATGCAAAGAACTGTTTGGAAAATGTCTTTATCAGGAAGCTTGGCAAGGGTTGAGGAGGCCATGTGAGAAAGCCAGGCTAACATGACCTGATCATCAGATATTCAGTTTGAAAAGAACATAAAATAATGAATTGGAAGGGGATTTAGTAGCTGGTGCACATGAGAGAAACAGACAGATTGAGAATTATTTAGAAGGTAAAATGTATAAGAATGGCTGGAATTTAGAAAAAGATAGGGGATCTATAATCCCTATTGTAAATGGAACAACTGAAAAACTCTTAGTTCAATATAGCAGAAATGAAAAAGAGTTCCTGTGATGATCAGGGATTGGAGATAGGAAATGAGAATGTGGTGGAAGAAATCTTCTAGACAGCTGTTCATTTGATATAAGTATAGAATGCTGTAATTCACGCTGGCTGAAAACTCATTTCATAAAATGCTGATTCATGTCTTCATTTCTTCCACCTTTCAACCTCTCACTCATTTATTCAAAAGAAATATAAAAGAAATAACTTTTTGTCCATTTGGAGCTAATGAGTAGAAAGAATTAAATGTGTTTTTTATGTCTTTGTTAACAATGTGTATCAAGTCTGAATGATTAATATTTACAATTATTTCTCAAAAAATTGCAACTTATACTTTGTTTTCTAAAAGTATGAATGTAGCATTGTTTATAAATCCACATGATATGTTTATTCAACGTAAAGCTTTGAACATTGTTTCCTCGTTCAGTTTTTTGTGTTTAGTTGCTTAAGAAAGCCTGGATTGTTAAGTAGGGTAAGGCTAAGAAACACCAACTACAAAATTTCTATTGTATAATCACAAAAGATATATGTCTTCTTGTTGCACTGCTTAATATAAATAAGTGAGGGAGGAGGCTCTGTTTTACTCATTTATTTATCTAATATACTCCCATCCAGTAGTCTCTTCATCTCTCTTTTAAAGACTAAATCTTCATCTGATTCTCTGCATTCATTATGAAGATAATGGAAGACAGAGAGCTTGGAGAATTGTATGGAAAGGTTTAGGCAGCAGGCTGGGGGTGATGTGACTTTATTTCCACCCACTTAACATTGGCCAGAATTCAGTCACACAGCCAGCCTAACCCCAGGGAGGCAAGAAAAGGGATACTGTGTTCACTTTTTTTTTCTTTTTTCTTTTCAGAGAGAGAGTCAGAGAGAGGGATAGATAGGAACAGACAGACAGGAATGGAGAGAGGTGAGAAGCATCAATCATTAGTTTTTTGTTGCCGTTGCAACACCTTAGTTGTTCATTGATTGCTTTTTCACATGTGCCTTGACCGCAGATCATCAGCAGACTGGGCCACCGCTTGCTGGAGCCAGTGACCTTGAGTCCAAGCTGGCGAGCTTTTGCTCAAGCCAGATGGGCCCCGTGCTCAAGCTGGTGACCTTGGGGTCTCGAACCTGCGTCTCCGCGGCATATGAGTGAGGGAGCTGGCGTCCCCCAGTACACTTACATACGCCATTCTGGACTGTAAAAGGTGCAAGTGTGCCATTGGTGTTAGGCTAGTGTGTGTTTTGACTTACATCAAAATTCAGGTTTTGTCACTGTCGTAGGAATGGAACTGTATTGTAACCCAAGGACCCCCTGTTCTAATGGTTAAAGTACTAAAGGTTAGACTAATATGTATTAGTATTTGAGTTAAAACATGAAAGGAATCATGTCTCTTATTATCAGTACGCAGACACACATAAACATATACAAATATATATGTGTGTAAAAACTTTTGGAAAGGGCAAGAGTTAGAGAAAAGGGGGAAATGTATTTTTATCATCTGACCAGGTGGTAACTCAGTAGATAGAGCATTGGCCTCGGACACTGAGGATCCAGGTTCGAAACCGTAATGTCACCAGCATGAGCGTGGGCTCATAAACATGACCCTATGGATTGCTGGCTTGAAGCCCAAGGTGGCTGGCTTGATCCGAAAGTCACTAGCTTGCGCAAGGATTCACTAACTCAGCTGTAGCCCCCTGGTCAAGGTACATATGAGAAGCAATCAATGAACAGCTAAGGTGCTATAACTATGAGTTGACATTTTCTCATCTCTCTCCCTTTCTGTCTGTCCTTTTCCCTCTCTTTCTCACACATGCACAGAAGAAAATGTATTTTTATCAAAACAGTAAAAATAAGGGAAGTGAAAAGAAAAAACAAAATACAATAATAACCACATAATAAGATGTAAAAACAAAAACGATATGCTCTCATTACACTACATAAAAATGACCAAAATTTATTTGTTACAATACTAGGTGCTTTGATTGTAAAAACTAATAATTTTATAAAAGCTAAATGTAGTATGCTTAGCTCTTACTGATAATATAGGTGTTACAAAGAAGTACAAATTTATAAAAGAAAAAAAAGTTATAATAATGAAGATATAATAGTTATAAACCTACATGTAATATATGACAACTAATCAAACACACATTTACACACATTCTCTCTCTCTCTCTCTCTCTCTCCCTCTCTCTCTGTCACACACACACACACACACACACACTACCATCATAGAAACAAAGGAAAAGTAAACAAAAAGTAAACAAGAGCATGAGCATTTAAAGGCACTCTATGGTTATACATAGAATTTTGGAAACTAAATCCAGTCACCAATGACCATGAGAGATTTAAGAAAAGATAGAAAACTCATATAAATAATAACTCTTATAAAATATGAATTAATAGTTAATAACTTTTTTCTTCCTTACCTTTCCCTCCACCACTTCCAAAAGAAAGAGAGAGAGAGAGAGAGAGAGAGAGAAGACACTAGTCCTGACTGTCTACAGGAAAGTTAACATTTTTCAAGGAACAGGTACTAATAATCTTGTGTAAATTGTTTTAAAAACAGGAAAAGAGTTATAAGACTATCATAACCTTGATACCCCAGTAGAATGAGACAATGAAGGGAATTGAGTATTTAGACTTGTGCGGTCCACTTCCGTATGTGTCTGTTAAGTAAGGAAATGTATTCAGTACTACTGAAGGACTGAATTTTTAAGTTTTCAAAATTTCGATTAGTTTAAATTTAAAAACTGAAACGATTCAATCGTTGGATAACTTTAAATATGCTTAAAATAACTTGGTTATGTGAATGAGCCTTTTAACAAAACATTTTATAAAATCTGAACATTGATAATTATTTCTGATGGACTATTACCACCTGAATTGAGATATGTTCAAGTATAAACACATACAGATTTAGAAGACTTAGGATAAATAAAGAATGAAATATCTCATTAATGTGTTAAATACATGTTGACATTATACTTACATAACATTTGGTTTATTAGATTAAATATATTATTAAAATTAATTTCACTTGTTTGTTTTTTTAATAAGATTACTAAAATATTTAAATTATATATCTGGCTCACATTGTATTTCTAGTGGACAGCACTATTATAAATCAATCTCATTTATGAAAAAAGATGTGTAACTAATAAAGTATTAGCAAACTGTATTTGGAATTGTATAATAATAACAGAATATTATTACTTTTCAAGTGAGGAAGAGCAGGAAGCATCAACTCCCATTTGTGCCTTGACCGGGTAAACCCAGTGGTTTGAACCAACTACCTCAGCTTTTCTGGTCGAAGCTTTATGCATTGCACCACCACAGGTCAGATGAAATTCAAGAAGAATTTGACAATGGAAAATGTATCAATGCTATCCAGTACATAAAACTAGATTATTTTAAGTGCAGTCTTTATTTTGCTTATCTGTCTGAATTTCCTTTTCCCCATATGGCTTTTTCTTTTTCTTTTTTTTCAGGTTACATCTTAAGAACTAGTCACATAGTATATTGATTTATAAATATAATATGTTCATTTTCCAGCTTCTCACTTTGTTCATTCATCACATTCTCATGGAAGTCCCTCTAGGAAACCATGGCAAACATTATTTTAATAGCTGAATTATATTCCATGAGTGGTGATATATAAATTTTATATGAAAACTTACTCAACTTTTATTGTTAGAAATCCAACTTATTTCCAGTTTTTGCCACTAAAACAATGTTTAACATCCTTAAATAGATGACGTTGATATGAGGTCCATCAGATTTACAGATTAAAGTGATACCATTGCAGCCTTGGCCATTGGTTCAGTGGATAGAACATTGGCTTGGCTTATGGACATCCAGTGTTTGATTCCCGGTTAGAGCACACAGAAGTGACCATCTGCTTCTCTCCCCCTTTTCTACCCCTTCTCTCCCTCTTCTTCTCCCAAAGCCAGTGGCTTAATTAGTTTGAGCATTGTCCCATGCTCTGAGGATAGCTTGGTTGGTCTGAGCACATCAGCCTCAGGCACTAAAAATAGGTAGGTTGATTCAAGCATCTGCCCAAGACAGGGTTATCAGGTGGGTCCTGGTCAAGGCACATGTAGAAATCTGCCTTACTATATCAAAACAAACAAATAAACAAATAAACGAACAAAAAATTTAGTACCATTGCATCAAAAATTGAATTCTAATAGATGTTGCCAATTGCTTTCCAAAAGAACAGTCACAATTTATATTCTTACCATTAATTATAGTATATCCCTTGTACCATCAATGATGTATGTTATTATGTTGTATGCTTACAAAAATTAGGGGGTATTTCAAAATGAAAAAAAATAAACAAAAAGAAGCATTTGATGTATCACTTACTACTCAATCATAATAATTGAGTTTATATCTCATTTGCATAATTGAGCAATTTTTTTGACTTGTCATTTGCTTTTCTGATGTTCTTGTTTAATAAAAAAATCAAATGCTTCTTTTTTTATCTCTTTATATTCATTTTAAAATATCCCCTAATTTTTGTGAGCTGTATATAATCATGTGGAACTCACTGGGATAAAAAAAAAGAATGGCTGATTCTGCACAGTATGAGGGAGAAATCAAAATTCTGTAGAAGAGGAAAGAAAGTTTAATATAGGTCTGGAAAGATAGTTTTATATTTTTATATATCTCAACATATAAAATTATGGAATATAATTAATACAAACTTCTATATAGTCCATAAGGCAAGTAAGATTTTTTTTATGAAAAATGAAAAACAAACCAATTTCATAGAGCTTATTTTTTCCAATAATTAATTTGTAGGGAAAAATTTCAAATATAAGACATAGATATTTTCTTGAAGAATTGTCTCTATTGAGATTTTTATTTTAATGTTAATTTATGTTCTATAAACAAACCACACAAAATTTATAGAATTTTATGAAGTAGAAACCTGAATGCATTACTACAGCTTCATGATACCATTTGGTTTGCTATTAATATAGCCCATTTCTTTCCTCATAATTTTAATTTTTTCACAAATTTCCTGGTTCCTCTAGAAAAGGACACCAGAGTTAATTCATTAACTTCATAAATAAAGTTAATGAAATTTTAAATGGGGTTGAATTTAATTTATAGGTTGACTTAATAGAGAATTGAGAATTTCATAATACTGAGTCTTTCTTTCCAGCAACATGGTCTATCTTTTTATTTATTAAGTTACTCTTGAGCTTTTAAAACTTATTTGAGCCTCTTTGGAAGGATGAAATGGGGAGTGGTGGAAAGTTTGGGTTAAGCTGATTCTCTTTCAAGTTGTGGAACTTTCTTTATAGTTTACGCCACATAGAGATAAGTGCACAAAACGATATCTCATTTCTCTGTCTGATAAAACCGAAGGGAGCACTTACCATTTGAAAACATTAAGTCAAGAAGCACATTTGTTATATTCAGTTTCTGACATTTTTTGATTGACTTTACTAAGCTATGAAATATTTTTCTAACTCTCAACAATGTCTTGGGTAAGTTTGAGAAAATGTTGAAAAGTGTATAAATTAGTTGATTGTAGTTTTGATAAGAGATATATAAGTATTGGTTAGGCTCCTCAATAACTTTAAAATATTAATCTAACATTTATTATGTTTACTTCTTACTATTTTTGTTTATCCAAAAGTGTCTGAATATCTGTTTATATAAATTTTAGTAATGAAGTAATGTTAAAAATTAAAAGCTTGTTAATATTCTTCCTTATAAAATTTGTTACAAAGGTTTTTTTCTCTATTCCAGACAGTGTATTGATCATTGACTTACTTTATGTATAATCTGAGAATTTGATTTTGTTTCTTTTTGTTCTATTTTTTTTTGTTCCCTTTTATTTATAAATTTGTGGAATTTCAAGGTCTCCAAAGAGTTACGTGTTTCAAATTTAGACCTGATAGTCTTTTGGTTCTTACGGTATGTTCCCATGTATGAGATGCACCCTTTTTCAAAAAATATGGTGTCTAAAAACTGGGTATGTCTGATACAGTGGTTGTAGAATTTTTTACTTGCATTTCCCGCTTTTTTTGCACAGATGAGGAATTGTATGAATTTTATGATGAATAAAACTTGAGTTTAATAACTTTATGTAATATTTTTTTTTTCAAATTTTGGGTCCCAAAATTAAGGTTTGTCTTTTACATGGGAACATCTTATACATGAGGAAATATGGTACTTATCAAAAATAAGTAAATAAGTAAGGAAATAAATAACACTTTATCCTATTTTAAAAGTTCTCTGTGAGTTGAGGTTGTATTATATTTTTTGGGTTACTGAAATTTTGAATCAGGTTTCTACTTAAGAAATATATTAATTTCTAAGTGAATTTTCTTTTGCTGTCCAAAAGATTCTGTCAAAACAAGTTGGTCTAAAGGACCATCTAAAGTCACTTTATTCTCATAGCGGCCAATTTGCTGTCCTCTATTAGTGTCTTGAAACTTTATTTCTCATATTGATGAGAGATATTAGAAATACTTCACAGAGTGTGTGATATGCATAAATTCATTGATAGATTCTATATAAAATTAATTTTCTGTTTAAAGGAGTATTTTTGATTCATCACTTAATTTTATTTTTTCAGGGGTCAATTTCCTTTAACTTCTTTTGCTTTAATCATATGCTTGATTTTTTTAAAACAAATTTTAACTTTTTTTCTACTTTTCACCTTGTGTACATTTTAATTTTAACTTTGGCTAAAGCTGGTTATATCTTATGCATCTAATTCTTCCTGAATATCAGGGAAGATTTATTTGGAAGTCCTTATTCTAGTGTCCTTTTCCTATTCAATATCCAATATCCCATTAAGAAATAATGATGTCTTTCTATATAGTGAAAGATTAACTTTACCCAAACAGAGATCTGGGTTTTTTCCTTGGCTATGAGAAGGTGATCTCTAGACCCCTGGAATGTCCTGTCTGATTATAATTGCTTTATTTTCCTGATGACTTTTGTCACAGGACAGTCTAATATTGTGATTTATGATGGGGGTCTTTGTAATAAGCCATATTTATTCCAACTTCCTGAGGACTGATAAAGATATTAGCTTTAGTCTCCAGGTGGTGCTGATGACTACAGGTCAGCCAAATAGGTAGTATGTAATCAACAAAACTCTGGACTCCAAAGGCACAGGTGAGCTTCCCAATTGGTAGTCCACTGTGCAATCACACACTGTAACTAGAAAGAGGTTATGCCATCCAGAACTCCATACAAGATGCCCAACAGAAGCTCCATATTTGTACTCCTCCCATCTCTTCCTTTTGGCTGATACTGTTTGAATCTTTTTATTATAATAAAACTGTAATCATCAGTGCAGTGCTTTCTTGAGTTCTGTGTGTTGTTCTGGTGGATTGTCAAACCTGAGGCTGATCATGAGAATCTCTAAATTTATAGCCAGCCAATCTAAAGTGATGGAGGCCCTGGAGACCCTCAGACTGTGGCTAGTGTCTAAGGGGAAAGGGTGTTCTTTGTGGAGACCATTTGCTTAATTGTGTCGTTTGTGTGATTCATAATGATGTCCTGAAATTAATTAAAGCTATATGTAACTTTAGGGTAGTACTTCGTATGGTATTACCTATGTTAACAAGATCTACTTTGTTTAAGAAGTTTCACTTAGTAACAGCTATGTGCTAAACACAGGGAAAGATAAGTATTTCAGCAATTTTTTTCTGCAAGCAATATTATTTTTGAACTCATGTGTTTTTTCATCTTAAAAACATATGCCTACTGGCCTGACCTGTGGTGGCGCAGTGGATAAAGCATTGACCTGGGAACACTGAGGTCGCCAGTTCAAAACCCTGCACTGGTCTGGTCAAGGCACATATGGGAGTTGATGCTTCCAGCTCCTCCCCCCTTTCTCTCTTCTCTCTCTCTCTCTCTCTCTCTCTCTCTCTCTCTCTCTCTCTCTCTCTCCTCTCTAAAATAAATAAAATAAAAAGAAATTCAAAAAACATATGCCTTCTATAGAGATAACTAGAATATGATAGTATTTTAGAAAAAAATTGTATCTTGAGAGAAAACCATTTATTTTTGAACAGTTCTAATCACTTGACTTTGGGATAACAGTTAGTATAAAATCTGTTCAGACTAACAAGCTGTAGTCTAAATTTCTCTTCTGTTGTCATTAGATGCATTTTAGTTGGTTAAAAATGAGAAGACTCATTCTTTTTTATTGATAGAGATATCTTGAGGAAAGATGGAAAAAATCAATGAAACCACAATATTTGGCAATTTAAAAGTTTATTTTAAATTGAGATAAACTGCTCTTCTATTTGAGAATTTTCTCGGTTTCATTGTGATCCAACGTTACTAGGGATTAAAAACTATAAAAAAAGGATTGAAAGACCACAAAGACTGCTGATAAATCACCCTCTTTCGAGTCTGGAGTCTGAAGGAAGTGGTTATTGTGAGACCAGATGACTGGTTTCCTAGAATGCCTTTATTAATGATCTGGGAGAGACTGTAGAAGCATTGTAACAAAATTGCAAAGATGCTGAGGAAAGGTCTTTCAAACACCACAACTTGGCCAGATGAAGGAGCTGGGAGTCAGAAACCTGGAATGTAATTATTTCTAAGGATTCAGTGGTAACATTCAGGAAGAAGTAATGACAATCATGAGACCAGTATTTGATTTCCCATAAGGATGTTTGTCTGCTTTTATCTGACTAATTCATCATATAGTTTATATATATTTCTTAACATATCCAATAATTAGTCATGTTACTTAAAATTGAATACCATGGTTAGCACTTTATTCATATTTTTAAAAAATGATAAGACTTGGCAATTTTGGTTTAGGGAAAAATGTCGCTGAGCAGATTAATTATCCAACTAAAGCCATTTGGCCCTTCCACCCATAAACTCTTTCATGTGGTTGTTTTTGTAATAGTAAACATGCATATTTTGCTAGAAAGCTTGCATAGATTCAATATGCAATCATACAGCTAATACAAATTCTGAATTTTATAAGTTTTTCATATTCCATCTCTTAAAATCCTTTAAGGCTTACCATCATTTTTCAAGAATAATGTTGAGAATAATTCAAAACCATTTAGTAAATTGCTGCGCTTATAAAGTGTGTGTGTATGTGGGGCAGTAGCTGAAAGAGTTAATTGAGCTTCTGTTGGTGTCTATTTACAACCACTGAGTGGCAAGCCCAGGGAGAATACTGCTAAGTGCATGTTTGTGGAGTCAGCTAGTAGCAGCAGGATTTCAGAAAACAACTTAATGCTTTGGTCATGTGTTTCAGTTCCAGGGGTTGGAGCTGTTAGAGTGAAGACAATATTCACAGTGTCTTACACCTTCTGAGTGTTCCACATTATGTTATCTTTCCAACTGTGAAATGAATTCTGGGCTGTCCTTAAATCCCAGTAAGTAACTAAAACTGCTCTAATGTAAAGTAGATAGCAGAGCAGTAATTACTTCGTGCACTTAAAAGCGTACCAAGCTCATTTACCCTGTGTTTTTAAAGTAATGCATGGGTTGGCTAAACTGACACTAATTAGGCTCATGGGTATTGCCATAGGACAGCATGGACAAGGACATGATTATTGCAATCACATCTTGCTCCAAGTCAGACTTTATAGTAGCTTAAAGACTGGAAGTATAGAGTGTGGTATTCAAACCCCAATTTTTAGACAGAGATTGCAGGAATTAATTGCTAGATAACCTAGAGTGCTTTGAAGCAGCTCTGTAGGTAGACAACCCTGAACCATCAAGAAATGTTGGCTAACCCTGACCAGGCAGTGGCGCAGTGGATAGAACATTGGACTGGGATGCAAAGGACCCAGGTTCAAAACCCCAAGGTTGCTGGCTTGCACGCAGGCTCATCTGGCTTGAGCACAGGCTCACCAGCTGAAGCATGGGGTCACTGGCTTGAGCATGGGATCATAGACATGGCCCCATGGTCACTGGCTTGAGCCCAGAGGTCACTTGAACAAGGGGTCACTCGCTCTGCTGTAGCCCCCCCCCCCCCGTCAAGACACATATGAGAAAGCAATCAATGAACAATTAAGATGCTGCAACGAAGAATTGATGCTTCTCAACTCTCTCCCTTCCTGTCTGTCTGTTCCTATCTGTTTCTCTCTCTCTCTCTCTCTCTCTCTCTCTCTCTCTCTCTCTCTCTCTCACACACACACACACACACACACACACACACACACACACACACACAATGATGGCTGAGAGGGGAACCAGAGTTCCTCAGACAGATCATCCCCTGAAAAGAGCTTGTGCAATTTTTCCAAACACAGTGAAATGATGATGTTCCAGCTAACATGTACTGAGAATTCAAAATATATTAGATGTTGTTCCATGTTTGACAGGTATGAAAACACTGAGTGATCATGATTCATTTAGTCTTAGAAATGGATCGCATTATTAATTCTACTTCTATGTAGATGAGGATATTAAACCATAGAGTAGTAAGTTATCCAAAGTCACACTATGGGTACACTAAGATTCAGACTCATGCCATCTGACAATAGTATCTCTACTCTCTGTCACCACTCCATGATGATTTGGAAATTTTGACATATTTGTCTCCTTATTTCTATTGCTTAATTATGTTTAGGAAATCTTCAGACTTTGCTTTGACAAGCAATCTTAAGACAGAAAAATGATTTTGTGCTGTCATTTTAAGAGGAATAACCCCTTGTGATATGCGTGACTTCCAGACATCTCGGAAATGCTATCAGGTTAAAAATATACTTTATAGGATCATAGCTGTTAGAGATGGAGGGATCTGTATAAACATAGGATGCAGAAATCTGGTTCCCTTCAAGAATGGCTTTAAGATGCTGCTTGAAACTGCTGTACTAAGCAGGATATTTTTATAAGTATATTTTTCTGGGTTTGAACATTTATTGTTTTCATCAGATTCTCAATGAGTTCTGTGACCCACAGTTTAAATATCTTTAGACAATTTTTCTTTCCTTTATTCTCAATGCCACAGTGTTCTCCTTCTTGTGCTCATCCTTTTCATCTTCACCCCCCTTCTTCCTGCTTCTACCTCTAGCCCATCCCCACAGAGGACCAGGCTCTCCAGCCTTCCCCTCTTTTGCCTTCAACCAGGAGAGCTGTTAGGAAAGGCAACAGAGTCAGTCATCTTCGAAGTGAACTTACTCTGTATATATACAGAAGGACCCAAGATTCAACCACAGTAACGAGCTAAGGAGATTGGCTGTCTCAAGCCCACGTACTCCCAATTATTCTTCACTCTGCTGATTCTTGACCAGACGTCCCGCTTTTGGCGGGACAGTCCCGATTTTTAACAATTTGTCCCGTGTCCCGCAGTGTTTTCAAAAAGTCCCGATTTAAAAAAATATATTACAATACTATTTTTGCATTCTATGAAATTTTTTTTTTGCTCCATATAGACCAAATTTTTAATCAAGGACCCCCTCATCAATGGTGTCCCACTTTACCAATTTTAAAATCTGGTCACCTTATCATGGTTGCTCTGTCTTCCAGAGCCTAAACCTCAGAAGGCTTTCCTTTTCAGAGGTTACACTGAGAAGTCTGGTTATAAAGTCTCATGGTTTGTAATCTATTTGCAACTTACCCTTTCTCCCATATGTGCTGTCCTTTTAGGAGTAGTCTTCTCCCCTCCCGGTTCAAGACAGATAGAAAAACCTAGAATGCACTGGGTAAAGAAAACCCAAATGAGAGAGCAGGTTCTCCTAGTCTCCTAGACTCTTACTTAAAACTCTTACTAAATATGCTTATCAAGTCCTACAAGTCAGAAATCTCCATTTGTGATCGATTGATTCATTGATTTTATATTTCCTTCAATGACCTGACATTATACTAGGTGCTAATGACATCGTAGTAAATAAGTCAGATCATGCTTTTGCTTCACACAGCTTTAGTTCAAAACCAAACTTTCTTTAGGCTTTCAGAACCCTCATTTCAAAATCCTGGATAGTTAATGAATTCCACGTTCCTGAAGTGAGCAAAATATTTTATTTCACCCCTGAACAGGGCCATGTATATCTTTGTACTGTCTTGCTATATAGCCTACAGCAAATTTACTCGATATTTCCGTTTCTTGTGAACTGATGAGTACGTATAATAGAGATAACAGTAATGTGGTGTGATTTTAATGACTAGGAAGTGTCCTAAGAATATATGGTGTTGAGCAAGTTCCAGGTAGTAAGGGGATCATTTGAAATCTCATTTCCATCTGGCTGCTTATGCAAACGTTTAACTTGAGCTTTGTCCTCTTTATGGATATTTCCTTTGTGGTTGCAGGCATCCCTGATGCCATTATCTGCTGTTTGACTTGAAAATTGAGCCTGTCTCTTTGAAATATACTACATCGTTTAGAAAGTGTAAGCAAACTCTGACATTACAATCAACTTAAGTAGAAACAAACAAATGAATATAGATGGGGTACTTTGGCTGCTTCTCTCCTGGCTCCCTCCCCCCACTGCCCTTTGGCTGGGATGTGCTTCTTTGACAAGAGCCATAATTCAGCATGTGTTCAAACATTATGGGTTCAGCAGTGAGTGCTTAAATGGCAGTGTAAGTGATATCTCAACAACTTCTGTTAGGCTTAAAAATGAATCCTTGTACAGCCTAATATATCGTACAATTTTTTAAAAAGATGAACGGCAAAAAATAGGCTGACTTTAATAGAGTGCTCTTCCCGTAACAGCTAGAGTTAGTGATTCACCAGCATACCCACATAATGTTTTGTGCTGTAGTAGTACTACTGTCTAAAGAAACCTCTTGTCTGGCAGCCTCAGTTAATGAGAATTTAATTAACATGAGAAATAGAATTCCAGTAGGAAAATTCCATCTTTTGCATTTCTGAAAGAGTTATAGAATCTGTGGCAGATATGTTTCTGGATATTGCTTCTCTTGTGATTTTTCCAGTATGTTGAAAACAACTGTGCAGTCTGATGGCTACAAAGTTAGGGCCTGAAACAAATGTTTCTGGTGGTGGCAGTTGAGGAGGACAAGGGACCCAGGATGAATGACTGGCTTTCCTTGGTCAAGTTAGGAAACCGCCATTTGACAGAATGCAGTGGTTCTTATCTGCTATAATCACATTAATTACATTGGGAAACTTGAAATGAGACCATGAAAATATGCAAGAACTGGGCAAGTGTGGGCTTTGAGAATAAGGTGGGTCATGTCTAGGGTTGTCAAGAAGAGAGTGGAAGATCTGATCATGTAAGCTATTTTTCTGTAACAGAGGTTTGGAATCAGCTTTGGCTAAGTGTGTGGACATGGGGAGCTGCTGATAAAAGACTGCTTTTGTTTGCCTCCATCTGCATCTATCTCTTCAAGTTGTTTTGTGTTTGCCTCTGAGAATCGACTCTCCTGAGGGAAAGTGCAGCAACAGCTGTATTCTGAAGTTACGTTTAGAGTCCTCTTGCAGCCTTGAGATTCTAAACAGGCCTTCGCGATTTTGTTCTAAGCCTATCAGACCTACCTATATGCTTGGATACAGGAACAAACCCGTTCTGAGACTGCTGTGCATTCCGGAGCTGTGCAGAGGGAATGCAGGAACATTGAGGGAGAAGGCAGTGAGGGCAGCAGAAGGCCAGCCCCAGTGAGGCGAGCAGCACCTGACCTCCCCTTCCTGCCCTGAAGCGGGAACTGGAACGGGAACAAATAAGGAGGCAGAGCAGCAGGTGGAAAAGTAGATGAAGTTAGAACAGCCTGAACTCCCTGAATAATAAGAAAACTAGAAAGATGAAACCCAGATTATGGAAAATACAGAGCACACAATAAAAAAAGAAACAACTCAGAAATATTAAAAACACACGATTGATTTCTGTAGGCGGTTTAATTCGATGATTTCAAAATGGTGTCCTGCCTATTGGTGCTGATTGGAAAGAGTTTAAACTTTGGGGAGAGAGTTTAAACTTTGTAGTAGAAAAATCTATTTGGCCTTCACATTTTTAGATATCCTCCTATTGGACTTACAGAAAACTTTTTTTTGTTTTTTGTTTTTTTGCTAAACCTGTAAGACTACAGCCTTTATTGCACATTCATTGTGCACAGGACATATCCTTCACTACATTTTGTCTGGGAAACTGAACATGAAGGTTTCTGAGAAGAGACACAGGTTCAAGTTTGGTCACATCAGGGACCTCATTAGGAAGCAACCTCACTGATGCTGTGGTTCAGCTTCAAGGTTCCAAAGATTGTGTCAGAATGCACGAGGGTTCTTTACGGCTTGTTGCTTGGGCTTCTCTTCCCGAAGCTAAGTAATAAATCATATCTGATCGAAGCAGGTGCATTTTAGCATTGGGTTCTTCTCTCCAACAAAGGCTCAATCTCCACAGGATATTTTCTTTAATATGGAGTAACTGCCTCAAATTCAGATCATGCTTATGATCAGATTTTGAGATTCAGAGCAGAGCTGTTTCTGCAAACAAGCTTTATCTGTCAGGACGTACATCTGACCTTTTCTCAGAAGCTTTAGTTGGTCCATTTAAATTGCTCCTCTCTCCCTGTCCTGTCGGTGCCTTTTCTACCTCTGCCCTGCCGACTTTGCTACCCACACGCCCTGTGAATTAGAACACATGCTCTCTGGAGACAGGGGCTTTATCACTTCTAATGGGTATCTAGCGTCACCAGGAGAGTAGAGGACTTCGGTCATAATAAGAAGGATAATGAAGGGCTTTCTAGCATGAAGGAAAAAGAAAGTAGACCCAGCACCATACAGTTTACTTTAGTCATGTACAACTAAGGTTGTTTGATGTTTAAAAGTCACAGTAGGCCTGCTTTAATCTCTACAAATGTAGGTTTAGCTGCAGTTCTTTGCAGAGCATGAGTTCAAAGGGGAGAAATGCAATACCCAACAAAACAACAACAACAACAAAATCCAATACGTGCTGCGAGGGTCTTAGCAGCTTAGAAGCACTAAACAGATTGTTTTACATGGAGCTACAGACTGGGAGCAGCTCATTAGAGAGAGGAAGATCTTAGATAAGAACTGTAGCATAGGCAGAAACATGCTGTTTCCTTACAGCAAATACATGGTTTGCAACATGGAACGAAACATTATAGAAATCACAGTCACCTTCCGTTGACTAACATGGCAAGCGGATTGATGTAACAAGCACAGACCACCTGCACGTCTTTGGGTCTCAGCCGTTCTAAATGTCAAATGTGAATGTGGTTCATCACCCTGGGGGTGTGCATACTCGGTATTTGCTTATATAGTGGTGTAAGGTGCTTCCCCCCCCCCCCAATACCTTGGATTTTGAAATTGAGCTTTATCTCTACAATATTTTCCAAAATTTTGTACTTACAGTATCCTCAGCCTCCCTATATCTCTCCATCTATTCCAAACTGTCAAGTCAGCAGGTTAGAAGTATCGGTTAATTGCAGCAGCTGGTGCATTAACTGCTTTGGGGTTAATTTGTTTGGAAACAATTTATGAGGGGATGAGATTTTGTCCTCCATTTTTAAATATTCAAATGACATTGTAATATGGTTGCATTTTTTAGTCTTCAGGAATTAAGATAAAATTATTTTTTCAGGTACTAAATTTCAGAATGATTTTGCTATAGAAAAGTTTTAGATGCGAGATTTACCACTCAATAGAAATTGTGACTTTGGGGAATGGTCTATTTTCCTATAGTATAAGTTTAACTATATTGCTCTTCTACAAGTAACATGAATACAAAATTAGGTCAGTATTTTAGATATATTCAGAGATGTGTGTGTGTGTGTGTGTGTGTGTGTGTGTGTGTGTGTGTGTTTATATTAAGTAACCACCTTGTAGGTTTGAGACTAACTAGTCATGTGTTGCTATCAGCCCCGAGCACAGCACGTTATGCCCAGGCACAGCCTGTGTGACTGAGGAGCTCTCCTGAGTTAGCCAATGAAGGCAGGAGGCATCCATTTCCCAGTCTCAGAGATGAATGAAAGAAAAAAGCTTCTTTGTTTGCAAAATTGCCATTCACACAATTATAAAATTGATTACCTGGACAGCTTAAATTAAAAGAAAGAAACTTCTTCCTTTTTTCTTTGTATCTTCAGTTATTTATCTTTTCAGCTTAAATAGAGTTTATTTTGGTGGCCATTTTTTTTTTCTTTTTAGATCTAATATATCAAGATAAGTAGTAGCATCAGTTTATGCAGAAACCCAGACTTTAGATCAGAGAATTGGACTGGAGAAAAATCACATCACTTGTGGGCCCTGGAACCTTGGGCAAATCTTTTAATTTCTCTTTAGACCTTAGTTTACTCATGGTTCAAGCGGTAACAAGAGCTTGTTTCTCATAGCATCATTGTGCTAATTAAAAGCATACCATAAATGAAAGGTATTTTTATTATATTCTTTGTAGTTTGTCATTTCACATGAGATGATCTAAAATAAAAGTTGCTACAATTTTATAAATAATGTTTTGTACTCACTCCAGTTTACATTTAAAGCCATATATGGGGTATGAATTTCATTCAGATGAGGGCTTTTATAACTTGTCACTATTAAATAAATGCAAGACAAAAGGACTCTCTAATGAAATCTAAATAACACTTGTTCATTCTTTTACCAACTCATCCATTAATTGATGTTTCTTATGTTCCTACAATATGGAAGGTACCTAAAGTATAAAATTAAATATGATGAAGTTATTGCCTTTGTATAAAGACTGATGTCAAAGTGAGTAATTGTAGTGTCATATGTAGGCATATAACAAATATCTATAACAGAGGAGGACCATAGCAAGAGAAAGATGACAACTCTGGGCAGAGGAGTGAGACAATGAGCACGGGGCTGCAGAACAGACTCTGGGAAGGTTCTCGTTCTCTAGGAGCCCACGGTCTGGTAGAGAAGTGGGCATGCACTTAATTTGGGTGAAAACATTGCTTCGGTAACAATTAGTGCAGAAAGGTAAAGATGTACATATGTACAGATCTGTACTTTGAAAGCACAGGAAAGTAAATGAGTGCATGGGGAGGAGGAAAAGGCTTCACTTTGGGAGAGGGGAGCTCCAGCAATGCTTTCTAGAGGTCCTCGTCTCTCTCAGGCTGTGCCAAACAACTTCATAAACTACTAGCACATTCCGTGATCATAGGCAGTATTGCCCGTGGTTAAGAGTACAATTTTTAAAAACTTTGCACACCTAGATATTTATCCTAGTTTCTCAAAATTTATCAGTTGCATTACTTAGCCTTTAAACCTTTTCATCTGTAGGAGGGATAAGCAAGCTGCTTATTTGAAATTTTGGCAAGCACATAGTAAACCCTCAATATGTAGTACATTGCATCATTTTTCCAATTGGAGCAACAATGGCAGTAATAGCAGGAGTAGCACAGAAGAAATGAGGTCAGTATCATTAGTCTCTTTTTAAGTACAGGGAAATCAAGTCTCAGGGAGCTCACTTAAGGAGTGTACTCAGCGCTAGCAGTAACAAGAGCCGTGACTCAAATCCAGTGTTGGCTTACTCCAAAGTCCAAGATCTTAAACACTGACAGAAGTTAACATGGAACTGGTTTCTGAATGAAGAGTAATACGTCCAAAGAAATGAAGATGAGTACAATATTGAAGGCCCAGGTGCCACACCATGCCAATTGGAAAAGAGGGTCCATATTTTAAGGATATCTGTCCATGTGACTGTGAGTCAGATCCAAGAAGAGAACTTAAAAATTAACAGTTGAATGTGCACGAGGAGCCTTTGTGTTAATTGAGCAAGTTGTTTTCATTCCTGCCCTGGGATATGAAGAATGCATGCCTCAGCTCTGGCTGCCTCAACAATAGCAACAACAACAATAACAAAAACACTGGATGGTTTAAACAACAAAAATTTGTTTCCCACAGTTCTAGAGACTGGGAAGTCCAGTATCAAGGTGCTGGCAAGATAATTTTTATTCTTAAGTTTTCTCCTCTTGGCTTGTAGGAGGCTGCCATCTTGCTGCGTGCTCCTGTAACCTCCTCCTTGCGCACACCAATAAAAAGAATAATCCTACCAGGTCAGGGCCCCACCCCTATGACATTATTTAAGTTTAATGGCTTCCTTAGAGGCCCTATCTGCATGGACAGCTGCACCAGGAGTTAGGGCTTCAATATATGAATTTTGAGGGGACAC
The DNA here is from genome assembly GCA_037038555.1 of Rhynchonycteris naso. Classification (NCBI taxonomy): domain Eukaryota; kingdom Metazoa; phylum Chordata; class Mammalia; order Chiroptera; family Emballonuridae; genus Rhynchonycteris; species Rhynchonycteris naso. Next base: position 23,925,357 of record CM073000.1, read on the forward strand.
AAGCATTCACTCTAACACAGAGAATCGGGTCACACATTTCTAGTTACATAAGCAGAGTTAGTCTAAAGCAGACGTAAAATGTGGTTTGTGTGTATATTTGCATGTATGTATTTTTCAGCATGTGTCTCTCGATGAATCTGTTTTTTGAGTTCAATGTCATTGTTTTACTTCTTCTCCCTTCACCTCAGAGGCCACCATTTTGGGCATGGTGCATCAGCCTGTTATGCAGCAAGTATTTCATATTGGTGTAAATGTCAGTCCCTGTCTCAGGTGGAACAAAACTCTGTCGGCAATAGTTCCTCCCCTCTCACAGGCTTCACCTTGGAGCTCATCATGCAAGACAATAAATTTTCAGGGCGATGCAGGTACTGTGGGATGAGCCTAGGGTTTGTGTCAAATCCTGCACAGGTAACTTGCTTTCTCATAACCTCAGTTTCCTTATTTAGAAAGGGAGATGTTATCTACATATTGGGTTGATATAGTAATCCAAAATAAGTGGTAATTATCATCACAAATTATAACACTCAAAAGTTGTATTCTCGTCTTTCATGTCAGAAAGGCTGAGAGACTTGGAGTTTGATATAAAACTTTTCCATTCTGGAGGTGTTTTTTTTTAGAAAAAGCTAGCTTGTCTTCCAACAGAAGACAGTAGCCTGTCAAGTTTGCCTTCGCCTAGAGACCTTGTCATCTATGAAAGAGCAGGTCTGTGACCCAGTGGCCAGCTTTGACCTGCCTTCACTTGGGAGAACTCTGCTCTGCTTCCACTTTCCACATCTTCCCCTTACTTATACCAGCCATGCCCAGTTAACAACCCTGAATGCCTGGTGCCGAGCATGTCCTCTGACCACATTCCTGAATCTGTGGTCCTGCTCTTTTGCTCTGAGTTATGATTACTGACAGGTGCTCACGGTCCAACTGCAGGTGGGCTGCCATCTCTGGAACTCTGTACAGAATTCTCCCATCTTGCCTGCATTTGCCCCGTGCACTGCTTGCTTCCTTCCCATTGATAAACTCTATTTTATCCCCTCCGTGCCACAAGGCCAATATCACGCTGTGGAGTGCTCAAACCTCTCCTGGGAGCCAGTGCCAGCTACTGCCATCATTGTGTGGATGCACATTTTGGAAGGGAAAATATCCACAGGAAAATGATTATGAATGTGCAAAAGGTGGGAAATGGATCTCAGGACCACTTTCTTTACAAAAACCTTACTTTAATATGTATCTTCAGGAAGGTAAGCCAAAATCAAATGTATCCTAATGGTTGGTTATATCTTAATAACTCAAGCTGCTATGCAGCAAACACTGATACTATTAGGAATAGTTCAATATCACCTGGGCTGAGCTGGTTGATGCAGCAGGACCCCAAGGTGCTAAAAGAGACATTCATTGCTTTGGGTGACAAGGGAATTGTCCCTATTTAACTGAATCATATAGAGCTCACATGTGTGATTGGTATGTGTGAACATACACATAATCACTCATATATTAATGCTTGTTGAGTCCTATACAAGAAAATATTGTCCAGGCTTGGAAATACCAAGATAAATAAGATATAAAAAATTCTCCTCAAGGATGTTACATGGAGTTTAGTTTGAGAGATTTTATTCTACACAGTATAGAAAGAGATGTGCCATAAAAAAAGAAGTGAAAACATGCTACAGGATTTTGCAGAATAGTAGAATTTGGGTCATTTCCATTTGAGAACATTATTTCTAAAACTCAGGAGCTTAACAACAACAAACATTCTTCTACAATTTGGGCAGGGCTCAACAGGAATGGCTCGTTTTGCTTCAACGGATGCTATCCTAGGTGTTTGACTGGGGCATGAGGATCTAAGATATCTTCGTCCACATGGCTTCTACCTTAGCCTGATGGTCCCATTGTCTGGCCTTTCTTTCTAGCTTTTCAAAGTCTTTTATCTTCCAGAGTTTCTCCTTACTGCTTAGGCTCATTTCTGCCACAATCTATTTATCGAAGCAAGTCACAAAAGTAAGCCTTATTTACAAAGAGAGAGACTAGCACAGGTAGGGGAAAAATTGTCGGTGGCCATCTTTAGAAATGGTCTACTACCACACTGGCTTTGATAGGATTGGGACATATGGAAAATGTAAAGAATATGTTTGGTAGAAATAAAATAGGCTAAGCAAAGGCTTAGAATTGGGAAAGAATATGAAACACAATTGTTGGATTTGATGGAGTCTAGACTTTGAAGGTAAATTGAGGTTAGACTCTGTAGACTAGACTGGTAGATTCCTGAGGAATCACTCAATGTGATTCCTTCATGAGTTTTCATGCACCCTCATACCCATTCCTGGTGTGCATTTGTTTCAGATTTGCTCAAAGTTCCAACTGAAGTAACGTGATACATCTTTTTACTAGTATTAGCACAGATTTTTAATGAAAATATATTGCAAATACATTGTCAAAAACTCATCAGAAAAAAGGGCATATGGTGAAAATAAGTTTCATTCCAGGACATTTAAACCCTCCTCATAGGCAATCATTAAAAACAATTTCTCCTGACTCTTTTCAAAGATAAATCTATGCATAGCTAAAAGATAGATAAATATCCAAATATATATGGATATCTATACATAATATACATAAATCCATTTTATACACATTTGGAAGCATACAGTAAAGGTTGTTTGGCCTATTACATTTTTTTACTTGGTAATATATTGAAGAGAATGAATAGTATAAACATATATCGATGCAATTGCTTTCATAAACAGAAAGAACTGTCTGATAGTCTTGTAATGATCATAAAAACTCTTTGCTATGAATTTAATAGGGATCAAACACACACTTGTAAAGAGGGAAGAAATACTAGATCGATAGCTTGATGCTCATCTAGACAACAGAAATGTAAAACGATGGCAATGGCCAAGCAGAGATGATTGATAAACAGTGTTTCAGTGATTAAGGCCACATAAACCCAGGAATCCATAGATTTTACTGTAAATAAAAAGTATTTTTGGTACTATCATTAGAGAGAATGTTAAAAAATTTACAAAACGCACTGTAATCCTAAAGAGGGCAGGCAATGCTGTAGAGCCAGCAGGTACTGAAATTTCAATGACCTCCTTCATTCACTTTCTCACAGAGCCCTCACCACCATAGGTAGGTTAACTCCTCCATTCCTTTATCTCCTTTAAGTAAGAGTCATTTAGCCTGACCAGGAAGTGGTGCAGTGGATAGAACGTCAGACTAGAATGTGGAGGACCCAGGTTCGAGACCCCGAGGTCGCCAGCTTGAGCACGAGCTCATCTGGTATGTGCAAAGCTCACCAGCTTAGACCCAAGTTCGCTGGCTTGAGCAAGGGGTTACTCAGTCTGCTGAAGGCCCACAGTCAAGGCACATATGAGAACACCATCAATGAACAACTAAGGTGTCGCAACAAAAAACTGATGATCGATGCTTCTCATCTCTCTTTGTTCCTGTCTGTCTATCCCTCTCTCTGACTCTCTATGTCTCTGTAAAAAGAAAATAATAATAATAAATAAATAAAATAAAATATAATAAAATAAAATTGAGAGTCTGTTACCTGGGAAAACTGCAGAGAAGACCATTATAGGTATACATGGACCTTCCAAGTACTTGCTTTTGCTGAAAACAGTGGCTTCTAACAATGGTTGGATGAAGTTTTCTTTTAAACTCAAAATGTTTTTTTATAGTTACTTGGTTATGTAATATTACTGTGTTGGTCAAATGTTCAAAAATTTTTCAAACCTAAGACACTACCAAACTATGAGAACTACCGGGATTCATTTAGCTGATTTCTTCTACACAGTTGTTTTTACCCTCTGTAAACAAAACGAGGAAGAGAAAGAAAACATGTTCAGGATTAATGGTAGTATAGTACAGATACTATAGAAATCATAGATAAAGGGAGTAACTAAGGATTCACAGGAAGGGTCATTTACTTTAGGAAGCATGCAAGGAAGGCTTCAGGGAAGAGACTAGATTAAAGATGGGCCCTAAGATTGTGATAGAATTTTCACAGGTGAAAGAAGTTAGGGAGATAAACACCATTTACTACACAGATGTAAAGACACAAGTAGAAATATGTAACAGGAAGTAAATAAAGCAATAATAATATAAATAATAATATTTATTGAGTACATATGATGTGTCAGAATTAAGCCAAAGTATTATAACACTGTCTAATACTTAGTATATCCTATAGGAAAGGTATTATTATTCTTGTTTTATAGAAACATGAAAATTAAGACTCTGAGAGGTTTAATAATTTGGCTGAGCTCAAATAGATACAGTGTAGAAAATCCATAAATTGTGTTTATATCTATAAGATTCTAAAGCTTGTGATATTTTTAGGATGTTCATGCTATACAGGCCAAGTATAGAAATTTCCCCCAAAAAAATAAATACAAAAAATGTTCCAAGAACAGACACTAGTCAACCATGTTCACTGCTACAGAGAGATCAAGTAAGAAGACTGAGAACTGACCCTTGAGATGACAACATGAAGGTCACTGTTGGCTTTAAAAAGAGCAGTTTCAAAGTTTTGTTGAGGTTGACTCTTGGTAGATTGGATTCCAGAGAAAACTGTAGGTGAGAAAGTGGAGACATTGATTATAGACAAATCTTTAAAGGATCTGAACAAAGGGACACAGGGGAACAAGGTAGTGACTGGACAATGGTTTGGGGTCAGAGGAAGGACTTTGTTCTTATGTTTTGTTTGTTTCTCTTTTTTTTTTGACAGAGAAAATAGAGATACAGATAAGGACAGACAGGAAGGGAGAGTGATGAGAAGCATCAATTTTTTGTTGTGGCTCCTTAGTTGTTCATTCATTGCTTTCTCATATGTGCTTTGACCAAGGTGCTACAGCAGAGTGAGTGACCCCTTGCTCAAGCCACTGACCTTGGGTTCAAGCCAGCAACCATGGTGTCATGTCTATGATCCCATGCTCAAACTAATGACCCCATGCTCAAGCTTGTGAGCCCACGCTCAAGCCTGCAACCTGGTGTTTTGAACCTGGGTCCTCTGCATCCCAGTCCATTGCCCTATCTACTGCACCACCACCTGATCAGGCCGTGTTTTGTTTCTTGACAACAGTGATCCAGGAAACAGGGAAGAAATGATAATCTGAGAAAGGTGATCATTGGAATATCAAAGTCCTTGAGTAGGTGGCTCTGGCTGGGGTCCAGTGCACCTGCAGAAGAGTTGTCTGTGGACAGGAGTAGTGAAAGCTTATTATAACACAAGGGAGCAGAAGACTCAAGCACACATATAGGCAAGTGGTTGGTGCTGGGAAAGAAGGAGGGCTTTCTCTGATGTTTCATTCTCAGTGAAATGAGAAGCAAGGTTAGCAACTGAGAGGAGGGGCAGGGGGCGTATAATCACAAGTACAGGAGTGAGTAGAGCTGAATCTATTGTATTCTCAGTCCTACTCTGAAAATCATGGTATTAAGTCTGGGCTGATTGCTTTATGGAGGTAGCATGGCCTCAGGAACAGGAAAAATAAAGGCTGAAGTTAGCAATGCCAAACAAAGAAAATCCTCCAAAGGCGGAGATCATGTCCACAGACACAGATCTGAGTAGCCCAATGTGAAATAAAAAACATCCCAAACTATATAAATCATCTTAGATACTGACAGTTAAGCATCCATAGGACATCAGGCAGGAGGAATGGAACCTGCTGGTTATGACAGAGTAATAGCAGCATGATTCTCAGGCTTGCACTTTTGTACATGAAACATAGATGACATAGTAATTGTTGAGTCAGGTGACAGTTCAGTAGCAGCCTTCAGACAGTTCTGAAGAAGAGGGTGGAAAGGTATGGCAGAACAGCTCGGGGGCTTCTAAGTGAAGTGAAAAAATAAGAAAATTTGAAGGAAATGTAACTATGGATGAGATTTAATAAACTATAAGATTTTATTTTATTTTTTGTGACAGAGACAGAGAGAGACAGAGGGAAGGGTAAGGACGGACAGATAAGAGGTGAGAGAGATGAGAAGCATCAATTCTTTGTTGTGGCTCCTTAGTTGTTTATTGACTGCTTTCTCATATGTGCCTTGACTGGAGGGCTATAGCAGAGAGAATGACCCCTTGCTCAAGCTAGCGACCTTGGGTGCAAGCTGGTGAACCTTGCTCAAACAAGATGAACCTGTGCTCAAGCTAACGACCTTGGGGTTTCAACCTGGATCCTCCATTTCTCAGTCCAATGCTCCATCTACTGTGCCACCGCCTGGTCAGGCTAAACTATAAGATTTTAAAATTTGTGAATATAAGTATGTATATATAATTTGTTTTAGATGTGTTGGGTGGATAAAAAATATATTATGCTCACTTTGTTAAAGATGGCACTGCCCACATGGAAGCCTGTCACCCAGGTGATGATATTAGTTGTTCTTTCTGCTTGGGAATGGGCGTAATTATGTTAATATGTGTTGGGGTAGGCCTTTTGTGCCAAAAGGTTTTAAAGGAAAGAGAGATCACGTTGTTCCCAGAGAAGACTGATTGCGTTCTAGGAGGAGGGCAGAGAGCAGGGAGGAGAGCAAAGTAAGGCCACGTGGAGACCAGGAGAAGCAGCCAAGATGGTGGAGCATTGAAGGAGAAGCCAGTCTGTGCAGAGTTTATACAGGGAGAAGGAAGGAGGGAGGGAACAGAGGTGAATAAATCTGGTGAGCTAGAAACCTTTGATTCTAGGAAACTCAGATAAGTCAGTAGCTTTGTGAGCAGTGAATGTGTGGGTTTTGGAGCCCAGTGTGTGTTTTTACTTGCCCGCCGGGTGCAAGCTAGGATTAAAGCTGATGGCTCACCACTTCTTGGCACCATTGTTTCATTACTGACTGTCCGAATCTAATGCAAACCTGTATGAGCCAGGCGGCTATGATGGTGGCCGTGACTACTGGCTTTACAAGGTGGTACTCTAAAGATATATATACTTGTCAGAAATCTATTTATGCATACATTAAAAAATCATAGCATACAGCTGTGTTGCATAAAATTAGCTTACATATAAAAATCACTTACAGAGTGCCTACAATGTGTCTGGTCCAAAGAACTTTACCTGCATTACCTTTAACAGAAACAACAAATAGCTATATACTATTACTATGTCCATCTTACCAATGGGGAAACAGCATGGAGGCCTGCCAGGATCACACAGATGCAATGAGTAGAGCTAGTCTCTACACCTAGATCAGCTCTGCCATACTGCATTGTCTGCTATTTAAGGACATTATGCAATAGGTATATTAAAATAAAAATCTTACACGAAACAGTAGACATAGGAAGTGGGGGCAATAATTATAGCAGGAAACCAATGCAAAGACCACTAACTAGTTCTCTGAATTTCTTAGTACTCAGGATGCAGACAGAAACATGATTTATAAACTTGACGACTGAGCATGCCTGCTGCCTGTGGGTCAGTTATAGTAGGAACCAGTTTGTAATGTAACCTGATGTATGCTACGGACTAAATTGTGTCCTCTCAAACTTGTATGTTGAAGTCCTAACTCCCTACTATCTCAGAATTTGACTGTAGTTGGACACAGGGCCTTTAAAGTGGCAATTAAGTTAAAATGAGACTTTTAGGGTAGGTCCTATTCCAAACAGATGGATATCCTTGTTAGAAGAGGAATCAGATATCCAGAGAGACCTGAGACAGGTACATGCACAGAGGAAACACCATGTGGGGCGCAGCAAGAAAAATGGTATCTGCAAGCCAAGGAGAGAGGCCTCAGGAGAAACCAAACCTGCGGACGTCTTGATCTCGGACTGCCAGCCTCCAGAACTATAAGCAAATAACTCTCAGTTGCGTACACTACCAGCCTGTAACATTTTGTTATGGCAGCCTGAGCAAACTAATACAATGGAGGTTGTAATTTTGGAACAAAAGTGTTTAGGTTAGACCTCCAGGCAAAGTAGGCATTTGGACCAAGTTTTTGCATCAGTGAGCTGTGCAGGAAGAAAGATTTAGGCCACGTTATCACTTTGTAGGCCTGGACCATCCCAGTAAGCAATCCAAGCACAACAGTTGCAATTCAATGGTGATTAAGCTAACTACAGTTTATGTACTAGCAATGTTCTCCTGCACATTTCAAAAAAATGGGAAAAAAGCTAAAAACACTTTCACATTTACTGGACCATACCGCATTTAAGATTTTTTGTTTAGTTAATTTCTCTGTCTCTGCTTTTATTTTAGCTACACACTTTTGTAAAAGCAACTTGCATGAACCTGTCTGAATACTGACATTTCCAGGCAGGGCCAGGCACTGCGTGGGGCACTGAAGCAACCCTCTGGGCACATTGACCTTGGCCTTTCCCTGCACTGAGTTCTGATCGCAGTGGGAGATTTGAACACATTATGAGCTAGAATTCGGCTTTCAGAACTCGGAACCATATGTCTTCCTGGGTGATAAGGTTGACATTTGCATCCATTGAAAATACAAAAGTCAAGTCATTCTTGTGCTAATGCTCAAGGGAAGAAGCTGCAGCTGACTTAAATCCAAGCACTGACAGGTAGCAGCCCTGGGATCCCGCATATTTGCACACCCGCGCATCTTCCAGAAGGTGGACTTGTAAGGCTTTGGAATTTTAAAATGGACAATAAACAAAGAAATGAAAGGAAGTTAGAATTTTTTCTTTTTCTTCTCTATAGCTCACTGAGAGACTTTCCTTGCTATACAATTTTTATTTGTTCCTGTTTTACAAACAGTAAATTTTTCTATAGTAAATTTTAAAAATCGCCTTGTGTTCTATTAGTTGAAAAATGTTAATATTAACCTATATCAGCATAGAACTGAGAAAAATGCATTTGTTGAGGTTTCTCATTGTTCACTACACTTAGTCAGTGTTCCATTGGAACCTTAGATTAATATTTTTTTGAGGGACCAGAATAAAAATTGAGTAGAAATAACCATTTATATTATTGTTCTGACTAACATGATATTGATAAATTAAAGTATTCATATGCAATTATAAGGTAAAATAATGACTATTAACTTACACTTACTGGTTTTCTTTTATATGGAATTTATTCAATAACATGGCATTAGTAAAACTATATAGGTTTCAGGTATACAGTTATATAATTCATCATCTGTATATTGTATTGTGTGTTCACCACCCCAAGTCAAGTGTCCTTCCATCCCTTCCATCACCATTTATCCCCCCCATACCTCGTCTTCTGTTTTTCGTTTTTTTTTTAATTTTTATTTTATTCATTTTAGAGAGGAGACACAGAGTGAGAGAGAGAGAGAGAAAGAGAGAGAAAGGGGGGAGGAGCTGGAAGCTCAACTCCCATATGTGCCTTGACCAGACCAGTGCAGGGTTTTGAACTGGCGACCTCAGTGTTCCCAGGTTGACGCTTTATCCACTGCGCTACCACAGGTCAGGCTCGTCTTCTGTTTTAATTGATATTTTATACCTGTTGGGCAGATAAAATATATTATGCTCACTTTGTTAAAGATGGCGCTGCCCACATGGAAGTTCATTGATATTAATGTGTGTTCTGGGACAGGCTGTGGGCAGGCTGTGTCGTTATAACCTAAGGCTTAGTTTTAAGAGTAAGCTTTTCTCCACACCCTTGACTGATTGGATGATGTGGGGTGGTGCCCTCTCCTGAGGAATCTCATTATGCCTCAGATGGGTGACTTTGTATCAGAGACTTTCTTGTTTGTAGATTGGATTAAGGGTTTGGATTTCTACACTATAAAGTAGGACAGACCAGTAGCTTACTCTCTCTCAGTTCTTGCTATCACCATTGCAGGGGCCTCCCTGATCCCTTGCTCTCCATGGGAAAAGCTGGTTTTCTGCTTTTCCCTTGTCTTTTCTTGTGGCTTGCCTGTCTTGGTGAGACACCAATCAACAGAATGGCCTACCATCCTCCAACTTCACCGTTTCTTCACCGTCAGCCCAAATCCAATGGGAACCTGCATGTGAATGGCTACGATGGCAACTCCTGGCCTTACAATACCTTAAATGTACTCGAATTCCTGCTTTGTTGTTTGTTAGACTTTGATCAAACCACCTTACCTCACCATCACAGTTACTTAAGATATCCATTGTCCTGAAAACAGTAGAAACAATAAATATTTAGTGGTCAATTATTTACCTTGAATCTTTGGACAAAATAGCAATTGCTTAACATTTTCACTAGAGGACAGGAAGAGGAAGATTTAATAAAATTAGAGGTTACTACCTTTATGTTACTTGGGTATTTGAATGTCTAAAAATTCTCTTTGAAGCCATAAAAAATTTTTTAGTCTTTATTCTGTTATTTTTTTACATTCTTTTAATGCAACCAGGCTGAAAATCTTGTAACATACAAAAATAAAACAATGTGGAATAGTGGGAAAAGCAATGGGCGAGTGCTTAAGAGGGCGGCTCCTCATCCCTCTTCTGCCACTGGCTTTGTGTGTGAGTGTAAAGCCAGTAGTCGAGGCCGCCATCACAGCAGCCTGACCCACGCAGGTTCGCATTGGATTCGGACAGATAGCAATGAAACACCGGAGCCAAAAACTGGTGAGCCATCAGCTTTAATTCTAGCTTGCACCCGGCGGGCAAGCAAAAACACACACTGGGCTCCAAAACCCACACATTCAGTGCTCACAAAGCTACTGACTTATCCAAGTTTCCTAGCATCAAAGCTTTCTAGCTCACCAGACTTATTCACCTCTGTTCCCCATCTCCTCCTGCACAAACTCTTAACAAACTGGCTTCTTTCTCAGCACTCTGCCATCTTGGCTACTTCTCCTCCACATGGCCTTAATCTGTTCTGCTCTCTAATACTAACCTCAGGAACTCAGGAACCAAGAGAGAGAGATCAAGCTACTGTTCTCTCCCACTTTATAGCAGACTCAAAACCTTTAATTCAATTATACATAAAGAAAGTCTCGGATACAAAGCCACCCATCTGAGGCATAATGGGATTCCTCCCTACATCACCACCCTACATCATCTAATCAGTCAAGGGTGTGGAGAAGAGCTTATTCTTAAACTAAGCCTTAGGCTATAACGACCCGGCCTGCCCACAGCCTGTTCCAGAACACACATTAATATCAACCAACTTCCATGTGGGCAGCACCATCTTTAACAAAGTGAGCATAATATATTTTATCTGCCCAACAGTGAGCTTAAGCAATTTACAAGACCTGTCTCATTTTCTCATTTCTTCTTCTATAAAGAGCAGTAATAAGACCTTGCCTATCTACTACTTCTTGTGATTAAATTAGGTAATGCAGAAGAAAGCACTTAGAAAGTACGTTATGAAAGTATTCTTACTATTAATTAGAGGGTTTTGCATTGCTTATCACAAATGGATACTTAACTTAAGCATGGAAAGGTTCTTTCATAAGAAGTATTTCTCCCTCAGAACATATACTGGACTCTGCCTGATTACTCTTTATTTTAATAACATTCTTACAGATTAAAATACTGTATTCACAGTCTGTAAAGCCAGTAGTCGGGGTCAGGATCACAGCCGCCTGACTTATGCAGGTTCACATTAGATTCGAACAGTCGGTAATGAAACAATGGAGCCAAAAACTGGTGAGCCATCAGCTTTAATTCTAGCTTGCACCCGGTGGGCAAGCAAAAACACACACTGGGCTCCAAAACCCACTCATTCACTGCTCACAAAGCTACTGACTTATCCGAGTTTCCTAGAATCAAAGGTTTCTAGCTCACCAGACTTATTCACCTCTGTTCCCCATCTCCTCCAGCACAAACTCTTAACAAACTGGCTTCTCTCTCAGCATTCAGCCATCTTGGCTGCTTGTCCTGGCCTCCATGTGGCCTTAATCTGCTCTCCTCTCTCCTACCTCAGGAACCAAGAGAGATCAAGCTACTGGTCCGTCCCACTTTATATTGTGAAAATCCAAACCCTTAATCCAATTTACAAACAAGGAAGTCTTTGATACAAAGTCACCCATCTGAGGCATAATGGGATTCCTCCCTACATCACCACCCTACATCATCCAATCAGTCAAGGGTGTGGAGAAGAGCTTACTCTTAAAACTAAGCCTTAGGCTATAATGACCATGCCTGCCCACAGCCTGTTCCAGAACACATATTAATATCAACGAACTTCCATGTGGGCAGCGTCATCTTTAACAAAGTGAGCATAATATATTTTATCTGCCCAATAGGCGCGTTCAGGGTGATATGGCCATAGACACTGCACCCCAGATTCTGAAAGGCAATGTACCTCATTTTATTGAGTTTATGCAGAGATACCCAGACCAGATGAATTTGGAAAACTTTTATTAAAGGAGAAAATTTATTAAATATGCTGACCGCATATACCTTACATTGGGCAGCAGTCCCAAATCATGTCTGTCTATAATATTCTAGGAGTTGGATATATATTCTTAATTATATATGGGCGGGAAAAAAGCCTGACATTACGGCATAAGCTTATAACCTTTGTTTTTACCTATACACATTTGGGGAAAGGATGAAGGGGGAATGGGACACAATTCATTAGCAAGTTTATAGCATTTGTCTATAGGATTCATAAAAAGACGTTTCTATACATTAAAATTTATAAGGTAACACAATGGTAAAAATGTCACTTTACATATTAAAAGATATTCCTATATTTTCTAGTGTTCATTTGCTATTCCTTTGTTTAGAGATATATACACCAATCACATGCTTTTAGGAGGGTAGGGGTAGTTTCCATGGGGACAAATGTCTGTAAATGGCTCATTAATATAAGAAAAGGTTTTCTTTAATCTTTTTCTTCCTGCACCTGGTTAGCTATTCACCTATTTCCTTACAGCTGCCAGGGAGAGGTCAGAGAATCCAAATCTCCTTCCCCTCTTCATTTACAACACAATGCTATTGACCATCTTGGTTTGATGCTAATCACACAAGTACAAAGATTATTTACAAAATCTCTCTGCAGCCTAGCCCAAATTAAATAAAATGTTCTTTAAGCTTCCTAAAATATTAATATTAATTCTGTAGCTTTTGGTACCTTACAACAGAAGAAGCAGGTTTAGCCTGCTTTGGGAGACTCCCTGGATGGACGAGTGAGGGATGATGGGTGATGGGAATTGTTAGGAGGAAGCTGATTGCACATGTGCCAGCTGCATTCAGGAGACCAGGAAAAGCACTGGGGTGAATATGTAAGACAGTAAACAACCTGAAATTGAGTGCACTGGTCATGTTCAGGTTTCAGATTTGAAAGTGGAGCTTTCCTTAACATAAAGGAGGATGCAGGAGATATGTAAAGCCAGTAGTCAAGGCCATCATCACAGCAGCCTGAAACACGCAGGTTCGCATTAGATTCGAACAGTCGGTAATGAAACACAGGAGCCAAAAACTGGTGAGCCATCAGCTTTAATTCTAGCTTGCACCCGGTGGGCAAGCAAAAACACACACTGGGCTCCAAAACCCACACATTCAGTGCTCACAAATCTACTGATTTACCCGAGTTTCCTAGAATCAAAGGTTTCTAGCTCACCAGGCTTATTCACCTCTGTTCCCCATCTCCTCCAGCACAAACTCTTAACAAATTGGCTTCTTCATCAGCACTCTGCCATCTTGGCTTCCTCCTCTCCTCCACGTGGCCTTACTCTGCTCTCCTCTCTAATACTAATCCCAGGAACCCAGGAATTGAGAGAGAGGTCAAGCTACTGCTCTCTCCCATTTTATAGCATAGACTCAAAACCTTTAATCCAATTATACAAACAAGGAAGTCTCTCATACAAAGTCACCCATCTGAGGCATAATGGGATTCCTCCCTACATCACCACCCTACATCATCCAATCAGTCAAGGGTGTGGAGAAGAGCCTACTCTTAAAACCAAGCCTTAGGCCATAATGACCTGGACTGCCTACATTACAGCTTTTCCCCCACAGCCATCCCAAGCATAAGGGCAAATAATATCACCTGGGTGACGGGCCTCCATGTGGGCAGTGCCATCCTTAACAAAGTGAGCATATTATATTTTATCTGCCGAACACTTAACATAAAGGAGGATGCAGGAGATATACCTTCTTTCCTTCCTCCCTACCCCTCTTCCTCTTTTCCTCCCTCCTTCTCTCTCTCCTGTCTCCTTCCCTCCTTGGTTGTTTCCCTTCCTTTTCTTCTTTCATTCAGTCCATGGATTTCCTTTTATTCCCTTCCCAGGTCTATAAAAGATTCTCCTTTCCTGATATTCCAGAGCCATTGTCTTTTGCTTTCAGAGAAGTAATTTCTCTGCTTTAGAACAAGAAATAATGGAGACTGGTCTAGTCCACCATTTCCTTTAACCTCTGACTCACCATTGACATTACTAAGATTTACCAGTGTTTCACAGGACATTTCTTTTCATTCTTTTTTCCATTTGTATTTAGGCCATTGACTAAGTATACCAGTATCATCACCCAGATAATATTGAGTCATCCTAATAAAACATAAATGGAAGTAGCTATCCATGTCACAAAAATTGCCTGTTTTTTTTCGTGATGTAAGCCAGTAGTCGGGGCCACTATCACAGCAGCCCGACCCACGCAGGTTCGCATTGGATTCGAACAGGCGGTAATGAAACACAGGAGCCAAGAACTGGTGAGCCATCAGCTTTAATTCTAGCTTGCACCCGGCGGGCAAGCAAAAACACACACTGGGCTCCAAAACCCACACATTCAGTGCTCACAAAGCTACTGACTTATCCGAGTTTCCTAGAATCAAAGGTTTCTAGCTCACCAGACTTATTCAGCTCTGTAAAGCCAGTAGTCACGGCCACCATCACAGCCGCCCGACCCACGCAGGTTGTAAAGCCTGTAGTCGCGGTCAGGATCACAGCAACCCGACCCACGCAGGTTCACATTAGATTCGTACAGTCGACAGTGAAACAACGGAGCCAAGAACTGGTGAGCCATCAGCTTTAATTCTAGCCTGCACCCGGCGGGCAAGCAAAAACACACACTGGGCTCCAAAACCCACACATTCAGTGCTCACAAAGCTACTGACTTATCCGAGTTTCCTAGCATCAAAGCTTTCCAGCTCACCAGACTTATTTACCTCTGTTCCCCATCTCCTCCTGCACAAACTCTTAACAAACTGGCTTCTCACTCAGCACTCTGCCATCTTGGCTACTTCTCCTCCACATGGCCTTAATCTGCTCTCCTCTCTAATACCAACCTCAGGAACTCAGGAACCAAGAGAGAGAGATCTAGCTACCGGTCCACCCACTTTATAGCATAGATAATCCAAACCTTTAATCCAATTATACATTCAAGAAAGTCTCTGATACAAAGCCACCCATCTGAGGCATAATGGGATTCCTCAAGAGAGTGCACCACCCTACATCATCCAATCAGTCAAGGGTGTGGGGAAGAGCTTACTCTTAAACTAAGCCTTAGGCTATAATGATCTGGCCTGCCTACATTACAGCTTTTCCCCCACAGCCATCTCAAGCATAAGGGCAAATAATATCACCTGGATGACGGGCTTCCATGTGGACAGCGCCATCTTTAACAAAGTGAGCATATTATATTTTATCTGCCGAACAATCCACCCCTATGCTCACTTTACTACCCACAATTTACACCACTGGCATTCCTGTACAAGGAAATTCTACACAAATTACAGCAATAGCACAAATCATACAGTTTCAACAATTACAAAGGTACACACATTTTACCAGTCTCTAAGCACTTTGCCAAAAGTGCAAAATGTCCTCGGCCTTCTCTCTTGCCATTTGAAAGGCTTCCCGGGGCAGGTGGGGGGGCCTCCAGTAAAGCCACCCCCCACCCCCGTCAAGGTATTTCACATTGTCCAAAATCCGTAAGTCCATTCAACAAAGGAGCCTGTGCCCATCCGGTCATAGTCCAAGAAATCAGTCCACACACATAGGGCTTTAGCCTCCCCCCTCATTTCTGCCATCATGGCAAGTCTCACACTGTCCTAAAGAGGAGCATGTGGCAATGGCAGTCAGCATTTCCATCTCTGCTCTGGGGAGCATGATGGCTTCCACCCTTATGTCCCAAAATCGCAGACCTACCGGCAGCATAGGTACTCCTTGCTGCTGGGCTCTCACCTTCTGGAGGCTGCGGATCACAATTCCAGACCAATTCTCCTCATCCTCCAAAGAGGAACTGAAAACATCAGCTCCTGCTGCTGGGCTCGAGATCCGGGCCAACGCTGCCTTCTGCTCAGCAGGTCTTGCAACCCCAGCCCCGACCTCAGCCCCGGTCCTGGCCTCAGCTCCGGCCCCGTCCTCAGGCCCGTCCTCATGCCGCTGCTGGCTCTCCACAACATCCAGGCAATCTCCAACTCACGAACCTGTGATTCCTTCTCCAGCGTCTGCTCCATTTCCAGGTGAATCTTGCAAGCCTGGTCAGCCTCCTCCTCCAGCGCTTCCTTCAGCTCCAGGGTCAGCATCTGTTTCTCCCACGTTTCCTCCAGCTCCTTCCGCTGCTCATCCTGCAGGTCCTGGGCAGCCTCTTCCATAGAGCTCTCGGTTTCCTCACGCATGGCTGTAAAAGTCAGCCATCCAGGAGATGGGAAGATGGCAATGGAGTAGGCAGACATACCAACTTCCAACTCCCAGAACCAAAGTGGATTATAACTCAATTTTAAGAACCATCATCTGGATAAACCAACTTTGAGCAAAACTAAGTGGACTCTTCAACCAAGGAACACTGCAGAAGCCACATTGAGACTGGTAGGAATAGCGAAAACGCGAAGAGGGCTGCCCAGCTCCCCGGAGCAAACGGCAGCCCGGAGAGACCCGCGTGGCGGGAGGAGAGTTTGGCGGAGAGGGAGGGACCTGGGTCCCAGGAACCAAGCCCCAGACTGCAGTCCCAGACCCTAGAAGAGGCGATTGGACAGTATCGAGCTGTAAAGCAAGTGAGGATACTATTTGGGAAAAAGAGAGAGTCTTCTCAGACCCAAAAATCTTTTTAAAGGGACAGCGCAGAAACCCTCTCTCACAACCACGCACCCGGGGCTCCGGGGAACTGGGACAGAGGAGAGGAACAGAGCAGCGGGAACAAAGAGTGGACTGAAGGCACGAGGACACTCTGAGGGACAGCCACCCCGACCCATGGGCTAAGTCACTTCCCTAATCGAAAACGAATATTTCCCCTGGAACTAGCAATACCAGCAAAGGGAGACAGGACACTAGCCAAACAAGCTCTCCCGCGGCAATTAGAGCAGACCTGCTTAGAGGGAGGGAGCTCCCAAGCCTACAGTGTGGAGACTTAGGGCACTTCTAGCCCCCTGAGGTTGCTGAAGCCTATGGTAGGGACAGGACGCTGAAACGCAGTCCTGTCGGTGTGGGCGTAACAGTGAGGGCTCGGGCTAGCCTAGCAGGGGCAGAGGTGACGCGCGAAAGCTGTCCGGCAGCTGCGGGCCGCCTGTGACCCCACTTGTGGGGAAAAATACGGGCAGAGATCAGCCCTGCGACCCTGCGCTAGCCGGCCCTGACCGCGGGCACCGGGCTAAGACCAGGGACGGGCGAGGGGCCCGAGGCTCACGCTGCCAACCCCGCCCAAAAGGAGAAACCTCGGTGTGCCATCTGTGGGCGCGAGCGGGCTCCTAAGTCGGGGGCGAGGGAGACACTGAGACCAGGGGAAGTTCCCTGCTGAGCTCACGCTGCTCTCACCGCCCGGCCGGAGAAACTGCAGAGTACCACTCTACGTGCGCGAGCTTTCTCCGAGCGTGGGGGCGGGGTAGGAGCCAGAACGACTGGAAGCTAGCCGCTGTGCGCACGCCAGCAAACACGCCCGGCCCAATAATCCCCGGTTTTCGGTTTCAGTCCCTGAGCAGGAGGGCCCTGGCCTCGAGGGCGGGGCTAAATTCTGGATGGGCAAAGGCTCACAGCTGAGAGCACGTCAAAAGCCCCGCCCAACCCACAAAACGGTGGCGAGCAGGCTCGGACTGAGGGGGCTGGGCGTAAGCCTTCCAGAAAAAGTCCGGGTCCGCAGCTGAGCAAAGGTGCTCACCTCTGCCCTGCGTGCTAACGCTAGTGGCTTGAGTGACAGCCCCTCCCGCAAAGGAGAGGCAGAAACCACAGCAATAGCTGCAGTGAGCCGGCGCTGGCAATGCCCACACCAAACCGCCCTAGGCAGAGACAGAGGGGGTGGCAAGCCTGCAGACAGACCACACCTAGAGAACACAAAGGCAACACATACTGGACTCCAGTGGCCACAACTTGCTTACACTCAGATAAAATGGGCAGGCAGAGGAATGCAAACCAAATCAACCAAGAGAAATCCCCAGAGAAGGTCCTGAATGAACCAGATATAACCAAACTACCAGAAGCAGACTTTAGAATAATGATAGTTAGGATGTTCAAAGAAATTAGAGCAACAATGGATAGTCACTATGAGCACCTAAATAAAGAGATAACAAGTATAAAAAATGAAATTGAAATAATAAAAAAGAACCAGACAGAAATGACAAATACAGTATCAGAACTGAAGACCACAATGGAAGGAATTAAAAGCAGGATAGATGACGCTGAGGATAGAATCAGTGAGTTAGAGGACACAATAAACATAGTTACAGAAGCAGAGAAAAAAAAGGAAAAGAGATTCAAAAAATGTGAGGAAACTCTAAGGGAGCTCTGTGACAAACTGAAGAGAAACAACATTCGCATGATAGGGGTGCCTGAAGAAGAGGAGAGAGGACAGGAAATGGAAACTTTGTTCAATCAAATCATAGCCGAAAACTTCCCTAAATTAAGGCTGGGAAACATTCTACATGTCCAAGAGGCACACAGAACCCCATTAAAGAGAAACCCAAAAAGATCTACACCAAGACACATCATAGTTAAAATACCAAAGCTAATAGATAAAGAAAAAATCTTAAAAGCTGCTAGAGAAAAAAAGACTCTCACCTATAAAGGAGCCCCCATTAGGATGACATCGGACTTCTCAACAGAAACACTTGAGGCCAGAAGGGAATGGCAAGATATAATCAAAGTAATGCAGAACAAGAACCTACAACCAAGACTACTTTATCCAGCAAGGCTAAAGTTTAAAATTGAGGGAGAAATAAAGAGCTTTCCAGACAAAGAAAACCTCAAGGAATTCATTAAAACCAAACCAATCCTGCAAGAGATTTTAAGGGGCCTAGTGTGAACAGTTCAAAGGGAGGAAAGAATATAGCAAAAAAAAAAAAAAAAATACAGCTTTAAAGAATAAAATGTCAATAAACAACTACATATCAATAATAACCTTAAATGTAAATGGACTAAATGATCCAATTAAAAGACATAGGGTAGCAGCGTGGATAAAGAAACAGGACCCATACATATGCTGTCTACAAGAGACACACCTTAAAACAAAAGATGCTCATAGACTGAAGGTAAAAGGATGGAAAAAAATATTTCATGCAAATGGAAATGAAAAAAAAGCCGGGGTAGCAGTACTTATATCTGACAAAATGGACTTTAAAACAAAGACTGTAGTAAGAGATAAAGAAGGACACTACATAATGATAAAGGGAACAATTCAACAGGAAGATATAACTATTATAAATATCTACGCACCTAATATAGGAGCCCCGACATACATAAAGCAGACTTTGATGGACATTAAGGGCGAGATTAACAGTAATACTATCATAGTAGGGGATTTCAATACCCCACTAACAACACTGGATAGATCCACAAGAAAGAAAATCAATAAAGAAACAGCAGACTTAAAGGATACACTAGATCAACTTGATTTAATAGATATATTCAGAACTTTTCACCCTAAAGCAGTAGAATATACATTCTTCTCAAGCGCTCATGGTACGTTTTCTAGGATAGACCACATGTTAGGACACAAAAAAGGCCTCAACACATTTAAGAAGATTGAAATTATATCAAGCATTTTCTCTGATCACAATGCCATGAAACTAGAAATCAACCACAAAAGAAAAACTGAAAAATACTCAAACACTTGGAAACTAAATAGCATGTTATTAAATAATGAATGGATTAACATTGAGATCAAAGAAGAAATAAAAAAGTTTCTAGAAACAAATGATAATGAGCATACATCAACTCAAAATCTATGGGACACAGCAAAAGCAGTTCTGAGAGGGAAGTTTATTGCACTACAGGCATATCATAAGAAGCTAGAAAAAGAACATATAAGCAACTTAACCCTGCAGCTAAAAGAACTTGAAAAACAACAACAAATAAAATGCAGGACAAGTAGAAGGAAGGAAATAATAAAGATCAGAGCAGAAATAAATGACATAGAGGCTAAGGAAACAATACAGAGGATCAATGAAACCAGAAGCTGGTTCTTCGAAAAGGTAAACAAGATTGATGAACCCTTAACTAGACTCATCAAGAAAAAAAGAGAGAGGTCTCAAATAGATAAAATTAGAAAGGACACTGGAGAAATTACAACTAATACAACAGAGATACAAAGCATTGTAAGAAAATACTATGAAGAACTCTATGCCAAAAAATTTGACAATCTAGATGAAATGGACAAATTTCTTGAATCATATAAACTTCCAAAAATCAATCTGGAAGAATCAGAGCACCTAAACAGACCAATTACAACAGAGGAGATTGAAACAGTTATCAAAAAACTCCCAAAAAAGAAAAGTCCTGGGCCTGATGGCTTCACAAGTGAATTCTATCAAAAATTCAAAGAAGAACTAACTCCTATCCTCCTCAAGCTATTTCAAAAAATTCAAGAGGAAGGCAGACTTCCAAACTCCTTTTATGAGGCGAGCATAATTCTGATCCCCAAACTGGGCAAAGACAACACAAAGAAAGAAAATTATAGGCCTATATCCCTGATGAATTTAGACGCTAAAATTCTCAACAAAATATTAGCCAACTGGATTCAGCAATATATGAAAAAAATCATACACCATGACCAAGTGGGATTTATTCTGGAGAGGCAAGGCTGGTACAATATTCGCAAATCAATCAATGTGATTCATCACATAAACAAAAGGAAGGACAAAAATCACATGATAATTTCAATAGATGCAGAAAAGGCATTTGATAAAATCCAGCACCCATTCATGCTTAAAACTCTCAATAAAGTGGGAATACAAGGAACATTCCTTAACATGATAAAGGCCATCTACGACAAACCCACAGCAAACATCATACTTAATGGACAAAAATTAAAAGCAATCCCCTTAAGATCAGGAACCAGGCAGGGTTGCCCACTTTCACCACTTTTATTCAACATAGTTCTGGAAGTCCTAGCTACAGCAATCAGACAAAAAGAAGAAATAAAAGGCATCCAAATTGGAAAAGAAGAAGTAAAACTGTCACTATTTGCCGATGATATGATATTGTACATAGAAAACCCTAAAGCCTCAGTTAAAAAACTACTGGACCTTATAAATGAATTCAGCAAGGTGGCAGGATATAAAATTAATACCCAGAAATCAGAGGCATTTCTATATACAAACAATGAACTGTCAGCAAAAGAAATTAAGGAATCAATCCCCTTCACTATTGCAGCCAAAAAAATAAAATACCTAGGAGTAAATTTAACCAAGGAGGTTAAGGACTTGTACTCGGAAAATTATAAAACATTGATAAAAGAAATCAAGGAAGATACAAACAAGTGGAAGCACATACCGTGCTCATGGCTAGGAAGAATAAACATCATTAAAATGTCTATATTACCCAAAGCAATTTATAAATTCAATGCAATACCAATTAAAATGCCAATGACATACTTCAAAGATATAGAAAACATACTCCAAAAATTTATATGGAACCAAAAAAGAACACGAATAGCCTCAGCAATCTTAAAAAGAAAAAATAAAGCAGGAGGCATCACTCTTCCGGATATCAAGGTTTACTACAAGGCCATTGTACTCAAGACTGCCTGGTACTGGCATAAGAACAGGCACAGTGATCAATGGAACAGAACAGAAAACCCAGAAATAAACCCACAGCTTTATGGACAACTGATATTTGACAAAGGAGGAAAGAACATACAATGGAGTAAAGACAGCCTGTTTAACAAATGGTGCTGGGAAAATTGGACATCTACCTGCAAAAAAATGAAACTAGACCATCAACTTACACCATGCACAAAAACAAATTCAAAATGGATAAAGGACTTAAACATAAGCCGTGAAACTATAAGCATCGTAGAAGAAAACATAGGCAGCAAGCTCTCCGACATCTGTAGCAGCAATTTATTTGCCGATTTATCTCCATGAGCAAATGAAATAAAAGGCAAGATAAACAAATGGGACTACATCAAACTAAAAAGCTTTTGCACAGCTAAAGACAATAAGAACAGAATAAAAAGACAAACTACACAATGGGAGAACATATTCGACAGCACGTCTGATAAGGGGTTAATAACCAAAATTTATAAAGAACTTATAAAACTCAACACCAGGAAGACAAACAATCCAATCAAAAAATGGGCAAAAGAAATGAATAGAAATTTTACCAAAGAAGACATACAGATGGCCAAAAGACATATGAAAAAATGCTCAACATCACTAATTATTAGAGAAATGCAAATTAAAACCACAATGAGATATCACCTCACACTAGTCAGAATGGCGCTCATCAGCAAAACAACACAGAACAAGTGCTGGCGAGGATGTGGAGAAAAGGGAACCCTTCTGCACTGCTGGTGGGAATGCAGACTGGTGCAGTCACTGTGGAAAACAGTTTGGAGATTCCTCAAAAAATTAAAAGTCGAACTGCCTTTTGACCCAGCTATCCCACTTTTAGGAATATACCCTAAGAACACCATAACACTGCTCGAAAAGAAGAAATGTGCCCCCATGTTTGTGGCAGCATTGTTTACAATAGCGAAGATCTGGAAACAGCCCAAGTGTCCGTCAGAAGACGAGTGGATTAAAAAGCTTTGGTATATATATACTATGGAACAATATTCAGCCATAAGAAATGATGACATCGGATCATTTATAACAAAATGGATGTACCTTGATAACATTATACGGAGTGAAGTAAATCAGAAAAAAAGAAAAACTGAGAACAGCATGATTTCATACATAGGTGGGACATTAAAGTGAGACTACGAGACACGTACAAGAGTGTGGTGGTTACGGGATGGGGGGAGGGAGGGGAGGGTGGGATAAGGAGAAGGGGAGGGACACAGGGAAAACCAGATAGAAGGTGACAGAGGACAATTTGACTTTGGGTAATGGGTATGCAGCACAATTGAATGATGGGATAATCTGGAGATGTTTTCATTGTACATATGTACCCTGATTTATTGGTGTCACCCCATTAAAGTTAATAAAAAAAAAATAAAATAAACAGCTAGCTACAACTGAATTAGCTGAAAAAAAAAATGTCAGCCATCCAACAGTCCCCCAAAAAACAGCTATGGGAAACCATAATAGCAGCCAGTCCTCTACTCCACCACTGAAAGGTGGTGGTGTTTCCATGCCGATCTGTATCGAATCCTGCCGACTACGCCAAATGTAAAGCCTGTAGTCCCGGTCAGGATCACAGCAACCTGACCCACGCAGGTTCACATTAGATTCGTACAGTCGACAGTGAAACAACGGAGCCAAGAACTGGTGAGCCATCAGCTTTTATTCTAGCTTGCACCCGGCGGGCAAGCAAAAACACACACTGGGCTCCAAAACCCACACAATCAGTGCTCACAAAGCTACTGACTTATCCGAGTTTCCTAGCATCAAAGCTTTCCAGCTCACCAGACTTATTTACCTCTGTTCCCCATCTCCTCCTGCACAAACTCTTAACAAACTGGCTTCTCACTCAGCACTCTGCCATCTTGGCTACTTCTCCTCCACATGGCCTTAATCTGCTCTCCTCTCTAATACCAACCTCAGGAACTCAGGAACCAAGAGAGAGAGATCTAGCTACCGGTCCGCCCACTTTATAGCATAGATAATCCAAACCTTTAATCCAATTATACATTCAAGAAAGTCTCTGATACAAAGCCACCCATCTGAGGCATAATGGGATTCCTCAAGAGAGTGCACCACCCTACATCATCCAATCAGTCAAGGGTGTGGGGAAGAGCTTACTCTTAAACTAAGCCTTAGGCTATAATGATCTGGCCTGCCTACATTACAGCTTTTCCCCCACAGCCATCTCAAGCATAAGGGCAAATAATATCACCTGGATGACGGGCTTCCATGTGGACAGCGCCATCTTTAACAAAGTGAGCATATTATATTTTATCTGCCGAACACAGGTCCACATTAGATTCGAATAGTCGATAATGAAACACAGGAGCCACGAACTGGTGAGCCATCAGCTTTAATTCTAGATTGCACCCAGCGGGCAAGCAAAAACACACACTGGGCTCCAAAACCCATACATTCAGTGCTCACAAAGCTACTGACTTATCCGAGTTTCCTAGAATCAAAGGTTTCTAGCTCACCAGACTTATTCACCTCTGTTCCCCATCTCCTCCTGCACAAACTCTTAACAAACTGGCTTCTTACTCAGCATTCTGCCATCTTGGCTACTTCTCCTCCACATGGCCTTAATCTGCTCTCCTCTCTAATACTAACCTCAGGAACCCAGGAACCAAGAGAGAGAGAGCAAGCTCCCAGACTGCCCCAGTTTATAGCATAGAAAATCCAAACCTTTAATCCAATTATACATACAAGAAAGTCTCTGATACAAAGCCACCCATCTGAGCCATAATGTGATTCCTCAGGAGAGTGCACCACCCTACATCATCCAATCAGTCAAGGGTGTGGGGAAAAGCTTACTCTTTAAACCAAGCCTTAGGCCATAACAACCTGGCCTGCTTACATTACAGCTTTCCCCCACACCCATCCCAAGCATAAGGGCAAATAATATCACCTGGGTGACGGGCTTCCATGTGGGCAATGCCATCTTTAATAAAGTGAGCATAATATATTTTATCTGCCCAACAACCTCTGTTTCCCATCTCCTTCTGCACAAACTCTTAACAAACTGGCTTCTTCCTCAGCACTCTGCCATCCTGGCTACTTCTCCTCCACATGGCCTCCATCTCCTCCTGCACAAACTCTTAACAAACTGCTTCTCCCTCAGCACTCAGCACTCTGCCATCTCGGCTGCTTCTCCTGGCCTTCACGTGGCCTTACTCTGCTCTCCTCTCTAATACTAACCTCAAGAACTCAGGAACCCAGAGAGAGAGATCAAGCTACTGTTCTCTCCCACTTTATAGCAGACTCAAAACCTTTAATCCAATTTACAAACAAGGAAGTCTCTGATACAAAGTCACCCATCTGAGGCATAATGGGATTCCTCAGGAGAGTGCACCACCCCACATCATCCAATCAGTCAAGGGTGTGGGGAAGAGCTTACTCTTAAACTAAGCCTTAGGCTATAACGACCCGGCCTGCCCACAGCCTGTTCCAGAACACACATTAATATCAACCAACTTCCATGTGGGCAGCACCATCTTTAACAAAGTGAGCATAATATATTTTATCTGCCGAACACATGATAAGTTGATCTAAAAGGCATACTTATGTCCCTAAAAGTATGCCCTGTCCATGATAGATGTTTTATTTCAAAGGAAGAGATAACTGAAGTTTTGAACAATGAAATACTTTATAATTGAAAATTATTACAGATAAAACTGTATAGCTCCAACATTTTATAAGAAATCTTAGCAGAATCATATATGCTGGATTTTTTAAGCCTCATTTTCCAAGATTCTACTCTTTTTTTTTTTTTACCATAAAGATAGTGTTTAGTCAGTATGTTTCAGTTTTTATATCTGTAACATTATGTTTATATAGAAAGAGATTTAGTATAAGGTATTGGCTTAAGTCACTGTGGGGGTTAAAGATCTACAATTTGCCATCTGCATGTTGGAGATTTGGGATACCTAGAGTTGTAGTTTGAAAGCCTGAGAGCCAAAGAACCAATGTATAAATTCCAGCCCAGACAGGAAGGGCCTGAGAACAATGAGCAAATGTTCGATGTTTTGGCTAAACAAGGAGTAGAAAGAGAAGTCAAATTTCCTCCACTTTTTTGGATGATTCAGGTCCTCAACAGATTGGACAATGCCTACAACAGAGTGGATGATGCCCACCCTCCCACACTGGGGGTGAAGGAACATCTGATTTTTTCATCACCAATTGAAATGCTAATCTCTTCCAGAAACACCTTCCAGACATACAGGGAAATGTATGTATAATAATGTTTAGCCAGAAATCTAGGCACCCTTTGGTACAGTAAAGTTGACACATGAAATTAACCATCACATTTGTGTAATTTGCATTTGAAACTTCAGGGATGCAATGTTACCTTTATAAAATATTCAATTTACTTATAAAACTTTATACAATGTCTATATAATGATATCTCACAATAATTGCATTTAAATCGACAATTGTCTAAAATTAATTTTTCTGTAGCTGAAAAATAAAATGTAATACTACCTTATCCAAGATTGACATTAGAATATTTTTTGCACATCAGGTTTTATTTCAATGATTTAATCAAGCTGCTTCACCCTACACTTGCTTATCTGAATTTATTATTCATTTCTTTTTCCATATATGAAACAGTTTTCTTGTCCATCAATGTATTACAATCTCAATGTAATAAAATTTTTAATTAGCCTCTCATATCTGAAACCGTGGTTCAATTTCTTACATTACAAAATAATATAATTTTTCCAAATATAGATCTTTCTGGGGACTTACCAGTCTGAATATACTTATCTTTTAAACCTATGACTAAAATACAAATTGTTTTTACCTATTATGCAATTGTGCCATTACATACAAATCAAGGACATAGATTTCTCAAAGCACATGTAAACAATTCATTAATGTGAAATGCATAACTGTTTATGCAAATTGATATATTATGAGGTCTAATAGTTTGCACAGGTATTAAAATTAAAATATTTGAGTTAATATTTGTGTGCATCATCAAATACTATGCATTATAAACCACTTTTGTGTAAGACAGTGAGGTTTACCTGACTCATTTGTATTTTCCCATTCTGATTCTTTATTAATCAATAATAAAATATAGTGAATCTAAATAAAAATACACTGAGAGTTAGAAAAAATAAGAGTAGAGTACTAACTCAGACTGCATCTCTTTGTGGCTTTGTGCAAATCCCGGGAGCTCTTTGGCCTTGGCTGTCCATCCTTGGCTGCCCAATCTCCATATTGCCCTCTCTTGGAAGCCATGACTCATCCTTTCAATAGCAATTGGTCTCTCTTTTCTCTGCATTATTTTCACAATACAGTTTTGACCATAATACAGACCACATTTTCCTCCTTGTATTTTTATTTTGCTCTATTTCCCTCACTAGGATATAAATTCTTAGTGACTAGGGACCAGGCCTTTACCTTTAGTGTTCCTCATGACTTTTTAGTTTAAATGCTAATGACAAATTAAGTGTAGAATTCGAAGGGGTCCAGAATGGCATTCTACTTGCAAGCTAAGGAGTCAGCATGCTGCAGAAACGTGAGCGCTCTTGATCAGAGGACAGAACTTTTACTCACAGAACATTTTGTGCTAGTCTCAAGTCCCAAATCGCTGCAGGTCCTGCAGGGAGAGCCAGGTTTTCACCACAGGAGAGGAATCCTGAAATATGAAACTTGGAGCTTATTTAGGTGGCTGGTAAATTTGCCCTTCCTCTCCTTGGTAGAAGTAAAAGAATTTTTGTTCTGGAATGTAAAAATACTCTGAGAAGAGGAGGACAGGGTCACTTCTAGGTCTAATCCTAATCAATTATAATTTCCAGACTCAATCTGGAAATTATACCTGAATGTAAACAAATGGTTTTGGGGAGATACATCTCTTTATATCTCCAGAGGTCTCTAGTTTTAGGAATGCTGTTGAATCATCTTTTAATCTGTTAGTGTAGGCAGGTAGGAGTTAACAAAAGAAAATGAAGTTGGACTGGCTGGGCCTGATTGAGTCTGGAAATTATAGTTGATTAGGATTAATCCTAGAAATTAATGGTTCAGACACCCCAGGGGAATGCTACATCGTCCATCAAAGGGGATTTAATCTCTGGAAGATCAACTTTCCAGTCTCCCTGGAGGAAAACTTCATTAGCTGCGATTACTGAGAGAGGGATTGGGAAAGTTTCTAAACAAGGCACATTCACATGAAAGCCAAAATAGCAACTATAAAAAGGGAGTTAATTAGCCTGAAAAAAGTACAATATTGGATAAGGAATACAGAACCTTATAAGGTCCAGGTAAAGTGTTGGATAAGGGGAAGACCCAGCCATGAAGGATTGGGAAAGAGATTGGTTAGTTTGAAAGAAAGCTGGCTCTTTCCCAAGCCCAGGAATACAGTGTGTCTGTAAAGTCATGGTGCACTTTGACCTGTGACAGGTCAAAAGTGCACTAGGACTTTACAGACACACTGTGTAAGCAAAGCTCTACAAAGGCCCATTGGGGTAACACGCATTCACCCATTCATTGTATATGTTTCCTCTCTCTGTAGCAGCCACACAGCTCCAAGGGCCAATCTGGGTGGAGCAGGACAGACAGGAACAGAGATGAGGCTAATCAGATGGGAAGAGAGAGAGAGAGAGACTGAGCTGGACACAGCTTTAGCATGGTCTGAAAGCTTCAGATGCCCTGCCCATGCCAGGGCAAAGGCATAGAATCTCTGTACCCTGTGCCTTCTTTTGAGCTTGGTGAAGACAAGGCTGAACTTCTCCCACAGTGGGACAGAGCTGAGCCACCTGCTCATAAATGACACACTGGGCACCTGGGGGCAATCCTCTGTGTTTGCTCCAGCTCCACTAAACTTTACCGCTACACTTCATTCTCCTGAATGTGGGTCCCCAAAATGCTTTCTTTGTGACTGCATGGAAGAACCCTATTTTCACTGGTAACACAAGCACCAGTTCTTTTTGCTCAGAAAGCTCTATTCAAGCAGAAACATGACAATTGCATGTAGCATGTTCTCCTAATACATGAGTAAGATAATATACCATGTATTGTCCAAACAAAGACATTTTTTAGAGTAAAAATGTCTATTTTTTTGCTAGAACAATATCATAAGACAAAGTGAGGCTGAGAAACAGTTTTAGATTAAAGAAAACAGACATGCCACCAAAATTCAATCTGTAATCTGGATTGAATTCTGAATCTGATAAATAAATAAAAGAAAAAAATTTTAATATGTACTATATATTAGATGATACTATTTATTGAGGTTAAAGGTTTTTGAATTATATCATCTTACAGAGGTCATTTCAGAAATGTTCTTATTCTTGGGATGTACATGCTACAGAATCCAAAGTTGAATTCTCTGTAACTTACCTTCAAATGGTTCAGGAAAAACTATGTATTTATGTATATATACTATATATGGACTGTAAGAGAAAAAGGTATTGATTATATTAATTATGCAACTTTTCTGAAGATTTAAACTTTTTAAAATTAACACACACACACACACACACACACACACACACACACACACACACAAGCTGGGGCTGTGCCAGGCAAACCATGGAGTAAGATTACCATTTATAAAGCATATTACTATATGCCAAGTACTAGTCTATGCTCTGAAGACACAAATCTAAGGCATTTTTTTCTTTTAAGGATATCATCACATAGACCACATACACACACTAATTAGGTAAGTTAACGAATATGAAATTATATATTGGTAGAGAAAATTTTCTGTAGAGTCAATACTTTTTGTTTCCTTGTGAATTGGGGACATATTCTAAAAAAGTTTTGCTGAAACTGGGACCTGTGCTAAAAGATCAAGCCGTGAAACAAAATTTACAACTGTGTAAGTAGTAAGAATTCCAGAGACTGACCTCACTCCAGAGGTTTGTGCTTACATTTCAGGGAGGGATGAGTCCTGGGACCATGGTAACCAGTCTGAGTTGTAAAGCAGGAGACACTGGGTTTATCTGGCTGCTGAAGAGATTCATTTGCATACTGAAAGTTACAGTGAGAATCCAAGATTCCTCCTCTTGTTCCATTTTCAAGACTCACAAGGGGAGGGGCAGCATATCCATGTAAGTTATGGAAATTAATTTTTAGCCATTCATTACCTCTATAATACAGACCGCATTTGTTTGTGTAAGAGATTTGATTTTGCCCTCATGACATCAGCCCAGGGATAAGAAATCCTCCAGGGCTATTTGCTGTGAGTGAATAAAAACCAGTCTGTGATCCAGAACATCTAGTACATGCATTCAGGACAAAATTAATGAAGATGAAAATTAAAAACCCAGCAGCAATACCTCAGGATTCTATAAAATAAGAGTTATGGGTGCTCTATAAACACAGACAGGATGGCTGTGCACCGAGGACCGTCCTCCAGGATTTGATTGGATCAGAAAGACTTACTAGTTGGACAGAGGAGAATAATAAAGGGAACCCATAACACTTTTCAATAAGTGTGCATTTGAATGGGAACATGTCTCATGTTTCATTCTTTAAATGTTCCTGTCCTGAAGGATTATTTGCAAAGAACAACATAAGAGTAATATGACTTAACAGACATTTAAAGGACAACACGTTCAGTGAGAGTACGTTTATGGGCTTTGTTCTAAGCCAGTCAGACTTGAGTTTGGATCTCACCTGTGGGAAGTTGGACTTGTTAATTAAAATCTATCAGTTTCTGCCTGACTGGTGGTGGTGCAGTGGATAAGGTGGCAACCTAGAAGGCTGAGGTCACCGGTTCTAAGCCTTGGGCTTGCCCAGTCCAGGCATATACAAGAAGCAACTACAAATTGATGCTCCCATTTCCCTGTCCCCTTGCCTACCTTTCTCTCTCTCTCTCTCTTCTCTCTCTGAAATGAATAAATAAAGTCTTTAAAAAGGGGGGAGGCTGGTTTCTTTTATAAAAAAAACCTATCAATTTCAATATCTTAAAAAATGAAATATTAATGTTTGATTCAAAGACTTGTAAGTAGTAAATAAAATAACCTATTAAAGTGCTTACTGTAGTTTTCCCTTCTTTTATAAAAGGCCATCACAATTACAAAATCGAATAATTATTTCTGTTATGTATTGAACTTGTATACAGTGATCTGATGTTGGGAATTAACCAATCACACACACATTATGCACATGTAAAGAATAGCCTTGCTTAACTGGGTGACATTAGACTTTTGAGAAATCTTAAAGAAACCATAGAACTTGGAAGCATATTTTATAAGTCATCTATATTCAGATTGCAAATAGTCTGAGTGTTTTAGTCACATTCTCAACTGTTTTTAGCTCGAAAAAAATAATGTGAGAGAAAATGCCACGTTTCTTCATTCATTCCTAGATTTGTACACTTTATTGAAATTATTTAAATATTAAAATTTCTATAGATACAGAATCTGAAAAATGTAAGATATATAGATTTCTCCACCTATTGGCTTTAAAATCTTTTTATTTTTGTTTTTTTCTTCTCAGGATGATCCAAATCTTCTTAGCAGTGGAGGACTGTTTGAAACTGAGATCATCTCAAAGCAGCTGTGACACTCAGACTTCAGGTAACTCCATAGTTCTAAAGCTCAGCACTCCTGGGTTTTCAGAGTGAATTTAGTTGAATCATGTTTGGCTTGTAGTAATAGGAGCTGAAAGCCATTTATATTCTCCTGATTACATGGGCTGATCTTTGTTTCTTTCCCCATAATTGTTTATGGTATAATACTCATGGAAAGAAATATTTCAGAAAAGAGTCATGTGCACATATTAATAGGAACTAGACAGGAGACCACTGAGGGTGATGATATTACTCTTGTAAAAAATTTACTTATGTAAGACCAGTAAAACAAAAATACATCCTATTGCAAATGGGCAAGAGTAGGCTGTTCATCAATGTTTCTCTATGCTGTTCATTCAGAGTTTTCTGATATAGTAAAACAGTCCAATTTTCCACAAATATATTGCATCATCTAGATTCTATTTATTTGAAATCATGGGTAAGTAAAATGGAGCTATATATATGATGTTGGATGCCAAAACTATTTGAAGAAATGTTCAATTGATGTTTGAAGCAGGAAAACTACAAGTTAACTTAACCTTATAAATAGTAGTGAATCATCATCGATGTGATCCCCCAAATTATTTTATTTTTGTTCTCTCTTTCCTTGCTGTCTCCTTGTCAGAGACCCCTCGCTCAATGGCAACTATGAGAAGGAACTATGTGAGGGGAGGAAGATTGGAACTTTTTTATTGTTTTTTCCAATAGCCCTTGATTTTTTTTTAATGTGTCAGTACTAAGACTCTGTCATTCTGTTGTGTCACTAAAAATTTCAGGCTGATGGAATTATTCCATCACATAAATCATTTGACAGAAAGCTCCTTAAATAATTGGAGCCTAAGATTTTTCACTCTAAAGTTGGGATGGAAATGTAAGTCGTCCGCTTGAGTCCTGCCCTAAATCTGGTATGCCTGAATTCTCTTCCTTTAATTACTTCTGATTCTTTCTTTCTTGATAGTTACTTTAAAATATTTTTTCTACTAAATTTATTTTCCCTCTGTTAATATATCAGGGAATTTTCAATTTTTTGGTGGTGACCAGCATAGGTTTAGCTAATTTTGTATCTTCCGGATATTTATTTGTTCTTCCAATAAATATTTATTGAGGACTTACCATGTGTGTAGCACAGTCTGAACTAGGGAAAGAGACAAAGAAGAAAACACATGCTTTGCATTAAGTGCTTGATGCAGGTAAGAGAGCACCTGGGTGGACCTCTCATTCAGTCTAGATGGCATCAAGGAAGACTTGCTGGAGGAAAAGTCTATGGTTTCAATTGATATCTGAAGGATGAAAAAAGTTAATCTGGGAAGAGGTGAATAAATATTTCAAGCTAGCAGAAGAGAATGCACTATGGACCATATAAAAAGATGAGAAAGAAGACATGGCAATTTGAACGAGGAGAGCATGGGTGGTGGAGGGAGAATTCAAAACAAAAGATGGTTAACTAAGGGTGTTTGTTGCTAGTTAACTAAGAACTAAGATGAGCTAGTTAGAGTTTTCACAAAAATTATTTTAATAAGTTATCTCATATTTGTAGTATTAATTTATTACTTATGTCTGAATAAATAATGAATTTCAACAATCATTTTCCATTGTTAGAAGTTTTTCATAATAAATGTTCAAAATGGTATAAACCCTGAATTATCTTTAAGAGAATTCAAATTTTTTAAAAAAGTGTTATGATTTAAATTGATATAGTTTGGCACTATATGCAGGAACATACACAGAATATGTTAAGTTGGGTCCTATCATATCATTTTTTCTCCTAGGAAAACTACCTGGCTTTGTATTACAAACTAAAACTACTTAGGTGTGGCTTTTGAATAGCTGGGCAGGGTATTTTTTTCACTTACTCTTTAATGGGTGCACACTTAATCAAATCACCCCATAGTAGTTTACATGAATTTGCTTAGGCAATTTGTGTATAATTGCTTGTCCACTTTATACGTTCATAATTACAATGACTTTTGTGATTATAACCAATGATATAAAAGAGCCCATACAGGGAATTAAATAGGGTCTCCTCTTGTACGGTTCATTAGCAGTACTCCTGGTTCCAACTCTAAGAGGAAATTGTTTGAGGAAAGGAATTAACTAATGCATGTGGCCATGGCCATCAGTTATGCAACATGTCTACCCTTTAACATGTTTTGTCAAAGCAAATGTTTCAAGCCAGTGAAATCTGCTCTTTCAAAGGACTTGCCCTATATAGAAGTGTAATATTTTGCCTTCACCAAAGGTACTACATTTAGAGGACTATTTTGCCCTCTCTTAAACTAGTTTATGTAAGCACATCATCAAATGTATTCAAACAATAGACAAGCTAGAATATTTAAAGGCAAGCAACATTATAATCTCTGGGTTTATTTCTCAAGGTCAGATTGGTCTAATATAAATTTGTCTGGTGAATTATTACAATCTGAGTTGCTTCTATGCCATAGTCAGTAGAAACTTTGTTTTTGTCACTACCTCCCTTTGTTGTTTCCATCCACATCTGTGTTCTATACGTCCAGTGCTGTTGGCAGCCCCTGGACTCTGAGATACTCCCTGACGCTTTCTCCTTATGCTGTCTTCTGTGCTGGTCCCAAACTCTACTATATTTTTTCTAAGTTTTTACCATGAAATTGGCCTAATTGTATACAGGTTTCCCCCGCTATCCAAAAATAGTGTTCCTATTAGATCTTTCGTAAGCCAAAATGGCATCAAGTGAATCTTGCCAACAGGTACACAAACCAAATTGAGAAAGCACAGATCCTCACAAGTACAGTTTGAGCTCTGGTGGCTTGATGCTGAGATGCCGAGTGTGGTTCTTGGGAAAAAGTTTGATGGTGCCACTCTCACTGCTGGGATGCTGCTCCCTCTACAAAGGCTCACTGCAAAGTAAATACTGAACACTATTCTCACTTATCATGTTTTTTCATAAAAGCAAATCCTCTTGGATTTCTTTTTTATTTTTAATGTTTTTTTCCCTTTCTTCTTCTTTTCCAAGTGAGTGGAGGAGAGATAGAGAGACAGACTCCTGCATGTGGCCCAACCAGGATCCTCTTGGCAATCCCCATCTGGGGCCGATTCTCTGCCTATCTGGGGCCATGCTCGCAATTGAGCTATTTTAGCACCTGAGGTGGAGGCTCCATGGAGCCATTCTCAGTGCCTAAGCTAATGCACTGAACCAATCGAGCCATTGCTGCATGAAGGGAAAAGAGCAGGGGAATGGGGTAAATGGGTGTGGAGAAGGAGATGGTCATGTCTCCTGTGTGCTCTGACCAAGAATCAAACCTGGGACAGCCACATGCCAGGTGGATGTTCTACCACTGAGCCAACCAGACAGGGCTAGATTTTTTTTGGTTAGTGAAAACAGATACTAATTTAGGTCTTTCATAAAAGCAAAGTGGTCTAAAGCAAACTTTTGAAATGTGAAGGACACCAGTATTATAATCAGAGGGCTAATTTCTGTGATAATCTAGCAGCTCATATACATTGGTAAGAATACTAATAAACATTATAATAGAAAAACAGCAAAAAGTGAGAATAAGCTATTCACAGAAAAAATAAAATCTTACTGAAATAAGATCAATGCAATTTATAATTAAATAAATGCAACAGTATACTGTTTTTAAGTACTAGATAGACAAATATTAAAAAAAGTTAATAAACTTTAACATTGGTGAATGTGTGTAAAATTTATTTTGTTAATTGTTTATTGAAAATATTCAAAAAGTTAATATCTAATATTGATAAATGTGTGAAAACAATTATTCTCATAAACTGGTGAGTAACATATAAACTGATGCAAAGTTATTTTTGATAATGTGGCAATATTATTCAGATTTTAAAATGCTCCCAGACTTTACTCAGCACTTCTACTCTTAAGATATTATCTTCAACATAAACTCACACAGCATCATTTTCAACAAAACAAACAAAACTTTCAAAAAAAAAAAGGAGGAACAATACAAAATGTAGTATATTAATTTAATTGAATATTATGACACAATTAGAAAGAAAAAAGTAGATTTGTATTTTCTTTCTGAAAATATTTATGACATATTAGCTGAGAAGAGAAAACAAGTTTCAATATATGAAGCAGGAATTGGTCCAAGATTTCTTGGTGTGAAGTGATTTATAATAAGAAATAGGTATTTGGTCTTTGTCCCTTTTCTGGCACAGATCTCCTAAAATTCTTAGAATTCTCTAAGGGATGAGAGAGACAGAAGTATCTTGTGTTCTGGTAATGAGATGACTTCTGGACAGCACCTAAGGATGGAGGCTGGTTGCCAAGAGAAACAACCATATGATTAGAGGGTTGGAACTTTCAATCTCACCTCCTTGGCATCCTGGGAAGGAAAAGGGTCTGGAGAATGAGTTTAATCATCAATGGCCAACAGTTTAATCATCCATGCCTCTGCAATGAAGTATTCATAAAAACTCAAAAGGATGGATGGGGTTTTGAGAGCCTCCTGGTTGAACACATGGAGGTTTGGGGAGAGTGCTAGACTCAGAGACTATGGAAGCTCCATACCCCTTTTTTTATAATTAATGAGTAATCTAGTAATTAAGTTTCTAGTGGGTTTCTCTGAATTTTCTAGAAAATTAATTGAACCAAAAGAGGAGGTATTGGAACTTCTGATAAACAGTTCATTAGTCAGAAGCATAGGTGACAACCTGGGTTTGGGATGGATGTCTGAGGTTGAGGGTTGGGAGTTGATGGGTCTTGTATGACTGAGCCCTTAATCTATGGAATCTGATGTTATCTTCAGGTAGATAGTGTCAGACTTGAGGTGAATTGTAGGACATCAAACTGGTATTGGAAAATTTCTTGGTAGTATGGTAACCACCATCCACCCCTCCAAACGCACAGTGATATTGGTTGTAAAACCTCACTTGGTCTCAGAGAAGCTGGACGCACTTCTCTAAGGGCGGACATAGACCAAATTCAGGCTAAGAAAATATAACAGGACGAGTCTGTAGGAATCTGGAAAATTTCCCATTCTTGATAAAGAAAGAGACCAGGTTGAGAAAAAGGCCTCAATTGGTGCTATACTGTACCCTGCTTCCTGATTTAACTACTAGAGCAAGGATATTAGAGCTGGTGCTACAGCCTCCATTTGTGACTATGAGGGCGCAGGCTGGTGACAAAAAGTCCAGATGTAGAGAATAGCAGGACAAAAAAAAATGGAGTCTCTAGATCCTTGTTGACTTGCTAAATCAGTATGGAAAACCTAGGTCTATATGACTTGTTTAGTAAAAATAAACGTTATTGTGATTCACAACACTGTTAGTCATGTTCTTGGTTATTCACAATCAAAAGCATTCTTCCTTAATAGAATATGGATAGTATTGTTGGTGGCGAGAACAAAAATGGCACCAAGTGTTAGACTGGTGGAGTCAAACTTGACTTCAGTTCAGCAATGTCAGTACTTGAATTCTGGCTAAGAAAGAATTTAAAGCCAAGACTCAAACTATAAAAGAAAGCTTATTTAAAAAGGCACAGACATAGAAGAAGTGAGCCATAGAAGCAATGGGTTCAAGAAACAAGGCAAAAGAAGGGTCATTGGAGCTTAGGGGAATGAGAGAGACAAGGAAAACATGCCTGTGTGAAGAGAGTGGGGAAAGGCACAGGCATGCTCCATGGAGTGAGCCGTGCTGGGGCCTCAGTCTTGCGGGATATTAAGGGAGGTGATTTTAGGGAAAGTCTCAGCAGAGGATCTCAATAGAATATTTATCAGTTTTCCAGATGTGTCCTTTTGGGGTTGTGACCTCTACTGATTGGTCAGCACCAGGGCAGAGAGTCATTAGTCAACACAGCCAGTCTTGATGTCAGCCATGACATGGCTTGCTGATTTTGCTGCTTTACTGAGCCTGGAGCTGAAACACGACTCTGGCCTAGATGTTATCCCTAGGGATAAATGCTTAAAGGGGTGGTTGTATATCTTAATACATTTTTTTTAATTTCTTTTTATTTTATTCATTTTAGAGAGGAGACAGAGAGAGAGAGAGAGAGAGAGAGAGAGAGAGAGAGAGAGAGAGAAAGGAGGAATGAGCTAGAAGCATCAACTCCCATATGTGCCTTGACCAGACCAGTGCAGGGTTTTGAACTGGCGACCTCAGTGTTCCCAGGTCAATGCTTTATCCACTGCGCCACCACAGGTCAGGCAAGGGGTGGTTGTATAAAGGCCACTCTTTGTCCCCTTGTTTCTTCTCTCAGGGGGTCTACCACATGACTAACAGCATTCCAGGAAGGAAAGGTCAGTGAAGGGTCTGAACCACCTAACCAGTGTTAAGAAAGATGAGGGGGTCTAAATCACATGGTCAGCAATATGCTGGGAGGTGAGGAGGGTACCCTGGGGGTGAAGTCCTTATTTTCTTACTTTTGTCCATTACTAGGCACCCTGGTGACCTTCTGTACCTGGCCTGTCGTCCTTGCTCTGCTCATGTCTAACTGTCTACCACAGTATGATGATACTTTTGTGAATATGTGTGTTTGTGGTGGTACTTGTTAATTCTTGAATTTAATGCATATTTTTTGAGTTCATTCATCTCAGGTTAGTTAATAGATACTGTTGAGGTAGATTTTAGGGGGGAGAAGGGCAATCTTCAAACAAATATATTGTTACAAATTGGAGATGCTGTATGGAGTAAAGAAACAAAGTGTTATTTTTTAGATTATACCTGGTCTTTATCTTGTTTTGACCAATGGGATGTTAACAAATGTAACATGAGCAGCAATCTTAACTATGCTTGTGCGGTTTGACTTAGCCTTTGTACCCCTACCATGCACTGTAAGAAGAGCATGCCTTGCATAGATGCTGGTTCTAAATGAATGAAAAGCACGTGGAACAGTCCTGAATCCATCCTGAGGCCTGGAGCTCAGAGTCTAAAGTCCAGACTTCTTCAGTTGAAACCATGCTATAGGTTTGTGAATGAGAAATGCATACTTGCCCATTGAGTTTTGAGTTGGTTTGTTACAGAGCTGCATTGTGCAATAGTTGACTGATATATGAACAATATGTTCTTTAATGGGCTTGTGTTGCCTTTAGTATTATTTCTATGCAGAAAATTTCTACTTCTATATATCAAACTCTTAACTCTCTTATCATTTAAGCAATGAGCAATATTTGACAATGAAAGTAGTACTTAAAGTGGCATTTTATATAACTTACCCTCAGAGAAATTTGAGACCTCACTGTGGAGCCAAATTGAGCTACAGAGAGTGAGGATCTCTTTGTCCCAAGCAGGAAGGTCAGCAGTCCATGGTTGGTCACAACAAGTGTCAATGAAATGAACTGTCCCTTCAAAAGGCGAGGCTGTGAAAAACTTAGAGGGCACTGACACAGAGAAATTTCTGCAGAATCAAGAACTCAAGGAAAGTAAAGTTGGATGAATAAAGTAGAACATTAGATGAAGTCTATTAGAGAAAGGATGATTTAATTCTGTTTCTAGGCAGGAATCAGCCACCATAAGATTCTGCTAAAGAAATAAAGATTCTTCTGCAGCCAGCACTTTGAGATTGCTGAACATCACCGGGTCAACATGTGTGTGTGTGTGTGGATTTAAAACTTCTGCTAATTCCCAGACCATTTAATTTTTTACCTGTATGGTATAACTTAATTAATGTCTTCATTGTCAAAAAACAAAATGAAGGTATGTGGGCAGAGTGGAGATTTTGAACATCCAGTCTAGTCATTAACATTTCTCTTTGTGTACCTCTCCCAAACATTTATCCATTGGGCAATATATTCAGTCAAGAAGATTAAATGCCTCATGCCTCAGACTTTAAAGGGATTGAAAAATCAGTGTGGCAAAATAAGAATAATAAGGAACAATGTGATTTCTATTCATGTTCCATGAAGCACTGAAAATAAGCCAAGGGTGCAAGGTCAAAACATGTAAGGCCTTTGTTTTCTCCCCTCTAAGGCCATGTATAGCCCATTTCCCAGGGCTGATATTGAAATATATTTGTAATTCTTGTGGTAAAATAAAGGTTATGCCTTTTTTCAATGATTATATAAATAAATAAAATGATTATATAAAGGCAGTAGTAGAAAACTGCATATACTACTGTTGCATAAAGCAGCCTTACTCAAGAATGCTGTATCATTAGAATCACCCGGGGCTCTTATTAAGCACACAAAGTTCAGGTTCCAGCCCAAACTAACTGGATCAGATTCTTTCCAAGAGGTGAATTAATGTATTTTAAAAATGCCCCAGGGGAATTATAGGATCAGATCAGTTAGAAAATAAGCACTATTAGGTTTTATTCTGTAGCAGATTCTCAACATGTGATTCCTGGATTGGAAGCATCAGCAACTTCTGAGGGCTCATTAGAAATGCAAAGTCTTAGCCCTGTCCCAGAGCTCCAGCAACAGAAATCCTGGGTGTGGGGCTCAGCAATTAGTGTTTGCGGACCGCTGCTTTACAGAATTCAGAACGATGAAAAATAACACCTGGGTGTGCCTACAACAAACATAAAATTAAAAAAGTCAGTGCTTGGAGATGTTAGACTGCACGACAGGCAAGCAGCTTTTAAAATTGGACCGTAACACTGCCTCTGTAAATAATACATAAATACACAACTTTTGGGTTTTCTCTTACTGGGAAGAGTATGCTATTCAGCTAATTAATTAAATCGCTACTGTGTGCCCGGCACCTACTGAGTGCTTTTCCTCACATTTCAATAAATCATTGAACTCCACAGCAACAGAGCACTGCCTGGAGGAGTTGGAATTTTAGTGGAACTTTGAAAGGTAACTAGCATTTCAACAGGTAGACGATGGGAAAAAAATTAATTCAGGTCAGAGGAAAGACCAAAAGCATGCGACAAACAGAAAATGCGGTGAATTCGGATAAGAGCAAATGGAGTAGGGAGGTAGGTCTCAAACTTTGTCTGCATCAGAATTACCTGGGGACTTGTTTAACACAGAGTTTTCCCCCCAGAGCTTCTGATTCATTACATCTGGGGTGGGGGTTGAGAATCTGAACTTCGAATACATTCCCAGGTTGATCGGATGCTGCTGACCTGGGGGTGATCTTGGAGAATCACTGGTATGGTATGTGTGATAGAGGTTGATGATGAACAAATACCTAGAAATGTTGATCTATGAGACCAGATTTCAAAGCACCCAAATTCATAGCAAACAGTAGTGTCTTCTTATAAATATATATTCATTTATTTTGGTTTCCATTTAAAGGAGGACCATTGATATGACCAGGGTCATCCTGGATTGTAATATGCCGGGTTGAATCAAGGAAGGAGAAAGTGACGGGTGTTTCAAAATTATTTAACTCCGGTCTCTCTACCTAATGGCTGCTACTTTCCCCCTTGTCTCTACCAGCTTCCTGTCTCTATTGAGAACATGAAATTCTTCCCATTTTGAACACAAGTTAACAAATGAAATGACAGTGTGAATGACTGTTAGTATTTAACACTCCTTTATTACTAGCATCTTTAAAGTAGTACACATTAATCTCAGTGAACCTCTGTTCTGGCCTTTCAGCTACTGTTGCAGGGCCAAGAGAAACATGTCAAGCCCTGCATGTGAGAGGAAAGGGAATAGACCTTGTTGGGTGGTAGGAAGGCTTCTTTAGAGGCTGTTCTAAAGGTTAGTTCTCCCCGGTTGTTTCTGCTTTTACGTATTATCTGCTTCCTTTTCTCAACCCACAGATCTCAAACAGTGCCAGTTTCTTTGTGGTAGTTTATTTTCTGGCTCCAGTTGTAGTCTGATCCATTGCTAACCAATCAACTGTGCCCACACCGTGTACTTATCTGACTTTAGGGTATGTGCCTTCAGAATCTATTTAGTTGGAGTTTTCAGGTTTCTCTAGGAGGTAAAGATTAAGGATATGACAATGTCTGTATGGCTTTGGGTGTGTCTTTCATCCTTCTTTTAAACACCCTGTACATATTCTTTTATTGTAAGTTTCACACAATCCTTTTGGAAGTTGGTGGGGATATAAATAAATAAAATATGGGACTATCAGATTATTGCTGTCTTTTATATGCTTCAGTTCCTGATATCACTTCAATTCTGTATTAGAGATACACGTTAAAGAAAAAAAAATGAAAGAATTCACTTTGTAAGAGAAGGTTTTTTTCCCAGCTAATGAGTCAATAAATAAAAGCTTTTCAAAAAAATAACCTGGCGGAGGCATCATTAGACTCTAACGAATGGCTTCTTCTGTCTGCAGCCACATTGCTCTAGCTGCTGCCACTTCAGGGAAGCAGAGAACACTTTAATAGATGAGTGGGGCCATAAAGAGAGGGACATGGGAGCTTTGTCCGGGAAAAAACTAATGTCTCAGGTTTTAACAACCACCAGTGGGAAAGGGCAATAATTTGACGAAGGAACACATGAAGTTACCACGAGTGTAACAAACAATGAAGATGCACAACTTATGGTTTGAAGGATAGGGATGACTAGAATAAGGCAGTGATGGGAGGCAGCATGAGTGACCCAGAAATTAAATTAATATACATTGATTTGAAATATAAACATAGGAATGCAATACATGAACAATTCAGATATATACAGTTTCTGCCCAAATGTGTTGAGACCAATAAATGTAAGGCTACCCTCTTGACTTACAGCAACACATATCAGGACCACTAAGCTAATTTTCTCTTTTTAACAAACCAACTGAAAACGACTCAGTAATATATGTACACAAATATAAAACACACCCAGTATAGTATTTTACATTATATTGAAACAAAAAGGATCTGTTTTATGTTTGGTCGTGCATTTTTAAATGAATCAAAAGTGGTGTTAATGATGAGTATTTTTATTTTGCTACATCAGAAAAGGATACACAGGTTTTCCAGCAATACCATGAGGCTGATCTGGCAGTGATCAATTAGACTTGATTGAGATTTGAGGGTTTCAAATGCTATTTCACATACACAGTTTTTCCTGAGATAAAATGCCATCTGTGATACTTCTCAGGTTCTTTCATCTGTCAACATGGAACAAATATAGAAAAGCAAAAGTAATCGTTGAGGCAAGGTCAGTGTTTAAATCAGGGCGTAAATCTCAGAGGATTTCATATCCAATACCTCTTTTTTTTGCTGTTGACATCAGGAAAAAAGGTTAAGATATCTACTTTCAGCTTATAGGAGTCTGCTGCCCTTCTGTTAAGCTGGAACCTCGGAGATTGGTGGTACTATACCAGCAAACTAATGAAACATTATTTTTTTAAATAGGCCATTGAAGTTATTACATTTTAAAATAAAAGTGTTCTCTTTTTTTTTTGTTTTAAATAGTGAGCTAATTCAGACTATAGTCTCATATTTTAAACCATTCATATCTGTCGGGTACTAGTCACTTGGTGAA
Source organism: Rhynchonycteris naso (assembly GCA_037038555.1). Taxonomy (NCBI): domain Eukaryota; kingdom Metazoa; phylum Chordata; class Mammalia; order Chiroptera; family Emballonuridae; genus Rhynchonycteris; species Rhynchonycteris naso. The sequence continues at coordinate 23,968,028 of CM073000.1, forward strand.
TGATGTCGAAAACAATGCAATGGAGAAAAAAATAATGCATATGAATATGCATGGTTTTGAGATTATTGGAACTGAAAAAAAACTTAAAGGTGACCTGGAGTGTTGTGGCATAGAAGCACGACTGTAAGTTTGCCATTATGGCTCCATCATTTATTAGCTGTGTGACTCTGGACTGAGTCTCAGTTTCCTTCAAATATACTCTCTTCAGATTGAGTTCTGAAAGTAGAGGCTGAGCGAAGAATTAGGGCGCTGGTAGTTTATTTGGGACATGAGTCCAATAGAGAAAATGAGACTACGAAGGAGGCAAAGCCAAGAGCACAAGGGTTTATTCCTGAGTTTGCTGTTTTAGGAAGCAGGGTCTTGATTACACCATGAGCTCTGAGAAGAGTCCAAGATAACTTCTAGAAATGTTGCTCCAAAGACAGGAGGTTGGGGCATTTGTCCCCACTGATGGAGGGTTGTTCCCAAGGACATGAACTCCCCCACTCTTTCAGGCTGCTTCTGTAAATGATCGCAGCTGGCTTGGGAAGCCATGGAGGCGAAATAATAGAGACATGTGAAATACCTCTTGGTGCACATACAACTGTCCACCAAAGCTGCAGCAGAAATCAGAGATATGTTGAAGGGATGTGGGATAGTAAAGCATATAAAATCGTTTAAAATACCTAATAGGATTTTGTAATTAATGTACTTGATTTGTTGTAAGGTCTTAGGGACTATTTCAATTTCCTTCATTTTTAAAAATGAGACGAAACTGCCTGACTTGGCGGTGGTGCAATGAATGGAGAAAGCATTGGCGTGGGTCGCTGAGGACCCAGGTTTAAAACTCGCGGTCGCTGGCTTGAGTGTGGGCTCACTAGTTTGCATGCGGGGTTGCTGGCTTGAGCATGGGATCATGAGGGGGACATAACCTCATGGTTGCTGGCTTGAGCCCAAAGATCACTGACTTGAGCCCAAGGTTACTGGCTTCAGCAAAGGATCACTGGCTTGACTGGAGCCACCATCCCCCACCCCCATTCCCGGTCAAGGCACATATTAGAAAGCAATCAATGAAAAACTAAGGTGTCTCAACTATAACTTGATGCTTCTCATTTCTCTCCCTTTCTCTCTGTTCCTATCTGTGTATCTCTCTCTCACTAAATAGTAATAATAATAAAGTAAAATAAAATAAAAATGAGATAAAACATTAGGAAAACTATTATTGAGTTTCATGCAGTTATTTGGTGCCAGAACTGGGGCTGGATCCCAGGTCACCTGACTCCCATACACTTCATTCCTCTTTTAGCACCATAGACTTGGCTTTAAGGTATGATTGTATACTTATTATCCTATATTTAATCAAGCTTAGAATAAATGTTAGACATTTTATTTTTAATGGTCTGAAATGTCTACCTATGTCCTTCCAAAGAAGGGTAGCATTAACCTAAGTTAAAAATGTGAATAAGCTTATCTCATGACTGAAGTTGTGAAGAAAATGACTTCTAAGATAATTTTTAATAAAACACGTTTGTTATTTTTTAGACATTAAGTAGCATTCTGCTTCCTAAAAGAACAAACTCTGGAATAAACCCTTGTGCTCCTGCCTTGCCTCCTTCGTAGTCTCATTTTCCCTATTGGACTCATGTCCCAAATAAACTACCAGCACCCTAATTCTTTGCTCAGCCTCTACTTTTAGAATAACTCACTCTAAGAAGAGTAGCCTTTCACAGACTACATACACATGGTGCTGTTCAGGCCAATGCAAAATATAAGTGAGCAAACCTAAGAAACACATTTTACAAACTTATTTTCCCAACAATCATATACACACATATATGCGTATAAAAACTTTTGGAAAGAAAAAGAGCTAGAAAAAAGTGGGAAATGTATTTTTTGTCATCTGAAAAGGTTGTGGTGCAGTAGATAGAGATTTGGCCTGGTACACATAAGACCCAGGTTTGAAATCTCAATGTCATCAGCATGATCCTGGGCTCATCGACATGATCCCATGGGTTGCTGGCTTGAAGTCCAAGACCCCTGGCTTGGGCTTCCCTACTGGTCTTTTGTCTCAAAGGTGGCTTATCAAGGTTGGTTTAATGGGAAAACTATGTCCCTTGGAAAGAAAAGACATTATTTTTCATTATTTTTTTGTTTGGATAGTTCTTTCTTTTCCTCCCTCTTTCCTTCCTTCCCTCCTTCCCTCCCTCCCTCCCTCTTTCTTTCCTTCCTTCTTTCTTATTTTACCATTGTTAGAGGAGAGAAGAGAGGGGGAAAGAGAAAGAGGGAGAGAGAGAGAGAGAGAGAGAGAGAGAGAAACGGGTGGAAGAAAGAAAGAGAGAGAGGAAAGCATTAACTTATTTCATTAGTTGTTCCATTTAGTTGTGTACTCATTGATTGCTTCTGTATGTGCCCTGACCAGGGGACAAACCTGCAATCTTTAATGTGCCTGGTCAGTGCTTAATCCACTGAGCCACCCAGCCAGGTCCTTTTCTTTGTTCGTTTTCTTTTCTCTTTTTAAGGAGTATTTTATAGCTTTGACTGTTTCTCCTCCTGCTTTTGTTTGCTTTTATGAAGTCCACTGCTTTTGCTTTTACTTACTGTTCAATTTTCAAAAACATACTACATTACCTTTCCTCCAACACAGCCTTATCCAGAGGTTCCCTATCCACTCCTTTCCTCACACTCTACTACCAACCGACTCACTACCACTTGGCAGATAACAGCTGCTATTTCTTTTCTTAGGATTATATTTTTATTCCTTCTCAGCCAAGCTATATATTAAACAATTGAGTCATACTAACTTGGCCTCATTCTCTGAATTGACTTGAATGTATATAAAATAATTGTATATGAAAGGGCATATTCAAGGCAATTAGGGAAGTAGAGTGCATTACCATTGTGGTGCTAGCATATCTTCAGAGTAGTTTCTCTTCTTCCTGGGTATGCAAGAAAACTACATTTCCCAGGCCTCCTTTCAGCTAGAAGCAGCCATATGACCAAGTCTATCCAATAGAAATGAGTGGGAATAATATATGTCATTTCTAGGCCTAGTCCATAAAATCTCCCACATGTCCCTCAGTGTTCTTTCTCCATTCGCCAGGGAAATGTCAATACCTATGGGGAACTCAGGAAGCCACCTTATGGATGGCAGAAACAGCAGCAACCTGAGTCACTGCATAACTGCAGCCAACCACCTCCCCTTACCAGTTGAACTCAGTCCAATCTGTTACATAAATGAAAAATAAACTTGAACTAACTCAATAAAATCTTAGGATTTGTCTGTCTATAGCAGTCATCAACCTTACCTAATATAGAAATCTTATCCTATAATTGAAACATTTTACAAAACATATTTACCTACTTAGTTGATGAGTACAATTTATATGATATATTTTTATACCCCTTTCCAAATAAAGGAGTTAGGTAAGTAGTGTTATCAAGGGCTTAGGGTCATGTTCAAGATAGATTTACAGAACTAGAAAGATGAGCAAATACCAACTATTGTGATAGGCAAAAGATTGAATGAACATGGTAAGGTATGACACAGGAGTCCACAGTATGTACATATCTAGTTGGGCAGAACACATAAGCTATAAGAGCTGATCCTGGGCCATGGGTAAAGAATTTTCTCCCATGTATTGGAGCTGCAAGGGTTTTCAACAACATGTGGATACATAGATGAGGGGAATGAGGCATCCCCAGAGGGGCAGCTTGTTCCTGAACAAATGGGGTTAGAAGATTAGACCTTCTGGAAGATGCTTACACTAAGCAGAAACTATGCCAATTCATAACTGCATTCCTGGACACTAGACTTCACTCAGCTCTCCATAATTATTTCCTTCTTAAGTGCCTCTGAGGAATCCCTAGAAAAACTGCCCTAATGTGATAGTGGAGTTGAAAGTTTTAAAAAATAGGGGGTCATGTTATTGTGAGGATAATGAACTCTTGGTGGGAAGCGGGGCAGCCTGGCAGGGACTTGGAAGTCCTGTTGTGTGTTCCCCAAACCACCCTTTCCCAGCTACAGTGTGTGTCCTCTGGCTGCTGTTGCCCGCTCCCCTTAGATTTTGTAGAAATGAAACTGGGTCCTGTGGCTGGCTGGGGCCCCTACAACAGTGGCAGGTCTGTCTGTCCAACTCTGTGCCAATGCCACAATGTCTTCAGTAATATAGTTTTATAATAATCTTCATGTCTCATGAAATATGACTACCTTTTGTGTTCTACTTCAGAAGTCTCATACTTCTTTTTGGAATTTTGCATTTTTATATAAATAAATCTTAGAATAAACTTGTAATTAATTGAGATTGTATTGAATCTAAAGACATTTAAGGAGCTATTACTAATGTTCAATCTAGGAACATAAAATATTTCTCCATTTATGTACATATTTAATTTCTCTCAGTAATGCTTTATAGTTTTCTTACACAGATGAGTTTTTAAAAAGTAATCTAATTGAGATAAATTTACATACCATAAAGTTCAATCCTTTAAAATACAATATTCAGGGTTTTTTAGTATATTCAATATATAAACTCATTGCCTTTAATTCAGAATATTATCATCACTCCTAGGATGAGCTTCATACCCAAAACATTCACTCCACATTCCAGAATCCCCTTATTCTTGACAATCACTGATCTACTTTCTATCACTATGGATTTATATATTCAGGGCACTTGATATAAATGGAGTCATACAATATGTATCTTTTGTGGCCAGTTTCTTTCATTAGTTTAATGTTTTCAAGGTTCATTCATGCTGTAGCATGTATTGATATTTTGTTTTCTCTTATAGCTGCATAATATTACATTATATAGATAAACCCCATTTTGTTTATTCATTGATCCACTGATAGACATTTGAGTTGTTTCCACATTTTGTTATTATGAATAAGTCTGCTATGAACACTTGTATTCAAGTTATTTTTTTGTAGATGTTTCACTTTCCTTGGATATATATATATATCTAAGAGTTCAAATGCTAGGTTATATGGTAACTCTATTTTTAACTTTTTGAGGGACTGCTAGATGGTTTTCTAAAGATGGATCATTTCACATATCACCAGCAATGTATTTCTAATTTCTTAAAATTGTTGCCAATACTTTATCATTTATCTTTTTTTGACTGTAGCCATCCTAGTGGATATAATATCATATCTCATTGTGGTTTTTATTTGGATTTATAATTCCTTGAATTACAAAAAAAAAGCATCAAAAATTGTTTCTTTTGCTCATTGGCCATTTGCATATCTTCTTTGGAGGAATGTTTATTCAGATTCTTTTAAGATATAATATTTCCCTTTTAAGATATAATATAAGCATCCTCTAAGAAAGCGGTCTTTATTTGCATTTTAAGAGAGTGAACACATAAATGAAAAAAGCTGCAGACAGGGTAACAAAAGCTCAGCCACTTTTTGATTGACTTCCTGGGATAAAGTCAGTGAGTAATATTAAGAAACAGAACAATAGAATACAAATGCCATATCTTTTATTGAGGCATAATTGACATACAACATTGTATACATTTCAGGTACAACATAATGAGTTGATATTTATATATATTCCAAAATGATCACCACACTTCACATTTTTAAATTGGGTTATTTACTTTTGAGTTGTAAAAGTACTTCATATATTCTAGATAGAAATTCTTTTTTATTATTATTAATTTTAATGGGGTGACATTGATCAATCAGGGTACATAGGTTCAGAGAAAACATCTCCAGGTTATTTTGACATTTGATTATGTTGCATACCCATCACTCAAAGTCAAATAGTCTTTCATCACCTTCTATCTGGTTTTCTTTGTGCCCCTCCTCTCCTCACCCTCTCCTTCTCTTTCCTTTCCCTCCCCCTGGTAACCACTGCACTCTTGTCCATATCCCTGAGTCTCATTTTTATGTCCCACCTATGTATGGAATCATATAATTCTTAGTTTTTTTCTGATTTACTTATTTCACTCAGTATAATGTTATCAAGATCCATCCATGTTGTTGTAAATGATCCTACATCATGATTTCTTATGACTGAGTAGTATTCCATAGTATATATGTACCACATCTTCTTTATCCAATCCTCTATTGAAGGGCTTTTTGGTTGTTTCCATGTCTTGGTCACCATAAACAATGCTGCAATGAACATAGGGCTGCATATGTCTTTACGTACCAGTGTTTTTGAGTTTTGGGGGTATATATGCAGTAGAGGGATTGCTGGGTCATATGGTAGTTCTATTTTTAATTTTTTGAGGAACTACCATACTTCCTTCCATAATGGTTTTACTGCTTTACATTCCCACCAACAGTGGATGAGGGTTCCTTTTTCTCCACAGCCTCTCCAACACTTGTTATTATCTATCTTGTTGATAATAGCTAATCTAACAAGTATGAGGTGGTATCTCATTGTAGTTTTGATTTGCATTTCTCTAATAGCTAGTGAAGATGAACATCTTTTCATATATCTGTTGGCCATTTGTATTTCTTCCTGGGAGAAGTGTCTGTTCATGTCTTCTTTCCATTTTTTTAACTGCATTGTTTGTTTGTTTGTTGTTGAGTTCTATGAGTTCTTTGTATATTTTGGATAATAGGCCCTTATCTGAGCTGTTGTTTGAAAACATCATCTTCCATTTAGTTGGCTGTCTGTTTGTTTTGTTGTTAGTTTCTCTTGCTGTGCAAAAGCTTCTTAGTCTGATGTGGTCCCATTCATTTATCTTTGCCTTCAGTTCCCTTGCCTTTGGAGTCAAATTCATAAAGTGCTCTTTATAACCAAGGTCCATGAGTTTAGTACCTATGTTTTCTTCTATGTAAGTTATTGTTTCAGGTCTTATATTTAGGTCTTTGGTCCATTTTGAATTAATTTTAGTACAAGGGGACAAACTGTAGTCGAGTTTCATTCTTTTGCATGTGGCTTTCCAGTTTTCCCAGCACCATTTGTTGAACAGGCTTTCTTTTTTTCTCCATTGTGTGTTGTTGGCCCCTTTATCAAAAATTATTTGACCATATATATGTGGTAGAAATTCTTTATTAGCTATATGATTTGTAAATATTTTCTTTAGTTCTATTTATTGTCTTTGCACTTTTTTGATAGTGTCGCTTGAAGAACAACAGTTTTTAATTTTTATGAAGTCTACTTTTTAGCACTTTTGCTTTTGGTATTATATCTAAGAAAGTATTGCCTAAGGCAAGGTCACAAAGATACAATCTTATGTTTTCTTTTAAGATTTTGCTTTTCTTTTTAATTTTTATTTTATTCATTTTAGAGAGGAGACACAGAGTGTGAGAGAGAGAGAGAGAGAGAAAGAAAGAAAGAGGGGAGGAGCTGGAAGCATAAATTCCCATATGTGCCTTGACCAGACCAGTGCAGGGTTTTGAACTGGCGACTTCAGTGTTCCCAGGTTGACGCTTTATCCACTGCGCCACCACAGGTCAGGCAGATTTTGCTTTTCTTTAAGTGAGAGGAGGGGAGATAGAGAGACAGAACCCCTATGGATCCCCCAACTGGGATCCATCGGGAAACACCATGTGGGGCTGATGCTTGAACAAACCAAGTCACTGGCTGAGAGAAGGGAAGACAGACAGAAGGGGGAGAGGGAGGAGAAAAGAAGTACATGGTCATTTCTCCTGTGTGCCTTGACTGGGGATCGAACCTGGGACAGGATGTCTGCATGCCAGGCTGACGCTCTCTCCACTGAGCAAACAGGCCAGTGCATCTTCTAAGATTTTAATAGTTTATCTTTTACATTTAGGTTTACTGTCCATTTTGAGTTCATTTTTTTTGTATATGATTTCAGGTAAGAATCAAATTTCATTCTTTTGCAGGTAGGCATCTGATTTTTACAGTGCAATTTGTTAAAAGACCATTCTTTCCTTGCTGATTTGGTTGTCTTGTCAGAATTCAATTCACCATAAATATCTGAGTTTATTTTTTAATTCCTTATCCTATTCCTTGGATTTATTCATCTATTTTTATGTCAGTACCATGTTGTTTTGCTTACTATAGCTTTAATGTTCACCACTAATTGTATAGAAACATAATTGTTTTGTATATGCTGATATTGTGTCCTACAACATTACTGAACTTATTTATTAGTGGTAATGGTAATTTTGTATATTCATAAAAGTTTTTCTATTCAAGATCAGGTCATCTAAAAATAAATGTGATTTTATTCCTCGTTTTCAGTCTGGATAATTTTAATTATTTTTTTCTTACAAATTTTTTCTGGATAATATCTTTAGTAAAATGTTGAATAGAAGTGTTAAGATTGGATATCCTTGTTTTGTTCTTGATTTCAGGAGGAAAGCATCTAGTCTTTCATCATTAGGGATGACATTAGCTGTGGGATTTTCATAGATGCTCTTTATCAGGTTGTGCAAGTGTCCTTCTATTTCTGGTTTGTTGAGTATTTTCATCATGAAAGGGGGTTGTATTTGGTTCATTATTTTCCTGCATCTATTAATGTGTGATCATGTGTTTTTCCCCCCTGTATTCTGTTAATATGCTGTATTATGTTGATTGATTTTAGTTATTTTTAGCAATCTTGAATTGCTAGGATAAATCCCACTTGGCTATCAAGTACAACTTTGTATATGTTACTGAATTTGATTTGCTAGTATATTCCTGATAACATTTTTGGCTATAATGTACTAAAAATGAATAGTGTTTATATCTCTCCTTTCTTGTTATGTTTTTGTGTAGTTTTTGTATTAGAATAATACTGGCCTCAAAAAATAATTTGAAAAGTCCCCTTTCTCCCCTTCTATTTGTTTGGAAGAGTCTGTGAAGGATGGGTGTTAGTTATTCTTTCCATTCATCAGTTAATATAGGCCTGGGCTTTTCTTTCTGTGTTATATTTTGATTACTAACTCAATCTCTTTACTTGATATAGGTTTAATAAGATTTTCTCTTTCTTTTTGAATCAGTTTCAGTAGTTTATGGGTTTCTAGAAATATTTCTATTTCATCTTAGTTATCTAACTTGTTAGCATACAATTGGTTTACAGTCCTTTTTATTTCTTTAAGTCCAGTAGTAATGTCCGTTCTTTTGTTACTGATTTAGTGGTTTGAATCTGCTTTTTAATTTTATTTGGTAAATATAACTAAAAACTTGTCAATTCTGTTGATCTTTTTAAGAGTCAACTTTTGGTCTCATTGATTTTCTCTATTAAATTTTTATTTTCTAGTTCATTAATTTCTGCTCTAATATTTATTATTTTCCCCCTTTGCTTCCTTTAAGCTCATTATACACCTTTTTCTTTTTCTAGTTTCCTAAGTGGAAAGGTAGATTAGGGATCTTTCTTTTTTTTTTCTCCCTAGCTTTATTGAGATATAATTGTCATATATCTTGTGCAAGTTTAAAGTACACAAATTACTGATCTGATATATGCATACATTGCAAACTTATTATCACAATAAGTTAATTAACACATTCATCACCTCACATAGCTGCAATTTGTGTGTTTGTGTTTGGTGAGAACTTTTAATATCTCTCTCTTAGCAAATTTCAAATATACTGTACACTATTGTTAACTATAATCACCATGGTATACATTAGATCCTAGAACTTATTCATCTTTTAACCAGAAGTTTGTATTTTATGACCACCCTTACTCATCTCTTCTCTCATCTCCCTTCCTGCTCACCCCTACTCCTGCCCCTGGCAATCACCAATCTGCACTTTGCTCTCTCTTTCTTTAAGTTGTTCTTTTTGATTTTTTGGATTCCACATATTAGTGACAGCATACATTATTTGTCTTTTTCATAATTTATTTTACTTGACATAATACCTTTAAGATTCAACTATGTTGTTCCATATGGCAATATTTCTTTTTTTTATTTAATATAGCCATTATATATGATATGTTATATATAATTATAAAAAATAGCTACTTAAAATAAAAATAATTAAGTATATATGATGTTATTTGCTTAAGTATTACAATTATATACAATATGTATTAAATACATATAGGAAGATACATTTGTCTATCTACTAATTTTATTTTCTTTGGCTATATATTCAGAAGTAAAATATTGGATCATATGGTATTTGTATTTTAATTTTTTAAAGACTGCAAGAATCTTTATTTTGTGTGGCAAACGAGGCTTAAACTACAAAATAGCATAAAGTATTGACAGAAACTGCTTGAGGTAACAAATGCGATTGGAAATATCTTCAGCACAAACAAAATTAAACTTGTCATATTCTTATGTGATGTCAAAATACTCTGTGTGGCTATTTTCTTTAAAAGTATAAGAGGGAGGTAAGGAACCAAAAGAGTGCCATCAAGAAGTGCTACTTCAAATAAAAATAACTGAAGTATATATAACATTATTTGTTTACAATTATCATGAGGAAGTTGAATAGAGATGACTACTACATTTAATGTTCATAGAAAAATCTAAGACTTTCAGTTTTGTTTTTTTCTTTTTTTTTTAAGAGGGAGAGAGAGAGAGAGACAAGAAAGGGAAAGAGAGGAAGAGAGAGATGAGGAACATCAACTTGTGGTTGCTTTACTTTAGTTGTTCATTGATTGCTTCTTATATGGCCTTGACCAGGGTAGGGGGCTCCAGCAGAGTGAGTGACCCCTTGCTTATGCCAGTAAACTTGGGCTTAAGCCAGTGACCTTGGGCTCAAGCCAGAGACCTTTGGATCATGTTAATGATCCTACACTCAAGCTGACATCTTTTCCAACATCTAGTCTGTTTTCTGTTCTATTTGTAATAGCCATCTTAACAGGTATGAGGTGATATCTCATTGTGAATTTGATATACATTTCTCTTATGAGTAGTGAAGTTGGGCATCTTTTCTGTACCTGTTGGCCATGTGCATGTCTTCTATGCAAAAATATCTATTCAGCTTCTTTGCCCATTTAAAATTTGGGTTATTTAAAAAAATTTTTGCCATTGAGTTGTATGAGTTTCTTATATATTTTGGATATTAACACCTTACCACATTTGTGGCAAATATTTTCTCCAATTCAAAGGTTGCCATTTCATTGTGTTGATCATTTCTTTTGTTGTGCAGAAGTTTTTAGTTTGATAATAGTTCCACTTGTTTATTTTTGCTTCTATTGCTTGTGCTTTTTGTTGTCATTTTTGTGAAATCTTTGACAAAACCAATATCAGGGAGCTTTTATCCTATGTTTTCTTCTAGGAATTTTATGGTTTCGGTTGTAAATGGTGTAAGATAAAGTCCAGTTTTATTCTTTGCATGTATCCTTTTCTCATTGAGAAGTCTTCGACTCCCTGTTACATATTTGTTGATGATATACATGGGTTTATTTCTGGGCTCTATGCTCCGTCCTATTGGTCCAAATGTCTATTTTTACGCCCGTATCACATCATTTTGATTAATATAGCTTTGTAGTATAGTTTGAATCAGAAAGTGTGGCTGATGTGACTGGGTTGAGTTTTTAATTAGATTTAACTTTATTTAAATTTGATTGGAAATAGGCATGTGTGGGTAGTGTTGGCTATCAGTTAGTGCAGCTCTAATGAACTAAGTGTGCTTTCTCCACTTCCTCAGTTTCTGTGATACATTTAAGAGTGAGTGGTAACATCCACTTTATCCTTGTCGAATCATGATGCAGAGCTTCTATTATAATGCTTAGTGCCAAACATATACGCTCATTGTTCAGAGGCTCTGCCATTTCCTCAGTACTACATGAAAAGAGGGATGGGAATGGTTTCAAGAAACCTAACCCCTCTAGGGAGATTTATTTTCTCTCATCTAACACTAAATACCCATAATTTTTTCTCATTCACAATACCTTTTCAATCCTGTAATTATAAAAGCAAAGATCTCTACTCCAGGTTAAGAAAAACCCAGATCTCTAAGACCTAAAGCTCTGGTTCTTAATTTTGAAGGAATGAGAATGAGAAAACCTCTCATATATATTTTTCATAATGAAAATAAACTAAAAATAATGAAAAGAAAGATACAGTTACTTTGTTAGTCAAGCTGTTTTGCTACACACAGATTAATGTGACAAGAAAAAGGAAAGAAAATACCAACAAATGAGGAAAATCATGTGTAGTCTACATTATATGTTCCTATTTGTAAATGCTAGTAATGTTCTTAACGCATTCCCAAGCACATGATAAATGAGGAAAAAATGCTTAGAAATATTCTTTGCAAGCATGAGTTTTGCATTTCTGGGAATCAAATGCAAGGTAATAACTGTGTAATAATTTGTGAATTATTTTAGAAGTCTAGCAACATTTCTGTATGAGCGAATTTGAAACATAGATTGTAACATAAATGATCATAAAGATTAAAGTGATGATTGCCTTAAAGTATCCTTGTTTCCATGGCAATTCTAGAATAATTATCTCATCTCCCAGTAAACTTATAAATTCAGGTTTAGCTACAGAATGCACTGATTATATGTGTGCATCTTGTTATAATAAAAACAACCTACCTATTTTATTATTATAGTAAAAGCACTCTCGTAATTATTATAGCTTACCTTGCTTAGATATTTGGCTAACCAGCTTTTTCAAATTAGCCCTATAGACTTTATTTTAAATGTTGTGAATGATTTATAAATTGTAATAGGTTGTAAAAAGTATACAGAAGACACAGTGATTCTTATTAAAATTATAATTCATGGAATAAAAGTTTTGTGTGAAATAAGTAATATTATCTTGGTCACAATTAACTTATGGAAATGAGGGAATCACAAAATAAACTTGGCTACCACCATTAAAAATAATATACCTTATCTTTAATAACCATTCAGAATGTAGATTAAGTTGAAGTATGCATGTGATTTCTTTGCTATTATAGAAGTGGTGATTCACTTAATATATATTAAAAACATCACTACTTATTTTAAATTAAACATAACAGTGAAAATAAATCAATAACATATGATATAAAAATAATATAATTTAAAGGACTCAAAAATTATCATGTGATAAAATGCAAGCTATATTTTTTATATTCCATGTGGGTCTTCATTATATGTAGATGTTTATTATGATATATATTAAAATAATAGACCTATAGAACAGAAGCCAGAAACCCTATATTCTAATCCTGATTCTATAACTTGCTGGCAATAAGACCATGAGAAAATAATTTTCATATCTTTAAGTCATAATTTATTTACTTACTAAATTTTTAAAAATTTCCATCCTATCCACCTTAAAACCTGTTAGGAATTAATGATAAAATGATACTATTAAAATATAAAAAATTTGTGATGCTTTTTGATTTAAAAGAGAGCTATTGAATAGTCAAAGCACATCTGATTAGAAGGCAAAGGTAGGTATCCTAGTTTCAAAAAGCTGTGGGAAATGATTATGTAAAATCAAGGTAAACTTAGTACCTATCCATTGGTTTTAGAAAGTGTAAACTGCATAAAATGTGTAAACATTTTTAGTGACTGCTTAGTCTGAATAACCAGAAGCCATATTTCAGACTGTACATCATTCTCAGCAATATTACAGAATTGTCTAACATGGAAAATTTGAATATGCAGTAGAAAAATATACTGCAGGATGTTATGGGAAGGATTGTATTGGAGATAGGATATGAGAAGGCTTAAGTATTAGTTAAGTATCAATTATCCTGCGTGTACTTGAAAGCCTAGAATAGCAACGGCACAAAGTAGAGGTTTATTCCTCTCCCATAATGGGAGTTCAGAAGAGACAGCACTCAGCTGGTTTGTCACCTCCATAGTCATTCAAGACCCGGGTTCCTTCAATCTTTTAGTCTCCTGTCCTTGGTTAGTAACCTAACTTCTCAAGATTGACATATTGTCCAAAAGAGCCACAAGTCTTTGTTCTAAGAAGTTGAAGAAGGGTATTAAAAAATTCTTTCTACTATTTTTAAAATGTTTTGTAAACCTGAATTTATTTCAAAATAAAGAGTTAACTTTTTAAAAAAATATAAAGAAATGGAGAGGTTCTTGAGTGGAGAAATGGGTGTTAATTTGACATGTTACACAATGGCCAAGAAAGGATATTAGCTTTGAAAACAGTAAATTTATTTAGAACAGTAGCTTTTAATCTTAATATGAGGAGAAGGATGAAATGTTTGTGCATTTTAAAATTTGGAATAGTAAGAGTTCATTGCTTTAATTAAAATTTCAACAGACTAACAGAACAAATGAATAAGTTTTAAATTTCATACTTAATAATCATATTTTATTCATAAATTCTGTTCTTTTTTATTAATTTTAATGGAGTGAGATTGATAAATCAAGCCACATATGTTCAGAGAAAATATTTTCAGGTTATTTTGACATTTGATTATATTGCGTACCCATTACCCAAAGTCAAATTGTCCTCTGTCACCTTTTATCTGGTTTTATTTATGCCCCTCCCCTCTCCCTCCCCTCTCCCTGCCCTTCCTCACTGCCCCCCCCCCCCGGGTAGCCAATACATTCTTGTCCATGTCTCTGAGTCTCATTTTTATGTCCCATCTATGTATGGAATCATATAGTCCTTAGTTTTTTCTGATTACCTTACTTCATTCAGTATAATGTTATCAAGGTCCATCCATGTTGTTACGAATGATCCGATGTCATCATTTCTTATGGCTGAGTAGTATTACATAGTATATATGTACCATAGCTTTTTAATCCACTCGTCCTCTGACGGACACTTGGGCTGTTTACAGATCTTCGCTATTGTGAACAATGCTGCCACAAACATAAGGCACATTTCTTCTTTTCCAACAGTGCTATGGTGTTCTTAGGGTATATTCCTAAAAGTGGGATGGCTGGGTCAAAAGGCAGTTCGATTTTTAATTTTTTGAGGAATCTCCATACTGTTTTCCACAGTGGCTGCACCAGTCTGCATTCCCACCAGCAGTACAAGAGGGTTCCCTTTTCTCCACATCCTCGCCAGCACTTATTCTGTGTTGTTTTGCTGATGAGTGCCATTCTGACTGGTGTGAGGTGATATCTCATTGTGGTTTTGATTTGCATTGCTCTAATGATTAGTGATGTTGAGCATTTTTTCATATGCCTAATGGCCATCTGTATGTCCTCTTTGGAGAAATTTCTATTCATTTCTTTTGCCCATTTTTTGATTGGATTGTTTGTCTTCCTGGTGTTGAGTTTTATAAGTTCTTTATAAATTTGGTTATTAACCCCTTATCAGACTTGTTGTTGAATATGTTCTCCCATTGTGTGGTTTGTCTTTTTATTCTGTTCTTATTGTCTTTAGCTATGCAAATACTTTTTAGTTTGATATAGTCCCATTTGTTTATCCTGCCTTTTATTTCATTTGCCCATGGAGATAAATCGGCAAATATATTGCTGCGACAGATGTCGAGAGTTTACTGCCTATTTTTTCTTCTAAGATGCTTATGTTTTCACTGCTTACATTTAAGTCTTTTATCCATTTTGAGTTTGTTTTTGTGAATGGTGTAAGTTGATGGTCTAGTTTCATGTTTTTTGCAGGTAGATGTCCAATTTTCCCAACACCATTTGTTAAAGAGGTTGTCTTTACTCCATTGTATGCTCTTTCCTCCTTTGTCAAATATCAGTTGTTCATAAAGGTGAGGGTTCATTTCTGGGTTCTCTGTTCTGTTCCATTGATCTATGTACCTGTTCTTATGCCAGTACCAGGCTGTCTTGAGTACAATGACCTTGTAGTATAACTTGATATCAAGAAGAGTGCTACCTCCTGCTTTACTCTTCTTTTTCAATATTGCTGAGGCTATTCGTGTTCTTTTTTGGTTCCATATTATATTTTGGAATATGTGTTCTATATCTTTGAAGTATGTCATTGGTATATTAATTGGTATTGCATTGAATTTATAAATTGCTTTGGGTAATATAGACATTTTAATGATGTTTATTCTTTCTAACCATGAGCACAGTATATGTTTTTACTTGTTTGTATCTTTCTTGATTTCTTTTATCAATGTTTTATAATTTTCCGAGTACAAGTTCTTAACCTCCTTGATTAATTTTACTCCTAGGTACTTTATCTTTTTGGTTGCAATAGTGAAGGGGATTGTTTCCTTAATTTCTTTTGCTGACAGTTCATTGTTGGTATATAAAAATGCCTCTGATTTCTGAGTAATAATTTTATATCCTGCCACCTTGCTGAATTCATTTATCAGGTCTGTAGCTTTTTTAACTGAGACTTTAGGGTTTTCTGTATACAATATCATGTCATCTGCAAATAGTGACAGTTTTACTTCTTCTTTTCCAATTTGGATGCCTTTTATTTCTTCTTCTTGTCTGATTGCTGTGGCTAAGACTTCCCGTATTATGTTGAATAAGAGTGGTGAAAGAGGGCACCCCTGCCTGGTTCCTGATCCTAAAGAGATTGCTTTTAATTTTTGCTCATTTAGTATAATGTTTGCTGTGGGTTTGTCATACATGGCCTTTATCATGTTAAGGTATGTTCTCTGTATTCCCACTTTACTAAGAGTTTTGATCATGAATGCGTGCTGAATTTTATCAAATGCTTTTTCTGCATCTATTAAAATTATCATGTGGTTTTTGTCCTTCCTTTTGTTTATGTAATGAATCACATTGATTGATTTGCGAATATCGAACCAGCGTTGCCTCTCCAGAATAAATCACACTTGATCACGGTGTATGATTTTTTTCATATATTGCTGAATCCGGTTGGCTAATATTTTGTTGAGAATTTTAGCGTCTAAATTCATCAGGGATATAGGCCTATAATTTTCTTTCTTTATGTTGTCTTTGCCTGGTTTCGGGATCACAATTATGCACGCCTCATAAAAGGAGTTTGGAAGTCTTCCTTCCTCTTGAATTTTTTGAAATAGCTTGAGAAGGATAGGAGTTAGTTCTTTGAATTTTTGGTAGAATTCACTTGTGAAGCCACCAGGACTTATGTTCTTTGGGAGTTTTTGAAAACTGTTTTGATCTCATTTGTTGTAATTGGTCTGTCTAGGTGTTCTGATTTTTCCAGATTGATTTTTGGAAGATTATATGATTCAAGAAATTTGTCCATTTCATCTAAGTTGCCTAATTGTTTGGCACAGAGGTCTTCATAGTATTTTCTTAAAATACTTTGTATTTCTGTTGTGTCAGTTGTTATTTCTCCACTCTCATTTCTAATTTTATTTATTTGAGTCCTCTCTCTTTTTTTCTTGGTGAGTCTAGTTAAAGATTCATCAATCTTGTTTACCTTTTTAAAGAACCAGCTTCTGGTTTCATTGATCCTCTGTATTGTTTCCTTATCCTCTATGCCATTTATTTCCACTCTGATCTTTATTATTTCCTTTCTTCTACTAGTCCTGGGCTTTATTTGCTATTGTTTTTCTACTTCTTTTAGACGCAGGGTCAGGTTGCTTATTTGAGCTTTTTCTAGCTTCTCCTGGTATGCCTGCACTGCTATAAACTTCACTCTCAGTACTGCTTTTGCTGTGTCCCATAAATTTTGAGTTGACTATGCTCATTATCATTCATTTCTAGAAACTATTTTATTTTTTCTTTGATCTCATTGTTAATCCATTCGTTATTTAATAACATGCTATTTAGTTTCCAAGTGTTTGAGAATTTTGCAGTTTTTCTTTTGTGGTTACTTTTTAGTTTCATGCCATTGTGATCAGAGAAAATGCTTGATATGATTTCTATCCTCTTAAATTTGTTGAGACTGCTTTTGTGTCCTAACATGTGATCTATCCTAGAGAATGTACCATGAGCACTTGAAAAGAATGTATATTCTACTGTTTTAGGGTGAAAGGTTCTGAAGATATCTATTAAGTCGAGTTGATCTAGTGTGTTTTTTAAGTCTGCTGTTTCTTTGTTAATTTTATTTCTTGAGGATCTATCTAATGATGTTAGTGGGGTATTGAAATCCCCTACTATTATAGTATTGCTGTTAATCTCACCCTTTATATCCATCAATGTCTGCTTTATGTATGTTGGGGTTCCTATGTTCGGTGTGTAGATATTTATAATAGTTATATCTTCCTGTTGAATTGTTCCCTTTATCACAATGTAGTGTCCTTCTTTATCTCTTACTACAGCCTAATTTTAAAGTCCATTTTGTCAGATATAAGTATTGCTACCCTGGCTTATTTTCATTTCCATTTGCATGAAATATTTTTTCCATCCTTTTACCTTCAGTCTATGTGCATCTTTTGTTTTAAGGGGTGTCTCTTGTAGACAGCATATGTATGGGTCTTGTTTCTTTATCCATGCAGCTACCTTATGTCTTTTGATTGGATCATTTAATCCATTTACATTTAAGGTTATTATTGATATGTAGTTGTTTATTGACATTTTATTCTTTAAAGCTGTGTTTTTCTTTTGCTATATTCTTCTTCCCCTTATAACTGTTCACAACAGACCCCTTAGCATCTCTTGCAGAATTGGTTTGGTTTTAATGAATTCTTTGAGGTTTTTTTTTTTTTTGTCTGGGAAGGTCTTTATTTCTTCTTCAATTTTAAATGTTAGCCTTGCTGGATAAAGTAGTCTTGGTTGTAGGTTCTTGTTCTGCATTACTTAGAATATATCTTGCCTTTCCCTTCTGGCCACAAGTGTTTCTGTTGAGAAGTCAGATGTCATCCTCATGGGGGCTTCTTTGTAATTGATAGCCTTTTTTTCTCTAGCAGCTTTTATAATTTCCTTTTTATCCCTTAGCTTTGGTATTTTAACTATGATGTGTCTGGTGTGGATTTCTTTGGGTTTCTCTTTAATGGAGGTCTCTGTGCTTCTTGAACGTGTGAAACATTTTCCAGTCTTAATTTAGGGAAGTTTTCAGCTATGATTTGATTGAACAAAGTTTCTATCTCTTGTTCTTTCTCTTTCTCTTCAGGAATCCCTATGATGCAGATGTTATTTCTCTTCTATGTGTCACAGAGCTCCCTTAGAGTTTCCACAGATTTTTTGAGTCTCTTTTCTTTTTTCTGCTCTGCTTCTGTGCTTTTGTTTATTTTGTCCTCTAACTGGCTGATTCGATCCTCAGCTTCATCCATACTGCTTTTAATTCCTTCCTTTATGGTCTTCAGTTCTGATACTGTATTTGTCATTTCTGTTTGATTCTTTTTTATTATTTCAATTTCCTTTATTTTACTTGCTATCTCTTTATTTAGATGTTTGTAATGACTATCCATTTTTGTTCTAAGCTCTTTGAACATCATAACTATCATTATTTTAAACTCTGCATCAGGTAGTTTGGTTATATCTGATTCATTCAGGTCCTTCTCTGGTGATTTCTTTTGATTCATTTGGGTTGCATTTCTCTGCCTGCCCATTTTGTCTGTGTGTAAGAAGGGTTTGTCTACTGGAGTCCAATGGGTGTTGCCTCTGTGTTCTCTAGGTGTGGTCTTTCTGCGGGCCTGCCAGCCCCTCTGCTGCTGCCTAGGATGTTTGGGTATGGGTGTTGCTGGCGACGGCTGCTGTGGCTGTTGCTGCATTTTCTGCCTCGCCTCCGCATCCGCAGGAGGGGCTGTGTTCTTGTGCCAGGCTCTATAAACCTCAGCAGGTCTCAGCCTTTGCCCCTCTCCCATGGGTCGGATTGCGCACCATACTTGGGCCACAAGCCTGGGCACGAAGGGCAAGGGTGAGCACTTTTGCTCAGCTGCAGGTCCCTGTCAGCCGGTTCTTCTGGCCAAGAGGGGCTTCTGGTGCGCGCTCAACTGCGAGCCCCAGCTTCTACCCTACCTCTGCGGGTAAAGCCATTTTGTGCAGGGCTTCAAGCCTCAGAGGCTGGTTGAGGGTGCGCACCCTCTCACCCCTGCCCAGTGGAGGATCTCTGCCCGTTCCGGGCTCCCGCTTTTCCCCCACAGTTGGGGTCGCAGGAGGGCCCACAGCCACTGGAGTACTTTCACACGTCTCCTTCGCCCCACTGGGGTAGACCGAGCTCATGCCAGCCGGCTTGGCTTCTGTCCCTGCTTACGGAACCTCATTTCTGCGTTCTGCCATCTCCCACCCTCCAGCAAGCCCTCAGAAATGTGGGTGGGCGCACTGCAGCTCAGACTCTAACACTCCATACTGTAGTCTTGAAAGCTCCTTCCTTCTAAGCGACTATGCTCTAATTGCCACAGGGGAGCCTGTTTGGCTGGTTTCCTCCTTTCCCTTGCTGATTCCAGGGGAAATATTGTTTTATATTTGTGGAGTGACTCAGCCCTTGGTTTAGGGTGGCTGTCCCTCAAAGCTTTTCTCCCTGTGCTTTCCAGACCACACTCTCTTCCCACTGTTCCAGTCCTCTCCTCTCTCCCTGTCTCTCAGAGTCCTGGGTGAGTGGTTGTGAGTGATGTTTTCTGTGCTGTCTCTTTAAGAAGAATCCTGGGTCTAAGACAACTGTCTCCTTCTCACAAACATTATCCTAACCTGTTTCACAGCTAAATACTGTCCATACGCCTCTTCTAGTCTCTGGGGCTATAGGCTGGGCTTTGTTCCTAGGACCTGGGTCCCTACCCTTCCGCTAGCCTCTCTTCCCACCACACGTGGCTGCCTTTCGCTCTGTGGAGCTGGGCAGCCCTTTCCGTGTTTTCACTTTTCCTACCAGTCTCAATGTTGCTTCTTCAGTGTTCCCCGGCTGAAGAGTCCTCTCATTCCAGTTCAACATTGGTTTATCCAGATGATGGTTCTTAAAATCAAGTTATAATCCACTTTGGTTCTGGGAATTGGAAGTTGGTACGTCCACCTACTCCATTGCCATCTTGCTGGAAGTCAAATTCTGTTCTTAAATATTGACAGTACAAAACCTATGAGTTCATTATGCATAAAAAGGAGAAAACCAAAAGCAATATAAATAAAAACACAAAATAAAATTTAATAACTAATTGGTTATGGGAAGTAACTAGTACACAATTATTTATTATAAAAAATTGGCAATTTGAAGAAAAACAATTAAGCATTTATTTTGTTTTTTCTGTAAAACTCCCATTGTAGAGCCACCAAGTATTATATATTGATAAGAGAAAGGTATTCTTTACAGGAGAATGTATGCTAATAAATGCAGAAGAAATTATGAAATTATAAAATTGTGGGTTTTGCAATTCTTAATAATCCTCATCATCACCTGAAATGATTAAATAAAAAATCAATGGGTAGAACAGAGGAATTTGTTTCCTAACGTGTGGGTATAATTTTAGATTTAAGCAGTACTTATGAAGTATTTTTGCCTGATGTTTTGAGCCTTAGTCCAACCAGGCTGTCATAGTTAACTTCTGGTTAATAAGAAATATGAGGGATATAAACACAGGTTAAAGAGCACTGAATGGACAAATTCAGAACACAGAATAGTCCATAGGAACCTTGATTAGTTCTTTCAATTAGTCAGTAGCATAAAAAAAGAGAGTGAGAACCACTTACAGCATAAGCACTGTGGCAGACACAAGGAACGCACCTCTCAGATCCTCCTTCAGCAAACCCCTTACTGTCCAGCTGTGAGCCATGTGGCTGGCTGACAGCCTCCTGATGTGAGTTTCTGTAAGAACTTTTTACCATGCTCTAGCTAAAGAGTGAGCAGCAACGTAGTGCAAGGGTTTGCCCATTCTGGTCCAAGTTGGGGTGCTTCTAAAGGGCAGTCTATTTTCCAGAGCTTCCTGGTGAACTGAAAAAAATTTTGTTACAATTGCATAATGTTCCCCGGTCCAATCCTGCTTTCTCTCTTTTTCTTACCCCTAGTAAATCATTTGCATTCTTTTAGCCTATGGCTTTATATAGTTTCATGAGATTGTCAGGTCTGACCACGAGAGGGGACAGAGTAGAGGCTTGAAGAAAACAGCTCATTCTACTCACAGGTCCTAAGAGAGTCACCACACACCATGTAGGGGTCACAAAGGCCACAGGGAGAGACCCAGGGAGCAGGCTCAACCAAGCATGAGCAAGAGGAGAGTAAAGGTAGAGAAAGGGAGAGAAGGGGAGGGGAGGGGGGTAAATGCACATTGGCAAGTGCCTCTATTCTGGATCAGGATAGAATATAAAAGCAAAGGACTGGAGTGCATTTTATTGTTGTGTTTGAATTTTAGGGGATCAGTAAAGGGAGGGTAAGAAAGAAAACTTAAGCCTTCTGCTAGAGTTTCAGATCACCTCAGTAGATTGCAGACAGCCTGTTTCTAGGGATTGCTGAAGCAGTAGGAAAATATGACATGTTAAAACTTATAATACACCAACATAACGCTTCTTGAGAGACTTAACTGGTATAACAGTCACATGACAATGTGAGGACCTTATTTAAAATGAGGATCATAAAACCAGTGTAAAACACACTTTTTAGTAAACAAAACAAATTTGAATATGACCTGAATATTATGCTTTCTAAGGTATTTTGTTAATTTTATTGTGTATGGTAATGGCATAAGAGTTATATGAGAGAACATTTATGATTTTTAGACATATATAATAAAATAAGTTGCTGAAATAACATGATGTGATATTTGCTTTAAAATATTTTGGCTAAAAACAGGGACAGAAGAAACAAGTAGAGAAATTATCTTGATAATCTTGGTGATGAGATCACTATAATATTTGTAGTCTGTTGATTATGGGATCTAGGACTAATTTTTAGCCATTTAATGTGTGACCTTGAGTTAATTGACAGAGAAGAGACTTTACATGCTGATTATGGGGCTGTATGAATTGGAAGAAAAGATATAAGAAGATGGACAGTTTATAAAGACAGAAGAGTGATAGGAGGCTGTTTGGAAATAAGAATAATTATGTCCTTATTTATCACACCCATTTCAACTAACAATTTTAAAAGGTGAGTTGCCTTAAGAAAAAGTACATACAGGGTATGGCAAAAGTAGGGTTGTAGTTTTAAGGATGCAAAACCATAGTTTATTCTTGTATTATTATTTATTGATTACTATATTATTTTCCATACAATCAACTGTAAACCTACCTTTGCCCTATCCTATATTCTTTTAAATCAAAAGAACTGAACTCTGCCTGACCTGTGGTAGTGTAGTGGATAAAGCAGTGACCTGGAGTGCTGAGGTTGCGAGTTCAAGGCCCCTGGCATGCCTAGTCAGGGCACATGTGAGAAGTAGCTATGAGTTTATGATACTTCCTGATCCTTGACCCCACACCCTGCCTTTCTTTCCCTTTCTTCTTGCTTGAAAAATCAATAAATAAAATCTTTAGGTTTTGGCCAATTGGCTCAGTGGTAAAGCATCAGCCTGGCATGTGGAAGTACCGGGTTCAATTCCCAGCCAGGGCACACAGGAGAAGCTCCATCTGCTTCTCCCTCTCCTTTTTCTCTATCTCTTTCTTCCCTTCTTGCTGCCAAGGTTCCAATGGAGCGAAGTTGGCCCAGGTGCTGAGGATGGCCCCATGGTCTCTGCCTCAGGTGCTAGAATGGCTCCAGTTGCAATGGAGCAACACCCCAGATGGGCAGAGCATCACCCCCTGGTGGGCATGCCAGGTGGATCCTGGTTGGGTGCATGTGGGCATCTGTTTCTCTGCCTCCCCACTTTTCACTTCAGAAAAATACAAAAAAAAAAAAAAGAAAAATCTTTAAAAAAAACCGTTGCATATATTTTTAAAAAATAGAACTAAATTCTTATTACCTACACTACTGGTAAATTATTTCTCTTGTTTTACTTAAATTATTTAACTATACTATGTTTTAGTTTCTAAAAATATAAAGTGAGAATAATCTCTATTCTTCTAGTTTATTATGTTTATAATAAATGGATAAAAATACCAGGTACAACATTATATATTTAATAAAGTTGCCATTTTTGTGGCTCTAAAATTTTAGTACTGCCATTCATGGATTCCAACATTATAATCTCAATAAGATAATAATACACACAGAAATAGAAGAAACAAAATAAATAACACAAAACCATTAGCAATGATTGTTTTCAGGAGTTTTGAGTGCTTTTGTTTCCTTCATATTATATTCCTTCATATTTCTTCACATTATTTATTATATTTTCTATGTCGATAGAATGAACTTTAATTATTTTGATAATTAGAGGAGAAACTTTATAAAAAATCTTTTTTATTAAATTTAAAGGTATCACACAAGATAATACAGAAAAATTATCTTAAAAAATGAAAAGTAGTATTCATTAATAATATGTAGCTAACATGTGTTTCACATTCACTGTATTTTACATGCATTATTTTATTTAATCTCTGTAAGAAGCCTGTGATTTTAATATGATTCATGTGAAAACTGAAGCACAGAGACAGCAAGCACACTGTTCAAATTTACTCAACCAATGGCACAATTAGAATTTGAACACAGGAATTCTGGAGCCCTAACCTGTCCTTTTAGCTATATAAATTTAGTATAGAATAGCACCCTATTATTAGGAAAGGGGATATGATAATGGCATATCTGTTTTCAGTTCCCATACATCAAGTTAGAAGACACATTATGATAATCTTCACCTTCTCTGGAAGCACAACCAGCATTTAAACTATTTTTGAACAGAAAAAAAAAAAAGAATAAGTGCAAACAAAATGACTTGCACCCTTACCTGAAACCTCTCACTTCATTTGCATGGGTCAAAGCCTCATACCTGTTCATTTAGCCAACAAGCAGGCTTACAGTAGGCATATTCACTCTGAACGTGCTAGTAAACTATATATATTTTTTCTATATAAACTCAATGATATCCTGTCTGATCTTCCTAATTTTTTTCTCTCTGTGAGAAATGAGCCAGACTAATAAGAAGTGTCATGGTTGATTGACAAGAGTTCCACCATCTCAGTTTGATGCTGCTCTCAGCAGTGAGTGCTAATGAGCACTGCAATGCAGAGGGACAGACAGCAAGAGGGAGACCAGAGAAGCAAGTTGTGTAATCAGCTCCTGAGAACTTCAGAACTGGAAGGATGTATTGAGAGTTTAATTACTTGAATTATAGATGGCTAGTCATCCTATGTATTTCATTTGTCATTTATCACATTTTCCTCCATCCTCACATTTGAGAAAATAGAAATAGAGAGGATTACTAGATTGCCTGAAGCCATGAAACAAAATTGAAATATAATTCAGATATCTCTGACAATCATTTCCATATTTGGATCATTATCGTGATACTTTTCCACCCTTCTCTGTATGGATACTTCACTACCTTTTTTGAAAATATTTAGTAAAACCTAGAGGTCTTCTTGATAAATATGATAAAATTTATGTACAAAACATTATATTCGGTTATACTATAGGTCAAACCATATCCTCCAAGAAAAAAATTATGTATTATATATGCATATATATGCAATATATATATACTAAAGTCATCTGACATGCTTATTGAAAAATGCATTTCGAAACTCTACCTTCAGAGATTCTGATTTATTGCATGTGATGTAAGGCCCAGGAATCTGAGTAGTCAGTTTGCTTTTCATTACCATTACTTCCAAAAGAAACCTTATTCCCATTAAACCATCACTCTCCATTTTCCTCCTTCCTCCAGGCCCTGGTAACCACTAATATACATTTTGTCTTTATTGGTTTGCACATTTCATATGAATAAAATTATATACATCTTGATTTTAGCACAGTTAACTTACATGTGAAACTAAACTTCACTTACAGAATAAGAACCTTAGGTTTTCTCTTGACCTTTGTGCTATTTTTGCTATACATTTTACTTGTACTTGCATTATAACTTCTCAAAAATATTATTTTTAAAGGGGAATGTCGGACATACAGGAGAAGAGAAACACAGAATCATCAACATCTCTGGACCGGGTTGCTGGAAAAAAATGGTGATGTCAGTCCTGCTGCTTAATATTTCAGTGGTTCCCTATTCCCTGCAGGATAAGACCTAAATTATTTAGCAGGAAAATCAAAGCTGCTCATGAGCCAAGACGCCTCGTTAATTCTGTCCCTGGCTACTTCTCTCTTTCTGGCCTATATGGTCAGGCAAAACTAAACAATTTGCAGGCTCTGCCGTACGGAGGGCAAAGGAGAAAGGGCTTGCCTGGTGTGATGGACCTCAGGGAAGAGCCACGTGAACATCAAATCGCATCCTTGTTGTTTTACCCTTGGGGACACACACCAGCAGGGTGGCTGCAGTTAAGTTACTTAACCTGTCTGATTCTCTATCTTCCCAATTTGTAGAACAAAATAGAAATGATGACCTTCTTTGCACTCACATGAATATCTGTGCAGATAAAATGAGGTAACATGCATAGAGGGCTTAGTTTAGTGTCTAGCAAATGGTAGGTACCCATTGGCTATATCCATGGTAGCCGTGCAGCTTGGGATATTTGGAGTTCAATGTAACAACCAGCAGCCATGTAGACAAGTCCCCCAGAAAGGTGGAATCACAAGACCAGGGTGCCAGTGGCATTCTCAGGGGTCAATCATTCTCTGTTTTTTGCTCCAGACTTCATGTTCACCCCAGCTGTGACAAAACACCCACTTTTTCCCCCCTATTCTCCGCAAGACTCCATCAGGAGTTATGGATTGAACCTGGTAGTCTTAAGCAGATTTCCCTATTGTTTGAGCCATTCATCAATAAAAGGCTATTTCTAAAAAAAAAAAAAAAAAAAAAAAAAAATATATTATTTTTAAAATATTCAGTTATATTTTTAAAAGATTTAATTAATAAGAAAAAATAATCTTATGTAATTTTTTATTTCTAATGCTTTTTATCCTTGTATATAGATCCATATTTATAACAGAAATAATTATTTTCCACAGGAGTTCCATTAAGGCTTGTTTTAGTGAAGATCTGCTGTTAATGAATTTTTTCAGCTTTTATATGCCTGAAAAACTGAAAAGTATTTTGACTTCATTTGTGAAAGTTATTTTTCTGGGTATATAATTGTAGGTTGACAATTATCTTTTTCTCTTTTACCCTAAATATGTTGCTACAATAGCTTCTTATTTGATTCTTTCCACCAAGAAATCTCCTTCATCCTTATTTCTGCTCCTTTATTGGTAATGTGTCTTTTTACTCTGGTCACTTTTAAGACTTTTTTTTTTATCATTAGTTTTGAGCAATTAGAGTAAGATATGCTTTGGTGTAATTTTTATCATATTTCTTGTGCTTGGGGTTTGTTGAGTTTCTTGGATCTGTATATTTTTAGTTTTCACCTAATTTAGAAAAATTGACCATTATTTCTTCAAATATTTTTCTGCCTTTGGACACCCTTCTATTTCAAGTATATTAAGCTTTTTGAACTTATGCCATAGCTTATTCATGTTTCTTTTATTCTTTTGCTTCTTTTTTGAAAATGTATGCTATTTTGGATTACTTGATTACTGTCTTTTTATTTTTTTTCCTTATTTTCTAGGTGAAAGGAGAGGAGATAGAGACAGACTCCCATATGCAACCAGACAAAGATCCACCTGGCAACACCTGTCTGGGGCCAGTGCTCTGTCCATTCGGGGCCATGCTGGTGGCAGCTGCACTATTTTTAGTGTCTGAGGCAAAGGCTCCACAGAGCCATCTTTAGCATTTGGGGCTAACACACTCAAATCAATCAAATCAATCAAGCCATGGCTGCAGGAGGAGAAGAAAGAGAGAGAAAAGATAAGGGTCGGGAAGCAGATGGTCACTTCTCCTGTGTTCTCTGACTGGCCCAGGATATCTACATGCTGGACTGATGCTCTACCACTGAGCCAACCAGCCAGGGCCTTATTGTTGTCTTCAACATTGTTAATATTTTCTTCTGCAATATCTATTCTATTAATTCCACCAGTATATTTTTTGTCTTACAAATTGTAGTTTTCAACTCTATAGATTTGATTTGGGACATATTTATATCTTTTGTATCTCTACTTCTTGTAAATATGGAATACTGTGTTAATGATCTTGATTGCTAATTCTAACACATTCTAATTCTGGTTCAGTGTTCAGGTTGATATTTTTACTCACTATGGGTCATATTTTCTTACTTCATTAAGTGTCTAGTAATGCTGGGTGAATGTAGAAATTGTAAATTTTATCTTGTTGGGATTTAGATTTATTTGTACTCCCTTAAATATTTTTTATCTTTGTCCTAGAATGCAGTTTTTTAGAACCTATATGATTATTTTGTCTCTTGCTTTTATTTGTTTGAGGGGCTCAGAACTGTGCTCAGTCTGGGGCATTATTCCCTACTGCTAAATATAGCCTTCTGTGTATTCTGTACAACCCTTCATGAATTATGTAATTTACCTCAACCAGTTATTAGAAACAAACACTATTCTAGTTCTTTTGTTGGCATCAAGCATTGGATTTTGTCATCATTTTGTATGTTTCTTTTCTGTCTTTAGATTTTTTTTATATACATGTGATAATCAGTACTCAGCTGAATACATAAGGAGAACACTTTTAAAATTTTGAGATTCTCTCTTGGTGCATCTCTCTTCTTTCTGTCTTGTGAATTCCAGCTGCCTTTGTCGCCTTTGACTTTTAGTTATATCTCTTCAACTTGGAGTACATTTGGCTCCAACTGTGTTCCCCTAACTAAGACAGAACCTGAAAATTCTAGCAAGGCAGTGAGTTTGTGCAATTTTAAGACTTGCCTTATTTGTCTCTGTCTCTCAGAGACAACTATCTTTGTTGCCTGTAAATCATTACTTCATTTATTTTGTACATTATTTTATGGTGCTTTCATGTGAGAGTTTATATGGTTTCTATTTTTTCATCTTGTCTAGGAGCTTACTCTTTTTCATTTAACAATTCTATGTAACACTTTTATGTAATTGCTTTCTGGATATTCCTCCTACTTAAACACATACATCCTTCTACAACAATGCTCTGCAGTCCAACCAAAATATACCATGTTCATATAAAAAGGCCTTACCATGTATCTGTCTACATGATATATAGTGAATTAGTAAAAATGAAAAAAATGTTTTTTATTGATATAGTCACATCCTTTGTCTATAATTAGCTTAATCTATAGTGATAAAGACGAGATACACCACTGAGAAGCAACTTCATAAAGATAAATCTAGTGATTACACTGGGAAACTATTTTTTTTTTCTGCTGCATGAGGTTTTAGAACTGTTTCTATATAACTCTGCATCACTGATTCTAAATCTTAAATCTATTTTTTGGTGCATGCTCTAGTTTTTATGCAATTTTAATTTCTTTTTGTTACAGTTAATGGCATGCATTGGTTTTTCAATTGGAGTTAAAGGGAAATGACCCTTGGATTGAACATAACCACAAGGCAATTAATGTTTTACAAACATCACATAATTGTAGTTGTTTTAAATGTAAAAAATTATTATCTGATAAAAACACCATCTGATTTTGTTGTAAAATTGAATCATGGCTTCTTCGAGTAGGTGTAAATGTAAGAATAGTCCTGACATGTTCTGTTATATATGTGGCTGTTACACACTTCAACAACAAAGGCGCAATAATTCATCATTTGTGACGTGCATATATTGCCTATTATCAAGTTCCCCTTGGCAATCAAGACAAGAATTGAGCTCCTCATATTGTGTGTCATAATTGTGAAGAAATGCTTCATGACTGGACAAAAGGAAAACTTAAAGGAATGCCTTTTGGTATTCCCATGGTTAGGAGTGAACCTAAGGACCACAGCAGTGACTTTTATTTTTGTCTGATCCATACAAAGGTCACCGGCAAGAAAAAACAGCATATGATCACATATCCTAATATTCTTTCAGCAATACGACCTATCCCACACTCTGAGACACTCCAGGTTCCAGTTTTCAATGGCTTTATTTATTCTAAGGATGAAGAAAGTGAACATGGTGATCAAATGTATTTTGATAAGATGCATGAGGAAATATTTTAGAATCTGAAGGGTCTTTTTCTGACGCCAAGCAGTCATTAACCCCTCAGCAGTTTAGTCAACCCAAATTGAATGACTTAGTAAGAATGACATAAAAATTGTCCTCAACTTCATGAAGTATTAGAAGCATAACTGGATCATTTGTGTGGATCTTAAAATGGTAAATTTTCTGCTAGGACAACAGAGAGGTTTCATGAAGTATCCTTGCTTTCTGTGTTTGTGGGACAGCTGAGCTCGAGAGAAACTCTGGACACAGAAGGAGCGGCCGAAATGTGAATCTCTGGATGTAGGGATGCAAAATATTGTGAATTAACTTGTAGTTAATGGAGACAGAATCATTTTTGACACACTTCACATCAAAGTTGGCTTAATGAAGCAGTTTGTTCAGGCTTTGAATAGAGAAAATGAATGCTTTCAACATATTATTTCTGCCTTGTGTTTTGAGAAGTAAAAAGCAGGTATATTCGATGGACCTCAAATTCGAACCCTCATACGTGAAAAAGAATTTGCCAGGAAGATGAATAAGGAGAAGGAAGCAGCATGACAGTCTTTTGTGGTAGTTACAAAAGCTTTTTTGGCAACAAGAAAGCAGAAAACTATAAACTTCTGGTTCAAAGGATGCTGTTGGCTTTCTGCGACATCGGATGTAACATGAGCGTTAAGATTCACTTCCTGAATAGTCACCTTGATAAGTTTATCCAAAATCTTGGAGCTGTTAGTGAAGAGCAGGCTGGAGCATCAAACAAGATTGTCCTCAACAAGTACACAAATGCAAGAGCTACAAATGCAAATTTTTGCCTGAACAGAATTTAAATAAATTTTGTGCAAATTTTATAATTAAAATTTGTTTTTTAACATGTTCTATTTTGAAATTGTAGACTAATTCTGATGCAATCATATCTTTTAGTGTATTTACTGCATTATATAAATTATTATATTTTCACAAAGATGATGCCCAAGAAGACATTCTACTTCATTATGTTAAACTAAATGTTGAAAATTTTACAGTAAGATAAAAACCTAAAATCTTGAATTGCAAAAAATACTGTAGCTTACAGAGAAAAACTAGTATCAGGTTTGAGATCTGCACACTCGAATTAGGTAAGACCAAGTGTTTCTGTTGATTCAACAAAAATTTTGTTCCCCAGAGTTATCTCTTGCACAAAAATATTTTTAGAGCATGAACTATACAAATAATTTTTAGTAGGTTTATTTTTTTCTGGCATGCCAGTCGTATCCCCCAAATCTGAGAGAATCAGGCTGCTGGCCCATTGTGTGCTCCTCATTCAAAGTAAATCTGAAGTTATAAAATATCTGCTAATAACAATAAGCAGCATTTTCTGTGAACTTGAAAACAGCAGTACACTATCCGTCTCCTGAGTTTTGGGGGTTCTTCAGATAATTTATAGCCAGTGGTACTATCTGTCACTTTCTATTAAGAGACCTCTCTTGGTTTACTGCTATCTTTTATTTGGCCCGGGTCATTGGCATGTTCACAATCACACACACAAAAAAACATTATTATGGCTGTTTTTAATAGGTAAGCTGGTATCTTAAAAATTATATATACATGATTTTATTTACTCCTCAGAAACCCCATTTTAATGTTCAGAAAACAAATTCAGAAATGGTAAATGATTTGCCTAAGGTTACACATAGTTGGTAAGAACTCAAACTTGGCCTGACCTGTGGTGGTGCAGTGGATGAAGTGTCGACCTGGGAACTATGAGGTCGCCAGTTCAAAACCCTGCACTGGTCTGGTCAGGGCACATGTGGGAGTTGATGCTTCTAGCTCCTCCCCCGTTTCTCTCTCTCTCTCTCTCTCTCTCTCTCTCTCACTCTGTGTCTCCTCTCTCAAATAAATAAATAAAAAGAAATTAAAAAAAAAAGAACTCAAACATGTCTATTTGATTTCAGAGTGCTAGCAGAGCAGCTGTAGGTTGGTACCCTTAGTTACTATAAGAAATAATAGCCTGACCAGGTGGTGGCGCAGTGGATAGAGCGTCGCACTGAAATGCTGAGTACCCAGGTTTGAAACCCTGAGCTCTCCAGCTTGAGCGCGGGCCCATCTGGCTTGAGCAAAAGCTCGCCAGCTTGCACCCAAGGTCGCTGGCTCCAGCAAGGGGTGGCTCGGTCTGCTGAAGGCCTGCGGTCAAGGCATATGTGAGAAAGCAATCAATGAACAACTATGGTGTCGCAAGGGCAACAAAAAACTAATGATTGATGCTTCTCATTTCTCTCTGTTTCTGTCTGTCTGTCCCTACCTATCCCTCTCTCTGACTCTCTCTCTGTCCCTGTAAAAAAAACAAAACATATATAATAATAACAGCAGTTAACACTTATGTTGGTTGTTACTACATGACAGTTAATCATAAATATACCAGAGATATAAAATCACTTATTTCTTATAACTATCTTATGAATATGGGATAGATTCTACTAGTATCCTTAGTTTATAGATGAAGAAATAGAGAAATAGAAATGTCATATAACCAGGAAGTTGTAGAGTTGAGATCTGAATCCCCACACTTTCTCTTGGGAGTGCATGATCTTAACTTTTAATTTATGTTGACAAGGTCAAGAGTTACTACTATCTGACCTGCTGGTTTTCCTTTTAGCTTTTATTTGTCTTCTCTGGTTTTGTTGTGATTACCCTGCAACTACTAATGGGCCAAGAAAACAACATTTAAAAAATATTTTTTAATCCTTTTAATCTAATTTCCTGTTCTATTGCCTCTTTGGGGAAATGGCAGATAACTGTAAGGTCATCTCAGGATAGGTCATCTGATTCACTTTAGCTTTGTGTTGTTGAAGAAATTAGGCTGTTCTTTCCCATGTGTACTGTTGATTGTTTTATTTGCCCTCAATTCCTGCTAAGAGATACTCAGGCATGTTTTTTCAAATGCAGTTGCATAGACCCCACACACACATGCAAGTACAACCAACGAACCACAGTGGGGTGGAATAATAAAGAGTTCATATTTGAGTGTGTGTGTGTGTGTGTGTGTGTGTGTGTGTGTGTGTGTGTGTGTGTGTGCGTGCGCGTGCGTGTGTGTAAAACATTCCCTCAGAAGGATTAGGGTGTCAGAAGGTGTTTTTTAGAGGAAACAATCTTTTCAAGAGATTTATTTTATTCCCTTGAAATCTAGTTTATTTTTCTTTCTGAAATGTATTCATGCCTTAGCACCTACATAGAGCCTTTCTTGATGACCTGTTTCCTCTTGTCAGATGAGCATAATAGCTCTTCAGTTATCGTTGCCTGTAGTTAGTCTTTCTTTGTACCTCTTATTTGACTCTAAGCCTCTGAAGACAAGGAGCTTTTAAATGAGTGCAATTATATAAGTTAAAAGCAATCTCCAACTTACTTACTAAAATCTGGGGAACTTTAATGTTTGTGGGACCCTGACTTTGATCTATTTGCAAATACATTTCTGGCAACCCTCTCTCTCCCATACATCACCCTCCCCCTTCCTGCCACAATTCTTTCCTGTAAGTTTCCTGCTTGTCCACTGCTTTATTTTCTCTTATTGATGTGTTGGAGCCTGCAGGCTATCTGTTATTGTAAGTTAGACATTCTGTCTGTGTCATAAGCCTTTCTACGTAAAAATGCTATTGAAATCCAGTAATCATTCCAAAAATCAAGTTGAAAAAGTAAAGTCAATTCTTTCTGATTTGAACACAGTCAGTATAAGATCCAATTAGTTCTTGGCCTTAAGACGTGCTTAGGATCATCCATCAATTTCTTTGTAACATAGAGATTGTACTTACTCAGCTTATATTGGCAAGAGTGAATATAGGGAGAATGTGAGTTCTGACCTACAAAGTTGGAAGAGAATTTGAGACCTCTCTTAACTCTGCCTATAGATGGAAACAATCCTAATTCTTTGCTAGATATTTGCATGTTTCCTATTTATCAAAATAAAGAAACTTAACTCTTGTAACACATACTAGTATTTATTAAAAACTCAACAACAGGCTTTAGAGTGGAGTAGAATGACAAACATTACCACAGCCATGTGATTTAGGTCAACATCAACAGTCATGTTGGTTCCATGTACCCTGTGTGTGTTGAGAATGGCACTTTCCCTGTGTGCCCTTCCTTCTCCGAACCCATCACACCTTTCAAACAATGAGGAAAACATTAGACAAATCCAAATTGAGGAGCATTCTATAAAATAAATAACCAGTACTCCCAAAACTGCCCAAATCATCAAAACCAAAAAAAAAAGTCTACAAACTGTCACAGTTGAGAGAAGCCTAAGGAGACATGACAACTGAATGTAATGCGATATCCTCAGTGGGATCTTGGAACAGAAAATTGTCATTAGAAATAAAGTAAAGAAATTCAAATAAATGTGGATTTTAATTATTAATACAGTATTGGTATTGGCTCATTAGTTGTGACAAATGTACCGTACTAATATAAGAAGTTGATAAGAACAACTGACCAGAGCGTATATGACAATTCTGTACTATCCTTGCAACTTTTCTGTAAAAACCTATTCATTCTAAAATTAAAAAAGTTTATTTAACTATAGCAAAATCATCCAACTACAGGAAAGTATTTTTTCTTCAGATTCAAGAATACCTTGATGCAAGAAGAGATACATGTCTGTCCTGTTTTACTATAATGCCTTAGGATGTTATAGAATTTTTAAATTGAATTTATTGGGGTAACACTGGTCAACAAAGTTATACAGGTTTCAGGTGCACAATTTCATAACACATCTGTAAATTGCACTGTGTGTTTACCACCCCAAGTGAAGTCTCCATTCATCACAATATATCCCCCAAACCTTCCTCCCCCCAACCACTCACCCCCAGCAATCACCACACAGTTATTTGTGTCCATGAGTTTTCTCTTTTATTGCACATCCTTCTACCCTGTCACCCAGAACCCCACTGCAAAAGCTGCCAACCTGCTTGTTATCTATGAGTCTGTCTCTATTTTGCTTCTTAGTTCATTTTGTTCATTAGATTTTGTATATGAATGAAATTATATGGCATTTGTTTTTCTCTGACTGGCTTATTTCACTTAGCATTATGCTCTCCAGGTCCACCCAATCTCTCACAAAGGGTAAGATTTCCTTCTTTTTTTATGACCAAATAGTATTCCATTTTGTAAATGTACCAAAGCTTTTTTTATCCATTCATCTACTGATGGACATTTGGGCTATTTCCAAATCTTGCCTATTGTAAAAAATGCTGCAATGAACATAACGGAGCCTGTATTCTTTCAAATTAGTGTTTTGAGTTTCTTTGGATATTCCCTGAATACAAGTCATTTACATCCTTGATTAAATTTATTCCTAGGTATTTCATTATTTTTGAAGCAATTGTGAATGGGATTGTTTTCTTAGTTTCCCTAGAATTTTGAATTATGATAAATATTAGTATGTGTGTTGGTTATTTCTTCAGACCTTTGAAAATCTGGGCTTATTAAACATCCCAGCCTTTTAAAACTAAATCTATGGTTCCTTATTATTCAGCAATTTCTATGAAAGTGGAAGTTTAGTTACAGTGAAAAATTTATTGTTTATGCTCAATTTGTTGCAAAGAGAGTTAACATCAAGGGGAAAGATAATTACTTCTAAAATTTGGGGGGAATAATATTGATATGGTCCTTTAACATAAGCTATGAATCCTGATGCTTCTTGAAGTGATAGACTAAAAATAGTACCCTAGTTAAATTTTGTATAACTAGAACCATGGTTATATGTCATCTTATATTCTAAACTCTTTTTTTAGGACTTGTTCCCAGACACTTTTAAAGTCTTGTATAAAGAAAACACTGCCTCCCTTGATCATATTTTATTTCTAGAGTGCATATTGTTTCTGTTGGTTGATTTAAGATTCTATTTAAAAAGCCATACCGAGACACCTTTCTTTCTTTGAATAAATAATAGAATAATTATCAATTGTATATGTTATATTTTGTAAATATATGCCTATTTTAGTTGATATTTTTAGATTGTCCTTTAAATTTTATATCTATGACAAATAAATCAGTAACACTTTAATACTATTCATGTTGTTTTTGCTACTCAAAAATACACAAATCCATTCATTTGACCTTTATAATGAGGTGGAGTTGATACTGTAAAGTTAATGAGGCAATTATTCTTATGGAGAACATCCATCATGAAGGCATAGTTTCTTCCTTCCTTTAATATGCACATTAATTAAAATAATTTTTTCTTGCTCTTTGCATTGATAAGTAATTCTCAATGAAGAAAGGAAGAAATAATTAAGATTCTAAGTATCTACATTGTAGTTTTGGGTCTTAAGAGCCATGGTATAAAACTTTTTCTGGTAAAATATATGCTTTTTTATTTACCTTTAATAATTTTATGTTGTGTTTTTTTCCAGTTGGTGTTGCTATAGCTATTTGTCAGTTATGTGGGGAAGAACATACACTGGAAGTATTTTCTAAATCAACCCTTGACTACTACCTCAAATATAACTGACTTGGTTAATCATGGCATTTAATCATGAACTAATAGTTCAAAATTATTTATTGAGTTTTCTTTCAGGTTCATGTATAGAGTCTATCTCAAGGAACAATAAAATTGTTTTCTATTAATAGCAAAGTATATACATTAAGGGATATACATATCAGAACACAGATCCTTAATTATTTTTATTAATACAACTTGAATCTATAGTAATGAACCAGACAAACCTATTGTTATATAAATTTATGAATAAGTTTAATTACAAATTATTTAGCTTGTATACAGTTAATCCTATATTAAACCTAAACCATAATTAACTATCTTGTTCAAATATATATATATTTTTATGCCTGAAAAAATACTTTGATGAGACACTTGCTTATAAAAAAATAGGAAATAAGGGCTTAGCCATAGCTGGGAGGGCCAAGGAGAGAGACAAGCAAACACTAATTTCTCTTCATAATAAAATTAAACTGTTAGAATTATCTGACAACAGGTTAAAAAAGGGGAAAAGGTAAAGGAAGGAGGAGGAAGGAGGCCAACAATTCAAGGAAAGCCAGAATACTATGCAGTGTGATGCAAATTAGCATGTCTCTAAAGGCTGATTTATAAACACGAATGCCTAATTTTCCATAATAAACTCTTGAATGTGCAAACTGTTCATTGTCTCTCCCTCTCTTACCCTATCTTCACCTTGTAACTCCTCTAGCTTCAGCCTGAGCAGGGGTACACCCACTTGGAGGAATGGATAGATAAGGGTGTTTTGCAGGATAGTGAAGACCCAAAGAGCAGCAGTTGACTGTTCTGATTAGAAAGAGGATTTAGCTGTATAGAACAGAACTCAGAGCTAGCAAGATTTAGAAGCCAGTGAATAGATTCTCCCCTCTGTTTTATACACATTTCAATCAAATGTTAAAGAACATTCGGTACTCTAGTATACCCAGTTCCTCAGCTTGGTTACATATACAACCTATCTAATTAATACTCTGTATACATGATCTGTTATATTTTGTTACTGAGAGGATCACCACATTCCCAGGACTATTATCTAAGGATTCATTAGTAAATATTCTGACCTCCAAAAAGAAATGAGCTTTGATTTTCAGAAATACCATATAGTAGAACCTCAAGCCATGAGGTCAGATTAAAGGTGTACATTTCTGTGAAGATACCAAGATAGCAATGGAGTAGGCAGACACACAGACTCCCAGCTCACACCACCAAATTAATTACAAATTAATTTAGAAACAATCAGTGTGAAAAACCAACTTTGGACTACAAGAACAGCTCTCAAAAACTAAGGAGCAAAGAAGAAGTCACACCAAGCCTGGTAGGGAGCGCTGAGGCACAGTGGGTCTCCCCTGCTTGCAGGAACAAAGAGGGAATGAGGCTGAGAGCCAATAAGGGCTCTCATTCCAATTAGAAGGGCAGAAAATAGCACTCAGATCCACTTGCCTGGGGACCTGTGAATGAGGTATGCTGAGAGAGCTGGCTTGTCTTCCAAAAGGAAAGTGGGGAAAGAGAGACAGACAATGACAGGCAGAGGAATGCAAAGGATGACATGAGAAGCTGACTCATCCAGTATGGAGGCAGCCATAACTGAGGGAGGGGTTGATCCCTTCATATAGCACAAGCATAAACTGGTTCCAGATGACCCACTTCCAGAAATCTCTTCAATTTCAATCAGCACAACAAGACACAGCTGAAAACAGGAAGTGGGGAAGAGGGGCAGTAACTCAGGTCTCCAAGGAGATCTGAGATACACCTCCCCATACTGAAGCAGAGAAAGCACTGCCCACCCCACTGCACCCCCACCCCCAAAGTGAAGCTGGCAGAACAGGCCATCAGAGTCTCAGGTTACACCCACTGCATTCCTGGAAAGAGTTTCAAATAAGCTCCCTGCTGAGATCAGTAAACAAGACTACCACCAAGTTAAGAAAACTGATAAAAAAACAAACAAAGCAAGACTTCAAAGCAGCTCTACAAGAAAAGTGAAATCTGTCAGTGGATTACAAACAACAGCTGATGCCAACCCCAGAAGACCTAGAAATAATGCAACTGAAAATTGGAGGCAGACAACACCAACCCTAGACTCAACCAGCTCTACAAACAATACACCCAAACCAGGAGGGTATACACAGATATAATGGGAAAACAGAGAAGTGCAATCCAAATGAATCAACAAGAGAAACCCCCGGAAAATGTACTGAGTGATATGAAAATAACTAAACTACCATATGCAGAGTTTAAAATAATGATAATTATAATGCTGAAAGATCTTAGAACAACAATGGATGGACACAATGAGCACATAAATAAAGATATTACAGCATCAAAAAGGACATTGAAATAATAAAGAAGAACCAGTCAGACATGACAAATACAATATCAGAAATGAAGACTACACTAAAAGAAATCAAAAGCAGGATAGATGAAGCGGAGGATTGAATCAGTGATTTAAAAGACAAGATAAATGAAAACACAGAAGCAGAGCAGCAAAAAGAAGAGTATGAAAAAGTCTGAGAAAACTCTAAGAGAGCTCTGTGACAACATAAGAGAAACAACGTTCACATCATAGGGGTTCCTAGAGAAGAAGAGAAAGAACAAGGGATAGAGACCTTGTTCAATAAAATCATAGCTGAAAACTTCCTCAAACATCAGTCACACAAGTTCAAGAAGCACAGAGAACTCCATTAATGAGAAAACCAAAGGAATCTACACCAAGACACATCATAATTAAAATACCAAAGCTAAGAGGTAAGGAGAAAATATTAAAAGCTGCCAGATATAAAAAGGTTATCAACTACAAAGGAGCCCCCATAAGGATGACATCCAAATTCTCAACAGAAACACTTGAGGCCAGAAGGGAATGGCAGGAAATATTCAAAGTAATGCAGAACAAGAGCCTACAACCAAGACTTCTTTATCCAGAAAGGCTATCATTTAAAATTGAAGGAGAAATAAAAAACTTCCCAGACAAAAAAACAAATAAACAACAACAACAAAATAACTCAAGGAATTAATTACAACCAAACCAATGCTGCAAGAAATGTTAAGGGGCCTGTTGTGACCATAACAAAAAGGGAAAATAATATAGTAAAAGAAAAATAAAGTTTTAAAAAATAAAATGGCAATAAAAACTACATATCAATAATAACCTTACATGTAAATGGATTAAATGATCCAATCAAAAGACATAGGGTAGCTGCATGAATAAGAAAACAGTACCCATACATATGCTGTCTACAGGAGACACACCTCAAAACAAAAGATACACATACACTGAGATAAAAGGATGGAAAAAAATATTTTAAGCAAATGGAAATGAAAAAGAAAGCTGGGGTAGCAATACTTATATCAGACAAAATAAACTACAGAACAAAGGCTATAGTAAGAGATAAAGAAGGTCACTACAAAATGATAAAGGGGGCAATTCAACAGGAAGATATAACTATTATAAATATCTACGTGCCAAACATAGGAGCCCTGAAATACATAAAGCAGACTTCGATGGATATAAAGGGCAAGATCAACCACAACAGTATAATAGTAGGGGATTTCAATACTCCACTAACATCACTAGATAGATCCTCAAGAAAGAAAATTTACAAAGAAAACATAAAGGACACATTAGAACTAGATCAACTGGTTTTAATAGATATCTTCAGAACCTTTCACCCTATAACAGCAGAATATACATTTTTTTCAAGAGCTCGTGGTACATTCTCTAGGATAGACTACATGATAGGGCACAAAAACAATCTCAACAAATTGAAAATGATTGAAATCAAATCAAGCATTTTCTCTGATCACAATGGCATGAAACTAGAAATTAACCACAACATAAAAACTGAAAAATTCTCAAACACATGGAAACTAAATAGGATGTTATTAAATAACAAATAAATTAACAATGAAATCAAGGAAGAAATATAAAAAATTTCTAGAAAGAAATGATAACGAATATACAACAACTTATAATTTATGGGACACAGCAACAGCAGTCCTGAGAGGGAAGTTTATATAGCATTACAGACATACTTTGAGAAGCTAGAAAAAGCTCAAATAAACAACTCAGCCCTGCATCTAAAAGAACTAAAAAAACAACAGCAAATAAAGCTCAGAGGTAGTAGAAGAAAGGAAATAATAAAGATCAGAGTGGAAATAAATGACATAGAGACTAAAGAAACAATACAGAGGATCAATGAAACCAAGAGCTGGCTCTTTTAAAGGGTAAACAAGATTGATGAACCCTTAACCAGACTCACAAATAAAAAAAGAGAGAGGATTCAAATAAATAAAATTAGAAATGGGAGTGAAGAAATAACAACTGACACAACAGAAATACAAAATATTGTAAGAAAATACTATGAAGAACTGTATGCCCAAATATTAGACAACCTAGGTGAAATGGACAAATTCCTTGAAATATATAATCTTTTAAACATCAATCTGGAAGAATCAGAAACCCTAAACAGACCGATTACAACAAATGAGATTGAAACAGTTATCAAAAACTCCCAACAAACAAAACTCTGGGCAAGATGGCTTCACAGGGGAATTCTACTAAATATTCAAAGAACTAACTAGTATCCTTCTCAAGTTATTTAAAAAAATTCGAGTGTAAGGAAGACTTCCAAGCTCCTTTTATGAGGCAAGCATAATTCTGATTCCAAAACCAGGCAAAGACAACACAAAGGAAGAAAATTATAGGCCTATATCCCTGATGAATTTAGATGCTAAAATACTCAACAAAATATTAGCAAACTGGATCCAGCAATACATGAAAAAAAATCATACAACATGATCAAGTTGAATTTATTATGGGGAGGCAAGGATGGTACAATATTCATAAATCAATCAATGTGATTCATCACATAAACAAAAGGAAGAACAAAAAAAAAACATGATAATTTCAATAGATGCAGAAAAAGCATTTGACAAAATCCAGCACCTATTTATGATCAAAACTCTCAGCAAAGTGGGAATACAGGGAACATACCTTAACATGATAAAGGCCATCTAAGACAAACCACTGCCAACATTATAATCCATGGGCAAAAATTAAAAGCAATCCCCTTAAGATCAGGAACCAGGCAGGGGTGGCCCCTTTCACCACTCTTATTCAACATAGTTCGGGAAGTTCTAGCCACAGCAATCAGACAAGAAGAAGAAATAAAAGGCATCCAAATTGGAAAAGAAGTAAAACTATTATTATTTGCAGATGATATGATACTGTATATAGAAAACCCTAAAGTCTCAGTCAAAAAACTACTCAACCTGATAAATAGATTCAGTAAAGTGACAGGGTATAAAATTAATACTCAGAAATCAGAGGCATTTTTATACACCAACAATAAACTGTCAGAAAAAAAAATTAAGGAAACAATTCCCTTCACTATTGCAACAACAAAAAAGAATAGAGTACCTAGGAATAAATTTAACCAAGGAGATTAAAGACTTGTACTCAGAAAATTATAAAACATTGATAAAAGAATTTAAGGAAGATACAAACAAGTGGAAGCATATACCATGCTCATGGTTAGGAAGAATAAACATCATTAAAATGACTATATTACCCAAAGCAATTTATAAATTCAATGCAATACCAATTAAAATACCAATGACATACTTCAAAGATATAGAACACATATTCCAAATATTTATACGGAACCAAAAAAGAACATGAATAGCCTCAGCAATATTGAAAAGAAGAATAAAGCAAGAGGTATTACTCTTTTTGATATCAAGTTTTACTACAAGGTCATTGTACTCAAGACAGCCTGGTACTGGCATGAGAACAGGCATATAGATCAATGGAACAGAACAGAGAACCCAGAAATAAACCCACACCTCTACGGACAACTGATATTTGACAAAGGAGGAAAGAACATACAATGGAGTAAAGACAGCTTCTTTAAAAAATGGTGTTGGGAAAATTGGACATCTACCTGTAAAAAAATGAAACTAGACCATCTACTTACACCATTCACAAAAATAAACTCAAAATGGATAAAAGACTTAAATGTAAACTGTGAAACCAAAAGCATCTTGGAAGAAAACATAGGCAGTAAGCACTCTAACATCTCTCACAGCAATATATTTGCCAATTTATCTCCACGGGCAAATGAAATAAAAGGCAGGATAAACAAATGAGACTATATTCAAACTAAGAACTTTTGCACAGCTAAAGACAATATGAACAGAATAAAAAGACAAACCACACAATGGGAGAACATATTCAACAATATGTCTGATAAGGGGTTAATAACCAAAATTTATAAAGAACTTGTAAAATTCAACACCAGGAAGACAAACAATCCAATCAAAAATGGGCAAAAGAAATGAATAGAGACTTCTCCAAAGAGGACAGATAGATGGCCAATACACAGATGAAAAAATGCTCAACATCACTAATCATTAGAGAAATGCAAATTAAAACCACAATGAGATACCACCTCACATCGTCAGAATGGCACTTATTAACAAACAACACATGATAGGTGCTGGCGAGGATGTGGAGAAAAGGGAACCCTCCTGCACTACTGGTGGGAATGCAGACTGGTGCAGCCACTGTGGAAAACAGTATGGAGATTCCTCAGAAAATTAAAAATCGAACTGTCTTTTGACCCATCTATCCCACTTTTTGGAATATACCCTAAGAACACCATAGCACTGTTGGAAAAGAAGAAATGCGCCCTCATGTTCGTGGCAGCATTGTTCACAATAGCGAAGAGCTGGAAACAGCCCAAGTGTCCGTCAGAGGACGAGTGGATTAAAAAGCCATGGTACATATATACTATGGAATACTATGGGGCCATTAAAAAGAAGAAAATATTACCTTTTGCAACAACATGGATGGATCTACAAACTATTATGTTGAGTGAAATAAGCCAGGCAGAGAAAGAAAAATATTATATGACCTCACTCATTTGAGGAATCTGAGAAACAATGTGAACTGAGGAACGGAATTGAGACAGAGGAGGGATCAAGGGGACCAGATGAAAAGAGGACAGAGGAAAAGGGGATGATAGGGTGAGATAAACCTGAAGGGAAGCAGGGAAGGCAGTATAGGGAGGGTGGCAAGTGAGATGTTGAGGGGAGTATGGGGGAGGATGAATGCATTTGGGGCAACTCTATAATCTATGTAAACACAATTAAATAAAAAAAAAGAAAAAAAAGGTGCACATTTTTCTACGGTCACATAAACTATTCAATATAAATCTGGGAAGAATGTGTGTTAGCATTTGTAAGGACAGGGCTTGCCATTATCATGACCATTCACACGCAGATTCCCATTAGATTCGGACAGATGATAAAGAAACTGCAGAGCCAAAAACTGGTGGCCCATTCCTTTATTCTAGCCTCACACTTGGCTGGTGAGTAAAAACACACACACAGGGTTCCAAAACCCATTCATTCAGAGTTCACAAAGATACACACCCGGGTTTTCTGAGAATCAAAGGCCCCCACCAGTTCAGTCACATCTGGTTCTCCACACCTTCTCCCTTCTCACTCTCTGCACAAACTGGTTTCTCCTTCAGCACCCTGCCATCTTGGCTTCTTTCTCCCCAGCATACTTCCTTCTCTCTGCTTTCACTCTGCAAAAACATGGCTTCCTACTTCTTCTCCTTCTTCTTAAAACTTTTTTGGCATGAAACCCTCCTCCAGCAAACATTAGCATAACAAAGCCCCTTCCCAAGCAGGAAGGTCATTAGCAGTTTCACCTGGGCAACACCATTTTTAACAATAAAAGTGAGCAAATGTAAAAATCACATTTTACAAACTCATTTGCCCAACAGCATTCATTGCCTCCCAAACTGGATGGAAGGAAGTTGGATTCAGTATTGATTTTTTTTTTCATTTAAAGATGATATTATAAGTAGTTTTAAATTAATGTTAATAAATAATATGGGGTCATAGTTGAAAATTAATTTCTGTTAAAAACAATTTGTAATTCTTGCCCCACACATCTGGCAATCAACCAAAAAGGCTTTTAATACTGTTGATCAGGTTGGCTGCCAGTTGTTATCATTTAAAATTGACTTTTTTTTTTAAAAGAAACTTTGAGAAACACAAGTTATATATACTGATTATGATTGGGTAATTTTTTCCCCTTATAAAATTATGAAGAAAACTGCATTTG
This sequence comes from Rhynchonycteris naso, assembly GCA_037038555.1. Lineage (NCBI taxonomy): Eukaryota > Metazoa > Chordata > Mammalia > Chiroptera > Emballonuridae > Rhynchonycteris > Rhynchonycteris naso. The sequence goes on from CM073000.1 coordinate 24,012,222, forward strand.
GAGTAAAATTTTAGTCTTGCTCATCCAGATTTAAATTTCACACTTTAGAAACTCATCTAATTAATAAGTGACTTCTTTTAAAGTGAAAATGTATAGGGGACATTAGTCATTTATACTTTAATATGTATTGTTTATTAGATGACCTTTCTTTTAGGTAAAATCAGCCTCAAGGAATGTTGAGAGTGTTAACTGAGCCAAGGAGAAGGAGGTTAAAGCCAATAACAATGGTGTCCTAGAGATTGACCCTGCAGGAGAGCCTTTGGGAGATGTAAAAGGCAAAAATGAAATTAGAACACGTCCAGGTAAAGCCTTCTACAATTTGTCTATAGTAATCCGTAAACTAATCAAACTCAAGTATTAAGATGAACATAGAGATTTAAGATAACCAGAGAAAATATGGGGGAAAAGCATTCTTTTTTATTTATTTCTTTTACAAATAAAAGTAATGAAAGAAGAATTTGAAAATCTATTTTTGTCTAACTCTCTCCTACGTTAGAAAAATTTGTGCTATTTCTGTGTATCTCCCCTCTAGACTCCTGCATCTTCCGACAGTAAATCATTAGCAACCTTATGAAATGCCACAGAGAATGGGCTTTTGTGGTAGAAAGATGAACATAAAAGGAGAAGCTGAGAGCAATCAAACATCCACTTAGGAAGCAGTTTTCCCTGTGGGACTCTTCATTGGGTGCCTTTATTTCATTTTGATTACTACCTTTACTGTTTCCTGGAGAACAAAGCCCTGATTTCTAGAAGTATGCTTTCTCTCCTGAGCACATAATTTCTGAGCCCACAGGTGTCTTATAGACGCTAACTACACTGATTCAATGGACTCAGACAATTTTGCATGTCTGATTTTTTTCCTAGGTGGATTTCAAAGATTTAAGATAGCTATTTTTCTCACAATTACACATAACACAGTGTAAAAATAAATTTGCATTGTATGACTGTCTTGCAGGGTACCTTTCTTCCAAGAAGTTCAACAAACTTTTTGGCATGAGTCAAATTCATTAGGTGTCTCAATTACAAGGTAGAATGTAAGTTGATTTTGTTCTGATGGCCCTCAGCAGTAATTACTATCTGTAGGAGAGTAGAAAGAATCATTTGGGGGAAATAAAAACAACCCTGATCATTGAGTTTATGAGATAAACGTAAAAATATCATAATCTATGAAGTACATATAATCTTAAATTTCTATGCATTTGATTCTCATCACCTGATACAACATACTTTGTCATATGTCAGAATACCAAAATGCACTAATGTACGGTAAACATATTAACAGAGAGATAATTAGGTGCTTATGAAATTACTGGAAGGGCTGGAAGAATCAGTGATTATGCTGGGCCTTTAAGTGTGACTCCCAGAACACCATAGAACTGACCTACCAGGGGATCTTTCCACCCCTGCCAAATAAAAAGTTATGGACTCAGAGGGCCACTATGAGACTCTCAGTGCTGACACTATACTCCACAAAATATGAAGGAAAATTGGGCCACCTAGCTGCTACTGCCACTGCTCCTTCCTCCTCTTCTGAAAGCTGGCCACATTTTATTGCAGAAAAATCCCAGTTCTCTATATACTTGTTTGCCTGAAGAAAACAGCCAAAAGGAACATGAAATTAGTTTCTCTCTTTCGTTCATTCTCCAAACCACAGGAGATGGAATTTAGTTGATGGAACCTAATTCATATTCATAATCTTAGCTGCAAGGGAATCTGGAAAATGTAGTTTTTATTTTCCAGTCTCTGCAGCACAATTAGATAGTGGTCCTAAGTATGGTCCTCCAAGTAGTAACATCAGCATCCCCTTGGAACTTGTGAAAACTGCACATTTTTGGCTCACTTCATCTCCTGAATCAGAAACTGCAAGGATGTGATCCAACAGCCTGTAATTGTAATGCACACTGAAGTTTGATAACCAGTATAATAAGTCAAACTAGAAACATCTGGAAAAGCATTCTAGTTATCATTCAATCATATTCAAGCAGTATGTCAAGAAACATATATCATAACACACAGGTAGTCCAAAGAAGGAAAAAGGAACATAATTTAAGAATGCTAAAAAACTAAATCATAAGTCTGTTTATGTTGGCTAAAGGTATTATTATTAGAGAAATAAGACCTTAAATTCTTACCTATAAAACTGGATGTGTCTATTTTTATGGGGGTTACTCTGTTCAAGAAAATTGATTATGCTTTATGTTTCGTTCCCATGTAAATGATCTGTTCTTGTGCATCAATCATTTTTTTCTAGAGTACTGATATTTTCTTTTTTACAAATAGAACTTTTAGCTATATTTGGGATATTAACCAATTGTTAAATATATTGCAAATAATTTTTCAGTACAGTGTTTAAAATTATTTTGTTGTATTTTTAATAATGAGGTAACTAAATTTGGGGAAGTCATAGTTGTCAAAATATTTAATGACTCTTTGAGCCACATGCTTTATTTAGGAAACTGTCCCCCACCTCAGCCTTATTTTTAAAAACTACTTAATACTTAATTATATATAATGTTTTTACTTTGACTGTTCTCTTTTATACACTATAACTATGTTCTACCAGTAATACATTTTATAGCATATATTTTCTTATATAAATAGAGAGACAACATCATTTATTGGGTCTCTTTTTCTATTAATTTGAAATGATATATTTAATTCTCAAATACTATTGGTCCTATATTTTACTTTTCTATTATTTATACTCACCTTGTGTTTATTCCTGTCAATAACTTAGTTCATGATAGTATTTTTTTTTTAACAGAGATGGAGAGAGTCAGAGAGACGGATAGATAGGGATAGACAGACAGGAACGGAAAGAAATCAGAAGCATCAATCATCAGTTTTTCGTTGCAACACCTTAGTTGTTCATTGATTGTGTTCTCATATGTGCCTGGACTGCGGGCCTTCAGCAGACCGAGCAACCCCTTGCTCGAGCCAGCAACCTTGGGTCCAAGCTGGTGAGCTTTTGCTCAAACCGGGTGAGCCCACGTTCAGGCTGGCGTCCTCGGGATCTTGAACCTGGGTTCTTCCGCATCCCAGTCTGACATTCTATCCACTGCACCACTGCCTGGTCAGGCTGATAGTATTTTTTTATGTGTCAAATTTTGTCCCCATGTGATAACTTTCAAACATACTAGTAGAACCATCTCATTTCCCTTATTTTATGACAATCCCTAAGAATTAAGTGTGTATGGAAATTTCTAATGCCGCCGAATTTTCATTTTCTTTCAGTTATTGGATCATTGCTTTTTCACAGGTCATATAAATATTAATTAACCTTTAATCAAATACAGCATAAAAACCTTGTTTAAATACTTGTTTATAAATTTCTGAGAGTGCTTGATTATAATGTTTTGAATTTAACATTGCTTATATAGAGAGTATTTTCAGCAATTTATCTTCTCAGGGAAAACCTAAAAGAATCAATAACATTTCAACCATCTAAGAAAATGAAGTTGACCTTGTTAAACTCTAAGTTGTTATTTAGTAGTGTTCAGTCTTATTAAGCATAAGTCAATAACAGTAACTTCTAACAAATATATATTGAGCACCTGAAGGATATGTGTACACTGCAGGATTTTCCTGGAGGACAAAGTAATTCTCTAAAGAATTCTCTGGGTTCCTAATTATTTAATAAGACCATCACTTTACCTCTGAAAAGCTCAAGGTAAAACTATATCACTATAGATTTTTCAGGAAAGGAAATTCAAGAGGTAGGAAATAAAGTATTTTAGGATTGGAAATGATATATATATATTTTACAGAGACAGAGAGAGGGATAGATAGGGACAGACAGACAGGAATGAAGAGAGAAGAGAAGCATCAATCATCAGTTTTTTGTTTTGAAACCTTAGTTGTTCATTGATTGCTTTCTCACATGTGCCTTGACCGCAGGCCTTCAGCAGACCAAGCAACCCCTTGCTGGAGGCAGCGACCTTGGACTCAAGCTGGTGAGCTTTTGCTCAAACCAGATGAGCCCACGCTCAAGTTGGCAACCTCGAGGTCTCAAACCTGGGCCCTTCCACATCCCCGTCCGACGCTCTATCCACTGCGCCACCGCCGGTCAGGCATAATTTTTATTATATTAAAATTCATTATATTATAATTAAAAATTTATTATTATTTTAGAGAAAGAGAAATAAAGAGAGAGAGAGAACATAAATTTGTTGCTCCATTTATTTATAGATTCATTGGTTAATTCTTGTATGTGCCCTGACTGGGATCAAACCCGTAACCGGAAGAATGCTCTAACCAACTGAGCTATCCAGCCAGGGTCTGGAAATTTCTTAAGATAAAGATTTTTCTGCTTCCTAGGATATAGTGAAATTTATAAAGAAATTTAAAATAAATCCTCTCATGAAATAACTATCATTTTGTAAGTTCCAGTCCTGTGGACATGCTCAGTGAGTCAATGCTATGGGTTAGGTTAATTTATTAGGTTGCAATTGCCTTTCCAATTAATTTATATTAGAAACTTCTAATTTTATAGCATTTATATTTTCAGTGCTGTTGATCATTGCATGGTTATTTGCAGTTAATTATTTTTTTTAGTATTTTATGTATATCATCACTTAGATTGACAATGTCATAATTCGAAATGATGCTAAGGAAATACTAACTAATATTGCCTGCTTTTGAAAAAGCCAGAATATTAGCTAAGTTATTTCATGCAATAGTTAAATGTAATTACTTCACTTTAAAAAAAGAGCCTGACCAAGCAGTGGCACAGTGGATTGAGTGTTGGACTGGGACAAGGAGGACCCAGGATTGAAACCCCAAGGTTGCTGACTTGAGCACAGACTTATCTGGTTTAAGCAAGGCTCGCTAGCTTGAGCCAAAGGTCACTGGCTTGAACAAGGGATCACTCAGTCTGCTGTAGCCCCTTGGTCAAGGCACATATGAGAAAGCAATAAATAAACAACTAAGGTGCCACAATGAAGAATTGATGCTTCTCATCTCTCTCCCTTCCTGTCTGTCCCTATCTGTCCCTCTCTCTGTCTCTGTCACAAAAAGAAAAAAATAAAAGAAGATATTGCAGATTTTGTATAACAGTATACCATAAAATAAAATCTTTCATTAAATTTGCATCTGGAAAAAAAGCTAGTTAAATTTTAATACATCAACCTGACCAGGCAGTGGCGCAGTGGATAGAGCCTCGGACTGGGATGTGGAAGACCGGGTTTTGAGACCCCGAGCTTGCCAGCTTGAGCGCGGACCCATCTGGCTTGAGCTGAAGGCCCACGGTTAAGGCACGTGAGAAAGCAATCAATGAACAACTATAGTGTCGCAATGGCAATGAGAAACTAATGATTGATGCTTCTCATCTCTCTCCATTCCTGTCTGTGTCCCTATCTTTCCCTTTCTCTGACTCTCTCTCTGTCCCTGAAAAAAAAAAATAATAATTTTTAATACATCAGATTAAAACTGTTTTTGTTATTTGTTAAACAAAATGTCTGAATTTTCCAACTATGATTTGTTCAATATACATACACTTTCTTTGATTTGCATATCTAAAGAAGGTTATATAAATCATAATATTTTAACTTCTATTTTTATTCAACTGAATTTTCAGTTATTTATGTTATGTAATCTCGCTTTCTTGCCCTTTGTTTATATATGACTTCCTCTATAGTTTCCACAAATAATAAAACTCCACTGAAATTCTATTTTACAAAATCCGATATACTGCAGTTTGAATCACATCTCTGAAACATAACTACATACACTGAAACCTTGCCATAAGACTACTTAACCCAAATTTCTGTGAATAACCATGTATAATCCAAGGGTGGATGGATATTTTGTAAATGACAGAAATGCTTTAAGAATCTGTCCTTTCATTGGTGAGTTGTCTGAGTTACCTGGGTGGGGTCAGAACTTGGTGTAAATGATAAATTGAAGTCTGTTGCATTGAATTGTGTTTATTGAATGTCTACTGTCTGCCCAGTTAGGCTCAGTGTTGTTTGTGTTTGCGGAAATTTTGAACAGAGATTAAGAGAGAATTCCTCTATTTTCCCTACCAAAATCAAAAGTTTTGTTCACTTTTCTAAGCAATGATTCAAAATTTAAAGAGACAAATTAAAACAGTGTTTCACAGACTTTAATGTACATAGTAATCACCTGGGGATGTTGTTAAAATGAAAATGTTGATGCAGATCTGGGGCAGGAGTGAGAAGCTGTATTTCTGCCTCCCAGTAGAACAGATCTAAAGGAATTTTTTCATCAATGCTCTTTTGTTTTCTACCCAAAAAATTACTGAATAATAATCATATACTGCATTGCCTTCACTGGTGTGTCAGCCCTATGCTGGTGAGGTGTCTTCAGATGAATATGAGATATATTGGGATAATCATTTCGTAAGTTATGTAATACCTAATCACTAGGGTGTGTACTGGAAACTAATTATTAATGTATGTCAATTGCAATTGAAAACAAACAAAAATGTAAAGAAAACAAATGTATTTCTTGAGGAAACCATCCCTTCTCACTCTGTTGTGTTAGGTAGAGTAGTTGAAGAGATCAAAGTTTTAGAAATGACCTGGTTGCTGTTTCCAAGTGGCAAAATGAGCCGATTTATTTATTTATTTATTTATTTATTTATTTATTTATTTATTTATTTATTGTGTGTGTGTGTTTCCGAAGTTAGAGGTGGGGAAGCAGTCAGACAGACTCCCACATGTGCCTGACAGGGATCCACATGGCATGCCCACCAGGGGCTGATGCTTGGCCCCTCTGGGGCATTGCCCCGCTGTAACCCGAGCCATTCTAGCACCTGAGGCAGAGGCCATGGAGCTGTCCTCAGCAACCGGGCAAACTTTGCTCCAATGGAGCCTTGGCTGCAGGAGGGGAAGAGAGAGAGAGAGAGGAAGGATAGAGGGGAGTGTGGGGAAGCAGATGGGTGCTTCTCCTGTGTGCCCTGGCTGGAAATTGAACCTGGGACTACCACATACCAGGTTGATGCTCTACTGCTGAGCCAACTGGCCAGGGTCTGATTTTATCTTTAATTCTATGATGATAAAAGTGTTTACAGACAAGTCCAATGTTTCCCTTCTCATTTGGGAAACTAATGGGCTAGTTTCCCCTATTACAAAGTGGGAGCCATGCATAATTTTTCAGGACAGAGATAAATACATAAGAACATTTTAGGAAATGTCACATTTTCACTTACATTCTTTATTGAAACTTGAAATAAATATTTTTTGGAATTAAGCTTCAGAAAACCTGTGCTATCACACTCTAGGAATTTTAGTGAGAAATTTGTACAACCTTCTACTACTTAACAGATGAGGGAAGAATGGCAAACAGCCACAGGCATCATCTGTGTCTACAAATGCAAGATTTTCAAAGGTCTCCAGGATAATAGGGACGTACAAAAACAAACAAAACAGAAGAGACTATCCTATTTGAGGGTTTTATAATCTAGTTTTATTTATTATTTATTTATTTATTTATTTATTTATTTATTTATTTATTTTTTTATTTATTTACAGAGACAGAGAGACAGTCAGGGAGAGGGACAGATAGAGACAGACAGGAACGGAGAGAGATGAGAAGCGTCAATCATCAGTATTTTGTTGCGACACCTTAGTTGTTCATTGATTGCTTTCTCATATGTGCCTTGACCGCAGGCCTTCACCAGACTGAGTAACCCCTTGCTCGAGCCAGCGACCTTGGGTCCAAGCTGGTGAGCTTTGCTCAAACTAGATGAGCCCGCGCTCAAACTGGCGACCTCGAGGTCTCAAACCTGGTCCTCCGCATCTCAGTCCGAGGCTCTACCACTGTGCCACTGCCTGGTCAGGCACAATCTAGTTATTTTTTAACTTTAGCTAAAAGTTAGCTTTTTAAAAATTTAAATATAAGCTATTAGGGTCTATATTCAAGGACAGAGCATTTTACATTTGAATGCAAGGAAATTAGTCTAATCATTTTCAAAATGAGACTTTAAATTTGTCTTATTTTAGTTCCTGCTTTGTGTCATGTTATCAGTTTTTCTCTGCCAAAGTCTAAGATGTCCTGGTTATTTGGTGTAAAAAGAAAAAATATTTCTGCATAGTTAATTTATTATACACAATTCTTTCTCTCATCAATCTTAACTGTTCTCTGTTAATCACATAAATAAACTTCTTTCCAATGTCTCCTTTTCTGTGTCCTCATAATATTTAGCATGGATTCCCTTTGAATCTTTCTTAGTCATGGTAATTATCCTCCCCATATGGTATTCATCAACTTTGTTTCCTCCTTCTTTTCATAATTATCCTATTCTTACCTCCCTCCTTTTTATGTCTCCTTTGCATCCAATTTTATTATTTCACCAATAAAATCACCTTCAGGTCCTTATGTTTTTTCCTCAGGTATTCAGATTTCTTTTGTCCGGAAGAAACACAGCATTTGATTCATATATATTTCCACCCACATCTTTATTATATCTTTTATACTTATCAGATTTTTTTTGTATGTGGATATTTTCTTTTATTTTTTAATATTTCACTAGTATAAAATTATTATTGTGATTATTATTTCCTGAGTTTTAATCAACTAACCCCTTTGGGATATATGATACCCAGGCTTTAGTAGATTTAACTCAAGTGCCATAAAGGAACATCCATTTTTCAGCTAGAGGTTTCTTTCTCCAGTTCCCTAGGTAGCATCAAAATCCATAAAAATGAGGTCAGATGAAAAACAAACAAACAAAACTTGTACCAACTTCTCTCATCCAGATGAATAGAATTCACTTCTTTGATAAAATCTCAATAGTTCATTTTGAATACTGATGAACAGATTATAAAATTGGCCTCATTATGTAAGCAATGTTTCTGAATTTTTCAGTTCTTCCATATGTAAAACTGCATTGAGAATCAGCATTTATGTGACACGTATAATTCATACCTCAGTTTCCCTTTGATATATTTTAAGTGTTATTTAATACTTAAATAAATACTTAAATACTTAAATAAATACTTTATTTAATAAAGACACACCTAAATGAGATAATTAAAGTCTGCAGATAAAAAGCAATAAAACAAACAAGTATAGGAAATATAGAGGAATCAAATCAAACCTAATATTTCATTCATTTACTCATGAAACATTGTCTAGCATGCATTGTTTGGTAGGTATTTGTTGGACAGTGGATCAAGAACCAAAATAAAAACAAGCTAAGGATATGATATATAATGAGGAGGTCCATCAAGATCCTTTAATGCTAAAATAAAAGATACTTTTACTGCATCTTATGTAAACAAGTACTCTTGGTGCCCTGGCTGGATGGCTAGATTGGTTAGAGCATTGTCCCAATATGCAGGGGTTGCTGGTTCAATACCTGGTCAGGGCAATTATAGAAACATATCAATATTTCTGTTTCTCTCTCTCTAAAAAAAGCATTCTTAGCTATTATTTTTGAGTCTTTTTCAATGACATACTTCCCAAATATCAATTAAACAAAGAAAAAAAAAACAGTTTCAGGCTTCTGGTACTCTTAAAGACTGATGGAAATTGCTGCTAATTACAGTCCAAAATAGTTCACACCATTGTACACCCTAAAAAGGTTAGTGTTTTAAAAAGTTTATTATCAGATTTGAAGGGAATTTGTGATAGCTTTTATTCTGCTGTAGGACTGACATGTGAGGAGGCTGATGCTCTGTAAACTGAGGTCTGAATTAAGACTATAGCATTAATAATATTAGAAAAAAAACCCACCAAGGTGTTTTTATTTGAGAAAAGTAGGGGCCAAAGGAAATAATTATAAGCTATCAGGAGATTTTGAATCAGATGGATAATGTATAAGCATCTGTGGGTACTATCTCCCTTGAATTTTAGGGTTGGGTCATAGTACTTCTAGAGTTTTCTTCCTATACAATTATAGGACTTCAGGCTCATGTGCAGAATTTATTAATTTAACTTATTATTGCCCAGAACTGACTTGTGCATAAACTACTTAGCTTTTCTTTGATTCTGCATTTCTTTGTTTCCATTCCAATTCATACTTCCAACTGATGACTTCATGGTCTCTAAGCCCAGTTCTAGATATCAGGACCCTATTTACCTTCCAAAGGCCCTAACTCAATAGCCAGTCCTTGATGATGCTTTTTTTCCCAAATTTGACATAATTGTCCTTTATCACCCACTGGATATTCTGTTCCAAATGTACCCACTCACCATTCGCCATTGACACCCAGCATATCCACACTTTTTCATTTATGTCTTTGCTCACATAATTCCCATTTATTCTAAATCCTACATCTCTTTCAATTTTTAGCCCAAATTCTACCCCGTGTACAAACTTTCTGGTATTCCAAATTGGAAAAATGTTTCTCTTCTCTAATTATTTAGTCTGTAAGAATAGTGCTGCATCTGTATCTCTTTATATACACTCACCACTTTCTGCATAACATTAAAGTTGAGTATAAGCCCTGTTGCCTTTAAAAATCGTAGGCAAATGATCTGTGCCTTACTCATCATTGAAATCGTAATAACAGGTAACATTTACTGAGGGTTCACTCTCTGTTATTTTAATAAACTTAACACAACTGGGCAGTAAAGATTACTGAATAAAAAGAGTCCACTTAAGAAATACAATTAAAGAATGACTATATGAACTGCTCCATTAAACATGAGACATGAAATATCAAACGTAGTGCTTATAAACCTATGCCCTGTGAGGCAAATATTACCCCATTTTACATAGAAGGAAACCAAGGCTTAAAGATTTAAGAAACTTCCCCAGCATCCCATATCTGACTTCAGATGCAAACTCTTGACCATTAGTCTAGATCAGCGATTTTTAACCTGTGCACCACAATAATTTTTTTAGTATGCATTTTGTTTTATTTAATTAATTTATTTTTAAAATTAAATTTAATGGGTAACATTCAATAAGAGTACAGATGTTTAAGGTAAACATATATCATTTGAACTGTTGATTGCATGTTATGCCCATCACCCAAAGTCAAATCATTTTTCATCACTGTGTATTTGTTGCTCTTTGATCCCCTCCCCTCTCCTCCCTTTTCCCAGGCAATCAATTCACTTTTATCTGTGTCAATGAGTCTCAGTTCACAATAATTTTAAAACATGCAATATCTGACTATTTAGTCAGGTTCACTGACCTTTTTTCCTTTAAATTGGCAAATTAAAAAATAAAAACATCCACCGCAACCATAGCCATCTGGTATAAATGAAATCAAAATTATATGCATAGTTTTTTTTAATCAAAAAATATATTTTTTGGTATGCTGCAGAACTTTAACAATGAGCTTATATGGGCCATGACATGAAAATGCTAAAAATCACTGTTCTATATCGCTTCTGGGTATCGTCACTTGCTCTTTTGTTCCTTTTTACCTCTCAGGTTACATATATGTTTTTGTTTTTGTTTTCCCACATAAGAGGTTAAAGAGATCTGTTGGATAAACAAATGAGTGACTCAATCAAGAAAGACACATATTTAAAGTTACATATGTTTGTTCATATTCAGGTTTCAAAACAGGAAAATTGTATTCTATATGTATAGAAAAGAATTGATGTAAAATTTTCTCCCTGGCATATAAACTCTAAGATTTAAACCAGAGTACTGTTGTGCTTTTTATCACATAAAATAGAAGAATTACAGTTTTTTTAAATATTCATTTCCTCTTTTAAAAGTTTTAAGAGCTTCAGGGAGAAAAAAAATGTAGGTACTTCATTCATCAGAAGAAAGATACTATTCAAATCCAAATTTTTAAAGATCTTTGATTTAATGTCTGATCCAAGTCTTGAACTATTTGTTCTTAAATCAATTTCTTCTTCTTTTTTCTTTTTTCCTAAAGAGTGGAACTGATTCTTATAGACTGTGTTTCTCAGGCTTGCATGTCACTGGCTTCCAGCTGTGCTTGGGCAATGGGAGATCTTTGAAGAAGACAGAGGAGCAGTTGAAAAGGAGAAGCTAGGATGTTTCTTGCCCTTACTGTCTCGTGTCATCCTCTGTACTGTTTAGGTCTCCTCTTTGGCTTTAGTTTTCTTAGACATGCCCATTAGGGTTTCAGCTTCCACATGGATTCTGGTAACACCAATTATCTTTTGCATCTCCAACTTAGAGATGGTTCCATCTTCCTGTAATGCTAATGTCTCGGCTGCTTTACTATCTCTAGTTGGCTTCTTAGCAATTCTGTTATCTGTGTACCAATTCCTGGTACCGAATCCCTTTTGTTTTAAATACTGATAGTGATTCCTCTTTTTCTGATTGGATTCTGATTGATAAAATGTCCAATGAAATGACTGGTTCTATGATTAAAGTTGAAAAAAAATTTAATTTAATATTGAGAGCATTTAAAAAATATTTATGAATGCTAGTTTCTCATTGGTGTGCCTCATTCCTTAGAGATGTGAATTTTTAAAAAAGAAACCTCATTTGTTTTATTTAAAAAAATGTTTATGCCTGACCTGTGGTGGTGCAGTGGATAAAGTATTGACCTAGAATGCTGAGGTTTCTAGTTCAAAACCCTGGGCTTTCCTGGTCAAGGCACATACAGGAAGCAACTACTACAAACTGATGCTTCCTGCTACTGCATTCTCATTCTCTCTCTCTCCTTTATCTAAAAAAAAAAAAAAAGAAAAAAAAAAGAAAGAAATTATTGATTTGAAAGAGAAAGAGAGAGAGAAGAACATTGATCTGTTCCTGTGTGTGCCCTGACTCAGGATCCAACCACTTTGGGAGGATGTTCTAACCAACCAAGCTATTGGGTCAGGGCAGAAACCTTATTTAAAAAGGAGATAGAAGTCTAGAAGAGAGAACTTTACTCATATCACTTAATGCATACTACTGACCTCAACAGAAAGAGGCACACCTTACATCTCCAACAGGAAGTGATACTACTTTATGATCTTTAGCAAAAGAAAGAAAAGATTCCTTTCACCCAGTAATAGTTCAGCCAATGGGTGAGGGCCATATCTTAGCCAATGAAAAGTAACTATACTTGAACTTTTTTTCCTTCAATGGATTCTTTGTTTATAAAAGCTCTCCACCACCCAAGGCCATAAAGGAACATTATTCTCTTTTGTTCTCTGGACTTGCATGTAGTTTGCCACTAGACTGCATGTCCAGAATTGCAATAGTTTTTTTTTTTAATTTTTCTGGAGAAATATCTGGCTGTCTATTTGTTTAAGGTCAACAGGCACTTGATTTTCAACTTCTTTTCCTCTGCTATTGCAGTTATGTCTTAGTTTTCCATCTTCCAAAGTTTTCTTGACATCTCATGCTGACTCTTCTGTTCTGTCATCCTTCATCTGTTTTAGTCCTTTACTTTCATTTTTATAGAACTCTGGGGGAAAGAAAGAGGGATTTTTAATAGGAAATCTATTTTTATACTTATAAAACTACAATCTTACATTTTAAAGTACAAAAAGGGACATAAATAATCATCTCAAATACACAAATACCTTGTATTTTTTAAATTGCATTTTTAGCTGTTCTCCTAGCTCAGAAATAGTTTAAACAATAAATAGATAAACAATTTTCTTTGTAAATGTGGCCTGCTAGTTTATCATCAGGTGTTGAAATGGCTATAAATCAAAATGTACTATTGGAAATTCTTAACCAGTTTCTACAGTCATAGTTTACAATGAAAAAAAATATGGATCAATAAGGCATTGATAAAAAAGAATCAAATTGTTTTTCAGCAAAGATTGTAGATTTCTTCTTTAAAGGATAAAATATTTCATAAACTTTAGTCTCCTGATGCTAAAAACGTATTAAATTGTGCCGAGTTAGTTTAGTAACAGTATTTAGGCTTGGATGATTTTATCTAGCACTCACTGTGAATTGGCCTGGTGGGCCTTCTGACTTTGTTTCTTTCAACCTTATCACTTAGTTTAGAAAGTACAAAGACTTCATTCAGTGTTGAGCTGTGAAAGAATGAGATAAAGATCAAATTACCTGTACAAGAAAGAGAAATAGATGACTTACCATGTTTTCACATTCCTAAGGTTTATAGGTGAAATTTCCTACCATAAATGTCAGTTAAATAAATGTCTGAAACAACATAGCTTTCTTTTACTAAGAATGGCATTAGAATTGCTATGAATTATTTTGCTTGTGGAACTAAATTACAGACAGAGCTCTAGAATTTGTTCTTCTATCACCTTGATAATTTTAGGAGAGAGATTTATTTAATTAAAATGATTGAAAAAGGCTCATGGAAACATTAGCCATATAAATAGTGAGGAAGTTATAGTCTCTTACAAAAATTTTATTTCCAGAACCAATCATTTAATTTTGTTTCATGACTTTCTTTCCCTGCTATAAAGAAATCACTTTTATAATTTTATGTGATAAATTTTAAAATAATGTTAAAAAAGAAAAAAGAGGTAACAGCCATTTACTGTTGCTTCTCTGGCAATCCATTCATTCAGTAAAAATATATCAGTATGGCCTAGAAATCTAAGTTAGATTAAATAACCTCTAAGGCAAAGTCAACATTTGGAATTTGTGGTTTGCTTTTTTTCAACATTTACCTTAAAGTCTGATATTTTTTTACAATCTTCTATAAATTGTAAATTTCTTATCTAATTGGTTAGCATAAACAAAAATACAAAGATTTTAGCTTTCTTGTAATTCCCAACAATTTCAGTTTTATATCAGATTATTCTAGTTTTGAATGAAAATATGCATCTGCAGATGGTGCTGAATTGCATAAAATTAATTACTCCGTGTGCAAGTTTTCAGTAATTAATTCCAGTGAGGACTGTAAAAATCCATTGTGAGCAGAATTACATGCTTCTTAGCCTCTTCTTTTCCAAACTGATAGTTGCTTTTATACTTTTGAGAACAAGATAAAGTGACATGGAAACATAAAGGTCATTCAGGGAAAATGCATTAAGGTTTTTTAAGGTATAACAGAACTAAACTCTTGGATTATGATGAGTTTCTATATGCTTGTAGATCATCATTTAAAGAGTGATGTCACTCGGTGATGGGATGGGAAGTCATTATTGGCAGTGCCGGGGCTGTTGGCTTTGTACAGGTTGTTCAGCCTGGACATAGATTGACAGTGAGTTTTGTCCAGTGTCCTAGTCCTTGGCCTTAATTCTGCTCCTGAATGTTAATTTCACCATCAGTTTTCTGTGATTTTCATGAATGAATGATTATAATACAAAAAAACTCAATTCATGCAATTGAATATTTTCAGTATAATATTAAATGCATTTTGTCAATAAAGTGAAGTGTGTAGGATCACTACAAAGGCTACTGAAACTGGATGATGAAGAAGTAGGAGAATTTCAGACCTTTGATTCAGACTAATAATATTTAAAAGGGACAGTTTTTCTAAGCATTTAAATTCTATTTTGAATCACATGCCTTCAAAGTCTTCATGAAGTTTGGGATTTGCAGAAACGTCTAAGCCATTCTCATCTCAGCCACGTGGGAGAAAGCTTTATCCATGATGAAATCCAGTGTTAGGTTTGAATGTTTAAACAGAGGCATTTTGTGTAGTCACTACTTACCCATATGAATAAAATTGAATACTATCTTAATAGACGAAAATATCTTAAATATAAGCTTGGAAGGTCCTTAAAGATTAACTGCTCTCCAGAAGATGCTATGAACGGAGTTTTAAATCCCAATATTGTATTTCTTTACGCATGCATACAGCCATGACTCTCCACCCTAGCTATACATCAGAATTAACTGTGGGGGCTTTTCAAGATATATTTAAAGTTTGGGGCCCATCCCAGACAAAGGGCAACATACACACATTTACACACATGTATACTCATTCACTCACACACATTACTAAGCTATTTCTTGGCTGTCATGCTGAAAGAAGACTATACACATATTTTTGGGGGGAAATTGCTTGCTTCTTTTGCTGTTAAGTACATGATCTTCATTTTAGATTCATAAGGCATTCCCTGGCCTAAGAAGAGATTAGAATAAATTACAGAAATAGTTCAAAGATTGATTCAAAGATTTAGTTTCTGATATTCAAAAATATAACTAAATAAAACAATAGATTTTATACAAAATATTTCTTTTGAGGAAGGATTGTCTAAATTCCTTCAGCTCTCATTCAGCTTATAAGGAACAGACTTGGCGAGTGATCTTAGACATTTATATAAAATAGATACAGATAAGGAGGAAGAGGAAAGTCTTTTTTTAATGTTGAGGGAATTTTGAGCAAAAAAGGGAAAAAGAATTAGAAGTGCAAAATGAGCTAATTTTTCCCCCTTTTGTTTCTCTGAACATTGTTCCTCAGAGAAAGAGAATTCTTGTTCTCCTTCTTCCTGTTTGGTACTCTGAAAAGAAGCCATTTTGCAATCAGCAATTTGGACTACAGTTACATCAAATAAAATTTCCATCCCAGGAAACTTGTACAACCCTAAAGGGGAACTTTCCTGAGCTGTTATTGTCTTTTCAGTGACACTGAACAGACCTAGAAGTAGCTGAGGGCCTGGCTAGTAAACTCCACAGAAGAGGAAATCATATTGGTGCAGAGTCATCTTGGAGTTTGGCACAGAGAGAACCTCTTGAGCTGAGAATGAATGGGAGTCAAAACTAGATGACAAAAACCAGGAAGAAGTCAAGTTCAACCAGTAGCCTTGCCTGGATCAAGAAGAGAACCTGAGTAAACAACTGAAGATTTCAATGTAGTAGGCCATCAAAGCATTCAGTCACTTGGCAGTCAGTGGGCATTGGTTCAGTGACCCATGCATGGTTGCCAGCACACCCTCAAGAATCATGCAAGTCTGCAGACAACATTCTACCCCACTCCATGATGACAGGCATGCCACAATCCTCTCCCATCATGTATTTGAGTGACATCTTAAGGAGAGGAATAGGGGAAGAGGGAGGTGATGATCAGAAAGACTATTTTAAAATTATCAGTCTAGGTAACTAAGATCTAAAGCTTTAAGACTATTAAGACTAATTGGGTTTGTTTATTTATTTGTTTTTGTTAGTAGATCAGGGCTTGGAAGAAAGGTATGATTTGTCCTACAGAAATAACTTCTCTCCAAATTTGAGTTGTAACATGAGATATATTTGATAGATTATCTTAAGGAAATGAGCTGATGAATAAGAAACATTTATATATTTTCACTTATACCATATATTTGCATGAAGTGCAACTCAGAAGAATTATTTGAAACTGAAAATTCTTTTAAATTTTGGGTTAGCCACCTGAAAAATTTAACTGCCTATCTCAGATAAAATAATGAATCTTTTAAAATTTTTGCTAGATTCAGTAATAGTAAAATATCATTAATGTAGAATCTAATTATTTATTGTATTAGTCTATTTGGACTGCCATAACAAAATACAAAATAAAAATTTGACCCTGGCCAGCTAGCTCAGTGGATAGAGCATCAGCCCAGCATTTGGACGTTCTGGGTTCGATCCCTGGTCAGGACACATAAGAGAAGCAACCATCTGTTTCTCTTTTCCTCCCTCTCCCCCACCATTCTTCCCCTCCCATAGCCAGCAGCTCGGTTGGTCTGAATGTCAGCTTCAGGTGCTAAGGATAACTCGGTTGATTTAAGCATTGACCCCAGACAGGAGTTGCAGGGTGGATCCTGGTCAGGGCACAAGCAGGAGTATGTCTCTCTATCTTCCCTCCTCTCACTTAAAAAAATAAAAACAAAAGGAATAGAAATTTATTTTCTCACAACTCTAGAGACTGGACATACAAGAGGAAGGTAGCATCAGGATTGGTGTCTGGTGAGAGCTCTCCATTTGGATAACAGAGGACCACCTTCTTACTGTGTCCACACAATCTCTTCTGCATTCAGAGATCTCTCTGTCTTCCTCTTTTTATAAGGTAAGCAATCCCATCAGATTAGGACCCTACTTGTATGACCTGATTTAGTTTTAATTACCTACTAAAAACCTTATCTCCAGAAACAGTCATAATGGGGATTGAGTTTTCAACATATAAATTTTGAAGGAACACAATTTAGTACATAGCAGCCATAAAACTGAAACATAATATTTTAACATAGTTCTGTCTAATTTTAATTTATGCATATAATCATGACTTTAGGCAACGTTCTGATAATGAAGTACTTTCTGAAGCATAAGCAATGAATTAAATTATGTCCAGTATAGTTCTTGTGTTAAATTGTTTTTTAAACTGGTAATTCATGTATAAAGCATGTGGTAATATTTGATAACTAGCATAACAACTTGGCCCCTGCATTCCACTCTTTATTAATTCTGAGAAAATAGACCTCATCCTATTTTCAGTTGGGAACTGATCTAACTTATAAGATATTTGAATGTGCTACAGTGCAAGCATTCACTTAAGCTAAAACTCCTCTTGTAGCAGAATAGCTAATAAATAAGAAGCTCCTTTATTTAGCCATACTCACAGTCATAACCAATATGTTAATTAAGCATAAGTAATTGGCATAATATTTTGAAACCACTGTAATTAGATGTTTTCCATTTCTTGTCCATATAAATCACATTCCCCAGCCTTCCAGTGCCATTGCAGCCATGGCAACAGGGGAAAAGCAAATACATTGTACAGAGGCAATAGTCTGTAGCCCAGGGTTGCCATGAGCGGTTATGCAGGTTGTACACCACATAAAGGTACCATATCCAGCAAAGATGTGTTCACATTAGAGGCAATGTAGTTTGTATATTTATTTCAACAAAAATTTCCCAGCAGATGGCAGTAAAATGTCTTATTTTAAGAATATGAACATAAAGCAACAATTTTCTGACAGATGGAAATAGAAGATTTTTGAGAAAGGACCACCCTTTTCTAATTTGCCAAAAGGCACTGAATAGCTGGCTCATAGGGAATTTAGTGTATTGGGATATTATTAGAATCAAATCAATTATTATAGTTCCTGGATCATAGAGAGTGTAGAATAAATGTTAGCTATTGATGCTACTACTACAATTATTACTGTCACTATTCTCATTATCTTCATGAGGACAAGGAAAGAGTCCTCACACATGCAGGCAATATCGTTTGGGAGAAGAGAGATGATATAGAATCCTTTCTTACCTAGAAAGATTGAGTGTTTTCTAGGTTTTATTTATTTATTTATTTATTTATTTTTACAGAGACAGAGAGAGAGAGTCAGAGAGAGGGATAGATAGAGATAGACAGAAATAGAGATGAGAAGCATCAATCATCAGTTTTTCGTTTTGACACCTTAGTTGTTCATTGATTGCTTTCTCACATGTGCCTTGACCGAGGGCCTTCAGCAGACTGAGTAACCCTTTGCTCGAGACAACGACCTTGGACTCAAGCTCGTGAGCTTTTGCTCCAACCAGATGAGCCCGCGGTCAAGCTGGCGACCTCGGGGTCTCAAACCTGGGCCCTTCCACATCCCAGTACGATGCTCCACATCCCACTGCGCCACCGCCTGGTCAGGCTCTAGGTTTTATTTAAACAAGCTCAGTTGGGGACTTAAATTTTAAGTAGAACAAATGTTCAAATTATAAGAGACTTACTTACATATTTAAGTTTCTCCCTTACCCACAGTGGTGGGAAGTGAGGGTTAAAAACTTGTAAGGGAGATTTACATCAATGCTAGAAAATTTACTGTTTTTTTTCCTCCCATTTCAGAGTGACATGTTGTGTCAGTTCAAGTCCTCTGAGAAGGAAGTTCTGATACAACATTATAGCACAGAAGATTTATTAAATGCCACACCTGTAAACGATAAAGAGAAAGAGGAGGAGGGAGGGAAAGCCTTCAGATTGTGGTGTAGACCTGCTATCTGTGAAAGGAGAAACAGAAGGAAGAAGAATTTGGTTAGAATACTTCTAGATCATAGTGTATTTGAGAAATCTTCAGCCAAGTCAATAGGGAGACCCCAAGCAAAAGTTTCCAACTGGAATCCCACAATGGACATGACTAGCTTGGCTTTAGAACTTTTGCCATATTCAATTATTGGCTGGAGACAACCCAGAAGTGTGTTTTCTGACTGAACGCAATGATGGGTCCCAAGGTACAGGAGCTGGATCTGTTAATTATGTTCCTTATGTAAGTTTCTCTTGTAGGAACATCTGAGCAAGATGCCTACATGGCTGCCAGAAGTGTAAATAAGTTTTCTGACCTTGCTTCATGTATTTTAAGGCATAAATACAACCCCTGGCCCTGCACACACTTAAATAATTTTATAATAGTGTTAGCATCCATATACAGAACTCAAAGGAGAAATAAGCAGCTCTATAGTAATAGTAGGAAACTTCCACATCTCATTGCTATTTTTAAAAAACATTTATTTATTGATTTCAGAGAGAGAGAGAGGAAGGAAAAGAGAGAGAGATTGATTTGTTGTTCCACTTATATGCATGCATTGATCAATTCCTGTATGTGCCTGCACCAGGCATTGAACCTACAGCTTTGGCACATTAGGACAATGCTCCAACAAACCAAGATATTCACCCAGGGCTTTTATTTTTAATATAGATAGAACAGCCATATCAATAAGGAAATAGGGGACGTGAATGAGACAATAGACCACTTGGACCTATCAGATACGTCCACAACATTCTATCCAACAGCAGAAGAATGCACATTTTTCTCAAGTGCCCATTGAACATTCTTTAAGATTGGTCATATGTTAGAACACAAAATAAGTCCTAAAAGTTTTAGAAGATTGAAGTCATACAAAATACCTGATTACAAAGGGTTGAAACTAGAAAGAAATCTCAGAAAGAAAATAGGAAAATTTACAATATGTGAAAATTAAACTGCACACACTTTAAACAACTAACGGGCCATGAGAAGTGATAAAGGAAATCAGAAAATGAATGAAAACACAGTATACTAGAATGTATGGATGCAGTGATAGGAGTGCTAAGAGGGAAATTTATGTATATCTGTCAGTATCTACATTAAAAAGAAGAAATATCTCAAATCCACAAAATAATTTTACACGTCAAGGAGCTAGAGAAGGACAAACCAAACCTAAAACTAATGGAAGGAACAAAATAATGAAAATAAAAGCAGAGACAGAAATAAAAAACAGAGCAAATTAATGAAATTTATTTTAATATTTCATTAATAAAATTAATGAAAATTAGTTCATTAAAAATTCAACAAAATTGACCAAACTTTAGCTAAATTGAGAAATATAAAAAAGAGGACTCAAATAACTACAATCAGCATGAGGCCTGTGTCATTCTGATATCAAAACCAAAGAAATTTCAAGAAAACTACAGACCTGTATTTCTAGGGATTCCTAAATTTGTTCCTGGAATGAAAAAATGGTTCAACATATGAAAATTAATCAATGTAATACACTACATTTACAGAACAAATAAAGAAAACTACATAATCATCTGAATTGATTCATAAAAAGCATTTGACAAAATTCAATACCTCTTTATAATAAAAATTCTCAACAAACTAGGAATAAAAGGAAACAGCCTTCCTTAAGGTAAGAAAGATCATATATAAAACACCACAGCTCACATGTTTAATGGTGAAAGGCTAGAAAGTTTTTCCTCTAAGATAAGAAAGAAAATAAAAATGTCCGCTTTTGTCAGTTCTATTAACATAGTACTGTGTCTGACCTGTGGTGGAACAGTGGATACAGTGTTGACGTGGGATGCTGAGGTCACTGGTTCGAGGCTCCGGGCCTGCATGGTCAAGGTACATACTAAAAGTGAGTTAATACTTCCTACTCCCCATCCCCTTTCTCTCTCTCTCCTCCACTCAAATCAATAAATAAAATCTTAAAAACAATCAAACAAAAAACACATAGTACTGGAAGTGCTAGTTAGAGAAATTAGGCAAGACAAAGAAATGAAAGTTATTCAAATTAGAAAGAAATAAAATTATGTGATTTCAGACATGGTCTGATGTGTAGAAAATTCTATGATTCCACAAAAAGCTGTTAGAACTAATAAAAAAAAATCAGCAAAGTACCTGGATATGCATCCTAAAGATAACATGCAAAAATCGGTTACATCTAGATACTAAAAATAAATAATCTGAGAAGAAAATTAACAAAACAATTCTATTTACAGTGGCATCAAAAAATAAAATCTTTAGCAATAAACTTAAAGAATGCAAAAGCATGTATGTACATTGAAAACTACAAGACATTATTGAAAGAAAGTAAAAAAGTCATAAATGAAATGATGCCTCATGTTTGTTGATTGGAAGACTTAATATTTCTATGATGCCAATACTATACAAAGTAATTTACAGATTAAATTTATTTCCTATCTAAATCTCAACAATATAAAAAAATCTCAACAATCTTTATTTGAAGAAATATAAAAATCTATTCTAAAATTTATATGGAATTTTATGGGACTCTGAATATCCAAAACAATTTTGAGAAAGAGAAGCAAAGTTGTATGTCTCACACTTTCCAGTTTTAAACTTATTAAAAAGCTAAATTAATTAAAGCAATGTGGTGCTGGCATAGCAAAAGACGTATAACTCAATAGAATGGAATAAAGAACCCAGAAATAAACCTTTGCTTGTGGTCAAATTAGTTTTGACAAGGGAATTAAGACTATTTACTAGGGAGAAGGATAGTCTTTTCTACAAACGGTGTTGGGGAAACTGTGCATTTATATATGCATAGCAATGGAATTAGACCCTTCCCTTACATCATACATAAAAATTAATTCAAACTGAGTCAAAGACATAAACATAAGATCTAAAACAATAAAAATCTTAAAGAAAACATAAATGAAAAACTTCATGACATCGTATTTGACAATGTTTTCTTGGGTATATCAAGCACAGGCAACAAAAGAAAAAATTAACCAATTTAACTACATCAAAATTAAAAACTGATAGTGCATCAAAAGACACTATCAATAGAGTAAAAGGCAACCAATGGAATGGGAGAGAACAATTGCAAATCATATATTTGATAAAAAGTGAACATCCAGACTATAAAAGGAACTCCTGTTAATTGCAACAACAGCAACGAAAAAACCTCTGGATTAAAAAATA
The DNA here is from genome assembly GCA_037038555.1 of Rhynchonycteris naso. Taxonomy (NCBI): domain Eukaryota; kingdom Metazoa; phylum Chordata; class Mammalia; order Chiroptera; family Emballonuridae; genus Rhynchonycteris; species Rhynchonycteris naso. The sequence continues at coordinate 24,035,136 of CM073000.1, forward strand.
GACAAAAAACTTAAATAAACATTTTCTCAAAGGTATGCAACTGACTAATAAGCTCATAAGGAAATGCTTAATATCAGTAGTCATTAGGAAATGTAAATAAAAATCATAATGAGATATCACTTCACACCCATATCACACATCACATGAGGATGCTATTATTAAAAAGGGAAAAAATAAAAGTGTTGGCAAAACTATAAAGGAATCAAAATCCCTGTGCATTGTTGACAGGAATGTAAAATGGTGTAGCCACTATAGGAAACAGTATAGTGGTTCCTCAAAAAATTAAAAATGGAATTACTATATGATCCAATAATTCTACCAGTATATTTCTAACAAATTGAAAGCAAGGACTCTTAACAGGTACTTATCTATTTTCACATCAGCATTATTTACAATAGCCAAAAGGTGGAAGCAATCCTTTTGCATCTTTGTGTTTCTGTTTTCCTATCTCTTTCTGCTTCTCCTTCTTTCTTTTGCTGTTCCTATTTTCATCTCTCTCCCCCTCCTCAGACCTATTCTTTCCTTTCTCCATCCCCATTCCTTTCCCAATTGATATTTCATTGACTTTCCAGTCTTTGTCCTGCCTATCAGTGGATAAATGGGTAAGCAAAATGTGGTAAATGAAAAATTATTTTACCCTAAAAGGGAAAGCAATTCTGACATGTGCTGTAATGTGGATGAGCCTTGAAAACTTCATGCATGTTAAGTGCAATAAACCAGTCACAAAAGGACAAATACTCTGTGACCCCACTAATAAGAGTTCCCTAGAGTATTTGAATTCAGAGAGAAAAAGAAGAATGGTGGTTTCCAGGGACTGTGGGGAGAGGAAATGGGGAGTTATTGTTGAATGGGTAGGAAGTTTCAGTTTAAAAGATAAAAGAATTTCTGGAGAAAGATGGCGGTGATGGTTGCACAACTTAATGCCATTGAATTGTACACTTAAAAATGGTAAAAATAAGCAATTTTATGCTATGTATATTTTACCACAATAAAAAATAACAATTTACCCCCAAAATATTTTAAAATTCATAGAAGAGACCAACTTACTCAAAAGTGAAAAAATATGTAAAAGCTTAACATTATGAATCATAAGGAATTTAAGAAATGCTTTGGTCACGAGAAGAGATGGTATTAAAAAATGTTACTTTAGTCATTAAATTGTTAAAGGAAGGAGGAACACAAACATTCAGTTTTTTTACAGTGTTTTAAATGTATTTAGATTCCATTAATGAGAAATTTTTAGAAACAAACAAAAAGCACACAAAAACCAAATACCTTCCAAACACAATATTTGGAAGTCACTGAATGGATTAGTCCCAACATTCTCCAAGGCATTTTGATAAAAAAATCAGTCTTAGGGTTTAAGCCCATTACTGCACTAAAACTTTATTACTATTTCAGGGCACTTCCTCTTAAGTATATAACATATAATATACAATTTTATGTCTAAGATTTACTTGAACACTTTGGTAAACTGGGAAAAAGTAGTACCATTATCAGGTGATAATTTATTTCACTTATTATTATTATTTTCTTAGCTGAAAGGAGGGAAAATAATGAGATAATGAGGCAGACTCCTGCATGTCCCCAACTGTGATCCACCCAGCAACCCCATCTGGCACCAATGCTGGAGTACCCAGCTTTTTTTCTTCTTTTTGTTTACAGGGACAGAGAGAGAGTCAGAGAGAGGGATAGATAGGGACAGACAGGAATGGAGAGAGATGAGAAGCATCAACCATTAGTTGTTCATTGATTGCTTTCTCACATGTGCCTTGACTGCAGGCCTTCAGCAGACTGAGCAATTCCTTGCTGGAGCCAGCAACCTTGGGTCCAAGCTGACGAGCTTTTGCTCAAGCCAGATGGGCCCGCGCTCAAGCTGGTTAGCTCGGGGTCTCGAACCTGGGTCTGGGTCTTCCGCATCCCAGTGCGACGCTCTAGCTCTATCCACTGTGCCACTGCCTGCCTGGTCAGGCGTACCCAGCTATTTTTAGCTCCTGAGATTGTCACACTAGATTGATCTATCTTCAGTGCTCAGGGCCACGTTTGAACCAAAAGAGCCACTGGCTGTGGGAGGGGAAGAGGGAGAGAAGGGTGTGTGGAGGGTGGAGAAGCAGATGGTTGCTTCTCCTGTGTTCCCTAACTGGGAATCGAGCCAGGGATGTCCATATGCCAGGCTAATGTTCTATCCACTGAGCCACTGGCCAGGGCCTATTATTATTACTATTCTTTAAGTGAGAGCAGTGAATATAGAGAGACAGACTCCTGAATGTACCCTGACCAGGATCTGCCTGGCAACCCCTGTCTGGGGCCAATGCTTGAATCAACTTAGCTATCCTCAGTGCCCAAGGCCAACGCTTGAACCAATGGAGCTATCCTCAGCACTCAGGGCTGATGCTTGAACCAATCAAGCTACTGGCTGTGAGAAGGAAAGAGAGAGAAAGAGAGAAAGGGGAGAGGGAGGGAAGCAGTTGGTCATCTCTACTGTGTGCCCTGACTGAGGATCAAACCTGGGATGTCCTCATGCTGGGCTAACACTCTATTTACTGAGCCAGCCAGCCAATGCCTACTTTACTTTTTAATAAGAAATTTTTTATCTACCAGAATATTTGAAATTTTATGTAGCTAGAAACACAATATTACTGAAAAACTACTAACCTCAACTATTGTCATTACAACCTAACGTGTATTTGATATCAATCCCATTTCAAGAAAGTCTGTTAGACATAATTATTTTCTACTAATCTGTATAATCAATGCATTGTATAAATGGTAAATTCAGATACTTTTAGCGTTCTCCAAACTTTAATACCTATAAAGAGGAAATATTTCACCAAATTCTTTTCTTTTTTTCAAGAAAGAATAATTTTTTGCTGATGTAGTAAAAAAAGTATGCATACATACTCACATGCATATACATACCAAAGTCATATGTTATTATCTCTTTTAAAGGAAAACTACATAAATGACATTTGAAATGGTTTATACAATGACAGTGAAAGACTGCTGAGTCCATGTGAATCCATTAGAGAGTAGTCCAAATGAAATTTAGTTCTTTGATCTCTAAATTGCATTATTCTACACATCATCTCTAGAAAGTTAAGAATCATGTGTTTTAGAGGGTGATAGAATATTGGAAGAGCCTTGTTTTCTCATTCTGATTGAAATTATGTTGAATAGGATCATATCCTTCTGAATCAACTGTAGTAACATTACTTGAATGAAAATTATACGGTTGAATGAGCTTGCTATTAGTACCCATACTCAAGGCCACATGGAAACATCAAGTAAAATCATTAGTAAGCATACATTTTATACCGATACAGTAAATTCCAATTTCTCTGTATCTGCCTATGTCAGCTGCTTTGATCTAGCCATGACCTGATCACAACTCACATCGCTCCACTCTCCACTTCTCTTAACAAGTTCCAGCTGCCCTCACCATTCCCCAATGCTCTAGTGCTCTCTTTCTCCTAATAGTCAGCAAAATTAGGAGAGAGATAGTACTCCCTAGCAACTTGGATTGAGATGAAATTGTCAAGAATATGTATAAGCAGAAATATGCAAAACTCCCTTCAGCAAGTATAGTCTATTGATTTTGCTTTATCTATTGACTATACAGAACATTTCACCTGATTTTGGTAGCTATTTGTTAATTTATTTTCATGGGAATTTTCCCCTTGCTATATTAACCAAATCACCATGAATCAAATCACCTATGGTGCATAACTGCTGTGGTTGGAATTCTCTATCATCCTGAAGTTCTGATGCAGCGGGAGGGAGAGGAGTCAAGTTTTTTTTAATATAATGCTAATTTAAGTGTGGATGTCCTAATAAATAGTACAGTAAGAAAAAATATTAAAAACAAGAGTCAAAGGCATTTTCTATGCTTAGAGTGCTTAAGCTGTGACTCAGTGGCTGTTACTATGTTTACAAGATCAAGATGTGTTGTATGCTTTCTGGGTGCTTTTGGTAACATGGTATACCAGCATTCACTGCATAAATATTCAATAAGTCATTATCTGGTGTCTAATCAAAGATATACAGTCAGTCAGAAAGCAAAGCCCAATTGTACTTCTATTATCCTGTCGTTGTACTTTTATGTCAACTGACCAATTATTGATAGAAAATTGTGTTTTCCAAAAATCAAGCAGTATGAAGTATTGTGAGAAAAATGGTAGGAGCAGAAAACTATGCAAAGGTGGAGAAGGCAGGCTTTGGGAAGGCAGTAGGTGGTTTGGAGAGAAGAGGAAGTAGTGGAGTGGAGATCAAGTGTCCAGTGTGAAGGAAGAGTGTGAAAGAGAGTGAGGAGAGGGAGAGGAGGGAGAAAAGAGAAAGGAGGAGGACAGGGGAAGGGAGGAAGAAGGGAGAGAGAGAAGAGTAGGGACAGAGAAAGGAAGGAAGAAAGGAAGGAGGAAAGGAAAGAAGGAGGAAGAAAGGAAGGAAGAAAAGGGAAACATAGAGATACTTAGAAGCAGAAGGCAGGCATTGAACATTAGAAACAGGAATTTGTTTGGCTGCTCTGAGGGGTTAAGAAACTTCAGAAAAAGTGATAGCTAAGTAGTGAGCTGGAAATGTTGGGCATTCTATTATTTCTTTCTTCTGTTTCTCTAAGATTTTTCCAAGACTTTGGTTTCTTAAGATATCTGCAAAGAAAAAAAAAGCTTTTGTAGTTGATTTTTTCAAAGTGTGTCAGTGTATGAACTGGCCCCAGAAGTGGCAGAAAGAGCTAAGTTATATTTGAGTTACATTTATATACTCCTAATTTAATGGTGTATAAAAAATGTGAAGATTTTGGCAAACAGTTTTTGAAGAATAATACAATAATGTGTCCTTTAGCATTATTTTCATTTACTTGACTCCATCCAATGTAGGTTGGGACAAAAATAGGCTTACAGTTGTTCAGATGGAAAATAATATAATAATTAATATATAATAATACAAGAATACACAGAGTTGTATAATTACACTTGTAAGCCTACTTTTGCCCTATCCTCTCTTGTATTTTAAGACCATTTAAAATCAATCTGACAGTTTTGAATGCTCATTTCCATGTTCCATACAGTACAACTTAGACTTAAATGTCATGATTAATCCAACTTTACCTTTAAATAAATTTATGCTCTTTTGGCAAAGAACAAGCACATTTAAAGAAAGAATTTGACAATCTCCGTTCACTTAAATTATTAAACAAATTTTTACATATTTCCTCAATTATACAACCCAACAAGCAAGTCAACTTCAAAAAACGGTTGTTTTTATGGTTCAAATATGAATCATCTGTAAAAAAAATAATAAAAAAATTAAATATCATAGAGCATGGTCCAAGAATAAGACACTGTTTCAGATAAAGTCTTGCCTCATGTAATCATGGGACCTTGCCCACCCCATTTAATTCTTCTGGCTTATGTTTTCTTATTTTTTATATGAGAAATATTATCTATATGATCTTTTAAGTCTCTCTCAATTTTAAACCTTTATGTGTGTCCTAAGGACTGACCACTTGGAAAATAAGAAATGAAAGGGTGTAACCCCAGGGTGTGCAGTGAGCACTGGTATTCATGGTTTGCTCTAATTTTGATCCCAGATGTAAAGTAGTTCATATCCTGTCATATAGCCAATTTAGTGATTTGTTTTAAAAGTAGTATAAATTATCTTTCTCCCCATACACAACAAAATATATTTTCTGAAAAATTTTCTAAAAGTTTTCTGTTCATATCAGATTAAGGATTTATGGAAAGAGAATATATATATATATATATATATATATATACATATATATATATGTATATATATATATAAATATAAATATATATATATATACATATATATGTATATATATATATATATAATTATGCTTTGTATTTTAGATAATTGTAGATTCATATACAGTTGTAAGAAATAATACAGAGAGCTCCTATGTACACATCATGCATTTTTCCCTGATAGTACATCTTCCAAAACTATAGTTTTTATCACAACTAAGATGTTGATAATGATGTATTCAAGATACAGGACACTTTCATCACCACAAGGATCCCTCTTGTTGTGCTTTAAACCCACATTTTTATCCCACCCTCACCTCCATCTGAACCCCTAGAAACAACTAATCTGTTCTCTATTTGAATAACTTTTTATCCCTAGGATATCATATAAATGGAATCACAGTATAACTTTTGGGGGTTGTTTTTTTATCATCTGGAGATTTATTCTGGTTGTACCATGTATCAATAGTCTATTCACTTTTGTTGCTGAGTAGTAGTCCATGGTCTGGGTATGTCACAGCTTGTTTAACAATTTATTTACTCAGTGAGAGACACTGGGTTGTTACTGGCTTGGAGCTATTGTGAATAAAGCTAACATAAATATTAGATTACAGGTTTTTGTGCAAACACAGATTTTTATCTCTTTGGGTTAAATGCTTACAAGTACAGTGGCTGGGTTGTATGATAGTTTCATGTTACTTTTTTTTTTTTTTTTTAGAGAAACTGTCAAACTGTTTTCCAGAGTGGCTATAGCATGTTACATTCACATCAGCAATGTATGAGTGATCTAACTTCTCTACAACCTCTTCAGCATTTGGCACTGTTACTATATTTTTTTAAAATAGACTTATTATTTAGAAGAATTTTAGACTTATGTAAAAACTGAGCAGATAATACAGAGAGTTCCTGTATAATCTCCAGCCCACCCTAGTTTTCCCTATTACTATTGTTTTACATTAGTGTGCTACATTTGTTACAATGAATGAACCAATGCTTGGTGCATTATTATTAACTAAAGTTAATAGTTTATTCAGATTTCCTTAATTTTTTACCCAATGACTTTTTAATATTACAAAATACCATCTATGACATCACATTACACGTAGCTGCCATATTTCCTTAGACTTCTCTTATCTGAGATAGTGTCTTAAACTTTCCCTGTTTTTTAATAGCCTTAATTTTGATGTCCTGGTGTAGTCATTTTACCAATTCAAATGAAATTCAGAAATTTCTCTTTATAGCCTTCCCCATTTATAATATAATTGACTTAAACATTTTCTCTGCATACATTTAGAATCATATCAGTGTTGCCATTTTTTGCTCTAACTCTCAAACGTAATTAAAAGGAGAAAAAGTTGACTCTCAAGAGAAGGAATCATTTTAATTCACCCATATTTTTGCTTACTCTGTTCTTTCTTCCTTTGTAATGCTCCAAGAGTCCTTCTTTTATTTTTTCCTTTTCATTTAAAGAGCTTCCTTTAGCCATTCTTTTTGTGGCAAATCTGCTGATGGCAAATCCTTTCCATTTGGCTTCATCTGTGCATATCTTGATTTTCCCTTCATTCCTGAAGGATATTCTGGTTGGATATAGGAGGTAAGGTTTACAAGTCATTTATCTTTTTAGCCTTAAAAAATATTGCTCCACTTTTTGTGACTTCCATGGTTTCTGATGAGAAATACCCTGTATTTCAACTTGTTTTTCCACTATAGGTAAGGTGCTCTCTCATTGCTTCCAAGTGTTTTACTTTGCCTTTAGTTCAGATATTTGGCTATGATTTACTTGGTGTGACTCTGGGTTTTTTATGTTTGCAATTTGCTCATCTTCTTGAATCTCTAGGTATATGTCTTTTGTGAAATTTGAAAGATTTGCAGCTATTACTTATTCAATAGTTTTGCTGCCACGTTGTCTTTCTCCTCTCCTCCCAGGACTTTGATAACACAGATTCCTGAGACTCAATTCTTCTATTTCTCTTTGTCATCCAGATTGGCTAATTGCTCTGTCTTTAATTTACTGATATTTTCTTTAGTCTCCCCCATTTTTTTTTCCTGAGTCGTCTATCCATTCAGGATATTTTTTTTCTTTAATTTCAGGAATATATATATTAGTTCTAAAATTTCCACTTGGCTTTAGTTATGTTTTCTATTTGCTTAGACTTCCTATTTCTTTGCTGAGAATAATAAATTTGTTAAATTTATTTCAAGCACATTCCTAGTTACTTATAAAATATTTTTATGATTGATGCTTTTAATTCTTTGCCAAATAATTCTGACATCTCAGGCATCTCGTATTGGTATCTGTGGTTGTTTTTCCATTCAAGTTGAGATCTTTCTGATTTTTGGTATAACGAGATATTTTGATTTGGACTGGACATTATTTTTGTTATGAGATGCTAGTTCTTGTTTTTTTAAAGATTTAATTTATTGATTTTTAGAGTGATAGAGAGAGAAAGGGGCAAAGAAGCAGTAAACATCAACTCATAGTAGTGGCTCCTCATATGTGCCAGGCACATCCAGGATTTTAAAGCATCAACCTCAGCATTCCAGCTCAATGCTCTATTCACTGTATTACCACAGATCAGACAAATGCTAGTTCTTGTTTAAATCTTGTATAGCTTGCCTCCTCTAGCCTTGTTGTGACAGATTAAGACAGTTATGCACTGCCTTTGTTATTGCCAGTTGAGAATAAAAGTCCATTTTCCCCACTTGTCCTCTGATTGAAGAGGTATTCCTTATTATTGCTGAGTTGAGGAGGGAGTTTCAGCTCCCTGCAAGACTCTACTGATATCCTCCTGGCTTGGAGATGTAAGACTGCCTTGTTTCTGCTCCCAAAATGAGTCTGCTGACACAGCATTATAGGGTAAGGGGAGGATGAAGGGTCGCCTTGTTATCACAGTGTGGTAGTGAACGTTCTGTTTCTCCATCATGCCTCCTCTGGCATCATCCACTGGGAATATGAAGGGATTATATTGTCACTGTCTGATGAGGATGCACCTGGCCTTCAGGCCTCATTTACTCTCTGGTAGGAAAGAAAGTCCCAGCTCTCTTTTTGGTCTCTTTGCGCCAATCCAGAGAGAGGTTTGGGGTGCCCCTGAACATCCTAGGAAAGGTTAAAGTTGAGGATCTCCACTCAGATTCTACTGGCACGGGTGCAGGTGGGTCTACAGGGTTTTTTCAGTGGTTTTTTTGGATGCATTACAGTTGTTATTGTTTAGAAGTTCACAGACTTGAAGGTTGCCCCTTTCATTGTTCTTTGGCTAGAAAGAGCAGGGTCTTGTTTGGATTCTTCTTGTGTGCACTCATTGGTATTTGTGGTTCTCATCCTCTACAGTTCCAAGCAATATGGGATATGTGAAGCAAAAGGAAACCCCAGAGAACTCACCAACATGTTCCATAGGTCCTGAGGGCCCCTGCCTGACTTCCCTCTTCAATTCACCCTTTTCAGTCATCTTATGTTTGTTTTATTTATATTGTCCAGAGTTTTTCTGGGAGGGATAGAGAAAAGTATGTCTATTCTATTTTCCCAGAAGTGGAAATCCAATTTTTTCTCTATATATTTAATTATCAACTTTAGAACTTCCAGTTGTAAATTAAAACCAGATGCCATTTGTTTGTCTTTTCTAAGAAAAGCAAGAAGAAATTTTCTTTCTTTAAAATTGTAAGAATCTTTTACAACACCTGTTTTATCCATGGCTATTCTATGTCTTGGTATTCATTCATACCTCCCAAAATCTTGCCATGAATTCTGAATTTCCTCTAGTTTGCATTTCTGGATAACACTATTAACTGCCACAGAGAGTTCATGGCTCCAGAATCTGATCTAAGCTCACCAATATAAATATTTTTTGTTTGTTAATTGATTGATTAAATAAACGAATGCGTTTTCAGTTTCTTCCAACCACGCACTTTACTCTAAAGACAAAACTTTTAAAGTTAATTTGGCTAGTCCTGAACTAGGCCTTTTTCTCTTCACATAATTTTGGGACCCCATGCTACTAATAACCATTTGCTAAATCAGGCAGTCATAACAAATAGATTACATATATCTGCTTTTGTTGTGCCTTAAACAGAAATGTCTCTTACAGGAGCTCAAATATTTCTTTCTCGAGATTTGACCGATGGCTGGGGAACATATAAAAAGGTATCTAAATGACACCAATTAAAACTTCAGTTTTAATTTAAATTTCTATTTACCGATTGGGGGAAACTGAGACTAAGAGAAGTTAACCAAACTACTCAGAGTTTATACAGTGTATAGTTTATGATCCCCAAAACTGGCATGTGTTTACACGTTGTCTGTCTTCATGAACCTGGGGAAGCTTTTGATGTTGGTGCTGCTTTTGATGTTTGTGATGAGAGGTGAGAGAGCACAGCATTCTGTAGACCTTTTCTGAATGTTAATGTGCAAAACTATCCATGTGCATTTGCTAACCACCTAAAATGTGGAGAATATAATACGAGGCTCTCAGTACAGGTGTGTGGAGGAAGGGATGGTTCTGAAGAGACGGTTAGGGCAGAAAGCATTTCTTTTCAGTCAAGGACACTTATTTCTCCTGCAGTCCTGGGTTACCATATGCTAGAATATAAAAATTTTGTAGACATTGCCAGCTACACAACAGGTGGATCCAGTGCAAAATTACAAACTGAATCCCATTATTCAAAATGCAGGAAAAATACTAAAGGTGTTAAAAGTACTAAATTATAAAGGTTTTTCTAAGCTTGTCATTTTTTTAAATTTGCTATTTAATATTATTCTCAGTAGAGAAAATTTAAAATTAGTAGTATAAATTGTATCATGCATCCTTATATTCATGCTAGTTTTAATGAAAATATATCATCATTTAACTCATGTAGAACCACCTAAAGTATAGTTTATGCACACATATGGATTTATTTCATTCTTACCAGAACAGTGGAAATGTTACCCAAATGAGCTCAACTGTTTCTTTTTTACTATTTGAAACATATATTTTACCAACACTTTAGCTTTTGATTAGTGATAAATAAGGAGGAGGAACTGAAAAAAAAAAGCAAAGATTGGTTGTTCTATCTTTCTCTTTTTGTGTATGGTGTGTCTAATTTTTAGCATAATTAGTTAGTTAATCCAGAAGAGTAACATGGGTAAAAAAGGCTATGATTGTTTCCCTTGATTATTTGTGTTCTGAGAACTCCATTGCTTTCTTTCTGCATTTGAAACAAGATCTGGCAAAAAGGAATACCTTGTCCCTTAGGGCTGTCTCTGTCTCTGCTTACTGAGGCATAGCTGTAACAATCTTACCTCATACTTGCTTTGAGTCTCACTGAGCTCCCACACATCATGAATCACAAGATTCTGTGTGCATGGGGCATCTGGTGTTATATACAAACCATGATAGGTATATTTCATGTTCACATGCAGGCTCCAATTATTGAGATTTTAAAGACATTTATGGCAGAGTATTAAACCCAACATAGCTCTGAACACAGAACTCTGGGCACAGGTCATGCATCATGAAATCTGCCCTTATTTGTGTGAAACAAGTTCTGTATTTTTTAGTCTCCTGCACCTAAATTCTCTTATTCTTTTTGCTTTGCCCACCTAAATCCTTAGCTTTCTTAGAAGCTATGAAATCTGCCATCTCAGTTTGCTATCACCTAAAGGATTTATTATTTGAGCTCAATTTCGCTTGACCAATTTTTGGCTGACAGTTAACTTGTTTGCTAACCTACCATTCACATTCAATGTGAATGCGGTTGTCTTTTTTCCTCCTGTTTCAAACTTTACTCCAATTCTGGTACATGTGAAATTTCAGCTCCCTGCTGTCAGAACCATTGTCTCATTAGAACCCAAACTTTCTAACTGTGCCCCCAACTCACCTGGTTTTTATTCTTTAATAGCTTTATCTCATCAAGTCTCTGTTTCCTCATCTCTGCAATAAAGATGAAAATGTTCCCTTAACCTGTTTGCTTATACTAGGAAATAATGAATGGAGAGTCAATCATAGAGAGCCTGACACATGTTATTTTACTCTTATTATTATTTCTTTTAAAACAATGCTTTGCGGGTACGCAATATAATCAAATGTCAAAATAACCTGGAAATATTTTCTCTGAACATATGTACCCTGATTTATCAATGTCACCCCATTAAAATTAATAAAAAAACCCAATGCTTTGCAATCATATAAATTTGCCACTTTTTATTTTAATCTTATTACAAAATACATTTTTGCCTTATGGTCACAAAATTTGACTATTTAATTTTTCTTTTTATTTCCTCCTTTAACCTTTAAAGTTGAATTTAGTATAAACAACTTATTACTGAATCCTCTTATATATCTCCACTGGCTTATATAACTGTCAATTGGTTTATGGAAAACAGACATCTGCTAAGTCTATTTTCTAGCTTAATACCCCAGGTTTAATTTATTTTCTTCTCAGATAATATCAGAGTGATGGCCTCATGAGAGATACCCTGATCTCTCCCCTTGAAATTTCAACAAATTGAATAGCTAGAATGCAGCAAACCAACCCCATCTGGGCTCGCAGGCACACCTGAAAGATCTGCGAACCAAATGGACTAAAGGTGGGAAGGGTTGAGGAGGTGAGAGTGGAAGATAAAATGCATTCTCAGTGGGCTCTGGATAGGAGACAAACCCAAAGTGACTGGGTTTTTCTTTTTTGCCAGGGCTACAGAGAGGAAGGAAGATCAGAGTGTCTGGATTTTGTCAGTCAGCTTGGACTCTATGGATTTCTTCTGCCAAGCTTATGGAGAGAAGAGAAGTCAGGATTGACTGGGTTTTTCTTTGCTCTGCTAGGACTATGAAGCTTGGACTGTCTGTGTTTTTTCTGAGGGATATGGAGAGGGGAGAAGCCCAAAATTACTGGGTCTCTTTCTGAGGGGAGAAGAAGAGAGATTTAGGGGAAGATACTAAACCAAAGCTGTGAACAACAGGTCTCAGCTAGCATTCTTGCGGTCTGCCTGTAACCCAAACTCGGCACAGAAACAGAGAAAAACCCAAAGTATAGCCTCCCAATCACCTAAATCCCATGTTCTTAGCCTCCCTCACTTCCTGAGTACTAAGAGTGGCAGTGATAGACCCCACAGCTAACTCTCCAGAGCCAGTCTCTTCCATGAAGAACAGAGGTGCTCCATGTCTGGTCCCCTAGTTTGTTTAGATAGGGGAGGAGCTCCCACAGGCCTGAGACTGCCACTGCTAAAGTTTGAAGCCCTCACAACACAACCTACACCTGTGGCCCAGCCTCCATCATTGTGATAGCAACATCTCAACAGAGGCCAGCTCAGGAATTTCAGAGAGCTAAAACTTGTAACACAGCAAAACCTACTGGAAGAAAACAAAAATCCTCTCAAAACTAAAGTATTTTTTCTCTTTTTCTGCTTTGAATTTTTTATTTCATTTTTATATTTATTTTTATTTATGTGAATTTTTTTTGGTATTTGCTCTTTGTTTTTGTGGTTTTTCTTCTTTATTATTTTTATATTTTTAATTGTATTTTTCACTTTTACTTTTGATATTTTTAGTTGTTTTTTGTTAGAGTTTTTAAGAATACCACTCACAAATGCCATGAAGGCAGATGATATCAAATACCATGGCTACACAGAACAGAGACATGGTTCTGAAAGAAAATTAAAAAATCTCCAGAAAAACGTTTTGATCACATGGAAACCTTGAAGTTAAACAATAGAGAATTCAAAATTAAAATTCTGAAAATACTCAACAAGATGTGAGAAAACATCAATAGGCAACTTAACAAGCACAGAAAAAAAAATACCTCACCAAGGAGATTGAAACTTTAAAAACAGAGATGAAGAGCTTGATACATGAATTGAAAACTGAGCTAACAAGTTTAGCTAATAGAACAGGCCAGACAGAGGAAAGAGTCAATGTCATTGAAGACAGGCAACTAGAAATGCTACAGAAAGAAGAGGAGAGAGATTCATCATTTTAGAAAATGAGAGGGCTCTACAAGAATTGTCTGACTCTATTAGAAAAAGCAATATAAGAATCATGAGTCTATTAGAAGAAGAAGAGAAAGAAAGGAATAAAAAGCCTATTCAAACAAAAAATTGATGAGGACTTCCCAAGCCTATTGAGATAGTCTCGAATCCAAGAGGCAAACAGAACACTGAGTTACCTCAACCTAAACTGACCTTTATATCCAAAGCATATCAAAATAAAATTGTCAAAAGTCAATGACAAAGAAAGAATCCTCAAAGCAGCCAGGGAAAAGAAGAACATAACATATAAAGGAAGGCACATTAGGTTATTATCAGACTTCTCAGCAGAAACTCTATAAGCCAAAAGAGAATAGACCCAAACATTTAAAATATTGAAAGAGAAGAATTACCAGCCACGAATGCTATATCCATCAAAGTTATCCTTTAAATATGAAGGAGAAATCAAAACTTTTACAGACATATAGAATCTGAGAAGATTAATCACCAGAAAACCCCCACCTCAGGAAATACTCAAGAGGATTATTTTAACAGATGCAAAGAACAATATAAATAAAAAATACAAATAAAATCTTCAACAAGGTCACAATAAAAACAAAGAAAATCTGTTACAACAATAACAAAAGAGGAGAGGATAAATATCTGTAGTAGCAAAGAAGGATGGAGTGCAGAAGCACTTATAAGACAAAAGACTCTTGTATATATGACAAGTCTTATCTTAATAACCTAATGGTAACCACCCACGGTAAAGCCACTACTGAAACACACAGCTTTAAAAAAAAAGAATAAACAGGGGAAATAAGTATGGAATACCACCAAAAAACAAACAAACAAAAAAAAACAACTGAAGAAACACAAAATAGAAGAACCAAATAATACACAGAGTTCCCCGAAAACAAAATAAAAAATAAAATGGCTCTAGAAAATCCTCAAGTGTCAATAATTACCCTAAATGTAACTGGACTAAACTCACTAATAAAAAAGCACAGAGTAGAAGATTGGAACAAAAAGCACAACCTGACCATATGATGCCTTCAGGAGATATATCTAAGCTGAAAGGACAAAAGTAGACTCAAAGTGAAAAGCTGGAAAACAATTCTCCAAGCAAATAATACCCAAAGAAAAGCAGGTATAGCCATACTCATATCTGACAATGCTGACTTCAAGACAACAAAGGTAACCAGAGATAAAAATGGACATTGCATAATGATAAAGGAGACATTGTAACAAGAAGATATAACACTTCTTAATATATATGTAACAAACCAAGGAACACCAAAATAAATAAAACATCTGCTAACTGATCTAAAAATAGAAGCAGACAAAAACGCAATTATACTTGGAAATTTCAACATACCACTGACGGCGTTAGATAGATCATCCAAACAGGAAATCAATCAATAAATATCATTTTAAACTACACACTAGAGCAAATGGACATAATAAGCATTTATAGGCACAGGCCGGTTGGCTCAGTGGTAGCACGTCGTCCTGGTGTGTGGATGTCCCAGGTTTGACTCCCAGTCACGGCACATAGGAGAAACAACCATCTGCTTCTCCACCCCTCCCCATCTCCTTTTCACTTTCTGTCTGTCTCTTCCCCTTCTGCAGCCATGGCTTGGTTGGAGCAAATAAGCCCTGGGCACTGAGGTTGACTCCATAACCTTGCCTCAGGCACTTAGCAACCAATAGCTTAGCAACCAATAGTTTGGTTGCTAAGTAATGGAGCAATAGCCCCAGATGGGTAGAGCATCACCCCATAGGGAGTTTGCTGAGTGGACCCCAGTTGGGGTACATGTGAAAGTTGTCTCTCTGACTCTGTATTTCTCACTTAAGAAAAATAAAGAAAGGTAGGCATTATAGAATATTTTATCCCAGAATTTCATATACATTTTTTTCTAGTGCACATGAAGCATTCTCCAGGTTGACCATATGTTGAGCCACAAAACTAACCTTAATAAATTTAAGAAGATTAAAATTAAACCAAGCATAAATCTTTGAAATTAGAATTCAGCTGCAAAAGGAAAGAAGCACACAAAAACATACTTTTAAAAATGAGTCGGTCGCCTGACCTGTGGTGGCGCAGTGGATAAAGCGTCGACCTGGGAACACTGAGGTTGCCAGTTCAAAACACTGCACTGGTCTGGTCAAGGCACATATGGGAGTTGAGCTTCCAGCTCCTCCCCCCTTTCTCTCTCTCTTTCTCTCTCTCTCTCACTATGTGTCTCCTCTCTAAAATGAATAAAATGAAATAAAATAAGTTCTGTTGAAACTTATAATAATAAAAAAAATGAGTGGGTCAAAGAAGAAATAGAAGCAGAGATCAAAAGATATACACAAACAAAAAATGACAACATGAAATATCAAAACTTTTGGGATGTAACAAAAGCAGTAATAGGAGGGAAGTTTCTTTATCATTACAGGCCTATATGAGGAAATAAGAGTGATCCCAAGTAAACAACCTAATATCACATCTTAAAGAACTTGAAAAAGAACAAAGGTAACCCAAAGTTAGCAGAACAAAGAAAATAGTAAAAACTAGAGCAGAACTAAAAGAAATAGAAAACAAAAGCAATATAGAAAAAATGAATGCAACAAAGAGCTGGTTCATTGTAAAGATCAATAAAATTGACAAACCCCTCCTTAGATTCTCTAAGGAAAAAAGAGAAATGACTCATATAAACAAAATCTGAAATGAAAGAGGAGAAATGACCACAAACATCATAGTTGTGTGAAGGATCATACTAGAATACTATAAAAGATTATATGCCACCAAATTTAACAACTAGAAGAAATCGATATTTCTAAAACTACACATTATTCCTGAACTAAGCCACGAAGAAGTGGAAAACCTAACTAGACCCATTAGCAGGGAGGAAATAGAAACAACTATCAAAAACTTCCCACAAAATAAAAGTCCAGGACCAAATGGCTACACTAGTGAATTCTACCAAACATTAAATAAGATTTGGTACCTATCCTGCTCAAAGTTTTAAACAAAATAGAAGAAGAAGCAATACTCTGTAACACATTTTATGAGGCTAACATAACCCTAATATCAAAACCTGGCAAGGATAGCACAAAAAGAGAAAACTAGTATCTCTAATGAATACAGATGAGAACTCAAAAAGAACAATTCCTTTTACAATGACAACAAAAAAATAAGAGAATAAACTTCACAAAGGATGTGAAAGACTTATATATTGAAAATTACAAAGTGTTATAGAAAAAAATTGAAAAAGACACAATGATATGGTAAAATATTCCATGTTCATGGGTTGGAAGACACAACATAGTTATGTAGCCATATTACTCAAAGCAATATACAAATTTAATGCAATCCCCATAATAATCCCAATGTCATTTTTAAAGAAATAAAACTAAAAATCACCAGGTTTGTATGGAATCATAAGAAACCTTGAATAACCAAGGCAATCCTGAGAAAAAAAAGAATAAAGTCAGAGGTATCATACTACCTAACTTCAATTTATACTACAGAGCCACAATAATCAAAACAGCATGGTATTGGCAGAAAAACAGATATACAGACCAATGGAACAGAATTGAGAGCTCAGAAATGAAGCCACATATATAAGGACAAATAATCTTCAACAAAGGAGCCAAAAACACACAATGAAGAAAAGAAAGCCTCTTCAATAAATGGTGCTGGGAAAATTGAAAAGCCACACGTATAAAAAATAAAATGACTACAATTTGTCCCCTGCACAAAAATTAATTCAAAATGGGTCTAAACCCAAAATATAGGGTCTGAAACAATAAATTGCATAGACAAAAACATAGGTACTAAACTCATGGACCGTGGTCGTAGAGAACAATTTATGAATTTGACCCTAAAGGCAAGGGAAGTAAAAGCAACAATAAATGAGACTATATTAAACTGAAAAGCATCTGCACAGCAAAAATACTAACAACAAAACAGACAGCCAACTAAATGGGAGTTGATATTCACAAGCAACAGCTCTGATAAGGGGTTAATATTCAAAATATATAAAGCACTTACAAAGCTCAGCAACAAACAAGCAAACAATCCAATTAAAAAAATGGGGAGAGGGCCTGAATAGACATTTCTCCCAAGAATACAAACAAATGGCCAACAGGTACATGAAAAAATGCTAATCTTCACTAGCTATTAATGAAATGCAAATCAAAAGTATAATGAAATAACACCTCACAACTGTTAGATTGGTTATTATCAACAAGACAGATAATAACAAGTGTTGGGGAGGCTGTGGAGAAAAAGGAACTGTCATTCACTGCTTGTGGGAATGTAAACTGGTACAAGCATTATGGAAGAAAGTATGATGGTTCCTCAAAAAATTAAGAATAGAACTACTATATGACTGAGCAATCCTTCTACTGAGTATCTACCCCCAAACCTCAAAAATATTGATACAGAAAGACACAGGTACTCACAAGGTTCATTGCAGCATTATTCACAATGACCAAGACGTGGAAACAACCAAAGTGTTCCTTGATAGAGGATTGGATAAAGATGTAGTACATATATACGATGGAATACTACTCAGCCATAAGATATGATGACACATTGCCATTTACAAAAACGTGGATAGATCTTGAGAACATTATACGGAGTGAAATAAGTAAGTCAAAAAAAGCTATGATTTCACACATAGGTGGGATATAAAACTGAGACTTATGGACAAGAATAAAATGAAGTAGTTACTAGAGAAAGGAGGATGTGGGTGAAGGGGTTTGGGGGAAAAGGGAGTAAAGAGAGACAAATATATGGTGACAAAATGATTTGACTTTGGGTCATGGGTACACAACAATCAACAGTGAAACACTATAGAAATGTTTTACCTGAAACCTATGTATTCTTATTGATCAATGTCACCCCTTTAAATGTAATTTTTTAAATAAAAATTTTTAAAAGAGAAAAATATAATTATTTTCCTGTAATGAACATCTTGTAATTTATGCATTTTTAACATTTGTTATCTAATACATAATCAGCTTTCTGAAGTCTCTTTCTGTTGACTTGACTGTGATGACCTTGGAGATTTGGGGCAAAGTAATTTGATAAGAATCATTATTAATAAAAAACAATTTTAGGATTTTTCCTTTCTTGATATAGCAATACATATTTTCCTTCTAATCAAAGGTCACCACTCTAATGGAAATGATTTGTTTCGATTGCCTCTCAAATGAACAATGACCTTTCCTGTGCAAGCAAGAGGAGATAATATTTTATAAAAAACACATTTTCTCAGTGACTAAATGCCTATTCTCATTTGCCCAGTCATCACATAGGACTCTAAGGGGCATGCTTAGGAGAGTCTGGTCTACAGGTTCTCTCACTAGTGTTTTCATACTCTGACCAACACAAAGTTTGGGGGTTTGGATTATTAAAATGTTGTTTTTGATAGAAGTCATTAAAAAGTCTAATCAAATTGGATTAAATTATTTGATTTACTAAATGACAAATTTTATCCTGATTTATTGTGATCTTTATTACATATGGTATGATCTAAATTGGACAACAAATGAATTCTAAGATTTAAGTATCTTCAGTGATCTTTCCAGGGTTTGTTTGATAGGTCTGTGTATTTGTTACATGGACTCTGGTCTGAGTGCTGGCTTTGGGAGCAAGGAGCATATGCTATATTTTATGGTATGATATGTGCATTAATTGGGAAAAGCTTATTAATTTATGTATCTCTTCATTTTAAACTAAAAATCTATCATCCTTCCAACTGAGGTTAGCTTGAGAATTCTCTGTTGCAAGAGTAATTTAATAATATATTTTCTGTTCTACTAGGGTCTGGAAGGCAATAAAGGTTTCCAGGAGGTAAAAGAGAAATGAGAACCAGAGCCAGAAATCAGAAGTTTTTCTAAGATTAGAAACCAAAGCCATAGATTAAGCCAGTGGTTCTTAACCTTTTTTGAGGTACCGAACCCACCAGTTTCATATGCATATTCACTGAACCCTTCTTTAGTGATAAATAAAATATGATTTTTTTCCCAAATTCAAGACATAGGTATATGTTTTTTTACTGGTGCACAAAATGAGCCGTGCATGAACATCACTTTGCGCAAAGAACAAAACCAACAAAGTGCATGAACTCACAACAAATTACGGTATTACTTTATTCTGGCCTCCACTGCAGAGGCTTCTCTGAACTCCTGAGACCGACTCATCGAACCCCTAGGGTTCAATAGAACCCAGGCTAAGAACCACTGGATTAAACTATAGGAGCAAGTCCAGAAATAAACACATGAGTGTGTGTGAATAGAAGAAGAACCATGAAACTAGGAGGTAAGTGGATGAAAAGCAGGAAGTTTCTTCATGCCAAAATTGGAGCTAGGAGTTAGTAACATCTTGCTTTTAGTTTTTTGAGTATCACAGTATATTTATGTTAATACTTTTATAGTACCTGGCAGCTAGTAAATGTTCAATCAATACATCCATTATTATCATCATTACTTTTATTTGAATTGAGGAATTCATCTCGAATAATTGTTGCCAAATGTGAAAATTCAGAAATGGTTTCTTGTATGTCTTCAAACATAAATAGGGATTTGGTGTATGCTCTTCAACCCTAACGTCATTGGAGTTCATGTCACATGTTTCTTCTTTACTTTTTATCACAGAGGGTTCAGGCTCTCCTTTCTACTCATGATGAGTTCAGTGATTTAAAAATTAAGCCCAGTAGCTACATTACCTATTCAGTTGCTGAACCGTGACACCGGGTTTCATTAGTCATACCAGCTTGTTTTAGAAATATGTCCCATCAACCTATAAATTATGGAGCTGCTATTATAAATTCAAACACAAATATGGGAAGTTTTAGATTGAGTTTGTATTCTCCTTAGCTGAATTAAAATATGCATGAACTGTTTTTGCATCCCAGACTCTGGTTCACTAAAAGTCTAAAGAAGGAGGATGATCTTAGATAAAATCATATGAGAACACAGTATTATTTGAAGTCCATATCCAACCTGTCATTTTGACAGATGCATGTTGTTGGCTTATTTTAATACTGAAATTTTAAAAAATTGAGAATTCTAGTTTAGTTTTCTATAGTTTTTCAAATATATAAAGATTTTCACTACCTTGGAGGATAGAAGATTATTATTAGAAACTCTAAATAACAGGAAGAAGTTTTATGTCTGATGATGCTTATTAGCCCAGGATTTGTTTATGGCTCTAATAGTTTTTTGTGTTATTTTTCCAAGCCCCTAATTCAATCAAGCCACAGGATATATTGGGTGTTAGGTCACATAGGTGCCATGTTTGACACCTGCCATTCAAGGGTATGCAGACATGACATAGATATATTATAAAACATAGCAAAAGGTTTGTTGTATTATTAAACATTGATACTTGTAGCAAGTGCTATCAAATCTCAGGGCACTGTCTTTTGTTCTAAAAAGGTTGTAGAACTTTCACTCTCAGGTTGAAAGTAGCATTTCTTTAGAGAAGACTCCAGCGTAGGCTCCAGCATTGACCTCTTTATTCAGGTTACTTGTCTCATTATTTATTGGGAGAGCCAGAGCAAGATTTAACCAGGCTAAGAGAGGAGTTAAATGGTGAGTTCGTATATAGATTCTTCACATTATCCTAGGTAATCAACTTTTGATCCACAAAATTTGTTGTCAGATAACATTAGCTTCTTTATTATAATGATAGCATTCATCATAAAAAAGAAACTTAAATATTTTTATGATCAATCGTTTCTAAAGTTATTTAAACTTGCATTTGTACGTCACTATTTATAAATGTTAAAAATATAATTCCAACTTTATTGAATGGCATTTTCAGAGAAGAAGCCCAATGACCATGGCCAATGTTTATAGAAGTCCACCAGTCATAGCCAGCATTGTCTTGTAGTCACATGATTCACACACTGCTTGTCCCTCAGAAAAAGCCTTTGCATATGCTTTCTACATGTATCAATTCAGGTTTTCCTTTATAACAACAAATTTATTGAGTGCCTATGATTCTAAGGTTCTAGATACAAGGGATATAATAATAGACAACACATATGAAGCCTCTGTCCTTGCGTTCTGTTGGAAAAAAATCAACAAAAAGCAAATACATACATAATGTATCAGTAATCACAAGGGCCAAGAGGAAAAACAAATTGAAGTAAGAGGATGCAGTTGGGTTGGTGGTCTGATAGGAGAAGTTGGCCAAAGTAGTTCTCTTTGAAAAGATGGTATTTGAACAGAGACCTGCATGAATAGAGGGAGTAAGCCAAAAGTATCCAGACAAAGAGATCAGCAAGTGTGTGAGCACTGAAATGGAAGCATGCCCGGCATGTCCAAAGAACAGGAAAGGGGGCTATGGGAAAAGTTGGGATTGAGAAGGGCAGACAGTGACATGGTATGAAGTTGCGGAGGTAATAGGAGCTTAATCGCAGTATTTTGAGACTCTCAGAAGGACTTACTTTGTGTGGGACAGGAAAGAGGAATAACAAAATCTGACTTGTGATGTAAAAGGATGTATGATGTATTGAGTATAGGATTTAAGAAGTCAAGAAAGCAACAGGAGAAAGAATTAGAAAGCTCTGGAAATAGACTTGATGGGAAATGCTGGTAGCTTGAGCAGCAGTAGTAGATGTTAAGTGGAAGAAGTGTTGAGGTTTCTTAATAAATTTCAAAAGTAGATCTGATGGGCTGTGTGAGTATATTGGATGTGAGTCATGAGCAAGACGAATCAAGAATATCTCCAAGTGTTTTGTAAGCATGGAGGTTACACTGACAGATGAGGAACACAAGGACACAGGTATTGTGTGTAGGGACAAAAACAATTCGGTTTTGGATGTGTTAATTTTGAGAAACTATTAGATGTCAAAGTTGAGAGGTTGAATTAGCAATTAAATATATGAGATCAAAGCTTAAGAACACTGATAGCTAAAAATTTAATATTGTGAGTCTTCTGCATGTAAAAGGCATTTAAAGCATGGAGATAGATTAGCTCAACTAGAGGGTAAGTACTGATAGAGAAGGAAGTGAATCTGAGGACTAAGTCCATAGGGCACTTCAAAGCATCGTGGTAAAGGAGATGAGAGGAATTTAGTTATGGCACTGGAAGAAGCAACAAATGAGGAGGAAGAGTACTATAACACAGCACCATAAAAGGAAGAAGGTGTTTCAGGAAGAAGGAAATTGTAAGATGCATTAAATGTTGTTGCCAGAAGGTGCAAAATGAGAACAAAGAATTGAGCAAAAGATTTTAGAATAAGATCTTTGGTTAACTTTCTCATGAAATGTCCTTTTTACACCCTTTCACATAGCTCATTAGTAACCAACCTTCAAGTTCCTATAGTACAAAATAATTATCCAAAAACAAACCAAATCAACATAAATTGAAAGAAGAGAATGAGAATATAGTTGATTACTATAGTAATATATTACAATGTTAAAACAATAAAATGGGTTGGGCTGTAGGCAGAGGACAGCCTTGGCAGATACTATTGTGGGTGTGGGTAAGCCATAGGCTAAATATGCCTATTAACAAGCCACTTGGGAGAAGACATCAATGTTTTGAGAGCCAGCGAAGATAGAGGGTTAACTAATACATAGAAGAGTGTAAAAACAGAGGTTTGCTCTGTTTGCATCATTACCTAATCTGATGACAGATAGAGTCCATTTTCAGAAATTTTGTCATAGTTATCTCAAGGAAACAAGCAGTTGATATCACTCTAAGAGTTATTTGTTTATTTTACACAAACATGCCAGAAAATAGTTTCTGAAAGTACAACATATATACATTTTAAAGTAGGAAATAAAATACAGTGTTTCTTTTTTAAAGTAATTTTTAGTAAGAAAACTAGTATAAATGAATAAGTAAGTAATTGGGTCTTTTCAATAAAGGGAGAATAATGAAGGTGGCTTCCTAGGTATTTCTATAAATTAAGTAAAATCTCATTATCAGTGGAATGGCTCTATAGTCCATTTAGATATTTAAAGAAATTAAGTAATAGGTTAAAGTAAGCTTTATAATAATTTTTTAAGTCTTGTGGTATTAGGAGAAAACAGAATTGAGATTTAAAAAAAATCTTTAACTTCAACATAGAGCCAAAGAAAGGCAGATACATAAATAACAATTGGAGCATAAATCCGTAGTGAAAGAGAAAACAGGGCTAACAGAAAAGGGATAATAAATTACAAATATTAATTATTTTTAATTTTATTAATTTTTCATGGGATGTTATCATGTTCCTATCAAGTGAAAAATGTCAACTGTGCTGTCTCAGGAAGATATTAATTTTCTTTTATTAAAGCAATGTAATGCTTTCAGATACAATATTACAAACTACAAGTTGATACTGCAAATTTATGGATCAAGTCAACTGCTTCTCAAACTTTAATGTGTATGCAAATTGCCAGGGATCCTGCTTCAGATTCTGGCTCTGTATATCTGAATGGTGTCTGAGATTCTGCATTTCTAACTGCTTCCAAGTGAAGTCAGTGCTGTTCATTGGTGCATGATGCTCTGAGTAGCAATGTACAGAGGAATTGTACTTTCTAAGTGCCTGGGCTGACTTAGAAACTATTTATAGTTGATTCTCTTTCTAGGAGTGAATTGCTATAGAGCTGATTCCACCTTATCTGATTAGCATCTTTTCAGCTTGCATTGTTCCTCATATATGACTATTATGTTCTTGATAATAACAGAGCAGGCTTAGTAGAAGTGATAGATTTGCAGTTATCTGTTCCTGCTCATTACCCAGGCTTTTTTTATGGCCGAGAGGAAACATTTTGAGTATTGGGGAACATTCTGTAGTCATAGGATAGAGAGAAGGCAATGGCCCTGTGTAAAGATTGTGACCATGGCCTCATTAGCTTTGTGTTCTAAAACAGTGTTTTACTCAGCTTTGTTAATCAGCCATTTTTTTTTTTTAGAAAATAAGCCAAGAGTAGAGTCAATGATCTTTATCCTGCTTCAGAGTATAGACTATACTCTTAAACCAAACTAGCTTATTCAGAAATATAGGCCATTGCTGTTCAAAGAAGAAATATAACTAAAGAAAAGCAGCACAAATACCAATACTGATAACAGGTACCCAAATTAATCATATAAATAGATGAACACTCCCCCTTATTTTGTCTCTATCCCTTACGGCAGTAGCTCTCAACCCTGGCTTCCCATTAGTATCACCTTAGGAAACTATAAAATATCCAAACCTGGGCCATCACTCTACAATTTTTGGTTTAAGAGAAGAGTGGTGTCCTAGGCACCAGCATATTTTAAAAAGGTCCCCAGAAGTTCTAATGAGTCGTTGAGGTTATGAATCACTGTATTAAGAGATAGAAAAGGGAAAGTCTATGATTTCTCTTTTTGAGGGAAAATATAAGCCACATAGTATGTGGCTTAAAAATAGTAAGTGTTCAATAAATATTTATTTAACAAATAAAAGGTATTTAAATAAAAGATAAATCTGCTTAACTGATTTCTTTACTTCTCCAAAAAAATACATAAAAAGAGTAGCTGTGTCTAACCTATGGTAGTGCAGTGGATAAAGCATCAACCTGGAATGCTGAGGTTGCTGGTTCGCAGCCCTGGGCTTTACTTGTCAAGGCATATATGGGAGTTGATGTTTCCTCCTTCTCCCTAGCCTCTCTCTCTCTCTCTCTCTCTCTCTCTTTCTCTTTCTCTCCTCTCTTTCTAAAAATGAATAACTAAAATCTAAAAAAAAAAAGAGTAGTTGATGATAGACATTCTGACAGGTGTGAGGTAATATCTAAAGGGTATTGTGCTAAGTGAAATATGTCAGTCAGAGAATGACAAATACCATATGACTTCACTTATATATGGAATCTAAAGAACAAAATAAATGAACACACAAAACAGAAACAAGCTCACAGATACAGAGAACGGACTGATTGTTGCTAGATGGAAGGGGGATTGGAAGACTGCAAAAAAAAGGTGAAGAGATTGAGAAGTACAGATTGGTGTTTACAAAATAGTCATGGGGATGTAATGTACAGCATAGGAAATATATTCAATAATGTAATAAATATGTAAGGTGACAGGTGGGTACTAGTCTTATCAGGGAGGTAGGATCACTTCACAATTGGATTAATGTCTAACTACTATGCTGTGCACCTGAAACTAATGTAAAATAATATTGAAAGTCAATTCTAATTGAAAAAGAAAAAGGGTAATTAATGACAGCTCTAAAATTCACAATGATTTTTTTCTTATCTCTAAGCTGAAAAACAAATCTTTACTAAATTTTAATGGTTTTCTCAGTACCTAATAATATATTTATACCTCTTCTAACTAAGCATTGTTCAGTCAAATGGGGCTTCTACAAATCTCTATTCTCATATAATATAAATAAAGAGGGTACCATTTTTTGAAAAGTATCTTGGTTTAAACTACCTGCAGTCACACTTTCAAAAGGGCTTTTTCTTAGCAAGTTTTGTCTACGCAAAAATCCCGATCATCTTATATTTTCTCATCTTTGCTCATTTCCTACTTTCACATTCTCAAAATCATAAATTAGAGCATTTCACTCATTTTCTTTTTTTTAAAATTTATTTTCTTTTTATTTTATTCATTTTAGAGAAGAGACACAGAGTGAGAGAGAGAGAGAGAGAGAGAGAGAGAGAAAGAGAGAAAGGGGGGAGGAGCTGGAAGCATCAACTCCCATATGTGCCTTGACCGAACCAGTGCAGGGTTTTGAACTGGCGACCTCAGTGTTCCCAGGTTGACGCTTTATCCACTGCACCACCACAGGTCAGGCTTTTTTTTTTTTAATTTATTTTCTTTGATCATTTCACTCATTTTCTAAGGTTATACTGAAATGCTACTTAATCCGTGAAGCTTTCTTTCTTCCTCTGGTCAGAATAATTCTCTCCTACATAAGATATTAATTAAAAATTAATTAAAAGATAAAGAATTACCTTCAATACCATATTATGCCTTGTCTAGTAGTTATTTACATATACTATTATTAACCCCCTTTAAAATATAAACAAGTTAAAAGGTAAAACTATGGCTTATGAAAATTTTATTTTTCATTGATTCTTACCATATATACTGTTATCAAACAAATTATACTTGATTGAATTAAACTAATCTTCAATAATATAAATTTGTTTTTATTAATTTTTAATTCAGAGGGTAAGTTTTTCTGAAATCATCATCAAATTTCTGGACATCACACTTTTTCTTTTATGGACCAATCATATTATTTAAATTAAAAATATAATTTAGTTAAATTAAAATATATTTTCTAACAGAGAGAATATGACAGTAGTGACATTTAAAAAAATTAATCCTCGTACAAAAAGCAGTAAACTAGTTTTGTTTTTAACAAAGCTAGATGATCAGAATTCCCTCAAACCTCAAAATATAGTAGGGTATAGCTGACACTCAACACAGGAAGCCAGGCAAATAAAGAAGAACCAATAAAACAAAAAATTTTATACAGATTCTTTACTGCAAAAAAGAGGAAAATTTGTAAGAAATCACAAATCCTTTCTCAGTATCTCATATAGCAGTAAAATAGCCTAAGCTCTGAAAGTCTCAAAAGTAAGAAAATAGAATATTTGAGTTGCACTATAAACCAACTTGACTTAATTGATATTTATATAATATGCTAACTGACAAAAGTTGAATATACATTTTTTTCAAATGTACATGGAACATTTGCAAAGATAAGCCATAGTTTGAACCATAAAACAAGTCTCAGTAAATTTAAAATAGGCCACACATAATTTATAAGTAAAATAAAATTAAATGAGAAATAAATAACAGAAAGATCTCTGGAAAATCCCCCAAGTACTTATTTGCAAATGAAAAGACAGTTTTATAAATAATTCATGGGTCAAAGAAGTAATCAAAATAAAAATTTAAAAATATTTTGAAATGAATGAAAATGGACACAGACGTATCAAAATTTGTGGCATGCTACTAAAGAAGTACTTAAGAAAAATTTACAGCATTAAATATCTGTATTTAAAAAAGAAAAGTTTCGAGTCAATGACCTCAACTTCTACCGAAAGAAATGAGAAAATAAAGGCAAATTATACCTGAAATATGTAAAAGCAAATGATAAAGATCAGACTGGAAATGAATTAAATAGAAAACAGAAAAAGTAATAGAGAAAATCAATTGAGCCTATATCTGGTTTTAGATGATATCAATGAAACTAGTATACTTTTAGCCAAAATGATCAAGCCAAAAATGGAGAAATTACAAATTACCATTTGCTAGAATAAGAGAGTTAACATTATTGCAGATTCTATATCTATTAAAGAATTGGTGAAGGGATTTTATGGCAATAAATTCAAAAATTTAGATGAAATGGAGTAATTTCTTCAAACATAAAAACTACTGAGTTTATAAATACCCCTATATCTATTTTTAAAATTTAATTTTTAGTTTAAAAACCCTATATCTATT
The DNA here is from genome assembly GCA_037038555.1 of Rhynchonycteris naso. Lineage (NCBI taxonomy): Eukaryota > Metazoa > Chordata > Mammalia > Chiroptera > Emballonuridae > Rhynchonycteris > Rhynchonycteris naso. The sequence goes on from CM073000.1 coordinate 24,063,256, forward strand.
TTTAAAATTTTATTTTTAGTTAAAAACTGTTTCACAGAGAAAATTTAAGCCCAGATGCCTTCCCTGGTGAATTCTACCAAACATATAGGGAAGAAAAATATCAATTTTATACACACTCTTTCAGATATTTAAAAAACGGGAATTCTTCAAACTCATTTTATAAAACTCTGAATTCCAAAACAAAGACAGTACAAGAAAAGTACAGACCAATGCTGAACAAAATTTTAGCAAATTCAACAGTACAGGAAAGGTGTAATACATTATGACCAAATGGGCTTTATCTCAGGAATAAAAGTTTAACTTAACATTTGAAAATCAATCAATGCAATCCATCTATGCAATGCACATTAACAAACTTGAAGGGGAAGAAAAAGCAGTTGGAGAAAAACACATTTGATAACTTCAATATCCATTCCCGATTAAACACACACACACACACACACACACACACACACACACACACACACACACATACTCTCAGAAAAATAAGTGTAGACAGTACATTAGTTTCCTGTGATGGCTGTTACAGATCATCACAGACAGGTGGTTTAAAGTAACAGAATTATATAATCTCATAGTTCTGGAGGTCGGAAGTCTAAAATCAAGGTGCCAATAGTGCTGCACTTACTCTGGAAGCTCTAAGAGAGAATTCTTTCCTGCTTTTTTCACCTTCTGGTGCTATTGATGGTTTCTTGGTTCATTGTTCCAGTGTCTTCCTCCATCTTCACATTGCCTTCTTTTCTGTGGGTCTGCCTCTTTTACTTTTCTGTCTCTTACAAAACATGTGCTATTGATTTAAGGCTCACTTGAGTAATCCATAATGCATTTATCTTAAGATCCTTGACATAGTTGCATCTGTAAATAATTTACAAAAAGAAAGATAATATTCACAGGTCCCAATATAAGAATATCTTTTAGGGTTTCACCATTTAACCCACTAAGAAAGGAATTTCCAAATTCTGAGAAAGGCTGTCTACAGAAAAGCTACAGTTAACATCATGCTTAACTGTAAGACTGAATGCCTTTCCCCTAAGAACTAGAATAAGACAAGATGTCACTCTCAACATTTTTATTCAACATGTACTGAAAGTTCTGTTCAGTGAAGCCAAGAAAAAGAAACAAAAAGCATCCAACTTGAGGATTAAGAAAACTGTTTTTACTAAAAAATACAATTATTATCTATGTAAAAGTTATGGAATTTACAAAAAAAAACTATAAGAACTACTAATTTATGTTAGTATGGTTGCAGGATAAAAAAATAATATATGAAAACCAATTACTTTTCTGTATATTAGCAAGAGGAAATTGGAAACAGATTATTAAAAAAAAATCCCATTGGATTTGATTTTTGACTACAATAATCACTATTAGTATTTACTTTAAAGCAGTGGTTTTCAACCTTATTGCACTTGGGGACTGGTCACCTAGGCAGCCAGAAACAGAAACATACATAAAGTTTTATGTTACTATACGTAATAGTGCAATATGGTACAAGCTGGTGCTTGCTTTCCAAACTCCACATGTACGATGCATTGAATATTACACAAGTTTGTCTGAATGCTTTTTGTCTGTTGCACATGATTTGTAAATGCTCTGTACAATGCATATGATTGTTAGAAGGAGACTATGAGTTCCAAAGATATCTAAAATATTCTCAATAGTATTTTTATTGATGATACAGGCTGATAAATGGCAATCCCCCTGAGCACAAGTGAATTCAATTAAGATCACTGGGTCTATAATCTTCATACAACATCAGGGTAGTTAACTCTTTCATGGATTGGTACAAAATTTCTGCCAGACTAGCACCTGTCCCCAGACTAGTGGTTGAAAAACTTTGAAGCAAGTGGCAAAACCAAACCAAAACAAAACAAAAAACCACCACCACCAACAACAAAAAACTGCAAATCAATTATATAATGGGATTATGTCAATATTGATTTTTCTAATTTTGATAATTGAACTGTGGTTATGAGTATTCACTGAATACTGGAGTGCTCCAAAAAGTTCTGAAGAGAGTTAGTCTGTGTTTTCTGGATTATAGTAAACCTTTTGATTGTGTGGATCATGAGAAGCTATAGGTTTTTCAGTATTTGATTGTCCAGATGTGTATGTAACTCTGGACATCCTGTCAGGACAGAATATGAAGAGACAGAATGGTTTCCTCCCGGCAAAGGTGTCAGACAAAGGTAAATTTTTTATTTCCTTATTTGTTTGATCTGTATGAAAAAAATATATAAGAAATTGGACTAAACTCAGAAGAAGGAAGAGTGGGAATTGGTGGAAGAAATATCAATACCTTAAGATATGCAGATGATATTGTCTTACTGGAAGAAAGTAATAATGGTTTGAAACAACTTCTGATGAAAGTGAAAGAAGGAAATGGCAAAGAAGGACTGCATTTGAACATCAAGAAGATAAATATCATGACTACAGAAAAGATACAGACTTTAACATAGACAATGAAATTGTTAAAGATTTTGCTTACTTTGCTTTAGTCATCAATTCAAGTGGAGATGGCAGCCAATGAATCAAGAGAAGGATGACTCTTAATTTCTTGAAGAAATCTAAAGGGCATCAATGGAAGAATTAGAAAAGATCATCAAGGAAAAAGATATGTTATTAGAGACTAAAGCAAAGGTCTTCCACACCCTGTATCTCAAATACTATGTATGGATTTGAAAGGTGGACATTGAATAGGGCTCATTGGAAAAAATTGATTCAGTTGAAATATGTTGGAGGAGAGCTCTATGAATATCCTGGATGGTCAGAAAGATGAACAAGTGTGTCTAGAGCAAATTAAACCAGAAACATTGCTGGAGTCAAAAAAATGACAAAACTGGAACTGTCCTACTTTGGACATATCATTAGAAGGCAGGGTTCTTTGGAAAAGACAATAATGCTGGGAAAAATGGAGGGAAGCAGGAAAAGAGGAAGACCTAGTGTAAGATGGATGGACTCTGTGAAAGAAGTCATAGGCACAAGTCTACAAAAGGTAAGTAAGACTGTTGAGGACAGGGCATTGTGGACTTCATTCATTCATAGTTGCCAGGAGTCAGATCTGATTCAATGGAACATAGCACAAACTTACACTTAAGTATTTAGGTGTTAAGGAACATTTAAAATAGATTTTTTCTTTTAAACAATATATATATATATTATATTTATAATTATATGTAATATATTTATGTTATATATAACGTAATTATACATATGATAGAGAGAAACAATAGCACAAATACAATAAGGTGACAATTAGAAAATATGGATGAAAGATATACAAGACCTCTTTGTATTATTCTCTCATATTTTCTATAAATAAGCCTGAAGTTAATTCAAAGTAAAATATTAAAAACCAGAATTTGAGAAAAGGAACTAAAAATGGTATATATAAACTACTCTTTGGGAGAATTTTGCTGCAAATGAAACCATAAGTAATTGGACAGGCAGGGTCAAGTGGTTTAAACTTTATTATAACATTTGGCAAGGAGATGCTCTTGCTATGACAGGCATTAGGTCAGTGACAGAAAACCTAGAGAAAGGCATATCTAGGTCTTCATATTCTGACCACTGTGGTGAGCCAAAAGGTCAGCAACACTATTAATTCTCTTTCTTTTTCCCATTTTCTCCTCTCTGACTCATACAATTAGTTTTATAAGTTAAGTGTCATAATTACACATTTTATTTATCAATTCTTATACTCAAGATCAGAATTTATAATGTGTACTTAAAGATTTCAAAAAGGCATCAAATATTGTAATGCAATGAATTTTATTTTTCTACAAAATTTTCATAGTTCTCCAAACAAGAATGAGGCAAAGTCAATCATCAAGATGTAATAGCTTGTAAAGAAACAGAAAGAAGGAAATGTTAGAAACACTGTTTATAAAATTGAAAAGAAGAAAAAATATACAGTGACAGAATATGATTTGACTTTGGGTGATGGGCATACAATACTATCAAGAGTTCAAATGCTATAGAGATGTTTACCTGAAACTTACATACTTTTATTGATCAATGTTGCCCCATTAAGTTTAATTTTTAAATTAAAAAATAAATGAAATGACTTGCTTGTGAGGATGCTTCCCCTATTTATTGTCCCGGAAGGTAAGTAGAACAAATGAGAGCAGAATGAAAGCTCTTCTCTAAAGAGCTCAAATACTTCATCAAGTTGCAAGATGCCGCTATAGCTGTCAGACCATACTGGGGAATGCGGCCCATAAGATCTTGCTTCTGTCGTTACCCCCTGCTCTGCAAGGAGGTCATCAGAGAGACTGGGGAAAGCGTAGTGGGAAGCTTTGCATGGTGAGCACTGTAGTCAATATTTCAAGTAAAATTATACATTCACGGGGAAAAGCACTCATATTTGGCAGTTTTCCTGGACTTAAGCTAGGTTATTACCGCTCTGTAATTAATACATTTATCTTTGGCAGATTTTTTCATAAGTGTCCTCTATCTTCTTAATCAGATTCTGGAGAAACTGTGGTTCCATTGACAACCTATCACAAACCTTCCCTTAGGGAGATTTTTTTCCTTCAGTTTTTTCATATTTTAGATTTTGAGAATGACTGAAATCTGAGACTATTTACTATACCTCATTAGTTATAGTGCCAAAAATTCAAGTTTAGTTTCCCATGAATCATATTTAATGTATTTTAAGAAGGCAAGATATAGTGAAACAAACAAACAAACAAACAAACAAAAAACACAGCACTTTCTGTTGCCAAGAATGTGTGTGTGTGTATGTGTGTGTGTGTGTGTGTGTGTGTGTGTGCATGTGTGTGCATGCATGGATGTGTGTGAATGCCAGCATGACCATTCACTAATTCTTAGGGCTCAAAAAAATCATGGAAATCAATCACAAGTTAAGAGCCAAATTAACAAAGGTAATAGATGTAAAAGTGATCGTATGTATTAAAATGTGTTATATAAATTTTTGGCATTTAGCAATAAGAAGCTTTGAGATTAGTGATATTTCTTTTAGGGTGTATTTCTGTTCTTTACAAGCTATTTACACCATAAAATTAAGCTAAGTTGTATATTTATTTGATGTTTATTGATAAACTGTATATTTATTTGATGTTTATTGATAAACTGTAATCTATTAAAAGCATGCAGGAACACAAAACAATATAATGCAAGACAAAAACTGTAAAAGAGAAATCAAAATGTTATTTAGGGGAAGATAATTTGAAAAATGTCAAATTTTAAAACCTATGTGTAGAATGAAAACATGTAGCTAGTAGGTTGTCTGGTTAAAAATAAACAAGAAATGTAATATATAACTAACACAATATTGACGGAATTTTCACATTCAAAATAAGAACACAATACTGTTCCCTATGCTTGTGTGGTCAGGCCATCCTTAGTAAATGGTAGTCTTTTGACGATCTTAACAACCAGCAGCAAGGGAATTTGCAAAATATCAAGCAAGAAAACGTGAAACAAGAAATTTGACTTCCATAGAAACAAAGAACAAAAACAATTCAATTTATAAAGCTTGGTCAAATTGAAATGCTCCTAGACAAGAATCTGGAGGGTATAAGGGAGAAAGAAAAATTGTTTAGAATGTAGTAATGGGATACAATTAGGGAAAGGAAAATGTAGCCTGAATATGAAAAACAATTTCCGAACAGTCTATTAGACTGTACATTAGTTTCCCAGGGGAAGAAATGAAAGCCTCATTGCCTAAGTCATTTTAAGCTAGACTGATTCCCAGAGGGTGTGGCAACTTAGAAGAAAACGAAAACTGTAGAGTCTTGAAAAATCTAGTTAATTTTGTAGCATAGCAAAATGCTGTTCTAGGTATAGGACACGATCTAAGACCTGGACATATTTTGCAATGGACATAATCTATCCCTTTAAAATTAAAGGTTCACCTAGTCACATACCATTGCAGCATTAGAGGAAGTCCACTCTCCTGCAGATCCAGTACCATCAGGGCTGAGTGTTGGGCCAGGACAGCAACAGGGTGAAAAGAATTATAATATGGCTGCAACTGCTATTACTCCAAGAGGCAACAGGGTTGACTTAGATAATCCGGCTACCTGGGCATGCACTTGCTTTTCTCATATTTGCCTTGTGCCCCTCCAAAGCTCCACTGACAATATGCACTCTGAAACGGGCTGTGTTTGGGGAAAGTACCTCCAAGACTGAACTCCAAACTTGGAATTGCTTTGGGAACCAACCAGCTTGTACCGTTTATTTAACTATATCAATGACAGTGGTTTTGTTGTTTTTAGATCACAGGGAACACTTCTTGTTTTTAAAGTCTCTCAGTCTTTCCTAGTTCCTCTGTTTTTCTTCTTATACCCCTTGGTTAGATTCTGTATTTCTGATAAGCACTTATTTCTCCCATCCCACCACTAGGATTTTCCAAATAGTTCAGGATCTAGCCAGTATCAAGTTTGTTAACATAACACATTCTTATGGCTCACACAAAAAAAGATAAACCACATACTTCTCATGAAACTGTGACATGATCCTTTATCTCTTAGAATTTTTATCTGCGCTTGTTGACATAGCTTTTTAAACATTTTCTTTTGTTATAGATGTCTTACCGTTCAAAACACTTGTGTATATTTTTGGATTGGTGAAACAAATTACCTAACATATTCCTAAAACAATTTCACATTTAGAGTGCAACTTGTCTGCATCCTTTTTAAACCCAGAGTTATTAATACCTGTCCATGTTTTGTCATAACATATGGTCTTCTGTGACATGAAGAGCATTAGTGAGGCAGCGTTTCTTCATAAAGTGCTCTGCTACAGTCCCTGGGATTTTCTCACAAGTTTCTGACACCTGTTCTGCAAAATGTGTTGCTGGCACTTCCTTGCTCAGCATGTAATGGCCAACAGAAGTAAAAGACAACACGTTCTTGTTTTCTTGAAGCATCTTTCTTCGTTAGCTCTAACAAGTCGCTTTGTTTTTGCTGTCCAAGAAAATAAATATGTGCATCCATTCCTTTTAGGATGGAAATTTGCCTCTGGATTATTAAATATATGTCCTGCTGGATGGTTTCTTTGCCTTTCTGAACACAGAACTTTTCATTTCAGTGCAGAATCATAATGTAATTTTTAAAGTAATTTTAAATGGTAATTAAATGTAACACCTGTAGTACTAACATAACTCAATTAAAATGACAATATGAATAGCCCTGACCATGTGCAGCCAATAGAATCTGCATCATTATGGCAACCTGGATGAGAATGAGAATAAGATGTAAAAAATCATGTGTCCTAGATATAGCTTGAATCTCTTGTTCTTGTAACCCTTTCTCTGGGCCTTATTCACCCGGCTGGGACATCCCCCCCTATTCCTGAGTTAAAGCTAAGTTACTGAGGAAAACCACTGGTATCTCTCTCAACATAAACTTCAGGGCTCCTTTTTCTTCTTCAATGGCAAACATCTTGTTTGATGCTTGAAACTGCTGGCCATTCTTAGAATTACTTTCTTACATAAAGATTTTGTAAGTTTTTCAGAAGCATTTTTTTCTTGCTGTACTTAGTTAGCTATTAAGGAGCAAGCTTCTATTCCCCAAATATTGCTGATTTCAATGACTATAATTAGTTGTAAAATAATCTCATATTTTAGAGATATTAAAGTATATAAACATATGTATCTTAGAATTGATGCAATAAATTATCTGTCACTATGTGGTTTTTTTTCTCCTATTCATTTTATTCCAGTTATTATTAGATACCATGTAGATGTTATTTGGATCTCACTTCCTTCATGTGGATACTCCTTAACTACTGAAGGGTTCATGCAAACACAGTGTCTGTTTGGTTTTGTTTGTTTGAGATTAAGTGCCATAATCTTTATTCTTCAAAATGTCTTTGAGAGTAACAATATTACCAGGAAATATGTACATTCTAAGCCCTGTAAATCCATACTTCTTTTTCTTAGTGAACAAAGGTTTATTGAGAACCTACTTTGTACCATATTTAGTACCAGGTGCTAGAGAGAACAACATAGGTTCTCTTTGACCTTGCAGAGTCTATAGACTTGTTCTACACAAAGTTTAGGAAATGCTGAGAAGCTGTTTGGTAAGCTGGACTGCTATGGTATCACATGTCCCTCCAATTACTATAAAAACATATCTGCAATCATCCCAAAACAAATGCAATGGAATAATTGTGATTAGCATCACAGAGGCTTTGGAGTTGTGTGTATGCCTAATAGAAGACATAAAGTATATCCAGAATTCTGGTCAAAGAGCAGAGAGCCTAAAACTTTCTAAAAGAAAGCACTAAAAATCATGTGGGTTCCTCTAAATACTATTCAAAGCCTCTTCTTGAAGTGAAAGAGCCAAACTTTGAGGTCAATAGAATAATTTTAGTGGCCTCTGTACACATGAAAGAAATTAATGGAGAGAAAAAATATTCCTACTTAAATTAAATAGGAAAGTACATTTAAGAGACCCAAATAATCTCCTTGAAACCATTCTCCATTTCAAAAGAATAAGCAATTGATTAATTGAATATTTAAATTAATACTTATTGCTAGCATATCAGTTTTACATGACTCACGTTGAGTAATACAGTAGAGTTGTGTTATTACTACCATATGTGTTCTTTATAGCATATTCAGTCCCTATATATAACACTGGGGAAAAAAAAATTTGTTGCATTCACGAAAACACTTGTTTTTACATAATTTGAGCTTGCTGATCTCAAATCTGACATTACTTTTTCTCTGTAAGCTACAATTTTTTTTTGCAATTCAAGATTTTAGGTTTTCATCTTATTGTAAAATTTTCAACATTTAGTTTAACATAATGAAGTAAAATGTCTTCTTGGGTGTTATCTTTGTGAAAATATAATAATTTACATAATGCAGTAAATACACTAATACACTCAAAGATATGATTGCATCAGAATTTGTCTACAATTTCAAAATAGAACATATTAAAGCACTTATTTTAATCATAAAATTTGTGCAAACTTATTTAAATTCTATTCAGGCAAAAATTTGCATTTGTAGCTCTTGAGTTTGTGTACTTGTTGAGGACAATCTAATTTGATGCTCCAGCAGCAATCTGCTATCATATTTCTATCCCATTGCCCCTGATAACGCTCTTCCATAGTCTTTAGATCCTGATGAAAGCATTCTCCCTGCTCACCACTACCAGCATCAAGATTTTCAGGAAACTTATCAAGGTGACTGTTCAGGAAATGAATCTTAATGCTCATGTTATATCCAATGTCACGGAAAGCCAACAGCATCCTTTGAACCAGAAGGTTATAGTTTTCTGCTTTCTTTGTAACTGCCACAAAAAAACTGCCATGCTGCTTTCTCCTCCTTATTTATCTTCCTGGAAAATTCTTTGTCATGTATGAGGGTTCGGATATGAGGTCCATCAAATACACAAGCTTTTATCTTCTCAAAAGACAAGGCAGAAAAAGCAGAAATAATATGTTGAGAGCATTCACTTTCTCTATTCAAAGCCCGAACACACTGCTTCATTAAGACAAGTTTGATGTAAAGTGGTGGAAAAATGCTCCTCTCCCTCGATTAACTACAGGTTCGTTCACAATATTTTGCATCCCTACTTTGAGAGCTTCAAGTTTTGGCCAATGCTTCTGTGTCCAGTGTTTTTCCTGAGCTTGGCTGTCCCAAAAACACAGAAAGCAAGGATACTTTGTGAAACCTCTCTGTTGTTCTAGCAGGAAATTTACCATTTTAAGATCCACAAATGATCCAGTTATGCTCCTCATACTCCAGAAAGTTGAGGACAATTTTTATGTCATTATAATCTTCTCACAGATGAGTTAAATAACCATTTGGAACCGCTGTATAAACATTACCATTGTGTAGGAGAACACATTTCAGACTTTGTTTAGAGCTGTTAAGAAATAGCCGCCATTCTGTTGGACTGTAAGTGGTAACACCTAGCTGGCTGAGAAGACTACTGATATCATGACAGTAAACAAAGTGTTTGTCTTCGAAAAAAAAGTCCACAAAAAATTGTTCACACTTCTTGAAATGGGACACTTTAGCTGACCAGTGAAGTACATTCTTTTCTTTAAGCCTGGAGGGTAATAACTCAGCTGCTTTCTTTGATAGGCCCAAATCTCTTAATAAGTCATTCAATTTGGGTTGGCTAAACTGCTGAGGGGTTAATGACTGCTTGGCATCAGAAGAAGACCCTTCAGATTCTACAACCATTTTCTCATGCATTTTATCAAAATATACTTGACCACCATGTTCACTTCTTTATCCTTAGAAGAAATAAAACCATTGAAAACTGGAACCGGGAGTGTCTCAGAGTATGGGACAGGTCGTATTGCTGAAGGAATATTAGAATATGTGATCATATGTCATTTTTTCTTGCAGATGCCCTTTGTATGGATCAGACAGAAATAACAGTCACTGCTGTGGTCCTTAGGTTCACGCCAAACCATGGGAATACCAAAAGGCATTCCTTTGTGTTTTCCATTTATTCAGTCACGAAACATTTCCTAACAATTATGGCACACAATATGAGGAGCCCAATTCTTGTCTTGATTGCCAAGGGGAACTTGAAAATAGGCAATATATGCACGTATCACAAATGATGAAATATTGCACCTTTGACATTGAAGTGTGTAACAGCCACATATGTAACAGATGGTGTCAGGACTATTCTTACATTTATGCCTACTGGAAGAAGCCATTATTCAATCTTAAAACAAAATATGAGGGTGTTTTTATCAGATAATATTTTTTTACATTTAAAAACAACTACAATTATGTAAAAGTCATGTTTATAAAACATGAATTGTCTTGTGGTTATGTTCAATCCAAGAGTCATTGCCCGTTAACTCCAATTGAAAAACCAATGCATGTCATTAACTGTAACAAAAGAATATTAAAATTGCATAAAAACTAAAGCATGCACCAAAAAAATGGATTTCAGACAAGGAATCAGTGATGCAGGTATATACAGAAAGAGTTCTAAAACCTCATGCAACAGAAAATAATAAAAAAAAATTGTTCCCCAGTGATCAACACATATGGTTCATTCCTACCCATTTTGTCCCACTTGGAATATAATTTCTCTAGTTTTAAATGATTATAGGAGTTTATAGTTCTATCATTACTTCCACTGAATTCAGCAAGAATTTATTGAGGAAACTAAGAATAAAGCGTATGCTAATGGCTCAGAGAGAGGCATAAAGAGGAAAATAAATATGGTTCTCTATGCTGCTTAATGAATTTAGCATCTGAAGGGCATGTATATATGCTTTGTACTGAGTTAGGCACAAAACATACAAAATTATTCTTTCCATATTCCATATTATGTAGTTCAAGTTTTGGAGTAAGTTGATTTAACTGACTAAATTTACATCTTAGTATGAGCTTTAGAGCCATATATCTAACTGCCCCAGCCTGACCAGGCAGTGGCGCAGTGGACAGAGCATTGGACTGGGATGCTGAGGACCCAGGTTCAACACCCCAAGCTCGTCAGGTTATGTGCGGGCTCATCTGGCTTGAGAAAAAAGCTCACCAGCTTGGACCCAAGGTCGCTGGCTTGAGCAAGGGGTTACTCAGTCCACTGAAGGCCTGTGGTCAAGGCACATATGAGAAAGCAATCAACGAACAACTAAGGTATTGCAACAAAAAACTGATGATTGATGCTTCTCATTTCTCTCTGTTCCTGTCTGTCTGTCCCTATCTATCCCTCTCTTGACTCTCTCTCTGTCCCTATAATAAAAAAAAGAAATTATATACTATCTAACTGCCCCAAATGCTGTCCTGAATTTAAAATAGCCAACTATGAGATCCATATTTTTTGTGCACTTACTAAATTCCAGGCAATGTGCTAAGTAATTTATCTTTTTTTTTTTTTTTCTGAAGTGAGAAGTAGGGAGGCAGAGAGACAGATTTCCGCATGTGCTTGACCGGTATCCACCCAGAGGCATGCCACTAGGGGGCAATACTCTGCCCATCTGAGCCATTGCTCTATGGCAACTGGAGCCATTCTAGTGCCTGAGGTGGAAGCCATGGAGCCATTCTCAGTGCCCGGGTCAACTTTGCTCCAATGGAGCCTTGGCTGCAGGAGGGGAAGAGAGAGAGAGAGAAAGGAGAGAGGGAAGGATGGAGAAGCAGATGGACACTTCTCCTGTTTGTTCTGGCCAGGAATCAAACCTGAGACTTCTACACGCCTGGCCGATGCTCTAGCGCTGAGCCAACCAGCCAGGGCTAGTACCCAGTAATTTAATCAAACATGAATCTAGGTGTTGCTGTAATGGTATTTATAGATGTGGTTAAAAACTACAATGAGTTGACTCTGAGTAAAGCATATTACCATCAACATTGTGTATGAGCTTCCTCCAATCACTTGAACACCTTAACAGCAAAGAAGTCATTTTCTTGATATAAAGAGAAGGAATTATGCCTCCAGATTGTAATATAGAACTTCTGCCTAAGTTTCCAGCCTGCTGATCTTCCCATTTTAGACTTAAGATGTACATCAATTCCTACCTGAGTTTCCAGCCTGCAGGACTGCCCTACAGATATGAACTTGCCGGACCCCATAATTAAGTGAGCCAATTCCTTAACATAAATCACATATTCTCCTATTGGTTCTTTTTCCCAGAAGAGCCCTGATTAATACAATTGGCTTTTAGTTTCGCATCAGCTGTTTTCATCTCAAGGATTTTATTTTGTCCTTAAGGAGGAGGGTGAGGAGTAGAAATGGGAGAGATACTCCACCTATTCCAAGAAACGGTGGCCATGGAATCCGAAGATTGAAAGGTAAGAAATTAATTTATCCTGAGAGTTGTTTCTGTTCTTTTCCATTCCTGGATCTTGTCATCCCTTTTATTATGTGGCCTATCTGATGCCCTCCTATTAAGTCTAACTTATCCATGGGAGACACAAGTCTATTTTCATTTGCTAGCTTTATTATATATTTTTATGTGCTATTTGTAACTGTTGTCATTAGTTAAACAAAGAATAAAATGACTTCAGATATGCATAGATATTATAGAAAGTAAATACCTTTTTATCTTCTTATATTCATATACTGCTTACATTCATGAGGTTCTAAATGACAGGTATTCAGTGCTCCAATTTCCATAATTGAACCTTTAAAAACATTTACTGTTTTATTTGTATGGCTTTATATTATTTTAGTGTTTTATTTGTAAGGTAAAATATTCACAAACATCCCTGATTAAAAACCATGGAGGTATTTTTTTCCATTGTAACTTCTATTTCATTGCTACTTTCAGAAGCAGGGAAGGCATTTTACTGAAACACTGTGGGTAATGATCCTTAAAAATTTTAGCCATTTTCTCTAATTAATGCCTCCCCAGAGAGGAAGTGGTGATAGTGGGGGAAAAATTGACTATATGGATATTCTATTGATTAACACTGCTACAATAGGAGCAGAAAACAGGAGGATAATTACCTAATCAATTAGGTCATATTCCATTAAAAGGTAGCATAACCACTGCTCTTCATAAATGATTTGGAATACCTTTATCACTAGTGGTATAGTTGTAGATTTCAACAGTATATTTCAGTGCCAAAGGGTGTAAAAGAAAAGTAAAAAGTTCTGGGTTCTAAAGCAGGTTCTCCATGAGTTTTGGACACTGATTGCACATGCATTTGAGAACATTACTATGTTGAATGACACTTTTAAATATCTTAAAAATGTAGTGATAAGTATGATGTTGAAAAGTAGAATTGAAATTATGAAAAAACCCTTAAAATTAGAAGATTAGAAGGTGTGACTGAACTTCATTCCCTGCTCTTACTTATTATTTTTTGGACATAATAATTCATCTAAAACTTAAGTTATCCTGCATGTAGTGAAGCAAAGTTTTGTAAAGTCCCTTTAAGAAAAAACTAATGGGTTCTAGTTAAGATCTCAAGTTAAAAACCTTCACTGTTTTATCTTTGAGTGTGTGTTTTGTATGTGAAGTCAAAGGGGACAACAGAGCACATACATTTCAGTAGAAGACACATTTCTAGTAATATGTATATGAACTTCTCCTTCTTGCCCCATTCATGTAGCATGTTAATGATGTCCCATGAGCACCAAATTCTTGTGGATTTAGGATGGATGCATACAAGTTCAGAGAGACTCAAAGCAAGTACAAGGAAGCATATTACATCACCAACTAACTAAGTTCTGCGAGGCTGTGCTTTAACAGCCAGAAATTAATGCTATATGTTTTCTTGCTCTTGTTACTTTCTTGTATTAGCTAACAATGTATGATGGAAATGATACAGAAGAAAATCAAAAGAAAGAGCAACCCATAGGTTCTTTCCTTTCAGTCCATTCTTGCTTACGAGTAAAGTTGAGGTAATGTAGAATATGTGCATATAAAGAACTGAAATAAAAAGTTAAATGAGGTCTATGCAGCATTTCTAGTGTGTGATAAGAACAGAATACACATACACATAGGAACCATGAAATACAAATTGTGTAATTATGGTGATTCTGCATAGAAATTAAATAGTTTATTTGCATTTAAAAGTGGAATTGCACAATTAAAGATGAGTGAGCCTGACCAGGTGGTGGCACAGTGGATAGAGCGTCGGACTGGGATGTGAAGGACCCAGGCTTGAGACCCTGAGGTTGCCAGCTTGAGCGTGGGCTCATCTGGCTTGAGCAAAATCTCGCCAGCTTGGACCCAAGGTTGCTGGCTCTTGCAAGGGGTGGCTTGATCTGCTGATGGCCCACGGTCAGGGCACATATGAGAAAGCAATCAATGAACAACTAAGGTGTCGCAATGGCAACAAAAAACTAATAATTAATGCTTCTCACCTCTCTTCATTCCTGTCTGTCTGTCCCTATCTATCCCTCTCTCTGTCCCTGTAATAAATAAATAAATAAATAAATAAATAAAGATGAGTTATAAAATGCATGCTAATAATAAAATTTTTAAATTTTTCTTCACTTGGAATTACATTAAGGAGCAAATTAAAACAAAACAGAACAAAAAACATTATGACAAGTCATAATAGGAACTACAAAATAAATAAAATGTTAAATTTTAATACATTTTACATAATGTTTCCTCCTTTTTTTTAAACAGTGGGTCTCCCACTTTTATCTTCATTGGGTCTCACAAACTATACAGCCAGCCCTGAATGTCATCAGCTTTTCTTACACCACTTTATTCTTTTGGCTATTATAGACCTTGTAGTGAAAGTTCTTTTTGACTTTCATGTGAATTGCTTCCTATTGGTCTTAGTACAATCTTCCATTCTGACTCCACACATTCAAGATTTTGTGGGTTACTTTGTTTGATTTTTTTCTCTACCTAAGTATTGGGTGTTTAATTTAGTCCTTTAGCCTGACCAGGTGGTGGCGCAGTGGATAGAGCGTTGGACTGGGATGCGAAAGACCCAGGTTCAAGACCCCGAGCTCGCCACTTGAGCATGGGCTCATTTGGCTTGAGCGGAAACTTGCCAGCTTGGACCCAAGATCGCTGGCTCTAGCAAGGGGTTACTCAATCTGCTGAAGGCCTGTGGTCAAGGCACATGTGAGAAAGCAATCAATGAACAACTATGGTGTCACAACGGCAACAAAAAACTAATGATTGATGCTTCTCACCTCTCTCCGTTACTGTCTGTCTTCCCTATCTATCCCTCTCTCTGTCTCTCTCTCTCTGTCCCTGTAAAAAAATAAACAAAAAAAATAAAAGAGAAAGAAAAGTTTAGTCTTTTAACGTTTAATAACATGCCCTGGCCGGTTGGCTCAGTGGTAGTGCGTTGGCCTTGCGTGTGAAAGTCCCAGGTTTAATACTGGTCAGGGCACACAGGAGAAGCGCCCATCTGCTTCTCCACCCCTCCACCCCTCTCCTTCCTCTCTATCTCTCTCTTCCCCTTCTGTAAACAAGGTTCCATTGGAACAAAGGTGGCCCGAGTGCAGAGGATGGCTCTATGGCCTTTGCCTCAGGAGCTAGAATGGCTCTGGCTGCAACGGAGCCACCACTCAGATAGGCAGAGCATCGCCCCCTGGTGGGAATGCCAGGTGGATTCCAATCTGGCACATGCGGGAGTCTGTCTCTCTGCCTCCTTGCTTCTAACTCTGGAAAAGTACCAAAAACAACAACAACAACAAAAAACATTTAATAACGTTAATATTTCTATTTGACAAAGTTGATGTTTTATTAACTCTTATCTAAATCGGATTGAACGCAAAGATAGCCCTCCTCATTTTCAAAAGGTATCTTCACTTAAAAAAGATTTGTTCTAATTTAGTGCTCTCTGCTGCAAGAAATATTTCTTTCTTTCTTATTCATGTATCATATTTTTCTCTAAGATTTAGAAGAATTTTCTTTATAGCATTTGGATTACTCCAATGACACACATGGTGGCTATTACCTGTCTCACATTAAATCACCAACTACCTATATGCATGAGGTACAATTCAGCAGTTTTCCAGCTGAGTACATCAGCCTAAGATGCTAGTCTTAAAGAGGAACTAATACAAGTTTTTCTGTTTTAGCCCACTGAGTAGAAAAAAAACCTCCAAAGTTATTTCCAAATAATATTAATAATCTATGTATGTGTTTTTACATTGTAGCGGGGTATTATCTGTTGTCTGCTTATGTGTCCAGGGTTGGGCAAAAGCAGGTTTACATTTGAAAGTACACAAAGCAGTTTATTCTTGTATTATTATTTAACGATTTTATTAGTTTCTATACAAACAACTGTAAAGCTACTTTTGTCACATCCTGTATTCTTGACATCTCTTTCCGGTACATACATTTATGTTTATTTATTAAAATGTAGCAATTGTTCCCATATATAAAATGTTACTTCGCGGTTTGTTAAGTTTTATTATTTTTGTTGTTGTTATTGCTTTGTTGTTGTGTTTATATTATCATGTGTAGTTAATTGCTACAACATTTCCCCTTCTTTCTGGCTAACCAAAATTGGATTTGAAATAAAAGTAGTAAAGAGTGATGTATTCACCTCAAGTTTTTGGCCATAATTAGTTTTAGCAAGTAACAACAATCTTGTTTCTCACTATTAATTTCCCAGTATTCCTTGCAGCTTGTGCAGCAAAAGGTCTTGTTAATCTAGAAATAAAAGGCCTCTTAAGGTAAGAGGCAACAAGCGTTCATTTGAGATCAAAGGATATCTATTTGGGAAGCATTGATTCAGACAGAAGCTCAGATAATGTTTTGATTAGGAGACAAGGCAATGGGCATTTATGAGAAAGGGGAGGGCAACTATAACATCAATAGAAGGAAAGAATTTTTATTAATGTAGATAATATAACTTAGTGATGCTTATTCTAAAGAATGTTTCTAGTTTTCAGTCTGGTATCCATCAGTCATGATATCTACTTTCTTGTTATCCTTGCAAACAGTTCTTTGGGACACAATATTGCTTTAGGCTCAGTCCAAAGCTTATTTTGCCCTGTTTTTTAACATTTCAAAGAGTTGGCGCATAAGACATGCAAGCAATTCCTGTGGCATGACAGATCTGGGTTCTTCTTAAGGTGGCTACATTTATTATTATTATTACTATTTCTGACAGACCCAAGTTAAGCCGATAATATCTAAGTAGAAGTTTTCTAAGGCCGTTTCTGAGAAGGCAATTAATATTGTTTTTAATTAAGCTATTTCTTAATATTAGTCATACTTAATGGTGGGCTTGTCCTTGTGACAAAATTAGTGAAAGGGGACAGATGTGGCTAGAACAGCCCCATAGTTCCTGGCCTCTTCCATGCTTCTGCCTTCTTTGAATGTAGATCTCATGCAACTGTCATCTTTTGACGAGAAATAAGGATAAAAGCTAACACACTAATCATGGCATACAGAGAGATAGAAAGGGTCTGTCTGTCTAATGACATCGTTGAGCAGTGAGGCAAAGTGTGGGTATATCCTGTGACTGCTAAGGAATGCAGAATGGCATCATTTTTAATACTTTCAGTACTTCCAGTAAGATAATTAACGCTGTCTAAGATAAAACTTTTTTTTTTCAAGGTATAATTGTGATAACATATGGTACATAAATAGAATCTTAAAAATGATTTCAAGAAAAAAACTTGAATTGTATCTTGTCTGTATTTGGATGACTTTAAGTGATTTTTCTGAAAACTTGGCTGAATACAACCTTTTAGAAATTTCAGGATGGTCTGGCTATTGTCTACTCATTGCTAGATCCATGAAATTTAAATGGTAACACTTAATTTAAATGGCAAGACAATTAATTTAAATGGTAACACATGACTTTAAAGAATGGTTCTCAAATATGTAGAGCATTGGTTCTCAACTGAGAGCACCTTTGCAAGTGGCTACGCTTGGAGGCATTTTTAGTTGTCACACTGGGGGTCATGCTATTTGTACATAGTGTGTAGAGGCAACAGATGCTGCCAAACATAAACATTGTATAATGTACAGGATTATAAAAGGCGCAGGACTCCTGACCTCACCACCAACAAAGAATTATTCTGTCCAAATGGCAATGATACCAAAGTATTTGCAGAGGATTTGGAATGCATTCGTTAAGAATGTTAAGGGTCTTAAAAAGTATTTTCCTTAATTAAACTTTTCTTATTATTAGTCATACTTAATGGCAGGATTCTACTTGTGACAAAGCTAGTATCAAATTTCAGGTATCTTGACAGTGCTTTAATTGAAATGATATCCATTAAAACAAACTTTGCTTACATGGCTGTAGATGAGAGCAAAATATTAACTTGTAGAACTAATCACGGTAAAAATCTGAGATAACACACATAATGAGACCATCCTGATGTTGTAAGGGGCCTCCATTCTACTGACTAATGAAGAACTATGTCATTAATTTTATAACTTTATCCCTTCAAATTCTTATGATTCAATAATAAAAAATAAAAGTTAAAACATTTTTCATACTTTGTATCTATTGCCATAAATATGTTCTATTAGTTCGGTGATTAGTAATAACTTACTTTTAATTCATAAAACTGGAAGAGCTATCATAATTTAATGCAGATCTGGGATTAGAACCCCAAGGGTGGGGAGTCAAGTGTGTTGTTTATTTTGTAGTGCTGACTAAAATACACATGTCTGGACTCATGTTTTTCACAATTGAAGTTTTCTATCCTATTTATTTCTGTGCTTTTGTGGCTTCTGGAACAACAAAATATTCTATTTTGGTCTTCCTAAAATTGTTATGGTACCATACAGAGTATAAATGCATTTTAGTAAGGAGCTGGGTTCCATTCCCCATTCATTATTTTAGGACCCTGAAACCAGTCTCTCAGAATGTTGTATAATAGAGATTTCAATAAAGACTAAGTGATATTTTAAGGAAAAATGCTTCACCTCCTATCTGGCACAGAATTAGGTTCTCAAGAATGCTCACTTGTCCCTTTCTCTGCTTTGGTATTCTTTCTCAGATGTGCTTGTGATGATTCATGGATCGTGGTCATGTCTTAAAACCTAC
The DNA here is from genome assembly GCA_037038555.1 of Rhynchonycteris naso. Taxonomy (NCBI): domain Eukaryota; kingdom Metazoa; phylum Chordata; class Mammalia; order Chiroptera; family Emballonuridae; genus Rhynchonycteris; species Rhynchonycteris naso. The sequence continues at coordinate 24,082,646 of CM073000.1, forward strand.
CTTGTTTGGATTAAGCAACATCTGTTTCAGAAGAGAGAATAGATCCCTGATGTCCTCTTTTGAATCTGTCACTTTTATGTTATTGATTTTGAATATTCTGCTTATTAGACACAGACAATTTCCTTTTACTTGTCTGGACATGCTTTGAATTAAGCAATGCATTAAGACAAACAGACTTAGTTTAAACAATAAATTGGAATCCTACAACTTGAACTGATATTTAAAATGAAGGGTGAATGAAATCTTTTAAACTCCGAAGGTCTTTTCTTTATCATCAGTTGAAAGCATAACTGTTTCCCTGCTTTATATTCATAAGAAAATATGAAATTTACTATTATTACGTCCATTGGAATCCCTTCAGAAAAGATTTCTTTGTATTGTTGACTTGCGGGCTAATTTGTCCTTCAAACAGAGATGGAGTTAAATAGGTTACTTAGGAAAGTGTTTGCCATTTTAGATTGCAACCTACTGCTTTGCTTTTCACTTGAAGCCGTGCAAAGCAGTATGTGGCAGGGAATATTGAGAGCCTCCCAGCCAGCGTTAACCTGCTTCATGATCTTATACTATGCCCGCTTCTTTGCTGAGGATACTTTTGTTACCAAGAAAGAACACAACTGAGGAATGTAGGTAATCAACGTCTGACTGACAGCAGATGTGAATCTTTTCTAAAAGATACATAGCAACAAACCTTTAAATAGATTCCTGCAGTTCTTCAATTAAGAACAAGAATTCTTATTTTATCTTTTTTGTAGTCCTATTACTCTGTGATTCAAAAGTTAACTCATTTTATGCTATGTTTAAGTCTTAGCCAGTAAAGAATAAAATCTCTCTAACATATAGAGGGTTTTGAAAGGTTCTAACCTTATTTCACAGCACCAGCTTAAGAAGTTTGTTCAGATATTTTTTTAAGACTAGAAACCATTTTCTTCCCCGTAAGGTGAATGATTTTGAAGTTAAAATGTATGTATTTCTGGTGTAAACAGGTGCAATCTTTGAATGAAACTACGTGGGAAGAAAGCTTGGAGATTTGTCTAGATTAAATTCCTATCTGCTTTCAGATTTGAAATGACCCAATATATTCATTTTCAATTTCAGAATCACCTTCTTTGTTTGCAGTGATGTGGATTAGAGACTGCATACCCTGAGATTTTCTTTTTCCTTTTTGAGTATGCAAGTGACATTTTCCTGTTCATCTGAAGAATGAAGTAAACCCGATTAGATTTGTTCTCCATCTGGGAGCAGGAAATTAACTTTGAAAATGATTTAAATCTCTTGCCTGGGGAGGAACTTTTACTGCCCCGAGTTCAATAGTTCAATTTGACAGAAGCCTCTGCCAGATTTCTAATACACAGTTGTGTTTAAAAAGAGAATGAAAATTAGACTGCTTTAAATTTTATTAACTGAATTCTTAGACCAAATTTGGAGATTGTTAGGTTGAAAAAGTTGAGCCAGTAAACCTTTTAAGTAGACATATATTACTAGCTTTTTAAAAAAAAATTTATTCCTTGAGAGGAGGGGAGACAGAGACAGACTCTCACATGTGCCCCAACTGGGATCCACCTAGAAAGCCCAGTAGGAGGTGATGCTCTGTCCAACTGGGACTTTGCTTTGCTACTCAGCAACCAAGCTCTTCTTAGCACCTGATGTGGAGGCCATGGAACCATCATCATTGCCCAGGAAAACTCATTTCAATTGTGCCACGGCTGCAGGAGAGGAAGAAAGAGAGAAAAAGAGAAAGAAAGAGAGAGAAGTGAGAGGGGGCAGGGTGGAAAAACAGATGGGCACTTCTCCTATGTGCTTGACTTGGAATCAAACCTCGGACATCTACATGCCTGGCCAATGCTCTACCACTGAGCCAACTGGCCCAGGCATATATTACTAGTTTTAAATGAGAAGAAATACAAGCTTTTGTATATTGAGAGAAAATATTCAGGTATGACTATTATTCCTCATAATTTCTTCTTATGCTGTAAGCATAAATAAAAACAGGACGTGTAAGCCAGAATGTATGAAAATGTGTTCAGTTTTCATTTTGGTAATTAAATAAAGCAACAAAGTTATCCTGAAGTATTTTTATTGTTATACATAATTGTGCTGAAAGGTAAGTACTCAAAGACAGTAAGATGTTCATACAAATAACTTTATTTTGAATTTTTATATGAACACATATGCCAATTTTAGATTATTTTTACTTTCTTTATTTGCACATATCAATAATTAACACTGGTGATGACAGTTTCTTATGACTCTTTGTCCCATCCTCACACATTTGTATTTATATACCTTATTCTCTGTAACTGGGTTTTTATCACCTGGGCCTCTTTGTCCCATTTTCTGGTGGTAAGAGTCCTACTTTTTCCTTCATTTATTTACACTCATACCATTTTACCCCAATCAGGAAGTTATTGTTTAGTATGTGTCCAGCAGAAAATAATTTAGGTTAAGTTAGATTGTGGTAGCAAATAACTCTCAATTTTGTCCCTTTTTTTTTTGTCTGTTGCTCCTACTATATGTTCATTGGGTGTTGTTGATTATAGTTTTGCTTTATGCCATTTTTACTCAGATACCCAGTGGTCAGTTTTTATTGGAATATTATCAAATTTATAGAAGATAAAAAGATCAGAAGGTTTTCTTTATTTTTATTTTTTGTTGTTTGTGTGAGAGACAAAGAAAGAGAGATGAATGGACAGAAACAGGGAGAGAGATGAGAAGCATCAACTCATAGTTGCGGCACCTTAGTTATTGATTGATTACTTTCTTATATGTACCTTAATCAGGGGGGCTCCAGCCGAGCCAGTGACCTTGGGCTCAAGCCAGTGACCATGGGGTCATGTATATAATCCCATACTCAAGCCAGCAACCCCATGCTCAGACTGGTGAGCCCACACTCAAGCTGGCGACCTCAGGGTTTCGAACCAAGGACCTCAGTGCCCCAGGCCAACACTCTCTACACTGGGCCATCACCTGGTCAAGCATGGCCAGAGGTGTTTTTAAATTTTCTGTTTGGAAAATCATACATCATTTCCTCTCATATTTAATTGACCAAATCAAGTCATGTGGCCAAATCTAATGTCTATAGGGCAGGGAATATAATTCTCATATAAGGAGTGGTTTGTCAGGGAAGATATTTGAAATAAACACAAATAAAATACATTTTACATAACCCAGTACATATATGCACACATATGCTCATACAGAAATATAGTAGGTGGTCAATAAATATATGTTGAATGGATAAATGAATGAATATATTCATTAACAAAACATTACTATATGATATACTCTGATATTTATATTTTATTTTATTTTTTTGAATTGATTTTTATTTCATTTTATAAACTCTTAATTATGACCCACCAAATTGATATCTTGACTTGCCATTTAGAAACACTGATTAACAAATGTTAGACTTTGAAAATGATATTTTCTTTAGTCATTGATTCTGTTCTTTTCCCTGTGAAAATATATAAACATTTAACATCTTCTAGGTATTAGGTATATGGTAACATTAGTGAAATATATGAAATAATAATGAAGAGTTTAATTAGACATCTAGCATGCTCAAGGTTAATACCTACACACTAATATATAAAAGAAATAGATGAAGAAGGCTCTTATAAGAGAGGTGTGAGAAAGCTGGAATAGTTTCTCCCAAGAAAGTTATGCTTAAATTAAGTTATGCTAATGAATAATAGGTTTTTGAAATGTAAGAAAGTCCTGCATAAGAAAATTCTCAACAGCATGAATGAAAGTTCATGGTGAGTTTAAAGGCCGAATGGTTTAAGAGTATAGTCGAAATATTGATGGGCTCATATATAACTTGGAAAAAAGTAAGAGACATACAAAATTAAGCTTAGCTAACTAGTTGTTTGTGACATAAAAATACTTGGGCATTCCAGCAGGCAGTACAATTATTCATACACAGAGGTGATATGTTAATTTATACAGTTTATAAACATTTGATTATCTATAGGTATATAACTTTATTTATTATTGACAGGTAATTTACATTAGTTTATAATTGTTTTACAGAATTGTAGAAGTACCCATATATAATTATATATATATATATATATATATATATATAATAACATAGCTGATTTATACTATATTTTTGCTTAATTTTATGCTATTAAGGATGCAAAATTTTCCACAGTGTGATGTTATGAATTCATTTTAGAACCTTCCACCAAAATGCCTAATGTTTACATGGAAATTTTATATATTCCAAGGAGAATTTCTAACTGGAAACTGGGAATATACAGTTTAACGAGGAAAACATATGTATATATTCACAACAAAAGTTACAGGGAATTTGCAAAGATCACAAAGTTCTGAAAATCCAAGTAGAGCTGAAGAGTGTTGACACTGATGGGTAGAACAAACAGTACCAAAACAAAGACATAACTCTCAAATATATAAAGGTGTGTTATACAGTTAAATAGTAATTATTCTGTTAGTTGATAAGGATAGAACATGTTATAATGGGTTGACGCTGCACCAAGAAGTGTTTTATTAAGTAGTAAGGGAAAGTCAATAGAAGCTTCCAGAAAAGTGCCTTTTCATACCCACTGGAGATATTCAAGTAACAACATCACTGATATCTTAGAGTCTTTCTTTCTGACATAGCTGAAGAGCTACCTCATCTGTAACCTCTCTGTACTTCTGGACATTTTATTTCACTATTTGTAGTATTGGTATTACTTAATAGAACTATTGGCTAGGAACCTTATATTATCACACTTTAATGAAAGCAAAACAATATGCATGAATGCCCTTTGTAAAGTATAAAAACACTATAAAAAGGTATAAGAAAATACAATGAAATATTATTATGATCATATTATAACACAGTATACTGGGCTGATGCAATACTGTTCATTAGTGATGGGTTTCTGGAGCCCATGAGGCTATTTCAGGTGGCATGTGAGGCCCAAAGATTTTCATTATAATATGAAGATGTTAGTGCCCTTTCCTACTGTGCTGACCCTTGCTTGCCCTGATGGTGCAAAACAATAGTGGAGAAAACTGCCCACCCATTAGCATGAAGCAAGGCAGTGGCAGAAAACTGTCCTAGTAGTCATTGTGTTTTTCACTACCGTGCACTTGCAGTAAAAATAAAGTAATAAAAAGCCAGTTTCCCTTAATAAAAGCCTTGATAAATCAATAAATGCTATCAATTTTATTAAATATTGATGCTTAAGTACATGTCTTTTTAATATTCTGCAAAATAACATGGGGTGGAGGGGTCTTCTACAGCATGTCCGCTTCACACCAATGGTTCTGGTTTGTCTTGAGGAAAAGCATTGTCCTGGGAGCCGAACTAGTTTCTTTTGTAACTGAGCTTACAAACTATCCTATTGAGATGTAGGGCTGGCCTTTTCTCAAAAATGAATGAAGTGGGATTACCACTTCAAGAAAAATAACTCACAATATGTTTGACAGCGAATGCATTTGAGCTTTAAAGTGAAAATTAGAATTCTTTTAAAAGCTTGCATTTGTCACCATGAGCTTGCTTTTCAATTTTTACTGACTTTTCTGATGAGATCCGAAATGTTATTAATGAATATGATTTTTTATATTGAATATTAAAATGTCAATATTGGGAAGCTCTGCATAAATCAATGAAATAATATTTTCCAGGTGACAAACGCAGTAAGTAAAAGATCCATTTAACCTATAAGATAGGCCAAAGATTTTAATATAACAGTACAAAAAGATAGTTGATGTGGTTTCTAAAGGACAATTTCAAAGTTGGATCTGAAACTATCACTTGTCATGTTTTGGTGACTAATAAAAAAATATCTACAATTATGGAAAGGGTTGCTAAAATACTTCTTCCAGCTACTTATCTGTGCATAGCCAGATTTCCATCATATACCTCAACCCCAGAAATATACTGTATATCAACAGAATAAATGCAAAAGCAAGTAAGAGGGTCTAGCTAGCTCCATTATAGAGGACATTAGATTTGCAAACACAATACAGTTCTTTCTATTGCATTTGTTTGTCTTGGGATATTTAGTTATTGTTCACAAATATGTTTGGATGTGAATATGTTATGGTTTTATTGCTGTTACTTTTATATTAATAAATAAAAATATTTCTATTTTAATTTTAAATACCATAAACATCAATTAGTGTTATCATATCACTGGGTGATCTTTGGTATATTCAGTCATTTTTAAGACTATCAAGGAGTCCTGAGACCAAATTTTTGTGAAGCACTGGTACAAGGAACTGTTAAAACACATTTCTAACAGTATTCCATTATTTAATACAATTCAGACTTTGACTTTATTGTTCTTATCATTGTTCTACACTTGAGTTTATTCTCTAGTCTTTATTTTCACCATTCAGATAAGACAGTGTCCTTCAACTTCCCGTGGTTTTAGAATCATGACGATCTCAAGAGCCATGGTTTTTCTCATTGTGTTTCACATTAGCTTCAAATTTTTTTTCTTCCAGAATTATGTGGTAAACCAGAAGTCACGTGCTTAATATTCTGGTAAACCGTCTGGAGTCAAGAGAGGCAGAGAAAGTGATGATTGGAAGCATTAGCCAATGCCTTTAAGCTACCAACTGAGAAAACTACACAGAGAGGCAGTTGGGACAAGATGCAAACAATGGCTGACACTGGCCCCAACACATCCTTGTCCCATGTCACAATTCATGACAAGTGATTTCTGTCTCTCATATTTAAATAAAGACACGTCCATATTTTCCTATTTTTATTCATAACTTATCTATGGTGATCATCCAGAACAGATCTGACAACTCTGTAAAAAATTAGATCCTGGGTCTTTTTTTTTTTTTGCCTGTTTTTTCAGCAGTCAGACATCTAGACTCCTAGTGTGGTGTGGAGACACCTAGTGTTACCCAAAGCTGTAAAAGGTATCAGATGTTCTCTGCTCTGGAAAGCTCATAGATTTACACATAATGCACTTTGAATATTAACTTTGACTATTATCTAGATAGCTGTCATTATTGAGAACATTAAAGAGAAACTGTGTGCCTTGCTCCTCAAAGCATGTTTCTTGGACTGCAGCTTCCACAACCCTTGGGAGCTTGTTAGAAATGCAGACTCTCAGGCCTCATCCTTGGTCTTCATCAAAATCTTAATTTTAACAAGAATTCCAGATTATTCTTAAGGATGTAAGGTTTGTGAATACTCGTTTATGGTCATTTCAGCCCTCGTGGTCTCAGCTTGCTGCCTCACTGGCAAATGCTTACTCTATAAATACAACCTTTATCAAATGTGTGATGTTTCAGGATATTAGTCAAAATATTTTATCGGCCTTGTTTTTTACTTTTCCTTAATGTTATTTTTTCCCTAGTTAATTGAAATTAAGTCTTTAAGAATGCTGGACTGTTTCTATGTATTATTATAATCTATTTTCTTTATAATTCTTCTCTTTTGAAGCATCAGGTTCATCATTTCAGTTCCTACTAGACTTTTATTTCCTGGAAATTTTGATGTATAAATACTTTGCTCTGTGGAATTATCATCAGAGTTGGTGCGTGTTATTTTTTGTCTTTGTTTATTTGGAGATTCAGTTTTATGTGTCATTAAATTAGTAAAGTGTTAGAATGCTGTGCCTCTGAATTCTGTGAATCACCCCCAGCCCCTGGCTGTGAAGGCTAATATAATTTCCTATCATCTCGTTCAAGAGCCTGACAGAGAAACTGGTTATTTTTTGGAACAGGAATACATATAAAGTGTACTAACACATTTATAGGAGTTTAAAGAAGTTCCTCTAAGGCAGCAGATCTCAACCTGACTGCTCTTTAGAATTATCCAGAAGCTTTTAAGAAACTCTAGGACTGGGTCTCTGCCTCGGAGACTCTGGTTTAATTGTTACAGTGTTATTGCAATGTGCCAGTACTTTTTAAAACTCTCCAAGTGGTACAAACCTGGAACTGAGAGTCACTGCTCTATGGAGTGGCAAGCCAAGAATTAATACATCTTGGGCAGGTGCTTTACAGCATCCTCTCTCCTAAGAGGTGTACGTATCCTGTGCACTAGTATAGTGATTGAATTTGTCAGCTGGGCCCATCAAGTTTAATTCTGTATCTTTAAGAATTACTAAATATTTGTCTTTAACTTGCCTCTATGAGGGCTGAACAATGATCAGGAGCATAGACTATGAGATTAATCATATAAAGTTTAATAAACAGGTAATTTAAAGTTTATATGCATCAAACTAAAAAAACTGCAAGAACAAATACATATGGCAATTTCCTCAAACCTGTTCTCCCACTAAAACAGAGCAAAATACAAGTCTCAGTTGAGCCTAAAGACATAAAAACACAAACTAGCCTAATATAACCTGAAGTTATTTAAAGTTTTATTTTTTTAAATGTCATGTCAGCTCTTCATTCTATTTCATAAGTACATTGCATAATAATAAAATTAATATATGATGAAATATCTATTAATTAATATATAATTCAAATATACTGGATATTTTAATATTAACATTTTAAAATTTCCTTCAAAAAATTTCCATTGGGGCCCTGACCAAGTGGTGGCACAGTGGACAGAGTGTCAGACTGAGAAGACCCAGGTTTGAGACCCTGAGGTCACCAGCTTGAGCGCAGGCCCATGTGGCTTGAGCAAAAGCTCACCAGCTTGGACCCAAGGTCGCTGGCTCCAGCAAGGGATGGCTCGGTCTGCTGAAGGCCCGTGGTCAAGGCACATGTGAGAAAGCAATCAATGAACAACTATGGTGTCGCAATGGCAATGAGAAACTGATGATTGATGCTTCTCACCTCTCTCCATTCCTGTCTGTCTGTCCCTATCTATCCCTCTCTCTGACTCTCTCTCTGTCCCTGTAAAAAGAACATAATTTCCATTGGGAAACTTTTCATTATCAATATCCTCAGGTCAAGCCAGGGGATAATAGAGTAAGCTTTGCAGGTTAATTTTCTATATGTTTGTTAAAAGTACAAACATTTAAAATTAAAAATCAAACTGCCTTTTGACCCAGCTATCCCACTTATAGGAATATGCCCTAAGAACACCATAGCACTGTTCGAAAAGAAGAAATGCACCCCCATGTTCGTGGCAGCATTGTTCACAATAGCGAAGATCTGGAACCAGCCCAAGTGTCCATCAGAAGACGAGTGGATTAAAAAGCTATGGTACATATATACTATGGAATACTACTCAGTCATAAGAAACGATGACATCGGATCATTTATAACAAAATGGATGTACCTTGATAACATTATACGGAGTGAAATAAGTAAATCAGAAAAAAAGAAAAACTGAGAACAGCATGATTTTATACATAGGTGGGACATAAAATTGAGAATATGAGACATGGACAAGAGAGTGGTGGTTATGGGATGGGGGGAGGGAGGGACACAGGGAAAACCAGATAGAAGGTGACAGAGGACAATTTGACTTTTGGTGATGGGTATGCAACACAATTGAATGATGGGATAACCTGGAGATGTTTTCATTGTACATATGTACCCTTATTTATTGGTGTCACCCCATTAGAATTTATAATAATAAAATATATATATAAAAGTACAAACATTTAAGGAGAGGGTATTAGCTGTCATAACATAATACCACAGAATGGATGACTTGAGCAACAGAAATTTATATTCTCAAAGTTCTGCAGGCTGGAAATCCAAGAGAAGTGTGCCCGCCTGATTAGTTTTTGGTGAGAGTTTTCCCTGTGGATTGCCAATGGGCACTGACTTTTCTCTGTGCACTCATGACCTTTCCTTGGTGAGAGAGAATGGGAGAGAGGAGAGAGCTCTCTGGTGTCTCTTGTATCAGGTCATTAATCCTCTCAGATATGGCCCCACCCTTATGACATTATTTAATCTTTATTATATTTTTAGAAGTCCAATTGGCTTTGCTTCACCTTTTCTGGTATTCTTTATCTATGGCCAATCTAAATTCTTTCAAAATGACTTGCATCTTTCTCAAATCCATTGTATAAAAGCACCATGTCAGCTGCAGTACAGAGGACATGTTTATGTTTGCCCTCTCTAACAAGTTCTGGTGCTGCTGGTTTGGACTGCACAGCCCAAGACCTGGTTTTTCTTCTGGCTAGTATATGACTTAATAAACCCTTTCTTTTGGAAAAGCTTTCAGCCACAAAGATTTTTGTTTAACAAAATCAAATAAAATGGCTAAAGTAACCATATTTTAACCAACTCTAAAGAAATCTTGAGATTGTTGACCTCATACAAACAAAATTCTCATAACATCATCTACCTGGTCTATTCAGTAATTTCTCTTGCATATGTGTAGAGACAAAAAGAGTCTAAATTTTTCCCCCCTCAAATCTAGTCAAATAAATAGTTTGGAAAGATGACTCAGGTTTATCATCACTTAAGACAATATAAGGGACTATATTAGACTGAGAAGCAAAAGCAGGGAGGGAACTCAATCTTATTCTTTTGGACTTTGGTGGATTAAACAGCTAAGAGTGACCAAGGCAATGGGGGTGGTTCTCCTAAGAGTATGGTTTGCAACTATTAGTTGTTTTATAGACAAGTTTCTTGGATATGGTTGTTGAAAATAAGGGAAAAGATTTTCCTCCTTTTTTTTTCTTAGAGCCTTTACTTCAAAAAAAAAAAAAACTTAGTAAGTACTGTCTCCTTTCTTTACAATGTATGTATATAATCCTTTATAAAATTTAGTAAGTCACTTGTAGCTTTAAGACCCAGGAATGTCTTTCCCAAGGATCTAGAGACTTATCTTTGAAATGTAAACATTAAGGGAGTTAACACCCCTGTCTCTCAGTTTCCATAGGAGGGTAGCAGCCTATCTTTGATGGGTGCATATCTCCAAGTTGCAAAACTACATCTTCTCATAAAGAAATAAGAAGTTTAGTTTTTTTCTGGATAAAGCCAATTAATACATATGGTCACCCCAATTACCAGGTAAAGTTAAGATAAACCATGTGTAACAAATGGTGCTATCAAGTCCTTTTACTTGGAGACTAGTTATTGTTGATTTTGAAATTATATAATTGGTTATATCGGCTTAGTCATACCAAAGAATAAGATTTCTATCAGTCTTTGCAATCTCTTAGCAGATTGCCTGGAATGCACATCCCATTCTGGTTTAATGCTAAGAAAACACTAATAAAGTATTTTTTTTTTCCTACTAACTTGTGGAGAGGACTTTGGACTGATAGAAGATTTTGTTTTTAATACATTTCCTCAACAATGGTTCTCCAGAACTCCTTCTCCTATACGTGTTGATGCCAGGCTGGTTACTTTCTTGGCAATGCTACTTAGTGTTCCCAGGTTCCAGCTGAAATTGCTCAAATGTGGTCTGAAAAGCTACAATTTCCCTTCTACATCTCATTGCTCTTGACATATCGACTTCTCTTTGCTACTAGAAAATTTGTGCAAACACAGGGGCCTTCAAAGGTTCTACATTTCAGTTGAAATGTGTGTTGCAAGTGCCTTCTGTGAAATCCCATCTTCTCAATATTCCTCAATTAGAAGGTATTTTTAAACCTCCTTAATTTTAGTTAGAAAAAGAGTAACTTCTAAAGTTCTCTGACTTCAATTTTAAGGGGTAAATGTTAATTGTTAATCTTGGGTTGAATTTTAACTAAGATTGCTGACCTTTACTTTATTAATATTAACACTGATAAGATCAATTTAACATATTAACAAATGGAAGGAAGGTATACGCATTCCAAATAAGAGTAATGGTCAATAAAATATAGATTTACAAGAATCAAGGGTAATTTAAGCCAGAGCCCTTTTTACCTCTAAAAAGCCTTCCTCTAAACAGACTTTCAGTTGTACTTTTCAAAGTATATACCAAAAAAATTCTATTAAAATAGATTTTAAAGCTATTATTACTGAGACCCAGTCATAAAAAATACATTGGTGTGTGCTAGAGCTTTAAGAGGGAAGGGGATAGTTAACTTGGACCAAAGAGCTCAATGCAGCATGTGAAACAGCATTTTGAAGGTCATTTGCACATAAATGAAGACCTTGCTTCTCCACTGCTGCCTGCTAAATTTTGAAACATGCAGCAGTAGGGACATGGGAGTCTGATTATGCCCTTAGATGGCCTATTAAAGCGAGTAGTCCATCTTCTTTTCTATGTGGGGCTGTTTATGTTTAGTCAAGATAAAGGATTTTCTCTACCTCTGTGATCACTGCTATGAAACCATCAGCTTAGAGAAAAAAGTAGTTGTCTGTGTTATTAAATGCCTCAGCCCAGTACAAAACAAATCCAAGTCAAAATCATAAAAAGCACTAACCAGCCCCACATATCTAGCTTTAATATGCATGACAATTCACTTAAATTCAATTTATTGGGTATTTTATTAAGTACCTACCGTATGCCTTTGCCAAGATGTAGTTCCTGTCCTTCAAAGAGTACAGTTTCAAACAGAATTAATATTGCTATGAAGCTAAAGGGGGTTAATTTGCCTATACATATCAAAACCCAATAAAACACATACAGGAATTTACAGCAAAGAAAATAGAGGTTTATTTGATGGAATAACAGCACGCCTGGAGACATAAGTAAACTAGTATCTAAAATCTGGCTTCCCGATGGCTGCTAAGGAATAGATTATATATGAGAAAATCATCAATCAAGACTAATGGAGTTGGGGTCTTGGCCTCTTCTGATTGGTTAGGGCCAGATAGAGAGTTTGTTGGGTCTTAATGTTAGCCATGGCATTGTTCCACTTAGTTTAGTGAGGGTGTGGTTGGCAGGGTCATTCTGCTTTCATGAGCCTGGGGCTGAAACACAGCTGAAGTCAAGAGGTTACTTCAGTTTGACAGAAACTCTGTTATCTTCATCAGCAGACCTGAAACTTTTTCCTAAGGCATTTTCTTGACCAGAACCTGATGTCCTAAGGGCATAATGATTAAGGGACTGGATCTGCAGTGTGTACAAATATGGAAGGGTCCGGTGGAAAAAGAGGCTAGAAAGTAACGATGCTATTAGACTGGACAAGGCTAATTTGAATGGAAGAAAAGGTCATATCAAGGTGTAGGGCCAGTGACCAAGGCCACCATCACAGCCGCCTGGCTCATGCAGGTTTGCATTAGATTCGAACAATCGGTAATAAAACATCGGAGCCAAGAACTGGTGGGCCATCAACTTTAATCCTAGCTTGCACACAGAAGGCAAGCAAAAACACATACTGAGCTCCAAAACCCATTCATTCAGTGCTCACAAAGCTACTGACGTATCCGAGTTTCCTAGCATCAAAGGTTTCTAGCTCACCAGACTTATTCACCTCTGTTTCCCATCTCCTTCTCTCTGCACAAACTCTGCACAAACTGGCTTCTTCCTCAGCATTCCACCATCTTGGCTGCTTCTCCTCTCCTCCAAGTGGCCTTAATCTGCTCTCCTCTCTAATGCTAACCTCAGGAACCGAGAGAGAGCAAGCTCCCGGCCTGCCCCACTTTATAGTGTAGAAATCCAAACCTTTAATCCAATCTACAAACAAGGAAGTCTCTGATACAAAGTCACTTATCTGAGGCATAATGGGAAGATTCCTCATGAGAGTGCACCATGCTACATCATCCAATCAGTCAAGGGTGTGGGGAAAAGCTTACTCTTAAAACTTGCACGTGAGCAGCACCATCTTTAACAAAGAGAGCATAATATATTTTATCTGCCCAACACAAGGGAATGACATTCCTGTGTAGTTACAGAATGAACTGGGCAAAAATCCAGAAATAATTGTCCAACATTTCTTTGTGTAAAATGTAGAAATTTACTTTTTTTTCCTTTGGATGGGATGAGCTTTAAATGGTTTACATTTGCATGGTGGCTTTCTCTCTGTTCCTCTATTGTCCCAAATAATTTATTGTCTGTAGCATTTTATAGCTCTGTGATTAGTACATCCTTCCTTTATGAAAAAATATGGGTGATCTGGTTCTTTTCCAAGCAGAAGCTGAGGTTGATTCTTGAAAGGTAAGGGTAGTGTCACAGTCCTGAGTCACCTAAGAGAAGAAAAGTTCAAGACAGAAATGCAAAATGTCTACTTCAATCTCTTTTGTTCTGTTTATTAAGGAAAAAGGAGGCTGTGGAGATGGAGATGAACTCGGCAAGTCTAGGAGGCTATTGTATAAAATGTCTTAACTTTGAATGGTGCTCTCAATTAGTGATACCATTTTCCCTTTCTAGGTCAGGCTTACCTCTGATGGATACCATGCAGCCAAAAAGTGTCCTGATTCTTTGAGCCAATCAAACTACCTCTTCAGTAAGTTATTCAAGGATCTAAGGAACCATAGCTGCAGGGTGAATAAATGGGTCCTCATACTTTTTAAAATTTTTATTAAAGATATACTAAACAAAGTTAGAATAATAGCAAATGTAAAAGAAAAATTGTATCAAGTCAGTTAAATAGGCAAGGAAGACTTTATTCAAGACTATTGCAATAGAGAACAGAGATTAAACTCAATTCCTCTGAATGAAAAAATGGGTGAATTTTTAAATGCAGGGAAGGTTGGTAAATGTGATTAAGTGGTCTGTATTTGCCAATTGTCACTTATGAACTTAGATTATTACTCTCCCACAGAGACTAGGAGAGAGGAGCCCTATCTTCTTCCAAATTATATTTCAAAAGAATGACTCCTAGGTCCTTGAGAAAGATATTTCTAAGCTGTAGAATATTTATAACTCAAAGGGGCAAAGAAAAAATCTACAATTGCAAATTTTCTAAAGTAAATGTTCTAAGAAAGGTGTATTGGGCCGTATAGTAAGGAGGAAGCCTGTCTAAAGTTCATCTAAGCTCAAGGACATGTTAAGACCACCTTGATCACAAAGATAAATCCTTAGTATGGCTAAATTTTTATTCCCTCTTTTTCTTTCTCTTCCTCTCTCTTTCTCTGATTTTCTTCTTATTTTATTCTCTACCTACTCTCTCTCACCATACACACAATCTCTCTCTCTCTCTTTCATCTTTCTTTCCTGTTCATGAAACCACACTAATGTACATTAGTGCATTAACCTCTTTTCTTTTACAGGGACAGAGGGAGAGTCAGAGAGAGAAATAGAAAGGAACAGACAGACAGGAACGGAGAGAGGTAAGAAGCACCAATCACTAGTTTTTTGTTGCTGTTGTGACACCTTAGTTGTTCATTGATTGCTTTCTCATATGTGCCTTGACCATGGGCCTTCAGTAGACCGAGTAACCCCTTACTAGAGTCAGCCACCTTGGGTCCAAGCTGGTGAGCTTTTTTAGCTCAAGCCAGATGGGCCTGCACTCAAGCTGTTGACCTCTGGGTCTCGAACCTGGGTTCTCTGCATCCCAGTTTGACGCTCTACCCACTTCGCCACCACCTGGTCAGGCTACATTAACCTATTGTTATAAACCTATATTATCTTATAATGGGCATTCAGACTAAGAGCAAATTATTATAATTATAGATTTAGCAATAGTCAGAGTGTGTTAAAATGTATTCATCTCAACAACATAAAATATAATTGCTTTGTCATTTATGATATACTTGAAGTATTTTGTGGGATATAAATAAAAATAATTTTTTAAATGCCCTAAACTAATTTTGGTTATTTTATAGTATTAGTGGTTTGGGGAAAGAATGCACAAACTTTTCATTTTGGTAGCATATAATTTGTAAAACTAATGTTATGGAAATAGGCTTATTTTCTTCAATGTTATAAAAAATATTTAACATTTTCTTTCTCAGTGTTAAAATGAAATACTAAAATATTTTTAAAGTACAAAAATTATAACTGAGGTCCCAAAAAAGGTTTAATGTCATAGCATCAATAAAGTACATTCTAAGATGTCCTGCATATATTCTGTGGGGATTCAAAATAAGTCACCCACGATATGCTTTTGTGGTAGGTGGATTATTTCTGAGCTAAAGGCAACCGAGAGCATGCAGGTTCAGGAGAAACTTCTGTCCCTTTTAACTACCTAGTTGAATTTAAATGAGGGTTCTTGCCCATAAGAAGGGGTTATCAGAATAATCTTTTTGACCTATGTATATGGACATATAGAGACATTTAATTAGATTAGCCTAAGAAACATTGATGGGTAAAGGTCCTTCCTTCCTTACAGTCCTGATTCCAATTAATGTTATTGTGTGACTTACTCATTCAAATTTAAGCACACATTCTTAAAGAACATAATTTTTCAATTTAAAAATACTTTCTAGCTCATCTTGTTCTTCAGAAAATTTAATAATCCTTATCAGCCAAGACCTGGATGATTATTAACCCACTTTCTAGGTCTGGCAAACATAAGCTGGTTACATATGATTCTTTTTTTTTATTAATTTTAATGGGGTAACACCAATAAATAAGGGTACATATGTACAATGAAAACATCTCCAGGTTATCTTATCATTCAATTATGTTGCATACCCATCACCCAAAGTCAAATTGGCCTCTGTCACCTTCTATCTGGTTTTCCCTGTGCCCCTCCCCTCCTCCCTATCCCACCCTCTCTTCCCTCCCCCCACCCTGTAACCACCACTCTATTGTCCATGTCTCATAGTCTTACTTTTATGTCCCACCTATGTATGAAATCATGCTGTTCTCAGTTTTTTTTTTTTGATTTATTTATTTCACTCCATATAATGTTATCAAGGTTCATCCATTTTGTTGTAAATGATCCGATGTCATCATTTCTTATGGCTGAGTAGTATTCCATAGTATATATGTACCAAAGCTTTTTAATCCAATTGTCCTCTGATGGACATTTGGGCTGTTTCCAGATCTTCGCTATTGTGAACAATGCTGCCACGAACATGGGGGTGCATTTCTTCTTTTCAAACAGTGCTATGGTGTTCTTAGGATATATTTCTATAAGTGGGATAGCTGGGTCAAAAGGCAGTTCAATTTTTAATTTTTTGAGGAATCTCCATACTGTTTTCCACAGTGGCTGCACCAGTCTGCATTCCCACCAGCAGTGCAGGAGGGTTCCCTTTTCTCCACATCCTCACCAGTACTTATTCTGTGTTGTTTTGCTGATGAGTGCCATTCTGACTGGTGTGAGGTGATATCTCATTGTGGTTTTAATTTGCATTTCTCTAATGATTAGTGATGTTGAGCATTTTTTCATATGCCTATTGGCAATCTGTATGTCCTCTTTGGAGAAATTTCTATTCATTTCTTTTGCTCATTTTTTGATTGGATTGTTTGTCTTCCTGTTGTTGAGTTTTATAAGTTCTTTATAAATTTTGGTTATTAACCCCTTATCAGACGTTCTGTCGAATATGTTCTCCCATTGTGTGGTTTGTCTTATTATTCTGTTCTAATTGTCTTTAGCTGTGCAAAAACTTTTTAGTTTGATATAGTCCCATTTGTTTATCTTGCCTTTTATTTCATTTGCCCGTGGAGATAAATCGGCAAATATATTGCTGCTACAGATGTCGGAGAGCTTGCTGCCAATTTTTACTTCTAAGATGCTTATGGTTTCACGGCTTACGTTTAAGTCTTTTATCCATTTTGAGTTTGTGTTTATGAATGGTGTAAGTTGATGGTCTAGTTTCATTTTTTTGCAGGTAGATGTCCAATTTTCCCAACACCATTTGTTAAAGAGGCTGTCTTTACTCCATTGTATGTTCTTTCCTCCTTTGTCAAATATCAGTTGTCCGTAAAGCTGTGGGTTTATTTCTGGGTTCTCTGTTCTGTTCCATTGATCTATGTGCCTGTTCTTATGCCAGTACCTGGCTGTCTTGAGTATAATGGCCTTGTAGTAAACCTTGATATCTGGAAGAGTGATACCTCCTGCTTTATTTTTTCTTTTTAAGATTTCTGAGGCTATTCGTGTTCTTTTTTGGTTCCATATAAATTTTTGAAATATGTGTTCTATATCTTTGAAGTTTGTCATTGGTATTTTAATTAGTATTGCATTGACTTTATAAATTGCTTTGGGTAATATAGACATTTTAATGATGTTTATCCTTCCTAGCCATGAGCACAGTATCTTCCTTGTTTGTATCTTCCTTGATTTCTTTTATCAATGTTTTATAATTTTTCGAGTATAAGTCCTTAACATCCTCGGTTAAATTTACTCCTAGGTACTTTATATTTTTGGCTGCAATAGTGAAGGGTATTGTTTCCTTAATTTCTTTTGCTGACAGTTCATTGTTGGTATATAGAAATGCCTCTGATTTCTGAGTATTAATTTTATATCCTGCCACCTTGCTGAATTCATTTATATGGTCCAGTAGTTTTTTTACTGAGACTTTAGGGTTTTCTATATACAATATCATATCATCTGCAAATAATGACAGTTTTACTTCTTCTTTTTCAATTTGAATGCCTTTTATTTCTTCTTCTTGTCTGATTGCTGTAGCTAGGACTTCCAGGACTATGTTGAATAAAAGTGGTGAAAGGGGGCACCCCTGCCTGGTTCCTGATCTTAAGGGAATTGCTTTTAATTTTTGTCCATTTAGTATGATGTTTGCTGTGGTTTTGTTGTAGATGACCTTTATAATTTACATATGATTCTTATTTGTCAGTACTAGGTTATTTATACTAGGGTCAGTATAGCTAGTGCTCGACTTATGACCACGATTAGATCTGACAGACCGGTCATAACATGATTTGGTTGTAAGTTGAGTAGGCTATATGTACAGTACTGTGAAATGATGTTATCAAAATGTTTAAGTCATATTTTATCATAATTTTTTTTCATTATTGTTATATATTATAATTTTCTTTGTTCATTTTATGTCATTTGTATCATCTCTACACCATTTTGCTTCTTATTTTTACATTCATCAGGTTTAAGTAAAACACTGCATTACCAGTACAACTGGTTTAATATTTGCAAAACATACAAAATTACAAAATACAGGTGCATACAAAAACTTCTCCAGATGCAGAGCAGTCATGGCTAGCGATTGTGGTCATAAAGTTGAATGGTCGTTAAGTTACATAGGTCGTAAGTCGATCAATACCTGTACTAGGTTTTTGTTGCCTGTTAGTAAAGTTTTAACTAAGAGGAATCTAAATAGAGAAATGCTATGGTAAAAATCCAGGTAAAGAATTTTACTTATAAAAAACAAAGAAAAACAAGAAAGAATAAATGAACAGTTTCAGAAGTTAACAAAGAAGTCAAGGCCATGAAGTAGGTAGAAGTTCTAGTGTAACTAAGCCTAAATTTATCAGGCTAGAATTCACTTCTGTAATCTCTTATCTAGTAGAACTTGGCATGGGCCTGTCTTCTGGTTCTTGACCAGTTCTCTCCTAGAATGTTTAGTTCTTTGGGTCAAAGCTAAGAGTGATGTAGTACAGTTTTGTTTTTTCAAAGGTGACATCAGAAAGATGTTTTCTCTACCTCTGTGATCACTGCTATGAAATGATCAGCTTGGAGAAAAAAGATACTTTTTTTTTTATTGCGACAGAGACAGAGAGATACAGAGAGAGGGACAGATAGGGACAGACAGAATGGGATTGAAATGAGAAGCATCAATTATTCATTGCAGCACCATAGTTGTTCATTGATTGCTTTCTCATAGGTACTTTTATGGGAGGTGGGGCTACAGCAGAGCAAAAGTCCCTTTCCTCAAGCCAGTGACCATGGGGTCATGTCTGTGATCCCATGCTCAAACCAGAGACCCCATGCTCAAGCTGGATGAGCCCGCACTCAAGCTGGGAACCTCGGGGTTTCAAACCTGGGTCCTCCGCATCCCAGTCTGATTCTCTATCCTCTGTGCTGCTGCCTGGTCAGGAAAGACTCTTATACTTTCATGTCCCAATTTTGTATTTCAGTTAGATATTTGGAGACAAAATGACATGATATATAAAAGCATAAGCTTTGGAGACAGATTGCTTGAATTTGAATTGTAACCCCACTACTTTCTAGGTTTATGACCTAGGCAAGTTACTTCACCTATTTCCTGATCTCTCAGAGTGGAGATGGAAGTACCCACAAGACAGTGTTTGTCAGAAGACTAAATGAAGTAATAATAAGATATTGCATTGGAAATCTCAACTTGAGCACCAAGAGAGAAAAAAATGCTAAAATAATTTTATAAGATAAAGCGTTCTGTAGAAATTTCAAAGTAAGTTAGATAGTGATGTATCATATGTATCAAAGAATCAAATTATTAAAGATTGAAATATTTGTGAGCACAATAATCTTCAAGAGAGCAGCTACTGCCCTTTTTCTGCCCTTTACCACCATGCCCAGGTATAAGAGAATGGATGCTTCAGGTCAGGGGAGCAGGCTTCAATCATGACCTTATAAGATCTTAATATATGTCATGTCACTTGGGTGATACAGTAGACTGACATCATATTCTTACCTTAGAAATCTGGAAGATATGGCTTGAAGAATTAGGTCAAATTGAACTCCTTGGCTTTGCCCTGCACCCTCCAATCCTAACATTTGTTCCAAAAATAAATGCATGAATGTTTGCTGTGGGCCAAATGTAGAATAGTTGTGTTTTGAGGGATGTATCTGAAGAGGCTGCTTTAACATGGGAGAAGCTATATATAGACCATGACATTTCTAGGAGCTAAGGAGAAAGTCATCTCAGATAGTCCATTTTCCTGGACACAGAGGAACTTTGAAGTAACCACTAGTAGCCCTATGACAGAGGTTCAGATGTGGGAACCTAGTAATCACAGAGAGCAGGACATTATTTATGAGACTTATGTTTATAAAAGAACTTTCTACTTTTGTTACTTTGGTAACTTTCTGTGCCATCTCTCTCCCCTACCAAGTTGGGAAATATGATTATTACATGGAAAGGAGATTTTTAAATTTACTAAACTGAGGATGTGTTTATAATGTAAAGAGATGGCAGGGCTTTATAATGCTAGTGACAGAAAACTCATAGGGCTAACCCAAGTTTTCTTCCAGAAGCAAGGAAGAAATTTCCCAATTGAGTATGTTTCACAGAGAGAGGGAATAAAAACAAAAGTTGCATTCTGATTATATCCCAGCAGTCAAGCTTGTTCAATAGATACAGTACAAATGTAAGTCTGTTCGACCTGTGAATGGCAGATAAGAAGCACTTAGTAACTGTGAGGGCTTTTTTCTTTTCTTTTCTTTTGTTTTAATGCTTCTACTTACAGTTTCTGCCTAAGCCCTTCACATTAACCCCTAACATGCCTGCGGATTTGTTTTGACTTTTGCATGCAGGGCATAAAAGCACCTTTAACAATTTCAAGTGTTGCCCCCCTTATAAAGGTCCTGATGTTTGGTTTCCTGTTGCCTTTATGTTATCTTTCTGGGTCCTGTAAATATCCTAACCATTGATTATCTACCTGAAGTCTCTAAATCTCACATTGCCTAATTCTTTTGTGTCATCTGGGTTTCTACGTACCAAGCTAGTTCCTGATTCATGGTTGACTCCAATATTAAATATTGGTGTATTTTGAGACTCTTTACTGCTTTACTTTATCTTTCCTCAAATCCTATAGGTGTTGGGCATCCAGTCTCTGGACTGCATCAGATGCCTTTGCCTCCTGTGCTCCCACACTGTGTCTCAGCTGCTCATGGCTGTAGCCATCCTGAAGAATCACTTTAAACATCCAGTAGTGAAATTCTCCCCCAGTTTTTAAAACTTCTTAGTTCCTTAATAAAATGACATCTTTTGAGGTCCCCTCCCCTACCCTTTTATGTTAAAGTAAACCATTCTGGCACAAGTGAGTACAAAAAGTGCTTCTATACACTTTTTGATATGTGACCATCTGTATCCTTCTACACTGTGGATATGCTTATCTTTCCCTGTGGGTACCCCCCAAACCTGGAGGTAGGGAAACATTTCTTGTATTAATAAAATTCAGCTATGACTTACATTATTTTTTCACTAGCTTGGAGAAGTCAATGAGCCAATAGGGAGGGAGAAGGGCACAAGAGTTGGAGACATCAAGCATCTAAATGGTAGTCTTGACTTTCAATGGAAATATGAAGACTAATGAAACTCATTTTCCATCAGAAAGAAGAGAAGATGAATGTTCTTTCCTCTCGTGTGAATTGCTGTACAGCGATTGCCCTGGAAACAGAGATAGAATACAGAGTACACACACTGGAAACCAAAGTGTACATGTCTCTTTCTCAAAGGAGCCGATTTAATAAAAAGAAATGGGGAAGGCACAGAGCTAAGGATATGATAGAGGATGATGTAATTATTACTGACTTGAGTCCTACATATTTATAATGTGATTGGTCGTGATCCCTTTGGGTCAGTTGCTTTGCGAGCCTGCTTATTTTATTCCTGCTGACAAACTAGATGGGGGTCATCAAATATTTACTCACTATTGAATTGATAAAACTCCTTTCCTCTTAAGAGCTTACTGTGCTCCGCATGAAACTTTCAAATTGTACAAACTAACTTTTAGATAAGTACTTAGTTATGGACACAGTGAAGCACAAGAGGAAGCTGGGTGGGAATGCGATGGGTAATAGAAAGATGAGACTACCTACTTGATTACCTGTGGTCTTTCCCCATCGTTTTCTAAAAATAAATAATAAAAGGGATGTTGAAGCCAAATGCACTCTCTAAGGTATTGAACAGAACCATTGTTCAGAATCCTAATTAAATAACTCATGGGATGTGGGTAGACAAAAGGAAATATTTTTCCTTACCCACCCCCTACCTCACCTTACCATCCTTCTCTCAATAAAATCTCAAAACACACTTTAATTGTTCTGCACTGGTTTCTCTTAATAGCTCAAATGTGAACCCACTGCCCAACCCTTCAGTTCTCCAAATGTACAGATGGATCGCAGAAGAGAGAGGTGGATAAAAGCTGTTCTATTTCTGCATAAACTCCAAACATGAGAGCCCACCTTCTACCCTCCTGATAGAATGGGAGGCAGGCAGGGAAAGATGTTGTTTACTTCTGTGTTCCTAGCAAGTGGATGTTGTTCTCTTACTTCCGGTTCTGTTCTTTGGTGGCTTTTGAGGTCTCATGTTGTAGAGCGTGGCAGTCTTCCAAGTCTAGATGGGTTCAGCAGCTGCCAGCCTAATGGAGGAGCGCTAATTCAAATATAGTAGTGATGTCAGCACAAGTAACCATGTAAAAGAATCATCTTGATATAGGAACTTTATTGAAATCTTCCCAGTTCCTGGCATGTTGCCTGGCATATTATAGATGCTTAAGAAGTATTTGTCAAGGTAGTGATTGCAGCAAAATACATAAAGATGTTTTACCCTTGGCTTACAGATGTTACGTGGGGTTTCTAGCCATTCTAAGTCACTCAGATATACAATTTGGTCTTTAGAGGATCTAGTAAAATTATGGACATTTAGTATCAGTACCATCATGTCCTATTTAAATTTAGATTGCATTCATTATATTTTAGTCCAATTAAAAATCAATGGCTCCCCATTGCCTGTGGGATAATGTCTATACTCCTGAACCTGGCACTTAGCTTCTGCTGTCTCAACTCTTAGAAACTTAGCATGACTTTTTAAAAAAGCCCATTAAACAATGAGTGTTTCTATATTTTACTGAAGACTACGTGAATATTATAGTAAGAAAAAATTATTTTATTCACTTTTCAGTCTTATTAAGCAGTAAAAAGTTATTAATATTTATATCCATTAAAAGCTTATACTTATGAGCCTATAGTTTTGGAGAAAATGCTGAAAAATTTAAAATATATTGTATGTATTATCACCCTTAACAATGATTTTATGATTTAAATTGCCGGGCAAGTCAATGCCTTCTTTAAGGTAAAGAGAAAAAGTAAAGGGCTTAAAGGTGATCCTTGAAGGCAAATAGGATTCCAGTTGGTGAATATAAATGAAGAAGCCATTTCAAGAGATATATGCACAGGACCTGGAATATGCCTGACTTCCAGTGGCAGACTATTGGAGATTTAGTGGAAAGACCGAGTATAAAAAAATAAAAAAGAAAAAAAAAGAAGGCTTTGGAATTTCAGAAGCTAATAGTGGCTTAATGTACTCAGGAAAAATAAATTGACGGTGGCTTTATAAATTACACAAAAGTTTCTCTGCACGTTCTTAGTAAATTGGCTCTGGAACAAAAATCTCTCATTGCATTGCTGTTACTGTAGCTGGTAGTTATGTCACCAAGATAAAAGACTTCAAGCTGGTACTGATGAAATTTTTAGAATTATTTTCTGTGTCACAGACAATATGTTTGACTATAGTTTAAAGCAATTTTTTTCTTTTACCATTTCCCCCACTTGTTCTTTTCTTTCTTTGTTTTTTGTTTTAATTAAATTTATTGGGGTGACACTGACTAACAAACTTATAAAAGTTTAGTTGCACAATTCTACAACCCATCTCTGTACACTGGTTTGTGTGTTCACCCCCCCGCCTCCCGCCCCCAGATCTAGTCTCCATCCATCACCACTCATCCCTCTTCCACCTTCCCCCATCTCCCTCCACTACTGGCAATCACCACACTGTGGTCCATCCATGAGCTTCTCTCTCTTTTTTGCTTTTTGCTCAATCCCTCTATCCCCTGACCCAGCCCTCCTCACTGCTGTCAGCCTGTTGCTCTCCGTGAGTCTGTCTCTATTTTGCTATCTCTGTTTATTTCTGAAACATTTTCACAAATTGTGTGGAGTATTTTATTCCTCATTATAATTATAGATACTTTGCTTACATTTATTTTAATACAATAAGAGAATTATTTTTGTGTGTGCAAAATAAATCAACTTTCTTTTTTTTGTTATAGATATGAGTTGAGCTTAATGAATGCTAAAGTTACATTTTATACTAGTTCATTGTTTTTACTTTTATCATCATAACATTTATTAGTATTTAGAATGATACGTAATTTGTAGATGTACAGAATAAGATATCCATTGCTTTGTAAACTAAAGAAATGCTCCCACGAAGTTTAAATTTACTTAAGGATACCCAGAGAATTCCCAAAACAATTCTTTAACATATTTTTTGAATAAACAATACATGCAAACTGTAGAAATATCCTAGTTTCAATACTGTAGAGCCTTCTTTATTTAGCAATCCAAAAATTATCAGCAGAGTAATATCTAGTCATATGTAGAGTTTATATGGTATATACATATATGTATATTGTATTGCAGAATTTAAAATGTCTAGACTATTTGAAAATTACTCTTTAAAGGGATGCATCAATTACAATTATAATAACACAACAGTAGATGAAGATATCTGTTTTCTTACATTCTCATCCATATAATGTACTATCAACATTTCTGAATGGTATTGTTTTATAGTCTTAAATTGCTACTCTAGCTTAGGTAGAATCTTATGCAATCACATTTAACATTGTTTTCTCTTGTAGCATCTCGTATTTGTGTTCCAATCCTCAGATTCCTTTTAAACTATTAGGATTTCTTCAATATTTTTGTTTGTTTATTTTTCTGGAATCATTTTGGAATAAAATATAAAGTGTAGAGCTAGCATCCCTGCCACCCCCCATCCCACACAAACACTTGTAGCTCTCTAATTACCCTAACATCATTTATTGAGTAATATAGCTATTTGCTATAGCCTAAATCCCAGTATGCATTTGGGTGTATTTCTTGGCTCATTATTGTTCAATTTCTATCTATTTGTGAGCCAATTCCACACTATTTTAATTTTTGTGACCTTACAAAATATGGTAGAATTAGTACTGCATTGTTTTTTTTTAATTGTCAAAAAAAATTTATTTATTTTGTTTATTTTCCTATGAGAATGTAGAAACGTCTTGCCAATCACTTAAAAAGAATTATGGTTAGAATCATGTAAGATTAATATTTTATCTTTGAAAGAATAGTTTTCTGTAAGATGCTGTCATTTTACCAAATCATAGTAAGCTTTTCAATTTGTTGTGTTCCTTTATGTTCTTTGGTAGTGTTTTAAATTTAGTTTTTTCATGTTTTTTTTATGTTTTTTCTTAGATATTTATGGTTAAATTACTTTTGTAAATATGGACTTTTCTTTCCATTAATTCTTTTAACTAGTTTTTGCATGAAGTAGTGATTTGATTTATTACTAAGGTAAACTCTGCATCTCAATCACCTTCTTCCTTGCTGACTATACTCTAAAGGTTGTGCATAGTAGATACTTGAGTTCTCAGTCTGAACTGGAGGAATAAACATTAACCCATAACAGCCATCCTGTGACTGTGAGAAACAGACCTAGAGAATGTCAGAGACGTTGGAAATGCTACTAATCCACTGGCCCTGTGGTGGCGCAGTGGATACAGCATTGACCTGGAACCCTGAGGTTGCTGGTTCAAAACCCTGTGCTTACCTTATCAAGGCACATATAGAAATTGATGCTTTCTGCTCCTCCCCTTCTTCTTTCTCTCTCTCCTTTCTAAAATGAATAAATAAAGTATTTTAAAAGTTTTTTTTTTAAAGAAATGCTACTAATCCAATGCCCACCAATCTCCCTTCCCCTGACTGACCTCAGACTTTTGATTTTAAAGGGAAAGAAATTTCTACAGGACATTTTTCAGAAAGCATATATTTAAAAATATTTTCCAAAAGTATGGCCTTGCAATCAGACTATAAATAGCTTAGTGATATTAAAATAAAAATTATACTAATAACCGAACTGCTCTTCATATGATATATGTTCTTCATAGAATTAAGATTAGACTATAAAAATAGCATTCTTATAGTAAAGTATCTATTAACATTTTAGAATAATTGTTCTGAGGTAGCTAGATTCTTTTGTTTATTTAATCTTAACATGACAAAAACGAAAGCAGTAAAAATCCTAGCCAAGGAATAAGAATGCTTCCCCCAGAATTTTTAATTCAATGATTATTTTACAAAATTCAACTTGAAAGCATGAATATCATCAGTAGGCAGATATTTGAGAACTACTTATATAAAAGTCTGTCTTCAGTAATAAAACCTCACCTTTATTACTTTACAAAACAAATATGTATTTTTTACCTGTGAATCATAAAGAGGCCTCATTCATGAGGGTAGAAGATGTTGGAGCTCTGGGGAGAAAAGGCTGAATGGGTTAGGGCAATGAGAGCCCAGGAAGGTGGCGGAGGCGCCCTCGTGCTGCAGTCAAGTCATGTGGGGAAAACAGTTTATCTTTAGAGTTTATTATTGACAGACACATTGCATTAACATTTTGTCAGCTGTTTGTCATATTATATGCTTGTTTTCACTTAGGGATTCAGAGTAATCTCTCCGATAAAGAGTGCAGTAGTCAAAAATATGTGAGTGAGCGGTTATAGTGACAATTACATGTCATGACGGCTCTTGAAATCAGAAAGGCTGTGCGGCTGTAAAATCCCGGACTTTTACGGGATAAATTTTGGTTTATTAGGTCAGCTGCTTGTACCTCCAGAGCTGAAAAGCTTTCAGCCAGAGAAAGTGTTGCGAATGCCATTGCTCTTGTATTCTAGAACTCATCTAAAAGCACTTTTATCTGCCAGTAAAAATTTCCCATATAAGAAAACCAAACTGAATTCATCAAATAAGAAGTGTGGTTTTTCTACTGCGCCTGTACTATAGTTATAGTGCTAAGATGTTTTTAATGTGATAAAAATTATCTTTTCACAGATTTGTGGGTAGTGAAGCTGTTACAATCAGATGCTTGGACAACGAAACTATCCTGACCAATTAAATAAAGGAGATTACAATTTATTGAAGACAATGAGAAGAAGATATGCCTTTTCTTTCTTCGTTGTCCTATTTAACATTTAGCTGGCACTTTCCATTTGGAGCTAACACCTTGTACTTTTCGTGGGATTTACAAAGTTACCGGTAATTTCTTCTCTGAGCCTAGGAGGAAGATTTGAAGTAGTTTTATCCCAATTTAAACAAGCTCAGAGTGTGACAGCATGTCACAAAATATTAGTTTTAGTCTGTCCCTGAAGCAGGCAGAGAGGCAGGTGAACTGCCAATGTTAAGTGCTTATATAAAATAAAGGTGAGGGTGAGAATGAGGCTATACAAGACAAGGTGAGTTCCGACTGGCAGTAGTAGAGAACCGTTCCTACCATGGCTCAGAACCTCACTCCTGCACTTGACCTTTTATTCTCAGACTCTTCATTCTGTGCCCAGCTCGGTTCTGTTCAGGGAACTCTGACCTCAGCTCAACCCTTCCTTGGTAATGAAGGATAGACTCAGTGTTTGAAAATGTTGGTCCTTACACAAACTGTGAATACCATATCAAGACTATTAGCAAATGTGTGTGGTTACAGTACCAAGATTATAAAATATAAAGGATTATATACTAAAAGCAGAAAAGTAAAAATAAATGAGCTAGGCATTCAGCTTGGAGTTACACCAAAAAAAGAAAAGAAAAGAAGCCAATATAAAAGCAGTATGTAGAAAGAACCAAGCATAAAAGCAGAAAATAATTTCACATGGACATTGTAATAAGATAGATCTAAAAGTTTTTTTAAAAACATTTTTGTGTTTTATTTTTTTAGACAATAATACATGAAAGAATACAGAAGAATAATGCAAGAAAGGAAAGAAAAAAAAACCAAGAATCTACAAATAGATACAGAAGATATTAAAAATAAATTGCATACATCTGGGAAAATAAAAATGACCTAAATTTACTCAGAATAAAGTGTTATGCCTGAATAGAACATTAAGCAGACAAGTAAGTAAAATAGTGTTCAAAGTACCACTAATACAATTATTCCCAAATAAAGTGGTTTTATAGGCAATATCTTCAAACAGTAGAGAACAAAATTCCTATATCATATCAAATGTTTCAGAATGTAGAAAAGAAGGGAAAACAACTTATTTTTATGATTTTATAAGGCTAGTATTAAATTCACAATCTGACAAGGATAAATTCTTCAGATTCTTTGTGACAATTATATAACTTGCTATTTTATTGAGCTTTTTTGAAGCACAAAGATAAAGTTTAAATATACATATGGTTGTATATTTGCAATCATCTTTTCTTGGCCTCGTTTCTCTCTAGACCTCATTTTATACTTTAATTTGTCTACCTCAGATCTCTTATTTAGATATTAGAAAAAGATTTATTTCTGTGCTGATCGTGAATCAGAAAGCATGACACCTTTGGAGCTATCCACAGCGATCTCAGGCCTACAAAGGGGAAGCTTGCTGACAATGTAGCCAACACAGAAAGTTCAAAATGAACCACAATTGAGGTCACAATGTGTTCAAGCTCTCAAATCAAGCCTTTCAAGAAGACACCAAAACCTTTGAATTTTTTTAGATACTTAAATTTCTTTATTCTCTAAATTAGTTTGGTTTGGCTTTCTATTACTTACAATCAGAAACATCCTGCTGAACCCTGGCTAGACACCTCAGTTGGTTAGAGCATTGACCTGATATTCAAAGGTTGTTGTTTCATTCCTTGGTCAGGACACACAGAAGCAATTGCTGTGTCTGTTTCTCTCTCTCTCTCTCTCTCTCTCTCTCTCAAATTAATAAATATACTTTTTAAATTTAAAAACATATTGCTAATATTAATTGAGGATATGCTTTGTTTTAAACATAGCTAATCAGTCTTCAAGGACTGTGTCTCCTTACATGTGTTTGCCATAATATCAGTGTATTATTCCTTCAGTAGTGACTTACCTTAGTTTATCTTAATCTGTCTGATTTATTTCTCTTATCATAGTACCTTCTAGGTTCATCTGTGTTGTTTCAAATGGCAAGATTTTATTTTTATTTTTTATTGAGGAGTAATATTCCATTGTATATACAGAACACATCTTGATCCATTTATCTATCAGTGGATACCTAGGTAGCTTCTACAGTTTGGCTATTGTAAGTAATGCTGCAATGAACATGGAGGTCCATATATCTTTTTGAATTAGTGTTTTTGTTTTCTTCGGATTAATTCCTAGATATGGAATTGCTGAGTTGTACAGCAGCTCTATTTATAATGTTTGAAGATTGTCCATACTGTTTTCATAGTGGCTACACTGATTTATGTTCCCTCCCTTTTCTCCACATCCTTGCCAGCACTTATTTGTTTTCATTCTTCCCTCTTTGTGAAACAGATTCATTTCCTTTAAGAATTTATTCCTTGTTTTCTCCCTCACTTCTGGGACTAGGTCAGACATTCCTTAAGGAACTCCCTAACTCTTTCCTTCCTTCCTTCCTTCTTTCCTTCCTTCCTTCCTTCCTTCCTTCCTTCCTTCCTTCCTTCCTTCCTTCCTTTCTTTCTTTCTTTCTTTCTTTCTTTCTTTCTTTCTTCCTTTCTTAATTTCTTTCTTTCTTTCTTTTAGTGAGAGGGAGTGGAAGCAAAGAGACAAACTCCCACATGCCCTCCCCCCTGACTGGGATCTACCTGGCATGCCCACTAGGGGGCGATGCTCTGCCCATCTGAGGTTGTTGCTCTGTTGCAACCAGAGCCATTTTTTAGGGTCTGGGTATCCTTGAGCCATCCTCAGCACCTGAGGCCATTGAGCCATCCTCAGCACCTGAGACCAACTTGCTCCAGCCAATCAAGCCATGACTTTGGGAGGAGAAGAGTGAGGGAGAGAGAAAAAGGAGAGGTGGAGAAGCAGATGGTCACTTCTCCTGTGTGCCCTGACTGGGAATGAAACCTGAGACACCCACAAACTGGGCCACCACTCTACCACTGAGCTAACCAGCCAGGGCCTCCATAACTCTTTCTATGTGTTCTGGTGGTGCTTATAATGAGAGTCTCCAGCCATTTGTGCTAGCTTAGGCTAATCAAAGAAATCCAACATTCTTTGCAAAATGGCTGGTACAAGGCTGGATATGTGTCTCAAAATAGAAATCCATTTTTTTTATATCAATCTATGACATCAGCCTTTTTTCTGCTTGGGACTCTAGACTGGGAAGATATGAATTTGGGGCTCCCAATGACCATGTACCCAGTCATTCAATGGAAATGAATATGAGATAAGAAAGAGTAAAGACAATCCAGGGAAAAAAATGCAGAAATGAGGGAGAGGGGGAGTCCAGAATTTAGCATTCAATACCAATATTCCTGACATGCTCAAAGCAGCTTCATTATTGAACTTCTCTGTTCTTTTGGTTAATATATTCATTGTTGAGTTTAATATAGCACAAGTAAGGTTTTTGCACTTCTGAAATCCTAACTAATAAGCAAACCTGTTCAAACTTTTGTGTTTGAACATAAAGATATCTCTTGACTAATTGAACTGCACACCTGCTTATTTCACTTTTCTCTTTGCCATTTGCATTTTATTTTCTGTGAATTTCTCATGGTGTTAGGGAAGTTGATAACACTCCCTGTATACTCCCCATACTGTACTGCCTGCCATGTGTGCCCTGACAACAAACCTATGGAGGAAGCAACCACAGCTGGCTTTTTGAATCACCACTTGGAACCTTATATCAACTAGGCTCAGCAGACATTTCTTTTGGAGATGCCAAATGGAACATACTGGTCTGCATGTGAATTGATTAACTGTAGTCTCACTATCATTTTGTTGACCTTGTGTCCAGCACCAGTCAACTGGTGCGAGAGAGACCATGAAGGCACAGCATTTTTACCTCTCTTTGCAAATAGGTTTCTGGGACAGAGCCATCTATCAAACCACATTATCCATCCATTGGAAACACCCAGTTTCAATCATCACCTTGCATATGTCCAGCTTGGTATTGCATTTTACCCATATTTTTGTTTTTTACTGGACTGTTTTCATTTTTTAAATTCCTAGATATTCAGGAGTGAGCCTAAAGTTGGCATGGATGTCCTCATCTTCCTCAACCTGCAGTCAGTGTCATAGAGCACTAGCATTTAGTGAGCGACAGCTGAGGCCAAGTTGGATGGTCGATTTTATTTGACAAACTGTGGTTCTTTAACTCTATAAGAACAATGGGCTAGTTAACTCTCCAAATGTCATTGGTCACAGTACATCTCTTTATATTAAACTGTCCCTATTCTTATCTCTGACTCAATCTCTCTTTCAACTACCCTTCCACTGTTCCATGCATTTGTATAATTTTAAGTGACCAAATTATCCCTTTTAGAGATTGGTGTTATTCTATTAATAGCAGCTTAGAAAACTAATAGCCGGCATTTTTCTATTCTGGCACTCAAATCTATCCTTAAGAAACTGTATTTCAGACAATGGGCAGCTTCATCCTTTGTTATCAATTTCTAGTCATTTAACCTAAAGATATTTACCAAGGGCATATTCTGAACCAGACACCACGGCAAACAAGAAAAGACCACACCCTGTTGTCACCAAGCCAGCTGACGAAAGATTCTCACTTAGTCAACTGTCCATTAAGATTTTTGATACATCATTTAATTATAATGTATATAACTCTTATTTGTGCATACTTGGGACATTATTAAGCTGCATGCAAATATAAGTAATTAATTGTGTGAATAACTCTGTAAACGACAAGATGAAGAGGGCATTCATTGCAGCTGCTGCTATTTGTTTTGTGTTCTCTTCTCTCCCCTCTCTACCTTCTCTTCTTTTGAGGTGGCACCAATTTAGGAAAAATGAAAACTTCTGTAACAACCATTATGCTAACTGTGATCATTGTTGCAATGCCTGAGGATGTGTGAGTAATCATTTATGAATCACTATGATTTAAATTGGAAATCTCCACAATTATACCCAGATGTAATATTTAAAAAATAGATATTAAGATTTTAGAGATACTTGGTTAACTTCATAAATATAGTTATATAATTCAGATCATTCTAGGCCTGAACTTCTAGTTTCTCAAAGATGATGTGAGTCATTGGGAAAACCCCTTACCTCTCATTGGAAGACAGCTTACCTCTCTTGGGACAACACCTGAGTATCCTTTTATATACTGCTCACAAAAATTAGGGGATATTCCAAACTAAATATAAAGCAAAGTTGAGAACAAATATGTATTCCAAAACCTAAGTTATACTAAGTTTTCTCTTAATTTTCTCATCAATAATAACATTATCTTTCTTTGTTAATGAGTTTCCTCGGGTAGTACAACCTGAAAATCCTTCTTAACTAGCTATATGACTAAAATTTATGCAAAAGTACTTTTTTAAAAAAAATCATTTGGATATAATTTGACAACAAGCTATGTAACCTGAGTAGGAAAGAGTTAAGAAAATAAGTCCTCCCAACCCCAGACAATGCTGATGTTCTGCCTCTGTGCTATCCTTGCAGTAGGTATTTGATAGTAGAACAGGAGAAATTTGTTTTCCATAAAGAAAGGTTTATGGCTGTTTAGAAAGAATTACTTTAGTCACATTTTGCCTGGCATCCATCCCCAGAAGAATAAAATAGAATCCCTTCCCATCCTCTTTTGGGGGTATAATCAGTCACAACCACACACAGTGGGAAAAGAAAAGCTTATGGTAACCTTTCAAATTTCTGGATATTCAACTACTCAAAAATAATGCCAACTGAGAAAACCACCATTGAATGTGACTCCTTCTGGATATACACAAGTTTGTGTGTCCAAGAAGCACCTGCTGAAAAACAGAATGAGCAGCCTCTAGAGAAACACATATTTACTGAGGAAACCTGACAATTTAACCTATTAATATTTTTGATAATCCACATTTTTTTTTACATTCCTGGATTAGTTATTCTGCTCACAAGGCCTGGGGACTGGGATCTTAAAAATTAAATTATGATGGCGAAAAATGATGGAGACTTTTAATATTATGGCACACTGGTGCTCTGCAGAGTATCTTGGTAGGAAGTATGTGCTCCAGCAGACTTCTAAAAGCTCATCATTGCATGATGGACGAAGATTTCTTTGCATGGTCACTTGGATACATAAGAAGTTTGAGGTCTCGCAAGAGACCACCAGGGTGACATTTCCCTTTGCTACACCTTTTCCCAAAGTATTGTTTGAGGAAATAAATTTTGTAAGCTACTCTGAAATAAAACAATTTTGGAGTCAAATACGTTTATTTCTATATTATATCCCCCTGTATCTATATCATATCATGTTGTACATAGCCCATTAAGGATTTTGAGAAACCATGAATTAAATATATCTGCTTAACTTTGTTTCACATTGTAAAAACTCTTATTTTTGAAAGAAGTAATATCTTGTGGGTTTACTTTGGATAATAGGGCCTTATGTGTATTTTCTTTCTGATGTTGTTTTGTCAATACTTACACTGCGGTGTCTATGTGTCAAGCTGCTTTCTTAGATGAGGAAGCTGAGATAACAAGATGCTATGCTTACCACGTGGTAGAGCCAGAATTTAAACTCAGGCAGATTGTTGCCAATGTCCAGGCATTTGATCACTACACACCCAAGGTTTGACCTTGAAATTTGAAAACTTGATTTGGTAACGAATCCATCTGAAAGGTTGGAGGCACATTAAACAAAACCAAGAGACTGATGCTTTAAACCAGAATGGCTACTTCATAATTTACAAAAAATTTCCACCATAGAGATTAGAACATTCAAAGTCTATGTATTGTTGCTGCATTCTTCCCTCCTAGGAAGACCTATGTGAGAAGCCAGACACAGGCAAAGTATCACTGGGTGAGAATGGAATCAGAACAAGGGGTGTTAGTTAGATCACAGTTTCTCGTTCTGTGCTTCAGGGACTTTATATTTATACAAAAATATAAAACATGGTCAGAATATTTCCTTATTGATCCTGGCCCAATGCAGTGAACACAAGCTGTTGGATAAAACTTGGGACAGGGTCATGATGGTTTCATTGCTGAGCTTCCTCTTGTGCATCCAGAGCAATCAACCTGTCCGCTTTTTTCCCACTTGACCAAGCAGTGGTGGGGTGTTCTGGTCACAGGATAAATCAGAAAACCAGAGGAAAATTGCAAAATCAAGGCAGTACACCAGACAGATCTTGGTCTCCAAGAAAGACAGAATTTCTTCCACTCATAAAACAATTTCACTCACATTTCAAATTCAATACAGCCAGCCCTGCCTTACCCAATCCCATCAGCATGAGGGGCAAGATGTCATCAAAGCATTCAGGGGTTTTGTCTAATTTAAATGTGATCAGATAGCCAAATATATAAGTCATCAAGAATCACCAAATATATGAAGGAAATTAGCAGTGTAAGAGTTACAAAAACAAACATACATATAAATGGACTGAGAAAAAAGGAGAAAAACCTTTGGATAAACATAATTAATATATTTTAAGGGAGTTACAAACAATATTGTGGCAAAAAAAGGAATAAAGTGGAAATTTTGAACATTAAAAGTTTGTTGAAATAAACAGTGGAGGAGCTGGATATAAAATAAGTATAACTATAGAGCATATTTGTGAACTGGGAGATTAACCTGGGAGTTTTCCAAAATTTCAACAAATATTTAAAAAGGGGGATATAACATATAGCATGATAGGACAAACTCATATAAATAAAAGAAGAAATTAATTCAGATAAAAATAATGAAATATAAAAAAACAAATTAAAAAAGATGTTTTTTAAAAAACGAATAAAACAGACTAGCCTCTGGAATAATTCAGCAACAAAAAGGGAAGATATAAATAAGTTATATTAAACATGAGAAAAGATATAAATACAGATTTAGAGGAGATTAAAGTCTGTGCAATTTTATACCAATGCATTTGGAAATCTACTTAATAACTTTATTAGTTTTCTATTGCTTTAAAACAAACTATTACATAATTCAGCAGCTTAAAACAACAACAAAAATTTTTATTTTACAATTTCTCTGGGTTGGGAAATTGAGGGTAACATAATATTGCTTCTGGTCAAAACGTCTTATGAGTTTGTAGTCAAGATGTCTGAACATCTTCTTTAGAAAAATGTCTCTTCATGTTTTCTGCCCATTTATTAATTGAATTGTTTATTTTATTGTTATTGACTTGTATGACTTCCTTGTGCACTTTGGATATCAACCACTTATCAAATATGTTATTAGTGAATATCTGCTTACATTCAATAGATTGTCTTTTCACTTTGTTAATGGTTTCTTTCACTGTGCAGAACACATACAAATGGGCAACAATATATGAAAAGGTCAGCATTGCTAGTCATCAATGAAATGCAAATCAAAACCACAATGAGATGCCACCTCACACCAGTCAATTGGCTATTATCAACCTGTGGAAAACAGTATGGAGGTTCCTCCAAAAATTAAAGATAGATCTACCGTACAACCTAGCAGTTTCACTTCTGAGTACTTATCGAAAGAATACAAAAACACTAGTTCAAAAAGATATATGCACTCTTATGTTCATGGCAGCATTATTTACATTAGCAAGATAAGGAAGCAACCTAAATGTTCATTAATAGATGAATGGATAAAGAAGATGTGGTCTGTATATACAATGGAATATTACTCAGCGATAAAAACAAATGAAATCCTGCCATTTGCAAAACATTGGTGGACCCAGAGAGTATTATGCTATGTGAAATAAATCAGAAAAGGCAAATACTACATAATTTCACTTACCAAAACAAACAAAAGAAAACAAAAACAGACTCGTGGAAACAAAGAACAAACTTATGGTTGTCAGAGGAGATAGAGGTGGAGAGATGGGTGAAGTAGGTGAAGAGAAATATAGTCAATAACCATGTGATGACTGCATGGTGACAGATGGCTGCTAGACTTAGTGTGGCATTTGCATTGTAAGGTATATAAATGTTGAATCACTACGTTGTATACCTGAAATTAATATTGTATGCCAATTATATTTTAATTAATTTAAAAAAAGGATGGCTAAGTTTACAGTCACAAAAGGCTTCACTGGCTCTGGATGATTCACTTCTAAGTTGGATCCTCCTCTTGTTGCCCTGTGATCTCATTTCTTACTCTGTGGGTCTACCCAGAGGGCTTCTTGAAGGTCTTTACAGCATGGCAGCTGGCTTCTCTCAGAATAAATGATCTGAGAGAGCCAAGGAGGAAATACAATCCATTTTTCCTCCTAATGCTGCTTGTGACCTTGTTTCAGGAGTTATTCTTCATTAAAAACAAGTCACTAAGTACAACCTGTACTCAAGGGAGGGAACTTAGGTCCTAACTTTTGAAGGGTACCCAACTTAGAAGAGTACCAAATAATTTATGGATGTATACTGCTGACAAAAATTAGGGGGTATTTCAAAATAAATATGAAGCGATAAGATATCCCCTAATTTTTGTGAACAATATATTTTGAAACCAACACAAGAGCAGAATCCATCCTATCCCTTAAAAATACATATGTACATTATAAAGACCAGTCTGGGGATACTTGGCCATAGGGTCTTTATTTATTTATTTATTTATCTTTTACAGGGATAGAGAGAGTCAGAGAGAGGGATAGACAAGGACAGACAGACAGGAATGGAGAGAGGTGAGAAGCATCAATTATTAGTTTTTCGTTGTGACACCTTAGTTGTTCATTGATTGCTTCCTCACATGTGCCTTGACCTCGGGCATTCAGCAGACCAAGTGACCCCTTGCTGGAGCCAGTGACCTTGGGTCCCAACTGGTGAGCTCGGGGTCTCAAACTTGGGTCCTCCACATCCCAGTCCTATGCTCTATCCACTGCGCCACCGCCTGGTCGGGCATGGCCATAGGGTCTTATGTTCTCACAGTGATAGAATAGGAGGAACTATTTGATTCTGTGTTTAGTATCTACATGGTAACTGCATTTAGCATCTTTTTAAGAACAATATGTTTTAAATAATGTATACATGGGTCATATTTTTTCAAGTAGGGTAAGGGCAAATAAAAAAGAAGTCAATGATGCAAATTCTTTATAAAAATCAAGCAATTGGCGACAGGACATGTCATTATACCTTGAACTCCTCTCTAATATTTACTCATTTTTCCCAGTCACCCATCCATCTATCCATCCATCATCCATCCACCAATCTATTTATAAGCTATTTTTGAGAACTTGACGTTCACCAGAATTTTTCTTATACTGGTAAACAAAGTCAAGCAAAGAGAAGCCTTAATCACCATGTGAAAAA
Organism: Rhynchonycteris naso; assembly: GCA_037038555.1. NCBI lineage: Eukaryota > Metazoa > Chordata > Mammalia > Chiroptera > Emballonuridae > Rhynchonycteris > Rhynchonycteris naso. Next base: position 24,120,386 of record CM073000.1, read on the forward strand.
AATCACGGTGTTGTGAAAAAAGACACACATGGAACAATTTGTCAAGAAAAGGCTAAAGTAAATACACTCACAGAGATAAGACCAAAGATTTGAGAGCAAAGGGGGAAATGACTAAATTATTCCTGGGGAATATCTAGAACAAAACCTGTAATTCATTTTTCCTCTCTATTGTTACTTTAATTTGTTGTGCATCCCAGTTTTGTAAATCTCTATTAGAAGTAGTAATATAATGTGAGTAAATAGTCCTCACCTAGGGTGGAATTTAGCCAGTGAATCCTATATACACTTGCTTGATTTTTCAAAAACATTTTTAGTGCCATTCTTCACTTAGGAACAATTTATCAAATGCACCATATAAGAGAGAACTAATAGAATCAATCATATCAAATGTGTGTATATAGGTATATGTGTATATAATTAGATACATGAACCTACATAACATTTATTCTGACAGGGTCATATGCAAAAGTAAATGACTAGAAAGAAACTAAAAAAAAAAAAAGAATAAACCCTTGAGGATTTTTCTATGTGTTTCATTTTTGAAATTTGCTAGAGAGAAAGCACTTAACATATGCTATCTATAGACTTTCTCAGTTGCTCTCCTTATTAGGCTAATGAAGGCCTTTTCTCTAGACCCTTAGAACTGTGTATTATTTCTCATTTTTTAACACTGACACAGGTCTTGTTACAAGTCTGGAGTTGAAAGAAAAGCATACAGTCCATATAATGCCTTTTGGGAGGAAGAATGTGGTCTGTTAGAATAAACATAGATTATAGTATCATTTTAAAACTTATTTAGCTCAACATTTTTGTCTGTGTGGCACTAAGTTATTATAACTCTGTAAGCCTCAGTTTCCTCAACTCTAAAATGAGCATAATTACATCAACTTCTAGAATTATCCTGCTCTTCCTACACCTACTTCTTACTATTATATATGTTTGTACAGACAGTCACTATAATCTGGCTTTCTTTAGCTATAAGAAACTTTCATTGTTTTTTTTAATGTACATAACTCTAAATAAAGATGTTCTTTGTCTCCAGTAAGTATTTATTCTACTGAATAATGCAAATTTGTATCTCAAAGAATTAGAGGAAAGCTATTGCATACAAAACAACTGCCACCAGAAGACGTATACCAGAGAGACCCATGTTAGAAACTCTACCCTTAAATTTTGAAACAAAGAAACAACAGTATTTGGGCTTTTTCTTCTCAAGCAGTTTACAACATGACGTTTTAAGTTGTCATCTTTTAACTTCCTGAATTAACTGGCATATGCTATGGCTAATCTATCATCTTGACCATAAAATCAATTTATTATCTCATTTATTTATTTATTTAAACTATTTTATTTATTGATTTTTAGTACCTTCCTGTTCCATCCCTTAGGGTAAGGCTTAAATTATTGTATTAATGACATCCTGGACCGACCTCCAGAAAAATGGAATAGGGAGTTGGGGGTCCACTTAGTCCACTAACATTTTTATTGTAGATAGAGGCATCATCATGAGCATCAGATTCCTTTTTTCCCTTCAAAGAGTATAACAGAGTTTTTGCTTTGTTTTGTTTTAAAATCACAAACTGGTGATTTTGCAGCAGTTGTTAAAAGTCAGGCTCCAGAAACAGCCTGACCTTGGTTAGCTCTGTGATATGAGTTCAGTGAACTTGAGCAAGTTAACCTGGAAGAACCGCAATTTTCTCATCTTCAAAATGAAGATCACAACAAGAACAATAATTATTTTATATACTTAATATCAAAGTTGAATGAGTTACTACAGATACCAATGGCTCATAGTAAACACAAAGTCTATTTTACTATTTGGTGAGCTTTACCTACTGAAGAGTCTGCTGAACCTTCTGATTTACTCATATCATTTGAGAAATTGTAGGTGGTTATCACTCAAAATTTAAAACATAAAAAATCATAACTGAAAATAAATGAAGAAACAAGCAAGACTGTTGCTTCCTCATACTTTGTCTCCTCCTGTTCCTAAAGTCAGATAATACCCTTTTTTTCTCCTTTGAGAATCACTAAATTGTTAGTTGTTATTGATTGATAATAGTCTACACTCATTACCCACCAAAGAAAAACATTGGAAAAATGGCCCAAATCTGTTTCAGCTTTGTTGTTTTATTTTTACAATCACTTATAATGTCAGTTGGATAAGTTCAAAGTTGACTAATCTATAAAAGTCTGTGAAGAGGACACTTAGGGTTGTTCTAAGTATATTATGAAGAATAACAGTCATTTTTTTCCCTCCCAATGTCACTTCTTATTTCTCTTAAGAGACAGAATCCTGAGTTGGATAGATTATGGTTCTGTCTAAAAATGGCCTTTTCTTTCTGAAAGTAGTTGACTATAGACAAATATGGCTGTTTCTGTGTCCCCTACACTAGCAGCAGAAACATTGACTGTCAATGGATAGAGTGAGGATGAAAGTTTTAGGTGCAAAATATTTATGGCTTAAGAATGTGACTCAACTTATTGTTTGCTTTAAATACACTGAAGCCATGCCTGACCTGTGGTGGCACAGTGGATAAAGCTGTCGACCTGGGAACACGGAGGTCGCCAGTTCAAAACCCTGCACTGGTCTGGTCAAGGCACATATGGGAGTTGATGCTTCCAGCTCCTCCCCCCTTTCTCTCTCTCTCTCTCTCTCTCTCTCTCACTCTGTGTCTCCTCTCTAAAATGAATAAAATTAAAAAAAAAATACACTGAAGCCTCTCTTGTTGAAAGCTGTTTCTGCAAAATTAGGATATATAATTACATTATAATACTATTGTAGTATTTCATCTTTAACTCAATGGCTATGAGTATGTGGGGGGTGTGGGGGTTGGGTGAAAATTATTAGCAAGTAGCTAGCTAGAAAAATAAAATGTGATGATGTTATAATAGGAATTTTATACCTTGGTCAGGATGCTCAGTGGATAGAGCATCATCCTGACCTGCTGTGGTCATGGGTTCCATCCTCAGTCAGTGCACATATGTGAAGCATACTTGAGAGCACAACTAAGTGAAACAACTGAGTCGTTCAAATTGATCCTTTGCTCTCTCTTTTTCTCTCTCTCTCCCTTTCTTTCTCTCTCAAATCAATGGGAACATTTTTTTAAAAAAGAATTTTATAACAACATTTTAGTTGTGAAATGAAAAAATATGTTCAAATTGCTATTATTTTCTAAACCACTCATAACCTAAAATGTTTTTGTAGTTGATCAAGTGATTTAATTAATTTGACAGATATAGACTGGATCCTTAGCATTTACTAAGGCCAAATGTGAATTATAAACTATACAGGGTGGGCAAAAAGTAGGTTTACAGCCTGATCAGGTGGTGGCGCAGTAGATAGACCATTGGACTGCAACGCAGAGGACTCAGGTTCTAAACCCCAAGGTCGCCAACTTGAGCATAGGCCATCTGGTTTGAGCAAGGCTCACCAGCTTGAGCTCAAGTGACAGGCTTGAGCAAGGGATCACTTGGTCGGCTGTAGCTCCCCGGTCAAGACACATATGAGAAAACAATCAATGAACAACTAAGATGCCGCAACAAAGAATTGATGCTTCTTATCTCTCTCCCTTCCTGTCTGTCTGTCTCTATCTGTCCCTCTCTCTGTATCTCTCTGTCTCTGTCACAAAAAAGTAGGTTTATAGTTATAATTCAAATACATGATACAATCATTAATAAATAATAATATAAGAATAAAGTCTGTGATTCATGTACTCCCAAATGTAAACCTACTTTTGCCTATCCCTATATATTAAACATGTAAAGTGTCCCTTATTATTTTATTTTTATTTTTGCCTGATCTTAACAACCTTGCTTAGAGGCAAATTAATAGAAATCTGAGGCTCACAGCTGTCAAGTGTCTTGCAAAGTCCACGTAACCTACTGATGCCATGCATACAAGAGACCAGCTCTCTGTATGCTCCAGTCAACTTTTCCTCCCTGACTTCCCAACTTAAGTGGAGAACATTGGTAAACACTCAAGAAAAATCTCTTTTGTTGGGCAAGAGCTGAAATTACTAAAACTGTCAGTGTTACAGTGACTACTCTAATTCTCAAGGACAAGTTATTTTATTGAGTCGCTATTTGTTTTTCTTTTTCATGTATGCAGAAAATAAGAAAAAATTTAGTGTCTGTTGGGGTCGATTTCAAAACCAGAGAAATGAGAATTTAGATGCAGATATGAAACAACTAAGTCTTTTCATCAGAAATAATTGGACTATTGTGATTTAAAAATACATGAAAAAAACATAATATCTATTTTGATATATGTAACTGGAGTTTTGTCTTAAACTTAGAAAGAGTAAAACTAGTCCTATGCTGCATTTTAGACGGTAGTCTCTCTGCAGGTCTGTACACCTGGAATTAAAGACTGATGCATAAAAATAGGTACATTTCAGTCCTCTTAATGGCCAGTGTGGCTGTCTGCATACATATTCTGATAATTGACTTTGAAGGATAGCTATACTTTCATTCAAATTATTAATTTCATTATCTCAGCCATCATTTATTTTGATGATCTTCTTTTGAAAATGCTATCTACTATTAAAGTAATTGCCTCTGAATATTTTGTTGCAACACTGCTTTACAGCATCCCAATATCTTAGAAATCACATTTATTTTGATATGTTAGACAGCCAGGGTATGTGATTAGAATTAAAGATTAAAAATACAAATTAAGAAGAATGCTAATTTATTTTGTTCTGAAAGCTTATTAACTGAAGAAGTCTCTTATTTTGTATCTATTTTGAGTACCCAGTTTCAGCAATATCATGTTCATAGAACACCTCATTAAGTAAAGTAATTTAACAACAACAAAAAACTGTATTCAAGTGAATGCTAATAATTTATAAAAGTACAAATAAAATTGAATTTGCATGAAGAAATGTTTGCCTATGTCTAGACACTAACTAGGTAATCATTAATGTCCACAAATTTTCTAGAAATAGCTGCAGAATTTTATTGTTTTGTCTAACCTTTGGATTTTTAAAAGTACTATATAAAATTAACATTTTAAAAATAAGCAATGAATTCTAATTTTTTCTCAAATCACTAGCTTTTCTAAGAAAATTTAGTCCTACTTTAAATCAATTTGCCATTTATTTTATTTTTCTTTCGAAGATTCTCATAAAGATTCATATCAAATTGTTCACACATGGATACAGGTGAGTTTTTGAAATTAGGAAGAAATTTGAACTTTCATAGAAAGTCACAATAGTAAGTAAAAATGTTCTTTAAGCAATTATAAAAGTTTTGAAGAAAAATGTTTTCTACAGATGCTCCTGAACCAAACAATCAACAAATATTCACTTTCCCATTTGTGACACACCATCTTGAAAACACTATTTTGAGGGGGGGGGGTAGAGGATTGTTTTTAAAGGAATTCTGAAAATATTTTAATTCTCACATAACATTTTTTTTGATTAAACATTTAGTGGTATTATTGTGAATAAGCTTTTGAGGTATACTTGCCACTCAGGAAGTTGCAGCTCTTTTTGTGGTCATCTGATGACATATGTGTAACTGATCCTGAGTTTTTTTTGTCATGGATAGCCCCTTCTCTAATGCCTTACTTTATTTATATAGGACTCATTTATAAAATCTCATATGTATCTATCTATATATACATATATATAACTATATATATAGAACTCATTTATAAAATCTCATATGTATATATATACATATACATATATATAACTATATATAAACTCATTTATAAATTTCATATGTATATATATACATATATAACTATATATATAGAACTCATTTATAAAATCATATATATATGTTTGTTTATCATTGGTTTCTCCAATTAGAATATGTGCTTCATGAGAGCAGAGCTTTCTTTAGTCTGTTTTGTTTTATGCTATTTCATTTTCAGGAGCATATTGAACAAAACATGCATCTGTTCGTAAGAAACTCAGTCATTTTGTTTCTAATGCTGAAGAGCAAGGGAGCTAAATTTTGGCAATTTATGATTTAAAATGTTTGAAACTTTAATCAGAGTCAATCATTTTGCATTAAGGTTTCCAGTCTCTTTAATGTGAGGTTACTTGCAAAAGGTTTGATTGAAGGATCAAAAAATATAATAATTATGGATTACTTAGAAAAATGTTTGAAATAATGTGTCCATTGCTGTTAGCTATTTCTTCTCCAAACTCAACGTGTAGTTTATTTTATTTGCCTAATCTTTTCCAGATTAAAAAGAATTACTTATGTTTTAAAAATATGCAGTATAGTCATATGATTCAAATGTCAAACTGTCTGAAAATTTATACCTTAGGAAGTTTTCTTCCACTCTCACTTCTTTCACTCATTCTTCTCACCTACTTTGGTAATCATATTTTTAATTTTTAATTTATTCTACTAGTGAATCTTTTCACAGATAGACTTAAAGAACCTGTTTTATTAATAACATCTAATGATTTTTAATTGATATTTTATATATTCATATTGTATACATTTCAGGCAATATTTATTTTTTCCAAAGTTCCTTTTCCAAATGAGGTTTAGCAATTATAGTCTGTTGTTACTGGAGAGGCAAGTATGGTCTCTGGGAACTGACCTGAATTAACATTCCAGCTCTGTTGATTTTGTGAAATTAATCAGTGTCTCTGAGCTAAATTTTAGCATTGTGAAGTAGAAACAGTAACATTTACCTCTTAAACACTAAATAAAATGTGGTAGTTTTGGAGTTGTAATGCTTAGATCTCCCTGTAAGAGAAACTATCTCTTTCTATTAAGGGAGATATAGTATATTGCCCATCAATAAAGACACTACAAAGCTCCCTCTCCTAAAAGGCAACAAATGCCCCTTTTCGAGTTGCCCTACCTCCTCTCCTAGCTGCTAAACCAGTAACTAGGATTTCATTTCAGTATAACCTGGCTGGAGACAGGCTGAACCTGATAATGGAGGAGCTGCAAGAATTAGCATGTACCAGCTGGAATCAAAAGAGTGCCCTTAAGATTATATTTTGAGGTTGATTGATCAAGTAGGCCAGAATATAAGTCTAAATATGCAAGAATTCATTAAATTATGTGTCTTTTTTTTTGTTTTTGGAACATAGGCTTTAACACTATAACAAGGGTAAGGATACAGGGTAGACATAGGGGCTTGATTTACAAGGAATTGTGGGGATGGTTAATGGCATCTTTAGCGTCAAAACAAATGGACAGTCAATAGTGGAGTTTCTAAACATATACACACAGATAAAGGTAAAAATGCGATATCGTGAGTCTGAAGAAAGTCACTTCTATAAAAGGCATGATCTCTTGCTCAGTTCCTTGACCTAAACAAATTTTCTAATATGAAAAGCACTGATGAAAGAGATGGGGATTCAAACAAGGAGTATACTGCAAAAAATAGACTATGAAGATTTTGCAGTCTTTGAGGCAGATCTTATGGTGTAGGAGATGTCCATGGTGAATAATGAAGCAATATGAAGTTTATAAGACCCACTGGGAAAAATTACAACACAAGTCCCAGGGTTTCTGGAGCAAGGCTATGCCATCAGGAGCAGAGAAGTGTATTCTAGGAAACCACTCCTGCTTTCTCACTGAGCCCACTGTAGAGACAAAACAGTACCTTTGTTCATGGGGTAACAAATGACCGTACATTCAGAACTCTCCCTTATAAACTAGGCTCTGTTGGACCTGCCAAGTCATAAAATTGAACAGGCTCATCAGCATATCATCATAAGATGGAAATAGTACATTCTGGATGAGCCTAAGCAGGACCATAGGGCAAGAAGATGATGCATAAGCAGATAGCTCAAACTATTCAGTCACTCACCACACTTGCACCAGTGCCCTCCCTTCATTTGTATCTAGGGCTTGATTTTGGGGCAGAGGATGTCCATGTGACTAGTTGAAGAAAGAAAAATGCCTGAGTTTGGCTATGGATAGGTCAGTTTGAAATGTCAATATAAGCTGAAAATTGACGGTGGCTGTATTATAGTAACATTCAGGAATGACTTGGAAATTCAGTAGAGAGGGACATCCTTCCCAATGGTTGGAGCGACAAGGGAGGCCCCTGGTTATCTCCTTTGTGGGAAGGAAATGTGGCCTGAGAAAAAAATATATGCAGTTTCTTGGCTAGAGGCCAATGGCCTACGACTGAAAAAGAAAAGGATTAGAGTAAGGAAGACAAGGTAGTCTGGAGTAGAAGTGTGTGAAGAGGCATATGTGAGAGGATGCAGAGCTTGAAGACTTTTGTATTGTGAAGTCAACATCCATTAGAAATCTTTCCACTGCAGAGTTACTGAATAACCAAATAGACAAAATTATATGGCTAATGACTTAAAGTTGGCCTTTGTCATCAACTACCCCAGAACTAGCATGATGAGCATATGAGCAGAGTAGTCATAGTAGCAGAAATGGAGGCTATTCATTTTTCCTATAGCAAGGATTCCCACTCACCAAGGCTGACTCATTTACTACTACTTCTGATGGTTCAACATTCCATACATAGATACCAAGTGAACACTTGTTAACAATTTAATTACACTGGGGTTGCTTCATTAAAATGGCCAGGAGTTCACTTTCATAGGGATAGATAGCTATTATGAGAATGGGCACACTTATTAATGTGATTTTTCTTCCTATAGAGCTTTAGTCAGCACTATGTCTGGAGGCTTACTAAAAGCTTGACGCATAGGCATTGAATCCCTCATAACATCATCTAAAAGGAAAACCACTTCATAACAAATTCAGTTCAGGGACAGACCAATGATTGAATCACATGCTATACCATTCAGAATGCTGGAATGGCTTTCTAATGGAGTGCTAGCTTGCTGGCAATTCTGTGCAAAGATGGGTTGCCATACTTCAGGACATAATATACACACTAAGTCATAGATAGAAGTAGGAAGAATACACGGGACCAAGTACCAGCAAGTGAAAAAAGAGTGGTGCCATCCACCATCTATTTTATCTCTAATGACCCTCTGTAGGACTTTCTAAATAAAAGGAGAATTGGTAATGCTTACCTCATCACTTTTGCGTTTGTTTCACAAGAATGAAGTATTTATGTCACTGCTATGTCAATTTTGGATTTAGAATTTATTTTATCACATTTTCTCTATGGATTGTTTTATATACTTGTAAAATATATGTATTTTAGACATCTGGTTAACAAAAAATATGCAGAAGAAATTGTTTCTATTTAAGTTGATGTCAATATCAGGCTAAACACTGATTTTTTATTTTAATTTTACTTATTAATTTTAGAGAGAGGAAGGGAGAGAGAGATAGGAACATTGATCTATTCTTGTTTGTGCCCTGATAGGGATTGAACCAGCAACATCTGCACTTTGGGTCGGCGCTCTGACCAACAAAGCTATCTGGTTGGGGCTAAATGTTGATTTCTTTAGAAAAATATGTTGTTGTGTTTGGTTGCCTTCTGATGAGTATCCTCTTGTAAAGAACTCACAACCATACTGTAGCCCTTGCTGAGTAACTGTAAACATTCAACCACATGAACTTTTACTTTGTGGCCAAAGTCACATATCTAGTCCTCTGTTCTCTCTCTCTCTCCAGCTTGATTTGGAATTTAAGCTGTCTGCTGAAGATTCTACCACAAGAACCTAGAGTAGTTCAAATTAATTCTGTTATGCAACAAAGAATTTGGCTGTGTCTTGTCTTTATCTCTGGTCCTCTAAATCCTTGGATTTCTCATGTAATAAGAATGTCTTTGTTATTTATGGGTGTGCCTTTTGGGCCATACCTAACTTTATGCTAAGGTGATGATACTCCTGTTGTGCCTCTGGACAGTTTTTGCTAATAGAAGTCAAAATAGAGGCTGGCCATGCCAGAGAAACCAGTTTTATGATCCAAGCAGAGTATTTCAACTGGTGTGACACAAGAATTTTTGAAACATGCACTGCCTATTTAGTCAGGTGTATTGCCTTCTTTTCCCTTAGACTGTCAAATAAAAAAAAAATGACAACAGTCAACACAATAGCCATCCACTGAGAATGAATCAAAATTATACTTTTTTTTGTCAGTTTGGCAAAATATATTTTTTAATGTGCCACAGAATTTTAGTAATTATTTTATGTTGCCATGAGATGAAAAACATTGAACATTGCTGTACGAGAGGTTTGGGACTTTGAGTTCTGTGATGTCATCCTAGCTTTTGAGGAGAAAGGGGGTTGGTGATTGAGTATAATTTCATAGCCAATGACTAAAAAAAATCATGTCTCTGTAATAAAACTTCAATAAAAATTCTGTACAATGATGCTTAGTTCAACTTCCTGGCTGTTGAAACACACTGATCTACTGAAAGGGTGATATACCTTGAGCACATAGAACCTTCGTGTTTGGGAAGCTTCCCGTTCTTTCCCCATATACATTTATTTCTTCATTTAGTTGGTCCTGATTTTTATCCTGTATAATAAAACTTTAGTGCTTTTCTGAATTCTCTGAATCATTCTGGTGAATTAGAAAACTAAGGAAAGTTCCAAATTTGTAGCCAGCTGGTCCCCAGTGTGAGTGATCTGGGAACCCTATTCTGTGACTGGGCAATCTTGTGGAGGACTGTGCCCTTAACTCATGAAAGCTGACCAAGTTGGGTGGATAGTATCAGAACTTCATTGCACATTCTTTAAATCCTAAAGGTAACATGATTTCCCCTAACAGCCAACCAACATGTCCATTGAACTTTTTATTTCTTTTCCTGCATCATCAGCCGTTCAGTCCAATTTCTTTTTCCTACAAACAGCATTCATGTGCATCTTCTTCAGTTCAGTACAATTTAAACTGGTTTGTCTCCATTACGGTCTATTACATATTGTACTGTCCTTTATCCTACCCTCAGGCTCAAACATCTCCTTCAGAAATGTCTTTCTAGTGCCCTCTGCAACATCTCTCAAATAGCAGGCATTTATTTATTTGTTGGTTAACTGTCTCCCTGCTGTTCAAGCTCTATAGCTCCAAAGATTATTCCTTCCATATCTCTTTAACTGTATCCTCACTTAACTTCCATAACGAGTCTTTCCTTTTAACCCAGTTGCTTTACTTATTGCTTTGTTCCCAAAAAAACAATGGGTCCGTCTCCATTTCGTTGAACAAACTGCATGTCCGAAGTGCTTATTTTCCCCTCTGCTTGTCTAAGCTCCACCTCCATGAGCCTTCTTGGACCTCCTTGGATCCATTCCTCAGGGATTTCTCTCACCTCTGTATTCTCAGTACATCTATGCTTACAAAATGTATTGTGTGTAGTTCTCATTTGTTTCTTAGTGTAAGCCACCTGGGATTTTTACTTATTTTTTTTTATTGTTTCAGGTTCTTTTGGAAACGATACCATGGTGTTTTGAGAACAGGTAAATGTAATACCAGTCTGTGTGTGTGTGTGTGTGTGTGTATGTGTGTTTGTGTGTGTATGCTTAAGGACTAACATGTAAAACATGCATAAACTTTTCATCTTTCATATAGATTTTATTTTATTCTGTCTAATCAGTACAAGCAACTAGGTCTTATCTATAAAACAATAAAGATGAGGAAAATAACTTAGCTACTAATTCTGAAGCAGTTCTAATCAAGCCAATAGTTTAATATCTTTGAAATTTCAGAGGTAATATTGTCCTTACTGTACTGCTCATAGCTAGAATGATAGAGAAACTAATATTCATTTGCTATTTATCAACAGGGCATGTGTGATTTTTTTTCCACTTATTTATTCTAATGTAAAGTTTTCTTACTTGGATTTCCTAAGTCAATAAGGCTCACATTTCCCATTATGGAACCAAGTAAAAAATGAACCAATAAGCATAATACTGCAGCCCTCACTGTTTCCAAACATGGAAGAAACTATTCCTCAAATGTTAGTTAAGCAACATAGTATTTTAAAGCAGTTTTGCAAGCCTTAATTTGGCATATATTCTTATACTACCTGCATGCTCATATGTAATTGAAGTCTAAATATTGGCATTCTTTAAGTTTCTTATTTTGTGGCAAAGAAAAGAAAAGCAAGACTCCATTCTGACTAATTAAGATGAGTACACAATTCAGCATTCAGTTGAGAGACATGCCTTGGGAAGAAATGGCTTTATTGTGAGAAAACATAATCTTATTAAAAAATCAAATCCTGGAAATGACTTCAGGGAGTTTACTAAGACTTTGGGCAAATGCGTGCAGGGACATGAGGCCTACATTTGTTTTAAGGAGGTTTACATGTTCTAAAAGTGACTGATCAATAATAATACTAGGATGTTATAAAGCTGAATTTCAAAGTCCAGCAAATCTAGTCTGTGAATAAAGATGAATGTGATTGAAAATAAAGATAAAGAGAATAGTGAAAACTTACTTCTCTGGCAAGCCTTATTTAATAAATTTCAAATTGCCTTGTAAGATCCCGCAGTGTTTTTACTTACTGCATTGGAAATACATTTGTTCAGATCTTGCTTTGTCACATATAATCTTGTAATGGTTCCATTACCTACACCTCAGTTAATAGTTTCTCTCCAATAGTACTTTCAACCATTTACAGGTTTTTGGATCAATACATATTTAAAAATAGTAGGGCAGCCTGACCAGGTGGTGGTGCAGTGGATAGAGCATTGGACTGGGATGTGGATAACTCAGGTTCGAGATCCCGAGCTCACTAGCTTGAGCATGGGACCATCTGGCTTGAGCAAAAGCTCGCCAGCTTAGACCCAAGGTCGCTGGCTCCAGCAAGGGGTTACTCAGTCTGCTGAAGGCCCGGGGTCAAGTCACATGTGAGAAAGCAATCAATGAACAACTAAGGTGTTGCGATGGCAACAAAAAACTAATGATTGATGCTTCTCACCTCTCTCTGTTCCTGTCTGTCTGTCCCTATCTATCCCTCTCTCTGACTCTCTCTCTGTCCCTGTAAAAAAATAAATTAAAAAAAAAAATCAAAGTCACTATTTCTGACACCCTTTAAAAACAGTAGGGCATTTTAAAATTAACTCCTATCCAGAGGAGGATTTAACAGTGGGCGAACTGGGCACGTGCCCTGGGCTCCAACTTCTGAAGGGCCCTGCAAAACCCCAACTTTACACTTTTCTCTAATGACACCAAGTTTGGTTTTGTATGTGCAATTTTAACATTAATAGTACATAATATTTTTATTTATTTAAAAATATGGTTAACGTGTATTTTTATTTTCCATCTCTCTTTTATAAAAGGGCCCAATATTTTCTTCTGCACCTGGGGCCTCAACCAACCTTAATTCACCTCTGCTCCTATCCGCTCAAAGGGACAACACAACTATGTACTTACATAACGGTTTATAAAATGAGATGGTGACTGAAAAGTTCAGTTACTTTTACTGTTGTAGTCTTGCCTTTTGAATCAGTTTTTAAACATTATTTTTCACCAGCAAGAGATCAGTAGTAGACAGAAATGTAGACATGTACATATTTTAAGCACTTGTTTATTTTCAAATTTAACAGATGCATGATAGGGTTTGGTCACTGAGGATCATACTTGGACCAAAGTTGATATCAGGAATGAAAGGTAGAGCTAAAACGTGGATGAATGATTGCTTTCTGATGAAGGCCCCAGCTCCAAATACCAGAGGTTCCAGTGTCTTCCATTGTGACCAGGATTGTCTTTGAAAGAAAATACCTGAAACCAAACCAGATATACGTGACTGAGAAAGGCTTTTTGGGAAATTTCTCACATGCAATGAAAGGTTATATCATGGCAACAGTATGGTACATGCTTACTGAGTGGAGTAAATTATGAAATGATGTCTGAAATGAAGAATTGTTAGAATAGGTACTAATGGAATTAGATTTCTGTCTTAGAGTCCCTTAGACATTGGGCCAAAGAAGAGAGTGGCCAGGACACAGTGGCAAGAGAGGTGAGCAGGGAAGAGATCTAATCATATCACCAAAAGGAAAGAACTGGGGCTCTAAATAAAGAGGACAGGCCCTTGTCAGTTAGCTCGATGATAGAGCGCTGGCCAGTGTGGATGTCCCGGATTCAATTCCCAGCCAGGGCACAGTAGAGAAGCACCCCTCTGCTTCTCCACCATTCCCCATCTCTTTTCTATCTCTCTCTTTCTCTTCCCTTCCCGCAGCCAAGTCTCCATCGGAGCAAAGTTGGCTCAGACACTGAGGATGGCTCCATGGCCCCCGCCACTGGCGCTAGAGTAGCTCCGGTTGCAATAGAGCAGTGCCCAGATGGGCAGAGCATTGCCCCCTGGTGGGCATGCCGGGTGGATTCAGGTTGGGTGAATGTGGGACTCTGCCTATCTGCCTCCCTGCTTCTCACTTCAGAAAACTACAAAATATAAAAAATAAAAGAAAAGAACATAAGCATGAACAGGCAGTGGCACAGCAGATGGAGCATCGAACTGGGATGCAGAGGACCCAGGTTTAAAATCATGAGGTTGCCAACTTAAGCGCGGGCTCATTTAGCTTGAGTGCTAGGTCGCTGGCTTGAGTGTGGGATCATAGACATGACCCCATGGTCGCTGGCTAGAGCCGAAAGGTTGTTGGCTTGAAGCCCAAGGTTGCTGGTTTGAGACCAAGGTCACTGGCTTGAGCAAGGCATCACTCTTTCTGCTTTAGTCCCCCCAGGTCAGGGCACATATGAGAAAGCAATCAATGAACAACTAAGGAGAATAAGGAGCCACAACAAAAAACTGATGCTTCTCATCTCTCTCCCTTCCTGCCGGTCTGTCCCTATCTGTCCCTTTCTCTGTCTCTGTCTCTGTCACACACACACAAAATAAATAAAGAACATAAGCTATCCCAAATAATGATAGTTTGGAGTTTAGTTCATGTTTCTAGGTGCTGAGTTTAGTGTTGAAGCCATAGGTCAGACTTTCAGAGTTCTGCATACTCTGCCTATTTGTCTCTTGATTCTGTGGCTCCTTAGTGAGAGTCAATGTTGCTTTAAAAACAAATTATTTTAAGCTTTATATTGGGAATCCTAAGTCACATCTCTCCCTTTCTTTGAAGAACGTCTGATTATTTCCAAAGACGCTAAATTTGATCCAAGTTTAGAAGGTGGGAGAAAGAGAAAGCAGGAGAAAGGAAATGGCAGAATTTTACCTAAAAGAGATACATCAGTTAGTTTGTGGCATTAGAAACACAATAGCTAATTCAGGAAACACTGTTTGTTCAACAATCATTTCTGAGCATTTTGTAAATTCCAATACTTTGGTAAGTATTAAAGCTATAAAGATGAATAGGATATAATTGTGTCCATAAGAAACTTACATCCCAATGGAGGGATACAGACAAATAAGCAAATGACAATGCAGTGTGTTCGATCCTGTAATGTATTTGCTGGAGGTACTCTGGGAGGGAGGTGTACCTAACCCACGTCAGAGACAAGTGGGAAGAATCAGTAAATGTTTCCAAAAAGTAGTACCTGAGACAAATTTAAATATCAAATATGTGTGCTTGTGACTTTGAGTACCTGTCTATCTGTTGAGTTGTGACAAGTTATATACCAGTGGTATTCAAAGACAAGTTAGTATTGGGCCCCAAATGTCAAAATGGGGAATTTTGATTGGATAGAAATGAGAGATCATTTAAGATTTTAAACTGGAAGCAATAATATGGCAGAAATGTTTCTAGCCTCTCTGTCAGTAGGGTGGCGGCCAGGTGAAAGGGGATGGGAGACAAGGAGGTAAGCTTGGAATTTGTTTTGTTAACAACTGAAGCATGAGGCAGTGGAGACCTGAACCTAGGATGGTGGGTGTGGGGGAAAGCAAAAATTCTTAGAAAGTGCATCTGAGTTCTGAGTTTTCCTCACATGTTTTTCCCTCAGGGATGGTCACTGATTGAAACTAAAGAGAAGAAAGCCATAAGTCAATCAACAGGAGTACTCAGCTGATAATTGGTTCAACTACTATGAAACTTTCTTGAGCTGTAAATACAGGATTTGAAAAAGACATGGAAATAAACATAAACAGAGAAGAAGGTGCAACTTCGTTCCAGGATGAAGATGTTAATATCCACTTACATGGTCACTTGTTTCTTCAACAGTGGTCCTTGTTTTTTTCAGCATTATGAAAATGTCCTAAAAGAAAACAGGATTGACTATGTTTATGAAAAGATTGGCACCAAATAAAGTATGACCAGTATATATTTGTGAGTTAAAACAAATTGTAACATACCTAGTAATTACATTTAAATTATTTTAATACCAAACGAGCTTTTGAAAAGAGGTGGCTATGTGGCACTTAGGTTAGTTCATATATGAGATAAGAATTAAGCCAACTTGAAATATTTCTCATGATAAATGGAGACAAGGAAGAAGAAAATAGCTGGTAAGCCCTTATGATATTCAAGCCATTGTGCTAGGCACTTTGTTGAACAAAACTATTTCTTGAATTTAAATATGTACATGTCATATTTTTATCATTTTAGCTGGGAACATTGGTGTATTCTAACAAATAAGATTATAGCAAGACAATTTTGAATAAGAGTTTAGAGTCAAAAAGTAAATGTTCAGATCAAATTAAAAGCCTTTAACCAATCAATTTTGAATGACACATTTTGACTGTATCTATTTTCTACCTTTATTTGTATGCAGTTATAATTGTTGGTGCCTGTGCTCTAGGTTCAGCTCTATGAGGATGACAATTTTTGATCTTTCTGTTCACAGAAGCTACTGTTTGACAGGGGCCATTTTTCTCATGAATGGGTCACTTCAAATTAATCACTGCTACAAGAACATTAACTCACTATCTTACATACTTCAGTTTGTAATAATTATCTCCAAATATGAAGGGCAACCAAAATGTAAGTGAACACGAATATTCTCCTTTCTAAAACATTCTAATTTATCTGAATTGTCTTTTCTGAAGTATTCATAATTTGAGGCCAAAAAACATGAACTGAGTAAAGCCTACTTAGACCAAAACAAATTGCCCTTTGATATTTAACACAGCAACCTAGCATTTGAGAAAAACAGAACTTTACAATTGCTTAATATATTCAGAATTTGAATTTGACAAAGTGTGACCCATTTACTGAAGCAGAAAATGCACCACAGGTTTTTCAGTGTTTTCTTCCTTCCAAAAGCTGATAAATCACATTTGCCAGCCAAAGAAAGTAAATGATTCTCAACTTATTTAGGGGAAAACTGGGAGAGAAATAGAAGGGGGAAAAAGTCAAGAATATTGACTCAGAAAAGCGCTTCCAAAACTAAATGTGATGGGTTTTAAAATATTTCATAGAAATGTTAAAATATGAAAAATATTTGATGAATTTATGTAAATGAAACTAGTATTACTGCAGATGCCTTCAAGCCCTTTAGATAGTGTGAGACTAATGAACAGTTTTTAGAGAAGCCACATGCTCACATTGCCATTTTTCATAGGAAATGTCTATGGTTTTTGTCAGTATTTTAAATATATTTGAAAAAAAAAACAACAACATTAAAATACAAAGCCCTTACTCTGATTTATTTATTCTCCTAAGGGCTCATCTCTGTAGTTGTCCTTCTAACATTTTCTGCATGTCCCAGCTTAATTGTCTCTCCTCTCCCAGACTCCGTGAGGAGAGGGAGCTCTGTCTTATACACCCCCGTGTGCCCAGTCCCTTGTACTACACTGAACACATAACAGATGCATCAACAAACGCTGGCCAAATATTAGAACAAAGAAACAGCGCCCATGGACAAGTCTTTATAAAAAGAGTATATATTCATTTATAGATTGAGATACTTTTATCTTAATCAAGTGTTTAAAAATGATGAATTTGACCACTGCTTATGTTTCATCATCTTCTGCTTCCGAAAAGAACTTAAATAAAACTCATTTATAACACTTAACGGTTTTATAAAATACCAAAACCCATATAATTGTAATTAATATTAGTTTAAAAATTCCAAATGCTGAGTTAAGGGTAGGAAAATGTCTGAGAGATTTCACTTTGCAATCACATTTTTTAATATATATATATATATATATAATCTTCATGCTTTAAGCCACAGTCAGAAGTGGGACTAAAATTTAGTTTGGTAACAATTTAGGTGCTCTGTCTTTTTATCTAGTTCAATATAAATTTTAAATTATATAGAAGGATTAAAATGGCTTTCAAATGCAGTTTCTTTATTCATTAACAGTCCCTCTCAATGGCCTGATGGAACCAATCAGGCGTGGCCGAGATGCATTGTGTCCACAATGCTGCAGGTCAAATTAAGAAGAAAAAAAAAATTGGAAAGAGCTTTTGGGACCCTTCAAAACCACTTCAAGTCTAAAGCCACAAGGGCAGAAATGATCAATAATTGTGACCATTTGGTCCATTCATTTCTTTTAATGAACACAGTCTCACTCACTAAAAACATTTGTGCAGGACCAGGATGGATTTCAGTTCTCTGGTGACTGACAGAGGCAGAGCCTTTGATAAAACCTGGAGGGAGTGGAGCTGCCCACCCCCCCCCCCGCCACCCCCCGTGGTCTTTCCTCCCCTCTTCTTTGCCACTTGGTGCTGTTTAACTCAGAAAAGTATGTCACCTTGGTATAGACTGACAGGCAATTGACAAGCAACTATTAGAAAAACTCTTCCCATGATTTTTAATGCAACTTATTTTAGGAAAGCATCCCAAAACTGTGGATTTGTTTCAAATATGTAAATTCTGATAAATGTAGAAATAAAGGCCGCAAGAAAAAATGGGCACTGAGCTGGTTTAATCATTTTATTAATATTCAACAGGACCATTTCCATTTCTGCAGTCATTGCCCTTGTTCAAGTGGGCATTAATTTGTATCTAATAAACTGCCATTAATACTATGGATACTTATAAACTGCTTTTGATAGAAGAGCAGCATCTGGATTACTGCACAGCCTCTTAACTTGTTTCATTTATTCCAGTTTCTTCCAATCATTATCTGTTTTATATCCCACTGCCAGGAATAAAAAAACCCTCTTTTGAATTTCCACTAATATTTAATTCCCTGTTTATGAAACTAGAGTTTGCTTACTTAACAAAATTGGAAGTTTTTCTATTTTCCCTAAAAGTTCATTTTTCCCTACCCAGTTAATCTTTTAGTACTTCATTGAATCTATGTTTTTCAAAGAGTGCATTTTAATTTTTTGGCAACTACCAAAATTTTTAATTTTTTTAAATTAATTTTAATGGGGTGACACCAATAAATCAGGGTACATATGTTCAAAGAAAACATCTCCAGGTTATCTTATCATTCAATTATGTTGCATACCCATCACCCAAAGTCAAATTGTCCTCTGTCACCTTCTATCTTGTTTTCCCTGTGCCCTTCCCCTCCCCTCTTCCACCCTCTCCTTCCTCCCCCCACCCCGTAACTACCACTCTCTTGTCCATCATGTCTCATAGTCTCACTTTTATGTCCCACCTAAGTATGAAATTATGCTGTTCTCATTTTTTTCTGATTTACTTATTTCACTCTGTATAATGTTATCAAGTTCCATCCATTTTGTTGTAAATGATCTGATGTCATCATTTCTTATGGCTGAGTAGTATTCCATAGTAAATATGTACCAAAGCTTTTTAATCCACTCGTCCTCTGACGGACTGCATTTTGACCCAAAATTTTTAATATTTTTATGTCATAATCTCAAAAATGTAAGCTTAAGAATTTCTAAAATGAATACACTAGCCTGTTTACAAATAAAAGATAAGTCTCTCTGATTTCAAAAAATACCCCTTTCTTGGATTTAAGTCAGATGTGACTTGGGCAAGAATGGTAGATGTGAGGGTAAAGGGGAAGTAATGAGCTTCTCTTTGACAGTAGTTTCTTTTTCTCCCTATTTTTAATACTTTGTCATCTGCACATGAGAGATTTTTACTTTCAAAGGGATAGAAATCTTTTCAGAACAAATTAAGTATTGTTACTAATCAAGAGTAAATTTACAAAGTATACATTTTAAAGCTTTACATGAGGTTTTCAAAGGTTCTAAAAATATACAAAGATACATATCAAATAAAATTGAATTATGTCTTGTCCTAATATTTCATGAGGCTAATGGATCATGAGGATGAACTTAGATCAAAATTCTCAAAATGCATGAGAGAGCTGAGGAGATTTTTCTAAAGTCTGCCTGTGTGGTGAGAACATGAATGTAGATAAATATTAATATTAGAGATCTTCATTCAGCAACAGTAAACATTTTTTTCTGTGCCAGACCTTGAGATTTTAATTGAATGCCTTTCTTGAACAAGATTATTTAAATTCTTAAATTTCTAGTTTCTATGCCCTTGCAGAGTTCTTTTTGAAAATAACATCATCTTTGTTTTCACAACTGTGCAACATCAATGACAACTTTCCACTTCATGAAGTCCCAGAGAACCTGGGCACATCTGGCAATCAGCTCCATCACAAAGTGTCAACTCTATTATAAGAAAACAATTTCAACAATAATTTATGAGATTAAACATAGAAGCAAGCTAGGGACTTGACTTGCTTACTAGTTTTCTCTCTCTCACTTCATGTTGGAAAATATATCTCCCACATATATATTCTCTCATTTCTGCCAAATTATAATCTTAACTGAATCCCAGACCTAAAATAGACTTTCTCATTTGCCTCATTCTTCCCAGAGCTTCCATATTAACATTTCCAAAATGATGCTTTATTCATTTCACTTCTGTGTACAAATGGCATCACCACAAAATGAAAAACATCTCTCTTTATTTCATATTCAAGGACCTTCATAATCTGATTGCTTTTTACTTTATCAGTTTTTCTCTACTAAACACCCAATGCTATAGGACTCGTAAACATAATTCATACTTATCCACTTGGCTTCCTGTCATTTTAGCCACTTTCTCATTATCTTCTCTAGTTACCCTTCCCTCTATGGACTTCACTTGATTTCCTCAACCAGAAGTTATATTCATTAGCAAACTACACATTGGATTATCCGTCTAATACAGTAATTCAAGATTGCAAGTGATTTTTCACTCAGTTCTCAGGGGACAGTTGGCAATATATGGAGATATTTTTGGTTGTCACAGCTGGGAAAGTGTTATTGGTATCTAAGGGGGCAGAGGTCAGGGATGATGCTAAATGTCCCACAATACACAAGAGGGCTCTGTACCCCCAAGAATGATCTGATTCAAAATGACAGTTAAAAAACCCTAACTTCATGCCATTTGACACCTTTATTTCAATACTGACTATAATTTTACTTCTATGTATAGATGTTTCATCATCTGTTCTTGAATGTCAGCATCTAGAAAATCAGGACCACATCTTATGCACAATTTCATTTCCTTAAAAGTCTAACACCAACTCTGGTATATGTGAACACTCAAAAATATTTTAAAATCTATATAAAATGGAATATGTGGATCACCTTTTTATTTTTTTATTAGTTGAAGTATTGGGATGACACTGGTTCACAAAACCATACAGGTTTCAAGTGTACAACTCAGTATGACACCATCTTCACACTGCATCCTGTGCCCTCCGCCCCAAGCACAGTCTCTTTCCACCCTTGCTACTCCCCACGCTTGCCCAGCTCTACCTAGTTCTCAACCCCTTTTCCCCCTAGCTGTCACCACACTGTTGTCTGTGTCTGTGTGTTAAATATATGTTTTTTGGCTAATCCCCTCACCTTCTTCCATCTATTCCCCGAACATCTTCCTCTTTGACAGTTCAGTTCCTATTTTGTTCATCAGCCTATTTTGTTCATTAGATTCCACATATAAGTGAGATCATAAGGTATTTGACTTTCTCTCTGGCTTATTGCACTTAGCATAATAATCTTTTACTAAAGAACAGCATACAAGAAGAAAACACCAATCTAACATTAAGTTCAATATATACTTCCTTTGAAGGCTTTGATAATTCAGCTGTCATTTGAGGATATTTTAAGGATGAAAATCAATTAGCATTATACTGGAAAAGAGAAAATTTATGGCTCAATATATTTCATGTCGATAAGCCCCCACCCCCATCAAAAGAAAACACCTCCTACATATTACAAACTTCACTGTATTTCCATAGGAGATGAAAAGGATGGAATCTGAGGTTTACAGAGCTATTATGTCTAACTTCAAAAGTGTCATCTTCTATCTCTCCTTGGTAGGATGTTGTAGCTGTTTTATACTATGCCAGAAACAATCCTTGCTTTGTGAAGACCTCTCAGCTGTTGGGTAGTGTGTGTTAGTTAAATCAGCTCTGATTTGTTTGTGTTCCTCTAGGTGGAACACCCATAGCTGGTGGGCAAAGTAAAACATTAAATTATCTTGCTAACTTGTTATAATTATTTGAAAATAATTGCTATGGGAATGCACAAACAGTTTTTAAAGTTTCTTTGTGAAATAAGCAGATGCATTTTGCTTACTAATGGAATGTCTATGTTTACATCATGTCGGGAATTTCCAGTACTTGAAAAAATGAAAGGAGCTAACAGCTCTCTCTCTCTCTCTCTAGTGGACATGTTCAAGCTGTTTTACCTGACATTGAAGATCCTTCCCCTGTTACCCCCTGCTGCACCTGTATCTCTTTCACAAATGTCCTGCTTCAACTGAATTATTTCAGTTATAATCCTTTGAATGTATCTCTTACTTTCTTCACCTCTAAGGTTTATGTTCTTCTTTTTTCAAGTTTTACAACCATGGAATGCATTTTCACTTTTTATCCTTCTTAAAACCCAACTACCTCTTGAGTTGATGGTCACTCTAAACCATCTATATTACATGCCAGCTTCTCTAAAAAGCTTCTTTTATCTTCTAAACCATTCTTCTGCCTTTAAAACTACACCATTCTATAGCACTTAACTTCTACTGATACATTGTTATCATTATATTTGTGCATTACTTTTTTTCCTTTTCCTTTAGATTGCAAAGTCCTAGCAGTAGGAGCCATGATTTACAGCAATTTTTGAATCACATTCAGCATTGGTGCACTGTCCTGTACATAACATAGTAATTGTTCATTGTATAGTAGTTGCTGAAATGTTGAATGAATTATGGTGTTGCTTTTGAAGTAGAAAATAGTGTGGCAACCTGATTATAAAATATGAAATAAAATTTGTTTTTTATTTTCAAAAAATAAACATCAAGAAATAAATGAAGGGAGGACTGTTACAGACAATAGACAAAAGTGATGTGTGCACCTTGCGTGGATACTGATTTGGACAAACTATTACAGAACATCATTGAAATAATTGGTGATGTGTATACATGGAATGAGTGATAGATGATATGAAGGATCTGGCATGTGACAAAAGTATGCTCATATGTCAAAAATAGTTCTTATCAGTTAGAAATGCATACTAAATTATTTACACATTAAATGTCTAATTTAAAACATTCCAGTAAAAAAGTACAAGAGATAATGTTGACATTTGATGAAATATTGATAATTATTTAAGCAGAGTGAAAGATACTCTTGACTTCAGTGTAAGTTTAAATATTTCCATAAAAAGTTCAAAATATATTAAATGATGTGCTGTAGGAGAATAACCTTTTCGTCTCTCATAGTAGCGAATAATGTTCCAGTCATTTAAGGACGTTAACTACAAGAAAGCATCAGTGAGTTTGAATAAACTTTCATTCACAGTGTTTAACTCAACACTTAGGAACCAAATCAACATGGGAGAACATTATATTAGTTGCACAATGTCCTACTTCCTTGGTTGTCACAGACGATTATTGCTTAGTGAGTCTGGATTATTTTATTTATCCTTAAGGACCTCATTTTTATTCTTCATGACTGTCTGACATTCAAATAGTCAGCCACTGACCCAAAACGACTTACTCTCTTATCCTGAGAATGACCAAGAGCCCTGTGAAAAGCAAAGAATAATTTTTTCCCTTTGTTTGTTGAACTGGATCTACTTGTTGTCAATGGCATGGAAGACAAATGATGTGAATAAAACTTTCCTTTAACAGATATGCCAGGGACCAGGTAAGTTGTTATACAAATTGTAGATTTGGCCAAGTAGAAAATGCTAAAGACAGGTGGCAAAGACAGAGATCAGAACACTAGACTTAGCTATTGCCAAGTATTTCATACTCATTTCTGCCTTTCCATCTTTGTTGCTACTTTTTTAGACAAGCTCTTGTTTAGGGTTCCTCCAGGTAATGTTTCACCGCCCCTCACCTTGGTTATCTCCATTAGCATGCCCATAATTACATGCCCCCAGCCAAAGCATACAAGCTGTTATATTCTTGTATTTGATAAAGAAAGCCAGCTTTCAACCACCGGTATGCCCCTTCTTTCATTGACAGAGGTGCACCTCCATTTTCCTGTGGGTTACCTCAACAGCTTTCCTGTTGGCTTTTTGCTTCTAATCTTTTTCTCTCCAACACTCACTATTTCACTATCAGGTGCTTCCAGATTAGGTTTCCTAAAATATAGCACTTATCATACCATTCCCGTGTTCAAAACTTTCAGTGGCTCACCGTTGCTTATTAAAAAAGAGTCCAGTATTTGTTCACTCAGCATTTCAAGCCTTACAATAAAAAAAAAAAAGAAAAAAAGAAAAGAAAAAGTCATTTTTTTATCTACTCAGCATTCCAGACCTCACAAATCTGTCTAGAGTCTACATGCTAATTGTGACTTCGTTTAAGCACTTGAAACTAAACCAACAAAACCAATTGCACTTCCCTGAAAATACCCTGTATTTTGGGACTCCATTCTTTTTTTTTTTTTTAATGTTCTTATTATTTGAAGTATTACTTTCCATGAATTTCTACTTAAGACCCCCCGCTACCTTAATTATTCTTTCATTGCTTGTTAGCATAAAGGCTTTTCTGGTCTTATCAGCATCAGCTTCTCACTCTATAAGGGTCTACAGAGTTCTATCTTTCTCGGGACTTTTTTCCTCTCATTGTATTATAACATGAACTTCATTTCTCCAATGGGCCGTAAGTTTTTCAGAATACAACTTGCCTATTTCATCTCTGTATACCTAACCTCCGGCAGAGTGGTCTATGCATAGGATATATTCAGTAAATGTTGCTTAAAGGGCTGATAGAGGAATACTAAAAGTTCTATGCAAAAACAGAGATCAAGGCAAAGCAATGCTTTCACAAATGTAGAACATTATGATGGTTAAATTATAGTTATACTACTCAGCCATAAGAAATGATGACATCGGATCATTTATAACAAAATGGATGGACCTTGATAACATTATACGGAGTGAAATAATTAAATCAGAAAAAAAGAAAAACTGAGAACAGCATGATTTCATACATAGGTGGGACATAAAAGTGAGACTATGAGACATGGATAAGAGAGTGGTGGTTATGGGGTGAGGGGAGGGAGGGGAGGGTGGGATAGGGAGGAGGGGAGGGACACAGGGAAAACCAGATAGAAGGTGACAGAGGACAATTTGACTTTGGGTGACAGGTATGCAACACAATTGAATGATAAGATAACCTGGAGATGTTTTCGTTATACATATGTACCCTGATTTATTGGTGTCACCCCATTAAAATTAATAATAATAATAAAAAGAAATTATAGTTATCCAGCACATTGTCACCATTTATATGGGGGCGGTGGCAGGCATTAGGCTAAATGCATTCTTTGCATTGTCACATTTAATCCTCTCAGTTCAATAACTTTCTAGATGAGGAAACTGAGATTTGGAGAGATTAGGTAACTAGTCTGTAAATGATATATCTGATTCATATCCAGATCTGCCTGAAGTGAAACCTAGTCACTTTCTAACATTAAATCTGCCAGGGAAACCCTAGAATTTAGCAAATATTACTCAAAGGATACCTCAAGAGACAAAAAAAATAAAAGAAAAAAAAAGTCTCAAACAGAAGATATTCCCCTTCTCCAACCCCTACTTTAATAACAGGTAACAGAAGCTTCTCTTTTTTATTTTTTATTTTTTGCAGTGATGTTTATTTTTTACCTTCACCTGTGATGTGGGACACTCACTTTCTTATTTTCATTATCTCTTTTATTGCCTATTGTCTTACACCTAAGGGTTTCATATATTTAATTTGCTTGAAGGTATTTAAATGTACCCTCTCACTTAATGATTTATATATATTCATATATATTTCATGTATATATTCATATATATATGTAATATATCCACTTTTATCTTATGATCCAAGAACAATTTTGTAATTGTTCTCAAACCAATTGCTAATCTCATAAGAAAATCAATTTCATTAATTGAGAGTCTTAATTTCAACTTGTTTCAAATAGTTTTGGTTCTTTCCAGAAATGTTTTAATCTTGAGACGATGAGATCATGAGAATACTTAAAATGTACTTCTTTAAAGGCAACTCCAAACACAAATTTAAAAAGTTTTAAATGGGTGATAAATGACTCCTCATGGTGGCCACCTAAAAAAAAGCTCATTTGAATGGGTAAATTCTGGTGTGTGTGTAATATGATATGTGTACATATCTGCATACATATATATGTATGCATTTTAATATAAAATAGTTTAAAAAATTCTGTAGTTACAGGTTATTCATAAGTTAACTACTGGATATCAGAAATGTCAAAAAGATTTAAAAAATGTTTCTTCTGGAGATGAGGGAGTAAGTTTTCATGAAGGAAATGTGGTATTTGAATAGTCAACAGAGATTTGGCATTGGCAATGGATAACCTCAGGATATTTGTGTCAGTATTTTCCAAAGTATTTCCTGGACTGCTGTCCCCACAAGGTTCTGTTGTGTATAGAAAGAGGTAGAGGGGAGATCAGTGGTCAAGTTGTTAGGAAACTATATTCCTTCTTGGGACTTATAGAGTATAATAGTACATTAAGACTCAGACACACATAGCAGAAAAAATAATTGATTTTATGTTTCCAACTCATTTAATAATGGATCACCCTTTCCTTATATAACCTTTGGTAACATCCATAATTACACAGGCAAGGAGAACTGTGCTATTTAGACAGATGATTGTGATAGTGGTAGCATCCCTCATATTCCTTCAAATAACAGTTTTCTGTGTTATTATTGAGTGTACCACTTACAGATTGTATGATTATGCAGAATTATGAAATCTCTCTGAGCTTCAGTCTCCTTATTTTTATACTAAGGATACCATAACATCTATTCAGGAGGTTGTTGAGAGGATTAAATGAGTGAGTTCATTTAAAGTGCTTAGAACCATGTCCAGACATTGAATATGGCATGGTTTTAGACAATTCCCATAGGCCAAGTATAAAACATTCATCTTTCCATACAGTAGCAATCTCTCCTTTTGGTAGTCTCCATTGACAGAAATGTTATATAAATGAGCATACAGTATTGTCAACAAAAGTATTTTTTTTTTCTACAGAAAACATTAAAAAGCTCCCGGAATACCAGGTGCTTTAAACCAGTTTGTTTTTAGAGCCCTTCCAGATCCAGAGGAGCAGAAAGGCCCAGACACGCACAGGATGTGTCAGACAGCAACTACCTTTTCTCTCCCCATGTTGCTTTTTGTGGATTAAAAAAATACAACTCCTTCTTACCACTAGAAGGTCATTTATTGCGTAAGAAAACAAAACATTTATATGACATTATTTTTGGCATACAAATGTATAGTATAGCGCTTGGGAATCACAGAGAGATGCCTCAATATATATTATGAATCTGTCCATTATTAAAAGGATAATTTTTATTTCTTTAACTTATAAAGTTGTAAAGAACATGGCCTTTGTAAGTTGGTTTTGTGAATATGGTCAGAAAAGTTCCTGAGGCTACTTAGAAACCATGATATCATCTTTACCTTCCCCCTAAAAACTACATTTCATTCACCTACACAACCAGGAAGATTTATCAAGTATTTGAACTCTTTTGTATCTAACTTTTATCAGGGAAGAAAGAATAAGTAAGAAATGAGTATATATAATATGTATGTAAATGTGCAACCTCTCTTGTCTTTATAACCTCTACTGTTATAGATTTAATGATGAAATAAGATCACTAAGAAATGATTGTGAAGGCAATCTGTAAATGATAAATTATAATGAATATATGTTTGCTGATAGCAACAGTAATAAATTGGTGTGTCAGATTTTCATTCTCAGATCTATAATTTTACTTCTTTATATTTCAAAGGAAGAACCAACCTCAGTCAGTATTTTCACAAACAGATATGCTAATAAAACATATGTTTGTGTAAGTTAATATATAATTATCAACAGTTGTACATAATTATAGATAATTATATAACATAAATACAGAATTCTAAAACATTCATTAACAATTCCTCCCAGCCATGAAAATTAATTCAGTTTAGTTATTAGTTGTACATGTTAAGTATTTAGAAATCACTTATAAGAAACACACATTACATTTTTAAATTTTTGAAATCAGCATGCTCATAATAAATATCTAAATATTTTCTGAGTATTTACCTTTTATAATGAAAAAGCTTATATGAATTATATCTTATAACAAATTTTGTTTCATAGTTAAGGAAGTAGAGGATATTGTACTGCATATGTCACCAACATTCTGTGGATATAAGTTTCTACTACTCTATCAGTCTCCATGATCTTTTTTGCATTCCATTTATTTATTTTTTGCTATGACATTTTTTTTTTTTTTGAGGCAGGGAGAGAAAGACAGAAACATTGAGCTGCTCCTATGTGTGCCCTGACTGGGGAATTTAACTGGCAACCTCCACACTCTGGGATGAAATTCCAACTAACGGAGCTATCTGGCCAGGGCTTTCTATGATAAATTTTTTGAATGCTTATTCTACCTTAGTCATAAAATGCGGTGACATAGAGGTCACAGACTTCTCTAATAATTTATTTTTGTTTCAAAGGCCAAACTGTGAATGATGAATATGTAAAAAGTATACGGAAGCAATGCTCTAACACATCCATAACATTTTTGTGCCAGCCGGTATTCTTTAAATGAAAATCAAAAGGTAATTGCACTGAAATCACAAAAACGGATTCTTCTACTCAGGAGTGAAGAATTGTCTCAAGTGTGACTCAAATTCAGGTCTTGTACCACTTTACCTAAAATGCCATTTGTTTCTTAATTTTAACTTTCCTTTAAAGAAGCAAAACCAAATTAATATTGTAAGATATACTTTAAAATGGCCTTCAATATTATGCCATCTTGAGTTTGTATGAAACTAACTACCTTTTTAAGCGCTTAAAACATCTTTACACTATTCCAGTATCTTGATGTATGGTTCCTGTGGTATAATACCTGTAAGCTCAGTGCCCCCATGTCTTCATTCAGGGTGGGAGCAGAATCTAACTTCAGACTGCGAAAGAGGAATGATGGTAGTGTCATCCCTGTGAAAACAACAGCTGTCCTAATGTTCCCCAGCCACTTGGAGACTTCGAGCACCACGTTAGCAGCCCATTTCAGTACAGTCAGCTTCTGTAATTCACTCATTTGTTCAGTCATCCAGAAGATTTTTGTCTTGCAATCTTTGTCAGGCTGTGACAGATCCCTGAGATTTAGAGATGAACACGTGCTTTGTCTTTGAGGAGAGCCTCGGAGTGGGGACAGATAACTAGCCACTTCCAGTAACAGGAGGTATAGCAGCAGTACAGAAGAATCCAGGCACAGAGAAGGGGGGCAGCCATTCTGACACAGCTTGGCTTGGGAGAGGAGGAGACAGGATTTTGTCCAAAGGAACCAGTGTTTGGTCTGAGTCATAGGAGGAGAAATTAACCAAGTGGTTATGTTTGCAGGTCTTCTCTCTTTACTGGAGCTTACATTTTGAAACTTCAAATTTAGTTGGGATCTCTTGCCTTATTTTTAGATTTTCCTTCTGAACTAGTACCATTGATTTTCATGCCCTTAATGCCATGTCTATGCTAATTATTTCCATATAGTCATCTGAAGTCAGGCCTTTCCTCCGAGTTTCTGTAGGGGGCTCAACAGATGTTGTGGCTGATCAAGGAAAAAGATTTGACCACAAGGTGGCAGTAGCACACACAAACTTTATTGGGAGATGCTTTGACCGGTTCATTGCGGAAAAGTCCCTCACGGAAGGGGCTCAGGGAAGTGACTCAGATGTAGAGGGGGGCAAAGGAATTACTGGGAGAGGCGGACTGCAGAGGGGGCTTCTGTATGTACGCAAAGTCGTTGAGCTGCCTGGCTCACAGTCTCTGGGTCAGAGAGCTCAGGAGGGCAGCAATGGCTTAATGGTCTGAGTTTAGCTATTGATAGCAGATGTGATGGTGAGATTTTGCAGAGGAATGCAAAACAGGCTGACACTAAATGGCTAAAGAAATCTACTTGTTTGGCCTATTTTAAAAATAATGGATGTGTAAAAATTTGATCCCTTCCCCTCCCCCCCCCCTGCTTCCAACAGGTATTTGAGCTAAGGGGTCTCAGCCTAGAGTGAAGAAATAAAAGACCTGGGAGCCAATACACAGAAGCCATCTCTGGCTCATTTATGGAGCAGCTTCACATCTGGATAATCACATGCCTGTTTAACGTCTCCATTGGGGTGTCACAGAAGTATGATGGAATCAACCTGATCAAGGCAGGACTAGTGGTACCCCTCTAGTTTTTCCTTCTTAGGAAAATGGAACTATCACCTAATAATTGAGTCATACACAATTCCCTCCTTTCTGATCTAATCCATCATCAAATTCTGTCCTTTCCACCTCCTAAGCATCTCTCATATCTAGTTCTCTATATCCCCATTGTCAACACTTAAGACTAAGCTACAAATCTCTCTTGCTTGGATTACTGTAATATTTTGCTAAGTGGTCTTATTTTACTCCTATTACCTTGCCATAAATTCCCCATACAGAAAACTAGGGTTATTTTCTGAAACAGATCACGTTCATGCTAGCTGCTTGTTTGAATCCCTTTAAACTATGTCTGGTTCCACATTAAGAATATCCAAATCAAACTCCCGGCATGATCTGACCAATACTTGCCCCTCCAAGCTCTCCTCATGCCACTGCCCCTGTTGGTCACGGGTGGCCTGGTGCATACCAGCGCTGTGTGCACTGCTGTTCTTTCTGCCTGGAGTGGTCCCCTCTCCCAGCATTAGAATGGCTGTTTCCTTTTCTTCCTGCATGAGTTGCTTAAGCATTACTTCCTGAGAGAGGTCTTCTGCAATTGGCTTAACACAGTGCTCACCCTCCCTACTCCTATTCATTCTCATTATTCTATCTCAAGCTCTCCATTTATTTCTGCCATAACAATCATCTCCATTTTTAATTGAAATGTTACAGGTATTGTTTATTGCTTCAAACCTCCTCTAGACTCTAGGCTTCATGAAAACAAAGACTTTGTCTTGTTCACTTCGTTTTTTGTTTGTTTGATTGATTTTTTAAAAACTTAGTTTCCAATGTAATGCCTGGCACATAACAGAACCTAAGAAATATTTGTAAATGAAACCCATACATATATTTATTAAGAACAAATAAGCAGAAAAGGGGGGCAGTCAGGGGGAATTCTTTGTTTTTTTTTAAGAGTTAAAGGTGTCACTGTATTATGTTATACAGTTAAACAATATGAAAAATGTAATTTCCTTCTTGATGAGGTAAAGAAATTCAAAGAACTCAGGGTACTATGAATAGCCTTTGAATGAACAGGTTTGAAAATCATTGAATTGAATTACTTGTGATTCCTTCACAAGACTAGGGGTTATTAAAAAGTAGATTGTAGTTAGCTATTCTCCAAGTTTTTTAGATGAAGAAAGATAAAATAAGAGAATCATCGTCATTAAGTATTTTAAAAGTATGTAAAGGAATATTTCCTATGAGTAAGAATGAAAAAAACAACAACTGTTCATCAAGAGGACATAAAACCTTAGAATTCTGACCTTCTGTCCTGCCTTTCACCTTGATAATGCACCTACTGATAGATTTCTTTCTCCTACTTACCGTTACTTAGGTGAGCATTCTCTTTCTGCTTTTCCCCTTGCTTGTTCTTATTGGGAATTTATCCATTCCATATTAGAAGTAAACCTGCCTTAATTCAGAGATGCTTGTAAAACAGTCACACATAAAAATAAGAATATGATTACTGAACATTTACTGAGTGCCTAAGACAATCCAGGCATGATTCTAAGTGCCTTCTGTGTTCTAACTTATTTAATCCCATAAGAAGCCCTATCAGTTAAGTACTATACTGCTCACAAAAACTAGGGGATATTTCAAAATGTATATGAAGCGATAAAAAGAAAACATTTGACTTTTTTTATTAGAAGAGAATATCAGCAAACGACAAGTCAAAGAAAGTTGTTGAGTATGCAAATGAGATGCAAAGCCAACTTTTATTTCATTGGTGAAAATGCACTATGCAAAAGACTAAAAGTACTGTAGTATCTGCATGTTCCCTAATCCCCTAATTTTTGTGAGCGGTGTATTATCATCCCCACTTTACAAATGAGGAGACAGAAACCAAGCAAGTTTCCATAACCTGCCTACAATCTCATAGAAAGGGAAGCAAGGACTGGAGACCAGATAGTCCTCAAAGTCCCTGTTGTCAACCACCATCCTCTACTCCTTCTATACTTGTGTTACACTCACTTTTCTTTGTGATCAGAACTTTTATTTAGGAGAATGAGTGCACATGCTACAGACATATTCTAAAGGTATCAGGATTCTGCTCCTAGAGAAGAAACAAAAGGCTGTAATAGTAAATAAAGGAATGCCCAATTAATTTAGTGCTCCACTATTTTATATCATTAACTTTTTGCTAAAATATCTGCAGTTTTTATTAGTGGGTAGCACCAGCAGTGGACAGCAATACTTTCTCGTGTTCCTCTTTCCCCTCTCAAGATAAAAACAAATGGAGACGTCTGGGAGCCTCTTTCTGGGAAGAGACATTATAAATCTAAAAAATTTTAGAGTTGAGAGAAGCACATTGACCCTTTCTTTTTCTATGTTTCTACTTCTCTCTTTTCATTTTTCACAGGAAAATGTAAGGTCTGATGTGATTAATATTGGAAAGAATTGTTTGCTCTAACAGTTTCATTTATTTACATAGTTTATTCAACAAATATTTCTGAGTACCTATGATGGGCCAGGCTAAGGGTTTGACTTGGGTGTTGACTGGTGAAGCAAGTCATTGTGAAGAAAATCTGTGGATGGAAAGAGAAAATGAAAATGTAAAACACACATAGGTACCCTCACACACAATGGGTGTACTTTTGTACACTATGTGATTATACTTTAGATCTAATATATACTTTACATATTTGTATAAATTTAACATCTTTATTACTGTCTTTAATCTACATATACTTTAAATATATAGATATATGTGTATAAATATGTATATCTATAGATAAATTTAACTTTTTTATGTCTTATTGTACATATATATTTATATAAATATATATGCATAGTTATAAATGATTCTAGGTGCTATGAAGAAAATGAACGGTTTCAGTGACAGAGAACCAATTATATCAGTGGTGGGAATTACCAGAAGGGCCACAGTGTATCTGCAGAGGAGGTGGCTTAGGGATATTCCTGGCTTTAAAGAAAATGGTAAGAGGGTCTGGAAGTGCCTGTGCTGCCCAGCCAAGCCCACAGACTCTGGCCTGGAACAAAGGAACCGCCAGAGCCATGTCCCGTGTGAGTGCCCAAATGCCCAGGGCTCCAGCTGCAGAGTTAGCTAGCACAGGATGTGTTCATGTGGCGAGGAACTAATAATATTGGCATAGATATTAGCGAAATCTAGAAGATACTTAGCTCGCATTCCTATATTGTGAACATGATATGAGACGATAGGAAAAGTACTTCTGACTGCAAAGCTCTGAATCTAATTGTGTACAATAAATAGATGCATGAGAAATGACAACCGAGGCAATGGATCAAAATATGCAAAGAGAGCCATTCTAAATGGAATGAGAAGAGC
Organism: Rhynchonycteris naso; assembly: GCA_037038555.1. Lineage (NCBI taxonomy): Eukaryota > Metazoa > Chordata > Mammalia > Chiroptera > Emballonuridae > Rhynchonycteris > Rhynchonycteris naso. The sequence continues at coordinate 24,154,082 of CM073000.1, forward strand.
ATGGTTGAACTCATCTTTGTCAAGGGAAACGAGTTAGAGACATGGCATTTACTTAATTGTTAGTGGAAGCAGTGGGAATACATTCAGATGGACAGCAAAGAAAGGGCTCAATGTAGGAAGACAAACACTCAATGTAGGAAGAAAGAGGATGCTTCTACTAGTGAAGGAGAACAGAAGAAAATGGACCGAGAAGCTTTGTCCTAAACTTGTAAAGGTGCTACCATTCCTCTTGTGTACCTATTTCTTTATTTTTCAATGTTGTTCACAAGTACTTGCATATGTGAGGCACCAACACTAGGCATTTTGTGAAATAACCACTGTCTGGTAGTAAAAATGTTCCTTGGCCATGACTTGTTTGGTTAGAGCATCGTTCTGATATGCCAACTATGCAGGTTTGATCCCCATTCAGAGCACATATGAGAATCAATCAATGAATGCAGAAATAAGTAGACCAACAAATCGATGTTCCTCTCTCTCTCCCTTCCTCTCTCTGTAATATTAAAAAAAATGTTCCTAGTGTAAAAATATCAAACCAGCATAAACCTTTTATTCTATAATCCTAATACTAATTTTTTCCAACCTGAGATGTCTTAAAACTGTCAGAGTGTTTTTCAGAAACAGTTCAACAAATACATTTTGAATGATTTGGAAATGCCTAGGAAGTTACACAACCCTGGACTTCAAAGATGAAACAGTCTTTTTGGACATAAAGGCTAATGTGAGACACAGAGACATAGTGTATTTCCTACACTGCAGTATGGGGCCATGAGCAGGGGACAAGTGGATTTGCCCAGACACTGAGTGGAAAAGTTCAGAGAACATTCCTGGAAATATAGTTATTTGGTTGATAATTTATAATGGAACAAAAGAAAACAGAAGGATAAAGATCATTTCAGGAAGGGGAGCAGTGTGGACAATTCAATAGAATGGGTGTGTGCAGAGAGGTGAAAATCTTTATAAAATAGTATTTTTAGAAACTTCTCATTAATGTATGTTTTCATGGTCAAATTCCAAAATAAGTTTAACAAAAGAATGGAATATACAACCCTAGTTTGATACTTTTTTTTTTTTCAGGGACAGAGAGAGAGTCAGAGAGAGGGATAGATAGGGACAGACAGACAGAAACAGAGAGAGATGAGAAGCATCAATTATCAGTTTTTCCTTGTGACACCTTAGTTGTACATTGATTGCTTTCTCATATGTGCCTTGACTGCGGGCCTTCAGCAGACTGAATAACCCCTTGCTCGATCCAGCGACCTTGGGTCCAAGCTGGTGAGTTTTTTGTACAAGCCAGATGAGCCCACACTCAAGCTGGAGACCTCAGGGTCTCGAACCTGGGTCCTCCACATCCCAGTCCGACGCTTTATCCACTGCGCCACCGCCTGGTGTGCCACTGCCTGATCAGGCTGATACTTTTAAATTATGAGTACATTCCTAGAATTAAATTTAAATTCCCTAGAACCATTTTAAAATATGGAGTTGTTTTGGGGCCCAAATGCCGGCCTTCCGTGGCAAGGCAGCAAGCAGTAGGAATAGAATTTTAGAATTTAGAATGGTATCAGCTTACAAGCCCATTTTCCAATCCTGTCTGTCACAAATATGGAAATAATCTGGAGACCCTGTCATCCTTCATGACTTTCTAGGAAGGGCACTAACATTCGGTAGAAGAAGCACTTTCACTCAGCTCCCTGAGTGGATTTGAGGGCTGCGGCCTGAAGAAGGGGGGCCGGCTGGACTAACAGCCAAATGTAATGACTGTCTGGTGACATAGTGTTAGCAGGAACAACGAAAAGTATTTTTCTCTGCCTCCATCTCAGGAACAAGGCGCAGAGCAGGATCAAGGTAGTGTCTTCATTTCACGAAAGGAGGAGGGCTCAAAGAGAACGGTGACTGCAGGAGTTCATGCTGCAGATGGTCCTCTGTGATCGCTGGGGTGAACCCACAGTAACTGCACTCCCCACAGTGGACTTTGCCTAAGATTTCAGTTGCGCGATAACCTGCATTAGACCTTGAGTCCGTCGGGGTCCAATCAAGGAAAATAGGGATCACTTGGAATGTATATATGTTGGACTCTGATGCAGGGAATTGAGTAAAGCCTGAAACAGGTGATGAAAGAGACAGAAGAAGCCAATCAGAGAATAATGACGCATCCAGATTTAGCAACAGGAGGAAATCATAACAAATGTCAGGCTGGAAGGACACAGGGATGAGGAGGGGCTACTCTGGCACTGGGTCCTTGAGTACTCGGTGAGAACTAGAACCATGGCAGGTTTCAGTGGTGGGAGGGTGGAGCATGGGCGAGATACAGCTACTGCCTGGGCAGGAGCGGGAGGCCAATGAGTGTCTACAGAAATGCCCTGGCTCCTCCCTTCTTCCCAACGTCAAGTCTTCTGCCATTGTCCCCACCCCAAAGCCCCCATTGTCAAAAGCCAGCTGCAAGCCTACTGATAGTACTCTGGAAAGGAATATCCCGGAGTTCAATCTCCTTCCTATGCATGAAGCCAAAGGGCAGCACGAGGAATAAATCTAAGGGCAGACATGCCCAAGGTCTGATGGGGAGAGTTAAGTTATAGAACTCACAGGACTATCTTGCTGAGATAGGAAGCCCTCATTCCAAAGATTGGGTTCCTAGAAGGTCTGAGCCTAAGAAAAATATCTTTTTTTCTCTGCTTTGCTTGACCAGGTCAACGTAAAATGAGAACATCTAGATGCATACCCTCAAAATTAGTTCTAATTTGGCTAGAAACACTCATCAGACATGACAAACTGATGTATTTTTAATCTAAGGAAAATTACATTTTAAGATTCTATTTTACAAAACTTAGCCGACCTGTAAGATTTTTTTGCCTGTTGTGTTCGTGCATCTGCAAATCAGAAAATCCTTGAATTATAAAACAAAGGCTTATTTGCCTAAATTACCATGCAGCCTGACACTTTGAGTCTTTGTACATTTAGTGACCTGTGGTATTTTGATAAATGCCATTGCCTAACACTGCAGTAGGAGGTTTGGGTGCCATCTGTGTTTGTTTCTGGAGGAACCGTAACTGCCTCGAGAAAAATCTGATGCTCATTTCAAAGATGCAGCATAAACAAAATTCAAGATGATGCCTTTAACATAATTATTCCACCTTTCATTTACATGGTGCTTTATATATTTCAAAGTGACTCGATGTGCTTTCATTTAATGATTCTTCACAGAACTTGTGGAAGTTGGGTATGGGCTTTGGAATGATATAAAATCTCAACAGGGAAAATAACACTGAAATTAGGCAGTCTGTTAGGAAAACACTGTAAAAAAAACATATAGTTTTTTCTCCTGTTGATAGTAATAAAAAATACTTATGGAGCACCTTCTTTTTGCTAGACACTTTTTAAAGTATATCACATATATTAACTCATTTAATCATTAGAACGATTTTATGTAGTGGGTATTATTATGTTATACTTTTAAGGATAGGGAGATTTATGGCAGAGGGAGGTAGTCACAACTAAGAAGAAATATGAACCTTAGCAGGCTAACAAAAAATAGTGTCTCAAGTAGTGTCTTCTTTAAATATATACCAAGACAACAACATTAATCACCAAGACATATTTATATTGAGACTTTTCTTCTAAAATGTGCATGCAACTCAGTGGGTGCTGGTAAACTGGCTCATTAGCTTTCTGGAAAAAAAAAATTAGAAGCCCTGAATGTTTGTGCCCCCACCCCCATTCACATATTGGAATCCTAATGCCCAATGAGCTGGTATTAGAAAATGGGACCATTGAAAGGTGATTAGTTCATGAAGGTGGTACCCTCTTGGATTGGATTAGCGCTCTTACTACAAAGATCCCGCAGAGCTCCCTATCCACTCGGACCATCTGAGGATACAAGTAGAAGTCTGCAGTCTAGAAAAAGGCCCTCATCTGACCAGGCTGGCACCCTGATCTCAGACTTCCAGCCTCCAGAACTGTGAGAAATAACTGTATGCTGTTGATAAGCCACACAGTCTTTGGTCTTTGTTATAATAGCTCAAACAGACTAAAACAGCATTTGCCAATTTCCACGGTATAAATCCTCCCAGCAGCACCCACTTCAAGCTACCAAAGCGAAGTCACTGAATGCCTAGTTAAGAAGAAAAGCACATAGATGGATTTCATGAGCTTGTGGCTCTAGCAAAGCACTGGCTGATTAAATTACAGTTGTGCTCAAGGTGACACGTACATCATGAAGACGATGATCCACCCTGAAATATTCTTACAACATGAATTTATTTTATTGTCAGCTGTTTTAGAAAACTCAGTAAGAATTAAACTCTTTTAGGCAGGTTCATGTTTAATTACTGCTTATAAAGAATAACAAAATCATGTTTATTTTGTGCATGTTTTTCACTGATGGTAATCAGACTTGTCTGGGATAAGGTAATCAGCCAACAGGTGAAGAGGGAACCTGGGAGGCTTGGGGGATAAATGGTGATGGATGGAGACTTGGATTGGGGGGCTGAACACACAATACAGTGTACAGGGATGTGTTGTAGACTTGTGCATCTAAAACCAGTATTATTTTGTTAACTAGTGTCAACCCAGTTAATTTATTTAAAAAAACAAAAAAGTGTAACCACTCATACAATAGACAATAGACATATCTTAAGCCAGGTACCATTTCCAAACCACAGATCCTTAGATCATTTTGTATCCAATAGGGCTACTAAGATTTCAGTTAGCAATTTGGAAGGCTTGGATTTTGGTTCAAATAAGAATTTCATGTCTCTTATAGAATATAGTCACCTCAGGAGTTCATTCATTTGTCCTTTAGGGAGGACTGGCCACTTGTTTAAGCTCCACAAACTGAGCCATGTCAACTGAACCAGAAATAATGGGACAGTAAAGGTGAACTTCCCTCAAGTGGCACTAAGGCTGAGCTCCTAGGCATCCTGCACTGTGGCATTTGTTTTGCCCAAGCTCCCTCTTCTGCATCCTCCTCTCCTGTCAACATGGTGTCTGTCTTTATTATTACAGCTGCCTTGCCACTAAAACTACTTTACAAATACACACTATATGATGCCTTCCATTTTGCCCTTTATTCTCCAAACACTTATATGAATAATAAAATCAAAACTTTCTGTTATTAGTTCACAATATTCTTTTTCCATCTGTTTTGTTCTGTTACTTTTTCTTCTTTCTATTATTTCTGCCATCCCACCTCCATACCCAAGAAACTGTTTCAAAAGGTACTATGAAATTCCACTGGGGGAATATGAATATCTCCTGACATTTCTTTAACAACATTGAAAAAAGAATGTTAAGGAAGTTGGCTTGAGTGGTGACAGGAGAGGTCCTACAGTGAGACAAAGATTTTCTGTGATTTCTTTTTAGTGATGCCTTTAATAATCTCTACTAACAGCTCGAATCAAAATGATGACAAAATAACCCCACTTTACAAAAACGCAGGTCAGCATATAGAGATTGGGAAACCTTGGGAAGCCTGGTCCTTCCCATTGACAGGTTTTGTGACCACACGCTCTTTCCTCCAGAGAGACAAGTCTGGGAAGAGGGATGGGCCAGCCGTTCTGAGCACAGACATGGTAAGAGAGGGCCCCTTGCAAATCCTTTGCCTTTTCTACTTCTCTTCCCTCCCCTCATTCTTTTTATAGGGAAAGAAAAGGCCTACACACTTACTCTGATAAGCTAAGGATTGTTGAGAGCCTTTGCCAGCTCATGAGTCCTGGGTCAAGAAACAAACAGAAACAAACCTTCACCAGTAAAGTACTTTATCTTTTAAATGGAGACCACTGAAATCTGCCCCACAAAAAAGATGGAATAAATTAAACAAGTACGTCCAAATGTATCTTTCATGCAACCAACAAATACATGTCATGCATATTCTCCATACTAAACTCTATGCTAAAGATCTAAGAATCCAAATTTGAAAAAAACACAGATCCTACCCTTCAGCAGTTTTAGTCTTAATTTACTAATCCAAATTTACTAATCGTGACTGAATTTCTTTATTTCAGAGATTAATGTTAATCTATAATACTATACATGCATTCCATTGAGACTTTAAACCTGAGTTGCATGTAGCTATATCATAGATATACTACAATTAAACATTTTCAAGTATTTATTGTTATAAACTTTATTATTTATTCCATACCAACCCAATTAGGAATCTGAAATCCAAAACACTCAACCTCAAAATCAAGATTTAATTTTGGTCTAAAAAAAGATCAGAAAAATAAGTTATGTTTCACCTACCTTCTGTCCATATCTGACCTTTCATTCAAATCTCATCTCTTCTCTGATGCCATCTTTTTACATCCCAGCCTAAATTAAACTCTTCTTTCTTTAATTTGCATAATTAATATATTTATATGTTTCACCCATATTTTAATTCAATGGTTATTATTCATAGAGCATCGCAGAATCACCTGTGGGGTTTAAAAAATACACGTTTCCAGGCTCCAACGTCACAAACTTATTCAGTCAAGGAAAGTATAGTCCCAGCATCTGTGTTTTTAAAACACAACACACATAACACTCGCTGTTAAGAGCAACTGTCCAAATCATACTGTACAATTTGGCATCTTGTAACAGCATTTAATCAGTTTGTGCATTTATATTATTGTGTCCCCAAGTGAACTGTAACCATCTCTCACGTATTGGCACAGATGTATCTACTTTGTTCTCGACAGCACAAAGGCCTTGCTTGGCACTAGGGAAAATTTCCACACTTCTTGCCTGAAAAACTGGACAAAATTTTCTTTCCACAACCTCTATATACTACTATCACATTATAATACTATTATAATATTTAAATAGTGGTGGGACTAATTTGATCATGAGCAATTATTACGTATTTATCTATATTTAACATTGTTTTTCAGAAAGGTTCAGGGCATTTCCTAGATAGCTCCAGAGAAGGATGCTGTTTTTAGCATAGTGCAGTTAAACTTACCTTGGTTCAAACCCAAATTCTCTTCTTTTTTTTTCTATAGATAGTAGAAAAAATAAAAATAAACTTTGTAAAGCTCACGTCATCAGTAAGCACTCATTGCATCGCGTGATAGCTAATACACACATGAGGGTTTAGGAAGTCTCTTTGTCCCTGAGAATTTCATCAGCATTGACTTTATGTTTTTTATCCTGATAATCCGTTACTCCCAGAGATGTCTCCCCTTGCCATGGAATGTCCGAGTTGGAGAGGCCTGCTGAGATGATTTGATCACCCTGTCTTCATATTTTCTTCTGAGTCAATTGAGGGCTCAGAGCTAAAGCAATTTGCACACTTTTGTGGGGTTCCAAAGTTCTGCCTTGCACAGATGTTTTAAGGGTCCATGAGAGAACACAGGGAGATGCCAAGTTTAGTGCCTGGCGTAAACCAGCCACTGAACAAATCATTGTTATTATCATGACTGCAGCAATACTAGTAGTAAAAAATGTCAGCTGACTTTTAGTTTAGTTCAGTTCGCTTTTCCTGCCTCTTAAAATTTACATTCCTTATAAAAATATAGCCATAATAGCTGGGAAGAATAACTAGGTACTATTGATAATCTTTGACTTCGTTAAATAAAACCAAGTTAATGTTGACCAGAAAACAGGAAGACAGCGTATCACCCCCAGCATATGTTAATGCAGAATCAGACCTTCATCTGGATTCAGGTTTTCTCACTAGGAATGTAGGACAATGCTATTTAACCTCTCTTTCTCTTTGTTTCATCAACTGTAAAATAGGGACAATAGAATACTTCTCTCACTGGGTTACTGGGAAGTCATTATGCATAAAAGCATTTCAAAGTCTCTGACAAAGGTTATTTTATTATTATTAACACTTCATTATTATTTATAGATAAGGTTACCATAATTTGTCATGCAGTCTGGGGACACGTCTGAGAGTGAATGGTGGTGCTATTAATAACTGCACTGGGACAACAGGCATTCTAAACCAGGATGCATGGTCACCTTATCTGAAATATATTTTCTAGCTGAAAGCAAATTCCTATGGGTGTGTTATATTATGAGGGAGAATTTACATGGAACTTTTTGGAAAGGTGTTATGTATAGATCAGATTCAAGATGGGCAGAAAAGTATGGTGCTGCCTTCTTCCAAACTCCTCTGAGACAAAACAAAAAGAGGCATGGTGTTTCTGTATTATTTATAACTCAGCTGAAGTCTCTCTTAAGTTCTCTCTGAAGACAAGGTCCTGGGAAATGAATTTCTATTTAAAAATTTTTTCAACTTTAAGCACTTTCAAGAGAAGCTTTCTGAAATATCTTACACAATTTTTTCTCATTAAACAAACATATACATTATAATTTATACTCGCTAAGAAAGTCCTTTTTAAATAAAAAAAATGTGTATAAAGAAAACAACAGAAATTTTTCTTCTGAATCACTGATATCATTGACCATTCATCCAGCTATATATTTATTCCTTCTTTTGTTTTAGAACAAATTCAAATTTTAGAAGGAAACAAATAGTCCTGGGCCTAGTCTCTTCCATTCTGCTCCATTCCACTCCATTTAATTCTACAAACATTTATTGGAAGCCCACTCCATATCAGCCCTCTTGCTGATAAAACTGAACATTCCCTCTAATACACAGAGGTGATATTAGGAAGGAAAATTATAATAACTCTTCCAACAAAGGCTACATAAGGATCCATTCAGGTATGGCGATGACATTTATTCTTCTCAGGAACATATTTTCCCCTACTTCCTTTCTTATCAGAAATAGTTTGAATATTTATCACAGTTTCTCAACAAAATATATTTTCTTATTAATAGATTTCAGTTTCAGTTTTTACTCTGTACTACAGAAGTGTATAACACCAAGTTCTAGTGATATACGACATACAAAAAACCATGTGCACCTGAGAACCAATGCATGACTGTTATGCTGCTACAGTGTAGAATAAAACAAAAAGTTTCTTACTTGTTTGATGTTAATTTAATGTCCTACTTAGTTTCTATCAGATGCGAAGAGCTGCTTCATCCATTTAAGCATTTTCTGGCCCATAATGAAGTGTTGTTCTCCACCTGTCTTGTAAACAAAGTGTGTAAATGAAATCACAAATGGTTTCTATTCTCTGAGGGACTCACCTCCATTGTTGAAATTTCTGAACCTCCAGTGAGTGTCCAATTTATTCCAGCTTTTGGTTTTCCTATTACATATCTTTACCTATAGTCCCAGATGAGCAGAGAAACTTTAAAGCATTATGCAATTACACATATAAGCATCTATAAGGCATTCCCATATGGGATATCAATTTGGTTCATGGCAAATTTAACAACAGTAGCAGCTGTCAAACATACTCAAAACAGAATAAATTATCCATCCAACCTCTTGTACTTAAGTGCTTTTTATATTCTGTGTTTTAGAGAAACAGTTTAGCTTTAAGCAGCATTCGAGCTATGATCAGTCTCTCCTGAGGAAGTTTTTTATGAGATTGAATGAAGATAATGACAACCATTAGTCATTGCATTAGCATAAGGCATGAGGCACACTACAATATTTATAAGCAGCTAAGCCATGACAGTAAAATTATGACATCCTATAACTCGGGCAGGTTTTTGACTATAGCTGACTGCTATTTTGTAAAGTGGAACTGTTCTAAGTCTCATAGTAGTATATTTAATGGCATGTTCATCATAAGACCTAATTGTTTTCCACCACAGGGTACAAAGCTTTATGTCCTCCATCAACCAAAAACAAATAGTCATACTGCTTAATGGCTGTTCAATTAATGTTTATGTGCTACTTTTACACACTGAATTATTTGATGAATAAACTCTAAGAAGCTATTTGAGAACTAAGTTTAATGGAACTTCTATTATTATTATTAAAAATTCCCAGAATTCTTAGAGTAGCTCAAACTATCAGCTACGGAATAAGGAACATACATTGATATTTAAAAGTCTATTCTGCCATAAGAATTATAGAAAAATCAGATGTTGGACAGAAATGATCTATGTAGCTTGACCCTTGCTGCATTCAAGTTGAAGATGAAATCAGGAGTGAAATAGAAATAACCTGGTCAGACGAAGTCAAAAGGTGAGACTCGGTTTATTATTCTAGAAAGGCTCAGCTTTTTTTTTATGGATTTTACAACTCATAACTCCACTCCTATTGATATTTCTACTTTCTTTATATAAGACATAGCAAGGCAGTAGTTAAGAGTATTGATTCAACACTCTTTCTTTGGTTAAAAGTTTTGTAAAATTATTGGAAATACATTTTCATTGAAATATTGCCATTTTTAAATTTATGAGAAAAAAATGATTTCTAGATTTTTAATTATTTGCATATGGTAGAATTATATTTATTCACTCTTTTTCATTCTTATATGAGAGAACTGATGTCTCCAACACTGGGGAAATTAATTAATAGTATTTCTTATTGTCCCACATTAGTTGGCACCATTAGACAAAAGAAAAAAAAGGAAGGAAGGAAGGAAGGAAGGAAGGAAGGAAGGAAGGAAGGAAGGAAGGAAAGAAGGAAGGTAAGAAGGAAGAAAGGGAAGAGAAAGTAAAGAAATAACAGAGGAACTGAGGAAATGAGAGATCTTATGTACTTCCCTTTGAAAATTAAGTGTACTTTTATACCATGTGTGGTATTTACAAATGCTGATGTATATATTTTAATGGAATGGTGGTTGCCCTCTTCTTCTTGTCCTATGGTTTAACAATCAACATAACAATCATAAAAAAGAACAAATGAGTTAGCAAGTTTAAGAAATGTCAAATGTTCTTAACAACTCTCCACTAAGAATACAACTGAGAAATGATAAACTTATCACCTGTTTATTTGAAGTTTAAAGTGAACTGCTTTTGAATACAAGACAATAAACCTTTCATATTTTTTATTGATTGATTTTAGAGAGATTGGGGAAGGGAGAAAGAGAGAAAAACATCAATTTGTTGTACCACTTATTTACACATTCCTTAGTTGATTCTTGTATGTGACTTGACCATGGATCAAATCACAGCCTTGGTATATGTGGACAATGCTCTAACCAACTGAGCTAGCTGGCCAGGGCTGAACTTATCATATTTTAGTTTATTTTGTATTTCTTAAACACTGTTTCACTAAAATGTATGTAGTCAGATTGATTTTAATTTGATGAGCACTGCAGTTTTATTATTTGTAATATATTTGGTGGCTCTATGGTTTATAACACATTAAAAAAGATTTTAGCAGAGTATTGACTTTTGTTATAATATTAAATGTATCATTACTTGACATTAAAACCAAATTCATTGTACCGTAGCTGAATATTTCTTTTCTAATTCTACCTATTGTTGGATACTAATTAATATTCTAATTTATGTCTGGTCTAGTTTTGTATCTACTGAACCAGTTAAAATGTGACATAAAATTTTGAATGCGTTGGGTGGTCATTTGGTTGACAAACTGACTAGGAATGAAATAAGGAATACTTAGTTTTACATTCAGTTATAAATCCACACACTATGTTTCTCCAATTATGTTATAGCTGATTTTCATGAGTAATGAAGAATATTTTAGGAAATAAAATAATGGGAATGGCCTCGGATGATTTTATGTTCATAAATCATTGATGTCAAATCTACTCAGAATTTTTGGATAAAACTTTAATGTTTTATGTTATAATTTTTTAATTAATTATAAAAATATATTTTGAAATATGAGAAGACTTGCATTAAATATAAATAATGCTTACATTCTCTATAAATTTAAAGTGGAGGCGAGAGTTGACAGCTTGTTGCTTAATTTTGGCAATTTTCCAATTTCAGATTATCAGTTCAATAGATAATACAGTTTTCTAAACTTCACTGTTTTAAAGTAAGAAAAAGACAAACTTTCAAAATTGCCTAATCAATAGAATCGAAGGCTGGGTAAGTATGCAATATGGAAAATAAAAAATTTAGACAAATTCTATTAAAGTATGAAATAAGAATTTTATTAATTTGATAAGATCTGAATCTTTTAAAGGGATAAGTATATCCAGCAATAAATATATTGTGAAATAGATTTTCAATACAATGTAAAGAATACCTTATTTTTTTTATCTTTTTCAATAAAAAAGATCATTAATAGCTTATTTTGTGCTCTAATAATTTGATTTTAAAATTTAATTCTATATAATAGTCATTGACAATTTAAACAGAGTGTGCCTTACTCTGAAATTTCTCTTCTCAAATTCTATTTTGTCTATTTATACATTAAAGACAATTAATAATGAATAAAACGACTACTAAGGAAGCAGTAGTCTGAGAAGTTAAATAATTATATTTTATGTTGTCTCTGGTCCTATTAAGAACAAAAAATATTAGTTATATATAAAAATCATTGGTGAACTAACGTATATGTCTATTCTATAACTTGATAAGTCTATAAAATTGGATACAGCTGCAATATATTAATATTAATCAGGGTTAGGTTGAAAAATAAGTTATACTTCCATTTCAGTAATAATGTAGTCTAATTGTAAAATAAATAAAATAAAGCACTTATAATATTTTTAACATTGCTAAAAACAAATCTGTCTTCAGAAAAGGATATAATGCCTGATTAGATACTTACCAAATATCATTATCAAATAATTTATCTTTAAAAATAAATACATGCTTTAGAAACACCCTGCAATATATAAAAAAAAATCTCACTCTCTGTCTTTTTTTTGTATGAACATTGTAGACATAATAAAGTCATCTCTCATTTATATTGCATTGCTAGACTCTTTCTTCACATTGAGAGAGGGAGGAAGCAAGAATTATCTCATCACCAAATATAGGTATTTATTTTAGTATCTGAAACTCAAGTGCTTTGTTTTATTTATATAGTAAGCTCTAATGTTTTAATTAGTTACTTATGCTTAATAAAATATGCATTTCTCTCTCTTTTTATTTTTAAGTGAGAGGAGGGGAAATAGTGAGACAGAATTTGGCATGCACCTGACCAGATACACCAGCAAATCCCCTCTAGGACTGATGTTTGAATCAATTGAACTATCTTCAGTGCCTAAGACTGACACTTGGACCAACTGAACTATCTTCAGTGCTGGTACTGATGCTCAAACCAATTGAGCCATTGGTTGCTGAAGGGAAAGAGAGAAAGAAAGGGGAGAGGGTGGAATAGAGAAGCAGATGGTCACTTCTCCTGTGTACCGTGACCAAAATCGAACCTGGGATGTCCATATACCAGGCCAACACTCTATCCACTGAACCAACTGGCCAGGTCTCAAAGTGCATTTCTTGATCTCAAAATTTAACCAAAACTCTCTGTGGTTCTGAGCACACCAGAACCTGAAATATATAGCATAGTTCAGATATTTGACGGACCACAGGCGCAAAAATTCAAGAAATCATGTCAAACTCAGAAATGAGATTTCACAAGGAAACTGAGTAAGCCTAGTACTTTAATATGCTGCTTTTATATTGGAAAAAAAGCTAGTATATATATTTTTACAGTATAATGCAGCAGATTAATTGTAAAACCATAAAATCTGTATTGATTTGCCATGTATTACTTCAACAGTGGGTGTGTGAAAAATAGGTATTTTGGGGTCCCTGCGATGCACTTGGTAATAAAAGTGAATAGAGATAAATTGGACCAAATAGCAGATTCCTCCTAGATGGCTACACTCTTAAAAAAAAAGCCTAAGTCTCTCTACTGCTGAATGAAACTGTTTAGTAAATTAAATCAAGATCAACTGCTGATTTATTGAATTTAGATTCAAATGTTCTGGGGTCTTTTCCTTAAAATAAGATGCTTGATTTAAAATTAGGAATGGCCCTGGCCAATTGGCTCAGCAGTAGAGCATTGGCCTGGTGTATGGAAGTCCCAGGTTGGATTCCTGGTCAGGGCACACAAGAAAGCACCCATCTTCTTCTCCACCCTTCCCCCTCTTCTTCCTCTCTGTCTCTCTCTTCCCCTCCTGCAGCCAAGGCTCCATTGGAGCAAAGTTGACCTGGGTTCTGAGGATGGCTCCATGGCCTTCACCTCAGGCTCTAGAATGGCTCCGGCTGCAACGGAACAATGCCCCAGATGGGCAGAGCTTTGCCTTCTGGTGGGCATGCCAGGTGGATCCCGGTTGGCGTATGTGGGAGACTGTCTATTTCCCCGCTTCTAACTTCAGAAAAATTCAAAGAATAAAAATATAAAAATAAAAAAATAAAATTAGGAAGCTGCAGGAACTGTTTTTGACTTTTGCAAGTTGAGTATAATTAGATTTTGAAACTCAGAGGGCATTTAAAAATCTCAATTTTTATCCAATAGTCATAAAGCCACCACCACCCCCTTTTTCTTAAAAATGGAAGGACTAAGACAAATATAGAAAAATGATGGCCAGAATTATGCTAATTTTTATCTAGTGGTAGGATAATTAAACTTTTATTTTTCTTATAAAGTTCTGATAATCATAGGATGTTAAAGAAATGATCTTATAATTTTGACTCCAATCACAATTTGAATGTTTCCAATAATTTCTTCCATAGTGCTTTATGTTTTTAACTTTAATTCCATTCTATTCCAACTATATCAGAAAATTATTATTCAATTTAGTGTACACTTGATATTACAAACTCAGTGTACACTTTTGTAATTATTAGACTCCCAGTTTTGAGTAATTTCATATGGATTTGAAACCAATATAATGTATTTTAAAAAGTACTCAAAATTATGGCTCATCATTATGAGGTATCCCAATGTTAATTATTAAGGTTATGAGAAAATGCTTATATATAGGTAAAAGTAAATCTCAAAATTTGGTTTACTTAGAGTTTTTTTTTTACCAAAAGATGTTTAATAATGACCACACATGTACAGTGTCCTCTCTCATGCAACCTTGATCTCTGTTCCACCACTGATGCTATCATTTATAAGAAGGAGACAATTATTTTGGAAAGGTTACGTTCAGAACAAGCCTTGCTATTTAGAATTCAGAGGATTTTGGACAAACTTCTTAACCCTGTGAAATTTTGTTTCCTTATCTTTAAAGTGATAGTAAGAAAATTTGCACAGCTTTCTTCATAGAACTGTTGTGATAATTAAACTAGTACTAATGAAAGGATTTTAGTATCAGTGTATAGACAAGTAGATAGATAGCATATGTAATAAAGTTGTACATACATTATATACAATATTAGAATTTTACATAAAAGTCAACATAATTTACAAATAATATATAAGAAATACAAGATTAAAAAGAGTAGAGGCATATTGATATTTTTTCGTTTAGTTATATTTGATAAATGCCTCCCATAAATCTGGATCTATATATGAGTGAAGATAAAAAAGAAAAGGTCTTTTCCCAAGAGAGCTCCAAGTTTTGATATCAGGAAGATAAAGTGTGGTTGTTCTTCTACATATTTCTTGAACATCTTTAAACCAAGATGCTGCACTTGATGACGTTTTTCTGTATGTGAGGGTTAGCAATGTATTTAGTTCAGCAAACTACTTGGCATGCACTGAGTACTTTTTAGCTACAAATCATCATAAGGCCCCTTTCTTTGAAACTTATGTCACTTAGTCAGAGGTGATCATTTCTAGTCTCATTTACATAAAGTGTTTTCTTGAGAGTGATATAAAGAACAGGTAAAATTAGAGATGGAAAACTATATGGGGTCAGTAAATCATTTGACTATTACTTAAAATGCACAAACCTTGGAATTAGATCCTGAGAGAATCAATGAACAAATCTCTCCTACCTCTGAGCAATCAAACCAATTCATCACCAAGTTTCACTAATTGGCAATTAACCTTTTATAATATCCTATGTTGGATATCTTCTTGATAATCTAAATACAACAAATTAATAATATTTATTGAGAAACTATAGAGAGTTATTTCTTCCAACAGGGTCTATTATTTATCCGTGGTATATAGTATCTCAGACTACAGGATTCTTCAAATATAAGTCAGAGAACAGTATCTTTCAAACATCAATATATGATGTGCAATAATTGGTAATTTTCTAAAAGTGCGAAAATTAACATTCACTGTGAGAGGCTGGTGCAAATATTTGTTCTTTACCCAACAGTGGACACGTAAACATTTTATGAAGTAGTAAAAAAATATCTGCTTGTGGAAAGGAGAGGAAAATACAGTTGTCTATGACAGTGACTGTTCTGAGACAGAAAACAGAGGTTCCAGATATATTCAATAGCGGAATGTTCTGTATTTGTGGAAAAGGGAAAGTGGGTGTTTAACTCCTAAAGTTCCTGCCATTTGTGGCCAGTTGCACATGACGGCGATTTAAAAGAATTTTTAGATTTCAGGACATAATTTTCTTTGAAGGTTGTAAAGGGTGGTCTATGTGCTCTTCTTCATGCTGCTCTCTGTTTCATTTTAGCACTTCTGATGGGCCTTCCTCAGTTTTCCATCTCCATTCCTTCTCCTCTAAATCTGTGTCTTTTTCCTTACTCTCATGTTCACCCTTATTCTGCCATCCTATTATTATGCGTAATAAAGTGTAAAACACATTTCAATAGTGTGCACTATCTATAGGATGAGAGATAGTAAAAGTACATTTTGTTTCTGCAATCATACAGATAGAGACAAATCAATATAGCAGAGCATGCCATTAGTAAAGAAATATGCAACCATGACTATTGTCCTAAAATATATATTTTTATCATTTATTTTCACTTTTCATTTAAGTTTTATGTTATTTAGGATATCTGAAACCCCACAAAGGTTAGCTTCTAAGGTTCATAGCTTCCATTTAGTCAATAGTAAGATAGGCAAATAAATACAGTCAGGCACAACATATACAGAGTTTTTTGGGCTATAATACAAGACTCACTTTTAAATAATCCAAAGAAAAGAGATAGTTTGAATATTTTGGCTTACATACATAGAGGTGTTTAAAAATTTATCATCAGACTTTAAAGTTAGTACTGATTTTGGGAATAGTTATAGTAAAATAATTTCTTCTAATTCCTTTTTACTAGGTTGTAGACTAAATTACACATAGGTGTTTTTGGTTTCCTATACAATTAGTTTTCTCCAAAACTTATTATTGGAGCCAGAGGGGACAGTAGAGTATAGGGGTTAAGAATGAGTCTCTTGATTGTGACTGCCTGGGGTTAGCATTTACCCCACTGCCCAGTAATGTGATCTTTGGTGGGTTACTTCTTTCTCAGGCTCAGTTTTGCTATTGAGAAAGTGAGGATAACTTAGAATTTATATCACAGGTTGTTGAGAAACTATATGAAGTCATTCCTACAAATACTTAATACAGTGCTTGATATGTATTATGCACTTCATTATTGCAAATTTCTGTCTCTTCACCTTATTATTGAAATTATATATTATATCCAATTATAGATAGTCTTACTTTTAGCCTTTTTTTAGTATTAACAATATATGTGCAACATTATTATAAGATTATTGTGTATACACATCTTATAATACTTGTTAAGGTATACAATATACACTTGCTAATGAATATGATGAGGAATGTTTTTACAACTGTGTTCTAAAGCTTATTTTAACTGTATATTTTAGTAAAGAATAATTTAAAATTCTAAGTTGCAAATTTATTTGAGTAATCTGAATATTTTATGAATTAAATAGCTTTTATTTATATATTTAACACACACCATCAAGCTATCTTAAAGTATAAACATTTTTAGTCAAGGAAGAGTAATTCAGGAGAGAAGATTGATTGAATTTGCAGAGGATACACACAGACCTGATTTTACTTTACATACCTCAAAATACTATTAGTAAGTGCTATAATTACCCATTTTACCTACAAGAAAACTGAAACTTGAAAGTTAAAGTAACTTTGTTTCTACTCTAGAGCCTGTAGTGTGGGTTAGTTTCATAATGGAATAATGCAGTTTTAATCCTCCATACACAAATCAGCCTTATGGAAATGGGTACTAGTTAACAAAGAAACAATATTGGCCTCACTTCCTCACATATGTGTACAGCAGAATCCCGCTTCAAATGCATAAAGAAGTAGTAAGCAGGTGTGGAATAGAAAGAAAAGGAAAAAGCAATCTGTTAACAGGATTATTTTTGAAGAGAAAGATTATAGACTTTTGATTTTTAGACTACATATTTAAATTATATAGTCTAATTTTTTAACCTTGATTATGGATTATTTTTGAAAAAGAGAGAGATAGCATGTATATTTAAAAAAAGAACTCCTCCATAAAACAAACAAATAAGAACATCAGCTCCCTTACAATTCTGCCATATTCTAAAATAACCATTATTTGTACCTGATTTACTTACTAGAAATAAAAAAAGGTTTTAAAGAAGTTAAACCAATTTGTACATTGTTTGAGGTAATCAGATATAAAGGGATTCCAGAGAATTTTCTCTAGTAGAATGTGGTATTACTTATTGTAAAAGAATCACTGCTTTATAAGAAAGCATAAAACAGCATACCTATATTAGTTTCAAATAATTATCTATTGGTTAATATATAAATTTATACTCTTAATGCCCCCAACAGGAAAATGAAAATAAATAGTTTAAATTCCATTATGCAAATTATCTTTAGAAACATGTGAATATAACCTTCCCTGCCTAAAGACATTTAAAACTGGCTTCATTGCAGTCACAGACATGATGCACTCACCTTAGTGAATTTCAGAAGTAACTTTATTTACTTCTAATTTTAAGGCTTATATTTTGAAATAGAGAACTTTTAGACTAATTGGAGATATTTTCTCACCGATGGCATCCACCTTAAACTTTCGAGCTGAGAAATCAAGATGTTTGTGAGCAATAAGTTATATAAAGATGTGATATTATTTCCTTTTCATACTTTTTGGCTTACAGTATACATGAACTGTCTCATAATTGACACAGTAAACATTTCTTAATATAGGGGCTCTTTGACAGTGCTCTTTCCTCTACAGCCACTAATTGCCTTTCTCTTTGATCTTTCACAATGCATTGTGCAGTTGGGAAATTGACAGAAGACATGGAAAGGGAGGGGCAAGATGTATCAGAGAAGTTGAAAAATGTCATGTCAAAAAAGGCTGGTTAAGAGGTTAGAATATAGGAAATATGGAACAGCTGCGTTAGGGCTGACAGAGAATGAGACGGAGGGCAGGGAACATTTTCTTACTGAAAGGAGCCATCACAGTGATAGAAAACCTGCATCTAGTGGTGAAACTTTCTTCTAGAGAAGTTCTAAGAAGAGAATCCAAGAATCTTCAAATATCTTTTGGAAACAGGCCAGTCACTATATCCCACTGTGAAGTGTGAACCATGGTGGAACAGAATCTTGAACAAAGTTAATATTTAGCAATGTATTACCAACTTTTAACATACTGGTTAATATATCAAAATCATAACAAACTCTGATTTCTCTTCCATTGCTTTACAAGATCAAGTTTTTTGTTTGAAATGGATTAAAGGGGATTAATACACAGGATATCTGGATTAGAGGTTCTTTATCCCCTTAGTTTATAAAAATGGTGACTTTTCTTCAGAGGTAAGTCACTGATGAAATGCTACTCAATGAATAAAATTTCAAAACTACATTCTCTGTGACTTGATTTTTGATTCTGTAGCTTAACAAAGGCACTTGATTAAATAGTTATTTTAACTATTTGAATTTTAGAAGAGCTATCTCAGATGAACTGACATTAGTAATTATAAAATTGACTAATGTAACTTTTGCCTTGGTTACTTGGGATAATTTCCTTGGAGATTAGCTCTGATTTTTTATTGCAAACCTCTATCAACTTCCTTTTAATTTTTTAATGAAACCTGATCAATTTAAGACAGTACTCAGGGACAACCATGACCTGACTGGAGTCCATCTCTCTGGAATTGGCTTCTACTAAGCCTTCATGAGTCTGGCCTTCAGGGTCTCTCAACTTCCTCAACTTTTAGACGTTCACAAATGACACAACCTATTCCCTTCACTAGGTGGTGCTTTCTTCTTCATCAATGAACGGGCTCCCCTTTTCATTCCATGGTTCCCTGGCTCTGCCCTACTTCAGTTACAATGAATCTCCAGGCTTTCTCATCTCTTCTGTGGTACTTGGTTAAGGTTACACTGTACTGAGGGTATTTGGATATTGGTAAAAAGAGGACCAGGCTCAGAAGGAGAAAACTTGGGGTTCACCCTGTTTCAATTATTAGGGCCAGGCCAGTCCAATTCTCTGAATGTCAGATCAGTCTGGAGATGTCATAACTACCCTTGCATTGTTTTCAGTCAAAGGTTAATTGGCTAACGTTTCCAACTCCTTGTGAACAAAACTCAAACCTCCATTTCCAGTAGTGCTTTGTACTCAGTAAATATTTGCTGAGTCAAATAGAATACTAGATGAGAAGCAAGTTTATTGATAAATTTACTGTGATAGGAAAAATCATAGTAAGTTTAGTTATTTTATTTGACTAAATAAATCTTAATAAACTTTATCTCACTGACAAGGGATAGTGAGGGGTTCATTATGGGATCCCCCTTTCCATCCCTCCACCTCAGCCAATAATTATGATTTCCTTCTCTTATAGCTTAGGAGTAAAAGTTTTAATATTCCTTATTTGTAAATTTAAGGGGAGGTAATATGTAGTAGTTCATAGCAAAGAAAAGGGCTGAATATTCATTATTAATTCACATTTTATTTGACAAGCTCCTAGATGAGCTCAGAAAGTCTTGTCAGGTAAATACGAACTTATATTACTTTATTTCAAAGAAGATAAAATAACTCAGTTCCTTAATAACCATCTAAACCTTTTCAATTTTTCAACATTTGGTGTTGCAATTCAGTGCAATAGCTTCACTTTGGTTGGTAAAGATCATCCATTTCAGAAAAGACAAAAAGAAGAAGAAGAAGAAGAAGCAGCTTACCTCTGTCCTTCTTATTCCATCACTTCTGCTATTCAACTATGTGCTCTTGACTTGTGGGGACCTGAAATAGTGAGAAAGAATAAAAAAAGGAAATTAAATGTAACTCAGTAGCATTTTGTGAAAGGCAAATATTTACAATTTTAATTGATGACAAACACACACTTCATAAAACTATTAGCATGCAACCCCAGCTGCAAAAACTGAACAGCGATATGTCTAAGCTGGTCAGCAGCAAAAAAGTAAACCAATCACATCGACAAAAGCCACCATAAACAAAAAAACTGTATTGAAAAGATGAACAGTTTTGGTATTCATCCCTACCATCAAGTCTTTCACTTTCTTTTTTTTTTTTTCCATCATAATTTAGCTTACGTTTGATGTTAGCAAGAGTTGCATTACTATTATTGTTAATTTTAGTTCTGTTTATTACCTTGAGGGTTATATATTGTAATAATAATTTTGGTGCCTCTAGTTAATGTTAATTAGTTGTTTTTAATAACCTATAGACCTATTTGTTATGTTTTTGTAGGTTTACTTTTTTAACTATCAGGAACTTAATAACTGAGAATATTTAACATTACTGTTGCATAGGCAAAATTACAGAGTTACTATTAGTGTTACCTGTTTAACGTTTAGTCATCCTTTGAGTCCTGCGACATATTTCCTTAATAATCATCAGCCATCAAGTCTGATAGTCTCAAAAGAAATATCAGCCCTCTAAACTGCCTTCAAGGGCGGTGATATTTAGCACTGAAAATTACAAATAAAGTTTTTGAGGTTGAATAGCAACAACTGGCCAGTGACACTGATGATTTGTTTGTCAAAACAAATTGTTATAAACTACGCAAATGAAGTCCACGCACTCCTTCGAGGGAAAACAATAAAGTGAATCTACGCAATGCTTACATGTTGGATGGGATATTTAATGTGCGGGGAAACTCAAAGGTTGAAGAACTAGGCATTTAGACAGTGGTAAGTGGTAATCTTACCTCTTTATACTCCATTACTCTTTTTCACGAGAGACATGCTAATGCAAACAAGTCAATCAGAATTTGTGTTTAGCAAGATAAAGCTTAGAGGATAGTTTAAAATCCATTTATTATTCTAAATCCATTTTTTTTCCATTAACATGTTATACATTAGTGTTTACTAACCATGATTCATGTAACAGTTTAGTTTATTAACTTTTAAATTATTTAACAACCATAAGTTATTAATACATTTTTTTAAGTATTACACAAATATCTTAAAACAGGCTTGGGTTCATTTTTGTAATTTTTAAATAGAAAACATTTTAGGCATCTCTTGAAGAAGAAATAAGCAGACATTTAAAGCTAGAAAACAAGTAATTCCAAATTTAGTTTTTACAAAAGTTTTCAGCTTTATTGACAAATTATGGCAAACATATTTGACAAATTGTGGTTTCCTATTTAGAGAAGCTTACACATGGAACTTTATGTGTGTTTTTTTCTTTTCTTTTTAACAAATACAGGTTAAAACACTGAACAAATTCAGTTAGCTACATACATACAGTAGCTACTTGTTTTCAACCCCATTAAAACAGCATTTAAAATTAAATTTACAAACTTAATATCGAACATCTTCATCTAACTAACAGATATTGAAAGACAGGTTAAAACATCTTATCTACAACTTTATTATCAGCTAGTTCAAAAATCATATTACAGTCTTTTAGCAACCCTAAACAAAGTTTGTGCTAGTTATTGAGACTCAAGATCTGTTAACAGATTCATGCTCTTTCTTTAAAAAAAAAAAAGGAAAAAAAAGGATTACACACAACAATGAAAAACAACTAAGAGAATATCATCCTACTGAATGGTTTAGTCAAAGCTTGCCAGTGTCTCTTTTAGTCCGTTTTGTAAAATAATACTAGTGCCAATTTCACGCCAACAGTATAGGGGAAATACAAGAAATATACGGAAGTAATCATGAGATGTTATCCCTAGAATAGGAAGAAAAAAAGGACTATTACTTGTCTTGTTGCTGTTTATGTGGAGACCACGGGCTATGCATTGTCTTTGAGGTGAGGTCGCGGGTGAGAAGGACCTTCAATATCTACCATAGGGGTGCTCCCTGTATCCCCCTCTGGCTGACCTTGGTGGTGGTGCTTTCAGACTGGCGCGGGTTGTGGCCCATTCTTCTGGTGCTAGGAACAAGAGAAAGACAATAACATTCACGTGGTTTCACAGTAATCAGAAATAGATATTTGAGACACAACAGCCAACCCAGGAAAAAAATATAAAAGATCTCAGCACTGACAACTCAAGCTTTACTTTTCAACATGGTAAGATTATACAAAAAAAGTATATATTTTGAAATGCAGCCACTTGGAATTAAACTTGCAGGGCATTTTTCAAGAAGAGAAAGTTGAAGTTCTTGAATATCTCCACATTTATTATGTTAAGTTTCAGTGCCACACAATAGCAAGTGGATTATCAGTATAACCCATTCCATCATCAATCCTTTATATCGACTTTTAAAGGAAACCGAATATAGAAAATGATTAATTTCCGAATCACCTGGGAATCTTAAAATGAAACCAAATACAGCCAAAAATGACTCATGCCTATTCTCTGTATCTCTAACCAAATGACTATAAAACTCTACGTGGTGGGAACTAAGGTGTAGTTATTTTCAAAGGCTTCCCTATGTGATTCTTATGGAGTTCCAGGTTGACATCCATTGTGCAAACTGTTCTAGACAAAGTTCGTCATAAATAAAGAAGATACTGAGTAAATTTTAAGTAGCAAAATCTGTAAAGAAAATATAATCTCCTATTAGTTTTTCAAAGTAAAGAAATTAGTAAATAAAGAGGTATTAGTACTTATTTACCTGTTAATTAGACTTTTGGTAACTTTAATGTTTTGAAACCTAGCCCAAAACATAAAAAAAAAATAGCAACCAAGCTTTTGAGTACTGTGGAAAATAGCCTTTGTAAAGTTTATGTCCCCAGAAGAGAAATGCATCTCTCCTTCAAAGGGTCAGGGACTTAATATTGGGCCTGTGGTGACTTATGTGATTCCAGAAATCAGCTTCTTGGAGTCTTGCAAACAGAATTCAGTTCTCGAGTAGAGAGCAAATTTCATGCATGGGGCTATGGTGAGAGGAAGTATGGACATAAGGAAATGGATTACTTGAAAGAGACACATTGACATTGAGAGCTGATATAAAAGTTGGTGGTAATGGCTATATCACCTAGAAAATCACTGCACACTGAGGCCCACCGATGTAGCGTATATGTCCCCAGAAATTTCAAGTACCCCGGAGAATACCTCTAGCAAAAACATAAGAAATATTTAACTTGCACTTACTATACTATAAATCCAATTGTGTCTATTTTCATGAAGTAGTCTAAGATCTAATTTTTTAAAAAAACCATTGCAGACTATGAAATTTAGAGATAATTATTTTTTATCCTTCTGGAAAAATGATAAAGGATGTAAGATGCCATCAATATCAGGATCATTGTCATAAGAGAAGTGCTAGCTATCAAGCATGTGTATCTAGCAAATAAATAAGCTATTAGTTAGAGAAGGTGAAAAGCAGCTGTCTGGCATGTTGAAATTACTGAAATGGTTTACAGAATTGTGGATGTAGAAATAGCAAATGGGGATATGAGACACAGAGCTTAAGTGATGTGATCAAATTCTTACCATTTCCAGACTTCCTAATTCAGATTTTAATGTACCATTTGTATATGAAATAAGAAAGAAAGGAGGGGGAATGAAAGCATTCATAAAATAAGCTTTTTTTTCTTTATTCTTTACTAAAGATCTCCTACATGCTAGTCATTGTACTTAGCCCCACTACGAGGATAGTTTAAGGAGTCTAAGGAGATCACTGGAAAAAAAACAAACATGAAATTTCATAGATTATAACACAGTTATAAGTGACATTTGAAGAAAATGCTGGAAGGAGCCTAGAGAAGGGAGCTACTAACATGCATCATTCAACTGAACTTGGGCTAAACTCTAGCATTTATTCATCTAAAAGAAACAATTTTTTGAGCAAATTTGTAGCATATGTAAGAATTTATATGCCGTTTAAATTTTTTTATATATGATCAAGCAGACATGGGCATCGCTTCTTTTAATGAGTCTGATAGGGCTGCAGTAACCAACTACCACAGAAACATGCTGTCTCCTAGTTTGGAGGCTGGAGTCTGAGCTCACAGTGTCAGCAGGGCTGGTTTCCTCTGAGGCTGTGAGGGAGCACCTGTTCCATCCTCTTTCCCAGCTTCTGGTGATTGCTGGCCATCTTGGTCTCCTTGGCATTTAACATACTTAAGACAACTCCTTTCTTAAAGATTTTCTTGTATTAATTATTTTGTATCATCTGGTCTTGTTTCTAAGACTGAATTCTAAGCTCTATGAGAAAAGAGAACTTTTAAGGTGGTATAAGATACATATAAATAAATAAATGATGTTACTAACTATAAAGAAATTTTAAAATCAATCATGCAAAGTAAGTAAAACAGGACTCTTATTCAGAAACAACTTATTAGCAATTATAGTGTTGTTATATTTGAAATACATCTGTGTGTGTGTGTGTGTGTGTGTGTGTGTGTGTGTGTGTGAGAGAGAGAGAGAGAGAGAGTAAGAGTGAGAGAGAGAGAGCATTTAAATTACTCCATCTTTGGTTTTATAACTCAAACTGATTTTTTCCCCAGGTGAGTCACGTTTTACAGAATGCCATAGAACACATCTCCTTTGTATGCTAATAAGCATCATTGAGGAATATTTTACTTTGATAAAGAAGTGTAAATTACCCAGGTAATTCTTCTGGTGCATTAAATGTTACTCTAGTGACTTAAAAAGCTTCTGGACTGGAGCACTCTGCTCTCAGCGGAATCAGCCCTATTAAGTGGTGCGCATTTCTCACAGTGCTCTTACTCATGCCATGGGACAAGGTACTTTTGGGAGCTTTTAGACTGGGGAAGAAAAATCTAGATGGTTTTTAAAGTGGCAGAGCTGTGTTCTTGGATTGTTCCAGAAATACTATAAATGTTGAGGTTACTAGGGAAAAACCAGGAAGCACTGTCTGGAAGTGTTTTGGTTTGTCAGTCATTTAAAAGCATTACAAGGTTGATGAAAATTCACACTGACTCTAAGCGATTGAGACCAGTTTGTTCTTCTCAATTAAGTTTCTAATTTTTTTCAGAATATTCCATGTAAAGGCATCTTTCAAATGTATACTTACATGTTGTTTTATCTATCCCAAAGGAAATATGTTGTTATATATTTTTGTTGGTGTTGTAACCCATATAATAATATCCATTTTATCTATATAATTTTAAAATAGCTATGTTCTTAGAAAATTACAATATTTATCATCACCCTGTCCAAGGCTGAAGTGCAGTACTAGTCATTTTAGGTATATTATTAGCAAACATTCACAGTTTTCCTGCAAAATAGGGGCTAATGTTGCCTTCCTTTTAAGATGAGGAAACTGTAGCTTAGAATTTTTTATTTCTGTCTGACCATTTTCCATCATCTCTTCTACCTAAAATAATTCCTGACTGCCATTTCTTTTTCCTTTCCCTTTCTTTCCTAGAAGATAGGACTTAGTTTTATTTTACTCCTTCTGGATTATATAACTATTGGTGATTCTAACAACAAACAATTAGCTAAATGAGTGAGACGGTATCTTTAATTTTGTTAACAAGAACATGGGCTGCATGAACTGAATTGGTTAAGGTGTAAATACGGTGTTCGTTCACCCAAAATGCATCTGCTTTTCTCTGAGCATTTAAAAATATCAGTGGTTCATCCACACAATTTGTATGGCCACTATTTGTAATTATGAAGTTTATTATTTTAAGATGCAGATGGTACAAAGAAAAGAAGGAGAAATATAGGACCAGCATCAGTTTCCACAGATGAATATAGAAAATTATGTTCCAAAGAAGAGTTAACTTGAGTTCACCATCAGTTATTGCTCTCAGGAAATATAGTCAGTTTACAGGAAACATTTACAGCCTTTATAACTGTTTCATTTTTGTTTTTCAGTGCGTGAGGGTGCATGTGAAAGAGAGACAGATAGAAAGGGAGATAGATGAGGAGCATCAACTCGTAGTTGTGGTACTCTAGTTGTTCACTGATGGCTTCTCATATGTGCCTTCACCGGAAGGCTCCAGCCGAGCGAAGAACCCCATTGCTCAAGTCAGAGACCATGGCCTCAAGCCAGAGACCATGGGGTCATGACTATGATCCCACATATAAGCCTGCCACCCCATGCACATGCTGGTGAGCCCACACTCAAGCCTGAAACCTTGGGGTTTTTATCCTGAGATCTCAGCATCCCAGGTTGATGCTCTATCCACTGAACCACCACCTGTTCAGGCTGTTTCAAATTTTTACTTAGATATTTCTTGTTAGAAAAAAGTTAACACTTGGTATAATCCACTTAGAGAATAACAAAGCACTGGACCTTTCTAAGCACTTTATTCTCAACTCTAGAATCCTATGATGTACATGAGAGATAGCTGGTGATTATTTATTGAATAAATTAATTATATTGGAATATTTTATATTTTTATTTTACACCGATTAAAGAAGCCCCAGGCTTCCCTCAGATGGATCCCTCACTTTACATGGGTCCCAAGGGTTTTGCCCCAGGACGGCATTTTAATTCTGGTTCTGCCTCTTTTTTGTTGTAGGACACTTTATGCAAATATCTTCATCTAAATATGTATTAATGACACATTTTAATTCACACAAAACATTATCTAACAGCCTATGGGACATCTTCTCAGGTGTCTCAAAGTCAACTTTTTCCAAAATTAAACTCATATTTTTCTCTATACTACCTAATATTCTTCCCAAATTTCTCACTTGGCAAATGATGCATGACATTATCATATTTGCCCAGAAAGCTAGCTACCTAGATACCTTTCTCTTTCCATGATTTTATCCATGCAATAATATACATAAAGTTAATGTTATACATAATACTGTATATATTATAGTTGTAATATACATTAGAATTGCAAAAGATATAATTTATTATATATTAGCTAATATTATATATTATAATTAACTATTATATATATATATATCTTCCCTACTGCATGTATATATGTGTGTGTGTATGAATTATAATTGACTAGGCCTGTCAAATTATAGCACATTCAGGATCAAACTCAAATTTCTTAGCAAGGAATTCCATTCCAGGTTTAACTTGATCTGACCCCTGACTTCATTCTAGACAATCGCAGTTGATGACTTTGGTGATGACCTAAAGTACGAATATTCCATGGTATTCATTGAAAAAAATTTCTGAGCCTAGAAATACAAGGGGTGTTGTTGGTACAGTTAAGGTTTTAATATATATTTTTCATAAAGAAAGTCACTTTCTTTCTGAAAAGAAACAGAATCAGGTTTGATTAGGGTAAGGGACCAGGAGAACAAACCCATTTAAAAGTTTTTAACTGAAAAAGATTAGTAAAATTATACAGTATATACATAACACATAGATACATATAATAGGACAGCAAGTCCCACAGGGAACGGGGGAGGGAGTCAGGAGGAGGGAAGTAAAGGGCTGTAAGAGGTACATGGGGGTTGGGCGGGAGGGAGTTATATTGAGTGGGACACTTGAAAAAGAAAAAAAAAACAATTAAAAAACAAAAAAGAGTCAACAACAACAAAAAAGGGACCCAAACTTTGGGTACCCAATAAATTTTGGCAAATGAATGACTTCACTTTACTTAATGTAATGAAAAAAAATATATATTTTCCTTAACAATTAGTAAATGTTTATGGATTAGCTTTTTTTTAAATTGCTTATTGTTAGGCCTAAGCTAAAAGTTGTTCCCAGCAGCTGCCAATTTCAGTTAAAATAATGAAAATTACTGACTCTATAACAAAATCACAATAGCCTAGCCCCAGTTTCAGTCAGGTTGTAAAAATAACAAACTAGATATGACTCATAATAATTTCTGTAAGTTCTAACCTCAAGCTGAAAGAAACCTTCCATTCCTGAGGGCACAAAGGAACCATTGTGAGACCATGTCTGCCAGACCGATGGACAAGCCTAGCCAGATGCCACCAACCTGTCCCAACCATTCTCCCATATAAACTCTCCCCTACTGTTGCTCAGGGAGGTTGTTGTCCTTAAGACACGAACTCCCTCAGCTCAAACAAGTCTCAAATAAATATTTTTTTTTTATCAATTTTGATCCCTGTCACTTCTTTCCAACCTTACCTAACACTTATTTTCATTCATCTTAAAAAAGAAAATGATGATTTCTGGTAGGAATCTTACAAACCAGAAATGAGCTGAGTGTTTGGGGCTTTTGAAGAAAGAGCTTTGCTTGCTTTTGGGGAGTTTGCCTAAATACTAAAATTCTCTTCAAAAGCAGCCACATCCATTCAGTCTTGGAAGAAGATTTTAGGTGAAATCTCTAAGTGGCTTTTGAAAGTAGACAGTTCTATTTGGCTACCTGAACCATAAAACAAATAAATAACCACTATCTCCAAAGTCTAAACTTTACATAAACAACAAATATAAATGTTTAAAATGTGGTACATACTGAATATATGAATGGTTAAATTCAGGAAGACAATTGATAACTACATGAATAATCTACAATAAGAAAAATTATAGAAAGTTTTGAGGGTAAAATTCTGAAACACACCCATGAACTACTTCTCTATTAATTTTTATTTGGTTTAGTGTAATGTGAGTCTGTGGCCATGACTGAGTTTTTAAGCTTGGAATGACGTCTAATTTCCTTTTCCAGTTTTGGTATGGCAATCTCAGGACCATCTTCCTTCCTTCCTTCCTTCCTTCCTTCCTTCCTTCCTTCCTTCCTTCCTTCCTTCCTTCCTTCCTTCTTTCCTTCCTTCCTTTCTCTATCTCTCTCTCTTTCTTTCTTTCTTATATATATTTTTAAATTTTTATTTTGGTATTCTTCTGAAGTGAGAAACAGGGAGGCAGAGAGAAAGACTCCTGCATGAATCCGACAAGGATCCACCTGGCATAACCACCAAAGGGCAATGCTCTGCCCATTGTGGCTGTTGCTCCCTTGTGGCTGGGGCCATTCTAGCAGCTAAGGTGGAGGCCATAGAGCTGTCCTCAGCACCTGGGCCAACTTTGCTCCAATGGAGCCTTGGCCGGGGGATGGGAAGAGAGAGATAGAGAAAAAGGAGAGGGGGAAGGGTGGAGAAGCAGATGGGCACTTCTCCTGTATGCCCTGGCCAGGAATCAAACCCGGGACTTCCTCACGCTGGGCCTTCGCTCTATTGCTGACCCAACCAGCCAGGACCTCTCTCTTCCTTTCTCTTTCTTTCTTTCTTTCTTTCTTTCTTTCTTCTTTCTAGATTTTATTTATTGATTTTATAGAGAGGAGAAAGAGAGAGAAGAAGTGGGGAGCGAGAAGCATCAATTTGTATCAGTTTCTTTTGCCTCTCATATGTGCCTTGACCCGGCCTGAGGTTTTGAATCAGTGACCTCAGAGTTCCAGGTTGACACCCTATCCACTACACCACAACAGGTCCAGGCACATTCATATTTCTTAACCCATCTCCATCCTTCTCCTTATCCTTGTTTAATACCACCAACTTTACTTCATGTTTATACCTAATTTCCAGCTCATAGTATGGTTTCAAAATTCTATTTTCAGTATAAAATTGAGGTTGTTTGAATAACTGCTGTTTCTGATTGCGAACTCCAGGATGGTTAAAAGTATTGACCATCAAACTTGAGGCTTGACCAAGGATAACATTCCAAGTAGTTTAGCTTTCAATGGATGATGTCTGTAAGCTTCTAAAATTCCAGGTGAGGCTACCATGATTTGGACGATTAACAATCACTATAAGTCACATATGTTGTGATTAGTAGAAAACTCCTTCCGTGTTTCTAAATTGTTTACTTGGTTTTAGTTCTTACTGCTATATAATATCTCATAGCTATCAAATAATACAGGCCCAATGGTTCTCAAATTTTTAAAATAAATATGTATTTACCTTCTTACTTTGGAATTAAGAGATCTTCTATGTAAAAAGGAGATAAAGATGCCAGGTACAGAAAGGATTTCCAAAATGGAAGGTACAAAAAAAAAAGTGAGTAATAACTGGATATAATTTAGAAGCTTGTCTGACTTGAAATTTTAAAATACTTTTATTATTACTAAATAAAATCCAGAATCAATCAAAAGCCTGTAGAATTCAGCCATTGACTTTTTTCAAAATGTACATGAAGACTTTATGAAAAATAAAGGAAGAAAGAATAAGAATGGTAACAGAAAATAATATTTCTTTTTTAAAAGAATTCCAATAATGTCTTTAATCCAGTGGAGAAGGCAGGCTTGGTGACATAATTTCACAGATGAAGAGACTGAATTTGGAGGTATCTGACTACCTTACTCCCCCCCAAATCTCTCACTTCTATATTTGAGAACAGAAAGAAGCCCAGTGTGTTCTCAGAGCAACCCTAAGTTATAGGAATTAGAAAAGATACCAGGTTTTCAGCTCAGCACAATGTCAAACTGACTGAGCAGCTCTAACTCTTTGGGATTTTGCCCCAGCGTGCCTGTCTGCTTTCCCAGGTTGGTGCTCTCATCTCGCCACCTGTGTCACAATAAATCTGGCTAGCTTTTGTCCCTCGATACTGTGATGTAACTTGTAAACCTTGGCATTTCTTAGAGCCACTGGATCTAAAGTGGGTCCCTCTGAGCACAGCTGGTAGTTTATGCTAATGAGATGGCTCAGGATGGGGGCTAAACCTGCAAGAAAGATCAGCCTGGGGAGGGGAGGAGGCTGGAGACTGAGATGATTCAGTCAATCCTGAAGATTTCAAAAGCTTCCTGTTTGAGACTTTTCCAGACCTTGCCTTTTATGTCTCTCCCTTTGCCTGGGTCTGCTTGCTGTCCTTTGGCTGTAATAAAACTGTGATTTTAAGTTTTAGCACTTTACGTAGTTATGTGAGTCGTTCTGGCAAATTACTTTCAAACCTGATGGGGTAGTTGGAACAGCCAAAATGGTAGCCAGCTGGCTAGAAATAAGGATGGCTTGGGGTCTCCCACACTGGTGACCGGTTGTGACTTGAGGGCACAGAACTTGGCCCTTTGCTATGAAACACGCCTTTACCCAGTCTCTTTTGTTTTCTCTCCTCAATTTTCTCAGCAGCCTGAATCTTAGCTCTTGTCCCAGGACTGGACCCACCTCTGACAAAACTTCTAAATGCCGAAAGCCTTTTGTGGTGTCTGCCTAGTGCCTGTTCCTACACTCTGTCGAGTCCAAGGGACCTTCGGAGAGCTTCCTGCACACTTGCTGGGCACCACAGAGACTGACCTATAAGGCTTAGGCTTTGTTTTTGTTTTTCCTGGCATATCTTGTTACCAACTGAGCTAAAGGTTGGCCAAGGTACCTGTATGGTTAAACCATTTGTTCTAATACAAAAAGACACTGGTTATGAATCATTAATAATTAGAATCACATTTTCAAATGGCGTGGTTTTATCAGTTTCTGTGGAGTCATTCAATAAATTATGATGTATTTTATAAATGAAGTATATTACATTTATTTCAGAACAATTTATCTTTTTTTTAAATCCATGACCTTTTCCAATAAACACAAAATATTCCCAAGCTCCGGAAATGATGTCTAGATCTCCTAGGGCGGCATGTTTCCTGGACATGCATTTTCATAGGTGGTACATTTCCACGTGGGTAAGAAAATGTTTTTCTAGCCTTAGATTTGTATTCTGTAGTTTGTGTTTTTAAAAACAGGTTTATTTTTTAACATTCTAAATATCAATCTATACCATATTCAATATACTTTTTGTTCATTATTGGTTTGCCCCAAGATTCTGACAATAGATCTCTCAACACGCCCTTCCCCCTCAGTTTAAATGATTGTACAATTAACTCAGCAGGAAAAGAAAAGTGATAAAAAGAAGCTTTCCTGTAGCTAGTTTTACTGTCTCGACAAGACAGTTATTAGATGCATGGGGACTATAATTTTTTGTGGACTCTGATGGGTACATTTTAGACAAAGTCAGGTCTGAAATTTAACTGTTCAATACACAATTGTTCAACAAGAAACAAATTTAATTTCTATTACCTAAGTGCAGAGTTGTTTTGAAGACAAATTTAAAATGTCAGGTTCTATGACACAGTGTTTACTTACAAAATTCCTAATTTTCTAAAAGTGGGCTGCATAAAACTTATGTGTTATCTCCCAGAATGCAAATCCCTGGTGTGGTTTTGACCATTCCTATCATATTCACATTTTCATCACGTTCCCATGCTTGTGTCCATACAAAACTTAATCTCAACCTCTGCACCTTGCAGTAGGACCACCAGGAATCTTTAAAACTGACACGCAGTTCTTATCTTCAAAGATCTGGGGTGGTAACTGGACACTGGTATTTTTCACTACTCACCATGTGATTCTAAAATGTGTAATTAAGGTAAAAAGAATCTCTGATCTAAAATATTGAAAAGTAGGTTCTAGTTTTGCCTAAAATTGTTGAATGTCCAAGTGCATAATTCAAAGCACAATTAAAATTATAAATACCGTTAACATTAGCAATGCAAACAATGGTGTTGGTGTATTGCCCTTTTTGATTGTTTCTCGCCTAGGTGACATAATCTGCACTTATTATCAAGACGAGTTTGATTGGATATCCACTTTATGGTAACCTCTGAAATAGTAAGAAACAGAAACTTAAAATTTTTAAGTTAATTTTACAACTGAATTTTAAAAATACAATATCATTAGTCTTATAATTATAAAGTTCAAAAATCTATATTAAAATGAAATTGAATAAATCATAGTATTATTCTCAATATCTTATTATGTAACAACTTCAATATTTATAAAGCCTAGGAAAAATAGCTTGTATACATTAGGTTTTAAAACAACGAAAAGAATCTTGACCATACTTAGAGAACTCATCTTCATTTGTAAAATGAATTTTCTCAAATTTCTCCTTCTATTTACTATTAAAAATAGTCTTTGTTCTGGAATCACATGGCTGGCATGATGACCAGTTAGCTTCATTTTCTTTTGCTGTTTTGCGGATTAGTCCACGTCAGGCTTATTTTCACACCAGGAGAATAATCATTCCAGCTTCCCAGAACAAAACTCACACATTCGTGTTCTGCAATTGCCTTGACTTAAGGTGCTCAAATGTCCTAAAATGTGGCAACAAAAATCCTTTTTTGCTATTATTGATTTCAAGGTAGTGTATTATTATTATTCTCCTTGGTTCCACACAGCTGTCATCTCAAATGCCACTAAAGAATGGATGCATAATTAGTTCTTTAGTCCACACATTAAACATGTTTCAATAAACAGCTCTTTTCTCCTAGTAGAGATTATCGCTGTCCATTCTTAGCTGTCAGTCTCAAAAAGAATTTAGAGGGTGTTTCTTACATGAAGTATTCCTTAGCCAGGCTGATCTATGTACTGTGTTTAAAATTGTCTTTTATTGAATTATAACCAAATTAGGCTTATCCAAACAATTGTAATGACTGATAAATTAGGAAATATTTTTAAAATGTAGAAACTGATTTGAAATTTCTGTAAATCAAATACTTAGTTTCCAAAATTAAACTCAAGTTATCAGAAATTTAATATTTAAATGTTAATTGAATAATAATTATTTAACATTAATAAAATATTCAATAAATATTAAAACATTAAATATTAAATAATATAATAATTATATTATAATTTCTTCTTAATATTTATTTTAGTATTTAAACTTTTATATTTACACTCCTATAAGAAAAATAATTTCATATTTAATATTAAATCTGCAAGTATCTTGAATAATTGAATTGTTTTAAAGCCCAAAAGGATACATGATATTCTTGGAAGCCAACATAATCATTACTTCAATATGAATTGTAGGCCCCAAAGAGGCAAATACAATTTAATCTGGTGATACACACAACACAGTATGTGAAGATTCAGAGTGAAGTCACACTGAATGACTGAATTTTTACTTCTAATCATTTATTTAAGCCCATTTCTGAAGGAATTCTGAATGAGAGATACCATCCTGAGTCTTCTGAACGCAGGCTGCAGTTATCCCACAGGACGCTCCAAACCTAATACTTCGGTGTGGCCCCAGGTCTTTCAGCCAACCTGAGCAGGAGAGGAGTCTGCATAACTGACTGTGAGCCTTCCCTCCTAATGTCTGAGTGGGGGGCATTGCCAGAAAATAGAATCAGGGCTATTTATTTTATAAAAATACAGACATACCATTGAGAATACTATCTGTACCCATTATAGAGCCAAAGTGTAAGAGGGAAATTACTAATTCTGAATGGGAGTGAACAAATAAACAGAGATGAAAGAGTTATATTTTGGAATAAATGTAATGTATTTAAAATATTGTGCACAGTTCACTAAAGATAAATTATAACTGGATTCTAGTTGCTATGTGAGGTATGGAAAATTAACTGAAAAACATCAAGCTATATATGACATAAGTGGGTTCTCAAATCACTGTTCTATATCACATTTAAATTTTTTCTTCTGCCTGTTTGGATATCATAGGGCAGTCATTCTTAACCTGGGTTCTATCGAACACTAGAGGTTCAATGAATTGGTCTCAGGGTTTTGGAGAAGCCTCTGCCGTGGAGGCCAGAATAAAGTGATACCGTAATTTGTTGTGAGTTCATGCACTTTGTTGGTTTTGTTCTTTGAGCAAGATGATGTTCATGAACAGCTCATTTTGTGCACCAGTAAAAGAACATATACCTATGTCTTGAATTTGGAAAAAGAATCATATTTTATTTATCACTAAAGAAGGGTTCGGTGAATGCGCATATGAAACTGGTGGGTTCGGTACCTCAAAAAAGGTTAAGAACCACTGTCATAGGGTGAGCAACACACTGCCAAGAACCATGTACTTAAATCTCCCTCTACATAATACTAAATTCCAAAAGCTAAGTGTTGTGTAATGCATATTAATTTAATTAGGCTTCAAGGTTATGATGCTGAGGTCTTACTATTTCTCATCAGTTGACCTGGGAAATTGTCTCCAAGGGCTATGAGAATATGAGAATTATCCAAATTTAAATCTGATGACCATATGGATTGACATACAAGTATTTTCTGGTTATACAAAAGAAGAGAATATCTTTTTTTCTACTGAACATACTAAAATATTAATGAAAATATATTAAATCCTGCATTTTCTAAAGGTAAAAACAGTGATTAAGAAGTGAAAGAAAACTGTTCTTTATTTTATGATAGCAAAATCTCAAAGAAACTTTTACAATGCAGTCTAAATTGTCTCTTTTAAAAATAAAACATATCATGATGGATTAAAAATTAGTAAAATATATAACAAAAAGTAAAGAATGAATAAATTTAGTAGTTAATTTAGAGTAATTTAAATATCCTTCTTTTTTGACCTAAATTTTCTATAGCGTATATGAATTGTTTTTAAAGTAAGAAAAGAAATAACTTATTTTTTAGGTTA
This sequence comes from Rhynchonycteris naso, assembly GCA_037038555.1. Lineage (NCBI taxonomy): Eukaryota > Metazoa > Chordata > Mammalia > Chiroptera > Emballonuridae > Rhynchonycteris > Rhynchonycteris naso. The sequence goes on from CM073000.1 coordinate 24,190,333, forward strand.
ATCAGACTTATATGTATCTGTTTAGATTTCTAAAAACCTGAGGCAAAAATAATTCTTATAAAATAAAATTAATTTACGTCTGTATCATTTAAAACTTAGGCACTTTTGTTCAGAGTTCCCTGACCCCTATTCTGTTGCCCAGTGTTTACCACAGATGGGCCACAGAAAAACCAAAGTATTATGGGGTGTTGGAATGAACTAGGGCTTGGGCTGCTGGAATCCTTGCTTGTGAGCAACCTCTGTTCTCAGCAGAACAACCTCCCAAAAACAAAATAACAATGCAAGACACAAGGGTTACAGAGGTGAGTTGGTCTCCGGATTGTGGTTCCTGCATTCCCATTAGGTCTGAGAAACAATAGTTTGTATTCATACTCTTTTCATTATTGCCTTAGATGGTATTAACATGTAAGGGATAAAGGGGTCAAATATATTAAATGGAAGGATATCTGACTTTGGGTGGTAAACACACAGATGATTTATTATAGAACTGTACACCTGAGACTTATGTAATTTTATTAACCAATGTCACCCCAATAAATTCAATAAAAAATAAAATGTAAAGAATTTGGAAATAGAAATTTTATCTCTCATTACCAACTACTGAGTATTATCAACACCATGCCTGCCACTGATTTCAGCACATGTAATGCTCATAGGTGTGATTTTTCTCAGGTTGATGTGCCAAGTATAAAAAATTATAACTGTATTTTGCAAATAAAATTTCATTTTTAAAAAAGTGATTTCCAAATAATGTCTTCTTATTAGAATGTAAACTTCAAGAGTTTGTTTATTGCAGTATATGAAGAATACAGAACAATGGCTTAAATGTGTTAACCGTTCAATAAATATTTAAGATTAATGTTCTCTGGCCTTCTCTAGAACTATTGACTCACATGGTTTAGAATGTGGCACATTTTTTATATGTAGTCATGTTTCTCAACAGTAGATAGTAGAAACCAGGGAAGGATAATGTCTATCTTATACACCTCCATATTTCTAGACCCTGGTAATACTTATGTGCACCAAAGTTGAATGCATTAAAGAAAGACTCATACTGTGCCTTAGTCATCTATCATCCTCAGTAAATAATCTTACAGGGCACATAGATTGATCCTCAATTGATTGAAAATGTGCCTGGAACAATGGAGATACACTCATTGCTGTGTTGAACTCAGAGAACCCTTCAGTGTTAGGTGGGACTCCTCTGGGGTTTTAGGCAAGGTCTCAACCCAGCCTGGTAGACCCCTGGATGTGGTTGTGGAGAAGGTTCAGGTTTGGGATGTTACTAATCTTATTAAAAACCTTTGATCCCTTCCTTCCAGTGAGGAAAGAATAGAGAACAAAATTGAAGCTGTACTTTCAGTGATAGCTCACCCACTGAGCTGGACTTATGCAAACTTACCCTTCTCCTATTATTTCTGTGAAATAATTTCTGAAAGTACATTTAAGTTGTTTTGGAAAATATCCTTCTATCTCACAGTGGTGAAAGTTTAAGTCAATGCGATTGATGCTGGAGTCTGGGAAAGAGTGAGCCTGGTGCTCATTTCATATTAATTATGTGTGTTTTTTTTTCTATAAAATACTATAGAAAACCTTCCTCCCCTTAGCCAAGTAGGACAGCAGTTGGAAGAATTTAGAGAAATATCACCAACTGAACATTCTTTCCTTTAAAACAAATTCAAGTTTAAAGTACTACATCTGTTCTTTCCTGCAGGATCCATAAAACTCTGCCCCACTCCCAACAATAGAAACAAAATGACACCAACTTGAATTCACATTCTTGCCATTCAATTTGCTAATTGTTTAACTGAGGCAGGTTACTAAATGCTCTAAACCTTAGTTCCTCATTTGTAAAATGCAGATGACAATATGAGTTTGTACACCGCAGGATTCTAATGGGGATTGATTATATAGTTATACATATAATCTTTAATGAGGACTATCTTCATAGTCTCTAATCCTCACAATAAGTACCCCACATGTGGTAGCAGCGATTCATTAATAGTATTCTAACCACTGATGAGGATATAAAAACAGAAGTGGGGTTAACCTCTGTGGTTCAGTTTCCTCGTTATCAAATGAAGATTAAAATACTTAATATTTCAATTTATTATAAAGAAATACATAAAAAAATATCTACAAGTAATCAGTTTATGAATGGCATTTGTAGTGTTGGTTTCCTTTTCTACTCCTATTTCTTAGCTCAGGCTAGTGAGAGTCCACGGCGATAAATGAGTTGACTTGGTGACTGAGGGTGCAGGAGGATGTAATTCTTCCTTTCTTCCCGAAGTCTGGACCATCCAAACTCCATCCCGGTGAAGCACTACACATTCATCATATGAAACCCCACAAGGTGACAGGTATTCATTGTCTCCTTTACTGCTCCCCAGGAAGAGAAACCAAATGGCCCTGGCATTATGTTAATTAAAAATCTGGAACTGGAAACATTTAAATAAGTGTTTTTCAAGGGGTCAACTGTTGATGCTGCGGATGTATTTTAAAAAACCAACAACTATGTTTCAAAGTGGTGTACTATATTTATATACTTCATAGGCACCCAGTAAAATCTTACTGTATTTAATTGCAATTATTTTTAAGTGGTATGTATTTTCATTAAGCAATGTAGTTTTGAAATTAATTTTATAGACTAATATACTTATTGAATATTAATTCAAATGGGCCAAGTATTAGTTGGCAATTTAAAGAACTATGCACACTAATAAAAAATTACTTGAAAGCTGCAATATCTGCCCTTAAAAAGTTTAAGGATATTTTAACTTTTATTACTTGGGTGATCTTCGTGAAAGCAGGAAAGATACATGGTGATTGTCAAATCAATGAGTCAGACAATGGACACAGTGAAACGTATAAGGCGCTATTCAGAATGCTCAGTGTTGCTGTTGAAAATGATCTATGATTGTGAATAATTGCTTTTGAAATATTGATCAAAATTGATCTGTCCAATTTTCTGGCACTGGCTCTGTACATCAAGTCTCACCCTGGAATTACATAAATCAATTTCGTCTGGACTTCTGTAAAAACCGGGGGGAGAAAGATAGAAGTAATTTCTGAGTTGTCAGTGACTGATGGATGTCCTGATTTCACAGTTTTAGTAAAGAAAAGGTCTTACCGTAGCTGTCATAGGCATCCTCACTTACTCCATGACCATAGTCATAGTATTCAGGCGCACTGCAACAGATTTAGACAGCAATCAATGTTATTGTAAGCAAGGGGGATCAACCCAGATACATATGATATTTGAAAGCAAAATGTGTGCTAAAGTAGTAGTAACCCAAGAACCTCTAGGCATAAACCACAATCCTAAAGAAACAGGAAGGAAAGAAAGTGGTTATGGACAAGGAGTTATTTGACTTTCTCATGCCTCCTCAGTACTTCTTTATCTCTATCCTTCAATTCTTAAATCAAATTTCCCTTAAGATGCATGTATAATCTTCAAACTTCTCAAGAGGAGAGTTATAAAATGTCTATTTCCAAAAAAAAAAAAAAAAGATACTATATAAGATGATAATCTAATCAATAGAATATGACTTTTAATGCTGCTACCCTAAAATGTATGCAGCAATTTCATCTTCACTTTCAAACATGGAAATTATATTTATACTGGAATCCTCATTAGCCTTCCACAGCATGTCCATGCAGTTCTTATAAGATCTTTCTTTTTCCTTAACATATACGTTCTACCTGCATTTCTTACTCAAGTTGCTTCAAGTCTTCTCCCACAGTGACTGTCATCACTTTGTCCTACAGTCACAGTTTACCCATTAAGGCACCATTTCTATTAGCACCCAAGCCTTTTATATGTTTTCAATCCTCAAAAAAGTACCCCACCCACACTTCAACATTTTCTTTTATTGATTCTCTTTTTCTGCCTCTTCACAGTTAAATTCCCTGAAAAGAGGGCGACTCTGTTCACTCTTTTCCACTGCCTCTCTTTTGGAGACACTCCGGTCAGGCTCTTCTCTCCACTGAAACAGCTCTGGTCAATATCGGGACATTTTCAAGTCCAATGGTCACGCCTTGGTCCTCTTTTTACCTTGCCATCATTTAACACAGTTGATCACCTTCTGCTCCTTCAAATACTTCAGTTGTTTTTGAGATGCCCCTCTGAGTAGGGTCTGCTTAGCCTACTTCATTTCCTCAGTCTTCTCTACTGGAACCTCTTTATTTTCCAGCCTCTCAACCCTGAAGACTACTGGAACTCAGTTATTAAAATTATTTTCTATTGGTACTCCCTAAGCAATCTTATCTACTTCTGTGGCTTTAGTAGCATTTCTGCTCCAATAATCTCCAAATTTATGCCCAGCCTTGGCACCTCTCCGCTACTCTGGTCTCATATCTACAGTTGCCTTCTGTACATTTCCATTTGGAGGTCAAAGTTAATATGTCCAAACGTAGAAACTTGATTTTCTTTCTGACTCTGACTTGATCCCTTTGAATGCTTCCCATCTTTATAAGTGACAACACCTTAATTAGTGTGACTAATGTTGACAACAGTGGAGTCGTCTCCTTTTCTCTCAAACCTAGTGTTTATTCTCACAGCAAATTCTTTCACATTTATTTACACAATGTACCCAGACTTTAAACGTTTTTAAACATCTGCACAGCTTTGACTATGGTTAGTTTCTTCGTGCCTCACTTACACAAACACAATTTTCTTCTAATGGGTCTCTGTGCCCTGCTTCTTCAGTTTCAACTGTCCACGTAGCAGTCAATATAATTCTTATAGAAGTAAATTAGATCATGTTAGTTCCCTATTCAAAATCCATCAATAGCTTCCCAAATTCTTTAGAAAACAATTTTTTTAAATCTTATTTTGCCTATACACATTGGCCTCATAGTAGTTCTTCGACCTCCCCCACTTTCCCAAGCTCAGTCTGCTGCGGGCACTTTGGCCTGGTAGCTGCTTCCTGACCAGGACAAACACATTACTGTCTCTGCACCTTTTTGTTTGTCATTTCCACTACCCAAAATACACTTTTCCTAACTACTCACTTGTCTCTTCTCTCAACCTGTCAGAACTCACTCGAAAGTCATTTCTGAGAGGTTTCTCTTACTAATCTATTTTTAACTAGCATTCCCTCATCTTTGCTTTGCTCATCTAAGTATTTATCAATTAGTATTTACATTTGCATAACCAACTACACAAACACACATTTGTTTATTCATTTATTAGGATTTTTTTGTACTTCTAGAATGTAAAATTTCCCTGGTGTAGAATTTGGTCTCCTTAGCTCACTTGCTCTCATTGTTCCAGACTAATTGGTCAACAATACTTGGCACATAATAGCTGCTCAGTAAATATTTATAGAATAAAAGACTGTACTGGTCATAGGAAGATTAGACACTATTCACATGAGTAGCTGAATGTAACCAAGTTATACATTTTTTAAAATGTAATACAAAAAGCAAAAATTACTTCAATAGCCTTATATTTGGTTAGTGAATGAACATTTTTATTTACCTAGGTATCTAATAAAAATTATAATACATTGTATTTTTACCTCAAATAAGATCCTTCATTTAAAGTCCTTCATCTAAATATTAATTTATATGTTCAATAATATTAATAATAAAATTTACTCAAGATTAACAATTATAAATTTACATATGATTTTATATATTACCTCAAGATTGCTAATTGCTTTTTTTTTTAAGTAAGAGGAGGGGAGATAGTGAGACTCCTGCATGTGCCTCAACCAGGATTCACCCAGCAATCCCCATCTGGAGCTGATGCTTGAATCAATTGAACTATCCTCAGCACCTGGGGCTGATGCTCAGACCAACCAATCATTTTTGAGCACCCAGGGCCATGCTGGAACCAATCAAGCCACTGGCTGCAGGAGAGGAAGAGGGAGAGAAGGGTAAGGGTGGGGAGAAGCAGATGGTTGCTTCTCCTGTGTGCCCTGACCAGGCATCAAACAAAGGATGTCCACACATATTGTTGACACGATATCCACTGAGCCAACTGGCCAGGGGGCTAATTTCCTTTTAAGTATATAAAAGTGAGTCAAGGAAATGGCTTTAAATCAAATATCAAATTGTACAAGAGCTGAGGGTGGGTGATAGATGTCAAAGGGTTAAGGTATAAAGAACGAAGAAAAGTGCCTGACCAGGCGGTGGTGCAGTGGATAGAGCATCGGACTGGGATGCGGAAGACCCAGGTTTGAGACCCCGGGCTCGCCAGCTTGAGCGCAGGCCCATCTGGCTTGAGCAAAAGCTCGCCAGCTTGAACCCAAGGTCGCTGGCTCAAGCAAGGGGTTGCTCGGTCTGCTGAAGGCCCGCGGTCAAGGCACATGTGAGAAAGCAATCAATGAACAACTAAGGTGTTGCAATGACAACGAAAAACTAATGATAGATGCTTCTCATCTCTCTCCATTCCTGTCTGTCTGTCCCTATCTATCCCTCTCTCTCTGTCCCTGTTAAAAAAAAAAAAAAAGAAGAAGAAAAGCCTAAAATTATGTGGTTGTCATTTCCATGAAGGCAAATTCATAGGTCTCATTATATTAAATACTTGATATTTTATCAATAGTAAATAAAAAGAAACAAAAAGAATGAAAGTAAACATATTAGAGATGAAGAGAGAGACAAAGAGAGGTTTGTCCATTTTTATTTTCTGGGAGGCAACTGGTAATACACTAATTCAATTTCACTACAAAATAGCTAGAAAAAAATAAGATGATCTCATCCAGCCTTCATCGCTCAGGAGGTCTACATACAAACTATCTAGGAAAAATATATGGCAATATGGTCTTCTTTCCATCTTTCTAATGACTTGAGATTGTAGAAATCTAAGGCCATTGGCTGGTGGCTAAATATGTACAGTGGTACCTTGAAATACGAACTGACCAGCATATATATATATATATATACTTATTTTTTTTTTAAAGATACGAGCTGCAACTTGGTCTGTGTTTTTGTTTGAGATCCGAACGAAATTCCGAGTTACAAGTCATGATTTGGGAAGCTGCTGCTTGTTGGCGCAGGGGTCCAGTATCGGCAGTTTGATATACAAGTTGATGTACAGAACAAATAAAATTTGTATCTCAAGGTACCACTGTACGTCTTTTCACATACCTATCTTAATAAAAATGATGCAACCCAACTGAGAACCTTCATGTATGTATAGCAAATTTCTGAGAGTTGTTACATTGATTTCTTGAATGATCAAGAAGTGGAAGCCCTGGGATGAAGAGAAAAATAAGAGCATTGGTGAAGCTTCTCCCTGCCTTCCTCACAATAATTTTTCTATAAGGAAGTCTGATTATGTTTCCTAAAGTGTATTATATAAAGACAAGTAGCCACAAAAAATATTACGATGTTTCTTATTAGATTTCAATTTTAATTGAAGGAGTGGGGAGAACAGAGACCCTGACACAGAAGCTGCATTTATTGGCTATCGTAAATTATACATACACACCAAGAGTGACTGTATTTATTTATTTATTGTTGAGACACCTTAGTTGTTCATTGATTGCTTTCTCACATGTGCCTTGACCGCGGGCCTTCAGCAGACCGAGTAACCACTTGCTTAAGCCAGCAACCTTCGGTCCAAGCTGGTGAGCTTTTTGCTCAAGCCAGATGAGCCCGCGCTCAAGCTAGCGACCTGGGGATTTTGAACCTGGATCCTCCGCATCCCAGTCTGACACTCTAACAACTGTGCCACCGCCTGGTCAAGCCCAAGAGTGAATTTAAGCTTTCAGAAGTCTAAAAAGAGAGAAGTGGAACATATAAGACATTTGTAAAATAATAGATAATAAAAAATAATGGAAAAACAATCATAATGGACTCAGCCAGAGTCAATACCTTTGTTTATTTAAATATTACTTCTCATTTCTTCCATAGGAGAATATTTTACATGGCCCAAAAAATACATTCTCCAACCACCCATGCAGCTAGATGTGCCCTTGCCCTTGTGACTAAGTCAGGAAACATGGGATATGCACAGAAGTCACAGTGGCAATCTTGAGGCCATTTTTAATTTAAGAACAAGTTCCTCATCTTGGACTTGTGCATCATCACCTCCTCAGTTGGTAGAAAGTACTCTAAGTGATGACCCAGTATACACCATGCAAAGAAAGGAAAGCCTGAGGAAGTCACGAACTTCCACACAGGAAGATCTTGTCTCTAACATTGAAATAGACTTACTCTGAGTCACTGCTGACGTCTGGTATTGTTATGAAAATAATATTGTTTTATCTTTTAGGACTCACTGAATATTGAATCTCATTTTTACAACAATTCAGTTGAATGTTTAAGTATATAGAAGGGAGGAACTGCCATTAAAATCTCCAAACATGGAGAATTAGCTTAATGGAAGGGTTAAGAGTGCAAGAAAAAAATGCTGTAGGATAAAAATTGATGACCATGATGGCCATGTATCTCAGTTGGTCAGTGCATTGTTCCAATGTGCCAAGGTTGCAGATTTGATCCCTGACCAGGTCACATACAAGTATAGGCCAATGAATGTATAAATAAATGGAAAAACAAATTGGTGTTTCTCTCTTTCTCTCTACCTCTTCTTCTCTCTCTCAAATCAATAAATTAAACAATATTAAAAATAAAGCTGATGATCATGGTTATATCATTGCCTGTAAAGACTTGGGCATCAGGCTATAGGCTTGTGTATCCTTTGGCACTCTGGGGGTTGGGAGGGGAGAAAGGGACAAATAAGTCCTGTTAATAATTCTTGCTGCTTTAAGGAAGGTTTACAAAAGATGTAAGCTCTAATACAAATGAACCATTTTTTAGAAGAAACAAAAGTGAAGAGAACTTTGCAAAAGGAAGTTATCTCTGCCTTATTTACATGTTAGTTTTAGCATATAAAATGGGAGAGGGTTCAAAAATTGGGGGTTCCAAAGGATTAGAGAAATAAATTGTTTCTGTACTCTACTAGCAAGAAATAAGAACTAATGAGTTTGCTCAGAATGTCCTCACATCTTCCCATTGGCTCACGAGCCCTAGAATGATCTTTATATCCCCAAACATGCACCAGAAGGAAGCATGTTGCAAATATTGTCAGGTCCCCAAAGAGGTTGTTGCTCTTCTTTACTCCATTCACATATGACCATGAATAAGGCCATTTATCCATTAGGATAAGGAAGAACCTTCCAGTAAATCTAGGAAATTTTCCAGAAAAGAAAACTGCAGTTACCAGATGCACAATCAGAATACTTATTTCAGTGCTGTGGCTTAGGTGTCGTTTAAGTCTGTTTGGCAGGATTTTGTAATTGTTATTTCGTATGGAGCCTTCAGTGTTTTCCAAAAGAACTTTTTATTAAAGTTATTCAGTTCTTTTCCCACTACTTTGAATTGGGTATTTTGTATGGGGAAGTGGGCAGGAAAGATAATTTTTTATTTTATAGGTCACCAGAACCACATCAAAACCCAATTTAGAGGTCTGCATAGCTCTCAGAGATTCTGTATATTGATCTGGTTGCAGTAATTGGAACTGAACTTGGATTTTCTCTCTAGGACAGAAGGTAGGTATCTTTATTTGCTTAATTATTTGTTTAATAATAAGAAGGGTATTCACTCATATTTGGATGTCCTAGGGTTGGGCCATGGAAGACTTTTAGTTGTTCCCTTCTAAAATCCATTTATCTCTTCTTTCATAAGAGACTGACCTTCTCAAAACTACATTTTCTAGTCTTCCTTATCTTTGATAGTGGCCATGTGCAGGGTGATGCATACAGATTCTTCATGATTTGCACAAAAGTAAATTCCTTGTCCTCTACTTCTTTTCAACCTTCATGTAACTGCCTTTAAATTGGAGCCACGTTGGAAATCTGATGTCAATGATGGTGCAATGGACTGAATCTTTGTGTCCCAACACAAGTCATATATTGAAATCTCAAGCCCCAAGGTGTTGGTATTAGAAGCTGGGGCTTTGTAGAAGTAATTATATCATGAAGGTATACATGCCATCATGAAGAGGATTAGTACTCTTAGTGAAGGGGACCCCAGAAAGCTCTCTAAATCTCTTTATCATATGAGGATACAAGAAGACAACAATCTGCAACTCAGAAAAGGGCTTTTATCAGAACCCAGCCATGCCGGCACCTTGATCTGGGACTTGCAGTCTTCAGAACTGAAGGCAATACATTTCCTTTCTCTCTCTCTCTCTCTCTCTCTCTTTCTTTCTCTCTCTCTCTCTTTCTTCTTTCTTTCTTTCTATTAAGTGAGATGCAGACAGACAGACAGACAGACTCTTGCATGCACCTTGATGGGGATCCACCCAGCAACCCCCTACTGGGCAATGCTCTGCCCATCTGTACCACTGCTCCATTGCTCAGTTACCAAGCTACTTTTTAGCACCTGAGGCAAGGTCATGGAGCCATCTTCAGTGTCCAGAGCCAACTTTGCTCAAACCAGTCAAGTCAAGGCTGTGGGAGAGGAAGAGAGAGAGAGAGAGAGAAAGAGAGAGAGAAAGAGAAGATGGTGGAAGATGGTGGGGGAGGTGTGGATAAGCAGATGGTTGCTTCTCCTGTGTGCTCTGACCAGGAATCAAACCCAGGACATCCATATACCAGGTCGACGTTCTACCACTGAGCCAATCGGCCAGGACAATTTCTGTTGTTTGTAAGCCAGAAAGCCTATAGTATTCTGTTATAGAAGGATGAACTATTTATTTTATTTGGGCTGCTGAATTGTGGATCTCATTATGGAAACATCCTATACTCCAAATAATATAGTTGGCAGTTAAAACAATCCCTTGAAGATGAATAAGCATTCAGTAAATGTTTGTTGAATGAATAAATGAGTGAATAAAATAATTCAAAGATGAGATATTTGCATGTAAGCATGCATAATCTTAGAACATTTTGCTATAAACATCTTTATAAAACTCTGTGTATGTTTCAGAAGGGATATGCATTCACATTAACAGTAAAAAAGGAAAACAATCACTCATTTATTTTATACCATGAATAAATATCAGATTAAAGTTTAGAAATAATGTAACTGATGAATGCATGTATGACTTTTATATTGTTATATTATTTTTCAACTTTAAAAACATATATAACCTACTTAGAGTAAGTAGACTATGATGTTGACTTTATGCTTTTCATTTCATTATTTCAGAAAGCCGTTATTTAACTTGTGTCATTTCTCATGTTGTTTAAGTATGTTGAAATATAAGTGAAAGCAAACAAATGAATTCAGTATAATACAACCTGGTTTTTTAATTTTTAATTCATTATTGTTTCATCTTACATTTTAGAAAATATAGAGATCTGGATTTTGAAACATACTGTTAGGATTATGGACATGTTAATTAAAATTATGACATTTATTGGGGATTTGAAACTTAATTACTCTGGTGGTTATAGCAATTTTCCTAGGAACTCATATATACTATCAGCATATAACATGTTAGCTGCATCGATTCATTAAGCAATATCTAATTGTTAATAGTAAAATTCTATAAAATATTTTGACATTTTAACATCAAGACCTTAGACACAATTAAATATTTGAAAACAATAAGTATAAAAGTGGAATAAAGAAGACAGAAAATATCAGATTAATTTATTAATGGTCAAGTGTAAAATTAGAAAAAATTAGAAATGAAAATTTTCATTTTTTAAAAATATTTAGGAGCATTTTACCCTAAATAGAGTATTTAGCAGTTTACTAAGACAACTAATTAAATGCAATTGAGCACAATAGAAAAACATTAGAGTGAAATTTTTTTTCTAAGAAGCACATACTATCTTCACCATCATCAAACTATATTTTGCTTGCAGGTTCGCAGTGAGCCTACTTGTGATATTGTAGCACTTACCTTTCTACAGTGCTTCACAATCTAGCAGTTGGTGTTCATGCTGCTGGTGGTGGGAGAAACTGCACTCTCAGTGGAGCAGACTAGTTCAGAAGTCAATGAGACTAACTAAGCTTGAGGAGGAAATTCTTTTTGACATCCAACTGTTACAAACAGAGATACTGGCAGTAATATAAATGATAATACTGCTCTATACGATGTGCTCATTTAATCCATCCAATTCGACTGGTATGAGCAGGAAAATAATAGAGGATGAGATTTTTTTTTTTTTAAATCAACACTTTCTTACATATTTTGATTTTTTATTTGGCAGGATATAAACATTATTAGACATAATTTAAAAAGTTATAAATACACCACAAATTGCGTGGCCCCAATCAGATTAGAGCTCGAAATTCAGTTTCTGGTCGTATTTGTTTATGCCGTGTGGTCCTTCATTTCAGCCATTCGCTGATCCTGACTAAGCTGAAGACCTGTGTGTGTTAGAATAGGCCCAGATAGGGCTGAGCTGCAACTAAAACTTCATTAATTATTTTCTGCATCAAAGAAAAGAAATGCAAAATAATATTTTAGAAGAATAGACAAAGGGACTTAATGAATGTATTAATATGAAAGAAAGATTTATAGCAATCCAACTATATATTTTTAACACTTAGAGGGTGCTTTTAAAGTTTGTTTCCTTGCCTGACCAGGCGGTGGCGCAGTGGATAGAGCGTCGGACTGGGATGCAGAAGACCCAGGTTCGAGACCCTGAGCTTGCCAGTTTGAGCGCGGGCCCATCTGGCTTGAGCAAAAACTCGCCAGCTTGGACCCAAGGTCGCTGGCTCCAGAAAGGGGTTGCTTGGCCTGCTGAAGGCCTGTGGTCAAGGCACATGTGACAAAGTAATCAATGAACAACTAAGGTGTCAAAACGAAAAAATAATGATTGATGCTTCTCATCTCTCTCCATTCCTGTCTGTCTATCCCTCTCTCTGACTAACTCTCTGTCCCTAAAAAAAAAAAAGAAAAAATTGTTTCCTTAAGCATTGATGCTGACATCTTGTTGTGTTGTGCATTTACACTGCATTTCCAGAAACATTTGTCAAATAAAGATAAATTTTCAGCCCAGATTCCATCCTCAAATTGTGTATTGTTAGTTCCTTTATATCCATTTACATGATGATCAAATCTATTTGTTAATTTTCATAAAGCTGCATAAAAGTGCTACTTACAACGCTGTAAACCTAGCATGTAGAATAATAAGAGCAACATACAGGTAACTGTATCAGTTCTAACTACCAACCCAATCCTCCCTCAATGTCAGTGCGGGCATTAACCAAACATTGCTGGGATGGAGAAACGGGAGACTTCATCAAATAGCTCAAGGCCCCACAGTGTTCTTCCACATCACATTACTGTCATGTTACCTGATAATTCTGTTATTCGTAGGTCTTTTGTTGGGGGACATCTATTATTTCTAGCAGTAAGGATGAATTTTACCAACATGGATCAATGTTATTGTTATGTTGAAAAATGGGACATATTTGCAAATAGTTTTATATTTTTAAATTATTTTCTTTTGTCTATTCCTCTAGAACAAATTCTATCTTCCCATAGAGACTAGCTGCAGGCATATCTCCTCACTCACCTCTTTCAACATAATCTTTCACTTTCTTTATTCCTGGCTATACAACTTAATGGTGTAATATCCACAAAACAAAACAAAACAAAACAAAAAAACTTAGTAGCTACATATAGGTATATTATTTTGACTTTTCTAAAATTAATTTTAATGGGGTGACATTAATAAATTAGGGTACATATGTTCAAAGAAAACATCTCCAGGTTATCTTATCATTCAATTATGTTGCATACCAATCACCCAAAGTTAAAATGTCCTCTGTCACCTTCTATCTGGTTTTCTTTGTACCCTTCCACTCCCCCCCTCTCCCACCCTCTCTTCCCTCCCCCCACCCCGTAACCACCACACTCTTGTCCATGTCTCATAATCTCACTTTTATGTCCCACCTATGTATGAAATCATGATGTTCTCAGTTTTTTTTTGTTTTACTTATTTCACTCCATATAATGTTATCAAGTGCTGGTGAGGATATGGAGAAAAGGGAACTCTCCTGCACTGCTGGTGGGAATGCAGACTGGTGCAGCCACTGTGGAAAACAGTATGGAGATTCCTCAAAAAATTAAAAATCGAACTGCCTTTTGACCCAGCTATCCCACTTATAGGAATATACCCTAAGAACACCATAGCACTTTTCGAAAAGAAGAAATGTGCCCCCATGTTCGTGGCAGCATTGTTCACAATAGTGAAGATCTGGAAACAGCCCAAGTGTCCGTCAGAGGACGAGTGGATTAAAAAGCTTTGGTACATATATACTACATATATACTATGGAATACTACTCAGCCATAAGAAACGATGGCATCGGATCATTTACAACAAAATAGATATATTATTTTGTAAAACATTAAAAGTCACACAGAAATAAAAAAGCCCTCACAGAAATTACAGTCTATCAGAAAAACCATTAAACAAGTGATAAGGAGTGATTTATTATTATCATTGTTGTCATCATCATATTATAATTGCATTCATCAAATGATGAAACCTTGAAAGCAAAGAAGAATTAATTACCCAGGTAAATGGAGTAAAGACTTCCAGGCAATGTTCAGAAGCATGAAAAGTCATGGCATTGGCAACTGGTTCTCCAGGGTGACCGGGGGATTAGTATAAGTGAGAGAGGCTCAACCTTGCATCTTGAGAAGAACATTGGGGTCACACCTCGAAGGTCTTAGTCATGGTAAGGAGTTTGGATTTTATCTCAAGAGGCATTGAAGACAACAAAGGATTTAAGAAAGGAACAGACATGCTCATATTTTGCCTATTAGGGTAAATTATTTGTGAACATAAAACATAATTATTTTATTTCATTAGATGCTATGTTTAAGATCTGCAGTTTGAACTGCTGAAATGCCCTGCTCTGCATATCTTTGCAGAGATTAAAAGGCAAGAAAAAAGAGGATAATTCTTCTTAACTTTACTTAGCAGTTAAAAGGTATTTCAGAAGACTTGGTGGGTATTGAGAGCAATACACAAATTAAGTCTGATATTTGGAGGCTCAAACTTAAATGTGTGAACTATAAAGAACAATTTGCTTAATTCTTTTTGCTATGTCTTAATAATATCTACACTGAAACAGATGTCACATCTACTAAATGCTATTTCCATACTGACTTAAACCTTCTTTTCCACTCCTTTGCCCCTTCTACTACCTGATGTTAAAATGGAAATTTAAAATAGGAAGGGGCCTTAAACAAGAAATTACAAAACTTGTCTCTGAAATATTTCTCCTACTTCTCCCCTTGCAGAAGCAATGATAACTGTAATAACCATAAAAACATATATCTACATATTTCCAGCATTTTATACAAGCCAAACATTGTTAAGAGCTTTACATACTTTGTCCTATTTAATCATCAGAATACTTTCTGAGTTAGTATTGGACAATGTACAGAGAAGTAAATTTATGTTTAGCTGATTAAGTCACTTGTCCTAAGCTATGCATCCTTTCTGTGGTGAATCTAGGATTTGGACCTTGATGTATCTGATGATAGAACTTACATGGATGTTTTTCAATTGGATTGTTTGTGTTTTTCCTATTGAGTTGTATAAGTTCTTTATAAATTTGAGATATTAACCTTTTATCAGATGTATCATCGGCAAATATGTTCTCCCATTT
The DNA here is from genome assembly GCA_037038555.1 of Rhynchonycteris naso. Taxonomy (NCBI): domain Eukaryota; kingdom Metazoa; phylum Chordata; class Mammalia; order Chiroptera; family Emballonuridae; genus Rhynchonycteris; species Rhynchonycteris naso. Next base: position 24,205,871 of record CM073000.1, read on the forward strand.
AATGGATTATCTTTATTTTGTTGATGTTTCCTTTGTACAGATTAGGGGGCCTGGAGAGTACTATGCTAAGTGAAATAAGCCAGTCAGAGAAAGACAGGTACCATATATATGATTCACTTATATGTGAAACCTAATAAAAAAATAAACAAATAAAATAGACTCATAAATATAGGGAATAGACTGGCAGTTGTCAGAACAGAGGGGATTTGGAGGACTGGGTGAAAAAGGTGAAGGAATTAAGAAATCTCAGGGGCACACACAATAGTGTGGTGATTACCAGAGGGAAAAGGTTTTGGAGGAGGGAGAAGAGAGTAGAGGGGGGGGGAAAGTGGTTATGAAAAGAGACTTGGCTTTAGGTGGTGTTCACACAATACAATATACAGTTGATATATTACAAAACTGTATTCTGAAATCTATGTAATTATTAGCCAATGTCATCCCAATAAATTTAATAAAAATTAAAAAAAAACTCACTTGGACAATTTATAATTCATTTAGTCTATCATATATACTCAAGCAAGCATTCTCAACTTTATTTGCATAATGTCAGACAAAAATATGGGAAATACTTTACTTACAGTCAGTATAATCTTGGGATTAGAAAGATCAGATGAGCTGTGAGCCCCCTCTCAAAAATTCTGCTATTATCAAGAACAAGGGCCTATACCAAATACACAAAATCCTCTATACACTGTCACCATCTTCTCAATTATTTCCTCTTCCAGGAAGCCTTCTTACATCCCAGATAACCCTACAATGTTCTCTGACAAGGCTATATATTGCCCACACATAGCACTGCCATTGTTGCAATTTCACCTTTATATATGCTATATTTCACTTGTCTGCTTTCCTAATTAAATATGATTTCTATGAGGTCAGGGCTATTTAGATCATCATTGTATTCACAGGCAGTAGCCCAGTGTCTTACATATAGTAAAAGTTCAAAAAATATTTACGAAATGAATGAAGCCTTGCAACTGATGAGCTTTGTATTTATTACAATTCTAAACAGCTATCTTCTAACCTGAAATTACCCAACAATCTATTGCATTGATTACCATTTATCACTCCCTGTGTACTTTCTCCTAAACCCCCATTCTGTTTGGGGCACCTAATGCTATCTTATTACGCTAATCCCTTATCATTCAGTTTTATTTGAAACAAGCTTTTCAGTTTCCTTTACCGCTGTCCTTGTTCCTTGTATAACTGAACTTCAATTAGAGTCAACACTGTAACTATGTATAAGAAATGTAGTCAGGCCTCTAACATATAAGAAATGTGTAGGGAACATAAAATTTTTCAGATACTTGTACCAGGAAAAGTAGATTTGGTATTTATTTAGAAAGCATCTAGGTGACAGAAGAAAAGACATTATACCTTTATAAAATGATAGAAATGAGCTCCGGGAATTATAAAAAAGCTATGGTAGTCTGATCCATGGGGTTTTCTTTGTTTTTTGGGTTTTTTTAAATTAACTTTAATGGGGTGACACCAATAAATCAGGGTACATATGTACAATGAAAACATCTCCAGATTATCTTATCATTTAATTGTGTTGCATACCCATCACCCAAAGTCAAATTGTCCTCTGTCACCTTCTATCTGGTTTTCCCTGTGCCCCTCCCCTTCTCCCTATCCCACCCTCTCCTCCCTCCCCCCACCCTGTAACCACCACACTCTTGTCCATGTCTCATAGTCTCACTTTTATGTCCCACCTATGTATGAAATCATGCTGTTCTCAGTTTTTTTTTCTGATTTACTTATTTCACTCTGTATAATGTTATCAAGGTCCATCCATTTTGTTGTAAATGATCCGATGTCATCGTTTCTTATGGCTGAGTAGTGTTCCATAGTATATATGTACCAAAGCTTTTTAATCCATGGGTTTTAAAGTAAGAAAATTTTGAGTTTATTTTTCTTCTTTCCAACTCCTCATGGGATTGAGAATAAAACACCTTTTATTTACTTAGAAAATTGTGATCACATGAAATAATTCAATAAATATTGAGTACTAGTACCATTCTGGGGATACAAAGAGGAAAAGATAAATTATTATATTATTTATTTAAAACATTTTTTTTTAATTGTATTTCTCCTACCTCCCCCACTCCATCTCTGGTAACCACCAGTCTGTTCTCTGTATCTATAACCTTTCTTTATTTTATTTTTTAAAAGATTTCACATATAAAGGATATTACACAGTGCTTGTCTTTGTCTGAATTATTTTACTTAGTATAATGCCCTCAAGGTGCATCAATGTTGTCACAGATTTCCTTCTTCTTTTTTACTGGATAACATTCATTATGTTTGCATATATTTCACAATTTCTTTATCTTTTTATCCTTTGATGGACACAAATTAGTCTATATTTTGGATACTGTATTGCTACTAACACTAGGAAACAATTTATTTTTCATTTTCTGTTGCATGAGGTTTTAAAACTGTTTCTATATATTTCTGCATCAATAATTCCAAATCTGAAATTCGTTTTTTTGGTGCATACTCTAGTTTTTCTTATTTTTTATTTATTTTTATTTTTATTGGGACAGAGAGAGAGTCAAAGAGAGGGATAGATAGGGACAGACAGACAGGAACGGAGAGAGGTGAGAAGCATCAATCATTAGTTTTCAGTTGCCGTCGCAACACCATAGTTGTTCATTGATTGCTTTCTCACATGTGCCTTGACCACGGGCCTTCAGCAGACTGAGCAACCCCTTGCTGGAGCCAGCGACCTTGGGTCCAAGCTGACGAGCTTTTTGCTCAAGCCAGATGGGCCCGCACTCAATCTGGTGAGCTCGGGGTTTTGAACCTTGATCTTCTGCATCCCAGTCCTACGCTCTATCCACTGCACCACCGCCTGGTCAGGCGCATACTCTAGTTTTTATGCAATTTTAATTACTTTTTGTTATAGTTAATGCCATGCATTTGTTTTTAAATTGGAGGTAAAGGGCAACAACTCTTGGATTGAACATAAAAACAAGGCACTTAATGTTTTACAAACATCACTTTTACATAATTGTAGTTATTTTTAAATGTAAAAAAGTATTATGTAAAAAAAAACACCCTTTTATTTTGTTTTTACATTGAATCATGGCTTCTTCCAGTAGGCATAAATGTAGGAATAGTCCTGACACCTTCTGTTACATATGTGGCTATTACACACTTCAATGTCAAAGGGGCAATATTTCATCATTTGTGACACGTGCATATATTGTCTATTTTCAAGTTCCCCTTGGCAATCAAGACAAGAATTGGGCTCCTCATATTGTGTGTCATAATTGTGAGGAAATGATCCGTGACTGAACAAAAGGAAAACGCAAAGGAATGCCTTTTGGTATTCCCATGGCTTGGCGTGAACCTAAGGACCACAGCAGTGACTGTTATTTCTATCTGATTCATACAAAGGTCATCGGCAAGAAAAAATGACATAGGATCGCATATCCTAATATTCTTGTAGCAATATGACATATCCCACACTCTGAGACACTCCCAATTCCAGTTTTCAATGGTTTTATTTCTTCTAAGGACGAAGAAAGTGAACACGGTGATCAAGTGTATTTTGATCAGATGCATGAGGAAGTGGTTGTAGAATCTGAAGGGTCTTCTTCTGATGCCAAGCAGTCATTAACCCCTCAGCAGTTTAGCCAACCTGAATTGAATGACTCAGTAAGAGATTTGGACCTATCAAAGAAAGCAGCTGAGTTATTAGCCTCCAGGTTTCAAGAAAAGAATGTACTTCACCGGTCAGCTAAAGTATCCCATTTCAGGAAGCGTGAACAAATTTTTGTGGACTTCTTTCCCAATGACAAATACTTTGTTTACTGTCATGATATTAGTAGTGTTCTCAGCCAGCTAGGTGTTACCATTTACAGTCCAACAGAATGGCGGCTATTTCTTTACAGCTCGTCTATCTGAACTATCTGTTTTTTGTGTCCATGATATTTGATTTCTTTTTCTCTAATGACATTTGAGACTGGTATTGTTAATAACACTAATAAGAGATAATTTAAAATAATAAAGTAAAAATGGAAAAGATGCAGTGAAAAAATGAAAATTCTATAATCATACGTGGAAGAAAAACTAGAGAGAACAAGGAGCAGGTACTGAGGAAAAATGACAAAATGATAAAAAGTGAAATAAAAAGCATGCAAAATTCCACAAAACATATAAATCCAAAATATAATAACTTGATGATAAATGATCAAATGAGAGAAAATAAAAAGGTAAAGGTTTTTGAAAAGAAACCCTCATAAAAACAAGAATGAAAAACGTAACAACTATAGATAGTGAAGTTCAAAAGCAAAAGGAAAGAATAAAAAGGAAATAAGATAAAAAGACAAACCACACAATGGGAGAACATATTCGACAGCACATCTGATAAGGGGTTAATAACCAAAATTTATAAAGAACTTATAAAACTCAACAACAGGAAGACAAACAACCCAATCAAAAAATGGGCAAAAGAAATGAATAGAAAATTTCTCCAAAGAGGACATACAGATGGCCAATAGACATATGAAAAAATGCTCAACATCACTAATCATTAGAGAAATGCAAATTAAAACCACAATGAGGTATCACCTCACACCAGTCAGAATGGCACTCATCAGCAAAACAACACAGAATAAGTGCTGGAGAGGATGTGGAGAAAAGGGAACCCTTCTGCACTGCTGGTGGGAATGCAGACTGGTGCAGCCACTGTGGAAAACAGTTTGGAGATTCCTCAGAAAATTAAAAGTCGAACTGCCTTTTGACCCGGCTATCCCACTTTTAGGAATATACCCTAAGAACACCATAGCACTGTTCGAAAAGAAGAAATGTGCCCCCATGTTCGTGGCAGCATTGTTCACAATAGCGAAGATCTGGAAACAGCCCAAGTGTCCGTCAGAAGACGAGTGGATTAAAAAGCTATGGTACATATATACTATGGAATACTACTCAGCCATAAGAAACGATGACATCGGATCATTTATAACAAAATGGATGTACCTTGATAACATTATACGGAGTGAAATAAGTAAATCAGAAAAAAAAGAAAAACTGAGAACAGCATGATTTCATACATAGGTGGGACATAAAAGTGAGAATATGAGACATGGACAAGAGAGTGGCGGTTATGGGATGGGGGGAGGGGGGGAAGAGTGGGATAGGGAGGAGGGAAGGGACATAGGGAAAACCAAATAGAAAGTGACAGAGGACAATTTGACTTTTGGTGACGGGTATGCAACATAATTGAATGATAAGATAATCTGGAGATGTTTTCATTGTACATATGTACCCTGATTTATTGGTGTCACCCCATTAGAATTAATAATAATAATAATAATATATATATATATATATATATATATATATATATATATATATATATATATATATATATATATATATATATATAAAAGAGACATTTACCTAATAAAGAAATGGTAATATCTTCACAAGGAAAAAAAAAAAAAAGGAAATAAGATAAAATGATCAAAATGAATTTAAAGAAGTTATAAAAATGTATTTTTTTCTGGTTTTAAGAGGTAGATTCTTCCTTTCTTTCAGCAGGTGGCACTGTAATACTTGTTTTGCCCCTGCAGGGTTCTTTGGCAGAGGTTTGCTGGTGTGTCACTGTGGTAATGATGTAGGTTGGACCTCAGTCTCATTGGTAGGTGGGTCTTGTTAGGGCTTGGAGGCTCTGACAATGGGAGTCTCAGTTTTCCAGGTGCCTCTCCTCACATCTCTCCCACCTGAGCTAGCAGCCTGAGTACTTAGCTGTGAGGTTCACCCCAGCCATTGTTTGCAGAGCTAGAGGCTCTAAGAGCAACCAGGTCCTTCCTTCAGTATCACTCAAAGCACAGTTCTGGATAAGGCTGTGCCAACCAGAGCCTCCAGCAAGACCAGGCAGGGCTGAGAGCTGATTGCAGATCTAGCACCTTTCTAAGGGCCCATGGACAGTTCTAGCACGTCTCAGCATGCTGCGTGCTGGGAGCTGATTGCAGATCAAGTGCTTTTCTAAGGGCCCCTGGACATGTCTAGCATGCCTCAGGGAGTCACAGGTCTAATCTTCACAGGCTTTTCTCTTGTACACTTTTGGGTAGCCCATAGCAAGTCACGTCTGCATATAGCCCCCACAACTACAGAAATTCACACAGAGGACTCCACCCACCCACTCAGGCGCACAACATCTGTGACCTCATTCAGAGCCAGAAATGCACTAGAACCCTGCATCAGCCCTTGGAGGCAACCCGCCAGGTGGTTCCAGGCCCAAGGATCCTGGCCCACGTGTGTTTCCCGTGCTGGTGATCATGGAGCCAGAAATGCACAAAGACACTGGCAACAGCTCATACAGATGCGCATCACTGATAATCTTGAGCTAAGCCTTCCATCCCCTGTGTGTGCCTGTGCCCACGTCAGTGGTGCCAGGTGGAGCCACTCGCACACTGCCAGTGATTACGAAGCCGGGAATGCACAAAGCTGCTGGTACCAGTGCTGGCTCACGCGGGTATCCCATATCCGTAACCTTAGGTGGAACCTGCCACCTGGGTGCGCACCCTGCTTCCACGACCCCAGGCAGAGCTGGTATATTCTCTCTTCTGCTTGATCATCCAGTGTAACTCAGCTACTTCCCCTCTGCCTCAGACTTCCTTCCACGCCAGACAAAACATCCCTCCCTCAGATCAGGGAGGAAAGTGAAATACCCCATTCTACATCTTCTTTTCTTCAGAGTGGATTATATATTCAGCCACCTTTTCACCCAAACATACATTTGTCTGGTGTGTGTATATTTCATGTGCTCCTGCGATTTTTTTCTATGTTTAGTTGTTAAATTTTTTGAAATTTCAAGGGGAGAGACTGGGAGCAACCCTCATGGTGCTATTTCTCTGATGTCACTGCATATATATTTTTTGATTTAGTGTTTTTGTTTACTTTGGATAAATACCTAGAAGTGGAATTGCAGGGTCATATGGTAAGTTTGGTTTTAATTTTTGAGTTACTTTTTACTGCATAGTTTGACTTGACTTCATCAATCTACATTCCATCTACCGACACACAAAACTTTTCTTTTTTCCACCTTCCACCTCCCTCCAACAGTTATTTCTTGTCTCTCTAATAATAACCATTCAAACAGGTGTGAGGTGATATTTCATTGAGGTTTTGATTTGCATTTTTCCTGATGATTAATGCTGTGAAGCATCTTTTTATGCATTTATTGGCCATCTGTATGCCTTGTTTATAATAATGTCTATTTAGATCTTTTGCCCACTTTTAATTTAATTATGTGTTCTTTTTTCAATTGAGTGGTATGAGTTTTTTTATAAATTTTTGGACATTAGCCTCACCAGGTGGTGGTGCAGTGGATAGAGCGTCAGACTGGAATGCAGAAGACCCAGGTTCAAGACCCGAGCTCGCCAGCTTGAGTGTGGGCCCATCTGGATTGAGCAAAAAAAGAGCTTGCTGGCTTGGACCCAAGGTCGCTGGCTCCAGCAAGGGGTTGCTCAGTCTGCTGAAGGCCCGTGGTCAAGGCACATGTGAGAAAGCAATCTATGAACAACTATGGTGTCGCAGCGGCAATGAAAAACTAATGATTGATGATTCTCACCTCTCTCAGTTCTTGTCTGTCTGTCCCTATCTACTCCTCTCTCTGACTCTCTCTCTGTCCCTGTAAAAAAAAATAATTATTTTTTGGACATTAGTCCCTTATGAGATATATAATTTGCAAATATTTCCTCTGATTCAGCAGGTTGCCTTTTCATTTTGTTGATGGTTTGCTCTGCTGTGCAGAAGCTTTTTAGAATAATATAATATAATTTATTTTCATTTTTGTTTCTTTTTCTTTTGGTGTTAGATTTTTAAAAAAATCACTGCCAAGACCCATGTTAAGGCACTTATTACCTTTGCTCTCTTATAGTTTATGGTTTCACATATTAGATGCAAGTAGTTTATTCATTTTAAGTAAATTGTTGTGTATGGCATAATATAGTGATCCAGTTTCATTCTTTTACTTGTGGCTGTTCAGTTTTTCCAACACCATTTATTGAATAGACTGTTCTTTCCCCATTGTATATTTTTGGCTCCTTTACAATCAATTAATTGACCATATATACATGGGTGTATTTCTGGGCTGTATATTCTGTTCTGTTGATCCATGTCTGGTTTCTTATGTCAGTACCATACTGGTTTGAATACTGTAATTTTAAAACATTGTTTGAAACCAGAGAGTATAACGTCTTCACCTTTGTTCTTCTTTCTCAAGATTGCATTGGCTATTGAGGATTTTTTTTGTGTGGTGTGTGTGGTGTGTGTGGTGTGTGTGTGTGTGTGTGTGTGTGTGTGTGTGTGTAGTTCCATAGAAATTTTAGGATTATTTGTTCTATTTCTTTTAAAAATGCCACTGAAATTTTGATAGAGATTGCATTGTAGATTATTTTGAGTAATAATGACATTTTAACACTGTTGATTCTTCTGATCCATGAGCATAGAATAATTTTTCATTTATTTGTATCTTCTTTAATTTCTTTCATTAATGTCTTGTAGATTTTGATATACAGATAATTCACTGTTTCATCTCCTTGGTTAAATTTATTTTTAGGTTTCTTATTGTTTTCGATGCAATTGTAAATGGGGTTTTCTTTATTTTTTTCTGATTTTTTATCAGTGTATAGAAATGAAACAGATTTTTGCATATGTATTTTGCAATCTGGAACTTTACTGATTTTACTTACAAGTTCTAATGTTTTTTTTCTTGATGTAATCTGTAGGGTTTTCTTAAATATAGTATCATGTCATCTGCAAATAGTGACAGTTTTACCTCTTTCTGTTCAATTTGGATGTCCTTTATTTTTCTTGCCTAACTGCTCTGGCTAGACTTCCAATACTATGTAGAATAAAAGTGGTGAGAGTGAGCATCCTTGTCTTGTTCCTGATCTTAGAGAAAAGTCTTTCAGCTTTTTACCATTGAGTATAATGTTGGCTGGCGTGTTGTCATTGATTGCCTTTAATATGTTGAAGTATGTTCCCTCTAAGGCGATTTTATAGATAGGAATGTTTATAATAAAAGGATGTTGAATTTTGTCAAATGCTTTTTATGCATCTAATTGGGATAATCATCTGATTTTTATTTTTCATTTTGTTAATGTGATATATAGCAATTGACTGATTTGCAAATGTTGAACCACCCTTGTATCCCTGGAATAAATCCCACTTTACCATAGTGTGTGAATCTTTCCATGTGTCGTTGAAATCACTTTGCTAATATTTTGTTGAGGATTTTTGTATCTGTGCTCATCTGGGATACTGGTTTTGGTATTAGTATAATTCATCAGTGAAGCCATCTGGTCTTGAACTTATGTTTGTTGGGTGACATTTTATTATAGATTTAAACTCCTTACTAGTTATTTATTATTTAGATATATTAAAATAATAAATGTTAGTGCTGCAAAAAAGTATGAATAGATTAATATTGCAAATATTTTCAAACTACTTACTCTTCATTTACCGAACAAAATTTGTTTAAACCGTCTTATGTACCAGACAATATTCTGCGTGCTAGGGAATACAGCAGTGAACAAAATAGAAAAAAATGTCTTCCCTCATGGAGTTTATAAATAAAGAAATAAACAAGTAAATTAAAAGCTAAGTTAAATATTAAAGTACTAAAGAGGAAATACTGAATCTGGAAAGAAATATCCAGTGTTGGGATAGGGTAAATTATAGTGAAAGTGTTCAAGAAGGCTTAACTGACAAGGTGAAATTGAACAAAGACCAGAAGGAATAAAGGGGCAAGCATTGAAATTTAGGGGAATAGCATTCCAGGCAAAAGGAAACCATAAAGACTTGGAGGTGAGAGTATGCTCAGGGTTTTCAAGCAATGGCAACACTGCCAGTGTGCCAGGGCAGAGGTGAGTGGCAGGAGATGAGGTATAGGAGAGGAGGGCACAGGTTCTTCTCCACGCTGAACCCTAACCAGTCTTCCCCAAGGCTGTATCCTGAGCCCATTACCCTCTTTATCTTCATTCTACATCTTTACTGTCACAGCTATTCCCAAGACTTCACTGATCACAACTATATAATTTCTAGAAAGAATTTTTCAATATAAAAATAACAATCTCCACATTAACTTCAAGTAGCACACTGTCTCAAAGTACTATGTATAATATTATAAAGGTTAAAAGAGTACATTTTCATCCAAATATTAAAAGTTAATTATTTGAATTAAATATAAAGTAACACAGTGATTTAGAGAAAGCATTAATGTATTTGAAAGCAACCTAATGTGCTTCAATTTTGATAACTAAATTGTGCAGATGAGCAGTCATCTCTGAATCCACTGTCATGATTAGTATTATAAGTAAATAGAATGGAGACTCATGGCATTCATTGTACTGCTACTGATTTCAAGATTTTAGAAGTGAATAACTCTGAATTATTAAAGCAGATGGATATAAAACACAATGAGATACACTAAGTTATAAGGGAAGATCATAGAAAATACAAAACAAAACAAATATATATATATATACATTTATATATATATATATATATATATATATATATATATATATATCTGCTAAATATGAGTGAATCCTTATACAGTGTGTCTGTAAAGTCATGGTGCACTTTTGACAGTGTGACCATGACTTTAAGGACACATTGTATAGAGTTTAAAATTCTTAATCTCATATTTTAAAATTAAAATTATAAGTACCAATATCACTGAAATAAATAAGAAATTTAAATAGAGAAAATGTATGGCTTAAATTACTTAGCCACCATTATGTATATACATATTTTATATATTTCATTTTCCATTCAAGAATTTTTACATTTAGAGATAGCCTTTATTCTGGAATAACTGAGGAATTAAAACATACAAGTTAACCTTTCTGATACTAGAAATTAACATTCATATCTATCACCATTTGCTTTGTTAAAAATTTACTGTCACTGCATTTATATTACCAATAAATAAAACCTATATAAATTGAACAATATCAAACCCTTAAATTATTCTATATAACTTTTATTTTTACATTTAGCATACAGAATAATTAAAATAGATTTGAAAAATATAAAACACAATACTTTCATTTAACTATTAAAATGTTTTCATAATTTGTGTATATTCAACAATATTAAATAATATGTATTTTTTGTGTGTATGTTTTAGCTAAATTGCAAATATCCCTTTTCATGCTCTAATATCAATGGTTTTTACAGAATTCTAACAAAGGAAAATATCAGTGCTTTAGATTTATTATTTCTAAAGTATCTTTAAAATTCCATCAAGATTGCAAAAAAAAGAAAAAAGGACAAGAAAAGAGAAAAAACTCACGGACACGTCAACAGTGTGGTGATTTTGGAGGAGGCAGGGATGGTGAGGTGGAAAAACGTATATGAGGGATAAATGGTGATGGAAGATCTGACTTGGGAGGGGTTAACACATAATATAGTGTATGGAGATAAGATGATTTGTAGAATTGGGCACCTGGAACCTGTATAATTATATTAACCAGTATCACCCAATAAATTCAATTAAAATATATTGCATAAATAGTTTTAAAATAATTTTGAATTTTTTGTTGAATTATTTATTTATTCATTGCATTCAACTGTTACACAGATATAGAGCAGCCATGTTTTTTAAAAAATACGTTTGTGTATGCCAAAATTAACTGTTAAACTATACAAATTACACATAGATAGAAGGATAGATAGATAGGTAGACGGACAGCTGAATAAATGATGGGTAAATAGATAACACAATAACCAACTGCAATAATTTTTCTGTCTAGTTTTTTTTTTTTGAGAAAGTTAAAGATTCATTATGAGACAGAACTCATTGTGAGAAAGAAACAGTCACAGTTTCAAAGGGAGAACAGTGAGGTCTCCATTCTCTGATTCATTTGGCAGTAAATGAGTATTTCTTCTAAAAATGGTACACAAAATACAGGAGAAAAAAGCATTTGAATTTCAATTCAGTTCTCCTATTTTTATTGCATGTGTCATTTTGGATAAATCATTTAATCTCTGTGAACTTCAGTTTCATCACCTTTAATATAGGAATAATAATATCTACCTCAAGTATTAATGAGATAACCTGTGATAGCTCCATGGAACTGCTTGTACATAGCAGGCACTCAATAAATATTAATAATGGGTGATTGTCCAATCAATGAAGGCATAGACATAAAACTCCTCTTTTTCATATTCATAAAGGTTGCAGTGCTGATAGAGATTTCATCTTCTTGAAATATTCTGAAACATGACACAACCATACATGCCCTCTTAAGTTTCAGCTGATGGGATTTATGTTCAGAGGATGAAATATAGGCTGATTATTCATGAGGGAAGTGACATATTTGTTCTGCTCATAGATTAAAGATCAAGATGGATGATCTATATAAGGCATCTAGGATAGAATTATGATCAGCTTTGCAATGATGTCCTTTATAGAAAATGGATGTTTTGAGAATGCAGTCTGATGCCCCAAATGAGAGCAAAATACATTTAGACATGCTTTGCTTTTTGGCTTCAACACTGTGCATACATTTTGGGAAATGGTCTCTTTTTATAGATTCTCTAATCATTTTTTTCTAATTCAGCTTGTATTTGTTGTTTAGTTTGACCCTTTATTATATAAATGAAAGGTGAGCAATCTTATAATAAAAACATTAATCTTCTGTTTCATCATGTGGAATTATCATTCAAACATAGCAGTTTTTTTCTCTATAAATAAGACCTTCAACTGGCTGATTAATTAGGCTCACTGGCACAGGATATTATTAAATGAACTGTTACCTGCCTTTGGTACAAATACACAGAAGCTATTGAACCTGAGTTTGAAATGAACATAATTTTAATTGTATACACATATTTCTTTGGCTGAATCATAATTCATGAGAATCACTAACATTGCAGTATTGTAAACATAATTTCTAATTATGTTAATAATTTAATCTAGTTGCCTTTGAGACTGAATTCATTGGTACAAATGGCACTCTGGCTATGTGTTCATGATGATGTATGTTCTTCTCCATTCAAATCATAAATGCAATCTCACCTGTGCTGCATCATGTTCCAGAATAACTTCTTACTTATTTAAGAGTCATTTCTTATGCACTAGAGTTTGGAAATTTAAAGAAATCAACTAGAGTTTGGGGAAAGAATATGAATTAATATCAATGATTTCATTTTGACAAGTCCTTTTTCATTTGAAGAAACAAGGCCTCATTCATCCAGAAACTCTCAGTATGTAGTAACGTAAGTCAGCTGAGGCTCTGTCGTGCACTGCCATGGTTGTATGTTTTGAACTGAATTGCATTTATGTATTTTAATGTTTTCCTCATCTTTAATCCTTACACTGTGGGTGGTAATTCCTTCATATAGCATGCAAGTCCCTTTTCTATGTTCTAATAACCTATGCTGTCACTTCTCTATCACCCCTTATTACCACAGCCTATACTCTGACACGGTCAAGTGCCTCTTGGAGACACAAATGTTTTCATGACCACATGTCCCTAACTACAGTTATCCTTATATCTGGATGGAACTTCCTCCACTTCTTCACCCCAAAAGGTAGTCATCATTTTCCTGGGATCCTGTTCAATGGTCAGCTTCTTATGAATGCTTTACCCAACCCAGGCCAACATCAACCCTTCCCACTTGCCTCCTGTAATTGCTTGCTCACATCTTCATGAACAGCTCTCATTCCACCAGGATTCTTTAAAAACAACAAAACTATCTTTTCCTCCAACACAGTGGTTCTCAATATCTAGTGTACATAAGCATCACAAGGACATGGTGCTAAAAATGCAGATTCCTGAGCCTTTTTCTTCAGATTTAGAATCAGATGTCCCCTGCAGGAGCCCAGACATCTGCAATTTTATTCATTGTGTTTCTGATGCAGAAATCCAGGATCATACTTTGTAAAAAAAACTACACTACTGTGAATAAACCAATGTATGAGCTATATCATACTTGTTTTGGATACATAGGTTCAGAACAGTGACATTCAATGGATGTTTATTGAGTAAATGAGTAGTTTTAAAATCCCACTTAATTTCTTTGTGAATAATTTGTAAACTGCCTGATAATATGGCATGCTGATTTGTGACTGTGTTTATGGAGTTTTAGTAGTGCCTAATGTCAATTTAAATGTTGCTACTGAACTTTGTCCTTGATACTCTCTTTTTTTCAAAAATTTTTTGAAAAGAACTTGGTAAAAAAAGAGAAGACGTGCTAGGAAGTATAACTAATATGCTGGTTTTGAGAATTAGTATTCCAAATCATAGCTCCAAATTAACAATAGAAGTCTTTAAACCAAAGGTGAACTGTCATAGAGATAAATGTACATTTCTGCATTTAGGTTAAAAAAATCAATTGCAAAGATGCAGGATGGTGTTAGAAGTGGCTTGACAGCAGTTCATTTAGAAATAACTTAGAATTGCAGTTGAAAACAAATCCAATAAAGCCCAGTAATGCTGTATAGCCACTTAGGAAAACCACATAGTCAGATGATGTTGAAGGGTTTAGAGCAAGAAGCACAAAATGAAACAATGCCATTTCTTTGCTCTAGTCAACTCTGGTCTGAGATAACATTTATCAAGATCACTGTGCCACAACTTAAGATGGACACTTGGACCACTGGAATGGTATTAGAAGAGAGCAGTTAGGGCATTTGGTGAAATAGAAATCACAATATACCAAAAAATGTTAAGAAAAACCACGTATATATGCACTCACTTGGGGTGCTTGTTTGTACTGGTACAAAATGTTGCTCAACAAACAAACACAAAATATTAGTGTAATACAACAATAAGTAATTGTTACATTTGATCTTAGCCAAAAGGCTGGGAAGCAATCATAATAAGTAATTATTTAGGTCATGTGTTTTGGTTTGGCTGGAAGTTTGCTCATCTACGCTGGGCTTACCAGGGTTTCTGTTCCAAGTTATGGATGGAGCTATGTTTGGTCTCTCTATGGTGTGGGCTCCACAGGTGTTCCTTCTGAAGCCCAGATGAGGGGTTCCTCAGCATTCACCTGGCGAAGCTCTTCTCATGGCTACAGCAAGAGGGCAAGTAGGAAACATACAGCTTTCTTTGTGTGTAGGCTTAGATGTGGTATTATTCTGTTAGCTAAGGCAAGCTACATGATAGTGAGGAGTCAGAAAAACATACTTTGCCCCTCTCTTAGGAAGGATTGACAAGTTGCATGGCAAAGGGAGTGAGCACAGGATAAATCATAGCCAAGAATGCACTATCAAACTCTGAATAAATATTGATTGAAGGACATTATCTTCATAAAGAAAGCCTGATAAGTGGAAAAAAGCTAGGTGTATTATATGTAGCTTCACAAAGCTGATTAGTGATCAATGTATATAAATGAAGATTATAGAAAAGGAGGTGCTACTTCAGTTAAGAATTTCTTAATAAGCTTCAGTGTTAAGAAATAAGGAGTTTGAGAACCAATATGGTATTAGTAAGAAGAACCCAGTTTGTAGCACTGGCCAGGAATCTGTTCAAAGCTTGGACCTTTTACCAAGTAAGCTATAAAGTCCTGGGCAAGATAAACATCCTGAGTCCTAGTTTCTCCTTTTGTAACATGAGGATAAAACTATCTACCTCATTTGATAATGTAGGCACCTGCATATCACAACTCCTCTGTGTGGTAGCTATGACTGTTAGAAACTTTCTGCTTATTGTATTGGTCAAGTGTTCCTTAGCTCTTCAAACATCTCTCTCGCTTTTTCTACACATCTTCTATAACCCAAGATAACTAAACATTATATAAGATATAATACAAGACTACTGTTTCTTATATATAACTCCTCAAATTACAAATATCTGACTTATGTACAATTTATACCAATGGAGCACCATAAGGGCTATTGGTGAGCAAATGCAGTCAGACATCAGTGAAAATGATACCATAGAATTATTTTGACTCCCATGGCATAGAATTAACCAATAAAGACCTTACAGAACTAGAGCAGCAGATGACAGCATTTAGGAAAGAAAACAGCGACCTAGAAACTCCAGAACTGAACCTGACCAGGCAGTGGCACAGTGGATAGAGTATTGGGCTGGGATGCCAAAGACCCAGATTTGAAGCCCCGAGGTCACTGGCTTGAGTGGGGGCTCACCAGCTTGAGTGGGGGGTTGCTGGCTTGAGCATGGCATCATAGACATGATCCCATGGTCATTGGCTTGATCCAAAGGTCACTGGCTTGAAGCTCAAGGTCACTGGCTTAAACAAAAGCCCCCAGTCAAGGCACATAGTAGAAAGCAGTCAATGAACAACTAAGTAGCCACAATGAAGAATTGATGCTTCTCATCTCTCCCTTCTTGTCTGTCCTTATCTGTCCCTTGTTCTGTCTCTGTCTCTATCTTTGTCTCTATCACACACACACACACACACACACACACACACACACACACACACACACTAACACACGACACTCGAGAACTGAAAATGTGTTCTACAAAAGAGCTGATGCTTTTCATCTCATTGAAGTAGGAATGGCAAAGTTAGAGGGCAAGATCCTGATGCAGAGAGGTTCACCAAAGTTTATGGTACAATTACTGAAGGCCTGAGATGCTACAAGGCCATTTAGGATGAGAAAAAGAAAAGGGCTGTAAAAACCTCCCTTGATTCTTACTTTAAGAAATTGACTCTAGCAGCAAAATCAAACCCTGACTCTAACACCAGTCCCATCCTCTCTAAGAAATCCATTATTTTCTGCATCATCCAAGATTGTTTAAGGTTGTATTTGAAAACATTTAACTATTTATATGCACAGGAAGGTAAATATAAATATTTTGTTAAGACAGACATCTATTTAAGTTTCATTTAATAGGTAAATGTACCTATTCCAACTTACATACAATTTCAACTTAAGAACAGATTTACAGAAACTATCTTGTTCATAACCCAGGGACTGCCTGTATTTGGATACCAAGTCCAAAAGCTCAAAGCCAAAATTGGTTTCTTTCATTGGGCATATTTTTGGTCCAGATGCCACTTAAGATAATATACAATATATAGTCAATGCATAGCATTGGCTTTCTAAAATACAAACAATTCTGAATATGAAACATCCGGTTGATGTTTTGCTATATACCTTTCTGTTTCTTGTTGAAGCATAACCCAGTTCTAAACTAAACTAATGAGGAAAAATGACTGACATGCTGACATGTTTTGATCTTAATTAATAATTGAGCTTTACTTTTGAGGTTTCAGTTACTAACTGAATACTTCCTTAAGTTGTCTTGTCATTTAAATGACTAGGATAAATGGTTTTTCCAAATCGCTCTTTAGAGTATTATATTACTCTGATAATTTTTTTAAATAAAAATTGACTATTTAGGCATAAATTTTAGTAATCATCAAAATTAACCTTAAAATAATAAAAAATTAAATACAGTGATACAAAATGAATAATTTGAGAAAACAATGGTTAGCCTAGATGATTCCTATGTATCATATGTCAGATGAGAAAAACAACAAAAATAACATGTAGCAAGAGCTGGAGTCTCATTCTGTTGAGATAAATTTAAATAATGCCAAATACACTGTTTGATGCATGGAGAGGTCTGTAGAAAGCATAAAAATACAGGTAAATTGTAGAGTAACTGTGGGTGATATCTCAAATTCAATAACTGTCTGTAAATTCAATCTCATCATTGACTATAGTTTGAGACATAAGAGAATTGAATTACAAAATGAGGGTGAGTCACTTGATAGCAAATAGTGCCACTTAAATGAATAGGACAAATTGTTATATACTCAGTATTATAACTTTTATTAAATTACTGGGTAACTGCAGTACCTAACACAGTTTTTTTCACATGGCTTTCTGTAGATTCTTAGTATCACATTAAATATATAGCCTAAAAACAATAGTTAATATAAAATAATTTTATTTTTTTCTAGCATTGACTTATCAGAGCCTTTTGGAAATCATATAAATAACTTGTTATATTCTTAGTATATTATTATATTAAATAGTATGTTTAGAAATATACTGGTTTCTATCAATCACAAATAGGAAGATAAGTGCGTATTATCTCTGGCATGTTCAGGTGCATAAAAGAAACCTGTTGAATCAATGGCTTGATTTAGATTTCAGACAATTTTTATTAGGCTTTGTGTCTGATGGCTCTGGAATTAGCAAATATGATTTTGAATTCAACATTTACAACTTGAATGAACTTTGGAAAGTTACTTAATATTTTTCAGTTTCATTTATTTCTCTGTCTCAGGTGTTGTTGTAAGGATTGAATGAGATGAAGTAACCTAAATAATTAGCATAGCAGCTAGAACAAAGCTAATATCATTATTGCAAATCATTAGTTCATACTAGCCTCAGAACAACAGAGCTGTAGTTCCTACTGTGTGGGCTCTGACCCCTGAAGAGCTAAGTCATTCAAAGAAATACAGGAAGCCATTCATTTACTGTAAATTCTGTCCATTCCCCCCGCTTTTTTTTAGCACATGAATACGTTCATATTAATAAAACAAAAATTCATTTAAGAGCATTACTGTTTCTATACCCATTTTATGTTATAATTTATATGTTAAAGTAACTGAAACTAATAGGTACAATTACTTGTTGCTGTGTGTGTGGTAAAAATTTTGGATGTTGTGCTGGATGTCTTCCATTTGTCTCCTCACTTTTGCTCCTATTTGCAGTCTGCTCTAAACCCTGCGATGACTAATGGCAACTCCATTTACTGGGTATGTTTTCTTCTGCCTCTGAATGAGTTCAGCCAGTGGGGGCTATAGTAGGAGACTGGAAGGAGAGAGGTAGTAAGGTCAGTGTATTAACTTCCTTGTGGGTTGGCCATGGCTACCATTCTGAATCAGCTCCTGACAGGAGACCTTTCTGATGACTTTCTGGGTCTCTCTTTCATTCTCACTTTTTGGTGGCAAACACCTGACCACCAAGAAAACTAGCCTTAAGGGACTACATTGTCTCTGTGGTTTCACTATACTCTGCCATTGAAAAGAGTTTCTTTATTAAACTCTCCCCAAATTATCCAAATTGAAGAGTCTCATTTCCCCCCTTGCTGTGTAGACCCTAGTGTATAGACAGATACTTAAAAGGGTCTTCAATCCTAGAAAACTTTGGAAACTATTGCCTTGTATCCTTGGCATATTCCTTCATTAATCTACAGACAAAAGAGAAAGGATCCTCCTTCTAGGTATGTGAGTGTCTCACCTGATTCATGCTTCAAGGAAAGTAAAGGCTTCATTTGATATTTTGCTTATTATACCAACCTGTAAATTAAAAAAATATATACTGGAAAATTATAAATCCTCAACATTTTGCATCCGGATTAAATTGCTGTTAGAATCAAAGGTCAGAATTGGTCTTTTTGACTTTTATTTGCAATATTTTATTTGTTTCCAAGTACTGTACATGAAAGTTATTCCTTCTACATTTATAACGTGATTTGGTATAAATTCTTGCTTAAAATTTGGGCATTGAGTAAAACCAAGTGGTTGGTAAAACCTTGTGAATTTGCATAATTTCAGAAGATTGATCTCTCAAAATGTTAATGACTTTGAAGAGTATATTAAACATGAAGTATCGGAACATGAATAGAATTTAATATTTGGTCCAATTAAAGGTGTAAATCATGGGACATAACTTGTCTTGAGGCAAATACGTCAAGTAATTGAGTTTCCTTAGAAACTGCAATTCTAGTCCTGCAATTTGAAGCTTGTATAATAAATTCATCAATCTGTTTATTCACTTTTTTTTCTCATAGACACAGGACAAGAGAAAATAGTGGTTGGTGACCAGTTTTTGATGTCATTTTGTTGAGCTGTCTCTTAAGGAATACTTAGTGAAGTTCCTTTTCTGTTCCATTTGAAATTTTCCAGAACTAAAGATACCTCACAAGGGAAGTGGTGATTAATTAAAATTACTATAGCTTCTGAACTTCAGATGAACCTTTGTAGGGTTGTTACCTTGTGAATTTTCTTAGACTCCTTATTGAAGAGGATATAATTATTCCATTTAGGCACCTGCCAGATTCTACTTTATAATCTCCACTAATTCTGTATTCACCTATGCTGACTAGTCAATTAAAAACAATTTTCTCTTAGGATTTTTATCTTTCACTCAGTTCTGCTAAGTCACACATAATCTATTGTCTTATATTCAAGATTCTAAATCACATTTCTTCTGCTTTGGTTCATGATAATGCTAAAATAAATAGTCATATAATAATATGTCATATAATATTAATGTAAATGTCATATAAATAGTCATATAATAATAATGTAAATGATAGAGAAGTTTTATGTTCATATTGTTTTCTTCATTCCATTTTTTAGCAGCTTTCTACATTTGCCTTCGTAAATCAAAATTATAGTTTTTAAATTCCAATTAAAGATATACCATTTATAAAAAAACAATTATAGACTAATTCTTATAGAAAAAATAAACTTTCTCTCACTTCTGATTCCTAATACTTGACTATCCCTTAGAAATTGTTTCATTTATAGTTATTTAAATACATATATACAGCTTGCAAATGATTCTCCTCAAGTAAATTATTAGGAGTAAATATAAAAATATATTTAAAAAATTAAAAAGAAGTATACTGTATGTGAGTGTACTTTCTGACACATGTAATTATATAATAAATGCTTATTATTTTACTGCACTGTTAATCTTACCTTCTGCTGGCACACTTGGATCATAATCTAAATATAGAGATTTAATAAATTATGTAATTAAAATTTCTCAGTGTTCATCCATTTAAATTATAAATTGGTATTATAGTTAAGAATTTTCCCGCAGAAAGTTTTCTAAAATAATAGCATTAATTTCATTCATTCATTAGTGCATTTATTTATTTTTATTTCATTTATTTAGCAGATCTTTACTGAGGCCCTGTAGTGTGCCAGACACTGTAGTAGTATTAAAAATATTTTGACCAAAATAGATATTTTATAATTACTGGAATATAATTTCCATAATTATTGCAATACAGAATATTGGTGTTACTACAATAAATTTCATGACCTGCTTTCATTAATCTGTCTTAATCAGCACTAAGATATGTCAAAAACACATAAATATTTTTTGTCAGTAAATATAACACATATAATTCTAAATATTGTCTTCTCTTTGAGAGAGGAGGATCTTGTTTTGAATCTTCCTAGTGTAGGTACATATTAGGTCTGATATTCATGGATTCAGCAATCATCTATTCACAATAGCCCATGAAATGCTCAATGCTAAATACTGAGAATGACCTGAGGTAGAGCAGACAAGGATTCTGGGAAAGGAGTAAGGGTGAAGGGATATGTACAGAGATTATCCCCATGTAAGATGAGAGAGGAAGAGCTATAAAGAAATAAAGATAGGGTGCTATTGAAATTCAGGAGAAAAAGAGGGTTATTCTTAAATAAAGAATTAAGAAATGACTTTTTTTTTAATGAGGTAGATTTTGAGTTAGACCTGAAAGGTGGGAAGAATTTAACATAGAAAACTGAATGGTTCATAAAGGGAGAAAAGAAGGTAGCAGAAACATATGGAAAATGTTCTTTCACATATAATTCAGACTTTATAAAAACAAGACAAGTTTTTTTTTTCCAGAATTCTTCTACATTGCCATTACTTTTTAAATGTAATTATTATCAATTATTCTAGTATTCACTTTTTGAATATTCAGAAATAAGTGATCCTAATTCCCAGTTTTTTCTTCTTCCTTTTTTCTTACAGTCTGTTAAATTAATAGGAAGAAAGGTGTAGAAAAGTTTCTCACTTTCGAAAATTATTCTAAATATCTCTTAAGTCGAATGTAACTCTACAAAGCTAGATTAAGAAATTATTTTACTATATTTTAGTTGTGTTTGTAAATTGTTTTTTCTACCAAATAGTTACAGAAACAAGTTAAATCATTTTATCATTATTCTTTATGTATTATTATACAGTGATGAACTAGAAATTTAATTGAAAATATTCGCAGTTGTTTTATTTTTTTAAAGATTTTATTTATTGATTTTAGACAGAGTAAAGAGAGAAAGGCTTGGGAGGAGCAGAAAGTATCAACTCATCAGTGGTTGTTTCTCATATGTTCCTTGACCCAGCAAGCTCAGGATTTCA
This sequence comes from Rhynchonycteris naso, assembly GCA_037038555.1. Taxonomy (NCBI): domain Eukaryota; kingdom Metazoa; phylum Chordata; class Mammalia; order Chiroptera; family Emballonuridae; genus Rhynchonycteris; species Rhynchonycteris naso. The sequence goes on from CM073000.1 coordinate 24,227,982, forward strand.
TACCGGCCAACCTCAGCATACCAGATTGATGCTTTATCCACTGCTTCACCACAGGTCAGGTTTAGCAGTTGTTTTAAATATGAAGTCAAATTGTATATACTGCTCTTTTCAGTGTCTTTGATGTGATAAAAAATGTTCCCCAACAGCTGTTCTGTGTTCCAATATGTTCTTAGGACAATTAAGATATTACCCATAATAAAAGCTCGCAGTTCATGATGGCTTTTCTTTTAACCAACTATAAATTCACCAATTGCTCAAAGTTGAAGATAGTCATTTCCATAATGATATGTTTATGCTTAGCTTTAAAGGTATCAGTCCAAACTCTTCATTCCCTTAACTTCCAGTATTCTCTTTGAAAAGAATTGCTGTTCTCCCCTTTCTCTTTGCTGTCCCTCAGGCTATGGCAAATGCACACCTCTGCAAAAAGAGTGTATTTCTTTAACTCAATTATCACCTCACAATTGTTTCTTTCTTTGCCATCTTCTCTCCTCCAAATACTGCTTGACAAATCATACAAAAATCTTTGGGTGCCAATAAAATTGATTGATAAATGATCAATTCTATAATGATTTTGTGACAATGAGTTATACTGGTTTCTATCAATCACAAATAGGAAGAATTACCTAATGGTCTAAGGACTCCTGATTTTCCATGAAATCTGAAACTAAGTAAATTTTTTTTTTCAAAAAAATATTTGGGTTTGATTTTTCTAAAAAATATACATATATTTTATTTTAAGTTCATTCATCACCACAAAAAAATAAAAACAACCCAAATATCCTTCAACTGGTGAATGAAGAAACTGGCAACAAAGCACTACACAATAATAAAAAGAAACAGAACACTGAAACACACAACATAAATAAATATCAAATACATTATGCTAGATAAAGAAACCAGACTCAAAAGGCCATATATTGTATTGCTTCATATTACTTATTTGACACTCTGGAAAAGACAAAATGGTAGTGACAAAAGATAAGTCATGGTTTCCATAACCTAGGTTAAAAAGTTGTCTATAACCTAGGGCTATAAGAAAATATCTTGAACTGATTAAAATGCCCTGTATCTTAATTTTGGTGGTTGGCATTTGCCAAACTCATAGGACTGTACCCTCAATGAGCAAAATTTACTGTATGTAACTAATACTTAAATAAATCTGATTTTAAAAAGTAAAAATTAATTTATATCACTAATTTTGACTCAATCTAACAAGGTATATGCAACAATCATTTAGAGACCCATAGAAAGAAAAAGAATTCTTGATTCACTAAGGTGTTTTATGAATTTTTCACTTATCAGAGCACTTATATTTTGTTTTAAAAATAAAAATTACATTTTAGAAAAAAATATCTACATTGAACAAGAAACTTGCTTTCATTGTTGTCTTAATCATGAATTCACCAAAATAATCATAAAAAATAACACTTTCATTAAATATAGACTTGTTAATGAGTTGATTGGTTATGATAATCATATCATCTAGTCTTAGAATACACACTACTGTTTCATTATTAACAATTGCAAATTATTATCTTTTACCTCTCACAGTCTAGTAAGCAACATTTTAACTCAAACAGACAATGGAGAAAAACCACTACTAGAAACTCTCACATAACTGATATTCAGATACAAGAAACAAAAAGACAATATTGGAAATAATCTTCAGACCCTGGCTTGTCAGCTCAGCATCAGCCTGGTGTGTAGAAGTCCTGAGTTTGAATCTTGGTCAGGGCACACCGGGTAAGTGACTATTTGCTTCTCTACCCCTTCCCCTCCCCCTTCTCTCTCTCTTTCTTCATCTCCTGCAGCCATAGCTTGAATGTTTCTATAAAGTTGGCTCTCGGTGCTAAGCATGGCTCCATGGACTGGCTTCAGATGCTGAAATAGGTTGGTTGTTGAGCAACAGAGCAGCAGCACCAGATGGGCAAAGAATCACCCTGTAGGGGCCTTGGGTTGGGTGTATTATTGTCACAGTGCATGCGGGAGTCTGCCTCTCTGCCTCCCCACCTCTCACTTAATAATAATAAGAAAAAGAAATAATCCTGGAAAGGATGCTTTAGACAGCAAATGCCTTACCTTTGCGTTTGAGTGGCATAGCTGTTATCATATGTCTCATAGGTCTGGTCATCATATTCACCCCCGTAGCCATCATCATACCCCTGAGGCAGAAAATGGTAGAAATATCTATTAACAATCAATTTGATTAATTGTGATTTGTTTTTCCTTTATGAGATTTTATATAATGTGACCTTGATTTATATTTTATGTTTGGTTATTTATACTTTATCAGGTTTTACTAGATTAACAATTTCCATGTAACTTGGAATATTTCATGGATTGGGTATTACTGTTTAAGTTAAACTCAGTATATCATTGATGTAGCAATACCTACTATAGGATATACCCAGAATTTTGATCCATACTAATGAAGACAATTTAAGAAAATAAAAATAAATTTTTCTTTTGAAAATATTATGGGTAAAAACAATTGTGATAACCTAATGGTAGTGCTAACCTATTTGTTACAAACTCACTGGAAGATTTTTTTCTTCCCTTCATAGAAACCATAATTAATATTAAAAACTATAAAATTTTGGACCCTTAAACTGTAGTTAACTTTCTGTAAAACTGATGTAGTTATTATTGCTAAAAAAAATAGAGAAAAGAAGAAAGGAAGGAAGGAAGGAAGAGAAAGAAGACTTTATTTTGTTGTGCGTTCTATGTGTTTAAATCCCACAAATAAACTAATGTTGTGTGGTGGGTTTGATTACCTGACTAAATTAATGCTAACAAATCTAATGTAGGTTTTTTATTGCAGAATGTGCAAGCAAGCTAGCAATTATCCACTCTAGTTATCAATCACTCTGGGAGTGATTTAGTTTTATTTCCCTTTGTGGTCATTGGCTTTACTCTAAACCCTAGCCATTCATCTCGATTACTCCTTATTTTTGAAAAGACTTTTAGTTTGTCTGCCTCTGGACCTTTGCTGATATGTTTCTTTCCTGGGAATGGACTTCTATACACCCCACCAATCCATAACTTCATTCAAGTTTGGAGGCTTATAAATCTCTTTCTTTATCTTATTCAGAAACTTAATAAAAAATGTTTAGATGTAAAAGTTTCCACATTAATCTTGGCTAAGACTTTTGAGCTTATTTAATCTAAAGATTAATATTTTTCACAAAACTATGAAACTTTTAAAAATATTATTTTTTATTACTTCTCCGTCTGCTTTATCCTTATATATAACGCTATTATTTATATATGAGGTTTTCTGAGTCTGACTTTGAGTTCTTCAGTTCTGTCATTCATGATTTCCATCTCATCATATTTTTACTCTGCAGTTGGGATAATTTCCATGTGTTGAAGTGCTACCGAATGGAAAGTCATTTCATATCAGACAATCTTCAGGAAGTTTTTCTTGCTCCTTCCAAGTATATGGCAACTCTCGGCCCTCTGAATTCTAATAGCCTGTGTTTTGTTTTTCTCATAGGTACTTAGATTGTCTAAACATATACTGTATTTTTTCTACAATATTTCTCTTTGTAGAATTTAAGCTCCTGAAAAGCAAGAACTATGTACTTGTAGCGCTTAGCATACTGTATTCCAGAGAGTATTTGCTCAATAAATGTGTATTGAATTTTTAAATTAGCACAAAGAAAACTATTCTCATTCAGTGTAGATACAGATTGACTCAAATCAATCACCACTAAAGGAGAAACATTTCATATGACGATTATATAGTAGCAGCGCCTGTATTTATAAAGGATAGCTTTACCATTTGGTCTGTGGAAAACTTATAGTTTTCTCATTCACTTATACTTTTATTTATTTTTAAGTCTTACACAGAAAATACACAGAATAGATAGGAATTCTTGAAATTTTCATTTATGTTGGCAACTAAAATGAAAGAGAAACATTAAATAGGTATGTCAGAATTTTACTCATTTGTCAGTGATGTGAACAACTTTGTTCGGAATTGGACAATGTTTTTCACATACTAGAAAAATATTTCTCAATTTTGTGTTCCAGTTACAATATAAAGAGTATAGACATAACACACTTTTAAGTTAAAGTGGCATCATTAAGATTTCTCTATAGTTTTCTTGAGTCTATATAATCAGTGTAACAGAAGATTAAGTCCCAGCTTTTAATCTTTTCAGTATCTAGCCCTGACCAGATGGCTTAGTGGTAGCGCGTGGGCCTGGTGTATGGATATTTTAGGTTCTATCTCTAGTTAGGGCACACAGGAGAAGCAACCGCCTGCTTCTCCACCCCTCCCCATCTACCCCTTTCACAGCTATGGCTCGATTGGTTCGAGTGAGTTAGTCTTGGGCATTGAAATGGCTCCATGGCCTCTATCTTAGGTGCTAAAAAAAATTGGCTTGGTTGCTAAGCAACGGAGCAACAGCTCCAGATGAGCAGAGCATCATCCCCTAGTGTGTTTGCCTGGTGGATACAGGTTGGGGTGCATATGGGAGTCTGTTTCTCGGCCTCACCTCATGTCATTTAAGTAAAAAATAATTTTTTTAAAATGTCGTATTTTCAGTACCTGCGGTAAAAATGGTGTACTTCTACCATGGCAAATTTCAAGTTATCACCATGATGTACTTAAAAACATTTGGAAAGAGATAAATAGTAGAACACCATTATATATCATTTTGGTTACATAGAGCATAGATTGTAACAATTAGATAACAATGAGTTTGCAATTGTTAGCTCTCTTTGTCTTTAATATAATTAATTTAAATTTGAGTTTATGTAATTTAACTTCTTTTTCTTTTTTTTTTCAAGTGAAAAGAGAGGAGGTGGAAAGACTCCTGCATGTGTCTTGACTGGGATCCACCTGGCAACCCCTATCTGGGGCCAATTCTCTGTCCACTGAGGCCATGCTTGCAACCGAGATATTTTTAGCACCCAAGGCAGAGGCTTCATAGAACCATCCTTAGTACCTGGGGCCAATTTTCTTTAACTGAGCCATAGCTGTAGGAGGGGAAGAGAAAGAGAGAGAAGAAGTGAGAAGGTGGAGAAGCAGATGGTTGCCTCTCCTGTGTACCCTGATGGGAATCAAACCTGGAACATCCACATGCTGGGCCAATGTTATGCCACTGAGCCAACTGGCCAGGGCTTCTAATTTAATTTTTAATAACAGCTGTGTTTAACAATCAATTCACATAGTTTTTGAAAATAATATTACATGGGATTTCATGAGCTAGCACAAGTCAGTTGTAGCACATTACTGTTCTTGGCCCACTAGAGATAGACAGATATAAAAGTTAAAATATCAGAGGAACATGTTTCAATAGAGTAGCACCCACTGCTATGCGAACATTGGAAGAAATGCCTAAATCTCTCTGAAAATTTTAAGGATAATTTCTCAGGAAAGGCCTTATTTGAGATGGTTATTTGTACATAAATATTTATTTTCTAGGTTGACAAGTGGTGGTGTGAGAGCATTCCAATTTCCAAGAGCAACAAGTGCAAATGCATTACAACATGAAGGATAGCACTGTGTTTGATGGACTGCTACTGGTTGGATCTATAGCCCAAAGCACAGAATTCCTAAAAATAAGGCATTTGGGCTAAAGAAATAAGTAGGAGAGGTCTGAAGTGCTCCTCTTTAACATAGTAGGAGTTTATATGTAGCCCATAGACAAGAAGCCATGGAACAATTTCAAGCAGTGGAATGAGAATATACAGATCTCCGTTTCGTGAATTCCATTTGACTCTTTAAAAGAAATTTCAAACATTTTGACCTTAGGCTTCATTTTTTACTTCCACTTTCTTGAATTTGTTATTCGTAGTTACTATAAAATCCTTGGATGATAACTCCAACAATCAAATCACCTGTGCCTTTATTTATTTTTTCTTATTTTTTTGTTGATTTTATATTGTTTTTAACATGTAATTTTTCACTGAACTCTTGATATTGTGCATGGAAACTTGTAAGGGATTCATCTGATGGTATTTCTTCCATAGGCTTAAGTGATCCCCTGGCAGGCAGTTAGGGTAGCAACTGATTACCTTGATGCCATGGAGAGGTGGTTTTAGAAAACTGGATATAAGGAGTTTGAAGCTCAGAGTCTAGGATAGAGCTATAGTCTGGCAGTCATCAATATATAGCTGACAATTGAAATAACAAACATGGTTCAGTGTTTACTAAGAAGAGAAACTTAGGCTCCCTTATGCTCAACACAAACACACTATTGTAAACTCTTCTTTCCTTTCTTAATCAGTCTTTATATCACTAGGAAATAAACATCAGCTGTAATATATATAATCATATTTTCTATAAAAAGACCTCAATATAAAAAGCAAATCAGTCTTAAATTTATATACACTACTCACAAAAATTAGGGGATCAGGGAACGTGCAGATACTACAGTACTTTCAGCTTTTTGTATAGCGCATTTTCACCAATAGAATGTAAGTTGGTTTTGCATCTCATTTGCGTAATCAAACAACTTTTTTTGACTTGCCATTTGATTTCCTGATGTTCTTGTTAATGGAAAAAAAAATCAAATGCTTCTTTTTTTTAATCATTTCATATTCATTTTGAAGTATCTCCTAATTTTTGTGAGCACTATATATAAAATATGCTACCACTTGAAAGGTCTGTTGTATAATCCCCATCCAAACATATATACTGAACATCGACCTGTGAGTATCTTTCGGCTGTATATGTGTATACACAGACCACAGACACCAAATGAAAACAGTCTGACCAAAAATGGGAACATGAACAGAATATGTATTAAATTTCCTCTAGATATAGAATTTTTTTAATCAACAGTCATTTATTAGTCATTATATTTATTTTTAAAGTTTTCTCGTAACTCAGAAAAGAAAATCATCACAAAATGGTTTATAAAATCTCCTAACACATATTATGAGACCATGTTTCTAAAATATGATGTTACTGACAATTGGGCTAATAATTATGAATTTTCTTTTTTGAAAAAGTTAAGTTAGACCATATGAAATTGCCATTTTTGCACATGTATTTGAACTATAGTTAGACTTAATACTGATATTGCAACCTATAAAACTGACTTGTTTTTGTCAGCTAAAGAGAAGCCGAATATCTTGTGATGTAAGTTATTGTGACTTCCAAAAGAAAATCGTTTGAAAGTTTAAACGACATAGAGTGTCATCCTGATTCTGTTTTATACCCACACTTTCTTGGAGTACTTTTAAATTTAACAGGCCTTAGTGACAGATTTAGCATTTGATCATTATTCTCATTTTGAGCTTTTATTTCCTGTAAAAGGTCAGTGGGTATTAAAATAAAAGAAAATAATGTGGAATTTTCTAATACAATCAAGAGGAAAAAAATAAAGTCAAGTGTGCAATCAAGAATCATAAAATATTCCAGAATTAAGTAATTTAATTATGGGGGCCAAGAAATTTGTCACCCAAACACTAAAATACTAGGCACAGAAGCACTTTGCAAATGCTGTCCTTTAATGTCATTGAATATAATTAACAGGTCAGATAGAAACTTGAGATTTAATTTTCTTTATGAACTGTGGTTAATTCTTATACACACATGTTCCCTTCTTAATGAGTTAAACCACAGAATGTATAGCATGCCCTCCTCATATATATAACCTCCTGTTATTACAAAAGCACTTCATTGTAATAATTTAAACTTCAAAACACATCATGAAATATTATTAAAATAAAAACTAAACACACAGTGCTAACATTTTAATAGTCATTATACCCTTAGGATGTAAATGATCAATGTTTACAACAAGTATGTGTTTGATCGTAAATTATTTATACTTTATGTTTATTTAAAGTTTTATTTTATGTGAATATTTCTCTACATTTTTAACATACATTTTTGGCTTATCATACATTTAGCTTTTTATAAAATAGAAAGGATTTCAATAGTGGCTTCCATCTCTTTTTCGCACTGAAAGAATGACTACCTATTGTGGACTGCTGGCTGGTTTGGAACAGCATGGCAACGGATGCCTCCCAACGTGTAGCTTTTGTTACTGATGCAGTAGGTCAGCTCACTCACTCACCGTGGGAAGTCATTAGCTGTTTAAAACCATACTATAGCGTGAGGGTCCACCCCGCCAGTGGGAAATCACTGCACCTAATAGTCTAGTTCTGCAATGAGGCAACATTTCTATTTTCAGAAAGTTTTATGTGGATAACAATGAGTAAGTCTCTAATAAGGAAAAAAAAGTACTCTATTACATCTTCATCTCCTGGGTAGGCTGTAACTATTAAATATTTTTCCCATATAAATATACATTCAATGTGAAAGCTGAAAATGGCCTATTCCTGATTCTAACTTCTTTGGAAATTAAAAGCTCTCAAGGAATTGCAGAATCATCTCCGACAGCCATGCATATATGTATGCTTCACTTCAAAATTAATCTTGGGGATAGGCTAATTCTAATTTTTAAAGCAGCCTTGTGGAAGCAAATAACAAACCTCAGCATATACAAATGAAAGTTATATATATTCAAAGGTCAAATTAATTATATTCCATTCCACTGAACAAGATTTGGATTCATATACAATAAGCATGTATTAGGAGAGCACTAAGTGACAATACATGAATTGATTATAGACACAGAATTTCATGAGAAAACTAAATCAACCTTGTAACAAATGTTCTGTACCTTTACATTCATTTTATACATTTGGAAATAATTTCATGAGGCCATAGCCTAGTAGCAAGCAATCTGGCCAGAATTCAAGTCCAGTCTCTGAGTCCAGTGTTTAATTTCTAGTTGTTTTACTAAAAGTCTAATATTATAAGTGGAAAAATACAATTGTGATTACTTTAAAATCATTTGAATATATTATTAATTTTTTTTAGCAAGAGTGACAGAGAGAGGGACAGACAGGGACAGACAGACAGGAAGGGATAGAGATGAAAAGCATCAACTCATAGTTGTGGCATCTTTGTTGTTCATTGATTGCTTTCTCATATGTGCCTTGACCAGGGGGCTACAGCTGAGTGAGTGACCCCTTGTTCAAGCCAGTGACCTTGGGCTCCAAGCCAGTGACCTTTGGGTTCATGCCAGTGACCATGTGTAATATCTATGATCCCATGCTCAAGCAAGCAACCCTGCACTTAAGCCGGCAATCTCAGGGTTTCAAACCTGGATCCTCTGCATCCCAAGCTGACGCTTTATCCACTGTGCCACCTCCTGGCCCGGCTGAGTATATTAGTTATTTTACATTTTTTTATATATTCATTTTTAGAGAGAGAGACAAAAGGGAGGAGCAGGAAGCATCAACTCCCACATGTGCCTTGACCAGGCAAGCCCAGGGATTTGAACCAGCTATCTCAGCATTCCATATTGATGCTTTATCCACTGCGCCACCACAGGTCATAGATTTTAATAATAAAAATGTGGTTTGAGGTTTTACCTGTTAAAACATATATAAGAAAATAATTTTAAAATAGTTTGGGTTAATAATTTTTATTATATAAATATCTATTAAAAGCAGTGTTTTATTTTTAACTCTCAAGAAATCTGAAGGGTCTGAGATTTTAATGTACTTATAAGTTAACGAGCTAGCCTGTTACTGTCCCATGGATGTTGGCTAAAAACATGAGACTTCTGTGTCAGAGACGGGGACTTCATTACTCATAGCAAAGTACATAATAACAGGAGCTTCATATTGGTTTGTGCTAGTTCCCCATGTGTCCCACATCCCAAAGGCTCAGTGCAGGTGGGGCCAAACTGATGCATCTGCGTGCATTGGGCTGCACTATAAGGGAAGAAGAGTGACTTAGGGTATCTTTAAATGGAAGCAAACCAATCTTTGTCTGGGGAAGATGTTACTTCTTCTGTCAGTGTTTCTTGCTGAAAGTACACTCCTGAGAAATAGCAGGGGTAAAGAGTAGTCAGGGCCTTGTATTATTGGCATACCCAGCCAGAAAGTGTAGGGTCACTCAGGGACCATGCCAGATTGCTTCTGCCAACAAGAGATAAGCAAAATGCATAAAATTGAGGAGTCACTTAACAGTGATTTATAGTATCAAGGAAGAACGGATAGATTATTATATTGTTTCCCAGTTTAGTGAACACCTGAAGGCTGGGTCAGCAGATGTGCCTTTAATTTTATCTCTTCAGCAAAATGTAATGTGCTTTTGCCTTTCTTGTTCTGCATTGCTTTTGTCTCCTAGATTTCTATACTATTTTACCCAAGGGTTTATCCAGCCAGCAACCCTCTTCTATTAGTAGCAATAAACATTGTCAATTGTGATGTACTATCTTCTAAAACATAGATAAATATTTTTAGTGAGGCTCCCTGGTTCTTGCAGAATATTAACATTTTCTAATATAATGACTTCAAATCTGCTTTTCTCTATTGGAAAGAAGGACTATAAATTAATTTCCAAAGTTTTACAATTTTCAAAGCTCATCTAACTTTATTTTTGGTGATCAATTTATTTAATGTAGTTTAAGTTGGCAAGTAGATGAATTTTGATCATAAGCACTGTATTAATTTTCCATTAAAACAACTTTATAATAAACTAAGGCACATCATAAACTCTAGATTAATGAAAATAGTAAAACATGGTAGTTGTTGAGAACAGGGAAAGCAGTAACTATTTACAGAATGTTTCCAGGATATAACTCAAATAGGATCTCCAGCAATCTTTTAGTTGTTTTTCCACAATATTCCATAAACGTTTGCTAATTCCATGCTTTAAAAAGATTCATTTCTCAGTAGTGTTGCCTGACCCCCATTTATGTAAGTGCCTTTTATTACATTAGAAATTAGACAGCAATATGTTCAATCTTGTTGATGAACAGAGCTATGGATAATGAAACTGGAACTTTACAGTAATGTACTAATTAGTGCTAGTATGCTAATGGATCCATTTTAAATGTTAATGCTTTATGACATTATGAGATCTATTACTTCATAATAGATCTCAAAGCTTTAAAAACAGTGATATAAGGCTCTAAGGTCTTCTAACACATTCAACAGGAAAAAGAAAACAGGAAAAAAACAGATAAAATGGATAAATTCTGTCATGACTAAGAACAGAATCAAATTTGAGAAGACAACTCATGTTTTTTTACTCATAAGTACCAAAAGGTTAAAGAAGAATAGAAGGGCATTGCCATATCTCAATATATATATTTCTAATTATAGGGCTGGCCTCACAAGGAGAGAGGTTTATTTATTTTTATTTTTTTAACTTTATTTATTGATTTTAGAGAGATAGAAAGTAGAAAAGATAGCAACAGAAATATCAATTTGTTCCTGTATGTGCTCTGAGTGCGGACTGAATCCACAACCCCTGTTTTTTGGGATGATGCTCCAACACACCAAGCTGTCCAGCCAGGGAGACATTTTATTTTAAAGGTCTTTTTTAACTCCAATAATCTATATAGTACCTTGAGGATGCTGCTGCGTGTTTTGTATTTGCTATTTTAGGCTATAAGAAAGAAAAGCCTAAAAGTTGTTAACATCATCATAGCTGGTCTAATTCAAATAATTTAACTCAACCCTTATTTGGGAGAGGATAAAAAGAAAACCGAATTCAAAAATTCAACACCCTATAATTACTCCTGCTACATTTTTGATTTGGGTTTTTGAAACAAGGATTTTATAGCTGTAAAACAAGAGTGTGATGGCATGATGTATCTGTTTACTATTTTTCAATATTTCTTCCCCCAAAGTACTGGAGCTCTGAACTTTAGTAGCAGTTTTCAATTAGAAAGCAATTTAACCACCTATCATTTACGTTTATAAATGAAGCAATTTTGGTACTTTGTTTTATACAACTATTACTTTCCAATAAACTATGCATCAGTCAAATGAATCTTAAAATTAAATAATAATTTCATATAAACCCGTTAGATAATTTTCATTTTTATGTGATTTTCTTCTGTTACATGGTACCATATATTACAGAAATTTTTTTATTATCCTGAAGGGAAGGCTTTTCTAATCTTTTGTGGTTCCTACAACTAGAAATGTATCCTGCTATGACAATGCCCTTCTATTCATCTTTAACCTTTGGTACTTATGAGTAAAAAGCCTGAGTTATCCAATTTTATCTTGCTGGGGTGTTTTTTGTTGTTGTTGTTTCAAGCAGTGCTTATTTTCACAAAGAAAAATGTAAATATCAGCCTGATCAGGTGGTGGTGCAGTGGATAGAGCATCAGACTGGGATGCTGAAGACCCAGATTGGAGACCCCAAGGTCACCAGCTTGAGCGCAGGCCCATTTGGCTTGAGCAAAAGCTCGCCAGCTTGGACCCAAGGTCGCTGGCTCCAGCAAGAGGTGACTCAGTCTGCTGAAGGCCCGCAGTCAAGGCACATGTGGGAAAGCAATCAGTGAACAACTTAGGTGTTGCGATGGCAATGAAAAACTGATGATTGATGCTTCTTACCTCTCTCCATTCCCGTCTGTCTGTCCCTATCTATCCCTCTCTCTGACTCTCTCTCTCTATCCCTGTAAAAAAAATGTAAATATCAAACTTAACTAAGTTATTAAAAATAAAGTGTTTATATTGACATTGTTTGACTAGGAAGGGGTCTCACTACTGAATCAAGTTCAGGTCTGATCTTTAAAATTCTTCTTTTTAAACTACTCTCTCTTTTCTCTTGGTCAGGGATTGCATTTTTTATTTTTAATAGCTCAGACTCTCTTTGGCACTGGTGATTCAGAACTACCTTGGAAACCAGCAGCCTGTAGGCAGACTGTCTGAGTAAGCAGAGTCCCTCCATTTTGACTATGACCAGACTAGCAATATTTTGTCACATTAAAAACAAACAACAAAAACAAAACAAAGAAACTTGGTCTAGGATGCTTCAAATATATTGGTGCAGAACATTCTGCTTTACATGTTCTTATGTAACTACAAAATGTATGCTGTTTGGGCTAAAAATATCAGTTTACCATATAGAAACTCAAATGACGATCAAAGGGTCATTCAAATGACTATGTTATTTGATTAGCTATTCATTTTTTCTATGGTGACTCATTTCTTTCCAAATTCAACATTTTTAGCTTATAATGTGAGTGTGGGTTATAATGTTAAAAACTCTTGTATTCTATATATGAAGTCTTCATGTATATTAGTATAGTAGTGTCCAATAGAACATTCTATGATGACAGGAATTTCCTTGGTTCTGTGCTGTCCTGCACGGTAATCACTAGTCAGATGGAGCCACTGAGCACATAAATGTGGCTAGTGAACCAAGAAACTACAATTTTAATTTTATTTAATATTAATAAGTTTAATATTAAATTTAAGTGGCCATATGTGACTAATGGCTACCATATTAGATGATAAAGCACCAATGAATAGAAATCTACGAAATATTCAGTCACCCAGGAATGTTTTAACGTCTGTTTTCTTTTGCAGTTCAAACTTAACCATGGAGCAACAAAAAGCTAAAGGACTTAGCTATTATAAATGAAGGGATTCTGATAGCAAAGGGAATATTTCTTTTAAATCTGCCAGGTACTCACCCTTTATATTTTCCTGTCTCACTGTAGAAATTACCCGTTTTCTTTTTTTGTGATTTTGAGTGATTTTTCATTCTAGTGAACGAGATGGACTGGGAGTTGTGAGGGCATTTTATATAGTTACTTCTTTGGGAGTATACAAAAATAAAATGAAGAAACCATTAATGACATAATAATCTTTGATAGTTTTCAGAAAATTTCAATATACACACATTCAAATAATAGCAAAAAGCAAGGAACACAGGGAAAGTAAAAACACTGCTTGACTCTGTACTTATCCCTTTTATAATCATTTTAAAAAATCAACAAAAGACAGTCAAAAATAAATCCATATATTTGATTCTTTGACTATGTAAAGACTGCTATTTGAAAGCAGAATCTTATGTTGTCAGTTCTATTGTATTCCTTATTATTTTTTTTATAAACTAGCAAAATGTCCCCTGGGTTTTTTCCTTAAGGAGACTTTCAACATTCACAGAGTTGATAATAAAGTTGTTTTAGAAATATATAAAATTACTGTGTGGAAAGAGAAGAAGACACTAGAATCATTTTATGTGAGATACTATTCATTTTTTTAAAAAAAGGAATGCTAACAATAAAACTGCATTCTTCTTGCCACAAGGAGGACCTTAAGTGTAAGAAGAAGAAACAAGGGATTGAAAAAAGCATTACAAAAGATTAAAGGTCATTTTCTGAAAGTCTATGATATGCTTAAATCTGAAGCCAATGAAAAAAGCCTTACTTTTGCTCCAGGGATAATGGTGACAGAAATGAAAGGAGAATGGTGAGGCTTAAACAAGGATTGGTAGATACAGAGAACAACAAGAGGAACAAGTCAGGCCAGTCTGTAGGGTTCAGGCTCTTTCTGCCTGGATTTCTGTTGAACTTCTTTGATTACAACTCTTCTAGCCATGCAGCACATGGTAAACTCTGTCTTCATGTATTTCTGCTGTTCTTATTCTGTGTCTTTGACCCTATGCACAGGTGCTGTCCCTTGTGGCCATTCAAGTCACCAATTCACCAGGGCACCTGTGGGCTCTGCTCACCATCCCTACTCCATTTTTAGGAAAGCAATCAAGTGTTTCCAGACAAACCCATCTTCTGATTTTATGTCTTTACAGCTCCTCTCTAAGATTTTAACATTTCTTTATTTTTCTCTCTGATATTTTTTTTCTTTACCAAAGAGTAACTGCCTCTCTTCTCATTTACAACTAAAAGAAAAAAAAAATAGTAGGCAATAAATCATCACAGGGATAGTCAAATTTGATAAATGTTACAGTCCTTTCCAAGGTCAAATTCCTGTGTTTCAGATTTTATCTGGAATAGCCTTGCATAGAAATGCTGTTAAAATACAGAGTGGGGTAAAAGCAGATTTACATTTGTGAGTACATGAAACACAGAATTAAATCTTGTATTAATTATTGTATTATGTTTTATATGAACAACTGTAAACCTACTTTTGCCCCATGCTGTATGTTATCAAGAACAATGTAAATAATGATAGTAATTATAATCTTATTGCTACTATTACCATATATAACCAAAAATATACAAGTATAAAAATATATATTATAACATGTCACAGTTGTATAGTAAAAAATTTTGAGTGATATACTATGAGACCTGTACTAAACTCTTTCTATAGATTATCTCATATAGTGTGGGGAGGCTGCCACTTTTATCATTTCCATTTTATGACTGAGAATCTATGACCTGATTTCTAAAATAATATCATAACTACCTAAAGCACCAGTTGCTCAACTTCTGAAATTCTTCAGTAACCTGCTGTTTTTCATTATATTATTATTTTTCAAAATTTACACTCAGTTTTCTCACTGCTGCAACTACTAATAGCCTCTACATATTAATTTTTATGGAAGGGATAAGAAGAGAGCACGTTGGATCATCTGAGTTCCAGGGAACTGCGTATGATGGGTCAGTCTGTCAGTGGGTTCTCTCTGTGACAGAACAGTAAGAATTGGGTATGAAAGAAACTTCTCTAAGGGTCATACAAGCAGGATGTAGTCTATGGACAGTTTGCAAACTTTATAACACATAGAGCAGAGAGATGCTCAGAGAAAAGGGGACAGGGCTATCTACGAAATGACAGGAGGCTGACCTGTGTGTGACGTAATCCATCACATTTTTGCTAAATAAACATAACACCTAAGTGCTGGAAACTGATGGGCTTCATCCGGGAAAGGAGAAAGAAGCTGCTAACTCCATTTTAGGGTTTAACCAAATTGGCCCACTCTGATGGAGGGGCCTATTGGCGGAAAGAAGCTTGAGGGAGCGTATTAATTTGTGAGGGCTGTCCTCACAAAATACCATAGACTGGGTAGATTAAGCAACAGAAATTAATTTTCTTACAGCTCTGGATGCTGGAAGTCCAAGATGAAGGAGTCACCGTGTTTGGTTTGGAAAGTCTTTCTCCTTGGCGTTTACATGGCCGCTTCCTCACTGTGTCCTGACTTGGCCTTTGCTCTGTGTATGCATTCCCCATGTTTCTCTGTCCTAATCTCCTTACTAGAACACAGTCATCTTGGTTTCAAGCCCATTTTATCAACCCCATTTTAACTTAGTTACCTCTTTAAAAGCTGTATTTCCTGATACAGTCATATTCTGAGGTAGGTATTAAGGCTTCAACATATAGACTTGGGGTTGGGGAACACAATTCAGGCCATAACAGGAAGTTAGGCTCCAGGAAGCACGAAAGAATGTGGGAAGGTCTTCACACATCACATATATAGGGGTGGGGTTTGGGTCAAGTCTAGTCAGATTGCAATGGGTCAGAGAGCCCTATTCAACATTTTGGATAACATTTAGATTATCCTTCAAGGTACAGATTACTTTTTCATTTTACAGCTGAAAAGAGTTCAAAGGGTTTAAGTAACTTGCCCAAGATCTGACAGATTAGTAAATAGCAGAGAGTATTTGACCTAGTTTTACCTTATTCTATATCCTAGTCTTTCTCCATGAAACCATACTGCAAAATCTGCTTTTCTACAAGCCCAAATATCCAATGTAACTATATATAATATAAAACAGTATGTTACTCAATTGCAATATTTTGAAACTTTAATTTTATTATCTTTCTTTAATATTTTAATTTTGATTATTATCTATAACAATCTGGAAACCTAATTAATTCCTTTGACAAATATATTTTGAGTGCATGCCAAGTGCCAGATACTATTCTGAATGATTGTGATACATGAGTATATTAAACAAAAATCCACAAATTGAGCTGATATTCTAATTGGTGACTTAAAATAGAGACAGAAAATAAACAAAAATTATTAAATTGAGTATGTGTTATGCTATATAGAGATAGATATTATGGGAAAAAATAAAGCCAAGTTTTCAAGGTGGGTCAGTTGGTGGGCAAAATTTATAATATGGTATTCAGGGAAGGTTTTCCTGAGGGACTAAGATTTATAACTCTATTTGAATAAGAAGATGTGTTCTGGATTAAAATAATAGTATTAATAGTAATGTTAAAAGACTTACAGACCTCTACTGTAACCTTATTTTTATAACTTTCATTTAGTATTTTACTAATGACATATAAGTGTCAGAAAACCAACCAGAGCTCCATTGGACTTGGTAGTTCATGGAATTAAAGAAAAGACAGCTCTAGGATTGTATTAAAGACACTTTTCTTGTCGTTCTTCCTCCCTCCCCGCCCTCCATCTTCTTCTCTCTTTTACTCTTGCAATTTCTCACCTCTTGTCTTTCAGGCATCCTTACTTGGCAGGGAACATGGCCACTACTGCTCTGTAGTCACATTATTCAGTGGATAAGCAAAGAGAAAAGAAAGTATCTCTCTTAGCTTCTGTTTTTATATTTCTAAAGAATTATGATCAGCTTAAAAACATGCTATTCTTTGTACCTGTCAGTAGAGCTGGGGGGTCAGAGGTCATGACTTGAAAGGTTTGGGATCCTACCAATCATTTGGGCACTCCTCAGAAAGAAGAGGGTAACAGTTTAGATAAGTGAAACTAGCTGTCTAGTAAAATAGAGATAAACCTCTTCCTCTTTCTTGAAGCAGTGAAAAAATTGTAACTCATGGTCAGCTCCGCCGAGTTAGTCAATAATGGTTCTATAAAACAAATTGGGGACCTTTTGCTCCCAAGTGTGTTTGATGTTGGGATTTTTTTTTTCTTCTCCAGAGCTATGTGGAAAGAGAAGCAAGTGTGGGATGGGAGGAAGGGGGATATGGCCGACATAAAGAACAGGCTTCAACTTGTTACCCACCCTTGCAAGTGATGTGTGTTGTGAAATAATGGGGTAGTCTGAGATGGCCATGTCCTAATCCCAAGGGTCTGTAAATGGTAGCTTTATTTTTAAGGATTTTTGGAGATATAATTAAATAATATTATTGAGATGAGGAGATTATTCTATTTGTCTAAGTGGGCTCTGCATACCATCACAAGTGTCCTTAATAGAGAGATACCCAGGGAGATTATGTATATACATGTACACACTGCCCTCCCCCCCAGAAGATGATGTGACCATGGAGGCAGACACTGGAGTAAAGCAGTCACAAGTCAAGGAATGATAACAGCTACTGGAAGCTGGAAGAACCAAGGAGAGATTCAACATCAGAAGGAATGCAGCCCTGCCACACCTTGCTTTTGGATTTTCAGCCTCTAAAACTTGAGAGAATAAAGTTTTATTGTTTCCACCAAATTTGTTAATAGCAGATGGGGAGAAAGACAACATCAGTGATTTAACTACAATTCTCAGCCAGCCAAGATGCTAGAAGCTATCCATATGAAAACAAATCAGACAGTTCAGGTGTTCTGGTGTGGGCTGTGAAAATCAAGTGTTGACTTGTCCTGTTTTCATAAGGGGGACAAAATAACAAGTTTAAGAGCTCAGCAATCCTCACTCCTATATGCATGGTTGACTTCATGTTCTAGGTGGGAAGGTGAACCTAATATTATGTCCCCAAATTTCTGTTTCTCTATAAATTGAGGTACAGCTTTGAGAATCAAGGTTTACAAACCTGGACTACCTATTGGGCCACAAAGCGCAGGTCTTTATGAACTCATAGAGGTAACTGCCCCTCAGGTGTGGGCAATGTCTCATGTTTTTACTTGATGCAGTGCCTCTTACAGGACTTTGCTCGTGTATTTTAGTCTTTATTTTTTACAAATATTTATAATTGATTATTGGAAGAAAATGCAGTATTGATTGTGGAAGTTACTTATGGACAGTGGGATGGATGTAAGCCAAAAAATAATAGAAGAAAAAGTTATAAGTGCAAAGAGAAATCAGTAACAAATAAGCATGCATTAAAAAAAAAATGTTTCTTAAACTACGACTAAGAGGGTTTGGCAGTATAAGGTGTTAGTCTGCCAAAAGGAAATGTGAGCAGTGTTTTATAACCCATAGAGTTAATATATGGAAAGTTGTCAATGTTTTCTCCTTGAAACTTTTACAATTTTGATGCCAATATCAAATCTGTAGTAGAATCTAGTATAACAGTATCTGTTTGAGCTCAAGTGCTATACAGGTCTTCCTCTATTTCGTGTCTTAAAAACTAATCTTTCATAAAATTTTGCAAGGTTACTTTCAGGCACTCTTGTTTGAATAGTTAGACATGTATAGGTTTATGCTATCTTATGTGTAAGTTATTTTTATGCTCAAGGATTGTGAAAGTGAAACATAAATGGGGATTAACTATAAAGCTTTTTCTGTTTGTTTTGTTTTTTATTGAAATGCTTGCACCCTGGCCTGTTGGCTCAGAGATAGAGCATCATCCTGGCATACAGATGTCCTGGGTCTGATTCCCGGTCAGGGCACACATGAGAAATGACCATCTGCTTCTCTTTCCCTCCCTCACCATCACCTCTCCCACTTCCGCTTTCACAGCCAATGGCTTGACTGGTTCGAGCATTGGCCTCAGGCACTGAGAATAGCTTTGTTGATTTGAGCATCATCCTCAAACAAGGTTGCCGGGTGGATCCCTGTCAGGGTACATGCAGGAGTCTGTCTCACTATCTCCACTTGTCTTACTTAAAAAAAAAAAAGAAAGAAAAGTTTGAGAAATTAGATATAAAAATAACTTATTTAATAAAATCTCTTCACATGGGCTTGGCCCATGTGTCAATATTTTGATTTAATTGATCTGAACTGGTAACTGAATATGGGTACCTTCTTAAAGTTCTCCAAATTATAGTAACCAATAGCCAGCTTTGGAAACTGTTGCCTGGGAACCTTATTTGGCTTTAGACTATGGAGGGAAGTTCTCAGTGATGCTATGCCACAACCGTCTACAGATCAGTAAAGCCAGTAAGGAAGTTTAACTGCCATGAGAACCTAGGAAGCCCCTGAGGTCATCAACTTGAATACATACATAAAAAAATGTAGATTTTTAATATACTTACTTTAATACTCATTTAAATCAATGGGTGGAAGACTTACTGGGCTAGTAGGAAGAGTGAGGGACCCCCAAAGCTATGATTAAGAAATTGCTTATCTTTAACTGTTAAGATGGGAAAGAGAGTGGAGGGAAGTGGAAGAGAGTAAAGGGAGGATAAATAGTGGTGGAAAAACACTTGACTTGGGGTAGTGAACACACAATACAATATATAGATGATATATTACAGAATTGTACACCTGAAACCTCTGTATTAACCAATGCCCCCCCCCAATAAAGTCAACAAAAAGTTTTTTAAATAGAGTTTACTAAATTAGGTCAAGGGCTTTTCCTGTTGTAAAAAAACGAAAACAAACAAAGAGTAGTTTTCCAAAGAAATTATAATTATGAACAGTTCATCAACACTCCAAGTCGGAATTTGTTGAATGTTGAACCGTTTACTTTCCATAACTTAGAAAAATGGGAAATTAGATGCCCTGACCCTCTCGCTACATTTTACAACTGTGTCAGATGCAACCCAAAAGAGTTAATATCTTTTTCAAAATTAGTAAGAGTCTAATATAAAAGACAGTACTGTTGTATGACTTTAAGCAAATTACCTAACCTGTGGTGGGTGGTTTATATCCATCTATAAAATGTATATAATTATACTGGCTCTCAATATATGATCATTGTATGGATAAAATGAAAGCTCAGACTGTGTGTAATAGATAATATTTCCTAAGCAGCTATCAAAAATGTTAATGAAAACAATGATTTTGCATATAGATACTTTGATGTTCAAAGAACTTCAATTCTTCCAAATAATTCAGACAAAGCATATGAGAATGGCCACTATTGCTTTGTTTAAAAGAACAAATGCAACATTCTTAACCAAACATATGCTTATATTTGCAGGTTAACAATGTTGATAACTATGACAGATAACAACTCCTCAAATCTAATACCACTACACCAAAAATACTAATACTCTCACATTGTTCATGCATTTCTTTCTATGACTCCAGCCTTTGTGATTCCTAAAGATACAAAAGTTAAATTGCTATGTCCATTCCTTGTATATAGTACTTTTTTAAACATATCATGAAAGAAGCAATTTAATGTCAATTCAGAACACTTTTGAATTTCATAATTAAAAATCATGGTAAGTGAAATAAGCCAGATGGAAAATCATATGATTTACTCATATGTGGGATATCAAACAAAAGGTAACAAATGAACAAATGAATAAAATGAACTTACTATTCTTAATTCTCATTTCTCAGTTTTTTTCTTTTGAGATTTAAGAATTATGTTTATTCTCACCTGACCAGGTCATTGCGTAGTAGACAGAGCATCAGACTGAGATGCAGAGGACCCAGGTTTGAAACCCCAAGATCACTGGCTTGAGCGTAGGATCATAGACTTGTCCCCCTGGTCACTGGCTTGCGCCCAAAAGTCACTGGCTTGAAGCCCATGGTTGCTGGCTTGAGCCCAAGGTTGCTGGCTTGAGCAAGGGGTCACTCACTCTGCTGGAGCCCCCCAGTCAAAGCACATATGAGAAAGCAATCAATGAACAACTCTGGTGCTGCTACAAAGAATTGATGCTTCTCATCTCTCTCCTTTCCTGTCTGTCTGTCCCTATCTGTCCCTCTCTCTGTCTCTCTGGTTGTCACTGTCAAATAAAATAAAAGAATTATGTTTATTCTCATAGGTTTTAGGAATACCCCAAAAGTTAGCCAGCTCTCCTTCCAGGTACATGCAGTCAAGCTCACTATGGTACTTGCACACAGTTCATAGTGAGAGGGAAACACAAAAGTTAGAAATTTGGCTTCAGTAATAGTAGCCTTTAGTTTTAATCAATAGGAGATTATGAAAGGATGAAATTACAATAATTTCTTCTTAGGGCTCAGTCACAGAATTTCCTGTAAGGGGTTAAGGCACTGTGGATAACTAGAAGCTTAGTTCACAAACCTTAATCTTTATTTTGTTGTCTGAGAATTATAGGGAGTTCTCTTGAAGAAAGTTGCCAGAGGCACAGATGGCTCCCAGAGGCAACAGACCCTGGCTCTCCCAGAGCAAGATTAAGGAAGCCGGATACACCTGTGCCATTATCAGAAGGCTATTCCAAGGCAAAAACGCCACCAAATGGGACTCCCACCTCCTGCACACTGTTACATGACTAATTGCACAAACTCTGCCCCTCAAACCATTACTAACAGCCCCCGAACCTTACACAAACAGCCAGCACCAGGAGAGTGTGGAGGCAATTCTTTTGGAAATGAGTACCCTGCCGTCTTGGGTTGCTGGCAATCTGAATAAAAGACACTCAGATTCATCTCTGTGATTGACTAGCAGCAATGGGCAACTCGAGCCCAGCTTGTTCCTGTAACAATAGACCATCCCTGACATTTGTAAAACACCAAACTCTTTTGAAAAACATAAGAGCACTTTCATTTTCCCTGCTAACACATTTCAGACTCAAGTTCTGGTGAAGAGGCAGCAGCCTAATACAATTGAAGGGCATAAAAGTGGCAGGATTTGGCTAAGCAACAAAAATTAAATGAACACTAGCAGCCTAAAGGAAGAAGAATGTGTGCAGGGGATTGTTGTTTCAGCTTTAATTAACCTTCCGTTTTACCCACAACAGGCTGTCCTTTAAGCCTGGCCAAACTTTTGTAAAGGTCTGAGCCTTTGGGCAGATGGTAAATGGTGAAGTTGATTTACTGGAGAAGAGTCGGTTCATTTGTACTTGTTTAATTATTTACAAAATAACTTGAAAAAAAATCAGTTACACTTAGTTTTTTAAAGTCCTAATGTTCAACTTCATCAAAAAAAGAAATGAGTTATTTAAAATGCATGCTGTAGTATTTTTAATTGGTAAATTCAATTATACATGGTTTGCCTAAACATCCAACTTATTCTAGGTGAAAGATATTCTATAAATTTATAATTGTTTTTCCAATAGCAATTGCATTATTCCCTTAGAGAATGTTTGCAAACAAATGTAGAAACAACAAAGAACCAGGCCGCAAACTCTTCTTCAGACCAATAGCACCCTGGAGAGGAATTTTTAAAAGAAAACTCGTTACCAACAGAATAGAAAACCATACATTTTAGAAATATTTTATGACATCCTTGGTTTTAACTTATCTGAAATGGAAATTGATAGAAACTGTTAATTTGGTAGAGCACCTTCCCAATAGACATAAATATGTTGGCAGATACACATAAATACACTTATTCAATTATACTTTGGGAAATATTGCAGGGAAATGTTTGAGTGTTTTGAAAATCTCATCAATAATTGAATGACATAGATTATTGTTTTTTGTATCACATATTGTTTACTAATAATAAATATATTTTTAGTGCTTAGTTTCAGGCAAAAATTTAGGATGGAAAGGTACTTGAAAAAAAATTTGCAGGAGCTTTGCTTTTAGAATACTTTTTCTATATTTTTAGTGGACGGGTTGGTTCCATGTGCTAGAGAGAATAGGTATTTCTGTTGTCTTTAGGTAAGTCTTTCCCACAGAAACTTTCAGTTTTAAAACATGTAGTGAGTGAAGAAATACAATGCCTGTACTATGCAAATTAGGATGCAGATTAGAGAAAGATGTTGTCAGCGACTGGCCTCTTTTGGCATTAATCAAGGCGGTTTGGTTTGGATTTAACTGACCATTTTGACTGTTATATATTTTAGAAAACATGTACATGTCTGCTTAGCAATTCCTATAAATACCCATTTGATTTTGTGTCAGTGACACACTATTTGTTTATGTTTTCCATTAAATCATAATATGTTGGTGATACCAGCTTATAAAATGCTAATGGTTCATTTTAGTCTGCAATATTTTGCACATATCAACAAATAGGTCCCTGAATATTTTATAAAACAGAATTTCAGATGATTGCAGGAAGATTTTGATACTATTTGTCTAGAAACTAACACCACACATGTCAAATAAAGATCATCTAGCACAGATTCTTTAAATGTGCTAATGGAAATTCTATGAAATAAGTATGTATATATTAAATGAAACTGTCATTACATATGTAATTCACAAAAAGTTTGGGAGATTAGTGTGACACAATAGAAACTATGAAATTCAAAACCAGATTAATGCACTGGAATTTTGGTTGAACACTTCTCCATTTTGTAGAATGCTGATAAATATAAATTATATATATATATATACACACACACATACACACACACAAACACACACACATTATATGTGGGTGAGGAGTGGGGTTTAAATTAATCTGCACAATAACTAAACATGAATGAATGCTTGGTACCATAAAATTATACAAGACCCCCCCAAAATTACATAAGACCTAATTTTTCCTACATTTGTTTTGTCCCATTATTCTTTTTAAAATCCTTTTCTGTAATACTTGTTATTACTAACAAAAATGTAAGTACAGTTATAATATCAAAGAGTATAAATATATATCAAAATATCATGAAGGGGAGAAAAACAAGAACAAAATTGTTGGTTTTCTTCATCGCAAATTATTAAATTGCAGATGCCACCACAAAATTATTTAAAGTGGCAAAGGAATAACTTTCATTGGCTATGCTTCATACAATTCAGTGTCCCACCTTGTACAAATCAAGGACATAATCCATAAGAATAAAAAATATGAGAAATTTGAGGAAAAGACCTAGAGATAAAATCCTACATAATCATCTCTCATGTTTAGCTATGAAAAAATGGGTCACATTTTCTCTTTATTTTTTTTTTTTTAGTCCTAAGAAGAATCCTTTCTATGGATTTGTGTATCTTAAACAAAACAGGGCAGACTCTTAGCCAGTTTCAGCATGGTGTCTTAGAGAAAAACGCTCAAATCCAATGCCAGTGGTCCTGAACAATAATTGACATTTAAAGTCTCTCAAGCAGGAAGCAACAGGACTATTATAGAGCAGAAGATGCCCCAAATCTTATGTACTTGCCTCTCTTCTCAAACCCTCATATAATCAGCCAGGCTGACCTTTCTCTTTTTCCCAAACTCCTACAACACTCCAGCTAGGCTGGGCTGTGGGGTAGAGGGAAGCAATTCTATTCCCCCTTGCTCCGCTTATAAATCTCAGTTTCTCACTCTACGTTCTGCCTTTGGGATCTATGCTCTCCACTGTTCTACAAAGAGCTTCAAGTCCATTCTAAAATATATTAACATAACCTCCTCCCAGTTTCTCTCCTCACCTGTGACCTCAATCAGAACCGTAGAAAGCCCAGGTGTTGAGCAGAAAAATCAAAGGGAACTCCTAGAGGTGGAGAGTAAAACTTGAGAATAGACCTCGCTTCCCCCCCCCACACCCCACCCCCACCAAAAGAGCATGGGTGTTTGTTTTGTTTACTCTTAGATTCTCCCACCTGTGGCTAATAAAAAAGTTTTGATTAGTATTTGTTGGATAGTTTTATGAATAAACGAGTATTTAAATATTAATGTTTTGCCTGACCTGTGGTGGCACAGTGGATAAAGCGTCAACCTGGGAACACTGAGGTCGCCAGTTCAAAACCCTGCACTGGTTCAGTCAAGGCATATACGGGGAGTTGATGCTTCCAGCTCCTCCCCCTTTCTCTCTCTCTCTCTCTCTCACTCTGTGTCTCCTCTCTAAAAATGAATAAAATAAAAATAAAATAAATGTTATAAATATTAATGTTTTGATTCCTAACATTCTTGTATTTCTAAGCATTATACTCAGGAAGCAGTACATGTAGGTCTTTCCGATTTTATTATGGAAAATTGAAACATTGTCTGAGAGTATAATGGGAGGCCAAGAGGTCCTGAAGAGTTTGTACCAGTCAGCAGTAAGCATAGGTTTCTGACAAAATTCAAATATGAGCTCATTAGAAACCCTTTCAAAAGAAACCTTTCAAAGTTGAAAATAGGACAAGTTTTCTAAAATTTTATATATATATATTAAAGTCAAACCAACAACAATAGAGAATCACAGTTTTTTAAATGTAAAGGTGCAACCTCACTTGTTACTTTTTAGATTTACATTGAAATCTTGTTATATGAATGTCTATCCAAGATAAGTGCAGAATGTGAATTTTTATTCTGCACATTAAGATGGATAGGGATTATTTTGCTTCATAATTCTGTATCATCTTCCAGATGTGCTTTATTTACTTTTTCAAAAACTTAAAACCTACATTAAGTTAAATTTTCAAAAACTAGATTAAAATAGATTAATAAAATAGAGCTGTTAGAGGTCATTGTTTAAATTGCAAAGGTTATCTCTTAGTTATCAACAAAAAGAACAGAAATAATTTAAAAATGCTGAACTCATGGAATTTAAAATTTAATTTAATTTACAAAGAATTTAGAAGAAACATTTTCCCTTTTTTTTAGTTTTTACATAGATTTGAGAGAGAGGGGAGAGAGAGAGGAGCATCAACTTCTTGTTCCACTTACTGTAGTTGTACACTCACTGATTTTGTCTCATGTGTGCCCTGAGTGGGTATCGAACCTGAGACCTCTGTGCACCAGGATGACTCTTTAGATCACTGAACCACCTGCCCACAGTTTAGAGAAACTTTCTTCTTACTTCAAAGTATATCTGTATAATTTTCTTCTGAAAGGAAAATAATTAAATTGCTGACCCTCATTCATTTTTCATCCTTTCTCAGGTTCTTTGATGCTTTTTATGTCTAACAAAGACAGATTATACAGGGCGTGCTATATACAACCTGTCATATACAGGGTGTGCTATATACAACCACCTTTGCAGTTTGACATTTTGCATTTTAGGCCGATGTTAACTAAAGGTACCTCAAAACACGTATAATTAAGAAATTGTACCAGAAAGTCAAAACAAAAAAGATTTTAAAAAATTCTATTGGGTTTTATAAAATATAACTTTTTGGTTTTCTTTATAGAGGAGGACCTGAATGAATAGAAGGAGAAAAGGGTGTTTTGCCATGCTGTGCTATTCACCCATTGTCAAAGAGGCAGCAACACTAGAAGCTGTTGCCAATACAGAAAAGAGTAATCAAGTTATTTTGTTTCTCATTTGCAAATAAATACAGAAGCAGAGAATGCTAAGAAACCATGGGAAAGCACTTAAAAAATATTCTTTCTAATACACATTTGGGAAAGAACAAAGTGGAATTACAAAGTGACACAACAGTGAAAGCATCCAAAGAGATCTGTGTGTAGAGGAAGAATATTACCAGGGTGTCTATGGTCTCTGATGATAGAAACCTCAGAGGAAATAACCTCTTAATTGTGACAAAGAGCAGAACAACATATGTTTGGGATTGTTCCAGGACTTCAGCACTCAAGTATAAACTATCACACATAGCTAGAAAAATAAAATTGCAAGACTTTAATTTAACTTTATATTAGCTGCCACACATTTAAATACCAGAGTATGTCTTTGAGAGAATGAGCAACTACTAATATATATTAACACCAGCTCCAATCAGACTTTTTAAAGATTTATTTAACTCCATGGACTAACACGGTATTTGGCACTAAAGCAATTGGGTCAAGATGGCATAGCCTATTATGCCAGGGCTGTGAGAGGTGCTTTCTCACCCTTAGTCTCCTATGGAACCCCTCTAGCAAGTTGGTGAAATAAGTACTCCCTCAAATTGAAACATTTAGTGAGGTAATGAAAATCACCTAAGACCACATAGCTGGTTAATCGGACAGCATTTTCAACTACCACATGTCTCTTTAAAAACAAGGCATAGAAAAAATTACTTATGGAGCCTGAATTGATGCTTCTCATCTCTCTCCTGTCCTGTCAGTCTGTCTCTGTCTCTCTCTCTCTCTCTCTCACTCTTTCACAAAACAAACAAATAAGCACCAGTTATATTAATCAATGTGTTGGCAGGATTCAGGTTGGCTGGCCATGCAAGGATATATTACCTCTTGAGTTTAAGATCAATCAATTGGTTTTTGTTGCTAGTTATATGCTCTTCTCATGGACTATGTATGAAATGTCATTTCTGAAGAGTGCAAATATAGACATTCTGTTAAATCTTGGTTTGTTTTTTCAGTTTCAGGAGGGTATAAATTTAGATAAATCCAACTCTCAAAACAACTGTAACACATAAAGTCCTCCTCTCCATTAAAAAAAAAATGTACTGATCACCAACCTGGCAGCATTTGTGCTCAAAATTGTGTATCAGTTAGCTATTACTGCATAACAAATACCCTTAATAAGCACATGGTTTTTACTCATGTGTTTTACTCAGATTTGAATTCTCTGCAGTTGGACTGTTCTAGGCTAGGCATGGCTGAATTTAACCAAAGCTGAAAGATGTATCCACATGCATGTTCTTTTTCTTAGACTAGAGGGCTACTCAGGCTATTATCTTCTTATAAAAGTAGTGGAAGCAGAAAAGGACTCAAGCACATTACAAGCCTTTTTTACTTTGTTTTCATTATATCACATCAGTCAAGGCCATAGTCAAAGGATGGAGAAGTATACTCTGTCCACCATTAGGCTATGGCAAAAGTATGGATTTATAATGAGGAAGAGGAGAGTGAAGAATTAAGTACAGTACTTGAAACTACCATCACTTGGGAGAAAGAATAATATTTTTACAAAATGAAGATCACTATGTTGAAAAGAATAAAAATCTTCAGGTTTTATTGTTGTGAAATATATTCATAATTCACTGCTTCCTATCATACATTTCCCCTTCATTCCCACATCAGGCTCCTTCTTCTATAATGTCATTCTCCCCTTTTTTCATCTCATACATTCTTATGCATTCTTTAAGTTCAAGCCACATATCACCTTTATATAAAGTATTTTCTTCCCATTCTGGTTTCGTTCAGGAGCACATAATTGCCCCCTCCCCCCACCACTTTCCATCATGTGTTGCAATAATCTATGTTAGTCTCACCTGAGTCTGGGAGCTCCTTTGAATCTTCTTTTGTTCTTAACATTGCATCTAGCATGCAGCACAATCTCATTACAGTTGTTGACCTTTTAACAACATGGCTTTGAAGTTCAGAGGTCCACTTACATGTGAATTTAAAATAATAAATATGTACAGTATCATGTGTGTATTTTCTCTTTCTTATAATTTTCTTAAAACCGTTTTCCTTTCTCAATATTACTTTATTGTAAGAGCACACTATATAATACATATAGCACACATACTATGTGTTAATCAACTGTTTGTTATCAACAAGGCTTCCAGTCAACAGTAGACTAAGTTTTGGGGGAATCAAAAATTAAATGGAGTTCATGACTCTCCGGGGACAAGGGAGGAGGGTTTGGTTTAGTGCCTCCAACCCTTGTGTTGTTTAGGGATCAACTGTATATTTTTATTGAAGGGAGACAATAAATAAAAAAAAACAAAATAAGAAAGACAGTAAGACACAGTTCCTGACGTCAAACCTCATGACCTATGCTCAATAAATGCACATTTTTTCAATAGTTTTAGTAAAGTAAATTTAAATTATAAAATAAAACTTATTTTCTTTTTTAACTGGATTTATTGGGATTACATTAGTTTCAGGTGTACAAATCTATAATTCATGATCTGTACATTGCACTTTGTGTTCACCACCCCAAGTCAAGTCTCCTTCTGTTTTGTCCCCTTTGACCCTCTTCTACTTTCCTCTAGCCCCTTTCCCTCTTGTAATCACCACATTGTTGCCTGTGTCTGTTTTTATTCTTTGCTTAATTCCTTCTCCTTTTTCACTGAGTCCGCAACCCCCTTCCCCTCTGATAGCTGTTAGTTTGTTCTCTGTTATCTGTGAGTCTATTCACATATAAGTGAGATCGTATAGTACTCACCTTTCTTGACTGAGGTATTTTACTTAGCATAATACTATCCAGGTCTATCCATGCTTTTGCGAATGGCAAGACTTCCTTATTTATTTATTTATTTGT
Organism: Rhynchonycteris naso; assembly: GCA_037038555.1. NCBI lineage: Eukaryota > Metazoa > Chordata > Mammalia > Chiroptera > Emballonuridae > Rhynchonycteris > Rhynchonycteris naso. The sequence goes on from CM073000.1 coordinate 24,257,698, forward strand.
TTGTTTATTTTTAATTAATTAATTAATTAATTAATTTTAGTGAGGGCAGGGGAGGCAGAGACAGACTCCCACATGCTCCCGACAAGGATCCACCTGGCAAGCCCACTAGGGGGCAATTCTTTGCCCATCTGGGGTCCTTGCTCTGTTGCCACTGGAGCCATTTTTAGTGTCTGAACAACATGAACCCATCTTCAGTGCCTGGGGCCAACTTGCTCCAATGCATCATTGGCTGCAAAAGGGAAAAAGGAGTGAGAGAGACAGATAAGAGAGACAGAAGTGAGAGGGGGAGGGGTGGAAAAACAGATGGGTGCTTCTCCTGTGTTCTCTGACTAGGAATCAAACCCAGGATACCCACATGCTGGACTGACATTCTACCACAGAGCCAACTTGCCAGCGCAAGACTTTCTTCATTTTTATGGCCAAGTAGTACTTCACTGTGTAAATATACCATGTCTTTTTCATCCACTCATTTACTGATGGATACTTGGGTCACTTTTATACCTTGGCTACTATAAATATGCTGAAATGAACAAAGGGGTGCATATGTTCTTTCAAATTGGTGTTTCGGGTGTCTTTGGATCTATTCCCAAAAAAGAAATTGCTAGGTCAAACTTATTTTCTTAAGGAAAGAAGTTATACAACTGTAGGTTATACATTTAGAAAGTAATATAGTGCTATGTTATCTCTTTTTAATATGTATTTATTCTCTAAAGATAATTATATTTAAATTTTATATAGAGCTATATTATGTGTAGGAGATTAATAAAAATAGCCATTACCTATATAAGCTTGAGCTTGGTTGGTAATCATTTGTAAACTACTAAACTGCTATATAGAAAGGAATATACAATATTTAATTAGTATGAACATTTTTAATATTCATTTGATAACATCAATTGCCACTCTTTAAAATTTTAATATGCAAATCATTGAAGCAATTAATCATAGCTCTCAAATCTCATTAAAAACTATAAAACAAACTTTAGATGACTCTATCAAGTATGTTTCTTTTATGCAGTTAAAAAAAAAAACAACCCTGAAATTAAATTGAGTAATAAGTATAAACTTCCCAGCTAAGAACAATTTTTGAAAAAGTTATTTAAACCAGAATTACTTTAATGCTTACTTTAACAGTTCAATAGTCTCAGAATTTTATGAAAATATAAATTATTTAATCTGAATGCACATATGTATCCCTAAAGATTTTTAGCGTTTTAGCAATTTTAGCATCATATTCTATAATACAACTTCCCATTAGGAATCTGAAAAGTATTTATTACTTTAATCATTGTAGTAATCAAATGATAACTTTAAGAATTGATTTATTTCATTTAATGACTGTCTAGAAATGCACTTTTTCTATTAGAAATTTTATTAAGGTTATATTTTTTCAATTATTTTGAAGTAGTAAATTAAAGAAAAATCTTTACTGAGCACAAAGAATATGGAAAACACTCAAAATATGAATAAGGGCAGTTGTTTCCCCAGAATGTGATTCATCACATATCAATTTTTAACAAATTGACTTAATTCAAAAATTAGCATATGATACATGCTTTTATCAATAAATGGTGTGAACAATTATACAACTAAATACATAAATATGAACAGGTTCACCTTAACACTGTTACTATAATTTTTGGTAAATATATCAGGTCAAACCAAAATAAGTTGACAATATTTATTGTTTAATTTTTACCTACAAAATTGTAATTTCATATGGTTCAATCTAATTAAAAGGATGAACAGGAAACACTACACATATATGTGAATCTACATAGGAATGTTAGTGTTTCATTTTTATATGATTATCAAGTGAGAATTTTTAAATGAGTACATTTTATAAATTTAAAAAAATATATGCAAAAGCAGGCAAGCAATGAAAAATTTAAAAACATGGAAAAATAGCGTAAGATATGCTGCTCAGAATCTAACATTCAGAGAAAGGCAAATTTTACAGAATAAAAAAAATATTTTTTTGTCTTTTACTTCAAAAATTATTGCAGATAGCTTTTATTTTTCACAATGTAGGAAAAGTAATATTTGTATTCTCTGATTGTAGAAGTGTGAATTTTGAAAAATTTTTATCAAAATTTAATTTTGTGAATACCCTAGAAACTTGCATTGCATTTCTAAAACTCAACCTCACAAATATACCTGGTTGAAAATGTATGTGTATACATACAAAAATTGAAAAGACTTCACAACTGTTGTAGTGATTGGTATGAAGAATTTAATAAATATATATATACCATCTAAAAGAAAAAGAAACCATTGATATCATTTAGCTTCTTTCCTGTTTATATCTAAAAACTACTGTCTATATTTAAATTGCTTTAGAACATAAAAAACAAATGTTACCTATACCCCACCTCCAAAATAAAAAAGTGAAAAACAAAGAATAAATATTTTCTGACTATAATAGTAATAGTATGAAATAAGCTTCCATTGTCTAGTGTGGTTAACCTCTGTTTTCTTTTTAATTTTTATTCTGCTAATTTTATTCAGTTGAATTTATTGAGGCAATATAATAGCTAATAGCTATTCTCTTGGAGACTTGATCTTTGGCTAAAACAAAACCAGGACACACAAATAATACACACACAGGCACAGTCATTTTCTGATTCTCTAGTACGCATGCGCTTGCACGCGCGCGCGCGCGCGCACACACACACACACACACACCTCCCTGATCTGTCTCATAATAGTTACTACACACTCTGTAAAGACAGTGTCATAAGTGTAAAAAATGCCTTATAAATTACATTTATTTATTTAGTTCTTATAATCAAATGATGAAAGGAAGACACAGAGAGAGAAATGTAAGAAAGGACAAAAAAAGTAAGATGGAATACAGACTGGAAAATTTGCTATTATGTCAATTAAAATATGTTGGAAAATATTCCATATCTCCAAAACATGTATGTTTCTTTAAGTAAATCTTCTCTAACAGAGTCTTCTCATAATTAGGGGTCATATTCATTCTTGAAATATTATTACAAACATTTTTGATAAATAAACATTTATTGGAGGAACTTGTAATATATTTTGAAAATTAAAATCATGATTCTCTCAAGACTGCTAGAAAAACAAACATCAAAGAACCTGCGAGATCAAGAAAAGCCAAATTTACTGGTGCCTTTACATGGGAAATTAGAATAGATTATACATAGAATCATATGGCATGACTGAGTGATTTTGGACTGGGTCTCACACCTAAGGGAAATTAGCTGGGATCTGGCAGAAAGTTTATGACATAAGTTTAGATTGGTGGGTGGGAACAACTAGGGAGAGGTTCTGAATTCTGTCTTCATGAGTGTGTAATTAGTCTTGGTAAGTAAACTATTTAGTTGATTCAGTCTTAATTTCCAGAAGTAGGCACAGTAGTAGCTTCAGTATTATTGCTTTTTCTCAGTATTCCTTAATACACATACTTGCACGTGCACCTGCATGCTCAACACACATACCAGGAATACATGCTTTATCATGGAGTGATTTAACATAGGAATAGAAACTAATTTTGATTTGCTTAACTCCATAATTCAAAAAATAATCTTAATTTAAAAATTTTAAGCAAATTTCATTATCTACATTTTCCTTTACATAAAATTTGTATACATTTATATAATTAGCAATATTTTATATATAAAATATATAATATATTTGTATCAAGGAAGCTATTTTCTTTTTTCTTTATTCCTAAAAGAATACTAATTTTGATGCATAGAGTTATTGTTTAGTTAGACAATACCATGATTAATTCTACCAGGTCTCTTTTATTTGACATTTAATTTGTTTTCAAGATTTGGTTATTATAAATAATGCTGTAATGAACATTCGTGCATATAAAATTCTGATCTCAACTTTCAAGATCTCTTTTGGACAAATTTCTAGAAACAAAATTAATTGTCAAAGAATGTCTATATTTATTACAAAATTATGAGTGAAAATATATATGGCTTTACCATGAGCAGCACAGTTATAATCTTATAATGTTTAGAACATAAGATATTACAGCTAATGAATAATTTACATATTTTAACTCTTGCAGTTTTTTATTAAATATGAAAATCATGGATTTTCTTTAGAAAGTGAATACTCAACTTTATGCTTTTTAAAAAATAGTCAAGGTTATCATATTAAGCAATTCATCTTTCATCTTATTATGGCTTTTTATTTTAGTTTTGTTTACTTTTTAAATCAGTTTGACCTACTGTCAATCAAAAAAGCTTTGGTATTCATCACTAATATCAAGGTCTTAAACTTTGAGTAATGAATGACATACCTCCACCTTTGTTCCAATCAGATTCATTTGGCAAAGTTATTTTCTTCTTTCTTTGAAATGACAGTATAATGTTACTTTTATGTAAAACTGTAAGGTTTTTATTTTCTTTTTAGGTGAGAGGAGGAAGATAGTGATCAGACTCCTGCATGCTTCCTGACTGGGATCCACCTGGCAACCCCATCTTGGGCTGATGTTTGAGTACTGAACTATTTGTAGAGCCTGAGGATGACATGCTTGAACCAACTGAGCTATCTTTAGTGAGTGGGGCCATGCTGAACCAATTGAGCCATGGCTGAAGGAGGGAAAGAGGTAGAGAAGAGGCAGAAGGAGGGGGGGAGAAGCAGATGGTCACTTCTTCTATGTCCTGACCAGGTATCAAACCCAGGAGGTCCATATATCTGGCTAATGATCTATCAACTGAACCACTGGCCAGGGCTACACTGTGAGTTTTTAAAAGCAGACTGGGGTGGCATAATGCATTATTATATTATCTAAGTACTATATTTTAGTAAAATGTTATCATTACATTTGTTGAAAATAATTTTTTTCTTATTTTTGATTTTAATTGATTTCTTTTAGAGAGAGAGAGAGAGAGAGAGAGAGAGAGAGAAAGAGAGAGAGAGAAGGGGGGAGTGGAAAGTATCAACTCATAGTAGTTGCTTCCGGTATGTGCCTCCAGCCAGCAAACCCAGAGTTTCGAACCAGCAACCTCAGTGTTCCACCCAGGTTGACTCTCTATGCACAGCACCACTACAGGTCAGGCAGAAACAATTTTATTCTACATGTGTGCCAAATCAATGTTGACTAGAAACTTGGGTAGTTTTCTACTTATAGATATAGGCAAAATAGTAATTTCAGAAGATATTAAAAAACAAAATCCTCCATTAGATATAACTGGAAAAAGTACTTTACTCAGCTACTTTCATGCTCTGACCTATTGGCTGTGTTGGATTCTGGCCTATGTAATCTGTGACCAAAGAAATATTGGGGAACACAAATTACTGAAAACTCCTACTACTTCAAGCTATTGCATGAGATTTAATGTCGTGATTATTTCTAGACTTATTGTCATTTTAGACAAATAATTTGCTTATCATTTTAATGACAATGTAGCTGACATGCTGCTTCATTTTATCATAGAAAATATCAGTGTGAGAACAATTTGTTGGTTTACATTTGACATTTAATTTTGAGATATTTATGCAGTATCTCACATAATTTTATTTGGCTTTTTAAAAAGTGTCTTGCAATTTATACAAATATTATATTTCTTTATTCTCAAAGACAGACAGCATATATGTATTTAAGTAAAACTATATTGTAGACTAAATTCTGAGAAGCTAATTTTACTTAAAATTCGCAAGTTTTGTCTTCTTTCTCAAACTAGCATGCTGATTCAAGGAGAGTAATTTTCAGTTAGAAGTTTTACTAAATCCAAATTAACTGTAGCTTATTCAAAGTATGCCACTGTTAAGAAGTGACACGTTAATAAATTTCATTAATAAAAATCATATATTAGCCTTAGCTGTTTGGCTCTGTGGTAGAGCATTAGCCCAGTCTGTGGAAGTCAGGGCACACAGGAGAAGTGACCATTTGCTTCTTTACCCTTCCCTTTCTATTTCTCTTTCTTTCTTTTCACCTCCTGCAGCCATGACTCCATTGGCCTCAGGTGCTGAGGATGGCTCCATGGCCTCACTTCAGGTGCTACAAAATGGCTTTGGTTGCAATGGAGCAAGGCCCCCAGATGGGCAGTGTATTGCTCCCTAGTGGGCATGCTCAATAGAACTTGCCTGGGGCACATGCGAGAGTCTGTCTCTCTGGCTCCCTTCTCACTAAAATACAAGGAAATCATATATTATAATGTTTAAAAAACACATGAAATTGTCCTGTATTTTCTTTTACACATTAAATCCAAGATACATGTAAAAATGATGAAAATAAATTAGAGATGCAGTGGACTGAGGTTCATAGTGAGGTTTCTGAACTAAATTATTGGGTTGGAATCATGTGTTTACCACTTAGATACTTCAGCAAATTCTTGCTCTCTCTATATCTCAGTATTCTCATCTGCAAAATGGTTATGGAAAGAGTAGTTCTTTTGTAATTTATATAAACAGAATACTGCTTAACGTCTAATAACCTTCCAAAGATATTAACACCATATTAGTGGTTTATTTTGAAAAGTTACATATTTAGTTATATTTGTTGAAAACCTAATATATGCAATACTAGCACTTTTCAAAGATAAATTTATAAAGGCAAATCTTGAGTAGTTCAAGTTGAAAATGTAGTAGGAAATAAGCATGGGCAGGGTGAGAAAGTAGATAAAGTTACTAAGCAACTGGCAGTGAAGAGAAGAATCAAAATTAAATAACAGGCTTATTACTAATATAAAAGAATGAAAGAACAAATTTAAGAAATAAAAATTTCTAAGCATACAAGCATGGAAAGATGAGAAACAGTATTTCAAAAGGACTACCTGCACAGCAGTAATGTGTTTTAAAGATATACATATAGTGATTAACCAAAAGAAAGCTCAAAAGAATGAAATAAATTAAAGACCCTGTAAAATAAATTTCTAACATTTTATTTTGACACATAAAGGTGAGACTTTTGGGCTGCTCTTGTAGAAATGGTGCCACTATAGGACATTTATTCTTTTCCAAAATGTCCATGGAGACATTTGGTTTACCACAAATAATCCTTCATATAGGGTCCAGTCAAGAATGTCCATGCTTAGAAAACATGCATGGGTTGCCTGACCTGGCAGTGGCACAGTGGATGATAGAGCATCGAATTGGGATGCAGAAGACTGAGGTTCAAAACCCTGAGGCCTCCAGCTTGAGTGCAGGGTTGCTGGCTTGAGCATGGAATCTTAAACATTATCCCATGGTTGCTGGCTTGAGTAAGGGGTCACTTGCTCTGCTGTAGCCCCCCGGTCAAGGCACATATGAGAAAGCAATCAATGAACAACTAATAAGCTGCAACAAAGAATTGATGCTTCTCATCTCTCTCTCTTCCTCCCTTCCTGTCTGTGTTTCCCTATCCATCCCTCTCTCTGAATCTCTCTCTGTTGCTGTCAAAAAACAAAGAAAGAAAAAAAGAAAGAAAGAAAGAAAGAACAAAAGAAAAAAATATCCATGAGTTCATATAAATTTATTTATATGTTTGGTTTACAAGATTAATAAATAAATAATCTATCATGTTTTATTGGTCCAATAATTATGTTGTGGTTGTACTGCCAATAATAACACTTTTTTCTTGGTAGCCCAGCTAGCAATGGCACATGTTCAAGGACATGTTGGTGGAAATCAAATGTTTATATGGACAATCTGGGACAGAACCAAATATCAAGAATCATCTGGCACGGATCAAATGTGTCTAAGGTTGTTTTGGACAGGATCAAATGCCGGTAAAGCATTTGAGCAATTTTTCCTTAATTTCTATACTCTTAAATGTCTTCTGACTAAAAGAATAATTTTCAAAATATTTCTTTAAGGTTAGAATTTCTGAGTTTAATTAGTAAATGGAGTACCTTTAACGGATGCATGATTACATCTACCTTAGTGAGCAGTAAAACCTACCTAGGAACATTTATCTCACAATTCCCTGGTAAAGGCACCATTATGCTTACTTTATTGGTGAGAAAACAAACCTTTTGTATATGTATGTGTTTGTGTGCTCATAGTCCTGTAGATCAGTGGCAAAAATAAAAAAGAATATATATTAGAATTTCTGCCTAACTTCTCAGCTGATCTTTGTAGAAATTACTCTGTTTTGATGAAACTCAGAGGGAGGCATTAGATAGCTTAGAAAACATAGAGAAATAGAAAGAAATGGGAAAAAGAAAACATGATGATTCCAAAAACAGTTTATTTGAAATAATGTATAGATTAAAATATGATGATGGAGGCACATTTGTTTTTCAAAATCTAAGAAGAAGAAAGTGCTAGAACAAAATAATGCAGCCAACAAAATACTATAGTTAATGTTCACTTTCATAAAACAAGAGGGTTGGTCCCATTGTTAACTAGAAATTGCAAACTTCCATGAGGTTATTGTTATAAAGTTAATTGAAATTCTTGGGAAATGATATTTTAGAAAAAGGGAGGGTAAATAATCTATTAATCATATTGGACTCGGTATTACTGAATTGATTCAAATATATACCCCTTATAAAATCAATGGCGTTTTATATCCAGAACAAGACAATAGATTGTACTGACTAAAATGAGTAATGCACTTTCCATATAAGGGTGTTTTTCAAAAGATGTCTTTACATCAGATCATTTACAACATCATGGATGGACCTTGATAACATTATACTGAGTGAAATAAGTAAATCAGAAAAAAACTAAGAACTATATGATTTCATCCATAGGTGGGACATAAAAATGAGACTCAGAGACATGGACAAGAGTTTGGTGGTTACCAGGGGCGGACGGGGGCGGGGGAGAGAGGAAGGAGAGGGAGAGGTTGGGGAGAAAGAAGAAGCACAAAGAAAACCAGATAGAAGGTGACGAAAAACAATTTGACTTTTGGTGATGGGTATGCAACATAATCAAATGTCAAAATAACTTGGAAATATTTTTTCTGAACTTATGTACCCTGATTTATCAATGTCACCCCATTTAAATTAATAAAAAATGTTAGAGACAGAATAGCAAATTCAAGACAAAGAAATTGGGTAGAAAGAAGTAATAAAGATGAGAATTGAAAATAACGAAAGAAGAATCTAAAAGACATAGGGAGAGGAGAGAAAGAACCAAAAAAGTCAAAACTTCTTTCTCTAAAAGACCAATTAAATTGGAAAACAAACCCACTGAGATTGATTGGGGTGGGGGGAAAATAGTTATTTACATACATATACACATCCCCAATAATAGAAGGGAAATATAATTTTATATTCTGCAGATATTAATAATAAAATGATGACAGTGGCAGTGAGAAAGATTTCAAAACTTTGTGATGATTAATTTTATGTGTCAGCTTGATTGGCCATACCCATATTAAATCATTGTTTCTTATTGTTAAAAATAAAAAAAAAGATGTCTTTATTGGAAATGAAATAGTAGTCCTTATAAAAATAAAATACTACTAGGATTTCCTCATTAGGTGTTCTTCTACCTTTCCCTCTTCTTATTTGGAAGCATTTCGCCATTATTATCATCAAGATTTCTAATCCATTAGATTTGAAAGATGCTTAAGTGAGTGCAATGTACAGCAGTAATTGCTAAGGAAATTAAATCTCTCACCATACACCTTACTTAGATTCTTTTTAAACCAAAGCAGAGTCAGACAAGAGCAGCCTGAACCAGCAAGAATAATTCTTCAATAGCAGTTCAACTTAAAAAACTCCTCACCTGCACTGTTCCGCCATGACCTCAAAATTACTCCAAATTAATCATCTGAATTTTTCTTCTTTAATCTTTCTCATGAGCTCATTCTTTGATTTTTTAAATTAAATTACTTGTGTATTTGAGATAAACCTAATTTTTGGATGGTATATTTTACTTTTGTTAAATTACCATTATCATTGCTGGATGCAATTTACTAATATTTTGTTTAGGACTTTTTGTTTCTGTGCTCATGAGCTTCAGTGCTTTGTAATTTAGCTTACATGCCTTGCCCTTGTCAGGTTTAGTGTCCCGGGTATATAGTTTCAAAAAATGATTTATTGAACGGTTTCTAAATTTCTACATCCTGAAATAGTTTGTGTAAACACTGGCATTAGTTCCTTCAATATTTCATGTATTGCATCCATGAGAAACCATTAGGGTAGAGACTTTTCTCACCATTCCCTCTTGTATTGTTTATTTATTTTGCCTCATTCTATTTATTTATTTATTTATTTATTTATTTATTTATTGTGGTGACATTGGTTAATAAAATTATACAGTTTTCAGGTGTACTATTTTACAATACATCATCTGTAGAGTGTATTGTGTGTTCCCCACCCCAAGTCAAGTCTCCCTCCATTACCATTCCTTTCTATTTCTCTACCCTCCTCCACCACCACCACGCCCCTTTCCCTCCTGCAAATTCCACACTGTTGTCTGTGTCTGTAAGGTTTTTTTTTCTTTGTTTAATCTCTTGTTTCTTGATTTGCCTTTACTGTTTCTTTTCTTTCTTTTGTTCTGTCTTAAATCTGTGGAAAAACTTTTTCTAATTTTATGTTTTGCTCTCTGTTAGGTTGGATATTAAGTACTCTGTTTCTATTCTTTATTTGTCTCCCTAATTTACTAAAGTCTTTAATTTGTCCCTTGTTATCATGTTTAATGTGTTAAAGTCTAAAGTTAATTAATAACTGTATACATTTGAAAAGTAGGATATCTGAACACTGTCATTCCATTCACTCATCTGCTGTTCTGATTCAAATGCTATAAATTTATGTTTAAATTTATATTTATGTTTTAGATTATTTTGTATCATATAAGAAACATATAGTTCTAGATTGGAAATTATTTACTTTTGGCATATTAAAAGTATCATTCCTACCACCTTATTTTCACTGTTGCTGTAAGAAAGGCAGAATGATAACAACTAATTAGAAAATATAACAAAAGTTTTAAAATACTTTCCCTATATCTGTAAATTAGCTGGGAATAAGTATGGATTTAGTACAGATTATTCTGAATTAAAAACTATATTTTATTCTTGAATAGAAAGACTCAGCACTGTAAATATGTTAGCCTTTCTTAAATTAATCTATCAATATGATACAATTTCAGCCAAAATTTTAAAAGGTTTGTGTGTATGTGCACATCCCAGAATTCATCTGGAGGTATAAACAGCTAGTAGTAGCCAAGAACATTTTAAAGAAGATTAAGAAGAGTTCTGTGGGTTTTCTTTACTTAATTTTAAGGGTTTTGACCCAGCAATTCCACTTCTGGGAATAAATCCAGAGAAACCCAATATGCTAATTTGAAAGAACGTGTGCACTCTGTTCATTGCAGAGTTGTTTACAATAGCCAAGATTTGGAAGCAACCCAAGTATCCAACAGTGAATAAAAAAGCTGTGATACATGTACACAATGGAATAGTACTCAGTTATAAACAAACAAACAAAAAAGAAATCTTACCTTTTGTGACAGCATGGATGGACCTGGAGAGCATCATGCTAAGTGAAATAAGTCAGTCAGAGAAAAACAAGTACCATATGATTTCACTTATAAGTGTAATATAATGAACAATATAAACTAACAAAATAGAAACAGAAGCATGGATACATAGAACAGAGTGACAGCTGTCAGAGGGGAGGAGGTTGGGAGGCTGTGTGAAAAAGGTGAAGGGATTAAGTAAAAACAATAACTAATAAGCTCAGACAACAGTATGGTGATTTCCAGAAGGAAGCAGGGTAGAGGAGGTAGAAAAGAGTAAAGGAAGGGAGAGATAAGTGGTGACAGAGGAGACTTGACTAGGGATTGGGAACATACAATGCAATATATAGATGGTGTATTGTAGATCTCTACACTTGAAACTTATATAATTTTATTAACCAATGTTACTCAAATAAGTTCGATAAAAAAGACTTATTACAAAGCCTTGATTGATATCTGTGAATTTACATATGGATCAAAAAAAGATAAAGTTGAAAGTTGAGAAACAGATCCATGTATATATAGGCACTTAGTACATGACAGTGTGGACAATATAAATCAGTAGCTATTTATAAATATGCTAAGACAGTAAATTCAATCCAGATAAAAGTAAAACAAGGACTCTAGCTCACCAGATTTACAACATAGATTTAGATAAACATCTAAATCTAAGAAACTGAAGAAGTAAATACAGGATAATATATATATCATTGGGTAGGATTAGGTTTTGTTAAGTAAGACATAGCATGTATAAAACATAAAGGAATACTATCTTTATGAGTGCATAGAATATAGTAAAAGTAAAAAATATAAACAGGACCTCAGCAACTTAGGTACATTAATTACCTATAAGAGGGAAGGTCAGGATAAAAATGGTGAAATAAGGATTGCAACAAAACTGTAATATTTTATTTTTTCAAAAGAAATCAATTAAAATAAATGCTGAAATATGGTAACAATATTTGGTAAATCCAGGGAATGAGTCAAATTATTTTGCATATCTTTCAATATGTTATAAATATTTCATAATTTAAAAATTTGATTCAGAAATATACACTTGCTTTGCAAATCGCACCAGATGCCACAAGCCAAATCAAACAATTATTATTTAATGGTTATATGCATACAATGTTTTTGTTCCTAGTGCTCTCACACTAATTTTTCCAGATGTTACCTCATAAAGAGATGGTAATCATCAACAACTGTAGCATTACTTTTGAATTATGAGGGTGTTAATGTCATATATTATAATAAAAACAGTTCACATTGCAATGGGGAATGGCCATTTATCTCAGTGATAATGATTTTAGTATTGCTTTATAATTCAAATTCGGCATGCTACCAAGATAGTAACACACATTCAGTGTATCTGGTCGAAAAAGTGTTAAATATACAGAGTGCTAACACAAACTTACAAAACAAGAATAGAGAGTTTTGGTAATATTAAATCTCTGTATATTACATTAATAGTTGAATTTACTGAGCCCTTACTTTGTGCTGATATAATGTCAAAATTGTATATTATTTTGTTTGATGATCACAGTAACCCTGGGAGATACAAATATTATCCATTTACTGATAAGGAAACTGAGGCTTAGTGATCCAAAGTACCTGGTATAATAGAGTAAGTGGCAGAACCAAACAAACGTAGGTCTTACTGGCTCCAAAGGCCTAGTCATTAAGGATGACGACTTTATAATTAGCAAATAAGTTGTTTTCTCCAGAAAGGAAAAGGATGTTTTCTATGTTATGTTGGGTAGCTGTTTTCTAAGCTGTTGAAGCATCTGTACATTTTAGTGGTGGACAAATTTTATCCAGCATCAAATTTGAAAAGAATCATTTAAATGTAAAAGCTTTTTAACTTGGCTAGATAAGATTAAACTAATAAATTAAACATTATTTTTTAGAAATACTGTTTTTATGTCATAAAATATTTGAAACTCTATCAAATGATATAAAAACATAGAGTTAGAATGCTAGAAGCTTTGCAAATTATAAAACCACTGGATATTTGAAATATAATCAAGATGTCTTCATAACGTATCAACCAAAGTAGTTCTTTACAAGTATAGAAAGTTGTTGTAGGTGCAACAAGTATGTCGCTGAAGATTGTTTAATCAGAAAATTCTGGTAAATCTGAGACATTCTACTAGGAATTTATATATATATATATGTATATATATACATATATATATGTATATATATACGTATATATATACATACTCACACATACACTGTATAAATAATGTGACTTCTGTTTGCATATTTTTTATACTATCTTCTAATTATTTGCTTATGTCTTCTTAATATACTACATATACTGAACTCAAAGTATTGAAGGACACACTATCAAGAAATGCTGGGAAAATAAAATGAACAATTACGCATGGTTTGTGATCCAGCGGAAACTCAACACAAACAACACCTGCAGGGAGGCAGGTCAATTTACACACTAAATCTCCTGCTGCAAAACATTTTAACTTGATGGGAACTGCATAAAGTCAGAGTTCTACTTGTGATACACAAGTGCTTGCAAGTCTTTAAAACTGCTTTGGTTGAGGCAGGCATATTGTATCCACCGATATAAATCATATTTTTTAAAAAAATTAATGCTCAGTAACATTAAAAGAAAAGAATGGTTTTGACGCCACTTTAGTTTCAGTTTTCTGTCTTACTTTAGTTTCATGGAAGGTTTTCCTTGCTACAATTTTCTCATTTGTGTATGCCTTCTTCAGATCAATGCAATTTATAATCTGTTCTTCCTCTAAAGATCATTTTTACTTTTCCCTTTTTATTTTTACTATAGAGTATGTATTTGAGCAACAAATAATACACTATATTCTTTGCTTTGTTTATTTGTCTGCTTTTTTCAATTATCTTATTTTCAGTACACCTGAATGGGCTTCTATTTTTCTAAAATAGTGAGGGTTATCATTATTCTACTATCATAGAGTCCTTGAATATTTGAATGTTCATGGGGAAGAAAAGGGAAGAAAAGATTACAGAGAGGATTTTAGTCTTTTAACTAAAAAGACAAAGATCGCATGCCTCAATTAGTATAACTATCTCCAGGTAGAGTGCTTATATTTAAAAATTGAAATATAATTAATATGTAACATTGTGTGAGTTTAAGATGTACATGTTAATTGATACATTTATATACTGCAATATGATTATGACCTTAGCATTAGCTAACACCTCTAAATTGTTCTATAATTGTCATTCCTTTTTTATGGTGAGAACAATTAAGATCTAGTCTCTTAGCAACTTTGAAGTGCATAATAGAGTTTTGTTGACTATAATCACTATGGGGTGCATTGCCTCTCCAGTACTTATTTATCTATCAGTTCCCACTTTGTACCCTTACACAACATACTCCAAATTTCCCCACCAGCCATCACCTGGTAGCCACCATTCTACTTTCTGTTTTTACAATTTTGTTTTTAGATTCCACATACATGTGATATAATATAGAATATGTCTCTATCTCACTTTTAATTGTCCTCAAGCTACATGGATACTGTTGTAAATGACAGGATTTCCTTCTTTTCAAGGCTGAGTAATATTCAGTTATGCATATATACCAAAACCTTTTTTATCCATTGACCCACTGATGGACAGACACTTAGACTGTGCCCATACCATATCTTGACTATTGTGAATAATGTTGCAATAAACAAGGGAGTATATATGTTTACATTTCCTTGGATATGTAGCCAAAAGTGGGACTCCTAGATCATATGGTAATTCTTTTTTTAATTTTTTGAGGACTTTCCATAATGTTTTCCTTATTGACTGAATCAATTTACATTCCCACTAACAAAATACAAGGGTTCTTTCTCAGAAGTGCTATGGCTATTCAGGATCTTTTGGATATCAATACAAATTTTAGTATTACATTTTTTCTATCTGTGAAAAATGCCATTGAGATTTTGATAGAGAGTATATTGAATTTATAGATGGCTCTATGTAGTATGGATATTTTAAAAATATTCTTCTGATCCATGAACACAGAATATATTTCCATTAATATGTGTCTTTAATTTCTTTCAAGGTTTTGGAGTTTTCATTATACAAATGTTTCATTTCCTTGGATAATTTTATTCTTTTTTTAAAAATTATTTTTATTTATGCATTTTAAAGAAGAGAGAGAGAGAGAGAGAGCAGAGAGAAGAAAAGAGGAGCAGGAAGCATCAACTCCCATATGTGCCTTGAGCATGCAAGCCCAGGATTTCGAACCAGTGACCTCAGCATTCTAGGTCAACGCTTTATCCACTGCACCACCACAGGTCAGACAATAATTTTTGTCCTTAAGTAATTGTATTATATTTAATGCTATTGTCAATGAGACACTTTTTTCTTTATTTCTTGTTCAGATGTTTCCTTGTTAGTGTATATCAATTTAACTGATTTTTGTATATTGACTTTATATACAACAACTCTTACTGATTTCATTGATTAGTTCCATTATTTTTTGAGCATTTATAATTTTCCACATGTAAGATCATATCATCTGCAAATAATGACAATTTTATTTTTCCTTTTTTAATGTGAATGTTCAGTTATTTAATATTGATCTATTTATTATTTTGTGTATCAATTGCTCTAGCTATGACTTCCATTACTATGTTAAATAAGAGTTTTAAATGTGGATTCTTTGTTTTATTCCTGAATTTAGATGAAAAGCTTTCAATTTTTCACCAGTAAGTATGTTAGATGGGTGTTTGTCACATATGGCTTTATTATGTTGAAGTATGTTCTATCTATACCCAATTTGTTGACGGTGTTGATTATAAAAAGATGTGGCATTTTGACAAATGTTTTTCTGCATATATTGTGATGGTCATATTATTTTATCATTCATTTTGTCAATGTGGTTTACAACAGACAGATTGTTTTGCATATTTTAACCAGTCCTTGCAACCATGGGATAAGTCTATTTGGTTATGTAGTATAAATCTTTTAATGAATTCAGTCTGCTATAATTTTTTTAAGAATTTTTACCTTTATTTTCATCAAATTATTGGTCTATAATTTTCTTTTCTGATAGTGTCCTTATCTGGATTTTGTGTCAGGGTAATAGAGACCCATAAAATGAGTTTGAAAGTGTTGCTTCCTTTTCAATTTTTTAAAAAATTTGAGGACTGTTATTAGTTCATTTTCAAATGTTTGGTAGAATTCACTAGTTAACCTATTTGGGCCTGGTATTTTCTGTGTTGGAAGGTTTTAATTACTAATTCAATATCCTTGTTTTGGGCTGTTTTTGATTGTCCATTTTATTCTGACTCAGTTTTAGTGGGTATGTATGTTTCTAGGAATTTATTCATTTCTTCCAAGTTATCCAATTAGTTGGTATATGGACACTCACAATAGGCTTTTATTATCCTATGTATTTATGTGGTATAACTTATAACGCTTCCTCTTTCATTTCTAATTTTATTTATTAGAGTATTATTTTTTCTAATTTAGTTAAATATTTGTCAATTTTATTTTTTCAAAAAACCAGATCTTAGTTTCATTATTTTTTTCTATTGCTTCTTTTTTCTGGTTTCTATTTCCTTTATTTCTCTATCATCTTTGTTGTTTTCTTCCTTCTGATATCTTTAGTATTATTTTGTTTTGTCTTTCTAGTTCTTTGAAATGTAAAGTAAGGCTATTTATTTAATAACTTTCTACTTTCTTATATGTGCAGTTATTTCTATAAACTTCCTTCTCAAAACTGCTTTCGAAGTATCCCATAGGTTTCAGCATGTTTACATTTTCATTTGTTTTGAGATAATTTAGTATTTTGCTTTTGCTTTTTTTTCTTGATCCATTATTCATTAGTTGTTCAGAAGAGTGTTGATTTCTTTCTCTCTTTTTTTGGTGACAGAGACAGAGAGAGACAGAGAGAAGGACAGATAAGGACAAACAGACAGGAAGGGAGAGATATGAGAAGTATTCATTCTTTATTGAGGCTCTGTTGTTCATTGATTGCTTTCTCATATGTGCCTTGACCAGGAGGCTACAGCATAGTTAGTGACTCCTTGCTCAAGCCAGCAACTTTGCGCTCAAGCCATGACTATGGTGTACGTCTATGATCCTACACTCAAGCCATTGACCTCATGCTCAAGCTGACGTGCCCATGCTCAAACCAGTGACCTGGGAGTTTCGAACCTGGGTCCTCTGCATCCCAGTCTGACACTCTATTCACTGTGCCACCACCTGGTCAGGTTATATCCACATAGATTTTTTTTTAAGCTTTCATCTTGTTAATTTCTAGTTTCATACATTGTGATATTTAGTATCACTTCAACCTTTTTAAATTTGGTAAGACTTGGTTTGTGTCCTGTCATATGGTCTAACTGGAGATTAGGAGAACTGGAGAAGAACCTCTCTTCTGCTTCTGTCAGATGGAAAGCTCTAAAATGCCTGTTGGATCCATTTAGTCCAATAAATGGTTCAAATTCACTATTACCTTGTTGATTTTCTGTTTGGAAAAATGATCTTTCAATTACTCTAAGGATGGTATTAAAATCTTATATTATTATTGTATTTTTATCTATTTCTTTCTTTACATATATTAGTATTTACTTAATATATTTAGGTGATCCAATATGC
Source organism: Rhynchonycteris naso (assembly GCA_037038555.1). Classification (NCBI taxonomy): domain Eukaryota; kingdom Metazoa; phylum Chordata; class Mammalia; order Chiroptera; family Emballonuridae; genus Rhynchonycteris; species Rhynchonycteris naso. Next base: position 24,275,683 of record CM073000.1, read on the forward strand.
ATTTATGATCATTTTATCTTCTTGGATACACACCTTTATCACTATATAATGACTCACTTTATCCTGTTACCATTTTTGGCTTAAAGTGTAGTGTGTCTAAGTACAAACATCCCCACTTTCTTTTCATTTCTACTTGGATGGAATATTTATTTCCTTCCATTCTCTTTCAGCCTTCGTGTGTCTTCAAAGTGTCAACCTGGAACACTGAGGTCACCAGTTCAAAACTCTGAACTTGCCCAGTCAAGTTACATATGGGAAGCAACTACTAAGAGTTGATGCTTCCCACTTCACCTCCTCTTTCCCTACTCTCTAAAATTAAAAATAATAATAGTAATAATAAATCTGAAGTCTTTGTAGACAGCATATGGTTGGGTCTTGTTTTTCTTTAATCCATGCAACCACTCTGCACCTTTTTATTGAGAATTCAGTTCATTTACATTTAAACTTATTATTATTAGGTTAGGACTTACTCATGCCATCTTAGTAATTGTTTTGCATTTCTATTTTTTTTTTTTAATTTTTCCTCTGTTCTTACCTGCCTTTGTAAATTGGTAGTTTTCTCTGTAGGTATAAGATGTCTCCCCTTTTTTATTTCTTGTGCATCTTTCAGTTTTCGCATTGTGGTTACCATGAGGATTACATAAGATGTCTCATAGATAAAATGGACCACTTTGTGATGATAGCAAATTAACTTTGATTGTCTGTAAAAGCTCCCCCCTCTTTGTAGTTTTTATGTCAATATTTACTTTCTATATTATGTATTGGTTAACACAACATAGTACATATAATGGCTTTCATTACTCTTTTTCTTTGACCTTTATACTATATTTAAGAGGTTAGCACACCATGTTAATTACAGCGAGTTTTCTAAGTCTGAGTACCATAGTTCCTTTTACCAGTGTGTTATAAATTTTCATGTTTTCATGTTGCTGATTATACTCTTTTGGTTTCAGTTTGAAAACTCCTTTTAGCACTGTTTGAATCCAGGTCTAATGTTGCTAAAGTTCCTCAGCAATTGTTTGTTTAGGGAAGTCTTTATTTCTCTTTCATATCAAAAGGATAATTTTGCTGTATAGAATTATAATGGCTGTCATTTATTTTTCTTTCCACATTATAAATATGTTATTTGACACTTTTTGGCTGTAGGGTTTCTGCTAAAATACCTACTGATAGATTACTCACTGGGGGTTCCTTGTAGGTTACAATCTTTTTTTTTCTGGCTGCTTTTAGATTTCTTTATTTAACTTTGACTTTTGGCAATTTCACTGTAATGCATCTTAGAGGTCTTTTTGCATTGAAAAATAGGGTGATCAATTAGCTTTATAAACTTAGATATTCAATTCTCTCTGCAGGTTGCCAATTCCTCAGCTATGATATCTTTAAACATCCTGTGACCTTTTTACTCTCTTTTCTTTCTAGAATAATTATTATTCTAATATTGTTCTTTGGATGAAATTCCATAGATCACAAAAGCTTCCTTCACTCCTTTCATTCTTTTATTTTGTCCTTTTTTTGAATTATTTCAGAATTCCTACCCTCTAACTCACTTATTTTATTTTCCATTTGATCTACTCAACAGCAGATGTTCTTTATTTCATTAAATGAGTTCTAGTTCTTTCTCTTCAGAATCTCTGTTTGGTTCATTTATATGATTTGTCTCATTGGAATAAAGATATATCATTATGTTCATGTATGTTTTCTTTTTCATTGAGATCTCATTGAGTTGCCTTTCTGAGTTTTCTTGTTGCTTTTTGAGTTTCATCAAAACAGCTATTTTGAATTCTCTACCAGCTAGATCACAAAATTTATGCTTTTGGCCTTGGTTATTGGAGAATTATTATTTTCTTTTTGTGATGGTTATGTTTCCTTGATTTTCTAAATTCATTGTAGTTTTGTGCTGCTGCTTTCAATATCTGAAATAGCAGTCCTCCCATTAAATCTTTGTTTGTTGCCTTCAGTTGTGGTATTCTGTCCAATAGTGTTTTCATTACATGAAGGTTCTGTCCTTCTATAGAGAAACTGTCCTTGTTCCTTCTGGTAGAAGGATTCTTAAGCTTTAATGTCTTCTCTGGTTCTTACAAGTTATCAGGTTGTCCACTAGAAACATATTTTTGTTTCCAGAAGATAGAATTATAGATCAACTTTGTGCTTTTTCTCTTGTTCACTGATCATTGCTGGTTTCCTGAGTGTACTATCTATCTGAGCTCTCTTTCTGCAGCACTTAGGGGCACACACAAAGAGCCAGTGCAGTGATGAGGGGGGGTATAGTCCTCTGAGTGTTATCTGCAGGCCTGTGGACTTAGTAGAGATGTCCCTGATGTGGTATACCCAGATGCTGTTGGATAGACTTTCTGCAGAGTACATTCATCAGGAAAACCAAGTCCCTTGTCTGTCTCTTTCCCAATCTCCTTCCTTCCCCAAGTCTTGGTGGTCCCCTACTGCAGGACTTTGGATGCTATTAGTTTCCCCATCCATACAACTGGAATAGCCAAGTAACCACTCACTGTTATTATTTTCCTTGATGGGAGAAGTTACTGCTGCCTAACAGACCAGCCCCGTGCAGCCTTTCCTTGAAAGGGATAGTGGTACTAAGGAAATTTCTCTTATTGCTGCCTCCACTGTGACCAAACTCGTAGGTTTGTTTGTTTTTCAGAGGTGTGCTCAAATGTTCCCTGGGAAGGCTGGACTTCTGCAAAATCTCTCTCATGTGTGGTCATCTGACCAGGTCAACACTCTCCTGTTTTATTCCCAACTGGAACGAGAGGGATCTGGGCACACACACTGTTTTTCCTGGTTCCACACTCATACAGAGGGCAGTCTGTCTATTAGTGAATGCATGAGTATGTGCAACTCCTGTATCCCCTGGCCCACAGTGCTAGATTCCACAGCACCACAAAGAAACTTTTGTTTTAGGGTGGATATCTATTTCTTGTTTAAAAAAGTGGCACAGAAAGGAGAAACATCTTATGCTGCTATGATGCTGATGTCACTCTCCAGAGTGCTCATTTTGATGTATCAATGTCATACTATGATCAGGTATGTGCACAGCTCATTCTCCACAGGAGTAAAAGCATACAAATGCAAAAACAAAAAACCCTATGCAATGTAAATTATTTCATCTCAATGTTCTTGAGTACAAAGGAGCCTAATTTGTGCTCTTACTGCCAAAACAGAAAAATGTATGCAAGACCACATTTTGTAGCAGTGAAATTTGTTTAAAGTCATATGAAATCATTAGGAAATATTTACTAGTTATGGTTAGTTTAATAAAAAAATACAATAGTTCATAAGTGTAACACATAAATGTTTTTTAGTAGAAATTCATTTAATACTATCTGTTAAAGTATCCCAAAACACTATAGAATTTTATAATATTAAAATGAGTTCTAAATTATAAATTTTATAGTAAATCTACTTGGCCACCACAATCATCATAAAAGCAAATAAGTATCTTTTCTTTCTTACTATGTTAATGTCCTGGCTAATGAGGCATTTTAGATTATTTAATATTTAAAAGATAAAACTGGAAACTACTTCTTATGTTTTTTAGTTATTACTCTGTAGTTTTCACTAAGACAAACAAAAAACTCTATGTATTTTTATAGTAGTATAGACCTATAGTATATGTAGACATATACGATTATATGTATAAAACCCAAAAACTGTTCAATATATTTAATTCTTAATAAAAGTTATATATACTGCTCACAAAAATTAGGGGATATTTAATCACTTCATATTCCTTTCAGAATATTTTTGTGAGCAGTGTAGTTATAATGTTAAGTTGTTTGAAAATGAATAGAAAATTAAAGAATTGATAATGAAGCCATAACTTAACCTCAATTTTTGTGCAATATTGGATAGTCATTATAAGTGCAGTCAAAGGAACAAGTAAAAATCTGTTCTGGACCTGAAGCATCTTCTATGATGTTTCATATTCTTCCATGAGGCTTTGCAGCATTGATCATAAATGACAGTAGAGCAAGTTTTTTAATGCTGTAGTTCTTTTGTCCCCAAGGTATCAGTTTTAAGACATTATGATTTTTTTTTTGTAGAAAGCATTAACTAGGCAGTCAGAGATATAAGCAGGAACAGATATTAGCTATATAAGTGACCTTTTTTTCCTTTTCATCATTTTTAATATCTTGAGGTCTTTTTATTGCAAATTCCTGCTGCTGTAACCTAAAAAAGTATTCCTATTTCTCAGCTTACTAAGTCTTTTTCTTTTATACAGTAAATGGTTTTGTGAATAATGTGTATCTTCAATAAAATAATCAAGAGATATTACCATCATTGCGACACTTTAAGAAAGCAAAGTAATGACTTAGAATTTCTAATATGAAATCGAAATTTTAAAAAGCATATAATCACAAACCTCTTTTGATAGATTACTTTTTAGTTCCCTTCCAATTAGATTTTCTTAAATAAATCTCTTGACATATAAAACCCAAACCTTCATCTATATTACTTTGACTGAATTTTTCCATATTGTTATATTCATTTAGGCATGGAATACACTAATACAATGTTTTGAAGAAAAAAAAAATAACTGGGTGGGCAGTAAAGAGAGGTTTGAGGAGTAATCCTCATTTTACTTTTCCTTCTAAATTGACTTCCTTCTATTTTTAACATTATAATTCCAGTGTGGTTCAACAGTGCTATAAAAATGTTATTTATGAGTATGATTATTACATGTGAAAGTTTTAAAGTAGTAAGTTATATGTATTAATCAAAACATATGAGTAAGTTATGCCTGTGCTAATACACATATACATCTCTAAATAAAAAGATTTCCTCAATATACCCATAAGAATTACTGATAAGGCATGTTTTTATAATCTAAGCTTAAGTTTGTAACTGTAATAATGTTACTTAGACTTGTCCTTGTGCCTTAACGTTCTCTAGCCTTTAATCTAAGAATCAGAGCTCTTGGTCTATAATAATTTTGGTGCAATACTTTTATGAAAAGAATGATTAAGAAGTCAATCTTATGAGTTAGTGATTTAAATCCTATACAGTTGCCTGACCAGGTGGTGGTTCGGTGGATAGAGCATCCAAATGGGATGCAGAGGACCCAGGTTCGAGACACCGAGGTCGCCAGCTTGAGCATGAGCTCATCTGGATTAAGCAAAAAGCTCACCAGCTTGAACCCAAGGTGGCTGGCTCGAGCAAGGGGTTACTCGGTCTGCTGAAGACTTGTAGTCAAGGCACATATGATAAAGCAATCAATGAACAACTTAGGTGTTGCAACAAAAAACTAATGATTGATGCTTCTCATCTCTCTCCATTCCTGTCTGTCTGTCCCTATCTATCCCTCTCTCTCTCTGTCCCTGTAAAAAAAAAAAAAAAAAAAAAAAAGTCTTAAGCAGGTGAATTGCATCTGCTCCATATTGTATTATCAGAATAGAAAGGTGGTCCTGTCTAAAAAAATATGTTTTAAAAGCAGTTTCTCTCACTATTAACAGGACGAGTTAAAGTGAGGTGATCATAACAGCTCCTTCCTGCTGTGCTCTGACTTCCCCCAATTTTTTCCTCATGAACAGCAAAGCAAATGTTACATGTGTTTCAGAATCACTTCATTCACAATTAACCCACTGAGGAGTAGTTGTGTGGTAGTATAGAAAACATTAATCTTTTTAAACATAAACAATTTTGAAAAAAAAATCTTACTCTGAGGTGCTCTTTTCAGAATCCTGCTGATTCTGGACTTTTTCAATTTAGCAGTTCAGTCTACCTCTTCCTTCAGCTATGGGACCCATTTGGGTGTAGGGAGGGGACATCTCCTTCATGTGTACACCCTTGTTTCTTAACACGCATCTCTATCCTACATCTCGGTATCAAAATGCTAAGTTTTCATTTGTTTGCCTTTGCTGAGTTCCTTTTTTAGATTTCTAACAATATTATCTCACTCTCCAGGATAGAGATACTATCTTGTTCTTGCCAGCCCCTCACACTGAGCGACTCTAAACACTCCAAATTCTAAACACCTGTGACTATGACCTACTTCTTAATGCAGGTTCTCTGGGGAGGATCTAAATATCATCAGCCCCTACTATCTGCATTGCCGTAGCCCCTCACCTGGCTGTTGGGACATCCTGGTTACCAATGCTGGATTTCCTTCACGTCAGCTACCTGTCTGCATGAGCGCACTTTTGTAATGATGATAACAGGAGCAATAACAGTAGTTGATTCCCATGCTACTGTTAATTCTTATTCCTTTACGTATTTAGTATATTATACTGACTCAACAGGATTTTTCTTCTTGCTTTAATTTTAGATAGCATTTGCTATATAAAAGCAAGTGTTTTCCCAAATTTACTTTGGTTATTTTTTTTTTTTACTTAAATAATTTCAGAGCATGTTTGTTGTGCTGGGACATTTCCTAGGATGTCATAGGTGTTATTTCTAACTTTAAAGAGTTCAAATACTACTTGGAGAACAGAATATGGTAAAAGCAGTTGGTTCTAAAAGAGTACAAGCAGATTCCTTAGTTAAGCTTGGATGAAAGAAAGAAGGAAATTACCTTAGAACATTTTAGAGAAGAGGATAGCACTTATGCTGACCATTAATGATTTAGTACATTTTAAGCAATGTCTAATGAAATTATGTCTGCTTCCACATTTTTCTATGTAAATTGATAATTTATAGATATCATACATGATAAAGAAAAAAACTAATTAACAGCAATTTATTCTCACTCAATTTGGCTGCATTTTAGCCAAAACTGATTTAAGGTGTCACTGTTTCCCTTTTTCTGTTGATAATAATTATGATAACAGTGGTGATGATAATCATAACAAACAACACTTGGGTTACAAGATTGCTAAAATTGCTTTATAATTGTATATGCATGATCCCATTTGGTCATGGTAGTAGGTAGAATTTTAAAATGGCCCCTAAAATCCCTGGTCACTGGTGTGTACAACCTCTCCCAATAATCAATCAAACACTAATCCTGGTACTGCTATGAAGAGACTTTTCAGATGTAATTTAGGTCTCAAATCAGTTGACCTTAAGACAGGGGTTTTATCCAGTGGGCCTGAATTAATCATAGGAGATGTTCAGACTTGATAATAGAGGTCAGAAGAAGAGAAAGTCAGAGAGTGAAAGCATGACAAAGATTCACTGTGTCAATGCTGGCTTTGAAGAAGCTGAATGGCAAGGAAGAGGGTAGCTTTCAGAATAGGAGAGTGACCCCTAGTTGGCAACCAGCAAGGAATCAAGGGCCTCAGAGTCTATTCAACTGAGGAGTTAAATTCTTTCATGACCACTTGAAATTTTAGGAGGACCCCAAGTTCCAGGTGAGATCAGGTCTGGTTGATACCATACTTTTAGACTTCAGAGACCCTGAAAAGAAAACCTAATTAAGCCCATCAGGACTTGTAACCTATATAATTGTGAGATAATAAAGAGGTATTATTTTTAGCCACTAAGTTTGCTTTGCAAAAAATACAAAACTGATGCAATTTTCCTAACCAATAAAGTAGTAGCATCATTTTACTCAATGTAAGATGAGGACAGAACTTAAGGATTTTATTAATTTGCTCCTAGTTACCATGTATTAATATGGTTGATAGTGCAAAACACAAAAATTCTTCAATATTGTGAAAATGGTTTCATATTATACTAGTTTACTTTTGATACTATGACTATGAATTATTGCTTACTAAATCTGTGCACAAGAAATTATAGTATTTTGATTCAGTCTAGATTCAAATGTGGACAAAGAAATCCAAAATAACTCTTATGTCCTTTATTGTAAAAGGAAGTATTTAGAAAATTCTCCAAATTTTTAAAAACTTTATTTAAAAATTAAACTTAATGGGTGATATTGGTCAATAAGAAGAAACCGGTTTCAGGTTAACATCTCTATATCATTTGAAGTGTTGATTGTATTGTGTGCCTATCACCCAAATTCAAATAATTCTACATCACCATATATTTGTACCTCTTTAGTCCCCTCCCCACTACCCTCTTCTCTCTGGTAACCACTTCACTTTTGTCTATGTCCATGTGTCTCACTTTTATATCCCCCTTATGTGTAAAATCATATAGTTCTTAGTTTTTCTTATTTACTTATTTCACTCCGTATAATGTTCTCAAGGTCCATCCATGTTGTCATAAGTGAAACTATGCCATCATTTCTTATGGCTGAGTAGTATTCCATTGTATATACATACCACATTTTCTTTATCTAATCCTCTAGTGAGAAATTCTTTAGTTGTTTTCATGTCTTAGCCATCATGAATAATGCTCTGATGAACATGGGGGTACATGTGGCTTTATATATCAGTGTTTCCAAGTTTTTTGAGTAGATACACAGTAGAGGGATTGCTGAGTCATATAGTAGATCTATTATTATTTTGAAGAACATCCATACTGTCTTCAATAATGGCTGTACCAGTTTATATTCCAACCAGCAGTTAATGAGTGTTTCTTTTTCTCCACAACCTCTCTAACACTTGTTATTACCAGTCTTGTTGATAACAGCAAATATAACAGGTGTAAGATGGTTTCTTATTATAGTTTTTTTTTTGTATTTTTCTGAAATGAGAAGTGGGGAGGCAGAGAGACAGACTCCCACATGCACCTGATGCACCTGACTGGGATCCACTGGCATGCCCAACATGGGGTGATGCTCTGCCCATCTGGGCCATTGCTCTGTTGCAACCAGAGTCATTCTAGCACCTGAGGCAGAGGCCATGGAGCCATCAGAGGGCCCAGGCCAACTTTGCCCCAGTAGAGCTTTTGCTGTGTGAGGGGAAGAAAGGAGAAGGGGAAGAGTGGAGAAGCAGATGGGCGTTTCTCCTGTGTGCTCTGGCCAGGAATCAAACCCGTGACTTCCACACACCAGGCCAATGCTCTACCACTGAGCAAACTGACCAGGGATTCATATAGTTTTGTTTTTCATTTTTCTAATAGCTAGTGAAATGAGCATCTTTTCATATATCTATTTGCTGTTTATATGTTAATGAGAGAAGTGTCTGTTTAGGTCCTCTCTTCATTTTAAAGTTGGATTGTTTGCTTGTTTGTTGTTGAGCTTTGCAAATTTTTTATATATTTTGGGTAATAAACCTTCGTCAGAGCTGTTGTTTGTGAATATCAACTCTCATTTGGGTGGCTGTCTTTTTGTTTTGTGGTTGGTTTCTTTTTGCTGTGCAGAAGCTTTTCAGATTAATAAAGTCTCATTCATTTTATTGAGGTGAGGTAGGCAGTTATAAATGTCTTTTCTTCAGCATTTTGTCTATAATTTTATACATTTCTGTTGGTGCAACTTGTGGCTATGGGCTTCAAAAATGACTTTTCCTCCTCTTTTCATTGGCAGATCTTTCTCTTTAACTAAGGCATGGCAAGGTCTTGGAAGAGAATCCTAGGGAGAGCTACATTGATGCCTTGATTCACCATATCTTAAAAAAAGAGAGAATGACTAGCAGATGACAAGTTGAGATAGATGTGTGTGTGTGTGTGTGTGTGTGTGAGAGAGAGAGAGAGAGAGAGAGAGAGAGAGAGAAAGAGAAAGAGAAAGAGAGAGAGAGAGTGGTGAGAGGGAATTCAAAAAGTATTTAATGCAATTATATCAAACACTTAAAGGAAATTAGATAGTTTTTTTGGCTTGGCTTTTTTGACTATAAAATCCATTTAGTTGAAGTCTTGACTCTGTTTTTATAGATTAAAATGTATTTTCTGAATCATAGTCTGAATCTTGTTACCCTGCTTCCTCCTCCTCCTCTTCATAATCAATTCTGTAGGTGTTCAATAAGAGTGAGAATTAGGAAAAAAAATTGTCAATTTCTTGCAGACATGATGCACAATTTTCTCACAGGTATTTCTGTTGCCTATGGAAATAATGTTTATTATGAAGCATAAGAATCAAGGTTATTCACAGCACCTCTCTGAGAGAGGGAATTCTTGCAAGGAAAAATATTAAACGCCTACTGACCCTGAATCTATAAGCATAGTTAACATACACTACTTGTTATCAAGAGTCCCACAGACTCATATATATTCTTAAACTATCAAGCTTACATGGAAAAATAGGACTAAATACTTATAATAGCATGCACTTATAATATTTCTGATACTGAGCATCACACTTTTACACATATCATCTCATTTTATCTTCATAACAATACTGTAGGGAAAGCACAACTATTTTCCTATTTTAAAAATAACAATATTGAGGTAGAATGGTTCAACAGTTTGTCATAGTCATACAAGTAGTTAGTGGTGGAGCTGAGACCTGAAGCCAAGTCAGGCTTCAGAAACTCTGCTTTAAACTACTGATGCTGTGGTAGCATTGATTTCCCAAAGACATCATCAGCAACAATATTTCATATCCAACTGTTGTTCTCGCAATGTTATAGTGACATACTTCTCAGCGGGTGAGGTCTATTTTTTCCCTTGTAAATCTGAGAAGGGCTTGGGGCTCAGAAATGACACTATGTAACTTTCAAGGACAGGTCATAAAAGGTGATACAGCTTTTGCCTGATTCTTTGTTGAGCTACTCACCTCTGGAGTCCTGGGCTGCCATGTAAGAAATGTGACATTCCTTGAGTTACCATTGTGTGAGGAAGCCCAAATTAATCCATAAGAAGGGAGACCACCTGAAGAGGCCCCAGGTGTACATAAAGATGAAGAGATGCCCAGGAAGCCCTCAGCTGCTTCACATCCCTACTACTGTAGTTCTAGACATTCTCTGACTCAACCATATGACAGACCCGACTCAGAACTGCCTGCTCAAACAATTCCCAAACTACTGACTCCCCAAAAGCCCTGAGTGACAATAAAATAATCATTAATGTTTTAAATCACAATCTCTGGGGGTAATTTGCTATGTAGAAGTAGATCATTGAAATACATTTATTATTTTATCTAAAAATAAATGATATACAATTATTATATGTAATAATTAAAAATGTGTTGAAACTATAGGCTTATATTTTGGTATATGTACACATTTCCCAAATAAAAATATTCTTACTATGACCTCATTGTTTGAATCTCAAAAGTTGGTTTAAGTCAGATGTCACTTTTGCTTTTATTATTTCAAGGAATGTGTCAATTTCTATAGAAAAAGGAGGTTAACTAGATTCTAACACCTCCAACTTTTAAAATAAATATAATTTATTTACTGTTCTTCCAATGTCAAATTATTTATTCAGGATGAAAGTTCTCTGCATTCCCCCAAAGTAGCCCTTGTTTTTTTGTGAAACATATTTCTATTTTGTGAATAAGGTGCCACAGATAAATAATATAGTCAGCAGATCCCCTACTGGATAACAATATTAAATCAACTGTCATGGTAGGGGGAGATTTGAAAAAGAAATTAAGTTCCCATTCAGTTACTCAAATAAAGCTACTGCTTAAATGCTGACTCAGTAGGTATCATCTTATCACTCGGTAAGCATCTTATTTGAGAAGGAATATTCCCACTGGTAAGCTTACATACTGTTTGATTTTCAATATATGCATCAAAAAATATGAAAGTGTAAACTCAACTACTGCTAGTAGTTTGAATCTATACACTTGATTAACCTTAATAAAGTTAAATAACTGTAAATTCTTTTCCAGAGTACAGTCATATTACTAACTACCTAGTTTCCATGTATGTCTGCTAAAATGATACAAAAATTAGTACTAATTTACTAATATGAACTTGAAGTATTTAAATGGGTCCTAAACCAACATGTAAAACTGAGATTTTACATTGATGTTAGATTAGAAACATAAAATTATATCCAGAATTTTGTTCTCACTTTAGTTCCATTAAACTAGATTTTACCAGAAGTAAGTGTAATTACATTGAAATTGAGCTTCAGCATCAGGTTCCTGAAGAAGTACTGACTGAAGGGAAAATGTGAATTCTCTCAATGACATGCAATTTTCCGCTAAATGTAACTCTGTAAAATGGCAGCAAAGGAGTCATTGCCATAGTTATATCTTCAGAGTGTGCTCATTAAGGATAAAACACTGAAAATAAATAAAAGACATGCTTTTTTTAAAGGATTTTTTAGATTAGATATAAATTACTCTCTAAATTTCTTTATTTCAATTACTATCACTGTAACTAAAGGGAAAATAGGACATTTTATGATTTATAATGAGATATCACCTCATACCTGTCAGAATGGCTATCATCAATATATCAACAAATAACAAGTATTGGCAAGGATAAGGAGAAAATGTAATCATTGTGCACTGTTGGTGGGAATGAAGACTGGTACAGCCATTACAGAAACCAGTAGGGAGTTTCCTCAAAAAATTAAAATAAAAGTTCCTTATGACCCAGTGATTCCACTGCTAAGAATATATCCACAGAAACCTAAAACACAGATGTGAAAGAACATATGCACCCTGGTGTTCACTGCAGCGTTATTTACAATAGCTAAGATTTGAAAGTAGCCAAGTGACCATCAATAGATAAGTGGATCAAAAATCTTTGGGACATTTTTAGAATAAAATACTAGTCAGCCTAAGAAAGAAGGATTCTTGGAGAAGTCCAACAGTATTGATGGACCTAGAGAGTACTATGCTAACTGAAATAAGCCAGTCATAGAAAGACAAGTACCATATGATTTCACTTAGATGTGACATCTAATGAACAAAATAAACCAGAGATCCCCAAACTACAGCCCGCAGGCCAAATTGCGGCCATCTGAGGCCACTTATTCGGCCCCACTGCACTTCTGGAAGAGGCACCTCTTTCAATCATGGTCAGTGTATGGAGTACTGTATGTGGCGGCCCTCCAATGGTCTGAGGAACAGTGAACTGGCCCCCTGTGTATAAAGTTTGGGGATCCCTGAAATAAACTAACAAAATAGAAAGAGACTCATAGATACAGAGAATAGACTGACAGTTGTCAGACGGGTAAAGGTTTGGGGGGTAGGTGAAAAAGGTAAAGGGATTTAGCAAATTAAAAAACTCCTCAAAGACAAAGGCAACAATATGGCAGTTACCAGAGAGATAGTAGTACAGTGGTGGGAGGTAGAAGAGAGTATAGGAGGGATCAGTGGTGATGAAAGGAGACTTGACTGAGTGGTGAACACACAATATACTATACAGATGATGTATTAGAGTTGTACACCTAAAATCTATAAAATATTAACCAACGTCACCCCAATAAGCTCAATAACTTTTTAAAAAGAAAGAAGAAATCACAGAATAAAAAAAATATTCAGATTGATATTTCATATCTATTTAGCTGTCCTTCTCAATTAAATTCTTTTTTTCTCATTTTTGATAATTATAATAATTGAAACAATATATGAATTCCTCTTCTTTAAAAGAACGAAGGAAAGAAAACCTTAGAAAACTAAAGAAAATTTAATTAAATTTGGCATTAAAATGCGCTTTAAGTAGTTTGTTAAATGCAACATCTATTTTCAGGATTGAAATCTAAAAACATGTATAATGGTTTTCTAAATATAAGTTTCTTATCTAAGTTGTACCAATGGATTCCACTGGGAAAAAAATAGGTAAATACCAAACAATGGTGTCACATTTAAGTACTAACCTCCTTTTACTGTATTTGAAGAAGTCAAAATGTACTAATATCAGCCTATAGTGCTTTGTAGTCCCTTCATGTAGGTGGCAGCAGAGCAGCCATAATAAATCAATAGAATAAATTGTCAGACCAGTAATGTGGCTTCTGTTGTTCTGTTTCTCATTATAGGCAATAGCAATTGGAGGAAAAGCTATTACTGCATCCAGAATTCTTAATGAGGTTTATTACCAATTAGTTTATTGCTCAAGTATATGCTTTGACATTTGGTTAGCTAGAAACTTGGGCAACTTCATGCAAAGGATATTACCACACAGATGCCTGAAATGCTTTGCTCTTCTAATGGTTGAACCAGTTAATAGAATTGGTACTTGCAAAATACCTTAAGGAAACCTTAACCTTTAAACTTCTGTTTTCTTCTGAGTTGCTGTTGAATCAATAAAGAAACCTAAAGCCAATGTTTCAGTGATATCTGAACTAATACAGTTAGCAATTTTTTTTTTATTAAGCTTTGCAAACTAATGTCAGGTTCAACTGTTGTGCCTGGAAAATGTCAGCTCCAAAAATATGTCTGAAAAATAAGATGGAATTCCTTTGACACATTCTCATCCAGACCCCACTTAGATAACCACTTATTTTCAATCACTTCAAGGCTATGATAAATATTGCAGCAATATTTATACTGTAACTAGGATTTTAACTTGTATAAATCATGGGGTAAATCCCAGTACATCAGTCATTGGATAATTTTTAGTTTTATCATAGTAAAGAAAGATATGTGATGCAAAGGAAATTTTGTAAAATATCATAGGAGGAAAATCAATAGCATGTGGCACAGGACCTCAAGAAAATTCATGTTGAAAAGAATACTAATACTCATACACATAAGAGACTTTGGATAGGTTATTAAATTGATACTGTTTCAACAAATTTAAAAAGAACAAAGACATGGTAAAAAATACTGATTTAGGAGCAAAACTTTCTAAAACACTTAGAGAGTGTCTGAGAATTAAATACAATAAACTACCTCTTATAAATGAGAATAAAGTAATGCATTATGATCTAAAGACCAATCCATAAATCCTCTGGGGTTGAGAGGTGAGAACATCCAGAGCCAACACATGTCCTGATACTTCAGCTTCAATACCATTTGCCCAATCTGGTTGTTCTTGACTTGGATGACATTTATTCCTAGGATTAAATCCATTTAACATTTTTCATTGCCTTTTTTATTTCTATCAGTCCAGATACCTAAATGCCACCAAACTAATACTTGTGCTCTTTTGAGATTTATATTAAGCCCATGATTAAATCTGAAGTTTTTTCATGTACAACATAGATTACATTTTCTTATTCCAGATCCAATATCATTGCATTCATAGCCTTCTAGCTCCTGGATTAGAATGCCTTATCAATGTTAACTTTATCAATAAAAAGATAAAATATAAAACAAATCACTACTTTGGAAAAAATATAAATACACATATAATGTGGTAAAATATTCAAGGGAACAAGTATAAACAGTATCACTAGACTACTTTTTGAGAGTTGAGATATGATCATTTAAATGCTTTTCTAATATATTCACCCTTGGCCTTAGCATATTTTCACATTTTATACATATATTCTGATACTGTTTTTATATGAATACTATGTTCACCATATTTTAAGTTACTTGAAGTTATCCAGTTTGATTTTGAGGATACCTCAGAATCTAACATGGTTTTTAATCAGTAGGATTTATGTCCCCAATAAAATATTCTGAACCTACCATCATATATTACGTGTGCATGTAAATGTACTTGGGTGAAGTCTGTTTAAAATAAAATTCAATGTAAAAAGAAATGATAGGGGTAAAAACTGCATGGATTCAAATCTAAGACCAAATACAAGACAGAATGAAAAAAGCATTGTGGTATTTTGAGAATGACATAGAGGAGAAAAGAAAAGATGGTTCAAGAAGAGAAGGTTAGGTTTTGTTAAGATATTATCCAAATGAAATACTCTCACTGTGTGACAATATTGAACTTACTATTATTCTTGGTTTTATATTATTAAGGTGCACTGACCAAAAGGAGCCAAACTATAGTTAAATAAAACTGGGTTTATTAAATTGTTGTTGCATGAAGACCACATAACTAGGTAGACCACCAAACTGGCAAAGACTGGTCAGAATTTGTAAACTAAGGAATTGCTGGAACCACATGAGTCTGGGAGGAGTTATTGTTTGCTGTAGTTTTTGGACCTGATAGGTCTGAACGAAATGATATTAAAAGAGTTTGAGTTTAGATAGTTTGTCGTGCATATCACTGTTTGGTACCATTTTCTGTTATGCAAATCACAGCACAATCTTGCAAGATGTGGTTTCTACTTGAAGTCTCAGTTTCCCTGCTCATCACTTAGCCATTAGCAGAACTGCTTTTACTTATTAACATCAATGTAGTCAAATTGTATAAGGGTTAGATGAAATTAATCCATGTTGTAGAATCAACAGTCAGGAACTAATTTTAACAAAGAAAGATTTCTTTCCTTCTTGATGGTATCCCAGTTCATAGAGGTGGTATTGTTGTGTACACTTGGCACTATCTCTACATTATCACTTCCTGTATTTCTCTACCTCCCACTGCTGCCCACAATCTGCAGAACTTCCTTATCCCACTCCATGTCAGTAACCAAGGGTTCAGTCCCCAGTTTAGTCTGGTTGAATTCCAGCAAGATTAGTAAAAGAAAGCACTGAATTTATCTATACTTTTATGGAGATCAGGCTGAAAGTTTATATCAGCTGACCTTTGGGTTCCATTTGAATGAGTTTCTATGAATCTTTGAATCCTGTGACAAAAATATGTCAAATGGCTTCTTCAAGGCAAAACAGTTGTTTGCTAATTCAACCAAAATCATAGCTTTGAGCTGCTGTTGCTTTCTATAATAATATAATGTAACAATTCATCATGAGTGAAATGAAAATAAATGACTACAATCCAGTACATGGGCTAAAGTAAATAAGCACTATCAAAAATTGTACACATGGTGCTAATATAGTTTAGAATTACCTAAAATTTGGAGTTATAAGAATTTGTTTGAGTTCTATAGACTGTGTGGGAAGTAAGTATAAATAACTTGATGAAGATAAAATGTTATGTTTTTCTAAACGTTATTGTGTACTCATAAGTAGCTAAGTATATACTTTAACTTGTAGTTTTAGCAAAGTCTATAAGTTCTTGTTGATCTATTCATATGTTTACAGTGGTTTGGACTTACTCAGCATTTGAATGTATTGGCCAGGATTATCCCTAGGGTCAGTAGAATGGACATGAGAGACCGTAACTGGTCCCCAGTGTGTTCAATTCCATGATCATTATTAAAAGACTGATATGAACTCAATCTCTATGAATACTTCTATGCTGAAAGTAATTATAGAAAAAAAAATTTTTGCTTTTGCTTTTTTTTTGAGGTTTTTAAAATTAATTTTAATGGGGTGACACCAATAAATCAGGGTACATATGTACAACGAAAACATCTCCAGGTTATCTTATCATTCAATTATGATGCATACCCATCACCCAAAGTCAAATTGTCCTCTGTCACCTTCTGTCTGGTTTTCCCTGTGCCCTTCCCGCCTCCCTATCCCACCCTCTCCTCCCTCCCCCGACCCCGTAACCACCACTCTCTTGTCCATGCGTCATAGTCTCATTTTTATGTCCCACCTATGTATGAAATAATGCTGCTTTTGCTTTTAATGAAAAAAAAAGTATAATTATTTTTCTTGACCAATTAGATGACTTCTGAATTCTACTTTCACTTTTGGGATCTTCTTCATCCTTGATTAGGTTACATAAAATTTTGGCTTTATATTATTTGTCCCTCGATATCAATTATAAAACCCCATGTTGATAATATTCAATCCACTGAACTACCCTACTAAGTATATTTTTAATATGTTCTACTAAAATATTTGTTAATATTAAAACAGATCAATAAAAAAACCCTCACATTTTATGAGAGAAATAATTTTTCAGCCATGTTCTTCAACTAAACAGAGCTCTCATTGATGTCAAAACTTCTTTAATGAACTAAATCAAACCTTTATCTCACGTCCCACCAAATCTAAGATGATGGAGCAATGAATCCTTTAGACTTTTCACTTGCCAAAACAATTAAATTTGACTTAAATAATTATACATAATACTAATGATTATATATATGTATATATATCTCTCCACAAAAACAATTGTTATGGGCCTGACCAGGTGGTGGCGCAGTGGGTAAAGCATCTCGAACCTGGGATGCGGAAGACCCAGGTTCGAGATCCCGAGCTCGCCAGCTTGAGCGCAGGCCCATCTGGCTTGCGCAAAAGCTTGCCAGCTTGGACCCAAGGTCACTGGCTCCAGAAAGGGGTGGCTCAGTCTGCTGAAGGCCCGCGATCAAGGCACATGTGAGAAAGCAATCAATGAACAACTAAAGTGTCGCAGCAGCAACAAAAAACTAATGATTGATGCGTTTCACCTCTCTCCATTCCTGTCTGTCTGTCCCTATCTATCCCTCTTTCTGACTCTCTCTCTGTCCCTGTAAAAAAATAAATAATAAAAAAGAACAATTGTTATGGGTTAAATTGTGTTTCCTCAAAAGATACGTTGAAATTCTTACCCCTGAATTCTCTAAAAATAAACTTATGTGAAAATAGGGCATTTTCAGGTAAAACCAAGGCAAGATAAGGTCATTAGTATGGGAATTAATCCTATATGGTTGGCCCCTTAAAAGAAAACTCCATGTAAATACAGAAACTCACAGAGAGAATTGCATTTATATACAGAGACTGAAGTAAAGCAGCTGCAAGTCAAGGAAGGAATAACAAAGTTTGCCAAGTATCCTCAAAGTCTAGACTGAAGCATGGGAGGATTCTACCTAACTTCTCAGAGGGAGAAAAACCCTGCTGACCCCTTGATTTCAGAGTTCCAGCCTCCAGAATTATGAGGAAATAAATTCCTATTGTTTTAAGCCACCCAGTTCGTGGTACTTGTTATCACCGCCCCAGGAAACTAATATAACAGTGCTATCTATTTTTACTATCAAGATTGTCAAATGAGTTTACTCTACAAGAATATATCAATTAAAATATAAAATGCCATAATCCTATGTTATGAAACAAAATTAACTCACCATATTCATATGATAATCTTCCCACATAAATTTTCTTCACAGTAATATTTTCATGTGAAAAATATCCCTTTTGAATCTACAGGAGTTATACTAATTTAAACCATATATTTTCTATAATTGATAGCATAGCTAGATGTTAGGAGATTTCAGTTTTGGTGCTTCTATTTAAGAATTTGTACCTGATGATATTTCTGTCATGGTTTCCAAAAACAAGGACCATGGAGGCAGTTGCCGCAACACTAAGTGGAGGCATGGTTCCTGTGAAAATTATGCAGCTTTTTTGAAAAGAATTTTCCAAGCACAGTCTCTACAAAAAATGTAAAGGCTGTCCCCTAAATGATGATTCTACTGCAAAGTAATGAAGATATTTCTTGAGAATAATATTTAATAGTAAAGAAAACCAGCATTACTGATAATGTTTATTATAAAAAAAACACCTGCTTTGGAAAATATAATAAAAATCACTGTCTTATGACATTCCTGTGTCCATATAGAAGTCTAAAACTACCCCAATAGACATTAGCTTTCTTTATTTAGTTCTTCATTTGTCATTATGGTATCAAAATATCACATTAAATACATTACTATTTCATAGTAGAATGGCAAGTATTAAAATGTTAAGCACTACATTAAAAAACTCACAGTATGTTTGTTGTTGAGTTTTGTGAGTTCTTTGTATATTTTGGATATTAGCCCCTTATCTGAGTTGTTTGAAAATATCGTCTCCCATTTAGTTGGCTGTCTGTTTATTTTGTTGTCAGTTTCTCTTGCTGTGCAAAAACTTCTTAGTCTGATGTCTCATTCATTTATCTTTGCCTTCACTTTTCTTGCCTTTAGAGTCAAATTCAAAAAGTGTTCTTTGTAATCAAGGTTCATGAGTTTAGTACCTATGTTTTCTTCTATGTACTTTATTGTTTCAGGTCTTATATTTAGGTCTTTGATCCATTTTGAATTAATTTTAGTACAACGGAACAAACTGTTGTCAAGTTTCATTATTTTGCATGTGGCTTTCCAGCTTTCCCAGGACCATTTGTTGAAGAGGCTTTCTTTACTCCATTGTGTTGTTGGCCCCTTTATCAAAAATTATTTGACCATATATATGTGGTTTTATTTCTGGACTTTCTATTCTGTTTCATTGGTCTGAGTGTCTATTTTTCTGCCAATAACATGCTGTTTTGATTGTCGTGGCTCTATAATATAATTTGAAGTCAGGTATTGGAATGCCCCCAGCTTCATTCTTTTTCCTTAGGATTCCTTTGTCAACAAGACAGGTAATAACAAGTGTTGGAGAGGCTGTGGAGAAAAAGGAACCCTCATCCACTGTTGGTGGGAATGTAAAGTAATACAACCATTATAGAAGAAAGCATGGTGATTCCTCAAAAAACTAAAAATAGAACTGCCATATGACCCAGCTATCCCTCTACTGGGAATATACTCCCAAAACTCAAACACACTAGTACATAAGGACACATGAAGCCCCATGTTCATTGCAGCATTGTTCACAGTGGCCAAGACATGGAAACAACCAAAAATGACTGGATAAAGAAGATGTGGTACATATATATCATGGAATACCTTTCAGCCATAAGAAATGATGACATTGGATCATTTACAACAAAATGGATGGATCTTGATAATATTATACGGAGTGAAATAAGTAAATCAGAAAAAACTAAGAACTGCATGATTCCATACATAGGTGGGGCATAAAAAGGAGATTAAGAGACATGGACATGAGTGTGGTATTTACGGGAGGGGGAAGATGAGAGGGAGGGAGAGGAGAGGGAGGGAGAGGGGAGGGGAGGGGCAAAAAGAAAACCAGATAGAAGGTGACAGAGGACAATTTGACTTTGGGTGATGGGTATGCAACATAATTGAATGACAAGATAACCTGGAGATCTTTTCTTTGAACATATGTACCCTGCTTTATTAATGTCATCCCATTAGAATTAAAAAAAAAACCTCACAGTATGCTAAATATTCACTGTTATAGAGACTTCTTTTTCTTCCTTTTTAGCTATAGGAAAAGTCTAAACACATTTTTCATAAAAGAAATAAAATACATTAGGCTTATATAAGAAAATGCTATGTTTTTAGATAGTTTTAATAAACACAATTGGTTTGGGGAAAATTCCAATTCATAAAACATCTCCGTATTTTTATCAGGTACTGTGGCTTTTAATATGTATTAGTTATTAGCCATATTAGTACCAAGTCAAATCTGTGGTTTTGTACAAATGCCCTGAAAGCTCACCCTACTAACCTTTACACAGACTTACAAGTTACTGGTGCATAATAAGTAAAGCCTTCACTTAATGAAGCTAGATCTTTATATTTTTAACACTCATTTGAAAAACCAATTAACTCTGGCTCTATTGAACAAATTGAACAGGAAATAAATCAAGTGTTAAAACATTGGTGAAGAGCCAGACTTTCTGTAATTAGGGTGCTGATATGCCCAAGGCTGTCTTTGTGGAATTCTATATTTTGATTGACAACTTCCACAGATTAAGGACATTGCATTTTCTTAATATACTGCCCCATTCCTCATTTCAAAACCCAGATATTTGAATCACAGGGGAAATTCCTAAAAATGTCATACCACTTACAATAGGAATTTCACTTACTATTTCATGTTTATCTTGCCAAGATAATATCTACTGTAATAAACAAGTGGCAATTTTATTGTTCTTCACATCAGTTCCAATTCAGAAAGGATAATTTTGCTGTCTTTTTTGTTTTTTTTTTTTAAAGATCTTCCCATTGTTAAAATCAGAATATTAGGCAGGGGAAGAATAAAGAATTAAAAGAAAGGAAAAGCAGGCAACAGAAGGATCAAGAAGGCAAAAAGGATGATAAAAAGAAAGATGTTAGGGACATGTTATAACAGCACAAGATGATGAGAAGGAGTGACTAAGAAGTGAAGTTGAAGCTCCCACAGTAAGAAGCCAGAAATGTGAACGGGGAACTTTTGCTGGGAAACCTGGGAGCCAGCTTCCAGTGGGCAGAGGCCCTGCTCTCTGGGTAGGTGCATTGGGTTTGGGCTAGAGTGAATTTGTATGGTATATCAGGGTCAAGATGAAATATACTTTATGATTCTACACCTTACTTTGCTATTGTTCCATGTTCACCAGACCATTTTTGACATTGAAGTTTAATATAATGTGTGATTAATAGCTCAAAGAAAATACACATCCTTATACATGTTACTATGAATTGACTTACCAAATCTTAAAAGGCTTGAATAACTGTATAATATTCTCAATAGTAGCCTGACCAGGCAGTGGCGCAGTGGTAGAGCATTGGACTGGGACGCGAAGGACCCAGGTTCGAAATCCTGAGGTCGCCAGCTTGAGCATGGGTTCATCTGGTATGAGCAAAACTCACCAGCTTGAGCCCAAGGTCACTGGCTAAAGCAAGGAGTCACTCGGTCTTCTGTAGGCCCCCTGTCAGGGCACATATGAGAAAGCAATAATGAATAACTAAGGTGCTGCAACAAAGAATTGATGTTTCTCATCTCTCTCCCTTCCTGTCTGTCTATCCCTATCTGTCTCTCTCTGTCTCTATAATATATATATATACATATATATATATATATACATATATATATATATATGTGTGTGTGTGTGTGTGTGTGTGTGTGTGTGTACATACATATATATCCTCAATAGTAAATTTAATACATAATTAAGTTAACTACTTCCTCTAAATTTCTCTCTTATCAATTTTGCTTAGTATTTTTTTCTTTTAAGAAATCTTTATTTTAGGCATAATATTTATACATTTGGGAAAACTTTATTTCTTTTGTAAGACAGGTAGTATTTAATTTGTGAAATACAAAATAATGATTTCATTCATACAAATCAGCTTAGGGAAATGAATGTGATAAATGAGGCCAAAAGAAAGCACAAGTAATAAGGGATTGAAGTCAGAGATATTTCCCATTTACGTACTTTTAATGGATAATTGACATGAAAATGTTTTATTTTAATTTTTCTAAAATATTGTCTAATATAATGTAACTTAATAACACAAAACAAAATTCTGGAACTCACTTTGTCCCTACTGTGACTTTCTACCTCCCTCCCCTTCCTGAGAGATATCCAAAATTCTGAGTTTGATTTATCTCTTCTCTGTCAATATTTTTATGCTGGGTCCAGAGATATCTATAAACAATATCAACGTTGTTCTTTCAACTTTTTTTTCTTGTTTTATTGATTAGTAACTGAGGGTATTGCTTTTCCTGAGATTAAATGGTATCCATGAACACTCTTTTTTATTCTAATAGGACTTTACAGTAAATTTGATTCCTGCCTGTAGATATTGTTTTCAGTACTAGAGAAAGCAAGCATCATTACATTAAAATTTAGGTGAAGAAATACAGGAAAATAAACAGATGCAACATGAGAATTGTTGATGTTAGGAGATATGAGAGAAATAAGCAAGATGGTCAGAAAAGATACCTATGAGGAACTAACTTCAACCTAAAACCAACTGATAAGGAGGAGATTAGTAAATATAATCAGCATAACTTTCTGATAGATTTGATATGGGAATTGAAAAATAAATGGCACTGTAAGATAACTTATTTTTGCATGAGCAATGGGTGAATGGAAGTACTGTAGGAAAGATGAAGAATTCTAGACACAGGATAAGTTTGACAGGGCCTGAGGTTATAGAACAGAAATACCATTTTAGCTATTTTAAGCAGAAAGTTAAATTTAAAAATCTGGATCTTGGGGAGAGTTTAATTCTGGAAAATCAATTTAGGTTTAATGAAATATGAACTGTTTAGAGGGTCAATCCAATCTATGCTTCCTGTGTAGAATAGTTTTTACCCCTAGGAACTCTCTGGCAGTCAGATTCATATCAGTAACTGTTTTAATGGAAATCTGTGTATCATAAACTTTTACAACACATTTATGCAGAAGGGATCTCATTTCTTGTGAGCTCTTTCATGCATATGCAACACATTTAATAAAAGTATTTACTAGAACTGTGGTTTTTGAAAAGAGTTTTTTTGTGTGTATAAGTTAAATGGCTGTATACAGCAGAAAACTAAGGGAAGCAAAGAATTATCTGGACAGCCATATTTGTCTGCCAATTCTTCTCAAGTTTGTATTATCAACCATGATGGGGCTGAATAACTTCCTAATGGTTGTATGAGAATTTTACTCAGAACTGGGATGTCTATATGGAATAACAACCTAAGCCGATTGAATTTAAATTTAAACCTGTTAAAAATATTATTTTTTTAGTCCTGGCCATA
The DNA here is from genome assembly GCA_037038555.1 of Rhynchonycteris naso. Taxonomy (NCBI): domain Eukaryota; kingdom Metazoa; phylum Chordata; class Mammalia; order Chiroptera; family Emballonuridae; genus Rhynchonycteris; species Rhynchonycteris naso. The sequence continues at coordinate 24,299,612 of CM073000.1, forward strand.
TAGTTCAGTTGGTTAGAGCATCATCCTGATATTCCAAGTTTTGGGGTTTGATCCCCAGTCAGGGAACATACAAGAATCAACCAGTGAATGCATAAATGAGTAGGACAACAAAATCAATGTCTCTCTTTCTCTCACCCCTTCTTCTCTCTCTAAAATTATTCAATAAATGTTTTTAATTATTATTGCTTTTTCCTTGGTTTCATAAGATTAAGTACTATAAAAGACCTCTGTATTTAATTAAACAAGTTCATTCTCAGTATCTTGGACCACTCTGTCTTGGAATATTTGTCTTTCAATTTTCCCATATTTCAGAGGTTTTCAAAAGGCAGCCTGAGAACAACCTATGTCAGAACCTACATGAGTGATATTTAAACAATATATAAACATAAGCCTACATAAGACCTCTCAAGTTAGAGAGTTTAGATGTAAGGCATAGAAAGCTGCATTTTTAATAAACTCCCAAGATTATTATTCTTTTTTATTTTATTTTCTTTACAGGTACAGATAGAGAGTCAGAGAGAAGGATAGATAGGGACAGATAGACAGGAACGAAGAAAGATGAGAAGCATCAATCATCATTTTTTGTTGCGACACCTTAGTTGTTCATTGATTGCTTTCTCACATGTGCCTTGACCACAGGCCTTCAGCAGACCAAGTATCCCCTTGCTCGAGCCAGCGACCTTGGGTCCAAGCTGGTGAGCTTTGTTCAAACCAGATGAGCCTGCGCTCAAGCTGACGACCTCAGGGTCTCAAACCTGGGTCCTCTGCATCCCAGTCCGACATTCTATCCATTGCACCACTGCCTGGTCAGGCCCATGATTTTTCTTATTTTTGCTAAAATTTGAGAATAATTGCTGTATATAACAGGTAGAATGTACGCAACTGTGCTGTCTGTCTCATTAGTGGATGCAGAAGATGAGGACAGCCCAAGCCATGCGACATGTTTTTATTTAGAAATTAAATTTAATGGGGCGACATTGATCAATAAGAGTACATAGGTTTCAGGTAAACATATCTACAACGTTTGATCTGTTGATTGTGTTGTGTGCCCATCATCCAAACTCAAATCATTTTCTGTCACTGTACATTTGCTCCTCTTTACTTATTTTCCAAATGCTCCTAACTTATTTTTAGATGTTGGCCTTAATCTTCATACAAAGAATTGTGGTTTTTCAGGGGGGTTTTAATGGTTATTTTCTGTTTCTTTCCTGTATTTTCTTTTGCCTTATTCACTATAATCTCTGCACCAGGAGGCTGACCTCCAAAGGTATGTCAATTGGGCTGTCTTGCCAGCTGGCTTTCTCTTGGGTTAACTTAATGGCAGGTGCTAACAAAAAAATCAAAAGACATAAGAAAAAAAGGTAAGAATATTCCTCCCCTATCACCAGCCTGCTCTCCTTTGCTGGGCTAGGGCTTGACAGTGACTCTTATAGGACAGACTTCTTCCCACAGATTACTTTCACAGATGACAAAATGGTACCTTCTTCTTGCCTCATCAGGGCCAGGATTATTTTTTTAAATGTTTTATTAAATGTATTGGGGTAACACTGATTAATCACATAACTTAAGTTTTAGTTGCAAACTTTATAATATGACATCTGTATACTCTACAGTGTGCTCACCAAAAGAAGTCTCATCTCCTTGCTTCACCATGTATTTGATCTCCTTTATGATATGTAGATTATAAAATAAAAAGCAACAAATGAGCAAATAAAATAAACAAACAAAGAAAAAAGACAAACTCATATATAAAGATAACAGAGTTGTGATTACCAGGACAGGGATTCAAAGTTTTCCTGCTGTCGTTAAACTCAGGCTACTTCATCACCCCTAGTTGATGTAACCCCCTCATTGAATTCTCTTGAATTGCCTCTATGAGTGTCCCTTTTGGTCAATGCTGGCAACTTGGCTCAAACAAGTAATCTTCATTAATTAGTTCAAAATTTGACCTTTCTGGACTCTAGAGAAACTCACATTAAATTTTCAAAACAATTGGATAATTTATTGCTTCCTATCTGCTGTGAAAGTATTTATTTGCATAAAAATCATTGTTTCAACTTTTGTTTTATTTTTATAAACATTTAACATCAAATTAAGCATATTTTTTTAAAAGCAGGGTACTTTTGTAATTTTTCTACTTTAAGTCACAAAACCCAAGGTAATATAAAAGTGAGCACATCATAACATGATGTATAAAAATTGACTACCAGACAGTAGGCACCAAAGCCTCTGTTTTTTTCTTCAATTACAGTAAGTGTACAATAAAATAATTTCATCAAGGAAATAGTTTAGACTACATAAAAATTAAGCCAATTGTTTACTTCATTAAAAAATAAAGGACAGCCAGTTCAATAATAAATTCAATCACCAAATTCTGGAAATAGAATGTACTTTTGGGGACTTCACAGAAACATTTAAAACAAACAAATATAAGTTATAGTTTTATCCAGCAGTTAATTTGCGTCATTACTTTAACTCATCCTTTCAATAGCTCTGTGGTAGGTAGCTCTGTGTTACCTCAGCTCTACAAAGTGCGGGATAAATGGTGGTGAACAAAAGGACAGTCATTTTGCCATCAAGTTGGGAGAAAAGTGTGGAATAAGCCTGCCTATGATTACTTCACTCTCTTTGTAGAAATGGGAGTGTGTGTGTGTGTGTGTGTGTGTGTGTGTGTGTGTGTGTATCTTTTACCCTGAGGAAAGAAGACAAAAAACCCAGTTTATTTATTTATTTTTTACTGGACTTTCAGGTAAGCACACATATGACTATAACTAGGAGGAAGAAATCTCTATTGAAAGTGCTAGACAAGAATGTACCTGTGTAATACATTCTTTTCTTTCTTTCTTTCTTTCTTTCTTTCTTTCTTTCTTTCTTTCTTTCTTTCTTTCTTTCTTTCTTTTTATGTGACAGAGACAGAGAGAGAGAGACAAATAGGGATGGATAGACAGGAAGGGAAAGAGATGAGAAGCATCAATTCTTCATTGAGGCTCCTTAGTTGTTCATTGATTGATTTTTCATATGTGCCTTGACTGGGGGGCTATGGCAGAGCGAGTGACCTCTTGCTTGAGCTAGCAACCTTGGGCTTCAAGCCAGTGTGACCTTGGGCTTCAAGCTAGTGATCTGTGGGCTCAAGCCAGCGACCACAGAGTCAAGTCTATGATCCCATTCTCAAGCCAGTGACCTTCTACTCAAGTCAGATGAGCCCGCGCTCAAGCTCATGGCCTCGGGTTTTTGAACCTGGGTCCTCTGCATCCCAATCCAACACTCTATCCATTGTGTCACCACTTGTTTAGGCCATAATAGTTCCTATCTAGTCAATATATCTAGAATGTATGGGTTTATAAAGCATGGTTCCCTGAAGAATACATGTAATACAGACAGCTCTCTGGGATATTGTCTTGGTCTGTTGTGGCTGTCATAACAAAATACCTTTAACTGGGTGGCTTAAACAACAGAAATTTATTTTCTCACAGCTTTCTACAGATTCTAGAGAAGTTCAGGATGAAGGTGCCAGTAGGGTGTGGTTTTGATGAGGGTTTTTTTTCTCAGTTGTAGGTGTTGCCTTCTTGATGTGTTCTTGCATGGTAGAGGGAAAGAGAGCAATCTTTTGTATCTCTGTTTACAATGGCACTAACCCCATCACGAGAGTCCCACCCTTGTGACTTCATCTCCCAAAGCCACTCCAAATACTATCACATTGGGGGACAGGGCTTCAATGTATGAAGTTTGAGGGGACATAGTTCAGCCCACAGCTGATATAAAATGAAGATATTGCTTTAATTAATGCTCCTTGTTTTGAAAGGTAACTGTGAGGACTTCACCGCGATACATGATTATTTTGGGATGTGTGTGATACAGGAAGGAGTAACTTGGGAGACATTTTTGATGCCCCAGAACTCTCCTTCACTAGAGCCTCTGATGGTCTGCATCCTTCAGGCTGGGTGTAATCTTTGATTAATGGATCTGATCTGATAATCTGATCTTGGATCTAATGAGGATGCAGTGTACAAATAAGCACATACACAATCTAATTATATATTTTGATAAATGCTATAAAAGAAAAACGCAAGGTATCTTAAGAGAGTATAAAAAGAGGAGTAAATAAAAATTTAGGTGATAACTAAGGTTTCTCTCAAGAAGTGACTTCAGGATTAAGACCTGAATGTTAGGTTCAGATTAGGGTTACAGGCTGGGTATTGGGATGGGGGGTTATTATACATTCCCTTTATTTGCATGTTTGTTACCAGTTTTGTTTAATCTCATTATTAACTTAACATTTAATAAAACATCAAGAGCTCATCATAAGTAATGACTAAGTCACCAAAAAATTGGCATTTATTCCTCAAGTCTTAGCTTAAAGGTTCTCTCTTCTGTGTAGCATGTCTGCATTCCCCAGGTGGTGGGGAGGTAACCATTTCCACATTTCAGTACATCCCTCTGGTCTACTCTGCCCCTTGCCTGCCTTTGATGTATCTCTGTTACAGCATTATCATAGTGATCCTCCTTGCCAACCTAGAGATGCTTGATGTCACATGCCATTTTTAATTTACATTTCTACATTTTTACTCTTTCATTTGTCCTATGTAACTTTATTTCATTTGCATACTTTTATGTACCTGGTACATGGGTGATGCTCCACAAGAGTTTGCTGAATAAATAAATGTACCTTAGGTAGTAAGTGTTGAAAGCATTTCTATTCATTAATATGCAATTGGGTTAGGATTATTAATTTACCCTGGAAAACATTACGTGCAAGTAAAATGATTATTCAAAATTTTATTTAGTCTTTAACTCCAGAGAGCTTTATGGGGCTATTCACTATTTACATTAATTTGGTATTATCTGTTAATATAACAGAATGTGTGTTTGTGTGTGTGTGTGTGTGCATATATAATTGAGATTGAGGATTTAAGGCATTCTTTTTTTCACTGACTTAGAAAAATAAACTGAATCAAGAAACATAAACCCAAGAAGCTTAGAAATCAAAAGAATCTAATAAAAGAAAATAGAGTAACCATATAATAATATTTATTAAAACTATTTATCTACAGGTTTATTCAGGTTTATTCAGCACTGTGGAAAACAAAGTTACATAGCTACATTATAGTGAAGGCCAAAAGTATAAAATGTTCTCCATAAGCTTGTGTATCAAATCATTTTTCATAAGAATCTATAGCAGTGCATCAATTTATAACTGGCATCATACAAGATGTTCAATCTTCAGTGCAGTAGGAACAGTTAGGGCATACATTGGACCCATAGTCTGAGCCTGTACAGAGAGTTCATCCAGACGGAGTGAACAAAGGGTGCTGTGATGACTTAAACTGGAAAAAACCTGACGAGTAGGAGCCAAAAATCTTAAAATCTGCTTTTATTTTTTATTTCCTATGCCCACTCCTAAATGTTTTAGAAAACTTGCCAGGGAATTTCTTTTAATTACTACTCAAATTGACTTCTACTCTGAAGCTACTCTGAAATTAGTTGGGAAAAAAAAAGTTGACAAGTTCACCATACACATAGCTAACAGGTGGAGAAGCTTGAAGGCAAAGACATATTTGCAATGTGAACCCTCACACTTCATGTTCTCTCTAATGGATTAGTGAAGCAGGTTATAGAAGAAGCTTAAGGGGATATTGACTGGGGTGGAGTCAGTTCTTAGGATAAAGGAATGTGGTTTCACCCTCATCCTAGTCAGGTTTTGAGGGGCTGGGTTTCTGTTGTCTGTCACCTTTGGGACCAGTCCAGTGTGAGTACATGAATGAAATATTGAGAGCTAAAAATTCAATAGGTGTTTTTCTCTCACAGCTATCCAAGTCTTCTCCAAATTTATCCTTCCTCAACTCACTGTCTGTAAAAAGAAATTGGAAGACATAATTGGTGAGCAATACAAAATTTTGGCAGAGTATCTACAATTTTCCAAAAGTGTTGGAGAGAGAGGGATGTTGAAATTTCCATTTTATCCTTGAATTCTCATTTCTGCATCTGGTAAAGAGTTTATTTACTGAATCACTTATTTCTCTTTCCTTTTTCTTCTTGTTGACAAAGAGGTTGGTATTTCAACTTTTTCTCATAGGGCTTTCTGCTTTAACTTGGTCTTTATATCCCTGGCTTCTCATTTATAGGTCTAATGTCATGGCTCAGGTCCCAGTTAAAAGTAGTTTGCCCTTTGACTTCTGAGCCAAATGGTAAAGTAGAAGTTGATGTATATGTTTATTAGTAATAATATACTTTAAAGGCTTATTTTTAGTTATGATAATAAAATAAAAATAATATTGGAGATATGATTAATTTGAGGATTTTTAAAAATTTTATTTTATCAAATCTATGATGATTTTATGATAGGCCATTATTTTATATATCCTTACAGAAAAAGAAAAATGCTTTTAGCTAAATGCTTGACTCTAAGATATACTTCTTTTTCTGAGATGGTAAAATGTAAGAAATATATACATCTGAGTATTTGAGTATTTTAGAAGAGTTGTAGTTGAATCAGATACTTTTTATTTTTTTACATACTTAAAAATACACAATAACAGGTCCAAGGCTCACTGATTTTCTCTGCTATTAGCACTGAAGCTTCTTAAGCCTTTGTAAGACATATTCAGTAATTTCTATACTAAGGGAAATTTCAGCTTTCAGGCACATTTGGCAATATCATTTTGCTGTTTTTATTCTGGAAGATCATTGAATGACTGGCTTGTTATTAACACCTTACTACATTATAGACTAAAAAAACACAAATAGAAAAAGTAATATATCTATTTATACTTAACTACTGTGATCACTAATTGAATAATTTCTGAAGACAACAAAAATTGTTTGTGTGTGTGTTGTGTACACATTAGAGTTTATAACATACTCTTACTGTTAATTTGTAAAATATTATAGTTTTCTATCTTGTGTTAAAATTATTTCTGTGTTTCCTTATTTGAACTGTGACTGAAAAGAACTTTTAACGGGCATCCTGATGTACTAGTAAATATTTATAACATTAGTTTACTGTGAAAAACTAAATTCCAAGAACTGATTAATACAAGAACATTCTTATATAACTTAATTAAAAGTTGGGAGCATCTGTGTATTTATGAATGTGATGAATATGTTCAGTGTACATTACATGTATGTAATATGGTCAATACATTTACTTGCTAGTTCTCAAATATCTTCTTAAATTTTATAGTGATAATATAAGTACATTAACTAAAAACAAATCCCTTATTGGCAAGCAAATGAAAATAGCTATTTAAAATATGCCATTATAGAATAAATTAAGAAATAATTTAATTACATCATTTTCCATAATACTTTCCCAGGACAATTTTAACCATAATAAACTATAAACACACTCTAAGCATAATTAGAGATAATCAGTCATTTTATGCAGTGAAGGTATCTGTACACTAATAAAGTGGGGAAGTACTGAATGGTCTCAACCATTTCTAAATATTTTAAGTAATAAATATTTAACTCACTTAAATCATGATTTGGAGTGTGGCTCTCATACCTTCTTACTTAAAAGTCTCTTCTCTTTAAATCTTGTCTATGTCTCAAATCCTCAAAAAGCTTCAAAAGTATTAAAATATGACAAAGTAAATAAGGGCTGCCATTTGAAATTAGAAAGTCTGAATTCAGCGGCCATTTCTGCCTTGGAAAAACCCTGGTTTCATTCTCCTCAAACCAGATGATCAGAATATTTATCTCAAAGGATTGCTGGTTGGAGCACAGGAGCAAATGTTTGTAAAAGCCTATTTTAAATTGAGAAGTGTCATGTTCAGCACTTTGTTAGGGATTAGGGGCAGCTGACTGATAACTGAAGTCCTTAAGAATGGCACAAATAGAAAGAGATTAATGCCTGCCTTGATCTGCCTGTTGCTGACCCGTGGTGCATTGGGAACTTGAGACCTGTGAGATGGGCATCTTAAGGCCTTTTGTGTCTAAATGGGGTTTATATGATTGAATCCTAACTTTTTTGGTTTTAAGTCTATAACAAAGAATATAATTCCTAACTGCTTTTGAAGATCAGATTTAGGTTCCATATCTTTATCTTTAAAATGGTAAATTAAAATTAATAGTATTTTAAAATTAGTAAGTTGAAACTAAAATCTTAACATATTATAAAAATCTAGATCAGACACGTGGCATTTACACCGATTCTCAAATATACACACTAATTACAATTTTATAATTGTTTTGCTGAAACTTTCTCATAAAGCATCTTCTCTTTTTCAGTATGTCAATAGATTTACTAGAATATATGTTTAAAGGACAAAATGAGCAGGCTGTTTACATTAGATAGCTTGGTGTATCTATGAAATTGAGGTTTGTGGAGCTGTTATTGACATTGGTATGAATGATGCCTGTAGCACAGAGTAATGACAATTTGTTAGCAATGCTTCCTGGCCTGAATGACATTTTTCACATTACCTGCATTCATTGTCCTGGAGTCTTTTCAAAGCACTTGTTGTTGATTAAATTCTAGGCCAGGCAATTGCTAACATTTCCAAAATGTAATATTTTGAAATAGCTTTGAAAATGCTATTTCATTCACACATTCTGGAAGAGTTTCTTTTTCTATATAATACCATATGTTCAGCTTCTATCATATATTCCCAGTTCAAAAAACCTTCTGTCTTATGATGCATCACATCCATCAACATGGTGTTTATTTGGAAGACATTTGGTTGTGAGCTATAACATTCCTTCCAGATACAAATTAAATGAAACCACAGCATATACTTCTCCATCATTCATCATTCCGTGTAGTTGGACAAGACAGGCTTTAATGACTTGAAAAGCTCTTCCAAGGGCAAGAAAGCTCCAGATATTTTGGTGTGAAAAACACTATGGTTACCCTGAATTTGTGCTCAGTTTCTCCCCAATAAAATATATTTCTGGGACTTAAAAAAATAGAAAGAAAAAATATCTCTGAGCAACTCTCAATTTCTTTAAAATTTGAAAAAAGACGTTCTCCCTCCCTTCCTTCCTTTCTCCATGTCTCTTTCTCATCTGCCCAACTCCTTCTTTTCCTCTAGATTCATTTCAACATTTTTGATTAGATTGTTACAGTGTTTCTGTATAACAACTAGAGTTTAGATGATGACTGCATATGGACATAAAGCAGAACTAGACAAACATCTGATAAATATCAATGACTTGATCTATATCTTATGGTAGATTTTCTAAGTGAAAATAATTTTACTTTCATTTTTTATTCAAATAAGCCTTCACTTAACACTTCCATTAACATCATGGGTACTTCTGTTTTGCTTTTATTTAAGCAAGCATTCATATTGTTTTTATATATATTAGTAGACATTAATAGCTTTGAAAAAAGTGCTCTCAAGGTAGAGTTACTCAAAAAAAGAGAATTATTTTGTGTGGAATGTATTTATCTTATTTTTGGAACCCAAACTCTTTTTTTGTTATTGTTATTTAATAAGAAAAATATGCATTCAATCAGCATATGAAATACAAGATACAATGAAACTACAAAATGAAGTGAACATGCAAATGTAATCAGAATCATAAAACTAATTAAGAGCAGAGAGGATAAGTATTTCCACCTTTGGTAGTTCTGATTCTATTTTAATTTTCTTTATCAGAATTGCAGCAACGAATATTCATAAAAGATAATTCTTTTTGATTTAAGGGCATCTATTGTACTTGTATTTTTTGTATTTGTTACTCTAGAACTAAATGCAAAGACGCCACTGAATCAACATCCTTACATAAAAGTATGCCTTCTCATAATTTTAGCAGTTTTACCATTGAAAGTTGCATAAGCAAGTTTTCTTTTTTAAAAAGAACAATTTAATAGAAAAAGTAGAATTCCATTTTATGTGTACTTATAAATTTAAATCATACTTTTCACAAGGTTTATTAAAACTTGGTATTGCAAGTTTTTAAAATAGCAGATATATGATTTATTGATAGAATATTTAAATATTATTAAAATCACTTTTTCCTTTTCTTCCTTCCTTCCTCTGCTTCTCTCTCTCCCTCTATCTTTCTGTCTTCCTTTCTTCCTTCCCTCCTGCCAAACATGAAGTATCCACAGTGAGTAAAGCTGATGAATTCATCAGAGTCTATAACTGAAATATTTGTTTTGTTTTGTTTATGCCAGAATCATGCATGCCTTAACAATCACAGATTTTACTCTCATCAGAATTTTTTTTAATTTGCCAATTTTATTAGAGAAGTGAGAAAATCTTGAGTCATTGTTGAACAAATGAGTTTGTAAAATTTTTATTTTTTGATTTTGCTCGCTTTTATTGTTAAAAAATGGTGATGGGCAGCCATGTGTGTGCTTGCACCCAGAACAGGGCAGTTGATTGCAAATTGTGATTGCATTCCTCCTTGGGAGGGGCCGTTGTTTTGCTAATATTTGCTGGAGGAGGGGTCTTTGTAGGCTCAGGAAGTCTTGCAGAGAGAGAGGAGAGAATGCAGAGTTGTAAAGAAGAAGTCAGTTTGTGCAGAGAGAGAGAAGGTATGCAGATGGGGAACCAGAGCTGAGGGGTTTTGGGAGCTCTACTGAGGCTTGTGGGGGCCTTTGATTCTAGGAGGAACCAAAGAAGATTCTCCTGGTTGTCAAACCAGAGAATGTGTCAGGGCTTTGGGAGCTCTGAATGAGAAGGAGCAGTCTTCGCTGTGTGTTTGTTCGTAGGCTGGTGCGAGACTTTAATAAAGAAATGACCCGCCATTTTTTGGCTTCACTGTTTTTTTACAATCTGCCTGAATCCAATGAGGACCTAAATGACCAAGATGGCAGTGCCCAATGGCCATACAGTCATCATTTGAATATTGGAGATTTTAAATCTGTAGAGATGCACCCAAAATCTACTGTTGACATTTTGACTAATGAGATGGAAATGATAACTTCAGACTGATCAGTTGTAGAAAAACTCTTCTCATGCCAACATAGTAGTTCTATATAAAATATTTCTTACTAATATGTTTTAATTGCAAAAGCAGTGAGGAGAGTTGCGTATAAAGGTTGTTTTACAATTTAGCTGTGGTATGTGAACCTTGGATATAGCCTCTTAATTACACTGTTGAATTTCTCTCTTCCATGGCATAGATATTGCCCTGAGCTGGAACCATCTCACAGTGCCATTGCCAGGATCTACTGAGATAATGGATATGAAAAACCTTTGAACAGTAGAAGGTAATGTGGAAAGACAAGGACTTATTTCAACACAGAATGTACATCATGTTTTTTTAAACCTTTGAGGGAATTTGGTTTACTCACTTAAAATAAAACAATGTTGTACTGACAACATTTCCAGGTTACAAAAATATAGACTTAAATGTACTGTGTCAGTTACTTCCAGTCATATATATATATATATATATATATATATATATATATATATATATATATATATTACACTGCTCACAAAAATTAGATAATTAGGGAACGTCCAAATACTCCAGCACTTTCAGCCTTTTGTATAGTGCATTTTCACCAATTAAATAAAAGTTGATTTTGCATCTCATTTGCATAATGAAACAACTTTCTTGGACTTGTCATTTGCTTTCCTGATGTTCTTGTTTAATAAAAAAAAATCAAATGCTTTTTTCTTTATCACTTTATATTCATTTTAAAATATTCCCTAATTTTTGTGAGCAGTATATATATTTTCCAAACTTCAATAGGAAAAGTTATGGTACTAAGAAAATTAAGAATATGCTATAGCCTCATGAATGAATTAAATAAGTTTTGCAAATCTAATGACCCTCATTCATTTCTTAAGACTTCCACGCATATATTGAAATTTTGTTGTTTATTTCATTATTTTAAACTTGGGGAGATTTCCCAAGATGACAAACATTGATTGTGAGCAACTTAATAAACCATTTATGTCAAACTGTGTTGTTTAGTTTTTGAAGTGATAATCCTGAGGTTCACAAAGGATTAAGTGATACAAACAAGGTCACCTCTGACTCAGGAGGAGTATAGCTGGAATGACAATGTCCTCTGATTCTCAGTCTTGGTTTCCTTTTCATTACCTAACACAAGGAATCAGAAATGTTTAGGAGATTTATGTTTCTGATCAATAATATCAATGAGAATGGTCTCTATCACCATTGTATTTGATACAAAGTGGCAATTCAGACTTCTCTCAAAGCATCTTGTTTCTATGTGACTGTTTTGGTAGCCACTGCAGGAGCCTCAATTCATGTATTACAAATACATTCTCAGATTTCACTTATACACAGACTCTAAAGACATGTTTGGTATTTCTTCCATATGAAAGACACATCCATCACCAAATGAACCTGAAACACTGATGAAATGATGTAAAGACCAAGCAACCTGCCTTTTTTTATTACTTTATAAAAATTTTCATATTTTACTGTCTACTCAAATAAAATTAGGTAGGACTCATTTTTAATGCTTCCAATAAACAAGAAAATCTGCCTGCAGCATGAAAAATCCTTTTGTGTTATTTGCAACAGATGAACCTAATTTGTATTCAAACAACAGTTCTATAACTAACTAGAGAAATAAAATGAATGTCTATGACCTTTCTTCAATTATTTAGTAAGGATGAAGTGTCAATTGGCTAAAAGTAATGATGCTGTGGCTATATTTAGTGTTACACCACTTAGATAGAAATTCAAGATGGAATAGCACATATGCACACATACATACAATAGATCAATAGCATTGAAGGTTAAGTAAGCCATAACCACCATATTACCTTTAGGAGACCAAAGTATTTATACTCCAATTAGTTGGTGTTTACAAGAGGCTTAAATTTTTTTTATTGTATTATGCAGATGGAATGGTACTTTTCTTTAAAAATTTATATATAAAAATAAATTATTTAAAGTTTTAAGACTTATTTATTGAGCAGTGGTGGCATAATTCATTCTTCTATACTGGGGATATAAGAAGTGTTAAGAGCATAATAAATGCATTATAAGGTATAATAAAAAAGTAGCTGTGAAGTACCATTTTGGGTTTCATGCTAAATGCAGGAATCTTTGTGCAGTATTCCATATACATTCCTAGATTTCACTTATACACAGACTCCATTTCAAGCTAGTTTCATTGTTTTGAAACTTGTATGAATCAATGAATATGCTAATACTAACTGTAACTTTTAAAAATCAACAACAAATAAAATATAAAAACAGTACATGTTTTATTTCTATCACTAACTGAAGACAAAGCATTAGTCTTTGAAAGGCACCTAAATATTCAAAATGTGCCCAATTGTTCCATGGTTCAGGAGATAATGAAATATTAGGGTATATGTGGAATATAATTTTAACACGGGATTCTGCATGCTTTCTTGCCTCTGTTGTCACTGAACATTTTTACTTTGAAATCTACTCCTTCCTTAGGCATCAATGATAGTCATGAGTCATCTACTGTTTTGGTCACCATGAGGAAAGGGTCACAATAAAACCAAAAATGAAAAGCAAGAAACTCATGATTATGAAATAAAAAAAAAACAACCAGCCTTACTGTAAGACAGAAACATTCAAGCTTTCATTTGAAGAGAGCATATTCTTGCCTCATATCTCCTTTCTGTCATTGTTATGATAATATGGTTAGTGGGAACAGGTGAGGAGTGACCCACCACCAGGGATGGCCCCTGACTCAAAGATTACAAAGGACAAAAGATCACCCACCATTTTTTTTTTCTGGCAGCACTTGAGACCATGTGAAAACTGAGTTAGTGACCAGTCACTAATTTGGTTTTTTTTTTTGTTTTCTTTTGATAGGGACAACTAATTATCAGTTTACAGCAGACTATTGCCATACAAGAGCAAACATCCTGACCATTTCTGTGGACAAATCTCATTCAACAACTCAGGAAACTATAGCCCCTGCCAACCACTCATTCCAGAATGAGTGATGAACCCTGGGCACCTCTAGGAGTAGGATGAAGTTGATGCACTTTCAGATGACCAAGGAGGGAAATACATAGCTGAGAACTCCCATTCATCGTAGACAAGGATAGAAGATCCTCTCTGTTACAAGTAAGTGTAAGAGTCAGAAAGAATTGAAACATAGCAAACATGTCTTTAGAACTAAGAAAAAGGAAGAATAATTTGAAAAAACACAAAAAATTTTGAACAAATTCATTCTACCTACATGTGGGTTTTTTCCTATAGGGATTACTGGTAGATGGTCTCAGTGCAGTGTTGACACAGAATAATTTTTGTACATATAGGTTGCAAGTGCCATAAAGTTAAAAATTGGGGATGTACTCAACTTTGTTTTAAAAAGCTTCTGTTGTGAAACATGTACAATTTTATTGAATTTATTGAGGTGACATTGGTTAAAATTTTTTATAGGTTTCAAGTGTATAATTCTGTAATATATCATCTGTATATCGTACTGTGTGTTCAGCACCCAAGTCAAGTCTTCTTTCATCATCATGTATGTCCCCTATACCCTCTCTTACCTCCCCCCACTCCTTTTCTCTCTGATAATCACTGCATTGTTGTCTGTGTCTATGAGTCTAATTTGCTTTTTGCTTAATCTTTTCATCTTTTTTTACCTACCAACTGCTCCCACCCACCCTTTCCCTCTGTCGGTTGAGTAAAATCACATGGTACTTGTCCTTCTCTGACTGGATTATTTCACTTAGCATAATGCTCTCCAGCTCCATCTAAGGGTTCAGTGGTATTCCATTGTGTGAATGTAACATGGCATTTTTATCCACTCATCTACTGATGGACACTTTGGGCTGTTTCCAAATGGTGATTGTAAATAATGCCGCAATGAATATAGGGGTCCATATTCTTTATAATAGTGTTTTGGCTTTTTTTCATATATATTCTCAGAAGTGGAATTACTGAGCCATAAGGCAATTTCATTTAAAGAATATTGAGGCAACTCTATACTGCTTTCCACAGTGGCTACACCAGTCTTCATTCCCACCAGCAGTACAGGAGGGTTCCCTTTCTCTAAATCCTTGTTAGCACTTGTTTGTTGATTTATTGATGACAGCATTCTGATAGGTATGAGGTAATATGTCATTGTGGTTTTAATTTGCTTTTCTCTGATGGTAAGTATCATTGGTCTCATTTTCACATGTCTATTTGGCCATCCGAATATCCTTCTTGGAGAGAAGTCTTATTATATAAATTGTAATTTCTGAAATGTTCAAACTTAAAAATTCCTTCAATTAAGTTACATTTACATTTGGTTAGTGCTTAAGTCAAAGACACAAAGAAAAATTAAAGAAAGGGTATCACCCATCACTAACCATTTCATAAAAAAAGAGTTGATGAGGTTTTTATCATTCTTAATATTAGTTTATATTTCTTGGAAATAGTCAATACACAATTTACCTCAGAAATATTTCTATGCACTGTTGTCAAAACACCTTACTGCCTCTTCTAAGAAATGGAAGTTCTTAAACTTATATTTCCTTCTCCAACTTGTATATTGTGCAGAATCCTGGAAAGATACAAAGAAGACACTAGAGCCCAGAATGACTTGTGATTTATTCAGGATCCTGTGATTGCTTGTAAATAGAAATAGAGCTGAATCCACTGAGTTTTCTCTGTCTTCATCACTACCACAGCAAACCAATCTACTTTCACCTTGTACTTGGACTAATAACCATGGATTCATACTGGTCCCTACTTCTTCACTTGCTCACTTTCAGTTCATTTTACATGCTGCTATGAGGTGATCATTTTATTTTAACAAATAAACCAACTCTAACAGATATGATTTTGTATTTATATAGCACCTCCTACAAGAACTTAATATGTTTTTAAAAGATATCCTAATCCCATAACGACCCTTTGAAGTAGGAATTACTCCCATTGACAAGATAGAAAGACTAAAACACAGTGAGGTTAAGTGACTTGCCCAAGGTCACACAGTTAAATTTACTGAAGCCTTAGACTCCTACCTTCCAGTTAAATACCTCATGAGAGAATATATGATAAAATGTATCTTTAAGGAAAGTATCAAGAGTCATGTTAGGTAGAAGCTCTTTCAAAAATTGTAATGTGTCCATATATTTTCTTGCTTAAACGTTGAAAGATTTTTTACTGCATAGGGGTAAAAAAAAAACACCAATATGAATAAAAGTGGCTGACTAATCTACCCCTGCCCACTTCTCCTGACTCATTCCTCACCCCTCTCCTGCAGGCTCACAATGCTTCGCTAACTACACATGTCATTTAATAGGGCAACCCTTTGCCCACCTGCAGATTCTGCATATGTGCTTCCTTTGGCTGAAATGTTGTTCCCCGTGCTATGATTGACTGATTATTCACATCCTCCAAATTTCATCTTAAAACCCTTCAAAAAAATAAACTTTCTCTAAACCTCAATCTAAAATAGTTACTCATATTGTCTCATGATAATATCTACTTCTTTTTTACATAGAAATTGGATTATAATTTGTAGTTACGTATTTATTTTTGTGACTGTTATTTTTCTATCACCTCACTCTGCTTCATGTCTGTGTCTAGTTGCTATGCATTGACTACGTACCGCATTCCTAGCAAGGAAGGGCATGGTCAGTAAATACTGTAACAAATATTTGTGAGAGAGTGAATAAACAACTGAAGAGATGAGTAAGTGGATGAATTGATAGAGCCCAAGGCAAATATCCATGAGGCAAAGTGTTTATTAGTCAAATGTACAGGGTCTACTCTTGGCTAGGTTTAAATCCTGGCTTTGTTATTTATTTTCTCAGTGAGATTGGACCAGTGAATAAATGTTCAAGTTTATGGTTTGGTTTAAACATAATAGTAAAATTAAAATGATGTGCAGAGCCTGACCTGTGGTGGCGCAATGGATAAAGCGTCGACCTGGGAACACTGAAGTTGCCAGTTCAAAACTCTGCACTGGTCTGGTCAAGGCACCTATGGGAGTTGATGCTTCCAGCTCCTCCCTCCTTTCTCTCTCTTTCTCTCTCACTCTGTGTCTCCTCTCTAAAATGAATAAAATAAAAAGTTTAAAAAAAATTTTTTAAAAAAAGAACTTCAAAATGATGTGCAGAATAAAGAAGAGGTAAAAAACAAAAAGTGAAGGGCATGTAGGGAAAATAAAAGTGTTAATAAATTATTAAAATTAGGTGAGCAATGTATAACACAGGTGTTTATGTAACCTTAGATTATAATGAAATGCAGATACTGTCTGAAAGGAAAGACCCTATCACATGGTTCCTGGAGGCAGGAAGTAAGAATGGGTGAGAAAAAAGCAAGGAGCAGAAGAGAAGTTCATGACTAGAACTTCCCCCATTTTTCTACTTCTTCCCCCATTTCTTTGCTATTTCTTTCCCAACTTGTGTGAATATTTTTCTTAAAATTAAAGTTCCACAAACTGTTTGTGCATTAATTTTAATAAAAATATTTTTGCTCTGGCCAGTTGGCTTAGTGGTAGACGGGGTGGGAACCTATGGCTCACGAGCCAGATGTGGCTCTTTTGATGGCTGCATCTGGCTCACAGACAAATCTTTAATAAAAAAAAATTATAACATTAAAAATATAAAACATTCCCATGTATTACAATCCATTCATTTCCTACTGCTCATGTTCATTGTTGCGGGTGGCTGGAGCCAATCACAACTGTCCTCTGGGACAACACCAAATTTTTATTGGATAATGCGTAATGTACTCGGGACATTGTATGGCTCTCTCGGAATTACATTTTAAAATATGTGGTGTTCACGGCTCTCTCAGCCAAAAGGGTTCGCAGCCCCTGTGGTAGAGCATTGTCTTGGGGTGTGATTGTTCCGAGTTCTATTCCCGGTCAGGACACACAAGAGAAGCAACCATCTGCTTCTCCCCCATACCCCCCACCTTTATCTCTCTCTCTCTTCCCCTCCTGTAGCCATAGCTCAGATGGTTTGAGCAAAGTTGGCCCTGGGTGCTGAGGATAGCTCTATGGGCTCAAGCACTAAAATAGCTCGGTTGCCAAGCAACAAAGCAGCAGCCCAGAAGGACAGAGCATCACCTCGTAGGGGGCTTGCTGGGTGGATCCTGGTTGTGCCATATGTGGGAGTCTGTCTCTCTGCATCCCTGCCTTTAGCTTAATAATAGTAATAATAATAATAATAAATGTATTCAGTGAAATAATCTATATAGTCTTTTAACCTTTATATAGTAATAATTGTCCTCATTATTACTTGGCAAGAAAACAAAGATTTCAAAATTTTACATGAATAAAAACAAAGGGCCATTTTCAAAGAATGTTCAAAAAAGTTTCAAAATATTTTCACTTTAAGTGGTAGAGACTAGAAAAAAAACTGCAGGATAATATGATACTGAAATGGCACATTTTAAAAATATATGTTTGTCTCTGTCAAACTAGAGGCAAGGAATATTTTCTTTTACATCATTAACCATAATAAATTTTGACATAAAAACAGATAACATAAATATGTTTCTGTTGAGTTACTTGCAACAGTTCATATATTCCAAGATTCAACTGTAACACATAATCTAGTTTGTTTCAATCATAGCAATTTTCTGTTAATAATTGATGTAACAAATAATAGTTAAAGCTACATTTACTTATTAGGAATGGGGCTTTATTGAACTAAAACAAAACAAGACTAAACAAAATAAGCAAAGAGGGAACAAATTGAAACTAAAAATGAAGAAGATGCTAATGGATAATAATAAATATGTAATACAAGCTGACTCCAACTAGCTCAGGTCAAACTGGTTTTCTTTCAGAAGTTCTGGGCAGCAAGAGGGTGCCCACTGAGGCAGACGGAGAGGTCATCTTCTCATCCTAAATGGCATATGGGGATTGTGGGCACGCCTGGTGCTTCTGTTCCAGCTTCATTCCATAGTGAATCCTCAGTCCCGGCAGCCCAGTTAAGCTTTTTAAACTCAGGTTGAAACTCAGGACAAATACAATTCTTATGCTGCTCCTCCAGGGAGGAAGCCCTGTCTCAGCTCCCATGTTGCATTCCCTGATCACACAGATAATGCTCTCTATGAGAAGAAATGGAACAAGAAGCCCAAACAACAGGCCTCCATGATGGCTAGGGTTCCTCTTTATCATATATGTTTAGTATATTCTGGGATTAAAATCTGAGAGTTAAATAAAATTTTTATCAAAATAAATCTGAATTTGTAGCTGTCTAACCCTTAAAATAATTGAAGTTCCCAAGTCTCAGGGCATTTGAGCTCTGCAAGTACCGCACTAATCAAAAGAAATTGTGGTTTCCTTATTTTTAGGGTAAACCATGCATCTAACAAGCTCTAACTAGAACCAACTACTCTCAGTTTAAGCATTTTTTCCCCGCTTACTCTGCCTGACTGCTATTTAAACACTCAGAAAATAGGTAATAAAATAAATGCACTATGTACCATTTTGCATGCTTACTAGATTATAAACCCTCTCCAGGGCAGACTCTGTGTCTTGAAATTTACCTTCTCTCCGATGATGGTGCTTTGCATGTGGAAAATATTCAGTGAATGATCCTTGCATACATTTATAACATAAAATAATTCAACCTTTTCAAATTTCATCATTATGTTTCAAACAAAGCAGGAAAGTAGATATAGAGGGTAAACAAGATCCAGGAGATTAATTTGGCTTTACAAAGATTAATGTTACTCTCTGATTTTATGAGCAACCTCATTAATAAATATTTATTGGGACCTTACTATTAACATGACCCTGGTCTTGGTACTATGGATTGAATGCTCATTATTTTCATGCACTCTGCAGAGGCAGGATTGACTGCATCTGCCCAAAGGAGCCCCACATTTGCTCTTCCCGGGAACAGGATGAATCACCCACAACAGTAAGCTTTGAAAAGCACAGTTGATGCAGTAACATTTATTATAAAACATACTCATTTGAAGCAGTAATTGTTCTGTTACCAGGGCACAGCCTTTTATAACATCCCTTAAACAGTTGTGTTTTTTTTTTTTAAAGAAGATGGAACTTTAATTTTTCAGTAGCTACCAAGTGCAATGCTTGAGTACCTTTCCCCATTTGTTTTTCTTCATGAATCACTACCCGGAGGCGATCATAAGCTAATTTGCTGATTTATGGTTGCAGTTTATGAGCGTTAAACAATGCTAAACCATTTTTGTTCCTTCCTCAGTGTAATGGCAGTTGAAGAATGTCTGTACTTTATATTGTTAGCTGTGTAAAGAAAATGTGTCTCGCCCTATGTGTTCTTGGCTCCTATGACATCTGAAATTGCTGCCTTATTACTTTCCTGCTGGATCTTAACTGAAAGCAATGTTTACCTAGCTCCCCAATCTGAAGGCTGCTAAGGTTCTTTGTGCTGCCACCTATGACAAAACAAGGTCAGGACACCAGTTTAGCATGGGAATCTAATAGCTATTACTTATGCAGTATTCTAGTGACATACATATTGAAGAGCAAAATTGGTTACCGCTGGGTAGGCTGGCAGGGCCTGGCATCCCAGCTGTGTAAGACGTGCTTTTATTATTCAATGGGACACAAATGTTCACATGCGCAACATGTTTTGAATAATGACAGTCTATATTACTTTTGCACATGTGACCAAATCTCACAGGAAAAGAGAGAAAAGATTTCTATTGCATCCTGGAACTGACCTGGTAGCTGTTTTGCGCATCTACAGAGCTAAAAGGTCACAACGTGAAATGGTATTAAACGTGCTTCTAAATTTGCAGACAAAATACTCACTCTGGGTGGACCATAACAAGTGCTGGCAAGAATTTGGAGTCATGGGAGCCCTCAGACATTGATGCCAGGAATATAAAAGTGGCGCAGCTGCTTTGGAAACCGTCCGGCAGCTCCTCAAAGAGTTAAACAGTTATAATATGACCCTGCAATTCCACTCCTGGGTAAATACCCAGAAAATAAAATCATCTACACAAGAACTTGTACACACATGTTCATAGCAGTATAATTCATATCAGCCAGAAAGTGGAAACAGCCCAAACACCATCAACTGATGAATGGATAAATAAACACAGTGTACTGAACAGTATATCTGTAAAACGGAATATTGTCCTTCCATAGCAAGGGCTGGAGTACTGACACATCTTACAACATAGATAAACCTTAAAAACACCATGCTAAGTGAAAGAAGCCAGACACAAAAGAGCACAATTTCCATTATATTATTCCATTTTTATGAGCTGTACAGATAAGCAAATCCATAGAGATAGAAGATAGACCAGCTTTGTCCAGGAACTAGAGGAAGAGTGGAATGGAGAGTGAGTGAATGGTAATGGCCATAGACTTTATTTTTGGAGTAATAAAAAGTTCTGAAATTAGATTGTGATTTTGGTTGCACAACTGTGAATATACTAAATGCCCTGAATTTACACTTCAAAAGGATAAATTTTGTGGTATATGAATTATATCTAAAAAATTTACATTATTATTGATGTTTTCATATGATCTGCATCTTCACATAGTAATCACTGTTAGGCAATTATTTTCCACATGCTTATTTGGAATAATTTATTTTAAGAAGCATTTTATACTGGGAATATACCACCATAACTCAAAAACACTGGTCGGTAAAGACACATGCAGCCCCATGTTCATTGCAGCATTGTTCACAGTGCCCAAGACATGGAAACAATCAAAAAGCCCTTCAGCCTGACCTGTGGTGGTACAATGGATAAAGCGTCAACCTGGAATGCTGAGGTTGCTAGTTCAAAACCCTGGGCTTGCCCAGTCAAGGCACATATGGGACTTGATGCTTTCTGCTCCTCCCCCTTCTCTCTCTCTCTCTCTCTCTCTCTCTCTGTCTCTCCTCTAAAATGAATAAATAAATAAAAATAATTTTTTAAAAAGCCCTTCAATCGATGATTGAATAAAGAAGATGTAGTACATATATACTATGGAGTACTACTCAGCCATAAGAAATGATGACATCGGATCATTTATAACAACATGGGTGGACCTTGATAACATTATATTGAGTGAAATAAGTAAATCAGAAAAAAACTAAGAACTATATGATTCCATACATAGGTGGGACATAAAAATGAGACTCAGGGACATAGACAAGAGTGTGGGGGTCACCAGGAGTGAATAGGGGAAGGGAGGAGTGGGGGGAGAGGAGGGGCACAAAGAAAACTAGATCAAAGGTGATGGAAGACTATATGACTTTGGGTGATGGGTATGCAGCATAATCAAATGTCAAAATAACCTGGAGATATTTTCTCTGAACCTATGTACCATGATTGATTAATGTCACCCCATTGAAATTAATAAAATAAAATAAAAAAGACCGAAAAAAGAAGCATTTCAACTATAATAGCCACTATTCTACATTTTTATTAGAATGTCCAGAATTTAGTTTTTAAAATATCCTTGTTAATATATCTAAAATGTTTTATTTATTTATTTTTTTACAGGGACAGAGAGAGAGAGTCAGAGAGGGGGATAGATAGGGACAGACAGACAGTAACAGAGAGAAATGAGAAGCATCAGTCATTAGTTTTTCATTGCCATTGGGACACCATAGTTGTTCATTGATTGCTTTCTCACACATGCCTTGACCACAGGCCTTCAGCAGACCCAGCCACTCCTTGCTGGAGCCAGGGACCTTGGGTCCAAGCTGGCGAGCTTTTGCTCAAGCCAGATGGGCCCACATTCAAGCTGGCGGCCTCAGGGTCTTGAACCTGGGTCCTCTGCATCCCGGTCTGACACTCTATCCACTGTGCTACCACCTGGTCAGGCTTAATATATCTAATTATTTTTTTTATCACACTCGATATTTTTCTTCTCAGTTTTTTCCTTAATTCCCTTTGTTTGAAATTTTTTAGTGGGCTTAATGTGGCAATCTTTTCTGTTTCTGATATTGAGAATAACATCATTGTTAATATTCGCACTGGTTTGACAACTGAGCTCTTTTTAAGTTTATCCTATTGCTTTTGGAGAGGGGGATGAGGAAGATGATCATGCTGTTTCTACTTTGTGAGTATTTTTCTAGAAGTCTAATAGAAATAGAATTCTTTCAGACAAAAATATACACATTACAAGGCCCTGGCTGATTAGCTAAGTTAGTTAGATCATCGTCTCAATACGCCAAGGTTGTGGGTTCAATACCTGGTCAGAGCACATACAAGAATCAACCAATAAACGCACAGATAAGTGGAATAACAAATTGACCTCTTTCTTTCTCTCTTCCTCCCTCTAAATCAATCTACAGAAAACTTTAAGAAAATCTATACATTACAAAGACCTCTAATTATCATATTTCTCAAAATCTACTACATGGTTTCAGATATATTATTACATACCTTTCACTGGAACTATAAAATTGATTTCTTAATTGGTATCACCCAATCTCTGGCCCTATGTCTCTAATTTTTTCTACACATTTGATATCCACCAAAGCACATTCTGTTATTGTTCCTGTCTCCAGAAACCTTCAATAAATAACAATACTTTGCTAATGGTCTTAGTATAATTTTCTGTATGGTATTTTGGCTTTTCTTCCCATCTCATATCTCAGTAATTCCTACATGTAACTCATACTTCAGTGTAATAGCTTCCTTTCTATTTCCTATTTTCTCAGATGTGCTTTTTTAAAATTTATAAATTAAATTTAATGGGGTGATATTGAACAATAAGAGTATATAGGTTTCAGGTTAACATTTCTATAGCATTTGGACTGTTGTTTGTATTGTGTGCCCACCACCCAAAGTCAAATCATTTTCTGTCATTGTATATTTGTCCCTTTTTACTCCCCTCTCCTTAACCCCTCCCTGGGTAGTAACCACTTTTATCTACATCCATGAGTCTCAGTTTTATATCCCTATGTGTGGAAACATATAGTTCTTTGCTTTTTCTGATTTACTTATTTCACTTAGTATAATGGTCTCATTATATTAAACTAAAAAGCTTCTCACACATTCTTGTCATTATCTTGGTAAGGTGATTGAATTTCAGTTACCCCTCTTGATATTTCATCCAATTCTTAAGGTTCATGTCATTAACAGGTAACACGGAAAAATCAATAAGCTAGAAACTTGGTCGTTCCCTACTTTAACAGCAGTGACCAGAACAGTGCCTGGCACAAAGTAGAAATTCAAGCAATAAATATGCAAATAAGTAAAAATTAATTTATCTTTAAATGGAGGCACCAATAGCTTTTATATATCCTTTTTGATATCACAATTCTCTTTCTTCCTCCTAAAATCATATAAAACTAGTTTTCATTGTACTTAATAGCCTGTTATGCATTTGAATTATCTGAGTATTTATCTTTATTTTGATTATCTCCTATTCATTTCTTATTTCTTGAATTTTATTATACCTCACCTTGACTTAGTTCAGAGTCAATATTGGCTGAATTAAATTAATGAACATAGCTCAATACCCTCACTTTAGAAACTGTATTTGTTTTGCATTTTTTCCACTGCAGGCTGCTTTTATATAAATATTACATAATTAGCAAAAATAAATAAATAAAAATAAACCTTTACTTAACAATGAACACAGTAAACACTAAGAATTTTAATTATTTAGTTTTTATTTAAAATAGTATGCATTATTATATATTTTGTTTGGGAATTTTAGACTTTTAAAGAATGTGTCATTTACAAATGAGTGTGATTGGTATACGAGCCCACTCAAATAAAAACTACTTAAAAGCTTGGCCTTTCTTTAAGATAAACATGAATAGTATATGGATTTTCCTACTTTACCAGTAGTCTGATGATGGAGGCTATCACCTCCCCATTCTGATTCCCCTTAGAGACCAGAGTTGATGCCAATAAAATTTTAGAACATTTCTCATTAGCTGAAATTTGGGAGATGTGATGCTGGTAGATGTGGGGAGACTAAATCTGAGACAGTCTTTTTATCCATCATTCTTTCAAAGAAACAGTAGTGTTTGAAGAAACTGTGTACCTCATTTCCTGATTATTACTATAACTAATGTCTAGGCAAGGGTAATATAGACCTGATTAAAGACTACTGATTGGATTATATTCTGCATGGAGAATATATATCAATTTATAAGTGAATTTGTCAACTAATATGATAGAAAATTTAAATCATAGTGGCCACCCTTGTTGATCTCAAAGTGACTATGATACAGAATAAGTCATATGTACACGGGTACTTTCTTGATTGGTTACTATTGGGCAGATAAAATATATTATGCTCACTTTGTTAAAGATGGTGCTGCCCACATGGAAGCCCATCATCCAGGTGATAATATTAGTTGCCCTTCTTGCTTGGGATGGGTGTGATGATTATATTAATGTGTGTTGGGAGAGGGCTTTTGCGCCAAAAGGTTTTAAAAGGAGAGATCAGGTTGTTCTGGGAAAGAGTGATTACGTTCTAGGAAGAGCCCATGGAGAGGAGAGCTGATAAAGGCTACGTGGAGGAGAGGAGAAGCAGCCAAGATGGTGGGATGCTGAAGGAGAAGCCAGTTTGTGCAGAGAGAAAGAGATGGGGAACAGAGGTGAATAAGGCTGTTGAGGTAGAAACTTTGATTCTAGGAAACTCGAATGCGTCAGTGGCTTTGGGAGTCCTGAATGGAAAGGGAAGTGTTTTCCCACCATGTGTATTTCTTGCCGCCAGGTGCAAGCTAGGATTAAAGCTAATGGCCCACCCGTTCTTGGCTCTGTTGTTTCATTACCTTCTGTCCGAATCAAATGTGAACCTACATAGGCCAGGTGGCTGTGATGGTGGCCGTGGCTACTGGCTTTACAGTTATTCAGTGCATAGCTGGTGTCTATCTGTTGACTAATGAGGTCAGAAAATAGACTGACCTGAGCTGGGTTTTGCTCTATTGAAACTATTGCTCTATTTAAATATATTCCATATGAGAAAGTAGATTTAAAATGTCAATACTAATTTAATAATTGGTCCAATAAGTTTGTAAAATATGATTTTTATGTTTGCTCATTTATAGTTTGCATTGGGAGCTGCGCAGCACCAGGTATATGTCCTATGTAAAATTGCTGGAGGAGAGATTTTCGAAACCAGAAAGTTTTGCAGAGATAGAGCAGAGAGAATGCAGAGTGCTGAAGAAGAAGCTATGTTTGGCAGAGAGAGAGAAGGTGTGCAGATTGGGAACCAGAGCTGAGGGGCTTTTGTGAGCTCCACTGAGCCTGGTAGGGCCTTTGATTCTAGGAGAAACCGGAAAAGATTCTCTGGTTGTGAAACCAGATAATGTGTCAGGGCTTTGTGAGTTCTAAATGAAGAGGGAAGTATTTTCCTTGTTTGTTTGCACTTCGGCCGGTGCAAGACTTTAATAAAGGATGGCCCACCAATTTTTGGCTCCACTATTTCTTTACCATCTTTCCAAATTCAATGCGAACCTGCATATGCGTGACCATGACCATGGCAGCTACTGGCCACACAATAATATTTTAAAATAATTTAATAGTAAATTATTTGCAAATACAATTTTCTTTAGTCACCAAAAAGTTCTGTAATCATTTTATAAAGATTTGTGATTTAATTATAAAAACTAGAAGACATTCTTATAGGCTTTAAATAGTTGTATAATATTAGGACTCCATAATTTTGCACTGCAGAATCCGCTGGTTCTAAAAATATAAGCTAGAGCCTTTGCTAAAAAAAGATATATCGCATAAGCATAGGCCATTATTAAGTAATTTGTTGCACAGTAACAGTAAAATATATTAGCAATCATTTTTCCTTCAATACCTTTAAAAAATATAAAAGAAAAAAAAGTTATTTTGTTCCAGAACAAGGATAGTTATAGCAATTCATGTATAATGGTTTTCAATGTTATAGAGACAGATAAATAAATTATAATTATCATAGTTTTCCTTGAGAAATATGCCTTAGTTTCAAACAATTAAGGAGCAAAAATTTCATTTACAAAAAATATATTATGGTCAATAAGAAATCAAAAAAAATTACCTAGATGAAAAAACTGGTACTAATTTTATGTTCTATTTTAAATAGGTTATACAATGGTTCTCCCAATGTTTACCTTCATATAGTACAAGGACAAATACAAATTAAAAATAAAAGGTTAAATTCGACCTGTTGATTATAAGGGCAGAGATTTTCTTTATATTCTTTTCCTCAGAGCATTTATTTACTTTAGAAAATTTGTAATTATATGTACTTTCTTCTCTTTGAAATACACACACACACATATGTGTGTGTGTGTGTGTGTGTGTATATATATATATATATATATATATATATATATATATATATATATATATCTCAAGATATATAAATCTGTTTGAAGACAAGATAGGCCTTTTGTCAGCTTTATGACAAGAATGTCTTTCTCAGGGACCTGAGAACCATCCCTTTAAAATGACACATCATGGTCTAATGGAATATGCTTCAACATTTTTAAAAACTCTTTCTATGCATTAAATTATTTCCTTTGAAAAATATCTGTATTTATTAATTTTAAAAACTGTATAATATTCTATTAGTTTTATATAAAATAACTTCCTTCAGTGTTTAAGCATTATAAATAATGGTATAGTCGATGGTAATGTCAAGTCCTCTTACTTGAGGACTAGTTATTGTTTATCTTGAAAACATGTATGCAATGGCTTGTATCTTTTTTGCTATATAAAATGGTGACACTTCTTTGTTTTTGTAATCTCTTAGTGGATTGCCTGTGATGTCCACCACACTCTAGTTTAATGCTTTTTCAATAATAAAACATTTTTATTCTCCACCGCATTTGTGGAGAGGATTTCTAGACTGGGAGATTTTGCTTTCAAATAAATTGACCCAACACTCTGTTATTAACATATACAGGTATGTTATTTCAGAGAAACAAATGCAGTCAATTAATTGTATTTTACAAGTTAGAATATATTTAATAAAATTTTTAAAAATAATCACTTCCAATTAATGTTATAAAATGATTCTGTTGTTGAGAAATCAGTGCCCTTTCACAATTGCTATTTATTGGATACATTTGCATTCCCTCTTTCCTTGCTTTACTGATTGACACACTTTATCAATCTCTGACCCCCTAACCAACCATCTGTCTCTGTGCTGGCTCCTAAAGTTTGGTTTAGTAAGCAATTGCTTGAATATCGCTATGTGCCAGACTATATACTTGGCTGTAAGCACAAGATAAGGGAGGATGTTCATGGGACAGTGGTCTCATAAACCTGATTTTTAATAAGTCTCCTAATTCTGATGCAGGTGATCTGTACCCACATTTTATAAACTCCTTTTATAAAATGTACTAGCCTCTTTCTATTTCCTTCTATATCCAAACTTCTAAAACATAATGTATCTATAGAAAATTGCTTAACATATATGCAAGTGAACAAGCAGTTCTCACAATATTATATGTACAATATTAACACATAAAAACTTCGCATTTAGAAAAGAAGAGAGAAAGAAGTGCACCAAGAATTATATATATATTGAGAGAGAGATGGAAGTAGATTTCCTTTTTATTCCAGGAGCTTCATACATCTTATTTGTTCTTTAGTGTTCTATATAGCATGTGTCATTTCTTTTTTTTTATTTATCTTAAATAACAGTTTTATAGTTTTTTTAAATTTTAATGGGATGACATTAATAAATCAGGGTACATATGATCAAAGAAAACATATCCAGGTTATCTTATCATTCAATTATGTTGCATACTCATCACCCAAAGTCAAATTGTCCTCTGTCACCTTCTATCTGGTTTTCTTTGTGCCCCTCCCCTCCCCCCTCTCCTTCCCTCTCCTTCCTCCCCCCAACCCGTAACGACCATACTCTTGTCCATGTCTCATAGTCTCACTTTTATGTTCCCCCTATGTATGAAATCATGCTGTTCTCAGTTTTTTTCTGTTTTACTTATTTCACTCCGTATAATGTTATCAAGATCCATCCATTTTGTTGTAAATGATCCGATGTCATCATTTCTTATGACTGAGTAGTATTCCATAGTATATATGTACCAAAGCTTTTTAATCCACTCGTCCTCTGACGGACACTTGGGCTGTTTCCAGATCTTTGCTATTGGGAACAATGCTGCCACGAACTTGGGGGTGCATTTCTTCTTTTCGAACAGTGTTATGGTGTTCTTAAGGTATATTCCTAAAAGTGGGATAGCTGGGTCAAAAGGCAGTTCGATTTTTAATTTTTTGAGGAATCTCCATACTGTTTTCCACAGTGGCTGCACCAGTCTGCGTTCCCACCAGCAGTGCAGAAGGGTTCCCTTTTCTCCGCATCCTCGCCAGCACTTGTTCTGTGTTGTTTTGCTGATGAGTGCCATCCTGACTGGTGTGAGGTGATATCTCATTGTGGTTTTAATTTGCATTTCTCTAATGATTAGTGATGTTGAGCATTTTTTCATATGCCTATTGGTCAACTGTATGTCCTCTTTTTTTTTTTTTTCTTTGTATGTCCTCTTTGGAGAAATTTCTATTCATTTCTTTTGCTCATTTTTTGATTGGATTGTTTGTCTTCCTGGTGTTGAGTTTTATAAATTCTTTATAAATTTTGGTTATTAACCCCTTATCAGACGTGTTGTCGAATATGTTCTCCCATTGTCTGTTTGTCTTTTTATTCTGTTCTTATTGTCTTTAGCTGTGCAAATACTTTTTAGTTTCATATAGTCCCATTTGTTTATCCTGCCTCTTACTTCATTTGCCCGTGGAGATAAATCGGCAAATATATTGCTGCTACAGATGTCAGAGAGCTTACTGCCTATGTTTTCTTCTAAGATGTTTATGGTTTCACAGCTTACATTTAAGTCTTTTATCCATTTTGAGTTTGTTTTTGTGAATGGTGTAAATTGATGGTCTAGTTTCATTTTTTTGCAGATAGATGTCCAATTTTCCCAACACCATATGTTAAAGAAGTTTTCTTTACTCCATTGTATGTTCTTTCCTCCTTTGTCAAATATCGGTTGTCCATAAAGGTGTGGGTTTACTTCTGGGTTCTCTGTTCTGTACCATTGATCTATGTGCCTGTTCTTATGCCAGTACCAGGCTGTCTTGAGTACAATGGCCTTGTAGTATACCTTGATATCCAGAAGAGTGATACCTCCTGCTTTATTTTTTATTTTTAAGATTGCTGAGGCTATTCATGTTCTTTTTTTGGTTCCATATAAATATTTGGAATATGTGTTCTATATCTTTGAAGTATGTCATTGGTATTTTAATTGGTATTGCATTGAATTTATGAATTGCTTTGGGTAATATAGACATTTTAATGATGTTTATTCTTCCTAGCCATGAGCACGGTATATGCTTCCACTTGTTTGTATCTTCCTTTATTTCTTTTATCAATGTTTTATAATTTTCTGAGTACAAGTCCGTAACTTCTATATTGTTTCTTTAGCCTCTATGTCATTTATTTCTGCTCTGATGCACTTATTATTTCCTTCCTTCTACTAGTCCTGGGCCTTATTTGCTGTTGTTTTTCTAGTTCTTTTAGATGCAGGGTCATGTTGCTTATTTGAGCTTTTTCTAGCTTCTGATGGTATGCCTGTAGTGCTATGAACTTCCCTCTCAGTACTGCTTTTGCTCTGTTCCATAAATTTTGAGTTGATGTATGCTCATTATCATTCTTTTCTAGAAACTTTTTTATTTCTTCTTTGATCTCATTGTTAATCCATTCATTATTTAATAACATGCTATTTAGTTTCCCAGTGTTTGAGTATTTTTCAGTTTTTCTTTTGTGGTTAATTTCTAGTTTCATGGCATTGTGATCAGAGAAAATGCTTGATATTATTTCAATCTTCTTAAATTTGTTGAGACCACTTTTGTGTCCTAACATGTGGTCTATCCTTGAAAAGAATGTATATTCTACTGCTTTAGGGTGAAAAGTTCTGAAGATATCTATTAAATCGAGTTGATCTAGTGTATCCTTTAAGTCTGCTGTTTCTTTATTAATTTTCTTTCTTGAGGATCTATCCAGTGTTGTTAGTGGGGTATTGAAATCCCCTACTATTATAGTATTGCTGTTAATCTTACCCGTTATATCCATCAAAGTCTGCTTTATGTATGTCGGGGCTCCTATGTTTGGTGTGTAGATATTTATAATGGTTATATCTTCCTGTTGAATTGTTCCCTTTATCATTATGTAGTGTCCTTCTTGCTTGTGTCATTTCTTTAAGGAATTTCATTGATCTCCTGAAATCCCTGGCCTACCTCAAAATCCTACCACAACTCATTTATAAATCTGTTATTTTGTTTATCATAATATATTTTACACCTGTTTATATTTTTACCTATGTTTAGTAGAAAAACATACACACAGTACATAATTTTGAACAGTGAAACAAATGTATTATTACAACTTTAAATTCAAGCATTTTGTTGACAGAAAAATAAAATCATTGAAAAATGCAGAGATGGGCAGCACAGTCTTTAATTATCACACACAATCTATAGGTATCCAAGGATTGTCTAAGGATGAATTTGGTTCATCTCATTATTTATTTTTCTTCAAAGGTCCTGTACTTTGCTTATAACTTACAACTTCCAGATTTTGGCCAGTAGAGATGTAAATAATTTCTGGTGGTAAAGATTACTGTAAAGGTTGGTGGTCTGTTAGATACTAATCAGTTTGTATCTAATGTATCAGTTTGTAGGCTATGATTTTTTTTTTTTTTTTAGAGAGAGAGAGAAAGTGAGAAGCATCCACTTGTAGTTGCTTCACTTTAGTTGTTCCTTATCTTCTCATTTGTGCCTTGTGACCAGGGGGCTCAAGGTGAGCCAGTGACCAGTTGTTCAAGCCAGTGACATTTGGGCTTAATCCTTCAACCTTCAAATCATGTCAATGATCCCGTGCTCAAGCCAGCAACCCCACGCTCAAGCTGGTGAGTCTGTTCTCAAGCTGGCAAGCCTGGGGTTTTGAACCTTGGATCTCAGTGTCCCATGTTAAAGCTGTATTCACTGTGCCACCACTGGTCAGGCTATATGTTATCTTAACATTTGCTTGTTAAATTGCTTATAATTATCCTAATTTCTTAAATTCCCTTTGACCTGATTGCAACATTACTGTTTCCCTCATTAATTAATGAGTTAAATGGAATCATTGACACAGATTTTTGTGATATTTGCCCGAGAGTAATGGTTTTACCTTTTCAAAAATTGAACTTTAACAGTATTATTTTATTAAAAGAACTATTTCTGTTTTCAATCATCACTTAGAAGTTGCTTACATGTTATATTGAAACACTGCCATTATAAAAATAATCTATAGTAAAACAAGTTTTATTCAAACTAAAAATCTCTTTAATGAGCTCTAAAATAGAGATTTTTGCATCCTCCTTTGGATGATCAATAATTGGCTTCTATTAATCATTAACTTGCTAAGTCTAAGAAACTGTATCCATCCTCAGTATTGACTTTGGATTTCAATGGTCTGACAAGTAATGTCCCTGAGATAAATGATGTCTTTCTTTTTTCTGAACTAAAAGTTTCCTAAAGACACAAAAGAAACTTTCAATGAGATTCATCAAATGCTATTAATATGAATCATAGACCATAATTAAACCTCTAAAATATTGTAGTGGAGAATGATCTCTTACTACCTTCCTTGTGTTTAAAGGTTTATTAGAACTGATTTTAAATTTAAGATGGAAACCGGACATAGCAGCACAGCAGTTATGGGAGGATACATGGCTCGCTGACTAGGATGGAAGTACTAATACCCATGGACCATCCTAATGTAAATGAACTTACTAGCATCTCAGTTCACTTCGTCTGCCTGAACTTTGAAAAACAAAAGAGTTTTCAGTTATAAATACTTTCTAAAATCAAAGCTCCTTAGTTAGCATCATAGGAGATAAGGCTTTGCCACTCAGAAACATAGGTCAAATCCTGAACTTGACACTTATTAACTCTCCATTGTCGGAATATTTTCCAGAGCCTCAGTCTCCTACCAGGTAAAATGAAGATGAAAACTTGCATTTTAATGGATTGCTGGGAGGATACAATGAGAAAACTAATACAGTTAACTAATCTAAAATCTGGTACCCACAGGTCAGACTTCCAATATAGCTCAGCTATTTTTTAACATCTGCTTTTTGACCAGCCCTGTTATATTTTACGTAAGTGCAGATACCTAGTACAGTATTCAAGGGGAAATAGTCAATTTAATGTATCATTGGGAAATTCATTTGTATTTATTATTTTTTAATTGAGTTATATTTATTTATTTATAGATTTTATTTATTCACTTTGGGGAGGAGTGTAGGATCAGGAAGCACCATCAACTCCCATATGTGCCTTGACCAGGCAAGCCCAGGGTTTTGAACTGGTGACCTCAGCATTCCAGGTCGATGCTTTATCCACTACACCACCACAGGTGAGGACATTTGTATTTATTATGAATAAAATTAGCAAAGAAAAAATTAATCTTAAAAATTAGCCTACCCAGATTGAAGCTTTCTGTTAATATTTCCAGCTTTATCCAGTCATGTGATATTGACTTAGTATCCAAAGAAAATACATAATGTAATTTACTTATGATTTGTACCAATCCTACTTGCAAAGAGTATGTCAGGCATCTGCTCTCTGAAAAGTTCATCATCAATTATCATGATCATTTGACACAAAATAAATTTAAAATATACATAGGCTTTTTAAATTAAAATTGAATTATTGTGCTTTCAGACACTAGTCTGATTTCAAATTGTCAGCCACCTAGCACAGAGCTCCTGTCAATCTAACTTAGACAAGTGCAAACTGGAGCCTGACAGAATGCTTATGAAGGGAGTCCTAACAGGTTCCATGGGGGTGGGGCTAAGAGAAACCAGGACAACAGGGATATTTAGAACATTGAGTTCCCTGCCCCCTACACACACATTACTGTTGTAACAAGCTGCCATAACCAAAGGGATTTTTTTATATCCTACAGTCCTGTTCTTATTGGAGACAGTCGTAAATAATTTGTCAAACAAACAGATCATGCCTCTGAATGGTCCTCTTACCTAATTCCCTGAACACAACATGGTCAAGGACCTCAGCATTTCCTTTCTAGACTGCTACAGCAGTCTTTGGCTGGTCCTTCATTTCCATATTTTCCTCTAATCCAGTCTACCCTCTACAATGTTGTTAGAATCAACTACCCCAAACAAGTACGATTATTTCACTTCTTTGCCTAAAAAATAAAACAAAATAATAATAAAAAAAAACTCTTCTGGAAATTCATGTGTTGAAGTCATAACTTGGCCCAGTACCTTACAAGGTGACTGCATTTGGAAAGGGGCCTTTAAAGAGGTAATTAAAGTGAAATGATATCATATGTGTGACCATAATCCATTATGATGAGTGTTCTTATATAAGAAAAGAAGATTATATCACAGACAACACCCAGACTGGTCGAGGGATGCCCGAGTGTGGACATGGCTAGAAGGCAGCCTCTGGCAAGCCAGGGAGAGAATCTTCAGAAGAAACCAAACCTGCTGAAGTCTCAATCTTAGGCTTCTAACGTCTAAAACTGTGAGAAAGAAAATTTCTGTTTTTAAGCCACCTGGTCTATGGTATTTTGTTATGGCAACCCTAGCAAACTATGTATGTATTTAACAAGGAAATTCTAAGTTTTATGCCATATGTACTACTTCATCAGTAAATTAAAATGCAGTATGTATTTGACAGACAGGCAAAAGATACCAAGATAGTATTTATTGAAGATGAACTAAACAGTATACAATTATAAGGAAATGTCCACTTGTATAATAATCAAAAAATGTAAGCCAGAACAACATTGATTTTATCACCGATCAAGTATATTTCCCTTTTAATTATTTCTGACAATACCCAGTGAGATTAAAGATGAAGGTCACATTCATTACTGGTGGCAGTCTAATTTGCTAGAACCTTTATGGAAAGTAATTAAAAATTTTTCTAAAGAGATTTAACAAAAACAGAAAATAAACTGTGGTGCAGGAATCCCAGTTCCCTTAAATGATTTATGGAAGTAATCTTCAAAATTGAGTATGTGTATGTGTATGTGTGTGTTTGTGTATGGGGTTATGTTTACTTTTCTTTATTGAATTATTATTTATAATAAAAACTTAAAAGCCACCTGCAAATGGTTTATAAAGGATGATTTTAATCTTAACTCTACCTGACACACTTAATCACTGAAACAAGAACAACCTACTGAAATATCAAGGCCCTGTCCCCTCCATCTTTGTACACACATGCCACACACACACAATACACACACATTCTTGGCCATGACCACAAATTGCCCTGCTTTGGGTCCTTACGGAATTTGTATTTGATCTCTGCTTTCCTTGGCCTTGCATTCTTTCCTCCTCTACGGACTCGGCTACGGTATCCTCTGCTACTTGAGCTTTTGCTTGAGCTACAGCTCTCTAGAGCCTATCCACAACACTAATCAGTGAGTTTGTTGCCTAACAAAGCTCTTCCTAGTTACCACTCTTCATTTTATAACCATTAAATATATTTGCCATATGCTTTAAAAACTTACAGCCGTTAACATTATGTATTAACACTATGTCACACTGAGAAAATAATAAAAAAGTTGCATAAACACAATGACATTCATGTTAACAAAAAGCCTAGTTACTGGAAAAAAAATTAGAAGGAAATGAACTAAAATAATAACATGTTCTTTTGTCTCCTCCCTTCTTTCATCCTGCTGACATTTTGAAATCTACTGAATGTAAAAATGTATCGACAAGTAAAGGTTACTTAGGCAATTTGATACACATCAAGTATATAGTGTATCAAATATATAATAATGTATATTTATATATATATATATATATATCAGCTATATATCAAATACATCAATATACATCAAATATAGATATTAATACAAAATATATAGTGCTAATTGACATACATCTGTAATAAGAGTATCAAGCATTTATATTTGCTGATTTTTTTCTCTGTATTCAGTAGGTTTAGGTACAGGGGCAGGAAACCTAAAACCCAAATAGAGGTAATTTAAACAAGATAAAATTCAATTGTTCTTTTGCCTAAAAATAAAGGTGGATGGTTTAGGGTTGATGTGGTTTTCTAAGTGTAAGCTCCCTTTATTATTATTGCTTTATCCTGCATGACTTTGATCTTAAAGTCCATGGGGTGACATCTGTTTATCTAGACATTGGCTGAATGAATGGAGAATATGGAGAAAAGGATCTGTAATACCGTCTTTAAGAAAATTACTTAGACTCTTTCATGGGACATTTACATTGGCTGTATCCTAGTCACATGTCTCCACCTAGCTGCACAGAAGTCTGGGCCACCTGGTCTCTACTTAGGATTTCCATGGTGACAGCTTAATAGTCATTCCTATGAAATATTGAGAGAAGAGTTATTAAAGGATAAACTCACCACTTTCAATGCAAGTTGTGGATTTTTGTTCTCTCTGTGCCACAGGTTGAATTGTTCTTCAGCCTCCTTTTCCTATTAACATCTCCTTTGGGTTATATCATCTTGATTTGAGTTTCCTGTTTATTTTACAATTTTATTCATTGTCCTTTCTCTTTGTTTAATGTACGCCTTCTATAACTTAAATGTTTGCTGAGAACTGGAGGCATATGCCTGGTTTTTTGTTCGCTTTTTCCCTGAAGCCTTAGTAAAACAGTCCACACGGCACAACACAGAAGTTCAATGGCATTCGGTACTCTTGAAAGACAGCAATACATAGATAAATGTCCCAAACTCTTTCCTTTCATGGGACAAGTTTGAGGTGGGTTCCAAATGTCTCTTTCGAAGGTCACCATTCAAAATGTGCCCATTTCCCACAGTAGAAAATAGTTCATAAACATTATTGGCTCTTTATTTTTTTCTTTCACTCAACCTATTCCTTAAATTTTGATTCCTGGATAAACTTCTTGCACCTAACTCCTCTTACATAAAATATCTGCATCTAAATCCTTGCTCCAGGCAATGCTTTTGTCAAACCCCAAACCAGGAAATACAGTACTATTCTTATGTTCAGTTTGAGTAATACCTGAACACTTCTTTTTTCTTTCTCTTATGGATAGTGAGTTTTTACATACTTTATTTTGCCAATATCTCTGATGTTGTTGTTAAAAACTTAACTTTGTGCTTTCATTCTTCATTTAGTATTTTAATTTGTCTCTGTCTCCTCTTCCTTGTTCCTTGTATCACACTCAGTATCAATGCTGGGATATTTGTCATGTGTCTTCACACTTTAGTGTTCCAAGCTTCACTGCTACTGCCCTAGAGAACAAGTAACACTGATTTGTTTGAAACCTGCTGGCTATTGTGGCACCCTGCTTATAATAGAAACAAAACTCCTTTATTTTTACTTCCTTGTAATAATCACTTACTTTTTTTTTTTTGTATTTTTCTGAAGTGAGAAGTGAAGGGGGTGGAGGTGGGGGAGGTAGACAGACATACTTCTGCATGTGCCCGACTGGGATCCACCCAGCATGCCCATAAGGGAGCGATGCTCTGCTCCTCTGGGTCGTTGCTCTCCTGCAATTGGAGCCATTCAAGTGCCTGGGGTGGAGGACATGGAGCCATCTTCAGCACCCGAGTAAACTTTGCTCCAATGGAACCTTGGCTGCGGGAGGGGAAGAGAGACTCAGAAAGGTGGGGGAGAAGGGTGGAGCAGATGGGTACTTCTCCTGTGTGCCCTGGCTGGGAATCAAACCCAGGACTTCCACATGCCGGGTTGATACTCTACTGCTGAGACAACAGGCCAGGGCCTACTCACTTATTTTTACTGAGGACAAATGACTGAGTTTGAAAGAAGCTCCCCAAATCTTTATACACTTGTATAAACGTTTCATGGTTTTAATCTACCTGAAAATTGAAGAATATTGTGCTGAATGATGAAAAGCTCATATTACAGTCACTGTATTTTGAAAGATAACTATGAAGTATTTCTCTTTTAGAAGTAAATTTTATTTTGGAGAGTGTCTCTTGTTTCTTTTGTTTTTGGAAGGAGATAGATTTGGAAGGTTTCTTTCTAGGTCACTGAGTTAGTGTGTTGTTTTGTAAAGCCATCATTTTTTTTTTTTTGCTTCTGTTTTTCCCCTGGTGTATAGATGTATTTTCTGCTAAGACTTCAATAGTGGTGACTTTTAAGACTTACAGGTACTTAAAGGGGTCAAGGAACACTCCTGGGATTGCCAGCAGCAGAGTGCAGCCAGAAATACAATGTAGTAGTTTTGTTCGTCCTTCTGTGTTTTTACACAGAGTGCTGGGAAAACATCTTGGGAAGAAACAGTTTTTCTGTCTTGAATACAATAACAACTCTATGAGGCATGTCCCTTTGTTCTTCAAATATTGTGCTGACAAGCATGGCTCCAATCTTGCTTTGGGATACATTTAATAATATAATATAGTAATTTCAGTAATGTTAATAGTGTCAAATAGACTTTTATTAAGTGACTAGCTTTCCTGGTGGTCCTGCCCTCTCTTTTTTGTTTTCCTTTAAGACTTAACACATTCCAATATTTTTCAAATTGATATATTTCAGAAATACATGGAAAAATATATGCTGAATAAGTTCTGAATATAATGACATACTCATTTTTTTAAACTACTGTATTGAAATGACTACATAAATTAACTAAAAAGAATGAAACAACCTTTTCCTTAAATTCCCATGATTTTTTTTTTAAATTTATTTTTATTTATTCATTTTAGAGAGGAGACACAGAGTGAGAGAGAGAGAGAGAGAGAGAGAGAGAGAGAGAGAGAAAGGGGGAAGGAGCTAGAAGCATCAACTCCCATATGTGCCTTGACCAGACCAGTGCAGGGTTTTGAACTGGCGACCTCAGTGTTCCCAGGTCGACGCTTTATCCACTGCGCCACCACAGGTCAGGCTCTCCCATGATTTTTAATGACATTCCTTTTCACGTAAGTCATCAACTTAACTATAGCTAGAGCTTCAAATTTCTCACAAACAATCAACTACCACTCATGATAGGGAATATGCCTACACAGTGAAGAAATAAAGAAATCAAGGCTGGCATAGCAGTCTTATTTTCTTTCCATGTCTCTTCCAAATAATCTTTTCTGGATTGTGATAAAATTTATACTCAATCTCCCATAGATAATATAACTCCTTACTACACATTTAAAAAATACTAATTAAAACTATTATAACACCTTTAAGGGAAGACATGTTAGCTACATACTGATAATATTCCAGAGTGAATCCCAGCAACTTATATACAGAACTTCCTCCCTCTGTAGCTTCTGGATTTGATTGAACAGTAGGATCTCATAAACCTCAAGCAAGGTAATGCTGATGTAATTATAAATCATGTGTGAAATTCCTGCTAATGCTTTGAAATTCTTGGTATCCAATAACCTTCATTAAAAGAGTGCAACATAATGTGGATTTTTCCCACTGACAGTAAATGGTACACTTTTATGAATATGACAAATCATTTCAACTTGCTAAATGTAGCATTTAAGATTTTTTAATGTTATGTTATATTATGACACAATATGTCATATAAAGTATCATTTCATGTTATAATTGTATAACATATGAAAAATTCCAAAGTCAATAAGTATTCATAGATTGAGTAACATAGACTCACTGAGAAGAATTAAATACTTTCAAGATCGGCATAATGTCACGGGCTTGAATTAGTTCTGTTGTCAAATAACAATTTATTTTCTTGATTTTCTATCTTTGACACAACCCAGTTAATACTTAAAAATATTTACTCTTACTCCCTATTCTATATTCCCTTTAATAGACACTTGTAACTAAGAGACTTAATATTTCACTTCTAAGAATCTTCTTTGCAATTAAAGCAAAACAAAACAAAAGGAACTCAATATAAGATAATCCATTATATTTTTCTATAGTATCTGAAAATGGCTATATTTACTCATAAGGTAATATATTACTCAATATTGAAGCTTATTTCATTTTCTAATTCCATCACCTAAGAAATTTAGAATCTGGCATAATATTGGTTATTATTTTTCAATATTTTTTTAATTAACTTTAATGGGGTGACACCAATAAATCAGGGTACATATGTACAATGAAAACATCTCCAGATTATTTTATCATTCAATTGTGTTGCATACCCATCACCCAAAGTCAAATTGTCCTCTGTCACCTTCTATCTGGTTTTCCCTGTGCCCCTCCCCTTCTCCCTCTCCCACCCTCCCCTCCATCCCCCCACCCTGTAACCACCACACTCTTTTCCATGTCTCATAGTCACACTTTTATGTCCCACCTATGTATGAAATCATGCTGTTCTCAGTTATATTTTTCTGATTTACTTATTTCACTCCGTATAATGTTATCAAGGTACATCCATTTTGTGTAAATGATCCGATGTCATCATTTCTTATGGCTGAGTAGTATTCCATAGTATATATGTACCAAAGCTTTTTAATCCACTCGTCTTCTGACGGACACTTGGGCTGGTTCCAGATCTTCGCTATTGTGAACAATGCTGCCACGAACATGGGGGCGCATTTCTTCTTTTCGAACAGTGCTATGGTGTTCTTAGGGTATATTCCTAAAAGTGGGGTACCGGGTCAAAAGGCAGTTCGACTTTTAATTTTTTGAGGAATCTCCAAACTGTTTTCCACAGTGGCTGCACCAGCCTGCATTCCCACCAGCAGTGCAGAAGGGTTCCCTTTTCTCCGCATCCTCGCCAGCACTTATTCTGTGTTTTGTTGCTGATGAGTGCCATTCTGACTGGTGTGAGGTGATATCTCATTGTGGTTTTAATTTGCATTTCTCTAATGATTAGTGATGTTGAGCATTTTTTCATATGTCTTTTGGCCGTCTGTATGTCTTCTTTGGAGAAATTTCTATTCATTTTTTTTGCCCATTTGTTGATAGGATTGTTTGTCTTCCTGGTGTTGAGTTTTATAAGTTCTTTATAAATTTTGGTTATTAACCCCTTATGAGACGTGTTGTCGAATATGTTCTCCCATTGTGTGGTTTGTCTTTTTATTCTGTTCTTATTGTCTTTAGCTGTGCAAAAACTTTTTAGTTTGATATAGTCCCATTTGTTTATCTGCCTTTTATTTCATTTGCCCGTGGAGATAAATCGGCAAATATATTGCTGCTACAGATGTCGGAAAGCTTGCTGCCTATGTTTTCTTCTAAGATGCTTATGGTTTTATGGCTTATGTTTAAGTCTTTTATCCATTTTGAATTTGTTTTTGTGAATGGTGTAAATCGATGGTCTAGTTTCATTTTTTTCCAGGTAGATGTCCAATTTTCCCAGCACCATTTGTTAAAGAGGCTGTCTTTACTCCATTGTATGTTCTTTCCTCCTTTGTCAAATATCAGTTGTCCATAAAGCTGTGGGTTTATTTCAGGGTTCTCTGTTCTGTTCCATTGATCTATGTGCCTGTTCTTATGCCAGTACCAGGCTGTCTTGATTATAATGGCCTTGTAGTAAACCTTGATATCTGGAAGAGTGATACCTCCTGCTTTATTTTTTCTTTTTAAGATTGCTGAGGCTATTCGTGTTCTTTTTTGGTTCCATATAAATTTTTGGAATATGTGTTCTATATCTTTGAAGTATGTCGTTGGTATTTTAATTGGTATTGCATTGAATTTATAAATTGCTTTGGGTAATATAGACATTTTAATGATGTTTATTCTTCCTAGCCATGAGCACGGTATATGCTTCCACTTGTTTGTATCTTCCTTGATTTCTTTTATCAATGTTTTATAATTTTCCAAGTACAAGTCCTTAACCTCCTTAGTTAAATTTACTCCTAGGTATTTTAATTTTTTGGCTGCAATAGTGAAGAAGATTGTTTCCTTAATTTCTTTTGCTGACAGTTTATTGTTTGTATATAGAAATGCCTCTGATTTCTGAGTATTAATTTTATATCCTGCCACCTTGCTGAATTCATTTATAAGGTCCAGTAGTTTTTTCACTGAGACTTTAGGGTTTTCTATATACAATATTATATCATCTGCAAAAAGTGACAGTTTTACTTTTTCTTTTGCAATTTGGATGCCTTTTATTTCTTCTTCTTGTCTGATTGCTGTAGCTAGGGCTTCCAGAACTATGTTGAATAAGAGTGGTGAAAGGGGGCACCCCTGCCTGGTTCCTAATTTTAAGGGGATTGCTTTTAATTTTTGTCCATTTAGTATGATGTTTGCTGTGGGTTTGTCGTAGATGGCTTTTATTATGTTAAGGAATGTTCCCTGTATTCCCACTTTACTGAGAGTGCTGGATTTTATCAAATGCCATATATATATATATATATATATATATATATATATATATATATATATATTACCTTCAACATTTGGCATGTAGCTTTAAAATTTAGTTAAAATTTCCATTTTAGACCTTTATAAATATGTAACCACTTGAAATTTTATGAAAAGGCATGCATTTATATTATTTAATTTACTGCAATATATGGTATCAAAACCATCTCTTACCCTTAATAGATTCCTAGAAAAAATTATTTACTAAACCACATATCTGATAAGGGTTTAATATTTAAAAAATATAAAGAACTTATACAATTTGATAACAAAGATAAATAATTAAAAAGTGGATAAAGGACCAGAATAGACATTTTCAAAGATGTATGCAAGTCCAACAGGTATACAAAAAGATGCTTAACATCACTAGTCTTCAGAGAAATGTAAATTTAAGCCACAATGAGATATTACCTCATACCTGTTAAATTCGCTATAATCAAAAAGACAAAAGTTAACAAATGCTATTATGGATATGAAGAAATTGGCACTGTTGATGGGATTGTAAATTGGCAAAGCCACTATGAAAAACAGTATGTAGAGGCCTCAAAAAAAATAAAATTAGAATTACTTTAATATCTAGTGATTATACTTCTAAGAATATATCAAAAGGATATTAAAAGAATGACTCAAAAAGATACCTCCACCTTCATGTTCATAGCAACACAATTTACAGTAGCCAAGATATGAAAACCACCTATGTTTTAATGACTGGATGAATGGATAAAGAAGTGATATAGCACATCCATACATACATAACCCCTCCCCCACATACAAACAAATATTATTCAGCTATAAAAAATGAGGAAATCCTACTATATATGATAAGATGAATGTATCTTGAAGGCATCAAGCTAAAAGAAATTAATCAGATTGAGAAAGGCAAATACTAGAAGATTCCACTGATACGTGGAATCCTAAAAACAAAAATATTCATAGGAAAACCATCAGACTTGTGGTTACCAGAGGTGGATGGGAGGGTAAAGGGAAACCTGAGGAGGAGGTCAAAAGGTACAAATTCTTGCTTATAAGATAAATAAGTACTAGGGATGTAGTAATGTACAACATAATAACTATAGTTAATGCTGCATAATATACAGGAAAGTTGTTAGAATTATTTAGTCCTATGAATTCTCACCAAAAGGAGAAAAAAATTTTTTTCTTATCATTGTATCAATGTAAGATTATGAATGTTAGCCAAATCTCCTATGTTAATTATTTCACAACATATGTAAATCAAGCCATAATGCTGTGTGCCTTAAACTTACACAGTAATATATGTTAATTATTTTTTAATAAAAATAGAAATAGCTTCCTATCCTACTGTATCAATTTTACATGTTGCCCATGTGAACTTTCTAAAGATTGAAATTTTGCTTTCCTTTTACTGAAGTCTTCAATGAAATCAATTTTTCCACAAGTATTTTTTGTGTAAATAAAAATATCACTGCATATAAAATTTTAAGATTAGTTTTTATGTTCAAAACATATCTTCTCTAAATCACAAACTTTATAGTGTGCTACATAAAATCTAGTTTCTATATGAGTTGTATATTTGCCAGATATTCTAGGTATATCTGCAAGTAGTGTAATCTACTGATCAATATTCAAGTCATCATATAGTTGCACATACATTTTCATTTAAAAATTAAAAATCATGTCTAGATGTTGACAAAGGCTAAAAAATAGAGAAAAAAAATAAGTTATTTCCAGAAATACTGTGGATGAGAAATTCAGTGAAAGTTTTTTTGTTTTGTTTTGTTATAGGAAGAGAGAGAAAGCAAGAGAGACAGAAACATCAATCTGTTCTGTATGTGCCCTGACTTGGGATCGAATCAGCAACCTCTGGACTTTGGGACGATGCCCTAGCCAACCAAGCTACCGGACCAAGGTAAAAGTTTTCTAATATGTTAAACCTAAACATGAGGAACAAAATATATTTTTAAAAATATATTTTAAAAAATATATTTTAAATGCTATATATGAATAGATAAAATAATTCCCCAGGACCCTCAAATAATTAGATAGTGTAATTCTACAAAAATTATAAAGCTCTATGACTGAAGTTTTTCCTAGAAATATGTGGTTACTCATGCTGAGCAATGATTGATTTTTTATAGGCTGTATACATGTCCTTGCAGGTAAATAAAATATCCCACAAAATATTAGAAACCCTATTCAGATGACATATTAGTAGACAAAGAGAAAAAACAATTGTCTAACAGAGAAAAGCCAATGGTCATACCTCCCTGAAAGGGTACCATCTCTGAGTGAAACTGAAAAGAAACATCTCGGATTCATAAAGAGTTTGGTCCTATATTCATAACATCAATTGGTCCAAAGCCCCTCAAACCAATAATTAGGTTAAGTAGTCCTATTTGGCAATGTTGCCAAAAGCCTGAGAGTTATGAATGTGTATACGAACATCAAAGTATAGAATAATATTCAGAAAGACTTCATATATCAGAATTATAAAATGGATATCTGTGTACTTAATATGATTACAAATGTAGAAGAAGATATTTGAGAAGACAAGCAGGAGGCAATAAAATTTAACTGAATCAAAATATAGAAC
This sequence comes from Rhynchonycteris naso, assembly GCA_037038555.1. NCBI lineage: Eukaryota > Metazoa > Chordata > Mammalia > Chiroptera > Emballonuridae > Rhynchonycteris > Rhynchonycteris naso. Next base: position 24,344,251 of record CM073000.1, read on the forward strand.
TTTTGTAAGTTAAAGATATAATAAGAGAAATCTAATATCTGATTAAATTAAGTAAACTGAAATATTGTATGAGAAATTACACAGATTCCTGAAAATGAGAGAAATAAGTTACTGCATTTAAGAGACCCAGAAAAGAGAATGACAAAATTCAATGTGTTATAACCAATGCTAAGAATAACAGACGGAATAAGAAAAGTTTTGAAATTATAAGAGCTTTTATAATTGATGAAAATAAGCTATCCCACAAATCTAGTAAATCTAAAAATCCAAAGTAGAATGAATAAAAATGAATCTACATTTAGACACTTCATAGTAAAAATAGTAGTCATTGAAGATGAAGAGAAGCTCTTAAAAGCAACCAGACAGAGAATCAGTTGCCCTACAAGGAGAGAGTAGAGTCAAGGCTGACTTCTCAATCACAATAATAGAAGCAAGTAGAGATCTCAACATAATGAGAGAAAATATTTGGTGACATAGAATTTCATATCCAGTGAAAGCATCTTTCAGTTAAAAAAGCAAAATAAAAATATTTTAGATTAAGACTAAGAGAATTAGTATTAACAGAATGACAGAATGGACTTCTAAAGCATGTATGTATTATTATACACAGGAGAATATTTTACCCAAAAAGGTTTTGAAAGCAAGAAAGCATAAGGAAGTCAGAAAATAGGATGGAATAAATATGAAGAAAAATGGAATAAAAACAATAAATTCAATCTTTAAATTTAGGAGTAAACTGAAAAATTACTGGATGTGATTTCAGGGAGATATTGGAATTAAATCATTCTGTGTTTGTTATGTTATATACTAAGAAAGTTTAAAACATTGATAAAGTGTGAAATTTGTTAAGTTTAATGTAATATATGGAGATCTGAATTTATCAGCTCAAATAATCTTTAAATTATTAGAATTGGTAAGAAGTTTCATAATATTGATGCAGATGATATTAATATACAAACTTTAATTAGTATATGTTCAATAAAATTAAACATTTAGAGTAGTTACATTAATAATTTAAAAATTCATCATGTATTAAATCAACAAGAATATATGACACCTAAGCATAAAAGATGTAAAAGACATAGAACAACATAAAATGTCAAGGATGATCCAAATATATAGAGAAATATGCCAGGCACAAGGATAGGGAACTCAACTTGGTAGAGATGTTAATTCCTTTCCAAATAATGTATAAATTCAATTTATATCAAGGAAAATAGGACCAAAGAAATCTAAAATGTTCTTGAGTAAGAAAGAGCCTGTATGACTAGATATCAGGATTTATTAAAAAGCTATGAAAAAAGTTGATGTAAAGTTGATGATAAAAAATGAAAGTTGATGTAAGCTGTGAAAATTGGTGATAAAAAAATCAACCCTAAATCTTTTTTACGTACCACACATAAATCTGCTCCGAGTGAACTAATGTGGAAGGAAAACCAATATCATTTTTAAAAGAAAAGTTTTGAAAGATTTTCATTACCTCAGAATAGGAAATAATTTCTTATATAAAACATAAAACTCTCATTTCTGTAAAAGAAAAACTGATCAATTCTACCACATTCAAAAAATAACCTATATTCAGAAACCATCATTAAAAAATAGTGATAAAATGAACCACCAACCAGGGAATGATTGAAAAAACAAATAAAAATGACAAAAGTGTTAATACCTAAAATATATAAAGAACCTGACAAGTAAATGCAAAAGACAATCCAATAGAAAAACAGTCAAAATCATGCAAGTATTCCCAAAGGAAAACAATAGCAATAACCAATAAATACATAAAAATAGAACAAATCTCATTAGTGATCCTTAAAACGCAAATTAAAACTACAATAAAATTTGAGTTCATATTTGATTAGTTGGTAAGAATATGGAGTAATAAGGACTGTAATAACATAGTAGGTAATTTAGTGTATCTGCTTAGAACAGTTTAACTCAGGAAGTTGAACATTGTCATTCCCAATGGCTCAGCACCAAGAAGCTAGTGCAAGAATGTTTGTAAGATTACTTTTCATGAATGCAAAAAAATGAAAGGATATCCAGTGTTTATAAACAACAAAATGGATATTTAAAGTCAGGTATATTTATTAGTGAAAATAAACAAGGTATAGGTACAGCATAAATAAGCTTTAAACTGAAGAATATGCATAGTCTGACTCCCTCTTTATAAAGTTTAAAAATAACAAAATAAACCAATTCAACATTTTGAGATACATGTATAAGTGATAAAAGGAAGGACTGAGCAAAAGAGAAGAACACAACAACTCAAAGACACAGCCAATAGTGTGGAGACTGCAGGGTGGGGCTGAGGGAAGGTGGAGGAGGGTATGTGTATGGGGGGCCAAGAGGGGAGGGATGCAGACTTGACTGGGGGTGGTGAACACCCATACAGTGTACAGATGATGTGTTGTAGAATTGTGCACCTGAAACCAGTATAATTATGTTAACCATTGTCACCCCAATAAATTCAATAAAAAGAAAAATATAGCAAAGTGATGATTATCATTTAGTTCAGGACCTTCTATTTAGGGGATAATGGAATATATGATTGGAAATGGATGCATAGGGGCTTTCAACTTTTAATCTGTGTGTTTTATGTGTTCTTATTTTCTGACTATTATTGTATGCATTAATGATATAAAGTCTTAAAGGCATATAACTTTTTACAGCAATAAAGAATAAAGAATGCAACTATTAGGATAATGAGATAGTAGCATTTATAATTTTTAGAAACATCCTTTGATTATACACCATTGTGCTTATATTAAATACCAGAAGAACTGAATGACTTGTTAAATAATTTTTGGATAAGAAATAGTATCTACATTCATTATATCTATACACAAAAATAACTTTAATAATAAGTGCTGAGAAGTAATTTTGTATAAGAAATATAATAACTGACATTCTTTTTTTTATAAAAGTGCCTTTTTAGAACACTTGTCAACATTGTAAAGAAATTTTTACTGATTAAACAGAATAGTTAGCAGCACAAACATAAAAGTAGTATCTAATTTAGAACAAGAATTAGTTGATATTACTTTGACTCATTTTTCCAACCAAACCAGTAATATATTTTCTAATCAGTAAGTAGTCAATATTTGCTTAGGTCCCTCCTTGTTCTTTGTATCTCCGCCACAACATAGATTCTGGTAGAGAAAGCTGTGTCTTACACAGCTCAACATAGATGAGAAGCTGAGCAATTCATCTAAGTGCATCTGAAAGCTCTCAGTGGTAAGAGTCAAGCAGATCTAAAGGAGCACATATGCATAACAGAGGACACTAGGTGGAGTTAACCTGGATGTAAGGAGCCCAGCCTCAATCTGGGAATCTAGTTGGGGCTCTGATGCCATGGTTTAAAACCCTCCTGGGATTTCTTATCTCTGACCACCCCCGGCAAGGGATCAACATCTCTTTCCAACTGTCTGGCTAGACTAATAAAAGTCATTCGTTTAACTGACTTTTTATCTATACAATATTTGAAAATATCCTACATAGTAAATAAAGTAAAATAAACGCTTACAATCTAGCAGAAGACATAGGCAAGTATATAATTAGCTACATAAAAAGCAGATTGAACAAAATGTCGCTTTTTAAGGTGTTAGTTAAGGAATGGTGATGCGAATACTGAGTTGGAAACCTGAAAGTTTTTGTAAATCCCATAATACATTGAGTGTGTGTGTGTGTGTGTGTGTGTGTGTGTGTGTGTGTGTGTGTGTATGTTTGAAAGGTAGGAAGAATTATATACAGAGTAAAGTCAGGGAGATGTGAGATCACATATGTTTTGAGATAGAAAACAGACCGGGCTGAAGCTAAGGCTTATACACACAGTATCCAGAAGAAAATGAAGGAGGAAGTCAAACTTGGTCATGAACACCCAGTTCCAGGGTACATAAAAACACCGTTTTGTATATGCAAGTTACAGGTGCCAGTAAGTGAAGTCCTTTTCCTGTATCACCAGACCTCACTCTTGCCTGAAGGTGATGCTCTTCAGAAAACTGTACAATCTACACTGTCAAGACCATCCAGCCTTAACTCGGAGAAATCGGTTGCAATTGCATCTCTATAACTTCCTGTCCTTCACAAACCAGGAGCCCTGAACAAGCAACTTTCCACATTTCCATGAAATACTGCATCTATACTTTTATTTTAGTCATGACTATAGCCTGCCATCAAAATCAAGATGCTAACAGGCATCAAATAGGACGTTCCACCCTCTCTAGTCAACTTAATAGTTATGTTCCTCTCCATTAGTTATTTCTATTAGTACCTTATTTCTGTAGGCAAACTAGCTTATTTGGTTGTACCTCTACAAAATTAAATTATAATACTTTATTATGTTTATTTACTATTGTTTTTGTTATTTGTCTCATGATTCTGACTTTTCCTGCTGATCTTCTGTGAGATTGAGGTAATCTTAAAAGACTCAGGTTTTATTCCCCTCAGATGAAAAACAATGAATGACAGCGGGGAAGCTGTTATTTATTTATTTGTTGCTCTACATGGAGTATCCTAGAGCAGGAGTAGCTGACAAATAAATGACCCACTTGAAAGATGAGGTTTTGTAACCCGTTTCAATTTCTCAGTATATGGCTTCAGAACCATTACCTTGAAATTCAGTTGTTTCCTCTCTGCCTTACTGATTGCAGAAGTCCCTAAGTGGCCTGAATGTCAAATCTAAGGTGCTAAATTTTATAACAAGATCAATTTCCACCGCATTTTTACCAACAAATACATTTTTAAAGGATTCATTAAATGTGAGTCTATCTGAAGCACGATGGCTAACAGGTTCTTTCAGAAGAAAACAAGCAGTGCACTTGTGTGAATATTTATCTGACAGTCGCTTACAATGCTAGATTATTACAAATGGCCAGGACATAGCACTACCAGTGAGTTGACACTTGGGAATTTATCATCAGAAGTAGGTAGCTTTATAGAATGTTGGTATTACTGTACATACATTCTTCTAAAAAAATAAGGATCCAAGCTCATTTATCATTTAGTAAGACACTCACTTACACAATACCTCCGTCACCCAGCCTTCATAGCTTCGCTGAAAATGAGATTGTTTTCTTTAATGGTATTCAGCTGTTGCTGTGAGCAATTTAGAAGTGTGCTGCATCACATATATATCTGTGAATTAAAAGGGCAGGAAGGGCTGGAAATAAAAATAATCTTACGCAAACCACCCTCTCTGAGAACTAATGAATTTAATTTGATACCATTTTATGGAATGTTCTGTTCTTTCTTTTTGGCATACAGTTCCTTCTAGAAAAGAAGCAGCCTCAGCTAATTCACATAAGCTAAAATTATAGGGTCTCCTTTCAGTCACCATTGCAGAAGATAAGTTCTTTATTAATTTGATTCTGATATCTGTCATGAATAAATACAAAACATAATGATGCTACACATTAGGCCAGAGGTCAGCAAGCTATAGGTGTCGGTCAGATGTGGCCCGACCACCTGCTTTTTATAAGTAAAGTCTGATTGGACCATAGTCACTCTCATTCATTCATGTAATGTGTGTTGCTAATTTTGTGTTACAGTTGCAAAGTCGAATACTCGTAACAGCAACTGTACTTACCCCAAAGCCAAAAAATGTTTACTTTCAGACCTTTTACAGGAAATGTTTGCTGACTTCTGTATTGCACCAGCAGTCTCTTATACTCTAGGTGTCTTGGTTCCCATCTGGCTAAAGGATTGAAGGAACAGGAGGAAAGGGAGGAAGCCAGAGGAATGGAAATGCCTATTCCAATTTCTCACTTTATGAGTGCTTCAGAACCATTACCTTGAAATTCCGTTGTTCCCTCTCCACCTTACTGATTGCTGAAATCCCTGAGTGGCCTGAATTGTCAAATCTAAGGTGCTAAATTTTATAACAAGATCAATTTCTACAACATTTTTACCAACAAATACATTAGACTAGACAATATATTTTGGGATATATACAATTCCACAATTTGTATAGAGTAGCTTTTGTTTTTATTTGTACTGGGGTGATATTGCCTAATAAAGTTATTTAGGTTTCAGTTGTACTCTTCTACAATACATGGAGTATCTTTTAAATGTTTGTCTAGGAGTAGAAACAGAAAATTCAACTGCGGCTACAGGGTAGAAGAAGAGAGGGGCTTAGTAGTCAGAAAGTTCTGATTTCTCTTCCTCTGCCTCTTCTGCATTGCATTTGGGCCTTGCACCTTCCTCCTCTGCCTCAGGCCCTGTCGCTTCCCTCAGGGGATTACAGATCACCCACACCTATACTGTTCCCCAGGGGATATAGACAGAGAAGTAACTTCTGACCGATAATGAAGGTAAAACTAAGAAAACAAAACAAAACAAGAACCTGAGTTCCTCACTATTATGCAACAGGGGCAAGGGTTAAAATTGCCTTTGACAGATGGGTGTCTATAAAAAAACTCACTGTGTTATAGTGATATGCTTAAAACATCTATTTAGAAAGCAGTTCAAGCATTTGGATGAAAAGAAATCTGTAGTCATGATCTGACTACATTACATCATTTTACATATAGTAAAAAAATAAAAATTGTTTTGCCCTTCTAAATCTCCTTTTTAAGTATCATTTAAAGATTGTGGTTTTCATGAACAATTGTGTAAAATCTTTCCTTAACTGAAGTTTTTATTACAGTGTAGATAAATTGGAAAATAAGATCTACAATAAAAAGAAGTGAGATAAAATAAATAATATTGAGGGTGGGGGGATGCGGGAGTGTGGGTCAAAGGTACCAACTCCAACCCAGAAGATAAATAGGATCTAGTGTACAGCATGATGACTAAAACAATACTGTATTATGTACTTGAAGATTGTTGATAACAGATATTAAATGTTATCAACACATACAAATCATAATTATAAGGGGATAGAAGTGTTAACTAACCTTATTGTGGTAAAAATTTGTGATATATACATGTATCTAATCATCAGATTGCATACCTTATAGTTACATATTATATGTCAATAATATCTCAGTAAAGCTGAACAAAACTAGCTTTGATATATGTAATTTTTTTTAAAAAACCACCTATAGTAAACTATTTTCAAACCCTCAAAAAATAATATTGAATAACATTCAATTTCTAGATTACTTAAAATGTTTTGCACAGCTTAAATTCGTTAATTAGTTCCAGTGTTTGGTCTAATTTATTGTAACTTCAATAATGTTTCCCATAGTTCCCTCTGCTCTATTTTAGTCCTTTTGAGATTACTGCAGATGCTTTCTTTCCTGGGCACTTCTTGCTTCTGGTGACTGCCCGCCACAGTTGCATGGGCGTGCACAGCCACATTAATCCTGGAATAACTCGAAAATGCTTAACCAGTCCTCACTATCACTGTAATCACTAAATTCTCATTCAGGCATTTTTTTTTTACACAGGTCATTTTATTATTTTCTCCTAATTTGTCTACCAAGGTTCTACCTCTTGTTTTTTGTTTGTTTGTTTGTTTTAAGTACTTTATTTATTTATTTATTTATATTATTCATTTTAGAGAGAGGAGAAAGAGAGAGAGAGGGGGAAGGGGGGGAGGATCAGAAAGCATCAACTCCCATATGTGCCTTGACCAGACAAACCCGGGGTTTCGAACTGGCGACCTCAGTGTTCTAGGTTGACGCTTTACCTACTGTGCCAGCACAGGTGAGGCTCTACCTCTTGTTTTTATATGTTCACTCTAGTCCAGGTGGATTCACTTGGTGGTTCCTTTTAGTGCTTTACTCCTGCTTTCCCATTGGTATCATTTGCAACTAACTGTCCAAATGGTATTTTTGCTAGTTTCCCATAGGGAGCAGAACAGGGTGGATTGAAGCCTGGCAGTTTGGTATGAAATCCCAGTTTTTCTGCTGGTTACATGGATGATGTTGGCTTGCTACTCAATCCCTCCCTGAATGTAAGCTTTTGTATCTAAGAAAGTAATAGTACTTAACTCATAGAGTTGCCAATGGGATAACTTAAGCCTATGCATGTTCAAGACTTAGACAAGCACCTGCATGTTTTAAATACTACACTGTTATAGCTTAGACATTATGAGCTCTGCCCTGGAAACCTAACTCATGAATACTAGCTCTGCTGCTTGCCAGTTAGGTAGTTTTGGGTATATCACTTAACCTCGTTAAAGTCCACTGTAAAATGAGAATAATACCACCATAATAAGTTACTGTAATAATTGGAGTGCTTGTAATGAAGGTGAAGAACTTTTCAGAGGACTCCTCTAGACTGCTGGGTACAGGTGAGCCCTGTTCTCAAAAGTAGCTGATAGTGACCATGTAACACTAAAGGACTTGTTTTTGTGTTTATTTGTTTTTTTGTTCTTTTAAGTGATTAGACTTTTAATGCATTAAAAACAAAACAAACAATTTGGTCTGAAACTAGTATTTCATGAGTTCCCACCAGAAGCCAGGGCAGTCTTTGGGTAGTGGAGGGGAAAGGAGGAAAGTATAGAAAGACAAATGAGACACAGGCCTGGTCTCAGAGCTGTTCACAGTCCACACTCCAGTGTGGAAGGCATGTATTTGTGTAGTTGTGCACAAATAATGGTAAGGACAAGAAATGTGTTCTCACAATTTACTTGTTCAATATGCTATCAGAATGCTGTCCTGCTTATCGTAAGTACTTAATTATATCAGTTGCTTCTATTATCAGTATCATTGTTATTATTACTATTGTTGGGTATTGAGCAGATAAAATATATTATGCTTACTTTGTTAAAGATGGCGCTGCCCACATAGAAGCCCGTCGCCCAGGTGATGATATATATTAGTTGTGCTTCTTGCTTGGGATGGGCGTGATTGGATTAATGTGTGTTGGGGGAGGGCTTTTGCGCCAAAAGGTTTTAAAAGGAAGAGAGATCACATTGTTTGGGGGAAGAGTGATTATGTTCTAGGAGGAGAGCAGAGAGGAGAGCTGATAAAGGTCACATAAAGGACAGGAGAAGCAACCAAGATGGCGGAGTGCTAAAGGAGAAGCTAGTTTGTGCAGAGTTTGTGCAAAGAGAAGGAGATGAGAAACAATAGAGGTGAATAAGACTGGTGAGCCAGAAACCTTTCATTCTAGGAAACTCCGATAAGTCAGTGGCTTTGGGAGCGAATGGAAAGGGAAGTGTTTTCCCACTGTGTGCATTTCTTGCCCAACAGGTACAAGCTAGGATTAAAGCTAATGGCCCACCAGTTCTTGGCTTTGTTGTTTCATTACCATCTGTCCGAATTAAATGGAAACCTGCATGGGCCAGGTGGCTGTGGCTACTGGCTTTACATTGGGGTCTTGAATACTTTTAATATTCTAGACTTCCAAATGATAGGGGAACCCAAAATTAGAAATTTGGTTTCAGTAATAGTAGCTTTTCAGTTGCAATGACTAGGAGGTATGTAAGGGTTAGAAAATAGTTAATCTGTTTGCTAGTCTCTCTTAATGGCTCTCTGGCCTTTACTTTGAAATATAGCAAAAAGTTTACCTTTGCAGGAATGTCAGAGTAAGCTTATATGGGGAGGGACCTGACAATTAGGGGAGTTTAAATCACAGTGGTTGTTTATAAAAGCCTAGCCACAGGATTTAGTGTGAAAAGTCAAGGCCTATAAATTAACTATAAACTTAGTTCACCAATCTTAAATCTTTATTTTGTATCCTAGGAAAACAGAGAGTCTTTTCACAAATAATTCCCAGAGGCAAGAGGTTCCAGAGTAGCCAGGTCCCAGTTGGGCTGTTCCTGGGGGACACCTGACCCTGGCTGTCTTGAAGATGGACCAGACACCAGACAGGACCATGCTGATTAGGCCTGTGCTACATCAGAAGAACTTGCAGAGGAGATGTTTCTGCAGCTTAGCCCCCACCTCCTGAACATTGTTACATGACTAACTGCATGGACTTTTCCCTTATTTTTCTTTTCCCCTGAACCCTATAAAACTGCTAGCACCAAGAGAGTGTTAAGGCAGCTTTGTAGACAGGACTCCCCTGTCTTCCAGGGTATCAATATTTCTCTATTAAAGACACTCTTATATACTCAGTCCAGTTCGTCTCTTTTGATTGGCTGAATGCGACAAGCTGCCCTGAATCTGGCTCGTTCTGGTAACATAAAGAATTTTAGTGTACATCTTAACTGGTCTATTTGTACTACTATAAAGTTAAAAATTATCGGTTGCTTTTTCCCTAACTAATCAGTTCTCAGCCTTTCTGAGTGGAAGCAAGAAAACTGAAAGTATTACAGTTATGTTTAGTTTCGTGGGATTTCCAGCAGGTGTCGTAAGTACTTTAAGACAGTTTCTAAGGTAGGTCAGAAAAAAAACCAGTGTATATCTGACAATGAAGTCCTTAGTCCACTTCACAAATTATACTCTGCACTGAACTTGTGAGGGTTTTTGTCCAGGTGTGTTATCTGTTGCCCTTTTAAAGCAGAAACATTTCCTTTGACATGTTTGTTTCTGAGAAGCTGTTAATTTTGAAGACATCTGTCTGGTTCTGCTATCAGACAGGTGACTGACACATTTATCTAATTTTTTGATCCCCAAATTTCTTAAAGAGAAAACAAGGCTTATGCTTCTTACCCTATATTATTGTTATGAGATTATGTATGTTAAAATCCTAACATACAATACACATCTATTTAAGGTGGCCATTTTTTTAAAATCTCTCATAGTCTCTTCCTGTGTAAATTGGCATAATATGGAATGGGCATTCAAATACATGTTGAGCTGAATCAAATAAGATAATAGATTTTAACAGATTAAGAATTATAAAGTTGCTTCTAACTGCAGTGGCTATATAAATTTAGAATTTCTTCCCCTCATTTGCTTGTTTACTTGATTTTTATTCTTGGGTCAAGTCTCACTTGAAGTGAAACACAGTTAACTGTAAGTAAGCTCATAAAACTAAAGTACTTATTTCATCTTCTCAAAATATTATGTCTATAAAATTAAAAAGTTGGAATTTTATTCTTTAGGCAAACTATTTTATTCTTTAGGAGAACTAATCTAAATTTAACATTTGAAAAAAATCAAAGAAAGAACCTAAAGCTGACTTCTAGGTTTTTGAGGTTCAACTAAACAGAGGTAGAAAAATCAGGAAGAACCAACCCTACTATGCGAGATGTGATGACTGGTTTAGTCGCATGGGAGTTACAAGGGAAACACTTTGAAGAGAGAGTCCACAAAGAATTAGAGGCTGTGGAATTAGGGGAGTCAAGGTTTAAGACAGAATGAAAGCTGAAAATGTGGTTTTATGATAGCCTTGTAAGAAGCTTAGAATAGAAAAAAGGGAAATAATACTGGGTCAAAACTGTTAGTTTGGGAAGAAATTTTCATGGAGATAGTTTCTGGGAGGAAGGCAATTTGGTAGATTGATTTTGGGATGACAGCTGCAGCCTAATTTACATGTAAAGACAACCATTATCTGTTGTCTAAATTTTAAGAGTATATTTTCTTATATAAAAGAAAATCTTAAATGAGACATATATGAAGAAAATATATTTTTGTTTCAAGTAGTTAGATCTTTATATGTATAATTAATTTCTATATATAATGTGTTGCTTAAAATGCTTTAACTTACACTTGGAATGTACAACAAAAGAGACATATTTGCTGAAAATCTGGTTTCAAACGAAGGTGTCAGTTCCTGCTTAATGCGTAAGTACTCTTTTAGCTACTAAATCCCCAGAGATAGCTCCTGAAACATTTTCCTACCTCTAGGTTGGTTATGTTTGCTACAGTACAGTAAACTATTATCCTGCTTATATATTTTGCTTTTTATAATTATTTGTTTCTTTGAGAGTATAACTAAAAAAATTGTGTATGAGTTTAAGTGTGAATGTGTATGTGTTGAAGTGTGTATGTGTGTGTGTGTGTGTGTGTGTGTGTGTGAGTGTGTGTGTATCTGCTATATGACCTGTGGGCTACTTTAGATTAAAGATACCATAACAAGAGAAATCTGGGTCTCATAAAACTCTCTGGTAGATTTGCTTGGAACTGAGGGCTCAAACATTTTCATACGTCATTTTCTTTGTCTACTCCTGTAAATTTTAGAAAAACTCAGTTCACCATGGATTCCAGATGAATAACCTGGTTACTCAGAAGACACATGAGTAAATGCATTTATGCCCCACCCCCTGGTCTCCTTATAATATCCATTTAAAAAGCATGTAGGGAAAGTCAGGAGACCAGGGAGTGACCTTGCCAGATGTATGACTTTAATTCAGTCATCATTCTCTGAACCTTAATTTCTTTTTATTTATTGTTTTGACAGAAACACAGAAAGAGGAACAGATAGGAAAAGACATACAGGAAGGGATGAAAAACATCAATTTTTTTGTTGCAGCACCTTAGTTGTTCATTGGTTGCTTTCTCATATGTACCTTGACTAGGGGGCTAAAGCAGAAGGAGTGACCCTTTGCTCAAGCCAGTGACCTCAAGCTCAAGCCAGCAATGTTGGGGCTTCAAGCCAGCAACCAGGGGATCATGTCAATGATCCCACGCTCAAGCCAGTGACCTTATACTCAAGCTGGTGAGCCCATGCTCAAGCTGCACTAGTCTGTGCTTAAGCAGGCAACCTCGGGGTTTTGAACTTGGGTCCTCCGCATCCCAGTCTGATGCTCTATCGACTGCTCCACCACCTGGTCAGGCTGAACCTTAATTTCTTTAATATTAAAATAGTGGACTGGATAAGCCCTTTGTTACATCCAAATGTGTATGACGGTCTTTTGTATTTAGGAAATTCTACATAAATGATGGAGCATGGTAGGTGAAGTACACTAAATTAAATTTAATTCTTTTTAAATATGTGGGACACACTGGGAAACCAGGAAGGAGGCTGTGATGAATGTCAGCATGAGAGTCAGTGTACTGGGAATTCTGAAGTTGTAAGTTATCAGCTGTGACTGTGACCAGAAGAGGTTTTGGTGTGGTGCAACCATGTGTCTTGTACAACTGCCCAGTGGCTTGGCTAAGGATGCCTCTTCATCTGTAAGCTTAGTTAATTTGATTTGTCTATTTGTAGAAATCTGTTATGCTGTATTTCTCCTAGAATTTCACCAGCATAAAAATGGTACAACATTAACTGCCAGAATTTGGGTCCCAACCAATCAAATCTGAGTTTTGATCAAGCAGAATGGACACCAACTGGTACTGTTTTTGTGCTGAATAGATGGGTGCTGGATACCAGTTACTATTTTGGCTGGTTATTTATTATTCTGCAAAGGCATAAATTCCAGCTATATTATTTAATAAAAAAATATCGCAACATAAGTGGCCACCAGAAAACACAACATGGGCTGATATGACAGTGAAAGGTGTTGGCTTTCATTTTCCAATGTTAATCCAGTGCTGAAGGATGGGAAGAACAGTAAAAGCAAAATCTCTATCACTCTATAGGATACGCAATCCCCATGACTCACATTATGTGCGTTAGTCTTAAATTTCTTCTTACACCAAGAACAGAAAATATCTTGGGCTTATTCATCAGGGCAGAGAAGAAGATAGAAAAGACCACCTGCAGAAACAAATCGGTCATCCTCCAGCATGCTAAACCTCAGTCCAGCACTCACACTGGTTGCTTCTGCAGCTCTCCAGTTCTGTGGGCACCCATGACTGTGTAAAACAGAGAACGACTCACTTTCTATGGATGCTTCTAAGTCAGAGGGTCTGCAGAAGAGTAAATGAAAATATTATACATAAAGGAAGATGAAGAAATTAAATCCCATTAACGTATATTCTTTATTTTGTTTCTAAGAAATACGAGGCCGAAAGGTTCCGCAAGGGTCCTTCCTGTGTCCCTTCTCTGCTGAATTGATTCATAATATGGCTTCATATAAAGGGAAAGTACAGTTTCCCATCCTCAATTATGAGACATTTTCTTAATTCAAATATTGGATTAAAAGTAATCGCAAAGAATATTTGTAACTGTAACTTCCCAGTATAGGCCTTTAGCTAGTAAGACATCACAAAAAATAATCACAAAGATCTATGACTGATGGAAAATTTAGCAGCTACCATTTTCCAATGAATAAGGAATCCAGAAGGGAAGAAGGCCAACATCTAGACAAGGACTCCATCCTATTTAACCATTCCTATTTGACTTTTTGCAAAAGCTACCGACAATCTAACAAGCTAGGCAAATTGTATTTAAGTTTCACATGCTAGAAAATAATAAGGGTGGTGTTAGCAAAACATGTAGAATAATGCTTTTCAAACAGCAATAAATAAACAAATATGTAAATTTTAGGATTCCTGGGTATGGCTTGTCACCCTGTACAATATTTTAATTTTTTTGTGGGGATATATTCATTAAAATCATAGTGTACTCAAATGAAAAAAATGATGTAAAAACTATTCACTTGTACCCAGCAAACTTTTTAAGAACATTCCTATAAAAATAAAGGCTCAATTCATTTTCATTATTAATCCTTAGGCCATGTGTATGAGCTAAAGATAGAAAATAATATAACCCAAAATATAATTATAATGTTAAAAACAAAAGGATGGTAGATTTCCCTAAGGCTTAGGTACCAGTTTCTGACAGTGTTGCCACAGCTGTCCTCCCCATCTCTGTAACGTGCTGCAGAAGCATCATGGCACTTTCCCCCCAGCAGTGTCTAGAGGAACCTCTAAAGTACTTTATAATCTATTCTATCAGCTAACTGTTATCTCCAAAAGGTACAGAAAGGAAACCTATTTCATCCTGTAAGTGTTACAAAAGATATTAGTCATCACAGTAATTATAAGATACAGCTCTGGCTACAATCTTTAGTGTTGTGGCCAATAACAATACCTGCATCTGTTCTCAAATGACTTAACAATCTAAGACATAATGCCAGAAGAAGGATGGTTTAGTTCAGCTTCAACTTCAGAAGAAAATGCGCACAAGCTTAAAAGATAGCATTTAGATTTGGCGGAAACAATGTCATATTTTAATAGCATTTAAAAACCACTCATTTTCTATGAAGGTTTGGACTACAGTAGAATCACCTATTCTATAGTTTCAAAAATAATTTTTTTTATCAACCTCACATGTTTTGGTTATTTTAAATATTAGTTACATTTCATAAGACAAAAACACTATGATGCACACATACTAGTAAATTATTCTCTACTGAGAGGAGCACATGAAACTAAAAAAAGAATAAGAAAATGTTTAATCAAATTAAATCAATTGGATACAAATATCCAATTGTGAAACTCTAATAAAAATCTCCCTTTATTGGGTGAAGGCTCTTCTTGGTTATGATGCAGAAAATGATCACCTGTGGCTCCTCTCAAAGTACATCATGGATCAGGCTCATAATCTTTCCTTCCACAAAAATGGCACAAGAATTGATTTCAATTATCACTTAATATTTATTTCCCTCTCCTGTCAAAATAATCTTCCATACACATGAAATTGAAGGTTGGCTGAACTCATTTATGAAAATTTAAGGACTATTGATTTACCAGTGAATTTTCTAGTTTCCTCATTGCTACTGGAAGGGTGCCTCCGAGTGTGAATTAGATAATAAGATGGGCTGGAATGTCAATAGGCTTAGTTAAGACGGATGGAAAGAAAAGCTTCTCAAAACTTTGTCAAAATGAATTTTATAAATTAGGTTAATATGATTGATGATACTTGGTCAAAAAGGCTCATGAAGCATCGAACCCACATCTCTTCTTGCTTTGTTGCACCCCCCTACAACTCTTTAATATCTGAGTATTAATCATCGGGGAAAAGATGGGGTAATTTAAAAATAAATTGGATCTACATCTTTGGAAACTAAAAACTATTTTGTGCACCTGAGGGGTTTTATTTTTGGTTATTTTTTTGTCATGCTACACCAACTTATAAATAATAAGAGACTGCAGAAGCTAATATTGATGTTGCTAGTTTATGTGTTTAGGGTGTGATGTTCTGACGTTCACTTGTAGAAGGTATGTGCCTTTACCTGCACTTTTAATTCTGCCATACAACCTTGTTAAAAAGACAGCATCAACTTTTACTTACTGACAGCACCAACATGGTTATAACTAAGTACAGCAGGACAGTACTGGAAAGAAACTAAGGTTATATAGTCAATATTTTCTTTAAATAATACCCTACCCCACTCCTCCAGCCCTTCATACAGGGTGAGGCAAAAGTAGGTTGAGAGTTGTGAGTACGTGAAGCACAGTGTGTATTCTTGTATTATTTATTAATTAGCATATTGTTTTTCTATACAATCAACTGTAAACCTACTTTTGTCCCACTCTGTATATGCATATAATGTCTCTCTACCAATGCCATTTGTGGGTTCAACTCAATTACTCTTACCAAGTACTTAGAACTGCAGCAAATACATTTGAAAACCATTTTCTGCCTTTAGGATGTTTAATGTTGTAACTGGAATGAAATACCAAAAATTACTTCTAATGGTAGAGTAAGATAATAGTCCTTATACAGCAATTACATGTTATATGTTAATTGTTAGACTAATTTTGGTCTTTCCCATTAGATGGCACACTTTTGAGAGTAGAGATAGTGTCTCTTCAACCAGTTTTTCTATTTCCAGAACTTAGTTTCTGGAGGTATTGAGTTTTCCACAGTAGGAGGTATTCATATAGGGACTGGGAGATATCATAAATATTACTAAGAGGATTTAAACACTGACTAGTGGTCTGGATGGAGGGCCTGAGGGACAAAAGATCCGTTTATATGTGTGTCAGTTCTCTGTGAGACAAATACTATATAAAATATATTAAAGTGACAAAGATACAGAAGCTTTGAGGACAGAAAACTGAATGCAAGTGTCAGTTCCAAGCTTCAGTTTCTTCATCTATTAAAATAGCTCATCAGTAACTAGTGAATTAATATATGGTGATCACAACCTAGTAGGTATTCAACAGTTTAAATTTTAATTTACTTTTTTTGAATACATTATCAGTTGTAGAGCTGATCAGGTTCATATTTTGTGGTGTAAGAGATTTTTTGAAATTTACTCTTTGCCTCTGGGCAGTTGGCTCAGTGGACAGAGTGTTAGTCCTATTATACGGATGTTCTGGGTTTGATACCCTGTCAGGGCACACAGGAGAAGTGACCATCTGCTTCATTCCCCCATCCTCTCCCCTTTTTATTTCTCTTCCTCTCTTGCAGCCAGTGGCTTGACTGGTTCAAGCATCAGCCCTTGGCACTGAGGATAGCTCAGTTGGTCCTAGTAAGTCAGCCTCAGGTGCTAATTATAGTTCAGCTGATTAGAGCATCGGTGCTAAATGGGGGTTGCCGAGTAGGTCCCTGCTGGGTGCATGTGCTAGTCTGTCTCACTATCTCCTCTCCTCTCACTTATAACAAATAAATAAATAAACGTACTCTTCAATTCCCTAAATAATCTCCTTCAATCAACATGATGGATCTGTAAAATGTAAATGATACTCTTAGCAGACTTTCAATGAAAAGATAGCTTTAAGTTATTTAGAGTCTGGATTAGGATGTGTAACAAAATAAAATTCACATTTTTTAGATGCAGCAAACACTAATGATGGTTTTAAATAGCAATCTCATTTACAGTAAGATGTTTCTTGTCAGATAAGCTGCAAGGAGTGTATTTGATCACCTATATACATTGTATGTGGTCAGAAATTTAATGCTGAGACTCAGCAGGGACAAAGGAAAGTCTGAAGAGTAAATGGTCTTGTAGCGCCATTTTTAATAAAGGGAACCTTTTCTAAGAAATTTTATCTAAAAGCTAAGAACTCCTTGAGATTTTCACCAATAACTCAGCATGGTACTATTATTTTGTTATTGAGACACTTAAACTTTGCTTTTCTTACCCCTTACAGAGAAACCAATAGTTTAAAATTAGAGCCCAGTAGTGGCTCTTGAGTGTTAATCAGGCTTGGTACTGAGACTTCAAAAATTGTGGTAAGCAGCTTACGAGCCATGTGTTAAATTTTATTCATAATCATTGGGTGGTTTATAGAAAAAAGAATTAAAATATAACATACGACAGGTTTTAAATTTGAAAAAAAAAAAAGAAAAGAAAAGAAAAGAAAAAAAACAGTTATCTCCTGACCGATCCTCTGGTGGCTCAGTGGATAAACAATCAACCTGGAGTGCTGAGGTCACCAGATAGAACCCCGGGCTTGCCTAGTCAGGGTACATATGAGAAGTAACTACTATAAGTTGATGCTTCCTGCACTCTCTCTCTCTCTCTCTCTCTCTCTCTCTCTCTCTCTCTTTCTCTCTCCTCTCTATAAAATCAATAAATAAAATATTTTAAAAAATCAGCTATCTACTTTTTCCTGTTAACAGTATGCTATTACAGACTTATTTTGGGATATCTGCCAACTTCACAGTATTTTTTCCTCTGGAAACTAGTGTCTCCTCATGTCAACCTGGGAGTTAGGTCCATAATACCCATGCTCATATTTTGTGAACTCCACACCTCCCATCCCTACTTCACTGGTGATTGATGAGTAGTAGATACTAGACCTCATTTTCAGAAACTCTCATGCCTTTGTCATAGCTGACTCACTAGTTAGTGCCAGACACCTGAGAAGCATGAGGAAACAGGAGTCTCCCATCTGGGGATCTATATTAGGGCTGAGAGACAGCCGGTCGGTCAGTATATGTAAGTGATGAGAGCTGGACATGTAAATGTGACGTCATAGGGCGGACATATCTCACCATGTGCTGAACCAGGTTGATCAGAGAAGCCCAAACATCCAGTTTGTTGACTAAAATCGAATGGAGACATATATGCAGAGAAAACAGAAATGAAATATGGGTAGAAATTCTTGATAGTTTTCTAGTTCTTCTGTCCAGACCTTTCTAAGGTCTGATGACATTCTTAATACTGAACTGCATGCATGAGCTTATATTCATATAATAACCCTCCTCCAGGTGTGTTTGTTCGTTTGTTTACTTATTTATTTGCTACTAAAAGAAGATAAAATTGCTCCTATTTGTAATCAGCCAACTAATTCACAAAGGTAGATAAAGGTGATCTTTATGGGTCCATAGCTTATTCCAGAGAGAAATTAAAGAATATTTCACATGATAACATTTTATATAATAATTTAACTGAATGGCTATAATATCCTAGGATATAATTTCTAATTATATATATGTATTATATACATATTATAATATTTCTAATATCAATGCAGTGTTGTGAGGCTGACACTGTTAGGCTCATTATATAGAAGGGAAATCCAAGCCCCAAAGTGTTTATAAATTATTTTTACAGTGGCTGACACAGCTAGAATGTAAATCAGGATGCTACTGTCTGCCTCCAAAGTCTGGTGTTGGTCCCCCAGCAGCACAACAGATTTCCTGAAGGCCAACACCTTCAATAGCACCACAAGCTAAACTTTTCAATCCCCCATGGTATTCCTTCTTTCAGTACATGATGCCTCAATTTACCCCAGTTGTGCAAGTCAAGGTTCAGTTCAACCTTCATCTCACAAAAACTCCACAAAATTATCCTTACTCCCCTTCCACATCCTACATCTATAAAGTCATGGTGCACTTTTGACCGGTCACAGGAGAACAACAAAAGACAATAGAAATGTGAAATCTGCACCAAATAAAAGGAAAACCCTTCCAGTTTATGTAGGATGGTGTGGCAGTATGTGCGCATGCGCAGATGATGACGTAACACCGTATATACAGCGGAGCAGCCCACGGTCATGCCAGTTGAGATGTGGACGGTACAGAGGAAAGTTCAGTGTGTTCTGTGGCTCGCTAAATTCGAATCCATGACCAAAGTGCAATGTGAATATCAGCGCGTTTATAACGAAGCACTACCACACAGGATAAGATTGTGTTTAGTGATGAGGCGACCTTCCATATCTGTGGACATGTTCATCGCCATAACATCTGAATATGGGTTGTTGAACATCCTCATGCCTACATTGAGTATGAACGTAACACCCCTAAAGTGAACGTGTGGTGTGGCCTGATGCATGA
This sequence comes from Rhynchonycteris naso, assembly GCA_037038555.1. NCBI lineage: Eukaryota > Metazoa > Chordata > Mammalia > Chiroptera > Emballonuridae > Rhynchonycteris > Rhynchonycteris naso. Next base: position 24,364,153 of record CM073000.1, read on the forward strand.
TAAGACAATAGGCCCATTTTTTTTCGTGGAGCAGTCTGTGATGGCAAACACCTATCTTGACATGTTGGAATTGTATGCAGTGCCACAATTTCCAGAAGGTGTCATCTTTCAACAGGACGGTGCTCCTCTACAGTACGCCACCATTGTTCATGAGTTTCTGCATAGAACATTCCCCGGCGGTGGATAGGCAGGAGTTCTGTCAATCCATGGCCACCACGATCCCCAGATCAGATGCCCTTAGACTTTTACTTTTGGGGTTATGTGAAGCAACATGTGTACATTGAACATATCAATGACATTAATCACTTAAAACAGAGAATCACAGATCTTATTTACTCTGTTACACCAGACGTCTTTACCCATGTGTGGCAAGAACTTCACTATAGTTTGGATGTGTGTAGGGCAACAAATGAAGCCCACATCGAACTGCACTGAATAGGTATGAAACTGGGAGAGTTTTCCTTTTATTTCGTGCAGATTTCTTATTTCTATCATCTTTTGTTGCTTTCCTGTGACCGGTCAAAAGTGCACCATGACATTACAGACACACTGTATTTCACCATCAAACCTTAACAGATCATTTAAGCAGTGCAGTCAGAATCTAACCTCTTCCCAGCCCCCACCCTGAAGCTATCACATTGTCTGAGGGAGATTTTGCAACGAGTTACTCACCAGTCTCCCTGTTTCTACTCTTGCGCCCATTCCCACCCCATATTCTTTCTGTTCTCCACGATGCAAGCAGTATAAACCTTTGAAAACATAAATCTGATCAAGTAACTTTCCTGCCCAGAACTTTCCAAAAGCAACATTAATTGGTCTGTCCATCACGTGACCTTGTCTACTGCCTCCCCCTCACAATCTGCTTAAGCTTTAATGCTCTCTTTGCCAACAACACAAATATTCCAAGCAGATTCTATTTCCGGGCATTTATGTCATCTGTTAACTTCACCAGGGATGTTTTTTATAGAGGTAGCCATTTGGTCTAGACTCTTGCATCGTGTAAGCATTGCTGCAGTCTCCACTTCAGGCTCTCCCCAACTGCCCATTTTATGATAGCGCCTTCCCTCCACCTCTCTCCAGAGCCCTTTTCTCCACTTGGCATGGCTTTATTGATTTTTTACATTTGTCTGTTTTCTTTCTCCTTCCACTAAAATGTAAGCTTTATGAAAGCAGATATTGAGTCTTTGTTCATTAAGACATCTCCAGAATCTTGGAGAGGAACAGTGCCTGAAATAAGACAGAGACTCAGAAATAATTGAGTGAATAAATAATAGGGATAGGATGCTTTAAAATCGAAGTATAAAAGAAAAATTAAGATTACATGTATTTACACATTTACTTTGACTAACTGTAAGAACTGGCCTCCTCCTAGATTTCTGCTTTCAGAATATAGCCTTTCCCATCCAGCCTTCTATGAACTCTTTATGCTTTTGTGGCTTACTCATATTTGTCTTATATTCCATGATTTGTTCACTGAAAATTGGAATGCAAGTGAAAGGCTACAATGTTTTGCCAATATTGTTCATTTTCATGGTGCCCATGTATGCCCTATAAATTTTTTGATTAATAACAGTGTTGACCACTATTACCTGAACAGTTTTTCTCTCTCTTAATTTTTGAAATGAAGATCTGTTTAAGCCTCTCTTTGAAGATAAAAATATCATAGTGGCAATATACATAAAGATGGCAGAGATAAAGAGGTTCTTCAGAGATGAGAAATGATCCCATCATTCCTGTTTTGGTTTGTAATTTATTAATTTAACAAGGACTTATTTTGTACATGCTATGTCTCAGGGATGAGATGGTGGAACCAAGAATCAGTTCTGCTTCCTGACCTGTGGGCTCATTTACAGGGTGGACTATGCTTTCTGCTTCTGATTTCAAATTTTCCAGATTGTCTAACCTTTCAAATACTGAAACCTGATGTTATATAAAAGATACTTCAGATGAACACATTTCCCCCCTTTCAGGAGAAATGGAATTGTAACAATTTTCTTCACTCTTGCAGATATTAGTTTCCCATTAAAGCAGTAACATTATTTCTAATAACTAACATACTTCTAAGCAATATATTTTTAGTGACACTTATCAATCATGTTCACTTAATTGTAGAATTTAGTTTTATTTGGTTATTAACCAGTCCATAGGAAATTTATATGATTTGATTGCCCAGCATGTGACAGTAAGTGTCTTTGAAGCGTTTATACTTAATGAGTAATCATTCACAGAGGAAATTTAGAACAGCATGTATGTGGGTGGTTGAATGAAACAAACACTTAGTCAATGGCAAAATTAATCTGTTTCATAGGATGATAATCTGGCTTGCATCAATTCAACTTAACATTTACAGTGGACTTACTATGGTTACACAAGTGAATAGAAAACTACGCCTTTTTACAACTTTCACAATTGAGCAGGGAAAATGAGTACGGGGACTAGAATACATAGTGATCTGTGGAACATTAATAACCTGGATTAAGGTTCAAGGGGTCTATCAAGTGACACTGTGAATGCAAAGGGAGGAGAATGGTTATAAACCCTGCATTTCTTCTGTGCATTCTACTTCCTTTAATTCTTCATATCTACCAATCTCACATCTTTCACATAATGAAAGACAGAGTAAGGATATTTAAATGAAGGTCAGTTACATGGTTATACATTATTACTAAATCTTATAAAGTTTATAATCTAATTACATTATATTTGCCAAACATTTCTGACTGAGTTTTAGGCTAACCTTTATCATATCTCAGGAGAAGTTTCTGAATATATGACAATTTAAATTACGTTCACAATTATTTCCATTTTGAAATTGATTGAGTGTTCTAAAAATAAGAAAACCTCAGGATAATTTGATTCTTAAAATGCAAGCTATTTAACTGCTACTGACAACAATCACAGCACCTATAAAATGAAAGCTTTTCTCAAAATGCTATTGTTTAAATTCTATTGCAAATGACGTTCACTTTCTGCAACAAACATCATCGGCTCTATTTGTGATACATTATATATATATATGATTTTGAGGACTAGTTTTGTTACTCAATTACTTTAACTCTTCCTAGCAACCGCTTTGTCGAGGGTACTTACGTATTCTTCATAAGCCTCATGGGCTGGAGGAGGGGGTGCCCTGTATCCTGGCACTGTTGTTGTCCCCCGGGCTCGTGGGGTAGGAACGCCTCTTGCTACGGGGGGCACTGGAAGAGCCCCACGGGTCACAGTGGTCCCTCGAGGAGTGAGAACACCTCGTCCAGGTGGTGGTGGAGGAGGAATGGCACCCCCACGACCCCTAGGAAAAACAAGATGTACAGAAGAAAAACAAGTGAGAAGAGAAAGGGACTAAAACAGATAAAACTTCCATCTTATAGTCTCCATACAATAGGAAGAAACGAAATTTATTTCTGCATATCTTTGTATATGTGTCTGTGTCCAATTGAAATTCTTTAGAATGTAAAGTACTTTTTAACCTCCACAGTAGAATACATTTTGTAAATACTAGTTATGACTTAGTTGTGAAAACCATGTAAATACTTTTTTTTTTTTTATAAAACTAAAACAAACAAACCAAACAAAAATCAACTGTAGGGCAAATAAGTTTGTAAAATCTGTATTTTCTGGTTTTGCTCACTTTTATTGTTAAAAATGGTGCTGCCACATGTGTGGCCCTCACTCAGGTGATACGGTTAATTACCTTCATGCATGGGAAGGGGCTTGGTTATACTAATGTGTGCCTGAGGAGGGATTTTTCGCACTGAAATGTTTTAAAAGGAGGAGCGAGGAGGCCATTTTGGAGAGAGGCCACCTGGTTGCAGAGAGGCTACATGGTTGTGGAGAGAGAAGCAGCAAGATGGAGGTGTGGAGATGAGGAAAAGGAGGTAGCTTAGGCTAGTGGGGACTTTGATTCTAGGAAAAACCAGAGAGATTCTCCTGTGTGTGAAACTGGAGAACATGTGAATGGGTTTGAGTGCCTGTGTGTTTGGTTTTTACTCATTGGCCAGTACGAGTCAGGAATAAAGGTAATGGCCCACCATTTCTTAGCTCCATTGTTTCTCTACAATCTATCTGAATTCAATAGGACCCTGCATGTGCCAGGGGGCGGCTGCGACTGCCACAGCTACTGGCTTTACACTGACCCATTCTCATTTTATTTCAACATGCCAAGAAGACCTAAATGAGAGCATTGTCTAATATCTGACTCCTTGGACCATCTATGAAACTGAGTTGCTCAATGTCAATGTCTCCTTCATGCTGATGATACTGGCAGTAATGTGCAAAGTTGTCATTTACCAAAATAAAAAAAATCTGTCTGCACTTCAATCCTTAGTAAAATGTGAAACTCTAACCATGGTGATACCATTCTGTTTATTACAGCAGCTGAAGCTTGAGGTCACTTGAAATCATAACTCACTGTCACTGATTTATTATCATGTATGTAATCAACTGAACTAATATAATTTATTTTCCTCTGGTAACTATGATGCTAGTGACATGCTTTAGGACTTGTAATAAAAAAAATAGACTAAATACTCTGTACTACAGTGCTTGACACAAAAGTAACTTGTACTAAAACCCCAAGATCAAATGAATGCAGCCAACTTTCATGGTCTTCTGAGGCCTTTGGAAAAGTTGAGTGTTTGTTTGAAGTCTTTGGGAAGAAACATGGTTATTTCACTTTTTATTATGTCTAAAAGGCTGGCCTCCAGAAAGTACTGCTTTCAGCAGGAACACTAAGGCGTTGGGAGAGATAATGATCTTTGGGATGTCAACAATCATCCTGGCTGCACCCACCGATGGGGAATGTAGGTTATGCTTTTTGCTATGAATAGCAGGCAGCTGGCTCTTGCTTGCTTGCAGAAAATAAGCTTTTACAAGCAAACAGTAAGAATGCTTGTAAAGCTTTTAAAAGTTTTAAATAAATTACAGAGTTGATGAATATAGAATTATCAGAGAACTTATTGTGAGTCTAGAGTATAGAGAATGCTCTCCTAGTCTAGGGAGAAGCTGGAAACCAAAAGACCCAAGAAGGCCAGCTGCCTACTTCAAGCACAACGTAGCTGAGGAGGCAATATTCTACATTATCACAATAATACAATATTCTATATTATCATGGTAATATAAAAACATGGCTATAAGAAAGGATGTAAAGACCAATATCACCTTCACCTTCACTGGGCCAAGCACATACCTGCTTCCTCATAAGTAGGGTGAGCATATTTCTAGGTTTGGCCAGATTTTTCTGATTTACAACCATTTTTCCTAGCTTCCTGTTCAGTTTAGCATTTTAACACACCCAAAAGTGTTCACCTGTGACTAGTAAATTATATGTCACTAACTTTTAACTACATTCATAAGTCCTGGGTATACCACTGAATAACCACAGGTGAGTATTAAACTCCCTGGGCCAGAGGTGGATTTCTTCCCCCTGATGAGTCAAATCAGATTACTGAATCTGTAAAAATTCTTCCTGTTTTAAAATTTTATGATCCTTGCATCAAATCTAATATCTCATTCTATTCCTTCATCAACTGTCTCCAAGGTGCAGCCCCAGCAAACCTGTCTCCAGAATCTGACTCACTGCATCCTTTCTCTGGAATTATTAACCCCATGTCTCTCTTCTCCAATTCAGCTCAAGATTCACGTCTCCTATTTTAGGATATGACCCTGGCTGAATCCACACTATAATATCCTTTCCTTTATTTTTCTGACTTAGGGGACTGGATGAAAAAGGCAAAGGGATTCAGACACACAAATTGGTAGTTATAAAATAGTCATGGGGATGTAAAGTGCAGCATAGGGAATATAGTCAGTAATAGTGTAATAACCAAGTATCATGCTAGGTGTGTACAGGAAATATTGGGGGAAACATTTTATAAGGTATAAAATTGTCTAATCTCTCTGCAATTCATCCAAAACCAATACAAAATAATACTGAATGTAAACTGTATTTTAAAAATAAAAAAATTTAAGAATATAATCTAGGTATCAGTGTTACTACTTTGATTGAAATACTCTTGACTGTGCTTACCACGGCCTACCAATTTCAAAATCTACTGGACTCACTTAGCGTCATCATTCTACCACAACCCCACAGTTATACTAATTCCCGTGGACACCTATCTGCAAAATGCCTTCTTTGGACTTTATGGCTCTGCTTTTCTTCACATTTCCTCCCTCCTCTCTCTTACTCTTCAACCTCCTTCTCTATTCCTACCCCCACCCCCCAGAATATGGGCATCCCTATTTTCTGTCCTCTATTCTCCTTCCTTTTCTCGTGGTGTCCCGTGCAGTCCCTAACTCTAATGGTGGCTATTATCTGTTTCCTTCCTAACACATGCCATATCTTGGATTATGGGCCTTACATCAGAGGTTCCTTAACTTGTGTGCAGTAGGTTATAGTTACCTGATGACCTTTGAAAGATTCCAAATTTCTGACCATACCCCAAGTCAATTAAGTCGTATCTGTAGCCAGGAAGTCCTCAGTCATTCCAATAGGCAGACCATTTTGGAAAGTCCTGCCTTATATGCACCATCTAATTTGAAAATGTTAACAAACTTGCTATGTCACCATTTATAAGCTATTTTAAAGGTTGAGTACCAAGGCACAGAAAGTACAAGTCACCTGCCAAAGGTCAAGCTAACACATCAAAAGAGCTAGGATAAATTATAGGAATAATTATAGTCTTCATTTAACTTGGGTATCCATCTAATTTTATTTGATATAATAATTTCTAATCAGACTAGATATCACAGATTTATCCTTGTCTTGGACCCTGTTTCTTCTCCAACATCTAATGAAGCATTAATTCCTATAAATTCTAATCTCTAATCTAGTTCTTTATTTCTACAATCTAAGTGGTGTTTACTTTTCTTTTGGAGAATGGCTTGCCTTCTCACTGGCTTGTCTGCCATGAGTCAGTGTTGCTGTCCTCCTTGTCTATCCTGTTATCTATCAACCACAGTGATGACTGAGTAGCCTTTTTTCAGAAACGAGAATTATTATTGCCCTCTTTAATAAACTCCATCAGGTCTATGTACTAATTCTCATTATGGTAAACAAAAACCTTCAAAATGTTCCCCTCATGTTTCATTTTCCACTGGTTGCTCTTACTCAGCATGTAGTGGTAATGTCTGTTAGAACTGTCATATCTTAATTCTTCACTTATGTAATATAAATTATTATACAGGTACTATGTATGTGATGCTTTGTTTTCTACTATGTATGTGTTATCAGAGAATTAGTTTTCATAGATGTTAACTGAAACATATATTTCTTTAGTTAAATAAATTTTCAATACATTATCATAGAAGTATAAAAATATTTCAAGGTACCATCCTTTTTGAAAACGTGTAAGTGACTAACAATAAAGTCATGATTTCATAAACAGTTCAAATTACCATTAACATTAACTTATGTTTACAAGGGCTCTCTGATCAACATGATTTTCTTTTTTGAGCTGTTTCCTTATTCCCTTGTATTTGTAGATATATTTCATCATGTGGTTTGAAATAAAAGACAACAGAGTTCTGCACAAATTATTTTCATTAATGTTATTATATATTAAAAATATTAATACAGCATTAAAAGTATGGTTTAATTTTCAAAATCAATTTTATTACATATGCAATTATAAGACCTATTGGGTTATCTATAAGATCTATGGAATATTAAAAAACAAAAGCTTTCAGTCAAATTTTTAAAGATAATTAAAATCTAGACCATAATATACTATACTTTACTAAATCATTAGAGATTAAAATCACAGTACAAAATTTTAGTGAAATAAAAATCTTATATGTTTCACCCAAATATTGCAAATGTAATATTACATTAAGCAATGTTAATAACAAAATAAAATTTACTAAAACAATGATTTTATAATCTCAAATGCAGGTTAATATAATATTTTAAAAAGTGATCCCAATTTTAAAGAACATAGAATTAGAAAATGTTTTTGTCTTCTCCGTAGAGATAAATTGTTTTTCTTTTTTAACTATAAGAGCAACAAGTTCATGATTTAGGCCACATGATCTCATCATTTTAAGACACCTGTTATGTCATTTCACAACCCATCATGATGAGGTCAGCACCATACACTGTTTCATAAAAGACAAATTACAAAAAGGGTATGTCCATAAAAAAGCTGTCACATTAACTTTTAGCAATAAACAAATATTTCTAGATATCATTAAAGAGCTCTGCTTTTATTTTTTTAAATATAAAAATGTAAAATAAGCTCTAGAACATTTCAGAAGTGTTTCTTTAAGTCAAATGCAATTTCAATAATTGCCACATTTCACCTTTAGAGAACTATCGCCTTTGTATTCTATTTGGAAATTTGTTGTTCTTAATTATTTTTCTGGTAACTTCAAAACTGTTTGAGGTATTTATGATTTAAATATTAAAATAGTGGTCTTTTGATTGTGCCAACTGAAAATATCTGGAGTATTATTAACAAATAACTTGAATCATAAAAGTATGTTAGAATCTCTCAAGATGATTTCTATGCAATATATGAAATGATATTCTAGATCTATGTCTTTCAGAGATTTGAAAGACAACTAAAATAGGGTGAGAGAATGACAGAATTACAGTTTCTGTGTGTGAAGGCTATAGTACTTTTTACTTGACTTCTTAACAAACAAATGCTTTCTGTTGAAAGTTTGACAAATTCAGAATCCTACTAAACACATCCTTTCTGATGATCAAAGACATTGCAAAGTCAAATGTAACTAAACTTTAAGTACTCTTACCATCTGCCAAGCAAGAAGTATGCTTCTGTATTTCTTTATTGGTGATATATATATAAAATCTATCTATCATCTATCACTCTATCATCTATCTATCAATCATCATCACCTATCTCTATACATAGATGGCAAGACCATGTCAATTCAAGGGCCATGTAAGACAGGAAAATTTATAACTTCATCTTTACACAAGGTGATTCTGGTTCAAAAACATGTGATTGTATCATCTGCATGCCTTAAGCCTGGGGATAGAAACAAAAAATAGAAAGATTCAGGTTTGCTCCTCTTATTTTCTTAGGATAGTAGTTAAGAACTCAAACTGTGAATTCTGAATCAAAATACCTGTATGACATTGGGAAAATTTTTTACATCTTTCTGTACCTCAAGTTATTATCGGTATATTCTTTTTAACATGAGTATAGAGGATTTGAGAAGTTAGGTTGTGCAAGTTCTCATGTTGCCCTATAAGCATCCATTTTACTGTTCTGTGGAGGTGCTGCTTGTTGTTGCTGATGTTGGTGCTTATTCCTTGCTGTTATCATGCCACAGAGAAAGCCAGCAAAACATTGCTCTCTTTACTGGCTGTTAATTTCCTTAAGTAAAAACCAATATACCTTGAAGGCGTTGTGGGGGCTATTCTGATACCGCGGCCTCTGATACCTCTGCCTCGACCAGAGTCTTCTGAGCCATTTAAGTACGATAATTCACGTAGTTGCTCCTGACGAATTTCATCATTATAGTCCTAGAAGGCAAAAACATGACAGATGAGTTAAAAGATGGACATGGGGTTCTTGGAGCTTAACAAACACAGTAAGAAAGGAAATCTTGCATTTATTTTCTGGAGCCTTGTATATAAAAATTCAAAAAGAAGTAAAAAAAAAAAGGGTATATACTTTAAATTCTTCTTTTTACATAAAGAAATTGAGGTTGTTTATTTTTCAAGGAAGTAAGTACTTAGCAGGAAATCAGATAACTTTTGTGGGGATATCACTTGATGTGTTAGCTCAAAAGGGAAAACAGCAATATAGAGTAAGTTCCTGAAATGGCAGGGTTATGACTGCCCACAAAAGAGTCAATGAAAAACAACTGGAATGACTGCATGGGATTCATATAACTTCTGATGTATAAACCAAAAAGGGGCAATCTCAAGGTCCAAAGTAGATAGGATCATGTGTTAAAAATAATTTAAAAATTTGCATATAATAGGGGACACTTTCAGACACTTGGGGAGCTATGTCAATCCAACCTAACAAATCAATGGGCAATGTGTAAAAATAAGAAATATTCTGTATTCTAGCATTGGACTGACAGAGAGGTAGTGATAGCAGTAATAAACAGAGATTCAGTCAAAAGCAGGAGGACTACCTGTCTCCTTCATCAATGTGACGATGAATCAGTCATTTCAATACAACCAAAGAGTGGATTTGAGACACTAAAGATGAATGCTATTTTCAAAAAATCAAGTGTTAGTCTTACATGTTCCTCCTGGTACTAATACACACATGCACCTGGTTAAACAGTACAAAACTATGTAATTGGTTATTTTTACTGATTAGTGGAAATTTAGTCCTGTCCCAAGCATTTGTGAGTTTATTGGGTCCACACCAAATGGTCCTTGTTATTTGGCTTCAAAAATATTCATGCTTCTAAAATGTCCCTCGGTTCAAATAGTCCATACTGTTTATTTATATTTTTGCCTTACAAAATTTGCACATAAAATGTTATCATTTTTTACCGGTCTAATAATTTTGTTGCAGCTGTAGTGTCAATAATAATCCTTCTTATTTAGGAAATCCCCACTGGTAATGGCTCATGGGATTAGGGACATGGATTAAGGTCAAATCTTGCACAACAGAATTTATTTTAACGATGAGTATTGAGGAAGTGTCCCACAGTTATAGAAATGCTCAGAGGACAACAGGTTGAGGAGAGTCTCACGACGCATGGCAGGGTGATATGTCAGCATACATCAAAGACAGATCTTTTGGGTGTGGACCAAATGTCTCCATGGATTTTTTTGATAGGACCACATTTCTTGCAAGGGTTTTTGCCAAATTGTCCATCAGATTAAATTAGCTCTCTTAGTAAACATATAATTAAGTGAAATCAATCTAGTAAATTTTCTAGTGTTGAGAAGAGGTCTAAGAATTAGGACTAGCAATGTTTGCAAAAGTGAGCTAACAGAAATGATGTTTGAAAACTTAGTTGTGGGATTAAAAATCAAGTCCATTATCTCATCAAATGATGCCAGTTCAAAAAGAAAAATTAAATAAGACTACATCAAACTAAAAAGTTTTGTACAGCAAGGAAACCATCAACACAACAAAAAAACAACCTACTGAATGGAAGAAGATATTCATCGGTGATACCAATGGGAAGGGATTAATATCCAAAATTTGTAAAGAACAATACAATGGCACACACACACACACACACACACACACATTTAAAAATGGGCAGAGGATCTGAACAGACACTTCTCCAAAGAGGACAAACAGATGGTTAAAAAGATGTTCAATATGAGTAATCATCAGGGAAATGCAAATAAAATCACAATGAGATAATACCCACAATTGTCAGGATAGCTATCATCAATAAATCCACAAACAAATGTTGGTGAGGATGTGGAGAAAGGGAACCCTTATGTACTATTGGAAGGAATGCAGATTAGTGCAGCCACTATGAAAAACAGTATAAAGGGCCCTCAAAAAATTAAAAGTGAAACTGCCTTATTATGATGTGCTGCCATGTCTGCATATATATCTAAATAAAACTCAAAACACTATTTTTAAAGGAATACATGCACCCCTATGTTCATTGAAGTGTTATTTAAAATAGCCAAGATTTGGAAGCAAGCCAAATGCCCAACAGTAGATGAGTAGACAAAAAAGTGACACACACACAGACACACACTCATAACAGAATATTACCATTTATGACAGCATGAATAAACCTAAACAATATTATGCTAAGTAAAATAATGCAGTCAGAGAAAGACAAACAACATATGATTTCACCTATAAGAATCTAATGAACAAATTAAACAAGCAAAACTGAAACAGACTCACCAATACAAAGAACAAACTAATGATTGCCAGAGGAGAAGGACTGGATGAAAAAGGTAAAGGGATTAGGAAGCCCAAGTTGGTAGTTACAAAATAGTCATGAGGATGTGTAAGGTAGAGTAGGGGGAATATAGTCAATAACATTGTAATAACTAAGTACAGTGCTAGGTGGGTGCGGGAACTATGGAGGGCACTACTTTGTAAAGTATATAATTTTCTAAACACCATGCTGTAGATTTGAAAATAATGCAAGATAACATGGAATGTAAACTGTCATTGAAAAATAAAATTTAAAATATAATATTAGTTTAGCTCTGTTTATATATGTGATAATGACATTAAATAAAACTGTGCAGACTCACCCATATACCTTTGCCTAAAAAATGGCATGGTTGCCTTCAGCTTACAAAGATTTCTAATGCACAGCTACAAAAGCTGCCTTGATTACAAGCAAAACACTTGTCACTCCAGTATTTTATTTTCTTATTTTTAACATGTATCTTTTATATTTATTCTCTTAAGTACCTGGTTATAATAATAATGTGCTCAATAACACAGTTGGCTGATAAAAAGCAATCCAGTAGAAAATTACAGTTTTTAACCAGTCATATGTTATTCAATTTCTACTCTGAATTTTCACATTCAAGCAACAACCAAGCTAAAGAAAAAAAAATGTCTAGTATTTTATTAGGATCAGGAAACATGATAAATTACTACTTCTGAGTGAAATGACCAACAACCATCAAAATGAAAAAATCCATCATTTTCTCATGTAATATCTTAATAAGACAGGGGATCTTTACAGCTTTTTGTCTAGGGAAAGCCAATGAACTCTGAGAGTCCTTATAAATTATTACAAATGTACATATTTTTATCTGATCAGGCAGTGGTGCAGTAGATAGAGCATTGAACTGGGACACAGAGGACCCAGGTTTGAAACTCTGAGGTTGCTGGCTTGAACACAGGCTCATCTGGTTTGAGCAAGGCTCATCAACTTGAGTGCGGGTCACTGGCTTGAGCATGGGATCATAGATAAAAACCCATGGTTGTTAGTTTGAGACCAAAGGTCATGGGTTTGAAGCCCAAGGTCTCTGGCTTGAGCCCAAGGTTGCTGGCTTGAGCAAGGATTCACTCGCTCTGCTGTATCCCCCCAGTCAAGGTACATATGGAAAAGCAATCAATGAACAAGCAATCAAGGAACAACTATTGTAAGATGCTGCAAGAAAGAATTGATGCTTCTCATCTTGCTCCCTTCCTATCTGTCTGTCTCTATCTGTCTCTCTCTCTGATTCTCTCTCTGTCTCTGTCAAAAAATAATAAAAAATAAAAAAAAGTACAGATTTTCATTGTTGGCAACATTGCTGGTTGAGATAAAAATTAACAAATTGTAGACAAATTCAATGTATGTGAACATTTTAGAGTATATATATTTTAAGTCAGAATCAGAAAGTATAATAATATGGGTGGAGTCTAGTCATTGTATAATCATAAAAAATTTCTCTTTAATGTCATTGTCCCAGGAAAGTTGGGGATCTTCCCTCTCTTTCCTTGGGGACAGATATCATAGTGTGGGGGTTCTCCAGGCTTGCTTGGCTTGCTCCTTATTTTTCTGTCACAGAGCGTGTTCCCTAATAAAACGCTTACATGTTTAACCCAACTTGTTATTTGCTTCTTGGAGAATACAAACTAACATCTGGAGTGCTGATAAAATCAAGTTTCTAATCCTACTAAGCTGAGAGTTTTGGTAAGTCTGTTAATATTAATGCTGGTGGAGCCTATGGCACTAGGCCAGTGATGGGAAATCTTTTGAGCTTGGTGTGTCAAAATTCGCCAAAAAACTGAGCATAACTTGGGTAGTGTGTCACTTTGAGATAAACAGCCTAACTGGAAGTCCCAGAACTAGATGCTCTTTGCCAGAGTTCTGTTGTTTTGGCCTATAGACCTCCAGCACAGAGTGTCTACACTAGAGCAAATGTTTTATCCTCGGCTACTGCACCTGCCCGTGCAAAAGCCAAGGATGTAACGTCCTTCTTGGCATGCGGCCCCATACTTCTCTGGTATGCGATGCGGGCGCGTGTCATCGAAAATGGCTACATGTGTCAGTGCTGACATGCGTGTCATAGGTTCGCCATCATGGCATTAGCATATTTCAATTAAATTGAAATACTTGCCATTCTCCTCCTTAAACATGATTATGTACAGATCAAATATAAAACTAATTACTGATTATCAAAAAGGGGTATAATGAGTCACAGAGTGGGAAACACAAAGCATATTTTGGGCAGGAATTAGAATAACACGGTTGGTGCAGATGAACTGTGGAACAATGAAAATTTCAGTGTATGTACATATGTGTTGTTGGGTAAGAGAGCTAGAATAATGGAAACCACAAGAAATGTGAATGTAGGAGTGGGAAGTAAAGGTATGACTGGCAAAAGTAGGAACAAAAAAAGGTTTTTTGATCATATATGACTAGAATTATAATGACACATTTGCTAGAGGAAAAGGAATAAAGAAAAAGTTTGGGGGTCAAGAACTTATATTTGATCTTTATCATTCTAAGTTTAAAATGTCAAAGAGATATCAAGGGTTATCTTAGAAATTCAAATCTGTGTTAGTGAGTAAATTTGAATGTCATCTTCACATATTTGTAATAATTGAAGCACAGAGATTGCCTAAGAGCATACTAAAATAACACTGACAGAAATTTTCTAATCATACTTGTAATGCAAGTTTTTATAACTGAAGATAATCAAGTGACTTATTAATTGCAATATTTGGATTACTAAATGTTAAATGATCAGACCTTTTAATAAATAATAAACTCAAGTTTTTTGAATTGGACAACCAAACTATATATATATATATATATATATATATATATATATATATATATATATATATATAAAATCACTGTATTTATGTTACAAATAGAGAAGGTTTTTTAAATGCTTAAATGTAGGAATAGTTAAACTCTAAATATTCACTAGACTAAATATATCCTGTGTATCATTTTTATAACATAAATACAGTGTTCTAAACACTAAAATCTGTAATTTTTTAGAGTTTATTTCCAGTCCTTCAATAAGCACAGGTATAATTTTGAATTAATCTTTCATAGCTAATACCTGAGCCTAGTTGAGTTAGACCAGAGGTCCCCAAACTATTGCCTGTGGCCACCTGTAGCCATTTATCCGCCTCCGCCACACTTCTGGAAGGAGCACCTCTTTCATTGGTGGTCAGTGTATGGAGTACTGTATGTGGCGGCCCTCCAATGGTCTGAAGGACAGTGAACTGGCCCCCTGTGTAAAAAGTTTGGGGACCCCTGAGACCATTCGGATATTGAACATTTGTTACATGCTGCAGTAAAGCTTCCGTTATATAAAATTTTTAAATATACCAGCAAACAAAATATGGCAAGTTTTTCTTGTAAATGTTATCTTACTAGAAATATACCATATATTATTTTTTGTCTAGTATAGATTTCTAAAATTGTGGAGTTATAAAAAATGTGCATGAATGGATGGTTATAGTTTTTTGGCATTTTAATTTTTATGTTAAATTTGCTAACATATATTCACTGAAATGTGAAAGTATAAGTTCACAAGTAGTAGTAATAATAAAAATCAGTATTTGATATTATTTTAGTATTATTTTATTTTTTAATTTAATATTAAGAGACCCTTGAGGAACAGAGAGATAAATAATCAGCTGGAATATTCCAAAATTAGAAAAATTAGACCTATCCATATATTATGATAATGTTCTTGTCAAAAAAATAAATCATATTGGTCCTGCTGGTTGACTCAGTGGTAGAGTGTCAGTCTAGTATGTGGATGTCTCAGGTTTGATTCCCGGTCAGAGTACACAGGACAAGTGACCATGTGCTTTTCCACCCTTCCATCCCTCTCCTTCTCTAGCCATGGCTCGATTGGTTTGAATGCATCGAGCCCATGCACTGAGGATAGCTCTGTGGAGCTTGTGCCTGAGGTTTTGAAAATAGCTCTGTTGGGAGCATGGCCCAAGAAGATGGGTAGATCATTGGCCTCAGACGAGTTTTGCTGGGTAGATCTTGTTTGGAGCTCATGTGAAAGTCTGTCTTTCTATCCCCCCCCTTCTTACTTGGAAAAAAAGAAAAAAAGAAAACTTATGGAAAATTTTGTTATTATTTTAGATAAGATTCCAAATTACTGAGATTCCACACTTCAAATACTAAAGAATATTTTACTACTTTGAGGTACATTACAGTAAATAAACATATGCAGGCTAAAATCATTCCTTGACTTGCAAGTTAAGTTACAAAGTTGCTTTAAAATATGCTGATTGATACAACACTTTGATTTCAGAAAAAGGCAATTTAAATAAGTAATAGGGAACCTTTAAATGATTTGATCAAGACCTAAATAACACAAGCATATCATACAAAGACATTTAATAAACTGATCCAATTTTAATTTTCCTGTAATATTTAAAAATTTTGGGGGTTTTTTGCTATATCAAAATCAGTTTTTAAAATTTGCTATCTTGAAATCATCCCAAAGATATTCACAATACTTGGATGATCCTTTTGCTCAGGCTGAGGAAAATTTGCCCTATGAAAGAGTTTTTATGAAATGCATGAGTGCTCCTTTATTCATCTCTGACAAGGCCCTCCCACTGTGATGACATACGGTATAAACAGTATACACAAAAGCTCAGAATAGACAGATGTTCAGATGTTCCTAGAAAGGACCCATGCTCATAGTCTGCATCTTAAACGTATATGCATAATTTCTCAGTTACATACACTCATGTCCATCTGCTCTGATGGCATCTTGCCCAAATACAAATTGGGAAGATTATTTCACTTGCGTAAAGATGCCAGGTAATGACAGGTGTAGACAGGCTAGCAGGAGGCACAGTGAAGGACTATTTTCTTGCCAAATTCCCTCCTCTGAGACTACAATGGGCACTGTGGCCTCACATTTAAAACTGGATTATAACCACAGGTAACCATTGAATGCATATTTGGTTCTTCCAAAGTCAAGACTATTAGAGGATAGCAGGGAAGAATGATATGCAGACTGTAATCCATCTGGGTCATAACAAAGTGACCTGGGGTTTCCTCAACCCTTATGAACAGCTAGGTTAGGATGCTTTTATCAGAGTAATAAACAAAAAAATGGGGGAGATAATGGGTCCTGTGCCAATAACAAATCTGTAGCTGAGTTGAAATGCGTAGGAAGCTATTTCAGAAAACAACTAGAACTATGCTGAATATTATTTAGCAAAACATTTTAGCTATTAGATAACATCTCAGGGTGAGTTTTATTCAGCCCAGGCTAGGGACCAGAAAAACTCATTAACAAAATGTGGTCAAGGAATAGTCAATTATAATTTATTAAAGTCTGCTTGGTGCATGCCTCTGCATAAGGTCTATATAAAGCCTTCATAAAGCTTATTCATCAAAGGAAATTGACTATCATCACAAAGTAAAAACATTGCAGATTCTATAGAACTGCTAGCTGGGGTGATTTCTGTACCCAAGGAGGTATTTTCCTTTCCCTCCATTATTAAAGTTATATTGCACACCATTAACAAGCATAAAAAATAAGAAAAGTATACAGATTTTACATATATTTCAGGGTTATTGGAAAAGGTGGTTTTTATCTGGTTATATTTTACCTTACTCACCATTGGTCACTGATATATGAGGTCTAGGAACCAAGATCTTTTGAAATGGTCACCAGACATCTCATGTATTTGCTGTTATGCCTTCCTTCATTCTAGCTTATGAAGTCAGTCACTACCTCAGTTTAAATTTAGAGTGGCAGATCAATATTTAAATATTATTAAATGGGAGATTTGGGCTGCTTTCAAAAAATATCAAGTTCCATTATTTAGATACAGTCAAAACGACTTATTTTCTTCAGTAAATATTTTGACAATTTACTATACACATGATACGGGATCTCTAGCTGCATTTTAAGTTGAAATATTCCTCCATTTAATTTGTGTGCGTGTGGGTATACCTTAATTTACAAGTATAAAAACTGAACTCTTTGTTAATATAAAATTGATGATGCTTATTGGTACATTGATCCAATAGGCCCAAATTCTTGTTAACAAAGAAATAATCATATTAAGGATACATTTACAGAAGAATGCCAATTCTGTGCATGAAAATTCTGTTCATTGATAGAATATGGGCTATCCAAATAATTTTTATCAGTAACCTTAAAATTTGAAGCCTTCTAGAAAAATTATATATTCAAGATATTAATAAATCTAATCAGCCTGACTTTTAAAAGTGCCTAGGGGTCTTGCTAAAATAAATCATCTTTTTATTTATTCAGTGTATTTTTGAGCAGCAAGTAAGCACCAAGCACTGACGTAGGTGCTGGATACACAGTAGAGGAAAGCGCTTGAACCAGTGGAACTTAAGTGAATACAGGTGACAAGATTCTTACACTTGATCATAAAATGTGAGAGCAAGAAACATTTCAATAAAATACCTAGACAAGGAAAAAAGACTTCTTATATATTCTGAGGCCCTGGATGATTGACTCAGTGGTAGAGCATTGGCCTAGCTTGGGGAAGTCCTGAGTTCAAATCCCAGTCAAGGCACACAGGAAAAAAACTATCTGCTTCCCCACCCCTTCACCTCCCCTCTCTGTTTCTCTCTTTCCTTCTCTGGCAGCCATGACTCAAATGAGAAAGTTGGCCTCGAGCACTGAGGATGGATCCAAAGCCTCACCTCAGGTGCTAAAATAGCTCAGTTGCGCACAGGAGTCTGTCTATCTTCCTCCTTCCCTCTCACTTGATAAAGTAAAGTAAGCAAATAATAATAAAATAAAAATAAGTAAAATAATAAAATTTTTAAAAATAAGTAAGTAAATAATAAATAAATGAATGTTTTCTGAATTTGTACATGATTGTAAAGACAATAGCCACGGCCTCCATCACAGCCGCCTGGCTCGTGGAAGTTCACATTTGATTCGTACAGACGGTAATGAAACAAAGAAGCCAAGAATTGGTGGACCATCAGCTTTAATCCTAGCTTGCACCCAGTGGGCAAGAAATACACACAGTGGGAAAACACTTCCCTTTCCATTCAGGGCTCCCAAAACCACTGACTTATCCAAGTTTTCTTAGGATCAAAGGTTTGTACTTTACCAGCCTTGTTCCCCATCTCTTTTTCTCTGCACAAACTGGTTTCTCCTTCAGCACTCCACCATCTTGGCTGCTTTTCCTCTCTTCCACGTGGCCTTTCTCTGCTCTCCTCTCTAATACTAATCTCAGGAACCGAGAGGGACCAAGCTCCCGGTCTGCCCCATTTTATAGAGTAGAAATCAAAACCTTTAATCAAATATACAAACAAGGAAGTCTGTGATACAAAGTCATTTATCTGAGGCATAATGGGATTCCTCATAAGAATGCACCACCCCCTATCATGCTACAGTCAAGGGTGTGGGGAAAAAACCAGTTTTAAAACTAAGCCTTAGGCTATAATGGCCCTGCCTGCTTACAGCCTGTCCCGCACACCCAATGCAAGCTATAAGCAACCAAACATATATATCATATTTACAAACTTATTTGACCAACATTCCACCCGTTTGCTTGCTTCAAAATCTAAAGCACATGCATTCCTGAACAAGGAAATTTGGCACATTACACAAATTACAACAACATGACAAATCATACAATTTCAACAATTACAAAGGTACATTTCACCAGTTTCTTTTTTTTTTTTTTTTTTAAATTTTTTTTTTTATTTTATTCATTTTAGAGAGGAGACACAGAGTGAGAGAGAGAGAGAGAGAGAGAGAGAGAAGGGGGGAGGAGCTGGAAGCATCAACTCCCATATGTGCCTTGACCAGACAAGTGCAGGGTTTTGAACTGGCGACCTCAGTGTTCCCAGGTCGACGTTTTATCCACTGCGCCACCACAGGTCAGGCACATTTCACCAGTTTCTGAGCACTTCGCCAAAAGCACAAAATGTCCTCAGCCTTCTTTCTAGCCATAGAAAAGCTTCCCGGGGCAGCGTTAAAGTCTCTAGCAAAGCCACTCCCACACCTGCATCAGGGTATTTCACACTGTCCAAAATCCGTAAGTCCATCCAACAAAGGAGCCAGTGCCCACTTTGGTCATAGTCCAGGAATCAGTCCATGCAGATGGGTCCTCAGCCACCTCCCTCATTCTTGCCATCCTGGCAGGTATTACACTGTCCCAAGGAGGAGCATGTGACAATGGCAGTCAGCATTTCGATCCCTGCTCTGGAGAGCATGATGGCATCCACCCCTATGTCCCAAAATTGCAGACCTACCAGGGGTGTAGTAGGTACTCCTCGCTGCTGGGCTCTCACTTTCTGGAGACTGCATATCTCAACTCCAGACCAATTCTCCTCATCTTCCAAAGAGGAACTGAAAACACTAGCTCCTGCTGCTGGGCTTGAACCCTGGAACACCATTGCCTTCTGCTCTGTAGGCCTTGCACCCTCTGCCCTGGCCTCAGCCTTGGCCTCTCGCTGTTGCTGGTTATCCACAATGTCCAGGGCAATCTGTAACTCACGAACCTGTGATTCCTTCAGCAGCGGCTGCTCCATTTCCAAGCAAATCTCACGAACCTGATTGACCTCCTACAATGCTTGCTCCAGCTCCAGGATCAGCATCTGTTTCTCCCTCATTTGTTCCAGCTCCTTCCACTGCTTGGTTTGCAGATCCTGGGCAGCCTCTTCCACAGAACTCTCAGTTTCTACATGTGTGGCTGTAAAGGTCAGCCAGCCTATGGCCCCCAACAGGACAGCCATGGAGAACCATATCAGCAGCCAGTCCTCTACTTCACTGCTCAAAGGTTGTGGTGGCTCCATGCCAAACTGTAGCTAATCTTGCCACAGACTACGCCAAATGTAAAGCCTGTAGGCACAGCCACCAACACAGCCACCTGGCCTGTGCAGGTTTGCATTTTATTCATACAGACGGTAATGAAACAAAAATGGAGCCACAAACTGCTGGGCCATTAGCTTTAATCCTAGCTTATACCCAGTGGAAAGAAATACACACAGTGAGAAAACAGTTCCCTTTTCATTCAGCGCCCCCCAAACCATTGACTTATTTGAGTTCTCTTAGGATCATAGGTTTGTATCTCACCAGCCTTATTCACCTCTGCTCCCATCTTCTCTCTGCACAAACTCTGCACAAAATGGCTTCTCTTTCAGCACTCCACAATCTTGGCTGCTTCTCCTCTCCTCCACTTGGCCTTTCTCTGCTCTCTTATTTAATGCTAATCTCAGGAACCAAGAGGGATCAAGCTCCCAGTCTGCTCATTTTATAGTGTAGAAATCAAAACCTTTAATCTAATATACAAACAAGAAAGTCTGTGATACAAAGTCACTTATCTGAGGCAATGGATTCCTCATAAGATTGCACCACCCCCTATCATGCTACAGTCAAGGGTGTGGGGAAAAGCTTAGTTTTAAAACTAAACCTTAGGCTATAATAACCCTGCGTGCTTACAGTCTGTCCTGCACACCCAATGTAAACTATAAGTGAGCAAACATATACATCATATTTACAAACTTATTTGACCAACAATTCAACTTTGATTTTTTTAATATTAATTTAAAAAATAATTTATTCCCAATATTATATTGTTTTGGTGGCTGATACTTTTTACATTTTATTTTACTGAAAAATGATTGAACTATATATTTCTGTTTTAGAAATAAATAGATCAACTGAGGGGAGCTATGTAGATAGGTGACTCACTAGAAAATATCTCCTAAAGTTCTGCTTTGTTCTCTCCCAAATAAAAACATTGTAGTAATTCTTTCTGACTTTTTTTTTTTTACAGGGAGAGAGAGAGAGAGAGAGAGAGAGAGAGAGAGAGAGAGTCAGAGAGAGGAATGGACAGGGACAGACAGACAGGAACGAAAAGAGGTGAGAAGCATCCATCATTAGTTTTTTGTTGCCGTTGCGACACCATAGTTATTCATTGATTGCTTTCTCACATGTGCCTTGACCGTGGGCCTTTAGCAGATCGAGCCACCCCTTGCTGGAGCCAGCGACCTTGGGTCCAAGCTGGCGAGCTTTTGCTCAAGCCAGATGGGTCCGCACTCAAGCTGGCGAGCTCAGGGTCTCGAACCTGGGTCTTCAGCATCCCAGTCCGATGCTCCATCCACTGTGCCACCACCTGGTCAGGCCTGACTGTGTATTTTAATCAGGAAAACAACCACCTACTTAGTAACGGTAACTTAAAAAAAAAACTCTTTATAAAGACTATAAAGTACGTTGTGCATGCCTTTGTAAGTGATCTTTTTATTTGGCAGCTTCAGTTACCACCAAATTTAATAATAAATAAAAATCTGTGCATAATGTTCTACCTGGATATTTAATCAGATTAGAACAGAACAGTTCTTAAAAACAATGGCAGTGCTACTTTTTCAGACAATGTGTCTGAGGAGAGCAGAAGCCTGTCCCAGATGGGAGAGGTGATTGTAGCATAGGAGATGAGCACAGGTAAGCAGGAAGGAGATTGTGTGACTAGAATAAAGGATGTTAAGTGAAGAATGCCAGCTACTGAATGAATACTTAGAAAGGGAAAGGAAGGAACAGTTGATGAAAACTTTAGTTTCCTGGTTAGTAGCTGAAGAAATAGACTTGTAATATATAAGTGCAATATAGTGAAAAAAATATTTGGAAAAAATGGAAAAGAATTATGTTCACATATGAGACAAAAATCCTATGTAGCTGCATGAACTGGCTTACTTGCAAAGTGGAAAGAACACAGACAAAGAGTCTAAAGACCTGGGTGTACAGCTTTCATTCTTTTCCTTGTTTCCATTGGCTTTGCTGCTGGAACAACGGAAACCATCTGTGGGATTGCTCAGTTGGGTTTCTCTTCCTCAATTTGCTAAGATTTTCCCATGGAGAGTAAATTGTCTCTGCCTATCCCTGAGGTAGATTTGTTCAGTATCCCAAAGGTCTTGTGTTGGAGCCTCTTTGTCAGGGGCAAACCTCTCAGCAAGGAAGACCTTGATTCTCTGCTCTAACAGGACCATGCAAGAGCAACGGGCACACTGGGCTGCTCCTCTGATGGGTGACCAGGACATTCTCTGTTTCCAGGCTTCTCCCATGATTTCCTAATCCCACAGGACATCTACAATCTACATCAGGGGTCTCCAAACTTTTTACACAGGGGGCCAGTTCACTATCTCTCAGACTGTTGGAGGGCCAGACTATAAAAAAAAAA
This sequence comes from Rhynchonycteris naso, assembly GCA_037038555.1. NCBI lineage: Eukaryota > Metazoa > Chordata > Mammalia > Chiroptera > Emballonuridae > Rhynchonycteris > Rhynchonycteris naso. Next base: position 24,387,195 of record CM073000.1, read on the forward strand.
AACAAACTATGAACAAATCTCTATGCACACTGCACATACCTTATTTTAAAGTAAAAAAAGAAAATGGGAACAAATACAGTATTTAAAATAAAGAACAAGTAAATTTAAATCAACAAACTGACCAGTATTTCAATGGGAACTATGGGTGCGGATGCATCCTGTGCTTCTCTCACTGACCACCAATGAAAGAGGTGCCCCTTCCAGAAGCGCGGTGGGGGCCGGATAAATGGCCTCAGGGGGACGACGCATGCAGCCCGCAGGTAGTAGTTTGTGGGCCCCTGATCAGTTCTCTTCCACAACAGCACTTGGTCAGTGGAGCAAGCGAGCCCCTTTTCCTCCACTTGATGGACCTGCACAGCAGGTAGTCCCGATTAATCCTATTCTGCAGAAGGTGTTAATGAAGAAAGCCATGGGATCCTTTCAACAACTGTGGGATTGATGGTCCTTTTCTAAGACTTCTTTCAGGTCTTGGATCTTCTCCCTCTCTAACCCTGCATTTCAAGGCATAAAGATAATGTCTTCTCACTTGAAATCACTTGCAACATCATATACTTCTAGACCATTTAGCCTTCACAAGATGTTTGTGTATGATAAATTCTTTCAACCAAGACATGGGAGCAGTGGTATCAAGAAATAGCATTCAGGTCACCATCTTCTTCAACCCCCTTCCACGCTGATTTTTAAACTTTATTCTGCAAACTCTGATTGGGAGAAGGTAACCATTTAATGGCTCCAACATTAGTTCTATTCTCTGTGGTGGTAAACCTTATTTGTTTTTATCCCAGGGAGAGAAATTTTAGGCTCTCAGAGGTGGAGATCAGCCAAAAAAATTTCAGTTTTTATTTATTTTCTATGAAATGCAGGCTCAAGAGACATCTGGATACTATCTACAATGCTCCTGTCCTTTGTATGAAAAGGGGATTCTTATTTTGTTCTAAAGTTTAGAGTACCAATAGCACAGGCTCATATGATACGGTGCTGGGGAGAGAAAACAGGGTTTCTCTTACACCTGTACAAATACAACAAGGCTAAGAACTGAGAAGGGGGCATTTGGGGCTGTTTATTGCTTTCCTCAGTGAAGAAAATATTATTAACAAATATATTAACATTATACAGAGTTCAAATATGCTGATTTGTTTATATATTTATTTCAAGTACTGCAGATACAGTAAACAAGAGAGCCCTCATTGAGCTAATATTCTAATATGGGGAATCAGATCCAAAGAAACAAAGGAATAAGCAGTCTAATTTCAGATAGTAATATGCTGTGAAAAAAAGCAACAGAGCAAGACAGTAAATGTAAGTTTCCCTCTTGTCTCTGTTATTAAAAAAATCAAATATTATCCATTGACAAGAAGCTTTTAAAAATAATTAATTGAATTAAATTAAATTTAAATTTCCAATTTTGAGGGGATTCTTTTTTTTTTTTTTTAATTTTTTTTATTTTATTCATTTTAGAGAGGAGACACAGAGTGAGAGAGAGAGAGAGAGAGGGAAAGAGGGGAGGAGCTAGAAGCTTAACTCCCATATGTGCCTTGACCAGACCAGTGCAGGGTTTTGAACTGGCGACCTCAGTGTTCCCAGGTCGACGCTTTATCCACTGCGCCACCACAGGTCAGGCTTGAGGGGATTCTTAAGGTGTGGTATGATTCTCTCTTATGTGGTTAGCCTATCTTCTGGGTAGACATGCAAATCTTTAAGAACCCTATTTATGAAAACATATAAAAGGCATCATCTCATAATCATAAAAGGGAAAATAAATATATTTAAAGGAGGCATAAAGGGATCAAAAAGAGAGAGGTGAAATGTTAGAGGTCAAAAAGAACAATTCTAGCAGATTTCCATGCATGAAGTTATGAAGCAATGGAGAAAAGTGGTAGGGTTAGGAACAGTTAGTAACCCAATGTTCCTAAAGCACCATGTCTGAGGTGCACAGCAGGACATGCGGAGGCAACATAGATCTGGAGACTGGAGCCTTGTGTTCTGAGGACAGCTCGCACTCACAGATTGGCATCACATGAACAGGCCTTGGAAGCTTCCCTCAGGAAAGTAACTGAGGGATTGGAGTTGAAGGGATGTCATTCAGTTGCTCTATAAGAAACCAAACTATTGTAGAAGATTTTTATACCAGTCCAGACATGGAACAATGCAGGTAGGAATGAAGACAGAATTTGAGTTTTACTCTAAACTAGTTTTGTCCCTTTAAACAAGTCATGTATGTCCTCATTTTCATATCTAGAAAATGAAAAACTGGTCCTAATCATCCAACTAAATAATCGCCAAGGTATGTCCACCAGACTTTCTCCTGAAGAAGGCTCCATGGATATCAGCAGGAGGAAAGGCTACTGAATTTTTACTTTCCTACTGCAGAATCAAAATACAGAACAGAAATGTGCCGTCTCCTTGTCTAATTACATAATAATTTCTTCATAAAACACATAGTCAAATAACACGTTGCTTTGCAAACTATCTCATTTTATATATGTCTTTGCTACCAAGTCATTGAAATAAACAGAAAGAAATTTTTACAAAATCAACTTTAAAAAGTAGCTTCAAAACTCTCTTGAGGAGAAAGAACATTTCAACAAAAGAATTACGCTTTGGTTTGTTGTACCAACTTTAATGCTTGGGTAGAATATGAATTGCGATTGGAGTCTGAAGACTATAGCAACAGTAAAGGGCTTTTGTGGTTATTAAACACCTCAGCTTTACTCAGGCATTTAGCAAACCACAAAAGCCATTAATTGGCTGTCTTCTGCATCATCACGAATATTGCTTCCAAAGCATCAGTAAGTACAGAGCATATCTATGGTACTTTTTCCTCTATCACCCTCCAAATAAATTATAGATTAAAAATACTTACCCAGATATTGCTTTTACAATGAAGAAGAACATTCTTCCATGAGGTCTGATTTCTATAGGTTTCTAAAAAACACTTAATTCTGAAGTTAATTCACTTGATGCCTGCAAATTTACCCCTTTTGAGGCTTGAAACTCAATTTGAATAATGGCTTTGTGCTGAAAGCTAAAAAAGATATTTGTAAAATCTTGTTGGCTTAAAAACCTCTATCACTCCAAGTTATTGACTGATGTTTATACAGGTGATCAGTACACATCAGAGATCCAAATCTCACCAAATTACTCTTGCAATTTCTGTAAATTATTTGCAACACAATTAGAATTTTGTGTTTCCACCCAAACTTTCTATGAACTTTGGTTTTTTTCCCTATTTAAAATATAATTGTAGTATATTATATATACAAAATGATATTGGATGAATTGTCAAATCCGGCCTAACTAAGCATTGCAAAGAAATATTTATATTCATTATAACTATCAATGCAATACAGATGTGAAAACTAAAACAAAATCTGAAAAGTAATTCTGGATAAATTAAAAACTCAATCAGAATTTCAAGAGAATGAGAACATAAACCATAGACTAGGAAAAAACATTTTCAAAAACTTATCTGGTCCTAGCTGGATTATTCACTGAATAGGGCATCAGACCAGCATGTGAATGTTCTGGGTTTGATTGCTGGTCAGGGCACACATGAGAAGAAACCATCTGCTTCTCTTCCCCTTCCTTTCCCCCTTCTCTCCCTCTTCCCCACTCCAATCCAGAGGCTCAGCTGGTTTAAGCACTGGCCCAGGGCACTGAGAATAGCTCAGTTGATTTGAGCATTGGCCCCAGATGGGGGTTGGCAGGTGGTTCCTTGTTGGGGTGCATGTGGGAGTCTATCACTCTATCTTCTCTCCTCACTTAAGAAAAGGCATATCTGATAAGGGACTATTATCTAAAACATACAAAGAAGACTGAAAACTCAACAAGAAGTAAATGAACAAAAAATGATTAGACAATTCAGCAAAGATTATATACAGAATGCAAATAAGCACATGAGAATGTGCTCAACATCATGTGTCACTAGTCAATTGCAAATTAAAACAACACATTTATTAGAATGTCAAAAATTTGAAAATAAGCTCTGGCAGGTTTGCTCAGTCGTAGAGTGTTGGCCCAGCATGTGGAAGTCCTAGGTTTAATTCCCGACCAGGGCACACAGGCGAAGCACCCATCTGCTTCTCCACCCTTCCCCTTCTCCTTTCTCTTTGTCTCTCTCTTCCCCTCTCTCAGTCAAGGCTTCAATGGAGCAAAGTTGGCCCAGGCACTGAGAATGGCTCTATGGCCTCCACCTCAGAAGCTAGAATGGCTCTGTTTGCAAGCTCCCAGATTATCAGAGCATCGCCCCCTAGTGGGCATGCTGGGTGGATCCCAGTTGGGCACATGCGGGAGTCTGTTTCTCTGCCTGCCCACTTCTCACTTCAGAAAAATACAAAAAAAAAAAAAAAAAAAAAGAAAAGAAAACAATGACAACACTAAATGATAGTGAGGATGTAAAGCAACAGGAAATCGCATATATAGCGGTGGGAATGCAAAATGGTGCAGCCACTTTGGAAGAGAGTTAGGTGGTTTCTTATAAAACAAAACATACTCTTAACATATGATCCAGCAATTGTACTCCTTGTTATTTACTTTTCCCAATGGAACTGAAAATTTATGTCTACACAGAAACCTTCATAAATGTTTATAGCAAATTTACTATAATTACCAAAACTTGGAGGCAACCAAACTGTCTTTCAGTAGAGGAATGTATAAAGAAACTGAGGTACATTCTATCAAGGGAATATTATTCAACACTAAAAAGAAATGAGCTTTCAAGCCATAAAAAGACACGGAGGAAACTTAAATACATATAAAAGTAGACAATTTGAAAATGGTACATACTATTAGATTCCAAACATATGACATTCAGTAAAAGGCAAAACTATGAACCTATTAGAATAATTAGTGGTTGTCAGGGGCTAGGGAAGAGAGACGGATAAATATATAGAAAACAGATAATTTTAGCATAGTGAAATTAATTTGTATAATACAACAAGGGTGGATATCTGTCTTAATCCATTCAGGCTGGTATATCAGAATATCTTAGACTGAGTGGCTTATAAACAACAGAAATTTATTTCTCACAGTTCTGGACATGGGTAAGTTCAAGATCAAGGAGGGGGCTGATTCAGTGTTTGGTGATAACATACTTCTTGGCTCATGAATAGACTTCTTCTTCTCTATGCCCTCACAAGGAAGAAAGCGTGTGGGATCTTGCTGGGGTTTCTTTACTAATAGCACTGATTCTATGTATGAGGGCTCCAACTTCATGATATAATCACTTCCAAACCCCCACCTCCTAATACAATCACCTTAAGGATTAGGATTTCAACATATAAATTTTAGGGGGATATAAACATTCAGATTAGAGCAACACATGTCGTAATACATTTGTCAAAATCCATAGGATATACAACACCAAGAGTAAACCCTACTGTAAACTATGGACTCTGGACGATAATGATGTGTCACTGTAGGTTCACCAGTTGTAACGAATGTACCACTATGACGGACAATGTTGATCATGGGAGAGGCCATGCATGTGTAGGGGCAAGGGGGTATCTGGACCTTATTCTCAATTTTTCTGTGAACCCAAAACTGCTCTAGATAGTAAAGTGTATTAAAAAGCTCAAGTAGGATATGATTTTGATGCATGATGCTATGAAATACAGACTATTTTTACCAAGTTGAATCAATCGATGCAAGTTTAACCAACACCATGATGTTAGAAAGTAACTTGCTTTTCATTAGAGAAAGAAGAGTGCTTAGGGTCCCAGCATGTACACTTCAGATCTGCAAGGAGCCAAATGTGCATCGTGAACAGGATGAGTTCATTGTTACGACACCTCAGAGAATGATGATAAATTGGAAGATTATTACCTCTATTTACAGACATGGAGGTTAGATGAATGTGAGACAAATCACAAGCAGGGATTTAGTGGTAGAACACATTTCAAATGTCTTACATTTCTCATCATTGTCCCAGTTATTTTATTCCTATTTTAGTTTCCTCTTGTTCTGAGATCCTGTCAGCCTAATCTTTTTCAGAAATTAAGCATGCTGAAATGGAAACAGCATAGATTTCTGAATCAGAGCTCCAAGTCAGTTACTCTACACACATTATAATTGGCTGTATGGAGGCTGTCCTTCCTAAATAGGGTGGTTTTTTTTGGAAAACAGAAAAAATAAATAAAGATATCATATCACCTTCTTTGCTAAACTGGTATCACTGCTCTTGATGATGATGGCATCGGTGTAATGTGTGTAAATATGTGCTTGTTAGTTTTTTAACTAATGAATTAGGCCAGGTAAGCAACTGATAGAGATAAATGTAGACATTGGACAGGCTGCTTTCTGGGCCTGCAGACAGAAATTCTGAACTCCAGTTTGGATTCTGTCGGTGTAACATTACAACTTACCTTTCTTTTCTTTACTTTCTATTTTCTTATCTCTAAAAATATAAATAGATAAAATAAATAAATAAAACCTGATTTCATGTGTGAAGATTTGAAGACAACTAAAATTATACTGTGAGCCTCTAGGTGACATTATTTTCACACAGGCACACTGACATGCATGTGTGTTTGTATAAAATTAGAAAGAAACTGTAAATTGAGGACAAGAACCAGGTAAATGGAAAAGCAAAACAAACAGCAACCTGAGGTTTATATGAAATATGCAACTGTACAAAAAAAAAGAAAAAAACAATACAAAAGACATCTAAAGGAGTCTGGAAAGGGTCAGCACGAGCAACAGAAATCCAGGGCACTGAAAAATGGGGTTGAGTAGTTCACATTATAACAAAATGGGCATTAAGTGATAGCATAGCCATTTGTTGATTTGTTGGAAAGTGACTGTACAAAGCCTTTTGAAGAAATCTAAACTGTGTTATTAAATGAACCTTTTTAAATTTTTAAGTTAGAAGTGGGAGGCAGTCAGACAGACTCCTGCATGAGCCTGACTGGGATCCACCTCGCATGCCCACCAGGGGGCGATGCTCTGCCCACCTGGGGCATTGCTTCCTTGTTGCCAGAGCCATTCTAGCGCCTGAGACCTAGGCCATGGAGCCATACTCAGTGCCTGGGCCAGCTTTGCTCCACTGGAGCCTTGGCTGTGAAAGGGGAAGAGAGAGAGAGGAAGGAGAGGGGGAAGGGTGGAGAGCAGATGGGCACTTCTCTTGTGTGCCCTGACTGGGAATCAAACCCGGAACTTCCACATGCAGGCTGACGTTCTACTGTTGAGCCAATCAGCCAGGGCAATAACTTCTATTTTTATAAACATAACTACAACATGCTCTTTCATTTAGTGTCTCCTTTCTAAAAATTATTCTCTTCTCTAATTTTTTCATTTTGAGTTATCTCTGGCCATGTTCATGTTTACAAAACTGAAAGAAATAAGCACCAAACCATCATTCCTTTCCAAATTTGAAAACCATTGGCCTACTTAAGAAACAAGAAAAGGCCTGACCTCTGGTGGTGCAGTGGATAAAGCATCAACCTGGAATGCTGACGTCTCTGGTTTTAAATCCTGGGCTTGCCTGGTCAAGGCACATATGGAAGTTGATACTTCCTGCTCCTCCCCCTCTCCTCTCTCCCCCTCTCTCTTTCTCTCTCTCTCCCCCCCTCTCTGTCTCTCTTCTCTAAAACAAATAAATAATTAAATAAAAATAATTTTTAAAAAAAGAGGAAGAGAAGACCTGCCCTTTCTCTGTAGGAACTAAACATCCGGCATCATCTACATGGGGCCCTTTCACTGGGTCTTCCAGAGGGACATGGGCATGAAATATCACAGTACCTTTCATTCCCTTTTGTGATTCAAAGAGTGGTGTGATAAAATCTATTTCTATGTGTTTTTAGTTGAAATGAAAATCAATTTTTACTTAAAAAGATAATACAGGACCCCAAGAGCTTAAAAAAAAGATAAAAATATGATTGTAGCTTTACTGTACAATAGTAGCCTTTAGGTTGTTTAATTTCATGATAAAATTGTTTTTTTGGTGCTATGCCAATTTCAGAAGAGTTAACTTTAAAAACTGTGAGCAAAAATGATGGTCTATTATTTTATTGTATTAATAAAAATGTAACTGTATTGGATTCTGGAGAGAGCATGTCATATAGCAATTATGAATGTGAAAGTGTTATTTCATTGCCCAAGACAGATTCAGGCACTGACATTTATCTGTGTGGTCAAGGTAAAACTCTAAGCCTTTTGGGTCTAAATATTCTTATCTATAAAATGGGATTAATAATAGTGATAAACAAAAGAGTAGCACTTTGGGAAGGATTAAATAAAGAAATAATTGCAAATTGCTAAGCTGGTGTCCAGTGCATACTGAGCATAGGAGAAATGTTAGTTACTATTTCCCCATGCACATTACAGGATTTCCTTTTCTGATATACGGCCTATTTGAAATGATAAGGCAGGTCTATTATATCCACTTTAGTTTATGACTTTGAAAAATGTTAACCTAAAATGTAGTCCTGAAGTGTTACATATATGTGAATACATTTTATCTCACATTTTTCTTTGTAGGTGAGAGGAGAGAATATAATGAAGCAGATTCCTGTTTGTGCCCCAACGGGAATCCACACAACTACCCAATTCAGGCTGATGCTCAAGTAGGGAGCTCTTTTTAGTGCCTGAGTCTAATGTGCTATGCCAATTTATCCTTTAGGAGCTATTCTCAGCACCCAGGGCCAAGCTCAAAACAATAGAGCCTCTGACTGAAGGAGGGGAAGAGTGAGAGAAGGGGTAGAGACAAGGAAGGGGGAGAGACAAGGAAGGGGGCAGAAAAGCAGATGGTCACTTCTCCTGTGTGCCCTGACCAGGAATCAAACCCAGAACGACCATATGCTGGGCCAATATTCTATCCACTGAGCCACTGGTCAGGGTCATTGCACATTTTTCTAAAGTGAGAAAGAATCTTTGAACTACAGTAAATTGTAAACTATGAGAAATTTGGTTTTGGCTATTTATCCTGTAAAGGTTAAGGCCTTGGGTGAGAATGTGCTACAGCCAACCCCTGATGTTATGAGTTCAGAAACATTCACTGCCACAAGTGAGTTAGGGCTGCTTCTTGGTAGAGTACATTTAACGAACAGTCAAGTCTGAAGCTATTCTTGACAGAGTGAAGTGAAGGTCAGCAGACAATAAATAAAACAAACATAATGAGTTTCAAAAGAAGATTTTATATCAATAAATGTCAACAAGAACCAAAATAGTTTGGAGAGGAGGCATAACCCATTTCAAAAACAGATATTTTTTTTTAATAAAAAAGAAAATTATAATGACAAAGAAAAGGACCACTTAAGACAAAAGTTTTAAGTTCAATTAATTTAGAAGAGATGTATAAACAAGAAAAACATAAATAATTTCATTAGTTCAAAGTCTTGGGTAATGACCACACAGGTTAAAGCTACAGAGTATGTTAGACTATTCATGAATACTCCTATAATTTCTAGCGTCTTATTTTCATAATAAATGTTAAATTGTCCCTATTAGTAAGTATTCTCATTTCATTCATTCGTTAAGTAATTTTGCTTGAAATTCCAGATAAACTGTATATTCTATTAATTTCCCCATTGCATTACAGACACTCTAAAGGGGTCTTCTCTATTGATTTTCTTTCAATATATATGTGAATATTAGCAAATTAAATTGCACACTGGTTGGCAATATTCCTAGGATTTTTAAAAGAATTCTTATTATATTTTGTTTTTAATTCTGAGGTGATACTTGCATAGCGTAACAAGTAATATGATACAAAGATAAATAATACAAAAGTAATAATCTTTCCATGACACCTCTTTAAAACAGATTTCTAAGGTTTAAAATATAAGATGATCATGCTTTCACTCTTCTTTTTCCTTTTTTTCTATTTTCAAGTGATCATATTGCACTGGGAAACAAAATTCTTGTTGTATATACAAAAACACTTGTGCTTACCTAATTCGAGTGTGCTGAGCTCAAATCTGACATTAGGTTTTCTCAGTAAGCTACAATTATTTTGCAATTAAAGATTTTAGGTTTTCATCTTATTGTAAAATTTTCAACATTTAGTTTAACATAATGAAGTAGATTGTCTTCTTGGGCATCATCTTTGTGAAAATATAGTAATTTATATTATGCAATAAATACACTAATACACTAAAAGATACGATTGCATCAGAATCTGTCTACCATTTCGAAATAGAACATATTAAAACACTTATTTTAATCATAAAACTTGCGCAAACCCTATTTAAATTCTATTCAGGCAAAAACTTGCGTTTGTAGCTCTTACATTTGTGTACTTGTTGAGGACAATCTCATTTAATGCTCCAGTAGTTATATGCTCATCGCTAACAGCTCCAAGATTTTCAGGAAACTTATCAAGGTGACTGACTTCAGTAAGTGAATCTTAACGCTCATGTTCCATCCAATGTCACGGAAAGCCAACAGCATCCTTTGAACCAGAAGTTCATAGTTTTCTGCTATTTTGGTGCCAAAGAAGTTCTTTGTAACTGCCACGAAAGACTGCCATGCTGCTTTTTCCTCTTTATTCATCTTCCTGGAAAATTCTTTCTCATATATGAGGGTTTGAATTTGAGGTCCATCGAATACACCTGCTTTTATCTTCTTGAAAGACAAGGCAGAAAAAGTAGAAATAATATGTTGAAAGCATTCACTTTCTCTATTCAAAGCCTGAACAAACTGCTCATTAAGCCAAGTTTGATGTGAAGTGAGGGTAAAATGATCCTGTCTCGATTAACTACAGGTTCATTTACAGTATTTTGCATCCCTACTTCTAGAGCTTCACGTTTAGGCCACTTCTTCTGTGTCCTGTGTTTCTCCCGACCTCGGCTGTCCCACAAACACAGAAGCAAGGATACTTTGTGAAACCTCTCTGCTGTCCTAGCAGGAAATTTACCATTTTAAGATCCACACAAATGATCCATTTATGCTCCTCATACTTCAATAAGTCGAGGACAATTTTTATGTCATTATAATCTTCTTGCAAATGAGCTGAATAACCAATTGAAACTGCTGCATAAACATTACTGTTGTGTAGGAGAACACATTTCAGACTCCATTTAGAGCTGTCAAGAAATAGCCACCATTCTGTTGGACTGTAAGTGGTAACACCTAGCTGGCTGAGAAGACTACCAATATGATGACAGTATACAAAGAATTTGTCTTCAAAAAAAGTCCACAAAAATTTGTTCATGCTTTCAGAAATGGGATACAGTAGTTGACCAGTGAAGTACATTCATTTCTTAAAGCCTGGAAGCTAATAACTCAGCTTCTTTCTGTGATAGGCCCAAATCTCTTACTAAGTCATTCAATTTGGGTTGGCTAAACTCTGAGGGGTTAATCACTGCTTGGCATCAGAAGAAGACCCTTCAGATTCTACAACCGTTTCCTCATGCATCTTATCAAAATACACTTGATCACCATGTTCACTTCCTTCGTCCTTAGAAGGAAAAGAACCATTGAAATCTGGAACCAGGAGTGTCTCAGAGTGTGGGGTAGATCGTATTGCTGAAGAAATATTAGGATATGCGATCATATGCCGTTTTTTCTTATCAATGCCCTTTGTATGAATCTGACAGAAATAACAGTCACTGCTGTGGTCCTTAGGTTCACACCAAACCATGGGAATACCATAAGGCATTTCTTTGTGTTTTCCTTTTGTCCAGTCATGAATTTCCTCACAATTATGACACACAATTTGAGGAGCCCAATTCTTTTCTTAATTGCCAAGGGGAACTTGAAAATAGGCAATATATGCACGTGTCACAAATGATGAAATATTGCGTTTTTGACATTGAAGTGTGTAACAGCCACATATATAATAGAAGGTGTCAGGATTATTTTTATATTTATGCCTACTCGAAGAAGCCATGATTCAATCTTAAAACAAAATAAGAGGGTGTTTTATCAGATAACAATTTTTTACATTTAAAAACAACTACAATTATTTAAAAGTGATGTTTGAAAAACATAAATTGCCTTGTGGCTATGTTCAATCACAAGTCGTTGCCCTTTAACTCCAATTCAAAAAACAATGTATGCCATTAACTGTAACAAAAAAAATTAATATTGCATAAAAACTAGAGCATGCACCAAAAAATAGATTTCAGATTTGGAATCAGAGATGCAAAAATATATAGAAAAGGTTCTAAAACCTTATGCAGTAAAAACTGAAAAAAAATTGTTCCCCAGTGTCATGTTGCTTGGCAAGTTTCTCTTTTAACTAAATAATATATCATGACCATTTCTTGTGAAGATCAAGGAGACATAACTCACATATTTTAGTAGCTATATTAGTTTTCCATAGCATATATATACTTTCTAATACAATTGACCCTTTTTCTGTTTATGGATGTTTAAGAGTCCACTGCTTTGTGATTATAGTGATATGCTTATCATTCTATTATATGATTTCTTTTAATTCTGAGGTTAGATTCTCTTAAAAGCAATTATTGTGTCAAATGTTGTGTGGGTTTTAAAAATTATTAATACACTTTGCGAAACTTCAAATGGTTTATATTATTCACATTATTATCAACAAAATATTAAGGTACTTATTTCCCACAGATTTGCTAACAATAGTTAGTAATCTTTTCTTTTCCCCAGAAAGACATAGAGAGAGAGAGAGAGAGCAAGCAGACAGACAGGAAGAGAGATAAGAGACATCAATTCTTTATTGTGGTACCTTAGCTATTCATTGATTACTTTCTCATATGTACCTTGACTAGGGGACTCCAGCTAAGCCAGTGACCCCTTACTCAATCTAGTGACCTTTGGGCTCAAGCCACGATCATGGGGTCATGTCTATGATACCACACTCAAGCCAGCGACAGTATACTCAAGCTGGTGAGCTGCGCTCAAGCCAGATGTGGCCATGCTCAAGCTGGCGACCATGGGGTTTCAAGCCTGAGTCCTTTGTGTCCAAGGCTGATGTTCTATTCACTGCATGACTGCCTGGTCAGGCAGTAATCATCGTTTTTTTGTTTTGTTTTTAATTTTTATTTTATTCATTTTAGAGAGGAGACACTGAGTGTGTGTGTGTGTGTGTGTGTGTGTGTGTGTGTGTGTGAGAGAGAGAGAGAGAGAGAGAGAGAGAGAGAAAGGGGGGAGGAGCTGGAAGCATCAACTCCCATATGTGCCTTGACCAGACCAGCGCAGGGTTTTGAACTGGCGACCTCAGTGTTCTCAGGTCGACGCTTTATCCACTGTGCCACCACAGGTCAGGCGTAATCGTTGTTTTTTAAATGTTCTATCTATATGGGTAGAAAATTGTACCTCATGATTAGTCATTTGGATGTTCATGTTTCTGAAGAGCTTATTCATTTCTATAAGGTTATTTGTAATTTGTTGAAACTTCTATTTTAAACCAAGATGAAAGAAATGAGAACAGACTTATTGTCCTATCTGAAAGCAAAAGTAGAAAATATAATAAAACAAAAAACTTCAATAGTTTCAAATAGCTGGACTTCAGGCAACAAAGGAGAGTGAACCCAGAGTGGTGGGAAACAAGTGAGCTAAGTTCTATGATCCCTGCCTTGAGAAAGTCTTAAAGCCATTACACATAGAGGAAAAATCGAGACAGAGCCCAGAACACTTACTCAGGTGTAGAGATATTGATGAGAATCTAGGAAAACCAAGGTTGCTAGGACTCCCAGGAAAGAGATGTGTAGAGTGGCAAAAATAAACAACTCTAAGAATCTAAAGATTTTACTATTTAGCAGAGTGTATGTAGTGCATGTGTGAATGGAAACTATCTGGATACAAAAAAAAAATCCCCCAAAACCCCCAAAATGGCTACAAGGATTGGTCCACAGTGTTCGCATGGAACCAAGAGTAGAGGCTGACCACCTACACTAAAAAACTTAATTTACATGATATTGGGAAGGGTACTCAGAAGGTCTTATATCAGTGATGGTAATTAAGTAACCCTAGATTAAACAGCTCTCTGGTTTTGCCTAATAAATTTAAAAGCAAGACATGACAGATTCAAAGAATTTTCAACTCACTTAACAGGATTTCAGAAGGTAATCACTATTTACAGTAATAAAACAAATCATCACTTTAAAAGGTAAAATTCACAATGTCTAGCAATCAATCTAAAATTACCAAACAAAGATATAAAAAAAATCAGAAGGAAAAAATTATCAGCTAATTGAAACAGATCCAGCATGAATACAGATGTGAGAATTAACTGTCAAAGATATCAAAATAATTTTTATAAACTGTGTTTCATTTAATAAGACAGTTAATTAGACATGGGGTGAAAAGTTCTTGGAATCCTCCTAAATTAAGTTTCTAGAGATGAAAATTACAACATGTGAAATGAAAAATACAGTAGGTATTATCATAATAGATTTGATACTATAGGAAAAAAGAGTAAACTTGAAGATATAGCAATCAAAACTATACAAAATGAACACCAAAGATAAGTAAGAATTAGAAAAAAAAGAAACAGGAAAAGAGAAGACATGAATTACTAATAGTAGGAATAAGAGAGATAATATCACTACAGATTGTAGAGATATTAAAAGTAGAATAAGGGACTATGTTGACCAGATAGTGGTGCAGTGGATAGTGTCAACCTGGGATGCTGAGGACTCAGGTTGGAAACTTCAAGGTCAATGGCTTGAGTGTGGTTTCACCTGGCATGAGTGTGGGCTCACCAGCACAAAGTCACTGTCTTGAGCGTGGAATCATAAATATAACCCTATGGTCACTGGCTTGAGCAAGGGGTCACCGGCTGAGCTGGAGCCCCCCAGTCAAATCACATATGAGACAGCAATAAATTAACAAGTAACATGCTGCAACTGTGAGTTGATGTTCTCAAAAAAATTAAACCACTTAGGTAAAATATTCAAAGTCTTTTTGAAAGACAAAAGCTTCCAAAGTTAACTTCTTAACATGATACAGATAATAGATAGCACATACAGCACTTTTTCTATTAAATATATTGGACTTACGGTAAAAAATAAATTTCACAAAAAAAAAATACAAACTTGAATATCTTCATTTATAAAATTAATAAAACATTTACAAAAGAAATACTAATTCTCCACAGACTCAGAAATTTGAAGGGTGTAAAATAGTTGTCTAAATAAAAATAAAATAATAAAATAAAATAAAACTTTAGTAACATAGCAATAGAAGCAAACTTGCTTAACCTGACAAAAAGGTTTTATGAAAAATCTACAACTAATATTAAATTGATGATGAAAGAATAAATTATCTTCCCTACAATCAGGAAAAAGGCAAATCTGCTTGTACCATTTCAATTCAATGCTATATTGGTAGTTCTGGCTAATGGAATAGGGCAAATAAAGATGAAAGGCATGCAGAAAGAAAAAAGTTAAACTGCCGTTTTTTCACAGGTACATATTCATCTATGTAAAGAATCTAATAAAACTTACTAAATAGTCACTAGAAGCGATAAGTATGTAAATTCAGCAACACTGAAATATATAAAATATAGAAAAACAAATTTTATTTTTACATACTAGCAACAAATAATTAGAAATTGAAACTGTAAAGACATATTATTTATAATAGCATCAAAAATATGAAATACCCATAATCTTGCAAAAGATGTGAAAGACCTGTACACTGAATTTATAAAACTTGTTGAGAGAAATTAAAGAATACCTAAAAAATGAAGAGCTATCCTATGTTATATATTGTGTTGGAAGACTCAATATTAGTAAATGGTCAGTTTTTCCAAAACTATTTTATTTATTTAATATAATCTAATCTATAACATCATCTTGAGGACAATAAGTGGGCCATGAGGATAGCTGAGCAGAATGGATTTTTAGAAAAGGCTATAAGAAAATTTGGGGGGCTAACAATATTTATTATTTTGAGTTTAGTGACTGTTTCACAGATGCATACATATGCCAATACACTAAATTGTCTACTTTAAACACATGAAATCTAAAATAATAATTATACTACAAGAAATATAATTTTGAATACTTAGGTACTTCTTATCTTTAAACTGTATGAGCATTATAATTTTTGAAGTCTAACATTTGTCTCCAAATTTTATTTATATATCTTTAATATATTTATTTTTATTATTCTATAAATAAATATATAGTCAGATAAAATACATTGTCTTTTATTTATAAAATCTGAGGTTCTTGTATTGCATTAAAATATTGGGAAATACTAAGTTTATGTAAATGTTCTCTTATATTCTAGTTAATATTTTAAAGATTTTATTCAATTTATAATTTATTAGTTTATAAGTTTATTAATTCTAATTACCTAAGATAGGCACATATGACTATTATTACTAGTTATTGCACAGAAATACATAATAACTTAAACTTGTTATATACTTAAGCTTAATTATCCTTGCATTTGCTTTTTCATTTTTCATTTCATGACCAATTAAGTTATTCATTTAATATTTTCTGAAAGCCTATGATGTATCAGCACAGGAGATTCAGGAGTGACATGAATTAACAAAAATCCTTGGCTGAAGTGAGCTAAAAATTTAGTGGTAGGAGGCCATGAACAGCTGACTCAGTGCTAGAGTGTTAGCCTGGCATGTGAAAGTCCTAGTTTCGATTCCTAGTCGGAGCATACAGGAGAACTGACCATCTGCTTTTCCACCCCTCCCCTTCTCTCTCTCTGTCTTCCCCTCACACAGCTAATGGTTTGAGCAAGTCGACCCTGGGCACTGAGGATGGCTCCATGGCCTTGCCTCAGGTGCTGAAATAGCTCATTTCTGAGCAACCAAGCAACAGCTCCAGATGGACAGAGCATCGCCCTATAGAGGGCTTGCTGGGTGGATCCTGTTTGGGGTACATGCAGGAGTCTGTCTCTCTGCCTCTCTGCCTCCTCATCTCTCACATAATAAATAAACAAACAAACAAACAAACAAATAAATAAATAAAATTTAGTAGTAGGAGAATAACAGAAACCAAGTGAAACAAATATTTTTTGATGTGCTACATTGAATATTAAATATATGATTTTGTGCAAATAATCTATGAGATAGGTGCTATATTAAAAATAAAACAGGGGAAGCAAATTAAAATTGACAAAGGTAGTAGCAATTGCAATTTTTAAATGGGGTTAAACCAGGAAAGGCCTGATGAGGTTGTTTGTGAGCTAAGATTCACAAGGTGAATGAGAGATCTGGATGAAGAGGTTCATGGGGAGTGGTAACAGCAAAAGCAGAAGTTTTGTGGTGGGACTATCCCCCCTGTGTTCATGAAACATCAGAGCCAGTGTGCCTGGAGCAGCCTCTGGCTTTTACTCCAACTCAAGTAGGAATCACTGGAAAGTTTTGAATAGACTAGTAGTACACAGATATGATGTATGCTCCAAAATAATCACTAGGTCTGCCGTGCTGGCAATAGGCTGTGGGCAGAATGAATGTCCAAGGTGGAAGCAAGCAGAGCCATTTTGATGCAATAACCTTTATATTGTAGCCTAGTAACATGGTACCCAGACAAATCAGGCACTTGGAAATAAAGCCAGACCAGATGAAGGAGAGACTCAATAACCATTCAATGTTTTTCTTTTTAATTACAGTTAGGTTATTTTCCTTAGCTTTGTACTTGTAGTTATGTAGGGTGGTCAGACATTAATAGTATGGATTAATTAAAATAAGGGATAATATGGGGTTGGGTTTAAAACCATAAATGATTATCTTTTTTTGTGTGTGTAACAGAGACAGAGAGAGACAAAGAAAAGGATAGATAGGGACAGATAGACAGGAAGAGAGAGAGATGAGAAGCATCAATTTTTCATTGTGGCATCTTAGTTGTTCATTGATTAATTTCTCATATGTGCCTTGACCAGGGGGCTATAACAGACCAAATGACCCCTTGCTTAAGTCAGAGACCTTGGGCTCAACCTGGTGAGCCTTGCTCTAACCAGATGAACCCACACCCAAGCTGGTGACCTCAGAGTTTCAAACCTGGTTCCTCTGTATTACAGTCTGATGCTCTATCTACTGTGTCACTGGTCAGGCAATGATTTTTTTTTTTTTTTTGTAATTTGATGCTTCAAGTTTATGTAGAGTTGCAATTGATTGGTTGATATCAGTTCTTGCAAAATTAGCTTGTTAGAAGAATGATCATTAAGATATATAAAATAAGGCAGAACAATTTAGTGGATGTTCTATTTCACAGGTATCTATTATATGCAGTGGCTCATAAAATGTTTAAAATAACTACTTCATAGTTATATTATCCAGTTTACATTGATATTTGTACAGTCCACACTTTCTGAAAAAAAATTCAAGATTCAAAATTAGTGTCATAGAAGTGCCAAGGAATAATATACCCTATTTTGTAAAAATACATTGAATGCATACTATATGCCAGTAATAAAGAGACCTTTTACAGTGACAAAGATAAATATTATTGTTTAAGAAATTATTAGTGTTTTTTTTTAAGCAATAACATTTCTAAGAGAGAAAAGCACATTAGTATCATTTGGAACACATTGAGCACTTACCGTGTGGTAGGCATTTTGTTTTGCATGTATTTTATTTCCAATATTCATATACTGATAATGTAGGCAATATTATTGTTATTTTAAGAATGAGAAAAATGATTCAATGACATGCCTATAATCACACTGGGGTTATAAATAATTATTAAAAAATTTATATAGAAGTAATTGTAGAAAGCAGTTTGGTGTTATATAAAAGAATTGTTAGTTTATACAGCGAGATCCAAAGTAGATGGCAAAGGAAGGAAGTAACACATGGTTGGATTCTGGATGACAAGAAAGAAGCAAAGAGCATGATAGACAGTATTATTATTGTTTCAAATAACTCTGTAGGAAGTATTCGTCATTGCTGGATGGTGATGTGACTGGGTGTGCTTAAATGTAGCAGGGAATGGGCTTGATAAAGTCATTTGGAATCAGACTGGGAAAGCACCATTCTTGAGAACATGCAATTGAGCCTGTAGTAAAGGGAATTACTAAACTTTATTTATTTATTTATTTGTTTATTTATTTATTTATTTATGTGTTGCTTTGTTTAAGTAGAGTGTAAGTGCTTTAAAAGACAGTGTATTGAAAAGGTGTAGAACCCTCTCCTGGGGCAGTGGTAACTGTATAACACAGTGGGAGATGGACAGCAAGCACGCTGAGTACAGAATACAAATTTGGACATACTCAACAAGAGAACATGGTACTGTGGAGAGGATTGCTCAAGTCCAGATCACTGCACTCAACAGGCTGCAGGAAACTCAAGTATATTTGAGGGGTCTTATGAATTAGCAGAGATTTGGGACTATTGACTATGAAAGTTCTATGTATCAGTTTGGATGGGCACTGAGTCCATAGGTTTGAAACTCAGGAGAGAATTTGAAGCAAGATTTTTTGGTGTTTTCAGGAAATAGGAGGGAGTCAAAGTTAAGAGAGTGAAGGATGTTGTCCTTTAAGAAAAGCTTAAAGAAAAACAAATGAGCCACAGACTAACTTTCATTTTCTTGGATTCTAAACTTTTTTTTAAAGTATCTCATATATATATATATATATATATATATATATATATATATATATATATATATATAGAGAGAGAGAGAGAGAGAGAGAGAGAGAGAGAGAGAGAGAGATACATAGATGATAGATAGATAGTAAGAGAGATAGACAGATATAAATGAAACTTGTGGGAAAATGTTTCAAACAAGTCTCTGGCTTTTTTACTTCATTACCACCTTAGAACTCACCTTCTATCTAGTACTTTTTCCAGAAGTATCTTTATACACTTAACTGAGGAGAAAATGCCACAAATTTGGAATAGGACAGACTTTAGATTACAATTATGCCTATGAATAGCTTAGTGAACAAAAGAATATGTTAAAATTTCCAGACAATGATAGCAAAAATAATAAAAGCATAGTTTAATGTATAGAGTTATTAGGATGAGTGATAAAAATGTAAACCAACAAATAGAATTGTATAATCATTTTACCAAATAATAATGAAATAACTACTTGGGTGATTGTTATGAGCATGTCACCATTTTACCCTTAAAATAATAAATATTTCAATTATACCCTGCCTTATAAAACATAAAACGGTTATATCAATGTTACTCATTAAAATTTGAGACATACTCTTCATGTGGTATTAACAACACCAAAATTGTTTGTTACCCAAAGAATCATAGAGAACAGAAAATACCTCTTTCTAATAAGTCTCTAAGTCAAATATCTTGGGGTTATCACTTCTTTTCAAATAAATAGAATTACATTCTTCCACAGTGAAAATATTTTTTTTAAATGACTAGGTTAAAGAATAGATTGCCCAGATTCCCAAATCTATGCCTTTGAGTACCCTAACAATTTGGTGGTCCATGGGAGTCATGTGACCACATTCAGAATCTATCACTTTGAAAACACAGGTTGATTCGATTCATAATAAATAGATAAAAATATGTTATAATATGTAACTGTATAACCTACAGAAATGGGAAACACAAGAATTAGATATATATTTTAAATCTTATAGCTGAGTTTTTCAATCAGGTACAAATTTGTAGTATGTGTTAGCTCTGTATCTACAAATAAAGTAGGATCTGAGAAGCAGTTAATTATTGGGGTTTATCAGATGTAGAGACTGACAATGTTGACCCCTTCTAAGTGAGCTTGGCCTTGTCTTAGATATTCTTGCACTTGGAGTGCTTTCTCTTGTCAGAGGAAATTCCAGCTAGATTTCTATTTGCTGCTTGTTTGGGAGGCAATCCCTGTTCTTGTATTTACCTCATTATATAAAATGCTAAAAATTCCACTTTTCTGTGGAAGTTTTCCATAAAAAATAATGCAATTATTATCCATTCACATTTGGATTGCCTAATCAAATTCAGATTGTGATACAATAATTATTTTTAACTTCTACATTCAAATTTATACTCTTTTAGTAATTTTAGTGTCTAGAACTTATCAGTGTAAAATGCTAAACAAAGCTGAACATTTTGAGAAGAAACAAGTCCTTTTTCCTCCTCCCTTTATTTACAACTCTCCAGTCCTCAGAGGAGAAAAACACTATTTTCATGATAAAATTATAAAATTGCTATGTGGAAACAGGTTAGTGAAAAAGAACCATTAGTCTTCTATTTGTATAATTCCCATTCTATTGAAGCATGACTATTATAAGTCTTAAATTATTCATATGGTTATTCATAATTATCAAATATCATATAATGACTTCATTTATTTTATTTACTATTACTCTACTCACAATATAATTTACAGTATATTTTAAGATCATATAAACATAACAAATATGCATTTTAGTGGGGTGCTAGCTTCCATATGACATAAAGTTAAAAGAGAATTATATGCAGGTCATTATATTTTAGAAATATAGAAAGAATAATTACTCATACAGTGCATATATGTTTTCTTAGTATTTATCATGTGTTGTATTTCTACCTATATGTTTAAGGCAAAGATAATTTATAATCTGTACTGTATTTATAACTGAAAAAAATAGATTTTATAATGCTTTGGAAAGATTATAAAACTAGGAGTAGTTTTTGGGCCATAAGATTTATTTTCTCTCTTATTCTTATTTCCATTTTTGCTATTTTTAAAGACTACTGGAAACTCTTTGGTAGTAAAATTTAATCGTAAATAGTACTATATGTCCTAAGATATATTTTTACAATTACACAAAGCGTTCAAGTTTTTTACAAGAAATTTTTTTTCCTCTATAAACTACTGACCAAAAATTCAAATTAAGCAAAGAAGTACAAACCAATCTATGGAAAAATTAAATACAGGACAGTTTTGCTCCGGTGTGGTGATCAATGTCAAAAAATAGGGAAGTAATACTAATGTGTGAAGCCATAAAGAAAAAAAGGCATGAGAGGTCAGAAATTAGTACTCAAGAGTGTATCATTTAATCGAAACAATCTTGTGTCATTCCTGTGCTTGGATGTGGAACAATTTTCTCATCTGTCATCATAGTATATCTTAGTGAAGGGCAATGTTTTATGGTACACAGTTGCAATAATTCTACTTTAGTATGCCATCTAAATGTACTGGCCAATATTAATTTTTTTGTTTGTTTAGTCTTAACAGTTATTTATTTAAAAAATATTTTAGAATAAGAGTATTTTAGCCATCCTAGCTAAATCCAAGTTTTACAAAGTAATGCAGATTCTAAGTGCCAGTGACATTTATTTCCCACTGCTGTTTGTATGTCATTTTACAATATTTAGCTGTTTGTTATTTTAAAAAATGTTAAACTAAGTTTTAAAAGCAATCTTAAGTGATAAAAATTGTGCCCAATTGATGTCATGTTCTATATAAATCAGATGTGGTGGAGTCTTTTTCTTTCAATTATCAGAAAAACAATGTCAAAATATGATTCTAATTATACTGATAGTTACAACTTAAAATCAAAATCTTGATTTTCCATAGCTGTCATTAACACATGGGTGTAGGCTGAAATCAAAAGCTAACATCAATTTTTCTACCTGCATGTATTTGGCTTAGAGAACACTTTATCACAATACCTAATTTCGATCACTCAGTCATCTTAACAGCAGTATAATAAGAGAATGCCCAAAGGCCATTTTCTACCATCTGGATAGCTATGGGTTATTAGGACCTCCTCAATCATTCACATTCAACTTACTGAGAGGGGGGCAGCATTCCAGAGACACAGGGAAGATTTTAGCAATTTAGAATATAGCGAAGGAGAGATAAAATTGCCTATTCAAATGGATTAATTTAGTGACTCTTTGATGTGATTAAGTTCTTGAACATCATCATGAAATATAACAAAAACCACACTGTGAATTCAAATTTGATGACAAGAAGAAGACTAAGAAACTAAAAATGATATAACTGCCCTTTAACAAATGTTTAAAAAGAGGAAAGTTAATCTGTATTCACTATAAATAGATATATCATATTTTCAAAATTGTTAGATGAAGTTATTACTTATATTAACATTTTACATAAATTTAAACATGTCATCTTTCTAGGTTTTATGGCCTTAATACAAGATATAGGTTATTTGATTTTTTAACCCTTTTCTCCCCAAATCTAACATCCTTACAGTTTGCCATTTCTATTTGTAAAGGCATTGAAAACAGAAGTGTTGGGGAATGGTTAAATTCTTATAATTGGCAATTCTTATAGAAAAGACTCAAGGAAAGTAATTTCTACCATTGTGTGCTAATGGTGAATTTCCTGAATAAATCGTCAAGTGATAATGAACTCCATGAATCCCCTAAAGAAAGTTAACTGGTGACTAATAAGTTCAATTAGAGTGTACACAGAAAAATAAAGAATTATTATAATAAAAACAAATAAAGGAGGAATTAATTCAAACAGGTTAGATCATGAGTTTCCTAAAGGAAGCAAAGTACTAAGCTTCAGGAGAGTTTTGAGTTATTTCAATGTCAAACCCAGTGATGTATTCTGTACTCAAAGAAAGATAATTAAAAATTAACACATGAGATTTTTCTACTCAGAAATAATCTGTTTACATTTTTCTTTAAATAAGCAACATTTTTGCACATTTAAAATAAACACCACTCCACTGTGACATAATAATGTGAATGAATAAAGAATTAAATCATATTACACATAAATAATAAAATACATTTTATGCATATCTTAATGGAAAAAATACATTTTAATAAAAAGTTGTGCTTATAATACTACTTGTGCATTTCACTGAAAATCACTATAAAATATGGTTTGATTCCTTTATATATTATCATATAATAAGGGTAAATAAATTTTATTTAGAGTTTTTGATCACTGATCCATAAACCTCTAAAAGTCATTTGGTGAAACTTTCTCATAACTGAGCTTTTAATAAAGATTTGGAAGTCTTATAAAGGCAGAAAAAAGAATACTACCAAAGAGAAACAAGAGAACAATGTTAGACTTAAACAATGTTAGACTTAAAAACTATTTGAAATATATATATATATATATATATATATATATATATATATATATATATATATAATCAAAGAAGCTATTTTAAGTAGTGTTATATGCTCACTTCTTTTAGTGATGAAAAGTTTTAAGTACCATAATTTCATGTTTTTGAGAAAGTATTGCAAAGAAATTAATTATTGAATCTCAGAAAAGTGAGGTATCACTTTGGAAGAAGCCATCATGGAGTGTTTATTATAATCGCTTCTCTAAGACATACAGAAATATGTCCAGTACATTCCATCTTATTGAAGAAGCAGCCTTTATTGTTCTATAAATTGTGCAAATCTGTGTAGCATGAATCTAATTATTAAAATTTAGTCTTGACTTTAAAAGGTCAATTTTCTTGATTACCAGAGAACTCATTAAGAATGTCAGAATTTACTGTATAAGAAGCTAAAAGAAATCAAACTTTAAGTTACCAAAGACTGTATCACTATTTTTGTTGTTCTTATTGTTAATGGAAAATTTCACTTGAAATTCCAAATTGGGTTACAGAAACTAGGAATTCAGAAATTCTCTTGAATATATTGGAACAAATTTCAGGAGAATGAGAAAAGCAAAGATGATCAAGTGAACTCATGGGCATATCATACCTTCTCTAATGTTCTTTTTTTAAAAAAAATTTTTATTGTATTCATTTTATAGAGGAGACACAGAGTGAGAGAGAGAGAAAGAAGGAGAGAAAGGGGGGAGGAGCTGGAAACATCAACTTCCATATGTGCCTTGACCAGACCAGTGCAGGGTTTTGAACTGGAGACTTCAGTGTTCCCAGGTCGATGCTTTATCCACTGCGCCACCACAGGTCAGGCCTAATGTTTTTTAAGACTCTATTTTTTCATTAAAGGACTTTAAGTAGAGGCCTGAGAATTGAGGTTGATGAACAGACCTCTAGAGAGAGGCCATGAGACACTAAGTGTGGCCTTAGAGTCATCATTTTTGGAACTTAGTGGATTTTGAATGAGATATATTAACATATCTTTATCTTCCTTTTCTTCTTTGCCAGTGCTAGTCTCCTCTCTGTCAATTCTGTCTTCAACCATAATAGAACAAGGTAGGAAGGCAGATAATGACTGAGAATTATCCAGGTAGGGAAAGGACTCTGTGGAAATCAGCAAAGAGAAGAGGTGAGAACAAGCACAGGGATAACTAGAGCAATTGAGATGCTATGTCCAACAAGGGAGTTCTCAGGGCCATTCCTGCACAAGACATTGAGTTAGAGACTGTCAGAATAGGTATAAATGCTTAATATTTTATTACTTAGAATATTACAGTGACAGATTATATTATCTGAGGTTTTACAATACTATGATAGGAATTACGCATATTATCCTGCAAATGGGAAACAAATTCCCCTGAGTGAACTTATCTCAATGCTTCCAAATCCTCAAATTAGTCATATTCTGCACAATGTACTGCAACTGAATGAGCCTTCCGAGACAACTTCGTGCAACTTACTCATTCCGAAATTAATAAAATTTGATGACCAGTAAGTAAAAGTCACTTACTTGAGGCCAAAAATGGAACTAGAATGCATGGATCCTCATTCCTATCTTTATGTTTAGAAACAAAGTTTAATTACAGAGAATTTCAAAGAATAATTTTCTGAATATTTAACTACAGAAAACTCAGAGAATAACAACTTTATCATATTAATTTTAATGTAGATTATACAATAATAATATTAAATGACAGTTACCAGTTCCATGTTACGTCTTCCTTCTTTTGGGTGTGCATTCTCTCAATTCACACTTGAAAATTTTAACCTATCTATATTCTGTCATATGCCATACACTCATAAATAAGCAGTGGTATATTCTCTGCTACCATTGTAGCAACTTTTCGTTTCCAGTCAATATTGTTTTTGAAGACCTATCTGCATTGACACAGGTAATTAGAGTATGCACATTGGTTTTACTTTTAATTCTTTACTCACCACATTTATTGCCTTCTATTTGGTTAATCATGCTTTTTTCCTCCTACCTCCCATAATATTTTGGAAAGGATATGTTCTATTGTATACTTATAATATGAAAACTGACTTCAAAATTTTCCAAGAAAGCATAACATTAATGGATATCTTCAGCCTGTCACATTGGATCTCTTCCATAACTCTCCATCCTAAATATGCTTGTATTTATCCTACACTGGCACTCAATATTTTTCATTTTAGTATTACCTTATATTTTAGTCTATGGTAATTTAGCCATCATCCTTATATTATTATTAAATGTTCAAGTCAATAATTATTTAGATTTGACCATCACACTTTCTCAACTTTGGATTTATTTTTCTCTCTTGCATTATATTGTTTTCTTCTATGTTAATTTTACTTGAGCTGAATGAAGTACAACTTTCAATGAGGGTCTATAGCTAGTAAACTATCATTTTTTATAGGTCAAAAATATTATTGTTTTATAATTCTTGAATAACCTCTTAGCCTGGAGTTGAACTGAAAGTTTATAATAATTGTTTTATGTTACAGGTTTTAAAAAATATTTTATGTTCTTTATCAGTTTTACTGATGATAAATTTGTCAAATTTTTGTTTCTTTTTAAATATTTATCTCCCTAGGACTTTACAATTTTTCATCTTATTTGCTAATTTATAGTATCACAAACATGTGTTTCACTTATCTTTCCACAGATTTTTCTTTATACTTTTTAGTCTTAATTTTGTTTACAGTTTTGAAAAAAATATCAAACAATATTTTTCAAATAGTGCATCTATCTCATTTTCTTAACTCTCTGAACTCCTACCAGATATATGTAAAATTTTTTAATTCCTTCCTTCTACAATTGTCTCTTCATCTCATGATTCCACATTCTGTGTAATGACCTCAGACCATTTTTATGTACATTAATATTTTTCTCTGTCAGTCTGACCAGGTGGTGGTGCAGTGGATAGAACATTAGACTGGGATGCAGAGGGCCCAGGTTAGAAACCCCAAGGTCGCCAGTTTGAGTGTGGGCTTATACAGTTTGTGCATGGGCTCACAAGCCTGAGAGAGGGGTCGCTGGCCTGAGCGTCGTATTGTAGACATGACCCAATGGTCCCTGGCTTAAGCCAAAGGTCACTGGCTTGAGCAAGGGGTCACTCATTCTGCTGTAGCCCCCAGGTCAAGGCACATATGAAAAAGCAATCAATGAACAAGCAATCAATGAACAACTAAGATGCTGAAACAAAGAATTGATGCTTCTCATTTCTTTCCCTTACTGTCTGTCTGTCCCTATCTATCCCTCTCTTTGACTCTCTCTGCCAAAAGAAAACAACATTCTTTTCTGTTGTATTTAGTCTACCTTTTTATACATCTTATTAATATTTTAATTCATTTTATTGCGTAGAATTTATATTTGTGTTTCTTGCAAAACATTCTCTTTTTTTAACCAGGTTTTTTCTCGCCTTGAGAATTATATTTCTTTATCTGACCACTGTAAAATATTGTTCAGATTCTTCTAATACAAATGCTTCCTTAAGTGTTATTACTTCTGACTGCTGCATGATGTCACTGAACATATTTCATATGTTTTGTAATATTTTATTGCTGACTTATTTTGGGGTCTTATATATCTTATGTTCCCTTAATTTATTGGGTGCTTTGTAAGTTTCTTCTTTAGGTATGTCAGCTATAAGTGTACAGGGCAAGAATTGAGATCACAGACCTATTTGTGTTATAAGGCTAGAAATTGCAGGTTTTTCATTTGATTCTGTACTTGTAGCCTTGTGTCAACTGACTAAAGTTTTCCAGTGGAACTTTTTCCTATAACTATATTTATAAAAGAAATTCAAACTCAGTACCTTTTAGATATATGAGCTCAATTGTATTTATTCTAACCTTTAAATAGAATTATACTTCATCATTTATGGTTTATATAGGGACAGCTTTATACTCATAAGTTAGATAGGTCCACTCCTAGGTAGTATAGTAAATTTTCTTTTAACTTCTGATACCTGCAGATTATTTTATTACTTTCAATTTTTATTGCCTCCAATTTTTGAATTAGCATATGTACAGGAGTGAGATCACAGAGGTTGTTTCCCAAATCAATTAATTTCACCATCTTGACCAGAAGCTCCCAGTGCACATCTACAATTCCAAGCAATCAATCAAATCACTAATGATCTATTGCATCATTTCATGTTTACAGCACTGGTGACTTGATAAAAAGTAAGTATAGGTCTCATTATTTCTTTTCAAAGAGTTTCTAATCTAGGGGTATTTTAAGTGAGATTAAACATTTAAGTTTTAATAAATTAAAATATAAATTACTGAAATAAATCAGTGTCCATTCAAGAGGGGATGCATCACTGAGTGAATGACATGTAAAAGTTTCATGGAAGAGTCAAAGCTCAACTTGCTATAAAGAGCCAGGCAACAATAGTCCCTCTTACCACTCCTTTTCAACATTGTACTGGAAGTCCTGGCTAATGCAATAAGTCAAGAAAAGAAAATACAAATTATACAATTTGGGAAGAAAAAAATAAAATAGCCTCTCTTCACAGAGATAATCTATGTAAAATATCTAAAAGAACTGACAAAATACCCCTGAGATTAACAAGAAAGTATAGCAAAGTTGCAAAATGCAAGGTTATATAGTAATTAAACACTCTTCTCTATATTAGAAATGGACAAGTAAAATGTGAAATTAAAAGCAAAGTTGTATTTATATTAGCATCCCCAAAAATAAAACACTTAGATGTAAATCTAACAAAATATGTACAGTAGATATATGAGAAGCTACAAAACTAATAAAATAAAACAAATAAATAAGTATATAAATATTGCATGGAATGGGTAGAATGACTCATTATTGCAAGATATAAGTTCTTCTCAACTTGATCTATAGATTCTATGCAACACCAAACAAAATCTCGGTGATTCTAAAGTTTATATGGAGAGGCAGAAAATCCAGAAAAGTATTAAAGGTGAAGAACAAAGAGAACTGACTCTTTCTGACTTCAAGACTTAAAATAAAAGTTCATTTTTTATTCAGAATGAACCGACATTGATGCAGCAGCTATAAACATTTATGTGCAGGTTTTTGTGTGGATGTAAGTTTTCAACAATTTGGCAGTAAATATAAAGAAGTGTAGGTCAGAGACATAAGTGTCAAATGCAAAACAAAACTAGAAGATAACACTGGAGAAAAATTAGAACACCTTAGGTATGTTGATTCTATTTAGATACAATACCAGACAGTATACTTGAAAAAAGAGTAAATTATAAGTTAGGCTTCATTAAAATTAAACAATTCTGTTTTGTGAAAGACACTGTAAAGAGAAGAGAACACATATCACAGATTGGAAGAAAACATTTGCAAAAGACAAAGCTGATAAATGACTCATTCAAAATATACAAATAAATTGTGCGTAATCACTTAATAGTGTATACAGATGTTGAATCGTAATATTTTAAAAAAATCAATAGAGAAATAAAAATCTTTGAGCAGGGTAAAGATTTTTAATAATAACTCTACAAACATTTTTAAAGGAGCTGAACATTTTGCCTGACCTGTGGTGGCGCAGTGGATAAAGCGTCGACCTGGGAACACTGAGGTCGCCAGTTCAAAACCCTGCACTGGTCTGGTCAAGGCACATATGGGACTTGATGCTTCCAGCTCCTCCCCCCTTTCTCTCTCTCTCTCTCTCTCTCTCTCTCTCTCTCTCTCTCTCTCTCCTCTTTAAAATGAATAAAAAAAATTTTAAGGAGCTGAACCTTTTAACAGACAACTCACCGAAGGATGTATACAGATGGCAAATAAACTATGGAAAGATGCTCCACAAAAGAGTCCATCAGGGAAATGCAAATTAAAACAACAAGAGATACCACTATACACCTATTAGAATGCCCCAAATCTGGAGCACTGACACCACGGAATGCTGGCAACCATGTGGAGCAACAGAACTCTCATGCATGGCTGGTAGAAATGAAAATGGTATACCCACTTTGGGAGATAGTGGCAGTTTCTCACAAAACTATATATACTCTTACTGTATGAGCCAGCAATCACACTTTTTTGTATTTACCCCCAAATTGCTGAAAACTCATACCCACACAAAAACCTGCACATGAATGTTTATAGCAACTTTATTCATAATTACCAAAACTTGAAAGCACCCAAGATGTCCATCAGTAGGTGAATAGCTAAACTGTACTACATAAAGATAAAAGAATATTATTCAGGGTTGATAATAAATGAGCTATCAAACAATGAAAAAACATGGGGGAATTTTAAATGCATATTATTAAGTAAAGAAACCAATATAAAAAGGCTACAAACTGCTTGTTTGAATCCAACTATATGGCATTCTGAAAAAGAATATTGTAGAAACAATAAAAATATTACTGTTCAACAGGGATGGGATGGGGTTGGAATAGGGAGAGCACAGACTATTTTAAGACAGTGAGAACACTCTGTATGACATTATAATAATGGACATATGTTGTTATACATTTGTCTAAATCCATACAATGAACAATACCAAGAATGAACCCTAAGTTTAACTAATGGACTCTGGGTGATTATGCTGCATCATAATCACCCAGAGTCCAAAGAATATAGGTTAATTCTTGGTCAAAATTGCATTGTTCTGGTGCGTGATGTTAAGAATGGAAGAGACTATGAATCTGTAGGAGCAAAAGGTCTATGGAAAATCTCCATACATTTCTTTCAATTTTTTTGTGAACCTAAAACTGTTCTAAGTAAAAAACATTTTTAAAAAGGATTTAGAAAAAATATAGAGTTAAGAAAAGTATTTCCAGTAAAAAGAAACAGGTTATGCTCTGGAGGTGAGGAAGATGAAAGTTTATTGTGGGATAATAATTATTACTGCTTCAACTTGAGCAGAACTACAGTATATCACAGAGCAAAGACCTGGAACGGATTCTGAAGTATTTTATTTCTAAGAGTTTGAGTGTTCTTTATTGAGGATATTTTAAGTAAGAATGTTTCATTGTAAAATTGTTGCTCTGCAATGGCTAATCTTTCAGTGTTCTACATCATGGCACGGGAGAACAGAGTCAGGAAAGCATTGCAATCATTCAATCGTAAAAGGACAAATGCTCAGACCAGTTGATTGGTAATGAAAGTAGAAAAGAAAGAGAAAACTGATGGAGGCAGCTTAATATACTAACACCCACTAAAGTATTTTTATTTTCTCTCTCTCCTGACGATACTGCTGCAATGGTTCAAACATAAACTCCATCAGCTTAGAGATTGTTGTAAGTTTTGTGCACTAAATTCTCCCATCGCCAGTGAATGGCACAGAGCAGGGCCTTAAATCATTATTGCATGAATGAATGAATGAATGAATGAAGTTTGTAAAAAATGCACAAGTTTCTAGTGGTCTAACAAATGCTCCTGAAATTTATAAATAAATATATTCAGCAGAAGGGAAAGTAGGAATGACTATAATTGTATTCCTCACATATTATTTCGTTCTTTTACACTTCTAAATAAAGTGGTATTTTAGATACCAAGAATGTTCTTTCGTTAAAAAAATAAAGTGATATATAGGACTCCTTAATGTTGACTATAAAACTTTGAAAAGAAACCAAAGGACATAATAGTTCATTAGATATTGAAAGAAAGACAACAGCTGTCAAAGATTACATACGTAAAAATTTGTAGATATCACTGGGGAACAAAATTTTAGTTGCATCAAAAAAAAAAAACCAAAAACACTTGTTCTTACCTAATTCGGGTGTGCTGAGTTAAAATCTAACATTAATTTTTTCTTTATAAGCTACAGTTTTTTTGAAATTCAAGATTTTAAGTTTTCATCTTATTGTAAAATTTCCAACATTTAGTTTAACCTAATAAAGTAGATTGTCTTCTTGGGCATCATCTTTGTGAAAATATAATAATTTATATAATGCAGTAAATACACTAATACACTAAAAGATATGTTTGCAACTATTTCAAAACAGAACATATTAAAACACTTATTTTAATCATAAAACTTGCGCAAACCCTATTTAAATTTTATTCAGGAAAAAATTTGCATTTGTAGCTTTTGCGTTTGTGTACTTGTCGAGCACAATCTCGTTTGATGCTCCAGCAGTAGTCTGCTCATCACTAACAGCTCCAAGATTTTTGGGAAACTTATCAAGGTGACTGTTCAGGAAGTAAATCTTTTTTTTTTATTTAAAAAAAGATTATTTTTTATATATGTCATATTAAACTTTTTTTTTAATTTCTTTTTATTTATTCATTTTAGAGAGGAGACACAGAGTGACAGAGAGAGAGATAGAGAGAAAGGGGGGAGGAGCTTGAAGCGTCAACTCCCATATGTGCCTTGACCAGACCAGTGCAGGGATTTGAACTGGCGACCTCAGTGTTCCCAGGTCGACGCTTTATCCACTGCGCCACCACAGGTCAGGCAGGAAATGAATCTTAATGCTCCTGTTATAGCCAATGTCGCGGAAAGCCAAATCATCCTTTGGACCAGAATTTCATAGTTTTCTGCCCTTTGTTGCCAAGGAAGTTCTTTGTAACTGCCACAAAAGATTGAAATGCTGCTTTCTCCTCCTTATTCATCTTCCTGGCAAATTCTTTGTCACATATGAGAGTTCGAATTTGAGGTCCATTGAATACACCTACTTTTATCTTCTCGAAAGACAAAGTAGGAAAAGCAAAAATAATATGTTGAAAGCATTCACTTTCTCTATTCAAAGCCTGAACAAACTGCTTCATTCAGCTAAGTTTGATGTAAAGTGGGGCAAGAATGATCCTGTCTCGATTAACTACAGGTTCATTCACAATATTTTGCATCCCTACTTCCAGAACTTCACATTTTGGCCACGACTTCTGTGTTCAGTGTTTCTCCTGAGCTCAGCTGTCCCACAAACACAGAAAGCAAGGATACTCTGTGAAACCTCTCTGCTGTTCTAGCAGGAAATTTACCATTTTAAGATCCACACAAATGATCCAGTTATGCTCCTCATACTTCAGAAAGTTGAGAACAATCTTTATGTTACTTTAATCTTCTCGCAGATGAGTTAAATAACCAATTGGAACCGCTGCATAAACATTATCATTGTGTAAAAGAACACATTTCAGACTTCTTTTAGAGCTGTTAAAAAATTGCTGCCATTGTGTTGTAATGTAAGTGGTAACGCCTAGCTACCTGAGAAGACTACTGATATTGGGACAGTAAACAAAGTGTTTGTCTTCGGAAAAAAAGTCCACAAAAATTTGTTCATGCTTCCTAAAATGGGATACTTTAGCTGACTAGTGAAGTGCATTCTTTTCTTGAAGTCTGGAGGCTAATAACTCAGCTGCTTTCTTTGATAGGTCCAAATCTCTTACTAAGTCATTCAACTTGGGTTGGCTAAACTTCTGAGGGGTTAATGACTGCTTGGCATCAGAAGAAAACCCTTCCGATTCTACAACCATTTTCTCATGCATCTTATCAAAAAACACTTAATCACCATGTTCACTTTCTTCATCTTTAGAAGAAATAAAACCATTGAAAACTAGAACCGAGAGTGTCCCTGAGTGTGGAATAGGTCGTATTGCAAAAGGAATATTAGGAGATGCAATCATATGCTGTTTTTTCTTGCTGATGCCCTTTATATGGATCAGACAGAAATAACAGTTACTGCTGTGGTCCTTAGGTTCACGCCACACCATGGGAATACCAAAAGGCATTCCTTTGCCTTTTCCTTTTGTCCAGTCACAAAGCATTTTCTCACAATTATGACACACAATAAGAGGAGCCCAATTCTTGTCTTGTTCACTAAGAGAAACTTGAAAACAGGCAATATATGCACGTGTCACAAATGATAAATATTGCATCTTTGACATTAAAATGTGGAACAGACACATATATAACAGAAGCTGTCAGGACTATTTTACATTTACGCCTACTCGAAGAAGCCATGATTCAATCTTAAAACAAAATAAGAAGGTGTTTTTATCAGATAATATTTTTTTACATTTAAAAACAACTACAATTATGTAAAAGCAAAATTTGTAAAACATAAATTGCCTTGTGGTTATGCTCAATACAAGAGTCATTGTCCTTTAACTCCAATTTCAAAACCAATGCATGCCATTAACTGTAACAAAAATAAATTAAAATTGCATAAAAACTAGAGCATGTACCTAAAAACAAATTTCAGATTTGGAATCAGTGGTGCATGTCTATATAGAAACAGTTCTGAAACCTCATGCAACAGTAAATGAAATAAAATTGTTCCCCAGTGTATTCTATCAATGCAGAAGTATTCTAGTTCTTCCTTAGAAAAAAATAGTAGTAGAATGTTTAGTTCCCTTGATATCAACCCAGAATAAATTCCTTTATTTTTCTCCCTTGTTACTTTCTCTGTAATTCCTGTTTGTAATTATAAGTGATACAATTATTGATTAAAAGAGACAAAAATTCATAGACACATTATTGGCAAAAATGACTCACATATTTAAATTTATTAACCTTTTATTTAAATAATATTAACTGTAATTCATCAAAAGTAAAGATAATAAATATCAATTAAATATGTTTAATGAAGCTTTAAAATATTTGATATTAGAAATATGAGAATTATAATAGAAAGGTTTTTAATAATAGTACATAGATAAATCAGTGTTAAAATATTAATGTATTACCTGTACTAAACAACCTATGTGGAACAAAATAGACCATAAAAAATAGACAAAAAGTCTTATCTTACTATTTTTAAATAATAATATTATATTCATTAAAATAGGTTACTAAATATCTCAATACTTTAAATCCATATTTTATGATGAACAAAATTTATAAAAATAAAACAGGATTGTCTTGTTCAGTAAATCACTTGTTGAAATGTTTATAAACATTTTTCACTAGGAAATAATTATGTTCAAATATTTATTATACGAAAATATGTGCTAAGGTTAGCCAGAAGGCGGAATGTATTACTTCTCCTTTCCTACCAGTTTCTCCATTTTCACAAGCTTTATTTGTATTTTGCATCAAGATACAGACATAACTGAACACACCTTTATTTTTTACTGAATATAATATCCAAGTGCATATAAAAATATTTTCATGTAAATTTATTTACTTAGAAACATTTTCTTTGTGATGTATTTTTTCTCTTCTCTAGAAACTGAGTTTCCATGGATTTAATTTAATGCCTTTCATTGATTTTGATTTCTATTATTTCCATGTAAATTTAAGCCAAATAACACCTTTTAAAAAATAGATCTGTGTGCAGTGTACATAAAAATATTGATACAATCAAGGAGGATGCACACAAAATATGTGATAGGATTCTTAGAACAGTTATATCAGTAGCTGGACTCTATTACTAATAAGCAGTTAATTCATACAAAACTGACCTTTTACATAGAAAATGAACTAAGGTCACACACAGAATGCTGTAATCCAGATCAATAAATAACTGGTGAATCTGCCTTTAAAAATCACATTAATGACGTGTGTGTGTGTGTGTGTGTGTGTGTGTGTGTGTGTGTGTGTGTATGAATGCGTGCACATGTGCTTAAGTACACAGCCACACATGAAAGAGAGAGAGAGAGAGATAGATGAAGGGGGAGAGAGTAGAGAAATGCGAACTAACCCTTTTACAGAGGTACTAGGAAATAAACTGTAGATAACAGTACTTGGCACAGATACCAGTTGCGATTCAAAAATCTACTAAGAGATCAGAGAATCTATACTCTCTACCACATTTTAAACACCCAAATACTATAAACATGTTGATGAATCACTTCTGCACTTCTTATAGCTTAGGCCCACATTACTGTTCACTAGATTAATCTCCTAGGCCAGATTCCTTCAGCAACAGCACAATGGGAAAATACCGCATACAAAAATGCATCAAATCCACCTTGTAAAAAATACCCTTTTCCCACTCTTCTTTCAAATTTTAAAAATAGAATGTTAAAGACAAAAACAAGATAAAAACCAGTTGAAAGCAAAGTGAGTTAAAGTCTCAGAGCATCCAGGATGCCATGTGCTCAAAGCTGGACCTGTGTAAGGGATGTTCTTTGTTAGTCACTTTCAAATAGTGCGGAAGAATATCCTAACATCAAGCCTAACCTAACATGCTTTAAGCCTACATTTTTAAAGTTAAGAAAATAATAATGTCAGTCAAATACTAGTAAGAATAAAAAATGGACTCAGATGGTTCATACGAACAGATTATAATGAAAGAGCTATTTGGAGATGTGTGAAATAGAGGAGAGAAGCTATCCTGAATCTAGCAACATGGCAAGACATGACCAACACTGACACTCAAGGGACAAAGAGAGGAAATAGTGACCAAGTGCTAAAACTGTGCTGGAGGGACTTCCCAGAGAATATTGAGTCCTGGCGGGGGCGGGGGTATAGCTACTGCTCAACACAGAGCTCCAAACTAAGGAGAACACATGGTTGAAATATGCAGACCTCAAACACTTTTCCCACCTTCTGCATCCCTGCCATTGCCTCTTATTGCCTAAATCAGGCACCACACCTAAGCCAAAGGGCTAGGAAGGAAGGAAGGAAGGCACAAGATTGAGGGGTCAGTATTCCTGGTATTCAAACAGAGAAGAAAAAAGAGGAGAATGAGATGGGGTGAGCAAATGGATAAAAACCCAGCAAAGATACTCAGTTCTTAAAATCTGTATTTGTTTTTCCACTCTAGAATTATATATTAAACCAAATTAATGGGATTGAGTATTAAGGAGGAAAATATGACCAATGTTTCTGACACTGCCCATTTCATTACTCAATTCGAGGGCACAGATATTGACATTCTTATAGATTCGGTTCTTGGCACAATTCTCCCAGATGTAAAAAGCTCACTGAATATCATCTGAATTGAGTTCTAAAGTATGAGGTCAAGGTATTATTAATGAACAAATGAGATGACCAGTGAAAGGGAGCCAAACCTGAGTGGGAGGGCGAAGGGAAAATGTGGCTTCTGGCTTTTCAGTCAAGAGTCCTTAACAAAGAATTTAAAAGTGTGGTCTTGAAGAGTAAGAGTCACACCTGAGTAGTGGATCAAAATTTTAATCTAATGGGTTTTGACAACAATTTAAATAAATAATGAAAAATGAAAACTGTGAATTGTTCGTGTATTGCACAAACAATAAGGGTGTGTATTCTGAAACGTATTTCATGTTTGTATACACGACTAAATGAAGTCATAATATAAAATGTACATCTTATTGTAGCTCTTAAAAATTTAAATGACTGGCCTGATCAGGCGGTGGTGCAGTGGATGGAGCATCAGACTGGGATGCGGAAGACCCAGGTTTGAGACCCCGAGCTCTCCAGCTTGAGCGCAGGCCCATCTGGCTTGAGCGAAAGCTCGCCAGCTTGGACCCAACGTCGCTGACTCCAGCAAGGGGTTACTCGGTCTGCTGAGGGCCCGCGGTCAAGGCACATGTGAGAAAGCAATCAATGAATAACTAAGGTGTCCTAACGGCAATGAATAACTAATGATTGATGCTTCTCACCTCTCTCTGTTTCTGTCTGTCCCTATCTGTCCCTCTCTCTGACTCTCTGTCCCTGTAAAAAAAAAAAAAAAAATTAAATGACTGTTATATGGCAGCTAGACAGGTCCATTCTGATTTCAACTCCAGATACGGAAAAAAGAACAAAAACTTTTCATAAGCATGGCAAACCAAGAGAAAATGAGGTCTACAGTTACTGTACAAAGATAAGCATGAATATATCTGTACAGTACATAAAGGGAAAAGATTTTCTAAAGTTCACCTAAGAACAATATTTCAGAAAACAAAGCCTATGAAGGTTGGCATCTTACTTCTATTTTCTGCTGCAAAGATAATTGGGAAAAGAAGGTAAATGGCTAAACATAATGCAAATTATATAAAATTCAAGCAAATAGAATATTTGTACAGATATTCATATATGTAGCTAAAACTAAATTATCCTTGAATTTAACTTTATTTTAATACTCATTATTTGCATTTTTATAACTTATAATAACTACACTGGGTGTGATTTAAAATAGAGTTTTCTTTTTTAGCTGAAAAAATATCCTAGTCAAAGTCTACATTTATATAAACATTGACATATGTGTGTGTGTGTGTGTGTGTGTGTGTGTGTGTAATATACATGTAGTTTTGCCATTTGATGACTGTTTGCTAAGTTACAAAATTGTCATCCCGGGTAATTGAAGAAAGGGAGGCATAAAGCTTGCATATCCAACAATTGATATATCTCTGAGCACATTCATTAAATTCTGTCATCCTTAAACTCTGACATCCTTCTTTGTTGTAAAATAGAGATTCTAATTCTTCCCATAAAGTGTCATTGGAGGATTAAGTTAGAAATAATAGTAAGTAGTTCAAAATCACTAATTGTAATTTTACTTACAGATTTATGTTTACATGCAGAATAGATAGTTTTTGTTTATTTGCATAAAATTATCTAGACTACATTTTAAAGGAATAATCCATACCCACAAATATATATAAATTATATATAATCTCAGTTTTAAATTTTCAGGTTGAAATATATCTTCCTAAAGGCAAAACACCTATAAACTGTTTTATCTACCATTCTTTTATCTGTTTTAAACTAAAAATAGAAATAGGCAATATTACCTATAGTTTGATAGTTTTAAAAAATTATTTTCTTGAGTTAGCAGGAAGTTTATCAACATACTATTCAAAACTAAAATGTGCTATTCTATTACAGCTGAAAGTTCTGAAAGTCATCAAATAGACTGATGGCTGTCAATATATTATTTTGATGCCTAATCACAGAATCAACAAGAAGGCAGGTGGCTGGCTGTATGACTGAAAATTCCTGTATCTTGGAAAAAGCTGTCTTTGGCAAGCTTATCACATGACAGCTGATGTACTGTTGGAAACAACTCGCTGTGTAAAAATTCTGTTTTGTTGCATCTTAATTCTCTTTCCTTGGATACAGTACAGCTTCAAGAGTTGAATAGCTTGCTATTTAACAATAAGTGCTGATGTTGAGAATTCAATATATTACTCTGGTATAAATGATCGTATAGTAATGACTACTGATATCACCAACTTCCTTCTGAAACAGATGCTAGGAAATGAATTTCCTGAATTAAGATAATAGAGTGTTAAAATGCTCCCTAAAAGTTAACATTCCAGATGTTTCAAGACTTTTAATTCTAGGGCTTTTTTTATCCAGATAGAGCTACCATCTGTTTCTATAATCAATCAATGATGCAGATGTTATTCTGGGTTCTGTGTTAATATACTTAACATTGAGTATTAAGAAAATGTGCATTTTCTATGAAATTCTCCTATCTGTATTTACTGAAGTTACACTAGCTTTTGGTTTGTTGATCTCTCTGGAGATGAATCATTTATCTTTCCAAGACTTAGAATGTGTAAGACAAGATATTGCTTGAGGATTTTAAGTGGTATTTCCTTTGGGGTGATTTTCCCTGAATGAGGCTGAGGTGAGGCTGAATGTCAAACATCCCTTCAGAGAAGAGAAGAAATCTGAGTTCCACTGTCATTTGTTTGGGTGGTGGTGGTCATTTACTTCTTCTTCTTTTATTTTTTAATTTGGTATACAATAAGCTTAAATATGCTATGTTCTCAACTTAATTCCAGTAATGTTTATCCATTTTCATAATTAGAAAATATTAACCAGGCACATATTTCAGGTGAAAATTACCACCGATATATACAAATGCCAAGAGTTAAGCTATTCGTGTTTTGGGGAATTTTTCTTCTAGATAAGTATGAGACATGAGGTTGCAGAAACATTGGGTGCAAATTCATGCTATTTCTGCTCTGTTTCCTGGTTCTTTTATCTGAACTACAAGACACTAAACATCATTTAAAGATGGAGAGAAATGAGTAAGAGAGAAACTTTGCTCTATATCAATGAACCTTTACTGGGGGGCAGATTTTTCATACTAAAACAATTACTTTAGACAGAATATCTTTGCTGTTCTCAAAAGGTAGACTTGACACTGACAAATGACTCTGTGTGCAAACAGGGAGTAAATCTCTCTGGAGAAAAGATCTGTGGACTGACTTTAGAGAGGCTCTCAAATATATTGGGGTTGACAAAGGAACTGGATAACTTATAGTTCATAAGCTACCAATCATTTTTAATTGACATGCAAATGCAAATAGCACATTTTGGTTTTCAAAAACAGGTATATTTCTTCCATACCAGTATCGTACTAGAAATGGTCTAGTATTACTGCTACTTTATTTTTATCAGAAGCATGTCTTAAGAAGATGCTTGAAAACTTGCCTACTAATGTAATGGTAAAAAATATAGGGCTTTGTACAACAACCTGCCATACTAATATATCTTGATTGTTTACTCATCCAGTTCCTTTAAATATTAGTCTGACAGAAAAGTACTTAAAGACATTCAAAGACAGGATTAGAAAATCAGCATACAGTGTAAATTACTGAAC
Source organism: Rhynchonycteris naso (assembly GCA_037038555.1). Classification (NCBI taxonomy): domain Eukaryota; kingdom Metazoa; phylum Chordata; class Mammalia; order Chiroptera; family Emballonuridae; genus Rhynchonycteris; species Rhynchonycteris naso. The sequence continues at coordinate 24,427,470 of CM073000.1, forward strand.
ACTTTTATAGGATGCACCTATTTTGGGTTAGTGGCCATAAAGTGACCTTGACAGAGCTATTTACAGCCCTGTTTAAAATGCACAATTTAACCTAAAGTGAATAAAAGGTGTTTATCACATCAGTGTTGACATAAGCAATCCCTCACTCTCTTCTTCAGGAATTTGTTTTTGGCATACTGTCACAGTTCAAAAAACATTTTAGAGAGGTTCTATAATTATAGCTTTTATAGTTTAAATAGCCTTGTTAAAGTGAAATAAAACAGTATCTGTACTATCAATGAAGAACACTCTTTAGACAAAGAACTAAATAGTTTGTCAGAATTCTGTAATTATACCCAACACATCACATTCAAGATTAATGATGTAACTTCTATCAGTGATACTAATGTATTTGAAGATTATAATGAAGGCAAAAGAAGGCAAAATTCATAAGACTACATAAAGATCCTCCAGTTCATTTTTACTTATAACTAATCAGAAGCATTTATTGCTGAGCTCTTTGTTACATTTCTCATTTTTAAGAAATGACTTAAGGTAAGTGTTTTTAAAGGGTTTGTTAGGAGAGCTTTTCAGTTAAAAGCTATATTGAAACAACTTGGGAGATAAACAAGTCAGTACAATGTGGATGACTTGATTAGGGATGATGGCTTTGATGTCATTATACTGAAGACTGGAATCACAAAAGATTTCTGGATCTTCCACCTAATCTTTTTTTCTGTTATCTTGCCATGATGATATTAGTATTTCCTATGTTTGGACTTTTAAGGCTATTCATTGAACACACTGAATATAAATTCAAAATTAATAAGTACTATTTAAACCTTTTTTATTATAAATTTATATATTATCCCATGACTCCCATCTATATCCTTTATTGTGTAGTCTCAAACCAAGTAGCTGTATAATTTTCTACCTGGATATCAATAAATACTCTAAACAAATTATAAGTAAATTATATATATATAAAGATTACCAGAACCTAATATGTCAAGGGCATTATAAATGTTCCCAAAGTGTTAGCATGACAGCAATTGTCATTAAATAACTAAACAAATCAAATATATCAAACAGTTTAGTCTCCCTACTAATTATTTTGCCACATTTCATCTCACAGCACTGTGTGGATATCCTGCTGTCTTCTCCATTCTCATAGTGACCAGGGGAGTTGTGTCACAATAATATTGTTATCATGTCTACATTGAAACCCAAAATACCAATTAGAAAGATTAAATTAACCCTTATGCTCATTGAAGTGTTATTTACAATAGCTAAGATTTGGATGCAGCCCAAGTGCCCATCAGTAGATAGGTGGATATAAAAGCTATGGTATATATACATAATGAACTGCTAATCAGCTGTAAAAAATAAGGAAATCTTACCTTTTACAAAGTATGGTAGACCTGGAGATTATTATGTTAAGTGAAATAAGCCAGTCACAAAAAGACAAGTACTATATGATTTCACTTATATGTGACATGTAATGAACAAAATAAACAGACAAAATAGAAACACACTCATAGATACAGAGAACAGACTAACATCGGTCAGAGGGGATAAGGGTTGTACCGCTGGGTAAAAGATGAATGGATTAAGCAAAGTAAAATACTCATAGACACAGACAATAGTAAGGTGATTACAAGAGAAGAAGGGGATGGAGGGGGTGAACATGGGTAAAGTGAGGATAAATGATGGAAGGAAACTTGACTTGATGTGGTGAATACATGATACAATATATAGATGATGTATTATAGAATTGTACACATGAAACATATATACTTGTATTAATCAATGTCACTTCAACAAATTCAATAACAAATAAAAACTGTATTTTAGAAATTAGTTATTTTTGTTATATTTATAATAAAAATGTGAAGGTAATGACACCACTCTAGGTTTAAAGAAAAACTTAATTCATGTGTGATTCAACTTAAAATTCCTAAAATGTCTTATATAATTAAGCACAAAATCTTATATTTATCTAAAATTTTCAAGGCACCTTTATATGTATTGGGTAAACAGAGACTCACAATGAACCAGAGAAAGGCAGGGGACTATTATCATTTCTGTTTTAAAGATGAGAAAATCATGGCATCAGTGAAATCATATATATATCATATATGCATATATTCTGACTCTGAGTAGTCTACTGTGACTTTTAAACAGTTTTGTGAATTTTAAAAGTTATTAGAAACCTTTGATATACATATTGATAAGCATTAGAAAAATAAAATTTGGAATGCCAAGAATTTTCAGTTTTGCTCCCATTCCTCCTCCATACATGCACTAAAATGCATGTCAACTTAGGACTGACCATCTAAATTTAAAAAGAGTCACTGAAATTTTTAAATTTATTTTTTTATTTTATTAATTTTAGAGAGGAGACACAGAGTGAGAGAGAGAAAGGGAGAAAGGGGGGAGGAGCTGGAAGCATCAACTCCCATATGTGCCTTGACCAGACCAGTGCAGGGTTTTGAACTGGCGACCTCAGTGTTCCCAGGTCGACGCTTTATCCACTGCGCCACCACAGGTCAGGCGAGTCACTGAAATTTGTAAACATCATTATAATTCTTAAGATTGTGTAATGAACACTCCTGTATGCCAGCTTATCTTTGACAGATGGGCAGAATGTCACTTAATATTGCTCATATCTTGACATAGTTGCTTTTGTGTCTGGTGACAGTGATGCTTTTCAGACATCAACTGAAAAAGCAGGCCACTAGAATGATTAAAATTGCTCTTAGCCATAAAACTGTAAAAGATAAAGCTCTTTCTTCATGTTCATGAATTACATTACTCTGTAAGAGAACAGAAAGCATCTGACCCACCTGTGCTCTAGAATTCAAAAGAATTTGCTGATAAACCTGGAGAATATAGTGGCATGACCCCCCTGACTTCTTAGAATATACAAGAGCAGCTGGAGGCAGAGCAAATTTAGAGGGTGACTCAGAAAGTGTGAAGGAAAGGTCCTGGGCCACCAGCAAATAAAATTCCAAGCAAAGTTAACTTTGCTGCTAGAAGAGAGGCAAGAAAATTATGAGCAACTAATTTAAGAAAGACCTATGACAAGTTTCACGATTGAAAAAATAAATGCAGCTGGGAAAGGAGACAGATGGTGATGCAAACACCACCCTGACTAAACAAGATATCAGGACAAAGTTGCACAAAATCAATGTTTGTCAAACAGTAACAGAAAAATATCCAGGCAGAGGGGGGCTCCAGGGGCGTCGCAGAGTGCCACCAGGCACAGCACCGAGAAACATAGTTCGGTGGTTTGTCACTGCTCCGGAAGCACCTGCCACGTTTGGCACTGTCTTCAAGTGCTTACTTTTTTTAAAATTTTAGTTTGAAAAATCATCCTATAGGTGTGTGTGCATGTGTATGTGTGTGTGTGTGTGTGTGTGTGTGTGTGTGTGTGTGTATGGGCATGTGTAAGCTTGCACATATATGTAGATAGATAATAATGTAAATAATAATCACTAGTATTTACTGAGTACTTTTAAGTGGCAAGTACTGATCACCTGTCTAAATGCACAGATTGACCCTATGAAGTCAAGACTATAATTATCCTTAATTTACAGATGCTGAAGTTTCTGCTCAGAACAGTTAACTCTGCCCATAGTCATAGACGGGAAGCAATGGAGCAAGGATTTAAATTTATTTTATTTTTATTTTATTCATTTTAGAGAGGAGACACAGAGAGAGAGAGAGAGAGAGAGAGAGAGAGAGAGAGAGAGAGAGAGAGAGAGAGAAAGAGGGGAGGAGCTGGAAGCATCAACTCCCATATGTGCCTTGACCGGACCAGTGCAGGGTCTTGAACTGGCGACCTCAGTGTTCCCAGGTCGACGCTTTATCCACTGCGCCACCACAGGTCAGGCATGGAGCAAGGATTTGAAAGCACACAATCTGGCTCTAAAGTTCATGCTGTCAAGATGCTTTTATTATATGTCCAAAGCATAGCATGCCAGTGTATGTGTTTTTCTTCTGGTATACAGATGCTCCTCAATTTACAACAGGGTTACGTCCTGATACATCCCTGATAAATTGAAAATAATCTTATAAATTAAAATTCAAAAGATGAATGTAATACGCCTAATCTACCAAACATTGTAGCTTAACCAAGCCTTCCTTAAATGTGTTCAGAATACTTGGTCTACTGTCAAACAAAACCATATGGCACAATGACTACATTGTAAAGCATTCACCCTCGTGATTGCAGGGCTGACCGGCCGCTGCAGCTGATGGCTGCATTCGGCATCACAACAGAGTATCATATCACATATTGCTAGCCTGGAAAAATGTCAAAATTCCAAGTATAGTTTCTGAGTGGTATCACTTTCTTTTGTACCATAGTAAGCAAAAAAAAATTATTGTAAGTCAAATCATCATCAGAGATCGTCTCATGTAATTCTGATCCTCCTGAAATTGTTAATGACTTCAACTGTGTAGCATAAACTCATAAATCTAGAGGATATCATAAGGTGTAAACTGATAAACATCTTATGATTCATTGATGACACTTAAATCAAAACAGCCTGTCTCTTTTCTCTCCTGATTTCATGGGTCACAACTGTCATGTGGTTATTCAGTTACCTCAATCACCTTCCACCGGTATATCCACTGTTGCTGCTCCAGGCTGCTAACTATGCCGGCCACTATCAGAGCCACAGGGAGCACTCAGGGAACGGACCACAGAACTCCACCAACTCCCTGCCCACCTTCAGTACACACACACCAAGAAAGGTCCACAAGGGATTAATAAGAGTAGTATTTAAAGAACAGACAGAACATAATATGGAACTGGGTAAATTCACCGTTCTCCTTACATCCCCTGTACACTTAATTACAAACAGGTACACTCCACCAATCTTCCTGAATTCTTCATATACTAACTGTGTGCCTGAAGTCTCTAAAACTCTCTGTGTTTGGTGGATTAAAAAATGTTCATCCACATTTTGAAATTCAAAACAATAATAGGCCATTTTACTGTTTTGAGATCTGAGTTAAGTCAATTAGAACAGCACCTTATACACAGCAAGCACACACGGTTCTTAGCTTTCTTCATCATCATCATCAATTTTACAATCTATCTTTATTCCCAAATCTCAATTATAGAGTTTTTCTGGTTCTAGTCCCTAATTCAGCCTCTGGCTTCTCCATTCATACCTAACCGATTTCACCAAGATTCCATGGTATATATAACAAAAGACAAAACAGAACAGTATACCCTGTATTCTCAATTTCTTAGTGGATATAATTTCTATTTTCTTAACTAAACCCTGGTTCTGCCTTCTCTGCAATATAGTGTAAGTCGTTTCTGAACATTTTTTTTTTAACAGAGACAAGAGAGAGAGACAGTCAGAAAGAGGAATAAATAGGGACAGACAGACAGGAACGGAGAGAGATGAGAAGCATCAATCATCAGGTTTTCGTTGCAACACCTTAGTTTTTCATTGATTGCTTTCTCCTATGTGCCTTGTTCGTGGGGCTACAGCTCGAGCTAGTGACTTTGGGTCCAAGCTGGTGAGCTTTGCTCAAACCACATGAGCCCGCGCTTAAGCTGGCGACCTCGGGGTCTCGAACCTGGGTCCTCCGCATCCCAGTCCTACACTCTATCCACTGCGCCACCGACTGGTCAGGCGGTTTCTGAACATCTTTATTCTGTCAACTCACAAAGAGGAGTAAGTTTTCCCCATCAATATTGCTTCCAAAGAGTAAATTCCTGTTTGGTGGGTCAAAAATGCCTGCAGTCTTGAAGAAGGTCAGTTAGCCACCCTTGTTCTTATGCTATTTTCTATAAACTGTCCAGAGCAATCTCATTCATTTGTGACTTTAATGCTTGAGTTATTTTAAAAAATAATAATAGTAATAATAACAAAACCAAACATGTTCATTTACATAAAAGATTTCAAATAGCATGGTGGTCTCATCTATTTTCCTAGCTCTCACTACAGTGGTATTTATTTTTATTCCACTGGAGCCACATTCTCATGGCCATACTCTTGACTTTGCATTAGCTGGTATTGTTTTACCTCAAATATTCCATTTAAGCAGCACCATGATTATTCATAAATTTGCTCCTATTCTGTTTTAGGTGTTCTTCTAAAGCACTTGCTCTCTCCCACTCTCTTTTTAACATACTACTCTATACTATCTAATTTATTCTCTTTATTATAGTCCTCCTGTCTCTACTCCTTCCTCTGTTGAGTTTTAACCACATTTTCTGTAATTAAAGCCATGCCCTTGATGATGCTTTCAATTTGCTTGGCTCTTGTCCCTACATCAAACCCACCTGAGACAAACTCAACTCTAAGTCGATTCAAATCTTTGCCTCTTAGCATGAATAGCTGGAAGAAAAGGCAATGGGGCAGAAAGATGAACTCTAGCATCAGCAGCATTACAGAACCACAAGGGATGCCACTCCAACGGCATCTGTTTCTTCAAATGGTTTAGGTTTTGCCTAATGTCTCCTATTTTCCAGAAGTGATTGAGAGATTTTTACATGGCCTCAGTGTTCTGACCAAACATCTCTGCTCCTACACTTAGCAGATAGCTCTAGTTTCTACAGCACAGGGAGTTACTGGGTGAGATCTTTAAGAACTGAAATATTGATTTTGGTTATATATATTAGGGTGGAGTCTTAGTTACCACATCACTTGCTGATGTTTTCATCTAACTGCATTGAAGAACTGCCTATTGAAAAGAATTTTTAAAGATATATTTAAAGGTATAGGCTGTTTCTTTAAAGATTTAATCCTTGATGTGATAAAATTTCAGTTAATGATAATGGAAAAAAATGACATGTGAAAGTTCTTGAATTTAAATTTTATGGATATATCAGACACAAATAAATCAAGTCTGGTAGCTCTTAATAAAGCCAAAATAAATTAAATGGAAAAACACACATAATAGCCAGATTTCTCTTGGCATTAACAGGCATTAAAATGATCCACCACACACTGCCAAGTGGCAGACTTTTGTAGGCCAGTTCTGAAATGCTGTGTGTGGTTTGTGGCAGCCATCTGCTGAAATCTCTTTACTTCCTGTCATTCGATACACATAAAATTAAAATATCGATAGAGACAATTTCTGCAAGGAAATTTGGGAAGTTAATAGGAGAGCCAGTAAAGGCTTCATAAGATTATACAGATTAGTTTCTTGATACTTCTACTACTCTTAATATAACCGGACTAAGAATAAAATAAAAAATGTAATAAGCAGTTGCTTCCTCCAAATACAAGCAAAAATACAAAGATGATTATGAGTAAAATGTAATTTAATACTGGATTTATGACAAGTCAAATTTGCATCCAATAGAAGCCATATTCATAAAAATTCCAATTAAAAAGGTAAATTTTAGCTCTATAATAAAATATTAAAAGTGTTTAAATGCTACTATCAGGAACATCTTGGTCCCTTGCCTCTATGCTCCTATATCTCAGCTAAATATATGTTTTTGTTTTTCAGTTGACTCAAGACTTGGTTCTGATTGCATTAAAAATTTTTTTAAAAAAGAATGTTTTTTCTCAGATAACACTCTGTCATGATCAAGATTGGTCAGTAGCATGTATAGCTTAGAATTAGTGCTTAATTTTTTGACCCCACTGCTGAATGTTTCTCTGCATTCTTCAGACCCTGACTTGGCTTCATGGCTCTCTCTCTGATGATCCTCGGGGCTCAGAAGGCATCTTCCTTTAGACCCTCTACTGAGATATTTTCTGTTGGAGCTGATCTGTACTCTGATTGCTGTTTCCCCACCTGAATTCAGAGTACCTATTCTCTTTCTCATAGTCTAGTTTTCTACCCTGGCCATGGGTGGCCCTTAACTCTATCAGCCTTGAATATTTTCCAGTCCCTCTGCCCAAGGTCTCTTCAGACATGTATCTTTCTATTGACATGAGACAACTAACAAGTATTACCCCATTCCAGATAGGATATACGGTGGCTTCACCTAAAAACTCTATCAAAAGCCTAGCAACCAGCAGACACCAACTAAATTCTATATCAGGGCAAGAGAAAAAAAAATGTGTAATTTAGAATCACACTTTCATACTTTTAGCTCATTTACAAGGCTAATTTAATCCATTCCTTAGTATTAAGTTGTTAAAATTTCAGAATAATAAAAATATCTTTAATTTCCCCTTTGAATCACACAGATGGAATCTAGTTTCAATCTACATTTTTATATATTTCAAATTATAGTCCATGCAAAGTTTTAGGCAAGTGATGTATGTTTTTAGTCTAATATTATTAATAGAAACTGATGTAATTTGGTAATTGTTACATTATGTTGTAAATATTAATTTATAGAAAAATATGTTAACATATACATTGGAAATATAATATGGACAATATTCTTGGAGGTTGTTTTCACAATTTTGAAAGTAGTTTATTTATTTTAAGTCAAATTCAGAACCAAAATGACATAAATAAATTTCCATTGAATATGCTTTTAAAAAGAAACAATATAAATGGATATTTTCAAAAAGACTTGACATCTTTATAAGCTGTTGTTTCCTAAAAAAAAAAAAATCTAACTGAAGAACCATAATTTTCATGTCCTAAATAAAAACGATATTAAACTAGTGTAGAATTTTTGGAAATTGATTGTGGTTCATCATTATAAAAATGTTACATCAATATGTAAAGTACAGTAAAAAGATCATAAGCATTGATCTTATTCTATGGTTTGGGAAATAATTATAAATAAAATATTAAGATGCTCTTCTGATTTAAGTTTTTGCAGCAACACAGGAAAAAATGGCATTCCTGTAGGAAGAAATTTTTATACTAAACTAACTGATTCTTAATAATCACAGTTACGTGTGTTTTGATGTTTTCCACAAAACTGTGGTTAAATGAAGTTGAATAATTCAGAAGCAATAGGTACAATGAACCTCAGATTAATAAAAGTACGAGCAGCTTATGTGGATGGGTTTATAAAATATCATGGTCAGATCTGGAACATTTCAACAAGAAGAAGCATGTTCTCATAACGACACCAAAAATCAACTATAAATAAACTATTCTAGTATTTTAACCAATTTGCTCCATAAAAAATAATTAAAATAAAAGATAACCAATTTTCTTCCCTGTACATAAACTTTTTGATAAAAATTATATGTATTTGAGAGCAAATTTTAGCCAAATATCTTCATCTTAATAAGGTAAAGAGTAAGAAAAAACCCTAAAAACAACAATAAAAAACACATATTGAGAAATTCTGCTTCAGGGTGAAGGTGGAATTAGCATATTCTACACTGTTTCTCCCAATGAATGCATAAGGTTATTTGAAGACTCTTTAAAGTATAATGCAGATTAAGAAGAAAGACCAGTATCTGAAACATCACTAAACTGGTAATGAATTTACTACTTTTCCCCTTTCATATATCCTATAGCAAACTGGAAGTGAGCATTGTCTGCGATAAAGAAAAACCTGAGAGAAATTTTCACTATGAGTTCTCAAGAAGTTGAGCATTATAATTTGCTGAGACACTACAATCAACTATCATTTTTTGAATCATGCAACAATTATTTACTGAGTGCTCATTCTGAGCCAGGCACTTTCCTTAGTTCTGTTGACAGTCAATAAATATAACAGACAGAGGTCAGTAGATCTTACATTCTAGTAGAATAAAAAACTAGACAATAAAAAAATAAACCTTATAAGTAAGCAAATTATATTGTGGTTAGTGCTATATAAAATGGTAAGACAATTCAAGCAAAGTTAGGGGAATCAGGAGTGCTGGCTTGAAAATCAAGATGAGTTTAAGTACAGTTTGGGGAAGGACTCACTGGAAAAATAATATCTGAAAACATTGTAAAAGGTGAGGAAGTCTACAATGCTGAATCAAGGGGAGTTCATACACAAGAACAACCTGTTCAATGGCCCTGAGGTGGATGGTAGCAAGCCTGACTTGAAGTTAGAGTTGCTGGAGCAGAGGAAACAAAAGAAAGTCATAGAACATGAGGTCAAAAAGAAATTGTGGGCTGGCCAAATTATGCGGGGTCTTGAAAGCCATTATAAATTATTTCACTTCTACTTTGCATGAAGCAGAGATTGTAGACCTTTGAGCACAGCATTAATATGATCTGACTTACAGTATAAAATGGATCATTCTGGTTGCTATACCATGTTTAAATAGACTATGCGAAGGCCAGAGAAGAAATAGAATAGCATATTTTATAGGGCTATTTATAGGACAATGTGATCAAATATGTGTGCATGTAGATATCTACATGTATACATATATGTATGTGTTTCTTGTGGAGTAACTACTAGGACCTCTGAAACACTTTGGGAAATAGAATTCATTAATGTATTTATGACTTAAAGACAAGTGTATCTTAAAAGCAATCTTCAATAAACATCATGTATCACAACTAAGCTTCTATAGGACTTGGGCAGCCAAAGCATTTGAGTTTACAGGATCTGAAGAGCAGGTCCATTGTGTTGCCAATAAAAGGTATAATCATATGCTTTAAAAATTTGCAGTTAGTAGAAAAACAGCTGGTCTCTGGACCTATGACAATGGGCTAGTTTTGATTACCACTATTTTCCAGATGAATTGGTAGGAGTGATAAGTGGCAGGAAAAATATACTGCTCAGAAAAATTAGGGGATATTTCAAAATAAATATGAAATGTTAAAATATCCTCTAATTTTTGTGAGCAGTTTAGACATGGGGCCTCTCTAGGATGCTTGTCTTGGTAGAAAAAACCATGACTCACATCTGATCAACTTGTGATGAAACAGTAACTGTGGCCATATCCAAGACCTTTCTTAGAAAACTGTTGCTTTAACATACAAAATAGCATGTGTGGCCTCCAAGTCTCTGGTACATTGCAGTGGTTTCCAATCCATGAACTGCAGACCCTAAGAGGCCAGATTTTTGGGCAGTGTCAAGGTTTTGCAAAGGGTTCTGTTTATCCACATTTACATGTGAATTTTACCTTTCAATTAATTTAAAAATATGACTACTACATTGTGGAAGACCAGTTAAATTTCCCAACATCAAACATGTTTACAGTTAGAAAGACACTTTTTATAGAGGACTATCAATAATTATATAAATACATTTGGGGGCTATATGCAAAAAACTTTGATGTTTTTCCAGTTTTTCTTTTTTTTGAGTGGAGGGGAGATAGTGACAGAGACTCCTGCATGCACCCCAACTGAAATCTACTCAGCAACCACTGGTCTGGGGCAATGCTTGAATCAATGTTATTTTTAGCACTTGAGACTGATGCGCTTGCACCAGAGCTCTCTTCAGCACCAGGGACTGAAGCTCAAGCCAACTGAAGCACTGGCTGTGGGAGGGGAAAACGGAGGGAACGGGGAGAGGGGGAGAAGCAGATGGTTGCTTCTCTTGTGTGCCCTGACCAGGAATCAAACCTGGGCGGTCCATATGCCAGGCCGATGCTCTATCTACTCAGCAAATCAACAAGGGCCAAATTATGATTTTCTCTTATTGGTTTTCATCTTTACTTTTTGACAAAGATTAGTAATGCTAGTTATTTAGGACAAGTATCTTTTAGGTTGTGACAATAAAACAGTATGCAAATCTCATACAACATACACCCCAACTGCTCTATGCAGAACACTGACTCTGAAGCCCATATTTTCAGTTTATCAAATGAAAAACTAATTTACATTTTAAAGGTAATATCAAATGTGTGAATAAGTCTGTTCTTGTGGAGGCAGGTATGATTAAAGAAAGCTGGCGTTCAATGCTAAACATGTCTGTTAATCATTCTGTTGTAACTCCTCAAAAAAGTAACAGCAGACTTGTTCATTATCAAACACAACCTGAGTCTGTTACTATTTAGTAGTGACATAAAAGATGATAGTTAACATGCTTGACAGGGCATTGTTGCAGTCAGATCTATGCAAAAGCAGAAAATATCTCATGTCAATTTGGTAGGCTCTGGAGCATAAGATGAAACCAAAGTTAAAAGTCATTATAAAGTTTGGCATTTAGCCTAGCCAGGCAGTGGCACAGTGGATGGAGCATCGAACTGGGATGCGGAGGACCCAGTTTCGAGACTCCGAGGTCGCTAGCTTGAGCGTGGGCTCAGCTGGCTTGAGCAAAAAGCTCACCAGCTTGGACCCAAGGTCACTGGCTCGAGCAAAGGGTTACTCGGTCTGCTAAAAGCCCGCAGTCAGGGCACATATGAAAAAGCAATCAATGAACAACTAAGGTGTCACAATGAAAAACTGATGACTGATTCTTTTCATCTCTCTCTGTTCCTAACTGTCTGTCCCTATCTATCCCTTTCTCTGACTCTCTCTCTGTCCCTGAAAAAAAAATATGGTATTTAGTGTTATGTAATACTTTATAAAAAATAAACAATAGGCATTTTAGTAATCTAACAGAGCATCTGAGACTACAGATATTTCACAGAGAGGTAAACATAAATGTTATAAGAACTCACTTTCCATAAACTGAGATCTTGAGAACGAGCAGAATAATATTCTGAACAAAGGGGTATGTGGGTCAAATTAGTTTGCAAATATGATGTATATATTTGCTCACTTATAGTTTGCATTGGGTATGGGGGACAGGCTGTAAGCAGGCAGGGTCCTTATAACCTAAGGGTCAGTTTCAAGACTAAGCCTTTCCCACCCTTTTAATACTAAGATCTTCTCAACACTAAGCTTTTCCCCACACCCTTGACTGTTGCATGATGTGGAGTGGTGCACTCATATGAGGAATCATATTTATGTCTCAGATAAGTGACTTTGTGTCAGAAACTTCCTTATTTGTATATTGATTTAAAAGTTTTGATTTCTACACTATAAAATGGGGCAGATCAGGAGCTCTCTTCCTCAGTTCCTGAAATTAGCATTGCTCAGGAGAGGCAGCCAAGATGGCGGAGTGCTGAAGGAGAAGCCAGTTTGTGCAGAGAGAAAGATATGAGGAACAGAGGTGAATAAGGCTGGTGAGGGAGAAACCTTTGATTCTAGGAATACTTGGATGAATCAGTGGCTTAGGGAGCCCTGAATGGAAAGGGAATTGCTTTCCCACTGTGTGTATTTCTCTTCCAACGGGTGCAAGCTAGGATTAAATGTAATGACCCACCAGTTCTTGGCTCTGTTGTTTCATTACCATCTGTCCGAATCAAATACAAACCTGCACAGGCCAGGAGGCTGTGACTGTGGCCATGGCCACTGGCCTTACAGGATACTTAACCAAATAAATATTGCAAATCCTGGGTTTAAAGTTAGTCCAGCTTCTGTACTCCTGGATCTCTCAGAACTTTTAAAATGACAATTCAGATGCTGGCTCTCTAAGAAAAAAAACACTGAAGGCAGCATTTTCTAAACTTAATTGACCACAAGGGTGCTCTGTTGGTTTCTTTACCAACAGATTACTGTGTAGAATGAATTTTTCACTGAATATTTTTGGAAATGATGTTCTAACCCCATCTACATGAAGAAAGTTCCCGAATGCAGTCTGATTGAGACACATAGCCTGCAGATTTTATAGGTTCCCTGTAATCCTCTATATTTGGATGTGAAAGCCTCTTTACGGGACCTGATAAATCCAAACTAAAGATTTCTTCTTGGTAATCAAACCTGTAATCTATAATTAAGAATGACTTCTTTGCAATGTTTTAAAAATAAACCTGAGGAAATTCTGTTTCTTTGAAGAAAAAAAAAAAGACAGCTTTTAAAAATCTCATACTATGTGCACTATGAAATGTCGAATTTTAATTTTGTTTTCCAGTTGAGTTTTGAAATGAATGATACCTAAGAAAAGACTAGAGCTCCATCAGCACACTCCTTTCTTCTGAGTACACTGCAATGCAAATTATCAAACCTCCTGCACTGCAGCCCCTATACCACCTGGAATCACATACAGGAAACATCCAAATGAAGCTCAAGGTCAATACACTGGGGAACAAAATTTTTGCTGCATCCACAAAACACTAGTGCTTACCTAATTCGAGTGTGCTGATCTCAAATCTGACATCAGTTTTTCTCTGTAAGCTACAGGTTTTTTTGCAATTCAAGATTTTAGGTTTTCATTTTATTGTAAAATTTTCAATATTTAGTTTAACACAATGAAGTAGATTGTCTTCGTGGGCATCATCTTTGTGAAAATATAATAATTTATATAATGCAGTAAATACACTAAAAGATATGATTACATCAGAATTCGTATACAATTTCAAAACAGAACATAATAAAACACTTATTTTCATCATAGAATTTGCACAGAACTTATTTAAATTTTATTCAGGCAAAAAATTGCATTTGTAGCTCTTGCATTTGTGTACTTTTTGAGGACAATCTTGTTTGACGCTCCAGCAGTAGTCTGCCATCATTTAAAGCTGTCAAGAAATAGCCACCATTCTGTTGGACTGTACGTGGTAACACCTAGCTGGTTGAGAAGACTATTGATATCATGACAGTAAACAAAGTGTTTGTCTTTGGAAAAAAAGTCCACAAAAATTTGTTCACGCTTCCTGAAATGGGATACTTTAGCTGACTGGTGAAGTACATTCTTTTCTTGAGGCCTGGAGGCTAATAACTCAGCTGTTTTCTTTGACAGGCCCAAATCTCTTGCTAAATCATTCAACTTGGATTGGCTAAAATGCTGAGGGGTTAATGACTGCTTGGCATCAGAAAAAGACCCTTCAGATTCTATAACCAATTTCTCATGCATCTTATCAAAATACACTTGATCACCATGTTCACTTTCTTCATCCTTAGAAGAAATAAAACCATTGAAAACTAGAACCAGGAGTGTCTCAGAGTGTGGGATAGGTTGTATTGCTGAAAGAATATTAGGATATGCGATCATATGCCGTTTTTTCTTGCCGAAGCCCTTCGTATGGATCAGACAGAAATAACAGTTACTGCTGTGGTTCTTAGATTCATGCCAAACCATGGGAATACCAAAAGCATTCCTTTGCGTTTTCCTTTTGTTCAGTCACGAAGCATTTCCTCACAATTATGACACACAATATGAGGAGCACAGTTCTTTTCTTATATTGCCAAAGGGAACTTGAAAATAGGCAATATATGCGCACGTATCACAAATGATGTAATATTGCACCTTTGACGTTGAAGTGTGTAACAGCCACATATGTAACAGAAGGTGTCAGGACTATTTTTACATTTACGCCTACTCGAAGAAGCCATGATTCAATCGTAAAACAAAATTAGAGGGTGTTTTTATCAGATAATATTTCTTTCACATTTGAAAACAACTACAATTATGTAAAAGTGATGTTTGTAAAACATTAATTGCCTTGTGGTTATGCTCAATCCAAGAATTGTTGCCCTTTAACTCTAATTTAAAAATCAATGCATGTCATTAACTATAACAAAAAGAAATTAAAACTGCATAAAAATTAGAACATGCACCAAAAAACATATTTCAGATTTGGAATCAGTGATGCATATGTATATAGAAATAGTTCTATAACCTCATGCAATGGAAAATGAAAATAAAATTATTCCCCAGTGTAATGTACTGTTCGTTGTATCAAAATTGGAGCTATAGAGAGATAACACTGCTTTTTAGAAACCCATACATATCATATATACACATGTTGGTACAGAAGAATTTTTGGAAAATGCGAAAATTGAATGAAATATTTTTAACTTGTTCATATTGTAAGAGGCTACTCCATCAATCAATATTTATTTAGGCTGGCAGTGCATGTAGTGGTATTAGGCAGCATGTGACTCATATGTGTCACCTAGTTCTGATATCTGACTTCGGGGAGCTGGGTTTCAAGGGAAACACAGCGTAGATAGATGTGCATATTGCACACCTGCTGTCAGTTCATACTTCTCTCCACTGACATAGATCCACCAAGTTTTAATTTCTGAAAAGAGAATGACTCTTTCTGAAAGATACACTGTAGTATCCTCCTTGAAATTAACAGCCTACTATTACCTGTTTTGTTCCACTCTTTGAATTTTTGTCTGAGAAATTTGATGAGCTAATGTGATTTACAGACACTGAATTATCTAAAAAGATAAATTAAGCAATCATTGTCTTGGTCTAGGTTTCCAGTGATTTTGACACTCGAATAGTAACAAAATTACAGATGAATGAGTCAAACAGCAGGCAGAAATGTGCATCAATGAAAACCACTTAAGCAGATTTCCACACAGGTGTTTAGGCAAAAATAGAATCTGTCAATAGGATAAAGAAGATCATTTTCTGTACATATGGGTAAACATCTGGATCCCAGGAAACATTCAGATATTATAATGTTTTACTTTATATTGAATTATACATGTAATTCATGATTATCAATGTATATAATTTGTTAATCTTAGCACTTGGAACAGGAGAGTAAACTAAGGTTTGTAGCTGTTTGGAAAATGGAGGTTTGATACTCTCTTCCTAGAGGTAAGATGGAAACAATAAAGGGAAAATGCTGAAATCAGTTACAGGAGCTCAGGGGATTTTCACAGAACCTTCTGTGAGGGCATAGGGTTACCATGCGCTAGCGGGCAGTTTCAGGGCACTTGAAACATCTGTCCTGCAAATGAATCATAACCCTTACACATGTGGGGGTTTGAAGGCCTTGAAAAGAGGTAAGAGGGCCCAGATTCCAGACTGCTGTGGGCATAGCCTGAAGCCAGGCCTGGGAGAAGGAGAGGAGGTCATTAGGTTTCCAGCTTCTTCTCTATCTCTGAGTATTTAGACTCGGAAAATAAGACTCAAGTTGGATATGGAGAAATGTTTAGTTCTCAGGTGAACATTATTTTCCAAAGTTACTTTTATCCCTTAAAACTCATGTTTAATGGATGCAAATGGAAACTACAAGCAAGGGTCGTGGAAAATCTCACAACCTAGAAATAATCACTGTAGTTACCCATTCATGAAAGCATTTCTTCCATTATAATAATATACAATTATTTTTATTCCCAAAGGATCAGAAATAAGTAATAGGTACAATTTTTGGATATAGATATTCTGGACTATGGTAATACTCTCCTCTTTTAAAGGATGTTAAGGCATTTTACTGCAGGGGAGAGCAGAGTAGTGAAACTATTGATATTTGTGATGGATAATTTAGAGAATCACTTCAATTGAAAGTGGAAGTTTGAGTGACTGCAATAATTAATCTAAAATGTAATAAATGATCCTTAGTCAAGTTTTTTCACCCTTTGTATATTTTTTTATAAATATCTGCATTTCCTGATTTTATTACATAGATAAGAAGTTTAGGGTCGGTTGGCAATAGCCAGTTAAGGCTTCGTATTTATTCAATATATACAGAATCGTATTCTTGTTCAATCAGATAAATCTTACTGATATTGGGGGAAAAGTCTGTGTGAAACACATTTTAAATATGCTATAATTGACATGGCATCTGTATCCTGCTGAACTGAAATTTGGAAGTAAGAATTATGCTGAAAGGTAATGAGGTATCGTTAGTAGTGAAATTCCTTCATTGTAAGATAAAATATTCATTCATTTAAGAAGATGACTGTAAGAAAAACTACTTTTCTATTATAATTATTTTCAAGTAGTTGAGGCAAAAATGACCTGTGCTTTTCAATACAGATCATTTAATTTTCTAATACAGAATAAAGTTAGCATTTCAATGAATTTTAGCCATACATTTTTATGTTTTCTGCTCTCATACTAGGAATTTGCCGCTTCTAGTGTAGGCCCTTAATCTTGGATCCATGAATATGAATCTTTTGGACTTTTGTGTAAAATATTAACATGCCTGTGCATTTTGCTGAGAAGAGTATCTGGAGGTTTCATCATTCTAAATTGACCAGTGATCTACGTGGCAGCAGAGAATAAAAGTGACAATGTATATTAAGAAACCAAGGTCCTTGTGATATGATATGATATGACAGTCCAATTCCTTTTGGTCTTATAAATAACATGAAGTTTTTTTCAGTTTTATTGAGGTATATTTGACAAATAAAATTGTAAAATATTTAAAGTACACAATGTGATGATTTATGTATCTACTGTGAAGCTAATTAACATATCCATCACCTTACATATTTTTCCCTTTGAAATTCTTAAGTGTTCTTAGCTGCATGAGGACCCACCATTCTAACTTTGGATTCAATTTTTTTGTAAGGTAGATTTTGAAGGACCTAAGAGTCTGTGAAATGTTTAGTTCTCAGGTGAACATTATTTCTTTGCTAGAAACAGCATGTATATTGTATCAACTCCAAATAAATCCCATATTCATATAAAATGGGCAAGAAGCTGCTTGTGTTTAGGGAAACTCCAGCAATTTGGTTGTTTTTGGATATAATGTCACAGAATAAATGATAAGATAGTAATTTATTATTTAGAAATCTAAGAAATTGAAATAAGATGAATATTCCTGGTTCAGACATCCCATTTTGTTTTTCTTATCTCACCCTATTCTGTATTTAAGAAAGACATCTCCTTAAATAGTACCATAATCAGAATTTTTTTCACTCACTTCATTATAATTGCTAAAATTCAAACTAATCTTAGCAACATTAAGAATATATTTGGACAGTTTATCAAAAAATTCCTAATACTAATTATTAAATGGATAAGATAGTGTTATAAATTAATATTTATAATATTATGCCTATTTAATTGAAGCACATTTTAAAAGAACATGAGATTTGTGCTATTTTCTTTTAAAATTTAAAACTATTCTTCTCAGTTAAAGTCATCTAAATATAATAATATATGTGAAGTTATAATTATAACATTGTGTTATGTTTGAATTGTTAGACTAGAGTATCATTTCTCTCCCTTTTGTGTAGAAAAAGTAAATAGGTAAATTACTCCACTGAAATTTTAAAAAGGAAAAAGTAAAAAAATAAAGAAGAAAAAAAGTGAAGAAAGAAATAACTTATGATAGCAGTGCAAATATTAGTGAAATCTGATGCAGAAGTAGAATCAGAGTTATTTGAAAATGCTGATACTTAAGACATTTTCCAAGTTGTACATCTTGAATCAGTACTTACAGATAAATATATATAGACACACACATATGAGTGACAACACAGGACAGCACTGGGGCTATAAAGGAAAGAAGGGCTCCAAAGGACCAAGGGGAGAGGGGCGGAAGGTCTTATAGAAAACCCAAGTCCAGGGAAGTCACAAGCAGGAGTGATGAGAAGAAGGCTATGAAGTTTAAGAAGATGAGGAGGGTGTAAGTAAAGAAGATGCTGGGAAGAAGATGAGAAGCAAACATAAGAACGGAGAGAGGTGTAGTATTTTAATGTTAGAGATGCTTCTCAGGGTCCTCACTGTGCCTTGGGGCAACCAAGATGCAGTTCTTGGTGAAGTTCGGTATTACTACTTTTCCTGCTCCTAACATTTCCCTGAGAATCTGCCCTCAGACTCAGCCTTTCAGTCTTTCTCTCCCTCCCTCCCTCCCTTCTCCTTTTTTTATTTATTAAAAATACATAATGCCCTTTTCCCTCCACATATGCTTTTGTGATTGAATCCAAATAAACCACTGTTCATTATAACCAAAAGGGTCCACAATGTACTTAAAACTGAGCAATTATCTCCATAGTGTATGGAATATTGGTTAATTCTATAACTTTGGGACCCAGGTAAGAGGACCCTGAAGTTCCAGAATGGTAATGTTAAATCATATTTTGTTTTTATTCCTAAGAATAACCATAATATATTCATTATTGTGTCAGTCACATTGTGCCTTCTGTAGTTTACTTTCTAAATATATTGTGTTACCATTACTACTAACTGTGAGAATGACCGCTTTATAATGTAAGAAGGCATTATCTTGCTGTTAGAGATAACAGTCTTAGAGTTTAAAGAGACTCTGTATAGTTTTAACCAGATTCCTCTTCATCCTTACAGTGCACATTCAATTATAGTATATTTAGAATGTATTTCACACATATCAACCACTCTCCTCGTCTTCCTCTACTTCACAGATAACTCTCCTTAGAGAGTCTGGCAATGTATAATTTCAAGATATGTTATTTTCTTGCTTCTAGTCCTACCATAAAAATGCCATCACAAATTCTTCACCTCTGTTTAAAACAACTGCAAAGTGATTTTTTTTCAGGGTTATAATTCATTTGTGCCATGAAAATAAGAAAATGAAAGAAAGGAAGAGGTTTCTCAAGTGGAAAAGACATGGAAAACTTACTGAATTAATGAATATCTAAGAATGATCAGGAAAACCTACATCAACTTTATCACTAAAAAAATTATAGGATAATGCTTACCCAATGATAAGAAGTCTAAAATTGTCTATGTGACAAGAAGTAGGCCCAGGAGATGCTTTAAATATGGAGGAGCCTAATACAAATTACACAGCCATTACCACCTGAAAATAACTTGTTCAATCCCTCTCCAATAGAATATGAGAAATCTTATAGCAGTCAGGCCTTATTTTGAAATTTTCCCTAGGGAGGAGGCATCCAACCCATCTCTCTTTTGCTACCTGACCTTGGGAATTCAGGTAACAATACCAGCCTTTAATATCTTCACTGATAAAATGAGAGTTGGACTCCACCAGTGGTTTTCAAACTACCCTCTTTTAACCTTCATGGTTCGAAAACTCTTTAGGGGACTGGCAAAAAATGAAGTATTTTCACATATCTTATTCTCAACCATTAATATTTAAGTTGCACTGGAACTCTAATAATTGCTCTGAGCTTAAATATTCCTTCTGGACCTAAAATTATATGAATGTATCTACATAGGTATGGGAATAAATGCTTTAACATAGAAAATGATTTATATGACAAGGTAGGCTGGATTTAATTCCAGATGTCATCCTTAAGGAAGCATATACCTGCCAAGAACACCTTATGGTAAATGAATCCCAAATTCATAAACAGGGTCTAGCAGCTATTGTGTATGGAGACCTCTCTCAAATACCACATCTCAGGAAAAACCACAGACAAAGACTGAGCTGTCAAACCTCTTGCACTGAGCTCTTGCTGTCTAAGCTCAGCCAACGAGACCAAGACCTTTCCCTGTCCAACTGTAGCCATTTTGATTGGTTCGTAAAGATGCACACTTAGATTCTCATTTGCATCTTTACTAACCAATCAAAATGGCTCCATAATAACCTATCAGAACACTCAATTCTAATGAATCAGGACAATACAAATTGGACCAAACTGTGTGAATATGGAGTCTTCGTTTGCATAAAATTAGACCACTTGAGAAGTGGGGGTTAAACATTTCTTTATATAATTCAGCCTCTCCTTTATCTCAGTAGAGAACACTTTCAATTTCTACGGGAGATTGTATTTCCCTGGTTTACAAAATGTTTCTTTCAGTTGACCTGTTTCAATCAAATAAAGTTTCTCCCTTCATAGCACCCCAAATTTCAGACCCCAGTTGGCAGTGGATTGGTAGCAGTAACCTTTTGTTGACAAGGGGTAGCAGGGTATCTAAATAAATAATTTTTGGAAACAAGATATCTTTGCTCATAGAACCTAAGGTTGATATTCTCATTGCTATCGATCTGCCATATTTTGGTTAGGGTATCTAAATTCTAAAGAAAAAGTTACTCTTCTTGTATCACAAACTTGTGTACTTATGAAGCAATTGTTAATTCCAATAATTTAGTATACTTCTTTAAATAAATATTTCTTACACAGTGGATCTTTATTAATTTCTTACATAGTAGGTATATTTAAATTAAGGTATCAGAGATAAGATGATATCTATATTTTGCAAGATGAGTAATTTTAGCTGAAACCTTATCCTAGCTGTAGCTTGTCTATGGGTTTAAAAAGGAGAGTAGTTATCCACCTTCCACCTGTACAAAGTCCTCCTTTCATTTTTTTTTAATATTTTTATTTATTTATTTTTTCCAAGGACAGAGAAAGAGAACCAGAGAGAGGGATAGATAGGGACAGACAGACAGGAACAGAGAGAGGTGAGAAGCATCAATCACCAGTTTCTCGTTGCTCTTGCAACACCATAATTATTCATTGATTGCTTTCTCACACTTGCCTTGACCATGGGCCTTCAGCAGACCGAGCAACCCCTCACTGGAGCCAGCGAACTTGGGTCCAAGCTGACGATCTTTTGCTCAAGCCAGATGGGCCTGCGCTCAAGCTGGTGAGCTCGGGGTCTCGAACCTGGGTCTTCCACATCCCAGTCAGATGCTCTATCCACTGCGCCACCACCTGGTCAGGCTCCTCCTTTCATTTTTAAATAAATTCCACTCTGTGATAGTCATCATTGCTTATATGTCTTTCTCAAGTTTCTCAAATGTCTCAAGTAAAAAGCAAATTAGTACTAGGAAGAAAAGGACAGAAAAAAAGATAAAATGTAACATATTTTGGGGAGGTGTGCTAGTACCAAATAATGTATTCTATCTCTTCAATATGCCCTGTGTACAGACAAAACCAATAAAGTTGGATGGAATTATTATAAGAACCTGTGTGCTCAAAACTTATTTTGACCTAAACAAAGATAAATATTAGTTGGAGAATGTAGAATTCTAGATGAGATATGTAGTTAAAACAATACTGAGTCTCTTACAATAGTAAGATTCTATTATTGTTGTTGTATAATAGAATAATTAAAATTTCCATATTATTGCAGCCAGGTCCTATAATTCTAAAATTCAGAATAGAGAAAATAAAGAAAGTGAAGAAACAAAAGGCATTGGAGAAATAGTATTAATTTAAAAAAGTAAGTAGGTTTTCAAGAATCTCAGAATTTTATAATGGAAAAGAACCAGTCTATAATTATATAAATTAAATAAATTATATAAATAGAAATAATTATATAAATAGAAACATAAATAATTATATAAAGAGAAGTAGAAATATAAAATAGAAATAACTATATAAATATAATTAAACAAATAGAAATAATTATTTTCTCTATATATTGATAGTATCATAGTCCTGGTGTTAATTAATCAAAAATGGTACTACTACTACCATCACATATAAATAATCAATATCTTAATTCATCTTACTTGATTGGGTCATTTGGAGAATAGCTTTTTTGTTAGCAAGAATAAAGTGAAGCTTGATAGTTAAAATGACTATACTTTCCATCTCTTTCAAAGACATTTTAAGCAATATCATAATTTTGTTTATTCACTTTCATAGAAATCTAAATACCCATTCTTCTTAATTAATGTTAGAAACAACAACAAAAATTTCAACTATACTTGATTTCCCATAAGCTAATTAAAATATTATATTTTTTATCTCTGCATGTCAGGGTATAATCTCAAACATCAGATATTTCAATTTATTAAATTATAATAGCTCTTACCACCTTTTCTCTTGCTTTTGTTATTTCATATGAAAAACTAAGAGAAAATACAAATAAAACAGGGAAGGATATTATTATGAAGAGAAATCTCTGCTTAACATCAAAATCTGAAAACAGACTTTTAAAATATTACGCTGTAATATCATCATTCTTACAACAGCAAATTATTATCCTCTGGTACTACTTATCATATTTATCTCTTAATGGAACTAGAAATCCAAATATCCCATGTTAAATATCAAATGTTATGCAAAGGTGATATTTTCTGTTTTGCTAAAATCTAATTTGTGTCACTTGTGAATGGTGTAATTAAATATAGATATCTAACTGGATTTAATCTTAGACATTCTATTCATCTTTTATCATCAA
Source organism: Rhynchonycteris naso (assembly GCA_037038555.1). Classification (NCBI taxonomy): domain Eukaryota; kingdom Metazoa; phylum Chordata; class Mammalia; order Chiroptera; family Emballonuridae; genus Rhynchonycteris; species Rhynchonycteris naso. The sequence continues at coordinate 24,451,057 of CM073000.1, forward strand.
ATGTGGAAAACAATATGTTATTATGAGGAAAATATGGGTTTTAAAGTCAGGTAGTCTTTGTTGTGCCAAACTACTTATGCTGCTTATATTGCTGCCCAGTCCTGCTCAGCTTGTCTCCTCATTGAGATAATAAGCATACACCCTGCTCAGACTTGTGAAGACAACAAAACATAATGTCTATAAGCCACCGACTGGAATGCCAAATAGGTCAATGATTCTAAACAAATGTCACTGTTCTTTCCCTCTGGAATAAGCTATAGGTACAAGGTATACAAAGAGAGTAAAAATAAGCTGTTAACATTTAATTTTTCTATTGAAAAACATACTAAAATAAATATTACCTTCAGAATTGGCTATTAATGGCAAATAGGAATTGTTATTGGCATATTTATCACTATGTGAATGCTCTGAATCCCCAAATAGGTTTCTCATAAAATTTCTAACATTAGGGAAAGGCTTTCATTAGTATTTGTGCATATTAAGTTGGCAACATCTGTATAAAACATATGGAAACAACTGTGAATCTGGTCTTGATAGAGGTAGATGCTCATGGAATGCTATGTCTTTTCTCCTGTGGGATATTTTATTATCTTATTTTAACTAAGTAATTTCTTATTTATCATAAAAGAAAATACTCATCTTAGAAGTGTTACATGATATAAGTTCAAATTTAAAACCTCTGGTGACTATAAAGTTACTTTGCATGCTTTCTTCCACATGTTAAATATAAATAGAACTCATTAAACTAACTGTAGGAGACCTTCATAATTATAGGAAGGTAGTGAGCTAAATGAGCTTCCTTTCCCCTTTTTACCAACTCCAAAATATTAGCATGTTTTAAGTAAAATAAAGGCTGGAATCTTCAGAAACATACCGGGTAAGTTCATGTCAGACCTTGAGCTCTCTGAGAGACCCAGGTAAGAGAAATAAACTAGCATAGGCCTTTATTGCCCCAGGGATGAGTGAGTACATGAAACCCAGTATTGGAAAACCCTGGAATGACAATGGTAGAGTGAATATTTAGGAAAAGGTTTGGCTTGCAAAGATCTATACTTCATCCAAGTAGAAAGTTACCATAGACCCACTTGAGTATGCCTATTTTTTCTGTCCAGCAAGAGGCTAAGAAGGACCAGAATAGGTGAGCCCTTATGTCTGGGAAGGTCAAAAGAGATTAAAGAACATGGTGGCATTTTTCAGGTTCTCACCCAGTTTTGGTGGCCTGCCTCGTTCTATATTCTTGGTCCATGTAGCGAAGCTTGTTGTACTTTCTAACACTTTAAAGGTCCGGTGTTACTAAAGATATCAAAAAATAGGAACTAAATTGAGATTTAAAAAAAATAAAAATAAGGAGAGAGAGAAAGAAAAGAGCGTTCAGAAAGAGCAAGAACATCAGAAAACCTGCCCAGGGAGCTACAACTGCGAGAGAAAAAGGAAATAAACCTGAACAGAAAAACAAAAGAACAACCTAAGATGTAGTTATGGAACTTTCTAAAGACATAAAACAAAACCAAAAAGTCAGCATAATATCAACACAATTTTGATCTAAACAGTTGAAGGGAATGGAAGAGAACATCATCATCACTAAATCCTGAAGTTGTGGCTTAGAAGACCTTATAGACAATATCTCTGGAACATATAAGATAAGGAGATGAAAATCTTAGAAAAGGACAACTGGAAAATTGTCAAAGAGACTTGCTATGAGTAATAGAAATTACAAAAAGAGGGAAAAGAAAAGGAAAATATCGAGAGAAGAAAATAAACAAATAATAGGCAGAGAATTTTCTTGCAATAAAGACCAAATGCCGGCAATTGAAAGAGCTCACTAATTTCCAGGATGAGATGAAGACAAAAGAGCCAAAACCTGAGCATATCTTGGTAAAATTCTTAAACTCTGGGGACAGGCAAAATCATCTTACCAGCTCTCAGAAAGAAAGAACAGGATTTATACACAGGATAAGGCTCCCCTGCAACACGGAGAGCAGGAAGATGGTAGAATAGCAACAAGACACTACTGAGAAGATTCCATTGTGAGAACACCGAGCTCCTCCCAGAGGTCACTTGGCTAAAAGGAAGAAAACAAGTTACTTGAGAATTGGCCATGATTCCACTCGTCTACCATCCATATATCCCATCAAAGGAAAATACCTGAAATAAGACTGAAACAACCCAATCAAACCAGATTATTATGGGACAAGTTTAACGGCCCAATTTTCTTTAATTTTATAATTAGAGCCTACCTGACAAGACCATTCACAAAGCTTCAAAACACTAGAAGCCAGAGAATAGTGGAAGTGAAAGGAGATAAATGAGCAGACCATGCCTGCTTCCCTCCTGCTACTCCCCAAGCTGTATATTTGGCGGGGGGGGGGGGGGGGGGGGAGGGGAGTAAGTGGAGCTTTGAAATGAATTAAATTGGAAACTGAAATCATAAATTGGAACTGGGCTTAACACCTGAATTGCATATATTAAAACTCTTCCTATAGGAGAAGGAGTGGAAAGGTCTGTGATTTGTTCAAGCTGTTGGTAATGAATAAGAATAAAAGAATGGCAGTGGTTACAGAGAAATAAAAATTAATTTTTGTGTGTGCCATATTTAGTACAGACCATCCAGTAAGCCATTTCTACTTGTATTTTTTTAAAAAACTGGTGTATATGTATTAAATTTGAAATAGGGACAAAAAAACAAGGATTAAAGATCAGAGAGGAGACACTTTTTTTGGAGGAACAGGGATATCTAAGTTCCCTGGATATCTAGTTTGAATACAGTCTGGAGGTATTAATACATTGTCCATGGTAGCTTGCTGAAAGAAACTTTAGAGACTTAAGATGAGATCAGAGAATCAGGAAGGTCAATTCAAAGTAAGCTTACACTGTATCTTAGGTAGCTGCAAACTTAGCTGTTTAAAAGTAAGAACTAAATGAATGTGTGGAAGACACATTTCAGGAATATTTATTTTTTAAAAAATAATCAGTTTGAAAATATGCTATTCTAAGTTTTTCTTGTTGCATTAAACTATTTCAATATAAATTGTGAAACATCAAACACCCTCATAAAATTAATCAAAACTTTCTTCCCTTCCACCTCCATTCCTCCTCCCTCTTTTTTTACTCTGTCTCATCTGGTTTAACTTACTTTCATATGTATGATGGTGGTCACTGTCAGCAATTGATTTTTCATGACTCTAGGAACTAACAGTTTTGGTTTGATCAGTGTTGCCTGGTCTATCATCACCTTTGTCCATATTGTTCTTGTTATTCAATCTGATCTCCCATTCCAATTCCCTCTCAAATATTTCTCCATAATATTTATCTGACTCTTACATTCTACAAAGGTGACTTAAATTCTGATATAGCACAAATTTCTAGAACCATGACTGGCATATATTGATGCTTAGAAATATTTGCTAAATTGAATTTAAACAAAGTTTTCACCTTGTGTTAATTACTACCATTTATTTTACATATTTACATTATTTACTCACTTATACATTATATACTTTATTTAACAATTCTGCTTTTTAAGCTACTTTTCTGTCTTGCTTCATTTTTGTACCAAATTCTTCAATACTCATGAGACTTTTTTAGTTGATTCCATCTATTAAAATATTTGCAGGTCAGTGTTGGCATGCTCATTAGGTAAAAGTGCAGGATTAGCAATTACTAAATGGTATGAATATTATGTAAAATTTCTATTTAATCCTCTAAGATTTTCCTTATGCTAAAATCCAATAAAGTTAAGAGGTGAGAGTCTTGTCTTGGAGATCACACTTGTATCCCTACGAGCTACCGATCTTTAACAACACTGATGACCTTTCGAAAATGTTGCTAAGCCTTCACGCTAATGACTACATGTGGGATTGCATAGGCAGTATTTTTTTTTATTATAATATCAGTTAATGGGGAAGAAGAAACTCATTAAGATGAAACCAGGGTGCTGACAGACACGGGGAATGATGTTGGCATCTCAAAAACAAGAGCTCAGGAAAAGAGTGACCTTGAAGCATTTGGAACACTGGCATCAAATGAGACCAGAGATAATTAGTGATTAATTGATGTTTAAAATATAAAGCAGATGATAACATCCTGGTCCTAGATTCATAAAGTGAACATTTGAATACCTATATTAGTAAAGAGTAAGAAGACACTCATATGAGGGTTTGTAGAAAAATCTTATTTCTTTTTATCTGTCTTCCAGGTTATGTCAATCAATTAGCAATGCTCAAGTAGCCTTGGGTTTCAATAATAATAATAATAATAATAATAAATTATATTATCATATAATAGTAATTATTATTAGTTCTGCTATAAGAATTAGTAATGATTTTTTAATTCAGTGGCTTATATTATCAATTATAATTTATCAGATAAAAAGAAGTACTCAACATTTGATGATTATAAATTTCTCCAAATGTGCTCAGAATATGATCACAGTGCTGTGGCAATACAGGAGCCAATTCAGAGCAAGTAATAATTACATAAGTACATGTGGTTTGTTTTTAGTGCTATTAGCTACCACACTATGAAGATATGGTTAATTATGGGAAAGCAAGGAGAATAAATTGGTTTTGATAATAGCAATCCAAGGAAACTCCTGACAACTATTTAACAACCACAATAAAGGACTAATACCCAGGTTATGGATCCTGTTTTCCTTTCTGCCTTGAACTTTCAGTTTTACTCTGTTATTGAACATCCTCTTGCCTGTAGGATGTTGTTGCTGCACAAGCAGAGCTCCTGCCATCAGCTGGCCTAATGCATCTGTCCTTCCCCACTTCATGAGTCTTGTCATTTACCAATGTTGCCATTGCTGGCTGGTAGAATTTTATTTAATATGCTGTTTCCCCTATATAGTCACCTGCAAAAAGACTCTGACCGAATATTCACTTCTTATCAACTCACAGTATACATTTTAGAGATATAGCCTTATGTTTACAATTTTCCAAATCTTCACAAAAAACTTTTCAGTGCATGAAAGTCTAGGTCTTCTTCCATCTTCCAGACTGAAAATACTCTGCTTCTCTACTTTTTAAAATGTTTGTTATAATTGATTTTAGAAAGAGAGAGAGAGAAGAAGGGAGAGAGAGACAGGAACATCAATTTGCTTTTGTATGTGCCCTGACTAGAGATTGAACTGGCAACCTCTATGCTTCAAGACGATAGATACTCCAACCATCTAATTACAATTTCCTTATATCTACTTGCTTTCATGTGGGATTTCTATTAGCAATCTGTATCATTTTCCCATTTGAGAGCTAGGCTTACAGCCTTTGAAGCATAGATGGCAAGAATGCCCTGTTTTCTTTTACCATCAAGAGAAAAAGGGTCTTACTTTTCATCCATAGTCACAGTCTTAGTAGGTTTTATATATAGGTTTCCAATATCTTAATCTTGAAATGAAATAATATATCCTAATAGCCCCATTTCAAGAATCATGGTTCTCACCAAGAAATACATCCTATCTAATGCAGGAAAGAAATGACCAGGCACACGATGCCTTTCTTTTTTTTTTTTCTGTGTGAATTTTTTTAAAGTCTTATTATATGGCAAAGAGATGAGACTAACAAAAAGATACACACACACTACAGATAGAAACTTCCCTTAGGTATAAAGTTATATATATATATATATATATATATATATATATATATATATATATATATATATATATATTAATGCCATACTAGGTATTAGTATAGAAGGCACAAAATAATGCTTCAAACATGTTTTTCTTTCCAGAATTTAGGAGAAACTAAACATGAGAAGTTGTGAATATCCCTCTGGCTTTTCTTTAAATGATACAAATCTGTGGTGATGATTACTAGATGCTTAACCCAGGCATGTCAAATACTTTTCAAGTTCTTTTATCTCATAATATTATAGTGTTGTGTAGTATATTGCACTTGGAAAGATTCGAGGCAGGAGAAGCCTTGATAAAAATGAGCATTTTGATCTCTTAATTCTGCCAATAACTAACCTTTCAGGAGGCAACAAAATAATGTATTCTTTATCTGTGACCTATATTGAATTTCCTGTTTGTATGGAATCCCTCCTCTCATCCTTGTGATGAAAGGATGCATACACTCACATTCAATGAGCAGAATTTTGCTGAATGCTTCATAAGTTTTAATTATGAGAATAAATGTATTACGTTTCAATCATAAGTTAATTATTAAGCATTAGAAAACTTACTGATTCAGTTTAATTGAAGGTGAAAGTCAGCCCATTTAGGAAGATGAACTAGCTGTCATTATATTAAGTTGATCTGCTGACTAGAATTGGAAGAGGAGGAGTTGTATTCAGGGCTGCCAGGGGTCCCATTCACAAACTATGATGTAAATATTGCGCCTTAGCATCAAGCAAGGTACAACCTGCAACACAAGTGGCCATCCTAATGTCCAAATATAAAAGAAATCATTACAAAATATAATAAATAAACTTGTTGACCCCTTTACAGCTTATCAAGGGAAGGCAAGGATATTAACATTATTAAAACATATATTAGTTTAAGATTTAATTTCTCTTTAGTCATTGTCAAATTATTTAACATATGTATTCTGCAAGCCATCAAATTAGCAAAAATAAGAAAAAAATTAATATAGCATCTTCTCAAAGCACTCAAGATTTAAAATAGGTAGCAAGGTTCAATCTATTGATGTTTTATTGACGTGCCATTCTATTTGTTTTGATAAACTGTAGTGACTCACTGAGAACCAGAAAGTGGAAGTTTTCCCTGGGCAATAATTATTCCTTTGTCTTTAACAATTCACTTAAAGTACAGAAACTGTTGTTTACCAGCACCTTGTGGCTTTCAGACATTTCATGAACAGTTGTATGTTCTGAATTCAGTAGTCTCAGACAATTACCGCCCCTGGACAGCAGGTGGACTGTGTAAATACTCAGTAATATATAGAAGGGGACAGAGGTAAAAATTCTAACCATGGAAAGACACTCCATTTGTAGAGAAACTAGATATTGAAGGAACACCAGGGTCCTCTTCTACATTAGCTTCCAATGTTGTCTAGCATTCCTCTTCCTGGTTATAACTCTTTACCTACGATGCTTCTAAATGTTTATGTGTTTCTGTGTCCCTTAATATCAAATGTCAGAAGAACTCTGGATCACCAAATGATTTCATACAATAAATAAAGAATTGGCAGCTCATTTTCCTCCTTGCAGTTGCGGTGATGGATGAAGTAGACGCCATCCTCTGCTGGTGCTGAGGCAGGCAAGCAAATGGGAAGAATTTACCTAGTAGGAGGACTTCCAGTGATTATAAAATTTGCTCATACAATGTGGAGAGATAGCAGAATAGTTATCTATTTTTAAAATGCTATTGATTCAATAATTTTTTTCACTCATAATAGTTATTAAGTGCTTTCTATGTACCTGTCATAAGTTCAAAATGGGAAAAAAAAAACCCTCATAACATTTCTATCTTTTTCTTTTCTTTTCTTTTTTGTATTTTTTTTCGAAGTTAAATAGATTCGGAGAGGCAGTCAGACTCTCTCATGTGCCCAATCGGGATCCACCCAGCATACCACCAGGGGGTGATGCTCTGCCCATCTGGGGCGTTGCTCCCTTGTGGCTGGAGCCATTCTAGTGCTTGAGGCAGAGGCCATGGAGCCATCCTCAGTACCCAGGACAACTTTGCTCCACTGGAGCCTTGGCTGCAGGAGGGGAAGAGAGAGATAGAGAGGAAGAAGAGGGGGAAGGATAGAGAAGCAGATGGGTACATCTCCTGTGTGCCCTGGCCAGGAATCGAACCCAGGACTTCCACATGCCAGGCCAACACTCTACCGCTGAGCCAACCTCAGGGCTGACATTTATACTTTAGCAGGAAAACAAACAATTAACAAATAAGGTAAAAAAAATATATGTGCATATATAATATATCTAGCCTGAAGGTAATAAGTACTATGAGGAAATAAATATAAGTGGAGAGGGCATCATGAGACAATGAATGGCCAGGTTAAATCAGCCAGCTAGTGGTAGTGTGAAACAGAACTGTACAAAAGGGGAGAGGCTATTTCACTCAGACTGTATGTGGTCAGGGAAGAATTTCCTGCAGTGTTACCAGTTGAGCCAAGACCAGAGACACCAGGAGATAGCAGTGTCACTATTGTGGAGAAGAAGCTTCAAAGGACCTTACAGAAATGAGTCAAACTGGACAAGGTAAGATTTTTATTCTTTGTTTGTATACACACACACACACACACACACACACACACACACACAGAAAGAGAGAACCTTGATACCTTGATTGTGGGATAGTACTCCCCAAATCTGAACCAGAGAACTGTTCTCTCCCATTTTCTCACTACTGGAGCTTATTTGTCAGCCATTCTGTCAGCCAGACTATCGCACAAATATGGTGCCAGGCAAGATGCTAAATGATGGGAATCCAAGAGAGACAGACTAGCCATGCTCTCAGAGAGCATATATTTCAGTGGAGAAGACAGAAATGAAATTATCACAAGCATTATTGTAATGTCAAAGAAGTAAGATGTATTAAAAATATGCACAATATGCACAATAAAATAGTGTTAACCTAGCCTACAAGCTAGGTCCAATACTATGTAGCAGTAAAATAGTATTTTATTTTATGTATTTAACCCCAAAATGTTATTCCAAGACTAACTACCACAAAATAAAATAGATTCAAACATCCATTTATGTAGTGCTTTAGAGTTTTTTATGTCCTTTCATATGCATTACCCCATTTGATATTCACAATAACTGTGATAGAGGGAAGTCAATGATAATTATTCTTTTTTTTATTTTTAAGATGAATAAGCTGATGCTCTGATAATTTAAATGACTTGTTCATAGTCATGAATGAGTTGCTAATGTAGGCAGTCCTAGCATTTTTCTACACTTTCAACATCACAAGAAATTTGGTCTGGGATAAACATAGAAAAACTGTTTACCCAATAGCACTAGGTGTTTGCTCAAAGAAAGAAGGAAAAGATACACAACATCCTCATTCTTAAGAAATATAGGACCTATTTATGGAGGTATTCAGATAAGCACTAGATAATTGTGAAGAAATTTTGAGTGCATATAAAGTTAGGGAATACTCCGAATAGTATGACATTATTCTATAACCTTGTTTTGAGAGCAATTTTTAAATTAGGTATATTCATAGATTATGTGGTTAGATTTGGATACTTTTACATTTTGAAGTTTAGTTTCCCCATTCTCAAAATGTTTAGTTTTTCAATTTTTGCTTCATGTCAACAAATGTCTGGTTCTAGTAATACTGATTATTTTACATTACATTTTATAATGAGCCAGCACTTTGCATACTATCACATAAAAATACATTAGATATTTTCAAATACCATCTTGTTACAAATATTACATATCTAATCTTTTCATTCTCCTACACCTAAAAATGCATTATTAATTAAAAATTACTAATAATACATGTCAATTACCAAGTTATTACGACACAAAAGAAAAGTATACAACTTCAATTAAGTATTTGGGCTTATGTGTTAATTATCTTATTCTTCATTGTTCTATACTGGTACACATGTAATGTACTAAAGACAAATACTACTCTCATCTTATCAATAAATGGGGTTGAGGAAATTGGACAGAGACATGCAAAAAATGAAACTAGATCACCAAGTTATGCAATGCACAAGAATAAACTGGAGGTGGCTTAAAGACTTAAAGGTAATAGCAAACTCATAAAAATCCTAGAAGAAAACATAGACAGTAAAATTTCAGACATCTGTCATAGCAATATTTTTGCCAATATATTTCCTTGGTCAATGGAAGCAAAGGAAAAAAAAAAGACAAATAAAAAATCCATGAAATGAAAAAGGGACCACTGAATGGGAGAACATATTTACCAATGATACATTTGATAAGGGGTTGGTTATTTTCCAAAATCTATTCAGAACTTATAACATCCAACACCAAGAAGATAAAAATTCAATTAAAAAATGGCTAAAGAACTTGGATAGACACCTCTCCAAAGAAGACATACAGATGGCCAATAGACATATAAAACAAATGCTTAACATCAGTAATCATCATAGAAAAAAAAATAAAACCATAATGAGATATCATCTCACATCTTCCAGAATGTCTATCATCAATAAATCAACAAACAACAAAGGCTGGTTTGTTGTGGAGAAAAGGGAACCCTTGCTTTCTGTTGGTGGGAATGCAGACTAGTGCAGCCACTACGGAAAACAGTATGGGGTTTCCTCAAAATATAAAAAGTGAAACTGCTTTTTGATTTAGCAATCCCTCTTCTGAGAATATATCTGAAGAAATTTGAACAGTAATTCGAAAGAATATATGAACCTCTGTGTTCACTGCAGCATTATTAATAATAACCAAGATCTGGAAACAGCCCAAATGCCCATCAGTAGATGAATGAATAAAAAAGCTGTGGTACATGTACACAAGAAAATATTATGCAGCTATAAAAAAAAAAAGGAAATCTTATCTTTTGCACAGCATGAACGAAAGTGGAGATTATTATGCTAAGTGAAATTAGTGAAATTAGCCAGTCAGGGAAAGATAAGTACCATATGATTTCACTCAGATGTGGCATCGAATGAACAAAATAAACTGATGAAGAAACCAGAAACAGAAGCATGGATACAAGGAATAGACTGATAGCTGTAAGAGGGGAGGAAGGTTGGGGAACTGGATGAAAAAGTGAAGAAAAAACATATGTACATAACACAGACTAGGAAAATAGTGTGGTGATAGAGGGAAAGGGGGTGGGGAGCGGGTGGAGTGTGCAAAGGGGGGTGTGAGGATGGAAGGAAACTTTGCTCGGGGCAATGGGTCCACTATGCAGTGTGCAGACGATGTTTTATTGAATTGTATACTTAAAACCTGTATGATTGTGAACCAATGTCACCCCAATAAATTCAGTAAAAAAACACTGCTGTCAGACCATCATTAGGTGACAACATGCTAGGTCCCATGCTAAGTGTTTTTTGTATTCTATATTATGTTATGTTCCTATCAACTCTATGAATAACTTGTTTTCAATATGAGTTTCCTTCTAAAAACTCAGAAAGATCAAAGGCAAAGATCAAAGGCACTTTTTAAAAATAGAAACTGCTGAGAAAAGTCTTTGTAAAAAAGGAGCAACACTTACGGGAACCAGGAATTTTTTAATCTCTTCCAGTGCATGACTCATACGTGAATAAGCTTCCCCAGGTGGAGCAAACACTTCAATTAATACGTGAAGTTCATCACTCAAGTGTGCATATTTGGCTTCTCCACTCTTTCGTAGCTCTTCTTCCTGTGAAAGAAGTTATTTTTAGAAATACAAATCTACTCATTTCGCATTGATTTAACATCTACTGAGATGATGACAAAAGGGTTTAATCTAAGCAAATTTTCCATAAGTAGAAACCCTTTGAGAAATAAAAATCTGGTACAAGTCTTTGAAAGATTTTAAAATCATTTTTGAGTGAATGACTGGAAAAAAAAAAACTGGCATAATTATCACCTGCAACAGATTATAATCAGCTAAATGAAAATGTTAAATCCCTGAAAAGAAGTTACAGAAATGCCATTAACTCTTCAGTGTGCACCACTACATTCTGGAAGTAAAGCTTTTGGTTTTCTGTCTGACAAATGTTTTGCAGATAATGACTGAATGTTTATTTAAGAAATAACACTGTTTTCTAAGAAAACCATAATCTTCTAGCTACCTTTTGAAAGTTAGGAAAAGTTACTTGTTGCTATTAAAGTATGCAAAACCATGGTCAAAGATCCCACAGGCCCAGACTATCTTTTATTATTATTATTATTATTATTATTATTATTACAGGGACAGAGAGAGTCAGAGAAAGGGAAAGATAGGGACAGACAGACAGGAATGGAGAGAGGTGATAACATTCAATCATTAGTTTTTCGTTGCTGTTGCGACACCATAGTTGTTTATTGATTGCTTTCTCACATGTGCCTTGACCGCGGGCCTTCAGCAGACCGAGCAACCCCTTGCTGGAGCCAGCGACCTTGGGTCCAAGCTGGCGAGTTTCTGCTCAAGCCAGATGGGCCCACGCTCAAGCTGGTGACCTCAGGGTCTCGAACCTGGGTCTTCTGCATCCCAGTCTGATGCTCTATCCACTACGCCACCACCTGGTCAGGCAGACCCAGACTATCTTTGAGCTTCACACCCACATCTCTATCATTTATTGTCTCATTTTGGTCAATAGGAGTATACTAAGAAGATGGTGGTTAAGCATTATGTTGGCATTGATTATAATTGAACTATATAACCTCAGCTTAACTAACAATGCATTTTTTTTTAAGTGAGAGTAAGGGAGATAGACAGACTCATGCATGCACCCTGACTGGGATCTATCCAGCGACCCTTTCTGGGGTCCATCTGGAGCCATGCTTCCACCAGAGTTATTTTTAGTGCCTGAGGCAAGGCTCCATGGAGCCATCTTCAGCACCTGGGGGCCAATGTGCTTAAATCAATTGAGCCATGGCTGCAGGGGAAGGGGAATGGGAGAAAAGAGGAAGGAGAAGAAAGATGGGGAAGAAGCAGATGGGTGCTTCTCCTGTCTGTGTGCCCTGACTGGGAATGGAACTGGGAATTCGTCATGCCGGTCAATGCTCTACTGCTGAGCCAACTAATCAGGCCTAACAATGCATTTCTATTGGATCTGATTTTTCATAGCATTGTACCCAGGTGATTAGTGAAGCCTAATTAATTCAGTCCAGTTGCAGAACAAATCAGCATGTGACCCATATACTTTGCTAATATGAGCTATGTGTTTTACACATACCATCTCTAATATCTCAATAACCATGCATTTTATTCACAATTTCAGATTCGGAAACTCAGTTTTAAAGACTTGGTAGCTTCAGCAAAGTCAGAATTCAAACCCAGCTCATTCTGCAACCAGATTTGCAATTTTTTCTTTTTCAGAAATTCAAGAAAGCAAAATTTGGTTAAACAATTAATATAAATGATATTAATTATATTTTACCTTTCTTGACCTTCTCCCTAATTAACTAGCAGTTATTTTACTAAATTTCAAAGGGTAGAAAAATTTTTAGTTTTATTTGGAAATTAATTAGGAAGAATATCCTGAAATGACTTAAGATGGATAAACAAAAACTAATTTGCTATTTTATATGAGTTCAATGTATGGTCCATGTTAACAAATTTATCTGATGAGAAACTCCTCATCATTTCAACACATGGTGTATCTGAGGTGGAAGGGCTGCTGCTTCCTTGCACAACCCCCACTGACCTCCTCAAACCTCAGAATAGCAAGGCCTTTTAGCCTAGGAATCTCTTCTCCTGACCTCTCAACACGCTATCTCTCACTTGCAATTTCTCCTTAAAAAAGCTTTTCTTAGTTCCCAATTCTCAGTTTGGGGAAGAAAAGCAGTGGCTGACTAAAGAAATATGCACCCTTGGGTGTAGGAAACATTTTTTCCCCTTTGAGTTCCCCTGGGATAAAGCTAATTGTTGATTCTGGAATCAGGTTCACTTCATTTACACATTAGGGTAGGGTAGTTACACCAGGTTTCCTAACTGAGACCCTTCTCAATATTTCCTACGCTGATTTCCAGCTGGTTATTTAGGGTTACTGGTTAGACAAATTCTTTAAGGCCTGTGTGGGTGTAGCATTCAAATAAGAATTATAACCCTCAGTTAAACGTTTTCAAATCAAAGGAACTGTTTAGAGATATGTCTGCAGCTGAGGCAATAGCAGTTTGCTCTTTGAAAATACATTTGCCTCTCCTTCCTCCCATAATCATCTATATAACAGATGAAGAAACTGAGGTCCTTAAGATTAAGCAGTTTTCTAGAAGTCAAGTCTTAGTGAAGATTCCAGCCAGGACTTGGCAAAAGTAGGTGAGAGCATGGAAAGTGACTTCAAAGAGGAAAAGCTGACACAAAAAAAATCTCTAATGAGCTGCTGCTGGCAATTTTCAAAACTCGATTTTATAGCCTGACCAAGTGGTAGCACAGTGGATAGAGAATCAGACTGGGACTCAGAGGGCCCTGGTTCGAAAACCTGAGGTCACTGGCTTAAGCACGGGCTCATCTGGCTTGAGCATGGGGTCACTGCCTTGAGTGTGGGGTCATAGACATGACCCCATGGTTGTTGGCTAGAGCCAAAAGGCCACTGGCTTAAAGCCCAAGGTCACTGGCTTCAGCACTAGGTTGCTAGCTTGGCCTTTCTCATATGTGCCACCCCTGGACAAAACACTTATGAGAAAGCAATCAATGAACACCAGAGGTGCCACAATGAAGAACTAATGCTTCTCATCTCTCTCCCTTCCTGTCTGTCTGTTCCTAACTGTCCCTCTCTCTTACTCTCTCTCCCTCTGTCTCTTTCAAAAAACAAAACAAAACAAAAAATCACACTAGATTTTATATCTTCAAAGGTATGTTACATTTAAACTTATTCATTTGGTTGACATTAGACAAAGAAAAATTGACCAAGCTTTAGTTTCTTCATCTGTGAAATTAAGATAATATTACTTACATCGCTTCTGCTCACATCTCTTTGTCAAGACTGTAGTACTGTGGTGGGATTCAGGCAGTTCCCACTGGTTCAGAGAACCGATACTTAATCTGATACCTAATTTTTTGTTGAGTTCGGAGAACTGGTTGTTAAAATGGCACTTGTAATCAGGGTACTCTCTAAGGTGGGCACCTGGGCAGCAACCCAATGTGGAAATCAAATATTTACATTCCTCACTCTTTTTAACATTCATCTATTCAACAGTGTATTCTAAGTGCCCGTAGTAATGTTCATTCCGTCCATAGGTGAAAAAAATTACAAATAAGGATGCCAATCAAGAAGTAATACAGGACTATCTTAAATAACAGTTTGATTGTTTTTTGTCAGGTATTATTTAACATCTTTTATTAATATTTTAAAACTCTTGCCTAACCAGGCGGTGGCACAGTGGGTAGATCATTGGATTGGGATGCAGAGGACCTAGCTTTGAGAGCCCGAGGTCGCCAGCTTGAGCGTGGGCTCATCTGGTTTGAGCAAGGCTCATCAGCTTGAACCCAAGGTTGCTGGCTTGAGCAAGGGGTCACTTGGTCTGCTGTAGCTGCCAGGACAAGGCACATATGAGAAAGCGATCAATGAAAACTAAGGTGCTGCAACAAAGAATTGATGCTTCTCATCTCTCCCCCTTCCTGTCTGTCTGTCCCTATCTGTATTTCTCTCTGTCCCTCTCTATCTCTGTTACAAAAAAATACTTTAAAATTCTTTTTGATAACAATCTAGTTTTGTGTACCTCTTTTATTGTTCTTGTTTAAGTATTAAATACATGAAATAATAAACTGCCTTTCAGTATATTATTTTTATACTTAAAATGGTCATTAGGGCAGAAAACTGGGTGTTAAATTATTTGAATCCCACCACTGCTGTGGTCACCTGGTGGCCCGGGTGCAACAGAGTCATTGACTGTGGTCTCAGATTGAGCATCCATTAAACTACCTCAAATGTAAAGGTTTTGGCTGACAGAAAAAGGTTGGAGTGGTTACTGGGTGACAGTGAGCTGTCTTTGCCATTCAGCCCTAGTTCAGGACTAGTTAAAATGACACTTGATTATTAAATCTAATAATAATAATTCAACATTATTTAATCATCAAAAAACATCCAGACTAATAATATATAGGTTAAGAGAGATTTTACTGGATCATAAATTGCTTCTGTAGATAAATTAACTCCTTCATTTTTTCACAATACTTTGTTCCTAGACCAGTTACAGCATCATTCTAATTTGCGATTCATCTTTATACAAATCTGCTTTATCATTTTCTCATTTCCCAAATTATTCTGCATACACTAATATATCTGATAGGACATGGGAAGATATTACATAATTTCTTGTTGAATGAATTACTTAAGGGTGAAAATTATGCAGCATATTTTGCTTTCATCAAACCATATCTTTACTTTTCTGTTACGCTAAGGTTTTCTTTAAATGCACATATACTTGTTGTCTTAAGATATTGAAATAAAATGACTTATATTTACTGACATGATTTCCTTTTTAGCTTAAAAATGTCTTCAAATTATTATTATATTCAAAATGTTTCCTATTAAAAGTATAATGATGTATCCATAATATATGCATATTCAGAGATAATTTATTTTGTAATCATGTAATTATACAATTGTAATTTGTATTATATCAAGTATGTGTTCTGAAATTATAAGCACAAAAAAGACTGTGTAATTAAATGAAACAACAGAAAGCTACTAACTCTAATCAGCATTTTGGTACTGCTCATAAACAATTTAGATTACACAACTGTAAAGCCAGTAGTCAAAGCCATCACAGCTGCCTGGGATATGCAGGTTCCCATTGAATTTGGATAGATGGTAGAGAAACAATGAAGCCAAGAAATGGGGGACCATCCTTTTATTCTAGCCTTAGAACCGGCTGGCGAGTAAAAAACACACAGGGCACCAATACCCACTCACATGTTCTCCAGTTCTCCAACCAGGAGAATATTTTTGGTTTTTTCCTAGAATCAAAGGCCCCCACCAGTTCAGTGGGCTCACAAAGCCCCTCACCTCAGTTCCTCTTCAGCACTCCACCAATTTTGTTGTTTCTCCTCTGCAACAACATGATCTCTTTCTCTTAAAACATTTTGGCACGACAACCCCTTCTCCATCAAACATTAGCAAAACCAAGACCCTCCCTAAGCAGGAAGGTAATTAGCAGTATCACCTGGCAGCATCATCATGTGGGCAGGGGCCATTTTTAGCAATAAAAGTGAGCAAAATCAAATAACACAAATTTTACAAACTTATTTGCCCAAAAACAACCTTTTGACAATGATCCCTCCTATGGCTTGTAACCTATTGGCAGGTGCATTAGTTCTTATTAGGCTATTCTAATTTCGGGGGAATTAACAGCTATGTAAATGCAATGCTTACTCTTTCCATTCAGGAATCAACCTTAGCAAACTTTAGAGCCCAGACAAAAGATCTCAATGATTGAAAACATGTAGTAATATTTTAGCAAGAACCACCACCATCTTAGAGCCTAAAATATTTTTTATGACTCTCTATGTATAGGAACAAATATTTCAAAAATTCTATAAACAAATACCAACCAGTGCTTTTTTTGTAGACATTCATATGCAGCCGTGAGTCCAGGAGAGTGCTTTGGACCAGTATTTGAAGGAACCAAAAGTAATGAGTCTTCTAGTCATGGCTCTACTACTAACTGCCAACATTAGCAGATATTTTTCTCCTATGGCCCTCAGTTTCTTCATATGCAAAAATAGAGGGAATTACTAGAAATGTAATTTTCAAATAGTGATGTAAAGAGCCAAAAAGGCTACAGAAAGGTGTCTTATGGACTATTTTAGAGCAAATTGAGGATTCTCCCCCAACCCATTCAACCATGTCAGCTCAACTTAGACTTGTTTATGTATAAAAATGTCAGGTAAGAAAATATTGTCCCACAAGATCACTAAACTATAAGCAAAGGACAATAGTAGATATGATGGTATATAAGGTTTCTCACAGCTTTACAATTGCATGACTCAAAATTTGACTTTCCTCCAAAGCATCCTCACTTTGCAAATATAATCTTTAATATTAGAAATGCTCTTTTCTAAGTAGAGTATATTCTAAGCTATATTACTAAGAAACATCAAAATTCAAAATGGCAATTATTCATGTTAATCTTTGAGAATCTACAATGAGGCTGACACTGCATGTATTATTCACATGAAATCATTTAATCTTCATAGAGCCCTTAGGTGGGCATTCGAAGAAGCAGATGGAAGAGAAAAGCAAAAGAAATAAAATAAAAGCAGATTTTGAGGTCAGAGAGATAGAGATCTAGATTTAAATAAACAGTGCTGATAAATATTATCCATAGCATTTGAAAAATGTTACAAAATTTTGAGATTTATGTTCTTAATCTACAAAATAAAACAATTATAGGTCACGTATACAACCTACAAGTACAGTACCTGGTACATTATAAACACTCAGAAAAAATGAAAGGCTTTCTTTTAGTGGAGCTAAGTATTTGGGTTGCAGTGATTCAGAAAGTGAGAGATTGGAATTTGGTCTGCTTGCCTGACTCCAAAGCCATACACTTATGTTAATGGATGTTTATTATAAACATTAAATTCACTTGAAAGCATATAATTACAAAAGTTTCAAATTAAGTGTTGCTTCAATGAGATGTAACTAAAAGTGAATTGGTTTGATGATGGTTTACTTATTATTAAGTTATTTAAATGTATAACTTTAAGAGAATGTACATTTAAAATTACTTTAAGCCAAAGAGCTCACACATGTTTTAAGAAGATAAGGAAAATTAACATCACCACATGTAGTTTCTTGCATTTTAACTTTCAAATTAATTATTAATTTATAGTCTATGATATGTCACATGGACCATATAACATTGAAAGGCCACGTATCAGGGTAGGTAACAGTCCAGGTTCCATTCATGATGGCCAGGGTTAAAATACCAGTTCCCTTGCTTAATATTAAGAAAACCTGGGCTGGTGACCCTACTATTTTGGACTTATAATTCCTCACTTGTTAAATGATAATAATAAATAACACAGTAAGCAGTAATCAAATATGACTATTGCCAGATATTTATAAGATTTAAATCTCTATAGAAAATTATATATGAAATGAAAGAGTAAATATATTCAAAGATCCCAACTGTTCTCCCTGGAGTAAACTCTTCCAGTGGCAGAAATATACAAATATTTTTAAAGTTACAAACACATGATATACTATACATAAAAGTTTTATATTTTGGTTTTTACTTTGGCAATTATTACTGTCATACTTTATCCTCAGAGTTATAATTTACTATAGTGCTTTCTGAAGGCTTTTTCTTCTTAAAGCTTTAGGGAACATTCTTTTAACATAACTCCTCTTCAGAAATAAATAAGTCTATTGTCTGCACAGCTTTTTCCATCAAGAAACTGAAATAAACACACATTTATTATTTATACCTTGGCCTGATTGGGATTTGTCTGAATCACCAATTTAAATGCATTTTTAAATATACATATGTGGAAAATTCTTTGATGTACAAATTAATTGTCTAAAATTTATATACACAAAGGTTTTTTTGTTCAAAAGAATATACATAAATGCATAAGAAAGAAGCAATAGCTTGATCCCAAGGACCTTCCCATTCTTGTGGCCTTGACTGATAAAGCCCTACTCTCTTTAATTGAATACAGCAGTAACTCTTACAGGTTATTGCCATCCATCTTCCAAAGAGTCAGTTATGGGAGGGAAATCTTTTCACTCTGAACACCAATCCTAACACAATCTGGATTCATGAAGGGTAGAGTACCAGAAGCATCAGTGAAACCAAGAGTGATATTTTTAAAAATAGGTCAATATTTTGAAAGTGGTGAAGCTGATTCTGCCAAATATAAGACGTCTGATACTCATGTTAGGAAGTTCAAGGTTTAATAGTGGTTAAGAACCTAAATTCAGGACAATCAGAGCATACAGTGTAGGTGTATCAAGGATAGTCTACTTCTCAAACTATGAAGGTATGTTAGTTAAACAGGGAAAAGAATGTTTTCATAGATTAAAAGGCCTATTTTCAAAATTAAAGAAATATTTTAATTCAAAGAATTAACAACAATTCAAAGAAAATATTATCAACCTTGAACAAATGAATCTATAGGAAGATTTACAAATCATCCTACTTAACATATAAAAGGCTGTGTCCATACATTTTATTTCAAAGTTATTTGCTTGGTAATTAAGATTCTCACAAACATTTAGTTTGTGGAACTAGAACACAAATTATCTAAATATGCTTCTCTAGCCTCTTCCAGATGCAACCGGATGTGAATGGGCTTTGTTCAGGTTCAGTACAGAGAACTGTTAGGGGACATGAAAACACTTGGAGAACTGTGTTGGAGCTCAGGGAATTCTGAAAGAGGGAAGTGGATTCTGGGAAGAACCTTGCACTGAGAAATCTGTAACTCTGGGGGGAAAGGACATGTGCATGTAATGGTTCTCCCAGACCTCAAAAGCTGAGAAGAAGCCAAGATAAGGTTGAGCATACCTATACCTGCCTGGGAGCTAGAGAAATCAGGGAAGCCACAGACAGACCAGAGGCCTACAGGGATGGGAATTTCTCTGTCTCCTCTTCACTATTTAAAGAACTTCACTATGATTTCAAAAACCTTACCTAAGCTGACAAATAAAATTAACATGCAATACAAGCAGCCACAGACAGGAAAACCAGGCAGAACATTGGAACACATGCCATCTGCACGCTGCCAACAGAATTGCAGGAAGTGAAAGACAAACACTTGAATAAACATATTTTAGGAAGTAATTGGAGAAAAATACAGGCACAAAAATTTTTTGGTTTAAAAAATGATTTCCAAAGTAAGGACAAATAGAAATTAAAAATAAGAGGCTTAATTCTCCCTGCTAAAAATAAGGCAAGAGATTTCCCTTCCTCTATTTTTTCAGAACACTTATTTTAGAAAATGTGTGATTGTAAGTTATTTCTTTGATATAAATATATCAAATGACATGGAAGCCATTTCTTTGAAATGTAAGCATCAAGTGTTTCTGAGGATAGGAGCCTAACTTTGGTAGATGCCTTGCTCCAAGTTACAAAACCATCTCGTGTCATAAAGATATGAGACATTTGGTTTTCCTTTGGATGAAGCCATTAGATAATACAAACAGTAACCAACAACAACCAGATGGAGTTAGGATGAGCGCTGACCAATGGTGTTGTCAAGTCCGCTTACTTAGGGATTATTTATTATTTATGTTGAGAACAAGTATGTTTGTTTTTGCAATCTTAATGGATTGCCTGTAATCGTCATCACATCCCAGTTTAATACTCATTTGATGATAAGAGTGTCTTTCTTCTTTACTACCATTTTGGAAAGGATTTTAAGGCTGGGAGAAGACTTTGTTATTAATTATATATCCCCAACACCCATTGAAACAAATAGTAACAGATGCTGCTGACACTCTGCCCATATCTCTTTGCCTTACTATCTTCATGCAACCAGCATTTATGTTTGCTAGAGGTCTGGCCTAGCCACAAATTATAGTCCTACTTACTACGCACATAGCAGGGAGAAAATGTCAGAGAACAAACCCCCTCCAGAAACAGCTCTCATCTACTGACTGGGGGGAGTTGGCTTCTAAACATGCCAGATTGCTCAATCCTTAGAAGAGGTAATTTGCATGGTTTTCTTTCTCAAAGTATCCCAATAGGCTAAGATTCAGTTGCTCACAGTTTTACTTGTTTGAAAATGCAAATTTATGCTTTTCTTCATTTTCTTATTTTACTTCTTCACTTCTCTACCAGGATTTCCAGAGACCTCATTCCAAACTAATTTCATGTCAGTATATCTTGATATACTTACTTTCCCAGGAGAACTCAAATCATAACAATAATTCAGTAGCTTCAAATGTGGAGAGAATGACTGAAATCAGATATTCTTCTTCAGAAAGACAAAATAAAAAAAAATAAGTGAAATGATAATGAAGAAAACATTAAAGACATGGTGGGCAGATACAGGAAATCTAAAATGTAAGTAATAAAAGTTCCACACAAAAAAAAAACAAAACAAAACAGAATATAAGGAAGAAGAAGTACAACAACAAAAAGAATAAATAACAGAAAAAAGAAACCTAATAGTCTGCATTTATAAGGGCTCAGCTAATTCTACCTTGGATTGAAGAGAAAAAGAGAAAAAGATTGGAGAATATCTTGGCAAAATCCCTGAATTTTTGGTAAGGCAAGAGCAAACAATCAAACAAACACACAACAATAAACTCTTATAAGCGTCTACAGCTAGATCTTCAGAGAGAAAATATATAATTGGTGATGGATATTTCATCTAAAACTTTGAATTTTGAAATATAGATCTGTTTACCAATATTACTTACCAGGCCCTGTGCTGACTGCTTTACAAGCATAATACCATTTACTAGTCCCGATATGACATAGTATTCAATAGCCCTTCTCAAGCACTGAGATCTGTATGAGTGTAGAGTTCTCAGGATGCTGGTGATATAATAAGTTAACAATCCATTATTTTAAATTCCACTACAAATATTGCAATTATTAGGCTCTTCCAAGAAATACCGTGCTTAGAATACTGGAATTAACTCTGTTGAAAATTTTTCACTAATGCAAAAAGACAGAGCCTATTTCCAAGAAGTCTCAGTAGTCTAGAGTTAATGAGAACTTAAAATTTTCTGAGTATATGCCCACTAAAGCAACAAATAAGACAAAAGATGTTTGCCAAGAGCTGTGGATAAAGATGGAAAGTATTTTATGAAGCACTTTACTTAGCATGCTGGTTCTCAGAGTACCTATATCTTGTTTTCCATTTCAAAAAGAGGCATCCTCAAGGATGAAAAGCCTTCATGAAACCTGAGATAGGCATCTTTTGACTTTGGAATATGGCCCAGAAAGAAAGGTGTGCTGAAAAGAAACCTATGAACCGATTAAGAAGTGAAGACAACAAGTGAGCTGGATAAGATATTCTCAGTAAAGTCATCTTTAATCCAAGAGTTATTTGTCAGAATCTCTTCTGAGCCCCATGATTCTGGAAAGGCAAGTCGTCACTGCCAGCCCATAATGGAAAAGCAAACACTAGTGAATCCCTGTTGGCAGAGAGAAAGAGGCTGAATTCTGGTCTGAAAAAAATAAAAATATAATGGCAGTTTTTGGGAAGGACATCTTGTGCAACCACATGTTTGTAAAGGAGACGGCAATAGGAAACCAAAACAGCTGTGCCCAGGGTGCTGAAGTACATTAACTACAGCCAGAAAGAGAACAGAGCAACAGAAAGGCCATAAAAGCTGCTAAAGAGGGTCCTGCCGAATTGCAGAGATGCCGCCCACTGGGAAAGCAATGGCAGCAGACAGATCAATTCGGCCCTTGAAGATATGGCAGACTTTCCTTTGAACAAACGCATTACGTTGTTCATCAAGCAACAAGACCGAGAAGCAAACACCATTAGGACCTACAAAGTGGCTAACCACTGACTAGAATATATCTGGTATCAGTGTGGAAAGGCATTCAAATTTATAGCATGGGCTCAAAGTCAATAAATGCCACAGACAGAATATCTATTGTTGCCACTTTTAGCTTTCTGAAAAAAAGAGATTTCAGATTCATATTAGTTCCTGTGCACAAGCTTCTGCTGATACCTTTTTATCTTAAATTCAACATTACGTAAATTCAATTTACCTAAATTTCAACATGGCATTGCAGACCGTTCTAATCTGGCACTGGCTTAGCTTGCCAGTTTCATCTTCTGCCATCCCTTCGCAGACATTATTCTCAAATCACTAGAGGAGAAAATGCTCCCCTTTCTCTGAAATCATCATCCTCTTTCAAACCCCTGTGGACACTTGTTCTACGTGGAAGGCTCAGATCAAATGTATTCATCTAGACTGCTCAGGGCCAACACTGCAGAAATGATTGCCCGTAGGATCTTAACTATAACATCTAAATAATATCAAATCACGAGAATTCGATATTATATTACTCATATTGATAGTAGCCTCCACCAGGATATTTAGTTTCATGAATCCTATTAAACAGGTAGTGTGTTTTTTTCTGTAAGCATCTTGCATGTGTGCGTGTGTGTGTGCGCACATGTGCATGCGTGTGTAAGATGGGGAGGTAGATTGGGGTAGAGTATATATAAGTGATGCTTCTTAGATCGTATTTAAATTGTAATACTATGTATCATCTCTATACAGTTTTGTATTCATTGTTTTAATCAAGTAAAGAGTTTAGTTTTTTGTTACTTGGATAATAAACACTTTCCAGGGGGAATGGAGGATGTAGAAATTTGATCTTTTAGATATTGTAATGTCTTATTATATGATTATTTTCTCTTTATGTCTTTCACTTTGTTTTAACAAAAAGATATTGATAATGTGTAAGAGAAAAGTTTCTTTTATAAACTTAACAAAAGGATGGGAGTAGGAGTGAGGATATTTTTGTATTTCAAATAAATAAATGACACTTGAAAGACTAAAGTTGTTGAAAGTGAATGCTGATTTTATAAGCATAATTTTTTCTGATGAGTTCATCTCTGTTTTGCTATTACAGACTTACTTAATATTTTATCAGGACTACAACACACAAACTCAGCAGTAGGGATGCTGGAGACAAAGGACAAAAACCCATCGGAGGAATTGTGTACCTTGTTTTGTTTAGTAACTGTTTCATGTGCCATTGTTGACCAGTAATCTGAATTTGGGCATATGATACTAGAGCTACCATAAAATTTTAGCTGGGTAGTGGAAAGCCCCATTTCCTAATTTTTTTTCTTAAATTGTTTGAAATTGAAGTTTTAGGAAAAGTGTAAAGAAAAGCATGGAAGGAGCAGCTAAGGACCTAAGCTGGAGCTGCTCACATGTTGGTGAGGAACCTTATATGTTGTTGCACATGCTGCCTAATGTCACTCCCAAATCTCTCTTCCAGAAGGACTATTTTATCCCTGACCCTGAGAAGTGCTACATTCATTGTATCTGCTGAAAGCCTTTCATTACCATCTACCTATGTTTAAAAGGGGCTTAGATTCACTCCAGGGCAACAAGCACATTTAGATGCTGCATAAAACAGAAGGGAGAAGTGGAATGAGAACACTAGTGTCTATCACCTAGCCTGATAGAGGATGGGGATAAAAACAATAATAGAGTCTGTGAAGTTCTAATCCAGTCTCTTCACAGCAGAGCTCCCCCGCCCCATTCCCCAGCCAGTCCTACAGCGAGCACGCCTATGCTGCATAATCATGCGCAATCAGCAGTGATGACTGTACCTATGGAACACAGGCAAAGGACAGAGGCCTACACAACTGCCCTCCACTCCTTCAACTGTAGAAATGACTATATAAATCAATCAATCAAAAAACAGATATACATTTACATAAGCGTATATATTTAGCTGTTTTGCTCTTGTTGCTAATGCTGCTAGTTAAGTGTCTGCAACCTGTGCATTGACTTTCTACTATGTGCTAAAACTCAACTAGAAATTTCTGATCTCCAATAGGTTGCCTGCGCTTCAACTTTTAAGGAAATGAAGTTTTTCTTTTGTCTAAATCAGACTAAATCTCAGAAAATGGATTTCCTCAAAACATTGCCTCAGAGATAACTGTCAAGTGCACAATTAATAATCACATTTTATTCCACATCACAAAAAAATAAGTGATGACAAGGAGGATATTTTGCTATTTATTTCATCATCAGCCATTAAGAAAAACTAGCTGTCAGGAGTTTTAGTACACAAGAAACTCTCCTCTGTAATTGAAAAATAAAATTAAAATAAATATATATGTATATATAAAGAAAAGAACCTCTTCTTAAAGAGCTAAATGAAATGTACCAGATAAGTTACATGTTCCCTGTTCTCAACAATCACAGGAATTCTAATAAGGCTTTAATTCTCAATGGAAGAATTCTATAAACAGGAGTAACCTAAGAGTATAGCCATCCTAGTCTTAAAGACTCCGTTTGGGATGGTTGACGCTAGACATTGGGTATAACTCACCTCTGAAACAATGTTTCTCAGGGCCAGCATGGATTGAGAATGGGTTATTTTATTCCAGAGGCCAAGTCTGATAAAAAGGAAATCTACCACTTATTTTAGACTTCTCAATCATTCTTTTGAAAAAAATTGGATTTGTCCGTAAAATAAGTATCTGGAAAAATTTGAGTTGATGCTTCTGCTCTAAATAGTCACTAGCACATACGTTAATTTATTTAAGTAATGAATATTTTAGAGGCACCTTCATGCAAAGACTTTGTGCTGTGAGTTCTGAAAGTGGATCCTGGTTTCAGAGAGCTCATTGTTTACCTGGAGATATAAGGCATCATGTAGAGGTTCTGATAAGTTACAGAGGTCAGAAAAAAAAAATAGAGGAATTTATTCCTGGATAGAGGTATTTATATAGCAATGTTTTCTAAGCCTCTCTGTCTAGGGAGCACTGGTCCCAATGTGGGGGACACAGCAGTAATCAAAGTCAGTCTGCTCACTTAGCTTAGATTTCAGCAGAAAAGGGAAAATAATAAAAGGGTAGAAAAATTAGTTTATAATTTCACATCATAAGTGCAATAAAAAAGGGAGGAGAGTAGGAAAATTTAGAAGGAATAGAGCACTGTTTGGATAGGGTGCTCAGCGGGCTTCTCTGAACACAGTGCCGAGTAATGACAAGGTGGTGGACAACACGGAACTGGAGGCAGGGGGGAGAGGCATACAGGCCAAGTCAAGAGTAAGAGAAAATGTCTTTAGGCAGGAGAAGCTGGGCATGTTTGAGGAACAGAGAAACAAGCCAGAGGGGCTTGAGCAGAGAGAGATGAAAGTAGAAAGTCAAAGCAAATGAGAACTGAAATAGATTTAGAGAACTAATACAGGGTTTTGTAGACCACGGTAGAGTTTTAAAAACAGGCGAGAGGTTTTCGATGTGGCTGTGTGTGTGTGTGTGTGTGTGTGTGTGTGTGTGTGTGTGTGTGTATTGTCTCTTTGGGGGAGTAGAACCTTTGTCTTTAATTTTTTGGAAGTAGTCAGGGATTTTGTGAAACTGCAAAAATTATAGTTGAGAAAATCAGAATGTCAATAATTGTTGTTGTCTACAAGTGAAAAATTGCTAACGTAACATTCATTTCGTTAATAAAAAAGTACTTCAGACTAGAAGTGACTCTTCTTGTTTTCCTTTTAAACATGTGTAATGTCTATTTTCATAACCTAAAAATATTGTAGGAGAAGTATTGGTTCAGCTGGGATTTGAAGGATGGCTGGGATTTGAAAATGAGAAGGGAATGGGTAAAGAAGGAAGAATATCATGGATATAATCTCACCTGTTTGCCTCGGAGAGTACAGGTTTACACCAATGCCAAGAATTAATAGTAACCTTCCTTCACTCTCAAGAGTTCAGATTCGGAAAATCAATTAGGTGGTCAGCCTTAATCACCAACAAGAACATGGAGGCAGGAAGCCATACGCTTGTGTCTGAAACAACAATAGTTCCTGCCAAGGTTCACTGGGCAGGTGTGGAAGGAGTGGAAAAATTAAAATAAATCTGAGAATGGAGGCCATGTCATCACGGGGGGGGGGGATTAGATTTTAATTCTTTAAACTAAGAAGGGATTTGGGGGATATATTAGGAGTGTAATATTAATTAATACCATGTCTCTAAGAAAAAAATTAACAGGCAATTTATGAAATGCTATATACGTCTGCTATTATTATTATTTTTTTATTTTTGTGACAGAGACAGAGAGAGACATGCACAGAGGGACAGACAGACAGGAAGGGAGAGAAATGAGAAGTATTGATTCTTCATTGCAGCTCCTTAGTCTCCTTAGTGTTTCATTGATTGCTTTTTCATATGTGCCTTGACTGGGGGGCAATAGCAGCATGAGTGACCTTGCTCAAACCAGTGACCTTTGGGCTCAAGTGAGTGACCATGGGGTCATGTCTATGATCCACACTCAAGCCAGCAACCCTGCTCTAAAGCTGGTGAGCCCATGCTCAAGCCAGCGACCTCAAGGTTTCGAACCTGGGTCCTCTGCCTCCTAGTCCAATGCTCTATCCACTGCGTCACCTTCTGGTCAGGCTGTGTATATATGTTTTAAGTTTCACCATAACATTTCTCTCACCAATTCTCAATTGGTAAATAGAGAGATGCCATAAAAAAACATCTTTCAAATTTTCATATTACATGGTATTTATCAATTACTACTTAAAAAAAATGTTTGTGGAAGATACATTAATCTATAAAGACTTCTATCAATGCATGCTAGATTGAGATACTTACAAGTCACCTAGGAAGTACAACTGACTAAAAAAAAGGAAACAAAAACATTGAGCATAATTAATTCTAAGGCTATTATGACATCACAACTGTATATGTGTAGTCTTTTAAAGATCACTTCTTAAAGCAATACTATAATGTTTAATCTATTTACAGGGAAAATGTTAAAAATATTTTAATGCTTTACAAAAGAGTATTTGTGATTTGAGCTGAAATTTCCAATTAAAGTGTCATATATAGATTTGAAAAGAGCTATATCACAAATAACTCACATGAACTTAAAAATGATATGCTAAGAAAGGCTTTTAGATGGCCCCAAAATTGGCTAATAAAGAACTGATATCAAGACTCTGATAAAGACATTATATATATGAAACGAGTAGGAAAAAAGCACTGTATCTCTGTGTCCAATTTAGTTTTATAAGTGAATATTTGGCTTTATAGCTATACTCTAAGTATTGCTATAATCAAGTTTGCTAAAAACATTTTTTTCTGGGGCCTCTTAGTAAAAAAAGTAGGTATTCAGTCAGGGACAGTTGGCTCAGCGTTAGAGCGTCGGCCTGGGTGTGGAAGTCCTGGGTTCGATTTCTGAATAGGGCACACAGAAGGATCATCTGCTCCTCTATGCCTCACCCTTCCTCTTTCTCTCTCTTCCCCTCCAGCAGCTATAGATTTGCATGGTTCAAGCGGGTAGGCCCCCAGAGCTGAAAATGGCTCCATGGACTCGCCTCAGGTGCTGAAATGGTTCTGTTGCTGAGCAATAATAGCACAGTGGCCCCAGATGGGCAGAAATGTTTTCCCTCTGAAAATGCAACTTGTCTCAGTACATGGTACCCCTGTTTTTTATAAAGTTCTCCACATGAAGAACTTTAATCTTCTATCAACAGTTGTTTTTGCTCTCTTGAGTCACACAGAACATTAATTTCTCTTTACTATAATAAATTTTAAACATGCAAAAACATATTTTTAAGCTAAAACATTTCCATAACTTGTTTTCTGAGATAAATTTTGTTTTTGCACCTGTCATTACACTGGGCTCTCACTCTGAATAATTCTAGGTTGCTAACATTATTTTGCAGTGTAGCTTTTAAAACTGTCCACACTGGCCCTGGCCTCTTGGCTCAGCGGCAGTCGACCCAGCATATAAAAGTTCCAGGTTCGATTTCTGGTCAGGGCACACTGGAGAGGCGGCCCTCTGCTTCCCCACGTCTTGCCCTCCCCTTTCTTTCTCTCTCTCTCTCTTCCCCTCCTGCAGCCATGGTTCAACTATTTCAAGCACATCAGCCCAGGTGCTGAGGATGGCTCTGCGGAGCCTCCGCTTTGGCACTAACAATAGCTCGGTTGAAAGCATACCCCAGATGGGCAGAACATCAGCCCCTTACGGGGACTTCCAGGTAGATCCTGGTAGGGGTGCATGTGGGAGTCTGTCTCTATAACTCCCCTCCTTTCACTTACAAAAAACAGAAAAACTGTCCACAGTTACATTTTTAGTATATATTTTTTATCACAATAGAGAAAAACAATTATCATCTTATGGGTTCTGGGTGAAAAGGTACATAAACATCAGCTAAAATAGGCTGTCCCATCCTTGACTCTTGAGCTTATAGTCAACAGAGACCTCTAGAACTAGATTACCTGTACTGTATTGTTAATGCTCGTGAGTATTATCCTTGACAATTTGAAATTGGCTGTGAACATTTTTTAACTGAAAGAATCACTCACAAGCAGCCCATTTTTCACATTTATTTATACTTATCCGTCATGTAAATTTGGTGAGCATGATATTGACATTCCTTTCTAACTTCACTGATAAAATTAACTTGCCTGCATTTGGAACCTTCTTCCAATTTAACAACAAGCCACTAAATTAGCACTTTGAGGATTCAACCAGCTATGAATCCTCCTGATCCTAAATTAAGCCCAATAGGGTATAATGAGAAGCAACACATTATCACTGACTGGAGAATGTTCTCTTAAGGCTGATGTAAAGACTTCAGGGTTCTCTCAAGGTTGACATCAGTTCTCCCAGTTAACAGACCAGGCTATATTTTCCTTTCTTAAGCTCCAATGACATTTAGCTGCTATGATCCAAAGATAAAGAGCGCCCTTCCGCAGATTTGCACAGCATTGTGGAGGAGATAAATTGGACATAGAACATTCTAAAAGCATTATGTGTTCCAAAAATCACCTAAGGAAAATGCTTTGGACTAAGAAGTTGGAGCCTAATATCCAGGAGAATCAATGATTGCATCATTGTTTGGCAAAGTAACTTAGTATGAAGATAACAGTAATCATAATTAATTTTAGAACCAAATTATACGTAAAAATTAATATCAAATAGTTTAATTTATTAGGCACACAGTGATATTAGAAATGAAATATATCTTCTCTTCATTATAATTAAATTTAAAACCTGAATGAGGGAGACTTACTGAAAACTTCTGAAAGACCACAAGTAAAATAAAAAGTCATTAAAGAAATGTAATTATGGCAATTTTAAACAGTGAAAAGCAATTGTATTAATTTAGTGAATAAGTATTTCAATCACCATTTTGTAATCATACTTCATTGACAAAATTTACTCATAATATATTATTGGTATTTCTTATTCTTCTGAAAGATTTTAGCTAAAGTATCTGGAAGGCATCCAATTGCCTGCAGCAAAATAGATGTTTTTATTATTATTATTGTCACAGGATCTGTATTCTTTTCTTAAATAATACATTTCTTCTCTATCTTATGAACAGAACCAAGTAGGCCAAACATGCCAAATTTGACGGGGGGGTTTCTTTTCCAGAATTGAAAATCAATTACTTTATTTACCTTTATTTTTTGAGGTCATGATATTAAACCATATAACATTTAAAGAAGTTCTAGAACATTGTTTTGGTCTTTATTTCTGACATATTTTTAAAACTATATTTTGTTTGTATGTCTTCTATTTTGTGCATTTCAATTTATTCCATGAATTAAAATGGCCATCTTGATTCTAAATGAAATAAAACCTGAGTTCCATTTAAAGTTAATCTACAGACTACCGGATAAAGTGAACACCCTTTTCCTCTTCTAGAACTTTCCTACGCCTAAATTCACCTCAAATCCATACCAATTGTAGCATGTTTGTCTACATATAACTTTATCATACAAAGATATAAACATATGTATGTTCAGTTTTTTTCAAACCACTAAGTGGTTCTTTTTTTTTTTTTATTTCATTGTATCTAACTAGTTTTAGGCTTAGTCAGATTTCATAAATCTGTTCCTTACACTACATCTTATTTCTTTTGTTTCTGAACTTCTTACAGTTATGCACTTGTACTGGCTAAAAATCTTTCTTGCAATAAGGCAAAATACAGGTCAATTTGAAAGTATTCACTAATTTAAAATACTCTTATAGTAACCTTATAAATTGATCTGAAAAGTGACCTGACCCATTACATTAAAATAAATATCTAGCCACCAATTGCCACTGTTATCTTTTCTATCACATCAAAATCAACCACCTCCTGGACAAATAAAAACACTTGTAAGTGATGAAAATGTAAGATTTTCTTTCTGTGTTAGCAAATAAGAAACTTCAGAAAGATTTTAATTAAATTTGCACAGTGATTGAAATGTACATTCTTTTATGCCCATATTGTATATATAAAACCTCTTTTACAAAATCCTCCCAAATGACCCCTCTTATGCGGTACATATATACTATGGGATACTACTCAGCCATAAGAAATGATGACAGAGTATCATTTAAAACAACATGGATGGACCTTGATAACATTATACTGAGTAAAATAAGTAAACCAGAAAAAAAACTAAGAACTATATGATTCCATACATTAGGTGGGACACAAAATTAAGACTCATGGACATAGATAAGAGTGCAGTGGTTACCAGGGGTAGTGAAGTGCGAGGAGCATAAAGAGAAACAAATATGGGTGACGGAGGATGATTTGACTTTGGATGATGAGTATACAACATAATTGACTGCCCAAATGATGTGTCCAAGATGTTTTCTCTAAATCTATGAACTATAGTTGGTTAATGTCACCCTATCCAATTTAAATGTCTAAATAAAAGATATAATAAGAAAAGGAAAAATAATCTCACAATTAGTTTCTAAAATGCATAGTTACAAATAGCTTTTCTTAAATTATTACTGTCCCATGTATTACTTTGATTTCAGTCACCCAAGTCAAATCAGGTAATATAATACATCAAAAACCCAGGAAGGTTAGGTAGCAGTAGAACAAACTGAATTTTAATGCCAGTTAAAAATAACAATAATCATAAAAAGATATATTTTCTTTTTAAGCATTTCTCTGCCCATCAAAATCACTGAAGTGTTTATGTAAAAAATATTTACACTAATAAAATACAAATATTAGGTATTTATTATTAAAAACAAAATTAAATATTAAATGCCTATTATGTTATTGTGGAAATAAAATGACATTAAAGAAGTACTTTCCTCACAATAAAAAAGAACAAAAACAGGATAAACATTAATGAAACGATAGCTGAGCCCAAGTGGAAAGCTGATCTAAGTTGTAATAAAGGAAAATATAAATAAAAGCTAAAAAAAATCTAGAAAGAGAGAAAGCAGTTTTTAATTATCACTTAAATATGATTTATGATTATAAGGTCCATGAATCTTTGGTTCAAAAGTAGCAATTTTGTAGCATGGCTTCTGTAAAAATTAATATCTTAAACAATTTTTAATAAGTAAATGCATCCTTTGGATCTAATACCTCAATCCAGAATATTTATGTTTATAGTAGATATATTTGAAAATAAGTTCTGTAAATTTGAAAGGCCACTTTTATAGGTAAAATACTGAAGGCTAAGAATAAAAAGCAAATAATATATATATATGTGCTTTTTCTAAAGTGGTGGAATTTATGAATGTCAGATTAAAGATTCATAATAAATTTAAGATTCAGTAAGATTTATAACAATAAAGAAAAAATAAAAAAATAAATTTATACCTATGTTTTTAAAGTGTAGGTCTTAGATCGTTGGTTTGTCAAACTGCAGGTGAAACAGTAATTTATTGAGTTTTAACTAACACTTTAGAAAGGAAAAGAGAATGAAATAGAATAGAGTAATAACATCAAAGAGTATTCCATATAGTAAGGTTTAATAAACATACATAACACACACACACCTAGTAAATTCCATTTGATAAAACTTTTGTTTCAATTACATATTATTATTTATTTTCCTATTACTGCTATAATACAATACCAAAAACTTAATGGCTTAAAACAATACAAATATATTCCCTTAAAGTTCTTCAGATCAGAAGTCTACATCCATGTATCCAGTGGGGCTACATCTTTCTGGAGCCTTCAAAGGAGACATGGGTTCTGCTTCTGCAACTTTTAGAAGTTGCTTACTTTGCTTGGAATATGGTTCCACCTTCTATCTTTAAAGCATATCACTCTAACTTCTGCTTCTATCCTCATTCATATTTACAAGTATTTATATATATATATATATTATTATTAATTCTAATGGGGTGACACCAATAAATCAGGGTACATATGTACAATGAAAACATCTCCAGGTTATCTTATCATTCAATTGTGTTGCATACCCATCACCAAAAGTCAAATTTTCCTCTGTCACCTTCAATCTGGTTTTCCCTGTGTCCCTCCCCTCCTCCCTATCCCACTCTTCCCTCCCTCCCCCCATCCCATAACCACCACTCTCTTGTCTATGTCTCATATTCTCACTTTTATGTCCCACCTATGTATGGAATCATGCTGTTCTCAGTTTTCCTTTTTTTCTGATTTACTTATTTCACTCCGTATAACATTATACAAGTTTTTTATTTTTATTTTTTACTCTCATCCTCCTACCTTCATCTTATAAGGATATATACAACTACACTGGGTCAACGTGGATATCCAGCATATGCTTTTTATCTCAAGATTTTTACCTTAATTACATTTGCAAAGTCTCTTTTACAGTATAAGGTAACATCTTTACTTTTCTGAATTATTGAGATAGGAACATCTTTGAGAGTTATTATTCAACCTGTCATAATGTGTGTGCTTTGTGTATGTGTGTATGCGTGAGCATATGCACGTGCTGGGTGATGTTGTAAAACACCTCTTACTGTGAGTTCTGGTTTCAAAAATCAGAAAAACTCATATAAGCCCAGTGTCGGGCAGATGTGGAGAAAATATACTACCATTTATATCACTAATTAATTTTATTTTTTCTATTAAACTCAGATATATCTTCAGAATCCTCTTCAACACAAATTTTAAGAAAATATGTTGATTAGATTTAAAATATAACTCTAAAACTCTCTATCATCTCTCAAAACCACACTGTTGTTAAAAAGTAAGCAACAATGAGAGTGAGCTCTAGAATTAAATTAAAAGACAACTTATCACAACCTTGGTATCGAACAATGGAATGATATAAAAAGGAAGATGAAAGTATAAAAGCCATCATCATTCAGAATTGTGAGATTTAATCAGAACCTTTTAAGTGGTCAAATACAGGCTTAAAATTTTTCAAATAATTAAAAATTGAAAAAGCATTGTTTTTCAATAGCAAAAGTAAAATTAAATTGTCAGTTATAAAAACCAGGTACTGTTAAGTCTGCCTAAAATTCAGCATAAGCATGTTCAATTGACATACAAAAATACATTTTTAAAAGAAAAAAAAAATATCAATAGGGCCATTGGCTGGAAAGGTAACAACATTTATGCATGGAGAATAATATACAATGTTGAGAAGCAAGCCTTTTGAATCTATTCAGAGTATTATTGGAGTAACTTATTCTGTTCTAGTCACCTTATTGAGAAGGACAATTTAAATGATTAGTAAAATATAAAAGTAGATGAGCAACTGAAGGGCAAAGTCCTTAAAGAACATGCAAATTAGGTTTCAGCCTAATTAGTGGAGTTAATGGGTCAGTAATCTCTGGCTTATAGTTTAAAAACTATCAACTATATCCAGAGTTTCATCAAAGGAGGTAAAAATATTTCTATAAATGGAGGATCATTCAGGAAACCTATTAATTTAAATGATGATACAAAATTGAAGACCTTACAATCATTTATTTTTTATGTATTGGGACTCTTTTTAATGTGACACTGGTTAGAAACATTGAGTTGTACATTCGAAACCTGTATGGTTTTATTAAACAATGTCACCCCCAAAATTGATTTATATAATAAATAAATAAATAAATAAATAGTCTTCGGATGTTAAACTTTACTTTAATATATGAAGAATAAAATATTAATTTAATCTACAATTTCATACTGGAGAGAATCATTTTTTGAGATATTATCAGTGAATAAAATAATATATATTTTGTTAGATTACTGAACTAAGACATATTTACTAGTATTGATAATCTATAATACAGCATTCATAGAACTAAACCTACCTCTGACCTGGCTCCTCCACAAAAAAATTATATTAAACTTTTTCATGTAACCATGACAGAAGATATAATAGAAAAATCAACAACAAGAAGAGCAAACTTAACACACAGTAAATGTACACTGAATTAAAGCTTGCTGATGCTATTCCATTAATATTAATATATTAGTTGCTACAGGTAGCATGTGTTATTAGCAAAATGCATTACTATTTCTTTATGATATACCACAATTTTATATATTTTGAGTTAAATCAACATTACCAAAGTAGAATTATTATAAACTCTAGACAATATAAAACTGTTTCCAACAGTTAATAAAATTTATACCCACATAGATGTATTTCATGTAGTAAATAAAGGAAAAATCACAGACCCAATTAAAATATAACTTTTACTAGCTAAACCAAAATAACTTAGGAAAATATCTTTCACCTTTATGGTTAAGAATTGTGTCTATTGTTTTCATTAATTTAGGCAAAGGGAAAACTCATTTTCAATATTCACTTAAGATTTGAAGGTCTGCCTGACCAGGCAGTGGCGCAGTGGATAGAGCGTTGGACTGGGATGCGGAAGACCCAGGTTTGAGACCCCGAACTCGCCAGCTTGAGCACGGACCCATCTGGCTTGAGCAAAACATCGTCAGCTTGGACCCAAGGTCACTGGCTCCAGCAAGGGGTGGCTCGGTCTGCTGAAGGCCGTGGGTCAAGGCACATGTGAGAGAGCAATCAATGAACAACTATGGTGTCGCAAAGGCAACGAAAAAAACTAATTGTTGATGCTTCTCATCTCTCTCCGTTCCTGTCTGTCTGTCCCTATCTATCCCTCTCTCTGACTCTCTCTCTGTCCTTGAAAAAAAATTAAAAAAAAAAAAACAATAAAATAAAGATTTGAAGGTCAGATTCCAATTTCTTAATGTTATTGATATACAAATTTGACATATATGAACATTTATCAGTTGGGTTATATCTGAAAATAAATAGTAAATTGTATTTTAATCAACTCTCTTTTTCTAATCAAAAAAGTAACGTGTGCAAATGGGGCACTTTAAGGGAGATAACCAATTATAGACACAAATATAACAGCCATGAATTGACATTATTATTATTAACCTCTTCAATTGTGTTACTATTTCTAGCATCAGCATTTTGAAGTGGCTACAATACTTAACACTTTTTAAAAGGAAACATTAAAATTGTACTATTAAAAAAACAAAAGACAAACCCAATATGCTTTGGCAGTATGAAGGATTATATATTTTAAAAAACTATCACCCTGAAATATGAATTATTCCATGGAAATTACAACACACATAGTTTTCAATACATTTTTGGATTCCTAGAAAGTAAGAAAAATTCTAAAGGACCAAAAGATTAAATTAAATATTAATATTATTAGTAAAATAAACTATTGCAAGTGAGTTTAAAATATATATATATAGAAATCATAGTTTTTGCCTGACCAGGCAGTGGCGCAGTGTATAGAGCATTGGACTGGGATGCGGAAGACCCAGGTATGAGACCCTGAGGTTGCCAGCTTGAGCACAGGCTTGAGCAAAAGCTGGCTTGAGCAAAAGCTCGCCAGTTTGAACCCAAGGTTGCTAGCTCCAGCAAGGGGTGGCTCAGTCTGCTGAGGCCTGCGGTCAAGCCACATGTGAGAAAGCAATCAATGAACAACTAAAAGGTCGCAACGGCAACAAAAACTGATGATTGACGCTTCTCATCTCTCTCAGTTCCTGTCTGTCTGTCCTTATCTATCCCTCTCTCTGTCTCTCTGTCCCTATAAAAATAATAAATTAAAAAAAAGAAATCATAGTTTTTAGATCTTAAAATTATTCATAAAGAATATACATTAAATATATCTCATACTGTTTTAAATATAAAATATGAAAATATGTATGGAATAAAATATGATAAAGAATATTTTTAAACCACAAAATAAAACTTTTTGAAATAAAAGATATGACATACTTCAAAGATATATAACAAATATTCCAAAAATTGATATGGAACCAAAAAAGAGCACAAATAGCTTCAGCAATCTTGAAAAAGAAGAATAAAGTGGGTGGTATCACATTTCCTGATATCAAGTTATACTACAAGGCCATTGTACTCAAGACAGCCTGGTACTAGAATAAGAACAGGCATAGAGATCAATGGAACAGAACAAAGAACCCAGAAATAAACCCACACCTTTATGGGCAATTGATATTTGACAAAGGAGGTAAGAGCATACAATGGAGTAAAGACAGTCTCTTTAACAAATAGTGTTGGGAAAAGTAGGCAGCTACCTGCAAAAAACTAAAACTAGACCACTAACTTATGCCATTCACAAAATTAAACTTAAAATGGATAAAAGACTTAAACATAAGTCATGAAACCATACGCATCTTAGAAGAAAATGTAGGCAGTAAGCTCTCAGACATCTCTTGCAGCAATATATTTGCTGATTTATCTCCATGGGCAGGTGAAATAAAGGACAGGATGAACAAATGGAACTATATCAAACTAAAAAGCTTTAAACAGCTAAAGACAATATGAACAAAATAAAAAAAAAACAAACCACACAATGGGAGAACATATTCGACAATACATCTGATAAGGGGTTAATACACAAAATTTATAAAGAACTTGTAAAACTCAACACCAAGAAGACAAACAATCCAATCAAAAAATGGGCAAAAGAAATGAATAGAAATTTCTCCAAAGATGGCCAATAGGCATATGAAAAAATGCTCAACATTACTAATCATTAGAGAAATGTAAATTAAAACCACAATGAGATATCACCTCACACCAGTCAGAATGGCACTCATCGGAAAAACAACACATAATAAGTGCTGGCGATGATGTGAAGAAAAGGGAACCCTCTTGCACTGCTGGTGGGAATGCAGACTGGTGCAGCCACTGTGGAAAACAGTGTGGAGATTCCTCAAAAAATTAAAAATGAAACTGCCTTTTGACCCAGCCATCCCAGTTTTAGGAATATATCCTAAGAACATCATTTCACTGCTTCAAAAGAAGAAATGCACCCCCTTGTTTATGGCAGCATTGTTTATAATAGCCAAGATATGTAAACAGCCCAAGTGTCCATCAGTGGACGAGTGGATTAAAAAGTGGTGGTACATACACACAATGGAATACTATGACGCCATGAAAAAGAAGAAAATCTTACCTTTTGTGACAAAACGGATGGACCTGAAAACTATTATGTTAAGTAAAATAAGCTAGGCAGAGAAAGAAAAATATCATATGACCTCACTCATTTGAGAAATCTAATGAACAATGTGAACTGAGGAATGGAATAGAGGCATAGGTGGGATCAAAGGGACCGGAGAGAAAGCAGACAGAGGGAAAGGTGATGTGATGAGAGGATGGGATCAGAGAAGGGAAAGAGATTGGTGAAATTATATATACACTACACAGCATTATAGAGAGCAGTAAAGCAAGTCCTGGAGGGAAGGGGGGAGGGCAATTGGTGAGAGAGAAAAGGGGGATTTTGAGGGAATACGGGACTGGAGGGGATGTATTTAGTGAGACACATGAATCTATGTAAACACAAATTTAAATCAATTAAAAAAAAGAAAAAAATATGGTAAATTTAAAACTTAATAAATGGACCGATCTAAAGATGAGCTATAGCTTAAGAAATAAGTAAACACTTAACAAATTACCTAAAATGAAGTTACAAAGATACAAAAAAAATATAAAAAGGTCTATTAGCTTAACATCACAGCTACAGCCTGAGGGACAGGCTCCTAATTAAACACACATCTACTTGGAATGCTTTTTCTAGAGCTCAAGGGCAATCACTTTCCTCACACTCTCCTCCTGCAGTGCTCCAGAACATTTCTTAAAGGGGAGCTCTTATACATGTCTGTTGCCCAGGTCTTATATCAGGTATTTTGGTTTTAGCTGCTGCTTCCAAGGAATAATACCCTTTGATCACTTAGTCCTGTTGGCCAGGAAGTCATGCATTTATTTGTAGGTCCTACGAAACTATAACAAAATGACAGTTCTTAAAAGCCTCTAGCCCTTAGGGTACTGCACAAACAGTGGACTGAAACAAATCCCTGGCCTTTACAGAAAGGCCCTCTTTCCCTGGGGCTTCTGGCTTACGGGAGGCTTCAGGTCTGACACTTCTCTAGAGACTAGGAAGGTGCTCTCATAGAACATAAACCAGAGGACGCCATCTTTGCACTCTCTCTTTGATTCAATGGGACTCACTAGTATCTTCCAGAAAGGAGCTTAGACACTCATCAGGAACAGATTTGTGTGACTGCGACCAAGAAATGCCTCCAGATTACCTGGATCTGGTAGCAAGTAGGACTAGTACTCCTTACAAATGTTATATATTTACATTATTTAAAAGCTGCTGCTTGCGGGTCTCGTTTCCTGAATATAGGTCTGAATGAGAACTACCCCTTTGGGTTACTGACTGATATTGACACACCTTCAAATAATTGGTGTCATTAAAGAGAAAATAAGCTGTTTGGATAATTACAAAGATTCAGAAGACAACCAAACCTTCAGTAGGATTAAATGACAACACTCATCTAACAAGGCCAACTATACAAGAGTTGGCTGTTTCATCTAATGCATAGAAACAAAGTGAAGAAACAGGGGATTATGTTCCAAATGACAGAACAAATAAGACTTCAGAAAAAAACCTTGATAAAACAGAGATAAATAATTTACCTGGTAAAAAGCACAAAATAATGGTCTTAAATATAGTCTTCAAAATCAAGAGAATAGTTTAATACAGTGAAAGCTTCAATAAAAGAAATAGAAAATATAAGAAAGTACCAAAAATAAGTCATAGAACTAAGGAATACAATAACTGCACTGAAAATACACAATAGGAGTTCAAAATTAGGCTAGACAAAGCAAAAGAAAGGATCATTAAACCTAAAGACAGGAGAGAGGAACGTAATCAGAGAAACAAAATGAGAAAAGAAAAACAAAAAATGAAGATACATTAAAGGACATATGGAAAAACATCAAGCTGACTAACATCTGTATTATAGGAGTCTGAGAAGAAGAATAAAAAGAAAAAAGGCAGAAAACTTATAGCAAGAAATAATGGCTGAAAACTTATCTAGTATGACAGGAACCATCTCTACATTGAGATCTGGGAAACCCAGGGAACTGCAAAGCAGAGGAACCCAAAGGGATTCACACCAAGTCACATTATAATTAAATTGTCAAAAGTCTTAACAATATAAAAAAGAAACAATTTTTTAAGTGTGAGGGAACCCTCATGAAACTAACAGCGAATTTTTCTTCAAACTTTGATAGAAGGGAGTAGCACAATATGTTCAAAGTGCTGACGAAAAAGTCTCCAATTAAAAATACTCTACTTGGCAATGTTATCATTAAAAATTAAAGAATAGCCTGACCAGGTGGTGGTGCAGTGGATAGAGTGTAGGACTGGGATGCACAGGACCCAGGTTCTAAACTCTGAGGCTGCCAGCTTGAGCATGGGCTCAACATGCTTGAGCGTGGGGTCGCTGGCTTGAATGTGGGGTCACTAGCTTGAGCATGTGATCATAGACATGACCCCATAGTAACTGGCTTGAGCCCAACTGTCGCTGATTTGAAGCCCAAAGGTCACTGACTTGAATCCCAATGCACTGGCTTAAACCCAAGGTCATTGGCTTGAGCAAGTAGTCACTTGCTCTGCTGTAGCCCCCTGGTCAAGGCACATATGAGAAAGCAATCAATGAACAACTGAGAAGCCACAATGAAGAACTGATGCTTCTCCTCTCTCTCCATTCCTGTCAGTCTGTCCCTTTCTGTCCCTTTTTCTGTCTTTGTCTCTGTCACAAATATAAAATAAAAATTAAAATTAAAGAATAGTTTTTGAAACAAACAAATATTAAAGGAGTTTATTACTACGCGGGCCTTATAAGAAATGTTAAAAAGACTTCTTTAAGCTGAAAAAAAGGGAGTTAATTAAAACCAAGAACACTTAAAACTATAAAACCAACTGGTAATGAAAATATTTAGTAAAGGTAGTGATTCAGTCATTTATCAAACTACTATATTAAGAAGGTTAAAATATGAAAGTAGTAAAATAACTGTTACTATGTTGGTTAAGAAATATACCAGATAAAAATATATAAAATGTAATATAAAAAACATAAAATGTGGGAGGTAGAGTAAAATATAGAGCTTTAGGCTGTGTTCAAACTTAAATTTTTATCAACTTAAAATAGATTGTTATAAATGTAAGTTGTTATGTGAGAGCTCCTTGGTAACCACAAAGCAAACAACAATCGTAGATACAGAAAAGATAGCGAGAAAGAAATCTAAGCAAACCACTACAGAAAGTCATCAAACCACAAAGGAAGAGAGCAAAAGACAAAGAAAAAAAAGAACTACAAAACAGCCAGAAAACAACAAAATAAAAATGCATACATTCTTATTAATAATTATTTCAAATGTAAATAGACAATTGTTCAATTCAAAAATGTAAGGTGGCTAAATGGATTTAAAAAATACCCATATATAGGCTACCTACATGAGACTCACTCTAAACATAAGGACATATACAGCCTGAAAGTCAAGGGATGGAAAAAAATATTCTATGCAAACAGAAAACAAAAAAAGCCTTGATAGCTATACTAATATTAAACAAAATCACTTTAAAACAAGGACATAAAAAAAAAAAGACAAAGAATAACATTACATCATGAGAAAGAGAGAAATCCAATAAGAAGATATAACACATGTAAATATTTATGCACTCAACATAGGAGTACCATACATAAAGCAAATATTAACAGACCTAACGAGAGAAATTATCAGGAGTACATTAATAGCAGGGGTCTTTAACATCGCACTTCAACAATGGATCCATCATTCGGACAGAAAATCAACATGGAAACATTTGCCTTAAAGCACAGATGGACTTAACAGATAATTACTGAATATTGCATTCAAAAGCAACAGCATACACATTCTTCTCAAGTGATCACAGAACACTCTTAGGAATACATATTATATTAGACCACAAAACAAGACTTACCAAATTGAAAAGCCTGAAATTATATCAAGATTATTTTCTAAAAACAATGATACAAATTTAAAAATTAAAGGAGAAGAATTAGAAAATTTATAAATATGTGGAAATCAAATAACATGCTATTGAAAAACAAATGGATCAAAAAAGAAATAAAATTAAAAATAAAAATATACTTTGAGACAAATAAATAGAGAAGTACAACATACCAAAACTTACAGGATACAGAAAAAGCAGTCTAAGAGGGAAGTTCATAGTGATAAATGTCCCATCTCAATAAACAAACTAACAAAAATTCCAAGAAACAACTTAACTTTACACCTCAAGGACCTAGTGACAGAACTAACAAACCCAAAGTTAGTAAAAGGATGAAAATAACAATAGTTAGAGAAGAAACCAATTAAGTAGAGACTAAAAACTCAGTAGAAAAGATCAATGAAACCAAGAGTAGGTTCTTCAAAAAGATAAACAAAATTGACAAACCTTTAGCTAGACTCACGAAGTTAAGAGAGAAAGAGAACTCAAATAAATAAAATCAGAAATGAAAGAAATATTACAATTGATATTACAGAAATTTTTTAAAATCATAAAATACTACTATACCTAACTATACTGAAAAACTGAACATACAAGTAATGAAAAATCCCGAGAAATATATAACCTACGAAGATTGAGTCATGAAGAAATAGAATAATTAAACAGACCAATTACTTATAAGGAGATAGAAACAGTAATCAAAAACTTTCAAAAAAAAGTCGACAACCACTTTCCTGATGAATTCTACCAAACATTTAAGAAAGAATTAATAAGTGTTTGTCAAA
The DNA here is from genome assembly GCA_037038555.1 of Rhynchonycteris naso. Classification (NCBI taxonomy): domain Eukaryota; kingdom Metazoa; phylum Chordata; class Mammalia; order Chiroptera; family Emballonuridae; genus Rhynchonycteris; species Rhynchonycteris naso. Next base: position 24,494,111 of record CM073000.1, read on the forward strand.
TACTTCCAAGCAAAAGAAGAGGCGGCAACACTCTTAATCTTAATTTATGAAGCCAGTATCATTCAGATACTTAAACCAGACAAAGAACACAATAGAGGAAACTTATAGGCCAATATTCCTGATGAGCACAAATGCAAAAAGCTTCAACAAAATATTAGCAAAGAGAATTTAACAATACATTAAAGATAATACGCCAAAATTACATGTGATTTATTCTAGGAAGCAAGGTATGTTTCAATATTCACAAATCAATCAGTGTGATACACCACAGTTAAAAAATAAAAGATAAAAATCACATTATCACAATCACAGTAAGTGCAAAAAAATAAAAACATTTGACAAAATTTACTACGTATTTATTAAAAAAACTATCAACACAATAGGTGCAGAGGGGACATGCCTCAATATAATAAAGGTCGTACATGAAAAGCCTACAGCTAACATCACCCTCAGAAAAAGCAAGAAACATAAATAAAATGCATCCAAACTCAAAAGAAAAAAGTGAATCTGTCACTAATTACAGAAATTTGATATTACTTATATTAAAGAAACCCCTAAAAATTCCATCAAAAACTGCTAGAACTAGTAGATAAACTAGTAAAGTTATAGAATACAAATTCAACATTAATATTTGTTGTGTTTCTATACAATAATAACAAATTGTCAGAAAAAGATTAAGAAAATAATTTCATTTACAATTGTATCAAAAATGGTAAAATACCTAGAAATAAATTTAACTAAGGGAAGACCCATTCATCAAAACTATATTATATGGCCTGACCTGTGGTGGCGCAGTGGATAAAGTGTTGTGCTGGAAACACTGAGGTCGCCAGTTTGAAACCCTGGAGCTGCCTGGTCAAGGCACATAAGTTGATGTTTCCTGCTCCTCCCCCTTCTCTCTCTCTCTCTCTCTCTCTCTCTCTCTCTCTCTCTCCTCTCTAAAATGAATAAATAAATGAAAATATTAAAAAGAACTATATTATATTGATAAAGAAAATTAAACAAGACACAAATTAATAAAAACATGTTCTATGATAGTAGGTTGAATTGATACTGTTAAAATGCCTTTATTCCCAATACTATCTACAGATTCAATGGAACCCATAATCAAAAGTCTAATGATATTTCTTACAGAAATACAACAAACAATCCTAAAATTTGTATGGGAACAAAATGATCCTGAATAGGAAACAATCTTGAGAAACAATAACAAAGCTGGAAAAATCATGCTGCTGATTTCAAACTATATTCCAAACCTATAGTAATTAAAACAGTATGGTGTAGAGATAAAAGCAGATACATAGATCAGTGGAATAGAATAGGGAGCCCAGATTTAAACAATGTATATGTCAATTAACTTATAATAAAAGAGCCAAGTGTATATAATGGGGAAAGGACAACCTCTTCAATTAATAGTTCTGGTGAAACCTAACAGTCACATCCAAAATAAGGAAAGTAGACTAATATCATATACTACTCTCAAAAATTAACTGAAAATCAATTAAAGACTTGAATATAAGATCTGAAACCACAGAAATCCTAGAAGAAAACAGTTAGTAATCTCCTTGACATCAGTCATGGCAATATGTTTTGGGTTTGAGACCAAAAGCAAGAAAAACAAAACCAAATAAAGTAAGACTATATTAAACTAAAAAGCTTATGCACAGGAAAAAAAAAAACAACAACAGAAAAATGAAAAGGCAACCCACTGAAAAAACTGATAAAAATGAGCCCATAGTCTATGGAATGTTACACTGAAAACTTGCCTTTTCCCTCAAATGCAGTCAGTGAATGTACATATGTCACGAAATGCAATACTGAAAACATCATCAAAGAGTATTACAACAAACACAAAGTTTCATCTAAGGGATGATAGTTTATCAGAGAATCTTCACTTAAAAATTTAAATTTCCCTGTTTAGAATAATAGACTGCCATTCTTATTTCCCAGTCTTTTTAGTGTCAGCAGAGAAGGGTTTACTGAAGGAAGGATAATAAATTAAAAACACAGCCCCTGCAGTGAAGCACTCCTGGTCTGACATCCCAGATCTGCCATCTCATAGTTAAAGTTTGACAGTTGACAAGTGAATGATTCAAGTTCCTCAAATTCACCCTCTGTACAATAAATAGAACAATGATTCCCTTCTTGTCTCCTTCATTTAAGGATTAAAGGATATGGTCTCCACAATTTTCTAAGTGCACTCATAATTATTTCTCGTCATAATGATTCTCACCCTGGGAAACTAGATAAAGATAGTGGGACTCTGTCACAAAACAGCAGAGTTCACATTCTCTAACACCTGCCCACTCCATGACTCCAGGCCAAGAAAAAGGGATTCTCTCTTTCTCTCTCTTACATATTAAATATAGCTTCTTAGTTTGGGAAAACTGCTTTATGATACACAGGTTTAAAATAAAGCTTTATCAGAAGCTTAAAGTTTTACTTTAAAAATTATATGGCATAACTGAGTGATAAAATAAAATTCTAACAGAGAAACTTCTATGTGATTGTACCTATAAGGAAACAAAACCTTACAGAAAGTAAAACTCAAAGAGGGTAGAATGTTGTATAGGCTTACTAGTGACATTAGGAACTGCAGTGGTTTGAAAAGACTGATACCTTTCAAGTGAGACATGGAAAGGGCATGAAAAAAAAAAAACATCAAGAAGGTGACGGAGGACAATTTGACTTTGGGTGATGAGTACACAATATAATCAAATGTCAAAATAACCTGAAAATATTTTCTCTGAACATATGTGCCCTGATTAATCAACGTCACCCCATTAAAATTAATAAAATAAAACACATCACACTGGGAAACAAAATTTTTGTTGCATCCGCAAAAACACTTGTTCTTACCTAATTCGAGTGTGCTGATCTCAAATCTGACATTAGCTTTTTCTCTGTAAGCTACTGTTTTTTTGCAATTCAAGATTTTAGATTTTCAACTTATAGTAAAATTTTTAACATTTAGTTTAACATAATGAAGTAGAATGTCTTCTTGGGCATCATCTTTGTGAAAATATAATAATTTACATAATGCAGTAAATACAATAAAAGATATTATTGCATCTAAATTTGTCTACAATTTTAAAATAGGACATATTAAAACACTTATTTTAATAATAAAATTTGCGCAAACCTTATTTAAATTCTATTCAGGAAATAATTTGCATTTGTAGTTCTTGCATTTCTATACTTGTTGAGGACAATCTTGTTTGATGCTCCACCAGTAGTCTGCCATCATATTTCTGTCCCGTCGTCCCTGATAACGCTCTTCCATCATCTTCAGATCTTGATGAAAGCGTTCTCCCTACTCATCACTAACAGCTCCAAGATTTTCAGGGAAGTTATTAAGGTGACTGTTCAGGAAGTGAATCTTAATGCCTATGTTACATCCAAAGTTGTGGAAAGCCAACAGCATCCTTTGAACCAGAAGCTCATAGTTTTCTGCTTTTTTGTTGCCAAGGAAGTTCTTTGTAACTGCCACAAAAGACTGCTATGCTGCTTTCCCCTCCTTATTCATCTTCCTGGCAAATTCTTTGTCACATATGAGGGTTCGAATTTGAGGTCCATCGAATACACCTTATTTTATCTTCTCAAAAGACAAGTCAGGAAAAGCAGAAATAATATGTTGAAAGCATTCACTTTCTCTATTCAAAGCCTGAACAAACTGCTTCATTAAGCCAAGTCTGATGTAAAATGGGGGGAAAATGATCCTGTCTTGATTAACTACAGGTTCATTCACAATATTTTGCATCTCTACTTCCAGAGCTTCACGTTTCGGCCACTCCTTCTGTGTCCAGTGTTCCTCCCAAGCTCGGCTGTCCCACAAACACAGAAAGCAAGGATACTTCGATAACCTCTCTGTTGTTCTAGCAGAAAATTTACTATTTTAAGATCCACACAAATGATCCAGTTATGCTTTCATACTTCAGAAAGTTGAGGACAATTTTTATGTCATTATAATCTCACAGATGAGTTGAATAACCAATTGGCACCACAGGATAAATATTACTGTTGTTCAGGAGAACACATTTCAGACTCCGTTTAGAGCTGTCAAGAAATAGCCGCCTTTCTGTTGGACTGTAAGTGGTAACACGTAGCTGGTTGAGAAGACTACTGATATCATGACAGTAAACAACGTTTTTTTCTTCAGAAAAAAAGTTCACAAAAATTTGTTCGCACTTCCCGAAATGCGATACGTTAGCTGACCAGTGAGGTACATTCTTTTCTTGAAGGCTGGAGGCTAATAACTGAGCTGCTTTCTTTGATAGGCTCAAATCTCTCATGAAGTTATTCAATTCTGATAGGCTAAACTGCTGAAGGGTTAATGACTGCTTGGCATCAGAAGAAGACTCTTCAGATTTTACAACCATTTTTTCATGCGTCTTATCAAAATACACTTGATCACCATGTTCACTTTCTTCATCCTTAGAAGAAATAAAACCATTGAAAACTGGAACCGGGAGTGTCTCAGAGTGTGGGATAGGTTGTATCGCTGAAGAAATATTAGGATATGCAATCATATGCCGTTTTTTCTTGCCAATGCCCTTTGTATTAATCAGACAGAAATAACAGTCAGTGCTGTGGTCCTTAGGTTCACTCCAAACTATGGGAATACCTAAAGGCATTCCTTGTGTTTTCCTTTTGTCCAGTCATGAAGCAGTTCCTCACAATTATGACACACAATCTGAGGAGCCCAATTCTTGTCTTGTTTGCCAAGGGAAACTTGACTATAGGCAATATATGCATGTGTCACAAATAATGAAATATTGCGCCTTTGACGTTGGAGTGTGTATCAGCCACATATATAACAGAAGGTGTCAGGACTATTCTTACATTTACACCTACTCGAAGAAGCCATGATTCAATCTTAAAACAAAATAAGAGGGTGTTTTTATCAGATAATAATTTTTACATTTAAAAACAACTACAATTACGTAATAGTGATGTTTTTAAAACATTAATTACTTTGTGGTTTTGTTCAATCCAAGAGTTGTTTCCCTTTAAGTGCAATTTAAAAACTAATGCATGGCATTAATTATAACAAAAGAAAATTAAAATTGCATAAAAACTAGAGCATACATCCAAGAACAGATTTCAGATTTGGAATCAGTGGTGCAGAAATATATAGAAACAGTTCTAAAACCTCATGCAACAAAAAAGGAAAAAAAATTGTTCCCCTGTGATATATCAATTCATAAATTAGCATCTACAAAGCTGTCATTTTAGAGACTTCTGCATTAACATCATATTTTCCTCAAAGGTAACTGGATAAATTGTTCATTCATTGTTCATTAAAATAATCAGCCTGACTTCATAGAATAAGAAAACATTTTTTAAATTTGTTGTGTTATTAACTTTATATTGATTTAGCAATCCTTAGAATTCTCATAAAAATTCATCAAACTCTCTTGAAAATTGAAACAGCACTTCTAATTTAACTTATTTTTAGGTTTATGCAAAGAAAAATATTTTATGGATAAAATGACCAATGTGTATATATATATATATATATATATATATATATATATATATATATATATATATATATATATATATATATTTAAAATTTGATTGAACAAATTAAAACAACCAAACACAGAAAAGTATATGACAAATGACAAAGATGACCAATATATTTTATAGTTTCCATTAAGGTATTAATACATGAGTTTTTATTAAACTGTTAAACAGTGCATATCCCAAATAATCCAATTTTTTTGAAATTCACCTCTTTAAAAATAATGAAGAAAAACTTTTAAGAAAACAAAATCCTAACTACTTACTCCACCTCCAGTATTCCAAACATAAACACATCTGTCTCCTTCATTCCACATTCTCACTTTATGGTGCTGTGTGTTTCAATTTACCCACACGGGCCCTCACTCTGTGCTTTCTAACCTAGAGCTCATTATTATACAATAAGCAGATGAATATAGTGATTATAATATTTTGATAATTTATACTTCCCCTGCAAATGTACATACAATGAATGGAAGAATATTATCAAAATTGAATCAGGTAGAAATGGATTTATAGTTCTACCTGCAATGCTGACAATACCTGTCATGAAATATCAAGTGACACTTTTTTGTGAATGTAAACACTATACTAAGAATTGACATTACAAAGCAATTAACAATACGCACTGAAAATAAAAACTGAAAGTAAACAACTTTGCTGCTTAGTGACATTCAACCAATAACACACACTTCATGGTAGAAGAATATGTTTTAACTAATGATTTTTGGATGCAAAGTCAATTTATTGTCATTTACATTAAAAGAGAATGTCCAATAAATAATATCTTGAAATAAGTAAAATAAATTTCTCAGCTAACCTAAAATCTTTTTATTCCACAGATCATCCTTCTGTATTAAAAGATGAAATAAGTGATAATTTTTCACTTTAGCATGAAATACATTCAATCATATAAAGAGTGACAGAATGACATGCTAATTAATAATTAATGTTTTGCTATATAGAAACAGATCGGACAATATTTACTGACTTAATTATGTATTAGAAACCAGGCTGGGTTGATTGACCCAATGATGTATGTGAGTTACCCCTGCTCTTCAGTATAAGAAATAAACAAGCAAATGACACCAGTCATGCACTTATGAGTCATATGCAGGTACTATCTATTGTCAGACCTCACTATAGGTCATGCACCACTAAGAAAGACAATAAAGCCTGACCAGGCAGTGGCGCAGTGGATAGAGCGACGGACTGGGATGCGATGCGATGCGGAAGACCCAGGTTCGAGACCCCGAGGTTGCCAGCTTAAGCGTGGGCCCATCTGGCTTGAGCAAAATCTTGCAAGCTTGGACCCAAGGTTGCTGGCTCCAGCAAGGAGTTGCTCGGTCTTCTGAAGGCCCGCGGTCAAAGCACATGTGAGAAAGCAATCAATGAACAACTATGGTGTCGCAATGGCAATGAAAAACTAATGATTGATGCTTCTCATTTTTCTCTGTTCCTGTCTGTCTGTCCCTGTCAATCCCTCTCTCTGACTCTCTCTCTGTCCCTGTAAAAAAAAAAAATGTTTTGCAATTTAACCTCAAAATATTTCTGCCTTTTTTTGCAGTATTTTTATTTCATATTATGGACAAAACCTTTTTAGACTTATTTAGACAGATTTGTTTAAATCATATATCTCTTGTGCAAATGCACATACTTAACACATTAGCAGAACAAGTTGGGTCAGGTGTAAAACTTTTTCACACTTATAGTATAAATTTTCTTAATCACTTTTCAACTCAGAATCAAATCAGTAATACCTGTTGTGTGTGTTTTTTTCCCATAAGTATCAGTTACCTTTTGCTGAGTAATAAACTTTCACAACCTCAAAGTCACTAAACAATAAATCATTGTTGCCTGTGCATCTGTAGTTAGCTGGGTATTGGCTACATGGCTTTGCTGATACTGGTTAGGTTTACTTTGATGTCTGGGATTAACTGGTATTGGCTACTAGAGGTTTGCTTGGGTCATGTATCTTATCACCACATGTGTGTGTCTGATCTTCCAGCAGGCTATCTAGAATGCTCTCATGGTGGTGGATATATGGAAGAGAATGGGCTCCTGTTCAAGACTGTTTATACCATGTACACTAATCATCTATTGGCCAAAACAAGAACCCAATGCCAACATGTGGGGCAGGGCCACACATCCATCATGACTGGGCACTGAAAATATTACATTGTAAAGGGAGTAAATAGAGAGAAGGGTGAAAGAACTGGGATCACTGATACAGCCTGTCCCACCACACAATATGATCTCCCTGTCATCAAGGAAGTTTGATGAATCAGCATTTCTTAAGAGTGCTTCTTTATTGTTCCCAGGGCTTTCTTTCAAATACACATCTGCAAAGTTTTGAAGCCTAAGGATGATGACAACCATATCATCCTGCTTCTTGCTTTTTTATTATGGTAGTATGAATTTCAATGAGAAATGTAAAAATGTGAAAAATACGCATATTAAAATCATTGAAATATGGCAAGACAATGATCCCTAAATAATATTCCATGGGGAAAAACACTTTCATTATGCAGAATTAAGAAAATATCTCTCTTGAGGAACTAATGTATTTTCTCCTTTTTGACCACCAGAATTATATCAAATATATTATAGGGAACATAGTTCCAAGTTGGGTTTGACAGTGATAACATTAATACTCTTGGCTACCATAGTTGCTTCTTCTTTATCTTCATGGTGTTGATTTCTTACTTTTATTAGAAATTTCTTTATAGGTCTGCTGCCATGATTAAGTTTGATAATAGACCTTTAAAGCACTTGTAGTACTGCCTGACACATTATATATGCTCAATAAATGTTAGCTATATGTCTCTATTATGTTTTCATTTATTATTTGCTGTCTCTTTATAAAGTTGCTAAAACTGTGTCTAAGAGTAGTAGAGATTTCAAATGATCCAGAAACAGATTTAGGATAATATTTACTTAAATAATAAGAAAGAGAGTGGCAGGAGGTATTAATATAAAGTAAGCAGATAGAAAATGGCATCTAATAAATGCTTCTTGGCTTGAACTAAGGATCTGACTTTGCCACAGATCCGTAGATGCTAACTCCATTCTTGAAATTTACATGTGGATGTTTGCAAATAACCTAAAACTAAACTTTATTAGTAAAGGCGTACCAGACAACAATTGTTCACATTACTCCAAGAATCCAGGAGTTATCTTTATTATTCGATCTTACTCACTAACTACATGTACCAGTAAGACCTCCAGATTCTGTTCTCAAAACATACCAAAATCTATGTACTTCTTTCTATTCTAGACTCCTATTCCAACTCACCATTATATCATTGTAGCAATTCTTTCCCTTCCTTTCATCCTTCCTTCCTTCCTTCCTTCCTTCCTTCCTTCCTTCCTTCCTTCCTTTTTCAGAAAGCTTACTTTAAAAACAATTTATATATATATATATAATATTTATTGATTGATTGATTAATTTGACCAGCATAACAAAGATGAACTAATCTCATTCTGAACACTCTCATTTAACACTTAATTTGGATTCTAAAATTACATATTTCCTAAACTGAAAAAATTTAGATTTTACTTCTGTCATGTGAGACAACTCAAAAATATTTTCATTTGAATATAGATTAGTTTTGATAGTTGGTCATAAAACTCTTGTATGTTTAATGAATTGTATAACTCATATTATATAAGAAAATAATAAGAATCTTGTTTCATTTAGGTGATTCTTAATACAAAAAGATATATTTGCAAATCTATTCTACTTTAATCTCCCAATCTTGGGTTTCTTATTGTGGGTTTTGTGTTTGGTCAAAAAGCATCTTTAATGTTTTCCAGAAATGCTAGAAACATTTATGATGACTAACTATAGCCATAAAATACATTTAGGTTTAGCCTGACCTGTGGTGGCACAGTGGATAAAGCATCGACCTGGGAACACTGAGGTCACCAGTTCAAAACCCTGCATTGGTCTGGTCAAGGTACATATGGGAGTTGATGCTTCCAGCTCCTCCCCCCTTTCTCTCTTTCTCTCTCTCTCTCTCTCTCTCTCTCTCTCTCTCTCTCTCACTCTGTGTATCCTCTCTAAAATGAATAAATTAAAAAAAGAAACTTTAAAATAAATACATTTAAGTTTGGACATATTTGATGCAAGCACAACAAGGAGAACTTTAAAATGTGATTTTTTCCCTGTTTTCTATATCATTCAAACTTACATAACTATGTTATTATTACATCACTATTTCAATGATATTTAAAGCTGCTAAAATTATAAATTAGTCCTCACATTCTGTGCTTATGACATTACAGAGTTAAAAGAATTTCCAGTTAGTGAAATTTGACTATTACAGATTAAGTAACTGGGTCCAGTGGTGTAAAAATTTTGTTAGCTCACAAAACTTGAAACAGCTGGTGCCTAGCCTCCTAGCACCCACATCTTGGTCCACTTTGTTTGCTAGATGCAAAGAAAAAGTGGTGAAGTCACATTATGGGGTTATGTCTGCTACAGTATTTTCTCATTCTGTCACTCTGTACCTTTTATCAGTATGCTAGTTACTCTATTTTTTTTAGTAAAAACATCAGCATCAGTTTGTTCATAATCAACCTTTTATCAAATGGTCCTGTGATCCTCCTTCTAATGCAGTGACAATTACCAGAGCTCCAGACTGAACTCTGAAAAGCTTTCTATCCCCACTCACTTATTCTGCCTACAGTTTCATAGCCCACACACACAGAAAAAAATTTCAAGAGTATAGTGTTTGAAAACATAGGAAAAGCCTCTATATTTTCCAATCCTACTGATGATAGCCAAAACTATTATCCTCAGATCAGAAAATTGGATTTAATAGTCACTTCTGAATTACTGTTAGGGGAAGTACAATTAGCATTCCCTCTTGAATCACAAAGGCTAAATTGTTTGAGAATTATTTCATCTTGCTCTGATAATTTCAATAATTTCACTCCAGTGTCAGCAAAGATAGATGGTGCCATTTATGATTAAAGTTGTTAGCCTTTCTTTTGAACTCCTTCAAGTTGGTCATTTCTCACCCAGGTTTAGATTTTCAAGATTTTTTTAAATTAATCATCTAATCTAAATAGCCAGACACAGAAAAAAATAACATAAATAGTAAAAACTAAGGTGGAGTCTTTCTGAAAATGGATCTTTTTCTTTCACTTTTTGCCACACAAGTATTTTATTTATTTATGTTTACTCAATAAATTGATTGATTCATTTTAAAAGAGAGGATGGGAGAGAGAGAGAGAGAGAGAGAGAGAGAGAGAGAAACATCAATTTGCTGTCACACTTATTTATGCTTTCATTAGTTAATTCTTATATGTGTCCTGACCAGGGATTGACCCCACAACCTTGTCATTGCTAGACAATGCTTTAACTAACTGAGCTACTCAGCCAGGGTCTCCATAACGGATATTTTAGTTTCTAGTAGTTCTACTGGCTTATACTTGGGAATGTCTTTTTTTATCCATTGTCTTTATTTTTTTTCCAATGTTTTAAGTTTTCCATGTTTTTTAAAATTTTTATTAATTTTAATTTATTGTGTTAACATAGATTCAAGTGTCCCACTCAATATAACATCCTCATCTCCCCACCCCTGTGTCCCCATTATATCCCCTTGGCCCCCCTCTCCCTAACTTCCTCCCCCATGCCTCTGGGACTTGCTGTCCTGTGATCTGTACACAAGTGTTATGTATATATAATCTCACTAATCCCTTCACCTTCTCTGATTCCATCCCCTCAGCCCCCTTCCCTATGAGAGCTGTCTCTTTGCTCCCTGTGACCCTGCCTCTGCCTGTATTCTGTTACTCAGGTAACTTTGTTCATTATATTCCACATATGAGATCATATGATACTTGTCTTTCGCTGCTTGTATTATTTCACTTAGCATAATAATCTATAAATCTATCCATGCCAACACAAAAGATAAGATTTCCTTCTTTTTCATGGCCATACTTGGGAATTTCAACCAGGAATATACTTAATGATAGAATAAGGTGAGATAATCAAATTCAACTTTTCTAAAAGTTTTATTACATCAATAATTTCTGGATATAATTTAGGAGGCTCAATTGTTTGTACCCATGTTCTAGTGTGTAAATTTAGTTCTGGTTGTAATAGAAGAAATACAAAAGCACTGATCCTAATGTTGACCAAATAATATGTGTTCAAAAAATAGTTGATAACTGATGGCTTTGGCAAAGGCCTAATAAAGTGTTTCAATGAGAAGAAAAAAATATGTACATAATTATAGTATGCATATATTATAATGTGCACATACATACATAAATATATATTTTAATAGGGAGCATCTGATTAAGTGACATTTAAAGCACTTAAGAGCTAGTAGAGCATGGGTACTAATCACAGTGATGTGTACTAATCAAACTTTCCTGGAGTCTGAACGATCCAGAGATGCTGGCCATAAACAAGGTCATAACTGTGTTCACATTAACTGTCAACCTTGGCATAATTTTACCACTCTAAGGCAGTGTCTCTCACCCCAATATTACATGAAGTCGGAGTAGAGCCCTTGTTTTGGTGCAGGAAACAGAGAAAGCGACTCCCACAGGACAAAGATGCTCAGACAAGTGCTGGAGGAAGAAGGGTGTGTTAGCTGGCAGAGCAAGGTGACCTAATAGGCCCCAAGTCACAAGCTCCTCAAACTCAGCTTTTCTGAGTCTTATATACCTTTACAGCTTTAGCTTGCACATGACAAGTGCCCGGTTTCTATGAGTTCTTTGTCTGCAGGCCTAGGTGACTTTTGTGTCTCCGGGAGGGGAGGGGTATGAGAGGAGGTTTGAACCGTTTGTCCTTGACTATTCCCATATCCTGTTTTTCTTGCTTGTGTTTCAGGTTATTTCAGGGAGCTGATAAAAGTGCTGCACAGCTGTGGTTTGTTCCTTTTCAAATTAAGTCAGCCCTTTGAGCCCTTCCTCCCTCAGTTTCTTCTACTCAAATTTTACTATTTTTAAAAATGTTCTAATAATAATAATTATTATTCAACAAATCACAGCCCAACAAGCAAGTGAAAACAGCTATATGTTGGCTGAACCAATTTATCTGTGTGTGTTTTCTGTCAAGTAATTTTCATTCTCTAATCTTTCCTCACTTTCTATTATAGGTTTTTATTTTATAAGATACAGCAAATAAATTAACTAACAAAAAAGGAAGTCCAACAATGTAGACTATATTCCCTTTCCCAAGTCTTCCAGTTGATGGACCACACCACACATGTGAGAAGCTGTGCTTGTGTTCACACATGTGAGAGTGGTGATTTTCACTAGAACTCTGGAATCCTTAGAGAAAGGTAAAAATTGCCTTATAATTTGATTAAATTACAAAGGATAGTCAGACTTGCTACCAAAACATAATAAAATTATATAAAAGGGAAAGCAAAAGACCATGTATCATAGTAAATTTTAATTATGAAGAAAAATTTCATAGTTGAAAAATTTCATAGTTGAAATAAAATATTTTTATCTTTCATTAATCCTCAATTTCAAACAAATAAGACTGCTTTTTAAGGGGGCGGGGGGCAAGTATCTATTTATTGCCTCTGAGCTACCTCTTTAAAATTCCTAAAATAGAAGCTTATCTTAGAATAGGAAATGTACAGAGGAAAAGGGGTTGGGAGTAGGTAGAAAGGGTAGAGGGGAGATAAATAGTGATCAAAGGATCTTGGTACTAGAGATGGTGAACACACAATATTCAGATAATATATTATAGAATTGTATACCTGAAACCTATACAATTTTACAAACCAATTCACCCCAATAAATTTAATAAAAATATACAAATATATTATATTCCACTAAGGGGATATCAATGTCTATTAATGAGTGGCACAAATTGAAAAACCACAAAGAAATGGGATTATTTTTGTTTTTCATTTTACCAAAAGGAAAAGTCATAGTAATCAGTATTAAAATTTTCCTTAAAAAACATAAACAAAAAGCTCATAGATACAGACAACAATGGTGATTACAAGAGGAAAAAATTAAAGAGGTTTAAGGGGGGTAAATGGCTATGGAAGGAAACAACTTGGGGTGCTCAATGCATGGTACAGTGTACAGAAGATATATTTTGTAAGGTACACCTAAAACATGTGATTTTATTAACACATGACACCCCAAGAAATTCAATTTAAGTAGTCAGTATTGAATTATTTTTACATAACTAAATGTTCAGAGATCTTGAGCTTTAGGATTTCTAAATGAACAATAATTTTGGATAACAATTTAGATTATTACTTTTTTCCTTCTACAAGGTAAGTGGCAAAATAGCAAACAATTGCTAAGTTTAAGCATGGTCAAAATACCCTTTTGACTTAAAATTATGTAATTAGAGGACACAGTATTTATTTAACATAAATTAGTTTATTGTGTCTGTGTCCTTAAAGTTCACTAGAGTCAGAGATAAAAATTCTTTTCAATTTTAGAAAAGAACATATATATTTGACATTAGAAAAATAATATACATATTGTCAAAATATTATAACTCAGAACCTAACAAACTATATTATTAACATAATCATTAGAGTACAATTGGTATAAATTTTAACATATTCCTTTTAATATTTAATAAGTAAATTAGTAAATAATGTAAGAATAACCTTTAAATGAGAAAGTTTTAAGTAATTGCAAATACCATTAATAACTAATTCTTCTCCTATTAATTTTATCTCGTGCCCATCAGGCTGGTGGTATTCTGGGAGAGTTTGGCTTCTTTTTTCCGGAATATAAAAGTAATAATAGTAACTACAATAGAAATAGTAATAAAACAACATTGATAGCTAACACTTACTTAAAGAGTATCATGAACCAAGTACCTATTAACTTATTTTATCTTGTCAGTAACTCTATAAAGTTAGTTCTTTTATTGATGGGAAAACTGATGCACTGAGAGCTTTGGTGAGCTGCCCAAGGTGACAAAGCCAGTCAGTGAGAGACGTGAAATAACAGGTCAGATAATTTAGTTTCAGACTGCATGCTAACACAATGCTATCAGTAATCCAAGTTTAGTTTAATTTTTTGTATATTTAAAGTTAAGTCTAAATGTCAGGGTTGAGCTTTTTTTGTGTTACATAGTAAATAGGATCTATTTATCCAATTTTGACACCAATACCATGCTGTCTTTATTGCTGTAATTTATTTGAAATCAGATAGTGTTAGTCCTTCAATTTTATTTTTTCTAAATATGTTTTGCTTGCTTTAGGTTCTTTCCATTTCCATATAAATTTCAGAATTAGAAAAACTTCAGAATTTTTCCAAGGAAAGGATCCTGGGACAATGGGATTATGTTGAATCAATCGATCAACATGGGGACACTGACATTTTAGCAGTATTGAGTCCTTCTACCCATGAACACAGTATATTTCTTGATTTGTTTTCCATAATTTTTCACTGCAATGTAAATTTCAATATACAACTCTTTCAAAATTTCAGTCAGATTTAATTGTACTTCTCATTTGTGATGCTGCTGTATATAGTATTGTTTCCTAGTTTAACCAAATTGTTTTACAAAAATATAGAATATCAGTTTTGTATATTGGTTATGTATCTTGTAATCTTGCTAGTTCATATAGCATTACTGGATTTCTTTTAACATTTCAATAAATGTCTTCAATAACCAATTATATTGTCCATGAATAAGGACAGTTTTACTTCTTCCTTTCCAACCTTGATAACTTTGATTCAATAGTCTTTTCGTATGGCACTGGCTAAAATTTCCTGCACAATGTTAAATTGAAATGGTGACAGCAGACATCTTATCTTGTTCCTAAACTTCGAAGAGAGTATTTAATCTCTCAGAATTAAGTATAATGTTAACTGCAAGTTATTCACAGATGCTCTTTTTAGGTTTGAAAATGTTTGCTTATATTCCAAGTCTACAGTAAGTAGTTTTATTAGAAATGGGTGTTGAATTTTGTCCAATGCTTTTAATGTATCTTTTGAGATCATAATGTTTTTCATTCTCTTTCTGTATCTGTCTTTCTAATGGCTTTTTTCTAGTTTTGCTATCGGATTAATGCAGGTCTCATAGAATAAATTTGAAAATATTTCTTCATCTTCAATATTCTGGTAGATTCACTGTAGAATTAGTATAATATTTGACTTATTTGATTGGTAGAATTTACTGGTGAAACTACTCTGGCAGAGTTTTGGGGGAAGGCTTTTCAGTATTAAGTCAAATTCTTTAGTAGATAAAGGTCTATCAGGCTATCTATTTCTTTCTAAATAAACTATGGTAGCTTGTATCTTCTAAATAATTTTTTCTATTTCAGCAAAGCCATATTCATTTGTGAATTAATAAATTAATAAATATAAATATTAATTTATCAAATGTATTATAAAGTTTTATAATATTTTTTCTTTAATATATTTAGATTCACAGTAATATACCTTTGTTATACTTGATATTGATAATTTGTTTCTTCTCCATTGCTTTCTTGAGCAGTCTGGCTAGAGGTTTATTAATTATCTTGATTTTTCTCAAATAAAATTTTTAACTCTGTTTTTCACTGTTTGTTTTTCACTAATATTTTCCCTGATCTTTATTGCCTTTGATTTAATTTGTTTTTATTTTTCAATATTTTAAAATGGAAGCTGAATTAATTAATTTGACTATTTTATTTCTAATACTGTATAAGTGTTTGATGCTATAAATTTCTAACTATCTTTATGCCATTTCTCTCATTCTGATATGCTATGTGTTCATTTTCATTTCCTTTATGCTTTCTAAAGTCCCTTTTACACCTTCCTTAACCCATGGTTTATTTAGAGGTATTTAATTATCAAATATTTGGGGCTTTTCCAAGAGATTTTTCATTATTGGTTTCTAATTTATCCCACTGTGATAGAAAACATCCTTTTAACACTTGAATCTTTATAAATTTAGTGAGACTCCTTTCATGATCCAGATATGTTGTGTTTCTATTGCTTTTTGTAAATGATCTTTTGTGACTTGAGAGAAGAATATATATATTCTGCTGTTCATAAGGTGGAAGGTGTCTATAAATATAATTTAGGTCAATGTGATTGATAGTGTTGTTCAATCCATATATATCCTTACTGATTTTCTGTATACTCCATTAAAAATTATAACTATGAATTTGTCTTTTTCTTTCTTTTTTTTTCATTGAGAGAGAGGGGGAAATGGGAAACTGAGAAGATAGGGACAGACAGAAAGAAAGAGAGATGCTTTCTCATATGTGCTTTGACTGGGGGGCTCCAGCCAAGACAGTGACCCCTTGCTCAAGCCAGCAACCTTGGGCTTCAAGCCAGCAAACTTTGGACACAAGCTAGTTACCATAGGGTTATGTCGATGATCCCATGTTCAAGTTGGTGAACCTGAACTCAAATCAGATGAACCTGAGCTCAAGCTGAGGTTTCAAACCTGGGTCCTCAGAGTCCTAGGCCAATGCTCTATCCACTGCACCACCACCTGGTCAGGCAGGATTTGTCTATTTCTCATTGAACATCTAAGAGTTTTTGCTGTCTATATTTTGTGGGTGTATCATTATGCACATAAACTTCATAATTTTTATGTTCTCATGATGAATTAACACTTTTATAATTAAAAAATAATCACCCTATCCTTGATTTCATTGTTTTTTCCTGAAATTTGAGTTATCTGATATTAATATAACAACATCTTTCTTTTGATTAATTTTAACATATCTTTCAACATTCTTTTATTTTTAACTATTAATTTAAAATTAAATTGTGTTTCTTGTAAGGGCTTGTGTTTTTATCCAATTTGACAATATCAATCTCTGCATTTTAGTTAAGAGGTTTAGACCACTTATATTCTTGTAGTTAGGTTAAATCTATCATATTATTATTTTTTTTACTTGTTCCAGGTGTTATTTGTTCTGCTTTACCTCTTCTTCTATATTTAAAATAATTATATATTTATTTTTGATTTTCTTATATTTCCTTGATTGGCTTATTGAACCTAATTCTATTTTGTTATATTTGTGGTTGTTTTAGGGTATAAATTATATATTTTAAAGTATATATCTTTAACTTACCAGAATCTATTCTCAACTTATATTATACCAGTCCATGATTTGTTGAGCATGTCACACCAAAGTACCTGTACTCTATAATGCTGTTTGTTAATTAAATAACATAATATATGATTTCAAGAAGAACTATTTGTAAACTTTGGGTTTTTTTTCTCATTCCTTGGATACTGTTAAATGGACTGAAGTAGTTGAAGCAGAGTAAAGTATATGCAATCCAAAGGGAAATTCCTCAAGGACAAACATCATATAAAATTGATGTAGTAGTATGTTAAGGATTATATGATTATATTTTGCCTTGGAAAACATTTTTTTTCATTACTTCTGATAATTGAAATGAAAAACTTTACTTAAGGAATATATCTATATCTATATATAAATTATCATTTTTTTGTTATGGTCACAGTAGTGCATATAAATATAACTGGCTGTATATGTGTATTGTCACTTCAAATAAAGATAGAGCTGCTCATTTACATAGGAACTGACTAAAAGTGTAGAATAGGATCTAAGGATTTTAATAATTCTGAATACAGAGGTAAATTCTTTTTCAGTCTAGTCAAATTAATGACTTTTCACTGCATAAGTCTAAGTGGTCACATGTATTTTTGTCCATAAATCTTCTTTCACACTTACAATTTATTTTGGTTATACTATCAGAAGCCACGTCCAGGTGATTTATTGGAATTCACATTTTTTCTGGTAGATAATGAAGGCTTTGGGCCAGTGCTTATTTTCATGTCTAATTTGGAACACTGTTTATAGTCATCAGGATAACTATTTGATTATGTTGTCTTCTGGCCATTCTTAATCATATTCTTAATGAATATAAAATTTGTCTTGTCTAATTTGCCCATGAAAATCAAAGCTATTTTGGATTTATTAATAAAATCAGGTGAATAGTAAAGTACCATTCTCCTTTAATAAAAGAAAAATATTACATCATACATTTTTTTAACTGACTTATTACACTAATAAATAGGTGAAATTTAATGTATTATTTCAGTTAAAGAGAATGTAAACATTAAAGAACACAAAGATACTCAAAAAGGATACAGTTCACCTACATACTACTAACTACTTTAAAATAATCTAATTGAAAATATAAATATACAGATTGACAACACTTGTATAGAAAGAGCTATGAAGTTCCCTTCACATCATACTTTAGCTATGAATAATAGTATCCTACTACCTGTAAGAAAATAAAACAGAGCCTGGACAATTTATGATTTGCACTGTATAAAGAAGGTTTGAGGGTCTCAATACATAGAAATAGCACATCTGTGTCAAGACCAATAGCAGTCATGTGCTTGCCAACAAAAGGCACATACAAACATTTCATATCACCTTAAATGTATTACTGTATTACACTTATATTTTGAAGGTTTAAAATGTAGATGTAAACAAGTAAAATTCTAAAATAGTTTAACATAACATTATATAATGCCATCAAGAGTCATTTTAGTCCTACTGACAGTACAGAAATAAAATTAGAGTGTTTAAAAATAAACTTTTCAAAAGAATTAAAGAAAGGATAAATGGTAATGGATGGAGACTCAATTTGGGGGGTTGAACTCACAATACAGTGTACAGTTGATGTGTTGTGGAAATGTGCACCAGAAAACTATAATTTTGTTAACCAGTGTCACCCAATAAAATCATAATTTAAATTAAAAAAAAATAAAGAGGAACAGCCACAAAATCTTCTTCTAAAGAAACAAAGACCCTTGAGAAAAGTAGCTAAGTAATATTTGGAAAGAGTAGATATATATACTCTATGAGAAAAAACAAAATTGTTCATGTGCTAGATCAGGTACCAGAAAAGCTCTCAATAAAGTATTAGGATTTCACCTTGTAATAGATTGCCTACTGGGGTTGAAAAAGAAATTTCTCTTCATGGAGTAAAAATGTTTAATTAGCTAACTGCAGTGGGAATTTATCATTTTCTAAAGCATCTTCAGGTTTGCCAAAGGCTGTATACCTATTTGAGTTAACCAATATCTCTGCATCAGAATGATAAATCTAGAGAATATGTTTATCTTCCTGTGTTTCAGTTTCTAGGCAACCAAAAGTTTACATATTATATTGGTTTTCTTACTAGGTGAAGATATGGGCAAGTTATTTGTGGTTAATATAAAAACACATTACAAAGACAATTAAGATTACTGTATAAATGTTGCTTTCTTTATTTTCAATTGTAATTTTTTCATTAGAATTTTCTTTTACTATTGTTTTTTGCATCTGAATGAATTTATATTCTTTTTTGCACTATTACCACAGTTTTGAATATATAATTTCTTATTTAATGGCTAAAGTGTGACCAAAATAGCACTTTAATTTGAAAAATATTTTTATTAAAAAGCTACTCATTTTGTTATTATTCCTTTTAAAATGCCTAAATAAGTAAACATATGGTATATTTAGTGATCACTAAAAAAACTAGTTATTATAATACTTTATCACTAAAGTAACAACTAAAACCATTGAATTTTTCACCACTGTGCAAACTAAGCTTTTGTCAGCAATATATTTACAATGTGAATGAAGTTGGAGTCAGACTATAATCATAATAAATTTGAGAATCTTTGATATAATTATTATTCTTTGCCTAAGTAATTCTCAAAATTTCTTAAGTATGCAAAGAATTTTTTCTGTAACATATAACTATTGCCAAAAATAAAAAAAATAAGATTTTTTCACCTTATATTTCATTGTTGTTTAAAATTATACCATTATCTTTATTTCTTAAGTGAAAGGAGGGGAGATAGACTCATGCATGCATCCCAACTGGGATCCTCCGGGCAACCTCCATCTGGACCTGATGCTCAGACCAACCAAGCTATCCTCAGCACCTGAGGCTGATGTTCAGTCCAACTGAACTATAAGCTCCAGGCCAATGGTTGAACCAATTGAGTTACAGGCTACAAGAGGAGAAAAAAGAGTGAAAGAGGAGAGGGAGGGGGAAAAAAGCAATGGTTGCTTCCCCTGTGTGCCCTGACCAGGAATCAAACCCAGGGCGTCCACATGCCGGGCTGATGCTCTGGCCCCTGAACCAACCAACAAGGGCCTTACCATTACTTTTAGCATCTATATATTTAATATACATCTTCGAGGCACTAACTAGATCATTATTTTCTGAGGTTTATAGATCAGATGTTTCTACCAATAGAATTTGTTGGGCATGTGCTCCTTATAAAAAAAAAAAAAATACATGGAGAAGTTATATATATAAACAATTCAATTAACATTATTTTAGTAAGTAATAATATCATTCTCATTAGAATTGAGAGCATAATTTATAATATTTACCTTCCACTCCACCAACTGACCATGTTATACAACTCTTAAGGTTAGTAAATCTACACTGAATAAGACTGTAATAAGCAAGTAATGACTTGTGATTTTAATAAACAAAGGAACTAGATCTTAATGTAGAGATAAAAGTGGAACAACTAAGTGAATATTACAATTTATTAACACTATACTTAAAAATATATTTGAAAAATATGCATTTTAGATTTTTGTAACATTTTCCATTCTATGTCCAAGCACATGGCTGGTAGCTGGTGGCTGGTAGCTGGGGCATATGCTGAAAATTCTTCTAAATAATTATTTTAAGGAAACCATAAATTACTGTACTTTTGCCATATATAAACCTATATAAAGTCATAACTTTAAAATTAAAATAATTCACCATAGATACATGTTGAAGGTAAAATATTTTATTACAGCCATTTACCAAAATGAAGTAATATATAGACTTATCAGTCTGTCTAAAAGAGAGATCATTAATCATTAACAGTGATATTACAGACCATCTGATTTTGTTTACTTATATAAATTCTGTTGATCATCTCCTTAAATTGTTTATCAAGGACACTAATTTCTCTGGGTTCTAAAGAATTGCTGCTTTGAGCTTTATTTTTTTCATCATTCTATTTAATTGTAGCCCTGTAATGTAATTTAATGTAAATGCTGTCTCTATTGTGGCAGTGCAAAATTTCTTGTAACACTAACCCATTAAAGCATATTAAAAGTATTTATCATGATCCTCATGAGTACCAATAACACAACAAATAGAAACCTGGGATGCATAATCGGGACAAATAATTCAGAAAAATATCTCTCCATTTGTTTACAGGTAAAAACAGCCAGAATGAATACATTTTACAAATATCAATAAAGTCTTAATAATTAATCATTTCCATATCTAACAATTAAGATGTTAATAATGAGCAAATACCTCTAAACATGCCAATATTGTAAAGTTCATGTATTTAAAGAAACTGAAATTTAATTCTGATGGAGCCTTATCCCAGTTTGACACTGTTTAATACTGTTCATTGCAGTATTATCTACACTAGCCAAGATATGAAAGTAACCTGGGTGTCCATCAATAGAATATGGATAAAGAAGGTGATATGGATATAAATTACATATTTTTTTATGAAATATTACTCAGCAATAAAAAAATAGAAAACTTAGCATTTGCAACAACATGGATGAAACTAGAGTATATTATGCTAAATGAAATAAATCAGACAAAGAAAGACAAATATCTCATGATTTCACTGATATGTAAAATTTTATCAAAAAATCAAAACAAGAAAGCAAACCAATAAGAAAGAAACAGCCTCATAGAAAGAAAGAACAAACTGATGGTTACCAGAGGCTAGGAATTCAAGAAATGAGTGAAAAAAGATAAAGAGAATATAGTCAATAATAGTGTGATAATTTTGCATTGGTGACAGGTGGTTACTAGACTTTATGTGGTAATCACACCACAAGGTATATAGATCAAATCATTATGTTGCACACCTGGAACTAATATAATATTTTATGTCAACTATATTATAATAAAATATTTATTAAAATATTCAAAGAACACTGAGCTGAGCAATGCAAAACCTGCATATGACTTAAAACTATTAAACATTTTTCTGAGATAGAATAGGAATAAAGAGAGATGAGAAGCAAAGTATCAGCTTGTAGTTGCTTCACTTTAATTGTTTTTATTGACTGCTTCTCATACGTGACTTGACTGCAGGGAGGGGAGCTCAAGTCAAGCAAGTGAGCCTTTGCTCAAGCCAGTGACTTTGGCCTTCAAGCCAGTAACTTTAGGGCTCAAGCCAGTGACCTTGGGATCATGTTGATGATGCTGTGCTCAAGCTGCCAACACAGTGCTCAAGATCACAAGCCCACACTCTAGCTATTGACCTTAGAGTTTGAAATAAGGGTCCTCAGTGTTCTGGGCCAATTCTCAATCTACTGAACTACCACAGGCCAGGCATATTAATTATTTTTTGAGAGATTATTTCAATGAAAATATCTGAGAATCTAATACCTTAACATGTTATCTGCATTTTTGTGAACAGATTTGAGCCTTTGTTAATTGGCTGGTTAACTTGAAAACAAACTACTTCCTTTCTGTGCACTTTATGTGCTTACATATAGTAATTGTAATATGATTAGTCATGCAGGTAAAACCATATTTACTCTAAAGCCACTAGTTCCCATATATGTTTACGTTTACCATATATCTTTAGTGAGACTTTCCAGTCATATATTTTAACTATATGTTTAAAAATATGAGATGATGTTTTTATGGCTAAAGGTATGTATTTTTAATATCATACTAGCAATGCTCATTGGCAACTTTTTAGCAGACATTAGCAAATAACCTGCTTAAATAAATCAATGTTCAACTTTCAACTAATCAGTTTTACAGAAAGTGAAAATTTGCTTGTCATCACACAGAATAGCATGTCTTTAAGATAACTAAAATTGAGAAGTGTTAATATTTTATTTTTCTTTTGTGTCTTGAAGTTACTTTCTCTGACCCACAACTAAAATTCTGTTCAATTATTTGGACAAATAATAAAAATGGTAACAATTTATGTGCAGATGGATCTGTTAATTATATCCTTAAACTAATCCTAAAATAGTCATGTAATCCTCAAAAAATTGTGGTGATAAATTAAAGTATAATCCCACCAAGTGTAAATAATAGTCTCATATTTCACAAATAGCATATAATAATTATCCAAACATAATAATTCATAGCACACACATTAAAAATATTAAAATATAAATAATTCTCCCTGTCCAGGTATCTCAGTTGGTTAAAGCATCGTCATGATACACCAAGGTTGTATGTTCGATCACCAGTCAGGGTACATATAATAATCAACCAATAAATGCATATATAGGTAAATAACAAATTGATCTCTTTCATTCTCTCCCCTCCATTTCTTTCTCTCTAAAAAAAATGAATCAATATTTTTTTTCACTTTTTTCTTTTTTTTCAATCAATAACTTTAAAATAAACATATATATATATAAATAATTCATAAACAAATTTTTAGCAACACATACAATAAAATATTAGGGATAGCTATAATACTTATTTTTCAACATTAATAAAGCCAGTTGTCTTGTATTCCTTGACATTTGAAGGAGAAAAGTTTCTTTTTTATTTTCTTCAATATGGATGATATATAGCCCTGAAGGAAATCTTCAAATAACTTTTAAAATATGCCCAATTTATCTAACATCCTTTTTTTAAAATTCATTTTAGAGAGGGGAGAGATAGGAATAGAGAAAGAGACAGAGAGAGAAGGGGGGAAGAGCAGAAAACATCAACTCCCATATGTGCCTTGACTGGGTAAATGCAAGGTTTTGAACCAGCGACCTCAGTATTAACAGGTCAACACCTTATCCACTGCACCACCACAGGTCAGGCCTATCTAACATCCTTGTTATGAAACTGCTTTATAAACAGTATAAAATATTTTCTAACTGAATAAACAATGCCTATCATCTACCATAATGTCCAAAATACTTGTGACTAAGTAAAATTATAAGGAAATATAACTAAGCTTAGAAATTAATTTGTTGATTCCCATGGAAGACAGTCTCTAGATTACTACTTATGTCTATCTTCCATTACATACAATAGCAATGATTCATTTGCATTCAGTACCACTAATGCAGCACAAAGGAGAAAAGATCAGAAATCTAAGCAGCAAAGATAAAACAGAAGTGAGCAAAGCATAATTACAGACATGGAATTTCATAATAAATCAATTTCCAGGATTTCTTTCTAGTAAAGAAATTACATGAAATCCATGGATTATAAAAACAAAGATAAAACTCTATTAATAGCATATATACATTTTGCATTTTTATTTATTTTTAGGTGAATGTACATAGGTATAAAACCCTTTACTAAGAAATAAAATTTCTTGAGTAAGAGAAAAGCAGGTACTAGCATCTGAAATAAACCCTCTACCTTCCATTAGAGGAAAAGACTCCTTAGAGTCCCCCAAAAAATATATACATTGAACCTAACGACTAGAGTTTAATTTTACAGTAGAGGTAAAAGCAAAGAGGAAGCAGTATTTTTTTGGAACAGCCACAAGAGATTCACCACTAAACTGTCAAAACTGAGAAATGGAAAATCTGCTTTAACATCAGATGCGAGGGAGGAGCTGAAGACTTTTAATATCACCACTCCGGTGCACTGGCAATAAAACAGGGATCTTGCAGCATCTGTTCAAAGTCTGATGTAATTCTTTTGTGAGTATTCCCTTAGAACAATATAATTTTCTAAAGTATCAACCCTAGAGTGTGCAATTCTTCAGAGAAGGTTAAATTTTCATCTCAGTATAGCGTTTTGAAAATGCCACTACTAATTACATGGAAATATTAGACACTTCATGAATCAATTTGGTGGAACTATTTAAATTGATGCAGATGGCTTCATTTATCTAACAAATCTAATCTCTCTGACTAGGGAATCAGAATCTCCAGTTTGCTTCTAAACTCTGTATCCTAATTTAGAACAATGCTGGAAAAATGTTCTCCCAAAACTTGATTTAAAGATGATTATTTGCAGAATGAAAAATGAATGACTAATAAAAGAGTTTTTTCATAGAAAAAATAAATGTTACTAATGGCAAGTAAACCATAGTAAAAATCAGATAGTAAATATACAACCAATACATTAGAGAAACTTCTTTCTACCTTTCAGAAACATGTACAGTCCTATGATATATTTATTATATTAATGATAAAGATGGTATAGATTTCCTTGAGCTTTAAGCTTTGATAAATAATTTCAAAATTACTTATTATGAAATCATATATCAATACAAAGCATATGAATCTTCACAGCAGCCTTACTCATTGTGGGCAAAACTGGAAATGACTTAAATTACCTTCTAAAGAACAGATAAACAAATTGTAGCATAGCCACACAATAGAAATCTTCCCAATGATGTAACAGAACCAACTACTGATCCATACAACAACAACATCATGGAGGATCATCAAAAACATTACAGAAAGTGAAAGAATGCAGGAGAAAGTCTATGTACTGTACAGATTGCTTTATAAAATTCTAGAAAAAGGATACATGATAGCAATAAAAAGCAGATCAGTGGTCGGTCACCAGGGACTGGGGATGGAGTGAGGTCTAAAGGAAATTTTTGGGTGACAGAAGCGGTCTTAATATTGATTATGGTGATACAAACATAGCTATGTATGCCTGTACACTTTAAAATGGTAGATTTTCATATATATGAGTTATTCCCTAACTTAACAGGGGCAATAAAAAAGTAATGATCTGGCCCTGGTAGTTTTTAATAAAACCAATGGTTAGAAAAAAAAGTATCTGCACTAAAATGATATTTTTGGCTTATAATTTTAATAATAATTTATAGCAATGTAGAAGAAAGTTCATTACATGTGCATGAGAAATACTTTCTAATCAGTGAAACAATATAGGGATGAAGAATGAGAAAAACTCTCTCCTCCCAAAATGGGAACTGGGCTCTAGGGATAGAAAGATTTCCCAGAGGAGCCCAAGCTGCTTCTCCCGAGCATGGGGCTCGAGTTGCCAGGTGGTTACCTCACTTCTCTGCATGTGTTATCACTAAATGCAGACAGCTGCCAAACCCCACTGTATTGGCTGGTGACTCAGGCACCCAGCACAAGGTGCTCTTCCCCTCTTTTCTATCCAATGTGCACACTGCCTGTGAAACAGAAGGGAGGATGGATCAAAGCATTTTCATAAATAAATTATAATAAACTACTCAATTTTAGCCCAGATCATGATAAAGAATCATGGTCAATTCAATCTTCTGTAGCATACAGGAAATTTTATGTTATTTAAAATAATATGCATCCATTTTACATTTTTTTAAATCTTGGGTGTAATAGTTAAAGGAATCAAAGTTAAAGAGAAAACTTGTAAATTATCTCTTCCAATGTTATGGCTCTTTGATACTAATCTGCTAGTTAAAGGAAGATATCTTCATAAAACTGGTCTACAGGTTTGATTACCTTCTTGCATCTAATAAATATTTTGTAGTAATTTCTCAGTAATCACAAGCAAATCATTGTATTTTTTGTGAACAATATATTTTTGCTATAAAAAAAATTAAACTGATATCTTCACCTTCTCTGCCAACTTTAAAATTGTATAAGTCAATATACTATGTGCCTATGTATGTTTATGATTTGGAAACCCATATATTATACCACTGATCAACTGACTAAAAACTAACAATCTCACAGACATCCTCATAATATTAAAGATTGTTCAAGTTTAACTATTATGTCCCAGATTACCATGTTAAAGTCAGAGTTGTCAAAAACAAAAACCAAACAAAAAAAAAACCCAGTTTGCCTAGCTCATATTATGAAATACTCTTTAAGAAAAATGATAATTATAACAAAAATTTCCACATACTTCCTTTTATATTATTACTGTTATTATTATTATTAAAATGTGAATAAAACTTTTATTATTTTTTAATTTTTTAAATTTATTTACTTTAAGTGAGAGTAGGGGAGACCAACAGACTCTTGCATGTGCCCTGACGGGGATCCACCCAGCAATCCTATCTGGGGCCAATGCTCTGCAGATCTGGGCCAATGCTCATAACTGAGCTCGTTTTAGAGCCTGAGGCAGAGGCTTCAAAGAGTCATCCTCAGTGTCTAGGGCCTATGTGCTGGAACCAGTGGAGCCATGGCTGCAGGCGGGAAAGAGAAAGAGAAGGAAGAGGGGTAAGGGAGGAGAAGCAGAGAGTCACTTCTCTTGTGTGCTCTGACTGGGAATCAAGCCTGGGACTTCTACACGCCAGGTTGATGCTCTACCACTGAGCCAACCTGCCAGGGTAAATAAAACTTTTAAATCTAAAACGAATAGGACTAAAATCCTGGACATATTCACTCAAAACAAGCTCCTGGATTTATCAGCATGACTGTTGACTTAGATGAGTTTTATTTAAGTAAATAAGATATTGGTGATGCTGCTAAAGAAATAAACATCTCTCACATAACCTAGTAACACTCAGTAAGATAGAAATAAGAATTATTCAGTATTTAAAAGCTCAAATATTAGTCTGATTTTATATTACCTTAACTTTAAATTACTTTAAAGGTACATAGGTGAAAAGAAGAAAATTAAGAAAGATTTGGAAACCACCATAAAAGGGCCAAGTGATAAAAATAAAATAATTTTTAAACTTGAAAAACTTATAAAAGGAAGATAAGAGAGTAAGCCTATTACTGAGAAAAAGGAAGAAACAAATAGAACTTATAAATGTGAACATTTAAGCATTTGGACATATTCCAAATTCTCTGAATCAAAGACTATGATTTGTTTGCCATTTTTTTTAACCCCATAGAGATGCTAGAATTGTAGATGTTAACAATTGTAGACCTATGAATTTTAGGTTATTTTTGATATTTAAATATCAATTCATTACGCTGCTTTCTGTATCGACATATGGTATGCTTGCTTCCAGACAAATTAATGCCGTTGACAAGCAGTACAGGACAAGTTTGGGCACAGTTCACAGACACTGCCTTGTGACGGCAAACACTGTCCTAGCTGCAAAAAGTCAAGTGTGGCAATCAGTTGTGTTCATAGCAAAATATATAAAATTTTATTTGTAGGCATTTCATTTTCTTCAGTCATTTCGACTTGACTCTCAGTGAACCTATACCGGCAGAAAGCAAAACTGAACTCTGTAAGGTTATTATTCATTAGACTGAGGATCTGGTGACTTCTTTGTCTTTCTGTGGACGC
Organism: Rhynchonycteris naso; assembly: GCA_037038555.1. Classification (NCBI taxonomy): domain Eukaryota; kingdom Metazoa; phylum Chordata; class Mammalia; order Chiroptera; family Emballonuridae; genus Rhynchonycteris; species Rhynchonycteris naso. The sequence goes on from CM073000.1 coordinate 24,522,758, forward strand.
TGTTCAGCACTGTTACCTATTGCAAGGATACAGACCTTTCTACTCTTGACCAAGAGTTGTCAAGAGCTCAGGCAAATTTCCAATTAGTTATGACAACTTCACTCAGCTAAGGCAGCGACTTTCAACCTTATTCATCTCATGGCAAATATGAACTAATTACTAAAGTTTTACAGTACCCCCCAAAAACATAGTTTTTGCCAATCTGACAAAAGCAATAGGATAAAATTGATTCATTCACATCATATGGCTGTTGCTGTATTGGCTGTTGTCACTTTTTCTTTGACAATCTAAGAGAAAAGAGGTCAGTGCCCCTAACTAAATAGTCAGGTACTGTATGTTTTAAAAATTCTTGCGACAAACCAGTGTTTCTGCCATGACACACAGGTTGAAAATTGCTGAGCTAAGAAACGATTCAGATATACATGACTGAGAAAACTACTTTTCAACTTCTAAATGACTTGTGAAAATAATAAGAAGAAAACAGAGTACAAAATCAAACATCACTACAACTAATGAAATTCAGAATCCAAATTAGTGTTGATAGTGTGCTTGGGATAAGTGCAGGATTATCTTTGTAGCTATCTTACTCTGGGCCTATTATCCTCTTAACTACCTAAATTCTAGTATCTCTAAATTCCCAAGCTGTGCTGGATAGAACAAGTTGACTAAGTTTCTCTTCAAAGAACATGGCTTTTATTAGGGTCAGGTTTCAACAATTTAAAGCAAACTTGAACAGCATTTTTCTAAAAATGTACATACAACAACAACTTTTTCAACAAAGGTTTTTATAAAAAATTAAATATCATTATTACTTAACTTCTTAATAACCATTTTCACTTGGCTTGATATTAAAATTATTCATAAAATTTAAAATGTATTATTACTTATATGAGTAAAAGAAATGTTTCTTTCTAATACCCAATTCTATTACAGTAATGACAGTAATGGGTATAGATACTGCAGGTAATCTTGACGGTCCATGTATAATTTAGACCCATATCTAAATTTTCTACCATCTATGTATAAGAAATGACTGTTGAAGCAAAAAATTCAGTTCATGTTCTCAGCACAAAAATGCCATATGGTCATTTTTATTTTTTATTATTTTTTTTTTTTTGGCAAAGATAAACCTTCAGCAATCCAACTTGATCAAAACGATGACTAAAATAAAGTCTCAATCTTGGTCTAGTACTTTCTATAAGGTAATTCACTTTTCCTTCTGGGATCCATCCAGCATCCTGATAACATGTCAAAGCTCTTGCTTTTTTAGATTTTCATAAAATTAAGAAGCCTTACAAAGAATTTAGAATTAGCTACCCAATTAACCTTGAGTCACGTAACATTAAACCAGACATTCAAAGATGCAAAGACCTTAAACCAGCTTTATAATTAGCCTAATACTTTTTTAACTAGAAAATTCTATTTTTGGTATATGCATCTCATAAAATGTCTTTACCAAGAAGAAATCTTTGCATTATCTTTCTTGGAAGCCTTTTTTCTTACTGGCAACTCTAAAATAAAACTTTGTCATGTGCTTCAATCACTTGATTTGAGACTAGGCTGAAAAAATGGAAAATAAGTTGTAAGTAATAGAACAGTGACACAAAACATAAAACACACAAATCCACAGAAAATCCCAGAAACTATCTAAGTCTATAATCATTACCATGAGACTGCAGTAGAAAAGCAAGAGAATGAATATAGTATTTAGAAAATCGCTAACAATGTTGAGAATCATTATATATATAAAGTAGTAGGAAGTGTTCTAGTTATCTCGTGTTACATAACTAACCATGACTAACTTTGTTGCCTAAAATAAGTATTTTTGCGTGTGAATTCTATGGGTGAGGGATTTAGACAGAGTGCAATGGGGTAACTTGTATCTGTGTCCTGAGCTTGGAGCTACAGACTGGAAGCCTCAGCCCATTGCTGATCACTCAAATGGCTAATGGCTAATATCATCTGTAGAGTTATTTACTTTCATGTGTAGTGCCTGGACTGAGGTGACTCAAAGGCTGGGCTCAATTTGGCCTTTCCACTGGTACCTATACAAGACCTCTTCATTTGACTTTGACCTCCTTACAAGGGGACAGCTTCAGGATTGTCAGAATCCTTGCAAGGCAGTTTAGAGCTTTAAAAGATAGGTGAGGAAGAAGGTACACTTTTTGTTTTACCTACGCTTAGAAATCATGACGCTGCCTGACCAGGCAATGGCGCAGTGGATAGAGCGTCGAACTGGGATGCTGAAGACCCAGGTTCAAGACCCTGAGCTCGCCACCTTGAGCACCGGCCCATCTGGCTTAGATAAAAGCTTGCCAGCTTGGACCCAAGGTCGCTGTCTTCAGCAAGGGGTGGCTTGGTCTGCTGAAGGCCCGTGGTCAAGGCACGTGTAAGAAAGCAATCAATGAACAACTATTATGTCGCAACGGCAATGTAAAACTAATGATTGATGCTTCTCATCTCTCTCCATTCCTGTCTGTCTATCCCTATCTATCTCTCTCTCTGACTCTCTCTCTGTCCCTGTAAGAAAAAAAAAATTATGATGCAATATCTCCTCTACAGTCTGTTACAAGCAAGTCACTGAAACTATCCAGATGTAAGGGAAAGAAAATTAGACCCTATTCATCTATCTTTCAAAGAAGTAAAAGAATTTGCAGCCATCTTTAAAACTGACACAGAATATAGAATTTAAATATTTCCAAGACATACCTAGTCTCTTTCTATATTGGTTATATCTCATTTATTTTGGTTATAATATTTTGGGTGAACAATACATCTCGAGACAAAATCAGTGCTAAAAAAAGAAACCCATTATAATTCCGATTTATAACATGCAAAATGTTTACAAATTTTTCTTATTGATACATTGCATTTTTAAATAGCATAATCAATAAAAATTCCCTAAAGCTGGTGTGAGATAGCTTGATTCTGTGATTCCATATTTCAGTTCTTGTGAGAAACAAGGGTTGCAGTCCAAATAACAGGTGACATGAAGAAAAAACTACTGTACTAGTAATATATATTATATATTTTTGTATATAATCCTGAAAATATGGATGAGACAAAGGTCCTCAAAAGTTTCCAAACAGCAGGTCTTAATTATAAAAATTAAAATAGTACTGGCCAGTTTGCTCAGTGTATAGAGCATCTGCCTAGCATGCGGAGATCCTGGGTTTGATCCCTGATCAGGGCACACAGGAGAAGCAACCATCTGCTTCCCTTCCCCTCCATCTCTCCCTTCTTTCTCTCTTCCCCTCTTGCAACCAGTGCTCAACTGATTCAAGAGTGAGCCCCAGGCATTGAGGATAACTCCATTGGTTTGAGCATTGGTCTAAGACAGGCAGTGCAGGGTTGATCCCGGTCAGGGTGCATGTGAGAGTCTATCTCCCCTCCTCTCATTTAAAATAGATAGATAGATGATAGATAGATAGATAGATAGACAGATAAATAGATAGATGATAGATAGATTTGTCTAGCTGTAAATAAAGTCTGACTAGAGGAAATTAATGATTTAAAATAATATGTAAATTTTATTCACATATCATAAAGCATTGCTACCTTATGCTCTGTCATTAAAGCTTATGAAGAATTGAGAATGCATAGATTTATAACTTTTAGTTTATTTTTTGGTCTAAGGTCAAAGTTCATAACAGTGAATGATAACATAAATGGGTTGAAGATGCTAATATGAACCATTATTTCTCACTAATATGATTATTTCATTCTTCAACTCAAACTTAACTATTTTGATGGTTTGGTCCTTGGATTCCAAATATATCATAGATTTAAATAATTTAGTATTGGTTCACCAGGGAAACAGGTTTCATTCCATCACCAAAGATATATATTTGTAACAAAACTTTCATAATAACATATGCTACTGTTCAGGAGGGATGTTGTAATGTTACTGCAACTTCTCTGAATTCACACCAGAGAAACAGAAGAATTCAGTGAATAAATCAAAATGTAAAACCCCACCTATCTGTAATTTTTGATACACTCTTTGTTCTTCACAGACTCAAGTGCTATTTAAGTGAACTAGTATGCTTATTTCTCTGTCTCTGTTTGGAAGTCAGTATGGGCAAGGCATTCTTTTCAGCCGGGGAAAAGTGGAGAAAGAAGTATTAATCTACTGTGCAGTTTATCAGGGACACAGCTAAAATTAAAATCCAAATGTATAGGCTTTTGATTTTGTGGGATTACAAACTGCTTTCTTGTTGGGGACAATAAAATGTTGAAATGGGACTCTACATAGCCAATACCAGCATAACTGACAAGTGGCGAGCATGGCCGGCCAGTCAGGATTTGGGAGCCTAGTGTGCTGTTTTCTTTTTTTACAAGGACAGAGAGAGAGTCAGAGAGAGGGATAAATAGGAACAGACAGACAGGAACAGAGAGAGGTGAGAAGCATCAATCACTAGTTTTTCATTGCCATCGCAACACCTCAGTTGTTCATTAATTGCTCTCACATGTGCCTTGACCACGGGCCTTCAGCAGACCAAGCAACCCCTTGCTGGAGCCAGTAACCTTGGGTTCAAGCTGGAGAGCTTTTGCTCAAGCCAGATGGGCCCACGCTCAAGGTGGCGAGCTCAGGGTCTCGAACCTGGGTCTTCAGCATCCCAGTCTGATGCTCTATCCACTGCGCCACTGCCTGGTCAGGCCTAGTGTGCTGTTTGATGTGAGGCAGAGCCAACAAACCAAATTAGAAAGAATGATGGCTCTAGGGTTCACACTTACATTGCACACCAGGCAGTCACATTACATTGAACATTTTTAACTGATCTTATTGCTCATAAAAAAACTATCTTGCCATGAAATCAGAAAGAACTTACTATGGTTGCCATCACCACATACCTGACAAATTAGAAATCAGAAACTGTACATGTTAATTAGCACATCAAAGAAAGAAAGCTCTGCCTTGAGAATTATCACAGTTTCAAATAAAACACTATCAAAAAGCACTTAACTTTTAACATGTATTTTACTTGTATGTTTTAAGACCACATGCCATAATGTCAGCCAAGGTTATTGATAGACATGCCAAAATATGTTTCATTAACAACATTATATATTTGCAGCATGGCTTTTTGGAATTTCCATTTAAGGACAATAGATAAGTATGCAAAAATTGCTTTCATGCTTTCCTGCTATTTCTTTGCTCTTATCTGGGTGTGTTCAACCCTTGTCTGATTTTCTCTAATCTCTTTATCCTTTTTTTCTTAGACATGTTGGTTCTACTCTTTTCTAAGATAAGACTGTAGAACTACTGTTTCCTCTGTTCTCTTTTACTGTCTTCGCCAACAGCATCACTAAAAATAGAAACTTTCTATCTGATGATACAGTACGTTACCCATGACAAATCCTCAGAAGCCACTGCAAGGGAAGCCAGCAGATGCACGGTTATTTAGAACCAGCTGGCCATATGGAGTATGAAGAACTCAATTTTAAAGACATTTCTGAACTGCCAGTTAAATTCTTCAGATAGTTTCAAATACTACAAACAGACAGAATATTTTGCTTTCTAGATTTTCTAATAATACCTTTTTATTAGTAGTAAAATTATTATTAGAGAGAAACCGACAGACAGGAACATTGAGCTGCTACTGTATATGCCCTGACGAGGATCCATCTGGTAACCTCTGTGCTTTGGGACAGTGATCCAACCAACCAAGCTATCTATCCAGAGCTCAATTTTTTTTTTTAACTTATTGATTGATTGTTAGAGAGACAAAGAAAGAAAAGAAGAAAGAGGGGAGGGGGATGGAAAGCATTCGTTTGTTGTTCTTCTTAGTTGTGCACTCATTGGTTGCTTCCCATGTGTGTCCTGACCAGGGATCAAACCTTCAACCTTGTCATTTTGGGATAATGCTCTAATGAACTGAACTAACCAGCCAGAGACTCTAAGAACTCCTTTTATTACCACAATATAAAAGTTAACTTCTGTTCAAAAATTCCTAGATGGTTTTAGACTGAATATAAATTCACATATTCTGAGATCTGACCAATATGGAAATGAAATAATATGATTTTGCTACTAGTATTATCTTAGATACTACCACATTTTATTTTTTTTTCTTTGTTTGTTAGAATGTAGAGTTATTGGTTAGTGTAAGGCCCATGGAGCAGAAGGCGGCGGCAGCCCTGGGCTCTAGCCTGCTGGCAGGAGCTGGCGATGCAGTGCCTCTTTGGAGGATGAGGAGAACTGAACTGGAGCTGCAATCCGCAGTCACCAGAAGATGAGAGCCCAGCAGCAAGGAGTTTCTTCCATGCCCCTGGTTAGTCTGTAATTTTGGGACATAGGGGTAGATGCCACCATGCTCTCCAGAGCAGAGATGGAAATACTGACTGCCATTGCCACATGCTCCTCTTTAAGATAATGTAAAACCTGCCATGATGGCAGGGATGAGGGTGGTGGCTGAAGCCCCATGTGCTTGGACTGATTTCCTGGACTACGACTGGAGTGGGCACTGGCTCTTTTGTTGGATGGACTTATGGATTTTGGACAATTTGAAATACCCTGATGGGGTTGGGGGATGGCTTTGCTGGAGGTCCTTCCCCTGCCCCAGGAAGCCTTTCAAATGTCAAGAAAGAAGGCTGAGGACATTTTTCACTAATGGCAAAGTGCTCAGAGACTGGTAAAATGTACCTTTGTAATTGTTAAAATTGTATGATTTGTCATATTGTTGTAATTTGTGTAACATGCCTAATTTCCTTGCACAGGGATGCCAGTGCTATGGATTGTGGGTAGTAAAATGAGCATGGGATGGATTGTTGGGCAGATAAAATATATTATGCTCACTTTGTTAAAGATGGTGCTGCCCACATGGAAGTTCGTTACCCAGGTGATAACATTAGTTGCCCTTCCTGCTTGGAATGGGAGTGATTGTATTAATGTGTGTTGGGGGAGGGCTTTTTAGCGCCCAATGGTTTTAAAAGAAAGACAGATCATGTTGTTCCAGGAGAAAAAGTGATTGTGTTCTAGGAGGAGGGCAGAGAGCAGGGAGGAGAGCAGATTAAGGTCACATGGAGGAGAGGAGAAGCAGCCCAAATGGTGGAGTGATGAAAGAGAAGCCAGTTTGTGCAGAATTTGTGCAGAGAGAAAGAGATGGGAAACAGGTGAATAAGTCTGGTGAGCTAGAAACCTTTGATTCTAGGAAACTCAAATAAGTCAGTAGCTTTGTGAGCACTGAATGAGTGGGTTTTGGAGCCCAGTGTGTGTTTTTACTTGCCTGCCGGGTGCAAGCTAGGATTAAAGCTGATGGCTCACCAGTTCTTGGCTCAGTTGTTTCATTACCGACTATCCGAATCTAATGCAAACCTGCATGGGCCAGGCGGCTGTGATGGTGGCCATAGGTCCTGGCTTTACAGTTAGATATAACAAAAGAAACAGGAATGTTCACCCATCACCATCAGAAGAAAAAACTTGAAACTTGTTATAATATTTTACCTCTCTAGACCATTTGAACTATTTTCTATATTATGCAGTTAATTTTATATGATCTTATAACATCTCTTAAATTTCATATTTTAAGGATTAACAAGTGTTATTAGACCTATCAAAATAAAACCAAATGAGTTTATCATTCTCCTAATTCAAATAATTGATCGTTTCTTACCATTTTTTAAACAAAGTGTTAGATCAGGATATTTAATTAAGTATTGTTTAGGTATGAGTCATGTCTAATTCTTATTTTCTATACTGCATAATAATTAATCTACATTTGGGCACATAACAAACATGTAAGAAATATTTTTGCCGTTATTTGGTCCAGACTTAGACAGCTATACAAATATCTCCTTCCATCATAAAGATCACATTAATAACCTACACTGTGTAGTATCTGAACAGCATACCCAACACAAAAAAACAATTGGCATTATTTCTAAGAAATAATTGAAAGCAAGGCTATTAAACAAATTTGTCTGTTAAAGCATGTGACTATGGGACTGTAAAGCAGGCTGCTGATCCAGGCTTTGCCTGCAGGTGCACAGAGCATGCTAGTATGCTTAAGTAAATCATTTCTATATGTATGCATGCATGGATTTATTGAATACAATGTGAAAAAGAGCTTCATATGTGTGTTGAGCTCCTCCTTAATGTCTGCTTATATTAATTTCAAACAAACACCACAAAGTTTTGTAGGCTTTAGCTATCAAGCTCCATTCAATACAAGTTGGTTTTCATTTTCTTTTTCAGTGACAATCACTTTTGAACAAACACAAAACAAATACAGGAGGTATTTATCCTTTAACCTCAAGACTACATGGCTCACATTGTATTCATCAAGACCCTAAAAGTTGACAAAGATATTTCTCTCAATCTTTCTATATGTCACTTTTAATATTTTGGTTAGCTCTTGCTCTCTCTATATGTGTGTTTATATTTATATATAGGTAAGTATATAAATACCATCTATGTAGCTAAATATCTAATACATATACATAATTCATACACATACACACACACATGCACATAAATATATACATATAATAGTATTGGATGAAAAAAGGAAGGAAGAAATTTGAAGACCAAGCCCTGAACCTGCAGGTCTGGAAGAGGAAGAAGAGCCAGTCCTGATGACTTAGAAGAAAAACAATAAAGAATGAATATACTCTAAGAACACCCCCATGTTCGAAAAGAAGAAATACGCCCCCATGTTCATGGCAGCATTGTTCACAATAGCAAAGATCTATAAACAGCCCAAGTGTCCGTCAGAGGATGAGTGGATTAAAAAGCTTTGGTACATATATACTATGGAATACTACTCAGCCATAAGAAATGATGACATCGGATCATTTACAACAAAATGGATGGACTTTGATAACATTATACGGAATGAAATAAGTAAAACAGAAAAAAACTGAGAACAGCATGATTTCATACATAGGTGGGACATAAAAGTGAGACTATGAGACATGGACAAGAGTGTGGGGATTATGGGGGGAGGAAGGAGAGGGTGGGAGAGGGGGGAGGGGAGGGGCACAGGGAAAACCAGATAGAAGGTGACAGAGGACAATTTGACTTTGGGTGATGGGTATGCAACATAATTGAATGATAAGGGAACCTGGAGGTGTTTTCTTTGAACGTATGTACCCTGATTTATTAATGTCACCTCATTAAAATTAATAAAAGAAAAAACAAACAAAAGAAGGAATGAATGAGAGCAACTGATTTTAAATAACATTTCCAGTGGTTTTCCTATAAAGGTGCGAAAAGAATTCAGGTAGTAGCTAAATGAAATTAAATATTGTTATAAACAAACATATGGCTACAGTCTCCATAATAGTTATATAGATATGGTTAAAGACAGTGGTGGAACTCAGCTGGTTTGCATCAGTTCGGCAGAACTAATACCAAATTTTTTGTTGAGTTCAGTAAACTGGCTGTTAAAATGGCACATTGGGTGGCTGGCTGCCCAGGCGCCGACCTTAGATGGAATCCTGATTCCATCTAAGGTGGGCGCCTGGGCAGCCACCCAATGTGGAAATTACAAATTTAAATTTCTTACTCATCTGCACTACATTCATCTGCACGATAGCATATTCTAAGCACCTGTAGTAATGTTCATTCTGTCCATGGGTGAAAAAACTGCAAGTGAGGATGCCAATCATGATGGAATATAGGAATATCTTAAATACAGTTTTATTGTTTTTTGTCAGGTATTATTTAATATTTTCCATTGATATTTTAAAACTATTTCTTATAATCTAGTTTTGTATACCACTTTTACTCCTCTTATTTAAGAATTAAATGCATGAAGCCTGACCTGTGGTGGCACAGTGGATAAAGCGTCGACCTGGGAACACTGAGGTCGCCAGTTCAAAGCCCTGCACTGGTCTGGTCAAGGCACATCTGGGAGTTGATGCTTCCAGCTCCTCCCCCCTTTCTCTCTCTTTCTCTCTCTCTGTCTCTCTCTCTCACTCTGTGTCTCCTCTCTAAAATGAATAAATAAAAAAGAATTAAAAAAAAGAATTAAATGCATGAAATAATAAACTACCTCTTGGTATATCATTCTTTTATACTTAAAACAGTCATTAGGGCAGAGAACCAGTTGTTAAATTATTTGAATCCACCACTGGTTATAGATAAAAAATAGAGATTCTCCCTTAGTGTTACCATACCTTGAATTTGGTCTCTCATTTCTGATATTACTATGACTGTTTCCTTTTCATCATCCAGAGTCCTACTTGATTAACATATCAAAGTAATGCTCCTACCACCATTAACCCCTTTTCCTTCTCTGTGCTTTATTTTAACCCATACAGTGATCAATTTCTCAAAGTATATAATGTGTTTATTCACTTATTTCTTGTCTGCTTCTCCCATTGGACTGTAAACTCCAAGAGGAAAAACATTTTTGTCATATTGTCATATTTATACTTATCAAATAGAACTGAGAATAACACTTAGTATGCTAGTAAGTATTTCATCAGTTAATGCATATATATATATATATATATATATATATATATATATATATATATATATATATGAGCGCCTATGTGGCTGTATTTATACACATGCACATACATACTTCCACTGCAAACTTCAATGAGTTTTACTTATATGTTAGAAAAATAAAATCACATAAAATCTTTCTGTCTTTTTAGGTCATGTTTCAGAGAGACAAACAGCAACATAGTAATCTATAATTTACCAAGAATTAGTTTTTATTTTAATCAAGTGTTTTCTCTAGTTAACTTTTCATATCCATGCCTGTTCTTTTACATCAGTTGAGGCCAACACCCTTTGCAGTTAAGGTTTTATCTAGATTCTAAAAATAGATTTTATAGTGTTACATTATTACTATTTTTATCATAAATTGTTTTTATTTTGGAAAAAAAACAGTGAAAATGCTCAAAGCATAGCCAAACATGATGAACCACCCCCCAAAAAAAGAATCAATAGGAAATAGGATTTTAAGTAATAGCAGTGAATTGAACCTAATAGAAACTTAATAGAAGCAAATTTACTTCATACTAAATTTTCAAGTAATCATGCTGGTAACTAACATGCTTACAGGGAAAAGGAATCCAATTTAAAACTTTATAAACAGGAAAAAATGACCAAATATATGGAAATAAAAAATATTCACCTATCTGCTTTACAAGCTATGGAGAGATTACATGAAGTTTCTGGGTAGGCAAAACTGACTAGGACATTTCTCTGGCCTGTGAAAGCTTACAGTTTAGTGAGAAAAACAGAAAATTTCAGTAAAATAAGTGACGTGAAAAGAGAGTACAGTGGTAACTTGAGATACAAACAGACCAACATACAATTGGCACGTTGGCACACGGGTCTAGTATCAGCAGTTTGATACACGAGTTGACTGACGTATGAGCTCAGTTACAGAACGAATTAAATTCGTATCTCAAGGTACCACTGTATTTAACTTATACAGTTGTTCAGGGAAGCCCTACTGGGGAGATCTATCTTAATCAACAAAATAATTTAACAAACAAAATAGAAAGAGAAGCATAAATATGTAGAACAGCTGCCAGCGGGTGGTGTTGGGGGTTGGGTGAAAAAGGTGAAGGGATTAAGCATATACATATATATGAGACACATAGACACAGACAACAGTATGGTGATAGCCAGAGAGAAAAGTCAGAGGGGGGAGGTGGAGATGGGCAAAGGGAAAAGAATTGGGGACAGAAAGAGGCTTGACTTTGGGTGCTGAGTGTATTATACAGCATGCAGATAATTTATTGAGTTGTACACTTGAAACCTGTATGGTTTTATTAACAAATGCCCCCCCCCCCAGTAATTCAAATTAAAAAAAAGAACATGAAAGAGATTAAAAGCACACAATATGAATTTTATATTGTAAGATGATGAGATATATGGAGAACAAATAACAGAAATGATATTAAAGCATATATAACAGTACACATATAGATTACGGTGTTTACCTGTCCTCATATACAGAAAATCCAAAAAGGCTGTGGCAGAGGGTAAAAGCTTATCTCATGACTAGATATTGGTGTCATCATCTTTTAAATAATTTTATTATTTTGTCTAAATATACTCAAACAAACTATAAGCAGGAGAATTGAAATAATGTAGCTATTTTTGAAATTACATACAATATAAAGAAACCAAAAACTATTCAAAATAGAAGACTAGTAAAAAAAAATCCCTTTTGTAATACATAGAATTGACTATGGGTCCATCCTGAAAACAGCACTCAAATGGAGAATCTTCTTCAAACTTCACATGTAGACTTGTTATATTTGAAGTAAAATATCTTTTTTTATATAACATGCACCAGTTCTGTGATATTTCTCATATAAATTTCTTCATTTAAGATGTTCCATTAATAGTTTGAAATTAATGAGAGTTTCTAAGCAATTGTCTAAATAATTCCCATAGTCATAAAAAATATTTAAACATTGTATTTTCCATTGTAACATAGCAAATCAGAATAGTATGGCCTAGTCAAATGATATTACTATAACACATCCACCCTTTCTCAATGAATTTTAAAAGATATTTTATGAATAAATCCCGAGAATAGTTATTTTCTAAAGTGTTGAATTCTGACAGAAAATTGCTGTCATTTTATAAAATGGAAAGATGAAATAGTTCTTATGTGAAATAATCATTTGAAACATCAAACTTGATCTATTTCTTAGCCTATTGTTCTTTTCGGGTCAGGTAAGTTGTTTAATACCATTGAAACATTTCAAAAAGAAAGTAGAACTCTCTTAGATTTGCAGATTGGTATTTAAAATTGCTTCAGGTAAAAGATCAAAGGGAAATAGAGCAGAGAGCTGAAATAGATGTGATTAGTTGACACAGTGGAAGACAAACAAGGGATCCAATAAGGGAATGAAAGAAAATGAACACAGACATATAGAAACACTCTACAGAAGTCATTCAAAAAGTGAAAACATTTGATTGCAACCTACAGCAATGAAAATTTAGAATTACATGTTCTGAAAAGAAAAAAGGTCAATAATTGATTTTTATGAAAATAGAAGAGACATAGAAAAGTGCAACAGAGTGGTCCCAGGAGGTGAAACTTGTATGAATTGATGGGAGAACAGTTGAGACGTGCTTTTAAATTTGGTACAGGTAAGCTCCTGTATGTGTTAAATATCAAATTCAAAGTTCAGTACCTTTGCTTTGTCTCTCATTGATCCTTTGCCCAGGATAGACATTTTAGCACCTGTTTCTTCCTGTAGCCTCTTCAAGGAGTTCCCTCTTGGTCCAAGCAATTTCCCCACAAAATTGAACTAGAAAATAAAATCAATAGAGGGTTGGTTTTTAAGGCAGAGAAGAATGATAATTTGAACCAAGAGTAATTTATGGGCTATAAGATTTCCAAACTTTACCACTGAGTAATTATGCCATACGCAAACACCACTGCCCCCATACCACCCCTCACACACACCAAAATGAAACTATTTCAGACCTCAAATATGGGATCTATTTTAAAATGGATGCCCTTTCCCAAGTGAATGCCAAAATTAATTATATATTAAATTTATCATTTACTATAGCAAATAAATAAATTACTTATATAATAAAGCAGAAACACATTTTAGGTTACAAAGTTTCTAATGGCATATTTTTCTCTAGTCGAATTTGAAATAAATGATTTTTACATGTCTATGTGCTTTCAAAATTGCAAAAGTTAATACTTAAAATTGATTTTTAAAATAAATTTTAATATTCATGTTTGTTAAGCATTGTGCTCATAACATTCTCTTGCAAATTTCATGATTGAGAATAAAAGACATTCATTTTTCTTCAATCGTGCATTCTCTATCTTAAAGAGTTGGTCTTAAAAGAAAAAAGAGTTGGTCTTAGGATCAGCAAATAAATACTGTAATGTGGAAATGTAAAGAAAAGTGAAAATGAAGCTAGAGCATATAGACAGTTTGTCTAAGTGAAATGTTCTGGAGGCATCTACCCAATTCTTTTATTCATCATTAAGCATAGTTAAAACCACGTGAACTAAGAGCACTTATCAGACTAATTATTATCTACTAAAAGGAATATTAACAAACTAAATCACTAAGATAATCATTGGTTGATTTTAAAAAATGCATAGGGCTTAGAATGAATAAAAACACATATTGGGGCACGAAGGAAAGAGATAAATAAAATTAAGTAAGCCCCTTCTAAATCAGAATTTATCCACTTTAAAAATAATTCATGGTCCCACAGTAAGAAAGAATACCATACTTAATGGTGAAAGCTATCTGCATTTTTCCCAAATTTCAGGATAAAATCAAGGATGTCTGCTTTCACCCTATCTAATTCAATATGGTACTTGATGGTGGACTGTACACCTATAGGGAAATAAATAAATGGAACAGTATAGAGTTAGAAAAGACCACACTTTAATGGTCAATTGATTTTCAACGGAAGTGCCAAAGCAATAAATTTGAAAAGTCAACTGTTTTTTACAATGGCGCTAGAACAATTGGATATTCATATGCAAAAAAAACAAAAACAATCGCATGCTCTACTTCACATTTAGGCAAACTTTATTTTGAGACTATCATAGATCTAAACATAAAAACTAACTTATAAAGATTCTAGGGAGAAAGCATACAAGAATGCCATTGCAAACTTAAGCTGAAAAAGATTACTTAACTGGGAAGCAAAAAGCACTCACTAAAACTTTTGCTGATCCTGCTGATCCAAAAACCATTAAGTAGTTGAATAGAAAGAACTCCATCAAGTTGATAAATAAACACATGCATGCACATCAGAATATCCAGAACTGAAAAAAAGAACAAATGAAAATGTGGATGGGAAAGTGGATGGGAATGTGGATGGGAATGTAAAACTACTGCAGCAATCACTGTTGACAATTAAAAATGATACGTCTACTCTGGAAAGACTGGCAGTTATTTATTGAATTTAAACATAAAGCTCTACTATGACCAGCGATTCTATATGTAAGTATTTAACCAAGAGAAATAAAAGTATATGCTCACAGGTTGTCTTGCACAGGAATGTTTATGACATTTTATTTACAATTACATTTAAACTAATAAATCAATGCCCATTAAAGGACAGTAAACAAGTTCATGCATTAACAGAAAGAAATTAGTCACTGATTGACACAGAGCAGGAATTATATCACAGACATTATGTTCAGTGGAAGAGCCAAATAGGAAAGAATACCTTAGGTTAGATTCCATTAATTCAGAATTCTAGAGGCAAAGTAACATACAGTGTTAGAATTCATGAGAATGATTGCCTTTTGAGAATAGAAGCTGGGCTGAACTGGCTGGAAAGTGGCATGAAAGAAATGTCTGGGGTGATGAAATTATTCCGTATTTTGTTGAAGATAGAATATATATTTTGTCACAAACTCATCTATCTTCACACTCAATATCTGTGCATTTCTTTGTATGTAAATTGTACTTCAATTATGATTGGAGAAAAATATAAATTAGAATATTGAAAACTCACATAAATATTTTTAATATATATCATAATGAAATGTTCGACTTCAGCAATTGTAAAAAGGAATCGCACTAGAGCTTTAAGAAATATGTCATTCCAATCGATGCAGATTGTTCCAGAGAAAGAAGTGGGGAAATTGACCCTAACTCACTTCAGTAGGCCAGCATAAACTTGATACCAAAACCAAGTCAGAAAAGAGAATTTATTGACCAAATCCACTTATGAAACAGAACCCATTCAACAAATAATAGTATAACCAAGACCTGTTGTATATACAAAAAATACATGACATTTCAGTTGTCTTTACCATAGGTACACAGGTAGTTTAAGATTTATAACCTCCAATTGTAATGTTTTTATTAACAAATTAATAAACAAGAGGTTGACATTTTACTTGAACAAAAAAATAATTTGATAAAATTAAAATTCAATCATAAACGCTATCCCAATAGAAGGTTTCTAATGAAAACCAGTAAAAATGATAAATTTAATTAATAAAAGAATATGAGAAACAAAGTAAAGGTTTTTTTTTTTTTTTTTTTTAAGTAAGAGAAGGGGAGATAGAGAGATAGACTCCTGCATGTGCCCCAACCGGGATCAACCTGGAAACCCCTGTCTGCAGCCAATGCTCAAATCAGCTGAGCTATCCTTAGCACCCAGGCTGATGCTCAAACCAGTCAAGCCACTGGCTGTGGTAGGTGAAGAAGGAGAGAAGAATGAGAGAAGAGGGATCGGAGGGGGAGAGAAACAGATGGTCACTTCTTCTGTGTGCCCTGACCAAAATTGAACCTGGGATATCCACATGCAAAGCTGATGCTCTATCCACTGAGTCAACCGGCCAGGGATTTTTTCTCCTTTTTGGGGGGTGGAGGGTTGGAGGGAAAGAGAGACAGACAAATAGGAAGGGACGGAGATGAGAAGCATCAATTTGTAGTTGTGTCACTTTAGCTGTTCATTGATTGCTTCTCATGTGTGGCTTGATGGGGGAGTGTTCAGTCCAACCAGTGATCCCTTGCTCAAGCCAGCAACCTTGGGTTCAAGCCAGAGACCCCATGCTCAGGCTGGTGACCCTGCACTCAAGCCAGATGAGCCCATGCTCAAGCCTGTGACCTTGGGGAATTGAACCTGTAACCTCAGTGTCCCAGGTCGATGCTCTTTCCACTGAGCCACCACTGGTCAGGCAAAGATGCATATTCTTGATGTTTTATTCAACATCAATAGTTCAAACCACTAAATGAAATAAATGTGATAAATATTAGGACATATAAAAATATTCATAGTTTATATAAGTATGTACATCAAAAGATTTTAAATAATTTTAGAAAATGAATTAAAGTTAGTAAAGTAGATTGACAAGGTGTTTTACATAAAGTCAATGCAAAAAATTAAGTGTATTTTTGAATATCAACAGCATATCATTAAAAAAACAAGTTAAGAAATATCATTTAGGACAATTAAAAAAATAAAAATAGACTTCTTGCCTGACCAGGCGTTGGCTCAGTGGATAGAGCGTCGGACTGGGATGCAGAGGACCCAGGTTCGAGACCCCGAGCTCGACAGCTTGAGCGCGGGCCCATCTGGCTTGAGCAAAAGCTTGCCAGCTTGGACCCAAGGTCGCTGACTCCAGCAAGGGGTGGCTCGGTCTGCTGAAGGCCCGTGGTCAAGGCACATGTGAGAAAGCAATGAATGAACAACTATGGTGTCACAATGGCAACGAAAAACTAATGATTGATGGTTCTCATCTCTCTCCGTTCCTGTCTGTCTGTCCCTATCTCTCTCTCTGACTCTCTCTCTCTCTGTCCCTGTAAAAAAAAAAAAAAAGATTTCTTAAGAATAAATTGAATGTTAAAACCCTATAGAGAAAATATATAAAATACATTAATAAAGCTATCAAATAAATACAAATAAATTGAGAGATAGGTCATGTTCAGGAATTGCAAGTCTAACTGTTATATAGATTTCTCGTATTCTAAATTACATCTATAGATTCAAGGCAATCCTAATTACAATCACAATAGAATTTGAATCAATTTACCAACTTGTTCTAAAACTTATAGAAAAGGGGAAAGTCTAAGAATACCCAAAAGTTTCAGAAGCCAAAGAATAAGTTGAGGGCTTTTACAGTCACCTCCAAAGACTCATTATAAAATTGTATCAATTATGATAGCATGATAAGTGTACTTATAGGGCACAGAGAGAAAACAGAACAAAAGAATCCTGAATTCTGGAACAGACTCTTGCTGATATTAAAATGACATATGATACAGATGACATTATTGATCACTGCAGCTGAATAATGGCCTTCTGACGACATCCATGTCCTAATACCTAGAGTCTGTAATTATGTTAGCCTGCAAAAGAGACTTTGCAAATGTGATCAAATTAGGAATTCTGAGATGAAGAGGCTATCCTGGATTATCCAGGTATGCCAATTCCCACGTAAGTGAAAGAAGTAGACACATAAAATTCAGAGGTTGCAATGATACAATCTCTAGTTGGAAGGGGGCCCTGAGAAAAAGAGTAACAGTACCTTCCAAAAGCTTAACATGTCAAGGAGCAGGTTAGTCCCTGGAACCTCCAGAAGGAACATGGCCTCACCAAGACCTTAATTTTAGCCCCAAATAACCATTTCAGACTTCTGACCCCTGTAACTGTTAAATAATTAATCTGTTGTGTTTTAAGCCATTAGCTTTGTAACTCTTACAGAAATAATAGGAAATTTTGAATGTGCTAAAAAGACACTACCTAATGCTCAGCACAACTGACTGTCCATAGTAAGAAAAAGAAAATTATTTCCTAAACCATAAGAAAAGATGATATAGACTTAGGTACAAAAGGCAAAATTTTATAAGTTCTAAGATAAAAATATAGGGAAATAATGCCTAAGAGTTCTAAGAATACTATAAAATAAAAGTTTGATTAAAATGAAAATAATCTGTTCATTAAAATATACTACAAAGTAGGTGAAAATGTAAGTCACAAATTTGTAGACTATTTCCATTACATGTTACTAATATACCATGAGTTTAACCCCCCCAGAAGTATAAAAGTGTAAGGAAAGAACAATATAATATAGATAAAATCATAAATACATCATTGAAAAAAGAACAGAATGGCCAAAGAAAAAAGTATGAAAGCTTAAACTTCATTAGAATTTAAACAAAAACCAAATTAAGGCTACATGAGATATCATTTTACACTATGGTGACAGAAATGAAGTCAGAAACCAAACACTGGCCAGAATGTGGAGCCATGGAGACTCATATATTCTGTTTGTAAAAATGTAAATAGATACAATTATTTCGACATTGTCTTGAAATTTTTAAGTGCATTAAACCTGTGTTTCTGCAATTTCATTTCTAGGTTTATTCTCTGGAGAAATGTTAGCACATGTACAAGAATATTCAAAGTCTTAATGCTTGAAAAAAATAATTGAGAAAACATGTCCACAAATTTAAGAATGGTGCATAGTCAACTAGACACCATACCAACACTTATTTGTGTCTCAGAAACAATTTCCAGATTCCCTTCCACATATGCTTCCTTTGTGTTGTTTTGGACCAAGAAAGTTTCATGAGATTCGTAAGATGGACAATTGTAGTATATTATCCTTGGCAAGTCATAGTGGTCAGACTGCTTTACTAACCTCTACATGATCTCCCACTGTGTGGATATGGGTGCCCCACAGACCTCTCCATAAACTCCCAGATCTAGGTGATGGCGGATTTGAGGCTCAGGTCTACACTGCTCATTAGTGGTAACTTTCTTATAGTCTCTTCTCCTACCTCTTTCAACAGTCATGTTACCCCTGAATTATAGGTTATAACTATTATACCTAGAGTAGACTCTGTTTTCCTGAGAGAACCAAAGCTAGTACAAATAAATAAGTAAAATGTGAAATATTACAGTAGAATATTACAGTGATGAAAACAAGCTACTAGCAACTATGTATATAAAATCTCATTAACAATTCCTAGAAATAAAATTTTGAGTGAAAAATTCAATCTCCTGATATATGATGCTATTTTGATAATCAAAACCAAGCAAAATAAAGTAATATTTTATTTGTGAATATATACATAAATAGTAAGTCTAATGTTCAAATAATGGGTAAACAATATAATGTCAAGATCTTTATTACTTCTGGGAAAGGAGAGCAGGAAATATGATCAAAGGGACTACTGCCTGACCTGTGGTGGCACAGTGGATAAAGTGTCAACCTGGAAACACTGAGGTCGCCAGTTCAAAACCCTGCACTGGTGTGGTCAAGGCACATATGGGAGTTGATGCTTCCAGCTCCTCCCCCCTTTCTCTCTCTCTCTCTCTCTTTCTCTCTCTCACTCTGTCTCCTCTCTAAAATAAATAAATAAATAAAAATTTAAAATAACCTTTAAAAAAAGGGACCACTATACAGATGGTGTCAAATTATAGGTAACATTTTAGACTTCAGTTTAATTTAGAGGTTCATGAGTATTAATTTTACTTTGCCTTACATTCTAAATAAAAATTATAGATGTTCTTGGAATGCATTGAATATTATATAACTTTTAAATAAATCAAAGGGAATAATAATTCCTGTTGGGTAAAACTTGCCTGAATTTCTCTTTAGTACTCGGTTACAGAACCATCTTGAGCCCCTTTACTGGTGCTAACAAACCACTGAACACAAAAACATCAAACACAGAAAGAGGTATCTCTATTAGTAATGCTATAACTGAAAGGAAGAGATAGCATTTCACTTATTTCTGGCTGAGGATAGATTGTTGAAAAAAATATATATACATGGTTCCTACTCTCAGAAGTTTGTGTTTTCTGCCTTGATTATTATGACATATTTCTCCAAACTTCTATTTAAACACTATAGCTTTATTTCTCATCAACAATCAATTTGAAACCAAAATTGTTTTGAAGCTGTGAGATCTCCCCTTTAATTCTTTTAAAAACTCCACCTTTTGAAATAGAAGACAAACATCCAAATAAATGAAGATGCTATATAGAGATTTAATTTCCTAAACTGGCAGAAAGTATCTTTTATAAGTAACAAATATATAACATTATTTTAAGCAAGCTGTCTTGTTAATATATGTGCTTTCAAAAATTATAAACATACAATCTATTATTTTCTTTTGCTAACAAATATTTGTTAATCATAGTTTAAATTTGCTTAAGTGATTTTATCCCTTTCCTAATATCTGGAGTTTTGGAGTCAATACTGAGATATAGCTCAGAGGACCTTTTTTCAGGAAGGATTGGAGACAATTTCTGCTTGACATTTAAAATCATGAAATGGGTTACATATTTTTGATACTGTGCTTAGTTTTTGGAAGTTTATTTTAAGATAAACTTTAAAGACAGCCAAACCAAATTATTCAAAGAGATTTTTTTATCCCTTCACTCCTTTCATCCTATACTCGTCCTCCTTCAAACAAAGCCAACTGACATAATCATGACAGGTGAATTCTCAGTTCATAGACAATAGTTGGTTCTAATCTTTCTTTAAAGAAAATCTTATCAAACACTGAATATAACTCAAACACTACACAGCAGTATCTTTAATACTTAGCCATAATTTAGTAACTTTGGAATCTCATATTCTTAAGGCTCAATAGAACTGAAGGTGAAGGTGTTCATGCCCCCTCCCCAAAGGTAATAAAATCAAGAGAGGAGGTGAGACTTTCAAAAGAAGAGACTTACTGAAAACAAGGTGGAGGGAAAGGAGAAAGGGAAGGAGCCTGATGCATCCAGGGGGCACA
This sequence comes from Rhynchonycteris naso, assembly GCA_037038555.1. Classification (NCBI taxonomy): domain Eukaryota; kingdom Metazoa; phylum Chordata; class Mammalia; order Chiroptera; family Emballonuridae; genus Rhynchonycteris; species Rhynchonycteris naso. The sequence goes on from CM073000.1 coordinate 24,543,941, forward strand.
CACTAGTGAAAATCATGGCTCCCCAAAGTGCTGCTGGGATGTGGCTTCTTCACGCAGGTGCAGAGCAGAGCCCCTACCTTTGCAAGTTCCCACCGTGGGCTGGCATCAGCCGGCAGAGGGACAGAGCAGAGATCCTGGGACAGCGCCGGAAGAAGAATTTTAAACTTATTAAGGCAAGTATGATGCAGGTGGGTGAGGCCCTGCAGGTTCACACTGGATGTGGTCAGACCAAGAAACATGTACAGAGCGGGAGGGCGGTGTGCAATTCTTCTTGATTTGGTGTCGTAGGCCGTGCAGGAGACAAGCAGCGGGAGGAACCGCTTCTCTCTCAGGATCTCTCCCCAAGAAATCGCTTCTCAAACAAGCCCTCTGGGGCACGTGCCCCCAACCTGCTATGGGTTTACCAGACAAAAGTGGCATTTAGCCAAAAACCTTGTCCTTGATTACCTAAGGTGCTTACATTAAGGCAGTGTTCAAGATCTTGTGTTCTTGGTTACATCAGGCATTATGGTACGCGACCGAAAAACAAGTGAGCAAGCCTAACTGTAACCATTTTCCCGATAGCAAGGCTTAAAAAATAATGGAAGAACATTCCATGCATTTAAGAGATGCTTGGCCTGTCACAGAGTGAAGACAATTGTGTTTCCAGTATGTTAAAAGATCGTTAAATAATATGAAAGTATTTTTTATGAAAATACTTTCATAAAAAAGTTATAAAGATCATATGAGTTTTAAGAAAATTAAATTTGTATGTCAAATCCATTTATGCTTAAGTTACTGAACAAGTTGTTTTGTAGTAACTTTTATATTCAAAAAGTCTTTTAAGAAATTTCAATCAACATTTAGATGTTTTTTAAAGCAAATATTTGAATTATGTTGAATAGAGTTAATCAAAAGAACATATTTCAATGGATTTCTAAAGCGACATAACATAATCTGTGACAAAGCAAGGCATATGAAAATAGAAATATTTAAAGAAAAATATTTTAGAGACATTTTTAACAGAGAAAACCCAATAACAGTTTTAAATTCAGTGAAAATAAACTTCAGTATTATTAAATATACACATTTCAAAATTTATAATCTCCCAGACAGTAAGATTATGTCTGCTTTGTGATGAAAGGACAGTGTGATCACTAGGGCCACTTGTGAACACTCTGGAGGTCACTGCTGCTGGTCTCATCTCATTCTTCCTCTTTCATGTGACGCAGCTGGACTTGAACTCCCTTATTTCCTGATCCTAAAATCCCTCTTGTCCTCACATCTGATACTATTTGAACCCTATTTTTATTCCCATTCCATTCCTGATTTAGGGATGAATCCCTTTCTTGATTAATAGGAATTCAGAGCCGCTTCTGTACTTTGGGAACTCAGCATTCAACAACCTTTAGGACTATCTACCCTTGTGATTGCTGCTGATAACACAAAGTAAAGCAATTTAGGGCTGACTTTTCAAAGAGAGTCCACTGTAGCAGATTTTAAAAAGTATTTTTCTTGTAAATACACAGAAAAAAGACAATACTTCAGGTTCTCATCTCAGCAATCATCAAAGAGCGAGGGATCAGAGTTTTATTGGATTGCAGAAACATCAAGCTATGGCTATAGAAGTAAATAATATCAGTAGAATTTACAGAGGACTCTATCAAAGAAAATCACATTCAATTTAACAAAATTGGCAATGAAGAGTTTCAAGAAAATAGGACAAAATAAAAATGTTTTAGAATTAGCCATTAAATATAATATTAATATGCTGTCATAAAATAAATTTTATTCAAAAATAAATTTAAAATCAAGGATGCAATCAATTCAGTTACTCACTAAACACCATGTTTTAGCCTATGAAGGATACAAAGTGAACCAGACAAACAATCCTTTCAGTAGACTATACTGCTTGAAAGAAAAAAGGAATGTACATAAACTGTTAAAATAAAAGAATAAAACAGATGTGTCATAATAGAAGTACCAATTAAGTGGTATGAGAATTTAAAAAAAAAAAAAGGTTTCCACATGTAAAATATAGGAAGTTTGACACTTTTTCTGACCCTTGAACAAGGAGGTGGGAACTGGGGATGGAAAAAGGCAGGGGCATAAAAAAGGGCAAATGAAAAATATACGGTGGAATGGGGGGAGTAACAATGGGAGAGCCAGTCAGAGGCTGTTTGCTGTAACCTTGATAATGAAAAATGGGGGCATAAAGTAGAATGAAGGTCAGAGATACTAGAAGACTAGGTAAGAGAGAAACGGAGAAGACTCAACAAGACTTGGCATTTAATTGAATTGTGTGGATATAAGAAGGGTAGAATGAAGTAGCAGTCAAAATATATTCTATACCCAGAGGATTGAAAATATATTGTATCATTTGTAAAACTGTGAAAGATCGTAACAAATGTGTTAGAAAAAAATTGGCATACATTCAATTTGAGACATCCTTCATATGAAGAATTCTCATTGCCATGTATAAGTGGACATTGACAGAGAAATTTAAAATGAATATTTAGTCCTAGCAATTCCCATTGGGTGTTACTAAAGTTATGAAATTGCTAAGGGAGAGAGATCAGAATAGAATGTCCAGTAGAGAAACTTGAGTACACTTGACAGTAAAACAGTAAATTTCAACACATGTATGAACTATAAGAGTTTAAATAGAAAGGCCTACCAGAAATATAAAAAGGAATTCATTTTGATTAATGTATAATGCAAAAATCTCATTTGGGATTTCTCAAATCAAAGGGATGTACTTGAAGGAAGCACACATAGTTGAAGAACCCATTAATGTGAAGTTAAAAAAATAAAAACTTAGTCCTTTAAAATGTGTTGACTGCTATCTCCTGTGCTTAATCCATATTTGTCTCTAAAGTTTTAAAATAACATGATCTATGTTAAAATCACACTATATTTTACAGATGGTCTGTGTTTTACAGAAATGACAAAGAACTGAGAATATGCCTGATGAAAATGATTTGACATGAATTTAATAATGTAAACACATACACCATTCATGTCTCATTCATTTTGTTATAAATAATTCTTTAGTATGTTTCAGCATATTTATTTGTGTATAAATCATATTTTGCTTCTAAAGACAACTAAAGAGCCCTTTCCCATGTTTTAAATGTTTTTCATCCTGTGTGGAGCATTCTTCACTGTCTTCTGAGCCACATGCTTTGCCATATTTCTACAACTCTAAGGGCACTTTCTCTAAGCTCAAGTTATTTCTATTTGAAAAGATTCATTTAAAACATTATTAAGTGAAAAAGTCAACATGGACAAACAGCCTTCACTATAATTATAACCACAGCTTAAACACAAACCCTAATTTGTTCAGCATGTACAATTGTCTAAATAAAAATCTTTCTAGTATATCATAGATAACATTTTAGAGTCATCGTGTAGAGACAGATGATTAAATGTTTATTTCACACAGTGACATGTAGGTACATAGTTGCTTTTTTATCTGCATTTTTGCACCTTTAGTACTTGACAAATATTTCTTTGGCCATTCATATAGTCCCCAAAATAACATCTTGATGTCAGCTATATTCTTATATTTTATAATTTTCTATTTATTTAAATAAACTACAGTAATGCCATCACATGGAATTCTGAATTTCTAAAGTAAATCTTTTATCTAAATGTCACATAAGTTCTTTGTAAAACCATGTTTATATGTTCAAATTAGAGATGTTTTTTCTTTATAGGACTTCACCATCTCTACACAGTGTCATGAAATATATGAGCTTATGCTGGATAAGGACAAAGTCACTCAAGTGCTTATTGAGCATCTACTTGTGCCAGGTGCTGTTCTACACTGGGGATATAGAAGCGCATGGAACAAAGTTCCTTGATCCTATGGAGCTTACATTCTGTACATACATTTATTTCCAACTAAAACATTTTAAAATAGCTGAATGTTCTTCTGTTTCCTGGATAATATTTAGTTTTACTAAGGTTTAGACTGCTTGAAAATCAAATACTGTATTATTTAGTGGTTTATTGTATACAATATGCAGGGTTCCAACCATTCTAAAATAATATGCCTAATACCTTAAAGTTAGATATTTCAGCAGTTGAATGAAGAAAAAAGTTTATTGTTCTGATTAGCTTATTCCAATACCATCAGTCTGATTTCTATTAGGTTAGGGGACTCGGCACTGTGAGCAGATTACTTGCGTTGCTTTACACCTAAACACAGGTGGTATTACTTCCTGCCTTTCTGAAACTCTCTGCTTAAATTAAAATGGATCTGTTAGAAAACAAGAAATTCGAATTTCAAGTTATTCAACCTACTCCTGTAGTGGTGTAGAAAATATTCTAATTACCATATATTAAAAGAAAACTTCTTATGCCAGGAACCTGTTATACTAAACTCAATGACTTCTGCTTGGTCATGATTCCTTTAAGGAAATGGACACTGTCTAAACTAAAGACTGTCTTAAGGGCCCTGTTGATAAATTTTAAATTTTCATGTCTTCACTTAAGTGTAAAAAGTTTAAAACCACAGTAACTTATCATGTCTTAAGAATTCATCCATTTTTAGTACTTTATAATCTATACAATTATATTCCATTATATAGATTTTTAACTTTGTGGTTTTTCTTTTTATTTATTTATTTTTTATAATCCTAGTTGATTGAGGTTGTTGTTTAATCATGAATGAATGTTGGATTTTTTCAAATTTTTTTTCTGCATCAATTGTGATGATCATTTGGTAATTATTACGTTGTACTACATGAATTGACTACAGATATTTAAATAACTTACATTCCAATAAGTCCCACTTTTACATGGTTTACTATTATTTTTTGTGTATTGCTGGATTCATAGTATTTTACTAAAGATTTTTACATCCGTATTTAAAACAAATATTGATCTGTGTTTTGCTGCCTTTGTATGGTTTTGGCATCAGGATAATAATGATTCAATAAAATAAGATGAAAAGTGCTCTTTTTCTAACCTTTGGAAAAGTTTGGAAAAATTGAAATTAATTCTTTGGGGTTTTTGTTTTGTTTTGTTTTTTTAATGTTTAGTAGAATTCTCCAGTGTAGAATTTGATCCTGATATAGTCTTTGATTTTTTTAAATTAATTTTAATGGGGTGACATTAATAAATCAGGGTACATATGTTCAAAGAAAACATCTCCTGGTTATCTTATCATTCAATTATGTTGCATAACCATCACCCAAAGTTAAATTGTCCTCTGTCACCTTCTATCTGGTTTTCTTTGTGCCCCTCCCCTCCCCCCTCTCTCACTCTCTCTTCCCTCCCCTCCCCCTGTAACCACCACACTCTTGTCCATGTCTCATAGTCTCACTTTTATGTCCCATCTATGTATGAAATCATGCTGTTCTCAGTTTTAAATTACAAATTTTATTGGTACTGTCATGGTTTTATCCAGATATTTTATATTTTTCCTTCAGTCTTTGTTTACAATTAGTGTATTTTTAAGAATTTTCCTAGTACTTACTTCGATGGCATTCAGCTGTTTATAAAATTACTACATGATTTTATTTTGTTTTTATTATTCTAAGGTCAAAAGCGATTTCCTACTTTCTTCCCTGATTTTAGTAGTTCTGACTTTTCTTTTTGCTTGGTCAGTTTAATTAAATGTTTGTCAATTTTGCTGATATTTATAAAGCAAAAAGTTGTAGTTTTGGTTATTTTCTCCTTTTTTGTTCTGTTTTTTTATTCTCCAGTACCTTTAGGTGTATTCTAATGTTTATGATTTCTTCATATGTGCTTGCTTTGGTTTTAGTTGGTCTAGATCCTTAAGGTAGAAGTTAAGTTTAGTTTCTGAATATGTACATTTATTGTGAACCTAGGTGGCTGTGTCTCTTCTTGTTTTTTCTCTACTAAACTTTTGGTATTTATGCCATTTGTTTTTATCATACAGCTATCAGTCTTCTGTTAACTACTCTCCCCCAAGGTCTCCATTGTTCATCAAGGCTCTTTGTCACGTATTTCTCCACTCTGTGCCTAATAATATCTGTCCTCACAGGGAGAGTTGTAGATCACTCTGAACTTAAGGGCTGCTTTTCTGCTGAGTTGCTGAGCAAAACTCTGGCACTATTGTCCATAACAAGGTAGGGGACCAACTTTTCCTGTAGTAAGACCAGTACTTTATGAGTACAGATTACAGCTACTGTGAGGGTGGGAAAAGCTGTGGGCATGCGCTAGGCTGCACCCTTTCAGTAGCAATCAGAGTAGAAAAGAGGGCAGGCTCCCAAGCATCCCTACACCACACACAGATTAACAATCATGAGGCTGCATCCTCACTGGGGCAATGGGCTTAAATACAAATTTGGACCAAACAATAACAGAAGAAAAAGCTAGGATTCTTTTAAGCCATCCCTGGACTTCTGACTCATTAAAAACTGTGAATTTAAATATAATAAATGTGCAGCCTGACCTGTGGTGGCGCAGTGGATAAAGCGTTGACCTGGGAACACTGAGGTCGCCAGTTCAAAACCCTGCACTGGTCTGGTCAAGGCATATATGGGAGTTGATGCTTCCAGCTCCTCCCCCCTTTCTCTCTCTCTCTCTCTCTCTATCTCACTCTGTGTCTCCTCTCTAAAATGAATAAAATAAAAAAAGAAGAAATTAAAATAAAATGTACCTTTAAATATAATAAATGTGCAGTGTTTTAAGTTACTGCATCTGTGGCAAAATGTTACAAGAGCAAATGAAAACTAATTTATCTGATACACTCACTTGCTTTATCCCAAATCCAATAATCTTTGAATAATGATTTTAATACTGTTTCAGCTGTGTGATAACTACAGACAATTTTAAAATATCATACTGTTATTCCCTTTAATCTCACCTACCTGTCCCCCTTAAGCTCACATTTTGGGATCCTTCAGCTAAGTTATCCTCCAATAATGAATCCATCTGCATGCTCAGGCATCCAGCCTTGTCCCATTCCTGTCACCACTAAGACTTGAAGACAAGGGGCATTACTTAGAACAGGCCGATATTTATGCTGCCTTGCGGTGCCCGTGCCATAACCAGTCAAGTCCTTTGTCTCTGAGTCAGGAGTCATGTATTGTCTGTCAGCCTCCATGAAACTGACCTGCTGATAACACCCCTCCCCCATAGCAACAAGGGATTCCTTTATTTTCGGTCTATTTTGTATATATATTTTTGTTGTTACACTCTAATTCTCACTTATATGTGTCCATAGTGTGTTCATGGTGGAAAAGTGTTCTTGTCTCCACATCTCAATATATCTTATTAACGACATTAATCTAGAATATCTATGTTTATTTACCCTTCTCACATTTTTCTTGGTCTTCGTGTGATGAAAACTGAATTTTTACCTAAACATGTTTTCCCTATCTGTTAAAAAATTATATTGAATTAAGTTACACAGATATAGGTCATGTTCTCACCGCATGCATAGTACTGACAAAACATATTATTCAGGATTTCAAAAAGTAGAACGAGTCACATATTAACAATGATATGATTGCATATGGTGATAAATTAAAGCATAATTAATAAAAAGCACATTATGATAAGTACTAACAAGGGTTGTGTGAAGATGATTCTACTAGATGATTAAGCTGACTGGTAAGTGGATGCCCATGATAAAAAGTTGGAGTAAGTCAGGGTACATGAGAAGGATCATCATTATTTGTCTTAAAATATCAGTTAAGTCATGTTGGTGGTGATAGAGTGAAAGAGTGTGGGGAAAGTTTGGGTAGAAACTTGGCCTAGGATCATTCAATTAGATTCAAATGCCAGGCTGAAGGATCTTGTCGTCATTCAGTAAATGGAGGCTTTAAAGGTCTGTGCCTCAGTTACAAGTCTGTTATGGTCACCACTGTATCTCCTGACATGTGACTAAAATAGAACAGGTGCTCAACAGTAATATATTGAATGGTCAAATAAATAAATAAGCAAATAGAAACTGACTTTAAGATCTTGCAGAGTCATTTACAAAACACTACTGCAGAATGTATTTTTTGGTTGCGGACATAGAAAAGGGTTGTGTTTGACAAGATGTAATCCCCTAAAGAGCAGGGACTATATTAAGTATGTCCTTTGACTCGCACTAAAACATATCATATAGTGTAACACCCAGCAGCAGACCAAAGTCTTGCATCTAATTTTCAGGCCTGACCATAAGCAGTTACAAGGTCTTGCCTGGCAGGCTTCACGCTGGGCAGCTGCCCTTCCTCCATCAGAATGGTGCACGGCTAATGTTCTGCAGTCCAGGGTTCACTCAGGGCCAGCAGGTCAGACATGCTCACATGCAGATCTGCATTCCTGCTCCCAGCCAACTCCATGGAGAACGCCTTACCTAGGGTCCTGGTGAGACAAATTTGCCATTTCTGGTTCAGTACTTTCCACTCCTATACCTTTTCCTTCTCGCCATTTCCTGACCCCCAGGCCTCTCAAAACAGAAATTCTATTAGGGCTCCTTGTCAGTGAGGTGATTTCTCCATCTACACTGTGTCCATTTTACCTTCACCTGGTGTTATTCCTTGAAGAAACATGGCTGTAGCCATTTTTTTTTTTACCTCTTGATTGCCCTGTCAAGGTAAGTAAATAAAGACCGGACTTTACCCATCAGTTCGACTTACTGTCCTAATTGACCACCTAGACAACGGGAACTCAACATATAGGTGCTCTACTAAAAAAAAAAAAAAAAAAAAAAAAAAAAAGGAGGGAATGCACTGATGAATGAATCAATAAGGGATAACCTAGTCAGAGAAAGATTATGTCACAAGGCAATATGAGATTGTGGGATTGAGGAATAATTGGAATGCATTAGAAATACAAAGTATCACCAGGCATAGTGTCTCCCTGATTAAAAAGAAAAAAGTTTTAAGAAATATAACATTTATCTTTCTCAGTGCCTCTACAACATAAGGGAAAAGGCATCTTACCATTACATTTGAAAATGTAACATCTGTGACATAATTACAATGGCATTTTGTTGTTTTCAGCAAAATAATAATAAATGCTGCTGAGAATATCTGCATATCTTTTTGGCAGAATCATCTAAAGTCTTCAGAAGTTTAATAACTCACTCTGACCACATAACTTGTTTTGTGGCCTTGACATGTTTTATAAACATAAACAGCCTAATGTAAATTCGAAGTGATTGAATAATTTAGAAATTTCTGACTCTGCTTTAGGATCTTATGATCAATATCATAAAACAACTTCTCTTTCTCTCTCTCTTCTCTCTCTTCTCTCTGAAAGTAGAATAAAATCTTTGAAAAATAATTTTAAATGCCTGACCTGTGGTGGCACAGTGGGATAAAGCATCAACCTGGAACAACTGAGGTCATCAGTTCGAACCCCTGGGCTTGCCTGGTCAAGGCACATATGGGAGTTGATGTTTCCTGCTCCACCCTCTTCTCTCTTTCTCTCTCTCTCTCTCTCTCTCTCTCTCTCTCTTCTTTCCCTCTCTCTCTCCCTCTCTCCTGTCTGAAAATAGAATAAAATCTTTGAAAAAAAATTTTAAATAAAACAATATACAAGTAAAAAGCAATATAAAATAGTGTAGTTTGGGGGCTGTGTATACATGTGTTGTTTCTTTTGTGTCATTAAGGTTCTTAACATATTTATCAGAGGTGCATAGGTTTAGCGCAGATTTAGAATGTATTTATAAGATTAAATATGCAAAGTAGTTTTGGTTATTTAAATTATTAAGTTTTAAATTTCACATATATAAATTCATTTCTAGGTAGCTGGAGAATGTTTAACAACTTTCTCTGAAACAAAGATGATACTGTTGATAACTTGACTTTTAAAAGCAAAGTATCTTAAATTATGACTTACCCTTTATCAGGGGAGGTGTGAAGAAGAAAACTTCTTTGTGATTATTTGTGCCATACATATTATGGCAGGAATTAAAAGAAAAATATACTAAATTTGTGAAAGCATGCATAAAATTAAATAATTATTCTATATCTAAAATCTAATCTAATATTCTGATGAAAATTGTACCGCAGAAAGGACACTTAATGTACTTTAGCTTCTACTTCCGTGGTGTTAAAAGGTTTTACAGTGCTTTAATGCAAAATGGCAAATGACATACTTTAGAGACAATCAATATTTTTTGCATTTGCTACTAAAAGAGAACATTTTTGTATGTCATTGTTGGGAGACGTACTCATAGAGAAGCCAGCTATATTTTTAACCAATTTCTTCTCAAAATCTTTATCATAGTATCTTACTTCTCCATAGGCAAACTGCATTCCCAATTAACTGGCAAGGGGATGATAATCAATGTGGCAAAATCCACTAGTAAAATCCTTGCAGCGTATCTGAGACCAATTGATTTAAATTGTGAACTAAGCACAAACAATTATTCATCATGATCCATAGCTGTCTGTCCACTGTGAATAATGCAGATCTCGGGTTTCTCTGTGTATGATATATGTTTCACCATGTTTTATTTAGTATGTTTTCTCTTTCTCTTCTTTAAATAGATAGGGATCTTTCTATACATTTAAAATACTATTATTTACAGATGGATACACTAAACTATTTTGTAAAATATGACCATTTAAAAAACATGGCTCTATGTAAGTTAATAACACAGAATACAAGTTAGAAATCCTCTATCTAGATAGCTGTATCTAGCCCTATTGGATAGCCTGGAATTCTGTATCACCATTTATCAAGAATTAAAAATATTAAATTGTCTTTTAAATTTGTTGATGCAGAAAAGTCTAAGAAAAATGTAGTGCTGCATGCATATTTTTAGAAAAACAACTACATCATTAGAGACTTTTCTTAATGGTACTGAGTTCAGTTGTTCAATTTCAAAGAAAAGAAAAAGAATTCTACTGACAAAGAAAGTGAAAATTTAATTCGACTTACTTCAAATATTAGTTTATATTTACTTCATCCCACAGAACTTCAGTAATACAGAATTTAGTGTTATTAACAGAACAATATCTAATTCAACTTGATAAATATTAATTGTATCCCTAATGAGAAACAAGTTTTTACATAATTAAAATTCAAATATCAAGATGTATCAATTTATATATAACCCTTTTAAAGAAATTTTTATAGATAACATCAGACAATAAATTATTGTACAAAATAAAAATAGCTTAAAAATTAGTGCTTTCAGACACATAAATGAGATATCTGATACCAAAGCACATTTGACTGAGTGTTCTTGTGAATAAAGCTAAATGCAAGATATTGAGCTATAAAATTCATAACATTTATGATGGGAAAAATATCTATTTATAAATAAATAAAGATTTAAATTGTACTTAAAATATATAAAAACAGGTGAAATTAATTTTATGGCTTTACAAATAGGGATATTCTTAACTCTATGCAGTAATACATTCAAGTATATGTTTCATAATGTGGTTTATTGTAGCATTCCTCAAAGTAGGTCAAAATACTTACTGAATGTGATATGTTAAGAAATATGCTAAATGTTTTACATACATTATCTTAATTCTTAAACCAAACCTATGAGAAAGTAATATTTTACAGAGTGTTGATATAAAGTTTTTAAGTAATATACTCAAGCTTTGATGAAATAATGTCAAAGAACACTCCAAGAACAGTTATTCCATTAGGAATGAAGATTCAAGAAATTACTGTCTTTCTAATTATGGGCATTAATTTAGAGATAACATATGGATTTTACAGATGTGTGGTTATATGTTTTGGCAATGAACTGGACTGAGATGTTGTATATTATTGTTCTGGTTGGTCTCCATTTGTCCATTTAGATCCACTGACTATTTATCTCCATCCTGCTCTATGCCCCATAGCTGTTCTGTGGAATTCCATGTAATCTGATGTCTCTATGCTCCTTCCTTTTAGCTCCTGGAGGAATTTGGTTAATGAGAGACAACTCAAGGAACTGGAGAGTAGGATGGAACCATTAGAATGATTATTTTCCTGGTTCCCTTCTTGTTGCACATTTGTTTGACAGTGATTAGGACACAGCTCCCATCTGGCAGCCTCTTCTACAGCTTAAATGTCTCTTCCTCATCATTTCACCCTTTCAGTTTAGGATTAATAAGGCTCCTCACTGTAACTATCCCTGGACACTTTCTCCTGACATCATTCCTTGTTGGCTTCCTTGACACTGACCAAATATTGAAAATACCACCTACAATAAGCTCTTCTCAATCACCGCCTTTGAGTGTGCTCTGTTTCCTTCGCAGAACCTGATACAGTCATGAACATCAAATGTAAATTTAATTTAATGTATTTTTTTAAACTTAAGATACTCAAACAAGGCTTCAGCTAATAGATGGCCATGTAACATTTGTCCAGATATTCTAAGGAATATTTGCAAAGGAAATATAAAAATAGAGTTAACTGGGGTTAAAGAAGATCATAAGCAAGATCCTATTTACTTGAAAAGGCTTGGGAAAACTTCTAGAGAAGAGTAAGTTTTTATTCTTAAAGCATGAAAAGAATTAAAATGTTTTCCTAATATTATCCAATGGGCAAGAATTATTTTTCTTGTATTGAAGTTTTACCTAAGCAGTAAGTTTGAAAATTTTGAAAAGCATGCTATCAAATCAGAAATTTTGGAGAACAGTAATTTAATGAAGCTTCTTAAATGGAACTGTGTAAAACTAGAACTGAGTAGGACATAAAAATGAGATCCAGTGATCTGTAAAAGCAGATGAAAGAAGGCAGGGATCTTCCAAAATTAGCAAATGTACTGAATGGTAAAACATTTCAACAAGTTACTAAAGCTAAAACATTCTTCTATATAAAAATCTTCATTATTATTAAGTTAAAACTCAATAATTAGATTTTATTTCATTTTCTCTTCTACTATTAGTGATATTTTATTGCTAAGATTTAGATATTCATATCTTTTATATTTTAGGAGAATAAATAAACTATATGCATATATTAGAATATATTTAAAGTTACTTATTAATACTTTCTCTGTGGGAAATCAAATTTAAGGATCTAGTAAAATCATAACGTCAATAATAAATAGAAACTTATTGCTATTGTTGGAAAAAACTCAAGAAGTTGGGAAAAACTCAAGAAATTAAATTGTAATATCACAATAAATCACAAACACAAAAGGATAGTCATCTGAGAATTAGAATGAAGAAAATAACTGTGCAACCAAAGGGACCTGATAAGTTATTATTAAACAGGCACTTTAGGAGGTGACTGAGTTAGAGTACTCTTTTAAGAGACAGCTGATGGAATTTAAGGATTAAGATGAGATTAGTGCCCCATCTTAATTCTACTAAGAAAAATCACTAAAAATATCACTAAGATTATTAAAAGAATCTTTTGACAAAATTTCCCCCCCAAAAAAAATTCTTAAGTTTATTGAGGAAGCCAATGCATAGAATTCGTGCTATGTTGTTTTGTGTGTGTGTGTGTGTGTGTGTGTGTGTGTGTGTGTGTGTGCTAACAGTCAAACTTTACTGCATGTTACATAAACAGTTCTAGGAACATTTTTCTTATTTATTCATAAGATGTGTGTTTTGTTTTGGTCTGGGTTGAAAAACAGGGACAATAAAAGATAAACATTAAACTGTCTAGTAAGTACACTTCTCCTCTTTTATTCTATGTTGCTACTCAGAAATAAGAAAAGATGAAATACTGTATTTGAAACAAAATGGATGAATCTTGAGAATATCATGCCAAATAAAATGAGTCAGAGAGAAAAAGTTCTTGAACCATAAGGTTTTATTCATATGAAAGATAAAACTGAAAGCAACAAATGAATAGGCATGGCAAACAAACAAAACTCGTATACAGCCAACAGTATGGTGGTTACCAAAGGGAACAGGGAGAGAGATGTGTAGAGATCTGGCTTTGACTGCTAACCACACAATGAAATATACAGATGATATGTCATAGAATTGTATATTTGGAACCTGTGAAATTTTATTAACCAATGTCACCCCAGTAAATTTAACAAGAAAAAAGAGGTGTTTTGTGCTTAAGTAAAGTTTATGTGTATATTAAAAGAATGGAGCTGAAATGCAAAAAAAAAAAGATATAGAAAATAAAAAGTGCACTACCATACTGCTTAATTCCTACTCGTTGTTCCTGAGACCTAGTTTGATCACTCTCTATATCTCAGAATTTGAACGTTCAATTTTTTCCTCAAGCATGTGAGATATCCCTGTCAAAGACAAATATTTGAGGGAAAATAATAGACTTCTTAAATAAAACTGTAAAACTAGAACTGAAGAACTGAATGTGTCATTTGCAGAAAAAAAATTCTGAAAAACGTAAATGTTTATTGTAGAGATTGACTGTTATAGAGTATGTATTTTATAGGCTTGTGGTAAGCTGTCCATCACCATAGAACTTTGTCACATTGTCCTTGGAAACAATTAGAAAAATGAAAAAATGGATATCATCAAGAATGATGTAGAAACACTAATTATAATCATGGACAAATTTTTATGGTAAATAGAACACATTCCTAATTTTCATCTTAGAGAAAGATATAAACCAAATATTTTAGTATTCCTTTCTTACTCTCCTCCAATCAGTGCATATGTGCGTGTGGCCATATGGTTCTATAAGGTGCAAATCTAAAAAAGCTATTATTAATGGGGTTTGCAGAACCTTCTCATCCATCTCTGGTATCTATTTACATCTTGTTTTGCTGAAGCAGGAGGGGTGATAATTTGTGAAAAAGAGAAAAATGAAAGAAATGATATAAGGCCTGCCCCTACTTACCTTTATGAATTAGTTTTTAGCTTCTAAAGAACAAGAGACCACACATAGAAGCCAAAGAGATTTTTTTCAGAGTCATTATTCTCCATGAGGCTGGAGAGTTCTGGTGACAGGAATCAGGACAGAGGTTACCACAATTCTGGGCAGCATAGGCAGAGCATCCACAGTGGATTGCATAAGAGAGAAAGTACTGACACTTTGCTGGGTGTACCCACAGGAAGAAACCTTATTGAAATTAACATTTTCCCAGAGGAAAAACAGATAGCCAGGAGAATCTGCATATCTGAACTCCGAGTCCAATTCTGGAAATATGAAAGACGTCTATATGGCTATTTCCAACACATGATTAGAATGACAAGAAGTGGCCCAGGCCAATTGGCTCAGCAGTAGAGAATCAGCCAGATGTGTGGAAGTTTCGGGTTCGATTCTGCTGAGGGCACACAGGAGAAGCAACCATCTGCTCTCAAATTCCCCTTCCCTTCCCCTCCTGCAGCCATGGCGATAATGGTTTGAGCAAGTTGACCCTAGGTGCAGAGGATGAAACCATGGCCTTGCCTCAGGCACTAAAATAGCCTAACCCAGTAGGTGGCTTGATGGGTGGATCCCAGTCGGGACATATGTGGGAGTCTGTCTCTCTGCTTCCCCATCTTTCACTTAATATAAATAAATAAATAATAAAATGAAAAGAAGTAGAAGAGGTAGTATTTGTTTAAAGGTTTCTCTGAAATCAATACAACTGTTCTGAACTAATAACAAAGATTAAAGAAAAAATACATTAAATTATTCATGTTGAATCATTAAAGATGAAAAATGTGTTTTCTGTAAATAGTCTTAATAAAGTATTGTGTGGATTTATAATCATGTTTTCTCATATTTCTCAAATATGCTTCAGCTGAGAAAAGCACTCCCATTAAATAGTTCATTAAATTTATTTCATCCATTGCAGAAACAATATTTTCGTGACAAATTAAATTACAACTATTTCTTTCTTTCAAGAAAGACAAATGATTCAGTGAATCTGTTATTCTTATATCACATATAAATTAACACTGTTAAAAATCACTACAAGAAATTCAGATGAAACACAAACATCTAACAATAAAATGATCTATTATTAATTTTCTAGAAATTAAATTTACATATTACTCTATTCCTTAGGATTCAACTACTCTTCAGTATCTATTTGTATATTAAGGACCTTTTTATAGTTCTGGCCAGTTAGCTCAGTGGTAGATTATTATCCCGGTATGTAGATATCCTGGGTTTGATTCATGGTCAGGGCACACAGAAGTGCTCACCTGCTTCTCCATCCCTCCCCCTCTCACTTCTTCTCTCTCTTTCTCTCTCTCTCTCTCTCTCTCTCTCTCTCTCTCTCTCTCTCTCTCTCTCCTCCTAAGCCCTCAATTGGAGAAAGTTGGCACTGGGTGCTGAGGATAGCTCCATGGCCTCACCTCAGGCACTAAGAAGAGTTCAGTTGCTGAGCAATGGAGCAATGCTTCAGATGGGTAGAGCATTGTCCCTTAGTGGACTTGCTGGGTGGATTCCAGTAAAAGCACATGCAGGAGTCTGTCTCTCTGTCTCCCTTCCTCTCACTAAAACAAAAGAAAAAAAAAGGATCTATTTATGTTTAAGATATTAAGAATATTAAGGTGCATAAACACTAGTCATATTATTCACTGGAGACATAAAGGTTGTGGAGCTTGTTAGGTAAAATTGTGTTGTCAGATAAGATGAAGTACTGAATTAAGGCAATAAGGAATAAAGATGGGCAAAAGGCATGAATTCAATGCATAAAACTACAAAGAACATGTAGAGTGAGAATATAAAAAGCATATAGGAAAGAAGGCTGAGATTCACTGAAGTATTTTGGGGGATGTAAAATGGCAGAGAAATAGCAAATGTGGCTTAGCTGATCCTCTGGCTAGGGTCTCATGAGTACAGTTACAAGAGTGGCCAGAGCTGAGTTCTAATTTTGAAGGTTTGACTAGAAAAAAATATTACATAGTCACATGGTTGTCAGCAGCATTCAATTCTTTGCAGCTATAAACTGGTAGCTTCAGAGTTTGGGATTTTCTGTTTTTGTTTTATTCTGCCAGCCATAGGCCACACTCAGTTTTTTGAGGCCACCTGCAATTCTGAGAAGCCATTTGTATTTCCTTGTCAAGTTCCCCAACATAGTCATTTACTTAGTGAAGCCAGTAAGAGAGTCTCAAAGTAAGTGTGCTAACAAGATAGCATGTACATAACATAATCCCAAAGTGTTATTTCACTACCTTTGCCATACAATACTGATTACAAGCAAGTCTTGCAGTAAAAGAAAAAGAAAATATAAGAAGATGGATAGCACAGGGCAGAGTCACTAGGGCTCATCTGTCCATTATATGGGATACTCCTGGAGAACCAGGGTTTGTTGTGTGGATATTATAGAGATGTTATATAGGAAAACCTAAGTAAAAATCCCATAGTCCTGATTTGAATTGAGGGTATTAGTTAGAACTCATAAGATGTTTATATTCAATAGCTCAATAGTCGCTCTGGCTGGTGGTTAGTGCTCAACTATTAGTGTGTCAAAGAAATGATGATTAAGACATAGGAAACCTTGGAACCAAGAGTGTGGTATTTTACACCACCTTCTACTTAAAAAAAATCAGAGCTTATTGAACAAATAGCATTTTGGGGGGTGGCAAATCAACAAGGTGAACGTGGAACACTGGAGTTATTGCCATAGCAGATATGAGGAAGTTATCAAAGACTACTCAGGTGATGGCAAAGGGATTCAGAAACCCACTTAAACAAACAGAACAAGACTCCCACTAACCTAAAATGAAATAATATGAGCTTCAACCAGGAGAAAACTGTAATGTACTGAAACCCTTCAAATATATTTTAATCCAAGAGTTCTTAAAGATACTTTATAATACAAGAATTTGCCAACATTGACAAATAATAGGAAATCAATCCATTACCTATAGAACTGTTTTATAAGTGAAAGAATCAAGCATTTAGTCGGCCAAATAGTAAATAGATAAGTAGGAGCATTTATTTTTAATCTGATTCCAGGTAATAAATGAATAGTATTGATAGGTTTGACAAATTACTAATGTGCATCTCCAATGATTAATGAACTCAGTCACTGGGTATCACTAACTGCTGAAATTCTACACACAAGGAGCCATACCATTATACAGTAGGTACAGCCTGCCAAAAGGCTTAAACCTGAGTCTGATAAAGTTTATGGGTCTAGCTGCCAATGTGGAAAAATAAAGGGGTCAGAGGAACATGTTAGACTATTCCAGAAGCATGCAAGCAACAACATCAGGCTGTGAGGAATTCCATAGATCAAATAGTCCTCCTCAACAATTAAACTGTAAGGAAAAGGCCTGACCTGTGATGGCATAGTGAATAAAGCATCGACCTGGAACGCCAAGAGCATGTGAAACCCCATGCTTGCCTGGTCAAAGCACATATGAGAGTTGCTGCTTCCTGCTTCTCCCCTTACCATTCTCTCTGTCTTTCTCACTCCCCTCCCCGCCTCTCTAAAATGAATAAATTAAATTTTAAAAAATGGTAAGGAAAAGGCAGATGAAAAGGAAACAGAAAATAGGCAAGGATTTAGTGTTGAATTAACTAAGAAGCTATACACAATTATAAGAAAGTGACAAGGGCAAGATAAATTTAAATTACAATAAAAGTCAAAATAGTGCTTAATTTTTGTGGAAGGCTGGTGGTATTTATTGGAATGGTGAACATAGAGAGACACTGCCAAAATTCTATTTCTTAAGCTAAGTTGTAAATAAAAGGTTTCAGTCATAATAATTCATTAAGCTATATATTTGTTTTGTGTAGTTTTCTATAGCTGTTTTATTTCATTCTTTGCAGTGATCACGTTTCTTGAGGGCTACTGTTTATATAATATATATGTAAAAGTAAAAAATAAAAGAGGTGAAAAATTTCTATGTTTAGGCAAAACAGGTGAATAAATGACAATAGAGCAACAACAAAATGTGAATAAGAGTAATCAAAATTATTTTAAAAATAATTTGGAACTTAAGTGGATATCAACAAGCATTATTTAAGAAAATAGTTTCCTCACACCAGTCAGAATGGCACTCATCAGCAAAACAATACAGAATAAGTGCTGACGAGGATGTGGAGAAAAGGGAACCCTCCTGCACTGCTGGTGGAAATGCAGTCTGGTGCAGCCACTGTGGAAAACAGTATGGAGATTCCTCAAAAAATTAAAAATTGAACTGCCTTTTGACCCAGCTACCCCACTTTTAGGAATATACCCTAAGAACACCATAGCACTGTTCAAAAAGAAGAATGTGCCCCCATGTTTGTGGCAGCATTGTTCACAATAGCGAAGATCTGGAACCAGCCCAGGTGTCCGTCAGAAGACAAGTGGATTAAAAAGCTTTGGTACATATATACTATGGAATACTACTCAGCCATAAGAAATGATGACATCGGATCATTTACAACAAAATGGTTGTACCTTGATAACATTATACGGAGTGAAATAAGTAAATCAGAAAAAAAAAACTGAGAACAGCATGAATTCATACTTAGGTGGGACATAAAAGTGAGAATATGAGACATGGACAAGAGAGTGGTGGTTATGGGGTGGGGGGAGGGAGGGGAGGGTGGGAAAGGGAGAAGGGTAGGGGCACAAGGAAAACCAGATAGAAGGTGACAGAGGACAATTTGACTTTGGGTGATGGGTATGCAACACAATTGAATGATAAGATAATCTGGAGATGTTTTCATTGTACATATGTACCCTGATTTATTGGTGTCACCACATTAAAGTTAATTAAAAAAAAGAAAATAGTTTCTTAACTGTGCTCAAAAAATTAATTTTGAAAGATTGGGAATTTTAATGAGGTCATATATTTCTAGTCATAGTTTCTAGTTTAAAATTCAAAGAATCATTTCTTCTAAAGAGAAATATTGTTTATTTATCTCAAGAAATTGAAAGAAATTAACAATCACTATCAGCTGTTTTGTATTAGTCAATAATGTTGTGTTTGGCACCATAAGTGCATTATAATGGCAAATAATTCAGTGGCAAAGGAAACCTCCTTTTGATGCAAAAACTGTATAATGCGACAGTGTTGTATATGTTAGTAACCCCCAGTGGGTATAGGAAAGCTATTGTTTAACATTCATTGAGCTCCAGTTATTCATATATCAAAGAGACCTGAATATGTTTATGTACCAGACAGAACAGAAGTACAATTTCTATTATCCAGGAGTCTGATTTTTAAAGAAACAGAAGTTACTAAAATGAACTGCACACTACAAATGTTATCCTGCATTTAAATGGAAATTTTCTCCCAGGCATTCGAAGCTCTGTGTTACTGACTTCAATTTTATTTCAAATTGGCGTAAACGAAAGGGGAAACATCATTATATTACTGAAGTATATTCAGGTGCATGACTTTAGCAAGTGTCACAAAGAATACTGACCAAAACACAATTCAAATATTACCCAGTAGGGTTAGAATGGCAGGTCCTCTTCTGAAAAATACAGTTACCATAGGCACAATATCATTCCCCACATCCTGTGGGTGACACCTTAATAGGGGATGGCAGAACACACCTATCCTTCACAGCAACCTAGCTGTTGTGCTGCCAAGAGAAGCAGAGCTGCAGAACCATCTGGGTCTCTCTGTGGAAAACTGGAGCACACAGTTCCCTTCTAAACACTCACTACCACAATCCTGATCTCACTGAACAGTACTGTCAGGCTAGGCGCCTTATGAGTATGATCATAAAAACTTGGAGCAAGAACTGGCCTCAAAGTTTGCTGAGCTTATACACATATCCACTCCTAATATAATTGCATTATAGCATTTTATACTTTTTTAGTTAAGTTGTATAACATACATAAAGATTTTAAATTTTCTAATAATTTTTAGCTTGAAATATCAATATTTATTGAGTAATCTTTTTGCTACTCATGAGAAAAATCAAAGTAATAGTAATCTGAAACTGTAATTCCCCTGGCATTTAATAGAAAGTTACCAAATTAATTTAATAAGTCATTCATTCCAGAGTAATGGAAGCTGTTGACATTTTTCATTTTCTTTTCAGTAAAATGTGCTTTCCCACAATTATTTCATAGCCCATATGACTGAAATTCATGGTTGCGGGTCAGCTGTCAGAATTGCTAATTAATAGGAGGTATCACGTTTTTACCAGCATAAGTAACAGGATTTACATATCACCTCATATCATCAGGAAGTAGAGCACAGAAGTGAAAATCACAGAGCTGGAATCAGCCGACTGAGGCCTAATCCTTGCTCTGCTTCTTGAGCCCTGACATATGACTTAACCTCCCTGTTCTGCCATTTCTTCACCTATAAAGCAAGGCTGATAATAACACTATGGTTTATTTTGAGGATTATATGTAAACCATTAGGAACAAGATCTACCAATGCTCACTACATGCTACTTAATATAATATAATTATTAATTATATGTAATTAATAATTAATATAATTATAATTATTATTTCAGTTTCTGGATTAATGACACCTCAGTAGATCCCGTAGCTCCTGGGCAGTTGCGTTGGACTGGGTTTTGGCAGAAAGAACACCGCAAAGACGGTATAAAATCACCCCACTTGAGAGCTAGACCTAGTGTTATTGATTTCTAGTCACCTCCAATTACACATTATTTAAAGTCTTGCTTCTTATATTCCGCAGGGTTTTTAGTTTGTTTGTTGTTTGTTTGTCTGCAAGTCTGTTTCCAAAAGTTCTTTATATTTCCAAGCAACCTGAAACTCTCTTGTTCATCCACAACATGTCAGAATCAATGGATGAAGGCTTTGGCCCAATACCCAACTATATAACTCACCTAAACGGCAGTTACTCTGCTACAGTAACTACAAAAAGGTCTACAAAATCCTATCCCTGGGATAATTTCACGAACACAACCTGAAAATGCATAATAACTTTTAGAAAATAAACATCTCCAAATAGGTAATCAGTTTCAAATGTTTTCTCTCAGCTCCCATTGACATTAGCAAGTATGCTCAAAGCTGAGTCAAATGTTACACAGAGCAACTTTCTATATTCGGAAAAAGTTTCCTAGAAAGCTGGCACAGTAAGAATTAATGGATGTTATTTTATTTTATTTCCCCTCTGGCCTCTGCCTGTGGGAAAAATAAATATTTCATGCTAATCAAAATGGCTAGCCTGACGGGGATAAATAGAAACTCTATGTACTTTCTGCTCAGTTTCACTATGAACCAAAAGCTGCCCTAACAAAGTTCATTAATTAAAAAAACATTACCTACCTGAATCAAGGGACCATAATACTTCATTCTATTTCTGCCTCTCTTATTACATGTTTTGCTGAAAACTTCATTCTCTGAAACAGATGTGAATATATAAATTACCTTTATCTTAATCTTTCTTCTCTGACTCCAACTTATAGGCAGAAGTGAAAAATGCACTGAACAATGAAAAGGAAAACAATCATTTAATTTTCATTGCAGAAAAATAGTTCTACTTTTAGGATCAATTAGCAGTTAATATGGAAGGCATCTGAATGCTGGATAAGGATAAAAGAAGGAATCCAGGGCATTCCTCTAGCTTTCTTTAGTTCACTTGTTAATTTGGAACACTGGGCAGGTTAATTTATAAAGGGTTGCTGACAAGATTTGAAAATTTTATACTATTAGCTTATTTCATATTAAGAAACCAATGGAAGGATAAGCCATTACATAGGATTTATCTCTGTGTAAGTAGATGTTAACATATTTATATATTTCATCCAACTGATAAATTAAGGTCCACCATGTTTTATTCAGCTAGTTAGGCACAATCTATTCAAAAAAGTCATAAAACAACTTTCAACAATAGGTATTATAAAACAGGATAAAAATAAGGAAGTGGAGAAACTGCCATGATCTTAAACTCAAGAGAAAGAAAAACATGCAAAATATGAATCTCAGATAACTTCACCAAATCCAAAGGTGAATTTTTGAGTTTCTACATGAATACATAAGCTTCTGGAAATTCTCCATAAATACCATTTCCCCCAACTAAGCTAATACCTAGAATTCAGATAGTAGGTTGCTGATTAAGGGTAGATCTACCCTTTTTATTTAACATGATTAACAGCTAAGCATAAGACTGACATTCAATTATTTTTAAAAAAGACAATGCCAAAGTAAGGACCTAGGTCAGAAGAGATTATCAGATAACTTATGTATATGAATGGATGGAGAAAGAAAGTATTCATTCATATGGCAAAGATTCTAAATCCATCTCAATACAGAGTAACTGACACTTAAATTCTAGGCCACAGAACTTTCATTTTCTCCAAGGTACCCCAGCTATCATCATGTATGAAAAGAAGCTATATTTGGAAAAATTTTATTTATATGACTCTATCTCCCAGGAGAGAATTGGGACAAGTATTCAACTGCCTATAGAGGCCCTACTAAATTTGTATTAAAAAAACAAAATTTTAATATGTATACAAAAAATAAATATGTATCTGGTATCTATAGTGTATGTCGGTAAATAGAGTAGGGAGACCAGGCACTTGTGCAGCTCATTAGAAGGACAGTCAAATCATTAAGGTTCAAAATCAAAAGAAGATATGCCATAAAACATTTCTGTTTGCCCCCTTAGAAATTATAATTTTATCTGTACTACTATCATTCCTTCCATCACACCAAAACAAAATATAACAAAACTGTTCATACAAACCATGACATATAAAGAAAATTCTTTAAGGGTCTAGAAAGCAGGTGCCTATGTCAAGTTTATATATCCTAGTCAAATAGCAACTCCTGTTCCTACCTAAAAGTCAGTGGATATCACAGACAAGACTATACTTTTCAAAAATGATTACTCTTTATGGTTACCATGACTATTACACTGATCAATAACAAAATAGAAATGCTCAGAGCTGGCTGGTTCCTCACATAGACAATTATCTTAAAAAGCCATATTTATAAATCAGAAGAAGAAAAATTATACTCTCTTAAAATAAAATATAAATCAATGCAATAAAGTCCTAATTTGGGGAAAGAGCAGTATAGTTTTCATATTTAAAATAAAATAAACTATACTCAGAACATTTTTTCACTCAATAATATATCATTTTTATCTTATGTACACCAAAAACTTAAATTATCTGCATATTATATGTGCAGATGACACTATATTTACATCTTCAGTAGAGGCATCCATTTTATACTCCACAACTGAATTCCCATTTACCAATGGCATCTCCAACTTTCGCCTTCAAGTGTCTAAATTCAGCATGTCTAAACCAGACCTCTCAGACAGCTGAAAATGATTTTCTTACATTCCCTAATATAGTTAAAGGCCTTACACTTACAAAGTTGGAAACGTCCAAACCTACAAATCCTTAACACATTTATCTTTCAGTAACAGTCTATCATGCCTATTTCTTTTCTTAAATACTTCTCACCGCCTTCCACTTTTATCCATCTCTATTGCAAGCATCCTAACCCAAGAATTACAATCTCTTGCCTGGAATTCTGGATTGGCTACCTAAACTTATTTTTATCACATGCATTCTCTCTTTAAAAACTG
Organism: Rhynchonycteris naso; assembly: GCA_037038555.1. Taxonomy (NCBI): domain Eukaryota; kingdom Metazoa; phylum Chordata; class Mammalia; order Chiroptera; family Emballonuridae; genus Rhynchonycteris; species Rhynchonycteris naso. The sequence continues at coordinate 24,568,195 of CM073000.1, forward strand.
TAATGTATATGGCTTTCAGTGTGACCAATTATTAAAGTATAAATAATAAATCACTTTCCTACTAAAAATCTTCAAGAGTGTGATTAGAAAGACTTCAATTTCTGACAAAATCAGAGGCCTGCAATCCTCATGAGCTCTCTGTAACCAATCCACGCACCACGCCTTTCACAGCTCTTTGCCCTCCAATCACACTGCCTTTATCCGGTTCTTAAGCATGTTCCTGTCTTAGGACTTCCCCTGCTATTTCTATCAGTCTACTTCCCCCTTCCTAAGTTTTACTGACTTAAAACCTTCTCCCATTTCCCATCTCAGTTCAAATCTCACTTCTTCAGGTGAATTATATCTGACTTTCTAAATGAGACTAGGTCCCTGTGGTAAACTCCATCAAAACCACTATAATTAATATTTCTACAGCTATTTGACTACTGTCCTTATCACCTACAAGAATATAAACTATCCAGGGGCATCGTTTCTGCTTATTTTGTTCACCCAGCCTTTAGCTCAATGCCTGTCATGCAATAGAAAACAAATAAATACATACAGACTTAAGTAAGAGATGAAGACAACTGTAACAGCTGTAGATTTTTAAGAGATTAGCATATTGATGAGATTGAAAAATGACCACTCAGAGCATTCTTTTTTTTTAAAAAAATTTTTAATTTTTATTTTATTCATTTTAGAGAGAAGACACAGAGTGAGAGAGAGAGAGAGAGAGAGAGAGAGAGAGAGAAAGGGGGGAGGAGCTAGAAGCATCAACTCCCATATGTGCCTTGACCAGACCAGTGCAGGGTTTTGAACTGGCGACCTCAGTGTTCCCAGGTCGACGCTTTATCCACTGCGCTACCACAGGTCAGGCTCAGAGCATTCTTTGATGCCTGAAAGAGTCTGAGTTTTGAAATCATTTTTTACAGAGAGAAGAAAACTGTAAACTTAAAAGGTTCAGGTAGTTGCCTGACCAGGCGATGACGCAGTGGACAGAGCGTCAGACTGGGATGCGGAAGACCCAGGTTCAAGATCCCGAGGTTGCCAGCGTGAGCGCGGGCTCATCTGGTTTGAGCAAAAAGCTCACCAGTTTGAATCCAGGGTTGCTGCCTCGAGCAAGGGGTTGCTCAGTCTGCTGAAGGCCCGCGGTCAAGGCACATATGAGAAAGCAATCAATGAACAACTAAGGTGTCAAAAAGAAAAACTGATGATTGATGCTTCTCATCTCTCTCGGTTCCTGTCTGTCTGTCCCTATCTATCCCTCTCTGTCCCTGTAAAAATAAATAAAATAAAATCGATATTAAAACAAAATTTAAAATAAAACAAAAGCTTCAGGTAGTTAATTTTATTTACACTATAAAGAAAATAAAACATGCAATGTATGGAAACCTCAGCTTCCACCATCAAATCATCAAATTCACACTTCAGACAGCCCCACCCTAAAATATACCATGACACCTAGAGGGAATGAATAATCTTAGGTTATATTACAAAAGGTAAAGGTCAACAAGCACATTTTTGAGGCAATGGGCTCAAAGGAGAAGAGTAAGCAGGAAACATTACCTGTGGCTTTCTAGGTAACTGCTAGGTCTTTAGCTTTTATGGAATGAAAAAAGAGCCTCTTCAAGTTTTGAGCAGAAGAAGAAAACACTTCATGGCATAAGATCACTTTCACTGCTTAATTGTGAATAGATGCAGGGATACAAGGAGAGATGCAGAAAATGAGTTAGGAGGTCCTTGCAAGAATCCTGGCAAGAAACAATAGAGACCCTGTAAGGTTAGCAGCCATGGGAAAATGATTATATTCCTGACATGTACTAAACGTAGAACAAGCAGGATTTTCTTGACTGCTAAATATAGGGTGTGAGAGAAAGCAAAATCAAAGTTGTTTTGGTCTCAGCATATAGGAGACTCAAAGTAAAGAAAATTTAGGGAATGGGTAGAAGTTTAAGAATTTAGTTTTGGGCATACTAACAGAGGCAATGTTAATTCTCATAAATGAAAATTCATCATTAAGAATCTAAAATTCAATGCAAAAAACAAATGACTTTTATTCTTTGTTTCAACATTATTCTTTTATTCCAGATATCTTCAAAATTTCAAAAAAAAAAATATTAGCATAGCATGTGTTTCTCACACTGCTCAAAACTCACACATACAGGCACCACAACCTTGTCTGAAGCTTACTCATTTTAAATTTTATTTTTATTTTATTCATTTTAGAGAGGAGACACAAAGTGAGAGAGAGAGAGAGAGAGAGAGAGAGAGAGAGAGAGAAAGGGGGGAGGAGCTGGAAGCATCAACTCCCATATGTGCCTTGACCGAACCAGTGCAGGGTTTTGAACTGGCGACCTCAGTGTTCCCAGGTCGACACTTTATCCACTGCGCCACCACAGGTCAGGTGCTTACTCATTTAAATAGGACATTTCCCGGAGTCTGTAAGACTTGAAATGTAAGGAAATGAACTAATTATGACATTGCTTCAGGTATACACCAACATACCCTTTTCTTTTAGCGAGTGAGAGAGAGAGGGACTGATATAGGAAAGGAGAGATGTGAGCATCAATTCATAGTTACATCAACTTAGTTGTTCTTTTTCTTTTTTTTATTGGGAATCAGGAGGCAGGGAGGCAGAGACAGACTCCTGTACACATCCTGACCAGATTCTACCCAGCAAGCCCTCAACAGGGTGATGCTCTGCCCATTATCAGCTGCTGCTCTACTGCTCCATGACTCAGCAAGTGAGCTATTTCCATGACTCAGATGAAGCCATGAAGCAATCCTCAGTGCCCAGAGCCAAACTGCTTGAACCATTATAGTCATGGCTGTCAGAGGGGAAGAGAGAGAGAAAGAGAGAGAAAGAAGGGAGAGCTTAGCTGTTCATTGATTGATTTTTCATAGGTGCCTTAACCTGGGGGCTCCAGTCAGCCAGTGACCCCTTGTTTGGGCTTCAAGCCTTCAACCTTTGGGCTCAAGCCAGCGACCCTGGGGACATATCTATGATCCCACACTCAAGCCAGAGACCCCGTGCTGAAGCATATGAGCCTGTGCTCAAGCCAAATGAGGCTGCGCTCAAGCTGGCAACCTCGAGATTTTGGGTCATCAGCATCCCAGGCCAACGCTCTATCTACTATGCCACCACCTGGTCAGGCACCAACATTCTTTAATTAGAATAACTAAGTCAACTTTCTTGCCTATGTTTATTTTTCCCATTATGTTTACAAAGTAATAGTAAAGCACTACTATATTCTAATAGTTATTTAATAGGTCCTGAAAATGTAGGATCCTTTAACCTTATTAATTAACAAATTCACAAACTAAATATAATTAGAGGGTTTCCTTAAAAACCAACTGTAATACTTAAATATTTATAATAGAGTGGGAAATATAGTATATACATATATATGTATATATATGCTCTTATTTAATTTCTGTTTTTAGAAATTGTATTATTCAACAAAAGAGAATATAAAAAAATATATGAATTGTTTTACTTTTACAAAATAATCAATAATCATTAGAAATAATATTGAAATAAATAATAGTCTAAGGATGTCAGTTAACCAAATAACAACCAAGTACAACAACAGAGACTACAGAGTACAAAATAACATTTGACCATTTAAACTAAATTTATCAAGTCAATATTTTTAATCTTTTCCAGTATAATTAAATGAGGTTGTGCAAAGAGATAAACTAGCAATAATATTTTGGTTTTTTTTTTTACAAATGAAAATGAAACTCTTCACTGTCTATAGCTGAAATAATAGAATTTTGTCATATAGGAAAGAAAGAAAAAATATGCTTCAGGATTTTGCTTTTGGGGTAATAAAGGTTAGCTCCCTGAAAGATTAAAATAGGTTAACTGATGCATAATTCTTTCCCAGTTTACTACTTGACAGGGTTTCAAGGGAAAAGGTAAGAAAAGGAATCTGTAAAGCCAGTAGCCACAGCCACCATCACAGCCGCCTGGTCCATGGAGGTTCAGGATTGATTCGGACAAACGGTAATGAAACAACGAAGCCAAGAACTGGTGGGCCATCAGCTTTAATCCTAGCTTGCACCCGGCGGGCAAGAAATACACATAATGGAAAAACACTTCCCTTTCCATTCAGGGCTCCCAAAGCCACTGACTTATCTGAGTTTCCTAGAATCAATGGTTTCTAGCTCACCAAACTTATTCATCTCTGTTCCCTATCTCCTTCTACCTGCACAAACTCTACACAAACTGGCTTTTTCCTCAGCACTCCACCATCTTGGCTGCTTCTCCTGGCCTCCTCCACGTGCCCTTTCTCTGCTCTCCTCTCTAATGCTAATCTCAGAAACCAAGAGAACAAGCTCCTGGTCTGCCCCACTTTATAGTGTAGAAATCCAAACCTTTAGTCCAATATACAAACAAGGAAGTTTCCAATACAAAGTCACTCATCTGAGGCCTAATGGGATTCCTCATGAGAGTGCACCACCCTACATCAAAAGGGGTGGGAAAGGCTTAGTCTATATTTTTTTTTTTTACAGGGACAGAGAAAGAGTCAGAGAGAGGGATAGATAGGGACAGACAGACAGGAACGGAGAGGGGTGAGAAGCATCAATCATTAGGTTTTTGTTGCCATAGTGACACCTTAGTTGTTCATTGATTGCTTTCTCACATGTGCCTTGACTGCGGGCCTTCAGCAGACCGAGCCACCCCTTGCTGGAGCCAGTGACCTTGTGTCCAAGCTGGCGAGCTTTAGCTCAAGTCAGATGGGCCCACGCTCAAGCTGGCGAGCTCGGGGTCTTAAACCTGGGTCTTCCGCATCCCAGTCCGATGCCCTATCCACTGCGCCACTGCCTGGTCAGGTGGAAAGGCTTAATCTTAAAACTAAGCCTTAGGCTATAAGGATCCTGCCTGCTTACAGCCTGTACCCCCAACACACGTTAATATAATTGTGCCCATCCCAAGCAAGAAGGGCAACTAATATCATCTGGGCAATGGGCTTCCACATGGGCAACACCATCTTTATCAAAGTGAGCATAATATATTTTATCTGCCCAATAGAATCCCAAGCAGAATGCAATGCATTCCCTAGTTTAAGTGACAAAACTGTCCACAGCAATGATGGCAGTTGCAATTCACATTAGAGCATCAATGAAAAGAAGGCTGTAATGACAACAACAAAACCACTACCAGAGATTAGCAGAAGGCTCTCCTTAAGTATTCAGTACAATAGTGACTAGCAGATGAATGTGAGAAAACTATCTGAGGCCAGGAAAAGAATCACCTGAAAGGATGAAAGGAAAAAGCCTAGCACACACACACACACACGACTGGGAACAATGCTTTATTTTATGAGTGAGTATGCGAAATTAAAAATTCACAAGTATTGAATATCATACCCAGGAAGGTTGTGCCTCAGAAGTGGACAAAATTAGCCTTTGAGCATAGCTTCAAGACTGACTGAAACAAGACCTGAAAAATCATACTGTCTCCAAACACCTGAACAGCCATCCAGCAAAAAGCTCAATGAGATCGAGAGCAGTAAAAAAATTATTCAACACCCAACAAGGAGAAATTTATAATCTGTCATCCAACCAAAAATTACCAAGCATGCAAAGAAGCAAGAAAGTATAATTCATTATGAGAAAGATTATCAATCAAAAGAAATAGACCCAAAACTAATAAAGATGATAGAATCAACCAGCAAGACACGAAACCAGTTATCATAGTGTACTCCACATGTCCATAAAGTTAGAGATAAAATCCTTTAAAAAGACTCAAAATATTTTAGAGATAAACATAAAAATACATGGAATGAAAATACACTGAATGGGATAAGCAACAGGTTAAATATTGAAGAATAAAAATATTAGTGAACTAGAAGACACATAAATATAAAATATAAAATTTTAAAATAAAGCAAGAAAATAATTAAATAAATTTAAAAAGCATCAGTGCACTGTCAAACAACTTCAAGAGCTGATATATTCCTGTAATTAAACTATAACGTGAACATAAAAAATATAAGATATTATGAATGAATTTTTTCCAAATTTGTTAAGACTGTAGATCATTATTCCCACGCTCAGACATGAAGAGTAAAACTACACTTAGGTAAAATATAAGTCATTTGCTAAGAGCAGTGGAAAAAAATAAAAGAAGCCAGAGAAACAAGACATGTTGGAGAAACAATAAGGATAACAGCATATTTCTCAGTAGAAACAACTCAAGTGAGAAGAAGTTAAAGCAATATTTAAAGTATTAAAAGAAACAAAGCTGTCAACCTAGAATTCTATACAAACTGAAATACCTCTTAAAATGTAAATGAAAGTTATTTCAGACACAATAAAAATATTCATCAACAGTAGATCTTTATTACCAGAAATGTAAATTATGCCTTTGGCCACAAGAAAAATAAGAACAAGGGAAATATAGACGTACATAAAAAAATGAAGATTGTAAATAAAAGGTTTTAGGAAAATATGTAAGATTGTTACTATTTAAATCATTTTAAAAAGGTAATTGATTGCTTAAAGAAATTATACAAAGAGTGCAGAAAATCTGTAAGATAATAGAAGACATAAAAAAATGAAACTCCTTTGACATAATTGAAGTCTTTAGAACATGCTATCCAACAACAGTATATACACATTCTTACCAAGTGTACATGAATTATTCACCAAGACAGAACAGTCTGACAATTTTTCAAGTCTCATTAAACTAAAGGAACTCAACAAATCAGAATCTGTAGGCTCTCATAAAGCAGTTCTTAAGGAGATCGGATATGAATATGTGTCTATAATAAAAGAGAAACGCCTCAAACCAGTGACCTTAGGTGCCAACTTAAGAAACTAAAAAAAAAAGAACAAGTTAAATCCAAACTAAGCAGAAGAATAAGAAAGTCAAAATAAAAATAAATGAAACAGCAAAAATTCATAATAATATAGAAAAATTAATGGTTCTTGTTGAAAATGAATAAGATAATAAACCTACAGACAGAGTGGTCAGGAAAAAAGAGAAAAGACCAACTTTATCAGGAATAAAAAAATATTACTGCTAAATCTAGACATATTTAAAGGAAAATAAGGGGATATCACAAACAATAGTGCACTGGAAATGTGGCAGCAAAGAAGAAATGAGAAAGTTTCTTGAAAAATAAACTACAAATTTCTTTCTTCTTCTTCTTCTTCTTCTTCTTCTTCTTCTTCTTCTTCTTCTTCTTCTTCTTCTTTTTTTTTTTTTTTTTGACAGCGACAGAGAGATAATCAGAGGGACAGATCGGAACAGACACACAAGAGGGAAAGAGATGAGAAGTATCAATTCTTCATTGTAGCTCCTAAGTTGTTCAGTGATTGCTTTTCATATGTGCATTGACCAGGGGTTTCCATCAGAGTCAGTGACCCCTTGCTCAAGCCAGATACCTTGGGCTCAAGCCAGCAACCTTAGAGCTTAAGTCAGTGACCATCAGGTCATGTCTATGATCCCACACTCAATCCAGCAACCCCTGGCTCAAGCTGATGAGCACACGATCAAGGAGGTGAACCCACGCTCAAGCTGGAGGAGTCCACACTCAAACCAGCAACTCAGGGTTTCAAACCTGAGCCCTCTGCATCCCAGTCCGATGCCCTATCCACTGCACCACTGCCTGATCAGGCTACAAATTTCTTTAACTAAAAAGTGATAATTTGTATAGTGTAGTTCTATATCAATCAAAGACATTTATTTATTTAAAAGTTTTCTCATAAATAAAATAGCAAGTCAAAATGGCTTCACTAATGAATTCTATCAAGCATTTATGGAAGTAATAATACTATGTAATTATACAGACTATTCCAGAAACTTAACAGGAGTAAATAATTCACAACTCATTCAATCAGGTCAGTATTACCCTGATGCCTTAAACAGACAAAAGTACTATTAAAAAACTACAGATCAACACACTTCATAAACATGAATTCAAAAATTCTAAATATTTTAGTTAATTGGAATCAACCACACATACATAAAGGATGAGCAAGGGCTGTTACCTCAGAAATGCAAAGGTTGTTGGTTGTTTTAATGATTGAAAATTAACCAACACAATTTTTAACTAATAATCTAAAAAAGCAAAACTATATAATAATTTCAATCATCTCATCAAGATAACTAAAAAATACTTGAGAAAATTCAACATCCATTTCTGGTAAAGAATATCACCAAACTAGGAAGAGGAAGGAAATTCCTAATTTATAAAGGGCAGCTTTAAAAATCCTACAACTAATATCATACATAATAGAGTAAGAGATATTATACCAAGATGTCTGATTTCACCACTTATAGTCAATATTGCACTGAAGGTTCTAGCCGGTGAGGTCAGGCAAGAAAAAGAAAACCAAAGGCATTTGGATTGTAAAAGGAGAATTAAAACTAATCACTGATGGCCTGTTCAATTATGTAGAATCCAATGGAATTCATCAAAATGCTACTAATATGTAAGATTATCAAAATTATATGATACAAAATCAATATGCAAAAATTCTATTTGTATAGTGGCAATAAAATAGAAAATTGAAATTAAAAATATCATTTATAATATCACTCAAATATATGAAATACTTAGGTAAATTAATTAGACAAGATATGTAGAGAACAAAATATTGCTGAGGAAAATTAATGAAGTTTAAATAAATGAAAAGATATACTGTATTCAAGAATCAGAAGACTCATTTAAGATGTCAGTTTTCCCAAATCTGCATCATCTACATTTATATACAGCACTAATTTATAAGAAATAATTTTATAATTGCCATGTGAATACTTAAGAATCACCTGTTTAAATCTCATCTCACATAATGTATCCTGATTACAAATGTGAAAGTCAATAGTTGAACTGAGGCACTCCTCCTCAATTTGGCATTTACACTTAAACAGTATTTCTCCACAAGATTGGAAAAGAAATTATCTGTAATCCCCAAGTCTGACTGATTTTCCCAGTTAATAGAGAGACATATTATAGTACCTTTGATAAGGCAAATGAATACTGTATAGTTGAGCATTCTTGTGGCTTTAGTCATCTACATCTCTACCCTAAAAATATTAGAATATCACATACAGCATTACAACTAGGAGAAACCCTTTGGGCTCAAAAGATTCAGACAACACTGAATAAATAAGGTATCTCTATTGGGATTTACACACCAGCAAATCTGTTCACTGAGTTCCTGTGAGAAGAGTAAAATAGAAGACAGAAACTTAAGTAGAAAAATGTAATGAATGAAATCAACCCCATATCTTATACAACAATAGTTTCAAAAAGTGAAAACAATTAGACAATGAAAGAATGATAGTAAAACCTAATAAAAATCCTCAATTACTTTGTAAGTTTCCAGCGTATTTTTATGTCACAAATAAAGACAACGGTACAGTGACAAAAATGACTTCCCACAAAAAAAGTTCAGTGGACTCTATGCCTTTAGCAAAATGGGACAATATAAATATATTCTGAGTAACAGAGAAGCCAATGCACCAAAATAATCTTCAATCAAAGATCTTCACTAGAAGAAATATATACTGTGTATATACTATATACAGTAGTCCCCCCTTACCTGTGGTCTTGCTTTCTGAGGTTTCAGTTACCTGCGGTCAACCACGGTCCAAAAATATTAAATGGCACATTCCAGAAGTAAACAATTCATAAATTTTAAATTGTGTGCAATTTTGAATAACAAGGTGAAATCTACTCTATTCTGGCCTGGATATGAATGACCCCTTTATCCACTGTATTTTGAAAGAGGAGAGAATGCATTCAAATAACTTTTATTATAGTATATATATATATATATTGTTGTAATTGACCTGTTTTATTACTGTTGTTTTAATCTTCCTATGCCTAGCTTATAAATTAAACATTGTTATAGGTATGTATAGAAATAAGAACACAGTACATAGAGGATTCAATACTACATATTTATGGTTTCAGGCATCCACTGGTGGTCTTAGGCTGTATCCCCCACACATCATGGGTTCTATTATAAGTGGAAATATTTTATAGAAAAATGAAAACATGGGCCAAAATTGTAATGGCTGTGTCTATATGCATCCATTCATTCATCTTTCCATTCAACCACCCACCTTATTTATATAGCTAGCTATTAGTTTTTTTTTTTTTTAAGTACCATTCATTTCTAAATCATGTCATCCAAAATCTGCTGAGGCAATTTGGTTAAAGTCAGTGAAGCTGTCAGTGGGTAAATTGTCTCAAATATCTCATTTGGGATTTAAACCAAGGGAATTGCACCACTATAAGAAAGTTGTGTTATATACTAAAATGGAGAAGAGGCCTGTCATAAGGAATGGACACTCTTTAGGTGCACAGTATTCAGGCTCTGTTTAAACAATTGCTTCCTGAAATATATTGCCATCTATCTAAATTCACAGCAACCCAGATCTAAAATGAAGGAAGAGGGGAAACTCCTTCACAGTCAGGTCTGAATTGCTGCTGATAGATAGAAATATAATTTTTAATGTGATATATGTATATATAATGAACCCCTAAAAAAACTTGAAGTACAAAATGTTAATTTGGAAAAATGGTTTCAGAGACATACATTTAGGTTTAACATAATGTATAGGATAACATAATAAACATATTGGTCTATTTTGCGTAAAACTCATGCAGAAAATCATGCCAAGTCATTTTTAGGTGATGATAATTCTTATTATCCTTTCAAATTTCTCCAAATGCTACTTTTTAAATAATTATACAGTGACTATGCTCAAAACTAAATAACAGACATTTGACTTTCTAGGGGCTTCTAAAAATGTATGAAATACCCTAGATATTTGGTATTTATCAGTTGAGAAAAGCTACCTGACAAGTTAGTAGAAAGGATCAGAGACTTGACAAAACACATATATTCAGTAACAGGAAATTTGCAAATCCCAATCTCTAACTTGTTGACCGGTTACACAACTGGTAATGACTCTCAGAAGCCAGAAAAAAGACACAATTCTCACTCTGCAGAGCATCCCTTATCTCCCTCCTTAATAAAAATTTGGTATCCATCAGAGACAAAGTGCCTTTGTCGGAGCTGAGGAACCCTGTGCTGTTGCCCGGGTCCCACGAAGAGTCCTATCCACCTGTGCTGTAGGCAATAGGTATACAGAACTCAATTCTGGCTTTGGATCCTGTTGTGGTTTATGAACCAGTTCCAAGCACTGTGAGCTGTGCTCTAGAATCCTCTGAAAAACACTGTCTTAGATAATGTTTCTCACTCAGCAATGAGAGACCCTTTGTGGAAATCCAGCTTTCTCAGCAGAGAAGTTCCGCTCACCTTTGGAACAAAATATGAGTGTGTATGCATTGGAGAAGGTAAGAGGAACAGTTCAGTTTTACCTGCCTCACCCTTCTAAAGTGGCACAACCCAAGGCCACTTCTTACTCCGTGATCTCTCTGATGGGGAAAATTGACAGCATTTGAATGAGCACCCAGGATTCCCCACTTGTGCAAGATGCTGCCAAAGTATCCCATTTCTATCTTGCTCCATCAAGAGTACTGAATCATGAGTTGCACAACTTCAGGAGAAGAAAAGGCTGGAAGAGTGGCAGAACACGTGGAGGACATAGAAGAGGTGTTATCCCATCAACTGCATTATGGATTACATCACAAGTCCCCCCATGGGCCACTGGGAATGCCTTGCACACAGATCCCCCTCAAGTGGTCCTGTGTATGCCTCCCCCTCACACACTCCCCTCGCATGACGGCTCCCTTTGCCCATCCCAATGGCCCTAGTGACAGAACTTTGGCTGACGGCTAGTGAACACCAGCAGAAAGCTGCAGCAGTTCTGTGGGCTGGGGAGAAGCTGGTGGCTTGAGCTTTAGTGCCCGCCACCTTAACCTTATGCAATGTATGTCAATAAAATCTCAACAAGATTGCAAAAAATAAATGCAAAATAGACTTTAAAAAAATGATTCCCACTTTGTGGAATTAATTAATTAATTAGAGTCCATAAAATACTGTAATGACCAAATCTAATGTTGCCTTCAAGAAACATTTACCTTCAATAAAAGAAAAGAGTTTGTAGGGGATTTTTTTTCAATTGTGAGTTGAGTAAGAGGAAAAACAGCATGTCTTAGTGACCTATTTTTAAAATGTAGTAGCTTGTGATGGTGAGGTAAGCAGGTCACAAAACCTTTCTGAGACTAATTTTTCCTCACTTGAGCAACAGGAGGACAATTAAAACAATCATAAAGTGATTTGCTGCAATATGTAAATCATAAATAGAATAAAATATGTAAAGAAAATTGAAACCCTAAAATTTTGTATGATTATTAATAACCTAGTTACATTATTATCTAAGTGAAAGAAATGGTATGTATACTGAGAACTTTTTTTTTTAATTTATTTTATTTTATTCATTTTAGAGAGGAGACACAGAGTGAGAGAGAGAGAGAGAGAGAGAGAAAAGGGGGAGGAGCTGGAAGCATCAACTCCCATATGTGCCTTGACCAGACCAGTACAGGGTTTTGAACTGGCGACCTCAGTGTTCCCAGGTCGACGCTTTATCCACTGCGCCACCACAGGTCAGGCTACTGAGAACATTATAATGACAATGACAGCTTACTTTTAAAATACATTGCCATATCTTAGATCAAAAAAGTTCTAAAGGTCTAAGGACTTTACCTACATTAACTCATTAACACTCCTCTTAATTGGGAAATTGAATTCGTAGTACACATTTGTTCCAGAGTCTGAATTCTTAACTACTTCAATCTTACTAATCATGAACAAACATAAAACCCGACAATAGGTGTATCTTGGTTGCAATATGTAAATAACTATTTCACAGTTGTCAATCTATTTGAAATCATTCACATGGTTCTGGTGCGGTTTAAAATAATTCAGAATGACCAGTTTCTTCCTTATTTTAAAAATATTCACAAACAGATGTCAATTATCCATTCCAAATTTAATGTACTGATTACTTTCTGATTTATTTCAAAAGCCAATTGTACCGCAAGAAAGAATGTGTTTAAATATAAACCATAATTAATTTTTTATATCACAGTTACCCACAACATGGACTGTGGAAAGGAGAGTCCAATGACAACATGTTTATATTCTGCTCAGCACCCGACACACTAATGGTCAACTCCCTCCGGGTTCACTAGTCCCGATGTCAGAATTAGAATGTGCCATTGATATAGGTGCTATTATTATCTTGGTTTTACTGGTAAAGTTTTATTGAAGCTTAGAGAAGGCAAGAAACTTTTCCAAGGTCAGAAAGCCTAATGGCAAAGGTAAGATGGAAGTCAAATTCCAAAGTCTTAAGCACCATCATGCTTAATCTTACAAGTGTGATATGGTCTTTCATAAAAAATATATGGCAGAATCAATCGGTGTGTCGGGTGGGGTGGGGTGGGAATCTATGCATGTATACAACTGGATTGCATTCTGCAAGTGGTAGACAAAGGCACAATTGTCAAAAGTCTAGATAAATTATATTTTCTAATTAGCAAAGATCTTGGGTCTATTTCCATGCAGATTTCAAGTCAACTGGTCCTTACTCTATTTCCTTAAAACACCAGTGTCCACTACTGGTGAAAGGCATGCATTTTAAACAAGGCAACTTTCATCAGCAACAATAAACTAATTGAGGTGTAAACTCTAATTATATATCTTTTTTAATTTCTAAAACATGTTGCATTGTCCTGAATCTTTAAATTTTGCTTTCGGTTTATAAATAGTAGAGCCAGGCCCCTAATATCTTAGAATTATTGATGCCATCATTATTTATAATGTACATCAATCAATAAATTGAATTTGCTCCAAGTTGTGTTTAATTTTTTAACAATCATTGGGCCACAAAAGACAACATTTGAACCTTATTACTGGGTAGCACCTTACAATGAGATGCATTTTATATGCTTGTTTTCAGCTGTACAAATCCTATGGTGCTATATGACAACAGTATCAGGTAGTCTAGATCCTGTGAACATTTATAAACACCATCCCTTTTGTTGTTATGTTTTTTGTTGGCAGATTTCCATTTGTCAATTAAAATACAAACAAATGACATATGCTCTTTGTAAAACAACTGCCCTTTTGAGCCTTGATAAGATGTGGGGTAGATAAGAACACCGCAATGATTCATCGATTTTTTTTTCTCCTTGTAAATGCCCTTTTCTGTGTGTGTGTTTAAATTGCTTTGGCAAAGGTTACAAGCGACTTCCAAATTGCTAAATTTGATGGACACTTTTCTTTTCTCATCTTACCTGATTGTTTGTAAAGAGTAGGAGATTCTAAACATCAGTATCCCCAGAGATCTGAATGTGTCTTTCTGCTCCTACCTGAGTGACCTTGTTCATCTTTTTGGCTTCAAGTGGCATGGAGAAAATGTATACTTGGAACCTCGATCCTGAACACAATCTCAAGCAATCTGCAAGTTCCCACCAGCTCGAGGTTGTTCACGCCCTGTAAGATCAAGTCCAAGCTTTTTACAGATGGACACATGGCTTTGCATGACTTGGAGGTCAGTGACCAGTCTTTCCAGTGTGCCATCACATTGAACTCTGTGCTGTGGGTCACAGAAACATTCAGAACTTATTATGCAAACCTGTTTCATGACTTATTTATCTTCCAATTTCTTGGACCATCCTCTTCATAATTCAATAGAAAATCGCTCAATTAAGAATCAGTTATATTAAGAAATCCTTCCTGAGCCCTCCTCTTTACCACATTTTTCTGTGTTCCACAACCACCATGCTGGATTGCACCTATAAGTTTGTATGTTATTCTCCCTCCCCATCCGGTTTTAAATATAGCGACTCTCTAAGGTCAAGGGTTAGACTTTTATACTTATTATCAGAGCATGTAGTTCAGTAATTACAAAGGATAATGTCCACTGTGGTTAATTTTCAGGATGACATTTGAGTCTTATAAATAGTGACTTTCCTTATAAGCTATGATATCCATAAAAATTTGTTCTGGTTAAACAGGGTTCTGTTAAGCACATTCTGTCATGTATAAATGTGTTTGTCTTTAGGGTTTCTTGTGTACCCTTCCTCTTGTCAGATTCACAAGCATACTATTCATAGTTTAAGACTATTCAGACTATTCATTATTACCCTAACCTTAATAACAATCACCTGAGATGCCTTAATACACCACTCACTATTTATAGACCTCTGGCATATTTTCCCTCCTTTCTAAGAAAAATACATGTTTTTTGAAAGACCTTTCTTCTTCCACATCTCAGTTTTTCATTTTTCATGGAGCTAAACAGATTCATTCATCTTCTATTATCTTTTTTGGAGTTACTAAGGGTGCTATTTTGATGGTTCCTATTCAGAGAAACCTCACGTTAGCTTTAGAACCATGATTTTGTTTAGCTTTATAAATGAGTTTCCCTGGCTGAATGACCAGGGAATGTGCACAATCTTTATTAACGTGAGTTGTCCTGTTCCTATCCCTTCTGTTTGTCAGATTAGCCTTCCTCTGCATGGCTGAATGAGTGAGTCATGAAACAGGACCACGGCATCCTTCCAAGTATAGTGAGGAGATATGAAGTATATGGTAATTAGAAACATGTTTAACTCTAAATAGAGCAATTTCAATTGATGGGGTTGAAAGGAGGAGTATGGTAAGAAGAGAATAGACTTATATCCACACAATTAAAGATTTAAAACCTAAGATTCTAAAATAGAGTCAAAAGACAAGCACAATGACTACGTGTATGATGGAAGTTTTTCTAAAAAAAAGAAATATTCCTAAGTTTCTGTATTACTAATATTCTGTCAATTCAAATATTGAACCTCTCCTGAGAGCATGGGCTTTCAAAAAAAATAAAAACCAAATATTCAAGATATTTGCTTTCATTTTTACTTTAGCAAATTTCAACTAATAGAACACAATGTTAACAACTATAGTCACCAGGTTTTACATTAGATTTTCAGAACTTGTTCTGAGAGCTGAGCTTGTATATTTTTACCAACTTCTCCCTAGTTCTTCCATACACTAGCCCCTAGAAAATACTTTTAAACTATGTTTTCATAAGTTTGCCTTTTATTTTTAAAACTCCAATATAAGTGAAAGCATTTGTCTTTTCTCAGTCTGGCTGGTTTCACTTACCATATTACCTCCAAGCTCCATCCACGTTGGCACAAATGGCTGGATTTCCTCTTTATCGTAGCCACATCAACTCTCTCTTACATATAAATATATTTAAGCATTTGAGAGATAAATGCAATATTTAAAACTGTCCAATTTTATCTCTGCATTGGTCAAATAAAACCTAAATAGTGTATTAATAGTCTACATATTGATAGTCTAAAGTACATTATTTGACAAGGACCAATATTTATCATATTAAGGTATCTAGCATATTATAAATTAACATACAAAAGAGTATAACAATTAGATAATTCTTTCTTATTTTTTGTCAATATTTGCTGTGTTGCAACTTCTAATTTGTACTACTTTTTCTCTCTGAAGCCATACAAGACAAATTGAGTTGTCTTTAATTAATTAAGAATTTTTATTAGTAAGAAAGCTATCTTTACCTTTCAAGCTAACATTTCTGGATTCCTTATAATATCTCAAATTCCCTTGAACACTTTACTTCTGATTTTCTGTAAAGGCTCTCATTACTGATTGATCCATTCATTGCTTCTCTAGTTCATTTATTTAACCATGCAATTATTATATATGTAGGATCAGCCAGACACCATGGATTATGCTGCGGAGCTGTTATAAATAGCTAATCAACCTGACCAGGTGGTGGCACAGTGAATACAGTGTCATCCTGGGATGCTGAGGACCCAGGTTCAAAGCCCCAAGGTCACTAACTTGAGCACAGCTCATCCGGCTTGAGCCCAGGTTCACTACCTTGAGTACCTTGAGTGCAGGGTCACTGGCTTGAGCCCAAAGGTCACTGGCTTGAAGCCTAAGATTGCTGGCTTGAGCAATAGGCCACTGGCTTGGCTCTAGCTCCCTGGTCAAGGCAGTATTGAGAAAGCAGTCAATGAAAACTAAGATGCCACAACTATGAGTTAATGCTTCTTGTCTCTCTCCCTTCTTGTCTGTCTGTCCCTATCTTTTTCTTTCTCTTTCTCTGTATCTCTCTATAAAAAAATAGCTAATCACTAATATTAAATTTTTTGTCATATCTTTCCCACCTTTTATAGAATTAACAACTGTTTTTATTTTCTTTTATATCAGCTTACATGGATCTAACCTACAACCAGTAACTTTCCTGCATTTAAATGCTTATGGATCTATGCCCTACTATTAGTTTACAGTTTCATCCAGGGAAAAGACTGTTAAGTATTTATATTGAGTTGTGGTTAAGAACACAAACCTGCGAGCCAAATTAGGTTCACATGATGAATCTGTCCCTTCCTCCCTGATGGCCTTTGGGACAATTACTCCATGCTGCCATTTCCCAGGCTGTTAAATGGGGAATATTATCAGTAACTACTGTATGCTTGGCTGCAATAATTCCTGGTACTAAATTTTAGAGTCTACTTCCTCAGTAGTTGGTAAAAATATCTTGTGATTCAGAATATCCATGGATTGTGAGTCCAAATATTCATTCTATAAGAATTTCTTTAAGGATGTGTTCTAAAAAGTATTTTAGTAGAAATGTATGACAGGTGATTTTAAAGAGTTAGACACTATTTAAGGCAAATACTCTAAATTTTTCTTAAATAATGTCTTTTACAGAGAATGTTGAAGTTATCACAGACACTTAAAATAACTGCCTTTCAGCTCTATTCAATGAATGAACTGCATTAATTTTGTTTTGCATTCAATTTAATAAAATGTAAATCTTTCTAAATATATCTTTTTATTGATTGATTTTAGAAAGGAGAATGAGAAAAAGAGAGAGAGAGGGAGAGGAACATGAGTTGTTGTTCCACCCATTTATGCATTCATCAGTTGATTCTTGTATGTGCCTTTACTAGGAATCAAACCTGCAACCCTGGTGCATCAGGACCATGCTGAGCTACCTGGCCAAGGATAAATATATCATATATATATATATATATATATGATATATATATTACAGGGACAGAGAGAGAGTCAGAGAGAGGGATAGATAGGGACAGACAGACAGAAATGGAGAGAGGTGAGAAGCATCAATCATTAGTTTTTCGTTGCTGTCGCAACACCTTAGTTGTTCATTGATTGCTTTCTCACATATGCCTTGACTGTGGGCCTTCAGCAGACCGAGCCACCCCTTGCTGGAGCCAGCAACCTTGGGTCCAAGCTGACGAGCTTTAGCTCAAGCCAGATAGGCCCGCACTCAAGCTGGTGAGCTTGGGGTCTCGAACCTGGGTCTTCCGCTTCCCAGTCCAACACTCTATCCACTGCACCACCACCTGGTCAGGCTAAATATATCTTAATGTAGATGTTTATAAGCATGGCAGAATTAATACCTTCCCCCAGATGAAAATAATTACAAAGACATATCAAAGCCACATACCAGTCAACAAACAGATTAATAAAAAATTAAGGCAATTTAAAGTAGTTACATTTTGTTTATATACCTAACATGATTATAATTACTTTGTATTATATAATTTTTATGTAGTAACATAACAGAGTTTCAAGAAATAGCTTATTCCCTTATAGGCATGATAAATACGAGGTGTGTGACTATCACTGCATGATAAATAGGATCTTTTTTATTCATGAAGTTAGATGTCAAACTCAACTGAAAAATGTGTATTGCATTCAATGTATTTATTCCAAGGCTTGTTGAAATCACTCAATTTTGCTGCAGATGGATAAAATAACAACCACCTTTCTATGTTTTATGGATTAAAACAGTGTGAAATGATGGCTTTAAATTTCTTATGTTTATAACTTTATTAAAACCCCACAACAAGTTATACACTTGATTAAAGATTTATGGGAGATACATTGGACTGCATTCTCATAGGTAACTCATGATTTCATGGAGAAGTGTTCAAATATTGGAGAGCTGTGACAACATCCATCACAGCTACAGCAGAAAAAGTTCCAAAGTGGAAAAAAAATGCAGTCATAAAAAATATCACACAGGAAGAAAAATGAATAAGTTATTAGATACAGAATACATAAGCCGAGTATGGTTTTGATATGCGGAGTAATATTTAAACAGCAATAGATAATCATTAATGAAGAATATGTAAGTCTTTTTAAATAAGAAATATCTTAATCACGTCCAAGTTTACAAAGGAACACAACTAGATTTTAAATATTCTTTAAATATATCAATTAAAGAATCAGTAACCAAAGAATGCTATTTAATGTTCTTTCTAGAACTGTGCTATCCAATATGATGGCCACTAGTCCCTTGTGATTTTTTAAATCTAAATTAATGAAAATTAAGTAGCATTAAGAATTCAATTCCTCAGTCACACTAGCCATATTTCAAGTGCTCAAAAACCAAATGTAGCTAATTACTAATATATTAGTGCAGACAGAATATGTCCATAATCACAGAAAATTCTATTAAAAATGGTATTTAAGAGTTTTCAGAAAGCATTATGCTGGGAAATGAGGAATATAAAACAAAATTATTATTTCCACCTAAAGTCAATGTTCCAGATTTTTAATATGCTACTTCAAAAAGATATTAGCTAAAATTATTTTTATATGATTAGCTAAAATGATGCCTGTACATTTTAAAACACAATACATATCTGTACATAACTACTAAACCCAGATATAAAAGAAGTAGATTCACTGCTTATTATTATATTTTGGTAATTCAAAAATGTTTAGAAAAGATATGACTCTATTAAAATTAACAAAAAGGAACCAAAACAGGTGGAATTATTCCTTCACCCTCCTGGCATGAGGACATAAATTAGAAATACTAGGGATATATGGTAGAATCATTCCCTGCAAAGAGTAACTAGAGACATATGATGAGGTGAGAAAACTGAAAGGCAGTGAAGTTGGGGACCCACTGGTAGCTTGCTGCTGTTCACTAAGAACAATCCAAAGGACAGCTGTGTAGTGGGGTATTCAAAAGCATGGGGCTCATAATGACATATATGAGCCACTAAATTGAGATATATAATCTTAATCAAATTACTTAAATTCCCTATTCATCAGTTTCTTAATCTGTAAAGGATAGTATGTTCTTCATTATGATTACTATGAAGATTCTAGCTAATAGGGAATATAAATGTGAATTAATAGTGGTATTTATTAAGGTACTAAGATTAGTATCATTACCATTATTTCCAGAAATACCCATGCTTTTTGTTAAAATTCAGAGATCTAAAATGTATCATATATACTAGAATCAAAATTTTTGTTCACGAAGCTTACTAATATCTTTTGCAAACTTCCCAATTAATTCTTATATGTATCAACATTTGAGAACCTGTGGTAGCTGGAAGACTGCATATTGGGGAGTTAGGACTAAGTCTGAATATAGACACTGCTATTTCTTAAAGTCTTGGTTTCCTCATCTGTAGAATGGTAGCATAATACTTATTTCATAAGATCATTGCGAGGGTGTCTGTCATTTTTAGGATTCCACCAAGGTCCAATGAAATTTCTATAATTCAAAGAGAGCTTATTTACAAAGGGGCTATTTAAAAAGAGAAAAGTAGTACATAAAAGTAGCACAGGTGAGTCTCCACGTGGTGCCTCCATGAGATCTGAAGGGAGAGGGAACAGAAATTAGCTGGAAAGGGAGTACTTACTGTAAGTAAGCGTTCATGACAGGAAGAGAGACTATGATGGAATATAGCCTTCCTAAGGAAATATAACAGAGAAAGACCAGGGCAACAGAGATCCTCACTGAATTCTCCATTCTCCTTCCACCTTTGATTTTCCGCTTGGAACCTCAATGGTGGCATCCAACAGAAAGCCAGAGGACATAGAAGCCTGCTGATCTGATCCATGTAGATCAGCCTCTTGTAGCAGAAAACTGGGTGCTGGCCAGTAAAGAGTGGAAATTTATAAGTAAATGGAAGATATATGTCATACACATAAGGTATCTAGTACATTGTCAAATTTTCAATTAATAGTTTATTATTTTTATGGTGTGTTCTGAATGATTGCATGAAAAGTTCTAATTATATGAGTAAAAACTAATCATTAAGAAGATATTGAGGACAGGCTGAAGTAGATAGTCCTAGAAAGAAATCAGTGAAATACTCTACTGTATTTTAATGACATTTCTAAAAATTAGCAAATATTTTTGAAATGTTTTTAAATGTCTTACTTTTTAACATAATTTTCAGGTCACTAAGTAATCAATAATTCTTTAAAATAATCCAGTAAAGAAGATAGAAATTCATCTCCAGTAATTATAAGTAAACAAAGTTTTTAATTGACAGATGAGTACATGAAAAAGAGCCAGGACTCAGATTCAAGTCTCTACTGTTGTTTTAAAGTTTCTTTCCTTTGCTTAAATGATTAATCTATTTGTCATCTAAAATCATGCTTATAACAAAATGTGTAAGTGAATATGTCGAGTAGGACAGCTGTAATTTTTTTGTTACTGAGTACCTTAATGTTGTGATTCTCAAAGTGAGGTTCCTTGACCAACCTGCTGAATCGATATCACCTAGGAACTTGTTAGAAATGAATATTATTGCCCCTCCCTATTGAATTAGATATTCTAAGGGTGAAGTCCAGGAATCTTTAGCTCTCCAGCTGATGCAATTAAATTTTAAGATCTCTTTAATGTGTGGACAAAAAAGGGGTTCTATGTAAAGTATCCTCACAGAGTGATCTCATCATAAATTCCTAAGTAGGCAATTCATGGTGATTAGTCCCATCCCAGGTATATACTTTTTAGTAAAAGGCTTATCTTTTCCTTAAACCAGGTGTGCATCCAGGTTAACACATCTTTGAAATAAATTATAAGCATTCTGATAAGAATAGTCTTGTTAACTATCCTGTAATTCAACCCCCACCTTTGATCTCTCACCTCCACGTAATCTTCCTTAAATTCCTTCCTTAACTTCAAATGCACAAAAGAAGTTAGAAAAGCTGCAAAACTGTTATCTTCCGGTGTAGACAAGATCTTGCTCTTTGGCATACGGCATCAGTTTGGCTTCAATAAACTTCTGTAGAAATGCTCTGTGGTGTTGGACATTATATTCTTATGTTGACAAAAGGATTGCCTTTGGTTAACAGCTGGCAGACAGCTTAGTTGAAACCTGAGTATCTGGAAGAAACCTAAATGTACTAATGGGAACTTTTTAGAGTTTTAGTCAGATTTAAAATGGTGATTGTCATCATATTAATAATCTATTGACTATTATGTTTCTGTTTCCAGAAGCATACATGGTAGAAACATACGATAGTATTATTATCATTATGCCATTAATTGTAAAAAGTTTAAAATAGATCAGGCCTTGAATGATCTTTCCTTCTAATGACTCAAACTAGCATAGCCCGCTTGAGTCTATTTTGTTCATGAAAATTAGTTGAGTATCTAAGAAATAGGTCATTTTTTTTTCTATAAAGGGCTGGATAGTAAATGTTTGGAGCTTTTCAGACCATATGGTCTCTTGGAACTACTCAACGATGTCATAACACAAATATTTTGTAGATAATGCACAAAACAAATGGGTGTGTTTGTGTTTTAATAAAATTTTACCAAAAACAGAGCATAGCTATTGTTTGTCCACTTTTGTGGACTAAGAACTCTAATAGCAACATTTCCACATAAAAAATGAAACAGGTGGGTAAAGAATTCATTCAAATCATGTAATAAAAGGTAATTTCATTAAATTATTCCCAATCAGAAGTTATGCTCCCTTAATTATGATTTTATTTTTATTTTCCAGGACAGAGAGTCAGAGAGAGGGATAGATAGGGACAGACAGACAGGAATGGAGAGAGATGAGAAGCATCAATCATTAGTTTTTCGTTGCCATTGCGACACCATATTTGTTCACTGATTGCTTTCTCACATGTGCCTTCACCGCGGGCCTTCAGCAGACCTAGCTACCCCTTGCTGGAGCCAGCGACCTTGGTCCAAGCTGGCAAGCTTTTGCTCAAGCCAGATGGACCCGCGCTCAAGCTGGTGAGCTCGGGGTCTCAAACCTGGGTCCTCCACATCCCAGTCCAACACTCTACCCACTGTGCCACAGCCTGGTCAGGCGCTCCCTTAATTATGAAAAACTCATTATAACTAAAAATTCAGTACCATCTCATTATTACATAAATATATTTTTACCCATTACAGTTTATTCAAGATTATCCTGATTTTGTATGACTATTGCGTAAGTGATAGTGTTTACTTTTGCTTAGATCTAAAATTTCCTAAAATTATGTTTTCTGATGTTAAGGCTTTAATTATTTTTCCTCCCTTATAGAAAGAACATTAGGAAACCAATTACAAGGTAAGAACCATCACTAACATTAAAATGTCAGTGAGTGGTTAGTTCACGTTCTTACCAAGTGAACAGCCACAATCACTTCAGATTCTGGCTTCTGCCTGGCGCATACCTGCCAAGCAGTTGAAAAGCACAATTTAAACACACTGTTTTTGGTCTGATTCCTGAGGCAAAGCTCGTACTTCTTTGGTGACATATGTAAGAGCACCTGCAAAATTGGCCTGCACTCCCTATTCGAAATGTGTTTCACCCCATTCATAATGTTTGGTCTGAGCCTCTGGAGTCTAAACCTCATTTTATTGACTTAACATGACATGCAAATAATTTTCAGCCAGACCTTGGCCTGATTTGATCTACTTTGTTCATGAAAATTACTTGATTCTTAAACTAATGTAATTCTCAGGTTCTGTGACCAATTGCTTATCTTGTAGATTTCTGGCATCTAAAGGAAATAAATATCTGGGGATGACTCATGTTAGGCTGTATAATTTCAAAACCAGTTTTATTTAGAGAAGAATTGTAAATTGCCTTTTCATAGGCAATTCAGATAACAATAATGTATGTAAGTGCAAGGTATAAATCAAAAAGTTTGCAAGATTTATATTAAACTGTTATTTGGCCTCAATATGAGTGAACAACAGGGAATGGTGGAGACTTGGACTAACTAAAGGGGGCATATCCTATTTAAAAAAAAATCTTCTCATCAACTGATTAATGACCTTAAGCTACGAAAGTCAAGAATTACCCTCTTTTCCAATTTTTTCATAAATTAATTTTTTGAAACAGGTAGATTTTCTATGTGAAATACCAAGCTTTTAAATGCTGTCCACTGATTCTTGTTTCTTAAAGACTGGGAGGATTGAACACATGCCTCATGGGTTGTCACTTTAAAAACTCAGTTAGAGTTTAACAAGTTATTTCAAATGTTTGAGTTCATATTCTTGATATCCCCAAAGCCAAACAAAAACCAATTTCCTCTAAAGGTTTCATTATTGTTCAACGAATTTTATTTAGCTGGGATCTCCAAATCACATCAAAATATTCACAAGGTGTTGTCTTTCCACCTTTGCTTCTCTATACGCTTGTTTGCTAGCCTATTCATTTACACATTTCTAGTCTCTCATTGCCCAGGCCCAGTTGACATATGCTAATAATAGACTTGTTGGCTGACTCTTCTGTGGTATAGGAGCACAACCATGATTGATTACTATGTTCTGAATAGACTTAGAGTCAAAGCAATAGCATGCAAAGACACTCCATAACCCTCTCTGTCTTCTTCACCCCAAATAGTACATACATAAACGTTATCATACACTCCTCTTCAGCTACCTTGGTGATCTTGACAAGCTGCAACTTTCTGTAATTGCATTTGTTTTTCAACGTTTGCAACAGTTGTGCCCTTGAAATGTGTTTGCTCTTTTGACTTATCAGATAACTTGAAGACTCAGTGCCACTTCTGCAATAAAACCAATACTGATAAGAGCCATTTTGGTCTTTTAAAGGGTTCATATTTCAAGAGACGTTATACTATCAACTGTGATTTATGTGAAATTGTTGTTACTTGTAAAGCAAGCAGTCTCTAAGTTTCTATTTATGCGAAATTTAACCAAAAACGTTATCTCTTATCACCGTGGCCAATTCAAAGGCTAATAATAATAATAAAAAAAAGTGATTCTACAGTGAGCTGCTCATATGGCATTTTCACTTAATCCTAAAATAGCAGTCTGATGCCAAACAAAAGGAACAACAGAGTAACTGAAGCTTGTCAAGATCATCTAGGAGGTTAATTAAAACTAGAAATGGTTCCATGTGAAACTGACTATGAACTAGAACTTAGGAACCCATTACACTTTGCAGATATGACTTATACAGATTAATCCGTCAAGATCAATTCAAGAAAAACAGAGACGTCACCAAAAAACTATGTATGTTGCCATTACAACAAAGTGTAAGGTTAAATACAGACAAACCGGCTTCTTTAATGTTTTATCTTGTCAAACTGCCAGCAAGATTTTATAGGAAGTGTATAAAATTGGTTATTTTGAGTTATTCCAAGACAGCATATAAAATGGCCACAGGCGTGTCATAAGTAATCGTTTGCTATGCACTTTTCTCTGGTAAATACAATGCTGCTCTTTTCATCCTGAAATGGGCAGTACTAAAAATAAATTGCTTGGTTTTTTTTTGAAAAGATGGGAAACAATTTGAAAACAGTTTATAACTTTACTTGAAGATTTTATTATTTTTCAAAGAGCAATTGACCAAAAAATTTGGGGAAAAATATTTTACCAAGAAGCCAGTGGAAAGATAAGAGAGGGAATATATATTATTTATAAAAATGACTGTTAATTAAGAGTGAAAAAAGTTCTTTATCATTCATACATAATGAGAAATCTGAAAAATATAAATATATTTTGAGACTACAATTTATTGCCCATTTCTTCAATGCTGATTTAATCTTCATTAATCTTGTTAAAAAGCATCTTCATCAGTACAATGTACACTTAATCAGAGCTATTTGATACTGATGAAAACAATGAGAAGGTCATTGGCCTTAAAATCATTATAGTAACATGACATTAAATGGCAACCATTCATTAAATGATAGCTCACCATAAGGGCTGCTTTAGCAGTAATTAATCCAGCTTCTCTGCAGATGTTTTATGCTCTGCTACCGTCCCCAAATGCGAGTCCCACCTTTCCATGGTGCCATGTGAGATTTCACCTTTACAACTGCTATCCTTTTACTCCGTTCATGTAGTTTCAAATATTTATTTAGAATTTTGTCTGAGCATAAAGAAAAAATAGCCTGAACCCTATGGTCTATTAATCTTATTCCATAATTACAAACACACAATTTTCCAGAAAATCTTTCCTTCAATATTACATTTCCTCCATATTTCTGTCAACCTTCTGGCATTCTATTGTTTACATGAAAAATCCCAAATCTCTTAGCATTAGTTTTTTTTTTTAAAATGATAAACAAAGTGAAATAATTAATGCTGTTTCTGGCCTATAACAAGCATACAATGAACAATATTTATATGCAAGAGATGATAAGAAACAAAGCAGGAGAGACAGTAGCATACAAATAATGGGAACCATTCTCCATGATATTAAGGACCTTAAATTTGACAAACAGATTTTAATTTAAATACATAATGTTGGTAGCTGAGTATAAGATGCATATGTAGAGGCAGGGGCAGTCAGAAGACTTCTATAATAAAGATGGAGAGAAATGGTATAAATTTCTCTGTTATCAATTATAGTTAAAGAGTAGATAAATTGGGTTTTTAATTCAAAGTCCATTAATGGGCTTCAGAGAATCCCATTATATTTCAGAGACTCTCTGAAATATGTGTGTGTGTATGTATATTATATATGTATATTTATGTTGTGTTATACACATATTACTATACACTCATACCCCTTCTTGGGACAAAAAGTTCATAGCTATCAATAGATTCTCAAAGCGATGGATAAAATTCAAAGTGTTAAGGACTACTAGTATTCAGTGTTTCATGCAACACACTGAGAATGAAACTCTGAGAAACATTGATATTGAATGGGGCAGATAGAGGGGAAAAGGACAAAGAGGAAAACCTGAGAAGTATAAAAAAAACAAACGAAAACTTGGAGATGTACTGCTTCAGAAGAAAATAACAAGGTTTTAGAAAGAGAATGAGCATAATTGAGCACAGTGCAGATGGAAATCTTGAATAGAAAAATTCCTATTGGTATTTATAATTGGAATGCCACTGAGGCCCTTGAAAAAAGCAGTTTTTAAAGAATAGTGATTCACAATCAGGAAAGATACCATTACCTCGGGGCCTTTGAAAATATACGGAGTGTTCTCTGATTGTTGTAACTGCTGAAATTTAAATCACAAGCTTGAGGGATGCTAAACGTTTTAAAAGTGTGAAGCAGTCAGAATAATGAAGAAATGAACATGTAAGCCAAAACAGGGGAATTATTGGCAGTGTAGAAGTAAACACAGTGAGAACAGAATTATTTTCTAAAGCTAAAATGAGAAAGGGAAAATATATTAGACAGCAGCTAGATGTATACTTCCTTTTAAACATGGGAAAGATTTAGGTATCTATAGGAAAAAGCCCATAAGAAGGTGGTATTGATAAACAATATAAGATAAGGCTCTAAAAGAGATTAGTGAACAATGTCAGAAATGGGTAATAAAAATATTTGAAATTAGGCAGGACTTCATCCTATATGACAGAAAAAGAAGTTACCCTTGGTTTTTAAGAAAGGGGAAGAGAGAGATCCTGCCCGATGGCCACAATTTTTTCAACAAAATACAACTGAAATTCAGTGTAGCAGATGCTTCTTAATTTTATTCTATTTACTACAGCAATTTTTTCCCAAAATATCCTTTTCCTATGCATAGTAAATACAATGCTCCATTTTTAGTTTTTAAAGACTTATATCATAGTCATCATGGTCATCATATTTTTATATAGTCAGTCTTTATATTTATTCAACCAATCTATACATTTTTATATACTTGTTTGTTTTTCTGTGCACATACTCTATCCCATACTCTGGCACATGCTAACATATAATGTAGGTGAATTTCCTTTGATGTCTTTCATATAGATGGTACTAAAATAAATATTAAATTAGAAAGAAAGCTGATACGCAGAATTCTTAGCTAAATTTATTTTACCTATCACATATTTTCTAGTGTGATTTCTCTGGGCTAAGAATGTTGTTAAACAATATATAAAGTGGGAAATATCGCTGCATAATTGTAAATAGCTCCTACATCCTGACTCACCAAAGCGGTGTGTATGTGGGTGGGGAATGACAACCAAAGGTCTTAGTGTTCTTTGCATCTCTACCACTTCCCCTGTTGTAGAGCTTTTACACTTTTCTTCTGATTCTACTCAATTTCTTGGGATTATGGAAAGAAGATTACTGATAAGGGCAGGAAAGTGGGGTTGATGTGGCAAGATAATATAAAATAGCAGTGGGTAAACTAGCTAGGTTTCCCCGTCAAAGGCCAAGGTCTATGCAAAGAGGAGACAAAATTAAAATAGGATAAAAAACTACCGCATTCTTCTAGATTATTTTGTTTTTGGTTTCTGTTTGTGCTTCGATGAGTAGAAATGTTTGCAGCCTGAAAAATTGCTGATTGCATAAGATGTCAAACATCTTTTCATATGTTTATTTGCCACCTGTGTATTTTCTTTGAAGTGTCTTTAAATGTCTTTGTCCCATATTTTAATTAGGTTGTGGTTAGTTCAGTTTTAAAACTTATTTTTACATTTGAAATATAAATCTTTTATCTAATGACTTTTGCAATAAATTCTCCCATTCTGTGACTTGTCATCTAATGCCCTTGATACTGTTTTTCATAGAGAAGAAGTTTTAATTATAATAAAGTTCAATTATCAATTATTTCTTTCATGGATCATGCCTTTGTTGTCCTATCTAAAAAGTCATCATCATTCTCAAGGTGGTCTAGATTTCTCCTATGTGTTCTAGGAATTTTATAGTTACTCATTTTATATTTAGGTTATAATTCATTTTGAGTTCGTTTTTGTTTAGGCAGTAAGGTATTTGTCTAGACCCATCTTTTTGGGTGGGGTTGTCTAGTTGTACCAGCACCATTTGTTAAAGAGCTATCTTTGCTCCGTTGTATTGCCTTTGCTTCTCTGTCAGAGACAAATTGCTATATTTATGAGGGTGTAATTCTGGGTTCTCTATTCTATCCCATTGATCTGTCCATTCTTTTGTCAATACCACATTGTCTTAGATACTGTTTTGTAACAAGTCTAAAAGTCCTCCAACGTTGTTCTTCTACAATATTGTGTTGGTTATTCTGAGTTTCTGCCTCTCCATATAAAGCTTAGAAAAAGTTTGTTGATATCCATAATATAACTTGCTAGAATTTAACTGAATTTGCTTGAACCTATAGATTAAGTTGGGTAGAATTGACATGTTGACAGTATTGAGTCTACTTATCCCTAAACATAAAATATCTCTCAATTTATTTAGGTAATCTTTCAATACATTCAGCAGAGTTTTATAGTTTTCCTCATAGAGATCTTATATGTATGTTGTTAGATTCATATCTGTTTCATATTAGGTGTGGTAATGTAAATGTTATTGCATTTTTAATTTAAATTTTTCTTGTGCTTTGTTGTTAGAGAGGAAAGCAATTGACTTTTGTGTATTAACTGTAACCTGCAATCTTCTTATAATTGCTTATTAGTTACAGGAGTTGTCAATTTTTTTGTATGTTCTTTCTTTTTTTGTGTGACAGAGACAGAGAGGGGGACAGAGAGAGGAACAGACACACCGGCAGGAAGAGATGAGAAGTATCAATTCTTCGTTGCGAATTTTTAGTTGTTCATTGATTGCTTTCTCATATGTGCCCTGACCAGGGGCTACAACAGAACAAGTCACCCCTTGCTTTAGCCACTGACCTTGATCTCAATCCAGTGACCTTTAGGCTCAAACCAGTGACCAAAGGGTCATGTCTATGATCTCCTGCTCAGCCAGCAACCCTGCACTCAAACTAGTGAGTTCATGTTCAAGCCAGATGAGCCTCGGCTCAAGCCAGTAACCTCAGGGTTTTGAACCTGGGTTCTCAGGGTCCCAGTCTGGTGCTCTATCCACTGCGCCATAGACAATCAAGTCATCTGTGAATAGAGTTTTATTTTTTCCTTTCTAATCTGTATATTTAATATTTCCTTTTCTTATTATATTAGCAAGGCCTTCTGGTAATGTTAAAAGGAGTGGTGGAGGCCTGGCTGGTTAGCTCAGCTGTAGAGCATAGGCCTGGTATGTGGAAGCCTCAGGTTCGATTCCCAGTCAGGGCACACAGGAGAAGTGATCATCTGCTTCTCCACCCCTTCCCCTATCCTTTCTCTCTCTCTTCTCTTCCTGCAGCCATGGCTTGAATGGTTTGAGCAAGTTGGCCCCTGGGAACTGAGGATGGCTCCATGGCCTCACTTCAGGCACTAAAACAGCTTGGTTGCTGAGCTATGAAGCAACAACCCCAGATGGGAAGGGCATCATCAGGTAGAGGGCTTGCCAGGTGGATCCTGGTCAGGAAACATGTAGGAGTCTGTCGCTCTGCCTCCCCAACTCTCACTTAATAAACAACAACAACCAAAAGGCGTGATGAAAGTGGACTTCTCTGCCTTGTACCTGATCTTAGTGTACAAGCTTTGCATCTGCCACCATTAAGTATGAGATTATCCGTAGGATTTTTCTAGGTAGTATATATCAAGTTGGGAAAGTTCCCCTCTACGTTAGTTTACTGAGAGGTTTTATGAAATGATTATCAGGTTTTCTCAAATGCTTTTTTCTACCTTTATTAATATGATCGTGTAATTTTTCATTTTTAGTCTGTTGATATAATCAATTCTATTGATTGATTTTCAAATGCTGAACTAGCTTTGCATGCCTAGTATAAATCCCACTTGGTCATAGTATATAATTATTTTTATACTTGTTTGGACTTGATTTGTTAAAAATTTGTTGAGAATTTTTACATCTATACTCATCAGAGATATTGATCTGTTGGGTTTTTATAATGTCGTTTTCTGGTTTTGGTGTTAAGAGTCATGCCGGCCTCATAGAATGAATTAGAAAGTATTCTCTTTGCTTCTATCCTCTGAAAGAGATTGCCATCTTAGTTATAGTTTTTTTCAAACAGGTTTATTGAATTATATTTATATACCATAAAATTCACCCATTTAGAGGTACAGTTCAATAATTTCTAGTTCACTTAAAGACTTATCAACCATCTCCATAATCACCATAATCCTTCTTCTTTTTTATTCCATCACTCTACTGTGCAATCTTCTAACTAGCATTAAATTCCTCTCAAATGCAATTGTCCTGTGCAGGACAGATGTACTAGTTTACAGGGCTTTCTTAATAAAATATCACAGAGTGGGTGGCATAAACAACAAAAATGTATTTTTTTCACAATTACAGAAGCTAGAAGTCCAAGATAAAGGTGTTAGAATTGGTTTTTCCTGACATCTCTCTCCTTGTTTGGCTGATGGCCACCTTCTCACTTACTATGTCCTTGCATGGCTATATTTATTCACATGCATCCTGGTGACTCCATCTTTTTCCAAATTTCTTATTATAAAGACACCAGTCAGACTGAATTAGGAAGTACCCTAATAGCCTCATTTTAACTTAATAACCTCTTTAAAAACCCTGTCTCCAAATGTTGTCATACGTGAAATAATAAGGGTTAAGGCTTCTTTTCTTTTGTTTTTTACTTTTTCCAAGTGAGAGGAGGGGAAATAGAGAGACAGACTCCTGCATGCGCCCTGACTGGGATCCACTGAGAAACCCCCATCTTGGGCCAATACTCTGGTCATCTAGGGACATGCTTGCAACTAAGCTATGTTTAACACCTGAGGCTGAGGCTCCACAAAGCCATCCTCAGCATCCAGAGCTAATGCACTTGCATCAAACGAGCCATGACTGTGGGAGGGGAAAAGTGACAGAGAGAGAGATAGAGGGGGGAGGAGTGAAGAAGTAGGTGATTCCTTTTCCCCTATGTCCTGACTGGGAATCAAACACAGGACATCCACACATTAGACCAATGCTCTATCCACTGAGCCACTGGCCAGGGCAGGTTACAGTTTCTTAATATATAAATTTTAGGCAAAACACAATACAGACCATCACAACAGATACTTCCTTTGAATGAAAACCTACCTATTTCCCATTCAGCATGTATAGCGTAGTGTTATCTATCTTTTCCTTTATAGTTTATCTTTTCCTCTTCCAGCTTCTCATATCTGGAATGAAACCTACCCCTAACTGTAGTGCTTTTAATTCTTCGAGTCAATATTGCATTGTTTCGTTATTCTATTCAGAAACTCATCTTTCCTTCAGTTTCCATATTTGTAAGTCAGCAAAAGACCCATACATAGGTTTGGTGATTATGTAGATGAAATAACAAAACCACTATTTTTTTCCTGGGTCTCTGCTATAACTCTCTTCTCAGAGTTTCCATATGCATATTTCTTCTCTTAAGAATTCTCATGTAATTTCTCCTTTAATCTAAGCACAAGGGGAAACTGCTTGGTTACTACCCTCAGATTATCATTGATTATTATAAATTAATACTGCTGAAAACAGAAGAAGTCACTGACCATTTTAAAATTTTCCTCACTTTCTCCCTATACCCATAATTTGTCTCAAGTTGCATAACAAATTTATATATAACTTTTAAAAGAAGAAAATAAACCAGTCTAAAATTTTTCTTATGTAATTTTTACCTTGGAAGTATAGGTTTTACACATGAGTTTCTAAAGACTTGATCCTCATTCCTGTAAAATATGTTTTCTACTATAACGCTTTTATTTTGAGGCCAAGGTCGCTATCCACGGAGTAATAAATTCTTTTTCTTTTAAAAAAATAAAATAGGTACATGCACAAAAATTCTATTTATGTGCCAACATGTCTAGAGTGACTAAAGGAAGCTGTCTCCTAAATTAGAATTATACCTTTCGTTAGTATAATCTAACTTGATTACCATAATTAAGCATAGAACTAACCAAAACACTGTGCCTTAGTAGCAAAGAAACAAGATTTCTTTCCTCTATATCAGCCCTAATTCAACAGTTAAGAAAAAAGGACAACCCTACACATCTATGACAATGATAACTTTTTTAAACAGTGACAAATATTCTTACATGCTGATACAAAGACTGTGTTGTATGATGAGAAAACAAATTCTGAGATGCTCTAAATTAAACTACAGCTGCCCAGAGAGTAAGAGAAAGAGACCAGATAGCTAGTTAATAGCTGTGGGTCAACTAACAGAAGACTGCTCATATTCCTGAATGTATGCTAGAGCTTCCAATCAACCTCCCGGAGTCTAACAGCCAACCAATAGATGCCACCACACTCTTCTGCATAAACTTTCAGGACTGTTGCCTGTTCAAAAACCCACCAAATAATTGTATTTCTTCCTTATAGACTGTGCATCTACCATAGAACTGGCCTCCAGTTCACCTTCTCCTGATCCCCCTTTTATCTAAAGCCAATGTAAATTCTTTAGAAACAACTTAGATCTTTCTTTTCCAAAACATAATGTATAGAAGCATTCATCAACTTCAGGAAGGCAGACATGCTTGTATTTCCCACCAAATTATACTGCTGGTGGTTTAGACTTCTTGCTCCAGGATCTGGTCCTTTTCTGGCTAGCAAAATGGCCCAATAAACCAGCTGTGGAAGTTTCCCATTTAATAGTCATGATGTAAGTGTAGGCTCTTCTACTGGTAAAGAGGCCCCAACCCTTGACCTAGTGAATCTG
Source organism: Rhynchonycteris naso (assembly GCA_037038555.1). Lineage (NCBI taxonomy): Eukaryota > Metazoa > Chordata > Mammalia > Chiroptera > Emballonuridae > Rhynchonycteris > Rhynchonycteris naso. The sequence continues at coordinate 24,601,804 of CM073000.1, forward strand.
GGAAATGAGCAGCTCTCACTTGGGCTACATTTTTTTGGTTCAAGTACACAACCCTATAGGCTGCATTTACATTCAGTTATTAATTTCTCTTACTATCAAAAACATTTGCAAGATAAGATCAACAAAAAGATAATCACATGATTAGATGCACATTATTTCTCAGATTGGTGTCTTCCATGTATTCTTGCTTATGCAGTTGCCTACTCTCATGAGTTTTAGAGATGTGTATTGTGTTACTAAAATTTCCCTAGGAAAATCAAGCTTAGAATTCAAAGATTTTGGATATGATCCAAACTGAAGTAAGCAAGCTTTTTTTTTCTACCTCTTCCCAGAAATACTCTACTAAGCAAATGATCCTCCTTAAATCTGTCAAATAAGGGCAATATGTTTAGTAAGTTAGTATTCTCTTATTTTATAAATCATATTACCAATGTATCTTTTAAAAACAGAAAGAGAAAATACCTCACATCCCATAAATCACTAGTCATTATACACTGCTTAATTTCATTTTGTTCAGTTACATGTGTTTTTTCTTTTAAGATCAAGTTAGGTTGCAACTATGACTCTTTCAGAACATCAAAAATTAAGTTGCTGCTAAAAGGTCTTTTACTGTAATAATATATTAGAAGAAGGCTCTGTAACAACAAAGAACTCAATTCTTAAACTGTAGGAATTGCCAATATTTCTGAGAGAGTTCCCTGGGATCATATGAAAAGTGCAGTGGCTAGAGGGAATGATAACTACAGTCATTAAACCACTTACAGTGTCTGGTTAAAAAGGGTATGCATGTATGTGATAATGCTGGAAGCATTATCTATTTTCTTTACACCAATGGTTCTTTCCTTTCCTTAATACCTGGTATCTAAAGAGGTCAGGTCGCTTGTGACTATGTAATTCATTACAGCAGTGAAAAATCTGCACGTAAAAAAATAACATAAAGCTCTTACCCATTTGGGAACTAGGACCAAATAAATAAGAACAGACATGTTCCACAGATATAGTAAAAATAGTAACTGGAAGCAAGAAAACTGACATTATAAGTATGTTCATGGCATAATGGGTTGAGACATTTTTATGTTTTCATTTACAGAACAGATTGACTTTATAAACTGACTTTGGAAATTATAAAAAAAGGTTCTTTGTAACTGGATCTTTGGTCATATTTTTAAATTGATGATAGCCAATACACAAATAAAACCAAAATCCTGCCATCCTGTTCGAAAACAGTCTAGTCACTCACCTTAGACTAAATCTCTAGCTCTTATTTACCACTATAAAGAACAAGGCCCATAATTTGGACATATATTAGATAATTTACCAAAGCACTTCTCAACTGACCTTTATGAGCTTGACACTCTTCTCGGCACTAAGAATAAAAAGATAAAAGACAGTTTTCCTTCTCAACAAGCCCATCAGTCTTGGAGACAAGATAGTAAATTAACAGAGATTTATAGTGCAATGTAATAAGCATGATGACACAAGTCAGAACAAGGTTCATTATCAGAACTAACACAAGAGAAAAAAATGTAAACCTTCTGAATTCTCAACATTTGCACTCAAAGTTGCTTATTAACCTCACAGCAACAACAGAAAGATCTCTGGATATTCACTTATAACACCTAGAATTCTTCCCATTCATCTCTGCCCTTTGCCTACCTCTTCCTCTTAGTGTGTTAATTTCTGAGTGCTTTAGACCTCTTTCAGATGCTCTGAGGAGCCTTTACTTATTCCAGAGTCTAGGACAGGTGCTGTCTTACATGTTTCCAAACAACTCTGAGGTTCACCTCTCAGGGTCTGTCTCTACTCTCCTGTCATGGTCTCCTTACTTTTCTATTTCCCAAACTAAAACTCCGTCAAGGAAAAGGGAGCATTTAAAACACAAGTTTATAGTATTCCAGCCTAGCATGGTTCACGACACCAGTAATTTGCTCAATACAAAATCAGTTAAATAAGTAAACTTATGGAAAATTATTGTGGTGACTGATATAATACAGATAAAGCACTACACAAATTCAACAAAACACTAATTCTTTTAAAGCCCAAGTATAATACAGTACAGCATGAAAGAAGTTACTGAATAAGTCACAGTAAAAAAAATAAATAACCCCAATTAAAGGTATATAATAAACATGGTGACACAAAGCATCCTTGCACCAGCACTTTCATCCACATAAGCCACCACAGTCAGACAAAGCTGTGTTCCAACCTTTTACATCTAATATATACTAGCAGTAGCTAGCAAACAATCTATCTAACGCAACTAAAATCAATTTTCTCTATGTGTGAACTAAAGTTATAGTTTCTACATGATAAATAGTTTAAAGGATTAAAGGAGATAACAGATGAAAAGCAGTTAGTCTGTGGCTGCAGTGTAGTACAACCTAAATTCATACAAGTCCTTACTTCATTTTAAATCCATGGTAAAAACAGAACACCGGGTGTGTGCATGTGCATGTGTGTGTGTGTCTTAGAAAGTAACTTGGACAAGGGAAAACACTAGCTATGTTAGTCCGGTTCATTTTTGCCATAGTCCAGTCCCATCATTTGGGGAAGCAAATGTTTCTTTTCAGTAATGACCCTGATAATATTTTTGCTGCCACCATGTGGTTGGTGGCAGTTGATACAAATATTTACAAGATTATTTCTAAAAATCATTAGAAACTAGAGCAGTGATGGGCAATCTTTTGAGCTTGGTGTGTCAAAATTCGCCTAAAAAACGAGCATAACACAGGTGGTGTGTCACTTTGAGAAAAACGGCCTAACCGGAAGTCCCAGAACTAGACACTCTGTGCCAGAGTTCTGTTGTTTTGACCTATAGACCTCCGGCACAGAGTGTCTACACTACAGCAAATGTTTTATCCTCGGCTACTGCACCTGGCCGTGCAGGAGCCAGGGATGAAACATCCTTCTTGGCATGCGGCCCCATACTTCTCTGGTATGCAGCCGCGCATCATCAAAAATAGCTATATGTGTCAGTGCTGACATGCATGTCATAGGTTCGTCATCACAGAACTAGAGTATACATTGAGAGTTTACTTAACATGGCCCAGCAATCATGTTAAGTGTTTGATATGCATTATCTCATTTAATTTTTAAAAAAGAAATCAAGAAAATGGAAACCCTGTGAAGCTGGTTCTATCCATATTCCCAACTTAGATTTGGCCATAGATCACTGACTTGGGAAGGACACCATCTTGCCTGCGTCTATGCAACTAGGCAAGTGGTAGAGAGATATTTGAAGTCAGAGTATTCCTATTTCAGTGGCTAAACACCACACCATATGCTTCCCTTATTTTCTAAATTTTCTAAATGATGTTCCACTAAAGATTGAAATCTGAATTATTTAGAAAAATTCTTGATCCAAGTAGACAACTTTCAACGCCTCCAAACACAAAATGCTGGTTCCTCTCTCATCACTTATTTGGATATTTTGCTTCAATGTGTAAGAGGCTTTTCTACGGGAGAATGTTAGTCCTAGGGTCTAGGGCTCATCACTGAAGTCTTTATATGCCCAGAACCCAGTGAACATTTATAAAGGAGGACCTCTGTGCTAATTATTTTAATTAAGAGTTCTGTAAGCAAGGCAGATCTCTATCTTGTTCTTACAGAAGTCTAAAAATCAAAAATAATTCATTATAATTCATGCTTGATCTTAATTAGATCTCAATTCTCCCAGGACATGCTTTCCTTCAGCTTCAGTTTCCATATTTGTAAGTTTTACCCCCTCACCCAGATTTTTACCTGCATCTTTTGTAACAAGGCAGCAGGATAGAGGGAGTGAAGGAACATGTATGGACTCTGGACTCAGACCCTCTAACTCTGGCTTCGCCACACACTATTGATGAAATCCTGAGTTAGTAATTAACTTTCCATAGCACTGGACTCCTCGTCTCTAATTTGGATACAAGAACTTACTATGGCAGAACTTACCTTTTATTATGCAGTCAATAGAAATTACTTTCCCTTCTTTTAGCACAAAAAACAAACTGGATTCACTTACTGTTCCATGAAACCCATCTGTTTCTATACATCACAATCACAGTCCCAGAATTAATCATTTTTATTCTCTTTGGGAATATTCCTGAAATGATGCTTCTTTGAAAAAATAAACAATAGGGCTGCCTTCCAATTTAAGATTTTCTTTGAATGATAATTAGTTTAACGTTTAAATAAGAGAAAATAATTTCTAAGGCTATAAAAAATAAATATTCTGATTAATCCAGAACTGAACAATCTAAGATGAACAATGACACACACCTTGGAGACACAAGTGAACTAAATATACACTGAAGGAGGTTGCAGCAGGATTTTCAAGATGTTGAGTGGTGAACTGCAGTTCCTATTAACACGAGAAGAAAGATGGTCCGCCCATGCTCATGTACACTCACACTCACACATACACCTACAACCTCAAGTCATGCAGCATAAGTAAAAAACACAAGTAGAACTTCAAAACAAAGAATCGGTGCTGGTGTATCATTTCTAATAAAGATGGCATTCATCAAAAGGGCAGTACCTGCAACAAGACATTTTATACAGCAAATATTAATTATATAAGGTAAAACGTAAAGAAGAGGAGAAAAAAATAGTACAAAAGTATACAGCAGCTATTGTAAGTATGTGATCTGGCATCAGAGTGCCTGGGTTTGAGACCTATACTCATATGTTCAGTTATGTGATTAGGCAGTATACTTTTCTTCTCTATGCCTTGATGTCATCTGTGAAAGAGAAATAATACTACTACTTATCAAATGGGGCTTATTTGAGACTTAATTGAGATAACACAAGTAAAACAGACAGTACAGTGCCTGGAACTCAATATGAATTCACTAAATGTTAATTCCTATGCATATTAAAACAAATGAGGTTGAATATCTTCCTCTAAAAAAGGCATTACTTTCTTTATTCAATAATCCACTGACTCTCAAGAAAATTATGTAATTGACATAAAAAACTCTTCTTACATGATAAATGATTAGTCACCTAATCAGGTTATTTTAAAAGTTGATGATGTAGAATTTTTGTAGAAGACTGTCTAAAATATCAGAGATGAGGGGGGAATCCATATTCAAATCCTGAGTAAATTCCTCTCAGTGGTTCATTTATTCCTCTGCCACCTGCTTGCTCCATGGAGATGGCCACCATAAATTGGCACAGGCTGTTCTGTGGCTGTCACTCATACACACATTACTCCTTAGGAATGACTGAGAAGTAACTTGTGCACAATAAGCACCCTCAGGGAACATAACTCAGATCTGAAATATACAAATTAATATCTTTAGCCTGTTACAAGCTCTTTAAATTGCATGTCTGGATTCCATAAACACAGCAGGGGAAAGACACAGGGCTTTGGATCCACCTGATAGCATGTGGCCCATGGGAGGCTCACTGGTGATTATGTATGTGAATGAAGGGCTTGGGGGACGAACTCTGGATTTTGAAACATTATTTCACAGTTTATAGCTTGCTCAATGGGATAAACATTAAACTTCACATTTTAAGGTCATATCTCAAGGATTAGTTTCACTCTCTTCCAAGACTTAAATTCATTACAATGAAGTATGAATGAATTGAACATTAGGGAATAACCTACTTAGTGTTTAAAACAGAACATGACACACAAATTCCAAATCCGAATTTGCTTGTACAAATTTAATGCTGGGCAAATGATGAATGTCCTTAATGCCTGATTATTGTAAAATAAAATCTGGTTAGTAGTGAGAAATATATAAGTATAAAGTCATATATTTGGAGTCCATGCTTATGTCAAATAGGAAAGAGCACTTTGTTTCTGCATTGTGCTGTCACCACTGAGATGACACAAAGCATAAGGCATAGCTCTTGAAAAGGTAAGTATTCAGGTTTTCCGTAGTGACAAACAGCACAGAATGAAAACTAAGCACAATGGCTCCCTCTTTCCAACAGTAAGCATTTGAAGAAAAATGATATCAATATTCATTCCAGCATTTTTTGTCAGTGTTATCTTAAAGCCTGGGGTGAGAACAAGTAAAACAACCGGCGCTTTCTCCTAAGACGGTGTCTCCATTAGGATGTGTTGGGCACATGTGATGTGAGGGACAAGGGTCTGAGAGTAGCCGCTTGACACTCCTTGTTGTCACCTTCTTCTTGTTCTCAAACCCCAATGGAGAAGAACACTCTTCTGCCATTTTTTTAAATACCTGGCATAATTCTTTTTGGTTCTCCGGAACCATAAGTATGCACTAAGGGAGATACTTTTGTCACCACTGGAAGTCTTCCCCCCACCTCCTAGACTCCGGCTAAAGTGTTGATAGAAGATTTTACAGGCAACTCTCACAAAGTGCTCACAGGTATCCTGCTTTGTCATCTCCCCATCCACTTGCTCTGACATCACAGAACCAGCCACTCTTAAGAAGTCTGGGTATTTGGCTTCCTTTTGTCACTAGCAGGACCTATTTTATTGCTGGACTAATCATTTGTATAGTGAAACTAGCTCAACACTTCCTGGACAAGACGAATGGGAGAAATACTCAGAGGACTGATGGGACACAGTATGGCTGTGTGGGAAGTTATAGAGGAAGGTGTAGGAACAAGTGAATGCTAGGTCAGGAAAAATAATCATAGGTATAAGACAAATGTGCTTGGCCTCCAGGGACATGGCAGCACCCAGGTGTTGCTGGGATGCTGTCTGTGTTCTCTGCTGATAATTCCCTCCTCCAGTCCTATTTTCTCCTGCTTTATTTAGTCAGTTGCATTACTTTTTAACCTAGATTTGCACAGAAAAAAAAAAAGAATAAAAAGCCCTAAGGTTTTTTCAGCAAAGTTATTTTAGAGGGCATTTTGCCAGAATACTTCAAGAATATATTGTTTTAATTAAAAATAGCCCTGATTTTTAGACTATCTATTGAAAAAATGAGGAGGGTTCTTACATGCTCTCTTAATCTCTGCTCATTTTCTCTTTGTAGAAGGATTCATTACATTGTGTCCATAAAGACAGTTTCTCTTATCCATTTTAAGAAGTAGAGGAAAGAAATGGAAAAAAATTAGAATTCATAAATTAAGGGGGTCAAAATACATGGGAACAAACAAGATAAAGTAGTGAGTATCACAAATGATGTTGAAGAGAAACCCAACTGAAGGACCGCTGTTTTAAAAGGGCGGAACCACATGTCTTTATTTTATTTAGATTTTGGTCATCCAACCACACAAAGCTTTAAGTTTTGAGGACTAATCATGTCACTAATATACCAAATGATGGAAGCAACTGATGGCCACATTCCAGGAAGAGTAGAACTATTCAGAGCATGCAAGGAGTAGTATGAAGAATTGGATTTAGAGAGTGGAGAAACAGCAAAAGGTATATGAAATAACTCAAGATTCTTTGTGAAGGAGGAGAAATACAGAATTCTGCAAACCAAGCAGAAGGCTTTGACAGAAATATCTGTAGAATATGATGGCAGCCTGTGAGACCGGGTGGCAGCAGAGCAGGAGGGACGCGAATGGACTGGAGTTGTGTGCAGGAGATAAAAAAGCACTAGGTTTGGTGACTGTAAATTCCACCAAGAGTAAAATTTGATACCCAAATTATAGTCACTGAAACAGGGAAGATGATGAGCCACTCACTGAAATAGGAGCAAAAGGGTAAGAACAGATTCCAATACAAAGAAAAGTGTTTTTTTGTTTAGTTTGCTAAGCTTGAGTTGTCCCAATGGACATTCAGGTGATGATGTCAACTAAGTAAAATGACCACACTATTGGACCCATTAATCTAGAGATCAAGAAAAGACATGGGCTGCAGACCCAGATTTGGGAATCATTAGCAAATAGAGGATTCTGAAGTTCGTGACAGCTGATGAAGTGGCAGGATTGGTGTGGAAAAAGATAAGGAACCTGGGACAAGACCACAAAGCATACACCTTCTGCTTCCTATACAGACTATAAGGCCAGTAGGTTTGGCTTTGTTCCTGACATTGCTAAGAATAGTCAAATGTGCATGAATTTTATTTCACTTCACTGTTATTAGTTTTCTTGGATGTGTGAACACTATTCATATCATCTAAAACAATTTTGCTCTTATGATTGTTTTAAAGAGTATAGGATAAACTATTCCCAGATCTGTCTTCCACAGTTTACAAAAATAACAAGAGTTCACATAAATCATTTGCAAGAAGGATGGGAATGGGATTGGGGGAGTGATAGTTTTTGCATAATCTTTTATCTTTGAGAAGACTGGAGAGCTCTGTCCCACTGGCATGTGCTGGGGGTAAAAACCTCATCATAATTTCAGACTACATAACAGGTTATTGTTTTTCTCATACATGTAAAACAGGGTTGCAGCAATTTCTCTGTCTAGTTAAATAACATATTGTTGGGCAGCCAAATTTTGTATGTTAATTTAATGCATTTCCCCATACATTTCCCTGGATCTAGGCAGAAACAAATTTTTACATACTGAAAAATAAAAAGGTTTTTAGTAATGGCATCGATCCAATTATATCTGATAGGTTAGGTACAGAATCACTGTGTAAAGAAGCTTTTTATAATTTCAAACCATCTGTGATGCAAATATAAAAATTAAAACCATGTGATAAATATTTCCCTAGTTCCACTAAACTATGTGCTTTTTTTGTGTGTCTTGTACTCTATATTTTTATCCACCAGGAAATTATATTTTAATAGTCAATTTCAGAGAAAAATTTTGAAGACTACATTAAATCTTATTATAAATCATTTCTTTGAATAGTTCAGTAGACTCAGATTGAACTAAAGCAAGTTGAAATAATGGGATACATGATCAAATGTCAGTAAGCAAGTCAACTTCATGATTAGTATGGAACTACAAACTCAAAATCTATTTCAAAAGTTTAAAATTAGATTCAAACAGGTAACCAAATTATCAAAAATATTCATTAATTTGAGAACTTTTATTTTACTTATTTATTTTTGGATTTTTCCAAAGTTAGAAGCAAGGAGGCAGTCAGACAGACTTCTGCATGTGCCCAACCAGGATCCACCCAGAATGCCCACCAGGGGGCAATGCTCTGCCCATCTGGGGCATTGCTCTGTTGTGGCTAGAGCCATTCTAGCACCTGAGGCGAGTCCATGGAGCTTTTCTTCAGCGCTGGAGCCAACTTTGCTTCAATGGAGCCTTGACAGCAGGAGGGGAAGAGAGAGATAGGAAGGAGAGGGGGAAGGATGGAGAAGCAGATGGGTGCTTCTCTTGTATGCTCTGACTGGGAATCGAACCCGGGACTTCCACAGGCCAGGCCAACGCTCTACCACTGAGCCAACCGGCCAGGGCAAGGACTTTTATTTTTTGAAAATTCAGATGTTTATTTTATCTCAGAAATTACGTTTTCCTCATTAAAAAGAGGCAAGAGGTGAGAATCCATAGATCCTTGTTTTGATCCACTGTATAATAAGTGCATTTCCTCTAACAAAAGTGTCTTGAAAAATTATTCTATATTAATTCAACCAATATTTAGTATTCACCTATTGTGTGTTAGACATTGCTTTAGGTGATTGGGAATTATGACTGATAAAAGACAAGGAGACTGAACATTTTGCAGTTTATATTATAGTGTAGACAAACCACAAAAATAGCAAATAAATAAAGTACAAAATGTTAAAAAATGATACACTCTATGGAAATAAAGAAAAATGAGAGAAAGGTAAAGGGACTGTGAGAATTGGAGTAGAGACAGATGAAGGCATATACAGAAGCAGAGAGATGAGTTAAGAGGCTATCACAGTAATTAAGTAAAAGAAGATAATGATTTAGGCCAGGATAATAGCAGTGGGATGGTGAGAACTATTTAATTCAAGATGTGTTTTTAAGATAAGAATACCAGGGATGCCTGACATATTGGATATGATGTGTAGGAGAAAGAAAAGAGTTAAGAAAGAGTTCACAATTTCTGACCTGACCAAGTGAAAAAAATGATGGTATTGCCAACAACTGAGACAGGTAGACTACAGGTGAAGGGCACATGGGCTAAGAAGAATACTGGTTGAATCTGAGATGGCTAGACATCCATATGGCGATGTCGAGTAGGCAGCTCCATACCTAAGTTTAGGAGAAAAGTCTTGGCTAGAACCATGCCACAGGTGAGATGACAAAACAGTTGTGAGTGTAGATAGAAGAGAGCACCTCAGATAAGCCCTGGGGAACTCCAACATTAAAAAGTTATATGGGCCTAAACAGGCGGTGGCGCAGTGGATAGAGCATCGGGTTAGGATGTGGAGGACCCAGGTTTGAGACCCCGAGGTCGCCAGCTTGAGTGCAGGCTCATCCGGTTTGAGCAAAGCTCGCCAGTTTGGACCCAAGGTCGCTGGCTCCAGCAAGGGGTTACTCATTCTGCTGAAGGCCTGTGGTCAAGGCAATTATGAGGAAGCAATCAATGAACAACTAAGGTGTCGCAATGAAAAACTGATAATTGATGCTTCTCATCTCTCTCCGTTCCTGTCTCTCTGTCCCTATCTGTCCCTCTCTCTGACTCTCTCTCTCTCTCTCTCTCTCTCTGTAAAAAATAAATAATAATAATAAAAGTTATATGGGAGAGGAGAAACCAAGAGAGGAGGATGAAGTGGAATAAATTTGTGATAGAAAATAAAAATAAACTGTGGTTTCTGGAAGCCAAATGAAGACAATGTATCAGTAGCTCAAGTAAGAATATGGTTCAATTGTTTTGAGAAAGTCTTCAGTGATACAGAGGCAGAACCAGGACAAACGGCAACTCTCAGGGCTCAAGATCTTAATTTGATGAGGAAAAAAAAAGAACAACAATGCCTACTCAATATATATTAGACCCAGCTGTTTTATAATACAGTGAACTTTCTTTTTAAGCACTAGCGGTATCATAGAAATGCTGATGAGTGTCACAGATCTAAAATGATTCCTGTATTGGGTAGACTATTAGACCCTATAACTTATGAGATACACTCCAACTAATGAGTCTATTATTTCTGCCTCACTTAACACCAGAGGAGAAATACATCTGCTTTTCCATCTGTGGGCCTTTGCAATCTTAGTAGTCTGCATTCAGAATTATCTTAATGTCTCTTTATAAATAATAAAAAGTGGAATCATAACAATGGTTTAATGCACAGAGGAGAGTCTTTGGTGCAAATAGACCCGAATTTCAATGTTAACACTATCACTGATACATATTGTGACTTTAGGAAATTTCCTTAAATTTTTTTAAGTCTTACTTTTCTTCAGAACTCTCACCAATGTTCTTGAAGAAATAAAACAATAGTGGGTATTCACAGAAACCTTAATTCTCACAGGTAAGGTCCCAGATTTAAGGACTATTTTCTGATATTTTAAAGTTAGTTGTTTCTTCAAACTAAAGTTGTAGACTAAACTCTTAATTTAATCACCATATTTACTCATAAACCAGAAACAGATATTTATGATTTTTTTTAATAAAGACAAAATTTTCATCTGGTTTTTAAGATTTTGAGATGTCATATTTAGAGTTAAATTTTGTACTGGAGGTTTTAAGACGTGATGTGCTTAAATAATAATAATAGCACTATATAATGTAATGAGGAAAAGACAACAGGCTGGATATGAATCCCAAATTGGTCATTTACTAATAATGTGATCTTGCCGAGTCAGCTCCTCTGAGACTCAATTTCTTTTTCTAAAAAACAGAAGGGATAAAATTATTAGAATTTTTGAGGGCAATTAAATGTGTTAATACATGTAAAATAAGTAAAATGTCTGACATGTAAAGAACAGTTAATAGTCTGTAGTTTATGTAGTTTTAATTATTTATGTGGTTTATGTAGTTCTAATTAAACTGTTTATGTAGTTTTCATTATTTGTTCCTCTATTTTGGGGAAAAAAATCTGAATAGAACTAACTTTTTATCTATTTTAAATGTTTTCAATTAGTCCAAATTATTTTTAAAAATCTTTTTATTATTAGAAAAATAACACATTAATAATTCAAATAGCACAAAAGAGCCAGAAATGAAAAAGAACTCTTCCCCTTTACTTATATCTTCTATTTATCTACCTACCTACTTTCCTACTACCTTACATACACACAAGCATATATGTGTGTGTATAATGCTTTTATCCTTCACAGGAAAAAATTATAATATTTTATATTTTCACTTAACAAGCATATGTGTGCAAATATATAATTCTAAAAAAAAAATCAATTGCTTCCCAGTCTGTGCCTTTTTGATTTTCATTGATTTTGCAAAATAGTTCCCCAAAATGCTAAACCTCAATGCTCTGAAAATAGGTTTTGAACTGTATTTCTTTCCAAACCCTAACTACATTATTGGTTGTAAACAAACTTTTTAATATTGTTAGTCTGATAGAGAATAGAAGCATTTTCTATTCATCTTAACTTGCATTTTCCTAGTAAATTAAATTTTGTTTATTTTTTTCTATCTGCTGTCAACAGTACATGTGTGAAAACTGTTTATAGCACTGGCTTCGTGTTTAAAAAAAATGGGGTCCATTATATACAAAGAAAATGACCTTTCTTTCATGTGATTTAAAATATTTCTCAAGTAGTCACACCAGTTTGGCATGTGTTGTGCCTCTTTGAATTTTGGTAATCATCATTTTTGTTTGTATACTAAAGTTTCAGTTTTATGTTGTAAATAATTCAATAACTTACCTATGATTTCAGAAATTTCCATCTTTCTTAGAAATGCTTGGTCTTAATTAAATACTGTTACATAAGTTTCCCATAAATTATTCTAGCACTTTTTCTTTTTTGCATTTTATCTTAGATTTATGTTAGTCTTCCTTTACTTTTGCCCTCAAATGACTCTCTAATTACCTCTCTGACATTTGCTGAATAAATGATTTACTGACATGAATGTAAATATGTATTTATTTTATATGCCCATGTTTATTTCATAAAGAATGGAAAATTGATTTATATTAAATGCCATATTTTATCTAAAAATTCAGTAAATTTTAAACATTACTTTTAAGTATTAAAACGGTCTTGCATCCTTGAAGTAAACAACATTTCAGTATAACTTATTTTGTTTGCAAAGTGCTATTGATATACATTTGGTACTATTGTGTAACATAATTTTTTTAATTATTTATTTATTTATCTATTTATTTATTTATTTATTTTTACAGGGACAGAGAGAGTCAGAGAGAGGGATAGACAGACAGAAACGGAGAGAGGTGAGAAGCATCAATCATTAATTTTTCATTGCCGTTGCAACACCTTAGTTGTTCATTGATTGCTTTCTCACATGTGCCTCGACTGCGGGCCTTCAGCAGACCTCTTGCTGGAGCCAGCGACCTTGAGTCCAAGCTGGTGAGCTTTTGCTCAAGCCAGATGGGCCCACGCTCAAGCTAGGAAACTCGGGCTCTTGAACCTGGGTCTTCCGCATCCCAGTCTGATGCTCTATCCCCTGCGCCACTGCCTGGTAAGGCTGTGTAACATAAATTTTTATTGCACTAAAATATACATAACATAAAAATTTCCATTTTAGTTATTTTTAAATATGCAATTCAGTGTCATTAAGTATATTCACAATGTAGTACAACCACTATCATATCTAATTCCAGAAACTTTTTATCATCCCAAACAGAAAATCTATACCTATTAAATAGTTACTCTCCATTCCTGCCTCTCCAAAGCCCCTGATATTCTCTATTTCACTTTCTGTGTTATGTATTTGCCTATTCTTTTTTTTTTTAGGTGAAAGAAGGGGAAATAGTGAGGCAGACTCCTGCGTGTACCCCCACTGGAACCCACCCAGCCACCCTGTCTGGGGTCGATGTTGTGTATTGATATTTTTTAGCTGCTGAGACTAGATAGTTGCTTTCCCTGTGTGCCCTGATCAGAAACCGAACCCAGGACATCCATACTCCAGGTCAATGCTTCATTCACTGAGTGACGGGCCAGAGCCAAATCTGCCTATTCTATGTACCCTGTATAAGTGGATCAATACAATATCTGTCCTTCTGTGTCTGGCTTATTTTACTTAGCACAATGTTTTCAACGTTCATCCATGTTGTAGTATGTATCCAAATTACATTGCTTTCTAATAATATTCAACTGCACCTAGATGCCATATTTTGTTTATCAGTTCATCTGTTGAGAATATTTGGGTTGTTTCTACATTTTGGCTATTGTGAATAGTGGTGCTATGAATGCTCGTTTACATTTAGTTATATTTTAAAGTTTTTGCATTGCCGTTCATAAAAGTTTTATAGTGTTTTATTTTGGTGATACAATTGTGAGGCCCAAATATTTTTAAGAAAATTATTTATAAAATGATAAAAATATAACTGTCATATAAATTTATTTCAAACATGACTTACATAAAAATAATAAAGTCACATTCATTCAAACTTTTGACATGGATTTAAGTTTGTTTCCAAAAGTTGGCTGTGATCAGGTAATAATTTAGTAATTCAAGTAATGGTAATCCCTTATCTGCATATTTCTAGGGTGGCTGTGGAATAATTTTTATTTCCTGTATCTTTTTTAGAGAGTTAGTTTTCTGTTAATCTCAAGATATTAAGATATACTTACTTAAACTTATGTAGAATTCACTTGCTTCATTCAAAGTAAAAAATAATATAAAAATCCATTTAATTGGTAATGCCAATTGAATAGCATTCTATCACCAGGAGTATAAATCAAGCCCAAATTGGGCCCCTTGTAAGATCAAACACAGGCATGTTCCCCTGTGCTGTGTGCCTCTTGATTTTAAAAGTGGTCTCATGGAAGAAAGTAGAGTTGTTCCTCACAAACTTAAGAATAGAACTGCCATATGACCTAGTAATTTCTACTCAAAAATCTCAAAAATATTGGTACACAAAGACACATACACTCTCATGTTCCTCGCAGCATTATTCACAGTGGTCAAGACATGGATACAATCAGTGTCCCTCGGCAGAAGATTGGATAAAGAAGATGTGATGCATACTATATACAATGGAATACTACTCAGCCATATTGCCATTTATGACAACATGTGTGGACCTTGAGAACATTATACTAAGTGAAATAAGTAAATAAGAAAAAGCTAACAACTGCATGGTTTCACATATAGGTAGGATATAAAAATGAGACTCGTGGACATAGATAAAAGTGGAGTAGTTACCAGAAGAAGGGGGTTGTGAGGGGGGAGGGTAAGAAGGATAAATATAAGGTGATGGAAAATGATTTGACTTTGAGTGAGGGGTATACAACACAATCAACAGTTCAAATGCTATAGAAATGTTTACCTGAAACCTATGCATATTTATTGATTAATGTTACCCCATTAAATTTAATTTTCTAAATAAAATTGTTTAAAAAATCAAATCAAAACAGAAAAGGTGATCTTTCTTCTCTAGTCTCTTAAATACCTCTTTCAAAGCCACTTCTGCAAAACCCAAAGAAATAAAAGCACAGCCATTCGTGCTGTAATGGGTGCAGAGAAATCCACTGAAGGCCCAAGGAATTAAGCAGACAAATGAAGAAACAAGCAAGTAAAGAATGGCAAGATTACAAACAGGGATGTGAGGTGGGAGATCTTTTGCCTCTCAAGGTTTCTTTGAGTAAGGATATGGGTTTGGGCACATTTCAAATGGCATCTGCAATTTAATGATCTTTTCAAGTGTTTTCAGCTTTACAGTTGAAAAAAGTGGCATGACCTGGCAAAACGGAACAAACAGGTTAAAACAGACTGAAGAGCCTCTACAAGTTCTAGAGAACAGAAAAGGACATATTGTTTCAGGAAGTATGAAGACATATTTTGTGAGGATGTACTGAGCCCATAATAAAAGGAGGATGTGACCTGACCAGGCGGTGGTGCAGTGGATAGAGCGTCGGACTGGGATGTGGAAGGGCCCAGTTTTGAGACCCTGAGGTCACCAGTTTGAGGGTGGACTCATCTGGTTTGAGCAAAAAGTTCACCAGCCTAAGTCCAAGGTCACTGCCTCAAGCAAGGGGTTACTCGGTCTGCTGAAGGCCTGCAGTCAAGGCACATATGAGAAAGCAATCAATGAACAACTAAGGTGTCGCAACGAAAAACTGATGATTGATGCTTCTCATCTCCCTCCATTCCTGTCTGTCTGTCCCTAACTATCCCTCTCTCTGACTCTCTCTCTGTCTCTGAAAAAAATAAAATAAAATTAAAGGAGGATGCGGAAAGAACATATATAAATCAGAAGTTGAAACGCATGTGTTGATATGCAATAGAGACAAAATAATTAAGTTCCCAGTTGAAAAAAAAAGATTTAAAATTAATGAGCATTAATTACGAGAAAGTTATCAGAAAAGACAAGTGCTAGACTTAATATCATTGCATATTTCTAAATTTTGCTACAAAACAAGCTTATTTCAGGTATTATTCTACTAGAGAAAATAAAGTCTACAAGTACTTTGGATTTCTTTTTTCTTATAGGAAATGTGAATCTGAATGTCGTTATTTTCTCAATTAAAATTTAAATTTATAGATGAGAGACTATGAAACTGATATAAATAAAACTAAAATCATACTTCTCATCAAATATTTTCTCCCATTCTTTATAAAAAATTAGAAAGTGATGGTCTAATGGTCTCTGTTAGGTAAAGATAAAGTAGATTATAAAGATGCATACTACAGAGTGGCTTTTGGATAACCACATTGCTTAGAAAAATAGATGTTTCCACCTCGGGTTATATTGGCTTTGAAATGTGGTCATAGTTTCCCCAGTTAATAACCCTGGTCTCTATTAACTATCCTTAAATGATTTGATAATTACTTATGAATTAAAAAAAAATAACACCCATTAAGGATTTGGATTTCGGTTTTCATCTTTCAAAGTATAAAAAGGAAACAAGCTGTGTGGGATGACAGGACTGGTTGTGGAGCCTGCTTCCAACCAGGCAGGGAAGGCAGTCCTCTCTGGGAATGAGCAGAGTAGGATGAAATATAGAGCAAGTATGGTGCTTTAGAACATATTTTAGAACTTTAATTTTCTGTATTAATCTACATAAGGAATTGATTTGCAGAGCAGCACAGGGGAACATGCCTGTGTTTGATCTTACAAGGGGCCCAATTTGGGCTTGATTTATACTTCTGGTGATCAACTGCTATAAAAAATTGGCAGTAACTCAAGGAAAGAACTAAAAAGTAGGCCTTGGGGCAAACTTAATTCAGAAAAGGTCTAATGTAGTACAGAAGATTCTGAAGTCAACAGCAAAAAGACATTTTTAAAAGACACTGAGATGCTGAATGGCCCAGGTAGACAAATAGGTTCAAGAGCAAGCAACATGTAAATTCCCCCCAGTTTGTACACCTTCCTGTCCTCTAATACTCTCTCATCTTACCCATGCTCGTGATAGGCACTCCTTCTGCGTGTCTAACGGCAACAAAACATAATACTGCTCTAGTCATTTATGTCTATCTCTGTTTCCAATGAGTTCGCTTATGCTCAGGGTGATTTCTGTCTTAGTGCTCCCAAAATTATTTTCCTATTATAGTGTTTTACTCCTTCCAAGGATTAATGTTATCTTCATTAATGCTACATGCATACCCCAAGCTATGGTGCTATTCTTTCTATGCATAGGTAATGGCTTCACATTAAATCATAAACAATGCTAAATCATAATGCAATCCTTAGAGACATCTTAAACAGCAACTATGCATATTCCCAACACAAAAACAACTTGATATAAGAAGCCATAACCAAGTTTACATGTGCAATTTTATAGACAAAACCAATGAGTTATGGCTATGTTTGCCTGGTAAGGACCTTAAAATTATTTTGATTATAATAAACATACAAGTTAGAGATGTTAATTTTTTTTAAATAAATATATATTGACTATAAAATATAGTATGTGTGGATTTGAGGGAAAAGAGCTAAGGTTAAAGACAATGAGTTTTCTACATGAATCTCTTAGGATTATAGAGGGACGTATTGCCACGTGTTTCCTTTTTGGAGACTTGACTATGAAGACACAATTGTTCTGATTCTAAAACATTTGCAAATGCAAACAGTAGATGTACATGGTCTAGTTTTTTACTAATCTCATTATAAAAATATTAAAATCAAGTAAGAAAAACTTTATTAAAATAATTTAGGGTAAATTTCCCTTATATTAAGTAAATCTAAAGCACGAGACTTATATAAATCATTCCTAATGTAGGACCAGTCTTGTATTTTAAATCTTAAACTTGTTCAAATTCCATGTATTACTCTATTAAGTCAGCAAATTAACTTGAAATTGGAGACTGACTGTAACAAAATCTATCAAAAAGGTCACATAATCAAGTCAGGAGAAGGTCATTTCCTTAAGAATTCTCATAGTTATTTATTGCCCTTTATTGAAAAGGGCTGCATGGCTACCACATTAATTACCACTTCAAACACACAGCAGGCATCAAGGGGAGAGTGGCTCTGAGAGAAGTTGTGAAAATCAGGTCTTTTTCCAATGTACCCCTGAAAGATAATGCACTGTTTATTATAAAAGATTAAACTACAAATACCATAATGCTGTGCTCAGCAGTTCATACTATCTCACCATTGACAGCTCACAAATGTATGTCAACTATGGCTCAAGTTTAGTGATCACATCTTCATTTAACCCCACCAATACTTTTGTGAGAAGCAAGCAAAAATCACTCAGTAGGAGAGAATCACCACTTTTGACATAAAATATGGCTTTCTAACGGTTTATTTTAATTTTATTGTAATAGTATAAAAACAAACAAAAACAAATGTAGGTCAACTTAATAGATGAGTCTGTTCTTTTATTCAGTACGTACTCTTCTTCTGTAAAGAACTCTTGAGTTCTCTTCAGTTCAATAATTAGATGTATAAGATGTACATACTTTTAAAAAATAAAGTGGTTTGACATTCTATACATCAAGTCCAAATGTTAATTTTTCTAACGCATGAACTGTGATTTGATAATATTACATAAAACTATTATTAGAACCTACCCTTTTTCACATTCTTCCTTAATTTACATGAAAAATGAATACAGATATTGAGCATTATTGATCAAGTTAAAACAAGTTCAGGCTCACAAAACTGAACTCTAAAATAAGAGCAATCTTTCTAAGTATCTCCATCTGTATCAAAGATATGTCTTTGAGAAATTCATAATCTCGCAGTTACCTCATCTATAAAATGAAAGTTGTATGTATTCTATGATTTTTAAGGTTAGTACCAGTTTAAGTATCTTGTGACTCTAAAAGGTACAATAATTTGCTAGTGAGACATGTTTATTTTAGTATGAACAGGCAGTTCCGTAGTTTGTTCATCTTCCTGTAAATTATAAAATTAAATCTCACAAAAATTAGATACCACAAAATACTGTTTATAGTCAATAATATTTTGGTACATTTACACAGTAACAGATGACTTATAGAACCAGTGGGATGATCACATTGTAAGATGTAAAAATGTTAAATCACTATGTTGTACACATAAAACTAACATATATAACAAGTATAAGACTCTATTCCCACTATTCTTAATTAAAAATTGAAAAATATTGTTTCAATATTCATCAATATGAATAAAAATAGACTACTGTCATATTCAGCATAAATTCATAAATACTGTCATTTGAAGAGCCAACTGAAATTGAAATGCCTTCTATTACTTGACAACCTAATTTGGTCAAAGATATAAAGCTGCATTTTACTGAGAAGCAGATATTGAGGTTGTCACTGACTTTTCCATGGTCAGAAAATAAAAAAACAAAACTGTTATTCTGAGAATCAGTATCAAGTTATATAATATTTAAATATGATTTAAAGAAAATATTTTATAGGGGATAATTAATCATGTTCCTTAATAAAAGATACTTCTTAATATCCCATATTTCTATATTGCATTACCATGTAAAATTTTTCATGTAATTACTATGACTTCCCTATTTAATATTCATAAAAACATAATTATAAAGTAAATCTAATAAAATCAAATGTGAAACTGTATCTACTAAATGCACCTTTCTTTCAATAGACTGTCTCACCAAAAAAAACCCCAAAAAACTAAAACCAAAAATGTGCATACACAAAAACTTTATTTGAGAGTTAAATTTCATGGTTTGTTGGGCTGCAACAGTTTTATCCCTGTTTGAAATAATTATAAACACAACATTCTAATTAATTATATTTACTAAAATCTATCATAGTAGAAGACAATTGGTAAACTACAGCATTTATTTCTGTAATCTTCGTTATTAGGATAATTACATGGTCCTTGCTTCAGATTCACTCTTCAGAAAGTAAATTACCAGCTTGAATATTTCAGTTCCCATTGTTAGCTTAATACATTAAAAAATAAATAAATAACCTCTCTTTACCCATTTGAATCTCACAAATATTACTAATAAAATCATGCCATTGAAAGCTGTGTTTTACCTGACCTGTGGTAGCACAGTGGGTAAAGCGTTGAACTTCAACACTGAGGTTGCCAGGTTCAAAACTCTGGGCTTGCTCAGTCAAGGTTCATCTAGGAAGCAACTAAGTTGAGTAGGTGCTTCCCACTTCTCCCCTCTCTTTCTTACTCTCCCTCTTTCTCTCTCTACTTCCCTTTCTCCAAAAATCAATATATAAAATCTAAAAAAAAAGAAAGCTATGTTTTATAATCCTGATTCTAATGATATAAATCTCATATGATTAAATGTCTAGTAAAAAAGTAGTTTGAAGAGAATATTATTATAATTATTTTTATTTTTATGTAGCCTCCTGACTACAGAAGACTGATGATAATAACTTAAGGTTTAATAAATACTATATTGCTTTCTTAGATATAATAATTACCTACTGATTGCCTAATATTATATATTTAATATTTTATATTCTATTCCCTTTTATAATAAGAATGTACATTTTAACACGAACCAAAACATAATAAAGTGAATGTGCATACTGAACAAATATTGAATCATTTACATGTTAAATAAATGATTATCTATGCTTTCCACATATACAGAAAATGCTATAGCCTTCAGTTAAAAATTACTATCATCATTATATTTTAAAAAGTTTTCCTTCCTCTGTATCAGTATCATCTATTTGCATATACTAACTTTAAATATTTATTTTATAAAATTCAATGAATAATATATTGAGTCTTATTTTTATCATTTCTTTCCTGAATTCTATGAGAACAAAGCATAGAATGTAGTACCTTTGGATATTGTTTCACAGGAATCAATACCCTTTCTGAGAGCTTTATGTTTTTGTTGCTGATGACATCAAGATACTTCTTTTCTTCATCTTCCTTTTTTCCATCGGAACCTTGAAATTTTTCAATTTCTGGGGGAAAAAAGTCACAAGAAAAAAACCAATAAGTTAAAAGTCATCATGAATATGCTGATTGTTATTACTTCCCTTCTTAAGATTTTGAAGAATCATGATAAAAGGACTGAAACAGCACTTTGTTAACAGCTGCATGAATGTGGCTACTGATGTAAGATGACCTCTGTCAATTAAAAAGAAAAAGTGGTAATTGAAGATGAGACTGTCTTCTGTGAAACAAATGATGCATTTAATTAATTTTTAACATCTTCAAACCATATACAAGGAAGAATATGTCCTTGAACTATTTAAAATATCTAAGTAAAGACAACTTTTCTAGGAACAATGAGTAGAATAAAATATACTTTGAGGTTATATGCTTTATTTTTATTGAGAATATATAATTCTGACTAAAATATAATTGAAAATAGTCATCATTCATTATCTAAGATAGGGTAGTAAAGATTTTATATTTAAACCAAACTTAAAGGCAATTAAAAAGTAGGTCTTAGAAAAGTCATAAAAATGATTAAACATCTAAATACTATCATGCACATTCATCAACATGAGTTATCTGCCTGCATGTTTAATAGGAATAACTAATATTGCTGTCTGAGAATTTCCCCAAAATGGGTATTTTTGAGCAACTGTATACTACTTACATATATTTTTTTCTTTTTAAAATTATTTATCCCACAAAACTTTCAACCTCTACTATGGGTACTGCAGGTTAAACAGAAAACAATAAAATGTGACTTCTTTTATGGAATCTATGTTCTAATAGAGAAAATGAGCAATTAAAAAAATACATGTGTACCTACGTATTTATGTGTGGAGTTAAAGAATCAATAAAATAAAGCTAATAAAAAAAAGGAAAGCTGAGTCAAGGAGTAGGTTTGTATGGTGGATATGAAGGCAGAACCCTGAGTAATGAAAATGATCAAGTCATGGGAGATTAAGAAATCAAGTTGTATATAGTCTGATAGAGAAACAGTTTGACTTCCTCTGAGGTGTGACAGGTGATTTATAGGACAGATCATGTACGACTTTGTAGACAAGTGACATTTTCTGCTTTATATTGTGAACCTCATGAGAAGCTGGGTAATTCTGCTAAAGATAACCCCTGATGTAATATGCAAAACCAATCTTAGCAGAGAGCAAGCAAACAAGAAAACCAACTTGTATTTGTCTAGCGGAGAAATGGTGCTGACAAGTTTTAACAAGGCAGAAGTGAAATGGTAAGAAGAATGTATGTAGGTAGAGTCACTTTATGGAATGCACTGTGTAAAATCAATTCCTTGAAGAAATAGTAATTTCCCTTATCTCTTTTATGGTTATTGGACAGTTATTATTACCATAAAGTCAACTATAAACATTTCTTTTCTCCTTGCTCTTGGCCTATTGTACTATTTAAAAGCATTTTGTAAATTAAGATACAATGTGTCAGCTTTTTTTAGTTTTGTAGAGATGTAACAACATCCTGTTTCTGTTACTTTAGAGCCTGAAAAGTAATGATAGTTATTAGATACCAAAATTATTATTTCATATTCATTTATATTGCATTTTTAACAATTGCTTCTTAAAGATCAAACTACTTCTGTAGGTAGGAGAAATACTACATTGCATCTAACAGCTTTGTTCTTTGTTATTTTATTTTTAATTAGCATCTTTCCCAAAATGATGTCACATAGCCTATATAAAATCCCTTTAACATTCCAGGTAGTACTCTTAGAGCATATTATTTGTTTGATCCATATGGGCTTAAAAAATGTTTTTTGAAGTAAGTTTACATTGCTTACCAGATAATGCCTGAATGAATACCACATTGCATAGTTTGTATAAAGTCATCATAACCTTTTTTTTTAATTTAAGTTATATGCTATAATCTTCCTAAAGACAATTATCTTAAACTGAGCTGTCTGTAAAGAAGCTATTTATAACATGTCTATAATTTTTACTTACTATGCTGGTATCAGATACTTACTTTTGTACTCCAGAGTACTAATAAGTCACATTGACTGCCCTTTTAAACCAAAAAGCACTCTCTAAGACTTTCAATCTATTATATAATTATTACGTACAGAACTCTGACAACTGCAAAGAAAGAATATTCATTATGTCCTCTGACACTGACAATAAACCTTTGATCACCGTCCTTTGGGTACATGCACCTATGCAGTATTGTTCTTCTAGCCTGCGGAGGTCATTGTAATATAGGACACACTGAAAAAGCCAGCTCAATTCCAATCTATTAAATGTACAGTTCCCCCTTGTCACTCTGTCATAAAAATAAATTGAATTTGTCTGATAATATTTGCTCTCTACAAAACTACTACCTTAGGCATTTTTAGATGTTTTCAATTTGATCAATTGATGATTAATTCCAATAAGTACTCCATCAAGAAATAGAGCTGAATGAAATAACATTTCATTGCTGTTTTCCCATTGATTTCAACTATTTCCTTTTAAAATATTTTATATATCTTTTGCCCTACAATGATTTCAGGGAGTTGTCTTGGCTTCTTTTACATGTCTAACTATGTGATTGCATCTGTCAGTGACACTGTCACAGAACAGGAAATGCCAAACTTTCCTAGCTTTAAAACCAGGGAAAACAATGTATGTAGCACTTTCATTTTTAGATATCTATTGTAATTTTTTTTTCATTTCATTATTGATGTATACTCATCGAGGAGCAGTTAGACAATATAGGTAGGTATCCATATAAATTGCAAAGCATCTATTATCACTCAGCAATAACTGAATAGTCTTGTGTAGAAGCATTAAATCATTTTTTTTTTTTACAGGGACAGACAGAGAGAGAGTCAGCGAGAGGGATAGACAGGGACAGACAGACAGACAGGAACGGAGAGAGGTGAGAAGCATCAATCATTAGATTTTCGTTGCGACACCATAGTTGTTCATTGACTGCTTTCTTACACATGCCTTGACTGCAGGCCTTCAGAAGACCTAGCCACCCCTTGCCGGAGCCAGCGACTTTGGGTTCAAGCTGGCAAGCTTTTGTTCTAGCCAGATGGGCCCCGCGCTCAAGCTGGCGACCTCGGGGTCTCGAACCTGGGTCTTCCACATCTCAGTCCGATGCTCTAACCATTGCGCCACCGCCTGGTCAGGCAAGCATTAAATCATTTTATATACTTGTTTATGAAGTTTATTTAAGTTTAGCTGCTATAGTATTGGGAAAACATATTCAATATATTAAGGCAGGACAAATTTTTTGAGACATGTTAAGCTAAACAGATTTTTCTAGACAGGTATTTTCACCAGCTAAGCCACTGAAGCCCTAGTGGGTTGTAGTATCTTCTGTTTCCCTTTCACTGTTGGTTGGTTAATGCATATATTTATCCAAGAATTTAACTTAGCATTCACTAACGAATTTTTAGTGGTTATTGCCATAGTACTAGGATTACGTAGAGATTACAACACAGCAGAGTCAACCTTTGGTCATGTTGGCCATTCATCTTGCACCACTTCACCCATCAGCGTCAGTTAGACGAAAGCTTTGTGAAAAGCTATTTTTGTGGTGGTGGTGGTGATAAAAACACATAACTTTCTTGACTATCTTAATCATTTTTCAAATTTTAAGCCTATTTTTATTCTCAAAATAAGAAATCACTCCTAAAGTAAAATTCTAAACATGGTTTTTAGAAAAAACACAGAAAGCCTATAACACAACCCAACAAGGCTATCCAAACTCCAATTTATGAATGATTTTTAAAAGAGACAATAAAGACCATATGCTGTATGAGGGGGGAAGCCAAAGGTACCTAGGTAACAATAAGCACTTCAGGATCTTAGAAAACAATAAAAATCTCCTTTTATGAAGGTAAAGACCTCTCCTGAGAAGGGAAACTGTTTCAAGAAAACTCCTAACAGAGTATAAAGTGAGGACATTACCCTAGCTCAGGAGTCCCCAAACTTTTTACACAGGGGCCAGTTTACTGTCCCTCAGACCGTTGGAGGGCCAAACTAAAAAAAAAAAATAGGAACAAAGCCCTATGCACACTGCACATATCTTATTTTAAAGGAAAAAAAAAACAAAACAGGGACAAATACAATATTTAAAATGAAGACCAAGTAAATTTAAATCAACAGACTGAACAGTATTTCAATAGGAACTATGGGTATGGATGCATCCTGTGCTCCTCTCACTGACCATCAATGAAAGAGGTGCCCCTTCCAGAAGTGCGGCGGGGGTGGATAAATGGTCTCAGTGGGCTGCATGCGGCCTGCGGGGCCATAGTTTGTGGACCCCTGCCCTAGCTGAACAGACTATTCTGATAACAGCCTCCCAAAAGTACAAGAAACTTTCTCATTTAAATAGTAACCAGAGAAACAGATTATGTTATACCTCAAACAAGTAAATTACAAGAAAACAAAAAAGAAAAATGAACTAAATAATATATTGGCAGAAAAATTAAAGCAGAGGGGAAACATATGATAAAAAAGCAGAAAGGCACTAAAATATAATACTGAAATG
The DNA here is from genome assembly GCA_037038555.1 of Rhynchonycteris naso. Lineage (NCBI taxonomy): Eukaryota > Metazoa > Chordata > Mammalia > Chiroptera > Emballonuridae > Rhynchonycteris > Rhynchonycteris naso. The sequence goes on from CM073000.1 coordinate 24,627,517, forward strand.
AGAAAACATAAAGTAACGAAATTATGAAGCAATGATAAAAGTATATTTATAAAATAGAAAAGGGTTGTATAAAAAGCAATTAAATTGGAGAACCATGTAAAAAGAGCTGTCAGAACATAGGAACAAAACAGAATGTATTTTATAAATTAAGAACCAACTAGAAGAATCAAGACTGAATATATAAAAAAACAAAAATAGAAACAGAGAAAAGAATAAATAACTATTATCAAATCAAAGAACTATTATCATTATAAAACAGTTTTCAGGAAAAATAAAGACATATAGAAGACAGGAAAAGAAGGCAAGATATGTATAATTGGAGCTCCTAGAAGATAAAAACTAAAACAGCAAAACATAAAAAAACATTAAAAATTATAATTGAAAAAACTGTTTCATAATAGAACCATATGATACAGTGACATGAACTGAGAAGTATGATTAGCTCTATGTTCTGATATGAGGAAGAGAAAGAGGCAGAGGGAGGAAGAGAGAGAAGAAGAGAGAGAGAACTTAGATTGAGAGGTGCAAATAATAATATAAGATTCAATAGGTTAGAAGTAACTGATACAAGATAATTAGTTCCAGACAGTGGTCAAACTCAGGCTATAGAATATGAGCTGCACATGTCTTTCTTGTTTTTACAACTGAAAATTAGAGAAAGAACTCTTGATTTGTTGTGAGAATTAAGTGAGTTAATATAACAAGGTGCTTAGAAAAGTGGTCAAACCATTGCTTCATTTTTATTCTCAATATTACAATATTAAACTTATAAAAACAAAGCAACCTTTGAACTAGAGTTGTAAGGCAAAGTATCAATGAAGAGGGAGTCATTAACTGATTCTTAGGTTAAGAATGCACTATAGAGAAGTAGGGATTGTAACTGGCTGGACTGAGAAATATACTTTATAATTCCTATATATCTAGAAGGGCTCTTCATTTTGCTTATAATTTTAAGTACTTTAAAAATATCTGTCCTATATTGTAATATAGTATATTCTATAAAATACAGAATAAATTAGCACCAAGTTGTTTAAAGTTTGGATTAAACTCATTATAAAAATAGAAGTAAAATTTCAGTAAAAAATATTCTATTTAAATTTGTGAATCTATACCTTCATATTCAAGTTACTTTCCTCACACATGTGATTTCCCCTGCAGTCATAATTCATGTTTCCTAAATTAGGTGTGTTGAATAATGACGGTCTTCTATAGGCTTCTACCTAGTATTTTTCTGACCTCAAGGACACAGATGGCTTAAGATTTTAGAATCATTAATAGATATAAAATTGATGTTTTAGGCTGTGCCTCCATATTAAAGCTTTACACAAGTTATTTTATTGTGATTACATTTATTTTTGCAATTGGCAATTATAGAGGCTCACATTTTAAAATATAAATAAAATTAACTTTACACAAACATACACTCACAATTATCTGGTTCCATGGGAATTTAACAAACACATATTTTTATCTTAAAATAAAATTTACATATTTCAAAAAATCATCCTGAAATAAATACTTATTTACATGATTTAGGGACTTTACGATGTATGTCAGTTGTTCTATCATGCTAATCATGAAAATAATGACTTTATTCTTTCCTTAATTCAATAAATACTACTGAATCAGACTCTACTTGATATGTGACAGATTAAATACAGTAGAGAAATAATTAAAGAGACGGAATAATGAAGAAATTTAATTTACATGACTGAGGTTGAAGAATCAATAATAACCAGACTTAGGATAAATTTCAGAGGTAAGACAACCAATCCTAACTATGGACAGGCAGTGAAGGAGGGAAGAAGAGAACAGGATAGGCTGAGTAAATGGTCCTAGTACTAAGGTTGATGCTGTGGCTATTTCTGTGTTTGTTTGTGTGAGTGAATGATTAGACTATTCATTTGAGCATGTTTTTCAGTTTTGCAATTAATTGTTGCTAATTTAATTTTTTCTTAGTCATTTTCAGTTAGCATCTATCCTGGTGGCACTATATCATTTTGAGGTACACTAATTTATCTACCAAGAAATCATACAGCTAAACTTTTTAGAACTATATACTAACTATGTTCTTAGCCAAGCAAATTATATAGAGTTCTTTATGTTTAATTTCTTCATGGAGAGTGAAATACATGCTCTTCCAGGTACTGATAATTCTAAAATTTATATAAGTAGGAAAAAACTTAAAATATGTATAAACATAACCACTAGTTGAGGTAATTTTTAAAGAAGCAAGATACTAATTACCAAGGAGAGTTTAAAAGTAATTTTCAATGCAATATGAGACAAAAGAATATTCACTTGCAAGTGAAATTGTCTAAGAAGGAAACAAGTTATTGTTAATAAAATGGAAATGACCTTTAAAAATAACAATGGAAAGTTATACTAGTATTGAGTTGTTTTGAAATTTATGCTTTTCTAAAATCAAAAGTCAATACAAAGTTGTATAAATTTCTTTTATTTGTAAACATTTTCAGAAGAGATTTTAAAATACAAATGATGTTCAACTGCCTGGTATTAGAACTCCTTATTATAAATGGAGCATGAACAACTTATATTTACATAATATAACTGATCAAAGGTAATTCTTGTTCCACCTTTAAATTATACTCTTCTAGTTTCTAAGTAAAAATGTTTTCTGCTCTTAGTATTTGAATACAGAGCCAAACCTTCCATGATTATTGTTAATAGAGAGTACAAAATAGTAAAATAATTTACATCTTCTTTTCAAGATGCCTATATGAAATTTCAGAGATTAGTATAATATAATAAGCATGATTCTAGCATTTCTAAATCCAGAATAAATGAGCAAATATAAGTAACAACTATTTGCAATGCAACATAAACCTAATGTTTATAAAAAATACCTGAGGAAATGATTTAACACAAATTTTACTTCACTGATATTGACCAGAAAGATAAACAATTATAAATACATTTGTTTTCTGTTTTTTTCTTTTTTTAATTTAAGTGAGAGGAGGGAAGATAGACTACTGTGTGTACCTTGACTAGGATCCACCAGGTATACCTGTATAGGGCTGGTGCTCTGCCTATCTGAGATTATGCATGCAACTAAGCTATTTTTAGTGCCTGAGGCAGAGGCTCAGGGAAATGCCATAAAACCAATCAATCCATGGTTGCAGGAGAAGAAGAAAGAGAAAGAGAAAGAGAGAGAGAGAGAGAGAGAGAGATAAGGGGGATTGGGAAGGGTGGAGTAGTAGATGGTCGTTTCTTCTATGTGCCCTATGTTTCACTTGCAAGTGAAATTGAAATCAAACCTGGGACTTCCACATGCTTGGTCGATTTTCTACCACTGAGCCAAACAGCCAGGACATACTTCTAAATTTATTTCTTTCTTTCTTTTTTAATTGTTCTTATTTTTAGTGATAGGACTGGAACAGTGGTTCTTAACCTTTTTTGAGGTACCGAACCCACCAGTTTCATATGTGCATTCACCAAACCCTTCTTTAGTGATAAATAAAATATGATATTTTTTTCCAAATTCAAGACATAGGTATATGTTTTTTTATTGGTGCACAAAATGAGCCGTGAATGAACATCACCTTGCTCAAAGAACAAAACCAACAAAGTGCATGAACTCACAACAAATTACGGTATTACTTTATTCTGGCCTCCACGGTAGAGTCTTCTCTGAACCCCTGAGACCGACTCATCAAACCCCTAGGGTTCGATAGAACCCAGGTTAAGAACCACAGGACTGGAAGCAGAGACAGATTCCTGCATACTTCCCAACCGAGATACACCCAGTAAACCCACTAGGGGGCGATGCTCTGCCCATCAGGGCCCTTACTCTGTTGCTTAGCAATGGAGACATTTTTCTTTTTAATTCCTGAGGTGGAGGCCAAAGAGCCATCCTTAGTACTCAATGCCAACTCGCTTGAACTGAGCCATGGCTGCAAGAGGGAAATAGAGATAGAGATAGAGAGAAGGGGGAGGAATGGAGAAGTAGATAGTTGCTTCTCCTATGTGCCCTGACTGGGAATCATACCTGAACAGACACACGTCAGCCAATACTCTACCACTGAACCAACCAGCCAGGACATCACACTTCTGAATTTCGATCTAAAATAATGGGTGAAGAAACATCAAAGGTACTTTTATACATACATACACACACACACACACACACACACACATATGTATATATATTATTTATATCTCACATGTATATTTTAGCATTACAACCCTATGGAGTCAGTAAACAATTATCCCAGTTTTCAAATAAATAAACAGGAGTTTGTAGAGCTAATGCAAGGTAGGGTTTATTGCAGAATGGAATGAAAGTTTAATGAAAAGGGAAGAATTAACAATGTCTCTCAGGTTTCTGTCTTGGGTGGGCAGGTGAAAAGCAGCAGCATTTATATTCATGAAAATGACCAGCAGAAGAAAAGGCTTGGCAGAGAAAACTAGAAGTTATGTTTGTGTAATATTTAGGTGATATCTAAGTGGAAATGTATAATAGGGAGTTAGGCATATAAATTCTGGAATCCAGAAAAAAGTTTGGGGTTTCACTTGTATATTTCTGAGTCATTAGCACATGGTTGATGCTCAAATCCAGAGCTGTGTTTTGTGATTGAAAACTAAGCCCAGTGAATAGGAAAATGAGAATGAGGATTTAACAGATTAAGTTAGAAGGGACAACCAGTGACAAGAAAGACAACCAAAAGAACATAGATATCAAAATTCAAGTACAAAAGGTGTCTTAAGAATGGTCAAAAACTTGATTGACTCATCCTGATGAGAAGCTTAGTAGTGAAAACTGAATTTTGACCATTGGATTTGGCAAGACAACAGATGTTGGTGTCTGTCTAAGAATGAATTCAGTGACTTGTTGGAGCAGATTTATGAGAGAATAGGTGGAGAAGATGTGTATTCAGTGAATATGAACCTTCCCTCTACAGCTATTCTAGTTCATTGCCTTTGTTAACCCTGTTCTAACCTCGAGACCTATCCTAATTGCAGCTCCTTTAATCTGATAACATTTCCCCTTTCCTTCTATCCTAGGACCACAACTAAGCATATTTTGAGTTAAAGTCATCCATTCTCCTAATCAGCATCTACCATTTTTCATCTTTTCAGACACCAAGCCTAAACTACCTTTCTGAGTTTTAAATCTCTTCAATGTCCACTCAAAAATGTCCAAGACATGAAGCTCATATACTTCAAAGTGTACTCATCTTAACTCTAAAGCTTATCCTCTCCTTGAATTCCTTTCCACCACAATGTTCCTAGTCACCCCAAAACAAGAACACAAATCTTAATCATTTACATATTAGTACTCGCTGGTCCTCAAGATTCTATGTGTAGTAAACAGCAGTCCTCCAATTCTGTTGATCCTATCTCTGAAATGCCTTGCAAATCCAGCATCTCCACTCTGGGTGCTCTGCTCCGACCCCCCTCCCCTTTGCCATCATTGTCACCTACAGCATCATTTTCACCAATAGTTTCCCTGAAGACCCGGTACAACTTATCTTTCACATCCAAGCTATCTTTGTAAAACACAGATTTGAGCATTACACATTTCCCTTTGCTACTGGAATATGGCATCTGTTATTTTGTTCACTCCCTGGCTGTACCCAGCATTCAAATTTTCTTTGTTGAATGAATGAGTGTCACTACTCTCACATTTACCTGCTTCTTACTGCCTGAAGGTGAAATTCTTGATTTCATTCCTGCCACTAAGAAATGATCAACCATTCCTTTACTATGTCTTGTCACATTCTAGTTTATTTCTTGACATCCGGAGGAAAACACTGTGTTCTATGCTCTCTCACACATACCCTAAAGCAAACCATAACCTTTCAAAGTCTCCTGGCTTTGGCTTATGATCTTTTCTCCTGGCTCTGACCAATGAAGGATCACCCTTTCTTTAGTGAAAGCCCAACTCGTTTTGCATAATTACCCCAACCCAGGTCTCCATTAGTACTTTGTACCTTTAAAATTCAGCACTTTTATCATTTGGCAATGTGCCATTTACAAGTGTTTTCCCATTCAACTGTGACCTCCTTGAAGTCAGAAACCATATCACACTTATTATCTTTATACTCCAAACCCTTATTACAATGGATACCTTTCACATATAAACTCACAATCAGGCCTCGTCAGACTGTTGAGCTTTGCTAAGGCTGTCTCTTGATTTTTAATTAAAAGTTTTTTTTCATAAAATATATGTGATTTTCAGTAAAATGAATTCTAGATTGTTGTTTACATGGGAAAACATATACTTATTTTCACAAGACACAATAGTACATTTTAAAGTTCATATGTATTTCCACAAAATGCAATAAAACAGCATTACAGCCTGACCAGGCGGTGGCACAGTGGATAGAGCGTGGGACTGGGATGCAGAGGACCCAGGTTCGAGACCCCGAGCTCGCCAGCTTGAGTGCGGGCCCATCTGGCTTGAGCAAAAAGCTCGCCAGCTTGGATCCAAGGTCGCTGGCTCCAGCAAGGGGTTGCTCAGTCTGCTGAAGGCCCGTGGTCAAGGCATATGTAAGAAAGCAATCAATGAACAACTATGATGTCACATCGGCAATGAGAAACTAATGATTGATGCCTCTCACCTCTCTCTGTTTCTGTCTGTCTGTCCCTATCTATCCCTCTCTCTTACTCTCTCTCTCTCTGTCCCTGTAAAAAAAATAATAATAATAAATATATAAAACAGCATTACAACCTGGAGTAGTATAAAGCTCATGTATATGTTTTGAAAAACCTAAGAAAAATGGGTGTGATCTCTAAAAGAGGCAGTAAGCATTTAAAATAATTTTTTTACAACATTATTGTTTAGTGTTTATTCAGTAGTATTTTTAGCATTTTAAAACCAAATATCTCTTATTACTTATATGTTAAAGTTTAAATGTGATTTTGGTTATATTTTAGAAATTTAATTGAACCTTTTGAGTTGATATGTCATGCATTATAATTTTTTCCATATAAAAGGTTAGAAAATAAGCTCTCAACATTTTTATTTAATATATTTGATTTTTAAAAATGAATTACTAATGTTAAGTGGGAGCACTCTGTAGTCATTACTAATTTATTTCTGATTTTCTCATATTCATATTCAACTATATTTATTTCCAGAGAATGAAAAGAACATATGTCCTTTATGGGGGGAAATGAGAGACTTTATTTTTGCCAGAGATATCGTGAAATACACAATCATCATAAAAAGAAAACAACATTTAAAACAGCAGCACCTCAAGTTTCATTGGCGGGGTTCAAACTAAAAGACCTTTTCTTGCACCTACTTTTACTTGTGATAATTACCTAAATCAGCCTAAATCAGCATTTATTCCCCATTTATACTAATTTTATAGAAATACTACACTTAGATGCACTTGAATTTGTATTAATTTATTTTCAAGATGTTCAAAAGCTTAATTGCGTTAGGCATTCCTTGTGTTTAAAAGTCAGTACTCTGGACTTGAGTAAAGATGAGCTATTAGTCATTGGAGATAAAAATCCCAAATATGTCAATAGTGGAAGGTATTTAAATAGAACCAAGTATGATCTGCTTCACATTCACAATGCTCCAGGGCACACTTTTTTGTTCATTCAACACTTTCACTCACTAACAAATGTGAAGAGTGTCAATGAGTAAGCCAGGGGTCTCCAAATTTTTTACACAGGGGGGCAGTTCACTGTCCCTCAGACCGTTGGAGGGTTGGACTATAAAAATAACTATGAACAAATACCTATGTACACTACACATATGCACACGAGTCACATGACAACTTCCGGAGCTGTGATACGTGCGTCCTGTGTCACCGGAAGTAATACTGTACGTGAGCGAAGCCGCGTTTTGCAGCGCCGCCACATGCAGTACTCCAGGAGTACAGGATGCAGATGCATCCTGTGCTCCTCTCACTGACCACCAATGAAAGAGGTGCCCCTTCCAGAAGTGTGGCAGGGCTAGATAAATGGCCTTAGGGGGCCGCATGCAGCCCGCCGGCCATAGTTTGGGGACCCCTGGTGTAAGACATTGGGAGAAAGACGAAAAATGAGTAACACATTGTCTTCAGTTGTTCATTATCTAGTAACCAGTATTTGCAAGTATTGTATAATAGCCCTTATTTTATGGTTGTTCATATCACTCCTAATTCCTTATCTGTATATTTCAATAAGCCAAACATCAAAGTGAATTTGAGGAGTTTATTAAATATATATGTGGTATTTACAAGTGGTATAAAAATAAATTGGGCTTGACCTGTGGTGGCGCAGTGGATAAGACGTCGACCTGGGAACACTGAGGTCACCAGTTCAAAACCCTGCACTGGTCTGGTCAAGGCACATATGGGAGTTGATGCTTCTAGCTCCTCCCCCTTTTCTCTCTCTCTCTCTCTCTCTGTGTGTGTCTCCTCTCTAAAATGAATAAAATAAAAAGAAATTTAAAAAAATAAATTAATTAATTGGGAGTCCATCTTCCTTAACATCAAAATCAGGCTGAATATAAACATATGCAAAGAATATTCAATTATGACACTAGTATGTATATAGAAGGAATAAAGAGATTTCATGTATATGTCTATGCATGTGTACATATGTATATGTATATATCCTTTTACCATGTTGGGCTGTTTTAAAAATTAAAACTTAATTTATAAGCTTGATGTTTGTGATGATTGATAAGTTTTAGGAAAAATTGACCAACCTTTTCCTTTTACCTCAATCATCTTTACCAAACTCTGAAGTGGGAAGCTCCTAGACTGAATCAAGGTTAAACACCAGAGGCCATATCAGAAAATAAGTTTTCTATGAGAATTAAAGATGATATATTTAGCACTTTTGATCCATTGACCTTTCCAATTCTCGTTTTTATTCCTCTTTTTAATTATATCCATGTAAATGAGATGATAAAATAAACTGGCCTCATGTTATGAATGGGCCTCTAACTACTGTGGACACTGAAAAAGAGAAAGCCTACTAATAAGGGTTCCTGGTGGCTAATTGACCTCTAATCAAAAAAAAGAAAAAATAAAAACAAAAACAAAACAGAGCCTAGCAGCCATTTCTACTTAGGGGCCTCTCATGCAAATCACACTTCAAAAAGTTGCCTATGCTAAGCTGCTTGCCTTCTGCACCGAACTGCTTTCCAGCACTGAACTGCCCGCCTGTATGGTGTTTCTGCCGTCTGAACAATCCCTGAAGAAAGAACTCCTAGAATCCTATTTCAATCGATAAGAATGAAGCTTTCCCATTAAAATCTGTGCAGCTGTATGCCTGTCAACATCTTCACTGGTCAATCACTGCAGCTCTATTCTGATCAAGCAGGAGGACAGTGTCTTTTGAACCAATTAAACTGCGAGGATTTAGAATCTTTATTTTCATGAAGACAAACCAATTAGAGACTAGGGGTGGGGACTTCCATCTATATAAGCCAGCTCCCTTCTGGCTCAGAGAACACACTTTCCCTTTCTACCAAATTCTGAAGATTAGAGAATGTTTCTTTAGATTGGGCTGAAACACCACAGATAGAATACCAAAGCTATTCTGAGGAAGCAGTGCAGAGCTGGAGAGGAGCCTGGACCGAGGTCTATCACACTACTGGGCCACCTCACCCCAGGGCCTCCTAACAGCCTTACTGCCAATCTGCTTCATAATTGAGTTATAACACTATGCTGTATCACAACTGAGCTGTCTGCACTGAATAACGTTTCCTTCCAAACCACACCCCAAAATGGAGATTCTTATTGGTGTTGAATTGATGTTAATGACCATCATTTGACCCCACCATAGTGTGGTCCTGGAAGAAATGCACAGTAAGGGGTTGTCTTTGGTTGCTCTTCTTTAGATGTAATGAAATGTTTTTATTTTAAATTTATTTAGAAAATTAACTTTAATGGGGTGACATTGATCAATAAGAGTACATAGGTTTCAGATAAACATCTCCATAGCATTTGAACTGTTGATTGTGTTGTGTGCCCGTCACCCAAAGTCAAATCATTTTCTGTCATCATATATTTGTCTCTCTTTACTCAGCTCCCATCCACCTCTCTCCACACCCTCCCCTCTGGTAACCACTTCACTTTTATCTATGTCCATGAGTCTCAGTCTTATATGCCACCTATGTGTGAAATCATATAGTTCTTAGCTTTTTGAGATTTATTTCACTTAGTATAATATGTTGGTTTTTTTTTTTTTTTTTTTTTTTTTTTAATCAGTCATCCTCTACCTCTCTGCACCAACAAAGCAGTAAAATCTTTGAATGAACTCAAGCCCTGGTCCTAAGTAGATGGGGCCAGTGTCTGGTTGCCACTAAGTCTGAATTTAACCTCAAGTTAGGCTTGGTGGGTAAAAAAGATTCCATTGGTCTCACTAATGGCATAGTTAATCATATACTTAACTAGCAAGTATTTTGTGTCAAGTCCCAGGCAACAATCTCTCTTCATCCCTCACTCAGGAGTGTGCCACGGGTGTGAGTGCTTACTGTGGACTGGGAAATTTGGATTTTGAGATTTCTCTCCTAAATAAAGACACAACTATACCAACCACCCAGGAGGACCCCAATAAGGTATACCTATTTGTTGTTTTCTTTCTACTGCATCACTTGTTTTATACCCCCTTGTGTCACCATCAGACATTTTCCATTTTTAAAGATATGAAGATGTAAACAAGAGTAGAAAAGCTTCTAATTGTTTTTGTCTTATGTTATTATTATGACAACTTCTTAAAACATGTAATTTATGTTTCATTGTATTCTCATGATGAACACAGGCACTAAAATATACTAGTATTATCAAATATATAAATATAATCATATATATACTATATTATATATATACTATATTATATATATAGTCATAAACTAGAAATTATAAGATGTACTACTACCTTATTACTTGATCTGTGCAAGTCCATCTATACTTTTACTTCTAAGTTTCATTATCTTAAGTGTTTGTTTATTCCTTAATGAATTTGATGAGCTCTTCCAGTTCTGGTATGAGTTAAGCCTAAGTCTGTAATGCAAAAGTAAAATGCAATGTCTACAAAAGTATATAGGTTCAAAAGAGTTATTTGCACCTGTACGGTGTCTTTGACATTAATTTGCTTTGAGTTGTTTTCTCTTTTGCCATTTTAAGTTTCATTTTTCTGATAATTAGATTCTATATTATAATTGTTAAAATATGATCATTTAACTCTCAAGAGAAGTTAATTAACCACTCTGCCTTATAGCAATCAGATGGGGATGATATTATCTACTTCACACTTTTATCTTGGGGGATAATGGTAATAATAACAAAATTGCTTTGAACACTACTTGATACACTATTGTTGCTACCAATATTATTCTTGTAGTAAACAAATCTACTTGTAGGAGAAAATACCCATCTCATAATATAGTCCTAAACAGAACACTCATCAGAAGTACAGAAGAGTCAATAGAGTGAGAAACAGCCTATAGCATTCTATCCTGGATGGCATTTATTTATGTTAGTTGTAAATAGAGTTAATGGGACTGTTTAGATAAGTGAAACTTTTTATCTTTATTTCTGAATTTCAGCTATAGTAAAAGATCAGATATTCCAAAATCAAAATAATATGTTAAAAAAAAAGTTACTTTGCATTTCCATGATAAGGTGGGGTAGACAAAATTGCATTTTGGGGAGGTTTTAGTTGTGTTATGTGTATTTTTAAAACAAATGTTTCATTGAGATATAATTAACATATCACAAAATTTGCCCTTTTAAGAAAGTATGGTGGTTCCTCAAAAATTAAGAATAATTACCTTATAACCTAGCAATCCCTCTACTGGTATCTCTACACCTAAAACTTGAAAACATTGGTATGTAAACACACAGGAACCCTCATGTTCATTGCAGCATTATTCACAGTGGCCAAAACAAGAAAATAACCAAAGTGTCCTTCAATAGGGGATTGGATAAAAAATACGTAGTAAATATATACAATACTAATGGAGACACGGCAGAGGGGAACATGGGGGAGGGGATGAAGGGTGTAAAGAGGGACAAATATAAGGTGACAGAAAATGATTTGACTTTGAGTGATGGGCACACAACATAATCAACAGTTCAAATGCTATAGAAATGTTTATCTGAAACCCATGCACTCTTATTGATCAACATCACCCTGTTAAATTAAATTTTCTTTGTTATTATTATTTTTTTAAATTTTTTAGTCTCACATGCACCCTGACCAGAATCCACCCAGTAAGCCTACTAGTGGGGATGGTATGCCCATCTGGGCCCTTGCTCCACTGCAACTGGAGTCATTTTTTAGTGCCTGAGCCAGAGACCATGAAGCCATGATCAATGCCCTGGTGCCAACTCTTTCCAATAAAGCAATGGCTACAGGAGGGGAAGAGGAGAGACAGAGAAATAGGAGGGTTAGGAGTGGAGAAGAAAGATGGGTGTTTCTCCTGTGTGTCCTGACCAGGAATAGAACCAGGGACATCAATATGCTGGCTGGGCTGACACTTTACCACTGAGCCAAAAGGCCAGGGCCAAATTTAATTTTCTAAATAAAATTTTCAAAATGAAAAATCTCAAATATAATAAAAATTATATATCCTGTTCTACTATTTAAAATATAAATAAAATTTACAATTGTTTTAAATAAAACATATTGACAGAGCTTTGCAACCATCATCGCTATCTAACTTTAAACACTCTCTTCAACAAAAAATTAACTCCCCTCATTGCAGTCCATGGCACTCACTAATCTACTTGTGATGCTTGTAGACTTGCCTATACAGTACTGAACTTTTAATATATATGGAATTATATAATAAGTAGCTTGTTGTACCTGGATGCTTTCACTAAGCAAATGTTTAAGATTTATTTGTGTTGTAGCATATACCAGTACTTTATTCTTTTTTGTGGCCAAATAATATTTCACTGTATTTGTTTCATTTTGTTTATCCATTCATTCATTGATGGATGTTTGAGTTGATTCTACTTTTTTTTAATAAAATAGATAATGCTGTTTTAAATATCTATGTAAAAGTTTTTGTGTCGATATATTTCCAGTTCTCTTGGATAAACCCTAAACGTGGAATTATTCAGTCACAGAGTAGCTATATGCGTTTTTTGAGGAACCACTGCAGTGCTTCCCAAAGTCACTGTAATAATATCCCACCACCAATGTATGAGGGTTCCTTTATCCACATCTTCACTAACATTTGCTATTGTCTACATTTTAGCCATGCTAGATGTGTGAACTTATACCTGATTGTGAATTTGATTTGCATTTTTAATAATGTTGAGCATCTCTTAATGTAATTAGTAATAATTTGCATATCATCTATGAAGAAATGTCTACTTAAATCTGTTACCAATTTTTAAGTGGATTATCTTTTTATTACTGAGTTGTAAGAGTTCTTAATATTCTTAGATACAAGTTACTTATCAGAAAAGTGATTTTCAAATTTTTCCTGCTCTTTCTTGATGGTATCATTTGAACTAAAAAAGTTCTAATTTTGATATTATCCAACTTATGCTTTTATCACCTAACTTTTGTATAATATAATAATAACCATTGCCAAATCATGGCCACAAAGATTTATTCTCATAAGAGTTTTATAAATTCAGCTGTTTCATTTACATCTTTGATTCATGTTGTGTTAATTTTTTGTGCACGGTGTGAGGTAGGGGTCCAGCATTATTTTGTTGTGTGTGGATATTCAATTTTCCTACCACCACTTGTTGATAAAGCAGTTGTTTCACATTGAATATTCTTGGCACTCTTGTCAAAATCAATATACCATAACATGAAGGTAAATTTCAGTACTTTGGAAACCAGTCCGTTAAATACCATTAACAATCATGCAGCTTTGTAGCTTTGAGATCATGAGTGTGGGTTTTCTAAACTTGTTCATTTTTGTCATAACTGTATTGGCTACAGTTTTCTGGCTTACAATATGATTTTTTGATTTAGTTTGTGAGTTTATGCAAGATAGCAGCTGGCATTTTGACAGAAATTGCACTGATTTCATAGGTCAAGATAGGAATGCTATCTTAACAATATTTAGCTTTTTAAACAATAAAAATTGGATACATTTTCATTTATTTAGATTTTCTTCGATGCCTTTCAACAATGTTTTGTAATTTATAGCATACACACTTTGCACTTTTTAAAACTTCATTTCTGTTTTATTCTCTAATGTTATTGTAAATAAATTTTTTGTTTTTTAAATTTTTATTTACTGATGAGAGGGAAAGTAACATGTTTCCATATGTGCCCTCACTGGGAATCGAACTAGCAACCTCTGCATATTGAGATGGTGCTCTACCAACTGAGCTATCTGGCCAGGGCAAGAAAATTTTCTTATTTTATTTTTGGATCCTCCATTACCAATATAGAAATATAATTCATATTTGCATGATCTTATATCCTGGAACTTAGTTGTACTTTTACATTAGTTTTTCTTACTATAGAAATTACATTTTAATATTTATATTTATTTTAACAACCCATTTACCCTATTTTCATCATAGGTTCTTTGGAAGAGGGAACATCATTACATTATTCTTCCTCATAAGCAAAGATTTTTTAAAAAGAACTTTATTGAGTGACACTGGTTAACATAATTATACAGGTTTCAGGTGCAAAATTCTACAACATTGTAAAATTGTATACAGGTTGTTATTGTTTCTGCACCCCCTATGGGTAAAGACTGGACACAGCAAAGTTTTTAACAAAATAATTTTAACAAAGAAGCAATGCCTAAATGAGAAATTTCTTAATCATCAAGCAAAACTTCTTCCCTAGAAAAACACACATTTATTATAAAGTACAGCTTAGTTATTTTCATTTCTAGTGAAATTAAAATTAATATTGTGAAAAAATAGCACTCTGAGACTATTTTGTGAGCTAAAAAATGTAAAAAATCATTTGGGCATTGGACACACAATAAATCTTCATTGAATGAATGTAAAAAATAATGGGGGATATAAAAATACATAAAGTGTACAGAGTCCAACTGAGAAAGATCAGTGAATTCTCATCCCCAGAGAAGGTGTCAATGCAGACAAGATGAGCCCACCACTAATTGGCTTAGGTTGAAGATTAGGGATACTGAACCTTATTCTATATAAACAAATGAAGGGGAAAAAAGACTAAATATTAGAAATTATTTATTTAAAAATAATTTACTGATTTTAGAGAGAGAGAGACAAAAAGAGATGGGGGGGGAGAAAACCATCAATTTATTTTTCTACTTATTTATGCATTCAGTGGTTGATTCTTCAATATGCCCTTCCTAGGGAATGAACTTGCAACCTTGGCATATTTCCAAAATGATGCTTTAACCAACTGAGCTACCTAGCCAGAGCAGAAATTATTTTTTTAATTTAAATTAATAAAATAATTAGATACAGTACTTTCTAAATTGTTAAACTGTGTCTAAGAATATTAATATAGCGGCAGAATAAGCATCATTCATGGATTCTACAAAGTTATTTTCCATTAATTCAGAGTAGACGAAATGACCCCAAAGTTCCCTGTAGAATCTAAAATTCTCTAATTAAAAAGAACTCAATTCTCTAATAAAGAGTGAATAATGATTTAGAAAATAGAATTAGAATCTCTGTCCAGGACAAATCCTAACATTTGCAGGGTCTGGGGTCGTAGTGCAAACAGAAGCCCCTACATCATAAGGCTAAATATTTACACAGTATAAACCAATATAAACTATTGAGTGATTTCCATTCTTCTCCCATGAAAAATAGATATTCTTACTTAATATTGGTTTTGGTATTCATTACTTATTAATCAGTATACCTCATACAGGTAAATGGGCTAATAGAATTAAGATGTCTAGTACTCCAAGTTCTGTGCCAAAACAGAATGGCATGGGAAGAATCAGATTCCCCCTCAGCTTTCCCTAGTATTGCTGAAGGCCATACCTACATTTGTGTGACCATCCACTCCACATCCCCAAACTCCATGCTTGCAGAGAGCCATGTCTTGGAATTCTTTAGCTCTGGGGCATGCACACCTATGGTATGGTCTGTCCATGGGAAGATATACACACAGCCCATACTGCCAAGATTCATACACCCTGTCATACATCCTGGCACAAAGCCATGCCTTGGAACCCTCCAGGCTAAATGTTCAGACACTAGCAGTGGGGTCTGCTCTTGGAAGATGGACCCAAGGAACATATTTAAATAGGCCCTAGAAGTGGGGTAGTGGCAAATAGGCAGGAATTTGGGTGTTTCATAGAATGTTCTAGAGAGTGAGGGTGAAAACACTAAATTTATATGGGCAAAACAACTTTGCACTATGAGACTGCTTGCCCCGTGGAAAAGGCACAGCCCAATTCGAACCATAGGGGCTTCTGTAAAGCACAAAGCTCAGGGAGGGGACCCCATTGGCCCAATCTAACAAGGATGGTATCAGGGTGGTGATTCTATAATCTGTTTAGACCTCATGCATTTCATCATGCAAGATACAAATCATAATGACGAAATCATCTGTACAATAATTAAAGCAATCATTTAAGCTTTTATTCTTATGGGGAAAATCAGAGCAAGAATTCAGAACATAAAAATTTCCCTCAGAAAAGGGGGGTATTAAATTATAATGAATGAATTTGTCATATACAGGTAATTTGAAGTCCCTTGGCTATGTAAGCAAATTTAAGTCTTATGTTTTTCCCTAAAATTTAATCACAAGCTGAGGCAAATGTGATAAAATATGTACCATAATATCAAGTTAAAACTTGCAAACTCAATTGTGAACATAGATCAAACTATATTTCTGAAAACCTGTATTTTACTGAGGAAAAATTGTGGTACAATCAAATCAGCATGAATTCTAACTGGTACATATACAATATATCACCAATCACTTACAGAAACTGTTTTTAAGAGTACTCAAAAAACACTGCTTCTAAGAATAATGGGTCCTAAAGGAGTTTATTCTTCTGGTAAGACACATAGTTGACAATTCAAGTATTTATCACACTAAGCATTAAAAATGAGCTTTCTTGAGCTTGGTTTCAGACTAATAAACATGAAAGCCCTCTAGTGTGTCTAATAGAGACAAAGTCTATGAATTTATAAATTCAGATTTCAGTTTAGGGATAAAAACTCTACTATTACATAAACAGATGAAAGAAGCTTATATAAAAATAGAACAGAAAAGGTATAATTAAAATGTGGCAGATGTGCAGACATTTGAAAGACATTTTAAAAGTTGTAAGAAAGGGTTGTGAATTTTTAAAGATGCTTAGAAAAATTGTGTGCAGTTCATATTAAAATGCACAAATTTCTCTAAGACATCATGTAAATGACATTTAACTAATATAATCAAAAGAAGACAATATACTACAAAGGAGGAAATACATGCCTCTAACAAAAATATATTAATTGAGAACTAAACTTTCACTTTTGATTTGGACAAATGGATTAAAAGAATAAAATGTTCTGCCCTATCACCTTACAACATAAATCACTATTATAAAGGTATTTGTACATAATGCCTTAAGCTAGTAAGAGAGGAGATAGCTAATGTTAGGTTGTGCCAATGTTTACACTTTAAAGTTATGCCTTTTCATATGATTAATGACATGAATGTTTCAGGGATGTGTAATTTTTCTCTCTGGTTTCAAAATATTTTTCTTACAGATATCCAAAAGTCATCTTTAAATAACCTTCAGGGTCAAAATTCTACATAGTTACTTAAATTTACATGCAATAAATAATTGTTTCTTAAAAGATGTTGTTTCTAAGATATATGCGAAAATAATTTATTTTTTAAAAAAAATTGGTAAGAAAGAGTTTGTGTTCATTCTGAGTATATATTTTGCTTATTTTTATTTTTTCCATTGCTTTGAGAGAGAGAGAAAGAGAGGAAGAGAAGGAGAGAAAGAGAAGCATCAACTCGTTTCACTAAGTTGTTCCATTTCATTGTCTTGATTATACATTTTAAGTAGTAAGCCATTCTATTATGGCTGAAATAGAATTTTATAAGAGTTATACAATTTCCCCAATATTTTTAAATGATAGGAGGAGAGATAGAGAGACAGACCCCCTCATGCATCCCCAGCAGGATCCACCTGGCCACCCCCTTCTGGGCTTGATGCTTGAATCAACCAAGCTATCCTCAATGCCAGGGGCTGATGCTTGGACCAACCAAGCCACTGTCTGCAGGAGGGGATAAGATAAAGGAGAGAGGGAGAGAAGGGGACAAAAAGCAGATGGTCATGTCTCATGTGTGCCCTGACCAGGTATCAAACCCAGGACATCCACACGCAGGGCCAATGCTCTATCCACTAAGCTAGAGGTCAGCAAACCATGACTCGTGAGCCACATGCGGCTCTTTGGCCCCTTGAGTGTGGCTCTTCCACAAAATACCACGTGTGGGCATAAAGGCCAGCTTAGGAGTACCCTAATTAAGTTAATAACAATGTACCTACCTATATAGTTTAAGTTTAAAAAATTTGGTTCCCAAAAGAAATTTCAATCATCATACTGTTGATATTTGGCTCTGTTGACTAATGAGTTTGCTGACCACTGCACTAAGCCAACCAGCCAGGGTCCATTTCCCACATTGCATAATCAGTGAATAGGAATTTGGCAATTACGTTTTAAGTAACTTCGGTCTTCAGACTCCCACACCAATGCTGATTAATAAATGACTTCTCACTTCTTCATAATCAGTTGGTACCTCAAAAATAGAAACTAGGCAACCGCCTGGATCTCATTTATCTCTTTACCCTTATGTACCTTAAGACATTACTCAATCTTCCCAGCTTCATTGAACAATATGTTCAGGTTACAAATGTGTTTGTATCTACATGCATATTCACTAGATATACCCATATTCAAGTATGAAATAGAGTTATGTTATATAATACATATATACATCAAATTGATAGATGATTGTTAGATACATGGGGAAAAACATAGATACACAAAGATAAATGGATAGGCTCATGGGTTTGACTTCCCTCCTACTGACTTGCTGAGTGTATCTAACTTCACACACACACACATACTGCTGTTGTTGTGTCTTCTCCATGTCTGGACACCCAAGGCAAGGCAGAGGCCACTGCACCATTTAACAAATCAAGTCTAAAATCTTCTATCTAACCATATTTATTTATCTATCTTTTTACTCATGTATACATACAGCATTATATAATAGAAGTAATAAAAATGTTATTTGCAGAAAAAATAACCTACCAGTAAGCAACAAGCAGAACAAAGAGAGATGAAATAACCCTACAGTTGCTGCTGTCAAACTTTTATCAGAGTATCCAAACTTTAGATATTGTTTTGTATATGAAACATTTTTTTAAAACTTTTTATTTTATTCATTTTAGAGAGGAGACAGAGAGAGAGAGAGAGAGAGAGAGAGAGAGAGAGAAAGGGGGGAGGAGCTGGAAGCATCAACTCCCATATGTACCTTGACCAGACCAGTGCAGGGTTTTGAACTGGTGACCTCAGTGTTCCCAGGTCGACGCTTTATCCCCTACGCCACCACAGGTCAGGGGAAACATCTTAAGTATTTATTATGTGATAGGTATTTTTCAAGATTACTGAGACACATAAAACAACTTTAAAGGACTCTGTATGCCATATATAAAAATTAGAGTATACCATATAATACATATATAAACACACATCAAGAACATCAAAATTTATTATTTGAATGGTGTAATTTGCTACCTAGAGATTTAATCCAATATGTGTGGTAAGTGTCTATTTTATCCACAAACTCAACGTTCAATTTGGTTTACACGATTAGCAAGACTTCTGGTTCTTCTCATGTAAGCCCAGGAACCATGAAAGGAACGGAGCCAGTATCCTTACATTGCAGAACCTGCTGCCGATGAGCCCTTGAAGTGAGCTGATAAAAACTGCCCATTTATCTCAAAAATGGCCTAAACTCAAAGTGGAAATCCATGTGAAAGTGGATTTTAAATTCAAAAAAAAAGCTTTTCAAGAAATAAAAGATATACATAGTAAAAGCCTAAGGATTTTATTTAAATCAACAAAACTCTTACTGCTATCTAAACATTATATGAAGGTAAATTGTATTTGACATCCATAACCCCAATGATTTCCATATTTCTGAAAATGACACCATCTCTATATTTTGAGAATTTCAAGCAACAATTATTTCACTATATACCGGAAAGCAACACAAAATCATATTGACAGTCAACTATTGAAAAATAAAAGTTAAAACAAAAAGAAGATACTGTTTTGACAAGAAGTAGCAAGTGATCCTTTAGAAAGGGCATGGATGGCAGGAAGAGCAAAATGGGCTTGTAAATATCTCTGACCCCTCCCACTTTTCTTTCTGTTACCTGGGAAACATCAGGCAAAAGGGAAGGAGCTTTGAAGAAAAGAATCAAAGACAGTACAATGGCAGCAGATCATATTATTTCATGGATTAGTTTCATTTTTGGTGAGTTACAGACTATTCTTCAAAGTACTATATAAGGTCTTACATTCCTCATATGTGTATAAAAGTGACTATATACATACATGCATCCTCACATTCACTACCACACTACTATTAGATACTGAGAATACTGCACGAAGTTCCATTTATAACCAGTATCTCAAAATTGAAAAATAGTCTGGCTTTTATTTATCTGGAAAGAAAAATTATTCTCAAAGAATCTTGGACCACCTACTTCTATTGGATGGAACAGTGGAGAATAAAGATGGTTTTCCTAAGAATTCCCTAGATGAATAATAAATTCCTGATAAACACTTATTCACTGTGAAAAAATAAAAAGCATATTATTTTAGTATTATTACCCTCAGTCAATAATCTTTCTAGAAATGTCATATTTCTTCATGTGTTTCCAATTAAGAGTGACTTATAGGACAAATTAGTTTATCAGAGGAATCTGAAAATGATAGTTAATTCACTGGTTCAACAAACAATAATATAACCACTTATTTTATTTCAATAATTTTAAACATGAGGTTAAGAAATTCTCCCGGAGTTATTTTCTAAAATAAAGACAGAATAGAAAGTCAGGACAAGGTATAAATGACTAAATCAATTAATTTTTCTTAAAGTACTACAAAGTTTAATATGTAATTGATACTCAGATTAAAAAAAAAGAAAGCAAAGCAATAAAAATTTCAAAATGAACCTAAATTGTTTTTCTCCTTTTCTTTGTCTGAATACACATATTTGCAAGCACAGTTCTAAAAAATCCTCTTCAGTTTATCTTATATTGGGATATTTACAAAAAACAAAGTTATGTAATAAATTACGCATCTAAATTCTTATAAGCATCAATCGGTCTTGACCAAAATAGATAATGTGTACTCCTTATCAAATAACATCCTTCTAGAACATTTATTCTTTTAAAAGCATAATATAATATAAATACAAACACACCAGGAAGAACTGACCCTTGATAGAGCAAGTTTAGTAGGGGAAAAAAGGTCAGATTGTAGCCATAAGATTTCAGAGATGAAACAAGTCTGGAACATATATCCTGATTGTAGTAGAATATGAGTAACTTAAATTTATTCTTTTTTTTTAATTAAGTGGAAGGCAGGAGGCAGAGAGACAGACTCCCATATGTGCCCTGACATGATCTACTAACGGGCAATGCTCTGCCCATTGGGGCATTGCTTGGCAACCAAAATACTTTTAACATCAGAGTGAGGCCAGGGAGTCATCCTCAGCACCCGAGGCCAACTTGCTGGAACCATTGGAGACATAGCTGCAGGAGAGGGACAAAGAGAGGGAGGGAAGTGAGGGGAGGATAAAGGAGCAGATGGTCATTTCTCCTGTGTGCCCTGACCAGGAATGAACCTGAGACTTTGACATATTGGGCTGACACTCTACTGTTTAGCCAAATGACCAGGGCCTAAATTTCTTATTCTAATAAATGTGTATTTGTTTTATCAAATAGGTTTTTTGCTAAGAGATGCATATAATGATAAAACACTTGGGTATTTAATTTAGCACTAAATGTATTTAGAAAGTAACTATAAAACTGTCAGATGTTGTCCACTGCAAATTGGACAGCCTTATCTTCTATCTTTATAGATTTGTGTTTATTCAAATCCTGTTTTGTACCTTTTGATGCTTCACATATTTACTATTGAGGTTTGATTTATATTTCAGAATATGCACTCATGGCAAAGTTTCCTTGTGCAAAATATATTATTGTTGTGACTATTGGCATGCTTTGTTTTTTTAACTTCACTATACACATTTTCTACCATTCCAGTAAGGAAAAAAGTGATTATATATCATATCAGAACTGTTCATGTTTATATAAATGCAGGTAAGGAATTTTAAATTTTATGGACTTCACTTAAGTTTAAATAAGATTGTAAACCTAGAAAGCTGTAATAATATGAAATTTCAGAGAATAAAACTGCTTAGAAACAGTAACGTTTGTGAACTCTAAAACTATTTATGTGGTAATGGCTGAATAAGATCTTACTAGACCAATTCTTCCTGAGATAACAAAATATAAACCCTCAGCATAAAAAAAAGGAAGCTAATTGAAGGCACTAGAAAAAAGATTAGAAAGAAAGTTGTTTTACTTTTTACTGATTAACCAGAAAGAGGAAACTGGCTGAGCAGTATCTGGTCTCGGTCAAATTCAAGTGTGAATGTGGAGCAAAATTTCCCTTCGCTATAGGTACTTCTCACCTACACTTTCCTCCCCATCCTAACATTTCACAATAATCTATTTCCTTTTATTTCCACTCAGATCTACTTCTGCCAAACTTGAATAGCTGGAAGTTTTCATCACTTGCATCAACAATCTCAAACTACAATTTTCTTCATTTGCTATAAACAATGCTTATTCATTCACTTAAAAAAATTAGTTATACATAAAAGTCAAGATATTAGTGAAAGAAAGTAAATTTTAAAATTATAAAAATCACAACAGTTTAGCTGAATTTCCCATTGTTCTCTTAGAAAGCTAAGAGGGTTTCAGTAGACAGCATTCTTTTTCCCTGTGGAAATTCAAGTTGAGAAATAAAAGGCAGGAGAAAGGCCAAAATATCATGTTAGCACTGATAAAGGAAGAAATTAAAAAGCATAACATTGACAAAGGTATGACATTTTCCAATTCTGAACTCTAGATTTCAAGATTCTGTATTTACTCACCAATTCACGTGCTGTGCTTCGTGATCTCTTTACTTTGGTGGGGAGTGTTGCTCATTAAATTCTAGGGCATGAAAGAGCATAGAAAAACAGACATTTTCCATCGGAGAGTAACTATCTATAGAATAAGGAGATAGGGGCTGGGCTATGATTGCTTGGATCCTTCCTGAATCATGTAAGTCATTCCTCCTCCCAGAGAGAAATGACTGAAGAATTTGAGAGCAGTCCTGTCTGTCAAGTCACTGAAGATTTTTTCACATAAAAAGAAATAGTCGGTACTGGGAAGAAGCCATTGCCAAACAGAGTAAAAATGAAAATATCCATTTAAAAAATAATACATATTATATATAAATTAGATATTAATATTTTCTTGGGTTATTTATACCATTCTGAGTTAACAGATTTCAGCACCATCTTCCCAAACCACTAAAATAAACATTAAATTTTTTTTATAGTTTTAGTTTCATCTTTACTAAATTGGGATTTTCTTTAAAACAAAAATAAAATTTCAATCAATATAAATCACTCAGGAATTTCATCCTGGTAATACAAGGCATTTGAAGATAAATTTAAGATACTATGATCATTTACATGCTACATACAGACTTTCAATGAAATTTGTATCTTATTTAGAAATAACACTAAAAATATATCACAATGTATAATTTTAAAAAAGTTTTAAACATTTTAGCCCTGGGCCTGGGTGGCTCACTGGACGAAGTATCATTCCTGCTCACCGAGACTGCAAGTTCAGTCCCAAGTGAGGGCGCATATGAGAGCCAACAAATGAATGCACAACTAATTGAAACAATGAGTTGATGCTTCTCTTTCACTTTCTCTCTCTCTCTCTCTCTCTCTCTCTCTCTCTCTCTCTTCCCTCTGCACTCTCAAATCAATAGCATAATTTTTAAAGATGTTTTAAATATTTTAGACACAGTAAATTGATATATGTTCAGTTGATCATATGCTGGTTGGACTCAATATTTTAATCTTGGTTTAGCCATAAACTACATGAGCTGTATATGAGCTATAAAATTTTTGATTTAAGATTTCTTTCGGGTTTTACATTTAAAGCCCAAAATACCTTAAAAAAAACAACAAAAAAATGACTTTCAAGAATTAGAATCACTGTACAAAAAATATTTATACTGTCACGTAAAATATTCAGTAACAATTTGAAATCATTCAACAAGAGATTGAACAATATGATCAAGAACAAGGTTGAGTCGTTCTGCTAAACAAAACAAGAGACAAAATGATTTATTCTGTGCACCTTTAAAATCTTTCAGCAAAGCATATCTAATCTGTTTGTTTTAACATGAAATCTAAAAATTCTTATGAAACACACCGAAATATTTACATGCCATTAAAGCGATAGAGCATTTAAAGGTTAGGGGTTTAAAGGGGCTGAGTAAGATTCCCTCAGCATTGAAAATATATTCATTCTAAAGGTCTCTGGGGACTGAAGCCCATATAGTATTCATTCTAATGATATATTGCAATGCTGGTAGACTTGGGAAGCATAGCAAAAAAAGTCACATAACTAAGATTTGATCCACTTTCTTTAAAAATTTTTAATATATTTCTCTTACTTCCCTCTTTCTTTTTCTAAATTATTCAGAGGTTATAGAGTTTCTCTCGAGGGAAGAAGAGCAAGTTTCAAACAAAACAGGGTAGACTTGATTAGAGTTAGAGCCTAAACCGCTCAATCTTGGCTGGATATAAGGAGGCTGAAGTATGTATGTAGACACATTTATCCAGATAGCTTTAATTGTCAGTCTCTGGAGATCTATGTACTATTATTAAAATCAGGGACCCGAAATCAGTCACAGTGGTTACAGGAGCTGATATCAAGAGCAGGTACACTATAGGGATTATGTGGTCTGAAATCTTATCGTCTCAAAAAATATATAATCCAGTTAAAAGTAATGTGTCAAAGAACAAAATTTGGGACTAAGTTCTTATTGTCATCAACATCTTGACTAACTACATTATCATTTACTGTGAACACTGAATCTATTCAAAGAGAATAATGCATGTACTTAAATAATGCAAAATAAGAAATGTCTATGTTTTCTTTTCAAAAGGAACCTGTCTCTCTCACAAACCTAAAATGGCATGCTAAAGTCTCAACAAAATTCTTTCTGATCAAACAAACTTACAGTCAAAGGAACAGAAGAAGTAAAGCTTACATAAAAAAGATCCTTTAACAATTTGGTTTGTGCTTTTGTAGTCAAGGTATCTTTATCCAATGTCATGTCATTTTTTATTCCCTATTAACATTTCTGACATAGAAGTAAAAGTTATATTTTTAATTATTTAAACATTATTGTAGACTTACTAAATTCCACATGCTGTGGTAAGCTTTATTGATTCACATATATTAATGATTAATGATATTCAATTTTTATTACTGAAGAACTATTCCCAAACATATAATTGGCAATACAATGTGGTAAATGTTATAAGAAGAATAAAATACAAAGGGATCTGAGAATAAATACTAGCTGGAGAGTTTGGAGGTAGGTTCATGAGTAAAAATATTTAGGCTACATTTTCTGGAAGACTGGCCAACTAATGCCTTAATTTGATTCTAAGAGAATGTATCATATTTTCTAAAAATAAGTAACATAGAAATATAATTTGCTTTTCTTAATCATGAGAACTTATTTTTTAAAAGCGAAGAAAAAAAATATAGTACACTGATCCATAAAACATCAAAATGTGGAATCCTGAATATTTAAGTAAATGAGGTTTTAAAATGAATTACTGATTGGCATTAGAAGAGGGATTCTGCCTTCCCAAATGGCAGGCTGGAAAAGTTGAACCAATCCTCCTACTAGATTTAATACCTATAGAATATTAAAAGCAATAAAGGAGTAAAAAGAAAATAATTACTGGGTTAAGATCCAGGAGAAGAGTGAAATATGGAGAGAGAAGTCTAGCATTTGGTTGAGTCTTGCTTTTTGGGACATCTGCTATCACAGAAGAGATAGAAAAGGGACCATGTAGCATGTTGATAGGCTTTCCAGCTACAGACACAAAATGTGAAGTGCTGGGTGGGTAAAGTGGAAAAGGAATAAGGGTAGGCAACCCTTATGCATGGCAGCCAGGCTACTAGTCATACAAACAATTCAGATACAGCTCAGGCCGTGAAACATGTTTAGTATGACTTTTGAAACTCTGGGAAACTGACAGAGCAAAAGAGTATCCTCCTTGGAATAAGATATCATCATCCTAGGAAAATAATTATTTCTTCAAGTAATTTCTATTAACAATGTCCCACAACAAAGAAAACCATGTACATAGATAAAGACGGTACAACACGAACAGAATGCAAACAACAGAAAACAGGCACAGGCTAATAAGAAGTACAGGAGTGGAAATTATCAGCAGTAGACTGACAGGCAATATTTATGGAGAAAAAATTTGATACTAAAAAATTCATATAAGAATTGGCAATATTTAAAGATGTAAAAAGTAATATTCTGCCTGATCAGGCAGTGGCACAGTGGATAGAGCATTGGACTGGGATGTGGAAGACCCAGGTTCGAGACCCCGAGCAGCCAGCTTGAGCGCGGGCCCATCTGTCTTGAGCTAAAGCTCTCCATCTTGGACCCAAGGTCGCTGGCTCCAGCAAGGGGTGGCTCAGTCTGCTGCAGGTCTGCGGTCAAGGCACATGTGAGAAAGCAATCAATGAACAACTATGGTGTCACAACGAAAAACTAATAATTGATGCTTCTCACCTCTCTCCGTTCCTGTCTATCCCTATCTATTCCTTTCTCTGACTCTCTCTGTCCCCATTAAAAAAATGAATATTCATAATATATATATATTCAATAATTAAATAAAAAAATAGGAAGATTTTCTGTAGCTAAAACATACTTAAAATAAGAACTAACAAACTTGGAGATTTTTTAGAAAGAAGTATAAAGAAATATGAGAGTATAAGAGATATAGAAGGCAGAAGGAAGGGTATAATGTAAATTTCACTGCAGTACAAGGAGAGAACAAAGAAAATGGAATAAAAGCAAAATAAAAATGAAAAAATAGTATCTAAGAGGTTCATCAAAATTGTCGAGACCTCGATCCACACATTCAATATTTCAATCAATCCCTAGAAAGCTAAATAAAAACAAATTCACATGTGTAATTATGTCAACATGAAACAACACACTTCAAAGGGAGAGAGAATGCATTATAAGTAGTTAGAGAGAAGAGGATATTTACTGGAGGGGAACATGAAATAGACTGACAGATAAGTTCTCCATGACAGCAATTCGAGCCAAAGGCAGCTAGCTGAATAATGTCTTTAGCCATGTGAAAGAAAATAACAAGCAACCTAGAACTCTATGCCAAAGAAAAATAGCTGTCAAAAGTGAAAGTGAAATAAACACCAATTCAAGAAAAATTAAACTTAATTTGCTACGAACAAACTCAAGCTATTGAAATATAAAAAGAGGGTTCTTCTGTAGAAGAAAAGTATATTAGATGAAATTGCAAACATGAAAAGACAAAGCACAGCAATAAAAACAGCTGCATAGGAAAATCTGAATGACATACCACCTTTATAAAAAATACCAATAACCAGATTTTACTGAGGACTTTAATATATATAAACATATATATAGACATACATGTAAACACAGAAACTATATAAATACTTATACATGTATATGTATACAAATACATAAACAAATCTATATGTATGTATATAGTCATGTACACAGAAATGTGAAAAAGAAACCATACAATAAAAATGGCACATAAGTCCAGAGGGGTAAAAAAATATTAAGGTGTTCTATGACACACTCATCAGAAGAGTGTAATAAACAATTAATATTAGACCATTATCATTCAACATTAAAAATTATATCTTATTTCTAGAACAGTGGTTGGAGGAACAGCATAGGGAATATATAGCTTCACAGTTAAAATAAAATAAAATAATAAAGAATGGAAAGACAAAAATACAGTGACATTAATCAAGTAAGACATGAGAGAACTTAGAGTATGACAAGTTTAAAAGAAAATATATAGTACTGGTAATTAATCTGAATAAAAATAATATTAAATCTCCAATTTAAAGATTGTTGGATTAGAAAACAGCAGTTATTTGCTGCTTATGAAAAACATAAACTGAGAAAACAGAATGGTAGAAATAAAGGGATGTACAGAGGAATGTTATGCATAAATAAAAAGGAAAGAAAGCTGGAATGCCATATCATTATCAAAACAGCACATACATTAAAACCATATTAAAGGAGGGGCACATACATTAAAGGTTTAATTCATCAAGATGATATAAAACTTCCAAATGCGTAAAGGCTCAATTGCATGGCTTCAACACATACAAAGCAAAAACTGATAGTGCTATGATAAGAAAATTAAATTCTACCATCATAGTTGCAGTTAAACTTGATCCTCTCCATAACTGATAAGTCAATCAGAAAAAAAAGTGTGTCAGCACTTTGAACAAAATAATTAGAAGCCTGACCAGGCTGTGGTGTAGTGGATAGAGTGTGAGACTGGAATGCAGAGGACCCAGGTTTGAAACCCCGAGGTCGTCAGCTTGAGCATGGGCTCATCTGGTTTAATTAAGGCTCACCAACTCAAGCCCAAGGTCACTGGGTTGAGCAAGGGGTCACTTGCTCTGCTGTAGCCCTCCAGTCAAGTCACATATGAGAAAGCAATCAATGAACAACTAAGTGTCACAACAAAGAATTGATGTTTCTCATCTCTCTCCCTTCCGGTCTGTTTGACCCTATCTGTCCCTCTATCTGGGTCTGTCAAAGAAAAAAATAAATAAATAAAATTAGAAACTTAAATTTATGGATATATAGATTACTAGATTTACAAACTTCAACAAACAAATAACAGTTTTAAGTATGACTATAATACAATTTATAAACAAATAAAATAACTAAAACAAATAAAATAAGTAAAAATCTCTGTATATTTAAAAATAAGAAATGTGCTTTACAAACCATTGACCAAAAATATCATAACAAAAATTTTTAAATGTTTTAAACTAAGTAATAGAAAGTGTAAAATGTGAAATTGTGTGACAGGTAGTAAAAATAGATTGGGTGTGCTTCTCATCACATTAGTATTTTGGAAATCTGCATGGATGTGGTGTGTGTGTGTAAAGCGTGTAGAAGTGAATGTAAATATAATCCTTAGACATAACTCTTTCATCTGGTATTCATGTGAAGAAATGGCTAAACTTGCCTAACATTGTTGAAAACACTAGCTATTTAGGACTTGAGAGTCTGAATATCATTTTTCAAACTGCCACCATCTATGGATTTCAATAACTATTTTGACATACAAAATTTTCACCTTACATGCTGACTTTAGAATTTATCCCTATGTAATATTTAAACAGTTGTCAGTGCAATCCATCTCTGAAATTGCATATGAAGAAATGAAATAATAGCTTAAGTTTCCATTGTTACTGTCAAAAATTAGCTAAGCAAAAATCTATTATTTGCCACTCTATAACTGAGTTACACTGCCATAGAATGAGAGGATGAAATGACTCACTATCGAAATATCAACAAAAAGAAAAGTTGCATTCTCAAAGAAATCTTTATCTGATCTATCAGTATTTAAATAACACCCACATATTTCCTCCTGACTTGCTCATCACCCCTAATAGGGATTTTCTTACATTTGATATTCCTTCTAAAACAAACTAATCCAGTAATTCTCAGCTGAGGCTAATTTTACTCCCAGGGGACATTGGCACTGGCCAGAAATATTTTTTTCTTTATAACTGAGGAAGATGCGACCAAAATCTAGATGATAAAGCCAAGCAAGCTGCTAACCACAATACACCGAACTGTCAGTTTTCCACAGAGTGAATTATGACTAAAATGTCAGTAGTGACTCATTGAGAAACCCTGGTCTAATCAGATCCATCCAGGAGGTTCTTCTTACCCCTTAGATCTTATGTGATGGTAATTTTGTGTTCTTTTCTTTCATGTTTTCTAGATTAAGACAGAGAATATCCTTAGAATAAGGAATTAAAAGTGGAAATTATTCAAAACTCTAAAATACAAAAATTAGGATATACTTATTTTCATCATAGGACCTTAATATAATTTTGGTGAACTATTTACACTTTCATTAAGAAATCTTTAAATCACCTGACAAGTTAAGAAATATGATTATTGTACCAATTTGAGGTGTGTTTATTTAACTAGGGATTCAGATTGCATTATATTTTACACATTGGCATTAGAAATATAATCATCTTCATGAAGCCTATATATTCCTTTATGTATGTCCAGAAACAATTATAATGTAAATAAGTTGTTAAAAAATTAAAACTCAAATTCAGCGGGGATTTTCAGTTTGCAATAGAGTAATTATTTTTCCTCTTATGAAATACTGTTTTGAACAGATTATAACAAAACAACATAGTGGTGGCCATCACTGAATTTCAGATATAACAAAACAACATAGTGGTGGCTATCACTGAATTTCACTGCTTGTGATCAAATAATAGTTCTGCCACCTTAGAGAAAATTAAGGGGATTTGATACTTAGAAAATGATTAGAATAATTCCTAGCAATTAGCAAATTCCTAATCATTTTAATATGAATATTTTAACTAATACATATTATTATATATTTATCCAATCCACTAGCCTCTAAAAGCTGCTAAAAGTAAGGCAAAAGAAAGATCTATTCAGAATTTAGAAGTCAATTAAAAACCAACCTGCAATGTTTCAGCTTAACTAAATCAGATAATACTGCTGCTTGCAGGAATTGAACAACTATATATATTAAGGGCCTGATTTGTTTGATAATTTTGCTTTCCCTGCATACCCTAGGACCCTAATCAACATATAAATGTGTAATGACTATAATTGACTGGGAATTGTGTCAAAGCAAATGCAAAATGCTATTCTAGGTCACAGAATAGTCCATGTATCATATGGCCATACCTCACAGTCCAATCACTGTTTGAGAGGTCCAAATGTAAGCACAAATATAAAGTTTCCCAGCAATATCAAACATGCAAAGAATATTCAACAATAAGAAAAATAAAGTTACCAATAATGTTTTGCCTCAAGCCTCATAGATTATCTATATATAACAGAAAACTAATTGGCAAACATTATAAAATATTGTTGATTGTACATTTTAATATGCAAAGAACATCTTTAATATATTTTATTTCCTTTTTGTTTTTGCTTTCTGAAGAATTTGCTTTCTCTGGAAGCATTAACTTGCAGTGCTTGTTTGAGATAAAGTGGTATAAATGGTTTACCTAGTTATGATGGACTGCAAAAGACATCATTCTGTCTTCATGGCCTCCTGATGAATCTTATGGAGCCCTATTAAGATATTTCTTATAAACATTAATTTATTATATTTTATAGTAATGCATTGATACAGTGTTTCCTGGATTATGATGTTTTAAACAACTTGCCTTTCTAATGTTTTCATATGCTGTATTCTATAAGCTTGATTAATGTTGAAACTGTGATACACTATAATTTTTTGTTATAAAAACAGAAAATATAGGGCCATAGCCAGTTGGCTCAGTGGCAGAACATCAGCCCAGCAATGTGGAAGTCCCAGGTTCAGTTCCTGGTCAGAGCACACAGGAGAAGGGACCATCTGCTTCCTCACCTTTCCCCTTTTCTCTTTCTCTCTCCCCTTCCTGCAGCCATGGCTCAAATGGTTTGAGCAAGTTGGCCCCAAGGTGCTGAGGATGGCTCAGTGGTCTCACCTCAGGCATTAAAATTGCTCGATGGTGGAACAACAGAACAGGGCCCCAGATGGGCAGAGCATCGCCCCATAGGGAGCTTGCCAGGTGGATTCTGGTTGGGACACATGTGGAGTCTGTTTCTGCCTCCCCACCCCTCACTTAATAAAAAATAAATATTAAAAAAAACAGAAGATATTGGGACATTTTGATATTTACTTAAATTTCAAACTGACTTGAAAAGCACAGATTCCATATTTTAATATCAGAACATTTTTGACTATATAGCCTACAAGCTCTGTGAAAAAAAAATGTCTTGCTAAGATCTCTCTTTTCAGTGCTCTGAATAGTATGTGATAAACATTGTTCTTTAATAAATAGCTGTTGAATAAACAAATAAGTCTAATTGTCCTCTCTACATGTAATTGATAATGATTTTCATCCTACACAATCTCAATACACACAAAAATGAAATTATTATAATCATTTGACCAAACCATTGTGCAATTATGGTATTACTCTAAGAGAAGTTCAAAACTAAAAAGGTGCCTGTCACTTTCTCACTAAAACAAAACACATACTGAAACACACACACACACGCATCTGAAACTTATACTTACTTGAAACACTCACATGTAACTAAAACACAAATACCTGAAATCTAGTGACTATACTGTCCTAAAAAATGTATTTAATTTATACATACCACCATAGACTGTGCCAGGTAGAATCCTATCTTCTTTTACTCATTATTTTCTACTTTAAAATATTTTTTTTCTGCTCAAAACACCTTTAAAGAATTTATAGTTTAGCCTGGCCAGGCAGCATAGTGGATAGGATATCAGCCTGGGATGCTGAGGACTCAGGTTTGAAACTTTGAGGTACCCAGTTTGAGCATGGTCTTACCTTGCTTGAGCACGGGGTCGCTGGCTTGAGTGTGGGATCATAGACATGACCCCATGGTCACTGCCTTGAGCCCAAAGGTCACTTGCTTGAAACCCAAGGTTGCTGTCTTGAGAAAAGGGTCTCTGGCTCAGCTAGAGTTCTCCAGTCAAGGCACATAGGAGAAAGCAATCAATGAACAACTGAGATGCTATAGCTACAAGTTGATGCTTATTACTCCCTTCCTATCTGTGGTCTGTCCCTTGTCTGTGTGTCTCTCTCACTAAAAACAAAAAAAATATATAGTTTAGTTTTATCTGCCAGTAACAAAAAATGAAGTCAAATGGATTCCAATAAGCAAACTATTGGACATACTAAGATGCCTAGCGTTATGGTAAGCCACTAGAGAACTATATTCCACCCACTAAGTAGAATTAGGTTACAGAGCACTTGATTCTCCTAATCGGTCACCTAACCAAAGAGAAGCACTAACAGTCCTGGCTCCTCATCACATCCCATATGAAGAGAAAGAAACCTGTCGTGGAACCTGGACAATAGTCCTGCATTTTGGTTTTACTGGACTATATTAGGTTGCCCACAGTTGTTAGGAAAATATCACATGATGATTGATTTAAATTGGGATCCATCCATGAAGTTTGTGAGAGAGGCAGCTTTCTGAGAAGCACAGATCTATGTAAAGGAGGCTCAGATACCAGAGCAAAACCTGCTTCTGCTGGAAAGAAGGTATAATGAACAAGCAGGCAATACATGCTACATACGGCCAAGAGTCTCCTTCTCAGACCCTCCACCCTATTGCTGGCTTGGTGTCTCTAGCCTCTTGACAGAGTAACATAGAAATGTAATAGTTATCTCTAAAAACTATCAATATCACAGAAACGGAAGCTGTAATTTTTCATATTCAACCAATATAGTCAGTTGTTGAGCGTTTAACATTTTAAAAATATGTAACATATGGTATCTTTAAAAATAGAAGTTTTCAAAAATCTAATCAATAAAAATGACATATGACCACAAAACTAAGTTCCTGGGTCATAACTGCCTACAACAGTCATGAACTGAAGTCCTATTGGCATCTTTACAGGATCCCCCAAAATAACTCCTTTCTTCCAGGTTCAGTTACAATCAGATGAGAACTACATAAACACTATAAATGAAAGCCAACAACATATCACCTTATTGCTGTTAAAGGCCAGGCTGGAGAATATGCTTTGGGTCCATTAGCTACATCTTACATTAAGCTGCATGGAGCCTCACATAAAGATCTTCCCCTGTAGAAGCTGGTGTAGATGCTTGCTCTCTGCTGATGCTATTGTCTAACAGGATGAAGCAGGTGGGGATTAACTGATCATAAACAGATTTATAGGCCAGATATGTCTGTCCACTTCCAGGGGCAGAATCCACAAGAGGTCCAGGGTTATATCAACAGACTGTCATTACAGCAAGCAAATTACAGAACTAACTACTGTTAGTTCATTTTGTTACGTAAAATTGCCAGGATTAAAAGTTGGGAGAGTTGGATATAGGTCCTGGCCAGTTGGCTCAGCAGAAGAGTGTTGGCCCAGCGTGTGGAAGTCCAGGGTTTGATTCCCAGCCAGGACATACAGAGAAGTGCCCATATGCTTCTCCACCCCTTCTTCTCTCCTTCTCTCTCTCTTCCCCTCCTGCAGCCAAGGTTCCATTGGAGCAAAGTTGGCCCAGATGCTGAGGACGGCTCCATGGCCTCTGCCTCAGGTGCTAGAATGGCTCCGGCAGCTACAGAGCAACACCCCAGATGAGAAGCATCGCCCCCTAGTGGGTATGCTGGGTGGATCCTGATTGGGCACATGTGAGAGTCTGTCTGACTGCCTCCCTGATTCTAACTTTGGAAAAATACACACACACACACAAAAAAAGTTTGGAGATAAATGTCTTGTATATGGATTTAAAGTATGTAGGAATGAAAAAACAAAATTTTAACATGGCATACTATATATATGAAAGCACTGTAGAATAATTAAAAATTGGTTTAACATGTTATATGAATATATAATTTTGAAGGCAGATAAAAGTTCTGTTTAGAAATTATGTATGTATTCAAAATTTCCAATTTTATGAATATAAAATAAAGCACAAAATGCAGTTAAGCTAAATGTCTGACTGATAAAAAAAACATCATTAAGACTAGAGCCGCAGACCAACAATCTCCTGAACTAGCACCTATGGTTTGGAGAAAAAAGAGTACCAGACACTGGGTTTAAGTCCTGGTTTGCTGTATATCAGCTGGGTGATCGGGTAAATTATTAATCTCTCAGAGGCCCTGTCTCTCCCTTGTGCAATATAGGTTTCCTACTAACTAAAACATACTTTGCTGTGATGATTAACTTGCAATGTGTAGAAGTCAATACAAATAAATCAAATAATTTATTAACTCAGTCAATCAACATTTACTAAGCACTTTCATATGTCAGGTACTGTGGGCTCAATGAAAAAGACAAGCATCATTACATTATATCCAATGTTCCTTCTTGTATCTCAGTCTGAAATATAAAATGTGAAATACACTTTTTAAAACCTAGTGGTAAAATGAAAAGTGCTAGTTCGGAAAGCCTAACTCAATAGTTACAGAGGAGTGAGAACCAATTTAATAGAAAGAATAGCATTACCATCATCAAAATCATTAATGCTCCTTTGGCCCTTCCTGTGTCATTCTCTGACTTGGGCAGTGAAAGGCGACAAGTTCACAGGAGTGCTTGAAAATAAATCATCCAAGAGAGCTTCAAACATCACCACAAAATCATTATCTATTACCATCTTCAAAAGCGAAAATAGATTTAGCAAAGATTAAATCTGAGCTTCTGGGTCAAGTTAAAGTTCCATGAGGTTCTCCTGCACCAAAAGCCAACTCAAATAAATATCTCAAATATAAAATCATTTTTTTAAATGTTAGAATACATCATATTAAGACATTTGTTTGGTAATTATGAATACTTATTTTGAGATGTAATACAAATTGTCCTTTAAAATGATAAAATTCATTGTATGTTACCAACGAAAGATGTTGCCATTTCTTCTATGCTCTCTTCAGCCAGCCCAACATAACAAATCATCAGGCTAATGCTCACATGATCCGTCTCTATTTTAAGTTTTCAGTCTAATGATGACCACATACTTAATAGACTGGGTAAGAAATTGTTTCTTTTTTTGAAAAAAAAAAAATGCTGCTCTTTTTCTACTTTCCAATTTGCACCCCCTCTTATGTCTGTCTTGTTTTTATCTCTCTATTGCTTCCTGATCTTCTTATACTGTAGGATCTGTTTGGTAAACTGGTAACACAATGTGTCCTTTGCTCTAACCTACCTATTTACCAGCTAACATTCTGCGTCTATGTTACCAGTCTTGATACTGGAAATCACATTATCTTCTCAAATTTTCTAAGGATAATTATTACAGAGAATTTTGTTTGTTAATTCTATCTTCTGGCCCCAGAACTATATTTATTTTCTCTGGGATATTATGCGCACTTATCTTCTGTTTTCTCACTGAATATGCCTAGTGATCTTCCCAGAAAAGCTATGGAAATGCAAAATTTCCCTTGAGAACTTGATGGAACAATACAATGTTTTCAGTGACACTCATTTAAAAGATTAAAATGGAAAATATTTGCCCTGGCTGGATGGCTCAGTTGGTGAGAGCATTGTCCTGAAGTACACAGATGTTGCCAGTTCGATCCCTGGTCAGGGCACGTGCTGGAGCAAATTGATATTCCTGTCTCTGTCTGTCTCTCTCTAAAATGAATACACTTAAAAAATTTTTTTTTTAATTCTGAACCTATTTAAGTGTTGACAAAATGAATGGTAGTTCAGTAAAGTATTTCTCTCCCTTAACAACATCTGCTTTCCCAAAACAAACAACATACCACAACTCTCTCCCAAGGTGTAAAATAGATTTATAAAACATAAAAACCATGTTAATTACTTGGAGAATAATTTGTGAAGCTACAGAAATGGAAGATCAAACATCTTGATTTCCCTACCATTTTTATTTATTTATTTATTTTTATTTTTATTTTATTCATTTTAGAGAGGAGACACAGAGTGAGAGAGAGAGAGAGAGAGAGAGAGAGAGAGAAAGGGGGGAGGAGCTAGAAGCATCAACTCCCATATGTGCCTTGACCAGTGCAGGGTTTTGAACTGGCGACCTCAGTGTTCCCAGGTCGACGCTTAATCCACTGCACCACCACAGGTCAGAATTCCCTACCATTTTTAAAACAAGCATTATAATCTCAGGTAAACCACATTATTTAAAGAATATGACATCATGTTAAAAAGCCTTTCCATGGTCTTTGTGTATAGAATTGGCTTAATGG
This sequence comes from Rhynchonycteris naso, assembly GCA_037038555.1. Classification (NCBI taxonomy): domain Eukaryota; kingdom Metazoa; phylum Chordata; class Mammalia; order Chiroptera; family Emballonuridae; genus Rhynchonycteris; species Rhynchonycteris naso. The sequence goes on from CM073000.1 coordinate 24,664,581, forward strand.
AAGTAATTATGAAAATTGTTCATTGTCTTGGCACAGGCTTCTAATTCATTCTTAAAAGACTTTTTGACTACTAATTTTTGACATCCCATAAGAAATACCTAATAATATATGCATTAGAGTTCTTTATGATTTGTTTATTGTAAAATACTCTCTATATTTCAATGAAGAAGAAGATCATAAAAGTATTTCATTCATAATATGTATAGGGTGTGAAAAGGAGAAAATGTGAGAACATACCACAATTGCCAGTACTAGCGGGAAAACATAGTGTTCTATCGATCTTCTGTCTTACAACTAGAGAAGCATTGGCATCGTACCTCGGTAAAGAGACCAAAAGATATAACCAGAATTTCATAAAGACCAAACACACAAATGAGAATACTACTAAAAAAATGAAAGCACAAGGATTTATAATGACTTGGCCTACAAATATAGTAGCCATAAAAATCTATGAGAAAGAGAAAGAAAAATAAATGTAGACAAGGAATTAAAAGAGAAATATTTAAATTTTCTTTATTAAGAAGTTTAAATATTACCTGGGATTAAAAAATAGTAAGAGAAAAGCACAAAGTATGTATATCAATTTTGGCTTAAAGATTACAATATCAATTCATTCAACTTATTTCTTAGTTTGCTTATGTTATATATTTATTTTTCCCTGAAACAAGCAAGTATTGCTTTTGATTGTCAACAAACATGAATGAATGATGAATGACAAAATAAATAAATTGTTGATACTTTCCACTATTAAACCCTTGAGACATTAGTGTGATTAACAATTGAGAATTCATACCTTTTAAGATTTTATTAATTTTAGAGTGAAGATAGAGAGAAAGGCAGGGGAAGGAGTGAGAAGCATCAACTCATTATTGTTGCTTCTTATATGTGCTTCAACTGGGCAAGCCCAAGGTTTTGAACCAGCAACCTCAGAGTTCCAGGTTGACGTTTTATCCACTGCACCACTACAGGTAAGGTGAGAAACCATATCTTTAAAATACCACATAGTGCTCAGATGCAGCTTAATTTAATATAATGAGTAAAGTCATGGGTGTCAGGAAGAGTGAGTTCTATCTTTGTCTTACAAATATCCAACATAGAAGTTTTGAACAAATCATTAAAGTTCTGAACCTCAGTTTTATCATGATTAAAGTTTACAAGTACAATTAAAAGATAGAATATTCTTGTGACAATAAAAGTAGCTTTAAAATCGTGCATTTCCAATAATATATCCTTTTGTAAGAGAATATCCTTTTCAAAAGAGAGAGAAATGAACGAGTTGTATTTTCAGTTCAACCAAAGCTGACTGCTAAAGTAAAACTGGAAAAAGAGCCAATGGTATCTGATTTTAGACTTGTCAAACAGATACTAAAAAGACAGGCACTTGTAATTACTGAAAAATATTTATGAGATTTCAAAATGTTTTGGATTTTATAACATGTTATATGCTAGTTCTATGAAGTTTCCCAGGGATATATAGACACATATAAAGTTTATATATGTTAATGCCTGCACTATAAAATAAGATACAATCCAATGTAAGTAGCAAGTACAACATAACAAGGAAAAAATGTGTTTCTTGTTTAAAAAAAATATAGTTAAGTCTTCAACTAAGCCAGTCTCTTAATTTATTGGTACAGTCAACAGTCAACCGTGAGTATATTAAATAAAACTAGTATGACCTTAAAGCATTCATTAACATAAGGTACTCTTTGTTTCAACATGGTTTCCAGATATTATTATATTACAGGTTAAACTCTGCATGGAAATGTCCTTAATTTCCTGATCAAAGCAAAAAATATATAAGATAAAATTCAAAGCACTAAATTTAGCCTCAAAAGATAGGAAATACTACATCCCAATTTAAAACTGATAAAAATCATTAACAGTTATGCATTTTGTACACATTGACTATTAATGCTTACATTTGAGCAAATAATAAACTCAAGATGTGGTGGGTTAGACTCAAGTCAACATATGAGATAAAAATATTTCTGAAAATTATCTAAATTTCTTAAATGTTTAAGTTTCATGTGGTATACTTTAATTTATACATCTATATATTCTGTCATACATTATTTTGCATACTAGTTATCAACACCCATGAATGAAAAATGTGCATGTTTATGTACCAGGATCTTATTTAGTACTGCCAGTTATTCTATAAGCAGCCTTAGGTGTGTAGACAGACTAACTCAATCCACGTTATATCAACTTACTTTGGATTAATGCTCATCATACTGTTTAAATTTATGTCAGTTTGACAATTATAATTTGCTATCCCTCCCACTGTGGAGACATTTAAATTTGGAGCTAAGATAAACTACCAGTAATTTCATGCAATAATTCCCAAAGTAAGTCTGTCCTTAGAAATAAAACAAAACTGAGAAAATTAAATGCAGCAAATTAAAATATTTTCAGAATGAAACTATTGGTATATGAGGTTAATAAGATCAGAAAATCTTACCAAAATTAACATTGACATTTCCAATAAAGGCATGCCATCTAAATCAAATCTGACTCTGTTCCATACAATCCAATTCTTCCACCACTGTCTAACATGGCTTCTAATGCAACAAGTTCATATAAAAATGTTAGAATTTCCTCTGGTCAGAATGGCATCTCTTTCTATCTCTCATTTTGTTTTAACTTCTGTCATTTCTCACTTTTATAAGAGTCATATATTTGCTTTTAGAAAAAAGAGAACAAAGCTTTTTGTTTATAAGTCCCAACTGAATATGTCAGTGGACTTACATTCAAACTACTCCAAAAAAGCCCTCAAAACAAGACAAACAAACAAACAAACAAACAAAATAACAAAGAACTGAGTAGTTATTTTTAGTTATATATTTTCTCAGAAAATACAGTTTTATTTTTTCAAAAGAAAAGCATTTTATTAAACATAACCTTTAGGTCATCAAATTAAAAAAAAGAACAAAATAAGTGAGGTGAGTATATTACAAAGCACTTGTCTAAACAGGTCTGCTCGTGTCTTGTTAAAAGTACACTTTACCATACAACAGGACAATCAGACTCCATGCTACAATACCCAAATGAAATGACAACTTATGTTCACACAAACATTCATAAGAAAATAATCTAGAGTGATTTATTTATAACTGACAAAATCTGGAAACAATATAGGTGAATAATAAACAAGCTGTGGTACATCTATATCATGGAATACAACTCTGTAATAAAAAGAAACAAACTACCAATTCATGTAAACATGGATGGAACTTAAATTCATTTTTCTGACAAAAACAACAGCACACAAAAGTAATATGTTGTATTATTTAATTTACATATTTGGAAAACATAGACTATAAGAATCATTGTTTTACATGGTTCAAAATTGAAAATGAAAATTGTGAAATCACATACAAAGAAAACCAAATATACATTACGATATATCAAATTAATGATGATAACCACAACCACAACTGTCAGAGGGTACAGGGGTTGGGGAACTAGATAAAAAAGGTGAAAAGATTAAGCAAAGAAAAAAAAACATAGATAGACAAGTGTGGGGACTGGAGGAGGGAATGTGGGTGGACAACGTGGAGGGATACATGGTGGTGGAGGGAGACTTGACTTGGGGTTTTAACACACAACACAATATACAAATGATATAGAATTATACTCCTAAAACTTGTAAAATATCATTAACCAATGACACCACAGTAAACTCCATAATTAAAGCAAATAAAAACACAATGTGTATATTCTAAAAATCAGACACAAAGAGAACCAAATATACGTCAAATTAATAATGTTAACATAACCACAAATACATAAAAATATTAAAGCTATTTTAGATACAATACTCTGATTATACACTTTTATTAGATATACCACAGAAATAAAAAGAACTGCCAAGCAATCTTAACTTTAATTAGTAGGGCTCTTTATATTAGTAGATAGTGACATCAGTGTAGAAATTCTAAAACTGATGCTAAGAGAATTACAATTGTCACTAAGGAAGAAGGCAGGTATAGATATGAAATGGGGTAAAGTGGGTTAGAACTCAGAACTGTTAGATTTGTATTACAAGTATAAAAATTGGCTTTTGATTAAAACACAAACACATTTACACGTTTTGCACACATGCACATATGTACTCAAACATGTGTATGTATTACATGTGTGCATTTCATGGCTATACTGCATACCCTAAAAGTCCAGAAGAAACAATACCCCAGTAAAAATGACAGCAGTTATCACCTTGAATTTTATTTCTAAAATAAACTAGAGAAAATTCTAAAATTTTTAGAGAAATTTTTGAGTCCAGGGTTATAGTGGGAAAAAGCACAAAGTGAACTTCAAGTATCTTTTTTTACATATGGTTCTTAACTGGCCAAATTTGGGACATCTTGAATAAAAAGTGAACAATGAAAGCATTAAAGTATAAAATATTAAAGTAAAAATAAAAATTATTTATGAAATCATAACAATAATAAAATGTAAAATATTTAGGAAGGAAAAACTCTTATTTATGAAGAATGCAAGTTACTAAATGTAACTTGGCTGAGGAATACTCACGACACATTCTGCAGGATATACATCAGTTGGCATTTGCCTTATGTTTTTCTCACAATTAGATCAGATAATGTGTTTTCAGAGCAAGACCACAGAATTAAAATGACATTCTCATATCATAACAAGGATATATCCTACCAAAATGTTTTAACACAACTAAGGTTGACCTTGACTGCCTAGCTGAGGTAGCCACTGACAGGATTCTTTATTGAAAAGTGAATCTTTTCCTACCCCCACTCTCCACGTTACTGTGCACTGCCCACACTTAAGGAAAGAGGAGTTATGTTTCACTTTCTTCCTCCTTTCAGGCAAAGACTCTACCATATTTCCTCATGTATAAGACTCACTGTTCTTTGAAAAATTTGAGGTCTAAATACTGAGTGTGTCTTATACAGTGGTAGTGGCATTTCAATGCCATAGATGGAACTGAGGATGAGGCAATATATGAAGACAGTGATTCGTCATCAGACACAGATAAGGAAAAGCTAATGGATGGGCGTTTTGACAGTGATGAGAAGTTGTATGAATTTTATGATGAATAAAACTAGAGTTTAATAACTTTATGTAATATATTTTTTTCAAATATAGAGCCCCCAAATTAAGGTGTGCTTTATACATTTTCTTGCATAGGATATTGATGTATTTTCCCCTATTTATTTGTAAATTAATTATGTATATCAGAATGAACTCATGGACTATTTATATTTTAGGTTACAGTCAAGTAGTGCTTTGTTTTTTTATTTATTCATTCGTTTTCCTCAAACTGCTCTAGAAGTGCCACTGAGGCAAATGTCAGTTGGCTCCTGTGTCTTTTGGCATATGCTCATCATTGTGGGCCTTTTTACTCTGTAAAGGAACCCCTTACTTTCCAGTACTACGAGGTGCTCAGGCTCATCTTGTATACATCCTGCCTCAGTCCCACAATAAACAATCTCTCCAAGACCATGAGTCATTTTATGTTGTTTGGTTTTTGCTTTTTGTTTTTTATAAGTTGATGTTTATGAAAAGCCAAATCCAGGGGCTGGGTGTGCTTGTTGCTTCTGGGATATCACTGTTCCAATGCTCTCTCAGCAGATAGAGCAAGAAAATATATTTATATACTGATCCCCCATATATATAATATCTATAAATCTAAATATAATAGAAATTATGCTAGACATTTGAGTTCATACTTAGTCTTTAACCTAACTCTATTACCATAAGGACTCTACTAACCTTCTCCCCTTATTGACCATCGCCTCTCATTCCAACAATGAAAAATATGGCTCCTATCATCCACCATACATGCACCTCACTGTTCGATTCAACTGTATGTGCATAGCGAGAGGTTTCAGAACTATTAACCCTCATCTCCACAGGAAACAATTTTATCAACCGAATATAGTGCTTATGTGCAGTTCCTTTTGCCTCTGTTCTTAGAGACTGCATTCAATTCCAAAGTCAGTTAGACCAGCATCTTTTTCCTTTATGTGCTTGTTTTGTTTGTTTTTGTGTCCCTTATGCAGGTTTGAAGTATTTCAAAATAAGAGAAGTGTTGAAAAATAAAGTCATCTTATTTTGTCAAATTTATAAAATCATAAAATCATGGGAATCCACTGCTGGAAGCCCTCCCAGTGCCTTTGTAAAGAGCATATAAAAGAGAGACCCCGAGGCTAAACCTTTATTCATTTCTTAGTATCGTTATGGTAACTTTATGTGAAAAAAACTAAAGATAATGATGAAACCAGACATCCAATTAGTATGCATATTAGTAGAAGGTGCTCATTAAGAATAGAAAACCCAGTAACTGTCCTTTTTTTCCTTTTGTGATATAAGATCCTGTATTTGAAGTAAGAAGCTCTAGATAAATATTAGGAAAATGCTGAAGGCTCAAAATAGTTCCTCTGAAAATAGAAAGAACAACCAAAATAAATTGATTACTAAGTAAGTCATCTGCGACTGGAAAATATATTTACACCTGTACTAGGCCACATAGTTCTGAATGTTCAGTTACCCTAAATAAGAGTGCTTTAGGCAGGTATTTGAAATAAAACAGAAAAGCATCATGTTGGAATTTAAACTTTATTAATTTTTTAGTATCTTCATGGCAACTTCACAAGGAAAACCTACAGATTGTGACAAGACTAGACATTATATAAGGATGCAGAAGGTGCTCATCAAGAATTAATAGAAAACAACTGGTTGAGAATCAACACTTTAGAAGAATGGTGTTTACTGGATTTAAATAGGAGGACCTTTGATAAAACAGCAAAGAAGAAAACTCTTATTTCGTTAAAAAGCTTTTGTTTCTAGGAGTTAACTGATTAAGCTGTATTCCAAAACAGAGTGAACCCCAGTAATGCTGAAGGAAAAAAAAAATACATCTCTTTTATAAATTACATCCTCACAAATAGAAAACCGAACAATGTACTCTCTCTCAAAACCAATGCTTTTCTTGTTTCTGTAAATTAGACAACTGTCCTTATGGCATCAACACAATTTAAAATCCAATCCAAAGCTGGCCTGCATGTTATGCCTGCAAGATATGCCTCTCTGCTTTTATATACTTTGTCAGGTGCCACAACCATAAACCTCACAGAATGACAAAAGGTATAGAAGAAACAGTGTGTATACTCAGATCACTTTTTCAGAAATGCCTTCCCATCCTGTAAGCTTTGCATCGGTTTAGCCTCTGAATCTGAAATTAAAGAGAAGTGACATAGTGGCCTAAATACAAGAAGCAGTGCTCTCTGTTTGGGGCTAATACAAGCTGCTCTAGCCCAAGCAATGCACAATAGCTATGCTTTAATGGGATATTTGTTGTAAAACTAGTGCTTTTTTATAATGCAGAAAACATTCAGTTTCTCTGGGCTTCTGTAATTGTCAGAGAACCTCTTGAAACAAAGACTGACATGATGCAGTTATATGCGCTTCTGGGTCAATCTCGGATTTGTACTGCAAGTATTATTCCAAATATAGGAGATACATTAAGTTTTGGAGGCGTCGACATAGAAATCTAAACTGAAAACAATCACACTCTAGCCAGGCTTGGAAACCAACAGGAGATGTGAAGTTATTATACTGAAAAGTCCAGCTTCCAGGGTGGTTTTCTTTCATTCCACCTTTAGTTTGAAGTGTGAAAAAGAAAGAAAAAAAAACTATGAGAAAATAGAAGGGCTGTAATAAGGTACTAATGGAAAAGAATAAATTTTGAAGTCAGATTCTATGGGTTCAAATGACACGTCTCAGTTCATATCCTTTGGGTCTTCGTATATAAAGATGTCATTTTGACATTGCCAAAATGCTGGGAGAACAAGTTAGGAAGTACCTAAAACACCAAGCCAAGAGCTTGATACATCATATGTTCACTAATCGGTGGATATCAATCATGAACAGATTAAGGAGGTATCCTATGCACAGTATACTAAGAATCTATCAGTATTTCTTGAATGCCTTTGTTGTAGATTTCAAGAGTATCTCATGTCTTCTTTTCTGCTTTAATTAGTCAGTGTAATAAATTATATGAATCATATTTCCAATTACTGAATCAGGCTGTCATTCCCAGTACAAAACAGAAACTTTTCATAACATTACTTGTTCCTGTCATACAAACGTTGTTGAGTTTGCTGATAATTTATTTCGAGTTTTTCCATCCAAATTTATACATAAAATTTTTCTCTTTCTCTTATGTTATTGCAGTATTTTTGTGTTGGGTTTTGCTAGCTATCATAAATATAAGGGGAAATGATTTGTATTTTTCTGTCTTGGGAAAGTCTTTATATATCATAAAGAACCTGAGTTCAAGAAAAATTGAATGGCATTTGCCCGTTTTTAAAAGGTTCATTCCATTGTTAGTCAACTGTAGATTGTTTTTAAAAATTAAGGGAAATCAAAATCCATCTGCCTATAATGGCTCTGATGTTCTCAGTCGGCCTTAAAAAACAAAAGTATCAACATCATGGGTAATAAAGAAAGCACAAAGGCATTATCAAGTGGCAATTTAATTTGTTTTGAGAATAAATTAAAGACAATAGGCTGGACCTCAGGGGAAGCATAACTCAAGTATAAAGAAGAAATGTGTTTTTTTCTAATATCTAACCATCCTGATCTACATAGGTAGGTAAACTGAATCTCCATAGTATCAATTCAGTGTCCCACTGAAGAGTGGTAAGTAGAAAAAGATTAAACAACAGATTTAATCTGTTTCTAAAGCTCACAATTACAGATCTCTGAACTAAGCCTTTCTGCATCAAAATCTCACGTCTGTAGGATGTATTCTCTATGGAACTCAGCAGTTTGCATGCACCTTGCCATGTCTCAGAAACGGCACCTGAAGCAGTCTTGACTATGAAGTGAAATAATGGGCAGAGCCAGCCAGATTAATATCTTCATATCAGGAACTCTGGGTTGTGGACATTTGGGCCAGATAGTACACTCACCCCTTGCTCACACCAAAGAGGTAAAAGTACAGTAATGTCTGTGCAGGAGGACATGCAAACTATGGTATTTTATGAGTTCTATTGCTTATTCCCAAAATCCTCATATACCAGCAAACTAAAAACACAGCCAACATTTGCATAAAGCTTCCGGGTTTTGAAGACTGATTACTAAGTATCTGAACACAGGTAGAAAGTGCTATTCAGAAGTATTCATCATGTTCATGCGTACAAGAAAGTATGCTGCATTCTCTGTTTTTTGCTATTCTCTGATACTTTTGCACACATATTTTCTGGTGCTTTTCTATTATTTGAATCTCCTAAGTGTCATCTCTGTTGTCCAGATACCTTAAGAAGAAAACTCTAATTGAATGTTTTAACTCTCTGCAGACTACACAAAGAAAATCTTAGCTTCACTACTCTAAAAGAGACTTTATAGAATATTGTTTTGAATGTAGTTCCACTATTCAAAACTATGGCTAAAATCTTTTAAAAATGTGGAATCAAACAAATACATGTGATCTTATTTTTGTTTTCACTTCAACCATTTTAAGTTGGAAGTAAAACTGGTTTTCTTCTGGTAGCTGACTTTAATTAAATAATATATCTGGTTTTATATATTATTGAAATGACTATTGGAAAGAATCAGTTCAAACAATGTCCTTTTACATTTTATAAAAGAGTCCATCTAAATACAAAATAGAGGAAAATTCTCTGTCAATACCTATCTTTTGAGAATTTCTAGAAATACGACAGTCACAACATATATACATATTTAGCTTTCATGCTAAATAATATGCTCTAATTGGGGAATTTACAAACATTAATGTAATTAATCATTTCATTTATAGAAGTCAGTGTGAAAACTACACCCAGAAGCTAATATTTACCTTGTTTGACTTATGAAAGAGTTTCATCAAAGTGGGATAATTTAATTAAAATAAGGGGTTCTTATTATAGTGAACTATCTCCACAAGAGGACAAGGGAGGTTATGACAGCCGAGAAACAGGATGTAAGATCATAGCCAAGATGACAAGACCTTTTTTGATATATATATATATATATATATATATGATAAAGTTGCATGATTTTGCACCTTAGAAAACATATGTCTTAGCTAAAATGAACCTGAGATACCACTATAAGAAAAACCTCCACACCCTTTTCTACTCCTAAAAGTTCATTTTTTAAGTGAGATTTTCCAGATTTTCTTATCAACTGGGACAAAAGGATGCATAACAGAAATTCTGTTCTTGTTCGTGAAATCTATACCATATACCTTTAAATATCCTGCTCTGCAAAAGAAAAGGAATAAGAACCTTTTCAGTGCACAGTACACAAGGCATTTAATCAAAGTCAGCTATCAGAAAAACATATAGAGCCATTTTCAAATGCTGACAAAGTAGGAAAAGAAAAATGAACCTCATGTATCTTTAATGAAGTTTTCAGGGGGAAATATATATATTTATATCTTAGTGATTTCTAATTTTCAAATACTTTCCCTGATTTCCCAAAGCAAAATATTACAGTGTCATGCCCCCTCTCAATTGATTTCAATTTTAATTATAAAATGAATCTAATAAAAAAAGTTTTTTTAAAATAAAACAAATGTATCAGGGGAGTCATGAAAAATGACAATAGTAAATAATTACCTGACAGTGAATTTTTATTTTATTTTTTCCTGAGGAAATGTGTAGACCACTGAGTGCTAAGCCAGAAGATTTGGTTAAAATAATTTTGTCACATGCCTTATAAAATGAAGGCTGTCTGATCTATCCCCAAACACATATATACACATAGGTCATGTTCAGGGAGAGACGGGAGACAGATTCCCTCCAAAAAGTGATGGAAACAGCAACTCTGTCTGCCCTGACTTCTCTGGTAAGTAGCAGTATTGTGATTAAAATTCCTAGTACATTTTTAAATCTGCCAACCAGGGCCACGACTCTTATAAGAAAATAGGCTGTCCTCTATTTCTGTGGATATTATAGTAGAGATTAGAACTACCATCAAAAAGCATGTTTTTACATTTGAGGTCATTTAACACAAACAAGAAAATCCCAGATTTATAGGAAAAAGAAGAGTTTCACAGAATTATACAAAAATAATATGAAATATCTTTTTAAAAAAGTCAACTGCGCTAATATTTTAAAAATATATTATATTTTGCATAGCCAAGTTATTTAGAATGTAGGTTTTTTGGATCTGGCTCATGTGGATTCTAGACCTTGCTGTTACTTTTTTACCTTAGGTCTCTAAGGATCAGATACCTCTTTTGTAAAAGAAAGCTAAGGATAATTTCTACTACACAGAGTAATCGCTACTATGAAAAGAGTCAAATGAATAAGCACTTAGCACAGGTACAAATTCAGTGCTCAAATGTTTTAGCTAGCACTACTGAATAACTGTAATCAATTAGACTACCACCATTCTTCTTGCCAATGAAGAGGCTAGGTGGGTATTAATTTCTTATTTGAAGGACTCTATAAAGAATATTTCCATTATTCAAATCCAATAAAGTTTCAATGGGAATTAAAAAGAGTTTTCCTACAGTGTTGCTCATTTACTTAAAAATGAGTTTTCCTTTATATTTTCTTTAATAGAATAGTATCCTGAAACAAATATACCATTTCAAATCTCAGTCTTTAAATGACTTTCAGGTAGAATTGCTAAGTAGAAAATAAGTTAAATATAAATGAAAAATTCCCAGTTATTGTCCTACATTTGAGTTCTTAGCTCTATTGTATAGCTGATTTGTGGTAATAAAATAAATTTAATCTAAGTAACGTAAATAAAAGTTACATCTATAATTAGTTTCCATTATTCCTATGACTCAAAAAAAGACGTATTTTTTTTTAACACAGGAGCTTGAGTCAGTACTAGAATTAGGTAAAACTACTAATACAAAGAAAAGAATTATTTCTAAACATGAACTCAACAATATGTTTGTTTTAATGTAATTTTCATTGATATTATTTCTTCAAATTCAAAAGACTAGTGTAGAACTTAGCTGAATTGCTTGATTTCACTTTGAAGAAAACCCCAAAGGGCAAAAGACATATTACAAAATAATTACAAAGTAAGCATGCTGCAAACAGGAGAAACACAACTGCAAACTGGGAAAACAACCACAGGAGAATTGTGGTCTATTAAGTAGATTATTAAAGGCTGTGTTCAAAAGAGAATGGGGACATTTAGATTTAAGGACTTTGAATAGTGAGAGAAAAATAAAATAAAATTAACTCATATGCTGTATTTAATGCAGTATTTTGAGATAATTCATTATATTTTGATCTAGCCTCAAATAACGAATATGATAAATTTATTTAATTAATGTTCAAATTTAAAGAGGCAGCTTTCTCAGATGATCAGAAGTTCCACCAAGGTACAGATCTTACCCACATGTTGTCTCTTAATTATCTTTTTATTAACTGTAGCGTTCTGTTCTTGCACTGAGGACTAGAATTAAATTAGAAGAAATACTTTTAATATTGCTCAAATTGATAAATGGAAGTAGTTCCATGGGCAATGGTCTGTTATTCAGGAAACCTTCAAAAGTCAACCTCTGTGAATGGAAAATGCACATTGATTCTCCTGTCAAATGAATAAAGGTTTAGTTATAAAAGAGGGGAAAGTGCTTCCTCTAGAGCAGACACTGTTGATGAAATCCTGTAATTATAAAGCATGTTGAGACTTTCTTGTACATGTACATAATGTCCTCTCTTGATACTCCCTTTTAAATAATACCATAAAATGAAAACTTCAGAATACAAGTAGACTTGATTTATCTAAGTGTAATTAGAGAGTGTCTTGTACATAAATAACTTCTAATGAGGAAAATGAACAATCTAACTTAGAAAACATACTTTTTATTTCTACTGTGGAAATATATAGCTCAAATGAAGGAAGGAAGGAAGGAAGGAAGGAAGGAAGGAAGGAAGGAAGGAAGGAAGGAAGGAAGAAAGGAAAGGAGGAAGGGAGGAAGGAAGGAAGGAAAGGAGGGAGGAAGGGATGGAGGGAGAGAGGGAGAGAGGGAGGGAGAGAGGGAGGGAGGGAGGAAGAGAGGGAGGGAGGGAGGGAGGGAGGGAGGGAGAGAGGGAGGGAGGGAGGGAGGGAGATAAGAGGGAAGAAGGGAGAGAGGAGGAAGGAAGGGTGGGAGGAAGGGGGCTCTGGTTCTCAGTGGAATGCTAAAGGTTGGTTGGTATACAGAGAGGGAGTGCTAGTGTTGCAAAATGACCATATCTAAATCATCATAGTAAAGATTATATCAGGCAAATAAAGAATTATCCATGGATGCTAAATCTAGAGGAATCTTGAAGTATTTCACAGACTGCATTTTGGTTGTAAGATAAAATATTAATTATAAGTAACTAAGAAAGATTATTTCTTTATAAAGAATGGTGTTACAGTATTCTTCAAAAATGTCAATCATCAAAGACAAAGAGAGGCTATGGAAGTGTTCTAGATAAAAGAGGCTAAGGAAACATAACTCTTCAACAGGATGCCTGACTCTGACCTGGCTCCTGTACTGGAGAAAGAAATGCTGTAGAGAACATTATTGTGACGAGTGATACAAGTGGATTAAGAATGAAATATTACATTGCATCAAAATTAAATTATTGAGGTTGAAAACTGAACTGTAGTTGCAGAATAGAATACCCCTAATCTTAGATAATACCCAGTATGCTACCTAGAGGTAAAGAGACATGCTGCACGTTAAAAGCATGGGAATTTGGATAAAAGGTATATTAGTAATTTTTGTAATGTGTTAATTTTTACAACTGTTTAAGTTTGAAATTATTTTAAAATAAAATAATTTAAAAGAATGTCATGGCAGATGGATTGATGTATTTAGTAATGTTCATGGATTTTTAAAATTTAGCATACAAAGTATTTACCATGTGCTCTATGAGCACATTATAATATTCACTCATTTAAGTCTTATGATTGACCTCCGAGATATGTACCCTTTTTTTACAAATAAGAAAACTAAGGCACAGCATGGTTTAAAAGTGGCCCCAGATTATATAGCTTATAAAATTAACAGAGCCAAAATTCAAACCTAGAGAGTCCTACTCTCTGACAATGTCATGTTTCACTGAAATTCGGTATCAGTTTGGTATAAATAGCCAAGGAATCTCAGGGATTTTAATTAACAAAGATGACAATGAAGTAGTACAAATTTCCCCACAAATGAATCATTAGAGGATGTCTACTCAGTGTTAACTCCAGGTACTACAACTCTTACCCACATATATACCTAACATTTTACATTTGATGTAATCACACATTATAAAATCATTTTCAAGACCAACAAAAAATATTTGCTTTCCTGCACCCGTGCATGACATCACATTTTTACTTCAAATGCACGATGACTAAGAAAAAAAACCTGTAAATGTAGTTTTAAAGAGCAGAAAACAAATGACACCTATAGTTGTGAAAATAATAAGAATCCCACAGAAGACTAAATGTCCAAAGTAATTTAAAATCCAATTCCATTACCATTTTAATATCTTAAAGTAGAATATTTGTGAACATGAATAAATGGCTTACCTATTACGAAGGAGGAGAACATTCTTGGCATAGCACTTCACATACATTATTTACTGACTGCATTAATAAGAGAGGTATAATACATTTCTTAGAAATGTGTTCTTTAATAAGCTTTGACGAACGGTAAAGATAATATTCATTGCTTGATGATACCACTCAACATCATGAATGCCAGACTGACTTTTGGAGAACATTTCATGGTCGATGGGGTTGCAACAATGCGCTGTACTTAGGTCTCCATGCTTCCACTCCAGCACACTGCCAGCGGAGTAACATCTCTGCTCTTCTCTATCCATTCATTCAAAACCATTGTATCTCAGCGCTTTGAAAAGATGTTTTCTAATTCAGACTCAAATATTTTCATTCATTTAGCAATAAATACAAACTTCTAGTATGCCTTTTTTATTACTTTGAACAGCTTATGTAAATCTTATTGTAGAAAATGGATTTTTTTCCCACTTCTATTATTTCCAACCAAACTGATGATAATCTTCTGGGATCGAGGACGATGTAAGACATCATGCCTAATAGCCTCTGAATGAATGAATTCATTATTTACTCATTTTATTTTTAATTTTTCCCAAAGTTTCATAAAGTAAGATGAAATGACTTTATAACCTTATTTGATGGTACTTTTAATTACTTAAAAGAAAATACATAGCATGAATATTCTTCCTATTCTCTCTAGATAAAAATTCAATTTCTTAAAAACTCAGTTCAAAGAAAGGCTTCATAAAATCTTCAAGTTACCTCTTGTCTTTTCCTAGTTGGTCAATTTATAATTTGAATTTGAATCACAGGTGTGTACTTAAAATGTTAAAAAGAAACTAAGAAACAAAGGTATAATTAAAATATGATCGTGACAATGAAAAAAATATATACTATAAAGCAAATAAAATGGCATATATAAACTTATTATCATTAATAGCCTCAAATGGGAACATTGGATGGTTCTTCTCCTGTTTACATTTTTCCACAGCATTCTCTTCTCCCTCCAAGAAAATAAAAATTAGTTACACATACAGATACGCTTACATATCCTAAAAATCACACATAGCATTATGCTCTTTTTAAAAAGAATGGTCTTTATTATATGTATCCCAGATTTCATTAGCGATTTTTTATGTCAGTACCTTCTATTTTTATTTCCCTGACAACATTTCTAGGATTGGGTTTGGCACAGAGTTCTGCTTTAAAATATCATGAGGGCCTTCACATTTTAATCTGGGGAGGTTTCTTGCTTTGCATATGTTAAAATGTACATTAAACATACTTTATTCATAGTCCCATAAAATTATGAACCTCCATGGGATGGTCCCTTGCACTCTTCTTGTCTCATCCCTAGAAAGAGCTGGTTGAGACAAAGCTCGGCCTCTGAGGCCCTTTACTGGGATTCTTTTCTTTCGGGAATCAGAAAAATTATTAATCTCTCTGTCTCTCTCTTTTTCCCTTCCCTCTCTCCACCCCTTTCACTCTCCTTTTTTGTCTCTGATTCTCTCTCAAATAAAACTGAAAGATGTACTACTCAAAAAAATGTTTGACATTTAGGTTCCATTTTATCAAAAAACATTATCCATAATATGAAAAAAATGACACACGGAAAGAGAAAAGGAGAAAGAGAAAAATAAACCTATTATCACTGCAACTTGTAGTAATGCTTATTTAAACATTTTGTAAAAATTAGCAATTACTGTGATAATTTCAGTAGCAGTTTATACCGCGACAGTCTGTATTTTCACCTGTTATGGACATGTAAATGCCTCCCCATCTTTCCTTAAATAATTTTTATTTATTTGAATATTGAACTTACAAACTACTGTGATTAGCGTTACCCTTCTGAAAAATAAATAATAAAACTTTGCTATTTCTGGTTTAACTGTGGAATTTTTTTTCCTCTACACACATAGTTATGGGGACCACATACTAGCGCTCCTCTTTTACTTGGGGAATCCTCCCATTACTCAACAGCCATGCTGAATAGCAGAGTCAAGTTGTCTAACTTATAACAGAGACTAAAATGAATGGCCCAGAACATGACTGTTGATGGAACCTCATACACAGGGGAAGTAAAGGTGCAATAAGAAGTAAACTAGAACATTTCTTCCTTGATATAAGGGTGACAAAATAAAACAAATGTCAAAAAACTCCAACACCATGCTTTTATACTTTTGTCTCAGGGGCTGCTCATGCAGTTCCTATGTTCTACTATCTTAGAGAGCAGCTGGCTTAGGTTCAGATACACTGAGTTCTGCCATTTCAGTAGCTCCAAGATGATACACACATTTTGTAATCTTTCTAACAAACACCTATTACTCAATAAATATTTGAATGCTTATTATATACTTAATAAAGTAATTTTTTTCCTTTTTAATATCTTTACTTAGAATTTTCTTTTTCTTGTTAAAGATTATTTATTGATTTTACAGAGAGGCATAGTGAGAAATAACAACTCATAGTTGCTTCACTTTAGTTGTCCATTGCTTGCCTGCTGCTTGTCGTATGTGCCTTGACCCAGCAAACCCAGGGTCCCAATCCAGCGACCTCAGCATTCCAGGTCAACACTCTATCAGCTCCACCCATTGCTCCCCTACCGGCGCCACAGGCCCGGCGCCAAGCATACTGCTCACAAAATTTAGGGGATATTTCAAAATAAATATGAAGCAATAAAAAAGCAGCATTTGATTTCTTTTTATTAAACAAGAACATCAGAAAAGCAAAGAACAAGTCAAAGAAAGTTGTTCAGTTATGCAAATGAGATGCAAAGCCAACTTTTATTTCACTGGTGAAAATGCGCTATACAAAAGGCTGAAAGCATTGGAGGATCTGTACATTCCCTGGTCCCCTGAGTTTTGTGAGCAGTGTACTTTTCTAGGTATAGTGAAGGGAGATGGGCAAAGGATTCCATAGTCATGGAATTTATTACAATGCATACAAAGAGATAGGCAATAAGAATATATATAAAGCTAATAATTTTCAATTAGTGACAAATGTTTTCAATAACATAAAAGATAATAATGGGACAGAGGAGGGTGAGGAAGGAAAAGACTTAATAGAAACTAGCCACAGAAGGCCTCTCTGAGCTGAGGAAAGAATGACGAGATGGAAATAAGCCATGCAGAGATGGCGAGGGGGGATCCTTTCCCAGAAAAGTAAACGCCAGTACAAAGGCCCTACACAGGAAAGCGCCTCCAGCTGACCAAGGAAGAGAAAGGAAACCGGCACTGCTAGAACAAAATAGCAATGAAATGGAAGTGGTATGAATAGATCAGTAAGGTGGACGAGCTAAATCAGGGGTCCCCAAACTACAGCCAGTGGGCCACATGTGGCCCCCTAAGGCCATTTATCCGGCCCCCGCCGCACTTCCTGAAGGGGCACCTCTTTCATTGGTGGTCAGTGAGAGGAGCACAGGATGCATCCGCACCCATAGTTCCCATTGAAATACTGGTCAGTTTGTTGATTTAAATTTACTTGTTCTTTATTTTAAATATTGTATTTGTTCCTGTTTTGATTTTTTACTTTAAAATAAGGTATGTGCAGTGTGCATAGGGATTTGTTCATAGTTATTTTTATAGTCTGGCTCTCCAATGGTCTGAGGGACAGTGAACTGGCCTCCTGTGTAAAAAGTTTGGGGACCCCTGGGCTAAATGAATACCAACGTTACTCTAAGTACTGATTAACAGAATCCTCCTGCAACATCATGCAGTGGATATAAAAACTATGGGTATTTCCATGCTAATGATGAGACCCAAAAGAAGCAGGTTAACAACTAGCCTATGAAGTCAGTAGCTGCAGAGCCAGAAGTCAAAGCCAGGTAGTTCAAACCAAGCTTGTTTTCTTTTGAACCCTCTTAACCATGCAATAGTCTATTTATTATTCTTCCTCCTGCTTTAATAAAATCCTGTATAAATAGTTATACTCGCCTATGCATTGACTCTTATTCTTCAAGCTTAAAAATAGTCCTGTAGAAATAGTCATTGTTTGCCCATAAATCCCTTTGGGGACTTTATTCCTACATCTTGGTGCTCCATATCAGAATACATGGTAAGTGCCCTACTGTACTATTTCAGATAAAGCATCCTACATATTTTTATATGACAAGGTAAGTTGGTAAACTGAATCTTTAACAAATTAAGTTCTTCACTAATACACTTTTAAAAAAGCAAAACGAAACCCCTCAAATCTCGGAGCTAAGGAAGAGCTTTAGACTGTAAGCAGCAAATACAGGGATATGTCGGCTCAAATACCTGACTGCCAGCTGAATAATCCAGGGACCAATGCCAGCGGTTACTGCTTTTCCCAGTTTCTTACCTGCATCAACTTTTGAATCATTTATTTCTTTTCTCAAAAACTGCCAGAGGGGCAGCATTGATAAGCCAGTAGCCAAGGGAAGTGAAACAAAGTATCATTTCTGTGCATGTAGGATGCACAAGAAGAGAAATAATATAGAATATATAGAGATAGAAAATCTTGGATTTATGTAAACTATAGGACTTTGGGCTAGTTATCTGGGTCCTTCAATCCTCACTCTCCCCAAATGGAACTAAAGTGGCATCTACCTGTTGAGGTTGTTGTGCAAATTGATAATATTAAGCCAGTCAGGGAGGAGAACTAGCAGCAACTATTTCACTAAGTGCTTCCTGTATGATATGCACTTTATCAGAGATTCATATTGATCTATTCTCAAAATTACCTTCAAGTTAAGTCAAATATAATTTCAATTCTACAGAAGAAGAAAATGAGATCTGTAGAAGGACAAGAACTTGGTCCAAAGTAACAGAGAATGCACATACTGTCATTGGGATTTGAACACGGGCACCCTCAGTCCCAATCTTAACCACTAAGTGTGGCATTCTCCAGGGCATGTAGGAAGCAATGAAAGGCCATTGTTATTCAGGGTTTCTTATGATTCCATGCAAAACAATCCTGAGGAAAAAGAATGAAGTCATAGGCATCAGACTACCTGTCTTCAAAGTATATTACAGAACCATGATAATAAAAACAGCATGGTATTGGCAGAAGAACAGACATATAGACCAATGAAACAGAATTGAGAGCCCAGAAATAAAATGACATATATATGGACAAATCATCTTTGACAAAGGAGCCAAAAACAAACAGGGGAGAAAAGAAAGCCGCTTCAATAAATGGTGCTGGAAAAATTGGAAAGTCACATGCAAAAGAATAAAACTTGACTACAGTTTGTCCCTCTGCACAAAAATTAATTCAAAATGAATCAAAGACCTAAATATAAGGTCTGAAACAACAAATTACATAGAAGAAAACTTAGGTACTAAACTCATGAATGTTGGCCATAGAGAAAAATTTATGAATTTGACCCCAGAGGTAAGGGAAATAAAGGCAAAAATAAATGAATGGGATTATATCAAACTCAAAAGCTTCTGCATAGCAAAAGAAACTGACAAAAAAGAAATATAGTCAACTAAATGGGAGATGAATTTGCAAACAGCTCTTATAAGGGGTTAATATCCATAATATATAAAGAACTCACAAA
This sequence comes from Rhynchonycteris naso, assembly GCA_037038555.1. NCBI lineage: Eukaryota > Metazoa > Chordata > Mammalia > Chiroptera > Emballonuridae > Rhynchonycteris > Rhynchonycteris naso. Next base: position 24,684,601 of record CM073000.1, read on the forward strand.
GCTCAGCAACAAACAAGCAAATAATCTAATTAAAAATGTGGGAGGGGACCTAAACAGACACTTCTCCTAAAAAGACATACAAATGACCAACAGATATGAAAAGATGCTCATCTTCATTAGCTATTTGAGAAATGCAAATCAAATCTACAAGGAGAAATCACCTCAAACAGGTTATATTGGCTATTATCAACAAAACAGGTAATAACAAGTGTTGGAGAGGCTGTGAAGAAAAAGGAACCCTCATTCACTGCTGGTGGAAATACAAATTAGTACAACCATTATGGAAGAAAGTATGGTGGTTCCTTAAGAATAGAACAACCATATGACCCAGCAATCCCTCTACTGGGTATCTACCCTAAAAACTTGAAAACATTGGTATGTAAAGACACATGCACCCCCATGTTCATTGCAGCATTAGTCACTGGCCAAGATATGGAAACAACCAAAGTGTCCTTCAATAGAAAATTGGATAAAGAAGATGTGGTACATATATACAATGGAATACTACTCAGCCATAAGAAATAATGACATAGTGCCATTTATGACAATATGGATGGGCCTTGAGAACATACTGAATGAAGTGTATGATTTCACACAGGTGGGCTATAAACTGAGACTCATGGACATAAATAAAAATGAGGTGGTTACCAGAGAGAGGAGGACACAGGGGAGAAAGGTGTGGGGGAGGAGGTGGGGAGAAGGGTGTAAAGAGGGACAAATATAAGGTGACAGAAAATGATTTGACTTTAGATGATCAGTATACAACAGAATCAACAGATCAACAGTTCAAATGCTACAGAAATGTTTACCTGAAACCTATGTATTCTTATTGATCAATGTCACCCTATTAAATTTAATTTTCTAAATAAATTTTTTTAAAAAGGCCATTGTTATTATTGTCATCCCAATCTTCAACCCTGTTACTGGGTTATTAGATGGACTTAGGAAAGGTAAAGCACTAGAATACTGACTAACGTGTAACCAATGCTTCATACACTAATTGCCTTCTCTCTTCTGTAAGTTATGCATTGTCTATTTGGATTTATTAAAACTACAAAGCATGAGAATATTTGAAATAAATATGAAAGCAATTAATTTTATAGCAATGTCAGAAAATTAACCCCCCAACTGACATTTGAATCATTTATTACTACTTTGTTGTCCTTTAATAATTCATACTTATTTTAAAAACTCACTATGTATATTAATTTAGTGTCAGGAACCGCCAGTTGATCTACCTCAATCCTTGCCCTATTCCTTCATAAATAAGAGATGATCCACATTTTGCTTGCTTACAAGTTGAACAGCTACCTTCAGCAGCTAAATTCCCCTTTTTTCCTAGCCTACTTCAAGAGTTTTAAATCTCACTCAACCTGGTTCCTAAACCAGTTTGAGTGGTTTTTATTGGGAGGGAGTTAATTAATTAAATTTATTGGATGACATTGGTTAAATAAGTTAATAATAGGTTTCAAGTTTTTATTTCCATGACACTTGATCTGTACATTGCATTGTGTGACCACCACTCAAAGTCAAGTCATCTTCTGTCACCACAACAGCCATGGAACAACCACCGTCTCTTTGTCCCATAAGCATAAACTTATATACATCTCCTAGCTTTTACCCAATTATAGGAAGCTTCTTTACCTGAGATGACCTGGCTTGGCCTCAAGCCGTAAGTAGATTTCATTATACAGCAATTCCTGAAAGTCAGTAGTGCTCCTACTGGTGCCCCTTGGCAGGTAGAAAGATAAGGCAGCATTCGGGGGAGTGCCAATGCTACTGCAAAATGGATCTGAGTACAATGCCTTCATTACACAGAGGAGAAAATAAGGAATGGGAAAAATGGATCTGTTCTCGAGACTGCAGTGACCAAAGTACAGCTGAGGAGAGAAACCAGTCTTGTGCTCTAATAGATGAAAAAGAAAATTGGGCTGTGTTTCCACAGACAAAGAATTATGCCTATTAGAAGCATCAACTCAAAGCCCAAGAGAATTTTTTCTTTTAAGAATATTTTCCTGATTCTATAAGAAATAAATAAATGGTCATTGTAGAAAATTTGAGAATTACTAAAAAATATAATAAAAATAATCATGGTTAGTTCAAGAATTCAGGGAGAACTTATCATGTAGATATGCCTATATTGATACCAGGATCGTATTGCCTATGGAGTCAAATTTTCAAGTAGCTGCAAGCGGTCAACATTATTCAGGGTATAAAACATTGTCGATGTGGGTGTATGACTAGGCTGCTCATATGCTGTCAGGAAGGCCTATAGCAGTGGTTCTTAACCTTTTCTGAGGTACTGAACCCACCAGTTTCATATGCGCATTCACCGAACCCTTCTTTAGTGATAAATAAAATATATATTTTTTTCCAAATTCAAGACATAGGTATATGTTTTTTTACTGGTGCACAAAATGAGCCGTGCATGAACATCACCTTGCTTAAAGAACAAAACCAACAAAGTGCATGAACTCACAACAAATTACGGTATTACTTTATTCTGGCCTTCGTGGTAGAAGCTTCTCCGAACCCCTGAGACCAACTCATTGAATCCCTACGGTTCTATAGAACCCAGATTAAGAACCACTAGCCTATAGTGTTGCTCAGGGAACTGAGGCTTCCCTGTCAGTAACATCTGGGTTGAAGCTAAGCTTGGCTTCTCCCTAGCTACATAAAACCTTGATTCCATCATCAGCAAGATTCGAATACAACTATGAATCTTATAAAGCTCTATAAGAGGTTAAAATGAAGTTTATTTAAACCTGGGACTTATACAGACTCACGTTTATGTATATTGTCCTTCTAGGTACAAGGGAAGAATGACCTTTTCATCAAATACAATTCTTGGTCTCAATAACAAAGTCTGATTGTCAGAGAAGTCTTAGCTAAACTACATGTTTAGACTGAATGAAACACACTGGCAAACAATTTTGCTTCTTCCTAAACCAGCACCGTGTTTGCGTGCTATAAAGAACATAAAAATTCCTTACTGTTTTCAAGAAGTTATTTACCCAGTCCTTGATTTCTGTTTCTCTTCTCCTTTCCAAAGAAAAGTCGCCTTGCCTTTTTACTTGAAATACCCAGGTAAAAAATTTGGAGACTTTAGATAAATGTACCAAACTTTGAAGGTACTAATATTCTATGGAAAAATCATGTCAAAAGCTATTTCAGAGTGACGTCAGAGAAATGGCGCCGTGAGGAGCGCTCCTGATTCTTCTTCGCAAAATTTCAACAAGTTCTACAAGCAGAGACAGAAAAATCGATCCCTGGAGCGTCTGTAAGTCCCACACACAGAACAAATGGTATGAAGGGTCAAAAAACTGACTAAATTTATAAGCAACCCTGAAGGAAATAAGACGGAGAACGGAACACTCCGCCTCCCTCACTAACCTGAGCAAGGGCTGCTTTCACATGGAACTGAGAGAGAGTGAGAGCTTTAGGTGTGGAAGGAGCTGGGCTAAGGCACAGACGTGCAAGCCGAGGAAGGAGTGGGCCAACTGCGGCTCAGCCCGCGGGAGCTAACGCTAGCGCTGGTCCCGGCAAAGGTGGGTGAGCAGCAGCCTCCATTACCCTGATATCCTGGTCAGCAAGCGCCGGCAGTGTGCGTGAGAATTCCCTTAGGGCCCTGGGCGTGGGTGCCCGCGTTCAGGACATAGGGGCAGGGTCAGAGACTCCTGCGTGGGCTGCGATCAGAGGCACGGTGTAATCCCCGCTCCACCAACAACAGTGCGGGGATAGCTGAAAGCGAACTTCCCTATGCCAGGTCTTCTCTAGGCGGGCCGGGCACCCTTGCCAGCCATTCAGGCTAGCCTGGAGGAGGGGTGTGCAGGCAGCTTGCAAACAGTCTCTGTAGCAAATCTGTGAATCCACTCACTCAAGTTAGCTTAACTCACAGTCGGCTCACCGCCCAACTGGCTTAAGCAGCTCTGGCTGACAAGTTTTCTCTCAGCTCAGCGATCTAAGACAAGAGACGTGATATTTTTTAGTGGTTCTCGCTTTGTACGGAGGGGTGGGGGCAACTTCCAGTCAGCCAATAAAGGGCGAAAAACCTGCTTATGCTGGTGGCTCTGATTAGCAGAGCTTTCATACTCAGGGCTGTGCGCTAAAAAGAGGGACTTGGCAGTTTTTAAGACCTCCTGTTCTGCAGGTAGCAACTAGGGCATCTTCTTCTTAGCCAAGACAGTATACAAAGTGCAAAAAGCCTGGGGACAGTGGTCCCACAGAGTACTGAGACATACTGGACACACCTGACGTCTCATAGAAAGACATCTTGAGAGTAATTGGCCCCAGCCCTGCCTGATTACACTGACGGCTCTGACTGACAGAGCTTTACCCAGAGCTCTGCACTGAGTGGGGATAGAGTGGGGATTTGCCAGCTCTTTGAGCCTCTCACTATGCAAGCAGTGGCAGCAGCAACCTCATAGCTGGATCACCAGGCTGCTATTTCAGGAAGGAGAGAAGCTCCAAGAAAACAAACTCTCCCATTGTTGGAGCTTGCAAATGCTAACAAGACCCGACTACCAACGAGACTGAGGCCTAGTATATGACATCACCATAGCGACACATCAACTGCAAATCTCTACCTAAGCGTGCCACAGGGGCAGAGCCTGGGATACAGTGCCAGTGACCAGGAAGAGGGAGAGGAAGAAAAAAGGAAGAAGATAAACTCTCAATATCAAGAAAAATCCACAAACTTTGTAACTTTTTCCATTTTTCTTTGTATCTTTTAACTTCTTATCTCTATTTATTTATCTTTCTTCCACCTTGGTCCTTTTATCCTCTGCTCATCTTATTCTTTTCTCTTCATCTTGAACTACATTACACATAAGTGTTATATTTCTTTGTTTTACCTTTTCTTTTTTCTTTCTCTCTATGAGGGTTACACTCCAAAACCCTTAACTCTCTCTTTTCTTTTTTTCCTTTTTTCTTTTCTCTCACTCTCTTACTTTCTTCTTTTCTCTTTTACATTTCCTCTCATTTGATTCTCATTAATGAACAAACTATTTTATTTTGGATTCAAATTTTTTCTTTGTGGCATTTTGTGTGCTTTTTACTTCGCTTTTTAACTCATTAGCATTCCCCCCAACCCCGGCTCTCCATTCTATGTAGTTTTTGTTCCACTTAATACAATAGTTTATTTTTTTCATTTTCTTGTTTCTTTCTTATCCCTTTCACTATATCTCTCCTTTGACCATCATTTACAAGCAAATTATATTATTCTTGATCCAACTGTTTTCCTTTTTTGCATTTTGTGGTTCCCTACCTCCTTTTTTGCCCCTATATCACTTCTCCCCAACTCAGGCCCCTCATTATAGGTAGTTTTTATTCCATTTAGCAAAATATAATTCTCAGTTTTGCACAGCATTTTCTCAAAGAGGGAAGGAGAGGAAAAAAGAAAAAAATGATAATTTTTGTTTAATTTTTATTTTTTATTTATTGTCTTTATTATTGTCTATTCTTTTCTTTTACTTTTTACTTTTTTATTAATTTACATTAGTGTTATTAACAAAATCACCATCAGATGCCATTAAGGAAAAGGAAATCGAATATCATGATACAAAAGACAGAGAGGTAGCCCAGATAGATGAGGAAAAAGCTATAGAAAAAAATGTTAATAGATTGAAAACTTTTAATTTAAATGACATAGAATTTAAAATAGAAATCCTAAAAATAATCAGAGATATACAAGAAAACAAGAAAGGCTATTTAGGGAGCTCAGAAAACAACTCAATGAACACAAAGAATATATTATCAAGGAAATTGAAACTATAAAAACAAATAAATAAAACAAATCAAACAGAGATGAAATACTCAATTCATGAACTGAAAAATGAGGTAAAAAGCTTAGCTAATAGAACAGGCCAGATAGAAGAGAGGATTAGTGACATAAAGACAGGCAACTTGTAACAAGAAAGAGAAGAAGAGAGAGACTCAAAAATTAAAAAAAAATTAGAAAGCCCTACAGGAATTCCCTGACTCCACCAAAAAGAGTAACATAAAAATAATAAGTATATCAGAAGGAGAAGAGAGAGAAAATGGAATGGAGAACATATTCAAATAAATAATAGACGAGAACTTCCCTAACCTGTGGAAAGAACTAAAGCCTCGAATTCAAGAAGCAAATAAAACACTAAGTTATCTTTACCCCAAAAAACCTACTCCAAGGCACATCATAATGAAAATGGCACAAACCAACGACAAAGAAAAAATTCTCAAGGCAGTAAGGGAAAAGAAGAATACAACATATAAGGAAGACCAATTAGATTATCATCATATTTCAGCAGAAACTCTACAAGCTAGAAGAGAGTGGACCCCAATATTTAAAGTTCTGAAAGAGAGAAACTTCCAACCGAGAATACTATACCCATCAAAGCTATCCTTCAAATACGAAGGAGAAATAAAAACATTCACAAATACAGAAATGATAAGGGAATGTATCATCAGAAACCCTCACTTCAGGATATACTAAAGGGGGTTTTCCAACTAGATACAAAGAACAAAACAAAACAAAACCATAAGTAAAACTCCACCAGGAACATAAAAAAACAAAAACAAATTAGAAGTGTGACAATAAAAACAATAAAGGGGAGAGGACGAAGATTAACAGTAGCAAAGGACGATGGAGTGCAGAAGCACTCATAAGATAGTGTACTACAATGAACATGGTAGGTACCCTTATCATTACTTAATGGTAACCACCCGTGAAAAAAACACTACAGAAGCACATGACTTGAAAAGGAAGTAACAAAGGAAAGAAGTATGGATTACAACCAAACAAAAACAAATGACAGAAAAACAAAAGAGAAGAATCAAACAAGATATAAAACTAACAAAAGCAATATATAAAATGGCAATAGGAAACCCTCAAGTGTCAATAATTACACTAAATGTAAATGAATTGAATTCACCAATAAAAAGACACAGAGTAGCAGACTGGATTAAAAAAGAAAATCCAACTATATGCTGCCTACAAGAAACACATCTAAGCAACAAAGATAAAAACAAATTCAAAGTGAAAGGCTGGAAAACAATGCTATAAGCAAATAACATCCAAAAAAGCAGGTGTAGCAATACTCTTATCCAACAATGCTGACTATAAGACAGCAAAGGTAATCAGAGACAAAAATGGTTATTTCATAATGATCAAGGGGACACTGAATCAAGAAGACATAACACTTCTTAATATATATGCACCAAACCAGGAGCACCAAAATATATAAGACAGCTACTGACTGTCCTAAAAACAAAAACTGACAAAAATACAATCATACTTGGAGACCTCAACACACCGCTGACGACTCTAGATCGTTCATCCAAAGAGAAAATCAATAAAGAAATATTGGCTTTAAATGAAACTCTAGAGCAATTTGATAGAAATCTACAGGACATTTCTTCCCAAAGTGACAGAGTACACATTTTCTCTAGTGTACATGGAACATTCTCAAGAATCGACCATATGTAAGGCCACAAAAATAACATCAGCAAATTCAGAAAAACTGAAGTTGTACCAAGCATATTTTCTGATCATAAAGCCTTGAAACTAGAATTCAACTGCAAAAAAGAAGTAAACAAACCCACAAAAATGTGGAAACTAAACAACATGCTTTTAAAAAATGAGTGCATCAAAGAAGAAATAAGCACAGCAATCAAAAGATACATACAAAAAAAAAAGAAAAAAGATACATATAGACAAATGAAAATGACAATACGACATCAGAATCTCTGGGAAGCAGCAAAAGCAGTAATAAGAGCGAAGTTTATATATCACATCAGGCCTATATGAACAAACAAGAGAGAGCCCAAGTAAACCACTTAATTTCACACCTTAAGGAACTAGAAAAAGAAGAACAAAGACAACCCAAAACAAGCCAAAAGAAAGGAAATAATAAAAATCAGAGCAGAAATAAATGAAATAGAGAACAGAAAAACAATAGAAAAAAGTAATAAAACAAGAAATTGGTTCTTTGAAAAGATCAACAAAATTGACAAACCCTTAGCAAGATTCACCAAGGAAAAAAGAGAAAGGACTCATATAAACAAAATCCAAAATGAAAGAGGAGAAATCACCACAGATATCATAGATATACAAAGAATTATTGTAGAATACTATGAAAAACTATATGCCACCAAATTCAACAATCTAGAAGAAAGGGATAAATTTCTAGAACAATACAACCTTCCTAGACTGAGTCATGAAGAAGCAGAAAGCCTCAACAGACCAATAAGCAGGGAGGAAATAAAAAAAAACTATTAACCCCCCCCCAAAAAAAAACCTCCCCAAAAATAAAAGTCCAGGCCCAGACGGCTATACTAGTGAATTCTATCAAACATTCAAAGAAGATTTGGTTCCTATTTTATTCAAAGTCTTCCAAAAAATTGAAGAAGAAGCAATGCTTACAAACACATTTTATGAGGCCAACATAACCCCCATACCGAAACCTGGCAAGGACGGCACAGAAAAAGAAAACTACAGACCAATATCTTTAATGAATACAGATGCTAAAATACTAAACAAAATACTAGAAAATCAAATATAACAACATATTTAAAAAATAATACACCATGATCAAGTGGGATTCATCCATCCCAGAATCTCAAGAATGGTTCAACAACGTAAAATGGTTAACATAATACACCATATCAACAAAACAAAGAACAAAAACAACATGATCTTATCAATCAATGCAGAAAAGGCATTCAATAAAATACAACATAATTTTATGTTTAAAACATTCAACTAAATGGGTATAGAAGAAAAATATCTCAACATAATAAAGGCCATTTATGATAAACCATCAGCTAACATCTTGTTAAATGGAATAAAACTGAGGACTTTCCCATAAATCAGGAACAAGACAAGGTTGTCCACTCTCTCCACTCTTATTTAACGTGATACTAGAAGTTCTAGCCAGAGCATCAGACAAGACAAAGAAATAAAAGGCATCCATATTGGAAAGAAGAAGGTTTCACTTTTTGCAGATGATATGATCCTATACATCAAAAACCCCAAAGTCTCCACAAAAAGATTACTAGAAACAATAAACCAATACAGTAAGGTCACAGGATACAAAATTAATATACAAAAGTCCATAGCATTTCTATATGCCAACAACAAAACATTAGAAAACGAACTCAAAAAATAATCCCCACGGTTGCAACAAAAGAAATAAAATACATAAACATAACAAAGAATGTAAAGGACCTATATAATGAAAACTACAAAGCATTGTTAAGGGAAATAAAAAAAGATACAATGAAATGGAAAAATATTCCTTGTTCTTGGATAGAAAGAATAAATATAATCAAAATGACCATATTACCCAAAGCAATATACAAGTTTAATGCAATTCCCATAAAAATTCCAATGACATTTTTTAAAGAAATGGAACAAAAAATCATCAGATTTATATGGAACTATAAAAAAACCCGAATAGCAAAATCAATCCTAAGGAAAAAGAACGAAGCTTGGGGCATTACAATACCTGACTTCAAATTATATAATAGAGCCATGACAATCAAAACAGCATGGTATTGGCAGAAAAATAGACACTCAAACCAATGGAACAGAATAGAAAGTCCAGAAATAGAACCACCTATATATGATCAAATAATTTTTGATAAAAGAGCCAACAACACACAATGGAGAAAAGAAAGCTCTTCAACAAATACTGCTGGGAAAACTAGAAAGCCACATGCAAAAGAATGAAACTGACTACAGTTTGTCTCCTTGTACTAAAATTAATTCAAAATGGATCTAAGACCTAAATATAAGACCTGAAACAATAAATTACACAGAAGAAAACATAGGTACTAAACTCATGGACCTTGGTTACAAAGAGCACTTTATGAATTTGACTACAAAGGCAAGGGAAGTAAAGGCAAAGATAAATGAATGGGACTACATCAGACTAAGAAGCTTCTGCACAGCAAGAGAAACAGACAACCAACTAAATGGGAGAGGATATTTTCAAACAACAACTCAGATAAGGGGCTAATACCCAAAATATACAAAAAACTCATAGAACTCAACAACAAACAAACAAACAATTCAATAAAAAAAAAATGGGAAGAGGACATGAACAGACACTTCTCCCAGAAAGAAATACAAATGGCCAACAGATATATGAAAAGATGCTCATCTTCATTCTCTAGTAGAGAAATGCAAATCGAAACTACAATGAGATACCACCTCACGCCTCTTAGATTAGCTATTATCAACAAGACAGGTAATAACAAGTGTTGGAGAGGCTGTGGAGAAAAAGGAACCCTCATCCACTGTTGGTGGGAATGTAAAGTATTACAACCATTATGGAAGAAAGTATGATGGTTCCTCAAAAAATAAATATAGAACTACCATATGACCCAGCAATCCCTCTACTGGGTATATACCCCCAAAACTCAAAAACATTGGTACATAATGACACATGCAGCCCCATGTTCATATAGCAGCATTGTTCACAGTGGCCAAAACATGGAAAAAACCCAAAAGCCCTTCAATAGATGACTGGATAAAGAATATGTAGTACATATATACCATGGAATACTACTCAGCCATAAGAAATGATGACATTGGATCATTTACAACAAATGGATGGATCTTGATAACATTATACGGAGTGAAATAAGTAAATCAGAAAAAAAAACTAAGAACTCTGTGATTCCATACATAGGTAGGACATAAAAAAGAGACTAAGAAACATGGACAAGAGTGTGGTGGTTACAGGGAGGTGGGGGGAGGGAGGAGAGGGGGGCATAGGGGGGAGGGGAGGGGCACAAAGAAAACCAGATAGAAGGTGACAGAAGATAATTTGACTTCGGGTGATGGGTATGCAACATAACTGAATGACAAGATAACCTGGAGATGTTTTCTTTGAACATATGTACCCTGATTTATTAATGTCACCCCATTAAAATTAATATAAATATATATATATATATGGGAAAAAAAGCTGTTTCAGTCTCCTTGTGGTGGGTTAACTAACACTGATTATGGGAAGAGTTTTCCTCAATTTTTAAGTCTGAATATTTTCACCTCTATTTTAATTACAATGAGTAAATGTAATGCCTAAATAAAATTTTGAGAATCAGCCATAATTAAGAAATACATTTTTTATGAGGAAAGAAAGTAATTTAGTAACAATTCATACCAGAGTTAGTATCACATTTGGTTTCTCATATCCAATTCCAAGGACTTGATTTCCTTTATGGCCAGAATTATCTCTTAAAATCTAGTTACTGACAACATATTTAATTCTAGGTTACTAAGCAGATATACTTGTCTTTATTATTCCATAATAATAGCTTTTAGTACAATAGAAGGGATTCCAAATAAGTGTGGTAAAGGTATTTATTTAAAAAGTATTCAGGTATACTTAAGCAAATGTAATAATTATACACATTACTTGAGATTAATAATTGCTCTTTTTTACCAGAAAGTTAGATAATTAGGGCATAAAAATTCCTTCATGATTTTGCCCTTATAAACTTTTCTAGTCTCAACTGTTCCACATGTGCCTATGCTCTAGCTCCATAGAACCTGTCACCCGTTTTGAGCTAGATCCGAATTAGCAGCATCACTGACAGAGTTTTCAGTTTTGACAGAACCCACTGGGCTCAATGAGCTGCAACTACATAATTAGACAGCAACCATTTCATAATATGAGAAATGTTACTAATTTTTAAAATTATATCAAAAGCCATTATGCACAATGACATAAGGAATGAAAAAGTCATTCTTCACAATCCAACTAATACAGTATAAAAGGGAGGAGCCCTTTGAAGAAGAGATCCAAATGAAGCATTTTCTGTTAGGAGCAGAGTCAGCCTGCATGTGTTCTTGAAGGGATGTCTTTGGTTATCATTTTAAGTAAATCAAATCAGACCACAGGGAATAACTTTTAAAGTCATACATTATGCATGTGTTCCACAGGCAATCTGCTGATAATATGTGGATTTTTTGAAATGTATTCATTTTAATACAATAAATATTAATTCTAGGTTCATATCACTGACTTGTTTTTGGAGTACTAAATAGCCCGTACATTGGAGGCTAATACTAAAAACACTAATGTAACAATGAGATTTTTGTCCATCCAAATCCTGCATGAACTTAAGTTGTTGAAAGGAATAGGTACATACCAGTGTTCATTTGACATATTTATTTAAAAACTACAAATTTTGAACTTCTCTATATTTATTTGGTAAAGTAACAAAAAGCATAAACTCCAGTATTTAGATCAGTGGTTCTTAACCTTTTTTGAGGTACCGAACCCACCAATTTCATATGCACATTATGAACCCTTCTTTAGTGATAAATAAAACATGATTTTTTTTTCCAAATTCAAGACATAGGTATATGTTTTTTTACTGGTGCACAAAATGAGCCGTGCATGAACATCACCTTGCTCAAAGAACAAAAGCAACACAGTGCATGAACTCACAACAAATTACGGTATTACTTTATTCTGGCCTCCGCGGCAGAGGCTTCCCCAAACCCCTGAGACCTACTCATCGAACCTCTACGGTTCGATAGAACCCGGGTTAAGAACCACTGATTTAGATTCAAATATATGAAAAGTTCTGGAAATACAATACTCTTTTGTACAAGATATCAGAATTTAGAACTCAGGGATCCATAGTGCATTTCTAGAACTTAATCTCATCAATCCCATTATGAAAAGGTCCAGGTTTGTAAATAAGCACGTTAAATTAGCATCAAGTAAAATTACGTTAAAATACAGCAACCATAGCACTGAGGCTAAGTTACCATGTTAATCATTTCTAACACTATCAGAAAAATCAAGAATTTTTGTGTTACTCAACATATTTAAATAATAAAAGCAGAAAAAAAGTTAAAAACAAACCAAAAAAATCCCTTAAAAACTTAAAATACGGGGTTTGAGATTTACTACAAGTAACACCACAAATGGAATTAACATAGTATTAAGTGAAATTCTAAAACTCTGATTTCTTGGGTGTTGAGAGGTTCCTTTTTAGCAGGTAATCCTTTACCATTGTTTATTAGCATCTAGCACAGTGCTTGAATCACATTATACTCAGTAATTACCTAAGTAGAATTAATAGAGTGTTTAATATGCAAAAGCATCTATAAGTACACATACACCACTACAAAAAAAAATGAATCTTAGTGGGAAAAACAGCTACCAATATATATATTTTACTCTAAAAGTTTCTCTAGAAAGAAAATGTTCTAAAATCAAACATACATAAAACTAGTGCCCAGCTCAGTTTTACCTGTGTCACACTGACAGCTCAACATGCCTGAATTTAAAACTTTCAGGTTCGACTCTGGTCAGGTAGCGCAGTTGGTTAGAGCGCTAGAGCGCTGACCAGATACACCAGGGTCGCAGTTCAATTCCGGTCAGGGTACATACAGGAATCAACCAATGAATAATAAATGCATAATTAAGTACAAAAACAAATCCATCTCTTTCTCTGACTCTCTCTCCCTCCCCTCCCTCTTCCTCTCTCTCTAAAATCAATTTTTAAAAAAAAACTTGTTGTCAAGCAAGCAAGCAAATAGCAAGAGATCAGAGTTTGAGTGTAAACATAATAAGTGTATGTCTTTCTCTCCCTTCCTCTCTCTCTAAAATAAATCTCTAAATTTTTTAAAGTATATGAAACAAACCTCATATTCACATAATGTCATATCAATGTTTAGTAACTGTATTTGCCAAGGAAAAAAATGTTAAAGTCTCGTTAGCAACTCAGACTGTTATATTTACATTTCCTACACTTGCAATTAGTATATTTCATTTAACCTGATTTTAAATTTTTTTTAATTTTTTTTATTTATTCATTTTAGAGAGGATACACGAGAGAAAGAGAGAAAGAGAGAGAGACAGAGAGAGAGAGAGAGAGAGAGAAAGAGAGAAAGGGGGGAGGAGCTGGAAGCATCAACTCCCATATGTGCCTTGACCAGACCAGTGCAGGGTTTTGAACTGGCGACCTCAGTGTTCCCAGGTCGACGCTTTGCCACCACAGGTCAGGCTCATTTAACCTGATTTTAAAAAGTACATTTAGTGCTGTGAAATATCCATAGAAAAAATCCCATTAACTTTCTACAATAATTGTATAAATTATTTCTTATAAATGTATAGTATAATTCAGCACAAGATATAAAATACTTTTCATAATTAAAAGAAGCAACTGCTAATGGTATTTTTAGGATCTGTCAGGCTATTATAATATCAACTCATTTATTTCTCAATCATACAGATTATCAACTAATTTTTTTTAAATAAAAATTATTGTATTTTATCTCGACCAAATATGACTCACAAGTGATTAAGGTGCACTGCAATGAAAACATTCTATTTTTGTTTAGCTGAGTGATAACATCTTAATTCCAACCAGAATAATTAATCACAATTATTTTAATATTTTACTATTTAAAAATGTTACTGCACTGCTCAAACCACTTCAAGTACAGACATATTTTTCTCTGCTACACTTAGAACATAAAAATTTGAGAATTTCTTTACTACTGTACATAACTAATGGCTTTATGATATAGGGGTTCTTTAAATAATATTTGTTTTATTAAGTTCTATTGATTACTACTTCATGTTCAAAAGTTTCCAAAAACCTGCACTGGGTCTTGAAGTAAAATGGCCTTTACTAATTGGTTTTATATCCTTGTCCATATGGTAACATTTACAATTAATTCACGCACTAAGATGAGTAGTTCACAATTTTGCAAGTCATAAACTGCCTTAATTTCAGAGATATAATCTGAACCTGAAGCTCAGCATTTGGATGTCCCGGATTTGATTACTGGTTAGGGCACACAGGAGAAGCAACCCTCTGCTTCTCTACCCCTCCCCCTCTCCCTTGTCTCTCTCTATCTCTCTCTTCCTCTCCCACAGTCATGGCTCAGTTGGGGCAAGTTAGCCCCAGACACTGAGGATGGCTCTATGGCCTTGCCTCAGGCACTAAAATAGCTTGGTTGCCAAGCAACAGAGCAATGACCCCAGAGGGCCAGATCATCCATTCCCTAGTGGGCCTGTCAGTGAATCCCAGTTGGGGCACATGGAAGAGTCTGTCTCTCTGCCTCCTTGCTTCTCACTTTAAATTTTTTTTTCTTAATTTAAAATATTTAAAAAAATAAAACCACTATTGACTTAATATGACAAGTAAATTGCATAAGCACCCAAAAAAATGGAAGGGAGATGTTAACAGTACAGGTTTTACATAATCACCTAAAATCAGGTAGTGAAAAAATACAAAAGAAGTGATTTAATCAAACCATTTCTTGAAAAATACTAGCTGGAAATTTATTATGTTTCCTTTATGTCCTAAATTTTAATGCTACTTTTAAAAATCACAATTGTTAGTGTACAGGAAACTGCCAAAGGCTCTCTGTGGGACTATGTCACACCAAAATCAATTATTACTTATTTCCTTCATCAAAAAATTTAAGACACAGAGAAAAATGTCCATATTTTTTAAAATTTCTATTCACTCTTGCAGCTGCTATAATCATTTCAAACAAGTAAAAGCTTCTTTGCACAGTAATTTTCAAATTCGACGTGGTGGCTTTTTGAAGCTATACTTACACAGCTGATAATACTAAAGGAGCAAACACTGGCTGATCTCTTTTCCTTTACTGTAGCCTTCATCCTCTCCTATTTCTGCAGACCTCTCCTTTTGCAAGAACCCAGAGAACCATTATGTGTTTCAAGTTATTCTTACTCTGAAACATGATAGTAGACTGGCTTTGCAATTACTGAGGTATTTATAGTAGAGGTTTATAATCACATAATTCTGACTTGACTGCTTGGTCATCTTATTTTTTCAAATCTAACCTTTTAAATTCATTATGTTCTTTCTTACTAGAATCGCTGATTCTAAAAGTTGAAAAGGAGCTCCACCATTCAGGACATTCATGGCTTCACTTTTTCCCAGAAATCACATAGATGTAATTTCTCATATCTAAAAATTGAATTCCGAGTGTTTCAGGTCCCTTCTCCTATCCATTAAGGCTCATCGAATCAACAATCCCATCTACCGAATGTTATAACAAATTCTAAAACATAATAGATTCAGAAAAACAATAACAGAAAATGTAACATGGTGGGTATGCGTGTGTATACACCTCTCCTGTATGCCTTGTATGACGTAAGTATATGTTTTGAGACATATCATTGGTACTTAAATAGTGCAGACTCTTCCAGATTTAAAACATAAAAATTACTAAAAAGCATGAGATATTTTAAAGGAAGAAAGTTAATTGAAGAAAGATTAAAAAAATGAATTCACTATATGTTCTATTTTCAATTAAATTTAGTTTAACCAACCTCAGTCTGTAAATAGTACAAGGGTAAAAACAGTGAAACAGCGAGAGACACTGTGACTGTGTCACCAAAGTTCTTTCTTTATTTTCTTTCTCAATTAGAAATATCTTTTATTTCCCTGCTCACTGTAGGTTTTCAGTCCCCAGCAACACAGGAAAAGTAGAGCATGGCTGCGGGTTTTGAAACTGATGGGTTTTCAATGGTTTTGAAACAGGAAGAAAAGACGGCCTCTCCCAAACTACCAGCTATTTCCCTTTTGAATCAGACACTATTTGAAGTAATTCATTTAGCTTTTTCTAAAGGCAGTTGTGTAACCTTGCAAGTGGTGATTTGTAATGTGGCAGGCTGTTATCAGGCTGCTACAATATTTTGCCTAAGTTCAATAAAAAGCAGCATTATTCTAAAATTCATTCACACAGAAACATTTCAGGGGAGGTACTCTCTAAACCTCATTCATGTTTATTGATTTGTTGTTTGCAAATACAGGAGGAGGCTGGGTAGACAGACCATCATTCTCCCTATATTGTTGACTCTTTGCTAGCTCACAAGGAACTCGCACATTTTGTCTGTCCTACAGAGCCAAAACATGGATCAAAGCAATCTTTTATTACAGGGTCCTATGCATTACAGAGTATATGCTTGC
Organism: Rhynchonycteris naso; assembly: GCA_037038555.1. Lineage (NCBI taxonomy): Eukaryota > Metazoa > Chordata > Mammalia > Chiroptera > Emballonuridae > Rhynchonycteris > Rhynchonycteris naso. Next base: position 24,701,563 of record CM073000.1, read on the forward strand.
TTATCTCTCTCCATTATTTTCATTTCAGGGCACACCTATCTTCCAAGAGCCAAGGCCTATACATTTCTCACCTAAAAGCTGTTGCTGGCTGTCAGATCTGGTTTTCTGTTTGTTTGGTTCTTTTGCACCCAAATATCCAGTATGTTATGTCAGAAATTTAATGAGCTACTCTCAACCAAATAGCTAATAGGATTTGGTACAGGTACCTCAAAGTGAAGTTTTACACTGGCTCTCAATTTTCCAAAAGTGATTAAGCATCAGTTGCCTATATTAGTAACTTGCTTGGATATAAAATCTTGAAAAAATAAAAAAAAAATTTAAACTGTTGACTACCTTTCCTTTATATATAACTTCCTCATTTCTTGAGATCACCTCCAACATAAAATACTTGCCCTCCTGTATTTACTCCAAAGTCTACTTCTGGAAAAAATGATAAGATATTATGTACCTCTTGCTCAGTAAGTTCGGACTTAACTTCACCCAAAATGAATAGAGGACCAATTTGAAATACATTTTTGTCCTAAATACCATCAGCAAAAAAGATGTCAGAAGAGACTAGGAAAACCAAATAGCTGTAGTCTTTCCTTCTTATTTCCATCCCCTTGGATTAATATAGGCAACTTTAACATATATGACTATTATTAGACTCACAAGCATTCAAATAAACAAAGATGCCAACCTGTGAGAGATGAGCCAAGTGGCCTTTCCAGCTTACCTCATTTCATTGCTGGCAATCACTACTAGCACATGTTAAGTTTCGACATTCAAATCCTCATCGCAGGGACTGCTTTTAGGTGAGCTCAAACTAAAACGTTGTAAGAGACTGCTATTTTCCTAGAACCAGTCCTTTTTTTATCTTAGTCAAAGTTTTTTTGGTCTCAAATAACAAAAAACCATAAGCCATCTTATATAATTATCAAAAAAAGGGCATATCTTGCAAAATATAGGAAGTTTCTCCTTGCAAAAATAGGAGGAACCAAGGTCAGCGGGATCCCTGGGAAGACTTCTTTGATGGTCACAGGGAACCCAGGAAATTCTCTCTCAGATTGGCCTTTCTCTGAGCATCTGTTTTGTTCTTTCTGGAGATCAGACCTACGACTTCAGAGTTTATAACTCCACTGTATTAGGAACCAACCCTGACTTGCAGCTTCTCGGTTTTAATGCCAATTTCTCCCCAGAAAGTATCGGGTGCCATTCTGATCCATTTTGTTCCCTTCAGGTGAAGAATGGTAGGTGATATAGTGCTCTGTGTAGGGGTTGGCATTGAGTTCTAAGAGAATAGTGGTCAAAACAAACTTAGAGAATCTTCTAAAACACCAATTATAAGGCATTGGTCACAGACTAAGAGTGAATTGGGTCTAAGAAAGTTGTACTTATTTTTTCATTTCTAATTGGGAATGGTCAAAATTAGCAACTAATAGTAAACATTAGATGTATCAAGACCTTTTCCTCTCCTTTTCACCCAGTGTGGATCTTAAACTTTCTAATAGTAAAAAAACTTTGATATTTTGTTTTCTTTCAGAAACTTAAATGTCTCTGTTGAGTACTGTTTACTATAAATCATTCTTCTAACATTCATGTTGAGATAGATTTCAAAAGCAGTTTTCCTTTATGGTAACATAAGGAATTATTGTTGATATTATGAAATTTTATAATTTACAATTGATATTCATAGGCCATCTAATCAAAATTTCCACTTCCAATGAAGTGTCAATATGTATCTTTTGAGGAATATAACATAATTTTTTCTTTTTTCACAACTTTCTATAGGAAGTCCTAAATACCTCCGTGGGAACATATTTCAGCACTTCACAATGTCAGACTCACTCGATGGCATCTAAATCCATTGTTCTCCATTTCCAAATGCAAACAAAATTGTCCACTGCATTCCTACTTCTAACCCCACAACACGATTATTTTCCTTCAGAGAGTAACCTTCCTGCCTGTCTAAACACATTCCCCAAGAATTAGCTTGTCAAGTACCAGCAACTGATGTAATCTGTCAGTTTGGATCACTATTAAATATTCTTTTGGTTATTATTGTTGACAGGATGACTACCTATGTGTTTACTAAGAGACAGTTGTTTGGTACCTATTTTTTAGGATTTAATGCAAAGTCACCAGTCACTTATGCCCTTGGGCAATTTCAAAATCCTGATGCCAAATTTCAGGGTGATAGCAATGCTGGCAGTTAATCAGTCACTGAAGATCCAGAGATATAAACAGGCAATCACTGTGGATGCAGATATAGGCCTCATTATTCATCTATGTATATAGTTATTTTATCCAGGGTAAGGCTGTCACCTCTGTACAATACATATATTGTTTTCTGAATAGCATATTCTCACAAAAACAGAACAAGCATATAACCTATTATCTAAAGTTATATGATTTTTTAAATGGAAATGTTTAATGTGTATACTATTACCTACTATTTTGTGATACAACAGCCTATTTTGCTACTCAAAACAGTGCACTGTCTCAGATTTTTCCAGCTACCATTACTGTTTATTAGAAGCAAATACCAGCCCTGACTGACTAGCTCAGTGGTAGAGCATCAGTCCGCCATGTGGATGTCACAGGTACTATTCCTGGTCAGGGCACACAGGAAAAGCAACCATCTACTTCTCCAACCCTCTCATTTCTCTCTATCTCTCTATCTCTCTCCCTCTTTCCCTCCCTCACCCCCTCCTCCTGCAGCCATGGCTCAATTGGAGCGAGCTGGCCCTGGACACTCATGATGGCTCCATGGCCTCTGCTTCAGGTGCTAAGAAGAGCTCAGCTGCTGACCAATAGAGCAATGCTCCATGTGGGTAGTGCATTGACCCCTAGCAGGTTTGCTGTGTGCTCACTGGTCGGGGTGCATGCAAAAGTCTGTCACTTTGCCTGCCCTCCTCTCACTGAATAAAAAAAAAGGAAGCAGCAAATACATTATTTATTTACTGGTAGAATTCTAAAATTATCAGAATCAATAAACACCAAGGATCACTAATCTTTTTTCTCAGTTACAATAAGAAAAGTGTGTTCATTTTTTTTTCAAAAATAAATTGTGAGGAATAAACAAAATTTTCATATAGCTATATATAATTTTAAAGCATAGTATAAACACATGTCATGCTTACGAAGGCCATCATCTTTTGCTTTTATATTGGAAAAGACATGTAGATGGTCAATATGGTAAGGTAATTCACATATATTTAAACACTATGATCATCATTATTCTATATTTTATGTGTTTAAACAATACAGGTTCATTGTTTTTACACTGTAATTCTGACAGTGAACAAAGAAAAATAATCTCCACAAATGTTTCTAGATCAAGTGAATATTCAAATCTAAAAAAAATACATAAAAATTACTTCTATATGAGTTAGAAATGTATACTTCAAAGCTAAGACCATAAAGCCTCTAGAGGAAAATATTAAGATGACCCTTGTGATCTTGAGGGAAGCAAATATTCCATAGAGAGGACACAAACACCACTATATATAAAGGAAAAAAAACGCAATAAATTAGACTTTAGAATAAATTAATAGCTTCTACTGTTCAAAAGACAGTTAAGAAAATGAAACGCTAAGCCTCACATTGGGAGAAAATATTTGCAGTACATATACTTAAAAAAAAGATGCATATTCAGAATCTACAACAATAAAAAGACCAACAATCCAATTAAAAATCAGTCAACATTCTAACCAATCATTTTAAATAAGAGAATACATACATACAAAGAGCCTAAAAGCACATGGAAACATGCTCAACATCATTAATCATCAAGGAAATGCAAATTAAAACCACAGTATACTACCACTTGAAACCATGAAAAGAGCTCTTGTTAAAAAGTCTGAGAATTCATACATTGGCAAAGAAGAGGAACTACCAGAGTTTTCACATTATTGGTGAGAGAATAAAATAATACAGCCACTTCAGAAAACTATTTGGCAATCCCATGAAATAAAAGGTTAACAGTATATATACAATCTAAGACCCAGCAATTACACTTCAAATAAAGCAAATGTATGCCCACAAAAATCGTGCACATGACATTTATAAAAGCTTATCGTAATAAGCTAACACTGAAAACAGCTGAGATGTCCATCCACCGGAAACTGGATAAACAAATTGTGGTATATTTATACAATGGAACACTACTCAGTATGAAAAACATTAATAACTACTGATAAATGAAACAATATAATTGACTTTCAAAATATATTAAGCTTAAGAAGAAGGGAGACTATACAGTTAATCATTCCATTTATATAATGTTAAAGAACAGCCATAGTGATCTATGTTGGGATCAGAACAGTGGTTGCCAAAGGAAACACAGATTAATGGGAAAAGGTATAAGAAAAGTCTGAGCTGATGAAAATGTTCTCTACCGTTCCAACAGTAAAGGTGACATAAGATCATACAATTATCAAAACACATCAAATTCTATACTAACAACTGCATTTCATTTTCCAGAAAATGTGCCTCCATTTTTTTTAAAGTTAGAAAACCAGACAAAGTGGAATAAAGGAAAGAATCTTTATTTATTTCTGTCATAAACACTACACGCACACTAGCATGGATTTCTTGAGATGTTTGATTGACCCATAAGACATTTAATAAGAGTATATTTTGTGCCTGACCTCTGGTGGTGCAGTGGATCAACCTAGAATGCTGAAGTCGCCGGCTCAAAACCCTCAGCTTGCCTGGTCAAGGCACATATGGAAGTTGATGCTTTCTGTTCCTCCCCCCTTTTCTTTCTCTCTTACCTCTTTCGCTAAAAATGGATAAATAAAAGAAAAGACAAGAGCATATTTGATAGACAAAAACACTAAGGCCTAAAGATATTTAGAAATTTGCCTATAGTCACAAAGCAACCAAGTAGCAGATCTAGGTTTCAAACATTATTTTGACTGTACCTACCATATTATTTCTATTAAAACAGTAGCTCCCAAACATTTTTTATCACAATGCAGAATAAGAAATACCACAACACACACACACACACACACACACACACACACATGCGCGCGCGCGCGCGCGCGCGCGCACGCGCGCGCACACGCGTTTCCTAAAATAATGTTTAATCTTAAAATATATAATTAAAAGTTTGCAGAAGCACATGTCTTCTTTTAGGTCCAACAAAGTCAGTATTTCCTCTAGTCCTGAAACAAACCTATAAAAGATAATACATCTTCTCATACAACAATCTTATTAGTTTGAAGAAATTTCTACTGAGAGCTTTAAGGATGTAAGTAAGTGTACAAGATTCAGGCACCCATCTCATGCTCATTATGGATCATAGCTTCACTGATCAGAATAAAGTAGGTAATGTTTATATTGATTGCAGAATCACAAATTTAAAGAGAAAATGTATCAAGAAGGTGGCAGTGATCAACATATGCCAACAAATCAATAAGAACTGTCAAAGAAAATAGCAGGTGTGAGAAATGGATTTAGGATAAGAAAAGACTCAGAAGTTCAAAGACAGTCTTAGAAAATAGGGATTAGTTTTACAATTTCATGATATGAGAGGTATTTTGTATAAGGATGTTCCATGAAGGTTAGCAAGGTAGGAGCAGAGAGGATGGAGAGCAGAGATGATGGCACAGCCTAGGAATTGCATTGTAATTCAAAGTAGGCAAATGAAACAATATGTGGTTATCATCAACTTGTTAGTTTAGAACTAATGGTGTCCTAATTTTACACATAAGGAAAAGAGGAAGACAGAGGTTAAAGTAAACCAATAACACAGAACTTTAATGACTGGAACAAAATTGGAACCTTGGGAGTCAGTTCAAGTCTCCATGCAGTTAACCACTGTACTTCAATGTCTCTCTCACTTTACCCTTCTAAAGGTTAAACTATACAAAACTGCTGTGTTTTTAGGTCAGAATGATTAAATATTATCAATTTCATACTGTTCAACAGATTATATACTCCTACCTCTCCTCCTCTATAAAGTCAAAGTTTTAGGTAGAGTTTTCCATCTGCATTCTCTTTGTCTCGCTATTCACTACTCAACCTGAAGAAATTTGGGATTTTTTCTAACCCTCTCTCATTTAGTTCTTTGTTGCCAAATCCATTAGACATTTCTAATCTTTGTCTCTCTTGGCCTATCTACAACACTTGAAAACATTAATCAAATTCTTCACTTTTCAAATATGCTATTTACTTGACTGGAAACATACTTCATCTTTCCTACCTACACTCTAGGAAACTCCATTTAGTCAACTTTGCAGACCAGCTTTCTTCTGTCTTTCCCTTAAATGCTGATGATCCTCAGGGTTCCATCCTAAATCTCCTTCCTCTTATTCTCCATATGCTTTCCCTGGGTGACCCTTCTCTGAAGGTCAATCATCACCTACATGCTATTGAACCTAAACCATTACCTGCAACACAGACATTTTTCCAGATCTAACTCTACACCTGCCTTTTTACCTCAACACCCCCACATGTCCTTCAATGCATATCCAACTGAACACATCATTAACCTCCTTTTAATTTTTAATAACAGACACCACTATTGAACCAATTATCAAAAACATGCTAAATAATAGCCTTCACTACCTTTTATTATTCATCCTCTCTAGCCAATATGACTCTTTATACTTCACTTGCTAAATTTCTATTAGCTCTGTCCACTTCTTGCCATCTGTGCTCTCATTATTTAAAATCATGTCACCATAAATTATTTCCTGGTTTGCTAGCTATCTAATGGTCTTCCCTTGTCTTATTATCCATCAAATCCTTCCCCAATAGTGCAGCTACATTATGTTTTAAATGATAGTATGATTTTGCCCCGTTTTTAAAACCTTTAAATTATTTACCATTATTTCTGGCATAAAGTTCAAACTTTTTAAGGTAGTTGACAAGATATGTGTGATAAGCATCTACCATTCTCTTTAGACCCACTTATTCTTGATGCTTTCTCTTTTATTGTACTTTTCAACCACACTTACTCTTTTGGGTTCCAGAACCCAATTCCAACATGGTGTGGTGGGGGGAGGCTACAAGGGGAGGGTCTAAAACAATAACAAGCAAATACTCAGAAATCTGCATCATGTCTAAGATCAACTGAATTCTGATGCTATCTACCAGAAGACAGCATAAGATTCCACAGGTTAAGGATTCAGTCCTACAAGCCTATACCAATGCCCCATTTTAGATACCAGTTGAAAGCCAAAGTTGTTGTCTGTGCTTCTGACTGACCAGCTACAATACAGGGATTCCAATAACGCTTTCTTGCACTTCAGCATGCAGTTGCCAGTCCAGGTTATACCTGTATTTCTAACCAACAGGCCATAAACCAGAGGTTCCATGACCTCCTAGTAGGGATTCATTAATTTGCTAGAGTGGCTCACAGAACCCAGAGAAACATTTTATTAAATTACCATTTTATTACAAAAGATGCATCTCAGGGACACAGAGATGAAAGAGATGCATGGGGGCAGGGAGGCTACGGGACACTGGAAGGGCACAGAGCTTCCATGCTATAAGCTTTCAACTCTTCCCAATCTTCACGTGTACCACCAACTGGAAAGATCTCTGCACCCAGTCCTTCTGGGGTTTTACAGGGTTCTTCATTACATAGCCATGCTTGATTAAGTAATTTGGCTATTGGCAGTTGATTCAACCTCCAGTCCCTCTCCGTTTCCTGAGGGTAGGGAAGTGCAATTGAAACTTACAACTCTCTAATCACATGGTTGGTTCTCCTGGCAACCGGCCCCTATCCTTAAGTCAGGTACAAAAGCCATCTCATTGTCATGCCTCTCAGCATATAGAAAATTCCAAGGGTTTTAGGCACTCTTTGCCAGAAACAGAGAAAAAGACCAAATATATATGTCTTATTATAAATCACAATATTATACTTAATTCCATCAGATTTAAATCAATGTGTCTTCCTTTTCAGGTTTTAGAGATGCTGTTGACTGTATACATGAGTAATTCTCCACAATTACAAACCCTTCATCACTGCATCCTGGCCATACACCACTTACTTGTTAGAACTCAACTAACATGCCCCTTCCTTTTGAAGCATGCCATGATCCCTGCAGATGTTTTAAGTGCCATCGCCTAAGACTCCTAAAGCTCATTATTTTAATTACTGCATTTTGAAGATCCTATGAAAATTGTGTATTTAGTGGAATATAACTGATTTCCTGTCCTCAACCAAAATATAACTATTAGTAACACAGAGCATATTTATTAAGAACGAACTGAACTAAGTCTGCACTGTTTCTCAACTACCTATACCTATCATATGCTACACACACACACACACACACACACACACACACACACACACACACACTTTACTCAAAGGGAAACCACTGGCTTATTGCAACTCATTCCAAATACTTAGCAATTCATATATTTCGATTGAAGAGTTTGGAAATTTCATACTGCTTTTTCTATCAGTTTTTCCTTATATAAATGATATAATTTCCAATCTTGCACTAACTTCAAAAGGCTAGCTTAATGCATAACCAACTATTATTCTGAAGTCCGTTCCAAAACAACAACATTTAATAAAATGCCATCTGCCCACAGCACACCAAATGTTCTTTCATCTTCACACAACTCCTTAAAGGTCTTCTCCTCCATTAGATCTTGAATGGATAAAAAGGCCACTTCTAGTTTTTGCCTTCTACAAAAAGAAAACAGACTCTTTGGAGACATGAATGTTCTTTTTTTAAAAAAATTTTATTGGGTGACATTAATAAATCGGGGTACCTATGTTCAAAGAAAACATCTCCAGGTTATCTTATCATTCAATTATGTTGCATACCCATCACCCAAAGTTAAATTGTCCTCTGTCACCTTCTATCAGGTTTTCTTTGTGCCCTTCCCCTCCCACCTCTCCCACCCTCTCCTCCCTCCCCCCACCCTGTAACCACCATACTCTTCTCCATGTCTCATAGTCTCACTTTTATGTCCCACCTATGTATGAAATCATGTAGTTCTCAGTCTTTTTTCTGTTTTACTTGTTTCACTCTGTATAATGTTATCAACGTCCATCCATTTTGTTATAAATGTTCCGATGTCATCATTTCTTATGGCTGAGTAGTATTCCATAGTATATATGTACCAAAGCTTTTTAATCCACTCGTCCTCTGATGGACACTTGGGCTGTTTCCAATTCTTTGCTATTGTGAACAATGCTGCCACGAACATGGGGGTGCATTTCTTCTTTTCAAACAGTGCTATGGTGTTCTTAGGGTATATTCCTAAAAGAGGGATAGCTGAGTCAAAAGGCAGTTCGATTTTTAATTTTTTGAGGAACCTCCATACTGTTTTCCACAGTGGCTGCACCAATCTGCATTCCCACCAGCAGTGCAGGAGGGTTCCCTTTCCTCCACATCCTCACCAGCACTTATTCTGTGTTGTTTTGCTGATGAGTGCCATTCTGACTGGTGTGAGGTGATATCTCATTGTGGTTTTAATTTGCATTTCTCTAATGATTAGTGATGTTGAGCATTTTTTCATATGCCTATTGGTCAACTGTATGTCCTCTTTGGAGAAATTTCTATTCATTTCTTTTGCCCATTTTTTGATTGGATTGTTTGTCTTCCTGGTGTTGAGTTTTATAAGTTCTTTATAAATTTTGGTTATTAACCCCTTATCAGACGTGCTGTCGAATATGTTCTCCCACTGTGTGGTTTGACTTTTTATTCTGTTCTTATTGTCTTTAGCTGTGCAAAAACTTTTTAGTTTGATATAGTCCCATTGTTTACCTTGCCTTTTATTTCATTTGCTCATGGAGATAAATCGGCAAATATATTGCTGCTACAGATGTCGGAGAGCTTGCTGCCTATGTTTTCTTCTAAGATGCTTATGGTTTCACAGCTTACATTTAAGTCTTTTATCCATTTTGAGTTTGTTTTTGTGAATGGTGTAAGTTGATGGTCTAGTTTCATTTCTTTGCAGGTAGATGTCCAATTTTCCCAACACCATTTGTTAAAGAGGCTGTCTTTACTCCATTGTATGTTCTTTCCTCCTTTATCAAATATCATTTGTCCATAAAGGTGTGGGTTTATTTCTGGGTTCTCTGTTCTGTTCTATTGATCTATGTGCCTGTTCTTATGCCAGTACCAGGCTGTCTTGGGTACAATGGCCTTGTACATTTTTGGAATATGTGTTCTATATCTTTGAAGTATGTCATTGGTATTTTAATTGGTATTGCATTGAATTTATAAATTGCTTTGGGTAATATAGACATTTTAATGATGTTTATTCTTCCTAACCATGAACACGGTATATGCTTCCACTTGTTTGTATCTTCCTTGATTTATCAATGTTTTATAATGTTCCGAGTACAAGTCCTTAACTTCGTTGGTTAAATTTACTCCTAGGTACTTTATTTTTTGGTTTGCAATAGTGAAGGGGATTGTTTCCTTAATTTCTTTTGCTGACAGTTCATTGTTGATATATAAAAATGCCTCTGATTTCTGAGTATTAATTTTATATCCTGCCACCTTGCTGAATTCATTTATAAGGTCCAGTAGCTTTTTGACTGAGACTTTAGGGTTTTCGATATACAATATCATATCATCTGCAAATAATGACAGTTTTACTTCTTCTTTTCCCATTTGGATGCCTTTTATTTCTTCTTCTTGTCTGATTGCTGTAGCTAGGACTTCTAAAACTATGTTGAATAAGAGTGGTGAAAGGGGGCACCCCTGCTTGGTTCCTGATCTTAAGGGGATTGCTTTTCATTTTTGCCCATTTAATATGATGTTTGCTGTGGGTTTGTCATAGATGGCCTTTATCATGTTAAGAAATGTTCCCTGTATTCCCACTTTACTGAGAGTTTTGAGCATGAATGGGTGCTGGATTTTATCAAATGCTTTTTCTGCATCTATTGAAATTATCATGTGATTTTTGTCCTTCCGTTTGTTTACGTAATGAATCATATTGATTGATTTGTGAATATTGAACCAGCCTTGCCTCTACAGAATAAATCCCACTTGATCATTGGGTAATGATTTTTTTCATATATTGCTGGATCCGGTTGGCTAATATTTTGTTGAGAATTTTAGCATCTAAATTTATCAGGGATATTGGCCTATAATTTTCTTTCTTTGTGTTGTCTTTGCCCGGTTTTAGGATCAGAATTATGCTTGCCTCATAAAAGAAGTTTGGACGTCTTCCTTCCTCTTGAATTTTTTGGAATAGCTGGAGGAGGATAGGAGTTAGTTCTTCTTTGAATTTTTGGTGGAATTCACTTGTGAAGCCATCAGGCCCAGGACTTTTCTTTTTTGGGAGTTTTTTGATAACTGTTTCGATCTCATTTGTTGTACTTGGTCTGTTTAGGTGTTCCGATTCTTCCAGATTGATTTTTGGAAGATTATATGATTCAAGAAATTTGTCGATTTCACCTAGGTTGCCTAATTTTTTGGCATTGAGTTCTGCATAGTATTTTCTTACAATACTTTGTATTTCTGTTGTGTCAGTTGTTATTTCTCCCCTCTTGTGTCTAATTTTATTTATTTGAGTCCTCCCTCTTTTTTTCTTGGTGAGTCTAGTTAAAGGTTCATCAATCTTGTTTACCTTTTCAAAGAACCAGCTCCTGGTTACACTGATCCTCTGTATTGTTTCCTTAGCCTCTAAGGAATGTTCTTGAATTCAAATGAACAATTGCTTAAATTTCTCCATTGATCATATTTACATGCTAAACATAATAAGAAATATGTTCTGTTAATATACTCAGTCATATACTCTCTTCTATTATACAATGAGTGTATTACTGCATATAAATCCAATTATTTAAAAAATCAAATTCTGCCTGACCATGTGGTGGCACAGTGGATATAGTGTTGGATTGGCACATGGAACAACCAGGTTCAAATCCCCAAAGTTGGCGGCTTGAGCGTGGGCTCACCAGCTTGAGCATGGGATCATACACATGACCCCATCGCTGCTTGCTTGAGCCCAAGGGTCACTGGCTTGAGCCCAAAGGTCGCTGGCTTGAAGCCCAAGGTCACTGGTTTGAAGCCCAAGGTTGCTGGTTTGTGCCCAAGGTTGCTCGCTTTGCTGTAGCCCCCAGTCAAGGCACATATGAGAAAGCAATCACTGGAAAACTAAGGAGTTGCAACAAAGAATTAGTATTTCTCTTCTCTCTCCCTTTGTCTGTCTGTCCCTATCTGTCCCTCTCTCTGACTCTGTCTCTGTCAAAAAAAAAATCAAATTCCTTAAATTTCTTAGAAAAAAATACTTTAATGTTTTTTTTTTACTTTATTTTATTCATTTTAGAGAGAAGACACAGAGTGAGAGAGAGAGAGAGAAAGAGAGAAAGGGGGGAGGAGCTGGAAGCATCAACTCCCATATGTGCCTTGACCAAACCAGTACAGGGTTTTGAACTGGCGACTTCAGTGTTCCCAGGTCGACGGCTTTATCCACTGTGCCACCACAGGTCAGGCAGAAAAAAATACTTTAAAAGAAACAAATGACTCTGTGAAAACAGGTATTTAACTCTTCTAGAAGTATTTTCAAAGCAAGATCTTGGTATTTCCTTAAACAAGTAATATTCTTCAATGTTTTTTAATGTTTCAAGGTTCTTTTAATTTTTATTTATTTATTTTAGAGAGAGATAAACATCAATTTGTTGTTCTACTTATTTATGCATTCATTGGTTGATTTCTGTATGTGCCCTGACTGAGGATTGAACCTGCAACCCAAGTGTGTTGGAAGGATGCCTTAACCAACTAAAGTCCCCAGCCAAGGCAAATGTTTCGATGTTTAATGATTGCTTTTTGACACTCTTTCACATTATAATTAGACATTTACCTAACATCTAATTAACTGCTTTAAAACTCCAAATTGATTATGCTACCCTCTAATCTACCTCTTTATTTTTTCTATAAAATAAATAAAACATTAACTGCCTTTTTATATATAATAGAAGGACCTTAGCGAGAATGTTTATCTTCAATTAAAGTAACTATTACCTTAGTCATCCCTTTCTTCTCAAAACTAGCAAATTTTTATCCTTCATCCTCTTTGCTAAATTTCTGTAATAGAGGCTCCCTCTCCTGAGAGTTGTAGTGAAGACGCATCATTTTGTGATACGTAATTCTTTGAACCTGAAAAAAAATATCTACACTTTACAGCAAACACATTCAGGCTTCCTTTTTATTAGAAAAGTAAAATCTAATATGATGTTTTAAAGGAAATGGACATCAACTCTGCCATTTATGATAACAATGTAATAATACTGATCAATATGTTACAAAGTTATTAAATCCTAAAACCTCAGAACCTGTAGATGACATTTATATCAAGCCATGGTCAACATGTGAAATCTGCTTACTTCCTAATTTTAAAGCCAAATTTGCCTCCAGACACAGAGAGGACCTGTAGTTGTTCTTCCTTCCTAGAAGAATCCATCAAATGTAAGCAGTTCTCTAAAAAACATGGGAAGAAAAATGCCTCTGTAAATCATACAGAGTTCTCCAAATCTCTTTTCAGATTAAAGAAGAAAGAAAGTCTAGAATGGTCCTTGCCACTTCATGAGCAAACTCCCCTAGAAATAATAGTTAATATAAAACAGAGAAAACTTAAACTGTATCAATAATCCTAAACCCAACTCTGTACTTAAGTACATTTCTCTATTTATAAATGTACTTGCCTTTTACATACTATACTTACTTAATAATACTGTGCAATAATTCATCCAATACTTGCATTCAGGAAAGTATTTCAGAAGTTAATGCTAAAAATCATGTTCAGCTCCTAGACATACTCTGCATATTAATATTTAGCCTTCCTTTATGCCCGATTCAAGCTGTAGCTCCTCCATAGAAGCAGTATGATGTAATGATTACACATGCCTTCTAAGTGAAAAAGCCAGGTTTCACCTTTAAAATTAATTTGCTCTGTGCCTTGAGATAAATTAATTTTTCAATTCTTAATTTTCTCATTTGTCAAACAAAGATAATGCAAATAACTATTTTATTGGACTGGTGGGTGCATTAAGTGAGGTAATGCATGCAAAGCACCTAGTACAGTTCCTGACAAAGAGTAATCTCTCAATTAATGTTAACAGCAATGACGATAACAATGATGAGGATGAAGAATCCACAATTACCATGACCAACAAGAGTAACGATATCCTTTGAATTCCCAAGATATCATCGGTGTATAAAATTCAGCATCAGCATATCTTCATGCAGTGTTACTTATATCTCATATACACTGTTGAATCCCCAGATTATTTAAAAACTAGTAAATTAAACATCTGATACCTCCTCATATACCAAAAGTATATATTACAGACAGGTGTTACCAACACACATTCAAGGGCATAAAAGTTAAATACAGTAGAGACAGTCTATTGACCTTTATTTCCCAAACTGTATCTTAATGATAAGATTATAGTAAATGGCCTAACAATTTGTCATTCAGGCATTCTTGCATGTTTACGTCTCTCTCTACAACAAAATCTTTTTGAAAGTAGTATGCATTCATACGGCAAAGGTAAGCAATGGAGGGTATTCTACAAATGACTTCTTCCCCACAATAGTTAATAATGATTGAGCAATGGATGCTTGGTTATGACAAATAAAGTTTTTGACAAATAAAACATCTCAAGTTTTTGACAAATAAAACATCAATCATTTCAGGATTCTCCACCTGAGAAAAAAAAAGTCATATAACATGGGTATTCACTAAGATTAATTTTTGAGTTCAGGTATTATGCAGTACTCACTTTTTAAAAAATCTATTTCCACATCATGACAATTTTATTGAAATTCACCATTTTTATGAGAAAAAGAAGCATGTTTCAATCTATAAATATATTAAATCTTACATTGCTATAGCTTAAAAAAATAAACTGCCATCAGAATATAATGCCAATATTTTTTTAAGGTGAGAGGAGGGCAGATAATGAGGCAGAGTCCTGCATGTGCCCCAACTGGGATTCACCCAGCAACCCCATCTGGGGCCAATGCTCAAGTCAAAGAGCTACCTTTAGCACCTGAGGTTAATGCACTCCAAAAGAGCTATCCTCAACACTTGGGGCCATGCTTGAACCAATCGAGTCACTGACTGCAGGAGAGAAAGAGGGAGAGAAAAGGAAGTAGGGGGGAGAAGCAGATGATCACTTTGCTTGTATGAAACTTAGGATGTCCATACACGGGACCAATGCTCTATCCATTGAGCAACCAGCCCAGGCCAGAATACTATGCCAATTAAAATACATTTCTTATAAAATATATTCAGACAAAAAAAAGATAAAATCAGGTGTTAAATCAAATAAGGGCACAACAAAAGCTGGTGACACTATACATTTCTTTACAAAGGTTTCTAAAAACTACCTCTGAAACTTCCCTTCTACAGTTCCTGTGGGAACAAAGAATATCAATCAAAACTGTATATATAAACAGAAACTAGAAATAATGATCAGACCTCGCTTTGTTCCCACTGTCAGTTACAGTGCCACAAATTCTCTCTGAAATTAGGTAAATAAAGCAAAAAACAGGTGCCTATTATTCACATGAATTGATCCTAGTTAGGCTTATTCTTACATAACTTGCTAATGAAATGTTTAAGTACAGGGCCTACCATACGTTCAAAAGAAAATGGCAAAGAAATGAATTACGACACACAAATACATGGGGAGAAAATATTATATATCAATAAACCACAGACTGGAAAGAAGAAAGCAAGCTAATTGGGTACCACAATACCCAGAAAGGACACGGCAATAGTTTCCCAGTTCTTGAGCCTCATATATGCTAAATTGGGTACTGGAAAAGCCAGCAATCCATAAACATCAATAGAAGCAGACGAAATAAATAAACAAAAGTCTAAAGAAAAGCCTGCTTTCTCTGGCCAAAGAACTAGAAAAAAAGGGCAACCTAGCAAAACAGAAAACATGTAACACCAAACATCCTTCTCCAGCTAAACAACACAGAAAAAGCAAAACAAAAGGTGTTTTATGCTCACTCCTGTCAAGAAAGATTAAATAGGGAGGGAGCGTCGATTTCCAATCTCACCCAGCTGAAAAGAGGCACCCTTTTCTCCTCTGGATGGACTCACAGAATGCTGAATGGGGAACAGGGATTTTATTTCCACCCATAGTAAGGAGGCCTCCTCCTGCAATGTCAATGGAGTCCACGTGGAGATCCTGGACTTCCACCCTTATGAACAGGAACAAGGGAGCCCTGTCCCTCTAAGCAAGCGGGCAGGGGGATTCTCATTCCTGCTGAAATTTTCAGCATGCTCCAGCAAGAATGAGGCCTCCCACTCTTCTTGGAGTCCTGGCCAGAATGGTATCAATGGATACCGACTAGGAATCCTGGACTTTTACCTCCACCTGGAAGGATCAAGGTGGGGTCCCTCTCCCTCTGCTGGCATGGTGTCAGAGGAGGCCTGCTGGAAGAGAATATTATTAAAAAGTGTGACAGGGTCACACTTTGATTTTGAATGACACACTCTGACAGCATAGCATGTGTTTAGGCAGGGAGGGGAGGGATGGAAGACAGTGAGGGCAGGAAATAGAGAACAGTCACACCAACCATGTGTAGTGCTTGGAAGCCAAGGAAAAAGCCAAAACACTGGGAAAAAGCCCAACAGTGAGAAATGCAGCCAAGAGACCTGATGAGAGGTCAGAGAATTTTTATTGGATGTGTCAGTTAGAAGATGATTCTGTCACTAGGGCCACTTGTTTAATGACAAGAACAGAGGCCATACTTAAGGGTTTTGAAGAAGTAAATTGAAAAGTGAGGCAGTTTAGTATAGACTAATATTATTGAAAAGTTAGAGGAAAGGAGAGAGTAAATGTCAACAAAGACTATATTTATTACTTTGGGCATATGAAACAAGAATTCTTCTTAACATTTTTCAGATTGGATCCTGTCAACAGGCTGCTTCAAGGAAAAAGTGGACAGGGAAGAAGTCGGAAGTACAGTAGAAAGGATATAACTATAGAACAATTCCACTGGAGATGATGAATGTTAGGGTTAAGCAAATGGGTGAACAAGTCCGCCTTGAACCCCCCCCCCCAAAAAAAAAAGAAAGCATTTTATCTGTTGGGAATGAAAGACAGTAAAAGGAGTATAAAGTTTTTAGATGGGAGGCCGTTGCAGACCATCAGAAAATATATATCCATTTCCCACAAGAAAACTGAGGATGAAATCAGCTGCAAAGACAGAAGGACACATGGGTTTATGAAGAGACTTCAGGAGGTTTGGAGTTAATTCTTAAACACACAGGACCAGAGTTAATCAAGATCAAGTGAAACACTGACAGGTAACCACTGACTAAGAGAACATGCTATTTTAAAAACCCTCATTGGAATCATTTCTCATAAGGCAACTTATTTTATAGTTTGGTTTATCAGTTCAAATTTCACTCAGCAGTAACTCAAAAGTAAGGCAATGTTTATTTTCTTACAAAATCAAGCTTCAAGCTGAGGTCAAATCCACAATGCCTTTTAAATGTTAAGGACAATCTTGAAATCATCATCTAACATGTATAATTTCTGCTTATGTTTTTGTTATATATGAATAAAACATTTTATTTATATTTGTATAAAATACTGTTTATACTGTCACAAGGAGCATTTTTAGGAGCATTTTTTAACCTTAAAAGAACCATGCCTTGTAGATGAAAAAACTGAAAATCAGAAAGGAAATTTCACAGTAAGCACAAGTTATCACTACTCTGATCCCAGGGGTTTTGTTTGCTTAAGCAGAATTTCCTATTGTATTGTAAATGTATTTTAATTACACATCAAAGTTAAACCTTAAATTCAGTTTTTCTGCCAATTTTTACTTATTCTTTAAGAAATATAAATAAGATTATCCCAAATATATTGAGAGGAAGAAAAAGAGATCACATTAATCAAAGGGAAGGATACATGGATACTATTTTTTATCAGCAGCTGTTTTAGACATTATACAATATCTTTTCTTCACTTAAGAACTCACCATGCTTTATGAAAAAATATTTTAAGGAACACAATCTAAATTAAAAAATGATCCTTACTGAAAATCTAAATGTAGAAAAATCACTACAAAAAAGTATTTGTAATAAATGTTAATTCCCATTTCTCATGTGTTTTTGAACGCTCATCTGTATCTGCAGCATGGAGGCCAATACTAGATGGACAGACAAGTTTTTACTAAAAATTACAACAAGATTTTTGTGAAAAATCATTTGAACCATTGGGATATTTGGCAATATTTGAATCTGTCATATGATGAGTTG
The DNA here is from genome assembly GCA_037038555.1 of Rhynchonycteris naso. Lineage (NCBI taxonomy): Eukaryota > Metazoa > Chordata > Mammalia > Chiroptera > Emballonuridae > Rhynchonycteris > Rhynchonycteris naso. The sequence continues at coordinate 24,719,767 of CM073000.1, forward strand.
ATCAAAGGAATGATGAATCTACCAATATTTATAAAGAATTCAAGTCAGGAAGTGCTTGCTGTCAACCAGATGACCCAAAACACTCTCAACTGGATAAGAATGAATTAATCCTCTTAAAGTTTATGGAAACACAATAATTGAACCAATAAATTGGAACAGACGTACATCCATCAGCAGACAGACATACTTGACTGCAAACAAGAATATTTCTATGTATATACATTTTTAGCCCTAAGCCTTCCTGATAGCTCAAAAGTCTTTAGAACATAAATCTGTCACTAGTGCCCAAAATAATATTTCTGCCTCAAATCACATTATAGTGGAATAAATGTATTATTAATCATTAAACTGGGAATAAATAAAAAATTGTTTCAGAAATGTTCAACCATTGATTTTGTTGTTCTGAATACACAAATACTATTGCTTTGCATCAGCAGTAGTCCCAGGCTTAATTAGAATTACAAGAAAACATATAGATCATCTAGTCCAACACCTTAATTTGGGAGACACAGAAACTGGGCCCAAGAAAATGAAGCTTACCAAGATTCAGTTTAGGCAAAAGTGGAATTACAATTCAGGTATCTGGATGCATAGTTTGGTGCACTTCCCAGAAGTAGCAGAAAGATATAAATGATCTCATCTAATTTCATCTGGCAAACAAATTCAGAGGCTGAGTGGAACTTTAAGGATCATGCTGAGTTTGTTGGGTTTTTTTTTTTCATATTCAAAAACATCTTCCGTAACAAATGAGTAATAAAACAATATTATAATCTCAAAAAATAATTAATCAATCAAACATACTATAAACACTCTTCAAACCATATTATTCAAGATCACTCACTAATAGTCAAAAAACACAAAATGTTTGGGTTCTTCCATTAGCTATCTCAGAATTGTTCGTACTGAAAACAGAGCAGAAACAAGTGAAAGAAAATAAATCACAACAAAAATAACAAAGTAACTAAAAACCTAGGACTTTAAACCCCATGGCCGCCTGTTCTAAACTAAGCAGTCAATGTAGAGCACTAATTTGCATCTATCACCAATCAAAACAGTAAAATAAATCATTGTGAAAGCTCATTGGTTTATATCAGTGCCCAAATATAGATATTAGCTTCCGGAAAAATCATTCTGAAGAACTGAATCATCTGGATCATTTTTATTACTCACTCAGTCTTGAGACTGTCTGCACAGTACTGACTGAAATGTACTCCAGTGTGCACCTTCCTTCCAAATGAATATCTATGTCAGGTTTATTTATAGCCACTGCCTTCAATCAGTGCATTTCCAGGTATGAGAAATAAAATCATTTCAACAATACTCTTCTATAGAGATCTGAACCAAAATCTGGAAATCTTGGCAAAGAGCCTCTGAAAATATAATGAAAGCTCTATAATGTACAGTGTACATTAAGATTTATTAAAGATTCCAAAGCATACACCCACCTTATACTTTTTAGTAAGCCCATGCATATAAAGAGCCTAAGTTACAATAAGAGAATTTAAACCTTATCTATCTTTTTGCATATTTTTTTATAAACTCCAAGATTATTACCATCAGCTATCTCATTCCCTTTTCCTCATTATGATTTCTTTGAAATTTGGACATCTCTCTTTGTTTCTTACTTAGATGCTTTTCTCTCTATTTAGCAGCTTTTCTTCCTAAGGTTTTACAAAAGCAGGACACACTTCCCCCTACTGGGAAAAAATTAAATTACAAGGATCATCTGAACATGTTCCTAAGAATCAAGAAATATCAAGTTCCTGGGAAAGATAAAATGTTAAGAAACAAGGTGCATAGATTCTTCTGTTTTACCAGCCACAGAATACTTTATACTCTATTAAGAGTTTCTCACATGAATTTCTTTATCTGGAAGTTTTCAAAAGTTCACTAACTCTCATTAGTGAAAGATTAATTAATCACTGAACCCGCTGTCCCGAAGAGGACACCAATGAGCAGGTCAGAGAAAATGATCAGCTTGTAATTGTTGGGTTTTTTTTTTTCATTTTAAAAACATTATCAGCTAAATTAAGACACTTCTGGAAAATATACTAAACAATTTTAAATGTTTAGTCGCATTTTAAATTATTTTGAGTAATCCTAAACATTTAATAACACATTAATTTTCAATATTCATTATATTTATCTGCTTTTTAATTTTATACTGTTTACATTTCAACTTTAATTTCTATTTTTTAAATTCAATAAACAAGAAAGTAGTAAGCATAATTGCATTTTGTAGATGCTTCCCAAAGCATCTACAAAACCAACTTGTTCTTTGAAAGTTTAGTTGTTTCACAAATTCAATATTATGATTACGAATCTTTTCTTAATTGTTTAGTTTGAAATTGGAAAAAATAACCTTACATTTTATTATTATAAATAATAATCAGTCAATAAAATATTAAACAAACCTAATGCCTATTTGCATCACACATGAAGGATCAGAATTTTCCTTCCACGTACAACTAAGTCTAAAAAGGAAAACATTTCTTTTAATGCTTAAGGGCTGAAAAAGAGAAGTTGTCACTTTTAGTTTTGTTATAGGTAAGTCCATAACAACCTCAGCTACAAAACTGCATTGTAGTCAATTTGATGATGAAGCAATTCATTACTAATAAAGCATTCATCAAAAAGAAAAAAAAATGAAGTTGTTTCTAAAAAGGCATGTGTAGATTACTACAGAGTAGTATCCATAGCACAGTATAGTAGCATCTTTGCAACAAGATGACATTCTTTCAAGACAAATGAACTAATTTGGTTAATATTTCAGTTGTAAAGTTTGTGTGTTGTGTGTGTTTAAACAACCTTTCAAAGCTACGCAAAAGACAAGACATATATGTTCCCCTAGGAATAAAATCACCTTTAGCATTACAGGTACGCAAAAGAAAATGCACACTTGGTAAAACAGTTGATCAATTGTGGAGTGTTCCCAGGGACCAGTAACTGGCAGAATAACCCAATTACCACACTTCAAATAAATTGATAAGCACTTTAGCCTTTGCCAAATTCACATACATAAAAGAACATGCATAGCTTAATCTAGCTTAATTCTAAGAATTTCCATTGGAAATACTGTGATTATAATAAAGGGTATCAACATCTCTTCCCAACTGCAGTTTAGAAAAAAAATGCTGATGTGTAGGAAGAAGCTCTTAGACCACTACATTAATCACTATTTACTTCCAAACTGATTTTCCTTCCCTCCGCGAAGTGAAAATATTCCTGTAAACCGCGTTACACATTATGATTTCTCGATCCATGATCCTAACAGGTCACAGCACCAGTGCCATCAGATCTCCGAATCTCTTAATCTTTCTCGAATTAAGACGTAGAGGAGAAGGAGCACTGATTGCTGCCCGCCCGAAGAACAGGCTCGTCCGCCCGAGCTCCGATGCGAGCATCTTCAGGGGGACAGTTTCTGCGAAGGAAGACTGGCGTCCCTCCCCAACTTCACTCTCCTAACCAAGCGGCGGGTGAGCTGGGCGGCCGGCGGTTTATGCCCATTTGCGGGGACAAGTCCTACCTTCCGCCAAAAGGCGCGATGCATGCACAAAAGATGGGTCCAGGCTATCTTTCTCTGCCATCAGCTCAGGCAAATATTTCTCCTCTTCCATAGCGCGGACTTCGGACAGTCCACGGGCGAAGCGCAAGGTTCCGCTCGCTCCGATGCAGGGTCGCGGGGCAGCGCCTGGCTCCCGCGCTGCTCCGCCTCCACCGCGGCGAGGGATCTCCGCGCGTCCTCACTGGCCCATGCACCGAGCACCTGCGACTCCCGCCGTCTGGCTGCGCGGCCCAGCGCCCACACCTGCCCGTCCCTTCCGTCGTCCCTCGCTCGCGCGGAGCCCCCACTCACACAAGCAGCCTTAACTGGAGAGGCGGGAACAGGACGCGTCCCTCCTCTTCCTACCATTCATTGGTCGGGGTGCCATGAGAGGCGGGGCCCTCACAAAGGGTGCGGGCTCTCATTGGGCCGCGCCTCACGTCGGATCGCCTGACTGGCAGGAGACCGCTGCAGAGGGGAGGGGAGCGAAGAAGGTGCAAAAGCTTTCTTCTCGCAGCTCAAGCCTTCCCTGGTTATTAGGCATGCCCAGTTGTGTGGAGCCCTGGGTCCTCAGATGAGGTGAAGAGCGGAGAGAGAGAGGGAAAAGGACCGGTTAAACAGAAGCTCAAGCCCAAGACGGCAGGGAAGATGGGGATGAGAAGTGGGCGGCGGAGAGGGATGGAAAAGCATCCCATGTGTAGCTTCCCGAAGATAGATGGGACTTCACCTGCGTCCCTAAGGCACAGGTGTCTCCTCTCTTGCTGCTTAGACCTACTTCAGTGTTCGGGAATCAGCAGCGCCCGGGTCTGGAAACATAACGAAGACAGCATGTGATAGGCGACTGATGTTTCCAATGAGCCTGACCTACATCCCGGGGACGCTGTAGGATGTTCATTGATAAACAAATAAAGAGGCTCCGGGGCGATATTGTAGAGCAACACGCTTCTAGCATACAATCATTGGGGTATTGACTTAGTTCTGATTTCTCTCCCATCCATCTTTCCTCCCCTAATCCTTATCTGTGGGACGGGTAAAAGGAGGGGACTGGAATTTACAACTAAGAAGCACCACAATCATTTAGCCACAGTTTGTGAAGGAATTGAGAAAACATGTAAAAAATGGAAGAGACTAGAGATAGGGAACCACGGTTGCGCTAATTTACCCTTTCTCATTATTTTAGATGTGACAGCCTCTTTCACCAGGTACTGTTGCTGAGCTAGTTTGTCTTTATCCCACCTCTATTTAAGGACAGTTAAACCCTCCAGGTATTACCATCGAGGAATGAAAATGCAGCTAGCTAGCATGCTTCAACTATATATATATATATTTCTTCTGCCTCTCCCCGGCCGAAAGAACGGGGGTGCACTCTCCTACAAATAAAACAGGCTGAAACTTTTCTAAGTTATCTTACTGTATTCAAATTTTTTCTTTATTTTTCAAAAAAAGTCTGGGAGACTATCTTTTATTTATATTATGTTTTACATTTTTAATATGACTTCACATCCATTATCTCAATTTGCACTCTGATAACATGGTGCAATTATTACTTTATCTGTTTTATTGGTATGGAACCTAAGACAGAGACAGATATGTTCATTGACCCAGAAGTAACAACAGTGGCTAGCGACCATAACTGGCGCCTGGAGCACACACTTCATTGGCGCCTGCCTGAGGGTGTCATACGCTTTTCTTGTTTGTCTTGGAGACCATTTGGTGACCCTCTGCGAGTGGTTCCCAGAGCATGATAGACCCCCTTTCCCCACCTCTCTATGTTACTGAGTAACAAATATGACTTCTTTGGCACCAGCCATTATTGATCCCATTCAGAAGCTGAATTACCATGGGACTCCTGGAAAGGGGGTATACGGCTAACACATGTGATAGGGTAAGGAGATAAATGGCTAAGACATGGGGTAAGTGAGAAGTTCATAAAATAAGCTGTGACAACAATGACTTATTGGTAATATTTTTTTTTATAGTAGGAATGCTACCAATCTTCAAAGAAATAGCCAGGTAGCTATAGTAGTGGAGGGTGAATAAGATGCCAACCACAGCTAATAAATTGTAAACATTTGAAATGAAAATAAATTTTAAACATTATTCTGCAGAAATTGTAATTGCATTTTGCTTTGGAGTATGTCAAAAGAGTAAAATCATATGGTGCTGATGAGGACATTGACAAATCCAGTTTCACGAATAGGAAAGATGCAAGTAGCTCTTGTTATGTCCAACAACAGCAATTACATTATCCATCCACGGTCCTGTTTTCCATCATTAAAGGTGCACCAAGAAGATATAAGGGAGAGCAGGCCAAGGGTTGACTTTATTATACAATGTCTCTGAATATCCAGGTCATTAAAATACAGTAAACTAGCTAACTTTTATTTTCCTAGCTATTATCAAGAAAGAGTTATAATTTTATTTTCCCAGGTAAACTCTCAGCAAATGCTTTAACAGGAGAAATGCATTTTCAAACAGGATATGGCTGAAAAGGGAAACTCTCCAAGTGTACTATACATACACTTATACAACATCAGGCCCATGTGTTTTCAATAGATGACTCTATGCTACCTTGCTCTCCACTTATTTCACATACAAATATTTCACAGGTATCACAATTATGCAATGGATATTCTCAGAAGAGCCTTATTAATGCAAACATTGTATAAGCATAAATGTAAGTGAATTGAGAGCCATCTGTAGATGATTATTGAATAGAGAGTATCATATATCTCCACATGAATAAATTATAACTACTGGTAAGCCCACCTCTTCTTCTAATAATATAAATAACTTAACCATAATCACCACTGAATTGATTTGTATACCTTAGATAAAGATTTGTCTCATTTGAAATGTGAATTCTCTTCATGAATGGTTTTTTAATGGTATTTCATTTACTGTACTATTATTTAAATGATGAGGTATTAAGGAAAATTTTTCACTAATAAATTTAGTTTTGAAGGTCAAGTAAGGAATACATATAGAATATGTTCTGAAACTAATGTACAAACTGTGTGTTCAATATTTTTGCAAACACATCTAAGAAAGGCCTGGTGAAAGGACATTTAATCAGGTTTATTCTTGCTCACTAATAAAAAATGCCTAGCCTGTGTTATTAAGTAAAACACAGTTTCCATTTCAAAGTCCTCATCAACTTTAGGTATACCTCATTAAACTGACTAGTTACTCCATGGATTCATTAGAATCAACTTACAATAAGAACCATGGGTTAATAAAATTATAGCAGCACAATAATTTATGAGCTCCCAGGACTCAGTGGAACCTACCAACAATAAGAACCACAGGTTAATAAACTCATAGCAGCCCAATCATTTATCTTAAAGTTTTTAATGCCTATGACACCCAAGTGCCTGGTACAGAGTATAATAAGGGACCAAAATGTTGAATGACTGATTTTTATCTACTGAAAAGCCTGGCAGAGTCCATTAAATAGAAGGTACTGTTTTAATGGTTCTATTTATTTTAGTTTCAATAACTAAACTAGTAAAATCAGTTCCAGTTTCTAACTTTCATTATATATTTTAGGGTTGCAAATCGGAAAGAAGGGAACGGGGACTTGGCTGTGCCAACAACCAATAGCAGCAGTAGCAAGTGCTATGAGAAATCTCTCGTAGGAAATGCGTTCAGAGTCAAAATTTATGCTATATGTTAATATGGCACAGCACACATGAATATTCATCATCCAAAGCTGGCCTATATATACACAGAAAAAAAAGTTTACTGATTGGAAAACTTTAAAATTATCATATTGAATTTTAACAGATACAAGTGGATAATTTAAGAACAGCAGATGAGAGAAAGAAAGGACTGGTATTTGTTGAGAGCATACCATTGTGTTTGGAATATTGCCATTTTCAATCTTCACAAATGTAAGGAAGGGAGGCCGAGAAAGAAGCTGATATTAATTCTAAAGTGGCCTAACTCTCAAATACAGCAATTCTGATGTTGAAATTATCTCTGGAAAACTGGCCAAGTTCATCTTGTTATAATCTCTATGGGCAGTCACTGCATTGACACACTTTGGTTGACACTTAGAGCAGCTGAGGAGCAGTTAGTGCGTTATGGAAAGGAGAATGAGGCTATTGTTTCAAGGTGAAAGTTATTGACTGCCTTTTTCAAATTAAATCTTTGAATTGTTGAATTGTATCTCACATATTGATTATTCCTAGAGATCAATATATTAATGTAAAAAATCGCATCAGTAAAATACAATATTTTCATACATAGCAAATGAAGATCTGAGCTCTGTTGTATTCAGTATAAAATAAATAAAGACTATGATGATTTAATAAAAACTTTTTCAAGTACATGCAAACTTTATCCACACAGACAGATGAATAAGCAATTGTTTAAATCACTAAAACAAGTTTAACAAAGAGGAGGTTAAATTTGAGTTAGAATATTTAAAATAAAATAAAAACACTCATGAAAAGGGTTAGTTAATATTGATATTCTATTTTAAGAGAATACAATCCCACTTAAGGATTCAAAATACTGCAGGTAGTTGTTGATATAATGTTTTGCTTTTTTATTATTATTATTCTGCTCTCTCACACTAAATGATATTGCCATTCAGGAAACAATCATTACAAAATCCTACTGTATAAAATAGTATTGCAAAGTGAGTACAAGCCATTTGAAGAGAATGATAATGGAATTAGAAAACATAGTTCTGGGGACAAGATTTTATCAGTCCAACAGAGGAGAAAGAACAAAATAAAAATTCAAAAATATACACATTGTGTAAGATGTTAACTATCATAACCATCCAAGCAGCAAAGAACTAGTAAGTATCATGAAAATTATCTCAGTGCATGACAATTAAACATAAAGCAAAATCCTAAACTGAAAACTGGGCCAGATTTTATTTATATTCTATTGTTATTTTTTTACTATAAAGAACAGTGATGGCATAATTAGCAAAATATGAATATGGCCTATAGTTTTAGTTTACTGATTTTGCTAACGCTATTATGATTATATAGGTGAGTATCTGTGCTTTTGAAAATATATAATATAATAAAAAATATTTAAAGGGTAAGGAGCCATCACATTTGCAACTTACTCTCAAATAAGAAAAAACTTATGTACATATATGTATATATACAGAGAGAGGAAGAAACAGAAACAGAAATATAGAGACAGAGAAAAAGATACAGCAAATGTGGTAAAATGTTGATATTTGAATGAAGCTTGTATTGGAATATTTTCTATTGTTTTTTGCAACTTTTACATAAATCTGAAATTACTTAAAAAGAAAACATTTAAGTCTGTATATTACTAAAACTAATCATAAGGTATATTTTCCAAACTTCAGTTTAGTAGCTAGCCACAGAAGGACAGGCCCATATTTTCATCATGTAACATTTGTTATAACATGCACTGAATTAATGAATTTGGCCACAGACCAAATATTTATGAATTACTTTATATATCTCATTTTAAAAATACCAAACATACATGTGTAAATTATCTATTTATCTCATTTTTTTCTAAACACAAATATAATACAAGTAATTATGTTTGTTCAATTGTCTCCTTTAAAATAAGATTCATTTGTAGGCATTTACTACAAAATTAGGCATTTTTAAAGAATTACCTTAAAAGAACTATAGGCGTAAGAAACGTTTATTTTGAATAGATAGTAAAATAATTGTATTTTTATTTTAATGATATGAAAAGATAATGAGAAGAAACTGTTTATAGTTCATGTTTCTTGTGTATGGTCATAAGCTTTAAGATATATCACAATATCTCTGCATTTCTGGTTATACACCATGTCTTTTAAATACCTTTTTCTGTTTATTGTACAGAACAGGCAAAGTGAATGGTTCTTTATACCACAATGTGCTCTGCATGCTGCTGAATATATTTAGTTGTCTGGTTCAAAAATTAGGGGGAAGAATGGAAGTAATAGGACATAAGGACAAAAGTCATTGTATATAACAAAATTTACTGCTGTGGCAAAAGTTTAGGAACAATAAATGCTGCCATCTTACAGTGTATAACTTTGGGAGCTATTACCCTTCATCATAAAGACACTCAGAAAACTAAAAAAATAAAAACTTAAAACACTAGAAATAAACTTTTCCAACATGATAAAAAGCATTTATAAATAATGATTTAAAAGAATTTTTTCAATAGCAGTTCACATCATAATCAATGGTGAAAGACAGAAAACTTTCCAAGATCAGGGAAAAAAAGGCTGCCCACTTTCATCACTTCTCTTCAACCTAGAATAGAAGTTATAGTCAGAGCAACCTGGCAAGAAGAGAAATAAAAGGTAACCAAATCTGAAACAAAGATGTAAATCTATGTTTATTCATGGATAACATAATCCAACATGTAGAAAACCCCAATGAATACATGATTACTGAAGCTAATAAAAAAATCAGTACTTTTTAATTTTAAGATCAACACACAAATTTCAGTTGTGTTTCTATACACAAGAAATGATCAATATTAAAAAGAAATTAAGAAACAAATTTAATATACATTAGCATAAAAAATAATGAAATACTTAGAAATAAATGTAATTAAATAGGTAAAAGACCTATACACTGAAAATTACAAAATATTAGTGACCTAAATATATAGAAAGACATCCTATGTATGTGGATTGGAAAACTTATTATTAAGATAGCAATATTAATCTAAGCAAACTACAGAGTCAATGTAATTTCAATAACATTTTTTGCAGAAATGTAAAAGTTAATTTTCAAATTCATATAGAAATGCAATGTATTTTGGATATCAAAAATAATATTTTATAAAATATAACATACTTGGAGAACTCATGCTTCTTGATTTCTACAAAGCTACACTAATAAGAAAAGTGTGGTGCTGGGAGAAGCATAGATGTTTAAATAGTGAAATCAGTGTGTCCATAAAGTCATGGTCCACTTTTGACCAGTCACACGGTCAAAAGTGGACCATGACTTTACAGACACAGTGTAGAATTGAGAGTCCAGGTGGAAAATTATACATTTGTGGCCTATTGTTTTTGAAAAGGGTACCAAGACCATTCAAAAAGGAAAAACTAGTCTCTTCAACAAATGATACTGGGACACCTGACTGTCTAAATCAGTGGTTCTTAACCTGGGTTCTATCGAATCCTAGGGGTTCGATGAGTCGGTCTCAGAGATTCGGAGAAGCCTCTGCTGCGGAGGCCAGAATAAAGTAATACCGTAATTTGTTGTGAGTTCATGCACTTTGTTGGTTTTGTTCTTTGAGCAAGGTGATGTTCATGCACGGCTCATTTTGTGCACCAGTAAAAAAACATATACCTATTTCTTGAATTTGGGGAAAAATCATATTTTATTTATCAGTAAAGAAGGGTTTGGTGAATGCGCATATGAAACTGGTGGGTTCGGTACCTCAAAAAAGGTTAAGAACCACTGGTCTAAATGTACAGGAACCCCTGTTTTACACTATATATAGAAATTACTTTGAAATGAGTAAGTATAAAATTTAAAGTGATAAAACTTTTAGGAGAAAAATCACATGAAACAAAAGAGAAAATAGGTGAACTGGACTTCATCCAAATTTTAAAATTTTGTGCAACAAGGACACTGTCAAGAAAAATAAAAAGATAACATAAAATGGGATAAAGTATTTGCAAATCAAATTTATTATAAAGTCTTATATCTAGAAGATAAAAATGAACTCTCACATCAACAAACAAAAGCCAATGCAATTTTAAAAATTGGCCTTGAATAGATATGTATATTTAGATACATAATTGGCCAAGAAGCACATGAAAAAATGTGCAACTTAATCATTAGGAAAATCAAAATCAAAATCACAATGTGGTACAACTTCACACCATGGAACCGAGCAATTCTCCTAAATATATGGGCATTGGCAAAAGTGGGTTTAAGTATCCCCTTTAATTGGTCATTAGTTAAATTATCAGCCATCATTAGATAAAAGAAACCCCACAACTAAGGATATTAAATAATAGCAATAATTAATAAATAAACAGTAGTACAAGAATAAACTTTACTCCCTGTACTCATAACTGTAAACCTACTTTAGCCCATCCTGTATATGCAAAAAAATAGAAAACAGATACAGTACACAGGTAAATAGGTGTACTCATATAGTTTTAACTGCAGCACTATTTACAATAGCCAAAAGGTGGAAACAGTCCAAATGTCCATTCATTGGAAGGGTAAACAAAATGTGATATAGTCATATATGGAAATTTACTCAGCCATAAAAAGGAACTGATAACGTGCTACAATGTTCATCTGAATTGTGAAAATATTACACTTAGTAAAGAGAAAAAACACAGATGCAAAAATTTGCATATTGTATGATTCTATTTACATAAGATAGCCAGAACAGCTGTAGTCAGTTGAAGTCTTGATGAAGATGTAGAACTCCTACATAGCAGCTGTTTGCTAGAGACCTCAGTTTGTCATGGCAGGGAGCTCTCCATAGACCTGTTCACAACACAACAGCTGATTTCCAGACCCACAAGGAAGTAAATACCAGGAGGCAGGGATCAATCACGAATGGCCATCTGTGAGGCTGGCAACCACAACAGACCTAATTCACTTTGAAGTGGGTTTTATTACCACCCTCCCCTTTTTACGGTGAGGAAATTTGAGGTGTGAGAAATTTAAGTTGCCCAAAGTCTCCAAGCTGAGAAGTAGCTTAGTTAATATTCTAATACAGGTAACTGGACTAAAGAATGAGCACCTGAGAACCACAACATGTGAAAAATTACATAATATACCTAGTAATGATATCACACACAGAAGTCCTAGTACACTACTTGTGGAAAATGTAAAAAGTTTTTATATTAACTTCATTCAATGCTCCTTTAAAGGCCATCTCCTTGAGGGTAACCTATCGTCAAGGTAAAAGATGTCATCCATCTTTTCAGGACTTCTTGTTAAGCACTGTTATTAGTCAAATAATACATAAACTATACAATATAAGAATACGGTATTCAAAAAGTAGCATATAAAATTAAAATATGTACCTTTGTGGATTGCAAGCTATTGCTTTACCTAAATTTAACTACTTCAGAATAGGATTGAGTTACAGAAACAGATTATATTTTCTCAGATTGCCTGAGACTGTTGACTTCAAAGATTATGAACTTCTACTTAGATATGGCTAAAATATATCAAATGCACTAAATATCACAGCAGCCACTCTGTTCTCCCTGAATATTATTTAAAGCAAGACATAACTACTAACGTGAATCTATCAACTCAAGACGTCTTTCTTTCAGATGGCAGAGCTACTTGAATGGCCTAAAGACTAAGTGAAGCAACAATGCTCTCATATATGTACACACCTGCCATGATCTGAGTTATTATATGAAATGATGGTAAATTGCATGACAAATGGTATGAGATTATGTAACAGTTTTATATATATATATATATATATATATATATTAAATGGGCCCTTGTTTATTGGTTCTTGCTGCTGATTAACACAAACTAATGACTTAAAACAGAAAAAAAGTTATTTTACAGTTCTATAGGTCAGAATTTTCTCATAAGTCGTCTCCCTGGGCTAATATCAAAGTGTCCCCAGGGCTATTTTGTATTGCTTTATGGAGATCTGTCTTCTCCAGTTTCTAGAGGCTCCTTGCATTTCTTGGCTCATGAACCCCTTTCTTCATTTTCAGACAGCAACAGCAGATTGTATCCCTCCACACATTACATCACTCAGACACATTTTTCTGCCTCCCTCTCTCTTTTCAGGGACCCTTGTAATTTCACTGGGCCTACTCATATAATCCAGAATTATCTCCCTGTTTTAACTTGGCTGATTAGCAACCACAATTTCATCTGCAACTGTGGTAGGCTGTATAATACCCCTCAGAATGTTCACATTCTCATCCCCAGAAAATGGAATATGGTACTTTACTTGGCACAGGAGACTCTGCAGATGCAATTAAGTGAAGGACCATGAAAAGGAGGATTATCCCGGGTTATCTGACTGGGGCCCAATGTCATTGCAAGGGTGCTTATAATGTGAAGCAGGTGAATCAGACAGAGAGAGACACAGATAAAAAGAAAGAAAGACTGACAGAAACAGAGAAATAAAAAGAGGGAAGAAGAGAGAGGAGAGAAAAAGAAATAAATGGAAAGGGAGATAAAGGAAGGGAGGAAAAGAAAGAGGGAGTATTTCCAGCTGTTATTTTGCTGCTTTTGAAGATGGAAGGAGCCAGCAGCCAAGGAATGACTGTGGCCTCTAGAAACTAAAAGAGATAAAGAAACAGATATTACTTTAGAGCCCTCAGAAGGAATTCAGCCTTAAAAAACATTTTAAAACTCTGACATCCAGAACTATAAAGTAATAACATCATATTGTTTTGAGCTACTAAATTTGTGGTGACTTGTTATAGCAGCCATATGAAACTAATACAAAAATTAACATAGTCACAGAGTACTGGGATTAGAGAATAGATATCCATGGGGGAGGCATTTTGTGCCCTCTACAGCATCCATATTTTGAGCACGTAAATGATTAACTATAAATTCTAGTAATTATATTAGACACTGAAGAATCCTCTTCTCTTTAGGTGAAAATGATTTTCATATATGATGATAATCACTACATCAAAAATGTATTCACTTCCTGGTAGTGCAGTAATGGCTTTCAGAAGCCTTTTCCTTTCTTCAAATTCTCTGATAAATCCTTCGTAAAAAGAAAAATTATTTCTACAAAGCAGCCAAATAGAAATGTGACTCAGCTGAAAACATAATATTCTCCAATGAATACTAATGCATCCTTTCATTAAAAATAAAATACAGCTCAGCTACAAGTATTGGCAGAGCACTGTTTCACCAATGTTCATGAAGTGTTCTTTGGCATAAGTTTAAAAAATGTATGAAAGTCTGAAAGATGGCTTGTGGAAAATAAAATGAGGGGGAATTTAAATTTTCCTACAAGGCAAACCAAAATAACAAGTGTAACCAGATAAATGACAAAAAAAAAATAGAGAAAACTCTAAAGGGTGTACAAAATGATATGACAGAAAAAAATATTTAAATATAATTAATCAAAATACCAACTAGAATAGCTAAGAGCACTGAGAATAATTCAGTGTTATTCAAGATTAATATTTGTTTTAATTAGTATTTTTTTTAAATCATTACTGCAACGTCAATGAGGGAATGGTAAAATAAGTTATTGCTATTGACAATTGAACACAAAGCAAGTCTAAGAGAGATGTTTAGAACTGACAAACTTTCATAAGGTTTTCAGGGACACTTAAATGGATTAATTTCTAGGGAAAATAAGTAATGTTACATTCACTAGATAACTTTCATATTCATTACTATACAGGCAGAGATCTTTTAATGTATTTTTACTTTCTTACAAACAATTACAGAAGTAGACAGAGCACTTTATAAGCATTCATGAAGTTAATTCCTATATTATTGTACCTGGGCTTACAGAAAGGTATATTAGTTTTATCCATAAACATGATTCAGACAGTTCCTTGGAAGGCTGTGTTAAACATGATTTAAAATGTCAGGATTTACTCTGTTTTATATTCACCTGGAGAGTTAAATCCAGTAGATATGGTTTACAAAACACGATTTCAAAAAAAGAACATTTAAGATCAATTCTGATTGTTTTCACATTATGATCAAATTATTTAGTCAATGAATATTTTGTTGAATTGAATGCATTTTTTTCTGAACAAAACTGTGAGACAAGAAAAATGGAAAAATAAAATGGAAAAGTGGAAAAAAAGAAAGAAGAAATCCAAACCACCAATTATCTCATAAACTTTATATATTTATTGCCTTAATCCCTCTCTTCCTTTCTTTCATTTTTCCCTTTATACTACTTATTGAGCAACTACTATGTACTAGGCATTATACACTGATAAAAAAGAAATATATTCCCCATTCCCATAGACCTTTTAGACTAGTGGATAAGATAGGCAGAAATTAAACAAGAAAAAGAACAAATAAATAAATGTCACTGATAATTATTGTTATAAAGGGAAAACTTTGGTCCTTTGAGAGAGAGTAATGGGGTTGATGGAAGGAGGCAATTTTGATTGGATTATCAGGGATGATCAATCCAAAGACGTGATATTAAGTCAAAACCTAAAAGCTAAGAATTTATCCAGGAAAAGAATGGGATTACAACCCTATAAGCATAGAACTACATGTACTAAGACCATGAAGTGGGCTATAGTTTAGTATATACTTAGATAACTGGAGTCATAAGGAGAACATAATACAACATTATACAGAGAAGTAGACAAGCACCAGATAAAAACAATACCAACTGTTAGGTTACATTGACTTAAAGATACTTTCCAGCTCCCTTATACCTTCTGGGCCATAGAATTCATTTCTGGCCAGTGTTAGGAAAATTGAACTGTCCTGTATCCTTTTAGGTAGTCCCTTTAAAGAAAAAGGAACTTATCCTTCTGCCCTCATTCTTTTATATTGCTGCCTGTGATGGCTGGAGTTCTTGAAGTCATCATGGACCATGAGCCTAAGATTCACACCTACATGGTTAACAGGAAGAAATTGGGTTTTCTATTAGCTTCATAGAACTGTCATGACAGTTCTTGATTATTTAGCTCTACATTTCTTTTTCTTTCTTTCTTTTCTTTTCTTTCTTTCTTTTTTTTTCTTTTTTTTTTTGACAGAAACAGAGAAAGGAAAAGATAGGGACAGACAGACAGGAAGGGAGAGAGATGAGAAGCATCAATTCTTTGTTGTGGCACCTTAGTTGTTCATTGATTGCTTTCTCATATGTGCCTTGACAAGCAGTGGGGGGGGGGGGGGCGCTACAGCAGACTGAGTGACTCCTTGTTCAAGCCAGGTACCTTGGGCTCAAGCTGGTGAGCCTTTCTCAAACCAGATAAGACTGCACTCAAGCTGGCGACCTAGGGGTTTTGAACCTGGGTCCGCCGTGTTCCAGTCCAATGCTTTATCCACTATACCACTGTCTGGTCAGGCAGTATTTATTTTATCTTAGGGAGGAAACACTAATTTTTCAAGGAATGATTACTTAGGGTGTTTCTGTTATTGTAGCCAATATAAGAGATTTTCTTGAGACTTTTTTTTTTATTTATTCATTTCAGAGAGGAGAGAAAGAGAGAGAGAGAAGGAGGGAGGAGCAGGAAGTATCAACTCCCATATATGCCTCAACCAGGCAAGCCTAGGGTTTTGAGCAAGTGACCTCAGCTTTCCAGGTTGATCTTTTATTCACTGCACCACCACAGGCCAGGCTACAAGAGATTGATGCAATAGTTCAAAAGAGAGATGACAGTGGCTTATACTACTATGGTAGTAAATATGGCGAGCAAAGGACATATTCAAGATATGCTTTAGAGGTACAGAACAATGGGCTTAACAGTAGATTGAATGTGGCATGGCAAGGGAAATAAAAATGTCAAAAATTGAACCAAGAAAACGGCTTAAACAACCATGTGGTGGAAGGTGTCATTGTCACTCAGTGGGGATGAACTGAAAGGCAGACACTTGAGGGGAAATAAAAACTTCACCATGGATATACTTTAGAAATACTAAGTGCTTCAGAAATGAACATATTTGTTAAATTCATTATAACATTCATAGTTAATTATAATTTTATCAGAACTATATAGCCAGTTTAGGACTGAACCTGATTTTATTTTATTTTCCCATGTTACTCATAAGTAAATGAAGTTGCTGAGAACACATGTCATTTTCTTTTGGTTATCATGTATTCTAGAGGGGAAAAACAATAACCAAACAGGATCTCTATTTAGACTAATAGCTTTTCTCCTTTTTCTCTAGGGGTGGATAATAATGTTTTTGAAGACTAGTAATGTATACTGTTGCCTGATTCAGATTTTAGTTATAGGGATTCTCATCATAATTTTTCAGATGGGCAACTCAGAGAAGTTAAGTAATATAACTAAGGTTATGTAGCTAGAAAAACTGAGTAAGAATTCAAAGGTAAATCTGCCAAATCCTGAGGCCTGTGTTCTTACAACTAAATATTGCTCCTTTCTTGTATGTTCATCCTATAAATAAAGTCAAACAAATTCAAAGATACTATCTTAATGTTAATTAGCTATAATGATTAAAATTGCATATATTATTTGCATATTTATCCACATGTTTCACAGGAGGCAAAATAGGGTTATAGTTGTGACTATATGAAACAGAATCTATTCTTGTATTATTATTTATTAATTATTGTATCATTTTTATGAAAACACTTGTACACCTACTTTTACCACACCCTGTATATACCCACTGAAAACTTTCCAGTGAAATGCAATATATAAAGAGTTCAACTAGAGTAGAACTTTTCATGAGAAACCCTACATCCCTCGGTAGCCTCTGGCATTGATTAAATTGAAGTTCTAAAAAAATTATAATTTAGTTCCATCTTCAGACAGTCCATTATCAAAGCGTAATGTCTTTTAAATGAGTTAAAAATAAAAAGCCCATAGGCAGTAAAAAGTAGTAAAATCAGAAATGAATGTCTACTGCATGATATTTAAATGAGAGGTAAGAGGAGTAAATAAAAGGGCACTGCCAATTCCAGCCGGAAGAAATTACAACGCACCCACTGGGGGGAAGGCTGCAATACATTTTTATAGAAAAAATAATTTAGTGATATGGAAAGTTCTTTCCCCTAGATCCTTCTTTTTAAAAATGCCCAGCCATGTCAATTGCTCAATATCCTAGAGTTCAGTTATTTTACTATCTATATAGGTAACCTATCATGCAAATTGTTTGTCCTAAGCACTAGAGTCAAATGGGAAGGATATAAAAAAATGCAAACTTTATTGTGTTTCATTGGGAGCTCATCATATAAAAGGTTTTGCACTAAGGGATGAGTGGATACAAGAGAGAAATCAATAGTTTCTTACTTCAAGTTGTTCATATCCTAGTGAATGTTTTATATGTGTGTGTGTGTGTGTGTGTGTTTGTGTGTATGTATACATATATAACATAAACATTAATGCATCCTTTTATTAAAGATAAAATATAGCACAGCCATATATATAAACAAATTATAAGGTGACCCATCATGCAAATTGTTTGTCCTAAGTACTAGATTCAAATGGGAAGGGATATATAAAAATGAAAACTATATTATGTTTCATTGGGAGCTCATTATATAAAAGGTTTTGCACTAAGTGATGAGTGGATACAAGAGAGAAATTAATAGTTTCTTACTTCAAGTTGTTCATATCCTAGTGAATGTTTTATATGTGTGTGTGGGTTTGTGTGTACACATACATATATAACATAACACTAATGCATCCTTTCATTTAAAATAAAATATAGCTGCTTGACCAGGCGGTGGCGCAATGGATAGAGAGTCGGAATGGGATGAGGTCCAGGATCCAGGTTCGAGACCCTAAGGTCGCCAGCTTGAGCGCGGGCTCATCTAGCTTGAGCAAAAAGCTTACCAGCTTGGATTCAAGGTCGCTTGCTCGAGCAAGGGGTTACTCAGTCTGCTGAAGGCCCGCGGTCAAGGCACATATGAGAAAGCAATCAATGAACAACTAAGATGTCGCAATGAAAAACTGATGATTGATGCTTCTCATTTCTCTATGTTCCTGTCTGTCTGTCCCTATCTATCCCTCTCTCTGACTCTCTCTGTGTCCCTGTAAATAAATAAATAAATAAATGAAAAGAAAATATAGCTCAGCCATATTTATAAACAAATTATATATATAAACTAATTATATATATATATACATATATATATATATGTATATATAATTATATGTAAGTAAAGGTTGGCATTATGTGTATGCTTTCTTTCTAAATCAACAAAACCAAGCTGCCCTGTTCATGAACTTACTTGGTATGTAGTTCACTGCTAATGGTTTTGTCAGAGGAATAAACAGTAATTTAACATACAAATAAATTATGTATCTTTCTAAACAGTCTTTAATTTGTGCTTAGTTGGCATATTTGAACACTGCATATTGACAACCCTGTCATTCTTTACTCTAAATGAAGACTTCTCAGCTGATAACTGAACAATGAGAACACCTTTTTCTCCTCTCTCCCCATTATGCAACATTTCCTTCACAGTGATGTTTCCTAACTTAATTTTGGGCTTTCTTCCTGCCACCCTCCTCTACTTTAAGCTCTCTTTTAAATTAGGAAACTATACTCTTTTAGTGACAGAGAGACACATTTTCTTCTGCAGCCTTTCTTGCTAGGTCAATATCCCCTGAAAGGCAAGTACCTAGCTTGGCTCCCTCTGGTGTTGAGAGAACACATCTGGCAGGCCAATGTCAGGACACCTGGAAGCTGCATCATTTGCTACTTAGTCTAAGGGTAGCATCCCTTGCCCTCTCACAAATTTAACCCCTGGTTTGTTTAATCTTAACCCAAAACATCAAGATAAACTTTTATTTTTCTGAATATTTGAAGTTGCACTGTGGTTTGATGATAATTTAACATATAAAAATTGTAAACTTCCTAATATATTTTTCTTAATGTAGAATTTTTTTGTTTCTAGTTTTTCTATTAATTTATCTTATCAATGCTTTTAATTAAAGCAAACATTTATTTCTCACTATTCTTGGAGGCTAGACATATAAGATCAAGGTGCCAACTAATTTAGTGTCTGGTGAGGAAATTTTTCTTAAA
This sequence comes from Rhynchonycteris naso, assembly GCA_037038555.1. Taxonomy (NCBI): domain Eukaryota; kingdom Metazoa; phylum Chordata; class Mammalia; order Chiroptera; family Emballonuridae; genus Rhynchonycteris; species Rhynchonycteris naso. The sequence goes on from CM073000.1 coordinate 24,739,951, forward strand.
ATGAGAAATATATACATATATTGTTTTATCAAAACATAAATTACAATACAATTAGACTTCACTGCTATACTTTAGGGGAAAAAAGTAGAAATATATCGATTTTAGAAAGAGAGAGAAAAAAAAGGTACAGAAACATTGATTGAGCTGTTCTTGTATGTGCCCCAACTGGGAATCAAACCCCTTTTAGTGGTGGGATTCAAATAATTTAACAACCAGTTCTCTGCCCAAATAACCGTTTTAACAAGTATAAAACAAGGATATACCAAAAGCTATTTTATTATTTTATGCATTTAATACTTAAATAAGAACAATAATAGAGGTACATAAAATTAGATTATGTTATAAGAAAAAGTTTTAAAATACTAATGAAAAAATATTAAATACCTGACATAAAACAATAAAAATCTTATTTAAGATATTTCCAATGATAGCTTGCCACGCCCTGGTTGTTTGGCACTTTTTTCTCTTTATGTTATATGTTTGTTAACTGAAGTAAAAAACACAATGAAATTAATGTAGTATTTATTTCATCAACAGTAAAATGAGTTTTATGAACTGAATAAATAAATATTACAAGTATAGTTCCATCAAATTATTTTCACCTATGGATGAAATGAACATTACTACGGGCGCCTAGAATACGCTGTTGCACAGATTAATGTTAAAAAAGAGTAAGGAATATAAATCTGTGATTACCACATTGGGTGGCTGCCCAGGCTCCCACCTTACAGAGAACCCTGATTACAGGTGCCATTTTAACAACAGCTTCTCCAAACAACAAAAAAATTAGGCATTGGTCCTGCTGAAATGATGTGAACCAGCTGAATCCCACCACCGATCCCTTTAGTACATATATTTCAATGCATTGGGAAAAAACAAACTTTGAGAGACATCTGTAAAAGTGAAATTAATGTACATATGTAAGCATTCCTTTTAAGTACGATGACTAAGCTCAATGGATGTTTTAAAAAGAAAAATTTTTTTACTGTCTGACATTTGGATATATTTTCCTTCTAGTACTAAGGAAAATATTCCGTTTTGGAAATGGAGAACACACTTTAAAAAACTCAACAAAATATTATTTTAAATATAAAATTAAATCATGTTTCACATACAACATGCATTTTTAGTGTTAAAATTTTAATACAGTGAACTGATAGTAATTTTCCTTACATGTTAATATAAAAACAAAAAGCATATATTTTGGAAGGCTTAAGTACATAAACCAATTATTTTTACTCTACAAAGACAGATGAAAGCTTTATTAAAACAATATTGTAGTCTTATACTCTATACCCTTCAAATAAGTCAAATTATGGGTCAAATAGAAAATTATCATTTCACATACAGAGTGTTTTCACTGACCTAAAAATTCTGTGCTCTGACAATTTATCCTACCCCTCCCAATTCTTTCAACTACTAATCTTTTTACTGTCTCCACAGTTTTGCCTGTTCCAGAATATCATACTGTTGGAGTAATACAATATGAAGCTTCCCAGATTGATTTCTATCATTTAGTTATATTCATTTAAGTTTTCCCCGTGCTTTTTCATAGTTTGATTTTTGTTTCTTTGTCTGCTGAATATTATTTTATCTGCTATATGTACCACAGTTTACCCATTCACCTACTGATGGACATCTTGGCTGCTTGCAAGTTTTGGCATTTATGAATAAAATTGCTATAAACATCAGTCCATATTTTCGTGTGGACATAAGTTTTCAACTCTTGTGGATAAATACCGAAGAGCATGATTGCTAGATCATATGGTGAAAATATGTTTAATTTTGTAAGAAACCACCAAATTGTTTCCCAAAGTGGTTGTACCATTTTGCATTCCCACTAGCAACAATGGTTACTCCACATTCTTTCCAGCATTTGATGGTGTTAACTGTTCTGGATTGGGGCCATTCTAATCGTTTTAAGAATTTGTGTTTCTTCATACATTAGTAGAGACAATGTTTGTCAAACTTTTAAAATATTTGCTAATTTGATCATAGATAACACATATCAGTGTTATTTGAATGTGTGTTTATTATAAAAGAGTTTGAGCATCAAGTATTTGAGACATTTTTACTCCCTTCTCTATAAACTCTGTTTATGTCAACTGGTGATGCTAAAAAGAAGTTGATGATGTTTTGTCTTATTTTTTAACACACTTTATATATTAAGATAAAATATCCATGATGTAAGGAGATGCAAATACTTTTGCAGTTTTTAATGGTTGCTTTTTATTTTAACTTTTTACTGATGTGTAACTTACAAATACCATATGACCTCATTTATATGTGAAATCTAAAACATAAAATAATGGAACAAACAAAAGAAAAACAAACTCATAAATGCAAGGAACAAATTGATAATCATCAGTTGGGAGAAGGATTGGGTGGATGGGGGAGGTAAAGGTGAAAAATATTAAGGAATACAAATGGACAGTTATAAAAATAGTCATTGGGATGTAAAGTGTAGCATAGGAAATAAAATCAATATATTATACTAACAATGTATAATGTCAGGTGAATACTTCATAATGTATATAAATGTCTAGCCACTATGTTGTACATCTGAAACTAATATAATACTGTATGCCAACTATCATTGAAAAAATAAGCTTAAAAGAAAAGTAAAGATGAGGGACGGGAAGCAGAAGGGTTAACCACTACCTGAAGTTGAGCCAGGTGGTCCCTGGGACAGCTTGGCTCTGTTCTGAGCATCTCATGCTGCCTCACAAGTCCATTTCTACATGACATACCCTGACAGAAAATATTTTTTAAATATATTAAATATTTAAATGGAATATTCTTTAGCCATAAAAAAAAGAAGGCAATCCTGCTGTTTGGGATAATATGGTTGGGCCTTAAAAGTACTATGCTAAGTAAAATAAGCCAGACAGAAAGAGACAAATACCATTATTTTATATGTGGAATCTAAAAAATTCTAACCTCATAAGAAAGGAGAATAGAATGGTGTTTTCCAGAAGCTGGTGGGAAGGAGAAATTGAGAGATGTTGATCAAAGAGACAATTCTAGTTGCAAGATAAATAAGTTCTGGGATCCTAATGTATAGCCTGTAAATATAGTTAACAAAACTGTATTATATACTTGCAAGATGTTAAGGAAATCAATCATACATGTCTCACCATAAAAAAAGAAGAATTTGGTATTCTTCTTTTGTGGTAATCATTTTACTATATAAGTGTATCAAATCATCACATTTTACACCTTTAACACAATGTTATACCTCATTTATATTTCAATAAAGCTGGAAGAAATTAAAAAAAACATAAAAAATAAAAGCACATTTTGAATTAATCCCATCTTATGACATTTGATTAGGCTTTTCTTATGACTTAGCTTAGGGCTTTTTGGCAGTATTCACAGTATGTGAATCTGATTGTTGGTTTCACTGTTCTGTAGATATTAATTATGTCAAATTTTTTCTAAACACTTGTGTTCTTAGTAGTTTTCTTATCTGTGTGTTCTATCAGCTCTTGGGAGTGTTATGTTAAAATTTTCCCAAAGATTGTAGATAACTACATTTATATATCTAGTTCTATTTTTCCATTACATGTTTTGAATCTTTTAATTTATCATATAAACATGAATTTAGGATATTGTATATTCATGATTGATGACATTATTACACATTACAGTGTTTCCATGTAGAACAACTTTTTTTTGTAGCTGAAAAATTCCATCAATGTTTTTTTTTTGGTTTTTTTTTTAATTTCTTTTTATTTTATTCATTTTAGAGAGGAGACACAGAGTGAGAGAGAGAGAGAGAGAGAGAGAGAGAGAGAAAGAGGGGAGGAGCTGGAAGCATCAACTCCCATATGTGCCTTGACCAGATCAGTGCAGGGTTTTGAACTGGCGACCTCAGTGTTCCCAGGTCGACGCTTTTATCCACTGCGCCACCACAGGTCAGGCCCATCAATGTTTTTTTAATGTAAATATTCTGTGTCTTTATTTGAAACTTTATTTCCTTTATTCTAAAAGGGTATTTCAGTGAAAATAATATTCAAAAGTGGCAGAGTTTGTTTACCCTCAGAACTCAAATATGTCATTGCAATGTTTTGTTGTTTTAAATCAACTTCATTGAAATAAAACTTACAAATAAAAGAATTCACTCATTTAAATACATTGTTTGATGAATTTGTTGCCTTTTAGCACTTTAATAATTGTTTATCAATACATTATATAATTCACTGTATTTGATTTCTCCTAATCACCAGAGAATTTTTGTGGTTCATATCAACAATTTATTTATTTTTATGCTCTTATTCAATTATTACACAAATTGATTACCCACTCTCCTATTGTTGGACACGTGGGTTATTTCCAACATTTTATTATTATGAATAATAAAGCTAGTGTGAGGTCTACATACAAGTTTTTGTATGGATATATGTTTTCATTTTCATATATTCTTATGAGTTAAATTTAACAATTGAATGATAATTAACAGTTAAGTTTGTAAGAAAATGATAACATAAAATAAAGGGGCTAGTAAAATTTTACATACCTGCCAGCTAACCTCAAAATCCTTGGTAACACTTAATATAGTCATTCTTTTTCATCTTATCCATTTTAAAAAAAGAGTAGTAGAATCTTACATATTTAAGTTTACATTTCCTTGATGACTAATGAGGTTGAACATTTTTATATGTTTTCTGGCTATATGTGTGTCTTAATTTTGAAGTCTATGTTCAAAGTTTTTATTCATTTCATTGATTTTAACAGCTTTTTATTCTAATATACATATTAAATATTATAAGTTGTCTTTTTTATTTAATTTCAATTATTTGCAAATTACTTTAAAATTGTTCTACACACAAATTTTATAAAAATATATTGTTTACAATTCAAATACTTAAAGATTATTTGGATATTTTTTATTAATTTATATAATTTACATAAATATATATAATTTTGTTATAATAGAAAACATACTATAATGTATATCATATTAAATTTATTGAGACACATTTTATTTCTATGTATAAGGTCTACATCTGTGTCAATATTCCCTGGGTTGTTGTTGGGTAGAATGTGATATGTTATTTATGAGATATTGAATATATTTTATATCTATATCTGTATCATTTATATCTATAGAATATTAGAGATATTGGAGATATATATAGGATGAAAGAAAAGTAGGTTTACTGTTGTAAGTACATGAAACACAATTTATTTTTATATTATTATTTATTAATTGTATGATTTTCAATAAGAACTATAAACCTACTTTTCCCTATCCTGTTTATGATGTATATTAAATAGAGTTGATAAATACTAATACATATGATGAATAGGCAGAAAATTTTGATATCTCTATATATCTATTTCTCAGATACCTAACTGATATTCTTTCCATTTATTCTATCAGTTGTTGATAAAAGAAAGTTGAAATTGTTGATTTTTCTACTTATCTTTTTAAGTTCTATAAATTTTTCTTCAGGTATTTTAATACTTGGTTGTTAAATACATACACATTTAGAATTTTTATAGCTTGTTGATACATTCACTGGTTTATCATGATGAAATTATTCTCTTTATCTCTGTAATATTTTCCATCTTATAAAATATGACCACTTTAGATTTTTTATAATTAAAATTTTAGTAATTTATCTTTTTTCAAATTTGTGGGGTCTGATGATTTCATTCTCTCTAACAAACTCAATTGGAACAATTATACCATATATATTTAATATGGTATATATATATATAATCTTTTTGTTAATTATTTCTGATTTTCTATATTTTTCTTCTTTCATCCACTTTTCCTGCTTATTTATTCATCTTTCTATGATTGGTTCTGAAGCATTGAAAAACCTAGAACTATGTATTATTCTCCATTACTAGGGCAAGAATACCTGAGTACTCTCCCCAGTATTCTGTAATTTATGAGATGCTTTTTTGTTTGTTTTTTAGTGTAGTTTGTTGATAAAACTATTACTGGTCCTCCTGGATGCTGGGCACTATTACCTTTAATACAACCAGATGGTTCTTTCCCCAGGTTCTGGGTAGTTTCTTCACATCTATAAGCTATTCAGTTCTTTGTTGAATACTTGAAGGGAATCCCCTGCAGATCTCTGCAGTTCTCTCTGTGTGCAGCTATTTCCTCTTTGTGCTCTGTCTTGTGAACTCTAGTTTCCTTGATCTCTCTGCACTGTCACTTCCACCTCCAGCTGAGTGCTGTCCTTGTACCTTGGCTTAGAGACTTCCTCACAGCAGTCAAAGTGAGGAGTAATCCTAAAGCTCATCTTTTTCTTTCTTATTTCTCAAGGATCCTTGTGCAATTTACAAAGGTCAGCTTCTTAGAGGACAGAGTAGGAAGGTTTTGCAAAGGGAGTGGGAGATATCTAGCACAAGATACTTTCTGGTATTTTTCCATGCACCCAGTTGTTTTTGTAGTGGTTGTTTGTTTCTATTTATTTGGTTAGTTAGTTTATTGATTTGTGAGAGAGAGGAAGGGAGAAAGAGAGACAGAAATATTGATTTGTTGTTCCACTAATTTATGCATTCATTGGTTGATTCTTTTATGTGCTCTGACTCGGGATTGAACCAACAACCTTGGCATATTGGGACAATGCTCTTAACCATCTGAGCTACCCAGCCAGGTCCTAATTCACACAGTGTATAAACTCCAGTGATCATATATAATACTCTCATGCTTCTTCTCACCTCCCCATTCCTTTTGGCAACAGATTCCATAGATACTGCCTTGTAAAAGGTTACATATTTATTTCTTCCTCTATAGCTAACCTCTTAAATTCTTTTCTAACCTCTCAGCTTCAGTTCCTTCTCTTCAGTTAATCCATTTTTAGATATAATGAGATTGTTTCTTTTTTTGTAATTCAGATCTCATCACTTCATTTCCCACCTCTATATTTTCCAACTGTTCAGGCTTTTCAATGTGGATTTCAAGAAAATTCATTTTCTGGCTTCTACCATATCAACATCTTAGGATAGAGGAAGTCATATTAAGATATACAACAATGTAAAGACAGTTGTTTTTCATAAATCTCTTTGACCATTTCTGATATTTTTATCCTGAAATGTCATCAATCTTTTGTTACAGTTTTTAGGAGCTTCTTATCTCAACTAGTTGATGACTCTTTAGCCCTCATTAAACTAAAAATTACTTCTATTAATCTTTATATTATTTCTCTTAATAAAAGACTGCTTTTTATGTGAAGCATACCTTACATCAAATTCAGATGTATATTAGTTTCTCATTCTTAAAGTATTCAGGATCAATATTTAATTCACTTTATTGCTTAGTGAACCATCATTAATTCAGTTTCTAATCCAATTTTTATTTTATGTGCACAATGAAACATTTTATATTGTATTTTAACATTTAAAAGTCTTGGTTCCAGAGAATATAATTAAGACACTTTTTGGATCTCAAATACACAGAAAGAATATTCAAATGACACTTCATTTATCTAAATCAATCTACAATTCTAGAATTTGTGTTTCAAAGGGAACAGATAACTTGGTGAACAATAATGATAAAATTTAATGTCACTTACAATGCCCATCTTTTCATCATCTCTTCTCATTGTAGTTCCTGCTTCACTAAAATTTTATCCCTCACAACATTACTCTCATCTTTATATTACATCCACTTAAAAGTTTAATCATTTTGGAATGTCTGGGTCTTTTTCTGTTTCCATCACTTATTAGTTTGTAAAATTGAACAAGTTCCCTTTTAGAATCTCATGTGTGAAATGTAAATAATAACTCCTATTTTAAGGCAATTTTTAGAGGAATAATCGAGTCAATACGTTAAAAAGCTTAGTGAAGTGTTTGACATATAGGACACAATCTACAAGTATTATTATTATTACTATGAAGTAAAATATACACACAGTTCCTTCAACCCTTTATGGCTAATCAATTAATCAGATTTATGTACTGCTCCCCATCAATTTACACCTCACCAAGGACCTTACTCTCTCCATTTTCTTACTTCTTTATGGTCTTCTATTTGTTTCTTGACACTGGCTCTTTCTTATAGCATTTAGATATCTTTAAATATTTGCTCAGTTGTAATCATGCTTCCCCAAGGCAGCACAATAGTGAAGCCATTAGATACAGATTAGAGTTTAGGCCCTTTTGGAATACACAGACCTTGATAAACACCAGGTGTTCAGCTGAAACTGAATTAAGGCTATGCTTTTAGAGTATGTGCAAGCCAAAACTTGTCCCTTGCTAATAAATCTTGAAAGCAACTGTTGATTGAATTAGTGTGATCTGATGGCAATAAAACCACAACTGAGAACAAAACTTAGTACTTTTTAGAATATATTAAAATTACCCAACCCTCTTCAAGATATTTTCCAAAATATCTATCATATAATAAAATCACTAGGTATATGAAGAATCAAAAAAAAAAAAACCCCTCAATTATAAAGACATTAAAAATACCCCAAGATGATTCAGAGGTTGTATTTAGCAAACAACATTTTCAAAGTAACTATGTATATTATAAATAGAAGAAGTAAAGGAACTCTTGAGTAAAAGTTGCTCAAAATATATATACAGTTGGATAAACTGCAGAAATATTTCACACTTGATGCAGCAGAAGACAGAATTAATGAACATGATGACAGGATGTAAAAATCCCAGAATGTACCACAGAAGGGAAAAATATATGGAATAAATAGAACTGAGTATAAGAAACACATAAACATGGTCATAAGAGCTATGTTGGGCATGCTCATAGAATCTATAATTTGTGTAATTGGAATCACAAAGGGAAAACTGAAAAAGCATGGGATAGAAGCCCCATTTGAAGAAATAAGGGTGACAGTGTTCAAATATAAAGGAAGATAATAGCTCTAAGATATAAAATGTCCATCAATCTACATCAGGTTAAAAAAAACATACCTGCACACACAACTGGGCACATTGTGTTCATATTGCTGAAAAGCGAAGATGAAAGCAAAATCTTAACAGCAGTTAGAAGAAAGACTCATTACTTCAAATAAGCAACAAAATAAATTTTAGATGCCAAAAATCATGGTATGACATGTTTAAATTCCTGAAGGAGAAAAAAATAAACAAACTTTGAATCCAGCTTTATATTATTTAGTAAAAATAATCATAAATGGAGGTGAAATTCATATGTTTTCAGAGCAAAACAGGAAACAAACAAGCACACAAACAAAAATGTTTAAGTCTTCTTTCACCTGCAGAATATAGATAATTGTAGGTGGGACAGAAAGTCAATAAAAATATCATAACAGCTTTTAATTAAGTAATTTTCATGATCTGAACTCAAGAATAAATGTTATAACTGGGTTTAATTTTTAGGCAAAATAATTTGGCAAGACTAGATGATAAATACTTTAAAAGAACTTCTAGGAGAATAAGATGTTCTATATAGACAGTTTCTTTTGTTATGACTTAGAATTATAAGAAAATTAATATTTATATAATTAATTCTTCTTGGAGACTAAAACATCATCAGAGCCTGACAAAGAATCAAAAGAGATAGGTGAGCAAAAATGAGTCAATGTTTCAGAAATCCAAGAGAACTTTGTTTCCTCTTCATAATAACTTTATGAATGTGTTTATTATTAATATTAATAAAACATTTGTAAATAAATTTTATATATATATGCATTTTTAATTTTATTTAGACAATTAATTTTAATAAGGTGAAATTAGTCAACTAGAGTACATAGATTTAGAGAAAACATCTCCAGATCACTTTGACATTCGATTATATAGTATACCCATCACTCAAAGTCAAATTGTCCTCTATCATCTTTTATTTGGTTTCCTTTATGCTCCTCCCCTCCCCCCACCCCCTCTCTGTCTTCCCTTCCCCTCCCCCTGGTAACCACTGCAGTCTTATCTATGTCCATAAGTCTCAATTTTGTGTCTCAACTATGTATGGAATCATACAGTTCTTAGTTTTTTCTGATTTACTTATTTCACTCAGTATAATGTAATCATGGTCCACCCATGTTGTTGAAAGTGACCCAATGTCATCTATATTTTAAAGAATTTTATGAATATGGGAGCTGATAATTAAGTTTTTTAATATAACAAAGTTTTAAAATATATTCTTGGCCCTGGCTGGTTGGCTTAGTGTTAGAGTGCTGGCCCTGCATATGGATGTCTCAGGTTCAGTTCTGGTCAGGGCACACAGGAGAAGCAACCATCCGCTTCTTCACCCCTCCCCCCTCTTCCTTCTCTGTCTCTATCTCTCTTTTCCCTTCTCATAGCCATGGCTTTGATGAATCATGTTGGCTCCAGGTGCTGAGAATGGCTCCATGGCCTCACCTCTGGTGCTAAAATAGCTTTGTTGTTGAGCAATGAGGTAATGGGCCCAGATGGCAGAATATCACCAGGTAAGGGGCTTCTCAGGTAGACTATAATCAGGGTGCATGCAGGAGCCTCTCTCTCTGTCTTCTTGCTTCTCACTTAAGAAAAAAAAATATATGTATGTATATATATATATATATATATATATATATATATATATATATATATTCTTACAATTTTTCTTTTCAACATTTTTAATGGTATTATTATTATAGAAAATAATTGTTTAAACCATGTATGGTTGAATTTGTAACAGATCTAGACCATTGGTATAAAAGTAATAACACAAAATGGTGGATAAGATATGGAGTTCTATAGAAGTTAAGTGCCTACTACAACCAAGTATAAATCTGAAAAACATTCTGATAAAATGTATATTGCAAGTCCTAGAACAATCACTAAAAAAATATACTAAACTAAAAAATATAACTAGAAATTATGAAAAGAAATATTTTTTTTACTAAAATACTCACTTAATAGAAAAGAAAGCAGAAAAAGAAAGCTCACAGGAACAAAACTTATAAGAGATATGCAGTGTGTCCGTAAGTCATGGTGCACTTTTGACTGGTCAAAAGTCAAAAATGCACCATGACTTTATGGACACACTGTAGTAAACATAATACAAAATGGCAGGTATAAATCCAAACATAAATAATAGTATTAAAGGTAAAAGGTTTAAGCATTCTGATCAAAAGGCAGGTAATGTCAGATTGGATAAAAATGAAAAATAATACATCCAACAATATGTTCTTTACAAGTAACATACTTTACATTCAAAGAAATAAATAGGTTAAAAGTAAAAGGATAGAAAAGTATGTCAGAAAATAAGAGCTGGAAAAATGGGTCTAAAAAACCTACTAGGATTACTGGATATTTTTGGAGAATATTTGGGAAGTTCTGGGGTTCTGACTCCATGTGTATACAAAGGGCAATAAAATGACATCAACTGGTGATCAGGAATTAATATCTAGGATGAAGATTCCAATGAATACTATCAATATATACTATCTAAGCACATCAATACAGACCAGTAAAAGAGCTGTGTGATATGTGGATTGTGGAACATCAACTGTGAATTTAAGAAATTACAAAATTTGGTCATGGGATTGAGGAGGAAATGGGGAAGAAAGTTTATAACATGAAAGCAGGCTATAGGCTCTAAAAAACTGATAGACCTTCATTTTGCTCCTCAGAGTAGGGGATTCCGTATAGCTTTGTTTTGTGTGGGCTTAGTCTAGTGCAGTGATGAGCAATGTTTTGAGCTTGGTGTATCAAAATTCGCCAAAAACCCGAGCATAACTCAAGTGGTGTATCACTTCGAGTAAAACGGCCTTACCGGAAGTCCCAGAACTAGACACTCTGTGCTGGAGTTCTGTTGTTTTGGCCTACAGACCTCCAGCACAGAGTGTCTACACTACAGCAAATGTTTTATCCTTAGCTACTACTGCACCTGGTCATGCAGGAGCAGAGGATGAAACGTCCTTCTTGGCATGCGGTCCCATACTTCTCTGGTATGTGGCCATGTGTCATTGAAAATGGCTATGTGTGTCATTGCTGACACACATGTCATAGGTTTCCCATCACGGGTCTGGTGGCTGTGATAGGGTGTTTGCAATTAAATATGAATGAAGGATTGAACAAATTAAAAGAGCCAAGGAATTAGTCACAAACAATAGGACAGATCTTATTTTTGTGTGTGAGAGAGACACACATACCTGACAGACAGGGACATACAAACAGGAAGGGAGAGAGATGAGAGACAACAACTCATAGTTGTGGCACTTTAGTTGTTCATTCATTGCTTTCTCATATATGCCTTGTTCAGAGGGCTCCAGCAGACAGTGACCCCTGACTTAAGCCAGCAACCTTGGATTTTAAACCAGCAACCTTTGGACTCAATCCAGCAACCTTGGGTTTCAAGCCAATGATCTTTGGGCTCAAGCCAGCAACCATGGGACCATGTCTATGATCTCACACTCAGGCTGGTGACACTTTGCTCCAGCTGGTGATCCCATGCTCAAACCAGATGAGCCTGTGCTCAAACTGGCAAACTTGGTATTTTGAACCTGGGTCCTCAACATCCCAGGCCAAAGCTCTCTCCTCTGCGCCACCAAATAGGACAGGTATTTAATAAAAATTGGGTCCATAGTCAAAATAGGATTAAGTTACAGTGATTTTAGGCCAATTCACTGTGCAACAAAACTAGAACATTTTTTAATTTGCCTACTTAAAAATAGGATGAGACAGGGCAGAGTTGTAGCCAGTTAGAGCCATGATCAAGAAGAGGTCAAGTGCTGGAAGCCTAACATTAATTTCAAATATAAGTAACCTTTTATAAATGTTAAAGTTTAGAGACCTTGTTTATTTAATAGTGAAGAGACGTGCTTAGTGACATCTTGTGATCAGTGTTTGCTATATACATGGGTGTGTATTAGGAAAAACGATATAACTATATTATATGAAAAACTTGTTTCCTAAAAAGTAAAGTACATATAAATATTGTATGTTAGATTAAAAGAGAGAAAGAAGCCTGACTAGCAATGACACAGTGGATAAAGTGTCAACCTGGAACACTGAGGTTGCTCATTCCAAACCCCAGTCTTGCCCAGTCAAAGCACGTACGGCAAGCAGCTACAGGGGGCCCTTGGGTCACAACAATCTCGACATATGATGTTCTGAGTTTACAATGCTCACTCCTCTAAAAATGTAAAAAACTTGAGACGGGAGTGTTTCGGCTTACCCAGTTAGCGTGTGCAAACTAGTTTGGTGTGTGCAGCGCAATAATACACGGTACGATGTACAGTGCAGTGTATTTATGTTCTTTTCCTTTTTCTGTGGCTTAGTTGTGGTTTTATGTTCCAGATTATGATTTTACAACTGTATTAGGATAGGTAAGTGACTTAGGCTAGGGTGTGTTTCAACTTACACCAAAATTCAGGTTACGTCACTGTCATAGGAACAGAACTGTGTCGTAATCCAAGGACTCCGTGTACTACAAGTTGATGCTTCATGCTCCCTCTCCCTCAACTTTCTCTTTTCCTTTCTCCTCTCTCTAAAATGAATAACTAAAATGTTTTTTTTTAATTGCAACTCCTTTAAAATAAAAGAAAGATTTTAGAAGATAGAAAATGAACAAGGGATACATATTTATGTGGAAGTTATGATTCTATCCTAATTAAAACATTTTGAGCTATTTGAATAATTATCGTCCTAGTCAAGTATACTTATTGTAACAAGCAACTGCATTTCAATATTAGAATAATATTTTCTTAGAAAAAGTATTATTTTATTATTTATGCTCTCCTCTCATCTGTAATCTTTGCTTGATTAATACGTGCATATCTTATATTTAATTAAAATACATAATTCAATTATATTATATCTTTAGTTACTCTAGCTGAGCATATATGCCTTGTCTTTATAAAGTACACCCATTTTTTAGAATTAAGGGCTACACAGTATCAAAATTGATTGACTCTGTGTGTACACACATACACAAAACTCCCACATAATTTATTTTAAATGTATATTTAATATTAACTGTTTTCATGCAATTTTTATCCTGTTCTATGATAATGTAATATTTTATAATTGTTATAACATCTAAGCATTGTGGATGTAAGAATATCATGCCCACTGAGTTCACTAGGATTTATTGAGCCCGCCTTTGGCTGAGTCACCTTGCTGCAGATCAATGTTTTCCTCCATTGCTGTTGGATTCTACTGTCCTTCCCATTAGGAGATTCCGTACACTGTTCCCTTCTCTTTGCATCATAATCTTGCTGCTTCTTTTTTAACCACAGAAAATAGCTCTGCTAACAATGTATTTATAAAATTGAGCCATCCACTGTGAGTCTCATATATTTCTCTTTTTCCCTCAAACCATCTCTGTCCTAATACCTTTTGTACTGCCACAAATCATATGGACACCTTCATCCCCTAATTCCACTTTTCCTCCAGCCAACAGCTGACACTGCCCACACCTCTTCCAGAACAGGGCTGCAAGCCTGATCTGTCCCTCCCATTTAGACTTCATCCTTTTTTAAATGTTACCACTTCCCTTGGTCCTGCTGGTCTCCACGTCTGTTCAGTTATTCCCCACATCAAACACCTTTTCTTTATCCTTCTGTCAACTCAGTTTAATTTAGTATGCAATTAATTATCTAATTAATTAATCAATGTGTTGAATAAAAGTGGAAATGACTAGTGAGGCCCAGTTCCAATTTTAGGGGAATTTACTCTCTGATGAATGGATTAGTACCCATACACAGGTGGTTGCTTTGAAATTAAGTTAAGGATTTTAAGTGATGTACAGACCAAGTGCAACGTGGGCCCAAGAGAGATATGCCCTGCTAAGTGAGTTTCTCAGGAAAATCTTCATCTTTAATCATTAAGACTTTATTTCAAAATATCATTAAAGACTGAGTAGGAAATCAACAGGGTGACATTCATGGTAGAAGAAACTGTAGGCACTGAGCTATGATATCAGAAAAATTAAAGAGATTGCTCAGAAATTGTTATGTAGGAAATATATAAAGTAATAAAGAAAAACTATGGATTATGACTAAAACAGAATCTAGTTCTAGAATTGCAGAAAGGAGAATTTTAACTAACCAAGTGGACAGCCATTGAAGGTTTTATGTTAGGTGGACACAATTGGAATTTATATTATCACAAAATTTTCTGACAACAATGTGTAAGATTTTGGGCACTTGAACTAAGCTGTTGTTTGTTGCTCAACTCCTGCCTCTGTTGTTTGTTAGTATGCTGCCTTTAAGCAAAGAATTACATTTCTTGAGAATCATTGCCCTCATCTGTAAAACAGAAACAATAATAGCTGCATTTTAAATTTGTTGAGGATTGCATAAACTAAGTCCTGAAAGGCCCTTGGTGGACTGTTGACAGCTAGTAAGTGAGCACTCACCAAATAATCAGAGCTATAGTCATCCATTAAGAGTATTCACTTAACAATAGTAGTAGAACTGAAAATAGAAAAGGAAGTAAAAAGCATTCTAGAGCTTACTGAAGAAATTGCAACTGAAGATTTTTCAGTTTGTCAAGTAGATGTTGGAAAGAGTCAAAGATGTCTTGGAGGTTTTATTCTGCATAAACCGAAGAGTATATGTGCTTCTAATCAAACCATGTAAGTCACCAGGAGTTGCTGTGTTTGGAGCTGAAGTAATAAATTTGAGTTTGCTCATGCTGATTTCGAGGGACAAGCAGGTCACACAGGTAGAGCAGTTATCGTGAAGTTGAAATTCATTTTACCAATCATGGCTAGAAGTATAAATGCCAGAATTGTACAGACAGGCTGAAATCTTGGGAGGGAAGAAAATCCCTAACAGAATAATAAATGATTGTTTCAAGGAATGCAGGAA
Source organism: Rhynchonycteris naso (assembly GCA_037038555.1). Classification (NCBI taxonomy): domain Eukaryota; kingdom Metazoa; phylum Chordata; class Mammalia; order Chiroptera; family Emballonuridae; genus Rhynchonycteris; species Rhynchonycteris naso. The sequence goes on from CM073000.1 coordinate 24,755,673, forward strand.
TTCCCCAACCTCAGCCACCCCTAAGGCTTTATTCTCCATTGTGCTTCTCACCTAGGTTTCTGGAGCGAATCCTCTTCGTTTCCATTGTGATATCACACTGTTGTCTGCCAAACCCGCCACAGTTTGTTCACTCGTAACTCATTTTTACCCTCACTGTGAAAATAACCCAGCCACCCGCATATGTGAGACTGCATTTACACACCTGAAGAAACCAAGGACACCTTTCTTCCTAGTGCTTTATGACATTATGCCAATTAAATGACTCCTAGGTTTTGCTTACCCTCACCCTGACACTCAGAACAAATTCTGAGGAGTTAGACTGGAAAATAAATCACATGGCAGTACGATGCTATCATCAGACCTCTTTTCTTATGATGACTATTTCCCTAGGGGATTAGACCATATTACTTTTTTTAATATATCAATTCAAATGGACACCCTGCACCCAGTGGAATTTTCCCAGTTTTTATTTTTTTATTTTCTGTTTTCTATTTCTTACTCTTCCTTCTAGAAATGAGTTCCCAGATCACTTCTCTACTCTCTCTGAAAAAGGATGTACTTCTACATTTTAGCTGCCCTGGTCTAAGGATTGATTATTCTTTTTCTTTACCCAAAGCTGTTTCCTCAGGACTTCAGGCTGTCCTGCAGTGCATCTTGTCCCCTCCATCTGTCTAGTCTAGCACCTTGGAAGTAACTTTAAAAGTTATTTCTTAAATGGAATGTTGAGGAAAAAAATTTTCTAAAAGCTATATTTGGGACATTTTATAATTGAGAAATTGAAACATGGAGACCAGCTGTGACCACTTTCAACAACTTAGGTGAGAAGTAAAAGTAGTAATATAAGGCTGAAACATTAAAATTTAAAAAAACACAGAAAAGTAAAACTATTTTGAGACCTTGTATTTCCACAAAATGTACTTAGATTTTTAAAGTCAACTTTGCAAAAAACAGAGATTTTGCAAGTGCTGTTGGTATCTTCTTGAGATATTAGAAAGTCATGGTTAAGATTTTTCCTCACACTTGTCTGACTTGTGGTGATGCAGTGGATAAAGTATTGACCTAGAACACTGAGGTCTCTGGTTCAAATCCCTGGGCTTGCTTAGTCAAGGCACATACAGGAAGCAAATACTACTTGTAGATGCTTCTTGCTTCTCTCTCATCTTCCTCTCTCTCTCTGCCCACCCAAAATAGCAATAAATAAAATCTAATAAAAAAAATTCTCACATTTAATTAATGTGTTACTTTTGTTCCATACAATTCCAAAGAGCATTTGTTTGCTATAAAGATGACGTAACACTAACCATTACTTTCTTTTTCTATTTCTAAATATCAAATTGATTTATTCTCTTCCTATCCCTAAAATGAGGTTCTAATCAAAGGGTAGAATGGGGTAAACTACTGCAATGGATATTATTGATATGCCTGAGGGAGGGGTCATTGCCAACATAATGATTCCTCCTAAGTTTACAAAAGCCTGAAGCTCCAGTCTTCTACCACAGAATGGACACACAGAAGGGGAGACATGACTAACCATTGACAGCATTCTGCTTAGTTCCCTTTTACAAAGAGAAAGTCTGTGCCCCACGTTTTTCCTTATTCATACAGTTCTTTTTATTTTTTATTTTTCTGAAAGAGAGAGACAGGAACATTGAGCTGCTCCTGTATGTGCCCTGACCCGTAAATTAAACCCAATAACCTCTGTGCGCCAGAATGGCACTCCAACCAACCAAACTATTCAGCCAGAGATTAATTTTTATTTATTTTTAGAGAGATGGAGAGAGGAAAGGAGAGGGGAGGCAGGAGGGGAAGGGAAACATTCATTTGTTGTTCCGTTCAGTTGGGCATTTCTTGGGTTCTTCTCTTCTGTGCCTTGACTAAAAATCGAAACTGCACCTGTTTTTTAAGGCTGACGCTATTAACTAACTGAGCTAACAGGCCAGGGCCTGTTCATATTATTATTTTGTCTTGGGATTAGAGCAGAAAAAAAAAAAGGGAATATAAAGAATGAGGAAGAAATATTTCCATATTCTGATAAAAGAATTCCCCAGGACTAACTAAATGAGTCACAGCATGTGATTGGGTACATAGACAGATAAGAGCTGGAATCCAAATATCATTAATTTGGGTCTTTCTTTATATTTTTCCCAGCCAGTTCTGTTGCAAGCGGGTAAAAGAAATTTAACCGTATATTGGGCACATGAAAAGATGCTCAATACCATTAATCATCAGGGAAATACAAAACCACGATGTGATACCACCTCACATGTCAAAAAAGCCATTATCAATGTCATCCCATTAAATTTAATTTCTATATATTTTTAAAAAAAAGAGGACAAGAAATAACAAGTGCTGGTGAAGATGTGGAGAAGAGGAAACCTTCATGCACTGTTGGTAGGAATGCATGTTGGTGCAGCCCAAATGGAAAATAGTATGGAGGTTCTTCAAAAAATTGAAAATGGAACTACCATATAAAACAGCAATTCCACTTCTGTCCATTTGTAGATGAATGGATAAAGAACATGTAGTATACAATGAAATATTACTCAGTAATAAAAGAGAATTAAATCTTGCCATTTGAGAGAACATGGTTAAACCCAGAGGGCATTATGCTAAGTGGAATAACTCAAAAAGAGAAAGACAAATAGCATATGACTTCATTTAAATGTGGGATCTAAACAACAAAATTAATAGACAAACAAAACTACACAAGAAACAGACTCATAGATACATAAAACAAAATGGTGGTCACCAGAGAAGTTAGGAGTTGAAATGAAATAGATGAAGGGGATTAAGAGGTGCAAATTTTCAGTTATAAAATAAGTCGTGGGGATGTAACATACAGCATAGGGAATATAGTCAATAATATTGTAGTAACTGAATGATGACAGATGGTAACTAGACATATTGTGGTAATCATTTCTTAATAAATATAAATATTGAATCACTGTGTTTTACACCTGAAACTAATAGAATATTGTATGCCAATTATTCTTCAATTAAAGAAAAGAAAAATAATTTATTTACATTATGTTTAGCAAATGCTAAAACATCTGTTCACAATCTTATAAGTAATTCCATATGCTTTATTTTGTCATTTTAAAATATTTCTTTTGTTTTGTCTCCAAGTGTATAATTCAATTTTCTACACAGAATGATAGTTCAATAAATGTTATAGTTAGTGATTTACTTTTGATACATACTATTATAGAAGAGGATATAAACTGCAAAATTATCTATATTAATATTTTGATATTGTGCAAATATTTATTGAGTATCCTTTTTAAGTGAGAGGAGGGGAGATAGAGAGACAGGCTCCCACATATATTCATTCTAAGATCCAACTGGCACCCCCCTCCATCTGGGGCCAATGCTCAAATCAACTGAGCTACTCTCAGCACCTGACCAATGCTTGGACCAATTGAGCCACTGCTTGCAGGAGGGAAGGAGAGATAGAATGGGGATAGGTAGAGAAGCAGATGGTCACTTCTCCTGTGTGCCCTGATGGGGATAGAACCTGGGATGTTCGCACATTGGGCCAAAGCTCTATGAATTGAGCAAACTGAACAGGGCTATTGAGTACCTTTTATATACCAAATATATATAAGACCTTGGGTATACAATGGTGTCAAAACAAATATCAATGCCTAATTTTCTAGACTTGTAGTCTAATTTGCAATTCATTTGCACATTTACCCTACAGGGTGATCTGTGGAAGGAAATAAATTTTACTATAGGTTCTTAGCCCAGGGAGGCTAGCATCTCACCCCATAGGTCAGTCACAGTTCTTAGTGCTACAAAAACCACTGTCCACTGGGGAAAACCATACATGATAAAAGTTGAATGAAACTGAATGTTTTAAGGAGATTTTACCATTTATAAGATGATTTTCAAATTATGGCTTTAAAGAAAATGAAAGTATTTGAACAAATATATAGCTATATAGTGCTAGCAATTAATGAATACTTTTCTGATTTTGTTTCAGAACTTACTGAAATTTATTTAGTTGGAATACTGTAACAATTATAATCTAAAATCATACCTCAAATCTCCTGAATGTGGTAATTCATTGCCCTCGATTCAATTGATTAAACGTTTATTCAGTGATCCTATGTGACAGGTGTGTATTTAGTGCTCACGAAACAAATCAGGTATCCCCCACTTTTTGAAAGATCACTTTATACCACTTCATTTTTTCTTTTTTATTCACTGAAAAGAAAGCAGGCCGAGACAGATTCCCACATCCACCCTAATCTGGATCCACCCAGCAAGCCCAATAGGAGACGATGCTCTGCCCAAATGGACCCTTGCTCCGTTGCTAAGCAGCAACCAAGCTCTTCTTATCACCCGAGGCAGAGGCCATGGAGCCATCCTCACTCAGCGCCTGAGACCAACTTGCTCCAATCAAGCCATGGCTGCAGGAGAGAAAGAGAGAGAGTGAGAGAGAGAGAAAAAAAGAAGTGAAGGGGAGGGATGGAGAAGAAGATGGATGCTTCTTCTGTGTGCCCTGACTGGAAATTGAACCTGGGACTTCCACACTGGGTCGATGTTCTACCACTGAGCCAACTGGCCAGGGTTTACACCACTTCATTTTTAAGAAAGACTTCATTAGCACTTGTTTTTGTTAACTGAGAAATATCCAAGAGGATTTTCACTTTTACAAAAAAGGTGAAAAGTGAAAATAGCATTCATGATTTGTTTTTCAGGGACCATACAGAGGTAGTATTGCCCCCAGCATAGAGAGTGCACAGCCAAGCTCCTTACACTCTGTGTATCTCAGCATCAAGCCACTAGAGCTTTGAACTATGTCAATCAGCATCAGCACATTAACTCAATTTATTTTGTGTGTTCATTAACAAGATGTTTCTGGTAGTATATCAAAGACAAGCAGTCCAGTTTTAAGGAATTAACAATATAATATGCTCATGTCCTTCTAAATGTCTCTAAAAATTCTAAGTTTCAGTAATAAATATTTAGCCAATCCTAAGATATAATGCTAAAACAAAATTTTAATTTATTATATCTAATGAATACTGAAAATAGTCAATTCATGTTGCTTGCTACAATTAGTTTTATGGGCAAAGAGAAAAGACCTATAGTGATAAATTATAAAAATTTAATTAATTTAATTTTCTTATTTCAACAATAGATTTAAAATTATTATAGTACTTATAGATTGTCACTTACTTATTGATTATAAGCTCCTTATGAAAGACTTACAATTTAGTGCTTATATTTTGACTTATTTATATTCAATTGTGAAGGAGCAACAAATGTTATACACACACGTGTGCTCACACACTAATTAACTGATTACTTGAAGACTACTGTATGAAGCTTTCCCTAAATTTTTATATATCATTGACAGTTTCATAATCTCACTAAGTCTCTTTAAGTCACAAAAAGCCTAATATAAATGCTGAATTTTGGCATTGTTCCAGTAATTTAAAGATGACTGTATTTGTGGACTTTAAAAACTTAAAGCATTAGTAATTCCATTGCTGTGATGTGACTCTGGCTATTTGTTTGGCATCTCTGAGCTTTTTTCCCAGGGCTTTCTTTTTTAGATTATTGCCTTAATATAACCCCAAGACACGAAAGCAGAAATGTCAGTTGTAATGAGGCATGGGGCTTCTGCTAGTCCAGTAATGGATACAGCACGCATCTCCCTCCATTTTTGGTCTTCCTGCTACCGGGTACAGCTGTGGTATGACAGAGAGCACTAGGTGTGTACTCAATAACTTCTTGCTTATTTACTTTGTAACTTCTAACACATGAATTATACTGACTTGCAAAAATGTTAAAACAGTGTAATAGCTGTTTTGCCTCGATTACAGAGCTGTTGTGAAAATGAAATGAGCTCTGCTATATGATTGCATGTGGTAACCTATCAAGTGTAATACAAATGCAAGGCATTATTATGATTTCTTTTCTCATGGAAACCTCATCATCTCTTTGCAGCTAATGTTGATTTAATATTACATCATCCATAGTCTTATACATGCTCCACAAAAATTAATGCAGATCTTCTACTAACAAAAGTTTACATTATATTTATTTCCACTCCTGAGACTATGCATCATATATATTGATAATAGGAGTCTAGAAATGCAGTAAAATCTGTCAACCAAATGCTGAGCCATCCTTTACATCTAAGATATATGCCAGACTGTTCGTGGCTAAGGTAGGAGGTTGGAAAATGTACCTTTATAAAGTCCCACCTCATTCCAACACTACCTCCTTCCCCAAGGTTCCATACCAGAAATGGCTGGCATGATTTGCCTTTGAATTTCTTCTATTCTCATATGACCAATTATCAGTCCACAAATACATGGCAGATGTAAATTCTCTCCAGGTACAGTGTGTACGTAAAGTCATGGTGCACTTTTGACCGGTCACAGGAAAGCAACAAAAGACGATAGAACAGTGGTTCTTAACCTTTTTTGATGTACTGAAACCACCAGTTTCATATGTTCATTCTCCGAACCCTTCTTTAGTGATAAATAAAAAATATTTTTTTTTCCAAATTCAAGAAATAGGTATATGTTTTTTTACTGATGCACAAAATGAGTCGTGCATGAACATCACCTTGCTCAAAGAACAAATCCAACAAAGTGCATGAACTCACAACATTATGGTAATACTTTATTCTGGCCTCCACAGCAGAGGCTTCTCTGAATTCCTGAGACTGACTCATTGAATCCCTAGGGTTTGATAGAACCCAGGTTAAGAACCACTGCAATAGAAATTTGAAATCTGCACCAAATAGAAGGAAAACCCTCCCAGTTTCTGTAGGATGATGTGGCAGCATGTGCGCATGTGCAGATGATGATGTAACATCATGTATACAGCGGAGCAACCCATGGCCATGCCAGTCGAGATGTGGACGGTACAGAGGAAAGTTCAGTGTGTTCTGTGGCTCGCTAAATTCGAATCTGTGACCAAAGTGCAACGTGAATATCGGCGCATTTATAATGAAGCACCACCACATAGGAATAACATTACTCGGTGGGATAAGCAGTTGAAGGAAACTGGCAGCTTGGTGGAGAAACCCCTTTCTGGGAGGCCATCAGTCAGTGACGAGTCTGTAGAAGCTATATGGGATAGCTACCTAAGGAGCCCTAAAAAATCTGTGCGTGCATGTGCTTGACAATTACACCTAAGCAAGACTACAGTTCATAAAGTGTTAAAGAAATGTTTCTGTTTTACAGGGTACAAATTGTGGCTCTTGAATGCTATCCAACAGGCAGATAAACCCACACGATGCGCGTTTACTACAGATATGCTTAATGAGATAGACAATGATGCAAGATTTTTGCAGAAGATTGTGTTTAGCGATGAGGTGACCTTCCATATCTGTGGACATGTTTATTGCCATAACGTCCAAATATGGGCTGCTGAACATTCTCATGCCTACGTTGAGTATGAACATAACACCCCTAAAGTGAACTTGTGGTGTGGCCTGATGCATGATAAGGTGATAGGCCCTTTTCTTTTCGCGGAGCAGTCTGTGATGGCAAACACCTATCTTGACATGTTGGAATTGTATGCAGTGCCACAATTTCCAGAAGGTGTCATCTTTCAACAGGACGACGCTCCTCCACACTACGCCATTGTTCATGAGTTTCTGGATAGAACATTTCCCTGTTGGTGGATAGGCAGGGGTTCTGTCAAGCCATGGCCACCACAATCCCCAGATATGATGCCCTTAGACTTTTACTTTTGGGGTTATGTGAAGCAACATGTGTACATTGAACATATCAACGACATGAATCACTTAAAACAGAGAATCACAGACGTTCACTGTTACACCAGACATCTTTACTTGTGTGTGGCAAAAACTTCACTATTATTTGGATGTGTGTAGGGCAACAAATGGAGCCCACATTGAACTGCACTGAATAGGTATGAAACCGGGAGAGTTTTCCATTTATTTGGTGCAGATTTTACATTTCTATCATCTTTTGTTGCTTTTCTGTGACTGGTCAAAAGTGCACCATGACTTTACGGACACACTGTATACTTTTATAGCATCTCTTTTTGGGAATTAGGACCCGACGAGTTAAAAATGCACGATGATTTTGTCTGAGTCTAGTTCATGATATAATATTACTTAAATTACTTAAATATCAGTTTTCCCAAACCCTTTAGATTACCTTTCTCTCTTTTAACTTAGAAAAGAGAAATGTTGTCTCATGTTCCTTTTCTTTTAATCTACCAAGCAGAGTTTTTGCTCAACAACTAATGCCGACCCCTCCACCTCAAGTGATCCAGAGAGTCCGTGCTCATATCCTTCTCTTCATCACTCTCTCATTCTGCTCCCTCAATCATGCACACATTTGTTTCTAACTTTTGGCTATCATTTGGAATAATGTTGGGGTGTGGAGTTACTGTGTCCTATGGTAACTATGTGTTTAATTGAGTTACTATGATCAACTGTTTTTCCAAAGTAGCTGCACAATTTTGCATTCCCAAAGCAGTGCATGAGAGTTTTAATCTCTCCTAACCTTGCCAATTGTTATTTGACTTTTAAAATTTTAATTTATTTATTATTTATTGTTATTATTATTATTATTTTAATATTCCGTTTTCAGCATGGACTAAATTTATTTCTCCATTCACCTACGAAAGGACATCTTGGTTGCTATCAAGTTTATGTTTGTTTGTTTGTTTACCTTTCTTTTTTTTTTTTTTTTTTTTAGTGAGACAGAGAGAGATGGACAGACAGGGACAGATAGAGAGGAGAGAGATGAGAATCATCAACTTGTAGTTGCAGCACCTTAGTTGTTCATTGATTGATTTCTCATATGTGCCTTGACCAGGCAGCTCCAGCTGGCTTGAGCCATTGAGCACTCACTCAAACCAGTGATCTTGGGATTAAGCCATCATCCTTGGGCTCAAGCCAGTGCCCTTGGGCTATAAGCCAGCAACATTTGGGCTCAAGCAAGCCAGCATGGAGTCATGTTTATGATCCCATGCTCAAACTGGTGAATTTGGGGTTTTAAACATGGGTCTTCAGTGTCCCAGGTCAATGCTCTACCCACTGTGTCACCACCTGGTCAGGAAATTTTATTATTATTTTTTAAAGTGAGAGGAGGGCAGGATAGAAAGACAGACTCTCTCATGCTTCCCAACTGGGATCCACCTGGCAACCCTCATCTGGGGCCAATGCTTGAATCAACTGAAATATAGGCCAACACTTGAACCAATTGACCCACCATCTTCAGGAGGGTGAGAGGGAGAAAGAAGGAGAAGAGGAATGAAAAAAGAAGCAGTTGGTTGCTTTTCATGTATGCCCTGACTAAGGATCGAACCTGAGATGTCTGCAAGCGGGGCTGATGCTCTATCCACTGAACAAAATTGCCAGGAATGACGTTTTTTAAAATTATAACCAATCTACTGGATGTGAAGTAGCATCTAAAATGTAGTTTTGATTTACATTTTTTGAATAATAATTTCAATATCTTTGAATATGCTTATTTATTAATTTAATATTGCCTCTGTAGATATACCTATTTAGAGTCTTTTATCTATTTCAAATTATTTTGTTTGTCTTTTCATTATTGAGTTGTTATGGTTCTTTATGTATTCTATATATAAATTTCTTCTCAGATATATGATTTGCAAATATCTTCTCCCATTCTGTATGCCAAATTCAAGGTCATGCAGATTTTTGTTTGTTTGTTTGTTTGTTTGTTTTGCTGAGAGTTTTCAAATTTTAGTTTTTATTTCCTTTGCTTGGGATACCCTTCGCTTGGCTCTTAAAGTACTTATCTCTTTTATTCTTCAGGTCTTCTATCAAAAAAATCATGTCTTCAGAAAAGTCTTTACTAACCACTAAATTTATTGTTGACTTTTTTCTCCATTTGTTGCTTTTCACAATAACATAATTACTTCCTTCATAATAACTTCCATAATCAGAAATTATACCACTTCATTCTTTCTTTCTTTTTATTTTTTCCTTCCTTCCTTCCTTCCTTCCTTCCTTTCTTCCTTCCATCATTTCTTTCTTTCTTTCTTTCTTTTCTTTCTTTCATTTTTTCTTCCTTTCCTTTTTCTTCCTTTCTCTTTTATTTATTTGCTTATTCACTCACTAATTTATTGTACATTTTACACACTAGCATATAATCTCCCAAAGTATTGCATTACTGCTGGATTGATAGTAGTGGCACTTTCATGTGCTCAATAAATAATATAATAACAAATAGCAAATGATAAAAAGGAAAATTCTTACAGAGTTTCAGATCAGAGACAAGAGAAAATTCCTGGTGAATCTAATAGTGACTAGGTTAGTTCAACATTTGTATTGATATATTCATTTATTAATCAGATATTTAAATGTTGGGTTATTTCTGTAGTCATATGCCAAGGTAAGATATTGGGGTCAGTATCCAAACACAAGTTTAGAAAAAAAGAAGTAGCAGGGATCAAGATATAACAGAGTTCATTATCTTAGATTAACTTTCTAAGAGTTAAAGATAATCAGTTGATTGGAAAACTAATTTGATACCCAGAAAATGAAGCTGATATTTAAAGATCAACTTAAGACTGTTGATCTAGTCACAAAAGATCAACTATTTGAAAATACAAGTGCTTTACTCAAAATGGTACCTATAAATGCACCACAACCTGAAATAATTTTCACATTTTAGTGTGTATGCCCATAGAATTTTAATTTTAAAAATAAACTGTTATGGTGACTGACCTGTGGTGGTGCAGTGGATGAAGCGTCAACCTGGAATGCTGAGATCGCCAATTCAAAACCCTGGAGCTGTCTGATCAAGGCACGTATGGGAGATGATGCTTCCTGTTTCTCCCTTCTTCTCTCTTTCTGTCTCTCTTTCTCACTCTTCTTTCTAAAATGAATAAATAATATCTTTTTAAAAACTGTTATGAAACCTATCTTTGAATATCAAATCTTTTTTTTTTCTGAGAACTTTAGAAATTTTATGGCTTTCAAGAATGAGTATGTAAGTACTTTTCTTTGCTCTTCTCCCACAGCATTATTTTAGAATTATTTTTATTGTATTCTGCCAGTATATCTTTCCATCCAATATTAATTTAGATGTTATGTTTTTCTAATGTTTCCACAGAAATATTGTCAGAATCATTTCTAACTTTTTAATTTCAGATGTGTTTATTAAGTTCACTGCCTTGGATAGAATTGGAAGCTCTCTGGTAAATTATACCCAGAGACTTTGCTATGTGCTGCAATTGTCAAAACCTCTCCTCCTTAACCCATTCTATTTCCTCTAGATACCACTAGAACACCACTCTCCTTTCCTCCGTTAATCTAAATACCACCTGTTTTTATGGATTTGGCCAGTTCTGGCCTCCCCACCCTCAGCTCTTAGCAGTTTCACACAGCTGGGCCCATGAAGAGCTTAATTAGAAGACAGTCTCCTTCTCCCCACCATTACAATCTTTAAAAAGAGTCAAAAAGTTTTTAAAGGAATATCATCAGTTTCAGAATAGTATGTAATAAAAAAGAACAGGAGATATATAAGCAGGTTTTCATGGGGAAGAGACGGAACTAGAAAAGAAAGCAGTTAAGCTTGTAAGTGGGACAGAAAAAGATTCAAAACAAAGTACATTAGAGGAGACAGAAGCAGTAAAGAACTGGTGGATTGATAGTGGTGGTGGTATTTAACAGTGATAGGAAAATAAGGTATATTTTCCACTGTGGTTGAATTAAAAGGAAATGTGTGTTTAAATTAAGAGAGACATTGAGGTTGATCACATCTCAAAATTCTTGTCACACCTGTAAAACTCAGAAGTCCTGAAGTGAGAAATGCACAAAGAATTAGAGTTGATAAGGTGATGTGTGACAGACCAAAATAGAAAATTTTGTGTGAGCGGTACCAGCTTTTAAAAAATCTACAAAATTAGGTTTGTCATGTTGATCATGGGGACAGAAATACCATATATTTTATTCTTATAATTGACTTGGTGGCCACAGACAAGCTAGGTCATTGTACAGACCTCAGTATCCTCATCTGTTGATTTGCTTTCTGTGAGCTGAAGTGACGTACTACGTGTGAAACAGTGCAATGTTTGGAAGATGGTGGGTGCACAATGGATTTTGCTGTCTTTATTAATCGAAAAGTGTCTAAGACTCTGGCACTTCTCTGAAACATTTGAAGTTATTTTGATGAGACTATGAAGAATTCTGGAAACAAAATTAAGAATATATCAAGGAAAAATTTTCTACCTGCCAACAAGAGAGGGACAAATAAGAAAGGTACATGCTACAGTTTACAGTTTTGCAGTAATATTTAAAAATGACTCAAGGGTCTTCATTCTAATAATCATTACCTGGTAATTAGAAGATCTTTTCCTTTATAGTATTTGTTGTCATTAAAAATGTTTGCTAATATTCTAAATTTTTTTAGTTAAAAAGAAAATCATATGCAGGACATGTGTATGACTAATGGCTCATGCACAAAATGTCAAGCCAAGAAAGGGAAGTTAACTTTTAAAGCGAACAGTTTTAAAATCTTGTCATATTGAGGTCCTGTGATTCAACAGACCATGGGTATTATCAACAAAGATATCAGGAAAATTAAACAGTTTCTGTCTCAGAAAGAGGAGCACTATAAATTGATGAATAAGATTGGGAGTTATCCATATAATGAAAGCAGTGTGCTAACGCTCAAAATTAGTTTTCCTGTTACCAGTAAGATGCATCAAGCTATTCAAGAGAGAAGAATGCAATAAGTGTTAGGCAGGAGGACCCTGCGGTCAGAGGTTCAATCAGGAAGCCATACTTGATGCTGAAATAGAAGATCCTCAAATGTCTAAGGGAAAATTAATATTTTGCATTTAAAAAAATATAGCTCCAGCCTGACCAGGAGGTGGCGCAGTGGATAGAGCGATGGACTGGGATGAGGAAGACCCAGGTTCGAGTCCTCGAGCTCGCCAGCTTGAGCGCGGGCCCATCTGGCTTGAGCAAAGGCTCACCAGCTTGGACCCAAGGTCGCTGGCTCCAGCAGGGAGTTTCTCAGTCTGCTGAAGGCCCGCGGTCAAGGCACATGTGAGAAAGCAATCAATGAACAACTATGTGTCACAATGGCAACGAAAAACTAATGTTTGATGCTTCTCATCTCTCTCCATTCCTGTCTGTCTGTCCCAATCTATTCCTCTCTCTGAGTCTCTCTCTGTCCCTGTAAAAAAAAATATATATATATATATATATATATATATATGTATACGTATATATACATATATATATATGTATATATATATATATATACATATATATACATGTATATATATATAATCTCCAGCCATTTGGTGTCTATTCTAGACCTACACTCTACGAAACAAAGGTAATGAGGAAATGGATTTGTTTGCTATGAGAAATTTAAAAGTATTTTAATGATATTTAAAATGATCAGATTTTCTACTGATAGTGAGTGGATAATTTTATTGGCATGACCACAGCACCTAGGAACATGTCTGGATACTTTCCCAGGCCTCACTCCAGCCACTCTTTCAGCAGCCAGCTTCCCACGGGCTTAAATATCCTCTTGTAGTCTCAATCTAACAGCGCCTCACCTGCGCTCACGCAGGTCCTCTCCCTTCCTCCCCTAGTCCCTTAGAAACTCATTTGGTACCCATGAAACTTTTGGCCAGAGTGGCTACCATACACCAATGGACAATGAAAGTCAATTCTGAGAACATTTTATAAGACTCCTCAGAAGGTCTATTGAGAGTATGTACCCATTGCTTATAGTATAGGCCACCTCAGTAGACACAGCTAGGTCTTTCTTCCATATACCCACCAGTACCTCACTGTTGCATTGTAAGATAACATGTCCTAATAAACTACACACAAGCAGCTGTCTTAGGCTCTGCTTTGGGGAAGTCAAGAATTAGAGCAGTTGTGTTTTTCTTTGATGTAAAACCTTCTTTTTGAAATCTTTTTCTTTTTCAGATAATGATCAAAGTTTGATTGCCCAACTGGTTAAACATATTTCATTTTATTAAGTTATTTTGTTTGTTTAAATAAGCAAGTGAGAGGGCATAAAGTTGATTTAAGTTCACTTTAGAAAATAGAGGCCCTAGCCAGTTGGCTCAGTGGTAGAGTGTTGCCTGTCGTGGGCATGTGGAAGTCTTGGGTTCAATTCTCAGGACACACAGGAGAAGCAACCATCTTTTCCTCCTCCTCCTCCTTCTCTGTCTCTGTCTCCCATTCTCTTTTCCCCTTTCGCAGCCATGACTTGAATGGTTCGAGCAAGTTGGCCCTGGGCACTGAGGATGGCTCCATGGCCTCACCTCAGGTGCTAAAATAGCTCAGTTGCTGAGTAATGGAGCAGTGGCTCCCGATGGCCAGAGCATCTCTCTGTAGGGGGTTTCTGGGTGGATCCCATTCAGGGTGCATGTGGGAGTCTGTCTCTTTCTCTGCCTCCCCATCTCTCACTTAATGAAAAAAATAGAAAACTAAAACTAGCACCAATGTCTTCCTTTGTCTGAACACAAATATTGTCTATGTACGATGCTTAGTTTTATGTGTCATCTTGATGTAGTATTCAGTTATACAACTGCACAGCAATTTAGGTGTTGCTGTAAAGATATTTTGCAAAGTGGTTACCATATATAATCATCTGGCCTCTAGTAACAATTACCTTTGAATCACAGGTGAACATCATTTAATCAATTGAAAGACTTTAAGAGCTAAGATTTCTCAAAGATAAAATTCTGCCTCAAGAGTGTAGCGTCAATTCCTGCTTAAGTCCTTCCAGCCTATCAGCCTACCCTATTTCAAACTTGGCAGGTCACATAACCAAGTGAGCCAATTCCTTAATTTAACACTTTATCTTTCTCATAATGTATATGTATATGCATGTATGTGTATTTATATGTATATATCCTACTGGTTCTGTTTCCCTATAGAAACCTGACTGATACATTATATAATATTTTAAAGTTATTACATCACATAATACATATAGTGAAGAAAAAATGTTGCCATCAGGGAAGTATTTACAATGAATAAGTTTGTGGGGAAGGAAAAACAAACCTCTTGCAGAAGAATTCCAAATTATATTTATAAATATGCCCCTTCTAGTGAATGGGCTGGGTTTAATGACTCTTTTTCAAAGAGTTGAATAGGAAAGAGAAACCATTAGAGTTAGAGGAAAGAATCTTAGCAAACACTACCTTAATCAACTGATGAAACTTAGCATCATCAGTACTATTATATGGACAACATGTACCCCTAATGTGATGAAATCCAAATGAAGTACAGAGTTGATCTGATGGTAATGTAGCAATATTGTTTCTTGGTTCTGATAAATATAGTATAGTAATATAAGGTGTATAATGAGGAATACTAGATATCAGATATATGGAAATGATTTTTAATACCTTTGCAATCTAAGTAAAACATGATCTCAAAATAAAAATTTGCTTTAAAACGTGAAAATATTTACTTACATTCACTATTTACTAAGTCATAAAGATAGATAATAAATTAGAGAATCATTTCTGACATAAATGTTTTGAAAACATTTTAGTCATTAAAATATTTTTGTTTAATAAGAAAAATACTAGTAATTTTATAATCATGAAAGGTATACTATAAATAGAAAAAGCCTTCATATAAAAACCAAATTTGACATTAGCTGGGTCATACTTCCTCAACTTTTAGTAAAAAATTCTAAAGCTATTAAAATCAGGGAGAATACTATACAGTATATATTATGTCTTTTTCTCTCTTGTTTCATCTCATTTCACTCTGGAAAATAAGTTTGAAATTGAAAGTTTATCGGTGATCATGTAAATTCTGTTTTGTTATTCATAATACAAAAGTAGTCATCAAAGAAACCTGACATTTTTGACATACTTGTCCTAAATTTTGGTTATAAAATATCTAAGAAATAAATATCTATCTTGATATCAAAAACAGGTCATTGGAAATAAAGTAAGAAAACTATAAAATTTAATGAAATACTAGCCTCTATGTTTATATCATTGATATTTCAACATGCATTTGGAAGGCATTATTTTAAGTCTTCCTTCTATAGTGATGTAATTACCCATTCTGTATTCAATTGTTTATTTATATAACATGTTAACATTTGGATACTATTAATTATAAAATTACATGCTATCACAAGAGTTGCATATCTCTTTCTAAAACATTTTTGGGTACTAATCATTCTTCTTTAGTATTTTATATATTGTTAAGAAGTTATAAAGTATATTCTATTCTCTGTGTTACCCAATGTTACATATTCCCATGTTAGTTGTGTAAGATAATTTTTGGTTGAACATAGCAAATAAATCTGTTTTACCAAAGTGGCATAAATGAGAATCTCTCATGGAAAGAAAGCCTGGTGAAAGGCAATTTAAGTATATATGTTCTCATAGCTTCATGCAGTCACCAGAGACTGTTGTGAAGTCTCCATTGCAGACCGCCTCTGTAGTAAAGAATTTAACTTTACCTAAAGAGAGGTCTGTCCTTTTTCTGTGACTACTAAGAGATCATTTCAAAGCCCTTAAAATCCTTCCCTAATAAAAATGTCATTCTTTAGTTTAGGACCTTGAGTCAATTGCATGTACTAACGTGAGTTAGGGTGAGACTTTTGTGCCACAGCAAGATATGATTTAGTTTGGGCAACTTTGGCTAGGCCAGATAGTAACAAGGTGATTTAGGATGGGTGCTTTGGGGCACGTAGTATCAGTGGACTTCCAGAGGAGCTGGAGACAGAAGTCAGCTACATGGGTGTTCAACAAGGTTTACATGACTGAGTCCTTGTAAAGACTTTGGACAACAAGGCTCTGGTTAACTATCTGGTTTGTAATACTATGTGAATATGATCACATGTTACTGCTGAGGAATTAATGCTGTCTACAACTCCGTCAGGAGAGACAAATAACTGGCAGCTGGGAGCTAGATGCTCTGTTTGAAAGAGTTCTGAGCTGTTTTATGTGCCTTTTTCCTTGGCTGATTTTAATCTGCATTTAACTGTAATATGCCATAATCAGGAGCTTTCAGTGAGGTCTTTGAGTCCTCTTAGTAAATTATCAAAACTTAGATTGGTCCTTGAGACTCCAAATTTCACAGCTGGTGTAAAAAATAAGGCCACCATATGGACTATGCCCTTTATTCCAACCAGAACCCAGTTTTTTTTTTTCTACCCAAGCATATGTTTTCTACCTGCTAGGTTACACTAGCCCAAATAGCTGCTGGAATCTCAGATATCATACCATCTTTGAAGAATGAAAGAGGCATAAAAGGTATCATTGCAAGCAGGTGTCCTTCCCAACTTTAAGTAAACTTTCTCTGAGAAGGCTTTCCAGAAATTACAAACAATACCTAATAACAACTCTTTGACTGGGACTATCACATGGCCACATTGAACTGCAATAGAATTTAGAAAGTCTTTTGATTCAGTGACAATGTATCCAGTAAAAAATTATGTGATTTAAGGTGAAAGGCAGCATGAAATTTAGATTAGACAACTACTAATTTCTGGCACATGAGTCATAAACTGTATACTTAATGTAACATAAGCAATATATATAAATAAACTCGTTGAGGAATAACAATTATTTTAATATAATTTTGATTGTGGATAAAGAATATTTGAATGTTGGACAGCTGGTCTTTAAAATCAATTATATGAAAGTACCCTAAAATAATAGAAACAATAATGTCCACATAGACCCATAAATAAATCTTCACAGCACTATTCATAATGGATAAAAACCTTAAACAATCCAATTGTCTGTCTCTTGGTGAGTAGATGTTTATAAAATATGGTAAATCTACACAATTAAATACTATTCATCAATGAAAAGGAACAAATGACTAATATACACTATAGCATGAATAGATCTCAAAGTATTATGCTAACTAAAGAAAGCCAGATAAAGATGACCATATAGTAAATGATTTCATTTATATGAAATGTCCAAAATGGCAAATATATAAAAACAGAAAGAAAACAGCACACTGTGAAAAGACATAAGAAAATTTATAGAGCTGATGGTTATATCCTAAAGTTAGACTATAATTATTATTAAAAATGTAATACATTTACTAAAAATAATTAAATTGCATTCTTACAATGAATGCAATTTAGTGTACACAAAATTTTACCCCTATAATACTATTTAAAAATGAATAACTTGTATAAGCTTGTATCTTCCAGGGAAGATACGTCAAGGAGCTGCCATAGAAAAATTATAGCTCTGTGAATGTGTTTCATATCAGTTTCATGCAGTGATTCTTAAGTGTGCCTGAGGACCCTTCTCTGTTTCTATTATATAATGAAGTTTGTTATAGACGTTCTTAGGTTTCTAAGGTCGCAGCTAGATAATTATCATTTTTAACCGTCTTCAAGTGATTATTTTTATACTAATATTTAAGAGCCCGTAGTAAAAAGTGATTGATAATTTAAGTTAATGATATTAGTACATTAAGGAATTGGATTAGGGATAAAAGGGAAGTTGAATATGTGTAAGCTCAACTAGCATTTCATCAGCATAGTGCCATGATTTGTGTCAAATATATAAAGAAAATTATAAATTTATTCATAATAATAAAAATGAATTTCTTTCAAGTTTGAAAACCAAAATACCATATGAAATAATACAAACCTAAAGCATAAGGTAAAGGCCACATACATAAATATTTTTGGTTTGATAAAGAAAGACTGAGAAATGAAAGGAAGGAATTTGGGGTGGTGCTATGTAAGATTTAATTATATTCTATAGAAGAAAACTTTCTAAAAATGTGGACATAGTTCTCTCTGTAAGTGTCAGAAATGTATTTTGAAGGTGGAAATACAGAAATGTATTTTGATATGTGGTAGTTTCAGAATAGAAAGTCAGTTTAATCAAGGTTAGCAAGTCACAGTATTAATCACCTCTTAGTACTAAGTACAGCATCTTTAAAACACAGAAATGGTACATCCATTTTTGGAAAGAAGATTGCTAGTTCAAAGAAGAAAAAGAACACAGATTTTAAAGTATAATAATCATGATCTAAACCTGAATGATTGAATGGATAATGGTAATTCACAAACTGATAAAAAGTGAAAAAGTGGGATAGAGAGTTTTAAAGAGCTTTAATAAATATTTCTTAAAATAATAACAATTGGGGTTGCTATTTATTTTTCATAGAAAAACTCACACCATTCTGGTGACCAGAGTAAATGACAACCAGTTCCTTAGAACTGAAAACTCGACATTTAAAGAGTTCTTTTCTTGAAAATGCAATTAGTGAAAGGTTAATTGTTACTCAAGGTGATACAGAGAATCTTCAAGTGTTCAGGAAAGTCATCTAAAATGATCTGGATTCCCATTCTTGGTAACAATAAGAACTCAAACCAAGTAGGTTTATTTTCTGATTTTTATTTTTTTATTCTGTAAAATGGGGTTGGTAACACTGTTTCACATGAATATAAAATTAGATAACAGATGGTCATTCAGTCTTCTGGCACAATGTCTGACACATAAACCTTCAACAGATGTTATGATGTGTTATATATTTTATATATAAGTTATATTTAAAATAATCTATATAATTTATCATAGATTATATTACATACGTCATTATCATTGTACTTATTTTGATTGTTTTTTTAGAAAGTCAGATTTTTTAAAGATGTCTAACTCAAAAGAAAAAGTAACAACAGTTTATTCACCAAATTCTAAGACATTGGAAATACTGGTCATTCCTATTGACGGCAGCAACCCTGAACTCCCAGTGGCTTCTAGTACTGCTGATTCATGCTTCACTCTGCTTTTAATCACTTTTACTTATTTTCTGCTTGAAATTTTTATTCCCTCCATTTTCCTCTTTTCTAACTGCCTAAGTTTACTTCAAATTTTCTAACAGTTTTTAGTTAACCTGAAAGTCATCTCTACCCTTCCTAGCACATACTAATTACTTCTTTTTAAGGTCCTATATATATATTTTTGTGTGTAAAATTACCAGTTTTTATTTTATAGCAGTGTTTATGTTAGTCAACTTCCTTAAAACAGAGGCTGCTACTGTGTCTTTATATAGCATTGCTCTTTATAGAGACTGGTTTATCATAGGCACTTGGTAAATGTTGCATTTGATTGGTTTGAATTAATACAGTATAAGGGATCTGATAAAGCTCTGATACAGTTGAAGAAATTCAAAGTATACTTAAAAACCATATAAATGAGTGACATATAATTATTTAAAATGCTGAATAAAGTAATATAGAAGTATTTAAATATTATTTTCTTGGAGAAATTGCCTTCCAGGCAAATGTTCTTGCCATCAAGTTGTTTAGAACACTTAAATATATGATAGGTCATTCTTATGCTGATGGTTCTTGTTTGATGTACACTTGTGCTCTTTTATTTTCTCTCTAATATTTTTTTATTTGTTAATTGGAAGCGGTATATTCAGAAATATCTATAACTTAATAACCCATGACTCTTTATAAAATAAATTTTCTTTGACACTATTTTATCGTATTAGAAATCATTCATGCTTTTACAACTCAGTCCCTTCCTAATTTGAAATATTGATTAAATCCAACAAAATATGAAACTTACAAAATGACTTATTATTCAAAGTATTCTTACTTTTAGTACTAATTTGCATAGCAAACCTCTGGTTTCCTCCTTTATAAAAATTCTTTCCAAAGAATTTTCCATTTAATTGTTGAAAACAATTCAGTTTATATTACCTTCAATCCAATTATTATATCTTTAGATAACTATGATGTAGTCCTGCCTTTATGTATTGTCCAACCTAGAAGGAAGCCATTTATTTATTGAAATAATATTTTTATCCCTGAAAACAATAATTTAAAGCAGTCCTAAAAGGAAGACATTTGTGCTAAGTAAACAACTGAAATAGTTTCAAGGCAAGGGGGAGACAATCAGGAAATTAAACATGATGTCAGGAGAAAATGAAGTAATACCATAATATACACTCTGTTATTGGAACACAGAACAGAAAATACTTTCTTCGAGGTGGGAAGAGTTGAAGGAAGCCTCTCTTGGGAGCGGTTAGATTTGAATTTACATTTGATGGAAAAGAAGATACTTATAAATAGATAAAGGCATAATTGGTCAAAGGAATAGCTATAAAAACCACAAAATTCTTATAGAGTGAGTATTTGGGTGATGTAGTTGTGCAGTATATATGGGAAGGATATTGGAAAGATAGAGCTAAAAGGCCAACAGGAGTTACAGAATAGAAAATCTTAGACTTCGTGTTAACCAGTTTAGGGCAAGGGGCAACAAAAATTTTGAGCACAGTGTGATATGAAAACTCAGGTAGCTTTAAAAGAGAAAGAACAAAATCAAAGAAAGAACATTTAGAGAACTATTGTAACAATCAAGGTAAGAAAAAATGAAAATAAGAATTAGGTCATTGTCAATATTCTTTAAGAGTAGGAACTACAATTTTTTTATGTAAAATTAAAAAACTGCCTTGCATAAAATCAGTGCTTAAGAAGTATTTGTTGATTTAACGATATGTTAGATTGTTAGAAATTTCATCCTGCCCCAGTTCTTTATTCTCTTTTCAGCGTATGAGAGGAATTAGTTCATGATGTTATAAATTAACTTACGGTGTCTTCATATATTTAAGAATAAGGACTGGTTTCTGAGAAATATGATTAACTTGTATACATTATTGAAAGAATGTGAGTTGTTGGTATAAATTTAAATATAAATTTTAGATTATTAACTCAAAAAATTGAAAGTATAATAAAGAAGTAATTTACTCTAGTAGACAGATTTTTTAGAAAGACAAACTATTCTAGGAGATAATGTCACTAATATAAAGTATTTCAAGAAATAAAGGTTATTAGCCTCATTTGTTGATAAATATAAAGAATGTAGTCATCACATTACTTAATAATAATTGTAAATATTTTTTATAATCATATGATATAATTCTATTTTCTTTGCCTGTTCTATTTTAATCTATTTTTTTACTTTATTCATTATTAAACAAACAAAACTTTGTAGTCTAGATAATCCAAGAATTTATTTTGAGTTCCACTTCCAAAGCTGAGTTATTCTTGCTGTTAAATGTTTGAGTTGAAAGTTTATTCTATGGAATTTCAAAATCTATCTTGTAACAGTCATCCTGACCTCACATCATGGTTTGTATGATTTCCTTACTACCAATATCTCCCATTTGTCCATAATTGATAAGATCCATTGGGATTTTATTTTGGATATCAGTGACTAGGAGCTGTCAGAGAGAATTTGAACAGTTCAGCACTCCTGCAATGTAGTATTTCCCTCTCTTCCTAGTCCTAATTATCTGTACTTTTCACATCCACCCATTGGCATCTGTAGCTCAATTTTGAGAAGTCTGTCTCTGCTTCCTGTGAAGTTTATAAACTGCAGGAATATCATCTAGAATTCACCTAATACTCCCAGCATAATCTCTGCAACCAAGAGCTCTTGAGAGCTTATTAAGAGAAATATATAATTCTACATTAATTTCACCCTTTTATCTTCTCCTCTAATTTTATTTTTCTTCCTGATTTTTGTCAAGGTCATGGCTTTAAATTATTTAACTTCTGCTACAAGGAGCTCTTTAAGATAAAGATCAAAGTCAAATGTGAAAATGCCCAACACTGAACTGTCTTTCTTCGGTAGGGAACACAAAGTGTTGTAATATTAACATCACATGCATAAAAATTATGAATATATTTAAAATGAAAAGTGGGAAAATCTCTTGTCAATGAAAAACTGAATTTGCATATTAAGTTCCTAGAAGGCCCAAGGAGATTATCAATCACAGCAATTTGTTTACAACATTTCTTACAAAATAAACAGAACTCTTTTTAAGATGGATTGTTCCTCTAAAAGATAAAGCACAATTGCTTTGTCATCTTTTTCTTTTTAAGCCATCAATATCTAAGTTTGCTTTGGATAAAGTTGAATGCTGCATTATTTTGAGAAATATAGTTTCTCAACTGAAAAGTTCCTAGCAACTACACAAGTTAAGGTGGACTCCAGTGGGTCTGCAACATATCTGTTCTCATGAAAGTTGTAGCCTGAAGGGAGAGAGGGTAGAAATCCTATTACATTTGAAACTCCAACACTGAGTATTATAAAAAACCCAAAGTAGAGTTATTTTACATTCAGGAACTTGATATAAAGACACACTTAAGAATAAATGAATTTTATTAACCAGTGTCACCCTAATAAATTCAATAAAAAAATAAAAAAGAATGCCGTATATTTTATTTTCAATTATAGAATTTTAGAGAATGAAGGTCCATATACTGGATATATAAATGTTCCCTTTAACAAGATTAAGTGTCCTCCCAAAATGAATAATTTATATTGATCTATGGAGAATTTAATTCAGGAAAAAGCTTAACTTTATGACAAGTATTGTCAAATGTAAGTGATAATGCTACCAAGTTCCTCATTGTCTAGTTTTTTTTTTATCTAATTAAATATCAGTGAGATTTTGGGAAAAATAATTGTTAAAATACAGTGATGCTTTCTCTTGCTACATATCTTTGTTACAGTGAATTCATTTGTATTTAAGTACGAATAGAATTGTTTGATTAAAGCTGAGGGAAAGACTGATGAGATATATTTGCTCAGTGACTTTGAAATGTTTAGGAATGGAGCAAAAATAAACCAATTTTTAATTCAATCAAAGTAAAATACATATTGTCTCATGTAAAATATAAGGAAATTTAAATTATTTATTTAAAAACTACAAAGAATGCCTGACCTGTGGTGGCGTAGTGGATAAAGCGTCGACTTGGGAACACTGAGGTCGCCAGTTCAAAACCCTGCACAGGTCTGGTCAAGGTACATATGATGCTTCCAGCTCCTGCCCCCCCCCTCTCTCTCTCTCTGTGTGTGTGTGTGTGTGTGTGTGTGTGTCTCCTCTCTAAAATGAATAAAATAAAACTAGAAAGAAAGAAAAATGTTTAATATTGCTTTTCCAGGATTACTTGAAAGTCACCACTAATGTTTATATTTACTCTTGATAAAAGATAAATGTATGCCTGACCTGTGATGGCGCAGTGGATAAAGCATCGACCTGGGAACACTGAGGTCGCCAGTTCAAAACCCTGCACTGGTCTGGTCAAGGCACATATGGGAGTTGATGCTTCCAGCTCCTCCTTCCTTTCTCTCTTTCTCTCTCTCTCTCTCCCTCTCTCACTCTGTCTCCTCTCTAAAATGAATAAAAATTAAAAATAAATAAAAGAACTTTAAAAAAAAAGATGAATGTATTATTGTGGAAAATAAATATTCCCAAAATACCTATTTAGGATATATACATGCTGAATTTTAATTGCTAACACACACACACACACACACACACACACACACACACACACACACACACACAAATTTTAAAGACATAAAGCCCATTAATGGCCACAAAAATACAAAAATGTCCTGATATGTGTAGGTACCTAAATTATATATGTACTAATAAAATGTTTTATCAAAATCAATTATTTATCAGCTAACAAATATGTAGCAGATAATAAACTCAATGCCCTTAATCTTTAAAGTCTAATGTTTTAAAATTTTTATTTCTGAGGAAGAACGAGATATACATATGTTTAGGTTAGCGGCATTCTCCATGTTATTATTACTTCTGTATGTTTAAATTTTGCTCTTACTTTTGCCTAAAATCCTATTTGCAATACTTCAAATGTTTTTACTTTGTCTTATTTTTTCCATAAATGTTATGTATAACTACTAAGTAATGTTGAAAATATTCAACTGCCTTAGAATGTATATTTACATTCATACTCGATTAGTTTCGATGTCATTCAGCTAATTTTCGTATTAGTTGTTTCACTGTATCCCAAGTGTTTAGCCTAATCTTGTGGAATATGAGAACATATTTTAATTAGTCATTCTGCCTTTTGCCTGCCCTGTTTCCCTCAAAATCGTACTGCTACGGTGGCTTTAATCTTTCCAGAGTTTGAAGGGCTGTTCTGTCACTCTTCCCTCGCTCTACTTTTCTTGTTCACCCTGCACCTCTCCTCTGCCTTCATTTTTGCCTTTAAAACCACCCAAGTCTTGATCCAGATTAAAAACATCGTTGTTTGACTCAGACAGTACACATTTCCTTTTTTTAAAATCTGAGACCTTTAGATAGAATAATCTATAAACTCAGACATCATTTACTCATTCCACCCCCTTGCTGATATTTTCTAATGTGAATTTTGTGTGTATAACCGAACTCAAATTGCTTTTCTTGCCAGTTTTAGTGTTCTTGTTTCAGTGTTCACTTTCTTATGTACCCTATCTATGTGATAAAAATATAAGCTCATGGTTCTCTTCTTACCCCTGTGAGAGAAACTTCTACTTAAAAATATATACATTAAATGTAAACTGGTATTTGGTGTTTTTCTTAGGTGATTCATTAGATCTTTACCTTTTATAAATTATTTCCCTTAGAAAATTACATTATCATGGTTTTACACAATTTTTTTTTTAATTGCAGGGACAGAGAGAGAGTCAGAGAGAGGGATAGATAGGGACAGACAGACAGGAATGGAGAGAGATGAGAAGCATCAATCATCAGTTTTTCGTTGCAACCCTTAGTTGTTCATTGATTGCTTTGCTTTCTCATATGTGCCTTGACCACGGGCCTTCAACAGACCAAGTAACCCCTTGCTCAAGCCAGCGACCTTGGGTCCAATTGGCAAGCTTTAGCTCAATCCAGATCGGCCCACACTCAAGCTGGCGACCTTGGGGTCTCGAATCTGTGTCCTCCGTGTCCCAGTCTGGCGCTCTATCCATTGCACCACCGCCTGGTCAGGCCACAATTCTTAATTTATTATTTTATATTGTCAGTGTTTTATTTGCTAAAATTACCATTATCTGAGATGCATTTGTTTATTTGCAAAACCTGAGATTATCAGGTTAAAAGAATCTGTGTAAAACAATGAAAAAATTTGGTGAGGTGTTTGCAAACCACACTAATGGGTCTTCGTATTATTCAATAATGACAACAGACTTTTTGGAAAGAAATCTAAAGCCAAATGTCAACTTTATCTCTATATCAAAATAATTTCCAGATAGATCAAAGACTTGGATATAAAAATGAACCCAAGATTTCTAAAAGCAAATCTATATAAATTTATTTGTGATTTTAGTGGTGGAAAACAAGATCAGAAAAATTATGAAACATTATAATTAGACATATAAAGCACTAATTGCCTTACAAAGAGTTATGGAAATCAAGATTATACCAATCAAGAAAATAAGAAGAAGCAAAATATATAAATAAGCAATATACTGAAAGAGATATAAAAACAAAAATAATTAATACAAGTGAAAAAATGCTCAATTTCACTTTTAATTAAAAAAACACTATACTTAGCTTTATCAATCATAACTAATACCTGGCTCTAGGAAAGGTTTGTTCATGAAATGGGAGAACATTTTTGTGAGTTTGATGTTTAAGCTACTGTAGCAATTTTGACGAGTAATTTAAGTATTTCTATAAAAATGTTAAATGTGCACCTTTTGAGAAGACAGTTTTACCGTTAGGTGTTTAACTATAAATATATATGTATACACATATAAGTATACATCTACAAAGATTGCAATAGCATAAAGGAACCATAAATTTTTATCAAATAGAATCACTCATATTAAATCTATTATATCTGCATAATAATTTTAATGTAAATACAGTACTATATTTTCTAATATAGAAGAAACTCTAAAATATTTTTTAAATAGAAACAAAATATAAGATTACATGGGTTGGTTTGAGTAACATAAAATTGATGGTCAATAATTAGCCATTTTGTTCAGTTCAAATTGATATAGGCCTATGTATAATAAATGCAAGATAACACAAAAAAATTCTTAAAGTAGCTATGGGGGGAAGAGAAAATGGGAGTAAGCTTGGGATAGGGAAGATTTTTTTTTTATTTGTTAAATATTCTAACTATATAGACATTTTTACTTTCATTTTAACAAATAAATAAGTATTGGCTAGAAGATGGCCTTTAATTTGTCCTTATATGACTGTGTATATGTTTATAGTATATAATATTATTTTTAAAATAAATTTTTGTTGCTAGAAAACTGCCCAGCAACTGACATTACAGACCATATATATGCTGCAGAAAATCCACTTTGAATACTGACTTTCCTACATAAACAATTTAATAAGCTTTATTTTTATGTATCATTTATATATCATTCTATTGTTATTAAATATATTTTCTTTTAAAACAAATATTTTCTAGGTGTTTATTTTTAAGCTCTTTAGATGTCTAATTCTCTAATTTATTGGGAAAATAATTTTATTAAAATGAAAATATTGAAATACCCATGAAAATTACAAATTAATTTGAATTGACATACACATTTAGAGGAATTTTTCTATAGATGGTGCTTTTAAAGGTTTATATAAGCACTATTTCCTAATATGGGAAGAATGGATTATTCAAAATAGAGAAGTTCGATTTTATATCATAAACTTTCTGACTGCTTGGTTATGCAAAGATTCAGTATAAACACTTGAAGGTTAACATCACTATCTCTAATAAACAGTTCCTATTTAAATGTATTGATCTATCATTGTTGTTATATAATAGTTCTACTTGTATCAGAATCAATACAGATCAATAATTTTGTGTGCTTTGACTAAAGATGAATTAAGGCAGAATTACCAGTTGGCCCAAGGCAACAGAATGTTTTTATAAATATATTTTGATTAGTAGTTAGCAATTTTTAATACAGTTTTACATAACAAGGCATATAGAAGAGCATTTACTAATCTTTGAAACTTCCCACTCTTGTCACAAAAAGAGGTTTTATATCAGATGGATCCCATCTGTTATGGACTAAATTATGTCCTCAGAAATTCTCATATAGAAATACTAACCTACAATGAGATTATGGTTGAAGATAGGGTCTTCATAGAAGTAATTAAGGTTAAATGAAGTCAAAAGGATAGGAACCTAATATAATAATACTTGTACACTGACAAGAAGAAGAGACACCAGAGATTTCTCTATTCCTGAGCTCATGAAGGAGAGGCCATGTGAGGACAAAGTGAGAAGCAGCTTTCTGCAAGCTAGGAAAAGAGATCTCACCAGAAACCAACCCTGCTGTCTTCTTATTCTGAAACTTCAAAATACTCAGAATTGTGAGAAAATAACTATCTGCTGTGTAAGCCAATCAGTATGTGGTATTTTGTTGTGGCAACCTGAGCAGCCTTAGACAAATCTATAGTTTTTTTGTTTTATAGTTAATTCGTCATGGATATTGTTAATTAAAATATAAGCACAATTCTTACAACTGCAATCGGGGTCACCCTAGAATCTATGTAAAAACAATTAATTCAATAAATTTTAAAAATAAATTTTAAAAAAAACTTTCTTTTTTTCTATAGGACTTTCATGAAAGTTTTTAAGTAAATAAGTTGGGCCTGCAAAAGTTTATTATTTTCCAAGATATAGAAAATCCTCGCCTTTGGACCAATTAAGTCCAAAATCATCTAACTGTTTTCTTAAAACACAAACTAGAGTGAAGATCAGGCTTAAAATAGGGTCTGAAATATGTCACATTCTATGCCATCATTGTCTCAGATAATGTAGCAAGATCTAAAGATGATCTGTGAGTTACAGTTTATTCTGTGCTGATAATATAACAGCTGGCAATTGTATCCTAAAAGTTGCATTGACTCTTCACATAGGATTCCAGGATAATCTTGCTTGTCATGTGCTCCTCAGAGTCCAATACTTTGTTAGCTATTCATCCTTAAACACCTGCCTATCCTCTTCTTTTTATCCAAGACCCTACCATCTCCTCTTTATGTCTAATAGTGTCCACTATTTTGCCAGGTTACCTGTCTGTACTTTTCTTATAATTGGCTCTTTTGGAAAAAAAAAACCCCAGTATTCAAAAGAATTATAGCAATTGTGTTTGTGTGTATATATTACGTATATTATTAAAAACATGTTTCTTAACAAAGAGGAGAATTTTCAGTAAAGTTACTTATACCATAATAATTTGGGCATCATATTTGCTTTAAAAATTAAGCAATTAACTTACATTTTCCCTACTCATGGCAAATTGATCATACATGTGTAGAATATTCATAGGACCATAGTATTTTGAAACAAAACATCATCAATCTGAAGGATTACTTCAGTTTCTTGAAGAAATATAATTTTGCAATGTGTCTAATGTTATCTAAGAAATCTCAAAAGCATCATAAAGGTTGATTTAAGGGGGATATATAAAAATTGAGACACTTCTAAATTACATGTACTTTGCTTCTGTCTCTACTGAACTTCTTTGTAGAGTTTTGATTACTGATTCCAGAGATCTTTTATCAAACTTCATTTTATGTCTTTTAATTATTTTATATTATTGCACTTTCTCCCAGGTCTCCTATTTTGAAATGCTCCTTTTTCTTCTCATGCATGACAGTGCTTCTTCCGATGGCCTCTTGAACCTCTCTGTCAACTGTTTTTTCTTTTTTCAGTTTCTTTTTTTTTTTATCACCTAAATTTGTTGTAGAAAAATCTCTACTTGGTTTATCTTTTGCTTCTCTTGAATTGATTTTCCCAATCTTTCATGCACATTCATGGCAATCCCCATGACTGTAAAATCCTTCACCTGACCCTTATAACTTCCCAAATTCTAGGTCTACCACCTCTTTTTTCAGAAATTTATTCAGCATGTCTAACTCAGTGAGAGCTAAACTAGTGCATTTGCATCCTTCGCAAATCTGTCCATCCTCTGTCTTCTCTCTTTTATTAAGAGCATCACCTAGTGACAGGCACATTAGACACACAGCAAACACTTTAAGTGACTCCTTTCTTATGTTTCCCAAGTGAAATCAACTACAACTACTGTTGAATTTACTCCTAATTTTTAGCTATGCCCTTACGTCTCCAAGTCACCTCTTTTGTTTAGATCTTTATTCTCACATGAAATATTGTTTCAGCTTTTTAACTGATATTTTTACTTCCATTCACTTTTCTCATTCTTATCTCATATATAATACTATCTTGATTAAAAACAGGATGCTATGTTGTCCCAAAGCACAGAGGTTGCTGGTTTGATCCCCAATCAGGACACATACAGAAATGGGTCGATGTTCCTGTCTTTCCCTCCTACTTCTTTCTCTAAAGTTAATTAAAAAGAAAAAAATTGATGCTATGTTTTATTATACAGTTTATATAAATAAAAATGTAAATGTTTGTTTCTTCAAAATCTTAAATTTCTGAAAGTTCTACACCAATTATTTTAAAATTTTGACACAACATTGCATTCAAATATGTACATATTTATATCCCAAAATGACATAGCCGTAGGTCTTGTGTCATCCAGAATAGCTGCAAAATTGCTACTAGGTGGAAGAACTGCTCATTCTGCTTTGAAATGGCCATTGAACCTGCAACTCATTGAAACTCCCATGTGCAACATTTCCAAAGCATCCTGCATGGGAAAAGTATTGTAGAAATGTGAACTTATTGTTTGGAATGAATGCACAATGGCACACAAAAAATCACTCAAGGCTCTTGTTCAATCATTGCAAGATTTGGATGAAAACATCAGACCATTTGGGAACACATTAATATTGCTTGCAGGAGATTTCAGACAAACAATTCCTCAATCAACACCAGCAGATGAAATAAATGCTTGCCTGAAATGCTCTACTTTGTGGCAACACGTAAAGATGTTAAAATTAACTACAAATATGCATGTGCAGCTGCAAAATGATCAATCAGCTGAGATATTCTCATATCAATTGCTGGAAATTGGGAACAGAAAGGTGCCATTTAATCTGACCTCAGGATAAATTTTGTTGCCTCATAACTTCTGCAACTTAGTGACATCAAAAGAAGAAATTGTTGAAAAAGTATTTTCCAATATTCAAACCAATTATAAGAATCACAATTGGCTGAGTGAATGAGCTATTCTTGTGGCCAAGAACAGAGACGTCTATGAACTTAACAATATTATTCAGTCTAACATTCAAAGCAAGGCAGTCACATACAAGTCCGTTGACACTGTTGTGGAAGCAGATGAAGCGGTTAATTATCCAACAGAATTTTTGAATTCACTCGATCTGCCAGGTATGCCACCGCATATACTGCAATTAAAAATCAGTGTGCCAATTATCATGTTGCAAAATATCAATCAGCCAAAGCTTTGCAATGCACGCAGCTTGCAGTAAAAAAAAATTAATGAGCAACATCATAGAAGCAACAATCTTGACAGGACCTTTCAAAGGTGAAGATGTCCTCATTTCTCGCATTCCTATGATTCCAAGGATATGCCATTTCAATTTAAGAGATTGCAATTCACAATTCAACTGACGTTTGCAATACCATCAACAAAACTCAGGGCCAGTCTAGAATTGTGCAGTTTAGATCTAGACATGGATTGCTTCTCACATGGACAATTATATGTTGCGTGTTCTAGAGTTGGCAAACCAGACAATCTGTATATCTGCACAGAAAATGGAACAACAAAATATATTGTATACCCACAAGCATTGTGAAATTAAACATATTAGAAACGTGCACTTTTGCTTTTCTTTCTTTTCTATTTAACCAGACTGAGCCACATCAACGCATGGCCAGGTACAGCTAGTCTTGAAATAAATAAACGGATAAATTATTTTTGTTCTTCAGCACTTGAAACACTCTCATGAGGGTGAAATACACATTCTGAAATGTGTGCAAATTTAAAACATATCAATGTTTTTATACAGACAGCACAAAATATTGAACATGACAACTGTCTTTAAAATTTTCTAAATATGTGTAAATTTTGTTTAGAACTTAGTCAATACCACAATCTAGAGTAAAAGTTAGAAGATTCCAAAAGCTTCATTTATACCTGAGTAAATCTAAGCTTGAAGAAGTTCATGACTTTCCCATAGCCCCAGTTTTATTAAGAGCCGAAAGAAGGATATAAACAAACTGGTCTAATTTCAAAGTCCTGACCCCATGTCTGATGATCTTTAATCATGTGACTAAACTGATCTCTATTGGAGAAACTGAGCTGCTTCATCAAGAAAGATTTCAGGGGTGGATGGTGGGTTTATTAGAAAGAGCAAATGTTCAGATCTAGATTCATTAAGTTTATGAATGAATCTTCTTTACAGTCATTAGGGGAAATTCTATTAATAAAAACAGACACCATGATAGTATTTTACTTATAATATTTAATTTATTTCTGAATAAAACTTCTAGGAATTGGGAAAAGCTGAAACAATGATGGATTATAGCAAACTCTGAAATGATAGTATTCAATAAAAACAAAGAAGTAAGAAGAGGACATGTACCTATGACTGAGTTGAGAAATTGAATACAAAGCTAAAGTCAACATGTATGCCAGGTAGAGCTCCCTAGAAGTATAAAAATTGTTGGAAGAATAAAGGAATTTAACAATTTAGTGGGTCCTTATAAAAAAATGTTCAACATGCTTTATTATTAGAGAAATACAAATCAAAACCACAGTAATATTCACTATATTACCATTAAAATGACTAGTCAAAATAACAAGTATTGAAAAGGATGTTGAGAAATTAAAATTATTGTGTATTGTTAGTGGAAACACAAAAATAACATTTTTCATAAAACAAAAAAAATGGATGCATTAAAGTACGACTTTTATTTTATTATTAATTTTAATTTAAAGTACGACTTTTATCTCAGTAGATTTTTTTTCAATTTTAAGTTAAGCACAATGGCAATTTTAAAGTTAGATATTATTTAGTTAAGTGTATAAATAAACTTCTTTATAACTAACTGCAATTATGCTTATAGAAAATTATAAGATTTTCATAAGTATTAACTGGGTACCCCTCATGTGATCTGGCATATTTTTACCTGAGTTTTTCAGAAGTGTAGTTGTGTGGGAGTATTAAGATATGTATGCATGTACTTCTAAGGGGAAAATGACTTTTACATGCAAAGACAGAAAATTGGAAATACTTATCTTCCCATCTCCTTTCAGGAACACTATATTTGATGGTTAATCACTTCTGAAAGACCTAGGGGTAAAACACCAGACAGTATAAAGGAGCTGTAGTATATTCTCCAGGCACCAAAGAATTTATTACATGCAAATTTCTATTAGAGCTAATAGGAGTTATTATAGGTGATTCATACTTTAAATAATGTACTAAAAGTTGGTTTCTATATTATCCACTTTGAATGACTCTCTTATTTTACGAAATTTTTAGAAAAAGATGAAGAATACACATCAACAATTCAAATATTTCAAAAAATAACTATGTGAAATGGTGATCTTTATGGTTGTTCAATTTTAAATATTAATTTTTGAATTCTCAACAGTATCCCCCTGGTAATCCTTTCTTCTTACTTCTCTCAGTGTGTAAGTAGCCAGTGAAGACCAAGTTTAATATTACATTGGTATGCCGTTATTATTAGTCATGTAATACATGATAAAGTCATATAAAAAGTAAGATTTTTTTTTGTTGCCTGAATTTTAAGTATAATTAAAATCAAATTATTATCTTGCAATCATTATTATTTATTGAAAACCTTTAAGGCAGTGAACTATATTGGTATAAAAGCTTTCATCTTGTGCCTGACCTGTGGTGGCGCAGTGGATAAAGCGTCGGCCTGGGAACACTGAGGTCACCAGTTCAAAACCCTGTACTGGTCTGGTCAAGGCACATATGGGAGTTGATGCTTCCAGCTCCTCCCCCCTTTCTCTCTTTCTCTCTCTCTCTCACTCTGTGTCTCCTCTCTAAAATGAATAAAATAAATATAAATTTTAAAAAAAAGCTTTCATCTTTTCTTTGAGAACCATGTGGTTTGGTAGAAAAACAATGTAAATTGACACATAAATGTAATTTTCCTACTCCCTTCCCCGAATACCACCTCACATTCTATGGCCTTCTTTGCTTGAGTCATAGGACCTCGAAGATTCATTCATCTTAGTGCTGGTATTCTGTAGTTTTATGATTCCAAAACCCTGAAAAGACAGGTTGAAATACTAGAAAATCTAAGGAAAAAAAAACACTAAAATATCTATTTCATGTATATTTATATTCAAGCCAATTTAAACACATATTCTTTGGATTATGCTTATTGATTTTGAAGATTTATTCCCACTCTATTTTGTTTTTATATTTTTTTCTCAGATGTACTAGGCTACATTTTTATTTTATTACGTTATTTCACAGTATCAAACTCATTTTTATTTCATTGATTTAAAACAAAACTGAACTGAATACATTGGAAGATCTAATTGGCTTTAAGTGATTCATGAATCAGGCAGCTTCCCATCTAGTAACTAGAATGGTGCTCAGAGGGGGTTGTACAAAATGGGGGTTTATATAAGAAAGGTAGGGCAAGTAAACTATTAACCAAATAAAATAAGGATTAATTTTTGACCAGAACACCTTTTAGGGATGACGGGGAACTGTAAGGGTTTTTGTTGTACAGATTGCCTCTTCTTCATATGGAGAATGGAGATGGTACAGATTACTACATGGCAGGTGACAGATTACTACATGAGTTTAACCAGAAGAATCCAGACTGGTTGATTACAATTATATTTCTGGGAGAAGTTGCAACAACAATTAGATCAGATATTAAATCTAGGTTTGCCTGACCAGGCGGTGGCGCAGTGGATAGAGCGTTGGACTGGGATGTGGAAGACCCAGGTACGAGACCCCTAGCTCGCCAGATTGAGCGTGGGCCCATCTGGCTTGAGCAAAAGCTCACCAGCTTGGACCCAAGGTTGCTGGCTCCAGCAAGGGGTTGATCAGTCTGCTGAAGGCCCGTGGTCAAGGCACATGTGAGAAAGCAATCAATGAACAACTAAGGTGTTGCGACGGCAATGAAAAACTAATGATTGATGCTTCTCATCTCTCTCTGTTCCTGTCTGTCTGTCCCTATGTATCCCTCTCTCTGACTCTCTCTCTGTCCCTGTAAAAAAAAAAAAAAAAAAAAAAAATCTAGGTTTGGTATCATGGGCTTTAGCACATGTTGTCGTTTGGGGGCCATGATTTTCTCTTTAACAATTGTTTCAATAAGTATTTCAATCACAGGAATAAATAAGTCTCTAAAATGTTTTGCTCGTATAAAGGCATAATGTCATTCCATCTTAGATAAAGCATTGCTTAACAACTCTATTCTTCTTGGAAAACTCTCTTTTCTTAATTTTAAGAGCAGCACACCTCACTGGCTACTCCATTTAGACTTCTTTCCCAGCTATATTACTTATATACACAATCTGTATGTTGAGGGGGAAATTTTAGTGATGCTTTCTCCACCTGATCCATTGTCTTAATTGCCATCCATGTTTTGATGATCCTAAATTTTAACTTTCATATTAGTCCTCTCTTGGTATATCCAGATGAGTATATTCTACTGTCTAATGGACATCTTTATATGGCTATTACATTAGCATCCTAAGTATGTAAAAATATCCTTTTGGAAATATTCCTTCCCCTTGACCATGAATGTGCCCTAAATTTTTCTGTCTTAGTGCTAGTATTTATTATGTGTTCAAACACAAACATTAGAAATAACCACTAACTTCTCCTTTCTTCTGTCCTTCAACATGAACTCAGGATCCAATCTTATTTTCTCTCTGACCACATTATTATATACACCATCATCTATTCATCTTGCCATTATCAGAGTTCAAGCCAGATAATAAATTTACCAAAACTTTGTTCTTTTTAATGAACAAACTAAAGTAAAATCAATTGTCTAAAACTAAATTCATAAGGATGCAAAAGGCAAAAATATAAATTCTCTCCAACCTATTTATATGAAATATTTTATAGTTTCCAGCATATTGTGGTTTTAAGAGATTTTGAGCATTTTTAAATTATCTGTAAGATAACTTGATCCACAGTAGTTTTAATATGGCTGAATCTTTAGTTGTTTTGTAGCAAATTTGTTGATGGAGTTGATTTAAATATCTATCTTAAGAGTGATTCACTTTAGGAAATTTTCAAATATTAACTTGATTTTATTTATTGATGAATTTGTACCTATAAATTTATTGGAAGGTAGAAACTTACTCTTTCATTTTAAAGTTTCAATATTGAATATATTTACCCAAGTCTTGTCATGAACAGTACAGAGGACATTCTCATTCCAAAACCAGAGAATAGTAAAAAAATCAGCAATACACTAGATTTTGGCTTGCCGGAGTAAAATGGCTCCTAAAAATTACAAAATAAACTGAATAGAAAAATACAAAATTAAAACTTAAATTGTTTGACTAAAACACCTGATAAATTTCTAAGCTTATTAAAACTATCCATATCAATCAAAATATCTCTAAACTTTATGAATAAATTATGTTTTCCAGTAAATTGGCAAATTTGATAATTTGACTTTTCAGCATACAGATCATTCAGTCTATTTATGAATTATTTTAAAAAAATTATCACTTTCTAAATGGTGAAAGTTTCTTATCTTGGGTAAATTGAGCTAAAATCATTCATTCATTATATATTTATTGGAATATTACAAAACTTTCTAGCTACTTTTCCTTCTTTTGTTCTTATTCAATTCTACCAATCCTTTCTCTTTGTAGCACCCAGAATAATCTCTTTGAAACGCTACGATGATCATATCGCTATCCATTTATAGTCTGTTAATGGTGTCCCAATTTATACAGTAGAATCAAATCTCCTTGTCAGAAACCTTCAGTTCACTCACTGCATGATGAGACTTCTTACTACAACTCCATCCCAAGCCACTCTTCCCAGTTTACCAGAGCGTCACTTAGCTGGATCTCTATCCCACTACAGAAAAGATAAAATATTTTCCATCTAGAATCTTTGCATTATTATCTCTGCCTAAATTTTATTTTCCTGGTTTTTTTCTAAATAGACCTCTTTAATCTAAAATATTGCTCTCTTAAAATCACTGAGGAAAAAAATTTTTTTCATTTTCCACTGCATGAGGTTTTAGAACTGTTTCTATATAAATCTGAATTGCTGATTTCAAATACAAAATCCGTTTTCTGGTGCATGCCCTAGTTTTTATGCAATTTTAGTTTCTTTTTGTTACAGTTAATGGTATCCATTGGTTTTTAAATTAGAGTTATAGGGCAACAACTCTTGGATTGAACATAAGCACAAGGTAATTAATGTTTTACAAACATCTCTTTGACATAATAGTAGTTGTTTTTAAATGTAAAAAAAATGTTATCTGATAAAACACCCTCTTATTTTAAGATTGAATCTTGGCTTCTTCGAGTAGGTGTAAATGTAAGAATAGTCCTGACACCTTGTGTTATATTTGTGGCTGTTACACACTTCAATGTCAAAAGTGCAATATTTCATCATTTGTGACACATGCATATATTGCCTATTTTCAAGTTCCCCTTGGCGATCACGACAAAAAATTGGGCTCCTCATATTGTGTGTCATAATTGTGAGGAAATGCTTCATGACTGGACAAAAGGAAAACGCAAAGGAATGCCTTTTGGTATTCCCATGGTTTGGCATGAACCTAAGGACCACAGCAGTGACTGTTATTTCTGTCTGATTCGTACAAAGGGCATTGACAAGAAAAAAAGGCATATGATTGTATATCCTAATATTCCTTCAGTAATACGACCTATTCCACACTCAAAGACACTCCCAGTTCCAGTTTTTAATGGTTTTATTTATTCTAAAGATGAAAAAGTGAACATGGTGATCAAGTGTATTTTGATAAGATGCATAAATAAATGGTTGTAGAATCTGAAGGGTCTTCTTCTGATGCTATGCAGTCATTAAGCCCTCAGCAGTTTAGCCAACCCTAATTGAATGACTTAGTAAGAGATTTGGGCCTATCAAAGAAAGCAGCTAAGTTATTAGCCTCCAGGCTTCAAGAAAAGAATGTACTTCACAAGTTAGCTAAAGTATCCCATTTCAGGAAGCATCTCAGCTAAAATATCCCATTTCAGGAAGCATGAACAAATTTTTGTGGACTTTTTCCCCCAAAGACAAACACTTAGTTTACTGTCATGATATCAGTAGTCTTCTCAGCCAGCTAGGTGTTACCACTTACAGTCCAACAGAATGGTGGCTATTTCTTCACAGCTCTAAACTGAGTCAAATATGTTCTCCCACACAACGGTGATGTTTATGCAGTGGTTCCAATTGGCTATTCAACTCATCTGCAAGATTATAATAACATAAAAATTGTCCTCAACTTACTGAAGTATGAGGAGCATAACTGGATCATTTGTGTGGATCTTCAAATGGTAAATTTTCTGCTAGGACAGCAGAGAGGTTTCACGAAGTATTCTTGCTTCTGTGATTGTGGGACAACCAAGCTCAGAAGAAACAGTGGACACAGAGGGAGTGGCCGAAATGTGAAGCTCTGGAAGTAGAGATGCAAAATATTGTGAATGAACCTGTAGTTAATTAAGACAGAATTATTTTTCCCCACTTCACATAAAACTTGGCTTAATGAAGCAGTTTGTTCAGGCTTGGAATAGAGAAAGTGAATGCTTTCAACTTATTATTCCTGCTTTTCTTGCCTTGTCTTTTGAGAAGATAAAAGCAGGTATATTTGATGGACCTCAATTTTGAACCCTCATACGTGATGAAGAATTTGCCAGGAAGATGAATAAGTAGAAGAAAGCAGCATGGCAGTCTTTTGTGGAAGTTACAAAGAACTTCCTTGGCAACCAAAAAGCAGAAAACTATGAACTTGTAGTTCAAAGGATGCTGTTGGCTCTCCGTGACATTGGATGTAACTTGAGCATTAAGATTCACTTCCTGAACAGTCACCTTGATAAGTTTCCTGAAAATCTTGTAGCTGATAGTGAAGAGCAGAGAGTACACTTTCATCAAGATCTGAAGACAATGGAAGAGCATTATCAGGGGCAATGAGAAAGAAATATGATGGCAGACTACTGCTGGAGCATCAAACGAGATTGTCCTCAACTAGTACTCAAACGCAAGAGCTACAAATGCAAATTTTTGCCTGAATACAATTTAAATAAGTTTTGAGCAAATTTTATGATGAAAATAAATGTTTTAATATGTTCTATTTTGAAATTGTAGACAACATTTGATGCAATCATATATTTTAGTGTATTTACTGCCTTATATTAATTATTATATTTTTACAAAGATGATGCGCAAGAAGATATTTATTCTCTTCATTATGCTAAACTAAATGTTGAAAATTTTACAATAAGATAAAAACCTAAAATCTTGAATTTCAATAAAACTAGCTTACAGAGAAAATTTAATGTCAGATTGGAGATCAGCACACTCGAATTAGGTAAGCACAAGTGTTTTTGTGAATGCAACAAAACTTTTGTTCTTCAGTGATAATCATTGTATAAACATTTTTTCTATGAAAAAACTGCCTCTGTTATTCTTTATCATAACAATTTATTATTTTCCTTTTAAATTCTTCTTCCTCCTATACTTCCGTGATTTATGTAGTAGGTGATACATCTATTGTCTAACTCCTTGTAAT
The DNA here is from genome assembly GCA_037038555.1 of Rhynchonycteris naso. Taxonomy (NCBI): domain Eukaryota; kingdom Metazoa; phylum Chordata; class Mammalia; order Chiroptera; family Emballonuridae; genus Rhynchonycteris; species Rhynchonycteris naso. Next base: position 24,795,092 of record CM073000.1, read on the forward strand.
ATAAATATCATGAGTAAAAGAATTTTTTAAAATTTATTTTTATTAATTTTAATGGGGTGACATTAATAAATCATGGTACATATGATCAAAGAAAACATCTCCAGGTTATCTTATCATTCAATTATGTTGCATACCCATCACCCAAAGTTAAATTGTCCTCTGTCACCTTCTATCTGGTTTTCTTTGTGCCCCTCCCCTCCCACCTCTCCCACCCACTCCTCCCTCCCCCCATCCCGTAACCACCACATTCTTCTCCATGTCTCATAGTCTCACTTTTATGTCCCACCTATGTACGAAATCATGCAGTTCTCAGTTTTTTTTTTCTGTTTTACTTATTTCACTCCGTATAATGTTATCAAGGTCCATCCATTTTGTTGTAAATGTTCCGATGTCATCATTTCTTATGGCTGAGTAGTATTCCATAGTAAATATGTACCAAAGCTTTATAATTCACTCATCCTCTGACGGACACTTGGGCTGTTTCCAGATCTTCGCTATTGTGAACAATGCTGCCACGAATACGGGGGCGCATTTCTTCTTTTTGAACAGTGCTATGGTGTTCTTAGGGTATATTCCTATAAGTGGGATAGCTGGGTCAAAAGGCAGTTTGATTTCTAATTTTTTGAGGAATCTCCATACTGTTTTCCACAGTGGCTGCACCAGTCTGCATTCCCACCAGCAGTGAAGGAGGGTTCCCTTTTCTCCACATCCTCGCCAGCACTTATTCTGTGTTGTTTTGCTAATGAGTGCCATTCTGACTGGTGTGAGGTGATATTCCATTGTGGTTTTAATTTGCATTTTTCTAATGATTAGTGATGTTGAGTATTTTTTCATATGCCTATTGGCCATCTGTATGTCCTCTTTGGAGAACTTTCTATTCATTTCTTTTGCCCATTTTTTGATTGGGTTGTTTGTCTTCCAGGTGTTGAGTTTTATAAGTTCTTTATAAATTTTGGTTATTAACCCCTTATCAGATGTGTTGTCGAATATGTTCTCCCATTGTATGGTTCCTATGTTTTTTTTGTTTTTACTATCTTTAGCTGTGCAAAAACATTTTAGTTTGATATAGTCCCATTTGTTTATCTTGCCTTTTATTTCATTTGCCCGTGGAGATAAATTGGCAAATATACTGCTGCTACAGATGTCGGAGAGCTTGCTGCCTATATTTTCTTCTAAGATGCTTATGGTTTCACGGCTTACATTTAAGTCTTTTATCCCCTTTGAGTTTGTTTTTGTAAATGGTGTATGTTGATGGTCTAGTTTCAGTTCTTTGCAGGTAGATGTCCAATTTTCCCAACACCATTTGTTAAAGAGGCTGTCTATACTCCATTGTATGTTATTTCTTCCTTTGTCAAATATCAGTTGTCCATAAAGCTGTGGGTTTATTTCTGGGTCTTCTGTTCTGTTCCATTGATCTATGCACCTGTTCTTATGCCAGTACCAGGCTGTCTTGAGTACAATGGCCTTACAGTATACCTTAATATCCAGAAGAGTGATACCTCCAGCTTTATTTTTTCTTTTTAAGATTGCTGAGGCTATTCATGTTCTTTTTTGGTTCCATATACACTTTTGAAATGTATTCTATATCTTTGACGATGTCATTGGTATTTTAATTGGTATTGCATTGAATTTATGTATTGTTTTTAGTAATATAGACATTATAAAGATGTTTATTCTTCCATATATAAACACAGTATATGCTTCCACTTGTTTGTATCTTCCTTGATTTCTTTTATCAATGTTTTATAATTTTCCGAGTACAAGTCCTTCTCCTCCTTGGTTAAATTTACTCCTAGGTACTTAATTTTTTGGTTGCAATAGTGATGGGGATTGTTTCCTTAATTTCTTTTGCTGACAGTTCATTGTTGGTATATGAAAATGGCTCTGATTTCTGAGTATTAATATTATATCCTGCCACCTTGCTGAATTCATTTATCAGGTCCAGTAGTTTTTTGACTGAGACTTAAGGGTTTTCTATATACAATATCATATCATCTGCAAATAATGACAGTTTTACTTCTTCTTTTCTAATTTGGATGCCTTTCATTGTTTCTTCTTGTCTGATTGCTGTAGGTAGGACTTCCAGAATTATGTTGAATAAGAGTGGTGAAAGGGGGCACCCCTGCCTGGTTCCTTATCTTAAGGAGATTGCTTTTAATTTTTGCCCATTTAGTATGATGTTTGCTGTGGGTTTGTCATAGATGGCCTTTATTATGTTAAGATATATTCCTTGTATTTCCACTTTACTGAGAGTTTTGATCATGAATGTGTGCTGAATTTTATCAAATGCTTTTTCTGCATCTATTGAAATTATCATGTGATTTTGGTTCTTTCTTTTGTTTATGTGATGAATACCATTGATTTATTTGTGAATATTGAACCAGCCTTGCCTCTTCAGAATAAATCCCACTTGATCATAGTATAGGATGTTTTTTATATATTGCTGTATCCAGTTAGCTAATATTTTGTTGAGAATTTTAGCATCTAAATTCATCAGAGATATTGGCCTATAATTTTCTTTTTTCATTTTTTCTTTGTCTGGTTTTGGAATCAGAATTATGTTTGCCTCATAAAAGGAGTTTGGAAGTCTTCCTTCCTCTTGAATTTTTTGAAAAAACTTGAGGAGGATAGGTGTTAGTTCTTCTTGGAATTTTTGGTAGAATTCACTTGTGAAGCCATCAGGCCTAGGACTTTTCTTTTTTGGGAATTTTTTGATAACTGTTTCGATCTCATTTGTTGTAATTGGTCTGTTTAGGTGTTCTGATTCTTCCACATTGATTTTTGGAAGAGTATATAATTGAAGAAATTTTTCCATTTCATCTAGGTTGTCTAATTTTTTGGCATATAGTTCTTCATAGTATTTTCTTACAATACTTTGTATCTCTGTTGTGTTAGTTGTTATTTCTCTACTCTCAATTTTAATTTTATTTATTTGTGTCCTCTCTCTTTTTTTCTTTGTGAGTCTAGTTAAAGGTTCATCGATCTTGTTTACCTTCTCAAAGAAGCAGCTCCTGGTTTCATTGATTCTCTGTATTGTTTCTTTTAGCCTCTATGTCATTTATTTCTGATCTGATCTTTATTATTTCCTTCTCTCTACTAGTCCTGGGCTTTAATTGTTTGTTTTTCTAGTTGTTTTAGATGTAGGGTCAGTTTGCTTATATGAGCTTTTTCTAGCTTCTTCTGGTATACCTGTAGTGCTGTGAATTTCCCTCTCAGTACTGCTTTTGCTGTGCCCCATAATTTTTGAGTTGATGTATGTTCATTATCATTCATTTCTAGAAACTTTTTATTTCTTCTTTGATCTCATTGTTAATTCATTCATTATTTAATAGCATGCTATATAGTTTCCAAGTATTTGAGTATTTTTCAAATTTTCTTTTGTGGTTAATGTCTAGTTTCATGGCATTGTGATCAGAGAAAATGCTTGATATGATTTTAATCTTTTTAAAGTTACTGAGACCATTTTTGTGTCCTAACGTGTGGTCTTTCTTTGAGAATGTACCATGAGTTCTTGAAAAGAATGTATATTCCACTGTTTTAGGTTGAAATATTCTGAAGATATCTATCAAATCCTGTTGATCTAGTGTATTCTTTAAGTCTGCTGTTTCTTTGTTAATTTTCTTTCTTGAGGATCTCTCCAGTGATGTTAGTGGGGTATTGAAATCCCCTACTATGATAGTATTGCTGTTAATCTCACCCTTTATATCCATCAAAGTCTGCTTTATGTATGTCGGGGCTCCTATGTTTGGTGTGTAGATATTTGTAATGGTTATATCTTCCTGTTGAATTGTTCCCTTTATCATTATGTAGTGTCCTTCTTTATCTCTTACTACAGCATTTGTTTTAAAGTCCATTTTGACAGATACTAGTATTGCTACCCCGGCTTTTTTTTCATTTTCATTTGCATAAAACATTGTTTTTCACCTTTTACATTCAGTCTATGTGCATCTTTTGTTTTATGGTGTATCTCTTGTAGACAGCATATGTATGGGTCCTGTTTCTTTATCCACACAGCTACCCTATATCTTTTGATTGGATCATTTAGTTCATTTACATTTAAGGTTATTATTCATATGTAGTTGTTTATTGCTATTTTATTCTTTAAAGCTGTATTCTTCTTTTGCTATATTCTTCTCCCCCTTTGAACTGTTCACGACAGGCCCCTTTGCATCTCTTGCAGGATTGGTTTGGTTTTAATGAATTCCTTGAGGCTTTTTTTTTGTCTGGGAAGATCTTTATTTCCCCTTCAATTTTAAATGTTAGCCTTGCTGGATAGAGTAGTCTTGGTTGTAGGTTCTTGTTCTGTATTACTTTGAATATATCTTGCCATTCCCTCTGGCCTCAAGTGTTTCTGTTGAAAAGTCGATGTCATCCCATGGGGCTCCTTTGTAGGCGATAGTCTTTTTTTCTCTAGCAGCTTTTAAAATTTTCTTTTTATCCCTTAGCTTTGGTATTTTAACTATGATGTGTCTTGGTGTAGATTTCTTTGGTTTTCTCTTTAATGGAGTTCTCTGTGCTTCTTGCACGTGCAAAATGTTTTCAAGCCTTTATTTAGGGAAGTTTTCAGCTATGATTTGATTGAACAAAGCTTATATCCCTTGTTCTTTCTCTTCATCTTCGGGAACCCCTATGATGAGGATGTTATTTCTCTCCATGGTGTCACAGAGCTTCCTTAGAGTTTCCTCTGATTTTTTGAATCTCTATTATTTTTTCTACTCTGCTTCTATGCCTTTGTTTATTTTTTCCTTTAACTTGCTCATTCAATCCTCAGCTTCATCCATCCTGCTTTTAATTCCTTCCATTGTGGTCTTCAGTTCTGATACTGTATTTGTCATTTCTGTCTAATTTTTTTTTTTATTATTTCAATTTCCTTTTTTATACTTGCTATCTCTTTATTTAGGTGTTCATAATGACTATCCATTGTTGCTCTAAGCTCTTTGAACATCCTAACTATCATTATTGTAAACTCTGCATCTGGAAGTTTGGTTATATCTGGTTCATTCAGGTATTTCTCTGGGGATTTCTCTTGATTCATTTGGGTTGCATTTCTCTGCCTGCCCATTTTGTCTGTGTATAAGAAGGGTGTTGCCACTGGAGTCCAATGGATGTTGCCTCTGTGTTCCCTAGGTGTGGTCTTTCTGCAGGCTCTCCACCCCCTCTGCCACTGCCTAGGGAGGTTGGGTATGGGCATTGCCGGCACCGGCCCACTGCCACTGTTGCTGTGATTTCCACCTCTTCTTCACAGGAGGGGCTGTGTTCTCATGTCTGGCTCTACAAGCATCAGCCAGTCTGGGCCTTCGCCTCTCCTCCACAGGTGGGGTTGCACACGACACTCAAGCCACAAGCCTTAGCACCAAGAGTAGGGGTGAGCACCTTTGCTCAGCTGTGGACCCCGCCTGTTATCAGGCTTCTGCCCAGCCCCCGCAGTCAGGGCCGGCTCGCCACGGTTTCTCGGGTGGGCTCTTGGCGTGCGCTCAGCTGTGAGCCTCTGCCTGTCTCCGGCTTTAACCCCGTCCCCGCGGTCAGTGCCTGCTCTTGCAGGATCGCAAACTGCGGTTTCTCTGGCCGGGTGGAGCTGCTGGTGTGCACTCATCTCCGAACCTCCACCTGTCCCTGGCTTTAGCCCCGACCCCGCAGTCAGTGCTGGCTCACACAGGGTCACAAACCTCGAAGGCCAGGTGATGGTGTGCACCCACAGGCCCTTTCTCTTTTGTTTTATGGTGTATCTCTTGTAGCAAATCTCTGCCCATTCCTGGCCTCCTGCTTTTCCCCTGCAGGTGGGCCTACTGGCGGGCCCACAGCTGCCAGACTGCTTTTGCACGTCTCCTCCACTCCTGCTGGGCTAGACCGAGCTCAGGCCAGCTGGGCCTCTACCCCCGCTGACAGAACCGCATTCCAGCATCCCGTGGCCACCGTCCCTCCAGCAAGCCCTCAGCAGTGTGGGTAGGGGCACTGCAGTTCAGACCCTAACACTCCATACTGTAGTCCTGGAAGCTCCCTCCATCTAAGCAGCTCTGCTCTAATGCCACGGGAGAGCTTATGTGGCTGGAGACTGTCTCCCTTTGCTGGTATTGCTAGTTTCAGGGGAAATATTCATTTTTGATTAGGGAAGTGACTCAGCCCAGGGGTTAGGGTGGCTGTCCCTCAGAGTGTTTCTCCCTGTGCTTTCAAGTCCACGCTCTTTACCAGCTGTTCCGGTCCTCTCCTCTGTCTCCATTCCCCGGAGCCCCGGGTGAGTGGTTGTGAGAGAGGTTTTCTGCACTGTCCCTTTAAGAATCCTAGGTCTGAGAAAACTGTCTCTTTCTCACAAACAGTATCCTCACTTGTTTCACAGCTCAATACTGTCCAAATTCCTCTTCTAGGCTCTGGGGCTTCAGGCTGGGGCTTTGTTCCTGGGACCCAGGTCTCTCTCTCTCTGCTAAACTCTCTTCCTGCCATGCGAGTTTCTCCAGGCTGCCATTTGCTCCAGGGAGCTGGGCAGCCCTTTCCACGTTTTCACTTTTCTTACCAGTCTCAATGTGGCTTCTTCAGTGTTCCTTGGTTGAAGAGTCCACTTAGTTTAGTTCAAAGTTGGTTTATCCAGATCATGGTTCTTAAAATCAAGTTATAATCCACTTTGGTTCCAGGAGTTGGAAGTTGGTATGTCCGCCTACTCCATCGCCATCTTGCTATCCAATGAGAAACTTGCGGGTCGCCGGGGTGGGCGAGCTGGCAAGCAGCGCGCATCCTGCCCCACTCGCACTACATGCTGCAGTTAGCCCCCAAGTAAAAGAATTTTTATCTAGTTCATCATTGCCTCATCACTGGGATTAGCACATGCTCCCTATATATTTGTTATATTATTAAATTAAAAAAATATGATATTTGGAGCAATTATAATCCATGGAAATGAACTCCTTAATAGCAAAAATAATGGAATCTAGAATCTATCATATCAAATAAATATGTTTAATATCCAGATAAAAATTCTACAATTTATTATTAAGTAAATGATTTAAGAACACATAATAAAAATAATAATAAAAATATGTAAAATTAGGCTAGCATGATGAGTTAAAACAAGTCAAATGAGATTTATTAATAATAAATGTAAAAACTTTTATTTATATTTGTAATGTAAAAAACAGATAGTAGGTGAAAGAAGATGACGGATCTTTGAGGATGGCAGGTAAAACATATTAGTGAAATTCAAACTTAACCACAAGTGAAATTCAAACTTAACCACAAATCACACTTGTAGTGTGAGGATAAAAGTGGAAGTTAGAAAAGAAGTTATACTATTAGAAACATATAATTCAGACAAAGAGAGAGATCAGGTCCATTCCAGTATTTATGAGCCCAACCGCTTGAGGTATATATTTTGAATATGATATTAGAAAACAGAAGCTTTTCTGGTGGGTAAAAAGGGCCTGGGAATTGTGATATAAGAAAATGTATTTGAAACTGTACTAGAAGACTAAGCTGGCAAGAAACATGAAAAGAAATATTGGAGAATTAATAACCTTTAAGTTGTTTTTCAAAAATAAAAAAATTTCTAATTTTATTATAGCTAAAAACTGCTTTTAAAATGTTAAGCAAATAAATAAAAATAGCAACAATAGAATTATAGAGAATGGGAGTCTCGTAATGAAAAAAGTTGCCATTTATTAAGGACTTATGTACCATGCACTACAAGCATAGTTTACAAGTATTATCTCATATCACTGTCACAAAATATTTTGGAAAAATAGATATTATTGTCCTCATCATATAATCGGCAAATCAAGGCACAAAATATTTAATAATTCTTCCCAAAGATCAGAGTAAGAAAATAGAAGAATTGAAATTAGAGTCCAAATCTGTTTCCAAGATAATAGGTTTGGGTTTAGTTTTTTTTTTTTTAGCTTATTTACATTTTTTAATATTTTATGTCATTGTACTGACTATAGATAACTATGAAAAAGAAAAATGTGTTTAAGCTAAAATAATAAACATTCTGAAAGTATTGAGTTATGGTGAAAGCTTGTCAGTGGAAGCAGAAAATGGTTTGCAAATGGACTAAGACTTTTTTTTAGGAAAATTGTATTTTTCTCCTAAAATTGTTATATTCATTCATCTCAATTTCACACAGTTTCTGTGGTGACTAAGAGAAATTTTTCATATCTAGACTAAAATAAATATAATCTTGTGTTCTTTCAGAAAATAGTTTCAACCTCAGAATACATGCCATTCTCAAGAACCCATGAGATAAGCCACCACAACTATTAAATTAACAATAAATATTTGTCTTAGTATTTTACAGTTTAAATTTTTTAAAAAAGTTTTCTCCATTTGATTCTCACAAAATTTTTCTTCATTTCACAGGTAATAAATTAGATAATCAAGAAATGAAGGTGACATATTTGATGCTAGAGAGGAAGCAAGTGACAGAAGGAGAGGACAGTCCAGTATTTCTGACTCCAGATGTTGACCCAAACTAGCAAAAGCAGGAGGTGCATATATACAAATACAAAATGCCATATATCATAAAAGTAGCATTGCTGGCAGGAAGTCATCAACAGTAGCATATCGATGCTGAGATTTTGAATCTAAAAGGTACTCCTCTATCCGTGCCCTTGTCCAGTTGAATATTCTCAAAATCCTATGTGACCACCATATGAGAATCTGTGTTATTTTCAAGGTCATCTTTATTTTACTTATTCTTTTATTTTACTTGTGATATATTCCAGCTAAAGAAATAGATATAGAGTCATGTTCCTAACTGAAAGAAATGGTGCACTGTCTTGGTTTTGTTACAGCTACACTGAGCTAATTTTTCAACAAGTTGGTGGTGACATGAATCCTTTATAGAAACATAGTTTAAAACTTTAACTGAGTAATTATGGTTTGATACAGCAAATACAATAAATGTCATTTCTTCTAACTAACATTCTCTAGAGGTTAAAATCTAGAGGTTACAAATCAAATCCTTAACAATATTAATATCATTTATTTCAACATTCCAAGAAAACTTTTTACCCTGATTAACAAATAGACTTAGGTAAAATCTCAAATTTATGAGGCCAAAATTTAAGATACACTTAAATTTAACTCACAGTTTAAGAGAACATGTGCACATTTGCTAACTGTTTTCTTAACTGTGTTTCAACAGAAAACATTGTCTAGCTTAGAGGTCATCCTCTCAAAAGGTCACCATTCTCTGAATGTTTTTTATATACCAATAATGAAGTTATACGTCCTAGTCATGGCCAATTTAAATACTATAGAATTGTCATTTTGTCTCTCCACATATAAAACTGGTCTTATGAATTTAAGTTTAAGATACTTCTGGGGAGGGGCTGAGCACAAATAGGAGACATGTACTTGAGAGTAAGAGAAATGCCTTATCAGATAATTTTTTAAGGCTTTAATATAAATGTATACATGCAAAATATGTGACTGTATAACTTCATATAATATTTAAGTATCTTATCCAGACTAGTCACACCATTATTTAGCCTGAATTTATGTACCCTGTGTTCTCATGCTTTTTTCATTTTATTCTCCACCATTGCCAAGAATATTATGTAAAAATTAACTTTGAGTAAAAAAAATAATATTTAAAAATTAAACAATTTGATTCAAAAAAGCAAAATCAAGATTCTCCTCTTTTGTTTTCCTAGTTATCTTTAAAATGTTTTTACTTTAATAAATGTTTAGTAATTGTTATTCAATGTTAATAAGGATAATAAGTTTGAAGTTCCTTGAAGTGGGAGACTTCATCCAAGCATAAAATCTTTATTGGATATGGCACAATAAAAATTGATGATTGAATTTTACTCTTTTGATAAAGTATCATTAAGCAGCATGCCACTTGGAAAATAGTGAACAAAATAAAGAAAGCCAGCATGCTCTCAGAAAGACTAGCAGACAAAATATGACACTAACAGAGCAAAACGCTTTTAGCCAAGCTAATAGTCCATAGAATGGTGGTAGGATGCAATTTGTATTTGGACTGTGAGGCCTAGATTTTCACAGATGCTGCTAAATGTCACATTTCCACCATGTTACAGTGCACAAGAGGGAAGCCCTTGGATAAAAGCAACAGCTGTGTCGCCATTGAAACTCGTCTTATGTAAATAGCATGTTGCAGGTTCATGAGGCATTAAAACAAATTTAGGGATAATGCCATTTGTTCAACTCAATAAGCAATAGGGATATTACAGGTCTCTGCCATTGACAAGAGAAACCCCAGTAAATCCTGAGACAGTTCATTCATATCTTTCAGACATTCAATTCTGCTTCAAATAAAAAAATTTTTCAGTGAAAAAATATATAGCCCCCAAAATGGGTTACTTGTTCTATGCAAAAATGAGAACAACCAAAATTAGAGTTAAAAATGGAATTCTATGAGGACACACCTAAACATAATTTCAAACAACAGGGCATAGCCAATGACTGGTGGGAAACTATAGCAACAGGCAGACAGAGCTGGCACATTGCTAATCTGAAATGGGATGGTTCTTGTAAATGGTGGTAGCTAAGCTGTAAGCAGAAGCAAGTCTATAAACATAAAACAAGCATACTTCCTCTCTTATAGAAGGGAATGCAACTATAGTAGTTACAATACTGTTATAGATGTCAATAAATAAGAATTACATGGAGCTTCATATACCTTTAGAAGCCATATATATATCAGGCCTACCTTATAATAAAATATTTTTGGTAATTCAGTAATTTATCCCTTTTGGATGTTATTTGAGAAAAATGATTCTACAAAAACAATAATAAATCATGCTAGAACAAAGCTTTAATTTTTTCCATTTGAGTTAAAATGGCAAAGAATTTTATTTGGTAATCTACATTTAAAAACTGAGGATGCACTGAAAATGCTGTAAGTGATAGCTTTTCAGATGGAACATGGAGATTCAAAATATTTAAATTAGTTTTTCATGTAAAAAATGGAACATATCATTTTCTCAATATAAATCCTGAGAACACAAGGAACGTATACATTTGCAGAAATGGAAACACTAGGAATCATTTTATGTTTCTGCAAAGGAAAATGCTTTCCTCTTTTTCCATGTCTACTAGGAAGTATTTTATCAATAGTATAATGTAAAAAGAACCTCTGAATACTAATGATATAAGATATTTTCTATATTTCCTTTTATTATTGCTGTCTTGAATATTTATAAGCTAGACTACACATTTTCCTGCATGAATTAGCTATAAATCTCAAGTCATATTTTAGCTAAGTAAATACATCTACAAGAAAAGACCTTTAATAAAAAAGGAAATGGGAATTTGAAGGAAAATTTGAAGTACAACTCTCTAGAAAGTATTTTATTTGAGACACTTTGCTCTGCTATTGTAAGACAAAATATTGTATTGAACATGAGTACTTTTACTAATTGCGATTAAAAGCAGTTGGGTCCATTATTATTTTCAACGAGGTAAGAGAAATTCTGTAAAAGCCTAAATATTGAATATAGGTATAATTTTGTTAGCTTAAGAAAATCAGTGCTTATAAAAGGGATTCTTAATAACTGATACTAATAAATAATTAGAAATATAGGTCTAAACTTGACAATATTAGGACATTTTAACTTCTTTCCTTTCACTGGCTCTTAAAAAGTAAATAAAATTAATAAAATATATGCAAAGAAACCTTTCTTAATGAAACAGAAGAGATCAGGACTTCAATGCACAAATTATATCAAAATACTGTCAAGTACTCTGAAATTCAAAATATAAAGGCACACAAAAATCTTATATGTAACTCCTTAGATACAAGGAGTAAGAGAGGGTTATTTTGTCCTTAACAGGTTCCTAAAATATATGTCTAGTGATTCTCCAATATACATAGAGATGGGAGGTCATAGAAGAAACATGGGAGTTGCCTCAGTTCAGCACATTATAAATGCAGGAGAAATTAAAACCGAAGGAAAGGAAATAATCATCATCAGCATTTTTCAATATGGAACAGGCTTTTACCGAAGGAGACTAACAAAATGAATTTCAACAAAGGAGAGAAGAAAATCAGTCATTATAACATAAAGACCCATGAGGTAAGGGGCTTTAGTACAATCATATCAACCAAATGAATATAAACAACCTAGGGAGACCGTGTCTTAAAGGGTAATGGATGTAAGAAATGTAGTGCTCCAGACAATACTGAACTAGAGCTGTGGCTGTTCCTAAATGTCCTTCTTCCACATCACCCCTACAGATTTATTCAGCAAGGGGCTGGCTTAAACCCCAGTATGATTTAAGGGAATAGCCACCATAGTATTTATGTATAGCTATGACCAAATTTAAGAGATGGAGAATGGGATAGCTGCTGTAAATAATAGGGTTTAGTTCCACCAGGATTTACAAAGGATAAAAATTTAACTCCTAAATTTGTTCACCTAAAAGCTAGAGTCTAGAGCATTTTGTTACCAGCTTTCCTAAACTATTGCTAGAGGATTGCCCCAGAGGTTAATTCTTGTTGAATTTTTGGACGGCTCTTTGGATGAAGTAACCAGTTCAGAAAATGCCGTGAGACAGAATGCTGACAGATGATACACTCTTGAAGTGGGGCAGTGACAACCAAGATGAGTCTGAGATTGCTTTGAACTGTCAACCAGAATTCAAACTTGAGTCAGAAGAAGGCTGAGGATATGGGATGCATTCATGAGAGACATCTGCTTCAACTACGTGGGTCAAAGCACAAACTTTAGAATGCTTTTATGTATAGTACAAGAGAAGGAAAATAAGAAAATTAAAGGAGCATGAATAAGAGGAAGATTAGAAAAGAAATAAATCAAAGCAACATTAGAGAAGCAAGAAAAAAAAATTTCAAAAGGAAGTCTGATCAAATGTTACATTTTACAAGGTGCTCAGGAAAGGTATGTTCTACAATTTCTGTTGAACTGAGTAAATGAGAAGATAATTGACTTTATAGAAGTTTTTTGAGAAAGTAGGCTAGAGAGTCACATTAGTCAGCATAAATACTTACTTTTCTTGTATTTTAAGCTAATTTTTTTTCTAAAAATTCTCTCATTTGAACACTTTTATGTTTCCATGAGAATTAAATGAAAAGGCTTTAGAACTATCTCTGGCATAATGTGGGCAGTATGGAACTGTTTATTATTATTATTATTATTATTATTAAAGATTATAAAGACATTGTAAACCATGTAATAAAAATTTATATAAAGACCAATTTGGCCTGACCAGGAGGTGGCGCAGTGGATAGAGCATCGGACTGGGATGCGGAAGACCCAAGTTCGAGACCCCAAACTCGCCAACTTGAGCATGGACCTATCTGGCCTGAGAAAAAATCTCACCAGCTTGGACCCAAGGTCACTGGCTCCAGCAAGGGGTGGCTTGGTCTGCTGAAGGCCCGCGGTCAAGGCACATGTGAGAAAGCAATCAATGAACAACTAAGGTGTTGCCACGGCAACGAAAAACTAATGATTGATGCTTCTCACCTCTCTCCGTTCCTGTCTGTCTGTCCCTATCTATCCCCCTCTCTGACTCTCTCTCTCTGTCCCTGTAAAAAAAAAAAAAAAAAAAAAAAATTAAATACCAATTTGAAGATTGTGAAGAAAATAGCAGGTTCTTCTCAAAACAGGAAAGGTAATTTCATAGTGATTTCAAGAGCTAGGAAGCCCAATATTAAAGGGAAAAAAAAAAAGATGATGGTGAGGGAAATGCAGATTCTAGGGACAGAGAAGTCAGGAAGGTGTAGAGGAGGCTCAGGGACTAAAACAAAGGTATGAGTAAAAACTGCTTATAGCCAGTTAAAGAACAGCTGTGCAATAAGTGAAGACATGGAGCTATAAGATTGTTTATAGAGAATTTTAAGGTAGGAAATATTAGAAGTAGAATAATTTTAAGAGCCACAGGTATAAGTATAGCTAGACTTGATATCTAAGTATGGTGAACATTTCAGAATTAATATGTTAATAACATTAAATTATACTTTAGAGTTTACAAGCCTCATATTTCTCAAAGTAATACATATATAACACATACTCTCATGCACATGTATGTAGACAGATAGCACTGGGGAACAAAATTGTTGTTGCGTCCACAAAAACACTTGTTCTTACCTAATTCAAGTGTGCTGATCTCAAATCTGACTTTAGTTTTTCTCTGTAAGCTACAGTTTTATTGCAATTCAAGATTTTAGGTTTTTATTTTATTGTAAAATTTTCAACATTTAGTTTAACATAATGAAGTATGAAGTATAATGTCTTCTTGGGCATCATCTTTGTGAAAATATAATAATTTATAAAATGCAGTAAATACACTAATACACTAAAAGATATGTTTGCATCAGAATTTGTCTACAGTTTCAAAATAGACCCTATTAAAACACTTATTTTTATCATGAAATTTGCGCAAAACATTTAAATTCTATTTAAGCAAAAATTTGCATTTGTAGCTCTTGCGTTTGTGTACTTGTTGAGGAAAATCTTGTTTGATGCTCCTGAAGTAGTCTGTCATCGTTTAGAGCTGTCAAGAAATAGCTGCCATTCTGTTGGACTGTATGTGGTAACACCTAGCTGGCTGAGAAGACAATTGATTTCATGTATCAAAAACAAAGTGTTTGTCTTCCGAAAAAAGTTTACAAAACTTTGTTCACGCTTCTTGAAATGATATACTTTAGTTGACTGGTGAAGTACATTCTTTTCTTGAAGCCTGAAGGCTAAGAACTCAGGTGCTTTCTTTGATAGGCCCAAATCTCTTTCTAAGTCATTCAGTTCGGGTTAGCTAAAATGCTGAGGGGTTAAGGACTGCTTGGAAACAGAAGAAGACCCTTCAGATTCTACAACCATTTTCTAATGCATCTTATCAAAATACACTTGATCACCATGTCCACTTTCTTCGTCCTTAGAAGAAATAAAACCATTGAAAACTGGATCCAGGAGTGTCTCAGAGTGTGGGATAGGTCGTATTGCTGAAGGAATATTAGGATATGTGATCATATGCCATTTGTTCTTGCTGATGCCCTTTGTATGGATCAGACAGAAATAACAGTCACTGCTATGGTTCTTAGGTTCATGCCAAACCATGCGAATACCAAAAGGCATTCCTTTGCATTTTCCTTTTGTCCGGTCACAAAGCATTTTCTCACAATTATGACACACAATATAAGAAGCCCAATTCTTGTCTTGTTCACCAAGAGGAACTTAAAAATTGACAATATATGCACGTGTCACAAATGATGAAATATTGTGCCTTTGATGTTGAAGTGTGTAACAGCCACATATATAACAGAAGGTGTCAAGACTATTCTTACATTTACACCTACTCGAAGAAGCCATGGTTCAATCTTAAAACAAAATAAGAGGGTGTTTTATCAGATAATTTTTTACATTTAAAAACAACTAAAATTATGTCAAAGTGATGTTTGTAAAACATTAACTGCTTTGTGCTTATGTTTAATCCAAGAGTCGTTGCCCTTTAAATCCAATTTAAAAACCAATGCATACCATTAACTGTAACAAAAAGAAATGAAAATTGCATAAAAACTAGAGCATGCAGCAAAAAACAGATTTCCAATTTGGAATCAGTGTGATGCAGAAATATATAGGAACAGTTCTAAATCCTCATGTATCAGAAAAGGAAAATAATTTTTCCCAGTGTAATCTCTCTTCCTCTCTATATGAATTTATGTATATCCCTATATAAGTAAATATGCAAAATTTACTATATACATGAGGATATTTATTTTCATAAATTAGTGGGAAGCTAAAATTTTGGAATAATAATAGATTTTTAATTTATTATTCTGCTAACAATTTCACTAAAATGATTGCTCCTTTAATCCTTTGTTCTAATAAATAACAGTAAAATATGACAGTGATTTACAGATAGCATTACTCTATTAAAAACTTTTTAACAAAATATTTTTATTTTCTCTTATAAAATAAAAATGTCTTTTAATGTACATAACTGATAGCCTTTAACTGACCCGTTTTAAGATTAACTTGTTAATTTTCTGTTCATTCTGTTTATATAAGTTGATGATTTTGATTCAATAGTTTTAAGATTTTCAGAAACTTCTCTCATTTCTCTTCTATGCACACACATTTGCTTCATACTTTCAAATAATAAATTGTCATATATCACAATCTACATTTTTTGAATCTTTACAGCAGTTATCTCCTCCATACCCTCTTAGTGTCTGTGTAAGAAATATAGGCTACTCTTTTTTTCCATCAGTAAGCAAATACTAGAATATTGAACATGTCTCAAATTTTACTACACAGAATATTTTTTAGACTATAAGCTTCGGTCACTTACTTTTTTCATTAGCACAGAACATTACACTCAAAGATACATTCACCTCAGTGTCTTCCAGTTTTCTCAAAAGATTATTTCAAAGTGTAATTGTTTTATACGAAAGAGTGAACTCTCATATGTTACCATGGTATTGACTGTGGCAAATCAAAATGAATATACTCATACTATCCAAGCAGGAATATAGAGAAAAGGCACATTATGATCCCATGTGGGTAACAATTCTGGAATGAATCTTCACTGTGGAAGATTAATTTCATATGATGAGTAGCTTCCTGTGAATTAATCTATGAATCAACTAGTTACTATCTTCTACTAATGTAAAGTATTTTATGAAAATATCTCTTCCATGAACTTTGAACATAAATTACCAAAATAAAAATTGGAAAGACATTTATTTTATTTCACTAGAAAAAGAACATGAATATTTCTTATTATTTAGGGAATGTTTTAACAGAATGTTTTAAAGCCACTTTTGAAAAATTATTAAATTTATTCCATTTGCCTTATCACACTAATAACAAAATAAGAAACTACTGATAGAAAATAAGTTTAGAGATGCAATAAAATGATCATTGTTTAGTTCTTTGTAGGAAGGAAGCTCAACAGTCACTTTCTAAATAAGACTGTAATTTGAATTCAGTGAAATTACTATTGGTAAGGGCCTCATCTAATTAAACACAAGTAAATGTATCTTAATTCATGTCCTCAACAGAAGCAATCCTTCTATATCACACAGCGAAGTGCAATGCTTTCTAAAGAATTTAAATAACTGAGAAAGGTGCTTAATCAAAAACAGCTAGTTATCTCAATTAACTTTCTGTTAAACATGAATGATGCTTTATTTCCAGTGTTTTGTGCTATAAATGGTGATAATTATTTTATTCTTTCATTTTTTGGTTAGCTAATACTGAATAACCACTTCATAAATAGAACTGCTCAAAAGTTTAGAAGAAAAAAAAAACTTCCTAGTAATCAAAGACCATACAATCTAACAGGAAGTAAAAAGCATATGCAAAAGTAACTGAACTACATTATAGTAAATAAACATTGATGATTATATTTCAAAAGGGAAAATATTACCTTAATTTTATGCCTTCCTTATCATCATCATCATCACTACTTCCTATATAATCACCAATCCCAGCCTTAGCAACAGGCAACTATTGATATACCTTCTTTCACAATAGATTCTTTCCTACAGTTTCATGTATATGGGTCTGAACAGTATGAAATCTTACATATTTTGCTTCTTACAGTCTCCACAAAAATTTTGAATTTAATAAGCCTATTCTATATATCAATATTCTTTTAGTTTTGAGTAACATGGCATTGTACAAATGTATCAAAACATTTTTTAGCCAATTATTTGTTGGTGAATATTTGGGTTTTGTCTAGTTTGGGGCTCTTATAAATAAAATTGTAATGAATACTCATACAATTTTTTATGTGAGCATGAGTTTTCATTTTCCTAAAGTAAAATTTGGAATTATGTGGAACATATGATCTCATCTTTATAAGAGATGTCTAGATGTTTTCAAAGATTTCAAAATGCTTTTATGGCTTTCCCATCAACTCATTTGAGAGTTCCAATGGTTCTCCTCCTCACCAACACTTGATATTTTTAATCATATTAATTTTAGTGATTTTAGTTAGCATGTAGTAATATCTCATTGTAGCTTTAATGGATTTCTATTACCCGAACGGTTCATACTTTTGAACAACTTTTCATGTACATACCTTCAATCCAGCTTGACCTGTTTTGGCACAGTGGATAAAATGTCAATCTGCAGTGCTGAGGTCACTGGTATTTTCAATCCATACATCTGAATGTCTGCTCAAAAACTTTGTCTCTATTTTAAAATATATGGTGACAGAAAATGGTTCAAATTTGGATGATGGGCACACACAATTACGTGCCATGGAAATGTACACTCAGAACCTGTGTGTTCCTACGTACCAATTTAAATTTAATTTCTAAATAAAAACTAAAAAACCAAAAAAATAAATTAGGATTTTCTTAAATATTATTGAGTTGTAAAAGATCTTTATATTTTCTAGATCATCTCCATAGACATTAATTTATGCTTATTCATCATATTTCTTCTTCCTGCAAAACTCCTTTAACATTTCTTATAATGTTAGTCGACTGGTAATCAATTCTTTCAGTGTTATATTTTTGGAAAAAGTGTTTTTTCTCCTTATTTTGAAAAGATATTGTCCCTGTACTACAATACTGTATTGATGATTATTTTTCTATATTGAAAATTATTTTTTCTTCCTGTACTTTAAAAGATGCCACTCTATTGTCTTTCTTCTGATACAAGATTTATTATATTTTAATATTTATCTGTATATAATGTGTCTTTTTCTGGATGTTTCAAAATGTCTTTATTTGTTATTTTCTATTGTTTGAATATAGTGTGTGTGTGTGTGTGTGTGTGTGTGTGTGTGTGTGTGTGTGTGTGTACTAATCCTTTTTGGAGTTCTCTGAGGTTAGATATGTAGTCTGGTGTCTTTCATTGTTTTGTATAACTCTTGGCCATTATTACTTTAACAATTGACCATTATCACTTCAACAATTGACCATTATCACTTCAAATATTTCTCCTCTACTTTTTCTCTCTTTTTCTTCTCTATTCTAATTTTATATGTATATATATATGTTAGATGACTTGATATTGTATTACAACTTTTGTATATTCTGTTTTATTTCTCTCTTTCTCTTCCCTTTGTGTTTCAGTTTAGGTCATTTCTATTGACCCTCTTGAAAGTTCGCTTTTTCTATACAAGTCTGTATCATATAAACTAATGGGCCTATTAAGGGCATTCTTCATTTCTCATACCATATTTTTTATAGCATTTCAAACTGACACTTTTTTGTAGCTTCCCTCACTTGACTTTACCCATCTTTTTTTGCATATAACTTTTCTACTGAAGCCTTTAACACAGTAAATAGTTATTTTATATTTTTTACTATTTTCCAATACCTGGATAATCCCTCAGTCTGATTTTGGTCAGATTATATTTTATTTTTAAAGAGGGTTTTTTATTTTTTTCATTTTATATGTCTTATATTTTTAGTTGAATTTTAGACTTTGTGTATATAATAACAGTCACAGAGGTAAATTATTTACTGATTTGGAAACAGGCATACTTCTTTTTACTCTTGGCTGTAAGTGTAAAGTATAAAGTCAATCTAGTTACATGCTGATATGTTTTTGGATTTTGTTTTTGCTATAGATACTTTCAGTGTACTTCCAGCTTCAGATTTCATTACCTGTACTTTGTAGTTACAGTAAAAATTTGGTTGCCAAAAATTTTGCTTAAATTCTTCCGATTCCATCTTCACAATTCATGGCTTATTTTTTATTTTAAGGATCTTGTTGCTCTCCAGGACCAGACAGCTGATGTGGTTTTATTATTGCTTGCAGCCTGGTGGCACAAAACAGGAGAAGTGCTCTGCTGTCCTGATCCATCTCAGTCTAAGCAGATGTTGTGTCCAATTGTCTTCATGTTTGGAATTTAAACATAGTATTGTCTATACTCCAGTTTTACAAAAATATTATTAGTCTTGGCTCAGGACTACTTTTTCTCAGCCACAATGAATCCTCACATGTGTTTTGAGGTCAGTAGTGCTTGCTACAGATCCATCTCCCAAAATATGAAGGCTTTTTGTTCTGTGAATAATAGGGATCCAAGTGAGGTTTCTTGACTTTCCCAAGGTGGCAAGCACTCTCTTTCACTAAGCTTATACATTTGAGGTGGTTTTAAGTGTTAGCCACACTATTCTTACCGTTTTTCATGAGCGTTCAGTGCAGATCTGTCTTGTAGAAAAGCCACAGAATTGCAATAGTAGGCAGCTAGGCAGACATAAGCAGATCAAGGGTTATAGGTACAGAAGGTCACCAGGGTGGCAAGCCCCACTGGGAAGACGAGGATCTCACCCCAGGATGACCTTCTCTCCCTTGGCATGTTGCTAAACATGCAGGTTTTACCCCTTTAGCAGGGAAATGAACAAAGGAGCCAGAGAATAGTCCCAGCAGGAGAAATGTATCTTTTGTCAACTGCACTAAAAACTGTTTTATGCTTTCTGCAGACATGAAGATGAATTGCAACACCACCACTAATGTATCTTGTGCCTTTGGTCACGTTAAATTACCTGCAGAATGGTTTCTAAGATGTAGAAAGACAGTTTGTTTATTCCTATGTTCCAGCAAACAGTTCTGGGGGACCACACTCTTTAGGAAGACTGATGGTGTTTCTGCCTCAGAAGTCCCTCACTCCCCCCACCCTCACACCACCGGGGTTCAAGGGGAACTCTCTTGCACAGGATTGTAACAGTGATTTTCCCCTTTTAGTCTTACCAAATATATTGCCAGTCATGATAACCTTCTGGCTGCCTAGTATTACTGATCTTAGAGCAGCATTTGTTTTGTAATTTGTTGTTACATACAATGTGCACCTTATGTGGATTTGCTATTAAGTATATTACTAATTGTCCTACGAGACTCTCCAATGCTAAGGTACATGCTCAATAGCAAATGATTACTTCCATATAAAGCTAATCTTATAGAAGTAGGAAAGTCAAAACTAACAGTGGAGAATAATAGGGGAACTCTTGAATTTAAACTTTTAGCTTTAGTTGTAGTCAACAGGCTTAGTGTTTAATATTTAAGTTTTAAATCTTAACTCATGGCTTATAAATTAACTCATGTAAATAGTTGTTTCAGGAGTCCTGCAAGCAGTTAACCATTTGTTTGTTCATAAGGCTGCAACACATAAACAAACAGTTAACCATATGTCAGCAAAGCTACAATCTATCAAAATACTGTCTGAAATGCCAAACCGGGATCCTGATTCAGGAGGCCTAAGAGCTACAAACTGTTTCCTTGTGTTTCAAACCTCTTACCTACTCCTTACCCACTCTTTACTTCTCCTTATAAAGAAATGCCAGCTTAGATGATCTGTTAAGACAGTTATTAGGGTACAACCCACTGTTTTCTCAGATTGCCAATCAACTGAATAAAGCACCCATATTCAGTTCTTCTCTCTATGTATTGACTTCGTAGTGACAGGCAGCAAGCGCTGATTTTTCTGGTTTCAGAATGAGTACAAAGCTCCCTTGGGTGTGCAACTCTCACATGAAGCCACACAGAGCCTTTAGCATTTATTAAGAGTGCTAGCTAAATTATTCTTTCCACCTGTATTGGAAGCTTTATTTTCTCCTGTGGCCTGCCCTACATAAGTCAGCACTCCCACTCCACTTCTACTTAAACAAACCTGGTTACAGACTGGCTAGTCTCCCTAGGATCTGACCTGTCTGACACTTTGAAGAAAGGCTATGACTTTTGTAGATTATCTGTCTTCTATATGCTAAGCAAAAACTGTAAGTCTTTCACTTTGACATACATTGTTATTTAGCCTTTTTTAAAGCACTGACTCTTGTTTGTTATTATCATCTCCATTGTATGCATAAGGAAACTGAGCTGTAGAGAATGTACATCATTTTCCAATATCATTTAGCCATTAAATTGCAAAAGCCAGTTCTCTGGACCTCAAGATCACTGTTTGGAGTTGGCCAAACTACAGGTCAGACATGTTACTGAAATGAAAGTAAATGCATATTCTACCATAACCCAGGGCATCACCAGGAGTGGTTTGTAAATCTGGAATTTCAAAAGTAAATGTGTCAGCTTTCCTCCCAGATTGTGTTGGTGATAATGAGAAAGTATACAGAGCAAAACAAGTCAGGCATACAGGAGTATATAGTGTGTAATTGCATTATATAAAGTTACAGGATAGGACAACTAAGCAACTAAGCTCTGGTAATATAAATCAGAGCATTAGTAAACTCTGAAAGAGGGCGGTGGCTGGAACTTGTCTGAAAATAGGCACAGTGAACTTTATTAGATGATAATAAACTCTGTTATATTAAGTTTGATGATTGTTAAATGATATAATTCTTTAAAACACATAGTACTGTACAAATAAAATAAAGACCATTATTAAATTAATGTAGCTATCACCCAAGTCAGATGATGCTCCACACACAAACACACAAAAATTCAATCTATGCTATTATAACTTTATAATATGGGTTTTAGTCTCAACCTTCCATTAGGACAGAGTATTATTGTTTATTTTTATCTTCTTTATTCAATGTTCACACAAAACCTGGCCCTTAAAAGTGACCTTACCTTCAAATATACTGATGTTAGTGCATTTGTAAATTCAAAAGTTCAAGACCACATTTAAAAAGCTTCTAACTAGAACACTCATTTAATAATCCAACAACCATCACCAGCACTAGTATTTTATAAGCCTTACATTTTCCCTATCTGCTCAAAGATGTACTTGTGCACAGAGATGCTGCCCAATGATGAGAATGACTAACATGGCTTGAACTTCAAAGATTCACACATTATATGACTCATGGATGGCTTGATAATTTAGCTCAAATTGAGCTTTCTCATCCCTGTTGCTACACACACTGGTCCTGGCTCCCTCCTGGTGTTATTTCCTAGTTATCATTTGCTCAAAATGTACTTCCTTTTGCCATTTGCTCTTGTTTCTGCCTGCCGGGCTTGTGACTAGCTCATGTCAGCAAAGCCAAGTGGATGTGAGCATTTGTTTTGTGTCAGAATATTGACTACTTTCCAAGACTTCATGATTTCAGGATTTCCCCAGCATTTGGTGCGGATTATAGTATTCAGAGCCACTGTCAAATTATTTTCAGAGGACTTTATGGCTTTATTGTTAAAGTAGGGTTTTATATCATAATTGGCATATACTCTTTTTAAAAAATGCAGGACTGAAAGAAAATAGCCAAGTAGTTGCCAATTTTCTCTCTAACAATTCCTTTTATATTTTATTGACTTTAAAAATCTGTCTTCTATTTTAAACATGCAGTATAATAAGAAAGAAAGGAAATTAAGGGGTGATTGTGACTATTAAGATCACAAAGTTTGGATTCACCTATGTTGGTCAGATAGCAGATCGCTGATGCCCACTGAAACTCCAAAGCAACCCTCTCTGGGTTTCATATTTGGTAATAGCACTCTAATTCTGAATCATCTTTCTCTGTCTTAAGTTTCTTGATTCCTATTTTTACCTCCTCATTAATCACAACTGTGTTGCAAATTTTAATGAGATAGTAAATCAAATGAAATGTCCCTTTCTGATTTGCCAATTTAGACTATTTGTTATTCCTAACAGCCTGGTTTTTGGAGCTGTACATATAACTTGACTTACTTATTAAATTAGAGAAAAAATACCTTAAGTCTCTGCAAGCAGAATGTATTTTCTCTTGATTTTTTAAAAGACATTATAATCAGATATGATAGAACTGAAATAGTAATGAGAAAACAGAAACAAAGAATTGCCCTAAAAGAAATACCCACACATTTGAAACCTGAGTTAAAGTTCCATTTCAGTCTCAGTTCCTGCTCTATGCAATGAATAATAACGGTGTACCCAGCACTCACTGGTCCACCTTCGTCTTTGATGGTGTGTAGTTCATAGGAGTGCTTCTGTAATATAATCAACACAGGAGTTTTAAAAAAATTTTATTCTAAAGCCAATATATTATATGTTTTTAAAAATCTAAGTCCCCTGTCTCTTTTTGGTTGAAACCTTGAGAAATATAGCCTCTTACAACATCACCCACACCCTTCCTAAGCTGTAAAGACAACAGTGACATGGTTGTCTTTAATAAAAAGGTACTAATTTTGACATGAACTGACTATCAAGTTCTATGCCAAACAGTTATTATCTCTGTGATCTGAAATAGGTACATATGTGTATCTTGAATCCTTCTTCATGGAATGAGAAAACCGTTTGCCTCACTGAGTTATTTGAAGGATAAGGTGGTATGAGATGTGTTCTTTATTTAGTTAATAGTACACAAAGATAAGGTTTGCTATAACAGAATTCCACTTATAAATAAAATTACCTCATAGCAATGATGTTTTAGCTATTTGTTTCTTATAAACAAAGAAATGTAATTGATAATAATATACAATACTTTATGATTATAGATTTTTCTTTCTAAGAATAAAAAACAAAAGCCTTCATTAATATTCAAATGCCTCTATGTTTTCTTACTTGTTAGGTTTTAAAGTTTTAAAAATATATATAGTGATAATCAAAATATTTAAAATTCTTAGCATTTTAATTGTTGACCAAGATCCCATGCAGTCCTAATGAGAGAATTTTATCTCCAGCTTTGCCTCACTCAGCAGTTAGCCATCAGTTCAGGGAATAGAGCTGACAGTAATTTAGGATGGTGTCACATCTCTGGTGCCACTTTTTGGAAAATTATAGGATTTTGTGTTCCATTTGTGTCAAATTTGGTGTTAAGAAACACAGAAATGCTAGTGTTGGTACCATAAAACCACTTTTCTGCTCTGTAACAATGAAAAAACATGCCATTTTTCTTAAAGGCATAGGTGTGGTGATGACAATTTGTCTACCTGAAAAGTTCAGAAAGTACAACAATACTGAAAATTATATATTTTCTTTCAGTTGATTTAAACTTCTTGAATACTTTTCTTTTGCTTAACCAGTGGTGTGATTTATTTAATAGTTACAGTAGATAAAATAAACTTTTTAAGTTACTATATCTAAGTATTTCTAATTAGATAGTTACAGCTACTAAAATACTCACATGGAGAGCAATCATTTTAAGAGCTATCATAGGAAGCAATTGTAAGATGCCTATATTTTGTGTAATTATATAGCTCATTCTTTGTCTTCCTCAAGAGAATTTTTTATGAGATAATAACTTCAGAAAGTGATATTAATATGTGTGATGCCAGAGCTATTACCAATCCTAATTTGCACCTTTTATGCTACTTTGAATACTTTATTTATGCTAAAATGTCAACTATGCATCTAAAAATGGCCCAAAAGAAACATTTGCCATCCATCTCTTTGGGTAGTATATCCCCATTTCATTCCTGACAATATAAAATGTTTTTAAATACAGATTTTCATACAGTTTGTGTTTATAGATGATTGAAGAAGATCAAAAATGACATAGATAACTGATCTCTATTTTCATAAATCTTTAACACAGAGGTACACTTATAAATGTGGTGGAAAGGTACTAATTGAAATCTATATTTTCAATGGGTATGTGGAAGGGTGACTAAGTCAAATAATGCAGTGATTAAAATGGGAATACAGAAAAGTTGTTCAATGCTCCCAAGTCAGAAGAATACTTGGATCTTCATATATTGGTCATATTCTCCCTGGTGTACTCTGTCCTAATGGAAGGTTGGGACTAAAACCCATATTATAAGAAGATGGTTTAAACTCTTTTGGTGTGCTATCAAGGTATATATAAGCAGACCAAGAGTGAGAAAATGTACTCTTCATAAGAATATAGTTCTGCAGCATCAATCTTTCAGTCTCTTTTCCTTCCAACTTTGTCACTAGAAAGTACCTGAACCAAGTTTTTCTTAAGCTCTAATAAATGATGGCTTCTTATCATGAAATTGCTGAGTCACTGAGACAGCTCAATGTCTTCAGTTACTTCAGAGAGAAAGGGCATAAGAGAGGAGGCAGAGCTGAAATTAAGAGCCAACATCACTTCCACTTAATATAGCAAAGGTAAGTGCCTTCCCATGGACCTTCGAATGGTTACATCATCTTAGATATTCTTGCCAAATTTCCAAGAGAGTCGTTTCCTGGGAAAGGAGCCTAAACTGCACAAGGCTGTGAAGTATATCACCTGCTGAAGGTGTAGAATCTGGGAGAAGGTTGCACTTTAAGTTGTTCTCCTGTGCCAGGAGGGCATATGGGGCTAGGATACAGTCCTGTGATGAACCAGCAAAGGCATTATCAGAAGATGGCCTTCTGACATACAAAATACAGAAAGAATAAAGAGCCAGTTGGTGTTAGGCAAATAAGTAATAACAACTAACCCCTTCTCAGCTCTGTCACCATCTTGGTGTGTGAGATCTAAGAATACTCATATTGTCCTGCCCAACCAAAAGAGCACTTAAATAAATGCCTTTGCATTCTCTCCTCTCTTCCCAAACTAAGAGGAAGAGTACCGGATGACCGTGGTCTGAAAGAGAGGACAATGGTTCTCTCTAAACCCACTGCTGGAGCCTCAGCCTCACATCACTGGGAATGTTCCCAATTCCTTTTTTGCCACGCAATTCAATTTATTGTTTTACAATTTATAATCTTAAAGGCCTTATAATGTAAAATATTTTAATTAGTTTGTTGGTATAATAGCTTTGTAAATTCAAAACAAGAGAGAGATCACATGTTGTAACCCAACAGGATGATGAAATATTCAGCTCTTTTTTTGTAGGTGAAATTCAGCAATTAATTTCCTCTATATTTACTGAAAATTTTCTAAACGGTATGGCAGTTCTCTATGTTTATTTGTTAATATGTAGGGTACCTTGATTTTCAGCGTTTCACAGTTATATTTAATTGTTTTCTGAGAGTCTCCTTTGGACTCCAATCCCTCCTGCTGGGCCACAGTATGTTCTTTTAGGAGCCTTGAGTGACTTCACAGCCATCCTTGTAACTTCCCTTTGTAAGCCACAGGGATGCTCTCATATTCATCACGCTTTAACTTCACCTCTTTCTCGTGCACTTTGAATCAAATGTGAAACTGAAGTATTTAATTGAACAAGACTAAGTTTTAAATATTAAAATAAGGCCTTTTTATAACTAAAATAACTAACATTTTATGATCTCAGACTACATTATCATTTAGGGACATGCCAAACACAAGAAAAGAACAGTTACAAAGAGCTCAACAGTAGCAGTTTTCAGAAAAATTAAATGCAATATTTTTTTCATTGAGTTGAGTTTACTAATTTAATCTGGTAACAAATTTTTCCTATTTCAGTTAAAAATTCAGAAAGCTTTTACAAAGGCAAAATTATCACTGTATTTTTGTGCATGACCTAGAAATTTTTTTTGCAATTTTTTCAAAACATTTACCTGCTCACAGGACATTTCGGGAGAGCCTCATTAATATAAAACTTTATATGCATATATGGAGAGATACAATAAAATGGTTGGTGTTTTAAGCCATGAAATATAGAGGTAGTTTGCAATGTAGCAATATTTTGGAATAATATTTCTTTTTTTTTTTTTCTGAATAATACAAGCCCTTTCTTCAGTTTAGGTGACTGTTGATATATCTGGTTCTTTAGTTCAAATTGAGCTAAAGTTGGAATGAGTAGCCATAACTTTCAGGACTATTCAGTATCTGGTATTGCTTTTAGTAGTAGTTAAGCTGGACTGTTAGGTTGCTGTTTGAAATATGTTTTGTTCACCTTACATTGCAATTCTGTCAAAGTTTTAGAATCTAGCACTGTGAGGATGTGTGGGACTCTGCAATGACTTTCTGCTCTCTGTCCCTCCTCTATGGCACTTTCTTGGTAAAATTTGAGTGTTTGTGTAAGGGAAGAATTTTTTTGACCATTTGATTCGGTGCTATTGCATTTGGGTTCTTCGTGATTTTATCCCTTTCATGCTTCCTCTAAGTCTCAGCTGATATGTGTTTTGGTTTTTTTCCTGCAAAGATTCTTTATGGCAGGATCACTTCTCAATTTACTTATCCCAGCCCAATATTCACTGCAGGTATGGAAGTCGTAGGTCTTGTTTCTTGTATAAGAAAGACGTGTTTTTCTCTGGAATTAAGTTCTTCAAGGTTTTCTTGTGTTTACTGCTTTTAACTACATTAAATAGTATTGTTTTTATTTGCTCATGTTTTTCTTATTATCATGACATGACTTTCACATCTTTCTATATTCTAATTGAAAGAAGTCTAAACATTTATAGTTAGGGCTATTGTAAGTCATTTTGTTTTAATTCCTCTTACAAAAATATCACTTTTGTATTATAATTTCTAATTAAATGATAATTTTGTACCTTCTTTAATTCCAGAAGTTGAAACACTTAATTTGATTTTATGTTTATTGTATTGGATAGAATCTTTAAATGGAACAAAACAAAGCAAATACATCTACAAATAAAATACCTTGATTGTAGTGATAAAACCGAAAGAGTTTCACCATAAAATATGATGTTGGCTCTTAGCTTATCATAGAAAATTTTCAATATATTAAAAAATAATTCTGCCACTTCTAATTTTAAGAGTAATTTACAATGAATAGTTATTAAAATTATACCATCATTTAAGATAAATATATTTTTCTTTTTATATTCATTTTTGTGATATATGAATAGATATATAAAGATAATACTATTCCTTGATTCCTGGGGTAAACACATCCTGAGTATTTTCTATTTCAGTCTTGAAATTTAGTCTAATGATGTTATATAGGAATTTATGTCTATGTTACTTCAAAATAGTTTTTTATAGCAAGAATGGGAAATGCTGTCATCTGTAAAGCCACATGTGTTCATGGCAGATATTATAATTGGTGAGAGAAAATGAGGCTACTGATTTATTATTTAGATACTTGTCAGCAGCTGCTCCTAATGAATCAGAGTTGGAATGAGACCGACAACTTGCTGTCATTATCCGTGCTTTTCGTTTTTTATGTTCTCAAGTCAATTTTAGCACCAGGTTGCATAACATTCTCTCTTTTTATGTTTCACCACAAATATCAAACCACCTAAATTTTCTGTTTCTAGAAAGTTTAAAATAATATAAGCTTAAAATGTCTGTCTGAGTGCCATTTTAGAATGTGAATCCTTAAGAACATTCTTAACATCTTCTATGCCTGTTGATTAATTCAGAATTTTAAAAATTCCTAGTACGGCCTGACCAGGCGGTGGCGCAGTGAATAGAGCAGTGGTTCTTAACCTGGGTTCTTTCGAACCCTCGGGGTTCGATGAGTCGGTCTCAGGGGTTCTGAGAAGCCTCTGCCGTGGAGGCCAGAATAAAGTAATACCATAATTTGTTGTGAGTTCACGCACTTTGTTGGTTTTGTTCTTTGAGCAAGATGATGTTCATGCACAGCTCATTTTGTGCACCAGTAAAAAAACATATACCTATGTCTTGAGTTTGGAAAAAAAAAATCATATTTTATTTATCACTAAAGAAGGGTTCAGTGAATGTGCATATGAAACTGCTGGGTTCGGTACCTCAATAAAGGTTAAGAACCACTGGAATAGAGCATCAGACTGGGATGTGGAAGGACCCAGGCTCGAGACCATGAGGTCGCCAGCTTGAGCACGGGTTCATCTGGTTTGCGCAAAAGCTTGCCCCAAAGTCGCTGGCTCCAGCAAGGGGTTGCTCGGTCTGCTGAAGGCCTGCGGTCAAGGCACATGTGAGAAAGCAATCAATGAACAACTAAGGTGTTGCAATGGCAACGAAAAACTGTTGATTAATGCTTCTCATATCTCTCCATTCCTGTCTGTCTGTCCCTATCTATCCCTCTCTCTGACTCTCTCTCTGTCCCTGTAAAAAAAAAAAAAAAAAAAAAATTCTAGTACATTTACTCTGAGTAAGCTTTATATCCTCAGAATATGGCATAAGTCATACTCTTTCACTTGATATAGAGACAATCAATGAGAGGTACTAATTTGTTAAGGTCATAAAAATTTACATTATAGTACTATATATTTTTACAGTTTTATGTTTATGCATTCTAATTCTGGCTAAATCTTGTTTAAATTTATTTCAAATATTTATATTTTGTATTTTTTTATATTTTGTATTTTTTAAAAATACTTTTCTTAGTTGTTTCATGTTACTGAATACGCTTTGTATTGTCAATATAAGTGGGATTTGACACCTATCCACTAGATCAAGTTTGTGCTATGTTGTATAATTTTTCTGAATTCTTATTAATTTTTGTCTATTTAATCTGCCATTTACACAGAAAGTATGTTAAAGTACCTAGTGTATGGGTAAATTAGCTTTTTTTCTCCGTAAGTCTATATTTTTCTATGTGTTTTAAATGATATGATGTTATGTTAACGAATCGTACATATTTCCATTTGTTATAACTTTCTGCTAAATTGAAACATTTGAAAAAAATTTTGATGCTCACTTTGAAATGAATAACATTTAAAGTCAATCATGTTTGGGGTTATTATAATCATACACATGTTTTTGTTTGTTTAATTATCCTGTTAATTTTTTAAAAATTTTGAATCTTTTAAATATTAATATTTTAGCATATTAATGCTTAACTATATATTTATTAAACATTATATAGCTGTTCTAAAAAATCTTTGCTTTCAGTTGGAACTCTTAGTCCTGTTAATAGTTTGTCTTATTGTCTCAAGCTTCTTATTTGGATCTCTCTTCCTCTTCTTGGTATATTTGGGATTAACTGAGTAGATAGATATTCATATTCTAGTTCTCCTCTTTCACTTATTTGAAAATGATACTCTACCACCCTATTTTTTAATGATCACATAAGCATTTACTTATTAATATCTTTATAATTATCTTAGAGTATTTTAATTTAAAAACACTGACACAAATTATATATCTTGTTTTTTGTTGTTATTTGTATCTTAGCTATAAGACATTATTATCATTGACTTAGTCAATGCTTACTTAATTTGGCAAGAAACATCAATCTTTTATTTATGTCACAGTACTTCTATCATGGATTATTTTTTTTTCTAGTTAAAGTACTCACTAGGTAAACGTAAGCTATTATCATGGAGAAAGACAGAGATTCCTACCTGAGCTCAATCATTCCATAAAACTGCGAGGGACAGTAAAATGTTTCTTTAAGCCACAAAATTTTTAGTGGGTTTATTATGCAGCAATAGATAACTAATATAAAATTAGACCATTCCCTGTTGGTGTTTATTTTGAGATGAGAAGAAGCAACTCATAGTTGCTTCACTTTAAATGTTTATTGATTGCTTCCCATATGTGCCTTGACCTGGAGGGGACCATGTGATACCTTGCTCAAGCCCGTGACCTTGGGCTCAAGCCAGAGACCTTGGTCTTCAAGCCAGCAACCTTGGGCTCAAACTGGTAACCTTGGAAACAAGCCAAATACCTTTGGGCTTTATCCAGTGACCTTGGGATCATATCAATAATCTTGTGCTCAAGCTGGAGACACTGCCATCAAGCTAAGGAGTCTGCACTCTAGCAGGTGGCCTTCAGATTTTAAAGCAGGGCCCTCAGGATTTCAGGATGATGCTCAATTCACTGGCCACCACTGGTCAGATTGTTTTGAAAACTGTATTACTAATGTAATTGATATTACTTTAAAGGTAAAACAAGATAAAAAGGTGTGACAGTTTTCCCCAACTGCAGGTTTCAGAGGGTTCACCCAAGTCTTGATTATTTGTTAGAAGGACTCACAGAACTCATGGTTACAGTGTATTACAGAAAAAAAAATAGACTAAAATCACCAAAGAAAAGAAATATATAGAAAGAGTCCAAGTAGATTCCAGATATGAAGCTTCCAGATATTTCTTCCCCATTAAGTCATAGATAGTGGTAATGCCTTTGGAAACTATGTGTGACATGAAGTACTACCAGTCAGGGAAGCCTACCTGAGTCTTGATGTTTGGAGTTTTTATGGGGTTTTATCACATATGTCTGTTTGATTGTCCAAGTGCTTTTCATCAGTTTTTAGCCCATTATGAGTTTGAGTTGATACCTCATGGAGCTCAAAGCCTCCGCCCTAAATCACATTGTTACTATCCAGCTGGTCTAAGGCCCCTGACCAACAGACACTCGTATTAGTCATAACATTCCAAGGATTAAGACACTATTTCCCAGAAGCCAAGGACAAAAGTAGAACCTCTTCTTGGGCAAGGTTAAAATATTTTTTGTACAAAGAATATTATATCTATAGCATTTTAGCACAATTTTTCAACATATTCCACTAAACTTCTGCCTTAAAGAAAAACAAATTATACCTGCATTGCAGTCTAACCATGAATTCACTGCTTTTCTTTCTCTTGCCTAATAGCAAGACTCAGTAATTTTCAAATATCTGAAGCTATGAACTGGCTCCTTAGGTATTGAATCTTAGGTATGAAGCAAGACTTATAAATCTTAGGTATCAGTAAGAGTATTGTGGTGCTTGCTGCTCATAGCTTTAAGAGAGTAGGACATTCTAAAGGCAGTAAAATGTCTAGTAAATAGTTATTATAATCAACTCTATGAGGAATCTTCTTTTAGGACTGCCAGATTTAGTGATTAAAACTACAATATTCTGCCTGACCAGGCGGCGGCACAGTAAATAGAGCATTGGGCTGGGACATGGAGGACCCAGGTTCAAGGCCCCGAGGTTGCCAGCTTGAGTGTGGGCTAATCTGGTTTAAGCAAGGCTCACCAGCTTCAGCACAAAGTTGATGGCTTGAGGAAGGGGCCACTCAGTCTGCTGTAGCCCTCCCCCCCAGTCCAGGCACTTATGAGAAAGCAATCAAGTAACAACTAAGGTGCCACAAAGAAGAATTGATGCCTCTCATCTTTCTCCCTTCTGTCAGTCTTTCCCTATCTGTCCCTCTTTCTGTCTCTGTCACAAAAACAAACAGATAGATAAATAAATAAATAAGAAAAGCAAGCCTGGCCAGATGGTGGTGAAGTGGATGGAGCGTCAGACTGGAATGTGGAGGACTCAGGTTCGAGGCCCTGAGATTACCAGCTTGACTGTGGGCTCATCTGGTTTGAGCAAGGCTCACCAGCTTGATTGGGCCCAAGGTTGATGGCTTGAACAAGCAATCACTAAGTCTGCTGTGACCCGCTAGTCAGGGCACATTTGGGAAGGCAGTCAATGTGCAACGAAGAATTGATGCTTCCCATCTCTCTTTCTTTTTGTCTGTTTCTATCTGTCTGTCTCTGACACAAAAAATAAATACATAAATCAAAATACAATATTCTCATTTAAATTTGAATTTCAGATAATAAATCAATAAGTTTTATAGGTATGTTCAAAATATGGCATAGTTATCTTAAAAACTATGTATTGTTTATGTAAAAATAAAATTTAAATGCATCTCTTACTATATATTTTATCTGGAAATCCTACTTCCAGTAATCTATTCACCCAATGATTATAAACTAAGAAAATATATGATTATTTATGTTATCTTATAAAAAAGTTTTTGAAAATATATAAAAATGCTAAATTAAATATATGCTTTTATGAAGTGTTATTATAGCAAATGTGAAAATAGTAAATAGCAGAATTCGTTATTTCTTCAAAGGTTTAGATCAACTCTTTAGTAAAGCTAATTCAATACTGGTTCACAGTTTTCTACTGGTTTTTAAATGGGTAAATAAATATTTTAAATTGCCATAGGTAATGAGTTCAAGAGTTGCTTTATTTTGAACATCTCACAACTGTTGTTATATTTCATGCTCTCCCCTAAAAGTACCTAAGCAAGCAAAGCATCAGAAGTGTTAAAGAGCAAAATTCAATATTAGGGTATTTATGACTAGGCTGAGTTGTATACAAAATGGAAAGTTTTTACAAGCAGAAAGAGGGTGAGACTAAAAAGTTATGAGTGGATTATTTTAAGCAAGGACACTTTCCCTTCAGGGAAGGCAAGGGGTCTTACCAGGCAAATTATCTCACTAGTATTGATCAGAAAAATTCAGGCTGATTGTTTTAAAATTCTATTCCATGGAGGAGCTGAAACAGCAATTAGGTTAATTATTAAGTTTTGGTTTGATGACATGGGTTAGTAAAAGTGACTCCATTTTGGTCTGTTTCTTGTTTTAATAGAAATTTACCTGAATTTAGTGCTTTAATATCAAACAATATTCAAGGCTATGTCTGTGAGCTAAACTCTAGCCACCCTATGTGTTTGGTTTAAAATAATGCAATATATCCACCCTATGTTCATTGCAGTGCAATTTACAGTAGCCAAGTTTTAGAGCAAACCAAGTGCCCATCAGTAGTTGAGTGGATAAAAAAAGCTGTGGTACATTTACACAGTGGAACACTATTCAGCCATAAAAAAGAAGACAATCTTACCCTTTGTGACAACATGGATGGACCTGAAGATTATTATTCTAAGTAAAATAAGTCAGTCATAGAAAGACAAGTACCATATAATTTTACATATATGTGTAATCTAATGAGCAAAATAAACTAAGAAACAAAATAGAAACAGACTTATAGATATAGAGAACAGACTGACATCTGTCAGAGGGGGCTGGGAGAGTTGGGGGCCTGTGTAGAAAAGGTAAAGGAATTAAGCAAAGAAAAAAAACCTTACAGCAGGGGTCCCCAAACTACAGCCCGCGGGCCGCATGCGGCCCCCTGAGGCCATTTATCCGGCCTCTGCTGCACTTCCGGAAGGTTCACCTCTTCCATTGGTTGTCAGTGAGAGGAGCACAGAATGCATCTGCACCCATACTTCCCATTAAAATACTGGTCAGTTTGTTGATTTAAATTTTGTTCTTTATTTTAAATATTGTATTTGTTCCCGTTTTTTTTTTTTTTTACTTTAAAATAAGATATGTGGAGTGTGCATAGGGATTTGTTCATAGTTTTTTTTATAGTCCGGCCCTCAAACGGTCTGAGGGACAGTGAACTGGCCCCCTGTGTAAAAAGTTTGGGGACCCCTGCCTTACAGACACAGACAATGGTAAGGAGATGGTGTAAGGAAAGGAAGGTGTGGGGAGGTAGAAGAGGGTATAGGAGAAATAGATGGTGATGAAGGGAGAATTGATTTGGGTTGATTAATACATTATGCAATAAACAAATGATGTATTATAGAAGTGCACACCTGAAACTTGTAAATTTTATTTAACCAATGTCATCCTAATAAATTTAATAATTTTAATTAAAATTAAATAATGCATTATTAACCCTATCTTGTATAATAACCTTATGCTGTGTTTGACAATCAAATAGTAAAAGTTCACAATGCTCAACTTCTTTTTTATTAGAATCAACAGACGGAAACCAGAAATAATTGTTACATGCCTTCTGATAGTAGCAATTAGTTTAAATCATAAGAAAATAGCTATAAACAAGATGAGTGTTTAAGCCTGAGTCATGAATTACAAATTTACAAATTTGTAATTCTTATGTTTCTTCATTGACTTGAACCTTAAAAACATGTCATTGATTAAGCAGGTCTTATATTGTGTACGATGATGAAAGAGAAACCTGAAAAGACTGAAATAACAAAAAATATAGTGATGTATTTATCTTAAGAACTATTGGTAGGGGAATCTACTTATTCACCAGTTTTTCTAACTGATTCTATTATTTGAACACTTCCATCATTCTTAGCTATAATATATTGCATGTTTTAAGAGATTTTGTGAAGGCAGAAAAACTCTTAAGAGGTTAGTTAGAGTGAACCATAAATTAGTCTATTTTTATCTCTGCAAAAATTATAGACACACAAAGTGCTTAAAATTTTTCTTCCTAAATACTTCTTATGAGAAATGTGGCTTTCCATTATTTTCTCCTTTTATACTTATGTCATTTACTCATTCATTCATTATTTCAAATATGGATTGAATTCTTAGTACAATACCACACAAAATGCTGACTCTTGTGGGATGGATAAGTAACAATAGCTTCTTTCAATGAACTTATAAATGTGCAAGAAAAATAGATGAAAAAATCAATTATGTAGCAAAATGTAAAAAGTGCTAAGAGCTTAGAAATGCATAGTGGAATAGAGGACAATGGTTTTTCCTAGACTTTGTGTGTTGGTAAAAGGATGTTAGAAAACACTTCCGCTAGAATTTCCATAAGCGAATTTATTATTGTGTATTCTTATTGGAAACTATTTTCCTAAATATATACCATGGAAAAGAATATGGGTCTGTAAACCCCAAGCATTAGATGGAATGAAGTGGAGGGAAAGGAAAAAAAACATATATATGTATGTGTGTGCGTGTGTATTAGAAATTCTACCCTAGGTTTCAAAATATATTGGTGTAGGGGAGGGGCACTTTAAGAGTAGGCTAAAATGTG
The DNA here is from genome assembly GCA_037038555.1 of Rhynchonycteris naso. Classification (NCBI taxonomy): domain Eukaryota; kingdom Metazoa; phylum Chordata; class Mammalia; order Chiroptera; family Emballonuridae; genus Rhynchonycteris; species Rhynchonycteris naso. Next base: position 24,831,223 of record CM073000.1, read on the forward strand.
GTCATGAGTGAAACAAGCTTGGCTTGTGAGTTCTCAACTATTTAGTCTGGAGATAAAACATTTATAAATTCATTATTTCTTAAATTCTCTCACTGGCTTATCCTCAGTAATATTTTCTCATTTATTTCTTTAAAGTTTAAAACAAAACAAAAGATAAAAAGTTTTGTCCCTAAAATCATCCAAATCTCTTACAAGTATTAATTCTAATTCTTGCAAACTCCTCTTCAAATTAACTAAAAAATATCAACTCAACTAACAAACTCAAAATATATACACGACTCCATGTTAAAGATCCATTCAGTGTTTTTAGAGTACAGCTTAGTCATCTTTATTTTATGCTGCTAATAAATTACAAGTTTAGGCTTTCTAGTTTAATATTATAAAGGAGAGACAGATGGAAACTAAACATGTTTATCTCTTTTAAAAAATCGGCCTCAGTCTTTACTATGATTTGAAGAGTAACAAAGACAGTGGGCAGATGGTTGAGCTCTTTCTAAGCTATGGTTATGGACAGTGTGGCCCTGGGGCAAGAGGCAGGAATTAATGTAAACTCCCACCTGTATGATCTCATGCAAACTGCACTTAAATAACAAGGTGGAATTAGAATAGCAGGAGAGATAGATCAGATAATTTGATATTATGTCTGCTTTTGAAATTCTGCTCAATTACTTGAATTCAGTTTTATGAGTTCTGGAAAGGATCTTAATATTACTGACCAAGAGTAGCCTCACATATTTTTCACATATCTATTTTTATACAATATATTTTATATCAAATATTTGAAAACAAACTATGTGTTTCTAATAAAAATATTCTTCAAAACTAAACTGATGTATATTTATATATACTAAAAACTACTTATAAAAATTCCACTTTATTTTATTTGTGGTTTGTTGCAACTACTCATTTTAGTAGATTAACAATTATCTAGTGTTTCATGCTATTTCTGTTTCTCTATTTCACGTGTTCATATTTTTTGTGTTTCTTTCTTTCTTCCTCCCTGTCTTCCTTCCTTCCTTCCTTCCTTCCTTCCTTCCTTCCTTCCTTCCTTCCTTCCTCTTCCTTCCTTCCTTCCTTCCTTCTTTCTTTCTTCTTTCTTTCCTTTCTTCCTTCCTTTCTTCTTTCTTTCCTTCCTTCCTTCTACTTTCCTTTCTTTCTCTTTCTCCTTCTTATAAAACACTCATGCACATGCACATACACACACACATACACACACACACACACACATTTACTTTATAATATTTGGATCTTGCAGCTAAATATATAACAAAATCACAAAGGAAACTAAATGAAGAAAAAAGAACACCATTCAATCCTCTATTCAAAGTAAACAAGTTCTGGAAATGGATGATGGCAAAGAATATATATTTTTTAATCATAGGTCTTTTTATCATAGCCAAATGCATTTTATGTGATATCATCATTAGCCAGGTCAACTTAAAATACAGAAGAATGGTAAAATTTTAAAATCGGATTAATTAATTCAAATGAATGTTTAAATAACTGTAGTTTATTTTCAAGTAAATTCATTATTTATTTGAAATTGACAAGTCTGTGATAACTACTCATTTAAGTAAAATGAGATATTAAATAATCTAGTTTAAAAAGTGTTTGGTAACCTTATCTTTCTTTAGAAGAAAATAAATCTCAAACACATGGGATCATTTCAAAATTAAAATATAGCAGGATATGATTCATGTGGAGGAGTACCTATGTTTATATATGTGAATGAATATATACATTTACATGTGCAAACATATATATTTCATTTATGAAAATTAGGGTGAATGGTTGCTTGTTTTATGTGAATTAAAGTGTCTTCAATTAAAGGAAACTTGTTATAAGAAAACTCAACGAAATAATTCTTAAACCATTATGAAGGTATATAATGGAAGTCCTGGATTGGAAATACCATTGCTTCAAGTAAGTGTTAGGAAGAAGAGCTTTGTAAGTAGGAGCACATGCTCATTTTCTTCTCTTTGCATACATGGATAATTGGATATTTTAGAATATGTCAAATGATTACTTTGGAGAAACCAGGAAATAATTTTTTTCAATAAAGATTTGTAGCAAATCAAAGTTCTGCTTAGTTCTTTTTCATAAAATATTCAGATCCCACCTTCAATTAGATCATGTCAGAATGTGCAATTTTGATTTACTGCTATATATATAATTGTAACTTATATAAGCAAATAAGAGAGCATTTAGGATAAGTAATTAATATAATATAGTTTCGATTTCCCCAAAGAGGAAGACAAAAATAAGGCAATGGCTCGAATAAATCAAAATAATTTAAATGCTCATTCATTTCTTATCATGTTATTTGTAAACTATTTATAGAAACACTTTCAAATATAAAATATTTAATGTTAAATATTAAATGAAGCAAAACACAAAGTAATTATGAATAATAGACAATTTGGGAAATTTCAAACTTATTTCTTATAGGTAGAATTAAGACAATTATGTGTATTTTTTCCCAAGTCTATTCTATTTTACTGAGTATTCATATTTTTTGGTAGTAAAAATATGACCCTGAAAGAAGTTTATGCACATTGTTTTTATTTTCTCATTTAACAAGCAGTTGTAGATATATTGACATGTTGAGATTTGAGCTTATTTTTCCTGTCTTAACATAAAGTTAGTAAGTATCTACACTCTTTTGTAACTGGCAGAAGAGCTTACAACTAAACAAAATTTAAGTTAAACTAATAAATAAAATTAATTTAAATACTTTGAAAACTTACCATCATGACTAACAAAAGAATTTGTGCCATACATGTATGTACAGGAGCAAAAATAATTTTTTTCTACCCTTCTAGGTTCTTAACTGGAACTCTCCCATAATAAAATACAGATTAACAGAAGAAACCACAACTATAATAGCATGTATACCTCCTGTATGCAACACAGAGACCCAGGAAAACTGCGTAACTCTCAGAAGTGACCCAAGCCACTACCTTAAATACCACATCTAGCTACAGACTAAAGAACAATGTTGGGAAGAAAAACAGACTTTGGAGGTTTACTAGGAAAAGCACAATAACAAGTAACAAAGGTATAATTGTTATGCAGATTTAAGTTATTGCCTTTCTATTAATAAAAGTTTCTAGAAATTTAGTCATTCTTCTTTACCTGGTACAGTTAGGGAGGCACCCTTACTAATGGAAATTCCCCTGATAGATCTAAATGTTTCTTACAAAAGAGTAACTTTTATTCAGTTACAGACCTTCTCATGTGTCTACAGTCTCTTAAAAATAATCAGTTCAAGGTATTCTTTATACAAAAGTGGTATAATTTTGAGTGAAATATTCTGCTCCCCTTCATCCTCAAAATTTTCTTTATATAAAAATGTATTTATCATCAAATGATTATCAATTCATTTAAATAACCTATTATTAGTAAAACTAAAAAATAAGAAATGTTAGAAAATCTCAATGTTTGAGATACTGACTTTTTTCTTTTAATTTCATGAGTGTATAATAAAGCTGAAACACATCTTCTAAGAATGGTAACCTAATACATTGGTATATATGTTTTTCACTTCTAAATTCTGAAACATATGCAACAGCAAAGAGCACATAAATTTAAAGAACAAAGATATGGCATTCCACTAGTAGGTCAGCTGCATCGGTCACAGACTGGGAATCTCCCTTCAACCCCTTCCCAGTATATGTTAGTATGAGGGAGGAAAAAATTTTCAGTGTTATTTCAACTGGCCTAATAGTTAAATCAACATGAGACAGATTAATAATAATAAAATAACCAGATGTATTTACATATGTACTTATAGAACCTCATAGACATGAGAATGTCAGAAACCTTCATATCTGGGAATCAAAGAATTTTTCCAAAATTCTTCTTCACGATACATAGAATGTATATATTTTAACTACCTGGTACCTTGTCTCAATGGCTCGGCTGTCAGGCAGTGGGCAAGAAATTTATCTCTACAGTTACGTTCCCCCTCCCCCACTGTACTCAGTTGTATATGGTCTTTTCTTTATACATTGTATGACACCTTTCTGGCGGAGTCTGTCCTATCTTTCTGTCATGAACTGTATCTTACTAGACACCATTTCACTACTAGAAAGTGAGTTGCACCTATTTTATTAGTATGATAAAGGGAGACAGAATAGTCTGGATTCTGTTACTAATTGCTTGTGTGAATTTATAAATTGGTTTTAGTTTCTGGTCCTCATTAAAGAATAAAAATGTTGAAGAAATTGCGTTCTGAAATTTGATTAAATGTAGATATTAAGCAACATTATTTGCTCAGTTCTATCTTTATCATACTGTAACAGGCTTCCCTTAGAAAGCAACTGAAATAACTGATCCCTTTAGCTTAACTAGAAAGAGCTAAGTCAGCAACTCCAGAGGGGAGACACGTAGTTACTGTGAGAGAGTTGAAGGAATCTGAGGCATATAATCTTAGTTTATATTTCCATTTGGCTTCATTGTACTTAAACCAAATTCTAAATTTCACTTCTATCAAGTCATTATTTGATGAGCCTAGTATTTTGGGATGAGAGTTTTCGGGTTTGAGTCAATAAGGCTCTTACAGCTACTTCCCAAGCCTTCAAACTTATTTCAGTTTTTATGACATTCTTCTTGTTACCTTGAAATAAGCTCTCTATAAATTTCTTTTTAACTATCAAATTGTTATAAAAAATAATGCCTTTTGTTTCTACACCTTTTTCCTGTTACTTGTCAGCTTACCTATTGTTATATCTGAGTATATCCTTCCCTCTCTTCAAAAATGAAGAAATATATATATTTGTCCCCTGCAAGACCTTCCCTTCCTTCCTTCATCTCTTCTTTTCTTTCTTTTTCACTTTTTTTCTTAATACAAGTTTTTATTCAATAAACACTGAATGGCTCAATTTTTCAGATATTTTAATTGGGCTCATAATACTGCAACCCACAAAAAACTTCATTATTTGATAAATGCATCACACACTTCAAAATTGTTTACTTGTACTTAAACTGTAGTGCTTTTTAATAATCTTTCCCTTTTCTACCATGAAAATGCCTGCACTTCTTCAAAACAAAATCTGTTAGTGCCTGCTCCTCAAAACTATATATTTATAGCTCTTCTCCAAAAAGTTAGGTACATTTTCCTAGCAGATAACTGTTTATACCTTGCTCATAATAGTAATTATGTAGTACTTTATAATAATTCTTATTGTTTAGACTAATTTATGATTAATTGAGACTGTTTTCAAAGTGGCAATGATAGCTAACAGCCTAAAATTTAAAACGGTGTTCTTTGGGTTACTTTCTTTAAAACTGGCAAATGTTCATAGTTTTTTATTAAAAAGAAAATCTTCCCAAATTATAGTTTTCAACAGGAGAAGTGCTTAAAACATCAATGCCAATCACAATCATATATTTGTGAAATTAAGAACATGTGTAGCAAGTCTGCAGAGCTGAGAATACTGGTATTCTCATAGAGCTGAAACTAGCAAAATCCCGAGGGGTAATTAATATATGTATATTTTTGCTCCCTTACACAGTAATATCAGAGAATAAGAGAAAGTATAGTTATATTATTGATTCATATCTATATGCACGCAAGACAATATGATATTAGTGACATGTTTCTGAAAGCTAACTTAAATATACTATATCTGATGATCTAGAACAGAGCTATATTTGATGGTCTGAAACTAAATAAAGTGGTAATATTCTGAAAGTGTAGGCTTCGATATTATTGATGACATTCAAGAACAACAGCTAAGAGTAAAATAAACCACATGGAACATACACTGTTGAAATCTTAGTGCAAAAGCAAAAAATGTTAAAAACTGCATATTTTTAAAAAAATTGATATGTCTTGTGAATGAAAAAATATAAATTCTGATTTAATGCTTAAAAGAGGTTTCTTGAAAATGAAGAGATAATTTTTATAAAAATCATATCATAATAGTAACAGTTCTATTCTATAAATATATATATGTTTATATATGTCTTACATGGTAGCAGAATACTTTTGGCATTTTATGTATATTTTTCTAGCATTCACAGTAACACTAATTAATAAAGTACATGTATATTTATTTTATTAAAAAATCTCAGAAAGCTAAATAGGTATCTCAAAATCACAAAACTAATTAGCAGAAAAAATAAAATCAAGTATAAGTCTAAATTCCATTATTTTTATTACCTAGATACTGTAACAGCCCTCCCTACTACCTCTTCCCCCCAAATACTTAGCTATCATATTTTGAGCAGCTTCTGTGTCATATTCAGTGCATCTGTTATCTTCATGACTTAAAACACAACTTCAGAGGCATTTTGCCTTCGTTTACAAATGAGAAAACTATACACCAGAGAGTTTAAATAACTTTGTCACATTTAGAAAGTTAATAAGAAACAGAGCTAGCTTTCTAACCCAGTTTTGTTTGAAAAGCATGTACTCTTTTTTCAAAAGTATGGACTTTCCTCAGTATCATATTTTGCATATCACAGTAAAGTTATTTACTTTTAGGTCATGGAAGCAAAGAAAATTCATATCCATAATGAAAAATAGTCACACACACACATTTGCATGTGTATTTCAGGAAGTTATATTAGGTTTGCTAATTTCAATATCTTTTTTCTGCTAAATTTTGATATTTTACATATTTAGGCACTTTTATCAATGCAAAGTCAAAACCATTTTACTTATTTTCTCTTATTTCTCTTTTCTCAAAATTCCATATTTATAGTGCTTATTTACTTCTTATTTAAGTATGTATTGATATACTTCTAATTTTCATATTTTTTCAAATAACTTAAAATATTATTTCATAAGTCTCATAAAAGTTGTATTTTACATTATTTACATGTTAAAATATCTAGTGTAAAAGTGGACAATATAAATTAATATACTGAAAACCATAAATGGTTAAATGGAAACACTAGGTATTCTTTATATCTGATATGTTTTACTTTTTTAGATATTTTGGAAATTATCTAAAATGAAGCACAAAGGGGAAAAAGTGAGGTAAGAAATAGGACAGAAAAACAAAAGTGTGGAAATTGTATTAGTCTAATATACAGTACATTCTCACTTAATATTGCCCATAGTTTCTTTTAATCTCTGACTGAGCAAATGACTTATAACAAAACCAATTTTACTATAGAATAATTAATATAAACAAGAGTTAAATTTCTTTGGCATATTTCTAATTACAAATACTTCTAAATAAAGACCTAAAACACTTTTAATATTGAACATTGAAATAAATGTGAGCTATAGATAGATTTAAGATGTCAATAGGCCCTGGCCGGTTGACTCAGCAGTAGAGCATTGGCCTGGCGTGTGGAAGTACAGGGTTTGATTCCTGGTCAGGGCACACAGGAGAAGTGCCCATCTGCTTCTCCACCCTTACTCCTCTCTTTCCTCTCTATCGCTTCCACTCCATCAGCCAAGGCTCCACTGGAGCGAAGTTGCCCTGGGCACTGAGGATGGCTCCATGGCCTCTGCCTCAGGCGTTAGAATGGCTCCGGTTGCAATGGAGCAATGGCCCAGATGGGCAGAGCATCGCCCCCTAGTGGGCATGCCTGGTGGATCTTGATCAGGTACATGCAGGAGACTGCCTCCTCCTCCTTCAAACTTCGGAAAAATTAAAAAAAAAAGAACATAAAGAAAGAAGTCTATAAAAATGAGATTAATATTTTCTAACTTGTGTATTCTCAGTTCAGGATTGTGGTTGGCTGGAGCTGACCCTGAAAGCTAAGGTGGAAACTAACTCTGGAAAGGATATCTTTCTATCACAGGGTTACTCACACACACCCTACACTCACTAAGACTGGGACTATGTAGTCACACCAACTCACATAACATACACATGGTTGAAATGTAAAAAACCAGAGAACCTCAGGAAGCCCACACAGATGTGGGAAGAATGTACAATATTCACACAGTCACCTCAGCTGTAAATCAGTTTTTTAGAAAAAGATGTTAAATGAAAGACCTTATTAAGAGACCTGCTGTATAAGCAACTAAAGTCTTAGATATGAGGTTGAAAATAGACAGAAGAAATATTTTGAAGGGATAACAGCCAAGAATCTCCAAATTACTGAATGAATACAATCCACAGTTCAGAGAAATTTAAGAAACTCTAAGCAGGATACATACCAAAATTAAAAATAAATAAATAATAAAAAAACAACAAATTACACCAGGAATTCTAAAGATAAAAAGAAAATCTAGAAATTAGAGAAAGATAAACAACAAATATAATTATGATATCATATCTTATCTATCTCAGTAGATAGAGCATCGCCCGGTGTATGGATGCCCCAGGTTCAATTCTGATTGGAGCACACATGAAAAACAATCATCTGCTTCTCTCCTCCTCCTTCCCTCTTCGCTTGCTTTCCCTCAGCCAGTGGCTCGATTAATTCAAATGTTGGCCCTGGACACAAAGGATAGCTCTGTTGGTCTGTCAGCATCAGGCACTAAAGATAGTTTGATTAATTTAAGCATTGACCTCAGACACAGTTTGCCAGGTGGATCCCTGTTGGGGCTCATGCTAGAGTCTGTTTTACTAGCTCCCTTTCTTTCACTAAAAAAAAAAAAAAAAAGAAACAGAATGGAAAAAGTAAATATAAGTATTCTGTTCTAAAGTACTTACATTGCCTGACCAGGCAGTTGCACAGTGGATAGAGCATCGGATTGGGATGCTGAAGACCCAGGTTCGAGACCCTGAGGTTGCCAGCTTGAGCGTGGGCCCGTCTGGCATGAGCAAAAAGCTTGCCAGCTTGGACCCAAGGTCGCTGGCTCAAGCAAGGGGTACTCGCTCTGCTGAAGGCCCATGGTCAAGGCACATATAAGAAAGCAATCAATGAAAAACTAAGGTGTTGCAACGAAAAACTGATGATGGATGCTTTTCATCTCTCTCCGTTCTTGTCTATCTGTCCCTATCTATCCTTCTCTCTGACTCTCCTAAGGTCCCTGTAAAAAAAAAAAAAAAAAATTAAAAGAATAAATAAATAAATAAAGTACTTGCATTGTATATAAAGAGGTAAAAAATTGCTTGAAAGGTTATAATAAATTTTTAGATACAGTGGTAGCTTGAGATACAAGTTTAATTCATCCTGTAACTGAGCTTGTAAGTCAGTAAACTTGTATATCAAACAAATTTCTCCCATTTAAAATAACTGAATTAGATTTAATCCAATCCAGCCCTGTGAAACATCCCCAAACCATCCAAAATTATGAAAGACATGTTTTTAATTAAGGAACACACATGTATACTCTACCAATGCATAACAAAATATATGAAATAAAAGAAAAAGTGTTATTTAGTACTATATTCTTACCTTGGAGACAGACGAGCACGGCTAATGAAGGTGAATGGCGGAGGAGGAGGGAGGGAGGAAGGGATGTAGGCACTGTAGACACGTAAACTAAAACTGCACTTTCTTAACACTAAATGTAAACTACAACTGCATTTTCTTTACTTTAAACAAAACTAAAACTGCATTTTCTCTACTTAAAATGAAACCACAGAAACTTAATTGTAAAAAAATGCACTTTCTTAACTTTAAACTTAACCTAAGCTTAACATATGTATTTTTCATTTAATCGTCACCTGTTATTGCCTTTTTGGCTGCACTTTCGGCACTTACACTTGCAGGACTTTTGAATAAAAATCTATCCAAAGAGGTTTGCTTTTGCCTGCCTTTTAAAATGTTACGGAAATGTGACAAACAAGTGTCATTAAAAAGCGCTGAAGCAAGACCAGTTGAAACTTTTTCTGGGTGTTTCTTTTCAATGAAACTTGAAAGCTTCTCCCACATTGCCAGCATGTCTTTAATTTCACTTGTAGAAATCACTTCCTCTGACTGTACCTCCTCCTCACTACTAATCTCTTGCAGACGCTCCGTATGTTGCATCATCTGTAGCTCCTTCAACTCCTCAGTTGAGAGTTCCTCCTCATGTTACTTGACAAGCTTGTTTATGTCACCCTCATCTACCTCCAGACCCATCGACTTTCCGAGGGACACAATATCCTCCAACACTTCTACCTTGGTCTCTGTCTCTGGTTCAAATCCTTCAAAGTTCTTGTCTGCAACAACATCTGGTCATAACTTTTTTCATGCCGAGTTCAAGGTTATTCTTGTAAACTCTTGCCATGCTAAGTCAATAATGTGTAAGCATATCACTATGTAGTGATCTTTCCAAAACTCTCAAAAGGTTAGATTTTTATTCTCAGTCACCTCAAAGCAGAAGCAGAACAAGTGCTTTGTTTAAAGGTTTTTAAAGTTGGAAATGACCTGCTGACCCATAGGTTGAAAGATTGAAGCTATGTTGGGTGGGAGGTAGAGGACTTTCATGAATTTGAACTCATTGAGAATGTCATCTTCAAGATCAGGTGTGTGAGTTGGAGCATTTTCAAGGATTAGTAATGCTTTCATGGGGAGTTTATTTTCTTGAAGATATTTCTTCACTGCAGGACCAAAGACGAGATTTACTCATTCAATAAAAAACTGTCACATAACCCATGCCCTAGCAATGGCATGCTACATAACCTGCAGTTTTTCTTTAAAAATCTTGTAAGTCTTAAAGGCTTGAGGATTTTCAGAATGATACATTAGCAGTGGCTTTACTTTACAGTCACCGCTAGCATTTGCACACAATGCAAGGGTCAGACAGTCCTTCATGGGTTTATGGCCTGGCAGCTTCTTCTCCTCTGCAGTAATGAAAGTCCTCCAGAACATTTTTTTCCAAAACAATCCTGTTTCATCACAGTTGAACACTTGTTAATGGATGTAGCCTTCCTTTGTGATAAGTGCAGCAAAATGTGCGATGTATTCCTCAACTGCCTTAACATCAGCACTCACAGCTTCACCATGCCTCACACCGAGTGGATGCCAGGTCTCTTCTTGAAATTTTCAAGCCAGTTGTGACTTGCCTTAAACATATCTTCTGCTGCCTCTTTTGAGGTTGATGGTTCTTTCTTCTTCAAGTCGCTGTAAATAATACGTGCCTTTTCACATATTACAGTCTCTGTCACTGTATCTCCTACAAGCTCTTTCAATTTCATCCATACCAGCAGAAGCTTCTCTATTTTATCATAAATATTTGTCCTTAATTGGGACAGAATTGTAGTTCCTTTCACTGGATTTGTGCTTTTGATGGCATCCTTTTGTTTAAGGATGGTACAAATTGTAGATGTATTGCAGTTGTACAGCCTTGCCAGTTCAAACACTCGTATACCATGCTCAAGTTTTTCTATTATTTCTTGCTTTACTTCTATTGACATCATTCTCTTCTTCTTTCTCTCACCACTGTCCTTTACACTCACTTTCTTGAGCCCCATGAAAACACACACAAAAGAGTTAGTAAAAAATGCAAAAATGATGCAAGAACGAGTACAGCACATGAGGTTCAACTTGATTCTGCGTGGAACACGTGAGAAAGAACAAGATGCTGGTATTGTGCTGCCGATACTGGACCTGTGTGCCAACACGCCAACTAGCAGCAGCTTTCCAAATCACGACTTGTACCTCGGAATTTTGTTCAGATCTCGAACAAAAATACGGATCAAGTCGCAGCTTGTATCTTAAAAAAAAAATGTTGGTCTGCTTGTATCTCAAGGTACCACTGTATATGTTTTGAACCCTAGAATAACCACTAAAAATATCGAAAAAGTATTACCAGTACCAAATATTTAAGAATTAAATGAAATCATTATACACAAAAATCAGTCAATTAAAAAGGAGGAATAAAAAGAGGAAACTTAGAAAAAAATAATTGGACAAATAAAAAATATATGACACTATTTTGATAGTTTTATTAAATATTAACACTAAACAGACTGAATTGAAAATACAAATATTCAAATTTAATAATCAAATTCTAACTATTTTCTATCTATAGATATTGGACTTTCAATATACAAGTATAGCTATATTAAAAGTAGCATCAGGGATACTGGAACACACCACAGTCTTCCATTCAGTGGCTACTAACCCATTATTGTCCAATCACACTGAAAAATAGGCAACAAGAAATCTGGGTTTATCTGGTAAACTGACTTTAAAAATTTATTTTTAAAATTTCTACAAGAAATTGCAAATTCTTGTAAGAAATATATTCTCTTGTAAAATAAATCAGAAGAGTTCTCTACCTGGAGACATCAAGTACAGAGAAACAAAAATACAGATCAGAAATAAAACAGACATGTAAACAAATGCATTAACTGTGAGATTCACAAAGCTCTTCCCTTGGTCTTCTGTAACACAGACAATGGGGAAAAATTACTATTTAACTCTAACTTATTTCACCAAAAATAGTTTCCCTTCTGTAAGAGAAGAACATGTTTCAGAGAAAAAATATTTTCCTCAGAAAAGAGATTTAATTATTTTGTAGCTTAGATACACTAAGATGTTTATCAATCATGAACCCCTTTCTATATTTATTCATATGGTATAAAGAGAAACACTACTCAGATTTTTAGTACATCCCTCTGTAATGAAAACAGGAAATCAGGGGTCACCAGAAGGCTTGAAAATATCCTCCAACACAGAATAAATAAAAGCCAACAGTAATACACACACAAAAAAAACTTAAAAAATAAAAATCCAAAGATTAGAGCTGAAGAAAATATCTATGACACTGTTATGAATATTTTTAGTGAAATACTTAACAATAAAACACTACTATAAAATGAAAATAACACTGGGGAAGAAAATTTTTGTTGCATCCACGAAAACACTTGTTCTTACTTAATTCAAGTGTGCTTATCTCTGTAAGTTTTTTTCTGTAAGCTACAGGTTTTTTTTTCAATTCAAGATTATATGTTTTCATCGTATGGTAAAATTTTTAACATTTAGTTTAACATAATAAACTAGAATGTCTTCTTGAGGGACATCTTTGTGAAAATATAATAATTTACATAATGCAGTAAATACATTAATACACTAAAAGATATAATTGCATCAGAATTTGACTACAATTTTGAAATAGAACATATTAAAACACTTATTTTAATCATAAAATTTGTGCAAAATTTATTTAAATTCTATTCAGGCAAAAATTTGCATTCGTAGCTCTTGTGTTTGTGTAATTGTTGAGGACAATCTCGTTTGATGCTCCAGCAGTAGTCTGCTCATCACTAACAGCTCCAAAATTTTTGAAAAACTTATCAAGGTGACTGTTCAGGAAGTAAATCCAAATGCTCATGTTACATCCAATGTCACAGAAAGCCAACAGCATTCTTTGAACCAGAAGTTCATAGTTTTCTGCTTTTTTGTTGCCAAGGAAGTTCTCTGTAACTGCCACAAAAGACTGCCATGCTGCTTTCACCTCCTTATTCAACTTCCCGGCAAATGCTTCATCACGTATGAGGGTTCAAATTGGAGGTCCATTGAATACACCTGCTTTATCTTCTGGAAAGACAAGGTGGGAAAAGCAGAAATAATATGTTGAAAGCATTCACTTTCTCTATTCAAAGCCTGAACAAACTGCTTCATTAAGCCTAGTTTGATGTAAAGTGGGGGAAAATGATCCTGTCTTGATTAACTACAGTCTCATTCAAAATATTTTGCATCCCTACTTCCAGAGCTTCATGTTTTGGCCACTTCTTCTGTGTCCAGTGTTTCTCCTCAGCTCGGCTGACCCACAAACACAGAAAGCAAGGATACTTCGTAAAACCTCTCTGTTGTCCTAGCAGGAAATTTACCATTTGAAGTCCACACAAATGGTCCAGTTATGCTCCTCATACTTCAGTAAGTCAAGGACAATTTTTATGTCATTATAATCTTCTCACAGATGAGTTGAATAACCAGTTGGAACTGCTGCATTAACATTACCGTTGAGTAGGAGAACACATTTCAGACTCAGTTTAGAGCTGTGAAGAAATAGCCAAGTGTAAGTGGTAACACCTAGCTGGCTGAGAAGACTACTGATATCATGACAGTAAACTAAGTGTCTTTAAAGAAAATATCCATAAAAACTTGTTCACGCTTCCAGAAATGAGATAATTTAGATGACTGGTGAAGTATATTTTTTTCTTGAAGCCTGGAGGTTAATAACTCAGCTGCTTTCTTTGATAGGCCCAAATCTCTTACTAAGTCATTCAATTAGGGTTGGCTAAACTGCTGAGGGGTTAATGACTGCTTGGCATCAGAAGACCATTCAGATTCTACAACCATTTCCTCATGCATCTGATCAAAATACACTTGATCACCATGTTCACTTTCTTCATCCTTAGAAGAAATAAAACCGTTGAAAACTGGAACTGGGAGTGTCTCAGAGTGTGGGATAGGTCGTATTGCTGAAGGATTATTAGGATATGCGATCATATGCTGGGTTTTTTTTTTGTTGTTTTTGATGCCCTTTGTATGGATCAGACAGAAATAATAGTCACTGCTGTGGTACTTAGGTTCACGCCATACCATGGGAATACCACAAGGCATTCCTTTGTGTTTTTCTTTTGTCAAGTCACGAATCATTTCCTCACAATTATGACATACAATATGAGAGCCAAATTCTTGTCTTGATTGCCAAGGGAAACTTGGAAATAGGCAATCTATGCACGTGTCATAAATGATGAAATATTGCGCCTTTGACATTGAAGTTTGAAGCAACCACATATATAACAGAAGTGTCAGGACTATTCTTATATTTATGCCTACTCGAAGAAGCCATGATTCAATCTTAAAACAGAATAAGAGGGTGTTTTTATCAGATAATAATTTTTTACATTTAAAAACAACTACAATTATGTCAAAGTGATGTTTTTAAAACATTAATTGCCTTGTGGTTATGTTCAATACAAGATTCATTGCCCTTTAACTCCAATTTTAAAGCCAATGCATGCCATTAACTGTAACAAAAAGAAATTAAAATTGCATAAGAACTAGAGCATGCACCAAAGAACAAATTTTAGATTTGGAATCAGCGATGTGTGTGTGTGTGTGTGTGTGTGTGTGTGTGTGTGTGTGTGTGTGTGTGTATAAACTGTTCTAAAACTTCATGCAACAGAAAATGAAAATAAATTGTTCCCCAGTTTAATAAGAGGTCATAGATGCAATCTCAAAAGTTATTTTTGAGATATTAAAAATTAAATGTTCAATAGTAAAGACAAATTCCAGAATATCTTCCCAACAGTAGTGCCAAAATGAAGAGTCTTTAGTATAAAATAAAAATAATTAAAATAAAGGATAAATAAAATAAGGTTTAATATAAAATAGTTGTTATAAGAAAAGACAAATAAGAAGATGGTGGAAGAAAATATCAAAAAATAAGAAATTATATAAGATCATTTTTAAGAACTGAAAGTAATCATAAAATGTACAAAGTTGCCTGACCTGTTGTTGCAAAAGGATAAAGCCTCGACCTAGAATGCTGAGGTCAGCAGTTCAAAACCCCAGACTTGCCCGGTAAAGGCACATATACAAAAAAGGAGCTACTACAAATTGATGTTCCTGCTTCTAATACCCTCTTTCTAAAATCTATAAATAAAATCCTTTTAAAGATGTACAAAGTTATATTAAAAAACATCCATATCAAATGTACATCATCTTGAAATTTTAAAATATCAGCATTAAAATAATCCAAAAATTGCCTGACCTGTGGTGGCGCAGTGGATAAATCGTCGACCTGGGAACACTGATTCGCCAGTTCAAAACCCTGCACTGGTCTGGTCAAAGTACATATGGAAGTTGATGCTTCCAGCTCCTCCCCCCTTTCTCTCTTTCTCTCTCTCTCTCTCTCTCTCTCTCTCTCTCTCTCTCTCTCACTCTGTGTCTCCTCTCTATAATGAATAAAAGAAAAATAAAACCAAAAATTGTTCAACAGGAAAGATTTAAGGTCGTGATAACAAATGAGAATAAGAATGGTACCTACATTGTCAGCAATTATTTCAGGTGAAAAATTAGGATATGCCTTCATAATTCTGAAAGACTATTACTTCCCATCTAGAAACCTATAGCCTGTCAGAGCATTATTTAAATATGCCTGTAAAATTAATACATTTTTTTTAGATTCAAGGGCCATAAAAATATGCCTTTTATCTATCATTTATTAGAAACAGAGAAAACTATATAAATAGTAAACAAAGCAAAACCAAACAATAATTAAAAAGGAAAAAAAACAATTTTGTTATACTGTTCAATTCAATAGTGAAAGATACACACACAATAAAAATAAAATAAATACTGATAATTAAGAAATATATAACCATATTTGAAGTATTGAGAAGTAGGATAGAGAATATAAGGTAGCAAAGGGTAGTAAAGAAATTTTCTGTAATTACTGAATAAAGTAACCAGATTCTAGCTAAATTTGATTTAAAAAATATTAAAATCACATTATTTAGACAGAAAATTTTAGTACCATTTATTTTTAAAGTATTTGTATAATTCTGATGCGAATGAAAAATAATTAAAAACAAAATAGTGAGGAAATTAGTACCTTTGTGCATTGTATTGATCTTGTCAACTATCAGAATTTTTGAAAGGTGATTTGTCAGTAAGCCATTTTTTACATTGGAAGAGATCTTCCTTAATGAACAATAGGGAAGACTAGATTGAAGAAACCCTTGCTAGAGTGATTGTCAGCCCTGGGTATGGAGGATAGCATGGTTGGTCTGAGCATTTGATCAGGTGCTAAGGATAGCTCAGTTGATATGAGTATCGGCCCTAATGGGGGTTGCCAGGTGGATCCCATTTGGGGTGCATGTGGGAAACTATTTCCCCTCCTCACACTTATAAAAGAAAGAGAAAGAGAGAGAGATAATATTCCAGTAGAAGGGTGTGGATAAAAATGTAAGTAATGCAAGAATGGCAGAATCTTCCTTTATCATTGTTGAAGCTTGGTAATGGAAAGGGTGATGTGTACTATTTTTCACTTTAGTGTTTATGTAATTTTTAAATAATAAAAATATTTTATTAAATTAAGTAATAAAAAATAAATAATAAACCCCCATGATGCGAATATTGTTTTTCTTCATGTAGTCACAGAGCTCCCTTAGAATTTCCTCATATTTTTTGAGTCTCTTTTCCTTTTTCTTCTCTGCTTCTGCGTCTTTGTTTACTGTGTCCTCTAAGTCGCTGATTTGATCCTCAGCGTCATTCATCCTGCTTTTAATTCCTTCCATTGTGGTCTTCAGTTCTGATACTGTATTTGTCATTTCTGTCTGATTCTTTTTTATTATTTCAATTTAGTTTTTTATACTTGTTATCTCTTTATTTAGGTGTTCATAATGACTATCCATTGTTGCTCTAATTTCTTTGAACATCCTAACTATCATTATTCTAAATTCTGCTTCTGGTAATTTGGTTATATCTGGTTCATTCTGGTCCTTCTCTGGGGATTTCTCTTGATTTATTTGGTTTGCATTCCTCTACCTGCCCATTTTGTCTGTGTATAAGCAAATTGTGGCCACTGGAGTCCAGTAGGTGTTGCCTTTGTGTTCTCTAGGTGTGGTCTGTCTGCAGGCCCGCCACCCCCTCTGCCACTGCCTAGGGCGGTTGGGTATGAGCGTTGCCAGCGCCGGTTCACTGCGGCTTTTACTGTGATTTCCATCTATCCTTTGCAGGAGGGGCTGTCACTCAAGCCACAAGCCTTAGCACCAAGGGTACAGGTGAGCACCTTTGCTCAGCTGCAGACCCAGCCTGTTTTCAGGCTTCCGCCCACCACCCGCGGTCAGAGCCTACTTGCCACAGTTTCGCGGGCTGGACGGGGCTTCTGATGTACTCTCAGTTGTGAGCCTTTGCCCATCTGGAGCTTTAGCCCCGCACTCGAGGCCAGGGCCCTCCTGCGCAGGGTCACAAACCCAGGTTTATTGGGCCGGGCGTGGCTGCTGGCGTGCGCTCAGCTGCGAACTTCAGCTTGTCCGGGACTCTACCCTGCCCCCGCGTTCGAGCCAGCTCCCGCACACATAGGATGGCAAACGGATATCAAGGTTTACTACAAGGCCATTATACTCAAGACAGCCTGCTACTGGCATAAGAACAGGCACATAGATCAATGGAACAAAACAAAGGACCCAGAAATAAAGCCACATTTTATGGACAACTGATATTAGACAAAAGAGGAAAGAACATACAATGGAGTAAAGACAGCCTCATTAACAAATGGTGTTGGGAAAATTGGACATCTACCTGCAAAAAAATGAAACTAGACCATCAACTTACACCATTCACAAAAACAAACTCAAAATGGATAAAAGACTTAAAGGTAAGCCGTGAAACCATAAACATCTTAGAAGAAAACATAGGCAGCAAGCTCTCCGACATCTGTAGCAGCAATATATTTGCCGATTTATCTCCACGGGCAACTGAAATAAAAGGCAAGATAAATAAATGGGACTATATCAAACTAAAAAGTTTTTGCACAGCTAAAGACAATAAGAACAGAATAAAAAGACAAACCACATAATGGGAGAACATATTTGACAGCACGTCTGATAAGGTGTTCATAACCAAAATTTATAAAGAACTTATAAAACTCAACAACACGGGGGAGCAAGATGGCGACGGAGTAGGCGGACGTACCAACTTCCAACTCCCAGAACCAAAGTGGATTACAACTCAATTTTAAGAACCATCACCTGGATAAACCAACTTTGAACAAAACTAAGTGGACTCTTCAACCAAGGAACACAGAAGAAGCCACATTGAGACTGGTAGGAATAGCGAAAACGCGAAGAGGGCTGCCCAGCTCCCCGGAGCAAACGGCAGCCCGGAGAGACCAGTGTGGCGGGAGGAGAGTTTGGCGGAGAGGGAGGGACCTGGGTCCCAGGAACCAAGCCCCAGCTTGCAGTCCTAGAGCCTAGAAGAGGCGTTTGGACAGTTTTGAGCTGTGAAACAAGTGAGGGAGCTCCCAGGCCTACAGAGTGGAGTATTAGGTCCCTTCCTACTCTGCTGAGGGCTGCTTAAGGTTTTGGGGCGGCAGGACGCTGAAAGGCGGTTCTGTCGGCGTGGGCAGAGGCCAAGCCGGTGGGAGATCGGTCTAGCCCAGAGGGTCGGAGGGGACGTGCGAAAGCGGTCCGGAAGCTGCGGGCCCGCCTTTAATCCCACCTACGGGGACAAAGCGGGAGACCAGGAGCAGGCAGGCCCTGCGCAAGCTGGCCCTGACCGCGGGGACCGGGCTAGGACCAGGGACGGGCAGGGGCTCGCGGCTGAGCTGACGCTACCAGCCCCCCACCCCCCGGGCCGGAGAAACCGCGGTTGGCCAGTATACGTGCGCGAGCGGGCTCCGAGCGCGGGGGCGGGGTAGACCCGGAGATAAGTTGAGGCTCGCGGCTGAGCCCACACTACTGTCCCCATCCGGCCGGAGAAACCGCGGATAGCATTCATATGTGCACGAGCGGGCTCCGAACGTGGGGGCAGGGTAGAGTCCGGGATGGGCGGAAGTACGCAGCTGAGCAGAAGCCAACAAACACGCCCGCCCCAATAAACCGTGGTTTCCGACCCTGCGCAGAAGGGCCCTGGCCTCGAGGGCGGGGCTAAAGCTCCGGACGGGCAAAAGCTTACAGCTGACAGCACATCAAAAGCCCCGCCTAACCCGCGAAACTGTAGCGAGCAGGCTCCGACTGCTGGTTCTGGGCGGAAGTCCAGAAATAGGCTGGGTCCGCAGCTGAGGAAAGGTGCTCACCTCTACCCTTGGTGCTAATCTTGTGGCTTCAGTGACAGCCCCTTCCACGGAGGAGAGGCAGAAATCACAGCAAAAGCCACAGTGGGCCAGCGCTGGCAACGCTCATACCCAACCACCCTAGGCACCGGCAGAGGGGGTGGGGGGCCTGCAGATAGACCACACCTAGAGAACACAAAGGCAACACCTACTGGACTCCAGTGGCCACAACTTGCTTATACACAGAAAAAATGGGCAGGCAGAGGAATGCAAACCAAATGAATCAAGAGAGATCCCCAGAGAAGGACCTGAATGAACCAGATATAACCAAATTACCAGAAGCAGAATTTAGAATAATGATATTTAGGATGTTCAAAGAAATTAGAGCAACAATGGATAGTCATTATGAACACCTAAATAAAGAGATAACAAGTATAAAAAATGAAATTGAAATAATAAAAAAGAATCAGAGAGAAATGACAAATACAGTATGAGAACTGAAGACCACAATGGAAGGAACTAAAAGCAGGATGGATGACGCTGAGGATCGAATAAGCGAGTTAGAGGACACAATAAACAAAGACACAGAAGCAGAGAAGAAAAAGGAAAAGAGACTTAAAAAAGGTGAGGAAACTCTAAGGGAGCTTTGTGACAACATGAAGAGAAACAACATTTGCATCATAGGGGTGCCTGAAGAAGAGGAGAGAGGACAGGAAATGGAAACTTTGTTCAATCAAATCATAGCAGAAAACTTTCCTAAATTAAGGCTGGGAAACCCTCCACACATTCAAGAAGCACACAGAACTCCATTAAATAGAAACCCAAAAAGATCTACACCAAGACACATCATAGTTAAAATACCAAAGCTAATGGATAAAGAAAAAATTTTAAAAGCTGCTAGAGAAAAAAAGGCTATCACCTACAAAGGAGCCCCCATAAGGATGACATCGGACTTCTCAACAGAAACACTTGAGGCCAGAAGGGAATGGCAAGAAATAATCAAAGTAATGCAGAACAAGAACCTACAACCAAGACTACTTTATCCAGCAAGGCTAACGTTTAAAATTGAAGGAGAAATAAAGAGCTTCCCAGAAAAAGAAAGCCTCAAGGAATTTATAAAAACCAAACCAATTCTGCAAGAGATACTAAGGTGCCTCTTGTGAACAGTTTAAAGGGAGGAATGAATAGAGCAAAAGAAGAATACAGCTTTAAAGAATAAAATGGCAATAAACAACTACATATCAATAATAACCTTAAATGTAAATGGATTAAATGATCCAATCAAAAGACATAGGGTAGCTGCATGGATAAAGAAACAGGACCCATACATATGCTGTCTACAAGAGACACACCTTAAAACAAAAGATGCTCATAGACTGAAGGCAAAAGGATGGAAAAAAATATTTCATGCAAATGGAAATGAAAAAAAAGCAGGGGTAGCAATACTTATATCAGACAAAATGGACTTTAAAACAAAGGATGTAGTAAGAGATAAAGAAGGACACTACATAATGATAAAGGGAACAATTCAACAGGAAGATATAACTATTGTAAATATCTATGCACCAAATATAGGAGCCTCGACATATATAAAGCAGATTTTGATGGATATAAATGGTGAGATTAACAGCAATACTATCATAGTAGGGGATTTCAATACCCCTCTAACAACACTGGATAGATCTTCAAGAAAGAAAATTAATAAAGAAACAGCAGACTTATAGGATACACTAGATCAACTTGATTTAATAGATATCTTCAGAACTTTTCACTCTAAAGCTGTAGAATATACATTCTTCTCAAGCGCTCATGGTACGTTTTCTAGGATAGACCACATGTAAGGACACAAAAAAGGCCTCAACAAATTAAAGAAGATTGAAATCATATCAAGCATTTTCTCTGATCACAATGCCATGAAACTAGAAATTAACCACAAAAGAAAAACTGAAAAATACTCAAACACTTAGAAACTAAATAGCATGTTATTAAATAATGAATGGATTAACAATGAGATCAAAGAAGAAATAAAAAAGTTTCTAGAAACAAATGATAATGAGCATACATCAACTCAAAATTTATGGGACACAGCAAAAGCAGTTCTGAGAGGGAAGTTTATTGCACTACAGGCAAATCATAAGAAGCTAGAAAAAGCTCAAATAGCAACCTGACCCTGCATCTAAAAGAACTAGAAAAACAACAACAAATGAAACCCAAGACAAGTAGAAGGAAGGAAATAATAAAAGTCAGAGCAGAAATAAATGACATAGAGGCTAAGGAAACAATACAGAGGATCAATGAAACAAGAAGTTGGTTCTTTGAAAAGGTAAACAAGATTGATGAACCTTTAACTAGACTCACCAAGAAAAAAAGAGAAAGGATTTAAATAAATAAAATTAGAAAGGATAGTGGAGAAATAACAACTGACACAACAGAAATACAAAGCATTGTAAGAAAATACTATGAAGAACTATATGCCAAAAAATTAGACAATCTTGGTGAAATGGATAAATTTCTTGAATCATATAACCTTCCAAAAATCAATCTGGAAGAATCAGAACACCTAAACAGACCAATTACAGCAAATGAGATCGAAACAGTTATCAAAAAACTCCCAAAAAAGAAAAGTCCTAGGCCTGATGGCTTCACAAGTGAATTCTATCAAAAATTCAAAGAAGAACTAACTCCTTTCCTTCTCAAGCTATTTCAAAAAATTCAAGAGGAAGGAAGACTTCCAAACTCCTTTTATGAGGCGAGCGTAATTCTGATCCCAAAACCGGGCAAAGACAACACAAAGAAAGAAAATTATAGGCCTATATCCCTGATGAATTTAGACGCTAAAATTCTCAACAAAATATTAGCCAACCGGATCCAGCAATATATGAAAAAAATCATACACCACAATCAAGTGGGATTTATTCTGGTGAGGCAAGGCTGGTTCAATATTCGCAAATCAATCAATGTGATTCACCACATAAACAAAAGAAAGGACAAAAATCACATGATAATTTCAATAGATGCAGAAAAGGCATTTGATAAAATCCAGCACCCATTCATGCTCAAAACTCTCAGAAAAGTGGGAATACAGGCATCATTCCTTAACATGATAAAGGCCATCTACGATAAACCGACAGCAAACATCATACTAAATGGACAAAGATTAAAAGCAATCCCCTTAAGATCAGGAACCAGGCAGGGTTGCCCACTTTCACCACTCTTATTCAACATAGTTCTGGAAGTCCTAGCTACAGCAATCAGACAAGAAGAAGAAATAAAAGGCATACAAATTGGAAATGAAGAAGTAAAACTGTCACTATTTGAATGATATGATATTGTATATTGAAAACCCTAAAGTCTCAGTCAAAAAATTACTGGACCTTATAAATGAATTCAGCAAGGTGGCAGGATATAAAATTAATACTCAGAAATCAGAGGCATTTCTATACACCAACAATGAAATATCAGCAAAAGAAATTAAGGAAACAATCTTCTTCACTATTGCAGCCAAAAAAATAAAGTACCTAGGAGTAAATTTAACCAAGGAGGTTAAGGACTTGTACTCGGAAAATTATAAAACATTGATAAAAGAAATCAAGGAAGATACAAACAAGTGGAAGCACATACCGTGCTCATGGCTAGGAAGAATAAACATCATTAAAATGTCTATATTACCCAAAGCAATTTATAAATTCAATGCAATACCAATGAAAATACCAATGACATACTTCAAAGATATAGAACACATATTCCAAAAATTTATATGGAACCAAAAAAGAACACGAATAGCCTCAACAATCTTAAAAGGAAAAAATAAAGCAGGAGGTATCACTCTTCCTGATATCAAGGTTTACTATAAGGCCATTATACTCAAGACAGCCTAGTACTGGCATAAGAACAGGCACATAGATCAATGGAACAGAGCAGAGAACCCAGAAATAAACCCACAGCTTTATGGACAACTGATATTTGACAAAAGAGGAAAGAACATACAATGGAGTAAAGACAGCCTCTTTAACAAATGGTGTTGTGAAAATTGGACATCTACCTGCAAAAAAATGAAACTAGACCATCAACTTACACCATTCACAAACACAAACTCAAAATGGATAAAAGACTTAAATGTAAGCCGTGAAACCATAAGCATCTTAGAAGAAAACGTAGGCAGCAAGCTTTCCGACATCTGTAGCAGCGGTATATTTGCCGATTTATCTCCCCGGGCAACTGAAATAAAAGGCAAGATAAACAAATGGGACTATATCAAACTAAAAAGGTTTTGCACAGCTAAAGACAATAGGAACAGAATAAAATGACAAACCACACAATGGGAGAACATATTCGACAGCACATCTGATAAGGGGTTAATAACTAAAATTTATAAAGAACTTATAAAACGCAACACCAGGAAGACAAACAACCCAATCAAAAAATGGGCAAAAGAAATGAATAGAAATTTCTCCAAAGAGGACATACAGATGGCCAATAGGCATATGAAAAAATGCTCAACATCACTAATCATTAGAGAAATGCAAATTAAAACCACAATGAGATATCACCTCACACCAGTCAGAATGGCACTTATCAGCAAAACAACACAGAATAAGTGCTGGCGAGGATGTGGAGAAAAGGGAACCCTTCTGCACTGCTGGTGGGAATGCAGACTGGTGCAGCCACTGTGGAAAACAGTTTGGAGATTCCTCAGAAAATTAAAAATTGAACTGCCTTTTGACCCAGCTACCCCACTTTTAGGAATATACCCTAAGAACACCATAGCACTGTTCGAAAAGAAGAAATGCGCCCCCATGTTCGTGGCAGCATTGTTCACAATTGCGACGATCTGGAACCAGCCCAAGTGTCCATCAGAAGACGAGTGGATTAAAAAGCTATGGTACATATATACTATGGAATACTACTCAGTCATAAGAAACGATGACATCGGATCATTTATAACAAAATGGATGTACCTTGATAACATTATACGGAGTGAAATAAGTAAATCAGAAAAAAAGAGAAACTGAGAACAGCACGATTACATACATAGGTGGGACATGAAAGTGAGGGTATGAGACATGGACAAGAGTGTGGTGGTTATGGGATGGGGGGAGGGAGGGAAGAGTGGGATAGGGAGGAGGGGAGGGACACTGGGAAAACCAGATTGAAGGTGACAGAGGACAATTTGACTTTTGGTGATGGGTATGCAACACAATTGAATGATAAGATAACCTGGAGATGTTTTCATTGTACATATGTACCCTGATTTATTGGTGTCACCCCATTAGAATTAATAATAATAAAATATATATTAAAAAAAAACAACAAAAAAACCCTCAACAACAGGAAGACAAACAATGAAATAAAAAATGGGCAAAATACATGAATAGAAATTTCTCCAAAGAGGACATACAGATGGCCAATAGGCATATGAAAAAATGCTCAACATCACTAATCATTAGAGAAATGCAAATTAAAACCACAATGAGATATCACCTCACACCTGTCAGAATGGTGCTCATCAGCAAAACAACACAGAATAAGTGCTGGCGAGGATGTGGAGAAAAGGGAACCCTCCTTCACTGCTGGTGGGAATGCAGACTGGTGCACCCACTGTGGAAAACAGTTTGGAGATTCCTCAAAAAATTAAAAGTCGAACTGCCTTTTGATTCAGTTATTTCACTTATAGGAATATACCCTAAGAACACCATAGCACTGTTCGAAAAGAAGAAATGCGCCCCCATGTTTGTTGCAGCCTTGTTCACAATAGCGAAGATCTGGAAACAGCCCAAGTGTCCGTCAGAAGACGAGTGGATTAAAAACCTTTGGTACATATATACTATGGAAGACTATTCAGCCATAAGAAATGATGACATCGGATCATTTACAACAAAATGGATGGACCTTGATAACATTATACAGAGTGAAATAAATAAATCAGGAAAAAACTGAGAACTGCATGATTTCATACATAGATGGGACATAAAAGTGAGACTATGAGACATGGACAAGAGAGTGGTGGTTACTGGGTGGGAGGAGGGAGGAGAGGATGGGATAGGGAGGAGGGGAGGGGCACAGGGAAAACCAGACAGAAGGTGACAGAGGACAATTTGACTTTGGGTGATGGGTATGCAACATAATTGAATGATAAGATAACCTGGACATGTTTTTGTTGTACATATGTACCCTGATTTATTGGTGTCACCCCATTAATATTAATTTAAAATAAATAAATAATAAAAACTTTAAATGAAAAAATGTGTTGAAAAAGCACATTCTTTATAGTTTTTCAATTTAGATTAGAAGATCCAAAGGATTGCAAAATTTAATTGCACTGTAATATATTTACTCTTTTGATGACTTTAAATATAGCATATTGACAGGCAATGATAGTAAAGAAAACACTATGAAATTAAGTCATTAGTTGCTTTTCATTTACTTTTTTAAGCTTTTGTTTGTTTTTCTAGATCATATTTATTTACTCTTAGAGGTTTTTTTTTTTACTCTTAGGGTTTTTGCTCAATTTATTTCCTCATGTCAGTATTTCTCTGAGCATCTTTAATCAATAAATTCTATCTAAATTTCTTTGCGGTGATAGGAGTTTTGTTTTGTTTTGTTTTTTTTAGGAATTTTTGAATGAACACAAAAGAGTAACTAGAGTATCTGAAATCAGAATATGACCATAAGAAAAAATTTATTTGACAGAAAAATTCTTTAGGTTTGGGAATAAACATGCAACCTGTATCATTTACCGCCTAGAGAGGTGGCTTTCTGGGCTCCACCATGGATCAAGTGCCAGACGATGAGTGCATGTTGACAGAAATCTTTCCTCTATTTAGTAGATCAACAGATTTTGTCAAGAACATTGTATTTAAAGACCACATCCTAACAAGAGTTGTGCATCAGGTATGAGGGGAACATTTTTAAATAGACATTCCTAGACTTTACCACACAGATACTTTGAGGAACTAGGTCTACATTAGGAGTCAGAAATATGTACTTTAAAAACATCCCCAGGTGCTTTTGATATGCATTGCCATTTAAGAACAACTGACTGAAAACTACATATGTCCCCTTTTTAAAAATATAACCATCAGTTATTCTTTTCATTTTAATTGTTACATATGTTTTAAAATAACATTACCTTTCAACTTATTGATTATACTTAGTTATGTATGGTAACTGACAATTCAGTCAAAATGCCTGTCACTCTAATCCGGTTTCCTTTCATTTATTACTTTAGATAAATCCTCATATGTAGAAAATTATCTTGAAATAAGAAATCATTCTGCTCTGTCACAAAAACATCTTTGTACTTCATCTCCAAAAAACCTGGAGTTTCATTTCATTTTTTAAGTCTTTTCTTCTGCCATCTGTCGAATTTTACTATCCATAGGCTTTACTAATCCAATTATCTATCTAGTCTGAAAAGAATAAAAGCTGTAATCTCTTAGATTGAAACTGGACTTTGTCATATTTCTCAATAGCTATTTAAGCATACAACAAGGAAAGTTTATCTCTTTGTACTTGAGTGGAGAAATATTCTGCTTTTCAAAAAATAAAACTGGCATTTTTATAAGGAAAGAAAGCTATATTTTTGTATCAGAAGCATTTCAATAGAAATCATTTAGAACTGTGAATTTAAAGATCTGCATTCTAGTTCTCACTTTCTTACCAACTCTGTGGCTGCAAACAAGATTTTTTCTACAGGGCCTGTTGTTTTCATATGAATGCTGAAGAGTTAACTACATACTCCTTCCAAACCCATTAGCTCCATGAATTTACACATTTGGTAATGCCGGGACCAATCTGTTTCTCCCTTTCCACTTCACATTAGCAGAATTTGTCCTAATTCATTTTGATGTAACATTGAGTCAAACTGATCAGGAATTACTCTTCTGCATAGAATAGGATATAATAAACGGGTTAAGTAATTATTGCAGGACCCCTTTGACAGAATATAAGCTCCCAGGACCTGAATATAAGAAAAGAACACTTTCTTAATAGGAAAAAAAATTCAGTTTCTCTGAAGGGAGGACAAAGGTAGGGTGAAAAGGAGTGTGAAGTCAGTGATATGACAGGAGATAATTTTGCTCAATAATTTGACTTTCATGATTTCAAAACCTTCAGAAAATTTACTGAGATGCAATTCACTGAATGCATATTTTTTGTGGATGATGACAAAAGGACTAACTTTCCCAACAGAACACTAGTAAAATCAAGAAAACCTCACATAGATACAGAAACAAAAAAGAATTGAGGGACTAAAATTAAGAAAATTGTATAACTCTTTTAAAAGTATGTGCAGAACTTTACTCTTTTTTAAAGCATGAAACTGGGGTTTGGGCCCAGTTTAACCAGTACTAAAACATAAAATTACTGATATGTGAGTTATGTAAACTAACAATTTTAAGTTTCTAATTTGAGATCGTATACCATGGTGCCTTCAGAATTCAACTTAGAGACCAACTGTAAAAAAGAAAAAAACCACAACAAAAACCATCAACTCTTACATCTTGAGTCATGAGATTGTAACCATAAATTTCAGCAGATGCTTATTTATTACACTCTCCCAGCCCCTCTGATCAGTGAATTTGTCAGAACTTGTTAATATACATCCCTCTAACCTTCCTCCTTCCCTGTCATCTTTATATAATCAATCAATACAGAAACTTGAAGACAACAAAACTCCGAGCAAACAACTAGGTACATCAGAAGGGTATAGAGTGGTGACTTCACATTGTTTTCTGGGAAAGTAATATATTTATTAGCAATGAAAGGCGGAGTAAAATAAATAAACAAACAAACATGCTTATGCCTTTATGATGGACTGCAAGTGTATAGAAAATTAGAATAGTGTAATGAATCTCAATGTATCATTACCCAACACTGACAATGAATGCATGAACAATATTATTGATGCATGCTCCCTTTCTCTTACTCTGCTCCAGAATATATTGCAGGTAATTTGACATAGCACGTCATTTTATCTGAAAGTATTTCAGAATCTTCTCTAAATAAATTTGCAATACTATTCTCACATTGATATACTAAAATGTTCAGATTTCCTCAATTTTATCACACTTTTAGAGTTTGTAAAGCAAGTATCCACAAAGGTCTATAAAGTCTGATGGTTAAATAAGTTTATATGCCTCAAGTTGTTTTAATCTATAACATCCATAATTATAAAATCTATAGCATATCATTGTTTTCTCGTGATTCATTGCATTGGTTAACATCTTCAACTAAATGTCAAATAATAGGACAGAGAATTGCTATTGGAGTCTCTACTTTTTCTTCACTTTAGTAGGAAAGCCCCTGTTACATTCACACTAAGTATCATGCTAGCAACAACACTGAATTATACATGATTAATTATGTTAAGGCAGTAACCATAAATTCCCATTTTGTACATGACTTAACATAAATGGGTATTAAATTTTCTCAGATGTCTTTTCTGGTATCTATGAAGATTATGATATGATTTGGTCCCCCTAGGTTTTATATAACTCAAAGCACCAAGAAGTTTATCATGGAACTTGAAAAATACAAATTTATCTGGAAAAAAGTTAACTTATTTTCCTAAGGCTCATTTAGATGCTAGAAAAGCAGAATAATCAAGTGAGACAATGAAGTTCTAGAAGATACTGAAATAGATTTGAAAATAGACTTCTTAGTAATAGGACTAGATCAGTGGAACTGAATGGGAAAGTACAAAAACCAAGTCAATCTTGAAATTTTCTATATCATAACATTAGTATTTTATCAGTTGACAAAAGATTAATTTAAAAAATTGATGTTGGCCTGACCTGTGGTGGCGCAGTGGATAAAGCGTCGACCTGGGAACACTGAGGTCGCCAGTTCAAAACCCTGCACTGGTCTGGTCAAGGCACATATGGGAGTTGATGCTTCTAGCTCCTCCCCCCTTTCTCTCTCTCTCTCTCTCTCTCTCTCTCTCTCTTTCTCACTCTGTGTCTCCTCTCTAAAATAAATAAATAAAAAGAAATTTAAAAAAAAATTGATGTTGGAGCAAATGGTTAAATGTTTTAAAATAGTATAATTAATAGGCTGTTCATATTTAATCTTTTAATTTATGATTTTGTTGATAATATTTTCACACATTAATATTTTGCTTATTAATTAGTTAAAAAATAATGTGATTTTTTTTCAATAAATTCAGGGAATAATTGGGAAAAACTCTAACAACATAAACAATTAGGAACAAATAATGCTTCATATTTTTAAAGCAAAACAATGTAAAATGAGGCCAGTTAAAATAAAAAGGTTTGTATTATATTCAAGTTAACATGAAACTATACAAATACCCCATAAGAATGTCAAAGTGATTAGGCTCAGGTCCTCAGGAGATTAATAGCATAATAAGGTAAGTAATAGATTGAGAATCACTTGGAGGAAGAAATGAGATGGAGGAAGAATTGAGGAGGAGTTTGGAAAATAATGATGCAGTGAATTTCAAATTAGAAATGCAATTGGGATCTAAGCAAACCAAAAAATCCTGAAATGAGCACAAGAACGTTAAGACTCCCCATGTCACAGACATCTTTGCCTGCATTAAAATTATGCTCTGTGTCAGAATTTAGCATGTATTTGGTATTGTTGATAATTATGTGCACTAGCCATAGAATCATCACCATTAATTGATGCCTATTGTAATACAATAGAAAATTGCAAATTAATGTTAATGTATAAGTAAACCTCTTTGTTCAATACGTAAACACAAATTGGAATAGGAGTATATACCCTCACTAACATATCAGCTGTGCAAACCAGGATATATGCAATCTTTGATTGGCAAAAGTTATATAGTCCATCACTGGAAGTAAAGACTCTATTAGCAATGCAATTGCTAAGAGAAGAAGATTATCCACTCAACCCTGTGGCTAAAGTGTTTTCTTTCATTTCATAAATTTTGCTGCTTAAAGTCGGTTAAACTGCTGAGTAAAGAAATTATCGAAAGATGTCCCTGTGGTGGAAAAGAAAAGTAGCTAAAAGGACCGCATTTACTTAACTTCCTATTGTTTTAAAAGGAGAAATTCAGTCTATCTTATTGCAAGACTTCTGTTATCTACCAATAGAAATTT
This sequence comes from Rhynchonycteris naso, assembly GCA_037038555.1. Taxonomy (NCBI): domain Eukaryota; kingdom Metazoa; phylum Chordata; class Mammalia; order Chiroptera; family Emballonuridae; genus Rhynchonycteris; species Rhynchonycteris naso. Next base: position 24,861,886 of record CM073000.1, read on the forward strand.
CTTCATCTGATCATGTCCTCAAAAAAATAGGCAAAATCAAAACTAGGTATTTTAGACAAATGGGGTATTTTGGATTTTAAGAAGCACAGTAAATTCTTTGTAACTACTTTAATTAAAATGATCAAATGTAACTTATGTTAGACATGTTCTCACTCAAAATTCATCACATGATTATGTAATATTCCAGAAGATTATGAACATTTTAGTACTTCTATTTTTTTAATTAAAATCAACAAGATGCAATGTTAACTCTTGCCTGGATCACATAATCAAAATTCTTAAATATGTACTAGGTTTATATATCATTCCAGCTCAGTAGTTCTTAGCATTAAAATTGCTCCATGATTCTTCAATTCCTACACTTCATTGATCTTGTGTATGTGTGCTGGAATATATTTTAATATACATGCACACTTTAATCTCTTTCAGATAAAATCTACATATGATCGCTATGCATGGAGTTTAAAAACTACAATCTTGTAAATATGGGATTGCATTATTGAAAGGTTCAGTAATGACTAGAAAAGTCTGCTGAATGACGATTGAAAATATTACTGTATTCAATTTTGCTTTATCAGATTTTACACTGTTTTTGTTCTTTTATAGTCACCATTTTCTTTTTCGACAAAGGACCAGAGTAAATATTTTTGGTTTTATGGGCCATACATGTTGCAACTACTTCACTTTGCTGCTGTAACGTAAAAGCAGTTATAGAGAATATCTAAACATATGGATGTGTGTAGCTGTTATCCAATGAAACTTTATGCATACTGAAATTTTAATTTCATGCAGCATCAAATATTCTTCTTTGGAATACTTTTCAATCTTTTAAAAATGTAAAAACCATTGTTGGCTCTTAGGAAATGCAAAAACAGGCAATGGGATGGATTTGGCATCCAGAAAATATTTTGCCTAACCCTGCTTAATACTAGTTTTTTTATCTCTAATATGGGTGAGGTCTCTACAAATGTATAGATATTTATAAGATAAGTATAAATAAATAGCAGTAAATATCTACCTATAAATTACAGGGTGAACAAAGGTAGGTTTATAGTTATTCATATTGAAAAAAACATAAGGTTATGATCACTACAATAGCTTTATTAATTCAAAAGTATGTCACAATGTTCCAGTGCACTTAGGTACAATCTTGTAAGTACTCAAATGCAAGCCATCATTACTTACACATTCTTGTAGACAACATCCTATACTCAAGCACAACTGTAAACTCACTTTTGCCAACGCTTGTATATTCTTGCCTACATATATTTATTTATTCATTCAAGATATCTTTATTGTTTTCTATATTCAAAGCATGTGCTAGATACAAGAATTGATACTACAAGTATGATACAACAGTTACTAAGAGGCTTAAAATCTTGTAGAAGTTTTTGAGTGATCTACTCCACACAAATAATTATAATAGTGTCACTTGGAATAAATGCTAAAGTTGACAGATACATAAGTACTGTAGGAGTTCTCAATATGAGATGATTGCTGGCATCATAGCAAATATTTTTTTTGTGTTAAGACTCCATGGGTGGCAGGATATTTATAAGCAGGAGGTAAGGATGAAAAAAAAAATTCTAGGTGAAAAAAAAAAAAGCAACATTATCAGCCAATCATCTTATAGATAAGTAACTTTTTATTTTTGATAATAGATATCGCTGAACTAGGCTAATTTACAGAGGGGAAATGCTCTACTTCTAAAAGAAATAATGTCCTCTTTAAAGTAAAATTAATCCAATAATAATTTGGTATCTACTATGTGCCTGTCACTGCGTTCAGTGTTATGGTTATAAAAATTAAGAGCACAGGCTTTCTGTCTTTGAGTGTTTTGTATTCTAATAGAGGGTTGTGAAATGCAAACCAATAACTAATCAAAGCACCAGAAGTAGAATATAAGGTCTATAAAAAGTTAAAGGAACATGGCAGATAGCAGATATTGATTAATTCTAATGAAAAGGTAAGGGAAGACTTCACAGTGGATGTAATCTTCTTTCTGAAATTAATGATACTAGGGATCTTCAAAGATAAGAGGGACAAAAGGGTATCAAAAGACAATATACAAACTCAGAGATGTAAAGAAACAAGTTATGTTTTCCAAGGTATAGAGGCACAAAATAAAAGAAGTAAAGAGGATGGTGATAAAAGATGATATTGGAGCATTCCCAACCTGATAATTAGGCGATATTAATTATTTACATCTTATATTGAAATTTAGGGTTTTAAAAATCAATTTTTTTATTCATTTTATTATTTTCTGGTAAAGCTATCCCAGGCATATCAAGCATATTAATTGTGCCACTGGATCTGAAGACGGCATCAGAGAAGTATAGGAAGACATTGCTCTAGTTCACATTTAAGATGATCAATATTTTCTATTCACACATGTAAGAAGGTAGGTGGGAGATCATGTAAGTTTAGGACAGAAGATTCTATCAGAAGGTTCTTCTACCTCAAACAAAAAAATAGACCAATTCTGGCTAGCCTGATAACTACTGTGTTGCCTTGTAGATTTGGGGAAAACTATTCTCCCTAATGATCCTGATGTTTCTCAGCCATTACAAATAGAAGAAGCCTGACCAGGCAGTGGTACAGTGGATAGAATGTTGGCCTGGGATGTGAAGGACCCAGGTTTAAGACCCTGAGGTCGCCAGCTTGAGTGCGGGCTCATCTGGTTTGAGCAAGGCTCACCAGTTTGAGCCCAAGGTTGCTGGCTCGAGCAAGGGGTCACTCAATCTGCTGCAGCCCCCTGGTTAAGGCACATATGAGAAATCAATAAATGAACAACTAAAGAGCCACAACAAAGAACTGATGTTTCTCATCTCTCTCCCTTCCTGTCTGTCTGTCCTCTCTGACTCACTCTGTCTCTGCCACACACACACACACACACACACACACACACACACACAGAAGAGTATTACAATGGTTATTTTTTAATCTCAAAGTATTTTTAATCATAGACAAACTGATCAGAAAAATATGTTTGTCAGTTGGTAGTCTGAATTAATCTTTCTCTTAAAAATTAAACTGGCCCTGGCCAAGTGGTGGTGCAGTGGATAGAGCATCGGACTGCGATGCAGAAGACCCGAGTTCAAGACCCCAAGGTCGCCAGCTTGAGCATGGACCTATCTGGCTTGAGCAAAAGCTTGCCAGCTTGGACCCAAGGTCGCTGGCTCCAGCAAGGGGGTTGCTCAGTCTGCTGAAGGCCCGCGGTCAAGGTACATGTGAGAAAGCAATCAATGAACAACTAAGGTGTCGCAACGGCAACAAAAAATAACTAATGATTGATGCTTCTCACCTCTCTTCGTTCTTATCTGTCTGTCCTTATCTATCCCTCTCTCTGGCCCTGGGGAAAAAAAAAGAAAAGAACTAAACTGGGAAGAGTAAAGCTCAGAATTTGGTTAATGCAGATAAGAAAGAAAAAAAATGAACTAATGAATAAGCCCTGTTTTTTTCTTTGTTTTTCTTTTGAATGTATTGGGGTGACATTATATAGATTTCAGATGTACAATTCTATAATACATCATCTGTATAATGTATGTATGTACACCACCCCAAGTCAAGTCTCCTTCTATAACCATTTATCCCTGTTTTACCCTCTTTTACCTCCCCTCACTTTTCCTTCCAGGAATCGCTATACTGTCATCTGTGTTTATGAGAGTTTTTTCCCCTTAATCTCTTCACCTTTTATGCCCATCCCCTCAACCCACTTCCCCTCTGACAGCTGCTGGTCTGTTCTATATTCATGAGTCTGTTTCTATTGTGTTAGTTTATTTTTCTCATTAGATTCCACGTATAAATAAAATTATATGGTACATGTCTTTCTCTGACTGGCTTATTTCACTTGGAAGTAGCCCAATTGCCCATCAGTAGATGAGTAGATAAAAAAGCTGTGGTATACTTACACAATGGAATGCTTCTGGACCATTAAAAAAAAAGGAATAGAAAAGAAATCTGGCCTTTAGCAACAGTGTCGATGGACCTGGACAATATAATGCAAAGTAAAATAAGCCTTATTTTTTCTTGATGGAGGGCAAGAGGTTTGCTCTTCAGAGCCTCTGTTGGAGCTGATTTTCAGTAAAGAAAGATGTTAGGTTTGGAAGGGGTTCAGAACAAGGTTCACCAATATGTGCCAGTTTGGCATGAGAATTAGAGCTGAAGGCAATTAAAACTCTGCAGGCTCAAGAGAAAATTTTACCTCTCCCTTATAAAATTTACAATTTCTTTTTCCTCTTCTATTCACCATCTTGTTGTCTGTGTCTATGAGGTTTTTTTACCTTTTGCTCATCTCTTCACCTAGAATTTAAATTGGGGCCCTTCACCTCGAATTTAAATCAGGGTCTTGCCCATAATAATAGTTATTACCAGAAATAACATTTTATGATCTATCTATAGGGCAGGGCAAACTTCTAATTACTGCACATCTGCTCTCTTATCAGCCTAAGAAGCTCCCTACTCCTCTCTGAAGCCCCAAGTGCATTATTTTATTCTTTGTCTGAGAATGTCATAGGTACCTATGAGCTTAGTCTGTCTCTGAACCTCTCATGCATGCTGGGCCCCTGATTCTCTCATGAGTGTGGGGTTCCCCTTTATGTACACATGTTATTGAATTTGGTTATTTTGTTCATTTGTCTCATGTATATTTTAAAATTATACTAACCAAACAAACCTAAAAGGGTAAAGAATAATTTCTTCCTCTCTCACAATTCTCTAACAAGTTTTAACAGTTAAAATATGTTAATAATTTGGTCTGATTTTTGATAATCAATGTCACTTCAGAATGTTTACTTTAGCAGAAGAGTTTTGTTCGACTAATTATACTAAATATACTTTTTTTCTATGAAAATTTCCCTTTTTTAACTAATCTTTTTTTTAATAGATTTTCTCACTAAAAGTTTTTCAGCTGGAAAGGGAAAACATCGATCACACAACCACCAAGTCTCAAGCTCCAATCTCCTCAAGGTAATTAAACAAATGTGAAAATGAAATTCAATTCTAACCTAAATTTTGCTCACCCCAAAATCAGTATATTACATTATCATTGAATATTACTATGCGGGAAACCCATATATACTGCTTACAAAAATTAGGAGATATTTCAAAATGAATATGAAGCGATAAAAAAAAGAAGGATTTGATTTTTTTAATTAAACAAGAACATCAGAAAAGCAAATGACAAGTCAAAGAAAGTTGTTCAATTATGCAAATGAAATGCAAAACCAACTTTTATTTCATTGGTGAAAATGCTCTGGACAAAAGGCTGAAAGTACTTGAGTATCTATCTGCACTTTATCTATTCCCCTAATTTTTGTGAGCAGTGCAGTAAATGCAATATGAGATATAAGGTACCAAGGGAAGACAGGCATGTTGATAAAAAACACTTTCCCCTCTGCACTTGCCTCCTTTCAGGCCTCTTTGTAACTCTCATGCTATGCATCACCCATCAATTTCACTTCCACTCCTATGCTCTGTGGCTGATCTTTTCTCCATTTGAATCATTCTTTCCTCAAATCACTGTGGCATTAAGCCATTTCTCTAGGTACTCAGATCTCTGTTTACCTCTGTTTTCTTGACAGAAGCTATTTATACAGCTCATCGCCACTTTTCATTCATTTACTCTGCTTTGTATTTTTCATATCATGTATTGCTTGTAATTATATTACCTGTTAATATATTTTATTTCTTTATTATGGGCCTGAATTATATTCTCGTAAATTCTATGAAGGCAGAGATATTATCTGTTTACTGTTTTATTCTCAGGGCCTTAGCAATTTTGAGCTCATAGTAGGTACTCATCAAATACTTGTAGAATAAGTAAATAAATAATTCAATTAATCAATTGTCTGAGAAATACATTTGAGAAAAAAAGCCTAATTGTGAAACAGAGAGAAAAACCTACCGTGGTATTATAATGAGATCCGCAAACAAAACCCTGTGGAGTCCTAATATGGAAGCAATTATTTCCAATTTGGGAATTGTGGAAGGCATCACAAATGAGCTGAAATTTGATCTGTCTTGGAAAGGTGATATTTCAAAATAAAAGAGTATAATGAAACACAGGCAGACAGACTTGAATGATAGGGGTAGAGTTTATAAAGTATTCTTACAGAGAATGAGACAAGAATTACAGGCTTGCTTTGAGTTTCGTGGAAAACTGACTGGACACCATCAGGCAGCAGAGACTCTGATAATTTTATTGAGGAAATGAATGTCCATCTCATCAACTGGCTCTACTAGGCAACAATGCACAATCTGTTCATCTCAGAAACAAATGAAAAGAAATAGGATCTCCCCTCAAACAACACCAAGCAATTCTTAGATATCAGCAGGGTGTCCTAGAATTCTGCTCAACTCAGACACTCTCTACTTGGAAATAGTGTCAGATTCCACAGGTTGGGGGCTTAGTCCTACAAGCCTTCCCCCTCCACTTCAGATGCCAGTCATAAGTCCCGGTTGCTACCTGGACTTCTGACTGACTGGTTATGAATCAGAGGTTCTCCTGAGAACTGCTAAAGCAGCTCACAGAACTCAGGAACCCATTTAGTCCCTAGGTTACCAGTTTATTATAAAATAATGTAACTCAGAAACATCCAGACAGAAGAGATGCATACCACAGGCAAGAGGAAAAGGCAAGGAGATTTCTGGCCCTCTCATGGTGCACCGTTCTCCCCAACCACCACATGTTCACCATCCCAGAAGTCCTTCAAACCCAGTCCTTCTGGTTTTTTGTAGAGGCTTCATTACATAGTCAATATTGATTAAATCATTAAATCATTTTCTTTCTCCACTACCAAATTGGAAATGAAAGTTCCAACCATCTATTTACCAGATTGGTTCCCCTGATGACTACCCCTCATAGTTGGGCACCTTTAAAAGTCATCTGATTAATAAAACAAAACACACCTTGTCAGTCTCATCCCTTAATAAATTTCAAGGGTTTCAGGAGCTCAGTGCTAGAAATTGGAATCAAGACCAAATGTATACTGCTTTTTATAAATCATAATATCGCAAGCTATCTCATATCAAGGATTATTTAACTGTAAATATCAGTAATCAACACAAATAATAAAACACATAAATGTTAGGGCAAGTGATTTTCTTAATGTTTGCTAAGAAATATATTATATTATTATATCTGTGTTTTAATGATAATTATTCATATTTTTAAAATTTGCCATAGACATTATTGTTATAAAGATGAATAAAATAGTTTCTTATCCTCAAAGACTTACCACTAATCAGAAAAAAAAAATGAGTTACGGTAGTAACGTGAACTTTAAAATTAAGTTTTTTTAAAAACTTATTCATTGATATATTAAATGGATATATAAACTAAACAGCATTTTTTAAAGAAGAATATTAATCAAAGTTTATCTCTAGCATGAACTACAGTCTTAATAAATAGAAACTAAGAAATTATATAATAAGTATATATATATATATACACACTCTAAGAATATATATAAATACTCAAATAAGCCTATATATTTATTAAAATATAACTAAGTTAAAAGGTGCTGATGGCAAGATGATAAAATGGAAACTTCATTTCAATTATTTCTGTACCTTCGGAGCCTAGTGCAAAAATAGAGAGTTATAAGCATAGATGTACAAGCATATAAAACTATGCATGGTTTTAATGATTTTCAGTATTTTGTTGCTGGTTGTGGCCCTTAAATTCCAAAAATAGATCTGTCTTACTGTTTTTATCGCCAATAGAATATCCACACAATTCAGGAACTCAAACTTGAATAGATACTTGCAGCACTCTAGTGGCTGTTCTTTATAAGTGCAAAGACACTTTGTAGTAAAGTATAAATCACAGTGAATGACACGGATGTTCTTAAAAAGAGAGTCTTTACTCATAAACCAGCACTAAAATTAAAACTATTATGCTTACAGTGTGCATAATCCAATTTAAATTAATGTATTTATCCTCTTAATTTTTCTCTTTTCTCAATGTTGCACACTTTGGATTATAACACTTGAGGAATATGGAGGTACAATGTGATTAAGGAGGTGAGGGAATACAAGGGGTGCAAAAGGAGGTTGATAGTTGTGAGTATGCAAATACAGAGTTTATTCTTGTCATAGTATTTATTTTTATATTATTTTCCATATGAACTACTGTAAACCTACATTTTTCTCAACCTGTATAAGGCTGATAAGTTCATTTAAATCAAAGGCCATAGAGAAGATAGTTTAAAAAGATTTCTTGAGAACATTATTAATTAGAATTATAAATGAAGATAGATTAAATCTATTTCTAGAGTGCAATTGATTTTGTTCCTATAACAAATAACTTTGTTTGGCTGAGGTAGAGATCAAACTTACGAGAAGAAAAGTAACTTGATAAGAACATCATCTACAAAACACTTTGAATTGTATACCTTTTCTTTTTTTTTTTTTTTTTTGCAGATTTGTAATTTTATTTGACAATCAGCAGTTGGTTCTCATCCACATTAACTGTTTGTAGATTTTTTAAAAGTGGTGACAGGTACATAGGTAACCAACACATAGAGCAGTGGTTCTTAACCTGGGTTCTATAGAACCCTAGGGGTTCGATGAGTCGGTCTCAGGGGTTCGGAGAAGCCTCTGCCACGGAGGCCAGGATAAAGTAATACCGTAATTTGTTGTGAGTTTATGCACTTTGTTGGTTTTGTTCTTTGAGCAAGGTGATGTTCATGCACGGCTCATTTTGTGCACCAGTAAAAATACATATACCTATGTCTTGAATTTGGAAAAAAGAACCATATTTTATTTATCACTAAAGAAGGGTTCGGTGAATGCGCATATGAAACTGGTGGGTTCGGTACCTCAAAAAAGGTTAAGAACCACTGACATAGAGTTAGTCTGGTAAATTGTCATCCTCATTTCTTTTTCTGGACAACCACACCTGAATATGGTATGGGACATTTCTTATTCCTTTGACCCCAGACAGCTTTGTTGAGCTTGGAGTCAATGGGCACATATGGGGTTCTCATCTTCTTCATGACAAAATCCCAGATCCCTTTGAGTACCTGAGGGGCATGCTTCTGAAACCCCACTCCATAGATGCCCTTGTGAGGGCTGATGATGTATTCTGTGGCCACGCCCTCAGTAATGGCTGACCGCCAGTGTTCTCACTACCTTTCTTCGAGGAAGTCATTATGCTGGGCCCAAGTTCAGAGAAATTGTGGAGAGGGAAATCCACCAACTTTTTTATTTGTCACCTTATGTGATCAATAAAAGAATGGGGGAGGGGAAGAGATAAGTGGGGTTTTAGAGAACAGTATAAATTTTATAAGAAATCTATTATATTACAGAGAAGTCATAATAAACATGAAAACAAACAGAAAAATTCAGGTGTAAGAAACATGTGAATGAGAATTGAGTCACAAAATAAACTGCTAATAAAAATTGACATATATTTATGAAATCACCTATTTATCTATCAGAAGGATAATTTTTGTAAACATAATTTTTTTCACTTTATCTGACTAAAATTCCTGATGATACTAATTCTATAAAAATATGTTTTAAATAATTCATCAACTGAGAATTAAAAAATCACTCTTGTTATTTAATAAACATTTGGCAGTAAAATGTAAGCTGACAATTGGGCAAACGAAATAATGTTTAGATAAGCTTATCTGTTCTTCAGCAGAAATATATTCAAATATATGTAAAATTGCCTTTACCTCATAAATGATTACACATATTTCAATAATTTACTTAGCTGAAAAGGTGCTTTATAGATGTCAGGAAACATAAAATAAAATTTTACTTTAAATGGCTTTGTTTTCAGTTTATTGAGTTAAATTCATTGTTTCAATTCATTGAGTTAAAAAGATGATTTTTAACTTTAAGAATCTCATTCATTTTATTGTTTACATGTGGGCACTTGTAAAAGTCAAATATTTAAAAAATAATTTTAATGTCAAAGCATTTAAATGATTGATTCAAAGGGTCCTGGTCTGGCATATCCAAACACAGTTCAGATGTGATAATACCAAAATGATCTCATACCTAAAGTGTCTGAGATGTCATTTTATATAAAAAGAGAAAAATACATAATGTTAAAATATTCAAAAATTTTTCCATATATAAGTAAATGGTTAAGGGTGTAAAAGGTTGAAATAAGTATGACTATATTCAAGCTCAGTAATAATTTTTAATACTTTTAAGAATTATATAAGCTCTGTGTATATATAATAAATAGAAAATTAAGACATACTTTTAAAAATAATTTCTCAATTTGGTTTTAGAACTGCTATATATAGAATGGTTAGATTCAATAGTTCATACTTTATCTGCTATACGTTATTAAATTCAGATTAAATATGTGCACATAAATCAAATATAATGTATTTCAAATTCATCTATATTATTTACCTTAAATCAATATTTAGAGAAAATAAAAACTGTATTATTTAAAACAAAGAAAAATATTTTATGAATTTAAATCCTATAGTTTGGGTTATTAGATTCTCTTCATTTTCAGGAGAGCAAGTGTAAGATAGCAGCAGGTAAAAGAGGTGCCCAACGGCAATTGCTAATGTTATAGAAAAATTATTCTGACACATTAAAAAGGTAAGGAAAACCTTATTCAGAACTACTGCAATAGTTGTCAAGATTATTGCAATAAGGAAGACAGATTGAGTTCAACTTAAAATACAGGAATGATAGCTGGGGATTTTTTAGCTAAAGATCAGAGCAAGGGGTTCAATGGATGAAAAATTACTGAGAGTATACATCAAAGGAAGGGAGATTCTTGATAAACCAATTTCACAGAATTCTTGCTGGAGGCAGGCCCAGGTGATCAGAACTCAGAAGTGAGAAATGAGGAATTTGTTCAGATATGGAGGGTGTTGAGATACTAAGAGTGAGGAGTCTTGCTGAACTGACATAATTGTTTCTACAACAGGGCTAGGCAGTCTGAGGGAACAACGACCAAGACTAGTTAGTCAAAAAGATACATCAGAGGAGCTTGTCAAAAGTTTGGTCAGAGAAAGTCTTTGTCTTTAACAAAATCATTTTGAAGGAAATTAATTATTATTCATTTATACATATTGAGTACTCAAAACATGAGAATGTATCAGGCCATGCCTTTTTAATATTTACTTTCTTAAGGTTCATGATCTTTCTTAAACACTTATTATACTTAATAGTTTTATATCTATTATATTCTCTAAATAAACTATCTTTAGGTCTGGTATACTTGATTAGTACCTGCCTTGTGCTTTGAATTTCTAAGCAGTTTTTAAGCATTGATTAGTTATTTCTCCCAATACTCCATATGAGTTAAGCCTAATTCTTAGTTACTATATAATCTTCTAATTTCAGCACTTTCAATAAATATTATCAAATTAGTCTTGATATTATTCTTAAGGGTTGAGTATATTCCCAATTTATTTTTTAAGAATAATAAAAATAGTATGGTTAAATCACTTTACTTAATTATTAAGGGAATAACTATGAGAAAGAGAAAATTTTCATATCAAATAAAACACAAAGGAGAGGCCATAAAGAATCTATGGATTTTCTTTTTCTTTCAATCTTATATTTTAATTGAATTTATTGGGTGACATTGGTAACAAAATTACATAGGTTTCAGATGTACAATTCTATAACACATCTTCTGTACACTATATCGTGTGTTCACCAACCCCAAATTAAATCTCCATTCATCACTATTTATTTCCCCTATACCCTCCACCCCATACCACTCCAACCCTAACCCCACCCCAGTGATCACCACACTATTTTCTCTGTGCATGAGTTTTTTGTTTATTGTTTATATTCTGACAAAGCTATCAGGCTTTACTTAAAGAACTGAGTATGGCTTTTTAAAACTATTGTTTGATTCTCAAACTTTTTATATAACTGACATAATATCTATTTTTCTACTTATTTATCTATTTCTATATATAGCCTTAGATATAAATAAATGAATATAAATACAACATGCTATGGGTGCATGCATTCACATGTGTGTATGTGAGTGATAATTGGGCTCTGTGGAAATTTACTTAGATGATAACTTATAGCAAAAGGTTGCTTTCTATGGATTCTTATTATTGATTTTGGATTTGTTTTTACACATTAGTTCTCAATTTAATCTAATGGAAAAATTTAGGAGTCATATATCATGCAGCTAATTTCCATAAAAATTAAGGATAGTCATTTAAACTTACTTTGCAATATCTTACTTGTATAATGGCAATAGTTATATCTTGCTGTACTTTTATAATTTTCAAGAAAGTTATCAACTAAAGTCTGTAAAAAGTGTTTAAAGGTATAGCATCATTAACAATGTTACAGTTTTAGAACCCAAAGATGTATTTTCATTGTGCTATTGAATAAACCTGTTGATTCACAAAGAAAACTAAATAGATTCCCAAATTCTATCAAAAGACAATGACTACCACATGATTTCACTTAAACACGGGATCTAATGAACAAAATAAACTAACAAACAAAACAGAAACAGACTCATAGATGCAGAAAGCAGCCTGACAGCTATCAGAGGAAACAGGGTTTTGGGGCTAGGTGAAAAAGTTGAAAAAAATAAGCAAAGAAAAAACACTAGTAAACAGACAACAGTGTGGGGATTGCAAAAGGGAAAAGGGGTGGAAGGAGAGGAGGATAGAGGGGGTATAGATGGTAACAGAAGGAGACTGGACTTAGTGTGGTGAATACATAATGCTGTATATATATATGATATATTGTAGAGCTGTGCACCTGAAACCTGTATAATTTTATTAACCAATATTACCACAATAAATTCAATAAAAAAAAATTAAAACCATGTCTCACCTCTTTTGCATGGCTATTTAGGCTTTCCTTGTGCCTTCAATTATCTGCATTATTTGTTCCTTGTATCCCTCTTCAGCCTCATTTCTTGCCAATCACTCTTTTCATTATGCTCCAAGGGCTCTGACCTCACGCTTCCTGCAAAAAGCCTCTTTCAGATCCTTCACATGTACACATTCCTCTTTCTAAATATTTTTTCCAATTGCCTTTACTTGGTCAATCCTATCCATTATTCAACATTAAATATCATTCACCAAAGCCTTCTGAACTCCCAGATTAGGCCAATTCTTTTTGTAATACAATCACAAATTATCATATGTTTTCCCTATATACCATTTTTCAGTTTTTGGTTATATTATTATTTATATAATGATTTGTTTAATATCTGCTTTGCCTGCTAAACTGTGACCTTCATGAGGGCTGATGTCATGGCTGTTTTGTCCACTGCACCTAGTCCCTAGCACCATGTAGTGTATTAAAGGTATTATATGAATATTTATTGAATCTATAAAGTTATATTGTACCTGTTAATTACCTTCATATTCTAGAACACAAATCTTTATTCAAGTACAAGAAAAGAACAAGTAGACTTGGTAACAACAATTTGACTAACATGAAAAATAACTAAGAAAGCTACTGAGTTAAGGTCCTATTGATCTCAACATGATGAGTTCCTGAACTGGTGGTTTCACTTTACCTCAGCCATACAAGTATCTCCGGATATGAGAGGTGGGTCTAAAAACATGCAGCGGAACGCTCTTAGAATTCAGAGAAAACTCAATGTTGTGGTGGGGATGAGGGTTGAGGGAATAGTTATGATGAATAGTTATTTTACCTTTGAACACAGAGACAACAGAAAATAGGTCATAAGGGGCAAAATCAAAAACATTTGTCCTAGAAAACAAGCATAGTTTGGATAAGACTTGAAAAAATAAGATATCCATTTCAATTGTCATCTGCTTTATGATCTCTGACAAATTAAAGAAAACATTTTATGAAGAATACAATGAAAGATAGGATGGTAAAATGCCACTTAATAAGACATCTAAATCAGATAAAAATGAAAAGGAACCACAAATTTTAAAATGGTAGAATGCAAAACTCTTGTATGAATGAAGGTAAAATTGAGACTGAAAAAAAAATCAAATAATTTATATAGGAATAAAATTGGGGAAAGTATTAAAAGAAGATGACAGTACATGAAAAGCATTAAAGATTATATTTATTAAGAAGGGGGAAAAGATTACATATCATTAACAGGTATTTTTGAGAAGATATGAGACAAATGAAATAAAAATAAAAAGTATGGATAACTAATAAAAAGATTTTTCTGTGCTCAAGTCCTAATTCTATGCATCTGAAGACATCCTTCAAATACTACAAAATTCAGGAAAAAATATAAATTCCTAAGTAAATCCTAGTGAAATGATTCAGTTAAAAGATAAAAGAAAATAAATAGTATAAACATATAGGCAGAGATTTTCATTAATGGAAAATGTTACCTGATCCATGGGTTTTTATTTTCTGCCTTTTTAAACAATAAAATATAATGGAGTGATTAGTAGGGGAAACAGTCAAATTCACTCCTTCCTAATCACCTTCACATGCCAAAAGAGAGACATTCTTCTCTTCTACAAGGGTTTAGGATATATAATATTCATTTAGCCCATTCATTGGAAAATAATGACTAAAAATAAAAAAATTAAGCATACAAATTTGTGGTTTCATGGATAGAGAATATAGACATTACCTAATAATTTTTTAAAATATGGTTACATGTTGGATGAAAATCATTTTGTTTGAAAATAAAAAATATACAATATAAAAGAAACTAGAGGACAAATATGTCAGTTCTAAAATACCAAATTATATAAACACAAATCCACCAATTTTTATTATAATTATCAATCCTTAGAAAATAATCAGATTCATCTACAAAAGTATTTCAGGAAAAATATTTATTGAAAATTTATCCCAATAAAAAATAAGAAATGTTTTACTATATAATACTGGTTAAATAAATTGTGATACATTTTTTAAATGAGTGTTTTCATTCAGTTAAAATTGTTTTGTTGAAACACTTAACAAAATGTAAATATATTCACAACATATGTTTAATGACAGAGGCAGGTTATAAAATTGTGCGTACTTTAATTATTTCAATTGGTTCTATAATGTACCACCCATTTTAGCTATTTTAATGTGCTAGAATAGAAGTATGTTTAGGTCTTGAAATGGATTAAGTCAAATTTTAATATATTGGAATATTTAAGTGGTTAAAATGCCATACCTATTTAAACTGTTCTTTTATTTTATTTTTTAAAGGAAAGTATATTTATAAAATTAAGACAAAATGATTGGGAATCAAACCATTAAAGATAGAATCAGGAAAAATATCTATAGTATCTCATCTTTCAGTAACTGACAAACTTTATGAAGTCAATAACTGTATTTTCATGGATAAGCCAGGGACAATTTCACAATTGTATTTTCTTAAAAATATTCAACATATTTTTTTCCTCAAAGGGGCTAAAAAAAGTAATGATGAAAAAATAGATGTAAGTATATACAGCAGAGTCAGAAAGCAAAGATATTTTAACTATTGTTTTTACACTGCAAATTATTATTTCAATTTCCTCCTTGGATCTGGGTTTACTACTATGGATGAATAAATAATATTATTATATTTGTAATATTATAGCAGAATTCCATTTTAATGATTAATAAGAAACACTATAAATCTATAATTAGGTAATTAGCTTACTTATAAATATTTTTAACCAAATAAGGAGTTTAAGAACTTATAGGCTTATTCATTATCTTTAACAGTTTTTGCTGTTACATGCATATTATACTAGACCAGGCATGGCTAACATCCAACCGTGAGCCAGATCTGGCCCGCGTAATGAGTTTATGCGGCCCGTGATTTAATTTTTAATATTCTCCATTACTTTAAAATCTCAGCTACTCAGAAGCGGAAGCGTCTTTGATTATTGGAAATCAAGATATTTAAGAAGATAGTGATATGCGGAAAAGAATTCCGTGTGTAACTAACCTAGGGTTAACTTCTAATAATTGGTCAAATAAATTTTCAATACTTCTTTATTTTTTAAAAAAAAAATCCATTGTAAATATTTACAACTTTTGTACTCGTCTGTACTCGATATGAACTGTTTGATGTTTAGCGGCGATGTGAAACCCACATTCTTTTAGGCGGAGTATGCCAGTGCACACCCAAGGTCAAACAATTCATTATTTTTGTGGTCAAGTGTGCTAAATCAAGTGGCATTGTGGCATAGACAAGAGCTGCAGTTGATAATTGAAAACGTGTCCAGAATGTTTGTAAAATGAAATAAGTGTTGTATTTGTGATATAACCCCTTCAAGCTCATTCTATTAAGTAAATATTGTTTTGATTGATTGTAATACAGTTTGATATTTATATGGTATATAATTATATTTTTATTAAAATATATTTTATTAAAATAATATTGTATATTAAATCTTTTTTCACTCACATTTATAAACAAATTACATAATAAATTTTTTTTTACTTAAATGAATCATTTTTGTATTTAACATTTTTTCATGATCATGGTATCTCCCCTGCCTGGTAAGTATTGAATTTAACATTTTTTAATTTTAGTATTTAGTCCGGCCCATGAAAAAGTTTTCTTTCTAATCTGGCTCGGGGGCAAAAACTGTTGGCCATATCTGTACTAGATAGAAAGGTTAATCTTCTAAATGAATAAATATTTTACCTAGAATTTTGCCTTTCTCTACTTAAATTTATATTTTTAGTCTTCTAGCATTTTTTATAATTACTTTCCAGTTTGTTTTCTTTTTGATTTATAAGACATGAAAAATGATTTCTGTAAAAAATAATAGTAACACGCCTGACTTTCTTCCAATGGAAACATCATACTTAAGTTAAATAGAAAGGCTACAAATGTAGAGCAATATCTACCACAATCATAAAACCAGATGCTTTATTATTATATAATCTTCAATTATCTCTTAGCTATACCTATGCTCTAAATATGTAATGTTGAGTGCCTTTTATTCATCTCATACAAGTTCAATAGTGTTATAATGCTTCACCTTTATGAGTCCTGTCATTTCCTTCTGATGATGTTAGTGCTCTACCAAATAAAAACCTTATTGTGTTTATACAACAAATTACTTCAGGAAAAACAAAAACTGTTGATGCAGTCTGTTAGCTTTCTTTGCCTTCTTGGTGCTTTCATTGTGAGTTATTGTGCAGCTACATCTCTAAACCAAATTAAACCATAATTCTCAAGAAATCTCAAATCTCACCTATCAAGAAAAATGCAGAGGGCCATATAAATGCGAGCTAAAATGGGCATTTAACTATTCTGCTCAATCTCAATATGTCTTTAGTCCTGTTTATTTAAGTTTGCAGTGAGTTCATTTTTGTGATTTTTCCATAATATATTTGCCTTTACCTTCGTACTTAAAAATGGTAAGAGCAAAGACTTCATGTGACTTTTTCACTATTTTACCCTCAGCACCTGTGGTAGGTCTTGACTGAAGAAAATATGGAGGTCAGAGTTATAACAAAAAAATGAAGGCAATAGAATTGATGGGATAGTTCTTTAGGGTACTCTTTCAGTAGACAAGCCAAATCTAACTAACCTGTGTTTTTATTTCCTTTGATTTAAGAATAAAATACCTAGAAAAGAGACTCAAAATTTTGTGGTCTGGTCTCTTACTTACTTCTTGGCAAAAAAAATACAGGGCACCTAGATTAACAGCTACTGAGGCTGTGTGGATTGGAAGAATAAATGTTTATAATAGATGAGAAGTGTTTACTTTCTCCTTAGCTGGCTGTCACTATATTTGTAGCTGAAATAGCAAGATTAAGGATTATAAGCATCACAATGCCAGAACTATAACTGTTTTATGTAACCAGCATATAACTATCAAGTACCACATTACCTAATACTTAATGGATATTCAACAGACATATATTGAAAGAATAAATAAAGAACAAGAATAAGACAAATGATGAAGATTTTTCTGTCTATAATGAAATATTTTCAAATAATTTTTTATAGGCTCTGACTGCCAAACACATAGCAACAGATCATGAACACTTCAATCTAGTTCTTTATGTTCAAGACTGGATTGTTAATACTAATATTTTGTTCAGTTATGTCCAATCCTTAATACAACACAGAAATCATGCAAAGTAAATGTGACATTATTATGTTCTGTATAAATCCTATTGTTCATTTTGCTAGGTGTATTAAAGAAAAGTTGTTAAAGAGAAAATTCAAGAATTTGATTTCCAAGATAAGGACTTTAGTCTTTGTTGCTTAGACAGTGCTTAGATAAAAACATTTAGGTTAATTAATAAAATATACAACAACAGCTGCTAAAATATTTTTATTTGCCTTTTATTTAAACCCAATTAATTTCTAAAGATATACAACAGAATTATCAAATCAAAACATTAGATTTTCCTGAATTTTCAGGAACTAAATTTCACTGTCAGTTGGATTATTTACTGCTATTAATAATAAAATCAACATTCGGATGGCACAGAGGTAGAGCACCAGCCAGGCATGTGGAGGTCTCAGGTTCAGGGAATACAGGAGAAGCGCCCATCTACTTCTCCACTTTTTCCCCTTTTGCTTATCTCTCTCTCTGTCATCTCTTCCCCTCCTGCAGCCATGGCTCAATAAGAGCAAGTTGACCCGAGGTGCTGAGGATGGCTCCAAGGCCTCAATTTCAGGCGCTAAAAAGTGGCTCTGGTTGCAATGTTAAGGGCGCCAGACAAGCAGATTATTTCCCCCTAGTGGGCTTGTCTGGTGGATCCCAGTCAGGCACATGTGGAGTCTGTCTCTGTTTCTCTTACTCTCACTATAAAAAAATAAAATAAAATAAAAAATTATAATAATTATAAAATCAGCATGATTGTGGCTCAAGGGTCAACTGATTATTTAAGAAATAGAGCACAAATTTATGTTCATTATGATATTTTGATTGGGAAGTTTTCCTAAGAACATATTATCAAACTCATTTAATTAATTCTTTGGTAAAGTTTGCAGCTAAAGTGGTAATATACTACAATAGTATATTTTCTGATAGTTGTATCTAATATAACTTTATTAGTTGTTTTAAAATTAAATATTTCTTCTTTTCTTATTATATAGATCAGGGGTACCCAAACTTCTTACACAGGGGGCCAGTTCACTGTTCCTCAGACCATTGGAGGGCCGGACTATAAAAAAAACTATGAACAAATCCCTATGCACACTGCACATATCTTATTTTAAAGTAAAAATACAAAATGGGAACAAATACAATATTTAAAATAAAGAACAAATAAATTTAAATCAACAAACTGACCAGTATTTCAATGGGAACTATGGGTTCGGATGTATCCTGTGCTCCTCTCACTGACCACCAATGAAAGAGGTGCCCTTTCCGGAAGTGCGGCAGGGGCTGATAAATGGCCTCAGGGGCCGCATGCAGCCGCAGGCTGTAGTTTGGGGAGCCCTTATATAGATCATACTGCTATTTTGATTTTTTTTTTTTCTGAAGTGAGAAGCAGGGGGTAGGCAAACAAACAGACTCCCACGTGTGACTGACTGGAATCCACCCGGCATGACCACCAGGGGTGATGCTTTGCGTATCTGGGGAATTGCTCCGCTGCAACCACAGTCATTCTAGCACCTGAGGCAGAAGGCAAGGAGCCATTCTCAGCACCCAAGCCAACTTTGATCCCATGGGGCCTTGACTGTGGGAGGAGAAGAGAGAGATAGAAAGAAAGGAGAAGGGGAAGGTTGGAGAAGCATATGGACACGTCTGTGTGCCCTGGCTGGGAGTCTAACCAAGGACACATCCACACTCTGGGTTGATGCTCTACTGCTGAGCCAACTGACCAGGACCTATTTTGAAATATTTTAACAAAACTACATTCAATAAAATTTGTTTATAAAATAATATTTTAATATATTTTATAAATGATGTTTTATATAGTTAAATTTTGCAAATATTTCATTATTTTTAGTAAAAATTATGAAAGAAAGATATTGGATTATATTTATTATTTTGTCTTCTACCTTTTAAAATATTTTATATATAATAATGTTTAAATTAACCAAATATTTAAAAAATAGAGATATCAAATCTTTTAAATGAAAAGACATTCAAAGCTAGAATAAATACAGGATAAAAAAGAAAGAATTCAATAGAACAAAGTAACAAACATTATCTCACATCAAATGTAAATATATAATCAACACCAAGTAACCAAAACTAATTATTATCATATTATTCTGAATCTGACCATACAAGCATTGGAAACAATCAAATTATACTCACATATTAATAAATATTTCTGAGCTCTTACCATTTGTAAAGAATGTATGTGCCCTTTGTTCTCAATTAATTTACACACTAATTAAAGAATTTAGTCAATTTGATTTATAACTAAAATGCAAGATAGAAAGTTAAACATAATATAAGAAATAACATAAGTAATTTCTACAAGGACTGACTCCAATACTATTTCCTAAAAGTAGCATATAATGTGAAAAGGAAAAGATGAGATTTGCAAAAAAAATTTGAAAACTTGCCTTTTATTTTGCATTTTTTTTAAAAAATATGAAATTAAGTAAATTAAATGCAAGAAAATCAACATAAATTCTCTTTGCTAGAAAAGAGGAACATTGCCTATCGGCTATCAGTTAGTCTTAAATGAAATAGAGTAATTAAGGGGAAAAGTTAATAAAAGAAATCTCTCTAACCCATCTGAACAATTTTATCTTACTTCCAGAAATGTATAATGAAAATACTATTCTTTTGGATGGTGAGTTTTAATAATGAACATCAAAGCTGACCGTTAAATATCATCCCAGTTAATTATTCTTGGTCCCAGAGCAAAAAACCCTTCTAACCTGAACATTCTACTTTAGGGATTGCTACAGAGCTGATGGGTTCTTATAGTTTGAGATGATTCTCCTTTAATTCTGGAGTGTTTGTTGGTAGCAGGGTGAGGGGAGTTGGGCAGAGAAGGCTTAGAGCAAAAGACATCATGAAAGAGGGTTGGTAAGCAGCTGATCTAGTTTTTGAAGCCTTAAAATTTCCCATAATTTACTTAAGCAAAAGAATACAAGATTAAGCACAAAATTAAATACTTATTTTAAATAAAAAAATATTTTACAAAATTATAAATTTTAAAGTTGGCAAGCATTAAAATAATCACAAAATCAAGAGAAACAGCACAATATTTTTATTATTTAACTTCCTCATCTACCCCAAAAATAATACCTAATGTTTATACATTGTATTGACTACAAAGTCTGATACCTTAGGGCCAAGAAGGTTATGTAATCAAAACTTGTTACTTTCTCACTAATTTATTATCCCAAGCCCAAACTTCTTTGTCTTTCTATTCTTCACAAATATTTTGTTTCTTTGTCTAAAAGATATAAAAGCCTCCTGCTTTAGTCCTTTCTTGGAGTCTCATATTTTTTATGGGACTACTAAATGTATGAAATTATATTTGTTTTTCTTCAGTTAATTTGTTTTATGCCCGTTAATTAATATTAGACTGCCAAAGAAACTTGAAGGGAAGATGGGAAATGTTTTCTGCTCCTAGAATATCTTGAGCTTCAGAGTATTTAACACATTGCTACTACTAAAATAGTATAATTTCAAGTCAGACTCAACTAATAATGAAATGTATCTAACAGTACATTAAATCATACTCCTTTTAACTGTTTCAATGTTTTTCAGGTACTAGGTAAGTTAGATGAATTTTCCCTATCACAAGCAAAATAAATAAATAAATATTTTTTTTCTTGACATATATGCATATAATTTTATCATATCAGATGAAAAATCGTTTAAAATATTTGGCTCCACTAGATTATTATGTTTAAAAAGAGGAAATTTTCATTAACTTTATTAAAATTAACTTATTACTGCCTGACTAGGCGGTTGTTCAGTGGATAGAGCATCGACTGGGATGCCGAATCCCAGGTTCAAGACCCCGAGGTTGCCAGCTTGAGCGCAGGACCATCTGGCTTGAGCAAAAGCTCGCCAGCTTGGACCCAAGGTCGCTGGCTCCAGCAAGGGGTTGCTCAGTCTGCTGAAGGCCCACAGTCAAGGCACATGTGAGAAAGCAATCAATGAACAACTAAGGT
This sequence comes from Rhynchonycteris naso, assembly GCA_037038555.1. NCBI lineage: Eukaryota > Metazoa > Chordata > Mammalia > Chiroptera > Emballonuridae > Rhynchonycteris > Rhynchonycteris naso. The sequence goes on from CM073000.1 coordinate 24,883,865, forward strand.
GTCCCGACGGCAACGAAAAACTAATGATTGATGCTTCTCATCTCTCTCCTTTCCTGTCTGTCTGTCCCTATCTATCCCTCTCTCTGACTCTCTCTGACCCTGGGGGGGGGGGAAAAAAGATTTAAAAAATAAATAAAAAAGAGTGAGAGAAACAGACAGAAAATCAATTGCATATTTTGCCCAAATGTGGAAATGTGAAGTCATGGTTTGTTTGGCCCTTTGTAGAAACTAGACTGGCCCCAAGTCACACAGTTGCACTAGCCTCCACTTTGGTAATGCCTCCTAAACTGACCCTCCCAGTATACACAGAAATGTGTAGCCCCTGTCTCTTAAATTAGTGTTGGCCATGTGACCTGCTTTAAGCAATATAAAATAGGGAGTAAGTGATGCTCAGTCCATTCTGGGCTTAAAGCTTAACAATGCTTGGAAGCTTTTATATTTATGCTCTTGGAACCTACTGCCATGGTTTGAGGTCGGAATAGAACCAGGCAGCCCAGCTGAGCTCCCACCAATAGCCAGCATCACACATAAGCTATATGAGAGAGGTACTTTGGGTCTTCAGGGCCAAGAGAGTTTCCAGATGACGGCAACCCTAGTTGACAACTTGTGGAGAAGAGCTTTCTAACTGAGTCAAATCAATTTGTAGATTCATGGAATATTTTTAAAAACATGGTTGTTTCTTTAATTTGCTAAGTTTAAAGGTAGTGGGTTACACAGATAATTGAAATATGGGGCATAGCATACCTCAGACCTACTTAGTAGCAGGGCATAGGATTTAAGGCAGCTTCTAATTTATTCCTTGTTCTGGTGTTCTGATAAATTGTGAAACATGTACAGTTGATAGAGTAGTTAGTTATTAGTTATCTATTTTTAATATATGTTGTAATACTCAGATATTATTGAAAAGATTCAAAATCCATGTTTTCTCTTGACAAAAACAAAAAAATACTGAGTTTACCATCATTAACCCAGTTAATAAACATCTATGACATTTTTATTTTGTCATGGGTAATTTGGTAAGAGAAAATACAACCTTCACTAACTACACAGAGCTGCTGGCTTTGGAGGTTGTGATCATTCATGAGATATGCGGTGTCCTAAATTTGGTGGAAGAGAAGTGGATAGGTTCAAAAGATGTATAATTTGTAGATGATATAAGAGTTTCCGGTTTACTGAATTTGGCATGAGGAAGAGAAGGAGAAATCATGGTTAGCTCCTGGGTTTCAACTTGAGAAAATAGTAGAACTGGAAGCAAGTTGATTTTTGTTTTACTGACTTTAAGATATTCTGGGGATAGCTAAGGCAAATGGAATGCAATTGGCAGTATAAGCTAAAGTTTCAGGGGAAAAAACAAAACAAAACACACCAGGGGCTGGAATATACTTTGCATTCATCTAAATGTGAATTTATATAAATCTGTGAGAAAGGCTAAATTTTCCAAGATAATATTTCAAGTGGAAAGACAACAGGATTTGAAATAGAAACAGGGGCATTTAAAGAACTAGTAGAGGAAGAAGAGACCACAGAAAGCATAAGGAGTAGACAGGAGTAACAGGAGAACCAGAGCTGTGTGACATCATAGACTCCATCAAATACATCTGAGACAATACACAGGATAAGGAGTATGAAATGCCAAATGGATTGACAAATAATTCAGTTATTATTGACCTAATTAAGCAAATTCAGTGCAATAATATAATTTCTATGAGGAAGCAAAGTAAATAATTTAAACAAAAAATAATTTGATTGGGAACGGAAAACAAAAAATAGGGAGTAGATAGAGTCAATGGTTTTCTGGGCTATTTGATAGAGAAAGTGGGTGCTTTCTTCCCAGCATGCAAAAGCAATAAGACCTTGCCTTATCTATAGAGAATAGTAAAACAATAACAAAATTGACTATAAGTATGTCATGCATAGGCAGACTTAGTATCTCCACCATTTCCTCTTAACACCACTGCATAGGAAAAAGAGGGTAAGAAGTTAAAGAAGCCTTTGTGATGTGTTTTGTTTGTTTGTTATTATGAAAAGAAATATATCTGTGCACATTTAGACAAGCCATAGCATTCCCCTTGGCTTGACTAAACTATAGACTTTAGATTGGTTTCTTTCTGTCTTTTCAGCCTTCCTTGTCTTAGAGAATTTACTTCAGAAAATTTTTAATGAGAAATTCTTTCTATGCCCCTGTGAGATGTAAATTATTTTAAAAGCCTCTTGCTAGTTTTATATCATAGGACTGTCTTTTGAAAGGACCTGGAAACCATTCCTTTGAAATAAAAACACCGGAAGATAGCACCCTATCTCCCAGTCTTAGTGGGAGGGTAGGAAGGTAGGTGATGGGGTCCTGCTTCAAGTTGTAAACCTACCCTCTGTAGTGAAGACAGCAGAAGTTTATTTTCCTATGAGTAAGGTCAATTACCAAATACAGTGGTCCCTCGTCTATTGCAGGGGTTAGGTTCCAGAACCTCCATGATAGGTGAAAATCTGTGAAGTAGTGATCTTATAAGTGTGTCCGTGAAGTCATGACTTTACGAACACACTGTATTTATTTTATTATATATAGTTTAGGGCTGTATTTATATATATAAAAGCTTTATAAACCCTCCCTATACTCTTTTTTTTTTATAGGGACAGAGAGAGAGAATCAGAGAGAGGGATAGATAGGGACAGACAGACAGGAACGGAGAGAGGTGAGAAGCATCAATCACAGTTTTTCGTTGCCATTGCAACACCTTAGTTTTTCATTGATTGCTTTCTCACATGTGCCTTGACCGGGGGCCTTCAGCAGACCTAGCAACCCCTTGCTGGAGCCAGCAACCTTGGGTCCAAGCTGACGAGCTTTTGCTCAAGCCATATGGGCCCGTGCTCAAGCTGGAGACCTCAGGGATTCGAACCTGGGTCTTCCGCATCCCAGTCCGACGCTCTATCCACTGCGCCACTGCCTGGTCAGACCCTCCCTATACTCTTATAAACCTTTCCCATACTCTTATAAACACTCTCTATGCTCTTAAGCACTTTCTACGCTCTTAAGCACTTTCTACGCTCTTAAGCACTTTCTACGCTCTTAAACCTATGTAATTTTAACAACATATAAAATTCTATATGGGTACTCACCAGTGAATATACTACAACTTGAATAATGGTGTTTTAATTAATATTTTTAAAATATTGTTTTTAGTTTTTTAGGCTAAAAATGCTTATTTTACCACAAAAATAATTAAAATAATAAATATATAAAAATACCTATATACCGCAGAATCTTGTGATATAGCAAAAAATCTGTGATACAAAATTAGGTCTGTACAATTTAAAAATCTGCAATACAGTGAGACTGCAAAAAGTAAACCACAATATGGCAAGGAACAACTGTACTGATGGCCTATCATCCCCCCATCCCAGTTTCTAGAAACTGTCATGCCCTTTGTTTTATCAGTTAGCAGTGTGCTCTAGTCTCTTTCCTCTATTGCTATAGCTCAATAAAGTTTTTCCTATTCGTTTTACTTTATGGGTGCAATTTTTCCTTTCACAGGAAGAAATAAGTAGAGTTTGTAGATTCAGGTGAGTGAAGAGATAATCCGTAGAATAGAGCTTCTTTAAAAAGAGGATGAAAGATATGTGGAGATATTTGCTTTAGACTCCAGCATAGCCATCCCATGGTTAGTAATCTACCCAGTATTTTTCTAAATGACACCAGACTGAAGTATATTGGCTTTGTATTCAGCGGTAGGTAATGACACTTGTTCTTTAATAAGAGAGTGACTACCTTGGTATCTTTATGTTGTATATCTAAAATTAACCAACAGCACATATGGGCATTTGTTAAAATTTCAGTCACAATTTTACCGTCATCCTAAATCTCAACAAGGCTTTTTTTAGGTTAGACAATAATAGAGAGAAAACACTGATTGTTTCTGTTCTAACCATTCACTCAGCTCAACATTTATTACATATTTCACAGCACTTTTTACAGACACAGTTTTTATGTCTATAAATTAAATTGGATTCCTACTTTTAGCTGATACTTTATAAAGCGAAGTACCAAAGCCATTATATTTCCAAATAGCAAAGAAATTTAATTTTGCATTCAGATTTAATGTCATGCTCTTTATTCTTTAATAATCATCAATAAAAGACTTGCTCACTTATACAACATTTACGCTCAGTAAAAGGAAGAATTTGCTAATAATTACACTTTCCAACAATGGGATTGTTTAACTTTCAAAGAAAAGAAATCTTTGTTCCTATAAGTGTTATTCATACAGAGAAGGAGCAAGATGTGCGGTAACCAAGCAGAAACTCCATTTCTTTAACGACATCCTTTCTCCTTTCTGTCTTCTTAATTCAAATTGGCCTTGTCTGATCTAATGACAGCATGTCTCACTTGCCTCCTTTCTACCAGACCCTTCTACCTTTGCACATACTAGGTGTCCTTATTTCCTTCTTTTATCATTAAGCCCTGAGGACATCAAGTTTTGATTGGTTGCAAATTGTTTAAGAAAAAGCCTCAGGCCTGTTGATCAAGAAAGTTTTGGTCAAACTAAAGATAACATCTTGACCTCAGTTGTGTTTCAGCCTCAAGCCTGGGAAAGTGAAACAAGCTTGCCCTCATGAAACCATGCCTGACATCAGGATCTCATACAATCAATGACCAACTACTCCCTACCTGGCCTTGACCAATCAGTAGAGCTCATGACCCAATTCCCTTGACCACCATGATTAATAATGTTTCCATACATAAAATCTGTCCCCATGCAGGCCACAGGGGAGTCAGGTTTCAGAACACTGGCTCACCTATGTCTCTGGGCTTGGTACCACTTTTTAAATAAACCTCTACTTTCTTTGCTGAAAACTCCTGTTTGCACACATACAGTTTTAGTCTGATAACATTGATAGAAAGACCCTTAAAATGGTCTGGTACTTTATTTCTTGGCTGCCCCTCTGAGTGCCCCTTATCATCCCCTTGCCAGTGAAGGCAGCTGTAAGGTGCTTTCAATGCCCCAAGCAATACTACTATGGTGGTAGCTGGCAAGGCCACACATGCTGTCTCTGCTGAGCCTAGGATCACACCTCCTTACTGTAGTTTCTAAGTATGTGAATTGAACACAGCACTTACTTTTATTGGGTTTCAGTTTGCTCATAAGTAACTAATATACTATAAAGTTCAACTAAGCTAACATAAAGTTTACTTCAAGAATTACAAATGACTATATGAGCAGTCAGCATTTTAAATTGTCACTATAAGTTGTTTATGTAAATAGACTATTTTACGTGATGACATTAAGCAATACTTTAACAATGATATCCAGCTTTTAAAAGATGTATCAAGTTTATATCTAATGGGGGCAGGGCATTTCTCTCTACCCTTCTAGTTTCTTCTGGCTGCTCTAATGATCAAATTTACATGAGACAGATTAGCAGAACAAATTAAAATTTAATAACATGTATACCACCTATATACGTGGGAGAGACTCAGGAACACGGAGCAACTTACCAAAGTGGTAAAAGCCATTTAAGGTATTACCATTAAATACCACCTTCAGCTAAAAACATTAAAAGAAGTTGGAGGTGGGAAGTCAGTTGGTATTGGAGGTTACCAGAAAAAGCATAGTAAACAAAAGTAAGGTTGTTGTGCAGATTTAAGTCATTGTTTTCTGTATTAAAGAGGAAAATATCCAACTATATAACTATTTTAATCTTATTTCTGCTATGTTATGAATCTACCGTGGTAGATATTTTCTTATCTGTAAATATATATAACCTATTTTCAAGTATATATAACTAGGCTTGTTTTTTGATGTATTTAAATGCATGATGAAATTATTTTATAAGTTTACAGTTACTTCGCAAACTTGTTATTATGCTAATTTAAGATATTAGTTTCTATTTAAATTGTGGAATTTGATGCCAAATAGTCTTGTTTTCTGTTTACTAGGGAGGAAAACTAGTCAGGGATATAAGACAGAATTCACACTGGGATATGGTGCTCAGGAAAAACTTGAAACATTTTTAAATACAGGCCCCACATTTCAATCCAGTTCACTATTTAAATGGCCTCATGAGCTTTGAAAGAGTCCTCTTGTATTAGTTAAGAGAGAGAAGGAGTACTATGGGAAGACTCTTGAATATGCAAATTAACCAGTATTAATTAGCTCCAGCAGCCATAGATTTTAAGTTTAAGTGTTAGAATTTAGCTAAGGCAATAAGACCAAATCAGGTCTCAGTAATTTGCATTTTTATAGTTCTTCCTAAAGCAATCTAAGATAGACTGTTAGAGCCAAGAGAGGGCATCAACTAGAATGTAAAACACACTAGCCTTTAGGCTATGCTTTAAAGTATGATCCCCTGTCAAGCCTCAAGATTTCTGCTTCAACTGGTAATATTTTAATAAGGCATACTCTTTCTTTATGTTGTTAAATGATGGCAAATAGGATCTTGGCTATCAAGTGACATTTAAGAGTGACAAGAGTATTTCATTTTCTTTGAAATCTGTTCATTTTCTCTAGCTGTTTTTATTTCCATCTTTGCTGTCCCCTTAAGGCACACGCCAAAGTCTCCTTTAAAAGCAGTTTAAACTCAGTCCCAACATCAAAGCAAACAGGAAGCCAGGGCTGAATCTGGCTTTAAATTGTCTTGGTATTTGTTTTTTAGCCATGTTGCTCAGAAATTCTTAGTAAGTTACACTCAGTCATCTCTGATGTAATGTTATCCTATACATTGAAGCCTTTGAAAATAGTATTATACTTTCCACTTTGGCCTATTATACTTTTAGAGAAAACTTACTTGAAGAGATTCATTTCATAAAGACAAAAATATTCTACCTCATTCAGTCCTTGGGCATCATTGTAGAATGCTCATTTTCTCCTCGAAAATCCTGGTGATTTTACAGGGGTGTTGGGCAAATGAGTTTGTAAAATCTGTATTTTCTGCGTTTGCTCACTTTTATTGTTAAAAATGGTCGCTGCCCACGTGAATGGCACTGCCTAGCTAAAACTGCTAATTATCTTCCTGCTTGGAAAGGACCATTGTTATGCTAATATGTGCTGGAGAAGGGGTTTTCATGCCAAGAAAAGTTTGTGAGGTAGAAGGAGAGGAAAGCCAAGATGGCAGGTTGCTGAAGGAAAGCCAGTTTGTGCATGGAGGAGAAGGGAGAAGGTGTCCAGATGGGGAGCAGAGGTGAGGGCTCTTGTGAGAAGGTGTCCAGATGGGGAGCAGAGGTGAGGGCTCCACTGAGACTGGTGGGGACCTTTGATTCTAGGAAAAACTGGAAAAGATTCTCCTATTGTGGAACCAGAGAATGTGTGATGGGTTTTGGTGCCCTGTGTGTTTTTACTCACCTGCCAGGAGTGAGGCTAGAATAAAAGAATGGCCCACCAGTTTTTGGCTCTGCAGTTTCTTTATCATCTGTCCAATTATAATGGAAACCTGCACCTGAATGGCCATGACAGTCATGACTACTGGCCATACAGGGGTCAATAATCAACAAATACATATCTCAAAAGGATAGTGTTAAGAGGGTATACTGCTGTGTTCCAGACAATTTTCAGGAGTATAAGTCCCTCGTGGAAAATTCAAGAGACGGAGTTTCTTAAACTGTATCTTAAAAATCTTATTTCATCTCACATTATTTTCACCATACTTTAAAGCAGACTCCTTACCTCTAAGACCCCTATAAGTGTAGCCTCATTTCCCACACATTCTGTCCAATTTATGCCTAATGGGATAAGGTTAAGCCAACCAGATTTCATAGCAGTGGACTACCCAAGATAAATATCAGTCACTGAAAAGGTAATAGAGTCACCAGAACCACAATTCTAAAAGCGATATGAAAGAGAAATTAGCAATGAGCCATAACTTCAATACATTGCATTATGCAGATTGTGGATTATGTGAATCCAGGTAATTTCAACAAACACATTTGAAGCCTTAAGACAGAGACCTTTGCACACGGGTGTTTTAACATCATATAAATTGAAGGGTGTTTTTTTTTTTAGTCTCAAATTACCATTTCAGCTGGTTCTTTTCTAATGAATATTACTATCCTTCATCTTACTGACGTAGGGCAATAGCTGAAAACTTCCTAAGGGGTATCACAAAACTGACAGAGCATAGAGAGAATATGAACCAGGAGGTTCATTCAGATGAGCTGTAGGGAGTGCTTTGCTTCTGCTTTGGAAATAGGGAGTTGAAGGCATCATATCTAAATCTAATCCTAGTAAAAGTTATCATTTATTGGCCACTGTAAAGCCAGCTGCTATATGCTAGTCCCAATTATTAATTTTACATTAAAATAAACTAAGGTTTTTTGGCTTAAACATAAAGAAAACATGTTTGATTCTTCACCATAATAAAAGTTAAATTAATAATCCAACTGTGACTCCTAAGAATTTAATGCAATTATTATATCTTAACATCAGCCCATTATTGTACTAAGAAGGAAGAACTGACCACTATTTAGTAAATGTGACCTTAAGTACTAACCTCTAAATTCAGTAATAGAATTAAATTTTAAATACACATTCTACTTTGGAGCAAACATCTGCATTTTGTGCTCCAAAACCAAAGGTTTCTGAATAGAAGCAATTATTTTCTCAAAAGCCAAGAAAGAAAGAAAGAAAAAAAGCCAAGAAAGCTGAAGAAATTTAATTTATTAAACTGCTTTAAAATAAATGACCTTTAAATAGAACAGTATATTTATAAAGCAGGTGGAGGTTTTCTAAATTAATTAAAATAAAGGGAAACATAAATAATTTGTCAGAATGCAGTTACTTCATTTATTTAAGAATACAGCAAGCCAATTCCTTTATACTTTTTCTTTGCTAACATAAGAGTCTTAGTAAAAGATGTGCCTTTTTTTAAAAAAAAATAAAAATAAAAAAGCTGTTTTAATTTTGAGGAGCAAACCCTCTCTACCACAGAACCACCAGTATACTGGTTTATGTTAAAAAGATAAGCTACTTTTCTTCAAATTTTCTATAGCTACTATTTTAACCAGTTTGGAGAGCAATTTATGTGCACCATCTCTAGCTTAAAAAATAGTATCTATCACGATGGTCTCTGTTAATATAAAACTTTTAAAAGAAGCCACATTCTAACACCACTAATTTGAAACTTTGAGGTTGATCCCATATATTTTCCCAGCACATTCTGTTCACACTCTCTCTGTCCCAGCCACCTCATTTCACTGGCTTGTAGTATTAGTGTCAGAATACAAATTCGCCCAGTCACCAACTACAAAATCAGCTAAGAGCTGGAGATACCGTGTATATATATATATACAGCACAAAGGACGGACAAGTAGTCTTATTTGTGGAAGTGATCGAGTTCTGTGACTTTTAACAGAGTCTTAAATGACAAGTATTTTTTCTGGTATTTTTTTCTCTTTCACTTATAGACTTTTCAAAAACAAAAAATCCCCTAATATGGTTCTACCACTTCCTTCACAGTTATTCATTTGACTACTTTACAGTTCAACACTAGATTTAAAATTTGACATCTGAAATATCTCTCTTCTGGAAAATAATGACCTGCAGATTGTCAACTTTTACACGTTCCTAAGTAAGTCCTTACTGTTCAGTAGGAAATTTTTTTTTGTTTTGGTTTGGGTTTTCTGAGAAATAAACCTTAAGACAAAGATTCAAGTGCAAGTATTTATATGAGAAGTAAAGGAGAAAACAGGTAGAAAAATAGGAAACTGGCATAGGGGCGAGCAGACAGACAGTAAAGTGTACATTATAAGCCAACTATTCTCTTAAGAACTCAAAAACATGGGGAGACTGAGAAGTAATGTAACACGTCTTAGAATTATTCACCCAAGAGATAAGAGAACTCAAATATTTATACAACAGTTTTTGACTGAGGGCTAATTAAGGAACCAGGAGATACACACACACACACACACACACACACACACACACACACACACACACACGTTCTCAGGTTACAAAGGACTTTGCTATCTTCTTCTTATGTGTATCATTCTCTGCTGTGATTTTGGAAACATATCAACTTTAAAGTAAAATGACTTGCATTGCCTCATTTTCTTCAGAACAAATTTGTTCTCAGAATGACATGAATTAGACTCTAGTGCTTGTCATAAACATTCAACCACATTGTTTTAGGTTAAAATAATTATTATAACAATCATGATCAATATATTTTTACAGTACTTTGCAAGTTTTTGAGATTTTGCTTTGTAATAGTGATACTTATTTTCTAGCATTTAATTATATTATTAGTTAAAAGTAAATTTATGAGAAAGTCAAATACATAATAATATAATAAAATAAAAATAAATCACTTGAAATTTTAATAACCAGAAATAACTGCCATTAACTTGTTCAATCACCAAGATCTTATGTAGGTACTTATGCATATAATCATATGCATTTAAATAATTTTAAAAATTCACATCAATGATATATCACATGTACTTTCTTTGATATTTTTGTATAATATTTTATTATACACTTTTTAAATATTATAAAGAAAGGAATTGTGTACAGAATCAGGACTTATTCTCAGATATTACATAATAAATGACATCCTATTATAATTATATTTTCTGTACTATTTTGGTTCATAAAAACACAACTAGTTTTGCATGCTATTATTTCTTTAATAAATTTACTGAACTAATATTTGCTCAATTATTATCTCAAAAATTTATTTATAGGTTGATTTACATTTTATATTCAAATAACCAAGATATCTGTAAATTATGATAGCCTTGGATTTTAAAGATTTTTTTTTCTCCTTGATTTTTATACTGGCTAAGGCTTCCCAGATTGAATAAAAGAAGAGATAATAAACTTCAATATTTTATTGATAGTATTTCCAATGGTTTTAAGTATATTCTAATTATAATATTTGCTATAAGAATGACATAATTAGTGTGAGAATGACATTTCCTAATATTTCTACTACTAAGGAGTAAATGTCTGGGTTAATTGAACTTAATTATGATATACTATGTTTCTTAGTCATTGGGGGGTTTTATATATGAATATTTAAAGAAATTTGCATTTATGTACATGAGTCATATTTTACTGCAATTTTTTTGAGTATAACTTTGTCTGGGTTGGAATCAAAGTCAGATATGTTGCATAGAATATCTTGTGAAAATACTTGCATATATGGTCATAAGAAGTGGTAAGTCCCTGTGGTTTAAAACCCCTTTGAAAATCTGGTGAGGTCTAATTAGAACTTTCATATTAGTGCGTCCATGGAGGTTCTGGGTGAGTGGCACACCCAGACAGAGCATGGAAAGCCTGTGCCCCTTTCCACATATATTGCACTCTTTCTTTCCTTCATTTGGCTGGTTCTAAGTCCTATTCTTTTTTAACAAACTAGTAAGCTAGTAAAAAAGAAAAGAAAAGAAAAATCAGAAAAGTAAAGAAATCTATCTATGCTTTCCCCAGTGAAAAAAACAAGCACATGAACAACACAAATATTTTAACACATACTGAGAGAGTTTAGTGCCCTGCTAAAGATCACCCACTGGCCCATATAGGTGCCTATCTGGTTCCTGGAATATAGTCTAGGCTCAGGGATATAATTGTAACCTCATGGTATAATTTCCCAGAGTTTATAATTATTATTAATGTCTGACGATAAGTATATATTAAGCTTTATTTTCATTCATCATTGAATGTCATGAGCTCCACCACTATTATAGAAAAATAAATTCTACCTAAAGACTAAACTAAAACTAAAGGCAATTCTTAAAAAAAAAAATGGTAAGAACAAAGTTAACAACATTGTGGAAAAACTCAAAGTAAAAACAAAATATTTAGGATAGCTATGGCTGCTTAATTTTTTAAATAAAAGTTTTAAGAAATGGGTAATTAGCCTGACCTGTGGTGGCACAGTGGATAAAGCATCGACCTGGGGACACTGAGGTCGCCAGTTCAAAACCCTGCACTGGTCTGGTCAAGGCACATATGGGAGTTGATGCTTCCAGCTCCTCCCCCCTTTCTCTCTTTCTCTCTTTCTCTCTCTCTCTCTCACTCTGTGTCTTCTCTCTAAAATGAATAAACAAACAAACAAACAAAAAACACGGGGTAGGGTTGGGCCCATCCCTTTAAAAAAAAAAAAAGAAATGGTTAATTAAAATACTAGTCATAGGAAAATGAAAATTAATACAATATTATTGTTTTGATTTTATGATACTGAACTAGGTATATTATATTAATAACAATTTAATATAAAATATATAATTTCTATAATATTGTGTTGTGAAGGAAATGTCAAATGGTATCTTCAACCTTCAATGTTAATGATGGAATTATAAATTAATAATTTTTTTGAATTTTTATATTTTTAAATATCCATCAAATTTTTGAGTGACAATTCATCTGTGCTGAAAGATATGTGAACAAGCAGATTCCCTGTAGCCAAGTCTGTAACAGTAAAAATTGCATATAACTTAAATTTTATTTAATAAATAAGGAATGATAACATAAATGTTTTATCTATGCAATAAAATACTGAGAAATATTTTTAAAAGAAGGCACATAGACATAGAATTATTCTATGGATATTATGATAGTGAAGGGGTCAAAACAAGTCTCCCCAAGATGTGACATTTTGTCACGTAGATTATTTTAATGTGAAGACAATAGAGACTCTGTGGGCTCAAGATACATTACCTTTCTCTTAAAGACCTTACTTCCCATAATAAGAGTCATCACCAGAAATAACATTTTATGAGCTATCTATAGGGCAGAGTAAACTTCTAATTAATAATCATCTGCTCTTTTTATTTTCCTTAGAATTACCCTCTTCCACCTCTCATGTATATGGGGGTCTCTGACTTGCTCATGTATGTGTGGTTCCCAAATGCATGTATATAATTAAATTTGGTTATTTTCTCTTGTTCTTCCATCTCATGTAGATTTAATTATTAGATGAGCCAAAATAACCCCAAAAAAATAGATTAAAATCTTCCTTCTTCACAGTTGGCATAGTCAGTAAGCTATCTCACTGGCTGCCTTGTACTTCTTACCTCAAAGCTAGTAGAAAGATCCTGGAATCTCTAACAAATGCCAGCAAAAAAGATAAGCATTTTTATCAAATCGGACTTCTGGATCTCTAACTGCAGAGTTTGCAGGAAACAGAGTGTGAAAGTCCTTTTTTTAAATTTCTTTACGAGTAAGAAAACTTTAGAAGTGTAGAAGAAAATTTCTTTCTGCTCCACAGTATGTGTATCATGGGTATATCATTAAGTAAAAAAGGCAAGCTTCACAATATTACTTAGTGGTTTTTATTAAGACAAAATATGCAAATATATGCATATATTCATGAATAAAAGTTTATAATAATTTAGAAGGTATAAAAGAAATGCATATTAATAATATTTATATGTAGAGAAGAAAAAAAGTGGAGACAGAAGAACTACTTTGAAGGTAAACTGTATATTCTATATTTTCTGTATATTTTGACATTTTAAACAAATCATACTTAGCTGTAATTTGTATAACTCAAAACATATTATAATGTAGAAAAATGAGATAAACCTCACTTTATTAAATTATGTTACTTTTGCATTGTTCATATTTACTCTTGTTTTGCCTGTTGCCTTGGTTTATATATTTATCATTTATACATACAAATAAATTTAAGCTAATAAATTTATGAACATTAGTGCTCTATAATATTATTACTATAGTTTTTATATACTATTTTAAATACACAAATTATAGTTTAAACATGCTTTACATATTGAGAATATTTATATATTTTTGAAAATATGTCTGGCTCAATTAGAGAAAAGCATTATTTTTGACACTTTCAAGATCTTTAAATTTTTATATGCTCTCATGAAAATAAACCTGCTAACATCAAGAATTTCAGTTTTCTGTTTCAGAGCAACTTAAACTTTCTGTTCACCTACTTTGCAGTGTGTGTATGTGAATATGTTCATAAAATACAAAATTCAAGAAAAGATAAAGACCCCACTTTGCAATATCCTTGAGCAAACTGACCTAATTCAAACTCTTGTTCTCTTTAAAAGAAGCCAAACTTTAAAGAGCAGATGGTCTAAATCTGGAAATATAAAGGTTTGAGGCCACTGACATACTGAAAGTATCTATTTAGTATCACTGAATATAAACAGCTTTCTGAATTACAAATTAATTAGCAAAAGCAGTTAATTTTTCAATCTATTTTTAAGACTTAATTAAGTCTTTGTCTTTGTTTTCAATATTACTCTGTTTTTGGAAATAAAATTAAGGGAAGATTAGTCTCTCTCTAAGATTATTATGAATGTGAATACTTAGCTCTGCCATCATGCATTTTATACATGTTAGACTTTTCCTTAATTGAATTTTTAACTATTACTGTAAATACTCTAACTAAATTTGTTCTAAAGTGTCCTATTAAATAATCCGAAGATGTTGACTTATTATAGAAGTGAATCAAATGTTTAAATCACACTGTAGTTTAAAAGAAGAAAATAAATACAGAATGAATTTTTTCCTGCTTTTAGTGACTTTTTCTCTTTATATAATTTCCAACTTATAAAAATATTGTAAGAACAGAATAAGAAAATCTTTAATAACTTATATTCCAATTGATCAATTGTTTACATTTTACCTTACTTGATATTCTCTCCTCCCTGTCTCCTGTCTCCCTCCCTTCTCTTCTCTCTTCCCTCTTTCCCCTCACTACTCTTTCCTTCTCCTCCTCCCCTTGCTCCTCCCCTGCTTTCCTTACCTCTCCTGTCTTCCTTACTTTTCTTACTTGTTCTTTCTGTTTTTGGTCTCCTCTTGTTCTTTTTCTGCTGGCTCTCACTCTTCCTCTCTCTCTTGTTTTCAGGGACTGTAATTGCACATATGTTTGCCTGTTTGATGTTGCCTGACAGATCACATAATTCACTGTGAAAAAAAACAACAACACAACTTCTGTTTTTCTTTGTTTTCTTCAGGTAGAATAATTTATATTGCTCTAACTCTAAACTCACTTTTCATTTTCTTGTCATCTCCAACATGCCTTTAAAGCCATTGCACAAAGTCTCATTTTATTTCACATACTTTACTTTTTAGTTTTAGAATTTCTACTAGAGTTTTTAATAGTCTATACTTCTCTGCTGAGATTCCCCACTTGTTTACTTTTTATGATATTACTTCTCTTTAAGTCTAAACAATTTTATAATAGCTTCTCTAAAGCTCTTGAGTAATTTTAGGTTTGGTTCCTATTAATCACTTTTTTCTTATCCAGCGGTCATATTTTTGTCTTAATTCACATATTTAATGGTTTTGTTTTGTGCTGGTATATTGAGCATTGTGGATATTACACAGTGGGCACTTTGAATTATTCCTTTGAAAAATGTTGACGGTTGTATTTTTGTATCAGGTAGTTAATTTGTCTGGACGCAAACTCTAAACTCTGTCACTTCTGCAATGAGGGAGAAGTTAAAATCTCTGCTCAGTCCTTCTAACTCTTTATCTATTGTTATCTTCTGGATACTTGGATACTCTGTATGCATAGTTTATGAAAGATGCAAAGACGTAGTCAAAATTTGTACTCAGATTTAGGATCATTCTTTCTGTAGATACAACTGTCACTAATATCTTCCTGATATTTTATTTCTCTGGTCACTCTGAACTCTGGTCGTACTTTTTCAAACTAGTTGGACTCTAACTTTTAGTTCAGAATTCTAATAGCTTAGTTCAGAATACCGGCTTCCCCCCGCCATGGAATGAAGAAAAGTAAGACCAGAGTCCTGGGTACCAGAGAAATAAAATATCAGAGTGATATTGGTGACAGGTGTATCTAGAGAGAGGATAGCCCAAAACCTGTGTATAAACGTTGCTACATCCTTGCTTCTTCCATAAACTGTACATAAGAAGTTTACACTGACTTTTCTGCTCATGTTCAGGATACCCCACAGTGAATGAATAATAAAGCCACATAAACAGATATATTTCCCAGTGAAAATCCCTTTTTCAAGAATTGTCTACCTTCCAGTTCTGCCGGATTTAGGTTATATTTATTCCAGAATTTTATCCCAGAGTTTTTAATTGCTGTCTAGACGTTTCTAATACAAGCGATATACTGTTATAAAAGGTAAAATTGCTTTGTCATGAATTAATCAAATTTATTTTCAAGGGTGCATACATTGCAATCTGAGACACTGAATATTAATTCTGTAAGTATTTTGCACAAGATTTTATTTCAGCATTTGAATTGTAAATAATTAGGCTTTAAATCTTTTTTATACCTAAAGTTATAAAAGTAAATAGAAGTTCAGCATAGGAATCATTATTGCTCTAACTACTTTGAAATCATTAACAAAAACCATGTGAGGTGAGTACTATTATTTTAATGAAGTATAATTGATCCTGATCAGGCAATGGCTAGGACATCAACCAGGGATGCTAAGGACACAGGTTCAAAACCTTGAGGTCATCAGCTTGAGCATGGGCTCATCTGGCTTGAGTATGGGCTTACTGGTTTGAGCGTGGATTTGCCAGCTTGAGTGTGAGATCATAGACATGACCTCATGGTTGCTGGCTTGAACCCTAAAGGTTTCTAGCTTGAAACCCAATGTCTCTGGTTTGAGCAAGGGGTTCCTGGCTCAGCTGAAGTCCCCAGTCAAGACATGTATGAGAAAGCAATCAATGAACAACTAAAGTGCCACAACAAGCTGATGTTTCTTATCTCTCTCCCTTCCTGTCTCTCTGTTTCTCTCTCTCTCTCTCTCTCTCTCTCTCTCTCTCTCTCACACACACACACACACACACACACACACACACAGCAAAAAAGAGTAATTGAAAATTAACAGTTGTGTATCTTGCCCAAGGTAACAAGATGCTAGACTCTATACCCAAAAAGGATTAATTCATAGTTCAAAAATAACATAAAAATGTTAAAGGTTTTATTTTTTTTAAAAAGACACAATTCTTTTAGAAATATGGCTCTATTCACTTAATATAATTATATCTCAAAATCAAAACACTTCAGAAATTTCAAACAATAATGTTATTATTAATAAAAAAGGAATATAGTTTTTTGTTTATTGAAAACACTGTAGAAGCCAAATGAAATACCCTTCGTCATTAAAATAAATGGTGAAAAGCAAGTTATTCTTCTAAATTCAGGATAAAGTTTTTATTCTTTTAAATTTAGTCTGAAGCAGCCTTCAATTTAAGTTATTTTTAATGGTTATAATATTGATGTCAAATTGAAGAAATTAATGAGGTGACTCATTATCATCCAGTTCTTAGAGTAATTTTTTCAAAGTTTTCAGAATTAATTGTGATTTATTGAAAAACAGTTTTGTTAGATTTTTGGACTGAATTTTTCCATATCAGCAAATATAGGATATGGTTAAAAATGATGTACTGCTTATAACAGAACAATTCCCAGTCTACCCATCATCAGAGTCATAAACTCAGTGGTAGTCTGTCAGAAGTACTGGTTATCACCCATCTCATCTAACTATTCAAGCAAACAAAATTGTTCATAGTTGACAAAGTTAAAAACGGGTATATCCAGATTCATGTTAATCTCTTTTTATTGAAGACAAGAGCTTAGTGAAGCAATTATCAATTTTATATTCTCTCTTCTTATTACCCTCTGTCTCTATCTTATACACACACACATACACTCCACAGTATCATGTAAGATATATGGATTTAATTCTAGTGTTATAAAATAAATCAGAGGAGGTAGTGATTAATTTTACATGTAAATATTAGTAAGGCAATATTTTAATGTAGATTTAAAAATGGGGGTTGATAGCGAGGGAAAGGACCTCTATTCTGTGGAGAAAGAATAGCATGAGATATGGTATAACCTTATCAGTTAACTCGGAGTATTTGGAGCCACAAATCTTTGCATAAATACATGTTGTATGAGGCAGATAAGGCAGAAACTAATTTGGAGGTATGAAGTGGGATGAGATTGTGAATGGCCTCGAATGTTACCATAAGGTGTTTAAAATTATTCTCACCATCTCAATATATTTTCATTTTATTATCCAAAATAAAAACAGGTTCATAGTTGGTCTTTTTAACAGTAAGGGTGATATGTGTGTATATATATATATTTGGTTAAAAAATAAAATACAGCCTGACCTGTGCTGGCGCAGTGGATAAAGCATCAACCTGGGAACACTGAGGTCACCAGTTCAAAATCCTGCACTGGTCTGGTCAAGGCACATATGGGAGTTGAGCTTCCAGCTCCTCCCCCCTTTCTCTCTTTCTCTCTCTCTCTCTCTCTCACTCTGTGTCTCCTCTCTAAAATGAATAAAATAAAAATAAAAAAACATTAGAAAAATTTAAAAAAAATACAAATGAGAAGTAAATTCTAAAGTCCTACAAGACCGATAACAACCAACACTTGATTGTATGTCTTCTATGTATATTTATGCTTATAAAGACTATCTATATAGCATAAAGGAGCTTTGTAAACCTTTTTAAAACCTATTAAATGTGAAATATGTTTTATACAAAAATGGTAGAAAAATTCAAGAGAAAAGTAACTCTTATCCTACTATTTCTCCATTCTCCCAAGTTCCTTGTTCATAATTTTCAAATCTGACACATAATTTCAAAGTGGATATGGAAATAATTTTGCTCTGCTTTTAAAACACATTATGGCCCATTATAAACATGTAAAATGACACACAAAACTACACTATGCCTTTCTTTTTCACATAACAATTTGCCCTGAAAGTTACTAAATATTAAACAAAAATATGTTTGGAAGTACAGGTAGAGAGAAGGTAAGAAGTAATGCAAGCATTTGAATTATTTATTTTTGCTTGTGTTACTGATTTTCTGACTAATTTGTTGTTCTCTTACATTATAAACAAAGCATAATGTTTCTAGTAATTTCGCTATTTTGAATTTATTGAGCTTTTTTTGTCAATAATATGACTCTTTATGGCTCTTAGAAACTGTAAATTCTATGCACAACTGAACTATATCATTTAGATTATTCTGTGCCATAAGGTTATTTAGATCTTATGCATATTTTTAATCTAATCTTTTATAGGCTAACGGAGGCCCAAGTTGAAGATTGTTTGCTTTATGATTTTAATGCGATTATTTTGTTTAAAAATAAGTATTGGAAACATTTCAGTATAGATTAAATCTTTATTTTTAAAAGTCTATTTGATTTAGTTTTTTTCTCTGTCTTTTTCTTTTACTAGAATTATGTATTGTGTAACATTAATATGCTGCAGAATTTTCAGTCTTCAGCTTTCTTGCTATATCTCTGTCTACTCTGACTTTCAACCCTTTTGAGTTACTTGATTGTATGCCTCCTGTACGTGACATGTAGTTGAGTTTTACTTGATTATTCAATATGAACATGCTTTTTTTCTTTTAATAGGTAAGCAACTATAATATATATATTTATGGAGATATAATTAACGCTTGCTTTAATTTCACCAGCTTAATTTATGTTATTTTTTGAGCATTCATATTTTATTTATTTTCTTTCTCAATTAGGTCTGTGTTTCTGTCATTGTGTATGTTTACTTCTGATCATTTTCAAAGTTTATACTCTTTTAAAACTATTCTGGCCCTTGATAATTGTGATTTATTTGGTGGAATTAATCTATTTCTTTGCCAGCGCCTACTGATTGCCCA
This sequence comes from Rhynchonycteris naso, assembly GCA_037038555.1. Classification (NCBI taxonomy): domain Eukaryota; kingdom Metazoa; phylum Chordata; class Mammalia; order Chiroptera; family Emballonuridae; genus Rhynchonycteris; species Rhynchonycteris naso. The sequence continues at coordinate 24,903,460 of CM073000.1, forward strand.
CTGCAAGTGATGTTGAAGTTTGACTTTCTTCCATCTTCATAACCTACTTCACTCCACAGTATGCTGTCAATTATATAATCCCTGGCTTTCTGAGGTTATCTCATACATTTAAATATACATATACCTCCTACTAATTCACAAAATATACATAATATATCCTTTACCCAACACACGTTGCTTATTAGCTGAAAACTGCTCTCCAGGTTTTTTTACTTCACAATGCAGTTGCAAAGGTGGTGGATTTCTTTAGTTACCTCAACTTCCTTTATGATGCTAGTATGAAATGAATATGAAGAAAGTTTCTGCAGCAGTTCTCATCATTGAAAAAAATCTGCTTTTCCAAGTAAGGGGTCATTGACCTTGCCACTCAGAGTAGGTAGCTCTCTACCTTTGAGAAATCAATGTCCAAACACCTTGCCAGAAATATTTACCAGCAGGTGTGCTTTTTAGACATTCATCGTCATTCTTAGGTTTTCTCCTACTACAATAGAAAAAATATATAATTTTTACTTGCATAGTTATTTTTTCTTGTAATCAAGATAGAATTGCATTACTTTTTCTCATTGCTCTTGTTATCTATTTGAGTCAGACAGTAAGAGAGAATGTCCTTTATTCTATTTTAAAGCTGGAAGTTGCCTGACCCGGAGGTGGCACAGTGGAAAGAGCGTTGGACTGGGATGCTGAAGACCCAGGTTCGAGACCCCGAGGTCGCCAGCTTGAGCGCGGGCCCATCTGGCTTGAGCAAAAGCTCACCAGCATGGACCCAAGGTCACTGGCTCAAGCATTGATCAGTCTGCTGAAGGCCCACGGTCAAGGCACATGTGAGAAAGCAATCAATGAACAACTAAGGTGTTGCAACGGCAACGAAAAACCAATGATTGATGCTTCTTACCTATCTCTGTTTCTGTCTGTCTGTCCCTATCTATTCCTCTCTCTGTCTCTCTCTCTGTCCCTGTAGAAAAAAAAAAATAAATAAGAAATAAAGCTGGAAGTTTATTTAAAAATAAAGCTGAATGGTTTCCATACATACAATTGCATTTTAGAAAGATAACTACAAGATTACAGAAACATTGTCACACATGTTGATTCAATTGTGATCTAAAAAATATTACAGATATCTCTGAGTTTATATTTAAACACTCTTCTGTTACAAGACTCCTAAAGATTCACAATACAATCTGTGTATTTCACACAAGAAGAGATTTAAAAACTCCAAGTATGGCATGATAGGCTAAAAGCCCTAAATGAAATCACCATCATTGTTTGTTAATACCTGAATTTCTGCTTTTAGCCATAACCTATGCTTAGTATTCAGATTATTTTTAATTTTAAAACATTACTGTTGGGCAAATGAGTTTGTAAAATTTTATATTTTTTGAGTTTACTCACTTTTAGTGTTAAAAAATGACGCTGGGCAAAGCCAGGAATGTATCTGTGAAACTGCAAATTACCTTCCTGCTTGGGAAGGGCCACTGCCTTGCTAATGTTTGTAGAGAGTGATGCAGAGAGAAGGAAGCCTTGCTTGCAGAGTTTGGCTGAGAGAAGAGAGAGAAAGTTTGAAGAAGGAGATGGGAAACAGAGGTGAGGGGCTTTTGTGAGCTCTGCTGAGACTTGTGGGGTCTTTGATTCTAGGAGAAACTGAAGAAGATTCTCCTGGTTGTGGAACTGGAGAATATGTCAGTGGCTTTGGGAACTCTGAGTGAAAGGGAAGTGCTTTTTTTCTTTGTGTTTGCTTGCTGGCTGGGGAGATACTTGAATAAAGGAATGGCCTACCATTTTTTGGTTCCACTGTTTCTTTACTGTCTGCCTGAATCTAATGGGAACCTGAACCTGAATGGCCATGGTTGTGATGGCCACGACTGCTGGTCCTACAAGTACTAATAACACTATAACTGACAACCTCTTCTTCAGGTCTTAATACTAATGACAATTTTGAGTAGCTTTTTTGAGAGGAAATTGAGTAAAAAGTAAGAAGACTACGAATTTTAGGAACCAGGAGGCATTAAGATGCAGAATAAAGTACACATTTTCTGCAAGTCACAATTTGAAAGAAATTAGTATCTATGAGATCACAGAAAAGCTAGTATGTAACTATAAGAATCAGATAAAACTTTATTGAAGAAATTACATTTTGCCTGATCTGTGGAGGTGCAGTGGATAAAGTGTCAACCTGGAATGCTGAGGTTGCCAGTTCAGAACCCTGGGCTTCCCTGGTCAAGCAAATATGAAAGTTGATGCTACCTGTTCCTCCCCCTCCTTTTCTCTCTCTCTCCCCACCCCCTCGCCACCTCTCTAAAATGAATAAATAAAATTTAAAAGAATTTCAGCCTGACCTGTGGTGGCGCAGTGGATAAAGCATCGACCTGGGAACACTGAGGTTGCCAGTTCAAAACCCTGCACTGGTCTGGTCAAGGCACGTATGGGAGTTGATGCTTCCAGCTCCTCCCCCCTTTCTCTCTCTCTCTCTCTCTCTCTCACTCTGTCTCCTCTCTAAAATGAATAAAATAAAATTAAAAAGAAAAAAAAAGAATTTCAGAAGTTATATTTTGATATTAAAATTGTATCTTAAGATGTTTACATCTTTTAAGACAAATGAGTTTTATTTGCAGTAGTGAATTTAAGAATGAGAAACTTTAAGCCTCAAAAACATTGAAAATATAAAGTGATAATACAAGTAGGCTTAAAATAATGTAGAAAGAAATGGATAGCAAGACATATATAGGTAGGTTTGTCTGTCAGACACTTTGGATGCCAATGGCAGAAATTCAGTATAAATCAGGTTAGTCTTAAAGTAAAATGTGCTATTACTTGTATCCAAAGCACAAGAATATCAACAGTAAAGTTGCATTGGAGTCAAAAAGAAGACTCCTGCTGAGATAGAAATTTTGTTCTTGGTTCAATAACTTCACCTGAGGTTTGACTTTAGCAGAAAAAAAGAGAAGGTTATACTACAGATGGAAACAATTGATTCATAATATATTCTCTCACACTGGAGTTACACCAGAAACAAGCACACACACACGTGCACAGATTCATGTGTCTTTCTTTTCAACATAGATTATAACTAATGATTTTGTGTAACACTTTTCCCCTACTCATAACAAAATATACATACCATTTTTTAAGTGGATATAATGAAAAATTGGATCCATCTGTATATCCTGATCTTAGTTCTGTTTCCCTTTATATTATATTCATTCATTTAGACTCCACGTGTGGTTCATAATAATTCTGCAACTATGGCTTAAAACATTCAATTAAAGGCAATTTAGAACAGAGAGACTCAGATTAATTAGAATTCTCTCCATCTCTTTTTTCTGTTAAGGTTCTGTATTTTTATTTCATTTTCTAGCTTCAGTTTCCCCTTGAAGCAGGGATCATGGTGAGAAGTGACTACAGAATATACTCAGAAGGGAAACCAGTGCATATATGACTTTAGCAAGGCTAACCAAGTTTTTTTTAGGCTAACCAAGTTTTAAAAAGAGAACCCAAGTAAAATTATAAATGAAAAAGGACACATTAAAACTGATATCACATAAATAAAGTATCATAAGAGACTATTATGAACACTACACACAACCTAGAAAAAATGGATAAATTCCTAGAAATATTATCAAAACTGAATCATGAAGAAAAAAAAAATCTGAACAAACCAAATGCAAGTAAGAAAGTTGAGTCAGTTATCCAAAATCTCACACCTAAGAAAATTATAGAACCAAATGGCTTCAAATGTAAATTCTACCATTCAAAAAATAATTAATGCAAATCCATTTCAAACTCTTGCCAAAAGAAAGAAACAAAGGAAAATTCAAAAGAAAAAGAAAAAAGGAAAGAAAAAATAGAAGAGGTGAGAACACTTCCAATTTTATTTTATGAGGCCAGCAAATACCCTGATAAAAAATAAGATAACAGTAAAAATGTAGAGAAAAAATGATAGGTCTATATTCCTGATATAAAAATATTAGCAAACAAAATTCAACAGTACCTTAAAGGAATCATACATCATGATCAAGAGAGATTTATTTCTGGGATGTAAGGACGGTATAATATACACAAATCAACAAATGTGACACATCATATTAATATAATGAAAATAAAAATCATATGATAATTTTAAAACATATAGTAAAAGCACTTGACAAAATTTATAATAGAAATATTCTCAACAAATTGGGCACAGAAGTAACATAACTCAATATAAGGGCATATATCACAAGCCCACAGATAACATAAAACTCAGTGATAAAATATTGAAAACTGCCTGACCAGGTGTGGCGCAGTGGACAGACCATCAAACTGGGAAGACACAGGTTAGAAACCCCGAGGTCACCGGCTTGAGTATGGGCTTATTGGGCTTGAGCGTGGGCTCACCACCTTGAACATGGGGTCGCGGGCTTCAGCATGGGATCATAGACATGACCCCATGGTGTCACTGGCTTGAGCCCAAAGGTTACTGGCTTGAAGCCCAAGGTCACTGGTTTGAGCTCAAGGTCACTGGCTTGAGAAAGGGTCACTTCACTTGGTCTGCTGTAGCCCCTCCCCCACCGTCAAGGCACATATGAGAAAGCATTCAATGAACAACTAAGGAACAACAATAAAGAATAAATGCTTCTCATATATCTCCCTTCCCATCTGTCTGTCCCTTTCTCTGCTTCTCTCTCTGTTTCTGTCACACACACAAAAAAAAGATTGAAAGATTATTTTCTAAGATCAGGAAGAAAACAAGAATGCCTACTACTTTCACTACTCCTACTCATGTAATAGAAGTTCTAGGCAGAGTAATCAGCCAATAGAAATATATAAAATGCACCCAAATTGGAAAGGAAGAAGTAAAATTGTCTCTGTTAGTACATGACATGATCTTAAATATAGAAAATCCTAAAACTTCCACAAAAAATAGTAGTAGAAGTAATCAATAAATTCAGTGTTGCAGGATACAAAATCAATATAAAAATTATTAACATTTCTATAAACTTAAAACAAAATATCTGAAAAAGAAATCAATCACATTTACGATAGCATCAAAGCCAATAAATTTAGGAGTAAATTTAACAAAGAGTTGAAAAATCTGTATCCTGAAAATTATGAGATGTTAATTAAAGAAACTAAGGTAAACCCAAATAAATAAAAAATATATCTCATGATCATGGATTGAAAGAATTACTATTGTTGAATGTACACATTGCTCAGAGCCATCTATAGATTAAATGCAATTTCTATCAAAATTCCAATGGCATGGTTTTACAAAACCTGAAAATACAATCTTCAAATTTATATGAAGCCAAAAAAAACCCTGAATAGCCAACTTAATCCTGAGAAAAAAAGAACATAGCTGGAGGCATTATCACACTTTCTGATAGCAAACAAGATTACAAAGCTATAGTAATAAAAAATGTATAATATTGGCATAAAAACAGACACATATACCAATGAAAGAGATCAAGAGCCCAGAAGTAAACTCATGCATATATTGTAAGCTAATATTTGACAAGTGCACCAAAAATACCTAATGAAGAAAAAATAATCTATATAATTAATGGTGTTGGTAAAAATAGATATTTACATGCAAAAGAATAAAACTAAAACCCTGTTGTTATAGTAAACATAAAGTTAAATTAATATAAAATGTAAAAAAAAGAAACTAAGAGTAAGTTAGGTGTAACTAGTTATTTCTTCTTTAGATAACTCCATATGTTTCAACTGCATGTGTGAATTAATGTAATTAACTATATTTTACTTAAAAGTCCACTATGTCAGGCCCAATTACCAATGTATAACAGGTTTACTCCCTTTTCTGATAACTTTGTCAACCTTATCATACCCATATGTGAATTATGTTTGAAGTGTGAATGTTTGAACCCTATGATGTGATGAGTGGCCAAATCAGATAAAAGTAGCAGGGGTGAAGATCAAGGCAGTCTCCTGAGACTCCAATGCAGACTCCAGGTTGCCCACTAAGATCTCTTGGCAACTGCCATGAAGCACCATGCCTCTCCAAGCAAGTTTGTTTGGGACCCACCAAAGCGAGGACCACGACTTAGCTGGTCAATCATCTTGACTGTGAGTGAATTAAAGTCTATGTTATTTAGCTTGCTATAAGTGTCTTTGCCTATTCAATTGACTCTTAATTACTTTGGTTTTATGCAGTGAATTACCTAACAAACCTAGTTATAACTTAATTATAACCAACTAAACAGTTTATCACAACACCTGTCTTACTTTGAACATAAAAATTAACTCAAAATGGATTAAAAACTTAAATATAAGACCTAAAATCTCCCAGAAGCAAGCAGAAAAATAAATCATTTTGACATTGGTATTGGCAATAATTTTATGGGTGTGACACTAAAAGTACAAACAATAAAAGTCAACAAGTGAGACTACATTAAACTTAAAAGCTTCTGCACAGCAAAAGAAACAATCAACAAACAGAAAGGCAGCCTTTGAAGAGACAATATTTAGAAACTATATATCTGATGAGTAAATATCTAAAACAGTGGTTCTTAACCTTTTTTGAGGTACTGAACCCACCAGTTTCATATGAGCATTCACCGAAGCCTTCTTTAGTGATAAATAAAATATGATTTTTTTTTTTTGCAAATTCAAGACATAGGTATATGTTTTTTTACTGGTGCACAGTAAAAAATGAGCAGTGCATGAACATCACCTCACTCAAAGAACAAAACAAACAAAGTGCATGAGCTCACAACAAATCACGGTATTACTTTATTTTGGCCTCCGCAGCAGAGGCTTCTCCGAGACCCTGAGACCAACTCATCGAACCCCTAGGGTTAGATAGAACCCAGGTTAAGAACCACTGATCTAAAATATATAAAAAACATAAAACTCAATAGCAAAATATAATTAATATAATTTTCAAAATAAGCAAATTATATAAATAGGAATTTTCCAAAAAAGATATTCAAATGGCCAACATGCACATGAAAATGTCTAACATCACTAATCATCAGGGCAAGGCAAATCAAAACCATAATGAGATAAAACCTCACACCTGGCAAAAATGTGGAGAAAAAGGAATGTGTTCACTGTTTTGGGGAAAGTAAATTCCTATAACCACTATGGAAAACAGTATGGAATTTATTCAGAAAATTAAAATTGGAACTATAAAATTCAGCAGTTCTACTTCTGGGTATATATCTGAGGGAAATAAAATCACTATTTCAAAATAATATCTAATCACTGCCTCATGTTTATGGAGTCATTATTTACAATAACTAAAACATGGAAATGACCTCAGTGTTTATCAATAGATGAATAGGTAAAAAATGTGGTATACATACATATATAATGGATTATTTAGTCATTAAAGAGAAGAAAATTTTCTATTTGTAATAACATGGATGGGCCTTGAGGGCATTATGCTAAGTGAAATAAGTTGGACAGAGAAAAACAAATACTATATAATCTTGGGTATATGAGAAATCTAAAACAAACCAACAAACCCCACCAAATTCATAAAACAGAGTAGACAGGTGGCTGCTAGGAGTTGGGGGAGGGGCAAAGTGATGTGGAAATGGGTGAGCATGGTGAAAGAGTACAGACTTCACTTATAAATAAATCTGGGGACCCAATGTACAGCATTGTAACTAGAGTTAGCAATATTGAATCGCTCGTTTGAAAATTGCTAAGTGAAAAGATACTAAAAGTTCTCATTACAAAATAAAATGTAACATGAGGTGATAGATGTGTTAAGTAACTATTGGGGTAATCATTATGAATTATTTACCTATATCACATTATTACATTTTTTACCTTATACTTACACAATGTTGTATCTCAATTATATTTCAATAAAGCTGGGCTAAAAAAATAAGAGTTAACTACATTTTTGCAACAATAACATCTAATCTAAAATGATGTAATGTGTAAATTTCTGGGATAGACTGACATTCCAAACTTTAATGTCATGGAAGCACCATGCCTGGGGGAATGGCAAAGACTGAAATTAGTAATGGTGGTCTGATTCTATGTTCAAGGTCGGAGGGGTCAGTTACTAGTCAGTGAGCAAAGAGGGGTGTTAAACAAAAATTAAAACTAATGGGAATTACATTAGAGAATTGGAAAATTAAGGCCATGCATATCTATTGAGAATTTATTTTTCCTCTAAATTAGACAAATATGTAATTTGTTTTCTTATAGACTGCTTTGTGCTTAATGAAACTGACAGAATTGAAAAATGTTTGCAGAACAAAATAAAGAGGTAAGATTCATTGGTAAGAGTTCATTTTCTCCAAGTGCAAGTTGCTAGAAATTATCTCACTTGTGATTTTTGTCTTATAATTGTATTTTGAAACACTTTGATCTTTTCAAAGCTAAAAATAAGCTGCTAAAAGTTAAGTACACAGGAAAAATAAAATTTTAGAGAAAGCACTAAAATTCAAAATAGTTCATTTTTTTATTAATGTATATCCCATTGTATGGGCTAAATGGCCAATGTTATTCCATCAATAGATTCTCTGTCATAAACATTCCTAAAAATCCAAAATCCCTCATCCAAGCACATTTTTAATATCACTTTGTTTTTACAACCTTGTCATTTGAATGAACTTTATGAGACTATCATAACAAAAAAATTATTGCTTTTTTCAGAAATCTGAGTTGTAGTAATAGAAACAACTGGAAAGTATTTAATATTCCAATTTTCTTTAATAAAATAAAGATTTTTCTGTTTTACTTATGACCAAAAATAAACAAACAAATTTTGGAGTTTTAACAAAAGCAAAATAAAATGATGATAGCAATATAAAGAATGTCATAATTTTCATATGTTCATAAAATGTAGGATGAGTTTATCAACAAAGATATGACTAAAACATTGTTCAGAAAAACATTAAAACTTTTTAATATTATGAAATATTCTATATGAAATACTGTATCCAATGAACAATAGAAAGCTCACAGGATGGTCAATGCTCAATGTTTGGATTTAAGGCACTTCCATTTCACTGAAGTTAGCATAGTATACTTGAGACAACACTTATTCCAGTTATTGTGTTTCTTTTGAAATAACTTCTATGAAACTCTCTATATAACAAGGATAAATTGCGATGTGTTCAACATAGCCAAGATGAATTACTTAAATTGTTTTAAATATATTTATTTGAGACTAAGGATATGTTACTTATAATAGGAATATATCTTTAGAATCTAGAACTAGGGTGAAAGAGGCTAACATTTTCCAAATACCTATATTGTATTAGATACATGAGCTTTGAGAAATGGAAAGGTAGGGTTGAAAATTGGCAGTGGGATATTTTTTAGGGAAAAAGTTCTTTTTTAAAGCTTTTATGTTGCTAACATTACACTAGTTTTATTATATTTTACTTACTGTTACTTTTTCATTATCCTGAGTCTTTCAGAGTTTATTAAATGAACATCTAGACTTAATTTTCATTCTTGTGTCTTTTCTATACCCATCTTAGTGATTCATTTCAACACACAGACTTTCTGTCCCATAGGACCCATTTTTTGCTTTACACATAATAATACAATGGAAATAACTTTTTATCATTGCATCAGTTTCCTAGTGCTGCTATAACTAATAACCACAAACTTAGTGCCTTCAAATGACATTAATTTATTATTTAACCATTATGTAAGTAAGAAGTCTGAATTGGGTCACTGGACCTATGCTACGGTATCAGCAACATGGTCAAGCTCCCATCCTTGGGAGGTTTAGGGGAGAATGAGTTATTTGCCCCTTCTAGATTTTAAAGCTTCATTCATTGCATTACTTGGCCAATGGCCCCTCTTCCATCTTTAAAGCCAGAGTGCAGCATCTCAAATCTCTGCTTCTGTTTTCACATCACCCTCTGTCCCTCTGATATCTCTTGCCTCCCTATTATAAGGATCCCTTCGTTACATTAGTCCTACCTGGATAATCCTGGAAAGTCTTCCCATTCAATATCTACCTCTCTATCATATTGGCCAAGTTCCTATTGCTATACAAGGTAGCACTCACAGGTTTCAGAAATTAGGACATGGACATTTTGGGATCCACTATTCAACCACACATAGTTTTTGCTTTTAAGCCATGTATACTACTATTATAGAGAGAAGTCTGAGTCAACTCACTTAAAAATATATAGTCAATAAATATATGAAAAGATGTTCAATTTCATTAGCTATTAGAGAAATACAAATCGAAACTACAATGAGATACCACTTCACATCAATAGAATGGCTATTATCAATAAGACAAGTATAACAAGTGTTGGAAAGGTTGTGAAGAAAAAGGAACCCTCATTCACTACTTGTGGGAAAGTAAACTGGTATAGCCATTATAGAAATCAGTATAAAGTTTCCCCAAACAATTAAGAATAGAGTTACCATTTAACCCAATAATCCCTCTTCTGGGTATCTATCCCCCCCAAAATTAAATACATTTATTTGCAAATATATATGCACCCTTAAGTTTATTGTACCATTATTTACATTGGGCAAGACATAGAGACAACTAAAGTGTCCTTTGATAGAGGATTAGATAAAGAAGATGTGGTTCATATATACAATGGAATACTACTCAGCCATAAGAAAAGAAGAAATATAGTCATTGTGACAACATAGATAGATCTTGAACATATCACACTAAATAAAATAAGTCAAGCAGAAAAAGTTAAGAACCATATGATTTTACTTCTATGTGAATATAAAACTGAAAGCAACAAATGAACAAATAAAAAACAAAACCTCATAGACTCAGACTATAGTATGATGGTGAACAGAGCGAAGGGGGTAGAGAGTAGTAAAGATTAAAGGAGGTCAAATATATGGTGACAGAAGATGATTTGACTTTGGGTGGTGGGTACACAATGCAATATAGAAACTTTGTAACATAGAAATATATACTTGAAATTTAATTTATGTGATTCTATTAACCAATGTTACCTCAATAGGTAGAATTAAAACAATTTAAAAATACAGCTTTGCAATCACCAAGTACCACATATTACTCATTAAATATTTTATTTTGTTAAAAACCAATTCTTCAAGTAATCAATATATGTAAATATCAATATATTAATTTGCCATTGTTATTTCTCAGTTACTAAAGAGCTTGACTCTTTTGCAGAGTAGTTGGCATTCCATTATATTTCTATGATAAATATAAAATGTGTTTTATATACAGTATTTAATAATATTAATCAAATTAGTACTTAGAATTATTTTTGTACAATTATGTGGTTGGATTAAAGTTAAATGGCTGTGCTTAGTTTATGATTTCATACACTTCTTTAATGCACAGCAGAATGCAAAGCTCTTAACACTGGAAAAATGAGCCAATTCCTAGAAAAAAATATTTTTCATAAAAACATAGATGCAAACTTTATCAGCAACCAAGTCATGACTAGAAGTCATGTGTGTTGTTTTCCAAGAATAGGAATGTCAAGTTTTAAAAAGCATTGCTTAATATCTCCTAAGACAGCCTATCTTAAATTTTCATTAAAATTGTAAGATGACAAAATAGTGAGTGAAAAAGTCACACTACTAAAACCCATAACTGATGGCCTATACTCAGAATCTAGAAAGACTTTTCACTGCTTGTAAGACCACATATTTTTTATTTCATGTCAAAGAATTGTGCTAATTCTCTGAATAAAAGTAGAGGGGTGTACTGTAAATGACCTATTCTCTTATCTTTGACCTATATATTGCATTTGGCATGTGGATAATGTTTTTGGAAGGACTTAAAAGTGTGTTAATAATTCCATCAGCTTTCTCTACTTTTCACCATCTTGGAAAATAATTGGAAGATAGTTGGAGAAGGGTACAGGAAATCAGTGCCAAGTATAAAGTCAGTGCTCAAAATATAATTGCTGAAGGAATGAATAATTGTATTACCATCATCATAAGTAAAGCACTCTTGGTGTACAAAGTGGAATAGTCCCTAGACAGTATGTAGCCATTAGGACTGCATTCAGCTAAAAAGACAAGAAAATCAATTTTACAGTGTTTTCACTAAATAAGAGTTATTTTCCTCAATAGGAAAAATTCAGGAGTTAACTTCCACTGCCTCTGATGCCAGAAACCAGCTTCAGGTCACTTCCCAATGTACCTTCTCAGTTTGTTGCTTTCATTTGTGGTAAAAACACTCACCACAAAATGCAATTTCATCTCCATATATTGCATCTATGTTCAAGAATAGGCAGAAGGCAGGACAAGTCCTGTGAGACCATTTTATTAGGAAGGCAAAAACTTTCCCAGAAATCTTTGCAACAGTTTTTTCATTAGATTTTGTTGGCCAGAACTAGGTGTAAATTTGCATCCAATTTTGCAAATAAAAAATATAAGATACCCAGCCTGTCCAGGAAGTGGTATAGTGGATGATAGAGCATTGGCCTGGGATGCTGAGAATTGAGGTTTGATACCTGGAGGTCGCCTGATTGAGTGCAGGCTCACCAGCTTGAGCACAGGGCTGCTGGCTTAAGCATGGGATCATAGACTTGGCCCCATGGTCACTGGCTTGAACCTAAATGTTGTTGGCTTAAACAAGGGGTCGCTGGCTTGAGCAAGGGTCATTGGCTCAGCTAGATACCTCCTGTCAAGGAACATATGAGAAAGCAATCAATGACCAACTAAAGTGCTGCAACTATGAGTTGATGCTTCCCATTTTGCTCTTGTCCTGTGTGCCTGTCCTTGCTTGTCCATCTATCTCTCTCACTAAAAAAAAAAAAGAAAAAAAAATGATACCCAGTTAAATTTGAATCTTAGATAAACTATGAACAATTTTACTGAAAGTAGGCCCAGTGCCTTATTTGGAACATAAAAATTAGTCATTGTTAATCTGAGATTCAAATTTAACTGGGCATCCTGTACTTCATCTGTCAATCTTGACTGGGTTATGCAGCCTACCTTACTACAACAAAAGTTGGGAAATCATTATTTAATACAGTCATGACTGTCTTAAGTCAATAATAATTTACCATTGAGCCTGAGCACATTGGTTGTCTGGGAAAAAAAGACACTGAATATTTTTGCAATAAAAAGAGATGTGAGAAAGGGTAAAATCTATGTGTGTGCTAAAGCTCATAGAACACTAGCAAAAGTAGAAACAATAAAAGGACAAGATGAGGAGGAGGAGGAAGAGGAAGAGGAAGATGAGGAGGAGGAGAAGGAGAGAGAATAGAAAAGGGAAGAGGAACAGGAGGAGAAAATGAATTATTTTACTGTGTGTAAATTTAAATAAATGTTGGCACCTACATGCATAATATATGTATGTTGAAAAAATTAGAAAAGAAATTTAAAAATTATTCACTTGTTAGTACTGTTTCCTCAAGATAGCACAATTAATTGCTAGTAACAGCTAGGTAAATTCCTTTACAGCCTTATTCTTCATTTGTGTAACATAACTATAGCTAAAATACATACTTGAAGCATATTAAATTTAGTATTTTGCTTTATCATTTATAAGATAATCATTTTTCTATACTTACATATCTTATATATATAATATAATGGCTAAACACCTATTGTTTAACTTAGTGAACTATGTTTATATAGTTAATTGATATAAGTATTATCTCTATATATTATATATATATACAGCAAATAGATATATACTTATATAATTACTTTAATCAGAAAGAGAATATAAATATTTTTAAAGTGCATAATGATATTCTTGGAGAAGAGTTGCTATGGTAATTTTATGTTAAATATACACAGAGTCTTAATCTCTTGTTATATTCCTTTTACACACTTGTCAGTGTGCTGCTCAGAGAGATGGTCTGGCATGATATGCTGCCCTTTCTCTTCTTTCGCTATGAACTATAAATGTAGTGATTGTCACAAAAATGGTCATCGTTAATACTTTTTAAATTCTCAATGGATGTAGAAAGAACAATGAAGTATCCATTAAAAAAGATTTGTAAGTCTTTGAACCTTATCAAAATAAAAAATCTGAAAGCTCTAATTTTTGCATATATGATATACTTTTAGATAATTTCAACTCTGTGGTATACTTGTAAATTTCCCTGCTACACCAATTGTAAAGACATATAAGAATCACTATGTTGTTACAAGAGGCAATTCTTTGAAATTTCTAGTGCCTTTCATTATGATGCCAAAGTAAAAGACTTGATAATCAATGGATTCTATGTACATAAACCTTAGCAGCAAAGGTTGTTTAATTCAAGATGGAGCTCAGATTAGAAAATCAGAGATAATTCATCTCCATGCATTTATGCATGAGTATTTTAGGCAGTACCTCAGATGTCAGAGACAGATTAGCTCTCCACAACACAAAGTCCTCCCTTTCTTCTGAGGTTAGCTCAAGATCAGAGGGCCATCTTCTAATGTCCAGGTGGGGAGGGCATATGTCAGAGATAAATATTGTTTGTTGAAGCATTCTGCTTAAGTTACATGATATTTAAAAATTCGATAGCCTGGTTACCAAGTCTAAGCAGGCAAAAAAGGAGCTAGAGCCAGGGTAACTATATTGTTGAGTATAAAATATTAAGTAATAGAGCAGTCACAAGGCAGCAACATGGGGTCTCCCGGGACCATTTCTGCAACTGTTAGGTTGCCTTGTCCCACTTCATTGAATTCAGCCAATAAGGAGACAGTGCCCCAGTGGATTCAGCCAATAAGGAGACAGTGCCCCAGTGATCCATATGGCTTATCATATGGATCAGCAACAGCAAGATCAGCATAGTGTCAGCTCCCTGTGTCCCAGTTCCCACAGGAAGATACCAAACTGGAAGAGCCAGGTAAGAGGCAGCACAGATCTTCAGTTGCTGTGACACTAAAGAGTCAACTCTAAACTCTAAGCTGAAAGGTTTTAAAGCTTCAGTTTTATCTTACTGAAGGGCAAGGTAGAAAATCCTGTGCTCAAATGAACTGTGGAAGATAAAATAAGAAAAGCTTTGTGATAGTTTCTCCAAGATAGGGAGGTGGGTAAAAAACAGTCATGGCAACTTCCCACCAAGCTCTTATTCCCTGCTCAAGAGAAACCACAGGGTATTATGCAAAGACTTGGGTTAGACTGCCATTAATCCTTGCCTACTTGGCTAATGTGGACATGAGCCAAATTCTCAGTACAGCATGGTGGAACTGTTACCCTAGATATAGTGACTCATGGGATGTTAGGCATTAAAAATAAAGCTACAAAAAGCTATAAAATCTGAACATATGTACCATGATTTATTAATGTCACCCCATTAAAATTAATAAAAAATAACTTAATAAAAAAGCTATAAGGACTTTGTTTTTTATTTTTCTTTTTCCTTAAGTCAAAGTCATGAGTATCAACTAAGCTAATGAGTTTTTAATCATGATACTGGTGTGTGTCTTGACATACCAGTATGCAACACATGGAGAAAACAAATTTGCAAAAATAACATATGTTTTCTTAATCAAATTAATTTAAGCTTTGAGCTGCTACATATCAACCAGTCCCTGTTGTCCTTAAGCCACAATTAATTTGCAAATGGATTAATAGACTGTAATCTACATTTGTCACTTACACCCCTCTACTGAACAAACTACCTTGGGGAGCCCAAAATCTCAGCTTGTATCAATGTCCCTACATATATACCAGGCATATGATCTCTGCTTGAACACTTATAAATCATGACTTCACAGTTTTCTTGACAGTATGAAAAAATTCTAGTGATCACGAACGTTTTGTTCCTTAGTTTGTGACTAATCCTGCAACTTTTAATATATCTGTAATTGCAAAGCTTATGTTTTGCTTTTTTCTCTACTAGACAAACATGCTACCTGGTCTACATAGTTATTTTCAACAAACTAGAAACACTTTTCTTCACTCTCTGATTATTAGTTCCCAGAAATGGGTGGGGGGAGAAGCAGACAAAAGAGTGTTCCAGGGTTGATAGCTTCCTCCTGCACAGAAATATGATTTAGTCTCTTAATTATAAGAATTAAGTCCTGGGAAACATCAGAAAATCTAAATAGCTAATAAAGAAATGAACATCTTTCCAACCTGTGATATTGCAGCTTGGGAGGAAGCCATTAAAATAATATTTTAGTGAGAAGTACTTGCCAGAAAACATGGAATCTTCCTTCTTACACCAAGTTTGATCTTCTCTCTTCCTTCTTACAATTGTCGGCCTAAATTTATATCATAGGCCTCTGAATCCACCTATTTAGTCAACACATGTTTATTGAGCAATATTGTGTACCATGGCAAATTTGTCTTCATTAATTGTGCATTACATAGGAGACAGTAAAATACTTAATAAAGATAATTTCAAATTCAGAACTGTAATGCAGAAAGTGAAAGAGGTGATATGGTAGAGAAGGGCTAGAGAGTTTCTGTGGGGACGTTTTTCATCTGGAGCAACAGAGTCTTTAGTAACAGCAACTAAGTCCCTTCATGGGAAAGATCAACCAAAATAAGGATACTTTTGAATACCAAATAGAACTTTTTGTGCTGCAATATTCTATTTAAAGTTACAAATTCAATTATTTCCGGATTTGTTTTAGAAAATATTGTGGGTCTAGTGAATATAAGAAAACTTACAGCAAAGACTAATACTGTCTATTCAAAACATTCACCTATTTGAATTTGTATTCTTTTATAGTTCTAAAATTGCCTTCACTTAGTATT
The DNA here is from genome assembly GCA_037038555.1 of Rhynchonycteris naso. Lineage (NCBI taxonomy): Eukaryota > Metazoa > Chordata > Mammalia > Chiroptera > Emballonuridae > Rhynchonycteris > Rhynchonycteris naso. Next base: position 24,920,051 of record CM073000.1, read on the forward strand.
CTTATAGAATAAATATGACCTTTTCTCCTTTCTTTAACCTTGAAAATCTGTCTTAATTATTCCGGATTCAGTTCAAGTCCCATCTTGCAAGCAAGCCTTTCCAGTTCTCCCAGCTCAGTTGAAATTCCAGCTCTCTGTAAATTTTCTCCTGCTTTGCTTGTCCTGGCTAGACCATGAGCTCTGATGAGGGCAGCAGTGTCTAATCATCTGCCTGGGGTAAACACAACCAGGAATCGTAACTAATTGAGCACTGTGGGTGGTATCATGCCATGTTATTGCTGTAGATGGAACAATAAACTTTTAAACTAATATTGGAGGAAACTGCGTGCATGACAAATAAATTTTACTCCCAGTTACAAATTTAAGTTGCAACAAAAATTAAAAATTTAAGCTGCAACTCAAAAAGCACTAAAAAAAAAAAAACGTATGTTTACCTATCTACATAACAAATACATTTTAAAAGGTAGTCAAAGAATATCTTTGCTTCCACTAAAGATCTAGTATGTTTTCTCTTCATAGCTAATGAAAACTATGTAACTAACAACATTTCTCTTTTTGCTTTGACTTTTTGGAATATTCAACAAACAGATTTATGTCTCAATTAAAGCCACAATTTTGATTCTTATATTTGCATATCAGTATTTGCTTTTTCTCTTGGTCTTTTTTGACTATTCTAATTCATATTTTCCCTGGTCCTGTTATTTTATTTATGTTTTAGTATTTTGTTCATTGTGATTTTATAAGCCACACTAAATCCTTTGTGGATTAACTAAGGATATAAATAAGCTACTTGCTTAAAATTGTTCTGAGTATATTTCCTGTACCAGCTCTACACCACATGAATTTTCAAAAAAATTTTTTCTCATAGCTTTCAAAGTTCTATATTTTCCTAAATGTCTCCCCAAGAAATAACAACTTAAAACATTTATAGGTGATTCAATTTATGAAAAATTAACTGGCCCTGGTGGGTTGGCTCAGTGGTAGAGGATGTCCTGGTTTCAATTCCAAGTCAAGGCACACAGAAGATGTGCCCATCTGCTTCTCCACCCTACTCTTCTCACTCCCTTTTCTCTCTCTCTTCCCCTCCTGCAACCATGACTCAATTGAAGCAAGTTGGTCTGGGGTCCTGAGGATGGCTCCATAGCCTCTGCTTCAGGCGCTAAGAATGCGGTTGCTCACAACTGAGCAACAACCAAGATGGACAGAGCATCACCTCTTAGGGGGCTTGCCGGGTGTATCCTCGTCGGGGTGCATATGGGAGTCTGTCTCTCTGCGTCCCTCTCACTGAATAGCAAAAAAAGAAAAATTAACTTAAAAATTAGACACTGTCTAATTTCATTCTCTGATTTCTAAACCACTCTCTAAAAAAAGAAAAAAAATCAAAGTTGTTTTGTGCAAGTATTAGCAATTCTTCCAAGGGCTTACTATTTTCATTTTAGTTTTCTTTTAATTTGATTCTTTATATTTATGAATTTTAGTCTTGGATATGATTATGGATTATTCAAGATCTCTATATCATTCTTATTGAATAACTTCAGTATCTGGCTTGACTCTAATGAGATAATCTAAAACAGAACACTTACAGAAAATGGATAATAGCTTAGAAGCTATTAATAAGTTTGCCTGTTTAGTTTTAAACCACTGAATGTGAAAATATCATAAAAGAAATTTCAAATGCAAAAGAAAAAGCTGACAATACTATTCAATTCACATAGTTAAATAATAATGAATTTCTTTAATAAACTAACAGCTCTTGAAAATAACTAAGCAAAAGATGAATAACCAAAAAAAAATAAAAGGTCAAAGTATGTTAACATGGAAGTCACAGAAAAATAAATAAAAATGTGAAATATATGTAACTTCATCATAACAAATGCAACATAAAAAAACTGTGAGCTACCATTATTTATTTCTTGGATAGGCAGATATTAAATCATTTGATAACAATGAGTTTTATCCAAGGTACCAAGAAACAACCCCTCTCACATGCTGTTGTTGCGAGTACGTACTGCTGTAATTTCAGAAGGCAATGTTTATTAACATTTCTAAATGTAAACATTCTTTAATTCAGCCAATCGACTTGTGACAATTTTCACACCTATATGAGTTAAAGAAGTAGTAAAAATATGTAAATTCCAGTATAACTTGTAATTCTGAGGTAAAGGAAAAATGCTTATCAAAAGGTAGCTAAATTTGGTCATTTACTCAATAAATAATTATTGTTCATTATAAGCCACACTTAGTTCTAGGCTTTGTAATCTGAAGTGAACAAAATAAAAGTTTACCTTCTATTGGGGTTCATGGAAAATGAATGAATAACAAAGACACGCATTTATATATGTATTCATATACATATCCAGATTATACCACCTGCCGTGAAGAAAACAAAATTAAGAAGTGTGATGGGGAGAGAGTTGGCCTATAGTAGACGGGCTGGTCAAGGATGGACTCTGAGATGACATTATAAGTGTGACTAGAGGGGTAATGCACAAGCCACGTGTTCACAGGGGGTGCCCTGTAGTGGCACAGACATACAAAGATGGCATAGAAAAGGAAGGACATAAATTTATATGGATTGTTACAGATTGCTATAATCTTTCTTGTTAAAAAAAATTATTAACTTTTAACAAATGTCACAAAATGGTATATAGAATCCTACTTGTTTAAATAATGTATGCAAGTGTTTCTGTGTTTCTGTGGTGTGTGAGTGTGTACATGCTCATATATAGCAATATAAAATTTCTAAAAGATACAAAAACCAACCAACCAAACAAACAAATAAAAACAAACATTGACAGTGATGGCATTCCCAAGGAGTAGGACTTAGATATCACAGGACTTTAATTTTTTATCTTATACTCATACATTTTATAAACATTTTTACTTAAAGAAGTGGCATTTTAAAATAATAATTTCAAAGTTAGTCATATAAACTATTGGTAATAAGTGAATAATAAGGTAATAGAAATGAACAACTTTGAAACAGTCCTTTCTGAATGCCCGTGCAAGTTTTCATGCCTTTCTCAAGCCTAGTTTTATTACTTAACAAAATTATCATCAGCCTATTTGTCTGTCAGATTACACTTGGATGAACGTATTTCAAAAATCAAACTGATAAAAGCAACCATTTAATTTACTTCAGTATGTTACATTTTGTTTTCTACATAGCATATTATTATTGCTAAAGAATTCATACTTGCACTTAAATATCATATTGTTTGGATGTGGAAAAAGGATTGTTTTATTGAACTATGTAAGCAGTGATCTTGAATAAGAATTAATTATTTTAATCACCTATTAATCAATTATTTGTGTCTTGCTCAAAGGAGGACTGCCAGAAAGATCTTTTTTTAGAACTTAATATGTTAAATACCTTGTTAGTATAAACATATTATCTTTTGCAAGCATTTCTAATTTATTTTAAATTGGATGTCACTTCCTAGGTGAGTCCATTTATGACCCACGAATCCAAAGTCAATTATTCTCTCCTTTGTAACAGCATATTATCCTAACTCTGTTCTTGTCCTTGCACTACTGTTATAATCTATATTGATTGTGTTATGTGTCAGACTTCTCAATAGCATTGGGAGCTCCCAAAGGAAAACTGATATACTTCCTAAAACAAAGAGAAAGGTTTATATTCTTAAACCAAAAGTTATTTGAATCAATAAAAAAATAGATAATACAGCAATTTAAAAAATTACTGCATTTTTTCTACACATTATTTTTATATTTTTATATAATTATAAGTGATATATGCATAAAATATGTACTAAAATAGTATGACATAATATTTACTTTTACATAACCTGTATTTTTGGACTAAAGAAAATTTCATGATTGTATTTTCATCACTAAATACTATTCAATACAAAATCATTTCATAGCTACACAGTTCTATTTCATATATATCAATATTGCTTTAATCACTTTGTTACTTTTTATATTTAAAAAATTAAATTACAGTTGATATTAAATATTATATTATATAAATTTATATTATATTATATATATAAATATTAAATTAAATATAACTAAATATTATATTAGTTCACCCACACACCACAGGTGAACAATCCAGTGATTAGACATTTAGATAACTTACAAAGTGATTACCCTGGTAAATCTAGTGCCCATCTGACACCATAGTTATTACAATATTGTTGACTATATTTCCTATGTTATACTTTATATCCCCATGACTATTCTGTAATTACCAATTTGTAATTTTTAAGCCCTTCACCTTTTTTCACACATCACCCCAATTCCTCTCACCTGGCAACCATCAAAATGTTCTCTGAATCTATGCATCTGTTTCTGTTCTGCTTGTTTGTTTTTATTTATTTTTTAGATTCCATATATAAATGAAACCATATGGTACTTGTCTTTCTCTGTCTAATATAACTCAGCACAGTATCCTCTAGGTTTATCCATGTTGTCATAAAAGGCAAGATTTTATTATTTATGGTTAAATCATATTCCATCATATATATGCATTACTTTTTCTTTACCCATTCTTATATCAAAGGACACAGATAAGGTTGCTTTTTACCTTGACTATTTTAAACAATGCTACAATAAATATATGGATGTATATATCTTTTTGTATTAGTGTTTTGGTTTTCTTCAGATAAATTATCTTGCTGGGTCCTTTTTTGTTTGTTATACCCTTTGTTTTAGAGTTTCTTATGTCTGGTATAAGTATTGTTACCATAGCTTTTTTTTTTCATGAAATATATTTTCTATTTCTTTATTTTCAGTCTGTGTGTATCATTTAATCTGAAGTGACACTCTTGTAGACAGTAAAAGGAAGGGTCTTATATTCCTATCCATTCAGCCATTATAGGTCTTTTGACTAGGACATTTAATCTATTTGCATTTAAGGTAATTGTTGATAGATATAAATTGATTGTCATTTTATTATTTTTATATATTTTTTCTTCTTCCTCTACTTAAAGAAGACTCTTTAACATTTCATGTAATACTGGTTTGATGGTGGTAAATTCCTTTAGCTTTTTCTTGTTTGTGAAGCTCTTTATCTGTCCTTTGATTCTAAATGATAGCTTTCCAGAGTAGAGTCATCTTGGTTGTAGATTTTAATCAATCTTTTAACATTAAAATGTTGAGTTGTTTTAAACTTTTTGTAAGAAAACGGTTATGTTAGATTAAACTAGAAAGATAAATGTTGATAATAAAGTAAAAACATCTATGTGACAATAGCAAAGAGTGATCTTTCCTCCATTCAATATTTTGTATCTCCTGTACTATACCACTCACCCCCCCTACCCCAACCAACCCACGACTCCTTAGCTTCTGCCAGCTCTGGGATCTCTTCTAATGTGCAAAAGCTAAAATCTCCACTTCTACTCCCTCACACAGCATCATAAGACCCCCACTCTCCTTTCCAGAAACCTATCAGGGTGGGAGTTATCAAATTTAAAACTATTTAAACCATACACAACACAGTATTTGATGCCATTTTTTGCATCTTGAGAAAAATCCTGGGAAAATTTCTCTTTTTTTGTCTTTTGCTGGTCTTGCAGGCAGTGTTGTTCCTTTTTTAAAATTTATTTTTTAATATTTTATATATTCATTTTAGAGAGGGGGAGAGGGGGAGAGAGAGGTAGAGAGACAGAGATAGAAGTGGGGGAAGGAGCAAGAAGTATCAACTCCCATATTTGCCTTGACCAGGCAAGCACGGAGTTTTGAACCAGCGACTTCAGTGTTTTAGGTTGACACTTTATCCACTGTGACAACACAGGTCAGGCTATGCTGTTGTTCCTTTTGGATGATCACTAGGCTCTGGTCTAATAAGTAAAGCTCTATGACTAAAAGCCAATTTGTTTCAATGATAAGAGTTGAATTAAGTCAGAAAGTTTTTAGGTAATTGAGTGTTGTGGTTCCATTGTTATGTCCCTGGGTTCTAATAAGAAGAACCAGCCTGACCAGTCAGTGGTGCAGTGGATAGAGTGTTAGCCTGGGATGCTGAGGACCCAGGTTCAAACTTCAAGGTTGCTGGTATTAGTGCTGGCTCACCCAGCTTGAGTACTGGGTCACCGGCTTGAGTGTGAGATCATAGACATGACCCCATGGTCCCTGGCTTGAGTCCAAATGTCATTGGCTTGAAACCCAAGGTTACTGGCTTGAGCCAGGAGTCACTGGCTTAGCTGGCATCCCCTGTCAAGGCACATATGAGAAAGTAATCAATGAACAACTAAGTTGCTGCAATTATGAGTTAATGCTTCTCATCTCTTCCTCTGTCTATCTGTCTGTCTTTCTCCCTCTCTTTCATTAAAAAAAAAAGTAGAAAAGCCTAGACCATTTTGTCCAAATATGAAATCACTTTGGCTCTCTCCTCAGAGAGTTAATGTAGCATGGACAGTGCATTTGCTTGGCTGATATCAAACACGCATGAGGATCTGATGACTGAAGGGACTAGACAAGGAACATCCCTTACCTAGGGACTCATTGACTGGCAAGGTTCATATCATACCTTTCGGCAGTTAGCTGAACCATTTTAATGTACAATAATGTAACCTTGAATATGTGCTTGTTCCTTATTAATAGATAAAATTGAAAAGCAAAGAAACCACACCTGTAAATGTTTTCTGCTTACAAATCTAATTTATGCAAATAACAATCTCTGATTTAGAATAATGGTTCTTGAGTGCCTCTTCATGCAGAAATTTGCAATTGGAAGATATATGCACAGCATTAAATAATGAAACAATGTCTTCTTGCTGCACCATTATCAGAGGTGAGGAACAGATTTGAAAGTAGTAAGAGGGAAGAAAAATATTCTGTGCCACCCGGGATCTTCAGGGAGAGAGAAAAGAGAACAGGTCTCCTGGACAGGTCAGGTTGACTTAATGCAGGGTTCTGATGTAAGCGTAATCATATCATTGACACCTGGACACCTACTATATTATCTTTATGCTTGTAACAAATAAAACTGATTGCTGGGATACATAAAACTTATAATCAGCAGGATTGAAAAATCAAAGAATGGTATGAGACCAGGCTGTCAAAGTAAGAAGTCACAAAGAAGAGCTAACTCATTTGAGTATTGATATTATGATGAAAACACACATTTCTTCAAATAAGAGGCTCCACTTTACATTTATAGCTAAATACTGACACAGCTGGTTTATATTAATATTTTAATTATGCCATATTGTCTATAAAATGTAAACTTTTTTGAAATAACTACATTTTCCTTTGCTTTGAGTCTATGAATCTTCATTAAAAATAAATATTCAAAGCAGTTATTTTGACATTATCTTCATTGATTGTCAAGATAAATAATAACAGATTTTCCAGGTAAAGTTTACTATTAAAAATTATTTTAGCCTGACCTGTGGTGGTGCAGTGGATAAAGCGTCAACCTGGGAACACTGAGGTCGCCAGTTCAAAACCCTGCACTGGTCTGGTCAAGGCACATGTGGGAGTTGATGCTTCTAGCTCCTCCCCCCTTTCTCTCTCTCTCTCTCTCTCTCTCTCTGTGTGTGTCTTCTCTCTAAAATGAATAAAATAAAAAATAAGAATAAAAAATTATTTTAAAAAGTTTATACATATAATTACTATTTGTCACCTCCCATGTGATAGTCTCCAAATTATGTCATTCACATATTATTGTTGTGTAGGCCTCACAGTGACTTTATAGAGCAGATATTCCAACTTAAACTTATGATTTATAAGGTACTCTTTATGGAATAATGTATCATTTAGAGTGCTGCTTAGAATTTAAGAAGTGCTGTATTCTACCTCTTTACCCTTATATCTTCTGTTAGTGTTGGTGAGTTTCTTATCTTACCTACTTGATTCTTACAACTTCTAGCTTCTTTTTACAGGTTGCCACATTACTTTTTCTTACTGCTATTTAACTTATACAGTCTCAAAAGTCATAAGGACAAGTTCATTTAAAATAAGAAAATGTGATTCAATAAACCTGGCAGTGTTAGAGTAATAGGGAAATGACCTTTTGTCCCTTCAAAATCCTGTTCTTATAAAGGTCTACTTCTTCATAAATACTGTAATAGCAGAAGATTTTTAAATGGTGAGCAAAATTCTCACCATTTTTTCTCATTCTATTTTTATTGTTTTTTATTTGTCCACAATATTTATGTGTATTAAATAGGTATTTCCTTTATATTAAATACAGTTGTTTTAATTTTAAAGATACTACATTTTAATGAAATTAATATGTGCAAATCACAAATTCAAATAGTATGTTCAGATTGCAATGTAACTTATGCTTAACTAAATTCTACAACAAGCCAAAAACTAAATTGCAGTGAAGGAAATTTTTTCTAAATCAAGTAACATTGCTTCTGATAAATAAGGCTGTCCTGAAAAATGTATGACATATATCTTAGATATTCTTCATCTTCTTTTTAGCATATTTTCCCTTTTCAGATATTATTTCTTTCTTTAGAGTCATGGTACCCTTATTTGGACAGAATAGTTGTGGAGATATAAAGTGCAGCATAGGGAATACAGTCAAAAATATTCTAATAACTATGTATTGTATCAGATGGGTACAATATTCATTGGGATAAACACTTAGTAAGTTATATAATGTCTAATCACTGGGCTGTACACCTAAAACTAATATAATAATGTATATATGTCAAATGTAATTTAAAAAATTAAAAATAAATAAATAAATAGTTTAAAATGGTAAAAAAAAAAAAAAAATTAACCCATAGGAGAGAATATCAGTTTGAACTAGCAGACACCAGGGTACCTTGATATAAGACAGAAAGTCTTTCTATTTAACTTGCAAATATGTATCACATTAGACTAACTTATTTTGAAGGTTATATTTGGTTAAAGTATACCTATTTCCTACATATTAAGATTTGCTTAAGATTACAGTGCTAGTTAATGAAGGAGCTAAAACTGTCCTTTGACTAGACCATACTATATCTCAAACCTAAATTTTTATTGAGATTATTACTTTTTTATATCTAATTTTAATTAATTTTTTCTTTCTCTTTACTTACTAGATACCTATCTACAGTTCTTCAGTAAAAATAAATATTTAAGGCACTTGGTTTGACATCATATATATTTTTGTTATTATTATTTTTTTTAGTTCTTTTTGTGTGTTTTCTAATTTTGTCTGCCTATTACAACACTAGAATGATAGGTCTAAATATAGGTTTAAAATATCTGAAGAATAATAAAGATTTTTATTTCAGCATTAATATTATCACTACAAAATTACTCTTAACAGTATTATACAAGAATTCTAACCTTGTCTAGAAGCTTACTTATTTACAGAATACTTATTTACAACTACAGTGACAATTTTAATGTGATTATCTTTGAGAAGACTAATAATATTCATTAATGCCTCATGCATTGATTGTTTTAAGTCAAGTTTTTATTGTTTGTCAATATTAATCTAGGAATATAATTTAAACTAGGTTATATGATTTTGTATGGTAGTAAGTTATTTTATAATGGAAGTATTACTATAAGAAATTATTTTCAACAATAGCTTCTTAAAAATCAATTAATTATAGTATGGTATTTATTGCAATGCCTTTGGTTTTACATAAAAAAGAGATTTCTAATGTAAATACTACTAATACTTAAAATTAAGTTGAACCATCCCTATTAGTTCTCTAAATTTATGTTTATCCTTGTTTCAGGATTTCTTTTATTTTCAAGTCTATCATATCTCTAGTCTTTGCTGAATTCATCTAGCTGATTATTAGAGTATCATTATTTTCCAGAGTAAATTATTTAGTAATGTGAGACAATGTATTCTGGAAATGAGGATTGTGTTTCAATAAACTCAGAAGTTCAGAATAGTTTGTCAAAGTTCAGAAAAAAATAAATAATCTCAGTAGAACATTGGAAATTGACAAGAGGGGTGTGGTAAAACCTTGCTGTTCTCTTTAATACTGCAAGTCTGTAAGATCTTGGTGGGAAGAGAGTAAACCCTGCTGACTAGCACATTTTTACTTACAATTTTCCTGCTAAATTAGCTATTTTTTTTTAGGATTCCATCAGACTCTAATAAAAGTGGCCTATATTTTTGGGTTTTACCATTTGAAAGTAAACAATAAAGGCTAATGTTTTACAAAATATTTAACCCAGAATGCCCCCATCTTGGGAGTTAGAAAAGGGGACTAAATTTTCCACTAAGCTTTGCATCTCCAAGTTTCTTACCTTTTACAAATCAGCATTTGCTGTAATCTTTAGTATATTTTTTTGTAAAAATAAAGAAAACAGACTAGGTGGTATCTCTACCTTTTCTTTTAATTTTATTTAAACAAGAAGCTATATTTGGATGTAGGTAAAAAATATACTAATCTGGACTTGTTAATGAAAAAAATAACTTGAGACAGTGCGCAAAGCTCCAGAAAAGGAGGTTTTCTTTCAGTCACCCACCACCTTGAGGACTCTCAGACAGCTGAACTTTTGCATGTCAGCTGAGGCAATATCATGGTAAGAGGCAGGAACCAGTACCTGTGGGAAGAACAAAAGTTTTGCATTATAGGAGCAGCTACATTGACACTTGTGAAAAAGTTATCCAATTCCCAGAAGGAAAGTCACCATAGGCTGAATGTGCAGTCCGCGCTTACTACAGAGATCCATCTCAGGCTCTTCCAGGCTACATATTAAAATCACCCACAGAGTCCTAAAACAGTGTTGCCCCAGCTACACCCTAGAACAAAAAATAAATCAGAATTTCCTTGTGTGCAGTGCAGGCAGAAATGATTTTTAGGTCTCTATCAGGTGCTTCCAGCATACAGACAAGGTTGAGAACCATGGATGTCAATCACAACTGGCATTTTAATAACTTACTTAATTCAATTGTTAGTGGGAAAGGTAGAAGAAGTAGTTTTGTCAAGGACGATTCTGAGATCGCATGTCTACTGAACATGAGCAGAGCCATGTTGTGTCAGCGGTGGGCATCCCTGGAGCAGAAGAGCCTAGTGAGGGCACGCTGTCCCACGTTCTCCATCCCTGCAGTAAGCTATTTTGTTTCTGTCTTTGTAGTTTGGTTGATGATTTATGTCCGACATAAAATTCCAGGCAACAAGTATTTTCTGCAGGCTGACGGTTTTTGTGAACATCCATGAGTTCTTCAGAACCTGCTTCCTTTTACCTATTATGAATAATTAGGCTTCACTTCTAGATGGGTTAAACTCAGATTGCACAGATTTTATCCCTGAACACTTCCCAGGACAGGTCAAATAGTTGAGAATGCATGAAAAGAACACAAACTCACAGTAAACAATAAAAAACTTATTGGTTTTATAGTGGCTTTGTGGACACTGATGCATTGATTCTGATGAAACACTTTTAAAATAAGAGATATGCTCATTGTAAAAGGCTAAAAATCAATGCTTACTATAGAAGTAACTTTTACAGTTCTGTTAAAAATTACCTTTTCTTTTGTCTTTAAACTTGCAGCATGCATATATCTTTCCAATGTTAAAACAAAGTGTTTGAACTTGCTACTTTTGGGGGGGGCTCAATTTATTACTTCTTTATACTTTAAAGTTATTTCTTAGAAAATGGAAAAAAATGGCCTAATCTATTGCCTCCATATCTTTACTACTGAGTTATTCAGCCCTTGCAGCAGCTGACTTCTAACTACTATAGAATGTAACCTATCACTTTAGGACTATCATATACAGAGCAAAAGTGACACCAAACCACAAAATCTCTCTTCCTCAATGTCCAGTGACAAGCAAAATAAAAAATAGTTTAAGCCTAAAATCCAAAAGTATCAAAGAAACAGGAAAATGATTTTAACTTTATCCCATAAACCTCAAAAGCCAAGAAAAGAACTGGTAAATTCTAGAATAGTACTATTTCTAAATACCTCTACCCAACCTCAGAAGTAGTACTCTGAGTCAACAAAATTAACACAATTCTCACTTAGATCACCAGATGTATAAGTAATTACTGTATTTCCCCGTGCATAGGATGCTCCCATGTATAAGATACACTTTAATTTTGGGGCCCCAAATCTGAAAATAATAAAGTATTACATAAACTTATTGAACTCAAGTCTTAGTCATCATAAAATTCATACAACTCCTCATCTTTGCAAAAAAGCAGGAAATGTAAGTTAAAATATCTAAACCACTGTATAAGATGCACCCAGTTTTTAGACCCCAATTTTTTCAAAAAGGGTGCATCTTATATATGGGGAAATATGATAGATTTAATGGTATTTTTTTTTTCTTCTGACTCAAGAATGAGGCTGAGAAAGGGTGGAAAGGCACAAGATGGGGAAGCTGTCACAAAAACCTGGCTAAAAGGCAGAAATGAAAGACAGAGCCTGACTTTCTTTGATGGAAATAGAAGCTCTAGGGTCTGTTGGTAAAGTAGTGGAGCCATCAGAATACATGTAGCTCCTCATGGTAACTGGTTGCATTCCCTACCTACCAGAAAAAGATAGTTTGACACAGGATAGTTTATCTCCAAAAAATGTATGGCAGTATATAGAATTCCAGCTGAATTCTTTCTATCTAGAAAAAATTGCTTAAGTTTAATGTGAGTAAGATGTCAACAAGAGGCAAGATGGCTACTGAAAAAACCTACTACTGTAAGAAATAAATAACTTAAAAGAACATATATTGTGAATGAAAGATGAAGTTCTTCTCATGGGGAAGAAATTCAGAGATGAAAATTTCTCCTGAATATTTTACTTTTTAGAAAACCTAAATCAAGTGAACAAACACCAATAACAGATAAGCATAACAAGGCAATTTCCTGGTTGGATTTTGTCCCAAAATTTCAGATTAATAAAGACAATGGGTCAGACATATATCTCCAGATTGATGCATATTTAACATTTCAAAGTTATAGTCAAAGTTGCTCTTTAATTCTAAATGTGCTCCCCCCTTAACTCTTCCTTATTACAATAAAAGCCAGCACCAACTACGCATTTGGGCAAGCCCAAACAAATATGTACTCTTTTATTTGCTTTTTCAGTCCTTCTTTTTATCACTCCTCATGGTCAATTCATCATTCATCACCCAATCTGATGCAGAGTCACCACCAAAAAAAAAAAAAAAACCCAACAAACAAACAAACAAATAAGAAATGAGATTCAACAAAGATCAACTATTAAAAGTTTTCCTGAAATAAAACTGCAAAGCAGAAGTAATTGTAAGGCAGCACTCCAAGCTGAATAAATAGATTTAAACCAACATTGGTCAATACAAAAAATCGTGGTGAGTGAAAAATTTAAAAACTAGAAATGCATGAAACAAACAAAAAAAAATTGCTAGAAGTCAGGAAAGAGATGCAAAAGGTAGAAAATCAACTAAGAGAATGAAAAATAGAGTGAAAAAAGAATCATTGAAACAGAAGAAATTTAAAAAATCACGAAACTACTTATGTTTACCTCTTGGTGAATATATTTGAAAATATAATTAAAGTAGATAATTTTTTTAGAGAATACAGATAATCAAATTTATCTCACCATATAGAGAAAGCTTAAATAAATTTTCATAGACAAGATGGAGAAAATAATTAAGCATCAATACACTCCTTCTCTTAAAAAGCAACTGGTCCAGATATTTCTATAGAAAAATTCTACTAAATCTTCAAAGATTAAACAGACCTAATGTTCTGTAAACAGTTCTAGAAAATAGTAAAGAAATTATACTCCCTCATTCTTTTTGTGAATCAAATATAACTAAATCTGGAAATATAGAAATGTACTTGTGAGTGTTAATACAAAAATACTAGAAAATCTAAATACAATAGTATACTAAGAAAATAACATAACTGACCAGGTGAAATTTATTCCAGGGATAAGAATTTGGTTAAATATAAGAAAATTATTTGATATCATAAGCCACAATAATATGTCAAAAAACTACATATATTTTCACTCTGACAAAATTCAATAATTTTCTAAAAAAAAAAAAAAAAAACCTCAAGAAAATGGGCAATATCTTAGTTCTAAGACCAGTATCTTACAGAGTGAGAAAACACTATGGGCATTTTACTAAGATGAGAAACAAGGCAAGAATGCCAACTATCTCCACTATTATTTAACATTCTATTACATATAAATAAATATTTATATTAATATAAAATAGAATATATATATTTGCCTAAATATTAAACAAGATAAATCAGCTATAGGCAAAATATTTGGTAAATAAGAAGAATATTTCTACAGATGCAAGGATTGTGGACTTTAGAAACTGAGGAGAAATACTGATAAAACTAATACAATAATAACAGAACAATAAAATAACTTAGTAAGCTAGCAGGCTATAAAATAACACACATAAATTAATAGCTTTCATTTAAACAGAAAGTTACCAATTAGAGAACATAATATTAAAGAAAAACCATTTGCAATAGCAACAAAGATTAAATGCTTTTCTTAAAATATTAGCAAGAATTATGCACGATCTATGAGGAAAACTTTAAAACACTCTTGAAAGGTACTACAGTAGACTTTGAACAAATAGGATGTAATTCATTCTTGTATAAAATGATTGAATATCATAATATGTCAATTCTTCCTAATGTAATTTATAAAGTCAATATAATCCCAATAAAAATATTAGCAAGCTTTAAATAAAGTTAAAGGAGTTAATGCTAATGTTCATATGATAAAACTAAATGTGCAAAAATATCCAGACAAACTTTTTCTAAAAAAGAAAAACTACATGGTTACCAGCCTTACTAAATCTCAAGGTATATTTTAGAGTTCCTAATTACGGCAATGTAGTATTGGCAGACGACAAAAAGAATGACAGAATAAAATGAAAAGCCCACACATAGACTCAAATGCAAATGGAAGATCAGTGCATGAGAAAGGCAGCATCGTAAACCATTGGAATAAAAATTGAGAAGAATAAATGGCACTGTGACAACTAGATAGCCATTAGAAAAAGATAAAATTACTTCCATACTTCACACCTTACACAAGAATAAACTCTGAATGGAAAGGATGTAAATATTATAAAAGAAGCAATACAAACATTAGAAGAAAACACTTTAACCTTTGTGTAGAAAATGTATGTATAAACTGATATGGATATAAGTGAATTGCAAATGATATTATGGTATCTTTCATGTAAAAATGGGAAAATCTGTATGTTTATATGCAAACAAAAATATTAGAAGGATAAATCTAAAACGAATGAGGTTGTTTACTCACTAAATTAGACACTAGTGACTGGGAATAAGCTGGAAAGAATGGAGAAATGAGAACAGGATAGAAGGAATAAATGGAAAATAAAACTACCATGAATATCATCTACACACACACTTGTGTGTACATACAGTTAATATACATACACATTTTTATACATACTGATAAACATATAGATATATAAATAGATACAGATATGTGTATATATGTATGAATACATGTAAGTATTTCTTAGCTTCCTATGTTTATAGGAAATTGTTACTCTAGTAGTAAAACCCAGATTTGGGTTTCTAAATAAGATTTTTCACTAAAAGTAATTTATGTTTCTTTGGAGAAAAGGCTAAATCCAGAATTGAGATGGAGAAACTGCAAGATATCCTGAATATTCTGTGGTGCTAGAGAATATGATATGATAATGGAAGCATGTCAGAAAGAATCATAAGCCCCCTTCAAGCAGTTCCTAGTAGCTAAATCTAGAAAGGTTTGAGCAGCAAAATAAATAATAGCAATATATTAAAACTCATATTACTAAATATCTAAGTCCAAATTTATATAAACAAACAAATAAATGAATAGGGAAGGCTGGAACCCTTATAAAAAAAGCCTAATTAATAAATGTAGAAAAGATTATGAAAATAGGAAATCAACATTCAGAAAATAGCAAAATAAGTTATTCAGCCAAGAATTACTAACTTATAAGTGCTAAAATTGCTACATGCCTATTTGTACAATGTCAGCATATCTCTCCATATTTATTGACAGAGATTAAAATTGATCACTTTATAGTGAAGAAACTGTCAGACAAAACCTCTTCTAGTTACCTATTATATTTGAGTTCTAAACCTACCCTTCATCACCTGTTCTGATATCCCAAGTTGGATGTTATATATGTTTCTGCTGGGACAGCTGGCATGACGTTCAGCTTGCTCTTCCTAGTTTAGGTCTTGTGTGCTCTTCCTTTGGCGGGTCCCTGCAGAGAGTACATTGCTTCCACAGGTGCAGAGGCCAGCATCATAGCTCCTCCCTCAAGTGGTTTCTCTCTTCTCTCTGACCTCATCTCATATTACTTCTCCTTTCTACAATGTGCTCCAGCTAACTGGCTTTATATTCTTTTATATACTCTGTACATTACCCTCTACCCCTATATCCTGCTCTATTTCCTTTGTACTCAATAACACCACAATAAAATTTAATCTGCCTCAAATAAGCTTTCATTAACAGCCACTTTTTTAAATGTGAAGGCTATGAAAGTGGGCTTTTGTCCCCCATGGCTCTTTTTTCATCTCTGGCTAGCACACTGCCTGGCACATTCTAAGTACCAAATCAATAATTTTTACATTGATGTTTGGCACTCATGACCTCACCTGGTTTGATGAATGTTTTTACCTATCTCTTATATTCTGCCATTAGATTCTGTGGCTCAATCTTAACTTTTTAAAATTCTACTCCTCATTGGTTTCTGTGCCACTGTCCCCTTAATTTTCTTCTTATCTCTTCTTCATGGCTTTAACTTTCCCTGTTGTTTACCTAAATGTTTTTAGCAGAATTCTATTGAGCTGGAATAGTGGATCCTAAAGGCAAATGCCTAAATTTGAGAATATAAAAAAAATGACTAAAACCTCAAACCATCACAATATGACATGTTCAGACTTATTTTAATGTATTCAGACTATATGATTGTATGTCTGTTCTGTAAGAAGTTTCATTATTTTTCTATGCATCATGGTAACATTAATTGTAAAACTTTCAACATCTTATTAACAGCTTCATGAAAGTACATTTCCTCTTTACATTTAAGTATACAGTAAGTCTTCACTTAATGTCATCAATAGATTTTTGAAAACTGCAACTTTAAGTGAAAGAATATATAAAAAAATGAATTTTACCATAGGCTAAATGATATAAACAAAAATTAAGTTCCTACAGCATATTTCTTGTGGGAATACACTATGTAAACATGAAGAGTTATAACAACAATTAGAGACAGCAAGAAGTGAAAGCCCTAAGTGGACGAGAGTCCAAGGGCCTTTCTGACCCATACTGGAAACAGTGCATACTGGAAACCACAAAACAGCAGGATAAGATTCAGTAATAGAAAATGTTTGGGTTCTCAGTACAGAGATTAGGTCATTAGCATGTTCCTTGTCCTTTATTTCACCCTCTGAGAACTTCTGCTTTCTGTTTCCTTGAGTTATTTGTACTGGCTAATAAATATCTGAGTAAGGCTAGGGATGGGGTTTCAGTCCTTAGATCTGCTCACCTGGACAGTTGGCTCCCCTCCATCCCTCAGAGCATTTCATCTGGTCTCCAAGGAGTTCATGTCGCTACAACAATTTCCGGTCACAAAAACATTAACAAAACTTCTAAATAAAGACCTAAAACTCTTCTAATATTAAACATTAAAACAAATGGGAGCTCTATATAAACATTTAAGAAAGATTAATAAGATCAAGATTTTCTAATACAGTATTCCAGTTCAGGGTCGACAGTAGTTGGAGCCTGTTCAACTAACTCTTTGTTAGGACATGAATGACCTTGATGGAAATAGTTGGGTTCTTTGTTTCTGTATGGTCCAGATGGTCATTAACTTACACTCCATTTTGAGGATTTGAGAGCTAAATTTATGGAGACTGTTAGCCTCTCATCTCACATGATCTCCTTGGTTAGAAATTACAGTATTGAGTTTCCCAAATTTAGAGTGCTCCCGTGACTCATTTCTCGGCTCTCAAAGACAAGCCATTCTTACATATCTTGTCAGCCTCTTCTTCTGCCATGCCACAGTGGAGCTGTGGGCTAGGGTCGAGGACTAAGAAAGAAACTCATCTCAGCAGATTTTCTTTGTTCCTTTTATATCCTCTATACCCTCCCTTGGCAAGCAGTTTCAAATATTCTCTGTGCTTTCATCACATGCAAATTTATATCTAAAGTTTCGTGAGCTTTGTAAGACTATTTACACCTATTTTCTGAATATTCCAACTTAGAATTTGAGTTTGTAGTTAAAGATGTGAACTATGAAATTAAATAAACCTTTGATTTCTGACTTATTATTTAATAATTGTATGACTTTAAGAAATTTTCTTAACTCTTCAAAGCTTGAGATTTTCTATCTGGAAAAAAAATTGAGATGTGATAGTTTGTTGTTGCTGTTTTCATCATCCAATCATAATAAAATCAGTAGATAGTATTTTCTTTCTGTATCTTTTATTCTAATTAAAAGACATGAGTGTCCACTAAATTGCTCAAATGAGATAATCAGATCGCCATTCTGAACACCTTCTCTGTTAAACTTCACATAAAATTAGATATCAAGATCTATTTTTGTTACCTTTATGACAGAGAATGCTGGCTGTTCAAAAAAACTGATTTATATTTTTCTAAGAACCTAACTAGACTACATCTTCCAGACCATCTTATGGTTAGGGAAGGTCATATGATTGATCTCTAACTAGGAAAATGTGGAAGTGATATGTACCACTTTCCAGGTATAGCTCCTAAAAGAATTACAGATTTGAGTCCCCATACTCTTTCCCTTCTGTTCGCTGGATTTCAACCGGGGTCTCTGAAATGGTGTGGAGCAGAGTCATCTTTTCAACTCTAGTTAATTGAAACCTGTCTTGGAGGTTTTGGACTATTTGATTGAGCAAGAAATATTCTTGTATTTGAACAAATGTCTATGGATCTATTTGTTATAGCGGTTTGACTACTTTTAAAATCCTTTAAAATCTCGTTACCTACAGGATACTAGATTTGGTCCAAGGGCCCTTATAATTATCAAATTCTCTCTTCTTTCAAACCTCTACCAGCATTCCCCTTGAGCATATCTATATGAAACTATTTCAATGGTACAACAATGAACACATGCCATAGCCTCATAGGTTTTTCCCTGTCCCTAAAATGTCTCTAACTCCTTTATCTACATAAAGGATCCCCATAAACTAATGGGCTCAATTCAGATATCTCTATTTTTATAATTCTTCACCTCATCCTCACTCTAACTTTCAATTAAATGCATTTTCATATCTTTTCTTGTAATATTTTGTACATTTCTCCAATACTGGTCTTGACAAATTTTGGTATAACCACTTGTTTATCTGTTTTATTGTCACACTAGAGTGTGTTTTAATTTTAAACAAGGGACTTTGCTGTTATTTGGTATGGTCATTTTTGTATTACCCGGCAGGCAGTAATTTTTTGAAGATATTTATTGAATGAATGAATATGTTGCACCTAACAAACATTTCCAAAGCTTATGGGCTTAAAATGACCATTTTATTTTCTTTCCAATGTCAGGGGTCAGAAGTTTATAAAGGGATTGGTTGCTCAGTTTTCCCTTAATTCTTGAGGAGACAGCTGGGGCAACAGGGTACATCAGGATCCTCTTACAAGATGACTGACTCTTTCGTATTTCTGGGCCTCAGAGTTCTTTGCGTTCTCTCTCTCTCTCTCTCTCTCTCTCTCTCTCTCTCGCATATCTCCCTATGGTGACTCATCTTTAAAAGACTCTTCACTGCCTTGTGCTTCTCCCATCATGTTAATTTTATGTTTGTTGCATTTCTTCATGTCAGCTCTCTTCTAAGAAGACATGAATAAAAATGAATGTTCCAAACAGGGTAGAATCTCTAAGGCTGGTTACACTTTTGCCAGATTCCCAGGACATCATTTTTTCTGTATTCTATTAGAAAGATAAATCATAAGACAAGCCTGGCTTCCAGGAAAAGGGAATTAGAGTCCATCTATCAATGAGAAGAGTAGCATCTTTTTTCTACCATGATAAATAAATGGAGATACTAGGTATCCTTCAACTAAAGCACCAAGATTTGAGAGTAAATATATCAATAATTAAAAATAAAATCTCAGAACAATTTCATTTTCAAGTTAGAATATTAAATACACAAGTATACCACATTAATTTAGGCAAATTAAATGATCTGTGGGTTTGGAGAGTCAAAATCTGAAAGTTGATATGTATGTAAGTGAATCAAACAGGTATTGATGGACTTACTACCTATGCAACTTACGACTTATGCAACTTACAACCATTCGACTTTACGACCATAATGGCTAGCCACAATTGCTCCGTGTCTGGATCAGATTATGTATTCACCTGTATTTTGTAATTTTGTACGTTTTGCAAATATTAAACCAGTTGTACTGGTAATGCAGTGTTTTACTTAAACCTGACGAATGTAAAAATAAGAAATGGTGTAGAGATTATACAAATAGCATAAAATGAACAAAGAAAATTATGATATATAACAATAATGAAAGAAAATTATGATAAAATATGACTTAAAGATTTTTATAACATCATTTCACAGTACTGCACATATAGCCTACTCAATTTATGACCAAATTGTGATACGACTGGTCTGTCGGAACCAATTGTGGTCGTAAGTCGAGCACTAGCCATAGTGCCATGCAAAAGAATACATATTGTATCTAAAATAAATTCAGTCATAGGTCAAAGTGAAAATATTCATAAAAAACAAAAATTGATTTTAACGTGAGCTAATGTATTTAGGTCTTTGAAAAAATAGGTAGCTTTTTAAATCATGGAAAACACTTAAAAATGAGTGTGTATATAAAAAATGTCTACTTTTAGCCTGACCTGTGGTGGCGCAGTGGATAAAGCGTCGACCTGGGAACACTGAGGTCGCCATTTCAAAATCCTGCACTTGTCTGGTCAAGGCACATATGGGAGTTGATGCTTCTAGCTCCTCCCCCCTTTCTCTCTCTATCTCACTCTCTCACTCTGTGTCTCCTCTCTAAAATGAATAAATAAAAAGAAATTAAAAAAATAAAATGTCTACTTTTATTGTATTAATAAGAACTTTTTTGTGGCTTAGGGTATTATTAACAAATATAAGGTTATAATTACAGTTTGTTTCAATATGAGAACTAGGAGTATTATAAAGCTAATAGAGACAAAATAGAATGGATACTTTTTATTTAGGAAGTGTGTGCATGTAAATTTCTATCATGACTCTCTTGAGGACGCAGAAAATCTTGTGAGCGGGGAGTTAGGTTTCAACTGAAGAGAATTGGTACTGCTACTGACAACTCCCCAGGGGGAGGTTATTTCTTGCTAATCAATGAAGGAGGTTTTCGGAAGCTGATCTGGAGCTAACCAGTCTCTAATTGTAAGACATTATATGTACCAGAACTATTTTAGTTATGATATTTCACTATTCCTCACCATGTGAAGGCAATTTGGAAAACAGGTTACTAAAATGAATGCAACAGTCATCAGTGATGGCAACAACTGCAAATGTAGTAAAATGGAACAGGAAAAGTTCTCTGGAAACAGCCAAGTTTGTGCAGCAATGAGTGAGACTCACAACGCACATCTGTCATAGTTCAGTTGCAGGAAACGGCAACCATGCTAGTCTTTTTATTTATTTCAATTTATTGAGGTGACGTTGGTCAGTAAAATTATATATGAGTTTTAAGTGTTAAATTCTATATCATCTGTATATTGCACTGTCTGCTCACTCTCCAAACCACTCTAGCTATTTTAAGGAGAAAGGGACTTATAACAGGAAGTTGTAATAAGAACTACGGCTGAGTGTTCAGGAATGAATCCCCAAAACACAGTGCTTAACTGACCTACCAGAGGAGCTACACGTCTGCGCAGTGAGGGTGGAAGGAGCCCTTGGAGGTTGTCCCTCACACTGCCAGACTTAGGGACTCCCTGAAGTAGCGGTGATCTAATGTAACTCCATTTCACAATCCCAAAGCTAGTGGCTGTAACACTGCTGAAGAAATGCCATCTCCTCCATGACTCTTTTGCTAACAGCAGCAGCAGTTGTCTGCAGTCTCACTTCTGCCTGTCAAACGTCTCAGGCAGACACTATTTTGCACCCATAACTCTGGCTACAAGAAAGTGTGTATAAAATAGTTTTTAGCTTGTCAGTCCTTTGTAGTTAAGGAAAGCAATTAGAAAGAGGTTGAAATGGCTGCTGATTGCAGCTTAATCTCCTCCACCACAGGGTGCTCCTGAGTTCATGTCCTGCTGAGCAGTAACAGCAGCCAGAAGGGGCCCTTTGTGTGGAAGAAATGCACTGTCCTCTTCCCAAGGCTGTACCGGGGCTACCAGCATCCATATCACAAGAAGCCAGCTCTTCTCACTGAGCCGGGCAGCTACAGAAACAGCACAAAGACAAGATTATATTTTTTTAAAAAAATGAGTAAACAGAAAACTCATTTTAAATGAATTGGAGAGGCCAGAAGGGGGAGCTCTCACATGCTGCTTTGATTGCTGATTTCTAAGCACAAGAACTCTGTAATAGCACTCCCAACTTCCTCTTCCTTTCTACAAAAGAGTTTCTTCTCTTTTGTTTTAGATGACTTACACTTGGTTTGCCATGGTTGCATGTTCTGTATTGCAACTCTTCGTTGTTCCTGAATAAATCCATTTTGCTGGAGAAATATACGTTTGACTTTTTGTTTAAGGTCAACAATTTAAATGCTGGAGAAAGGAAGGACTAAGGAAATTGTCCTCAAATATAGCTGGAGAACATGTTTAGGATAATTTTCTTAAAGCTAGTGTAAGGTTCTTGCTTTAATAACTTGTTTATATGAAAGAAATACAATTTGCTTTTGTTGTTAGAGATGGATGAGGCTGGGGATGAATGGGTTCCAGAGCAGTTCCTATACTTATAAAAAAACCCAAAAGGAAAACATTGAGCCCAAACTTCAATATCTCCCAAATAAAATTGTAATAGAATCCATTTGTTGGGCAGATAAAATATAATATGCTCACTTTGTTAAAGATAGTGCTGCCCACATGGAAGCCCGTCACCCAGGTGATATTATTTGCCCTTATGCTTGGGATGGGTGTGGGGGAAAGGCTGTAATGTAAGCAGGTCAGGTCGTTATGGCCTAAGGCTTGGTTTTAAGAGTAAGTTCTTCTCCACACCCTTGACTGATTGGATGACGTAGGGTGGTGCACTCTCCTGAGGAATCCCATTATACAGAGACTTCTTGTTTGTATAATTGATTAAAGGTTTTGATTTTATGGTATAAAGTGGGAGAGACCAGTAGCTTGATCTCTCTCTCTCGGTCCTTTGGTTCCTGAGGTATAGAAAGGAGAGCAGATTAAGGCCACATGGAGGCCAGGAGAAGCAGTCAAGATGGTGGAGTGCTGAGAGAGAAGCCAGTTTGTGCAGAATTTGTGCAGGAGGAGATGGGGAACAGAGGTGAATAAGTCTGGTGAGCTAGAAACCTTGGATTCTAGGAAACTCGGATAAGTCAGTAGTTTTGTGAGCACTGAATGAGTGGGATTTGGAGCTCAGTGAGTGTTTTTGCTTGCCCGCCAGGTGCAAGCTAGAATTAAAGCTGATGGCTCACCAGATCTTGGCTCCATTGTTTTATTACCAACTGTTCGAATCTAATGTGGACCTGCATGGGTCAGGCGGCTGTGATCCTGACCCTGGCTACTAGCTTTACACCATTCTAGAGCCAGAAAGCCCTGGCCAAAACAGGGTTATAAAACTGAAGCTCAGAAGTATTTTAAACTCATTTGCAAATATTAAAAAATTGTATGTTTTAAGGATTATGAACTTATTTTGTGGTTTTATATAAAGTAATGTTCTATGTCAAGCCAGTATTGAAAGTAAATGGCACAATGTTACTAATTTATGAAAGCATGCAACATGTAATTTTAAAATTAGACAACATTGGATTCCCTTTTAAGCTTAGCACTTGGAGTAAATGAGCACGGAAGATAACGTTGCACTGAGGCTGATCTCATTGGTATTGCTTGAATAAATCACATCTACAACTGGAAGTATCAGCCTACAGATTGTGCTGCTTTGTGGGTAGGATTAAAAACAAATTGATAAATAAATCTGCTCTTGAAATAAGAATGTATTCTTACAGCAGCAATGCTATTAGTTTTTCTTTTCATAAGATAATTAATACCTAAAAACTCTCTAATGTCCTCAGCTGAGTTGCTGCCTTCAGTATAGATGTATTCTTAATAATGAATAAACTCTTCTTTTACATAAGTAAAATGATGTACTAAATAAGACATTACCAATTAACAAGGGATTATTTTACACAATGGTAATTATATAAAATATCTATATAACTGAAGTTCAGACTCTAGACTCATACTCTCTGTCAAGTTCTTGCTAACTCTTTCCATCACACAACTCCTCCTTTTTTCTAGACATTTTGTGTTTTCCTTTACTGTAATTCTGATTTCCTTGATTTTAACTTCTGGTGAGATAACCTGTCTACATCAATAGAATGTGCTCCAGGAAGTTAATGTCTGTTTATTTCCATCTAGAATCCCCAACATCAAAAGCATAGTGTCTCACATCAAGAAAGGTGCTCAATAACTATGGGTTGAATAAATATGTACAATTTTGTATGCCTTTAGCTGACCTCCTCAATTCATCTTCTTGTGTTTCATTCAGTAAGAAAATACGTTTTAGGTGCTATAGAAGGTTATTGAAGAACATAGATAACATTCTTGCCTGTAATTGTGTTGGAGATAAAAAGGCTAATATACCAAAAAGAAATTTATATAAGATAATAACAATGGTGTACAGTCTAAGCTAAGTGATAAATTTAGGACTTCAGCATAACAAGTAGGGTAATTTAAGAAGAGAGGCTCCCCGATATGTATATAGATAATGATAAAATTATTTTTGCCTGGAAAGGTCAAACTGAGGTTACTAATCTGATTGGAGCTCTCTCAGATACTTGTTGAGCGCTCTGGGGAAAGATGTTATTTTTTATTCCATTACTAATGCCAAAATGTAGAAACAACTGTTCTCAAGATTCTTCTAGAAATCTCAGGGATAATGGTAAGAAATAAAACTGGAAATGTAGGGGTCTTGAAAAACTGTTGCAGTGTTTGTTTTAGTAAAGCCCTGACTCATGAATTGTGTATTGGGCCTGAGTAATATCCAGAGGAATATTAGCAACACAAACAATGCCTGTCCCGACAGCCAAGAAATCATTAGTTCATGGTTAAAAGCACATACATAAGAGCAAATAATAGGCTACAAAACATGAGGTAATATGCAGAATAGAAAAAGACTAAATATTAATAATAACAAAATTATAACACTAGCTTTATAAGAACTTAATTTATTATATAAATTTGTTTTTTTATTTGAAATTTAGGTGTTTGAATAAAGTTAAAAATTTTATACATATGCATAAACTAAATTTTAGTCTTATTTTTTATTCCATCTTTTTTTTCTGCCTCCTGAAATAATTTGAAAACAGTGTTAAAAAAAAACAAATGTAATCAACTTATTCGTTTGCTTATTAAATGAAATAAATTATGTGCAATTGTGTTTTTTCCTTGGGGCACTCACTTTCAGGTAGTTACTATCCTCTGATAATTTGCTAACATAGACTATTCTTAAATTTTATCAATATCATCACCAATCAATTGAATTATGTACAGTATTTATGAGTTTGAACAAATTCACTCCCTATTTGATAATTAAAGAGCACAGTTGAAGAAATGCTGAGAAGATTCTTAACTCTAAAGCTATCCACAGAATCTAAAAACTGAAAATATTGGCTAGAAAAGTCCCCTGGCAAGTGTGCTTGATCTGCATTTTCAAAGAAAATTGAAACTATACTTCTACATATATTAGATATTAGTCACTGAAATGTTATTATACATAGGAAAATGGTCTTTTATTTTTCCCACACCAGAGGCTCCATGTATTTTCTAGTTTGTAATGCAAAGGGTTTCCCAAGTGAGACAGTTGGAAAATAACCTAAATAAAATATAACATCCTTATGAAAGATTTTGAGTTTTATAAACAATTTTGAGTGAATAATTTTAGTTGTATATTAGCTAAGCAATAAAATGCATAATGTTACAAAGATAATGAAGTATTTCTAAACAGCATTGTTTTTTCCTCTGACCTTACTCAAAATAAGCGAGTATCTACTCATTTCTTAAATAGTCTGGCTTTTATATAATGTAGCCATTTTAATTTTAGAAATATTTTTTTGTTTTAATTTCCTAAAAGTAGAGAAAATTTCCACGTAACCAAGTAAACTGTCTATTTTTTTTCTCTTTGTTTTATTTTATAGATTTTAGAGAGAGAGAGAAGTAAGGGGAGGAGCAGGAAGCATCAGCTCACAGCAGTTGCTTCTTGTATGTGCCTTGACTGTATAAGCCCAAGATTTCAAACCAGTGACCTCACCATTTCAGCTCAACACTTTATCCACTGTGCCACCACAAGTCAGGCTATTCTTTGTTTCTTAAAAGTACTTGTATAATTTATTTTTCTGTTAGAAAAATAATAAATGATCATTATAAAAAATGTATAGTGGGTTAATGGAATTCTGACGGTCAGTGAAACTTCTAAAACAGTATGAGAAATAGTGTATTTATCTGCTAATGTCCATTTCTTTTGTTTGTTTTGCTCCAAATTCTTACAGATTCTCAAACTGGTTTTGTGGAAGAAAAAAAGTTTTACTGGCTCTCAAGTCAATGATTAGTAAATACCTTTTACTATTTATTATGTGTGCTTTCGGGGCTTCATCTCTGTATCCATCTACATTTTTGTCTATCTCTCTTGCACTCTAAACCTACCTATCTATATAGTTATTAATTCAACAATGGTTAGTTAACCATTTGTAGAAAAGAGAATGATGGTATCCATGTACATTTTCTTGCTTGTGTGTTATTTATGTATTTGTATGTTTAATGTGTATTACAAGTATGCATTCATATATATGCATTAACTGTTTTACTTATTACAGTGGTACCTTGACACACGAGTTTAATTTCTTTCATGGCTGAGCTCATAACTCAATTTGCTCGTGTGTCAATTCAAATTTTCCTATTTAAATTAATGGGAATGTAATTTGTCCATTCTGGCTCCCAAAAACCACACGAATATTTTGTTTTATATGCTTTTAAATAAGAAAATGTACTTTATAATTAACAAATACATATATATATATACACACATAATAAGAGAGAAAGTAACAAAATAAACTGGTTTATGAAATGTATTTACCTTCAAGGTCAGGGAAAAATACTGGCGGAGGTTTTCATTTCATGCTCTATCACTTAACGCAGTGGTTGGCAAACTCATTAGTCAACAGAGCCAAATATCAACAGTACAATGACTGAAATTTCTTTTGAGAGCCAGATTTTATAATTGTCATCACCCGACCGAAACCCCCACATGTACCTGCATGCCCGCACATGGTATTTTGTGGAAGAGCCACATTCAAGGGGCCAAAGAGCTGCATGTGGCCCATGAGCCGCAGTTTGCCAACCGCTGACTTAACGTAACTTACTCTCAACACACTTAATGCTACATTTAATTGCAAAATTTAACTTACACACTACCTATTATATGTAACTTTATTGCTAAATTTAATTGCTATTTTTTTACTGGGCTTAATCATAATTGTAGGGCTTCCTTCTCCTTTCCCTTTCTCCTTTTCTGCTCTTTTCATACTTTTTATGCATTAAAACTATTCCTCTAGCAACCTTAGCAAACAATGGCCCTTCCCAAACACAAAGGTAATTAGCAATTTTATAGACAGCTGCCCAGTGCCATTTTTAACAATAAAAGTAAGCAAATTCAGAAAATATAAATATTACAAACTTATTTAACTTATTTGCCCAACAATCATTTTCTTTACTGATTTTTGGCTTTTTTTGACACACTTTTCTCGCTTTCACTTAGAGGCCGTTTCAACTAAAAACTTTCCATGGAAGTTTGTTTCTTCCTCCCTTTCAAAACATTCGGCAGGCAATATAGTAGAAGGTGGCAAAAGATCGTGTGATTCAAATATCTGCTCATGACTTAAAGCAAAAAATCCCACAAGTGACTGCTCTTCCTTCAAATTGCTCATGATTTAAAGTGCTCATGTGTCAAGGTACCACTGTATTTCACTTTCTCCCTTTCACTTACCCTTTTATGTAAGAAGTGTTGATCATATTTGACAGTCATATTTAGCCTTTAGTTTGCTGAATGCAGAGAATGAATATTGAATGAATTAGAACAGAAATTAACATTACACAGAGATGAATATAGGACTTCTAGGTCTTTATATATCACCTTTTCTTGAGAGCAGCTTAGTTTACACAAAGAATACTTGCCTTGTTAGCTGAAAGCATGATACTGTTTTGTATATTACTAATGAGACACTGATAGAGGAACAATGGTGGGAATAGATGTTCAAGATCCATAGAAGATAAACCATCAGGTACTTGTTTATTGGCTAAAGCCAGTAGCCATGGCCATCATGGCCATACACATGCAGGTTTCCATTAGATACAGGCAAAAGGTAAAGAAACAGTGGAGTCAAAATATGGTGGGCCATTCCTTTATTCTAGCCTCACACCGCCAGGCAACTAAACGCACACAGAAGGAAAACACTCCCTTTCCATTCAGGGATCCCCAAGCCACTGACACATCTGGTTTTTCCTAGAATTAAAGGCCCCCACCAGTCTTAGTCACTTCTGGTTCCCCATCTGCATACCTTTTCTCTTTTCCTCTCTGCACAAACTGGCTTCTCCTACAGCACCCTGCCATCTTGGCTTCCTTCTTCTTTCCCCTTCTACTTCTTCACAAACTTTTCTTGGCAATACTGTCTTGCTCCAGCGATATTAGCATAACAATGGCCCTTCCCAAGCAGGAAGGTACTAAGCAATTTCACAGACCAGCACCATTTTTAATAATAAAAGTGAACAAACTCAAAAATCACATTTTAAAAACTTATTTGACCAACGTTGGCACTCATGTGCATTTACATCTTTCCATTCTTTTTTTTCTGAAACACATGCAGCTGGAAGTCAGCAAACTATATATCTCAAATTCCTTTGGCAACTAACTCCCAGCAGTGTTCTGTTGATGTAAAGTCTTGGTCTGAATATGAAAACTATGAAGGGAAAGTAATGTTTTATACTTATTCTGGGGTGACTCTCACAGCAATAGCAGTAATGGGTAAACCTGGATTTCGGGGTCATTCTCAAGCAGTATTCACAGCTGTTGGTGGAATGCTAGAGCACCCTGGGCAGTACAGCATTCATGGGCTCTGCTTGTGGCCAAGGCAATGCCAATTGTGAGCAACGTCAGCTCTCCACACTTCTGCTGTGAGTGTGGGGCACACTGATGGCTTTTCTGCAGGCTGCATGTAGAAACATGTCCCCCAGGGAACTGTGAAAATGAGAGATAGAGAAATGTACCAAGAATAGCCAACTTAAAGTCATAACCTTGCAATGGTTGTTAAAATTATTTTGCTAGACTTTTTTTTTTAGTATAATTTAGTCATACAAAAATAACACCATTGCAGAATCATAAAATAACAAAAAAAAAATGTCTTCATGAATGAACAGTTTAATAAAATCAAGTTAAGAGGTTGAATGATTGTGGGAATCAGATACAAATTTAGGCACTATTGTACCCTAATTAGGTAGAGAATATAGTTCAGATGAATGCTTTCAGAGGCAAAACCAAGTTCTAATTTGTCCATAAAACCACTTCTCAAGAACAGAAGCATTTAATAAATACGTTTTAGGATAAAAAGTACCTTAGAAAACATCAGGGTAATACCCTTTCATTCCAAAGGAACAAAAGGATAGTCCTGACAGTAATTTGTTAGAATTTACATGGCTAGTTGAAACAAGCACCCAGATTATTTTCCTGCAGAACTAGTCCTGTTTCTATAAGTTGAATGGTCACAGTAAAAGACTGAGCCTTACATTGGTTTGCTATACTTCTTCTCCAGGCCCACTGACTTGAAACCTTGCAAGATCACCAGGTCAGTAAGGAGAGAAGATTGATGCTTTGGAAAATCTATTTTTGGCATTTTGCAGAGCTTAGGTGAATTCCTGCAGACAAGAGACATTTGCTGGTTGTTTTGATTTTTAAAACGGCATTAGGTAATTCCACTTGTATGTGAAGTCTCCCTTTCTCAACAGATTTTCTTAGGTGATCTCATTTTAGTTTTTTGAAGCCTATTCTGTTGAACTTTATGAAATGGCTATTTTTAGGCCAAAAATTGTGAAATATCAGCAATTTCACATGGTTCAACCTAATAAAAAGGAATTGGTATTTCCATTAGATTTTGATTTTTTAAAAAAATTGAGAGGTTCCAAATGCATCATTCGTCAGGAAAACTTGGCTAAAATTATCTTAGAGGTAGAAATTCTCTGATATCTTCAAAGACCACTTAATTTTATGCTTATTCTCTTATTCCAGCATCAGGTGATGGCCAGTCAAGTCACTGAGTGTATAAAGCACTTTTTTTTTAATTAATTGAATTTATTAGGATGATGTTGGTTTGCAAAACCATACAGGATCCATGTATACAATTCAATAAAATACTCTCTATATGCTGCATCATGTGCCTTCTGCCCAAGCAAAGTCTCTTTTGTATTGGGTCAATTTTGTAAAACACTTTTATATTGAGTTAATTACAGTAGAGAATGTATAAATATTCTGAGTGGAAAAGCATCCCAATCAGATTTCTACTGGGACATTTAGTCTCTAAAATTCACTGGTAGACTTGAACATTTAGATCTTGTTATGGGTTCAGGCATGACCAAAAATGACCGGTGAGGGTGTTCCTCTGGTGGATGCCAATGTGCAGAAAACAAGACCATAGAGTTAAGGTAATTACCAAAGCCAGCAATTTATATAACTTTTCCCTTATGCATCAAATAAGTAAGTTTATAAAAGTGCAAAAAATAATAATTCTCCATTTCCACTGATCTCTTTCTTTTTCCACCCCCCTTTTTGTGTGTGTATGTTTACAGAAGAACTCTTTATCATAGATTATATTAGTTTGTGCAAGTGTTGCTGACTGATAATGCTTGAATTGCAGACTGATCAGAAACACTGAGAAAGGTTACTTGTCTAGTCAAACGTATCAGTAGAGATGAAGATGCAGATAAATGTGTTCATTACAGAGCAGTCTAAATGGTGAACATGAATCTATCTGGTAGATAAATCTGTATTTGGACAGTCCATTAAAAAAAGCATTAACAACTTTAAATGCATCATTGAACATTTTATTACCCCTACCTATTGGTTTAAAAACTCAATAATGGGGAAGAAAAATATCCAAATTAATATACATTTCTGTTTTGCAATGTATGTATATTGATTTAGTTTTAAGCTAATTAATAATTTTTTTAAAATGTCAGAATCAGCAGTATAGAATTAGAATTATATGTCTCTAACTATAAATACTGTATAACTTTAACAATTAAACATGTTTTATGGAATGTAATTTTTGTTTATTTTTTGCTGTGATTTAAAGAACATGTTAGTTATAGAGAAAAGACTATCCCTAAAATTAATAATAATTTTAACTTATTAATTTAAGAAGGCATTCTTATGAATTTGAAATATTTGTATTTTCTGAAAGCTATAGATAAAGAAAAATATTATTTCATAAAACTGATGTGGGTTTTTACGTTATTTATTCTAATTCTATTAGTCAGGGTTCAGGCAGGCAAAAAGAAACCACTTTCACTCTTAAACTCATAAGAAATTGAATAAAAGAAATCGATTATTCAAATGATAGAAAAACTGTGAAGCCAAAAAGAGGGCAGTGAGTGAGTTGGAGATTAATACAGCAAGAACCTACAGCTACCCTAGGGCTCAAGGGACACAGAGAAAAGCCTCTTGAAAGTGGTGAAGCCAGAGGCACCTGGGCAGCGTGGAATACAGCTGGGGATGCCCAGAACTAACTGGGACCATAGAAAGAGGGGTGGTCTGACTGGAAACCTCAAAAAAGCTGCAGTTGCAGTTGGATAATCAGCCTGAAGAAAAAGAAGAAGAGTAATTCCCTAGCGTCCTCTTGTTTCCTCCTCATAGGCTACCAGTGTTTTCCACATGCTAAATAGGGAGCCAGCTGAAAAAGGAGCCTGAACAATATGTTACTGGTAGCCTTGAAACATGCATCTAGATCTGATGTTGAAGGAAGAATAAAACTATGGCCTCAGCTGTGCCTCCTCTGGATCTAGTCCCGTGTTCACACCACATTTCTGGAGAGCTGGGCCAGCCAAATAACACAGCAGAGATATTAACAGAGATATCACTTGCAGAGATATCTACAAGTGGGAGACTTTTAAAAAGCATGATTGCAGCTCAAGTATATCTGCATCTGACTAGGCAAAATGCCCTAAGACTGCACTGTGGTTTTACATTCTTCTGCTTAAAAGGGGTCAGATGTGCATTAACACTGAAAGCATTCCCCACCTTCTCTTGTTCCCTCCTTTTTGTCTTTTGGGAGCACTCCCCCAGTAAACTCTTCCATGTGTCTTCGGTTGCCTACTAAAAGGACTTCAATCCCTGCAGTGGAGGAGCTGAGGCAACTAGGAGACTGAAGTTCTGATAATGAGTCCCAGAGCTCTGAAGACATTTAAAAGTTCATCCAAGGCAAATGTCATGTACTCTGGTCAGGGTCCTGGTTGAGAAAACCTGAGACTGTAAAACATAGGATGGAGTCATCAACGTGGATATTCCTGAGCATGTTGACCTTTCAGTGCGCAGATGCCCAGAGTGTGCAGACTTGGCTCACCCTTCCCCACTAAGAGCTAGCACTACCCCAGTGCTGCAAGAGGCCTCATCCTTGCAAGCTAACTGTCATCTCCATTTAAGAGTGGCCCTACCCTTTTTTCTTGCTGACAGACCTGTACTAACTATAAAATCGCTACATAATCTTGCTAATGAGTTGCTGTACCTGGTAAGGAAGGAAAAAGAGTGATGTATGAGACCTACCCAGCCACCTGACCAACTGGTAGTACAGTGGATAGAGCAATGACCTGGGGTCCTAAGGACCCAGGTTCAAAACCCCAAGGTCACCGGCTCAAACACCAACTCAGCAGCTTGAGTGCAGGGTTACCAGTTTGAGTGTGGGATTATAGACATGATCCCATGGCCTCAGGCTTGAGCCCAAAGGTCACTGGCTTGAACCCAAGGTCCCTGGCTTGAGCAAGGGGTCATTGACTCGGCTGAAGTCACGCCCCACCCCAGTCAAGGCATGTATGAGAAGCAATCAATAAACAACTAAAGTGTCGCAAAAACAAGTTGACACTTCTCATCTCTCTTCCTTTATGTTTATCTGTTTCTGTCTCTGTTTGTCTGTCACTCTCTATCTCCTCTCTAGAATGAATAAATAAAATCTAAAATTTTTTAAAAAATAATTCATTTTATTTTTGCATTGTGGCTTAAATTATAATAGATATATTACAATTTCAATAAACTATGTCTCTTATTGGCATAGTCTAAAAGAACAGGTTTATTTAAATAAACCTCCCATACTAAAATAATGACCTGAACCACTATATTCTATCCTAAAAAGTAAGTGGATAAACACAGCACAGATTTCCATCAAGAGTAGAATTGATAAATCAAGAAACAGCCACTAAAGAGAATAACAATTATGAAAATGAACACACTACTGTTACAAGCAAAGATATGGATGAATCCCAAACATAACATTTAGTGAAGGAAAGAAGATAGAAAAGAATATTGATAGCTCCACTTATACTCATTAAGCAGCTCAGTAGGTGAGCTAGAATTATTCCCAGAAAAAGAGATATTTTAAACACCTCATTATGTAAAAAAAAAAAAAAATCTTGGAAGCCTATTTAATTTTAAGTTTGTTTGAGACACAGAGTGGCCTGGGCATCATTAGACATTGTTACAGCAGTATGGAAAGAAGTCCCACTTCTTTCCTGGATCCTCTAATATTTTCTTTACCACATTCCTGTGACACTATCCAATTATTAGCACAGATAGCTAGTTAGTTACTAACAAAAGAAAGGAGCAAATGTAATCAGAACTTTTAACTGATTAACAAGGAATCCACTGCATTTACAGACTCCCTAGGGGAGAACTGCATCCTTTCCAAACTGACCTAATCCCCTAAAAGGCAGGAAGAACCAGTTTTCCAGTCTTCCCAGGGAACAACCAATTTATTAACTGGGATTACCAGGGGGAGGGGTAAACAGGAAAGGGAAATGTCTTTGCTGGGCGCATGCACAGTGGAAACTAGAGGATGGGGCAAAACTACAAGGCATATACAGTAGGAGTCAAAATGGCAAAATAAAGGGAAGGATTCTAGCTTGTGAAAATCTGGAAAAAGAATCTGATAGAGTAAGGGCATAAAACCCTGGAAGATCTAAGAAAGGGACTGGATAGGAGGGCCAAGCACAGGACCAGCTAATCCAGGAAGTGTGTTGGACAGCTTCAAAGACAGCCTGCTTATTTCTGAAAACCAAGAACATATATGAAGGTGTTGGGCAAATAAGTTTGTAAAATTTGTATTATTTGATTTTGCTCATTTTTATCGTTAAAAATGGCCACTGCCAGGTGATATGCTAATTATCTTCCTGCTTGGGAAGGGGCTAGGTTATGCTAATGTGTGCTGGAGGAGGGGTTGTTGAGCCTAAAAGTTTTAAGGGAAAGAGACCATATTTTTTTTTTTTTTTTTTGCAGAGGAGAGGCAGCCAAGATGGCGGGGTGCTGAAGGAGAAGCCAATTTGTGCAGAGAGAAGGAGATGGGAACCAGAGGGGACTGAGCTAGTGGGGCCTTCAATTCTAGGAAAACTGGGAGAAAGTCAGTGGCTTTGGGAGCCCTGAATGTAAAGGGAAGTGTTTTCCCACTATGTGTATTTACTTGCCTGTTGGTGCGAGGTTAGAATAAAGGCATGGCTCACCTGTTTTCAGCTCCACTGTTTTCTACCCTCTATCCGAATGCAGTGAGAACCTGTTCCTGCCTGGCGGCTGCAGTGGCCCCAGCTACTGGTTTTACAGAAGAATTATCAAAGGACACAACTTGGACTGGGTTATTTCAGTCATATTTACCTGCCACCACCACCTGTACTTTAATTCTACCTTTATCCAGTACTCACACCTTGGACTGGGTTATTTCAGTCATATTTACCTGCCACCACCACCTGGCCTTTAATTCTACCTTTATCCAGTACTCACACCTTGGACTGGGTTATTTCAGTCATATTTACCTGCCACCACCACCTGGCCTTTAATTCTACCTTTATCCAGTACTCACACCTTGGACTGGATTATTTCAGTCATATTTACCCACCACCACCACCTGGCCTTTAATTCTACCTTTATCAAGTACTATCTCCAAATACCCCCTTCTTGGCATAATCTAAAGAACAAAAGGACTACATATTTTTGTACTTCCCTTCCATCTTCTCCCCAGCTTCTTATCTAGATATATCCAACTACCAATCTGTGGGCTGAGAATCTTTTTTTCAGGAGTTGGTTTTATCTTCCTCCAGGGAATGGAACGGATACTTGTGCCTTAACACAATGTTAAAGGCTAAAAATAAGATCCAGCTCTATTTAATGAATTTCTATATATTAAGTATTTTAGAAATTCCCTAGTACTATGCTCTGCTCATAATATTAAATTTTCCATATTTTTAACTACCCTTAAATGAAGACTGATAGAGTTTTCTCTTTAGAGATGCTGCCCAGTCTATGAAGCTGCCCTGAAGGTAGTCTTTGAATTGAGTACATTTCTTAGATTTCCTATTTTCACATGCTCCTACTTCCTCATATTTTAATCTTAAATAATTAAAAACAAAAAGTTGAATAAATTTACTTTTCCTAAATGAAAATAATGCTATTAATTACATTCTATTAAGAAAATACCAATTTCTCACACATACTAAATTTTTATAGCATTTTCAATAGATGGCAAAGAGAAAAATATATTCGCTGTTAAATTCTATTTAATCACCTTTTTATATTTCACAGCATGAATATGTTCATCACTGACTCTTTAAAAGTGACTGAGGTAATTATCAGGGAAAATTATTTCATTTTGATTACTAGAAAAGCATCTTTTAAATTATTAAAATATTCAGGCAAATGCAAAACCTATAATTATGCACTTAAAAACAAGGCAACATTTCACAGCTATTAAAACACCTCTTTCCCAAAGGAAGGCAGCAGTGTTACTGTTATTCCAGCTTAAAGCACAGTCCAGTGATGGGATCCAGAGAGCTCCAAGAATTGAACACACCCAAAAGAATTTTAGTAGGTTTAATTGAAGTGTGGTCCAAATGGTTGATCCAACATCCCATATGGCTACTTGAATTGACAGACACTCAATTATTAAATGGTAAAAGGTTCCAAATTATCCCTGACAAAGAGATATAGAATCTGAATAATTCAAGCTAAGTCAATTATTTCTGAAGTTAAGAGGTCAGAAGGCCTCCTAGATGTGGAATATCCTAAGAATTACATATTATATTGACTTTCAACCCTTTCTCATTGTATATATCATGTGTAGAAAATTACTTTTAATGAGGTCAAGGAATTTGCCATCCTGAATGTGCCATACTGTGGAGGGGCATTTTAACATTTCAATAAAGTGTGGGTTGCAGCAAAGTATTGTGACTGATTGTATATATTTTCAAATTAGAAAGAAGGTTTTTCAACAACTAATAAAATACATATAAAAATTTTACTTATTTTACTCAGAGAGTTTAAAATATAGTGGATAAGTTTATTTTTCAATAGTAGAATTATATAATAAGGGAAGTACAAATAAACATAGGTATAGATAACTTAATTTTGAGAAATTAGTGTATAGTCTTTCTAATACTGGCCATTCTTATATAAGTAGAAAACAATATAAGATACTTTTTTTCTGTCCTGATTTTGTGGCTATAATCTAAATATAATTCCACTCCAGTTTACTATTTCATACTGAAATTTTAGGAGCCAAAGAAAAAAAAGGAGAGAGAGAGAGAGAGAAATTATTTTCTCTTTAATCCATTATAGCACATAAAAACATAGTCACCTTATAAATAGATGAACATTTTGACTAAAGATTAATTTTATATCCTTTTATACATATTCCTAGGACCTGTTTGGTTTTTCTGATCTATACTGGCATATTTACTTATATATTCTTTGAGGAGTTACGTATAATGTGGTAGTAAAACACTAAAAAATTGGAATTGACAGCAGGTATTAGGTGATGGGGCTAGTGTAGGAGCTATTTGGCTGGATCACAGTTGTGCGAGGGGCTGCTACCTAACAGCTTTTCAGGGCTGATAGGAGAAGACGAGAGCAACTGGATGCTGAAAGTAGAGGCTATGGAGTGATTGGTAATAATCAAATTTTATAAAGAAGATATAAATAGATTCTGCAAACATCTAAACCATATAATGCATGAGGAAAAAAAACCTCCCATTTTCAAAATCAAAAGTATTTTAATCTTGTTTGTTGCAAATGACACTATATTGAGAGAAATAATGACAATTTTTATTTTATAATAAGAATTGAGATGTTTATAATAGTCATACTGTGAGAAGGAAATGTCTCTTTTTTATTAGAAGTCTTATTGAATAAGTTTCAATTGTGTGTAAAAAAAATAAAATGCATTGTTCTCATTTTTACTCCACAGGACATTTTATTGGGTCATGATCTGGAAGAATAGGTTAACAGTGAGTTAATAACATTTTTACATGAGCTAATATAGTATAGATAAAAGTACAAATTGGTTGTGGAATCTAAGACAGAATAACAAAAAATCAGTCAAACAAAAAAAAATCATGACATGTAAAACTCACACACTAAACTATTTGGAAATACACATTATTCTGAGTTAAAAAGACAGCCTGAAAAAATTGCTTCATTAGAATACAATATCTTTGCTAAAATAAATCTATATATTAATGCCATTTTATGTTATATAAGATGATACATAAAGTTAAAATTTCTAGGAATATATAAAGTGAACACTAGACTTAAATTTTCAAAAATTGGTATAAGCTAGGTCATTTTTTGATATATAAACTTTTAAACCATAGGCTAGAAAAAGGCATGTCAATTCCTTGATTCATGAAATTGAAAGCAAATGGGCTTTTGAGTCAAATATATTTATATTTAAATCTTAATGCTACTGTTACTGTTCATAATCTTAGAGAAATTCTTTATCTTCCTGTGCCTGCATTTCCTTGTCTAAAAATAGGAATAATATTACCTATTTCAAGAACTGTTATAAGAATTAAGTAAAAAAATGTTTGAAAGTTTCATTATTCAGAATTGTTATTGTGTATAACTATAATCAAAATTTATTTGTTATTTGAGAGTATATTCAAAGATAAAAATAAAAGTATTGCAACGTTTATGATAAGCTGATGAAGCTGGATTTTGGAGTGAAAGGATTAGTGTTAAAGTTCAGACATGCTGAAAATGCAGTGCTAAATAACTATGGCTATTTCCACACTTCTGACTAATTTTATTCCATAATACTTAATGACCCATAGCTGTGCTTGAGGTAACCATTGATGGAAAGTCGCAGAACTGGATTCTGCGCACTTTTTAAAAAAATATTTTTTAATTATTCTTTTATTTTTCAATTACAGTTGACATACATTATTATATTAGTTTGGTATATGCCCCACTGATTAGAAATTATACAGTTTACTAAGTGATCATTCCAATAAATCTCTCATCCATCTGTCACTATTCAGTTATTAGATTATTGACTATATGCCCCGTGTTGTACTTTACATTCCCATGACTCATCTGCACCAACCAATTTGTACTTGTTAATATGTTCACCTTTCATACCCATCCTCAAACCCCCACCAATCTAGCAACCATCAAAATATTTTTCTTTTTATTTTTTTCACTTAATTTTGTGACAGAGACAGAGAGAGGGACAGATAGGGACAAACAGGAAGGGAGAAAGATGATAAGCATCAATTCTTCATTACAGCTCCGTAGTTTATTAATTGTTTTCTTATATGTTCCTTGACCTTAGAGTGGGGAGCTACAATAGAATGAGTGACCCGTTGCTCAGGCCAGAGACTTGGACTCAAGCCAGGAACCTTGGGCTTCAAGCCAGTGACCATGTGCTCAAGCCAATGACCTTGGGGTTTCAAACCTGAGTCCTCTGCATCCCAGTCTGATGCTCTATCCACTGTGCTACTGCCTGGTTAGGCAAAAGTTTATGTATCTAAGAGTCTATTTCTGTTCTTCTTGTTCATTTATTTTGTTTTTTAGATTGAACTATTGATAGATATATATTTATTGTCACTTTATTGTTCATATTTTTTAACGGAGAGAAGGGAAGACAGAGAGACAGAGTCCACATTTGCTCCAACCGGGATTCATCCAGCAAACCCTGTATGGGACTGATGTTCAAATCAACTGAGCTATCTTTAGCACCTGAGGCCAACTATCAAAGCAAGTGAGCCACTTACTGTGAGAAGGTAAGAGAGAAAAAGGGGGGAGAAGGAGGGGAAGAGAATCAGATGGTCACTTCTCCTGTGTGCCCTGACCAGGGATCAAATTGGGATGTCTTCATGATCTATCCACTGAGCCAGCTGGCCAGGGCATTGTTTATATTTTGATCCTTTTATTTTCCTCCTCCTCCTCCTCCTCTTCCTCTTCCTCCTCCTTCTTTTCTTTTTCTTCTTCTTCTTCTTCTTCTTCTTCTTCTTCTTCTTCTTCTTCTTCTTCTTCTTCTTCTTCTCCAAGACCCTTTAACATTTTATGTACTACTGGTTTGGTGGTGATGAACTTCTTTAGCTTTTTTTTCTCTGAGTAGCTCTTTATATGTCCTTTGATTTTAAATGATATGTTAGGTAGAGTAAACTTGGCTGTAGGTTCCTGCTTTTCATCATTTTGAATATTTCTTGCCAATCCCTGCTGGCCTGCAAAGTTTCTGTTGAGAAATTAGCTGAGAATCTTATCAGAGCTCCCTTGCAAGTAATTAA
The DNA here is from genome assembly GCA_037038555.1 of Rhynchonycteris naso. NCBI lineage: Eukaryota > Metazoa > Chordata > Mammalia > Chiroptera > Emballonuridae > Rhynchonycteris > Rhynchonycteris naso. The sequence continues at coordinate 24,959,938 of CM073000.1, forward strand.
CTGATTTTCTCATGGTACTTTTAAGATTCTCTCTTTGCTCTGGCTGCAATGGTAGAATTCAGTCAATTGATAACTGTTCAGCACAACTGATACCTATATTTTTACTTGAGTTCAGTGAACCAGTTGTTAAAATGACACATATAATCAGGGTTCTCTCTAAGGTGGACACCAGGGCAGCCACCTAATGTGAAAATCACAAATTTACATTCCTTACTCTTTTCTAACATTCATCTGTACAACAGCGTATTCTAAGTACCTGTAATGTTCATTTCATCCATAGGTGAAAAAGTTGGATGGAACTATGCTTGTAATATTTATTTATTCATTTCATAAAACTCATTATACCCTTGATGAAATACTACATTTTAATTCCCTCGTGTTTGTTACTTCACTATACAAACATAACATAAATATAAAAAATGTCAAATCAGGGGGTGACAAGCTGTCCATGGAAATATCTTAAATAATAGTTTTATTGATTTTTGTCTGATATTATTTAATATTTTTTCACTAATATTTAAAAATTCTTTCTTATAACATAATTTAGTTTTGTGTACCTCTTTTATTGTTCTTATTTAAGTATTAAATGCATGAAATAATAATCTACCTTTTGGTATATTTTTTTATATGTAAAACAGTCATTAGAGCAAAGAGCTGGTTATTAAATTATTTGAATCCCACCACTGCCTGGCTGGTTAGCTTGGTTGGTTAGAGCATCATCCTGAAGTGCAGAGGTTGCCAGTTTGATTCTCAATCAGGGCACATACAGGAGCAGATCAATGTTCCTGTCTCTTTCTCCCTTTCTCCCTTCCTCTATCTCTTTCTCTAAAATTAATACAATAAACATTTTTGTTTTGGAAAAAGATTCTCTCTTTGTCTTTAAGCTTTTGCATTTTACTTATAAAGTGTCTTGAAGTGGGCCTCTTTGGGTTCATCTTGTTTCAGATCCTGTGCTGTTTGGACTTGTATGTCTATTTCCTTTACCAGGTTAGGGAAGTTTTCTGTCATTATTTTTTCAAATATAATTTTAATTTATTTTTCTCTCGCTCTTCACCTTCTGCCAACTCCATTATGCAAAAGATGAAATGTTTAAAGTTGATTCTCAGGCAACTTGAAGTTGCTAAAGCCAAGTTGTCAGATAAAGATTTATATATGTGTATCTAATCTCAGAAAAGGGATTTGGGATGATGAGTTAATTTGGAAATCATTAGCATATAGTTAAAATTATTGCCACAATTGTGGATATGTTGCTTAGGAGGAGAGCACAGAGTGGGAGAAAATGGCTTAGGATTCATTCTTGTCAAACCCACCATTTAAGTGCAAATAGAGAAAAACAAACATGCAGTGGAATACGTACTAAGAAAGAGTATTCAGAAAGGTGAAGGAAGTCTGGAGAACTCAGGGTCAAAAAAGACCCCACTGCTGCATCAAGGACATTTTAAACTAAATTTACTATGGAGCTGGGGTATTGCCTTTTGTAATTCAATATAAATATGTCTCCCACATATTTCATGATTTCATTCTCTGATGCTATAGTCCATGGTCAAATTTCTTCCCCAGAGAAACCCCAATTCTTCACTTAAGGCCTAACAATTGATGGGATAAGGCTGACCCAGATTATTAATAGTAATCTCTCTTTTTTTAAAGTCAACTAATTGTAGATATTAAACATATACATTCACAGCAACATGTTGATTAGTGCTCGAGTGAATAACTGGGTACTTTAGCCTAATCAAGTTTACTCATAAAATTGACCATCACACCTGGCCTCTAGCCATACTCCATAGCAATAGATTTGCTTATCTAAAACCATTTCTCCTGCTTACTAAAGAAAAAGGCTATATGTATTTTTTTGGTTTATAATAGTGGGCTAAATATTTAGCATTTTATTAATTGTACCTTAGATGTTGTGTATGGTACACATGTAAAACTGCATTAAGTTGTAAACTTAAGACATATATTTTGTGTATGAAGTGTCAAAAATTTTTTAAATTTGCTCATAACTCTCTGATATATATATATATATATATGCCTACACACACATACACATGTATACATACTGAATTTTAAACAAAGTATTATTTTTAAGATATCCTGAAAAATACTTCTCACAGGTCACATATAGAATTATTTTCCACCTATAGATTGGTAAAAACTCACATTAGTATTAGTTTCCAAACACAGAAATAAACCAGCCCTTTGTATCATAGGTCACTGAAACCTCACTACAAAAAAGTACACTTCAAATTAAATACTGTTTTATGATGAACCCATCCTATAGTAACTTTTAATAATATAAATATATAATATAGAATAGCATAACAATCATTTGTAGACTTTAAATTAATAAATTTTATTATAAAAATTTATAAAAAGATTTATCTATCTTTTTCACTAATACACAGAGATAACATAAACAGTGGTTACAAAGACAAGGTTATCCATGATTCTTCTAGAATATCATGGTATGGAGAATAACTGAGTATCAAATCCTGTCATATTAATTTGTGCTATCAGAATCAGAGGAGAGTACAGGATATAAAATAACAGTCCTGTAAACACATCGACATCTTGTCATAACTTTAACTGTTAGGCCATTGGCAATGAAATGAATTTATTTGTTTCTTTCTTAGTGTTGATATTGTTTTCAAAAATTTTTATCTTCAGCATCAGTAAAAACATTCACCTGAGGGTTTGCTATTACTCTACAATTGTACATAAAGAATATTATAAGCATTTGACCTTTGGTTCCAAACCACAAAACACATCTTGCTGTTATAGCTCCAGGATAGTACTGTAAATTCCAAGGAGTGAAAAGACACAGCAGGTGATTAAGTGGAACCAAGCAACATCTTCCCATATAGTTTTCATAGGTCATTTGACAGAATGGGGGAATATTTTATGTAATAGGCAAAAATGTTACTTTTGCCACAGTACTTTCAGCATAAGGTGATGTCAAGTATATTTCTGATGCCTTAGAATCTTCTAAAAAGAACTTCAATAAAATTTTAAGAACTCTAAATGTAAAAATATATTATCAACACAATAGTTTGTAACACCTTTGCTGTGTATGGAGGGAATCCACACTTATAAAATTCTATGACAATACAGCAATATTTCGTGTTGATTACATCAGAGGTATTGAAATAGTTGTCAGTGTTTAAGAATAGCCAGATATTAATCCATAACTTAGAGAAAAAAGAGTTATGTATTTAAACTTAGGTGCTGTAAGATATTCTGCCAAATTTCAAGATGTCTTTGTATAGTAATTATGAAAAATATATTTGCCAAAATATATTCTCTAATATTTATGGAAAAAATATATCAAGGCATTAATAGATTTGCAAAGGAAAAAGCACCATAGGGAACAGTATTTTTTTCCATAATCCATGCTTTTAATAATTATTGTCATAATTTCTGGCATCTCTGAATTTTTTTATAATTAGTATATTTAAAAGAGAGAATTCACATAAATATGAGGAAATGCCCTAATACTTATTTTTAAGTGTAAATATTTAAATTTTCTTTTGTTTATAATTTATGCACCATTTCTCATGTGTAAAAAAGGTATGAATAGCAGTTAAATATAGTGTTTAGATATTAACTGAAATATTATAGCTTCTGAGAAACCGATAGCCATTCCTTATTTTTCTCATAACACCCTAAATAAAACTTTGAGTTTGTTAATCAGAAAAAAAAAATAATCCAACATTGTCTCTCAGGATGGAAAAGTTGTCATGGATACCAATTAAGACACACATAATAGATATGTCGGAGCTGCTGAGGGGGGGGAATATTCCTGAAGATATGTTCTTATTTAGGGGCTCTCTAATCTCCATGCCCTAACATTTTAACTCTTAAAAGTATCAAAGTTAACAATATTACTTGATAACTATCAAGAGAAGCAACCCGGTATAATGTACAATGTTTCACTTTCTCCTTTAAACTCAGTCATTGTGTAACCTGAGCATGGCTTGCAGGTACAATCTGAATACTTCACAGAAGCTATAAAGCAAAACATTTGCCAAAATAATGTCCCTTTTTATCTCAAATATTCGATGATTTAAGAGTATAATGCACATTTAGCCACTGATAATGTGTAGCATTGTACTAGAAGTTAAACCATGACACTCCCAAATAGTTATTGCCTTAAAGAAATTTAATTTAGCAAAGACACACTTGGAATAACTATGGTAAAATAAATTTTTTTGAAGTAGAATGAACAGAAATTAGTCATTAGGAGAACTTTTTGCAAAAGAAAAAAAGAAAAAAAAAAAGAGAGACAGATCAACTCTTTAATGACTAAAATAAAGATAAAAAGAACAGTACCAAATTCTGGCAATAATGCGAAGTCACTAGAATTTTCATAAATTGCTGGGAGAAAAAGAAAAAGGTAGGGGCATTTTGGAATTCTTTGGTTTTTCTCTAAAATATGACACAAATTTTGCCTGTAGATATATAATCAAAGCAAATGAAAACATCACTAAAAAAACCTGTACAAAAATATTTATAGTTGCCTTATCCATAATATAATATCTTAAACTAGAAACAAATGAAATATCCATTAGTAAGTGAATAAATATATAAACAATCATGTCATTGGCAAAAAGTGACACTTTTACTTCTTCATTTTTAATTTGAATGCTTTTTATGTTTTTCTTTTGCCTAATTGCTCTGACATGAATCTTTATATAGAAAATCCTAATTATTCCACAAAAAAAACCCTATTAGAAGAAATAAACAAACACAGTAAGTTGCAGGATATAAAATCAGTATTAAAAAACCTTCTTTCTATATACTAACAATAAAATTTCAGAAAAGGAAAAATATTTCTTTGCAATTACAACAGCAAAAATAAAATACTCAGAAATAAATTTAACAAAGAATGTGAAGGACCTATATGCTGAAAACTATAAAACATTATTAAAAGAGATTGAAAAAGAAAGAATGAAATGAAAAGATATTTTGTGTTCATAATTTGGAATAATCAATACAGTTAAATGGCAATGTTACCCAAAGCAATATACAGATTTAATGTAATCCCTATCCAAACCCCAATAATTTTTATAAGAAATAAAATAAAAAAATTATCATATTTGTATGGAACCAGAAAAGATATTGAGTAATCTATCCTGAAAAAAAGAAAACAGCCAGAGGTATCACACTCCCTGAGTACGAACTATACTAGTACGAACTATACTACAAAGTTACAATTGAAACAGCATGGTATTGAAACATAGACCAATGGAACAGAATTGAGAGCCTAGAAATGAACCCACATGTATATGGGAAAATAATTTTTGAAAATGGAACAAAAAAAATAATAATGGAGAAAAGAAAGCCTCTTCAGTAAATAGTGCTGGGAAAATTGGAAAGTCACATTCAAAGAATGAAAATAAAACTCTGTCTCCATGTACAAAAATAAACTCAAAATGATTCAAAGACCTAAATCAGTGGTTGGCAAACTGTGGCTCGCGAGCCACATGTGGCACTTTGACCCCTTCAGTGTGGCTCTTTGGCCAGCTTAGGAGTACCCTAAATAAGTTAATAACAATGTACCTACCTATATAGTTTAAGTTTAAAAAATTTGGCTCTCAAAAGAAATTTTAATCGTTGTATTGTTGATATTTGGCTCTGTTGACTAATGAGTTTGCCGACCACTGATCTAAATATAAGATCTGAATCAATAAATTACACAGAAGAAAACATAAGTATAAACTTAAGGACCTTGACCTTAGAAAAGATTTTATAATTTGATGCCAGATTCAAGGGAAGTAAAAACAAAAGTAAATGACTGGAACTATTATCAAACTAAAAAGGTAATCAACCAAGTGGGAGATGATATTTGGCAACAACAGCTTTAATAGGAGGTTAATATCTAAAATAAATAAACAACTCATGCAACCCAATACCAAACAAACAATACAATTAAAAATGGAAAGAGGACCTGGATGGATACTTTTCCCAAGAAGTCATAAAAATGGCTAATAGATATATAAAAAGATGCTCAACTTCACTAGCTATTATAGAAATGCAAATCGAAACTACAGTGAGATATCACCTCATACCTGTTAGATTGGCTATTATCAAGAAGACATGTAATAACAAGTGTTGAAGTGGTTATGAAGAAAAATTGAACCCTCATTCACTGCTGCTGGAATGTAAACTGGTACAGCCACTATGGAGAACAGTTTGTAGTTTTCTTAAAAATTATGTAGATATATTAAAAATTAAGAAAACAGTTTTCATATGACTCAGCAACTGCTCTTCTGGATAACTTAAAATACTTACAAAGCCATATGCATCCTTAAGTTCATTGAAGCATTATTCACAGTGACCAAGACATATAAATAACCAAAGTGTCCTTTGATAGGTAATTGAATAAAGATGTAGTACATATATACAAGGAAATACTAATCATCCATAAGAAAAGATGAAATACTGCCATTATGAGAATATCATGCTATGCAAAATATTTTGAACAGAGAAAGAACCATATAATTTCATTCATTTGTGGGATGTAAAACTGAAAGCAACAAACAAACAAACAAAAAACCCCAAAACTCATAGACAATAGTATGGATGTTACTAGAGGGAAGGGGTATTAGTAAAATGTAAAAGGGGTCCAATATATACAGATGATTTGACCCTCAGTGGTGGTCATACAATACAATATGAAGATCATATATCATATAAATGTATACTCTAAACCTATATAACCTTATTAAACAATGTCACTCCAATACATTTCATTAAAAAAATAAGTGAATAAATAAATTGTGGTACATTCACACAATCAAAAAATAATCAGCACCCTGTGAGATAGCTCAGTTAGAGCGTTGTCCTGATATCTTAAGGTTGCAGGTTTGATCCCTAGTCAGGGTACATACAGAATCAACCAATGAATGTATAAAACAGTGGAATAACAAATCAATGTTTCTCTTTCTCCCTTTTTCTCTCTCTACAGTCAATAAAAAAATAAGAAAAAAAACTACTCAACAGTAAAGTAGACTAATTATGAAAACATGATTAATCTCAGAAGCACTTTGTTAATAAAAGCCCAACTCCTAAAAATACATATTAAATTATTGCAGATAGATGGTTTTCAAGAAGAGGTAAAATTAATCTGTTAATAAATATCATAAATATTGCATATACTTCTATAAATATTTATAAATATTGTTATTTATAGGAGTGGAAATTTGTCTAGCAGGAGACACAAGAGAACTTTATAAAAAGTGGAAATATTTCCTCTCTTGTTTATGGGTTACATGGGTGAATAAAATTGTGACAACTCTTCAAAACAGAACATGTAAGATCTTAGTATTTTATAAAGAAAATTATAACACAATATAAAATTATAAAGATGACTAGATAAGTTACCAGAGCAATTTAGAGCAGATTTTTTTTTACTTTAAAATTATATAGCAGCAAAATAGAGATTAATAAATATCTTGATGAAAAAATATATATAGAGTGGTCGGTAAAAGTAGGTTTACAGTTGTGAGTACACAAAAGTTTATTTTTGTGTTTTTATTTATATATTAATTATTGTATTATTATATTTGCATTATTTGTATTTTTATATTATTATTATTATTACTTTATATTCTTACAATTATCTCTGAAGTAATGATGCTGGTAATTTAATTTCCTTTTGCCCACCCCTTTATATATATATAGCTACTCTTAAAATGTGTTTGAAACTTTCAGTTTCCAGTCCAGAATTGAAGAACCTGGAAGTTGCCATTTCATGTTAACAGCAAGTAAAAAGGCTAAACAATAATTTAAAAATCAACAAATTATTAAATATATCAGAGAACTGAAATTGCAGGGCAAACCACTGCCCCCCAAATTAGAGAGACCAATAGGTAAATGCACAGAATCCTAACTCCTGGAGCCTAACCTCACCAACACAAATCTCCACAGGAGCCAGTACCCAAGTATGGTAACTTGAACTATAACTGACAAAGCTCAATGTGGAGGAGCCTAAGAAAGAAAAACCCCAGGGGGACCCAGTCATTGGGGACTCCCATGCATTTGTGCATTTTACCTCCATAAGCTTCACCAGATTCTCGGAGTGAGTACTGGGTAAAAATCTCCTTGTGTTTAACAAGGGAGAAGAAAATACCCATTTGAATTAAACCAGAGCACTCTGTTCTTTCTAACTAGCCTGGTCTCAGGAGAAACTAACCAGAGCCTAACCTGCTGGGGTTTTATCACAATCTAACTGAACTGGAGGAAGGGAAATATCCAACTTCAGCCTACTCTAACTATCATGTCCCACACAGGGTTTAAAAAAACAAAAAGAAAACAAACAAACATAAGATTTAGAAGAAAGTGTGAGGTGTACAGTCCACAGGTACATGCTCACTAAAAGACAGAAACCTAGTTATAGGACTATAGAACAATTCCCCTCCCCTACACTTATCACCACTTTGCTAAGGACTTATTTACAGATGTTTATTTTACCCAATATATCATGGCTGATTATTAAGAAAAAAATTACAAGACATAATACTGTGTGTCCATAGTCATGGTGCACTTTTGACTGGTCACCGGTCAAAAGTGCACCATGGCTTTACGGACACAATGTACTTAAAACAAAAAGCACAATTTAAAGAGAGAGAGAAACTTGGATCTACATAAAAAAGGAAAGCATCAGAGAAGAAATAAGTTTAAATAATATTTTTTTCTTATTCTTTTTTTTATTGTATTTTTCTGAAGTGAGAAGCAGGGAGACAGAGAGACAGACTCTCGCATGCGCCCAACCGGGATCCACCTGACAAGCCTACTAGGGGGTGATGCACTGCCCCTCTGGGTCATTGCTCCGTTACAATCCGAGCCACAGCACCCGGGGCCAACTTTGCTCCAGTGGAGCCTTGGCTGTGTGAGGGGAAGAGAGAGACAGAGAGAAAGGAGAGGAGAAAGGGTGGAGAAGCAGATGGATGCTTCTCCTGTGTGCACTGGCTGGGAATCGAACATGGGACTTCCGCACGCGGGCCGATGTTCTACCACTGACCAAGCTGGCCATGGCCACTTTTTTCATATTAGTAATTGACCTAACAAATAATAGTTTGTTCAAAATAATTATAGAAACATTTTGATTATGCATGCATATATATATATTTATGTATGCTTATATATAAGTAAAATAAATGAAAGCAGTGATGCACGTGACAAGTGGGAGGAATTAGAATCATTTTGTTACTTTAAGATACACTTGCTGCCTGTGAAGCAGTATAGTGTTACTTGAAAGTGAACTTGGAATAATTGCAATTAAAATTTCAAACTCTAGGGCACTCACTAAAAAAGTAAAAATAAAGCTAAAACTGATATGCTTAAATGGGAAATAAAATTAAATCATAGAACGTGCTCTATTAAAATCATAAAAGGTAAAAAAAGTGTGGAATGCAAAAAATAACGACCAAGAGCAAAAGTAAAAAGCAATAATATAATGAATATTAGTTAATCAATAATTAATTTGAATACCAGTACAGGAGGTCCTTGGATTATGACAGAGTTCTGTTCCTATGACAGTGATGTAACCCGAATTTTGGTGTAACTCAAAACACACCCTACTCTAAGTCACTTAGCTATCCTAACAGAGTTGCAAAAATCATAATCTAGAACATAAAAACACACCTAAGCTACAGAAAAAGAAATAAATATACTATATTGTACATTGTACTATAATAACAAAAAAAATGACAAAAAATGAGTATGAATAAAATTCCTTACCTTTATTCCTGTGGTGGGCTTGCACACTGAAAGGGGCATTGCAAGGTGGGAGAGAGTGACCTATTGGGAGGAGGAAGCTGGAGAGGCAGGAGAACCTGCAGAAGGTGCTGGAGAACCTGGCTCAGGTGAATCAGGGTTGCCTAAGGAACATGCAGGAGACACTGGAGATGATTCTACCTGTATTTCAGCTGTTTCGTATTGAGAAGCAGCTGATGTAGAGGCTACAAGATCTGTTGCAAGCCTGTCTACCTTCTTAAAGAATTGTTTCAGGTTAGCCTGAAAGGTGGATGATTTCTTCTCTTCCAAAATCTGCCTATAGCATTGCAAGACATTCATAACAGCACCGTAGACCTTACTGAATCACTGGGTTCCTCAGCCTGGAATTTTGCCATCCTCCACCACAGGAAGACATTCTGCTAAATTCTTGGTAGTAAATATCTTGGGTTCTGAGGTTTCTTAATCTTCCTCTTCAATCAGCTGCTTCTCTAGCTGAACGAGGTCCTCAGCAGACAGCTCCTCTCCATGTAATGCCAGTAGCTCTGTGACATCCATCGTGATGGCTTTTCTCTTCTTTGAAGCACTACCATCTGAAGACTCTTTCATTTAAGAGTCATGATAAGGGCCAAAAAGTCTCCGAACAAAGCAACACAAACAGAACACTTGCGCTTTTAACAGTCCAAATGGTGTAGGTTTAAATATACTGAGAGATGGCAACTCCTTCACTCATATGCTACATCACTGTGAAACCAAATTTCCACCACTTGAAAGCAAATTAGTTCACCCACATAGTCCATAAGTACAATGCTAACAGCATAACCTGAAACACTCATGTCTCAATATTTTAAAGTTTTTAATGGGAGTGAGCATTGTAAATTAAATGGTCGTACTTCAAGACTGTAGTAACACAAGGAACCCCTATAATCAGAATACACCAATTATCAGAAAGATATTGTCATAGTGAATCAAGAAACAAGACCAAACATATGTTGTATACAAAAAAAAGGACTTTAAATATAATAACAAATGTGGATTAAAAGTAAATGGCTGAAGAAAAATATACCATACTAACACTAATCAAAAGAAAGCAGGAATAGGTATTTTAATTTCAGATGGAGCAGACTTTAGACTACGGAAAGTTATCAGGGATAAAGGTAGGCATTACATAATGATAATGGACTCAATTATCTAAGAAAACACAATAATCCTTAATGTATATTTACTTAAAAACAAAGAGTCAAAATACACAAGGCAAAAACTCATAAAACTGAGAAATAGATGTAATTCATTATTATAGTTGGAGAAACATCAACACCCCTCTGTCAGAAATGAATAGGTACCAAAGGCAGAAAAAAGTACAAACATAGTTGTATTCCACAACACCATCGATCAACTGATATAATAGACATCTATAGATAACTTTATTTAACAACAGCAGAATACACATTTTTCTTAAGCTCACATTTCACCAAGATTATACCACATCCTGGACCATAAGACACAGTCTAACAAATTTAAAACAACAGAAATAATACAATGTCTGTGCTCAGACCAAATAAAATTAAATTACAAATCAATAGCAAAGAACTATTGAGAAAAACCCAAAATATTAGAAGATTAAATAATATTTTAAAACCTGGGTCAAAAACAAATCTCAATAGAAACTTGAAAATACTTTGAACTAAGTTAAAATGAAAACACAACTTATCAAAATGCTTACAGGAAAATTTATAGAATTAAGTGTATATATTAGAAAAGAAGAAATATCTAAAAATTCCTTAAGCTTCACCTAAAAATAAAGAAGAGGAGCAAATTAAATCCAAAATAAGTAGAGAAAAAATGCATAATAAAAATTAGAGCAGAAAGCAATGAAAACAGTCAAAAATATCAATAAAACCAAAAGCTGATTCTTTGAAAAGATGAGAAATATTAATAAGTATGTAGTCATTTTAAATAAGAAAAAAAGAGAAAGAACACAGATTACTGATATTAGAATTGAAAGAAAGAATATTGTTACAGATAATATGGGAACTAAAATGATATAAAGAAATACTATGACCAACTTTATGCCCACAAATATGAAAACCTAGATAAAATGGACCAAATATTTGAAAGACACAATTTGCTAAAACTCACACTAAAAGAAATGCAAAAATTTTCAACTAAATATCAGCGAATCAAACCCAACACTATATAAAAAGATTTATACATTTAGATGTTAAATTAAATGGTATTTATCCCAGGTATGCAAAGCTGGTTCAACATTGGAAAATCAATTAATGTCTGAAGAAGAAAAATTACATAATCAATAGATACAGAGAAAGCATTTGACAAAATCCAACACCAAGTTGTAATAAAAACTCACAGTAAACTAGTAATAGATAGGGACTTCCTCAACTTGATAAAGAATATTTTCAAAAACACCTACAGATAATATCATTTTTAATGGTGAGAAACTTAAAGCTTTCCCATTAAGATCAAGAAGAAAACATGGATGTCCCCTCTCTGTACTGCTTTGCAAAATCATATCGGTAGACTTATGTAATGCAATAAGAAACAAAGAAGAAATAAAAGAGTGGGACAGAAGAAATAAAATTGTTTTTGTTGGCTATTGGCATGATGCCTATGTAGAAAATCCAAAAACACTGACAAAAATAACTGAGTTACTGGATACAAGAATAATTATATATATATGGTTTTTATATTATGTTAATTAAAAAGTTAATTTGAAGTTGAAAACACAATGCCATTTACATTATTACTCCAAAACTGGAATCTGAGCCCCATGGGTAGGATAAGAGACTGGACCTGTGAAAGCTAAAGTTTAGACATAATCAAAATGCTTATTCATTGGGGCTGATTAGTACGTGGCTGTTCACACAATAGGGACCCCATCACAAGTTTTTCTGACTCTTTACACTGAAGGAGGTGGTTCCTTGTAGACACTTATGCACTAGTCTTTATAAATCAAAAAAAGAAAAAGAAAATGAAATAAAAAGAAATGCACAAGATCTAGAGAAGAAAACTATAAAATGCTGATAAAAAATCAAAGAAAATGAAAAAATCAAAAGCAAATGGAGATATTCCATGTTCATAAATAGAAACACTCAATATTGTCGAGATGATAGTTCTTCACAACTTGGTGTATATATTCAAAGCAATTTTAATAGAAATCCCAGAAAGTTATGTCATGGAGATTCACAACCTAATTCTAAAGTTTATATAGAGAAGAAAAAGACCCAGAATAGCCAAAATTATATGAAAGAGAACTAAGTTGGAGAATTAACACTACCTAATTTCAAGTTTTACCATAATGTTATACTAAACAAAAGAGTGTCTTATTGGTTTAAAAAATTATCAGTGGAACACAATACAGGACCCAGGAATAGATTGTTATAAATACAGGCATGTGGTCTTTGACAAAAAAGCTAAGGCAATACAATGGAGAAAAAATAGTCTTTATAACAAATGGTGCTGGAAAAACGGGACATCCACATTCAAAAGAGTGAATCTAGACACAGACTTAACACCCATCATAAATATACTTCTCACAAAAATTTGGGGAAAGTTCAAAATAAATATGAAGTAATTAAAAAAAGAAACATTTGATTTTCTTTTTATTAGACAAGAACATCAGAAAATCAAATGGCAAGTCAAAGAAAGTTGTTTGATTATTCAAATGAGATGCAAAACCAATATTTATTTATTGATGAAAATGCACTATCCAAATGGCTGAAGGTACTGGAGTATCTGCACATTCCCTGATCCCCTAATTTTTGTGAACAGTTTATTTACTCAAAATGGTTCACAGACTTAAATATAAAATGAAAACTATAAAACTTCTAAAAGAAAACTTACGAAGAATCCTAGATGCCATTGGGTATAGCAATGACTTTTTAATACAACACCAATGGCATAATTCACGAGAGATAATTGATAAGCTGAAATTTATTATAATTAAAAACTTCTGCTCTGAAAAATGAAACATTAAAAGATTAAGGAAATAAGCCACTGTCTGGGAGAAAATATTTGTGAAAGACACATTTGATAAGACTGGTACCTGAAATATATAAAGAACTCTTAAAAGTCTACAACAGTATGATTTCATACATAGGTGGGACATTAAAGTGAGACTATGAGACATGGACAAGAGAGTGGTGGTTACAGGGTGGAGGGAGGGAGGAGAGGGTGAGATAGGGAGGATGGGAGGGGCACAGGGAAAACCAGACAGAAGGTGACAGAGGGCAATTTGACTTTGGGTGATGGGTATGCAACATAATTGAATGATAAGATAACCTGGAGATGTTTTCGTTGTACATATGTACCCTGATTCATTGGTGTCACCCCATTAAAATTAATAAAATAAATAAATAAATAAATAAATAAATAAATAAGAGTGAAACAAAAGTCAACAATAAAAAATAATAATAAAATAAAATAGTTAAAATAATAATAATAATAATTAAAAAAAAGTCAACAATAAGAACACAAACATCCCAACCAAAAAAAGGGCAAAGACCTTTGTAAACATTTTGTCAAAGAAGATATACAGGTGGTAAATGAACATGTGAAAAAAGGTTCCACATCTTATGATATCAGGAAAACGCAAATTAAAACAACAATGAGATAGCACTATACAACTATTACAATGACCGAAATCTGGAACACGGATACACTAAATGCTGACCAATATTTGAAGTAACACTAGGTCTCATTCATTGCTGATGGGAATGCAAAATGATACAGACATGTAAAAAGACAATTTGGCAGTTTCTTACAAAACTAAATATACTCTTCCTATACCGTCTAACAATCACACACCTTAGTATTTACCCCAGGAGTTGAAAACTGAAACACACACAAAAACTTGCACACAGATGTTTATAGAACTTTTTCTTAACTGCCCAAACTTGGAAACAACCCAGATGTTCCTCTGCAAGTGAATGGGTAAATAAAATGTGACATATTCAGACAATTTGATATTATCCATCATTAAAAAGAAATGAGCTATCAAGACATGAAAAGACATGGAAGAATTTTAAACAGATGTAAGTAAAGAAAGGTAACCTGAAAAGACTGTATACTATAGGATTTCAGCAACATGACCCTCTGGAAAAGGCAAAAACATGGAGAGAGCAAGAGGATCAGTGGATGCCAAGGCTTGAGGTAGGGCAGTAGGAAGAATAATAAATAGGATCTTCAGGGCAGTGAAACTGCTCTGTATGATACCTAACAATGGATATATGTCACTGTACATGTGTCCAAACCCATAGTATGTATAAAACTAAGAGTAATGTAAACTATGGACTATGGGTGATAATAATGTGTCAGTATAGGCTCATCATTTGTAACAGATGTACCATTCTGGTGGGGAATGTTGATAGATGAAGAGGCTATGTATGTGTGAGGTAATATATATATATGAATTCTCTGTATCTTCCCTTCAATACTTCAATATTTCAGTGAGTTTAAATCTTCTCTAAAAAATGAGGTCTATTAAAACATAATTTTAAAAATATGAGTCCAAATTACACTTGCAAGAGAACTAGGCAAGAGTGTGATCAAAGATCATGGAAAAAGAAGGTTTTTGGTCTGATTTAAAAAGGAATGCATTAGAATTTAAAAAGAAAGAAGAAAGGGTAAGTTCATGACTGGGAATGAGTGCATGGTTTACAGTTGGGCTTGCAGGGGAGAAAGGCAGAAAAGGGTATAGAGGATGTATGTGAAGCTATTGTAGAAGAACCTCTCTGTGTGTTACAAGGCTGAAGAAAGAGGAGAGGGACCTTATTACATTCATATATTTTTTAATGTAAAGCTACACTAATTAGAGCTAGAAGCCACTTGCATAATATAAATTTAGACCCAATAAAGCTAAGTGAGGTAATAATGGTCAATCCTATCTCGAGAACAACAGATTCTTCACATATCTAAAGCTATATTAGGAGAAAATTGAGATTTCTTATCTGGGTTTCTCTGCTATTCATTGAATTTTTTATTTCTGCTAATATCACCAAATGTTTCAAAACAAGTTGTGATTTCCTCTTACTATTTAACTATGAAGCAAATAGAAACATTCAATTTAATCTGCATCGCTTAACCAATCATCATTGTAAGCATTTGTGCTTTTCCGGTTGTATAGAATGCATTCTCAAATCTAGTTCATTCAACTGGCATCAAACATAGTTGATGAAAAATGTGAGCCTTGCCTGACCTGTGGTGGGGCAGTGGATAAAGCGTCGACCTGGGAACACTGAGGTCGCCAGTTCAAAACCCTGCACTGGTCTGGTCAAGGCACATATGGGAGATGATGCTTCCAGCTCCTCCCCCCTTTCTCTCTCTCTCTCTCTCTCTCACTCTCACACTCTCTCTGTATCTCCTCTCTAAAATGAATAAAATAAAAATAAATAAATAAAAAGTAAAAAAAAAAATGTGAGCCTTGTTAGATTTCAGCACTGAACCACTGATAAACCTATGAACACAGTGAAACTGAGCCAGTCCCCTACAAAGGCATTGCAGCCGTGAGACATTTATAGTTCAGTTTGCTCAAGCATGAGTTATGGCTTTCTTATTTAATATCTCTTGAAATCATTTGCAATAAACCTTAGTTAAAAGATGGCAAGATAAATTGCTTGTTCAAAAATATTATATATAAATAAGATATATGAGGGGAGCCCTCAGTGTTCATTAGGAGGCCAATAGCTTTTGTCTGCCATCGTCAGTGATAGTAACGGTTAGATAATGAGTACCTAATCTTACTGCAAGTGGTGATATTACTGCCAGCTTCTTCTCTTTGAGCCCTTTCCCATTCCTTTCATTTCCATTTCCAGTGCCCTAATTCAGTCAGGCTTCCCTATGCTAAAATGCTAGAATAATACTTTGTCTTTCTGTATTCAAGCAACTCTAAATGTTATGCATAATACCAAACACAGCAGCATTTGTTTTGTGTGTGTGTGTGTGTGTGTGTTAATAATATGTATGCACTAATGCAAATGACCACGTAATAAATTTTGGACTTCTAAAACTTCAACTCCTTTCATTTTGCATATTATAGGGTAGAAACCCCAGGACCTTAGCTATAGGTATTGATATTTTATTACTGTAGTATACCCTTTGTTCTTATCTTCTAACATTAATAAACTGTCTTTTTTATAAGTCTAATTTGCTGTAAACCAAACATCAGTTGCTCTTAACAACTTCTTTTTACTGCTAATAAATGCTTACATGAGCCCTCCTGACACAGTTATACTCGTTTTGCTTATTATAGCAAGTCCAGCTAATCCCCTCCCAGACCTGCTTCTGTCCTTCATCCCACAAATCTGGTAAGCAGTTTTATTTGCATCTTTACCTTTCAGCAAAGTTTTAAGAGTCATCTACATTGCTCTTTCCCAAATGTGTGAGTGTGACCTAAATGTCAAGCATAATTTCAATATCCTCCATACGAGATTCTTTTTTTTCTTTCCTTTGGAATGCTTATTTCAGCCCAGTCATTATTCATCCTTTTTCTCCAACTAGAAACAAAATTGTTGGCACTTTGCCTGAGAATGACCCTGTAATATTCTCCAATATAAATTTAGAAGTAATTTTTTGAAATGTGCTATAACCAATGATAATAATTTAAACTACTGAATAAAAAATATAATCCTAATTCTCACAAGGACTATCTGGGAAACTTATGGTCACAGTTTTTGACTGTTTTGTATCTTCACATGTCATCCTTATTGCTTTGGAGAGAATTAATTCCATAAAATATTGCCTACTTATATGGTCTGTGATTGGGACATAGAAGCTTCCTGAATTTTTGTCTTCCCATGGACACAATGAATCTACGTCTATACTCAAAACAATTTTCCTCTGAAAGATATCCAGATAACCTGTTTCTCCACATCAGCAAATTAGAATATATCCACATCAAAATATATATGAAAGGCTGATGCATAACCTCACTATAAGACCCACCACCAGAATAGTGCCATAAGAACAGGAAGGAACTCACAACTCCCAGCTTTTCCCTGAGAAGTAAAAGGTTGGGACTGTAATCTAGCATTCCAACTTTTAAGAGTTCCACCTGAGGGCAGGGTGCCCAAAACATCTTGCTCTGAAGGCCAGTGGGGGTTGCACCCATGAGACCACAAGAATATAATAAACAAAGATTTTTTAATGCCCTCACAAGAACTCAAAGGGGTTATTCCTATGGAACTCAGTACAGAGGAGTAGGAGAAAAAGCACCTGATCTCCACTCTCTCCCTGAAAGAGGGCTGTCCATGTAATTTAAAAGCTTCAGCAGGATTCTAATTGAGTGCACATTTAGTGGCTGACTGCAACTCTCCCTAGAGATGCAGAAAACCAGGAGAATTTACCTGGGCTTCTAGAACCAACCTGCTCCAAATGGCCAGTATCTCTCTAGAAGAAACTTTATATAAAACTCACCAACAACTCAACAACAACAAGAGAAACAATTTTAAAATGGGCAAAAAATCTTGAATGGACATTTTTCCAAGGAAGAGATATGAATGACCCATAGGTATATAAAAAGGTGCTCAATCTCACTAATTATTGAGGAAATACAAATGAAAACAACAATGATATATCACCTCATCCCTGTTAGGATGTTTATTATCAAAAGATAAGGGATAAAAAATGTTGGTGAGAATGTGAAGAAAAGGGAACACTTAAGCACTGTTGGCTGAAGGTAAACTAGTAAAGTCAAGTATGCAAACTCTGTATGGTACAGTAGAAATTTGTTGAGAGAGTGGAATTTAAGTGGAACTTAAATCAAGATAAATATGTGAAATAATGGATGTGTTACCTGGATGGTGAGAATCTTTTTACAATGTATATGTTATCAAAACATCACTTTGACACATTTAAAGTACAATTTTATTTGTATTTTAGCTCAATAAAGTTGAAAAAAAAATGAACTTCACATAAATTCAAGCCAGTGAGATATTTTCTTACCAGAGTTTCTAATTCTCTTTTAAAGGATAAAATTAGCATTTTCAACATAGTTGTTCATGTTACTTTTCTCCAATATTTTAAAATTGAATATTTATACATAGCTTTATGGAAAATTCATTGTGAGATTTACTTATCTTTTTATTGATAATATAATTTAATAATTCTTTGTAAAGCACTTTGTGAAAAGTACCCTCAGATTAACCCATTTTACAGGTAAGAAATCAAGCTCCAAGTGGTTGAGTAAACTAGTATACAGTTTATCAGAAAACCAGTGAGTACCAGTCTCTTTTTGATACCAAGTTTGTTTGAGCCTTATAATTAGTCCTCTTAATGATGATAACAGATTAGTAATAGAATAAATGGTGACAGTAGTTAAAGATGTATAGGAGAAAATTCCATAAATAATGCTTCTGCATTACATTCCTGGTAGCAATACAAAGTATAAAATACAGAATGTGAGAGAGAAACATAAAACATCATCGCAACAGACTTCAATTTATTATAGCATAATGCTATTTTGGGTAGAGAAGGAGCACTTTATAAACCCCATTAAAAATAAAAGAAAAGATAAGAAAGAAATCCCATGTATTAGATAGAAAGCTAAAGAATGCCTCTTGTCTGCCTCAGCTGTTTTTTCTTATGAAATTATGACAATATATTAATGAATTATTAAGGGTATATCACATAATGCCTTAACTTTAAAGAGAACCCTTATATCTATCTAATAATTTCAGGAATATAAAAAAATACTTTGAAAAGGATTTGGTGTACAAATGCTTGCCTAATGTCAGTGCCAAATTTGGGGGGAAAATTAAGGGTTATAAAGAAGGCATATTAGGTTTAGATAATTATATAAAGAGAGAATACCTCAAAAAAGTAAGCATGATTTTTTGGGAGAGTAGGCAGATTTTTCTAAGAGATTCTCCAATTCATTGAATATTCAATTCAACTTAGTTAACAATTTAGAAAGCATAACAGACTCTGACACCTTCTGACACTAATCCTTTGACTGTCCTCGTTGTTTTGTGGGGATAGCGACAGGGAATTTTAAATGGATCGAAAATAAAAATTTTCTTTCTGTTTGCTTAAGAATACGATTTAATTCAGTCAAACCAATATGACATAATAGCTGACATCTACAAGTTATTTTGTGGGGATTGCAAAAGCTATAAAGGTGAACACAAAACCCCTGCCTTCTCAGTTTACACTTTAATAAGAGATATTTAAAAAGTATGTAGATAAGGACAACAGAGGACTGACATTAAAGAGATATAAATAGAATACTAGGGGGAAAGAAAGCATGCCAAGTGTTACAGGAATAAGACAGGATTTTAAAAAGTGAAATGACATTTGATGTGTGCATGGTGCATTTAGTCATATTTTTAGTCATATTTCAACAGAGTATAAGTACTAGGAAGAAGGATGGCATTCGAGGTGGATATAAAAGTGTATGCCAAAGAAAGGGACTTGGACATGTTTGATCTCTCAAATTTAGTTTAATGAGAGGAGAATTCATGATTGTGTTTCTTTATAGTCCTCTGGGTACTTTTTATTGAGTAGTGTAAATATATTTAGGCAAATAAATGATCACTATCACCTTGACAAGATTGAAGTCACATACCACTATGAATTGAACAAGTAAGAAACTGTGGTATTAATTAGGCGTCATTTGGTAGCTTAAAATAAAAGTTAAACAGATTCAAAGAAAAAAGCAATTGACTGATTCAGATCAGTAAAACATCCAACACTATAGCAGAATCCCTCAAGCAGCCTTTCTTTGTGTGGTGGCCTCAATTAGACCATTTTCTCCATCTTGTCAATCACATAAAAAATAGTGTTCCTTCCCTGACAACTCAGACAAACAACTCCCACAGAAGTCTCTGACTTGTCAGTTTGCATCACAAGCACACCTTTACCAATGTGATTCTAATTGGTTAGCCATAAATCAACATATCTTTAAAAATCATTAAAATTAATTATTTAATTTTACACATATTATTCCATTTGATTTTAGCAATTCTGTGACTAAAGCCAGTTATTATGATTATATTTACTCCCCTATGCAAATCTATAGAGTTCAAAGAGATAGTGGATGGCCCTGGCCAGTGGTCTCAGTGGTAGTGCATCAGCTCAGTGTGTGGATATCCAGGGTTCAATTCTGGGTCAAGGCACATAGGAGAAGTGACCATCTGCTTCTCTACCTCTCCCCCTCCCCCTTTGTCTCTCTCTCTCTCTCATCCCCTCCTGCAACCATGGCTTAAACGAATGAGCAAGTTGATTCCAGGCACTGAGGATGACTCCATGGCCAAGCTCCAAAAGAACTTGGTTGCCAAGCAATGAAGCAACAGCCCCAGATAAACAGAACATCATCCCCTAGTGGGCTTGTTGGGTAGATTATGGTCGGGGTGCATGCAGGAGTGTGTCTCTGACTCCCTTGATAAGTATATATATATATATATTGGATATCATGAATGATGGATATTAAAATTATGGATTTTATCACAACAGTGAGAAGAATTGATTATTTTGGGTTACTATATATGAAGACTAGAAGATGCAATAGAACTGGTGAAATAGACCAGAGAGTTAAAATATCATTCTAGAGCCATAGAATAGATGGCACAGGGCCAACAACTTTCAAGACAGAGGAATGATAAGTTGTTGCATAACAGTTGAAGAAGAAAATTTCAGATAAGGCCAGCCATCGTGCTTTAGATACTTATGTGATAAAGGAAGTTACACCAAAATGAAGGCATGTACAGGAAGCCTTGCATTTGGAACTTGACTTGCACGTGGTTTAACAATGGCACTAAGAAAAACAACTGGACTGTAGCTGAAAAGAGCAGCAGGAATGAGGAATAAGGGAAATTTTATTTTGCTTTACAGACAGCGGAGATCAATTTTATAACATGTAAGCAATGAAAATAAACATGATATGTATTGAAAAATACTATAGAAATAAAGGTATCATTAGAAAAAACATATTAATTCAAGTGTGTTTGAATACTATGTCCAATTTAATGTACGTATTCTGAAAACTTTTTTAAAAAGCCCTCTCATTACTTGATATTTGATCTGTCACAGACTACTGACCAGAAACAGATTAAAAGTCTCCTATACTCTGAGGTCTAAATACCAGTGACCATGTCTCCATCTATCAATTCCTGATTTTAACAGAACAAATAGTAGCTAGAGGTTATCAAGGGCAAATTCACCACCTTTTCAAAATTGTCATAAGCTTGGCAATTTTAGCCACTTTGGTCAATATGCCACCTTCTCTTGGATTGCCCAGCAGTTTTTCTGGTATCAGTCTGAAAGGTTTGCTTAAGATTTCTAGGCTCAAAAATTCCAACTAGACCTTTTATTCTTTTTTTTTCCATTTTTTTTTTTAGTATCTGACAGGTACTGAGCACTCTTAATTAGTTAGTGTTTTTGGAAAGATTAAAAACGGTGAAATAAGTTAAGGGCTGTATTTAGCTAAATATCTTTTTTCCTTTCTTAGTTCTGTCTTTGGGATGCTAATAAAAGAATATATGACTTCATGCTGCTTTTTAATAAATATGTCTTTCTTGTCCATCCATCGAGATTGTGCCTTATTAGAAGTGTTTTATTCTGGAATAATTTCAAAAAGCAGCATAAGATTAAAAATGTTAACCTCTAAGAAAAGGGGAATCTGATTTGGACACAACTTTTATATTTTCTGCTTGTATTGTTTTTGTGGCCGAGAGAACTATTAATGGGTCAGAGAAAAGAACAACCTCTGATGCTGTAGTTGTCTTCGTTTCAGTAACTTAATTTGTTTAAACAGACAGTGATATAGTAAAATAATATAATGATTTTGTCTTTTTATAGAGCTCAGACTTATTTTTTCCCAAAAAATTCTTACATCATCAGCCTGATTTTAATCAGCATAAAGTTCTTTTTGAAAGACAGAAGGAGCCTACAGTCCTCCCAGACTATCCTTTACAGTTTGAAAACCATTGAACTGGGCTAGATGATATCTAAGACAAGCCTTATAACTAAAATATTATAAAAAAGATGCTAATGATGTTGATCCTGGATTTTAGACAAGTGTTGAGGGAGGAGGAGACACATTTATGGTTTTAGCATGCATAAAATAGTTGATTTTTTTTCTGTTGAGTGAAGTAACAATTGATATATTATTGATAATCTTAAAATTTTAGCAATGTTCATTTGAAGATACATTATTCACTCTTTTTTTGGAATTATAAGAACATATTGGTTGGGTTGAGACAAAGGTTACTCTATGTAACCCAAGATATGGGGAAAAGTGTATCTCTAGATGAGATGAAAATTTCAGTCTGATAACAGTCTGAAATTTTTTTTCTCCTTGAAGGATTCCATTTGGCCCAGATGTGGCCTAGAAGTATTTCTGTTGTTGTTTTTGTTTTTTAAGGGAAACAGCTAGTATCACAACTAGAGTAGAAGTTCGGAAGTCTGAAAATGTCCTGATTTTGCATGTAAAGAAAACATGTTTGAGGTCTGATGAAAATAGCTACATCTAAGCTATTAACAGGGACACTTCTAGACTTTTGTCAGATTGTCAGAAACTTTTTTAAATCACCCAATCTAAATATTACTCCTTTGATTACTCTTTTTCTTATTACCTTGGGTTTTCATTCAAAGAACATATCACAATTTCACTACACATATTTTTAGACTTAGGTATCCAATGTCTCTTTACCCTACTCTTTGCTTCATCCAAGGCAGACCATTTAGATGTGTTTAATAATTGTTTGAGTGAATGAATAAACAAGGATTAATAATGAGTGAGTGGCTATTAAAAGCTACATAACTGTAGAAACTGTGAAGGAGACTGAAGAAGGCATGGGTGGCTTTACAAAGGGATCTACCAGTAAACATCAAAGGTTAGTATATTCAACTACTTTCCTACTTTCAAATTGATGACCTCATTTAATTCAAGCTTTCCTCTGGAGAAAGGATTTTTTTCATGTCAGCCTATTACAATAGAGATGAAGTTTTCATGACATGTAATTAACTTTCACTTCTTCTGAGTCACGATGTTTTTAAAACACATAGAAGAGCTGGAAAGAAAGAACAAGTATTTCTGCTAACTTTCACCAGTAGCCTAAGAAATTCCTATTGTTTACACTACAATAAAGGTTTGTTTTTCTCTAGTTATTGGTAGAAACACTTTAGCTTTCGTACTATTTTTGTCCATTTTGTTAAGGTATGTGTAAAGAAAACAGAACTCTGTAGAGATATGATTCAAGTGAAATGTATTTAAATATGTTCATAAACATATAGAATTATTAAATATTTAATGGGAACCCACAAATGCTTTTCAATTACAGTTTACTTTGTGAGGATAAGTACTTAATTGGTATTAAGAAATTTCAAAATTCCCAGTTAATACATATTCTTTATACATGTAAGTGATCTACTGGAGAAGTTCAAAATTCAAGTTTCTCAAGCTATGTTGAGAAACGTGTAAGTAAGTATCATTTGGTTAGCACATATGTGTAAGGGGGGGGGGTGTTGTTTTTTTACAACCGAGTCCCAAATTAAGCTACTATTTCTTTCTTTGTTTCCAAACTTGGAACTTTTAGATGTTTTTACAACTTTTGTGTTTCATATTCAGTTTCCATAGCAATTTAGGAAATGTTCCTGTTGGAAACATATTCAGTAGGAAAAGAAAAGCTTTGAGGACAGAAAAAAACATCTACCAATATGCTCTGTCACTTACAGAGTAATTGCTTTAAAAACCAGGGAATGGAAAACAGTCAGGAAGTTAGACCAGCACACATTTTACAGGAATTAAAAGTTATCATTTTTCAGACTTGCGCAGGGCAGTCGGTGTCGGCATGGCACTCTGCCTCATGGTGATATATTTGCCTGTAGAGATTACACTGAGGTGGTATAATACCAAGTCCTGCTTTGGGTTTTCCCTAAAGGCAGGCACAGTTACTACAACACCATGATTTATTGTGTGGCACTCTGTTCAACAGCAAGAGATTCCCCCAGCTTTGCAACAGTTTGAAGAGATTGTCCATGCTGGGTTTTTGTTTGTTTGTCTTTTTAGGATTTGAATTATGTTATTGTAAGAAAATACTGGTACCAGGATTTAACTTTGTAAATATTGATGACAAACATTGAGAGACTTTTAAACCTTTTTGCCGAAGCATTTTGAGTTTTAAGTCATGAATCAGTTAAGGTAGTAGATAACTATTTACCTATTATAGTAGAAATTGAACTTCAAATTACATCGTTTTCTAATGAGATGTGTTGGACTATCTCAGTTAATTTCAGACACCAAAATGCCAAGTGCTCTCTATGTGCTTGTCAATGGCCTAATTGTTAAAGATACAAAAATGAGTATGGCACACGTTTCTAGTCATCAAGGAACTTCCAATCTAGACAGTCTTCCTGTGAATTCAACATGATCACATAGTATCCTTAGCCTTTCAATGGCAGTACTCATGAATGAATTCAGACTTCATCAAGTTTTTTCTACTCTCTGCTCTAAGAATTCTTGTTATATTTCTGCAGCAGAGAGACTGTAAAAATCTCAAAACATCCAAAGACAATTTCTGCATCTGAATATGTATCAATATAGGAAAAAATGCAAGAATGAGCGCGGCATACATGCAAATAATGATAGCATGCTTTTCAATAAGTTAGCTTTATTAAACTGAACATTTATTTCAAAAACTCAGAATTATATAAAATGAAAATATCTATACAAAATAATCATAGCTGGACATATAAAAAGAGAATAATAAGGTGCCATAGAGAAGAAATTTTCTTCCCATACAGACAACAAAGGGAACAGGATAATTAATATCCTGAAAGCCACAAAGGAGATTTGTGAGACCATTGACATCAGAGGTGATAAAAAGAGTTTTTCATAAAAAGGCAGTACTAACCTTTGTGTTTAATCAGGCAGTGTAACCATTGCCACCATATTCCAATAATCCAGAAGTATAACAAAGATAAATCTCAGAAAGGTAGTTCTTTTTCTTTCAATACTCTCTTTTTTTTTTTTTTTTTTGTCATTTTTAACCAATATTGAGATTCTCACTTTTAGGATTTACATCTAGAAGCATTTTTCCAAATAATCTTTGGAAATTTCACCTCACTTTCAGCTGTTTAAATTCATTTTTGTCAAAAACTCAATTCATGGCCCTGGCTGGTTGGCACAGTGGTAGAGCATCAGCCCAGAGTTTGGATTCCCAGATTCGATTCTCAGCCAGAGTACACAGGAGAAGCACCCATCTGGTTCTCTACCCTTCCCTCTCTCCTTTCTCTTTGTCTCTTTCTTCTACTCCCAAGCCCAGGTTTCATTGGAGGAAAGTAGACCTGGGTGCTAAGAATGGCTCCAGTTTCAATTGAGCAATGCTCCAGATGGGCAGAGCATCTTCCCCTAGTGGGCATGCCAGGTGGATCCTGGTCAGGTGCATGCAGGAGTCTGTTTCTCTGCCTCCCTGCTTCTCACTTCCAAAAAAATACAAAACAAACAAACAAACAAAAACCCCTCAATTCCAATTCATTATCTCCCCTTTCTTTTCATAGCACCAATCTTTTTCTAATAACTCAAATTCAAACTTCCATATTTCTCCTTTTTTTCTTATGTATTATATATTAAAAATTAATTTTCATACCTTTTCTCTCTGCTTTTCTTGTCTCTTTCTTCTTTCAAATTCTGTCAAGAACACATAATGTTGTAGAAAGACCATAGGTTTGTAAACTGTCTTGAATCCATTTCCTTCTTTCTATGATTGTATAAAATTACTTATCTTTCCATGCCTCAATTTTTCATCTTTAATAAGTACAAAGTACAGCATCGTATTAAAAAAGGAGCATCTTCATCTCATGTGTCAATGGTTAATTTATTTATTCTTTTAAAAATATGTATCAAGTGCCTACTGTAAACTATAAACTATGTTAGGTACTGGAATTGTTCCACCTGGGAGCATAATGGTGCCACTGAAATGGAGAACATTTGAAGATACCTATACTGGTAACATCAATCAAGTTAATCTGTAAATTGGATGACAGGAAAATCATAGAATACAAGAAAACTATTATGTCATAGACATCAAACTAAAAGAGCATTCCAAAAATGAAATTAAAATAAAGCTGTCAACTGTTGCTCAGAGGTGCCACAAGAAAAATGTGAAAGAAGCTCATTGGATTTAGATTCATGAATAATCTAATCGATCTGAGTTAGTTATTTTGGAGAAAAATAAAATTGGAGTATTTGACAGATTCTGCTGTGTTCCCCAATATTCATTCTCCTCTCTTGAAAAAAAAATAGAATTTCTAATTTTTTATCTGTGCACATAACCTCTAAAATCAAGCCAACATTTCTCAACTACCATTGTAAATAAAAGTGGTCATGTTGTTAATTTATAGATAATACAACATAACTTCTTGGTGAATCATTTTTTACTTTTGCTTTTTTATTTCCCAAAGAATCAAATGTGGACATGATGATAAGTGATCTTGACCATGCATATGAAGGCAACACTTTATAAATATCAGTACAATAAGACAGAAAAAATGTGAGCTTTTAAAAATTTATCAAAAGAATGTGGCCACAACAAGCTCGTACTTGTATATAAGAAAAATAAATATCCTGACCAGGTGGTGGCACAGTGGATAGAGCATCGGACTGGGATGCGGAAGACCCAGGTTCAAACCCCAAGCTCGCCAGCTTGAGCGCAGGTCTATCTGGCTTGAGCAAAAGCTCGTCAGCTTGGACCCAAGGTCGCTGGCTCCAGCAAGGGTTTGCTCCATCCACTGAAGGCCCACGGTCAAGGCACATGTGAGAAAGCAATCAATGAACAACTAAGGTGTTGCAATGGCAACGAAAAGCTAATGATTGATGCTTCTCACCTCTTTCTGTTCCTGTCTGTCTGTCCCTATCTATCCCTCTCTCTGTCCCTGTAAAGAAAGAAAGAAGAAAGAAAGAAAGAAAGAAAGAAAGAAAGAAAGAAAGAAAGAAAGAAAGAAAGAAAGAAAGAAAGAAGATTTGTGTAGTGTTTTGTTAATTTTGGATCTCAGTTGTGGTAGCTGGACTTATAGCCATACTAGTATATAATGAATGAAATAAGAGCAAGTTGCCAAAACAGAGACAGCATGCTTAAAAAAAATTTCTACAATGTTGGCTAAGAAGGGGAAGAGAAAGCTACCCAAGTAGCTGGAAAATAAGAAGAAAAACAGTAACCATGGTGAAGTATCTTTGTTTCCAATAGTAAAATTTGAATATGCCTAAATCCAATAGGAAGAACTACAGGTGAAAGGTAGAGGTTGAATATTAAAAAGAAAAGGGACAGGGAAGGGGATATTCAATATGTTAGATTATTAAATATAAGGAGTATATTTGACTTACAATATAATCAATAGTAAGGTCTTTTTCTCACTAGTAACAGGAAAAAAGGAGGACAGGGTGTTTATGAATAACAGGCAATTTTGTATGATTACATTGGGAGATTCCTCGGCTATTTATAGTACCTCTTTTATAAATCAAGACTTCATGATTTGAGGGAAGAAAAAAAGGCATGAGATTTAAGGAGAGTATAGAATTCTTGAGTATGTGTGTATACCCACATGTATCAAATATAAGAATCAGATGAAGAAAATTATGACAATGATAAAAGGAGAGAATAGAATTTCCAATTTTATTTCATTTGAAACTATTGATTTTGAATATGTAAGTAAATTTATCTTTTTTTATTTTCTCCAGCAGTGCTTGACTGCTGCTATGAAGGCACAGGTAAATCAGATAGTTGGGTTAGGCACTAATGAACATTTGCCAGATTTAGCGTGATGAAATACAGCAAAGAAAGTAGATTTATGATATCATGAAAAGTATCATTCAGATGATAAGCTGTGTTTCATGAATGAGTGAATGAATGAATGTAAACCCATTCAACCTAATTTCCACTGTTTCTGGCTTTCTACCTGTAGATTTAAGTGTTATCACAAAACATAGCTAACAGAAACATACAGGAATATATAGGTAACAAAGATTTCTGCATCATGCTGTCTATGGGGGAAACAATCATGTACATAAATATTCCTGATCTATTTCATTATACTGTACCTAGAATTGTCAGTGAGAGTTTTCACCCATCTATGTCTTGTATTACTTGAGGAAACTGTATTTGATTATTGTATTTTCTATGCTTCACTCAACATAATTGTATTCATATAGTTTAAATTCATCATTTATTTTTTTACCTAAAAATTAAAATCAGCATTCCACTTAACCATGATTAGAGGTTAGGCTTAAAGATCTTTGTCAGCTCACATTTAAATACCAGTTCCATTCTTTCCAATGGGAATCATCTAGTCCCTGGCATTTCCACCAGCTGTGGCATTTCTTCTGCAGTGAGTTTCTGGTGTAACTTGACTGTATGTTTCTTTGTTGTCCCAGTAACTGACACAAAAGGAAAATATGTGGAATGCAGCCTCTGATTGCTATTCAATCTCTCCCTCTCTCTATCTAGCTTTCTTTTTGTATTCTTAGATGTTTTCACCCAAAAGAAATAAATTTTCTTTGAGCTACCTGAATTTCATGACTCATTGTTCTTTAGAATTCCAAGGGATTAGAACATTTGTATAAAATGGAAATCAAAATATAGATGTATACCAACCAAAATTTCACACTTCAAAAATGTCTTCACAGGGCTTTATAAACATTCATGAGTATACACTCTTTATAGAATAAGAAAATTAATTAACAAAATGCTTTAAACCAGTGGTTCTTAACCTTTTTTGAGGTACCGAACACACCAGTTTCATATGTACATTCACCAAACCCTTCTTTAGTGATAAATAAAATGTGGTTTTTTTTCGAAATTCAAGACATAGGTATATGTTTTTTTACTGGTGCACAAAATGGCCATGCATGAACATCACCTTGCTCAAAGAACAAAACCAACAAAGTGCATGAACTCACAACAAATTACGGTATTACTTTATTCTGGCCTCCGCGGCAGAGGCTTCTCTGAACCCCTGAGACCGACTCATTGAACCCCTAGGGTTCAATAGAACCCAGGTTAAGAACTACTGACTTAGATGATGATAAAGAAACGAGGGTTCTTGTCATAGAAAAATTAAATAGTTGTTGAAAATAAAGTCCTGTAAGATAGCCTTCTAAATACAGATACCTTATTGAGTTACTTTTCCTGTGCAGTCACAGATATATTTAGTTATTGCAACTAAGTGCGTTTCATTCATTAATATTTCATTTTCAGTTAACAGTGACACTCAAGTTTCACCGCAGGCTTTTAAAATTACAGTCATGAAATTGCATCTTCCTCTAAAAAGATAAAATAGTGCTCCCACGAAGTGAAACTTGTTACGTGTCATTTCCATAGCTGGCAGACCCCATAATTCCCATCACATATCCAGCAGTCTTCCTCCATTTCTCAGCAGCAAATCATTAGCTGAGAACTGGAGTGAGACCTCATTATCACTCACATTAAACTATTTTCACAAAATGTGTTAGAAGAAATTTGCTAGTCTACCCTGAAGCACTATCAAAGAATTGGTACTGAACTACATTTGTCAAGATAAATGAACAAAGTACATTTTTGCTGGCTTGTTCACTAATTCACAGAACTCTGTAATTGGCAGTAAGTTTCTCTCATTCTGTAAATTTGGCCTGGCCTTCTGTAACATTAATATACCAACAAGTCTACAGGTTTGTGGCTATTTGCAGTATAAAAAGTGCAATTATAAGTAAGTATTAATGTCTTAAATATTTCTTTGTTATCTTTGACATTAGTAGAAGAAATATTTATAATACAGCTTAAAGTTATAATAAAGCTATAGAACTTAGAAAACCAAAATTTTTCTAAAAATAAATTGCTCTTCTTTAAATTTGATTATATAAAACCAATATTTTAGAAATAAAATAATTAAATAGCCAAAAACAAAAAAGAACATGAGAGAACTATGAAAAATAGCTGAACTTGTTAACATGCAAATAATTCTTATAATTCATTAAGATGACTAAAATCTCAATATAAAGATGGGCAAATAAAAAATAAAATACAACTGAATAATGAACTAGAAAAGGTGTTGAATCTTATTAAATTTAAATAATATAAAATAAAATAAGTGATGTACTATTATTCACCTAAGCTAAATCTTATAATGTACTCATATTTGGTAAGAAATAAGAAACAGTCCACTGAACATTGTTAATAGAAGTATAAATCATATACATTTTTTTAAAAATGAGAAATATTTGGGAAAATACAAATGAAACAACATGTAAAATTGCTTTTTCATTATCCAAACAAGTTTATTTCAGGGCAGACAGAGATGCAGGTATGTATATATAGTCTCTGAATAAATATGCCTAAACAAATGTGCAAGGCTATAGTACAAAAAAATGGCCAACTATTTGCTATTTATGAAAAAAACCTAGGAATCACCAGTGTTCATACTTAGCAAATTTGTTCATTAACTTGTAGTTACCTGACCAGGCAGTGACGCAGTGGATAGAGCATCGGACTAGGATGCGGAAGACCCAGGTTTGAGACCCCAAGGTCGCCAGCTTGAGCGCGGGCCCATCTGGCTTGAGCAAAAGCTCTCCAGCTTGGACCCAAGGTCTCTGGCTCCAGCAAGGGGTTACTCGGTCTGCTGAAGGCCCGCGGTCAAGGCACATGTGAGAAAGTTATCAATGAACAACTAAGGTGTTGCAACAGCAACAAAAAACTAATGATTGATGCTTCTCACCTCTTTCCATTCCTGTCTGTCTGTCCCTATCTATTCCTCTCTCTGACTCTCTCTCTCTGTCCCTGTAAAAATAAACAAACAAAAAACTTGTAGTTTCATTGAATAAAATAGCATGGAGCTTTTAAAATCAGATCATCCTGTGCACATTCCTATATGCATTTTTTAAAGTTGCAATATGTACATATAATACTTGTAATATAAATGTACATTTATGATTTTTTATATGTTTTCATATGTGGAGTGTCACTACCTGTTTATAGTGGCCCACTCTAGAGTCTTAAATTTATATGGAATTCTCCTTTTTGAAGGGGTAGACAAAAGTGGGAATATTTATATTGTAATAAGAAAACACTTTGTTTTCTTATTACAATATAAATATATTACTTATGTGATGAAAATAAAAAGGTAATACATAATAAAATTTTTAAGTTGTCACCTTTTCTCATGATTTGTACTTTAATCTGTGTTGTGCTAGTTCGAAGTTAAGATTAAAAGATAGAAAAATAGACTAGCTTTTTTATTTATAATACCCATAATGCCTCATATTTACATGATCTCTACTTTGAAATTTAAAAAAATGATAATATGGACATATAAAACCATTTACTCAAAACTCAAAAGTGTTCAATTATTAGCCATAGGGATAGAAATAATACTAAGAACACTGTCTCATCAAATAAAAAAAACTCTTTGCAACAATGTCATTACTGCATGGAATGAATATTGGGTAAACCATATCCTCACAACCTCAAACAATAAATGTAAAATCACCACCAGATGATCAGGCTTATTGTCAGGGAATGTAATTACTTCTAATTACATCCCAGACCTATTTTCCCTCATTGTGCAATCTCCTGGACCTCATGCATATTGATTATACCACATAATCATGGGCTTACTGATATGTTGGTTTTTAATTGGTCCCTAGTGTTTCACTGATATATATTTCTCTTCCCAATATCACTGTGGGGATTTTTTTTCTTTTTTAAATAATGCCTTCCCATATTCCTTAAATGCAACTGACAAACAGAAAATGTTTCTTTAATAAAAACATGGTGAAGAAGCAGCTTTTCAGCGTGGACTATTAAATCAATTAAACAGGACAAACCCAATAGGGAAGGTGAGTCTATGGTTGCACATAGATAATAATAAAAGAAAATTAACTGATAGTTGTATAAGAATGAACCAAGGAATCTAAGTTCAATACATTAAACTGAAAAATGAGAAATAGTCACATAAAAATAATTTTGAATAAACTTCATTGGACTAGTCATGAGAAGGGGAAAATAATTGCTTCTTGGCCTTTTGGCTTAGATCAAGTGGAGAAGGGAAAAAGTAGTGCTAAGTGTTCACATGGTTTATTTTTAAACAGTAAACACAAACTTTTTATGATCACCGTAACAAATATAATAATGAAAAAATTTGAAATATTGCAAGAAATACCAAATGTGACACAAAGTGAGTACAATAAAATGCTGTTGGAAAATGGTATGACTTGTTCAATGCAGGGTTTCCTCAAACCTTCAATTTGTAAAAAGAATGTGTTATGTGAGTACAATAAAGCAAAACACAATAAAACAAACTATGTCTGTATTTCCTCATCAGATTTATCCAATTTAAATGACATAGTGTTTTCTTCCCAGCTATTATCTAAGAGGTCAGAGCTTGAAATAGTCTATTTCCTATATTTTCTTCTATTTTTCTTCCTATTAAAAAGAAATTAGTTGTATCACTTCTTTTCTGTCAAGGTACATGCTACATATATAGCAACATTTCATCTTTATTCTTTTATTTCTTTTATTCCCAAAAATAATTAATATTTTTAATGTGGAACACAAAAGTATTCTGCTTTTAAATATAATCGAAGTTCACCAGCATTGCTGAGGTTTCTCATTCTCTTTGTTTGAGGTAGCTCATTCATCCTCTAATGCAGTGCCATTCAAGAGAACACTCTGCAATTGTGGAAACAGTTTATCTGCATGCTGTGCAATATGTTAGGCATAGTGAATGTACATTAAAATCTGGCTACTCAGACGGAGATATTACATTTTTAATTTTATATAATTTTAATTTTAATTTTTTATAGACACATGTAGCTACTGGCTACTGTACTGCACAACACAGAGCAGCACTAATATATTCTACAGCAAGAGATCATATAAATAATACATCTTGTTTTCTTACATGTTTAATATTATTTGTCTTTAATTTTTATTTGATAGACTGCTTGACTGAATATGAACTCCTGGGACTACACTTTATTTTATTAAAAATATTGTCAAACCAGCAACAATAATGATTTGGAGTGTGTGGTCTTCATATGATCTCTAGACAATTCATCTGTCTTGTCTGCACAAAAGGAATTGTCATAATGAGTGAGAGTGCATACCATAAATTTAACCCAGTGGTAGCCTGATTCCTACAGCTGCTGAGCTGTTTTGAATATCTTGATTTGGGGCAGATCCTTACAACCTCTGTCACTTGATGGGCACCTGTTGAGTTAGCAAATGTGATCTCAAGTGCAGTCTTGAATTACAAGGACAATGGTATGTGTTCACTGCAATACCTCAGAACCACAATATCTCCTGATTTTTCTTATAGTCCAGAAGGGCATTCATCATCTCAACATTCTTAGAACATCAGTATAAAGGGAAATGGAATTTGAGGGAAGACAAGGAAATGGGGAATCTGGAAAAGAGAGTAAATTGATTGTGGCAATACAGAAAGATTGTTGAGCAGTGTTCAACTCAAAGGCTTTTGATTATAATTTCAATATGAGTCTTTAGAATCAACATGGATTTGTTTTTCCAGCTGTAGTTATCTACATAAATTTAGGCCAAGCAGTTGGGTTGGGTTATGCAAATTCACTGTAGAATGAGCTAAGGACAGGCTTTTGTACCAATCACAGAGTTCAGTCACCACATTTCTATTGTCTTGTTATTGATTGTTATTAACTGTACTTTCTACTATAATAATCTACATGTAGCATACTGATGAGAAGTGTCATTTTCTAGTCTAATTGTTTCCAAGTGCGTCTGAGCTCTCCTTGCCCAAGAATGCCTATTATGATGCTAGGAGATGTTTCATAGTCTTTTGTAGATTTGAGCTAAAGATAAATTATTTTGAGGCTAAGTGCTTCCTGAAAGGCAACTTTATAATGCAAGAACCTCATTGCAGTTTTTCATTGCTTATCATATACTTTCCTGTGTAAAGGTACCTTTTGTCTTTAAGCCTTTGTAGTTCAGTGAGATGGAAGAAAGCAGTTTATTTTAGCCTTACTACGTGTGGTTTACATTAATTAATTAAACATTTAATTAAACAATGCTTTGAGAATTCACCATAGAATTAGTAGAAACAAATGTTAATATAAATGACGTCATGTATAATGTGCAGTCTTTCTTATAAATTGTTTGATTCCAGAGAAGAATCGCCTTTTTAAACACTAGAGGAGGGGTCAGGAACCTATGGCTCGTGAGCCAGATGTGGCTCTTTTGATGGCTGCATCTGGCTCGCAGACAAATCTTTAATTAAAAAAAAATAATAATGTTAAAAATATAAAACATTCCATTCATTTCCTACTGTTCATGTTCATGGTTGTGGGTGGCTGGAGCCAATCACAGCTGTCCTCCAGGACAAAACCAAATTTTTATTGAATAATACATAAAGTACATGGGTCATTGTATGGATCTCATGGAATTACATTTATAATATGTGGCATTCATGGCTCTTTCAGCCGAAAAGATTCCCAACCCCTGCACTAGAGGAATAAGATTCCAGTATAATTGTTAGAGTTTTGCATTAATCTTAAATTGTGATGAAATGTGTTACCTTTTATATCCAACTAATTAGTAATTTGAAATATATATTCATAGTAGTTTATATATTCATAAACATATACTATATATAAATATATATACTAAATATACATATGCATATACTAAATGTATCTTAAGCAACACATAACATTTAAACAAAACATTTCTGATTTTCACATTTCATAATCATTTACAATAAAAAAAATTTGAGGAATAATTTGTATGTAGACTTTTAGTTAACAAGTTTCAAGAAGTAAAGATTTTTGATTTCATAAGATAAGATATTATGAAATATTTAACATGATCAAAGCAACATTTAAAATTGGTTTATTTGAGGATTTCATATTAAGGAAGGAGTCTTAAACTTAGGGAAAACATTTCACTAAAATAGCATCATATTTATTTTTTAAATTGTGGTAAATACACATATAACAAAATTTACCACTCTAACTATTTTTAAGTGTACACTTCAGTGCCATTAAATATGTTCACATAACTGTGCAATCATCACCACCATCCATCTCTAGAACATTTTATCTT
Source organism: Rhynchonycteris naso (assembly GCA_037038555.1). Lineage (NCBI taxonomy): Eukaryota > Metazoa > Chordata > Mammalia > Chiroptera > Emballonuridae > Rhynchonycteris > Rhynchonycteris naso. Next base: position 24,995,724 of record CM073000.1, read on the forward strand.
CCAAAACTGAAACTTAGTCTCTATTAAACAATAACTCCTCATTCTCCCTCTCTCCTCCAGCATCTGGAAAACACCATTCTGTTTTCTCTTGTGAATTTGACTATTCTAGGCATCTCATATAAATGGAATTCTACAGTATTTATCCTTTATGCCTGGCTTATTTCACTTAGCATAATGTCTTCAAGTTTCCTCCATGCTGTAGCATGTGTGAGAATTTCCTTCCTCTTTAAGGCTGAATCATATTCCCTTGTATGTATATAACACATTTTGTTTGTCCCTTCATCTGTCAATGGACACATGGATTGCTTCCACCTTTTGGCTATTGTGTATAATGCTGTGAACATGGGTATATAAATATACATTTAAGTTCCTGTTTTAAATTCTTTTGACTGTATACCAAAACAGGAATTAGTTGATCATTTGCTAATTTGTAGAGGCTCTGAATAGGAATATAGAACACGGATAGATTTCAGTGTTCTGAGGCAAAAGCCACCGTGGCATCAGTGATGGAAAGTACTGAATGCAGTACTGTGTAGAACACTGCACAATGGGGACAGAATAAGCAATTCTGGTTGATCAATAGGCAGAGTAGATCTTTCAAAGGTGAGCTATTTCCCTTATCCTTTTGTCTGCTCTAAAGAAGTTCCCTTTCCTTACTTTCTCATTATCTTCCCTGCTTCTATTTGTGTGTATCAATAAATACCCATAAAAACTGGGGGTTGGGGCTGTTCTCATGAAACCTGTAGGGAATTGTGAAGGGGTGACCCCTTGGCTCCTCCGTGCACTCTATCTGGTCTTGGAATAGTTATTGTCTCCACAAGAGTAATTCTGTTTAATTTTATGAGAAACTGTTCTACCATTTTCTATAGCAGTTGCATCAGTTCATATTTTTACCAGCCATGCATAGAATTCCATTTTTCTCCACAACCTCAACAACTCTTTATATTTTCTGTGTGTGTGTTTTTAATAATAGCTGTTCTACTTGGTGTGAAAAGATATCTTATTGTGGTTTTGATTTGCATTCCCCTCATTAGTAATGTTGAACATCTTTCTTTTGCTTATTAGCCATTTGCATAGATTTGTATACATATATTATTTGAAGGATGTCTAGTCAAGTCCTTTACCCATTTTTAAATCAAATTTTTTTTTTAATTTGAGCTATTTATATACTCTAGATATTAACTCCTGTTTGACATGGTTTGCAAATAATTTATCAATTCTGTGAGTTGCCTTTTCACTCTGTTGATAGTGTTCTTTAATGTAGAATAATTCCTTTTAAAAAATGTTCATAAAAATTTTAGATGGTTTTTATTGTAAAATTACAATAAAGTTGACTTATTATATTAGTTTCAGGTCTACAATCCAGTGATTAGATATTATATAATATACTAACTGATCATTTTGATAAATCTTATACCCATCTTACATCATAGTTATTAAAGTATTATTGACTATATTTTCTATGCTGTCCTTTAGATCCTGATGATTATTCTGTGACTACCAATTTGTACTTCTTAATTTGTTCACCTTTTCACCTGTGCTCCCATCCCATCCAGCAACCATCAAAATGTCCTCTGTATCTGAGTCTGTTTCTGTTCTGCTTGTTTATTTGTTTCTAAATTCAATTTTTTAAGTGGAAAAAAATAATTTAAAACTCAAGATTAAAGCTATCGATAGCCCCCAAATTGCTCTATACTACTGGAGTTAAGACGGTATGCTAGATTAGGTGAAATTAGTCAAAAATGAAATAAATCTGTACTTTATCACTAATGGTGCTGTGAAGACAAAAGCATCACTTATTTTGGCATTGAAATAAAAAATTTGCAAATTAAATTTGTTTGGGTAATTGTTTTATTTTTAAATGGAATAGTATTGGACTAAGACTAGAGAAGTAAATGAAAAGGTACATTAAATGAAAGAATTGATGACTTTTCATACCTGCAATATTAACTTTGTGCCTTTTCTTTACTATGAGCAGCAATGCTAGTCAAAGATTGCAACCAAAATGTCAAATAACATTTATGAGACCTTAACGGTTGTCTGCCCTAGTAGTCCCTTTATGCATGGTAGCCTTATATATTTGTTCCAACTCAGCACTCAGAACTCAGCTCTAACATCATCTTGTAGAGATATCTCCACTGATCCACTTGAATAAAAAGTCCCATTTCTACCCTATACCTGCTTTCTTCATCCCAACTGGCTTTATATTATGGGATTGCACTGACAATTGCCCGAAATTACTTATGTATGTGTTTACTTGGTCTTCATCTCTTCTTCACACTCACACTAACATGTGTACACCATGAAGGAGCTTGTCTCTATTGTTTATCTAGATCGCCAGTACCTAGAACAGTAGGTCATGAATAAAACATATACAGACAAATGAAATAATATTTTTGCTAAGGTTTCTAATGAAATCATGTCCTTTCTTTAAATTATTGAAGTTACATGAGTTTTTCATTAATTACACTATTAGACTGAAAACTTGATTATACATGAATCATTTTTTTGTTATTTTATGAGAACTATTTATAGGTGTATTCACTGGTAATTATGGATAGTACATTGTCCAGATCTTATCTTTCATGTTGAATGGATATCTTGCAATTAGTTGTATATTAGAGTCCAGGCAAGATGATATTTACTTTCTTTGCTTTCATTTAGATCTCTTGTCCATAGAAAATGCATCTTTTCCTCTGGTATTATGAAAAAAATATTTTGTAATTTGCTAAGCTTTTGAGAGTTCTTTTATTTTCTCCTAGTTCCTGAACTCAGAAACACTTAGCAGTAAATCAGTCTCAATTTCTAAGAACTATGAATTAAACATAAATGAGACATTTAATAGCATGGTAGCATTTTACAAAATCTATGTGATACTATTTTTAACTTTATTTGGAAACCTTATGATAAAAGGGCATTAGGTATTAATTTGAACTCTATTTCTCCAAGGAGCTTAAAAGAGTTATAAGTAGTAACTAGCCTTTTTGAATAGCATAATTATAGAAAGCTGCTGTTTTTAATACATTTCACAGCATATCAGTTTAAGGGGAAATTCTGGCTGCTGTTATTCATCTGCGTAGGCATTATTAAGATCTTTTTTCAACTTCTTGTTAAGAAACACCTCAGGTTCTTTCTTTAAAAAGCACTGTTTCGTTTTTAACAGAATGATACATTGGAAACAATGTAACCCATCTTGAAATACTAAATACCAGAGTGATTATTGAACGATGAAGTGTTTCCATTACTTTTTGTCTTGCAGACGGTTTTTTGTATCATTAATTTTTTAGAGCCTACAGAGTATTGCAATAATCTAAAGTGCAACCCTTTTGCCAATGAATCTCATAAATCTCATGGCCACTGTGGTTGGAAAGCAAGGGGCTTTTATAATTGCAGATATTTCTGGTCCAAAGACAAATATCTTTCATAGGATTTATTTTTATTGTTATTCTAACATAAAGGAGAAACCTCAGGAAAAATTGTATGTTATAGCATGTTCACCTCGGGAAAGTAGTCTGCAAATCCTGTTTCTGATTGAAACTGAGTCAGCAGATTGCCCCATGAACTTGGACATATCAGTTTCTTCCAGGAGAGTTTCACATTTAATATTAGAAATTCTGTTGATAATGTTGATAACTACATGAATACACTATGATATATTTTTAAAAAGATGAATAAATGTTTTTCATAAAATAAAACCATGACTTTCTGGAAAAACTCATACTAATTTTGATATTTCCAACTCAAGTTAAGACAGTCATAGCTAGTTCCTTAGGAGATCCTTTTCTTAGAGAAGATAGAGCAATTATCAAGTTGGCATTCTAATTTGTGGCCCTCAAAATTAGGTGCCCCGAGTTAATAACACTTTGGAGATTCAACATGGGAAGCAAAGTTAGATGTACCTCAAGTATTGATGCCTAAAGATTGAAAAATCATTTTCTATTGCAAATAAAACCTTCAAAAAAAAAGTCAATGTCCTTGAAAGTATCCTGGAAAAGTCAACTAAGGATGATCTACCAAAAAATGATTAATAATTGCTAATAATATCACTAACTTAATATAGGCTAATTTCCAGGGGCAAGAGATAATAGCTGCGGGCAGTGCCATTTTCAGCAGTTACATGTCCACAACCATTGCTCCAGAGCCTGAAAATATTCGGATAGGTAGCATGTAAGCAAATAATGCTTGGTAAGGTCTTAAACCATTTTATGAAAGCAGACAAAAAGCAAAGAATTTGCTAGGTAATCTCTCATGGATAAATAACAAATAATACATATTTTAACTCGCAAATCATATTTATTTCTTCATTATTTAATTCAGTATGAAAAAATTTATATTTAATAAGTATGATAAATACATTTAATTGAAGTAAAATGGATCTGATTCCCACTTTGATTAAAATACACAAAAACATTTGGTATAATATGTATTTTTTAAGAGCTCATAATTTTGTTTGAAAAATTACCATGCCATGGTTACAGGGAAGGTGGGGAAGGAAAGAGAGGGAGAGGGTAGTGATGGGGAGGGGTATAAAGAAACCAGATAGAAGGTGATGGAGGACAATTTGACTTTGGGTGATGGGTATGCAACATAATCGAATGTCAAAATAACCTGGAGATGTTTTCTCTGAACCTATGTACCCTGATTGATCAATGTCACTCCATTAAAATTAATAAAATATTTTTAAAAATTACCATGTCAGCAATTACTTGAGACATATTTTAGAAACTATTTATGAACTGAGTTAAATTAGACATATGCATTTTAAGTTCTACAAATTAACTCTCAGTGATGTATTTTTGCAAGTTTTTAAATCAAATTTATTTTCATCATGAATGAAAGTTTATGTACTATTTAGACACTATTTAAATGATTTATTTATCTTTTAGGCAGCCATAGCATAATAGTCATTTGTAATGAAAATGGCTTTCACTACACTTTAAGGACTTCAAAATATAAATGTATTAGATATTTTTATAATAATTTAAATTTTTGTTATTAAAGGAACCTATCAGATTGGTGAGCAGTGAAGGCTGCTATAGATGTACAGATTTCTAATTATAAAATAATATACTGCTCATGAATAAACAGAACAATGCCTGAACACCAGGAAGAAGAATATAAAATTGCCAAAAATGTGTAACAGCCTAAATAACCTGTATTTGCACATCAACTATGAAATTGAACCATTTCTTTCATTAATGGTAATTGCTACTATGACCTTAGGTAAGCATATGTCAATTGTTAATTTAAAAAAAAAACACAACTATTGTGAAACTATTTTTCTTTCTTTTAGTGAGAGACAGACAGACAGGGACAGATAGACAGAAAGGGAGAGAGATGAGAAGTATCACTTCTTTGTTGTGGGACCTTAGTTGTTCATTGATTGTTTTCTCATATGTGCCTTGACTGGGGGGCTCCAGCTGAGCCAGTGACCCCTTGCTCAAGCTGGCAACCTTGGGCTTCAAGGCAGCAACCTCTGGGCTCAGGCCATCAACCACGGGGTTATATTTATGATCCCAAGCTCAAACCAGCGATGTTGAGGTTTCAAATCTGGGTCCTCCACATTCCAGGCTGGTACTCTATCCACTGTACCACCGCATGTTCAGACTGTTTTCAAACTATTAAATCAATTAAATTTTCAAAATACTGTCATTAAATTAAACATATTAATTAAAGTTAATTCTTTGTACTTCTTGAGTTATATATTTTGCCTATAAATGAAATATTTGTCATCTTTACTATGCCAACCTGGAGAAAGAAAAGTGATGTGTAGTATAGTTTCTGATAACTTTTTAAACAATTATTAATTTTAGAATCCCTAGCTCAAATTTATCTTTTCACATAAGTTTATTGCTATAATTAATATTTCTAGCTGTGAAAGGGTCAGTAACTTTACTATTATATAACTTTTAAATTCAAAATAAACAACAATAATGTTTGATGAAATTCTAAGGTTATTATATTTTACTGTATGAATGTATATAAAGGTTTTTCTTTCTTTTTTTTTTTTACAGGGACAGAGAGAGAGTCAGAGAGAGGGATAGATATGGACAGACAGACAGGAAAGAAGAGAGGTGAGAAGCAGCAATCATTAGTTTCTCGTTGCCGTTGTGACACCATAGTTGTTCATTGATTGCTTTCTCACATGTGCCTTGACCGCGGGCCTTCAGCAGACCGAGCAACCCCTTGCTGGAGCCAGTGACCTTGGGTCCAAGCTGATGAGCTTTTGCTTAAGCCAGATGGGCCCATGCTCAAGCTGGCGAGCTCGGGGTCTCGAACCTGGGTCTTCCGCATCCCAGCCCAACACTCTATCCACTGCACCACCACCTGGTCAGGCTATATAAAGCTTTTAAAGTTTGCCTTTATCATGTACATATATGTTTACACATATATTCATTTAATAAGTGATAGAAGTAAAGATTAAAAGCTCAAGGTAGATCATTGTGCATGAAGCTAGATAAGAAGAGAAATCCTTGTAACTGACTAAGATAGCACTTAGTAGGTAAATACTATGAAAATATTTTACTTTTTAAAGAATTAGGCTGTCAAATTAATTATTGAGTCATAAAATTCATGTTAGTACAGTGAAATAAATTGCTAAAGAAACAAGCTATCCATGCATAATAGAAGATGCTTTTACCTGTTTTATAGGAACTGATGTATAAAATAGAATTTCATCTAGCAAAAATTTTTCCTTGCTACTCTCTGCCCATGAACACCCAGTTTCTTATACTAACATTACACCTCACTCACTTCTATCAAATCTACTCTTCTTAAAATATACTTTCATTGCTATCAGCAGCCAAAATCAATAATCACATCTTTGCTCTTATATTGTTCTACTTCTCAACACATATGGCCACTCTTCTTGAAATATTTTACATTTTTGGATTCCAAAAAATATGTCTTTAATTTTCCTCGAATGTGACTGCCCTCCCTCAAAAATTATCTTTCCTGAATCTTTCTGTTATGACTGACCTTTAAAGGTTAGGTTCGGTCACAGTTTGTTGTGGGTTTTTTTTTTTTTTGGTTTTAACTTTTTTTTAAACCTATATAATTTCCATGTGACCATGGCTATAAATATTGTCTATGTTTAGCTGACTCATGACTACTACATCCAACTCTATGCCTCCCTTGAAGTTCAGACTGAGATACCAGCTGTCTTTTATATATTTCATTTGGCTGAATAATATTCACCTCAAATTTAACATATAGAACTTAGGATACTTGATTTAGCTAATTCAGTATCCTAAACTTATAAGAATGCCTGTTGCTGGTCTTTCCCATCATGGTAAATGAAATTATCTAAAGGAGTAAGTTAAAAAACATCCAAGTGTAGACTTTTTATTATTCTTCCTTTCCTTGAATTTAATTAATCAGTGAATTCTGTTCACTTGATTTTCAAAATATATCTTAATTACATATATTTATCTTCACCTCTAATGTCAAGCCCCTGTTCCATCATAAATAAATAAACAAATAGACAAATAAATAAATACATCTGGCCTCGCTGGTTGGTTCAGCGGTAGAGCCTCAGCCCGGCATGTGGTTGTCCCAGGTTTGATTCCCAGTCAGGGCACACAGAAGAGGCATCCATCTGCTTCTCCACCCTTCCTCCTCTTCTTCCTCTCTATATCTCTCTTCCCCCTGGCAGCCAAGGCTCCATTGGAGCAAAGTTGGCCCAGGTGCTAAAGATGGCTCCATGGCCCCCGCCTCAGGCGCTAGAATGGCTCCAGCCACAACAGAGCAATGCCCCAGATGGGCAGAGCATCACCTCCTGGTGGGCATGCCGGGTGATTTCCAGTGGGGCGCATGTGGGAGTCTGACTGCCTCCGCGCTTCTAACTTTGGGGAATAAAAAAGATCTGAAATTTCTACCTTAAATTTACACATCTTCATACTTGTCCCCTACAATCCATTCGTCAAAGAACAGACAGAATAATCTTTATTTAAAAACTTTAGTCAAATCACTCTGTCGCTTTAAAACATCCTCTTTTATTTAAAATAAAATCCAGATTCTTTACCATGGCTCACAATGTCCTTCATATCTAGTTCTTGAATAGCTATTTAATATTATCTCTTAACCCTTCCATCTTCCAGCCACACTGTCTTTCTGTTCCTTGAATGTGCTACGCTTGTTTGTATTTCAGTGTCTTTGCACTTACTGTCCTTTCCACCTGGAATTCTCTTATTCAGACATCTCTGGTTTCTATTTTCAATCTAATCATTGTCTTAGAGAAGCTTTGCCTGACTTACCTATGTTAGCCCCAGTCCCACTCTATATCCTTCATAAGTGAAGGGACCTTTCTTCTGTAGCTCATTTTGTTTATGATACTGTATGTCATCTCGGTGGTTAATTGATTCAATAAAGATTATTTGATAAATGAAAGCTCTCAGTATTAAAAATGTACTGACACTGGAGCATAAACAACCGATTACAGAATTATTCCTATTGTTAAATTCTAAACTTAAAAAATAAAGCTTATTAAAAAGGTTATTAAGAAGAATTTGAGGCACCCTTCCTCAGATGGTGGCAAGATTTGAGGGGAATGTCATTGGCCTTGCTGCTATCACAAGTAATACCTACAAGCCATTGCTCTAAGTTTCTCTGCAAAGTATCCAAGGAAATTGCACTTGCATTTTCTATTACGTTCACTTCCCAATCTGCTTCACTTTAATTCATTCTATTGGGAAAATATTATATCACATCCAAGAAAGCAGCCTATATTACCAACACAAAAATTAATTTAGGAATGTTTAAATCTCCAAGCCTTATAAGCATACTTTAAGTACACACTATTCAAGTATAGAAGCGGCAAACAGTTAACTATGAATTGTAGAGTTATAATTCCACTGATTAAATCTAAAGGCACAAAACCATGGGTCATATCCTGTAGATTTTAATATGAAACTCCTTTCACAGTTAAAGGAATTCCACTGGAAAACTGAGAGGACAGGTTGTGAATTAGCAGTCATAAAATGCATTGTTCTATGAACCCCATATCGAATTAATAAAAGAAATAAGAGTCAGACTAGTGAGAAAGGGAGGTATATCTTCTGGTTTAGTGGAAGAATATACCAGAATCATTGTTTTTTTAGGATTAGAAATGAATGTTGTAATTTTCTTCAAGCTATAAAATTTTCTTTTTTTTTACTCAAATGAGTAAAAACCTGTGCAGATATAATGTTTGATGTTGGAGATTCTAGGAAAAGACAGATAGACGATCTGTTTTATGATTTTCTTCATCATGTGAATGTCAAATAAACAATCTTTAAAATTAGACTGTTTATTGCCTGACCTGTGGTGGCGCAGTGGATAAAGCATTGATCTGGAATGTTGAGATTGCCAATTCAAAACTCTGAGCTTGCCCTGTCAAGGCACATACGAGAAATAACTACTATGAGTTGATACTTCCTGATTCTCCCCCACCCCCTTTTTCTCTTTATTCTCTCTAAAATCAATAAATAAAATTAAAAAATAAACACTACACCTCTTATTTTCCTTTTGTAGAGTCTGCAAAGTGACATGGGTTAAAGGAAGATCTGATCTGTCTCCCTATTATACTTAAGAGTATATTAACTCTGAAGTAAGATTAATAGCAAATAGAGAACTTGGAATACGATATAGCTTTAATGTCAGCCATAACATTTATTTACTAACTGTGTGAACTTTCTTAAATATCTGAACCTTTCTAATCCTATTTCTTCATCTTAAAGGGAAGAATAATATTTATCTTGCATAACTTTATTTTCTACAAAATATAATTTGGTAAAAACTGAAGTAATGTACAGGAAATGTATGTAAAAACAGTAGCACATTGACTCACCATCATTTTACTAAATGGTATTCATTTAGAAGGGAGATAAGAAGTCCAGACATAACCCAGGTCACTGATTTACTTGTCCAGGTTCTTTCCACAATATCTTTTCACCCACTTAATTAGTATTAAATTTTTATTTGTTATTTTGTTAGCACGCTAAGTTTGCTACTGCACCCTTTCTTATTAATTACCTACCTTTAGAAAATACTATTATTTGCCTGACCAGGCGGTGGTGTAGTGGATAGGGTGTCGGACTGGGATGCAGAGGACCCAGGTTTGAGACCCGCAGGTCGCAAGCTTGAGCATGAGTCCATCTGGCTTGAGCAAAAGCTTGCCAGCTTGGACTCAATGTTGCTGGCTCAAGCAAGAGGTTCCATGGTCTGCTGAAGGCCCATGGTCAAGGTACATATGAGAAAGCAATCAATGAACAACTAAGGTGTCACAACAAAAAACTGATGATTGATGCTTCTCATCTCTCTCCGTTCCTGTCTGTCTGTCCCTATCTATTTCTCTCTCTGACTCTCTCTGTCCCTGTAAAAAAGAATTAAAAAGAAAATACTATTAAAGTAAATTCTATCTAGAAAAGAGACTCACATCAAATAATTAAATCAGCACCAAAATTGAAAATACTAAATAAATGTTTATACTTTCAATATTTTTTCTTGTATTCAATTTCTATTTTATAATTATTTCAACATAAATTTAACCAAGAAAAAATATTTCTAATATTGTTTTTAAACAATAAACTGAAATGTTTGTAGTTATCTTTACAACTCTACCCATAACAAGTTATATGATCCACAAAGTGAGTAGCAAATTTTCTGAAACTCAGGTTAATTAATTGACATATTAATGGCATATTGATATACTACTATATAAACACTAGTTTTTATGATATATTAATTTGCTTTTTTTGACAGTGTGACATGTTTAGATTTGAGTTTATAACCTAATGATTGTTAAAAATGTAAGCATCTATTAAAGAAAGGAACCACAGTCAATAAAATTATCACAGTTACAAGATACAGTGAAGTAGGACTTTAACTTTCTGAATAAGCTAGACAAAGAAGTGGTCGCTATAATTTTTGTATTATATAAGTATTATAATACCTCATTTACTTTGAAGCCAGACTATTGTTAACACTGGGGAACAATTTTTTTTTATTATTATTATTTGTTGCATGAGATTTTAGAACTTTTGCTATATACTTCTACAATGCTGATTCCAAATCTGATATCAATTTTTGGGTGTACACTCTAGTTTTTATGCAATTTTCATTTCTTTTTGTTAAAGTTAATGGCATGCATTGGTTTCTAAATAGGAGTTAAAGGGCAACAACTCTAGGATTGAACATAACCACAAGGCAATTCATATTTTACAAACATCACTTTTACATAACTGTAGTTGTTTTGAAATGTAAAAAATTATTATCTGAGAAACAACACCCTCATATTTTGTTTTAAGATTGAATTATGGCTTCATCCAGTAGGCATAAATGTAAGAATAGTCCTGACACCTTCTGTTATATATGTGGCTATTACATACTTCAACATCAAAGGTGCAATTTTTCATCATTTGTGACATGTGCATAGATTGCCTATTTTCAAGTTTCCCTGGGCAATCAAGACAAGAATTAAGCTCCTTATTTTGTGTGTCATTATTGTGAGGAAATGCTCATGACTAGACAAAAGGAAAACGCAAAGGAATGCCTTTTGGTACTCCCATGGTTTGTCGTGAACCTAAGGACCACAGCAGTGACTGTTATTTTTGTCTGATCCATACAAAAGACATTGGCAAGAAAAAAAGGCATATGATTGTATATTCTAATATTTCTTCAGCAATACAACCTATCCCACACTCTGAGACCTTCCAGTTCCAGTTTTCAATGGTTTGATTTCTTCTAAGGAAGAAGAAAGTGACCATGGTGATCAAGTGTATTTTGATAAGATGCATGAGGAAATGGTTGTAGAATCCGAAGGGTCTTCTGATGCCAAGCAGTCATTAACCCCTCAGCAGTTTAGCCAACCCAAATTGAATGACTTAGTAAAAGATTTGGGCCTATCAAAGAAAGCAGCTGAGTTATTAGCCTCCAGCCTTCAAGAAAAGAATGGACTTCACCACTCAGCTAAAGTATCCCATTCAGGAAGGGTGAAAACATATTTGTAGACTTATTTTCCAAAGTCAAACACTTTGTTTACTGTCATGACATCAGTAGTCTTCTCAGCCATATAGGTGTGACCACGTACAGTTCAACATAATGGCAGTTATTTCTTGACAGCTCTAAAGGAAGTCTGAAATGTGTTCTCCTATACAATGGTAATATTTATGCAGTCGCCCTAATTGGTTATTCAACTCATCTGAGAGAACATTACATTGACACAAAAATTGTTTTCGACTTTCTGATGTATGAGTAGCATTAGTGGATCATTTGTGTGGATCTTAAAATGGTAAATTTCCTGCTAGGACAAGAGAGAGGTTTCACAAAGTATCCTTGCTTTCTGTGTTTGTGGGACATCTGAGTTTGGGAGAAACACTGAACACAGAAGGAGTGGCCGAAACATGAAGCTCTGGAAGTAGAAATGCAAAATATTGTGAATAAACCTGTTGTTAATTGAGACAGGATCACTTTTCCCCCCACTTCACATCAAACTTCGCTGATTGAAGCAGGTTGTTCAGGCTTTGAATAGAGAAAGTGAATGCTTTCGACATATTATTTCTGCTTTTCCTGCCTTGTCTTTTGAGAAGATAAAAGCAGGTGTATTCGATGGACCTCAAATTCAAACCCTTATATGTGACAAAGAATTTGCCAAGAAGATGAATAAAGAGGAGAAAGCAGCATGGCAGTCTTTTGTGGCAGTTACAAAGCACTTCCTTGGCAACAAAATAGCAGAAAACTATGAACTTCTGGGTCAAAGAATTCTGTTGGCTTTCCACAACATTGGATGTAACATGAGCATTAAGATACACTTCCTGAACAGTCAACTTAATAAGTTTTCCAAAAATCTTGGAACTGTTAGTGATGAGCAGACTATTGCTGGAGCATCAGACGAGATTGTCCTCAACAAGTACAGAAACACAAGAGCTACAAATGCAAATTTTTGCCTGAATAGAATTTAAATAAGTTTTGCACATATTTTTTGATTAAAATAAGTGTTTTAATATGTTCTATTTTGATATTGTAGACAAATTCTGATGCAATCATATCTTTTAGTGTATTAGTATATTAACTGCATTATATAAATTATTATATTTTCACAACAATGATGCCAAGAAGATATTCTACTTCATTATGTTAAACTAAATGTTGAAAATTTTACAAAAAGATGAATACTTAAGATCTTAAATTGCAAAAAACCTGTAGCTTATAGAGAAAAACTAATGTCAGATTTGAGATCAGCACATTTGAATTAGGTAAGAACAAGTGTTTCTGTGAATGCAACAAAAGTTTTGTTCTCCAGTGTAATTTTTACTTATCAGAAGAGAAAAACCATATGATTTCTATTATTTTTCTATCACTTTATATACAAAGACTGAAGGATAAGAGCCAACCACATACACACTCAACTGCACTATTTATTCAATTCATGTGATTGTATTATTAAAAAACATCATTGATAAACAAATAGGGACTCAGCACTTGCCAAGAACAGAGCTTGTGTTAGGCATTAATTGGGCTCAAACCAATTGTAAAACTTGATCTCTGGCTTCAAGAACCTAAGACCAGTGCTAGAGAATATCACTGCTATGGTTACAAAAAACAAAAACAACAATCAAAAGACAAGATTATATTGTAATTCCTTAAGAAAACTGTATTTCAGTAGTAACTTGTTTTTCTATATCTATAGCATATAAATATAAAATCTATTTACTTCTTAAGAATTAAAAGGCAAATGTGATTTTCTATAGATTATGTAAGTAAATGTAAGAGGTAGCTTTTAAACTATCAAACCAATATCTATATGAGTTCATTTCTGTTCCATTTTAAACTGTTTATCAATTAATACACTTGTGTTTCTAGTACTCCCAATTGGACAAGTTAAAAGAGATGAATAAAAGATTAAAAGGTCTAGAATTTTAAAAGCAAATGAGGTTTCGTGAAGATAAGTATTGAAAAAGGTAGTAAAAGTAAAAATCTAGGAGCAGTATTATTTAACCTTGTTAGATACTAATATTTGAGCTACATGGTTCAAAAAGAATATAAATAACAAAATTCATCTAGTTTTGTTCATTTTTCTGAAACCTCCTTGTTTATTAAAAAGGGTTCTTTCTTAATTTATAAATTAGAATTCATAAATACAGAATGGATCACCATTTTCTTATAGAATAACCTCTTTTCTGTGTATTTGTACATTTTATCTTACTGAGAACTTTTGATATAATACTTTTACTCTAATACTTTTCTTGTTGGAAATAGCCTTTTCTCATTTTCTCCATAAATTCCACATAAAATTTAAAATTGGAGTTTTCCACATTCAATGGAAAATATAATTGTGATGTATTTGTATCCTCATTTTTAAGATTGTTAAGCAGTTTGCATCTTCTCTCCTAATTGTTTATTCTATTTTATTTTTCTCTTATGAATCAGTTATTTTAAACTTAAAAGTCCTTCAGTTTAGAACTTTAACTTTGTTTATTTTTCTTAAAATTTGGCTTCAGTGTTATTTTCTTGAAATGAAGCTCTTGAACCATGAGTGGAGATGAGGGTTGTTACCCAGTGAAGTTCAAATACATAGAACATCTAATAAAATCTATAAGAGAGGATACAAACATTAATTGCATTTCTTTATAGTAGTGACAAACTAGAAATTGAAATTTTAAAATTCAGTGTTATTTATAATAGCACCAAAACCAGAAAATAATTGAGAGATAAATATAAAAATCATGTGCAAAACAATACAAAAACTACAAAGCATTGCTGAGGGAAAATAAAGATGTAAAAACATTAAGAGATATAGTGTCTTCATGAGTGGAAAAACTCAGTATTAAGATGTTAACTTTCCCCAAAATGTTCTCTAGAGTCAATGCAATTCCATTTAAAATTCCTGTGAGACATAGTAAAAATTGACAGGCTGATTCTAAAAAATTCAGATGGAAGTGCAAATGAAATAGAATAGCCAAAGCTACTTTGAATAAGAAAAGAAATGTTGAAATTCTAACACTAAATAGTTTGAACACTTACTATGAAACTAGTTATAATGAAAGCGTGGTACTGGTTGATGATAATCAATTACATCATTCTAACAATACAAGGACAGCTGATTCCTGTAAAGCAAAGCTGTAAAGGCATTGCATGAGAGAGGGAAATGACTCTCCAATAAATGATGCTGGAACAATTGCTTATCTGTATATAAAATAAGAAAGGATTTGGATTCATTCTTGGTACTTTAAAATAAAATATTTCTCAAAATGGAGCACAGCCTAAATATAAAATTTAAAACTATGTGTTTTCTTAAAAGAAATTGTTAAAAATATCTTTATGTATATTTAATAAAAATTTGTTAAGCATAATCTATAAAAATGTATAATTCATATAACAAATGAGTTGACTTCCTCAAAATTAAAAACTCTGCTTTTTGAAAAATATTAAGAGAGTGAAAAAACCCACAGTTGGGGTTGAATATTTGCAGATCATATATCTGAAAAAGAACTTGTGTTCAGAATGAAAAATAATAGGAAATCAACAATAATTTTTTAAATGGGAAAGGAGTAGACAGATAATTTGAAGATGACAAATGGGTGGTAAATTAAGTCCATGAGAAAATCCTTAACAATATTAGTAATTAGGAAAATGTAAGCTGAAACCACAGTGTGATTCCACTATCCACCCATTACACTGTCTAGAGCTAATTGGCCAGAATATGGAGTTGTTGGAACTCTCGTGTTCTCCTAGTAGCAATTTTAAATGGTGTTACACTTTTGGAAAAAGTTTGCTATTTCTGAAAATGTTAAACATATATCTGCATACAGTTTAGGTTTTTACTTTTGAATTTTACACAGAAGACATGATAGTATATGTCTAGACCAAACTTTGTAATTGGCTAAGATTTAAAGCCACTTAAATGGCTGTCAATAAGTGAATGAGTGAACAAATTATGTGATATCTATATGGTAGAATACTACTCAACAATAAAATGATTACACTATCGATACACATATTTACATGAATAAACCACAGAATAAATATGCTGAGTGAAAGAAGCCAGAAGAAAGCATTGCACAGACTGTATCATTGCATTGATATAAAATTCTATTAAAAAATGCTAAAAAGCCTGACCTGTGGTGGCACAGTGGATAAAGCGTCGACCTGGGAACACTGAGGTCGCCAGTTCAAAACCCTGCACTGGTCTGGTCAAGGCACATATGGGAGTTGATGCTTCCAGCTCCTCCCCCCTTTCTCTCTTTATCTCTCTCTCTCTCACTCTGTGTCTCCTCTCTAAAATGAATAAAATAAAAATAAAACTTAAAAAAAGTAAAAAAAAAAAGCAAAAAAATAATAATAATGTGTCAAAAACAGATCAGTATTTACCAAGAGATGCAGATAGTTGGAGTGAGGTAAGTTTTGGGAAAGGAGGAATTCCAAAGGGTCTTGAGAAAACTTTTAGAAGTGATTGATATGTTCACTTTACTTATTGTAGTCACAGTTTCACAGATACATACATGTGTCAAAACATCAAATTATGCACTTGTTAGGCAGTTTATTATACGGCAATTACATCTTAGTAATGCTGTTAAGAATCAAAATGAAAAAGCACATATTAAGGCAGGATGATGTAAAATTGCAGAAAGGAACTAAAATTTAGAATATAATTGATGCATATATTTTAAATATTTTTGCAATATTTTAATAGGGACCAGTGTCTGGAACTTCCTACTCTTATTCATATCCTTGCTAATTGTTTTCCTCTCTCACTCCACCATGCTAATTTATAGCTTAACACTTCCAATAAAGAACACACAATACTCTAAAACACTCATTTCACAGAAATGTCATCCTCTTCGTGAGCCAGAACTCATTTTGACTTCTATTAATACAGTTCTGTCCTTCTGGAACTTGGAAATGATTTATCTTTCTTTTCCATGGATACATCTGTAAATAGTTGAAGAAGGCTATTGTATACCTCTGAAACCATCCTGTCTATAATAAAAATGTATCCAGTTCATTCTTTCATTTTTGAGCTGATATTATTTTTCCTATCCATCTCACTCAGGATTCCCTTGAGTTTTTAGTGTCACTCTCAAAGTATGGAATCCAAAACTGGAAGCAATAATCTGGATTTAATATGATCAGCACAGAGCACTAGGAGACTATCATTTCCTTTGTTCTGAGCCATATAGCACCCTACAATCAGATTACCTTCCTTAGCAATAGTGTCATGTGTCAGTTCCTATTGAACTTGAAGCTAAATAAAACTTCATGTGTTTATTTTGTAGTAGAACTGCTATAAATCCTATTTTTCTGTTTTTTATTTATATAAAAAGACAGGTTTTGGAACCTAAATGTAGAAATTTATATTTGCTGCTGTGAAATTACATCTTGTCTTATGCTTCACATTTCTCTGCCTATTGAGATCATTCTAAATCCAATCTTTCCACCAACTATATTTATAGTTTCTCTTTGCTTTAGGTAATTCACAAATCTCACATATAACACCTTATTTCACATGCTCTCCTTCAGCCTAATATTCCCCTCAGCTACCAATTTACCTTTCACCTACACTTTACAATTACAGTAGACATGTTATTTACTGCCTAATGTGCCTTTCTTTAAGAAATCATTCCTTCTCTTCCATAAAACTGAGATTTTTAGCATATTCCTCCTCCTCCACCAGGAAAGACATGATCTATAGTGGTCAGTTTAAATACTCTCTTTCCAAGGCTTCAGTGATTCATGAATGGACACATTACCCACACTGGGCCAATCAGAACCTTCTATAAGAATTTTACACAAATCAAATGTAAAATACACTCCCTTGCCATCGAGGTCACAACACAAAAAATTGGGAAAATGTGATCATCCTATTTAGCATGAGAAGGGAAATCTGTTGGGATTAGGTCAGCATGAAACCTGTGCATAGTTATAAGCAGTCAGAAGGAGAAAGCTGTGACAACTTATGCTAAACTTTGGATCCAACTATTACTAAGTCATGGTCATGTCCTATCTTTACAATGCTAGCTAATTAATTCTGTTTTTATATAAACTATTTTGAGTTAGATATTATATAGCTTTACTTTTCATTGTTAATAATTAATAAGAGTAATATGTTTTTATTATAAAACTATGTAAAATATGGAAAAGCAAAATTTATACATAGAGACATGTAATACTATATTATAGATGAGATGTCTTCAAAATATGATTTCTAACCCCAATAGGCACTGAATCTACAAGTACCTTTTATTCATTAACCCTATTCTATGGAGAGTCAAATGAATGACAGATGTATCAGACACTGTCAGTGGTCTATTTCTGCTCTCCTAAAATGTAAAATTCTAGCTAAGCTTCAAATATAGCACACATAGAATTGTATTATGGTATTCCACAATTTAAGTAATCCCTCTCTCTCTCTCTCTTTGCTTCATTTTCTTTCCTTACTTTATTCTTTTACCTAAAATAAATAAATAAATAAATAATAAATAAAACAAATACTCAAAATGCATCATTTCCTAATTCAGTGGTTCTTAACCTTTTTTGAGGTACTGAACCCACCAGTTTTATATGCACATTCACTGAACCCTTCTTTTGTGATAAATAAATGTAAAGCCAGTAGTCGAGGCCACCATCAGAGCCACCTGGCCAGTGCAGGTTTGCATTGGATTCGGACAGTCAGTAATGAAACAACAGAGCCAAGAACTGGTGAGCCATCAGCTTTAATCCTAGCTTACACCCTGCGGGCAAGCCAAACCACACACTGGGCTCCAAAACCCACTCATTCAGTGCTCACAAAGCTACTGACTTATCCAAGTTTCCTAGAATCAAAGGTTTCTAGCTCACCAGACTTATCCACCTTTCTTTCCCATCTCCTTCTCTCTACACAAACTCTGCACAAACTGGCTTCTTCCTCAGCATTCAACCATCTTGGCTCCTTCTCCTTGCCTCCATGTGGCCTTACTCTGCTCTCCTCTCTATACAAACCTCAGGAACCGAGAGAGCAAGCTACAGGTCCCACTTTATAGTGTAGAAATTCAAACCCTTAATCCAATCTACAAAGAAGAAAGTCTCTGATTCAAAGTCACCCATCTGAGGCATAATGGGATTCCTCAGGAGAGCACACCACCCTACATCATCCAATCAGTCAAGGGTATGGAGAAAAGCTTACTCTTAAAACTAAGCCTTAGGCTATAATGACCTGGCCTGCTTACATTACAGCCTTTCCCCTACACCCATCCCAAGCATAAGGGCAAATAATATCACCTGGATAACAGGCTTCCATGTGGGCAGTGCCATCTTTAACAAAGTGAGCATATTATATTTTATCTGCCCAACAATAAAATAAGATTTTTTTTCCAAATTTAAGACATAGGTATATGTTTTTTTTTTTACTGGCACAGCAAATAAGCCGTGCATGAACATCACCTTGCTCAAAGAACAAAACCAACGAAGTGCATGAACTCACAACAAATTACGGTATTACTTCATTCTGGCCTCCGCGGCAGAGGCTTCTTCAAACCCCTGAGATTGACTCATCGAACCCCTAGGGTTCGATAGAACCCAGGTTAAGAACCACTGTCCTAATTGTTTTACTACATTTATTATCATCCATGCCCTTGTAGTTATCAGTATTTCTATGATGGAAATAGTATATATTGATATGTTATTGTGCATCTCTCTACACTTTACAATTTCAGTAGACATGCCCAGTGTGCCCTTCTTTAACAAATCATTTCTTCTCTTTCATAAAACTGGTACTTTTAGCACACTTCTCTTCCTCCACTAGGGAAATCATGATCTATACTGGTCAATTTAAATACTCTCTTTCCAAGGTGACTTCAGTGACTTCACAGTAGATGGGGTCAGACATTATGAGAACATTTACTCGATGGCAATGGCAAACTCTACATATCAAGCATCTTTATCATCTACTTATTTAAGAATAGTTTGTCAGCCTGGCCAGGTGGTGGTGCAGTGGATAGAGCGTCAGACTGGAATGAGAAGGACCCAAGTTTGAGATCCAGAGGTCGCCAGCTTGAGTGCGGGCTCATCTGGCTTGAGCAAAAAGCTCACCAACTTGGTCCCAAGGCTGCTGGCTTGAGCAAGGGGTTGCTCAGTCTGCTGAAGACCCGCAGTCAAGGCATATATGAGAAAGCAATCAATGAACAGCTAGGATGTAGCAAGGAAAAACTGAACTGATGATTGATGCTTTTCATCTCTCTCCGTTCCTGTCTGTCTGTTCCTATCTATCCCTCTCTCTGACTCTCTCTCTGTCTCTGTATAAAAAAAAAAAAAAAAAAAGTTTATCAGCACACCAAGAATAGAATATTAGAAATAGAAAGTATTAAATGTTACTAACTACCTTTTGGTCTTTTAATATGTCAATCCATTTAAATCTCACAATAACATCATGTGCTATTAACTATTTTTACTTTCATTATAAAGATGAAAAACTAAGGTACAAAAAGGGTAAATAACTCCCCTGAAGTAGCACAATTAGTAAACTGGCAGCGTATGCAGGTTTCATCTTCGTCATCTCTTATCATTACCTAAGATCATTTGCAACTAATGAGCTAAAAATGATATCTTACATTTTTAAAATATTGGGCAAGGGTTTCTCCAATTTGGATTTAAAAAATTAAAAAACTCACTGTCCACAGAGCCTACCCATGAAAAGCTTCTATTTCCTTCATTTTCTAGCTTGAACACTATTAAAGGAATACACAACAAACAAAAGACCTTTTAGTAATGATTTCCAAATTTCTGCTTTCTTTCTCACTGAAACTGTTCAGAATAAGAAAGTCAGACTTGGGGCATTTTTTTAAAAAAAATTTGTACAACACTTGGATTATAGTCCATCTCACATCTTACATTAGGTCATGAATTTCTGTTTTTGAACTATTTAAACATTTTTTCTAAGGTCCTTGGTTCTTAAGGGATCTATAGCCTAATATTCCTTTGATTTTGCATATAATAAAATTTTTCTTTCTATGGATAACAATTATTTCTATGAATTATTTTTTTCTCTTAGCATAAATGAATTTTAAAGTAAGTTTTCATTATTGTTTTTTATATGCTCTAAAATTATCAACAAATTATTTTAAATTCTTTCAAGTGTTTATTACACATTTTATTTTTTTCTGTGTTTTTATTTCATACAGATACCACCTCATAGATACTTAAGTATAAGGTGTGGTCAGAAAATAATGAAAGAATCAATTAACTGGGGTGCTGGCCAGTTTGTTCAGTGGAAGAACATTGACCAGGCATGTGGCTGTTCTGGTTTCAATTCCCAATTAGGGCACACAAGAGAAGCAGCTATCTGCTTTTCTACTTCTTCCCCTCCCCTTTCTTTCTCTCTCTCTTCTCCCACAGCCATGGCTCTATTAATTTGAGCATATTGCCCCTGGGCACTGAGGATAGCTCCATGGAGCCTCTTCCTCAGGTACTAACAATAGCTCAAATGCCAGCATGGCCCCAGATGGGCAGAGCATGTCCCAAATGGTGGTTACTGGGTGAATCCAGTTGAAGTGCATGTGGGAGTCTGTCTCTTTATCTCCTCTTCTCTCATTTGGAAAAGAAGGAGAAAAAAAATCAATCAACTGAATCTGAGTAACAGATATATCGTTCACTAGGTTTAAAATCTTCATCAAATTAACTTGAGTTTTACTATATTAAAAAAAATTGCATCTTATTATATAACTTTGTAGCAACATTGCTCTTAAACAGCATAGTAGCATGGAGTTCTTGACAATAATGCTTGACACATAGTTAAGAACTAAAAAATATTGGAATATTGGATTATATGCTTTCTCATGGGAAAATATTTCTTATGTCTAAATTTTAAACAGTTCTTGAATTCAATAAATAATTTAAATGAAAATTCAGCTCAAGTTTTTCTTCCATACCAATGGAAAGGAGAGAGCTAGTCTTAATAGATGATAATCATTACTGTTATGATTTGTCATGATGACAATATGCATTAAGTACCTAAAGTATGTAACTGATTCTATACATACACCTTTGCTACAATATCTGCAAATTTGGAATGTACCAACGAATTCTCTCATTTTACACATAGGGGAGGTGGGGTTCAGAAAAGGTGAATGGCTAGCTTAGAACTCTGCTGCTACAAACCTAGGATGTATATTTAAATTTGTCTGATGCTTAAGTCTTTTCCACAGTACTGTGCTAACTATTCATGTCTGTAACTCTGGAAACCCAAAATTTTGAACTTAAGACTTAAGTTATAATTAGGTAAATCCATAGAAAAAGATGTAATATTCCCTAGAGCCAAGTCTGTGTCACGTTCATACAATGAGCCATTGGAAATTTCAAACTAAATTGCACAAATGACTGGATGGATGGTAGATGTATGGATATAAGAGATGGATCAACAGATAGATACTTCCAGCACTTATTACTTAAATTAAGAAAGTATGCCTTAATATCCTAACTATACCATTATATTTTTATGCAAACTATTTTCAACTAGTCTGCTCAGAAAATAGAAAAAAGTAGTCATTTTAAAAAAGTGTCATTTATTCACGCACAAATATGATTTAAATTGATGTGATACTAGTCAGAGCTTATTCATTAATGACTAGCTTACTGCAGTAGATTTAACTTGGATTAATTACTTCATTCTACTTAATGCAAGTATAATTTCTCATTTTAATTTTAATGACATTTTAGGTTATTTAATTGCTAGTGAATGCAGAACTTGAAATATCAACATTTTTTTCAAAATGTTAATTTTACTGGTTGTGATAGAAAGTATTACAGTGCGAAAAGAATGTGAAACATAGGGTCTAAAGACCATGGAACAAATCCTGAAATTGACATTTACTCAAAGTGTTAGGCAAATTATTTTACTCCTATGGTTTAGTTTTCTCTTTACGAAAATTATGGAAATTGAGATTTCTAAAATGAAATAATGCAGGTGGAAGTACTTCATACGTATAAAGTATCCTGAAATGAAAAAGTCATCATTGCCATTATTACCTAAAAATAGTTGAGGAGACTTTTAGCTAGGATACTATTGAAATAAATCCAGAAAGCACTTCTTGGAATCCTTTTCTACCCAATACAATTAGGACTATATGTCCACATAAGTAATTTGAAACCAATAGAATAATTGGTAAACATGAAATTAAAAAAAAAAGTAAAACAGCTTGTATGAAATAAAAAAAAACTTTTACTAGAATGAATTTTTAAGAATAAAGTTTAAAATACATAAATTAGTGTTCACTTTAAAAACTTTGTAGAATCATTGATATTTTAATTATGAATTTACATTCTAAAACAGTAATGATTTCCAACATTCGTTGAATTTTTTTTGTTCTAATCATTTTATACAAATTTATTTTTTAAAATCTTAAAACAGCCTGGCCTGTGGTGGCGCAGTGGATAAAGCGACGACCTGGGAACACTGAGGTCGCCAGTTCAAAACCCTGCACTGGTCTGGTCAAGGCACATATGGGAGTTGATGCTTTCAGCTCCTCCCCCCTTTCTCTCTTTCTCTCTCTTTCTCTCTCTCTCTCTCTCTCTCTCTCTCTCTCTCTCTGTGTCTCCTCTCTAAAATGAATAAAAAAATAAATAAAATCTTAAAACAACCTTATGGATAAATATAAATTATTATAATCTTTATGTTAAAGACTAAGAAAGAGATTAAGTAATTTATATAGAGAAGCACAATAGTAACAACATCCAACATTTATTGAGAAATTATACCCAAGGGGCAAGATGATGATGGAGTAAGCAGACGTACCAACTTCCAACTCCCAGAACCAAAGTGGATTATAACTTGATTTTAAGAACCATCATCTGGATAAACCAATGCTGAACTGGACTGAGAGGGCTCTTCAACCGGGGAACACTGAAGAAGCAACATTGAGACTGATAGAAAAAGCGAAAATGCAGAAAGGGCTGCCCAGCTCTCCAGAGAGAAAGGCACCCCAGAGAGACTCGTGTGACAGAAAGAGAGGCCAGTGGAAGGGTAGGGACCTGGGTCCCAGGAACAAAGCCCCAGCATACAGCGCCAGAGCCTAGAAGAGGCGTATGGACAGTATTGAGCTGTGAAACAAGTGAGGATACTGTTTGTGAGAAAGAGAGAGTTGTCTGAGACCCAGGATTCTTCTTAAAGGGACGGCGCAGGAAACCTCTCTCACAACCATTCACACGGGACTCCGGGAGACAGGGAGAGAGGAGAGGACTGGAGCAGCGAGAAGACAGTACGGTCTGGAAGGTACAGGGATAAAAGCTTTAAGAGACAGCCACCCTAAACCCTGGGCTGAGTCACTCCACAAATCTGAAACAATATTTCCCCTGGAAACAGCAAGGGGAAGCAGGACACGAACCAAACAGGCTCCCATGCGGCACTTAGAGCACAGTCACTTAGAAGGAGGGAGCTTTCAGTACTACAGTATGGAGTGTTAGAGTCTGAGCTGCAGTGCCCCCACCCACACTATTGAGGGCTTGCTGGAGGGTGGGCGGCCTCAGGACGTGAGACACGGAACTGCGGTTCCATTGCCGGGGTCAGAGGCCAAGCTGGCTGGTGTGAGCTCAGTCTAGCCTGGCCGGGGCAAAGGGGATACACGAAAGTGGTCCGGTGGCTACAGGCCCGCCTGTGACCCCACCTGTGGGGGGAAAGCAGGAGCCTGAAACTGGTGAAGATCCGCAACTGGGCAGGGGCAATCTGGTGCGCGGCCGCACCTGGCCTCCGGGGCTTAAAGCCCTGCCCAATCGGGCTTTGCCCACAGAGGTGGGGCAGAAGCCCAGAGCACAACTGAGTGCATAGCAGCAGCCCCGCCCAGATGAGGAGCTGAGTTTGGCGGGGTCAGGGCTTCTGGCCTGCGCTAGCAGCAGAGCGCGCACCGAAAGCCCCTCTCGGCTGGAGAAACAGGCTGACAGGGATCCGCAGCTAAACAAAAGTGCTCACCCTTGCCTTTGGTGCCCAGTCTTATAGCTTGAGTGTGGTGCACAGTCCCACCTGTGGGAGAGGGGCGAAGGCTGAGACTGGCTGAGGCTTGTACAGCCTAGCACGAGAACACAGCCCATCCTGCGGAGGTGAGGTGTAGACTGCAGCAGCTAAGGCCGCCGCCGGCAACATTCACACCCATCCGCCCTAGGCAGCGGCAGAGGGGGTGGCGGGTCTGCAGAAAGACCACACCTAGGGAACAGAGAGGCAACACCCATTGCACTCCAGTAGCCAAACCCTTCTTACACACAGACAAAATGGGAAGGCAGAGAAATGCAACCCAAATGAATCAAGAGAAATCCCCAGAGAAGGACCTGAATGAATCAGATATGATGCAGAGTTTAAAATAATGATAGTTAGGATGTTCAAAGAGCTTAGAGCAACAATGGATAGTCAGTACGAACACCTAAATAAAGAGATAGCAAGTATAAAAGAGGAAATGGAAATAATAAAAAAGAATCAGACAGAAATGACAAATATAGCATCAGAACTGAGGACCACAATGGAAGGTATTAAAAGCAGGATGAATGAAGCTGAGGATCAAATCAGAGAGTTAGAGGACAAAATAAACAAAGGCACAGAAGCAGAGCAGAAAAAAGAAGAGACTCAAAAAATCTGAGGAAACTCTAAGGGAGCTCTGTGACAACATGAAGAGAAATAACATCTGCATCATTGGGGTTCCTGAAGAAGAGGAGAACGATCAAGGGATAGAAACTTTGTTCAATCAAATCATAGCTGAAAACTTCCCTAAATTAAGACTGGGAAACATTCCACACGTGCAAGAAGCACAGAGGACTCCATTAAAGAGAAACCCAAAGAAATCTACACCAAGACACATCATAGTCAAAATACCAAAGCTAAGGGATAAAGAGAAAATGTTAAAAGCTGCTAGAGAAAAAAAGGCTATCACCTACAGAGGAGCCCCCATAAGGATGACATCCGACTTTTTAACAGAAACACTTGAGGCCAGAAGGGAATGGCATGATATATTCAAAGTAATGCAAATCAAGAACCTACAACCAAGACTAGTCTATCCAGCAAGGCTAACGTTTAAAATTGAAGGAGAAATAAAGAGCTTCCTAGACAAAGAAAACCTCAGGGAATTCATTAAAACCACACCAATTCTGTAGGAGATGCTAAGGGGCCTGTTGTGAACAGTTCAAAGGGGGAAAAGAATAGCAAAAGAAGAATACAGCTTTAAAGAATAAAATGGCAATAGACAACTACATATCAATAAAACCTTAAATGTAAATGGATTAAATGATCCAATCAAAAGACATAAGGTAGCTGCGTGGATAAAGAAACAGGATCCATACATATGCTGTCTACAATAGACACACACCTTAAAACAAATGATGCACATAGACTGAATGTAAAAGGATGAAAAAAAAATATTTCATGAAAATGAAAAAAAAGCTGGGGTAGCAATACTTATATCTGACAAAATGGACTTTAAAACAAAGGCTGTAGTAAGAGATAAAGAAGGACACTACATAATGATAAAGGGAACAATTCAACAGGAAGATATAACCATTATGAATATCTACGCGCCGAACATAGGAGCCCCAACATCCATAAAGCTGACTTTGATGGATATAAATGGTGAGATTAACAGCAATACTATAATAATAGGGGATTTCAATACCCCACTAACATCACTGGATAGATCCTCAAGAAAGAAAATTAACAAAGAAACAGCAGACTTAAAGGATATACTAGATTAACTTGATTTAATAGATATCTTCAGAAGTTTTCACTCTAAAGCAGTAGAATATACATTCTTTTCAAGCGCTCATGAAACATTCTCTAGGATAGACCACATGTTAGGACACAAATCTGGTCTCAACAAATTTAAGAGGATTGAAATCATATCCACCATTTTCTCTGATCACAAAGGTATGAAACTAGAAATTAACCACAAAAGAAAAACTGAAAAATACTCAAACACTTGGAAACTAAATAGTATGTCATTAAATAACAAATGGATTAACAATGAGATCAAAGAAGAGATAAAAAAAGTTTCTAGAAACCAATGATAATGAGCATACATCAACTCAAAATTTATGGGACACAGCAAAAGCAGTACTGAGAGGGAAGTTCATTGCACTACAGGCATATCAAAAGAAGCTAGAAAAAGCTCAAATAAGCAACCTGACCCTGCATCTAAAAGAACTAGAAAAACAACAGCAAATGAAGCCCAGGACTAGTAGAAGGAAGGAAATAATAAAGATTAGAGCAGAAATAAATGACATAGAGGCTAAGGAAACAATACAGTGGATCAATCAAACCAGGGGCTGGTTCTTTGAAAAGATAAATAAGATCGATGAACCTTTAACTAGACTTACCAAGAGAAATTATACCCTAAAGACTCTTTTGAGATCTTTACATATATTAGTTTAGTCTTTACCACAACAGAATGGCCAGTTGGCCTAAGGCATGAGAAACCCAGGAGCTGAATCTGTTGTACCCCTTGTGATCTATCTGGATACCCCTATTCTCTTACTTCTGGAAGAGCAATTTAAAATTAGCAGTTTACTACAGAAAACATCTGTAATTTTTATGTCCAGGTATATAGAGAAAGTTACTTTGAAACATACCTAATTGAATAAATGCAACTGTTCTGGTTACTAATTGCCTCAGGGAGGGTATAATACTTCCAATTTTTAAAAAACTTTATTGCATTTTAATAGACATACAAAATGCACATATTTAATGTATACTTTTTTATGAGTTTGAACATATACATATACCCATACCATCACCATATACTAAATATATCTATCATCTCCTAAATCCTCTTTGTGTTCTTTTATGTAATGCTTGTTGGAGGGCAATGACAGTCACTATTGATGTCAGTAAATTTGCATAGGGAAAGAAAGAGCCAGCTACGACAAAAGGAATTCCAGACCTTAACATCTTATCTTTTGTAGTTCAATAGAAGTAAAATGTATTTCATGAATCACTATCCAAAGAAAGAAAAAAGAAAAACTCAACACAAATAATTGTTCGTAAGACTGTGTCCTGAACTCCATAGAAGTGTTCTACCAGTTTTTGGAGATAAATAGAAGTAGATTAATTGATTTTCTCTATACCAAACTATCCCAAATCTCAGAGGCTGAAGACAACATCATTTGTTATTACTTATGAAGTTTTGATTCAGCTGGGTGGTTCTGCAATTGTGGCCAAGATTGGCTTACCTTAGCTTGGGCTTGCTCCTGGTTCTAGGTTGACTGAGGACTAATTTATCTTAGAGTCCTCACCTACTATGGGGTCTGATGACAGGTAGGGGGACATGTTTCTCTTCAGTCAGTTGGCTAGCCTGAACTTGTTTAAAGGTAGTAGAGGGGTTTTAAAAAAGCGAGAAGAGTGCAAGGCCTTCTTATGCCTAAGTTTGGAACTGGTATCATAGTATCCCTTCTATCATATTCTATTAGTCAAAGCAAGGGACAACACCATCCCAGATTTAAGGTGTAATAGGGCACACTGAATTTTTAAAATTATTTTTCAATTACCATCAATATACAATACTGTATTAGTTTCAGATGTGCAACACTGTGATTAGACATTTATATACCTTATGAAGTGATCACCCAATAAGTATAGTACCCATCAACACCATACATAATTATTACAATATTATTGACTATATTTTTTATGCTGTATTTTAATCCTTGTGACTATTTTTATAACTGGCAATTCAAACTTCTTAATTCCTTACACCCTTTTCACCCATCCCCCAAACTCTTCTCCCATTTGGCAACCATCAGTTTGTTCTCTGCATCTTTAAGTCTGGCAAAGACAATTCTTGACGGGAGGAACTGCAAAGCCACACAGAAAAGGGTAGAAAATGGCGCTATTTGGGGGGTGGGGGTATGGGGAGGTGGTCAACCATGTTATAATCAATGGGTGTGACTTAAGAATAATGGTTGAAAACTGTAACCTTACGAACTAAAATGTGTAAAACTCTGAAATCGGTAAAAAAAACTGAATTTGCAGAGAGAGTTTCAGCAGTGTCTCCACAAAGCTTTGGCGGAGGCAAAACAGAGGAACTGATCCTCCAATCACCTCTTCATCTAATGTCTAGATGCACAACTGACCCAGTTTTACTGAAGAGTTCTAAGTTCTTTGACTAATTCAAGGCCAAGGCAGCCTTCATAAGAGATCTGAATGTCTTGATATAATTTGAGAGATAGATGCTGGAACAAATAATTTAAAAAATAAAAAGATTTGACAATATTCACAGTCACAGTTTTTACTGCCGCTTATCTCAGAGACAGTTTTTTTTTACTTATTTCACGTTTGGACATTTTTTGTGCCAATGATTTACTCTCGAGATTATATATTTACCATTTTCTTCCATCACATTCTTTCCTTGACTACACAAAGTTTATCTTTTAATTCCTGTCCTATTTGTTTTTATGGTTTCAGCATAAACTTAAAGGTATTATGCTACAAAGTTGTTCAATCTTAAAAATTTAATTATCTATGATCTTATATTTTATATTTGCTCAGCCAGAAAGTGAATACTAACAGAATACAGTTATTTTCAACTAAGGCCTAAAGTGATAAAAAAAAAAAAAGAAAAGGAAAATTGACAGTTTCTAAAACTAATAAAATGGTAAAGAATTTTGGCATGGAGTCAAGGTATACTTGGTAATTTTAATACTTTTAAAATTATTTTTAGGAAAGCATTATATATCATAGAGCATTTGGAAAAGAAGAAAAAAAAGCACAAAAAAGAGAATTAAAATTAATTATTTACTCAGAAAGCTGTTATTATTATTTTGATATCTCTGTTCTATAATGTATATTTTATTTTCTAAATATAATTTACTTGTGGCAGGGGGAGTTAGTGCTCACAAGATGCTCCATGAACCTCTTCTATTTTTTAGGATCTCTTACATGTGTGGACAGTGGGGCTAGTGTTGAATGATGGAGCAGGTCATGTCTCTGACCTTCTGGCCAAGCCAAATAAGACCTGGTGTGGGTCACTCATCTCTCCCTTCTCAGCCACAATGATCTTCAAGACCACATGTACCAGAATGTGTAGCTTCTAAGTGAAGGTGAGATCCCTGCTCTGAATCAGCCTTTAAGTGTATGAGTAATCCAAGATTTCAGACTTTACCTATGACTGCAACACAGCCAATCCCATCTTCATAAATGCCATTTCTTTTTTTTATTTTATTTTATTCATTTTTAGAGAGGAGACACAGAGTGAGAGAAAGAGAGAGAGAGAGAGAGAGAGAGAGATAGAGAGAGAGAGAGAAAGAGAAAGGGGGGAGGAGTTGGAAGCATCAACTCCCACATGTGCCTTGACCAGACCAGTGCAGGGTTTTGAACTGGCGATCTCAGTGTTCCCAGGTCGAAGCTTTATCCACTGCGCCACCACAGGTCAGGCCATAAATGCCATTTCATAATAGCGTGATTACTCTTCATATCAACCTTAGATACGGTTTTTCTTACTGCACATTATGTATTAATGCATATATTTGATACATATGATATGACATATTATACATAATATATAGTAGATAATATATACACGTTAGAAAACATAAAATAATAATTTCAATGGCCATAAGTAGAATTTATTTTTATCTCTTTATTTTTATTAAGTGAGAAGTGGAGAAGCAGGGAGGCAGGGAGGCAGAGAGACAGACTCCCACATGTACCCATACTGGAATCTACCTGGCAAGCCTCCTACAAGGCGATGTTCTGCCCATTTGGGGCCACTGCTTCATTACTTGGCACCTGAGCCATTTCAACACCTGACATGAGGCCATGGAGTCATCCTCAGTGCCTGGGGACAACTTACTCAAACCATTCCAGCCATGGCTGTGGGAGAGGAAGAGGCAGAGAGAGAGAGGGAAAGGGGAAGGGGGTGAGATGCAAATGGTCACTTCTCCTGTGTGCCCTGACCAGGAATCCAACAAGGGACTTCCACACACCCAGCCAATACTCCACCACTGAGAAAACCAGCCAGGGCCAAATTTATTTCTAAAATTATATTTTTTATATATGTAACCCAGTTCATTCTGAGCACATAAATGTTTTTATTTTAAGTCACATTTAGTCTATATATTATCAGACTATACAATTGTATATGCTAAAGCTAGAAAATTCATGCTTAGTTTCTCCTTTTCTGCAGAATGACTATATTTTGAATTTTCCCTAATGATGGTCAAAATGAGTTTCACATGTACCATATAAACATTATTTATTAAACCAAACATTCTCAAGAATGTTTTTCAAATTTAGTTAAAAGCTCTTTATCATTTTTGAGTAATGTAATAGAAAGATAATAATGTCATTTTAATTTGTGTGTATTAGATTGACAATCTTTTAGATTCATAATGTAAAATACAGAATTTTAATTTGCAAATACTATAATATCTTATTCATGAATTAGGATTTTTAAATAGAATACTTCTTTCATCAAAAAGAAACTATGTTGGAAAGGAGCATGAAGAGTCAATAATAAAGTTGTATTGTAAAAAAAAGTTCCTTTCTGACTCCACAGTCTGTTTTTAGTTATAAGCAGTATCTATATTTTAAGTAGTTTTTGTATATACTGGATTTTTACCACTATTTGAGAAAATCGGGTAATTTTAATTATCTTGTTTTTGTGGGGTTTTTTTTAGTATTAATCTATGAGTCTCTTACCTATATAACAAAAACTTTGTAAACGATGCAGTGGAAATAACTATATGTTATAGCCCAAAGAACACAGAGACTGCTGACCTATTCTTTCAGTCAAAGTAATTTTTAGCAAGTTACCTCTGCACTGCATCTGCCTCAGTATTTATGGCTGAGACAGATTATGAAAGGGCTTAGTCTTTCCTCAGAAAGAAATCACCAAAGAACTAAAGATTTAACCTAAAGATATTTATTTCTCTAGATAAGCAAAGCAGATTATTTCATCATCAAAACAAACTCATATACATTTGAGGAGCCATATTGTTTTAAAAGACAGGTTATTTTTGTAAGGCAGTTAAAAACATTTGCCAATTTCTACAGCACGTGTCTAGTATTTTATAACAAATGAGCATAAACTTAAGGATGTTATGCAAATTATGTCTGTGTTTTTAAAGTGATGAAATTCAAGAAAAAAGTATACATATATTACAGTGCATGGCTCTACATGTTGCCTGAAGAAAGTACTGTGAGTTAGATGTTATGCTACAAGAAGCTAGAGAAGTGTGAGCCAGCAAGATATTCACTAAGACCTTGAACACCTTAGTGACCTTAATCAAAGTTTCAATCAGGACATAATGCAGTGTGTAGAGGTATTATATTGAGTTGTACACTTGAAACTTAAATTGTTTGGTAAACCATATCAACCCAATAAATTAAAATATAAATTAAAAAATACATAAAAATAAATTTTAGCCTGACCAGGCATTGGTGCAGTGGATAAACATCGGACTGGGATGTAGAAGACCCAGGTTCGAGACCCTGAGCTCGCCAGCTTGAGCGCGGGCCAATCTGGCTTGAGCAAAGCTTCCCAGCTTGGACCCAAGGTCAATGGCTTCAGCAAGGGGTGGCTTGGTCTGCTGAAGGTGTGCGGTCAAGGCACATGTGAGAAAGCAATCAATGAACAACTAAGGTGTCACAACGGCAACAAAAAACTAATGATTGATGCTTTTCATCTCTCTCCATTCCTGTCTGTCTCTATCTATCCCTCTCTCTGACTCTCTCTCTGTCCTTGTAAAAAACAAAAAAATTAATTTGGGAGAGCTTAAAGGTCTTATGAGACACCATTGAAGAAACCAAAATATGTATTAAGCATGTCCCAGAAAGAGAAGAGGATAGCAATGCACAGAGTTTATTTAAAAAAAAATAATGATAAAGAACTGCCCAAATTTGAGGATACAAGTGGGCATACAAGCTCAAGAAGCAAAACAAATCAAAACTAATATAAAACCAAAAAGACATACACTGAAACACATTAAAGTCAAAATGTTAAATAGAGAATCTTGAAAGTATCAAGAAAAAAGTGATTAATTGCATACAAAGGAGCTTCTATAAGACTATCAGTGGATTTCTGCAGGAAACTTGCAGACCTGAAAGGTTCTGTGTGATATATTCAAAATGCTTTAAACAAAACAGTGCCAACTAAAAATACTATATCCAGCAAACTAGCCTTCAAAAATGAAGATTGCATTTCCCTTTTCATATAACTGTTGGCTCTTTGTATGTCTTTTTTGGAGAAAGGTTCATTCAGGTTCTTTGTATATGTTTTAATCAGGTTGTTTTTTCTGCTATTGAATGTAACCAGTCCTTATATATTTGTACATTAACACCTTATCAGATACTGGGTTTGCAAATATTTTTTCTCATTCCATAAATTGACTTTATTACTGTTAATATTTTTCGGTTGTTGTACAAAAACTTTTTAATTTTGGTGCAATCTCATATGTTTAGTTTTTATTTTTTTGTATGTGTGTTTGGGGTCATACAAAAAAAATCAGTGCCATTTATTGAAGAGGCATTTTTTTCTCTACTGTGTGTTTTGGGCTTCTTTATCAAAGATGATTTGACCATATGTATGTTATTTTATTTCTGGGCTCTCTATTCTGTTCCATTGGCCTGTGTGCCTATTTTTCTGCCAGTACCATGCTGTTTTGATTGTCATGGCTCTGTAGTATGATTTGAAGTCAGATATTGTAATGCCTCCAGCTTTGTTTATTTTTCCCTTAGGATTATTACTTTGGTTATTCGAGGTTCTTTATGGTTCCATATAAACCTGATAATTTTTGTTCTATTTCTTTAAAAACTGACATTGGAATTTTGATGGGAATTGCATTAAATTAGTATATTGCTTTGGGTAGTATGGCCTTTTAACTATATTTATTCTTCCTATCCATGAACAAGAAATATTTTTCCTTATCACTGTGTCATTTTCATTTTTCATTAATAACACTTTGTAATTTTCAAAATATAGGTCCTGTACATTCTTTGTTATGTTTGTTCTTAGGGTTCTTTTGTTGCTGTTGTTGCTACTGTAAAAGGGATTATTTTTTTTAGTTCTTTTTCTGAGGTTTCATTGTTGGCATATAAGAAAGTAACAGACTTCTGTATATTAATTTTGTATCCTGTGACCTTACTCTGTTGGTTTATTGTTTCTAATAGCTTTTCTGTGGAGTCTTTGGGGTTTTCGATGTACAGGGTCATATTATCTGCAAAAAGTGAAACCTTTACTTCATCTTTCCCAATATGAATGCCTTTTATTTCTTTCTCTTGTCTGATTGCTCTGGCTAGAACTTCCAGCACCACGTTGAATAGGAGGGGAGAGAGTGGGCAATCTTGTCTTGTTCTTAATTTTAGAGGAAAATTTTTCAGTTTTTTTACCATTTTATATGATGTTAGCTGATGGTTTGTCGTAAATGGCCTTTATTTTATTGAGGTATTTTCCTTCTATACCCATTTTGTTCAGTGTTGGAAAGCCACATGCAAAAGAATAAAACTTGACTACAGTTTATCTCCTTGCACAAAAATTAATTCAAAATGGATCAAAGAACTAAACATAAGATCGGAAACAATAAATTACATAGAAGAAAACATAGGTACTAAACTCAAGGACCTTGGCCATAACAAACATTTTATAAATTTGACTCCAAAGGCAAGGGAAGTAAAAGCAAAGATAAATAAATGGGACTACATCAGACTACGAAGCTTCTGCACAGAAAAAAGAAAAAAACTGTCAACAAAACGAATAGGCAAACAACTAAATAAATGATATTTTCAAACAACAGCTCAGATAAGGAACTAATATCTAAAATATATAAAGAACTCACAAAACTCAGCAACAAACAAATAAACAATCCAATAAAAGAATGGGAAGGACATAAACATACACTTCTCCCAAGAAAAAAATACAAATGGCCAACAGATATATGAAAAAATCATTACTATTTGAGAAATGCAAATCAAACTACAATGAGATACCACCGCACACCTGTTAGATTAGCAATTATCAACAAAACAGGTAATAACAAGTGCTGGAGAGGCTTTGGAGAAAAAGAAACCCTCATCCCCTGTGGGTGGGAATGTAAAGTAGTACAACCATTATGGAAGAAAGCATGGTGGTTCCTCAAACTAAAAATAGAACTACCATATGACCCAGCAATCTCTCTACTGGGTATATACCCACAAAACTTGAAAGCATGGGTACATATAGACACATACAGCCCCATGTTCACTGCAGCATTGTTCACAGTGGCCAAAACATGGAAACAGCCAAAATGCCCTTCAATAGAGGATTGGATGAAGAAGATGTGGTATAAGAATGGAATAAGAAATTATGACATCGGATCATTTACAACAACATGGATGGACCTTGACAACATTATACTGAGTGAAATAAGTAAATCAGAGAATTCTAAGAACTGTATGATTTCATACATAGGTAGGGCACAAAGTTGAGACTCATGGACATAGATAGAGGTGCAGTGGTTACCAGGGAGAAGGAAGGGGTGGAAAAGGAGGGGCATGAGGAAGGGGAGGGGCTTAAAGAGAAACAAAGTATAGGGTGACAGAATATGATTTGACTTTGGGTGATGAGTATACAACATAATTGACTGGCCAAATGACGTGAAGATATTTTCTCTAAATCTATGTACTCTGATTGACCAATGTCACCTTGTTAAATTTAATTGTCTAAATAAAAAGAAAAAGTCAGTGCCAAAATCAATGTCAGAAAGTTTCTTTACAATGTTTTCTCTGGTAGTTTCATAGTTTCATATCTTACATTTAAGTCTTTAACACACTTTGACTTCATCTTAGTAAATGGTGTGAGATAGGGGTCCAATTTAATTCTGCTTGTGGATATTTATTTGCCAATACCATTTATTGAAAATAGTATCCTTTCTCCAATGTCTATTCTTGGCAACCTTGTTGAAGAATATTATCAAAAATACAAAAGATAAAAAGTGTTAGTTAGGATATGGAAAAAAGGGAATCTTTGTATCCTGTTGGTGGGTATGTAAATTAGTACAGCTATTATAAAAATGGTACACAAGTTCTTTTAAAATTAAAAATAGAACTACCTTATAATCCAGGTCTACTTCTAGATGTACAGATGCACTTTCATATTCATTGAATTATTCACAATAGCCAAGCTATAGATGTAACATAAATATGTATTAATAGATAAATATGTGTCAATGAACAATCTATATATGAGTTAGTGAATATATATACCATATTTTCACATATATATATATACATGCATACACACATATACAAATGTTATTTAATCTTTAAAAAATATTATTTTATTTGTGACAGCATGAATGAACCTGGAGGACATAAAGCCAAGTGAAATAAACCAGATATGAAAAGGCAAATACTTAATGATCTCATGCATTGTGAAAATAAATTAGTCAAATTCATAGAAGCAGAAAGCAGAATAGTGGTTGCCAGGAGCTGGAGAAAGCAAGAAATGGGGAGATATTGATCAAAGGATGCAATTTCAGTTGTCCAGAATGAATAAGTTTTGGAGATCTGATATACAGTAATGTGACTATAGTTAACAATATTTTATTGTATACTTGAAACATGCTAAGAAAGTAAATTTTAAGTATTCTCACCACACACACACACACACACAATGGTAACTTTCTCAGATTAAAAAAAGTTGAGGGTGTTCATACCCACTACACCTGCTCTAAAGAAATGCTAAAGAAATTTCTTCAAGTAGGAACAAAGAGATAGTAGATGACAACACAAAAGCATATGAAAATATAGGCTGGTGTAAAAGTAGGCTTGCAACTGTTTGTATGGAAAATAATACAATACTCTGTGTTCATGTACTTACAACTTGTTGGTCAAATAAGTTTGCAAATATGATGTATGTTTGCTCACTTAGAGTTTGCAATTGATGTGGGGGGACAGGCTGTAAGCAGGCAGAATCTTTATAGCCTAGGGCTTAGTTTTAAGAGTAAGACTTTCCCACCCTTTTTGATGTGCGGTGGTGCATTCTCATGAGGAACCCCATTATGCCTCAGATAAGTGAGCTTGTATCAGAGACTTCCTTGTTTGTATATTGGATTCAAGGTTTTGATTTCTACACTATAAAGTGGGACAGACCGGGAGCTTGCTCTCTCTCGGTTCCTGAGATTAGCATAAGAGAGGAAAGCAGAGAAAGGCCATGTGGAGGAGGCCAGAAGAAGCAGCCAAGATGGTGGAGTGCTGAGGGAGAAGCCAGTTTGTGCAAAGTTTGTGCAGAGTGAAGGAGATGGAGAACAGAGGTGAATAAGTCTGGTGTGCTAGGAACTTTTGATTCTAGGAAACTCAGATAAGTCAGTGGCTTTGTGAGCACTAAATGAGTGGGTTTTGGAGCCCAGTGTGGTGTGTGTTTTTACTTGCCTGCTGAGTGCAAGCTAGGATTAAAGCTAATGGCCCACCAGTTCTTGGCTCCATTGTTTCATTATTGTCTGTCCGAATCTAATGTGAACCTGCATGAGCCAGGCGGCTATGATGGTGGCCGTGGCTACTGGCTTTACACAACTGTAAACTTACTTTTGCCCTATCCTGTGTAAAGCTTTTGATAAAGGTAATATACAGTCTGGTTAAATCTTGTAGTATTGTGATTTTATAATTAAGTCACTTTTTATTCTGATACAGAATTTAAAGATAAAAGCATGAAAATAGTTATAAATCTATGTTGTCACAAAATATATAAAAAGATATAATTTGTGAAATCAGTAGTACAAAGTAAGGAAGGTCAAGATATAAAGTAATAAATTTTTTATGCAATTGAAATTGTTATAAATTTAAAATATATGTCTTTAAAATATTTCATGCATTCTTCATGGTAGCCAGAAAGACAATACTTATAAAACACATATAAAAGGAAATGAAAAAAGAATCATATTACTGTAAAATAATCAACAAGACACAAAGAAGTGAAATAGAGGAGGAAAAAGAACAAAATAGCTACAAGATATACAGAAAAAAATGGTGATAGTAGTCCTTCTCTATCAGGAATTACTTTAAATGTAAGTGAATTTAACTCACCAATCAAAAGACATAGAGATTAACTGGATAAATAAAAAATGAAAATCAAAAAACAAGATTCAACTATATGCTGTCTAAAAGAGATTCATTTTGGATCTCAGCACACACATGGGCTAAGAGTGAAAAATATATGAATGATAAAAATATGGCATGCATATGGTAAACAGAAGAGAAGAATGGTGGCCATACTTGAATCAGATGAAATAGACTTTAAGTCAAAAAATTATCACAGGAGACTTTACATAATAACAAAGGGTCAATTCAACAGCAAACATAGCATTTATAAATATATACATACCTAATATTAGACTTCCCAAATATATAAAGTAAACATTGACAGAATTAAAAGGAAAAATAGATAGCAACACAATAATAGCAGAAGACTTCAATACCCCATTTTCAATAATGAATAGAATAAGATAGATCAGGAAATAGAGAACTTGAATGATACTATAGGTTAACTGTACCTAACAGGTACATATAGAATTGTCCGTCCCATAACCACTGAATACACATTTTTCTCAAGTGAAATGGAATATTCTCCAAAATAAAGCACGTTAGGCAACAAAAGAAATGTTAATAAATTGAAGAAGATTGAAATTACACAAAGCATCTTTCTAATAACAATGGATTAACACTAGAAATAAATACCAGAAGAAAAACTGTAAAAAAAATATATATATATATTT
Source organism: Rhynchonycteris naso (assembly GCA_037038555.1). Lineage (NCBI taxonomy): Eukaryota > Metazoa > Chordata > Mammalia > Chiroptera > Emballonuridae > Rhynchonycteris > Rhynchonycteris naso. Next base: position 25,034,382 of record CM073000.1, read on the forward strand.
ATTACCTTAACCATTTTTAAGTGAACAGTAGTATTAACTATGCTGACATTGTACAACAGATCTCTAGAAATGCTTTGTCTTCTAAAACTGAAACTCTGTACCCACTACACAATAACTCCCCATTTCCTCTTCCTCTGTCGCTGGCAACTACCATTCTACTTTCTATTTCTATGCGTTAGTCAAATAAATTTGTAAATATGATTTTTGTTTGCTTGCTTGTAGTTTGCATTGGGAGCTGGGCAACGCCAGGTATAGTGGTCTGTGAGTTTGCAGATTGCCTTTCTGCTTGGGAGGAGCCATTCATTATCTTGCTAATGTTTACTATAAGAGAGATTCCGCCCCCACCACTGAGAGGTGCGGGAGGATTTCTTTTTCTCTTCTCCCTGATCCCTTGCCCTCTATGGGAAAAGCAGGTTTTCTCCTTTCCCCTTGCTTTTCCTGTGGCTTGCCTGTCTTGGTGAGACACCAGTAAACAGAATGGCCCACCATCCTCCTACTCTGCCATTTCTTTACCTTTTGCCTAAATCCAATGGGAACCTGCATATAAATGGCCATGATAACGGCAGCGGCCCTTGCCTTTACACTATAATTTTGACTATTTTAGTTATTTCATTTAAGTTGAATGATATAGATTTGTCACTTTGTGACTGGCCTATTTCACTTAACATAATGTACCCATATGTTCATACATGTGGTAGCATGTGAAAGGATTTCTTTTTCTTAAGGCTGAGAAATATTATTTGTATGTACATTACATTTTATCTATCCATTCATCTGTGAATAATGCTACAATGGACATGTGTGTGCACACATCCCTTTGGTATCCTGCTTTCAGTTCTTTTGGATATATATGTAGAAGTGGCTTTGCTGAGTCATAAAATAATTTTATTTTAAACCTTTTGGAACATCTCCACATTATTTTCCAAAGGGGTCATACCATTTTACATTCTTACCTAAAGTGTATGTGTTCTATATTCGCAAAACTTGCTATTTTGTATATTTTTAATAGCAACCATTCCAATGGATATGATGTAGTGGCTTATGTGGTTTTAATTTGCATTTTTTAATAATTAGGAAATTGAACATTTTTATATGCTTGTTAAAAATTGTACATCTTCTTTGGAGAAATGTCCATTCAAGCAAGTTGTTGGTCATATAAGTTTGTAAATATATATGTTTGCTCGATGATAGTTTGTATTGGGTGTGGGGGACAGGCTGTAAGCAGCCCAGGTCATTATAACCTAAGGCTTAGTTTTAAGACTAAACTTTTCCCCACACTCTTGACTGATTGCATGATGTGGGGTGGTGCACTCTCCTGAGGAATTCCATTATGCCTCAGATAAGTGAGTTTGTATCAAAGACTTCCTTGTTTGTATATTGGATTAAAGGTTTTGATTTCTATACCATAAAGTGGGACAGACCGGGAGCTTGCTCTCTAGGTTCCTGAGATTAGCATGAGGGAGGAGAGCAGAGAAAGGCCATGTGGAGGAGAGGAGAAGCAGCCAAGATAGCAAAGTGCTGAGGGAGAAGCCAGTTTGTGCAGAGAGAAGGAGATGGGGAACAGAGGTGAATAAGGCTGGTGATGTAGAAATCTTTAATTCTAGGAAACTTGGATGAGTCAGTGGCTTTGCGAGCCCTGAATAGAAAGGGAAGTCTTTTCCCATTGTGTGTATTTCTTGCCCACTGGGTGCAAGCTAGGATTAAAGCTAATGGCCCACCAGTTCTTGGCTCCATTGTTTCATTACCATCTGTTTGAATCAAATGCGAACCTGCACGGGCCAGGTGGCTGTGATGGTGGCTGTGGTTACTGGTTTTACACAAGTCCTTTTCCCATGTTTGTTTGGACAATTTGTTTATTGGTTTTGAGTTGTAGAAGTTATTTACATTTTCTGGGTTATAACCCTTTTTTAGGTATACCATTTGCAAATATTTTCTTTCACTCTGAGATCTTTTCATTTTCACATGTTGATTGATTTATGTGCAGACATTTTTATATTTCATGTAGTCATCATCTATTTTTGCATCTCCTGCTTTTGCATTTGGTGTTATATCCAAGAAATTATTGCCAAATCCAATTTTTTGAAGATTTTCTCTACATTTTCTTATAAGAGTTTTATAGTTTCAGGTCTTATATTTAAGTCTTTAATCCACTTTGAGTTAATTTTTTATGTGGTAGAATAGATAATCCAACTTTATTCTTTTCAAGTAGAAACCCAACTTTCTAGCGCCAGTTTTGCAAGATGAAATATTTTGCAAAACAATGTGCATATGGTAATACTATTAAAGTCTACACTTAAAAATGGTTAAGATGGTAAATTTTATGTTACATGTCTTTTCCACAATTGATAAATTTAAATGTGGTATTCTAATAACTACAATGTTTGACAGTAATCTTGGTCTCTAAGAGTTGTATCTATTTTGTACAATGTTGTACTTTAGACCAGTGATCCTAAAAGTCTTGTCAGAGGTCCTGTGGGAGTTTTTTTCAGGGGATCTGTGAGGTCAACATATTTTCAAGTGTGCTAAAATGTTATTTCTATTTTTTACTCTTATTCTGTTTCATATACACAGTGTTGGCTACATGACAAATCCACAGTTATCTGAAAAGGCTACAAAAATATTCATTTTTATCAACCTATGTATTTATACAAAGAATTTCTTAATATATTTCCACTAAGAGACATATTTTACTATAAGAAATGCAAAGCAGATATGAGAATCCTATATTTGCTATTAAGCCAGACATTATATAACTTTAATGTAAAACAATGCCACTTTTACAGAATCTGGTTGTGGGGGAAAAGCTATTCTTTACAGAATTCGGGGCCCTGGCCAGTTGGTTCAGTGGTAGAGCATCAGCCTGGTGTGTGGATGTCCTGGATTTGATTCCCAGTCAGGGCACACAGAAGAAGCGCCCATATGCTTCTCCACCCCTCCCCTTCCACCTTCTTTCTCTTTCTCTTTTCCCTTCCTGCAGCCATGGCTCGATTGGAGTGAGTTGGCCTCAGGCACTAGATTGGCTCCACGGCCTCTGCCTCAGGTGCTGAGAAGAACTAGGTTGCTGAGCAATGGAGCAACACCCTAGATGGGCAGACCATTGCCCCCTAGTGGGCTTGCCAGCTGGATCCCAGTTCAGGCACATGCTGGAGTCTGTCTCTGTATCCCTTCCTCTCATTAAACCAAAATAATAAAAAATAAATAAAAATATTTAAGAAGAAATCTATTTTTATTTTTAAAAATACATAAACAGTATTTTGCATTAAAATATATTACTTCCATCAGCATAGTATTATTATTGTATTTAAAATTAATTAATAATATAAAACAATGTAAATCTACTTAATAACAAAACACTGAAAATGGTTAAGCTGTAAATTTTGTTAAGTACATATTACAATTGAAAATTAAAATGAATAATAAATATTGTAAGTTACTCAGTTTTCATTTTAAATATTATAAATAATAATAGCTATAATTCACCAAAACATAAAACTCCTAAAATCCTAAGTTTTGAGTGTGAAAGTGTCCTAAGACCCACAAATTTGAAAAATGCTTCTCTAAACGTTCTCGCTACTTTAGCTTATTACATCAGAATTAAAATCAATTGAAAAAATGGAAAGAAGTACCATTGCTTCAGAAACATTTGACAATAATTGCCTTGAAACAAAAATTGCTTTTTCATAATTTATCAATTCAGTTTTTTAAATAAAGTCTGCAACATTGGCGACAGCAGCAACCAAAATAGCTGGCATGCTTCACAACTGAAATTAGTGTTTATATCATCCCATTGCTCTATTCAAATTTTTCTCATGTGTTTATAAGTGCATTGTTCATGAGTTTTTATGGATAGAAGAGATATGAAGCTTTTCTCCAAAAAAGAAAAAATAGATGTTCTCCTTAAACACAACAAACTTTAGTCTTTAAATAAATAGTAGCATATGTGGCGTATAATAGATGAATTTTTCATCAATTTTTGCCTTTATATTGTGATCTCAGCAAGTGGCAATTCTTTTTTATAGAGCTCCAAAACAACTCTATTGTTACTATAATAAAAGGAGCTCAGAATTAGAAAACAGCAACAGCTTATTTTTCATTCCTTTGGCAAATATACCTAATTGGTAACAATTGTTTGTGATATTGCATTGTGAAGATTAATAAACAGAAGCCTCATGTACATTGGGCTTGAGAGGGCCTGTAGGGAAAACTTTCACGCCCTACTATTCATCCTCAATTACTCTAAACAGAAAGTGATATGCTTCCCTCTCCAACGGAAAGATATTTTTCTACTCTACTCCTCTAGCAGGAAGAAGGAGGATCTCTCCCAGCACTCAATGAAATCTTAACCACTCAATGAAAAGTCACTCCACTACAAATTTCCAGTTTTCTCCAGTGAACTCTTTGTTTATAACAGCCCTTCTGAAGTTCCACATCCTCCCTAAAAAGAACAACTTTGTCCTTTGTTCTGCAGACTTGTGCGCTGCTGACTATTAAACTGTATGTCCCAAATCTCAATTCTCTGTTGTTGCAGATGAAACCTCATTTTGCTGAAGAAAAATCTGGCCATTTATTTTTTTAGGTCAACATGTATGAGTTGCCTTTGAATTAGTTTGGTGCATAAAATCATACCTCTTATTAAGGCAACAACAGCAACAAAATAGCATCGTAGAACTTGGCAAAAATCTCTATTTTTATTTTTAAAAATAGATAAAACAATGGATGATGTGAGTGCGCACAAAAACTGTACATAGATAGTAGCACTCAAAAACTGTGTCACGAAGCCTAAGAGTTCTGTTACCGCCTTACCTCTGCAAGTCCTTTCTCCTTCCCCAGTTTCCTTTGCCCTCCCTTAATGCTGCTATGTTATCTTCTAGCAGTGTGAATGTCATAGGCGGTGCTTCTCTTAGGCCAGGAATGACAAAGGTTTTCTGTAAGAGGCCACATAGTAAATATACTCAGCTTTGGAGGCCAGGCAATCTCTACAGCAAGGGTGCTCAACATGTCCATCGGGATCTACTGGTCAATCGCGAAGGAAGTGTGGGTAGATTGCATGACATTAAAAAGACATTTGTCTTTTGATTGGCATGCAGGGTAGCCAATCTGACATCTGAACTTTTGACACTCTACGCATGCGCATTAAACCACGCTAACTTGTTCAGTTACATTGCTGAGTAGTTAGCCTTCAATTTACTTAAACTAAATACAACAAAGAGTATAAAAATGAGTGCCATAGCTGGTCCGAGTAAGAAGCCTAACACCTACCACTTTCACACAGAATGGGAGGGGATTTTTTTCACTATGTCATATTCTAAGTGTGTTTGCCTCATCTGTCTGTGTGCCATTGCTATTCCAAAGAAGGGAAATGTGGAGCAGCTTTTTCGGACTCTTCATGAAAACTATGACATTGACTTTTCTCCAAAAAGAGAGCTGAGAAGGAGAAAGGTGAAAGAAGAATACACAATATTAAATAGTAATGATAGTAACTTAAATAATGATAATATAGAAAAAATAAATTTATGTTTTGCATTTTTAGTGTAGGTAAATCATTTTGACTTGGTCATCTTATAAGTAGCTCACAACCTGAAAAAGTATGGGCACCCCTGCTCTACAGCAACTATTCAATGTCACTGTATTGGAAAAACAGCTACAGGCAATGCATAAATGAATGAGTATGGCTGTGTTTCAATAAATTTTATTTACAGAAAGAAGTGTGAGAGCACAGATTTGGCCCAGGAGCCACAGTTTGAGAATCCTTGTCTTAGAATATTACTTTTCTGTCCACACCGCTACCCATTAGTAATTCAATGTGGGAGATAATTAGGCCATTGTATGTTTCCATGCCATAGTTGTTTCATTTAAGACTGTAAGAACAACAAACAACTGTTTTGTGAATAGATCCATCAGAATCTGTCAAACATATTAGAAATGTTGTTGCTCTTTTACATTATTCACAAAACTCTCCCTTACCCTTTTCTGATTTGGGCTCCAAAACATGAACTTTTCCAGTTCACATATTTAGGCTGATTTGACTTTTGGTTAGTCAAACCATGCACTGACTGACAGTCACAACCCAATTAATGGATATTACTTTGTAAGCCAGTCAAAGTTGAAAAGAATTTTTTTCCCATCTTCTATACTTGCTAAAGGTCATATATAGAAAATAGAATTTCACCAATTTCCAACCCACCTAAAAGCATGCTCTGTAGTAAGCAAATCCCCCACAGCCATAAACACTGTTCTAGTGTTGCCATTTAGAAATTTACTGCATTTTGCAGTCCAATGGCTCAGTAAAAGCAATTTTTATTTTTACCTCCTGTACCAACCTTTGTGAAAATCTTTCCATGTTAGAAAGGCAGTAGGAGGCAAACATTAAAGTATTTCTTTTATTTTACTGTTAGAAAAATAGGCTTCAAAACACTGTCTCCTTAAAATGTTGACAGCTGAAGGACCCGTAGGAGGTAACCTGAAGAGCAGGTTACTACATGCCATAAATGTTAACCCATTAAAACATTCTTAATATCATGTTAATGGAAGTTATTATGAAACCTCTAGCTTTTAAAAATATTTTCATTTATATTCCTATTTCTATATCTCATATCTTCCTTTTATCTTCTTCACATTCTATTTTTTTCTACCATATCAAACTACAGTTCTTACCTTATCATTATCAATGGTTCTGTTTATAAGTTCACACAAAACCACACATGTTTACAGACCACGGGAGGAAAGTTAAAGTCCACTGAGATGAGGAATAGAGTGGAATTGTTTAAACTGCTATAGAAATCGATCTTCTTTTTCCCTCTCTGATTTTCTTTCATCTCTTATCCTTCTCTGGTATAATTTATCCAATCTTTGATGGTCAAACACTTCCAAGATTCTCCACTTGTCTATTTTATCCTGTGAGAGATTCCTTTCATGTCTTTGAAGGGCATTAGGGTTTTTACTCCAGTGTAATTAGCCAGTCTTGGAGTGTTCTGTTTACTCAAGGCACACTAGGCATCATATCCTCAAAGATTCTTCAGATATCTGTTAATAGTTACATAGCAGTTCAATGTCTATCTACTCATTGAAACCCATTTCTAATCTCAAATCCTGGAAATGCCATCTCTCTATATACTTCTGGAATTCTGTCCCTTCTCATCTCAACCATCTCACCCAATGCTCTCTCTTCATTCATGCCACTTTATCCATGCCACTCCCATTATTCTGCCCTCTTGAACATATCCTGCCATAGGACCTTTGCACCTGACTTCTTCTCTGCCTGGAATACCCTTTCCCAAATATCTGCTTGGTCAGTCTAGATACATTACTTAGATTTCTATTCAGTGAACGATTTATTGGGTGCCTTATCCATAGTCCTCATACCATACTGCTGACATTTCATGTACCCCTTTCCTTCTCTTTGATTCTATTTTATATTCTTTACTCTTTAATGTATTTATTTATCTTGCTTACTGTTGGCTTACCATAAACCATATGAGAACAGGTATTTCTAACAGTTTTGTTTAATTCTATATGCTCAACACTTAGACGGGCACCTGAAACAAGGTGCTACATAGACGTTTGTTGAATGAATACCAGGAGCATGGCTTAACACTCCCTGTTTCATCTTGTTTTCCCGGCCCTTATTATTCCCTGCATGATACTAATATGCCCCAATTATTATATTGTCAGAAATTGAGGTGATGACATAGGTTTTATCTTTCTTGTGTTCAAAATATATCTAGAACAGTACTAAGAATATGAAAAGCTATCAATAGATAGATAGATAGATAGAGCTAGTTAGATATAAATATTCAAGGTCTTAAAAGTAAAAAAGAATTGAAATTAAAGCAAATGTGAATTTACAAATACTAGAGTAAGCTCGTTATTTGGTTATGAGTTTCTGGGAAATGTATTTCTGGGTAGAATAAAGAATTGAAAACCAAGTTCTATTTATTACCATCTCTCTTCAGTAATACTCTATCCCTATTGAAACACTGAATCTGGATAACTCAGAATGTTTGAAAATGCAAGAAAGACAAAGGTAAGCAGACCAACAGAAAACTGAGGGATGGCTGATGAGAGCTTTTCATGTCCTTGAACAAAATCTGTGTCAAACATCTATCCAGAGTGAAAATAAGTCCGCACAATATTAAATGAAAATATTTTACCAGTTTCAGAGACTATGGATTTTATACATTAATTGTACATAAACTTATATTTTGTTTGTGTTAAATATTTTGCTCCACATAGGAGTATTATTACCTAACAAAAGCCCTTTAATTGTACACAGTGACCTCAATCTAGCAGTTAGAAGACTCTATGATTTAAAGCATGTACAGTAGCTGGTACAATAATAAATCAGCCCCAATTAGTGCAGTAGTGACTGCCAAGCAATCTCCAGAAGTTAGAAATCTGTGGATCCAAACTTAGAAAGCTCACCTGCTGAGAATGTTGAATTGTCTACAATTTTGCTGTTAAGCTCATTTTGTCTTCATGTAGCTGCATTGTGCATGAGAGCCAACTCTTATCACCTGAGCTGAATCAGCTATACAAGGAAACTGCTGTTTGCCAAATCAGACCTCCCCAAATCAGTTCTGTGATGGGACCCCTGCTGCTGTGATTTAGGAAATCTCTAAATCTATAAGATGAATACAAAATAATGCAACATGTATTTTGACAACTATTAGAAATCATACATAGAGCAGCAAGAGTCAGAACTGAGAAAAAAGAACTCTAGTAAGAAAAGGTAGTTTATGCTTGCACACACACATACCTGTCTATTTTTTAATCACTTGGAATTGCTCCAAATCAGATGTCAGTTTCACCTCGTTATCTAATTGTAATCTCCAGGCCTTTCACCTCTTGGACATCACTTCCCACATAACTTTTTTACTGAGTAACTCTAGTCCATCCGTCTTTCTGTTTTACTTACTATATAAAGTGGTCCATACCTCTCCTCTTATGGGGCTCAGTCTACCCTCCCAAACTTGGGCTCATGAACACTTTCAACAACCTTGTACTCCTGCCTTCTCTCTGCAACTGCCTGGCAAAATTGCAATTATGATTCAATCCCACAGTCTCTTCATACCTAGGCAATTTCCTAAACCCTGATAAAACCAAGCAACCATGCAGATCAATGATACCAAAAAATGATGTTTTCAAGACAGCAGTGAACCTTCAAATCTACTAAATAATACATTTATCTGTTTTTAGTTCCATCTTCCACTATCCTCACTGACGAATAGAAAACTGAAGTAATTAGGAGTAGATGCTTTCAATTTCCAGCCACTTCTACTTAGTAACATATCCTCATCCAAATTTTTCTTCTTTTTTTGCAGTCTCAGTTGAAGAAGAGTCCTTACTTCTATTCAAGGTTAGTTCATCCATTTTCACTGGGTCAGAGAGATCCAGGCTTGTCCAAGGCAATGACCATTAGGTATTTCTTCTCCTCGAGCCCTTCCTAACAGCTCCTTCCCTCAGCCTATAAACTTGCTCTATCAAGATTCTTTGCTAGTCACCTAAGCATCTCCATCCCATGCAGCTAAATTTCATAAATCCCATCCCACCTCCCATCCTCAAACTTCTGTCTCCCATTTATTTTTCAATCCACTGAGATTACTTTCTTCTCCCACCACGTTTCTCCCTGGGAACTGATGTTGAAGTAAACTGATCTCTGCATGCCAAAGCCAACAGACATTTTTACAACCTGAATTCATTTCCAGACTATTTCCTCTCATCTCCTTTGGCTCTGTATTACCACTGTGTCTTTTAGACCTCCAGATTTCTGTCTTCATCAGAATTCTTCTATACCGGTCTCATCAACCCATCCCAAACCTCTCTCAAAGCATGTCTTCTACTACTTATGCCAACTGCCATTCCCAATCTTTTTTTAAAAAAAAAATTATTTAAAAGATTAAATTTAATTTAATCTTAATTCTATACTACCTCTTCCCTACTTCCTATCTGGTGAATAGATTCTTTATTCCTCTTGGTTTCTACCTATATTGTTACCTCTTCTATAGTATTTATTGTAATACTATAATAAAGATCTTCGCATCTCTCTTTTCCAAATAAATTATAAATACTTAGATGGCAGCTACCTAGCTGCATCCATCTCTGTTTACCCTAAAATACCTTGGACATAAACAGTGCTCAATAAATTAAACTAAATATCAGTTTCATTTACTTCTTGTAGCTGATCCTACATTTTTCAAAAGCCAGACCTCATTTAAACTACCAGAAACAAAGTAATTACATTATATAACATTGGTATTCTTGGATACCCTCTTGGGAATTTTCCTGCCATTCAGGGTGTAAATGTTCCTTGTCGCAGAAATATTTCCTCTTCTACCCTGAGAAATTAGCCAGCATACTGAAAGAGGAGGGAGTTTAACATCTATAAAATTATTTGCTTAAAATGTTGGTTTTCTTCCCTTTACGTGTACCTACTATTGCATAATCTGAGACCACTAACTAAATTCTTTCTTGACAATTGGAATAGATCACAAAAGAAGTAAGCTAGATCCAAAAGAGGATAGATGTCTATTCTAGATAAGAAGAAAAACTGCTTTAGTTGTGATAGATTTAGAAGTCTTAAATATATATGGTTAAGTTTAGGATTTTAGGTGACAAAATTCATTTTTTTGTCACTGATTAAAGAAACAGTATATATTCTAGAACATTCCAAGGCATTTATACTCAGAGCTAGCAGTCCACTATGAACTCATTATCCTGTTATAAGTTCTGCTATTTAGTGTTCCTATAATATCCCATGCACATGCCTACATTTACATTTAATCCATAGTCTTTGTTTATATAATTTTTCTTATACATATAAACTTTTTGAGTGAAATTCCTTTCTTATTTATCTTTAAAACACAGTCAATTAGCCTTAGTGTTTATCACACAATGTACACATAGCAAAACAAGGCATGACTAAGAAAATAAATTAGCCTGACCAGGTGGTGACACAGTGGATAGAGCGTCGGACTGGGATACAGAAGACCCAGGTTCGAGAGCCTGAGCTCGCCAGCTTGAGCACAGGCCCATCTGGCTTGAGCAAAGAGCTCACCAGCTTGGACCCAAGGTCGCTGGCTCAAGCAAGGGGTTGCTCGGTCTGCTGAAGGCCCGCGGTCAAGGCACATGTGAGAAAGCAATCAATGAACAACTAAGGTGTCACAATGGCAATGAAAAACTAATGACTGATGCTTCTCACCTCTCTCCATTCCTGTCTGTCTGTCAATATCTATCTCTGACTCTCTCTCTGTCCCTGTAAAAAAAAAAAAAAAAAAAAAGAAAGAAAGAAAATAAATTAAACATAATCCATGGTCTACTGTCAAAATAGAAGTGTTATTATTACAATTATTTGTGACTCATTCTTTTTATTTTTGAATTCCTTCTATTTATAAAAATTCCAAGTGAGACTATCACTGTGTTATTTTTAAACCAAAAGATAATAAATATATTGGAGCCTTTACTAGAAAGTGCTCTATCATGATTTGTATCCAGCATTGTGCTCATATGTCCTTAAGAGTTGGTTCTCCAGAAGAAAATAAAATGAAGCATAACAGGCTTGCTTTCTAGCATTTTCTGATTTCTGTGGCATATTATTCCTGTCATGGTCAATTTGCTAGTTATCAACATGATGTCGCTGACTCAGACTGGGAAAGGGATATGCACAACTGGCTCTTTCATGTTAGTGAAGGCAAGCTGCTCTAAACCCTGTTCTGTGTTATTCACTTTAACTAGCTTTGCTGAATTACCTGCTGCTTATTGGTTTTCAGGTCCTTTCGAAGACTGACTTCTAAGGGGGGAGGTAATAAATTAATGACATTATATCTGTAGGCTGCAAGATCCTTAAAAATGTTGTCTTTAAATATGTCCCTTAAGATAACCAATAAACCTTAAGGAAAATCTCCTCTTTTTTCAGGATTCATATTTTAAAACTCATTTTTTAAAAAGGCATAAAAATACAAGGTTTAAACTTTCAGAATCTATTTTGAAGTGTGTTGAGAAGGCTGTATTATACTTAATAATTTTATCCTTTTAGGGGGAAAAAGTAGACCATTCTCTCTAAAATACCTTGTTTTATGTTAACTACTTCCTTCCTCATTTTTCAATTAATTGCATTAATTGTTCTCTTTTTCCTTGAATTTATTGGGGTGACACTGGTTAACAGAGTTATTTAGGTTTCATGTGTACAATTCTACAACACATCATCTTTACACTGCATTTTGTGTTTAGTTGAATTAATTTTAGATTGTATCAGCTATAAAAGTCAAGAATTTTAAACATTTGCAGCAAACCACATTTTCATGTTTATGCATTTTAGGTATACTGGTTTCTGGCTTTCAGTTATTTGAGTCAAATGAGAAATGACTAGATCAGCAATTCCATAAACATCCTACCAACTGAGGCTTTGAAATAAATCAAGAGTATTGAGACTATTTAATCTGTAATCTGACTTCAGGTGATCCATAGGATATTTTTTAACCATCTGGGCTAAATGAAATAGACTAAAATATTTTATTTTTAATAAAGTCCTATAATTATTTTAAATTACAATTGTGATTAATATACAAGGGATATCATATATTCATATGATTTTTTTCATAAGTGAGATATAAAATTAAAAGCAACAAATTAACAAACCAGAAAAACAAACAAAATAGTCATAGGCACAAACAATAGTATGGTGTTACCAGAGGGCAGGGGTGTGAGGGTAGTAAAGGGTAGTGGGTTTAAATATATGGTGATGGAAGAAAATTTGATTTTGGGTGGTCAACATAATATAATGTACACATGATTTATTATAGAATTTTAAACTTAAAACTTGTATAATGCCACCCCAATACATGTAATAAAATAAAAATATATATACAAGGGAGAAAAGAGATTTCATATAGATATTTTTCTTCACTACTGATACTGTCAAAAAATATTTGAAGTTGTTCTGAAAACTTGAAAATATGTAAAACTTTAATACATTTAAGTTTTTTCAAATTTAAGTGCATTGGTGGCAATGTGTTTCTAATTTTGTTGTATAGAAGTAACATTTGTAGATCAACAAATAGTATTACTCCCAAGAGTCCAGACATGTGACGTGTTTAAGAGAAACAGCATAAGTAATTGAGTTCTTGGTACTTATGACATTCAGAATGCATTATCTCTTTTATAAAGAAGTAAACAGAATAAATGGTGATGAATGAAGACTTGACTTGGGGAAAACACACAATACAGTGTAGAGTATGTGTCATAGAACTGGGGACCTGAAACCTGTATAATTATGTTAATTAGTGTCAACCTAATAAATTTAATTTTAAAAAAGGAGTAAATAGAACTAAGTATCTTGAGCATGGGTTATCACAAAGCTCTAATTCCAAAAACAGGTTTCTATTGCAATCAAATCATATGTAAATTAAAAATGAAACAGTATAATTTTAATTGATTTGTATGAGAATACACAAGATAAAAAGTTGTCATTATCAGCTAAATGAAACTAGTAATCAGAACATTCTGAGGCCTTTAAATGCGAGCTCAACAGCCATGCTCACTTTTATAAGATGATGAATCATCAGGGAAAGGTTAATTATGATCAACACATCTGTTTATTAAGCCTTATTGAGGTAGAAAATTTTGCAATATATTTAAGCAAATAAATACTCATACATACATTTATGTGAATATATATAAAAAGGGTAAGGAAAAAAATCACTAAAAAGTATTTTAATAACATGATAAAAGTTGATTAGATTTTTATTTTACGAAATCTACATTTCACCAATTTGCACCACTTGAAATACCAAGACCATATATTATACTTGCCTTATTTTCAATACCAAAATCATTCTTTCATAATGTTATGGTTCCACATAACTGGGGTTAACATGTGAATACCTTTTGAATTGCTTATGTTAATGTAAATCTGGTTCTTATTTAAATATAGCAGTTTAGAGGAGCAAGACGGCGATGGAGTAGGCGGACGTACCAACTTCCAACTTCCTGAACCAAAGTGGATTATAACTCAATTGTAAGAACCGTCATCTGGATAAACCAACTTTGAACTAAACTAATTGGACTCTTCAACCAAGGGACACAGAAGAAGCCACATTGAGACTGGTAGAAATAGCGAAAACACAAAGAGGGCTGCCCAGATCCCCAGAGCAAACGGCAGCCCGGAGAGACCTGCGTGGTGGGAGGAGAGTTTGGTGGAGAGGGAGGGACCTGGGTCCCAGGAACCAAGCCCCAGCCGGCAGTCCCAGAGCCTAGAAGAGGCATTTAGACAGTTTTGAGCTGTGAAACAAGTGAGGGAGCTCCCAGGCCTACAGTGTGGAGTATTAGGTCCCTTCCTACTCTGCTGAGGGTTGCTGAAGGGTTTGGTGGAGGCAGGACGCTGAAACCCGGTTCTGTCTCGTGGGCAGAGGCCAAGCCGGTGTGAGCTTGGTCTAATCAAGCAGGGGCGGAGAAGACGTGCGAAAGCGGTCGGGAAGTTGCTGACCGCCTGTAATCCCACCATGGGGACAAAGCGGGAGGCCAGGAACGGGCAGAAATCTGCTCTGCGACCCTGCGCAAGCTGGCCCTGACAGCGGGGACTGGGCTAGGACCAGGGACGGGCAGCGGGCTCGCGGCTGAGCTCACGCTACCAGCCCCGCCTGGCCGGAGAAACTGCGGTGTGCCATTCTACGTGCACGAGCGGGCTCCGAACGCGGGGGCGGAGTAAAGTCCAGAATGAGCGGAAGTTTGCAGCTGAGCGGAAGCCAGCAAACACGCCCGGCCCAATAAACCTTGGTTTGTGACCATGCGCAGAAGGGCCCTGGCCTCGAAGACGGGGCTAAAGCTCTGGACGGGCAAAGGCTCACAGCTGGAGCACGTCAAAAGCCCCGCCCACCCCACAAAACTGTGGCAAGCAGGCTCTGACTGCAGGTTCTGGGCGTAAGTCCAGAAACAAGCTGGGTCCACAGCTGAGCAAAGGTGCTCACCTCTACACTTGGTGCTGAGGCCTGTGGCTTGAGTGACTGCCCCTCCCGCGGAGGAGAGGCAGAAATCACAGCAAAAGCCACAGTGGGCCGGTGCTGGCAACGCCCATACCCAACCACCCTAGGCAGCGGCAGAGGGGTTGGGGGGCCTGCAGGCAGAACACACCTAGAGAACACAAAGGCAACACCTACTGGACTCCAGTGCCCATAACTTGCTTATACACAGACAAAATGGGCAGGCAGAGGAATGCAAACCAAATGAATCAAGAGAAATCCCCAGAGAAGGACCTGAATGAACCAGATATAACCAAATTACCAGAACATTCTCATCATAGGGGTGCCTGAAGAAGAGGAGAGAGGACAGAAAATGGAAACATTGTTCAATCAAATCATAGCAGAAAACTTCCCTAAATTAAGGCTGGGAAACACTCGCACGTTCAAGAAGCACACAGAACTCCATTAAAGAGAAACCCAAAAAGATCTACACCAAGACACATCATAGTTAAAATACCAAAGCTAATGGATAAAGAAAAAATTTATAAAGCTGATAGGGAAAAAAAGGCTATCACCTACAAAGGAGCCCCCATAAGGATGACATCGGACTTCTCAACAGAAACACTTGAGGCCAGAAGGGAATGGCAAGATATAATCAAAGTAATGCAAATCAAGAACCTACAACCAAGACTAGTCTATCCAGCAAGGCTAACGTTTAAAATTGAAGGAGAAATAAAGAGTTTCCCAGACAAAGAAAGCCTGAAGAAATTTATAAAAACCAAACCAATTGTGCAAGAGATACTAAGTGGCCTGTTGTGAACAGTTTAAAGGGAGGAAAGAATAGAGCAAAAGAAGAATACAGCTTAAAAGAATAAAATGGCAATAAACAACTACATATCAATAATAACCTTAAATGTAAATGGATTAAATGTTTTAATCAAAAGACATAGGGTAGCGGCATGGATAAAAAAACAGGACCCATACATATGCTGTCTATAAGAGACACACCTTAAAACAAAAGATGCACATAGACTGAAGGTAAAAGGATGGAAAAAAATATTTCATGCAAATGAAAATGAAAAAAAAGCAGGGGTAGCAATACTTATATCTGACAAAATGGACTTTAAAACAAAGGCTGTAGTAAGAGATAAAGAAGGACACTACATAATAATAAAGGGAACAATTCAATAGGAAGATATAACTATTATAAATATCTATGCACCAAATATAGAAGCCCCGACATACATAAAGCAGACTTTGATGGATATAAAGGGCGAGAGTAACAGCAATACTATCAGAGTAGGGGATTTCAATACCCCTCTAACAACACTGGATAGATCCTCAAGAAAGGAAATTAATAAAGAAACAGCAGACTTAAAGGAGACACTAGATCAACTTGATTTAATAGATATCTTCAGAACTTTTCACCCTAAAGCAGTAGAATATACATTCTTCTCAAGCGCTCATGGTACGTTTTCTAGGATAAACCACATGTTAGGACACAAATATGGTCTCAATAAATTTAAGAGGATTGAAATCATATCAAGCATTTTTTTCTGATCACAATGCCATGAAACTAGAAATTAACCACAAAAGAAAAAATGAAAAATACTCAAACACTTGGAAACTAAATAGAATGTTATTAAATAATGAATGGATTAACAATGAGATCAAAGAAGAAATAAAAATGTTTCTAGAAACAAATGATAATGAACATACATCAACTCAAAATTTATGGGACACAGCAAAAGCAGTTCTGAGAGGGAAGTTTATTGCACTACAGGCATATCATAAGAAACTAAAAAAAGCTCAAATAAGCAACCTAACCCTGCATCTAAAAGAACTAGAAAAACAACAACAAATAAAACCCAAGACAAGTAGAAGGAAGGAAATAATAAACATCAGAGCAGAAATAAATGACATAGAGGCTAAGGAAACAATATAGAGGATCAATGAAACCAGAAGCTGGTTCTTTGAAAAGGTAAAAAAGATTGATGAACCTTTAACTAGACTCACCAAGAAAAAAAGAGAAAGGATTCAAATAAATAAAATTAGAAAGGATAGTGGAGAAATAACAACTGACACAACAGAAATACAAAGCATTGTAAGAAAATACTATGAAGAACTATATGCCAAAAAATTAGACAATCTTGGTGAAATGGACAAATTTCTTGAATCGTACAACCTTCCTAAAATTAATCTGGAAGAATCAGAACACCTAAAAAGACCAATTACAACAAATGAGATTGAAACAGTTATCAAAAAACTGCCCAAAAAAGAAAAGTCCTGGGCCTGATGGCTTCACAAGTGAATTCTATCAAAAATTCAAAGAAGAACTAACTCCTATCCTCCTCAAGCTATTTCAAAAAATTCAAAAGGAAGGAAGACTTCCAAACTTTTTTTATGAGGCAAGTATAATTCTGATCCCAAAACTGGGCAAAGACAACACAAAGAAAGAAAATTATAGGCCTATATCCCTCATGAATTTAGATGCTAAAATTCTCAACAAAATATTAGCCAACCAGATCCAGCAATATATGAAAAAAATCATACACCATGATCAAGTGGGATTTATTCTGGAGAGGCAAAGCTGGTTCAATATCTGCAAATCAATCAATGTGATTCATCACATAAACAAAAGGAAGGACAAAAATCACATGATAATTTCAATAGATGCAGAAAAGGCATTTGATAAAATCCAGCACCCATTCATGCTCAAAACTCTCAGTAAAGTGGGAATACAAGGAACATTTCTTAACATGATAAAGGCCATCTACAAAAACCCATAGCAAACATCATACTAAATGGACAAAAATTAAAAGCAATCCCCTTAAGATCAGGTACCAGGCAGGGATGCCCCCTTTCACCACTTTTATTCAACATAGTTCTGGAAGTCCTAGCTACAGCAATCAGACAAGAAGAAGAAATAAAAGGCATACAAATTGGAAAAGAAGAAGTAAAACTGTCACTATTTGCATATGATATGATATTGTATATTGAAAACCCTAAAGTCTCAGTCAAAAAACTACTGGACCTTATAAATGAATTCAGCAAAGTGGCAGGATATAAAATTAATACTCAGAAATCAGAGGCATTTCTATATACTGACAATGAACTGTCAGCAAAGAAATTAAGGAAACAATCCCCTTCACTATTGCAGCCAAAAAATAAAGTACCTAGGAGTAAATTTAAACAAGGAGGTTAAGGACTTGTACTCGGAAAATTATAGAACATTGATAAAAGAACTCAAGAAAGATACAAACAAGTGGAAGCATATACCGTGCTCATGGCTAGGAAGAATAAACATCATTCAAATGTCTATATTACCCAAAGCAATTTATAAATTCAATGAAATACCAATTAAAATACCAATGACATACTTCACAGATATAGAACACCTATTCAAAAAATTTATTTATAATTAAAATGTCTATATTACCGCCTGACCAGTTGGTGGCGCAGTGGATAGAGCGTCAGACTGGGATGCGGAAGACCCAGGTTCGAGACCCTGAGGTCACCGGCTTGAGTGTGGGCCCATTTGGCTTGATCAAAAGCTTGTCAGCTTGGACCCAAGGTCGGTGGCTCCAGGAAGGGATTGCTCGGTCTGCTGAAGGCCCGCGGTCAAGGTACATGTGAGACAGCAATCAATGAACAACTATGGTGTTGCAACAGCAACAAAAAACTAATGATTGATGCTTCTCACTTCTCTCCGTTCCTGTCTGTCTGTTTCTATCTATCCCTCTCCCTGCTCTGGGGGGAAAAAATGTCTATATTCCCCAAAGTAATTTATAAATTCAATGCAATACCAATTAAAATATCAATGACATACTTCAAAGATATAGAAGACCTATTCAAAAATTTTATTTGGAACCAAAAAGAACATGAATATCCTCAGCAATCTTGAAAAGAAAGAATAAATCAGGTGGTATCACTCTTCCTGATATCAAGTTATACTACAAGGCCTTTGAACTTAAGACAGGCTGGTACTGGCATAAAAACAGGCACATAGATCAATGGAACAGAACAGAGAACCCAGAAATAAACCCACACCTTTATGGACAACTGATATTTGACAAAGGAGGTAAGAACATACAATGGAGTAAAGACGGCCTCTTTAACAAATGGTGTTGGGAAAACTGGACAGCTACTTGCAAAAAAATGAAACTAGACCATCAACTTACACCATTCACAAAAACAAACTCAAAATGGATAAAAGACTTAAATGTAATTGTGAAACCATAAGCATCTTAGAAGAAAACATAGGCAGTAAGCTCTCCGACATCTCTCACAGCAATATATTTGCCGATTTATCTTCATGGGCAAGTGAAATAAAAGACAGGATAAACAAATGAGACTATATCAAACTAGAAGCTTTTGTACAGCTAAAGACAATAAGAACAGAATAAAAAGACAAACTACACAATGGGAGAACATATTCGGCAATACGTTTGATAAGAAAGATAAACAAAATTTATAAAGAACTTGTATAACTCAACACCAGGAAGACAAACAATCCAATCAAAACATGGGCACAAGAAATGAATAGACACTTTTTTAAAGAGTATATACAGATGGCCAATAGGCATATAAAACAATGCTCAATATCACTAATCACTAGAGAAATGTAAATGAATACCACAATGAGATATCACCGCACACTAGTCAGAATGGCGCTCATCAGTAAAACAACACAGAACAAGTGGTGGCGAGGATGTGGAGAAAAGGGTACCCTCCTGCACTGCTGGTGGAATGCAGACTGGTGCATTTGAAATTGAAAACAGTATGGAGATTCCTCAAAAAATTAAAAATCGAACTGCCTTTTGACCCAGCTATCCCACTTTTAGAAATATACCCTAAGAACACCATAGCACTGTTCGAAAAGGAGAAATACATGCCCATGTTTATGGCAGCATTGTTCACAATAGTGAAGATCTGGAAACAGCCCAAGTGTCCGTCAGAGGATGAGTGGATTAAAAAGCGTTGGTACATATATACTATGGAATACTACTCAGCCATAAGAAATGATGAAAACGGGTTATTTACAACATGGATGGACCTTGATAAAATTATACTGAGTGAAATAAGTAAATCAGAAAAAACTAAGAACTATATGATTTCATACATAGATGGGACATAAAAATGAGACGCAGAGACATGGACAAGAGTGTGCTGGTTATGGGAGGGGGAGAAGGGGGGAAGGGGGAAGAAAAGGTGGGGCGAGGGGGAGGGGAAGGACACAAAGAAAACCAGATAGAAGGTGGCGGAAGACAATTTGACTTTGGGTGATGGGTATGCAACATAATCAAATGTCAAAATAACCTGGAGATGTTTTCTCTGAACATATGTACCCTGATTTATCAATGTCACCCCATTAAAATTAATAAAAACAATTCATATTAAAAAAAGATGTGGGGAAAGCAAAATTCTTATGTACTGTTATTGTGAATGCAGACTGGTACAGTCAGTGTGGAAAACAGTATGGAGTTTCCTCATATAAATTAAAAATAGAATTATACTGAATGAAATAAGTAAATCAGAAAAAGCCTAGAACTGTATGATTGTACACATAAGTGGGATATAAAACTGAGACTCATGGACATAGATAAAATTGAAGTGGTTACCAGGGGGAGGGGACAAAAGGAGAAACGGGGAGAAAGGAGTAAAGAGGGACAAATATAAGGTGATGGAAAATGATTTGACTTTGGATAATAGGCATACAAAATAGTCAACAATTCAAATGCTATAGAAATGTTTACCTGAAACTTATGTGCTCTTATTGATCAGTTCACCTTGTTAAATTTAATTTTTAAATAAAATTTTAAGAAAATGGAAATGACTTATGACCCAGAGATTGCACTTCTGAAAATATATTCAACAAAACTTTAAATACTAATTCAGAATAATATATTCATCCCTATGTTAATTGCAGCATTATTTATAATAGCCAAGATTTGGAAATAACCCAAGTACCCATCAGTGGATGAGTGGATAAAAAAGCTGTGGTACATTTACACAATGGACTATTACTTGGCTATAAAAAAGAAGAAAACCTTACCTTTTGTGACAGCATGAATGGATCTGCAGACTATTATGCTAAGTGAAATTAGCCAGTCAGATAAAGAAAAATGCCATATAATCTCACTTATATGTGGCATCTAATGAACAAAATAAACTGATGAACAACACTGATACAGAGGCATAGGTATATAGAAAAGATTGAAAGTTGTCAGAGGGGAGGGGGATGGGGCCAGATCAAAGAAAGTTAAGGGATTAAGCATATATACATGTGTGTGTAAACTCACACACACATGCACACACACACACACACACAGCCCTGGTCGGTTTGCTCAGTGATAGAGCCATGTGTGAGAATGTCTCAGGTTCCATTCCTGGTCAGGGCACACAGGAGAAGCGACCATCTGCTTCTTCACCCCTCTCCCTTTGCCTTCTTTTCTTTCTCTCTTTCTCTCTCTCTCTCTCTCTTCACCTCCTGCAGCTATGGCTCAATTGGGTCAATCACATCAGCCCCAGTTCTGAGAATGGCTCTGTGGGGTCTCAGCCCAGCCTCAAGTACTAAGGTGCTAAAAATAGCTACTTGCGATCATGGCCCTAGATGGGCAGAGCATCAGCCCCAGATGGGGGTTGCCAGGTGAATCCCAGTCATGGAGCATGTGGGAGTTTGGCTCTCTGTCTCCCCTCCTCTCACTTGGAAAAGAACAAGAAGAACACACACACACACACACACACACATCACAGACAAGAGTGTGGTTGTAGCCAGAAGGAAAGCGGAGTAGGGTGTGGTTGGAGAAGTAGGTAAAGGAAGAATAAATGGAAAGGGTCAGAGACTTTGCTTTGGACAATGAATGCACAATGCAGTGTGCGGATGAGGTTTTATTTAGTTCCACAAAAAAAACCCAAACTAAAAATCCACCAGAAAAAAAAAATACAAAAAAAGAATCTTCCTGCTTAAAATTTTAGCAAAACTCTATGTAAGTAAGTAAAATTTTCATCCTTTAACATAATTACTATAGTTTTTATTTGTGGTTTGCAAACAACAGTGTCAAATACATGATCATTTTAAAAATGTTATTTGGTAGCCTTATATCCAGTGATAATACTGTTATACTCACCTTTTCTTTAAGGATAAACTTATTTACAAACATTTTGTCCTTTTGCTCTGCAGGATATCCGGAAAAAACCTTCAGGTAAGAGATTACAGCAAACCAAGTTTTTGAAAGATGAATTGCAGTCAAAAATAATTTTTACCATAAGGCGGGTATGACTTCAGAAATAGGTGTTTTCATGAATAAGCTAAATAGTACACTAACTAACACCCCCAAACCATGACCCAAAAAACCTTGCTGAGTACTACGCATGCCTGATGCTGCAGGATTCCCAAACCAAAGCTGATTGGTATGCTTCAAACCTCTAATTATTTAGAGAAAGTGAATGATTAAAAGGCTTTAGGCGATAAAGAGGTGGCAGGGGATATTATGTTAAGAAGAAATATGGAGTTTTTAGCGGTAAATTTTAAAACAGTAGAAGCTGACTTGAAAAAAAAAAAGCTGACTTGTACGTGCCATTTTTTTCTCAGTTGAGAATCTCTATTAAATATTCTTTAAAGCATTAATTTATATTCCTATTGATTCTGGGGGCACTTTAAATACTTAAGTACAGTGAGTTATCAAAAACATACTAAGTAATATTTAGTATAATATTAAAATTCAATGTCTAATTATTTCTAAATTGCCTTAATAACAACAAATCTATTTTTGATGCAAACTACTCTCATGTACACAGAGAGCCACACTTCAGCTGTGTGTCTTAGGACTACTCCAGACCACTCAGATGCACTGAGCAAATCAGTTTTCTGAGCCTTAAGTTTCTCATTTGTACATAAGAGGCCAATTCTATGTGATTGATAAATATATAAATAAGCTTCAAACTTTGATAATTACTTTATAGTCATAAGATTTTGTAAAACTACTCCACAAAATATTGTTTATTTGAACTATATCACACTAGTTTCTATTACAACTTAGTATTAAAAATTAATGATGCTTTAAAAAAGCTGATTTATGGACTATGTTAGAGAACATATGTTACTCTATCAATTTAGTGAAATTTTAATAAAAAATATTGGATAAGGTTTCTTAAATTATTTGAACTGTCAGCCTATATTCACAATAAACAGTAAAAGACCAAAATAAAATGCAAGACAGTTTTGAATAAATATTATTTCTTAGTAATAATTCTAATGCTTTACATGAATAACCTTTAATTTTTCAAGGAACACTGTGATGTAGAATCCCTTATTACCTTTATTTTGCAGATGTAGAAACAGACACAGAGAACTGAAATCACTTGCCAATATTATATTGCTAAAAGGGGATAGAATTAAGATTTGAATCTTACTATGCTAGCTCTAAATACTACATTATAAAACAGTAAATTATACTGCCCTCACAGAAAAGTAGAACAGAAAATCTTGACATAATAAATAATAAAATAGATTGGAATTAACATAAGTTTGGCAGAGGGATGAACCAATAGAGTAATGAAACTGAATCAGATCTACACAAATATGTTAATTCAGAATATTCCAGAGAAGTGGTTATATAACATCATTAGAAAGATGATTGATATTTGAGACATGGTAAACGGAGTGACTGTCCAAATGAAGAAAAAAACTATATAAAAGAGTTTACCTTATGTTATGCAAAAATGTAATCTAGATGGAATAAACATGTGATTTTTAAAACTAGCTAAATGACCTCAGGGTAAAAAGAATTTTTGAGAGTAATACACATGTACACACACACACACAAACAACAAAGAAGATGCATGATTCATTTCACTACATTGAAATTTAGAATTTCTATAGGACAAAAAGGATACTTAAAATATAACCTATACACCTCAAATTATATTTGTATATCCTATACATAATCAAGACAGTTTCTGAATGCACTAAACGATTCTAAAAATAATAATAAAAAATAAATTAAATGAACCAAGGACCCGAGCAGGCAAATCCCGAATGAAAAATCTAAATTGTCAGTAAACATATTTTATAAGCTCAGTATCACTAGAAATTAAGGAATCATTTATTAAAGTAATGAAATACAATTTCACATCTATAAATGACAGAAATAAAAATATAGAATATATAAGTTTATATAAGGTACTATCTAAGAGGCATAAACTTGAAGAAGCACAACCATACTTGCATTACTAATAGGCATATAAACAAGAAAAAACACTGTGGAGTACAATCTAGCAGCATTCAATAGAGTTAGACATACACTAAGAATCAGCAATTACACTGGGGAACAAAATTTCTGTTGCATCCACAAAAATACTTGTTCTTACCTAATTCCAGTGTGCTGATCTCAAATCTGACATTAGTTTTTCTCTGTGGAACTAGTTTCTTTGCAATTCAAAATTTTAGGTTTTCGTCTTATTGTAAAATTTTAACATTTAGTTTAATATAATGAAGTAGAATGTCTTGTTGGGCATCATCTTTGTAAAGATGTGATAATTTATACAATGCAGTAAATACACTAATACACTAAAAGATATGATTGTGTCAGAATGTGTCTACAATATCGAAATAGAACATATTAAAACACTTATTTTAATCATAAAATTTGTGCAAAACTTATTTAAATTCTATTCAGATAAAAATCTTGCACCTGTGTTCTTGTTGAGGACAATCTCATTTGATTTTCCAGCAGTAGTCTGCCATCACATTTCTGTCCCATCGCCCCTGATAACGCTCTTCCATCATCTTTAGATCTTGATGAAAGCGTTCTCCCTACTCATCACTAACAGCTCCAAGATTTTCAGGAAACGTATCAAGGTGACTGTTCAGGAAGTGTATCTTAATGCTCATGTTACACCCAATGTCATGGAAAGCCAACAGCATTCTTTGAACAAGAATTTCATAGTTTTCTGTTTTTTTGTTGTCAAGGAAGTTCTTTGTAACTGCCACAAAAGACTGCCACACTGCTTTCTCCTCCTTATTCATCTCCCTGGAAAATTCATCGTCATGTGTGAGGGTTTGAATTTGAGGTCCATCAAATACACCTGCTTTTATCTTCTCAAAAGACATGGCAGGAAAAGCAGAAATAATATTTTGAAAGCATTCACTTTCCTTTCTTTTTATTAATTTTAATGGGGTGACATTAATAAATCAGGCTACATATGTTCAAAGAAAAAATCTCCAGGTTATCTTGTCATTCAATTATGTTGCATACCCATCACCCAAAGTCAAATTGTCCTCTGTCACCTTCTATCTGGTTTTCTTTGTGCCTCTCCCCTCCCCACCCTCCCTCTCCTCCGTCCTCTCACCCCGTAACCACCACACTCTTGTCCATGTCTCATATTCTTGTTTCTATGTTCCACCTATGTATGAAATCATGCAGTTCTCAGTTTTTTTCTGTTTTACTTATTTCACTTCGTATAATGTTATCAAGGTCCATCCATTTTATTTTAAATGATCCAATGTCATCATTTCTTATGGCTGAGTAGTATTCCATAGTATATATGTACCAAAGCTTTTTAATCCACTCATCCTCTGACGGACACTTGGGCTGTTTCCAGATCTTCGCTATTGTGAACAATGCTGCCACAAACATGGGGGCACATTTCTTTTTTTCAAACAGTGCTATGGTGTTCTTAGGGGAAAGCATTCACTTTCTCTATTCAAAGAGCCTCATTAAGCCAAGTTTGATGTGAAATAGTGGAAAAATGATTCTATCTTGATTAACAACAGGTTCATTCACAATATTTTGCATCCTTACTTCCAGAGCTTCACATTTCGGTCACTCTTTCTGTATCCAGTGTTTCTCTGGAGCTTGGCTGTCCCACAAACACAGAAAGCAAGGATACTTTGTGAAACCTCTCTGTTGTCCTAGCAGGAAATTTACTATTTTAAGATCCACACAAATGATTCAGTTATGCTCCTCATACTTCAGTGAGTCGAGGACAATTTTTATGTTATTATAATCTTCTTACAGATGACTTGAATAACCAACTGGAACCACAGCATAAACATTACCACTGTGTAGGAGAACACATTTCAGACTCCGTATTGAGCTGTCAAGAAATAGCCGCCACCCTCTTGGCCAAGACAAAAGAAAGAAATAGCCGCCATTCTGTTGGACTGTAAGTGGTAACACCTAGCAGGCTGAGAAGACTACTGATATCATGATAGTAAACAAAGTGTTTGTCTTCGGAAAAAAAGTGCACAAAAATTTGTTCACGCTTCCTGAAATGGGATACTTTACCTGACCTGTGAAGTCCATTCTTTTCTTGAAGGCTGGAGGCTAATAGCTCAGCTGCTTTCTTTAATAGGCCCAAATCTTTTATTAAGTCATTCAATTTGGGTTGGCTAAACTGCTGAGGGGTTAATGACTTCTTGTCATCAGAAGAAGACCCTTCGGATTCAACAACCATTTTCTCGTGCATCTTATCAAAATACACTTGATCACCATGTTCACTTTTTTCATCCTTAGAAGAATTCAAACCATTGAAAACTGGAACCAGGAGTATCTCAGAGTGTGGGATAGGTCGTATTGCTGAAGAAATATTAGGATATGCGATCATATGCCATTTTTTCTTGCCTATGCCCTTTGTATGGATCAGACTGAAATAATAGTCACTGCTGTGGTCCTTAAGTTCATGCCAAACCATAGGAATACCAGAAAGTAATCCTTTGTGTTTTCCTTTTGTCCAGTCACGAAGCAATTCCTCACAATTATTACACAAAATATGAGGAGCCCAATTCTTGTCATGATCTCCAAGGGGAACTTGAAAATAGCCAATCTATGCACATGTCACAAATGATGAAATATTGCGCCTTTGATGTTGAAGTGTGTAACAGCCACATATATAACAGAAGGTGTCAAGACTATTCTTACATTTACGCCTACTCGAAGAAGCCATGGTTCAATCTTAAAACAAAATATGAGGGTGCTTTTATCAGATAATAATTTTTTACATTTACAAACAACAACATTTATGTAAAAGTGATGTTTGTAAAACATTAATTGCCTTATGGTTATGTTCAATCCAAGAGTCATTGCTCTTTAAGTCCAATTTAAAGATGAATGCATGCCATTAACTGTAACAAAAAGAAATTAAAATTCCATAAAAACTAGAGCATGCACCAAAAAATGGATTTCAGATTTGGAATTTGTGATGCAGAAATATATAGAAAGTTCTAAAACCTCATGCAACAAAAAAATGAAAAACAAATTGTTCCCCAGTGTTATTTGTGCATGACTTTCTACTGAAGAATTATTTTAATATTGAAAGATTAAGCAATCTGAATTATGAGTAATAAAAAAGGAATTAATCATTAAATATTATATATTTTCATATCCAGGGAATTGTACAAAATATAGTTACTAAAATATACTATACCTATATATATATTAACCCAAATAAACTTTGAAATATTAACAGAATGAGTAAAAGAAAAGTTTTGAAAAATAATATTCTATTTACATAAATATGACATTTTCATAAACATAAAAAATGTAATACTGTTTATTGATATGTTATTATGATTATAGCTATGAATTTGATTATACTTGATAAAAAGAGGATCTTCAATTATATACGAATAATTTAATTCTTTTATAATAATGTACTTTGTTTTTCAGAAAGTTATGTTGCATTAACAACCAAACCATGTGTCAAATGTAAGTAGTGGATACACTGTGCTTACTATGGTAGACATTTGCTTTATCTTTTTAATATTTCATAATTTAAATACCAAAATTGAGCTAAATGAAAGCAATATAAATTTATTGTTTGTATTAGCTTTCCTCTGGTCCTTTATTTTTTTAATTAATTGTGTTTACATAGATTCTAGGGTCACGCCGAATGCATCTCCCCTCCCCCATAATTCACTCAACATCTTCCTTGCCCTCCCCTCTTCCCTTCAGGTTTATCCCATCCTATCATCCCCTTTTCCTCTGTCACCTTTTCCTCTGGTCCCTTTAATCCCTCTTCTGTCTCAATTCCGTTCCTCAGTTCTCATTGTTCCTTGGAGTTCTCAAATGAGTGAGGCATATAATATTTTTCTTTTGCTGCCTGGCTTACTTCACTCAACATAATAGTTTCCAGGTCCCTCCATATTGTTGCAAAAGGTAATATTTTCTTTCTTTTCATAGCCCCATAGTATTCCGTTGTATATATGTACCACTTCTTTTTAATCCACTCATCCACTGATGGACACTTGGGCTGTTTCCAGATCTTCGCAATTGTGAAAAATGCTGCAACAAAAATGCGGGTGTATCTCTTTTTTTCAGTCAGTGATACGGTGTTCTTGGGATATATTCCTATAAGTGGGATGGCTGGGTCAAAGGGCAGTATCATTTCTAATTTTTTGAAGAATCTTCATACTGTTTTCCACAGTGGCTGCACCAGTCTGCATTCTCACCAGCAGTGCAGGAGGGTTTTCTTTTCTCCACATCCTCGCCAGCACCTATCGTGTGTTTTCTTAATGAGCACCATTCTGAGTGATGTAAGGTGGTATCTCATTGTGGATTTAATTTGCATTTTTATAACAATTAGTGATGTTGAACATTTTTTCATCTGTCTATTGGCCATCTGTATGTCATCTTTGGAGAAGTGTCTATTCATTTCTTGTGCCCATTATTTTAAATTAATTTTAATGGGGTGACACCAATAAATCAGAGTACATATGTACAATGAAACATCTCCAGGTTATCTTATCATTCAATTATGTTGCATACCCATTACCCAAAGTCAAATTGTCCTCTGTCACCTTCTATCTGGTTTTCCCTGTGCCCCTCCCATCCTCCCTATCCTACCCTCTTCTCCCTCCCCCCACCCTTTAACCACCACTCTCTTGTCCATGTCTCATAGTTTCACTTTTATGTCCCACCTGTGTATGAAATCATGCTGTTCTCAGTCTTTTTCTGATATACTTATTTCACTCCGTATAATGTTATCAAGGTCCATCCATTTTGCTGTAAATGATCCGATGTCATAATGGATAAAAGACTTAAACATAAGCTGTGAAACTATAAGCATCTTAGAAGAAAACATAGGCAGCAAGATCTCTGACATCTGTAGTAGCAATATATTTGCCAATTTATCTCCACAGACAAATGAAATAAAAGGCAAGATAAACAAATGGGACTATATCAAACTAAAAAGTTTTTGCACAGCTAAAGAATATAAGAACAGAATAAAAAGACAAACCACACAATGGGAGAACATATTCGACAGCACATCTGATAAGGGGTTAATAACCAAAATTTATAAAGAACTTATAAAATTCAACACCAGGAAGACAAAAATACAATCAAAAAATGGGCAAAAGAAATGAATAGAAATTTCTCCAAGGAGGACTTGTGCCCATTTTTTGATAAAGTAGTTTTGGTTGTAGGCTCCTGTTCTGCATTACTTTGAATATTTCTTGCCATTCCCTTCTGGTCACAAGTGTTTTCGTTGAGAAGTTAGATGCCATCCTTATGGGGGCTCCTTTTTAGGCGATAGCCCTTTTTGCTCTAGCAGCATTTAATATTTTCTCTTTATCGCTTAGCTTTGGTAATTTAATTATGATATGTCTTGGTGTAGGTTTCTTTGGGTTTCTCTTTAATGGAATTCTCTGTGCTTCTTGAACTTGTGAGAGCCTTCACTGCATCTATTTAGGGAAGTTTTCAGCTATGATTTAATTGAATAAAGTTTCTATCCCTTGTTCTTTCTCTTCTTCTTCAGGAACCCCTATGATGTAGATGTTATTTCTCTTCATATTGTCACAGAGCTCTCTTAGAGTTTCCTCATATTTTTTGAGTTTCTTTTCTTTGTTCTGCTCTGCTTCCATGCCTTTGTTCATCTTGTCCTCTAACTCGCTGATTTTTCCTCAGCTTCATCCATTCAGCTTTTAATTCCTTCCATTGTGTTCTTCATTTCTGATATTCTCTTTGTCCTCTCTGACTGATTCTTTTTTAACATTTCAATGTTTTTTTTATACTTGCTATCTCTTTATTTAGGTGTTCACAGTGACCAACCATTGTTGTTCTCATATCCCTAAGCATCCTAACAATCATTATTTTAAACTTTGCATCCAGTAGTTTGGTTATTTTCATATCACTCAGTTCATTTTCTGGAGGTTTCTCTTGTGGTTTTATTTGGATTGCACTTCTCTGTCTTCTCATTATGTCCGTGTGTTTGGGTGTGTTGTTTGTAGAGCTGGTTGAATTTAGGCTTGGTGTTGTCTGCCTCCGATTTTCAGTTGTGTTATTTCCAGGTCTTCTTGGGTAGGCATCAGCTGTAGTTTGTAATCCACTGTCAGATTTGGCTTTTCTAGTAGAACCACTTTGAAGTCTTGATTTGTTTTTTTTTTCTTCTCAGTTTTCTTAACTCGGTGATAGTCTTGTTTACTGTCTCAGCAGGGGGTTTATTTGAAATTGTATCCAGGAGTGCAGTGAGTGTAATCTGAGACTTCAAAGGCCTGATCTGCCAATTACTTTCTCCAGGGCGGGGTACTTTCTCAGCTTCAGTTGGGGGAGGTGTATCTCAGATCTCCATGGAAATCTGAGTTCCTACCCCTCCTCCCCACTTCTTGTTTTCAGCTATGTCTTGTTTCACTGATTGGAGCTGGAGAGATATCTTGAGATGGGTGACCTGGAACCACTTTAGTCTTGTGTTATGTGGAAGGATCAACCCCTTCCCCAGCTATGGTTGCCTCCAGCACTAGATGAGTCAGCTTCTCAGGTCATCCCATGCATTCCTCCTCCTATTACTGTCTCTCTCTCTCTCTCTCTCTCTTCCCCCCCCTTTCCTCTTGGAAGATAAGCCAGCTCTTTTAACACACTTCATTCACAGGTCCCCAGGCAAGTGGCTGTGAGCAATATTTTCTACTCTTTTCCTTGGAATGAGAGCCCACTGGGCTCTCAGCCTCACCCCCCTATGTTTCTGTAAGCAGGAGAGACTCACAGCTCATTAGCACTTCCTACCAGGCTCGGTGTGACTTCTTTGCTCCTTGGTTTTTGAGATCTGTTCTTGTAGTCCATAGTTGGTTTTTCATGCTGATTGTTCCTAAATTACTTTCTAATCAGTTGGCTGGTGTGAGCTGGGATTCTGTGCATCTGCCTATTCCACTGCCATCTTTAGGTCTCCTATGATCATTTAAAAGACTGAAAATAAGCTTTCTTTTCTTTTCTTTTCTTTTTTAATGGGAGAGAGAGATAGGGACAGACAGGCAAGAAAGGAGAGAGAGAGATTAAAAGTATCAGTTCTTCTTTGCAGCACTTTAGTTGTTCATTTATTGCTTTCTCATATGTGTCTTGACTGGGGTGGGGGGCTGCGGCAAAGCCTGTGACTCTTTGCTCAAGCCAGCAACTATGGGGTCATATCTATGATCCCACTCTCAAGCCAGTGACCCTGTAGTCAAGCTGTTGAACTTACGCTCAAGCCAGGTGAGCTCACACTCAGGCCAAAGACCTCAGGGTTTTGAACCTGGGTCCTCTCTGTCCCAAGCCAAAGCTCTTTCTATTCACTGTGCCACTGCCTGGTCAGGCTGAATGTAGGTTTTCTTAATATTAATTGATTTCTTTATTATTATGACCTAGACCATAAGATTTGATTATCACAAAGATATTTTGAAACCTACATATTGGAAATTGAGAGATTAAATGTATCCTCAATAGTACAGCTGTACCTCAACTTGCAATAGGTTATATTCTAATAAAACTATTGTTTGTTTGAAAGAATTTTAAGTCAAAATGCATTTAATACACCTAAGATGCCAATTTCATAGCTTAGCTTAGCCTACCTTTAAGTACTCACAACACTTAAATTAGCCTACAGCTACACAAAATCATCAAACACAAAGTCTATTTTATATATAGTGTTGAATCTTTCATATCAGTTTTTACACATATGGCTTTTATATCATCATAAAGTTTTTTAAAAATGTAACTTGAACCACTGTAACCAGAAAACCATTTGTATATCTTAAGAAATTTCTTAATTTGAAATATAATATGAAGGTACAGTAATGTACTGGTCAAGTAAATTGCAACATTTTAAAAAATATCACATATATAATAAAAAGTTGCTCCTATAGTTCTATAGAGCATGTTAATGTACATCAAAACAAGATTAAATCAAGCACAAGAGAAAATGATGCAGTCAAGGCACATGGCAAACGTAACTATGAGGCTGGTGCCAGTGTAACATGGCACAGTTTTATAGCAAATATTTTATGTATAAGTAGAAAGGAATATACTCTAAAATAACAAATAGTAAATACATAAGCTAGAAAGAATTTCTGATTATTATCAAGTATTATGTCGTTGTACATACAGTCTGTCATTAACCAAAACACGCACGTGCACACACATATACACAATAATTTTTCTTTTTAAAATGAAGCATCTAGGTCTAACTACTGTAGTGTGTTGAATAGTGTCCCTCCAAAATTCATTTCATCTGGGACCTCAGAATATGACCTTATTTAGAAAAGGGTCTTTACGGATGTCATTATTTCAGGTGAAGCCATACTGGTTAAGGTTTGGCCTTAAATTCTATGACTGGTGTTCTCATAAGTACAGGAGAGGACACAGAGAGAAAGAAGGCACACATGATGACACAGGAAGAGACTGGAGCAATGCAGCTGTAAACCAATGTATGTATGCCAAGCATGACCAACAGGTACCAGAAGCTAGGAGAAGGGTATGTAACAAATTCTCCTTCAGAGTCTCCTAAAGGAATCAACTCTACTGTCATTTTGATTTCGGAATTCTGGCTCCCTTAGCTGTGAAACAATACATTTCTATTGTTTTTAAGCTACCAAGTATACGGTGACCTGTTATAGAAGTCCTGGGAAATTAATGCAAATATCATTGTCCAATAAAAGGCACCACAACTCCATGGAGAAATGGTTGATTCTAGGACTGAGGTAGGGAAAACAAAAATTGAGCCTGGAGCATTATCTCCTGGTGACAGAAAGTCAGAAAGTAAACACACACACACACACACACACACACACACACACACACACACACACTAATGCAAAGACATGAGTCGGGTTCTATCAAAGAGACTCAGAAGCCAAACTGAGTGATCTCTCAATGGTAAAAGTTGGAACAACAAACAATATAATAATAATGTAAATACCACAATGCAAAAAATAAATTAACTTCGTGAGGCTATCCTAATATGAATGAGTAAATGACTGAATAAATAAGAAAAAAGAGAAAAGGGCTAAATCTTTCATACAGAAGAATTTCAATTAATCAATATAGATTGAACTGCAGCATCAGGATCCACTGATAAGTGAATTAATAGGTGAAACAGGGTCTTTGAATAGTCCTATAATTCCTTTATAAAATTTAATAAATATGATATTATTTTAATATATGATTATAAGTTCTTTGATGCCCTTCTCTCTAAGAGGTGTAGCTTCATTCCCCTTGCCTTTAGTATGGGCTGAATTAATGACTTGTTTCTAGCAAATGGAGTATGAAAAGAGAAAAAATAGTAACATTAGAATAGAGAAACTTGATAGACATAATCTTAATCAGAGATCAAGGTAAACATCACCCGTGAAAATTTGTACTGATATCATGTTTAATCATAATATAATGCAATAAAAAGAATATATAGTATCTGTGACATTCTTCCCTCAAATTTCAAACCTCCATCCATTCATGAGAAAACATCAGACATACCCAAACTAAAGGACATTTAACAAAGTATGTAACCAGTATTTTCAAAATGTACAGGTCACGAAGACAAGTAAAGACAGAAATCATCACAATTTGAAAGAGACTTAGGAGGCATGACAACTAAATGCAGTGTGGGATCTGTGATTAGATCCTGAAACAAACAAAAAGGCAGTAGAAAAACTGATGAGATCCAATCAAAGTCAAAGATTTAATTAATAATGTGTACTAATGTTAATTTCTTAGTTTTGACAAATGTATCATAGCAACATAAGATATTAATATTAAAATAAGTTGAATGACGAGTATACAAAAAACTATTTTTGTGATTCTTCTAAAAAGTAGATCTAGTTAAGTCTAGAATTACTTCAAAATTAAAACTTAAAAATGCATGGTACCAAAATTTTGATATATAATTAATTTCCGATTCTTTATAATGCTCAGTCATCACCTTAATGATATCTGGGGTTAATCAAAAGCCTAGGCAAAGGAATAATTTCTTCAAGGTCAAAAAACACATTAGCAGTAGAGGAAAATTTTTACCAAAGAGTAAAGGCTTATTTCTGAAATAGTATAGAATATTTTCTTTGATATATAAGAAGTAAAGTGACTAATAATGTGTATGTGGCAACACAATAAAAAGTCACTTCCCAGATTTTTTTGCAAGTGTTTTAGTAGCTTCCCAAAGGACTGTGGATGTCATGCTCAACCTAGGGTTCCATTAAAAATGCAACATAGTTTAATTTCAAGACTTTAAAAAATGAAGTTAAGTTTTACGTTTCTCTACCACAGGACTTAGAAGATTTATAGATAATTTCAGAGAAAATGGCCCTTAGTATCGAGTGAATAAATTCATGCTGAAATGTTTGATTAAAGTGAGAAAAGGACTAACTGCTTATTCATTCGCTAAGGTTTGCAAAAGGTTTGGAATGGTCTGTACATATTGAAAATGGATTAAAGTAGCCAACTCTTCATGGAACACTTTGAAAAATATTTAGGAACAATCAACCTCTGTACCATAATATTGCTCTATTCATCTTTTTATATTTTTATTATAGAGTTCCTCATATTCTTAATGTCTAGTTACTGAATTAAAAACTATCAAAATAAATATTTTATAATTGTTTTTTAATAAGCAAAACTTGACTCTAATCTGATTAATATACTAAATCATAGTTGGAATTCTCATAGGTTAAACTGCATACAGATAGTGAAAATAGGGGTTTTTTTGCAACTTATATTTTCTATACTTTATTTGGGAAAATAGTATCAGTCAAATGGTTAAACTAATTCTATTTTAGTGAACACAAATTAATTCTAGGCTGTGGAAAGTTTAGCTCCATACTTATTCACATAAGTATATGATCTTTTTTAACTTTGGACTCGTAAATTTTTTATAGGTGACTTGTTATTTGTAACAGAAAGTGACTGATTACAATTCAGATTATGTAATTAAATTCTCTGCTC
The DNA here is from genome assembly GCA_037038555.1 of Rhynchonycteris naso. Classification (NCBI taxonomy): domain Eukaryota; kingdom Metazoa; phylum Chordata; class Mammalia; order Chiroptera; family Emballonuridae; genus Rhynchonycteris; species Rhynchonycteris naso. Next base: position 25,069,513 of record CM073000.1, read on the forward strand.
TTCACTTTCCCTTTTCCTCTACTTCCAAATACACAGTCAAGTACTTTTAGGAGATGTCATCAAGTGGTTTCCAGAATACAGTATTCTTGTCATTAGAGTATGTAAAAATGACTGTTAAATGAAGGGGAAAAAATCTGTAAATTTTCATCCTACTTTCTCAAAAATTTATGCTGACATAAATAGTATACACATAGTGAAGTGGGCCAGCAGGGGTGCCATCCAGTGCATCTCCCTCTGTAGAAGGCAGCACTCCGCAGCTGGAGCTGATTGTAGCCATGAGGAAAGGCATTCCTAACACCTGCAGATGTTTCATTTATCAGGCAATGCCAGAAATTAGCATTTTTATTCGGAATCTCTTGATTTTTTTTAAATGCTGATTTTTGTATTTCTTGTAAACTGTGTAAGCCAAACTATAACATGTATGCAGGTTGGATTTGGACAATCATGAATTTGAGCCCACTGATAATTTATAATCACAATTTATAGTAATTTTCTGCTAATATGTAAAGAATCAAAGCTAAAGTTTCTCCCAAACCTTTTTTTGTTTTAAGTTATAAAACTAGGAAGCTTGTTAAGAGCTAATTCATGCCAGAGGGAACATTTCTGAAAATCTGGGGAACAGATGAACACTATTGTAATATTTTTTAATAACTTTTTGAGAACCCTAGAGTTCAGAGAGAAATATAAAGGTGTTAAAATCTATAGATTCTGAAGAATAGGCTGTGGACACTGTTTAGTTAAGCATGACCTTTTTACTGTACTTTTTAAATAGCCTCTCAGAATTTTTAGTATGCCAACTGTAGAATATTTTCCCTCCATTCTCATGGGTCATTTAAATCTAGATATCACTCAAAGAATGTTGCATTTCAATTTACACAAACAGAACCAACTACACGGAGAATTCAGATAAAGAAGACAAATATTTTCTCATATATCCATCAGAAAATAGAATTTTATAAATGAAACCAATAGTAGTACAAACAGATCTCACAAACTCCGGCACTAATTTCAGTTTTTTCAAATAATCAATTCTTGTTTAGTTAATCTTGAGTTGGTTAGTAGTCTGCTTTTGTAAAGACATCCGCCTCTGAACAAAAAACATTGGAAATCCTGACTTGGTTCCTCCAACCAGACTGACAAGTGTGTGCTCATGGTGGTGCTGGCTTCCATCTGTACGCAGGAGGCTGTTCATAGTTATCTGCAGACCATCAAGAGCACATGGCATAGTTCTTATTGAGGCTATCATATTTTAAGAAAAAATAAAATTTGGACCCTGGCCAGTTGGTTCAGTGGTAGAGCATTGACTTGGTGTGTAGAAGTCCCCATTCAATTCCTGGTTAGGGCACACAATAAAAGCAATGATGTGCTTCTCCACCCCTACCCTCCTCTTTCTCTCTCCATGGCTTCTCTCTTCCACAGCCATGGCTAGATTGATTCAAGCGCATTGGGACTGGGCACTGAGGATGGTTCCTTGGAGTCTCCTCCTCAGTGCTGAAAATAGCTAAGTTGCAAGCATCAGCTTAAGATGAGCAGAGCATTGCCCCCAGATGGGGGTGGCCAGGCAGATCCTGGTCAGGGTACCTACAGAGGTCTGTCTCTCTATCGCCCCTCCTCTCACTTAAATTAAAAAATATATATTTTGGTTAATGTCTTATGGTAATTAATAATATAAAAATGGAAGGTTATGGAATATTCTTCTGGGTATAATAATACTAAAACTGCAATTTTTCAACTGGTATGCCACAAGAATTTTTAAAACATGCAATACCTAACTAGTTGGGTCTCTGACCACTTTTCCTTTAGATTGTCAATTAAATCAAAAAATGTCAACTGTCAACACAACCATAGCTGCTCAGTGCAAATGAATCAAACTTTACTTTTTCGAAAACCTATTTTTTTGTCATATTAACAAAAAATATATTTTTTTGTGTTGTAGAATTTTAGTATTAGTTTATGTGTGCCATGAGATGAAAAATGTTGAAAATCACTGTTATAGAGGTTCAGACAACATTGACTAAATTTTTACTTACTGATTACACTGAGATAAGAACTTATTATAGACCATGAGGACATCAATAAACTTTTAGAGACTTCCAACTCACCTAATAAACTGTATATCGCAAGTGCCATCAATCAACAAAGTTATTTTTCAACGTTGGAACAATATATTTTATAACATTAACTTAGGGACAATCGTTATACTAGTCTTTAAACATGAACATGAATGTGCATCTATGCATTCTGAAAGTATATAATTGCTGAAATGTATTCATTTGAAGAACATTTTACATTTACATAATAGATGTAGGGAAAGTTAGCTCTTTGATTTGAATGACTTTCCTATATTGTGGCTTAATAAAAAGACAACTCATAAAAGTAGTAAACTAATTAATAATACAAAAAATACTAAATATATCTAACCATACACAGCCTTTCTCCTTTTTGAAGGTAAAAGAGTAAAACTCAGTTCTATCCAATGGCCAGATGGTGATTTCCAAAAACAGTTTGAACATAAAAAATGACATAGTTTTGTCATTCTTAATTCCGGACCTGAAAGTCACTGTTATGTTAGCTATGAACATAAGTCATAGATACCCACCTGAAAACAAACAAACAAAAGAATAGTTTCACTACTTGTTTAGCATAAGAATATTCCAATGACTATAGCAGCAAGTAATAATGACTAAGAATTCTAGCTCTTTTTAGAACTGGGGAACATTTGTTAAAAACAACAAAAACCAAGTCAATAAGCCACTGGGAAATGAGAGTCTCTTGGTGATGATAAGCAGAATCTGTGTTCTCTGGGCACTCAGGTAGTCTCAGGGTGCTTTGCGTTTTGCTTCTCATTAACACCTGAATGAGATCAGTTTTCTCCCAAATTATTGAATATTCCTTTTTATCTTTCACAATCTTTATTGAATAATAACAGTCTATGTTTATATATTTGTTTTAAATATTAACACAGTTACACACAAACACAAATATACAAATCTTGTTATTGTAATAAATTTACCACATTAAAGTTGCTGTTATCCTGATTATAGTTTTACAAATATCACAAACATTTTATATAAACATGAATATATGAGTTAAACTATGCTTGGTGATGCAGATCATTTGCATTCTTTTTGTTTATAATTTTAATCTTCTTAATCCTCATTCATAAACTCGATTTTATATTAGCTTAAGGTCTTAAAGTCAATTAGTTGTATTGAAACTATGATTTAAGTTGAACCTATCAAATAAGGAAATTACGATTTAGATTAAATACTTTTTCAAAGAAATGACACTAAAATTTTATCCAGGTAGTTAAAACAGAGAAGAACTCAAGGTGAACATGATCTAAGGTTTACAAGAACAAATCTTTTAAACAATAGTTATTATAATTCAATATACAATATTTAAACAAATGCTTACATTCATGCATGTAAGTAGTTTGATCATTTGTCTGACCCACAAAGCAGTGAGGAAAATTTAGAAGGTTCAAAGAAATGGGAAAAAATGAAATTCAAATCAAACATAAAAGAAAATGTTGCATTTGCATAATATTTCACACTATGGCAAGATCAAAGATCACAGAAAAATCAAAAGCTATTTTTAGAGAAAATTACTAAGCTAGTGTACATTGTTCCAGAATTTACTGTAATTAAAGATAATACATAAATTTGGATTCTTATTCCCTCTGTACTTATATTTAAATATTTACTAATTATATTTGTGCGATTTATAACTATTAGTTATTCCTGCTTTTTATTTTTGTGTGTGTTTGTTTCATAAGTAACAATCAATCTCATTACCACAGCTCAAGTTTTCTAAGTTGGCAGTTTCTTTGACAGAAATTCTTCTTTGAAGAGCAAATATTTTTCTTCTATTATTATTTAATTATTGATTTCTCTTACCTTAGATATACATGAGCACCAGTTTTATAATCGCCCTTTTAAATATGAATGATTATGTTATTTAGTATATTAATCTATTCTAGAAACAGGCAATTGTGCATAAACCTTTTTTGTTGTTGTTCAGAAAAATATGTCATATTATACAACAGAGGAAAATTAACAAACCTTTTGGCAGATGAAACAGAGTCTTTCTCTGGAGAAGATAAGTCTTTTTCCCAAAAGCTGAGTACTAGAAAGAAATTTTTGTTCCCATAAATGTCAAGAAGAGTTTATGGTTAAGGTACATTTATTTTGATGTTTCATATGTGCTGTTTTCTACAGTCTTTATCCAGTCAGATTGTGGGTCAAGCTGTGGACTTAAATATAAAGTTTAACATGTCACCAAAACATAAAGCTTTTTCTCACATCTTGACTCACTAATTTGTCTACTTTTGTAGACTCACTAATTTACCTATTTTTTTAAAGAAAAATGTACTCACAATGTTTCATATATCATATCACATCACATCACCCATAATAGGAGTTCAAAAATTTGTTTAAGAAGGCAGACACAAAAGGACATGTATTTTTCTGGTCCCTTGAGTGTTCAAGATTTATAACATGTATTAAGGTTCATTCATGAAATTGTTACACAGGCTAAACATCATTTGCTTTAATATTAGAAATCTCTCATGTTCAAGTCTTCTAAATCCAGTTTTAAATTTTAAATATTTGCAGATATTTCTTTTTTGTAGTTCAGCTTTTTTAAATTACATGTTCCTATAATATATATAGACAGATCTGTGTGCCTGATAAAAACCTTAAGAAAGACGCTACAGGACCATTGTCTATAGATTCAAAGGGACAATAATTGCTAATTAACCATTCATTGTAGTTAATGATGTTCCTTTTATAAAGTGCAGGGAGAGATATTTCTCACAGAATGCCACGCAGGATCTGGTATCATCAGGCAATTCAACAAGGAGTCAAAATTTAACACAGTTGCAAACACATATGCAAACAACTTCTGCAGAGAAGACAAAAATAACATCAGTGATGTTGGACATGACACGGGGCAACTTTTCACACATGTAGTTGAGACTGGCCTATGATCTCTATATAATGGCTGCTTTTATAATGTAATAATTTGAAGAGGTGTTTGTTACAGTAGATACTCAGAAATCTTATTAACAGCCAACACAAGGCAAAAGCAGTCACCAATTTCTCTACACCTGCCATTACTGGAGAAGTCCGGGAATCCATTAAGACAGGAATAATCTAGACTGGGTTTAAACCAGATTTATCCCAGAAAACAAGATGACCAGGAACCAGATTCACAGGAAGTACAGTTCTATAGTTGCATGGTGACACTAATCCTAATTACAGTTAGAACCAAACAAGACTGGCCCAGGTATCTGTGAGATATGCTTCTTAGGAAGCATGGTTTATTTAACTACATTGAGTGACTTCTGTGGATATTTCACTATGACCTGATAAGTAAATTGTCAAAAATAATAATAAAACATACATATTCTACATATATCATAGAAAATCTTTTACAAACTAAGTGGAGTTTTACTTACAATAATAAAATTTAATGCAATGGAATTCAGCTTTCAGAAAAACAAGATTCCAGAATAAATTTAAAAAATATATATCTCTATCTTCTGTTCAAATTATTTGAAGAGAGTGGAACATTCTAATGGGATAAATGTGAGTAAAAAGCCAAAGTTTTGGTCTCATATAAGAAAAAAAAAGTATCCTGGCTTATTTTACAATGTAAAGCTTTACACATGGTTTGCAAATCATGTTATCTTTGAGAATGCAAGAATTTTCTGATTTGGTAATTCTTTTTTGCTGGTCATGATAATTAAAATATAGCAGATCAGGAAGGAAGAAAGTTAAAAAAGAAATGCAAATTTTACTGTCTCAACTTCAAAGGAAGTTTAAGAATTTGGATCTTGTAAAATTGCCATTAAGTCTCATCTCTTAGGTTAATTTAAAAACAATATAAGGACATTCATGTTCATAGTGGCACTATTTGCAATAGCCAACATAGACACTTAAGCAACCCAAGTGTCCATTGACAGGTGAATGGATAAGCAAAATATGACTTATACATACTATGGAATATTATTTAGTCTTTTAAAAGAAAGGAATTTGGACACAAGCAACAACATGGATGAACCTTTAGGACATTATGCTATGTGAAATAAATGAGTCACAAAAGGACACATACTGTATGATTCCATGTATGTGAGGAATCTGTAGCAGCCAAGTTTATAAAGACAGAAATTATTATCATCCTCTCCAGAGGCTGCAGGAAGTAGAAATGGGGAGCTATGCAAGCAGTGAAGAGCTTCAGTTTTGCAAAATGATAATGTTCTGGAAATTGCTTGCACAGCAATTTTACATTCTTTGTAGTTAATAATGTTAACTACATCTAATTAATACACTCGATAATTACTAAAATGATCATTTTATGTTGTATGTATTTTACCAAAATTAAGAAAAAATAGACATTATCACCATAAAATGGAGCATTTTTGGTTAATATTATTTAATATTATAGATACACTATATATATTGAGTTAATTATATTTTCTCTAATTAAATTTTTTAAAATTATTATGAAGATTAAGTAATTTTTTAAGTGTACCATTATTAGATAAGTAGAGTTACAAGTTTAGATAGAGGCCTTTTAAACCAAGGAATAATTCACACTGTGTAGCTATCACGAGGCAAGAATGAGATGCGAAAGACTATCGTCTAAACAGTAAGATTTCAACAACAGTTCTTTTTTGGGTTTAAAAAAATACAAAATTGTATTCTAAATAATTATCTTTGCTTACTATGAACTAAATTAGATGTTACTGAATCAGTTTGGAAATTGAAGTATGAGAAAGCCTACTAATAAAAAATTAAGGCCTGATCTTTGTGTTTCATTTCTACCTTCTTTCCTTGTTTAGTTGTTGCAATATCTAATAACAAAATCAACAAGTAAATGATAGGGTAACTTATTGTCATTGGATTAAGAGTTAGAAGAGGAAGGAAGATTTGTTGAGCATTTTTAAGGGCTCCAGTCCATTTTTATTCATAGAGTAATGATGAGTTTTGTCAAAGGTTCTAAACTTAATCATCATTGCTATGTCCCACCATAGCCCTTGTTAATATCTTCTCTACCTATAATATGTAATCACTTAACAAACTCAACTATTTTGGGAAAAGATAGCAAAATGAATTTTATTTAGAGAAAATATAATAATTTTCACTACATTATTGGCTCATATTTCCCTTCTTACCCACCAAACTTTAGAAATAAAGACTTACCAGCTGTGAGCATGTACTCATGCACACTTAAATCACACAGACACACAGACAGACAGCCGGACACACATACACCTTTAATTTAGAAACTACCAAAGTGACCAAAGTATGCAAAATTCATTTGATGAATGATAGGAATCTCCATCACAAAATTTTAGGATGATAATTATTTCCAGCTTTGAGATACAACTGCAATATAATATTGTGTAAGGTTAAGATGCATGTGTTGATTTGAAATATACTGAAAAATGATTTCCTTTTTCAACATACATTTACTTGTCTTTATAATAATAGCCATTCTAATACATGTGAGGCAATATATCATTGTGGTTTTGATTTGCATTCCTTAATATTTAGTGGCATATGATTTATTTTTATAGAATTTATTGGGACAACAGTGGTTAATAAGATTATATAGTTTCAAGAGTACAGTTACATAATATATAATCTGTATATTGTATGGTGTGTTAACTATAAGTCAAGACTCTTTTGTCACTATTTGTCCCCCATATGCTGTATCTACCTCCTTTCATCACCTTTCCCTCTAGTAATTATGATACTGTTGTTTGTGTCTGAGGTTTTATTTCTTAATCCCTTCATTTTTTCACCCAGGCCCCCCAAGCCCCCATCCCTCTGATAGCTGTTTGTCAGTTCTCTATATCTACAAAATAGCCTCTTTTTTATTTGTTTTGTTTATGTTTAATATTTGACAGAGGAGACAAGAAGTTACAATGGTTTAAAGACAATATACCCATAAATGGTGTTGTGAAACTGGATAGATACATGAAAAAATATGTGAAACTAGACCACCTTCTTGCACCATACACAAGAATAGACTTAGAATGAATTCAAAGACTGCAGTGTAAGACTCAAAACCATAAAAATCCTACAGGAAAACACAGGCAGTAAAAGCTTTGATGTTTTTTTCTGATATATATCCTCAGGCAAGGAAAACAAAAGGAAAAACAATATGAAAAGACAACCCACTGAATTGGAGTACATATTCTCTAATGACAGATTTGATAAAGGGTTAATATCCAAAATCTATAAAGACTTACACAACTCAACATACAAAAAAAATCCAAATAAAAAAATGGGCAAAGGTCCTAAGTAGACACTTCTCTACATCATACAGATGGCCAATAGAGATATAAAGAGATGCTCAATGTCACCAATCATCAGAGAAATGCAAACTAAAACCAAAATGAGATATTACCTCGAACCTGTCAGAATGGCTGTCACAATAAATCAAAAAACAACAGTTGACAAGGATGTAGAAAAAAGCAAACCCTCATGCACTATTGGTGAAATGCAAATTGGGCAGCCACTGTGGAAAACAGTTTGGAGTTTCCTTAAAAAATTAAAAATGAAACTGTTTTATAATCCATTGATTCCACTTCTGGGAACATATCTGAAGAAACCCAAAACACTGATCTGAAAGAATACACGCTCCCCTGTGTTCACTGCAGCGCTATTTGCAATACCTAAGATTTGGAAGCAGCCCGTATGTCCCTCAGTAGACGAGTGGATAAAAAAGCTGGGGTACATTTACACAAGGAATACTACTTGACCATAAAAAGGAAGGAAATTGTAGCTTTTGTTGCAGCATGAATGGATCTCGAGAGTATTATGCTAAGTGATATAAATCAGTTAGAGAAAGACAAATACCATATGATTTCATTTATACATGGATTCTAATGAATGAAATAAGCAACCATACAAAATTGGAGCATTTTTTAAAATACCTGCCGTCCATTTGTATGTCTTCTTTGGAAAACTGTCTACTCAGTTCCTCTGCCAATTTTTTAATTGATTTTTTTTTACTATTGAGTTATATCAATTCCTTATATTTTTTATATAGTAAAGCCTGATCAGTCATATGGTTTTTTCTTTTTTTTATTTAATTTATTGTGTTTACATAGATTCTAGTGTTGCCCCATTGCATCCTTCCTCCCCCTTATTTCCCTCAACTTTTTTCTTGCCCCACTCCCAAGGGCTCCCTCTCCGCTTCCCTTCAGGTTTAATTCCGTTCCTCAGTTCACATTGTTTCTTGGATTCCTCAAATGAGTGAGGTCATATGATATTTTTCTTTCTCTGTCTGGCTTATTTCACTTAACATAATAGTTTCCAGGTCCATCCATGTTGTTGCAAAAGTTAAGACTTCCTTCTTTTTTATGGTCCCATAGTATTCCGTTGTATATATGTACCACTACTTTCTAATCCTCTCGTCCACTGATGGACACTTGGGCTGTTTCCAGATCTTCGCTATTGTGAACAATGCTGCTATAAACATGGGGGTTCATTTCTTTTTTGGATCAGTGATATGGTGTTCTTGGGATATATATTTAAAAGTGGGATGGCTGGGTCAAAAGGCAGTTCCTTTATTAAGTTTTTGAGGAATCTTTATACAGTTATCCACAGTGGCTGCACCAGTCTGCATTCCCACCAGCAGTGCAGGAGGGTTCGCCTTGCTCCACATCCTCACCAGCACCTATCTTGTGTTGTTTTGTTAATGATCACCAATCTGACTGGTATGAGGTGGTATTTCATTGTGGTTTTAATTTGCATTTCTCTAATGATTAGTGATGTTGAACATTTTTCCATATGCCTATTGGCCATCTGTATGTCCTCTTTGGAGAAGTGTCTATTCATTTCTTTTGCCCATATAGATCCTCTGTATTGTGATTGGATTGTTTGTCTTCCTGCTGTTGAGGTTTACAAGTTCTTTATAAATTTTTATTATTAACCCCTTATCTGACATATTGTCGAATATGTTCTTCCATTGTGTGGTTTTTCTTTTCATTCTGTTAATATTGTCTTTTGCTGTACAAAAGCTTCTTAGTTTGATATAGTCCCATTTGTTTATCCTGTCTTTTATTTCACTTGCCCGTGGAGAAAAATCAGCAAATATATTATTGTGAGAGATGTCGGAGAGCTTACTGCCTATGTTTTCTTCTAAGATGCTTATGGATTCACGATTTACATTTATGTCTTTTATCCATTTTGAGTTTATTTTTGTGACTGGTGTAAGTTGATGGTCTAGTTTCATTTCTTTTGCAGGTAGTTGTCCAGTTTGCCCAATACCATTTAATAAAGAGACTGTCTTGACTCCAGTGTATGCTCTTTTCTCCTTTGTCAAATATCAGTTGTCCATAAAGGTGTGGGTTTATTTCTGGGTTCTCTGTTCTGTTTCATTGATCTAAATGCCTGTTCTTATGCCAGTACCAGGCTTTCTTGAGTACAATGGCCTTGTAGTATAAGTTGATATCAGGAAGTGTGATACCACCCACTTAATTCTTCTTTTTCAAGATTGCTGAGGCTATTTGTGTTCTTTTTTGGTTCCATATAAATTTTTGGAATATGTGTTCTATATCTTTGAAGTATGTCATTGGTATTTTAATTGGTATTGCATTGATTTTATAAATGGCTTTGGGTAGTATAGACATTTTGATTATGTTTATTCTTCCTAGCCATGAACACGGTATATGCTTCAACTTATTTGTATCTTCCTTGATTTCTTTTATCAATGTTTTGTAATTTTTTGAGTACAAGTCTTTAACGTCATTGGTTAAATTTATTGCGAGGTACTTTATTTTTTTGGTTGCAAGAGTGAGACAGCTTGTTTCTTTAATTTCTCTTTCTGACAGTTTATTGTTCATGTATAAAAATGCCTCTGATGTCTGTGTATTAATTTTATACCTTGCCACCTTGCTTTTATCAGGTCCAGTAGTTTTATGTCTGAGACTTTAGGGTTTTCTATATACAGTATCATATCATCTGCAAATAATGATAGTTTTACTACTTCTTTTCCAATTTGGATGCCTTTTACTTCTTCTTCTTGTCTGATTGCTGTAACTAGGACTTCTAGTACTATGTTGAATAAGAGTGGTGAAAGGGGGCACCCCTGTCTTGTTCTTTATCTTAGGGGGATTGCTTTTAATTTTTGCCCATTAATTATAATGTTGGTTTTGGGTTTTTCATAGATGGCCTTTATCATGTTGAGGTATGTTCCCTGTATGTCTACTTTGCTGAGAGTTTTGATCATGAATGGGTGCTGGATTTTATCAAATGCTTTTTCTGCATCTATTGAAATTATCTTGTGATTTTTCTCCTTCCTTTGTTTATGTGATGAGTCACATTGCTTGATTTACAAATATAGTGTGTTCGTAAAGTCATGGTGCACTTTTGACCGGTCAAAAGCCAAAAGTGCACCATGACTTTATGGACACACTGTATTGTACCATCCTTGCCTCCCCTGAGTAAATCCCACTTAATCATGATGTATGATTTTTTTCATGTATTGCTGGATCCAGTTTGCTAATATTTTGTTGAGGATTTTAGCATCTAAGTTTCTCAGGGGAATTGGCCTACAATATTCTTTCTTTTGTGTTGTCTTTGCCTGGTATTGGAATCAAAATTATGCTTGCCTCATAAGAAAAGCTTAGAAGTCTTCATTCCTCTTAAATTATTTGAAATAGCTTGAGAAGAATAGGAGTTAGTTCTTCTTTAAATCTTTGGTAGAATTTACCACTGAAGCCATATGGCCCAGGGTTTTTGTTTGTTGAGAGTTTTTTGATAACTGTTTCAATCTCATTTGTTGTAATCGGTCTGTTTAGGTTTTTGTTTCTTCAAGATTGATTTTTGAAAGATTATATGTTTCAAGGAATTTGTCCATTTTACCTAGGTTGTTTAATTTTTTGGCATACAGTTCTTTATAGCATTTTCTTACAATATTTTGTATTTCTGCTGTGTCAGTTGTTATTTCTCCACTCTCATTTTTAATTTTATTCATTTGAGTCTTCTCTCTTTTTTTTCTTGGTGAGTCTGGTTAAAGGTTTATCGATCTTGTTTACCCTTTCAAGGATCCAGCTCTTGGTTTCATTACTCCTCTGTATTATTTCTTTAGCCTCTATGTCATTTATTTCCACTCTGATCTTTATTTACTTCCTTCTAATACCTCTAGGCTTTACTTGCTGTTCTTTTCCTACTTCTGTTAGATGCAGGGTTAGGTTGTTTATTAGAGCTTTGGCTAGCTTTTTAAGGTATGCCTGTAGTGCTATGAACGTCCCTCTCAGTACTGCTTTTGCTGTATCCCATAAATTTTGAGTTGATGTATGCTCATTATCATTCATTTCTAGGAATTTTTAAATTTATTCTTTGATCTCATTGTTAACTCATTTGTTATTTAATATCATGCTATTTAGTTTCCATGTGTTTGAGTATTTTCCAGTTTTTCTGTTGTGATTTTTAGTTTCATGCCATTGTGATCAGAAAAATGCTTGATATAATTTCAATCTTCTTAAATTTGTTGAAACCGCTTTTGTACCCTAACATGTGGTCTATCCTATAGAATGTGCCATGAGCACTTGAAAAAAATATATATTCTGCTGCTTTAGGGTAAAAGGTTCTGAAGATATCTATTAAATCCAGTTGATCTAATATGTTCTTTAAGTCTGCTGTTTCTTTGTTAATTTTCATTCTTGAGGATCTATCGAGTGATGTTAGTGGGTTATTGAAATCCCCTACTATTATAGTATTGCTGTTAAGCTGGCTCTTTATATCCATCAAAGTCTGCTTTATATATTTAGGTGCTGCTATATTAGGTGTGTAGATATTTATAATGGTTATATCTTCCTATTAAATTGCTCCCTTTATCATTATGTGGTGACCTTCTTTACCTCTTAGTATAGCCTTGTTTTCAAGTCCATTTTGTCAGATATAAGCATTGCTACCCCAGCTTTTTTTTCATTTCCATTCGCATGAAATATTTTTTTTCATCCTTTTACCTTCAGTCTATGTGCATCTTTTGTTTTAAGGTATGTCTCTTATAGACAGCATATGTATGGGTCCTCTTTTTTTATCCACGCAGCTACCCTATGTCTTTTGATTGGATCATTTAATCCATTCATATTTAAGGTTATTATTGACATGTAATTGTTTATTGCCATTTTATTCTTTAAAGCTGTCTTTCTTTTTTACTATATTTTTTCCTCCTTTGTTCTGTTTACAACAGGCTTCTTAACATTTCTTGCAGCATTGATTTGGTTGTAATGAATTCCTTAAGTTTTTTTTATTATTATTATTCTGGGAAGCTTTTTATTTCTCTTTTAATTTTAAACAATAGCCTTGCTGGATAAAGTAGTCTTTGTTGTAGGCTCTTGTTCTGCATTACTTTAAATATTTCTTGCCATTGCCTTAAATAATCCTCTTAGTTTAACCCAAAATTGGTTTTTCCAGAAGTGTTTCTGTTGAGAAGTTGGATGTCATCCTTATGGGGGCTCCTTTGTAGGTGATAGTCTTTTTTTCTCTAGCAGCTTTTAATATTTCTTCTTTATCTCTTAGCTTTTGTATTTTAATTATGATATGTCTTGTTGTGGATTTCTTTTTAATGGAATTCTCTGTGCTTCTTGAATTTGTGTGACCCTTTCCTGCATTAATTTTAGAAATATTTTAGCTATGATTTGATAGAACAAGGTTACTATTCCTTGTTTTCTCTTCCTCTTCAGGAACCCCTATGATGTGGATGTTATTTCTTGTCATGTTGTCACAGAGCTCTCTTAGAGTTTCCTCACACTTTTTGAGTCTCTTTTTGCTGCTCTGCTTCTGTGCCTTCGTTTATCTTGTCCTCTAACTCACTGATTCGATCCTCAGCTTCATCCATCCTGCTTTTAAATCCTTCCATTGTGGTCCTCATTTCTGATACTGTATTTGTCATTTCTGACTGATTCTTTTTAATTATTTCAATGTCCTTTTTTATATTTGCTATCTCTTTATTTAGGTGTTTGTAATGACCATCCATTGTTGTTTTAAGGTCACTAAGCATCCTACCAATCATTATTTTAAACTCTGCATCCGGTAGTTTTTTATATCTGACTCATTCAAGTCTTTTTCTGGGGATTTCTCTTGATTAATTTTGGTTGCATTTCTCTGCCTTCCCATTCTGTCTGTGTAGAAGAAGTGTGTGGCCACAGGAGTCCAATGGGTGTGGCCTCTGTGTTCCCTGGGTGTGGTCTTTCTGCAGGCCTGCCATCCCCTCCGCCACTGCCTTGGGCATTAGGGTATGAGCATTGCCAGCACCAGCCCACTGTGGACGTAGCTGTGGTTTCCACCTCTCCTCCATGGGAGGGGCTGTTTGCCAGGGATACAAACTCTGGCAGACTTTGGTCTTTGCCCCGCCCCCACAGCTGGAGCTGTGTACTGTGCCAGGGCCACAAGACTTGGCATCGTAGATGGGGCTGCACAACTATATTCAGCTGCTGGTCTCCTCCTGTTCCCCAGCTTTTGCCACACTTCTATGTGTAGAACTGCACTCATGCACTGGCTGCACGCCCCAGCTATGCACGCTGGGCAGGGCTGTATGCCCACACTCTACTGCAGGTCTCTGCAATTCCCCCACTTTCGCCTTGCCCCTGAGGGTGCAATTGCAGGCAGGACCTCTCTTGCTCACCCGACCCACAGCCAGGTTGGACCACTTTTGTGCACCCCTTTTTCCCCTGCTGGGTAGCACTGAGCTCATGCCAGACCTCATCTGTGGCTGGCCCAGCTTCTGCACATCCCACCACAGCCTGCCTCCGGCAAGCCCTCAGCTGTGTGGATGGGCTCAGACTTTAGCACTCAATACTGTATTTCTGATGGCTCTTCCTTCTAAGTGACTCTGCTCTGTGTGACACAGAAGAACTTGTTTGGCTCGTGTCCTCTTTCCTTTTCCTGGTATTGCTGGTTCCAGGGTAAAATTTCACTTTAGATTTGGGGAGTGACTCAACCCATGGGTCAGGGTGGCTGTCCCTTAAAGTTTTTCTTCCTTGCCTCCTAGATTACACTCTCTTTCTGCTACTCTTGTCCTCTCATCTCTCCCCGTCTCCCAGAGTCCCGGGTTAGTGGTTATGAAAGAGGTTTTCTGCGTGGTCTCTTTAAGAAGAATCATTGGTCTGAGAAATCTTTCTCTTTCTCACAAACAGTATCCTGGCTTGTTTTGCAGCTAAATACTATCCATACACCTCTTCTAGGCTCTGGGGCTTCAGGCTGGGGCTTTGGTCCTGGGGCCCAGGTCCCTCCCTCTCCACTAAACTCTCTTCCCTCCATGTGAGTCCCTGCAGACTGTCATTCACACCCAGGAGCTGGGCAGCCCTCTCTGCATTTCTGTTTTTCCTACCAGTCTCAGTGTGGCTTCTTCAGTGTTCCTTGGTTAAAGAATCCTTTTAGTTTAACTCAAAATTGGTTTTTCCAGATGATGGTTCTTAAAATTAAGTTGTAATCCACTTAGGTTCTGGGAGGTGGAAGTTGGTACGTCCACCCGCTCCATCGCCATCTTACCACTCCAGTTATATGATTTGAAAATATTTTCTCCCATTCTGTATGTTGTCTTTTAATATGTCTTTTTTTTTTTTTTTTGCTATACAGAAACTTTTGTGTTTGAGGCAGTCACACTTTAAAAAAGTAATTAATATTAAACTTCTTTCTGAACACTATTGCTTGAAGTAGTAAAATGACTCCCAATGAAATTTTATAAACTTTCTTTAAATTTCTAATTCCCAAATACTGAAATAGTAACTTTCAATTATATAACATTAGGGTTTGAAAAAAATTGATAAATTGGAAATCATTAAAAAACAAACAAACAGAAGAACACCTAAAACAAACAAACTGAATGTATACCAGCAACAGTTAATCTTATGTAAACTGAAGACTTTGGGTTTTTAGAATATGCTATGTGGGTTCATCAATGGCAACAAATGCAGCACTCTGGTGGGGATGCTGAAAATAGGGGAGGCTGTACATATGCAGTGTAGGGGCATATAGTCAATTTCTGTAACTTTCTCTTTATTTTTCTGTAAATATTAAAGTTTCCCTCAAAAGATTAATACTAATAAAATTAACTTCATACTCAAATGTTTTTGAGAACAAAACTCACACAAAAAAGAATTTAAAAAAATACCTCTGTCAAAACACACTATTGAGAAAGTGAACAAAGAAGCCACAGAGTGGAAGAAATATTTGCAATTCATCTATCTAGCAAACTGCTCATATCCAGAATTTACAAGGAACTCAACTAAATTTTAAAAAATTAAAATAAGCAAAAAACTTTAAGAAAGACTAGTGAGTTCCTAAAAAATTGTTCAACATAATTAATCATCATAAGATACAATATAAACTATTTTTTAGCCCAATTACTATAGAATGGCTAAAACTGAAAAGCCTGAAAGTACAAATATGAGCAAGAATATGTCTCATAATGTAAAATATTTAAACTATTTTGAATAAAATAATTGCTAGTTTTCCTTTGATCCAGCAATTTACTCCTATTTATTCAAGAGAAATGAAAACATACATTCATAAGACAAGAATGTTTATTGAAGTTTTATTTGCACTAACCAAAGAATAAAAATAATAATTTAAATGTTCATTAAAACTTAGAGAGAAAGAAATGGATAAATTGTGGCATATTTATACAATAGAATACCACTCAGCAGTAAAAAGAAACAAACTATTGATATACACAACTACATAGATAAAATAAAGCACATATGGATGGAAGAAAACCATTCATTAAAAAGAAAAAAAAAGTGCATACTGTGTTATTTATATGAATTTTAAAAACAAATAAAATTATAGATGCTCTTTAACTTATGATGCTATGACCTGGCAAACCCATCATAATTAAAAATATTATAAGTCAAAAATGCATTTAATAAACATAACCTATGACAAATCATAGCTTAGCCTAACCTACATTAAACACTTACATGAGCTGACATGCAAAATCTTCTTGTTGCTGCTGCCCAGTGTCATGAGAAAAATTTGTACAAAGTATCACTAGTCTAGGAAAAAAATCAAAATTTAAAATTTGATGTACAGTTTTTACTAAATATCTATTACTTTCTGTCCATGATAAAGTTGCAAAATTGTAAATCAGACTATAGAAAGTCAGAGACCATCTGTAGACTATAGAGATAGAAAAAAGAACAATGGTTATACCTCCAGGTAGGGGCCATTGACTTGCGAAGTGCACGAGGAAACTTTCTGGGGTGATGAAAATATTCTATATCTAGATATAAATGTAAATTCAATAGACATATATTTGTTAAAACTGCACATTTAAGTTCTGTACATACAAAATGTGGTTCAATTTTAAAAATTATAACATATATGAAAGATAGAACAACCACAGGATAAAAAAACGAAAAAGGAAAAATGAAAAAGAAAGAAAAAGAAAAAATTTTTCAGATATGTTTAATTGAGGAGTTTGAGATTATCTGGATTATACTGGCAGGTGCTCTATAATCACAAAGATTCTCTAAGAGGAAAGAAGGAGAGTCAGTGTCAGAGATGTGACAATGGAAGCAGAGATTAGAAAAAGATTTGAAGATACCACACTGTTGGCTTTAATGATGGCGGAATGGGCTATGAGCCAAATTACGTAGGCAACCTCTAGAACAGTGGTTCTTAACCTTTTTTGAGGTACCGAACCCACCAGTTTCATAAGCGCATTAACCAAACCCTTTTTTAGTGATAAATAAAATATGATTTTTTTTTTCCAATTTCAAGACATAGGTATATTGTTTTTTTACTGGTGCACAAAATGAGCCGTACAGGAACATCACCTTGCTCAAAGAACAAAACCAACAAAATGCATGAACTCACAACAAATTATGGTATTACTTTATTCTGGCCTCCGTGGCAGAGGCTTCTCCGAACCCCTGAGACTGGCTCATCAAACCCATAGGGTTTGATAGAACCCAGATTAAGAACCACTGCTCTAGAAGTTGAAAAAGGCAAGGAAACAGATTATCTCCTAGATTTCCCAGAAGAAATAAAGCACTACCAACATTTTGATTTTTGCCCAGTAAAAGCCATTTCAGACTTCTGACCACTAGAACTCTACTGTTGTAAGTCTGGTTTGTGGTGATTTGTAAAAGTTTGGATGGGTGTTTTAGAGAAAGTGAATGAGACAGAAACAAGGGTGAACAAACAAAAGGCTAATATCATCAACTGAAATGGGAAAGATTATAAAGCAAGTTGTCAAGGGAAAAATAGTGGTTCAGCTTTAGATGTGTTACATTCACAATGTCTGTTATTTATCAAAGTACAAACCTCCAAACTCAAGATAGATAAACAAATTTGGATGGTTAAGGAAAGAAGTCAGTGCTAAATCTATAATTGGAATTTCAGGGCATTTAGATAGTATTTAAGACTATGAGCCTGGGCAAGATCACCAAAGAAAAGAGTAGAGGTCCAAGGACTGAGCCAAAGAGTACAACTCGAAGCACTCAAGTTTTAATGAATGTGATTTTGGTACATCCAGAAAAAATCTGAATGGGATTGGCATCCAATGAGTACCACAAGTAATAACAAAGAATACTTTTGTAGAAAAGAAAAAACATAAGCAATATATTGTATTTTCCAGAAAAGGAAAGGGGCAGGAGATAATAAATTGGATTTTTTCAAATGAGAAAGTAAAATTCCCATAAATTTAAGGTTAAATATAAATCAATAAAAAGAATATGACATGACTGACTTTTCAGAAGTTTTACATGTTTTAGAAACTAGTAAAGATGAATATTGTGAGCTAAATGACATTTGAAGAAGGATTACTTCTACTTACTTATGGTCTAGATCAGGGGTAGTCAACCTTTTTATTAAAACCGCCCACTTTAGATAAAAGATAAATCTGTACATAACCAGAGTTGATATCTGCTATTCAGTTATGTCCACTAATAAGAAGAAAATTGGTGTGATAGAGCTCTGATATTATATTCTAAAATCAAAGCCTGTGGTTTAAGGAACCCCTGAAAACCTTTACCATACTGATTTTCTTTTCAATATGTAAGCTCAGTAGGAGAAAGGGAATCGAGAGAGACTAGGAACTGGAAAAATTAAGACAAGCAAATTGATTACTTTGCCTGACTCTATGAATACAAAATTGATGTTAGTATACACTATAGCTAAGTAGAGAACTTAATTAAGAAGCCAAATAAATATAGAACACTTAGTATACACTTCTCATAAAATTTGTAAAGATTATATTAAAAGAAATAGCACTAGATATTTTAAGCTTTAAGTTTTTGAAAATTTAAATCACTTACAAAGCAAATTAGATTTGTTGACATATAATGAAATTAAATATGCATTTTGAGCATCATTTCTATGTTTTTATTAAAATATTTAACTACATATCAGTATTTTAAGATAATACAGAATTCAATTTTTTACTTACTTTTGGATTGTTTTAACAGTGTATCCAAAGGGAATTTATTCAATAGACTGATGTTCATTAAGCACAGACTATTTCCCAAGCATGCTTATACACTATTTACCATAAGAGACAGAATAAAAAATACATATAAAAATAGCAAAAAGTAAGTCATTTGGTAATAAATACAGGGGCAAGATAGATAGGAAAAGAAGAGAATGAGAGTTGGGTAAAGGTGACCATTTTATGTAAGGGGACATGAAAGGCCTTATTAAGATGACATCTGAGGTTAAAAGAAAAGAGCAGAATGGCAAAGAAAGAAGAAAGAATGGCAATTTCAATAGCTTTTAAAAAGTAATTGAATTTTTGGGGGAGACATTGGTTAATAAAATTATATAGGTATCATGTGTACAATTGTATACTGTATTGTGTATTTAACACCTAAAGTCAAGTCTCCTTCTGTCACCATTTATTTCCCCTTAACTCTCTTCTGCCTACCCCCCTTTCCCTTAGTAATTATCACACTGTTATCTGTGTTTATGAGTATTTTCCCCCTCAATCCCTTGAGCTGTGTTTATGCTTGCCATGTTAAGAAATAATAATAATACCAGAGGAAGGGAGGACAGAGGGAAGGGGGATGATAGGATGGGACAAACCTGAAGGGAAGGGGGGAGGGCGCTATCAGGAGGGGGACAAAGGAGATGTTGCGGGGAATATGAGGGAGGGGGGATGCATTCGGGGCAAAACTAGAATCTATATAAACACAATAAATTAAAATCAATAAAAAAAAATTTCCAAAAGCATTTGGGATGTAAGTGACATTGCTAAAATAATAATAATAATAATAATAAACAAACAAAAAATAACAAGACACAATGAGCCTGGACAGAGTATAATGGAAAAAGTAGTGAAAGGAAAAATCATGTAAAGTTTAGGATTTTACTGTGAAAGAGAAAGAAAACCACTGAACAGTTTTGAATAAAAAGAAAATAAAATACTTTCACTTATGATTTTTAAAATGATGACTCTGCTAATCGCTGGGTCAGATGGAAAGATCAAGCTCTGCAGCATTTTAACTTAGCAATTAAATGTTCCAGCTTGGGAATTGCATGTCACTTATGCTCAAGCTTGCTTGGCAGAATTAGAAACCTGGTATACAACACCTTAACCACGTGAGCAAAGTTGATATCACCAGTTATAGGATAAAACTAGTACTGTAAAGCCTCTTGATAAGATATATTATGAAGAACAGAGTATTCCTTCTGTGGGTACCTGACAAAAATGTACAACCTGAATATAAGTAGAAAGAAACATATATATCCAAGTTGTGCAAAAATCTATCGATTAGTTGGCATATGCTAACCAAAAGTGTCAACATCACAAAAGAAAATGACCCCTGTGAAAGAATTCCAGGTTGGAGAACATAAAGGGACAGAGAAACTAAAAAAATGTTACTTTTTTTGTTGATATTAAGGACATTATTGAATTTTAATATTTAAATGAGATATCTGAGTTATGGTAGTATTGTAGTAATGTTAATTTCCTAAAACTGATGATTATTTCAGTGGTATTCTGATAAACTGCCTCTCCTTTTAGTTGGTGGTTGGGAAGACCAGATTTGGAACATTTACTGATTTCCTAAATTTGTAACATTTGTGATATAAATACTCCATAATTGCTACTTTCAAGCTACTAATGTCAAATCAGAAAGGAGCTGAGAAGAGATGTACTCATTTGGCTCTTGAAAATCAATTCAAACTAATTGTAACACACCAGTAATTGAACTAAGGTTAGGCACAAAGGTGAAGTACTGGGACTTACTTTCAATTGGTTCAAAAAATAATTATATAAAGTAAATAGGCGGTGGCGCAGTGGATAGAGAGTCCGACTGGGATGTGGAAGACCCAGGTTCGAGACTCCAAGCTCGCCAGCTGGCTTGAGCAAAAGCTCGTCAACTTGGACCCAAGGTCGCTGGCTCCAGCAAGGGATGGCTCGGTCTGCTGAAGGCCCGTGGTCAAGGCACATGTGAGAAAGCAATCAATGAACAACTATGGTGTTGCAACGGCAACAAAAAACTAATGATTGATACCTCTCACCTCTCTCCGTTCCTGTCTGTCTGTCCCTATCTATCCCTCTCTCTAACTCTCTCTCTGTCCCTGTAAAAAAAAAAATAATAAATAAAATAAAAAATTTAAAAAAAGTAAATATATATTAAAATGTGTGTGTATATATATAAATATATACATATTTACATAAGTGAGAGAACAAAAAATTACAGAGATAAAATGGGTAAAGGTTTATGGGAATGTTTTTAAATGCTCTTTCAGTTTTTCTATAATTTTAAATTATTCCAAAATTAAAACTCTCCAAAAAGAGAATAAAAAAGAATAATTGAAGAAGAATATAGTTGATAAAGCAGGTCATTATTTTACATAATAAAAGATATAGATAAAAACAAATTATATATACCAGATGCAACACCAAAATAAATAATTCAAACAAATAATATCTTTAGAAGATAAAACAACTTCATACCACAGAAAAATAAATGAGTTTTAAGACATTGTGCTCTCATAAAAACCAGAGGTAATATTTTTGTCTATTTGAAACATTTTGATATTGTCTATAGTTTATAAGCACTTCAAAATAATGAATAATCTGTCAATATTATGTTCTTAGTTTAGGTATTAAATTCACAAAGATAGATCAGAGATTTGATGATACCAGAACTCAGCAGTGGGCAAATTGATTAAATGTACTTTGTCCATGAATAAAGGTGTCTTTGATTTATTGACACTATAGATTAATCTGAGAACACATAGACGAGAGAAGCAGAGTAGCAAACCTGATTAGTGGAATTTGAAAGAACTTAGAAGATTAGAAAATTGATCATTCTTCACAATTTTTTTGTAGGGTCACAATATAAAAAAGGAAAACGAGACTAATAATTTTCTAGTTTGCTTAAATAACACTTACTTTTAAAATATTTTTTAAAACCAAATATTTTATGATGTAGACTAAAGTTACATAAGCATAATTTTATGCCTATTAAGAAAAATTTAAGATTAATATTTTCATTAAGATTGATTTTTATAATTCGTGCTATCCCATAACATGCACTACTGAAAGAAATTACCCATTTTAACACAAGCCCCTATTTTTTGAGCTTTTGTGACTATATCTTCTCTGAAGCAGATAAGGATGGTGCAACAAAGTACAAAAGGAAAATGATTTCCAGGCTTAGATATCAAATCAACTCTTCACCTGACTTTCTACGATGAGTAGGGAAGAGCTTTCAACATGTTCTATGCAACGTACTGCTCATTTGCTATGCAGATTTCTTACTCGCCTGTCTTTCTTTTATTCCCTTCTGTCATATATATCAAAGTTATATAGTCAAAATGCTCCTCAATAGCAGCTAGAAAATTATCCAGCTTTTATTTTTATACTGAGGTTCAACATTAAAAAACACAAGTTATTTTTTTTCTTTATACAATCAGTTTTTAAAAGAAATTTGCTATAATAAGGAAGGAAATACAGGGACATTGGCATGAATAAAAGCATAATGGATAATCATCAATTAACCAGAATCATTTTGAGGTAAAAATTTAATTACAAGACCAACAATCAAATACATTCCTATGTTTTGTCCTGGAATTGAACAAGATAGATCTAGTGCTCTATTTCTTCATTTAAATACCTCCCAGAGTTTACTGATATTCAGAAGGATGGTCCTGACACTAGACAGTTTCCTTAATCATCAATAAAATATTTTATTAATTTGTAAGATGTGTATAAACATTTATTTGTAATAGTAACATTCATAATGACTCCAGAAAGAAATACAATTTTCTAAATGTTATTCTATATTCTCTACAGTAAAATGGTACAGTGCATTCCATAATATCAAATCATTAGCTTTATATAGCAAGTTTTTAAAAATGACTATAAAATTGTTGCCAGAGTAAGGCCTCATATTCCAATTGAGAACACATCCCAATGTTTTTTTCAGTTCTTTTTACCTTTTATTTCTTTCCTCTGTTTCTTTTATGTTTTTTTTTATTTTCTTTTACCAAGTTTCTACTTTATTTTCAGTGTTACTGAGAAATCATTGACATACATCACTGTACAAGTTTAAGGTATACTGCATGATACGTTGATTTATATATGTTGTGAAATAATTATAATTACTTTAATTAGCATTCATCACTCATATAGATATAATAAAAAAGATAAGTAAAAATCCTTCTCCTTGTAATGTGAACACTTAGATCTACTCTCTTAACAACTTTTATATATATCATACAACAGTCCTAACTATACTCATTATGTTGTCGTTACATCCCTAGTACATTTTTGTATAGTACATTCCCATGTCTTATTTATTTTATACCTGCAGTTTGTACTTCTTGACTTTCTTCACTCATTTTGCCTATGTCCAACCCCAAGTACACTGAATTTCATACAAAATATAGTTCAATTTCCTGATAAAATATATTTTTAAATTTTATTGACAATGTTAATCAGAACGCCCACTTATTTTTTTCTTCTCTTCCAAGTAAGAGGAGGGGAAACAAGAGAGACAGACTCCCGCATCCACCCGACCAGGATCCACTGGCAACCCTTGTCTGGGGCCGATGCTCTGCCCATCAGGAGCCATGCTTGCAACCGAGCTGTTTTGAGCATCTAAGGTGGAGGCTCCATGAAGCCATCCTCAGCACCCAGGCTCAATGCACTTGAACCAATCAAACAATGGCTGCGGGAGGAAAAGAGAGAGAGAGAGAGAGAGAGAGAGAGAGAGAAGGGGGAGGGCAGAAACGCAGGTGGTTACTTTCCCTGTGTGCTTTGACCAGGAATCGAACTGGGACATCCACATGCTGGGCGACACTCTACCACTGAGCCAACCAGCCAGGGCAAAATATCCACTTCTTAAGTATTATGGTTTAATAATGCTTTATTACAAAATGTAACAATAGTAGGACATTCTCTGTACTTAGTTGATGAATAAATCAATGAGCATATTGTAATTCCTATAAAACTTAAGGTCTCTAATATTAACACTAATAAAAATAAATAGAAATATTCAAAAAAATTCACAACGTGTACCAAAGAATATTAATTGTTAAGTCCTGGGTGTATAAAAAATGTGTGAATTTTAACTAGCATGAAGATAGAAGCCACCAAAGGAAAGTGATTTGAATTATAAATCATGTATTTATGTTAAAAGTCAAGTACTATAATTTTTACATTTGGTAGTACCATGAAAAATGCTCAGATGGAAAAACAGCTTCCTGTTTTTCTCTATAATGTTTTCTCTATAAACTCTCACTGTTTATATCTATAACATTCATACTAACCTTTCTAATTTTTTTAGTATAATTGTGTTATAAAAATTAATCTGAAAAACACTTAGTGAATGGCACAATTAACAAAGCAGAAAGATATGTTATTTTCAATTTTCGGGCATTCCAGTTTAGATGAGGCTTCTAGGTTAATAAGAAAAAGAAATGTTACAGCTTAAGTATTTGACAATGTTCTATTCTCTAAGGCAATTCTTTTAGAATGAGTGTCATAGAAGAATACCACTGTGTGATTTAAAAATATTTGATAAGGACATATTTTTAAACATATATTACTTCAATATATTCAAAACAAAACAAAAAATCATAGTTAAATTTATCTGAGAAGTATTGAGTGCCAAATTCTCACTTGAAAAATTACACACATTTAAGTCTTTGAGAAATCCTGACATAATGAACAGTTTGAAGGATATTTAGGTATACTCTAGCTTTTACTTGAAAATCATTTAGGAAGTTCAAAACAAGTAGCCTGAGAGAACATGTGGTATGCAAAGAACCATGAGGCTTACATAATTCAGTTTGCTGTTAAGATTGTATTGAATAGAAAAACATATGTAGAATAGCGAAACTGAGGATTTGACTTGTTATAAACCTTAAATATTACCCCAGTTCATAAACTTTTCAAAAAAAATTACTCTGCTGAAAGAATAGTCATACTTTCAGCTCTACACCGTAAAAATGCATAAAAAATACTTCCCATTCTAGTTAAGAAAAAGAGAAAAAATAATGCAGCATTTTAAGGAGAAAATAAATTCAGACGAAGATATTAAGTCAAGGTGGTTCAATAGGTTTATTGAATCCAAATATAAAAATGAATACACAGAAACTGGATTTATTCTCCTGACTAAAAAAATAAAATGAAACAAACAAACAAACAAAGAAACTACAACAACGAAATAGCATGAAACATTGTCTCAAAACATTGGACAGCAGGCAACAAAAGATAGTGCTCTCTGACAGATGGGAAATAAATAAAGTGAGGCTTAAGATTGAACCAGAATACTGCCTGAATAGTTTCCAAGCAGCAGTGTAGGCTGGGAGATCACAGTGCAGAAACTAGGTGGTCTTCCTAAATTCAGTAGACTGAACTAGGAATTTCAGATATTAGCAAAGTTCCCACTTAAGTATTCAGCTAAGTATTGATCAATGCATACTTTTAAGGAAATTACAGAAGGCTAGGGAAAAAGCCTCCCAAATAGATTAGAAGAAAGAGTCACCAAGGTTTACATGTGTTTAGTTCAACTAGAGTGGAAAACCTCATAATTCAGGAGGCAATGGGTTAAGAACTGAGAAGAGTTTTACTTCATAATAGGATATAATTAACTCTAGACTGAGATGTGCTTCTGAATTGCCTAATTACAAGACACTAAAGGAGCAAATTATTTCCAAGGAATTTAACCAGGTCTTGAAATAAAATTTAAAAAATATTTATAGAAATACAAATATACAGCACTAACAAGGTAAAATCCACAATATTTGTCATCCAATTAAAATTTATCAGACTTTTAAAGAAGAAGAATATTATCCCAAATTAAAAGAAAATCCAATCCATCAAACCATGCCAGAAATGACATATATCATCGATTTATAAGATAAGGGCATCAAAAATTATTATACTTGTATTTCATATGCTCAATAAGGCAGGGGATATTACAACACATTAAGAAGTGATAAGGACAATATAAAGAGGGTCTAAATTATAATTTTAGAGATGAAATTACAATGTCTGAGATTAAAGGCACATTAGATAAGATACATGAAATATTAGACAGCACAGAAAACATTATTGAAGACATAGCAATGGAACCCATCCAAAATGAGGCACAGAGAGAAAAATGAGTGAAAAATAATTGAACATAACATCACAGAGTTGTTAAAAGTCTTTGAGCTTTCTACTGTATATGTAATAAGAGTACTAGAAGAAAAAGAGAGATGCAGGGGACACCAAAAGTATTTAAAGAATTAATGGCCAAAATTTTCAAAATTTGATAACAATTAAAACTTGCAAATCCAAGAATTTAAACCAACACACACACGCACACACACAGACACACACACTTCACAATCAAATTACAAGACAAATCACAATCAGATTACTTAAACTGATAGTAATGAGAATATTATGAAAGCAGACAGAAGGGGACAAAAGACACAAAACATAAAATCCAAAGATAGCAGATTTATTGCCAGCTTTAATGGACCAATATCTTTAAAGTATGAAACAAATAGTTCTGTCAACCTAGAATTCTTTTATACAGGAAAAACATCTTATAAAACCGAAGTTGAAATAAAGACTCTTTTAACCATACCAAAATTGAAAAAGGTATCTAGGTATATAAAAGTAAAATTAATCTTCAGAATGAAGGAAAATAATACTAGATGGGAATACAGACCTAGAAAAGGAATGGAGAGACTAAAAGTAATAACTCTGTGGGTAAATACATTTTATTTTATTTTACTTTGTTTTATTTTGTCTTTAAAACTCTTTAAGAGATAAGCAACTATTTAAAAATAATAAAAATGAATATAATATTTTTAAAATATATCAAATAAAATATATGACACTAGCACAAAGACCAGCAGGGGAAAAAATGTAAACATACCACTATAAGATTCTTATATCATACATAAAAAAATGTCTAATGTTACTGCAACATAGGCAGTGATAAATCAACAATATATACTGTAAAACATAAGTTGACCATTACATTAACAAAAAAGTTATAGCCAATAACCCAAGATAAATATTAAAAGAAATTATAAAATATCCATTTAATACAAAAAAAGCAGAAAAAGAAGAAAAAAGAACAATAAAAATCAGACAAATGAAAAAAAGAATAAGATGGTAGAATGAAACAGCTATATTTATAATCACATCAACTATAAATGTTAAAATATCCCAATTAAAAGACAGAGATTATTACATGTGATAAATAAACAATACTCCATCATATACTGCCTATAAGAAACCTACTTTAAAAATAATAACCAAATATTTTTACAATAGAATAGAAAAAAAAATGTTAACACTGGTCAAAAGAAAACTTGTTATATCAGATAAAATAAGTGTTAGAGCAAGAATTTTACTTGGGATAGAAAAGGTCATTTTATAATGATAAGGGACTCAATTCAGCAAAAAGGCACAAAACCTTAAATGTTTATCTCTAATAAAATAGCTTTAGTATATATGAAATAGCAACTGATAGAACTGAATAAAGGACAAGTTCACAAGTATAGTTGATTATTTCAGCACCTCTCTCTCAGTAATTGACAGAGTAAGTAGACAGAAATCAGTAAAGATTTAAAACTTATCTTAGACTGCCATGGTAGAAATCATTGCTGCACTTTTTCTAATTTGTATAGTTGAAATTTGAGAATGCTGTAAAGAAGTTATAAGAGGAAATTATTTTATGGGCTAAAGTTTGAATGTGGTGTGTGCTTAAAAATTTAACCATAACTTTGGTGCTATAGATATTCAAATTAACTCTTAGTTTTTCTTAATTTATATCATAAATTTATTTAACCTGAGCTGCTTTGAAGATTTAGTTGTATCTATTGATAAAAACTTTCTATTAAGTGATTTTTATATAAATAAAATAAAATATAGGAATTTTGTATGTCATAGTAAGAAAAAGTAGCAGTAAGCTTTTGAGTACCTATAATCAAAAACTTTTTTTAAATTAAAAAGAGCTTAAATACTGGTAAGTCTCAGAAGAAATTTCTGCTAATTTTTAATAGTATAGTTGAAATAGAATTCATGACTTCAATCAGAGCTTTCGTGACTAGAAAAATTATGATAAAATACAACTGGAAAAGAGATTTTTTAGGGTACTCATTGCAAATTCCTTATAAGAAGAACTTTGGTCCTAGTAATTTTTAAATGCAAAACTTCTAACACAAGCTTTCAGTATAATGTATTAGAGTCTGATGATCAGGTGATTTTTCCATTTGACTACACTTCCTTCATGACAAATACCCTCATAAATATGTGTTAAATTATGTCATCCCACTTTATTTGTGAAGCCTATTCCCTTTACACAGGTGACACATTTTCAAGATATCTCAGGTAAGTAAATCTTAGTGAAAGTAAAGTGTCAAAGAGTTCATAAATAACAAACAAAACCAGTGAATCACTAAACTAGCAATTAGTGAAAGTATATATATTTTGCACACCTAAAAACACAGTAATATAAAGGGCATCTAAGACATAAAAAAGGTAAAGGAGCTCATCACCATCAAACCAGTATTACATGAAATATTCATGGCTCATATATAAGAATAAAAAAAGATAAAAATATGAATAATAACATGGTAATAAATATATATCTATCAACAATTGAATCTAAAAAAAACCAAAATAAATGAACAAGCAGAACAGAATCAGACTCACAGATACATTTTGGTGGTTGCCAGATGGGAGGGGGGTTGAGGAGACTGGTAATAAAGGTGAAGGGATTAAGAAGTATAAGTTGGTTGATACAGAGTAGTCATGGAGATGCAAAGTACAACATGGAAAACGTAGTCAACAATATTGTAATAACTAGGTTTGTATGGTGTCAGATGGTTACAAGATTTATCGAGATGATCACTTAGAAAGTTATGTAATATATAATCACTATGGTGTACCCCTGAAAATATCATCTCCTTCTGTCACCATTTATCTTCTTCTAACTGCCTACTTCCTCTTTCCCTCTCCTAACCACCATACTGTTGTCTGTGTCCATGAGTTTTTTGGGGTTTTGTGCTTAACTTCTTCACCTATTTTATTCAGCCCAACTCCCATCTCCTCTGACAGCTTTCAGTTAGTTCTCTGCGTCTATGTGTCTATTTTGTTTGTTCGTTCATTAGACATCCATAAAAATGAAACCATATAATATTTGTACTTCTTTGTCTGACTTATTTAGCCCAGCATAATACCTTCAATGTTCATTCATGCTATCACACAGGTAAGATGTCTTTTTTTTTATGGACAGGTAATATTCAGTGTGCAAATTTGACCACAGCTTTTTTTATCCACTCATCTACTGATGGACACTTGGGCTGCTTCCACATCATGGATATTATAAGTAGTGCTGCAACGAACATATACTTTTTCAAATTAGTGTTTTAGGTTTCTTCCAATAAATGCTCAGAGGTGAAATCACTGGGTCATAAGACAGTTTTATTTTTAATTTGTTGAGGAAACTCCATGCTGTTTTTCATAGTGGCTGCACCAACCTGCATTTCCATCAATATTGCATGAGGATTTCCTTTTCTCCACACCCTTGGCAACACAAAATTCTGTTCACTCTGTCATTTCTAAAGAAAACAGGGATCCAACAGCAGGACTCTCTTCCAATTGGTATAACACATTTTCCTTCTGACAAGTCCTTGGTATTATGTATCTGTCTCATACATAATAATTCATTTTATGTATATTCTACTCAGGAATGCCTCCATGAAAATCACTCATTTATTAATTTTAAAATAATGATTGAATTCTTTATACTTCCACTGTCTTTCTCTCAAACTACATCTGCAGTCAAGACTAACTAGATAAAGGGATGTGCTATATCTTAAGTTTTTTCCAACGCAAAAAGAAAATAATAATTTTTGCCTCTGAAATTTTTTAAATGCATACCTATTCTAGAAATAACAGACATGAGAGGGATTTTCCCTTTGTTTAATGTTTTACTTATAGGAGTTAACAATTTTATGCATATCTGCCCCAGTGTTATGATACCATTTCAATCTAGAAGCAAATAACCATTATTTTGCTGTCAGCCATTTCCCAGATTTATAGTCATAAATCTGATGGCATTCAGAGATGTTCACAACAAAGGCTGTAAGTACAGTTGTAACAAATAGTAATGTTATCTTGCCTGAAAATTGTTTCATGTTTTATCAGTTCAGGGTTTTTCTCTCACCGAAAGGGAGGTTATCACAGATATTCTGTACATAAATGATAAGTAGTCCCTGATGATTAGATGAGCTAAAAAAATCTTGAACTTTAAATCAAAAGATAAAATAGCAATGCCTTTTAACTTGGGAATGAGTCTTGTAAGTCCTATAATGAGTTAATATGATCAACTGACTAAAAAGAATATAAAAGATAAGTAGTAATCCTCTTCACATTCAAATATCTTTCCTTTCTTCCTATTTAAATATTGATTCCTCCACTCAGTAAGATCTCTCTCAATGAGTGCCATTGATTACCAAAGGGTGAATTAGTATAAATGCATATCCTATAATAGAAAAAAAATCTTACTGATGATGAATCAAGGACATGATCTCTTAAAAACAAGATTATCATTGTGCTATTATTGTTGTTGTTATTGATATTATTTCAAGCTAAAAACTAATACTTTTGGCAACATTTTAAAATTAAATCCTAAGGAGTTATATGAGCATAACAATATATCATTGCATATCAGTTCTTTTTTCTTTTAAATATAGTCATCTTTGCCTGACCTGTGGTGGTGCAGTGGATAAAGCATTGACCTGGAATGCTGAGGTCACTGGTTCGAAACCCTGGGCTTGCCTGGTCTAGACACATATGGGAGTTGATGCTTCCTGCTCCTTCCCCTGCTCCCTCTATCTCTTGCCTCTCTCTCTAATAAAAATGAATAAATAAAATCTAAAAGAAAACAAATTAAAATATAGTAATCTTTCCATTACATATAAAAATAGAAGAGTAAAGTAATATGGATAATTAAATAGTAATTCAATTAAATTTCTCTGTGTGTTTGGATTGTATTTTGTAACTTGAATAGCAGATTTTCTTTTCCAGATCTTTTGATCAAGCTAAAATGAATGGATTACTTTATTCCTTAAGAACAAGCATGATCACCAGACTTTGCAAATTAAAAAACAAAAATTAAAAAAATTGTAAAGAAAGGTCCCTGGCCAGTTGGCTCAGTGGTAGAGCATCGGCCCAGTGTGTGAATGTCCCAGGTTTCATTCCTAGACAGGGCACACAGGAAAAACAACCATCTACTTCTCCACCCTTCCCGTTCTTGCCCCCCGCCCTCTCTTTCTCTCTCTTTCTCCTCCACCTTCTGCAGCCATGCAGCCATGGCTCAACTGAAATGAGATGGAACCAGGTGCTGAGGATGGCTCCATGGCCTCTGCCTCAGTCAATAAGAAGAGTTCGATTGCTGAGCAATGGAGTAAAGCCCCAGAGGGACAGAGCATCGCCCTCTTGTGGGCTTGCTGGGAGAATCCTGGTCCAGGCACATGCCTCCCTTCTGTCTCTGCCTCCCTCACATTGAATAATAATAATAATAATAATAATAATAATAATAATAAACAGTAAAAAGGTATTGTAAAAGCACACTGAACAGTTATACTCCAAGTCCCGACTTAGAAGTTTTACCTTGTACTTATCCAACAAAGAATTAATCTGGGTATAGCCTTTCTTTAGATAATCATTTTCAAAAATATTTTTTTCAAAAGATATTTTTTAACCTCTGTTATGCATAGTCTTCTGCTGCTTTGGGAGAATGCGGAAAAATATACAATTATAACAACTGAAGATAGCCTAGTTAAAAAGCTAAACTCTCTTTCCATCTTAAAGGACTCTACTGAAGTCCTACCATCAGCACTCAAATAAATTCACTACTACTATTTTGACAAATATTTCTTTATCTCATTTTATCTATAGCTCTATCTTGCTCCTGGCTTGATAGCCAACTTCTGTGAGAAGCTATTTATCCATTCTGTCTCTCTCTTTTTATTAGGGCTTTATTTCAATGTCCCATCCACATCATTAAATCAATGCACAGTCACTTCTTGGTTGCTCAAAAGCTTTTAATACACACTTTCTCTTTATCTAACAGTCAGCCCCTGACTTCTTAATTCTATGCCATAGTTACTTTGTTCTCCTTATCCAATTCATGCTTTTAAAAACTGGCTAGCTTTCTTCTGACCCTCTTCAAAATTAATCTCTTTTGACTGAGTCATCCACTCCTATGGCCTCAATGAATATATATGTAATATATTATATATTTGCCACTGACTCCTAACTCTCCAGCCCAGGGCTTTCTCCTGAATTTCTAACCCATTTATCCAACAGCCTACTAGAAATCTTCCCTTTTATCTTTCCCAATCACCTCAAACTTGACATATCTAAAATTGACCATATATTGACTGCCAGATAAGCTCTTCTAATGTTTACTTATCTCAGCTCATGACCTTATCCACATCTTGTAAAACCATAGATTGTCCTTAATTCCTTACTTTCTTTCACCTCCTGTATTTAATTAATCGACAAGTCCCATGAACTCTGACTTATAAACAATTCTTTCATCTGCCTTCTGCTCTTGTAACACCATTGTGGGATACCCTAACCTAAGCCACACTCACCATTCCAAAGCTTGCAGCTAGTTTTCTTGCCTATTATCTTCTTTTAAAATTTAGTCCCCATCTTTCACATATCAGGCTTAAAGTCTTTCATCCTTTGTCACTATTTTTAAAATAATTTCCAAGATCTATACTGCTCGCAAAAATTAGGGGATCAGGGAACGTGCAGATACTCCAGTACTTTCAGCCTTTTGTATAGTGCATTTTCACTAATGAAATAAAAGTTGGTTTTGCATCTCATTTGTATAATTGAACAACTTTCTTTGACTTGCCATTTGCTTTTCTGATGTTCGGGTTTAATTGAAAAAAATCAAATGCCTCTTCTTTAGTCGCTTTGTATTTATTTTGAAATATCCCCTAATTTTTGTTAGCAGTATATAATTGTTGGGCAGATAAAATATAATATGCTCACTTTGTTAAAGATGGCGCTTCCCACATGGAAGACCATCACCCAGGTGATACTATTTGCCCTTATGCTTGGGATGGCTGTGGGGGAAAAGACTGTAATGTAAGCAGGCCGGGTCATTATGGCCTAAGGCTTGGTTTTAGGAGTGGGCTTTTCCCCACATCCTTGACAGGTTGAATGATGTGGGGTGGTGCACTCTCCTGAGGAATCCCATTATGCCTCAGATGGGTGACTTTGTACCAGAGACTTCCTTGTCTGTAGATTGGATTAAGGTTTTGATTCTACACTATAAAGTGGGGCAGGTCGGGAGCTTGCTCTCGCTTGGTTCCTGAGGTTAGTATTAGAAAGGAGAGCAGATTAAGGCCATGTGGAGGAGAGGAGGCAGCCAAGATGGTGGAATGCTGAGGAAGAAGCCAGTTTGTGCAGAGTTTGTGCAGAGAGAAGGAGATGGGAAACAGAGGTGAATAAGTTTGGTGAGCTAGAAACCTTTTGATTCTAGGAAACTCGGATAAGTCGGTAGCTTTGTGAGCACTGAATGAGTGGGTTTTGGAGCCCAGTGTGTGTTTTTGCTTGCCCGCCGGGTGCAAGCTAGAATTAAGCTGATGGCTCACCAGTTTTTGGCTCCATTGTTTCATTACCGACTCTCCAAATCCAATGTGAACCTGCGTGGGCCAGGTGGCTGTGATGGCGGCCTCGACTACTGGCTCTACAGTAATGTATTTTGTAGATGAAAAGAACTAACAACAGGCCTGTGATATATTCTCCCTTTACCAGGAAATGTCCTAGAAATAGAAAAAAAGATAACCTGGTCAAAGCCCCTTGAAAACATATTATTGACAGATCTTCTGTCAAGCATCTTATTAGTATTTGTTAGTGGGAGAGTCATTACCGATAGAAAGCTTTTAGCAAGATGTACCAGGTTTAAATAGGATTGTTTTAGGCAGACAAATATGAATTCGGGGTTTATGAACATGGGACTAGGAAAAATATCACATAAGCTATATAATGATCGAACTAATTTTTCTGTGTGTATATGATGACCCCATGCATCATTTAGATGTGGCCCAAAGAACACATTTTCACGTCAAGTGGTACCTGTGGAGTAGCACTGGTTGTCCCCAACTTTTTTCTGTTTTGCCTAGTTCTTGAAATTACTTACATATTTAATATCTGTAAAGTTTGGTACTAGATAAGATTTGTGATTTTTATGAGTCTGATTTGACAACATAATTCTTCAAGTTAATTTAAGTTAGTCTTTTTTAAGTCCTTGAGCCTCATTTTCTATAAACCCTACATTTCAGCCTTACTGGAGTTCTTGGACTTATTTTGGTATCTTGAGTACATTTATTTCGGTCCATCTTACTTTGAGTTTTTTAGTAAGCTGTTCCCTTACGCAATGGGCTATTCTCCTCACTCACTTCTGCTCCACTTTTCTCTTCTGCAACCACAATCACTTACTTCCTTTGTCTATTGATCCCTAGTTACCCATTAATATTCAGTTCATCACAATAGCAATGACTTTCTGGCCCTTATATTTATGTTACCATAACTTTTTTCTTATTTCTTCAGTAGCATTGACTACCTGTAAGACTGAATCTATGGAAGAAAGAAAGTTCTCTTTCTTTTCTTAATATTTAATTATTTATAATTTTAGTGAGAAAGGAAGGGAAGAAGAGAGAGAGAGAAAGACAGAACCATCGATTTGTTCCTGTATGTGCCCTGACAGGGGATCAAACCGGCAACCTCTGTGTGTTGGGTGATGCTGTAACCATTAAGCTATCCAGTCAGGGAAAACCTTTTCTTTCTGAACCCCCTTTTTATCTCATAGTTTAACAAAGCTTGTTACATAACAGATACATAAATACATATTGACTCTGGAGAATATATTATAATTGTTGGCTTGAGACAGCTCATAACAACATAGCGAATTTTAAAAACTTAAATGGACCTAGAGAAAATGTTTGTGAATACATCATGTTGTTTTCTTTTTTTTTTCTCATTACCTAAGAACAAATCTTTTCCCTACCCAGTATGGAATCAGGAGAGTCACATAACCATTTCAGTTACTCACTATGAGAGTAATAATAATGCTTTTTAAAACAATGGTTCTATAAATTACTTAAATTTCTAAAAATATTATGAAATAAGTGTACTATGATATTTACTTTAAATATAAATAATTTTAAATTCAAAGATTATATTTGTAAATTATTTTTTCTTCTTTGTGCCTTTACTTTATTAAAAGTACACACAGAATCTATTCTATCAGATTCCTATCAGAATCTGATAGGAACCACACTGAATTTTGCACAAGCTTCTGTCTGCTTCATATTTACTATTCTTATTTTTACAGTAGTATAGGGGCATAACAGCCAGTTTGATAATTTCTATGTGTGTTTTTTTTCTGTTAAATAATGTTGAAGGACATCTAAATATATTCTTGTTAATATACAAAAAGGCTAGGAAATATATTAGAAATGCAGAACGTTACAAACAAACAATAATAACAATCTTTTTATCCTCAAAAAGGCACATTACTTCCACTGTAAAAGAGCCTTCATGTATTATAAATTCCTTCCTGCATTACCAAAGTTACTCTATCATCATCTATACCCTTATCTGATTACCTAAATGTATAGGATAGACATCAGTCAATACTCCTGGAAAAATGCAATGCCTAGTGGGCTTTATGATTTCAGAAACAAGATAAAAGCCTTATGACTCAAAGAAACCAATCAAATGCATTTTTGTAGCCACAAGCATTGTATTTACTTAAAGGATTGTGACTATAAGAGCAAATCTCTCTTACTGGAAGCCAGGACAAAAGCTGTCAGAGGACAGGGTAGTAAATAGCTCTGAAATTGTTTTCTGTGCTTCATTTCAAAAGCTTAGGGCTACCAATGTTTGACCTTTTATAAATGGAATGGTTTCCTGCAGGTCTTGGTGCTACACTGAATGCTGATGGTGATATGGGCTTGATGCAGCCATCAAGAATGGCAAATAGGCTCATCACTAGTGTATTCATCTGCATCAAGGACATTTCTCATTCAGAGACATTTGCTGGTTTTCTCCAAGAAAAGGTACAGTGATTCTATTTTTCCCACAAACATTTTCCCTCTAGTGTCTCTTGACCAAGCAGGGCAAAGAAAATTGTGTAATTGTCCAAAACGACTCCATATAACTTAGTCAAAGGAAAATAAAGCCAGGTTGAACAAGAAGAAATTTGGCTGAGAACATCTGGAGTCAGTCTGTTGTTATCTTTGCTATTTGGTAACAGAGAACATAGAAATATATTTGAGGATTATTGAGATTTGCTGCGTTTTTGTAGACCGTATATTAACATTTACTCCAGCAACTAGTATTAGGATATTTGCCTCATAGTTTCAAATACACAAATATTAAAATATTAATATAAGATGATCAGTGAACAGTTTAAGTATATAATTCTTTTTATATTAAAAAGAAAATACCGTAAGACAAAATAAAGGCCTATTTATGCTCTGTAATATATAATATCATGTTTAGCTTCTATAGTGATATTAAAGCATAACATGGTTAACCTGTGAGTGCCTATTATGTATTAGACCTTTTTTATTTTTGATACACATCTGTAAGGTAGTGGATATTATTCCTTTATTGTTATACTTAAAAAAAAAACTTTGGCTCATATGAAATACACAATTGCCCAAGTCACATAAAATGGTAAATAAAGAAACTGAAAACCAGATCAGCGCCTGGCTCTTTCTAAATCCAAATTTCACTCCAGGAATGTCTGCAACTGTATAAACTGTGTATGTATATACACTCTAAAATTAGAAGACACATTGTTGGATTTTATTTCATTTGTTTGGAAATAAGAGATCCATTTAAAAAATTGTTTTCACAAATTAAGATCACTTGATCAGAGTCTAGGATAACTTTCAGAGGATACTTTAATATTTAACAAGTATAAACAATATGCTAAGCTTTATGGTAAATGTTTTGCATTTATTAGCTCATTCAAAATATGAGGAAATTATTATTATAATCCCCAATTTACAGAAAGGGAAATAGATAATTAGAGAATATGTCTATTCTCTATTTCCTTCCAGATCTATTTCCTTTATTTTTTTTGCCCTTTTCTTCACCCAATAGTCTGACCTTTAGGTGAGATAGGGTATGTGGCAAAACAGAAGCAATCAATACAAGTTACAGAAGCTGGCCCTGGCCAGGTAGCTTGGTTGGCTGGATCATTGTCCTTGTAAAGCAAGTTTGCAGATTCCGTACATAGGGCATATACCGGAATCAGCCAATGAATGCATACATGGGTCTTTCTCTCTCTCCAATCAATCAATCAATCAATCACTAAATAAATAAAAAGTGACAGGAACTGTGTAAAGCCAGTAGTAGAGATCACAATCACAGCAGCCTGGCCCATGCAGGTTCACATTAGATTTGAACAGTCGGTAATGAAACACCAGAGCCAAGAACTGGTGAGCCATCAGCTTTAATTCTAGCTTGCACCCGGCAGACAAGCAAAAACACACACTGGGCTCCAAAACCCACACATTCAGTGCTCACAAAGCTACTGACTTATCCGAGTTTCCTAAAATCAAAGGTTTCTAGCTCACCAGACTTATTCACTTCTGTTCCCCATCTCCCGCAGCACAAACTCTGTACAAACTGGCTTTTCCCTCAGCACTCTGCCATCTTGGCTGCTTCTCCTGGCCTCCACGTGGCCTTCATCTGCTCTCCTCTCTAATACCTCAGAAACCAAGAGCGAGTAAGCTCCCGGTCTGTCCCACTTTATAGTGTAAAATCAAAACCTCCAATCCAATTACACAAACAAGGAAGTCTCCAATACAAAGACACCCATCCGAGACACAATGGGATTCCTCAGGAGAGTGCACCACCCTACATCATCCAATCAGTCAAGGGTGTGGAGAAAAGCTTACTCTTAAAACTAAGCCTTAGGTGCCTGACCTATGGTAGCGCAGTGGATAAAGTGTCGACCTGGGAACACTGAGGTCGCCAGTTCAAAACCCTGCACTGGTCTGGTCAAGGCACATATGGGAGTTGATGCTTCCAGCTCCTCCCCCCTTTCTCTCTTTCTCTCTTTCTCTCTCTCTCTCTCTCTCTCTCTCTCTGTCTCCTCTCTAAAATGAATAAAATAAAATTAAATTAAAAAAAAAACACAAAAAACTAAGCCTTAGGCTATAACAACCCAGGCTGCCCACATTACAGCCTTTCCTCTACACGCATCCCAAGCATAAGGGCAAATAATATCACCTGGATGATGGGCTTCCATGTGGGCAGCACCATCTTTAACAAAGTGAGCATATTATATTTTATCTGCCCAACAAACTGTGAAGAAGATAGTAAGACAACCCCCAA
Organism: Rhynchonycteris naso; assembly: GCA_037038555.1. Taxonomy (NCBI): domain Eukaryota; kingdom Metazoa; phylum Chordata; class Mammalia; order Chiroptera; family Emballonuridae; genus Rhynchonycteris; species Rhynchonycteris naso. Next base: position 25,108,387 of record CM073000.1, read on the forward strand.
CACACACACACACACACACACACACACACACACACACACATATACACACACACCAGACTTATAGTTTAAAACCAACAATGACATACTCTATCCAATGTGGTGACTAATTTTACCTTTATGGTGACCCCTAGCTTTATTATTTTCACATTATAATACATTAGCGGACTAAATGACACACCTTAGAGCTGCCATGATTGGGAACAGAAAGCCCTTATAAGGACACATGATGGATAGAGTTCCTCTGATATATTTCCATCCCTTTTCCAGGAAGATTCTGCATATTCCTCCCCCTCACTGGATATCCCTCTCACTTAAATGACCTTCAATAAAGGAAGCAAATTCTTCTGCAGCGGAGATGCTTTGTTTGTGGAACAGCCCATTCTTATCTCACTGCTTCACTTAAAAATTCACTTTCACTTTAAATTCTATGCTGGCTCCAGTTGAATCCTTTCCTGTATGAAGCCAAGAATCAATAGTGAATTTCTGAACCTCAAAATCCCTGGACCATTGGAGGGAATGCCTGCATCATACGAATTCTTTCCCCAGGCTCCATGGCATTTGACTTCTGGTCAGGTGTGGAAGTTGAAAGAACTTGGAGGGGTTGAAGTGTGAAAGGAGAGATGGGGACATTTACTCACCTAGCAAATGTTCTGGCAGAGACTGCCTTTCGTCACGACCACAGCTTAAATCAGTGGTCCCACTTCCATGTCTCCAGCTGTCTCTGCAATGTGGTAACTACTTTTCTTCTCCTTTCTTTTTCAGGCCTCAATGGAAATAGCTTCTTGCTGTTGCTGATTCTGGCTCTTCACTACCCTTTGTTCCTTCCTTAACCCTCACAACCTTGTTATGTTCTCTTCAATTACACCCTTTGGAGTCTGCCAATTGTTGACTGCTGGGACTTGGACTGACATAAAAAGGTTAAATAGATTGCCTTAGGGATATTTGATTAGGATTCAGTATCAGCTCAGGTTTGTTCATGCCAACACCGTTAACCACTGTGTTGTTCTGCCTCACTGATTAATCACCACAGGGAAAATAATGAATTGTGTCTCAGTCCCTAAGGACATTTGCATTCTTTTTCAGGATCTATTCTTTATCTAGAAAAGGTGTCCCTGACATTGAAGATACTGCTGTCCAGGGAACCAGACCACAGGTCATCAAAAGCAGTTCAAATCTTGGGGACCTAGCCAAGCAGAAAGTTCTTGAGCTGGTAGATGAATCTTCTCAATGTTAAAAGGTAGCAATATTACTGCCAGGAACCTTATCGCCTGCCATGTCACAAGTCCAGGGGGCTCTTTACAATCACTCCTGGACCTTAGTCCCAGGTACTGCCCTATTAATTCATTAAGCTTTATACCACAGAGTTTTAGGCATTTTTTGTTTCTTCAAAATATATATATATAAATTCCTACTGTGAGCTAGTCATCATGCTAAGTGCAAGACATACAAAAATGAATAAGATGTGGGTTTTGCCCTCAAGAAAACAACAGAAAAAATACACAAAAGCAAAGTTGAGGGATCCAAAGAAGAGTTACAGCAGCTATGATTGAAGCATATGTGGGTTGCTGTGGAAGGACAAAGGTGTGTGTGTGTGTGTTTGTGTGTGTGTATGTGTATATACACACACACAAATGTGTATATATATATGAGAGCAACAGAGACTGAGAGAGAGAGAGAGACAGAGAGAGGAGCAGGCAGGGACAAACAGACAGAAAGGGAAAGAAATGAGAAGCATCAATTCCTCATTGCAGCACCTTGGTTGTTCATTGATTGCTTTCTCAAATGTGCCTTGACTGGGGGGAAGGGGTGCACACAGCCTGAGCCAGTGACAACTTGCTCAAGCTAGCGGCCTTGGGCTTCAAGCCAGAGACCTTTGGTCTCAAGCCAGCGACCATGGGGTCATGTCTATGATCCAACGCTCAAGTCAGTGACCCTGTGCTCAATTGGTGAGCCCACACTCAAGCTGGATGAACCAGCGCTCAAGCCAGCGACCCCGCACTCAAGCTGGTGAGCATGCACTCAAGCCAAATGAGCCTGTGCTCAAGCCAGCGACCTTGGGGCCACATATAGTACTACTTTCCTCTAGGGTCTAAAATGTATCACCCAAACCTTAAGATTTTAAGTTTTAGCTGGCCATGTTAACTGAGCACTCATATGGAACCATCAGCACAAAGCACATGCTGAATTTTTCCTCAGCAAACCCTCAGTCCTTGTATATTCCAATAGCTCTCAAATTAGTAGACAAATAGTCTTGAGCTTTTTTTGTCTCTAAGTCCACACAGTAATTATTTAGACATTATTTTAGCTAATAAAGGTCTAATGTGAAGTTCAGAAGATGTGAACCCAAGAGAGGGATTTTGTAGTAAAATACTCTTACTATGGTGGGATAGAAACAGTTTAAAGCAGTTCTTCTGCCTTGCCTTCCCATCTTCTCCTCATGCCCTGTCTTCACTTCTTCCCCTATCTTCTCATAACTTTACATATTCTTTTCCTGCCTCTCTATTCTTCCCAAGTAAGTTTCCCTTCCCTCTAATTTTTTCCCCTTATCTTCCTTTCCCACTCAAACATCAGACAAAGGGTTATTTTGGTGGGATTAAACAATGGATAAAACTAATGGATAAATGTTTGATGAGTAATCATGAAATATCTTCAAGAAAATCCTAATCAAATGAAAGGGAAAAATAATGAAAACATAATGGGAAAGCCTGGCAGATATCAACATTGCAAGGAGAACAGAGTTAACATCCTCAGTGACTAGACAGCAATGTGCTGCAAATAGAGCATGAAGTTCATAGCATCATTTTAGTAATATTAGTGCTAAAACTTTACAAAATAGATTTGGTCATGAAGAAAAATATGGATGCAGGCTGAGAGTGAGCCAGCCTCATGCAGAACATAGAGTTGCATTCTTTCAAGCTCTCATGGACATAAAATGCAGAAAAAAACTGTTCCAATTAAAGGACTCAAGAGAAATGACAACTAAATGTAACATGCAAAAATGGATCAGATCCTAGACAAGAAATTAACAGGAAGAATTGTTCATACAGTTGGAAAAATGTACATGAGGTCTATGTCTGAAATGGTAGTGATGATCAATATTGATTTCCTGATTTGGAGTATACTGATTACGTAGAGGAGTGTTCCTGTTTTGACGAAATATACACTAGGGTATTTGTGATGAAGGCACATGATGTCTGCAAGTCACTTACAAAATATTCAGAAACAGATTAATAATAATGAGTGTGTGTGTGTATGTGTAGAGAAAGAATGAATGCTTTATATATACATTTCTAACAAATTTCCTTACTTAGGTGATGAGAATATTGGGGTTCAATGTACTATTTTAGCAATTTGCCTGAAAGTTTGAAATAGTTTCAATATAAATTATTTTAAAAAAATATTGCTAGGCTCAACTCCTGAATCCAGCCAAGTGGGAAATAACAGAGACTAGACTTGCACTCTAAATTGAAAAAAGTACAGAAAAACAGATAAAGTGTATTAAATGATAAATTGCATATACTGGAAGCAGGAATCAGTTATAACTGCTGATCTGTGAGAGAAGAAGATATAAAGAATGAAAATTGTTTACATTTGGAGAAAATCATAAAATCGTACATTCACAAATCTAGGAAACACCACAAACTTTAAGGACATGACAATCTAATTGCTTGTTACCAGTGATAAAGAAAATATCTGAAAAATAAATAAATAATGCAACCAGGGGGCAGGGTGTGTGACACATTAGATATTGAGGGGGAAAATAGAATGAAAACCGGTTATTTTTAATTTTTTTCTTTTAAATAAAAGTAAGAATCCTAAAAAATACAGAAGCAATGTCTCTGAAGTACTGAAAAAAAAATACTGTAAACTATAATTCTATATCCAGTAAAAATATACTTCAAAAATAATGGTGAGAAGCTGTTTCAGATTAAAGGTCTCAATAGAAAAGCCAACTAAATGTAACACATACAAATGGATCATACAGAAGCTGAAAGTATTCTTCAGAACCTATAACTCAAGAGGTATTGAAAGATTTTCAGGCCAAAGCAAAATGATATCAAATAAAATAAAAACACCAAAAATTATAATTATGTGAGTAAAAGTAAAGCAATTTTTAATGTTTTTAAATACCCTCAATGATATTTGACTCTTTAAAGAAAGAAAAAAGGGTGTTAATTATGTTATTAACAATATAGCAGCAATAGCCCAAAGATTAGAAAGAGGGGGGAAAGGAAGAATGCTTTTGTAAGTTATCATTCATATGCATGAACTGTTTAAGTTTACTTCAGGTTAGGCTGTGATAAGCTAAATATATATGGAATATACTATAAAGCAATCCTTAGAAAATCCGAAAAAAACAAAACAAAACAAAAACAAAATAAATACACCAGAATTATTAAAGCTAATAAGCAACAAAGCAGGTAAATAGAATCATAAAAAATAATCAATCCAAAAGAAGGCAGTAAATGATGAAAAGAGAAACAACACAGTAGACAAGGAGAAAACAAAAGAAAATATGGTCGATTTAAACTTACCAATATCAATAATCACATTATGTATAAATTAACTAAACACCCTAATTATAAGACAGTTGTTAGGCTGGCTGGCTGGCTGCTTAGGAGTCTTGGTTCTTCTCCACGGGGCCTCTCAACCTACTGGAGTGTAATCAAAATAATTTCTTCGGGAGAGTGACGTGAATGGAATGGTGGCGTGATAGATTTTCTTGGTCTCTCCCTTGAAGTGTCAACAATTTGAACAGCTATAAGTCAACAAAGCATTTCCTGTTCAATGCACATACATGCTTGAACAATCCACATATTGAAACATCTAAAAGTGTACAGGTGGGAGCAGACAGGGGACATGAGAAAAGAGGTAAACTGAGATGAGCCACAGATCCAGCCCTGCAGCCAGTAGTTCATGGCATGGCTCAGCCTGGAGAGGGGAGGCTGGTACTCTCTTTTGCTGGGAAAAGCAAAGAAATTCAGTGGGCATTTTAGCAGGAGTGAGCAGTACCGGCTGCAACTAAACTCAGAGACCTGGGCAAGGACACAACATGACGATGCAGCCCTGGTGGTCAGGCAGTCAGCATTTCAGACAGAAAAACAAAACCACAGAGCCCTGCCATCGCATGGCCTCCAGAGCTCACTTTCTTTGCCCCTAGGGTTGTATTGCATAGCAGAGTTATCTGCAAACACAAGAACTGGTACTACAGAATCACATTGTTCCTAGAGCAAAGGGTGCACTTTGTGACTGGTCCCAGGGTCAGGGCACAGGAGGTCCCTGCAGAAATCTGAAGGTGCCACTCCTGAGAGGGCAAAACAAAAAAAAGAAGCTGGCCAGTACCCCCAGCTCACTCCATCCACATGTATTATTGCTACACTGAAGACAGTATCTAGCTGGGAAGGACAGCACTGAGAATTCACAGAACTAAAAACTTTGTGATTCATGCCACCTATTGGAAAATGAGAGAAAGACTTCTTTGTATTAATTTGCTAAAGAATTGCCACTTGAACATAGATGCCTAAGCAGAGAAGGAATCCACCAAGCACCATGTTAACCAAGGTAGTGACGCAGCTCAGGAGGAAAATGAAAAATCTTCAGAAAACAAACTTAAAAACATGGAAATATGTGATATAAATAACAGAGAATTTATTTTGTTATCTATCTAACATTTACTATTCTTCAAGTTGTTCTTCAAATGACACAATTCCATAAAGTGTTTCCAGTTAGGGGTGAGAAAAACAATTCAATTCATTCTTTTTTAGTTCCCTGCAGTTACACCAAAAACTTGCCTTCTAAAAAATTAGGATTTCAACATTTTTGGTGTGGAGGAGGAAGATTGCTTTAAAATACTTCAAAAAAAAAAAAGTCTTATTCTTTATGAGAAGCAGGTCTGTTTCTGGTGTTTGTTACCATAGTACTGAAACTACAATGTATTGCTTGCCTATAGTGATGCTGTAATATAGACTGTAAATGTTCTTTGGTAGATATTTCTCTTTTACAATTATCAAAGCAACTATTTTATTTAGAAATGACTAACCCAAAGAATTTCTTCAATATAAAGCAGAAAAATTAGCTATGTGCTTTTCCAAAATGTCAGTATATACATACATAAACAACAAATACAATTTCCCTGTGTTTCTGTTGTGAATATCAGTCTCTACTGATAGAAGACCTTAAAGTAGGAACTTCAAATAAAACTATTTCATCCTGATTTTAGGTCTTCTTTTTGTTTTCCTTGTTAAATATTGACCTTCCATCCTCTTCTGGACACAGTGCCAGTTCACACACAGCGATTCCCTCCTGGGATCTGAGTAGACAGACAGGTCAACTGCCAAGCAGTACATTTAGCTTTGTTGTATATAATTACTGTGAGTTAGCATTTAAAGTCACCTTAGAGATATTTTAAATTACCATTTTTTATAGTTTCAATAATTTCTATTCCTACTGTTAGTGCAAAAATGTGTAGACATTTGAGAAATCGAGAGATTTATATTCCAGTTTCTAATATTTGCCTTTAAAATAACCTGCCACTTAGCTTATGTTGAAAGCAGTTTCTTTCTGCTACGGCTCTAATAAATGCAGTGATATAGAAGCCTCTACTTTCCATGAGAAAAAACAAAGTTCTGGGATCATTGCTGCTTTTAAGAGTTGACCTACAGCTATTTACTATAAAAAGAAATGAGCAAATAATCTCCATGCAGCAGTAGCTGAGGGTAAAATAACCTACTATATCCTTCCTGATTTTCTTACTTTTAATTTTGTCTATATTTTAATTCTAGCTATATGTGTAATTTATATTATTTAAATAAAAGAAAGTGGGTATTCAAGAGATTAATAAAAGTCATTATATTTAATTAAAAGTGCTTTCTCCCTCTTACTCCAGCTTTTCTTACACTTGGAATGTAGAAAGGCGTGTGCTTTATTCATATGCACTACATTCAATGTTCTGTATTTCTTGTGTTTATCCTCGGGTTGAGATAAAGAGAAGGTAAAGGAGAAAGTATCTCCTGCTTGACTTACTAGAAGGTCAAGGTTGCTACCCTTTTTCTGTTGATCTTCACCATTGTTCTGGCTCACTGTCTAGAATGTATGGTTGTAAAGCCTACTTAGTATCCAGGGCCACCATCACAGCTGACTGGCCACTGCAGGTTTGCATTAGATTCAGTTGGTAATGAAACAATGGAGCCAAGAACTGGTGAGTCATCAGCTTTAATTCTAGCTTGCACCCGGCGGGCAAGCAAAAACACATACTGTGCTCCAAAACTCACTCATTCAGTGTTCATAAAGCTACTGACTTATCCGAATTTCCTAGCATCAAAGGCTTCTAGCTCACCAGACTTATTCACCTCTGCTTCCCATCTCCTTCTCTCTGCACAAACTTTGCACAGACTGGCTTCTTCCTTAGAACTCCACCATCTTGGCTGCTTCTCCTCTTCTCCACATGGCCTTACTCTGCTCTCCTCCCTAATACAAATCTCAGAAATCCAGAGAGAGCAAGCTCCCATCCTGCCCCACTTTATAGTGTAGAATCAAAACCTTTAATCCAATTATACAAACAAGGAAGTCTCTGATAAAAAGTCATTTATCTGAGGCATAATGGGAGGATGCCTCATGAGAGTGTACCACCCTACATCATCCAATCAGTCAAGGATGTGGGGAAAATCTTACTCTTAAAACTAAGGCATACGATTTATCTCCACGGGCAAATGAAATAAAAGGCAGGATAAATAAATGGGATTATATCAAACTAAAAAGTTTTTGCACAGCTAAAGACAATAAGAACAGAATAAAAAGATAAACCACACAATGGGAGAACATATTCAACAACACATCTGATAAGGGGTTAATAACCAAAATTTATAAAGAACTTATAAAACTTAATACCAGGTAGACAAACAATCCAATCAAAAAATGGGCAGAAGAAATGAATAGAAATTTCTCCAAAGAGGACATACAGAAGGTGTTGGGCAGATAAAATATACTATGCTCACTTTGTTAAAGATGGCGCTGCCCACATGGAAGTTTGTTGATATTAATGTGTGTTCGGGAACAGGCTGTGGGCAGGCTGGGTTGTTATAGCCTAAGGCTTAGTTTTAAGAGTAAGCTTTTCCCCACACCCTTGACTGATTGGATGATGTGGGGTGGTACACTCTCATGAGGAATCCTCCCAGATAAGTGACTTTGTATCAGAGATTTCCTTGTTTGTAGATTGGATTATAGGTTTTGAATCTATGCTATAAAGTGGGGCAGACCAGGAGCTTGCTCTTTCAGTTCTTGAGGTTAGTATTAGAAAAGAGAGCAGAGAAAGGCCACATGGAGGAGGCCAGGAGAAGCAGCCAAGATGGCGAAATGCTGAGGAAGAAGCCAGTTTGTGCAGAGTTTGTGTAGAGAAGAGATGAGAAACAGGTAAATAAGTCTGGTGAACTAGAAACCTTTGATTCTAGGAAATTCGGATAAATCAGTAGCTTTATGAGCACTAAATGAGTGAGTTTTGGAGCACAGTATGTGTTTTTGCTTGCCCGCCGGGTGCAAGCTAGAATTAAAGCTGATGACTCACCAGTTCTTGGCTCCACTGTTTCATTACCGACTGTCCGAATCTAATGGGAACCTGCATGGGTCGGGCGGCTGTGATAATGACCTTGCCTACTGGCTTTACAGATGGCCAATAGGCATATGAAAAAATGCTCAACATCACTGATCATTAGAGAAATGCAAATTAAAACCACAATGAGATATCACCTCACACCAGTCAGAATGGTGCTCATCAGCAAAAAACACAGAATATTGCTGGCGAGGATGTGGAGAAAAGGGAACCCTTCTGCACTGCTGGTGGGAATGCAGACTGGTGCAGCCACTGTGGAAAATAGTATGGAGATTTCTCAAAAAATTAAAAATCGAACTGCCTTTTGACCCAGCTATCCCACTTTTAGGAATATACCCTAAGAACAACATAGCACTGTTCGAAAAGAAGAAATGCACCCCCATGTTCGTGGCAGCATTGTTCACAATAGCGAAGATCTGGAAACAGCCCAAGTGTCCGTCAGAGGACGAGTGGGTTAAAAAGCTTTGGTACATATAAATTATGGAATACTACTCAGCCATAAGAAATGATGACATCGGATCATTTACAACAAAATGGATGGACCTTGATAACATTATACAAAGTGAAATAAGTAAAACAGAAAAAAAAACTGAGTACTGCATGATTTCATACATAGGTGGGACATAAAAGTGAGACTATGAGACATGAACAAGAGTGTGGTGGTTACAGGGTGGGGGGAGGGAGGGGAATGTGGGATAGGGAGGAAGGGAGGGGCACAAGGAAAACCAGATAGAAGGTGACAGAGGACAATTTGACTTTTGGTGATGGGTATGCAACATAATTGAATGATAAGATAACCTGGAGATGTTTTCTTTGAACATATGTACCCTGATTTATTAATGTCATCTCATTAAAATTAATAAAAATAAATAAATAAATAAATAATAAACTAAGGCATAGGCTATAACGACCCGGCCTGCCCACAGCCTGTCCCCCATACACATTAATATAATCATGCCCATTCCCAAGCAGGAAGGGTAACCAATATCACCTGGGTGAGGGGTTTTCACGTGGGCAGCACCTTCTTTAACAAAGTGAGCATAATATATTTTATCTGCCCAACAATGGTGTATTTTGAAAGCCCCTTGCTGGTAGAGCACAGAGCATTTACCTGGAAGCTGTGGCTGATGCTATGCTGTGAGAACACTCCATCAGGTTAAATCCCTCCTGGGAACACCCAGGAAGGGAGCTCGCAGGCTATATGGAAATGACTCAGCGCCAGCCTGGCAGCCTCCTGACCTTTTATGGCCATTTGCCCTACTATAACATCCTATTGGCTGAACCCATGCATATAAGCTAGTTTACTTCCTGAATAAAGTGGATTTGCGTCACTGAACCTTGTCCCTTGAGTCGGGTCTCATGTGTCTTCATCGTCCTCACCCTCAGGTGGGCCTTGTCCACAGTTCCTCAGCCTCTTCCCATGAGAGACTCCATCCCAAATAGATTTTCTAGGCATTGACAATCCTTTAGAGAACATTTTCCTCTTCCTGCTGTTCTCTGGGAGCAATGTTGAACTGCTTACCTCTGATCCACACATCTTGACTCCCAGTACAGCTTTAAACCTCCAACATAAGGCATGAGAAAGAATCCACTTATACTGATCTAGAACTGAGGAGCCAGTGGATCATTCCTTCCAACTCACTGCTTATTCATAGCATTAACCCTTAGAATAGTGAGTTTTTTCATGTTCTCTGACCCCCCTTGAGTTTTTTTTCTTTTTCAAAAAATGAAATTAGTTCCAGTTACAGTTTAATTAACTTAAAATCATCTTTGTTTGATAACCAATTTATGGAAACAAGAAGAGCATACATTTGCCTTTTTTTAATGTTGCTTTAACCATTTTTATTTACTTTTTTTTAAAAAATAAGTAGGATTTATTTAGCCAGCAGAGCTGCATGATGGCAAAAGAGGCAACCAAAACAAATGCTCCTACACATTTTTAAAATAAAAATTTTTCTACAATATTACTCTGGATGATCAGGAGGTATGAGGACGTACATGAATGTTCATACTATGCAAAGGCTTAAGCACCTCTCTCCCTTACTCTTCCTTTCTTTGACACCAGTAACATTGAGTAAGTAGGGCAATAAGCTTAGTGCCTAACCAAATGCCCGCTCAGGAATAGCATGTCAGTGTCTGGTTTGTGCAGAAATTCTCCTTTCCTTAGCCTTAGAGAGGGGACCAATCAAGTATCAGTTCCCTCACCGTTAACACTAATTTTTCCTTACTCTTCCCACCCTATTCTTTTATCTCTTAAAGGCAAGAAGAACAAGTAATTTAGCCCCTCTTACTTCTGCTAAGAGCATGATAATTTTATGTCAAAAACTATTCCATCTTTAAAATTGTTCCTGGAGACTATATTTTCTCACTGGAATCATTTATATAGCAATTCCTGCACCAGTTAGTAATCCCTTGGAGCAGAAAATGTTCCCATTCATTGTTTCCCACTATGCTACTAAGGCAAGAAAATCACAAGAGCTTGTATAGAAACACGGAGGCAAGAAGGACATCACATAGCATACATTGCTGTGAGGGTAAAGACTATGAGAGGTTTCCAGTTGGAGAGAGTGAGCAAGGTCTTAAAGGTTGAATAGGCATTCTAGGGTACAGAAAGAAGACAGGCAGAGATGTCAGAATGAGCAAGTGAGGGGAATAAGAAGCAGCATGGGCTATGCAAGGAACTGCAAACAGTTCAGTCTAAGTATAGTGAAAGGACAGAAAGCCAAAAAACCTATCTCGTTTCTTATCTAATCTCCTGACATAGTTTTGAGCCTGTTTATAAACACTGAGGAACAGAATCCATCAACTAAGCCATCCCCACCTTATGAAACAGTTGCCATCACTGGCGATAATTTTATGACCAAATGCAGCTAGACAACTAAAGAAACAAACTATTCTTCTATGCCCAGCTGTCTAGCAACAAAAAATACATTGCCTCAAAAAAGCTCAGTAAAAGCAACTCCCCCTCCTCACTCAGAGCTGGTACTACTCTGATGCTTGGCCCTTTCTTCTCTTGAAAAGAAAATAAACCTTTCTACTTCAGCCTTTCCACTCTTTGTAAATTCTTTTAAAAACCAGTGTCTCCAGCCAACCTAATGAAGAGAATATCAGTACAGGGGGTCTATGGATTACCATAATCGCAACATACAACATTTAGAGTTTACCATGCTCACTTCCATGTAGAGGAGATGTCCGCTGAGGACCTCATTCAGCTGGAGAAGCAGCTGATTGAAGAGGAAGAGATAGAAACCCATGAACCCAAGAGATTTACTACCAAGAGTTTAGCAGAAGGTTTTTCTATGGTAGAGGATGGGTTGGCAAAATTTCAGGCTGAGGACCCCAGCAATGACAGATTCAGTAAGGTCTATAGAGCTGTTATGGATACCTTGCAATGCTATAGGAAGATTTTGGAAGAGAAGAAGTCATCAACCGTCCAGACTAGACTGTAACAATTTTTTTAAGGAGGAAGAGAGGCCTGCAACAGATCCTGTACCCTCTACATCAGCTGCTTCTTGAGATGAAACACCTGTAGTACAGGTAGAATCATCTCCTGCATCTCCTTCATGTTTCTTAGACAATCCTGATTCACCTGACCCAGGATCTCCAGCACCTTCTGCAGGTTCTCCTGCCTTTCCAGCTTCCTCCTCCCAATAGGTCACTCTCTCTCACCTTGCAATGCCCCTTTCAGTGTGCAAGCCCACCACAGGAATAAAGGGAAGAAATTTATTTTTACACTCATTTTTTGTCATTTTTTCTGTTGCTACAGTAGTGTACAGTACAGTATATTTATATACTTTTTCTTTATTTCCTTTTTTGTGGCTTAGTTATGTTTTTGTTCTAGATTATGATTTGACAACTGTGTTGGGATAGGTAATTGACTTAGGTTAGGGTGTGTTTTCAACTTACATCAAAATCCGGTTTACATCACTGTCATAGGAATGGAACTATGTCGTAACCCGAGGACCCCCTGTATTTTCTAAGAAATAACACATGACACCTGCTTGAAAGCAAATGTATGTATTGTAAGGCAAGAAGTAACAAATTTATGAACAAGTGAAAGAGGTGCCTCTAAATCATTCATTTATTGAGATTTTTATTGTGATGAGACTTTAGAATCAAGAGAAGTAATTCTTTCCATACGCACATGGATAAAAACAAAGCTTTTACCTTAAAAGATCAAGTCTTGTGTGCTTAGAAGATTAAATCACTATCTATTGATCATTTTTAGACTCTTAGACTAAAAAATTATGTTCTCAATTTTTTCACCTATTCTTTGTAGATTCATTGTTAAAGTTAGCTAGTCAATATTTCTTTTAATCACAAAATTAAACTTTTCTATAGAGAAAAATTTAACTGCCTACAGAGATGTCTTGGGATTTTCTCAATATACAAAGTAAGAGCTTCAACATCAGTAAGCCATAAAGCCGAAAGTCCTATGAAATTTAATTGGGAAAATAATCTGACTAGTGGAATCACAAGAGGTTTGCTTGATGCCACTAAATAACTTTTTTCCCCCTCCATAAGAACTCACCACCATGACTGTGTTATGAAAAAATCCTGCAGTATTTTTTAATTTAGTCCCAAAATGTTATTAAACTTGTTATGTATTATAGTTTTCCCTTTGGGTTGAGGACAAACTCTGAGAATATTGTGCCTTCGTGGTTAAAGCGAAAGAAAAAGAAGGCAGGAGTACAAAAAAGCATAGTCAATCCCAGAAGATTCTCAAAGTTCTCTGACATCCATCAAATTAAAAATAGACAAACTGTTAATTGAAGCAAGATTGAAAGCTTTATGATATCCTGTATTAGCCTTAATTTAAGGTCAACTTTCCTCTCCATGAAATTAGCCTAAATATAGATTTTAAATCCTATAATACAAATGTTTGGAACTAAAAAACAGAAATTTTTTAAAGTTATTGTCTTGATATTTTTCACAATGATGTTTCATTTATCCAAAGACTTAATTTAATATGTCACTTGGGCACTGAAGTGCCCAGATAATAGGTCAATCATTATTCTTGGTATCTGTAAAAGTGCTTTTGGATGAGATTAATATTTGAATTGGTAGACTACAGTTAAGCAAATAGTTCTTTCTAATGTAAATGACTTCTTTCAATCAGTGAAAGATCTGAGTAGACAGCACCTCTTAAATAAGGGAGACCTCTTCCTGCCTGTTGGAGCAGAGAAATTTTATTTTTTCCTACCTTCAGAATGAGACTAAAATGTTGGCTCTTCTTGAATCTTAAGCCTGCCAGCTTTCAGACTAGAACTGCTAACATAGGCTGGTACCTATATCTAGTGATAAGGAAAGATAACAAAAGGAGCTAGAGCCTGACCTGTGGTGGCGCAGTGGATAAAGCGTCGACCTGGGAACACTGAGGTCGCCAGTTCAAAACCCTGCACTGGTCTGGTCAAGGCACATATGGGAGTTGATGCTTCCAGCTCCTCCCCCCTTTCTCTCTCTCTCTCTCTCTCACTCTGTGTCTCCTCTCTAAAATGAATAAAATAAAGAAAAAAAAAGGGAGCTAGATATTATATTTTGGAAAACCTGCTTCAGTGAGAAGATTCACCATTGCACTCAGCTTACCTTGCTAGAAGACTAAAGAATTCACAAGCTAATTACCCATTGTGCCCTAAGTGTCCATTGTGCCATTGAGGCCTTGGACTCACCTGTTAAGAAAAGAACAAGTTTTTCCAGTCCCCCAGGATAAAACCAATTCATACCCAGATGATGGAAGAAGGTACTTCTGTGCTTATACTTTAAGACATGCAGTAGAAACCAAGTGATGACCATAGAAGCTTTTCTCGGGAAAACCTGGCTAATACAGATCATAAAAATTGTTTATGCAACTACAAAGCATACTTTAATTTTGTTCTTCACTGTCTAAATCACCTGATAAAAAAGATGAGAAAAGTAATGACACTTTTCAGTTGGCATGGAGAGAGCTATTGTTAAGTGGGTAAAGAAAATACAATATGGACATATGTCTCCTATACTCAATATTTAAATTTAAATTTAATAGCTCTCAGAAGATTGTTAAAAGAGTATTCTTAGTCTTCTAGCTTTGGAAAAATAATGTGATACATTATTTTCAGTGATACAATTTCTCATTGTGTTGTATGCTGGTATGTGTGTGTAGATATGTTCAATTAGAAAAAAATGGCAGTATGATTTTTTTAAAGTCTATTGGAAATCTAAAATTTGTCATAACCCTGTAATGTATTGTTCTCAGAAGGAATGCAACAGTACAAGAGTTATTGTTTGAAAGCTAAACAAGAAGCAAGCAAGATGAATTACCCACAGTAGTTAAAATTTATAACAAAAAAAAATTCTCACAAATGAAGACTGTAAAGCCAGTACCCACAACCACCATCACAGCTGCCTGGTCCGTGCACATTTGCATTTGATGCAGGCAGACAGTAAAGAAACAATGAAGCCAAGAACTGGTGGGCCATTACCTTTAATTCTAGTTCACACCGGGCAGGCAAGAAATATACACAGTGGGAAAACACGTCCCTTTCTATTCAGGGCTCTCAAAGCCACTGATTCATCTGAGTATTCCTAGAATCAAAGGTTTCTACCTCACCAGCCTTATTCACCTCTGTTACCCATCTCTTTATCTCTGCACAAACTGGCTTCTCCTTCAGCACTCCGCCATCTTGGCTGATTCTCCTCTGCAATGTGTTGGTAAAATAAGTTTGTAAATATAATATATGTTTGCTTGCTTATAGTTTGCATTGGGTGTGGGGGACAGGCTGTAAGCAGGCAGGGTCATTATAGCCTAAGGCTTAGTTTTGAGACTAAGCTTTTCCCCACACCCTTGACTGTTGCATGATAGGGGTGGTGCACTCTCATGAGGAATCCCATTATGCCTCAGATAAGGAACTTTGTATATTGGATTAAAGGTTTTGATTTCTACACTATAAAATGGGGCAGAGGAGCCCATGCTAGAGGAGAGCAGAGAAAGGCCATGTGGAGGAGAGGAGAAGCAGCTAAGATGGTGGAGTGCTGAGGGTAGGCCAGTTTGTGCAGAGTTTGTGCAGAGAGAAGGAGATGGGGAACAGAGGTGAATAAGGTTGGTGAGGTAGAAACCTTTGATTCTAGAAAACTTGGATAAGTCAGTGGCTTTGGGAGCCCTGAATGGAAAGGGAAGTGTTTTCCCACTGTGTGTATTTCTTGCCTGCCTGGTGCAAACTAGGATTAAAGGTAATGGCCTACCAGTTCTTGGCTCCATTATTTTATTACTGTCTGTCTGAATCAAATGTGAATCTTCATGGGCCAGGTGGCTGTGATGATGGCCGTGGCTACTGGCTTTACAAATGCTAATTTCAGGAACCGAGAAAGAGCAAGTCCCCAGTCAGCCCCATTTTATAGTGTAGAAATCAAAACCTTTAAGCCAATGTACAAATAAGGAAGTCTTTGATACAAAGTGACTTATCTGAGGTATAAATGGGATTCTCATAAGAGTGCACCACCCCTACATCATGCAATAGTCAAGGCTGTGAGGAAAAGCTTAGTTTTGAAAAGATCTTAGTATTAAAAGGGCGGGAAAGGCTTAGTCTTAAAAGTAAGCCTTAGGCTATAATGACTTTGACGGTTTATGGCCTGTCCCCCACACCCAATGCAAACTATAAGCGAGCAAACATATATATTATATTTACAAACTTATTTGACCAAAATTTCACCCGTTTTGCTTGCTTCACAATCTAAAGCACAGTTATTCCTACACAAGGAAATTAGGCACATTATACAAATTACAACATGACAAATCATACAATTTCAACAATTACAAAGGTACATCTCACCAGTCTCTGAGCACTTTGCCAAAACTGCAAAATGTCCTCAGACTTCTTTCTAGCCATGGGAAAAGCTTCCTGGGGCAGGAGGAGGGCCTCCATCAAAACCTCCCCCCACTCCCATCAGGGTATTTCACATTGTCCAAAATCCGTAAGGCCATCCAGCAAAGGAGCCAATGCTCACTCCGGTCATTAACCAGGAATCAGTCCAAGCACATGAGGCCTCAGCCACCCCTCTCATCCCTGCCATCCTGGCAGGTCTTACATTGTTCCAAGGAGGAGCATGTGGCAATGGCAGTCAGCATTTCCATCTCTGCACCAGAGAGCATGATGGCATCCACCACTATGTCCAAAATCACAGACCTACCAGGGGCATAGTAGGTACTCCTTGCTGCTGGGCTCTCACCTTCTGAAAAATGTGGATCACAACTCCAGCCCAATTCTCCTCATCCTCCAAAGAGGAACTGAAAATGTAAGCTCCTGCTGCCGGACTTGCAGCCCCGAGCCCGGCCTCAGCCCTGGCCTCAGCCTGGCCTCCATCCACTGCTGGTTTTCCACAATGTCCAGGGCAATCTGCAACTCATGAACCTTTGATTCCTTCTTCAGCAGATGCTCCATTTCCAAGCAAGTCTCATGAACCTGGTCGGCCTCCTCCGGTGCTTGCTCTAGATCCAGGGTCAGCATCTCTTTCTCCCAAGTTTGCTCCAGCTCCTTCCACTGCTCAGTTTGCAGGTCCTGGGAAGCCTCTTCCACAGAGTTCTTGGTTTCCTCACACATGGCTTTAAAAGTCAGCCAGCCTACGGCCCCCAAAAGGACAACCATGGGGAACCATAACAGCAGCCAGTTCTCTACTCCACCACTCAAGGGTGGTGGTGGCCTCATATCGAACTGTATCGAATCCTGCCACAGACTGCGCCAAATGTAAAGCCAGTGCCCACTGGCATCATCACAGCCGCCTGACCCGTGCAGGTTTACATTTGATTTGGACAGATAGTAATGAAACAATGGAGCCATGAACTGGTGGGCCATTAGCTTTAATCCTACCTTGCACCTGTTAGGCAAGAAATACACACAGTGAAGAAAACTTCCCTTTCCTTTCTGGGCTCCCAAATCCACTGCCTTATCCAAGTTTTCCTAGGACCAAAGGTTTGTACCTCATCAGCCTTATTCACCTCTGTTCCCCATCTCCTTTTCTCTGCACAAACTCTTCACAAGCTGGCTTCTCCTTCAGCAGTTCACCACCTTGGCTGCTTCTCCTCTCCTCCACGTGGTCTTTCTCTGCTCTTGGTTTCCTCATGCATGGCTGCAAATGCTAATCTCAGGAACCAAGAGAAAGCAAGCTCCAGGTCTGCCTCATTTTATAGTGTAGTAATCAAAGCCTTTAAGCCAATATACAAATCAGAAAGTCTCTGATACAAAGCCACTTATCTGAGGCATAAATGGGATTCCTCATGAGAGTGCACCACTCCTATCATGAAACAGTCAAGGGTGTGGGAAAAGTTTAGGCTTAAAATTAAGTCTTAGGATATAATGACTTTGCCAGTTTATAGCCTGTCCCCCACACCCAATATATCATATTTACAAACTTATTTGACCAACATTGATATAAACCAAATTATTCAAGAAAATAGTAAAGGTAGTTATTGAGCCTATATATATATATATAATATATTTTGCAGGGACAGAGAGAGAGAGTCAGAGAGAGAGATAGGGACAGACAGACAGGAATGGAGAGAGGTGAGAAGCATCAATCATTAGTTTTTCGTTGTTGTGACACCTTAATTCAGTGGTTCTTAACCTTTTTTGAGGTACCAAACCCACCAGTTTCATATGTGTATTCACCAAACCCTTCTTTAGTGATAAATAAAATATAATTTCTTTTACCAAATTCAAGACATAGGTATATGTTTTTTACTGGTGCACAAAATGAGCCGTGCATGAACATCACCTTGCTCAAAGAACAAAACCAACAAAGTGCATGAACTCACAACAAATTATGGTATTACTTTATTCTGGCCTCCGCGGCAGAGGCTTCTCTGAACCCCTGAGACCAACTCATCGAACCCCTAGGGTTCAATAGAATCCAGGTTAAGAACCACTGCCTTGGTTGTTCATTGATTGTTTTCTCACATGCGCCTTGACATCGGGCCTTTAGCAGACCGAGCAACCCTTTGCTGGAGTCAGCGACCGTAGGTCCAAGCTGGCGAGCCCTCGCTCAAGCCAGATGGGCCCACATCCAAGTTGGCAACTTCAGGTTCTCCAACCTGGGTCCTTCCGCATCCCAGTCCGATGCTCCATCCTATGCGCCACCGCCTAGTCAGGCAAGAGGTTATATTTTCTTAAAGAAGGATTTCGATTGTGGACAAAAAAAGAAGCCACATGTTAAAGCTGACAAGCTCAGGGAAGCCTGCATTGTGTCCTTACAGACTCTGGGACCTAAAGTAAACACACAGGATGGTCGAAATGGATACTTTTTAAGTAAAAGTGGTTTATTATGGGGAGTCAATTTCTAGGAAATTATTCTGTATCTGAAGAAGGTCATTGTTTGCTTTGAAGCCTATCTGTTGCCTTTTGCATCTACAATAATGAACCTGGTAACATGTCTTTGAAATGTAGGGTTAATCTTTATTTCTGCCCCCTCAGGGCAGGCATCGCACCAAAGCAGGAAACCAACAAACTCTTTTATTGTTATTACTATCATGTTAATTAACTTAACCTGTCTTTTGCCTTCCTATGTAAGAGATGTTTAGTGTCTACATTTTCACTTTTACCCAATCCCAGAGATTCCCCCACCTTTATTTTCTCTCACATTCCTAATCTGTCACCAATTTCATGTAACCCCCTATGTCTTTCCCTTGATTTTAATGTATAAAATAAGTAGTGAAACCACCATCTTTTGGAGTATTTTCTCAATCCTTTGAGACTTTGCTTCTGGATAATTGACAAAAGTTTGGCTCAAATGAACTCATAAAAATTTTTACATTGACACAATATATGATTTAGTAAGGTTATATTTGAGAGTGTCAACAATATTGTTTAGGTTGTCATTGGAGAAAAATGATTAATCTTAAGATAAAAACAGATTTTATTTTATTTATAATGTTAAATCTCTATTGTATTCTAGCTATTTGTAGTTTGTCCCAAGCATCATATTCCTCAAATAGTATTTGAAGACCATAAACATTTTCAACAGTAAAATATTAAAGCCTCAAATTGAACTGTATGATAATCCTAATAATATATTGGAGTATTAGAATTAAAAAGAAAACTAGTAAATCATTGGGCAAAAAATGAGAAAACATTCCCTGTTATTAATTGTCTGAGAACCAGAAGAGAAAACAGAACTTTATCCTGTATAGTATATGCAATATATGTATGGTATGTGTGCTCACAG
Organism: Rhynchonycteris naso; assembly: GCA_037038555.1. NCBI lineage: Eukaryota > Metazoa > Chordata > Mammalia > Chiroptera > Emballonuridae > Rhynchonycteris > Rhynchonycteris naso. The sequence goes on from CM073000.1 coordinate 25,128,182, forward strand.
TTACCAGGGTGTTGGGCAGATAAAATATATTATGCTCACTTTGTTAAAATGGTGCTGCCCATGTGCAAGTCCATTGATATTAATGTGTGTTGGGAGACAGGCTGTGGGCAGGCCAGGCTGGTATAGCCTAAGGCTTAGTTTTAAGAGTAAGCTTTTCCCCACATCCTTGACTGATTGAATGATGTGGGATAGTGCACTCTCATGAAGAATTTTCCCATTATGTCTCAGATAAGTAACTTTGTATCAGAGACTTCCTTGTTTGTAGATTGGATTAAAAGTTTGGATTTCTACACGATAAAGTGGGGCAGACCGGGAGCATGCTCTCTCTCAGTTCCTGAGGTTAGCATTAGAGAGGAGAGCAGATTAAGGCCATTTGGAGGAGAGGAGAAGCAGCAAAGATGGTGAAGTGCTGAGGAAGAAGCCAGTTTGTGCAGAGAGAAGGAGATGGGAAAACAAAGGTGAATAATTCTGGTGAGCTAGAAACCTTTGATGCTAGGAAACTTGGATAAGTCAGTAGCTTTGTGAGCACTGAATAAGTGGGTTTTGGAGCCCAGTGTGTTTTTACTTGCCCGCCGAGTGCAACCTAGGATTAAAGCTAATGGCTCACCACTTCTTGGCTCTGTTGTTTCATTACTGACTGTAGGAATCTAATGCGAACCTGCATGGGCCAGGCAGCTGTGATAATGGCCACGGGTACTGGCCATACATTTGGCATAGTCTGTGGCAGGATTCGATACAGATCAGTATGGAGCCACCACTACCTTTAAGCGGCGGAGTAGAGGAATGGCTGCTGTTATGGTTCTGCATGGCTGTTCTTTTGGGGGCCATAGGCTGACTGACTTTTATAGTCATGCATGAGGAAACCAAGAGCTCTGTGGAAAAGGCTGCCCAGGACGTGCAGGCTGAGCAGTTGGAGGAGCTGGAGCAAACGTGGGAGAAAGAAATGCCAACCCTGGAGCTGAAGCAAGCACCAGAGGAGGCCGACCAGGTTTGTGAGATTTGCTTGGAAGTGGAGCAGCTGCTGCAGAAGGAATCACAGGTCGTGAGTTGCATATTACCCTGGACATTGTGGAGATTTCCGAGAGCCAGTTGCAGCAAGAGGCCAGGGCTGAGACTGAGGCTGGGGTGGCAAAGCCCATGGCAGTGGCTGCCCGTGGCTCAAGCCCAGGAGCGGGAGCTGGCATTTCCAGCTCCTATGCAGAAGATGAGGAGAATTAGGCTGGAGTTGTGATTCGCAGCAGAAGGTAAATGGTGGCAGCTGCAGTGGGAGGATGAACAGACATCCTGGGAGCCAAGCATGCATCACTTGGTGGTCACTGGAACGACACGAAGTGTCTGCTAAGCTGCTGGTAGGTCTGCGATTTTGGGACATAGAGGTGGATGCCATCATGCTCCCCAGAGCAAAAATGGAAATGCTGACTGCCATTGCCACATGCTTCTCTTTAGGACAGTGTGATACCTGCCATGATGGCAGGAATGAGGGAAGTATCTGAGGCTCCATGTGCTTGTACTGATTCCTGGACTATGATTGGATGGGCACCTTTGCTGGATGGACTTATGGATTTCGGACAACGTAAAATACCCTAATAGGGGTGTGGGGCGGCTTTGATGGAGGCCCTCTCCCTGCCCAGGAAGCTTTTTTTACGGCTAAAAAGAAGGCAAAGTACATTTTGTGCTTTTGGCAAAGTGCTCAGAGACTGGTGAAATGTACCTTTGTAATTGTTGAAATTGTATGACTTGTCACATTGTTGTAATTTGTGTAATGTACCTAATTTCCTTGTACAGGAATGCTGGTGGTATAGGCTGTGGGTAGTAAAGTGAGCATAGGGGTGAATTGTTGGGAAGATAAAATATATTATGCTCACTTTGTTTAAGATGGCGCTGCCCACATGCAAGTCCATTGATACTAATATTTATTGGGGGACAGGCTGTGGGCAGGCCGGGTTGGTATAGCCTAAGGCTTAGTTTTAAGAGTAAGCTTTTCCCACACTCTTGACTGATTGGATGATGTAGGGTGGTGCACTCTCATGAGGAATCCTCCCATTATGTCTCAGATAAGTGACTTTGTATCAGAGACTTCCTTGTTTGTAGATTGGATTTAAGGTTTGGACTTCTATACTATAAAGTAGGGCAAACCAGGAGCTTGCTCTCTCTTGGTTCCTGAGGTTAGCATTAGAGAGGAGAGCAGATTAAGGCCACGTGGAGGAGAGGAGAAGCAACCAAGATGGTGGAGAGTTGAAGAAGAAGCCAATTTATGCAGAGTTTGTGCAGAGAGAAGGAGATGGGGAACAGAGGTGAATAAGGTTGGTGAGGTAGAAACCTTTGATTCTAGGAAACTTGGATAAGTCATTGGCTTTGGGAGCCCTGAATGGAAAGGGAAGTGTTTTCCCACTGTGTGTATTTCTTGCCCGCCAGGTGCAAGCTAGGATTAAAGCTGATGGCTCACCACTTCTTGGCTCTGTTGTTTTATTACCGACTGTCACAATCTAATGAGAACCTGCATGGGCCAGGCAGCTTTGATAATGGCCGTGGGTGTTGGCCATACACAGGGGAAGGAAACATTACATTCAGCTGAGTAAGACACTCCACATTCTTGGACTAAGTGTAACATGACTGAAATGCTTATCACCCTAACATAAAAATTTCATCAACTTTTCTTCAATCATGTGGTCATTATTTCTTTTCCCTGGGTCAGTTCAAGTTAATTCAAGGCACTTGCATAGGTAAAGATAGATAACATTAATATTTGATATTTTAAAGTTTCAATGTCCCCTTGGTGTTTTGAGTTGACAATTATTTTCTGAGATAAAATGATTCAACCATTACAAAACGTTATTTTACTCAAATGTCATAATATTTTTAAAAAATAAAGTTAATAGTGTGCCTTATACTTTAAGAATTATGTAGTCTTTTTTCATAGTAAATATAGTTTTTAACATAGTTTTTAAATTTAATCTGTCATCTTTCTAGTTTTTGCGTGAAGCCTTATCCAAGCGTTTTTACTTCAAACAATCTTTGTCCTTTTTACCTGGTAGACATTAGAAATTTCATTTCATATTACATTCTAGAAATTCTGTGTTTTATAGCACTTCACATACTTGTATAATTCACAGGTATTTTGTTTAAGCAAATAATACAAAATTATAACTTTTTTCACAAATACGTTACACTTGAAATTTGCAAAAGTAAAAATCAGAAACAATGTTAGATTTATTGTATATTCAACTCTCATTAGTTTTCATAGATATTTTTCTTTTATCATATGAAAACAATGAAAGGAATCCTAACCTCCTTAAAAATAAAATCTTTTTCGATATATCTTTAAAAAATTTTTACATTATAAAACTTATTTTTCTTGAGTAAAAATATACCATAGACATGCTTTTAATTTGCTGTTTTCTCTCAACATTACAAGAAACTGTGTTCTCACATATCAACATTTTTAATACTTATTGTTTTAGTAGTTTGACACTATTAAATATTAAGTGTTTTTCAGATACTCCATCAAGTCTGGCAGTATAATTCACTAATATTGTAGAAATAAATTTCAAAAATTTTAAATGTATTACTAATAAGTAACATGTCCATGAAGATTTTCAGTTATGTAGACTTACAAATTAACTTTTTAAGACTATTTAAAAATTAAATTTTTAAATGAAAAATTACTTGGATAAAGTAGCAGACATGTTAAGTGTTTTTATATGAGTTAGTATATTACCTTTCAAAATATTGTAGTAATTTAAACTTTATAATTGTCACTTATAATGTATATCAATTTTATAATAGTTGTCAGAATTAGAAGCTATATTTTTTTAAATTTTATTAATTTAGTAGATACATAATAATGCTTTATTATTTTGAAACAATTTTGATATATATCAATTATTTTTTATATATTTGTTTAATAACTTTGAATGACACTTATATAGTAATATTTTCCCTATAATTTAAAAAATAACTTTTTACTTAATATATTTGTTTTGTTTAGCACATGTTCAGCTAATTACTTCAAAATTTTCTTATTTAATTTTTCTTATTAATTTAGTTTTCAGTATTTATGGTTATAATTTTAATATTTCAAGATTACACTTATGGACTGATAACTTAGACATATATCTAATGAGTGTATACTTATCTGACTTAGACATTTCTGTAACTTAGACATGTAGCTAAGGAGCAAAAGTTTGGTTTAAATTTATTCACAGATAAATTTTGTTGCAATATTAAATTTGAGATTTGAATGAAAACAGTTTTACCAAATATTTTCTAGAGCATATGAATAATAGCTATAAGGTAGTGCAATCTTTTCAATGAAACCTTTTTGAAGTTTAAAAGGTATTCAAGTTCTCACTTATTTTCCAGACCTCAGAAAGTGCTGTTTTTGAGCTTTCAGTCAAGATGACTGAGAAGGTAAACACTGTCTCACCTTCTCCTATGATCACATTAAGATTTCAACTAAACTATAGAACAACCATCATTGAAACCAAGTTAAGACTAGATGAACAGAAGTCTAATAACTGAAGATATATGGGAGAAGCCATGTCGAGACTGAGAAGAGAGGCAGAGAGCTGGAACTGGCTGTTCCATACCTAAGAGGGATACCATGGCTGTAGAGGACCACCCTGAAGACTGAGAGATATAAGCCTCTCCCCAGAACTACCCCCACCCCAGACCGAGGTTCCTGTGCTGAGAAGATAACTTCTCATAATTTATGCCTGAAAACAAGTGGGGACCGTGGTTGAGAGAGACAGAGGGCTGCTGGAGTCCCAGGTTCCTCTTAAAGGGCCCATGCATGGATTTATTCAATGATGGACTTGCCCTCTCTGAATTTCAGCACTGGGACACCAACTGAAAAAGCAGCAGAGACATAGGGGGAGGAACTGAATTGTCTGGCTTCAGGGAGAGGTATAAATGGGGCAACTTTCTCCCTGACAGAAGTGCTGGCAGAAGCCAGTGTTTCTTTGTTGAGACTTCCCCCCTCCCTGCCCTGCAATCACTATTTCTAAGTCTCTATCAGCTAGCCCTGGTGATTCCCTGAAATCCCACCAAACACAACTTGAGGGCCCAACTAACCCACTTCCTAGTGGATTTTTCATACAAATGGCCAGCCTTGGCTCATGCTGTGGACTTTCTTAAAATCTTTCAAAGTTTCAACAATCCTAAACAAGCAGTATCTGACCTTAGTGTGCCCTATATCTCTTGTTTAGAAACTCCAAGCCCAGCACTAGCCGCAGCTGGCCTCAGTTGACAGTTGAGCCTTCCACAGGCACCCTTATGCCTAGCACAAGTGGCAACCATCTGAAGATCACTTTGCAACTGCAAAGTGCAAGGCACAGATGGCAGCTAAACTTGGTCTGCAGCACAATCCCTTCAAAGAGGTCCAGAACAAATATACAAGAAGGCTAGCTTCAGGCCACACCTTAGCACCACCGAACCACTTTCATATATGACACACCCAAAATCTAGATTCAGCAGGCCCCCTAGAACCCTGCCAGACCTTCTCCACAGGGTCAGCCCCTGCACAAAAGTCTCACTATCGTCACAGAAAGTCCTCACAACCAATTAACTTGAAAGTCAATCTCTCTTATTGACATGCCAACATCAATCAAGACTCAACCACAAAAGGAAGACACACATAACCCACCCAAGGGACACACCTAGAGCACCTGGCTCTTATCACTGGGAAGACTGTACCACTGGGCTCCAGAGAGACCTACTACAAAAGACCACACTACCAAGACTGAGAGATGTAGCAGATTTTTCTAATATATAGAAACCAAACCAAGGGGCTTCTAAAAATGAAGAGACAGAAAAAAAAAAAATGCCCCAAATGAAAGGAAACAGTAAAACTGAAAAAAAAAAAAAAACCAAAGAACCAAGCAAAATGGGAATAAGTAATCTACTTCATGCAGAGATCAAAACACAGGTTATAAGGATATTTAAAGATTTCAGTGAAAACTTCAATATAAATATGGAGATAGAAAACATAAAAAAAGAACCAGCCAGAAAATATATATATATAATAACTGAAATGAATAATACATAAGAGAGCCTGAGCAAGCAGTAGTGCAGGGAATACATAGACATGACCCCATGGTCACTAGCTTGAGCTCAAGGTCACTGGTTTGAGCAAGAGGTCACTGGCTCAGCTGGAGTCCCCCATTCAAGGCACATATGAGAAAGCAATCAATAAACAACTAAGGTGCCACAACTATGAGTTTATGCTTTTCATCTCTCTCCCTTCCTGTCTGTCTGTCCGTATATGTCCCTTTCTCTCTTGCTAAAAAAAAAAATACATAAGAGATAAACAACAGTAGATTAGATAAAACAGGGATGAATCAACTATTTGGAAAATAAAGTAACAGAAAATATCCAGTCAAAAAATCAAAAAGAAAAGGGAATCCAATATATGAGAAAAGCTTAAAAGGCCTCTGGGACAATATCAAGCATACTAACATTTTTATCATAAGTGTACCAGAAAGAGAAGTGAGAAAAAAAGAAATTGAAAGCTTCTTTGAAGAAATAAATGTTTAACCTGTGGTGGTACTGTGGATAAAGCATTGACCTGGAATACTGAGATAACTGGTTTGAAACCCTTGGCTTGCCCAGTCAAGACACATATGAGAAAAAACTCCTGCAATTACACTTCTGCGTATTTATCTGAAGAAAGTTGAAATGCTAATTCTAAAGGGCTTATGCACCCGTATGTTTGTTACAGCATTAATTCTAATAACCAAGATATAGAAGCAATCTTAGTGTCTATCAATAGATGAGTAGATAACAAAAAAATTTTTAAATAGACATACAATGAAATAGTACTCAGCCGTAAAATTGAATAAAATATTGCCATTTACAACAGCATAAATGGATGTAAAGGATATTATGCTAAGTCAATATGTCAGACAAAGTAAGACAAACACCATATGATTTCATTTATATATGGAATCCAAACAAACAAACAAAACAGAAATAAACTCATAGATATAGAGAACAATTTGATGGTTGCAAGATAAGAGTAGGGTTGGGGCTGGGTGAGGAAAGGAAGACATTAAGAAGTACAAATTTGTAGTTGGAAAATAGTAACGGGGATGTGAAATACAGCATAGAAATATAGTCAATATTTGTAACAACTGTGCTGGTGTCAGATGGGAATTGGATTTGTTTGGTGATCACCTCACTGTTCATAGAAATATCTAACCAATATGCTGTATACTTGAAACTACTATAATATCGTATGCCAACTGTAATTAAAAATAACAAATTAATAAAAAGAAAATGCAAACAAATAACACACCAAAGTGTTACTTTTAAGAACAAATTAAGCCTGACCAGGCAGTGATGCAGTGGATAGAGCTTTGGACTGGAACACGAAGGACACAGGTTTGAAACCCTCAAGGTCACTAGCTTGAGCAGACTCATTCTGCTTGAGTGCAGGCTCACTAGCTTGAGCGCGGGGTCGCTGGCTTTCGGGTAGGATCATAGATATGATCGTATGGTCACTGGCTTGAGCCCAAAGGTCACTCACTGGCTTAAAGCCCAAGGTCACTGGCTTGAGCAAGAGGTCACTTGCTCTGCTGTAGCCCCCCCGCCCTCAGTCAAGGCACATAGGGAAAAGCAATCATTGAATAACTAAAGTACTGCAACAAAGAATTGATGCTTCTCAACTCTCTTCTTTCCTATTTGTCCTTATCTGTCCCTCTCTCTGACTCTCTCTCTCTCTGTCTCTGTCAAATAAAATAATAAATGAATGAATAAATAAAAGAACAAATTGAACTATTAGAAGAACAATGTCAAAATTGAAGGTGTCATTCAAAGCTCACATATCTGGTCTGTCTATAATTTTTCTGACCAAATGACCCACCAGTACAACTGTAAATTTTCTGTATCACTGTGGATATTAGGGAGAAAATCCCCCTGAGAGTCTGGTAAGAAATGTATGTGAGGTGAAAGAAAATAGATGTAGAATCAACTTGTTTTTATTCACCACTCAGCTTAAAAAAATCCTTGAAGAAGTAGTGAACAACAAAAACATCCATTTCTTTTTTTCCTTTCCCCAACCTTGCAGAACTCACTTAGTATTCTCTATTCAGTATAAATGCTGAAGGTGGCTGTACTTAACACCTGACTGGGTTTAGAGTCAATGGTGCATAAGGAAACTGCTTACAATCCATACACGCTGCCAGCACTGTGAGTGGATAACTCACGGAGAGAAACAAGAACACAAAGATTAGTTCCTGTTGAAGTGGTCCGGTTGAAGAATGGGCTCTAAATAAATCCAAAGTTATGAAAGGGAAAATGTTCCTGGAAAAAAATTTCATTAAGGTCTATATTCTCTGATATAGTACTTATCAATTACCAATAAATACTTTTTCCTGTATATGTGTGAAAATAAAGGAAAATCATAAGAAATGATTAGATGAGAAGAGAAAAACGTGAGTGAAGCATATGTTTTGTCACTATTTGTTAAACAATAATTCTAGAATCCTCATAGGCTTTTATTTTCCCAGTATGCCTGTGGGAAAAAAATGAAAGTTCCAATGATTCCCTTTTTATTTGACAAACAAAGCTAAGTATTTAAACAATTTAGCCACTTGACATGTTAATTTTAATGTTGTTCATAGGTAAAAAGTTCAGCCAGATAAGACTCAACCTTGCCAACATATTTTCACAGATTGTAGGAAGAATTTCTGAAGTCTTGGGAAACTTATAAGGCCCTATTGCCTCTTTGTTCAAAATGAATTATTATGGACACATGTACTTAACAGAGAACAGAACAAGTTAATAATAGTTATTAATATTTTATAGGTATACATTTTATACCTTTTTCTATATGAGAAAAGTGTATCTCTCCCCCAAATCTGCTGAAAGAATATATTGACTTCATCATTTTTTAGACTCCTTTTGTTAGTTATGCAAACCTGAATTTTTAAAAGAAGGGTCTAGAATTTCATTATTTGGTATTATAAGAAAAATCTCTCTATGGACCTCAATTTTACTGGAGGAAATAGAGACAGGGCTGAATAATACTTTAAGAATTTTATTTAATGAGGAGTTTACATAATAAAGAGCCTGTAACAATTTTCTTCCACAAGGATCAATTTACATGTTCAGATAACTTGAAACAAATCTCTTCAAAGGAGAATGCATTGTAAAACAATATAAATAGTATTTACTGTAAAATAATATTATATTGCATCCATATGATGACCATGCTTTCACAGAAAAAAAATAACTTGGGAAAGAAAAGAGTAATTGGAGATGTAAAATATAAGTATTAAACTAATAACCTCAATGCAGCATTAAGGAACCAGTTTGATATGGCAAATAAGCAAACTTCAAAATTAAAAGGCAGAATATTCCTGGAGAAAAATATGTAAAACTATGAAAATATATATGAAATAGGCAGATGTAGAAATAGATATGTAGAGTAAATATAAGCTATCCAATCTGTAAGGTAAAGCATTACAAAAAAATTAAAACAGAGAAAGCAATTATCAAATAAATAGTGACATATGTTTGAATTTTGGGGAAAAAAATGAAGACAACTTTAGTTTTCATATTCAAAATTATTCTGTTTTTTTACTGATGCAAACAAACTACTTTAAAAATAAGTTGCATAAAAAAAAACATATTGCCATGCTTACAATTTCCTGGGTTGAAAATTCAAGCAAGGTTAGTTCATTTTTGTCCATGAGGATAGAGTCCTCAGCTATGGCAGTTTGAAGGGCAAAAAATGGCTTTGAAGGCTTTACTAGGGCCATATGTCTGAGACTTTCAATCTGGATGGTGCGAGGATTCTTCACATTTTCACATTGCATCAGCGTGAACTGGTATTCGTGAAATAGCTTCTTCATTCCTGTACGGTAGAGGGTGGGGATGGCTACAATAGGTGTGATAGAGTTGCTTTAGCTGCCCTTTCCTCTGACTTACTTGGCTTCCTCACAGAATGGTGGTCTCACAGTAATTGGTCTTCTTCTGTGGCAACCTGGTCTTACCTAGAAAGAGCCTCCCCTTCTCTCACCGAATAAAAAAAAAGTTTTAAAGACAACAAAGCACAAATATAGTTTAAGAGTAAGTATACACACACAAAGTAAAAAACCTTACTGCTGAAATAAAGAAACTAAAACTTGCCTGACCTGTGGAGGCGCAGTGGATAAAGCGTCGACCTGGGAACACTGAGGTCGCCAGTTCAAAACCCTGCACTGGTCTGGTCAAGGCACATATGGGAGTTGATGCTCCTCCCCCATTTCTCTCTCTCTCTCTCTCTCTCTCTCTCTCTCTCTCTCTCTCTCTCTGTGTCTCCTCTCTAAAATGAATTTAAAAAAATTAAAAAAAAAAAAGAAACCAAAACTTTTGGTTATCTTGATAAATAATAATGGGTTAAATTTCCTTAAGTAAACAAATTCAACTTAAAAGGAGACTAGTGATTGTGATAATGTTAGAACAGAAATGAATATAAAAAACATTACAAAAAATAAATAACTATCATAAATTAAGAACAAATGAAAGTATAAAACCATAAATTTGCACAGTAAAATACGTATATACAATAGAAACTCTCAAAAATAAAAAGTTAACTATATAATTGATGTAGTAGGTTTTAACATGTACTTTTTAAAATAAGATATTGTTAAGTATAGCAAAAATAAAAGTTGTACAGGAAATCTAAATAATATAATTTATAAATTTTCAGTGACTGACTTCTAAAATATATATCTGTATCATATATTTAATATCTACACTTATAGATATTAAAAATTCCATATCTCTTTTTAATTAATCACGGATTAATATAATACCCAGTGAAAAAAATTTAAATCCAATCCTTGTAATAAAAATTAGGTACATATGAATTTTAATAATTGTTATGTAAAAGTTATTAAATGCTATTTTAATTGAGAATTTCTATTTGGTGCATCAAATTTCACATGCTTGATAGGCATGCTGACATTATTTGTAAAATATTGAACAATTATGCATTTGTGTGCATTTTTTGGAGAAGAGGGTCAATGGTATTTACAAGTTTAATGACAATGGTTGCTATACATACACATTTTAAAAAGAAGATAAAAACTGCTAATATAAGTGATCTATAAATAAAAACTCTGCTCTATAATAAAACTTTTAAAGTGTGGCCAAAGCTATATTTTTGGAAATTTATACTAATATAACATTTATATTTATTAAGTCAAAAAAATTGATTTTATATAGCTTAGTGAGTTGGTGGCAAAGTATATTGATTTTCTAAAAATATAGAGGGGTTAACAATAAAGCAGTTATTTATTAGATACCAAAAAATAACAGTGAAATTAACAAATAAAATTCATGAGTTGTGTCTAAAAGTCTTAATAAATTAAACCTCTGGCAATTCTTCTCTTCAAGGGAGAAAATGGATGAAAGGGGAAACATACACATAACAATAAATTAATAAGAAATCTTTTTAAATTAGAGTGTTCTAAGTAACTCTAGTTTTAAATTTTGACATTTCAAGAAAATGATCATATTCAACAATAATAATACAAATTTTGGAGGTTTATTTGAGAGAAGATAATAAAGGTTAATAATTAGGGGTCAAAATTAAGTTACCCAAGGTCTAAAGTCCTTTAATTATCAAATAAATATGTTTTAAGAGATGAGGGTTAGACATCTGGCATAGTCTATGCTATTTAATTTGTTCCAGAGTAAAAATAAAAATGCATGATTTTTTTAAAAGGAACTGATACTAATACCAAGATCTAAAAAAAGTAAAAATAAATCAGAGACAAATATCTTTTATTAACTATAGTCATAATTAACTTAAGCAAATTATAAGTTAGTTATATCCAGCTATGTAATATTAGTACATTAAGCCACCAAAAATGTACTTGAGAAGTGTAATTATGATTGCATATGAAATAATTTAATGAATTTTATCACATTAATACAATAAAGGTAAAAATGTATATGATAATTTTATGAATAGTGAAATGGCATTGTACCAGAAACTTTTTGTGACCCTCCTGTCTGCTTTCCTTTTTCCTCTAAATCTGGCAAACCTGTGTGTGGATGAAACTTGACAGATCCTGCCTCAGCCACACCATCTATCTCTGGCTTTCTGCCCAGGGCTCTTTGCTGCCAGGATGGGAGGCCTTCTGTGACCCATGCACAAAGATGAAAGTGCAATGGAGTTAATTGTCCATAGATCAAAACTTGACAGGAACCAGTGGCTAAATAGTCCCCTCGCCTGTTTCTCAGAAAGGCAATCCTAATGGAAATTCTACACAACTCCTCTGTTTGTCTCCAACAGGATTGAACTTCAATTGCTCAAGATGCTGGGCCCGCTAAGTAACAAACCCATTTCTATTTTTTTTTCGTTTCGAACATTCAGGGACTCCGAATCATGATCTCTATAAGGATTCTGCTGTTGAAGGGGGATTTAACATTTTAAAAAATGAAGCGGTGTCTCTTCTTTGTATGTATGGGGACATAAAAGTTTTGACCCAAACAATATGCTAATTCAAAATAAATTAGATTAGCTAAATCTATTATACCCACTGGCCATTTGTAAGTCATCTTTTGAGAAATGTCCATACAGTTTCTTTGCCAATTAGTTTTGAAAAAATAGCAGTAATATATATTTAAAGCAGATTCGTGGTTAGCTATGTGTAAGAATTTTCTTTCCTTATATAAAAATCTTACAAATTATAAATAAGTTTTAATAGCTTATTTTTCCAAGCATTTTACAATTTGATAGTTTTCCTTCAGTTTTTTAATTTTTCTTGATTGAAATCTAATGCATATTGAAAAGTCAGGACATGGTACATCTCAGACTTTGAGTTCAATTTTTTCTTCAAAACTCAAAATATCTCTTGTGAATATACATTATTGTGTATTATATTATTCTTACAGATTAAACCAGGGCCCATAGAAATAATACTATCTTCCTATGTAGTGTTTCTAATATAAGACACACATATTCCACCAAGCCCATTATCCATTATTAGAGTTATTGCAATGTATCTGTAGAACTGTTAAATTGTGAGGAATAGGATTTAGTTTGTACCAAATCTTGTTGAAACCCATCTACTTGTTTATTTCCAAATTTTGCAATGTCAATAGTAACATTTGAGTTAAAATTAATTAAATCTTGAATGAGAGGAACTCATCTAACTATTTGTTCCTTATCGGTATATATATAAAAAAACTCACAGCCTTTAGTCTATATTGATTTGCTTTTTAGTAGTTTTAACATGAAAATAGCAAATTTCTATGGTCACACACACACATATGTATCACATTTTTGTTTTTAGCAGTGAATGACTATTCACTGAGAGACATTTAGTTAGTTTTCATGTGTTGGTTACTTGAATAATGCTCAGTGAAAATGGGAGTACAGATATCTCTGCAAGATAGTGCTTTTATACCCTTTAGATACATACCCAGAAGTGGTATTGCTGAATAACATGGTAATTCTATTTTTGATTTTTTGAGGAAACTTTCTACTGTTTTTACGGTGGTTTTTACCAAATTACATCACCATCAACAGTGAACAAAAGTTTTCCTTTTTCCATATCCTATACTTACCATTTTTTGGTACCAAACCTAAAAATGTAGGAAGTGATAAGTCATTTGGGGTTTGATTTGCATTTCTCTATTAGTAATGTTGAATATCTTTTTAGACTGGCTGGCCATTTGTATGTGATCTTTAGAGAAATGTCTATACAGTTTCTTTGCCCTTTGGTTATTTGGGGGTTTTTTTCCTGCTATTTAGTTGTATGAGATATATATTTTGGATATGAACATTTAATCAGATATATGGCTTGTAAATATTTTTTCCCATTTTGTAGATTGGTTTTTCATTTCACTGATTTGTTGTTGTTGTAAAGACTTTTAGCTTGATTTAGATTTACTTGTCTATTTTTGCTTTTGTCTAAGTTTTTGGTGTCAAATCCAGGAAATCATTGTCAAGACCAAGAAGGTTTTTGATGTTTTATTCCAATAGCTTTACATTTCAGGTTTTATTTTTCAAGTCTTTTTACTATATTTTGAGCTGATTTTTTTTTTTGAGCTGATTTTTATGTATTGGGTAAGACAAAGGTATAGTAAAAATTTAACAAAATTATTCTTCCTCTGTTTCTTAAACTTTGTGCTGTTGAAACTCTACAATTGCTATAAATACCACAAAATATTTTTACTAATATAATTTAAATAAATTAAAAATATAAAAGAAAGGTTTTTTTTAAATTTTTACCACTTCTGGTATTTTGATATCTTTTATGTATCATTTGATATATTTTTCATTCTTCCTGAAAAAACTTTAACATGCATTCTAGGTCAAGCTTTCTGGAAGTAAATTTATCTGCTTTCTAATGTTGAAAAATATTTATTTTGAGGAGGTTGCTGGTTCAAAACCCTGAGCTTGCCTGATCAAGGCACATATGAGAATTGATACTTCCTGCTCTTTTCTCTCTCTCTCTTCTCTCTAAAATGAATAAAGTCTTTTAAAAAAGAAAAATTATTTATTTTTACTGTTCTTTTGAAGAACATTCTCATAGAGTATAGATATTTGCAGGTTTATTTTTAACTTTTAAAATGTGTATTCATTCTTCTGATCTGCATAGTTTTCGAACACAAGTCTCTCATTATCTTTTCTTCTTTTTGTATACAGTATTACTTCTGTCCTTTGGGAATCTTCAAAGTAGTTTCCTTATTTTGTTTTTAGCAGTTTGACTAGAGTGTGCCTACTTTTGTTTTTCTGTATACTTTCTTACTTAGAAGTTCCCTGACTATCTTCAATTTGTAGTGTTTTCGTCTTTTGTTAATTTGGGGAAAGTTGTAAGTATTACCAATTCAAATACTGCTTCCCTGTTCTCATTTCTTTTTGTACTTCTAGTACTCCAATTACAAATGTTAGTCCATTTGGAATTGGTCCACAGGTCTTAAATGCTGCTTTTGTTTGTTTGTTTGTTTGTTTGTTGTGTGTATGTGTGTGTGTATGTTTGTGTGTGGTGGGTTTTGTGTGTTTTTTGTTTTGTTTTTGCCATTTTTGTTTGTGTTTCAGTATAGATAATTTCTTTATTTTTTTAAAGTGAGACTCCCACATGCACCCAGACCAGAATTCACCCGGAAACCCCTATCTTGGACCGATGTTAAAATCAACCAAGCTATCCTCAGTGCCTAGGCAACACTCGGACCAATGGAACCACTGGCTGCGAGAGGGGAAGAGAGCAAAAAGAGGGAGCGAGAGGGAGAGAGACCAGGTGTTTGTTTCTCATGTGTGCCCTGACCAGGATTGAACCTGGGACATCTATACGCTGTCAACAGCAAATGTTTACTTTGCGTCAGTGTTCAAATGCTGGGCAGAAAGAAGTTTCCAACTTTTCTTCAAAAGGCAGCTTTTGCCTTTTTTGCTGTGTACAGCAAAAGGGCCGGTTGTGAGGAATGGTTTGTTCATCTTCCCAGTGACAGTAAGTTGCCACCTACCTGCCTGCCTTTCACTAAATTGCTCAAATATATGTCTAATGGTTTGAGAATTATATATTATATTTTAAAGTCACACACATTATTAAAACCACATGAATGTTTATGTTTACCTTAAAAATGTCTTAAGTTTAACCATCCATCCCATTTCCGTCTTCCCTGCCCCCAGCTACCATCAGGATAATTACCTTACTGTGAGCTCCTTTCTCTCACATCTCTAGTCTCCTCCATCCTCATTCACATTCACAGAACTACACCTGCCAAGTGGCTATTACATAACATGTATCTGTAGACTACTTACTGTAAAGTATACTTTTCTGATGCGTTTGCTAACTTAACAGAAAATTTGGCAAATTTTTTCATTCAATCTCCATTCTTTTGTTTTAATTCTCTCCACAGAATATTTCTTCTATGATTTTTTTATACGACGTAGATTTCTGTGTGATCATCTGGTTGAGATTTTCATGTGTCTGAAATAATCTAAACACCGGTTTAAATAATATTTCAAGTTTAAGGTTGAAGTTGTCTTTCTTCATCTCTAAAGTAAAGAATCTACTGTCTT
This sequence comes from Rhynchonycteris naso, assembly GCA_037038555.1. Classification (NCBI taxonomy): domain Eukaryota; kingdom Metazoa; phylum Chordata; class Mammalia; order Chiroptera; family Emballonuridae; genus Rhynchonycteris; species Rhynchonycteris naso. Next base: position 25,144,203 of record CM073000.1, read on the forward strand.
CTTAACATTTAGTATTACTGTTGAAAATTTTGATATTAATATTTTCTTTCTGTTTCTTTCCAAGTGATCAGTTTCCTTTACTCAGGAAATGACAGTTTTCTTTTTATTTTGATGTGTTAAATAAAATACGTATAGATTTATTTGTTGTTTTGTTGTTATTGCTGTTGTTTGACACTATTCAATTTTTCCTTCACTTATGGTATTCCATATCATTATTTTTTCATTATTACTTTCATTACATTACTTTTTCCTCTTCAAACACTATTATTATCTAGATATATTACTTTTACTTTGTCAACCATATCCCTGAAAATATTTCTCATTCTGTACACTTCTTTATCTATTCCTAATTTTCAGGTAGAGTTCATTGACATGATAGTCCATCATTTTGCTCTAAAATGATGATAGTGAAGACAGTGATTCTCAGAATGTTGTATGTGAGACCTCCATCAATATTGATCCTACACCAATGACCCTCAGGTGTACGATGCCTCATTTTCCTCTTGTTTTCCCAATTGTTTCTGTGTCTACAAGTCTGTCTTATAATTTAGTTTAACTTATTGAAATACATAAAATATTTCTGATCCTCTGGCATCTTTTGATTGTATTCAGTGAAAAAGTCAGGAGCATTTCCCATTTTGTCACCTTCTCTTAAAAAAAGGCTATCCGAGCCTTTATTTTCTAACTCATCAGTTTTGTGCTTTACAGTCATAGCTCTTGTTTCCACTGCCAACCTCAACTGCAGACTATTTGTTCTAATGTGGGATTTTATTTTATATAAAAATGTATGTAAATTTTTATTAATTTATCTTAATGCTCAAGAATTGGAGACACTATTTTCTTAGCACAGAAAGGAGATACTAAATGTCTATCCAAATCTTTTTTGACATAATTTGCCTTCAACTCTACTCATAAAATGTCCCAAAATATATTTTTTTCCTGTTCCTAGTACCTTGGGAAATATTAATCTCAGAATAATTGAGAAACACTAGCTAAGCTGTTAATTTTAAATGACACATTAGTAACTGTCAGTTAAATTGATAGAGCTATAATTGAGAATAATAGTAAAAAGATAACTTTCTTTTCATTGAATATTTAGTGATTATCAAATTACTAATGCAATTTTGAGCCTTATAGTTGATCATAATAAGACTATATCAGAATCTTACAAAAATGAAGGTAATTTATTTAATGGATGGTTAACATTTGGGGGTAATGTTTCATCTCTTGTGTTTGCATCTAAATTTAGTTGGAGACTAAATATTCTTTCCCTGAAAACCTTTATGTCAATATCAATTGTCATGTAATTTATATTTAGGAAATCATATAGCTGGGAATTCTGAAGAGAAAAAATAGGCAATGAGGATGTTAAGATATTCACTGCTCTACGTAGGTATATGTTAAACAGGTTCTATGTTTCTCTGTGTATGGCCAGTAGCAGTGGCCATCACAGCCAGGCATGTGCAGGTTCCCATTGAACTCTTACAGATGGTAAAGAAACAGCAAAGCCGAAAACTGGTGGGCCATTCCTTTAGTCTAACCTTGCAACCGGCAAGCGAGTAAAAACACACAGGGCACCAAAACCCACTCACACATTCTCCAGTTCCACGACAAGGAAAATCTTTTCCGGTTTTTCCTAGAATCAAAGGCCCCCACCAGCTCAGTCAGCTCTGGTTTCCCATCTGCACACCTTCTCCTTTCTCTGCACAAACTGTCTTTCCCTTCAGTATCCTGCCATCTTGGCTGCTCTCACTCTGCAAAAACATGGCTTCCTTTCTATCCTTTCTCCTTCATCTTAAAACTTTTGAAATCCCGCCTCCAGCACATATTAACATAACAAAGCCCTTTCCCAAGCAGGAAGGTAATTATCAGTTTCACAGATCACATATCTGGGCAGCCATTTTTAACAATAAAGGTGAGAAAAATCAACACAAATTTTACAAACATATTTGCCCAACACTATGCAAAAGCAATTGTTTGAGTAATTCAGGTATGGAGCAGAGAAGTGTAGTTAACTTTTACTCATTTCATTAATCTCACATGTAATTATTATATGTAATCTTAACATGTAATTATATTTTATTAAATATGACAAATGTGCTTGTGCTGTCTAAGGGGGTTGAAGAGAAAGCATGATATTAGGGGAGAATTGCAAATTAACTGGAAATAACTGCATTCATTTAAGTTTTCTTACAGAATGACAGTGTTTCTAAAATAGAAACATTCATTTGTTTGCAATTAAAATAATCTGTGTGCTGACTGGCAGACAATGACAGTGTCTCCTTGATTGATCCCTAACTAACATCTTAGAACAAAAAACTTCCCTCCTTCCCCCCATGAAGAACACTTTAATCTTCATTGTATAAACATAAAATGAATTTTTATTTTTTTAAATGACATTTTCAAATGTATTTGTTATAGGAGCTATTATTGGTTTACCTAACACAGATTGCTTCCACTGCAAGCCCTGTTGTTACTTTTGACCTTCAATGTAGGTCAGTGACATTTGTTTATATTTATTGGTTCATATTGTTTAGAGTTGAGCTTAGGGTAACTGGAAATTATTCAACATAAGAGAAGAATAAAAGAATAAACAAAGCTAGAAAAATAAGAATTATAAAAAGAAAGTTAGGAATTTGATAGAGGAACTCCAATGATTGAGTAAGAAATAAATGGAACGAGAAAGATGAGAGATTCCTAAGTGACATGCCCCCTTGACACGAATCCAATTAACCTCCTCAAAATTAAAATTTACAAATCCACAATCAGAGGGGAAAACTACATTCAGTTGATATCAAAGAAAAGATGTCAAAATACAAATAGATATTAGGTACTATTTTTCTTTTTCTTGGCACACCAGAGTAAAGCTGAAATCCAATAAAAGAAAAGAAATTTAAAAGTATAGGGCTCAGAGGTGTGAGTGGAATATTTCTAAAACTCTACAAGCGTATTTGGAAAATCATACACCTGAATCAACACATTGGAATTCAGGAGATGTTCCTACAAAGCTAGAAGTGAAAATTTAATTTCATCATGTAAAGGAAAACAGCTGAAATGGCAGGAAGTCCTGTTGGTCTCCAGTGAATAGCAAAAAAGACTTCCAGAGCTCTTTTTGGAAAGTCAAGAAAATTCATTGATTAAGTGATCCAACACCCTTTACATGAGCCAAAGAAGTCATTTCTGTAGAGTCTGGTTCCTGTATGTGTAAATTTTAACAAGCTTCTGAAACCAAAGGAGAGATTTGAGTTATATTTAGATCTCATTTATTGATAAAGTCTTTCACAACAGGTATAGAACAACATTTGATTATGAACAATGTAATAATGTAAGTGCCATACTGATTGTTTAGTGCCTGGACCATACCAGTTGTTTAATGTTTTTGAGAGGTTCTCTGTGGTAACTACATAGAGTGTCTTTTTCTTTATCTATGATACCAGGTGAAATGGAAGGGTCTGTGATGGCATATGGATAGAAGATATGTGGGAGCCTTTTCTTTTTAAATATGTGTATGCTCTCATTTCCAAATCATTATTTGTAGCATGTAATTAATTTTATATTTTAACATAATCATTTGTTATAGTTTCGTACTAAAAATCAATCCAATGTCCCAGGTCTAGTGTTTTAAGTTGCTCTCCAGTGTCTCCAGAGATAAAAAGCTCATGGCAGGCTGTGCCTCCTAGCAAAAAAACGGTACTATTTCTCAGTGGCTTCTCCAAAGTCCAAGTGCCGTTTTTGTAGAGAAGTGACCAACCTCAGAACTGTATTTCAAACTTATTCTAGAGGTGCAACACTAACTGATGACAGTGCTATTTCCCTTATATATCTTTACATATGTTATCATTCTAATTTCTATATATTTAAAAGAACAATGAATTTTAATGTGAAATGAGAATAGAAATTGAGTATGCCCTTAGGTGTGATATTGGTAACTTGGTATCCCTTAAACTTAACTTAGAGTTAAGTTCATATGATTCTTCCTGTTGGATTTCAATAGCATTATAAAACCAAAGGCTCATCAGAAGTCATCTAGCTTAATCCCTCATTCTATTGTTTAGACAGAAAAATAAAGCCTAGTCAAGGGAGGTAATTTACCCAAATCATGCAATGAGTTCATGACAGAGCTAGAATTTTTTTTAAAAAAGGCAAAAAAAAAAAAAAGCTTTGATTACATTCTCTTTGTATTTTGTCATCATGGCGACAATGAACTACCCAGAAACCAGATGACATGCTCCAAGGGGAGGCAACAGTCCTGGTCAGCAGACCGAAGGACTGAAGTCCTATCCCCAGCCTTACTTAGGTATTTATTAGCCCGTACAAATCACTCAAGGGACCAGATAGCAGAAGTTTTCAGGGGTGAAGTAAAGGACAAGGAACATGCTGACTTTTAATCTCTATTCTAAGAGTTTAAACATTTTCTTGTTACTGAATCTTATCCTGCTGTTTTGCTGTTTCCAGCACAGAATCAGAGAGGCTCTGGACTGTCGTCCACTCAGGGCCTTTGCCCTAAGATGCCTCTATGCCTCTAATTGTTTATCCTAACTGCATATTCTTCATAACATATTCCTACAGTCTTGCAAGATACTGACTTCTGCGGTTTGATAAAATTCCTTAAAGCAATAAAGGAATTTCAAAATGTTCTACTTATGCCCATTACTCTCACATTTAAAGATATATAATAATTACCACAAACATTTGTTTCTAATGCAGTTTTCCTGGATACTATGACCATCTATATTCTGAGTCAGAAAGCTCAGTCTTCTGACACAGATGGCTTTTGTACTACTCTTTACAAAACAGTACATGTTAAACAAATAATTACTTGCTATCCTGCCTTTTCCAGCTTTGCTTCAATAAAGATTGGGAAATTTAGGTTTAACATGTTAGGAATAGACTTGTTGTGTACCAAGAATGCATTATAAATGTTGTCATTGAGTTGAAGATTTCCTCAAAATATGGATCATGACCATCAGATTCACCATGGCTTACATAGATATAGTTATGAATTACTTAATATTTTCTATGATTCTGGTAAGTTTTTAATTAATACTTTAATATTTATAAATTATATTAAAATCTTTTGCTGCTTTTGATATTTTACTAAAAGGAAGGCAATGTCTTTATTCATAAAGAATTATTGTTTCCATAGGAAATAAACCTCATTTAATTCACCCAAAGAGAAATAGAAATATATTAGAGTTACTCAAAAAGATAACTCAATCTTGTTAAATATTCATTTTTTAATGGCAGAACTCATAATTATTTTTTTCAAAAGCTGTATAGTGACTAGTTGAAATTGAAATATTGATATAATCATTTAAGAGTCTCTCACATAGAAAGTCATTATAATTTTTCATTAAAATCTAGAATTTATAGGCATTATCTGGAAATATAAATGCCAGCATCTAGTTGCTGTTTTCAAATAGATATTATATGCACTGTTAGGCTAGTATTTGTTCCCAAGTTTATGGTGGCAAAGATTATTTTACTGAATGCACGATGGTAATACATTATTCTAAGTCATTAACATGCAACAATTTTTACAAAATTAAGAAATAAAATTCTATGTCAAAAATTTAAAAATAATTCAGTCTTACTTAATGTTTCTTAAGAGATACTTAACATCCCCCCTCCCACCCGGCTTTAATTTCTTAACTAAAATCAAAATTCCATCTCTAAGTCAAATTGAACATGTAAAGTGTTATAATACAGAGTATATATACAGGAAGTATTTTTTTAAACTAGAACTATGAGTCATAAAAGAGATAAAGTGCTAATTAACTTACACGACACAACTGATTTTATATGACAAAAGCTAAATACTGTTAGCTAAGATTTTTCTCATTTTTTTTATTTTTTTGGTTTAGAATAATAAATGCTTGATTATTTGATTTGGTAAATATGTCTGGGAATAAAATCTTATGCATATTTTGACATCTTGTCAACTTTCTCACAAAGGATGGCATTATTGTGGTCAATTTTTCAGTTTGTAATACATTTTATGGCAAAATAAAATTATTCCACTCATCAATGACCAACTCTATGCATCAAAAACCTTGATAACATTATACTGAGTGAAATAAGTAAATCAGAAAAAACTAAGAATAAATGATTCCATACATAGATGGGACATAAAAATGAGACATGAACAAAGGAGTGTGCTGGTTAAGGGGGGGCTGGGAGGGGAGAGGGGGAGGAGAGGGAGGAGGTTGGAGGGTGGGTGGGGCACAAATAAAACCAGATAGAAGGTGATGGAAGATAATTTGATTTTGGGTGATGAGTATGCAACGTAATCAAATGTCAAAATAACCTGGAGATGTTTTCTCTGAACATATGTACCCTGATTGATCAATGTCACCCCATTAAAATTAAAAATTAATAAAATCAAAACCTTTAAAAGAAAAACTAATGCAGCTTTGTGATCAAACCAAAAGGCTACCTGTCTTTTTAAACTTTATTTGAGGCAAAATATTAAACCTCAATTACTCTTCTAAATTTTATACTATATTTTAGTTTTCACGTTGAAATGCAATTTATGTTCTATACAAAACCAACTTACTATCTTTTTTTATGTCTAACAAATTTTCTGGGAATTATGCAGAGTCTTGTTCATGCTGATAGTTATATTATCTATAAATGTTACTCTTGTTTCCTCCTCTCTTCCGCCACCTGATTTACTTAAAAATATCAAATATCTGCTTTCTTTAAAATTATAAAACTCAACACTAGGAAGACAAACTATCCAATCAAAAAATGGACAAACGAAATGAATAGAAATTTCTCCAGAGAGGACATACAGATGGCCAATAGGCATATGAAAAAATGCTCAACATCACTAATCATTAGACAAATGCAAATTAAAACCACAATGAGATATCACCTCACACCAGTCAGAATGGCGCTCATCAGCAAGACAACACAGAACAAATGCTGGTGAGGATGTGGAGAAAAGGGATCCCTCCTGCACTGCTGGTGGGAATGCAGACTGGTGCAGCCGCTGTGAAAAACAGTATGGAGATTCCTCAAAAAATTAAAAATTGAACAACCTTTTGACCCAGCTATCCCACTTTTAGGAATATACCCTAAGAACAACATAGCACTGTTAGAAAAGAAGAAATGCGCCATGTTCGTAGCAGCATTGTTCACAATAGCGAAGATCTGGAAACAGCCCAAGTGTCTGTCAGAGGATGCGTGGGTTAAAAAGCTTTGGTACATATATACTATGGAATACTACTCAGCCAAAAGAAATGATGGCATCGGATCATTTACAAGAACATGGATGAACCTTGATAACATTATACGCAGTGAAATAAGTAAATCAGAAAAAACTGAGAACTGCATGATTTCATACATAGGTGGGACATAAAAGTGAGACTATGAGACATGGACAAGAGTGTGGTGGTTACGGGGTAGGGGGGAGGAAAGGGTGGGAGAGGGGGGAGGGGAGGGGTACAAAGAAAACCAAATAGAAGGTGATAGAGAACAATTTAACTTTGCGTGATGGGTATGCAGCATAATTGAATGATAAGATAAGCTGGATATGTTTTCTTTGAACATATGTACCCTGATTATTAATGTCACCCCATTAAAATTAATAAAAGAAAAACAAAAAACAAAACAAAAAAATTAGAAAACAGAACAATAAACCCCTATGCATCTATCAATCATAGTCAGCAATAATCAAACTCATAGTTTGTCTTGCTTTATTGCATGCCATACTATTATCACATCTAAAAATTTTAAATTATTTCTTCACTTTTTTTTGAGAGAGACGGACAGATAGGGACAGACAGACAGTTAGGGAGAAAGAGAGGAGCATCAATTCTTCATTGCAGCTTCCTAGTTATTCATTGACTGCTTTCTCATATATGCCTTGATGGGATGGGGGGACTGCAGAAGAGTGAGTGACCCCTTTCTGAAGCCAGCAACCTTGGGCTCAAGTCAGTGACTTTGGGATTCAAGCCAGCCACCTTTGGACTCAAGCCAGTGACTGTGACCATGGGTCATATCTATGATCCCACATTCAAGCCAGCAACCCCTCGCTCAAGCTGGTGAGCCCGCACTTAAACTGGATGAGCCTGCCCACACTCAAGCAGGTGACCTCAAGGTTTTGAACCTGGGTCTTCCATGTCCCAGTCCAGTGCTCTATCCACTATGCCACCACCTGGTCAGGCAAAATTATTTCAAATATCAACTATTCAACTAACGTTAAAATGTCCTCAACTATTGCACACACTTGTATTTGCATAACACTTTTATTAAGATACAATTTATATGCAACAACATTCACTATTTATGACAATTTAGTCATTTTTGCATATCAAAGTTGTGAAACTATAACCTCTATTTAATTTTAGAGTATTTTCATCAACCCAAAAGCAATGGATGGATTTAAATCTCTGGTTGTTCTGATGATTCTCACTCATGGCAGGAGTTTTCTTCTGTGCTTCATAATCTTTGACTCTAAGCTCAGATCTCATCACTGGCAATCCTGAGGCCCTTACTTCCAAAAACTATGCAGTTGCCACTTTTACAAATCTAGAAATGTTGCCAACCTCCTGCATTTTAATCCATTTATATGATTCCAAGCTTAAAGCAATAGTAGCAGTTTCAGCTAACAACAGGTCCCTGGGCCTAGACCTAAGAATCTAAATTATAGTGCAGATATTGGCATTTGCTCTCAGATCAAGCTGTTATTAGCATTTCTGCAGTGCTCAATACTTTATATCCCATATTAGTTTACTTGTTAATTTGTTTAGACACAAAGGGGTCTTTGCAGTTTCCCTTACTTTTGCTAGCCCAGAAATGTCTTTAAAACATGTTATCCAAAAACTAGTTGTTCAGTATAAGAGCCTTTTCATAGCATCTCATTTGTCAAACTGACAAAAGCATAGTATTGTTATATTGCTAACCTCATTATTTTAAAAATTAAGTTTAGACATTTGGTAAATTTCCCAAGTTTACCATTTTAGGAGCAGACACAAATTTCATCCTAACTCTCTGCAATGCCAGAGTGCACACTTCTAGGGTTCACACTTTTTGCTCTCTATCACTAAATTAAATACTGTAATTAAAGTCCATGATACATGCTCCCAGAATTATGCCATACGAAAAGAATTATTCAACCTTGCAAAGAAGAAGAAAATGTCAGGGTGGATGTGCATTTGAGTTGGATCTAGGAGGATGAGTTGAGCTAGAACTTGCAAAGGTTGAGCAAGGGCATTTCACAAAGAGGCAATTACCCAAATAGGAGCACTGGGGCTAAAGAGCATGACAACCTGTTAAGGAAGACTAAGAGTCTGATGTGGTTGATGCTTTATTGAGATCCCCAGAGGGAGATTAGACTGATTGTGCCCAGTTTGCAGAAGGCTCTGAAGCCAAGTTAAGAAACAGCTTTCATGATTATGGGCATTTGAGACCAACTGAAATTTTTGTGAAAAATAGAAATGAGACATGACTTGAATTTCAGTGAAATAACTATAGCAGCAGCCTACAGGGATAGAGAGCTAAGTCCTTATTTGCAGATAGCACACTTAAAAAATTATTAAAATAATATAAGCAACAAAAGAAGAGGTCAGTTCTGTGGGAATAAAAAATTTTAAGCTATAATAGTACTATACAAGTCCAAACTTCTAACATCTCCAGATTTCTAGACTAAAGTTTTCCTTTTTAAATATAATTAAAATATAACTTTAAGTAATTGGATAATATTTTATATTTACTTCTGTAGCATTTTTTATTATTTTATTTTATTTTTACTAGTGATTCTGTAGCATTTTCCTCTTTAAATAGCATAAATAATCTGGACTTATTATATTAAATAAATTTTGGTTATTTTTACAACTATATTATAAATTATTCTTTAAAATAACTTATATTACCCAGGTGTCAAACCCAATCTAATGGATGGTATAATTAAATAACTTTTAATTTAGTATCAATAACTGTGCTGAAGCAGGAGGCCAACAGAAGGTCGGGCCTGGTGCTCAGCAGCCCAGGGCCTTTACAGGGAGTGAAGTGACTTATGAGCAATCCTCAGACCCACATATGGATAAAAGTTCACAGAATAACATTTCCACTGTGCCATCAAACCTGCCAGTGATGCATAAAAAAATATCAAAGTTCTTCATAGTCATACTCATACATATATATGTAGTCAGAATTTGTGTTTTGTTTCAGACACAAATAAATTATAAATTTAAATTAGAAGCCAAAGGATTTACACTATAATTTGTACTTTGTGTTTGGTAGTCTTTTCTGAGGGTTTTGTAGAATAATGCTGTAATTGTACTGTCAACATTTACGGAATATATTGATGATTATGATTGCATGCATTAACAAAGCTAAGAAAATGATTAAGGAAAACATCTGTTAATCTGATCACTTTCATAATTTATCATTTCAAGTTTAAATGATAGGATGCACAACTTGATCTTCATGTATGTATCCAGCAGCATGAAATAAATATATAAATGCAAGGAAATGTCAAACCTTATAATGGTGTCCAAACAGAGTTAAGCAACAAATACAGCGCCGAGTGCCAATGTAGCAGGTCATGTTTCCTTTTTTTAGTCTTCTCATTGTCATTCTACTCTATCCCAGGAGGGATTTGAAAATATTCCTCAGACATAGACCAAAGCCATAAAGCATACAAAGAAAAATCAGCATCTCCCAGAAGATCAGTTTATTACATTACCAAGTTTATTATTCATGAAGTTTGATCTAATTGCCTCATCATAGAAGTATATTATTTTTATGGATCATAATGATGCATGAATGTAATTACATTAGTAATTTTCACATATTAGGAAAATAATGCCTGTCTTTAATGGTGAAACAGTATTTGACTTCTTTGAAATATAGCCTACAAATTATACACATATTAAAATTATGTTCAATTTAATAACTTCTGATACCATGACAAGTATAAATTACTAACATTTTTATATATACTGTTTTCATCTTAATTACATAGTTACAATGGATATAGGTAAACTTATAATTCACATAGTTTACTAATAACATTTTTCATATTTCAAAATGGTTATTTTATCTAATTTATTAAGTCTTTAATATTTTCTGTCCTTCTGTCCTAGATTCAGGCATGTAAATTCACCAGAAATCATTATAGCATATTGTCAGTCAGTCTAACAATTTGGGAAATGCAGGGGTGGTGAACACACAGTACAGTATACAGATGATGTGTTGTTGAATTGTGCACCTGAATCCTATATAATTGTGTTAACTAGTGTCATCCCACTAAATTCAATAAAAGAAAAAACAAAAGCTTTCAGGTTACTGCTACAATCAATTGCTTTAGCATGGAGTTTTCTTCAGGTTGTTTAATTCTTTTGAAATATTTGACTAGTCTCTTTAGATTTTATAAGATTTTTTTTTTTTTTACAGGGACAGAGAGAGAGAGTCAGAGAGAGGGATAGATAGGGACAGACAGACAGGAGCAGAGCGAGGTGAGGAGCATCAATCATTAGATTTTTATTGCCATTGAGACACCTTAGTTGTTCATTGATTGCTTTCTCACATGTGCCTTGACCGTGGGCCTTCAGCAGACCAGACCAAGCCACCTCTTACTGGAGCCAGCGACCTTGGGTCCAAGCTGGCGAGCTTTTGCTCAAGCCAGATGGGCCCGTGCTCAAGCTGGCGGCCTCGGGGTCTCGAACCTGGGTGTTCCGCATCCCAGTCCGATGCTCTATCCACTGTGCCACAGCCTGGTCAGGCTGATTTAAAAAGGTTTATTAATTTGTTTGACCCTTGGGTACCAATTGATCAAACCTCAAGCTGTCAGAATCAAGTTACTTTTCAGCCAAACAATAGAGGAATTAGTACATTAATTTGTTTTTGTTTTTAGTTTTTTGGGTTGTTTTTTCTTTTGGTAATTTAGTTTAAAAATTCCTGAAAATAGTTTAGTAACAGAAGTTTCACACCAGTTTCATGTTGCTATGTTATGGAAAAAGAGACTAATACTAAAATTATTGGATCTTTAAAAATTAATCTGGCTTAAACATTTTTAACTAATAGACTAAAATGTTTTTAACAGCTTCTCTGATGTATAATTGTTAACCACAAAACTGTACATATCTAGTGTATAAAATTTGATGAGTTTCGACATACTCATACACTCATGAAATTATCACCACAATCACGATGATTGACATATTTATCATCTCCAAAAAGACTCTTTGTGTCCCTTTGACTTTTGTTTTAGTTTTGTTTCTTTTTTATTATTGTGTGTGTATATATGAGTATGTATACGTGTGTTAAGAACACAGAACATAAAATTTTAAGCTATTAAAAAGATGAGCAGTTTAAACAAAATAGCACCAGATTTATTGAGGTACTTCTCAAGGAAGACTTTTAGTTTCACACTCACTTTTGATTGACCTCCTCTCACTTCCTGAATCTGAACTTACCCTTTAATAAAATCAAAGTACTCTATTATGCATAAATGGGAGTCTGAGTATGAAAATAAGAGTGCAAGTACCTGTTTTTAAACTGATACTCTGAGAAGTAGTCTAATTAAGAAAATTTACATGTGTAGTCGAAAGATACCTCATGCTGTAACTCAGAGGTTAGGGATGCTGTTGCCCTGTATTATAGACATTGAGGTCATCTATCACTTTAGTGTCAGCTTCCTTGCTTAGCCTAGAAAGAGTGTGATGCTACATACAAAGTCCTTAATCCCTTCGTGTTAAGATTGACATTAGGTGCCTTTTATCTTAATGGATAAGTTAACATTCCTTCAGTACAGCTTTGATAAAACGTGACTAGAATGCTTGAGGATTATTAAAGGAGATGAAAGCCTGTTAGATACAAGAATGTCTATGAACTGAATCAATAATACAGCATAATACAACATTCAAAATGTACTTTTGCATGTACTTCTTTCCTTTTTTCCCCCAACAGTTTTGAAGTTAAACAATAAAATAGTACTTTTAAATCAGGAACCAGTGTTCAGTCCTCCAGGTCACAAATTATTAATGTTGTTGTTTATCATAAACTGATATTTTCCTAAAATGCATTATTATTATAGCAACTCTAATTGTATTAATTTGAGATGTTACATTTCTCTGGCTAAAGTCATTTTTAAAATAATAGCCAAACCTTTGACAGTCATAAACCCCCTGAAGGGAATTGAATAATGAGAGGATTTTACCTTCATTTATTCACAGGGCAGCAGAGAGTGTCTCTTTCTTTCCCTCTCTTTTTCCCTTCCTCTCCTTCTTTCCTCCTCCTCCTCTACTGCACCTCCTCCTCTCTTTACCACTTGCTCCTCTCCCTTATTCCTCTCCTCTTCTCCCTGACTTTTATTTCCATCTCTTTTCCCACTTTTCTTATAATTCTACTGACATCATGACAAAATTAACAGTGGAATCAGCACAGAAGGCATATTGCCAAAATAGCTATTTTTACCCTAATGTAACTAAAAACTTATGGCTGGCTTGACACTTGCACATAGTGAAGTGAGGGCCTATGATTCCTGTATTAAATTGTGTATATGAATTTTGATTATTTTTGGAAAATATAGATATATCTAGGAGGTGCTTTTAATAGTAAGCAAGCTTTAATAAGAAATGAAATAGGAAACTGGAAAGGACAGTGGTTCTCTCAGCCTGTTTAGGTTATGGTTATATCGGAGAAATCGGAGAAAATAGAAAGGACTGAGACCCACAGGGAGCGTTTTAATTGGAAGATGTTTCCTGGCTTTTGCAAAAAGATATAAAATCTCTGTACCATGAAAGCCAGCTGTCTCCATATATGTATATTCTTTCTAGTAAAAAGAGTAAATCTTCTTTTTGTCTACTGAACGCTAGATCAGAAGGCGTAAGTTCAAAATCACTTAATGTTCAAAAAAGCAAACCAAAGTTAAATTTCATTTAAATGTCCTGTGCTAGGTTGTGGAGGGATATGTGGATGGAAGTGTGGAAGAGTATTGAAATTAATGACAGAAAAGTAAAGACTAGAGAAAGAAGTCTAACTATTATTTTGGTGTTTGCACAATGTCATCCATGTTCACTCATGTTGTTACAATGGCAGGATTATTTTCTTCTTTATGATTGAATAATATTCCATTGTATACACCATTTTCTTTATCTGTTGATCCATCAATAAATATTTAGGTTGTTTTCATAGCTTGGCTATTGTAAAAAAAATATTGTATCAAACATAGGAATATAGATATATTTTTAGAATACTGATTCCATTTTATTTGGATAAATACTCCAAAGTAGGGTTGCTATATGATATAATAGTTCTATTTTTTGTTTATTAAGGAAAAAGAAAACTCTAGTGTTTTTCATAATGGCTGTACCAATGCACATTCTCACCAATAGTGTACAAAAGTTTCCTCTCTTAAACTCTTCTTTTTTGTGTGTGTGTGACAGAGACAGAGAGAGAGACAGATAGGGACAGACAGATAGGAAGGGAGAGAGATGAGAAGCATTAATTCTTTGTTGCAGCTCCTAAGTTGTTCATCGATTGCTTTCTAATATGTGCCTTGACTTGGGGGCTACACCCGAGCTAGTGACCCCTTTCTCAAGCCAGTGACCTTTGGGATCAAACCAGAGACAATGGGGTCATGTCTATGATCCCACGCTCAAGCCAGCGGCCCCACGCTGACGCTGGATGAGCCTGCACTTAAGCCGGCGACATGGGTCTTCTTCATCTTAACCCGGCACTCTATCCTCTGCACCATCACCTGGTGTGGCTCTTCTCTTTGTTTTAGCAGATATCCTAACAGAAGTAATGTGATATATCAGTGTAGGTTTTGGGGGACAGTTTCTGTTTGTTCTTTCTATTTTCTGTTGTCCTTTTCTGGCTCACTAACCTGGATTACAAACTCATTTAGAGCAGGGCCACATCTCCATTGTCTTTAAAGAGACAAAATAAAACACAACTAGTCCCGGCCAAATAGCTCAGTTGGTTGGAGTATCATCCCAAAGTGCAGGGGTTGCCTGTTTAATTCCAGGTCAGGGCACATACAGAAAAAGATCTATGTTTCTGTCTCTTTCTCTCTCTCCCTTTTTCTCTCTAAAATCAATATAATAAACATTTATAAAATGGATTTATTATTTAGTTAATATTTATCTTAGACATGAACTGATGGAATAATATTTCATTAGAAATTACCAGAGAATGTCTTAGATTATAACACTGGGGAACAAAATATTTGTTGCATCCACAAAAACACTTATTCTTACCTAATTCAAGTGTGCTGATCTCAAATCTGACATTAGTTTTTCTCTGTAAGCTACAGTTGTTTTGCAATTCAAGATCTTAAGTTTTCAAGTTATTGTAAAATTTTCAACATTTAGTTTAACATAATGAAATAGAATGTCTTCTTGGGCATCATCTTAGTGAAAATATAATAATTTATATAATGCAGTAAATACCATAATACACTAAAAGATATTATTGCATCATAATTTGTCTACAATTTCTAAATAGAACATATTAAAACACTTATTTTAATCATAAAATTTGCACAAAACTTATTTAAATTCTATTCAGGCAAAAATTTGTTTTTGTAGCTCTTGCGTTTGTGTACTTGATGAAGACAATCTCGTTTGATGCTCCAGCAGTAGTCTGCTATCATATTTCTGTCCCATCGCCTCTGATAACGCTCTTCCATCATCTTCAGAACTTGATGAAAGCATTCTCCCTGCTCACCACTAACAGCTCCAAGATTTTCGGGGAACTTATCAAGGTGACTGTTCAGGAAGTGAATCTTAATTCTCATGTTACACCCAATGTTGCGGAAAGCCAAGAGCATCCTTTGAACCAGAAATTCATAGTTTTCTGCATTTTTGTTGCCAAGGAAGTTCTTTGTAACTGCCACAAAAGACTGCCATGCTGCTTTCTCCTCCATATTCATCTTCCTGGCAATTTCTTTGTCATGTATGAGGGTTCGAATTTGAGGTCCACCAAATACACTTGCTTATATTTTCTCAAAAGACAAGACAGAAAAAGCAGAAATATGTTGAAAGCATTCACTTTTTCTATTCAAAGCCTGAACAAACTGCTTCATTAAGCCAAGTTTGATGTGAACTGGGGGGAAATGATTCTGTTTCAATTAACTACAGGTTCATTCACAATATTTTGCATCCCTACTTCCAGAGGTTCACATTTCGGCCACTCCTTCTGTGTTCAGTGTTTCTCCTGGGCTTGGCTGTCCCACAAACAGAAAGCAAAGATAGTTTGTGAAACCTCCCTGTTGTCCTAACAGTAAATTTACCATTTTAAGACCCACACAAATGATCCAGTTATGCTCCTCATACTTCAGAAAGTCAAGGAAAATTTTTATGTCATTATCATCTTCTTGCAGATGAGTTGAATAACAGATTGGAACTGCTGAATAAACATTACTATTGTGTAGGAGAACACATTTCAGACTCTGTTTAGAGCTGTCAAGAAATAGCCACCATTCTGTTGGACTGTAAGTGGTAACACCTAGATGGCTGAGAAGACTACTGATATCATGACAGTAAACAAAGTGTTTGTCTTCAGAAAAAAAGTCCACAAAAATTTGCTCACACTTCCTGAAATGGGATACTTTAGCTGACCAGTGAAGTCCATTCTTTTCTTAAAGGCTGGAGGCTAATAACTCACCTGCTTTCTTTGATACGCCCCAATCTTTTACTAAGTCATTTAATTCGGGTTAGCTAAACTGCTGAGGGGTTAATGACTGCTTGGAATCAGAAGAAGATCCTTCAGATTTGACAACCATTTTCTCATGCATCTGATCAAAATACACTTGATCACCATGTTCACTTTCTTTATCCTTAAAAGAATAAAGCCATTGAAAACTGGAACCAGGAGTGTCTCAGTGTGGGACAGGTCATATTGCTGAAGTAATATTAGGATATGTGATCATATGCCATTTTTTCTTACTGATGCCCTTTGTATGTATCAAACAGAAATAACAGTCACTGCTGTGGTCCTTAGGTTCATGCCAAACCATGGGAATTCCAAAAAACATTCCTTTGCATTTTTCTTTTGTCCAGTCACAAAACATTTCCTCACAATTATGACACACAATATGAGGAGCTCAATTCTTGTCGTGATTGCTAAGGGAAAATTGAAAATAGGCAATATATGCACTTGTCACAAATGATGAAATATTGTACCTTTGACGTTGAAGTGTGTAACAGCCACTTATATAACAGAAGGTGCTAGTACTATTCTTACATTTATGGCTACTAGAACAAGCCATGATTCAATCTTAAAACAAAATATGACGGTGTTTTTATCAGATAATAATTTTTTACATTTATAAACAACTACAATTATGTAAAAGTGATGTTTGTAAAACATTAATTGTCTTGTGGTTATGTTCAATCTAAGAGTCATTGCCCTTTAAGTCCAATTTAAAAACCAATGCATGCCATTAACTGTAACAAAAAGAAATTAAAATTCCATATAAACTAGAGCATGCACCAAAACACAGATTTCATATTTGGAATCAGCAATGCAGACATATATAGCAACTGTTTTAAAATCTTATACAACAAGAAGGTGACAGAGGACAATTTGACTTTGGGTAATGGGTATGCAGCACAATTGAATGATGGGATAATCTGGAGATGTTTTCATTGTACATATGTACCCTGATTTATTGGTGTCACCCCACTAAAGTTAATAAAAAAAAAAAATCTTATACAACAGAAAAAGAAAAAAAAATTGTTCCCCAGTGAATTAAATCAAGTTAAATACACATAAAAATATAAATCTCTGATAAACAATGCAACCATCATTTTACAATTTATCTTTCAATTAATGGAGATATTTTAAATTTTTCAGCCTTGGCTGCAGGAGGGGAAGAGCGAGATAGAGAAGGAGAGGGGGAAGGGTGGAGAAGCATACGGGCGCTTCTCCCATGTGCCCTGGCCGTGTATCGAACCTAGGACTGCCACACACTGGGCCGATGCTGTACTGCTGAGCCAACTGGCCAGGGCTTCAAAAATATTTTGTCATAACTTCCTCAGAGTTAATTTTTGCTCTTGTTTCAGTAATAAAAATATGCAGAAGAAGAATTATAGATACCAAAAATTTGTGTTTATTTTTATTATGCGCTATTTTAAAAAGTAACAGTGATCAAAATGGGAGTTGCCCTCAAATTAGAATTAATAAATATCCTTGTATTTAGCATGTTATCTTCTTTTTAATATAGACAGCACTATGTAATAATTAGAAAATTTTACTGTTTCTGTTTTCACAATACAAGGAGGCTTGAGGAAAAAGTCTAAGGTTTCTGTTGGTGACTCAGTCTTTCCACTTATATTTTACATTATTTTTTACGTTTTCACTAAGGTATAATTGATGTTTAACATTGCACTAGTTTAACGTGTACAAAACAATAATTTGACATATGTATATATTATAAAATGATTACCCCAATAAGTTTAGGTAACATCTGTCATTTTGCATAGTTGTAATTCTTTTATTGTGGTTTTAAATTAGGTTATTTGGGATTACTTGGGGGTGGGGGTTAAAGGTGCTTACTAATTATGAGTTTCTTATACATTTTGGATATTAACTGCATAGCAGATACATGGCTTGGAAATATTTTCTCTCATACTGTACATTTCTTCATTTCTTCCTTTGCTTTTCAGTTTTATGCAACCATACTTGTTTGTGCTTTTTCCGCCTTTGCTTTGTATATCATACTCAAAATTTTCCTTGTATTTTCTTCTAGAAATTTAATAATTTCAGATCTTAAGTTGAAGTCTTTAGTCTCCTTTAAGATAATTTTTGTAAATTGTGTAAGATAAAAAGTTTAGTTTCATTCTTTTTGATGTGCATATTAAGTATTCCCAACACCATTCATTAAGGGATTATCCTTTCTCCATGGTGCATTTTTAGTGCCTTTTTCAAATATTTCTTGATCATGTATGTGTAGATTTATTACTGAGCCCTCTATTATGCTCTATTGATCTTACTGTTTATTTCTATACCATACTGTTTTGATACTTTTAAAATCAGGCAGTGTGATGTTTGCAGCTTTGATCTTCCTCTTGTTTTCCCTTTGTGGGGTCTTTTGGTGTTTAATGTAAATTTCAAAATAGTTTTTTCTATTACTTTAAAAATTGCAATTATAATTTTGATAAGGACTGTATTCAATCTCCAGATGGTTGGAGTTGTATAGCCATTTCTAAATATTCTCAAATACTTTTTCTGAATGTATTGAAATGACTATATGATTTTTATATTTCATTCTGTCAATGTGGTATATCTTATTAATTGGTTTGTATATGTTGAGCTACCCTTGAATCACAAGAATAAATTCCACATGATTATGGTGTAAAATCCTTTTAATATATTATTGAATTCAATATAGTAGTATTTTGTTGTGAATTGTGAATCTATGTTCATCAAGGATAGTGCCTGTAATTAGTCTTTTCCTGTGTTGTCCTTATCTGGCATTGATATGAGAATAATGTTTGTTTCATAAAACAGGTTTGGAGGTTTTATTGTCTCTAATTTTTTGAAAAAATTTAAAAAATTGGCAATAATATTTTAAATATTTTGTAAAATTTATTCACAAACTATCTGGTGTTGGGCTTTTCTGGGTTGGGAGGGCTTTTATTACTCAATCAATATTTTTACTTGTTATTGGTTTATTTAAATTTTTTATTTCTTTATAATTCAATATTGAAAGATTATTTATTTCTGGGAACATATCATGTCTTCTAGATTATCAAATTTGTTGTTATATAATTGTTGATGGTGGTCTCTTAAGATCCTTTGTATTTCTATGTTATCAATTGTGATGTTTCCTCTTTCATTTCTTATTTACTTGAATCTGATCTCTGTGCAACTCCCCAAAGCCCTTTGACAGCTGTCAGCCTTCTCTCTATTAATGATTTTATCTCTATATTGCTTGTTCGTTCATTTCGTACTTGTCTTTTCTCTGACTGGCTTATTTTACTTAGCATAATGCTCTCCAGGTCCATTCATACTGTCACAAAAGGTATGATTTCCTTCTATTTTTACATCTGCATAATATTTCATTATGTAACAATAGCACAGCTTTTTTACTCACTCATCTACTGATGGGCACTTAGGCTACTTCCAAATCTGATAAATAACACTGCAATGAACATAGGGGTTCATATATTCTTTAAAATTGGTGTACCCAAAAGTGGACTCACTGGGTTATAAGATATTTTTTAAGTCATTTGCCACTGTAAACTTCCATCTTAGAATTACTTAGGCTGAACCTCATACTTTTTGGTATGCTATATTTCCATTTTTCTTTGACTCATGATACTTTTCTATTTCTTTTCTGACCCACCATTGTTTTTTTTTTCCTGTGGGTAGGCTGGGTGCTAGCCATGGGTAACAGAGTGTATGTGCATGCCCAGTGCAGGAGAGTGGAGGTTCATAGACAGCTGGAGGTATATAAGAACTAGATGTGGGATCTGCAAGTGATGGGTCTTATTAATTTTATGGTTGGGGCTCTTGATGATGTTCATGAGATGACTAATCAGACTGAGGACCTTTGTTGAGTTCTCCACACCTCCATTGCTCTGAGGACCAACTCTTTGTCCTGCACCTAGTCTCATCCAGACTGTTGAGCCATGCTGAGTGTTCTGGGTAGGCAAGAAAGAACTGGGTCTTTTGGGCAGCATCTCATATGGATGGGAAAGCTGGGTGCTCACTACATGTTCATTTTCTCCTATGGGAGAAATGATGGGCTAAGAGCATCTTTCTTGCTACTGAAATGTGTCACCTTACAGAAGGGAGGATGCTGGGAAAGTGAACCTGTTCCTGATCCTCTTTCCAAAGCATCTATTCTGGATTTTTGTTTTTGTTTTTGTTTAAATGACTTACTGGACTCCCAGTCTCCCACAAAGTGCTTTCATCTGTGAGTAGTTGCAAGAATTAGTGCATTTATGGAGAAGAAATAAGAACTGAAATCTTCAATTCTGACATTTTTATTTTTTTGTTTCTTTGTTATTAACTGAATTTATTGGGATGACATTGGTTCTCAAAACCATACAGGTTTCAAGTGTACAGCTCAATAAAATACCATCTGCACTCCACATCATGCATCCTTTGTCCCAAGCAAAGTCTCTTTCTTTGATATTACTTATATGGGGTTTTTAAATTGAAGTAACTGCATAATATTTTATATGAATTATCTGAACATTCTATCTCTATTTAGAGGTATACATATAGCCACAGTGATTATTTGTGTTATTTTGTGGAAGTGATAAAAATAGCTTTAATTATTGAGATCAAGATGGAATAGAACATTTATATCTAAACTTGTGAAATTTTCTTTCACACACACAAAAAATCTATTTTCATGTACATATGAGTGAAATAATATTTCCCAACCTGCTGTTATCCATAGGAGTCAGTATGTTGTACACAATTTTTAAAAAGTTGGGTTTTTTTTAGAACAACACCAACTTATGATTGGTGTTGATTTATGCTGATAAATTCCATTTGAGATAAAACAATAATAAATAAAACACAGACATTTAATAGATGGTTCATTCTGTTCAGTGAGAAAAATAAAAAAAATAAAAAAAATAATTTAGGATGTATTATACTTAATTTTTATTTTTATATTTATTTTACATTAAGGCATATAACATTTCTTATTCT
This sequence comes from Rhynchonycteris naso, assembly GCA_037038555.1. Taxonomy (NCBI): domain Eukaryota; kingdom Metazoa; phylum Chordata; class Mammalia; order Chiroptera; family Emballonuridae; genus Rhynchonycteris; species Rhynchonycteris naso. The sequence goes on from CM073000.1 coordinate 25,165,830, forward strand.
CTTCTCTGACGGTCATATTGTCACATATTTGTTTTAAAGAGAAGAAGCATACAAGAATGTTACTCTGGGGACAAGTGGATATGAGAGAAAACCAAAACAGGATCCTCACTAAGAAAGTATATACACATAAACAACCGATTTGTATAAACTAATGAAATAAAAAGTTTATGGAGTGTCAGCTTAGATTAGGTTTTCAAAAGTTGAAGTCTCTTCTCACTTTTTGATATTTTCGATATTTTCAGTGTTGTTTAAAATTAAACAGCTTAATGATTTTGGGTATGAAGGAAATACACATATTAAGGTTACAGTTTTTCCTGATACTAGGCTCATGAAAGACACTGAGATATAAAACTTACATGGGAAGCGAGAATTACATAAAATATGTAAATGAAGACATGCCCCTATCTCTATGATAAGTCTCATCTTGATCTGGTTCACATCTTCTGAAAGATCTAGGCTACATGTAACATGGACAAGAAACAGATAAATAATTGGGCACATAAAGTATGAATGATATTTCATTGGCAGAGAGTGGGTACTGATTGGTATCTTACCACATTTGGAAAATTAATTCAGATAACTTAAAATATATGGCCTAACCAGGAAGACGAGGACTACTTTAATGTCATACAAGATGGGAATATCAGGGAAAACTGGAATCCCTTTGGGAATGTAGTTAAGAATGACTCTAGGTTCACAGTAGCAATTATCATGGAGTGCATATACAAGTAAAAGACATAGCAAAAGGTCTAAAACATAAAAAAATATAGTAATTAAATTATAAAATAATGATATAATTTATTATGAATATGAATAAAATTTATGGCAGACTGGTATCGGTTTGCAAACCAGTGTTTGAAAAATGCTGATTTAAATGATAAATGAAACACATGAAAATAGAAGACAAAAGTAGCTTATTACTTAGGAATATATAGATTGTTAACTTTTCAAGTTTTAGGAAATAAAGAGATGAAATTCAGGCTTAAAAAACACATGATATAGAAGACAAAGTAGCTTCCTACTTAGGAATGTATAAATTGTTAACTTTTCAAGTTCTAGGGAATAAAGAAATGAAATTTAGGCTTATATACCAGCTTTAAAAATTTTTATATATATGGTTGTGATTAATTTTCAAAATATTTTTGGACATAAGTTGTTTTTATGTGTGAATATAGATAACAATATTGAACCTTTAAGCTTAATGTGAGAACCAAATGACATTATAAATAAAAATATATAATACATATTAACACTCTGTCTAAATGATATTCTTTATAATTACACAAAGTTACCATCTTTCTATAAATTTATTGATTAAAACATTATAGTTCCTGTCTGGTAATCTTGAAAATCGATCTGACAATATTATCAGAATCATGTCCATCTTTTGGTCCTTCTTTTTCATACATATATAACTATATAATCTATAGTAAAGCTAAATAATTTCATTATCACAACACTTAATTTTGTTGCATGTGTATTTTCATTACATAATCTAAAAGAATGATAAGAAACAAAGGAAGAAGGGATTCTTTTGATGTAAGTGGCATTGTTTTATTTTAAGAATAAATGAACTCTTATTAACAATTGCCTGCATTATTTACTTTTGTCAGAATTCTTAACAGAAATACTTTACCTTTTATTTCTCCTTGGTAACCTTAATTTAAAACCTGCCTTTTTAGTTCACTGCCATCCTCCTCTTTTTGTTTTGCATTTTATTAGATATATAGGGAATGGTAGTAAGCACTATCTTGTGGGATGATGATATATTCAAATTAATTAAGGGGAAAAAAAACCTGCCGCCAATAATATTCTGTCCAGCAAAGCTACCCTTCATAAATGGAGAAGAGGAAATCACTTCCCAAGACAAACAAAAGCTGAGGAATTTCATCACCATTAGACCTATCTTTTACTAATAAAAGTCCAAGTTGAAACAAAAAGCCTTTAAAAAACAACATAAAAACATATGAAAGTATAAAACACTCACTGGTAAAGGATAACATACAATCAAATTTAGAATAATATAAAACTATAATAATGGTTTGGGAATCACAAAACTTAAAAAACAAAAATATTAAAATAGTTATAATTACAATAATTTGTTAATGTTTGCATAATATGAAAATATGTAAATGTTGGCTTAAATAGCTTAAAATGTGAGAGGGAGAAGTAAAGTGTAGAGTATATTATGTGATTGAAGTTAGTTACTAATAGTTTAAGATGCACTGTGTATAGCCATAAGATGTTTTAGGTATATCTCATGGCAACAACAAAGAACAACCTTTTCCATCTCATGATAAAATCTTTGCCAATCTAACAAAAAAAGGTTTAATTTTAACTCATTCACACAAGACAGCTGTTGTTGTGTTGACTGTTGCCTTGTTTTAAATTTAACAATATAAAGGAAAAGAGGTCAGTGTCCCTAACTAAGTAATAAGGTATTGTATGCTTTAAAAATTCATGTGGCACACCTGTTGAAAATTGGTGCTGTGGTAGATGCAAAAGAAAGGTAAAGAATTCAAGCACAGTACTACAGAAAAAATCAACAAATCACAAAGTCATCAAGAAAGAAGGAAAACAACAAAGGAACTACAAAACAGTCAGAAACTGGCAAAATAACAATAGTAAGTCTTTAACTATTAACAATTACTCTAAATATAAATGGATTACATTTTCACAAAAGGTAGACAGTGAATAAATGGATTTTATAAAGCAGGACCCAACAATAAGCTGCCTACCAGAGACTCACTTTAACTTTAAAGGTACAATCAGTTGAAAGTGAACAGATAGAAAAATATATTCCATCCAAATGAAAACCAAAAGATAGTAAGGGTGGCCATATTTATATCAGACAAAATTCAAAATCTTTCACAAGAAACAAAGAAGGTCATTTTATAGTAATAAAGAGGTCAATTCAACAAGAGGATATTTTAACAATTTAAATATATAGGCACCTAATATTGAAACAAAATATTTAAAACAAATATTAACAAAACTGAAAACAGAATAGACAGTAATATAGTAATAGAAAAATACATTAATGCCCTAGGTTCAACAATGGGTTGATTTTCCAGACAGAAAACCAATAAAAAAGCAGAGGACTTGAATAACACCATAGTTCAAAGCCACTTAACCAATAGATGCAGAACATTCCATCCAATAGGAGTACAATAGATATTTTCAAGCTCACTCAGACATTCTTCAGGATAAATTATATTTTATGTTACAAAATATGTCTTAACAAATTTAAGAAAATTTATATCATACCAAATATCTTTTCTGACGACCTGATATGAAACTAGATAGCAATAATATGAAAAAATAGGACATTCATAAATACATAAAAATTAAACATACTCCTGAATAACATAAAAAGAAATAAAAAAGAAGTCAAAGAAACACCTTGAGACAAAAAATGGAAGTATAGCTTAATAACAAAGTTAGTTGAACTAATAGAACAATGACGAATTCTGGGAAAATTTTATATTCTAATAAGGAAAACAATAAAATACAGACAATTAACAATATACTATCCACTGGGTCTAATACAATAGTATGAAAAAGCAAACAAATGTGACCTAGAAATCACATAAAAATGAAGTTAAGAGACATTTTAAAAATGAAAATATACTAAAACTTATGCGGTACAGCAAAAACAACTCTAAGAGGTAAGTATATAGTGATAAGTATTTATGTTAGGAAAAAATATCTGAAACTTATAACCTAACTCTGTACTTTAAAGAACTAGAAAAAAGAAGTAAGCACTAATTTAGCAGGAGGAAGAAAATATTAGAGCTAAAATAAATAAAACAGATTGGAAAAACAATAGAAAAGATGAAGGAAACTAAGATTTGTTTTTTTGAAAAGATAAACAAATTTGATCAACCTTCAGCTAGACTCACCAAGACAAAAAACAATAAGATTCAAATTAGTGAAGTTAGAAATGAAAGAGGAGACATCACAATTGATCCACAGAAATATAAAAGGTCATTAAAAAAACACTAACAACAATTACATGCCTACAAATTGGATAGTCTGGAAGACACAGATAAATTCCTGGAAATATACAACCTTTCAAACTGAATTATGAAGAGATATGAAATCTGAACAAACCAATTACCAGTAAAATATTGAATCAGTAATCAAAATCTTCCCAACCAAACAACCCCCCTCATCAGATGTTTTCACCTGTGAATTCTTCCAAAATATACCTGTACTCTCATGGTTATTGTAGAATTTATTCACAAAAGCCAAGATATGAAAACAACCTACTTGTTTGTCAATGAATTAATGGATAAAGCAGAGGTGCTATTACATACTATGAATATTATTTAATATTTCAAAGATGAAAGTTCTACCATTAACAAGATGGATTAAAATGGAGGACATTATTCTAAGTGAAATAAGTCAGGCACAGAAGAACAAAAACTGCATGATCTCAATTATATGTGGAGTCTCCAAAATTCAAATGCATAAAAGCAGAGCTTTTGCAGAGTAACATGAAAAGGGAAATGCTGGTCAATGGATACAAAATTTCAATTATGCAGGATGAATAAATTCTAAAGTTCTAATGTACACAGCATGATGACTAGTTAAAATACACTCTTGTATACTTGAAACATACTAACAAAGTAGATTATAAATGTTTTAAACCACAAAAACATTGGCAACTAGGTGAGGTAATGTATATATTAGTTAGCTTGTGTTGTACTCATTATACAATGTATATCAAAACATCACATTTTATACTTAAACATATACAATTTTCATTTGTCAATCACACTTAAAGCTGTAAGAAAAAAGATTACAATTTAATTTGTAATAAGAGTATATAAATCTGGGCGATATAGCCAAACTGATTTACTTAATAAAACTTCACTCAGTAGCACATTCACTTCAGTTTTCACGGTACTTGTGAGAGTAAGCTAACATACTGTTCAACTAATTTTAAGAAAAAAATAGTTTTGTTATTATGATGGTAATAGCATTTATTTTTACTCTTGAGTCCTAGTTAATTATTTATGAATTATCCTGAAGTATGATCTACAGCTTGGGAGGTTTTATAAGATATAATTTTGTGATTTATATAAAACTGATTACTTATGTAATCAGTATAGCTTGTAATTTTAATAAGTAATCAAACTTGTACATTTAGTATAAAAAAGATACTGAGATTAAACAACACTTTGCCCACTTTCAAATGGTAATTATTATAGTTATTTTTTCTTCTTTGTTGTTTAACACTCCAAATTTATTTTTTAAATTATATATTTCCTTTCAGTGAGATAATAAATGCTTGGCATGGGCTATATTTTATTTTCCCTCAATTATAAGAATTTAATGTCAGTAGAGATAATTTATAAGAATGTCTTACAAGTCTATTTTGGGGTAATATGCAGTATTTATTTAAAACTTAGTTATTTTCTGTTCTTTATTTTTTTGCATAGTGATGATAGCCCAGTAGACAAAAATATACAGCCTTCTATCCATTTTCTTTTTACTTTTTGCTTAAAGAACTCAATGAATGCATTGCTGCAGGAGCCTATGGGGTGACTGACCGGAGAGCTCCTTTGCATAGGTTTCAACAAGCCTAAGCTCCAACTCAGAGTTGAGGAGCATTTGATGAGGGACAGAAATCAACTGTACAGGGATGTGGCTTCCTGCTCACATATTTTTTGGTGCTATATGTGGGTAGCAAAGAAAAAGTACCAGACCTATGTTTGCAACATCCCTAAAGTGTTTTTCTGCGTATGGGGGTGGGGGGGACAGGGAAATATTAGATAGAGTGTATAAGGTATGGATAGGGGACAGGGAGAGTAAAAGTGTGAAATGTATTCCTAAGTGTCTTTCTGTCTGCTAATTCTCCCCTCTTTCATAGATGTTGTATATAATGAAAGTGAATGATTCTTTTCTTTTGCAACACCACGTAAAGGACTTTGTCTAGCAGGAAGTACACAGATGTCTAGTTCCCGCTAACAATAGTCCTAGCACCCATTTCACTAGATCTTGCTCTTTTACAGATGAATGTTTTTTACTGAATATCTGAATTAAAAGAAATATTCTTTTGCATAATACCTCTTTTCAGAAATCTCATTCATACAACCTTAAAAAATAGTACTTTGGGAAACTCTCTGTTGGGTGAACTGGTAAATGTGGAACAATAAGTCATAATTGTCCAATTTTGTGTCATTAAATGAACAGTGCCTTCATTTTGAATACTGAGTATTATAAATAAAACATTTAATTGATTTTATTTTCACTCTCAGCATCTAGTTTGCAATATGTTTATTGATGGTGTTGTATAGTTCCCTCTGGTGGTTAATTGAACACCTGAAAATTTATTAATTTGGTCAAAGACAAGAGACAAGAAAGTAAATAAAGAAGTTGTCTCTAGTGCAACAGAAATGAGAACAGATTAACTAGGATTATTTTTCCTTTAAATGCCTTCATAATTGGGCTATATAGGGAGAATATTATTGAACATCTCTATCTTTCCCCAAAACCACTAAGAGGTCCTTAGCTTGCACTGGGCATTTTGTTACCAGTCAGTGTGGCAGTGAGTAAACAAGCAATTCAGTCAGCTGATGAGATCTGCGTTCAAGTCAACTCCACAATTATCTAGGTCCCTCTCTGTGGTGACTTAATTACATTTAAACAGAAGGGTCATGCTTTATTTGTTGATTTTTAAAAGAGATTTTATTTATTTATTTTAGAGCACAGAGAGAGAGAAAGAGAAGTGGGGGAGAGTGGGAAACATCAATTCCTAGTAGTTGTTCCTCATATGTGTGTACCTTGACCAGGAAAGTGCAGGCTTCGAACTGGCAACCTCAGCATTCCAGGTCAACACTTTATCCACTGTGACACCACAAGTTAGGTGGGCTCATGTTTTAAAAACCAAATACTTCAAAATAAAAGCGAGTTTTAAATCCTGATATTACAAATGTCTATGTGTTAAGGTGACTTTTATACCATTTTCCCATTCCCATTTTATTTTTTATTCAAAACACAGAAACAAGAACCTCACTTACATATTGACATTTTCAGGTTAATGGATTTAGTGTTTAGAATAGGTATCAAAGCTTGGTTCTTGACCTTTTGTCAAAGCCAAGCTACCCACATGCCTATCTACTCTTCAGGGTAGAGAAAATTTGCAATTTTAAAAGAGTTTAGTTCTAATTTGGTATAATCAAATATAATGGAAGGGAAGTAATTTTGAAACAGAAAAAGCTCTTGTACAAGGTTAAATAAGAAATTTTTTTCTGCCACTTAGCCAATATTATTTACTCTGAATTTCACCATCTTTGATTTATGTATATAAATGGCATTATTTTATTTACCAACCCCCAGCCTCTAGTAAACTTCTAAAGACTTATTACATGTTACATAGAGCAAATTTTTCACAGCAATAAAAAATAATCAGAGGAGAGAATTGAGATAACTGGTCATTTTTACAGAATAAGGACCCCATTTATTGGGCAACATGGTGTATTCTGGTTTAGACTTGAACAGACCTTGCTGTAGACTATATGTTGTGTTCCCTTAAATTTATATATTGAAATTTAAACCTCAGTGTGATAGTATTTGAAAATGGAAAATTTGGGAGATGAGTAGGTCATGAGGACAGAACCCTTATGAATGAGATTAGTGCTCTTTTAAATAAAGCTGTCTAACCTCGTCTGCCATGTGAGCACACAGGGAAAAGATCAACTCTATAAGTCATGGAGCAAGTTCCCAGAAGACACCAAGTCTGCCAACGCCTTGATCTTAAACTTCTCACGCTCTAGAACTAAGGGGAATAGATTTCTGCTGTTTATATGCCATCAAATCTATGGTATTTTGTTATAGTGGTAAAAACAGACTAAGACAGAATGGGATTTGAATCTCTCCTCCAAAACTTACTTCACTATTATTTACTATATGAGAATATCTATTTGACCCAGCTTCCCTTCCATTAAAATGGGGATAATGATGCCTGTTCCACACGGGATGACGATTCAATCGGATAAAACCTCTAAGATGTAGAGCCCCCTACCCATTGTCAGAAAGGTCTCACAAATGGCAGTTGCAATTCTTAAGATTTACACAATCCCAGGTCTCCTATAGTGCCAGTTTTACTCCTTGTTTTCACTAAACATTTATCTGGTGCCTGTTACATGCCCTATGTTTAATCTGGCCTGGGAAACAAAGAGATACATATCTCATTCTTAAAGGCAAGGTAGTGAACAAATGTTAACTGTATTGTAAGATAAATAATTTGATTTCATTTTATGGATTTTTATTAAATGGTATCTTTTAGTATTTTAAATTAGACATAGGCATTATTAACAATGATAAAAAATCAACAACATTCATATGCCACTCTTTTGAGAATATTTGTACATATTTTCAAAACAGACCCTCATTGCAGAGATGCTTGGTCAGAGCAGAAAGCTGAAATAATTTCTTCCTTGGAAAGTATTAGTTTTATATTAACCCACTTTCGGTAGCCATTTTCTCGAATTTAAGGTGGAGAACTTGTTCAAATTTGTCTTTGACATATATTTGTATTTCCTGTATAAAAGTGAATTTTTTTACCTCCTCTGACAAATTTCATGAAAAGTTAGATTTGACCTAAAGGAAAAACCTACAGTACTTTTTATTTTGATTTTACTTGAGATTTAATGCCTCATTATCTTAATGTATACTCTTCAAGTTCACCAGAGTAATATCAAGTAAATTAAAGCTAATTAATCATAAAAAAACAACTCTAGAGAAATAAATAACCACCTACAGAAACATATTATATTTTAATTTTTCTCCAACACATTCAAGATTGATACCTGGTTGTAAGGCCGGGTGCTGTGGCCATGCAGGTTCACACTGGAATCGGGCAGACAGTAAAGGAACTGTGTGGGTGAAGGATGGTGGGCCATTCTGTTTATTAGAGCCTCCCAATGGCAGACGAGCAAGCAGGCAGGGGAAACCGCTTTTCTCTCAAGACTCACAAGCAAAACAGACCCAGGGGGAAACCGGCAAACAATAGCAAAGAAAAAAAAAAAAAAACGGCTCCGCCCAATAGTGGCAGGCAGTCCTCAATTTACAATCTGCTGCCCTGATTGCAAGCACCTGTAGCCTTATACAGACTATTCACACGTGGTGTTGCCTGCACTTATGCACTAATCAGGCAAAGCACAAGCAAGCCTAACACACTTGTTTGCCCAACACTGGTCCTGGCAGTTTGGCTCAGTGGATAGAGATTTGGCTCAGGTATGAATGTTCTGGGCACAATCCCCAACCAGGGCACACAGGAGAAGCAACCATCTGCTTCTCTTCTTCTCCCTCTTCCTATTCTCTCTCTCTTCCCCTCTCGTAGCCAGTGCCTAGGGTAGTCTGAGTGTGGGCCCCAGGTGTTTAAGATAGCTCAGTTGGTCTGAGCATTGGCACCAGATAGGGGTTGCTGGGCAGATCCAAGTTGGGGCACATGTGGGAGTCTGTCCCTCAATCTCCCTTCCTCTCACTTAAAAAATATATATATTGAAAGCTGACCATCATGCAGACTCATAGTTACCCTTCCTAATGTGTCAGAAACACTTTCAAACTAGATTGCCCAACCTAAAATGTCCCACAGTAGGATTATCATGCAACCATTACTGTAATTGTATGAAAAAATGTTTATGATATAGAAATAAAAACCTCAAATCACAACATTATTGTTATATCCACTTTAATTCCCAGACCAGTCTCATGAATTTTGTACTACATTAATTTCCACAGGAAAAAACTATATGTTTTAAGACAAAATACCATCCTTACATCACACACTTAGAGTACCACTTATTATATTAAAGAAATAAATTTTATTGAAAGAAAGGACAGTTTTATTTAAAAAGGAAGAAGAGGAGGAAGAGGAACTAGAGAGGACAACTTCATGTTTTTTAATTATTCTTGGATTGAAACATTTTTTTTCTTTCAAACTAGAAGATGTCCATTCTCCACCAAATACTAAGATAACAAACTAATGTTGGGTGATCATTGCCTTCAATGAGAGGAGGAAAAGTGTTGGGAGAAACTAATGTTTCTCTAAATCAGGGGTGCTCAATATGTCGATCATGATCTACCCGTCAATCGCGAAGGAAGTGTGCGTAGATCGCATGATATTAAAAAGACATTTGTCTTTTGATTGGCATAGAGGGCAGCCAATCTGACGTCGGAACTTTTGACACCCTATGCATGTGCATTAAACTGTGCTAACTTGTTCAGTTACATTGCTGCATAGTTAGCCTTCAATTTATTTAAACTAAATACAACAAAGGGTATAAAAATAAGTTCTGTAGCTGGTCTGAGTAAGAAGCCTAAAACCTACCACTTTCATACAGAATGGGGGGGGGGGGGGGTTCACTATGTCATATTCTAAGTGCGTTTGCCTCATCTGTCTGTGTGCCATTGCTATTCCAAAGAAGGGAAATGTGGAGCGGCTTTTTTGGACTGTTCATGAAAACTATGACATTGACTTTCCTCTGGAAAGAGAGCTGAGAAGGAGAGAGGTGAAAGAAGAATACACAAAATTAAATAGTAATAATAGTAACTTAAATAATGATAATATAGAAGAAATAAATTTATGTTTTGCATTTTTATTGTAGGTAGATCATTTTGACTTGGTCATCTTATACAAAGCTCGCAAGCTGAAAAAGTGTGGGTACCCCTGCTCTAAATCATTCAGCTGTAGTAGAATGGAGTGGGAGGCTTAGACCCACATGAAACAGAACAAAACTGTTTTTAAAGCACTCTGTGTAGCACTTCTTTCTTTTCTTTCTATGAACCTAGTGAGGCATGACTTATGAAAAGCCAATCAAGTCTTTGGCAATGGAGATACAATCATCCCTCGCCATATTGCGGTTTACTTTTCATGAATTTTTAAATTGTACACATCTAATTTTGTATCGCGGATTTTTCGGTATATCACGGGATTTTGCGGAATATAGGTATTTTTATATATTTATTATCTTAATTATTTAGAAAGTGTTTAAGAGTATAGGAAGTGTTATTAAGAGTGTAGGAAAGGTTAATGACTGTGGGAAAGGTTTATAAGAGTGTCGCGAGGGTTTATAAAGCCTTAAAATATATATAAATAATAAAATAAATATAAGGTCGTTACTTCATGGATTTTTGAATATCGCGGGAGGTTCTGGAACCTAACCCCTGCAATAGACAAGGGACCACTGTATTACAAGGAGCTCAGCCTATGATATTGCTGGAACTAAATCTCTTAAGATAAATGTATGCTTGCCATACAAAATGTTATAGTATGAAATATCTATTTATTAACCCATTCATTAAGTAAACATTAATCTATGAGCATAATTAATTAAGTTGCAAGATATCTAACATTGAGAACACCTATAGGGTAAGTTCCTTAAATGAAAACAACCTCTACAATGAATGATCTTCACTTCCTGATAGTTGGATCTTTGTGTAATTCCCTGACCTTACTGTGGGCTAGATTTACTAATTTGTTTCTAAGGAACAGAATACAACAGAAATGGCAAGATGTCACTTACAGAAGAGGTTATAAAAAGACTACAGCTTCTGTCTAGGGTACATTCTCACTCTCTTTTGGGCCACTCACCCTGGGGGACTCCAGCTTCCTTGTCATGAGGCAACCCCATGGAAAGATCCAGTAGGCCAAGGACAAAGACCTGACAATCACCACATAGTAAGCTTGAAAGTGAATCCTCCCTAAAGTTGAGCCTTTAAAACAGGGGAGCCCACACTTCTTCAGCTTGCGAGTTACTTATAAGATGACCAAGTCAAAATGATCTACCTACAATAAAAATGCAAAACATAAATTTATTTCTTCTATATTATCATTATTTAAGTTACTATTATTACTATTTAATATTGTGTATTCTTCTTTCACCTTTCTCCTTCTCAGCTCTCTTTTCGGAGGAAAGTCAATGTCATAGTTTTTATAAACAGTCCGAAAAAGCCGCTCCACATTTCCCTTCTTTGTAATAGCAATGGCACACAGACAGATGAGGCAAACGCACTTAGAATATGACATAGTGAAAAAAATCCCCTCCCATTCTGTATGAAAGTGGTAGGTTTTAGGCTTCTTACTCGGACCAGCTATGGCACTCATTTTTATACCCTTTGTTGATTTAGCTTAAATAAATTGAAGGCTAACTATGCAGCAATGTAACTGAACAAGTTAGCACGGTTTAACACGCGTGTGTAGGGTGTCAAAAGTTCAGACATCAGATTGGCTACCCTGTATGCCAAATAAAAGACAAATGTTTTTTTAATGTCCTGCGATCTAACCACACTTCCTTCGCGATCGACCAGTAGATCGCGATTGACGTATTGAGCACTCCTCATTTAGAATATACCATCGTCTCAGCCCACAGCTGACGGCAACCATGTTAGAGTTAATAGGCTCTCAGCTAAATTGTACCTATACTGCTAATCCACAGAAACAATGAGATAATAAATGCTAATCTGCCAAGTTTTGGAATAACATATTACATAGCATTATATGATAGGTAATAGGCCATGGCTTTCTATTTCTTTCTACTTTACTTCAAGGTTCTCAGAATATTTTCTTAAATAAAAGAAATGAGGAGAAAAGACTGGAAGGTTAATAAGGTAAAAATATAGAAAATGAATGTAAAATACAAAAGGATCACAATGTACTATATCCCCATTTGACAACGTTTTATTTTAAGTAACAAATTCGTCACTTTTCTAACTACATTTTATTATATATATATATATGTGTGTGTGTGTGTGTGTGTGTGTGTGTGTGTGAGTGTGTGTGTGTGTGTGAAGAATCATTTTATAAATTTGAATTAGGAGAAAATATTATAATTATATGTTGATATGAAATAATTTGTTCTAACTTTTATGTTTCAAATAGAAAATTCTATGTTAAATTAATTTGATATTTATTTGAGGGCAAATGACTTGCTTTTTTATTTTTTTTTAAAAAAAGAAGTAATTAGTAATTTTCATCTTTTTTAGGAGTGGGAGAGAGAGAGGAGAAAAGCAAGAATAGAGAGAGGTAAAACATCAACTCATGGTTGCTTCACTTTAGTTGCTCGTTGATTGCTTCTCAGATGTTCCTGGATCAGGGGGCTCAAGCCAAACCCCTTGCTCAAGCCAGTGACCTTGGGTCTTGTGACCAAGGGCTTCCAGCCAGTGACCTCGGGATCCTGTTAATGATCCAACGCTCGAGCCAGCCACCCTCAAGACAGCAACCTGGTGCTCAAGCTGGAAAGCCCACAATCAAGATAATGACCCTTCCTGCTCACAAGCTGGGAAGCCCATATTCAAGCCCATGAACCTGAGCTATAGCTTGGGGGTTTGAACGGGGCTTCAGCATTCCAGGATGATGCTCAATCCACTGCGCCACCACGGGTCAGGCTTTATTTTCCAATGCTTACTGAATGTGCCTAAAATTTTATATTAAAGATCCTAAAATTGGTAGTAGGTTTCCGATATATATCTGCCAATACTTACCTATACTAAGACATCTGTTATTTAGATAATACTTTAATCTTTATTATGACCTCAATTTTTAAAATTTTACTACTTGAAGATGATGAAAAATCTTAGTTTTGCTTGCTATTTTTGTAATATGTTGTTTTTTTAATATCATTAGAACTCCTAAAGATGAGAGCTAATCCAGGAGTGGGAGAACTGTCAAGACTATGTTGTAGATGTGATCTTATGTATGACATATCCTATCCATTATATATATGCCATCGGGCACTCGGGAATAAGTGCAACCCTTACAGAATTACAGGATTGGCTAACTTCTTCCAGGCTGCCGGGCTGCCGTAACTGTTTCTTCTCTGATATTTTATCTATTATTAACAAATGAATTACAGAAGAAACAGAAACCTTTAGACTGTATTTATATAGCTTTATAACAGAACTTGTGTGACAAGTAACTAAATGACATGTTGAAATTAAAGAATTGTTGAGCGAGAAATTTAATAATTCCTATAGCTAAGATATTTTACTCAATTACTTTTGTCATATAAGATGAAACACAAACAGATTATACAATTTTCATGGGCACTGGAATATTTCCCATTTCTTTTATAATGCTTTGCTTAAAATGATGAAATAGATAGTCATGAAGAGACATTAAACTACAATTTATTGTTTAGCTATGACTTCTTTGGTAGCTGCAAAAGGCAATGAATAGGCAAGCCCAGCCCTCAGTGAGAAACAGCTGAAATATGTAACCTAGAAGAAGCTGTGTCACCTCAAATGAGATTCAAGTCATAGATTCTTTCTTAATTTATTTAATAGTTTCATTTTATTGAAGTTTAAACTCACTTTATAATAAAAGTCAATTATACTGGATTAAACCTGGCACTCTGGCCTTTTTCTGCTAAGAAAAGGAATAAAAAACTGACTTTTCTTGAATGTATGGAATCAGAACACACTAGTTTAGTCATATTCATTTTTCATGTAATATTTTATAACAATTAATCCAAGTAGAGTTCAGTAGAATATGCTTTAAATTTCTAACACTTATTTAGTAGAAATTTAATTCTAAGTGATATATAATATAAAGAAGGTTTCTACTTTAGCAATTTGAGTTTGTAATGAAACAACTGTGAGCTATAAGGTATGTCTCAGACTTTGCTGTCTGCAGCTTACTACTATTTAAATTATCTAACAAATGTTCTTTCAATTCTTAATATTAGTTAAGATTTATTAATTTTATCAGTCATTGACCCATCAAGGGATTTAGTATTAATAAAAGATCAATAGAAATAAATTTAAAATTGCCTCCCTATAGAACTCAGTCTAAATAACACAGAGCCTGACCAGGCGGTGGCGCAGTGGATAGAGTGTCGGACTGGGATGCGAAGGACCCAGGTTCAAGACCCTGAGGTTGCCAGCTTGAGCGCGGGCTCATCTGTTTTGAGCAAAAGCTCACCAGCTTGGACCCAAGGTCGCTGGCTCGAACAAGGGGTTACTCGGTCTGCCAGACCCGCGGTCAAGGCACATGTGAGGAAGCAATCAATGAACAACTAAGGTGTTGCAATGAAAAACTGATGATTGATGTTCCTCATCTCTTTCCTTTCCTGTCTTCTGTCCCTATCTATCCTCTCTCAGACTCTCTCTCTGTCTCTGAAAAAAAAAAGTAACATGGAATCACCCTTGAGACTCAGAGATATCCTCAGTCATGCCTTATTTTTAAAAATTATTTAAAACCAGCTCAGGACCCGCATGATTAAACAACAAGAAGTCCAATCTCTCCTCCATTTGTCTGCTCCATAAATAAACTTTTTTCAGAACCCTGGGAGAGTATGGTTGTACAGAGAGAAGGGAGGATTTTCTGAATATTTTTATAAACAAAAGAAATCAACAGTGTCATTGTTCATTTTGTCTTTTTCTGCCACTCAGGGTCATTGTTCTAAGCAGTGCTTCATTGTCCTTCAGACACTGCTGGGTCACTCACACCACTGCCTCCCTGGTCCATATTAGCAATACACTCCACTAATCCCTTTTGAAATAAAGGCAATACTAATTGAAGTGAGAGGTAATTTTTTTGAGTCTTTTTTATGTACAGGCATGATCATAAGTATATTATGTATTTTATCTCACCTTGGCCAATGTCAGATGATTTAGGACTGCTGTATTTTCTTTTGGGCCACATCAGGAGTACATTCAGCCAGACTCCCAGGAGTAGTGTTCTAGACCTGCTATAATACAAAACCACAGGCTGAGTGGCTTAAACAAAATTTATTTTCTGGATGTCACAAGACCTAAATCAGGGGATGGCAAGTTTGGTTTTTTTTGAGACCTCTCTTCTTGGCTTGTAAAGGGTCACCCTCTTGCTGTGTCAGCCTCTGCCTGCACTTGCCCAGTGTCTGTGCCCTAATTGCATCTTCTAAAATCAAGGTGGGCTACCTACCCACCCCCCTCAAACAGCATTATTTTAACTTAAATAATGCTTTAAAGGCCCTATCTCCAAATACAAATCACGTTCTGATGTATGGGCATTCAGGTTTCATCATGTGAAATTTGGAGAAATGCAGTTCAGCCCATAATACTGCTCAAATCAATATATATGTCAGAATTTATTTTGGCGTCCTAAAGTCACAGAAGACAATGACTTTCTAGTGTTTCACATTTTAGGATAAGCCTTTTTTTTTTAAACCTGGAAAAAAATGAGATAAATTTATTAAATATTTGTGTTCCAAAAGTGGATCTTGCTTTCACTAATAGGACCCATAATTAGGAAACATATCCTTGGAAAAACCAGGGGTTGGGAAGAGTATGTAATTATCAAAAGTACTTTTTATGCCCTGTTGGTATTCTCCCTGAAAAGGATGACTAAGATGTATCACCAATATGTGGTCATCTCTCTTCACTTGTTTATTTGAAACTTTGTATATAATTAGCAAAACATTATAGATTTGTGAGAATGAGTAGAATTAAAAAAATCAATGGTGCTGAAACAGCTTAAAACTATTAGGATGAAATTTAGATGCTTTATTAATGTATTAAAACAAGATAAATTCCAAGAAAAGAAAAGGATTAAATATTTTAAAATCAGGAATAAAAATTTAGAATATAGTGTAAATATTTATCAAATCTCCTTTGAAGAAAATTTTTGTAATTGAAAGAGAAAAATGACAAAAAATGTGTTTGATATCTCTAGTTTAAAGTGTTATAAAATAACTTAAAATAAAAATAATAAACCAAGCCAATTATTTTTTAAAAATCATATTGAAAGTCCTCAACAGTAATAAAAAAGTATGCACAAAATATAATAAGAATAAATTACAAAGTAAAACATTCAAATAATCATTACTTACTAGTAATCACAAAACTAAAAAATAAAAGAGTGAAATATTTTTTTTAACCTTAGGAAGAGAGGATTAAAAAATACCAACACTGGTAATGGTAGAGTGAAATTAATATTCACATACTACTAATAAAAGATTCTATTAGTTCCAGCTTTTGAGAACATTATTCCTTTTGAGAAAATATATAATAATATATACATAACAAAATTTATGTTGCATTAACAAAATTAGCAGTGAAAGAGAAGTTGCCACACACATCATAGAAATATAAAGGATCATAAAAGAATACTATGAAAAACTATGTGCTACCAATTTCAATACACTAGAAGAAATGGATAAGTTCCTAGAAATAAAAAAATTCAAAAATCGCTAAAAACAAGTTTTCCTTCAATCATTTGCCACAAAACTAGATCTACTTAGTGTAATTATTTATAATTTGTGCTGTAAAAATGCAAATGTATTCCAAAAGAGAAGGTTGTCTTGAACTCCAATGAGAGTTTTATTAATATATCAAATAAGCACTATGGTACCTTTCTTTATTTTGGTTTGTTTAATTTTAAAATTTTATTTAGAAAATTAACTTTAACAGGGTGACATTGATCAATAAGAATACATAGATTTCAGGTAAACATTTCTAGAGCATTTGATCGGTTGATTATGTCGTCTACCCATCACCCAAAGTCAGATAACGTTGGCCTGACCTGTGGTGGCCCAGTGGATAAAGCGTTTACCTGGGAACACTGAGGTCGCAGTTCAAAACCCTGCACTGGTCTGGTCAAGGCACATATGGGAGTTGATGCTTCCAGCTTCTCCCCCCTTTCTCTCTCTCTCTCTCCCTCTCTCTCTCTCTCTCTCTCTCTCTCTCTCTCTCTCTCTCTCTATGTCTCCTCTCTAAAAAAATGAATAAAATAAAATAAATTATTTTAAAAAAATAAATAAATAAAAATACAAAAATTTTTCAATTCTGTAAGATATTTGGCCCAAGAATTTTAAGTAACACTTTTCTGTAATTTCTTATCAGACAATCTATTTTAATATTTATATTATTTAATAATGGTCAGTATAAAATATCTAGTAACAGGCTATAAATAGGTTATATAACTGCTAAAATGTACATTTTATGGAATGTAAATTTGGGCCTCCAAAAGTAAGTAAGTTCAGCTACATTTTTAAAAAATGACTTAAACATTAAGAAATTCTCACATTCAGAAGTGAAAAATAGGCAATTTATGGCTTGTATCGTGGCCCCACAATCATCAGTTTCTTGGTTCTTCTGTCTGTTTTATTATCTTTAGTGGCTGCTTCTGGTCCAAGCCTGCTCCTAAACTCTTGCCCTGCATTCATAATCCAATGAGCAGGAACTGAAAGGAAGATGTGTTACCTCTACACAGTTTTAAGAGATGTCTTGGAAATTCCATGTAACACAATTAGTTAAGCATATTTAACTCTAATACAGTCTGGGAAAGCCTGTACCTACATTAAAATTTTATCCAGAAGAAAGAGGAAAGGAATACAATTTGGGTGTTGGAAGGCAAGAGATGGCAGAGAGATATCAGCTTAGCACACAGGGAAAATATTTACATTGTTATGAAAAAAAAATAAAGCAAATTAAGAATAATTTAACTAGGAGGATATCAAATAGATATTGCTTGGAAAGAGGACTGAAAATAAATGACACAAAATTCTATCAATATTTTCTATAAATGGCAACAGAGTCATTTATGGCTTCATTACAGAGTTTCAGAATTTTCCAAGTTGCTTGTTTGTGAGTTTTTAGTACTTTTATAAGGATAAGCACTAATTCCTCACCCCATTCTCCAAGATGTTGTAAACCTGGATTGTTGGTTCAAGAAAAATGAACTTTAAAAAGAGGGTAAACTTTAAGTTGGCTCATTCAAAATACTCAAAGAAGAAGTGACTAATAATAATTATTAGATTGAATAAGAGAGTCAGAGTAGAGAGTGGCATGGGCTTGCACATTAGTTTCCATCTTGTCAAAGGTAATTATAGTAGATCCAAACATAAATACCATGTAATGTATAGAAAATATCCACTTGGATTGTCAGATGAGAAGTAAGTTTTTGACATGTAGATATGAGGTTATCCACTTAAGTAGACTCCCTAAATCCCGTTCATTTCAGGAATTACACATTTATTTCCCTAGCTTCTGAGAGTATGGATAACTCAGAATGCAGTAAGGTGCACACTCTAGCATTCCAGTCACAGATTCTCTTGGCTTAAGAAAACTGTAAGATACAAGATTATACCTTCTACTTTGAGCATCTCAAATTGGTTAATGAACTAGGCTGAAAGGTTGTTGTTCTTGTTTGGAAGGTCAGGTGAGAGGGGAAGATAAGGACAGTAGTAAAAGCCAGGACCATTTCCCACTTGTGAGACAATTCTAAACATCTATCCTAACTTCAAATGTTAAGATAGATAGAGTGGTATAAAATGTTAAAAGCTTTGTACAAATATTTGCAGCCCAACTTCTCACCTTGTCCAAACTTTCTTCCTGCTCTTTTCCTGCAGGAAATGCTCTTCCAGACTAAATGCTTAAAAGCATATCTTAATGTCAAAATTTCTTCTCTAGGAACCCAATACATAATATTCAAAAAGCAGTAAAGCCTGACCAGGCGGTGACGCAGTGGATAGAACATCGGACTGGGATATGGAAGACCCAGGTTCGAGACCCCGAGGTCGCCAGCTTGAGCGCGGGCCTATCTGGCTTGGGCAAAAATTCGCCAGCATGTCCCAAGGTTGCTGGCTCCAGCAAGGGGTGGCTCGGTCTGCTGAAGGTCAGCAGTCAAGGCACATGTGAGAAAACAATCAATGAACAACTAAGGTGTCGTCGCAACGGCAACGAAAAACCAATGATTGATGCTTCTCATCTCTCTCTGTTTCTGTCTGTTTGTCCCTATCTATCCTTCTCTCTGACTCTCTCTCTCTCTGTACCTGAAAAAAAAAAAAAAAGGCAGTAAAAACGCAAAGCACAGATACAGTATTTTTTTTCAATGAGAGGAGTGGAGGCAGAGAGGCAGACTTCTGCATGTGCCCCAACTGAGATTTAGCCAGCAAGTTCACTGAGGGGCTATGTGCTGCCCATCTGGGGCCATTGCTTCATTGCTCAGCAACCAAGCCATTTTTTAGCACCTGAGGTGAAGGCCACAAAGGCATCCTCAGCACCCAAGGCCAACTCGCTCTAACCAATCAAGCCACAGTTGCAGGAGAAGAAAGAGAGAAAGAAAGGGGAGGGGAAGGAATGGAGAAGCAGATGGTCACTTCTCCTGTGTGCCCTGACTGGGAATCAGACCTGGAACATCTGCACACTGGGCTGCTGCTCTTCTGCAGAGCCAAACAGCCAGGGCCTAGGAATTTTACTGAGAGAAAAATATAGAAAAATAAAGAGTTTGGATAAGGCAGCAAGAAATCAGAAAAAGTAAGAGGAGGACCTAGTAGATGTCACGTCTGCTAATATAGAAAGAACACTTTAAGACCAACAGATGTAAATGAAATAAAAGCTAGAGTTCACACAGTTGTACAGATGGTAGTAACTAGATATTAGGAATTCAAAATGGAAGAAGTGACTGAATAATCTCTAGAGTAGAAAAGAGGTAGTTTTAAATTTGTTTGTTTTTAAGAAAAGGGAGCCCTAGTAATATTTAAAAACAAAAGGAAAAGAAGTTTTAAAGATAGAGGGTATGGAGCTGCAGGTACAATAAAGTATCGGCAGCAAAAATGAATGTCCCAGAGGTGGTTATTAGGAATAAGTTTCAGAGTATAAGAAATACTTGATTTAATCAACAAGGAAAACCTAATTTTTGCTCAGCAAAGTAGAGAGCTGGAAAGATCATTAGTCGCACCTTTACTTCAACAAAAATTTTGTATAAGATGCTATTTCATGACATATAAAAAGAATTTTCAGAGAGAAGACATTGCAGGAAGCATCTAACCCAAAATCTTGGGAGAGGCAGGCATCTGCAGGGAGAGAGAGGATGCCACTTGCTTGTTTGAAAGAGATGCCTCTGTACAAAAATAAGAGAAGTCAACATTTTGAAAGAGGCTGAATGCAGGCTGGTGGAGGTGAGTGAGGCTCTTTGGTTTCTCCACAGGGCATATCACACTTTCTATCATGAACCACACCAGATGTGCAAAGGCAGCCTGTAGATAATTCTGAGAAAGATTACCTCACAGTACAGGCCTTGTACAAGGAACGGCAGCCAGTGTGACATGGGCATAAAGCGGCCCAGCCTTTCTGCTCTCTTACATGTTACAAACTCCTTAATCCATAGTGGAAAATGGCACATGCACAGAAAAAAATCTTACTGTTACGATATTGGTAAGAATTCACTGCAACCAGGGAAAGAAAAACAAGAAGGAAAAGCAAAACCGTAACCCCCACCACTGGTGGAGGGGTTGAGAGTTGGAAGAAGAGCAAAAGTGCTTGTGAAGACCATATGCATGGTATTCAGGAGTGCAGTGCCTATCTAAGGCCCGAGGCTCAATCACAACATCAGAGCACAACTCCCTGTTAAGTCCCAACACAAAAGAACATTACTGAGTAAAATAAATAAATGAGTATTAGTGAAAGAGCTGCAAGAAATGTACTCTCTGACATGCAACAAAAAAGATCTAAAACTGCAGCTGGAACAAACAATGAATAAAATCCTCTGGCAGACAGCCTCACTCTTCAATGTTACTTGTGGGTAACTGCAGCAAAAGCAAAACCTTCAAACCAGTCCAAGTCCTCAATAGATTAATAGAAACCTCCACACCTAGGAGAATGAAGGGCATGTCCATATCCAGTCATAAGAACTGTTTATCTTAGTTTCCATAATCTTCCATGATATGTAGTTTAAAGAAAAAAGATATCTCAATGGCTAGAAAAATTAACACACTCTTAAGACAAAATAATTAACAGAAACACACTCAAATATAACACTAATGTAGGAATAATTTTACTAGAACTAATGTAACTGTTGAATTGGTTATTATTTTACAATCTAATAAAATAGGTACATAACATGCAAAAATACATAAGTAACTTGAGCCGAAAAATGTAAGATATAAAATTATCAAAGGCCCTGGCCAGTTGGCCCAGTGGATAGAGAATTGGCCTAGCATGTGGACATCTGAGTTTCATCCCCAGTCAGGGCACACATGAGAAGTGACCATCTGCTTCTCTTTCTCTCTCTCTCCCCCTTCTCTCTCTCTTCCCCTCTTGTAGCCAATGTCTCTGTTGGCCTGAGCACTGGTCTCAGGTGCTAAAGATAGCTCAGTTGATCAAGTATCGGCTTCAGATGTGGACATCTGAGTTTCATCCCCAGTCAGGGCACACATGAGAAGTGACCATCTGCTTCTCTTTCTCTCTCTCTCCCCCTTCTCTCTCTCTTCCCCTCTTGTAGCCAATGTCTCTGTTGGCCTGAGCACTGGTCTCAGGTGCTAAAGATAGCTCAGTTGATCAAGTATCGGCTTCAGACGGGGGGGGGGGGGAGAGGATGCCGGATGGATCCCAGTTGCTATCTCCTCTCCTGTCACGAAAGAAAGAAAGAGAGAAAGAGAGAAAGAAAAAACTGAATATCAGGCAGAAATGCTGGAGATAAAAAACCCAGTAGGGAAAACTAAAAATGCCTTTTTATTCCTATAAGTAGGTAACACAGCTGAGGAATGAATCTTTTAAAAAATGGGTAGGTCAATAAAAATTACCCAAATTGAAACATTAAGAGAATAGAAGTAGATGAAATAATGAAAGCAGAATACAACATTTAAGATCTGTAGGACAGATGGATTATTAGAATCTAAGGAGACAAGAGAAAGAGAACAGAAAATGTGAAAGAAGATAAAATATAGGCTTGAAAATTTTTCAAAAATAATAGCAGCAAAGAAGTCAAAGATTTGAGATATTTAGAGATACCAGACATAAATACAAATGCACACACACACACTCCCCTAAATATATCATCTTTATACTATTAAAAACAAAAGACAACCATAAAATCCTTAATTTATCCAGAGAAAATGATATATTACAAACAAAGGAAAGACGATTAACAGTAGAAAAGATTTCTTGTCAGTAATCATACATCCTGGAAGACAATGGAGTAATATCTTTAAAATACTGGGAGAAAAACATCTGTCAAGCCAGGTTTCCATACTTAGTAAAAACAGTTTTTCTAAAAATTAAGGAGAAATAATGCATTTCTCAAACAAAGGCAGAGTATTCACCTCTAGCAGACATACACTTCAACAAATGTGTAAGGAAGTTCTTTTGGCAAAATGTATATGCCAGAAAAACAACCAATCAACTCAAGGAAAGGGAATGAATTGCAAATGCAATAAATAAAGGTAAAGAGAATTATTACCTTTTCTTCTTCCCTTTCTTCCTTCCTCCCTCCCTCCCTCATTTCCTTCCTTCTTTCCTTCCTTTCTTCTTTCCTTCCTTCCTTTTTTCCTTCCTTCCTTCTCTTCCTTCCTTCCTTCTTTCCTTCCTTCCTTCCTTCCTTCCTTCCTTTCTTCCTTCCTTCCTTCCTTCTTTCCTTCCTTCCTTCCTTCCTTCTTTCCTTCCTTTTTGGAAAGACAGGAAGGGAAAGAAAGAGAAGAAAGATGAGAAACAACAACTAGTAGTCGCTTCACTTTAGTTGATTTTATTGATTGCCTCTCATGTATGCCTTGACCTGGAGGACTCAAGCATAGCCAGCAACCCCTTTCTCAAGCTGGTGACCTTTGGCTTCAAGTCAGCAACACTGGGCTCAAATCAGCAACGTTGGGCTTAAGTCAGCAATGTTGGGCTCAAGTTAGCAACCTTGGGCTTCAAGCCAACAACCTTTTGGTCTCAATCCAGCTACCTTGGGATCACATTAAAGATCTTGTGTTTAAGCTTGCAAGCCTTCACTGAAGCTTGCATGCCCACACTCTCGCAGGCAACATGGGGTTTCCAATGGCCTTAAGCTCCCTGACTGGCACTCAATTTACTGCACCACCACTGGTCAGGTTATTATTATCTTATTTTAATTGTTCCTAAAAACCTTACTGCTTAGGCCCTGGCCCATTAACTCAGTAGGTTAAGAGCACTGTCCCTAAATGACAAGGTTGCAGGTTCAATCCTCATCGGACACATACGGGAAGCAATCAATGAATGCATGACTGAATGGAACAACAAGCG
Source organism: Rhynchonycteris naso (assembly GCA_037038555.1). Taxonomy (NCBI): domain Eukaryota; kingdom Metazoa; phylum Chordata; class Mammalia; order Chiroptera; family Emballonuridae; genus Rhynchonycteris; species Rhynchonycteris naso. The sequence continues at coordinate 25,189,800 of CM073000.1, forward strand.
AATGTTTCCTTTTACCCTCCCCTCTCTCCTTTTTACTTTTGGTCACAATCAATTAATTTTAAAAAATAATAAAGCTCTGTCCAGATATCTTGGTTGGTGGGACCATGGCCCCAGAGTGTGGAAGTTGCCAGTTCGATGCCCTGATTAGGGGACATACAGGAACAGCTCAATGTTCTTGTTTCTCTCTCCCTGCTTCTCTCAAAACAAAAACTAACTGCCTGTCTAAAGCAAAAAGGTAGACATATGTTCTGTGTTTACAGCATATGTAAAAGTAAAATATATGACAATAGTACAAGAATGGCAGGGTAGATTGGGAAGATATTTTGCAATATTTCACATACCCTGTGAAGAAATATAATAATATTTGAAAATAGACTTTAATCATTAAAACTGTATTTTGTAAACATGAGTGTATATAAATGTCTTATAAATAATAACTTGAATAAACATAAATCTCAATAATTAAAAAAAAAACTAATCAAATCCAGGAAAGATCTACCAAGAAAAAAGCAACAAAGCAGAAGACAAATACACTATCAAAGTAATAACTTTTTTCCAAATATATCAATAATTACTCAAATATGAACAATCCAAATAGATAAGACAGATACATCCACACAGAGACACATGTATTACTGAGATTATATAGCATGTACTAGTGTGGATTAGTACACAAGCATATACTATATTTCTGACATTTGTTAACTGGAAGGAAACTGGAAGCATAATATCCCAGTAATCACAAGTACATCTAGCACCTAGATCTTAGTTTACAAATACTCTTCTATAATAGAAGGAAACCTTATGAAGTGCTTTAATGCAAGACTGGGTCAGGAAAACCACCAGATGTTCTTGGAAATTCTTGTGATGTCAGAATATAAGGACATGCACAAAATAAAGATGGAAGCATATAGAAAAGGCACAGAAGTTATTATGAAGTTGCTCTTATTAGCTATATCTGGAATAACTTCAAAACAAAGTAAGTAACAATAGTATTGGATTGTAATTTATAAAATAAAACCATACTGATATGAATTTTGAATAAATAGATATACTTGAAAAAATCAGCAGTTCATTCTTACAGAAGAATGCCAATTGTTAAATTTGAAATGAATGAGATCAATAATAAACTACTGTTAGAAAACCACCATATTAGTTGTTGCAGGAAAGATCTACTGACAAATGTGAAATTTGGTGAGTAAAAATTTGAAAAGAAGCAAAATATTTGAATGGTCTCAAAGTATCTCCCCAAGATAGCAATTAATTACAAAGGAAAAAGTAGTGGTTTTACAGTGGAGAAACCCGGCAAACATGATCTTAACCCACTAAGCACAGTTATTAAGAATTAATGCCAGTATTAAGAAATATTACTGTGACAAATCCCTAATTTAATACACCGAGAATGGTATACCATTTCTGTGGTATTCATGTCAAAATGCATAACCTCAATCCAATCGTGAGATGACATCAGACAAACCTACACTGAGGGACATGCTACAAACAATGGCCAGTACTCTTCAAGAGCATGAAGAGCAAGAAAAGAGGAGGAACTATCACAGACTGGAGACCAAGGAGACTCGTCAAGTAAAGGCAATGTGAGATCCAGGGTCAGTTTCTGGAGCAAAAAAAGGACACGGTGCAAAAACTGGTGAAATCCAGAAAAGGTCTGTAGTTTAGTTAGCAATTTGCACCAATGTTACTTTTTTGTTAAAATGATTTTACCGCAGTTATGCAGGATGTTAACACGGGGGGAAGCTGGAGTATACAGCAATCCTCTGTCAAATTTTGCAGTTGCTCAGTAAGTCTAAAATTATTTTATGAAGGGATAGAGCAAAACAAGTACAAAAACAAAAATACTTATGGACATGGACTACAGTGTGGTGATTGACGGAAGGAGGGAGGAAGAGGAGCGTATGGGGCCTAAACGGTGATGGATGAAGACTTGACAGGGAGGGAGGAACACACAATACAGTGTACAGAGATGTGTCATAGAACTGAGCACCTGAACCCTGTAAAATTATGTTAAATAGTGTCACCATAATTAATTCAAGAAAAATCATTTTAATAAGAAAAGTTTAAAGAATTTACTAAAAACATAATGAAAACCTCTCTGTTTTCAGACTTTAAAGTATACAAAAGACTTTAAAGTATACAAAAATTTAAAGTATACAAACAATTTATATTTAGAATTTTAAAAAAGTTTCTCAGAAATGCTTACCTGCAGGAAATTGCGCACTAACAAGTTTAACTATGTGTAACACAAAACTCCTTACCAATATTAACTTTCTGTTTCCATTGAAGACCACATAGAGTCAAGAACAGTCTAAAACCTTGTAAAATCTCATAATAGGCATGACCCTAGCTTGCAACAACCTATTCACCTCCACAAACACCATCCTGTCCTTTAAGCTCTCCAAAATCATATTGCATTATTCTCTGCTTCCCATTCCACAAGCCTGATCTGATTTTATTGCTACTTTATACACACTCTCTTTTTCGTCTGACTGATTATGCTTCGCTTCCCCCTCCAAACACATGAGCATTGGCTTCAATTAGCTTCTCACTCCACTTCTTTTCCTCTGCCATAGGTCACCACACAATAAGGAGAACTTGAACTGACAATAAAACACGAGTTTCTATCACTACAAATCAGAGCTCTTACCATACACTGTGGCGATGTGGAAAGATTAGAGAAATTGAGATAAACGTTAAGTCATAAGTAGAACTTAGAAGACATTTCAGACTAAGAGAAGAACAAGAGCAAAAAAGAAACAAAAATCAAAGAAATTCACAGATAATAAGATTATGAAGTAGCCTCAGAGAACGTCTGGTGCAGTCTTATTCTTCCTGAGTGTTTAGAGGACTGAAGGTTTGTCCTAGGTCACACAGAAATTGGATTCCACATTAGGGCTTCTCTCTCCATCTCCCACCAGCTCAGTGTGGTGGAGAGAATGAGCAGTGTGAGACAGCAAAAAGCAAGTTAACGGTAGCTGTAATTCAAAGGGCAGATTATAAAAGGATTTGAATGTCAGGCCAAATAATTAAAACTATACCGAAGGTTTATTTATATAGTGTTTATTTATTTTGTAATCATAGCTTTCAATATTCAGGAGTCTTGAATATACTCCATTTGGCCCCCAGATTTTGTATCTGTTAAATGGCAATAACAATAGCCAGGTTCAGTTTATATGTATGGTGCAGTAAATAGGTATAAATAGCCCAAGGGTCAATAAATGACCATGTTATTACAATCATAAAACTGTCATTTTGTGATTTCCGTAACATTTTAATGTACAATGCAAAGGTACTTGTTAGTTTTCTTTCCATTCTTTATTTCATTCATAGATTCAATATTTTACCTTTTTTTTTTTTTTATTTAGGACAACATAGAGAAAGAAAATAAATTTCAGAAGACTGGAAAGATTGTTTCATTCCCAACTTCACTGTATAGCCAAGATACGATAATTTGGGACAAGTGATTAAATAAATGAAAAGTTGTGTGAAAAATAAATAATGTAAGTTAAATTTAGATTTATGTCTTCTACCAGAATATGCCATTAAGGTATACTGATGACAATGGACAGTTTAAACTGGTCAAATCAAAGCTTATAGGGAAGACTCCCATACTATCATTTATTAGCTATGAAGATAACTATACAATGAAAATTCTGAAAGATAACTGAGCCTAAGAAAGTGATAGCAAAAAGTGAGTTGATGTTGAAATAATATAACTTAATGTAGTGATGGGTGTTTTTTTTTTTAATGTCATTCAATGAATTTAAGCTCGGTGCCTCCTTGCCAATTTTGGCACATATATTCTAGTCAGTAACTTAATCAGAATTTATAGAATGCCTGCCGTTTATCAAAAACTGGTTAGAGTTAGAGGCTCGAGAGAATAATAAAAAATTGTGCCTTGCATATATAACATTTAACTTGATAGAAGTTTTGAGCACAGACAAGTTGGGTATGCCATAGCTAAATTAGTATCTATAAATAGGCAGTTTTGTCTTACTTATCTGGACCCATAAATTCTAAGAGGATATTAAAATCTGTTTGTAAAGAGATACTAAACTGCAGAACCATTGTTACAATAAAGTGTGAAGCTAAAGTAATTTTTCAAATGCAGTTACACATCAACCAAGAAAAAGAGGTAACCATAAAAATGAACTAAAATATCTCTGTGACTAAATTTAAAGTGAATTGCTGCTGTGGTCATGAAAAATTTTATAATCATTAATCGAGTAATTCAATTCTTCAAATCACGAACACACTAAACATATTTAAAGTATAAACAGAAAAATTGTCTTAAAGGTTAAGCTAACAAATCTTTCAATTTACTAGGCTTGAATGTCAAAATTGGCGTTTATTACCTTCGTAGGGACTAAGAATAGACTTGCTTTCAAGTAAATTGTTTTCAGTGAACAGAAAATTTGATCCTTAACAATAGCACTGAATCTTTACTTCCTCATTTATAGATACACTGACAGAAAAAATTGTTGTATCACCAAAGAATTGCTGAATTAACAAACAGTGCTAGAGCATTTCAGATAAAAATAAACACTTTACAGATTAAGCAAAAAAGACGACTAAATCTGTTTGTTATCAGTAATTTGATTTAAAGAAAATGAAATTCTTCTTATGAGAAAATCAATGCTCATGGTCTTTAATCAAGAGAAAAATAATTGATTTTTTTTCCTATGAGATTCATTAAATGGGAAGTTTTCTAAACTGAAACCCATTTATATATTAACTCTTTCAACTCCCCAGCAATTTAATTAATATTTGTCAATACACCTTAGAAACTACTTTTCTACAAGATACTGCACTTAAGCATTTTATTAGAATGAGCTTGTAAGGCTAGGTAACTGCAGGGCCATATCTGAATCAATAATGCTACCAATAGCTTTAAATTGAGCACAAGAGAACATTGAGTCTGTTATGCACACAGGATAATGCTCTCACATCGGACTCCCTGCTAGCATCTTCTTCTGCTTGATCCTGTCCTTACAAGCCTGTAATCATCAAATTTCAGGCAGCCAGGTTTTTCATGTGAAAATTGAAATAGGCTGAAAATATTATTTCCAAAAGCAGATAACACAGGATTGTACCCTGCAGTGCTGTACGATACAATTCAGAGAGAGTTGTATTGCTGCTTAAATTGTGGACATATGGAATGAGATCAAAACAGGCCAGCAGGTGTGTGGTGTAACTGCCAAAGTCTTAAAGAAAAGTATTTCATTGGCACCTTCACTTTATGGAGATAAAAATTTAACAAGGAGCATGCAATTTGGTGATGATTGTCAAGAGTGAGATGAGCTTCTGGAGAAAGCTAAAAAGGAGTAGGGTGAAAGATTTAAGTGACTCATTTGCTAATTTGGAGACTTTCATTCCCTCCTGAATTTCATCAGTATGAGAAATGTGTTTGTGCAAAAAGTTGTAAGTGGATGAACACAGAACACCAGACACTCGATTACCCACTGCATCAACATGGGTTGACCAACTTGTGGCCTTCAACAGGGATACACCAGCCCTGCCCATTTTTAATTAGACTTGACATCAGGACACAGTCAAGAAGACAGTGAAGGTCATATGCTGTCAAGAACAACAAAATATCTTGAGCCGCAATTTCCTTTAAAACAATTGTTTTCATATAAATGATATCGTGTATTCAGTCTCTTTATTTGATTTTCTTGAACAGACTGACTATTCATCCCTTAGAAACTTTTTTAAATGATAATCTAAGGATTACTTTTTTTCTTATTTGGTGAGACCTTCTGGGTATTATAATGTAAAAGACAATTTAAAATGTTAAATGTGTAAATAGCATACAAGAATAGAAAAAAATTAAACTATACATTTTTGGATAAATGACAGAGTGAAGATGGACCACAGAGCTTCTTTTCCCCAATGCTAAAATCAAAAAGCAAGAAAGAAACAAGAATTTTAGTAACAAAGAAGTGATTTATCAACAACTAACTAGGAATGGTGAATAATCTTATACATAAATATGATATGTGGCCTGACTCGTACTCTTACCCAAACTCCCAGAAGTAGTACAGGAGTAAATAATAATTCTACTTTATCACTCAAAAACAGCTTGGAGAGAAGCAGATTGAGAATTAAGTTATAATATTTATACCATTGGTGATTATAAGGATCTCTTTTGAAAACATAATAACCCTGAGTCCTACCTTTAACCTTCTGAAGTGTAAATTAATCCCTTCAAGGCCTATATAAAGCCAGGCTCTAGTATTACAGTACAGAGATATTTCCAAAGTCATGGGCCACATCATCCCTGGAAATGTAATCACAATCGTCCAGAGTTAATGTAGGAATCTATCTCCTGAAGTAACCATTTGTCTGCCAAGGAGGTAAGTCTATTAATAATTCTCATGGTTTATTATTTAAAGGGTATTCTATTGTATTCTCACTTTGTAGCTTTTTTAGGCTACCTACACATATGTACATTGATAACTTTACTCAGTAATAAATAAATGTTCTTATCTTCCATATGGACTGTGGAGAAATCATTGACAGAACTTTTATTTCTCCAAATTTGAAATACCTTTCTCTAACAAAGTACTTACAATATTGACACATTTGTTTTTCTTATGAACAATAAATAAATACTATTATTATTTTAATTGTATAAGTAAAGAAACTGAGTAAGGAAAAGGTAAAACCAGTTGCCCCAAATCAGGTAGCTATGAAATGTAGGTCTATGTAGTAAAAACAAATAGACAGACCTCCACTATTATAACAGTTCAGAAGATAAAAAGCAAACAAACAGAAAACCTGACCATACTTCAGAGTTACCTTTTAAATGGGACAGCAATATGAAATTTAAGGGGAGTTTCCCAGAGGTACATTACTTAAAAGAAAGTGGAATGAGCCTAACTAACCAGGTGGTGATACAGTGGATAGAGTGTTGGACTGGGATGCAAAGGACCCAGGTTTGAAACTTCAAGGTCGTCAGCTTGAGAGTGGGCTGATCTGGTTTGAGCAAGGCTCACCAGCTTGAGCACAAGGTCACTGGCTTGAGCAAGGGGTCACTCAGTCTGCTGTAGCCCCTTGGTCAAGGCACATATGAGAAAGCAATTGATGAACAACTAAAGTGACACAACAAAGAATTAATGCTTCTCATCTCTCTCCCTTCCTGTCTGTCTGTCCTTATCTGTCTCTTTCTCTGTTTCTCTCTGTCTCTGTCACACAAAAAAAGAAATAAAAGTGAAATGACATTTTAAAAACTCTTAAGACAGAAGATTCTTCAATAAAGTGTTCTAAAAGACTCTGCTGAGATTTCTCTAACCTCTATTTTTGCTGTCTGGTTACCCAAAATTAGAAAGAATCAATACCCCATCCTCAATCACTAACTTTGATAGAAAGACAAATACGGCTAGAAAAAAGTAGGAAAAGCATCACTGATACTTCATCATTATTGAGTCAAACAAATAGATGAATGGAACTTTCTCATGAAGTATGAACAAGATGAAAATAAATAGTGTCAAAAACATGCAAGGAAACCATGCATACCAAAACTATTTGAGAAAGGAAAATAATATGCAAAAGAATGATCAAAAATCCAGTCAAGATATTCTACAGTGTCTTTACCTCCCCCCCTCCTACTTTTTATTATTATTTTTTGTGGTGTTATCGTCTGGACATTTGTGTCTCCCCACAATTCTTATGATGAAATTTTAACCCCCATGGTGATGATATTAGAAGGTAGACCCTTTAGGAGGTAATTAGTTCCGGAGAACAGAGCCCTCATGAATGAAATTAGTGTCTTCATAAAAGAGACACTGGAGAGCTCCCTCACTGCCTTCTATCATGTGAAGACACAGAGAGAAGAGAAGTGTCTGCCCGAACAGACTAAGACATGTATTAAAAAAAATTAACACAAGATCTAACCTCTTAGAAAATTTTAAATATGCTATACAGTATTGTTAGCTTCAGGCACTATTTAGTGGTAATAGTTTCACTAGCGTATACTTATTTCTTAACCCACCAGGTTGTATATACTAAATACATACCATTTGTTACATGTCTTTTTTTTTTTTTACATAATAGAAATCAATGAAAATAGAAACTGCTGAACTAACTGGTACACTCCCACAAAAATAATAAGCAAATTTAAATTGAAAACACATACTGATTTTAGACAAAGTTATATAGAGAATTTCTGGGTTAAATTAATATGAGATAATTAAAATGGTTTTTAAAAAGAGGCAAAAATTATCTAACATAAAGATTATTGTCTTCTTAAATTAGAGAACACACAAAAACACCAAATAATAAAATTTATAATTACATTACATTGAGATGATGAAAATTTCTCTAAAATGAAGAAAAAAAAGAAAGAAAGGTATGGATCAAAAAGGTCCACTGTTGACATTCAAATCACTGCTAATATAGTAGTTAGCTAATGCTGACTGCTATAATGCTAATATGGAGAGATATAAGCTTAGACATGCTTGGACCCTTAAGTTATTGAACTTCAGTGACTTAACAAAAATAAAACTTTTTTGAGTATTTAGGCAGGAAATAAACAAGACACTTAAAAGGTAGAAATAACCAAATTTACTAAGAAATTTGTTAAAACTATCTTTACAAAATTCGAAGAGAAAACAACTATACTTTGAGTATTTTTAACCCCAAAACATGGTCCCTTGAATATAGGTTCACAATACCTTTTCTAAAACCTTTACAAGCTGATACATTTTGCAATGAAGTATTTGTTGAATTTTAGAAAGATTATATAATTCTTATATAAGACTGGCCATGTGCTAATATCTCATAATCACATTTCACATGCATCAGTACTTTTTCATAAAATTTACCAATATTCACCCTTAAGAACAAATATAAACTAGAAACTGTAACTAGACTCTCATCAGTTCATGTCAGAATCTTCTGCAAAATAACATTAGTTTAAAAATCAGACATACACATACACACACACCCCTTATTTTCCCAAGTTTTGAATTTAAGAATTATAAATAAAGACAATTGATATATATCTCAACATGATAATTAAAGACCCTATAAACTGCTGTTTAAAAAATGTAAGTGGCAAAATGTGACCAAAGATGATTTTAAATAAAGAATTTAAGAAAGAAAAAAGCAGTTATGATAAAGGACTAAAACAGAACATAAAATTTATTTGAATGTAGAACTACTTTATATAAATGAGAAGTATAGCCAAAGACCTTAAATTTCATAAACTTTAATGATATGCAAATTAGAATTATGTAACTACATAATATTAGCTAGAGAAGAGTCTTTGAGAAAAAAATGAAATATAGGAAAAAGAAAAGAAGAGAGGGAGGAAGAAGAAAAGAAGGAAGGTAGGAAAGAAGGAAGGAAGGAAGGAAGGAAGGAAGGAAGGAAGGAAGGAAGGAAGGAAGGAAGGAAGGAGAGAAGAAAGGGAGGGAGGGAGGAAGGAAAGAAGGAAGGGTAAAAAATAGAAAACCTATTCGAGCTGCTATAACAGACTGAGTGGTATATAAACAGCAGAAATTTATTTTGCACATTTCTCAAGTCTGGAAAGTCTAAGATGAATGCAATGGCAAATTCAGTGTCTGGTGAGGACTGGTGTTCTACAATAGTTCAAGATGTCTGTCTTCCTGCTGTGTCTTCACATGGTGGAAGGGATAAAGAAACTCACTGTCTTCCATAAGGCTACTAATCCCATTCATTTTTACTTCACCCTCATGATCTAATCACCCCAAAGGCCCCACTTTCAACACCAAGACACAGGAACTAAGTTTCAACATATGAATTTTAGAGAATATAAATATTAAGTCTATAACAGAAACCCAAAAACAATCACTCTAAAGTTCATCTTAAAATTTAAAAATTTTAAATAATAGTAGAAGTTTTTACACATTGTTACCACAAATGAATAGATTACACTGGGGATCAATTTTTTCATTTTCTGTTGCATGAGGTTTTAGAACTTTTCTATATATTTCTGCATCATTGATTCCAAATCTGAAAGCTGATTTTTTGGTGCATGCTCTAGTTTTTACGCAATTTTAATTTCTTTTTGTTACAGTTAATTGCATGCATTGGTTTTTAAATTGGAGTTAAAGGGCAATGACTCTTGGATTGCACATAACCACAAGGAAATTAATGTTTTGCAAACATCATTTTTACATAATGTAGTTGGACATGGACAAGAGTGTGGCGGTTACCAGGGTTGGGGAGGGAAAGGGAGTGGGAGGTGGGAGATGAGGGGCACAAAGAAAATCAGATAGAGGGTGACGGAAGACTATATGACTTTGGGTAATGGGTATGCAACATAATCAAATGACAAAATAACCTGAAGATGTTTTCTCTGAACCTATGTACCCTGATTGATTAATGTCACCCCATTAAAATTAATTTAAAAAATATTATGTGATAAAAACACCCTTTTATTTTGTTTTAAGATTGAATCATGGCTTCTTCAAGTAGGAGTAAATGAAAGAATAGTCCTGAAACCTTCTGTAATATATGTGGCTGTTACACACTTCAACATCAGAGGTGCAATATTTCATCATTTGTGACACGTGCATATATTGCTTATTTTCAAGTTCCCCTTGGTGATCAAGACAAGAATTGGGCTCCTCATATTTTGTCATAATTGTGAGAAAATGCTTCATGACTGGACAAAAGGAAAGTGCAAAGGAATGCCTTTTGGTATTCCCATGGTTTGGCGTGAACCTAAGGACCACAGCAGTGACTGTTATTACTGTCTGATCCATAAAAAGGGCATCGGCAAGAAAAAACAGCATATGATTGCATATTCCTACAGCAATACAACCTATCCCATACTCTGAGACACTCCCGGTTCCAGTTTTCAATGTTTTTTTTTTCCTTCTAAGGATAACGAAAGTGAACATGGGGATCAAGTGTATTTTCATAAGATGCATGAGGAAGTGGTTGTCGAATCTGAAGGGTCTTCTTCTGATGCCAAGCAGTCATTAACCCCTCAGCAGTTTAGCCAACCCAAATTGAATGACTTAGTAAGAGATTTGGACTTATCAAAGAAAGCAGGTGAATTATTAGCCTCCAGCCTTCAAGAAAAGAATGGACTTCACTGGTCAGCTAAAGTATCCCATTTAAGGAAGCATGAACAAATTTTTGTGCACTTTTTTTCCGAAGACAAACAATTTGTTTACTGTCATGATATCAGTAGTCTTCTCAGCCAGCTAGGTGTTACCACTTACAGTCCAAAAGAATGGCGGCTATTTCTTGACAGTTCTAACTGGAGTCTGAAGTGTGTTTTCGTACACAACGGTAATGTTTATGCAGCGGTTCCAATCTGTTATTCAACTCATCTGCGAGAAGATTATAATGACATAAAAATTTTCCTTGACTTTCTAAAGTATGAAGAGCATAACTGGATCATTTGTGTGGATCTTAAAATGGTAAATTTCCTGCTAGGACAACAGAGAGGTTTCACAAAGTATCATTGCTTTCTGTGTTTGTGGGACAGCCAAGTTCAGAAGAAACACTGGACAGAGACGAAGTGGTTGAAATGTGAAGCTCTGGAAGTAGAGATGCAAAATATTGTGAATGAATCTGTAGTTAGTCGAGACAGGATCATTCTTCCCCCACTTCACATCAAACTTTGCTTAATGAAGCAGTTTGTTCAGGCTTTGAATAGAGAAAGTGAATGCTTTCAACATATTTCTGCTTTTTCTGCCTTGTCTTTCAAGAAGATAAAGGCAGGTGTATGTCGTAGACCTCCAATTTCAACCCTCATAAGTGACGAAGAATTTGCCAGGAAGATGAATAAGGAGGTGAAAGCAGCATGGCAGTCTTTTGTGGCAGTTACAAAGAACTTCACTGGCAACTAAAAAGTAGAAAACTATGAACTTCTGGTTCAAAGAATGCTGTTGGCTTTTCATGACAATGGATGTAACATGAGCATTAAGATTCACTTCCTGAACAGTCACCTTGATAAGTTTCCCGAAAATCTTGGAGCTGTTAGTGATGAGCAGACTACTGCTGGAGCATCAAACGAAATTGTCCTCAACAAGTACACAAACGCAAGAGCTACAAATGCAAATTTTTGCCTGAATAGAATTTAAATAAGTTTTGCACAAGTTTTATGATTAAAATAAGTGTTTTAATATGTTCTATTTTGAAATTATAGACAAATTCTGATACAATCATATCTTTTAGTGTATTACTATATTTACTGCATTATATAAATTATTATATTTTCACAAAGATGATGCCCAAGAAAATATTCTACTTTATTATGTTAAACTAAATGTTGAAAATTTTACAATAAGATAAAAACCTAAAATCTTGAATTGCTTAAAGACTTTAGCTTATGGAGAAAAACTGTCAGATTTTAGATAAGCACGCTTGAATTAGGTAAGAACAAGTGTTTCTGTGGATGCAACAAAAATTTTGTTCCCCAGTGTTATGAGACAAAAATTAAGTTAGAGCACCTATATACAAAAATAGAGTTAGAGGATGAGTTGGAGATTTGCAGATACATATTTGTATATACCTTATATTCCATAAACATAGAATAAACATTTATTTCTAACACTTAAACTATTTACCAAAAGTGGCCACTTTGTAAGCTGAAGAAGAAACACAATAAAAATAAAAATTTAAAAACTGCACTCTTCTTGATTAATGTCACCCCATTAAATTTAGTATTCTAAATAAGATTATAAAAAAACTTTATCTACTTGAAAAGTTAAAAACTCTCAATAGCTCTTATATTAAAGAAAGCAAAATGAAATTTAAAATATTTGAAAAAAATGTTATGACTTACGTAACGTATAAATACCAATTGAAGAAAATAAGGTACTTGGTAAGAAATTTAGAGCACTAGAGTATGTGAGAATGCAAGAAAGGTTTAAAAGAACTGAACATTTTCTCATTTAATAAACTAGAAAAATATAAATAAAAGAAACACAAAGGTAAAAAATAAAAGTAGTAGAAAAATGAAGGCAGAAATTAATGAATCAGGAAGAATAACTGGGTTGAGTTGATGACAAATAGGAAAAACTCATCATCTTAAAGGTCTTAAAGAACACATAAACAATTAGTTGGTAATGTTGACCAAGAAAAGAGATCACAAATATACATTATTAAAAAATTAGAAGAGCATAAATGCTTGCAGAGAGTTTTGTTTTTATATGTAATTATGACAGATATAATATGGGACTTTGATGCCGTTAAATTTGACTGTTTAAATAGGATAATTTTATAACCCAGAGATGTTTTCTCTGAACATATGTACCCTGATTTATCAATGTCACCCTATGAAAATTAATAATAAAAGAAAGAGTAAATAGGATCATTTTATTAGGACAATGTCCATAAAAATTGACTAGAGAAAAAGGGGAAAACCTTGAGCAAAACATAGAGAAAAGTAAAACTAATCATGGACACAGGCAACAGTGTGGTGATTGCTGGGGGTGGGGGCTATGGGAGGAGGGGATAGGTAAGATAAATGTGCTAGAGGAGACAGCCTGGGGTGGTGAACACACACAACAGTGTACAGAAGATGTGCTGTACAATTGTGCACCCAAATAATTTTGTTAACCAGTGTCACCTCAATAAATTCAATAAAATGGGGAATAAAAGAAAATGTTGCTGCATTGTCCTAAAATAGAAGCCTCAGCCTTGAGGAGTTTAACAGTGAATTCCACTAACCAATCCTGCCCACACATAACCTGCTTCAGAGCAAGAAAAGGTGAAAATGTCTTCAGTTCATTGTTTAAGGTCAGCATAACTATGGTTCCAAGAATGACACAAAAGCACCAGCTTGAGGCTAATCTTACTTGGGAGCACAGAATATTCTCATTGAAATGTGATAAAAATATCTGCACAGCTGACCTCGCTGTACTGTGTATACTGAATGAATGAAAGCTCCATCTTGACCTGTGGGTTTATCCCAGAATAGAAATAACCATTAAGAAAACAAAGTTGTTAATGTAATTAATTAAATTTACAAATAAAAATAAAAAATGTTTCAAAAAGCCTGATAAAATTAAACATACTTTTAAAAAAATAATAAAAACATTTATTAAGAATAGAAAAGGAAATTTCCTAACTGGATAAATAGCACATCAGAAACTTGAGCATATATCAATTAATGATAAAACTAAAATCTTTACCATTGCATTCAGGAATACTTATGTTTTATTGTTTAAATTTTTATGAGAAATATATATTAGTGTATCACTAAAAATGTTTTTTAAAAGATAGTTTAAGATAATTTCAGAGTAGAAATAATAAATATACTGCTCACAAAAATTAGAGGATATCTCAAAATGAATATGAAGTGGTAAAATATCCTTTAATTTTTATGAGAAGTATATCTACTTACATTAATGGTTGGTTTGCTTTATGTTTTACAGTTAGACTCTACTACTTAATCCCTTGCTTATTAAAAAAATGACCTAAAAACTGTAAGAGAGGCCCAGGCCGATTGGCTCAGTGGTAGAGTATTGGCCCACAATGTGGATGTTCAGGGTTTTATTCCCAGCCAGGGCACATAGGAGAAGTGCCCATCTGCTTCTCACCCTTCCTTCTCTTCTTTCTCTCTTTTCCCATCCCGCAGCCAAGGCTCCATTGGAGCAAAGTTGGCCCAGTCACTGAGGATGGCTTTATGGCCTCTGCCTCAAGCACTAGAATGTCTCTGGTTGCAACTGAGCAATGCCCCAGATGGGCAGAGCATCGCCCCCTGGTGGGCATGCCGGGTGGATCCCAGTTGGGCACATAAGAATCTGTCTCTCTGCCTCCCAGCTTCTCATTTCAGAAAAAATTAATTAATTAATTTTAAAAAAAACTAAGAAAAAACAAAAACTAAGAAAACATCACTATTTAAAACAAAAAATATCACATAATTTAATTTTGAAATAGCATCATTAAATCTTTTATTTTAGAAAAGCATAAAATTGGAAATAAATGAGTTCAAATTTATCAATTAATGATAGATTTTTTTTTTGCACTCTTTTGTGCTGATCACTAGAGGAGAGAAGAAACTGAGGAATATGAAATACAGATCAAATCTGAGTCAAAGAGAGAGAACAAAGCATGCAGGAAAACATTCGGCTAATAAATGTCAATGATACTGTTGACCTCAAAGATTATGCATTTCCAAAATTAAGAATTTGTTCTTGTTACTAGCTACATGTGTCCTTAAAGAAGTCAACCATTCTGTTGATCGGGGCTGGTGAATATACAATATAAATGATATGTACAAGGGATGCATTATAAAATTGTGTGTCTGAAACCAGTATTATGTTAACAAGTGTCACCCCAATAAATTCAATAAAAAGAAAAAATAAATTTAAAATATAAAATATTTGAACATAAAAAATGGATTTATTGCAACAAATTCCTTTAGGTAATTATTTAAAAAGTTAATTGCACAAGAAAAGACATTCTTACTGATGGTTTTGTTCATAGTACACAGAAATAGATGGATTTTTCTCCTGACTAAAATGGCAGTTAATTTTTTAGTTCTAGAAAGCAGGTTTGAAATGGAGACACACGCATGCACATGCACGCACACACACAGAAAGTAAATTATAGCTATTTTAATGATTATGTGCTTTTTGTTCCAAGTTGTATGTGTTGACAAATGGCTTTGATATTTTTTTAATATTTTTAATGTAAAAACAATGATACTCATTTATTTTCCAAATACTTTACTATGAATGTCCTTCAACCAAATGGTGAATTCTTACACTTCTATGGAGTTTATGTTACTTTTATTCTCATACAACACACTTAATCTTGGCTGGTTTTTTTAATAGTGAAAATCATCATAATTAATATAGAACTTCCTTCTTCTTAGTCTGAAGTAATTTTAGTTCTTATAAAGTATTTATCTTGAAATTTGAAGGTTTCCATTTTCTGGTCTAGAGAATATAACTTTTTAATAAGAACATAGAAATATAATGAGTCTTAGTCTCCTGGGCTCAGAGCCCACTCTGAAAACACAATGTTATAATTTTATGTCGCTGAAAGCCTTTCATTGTATAAATGAGGATTTCTTTCTATTCCAAATATGAGAACTAAGACACTAGGTGAATGTTCTAGGCCTTATGAACCCTATGGGGAAGGAGAGTGATGGGAGTCGTCTTACACGTAAACACTTGTCTCTACTAAATAATGTCCTTTGGTCCAGGTCACATCAGGAGACTGATTATATAAGTCAACTTCGATCACAGTGTCAAGGCAGCTAGATGCTGCCTCCTCCATCTCTGGCCACTGCCTGATTTTGCTAACATA
The DNA here is from genome assembly GCA_037038555.1 of Rhynchonycteris naso. NCBI lineage: Eukaryota > Metazoa > Chordata > Mammalia > Chiroptera > Emballonuridae > Rhynchonycteris > Rhynchonycteris naso. Next base: position 25,206,060 of record CM073000.1, read on the forward strand.
TAACAAGTTCATTAAGGAAAATTGGAATGAATCCCTTCAAGCAATGGGCTGTCTTCACTTTTCTGTTCATGGTTCCATTGGCATCAATAATGTAATGCCCTTTTTGACAAAAATTTCCATAGAATATATTTCAGTTTTTTAATCTGACCTAGGAGCTAAATTACTCAAACACTGAAGGATTGGAAATCTCACTAACTTCTTTCTCTATTACCATTTTCTCCTTAAGAACTAACAATGGCTAAAGTTCAAAAGCCAAAATTGATTGTTTATTTCAGACATAATGCTATTATCAATGGTTCAAAACAGTTAAAAAGTAATTTCAACCCATTCATCATTGTTTCTTCCTATCATTATTATAATTTCTCAGCCAGACAAGGCAATTACGAGCCAGAATGTTTTACAAGCACAGATTTGCTCTTTATTTTCTTTCTACCTCAACATATAAGAATAGAGAAATCAAGCTACTTTTACAACTATACTGTTCATATGTTTAGGGGGACTTATATATTGTCTTCCTTCCAATTATAGAGTACAGTCTTTATATAACAATGCCTCTAAGAGATCAAATATGAAATCAGTACTCTACTACTAGGGTATATGTTGCCTCTGGAACTTCATGTATTTTTAATTCTCACAGTACTATCCTCATCTCACAAAACACTTTATGGCTGGCTTTTTACACCATCCAGCATAAAATGTAATTTAGTTATAATTAGTTTAAATGAAAAACCACTGAGAAGTTTATTCTAGTCTGAAATTCTTTGTAATTCATTCAAAGGTCTTCATACATTCTAGATCTCATTGTCTAGAAAATTTAATATTTTTTAGGATTGGGTTATATGACATAGAAATCTCTCCATCTTACTTCAGTTATTTAGCTAAACAAAGTAGACAGAATCATAGGTCAGAGTTAAGGCTTTGAGAAATGACCTTCATAACAACACTGGCAAACTGGCTTACAAAAGGAATCTGCCCCATCAGGATGGTGGGTATTTGGGAGACACCACTCTAGCAGTGACAGCTGTTACTGCCCTTCATGTTTGTTACCATAAAGTTTGAGACTGGAAAGTTGGACATTATTGTAAAAGAGTCTATAGTTCCAAATTTCACAGAGGTGCATCAAATTGGTGTAACCTAATTTTCAGTCAGAATTTTAGCTACAGGGCAATGAAAAAAACATGATATTTAACTTGCCAGCCTTTGTAATATGACAGAAAAAAATTTTTGTGGATTCTGAGAGCCAATTCACTTTCTGCATCGCATAACCCAAACTCTTCCAAGTCTCATCTTCAAGTCCCTCTGTGATCTACCTCAATCTATATTTCCAACTTTATCTCCCACTCATTGTACCTTTATACAACTTTTTGAAGAATATTAACAGTTTCTAGTTTATTATGAATAGAAGAAATTTCTAGAGTTTACAAACACACACATTGCTCTTTCCAAAGAAAGTTCTTAATTTGAAGGGGTCACCCATCTTTCTTTCTTCTCATAGTATATACAATAGAAAACTTTAATTTTCTTTCCTTATAATTTTGCCTCCATTCAAATGTCAATTTTAAGCTAACATTTGAAATGCCCAGTAGAATATATACTTCTTTAGTTTAATTAACATGGCCTATTGCTATACAGGAAAAATGCAAAATTAAGATGATCGTGGCCTGACCTGTGGTGGTACAGTGGATAAAGTGTTGACCTGGGAACACTGAGGTCGCCAGTTCAAAACCCTGCACTGGTCCGGTCAAGGCACATGTGGGAGTTGATGCTTCTAGCTCCTGCCCCCTTTCTCTCTTTCTCTCTCTCTCTCTCACTCTGTGTCTTCTCTCTAAAATGAATAAAATAAAAGTTTTTGAAAAAAAATTAAGATGATTGTAAGGATCTCAGCTCAGCATCAGGCTACAGTATAAGAGACATACATTATTAACAAATATAACTATACAATTGAGAACTATACATTGAGAACTGACATTATTTCTTAAACCAAGGATCATATCCTATTCTACTTTTTTAGTCTTGTTTTAAGTATTTGCTTTCTTTTTTTACAATAGAACATTATATAAGTTAGTTCCACATAAATAATAATAATAATAAAACAAAACATGTGCTGTAAAGAAAGTTACATTTTAATTTAAAAAAATGCATGTAAAAGTCAAAACCTGTGTTAAATATTTATTACTATATTCACACAATGAGCAGGAAGAATAAGGAGGAAGATGTAAGGTACTGTGGTGAATCAAAGTGTTTTCAAGGTTCAGAGCATTTTATTCAATGCAAAAATTTACTCCCACCTCTATTAGGTTAAAGGGTTTCTGACTTAATTCAGGTGAGGTTTACATCATCCCAGTGTGTACATGCGGCCACCAACACAAACACACACAGAGTCCCTGATGGAGCTCTCCTAGACACAGAGTACAGTTTGAAAATTACTTCCTTAGGTGCTCTCTCTTTCCATGTAGGGGTGTGTGTGTGTGTGTGTGTGTGTGTGTGTGTGTGTGTTTTCTAGAAAGCACACTAGCACCCAGGAGTATTGTGGAGTTATTATTTAGCTGGATTTACAGAACACTATACAAAAAGATTAGTACCTAGTCATTTTAATTCCATATATTCTTACCTAAACTGTCTCAAAATTTTGTCAGATGGAGGTTGAATTTGGATACCTAGAAAAATAGAGTAGATATAAAGAAATAGAAAAAAGGAATAAAGGAAAGGAAGACAAATAAATGGTATAAGAATTATTGATGGTAGGGGTGCTACTTTCTATATATTAAAAAGAAGAAGAGGAAGATGGAGGAAGAGTAAAACGTGGAGGAGAAGGAGGAGGAGAAGGAGGAAGAAGAGGAGGAGAAGTAAAAGAAAGGAAATAAGATGTCAGGCCATCATCACCTCATCCAGGAAGATTTTAATCTCACTAATCCAATTCTCCCAGGCTATTACTTCTCTTTCTTTTCCTAGTAGTGTTCTAAAAATTACAATAGTTCATTGAAACTATATAATTAAATTTCCTCTAATGTATACATAGACCATCATACACAAAAAGCAGGATGGTAAAGTTTGATACCTCCTTTTTCTTATCTGAAACATTGTCTATTAAACTCTACTCGAAACTGGACATAATAAAGCATTACTACAGGTAGATGTTATTGGGATTTAGTAAATTGGATAAAATACAATGGCTGTTAACTAGACCATTAAATTAGGTTCTTTTAATTGGAAAACTACTATTAAAATTTTATGTCCCATTTATGTAGTAAAATTGTATTTTTTATATTTTTTATTTCATCTATAAAATGCAATATGGTTCTATATAGTTACATTATTCTTCACAAACTGCCTTAACTTTTGATATATGGAGACTTTCTTTTCATATTTAAAAAAGAAAAACATATATTTCACCAAATTGAAATTGCTCTTCTCTGTAACATATTTATTGAGGTTTATAGAAAGGAACTTGAGGAAAATCCTGTTTTCAGAATTTCACAAAAATATAACAATTTCTATTACTATTATTTTATTTGGCAGTAAAATGTAGAAAGCCAGTGGTACAGTACTGTCTTATGGCAAGCATATTGGTTATCAGGTGATTAGAGTGGAGGATTACAAAGCAAAATCACCAGCTTTCAATTCCCTGACCCACCACCAACTCATCATTTGACCTTGGAAATTTAGTTTTTCTCCTCATACCTTAGTTCAACTGGATAGTTAGTTAAAAATTAGAAATGGCTGATATCTAGGTGTCATCTGAATATATTACATAAAATTATACAGTTTCTCTTTTACTATGTAAAAACTTGACAATGACTAGAAAACTTTTCTGCTTCATTAAGTAGCCATTGTCTTATTATTAAAATACTTCTCACATTCAAATTAAATAAACACTTTGACTATTAGATTTAAATTTAAATGAGTTATTTATTAACTTGAAATATTTATCTTTACCATAAACATGAGTACTATTCCAAAAATGTTTACATAAAAATATGTTTTATTTATCTTAATATATATATACCTTATAGTGGTAAAATAAAGGTGTTCATATATGCACACACAGAAGAGATGACCGACCTATAAATTTCTCCATGGCTATGAACTTTTTTTTACTTCTGTATTGCCTGAACTTAGCTCAGTACCTATTACCAAGCAGGTACTTGATAACTGTTTGTTGAATAAATGAATGGACAGAATGTCCTAACTTATTACAGCTGCAATTATGTAAATAATGTTCTACTTGAATGTGAAAAGGAAAAATACATTAGTTTATGTAACAAAAAAAAAAAAGTGTTCATATGTCTTCATACTGAGGGAGTAGGGAGGAAGGGTACCTGGAAAAGAAAGCAGTGGAGGGAGAGAAGGTAGGAACAGGCTAGTATCTCAACATGGTAAAATCTGTAGTTATTGAAGCTTAAAAAACATGTAATGCAAGCCTGACCAGGCAGTGGTGCAGTGGATAGAGCGTCAGACTGGGACGCAGAGGACCCACATTAGAAACCCCAAGGTCACTAGTCTGAGCGCTTGCTCCTCCGGTTTGAGCAAGGTTTACCAGCTTGAGTCCAAGGTCGCTGGCTTGAGCAAGGAGTTACTTGTTCTGCTGTAGCCCCCGGGTCAGGGCATATATGAGAAAGCAATAAATGAACAACTAAGGTGCTGCCTCAGAGAGTTGATGTTTCTCGCCTCTCTTCCTTCCTGTCTGTCTGTCCCTCTCTCTGTCTAAAACAAAACAAAACAAAAACCAAATCACTGACTCCACTTCTACTTTCGTTACTCTTTTAGAACCCCTTCTGTGTGACCTCTTATACATGCTAGTCACTGTTCACTCAAAGAATTAACAGGAAGTTTCATTTGAAATTATTATAAGGACTTAATTAAGTGAATGTTTATGGGTAGATCCAGCATACCAACTTACAGTAATCATGCTCTACTTTATGTGCATGAGATGCAAAGTTCACACTTAACAAATTTAGGGGAAAAGCAAGCATATTATATAAAATTTACAGATCCCTGAAATCAACTAAGGACATTCAAAGACAGATAATTAAATATACACAGAATTAGTTACTAGTCCATATAAAAGTAGCTGGAATTTTTTCTAATTATAGTTGACATATAATATTTTATTAGTTACAGGTGTATAACATAGTGACCATAAAATATTAGAGATATACATATACAGACTATTGAGTTGGACTATTTAATCTACTGCTTAGTAAAATAAATAGTAGAAATGAATTGCTTTCTCTATTGAATCCAAATGAATAGATAAAAATTTTCAGTTATTTTTTAAATGTCTAATCACTGTGTGTTATTACTAAGATTCTTAGATGCTATAGAAATATTTACCTAAAGCTGATGCACTTATTGATCAATGTCACCCCATTAAATTAAATTTTATAAATAAATTTTGTTTAAAAAAGATTCTTATAGACATTGGAGAGTAAACAATCAAATACAATTGCTATGTGTAAAAGATTTAGCAAAAAAAAGAATGAAGCCTTAAACATCTGTCTCCTGCCCTAGCTTTGAATTTTTTTTCATTTCTCTTTTACACCCAGCCTTTAGGAATGACCATTTAAATAGATATTTTCACTTTGCCTTCTGGGCATCCCACTCAAATTGTTCAATAAAATGAGTTTTATATGAACACTGCATTGGAATTCTGTTCTAAAAGTGCTTTTGTTGTTTCTATTTTATTAGTCCTCATGCAGCAGAAGCACAATGAAAGAAGCTAGTTTACTTTCCCCAAGTCTTCTGAAATACTGGTTTCTTTTTGGAGTTATTAAATCTTTCAAGCCAGCTAGTCATCTTATTACAGTTGTGCTATCTGTTCCAAGGTCTAAATTTCTCACAAAAGTTCAACTGCTGGTATTCATGTTTTGGTAGACATTCAGACATTGTTTCTATTTACAAATATATATAAGGACATATTTGTTGTTCATTTTTCAATTTTTAAGTTATAGTTTACCTGTCAGGAAAATCAACTGATTAACCTAGGTACACTGAGGGAGGTTAAGCATTATTTTCTTAAGTGTTGCTAATGCATTTCCAGTTAAAATTAATATTTAGTACCAATTTACATAGGTGCAAAATAGAAAGTGATATGACCAGTTCAATTATTGTTTTCACCAAAACAATAATCCATTCCTTCAGTTATCACTCAAATTGTAATAGTAATCAAGTGACCCCTTTGCTGGTTACTTTTCACCATCTAGGTACACATTAATCCAGACTCATCAGACCCTACACTTAAATTAAACATGTCAGTCAGTTTCTCTGTAAGATAGCAAAGTATGGTGTCCTGCATATGGGGGAACTTACCAAAATGATTTGACTCTTTGGCATTCAATGAGGATGCCATTCATAGAAATAGTCAAAAATATTTAATTAGGATGTCTAGTTAAGAGGCACCTTTCTCTTTTCATACAATAGTCTTTTTCTTCAATCTTTAAAGTTAACTGTGCAATTTTCAATACTCAATTTATTTAACACATGAATTTAACTAAAAATGTGTTTTTAAAACTGATGAGTGGTTTTTGTATGATTATTTTAAATACATAGCAAGAAAATATAAATGTCACTGACATTGTTTTTGAAAATGTAGATAAGCTCATTTCTTCTGCTTTCTCTTATACTTTCAGAATTTTGTGAGTATTAATACGAGAAGTCAAAAAGTTGAGGTCAGCTGCAAGGCAGGATGGTAATGAGACCAGTAGTCTTTCAGCAGGGCATGCTCTAGCATGTCTCTGCTCTAGTCATTCAAATGTCTATATAATCTACTTGTATCAATAACATTTTAAAGAGAACGGGAACTATGGAATCATTTTAGAAGGACAATGATTGAATGCAAACATATCCTTTTCTATTTAAGATGCTCTTGCTGAATCATAAAGTAAGTTTTCTAAAATCTCTGTTCTTTTTTCCAAATATTGAAATTTGTGATGTTTGAATGCATCAACTTCTGAATTGTTCAGTATTTTCCATCACATTCCACGTCTCCTGATGGTAGATTCCTTCTGATGAGCAATCATATGCTGTGTTCCACTGCTATCAACCTGATGTTTATTACTAGCCATTTAGAAGTTGCAGAAGATTAAAAATATTTATCTTAAAGTCTAACAGTACATTTTCATTGTTCTCCTTAACACAATCAAGAATGGAAATCTCTGAACAGGGAAACTAAATGGCATTTTTTTTTTACCTTTTCTATCCTAAATTGATTTCCCACCAAGAACAGATCATCACATGACTTTCACAGGCTTCCTACAAGTGATATGCTATTTCACAAGTGAAGAAGCTTTCCTGTTGAAATGTGAGACTTAAACCAGAACTTGAATAGCATTTTTAAAAATAAAAAACGGTTCCCTTGAGAAAAGTCTTGGTGTGGGTTACTTTATAATTACAGGCTGATTAGAAGGACCTAAGAAAACAATGTAGTTAAATTTGTGGTTTAGTTATCCTCTCTGTGTGTATTTACTTTTGGTATGTGCCTTCGCCCAGTGTATTCACCCAGCCTTGTTATTCCAAGATAGATTTTTCTGAGATTAATTTTGGATTAATAAATATGCCCACGCGCTAACTTAACTAGGCTGAAGATGATTGCACATGCTTATTGCTTCAACTAGATTTGAACTTACATTAGGTCAGACATGCTTCAGAGGAACCTTTTCTCTTTTTATTAAATTTAGTGGGGTGACATTGGTTAATAAGATCATATTGGTTCCGAGTGTACATTTCTACGTTACATGATATGTATATTGCATTTTGGGCCTGACACCTAAAGTCAAATCTTTTTCCATCACCATCCATCTGGTCCCCTTGACCCTTCACTACCTCCCCACCCCTTTCCTTTCCCAAAATGATTGTGTTGCTGGCTCTTGGTTGATAGAGGCACTGCTTTTGTTATTGAACAAACATTTTTATCTAACCTGTATTATTTTCAGCTTAATACTAAAATTCATTATTCACATGTGTGGCAGGTACCTCCTATATCTGATTCCTTCTTTGAGAAAAGGTGACAAGCAGGTGACTTATGTAAATTTGTTGCCATAAATTATGTGTGCTTGTCATTTGCTTTTGGAACCGGTTTTACTATTTTTTCTTGCTTTGCCTCGTACAACTTTCCTGCACAATATTAAATGTATTATGTTTAATTTTATTTTTCACGATTTCACTTTTTTTTTTACAAATACTCAGTTCATTCCCTTTCCTTTGATCTTATCACTTCTCCTAGGTATCCTCCAACTTACAGCAAATGCTTTTATTTATGCTACAAAATTGGTATTAGAATACATGTGGCTGCCAGGCCCAGTGGAATAGCACCCACACAAGAGTTCAGTAGCCCAAGTAACAAAAGGTTACGAGCGCTCAGGACAACTCCCAGTTAGTTTCCATAATTCTGCCTAGTAGCCATTTTTCTTTTTCTTTCCTACAGAGGTTGACCTGAAGTCTCACAGTTCTCAGATTCATAAGAGAAAAGCACATCTATTTTTTAAAGTAAGTTCTTCGTGACATGGGGGTCCTCATAAGGAAGTAAAGACCCAAAGAAATAGTTAAATGTGAGTGCTAGGTTAGATGAAGAGTGGGTTAGTCACATAGAAGCATGATAGGTCAAGGAATATGAGATAATTGTTATAAACTGGGGAAAACTTAGCAAGGCCTGTTATTCAGATTTTTCTTGGCCTTGCTTTGTTCTTAGAGATGAGGAGGCTCCTTTCCTCCACATAAGGAGGGTGCCATTCACATGGGTGTTTTATGACCTGTTTCAGGGAAGAAAGATAAGGGCAACAAGAGGTCAGAGTTATCTTCCTGCTTCTTCCATTGTCTCAAACCCCTTCAGCTTAAAATATTCATTATGCCAAGATACCATATTTTGGAGTTCTATGTCCTGAACCCCATCATTGACATCAGTCCAAAAGCAGAAGAGACTCCTTTACTCTCATAGTTCCCTTTTTAAAATCTGGGCATCCTTCCCAGAGGTCCTTCTTAGACTTTCCTGAGGTCCCCTGGCCATAATTGGTTGACGTAACCATTCTTGCTAACCAGTTACTGGTTAGAGAAATAGTATTACCATAATAGGCTATGATAACTAACATTCTTTTGGGGTATGTACAAAGCTGCCTAACATCTAAAACAAAGAGGATTCTATATGCAAGGAATATGAACAGAATAAAATTTGAATTGACAACAGACGAGTAACTTCTGTCATAGATGGTAAGCTCCATGAAAGCTAATTTCCCACGTTCCTTATTCAGTGCAGTATCTCAAGGGCCTAACAGTGCCTGGTATAAAATAGTTGCTCATTAAGTATTTGTGAAATAAATCTATGAATAATGCAAATCCTAGTATGGATGAGAATACTAACCTATAGTCCTTGAAAGCCATAGAAGGAGGAATGTAATCTAATTTCAAAGCAGCTATAAGAATAAAACATACAATATTTGTACAATAGTATGTAACATCTGAATATTCTAGAATTTTAATTTAAAGTCAGCAGTGACTTCCAGGTTGCTCAATCTAATGGTCAGTTCTCAGTTATGTTACTTTAATTATGAAAAATATTTGATACTGAAATTATTTCCTCTTCTTCACACATTTTCTTCTTTAGGCTATTAGGGTGTCACCCTTTCTTGTTCTCTTCCTCTCTCATAGGCTATCCTACTTTAATTAAACTACTAATTAAACCATGTTAATAGTCATTTTTCACTTTTTCATATTGGTGTTTTCCAGAGCTCAGTCTTCCTTTCTCCTTCTATTTACATTCATTCTCTTGATGAGTTTTTCTCCTGACTTAGTATACTACCCAGATGCTGAAGAATACAAAAAAGAAATAATCAGAAATTTGATGATATGTTTCCATATTTCTTTCTATCATTTCTTTTTTTTTTTGTACTAGTCATTTATTTTGTTTTTGTTTTTTATAGACCAGGGTGGAAACAAACAAGAAAATGAAATAAAGTTGCTGCTGTGATTTCAGAATTACAGCAATCTTTGAAGAAACATGCCCCTTGGGAGAAATGACACAATTCAATTCAACAAATATCTATGTTGTGCCTATTATGTGTATGACACAGTGCTAAGAAGCCAAATGGGAATCAGTCTCACTCTCAAGATACTTATAACATTGCACAGAGAATGTCAGCACACAAATAACTGTAACTATAAAAGAAGGCAGAATAATCCCTAGCTCCTTTTTCCTTGGCTATAAACTTGTTTTTCTGTCTCCTCTGAACTAAGAAAAAGCAAAACGAAACAAAAACAAACCACAGGAGATATTTTTTTTCTCTCTCAACACTGCTTTCTTCCTGCTTTTTAATTCCAAATCCTTGAAGAAATAGTTTATGCTGACTCTATTCACTCCTTAAACTCTAATATCTGTATTACATCCCCTCGTTTGTACTGAAGCTACCAGCTTAAGGTTGAATGAGCACTGACCTCCTTGGATCAAATCTCTCTTTCCAGTCCTCATCTCCCTCAATCTCCCTGTTGTATTTAATACTCTGAGCCTCTCTCCCTTTTTTAAACTTTATCACATTGTTCTTTCTTCTTTATTTTTTGTTTTTATTTCTCATCTCTTCACTACAAAACAGGAGAATCTCGACTTACGTGAATGGATTTTATTTGAAACCAAACACACTAAAAATCAGCAATTTAAAATTTATGAAAATCCCAATGCAAGTTTATATTGCCCCAGTACCAGTACTAAGAAGGGCAAATAATAGCTTTTTTTTTGTAACCTGGAGCCATACTCTGTTAAATCCAAGGAATTGGACTGAATTATAATTCTATGTTAAAGAGATACTAACCAACTGTAATATGTCCTCTGGAAGGCAACTAAGTATGACATTGAGGGATTCTGTAAAGTGAGTCACACAATGAATAGTTGATGATACAAGATATATTTAGCCTGAACAAGAGACACAGAATGGAACATAATTATTACTTCAAACATTCAGAGAAAATGTGCAAAAAGTAAGATTAGGACAAGCAGGCAGACATTTTAGGAGGGATCTTAAAGAATTTCTAAAATTTAAGATATCTATTTTGGAAAGGATTGTCTTACGAGGGAGTTAGTTCAAGCAGAAGCAAAATGTCAATGGATATGAAATACTCTGAAAAGAATTCTTGCTTTGGATGGGAACTAGAAGTAGGTTAAAAGCCTCTTCTCAATGTGGAACTATTATAATTAATGAAATCATTTCAAGTATGTCATTTGTTTAAACTGGGACATCTTTCAATTTATGCTTCCACTACATTATCTTGGATTTGGGGAGGAGGTGATTTTGTGGACGGAGCTGAGTCCTTCTTTAAAAGCTGACTCCATCTGAAGCTAATGTGCCCTCTTAAATGAACTGGGACTTTGATCCCTCTCTCTGTCCTTGAGTGGATGGCAGAATGTGTACAGAGGCTGCAGGCTAATCATGAAATTCACACTAATCCTTCCTACAGTGGGAAGTGCCTGGAATGTTATCTTTCTCTTAGCTCCCCTTGGTGCCAGAGCCTCCAGGGTATCTGGTCCCTTTGTTCTTTCTGATCACCCACACATTTCTTCCTTAGCAGGTAGGTTATTTCTAAGGAAATGTAAACAGGTGATCTAAGGGGTGAATGAGGAGGAGACCCGAGAGTCCTGCTGCTGCCTAGGACCTCCTGTCAGTTCCCTTGTTAATGAAAACTGGACGTGTCTGCCCCTTTCCTTGGTATCTAGGTTCCCAAGGCCACTGAGACCCACTCTGCATATATGGCCTTTTCAAGGAACAGGGAGAAAAGCTAGTGTTGCTATGAATTATTAATGCATTCTGAGTTTGATGGGAAGTTTGTATAAGGAATGTTAGCACTCAATGTGTAAAGTATAAAATTTTCAGAACATAACTAATTTGGAGAGAATTTACCAAAAGAGAAAATACTACAAGGACAGAAATACTTTTCTGTGTAGTTTTGTCTAAAAACTATTTCCATGAACTTTCTACTTAAAGTATTTCATTCATATTTTTAGTAGAGAAATAAAAAATGTAAAAATTGGCCCTAGCCAGTTGGTTCAGTGAATAGAGCATTGGCCCGGGTGCAAATGTCCCAGGTTCAATCCCTGGTCAAGACACACATAAGAAGCAAGCATCTACTTCTCTTTCCCTCCCTCTCCCCCTTCTCTCTCACTTCCCCTCTCACAGTCAGTGGCTTGACTGGTTTGAGAGTTGATCCTGGGAACTAAGGATAGCTCAATAGCTCAGTTGATTAGAGCTTCAGCCCCAGGCAGGGGTTGCTGGTGGATATATATATACATATATATATATATATATATATATGTTTATTAGCAATTAACAGTTCTGTTATTATTAAACATTTACATGACACTCTTTTTCAAAGTATAGTGCATTAAAAAAATACACACACAAAGAAAAAAACCCTCACTTACTTTAAAATAAAAACTTTTCCAGTTTTCAACTTTTTAAGATATATGTACAGACATGTATATTTTTGTTGGGCAGATAAAATATATTATGCTCAATTATATTGTTAAAGATGGCGCTGCCCATGTGGAGGCCCATCACCCAGGTGATTGCTTGGATTGGTGTGATTATGTTAATATGTGTTGGGGGAGAGTTTTTGCCCCAAAAGGTTTTAAAAGTAAGAGAGATTACATTGTTCCATTGTTCCAGGAGAAGAGTGATTACATTTTAGGAGGAGAGATCAGAGAGAGGAGAGCAGAGAAGGGCCACATGGAGGAGAGGAGAGGCAACCAAGATAGCAGAGTGCTAAAGGAGAAGCCAGTTTGTGCAGAGAGAAGAAGATGGGAAACAGAAGTGAATAAGGCTGGTGAGCTAGAAACCTTTGATTCTAGGAAACTCGGATAAGTCAATAGCTTTGTGAGCACTGAATGAGTGGGTTTTGGAGCCCAGTGTGTGTTTTTACTTGCCCGCCGGGTGTAAGCTAGAATTAAAGCTGATGGCACACCAGTTCTTGGCTCCATTGTTTCATTACCATCTGTCCGAATCCAATGCAAACCTGCACAGGCCAGGCAGCTGAGATGGTGGCCGTGGGTACTGGCTTTACAATTTTAATATATATAGTCATTGTATATGAATTTCATATACTTTATATAAATAAGTTTTTATATATGTAAATTTATATGACAAATACTTTATTTTCCCAATGAAAGAGCAAACTACAACTGTTATTTATTTTGACCTCACTGAAGCTCTCTTATTTGATATAGACCTTAGTCAAAGTCAATTTTCAATAATAACTTAAGTTTAATTAATTTTTGTCTGAAGTGTCTTATCACGTGAAGAATACTATGAATAAATTTTGCTTTTAGAATAATTTAAAATATTTAGTGCATGCAGTGAGATATTGGAGCATTAAGGAAAGAAACTGCATTCAAGGCTGTTAATACAGCAGCCTTAAGAATCAGATACAGCATGTAATCCATGATATAGTAGACTATCATGAAATAAATGAGTCAAGTACTAATTAAAAAGTGAGTAACAACAGTTTAGGAAATCTAATTTCATACTAATGGTTATTACTGCCAAGAAGCCTTTTCATCTTTAAGGAAACAAATGATTGTTATTAACTTGGTGTATGTGTCCATTAAACATTGTTACTATCAAATGATGTCTTTTAAGAATTAGAGGTTATCTTCATGTACAGATCCTCTTATTTATACTAAGATACTGTTCAACTTGGAAATGACAAATTATAAATATTGTACATACCCTGCAAGGTCATGGTTCAATTTAAACATTCATTAAGTCTTGTTTATTTTTCCAACGTATATGTCAATGTTCACTACCAAGCTGCTGATTAGTAAGAACAATTGATGGCTGGAGCTAGACACACACCATTAAAATCATAATCGGACTGCATCATTTTAATCAAAATAAAGTGGAACCAAGGTAAGAATCTAAAAATATAAACAGATAGTAGAATTCTCACAGCCTTTCATAGACTCAGGTTATCTTCTCCTGCCCCAGGAACAGGATGAATGTTGGACTGCAAATTCCCTAAAAGCATAAGTGAAGAGATTTGCATATTTAAATTTGACCCAGTGCCTAATACATTATTCAGTACAAAATATAGCTTGGAGGAATCATTAATCTGGTTCCAAAGATTTAGGTACATTATATCTTTAGAGATTGCCTGATATTAAGATGTTTCTTTCTTTTGCAGTTAATATCTACTACACATGTGAAAATACATAAAGTTGCACAGTGAAAGTGAAGGAAAAGGATCTCCATTATTAGTGCAGTACTCCATGAACCTCCCACGACCCCAGAAAATCTTACATAGAGATCACTGGCCCCTCTCCCATGAGACACAATTTAAAGAACATTCTCTTCCAGCATCCTCATTCTTTAAACTACTGGAGAACAGCATATGTAATTTCAGTAAACTAGAATAAAATCTATGGTGCCTTTCTTCTCAGACATTTTACCTGATAATCAAATATGTACATTTCACAAAACCATTGCAAAAAGGCCTTTTAAGTCCAAGACTCACAGACTGGGTTTCCTATGAACTGTAATGTAATCAGTACCATATGTTTTGAGAGCAATAACAAATTTCATTTATCATGCCTAAGAGGTGCGAATTTTGTCTTATAATGGTTTTTTTTTAATTAGATAAGTCTTTCTATTAGACTTGGCTATTCACTTTTACTTATAAATTTGTTGTAAATATTAAATTAGCAAAATAGTAAAACCTTTACCTAATACCCAGAATGTAGTAGCTGGCAAAGAAACACAATTCTCTTTGGTATCTCTCCCACAGCTTTCCTCCAATAGTTTTCAAGTTATCACCTCTTAATCTAGTCTTGACAGGTTCTTCGTAACGGTTTTAATGACCTTCCTCTTTGTTTTGTTGTAGATGAGATGCTTACCCAGAAACTTTTTTATTTTCTGCCTTTACCCACTTTCTAGTTCTCCATTCAAATATTTTTTTTAATTTTTCTTTTTATTTTATTCATTTTAGAGAGGAGACACAGAGTGAGAGAGAGAGAGAGAAAGGGGGGGAGGAGCTGGAAGCATCAACTCCCATATGTGCCTTGACCAGACCAGTGCAGGGTTTTGAACTGGCAACCTCAGTGTTCCCAGGTCGACGCTTTATCCACTGCGCCACCACAGGTCAGGCCTTCATTCAAATATTTAATGCATTTTGACTTCTCAGTTTGGAATGGTTTCCACTTCTAGAATTCCAACAATTACCAGAAATAAGAAAAGATGTAAATGCTGGAGACAGAGGAAAGTTTTCAATGATATCTATCAAATTTCACAGATGACCTGATTTTTATTACTTTCAACTTGTTTTAACAAGTTAATTACAGGGGGTCCTTGAGTTACAACAGTCTCATCATACAATGTTTTGAGTTTATGACGCTCACTCCCATAAAAACTTTAAAAAATTGAGGCATGTTTCAGCTTACGTCATTAACGTTGTACTTTCTTTACACTCACTTTTGGTCATTTTTTCTGTTACTACAGTACAGTGCACAGTACCGTATATTTATGTCCTTTTCCTGTGGCTTAGTTGTGGTTTTATGTTCTAGATTATGATTTTACAACTGTGTTAGGATAGGTAAGTGATTTAGGCTAGGGTGTGTTTCAGCTTACACCAAAATTCGGGTTACATCACTGTTGTAGGAACAGAACTATGCTGTAACCCGAGGAGCCCCTGTAATTAAGAACCCTATTTTAATTAGTAGAATCTAACAATTGAAGATGTCTCACTGTCACTGTAAGAAAGACAATAATCTCATTAAGTATATTTTATTATTGGAGCATGGTCAAGTACCAAGTACTCCAGTATCAAATCTTTCCTATGGGGTTTCAACTTACAAAAAACATGTATCCAAGAAATGATAGTATAGGTATGCGTTAACCTTTACAAAACAAATTGTGGTGAAGAAAGAATAAGAGATGTAGTGATTAGGAATGTTTATTAAAACTACTTAAGCAGGAGTCAAAAGCAGACTAACTCTACATAATGACAAGTCCTGGTTAGGAGCTCATACTACTAGGAAGTTTAATTTGTTAATAGAATTTTTTTTCATTTATTTATTTATTTTATTAATTTTAATGGGGTGACATTGGACATTGATAAATCAGGGCACATATGTTCAGAGAAAATATTTCCAAGTTATTTTGACATTTGATTATATTGCGTACCCATCACCCAAAGTCAAATTGTCCTCTGTCACCTTCTATCTGGTTTTATTTGTGCCCCTCCTCTATCCCTACCCCCAGCCTCCCCTCCCCCTCCCCCTGGGTAGCCAGTACACTCTTGTTTATGTCTCTGAGTCTCATTTTTATGTCCCATCTATGTATGAATTCATATAGTCCTTAGTTTTTTCTGATTTACTTGCTTCACTCATTATAATGTTATCAAGGTCCATCCATGTTGTTACAAATGATTTGATGTCATCATTTCTTCTGGCTGAGTAGTATTCCATAGTATATATGTACTAAAGATTTTTAATCCACTCATCCTCTGATGAACACTTGGGCTGTTTCCAGATTGTTAATAGAATTTTAAAAGAACAACTGCATCACAATACATTTGATAACAGAGCAGATCATATACTGTAGTATGAAAAATGATAACATTGTTTATGAATTGGAAAATGATTTAGACTGTGAATGTCAAAAATTTGGTAATACTTTAAACAATTTATTTAATATTTCTCTCTATGTATATACAAAAGTATACAATAAAATTTATGTTAAATTTAGCTTAAAAATGTCTTTTAATGTATATAAAATTTATATTAAAAGAAACCATGTTTTATAGTTCAACTATAGGATGTTTCTTCTTTTAAAATGGTGTTTCTTATAATATAGTTTGTTTTATATTTAAAAATATGTAGTATTCAGTTTGTCTTCAGTATAAATAAAAGTTTTATTATTTGTCTAGGTATTAGTTTTCATTACTCCTCTTACTCCAGTATCCTGTATTATATAGTTTTAGCTACTTTAAAGTTAACTAATGAACAAATTTATTAGAATACATTTCAATTAGTTATTTTTAGGTAAGTCTGTTATTTCTCTCCTAAAATATTTTTAAAAATATATATTCAAGAGTGTAAGCTAGTCTAACTTTACTTACTTTATTTATTTATTTATTTTTGCAAACACATTTAATCTGCTCTGTGTCACATTTCATCTCCATTTTACTCTTATCAACTGGTTCCTATTTTAAATAAGCATGGAATCAGCGAAACTATCCTCAGTGTTTGAGGCTGATGCTCAGACCATCCAAGCCACTGGCTGCGAGAGGGGAAGAGATACAGAAGGGAGAGAGGGAGGGGAAAAGGAGCAAATGGTCACTTCTCTTGTGTGCCCTGACTGAGGATCGAACCAAGCATGTCTGCATGCTGGGCTGATATTCTATCCACTGAGCCAACCCGCCAGGCACCAAGGTTCTTAAAATAGCAGAGGAAGAAGATGGGAGATAACAGAAGCCATATTGGTCACGTGTACTTAGGTCTCTTAGAAAGAAGGGAGGAAGGAGGGAGCTAACTCTAAACCATGGAACAGAAGGGCAATAGAAAATTTCACTAAAAGGGAAGAAGCCTTTGAATTGATATTTTTACTGTACAATCAAATAGAGATTTATAAGACATTATCACAGTTCTGTAACCTATCCTTCTGGAGTTTACAGATTATGTTTCATCAGTTATCTTCTTTTCAAAAGAGGACTGCCCTTTTTTCCCTTGTAGGATGCTTTTTTTTTTATCCTGCTTGTCAGTGATTTGTTGAGACCTATCCCAATGAGTCAGAAAAATAAAATCTGTTCTTCCACCTCCAAAAAAAAATAAGCATGCTCAATAAAAATGGCTTAAGATTAACATACTCTAAAATGCAACTTGAAAATACAGAACTTACAAAGATAAGATATTCATATGTTAAGACTTCTCATGATGGAAAATGAAAATTCCGAAAGTATCACTATGGTCAGTGTCTTAGTTGGCTCAGGCTGATGTACAAAATACCATGGACCAGGTGGCTAAAACCAAAGAAATTTATTTTCTCACAGTTCTAAGTACTAGGAAGTCCAAAATCAGGGTGCCACATAATTTGTTTCCTGGGAACAGTGCTCCCTTAAGGTGCAAATGGCCAACTTCTTATTATACTTCCCATGACCTTTCCTTGGTGCTTGCACTCAGAGAGAGGGGGAGAAAAAGGGAGATTTTGCTCTTCTTCTTATAAAGCCACTAATTGCATCATGATCATCCCACCCTTATGACTTAATCTCACCCTAACGCCCCATCTTCAAAAACAATCACATTGGGGAGTAGGTCTTCAACATATGAATCTTGGGAAGACACATACATTTAGTTCACACAGTCAGAAAATAATGTTATATAGGTAGTAAGAACTGAGAAAATCAAGAATCAAGGCTTTCAAGATTTTTGCAAAGTGGAATAAAATGATATGTGGTATTTTAAAAAGATTTTATTAAATATAGTATCTAATAAATCAGACAACAAACTTGAGATAAGAAATCAAATTAAAAAAATATTTTCATCATCTAGGCATAAGGTAATAAAGAGTCCACATTAGGAAAGTGACATCTCTGCAACCACAAATACATCAGGTATCCTTTTTAAAATGGAATTTATTGGGGTAATTTTGATTCACAAAATCATACAGGCTTCAAGTGTATAATTCAGTAAAACATTATCTGCACACTACTTTCTGAACCCATTGCCCCAGTCTCTTTCCATCCCCATTTCTCCCCTTTGCTCACCTCCACCTACCTCACCCCCTATTTCCTCTGGCTATCATGACACTGCTGTCTGTGTCTATGAGTTTCGAATATATGTTTTTCTGCTTCATCCCTTCACTTTCTTTGATCCAACCCCTAACACCCCACCCCTCAGACAGCTGTTAGTCTGTTGCATGTCTGTGTTTCTATTTTGTTCATCAGTTACTTTGTTCATTAGATTTCACATAAAAGTGAGATCATATGGTGTTTGTCTTTCTCTGAGTGGCTGATTTTACCTAGCATAATAATCTCCACGTCCATCACATTAGGATAGTGACATCTCAGCAACCACAAAACATCAGGTATCGTATTTTGAAAAGTCACTACATGCCAGTTGCCATTAAAAGTGCTATGAATACATTATTATACATGGTTTTCAATAATCTTATGATTTGGAATAATTTTTCTTTCCATTTTACAAATGAGGAAAGAAGTTTTGAAATATTAATAATGTCCTGTTTTTCCATGGAAGGGAAAGACAAGTGTTATACAAAAGCAGACAGTCTGAAAGGACATTGGCTAGATTTGAAGGGGTTGGCAAGCAATAGTCTGTAAGCCAAATTTAATACACTGTCAGTTTTTGTAAATAAAGTATTATTGGAACCCACCCGATTCCCCCCCCCCAAAAAAAGGAGGCAGTCTGTGTTAATTAGAAATGCATGCTTTGGGTTGGCACAAATTATCAGGAGATGCCAAATTTTGAAATATGTGGTAAAATATTAATTTTTTTTTAGTTCATTTGATGGAATGAAAACAGAAAAAGAGAGTTTTGGATTAAGAGAGTGGGGAGGCAGGAAAATATAAGGATGAAGGTAAGAAGTCAAAAATGAGATTGTAAAGGCTTTCAAAATAGGTAAAGATGTGTTATATAATGAAAATTAAGAAATATAATTTTTAAATAATAGACATAATTTTATATATTAAGAAAATGTCAAGAAATATAAAGGCAAGGAAAATAGTATCTCAACAAAGTTATTCATAGCATAAATATTTTATTTTAGTCTGTTTAGTGATGGGAATATTTTAAAGAAACATTGCCTTCAAGATGACTAGGTTCTTTTTATAAAATTGTTCTAAGTCAAATCAAAGATATAAAAGAAAAAAAGTAGAAACTAAAGAAATAAAAGAGAATAAGAGAATAAAGCAAAATAAGAGAAAGAATGAAAGTATATACAAAATCATGAAAAGAAGAAAAAAAAGAAAGAAGGAAAATGAAGGAAGGAAGGCAAGAAAAGGAAGGAAGGAAGGAAGGAAGGAAGGGAGAAAGGAAAAATATAAGTTGTTTGAAGGAAGATTGTATAAGAAGCAGAAAGGGTACTGGCTCGATGGCTCAGTTGCTTAGAGCATTCTCTCCAAGTGCAGAGGTTGCTGGTTTGATCCCTAGTAAGGGCACATACAGGCATAGATTGATGTTCCTGTCTCTCTGTCTCTCTCCCTTCCTATGTCACTGAAACTAATAAATAAAAGTTGAATAAGGAGAAGGAGAAGAAGGAGAGAAGAGGGAAGAGAACAAGAGAGGGAGCAAAAAAATATTCACTTTTCTGTTTTATATACATTACTACATTACTATTGATTGAAGGTTAAAACATTTTATGTACAGGCATACAATAAATCAAAAGATTAATATCAGGGGGGAAGCAAGACGGCGCCGGAGTAGGCGGACGTACCAATTTCCAACTCCCAGAAGCAAAGTGGATTATAACTCAATTTAAAGAACCATCATCTGGATAAACCAACTATGAACTAAACTAAGTGAACTCTTCAACCAAGGAACACAGAAGAAGCCACATTGAGACTGGTAGGAATAGCGAAAACGCGAAGAGGGCTGCCCAGCTCCCCAGAGCAAACGGCAGCCCGAAGAGACCCGCGGGGCGGGAGGAAAGTCTGGCGGAGAAGGAGGGACCTGGGTCCCAGGAACCAAGCCCAAGCCTGCAGTCCTAGAGCCTAGAAGAGGCGTTTGGACAGTTTTGAGCTGTGAAACAAGGGAGGGAGCTCCCAGGCCTACAGTGTGGAGTATTAGGTCCCTTCCTACTCTGCTGAGGGCTGCTTAGGGGTTTGGGGAGACAGGACGCTGAGACGCGGTTCTGTCGGCGTGGGCGGAGGCCAAGCCGGTAGAAGATCGGTCTAGCCCAGAGGGTCGGAGGGGACGCGCGAAAGCGGTCCGTAAACTGCGGGCCCACCTTTAATCCCACTTGCGGGGACAAAGCGGGAGGCCAGGAACGGGCAGGCCCTGTGCAAGCCGGCCCTGACCGCGGGGACCGGGCTAGGACCAGGGACGGGCAGGGGCTCGCGGCTGAGCTCACACTACCAGGCCCCCACCGCCCCCCCCCCCGGGCCTGAGAAACCGCGGTTGGCCAGTATACGTGCTCGAGCAGGCTCTGAGCGCGGGAATGGGGTAGACCCCGAGACAAGTGGAAGCTCGCAGTTGAGCTCAGGCTACTATCCCCACCCGGCTGGAGAAACCGAGGATTGCATTCATACGTGCACGAGCGGGCTCCAAACGCGGGGGCGGGGTAGACTCCGGGACGAGCGGAAGTACGTAGCTGAGCAGAAGCCAGCAAACATGCCCGCCCCAATAAACCTTAGTTTTCGACCCTGCACAGAAGGACCCTGGCCTCGAAGGCGGGGCAAAAGCTTACAGCTGAGATCACGTCAAAAGCCCCGCCTAACCCGTGGAAATGTAGCGAGCAGGCTCCGACTGCCGGTTCTGGGCGGAAGTCCGGAAATAGGCTGGGTCCGCAGCTGAGCAAAGGTGCTCACCTCTACCCTTGGTGCTAAGTCTTGTGGCTTCAGTGACAGCCCCTCCACGGAGGAGAGGCAGAAATCACAGCAAAAGCCACAGTGGGCCGGCGCTGGCAACGCTCATACCCAACCACCCTAGGCACCGGCAGAGGGGGTGGGGGCCCTGCAGATAGACCACACCTAAAGAGCACAAAGGCAACACCTACTGGACTCCAGTGGCCACAACTTGCTTATACACAGAAAAAATAGGCAGGCAGAGGAATGCAAACCAAATGAATCAAGAGAAATCCCCAGAGAAGGACCTGAATGAACCAGATATAACCAAATTACCAGAAGCAGAATTTAGAATAATGATAGTTAGGATGTTCAAAGAAATTAGAGCAACAATGGATAGTCATTATGAACACCTAAACAAAGAGATAACAAGTATAAAAAATGAAATTGAAATAATAAAAAAGAATCAGACAGAAATGACAAATACAATATCAGAACTGAAGACCACAATGGAAGGAATTAAAA
Organism: Rhynchonycteris naso; assembly: GCA_037038555.1. NCBI lineage: Eukaryota > Metazoa > Chordata > Mammalia > Chiroptera > Emballonuridae > Rhynchonycteris > Rhynchonycteris naso. The sequence continues at coordinate 25,228,068 of CM073000.1, forward strand.
GCAGGATGGATGACGCTGAGGATCATATAGGCGAGTTAGAGGACACAATAAACAAAGGCACAGAAGCAGAGAAGAAAAAGGAAAAGAGACTTAAAAAATATGAGGAAACTTTAAGGGAGCTTTGTGACAACATGAAGAGAAATAACATTCGCATCATAGGGGTGCCTGAAGAAGAGGAGAGAGGACAGGAAATGGAAACTTTGTTCAATCAAATCATAGCAGAAAACTTTCCCAAATTAAGGCTGGGAAACACTCCACACATTCAAGAAGCACACAGAACTCCATTAAAGAGAAACCCCAAAAGATCTACACCAAGACACATCATAGTTAAAATACCAAAGAAAATGGATAAAGAAAAAATTTTAAAAGCTGCTAGAGAAAAAAAGGCTATCACCTACAAAGGAGCCCCCATAAGGATGACATCGGACTTCTCAACAGAAACACTTGAGGCCAGAAGGGAATGGCAAGATATAATCAAAGTAATGCAGAACAAGAACCTACAACCAAGACTACTTTATCCAGCAAGGCTAACATTTAAAATTGAAGGAGAAATAAAGAGCTTCCCAGAAAAAGAAAGCCTCAAGGAATTCATAAAAACCAAACCAATTCTGCAAGAGATACTAAGGGGCCTCTTGTGAACAGTTTAAAAGGAGGAATGAATAGAGCAAAAGAAGAATACAGCTTTAAAGAATAAAATGGCAATAAACAACTACATATCAATAATAACCTTAAATGTAAATGGATTAAATGATCCAATCAAAAGACATAGAGTAGCTGCATGGATAAAGAAACAGGACCCATACATATGCTGTCTACAAGAGACACACCTTAAAACAAAAGATGCTCATAGACTGAAGGTAAAAGGATGGAAAAAAATATTTCATGCAAATGGAAATGAAAAAAAAGCAGGGGTAGCAATACTTATATCTGACAAAATGGACTTTAAAACAAAGGCTGTAGTAAGAGATAAAGAAGGACACTACATAATGATAAAGAGAACAATTCAACAGGAAGATATAACTATTGTGAATATCTATGCACCAAATATAGGAGCCCCGACATACATAAAGCAGACTTTGATGGATATAAAGGGCGAGATTAACAGCAATACTATCATAGTAGGGGATTTCAATACCCCTCTAACAACACTGGATAGATCCTCAAAAAAGAAAATAAAGAAATAGCAGACTTAAAGGAGACACTAGATCAACTTGATTTAATAAATATCTTCAGAACTTTTCACCCTAAAGCAGTAGAATATACATTCTTCTCAAGCGCTCATGGTACGTTTTCTAGGATAGACCACATGTTTGGACACAAAAATGGTCTCAATAAATTTAAGAAGATGAAATCATATCAAGCATTTTCTCTGATCAATGCCATGAAACTAGAAATTAACCACAAAAGAAAAACTGAAAAATACTCAAACACTTGGAAACTAAATAGCATGTTATTAAATAATGAATGGATTAACAATGAGATCAAAGAAGAAATAAAAAAGTTTCTAGAAACAAATGATAATGAGCATACATCAATTCAAAATTTATGGGACACAGCAAAAGCAGTTCTGAGAGGGAAGTTTATTGCACTACAGGCATATCATAAGAAGCTAGAAAAAGCTCAAATAAGCAACCTGACCCTGCATCTAAAAGAACTAGAAAAACAACAACAAATAAAACCCAAGACAAGTAGAAGGAAGAAAATAATAAAGATTAGAGCAGAAATAAATGACATAGAGACTAAGGAAACAATACAGAGGATCAATGAAACAAGAAGCTGGTTCTTTGAAAAGGTAAACAAGATTGATGAACCTTTAACTAGACTCACCAAGAAAAAAAGAGAGAGGACTCAAATAAATAAAATTAGAAAGAACAGTGGAGAAATAACAACTGACACGACAAAAATACAAAGCATTGTAAGAAAATACTATAAAGAACTATATGCCAAAAAATTAGACAATCTTGGTGAAAAGGACAAATTTCTTGAATCATATAACCTTCCAAAAATCAATCTGGAAGAATCAGAACACCTAAACAGACCAATTACAACAAATGAGATCAAAACAGTTATCAAAAAACTCCCAAAAAAGAAAAGTCCTGGGCCTGATGGCTTCACAAGTGAATTCTATCAAAAATTCAAAGAAGAACTAACTCCTATCCTCCTCAAGCTATTTCAAAAAATTCAAGAGGAAGGAAGACTTCCAAACTCCTTTTATGAGGCGAGCATAATTCTGATCCCAAAACCGGGCAAAGACAACACAAAGAAAGAAAATTATAGGCCTATATCCCTGATGAATTTAGAAGCTAAAATTCTCAACAAAATATTAGCCAACCGGATTCAGCAATATATGAAAAAAATCATACACCACGATCAAGTGGGATTTATTCTGGAGAGGCAAGGCTGGTTCAATATTCGCAAATCAATCAATGTGATTCATCACATAAACAAAAGGAAGGACAAAAATCACATGATAATTTCAATAGATACAGAAAAGGCATTTGATAAAATCCAGCACCCATTCATGCTCAAAACTCTCAGTAAAGTGGGAATACAGGGATCATTCCTTAACATGATAAAGGCCATCTATGACAAACCGACAGCAAACATCATACTAAATGGACAAAGATTAAAAGCAATCCCCTTAAGATCAGGAACCAGGCAGGGTTGCCCACTTTCACCACTCTTATTCAACATAGTTCTGGAAGTCCTAGCTACAGCAATCAGACAAGGAGAAGAAATAAAAGGCATCCAAATTGGAAAAGAAGAAGTAAAACTGTCACTATTTACAGATGATATGATATTGTATATTGAAAACCCTAAAGTCTCAGTCAAAAAACTACTGGACCTTATAAATGAATTCAGCAAGGTGGCAGGATATAAAATTAATACTCAGAAATCAGAGGCATTTCTATACACCAACAATGAAATATCAGCAAAAGAAATTAAGGAATCAATCCCCTTCACTATTGCAGCCAAAAAAATAAAGTACCTAGGCGTAAATTTAACCAAGGAGGTTAAGGACTTGTACTCGGAAAATTATAGAACATTGATAAAAGAAATCAAGGAAGATAAAAACAAGTGGAAGCTTATACCGTGCTCATGGCTAGGAAGAATAAACATCATTAAAATGTCTATATTACCCAAAGCAATTTATAAATTCAATGCAATACCAATTAAAATACCAATGACATACTTCAAAGATATAGAACACATATTCCAAAAATTTATATGGAACCAAAAAAGAACACAAATAGCCTCAGCAATCTTAAAAAGAAAAAATAAAGCAGGAGGTATCACACTTCCTGATATCAAGGTTTACTATAAGGCCATTATACTCAAGACAGCCTGCTACTGGCATAAGAACAGGCACATAGATCAATGGAACAGAACAGAGAACCCAGAAATAAACCCACAGCTTTATGGACAACTGATATTTGACAAAGGAGGAAAGAACATACAATGGAGTAAAGACAGCCTCTTTAACAAATGGTGTTGGGAAAATTGGACATCTACCTGCAAAAAAATGAAACTAGACCATCAACTTACACCATTCACAAAAACAAACTCAAAATGGATAAAAGACTTAAATGTAAGCCATGAAACCTTAAGCATCTTGGAAGAAAACATAGGAAGCAAGCTCTCCGACATCTGTAGCAGCGGTATATTTGCCGATTTATCTCCATGGGCAACTGAAATAAAAGGCAAGATAAACAAATGGGACTATATCAAACTAAAAAGTTTTTGCACAGCTAAAGACAATAGGAACAGAATAAAAAGACAAACCACACAATTGGAGAACATATTCGACAGCACATCTGATGAGGGGTTAATAACTGAAATTTATAAAGAACTTATAAAACTCAACAACAGCAAGACGAACAACCCAATCAAAAAATGGGCAAAAGAAATGAATAGAAATTTTTCCAAAGAGGACATACAGATGGCCAATAGGCATATGAAAAAATGCTCACTCAACATCACTAATCATTAGAGAAATGCAAATTAAAACCACAATGAGATATCACCTCACACCAGTCAGAATGGCACTTATCAGCAAAACAACACAGAATAAGTGCTGGTGAGGATGTGGAGAAAAGGGAACCCTCCTGCACTGCTGGTGGGAATTCAGACTGGTGCAGCCACTGTGGAAAACAGTATGGAGATTCCTCAAAAAATTAAAAATCGAACTGCCTTTTGACCCAGCTATTCCACTTTTAGGAATATACCCTAAGAACACCATAGCACTGTTCGAAAAGAAGAAATGCGCCCCCATGTTCGTGGCAGCATTGTTCACAATAGCGAAGATGTGGAACCAGCCCAAGTGTCCGTCAGAAGACGAGTGGATTAAAAAGCTATGGTACATATATACTATGGAATACTACTCAGCCATAAGAAACGATGACATCGGATCATTTATAACAAAATGGATGTACCTTGATAACATTATATGGAGTGAAATAAGTAAATCAGAAAAAAAGAAAAACTGAGAACAGCATGATTTCATACATAGGTGGAACATAAAAGTGAGAATATGAGACATGGACAAGAGAGTGGTGGTTATGGGATGGGGGGAGGGAGGGAAGAGTGGGATAGGGAGGAGGGGAGGGACACAGGGAAAACCAGATGGAAGGTGACAGAGGACACTTTGACTTTTGGTGATGGGTATGCAACACAATTGAATGATAAGATAACCTGAAGATGTTTTCATTGTACATATGTACCCTGATTTATTGGTGTCACCCCATTAGAATTAATAATAATAAAATATATATATAATAAAAAAAAGATTAATATCAGAACTATGTAATATTTTAACCAATTGATAGTATAGTAAAACTGTGATTCAACATAGAATCAGGATTAACAATGTTTTTTTATAGCCACAATTTAGTAATTTTTATTAGCTACATCATTATCTAATGTAAAAGGAAAACTTAAAAATGCAACAGGTTTGTCTTTTTTGCCCAAATAAGAAGAGTTTAATTTATATTTTCTTAAACTAAAGTCTAATAAATTTTAGTCTGAATGAAGCATAAATCTTGTTAGTTTCTGCCAACTGAATAAAATTCAATAAGCAATAGCATTTAACTACAAGAGCTAATTTTTATAAAGAAAATAACCCACAATATCTAATTAAAGGCTGACTAATGAAAATAAGTAAAAATACAATCTAAAGGCTATTCAGATGCTAAGGCAAGTAAAATTTAAAAAGAAATCTTCAAAGTGTTTATATAAATATAAATTCAGATACAAATGAAGAAAATTGAAAATTATAAGTAGTTTTCAAAGTTTTTAATTTATTATAATTTATTTTAATTGTGGTAATACAACATAAAATTTTTCTTCTGAACCATTTTTAGGCATACAGTCCAGTACAATTAAGCACCTTCACATTGTTATGGTTGCAACACCATAACCACAATGGATTCTCACAAGATTTTTCATTCTGCAAAACTAACCCATTAATATAACTCCTCATTTTCTTCTACTCTCAATTCTTGCAATTATCATTTTCAAGTCTTTCTAATTTTCTACGAATCTTCTTATTACTTTTTGTTACTCATAAATGTAATTATTTATTTATTTATTTATTTATTTATTTTAAAGAAAATTACCACAAAATCCAGCAACCCCACTACTGGGCATTTATCAGAATGAAATGAAATCAGTTTCTCAAAGAGATACTTGTACTTCTATGTTCATTGAAGTACTATTTACAGTAGCCAAGATATGGGAACAAGGTAACAAGTGTTTATTGACAGATAAATGGACAAAGATAATGTGATCTATAGAATAGAATGTAATTTTGCAACAAATACATAGGTAGCTCCTTTATTTTGGACAAAGCAATACTGAGAGTGATGAGGAACTGAATAGCAGTTGTGATTAAAAAAATTATATTGCAGCCTGACCAGGCAGTGGCACAGTGGATAGAGCATTGTAATGGGATGCGGAAGACCCAGGTTCGAGACCCCGAGCTCGCCAGCTTGAGCGCGGGCCCATCTGGCTTGAGCAAAAGCTCACCAGCTTGGACCCAAGGTCGCTGGCTCCAGCAAGGGGTTGCTTGGTCTGCTGAAGGCCCGTGGTCAAGGCACATATGAGAAAGCAATCAATAAACAACTATGGCATCGCAATGGCAACGAAAAACTAATTATTGATGCTTCTCACTTCTCTCCGTTCCTGTCTGTCTGTCCCTATCTATCCCTCTCTCTGACTCTCTCTCTGTTCCTGTAAAAAAAAAAAAAATTATATTGCAAACCAACAGGCCTTTCCACCCCATAGATTTATGAAAATTGTAGCAGCTAAAGAGATCCTTATGATTATCCCTAGAGTTTTTGTTTCAAGATTCATGCCATTGTACATCTTCCTGTCCCCACTGTCTTTTGGGGTTTCTCAAAGTAGTTCATTTTCTTTAATGTGCTGCAGACTATTCTTAGATTGTTTTTTTGTGTTGTTGTTATTATTATCTTGCTATAGATTCCCAAAGAACAAAAGAAAATCTATGTAGATACCTCTATTCCATAAATAGTGAGCTTAGTAGAACTGGGTTCTCAAAAAATTCTAGATATTCTGCTCAGGGATGTTCTACTCTGGCTCTGTTAATGATATCTAGCAAGTCACTTCCCTAGAGTCATTCTTCAAGTCAGTGACAAGAGTCTGACTGAGATACTTGTGTATTGAGGGAATGGGTCGATCTTAACCTTGAGAAAGAGAAAACAAATGGCACTGGATTTATCATGGTTGACAAGGAAAGCATGAAGTAGGTATTAAATCCCTCAGGTAATGAATATACTCAATGGGAAATTTTAATATTCTTTACAGTGTCATTAAGTGTAGTCAATCTTTGTTTTTAAAAAAGATGGCTGATTTGGAAAATTCACAATATTGTATTATAGAAAGAACTATGCTGAATATACTCCAATGTTTAAGTATTTAAATAGCTGCCTTGAAAAACAGTCTACTATTTGAATAAATTTTAAGTTGTTTGAAGTTTCTATGTTAACCTAAACAACCTTCATTTGATGCCCTATTTCTACACATATGGAGCAAAATAGAGCATTTCCTGAGAACCATTCTAATATCTGAATACAACTATATTTCTTAGAAATCTTCTTTCTTGCAGACTAACTCCTTTCACTCTGCTCTCCATACCACACCCTAAAGGATTTCTTATTATTCATTTCATAGCTCTTAGCATTCTCTCCTTCCCTCCTAGACCAGTGTTACTCAATTTTGGTTGTTCGTGAGCATTACTCAGGGGTCTTTTTAAAATTCTGGAAATTTATCTGAAGAAAGCCAAAAACTAATTCAAAAGAATATATTATCTTCATTGCAATATTATTTATAATAGTTGATATTTGGAGGCAGCCCTAGTTCCCATCAGTAGATGAGTGAATAAAAATGCTATGGTACATTTTCATAGTGGAATGCTACTTAGCTATAAAAAAAGAAGGAAATCTTATCTTTGTAACACCATGGATGTACTTAGAGAGCATTAGGCTAACAAAATAGGGACAAACTCATAAATAGAGAGAAGGCTGACAGCTGTCAGGAGAAGGGGCAGGTTAGAGGCTGGGTAGGGATATGGAAAGACTGAAAAAAAATAAAAATAGAAAAAAATCTCATGGACTTGAAAGACAATGTGGAGATTGCCGGTGGGAGTGGGTGGTAAGGGGCAGATGAAGGAGGGGATAAATGGTGATAGAAGGAGATTTGACTTAGGAGGGTAAATACACAATACAGTGTACAGAGGATATGTTGTAGACTTGTACACCTGAAACCTATATAATTTTGTTAACCAGTGTCACTGCTTTAAATTCAACAAAAAGGAAAAAGATTTAAAAAATAATAATAAATTGCTATAACAATATATTCTATGTCTTGCTACTCCAGAAATCTTAAACTGAATTGAGAAGTGAAAATTATGTTTCTTTCAGTAAAAATTAAGTGGGAGAAAAATGTCTAATACATATAAGGGAGTCATAAAAAGCTCACTTCTTAAATTTTAGCCTTCATCGAGATTCTTTGTTCATCCCCTTTTCCCTCTGTATCCAATTTGCCTGAGGCTCTCATTTGCTTCCATAAATTCATGTGCCTTCTACCAACACACTTCTAAGATCTAAACTCTCATGTCCATCCAACTATATATCACATTCAAAGACAATTTACAAAATATGATAAAAATTGTCACTCTCATATAAGTATAAAAATAAATTCATACTAAAGATTTTATTTTTCTCACAGGTGAATCAGAATTGGCAGACCATATATAATATCAGTTCATGCATGGTAAAAAAAAATATAGAGCATAAAGATATATTAAAATAAATGTTCAAATAAAAGGAAAATGGTATAAAATGAGGGAAAACATGGGGGTGGAGGTCAAGGGGAGTTTGGGAATGGAAAATAATTTATACATCTACCAGAAGGACAAAATCGCATTTCAGTCACCTACAATTAAGAGTTCCAAAATAGCTCAAGACAATGTACAGGGCTAAAACCATATAATCTTAAGTGTGCTCTATGTAAACAATGCACAGTATTTCAATGATACACTTTTTAAAAAAATACCCACTTGCTTAAGAAGTTAACGCATCTTTGCCTCTCTTTGCCCCTGAATCTTTTGCCATACACCCCTTAATGGAAGTTATTTCATTTTATGTTTCATTCCCTCTCTAGTACATTCTGTCTTGTTACATAGGGGGTCCTTCAAAAAATGTGAAACATGTGAATACATAGAAAATACTCTCTGAAATCACTAACCAACACTTAAAGTAATTTATTGCCATATTCCACCTTCTTTCCTTTAGACTGTTCTTGTTCAAGTAAAATATATAAAATGAACATACATTTAGACCCCTTCAAAATCAATTGCAACTGCTTGTTAACAAGTGGCTTTTATTTACGATTAAAAGAAAAGCCGATGGTTTCATATGAAACAAGAATAAAAAAGAAGGGTTTGAGTGGGGGATTAAGGTTCAAATTCTGCACAGAGGAGTTTTGCGAGTATCTTACAGATGCTCAATGAATCCTTGTTATTTTTATTGATTAAATTTTAAAACTTACAAGGCCATGTTAATCCCATACATACAGTTACAGCAGCATTACAAAGATTAAGAAATCAAAATGTTTATCAACTTGCTCATTTGCAGGGAACCCTATAGCCAATTTGTCATTTAAAAGAGATAGAGACTTATAAGTGGTTAAGAGATTGACAGTGGGAGGGACACTTTCTCTTGCTCTCTGCCATAGAATTCTGTTTTCCACTATTGTCTTAATATGAATATTTCAAGCAATGTAATTATTTGCACTTTAGACTGTGAATATTTACAGCTATCTGTATTACTTTTGTAGTAAACTGCAATAATCTTTTATTAAAATTACAGAAACAATAACCACTATTTTAAATAACACTAATAAATGAATTTTCCGCCTGACCAGGCAGTGGCGCAGTAGATAGAGTGTTGGACTGGGATGCAAGAGACCCTGGTTCAAGCCCCGAGGTCGCCAGCTTGAGCGCGGGCCCATCTGGCTTGAGCAAAAGCTCATCAGCTTGGACCCAAGGTCGCTGGCTCCAGCAAGGGGTGGCTTGGTCTGCTGAAGGCCTGCGGTCAAGGCACATGTGAGAAAGCAATCAATGAACAACTAAGGTGTTGCAACGGCAGTGAAAAACTAATGATTGATGCTTCTCACCTCTCTTCATTCCTGTCTGTCTGTCCCTATCTATCCATCTCTCTGACTCTCTCTCTCTGTCAAAATGAATGTTCCATAGTTAGGTTGTTCCAAAAAGACATAATTGCACACATTTTTTTCTTATATATAAATATAATACCAACTGCAATCTGAAAACTAACTTTATAAACACAGAGAATATTTTTAGTTCTAGCAGTTATAGATGCTAACAATATATGTCTCTATGATGAGAAAGTAATCTTGTAATCATAGAAATAATTTGCCATAAACTGTATCAGCATTTTAACATGTTAATGGAACAAAAGGACCTAGAGACTCATGAATAGACCAGAAAAAAAGCCAGTTTATTTTTCTTATATAATCTATCTCAATAAAATCCCTTAATTATTTATATCTATTTGAAATAGTAGTCACTTCTTTTCCTGTGACAATTACTTTAATTTAGTAACATCATTTAAGCAAAATCTTTTGTTTAATTTTTAGAAAATAGTTCATTCCTGCTGGCATAATAGCATAAATTTTAGTTTTTCATTTAAATAAAGTGAAGCATTCTACATTTGTTGATATAATAAAGGACATTTTCAAATTTAATGGCCTTCTTAAATTATAGAGGTAAATATGTTTGAAATATAACATTGCATTTTTACTCAGAAGTTTAACTTTTAGACTGGCAAATAAATTATAGGAGACAAATATTTGTCAGACACATTTACAACTTAGAAGAGGCTTTAATTTTTACACTAAATGTGTGTAGTGCCCCCTCGTGGAAATATGCCAAAATAAAAAACTTTATCAATTAATGCTGTATAATTTTTTAGTCTAAATTTAGACTATAAGGCTTGTGTTAGTATGTTACAAACAGTAAGCTCTATTTCAATTATTAAAATTAATAAATTAGTATTGCTGTACAAAGTAGTGCCTTATCCTGTTTGTGCAGAAGCAACCAGATCTTAAAAACCCACCAGTATAAATTTATTTACATTGTTTAATACACTTTAAAATTGAATTTGTAAAGTACTGCCATTCAGTTGTATAACTATCATATCCCACTTCCTTGAACTTTCTGTATTTCAGCACTGTGAAGGCAGAGATTTCCAATGCCAACCCCTTTTTTTCATACTGTATCGGCACTGAGTTTAGCATATGGCAAAAGCTCAGTAGAAATTTATTGTGCTTCAATGCACAGACTTTTTTACAAGATACTTGAAAGTAGGACTGATGGTACTTTGAGTGCAAAATCTGCCTTGTAAACTGAAATCTTTATTTAAATACTAAATAAATTTTTTTGGTGATTAACTTACTAATATTGGGATATTTGCTATTATGCCTTGTTGGACATAAACTAATATTAGTGAATATTCTGTAGACTTTAGCAACACCCCAAAATATTCAATATTCATATGGAGTATATAGAAACTTGCACCATAAGACCTTGTCAAAGTCTGAATAAATGGTATGAAACTCAATTTAAAGGATTAAACGTAAAGAGTTTGACCTTCTGGTTCAAGGAAGTTAAATTATTCTGAAGCTGTATCACTAAGTTATTCCTATAGCAAAATATTTCATTACTTCAAAGGATTATTTATACTTGTCAATGTCTATGGAAGGCATGCGTGACTAAACACCAGAAATTAAAAATATGTACTAAAATTTTGAAATATCATCACACTGAATGAATGAGAACTGATGATTGTTAATGTTAAATTACAATTATTTTTTTAAAGTAATCTTTTTTATATATCTTTTTATTTATTCATTTTAGAGAGGATACACAGAGTGAGAGAGAGAGATAGAGAAAGAGAGAAAGGGGGGGAGGAGCTGGAAGCATCAACTCCCATATGTGCCTTGACCAGACCAGTGCAGGGTTTTGAACTGGCGACCTCAGTGTTCCCAGGTCGACGCTTTATCCACTGCGCCACCACAGGTCAGGCACAATTATTCTTTTTTTAATTTTTGCTTTTAAATTGTGAAATAACTGAAAACCTTCAGATGTTAAGTTTTTTTATTATTTATTTATTTTTGTGACAGAGACAGAGAGAAGGACAAATAGGGATACACAGACAGGAAGGGAGAGACAAGAAGCATCAATTCTTTGATGCAGCTCCTTAGTCTCCTCCCCATGGCATATTTGCATTAAAGTTTAAAATTTTTATTGGAATGGCCAGAGCCTTAAACATGTTTCACACATTACAAAAAGAAATACTCTGAGGTCTTGAACTTTGACTATAAAATATGTAAGAGAGAAACAAATAAATTTTCAGAAGATGAGAAGTAGCTAATTGTGAGAAATCATTATGTGAGAGTATCAGTCACAGATTTTGTTCAAGAAGGTAGTGTTCAATAGGAAAATTTTTGCTGAGCAAAGGTTTAAATATGTATATGAGAAAATGTTTGAACAGTGTCACTTTAACTTCTTTATTTTATTCAATTCTGATTAAACCCATAAACACTTGAAAGTCAATAATAAATTTAGCTGGTATATTTTTAAGTGTTTATTTCATATTCTGTTTAAACAACCATAAATAGAATACAGTGATTTGAGGGCTAAATTCTTTGGAATGAATTAAGAAGCAGGGAAATATAAATATCATTATATCAAAGTGAATATGTAAAAACAGTAAAAATTCAACGTGCTCACAACCTTCAAATGTTTAAGGCTTATCTTAGAATGCACTACTTTACATACTTAGAAATAACTTTTTAATAATATTATAAAACAATTATGTGATAAAAACAATAATAAAGAATAATGTCATACACAAGAGATACATCTCTCTTCTCTCACACACACACAACAAACACACACACACACAGATACACACACACACACATCTTGTATTGAAACCTTTCCAGTAAGTATAAAATAATTCAATAAAAGGTTATTCTAATGTAAAAAAAAATCTATCCCCAAACTTCACTTCTAAAATAGTTCCCTTTGAAAGGAATCAAACATATTGTAATATTAAAATCATAACATATCTTTGTTTTCATGAATTCAAATAATGTCAGAATATATTAAAGACTATTAAGGAAAATAAAGTTCATGTATACTTTTACTTTTTAAATGGCCTGGAAAATTTTTTGACTGTGTGAGTCTCTTTTTATAAGAAGAATCCATTTAAAATAAATAAAACTTTAGCAAACTCAATTTCTGTTACAAAAAAAAAGCCAGGTCTTGAAGTACTCTAAATATTTACATTTCTGCACTCCAAGCAAAAGAAGTCATGCACAATTGGAGTTCTTGGTAAAACCATATGCCCTAAAAATGTTCTTGTTAGTTGTGGCTTAAAGCAAAGAAATTCAATTATAACAATGCCTTTTAAAAATAGCATTTACTCTGGGCTCAATGATAATGTTTTCTCATCATTTGAAACAGGCCAGTTTGCATCTATAACATTTTTATTAAGCATGTAAGTCAATCAAAATGTCAACTTTTTCAGTATGCCAGGTCCTGATTTTCATCCACAAATTTACCACCAAGCATAAGACATCAGTCATTTCAAGGACAGATAAAAGCCCGTGGTTATTTCAATATGATTGTTTCTGGTTCCTTTGAGAGGTCAACCACTATCTTGAATCTTGAGTTTCTCAAATTCTTGAATGTCTTCATAGTTTATTAATAGGTACATAGAAACTAAACATTATAGAGTATCATCTTTCAAGTTATTAATCTTTATATGTGATATCATCCTCTATGTATTCTACGGCAATTGATTCTAATTATTTTGTAGAGATTAATTCATGTTTGAATGTATAATTTTAGTTTATTAATTTTTATAGCTATGTCATATCTCATTGTATTAGTGTTCTGCAATTTATTTATTAATCCTCTTATTGATGACAGTTAAGTTGTATATCAATTATTCAAGGCAAAGTTTATGTTGCTAGAGGAAACAATCCCAAAATATTAGAAGAATATTTATTTCTTGCTCAGACAGTACTATAGTTTAAAAAGATCTTAGGTCAACAGACTATTAAGGGATCCAGCTGATAAAGGTATGCCATATAGAAAATGCTGATCATCATGAAATAGGAAGAGAACAGAATCTTTGCACAGCTCACTTCCATTCCAAGTTTGCTGGCCAGAACCAGTCATATAGTTAGGAAAAAAGAAAGAACCAGATTTGGTGAGCTGTATGGATGCTGACCACCATATAATTCTAGTAGTTACTATTGCAAACCCTGCTGATGTCTTCTTGTATTTATGTAAGAGACATGTGAATGAAATTGCTGAGCCTAGGGAATACCACCTATTCAGCTTTCTTAAGTAATAGTTAATTTACATTTCAAAGAGTTCTACTGCACTCCCACCACAAGAGAACTAGAGTCCTGTTTCTCATAGTGTTTGCTAGGAACTTTAAGTTCTTTCTTTTTCTTCAATCTGGTTGGTAGGCTTATCATTTTATTGTGTTCTTAATTCACATCTGCCTGATTGCTAGCAAAGTTGAATTTTTTTATGTGCTTTGTGCCAACTGAGTTTATTTCCTATAAATTTTCTTTTTATATCCTTTGTCCATTTTTCTACTGAGTTGTCTTTTTTATTAGTCTATAGAATTTCTTTATATTTAATAATTTTATCTATGACAAATAGAGTCTCCAAATCTGTGTATTATATTTTTAACTTTTGTCAAGCCTTTAGATGTAAAAGAATTCTTTTCTTTAATCTTAATGCAATCAAATTATCAATCATTTCCTTTACAAGGGATACTTTTAAAAAAACAATCTGTAGTATGGAATATGACTCAGCTATAAAAATGATGAAATACTGCCATTTGCAAGAACATGGGTAGACCTTGAGAATATTGTGCTGAAAGAAATGTCAGTTAGAAAAAGATAAGAACCATATAATTACACTCATATGTGAGATATGAAACTGAAACTCACCAACACAGACAAAAGCATGGTAGTACCAGAGTGAAGGGTGTGGGGCTAGTAAAGGATAAAGTGGACCAAATATATGGTGACAAAAGATGATTTAACTTTGTGTGATGGGCACACAATGCAATATATAGATCATGAACCATAGAACTGTACACTAAAAACCTATATGATCCTATTAACCAATGTCACCCCAATAAATTTAGTAACAAAAAAATACTTATCATGAAGATACTCATTTCCTAAAATTTGTAACATTTTTGCTTTGCAAATTTAGTTTATTCTCATGTAATTTTTGTTTTATTCCTGAAGGAATAAATCAATTTTTTAAATATAGATAACCAATTATTCCATGATCATGTAATGAATAGTACATTCTTTTCTGCTGATCTAAATGTCACTCTTGACATATAATAGATTCTAAACATAGAGGTACTTTTCTTGATTCTATATTTATTTGATTAATATGTCTAGCCATACAACTAATATACAACTGCCTATCTTTATAGTAAATTTTGAGATCTAGTAGGACAGATATCCTCACTTTGTTCTTTTAATTTTAAAATTTTTGGCAGTTTTTGATCTTTTATTCTTCTATAAATTGTCAAAATCACCTTACAAATGTCTACAGAAACTCTGTCAGGATGTTCAATAGAGTTGCATTAAATATGTTAAGTTATTTTGGCAGAAACTGATCACTTTATGACACTAAGTCAAAATGACCTTAGTTCATTTCTTCATTTATTTCAAATTTTGTAAATATCTATTAGCTAATAGCATAATTATCTTCATTAAAGTAATACACATATTTTGTTAGGTTTATTCATAAATAGCTTTTATTTATTTGTTTTTGTTATAATAAATGGTATATTTTGTAATTATATTTTTAATAATTTTGTTTGTATAAGAATGCAATTAGTTATTATATATTGGTATATAAAATTAATTTCAAAGACACATTTGCATTTTATCTTATGTTTTCTATTCATTATAACATCTGTAAGTAATGATAGTTTTACCTCTTCTTAAATATTTTATTAGTTTTTCTTATGATATTATACATAGGACATTCTGGAATAATATTAAATATAATCAAATATAGCAAACATCTGTATTTATTTTCATATTTAAACAGAATGCTTCTAATATTTTAGCATTAATAACAATTTATGTAATATATGTTTAGTAGCTAGCTTTCAACTAAGTTAATACCTTTCAATATGTTGAGTGTATTCTTTACTTTTATTTTTAATTAGCAATTTTTATCATGAATCTTCATTGACTTTCTCAAATTTTTGTATCTATTTATGTGACTAGATAGCTTTTCTTTTTACTCTTTCCTTTTTGTTTTAATTAATTTTTTATTTCAGGAATTATTATTACTTTAATTACACCACTAGAATTACTCTGTTAGAACTTTTGCATCTATATGTGTAAGTGAAAATAGTCTACAGTTTTTTATTCTTATCATGTCCTTGTCTGATTTAGGTTCAATGGTTTTTCCAGCTACAGAGCAATACATGAGGAATTTTACCTCATTTTCTGTTCTCTGAAAGAGTTTCTATAAAATTGAAATTATCGGTGTCTGAAATGTTAGAAAAATGTACCTCTAAAATTTGGCTCAGTATTATCCAGTAGTTTATGTAACCTTCACTATTTTGTCTGCTAAAGCAAACATTATTATTATTATTATAGATTATATCAATATGACCAATTTGAACATAGTACAGCTCTAAAAATAGCCTTACTGGCTGATTTTTTAATCTTAATATATCCTGACATGATAACTAACATTTTGTAAATATGGTGAAATGTTAGATTCTTAACATTGAAGAATTTTCTAAATAAATAAAAAACAATAAAGACCTATAATGAACAAGAAATTAAAAAATAAATACAAATAAAAAACATCTATGACAAAAAATTTTCTAAATAAAGATTTCCCTCCTTCTTAAAAAAGGTTAAATAATGATATTAGTGCTCATTAATGTACAGTTAAATGGCCACTGTTTTACACAACTGGTGGCATTATAAATTGAAACTATCCTATTTATTGCAGTTATTGATAAGTTTTTTAATATATCTATAAGCTTATTGGAAAGATAATTATCACTGTTATGAATATAGAATATTATTATCAGTATATTATCTTTTTTATCCCTATAATACCTAATTTAGTGTTTTGGAATGGAGTAGGATTTCAGATTTGTTATTCCTTAATAAATGAATAATTATATCAGAATCTCTAACATATGCTAGCATTTCACATATTGAAAAGTTATATTTATATATCTATGCTTCTAATTAAGTCATTAATATTCAACATCTTAAATAATTTTATTTAGAATAGAATGTAAACCAAAAAAATGACATGATATTCTCCATGAATACTAAGTTATAACTGAATTCAAGTGTAGATTTTATGGACAATTAGTCATTTGCCCAAAAGTTTATGACAACCTTTAAGTTCTTCCCTTTTCCAATATAGTTAAAGTCAAAATGACCTGCAGTCCATCAAATTTCTTCCTAGAGGGTTAACATCATGAATATATTCCCCAGCTTGCTAAAAGTAAGAATTTGACCCTGTTTAAGGAAGCATGATGGCTACTCTAAATATCTTATTATTAAGGATAGAACTTTATGGTCGATTAGCTTAGCTCAATGCAAAATATAGATTTATTTGGAGAAGCTTAAATAAGAAAATTCGCAAAAGAGCTTACCATCAAAAAATTTTTTACTTGATCTGATGAGACAAATCAAGCGCATGATAGTGATTTAATGGTGCAATCAAGCACTGTGTCAAACCTGAATAATGTGTCCCTTCAGAGCCTGGCAGGCAACTTGATCACCAAAGTCTCAGACAAATCTTTCCCAAAGACCCTCTGACTAACAAGACCCACAGATATGCTTTCAGTCAATTGTCTTTTGTTTTGTCCTTGAAGCTAAATGATTTTTTTGTTGCTGTTCAGCCTTTCTGCTTTGAATTGAATAGCACACAATGACCTCAAGATGTTATTTATGATAGAGAGCTACACCTACCTTTCAAAATGTCAAATGTGTAGTCAGGTGGCAAAGAAGTGATTTCTCTGTGGAACTTAAGAAAGTAACAAATGCAATTTTCACAAAACACCTGCTTTAATAACTATCATTGTGTTCTGAACACAATGAATTTTAAATTCATACTCTGTCGGTACTCAATTACCTTTTCTCTGTAGCTCTCACCTCCGTGGGTGTAGACTTGCTCCTGGGAAGGCAGCCTGCACATCACTGGTACACACATCAGCTGACTCTCATTGTAATTCACAGGTGAATCAAATGATAGTCTCAAAAATCATGAAGTTTTACAAAGTTCAAGAACATTAGTGCAATTTAACATGCACTTTCTGCTCTGCCTCAAACGGACTTTCAAACTTGCAAGAACGACAGAGAGAAAATGTAGAATGTGATGCCTGAAAAGTTACAGGAAATGATGTGTGGTTCATCTAAAAGTCTTACTATGCTCAAGTCCACCCCAAAACTACTGATTTAGAATATTCTTTTAATAAGAACCTCTAATGAATCATCTGAGCATTAAAACTGGAGAAATAATAACAGAAAATATTACTTTCAAGATATGAATACAGGTCAGTTGTTGCTAAACTAGCCACTCGACTAGCATTGATCCCTTAACATTTGAGTGTCAGGTACTATATCAATTCAATAATTAACACATATCTTTGCTGATACCTGAATGGAGTCCTTATAAAGATCAAATCATGACTCATAGCAAGGTATATGACTACTTTTGATAAGATAATTAATCATTGGTATCATTATTAATTTTTCTAATAGAGGAACACTCTTTTCACCAGTTCAGAAATATTGGCTTTTTCCATTGTCTGATATGTTAGATATGTTTTCTCTATATGATAGGCAGTAATTATTTTTTTCTATTGCTCACTCATATTTGTTTCATATTTGTGTCAGGCACAAGGATTTTACCTCACTTTTCCCAAACCCTTGTGTTCATCTGAGTCATGTGACCAGTCTGGCCAGTGGTCCCAGGCCAAAGTTTGACTATTACGTAAGAACATTTATTAGCCAGAGTAAGACTTTGCAGCTGTTTTGTTTTGCTTTGTTTTTTCTCCTTAGCTTGGCCCTTCTACATGGTGGTGTTTATATCAGTCTGACTCCATGAGTGTGGAAGGTGGAGGTGGCATCCTCTGTTTGCATGTGGTGGATATGTATCATGAATGAGAAACAAACATTTCTTCTCTAAGGCCCTGAATTTTATAGTGGGTTGTTAATGCACCATAACCAAGTCTATCTTGACTGATAGACACATTTACTTTGCAGTACTCACCTTCAGGGCTACAGGTTGCTTTTAGATAACTCAAAGGAACTATATGTCCTTTAGGTAGACCCTCATAAAATACAGATCTTAAAAAACAACAACTAAAACATGTTGAGAAGAATCTGCCTGATTTATTTGAATAGCCATTTAGTTTCTTTAGCCTTACCCCTTCATTCTTCCCAAAACAACCTCCTTTAAAGACTCTGGTATTTGAGATTTCTCTAGGCCCTATTTCTGACTCTGCAGTCTAGCTCAGTATTACAAACATGTCTCATGTTCTTTCTTATTTCAAGAACAACCTAGATAATTGATGACAGCAAGCTTTTTTGAAGAGGCAAAACATGCCGTTACAATTATTTTTAACTCAGAAATTTTTAAAGTCTCTAATAATACATCAGAGTAGACCAAAAAGATGAAATAAATTTTCTCTCATGATGCAATTTTTTTAACTTAATGTCCTAAATAAACACTCCCTAAAATCTGCTCTCACTCTTTAATTCTAATTTGCATCTCCTAAAACTTCTAAAAAATAACCTTTGTCACACCAGAACATTTTTTTCTCACTCCTTTACAACAAGTACAATACAATAATGTGAGATAGAATTGAGAACTTTTCTTTCCCTAGAGTTGACAAAGTAGATTACAATGGAGATATAACAAATATAAAACTAATTTGCAAAACTGCCCAGTTCTTGTCATGAGACACTTGTATTCTCACATGTAAAGAGATTAGCTGGTTATCTATCTTTACCAATGAAAAATGTAAGGGAGGTTGAGAATGGACAAGCCAGCAAAGTTTTTCATAGATCACTGAACTCATCTTAGATCCCAAAATAGAAAATCAGCATGACTCTGAAGATGTGAGCTTGTAATTTTTCACTTGAAACATTAAAAAACTGAAAAAAACCCAGCAGTTATATTAACAATAATGACAGTAATAACTATCACACACTGAGCTCATACTATGTGACAAATAATAATATGAAGAAGGGCTTTTGTTGCATGTAATTTTTTCACATCCATTTAAGACAGGTTATATTATTATTTCTTGTTTACAGGTGGAGAAACTGAAGCTCGAAGAGTTTAATATACTTTACCCAAGATCACATAATTAATAAATTTTGAAAATTAGACTTTGTATCTCCAGAGCTTATATGCATAAACCCTTTCTCCAGACTTCTCTAAGCAGTGAGACACTACTGGTCACCCTCCGTGAAGTAATGAAGGAAACACTAATAACTAAGGAAGAGTTGTACCCTTGCTTCAGTTCAAACTCTAGTTTCAAGTATTTATTTACTTTGGCTAGGACAAATAATTAGCTTTTATAGCCAAGGCTCAGTGATTGTTGTATGACCCACCATCTTTTATAAAACAGATACTCTACTGAAGAGCAACTTTTAACTAAATTTCTGTACATGAAATCACTTTACATGTTTAAAAAGGTTTATCACTGACTGAATTTTTGCACACATATATTTTTTTAATTAAAAAATTACCTTTCCATGGAAGCAACAATTTGCCATTCATTTGTGTTGCTCTTTGATATTTTTGTATATTGATATTTCTCAAAAGCCAATCTTTAAGAGAACAAAATTTCTCATTTTTCTCAACTGATTATATATTTTTTAAAACTGTAAAAACTATTTCTAAGTAATTTTATCAATTATTCAATACTAGGTTCTAATTAAGAAGTTTTCCAAGGTTCAATTTTCAAAAGACAGATATGAAGTTGAGAACCCTGAAGATACTGAAGAAATTTTGAAAGTGACACAAGGATTAAAACTAACAAATTCTGAGCAGTTGTTTACTGAAGATATTTACTAAAGACATTATATTTTATTTATGTGAGCAGGAACAATATCTATTCATTATAATTGTTTTTAGTATATTTTTGTGTGTGACGTGACAAGGTAAGTGCAGAAAGTGGCTAGTATAGTGAGTGGCTAGTATATATCAAAAAATTCTATCTACAATTTACATTTGCCTGTTATATGACTAAGTTCTTCTTTTAACTTCTCTAAGATATCATTTACTCATCTATAAAAATACCTTGGCAACTGTAGGAGATTGTTGCAAGGATACATATGAAAAGCTTTACACATTGCAAATTGTTTGTTTTTTTTTAAAAAAGGCTTTTTATTATTGTCAGTGCTGGTTTTTCTTTGGAATGTCTGTTGTTTAATCTACAGAGACAAAAAATATGTATTGACCATAGTAGTTGTTTTATAAATAAAAAGTAACTTATTAGTACCAGTTTATTACTTGCCTATTTTGCCTTTATGAGCACAATACTTACTGCACATTCTTTGCCTGTCTTCTGTACTTTATTACAGTCAGAAGATGTGCTAAAAACGCCCAAAGAAACAAAGAAACAGGGATTCTGTGTGTATGTATGAGTGTATGTGTGTAAAGTGATTAGGATAAGAGGAAGTGATAAGATTGCTAATTTTTTTTTTTATGTGAGAGGAGGGAGATAGAGAGACTCCCACATGCACCCTGACCAGGATCCACATGGCAACTTCTATCTGAAGTTAATGTTTGAATCAACGGAACTATCCTCAGCACTTGAGGCCATGCTCTAACCAACTGAGCTGCTGGCTGTGGAGGGGGAGAAGAAGAAAAGGTAGAAAGGGGAGAGAAACAGATGGTTGCTTCTCATGTGTGTCCTGACCTGGGATTGAACTCAGGATATCCACACGCTGGGCTGATGCTCTATGTACTGAGCCAGCTAGCCAGGACCAAAATGGCTAACATTTTTGAGATATAAGAATTTTCAATATTATCTAGTGAGCCTTTATCTAAACAAAGTTCATCATTATAATCAAATGTATAAAGACATAATTATTAATTACATTGCTTTGTGATAACTGGTTGGTGACTGTTGTGAAGTAGCTTGATACAAGGAACATTACAAACTTTTGAATATTAATTTGACCCCTAATATTTTAGTAAGTGACAATTTTAAAGACTAATATTTTGATAAGAAATGACTAGATGCTTTATCATTAGGGTAGCAATATTTTGAAGCCTCACAATTAGATTCATTTGATTCTTCAGCATCCAAATCATGGGATAGGGATTCAAAACAGAGAAGTATTATCAGTAATTTCATTCTATGGAAGCAACTTCAATAGTTTTGTTTTCTCTTTCTTCATAGTAAACAAACATCAAACCTCAGGGCTATTTTAGAAAGTATTTAAAATGCATTTACATTAATATGGATTTCACTAATGAGAGTATATGAAAATGACTAGATAAGAGAAGACATTTATTCAGGTAATTAATAGTTATAATTAACAATATGTGATTGGGGGCTGCTAATTTTGAAAACTAACAGTTTTCTAGAAAAAAAAATGTATTCTACTTTATTAAAATGAACTCAGTAATATTCCCCAACCAAAATAAATTCTAGTAGTTCATTTCTGTAATAACATTTAAAATTTTAATTATAAAATTAATTTTCTATGATAGTAGTCTGAAATTAGATATTATAATATTTATGTTGACATTTTTGCTGGATCACTCATCTAAATAATTAAACTTTCTACCATTTTATAAATCCAAATAGATATTCTAACAGCAGAGTCCCAGAAGGGTGATTTGTAAAGGTTCTATTCTCAGAATACCTTCTTGTTTTAAAATAATTTACATTATATTTTAGTATTTGAAAGTTATTTAAAATGTTCATTGAATTATAACACAGTTACAGAAGAGTAAACATACCATAGGTGAACAGTTCAATCGGTCACCACAAAGTATATAGAATCACCAATATAGCAAACTCACAGGTCATAAAGTAAGACATTAGAAGCCATAGCACCTTATTGTTTGCTCTCAATTTAAATTTAGCTTACCTCCCAACTTCTAATATCTGAGAATGGCTTTACACTTTTTAAACTTATAAATATTAATGCACTAAGTATTCTTTTTTTAAAAAAAGTTTTATTGATCCATTTTAGGGTGAGAGAGTGAGAGAGAAACAACGATGGTTGCTCCAGTTATTTATGTATCCATTGGTTGATTCTTTTATGTGCCTTGACCAAGGATCAAACCCACAACCTCAGCATATTAGGATGAGCTACCTGGTCTGGGCACAGTATTTTTTTTTTAGTTAATCTTCTTTCATACATTACTTTTTAAAGTTTTTTTTAAGACTTTATTCAATTTTTAAAGAGGAGAGAGAGAAAAAAATAGAGGAAAAGAGGGAGAGAGAGAGAGAGAGAGAGAGAGAGAGAGAGAGAAAGGAGGGAGGAGCAGGAAGCATCAACCTTCATATGTGCCTTGACCAAGCAAGCCCTGGGTTTCGAACCACCAGTGACCTCAGTGTTCCAGGTCAACGCTTGATCCCACCGTGCCATCACAGGTTAGACCATACATTAGTTTTGTGAGATTATTCTATGGGTTATATGGAGCAGTTCATTCTTTCTTACTGCTTTGTATTATATGTCATCATAAAAATAGTTTCTACTTTATCCATTTATCTATTTACCCATTTATTTATCTTTTGATGTATATTGAAATGTCTATAAACAATGCTTATATTAGAATTTTATTTCATGTCTTTTAGTTGTGTCTACCTAAGAGCTGAATTGAACAAATATATTCAATTATACAAAATGCTGCCAAAGAGCTTCCAAAATGGATTGTGAACATAATTTACATCCTCTATGGCATCTTCCCTTCCCTTCCTTTCCCTTCCCTTCTCCTCTCTTCTTTTCCCTTCTCTTCTTTTCTCTCTCTCTACATATATGTGTATATGTATATGTGTATATATCTATATATATAAACAGAATTTTAGCCTTACCTGTGGTGGCACAATGGATAAAGCATCAACATGAATGCTGATGTCACTGGTTTGAAGCTCCAGGCCTGCCGGGTCAATACAAGAAGTAACTGCTTCTGGCAACTCCCCTGTCCTTTCTCTCTCTGTCTCTCCCTTTTCTGTAAAGTCAATAAATAAACTCTTTTTTAAAAAGGTAAAGAAATATAATTTTTAAAATATTGTTTCAGTGCTTGATCAATTGAACTCAGCAGCTAAGTGAGGGCCATCTGGTCTCACATATGGAGAAAAAATACGACCATAGATAAGGACTTCATTTTTTCTTTGTTACTGATTAATACTGATTCTTTAAAGTTAAATGAAAATTTATATTATACTTATGAAACATAAAATAGAATGTTCAATGTTAGTGGATGTGAGAACAATCTGCTTTTTTATATGACTCAAGGAGTTTAGTTGAAAAATCAACTCAGATGTTTAGTAATGACTTCAAGTATGGTGAAAATAGTAGCATACACTTCTAAGCCATAATGTAGTTTTCAAATAAGTATCATCTACATAATTCCCTCATATTTTCACAACTGCTCTGTGATATAGGCAGGGCAGAAATAATTAACCAAGTTTTGTAAATGATGAAATTGAGACGTAGAAGTGATAAACCCACAATTTTAGAGTTGGTTGTGGCAAGGCAAAAAAAAAAAAAAAATCCCTTAATGTAGGTCTTCTACTTTCTTTGTTTTTCTTAGATCTTTTATTTAAAAGACAACTTCTTAAACACTAAGTGCTGAAACTTCGGGCTCACTGCGTATCCTCTTTTTGTACAAAAAAATTGATATTTCACCTGATTTACTTGACTTGAGGATAAATTGTTTCATATAAGTGACTTATTTTTGTCTAAACTGGCTGTACTCTGTAGTTCAGGGGTCTCTCTGCTTGATGTTGAATACAGGTCTATATTCTATTAAAAATGTTGATTGAACATACCTGTTACATCATTATATTAAGTATTTCATTAAATTAAAATGTTTACTAAATTTATTATCCAACTCAAGGAGTGTATGAGACACACAATCTCAATGACTAGCTATATAAGGCAATGATACGTGATGGAATCATAGTGACAAGATATCAAGAGAATTTCATATTGGCTATAACTTGGGTTTTGTACAGAATGGTGAATAAAAGCAAGATTTAGAAATGAAGACTGGGCTATTCTTATAGGCAACGGCAAAATCATTGAAAGTTTTTAAACTTGCAAGTGACTACCAAAACAATGCTTTCTGAAAATTGATGAGCATAATAGATTTGATGGACAGAGTTTGGAACTAGGAGATTTTTAAAGGTGATATTTATAATATACAGTTGAAGGATTATGGTTTGGGGCCAATGGGATTGAAAAATGATACAAAGTGGAAATTATTAAGACTGTTTGCCAAGAGTGTATGTAGTAGGTTTATGGTTGCAACAAACTGGGACAATGGATTCTTGCTTATTTGAAAATTTTGATTCCTGACTAGCTTTTTAAGAGCATCCCATCCTTCTTACATATCAACTACATTAGTGTATATTCCAATTTTCATCTGCTTTTCATATGCATTTTTCATATGCATTCCTTCTCCACCCAGAGGCTAGATTTCTATTCTAATGTATAAAATTACTTTATTAATAATACTACCAAAAATTTCAAAACAACACACAATAAGTGCTGGCGAGGATGTGGAGAAAAGGGAACCCTCCTGCACTGCTGGTGGGAATGCAGACTTGTGCAGCCCTGTGGAGAACAGTATGGCATTTCCTCAAAAAATTAAAAATAGAACTGCCTTTTGACCCAGCTATCCCACTTTTAGGAATATATCCTAAGAATACCAATTCAAAAGAAGATATGCACTCCCTTGATTATTGCAGCACTGTTTACAATAGACAAAATCTAGAAACAGGCAAAGTGTCCATCAGTGGACCAGTGGATAAAAAAAAGCAGTGTTACATATGTACAATGGAATACTATGCAGCTGTGAAAAAGAAGGAAATTTTACCTTTTGTGACAGCATGGATGGACCTGAAGATTATTATGCTAAGTGAAATAAGCCAGGCAGAGAAAGACAAATATCAAATTATCTCATTCATCTGTGGAATCTAATGAACAAAGTGAATTGAGGAACAGAATGAGGCAGAGGCAAAGTCACAGGGAGCAGAGGGACAGTTGTCAGAGGGAAGAGGGATAAGGGGATGGGTCAGAGAAAGTTAAGGGAATTGTGAAATTATATATAAATAACACAGAGATACAGATAACAGGACAGCAAATCTCAGAGAAAAGAAGGGAGGTATTTAGGGGGAGAAGAGCAAAGGGGGTAATAAAAAGGGACATGGGGGTGGGGATGAGGGTGCTATATTCAGTGGGACACTTGAATCCATGTAAACACAATAAATTAAAATTAATACAAATTTTAAAAATGTTTTCTACCGAATGTGTAGTATATGTAGGCACTATTCTAAACATTCAATAATTATCCCTTAGCATAAATAATTTGGTCATAAATTCAAACAAGAGGTGAAGAAGCTACAGTGAAAAAAATTGATCAAATTCATATACCTGTTATTAGCAGAATCAAGCCTCTAATCTGGAGCATGGACAGAAGCATATTGCAGAGCTCATGCTCTCAACTGGTATGCCATTTTGTGATACTCCCGAATATAACACTGTAAAAAAAGAAAAACATTTAATTCATTGCAATACTTTAAATTGGCTCTCTAACCATTCCTTTTGGATTTCTGTCCCACTATATGCTTTCTGCATATGAATTACAGGTTACAACTTTTTCAGCTTCTGTTTTTTCTCCCAAATAGGAAAATATTAAATGTTCATAAAGATGATGATATTTTTCCATAGTTAAGTGAAAAAGGTAGGAAGATATCTGCTATCTGAAAAATATTCCATTAAAAATATATTCCTTTGTTGACAAGGTTTTAGAACATAATATTATAGCTGTCTGTGGATGAAACTAACATACAGCCTAGTATGTTTCCCATGGTATAATCTAAAGTTGCTAAGAAGTCTTCTGTTTCATAAACCTCTCTATTGTTTAGGAAGCTACCTACTTTTCTTTAAGGTGGTCTTCTAAACATATGCAAGTATAATATCAAATAACATTCAAATAAGTAGGCAGTATGAATCCCTTTTATTTATTTACTCACTCATTCAATTATTTGTTCTTTCAACACATATATTAAGTGATAATCATGATAAATATATTGGTAATACAGGAATAAAGACAAGATTGTCACTTTTTCTTTCTAGGGGAAGAAGTTGAATCATCTTTGTGATTGGAAGAGGAATAGAGAGAGAAGGGATTCCAATCTCTTCACTGATTTCTTCCCTCATTTGATAAAGGGGGCTATCAAGGAAGATACCCAATATGAGGGGCTGCAGCAGGAAATAAATTTTACAGCCGAGACTCACCTTGTGCAGACTCATTAAGGAGTGTAGGGCAGAGGGTGAGAAGAAAGTGTGAAAGTACTCCTAAAGGCAGGAAGATGTTGGTAATTGTCCATTGAATTTTCTCTTTGTTCAGAGAAGAATATTTCCTTATTCCAGTTATCAAACTAGAACAGACTAATTCATTATAACACTTCTTATTTTAAAAAACCCACAAAGTAAAAACTTCAGACAATAGAATAATAGGACAAAAGGGATGTCTGTTGCTTACATTAACTCACTGACCCCCCAGAAAAAAGGGAATTTGAATAAGACTGTCAAAATGTCATGATTAAAATGAACTGTTTCTTATGTTTGTAATTTTCAAAATATCTTGTTGCAGTAGATCAAGTTATAAGTATTACTTTCCTCTTCACTTTATAAATAGGAAATGTGAGTTTAATACTATATGTTTGTGAACGGATAATAATGCTTAACTTATCAAACAGCCACTAGTCTATTTACCTCTTGCCTGTTTTAAGAAGCAAGTAGTTTTATCACTGATCTAAAGAATAAACTTCTCATTGTATTGTATTATATATAGCTTATAAAAAAATGAAGAGACAAAAATATTCTTCAGCTAAAACTAGTGAACAAGGCCACTTCAGATTACAAAAAAAAACTGGTTTTCCTGGAAGTGTAGAACAACTGCCCATGTACCTTCCCTAAACTACCATATGGTATTCTTAATCTACTCTCTTGAAAAAATGAAACTTCCCCATAACGTGAAGGATTTTAAAGGGCTTCTTAATCACCATTATCAGCATGAACATTAAAAATAGCCATTGAGCCTTAGCCAGGTAGCTCAGTTAGTTAAAGCATCATTTTGGTATGACAAGTTTGCGGCTTTGATCCCCAGTCAGGGCACATCCAAAGATCAACCAATAAATGCATAAATAAGTGAAACAATAAATTGATATTTCTCTCTTTCTCTTTCTCTCTCTCTCTTTTTCCTCCCCCTTTCTCTGTTTCTAAATTTAATAAACTAAAATATTTAAATTTTTTTTAATAAATAGTCATTGAAATTTATTCATTAATTCAAACGTTTATTGATTTGCTACTATGAACCAAACACTTTTAGGCTCAGAGAATATAGTGGTACTATTTTTTCTTTTTCTTTTTTCTTTTTGAGAGAGAGAGAAAGAAATAAGCAGACTTTGAACACATGAACAAATATATGTTGATTGTTTCTGTAAGGAGTTATGAGGTAATTGGTAGAATGTAAAAAAGAAAGGTAGGATAAAAGGTGAGTGGATTGTTTATTATATTGCTGGACAAGGAAATGAAAAGACATGGGATAATCATGTAGCAAGACCTGTGAATATTTGGTGAGAAAGTGTTTGAAGGAGAAGAAATAGCATGGGCTTCTTCTGTAGCACTGAGGCATCAAGGTTCAAGGAATAGTCAGGAGGATAATGTGCTCAGAACAAGCCTACAGCTATGAGGCACAGGATCAATTTAAGATATTAATTCACAAAATGAGTTGTGTGGGACACATCAGACCCAATAAATAGAAATGAGTAAGTATCAGCACATACAAATGATTTTAAGTTTTAAACTATGTGTAGACTACTTATATGATTTATTTTTAAATGTGTTATTTGCAAATACCCATTCTCTTCCTTAAATCTGTTACTATCCTAACCTGATGTCTTTTCCTACCATAAGTGCATTTTGTTTCTTTTCATTTATTCTATAAGAAATGTTGCAGGCTTCTAGAATCATAACCTATACTATGTTAACATGAATTCTAATCTGTAGTGTAAAGGATTTTAGTAAGAAAAAGAATTGAGAATATTACACCAAATATGTAAAACATAGGGTAGTTGCTAATCTATTCTTCAGCAAATAAGCTATAGTTTCCCATCTAAGATTATGACTCATAAAATAGTCATCATAAATAACATATCTCTGAGTATTTTTTCATATCAGGCTATCATTATTGAAAACTATATTCACATTTAAATTAATTTCACTTCATTCACAGTCATAATTTTATAGTAACAATGCTCTTTATAAAATTAATTAATATTAGCCTTTGTCATTAGCTTGGTCAGTTAGCTTCATTGGTTAAGAGTGTCATCCCAAAATGACAAAATTGCAGGTTCGATCCCTGGTCAGGGCACATGCAGGAAGCAACCAGTGAATGCACGACTAAGTGGAACAACAAATGAATGCTTCCCTTCCGCCTCCTGTCTTTCTCCCTTCCTCTCTCTATCTCTAAAAAGAAATTAAGCCCTGGCCAGATAGCTTGGTTGGTTAGAGCATCCTCCTAGAGCACAGAGGTTGCCAGTTCAAATCCCTGGTCAGGGCACATACAGTACTAGCTTGATATTCTTGTCTTTCTTTCCCTGCTTCTCTCAAAAAAATTTTTTTAATTAATATTAAAGGAGATCTCCTGTACACTGTTTAAATAAGTTTATTTAATAATATATTGAAACTTTTTATACATAATGAACAATCTATTCATCATCAGCAAACCACACTTTGATATAAAACTCTTTGACAGTCCTGGATGTGGACTCTACCTCAAAACATTAGGTTTGGGCATCCCCTGTGTACTTACACTCCTGGAACACTCATCAAAATACAGTGTCTACCAATTTTTTTAAAAATATATAAATACTGTAAAAGGGATAAACATAAAAACAATAGAACAGTCACCTTTGCTCTTTTCTCTTAGATCTAGTTGGCAAGAACACTAATGTTTACACATCTGGCCTTTAGGTAAACACAGTACATTTATTTAAAACATTTTGGTCCTAGTAATGTTTAAAGCTATGCGAATGTTTTATTTTTACATCTGAGGAAATTTTACATGTCAGTTTTATGCAAACCAACCAAAAGTTAGCACAATGTACCAAGCAACTAAGAGTTTCATGTTTTTAGTTACTCGGAGTTTGAGGAAGAACTGTGACTTTATATTATTTTAGGTCATTGTCCCAATAATAAGTTTATTTTTATTAATCTATGCAGCAAGCTCAGCACTGAAGTTTGGTTTTGGAATAAAGAGCTCTGTATTTTTAAAACTTTATTTTAATCATCTCTAATTTTTAGAAAATTTTTGTATGGTAGCATTTCATATGTATACACTAAGCAGCTGTTTTTTCTTTTTCTTGCAAGCAATGCTTAAATAAAGATGATTCTAATTACTATTTTTGGTCTTGTAGTTGCCTTTATAAGATGGCTTTAAATTTTAGAGAGATGCTTTAAAATTTTAATGACTGTAACTGTTAAAGATCCATTGATGATTATTTTTCCTCTGTGAATGTGCTAAAATACTTACCAGAAACTAAAAATCTTTTAATGACTGAGCATTTCTTGTAAAAATTTAGAGTACTTTTTGTGTTTAAATGGAATTTATTTTCTAAGATTTGTTGTGTAGATTCTGGATATTATTTTTCAAGGTAGAATATTATGTCGCATTTGTTTGCCTCTCCTCTTTCACCAATAATTTACTCTGTGATGTATAATCCATGTCAGACACACACACAATAGTAGATGATGAGAATAAAAGGCACTTAAGAAACTAATCCTTACAGTATTACATTTTCCTCTGTGTGTCAAACTCCAAGAATACAAAAAAATTTCTTTCCAGCTCTTTACAATTTTCACATATTCTCCTCTTCACTAAGTGCTTCATTAGCTTTATATTAAGTGGGCTTTGTTTACCTAGAAAGTTGTGTCCCTTGTTGAATAAGTCTATTTTTCAAAGTGACAAAAACTGTCTTGCCATTGTGCTTCTTTGAAATATGTTGCTAAAAGTGTTTTATGTAAAAATCAAAACACAAATTGTATGCTTACTTAGAAATGTTCTTGGGTTAAAATCTTCCTAAAACTTCTCTCCATGTGATAACCTATTAGTTCGCCCTGGTTTGGATTAGATCCAAATTCAAGTCTACAGCACAATGATTGATTCTCTGCTCTTTGGTGCACAGCATGTGCTTATGACCCAGGTATCAAATGTTTACCCGACCTTACATGTCTATTCTGTGACAGTCCTTACTTTGGGAATGTCTGTCTAATTTGTATGCTAAGTGTTAACCAGATGTGCAATAATCAGAGAAAAGATGGCTTATATTTCACCTAAAGATTGTATGCCTGAGGTGACCATTTTTCTAAATCAAAAATTGAGACAAATTGGTTAACAAACATGAATAAACTTATGGGCACAGAGGGAGATAATATTTTAACATAGAACAATCCTGAAAAAATCTATAACATTAAGCTGAAATACAAACTAATGCAGTGCGCGCACACACACTCACACACATACAGGCACACACATGCATCCTTGGTTAAAAGCAGAGCTGGCCCATTCTCTTCAACAGAAATTGCCACTGACTAAAGGTAATTTTCCATGTTGATTTAGTATAGAAATATCTATACATTGTGTGCATCTTCTATTTCCATCAGTTTAATTTACACATGATTTTAGATTCATCTCAAGACTGCAGTAAAATATTAGTTATTTTTTAATGATCCAGGGAGCCCAAATATTTTAGTTTTATGTTTATCTATAGCAGCTTACTAATTTTATAGTAAATTAAAGCTTGAAGCCTTTCACCATTGAGATTTCACATTATTTTTTTGATTTTCAAACATTCTAACTATGTGTATAGTTCATAGTATTGTATTTTTTATTAATTTTAATGGGGTGACATTAATAAATCAGGGTACATATGTTCAAAGAAAACATCTCCAGGTTATCTTGTCATTCAATTATGTTGCATACCCATCACCCAAAGTCAAATTGTCCTATGTCACCTTCTATCTGGTTTTCTTTGTGCCCCTCCCCACCCCCCTCCCTCCCCCTCCTCCCTCCCCCCACCCCGTAACCACCACTCTCTTGTCCATGTTTCATAGTCTCACTTTTATGTTCCACCAATGTATGAAGTCATGCTGTTTTCAGGGTTTTTTTTGTTTTACTTATTTCATTCCATATAATGTTATCAAGGTCCATCCATTTTGTTGTAAATGACCCGATGTCATCATTTCTTATGACTGAGTAGTATTCCATAGTATATATGTACCATAGCTTTTTAATCCACTTGTCCTCTGATGGACACTTGGGCTGTTTCCAGCTCTTCACTATTGTGAACAATGCTGCCACGAACATAGGGGCGCACTTCTTCTTTTTGAACAGTGCTATAGTGTTCTTAGGGTATATTCCTAAAAGTGGTATAGCTGGTATTTTGTTCAACAAGAAAGTAGAAAAAATATGGTTTTAAACACGTAAATCATATAATAATCTCACAACATAGTAAATATTTTTTAAAGACTTAAATTTTTTTTATTTATTCATTTAAGAAAGGAGAGACGGAGAGAGAGAGAGAGAGATAGAAAGAGAGGGGGGGAGAGAAGCAGGAAGCATCAACTCCCATATGTGCCTTGACCAGGCAAGCCCAGGGTTTTGAACCAGCAACCTCAACAACATGGTAAATATTGAAGTAAAAAATGAATCCCTAACATCACCCTGACATATTTTCTGTAAATACTGAACACACATGCACACCAAGACACACCAGGTATATATGTATTTTCATTGATATTTAAAATTGTAGATCAGTTTTTTAAGTTTTTAATACTGTTTTTAAGAAATAAATATTTTCATTGGCTTAAAAAGCTATTGTTACAATCAAGGCAAGGATTTTTTTCAATATAATTGTCAATAAAAGTATTTTAAATAACTCATGTTCAGTTTTCTGGAGGTTTTAAGGGTCCATGCAGACATCTACAAGTCATCTCAGAGAATCTATAATAAAGGGAATTCTTAAGAGACTTATTCTCTTTCATATGGAGAAAAATAATACAGCCCTGACATTGATGTATGCAATGTATTTTTAAGATGACATTTACACAATACTGTTCTTGCCAGTGAAAAGTAACAATCCAAAGAAGAAAGTCTTTCTATTGTATGGTACAATATGACTGAAAATGCCTAATGTTTCAATTTCTACACTTTTCCCACGTATTCTCTGAATAAGTCAATACTATCTTAATATAAATATTTTAAGTGATTTAATAAGGAAAGTATTAAAATATTTATCTAAGAAAATTTAGGTGATCAAATTTGATTTTACAAAAGAAACAAAAAAATAAATATCATATAATGCTTTTGATTTTATACATTGTAAGAAATGAGCACATTGTGTGCATGTTTGTATTGTATGCCCAAGTGATAGACTAGAAGCTAGGCTTAATTAACCTGGTTGGCAACAACAAATCAGGTCTGACATCGTGGACTTTGGATAATAAGATCAAATTTCAAAAGTACCTTGAAAAGTTAATGAGGAGAAAAGGAAAAGGATTAAATTCAAGGGCAGGCTGATTCTCAAGGTCAAAAACTGTTAACTACACAAATAAAATGAAAAAAAAATAATGAATGGGCATATCAGTGGGTGTAAGACATATAAAACTCAGTTTACAAATTCATGTGTTAAAATCATAAAGTTTTATTTTCTCTAACTTGGTTTTGGGTTCTAAGCCTCTATTCTGTTGGGCAAGTGAAGAAATATATTAACATATATTATTCTGGCAATATGTGACATGATTCTGAGATCTGACTTTATGTTGTGCTGAAGCTCTTTCCCTGGTGACCTCCATACCACCCAGCACTGAGACTTCAATAACCAGCTTGACCTCTAATATGTAGACAATGCCTGTTGCTCTTTGAGACACAGTATTTATTTCTATCAACTTAAGAGTCTTGACAAAGGCATTTTTCTATGGGTCATGTTATATTTTTGGTGAGCTATCATGACTGTACTAGAACCCTAGAACCTACAAATTTCTCTCTCTTCTCTCTCTCTCAGACACACACACACAAACACACACACACACACACACACACACACACACACATCTGTTTCCCTCCCTGCAAAAAATATATTTTTAGTTTTTTATGGCTTGGACAACTGAATGAAAATTTCACGTAGACCTGATAATGTAGTAAGAAAAAGGACTTGGAAGTAAGTATGCAAGTGTAGCCAAGCAAGAAATTTTACACGATAACCCTGTGTAAAGACTGGAGTGCCACCATGGCTTCCTAACATCCTGTGGCCTGCAAAAAAATTGAGAGGTGAGTCCACAGTTCTAGGTTCCTTCCATCTGATAGAGTCCTTATTTCATGAAGGCTACTAAAACCTCTGAATTAATAAACACCCTTGTGTAGAAGTAGGCACCATCAGATAGTGATATCAACATACTTATAAGCTTGTGTTTGTCCTTTATACGGTTGTTTGATAGTAAACCAAACTAAAATTAAATCTACACAAGTCTGAGCCATCATTCTCCCTAGACCTGCAACCAACCCCAGGCTTTGTTGTCTAAACAAGCTCATTTACTGTTCCTATCTATCATCTCCCCACTCTGAGGCTAAGGGTTTTAGAAACATAATGTATAAAATATGTTGTTTTGAGCTAAAAGGAAAACACAATGAGTGTAAGAAAATAAAAATTAATATGTGTAAGAGAGAAACACCTCTATGCCATAAAACATGAGCATAAATAAAAATTTTATTCTTTAAATTTTATATTTATAAGAGATATAATAATAGAATTATGAATAATTCTATTATTTTATTTAGCAAGAAAAAATAAAAGAATTTATTTAAAAATAAAAACACAATTCATCAGTGAATGCACCTTCTTTCTGAATGACCTTATATGGTGATTCGTTTCCTACCATAGATTTGGGACTTCTGTACTGGACTAGATAGAAATTATAAAATAGGTGTGTTTCTTTTATAAATCTGTGACATTCCTCTTCTTTTGATTTCTTAGTGTTTCCTTCTTTCTTTCTAAAACCTACTCTGGAAAGGATGTAACACATTTTGAGCACACCTAGAGAACAACTCAGTAAGTAGGGAAGTTATATTTGGAGGTGAACAAATATTTATGGAGTCTCAAGCCTTTGATCAATGTCCCTCTTCAAAGGAAAATGAGCCAATTCCTAATTTCAGATCAACAACTTTTTCAATAATAAATTCTTTGAAAGATTATTCTTTCACAAATTAAATATTTAAGAGTCCCAATTTAGTCCCTTCTATATATTTTACTTGACAAGAGAGAATTCTACAAGATTAACTTAGTACTTTGCTTCGAGGGGAAATTCTAAGTGAGTGGAAGGGACAGGTGCTTACAGAGCCAGCAATATATGCTACAAATCCCAGGGCCTCTGAAAATCAGTGCACAGTTTGATTCTCTCCTCATTCGCAGTCTCTATTATTCTTACCCACAAATAAAATTTGACTATAAGTTCATTTTCATGTCAAACCAATAAAAATACATGAATATATATGCAAAGCTCTCAATAAATTTTGCATAACAACCCAAATCCATAAAATACAGGGATTGGAGGAAGGGAATGCCTTTATTTCCTAAAATACAAGGTTGATGGTGAAGGTAGTTTTTAATTTAAAGATTATTTTCAATATTTGACTTAATTAAATGATAATAATCTCATATCTGGATAAACATATAGCACTGTGAAAAATATAGTACATTATTTATGATACTCTTAACTTTCTATGCTGGTATGCCTGTATTTGTCCAAATAAGGCTTAGAAAGATCACATGAAAACACATACAGGGTAAATCACAAATATGCTAGTCATAAATATTTAGGTATAGAAATAGGTTTAAAAATTGAGTTATAGACCAATGGAGCTCTTATTGCTTTTAAATGTATTTTCTCATTAAGCTTTCATAACATTTTTGTACCAAATGTGTATTCAGAAAGCATCTAACATTTTGAAACAATGGCATCCTAAGGGGTTCTATTTGAGGTGATGATCATAGTTCAAATTCAGTTTAATTGGGGCAGGAGTTTTATTATGGTTACAGCAATTGGCATATTTTTATAGATTTGCTTTCTAATGTGTCGCCCATTCAACTTTAGTGCTCATGCTATACTACTGGCATGATGGATTAGTGTGGGTTCTTTTCATTATTAAATTAATTTTTTTTTGCTCATGTACTCAGATGTGAACAGTGTCAAGCTTCTAATGTAATAGTACAGACTGAAAAATATGTG
The DNA here is from genome assembly GCA_037038555.1 of Rhynchonycteris naso. Taxonomy (NCBI): domain Eukaryota; kingdom Metazoa; phylum Chordata; class Mammalia; order Chiroptera; family Emballonuridae; genus Rhynchonycteris; species Rhynchonycteris naso. Next base: position 25,264,260 of record CM073000.1, read on the forward strand.
CTATTGATTGGAGACATTTTATAATAAAAACAATAAAAAGAATCATTAATGAAAATTAGTTTGCTTCTCAATGTACTTCTCACTATTAATCAGAGATGCTTTGAAATTGAAGTCATTAATAAACTTTTCTTGCTTTTATGCTGATGAATTTCTCTGAGATTTATTTTTTAAATTGGAAGTATACTACAAAAAGAATGCATTAATGTACTTTTGTTCTTCTAAGTATGGTTTTCTTCACCCCTAACATATGGCAAAAACTAGAAGAAAAGCAACAAAGAGTAAGTGATTTTGGCCAACAAGAAGCATTAGCAGAAGACTGAAGATAGAAAAATAAGTAGAAATATTTCTTTTTTCTTTTTCCCTTCATCAACAATCTCCCTTCTGACAGCAATGGCATATCCTTATAGCTCTTTCACTGCCTCTAGGAAAATGTTCACTTCCCTATAGGTAATAATGATTTCCTAGTGTTGTTGGTCTGGATGCTGGAACATCCTTTATTTTTTCTGTTCATATATCTATGCATAGGCCTGATCAAAGTCTCTTTATTTAAGCCTCCTCAATGGGTTCTGTTGACAAGAGAGAATTCTACAAGATTAATTTAGTACTTTGCTTCAAGGGGAAATTCTAAGTGCTGAGACACTGATTCTTACACAGTCACTATACACCATTCATTTGTTTTTGGAATCATGAACTAAGAGTTTATACTATTTTAGATAGCATTTCATAAGGATAAGTACAAACAAAAGAATAAGTTAAATATATTAAGAATTTTGCATGCCATAAAGTTTTTCTTGAGGAAAAACTTCTATTCTCTGTACTTTTTAAGAGAACATTCTGTCTTCACAAGGTGTGTTTCATGACCTACAGGTAACATTGCATAAGAATATAAAAGCATGTTAGTCTTTATTTTAATTTGAGGGGCTATGACAATAAAAAAAATGACACCACCCCTAAATTTTATAATAACTATGGTCAGTGTTATTACTTATACACATTATAATTATAAAACTCTTAGTAATTTGCATCAATTTGTTGGAATGATTGCAATTTTAGAAATAATTATTTGCTACTTACAATCTTGCAAGTGTTCATTGAACTTAATCTCAGTGTTTCCATTTTAGTATACTCTCAAAATTGCATTACTTATAATAATTTTAATGTTAACACAATATTCCATGTTCATTCTAAAATAGAAAATCAATAAAATTTAGAGAAAAATATCATTTTTGAGTGTGCCATTATCATTAAAGGAATATCTCTTAGTAACATCTATCATGAAAGAAGCAAGTCAGAGTGACGTCAGAGAAATGGCATCGTGGGGAGTGCTCCCGATACCTCTCCCTGAAACTTCAACAAATTCAACAACTAGAGACAGAAAAACAATCTCAGGAGCATCTGAAATACACATACATCAAAAAAAGGTATGATTGGGCGAAAATGTGGCTGAATATATAATCCACTCTGAAGGAAATAAGACAGAAAATGAAGTATTCTGCTTTCCTCACTGACCTGAGCAAGGGCTGCTTTCACTTGGAACTGAGAGAAAGTGAGAGCTGGGGGCACGGAATAAGCTGGGCTAGGGCAGAGACGTTCAAACTGAGGAGAGAGTGTGCCCGCAGCTCAGCCCTCGCATAGCTAACGCCAGCGGCAGAGCCCAGCAGAGGTGGGCAAGCAGTTGCCTTGTTTAGTCCCGGTATGGCCGTCGGTGAGCACGGGCAGTGTGCAAGTGAATGCACCTGATGCCCACATTCTCAGACGAAGAGGTTGGGTCAGAGACTGTCAGTAATGACCCTCTGTGTGAGCTGTGATCAGAGTTTCTGAATAATCCCAGCTTCCCAAATAACAGCTCGTGAGAAGTGCACGAAACCCGGCTTCCCTACACCAGGACCTGTCTGGGCCTGGCACCTCCGCCAGCCATACAGGCTAACAAAGCACACTCCTGGGGAAGAGTACTGTGGAAGTGGTGGGGGGAAGGGCGCACAGGCAGCTTGCAGACAGCCTCTGGAGGGCAGACTTGCGGAGTGCTGAGGCATACTAGACATGCCTGGAGGGCCATAAAAAGATACCTGAAAGGCAATCAGCTCCCAGTGCTACATGATTACTCTGGCAGCTCTGGCTAGCAAAGACTTACCCAGAACCCTGCGTTGAGTGGAGATAGAGGGGGGATTTGGCAGCCCTGAGAGCCTCTTGCTCTCCAGGCAGTGGCTGGGGCAACTTCAAAGCTCGGTCCCAGGCTGCTGGTTTGGGAAGGAGAGATTTGGGGAGAGGCTCCAGGAAAACGGACTCTCTCATTGTTGGAGCCTGCAAACACTAACAAGCCCCACCTACCAATAGGACTGAGGCCTCGTTTATATCATCACCATAGCAACACAACAGCAAATCTCTGCCTAAGAGTGCCACAGGGGCAGAACCTGGAGTACAGTCCCACCGGCCAAAAAGAGAGAGAAGAAAGAAAAAGGAAGATTACTTCTCAAAACCAGGAAAAATCCAGTCTTCATAACTTTTCTACTTTTCTTCTTGTATTTTTTATCTTTTTTTATCTTCCACCTTGGTCATTTTATCCTCTTTTTGTTTTATTCTTTTTATTTTGAACGTTATTACCCATAGGTGTAACATTTTCCATTCTTTTTTCTTTTCTATGATTGTTACATTCCAAAAAGCTAAACTCAATTATTTTTTCTCTATTTCTCTTTATTTCTTCATTTCTCTTTCACTTTTTTTCTCATTCAAATCTCACCCACAAACAAATTATTTTATTCTAGATTCAAATTCTTTCTTTGTGGTATTTTGTGTGATTTTTATTTTGCTTTTTATCTCTTTAGCATTTCCTCCAACTCCAGATTTCAATTCTATTATTTTTGTGCAACTTAATACATTTTTATTTTTCACTGTATTTTTTTCTTTTCTCTTACACTGTTTCTCTCATTAGACCATCATTTACAAACAAATTATTTTATTCTTGATTCCAATTTTTTCCTTGTGGCATTTTGTGGGTTATTTGCCTCGTTTTTTGCCTCTTTGTCACTCCCCCCAACCCAGGCCCTATGTTCTACATATTTTTGTTCCACTTAGCACAATAAAATTTTCAGCTTTACAATGCATTTTCTCAAAAAAAATATTTTATGAACTCTTATTAGTGTTATTAACAATACCACTCTCAAATGTCATTAAAAAAAGAAATTGACTATTATGGATACAAAAATACAGTGATGTAGCTCAGATAGATGAAAAAAAACTATAGAAAAAATTTCAATAGCTTAGAAATTTTGAAGTTAAATGACAGAGAATTTAAAATTAAAGTCCTAAAAATATTCAGGGATATACAAGAAAGCACAGAAAGGCAATTTAGGAAGCTCAACAAACAATTCAATGAACAGAAAGAATACTTCATCAAGAAAATTGAAACTATGAAAATGAATCAAACAGAGATGAAAAACTCAATTTATGAACTGAAAAATAAGGTAACAAGCTTAGCCAATAGAACAGGCCAGATAGAGGAGAGAATTAGTTACATAGAAAACAGGCAAGTAGAGGTGCTACAGAGAGAAGAGGAAAGAGACTCACAAATTAAAAAAAAAACAAAACAAGATAGCCCTAGAGTAATTGTCTGACTCCATCAAAAAGAGCAACATAAGAGTAATGAGTATATCAGAAGGAGAAGAGAAAGAAAGTGGAATGGAGAACATATTTAAACAAATAATGGACGAGAACTTCCCAAGCCTGTGATAGAACTAAAGCCTCAAATTCAAGATGCAAACAGAACACAGAGTAATCTTAATCCTAACAAACAGACTCTAAGGTACATCATAATAAAATTGGCAGAAACCAATGATGAAGAAAAATTTCACAATGCAGCCAGGAAAAAGAAAAATACAACATATAAAGGAAGGCCCATTAGATTCTTGACAGATTACTCAGCAGAAACTCTACAAGCTAGAAGAGAGTGGACCCTAATATTTAAAGTTCTGAAACAGAGGAATTTCCAGCCAAGAATATTATACCCAACAAACCTATTCTTCAAATATGAAGAAGATGTAAAAACATTCACAGATACAGAAAAGATGAGGGAATTTATCACCAGAAAACCCCCACTTCAGGAAATACTAAAGGGAGTTTTTCAACCAGACACAATACAAAACAAAACAAAACTACAAGTAAAAGCTATATTAAGAATGTGATAAAAACAAAATAATTCTGTGACAAAAATGGGGGGGAGAGGACAAAGATTAACTGTATCAAATGAGGATGGAGTGCAGAAGCACTCATGAGATAATGTACTAAAATGAACATGATATGTATGCTTTCCATTACTTAAAGTTAACCATCTGAAAAAAACAACACAAAAGTACATGGCTTGAAAAAAGAAGTAACAGAGAAAAGAAGTATGGATTACTACCAAACTAAAACAAGTGATAGAAAAATAAAAGAGAAGAACCAAACAAGATTCAAAACTATCAGAAAGCAATATATAAAATGGCAATAGGAAAACCTCAAATATCAATAATTACACTAAATGTAAATGGATTGAACTCACCAATAAAAAGACACAGAGTAGCAGAATAGATTAAAAAAGAAAATCCAACTGTATGCTGCCTACAAGAAACACATCTAAGCTACAAGGATAAAAGCAAATTCAAAGTAAAAGGTTGAAAAACAATACTCCAAGCAAATAACATTCAAAAAAGCAGATGTAGCAATACTCATATCTAACAATACTGACTACAAGACAACAAAGGTAATCAGAGACAAAAATGGTAATTTCATAATGATAAAGGAGACATTGAATCAAGAAGATATAACACTTCTTAATCTATATGCACCAAACCAAAGAGCACCAAATATTTGACAGTTACTGACTGACCTAAAAAAAAACCAACAAAAATACAATCATACTTGGAGAACTCAATACACCACTGACGGCTCTAGATTGTTCATCCAAACAAAAAATCAATACAGAAATATTGGCCTTAAATGAAACACTAGAACAATTGAATATAATAGACATCTACAGGACATTTCATCCCAAAGTGCCAGAGTATACATTTTTCTCTAGTGTACATGGAATGTTCTCAAGAACTGACCATATGTTGGGCCACAAAAATAACATCAACAAATTCAGAAAGATTGAAATTATACCAAGCATATTTTCTGATCATAAAGCCTTGAAACTAGAATTCAACTGCAATAAAGAGGTAAAAAAAAACCCTACAAAATGTGGAAACTAAACAACATACTTTTAAGAAATGAGTGGGTCAAAGAAGAAATAAGCTCAGAGATCAAAAGATACATACAGGCAAACAAAAATAACAATACAACATATCAGAATCTCTGGAATGCAGCAAAAGCAGTAATAAGAGGGAAGTTCATATCACTACAGGCTTATATGAACAAACAAGAGAGAGCCCAAGTAAACCACTTAACTTCATTCACATCTTAAAGAACTAGAAAAAGAAGAACAAAGGCAACCCAAAACCAGCAGAAGAAAGGAAATAATAAAAATCAGAGCAGAAATATACAAAATAGAGAACAAAAAAAAACTATAGAAAAAAATTAATAAAACAAGGCGCTGGTTCTTTGAAAAGATCAACAAAATTCACAAACCCTTGGCAAGACTCGCTAAGAAAAAAAGAGAAAGAATTCATATAAACAAAATCCAAAATGAAAGAGGAGAAATCACCACAGATATCATAGATATACAAAGAATTATTATACAATACTATAAAAAATTATATGCCACCAAATTTAACAATATAGAAGAAATGAATAAGTTCCTAGAACAATACAATCTTCTTAGACTGAGGCATGAAGAAGCAGAAAGCCTAAACAGACCCATAAGCAGGGAGGAAATAGAAACAACTATTAAAAACCTCCCTAAAAATAAAAGTCCAGGTCCAGACGGCTATACTAGTGAATTCTATCAAACATTCAAAGAAGACTTGGTTTCTATTCTACTCAAAGTCTTCCAAAAAATTGAAGGAGAAGCAATACTGCCAAACACATTTTATGAGGCCAACATAACCCTCATTCCAAAACCTGGCAAGGACGGCACAAAAAAAGAATACTCCAGACCCATATCTCTGATGAATACAGATGCTAAAATACTAAACAAAATACTAGCAAATAGAATACAACACATTAAAAAATAATTCATCATGATCAAGTGGGATTCATTCCAGAATCACAAGGATGGTTCAACATACATAAAACGGTTAAAGTAATACACCATATCAACAAAATAAAGAACAGAAACCACATGATCTTATCAATAAATGCAGAAAAGGCATTTGATAAAATACATCATTTTATGTTTAAAACACTTAACAAAATGGGTATAGAAGGAAAATATCTCAATGTAATAAAGGTCATCTATAATAAAACATCAGCTAACATCATATTAAATGGCATAAAACTGAGGACTTTTTCTCTAAAATTAGGGACAAGACAAGGTTGTCCGCTCCCTCCACTCTTATTCAACATAGTGCTGGAAGTTCTAGCCAGAACAATCAGACAAGAGAAAGAAATAAAAGGCATTCATATTGGGAAAGAAGAAGTAAAGGTTTCACTTTTTGCAGATGATATAATCCTGTACATCAAAAACCCCAAAGACTCCACAAAAGACTACTAGAAACAATAAACCAATACAGTACGGTCGCAGGATACAAAATTAATATACAAAAGTCCATTGCCTTCCTATATGCCAACAATGAAACAAGTTAAAAAGAATTAATCCCCTTCATGGTTGCAACAAATAAAATAAAATACCTAGGAATAAACATAACAAAGAATGTAAAGGACCTATATAATAAAAACTACAAAGCATTTTTAAGGAAAATCAAAATAGATATAATGAAATGGAAAAATATTTTTGTTCTTGGATAGGAAAAATATAGTCAAAATGACTACATTACCAAAAGCGATATACAAATTTAATGCAATTCCAATCAAAATTCCAATGTCATTTTTTAAAGAAATAAAACAAAAAATCATCAGGTTTATATGGAACTATAAAAAACCCCGAATTGCCAAAGCAATCCTGAGGAAAAAGAACGAAGCTGGGGGCATAACAATACCTGACTTCAAAATATATTATACAGCCACAACAATCAAAACAGCATGTTATTGGCAGGAAAATAGACACTTAGACCAATGGAACAGAATAGAAAGCCCAGAAATAAAACCGCATGTATATGGTCAAATAATTTTTTATAAAGGGGCCAACAACACACAATGGAGAAAGGACAGCCTCTTCAACAAATGGTCCTGGGGAAACTGGAAAGCCACATGCAAAAGAATGAAATCCGACTACATTGTGTCCCCTTGTACTACAATTAATTCAAAATGGATCAAAGACCTAAATATAAGACCTGAAACAATAAAGTACATAGAAGAAAACATAGGTGCTAAACTCATGGACCTTGGTTACAAAGAGCACTTTATGAATTTGACTCCAAAGGAAAGGGAAGTGAAGACAAAGATAAATGAATGGAACCACATCAGACTAAGAAGCTTTTACACAGCAAGAGAAACTGACAACAAAACAAACAGCCAACTAAATGGGAGATGGTATTTTCAAACAAAAGCACAGTTAACGGCCTAATATCCAAAATATACAAAGAACTCTTAAAACTCAACAACAAACAAGCAAACAATCCAATAAAAAAAAATGGGAAGAGGACATGAACAGACACTTCTCCCAGGAAGAAATACAAATGGCCAACAGATATATGAAAAGATGCTCATCTTCATTCGCTAGTAGAGAAATGCAAATCAAAACTACAATGAGATACCACCTCACACCTGTTAGATTAGCTATTATCAGCAAGACAGGTAATAACAAGTGTTGGAGAGGATGTGGAGAAAAAGGAACCCTCATCCACTGTTTTTGGGAATGTAAAGTATTACAACCATTATGGAAGAAAGTATGGTGGTTCATCAAAAAATTAAAAATAAAACTGCCATATGACCCAGCAATCCCTCTACTGGGAATATACCCCCAAAAGTCAAAAACACTGGTACGTAAAGACACATGCAGCCCCATGTTCACTGCAGCATTGTTCACAGTGGCCGAGACATGGAAACAACCAAAAAGCCCTTCAATAGATGACTGGATAAAGAAGATGTGGTACATATATACTATGGAATACTACTCAGCCATAAGAAATGATGACATCGGATCATTTACAACAACATGGATGAAACTTGATAACATTATACTGAGTGAAATAAGTAAATCAGAAAAAACTAAGAACTATATGATTCCATACATAGGTGGGACATAAAAATGAGACTCAGGGACATGGACAAGAGTGTGTGGTTACCGGGGGTGGGGAGGAAAAGGGAGGGGTTGGGGAGAGGAGGGGCACAAAGAAAACCAGATAGAAGGTGATGGAAGACTATATGACTTTGGGTGATGGGTATGCAACATAATCAAATGTCAAAATAACCTGGAGATGTTTTCTCTGAACCTATGTACCCTGATTGATTAATGTCGCCCCATTAAAATTTTTAAAAAGAGAATTCAATTAATATACCACTGAGTACAGTAATATTTTCTGATAGATTCATGAGTGGCTATCAAGATATCACTTTCAATACTAATATTTAATAAATTCCAGCAAAATGCAATATATTCCTAATAGTCATAGCTACATAAAATTACTTTAGCTACCTAGTGCATTTTGCAAAGCATGTGAGTTTATAAAGGACAGTGTTCATTTTTTCAGATTTTTTCCCATTGCTAACAAATTTGTAGCCTAAGGGGCTAATGTAATCCCTGAGACATACACACTAAATAAATGCTTAAATAAATGATTTTTTTTTTTTTGCTTTAAATAACTTCACAGCATTGGTTACTGTAGAAATGCTTAAAGTTATATTTTGTTTAACATAGTATTTGTAAGGAAGTTTTCCTGAAATGCTCAATTTTTATTTAATATCTTTCGTTCTTTGATTTATCATACACTAAGTCACCCTAAATCTGTTTCAGTGATTAGTGTTTCCATTGCTAGGGTTTATTTCTTTTTTTTCCTTTTTTGGAGACAGAAAGAGAGACAGAGAGAGGGATAGATAGGGACAGACAGACAGGAAGGGAGAGAGATGAGAAGCATCAATCATCAGTTTTCGTTGTAACACCTTGGTTGTTCATTGATTGCTTTCTCACATGTGCCTTGACCGCGGGCCTTCAGCAGACCGAGTAACCCCTTGCTGGAGCCAGCGACTTTGGTTCCAAGGTTGTGGAGCTTTTTGCTCAAGTCAGATGAGCCGGTGCTCAAACTGGCAACCTCAGGGTCTCGAACCTGGGTCCTTCCGCATCCCAGTCCGATGCTCTACCCACTGCGCCACCACCTGGTCAGGTGCTAGGGTTTATTTCTTTGGGTTTTAATATGGTTATGAGAAAGATACTTTATCTTCAAGCTTTTGGAATGTATTTTTCTCTGAAATAGTTTTCTCTGCAGCATAAATTTATTTATGCATTTTAAATGTCATGATATCTTTTATATAATTACACAGAATAACTTCAGAATCATGGAGCACTACCAAAAAATACAATGTAATGTTTATAACTTTGTTTTATTTAACCTTTATCTCTCTGAGTTATTTGAGGATATGTGCTGAATGTTGTGCCTTAGCCCCTCCAGAAGCACTCCACTGTCTTCATCCAGGAAATTGAACTTCATGAATTGAGTCTCATAGACTCCTTTGTCCTCTGGCTTCTGATATATATTTGGACAATGGGAGGCACAAGGAGAGGCTCTGAAGGCAGGAGGTGAATGAGGTGAAACACTGAGTCCCTGAGCACCCTGCCTGCTGGGGTGCATACTTTTATGAAAGACCTCACCTCTTGTTGGGCAATTCTCTCCCTGGAGTATAGCCATCTCCAGTTCTCATAATTGCTCTCTTCAACCTAGAAGTGGGCATAGTTCCCTGTTGTGTTGGCTTTGGGGTATAGCACCATTTCTTATGAGTGTCCCATGTTCTGGCTTTGATTTTGTAAATAATGCCTTCATTCGATTCTCTTTAATTAACTCATTTAAAGGTGTGATTTTTCTCCCTCAAGGCCCCTGACTGATGCAAGACGTTTTAATAAATAGGGTGTATATTTAATCTTTTTTTTTCTTCTGGATGATTTATTTTGAAATGCTATTTATTTGCTTTCTCTTCCAAAAAGTTTTATTCTCGCTGACATTTGTTAATTGAAAAATAAATAGTTGAAATAAAGAAGTTAATATAATCAAACATCCTAATTCAATAAACTATTTTTGGTCACATGTCTAGGTTGTTGTGAAGAGAAAAGTTGCACATATGTTCAAGGAATTGGTATTATTATATAAAAATGCAAAGTATTTTTATACAGAAAGGCAGACTTCTACAGTTATATTAAATTGTAAATATATATTTAGAAAGTGACATGAATAGCTCTGATAGTCTACAGCATAAAACACATTAACATTTATAAAAGTAATCAATCATTATATTTGCCATATTATAATCCAGTTCTACCTTCATTTTGCAGACTTTGCCTATTGCTAACATGCCACAGTGACTTGGATTGTGTCAGTATATAATATTACCAGCCCAGCTGATTTTGATAAAGCAAAGTGAAAAGAACAAAAAGAACATCTTTTCCAAATTACCCCTTTAAGATTGATTTTTAACAGTACTCCTACATATTAGCAATACTATAAAGAAGTAAACTGGTAGGTAATTAACCATTATATTTATTATTAAACAATTTAATAAATATTTATGGGACACATACCATGATGCCTGTTATCACAAACACAATGAATAAAATAACTTGTTCTCATGGAGCTTACATTCAAGAGCTAAAGATACAGTAAATACTAGTAACAAACACACATAGGTGGTCAGGTGCTGATATTGCTATGCAGAAAAGTAAAGATAGGAAAGGGATAAGGTGTTCTGGGTGAGGATGAGTTTGAAGAAATGCCACACTGTTTTCCACAATGGCTGCACCAGTCTGCATTCCCACCAGCAGTGCAGGAGGGTTCCCTTTTCTCCACATCCTCGCCAGCACTTGTGTGTTGATCTATTAATAAGTGTCATTCTGACAGGTGTGAGGTGTTATCTCATTGGGGTTTTAATTTGCATTTCTTTGATGATTAATGATGAACATTTTTTCATATGCCTATTGGCCATCTGTATGTCCTATTTGGAGAAGTGTCTATTCAGTTCTTTTTCCCAATTTTTAATTGGATTGTTTTCCTTCCAGGTGTTGAGTTTCAGAAGTTCTTTATCAATTTTGATCATTAACCCCTTATCAGACATATTGGCATATACATTCTCTCATTGCGTGGGTTGTCTTTTCATTTTGTTAATGGTGTCTTTGGCTGTGTAAAGGCTTTTTAGTTTGATATAGTCCCATTTGTTTATTTTGTCCTTTATTTCACTTGTCCTTGAAGATAAATTAGCAAAAATATTGCTACGAGAGATATCAGAGAGTTTACTGCTTATGTTTTCTTTCAAGATATTTATGGTTTCGTGACTTACATTGAAGTCTTTTATGCATTTTGAGTTTATTTTTGTGAGTTGTGTAAGTTGGTGGTCTAGTTTCATTTTTTTCCATGTACCTGTCCAATTATTTCAACACCAGTTATTAAAGAGACTGTCTTTACTCCACTGTATGCTCTTACCTTCTTTGTCAAATATCAATTAACCTTAAAGGCGTGGGTTTATTTCTGGGTTCTCTGTTCCATTCCATTGATCAGTATGCCTGTTCTTATGCCAGTACCAAGCTGTTTTGATTACAATGGACTTGTAGTATAACTTGATATCAGGAAGTGTATACTTCTCCCGTTATTCTTCATTTTCAAGATTGCTGAGGATATTTGTGTTCTCTCCTTGGTTCCATAGAAATTTTTGGAATATTTGTTCTATATATTTAAAGTATGACATTTGTATTTTAATAGGAATTGCATTGAATTTATAGATTACTTCAGGTAGTATAGATATTTTAATAATGTTTATTCCTCCTATCCATGAACATGGTATATGGCTCCACTTGTTTGTATCTTCCTTCATTTCTTTTTTTCAATGTCTTATAATTTTTTGAGTACAAGTCTTTTACCTCCTTGGTTAAATTTACCCCCCGGTACTTTATTCTTTTTGTTGCAATAGTGAAGGGGATTGTTTCCCTACTTTCTCTTTCTGACAGCTTATTGTTGGTGTATAAAAATGCCACTGATTTCTGAATATTAATTTTATATCTTGCCACCTTGCCATTTACCAGGTCTAGTAGTTATTTTACTAAGACTATAGGGTTTCATGTCATCAGCAAAAATGATAGTTTGACTTATTTCCCATTTGGGTACCTTTTATTTCTTCTTGTCTGATTGCTGTGGTTATGGCTTCCAGAACTATGTTGAATAAGAGTGCTGAAAGGAGGCACCCCTGTCTTGTTTCTGATCTCAAGAGAATTGCTATTAATGTTTGCCCATTGAGTATAATGTAGGCTCTGGGTTTGTCATAGATGGCTTTTATCATGTTGAGGTATGTACCCTGTATTCCCACTTTGCTGAGAGTTTTGATCATAACTGTGTGCTAGATTTTAGCAAATGCTTTTTCTGCATCTATGAATATAGTCGTATGATTTTTATTCTTCTTTTTGTTTGTGATGAATCACATTTATTGATTTGTGAATGTTGTACCAACTTTGCCTCCCTAGAATGAATCCCACTTGATCATGATGTATGATCATTTTTATGTATTGCTGGATCTGGTTTGCTAATATTTTATTGAGAATTTTAGCATCCAAATTCATCAGGGTTATTGGCCTAAAGTTTTCATTCTTTGTAGTCTCTACTTGGTTTTGGAATGAGGATAATTCTTGCCTCATAAAAAGAGTTTATAGGTGTTGCCTTCTCTTGAATTTTTTGAAATAGCTTGAGAAAGATAGGTGTTAATTCTCTTTGAATGTTTGGTAAAATTTGCCTGTAAAGCCATCTGGTGCAAGACTTGTTTCCTGGGAGTTTTTTGATAACTGTCAATTGCATTTGTTGTAATCAGTCTGTTTAGGTTTTCTGATTCTTCCAGATTGAGTTTTAGAAGATTGTATGTTTTTAGAAATTTATCCATTTTATCTAGGTTGCCCAATTTTTTGGCATATAGATCTTTATAGTATTTCCCTACAATTCTTTGTATTACTGTAGTGGCAGTTGTTACTTCTTCACTCTCATTTCTAATGTCATTTATTTGAGTCCTCTCTCTTTTTTTCTTGATGAGTCTGGTTAAAAGTTTGTCAATCTCACCTGACCTGTGGTGGCGCAGTGGATAAAGCTTCGACCTGGGAACACTGAGGTCGCCAGTTCAAAACCCTGCACTGGTCCTGTCAAGGCACATATGGGAGTTGATGCTTCCAGCTCCTCCCCCTTTCTCTCTCTCTTTCTCTCTGTGTCTCCTCTCTAAAATGAATAAAATAAAAAAATAAATAAATAAAAAGTTTGTCAATTTTTTTTACCTTTTCAAAGAACCAGCTCTTGGTTTCATTGATCTTTTGCATTGTTTGTTAGCTTCTATGTCATTTATTTCCACTATGATCTTTATTATTTCCTTCCTTCTACTTCCTCTGGGCTTTATTTATTGTTATTCTTTTAGTTCTTTTAGATGCAGTGTTAAGTTGTTTAAGCTTTTTCTTGCTTCTTAAAGTATGCTTGTAATGCAATGAACTTCCCTCTCAGGACTATTGTTGCTTTGTCCCATAAACTTTGAGTTGTTGTATGTTCGTTATCACTTGTTGCAAAAACTTCTTTATTTCTTCTTTGATCTCATTGTTAACTCATTCGTTATTTAATAGCATGCTATTTAGCCTTCAAGTGTTTGAACGTTTTTCAGTTTCTCTATTGTAGTTGGTTTCTAGGTTCATGCCATTGTCATCAGAGAAAATGCTTGATATGATTTCAATCTTCTTAAATTTATTGAGACTTGTTTAGTTTCCTAACATGTAGTCTATCATCGAGAATGTACCATGAGCACTTGAAAAGAATGTATATTCTGCTGCTTTGGGGTGAAATGTTCAGAATATATCAATTAAATATAGTTGATCTAATGTGTCATTTAAGGCCACTTTTTCTTTGTTAGTTTTCAATTTATTTAATCAATTAATTAATTTTAATGGGGTGACATTAATAAATCAGGGTACATATGTTCAAAGAAAACATCTCCAGGTTATCCTGTCATTCAATTATGTTGCATACACATCACCCAAAGTCAAATTGTCCTCTGTCACCTTCTATCTGGTTTTCTTTGTGCCCCTCCCCTCCCCTCTCTCCCTCCCTCACTACCCTGCCCCCACCCCATAACCACCACACTCTTGTCCACGTCTTATAGTCTCGCTTTTATGACCCATCTATGTATGAAATCATGCTGTTCTCAGTTTTTTTCTGTTTTACTTATTTCACTCAGTATAATGTTATCAAGGTCCATCCATTTTGTTGTAAATGATCCGATGTCATCATTTCTTATGGCTGAGAAGTATTCCATAGTATATATGTACCAAAGCTTTTTAATCCACTCGTCCTCTGACGGACACTTGGGCTGTTTCCCAAGTGCTGTCAAGAACATGGGGGCGCATTTCTTCTTTTCAAACAGTGCTATGGTGTTCTTAGAGTATATTCCTAAAAGTGGAATAGCTGGGTCAAAAAGCAGTTCGGTTTTTAATTTTTTGAGGAATCTTCATATTGTTTTCCACAGTGGCTGCACCAGTCTGCATTCCCACCAGCAGTGCAGGAGGGTTCCCTTTTCTCCACATCCTCACCAGCACTTGTTCTGTGTTATTTTGCTGATGAGTGCCATTCTGACTGGTGTGACGTGATATCTCATTGTGGTTTTAATTTGCATTTCAATAATGATTAGTGATGTTGAGCATTATTTCATATGCCTATTGGCCATCTGTATGTCCTCTTTGGAAAAATTTCTATTCATTTCTTTAGCCCATTTTTGATTGGATTGTTTGTCTTTAGCTGTGCAAAAACTTTTTAGTTTGATATAGTCCTATTTGTTTATCTTGCCTTTTATTTCAGTTGCCCATGGATATAAATTGGCAAATATAATCCTGCAACAGATGTTGGAGAGCTTACTGCCTATGTTTTCTTCTAAGATGCTTATGCTTTCACGGCTTACATTTAAGTCTTTTATCCATTTTGAGTTTGTTTTTGTGAATGGTGTAAGTTGATGGTCTAGTTTCATTTTTTTGCAGGTAGATGTCCAATTTTCCCAACACCATTTGTTAAAGAGGCTGTCTTACTCCATTGTATGTTCTTTCCTCTTTTGTCAAATATCAGTTGTCCATAAAGGTGTGGGTTTATTTCTGGGTTCTCTGTTCTGTTACATTGATCTATGTGCCTGTTCTTATGCCAGTACCAGGCTGTCTTGAGTACAATGGTCTTGTAGTATACCTTGAAATTCGGAGGAGTGATACCTTCTGCTTTCTTTTTTCTTTTTAAGATTGCTGAGGCTATTCGTATTCTTTTTTGTTTCACATAAATTTTTGGAATATGTGTTCTATATCTTTGAAGTATGTCATTGGTATTTCAATTGGTATTGAGTTGAATTTATAAATTGTTTTGGGTAATATAGACATTTTAATGATGTTTATTCTTCCTAGCCGTGAGCACGGTATATGCTTCCAGTTGTTAATATCTTTCTTGATTTCTTTTATCAATGTTTTATAATTTTCTGAGTACAATTCCCTAACCTCCTTGGTTAAATTTACTCCTAGGTACTTTATTTCTTTCTTTGCAATAGTGAAGAAAATAGATTCCTTAATTGCTTTGGCTGAGAGTTCATTGTTGATATATAAAAATGCCTCTAATTTCTGAGTATTAATTTTATATCCTGCCACCTTGCTGAATTCATTTATCAGGTCCAGTAGTTTTTTAACTGAGACTTTAGGGTTTTCTATATACAATATCATATCATCTGCAAATAATTACAGTTTTATTTCTTCTTTTCCAATTTGAACGCCTTTTATTTCTTCTTCTTGTCTGATTGCTGTGGCAATTACTCCCAGAATTATGTTGAATAAGAGTGGTGAAAGGGGGCACTCCTGCCTGTTTCCTGATCTTAAGAGGATTGCTTTTAATTTTTGGCCATTTAGTATAATGTTTGCTGTGGGTTTGTGATAGATGGCCTTCATCATGTTAAGGAATGTTCCCTTTATTCTCACTTTACTGAGAGTTTTGAGCATGAATGGGTGCTGGATTTTATTATGCTTTTTCTGCATCTATTGAAATTGTGATGTGATTTTTGTCCTTCCTTTTGTTTATGTAATGAATCACATTGATTGATTTTGAACCAGCCTTGCCTCTTCAAAATAAATTCCACTTGATCATGGTGTATGATTTCTTTCATATATTGCTGGATCCAGTTGGCTAATATTTTGTTGAGAATTTTAGCATCTATATTCATCAGGGATATTGGTCTATAATTTTCTTTCTTTTTGTTGTCTTTGCTTGGTTTCGAGATCAGAATTATGCTCGCCTCAGAAAAGGAGTTTGGAAGTCTTCTTTCCTCTTGAATTTTTTGAATTAGCTTGAGGAGGATAGAAGTTAGCTGTTTAAATTTTAGGTAGAATTCACTTGTGAAGCCATCAGGCCCAGGACTTCTCTTTGTTGGGAGTTTGTTGATAACTGTCTCAATCTCATTTGTTGTAATTTGTCTGTCCAGGTGTTCTGATTCTTCCAGATTGATTTTTGGAAGATTATATTATTCAAGAAATTTGTCCATTTCACCTAGGTTGTCTAACTTTTTGGTATAGAGTTCTTCACAGTATTTTCTTACAATACTTTGTATTTCTGTTGTGTCTGTTGTTATTTCTCCACTCTCATTTCTAATTACATTTGTTTGAGTCTTCTCTCTTTTTTTCTTGGTGAGTCTAGTTAAAGGTTCATTGATTTTGTTTACCTTTTCAAAGAACCAGCTCCTGGCTTCATTGATCTTCTGTATTGTTTCCTTAACCTCTATGTCATTTATTTCCACTCTGATGCGCTTATTATTTCCTTCCTTCTACTAGTCCTAGACTTTATTTGCTGGGTTTTTCTAGTTCTTTTAGATGCAGGATCAGGTTGCTTATTTGTGCTTTTTCTATCTTCTTCTGGTATGCCTGTAGTACTATGAACTTCCCTCTCAGTACTGCTTTTGTTGTGTCCAATAAATTTTGAGTTGATGTATGCTCATTTTCCTTCATTTCTATGAATTTTTAAATTTCTTTTTTGATCTTATTGTTAACTCATTTATTATTTAATATCATGCTATTTATTTTCCATGTGTTTGAGTATTTTCCGGTTTTTTCTGTTGTGATATTTAGTTTCATGGCATTGTGATCAGAGAAAATGCTTGATATAATTTCAATCTTCTTAAATTTGTTGAGACCACTTTTGTGTCCTAACATGTGGTCTATCCTAGAGAATGTACCATGAGCATTTGAAAAGAATGTATATTCTACTGCTTTAGGGTGAAAAGTTCTGAAGATATCTATTAAATCAAGTTGATCTAGTGTATCCTTTAAGTCTGCTATTTCTTTGTTAATTTTCTTTTTTGAGGATTTATCCAGAGATGTTAGTGGGGTATTGAAACCCCCTATTATTATAGTATTGCTGTTAATTTTGCCCTCTATATCTATCAAAGTCTGCTTTATGTATGTTAGGGCTCCTATGTTCGGTGCATAGATATTTATAATGGTTATATCTTCCTGTTGAATTGTTCCCTTTATCATTATGTAGTGTCCTTCTTTATCTCTTACCACAGCCTTTGTTTAAAGTCCATTTTGTCAGATATAAGTATTGCTACCCCAGCTTTACTTTCCTTTCCATTTGCATGAAATATTTTTTCCATCCTTTTACCTTCAGTCTATGTGCTTTTGTTTTAAGGTGTGTCTCTTGTAGACAGCATATGTATGGGTCCTGTTTCTTTATCCACACAGCTACCCTATGTCTTTTGATTGAATCATTTAATCCATTTACATTTAAGGTTATTATTGATATGTAGTTGTTTATTGCCATTTTATTCTTTAAATCTGTATTCTTCTTTTGCTATATTCTTTTCCCCCTTTGAACTGTTCACAACAGGCCCCTTAGCATCTCTTGCAGAATTGGTTTGGTTTCCATGAATTCCTTGAGGATTTTTTTTTGTCTGGGAAGCTCTTTATTTCTCCTTCAATTTGAAACATTAGCCTTGCTGGATAGACTAGTCTTGGTTGTAGGTTCTTGTTCTGCATTACTTTGAATATATCTTGCAATTCCCTTCTGACCTCAAGGGTTTCTGTTGAGAAGTCCGATGTCGTCCTTATGGGGGCTCCTTTGTAGGTGATAGCCATTTTTTCTCTAGCAGCTTTTAAAATTTTCTCTTTATCCTTTAGCTTTGGTATTTTAACTATGATGTGTCTTGGTGTAGATTTTTGGGTTTCTCTTTAATGGAATTCTCTGTGCTTCTTAAACATGTGAAACATTTCCCAGCCTTAAAATTTAGGGAAGTTTTCAGCTATGATTTGATTGAACAAAGTTTCTATCCCTTGTTCTTTTTTTTCTTCTTCTGGAACCCCTATGATGCGAATATTATTTCTCTTCATGTTGTCCCAGAGCTCCCTTAGAGTTTCCTCAGATTTTTTGAGTCTCTTTTCTTTTTTCTGCTCTGCTTCTATGCCTTTGTTTATTTTGTCCTCTAACTCACTGATTCGATCCTCAGCTTCATCCATCCTGCTTTTAATTCCTTCCATTGTGGTCTTTAGTTCTGATACTATATTTGTCATTTCTGTCTGATTCTTTTTTATTATTTCAATTTCCTTTTTTATACTTGCTATCTCTTTATTTAGGTGTTCGTAATGGCTATCTATTGTTGCTCTAAGCTCTTTGAACATCCTAAATATCATTATTTTAAACTCTGCATCAGGTAGTTTGGTTATATCTGATTTATTCAGGTCCTTCTCTGAGGATTTCTCTTGATTCATTTGGGTTGCATTCCTCTGCCTGCCCATTTTGTCTTTTAGTAAGAAGTGTTTGTCTACTGGAGTCCAGTAGGTATTGCCTCTGTGTTCCTTACATGTGGTCTGTCTGCAGGCCTGCCACCCCCTCTGCCACTGCGTAGGGTGGTTGGGTGTGGGTGTTGCCAGCCCCCGCCACTGCAGCTGCTGCTGTGATCTCTGCCTAGCCTCTGCGGGAGGGGCTGTGTTCTTGTGCCAGGCTCTATAAGCCTTAGCCGGTCTCAGCCTTCACTCCTCTCCCATGGGTCGAACTGTGCACCACCCTAGGTCCACAAGCCTGGGTACCAAGGTCAAAGGTGATCACTTTTGCTCAGCTGCGGGTTCATATAAGCCTGTTTCTCTGGCAGGAAGGGGCTTCTGGTGTGCACTCCGCTGTGAGCCAGGCTTCCGCCCCACCCTCGCCAACCTCAGCTCCTCTGCCAGGTTGCTGGTGCGCACTCAACTGCGAGCCCGGGCTTCCACCCCACCTCCGCAGGCAAAGCCGGTTTGTGCAGGGCTTCAAGCCTCGGAGGCCACATGAGGCTGTGCACCCACTCGCCCCTGCCCAGCGCGAATCTCAGCTCATTCCGGGCTCTTGTTTTTCCCCCAAAGGTGGGGTCGCAGGCAGGCCATCAGTTGTTGGACCACTTTTGTGCATCCCCTTTGCCCCCACTTGGCTAAACCGAGCTTACGCCAGCCGGCTCGGCCTCTGTCCCTGCTGACAGAACCTTACTTCCGCTTCCCACCGCCTGCCCTCCAGCAAGCCCTCAGCAGTGTGGGTGGGTGCACTGCAGCTAAGACCCTAACACTACATACTGTAGTCCTGAAAGTTCCTTCCTTCTAACTGACTGTGCTCTAATTGCTGCAGGGGAGCCTGTTTGACTTGTGTCCTGCTTCCCCTTGCTGTTTCCAGGGAAATATTGTTTCAGATTTGTGGAGTGACTCTGCCCAGGGTTTAGGGTGGCTGTCTCTCAAAGCTTTTCTCCCTGTGCCTTCCAGACCGCACTCTTTTCCTGCTGCTCCAGTCCTCTCCTCTCTCCCTGTCTCCCGGAGTCCTGGCTGAAGGGTTGTGAGAAGGTTTCCTGCACTGTCCCTTCAAGAAGAATCCTGGGTCTGAGACAACTGTCTCTTTCTCACAAACAATATCCTAACCTGTTTCACAGCTCAATACTGTCCATACGCCTCTTCTAGGCTCTGGGGCTGTATGCTGGGGCTTTGTTCCTGGGACCCAGGTCCTTACCCTTCCACTGGCCTCTCTTCCCACCACACGAGTCTCTGGGCTGCCTTCCACTCCGGGGAGCTGGGCATCCCTTTCTGCATTTTCGCTTTTTTGACCAGTCTCTTTAGTGTTCCCCAGTTTAAGAGTCCTCTCAGTCTAGTTCAACGTTGGTTTATTCAGATGATGGCTCTTAAAATCAAGTTATAATCCACTTTGGTTCTGGGAGTTGGAAGTTGGTACATCTGCTTACTCCATCATCATCTTGCCCCTTTGTTAGTTTTCTGTCTGGAGGATCTGTCCATTGATGTTAGTGAGATATTAAAATCTCCTGCTGTTTTAGTATTGCTATCAGTCTCGCCCTTTATTCCCATCAAAATCTGCTTTATATATTTAGGTGCTCCTATATTAGGCACATAAATATTTACAATGGTTATATCCTCCTGTTGGATTGCTTTCTTTATCATTATGTAGTAACCTTCTTTATCCCTTACTGTAGCCTTCATTTTAAAGGATATTTTGTTAAATATAAGTATTGCTACCCCAGCTTTTTGTTTTCATTTGCATAAAATAATTTTTTCCATTCCTTCTCTTTTAGTCTATGTGTATCTCTTGTTCTGAGTGGGTCTCTTGTAGACAGCATATGTACGGGTCCTGTTTTTTCATCCATGTAGCTACTCTATGTCTTTTGATTAGACTATATAATTAATTTACATGTAAGGTTATTATTGATATGTATTTATTTATCGGCATTTTATTCTTTAAATCTACAATCCTTTTTTTTTCTTTGCACTTTTTATAGAAGGCACCTTAACATTTCTTGCAGTACTTTTGTTTGTTTGTTTGTTTGTTGTTTTGTAATGAATTTCCAAAGTTTTCTGGGGGAGGTGAGAGGGAAGCTTTTTATTTCTCCTTCAAATTTAAATGATGGCCTTGCTGAATAAAGTAGTTTTGGTTGTAGATTCTTGTTTTGCATCACCCTGAGTATTTCTTGTCCATCCTTTCTGGCCTCAAGTGTCTCTGTTGAGAAGTTGGATGTCATCCTTATAGGGGCTACTCTGTAGGTAATTAACTGCTTTTCTCTTGCAGCTTTTAGTATTCTTTCTTTGACTCTTAACTTTGACATTTTAATTATGATGTGTCTTGGTGTAGGTCTCCTTGAGTTCCTCTTTAATGGAACTCTTAGTGCTTCTTGAACTTGTGTAACTTTTTCCTTCATCAATTTAGGAAATTTTTCAGCTATGATTTCTTCAAACAGGTTCTCTATCTCTTGTTTGTTCTCTTCTTCTTCAGGAACCCTTATGATGTGAATGTTGTTTCTCTTCATGATGTCACAGAGGTCTCTTAGAGTTTCCTCAGTCTTCTTGAGCCTCTTTTCTTTTTGATGCTCTGCTTCTATGCTTTCATTTATCTTGTTCTTTACTGATTTGAACCTCTACTTCATCCAGGCTGCTCCTGATTCCTTCTAGTGAAGTCTTCTTTTCTGATATTATATTTGTTATTTCTGATTGGTTCTTTTTTATGATTTCAATGTTCTTTTTGATGCTTGCTATCTCTTTATTTAGATGCTCATTATGTCTATCCATTGTTGCTCTAAGATCCTTGAGCATTCTTAATATTATTATTTTAAACTCTGCATCTGGTAGCTTGGTTACTTTCATTTCATTTAGGTCTTTTTCTAGGGATTTCTTTTATTGATTCATTTGGGTCACATTTCTTTGCCCATTTTTTTCTGTGTATTAGGCAGCATTGTCTGACTTTGAAATATTTGTGTTGTCTTTATGAGGAAGATGGGCTGGCTTAGTGGTACTGACCTCCAGGCCACCTGTTTTTCTTGCTCTAGGAATGCATCTTGAGGGTATTATTTTTCTTACTGTTGTATATGAGTATTGAATACAGTTGGTCCTTTTGTGGGTATGGCTATCTCTCCAGGCTGGCTGGCTCTAAGGGTCAACCTTGATCTTGTGTATTATACACTGTGCAATGTCTGTCCTGTTGTGTCTATTTATTCTCCACAGTGTTTGGTGCCTGCTAGACTCCTCCTTTGGGCATGCTGCTTATGTAGGTAGCTGAGTCTAGATTTGGTGCTGTCTGCCACCCACTACCAGTTTTGTTGGTTCTAGATCTTCTTGGGTTTGTGTCGGCCATTGTTCATAACCTGCTGTTGGCTACCTGTCTGAAGCTACTGCTTTGTTTGCTGTTTGTGTCTGCATTTCCTATACCTGGGTAACATGGGAGGAGTCAACCTTTTTACAAGAATCAGCTTCCTCCTGCTTAGAGATGATAGCAGTTTCATAAAAGGCCCAAGCTACATAAGATTTCCCTCCACTTTTCAGCTGCTCCACCTCCTCTTGTAGCTGCCTGGTTTTTCAACAGAGTCTTCTGTAGAAAGACTGTGGTGTGGGCTCATACTGGCCTCATCCATTCAACACCTCTACTAGTTGCAAGCTTGTTGGGTTAGGGCAGCAAATTTTAATGTTAAAGTCCTTTTCTCTATTACTTTTTCCTGTTAATTTCATAAAGCATGGCCTTGGCTGGTTGACTCAATGGATAGAGCATTTGCCAGGGATGCAGACGTCCCGGGTTCAATCCCCAGTCATGGTACACATGAGAAGTGACTGTCTATTTCTCTCCCTTCTTTTCCCTCTTCTCTCTCTCTTCCCCTCCCGCAGCCAGTGGCTCAATTGGCTTGAGCATCAGCCCTGTGTGGTGATGATAGTTCAGTTGATTTGACCATCATCCCCAGTCAGGGGCTGCAGATACATCCCAGTTTCAATGCAACCTGACTATCTCCCCTCCTCTCACTTAAAAAGAAAAATTCATAAAGCATGATTTATCTCCATGGACATTATCCTCGCTCTCTAATTCTTTAGAAACTCAGCAGAGAGCTTAGAAACTCTTATTTTAGCAATTGTTTGTTTAAAAGTACAATACAATTGTACCTTTAAAAGGTTGTACATTTTTAAAAAATACAATTTTGATATGTCAGGTTATGGTGCAAATGCTTTCAGGAAAAAGGGACTATTATCAATTTGGATGATATTTCCTTATGTGATGGCAGAAGCTGATATTACCTATGAAAATCAAATAGACGATACTCACCTACCCCCTAAGCACTGCACTTTTTTTCAAGAAAAGAACAGGGGACTTTGTTGCAGATAGAGCCAGGTTTAAACTTGGGACTCTGATACTTATTAATTTCCTAAGTTTGAGAAAGTTATTTAACCAATCCGAGTCTCAGTTTATTTATCTGTAAAAGCAGAATAACAATATTTGCCCTTAGAATCATGAGAGCTAAAATGAAATAATGTATATAATATAGCCACTTATAACTACTCAAGAAAGATCAGTCTTGTCTTCTGTTATTTTTTTATGTTATCTGATATAGCTATTAGGAGAACCAAAATGTGTGTGCGTGTGTGTGTGTACGTGTGTGTGTACGTGTGTGTGTGCATGATTTGATCTCATTAAAAAATGCTAAAAATAAGAATAAATAATAACTGAAAACCTAGTATAATTTTATTTACTAGGGCATGTAGCTTAAGCTGAAAGCACTTACTTGTAGGGCTAGAGCTCTTCACTCCAACATTAACTCATTTTTGTCACTTTCATATTATTGAAATTCTCTCCAGCTCCCATTCCAATAATTGAACCAAATCCTAACCATGTAATTTGCATAGCATACAAAATGCTTGCTTTATATTCTTCAGTTGCAAATATCACTTGTACCTACAAATGCAATACTGCAACACAGGAAAAAAAATCTTTCTAATTCATTTCTCTATAGGTTCTCCACACTAACAATATGTAATGCACAGATGTGACCTATCAAACATTATAGCAATAATAGAATGTCTCATAAAGATAACTGAATAGCTCTTTGGTTTCTGTGATTTCAAAGGTCTTTTGATCTTTGGATAAAGAAAAAAAATTTTTTGTTGCAATTAAGTAAGATAAAAATAGTGGCATCACATAGTGAATTGCTACCTTTCAGAAAATTGTGCTTTCTTCCTAGGCTCATTTCCATCATAATGTAAGTACTGTCAGTTCTGCAGGATAAAAGAAACATTTATTTTATAGTGAAGTAAACAAAGTATACATGTTTGTTCTTTATTTTTTGTTCTATCATGCTTTATTATTTAAAAAGATGGAGCTTACTTTCAAAGAAATTTAGCCTAAATTTCCTTACTGATAAGTAAGATATGTTCCTTAGCACCTCTGTCTTGTCCATGCTGCCTTCTAACCAGTGAATGACTTGGAGCTCAGGCGTTTGAAAGAGCAAGATTCAAAAATGGGTAGGGTCAGTGAGAGGAATAGATAAAAGGAATGAGAAAAGGAAAAAGAAAAATAAGAAAAGGCACAACTGAAAGAATTTTCCCGAGATGACAGGTTTTTAGGAATGTCTTTGTTCAGGCTGCTATAGCAAAATGCCATTCACTAGATGGCTTGTAAACAGCAGAAATGTATCACTTATTGTTTTGGAGGCTGGAAGTGCAAGACCAGGGTGTCAGTATTGTCATGTTTTAGTGAGGATCTTCTCTCAGGTTGCAGACTATTGATTTCTCATTGTATACTCAGGTGGTACAAGAGGCAAAGCATCTCTCTGGGGTGTTTTTAATAAACAGAGTAATCTCATTCATGAGATTTCTATTTTTGTGACCTGATCCCCTCCCAAAGGCCCCATCACCAAATACCATCATCTTGGGGGTTAGGATTAATGTATGAATTTGAAGAAACACATCCAGACCATAGCAAAGAAGAAAAACAAAATATATATGTATACATACACAGGGTTAAAATGAATATACATTGCAGTTTAAAGCTCATTATGTAAGAAAATTATGAAGGAACTGAGCTATTTTGCCTCCTTATGTGAATAAGGGAAAAGACTTTCCTTGGTTCATGCCAGGCAGCAGACCAAGAGAAAGAAAGAAAATGAAAGGAACATGAATTTTGTTTAAACTATGGCAAATGTTTCAGCAATTGGAGCTATCATATTTCTCTGAGAGTTTGTGAATTGGTAGTTGCCAAACACTCTCACATGCAAAATAAGTGAATGACTACCTGTCATTGTTTTATTGTTTTCTATGTAGTTTATTTACACAGATAACCCCCACCCTTCAAAGATCTCCTTTCCAGCCAGTTTCTGATTAGACGATGGCAATGAGACTTGTTCTTGCTAGATGTAGAAAACAGAAGAGAAAAGTTAGTCAGTCTCTGACAGTGGAGGTGAATAAACATAAAATTTTGCCTGTGTTTTCACTGTGTAGGTGAGAGCACTGGTAGTCCCTTCTGCTACAACCAAATGAGCTGAATGTCTTCTGAAGAATCCCACACTTCTATGCTACAGATAGCTTATAATTGTATTCCTGTATTATGCCTATAATTTTCTGTACTACAGCCTCTTCCTACTCAGATAGCCTAGAGTGACTTCCATTTTCTTGACTAACCCACAATTAAACAGGTGCTAGATTACTAAAGTTCTATAAAAAACACACTGTGATATCTATAGATATGTAAGTAAATAGATGATAGATAATAGATATATATTTTTTAAATAATATATATATATTAGAAATAATTGGTTGAATAAGAATTAGTTTCTCTTTCTATTGTTAACTCAAAAATGAATATGCCATCATGTATTGTTTCAGACTTTATACTTTCAAGCATGAAATAATCTCATGTGATTAATGTACTGTTTTAGAGAAGCACATTTTATATGTAATTGCTGATTATTCTTAAAAGCAAAACACTGACTTCTTCTGAACTCTTAGTAACAGTAATAAATCATCTGTCACTAGTTTCTACTCACATCCTTAATTGTCTGAGAAATTAAACCTGTCAGATTGTATTCAATGTACTCATTTCCCAATGAAGTTTTATTTAATTTATGAGTTTTGCTTTCTACCTGAATTAAGGAAGGAGGGTAAAGCCAAGTATATGATTGAGAAGGTCTTCATGTTGAATGATCATGGGAGTGGCCTACCCAAACTTGCAACCAATGGTAGGGAGACATTGTTTTGGTTTAATCTTGGAAGGTGACTTGAAGGTGGTTGAACTTGAATTAGTTCTACTCTCATGAGAAAACTTGTAAATCATAGACCAGAGTCTGGAAAAGACTCTAGGTGGAGAAGTTAGTATCTAGTACTTGTGAGTGTTAGAACTCAAACATACAAAGAGATTAGGCTGGAATATATAGACAAGCAAGAGAAATGGTCCAGAAACTCAGGGAAGTTAAAACAGGACAGGAGTGAGAAGTTAAAACGTGACTCATTAAAAATAAATAATAATAATAATAATAATTGAAAATATTTTTTTAGAACATGGAAAAACCAGGGTCAAAATAAAAGGCAAAAGACAACATTGGGCAAAGAAGTTAAGATATATAAGAGAGGTAAAATTACAGCTCAAGACTAAGGAAAAACATCAAAAATTTTCCCAATATATAAATATGGTTTGTCTTTGCCCTGCCACTCCATCACACACACACACTTCATACAACAATGTGTTATTGTATCCAAGGGTAAAATGTCAAATATAATGTTAATTGATAATAATGTCAAATGTACAAGCTCCGTTTTTTGGCATGCAGTTTCTGAATTTTATTAATGCTTTAACTATTTCCCTTTCACAATCTTAATCCTTTTTATGTTTTTGTACATGTCTTATGCCCTTTGCTTTTGGAGAATGGAGTATATTTTTGTGCAAAATTAGGAAAATATTGAAAAAACTATAGTTCTTTATTTGTTTTTGTCTCCCCCTCATGATGACTAAAATAATTTGCCCTTCATTAATTCTTCATCTTACTAATTCTTTGGGTTTAATTCATAATATGTCTGAAAAGTGTTTCCTGTAAGGCTTAATTTTCTTACCCTCATCACATGAAATATCCACAGATTTACTTAATAATATTTATTTATGAGTTTTTAAGATTTAAAGGTTTTTAACAAATTACAGTAAAAATCAGGATCTCATTAAACAGTGATACTAAAAGAAATACATTTAATTTTCAGCTCTGCTGCTTAGTGATTTATGATACTAAAACTACTATGACTATATCGACCCCCTCAGAAGGTGTTGGTAACATTAATTGAGACATCATGTGTAAAGCTCTTAGCGCAATGACTGCCCCTGCTCAATTAATATTAATTATTTTCTCCTTCCTTTGAGACAAGTTTTTAAATTTCTCAGAAATCCCAAATCCCAAATGCCTCTCACCTGTGTTCACATATATCGAGTTCATAGTTTTTCAGTGCATTGAGAGATCACCTACTATAAAATTACTGCAGTGGGGAAGAAAAATTCATGAGTTCCAATTATGGAATGTATCTTTGGGAACAGGGGACAGAAATCTGCATTTTAACAAGTTCCCATGCGTTACTTATGCACCCGCTGTTTGAGAGCAATTAAGCTAGATTTTCCATAACAGTTGAGTACTGAAATAGTACAATTCTATCTAGAAGAAAGGTATGAAAAATACAATTTTTTAAGAGTTTGAAAATGAACATGAGAATTGATTGTAGAAAATACCACTGGGTGGACAAATAGTACATGCTGAGTAATGAGAAAGTGAAATACTTGGAAACTCTTAGATTTTGAGGAAGGAACTAAAATATGTTCTTAAAATTGCATATTAAATAGAGAGGTTTGATGGTTTCTGCTCAACTTAAGCCATGCGATAACAGCATTGTATGTGGTGAGGTGTCAGTTTTCTATTTTATCATTTTTACAGTGTATGATTACAGCTATGAGACTATATTTAATTTCCAACTGCAATGTTTTTGGTGTCTTTTGTCCTCAGTGTCCCCTTGAAAATATAGTAAACTGCAGAGGTACAAGGAAAAAGTATTGTTTTTCTCTATATCCAATTTACATCAACTCTCCAGTAAGATTCAGATTTTCTACAAATGATTCTAAGTGAGATTAACCTCAGGTTTAGCAAATCAGAATTTTCTAAAATCCTCTGAGACCCAAACAGAGAGAAATTATAATCTTCATGTAAGTTAACAGGTATATTTTCAGATTTTTAAAAATTAAGATAGAATACAGCAATAACAAAATACTCTAGGAGGGAGCAAGATGGCGACGGAGTAGGCGGACGTACCAACTTCCAACTCCCAGAACCAAAGTGGATTACAACTCAATTTTAAGAACCATCACCTGGATAAACCAACTTTGAACAAAACTAAGTGGACTCTTCAACCAAGGAACACAGAAGAAGCCACATTGAGACTGGTAGGAATAGTGAAAACGCGAAGAGGACTGCCCAACTCTCCGGAGCAAACGGCAGCCCAGAGAGACCCGTGTGGCGGGAGGAGAGTTTGGCGGAGAGGGAGGGACCTGGGTCCCAGGAACCAAGCCCCAGCCTGCAGTCCCAGAGCCTAGAAGAGGCGTTTGGACAGTTTTGAGCTGTGAAACAAGTGAGGGAGCTCCCAGGCCTACAGTGTGGAGTATTAGGTCCCTTCCTACTCTGCTGAGGGCTGCTTAAGGTTTTGGGGCGGCAGGACGCTGAAAGGCGGTTCGGTCGGCGTGGGCAGAGGCCAAGCCGGTGGGAGATCGGTCTAGCCCAGAGGGTCGGAGGGGAAGCGCGAAAGCGGTACAGAAGCTGCGGGCCCGCCTTTAATCCCACTTACGGGGACAAAGCGGGAGGCCAGGAACGGGCAGGCCCTGCGCAAGCCGGCCCTGACCGCGGGGACCGGGCTAGGACCAGGGACGGGCAGGGGCTCGCGGCTGAGCTGACGCTACCAGTCCCCCCCCCCCCCCGGGGCCGGAGAAACCGCGGTTGGCCAGTATACGTGCGCGAGCGGGCTCCGAGCGCGGGGGCGGGGTGGACCCCGAGACAAGTGGAGGCTCACAGCTGAGCCCACGCTACTATCCAGATCCGGCCGGAGAAACCACGGATAGCATTCATACGTGCACGAGCGGGCTCCGAATGCGGAGGCGGGGTAGAGTCCGGGATGAGCGGAAGTCCACAGCTAAGCGGAAGCCAGCAAACACGCCCGCCCCAATAAACCTTGGTTTCCGACCCTGTGCAAAGGGCCCTGGCCTCGAGGGCGGGGCTAAAGCTCCGGACGGGCAAAAGCTTACAGCTGAGAGCACGTCAAAAGCCCGGCCTAACCTGCGGAACTGTAGCGAGCAGGCTCCGACTGCTGGTTCTGGGCGGAAGTCCGGAAATAGGCTGGGTCCGCAGCTGAGGAAAGGTGCTCACCTCTACCCTTGGTGCTAATCTTGTGGCTTCAGTGACAGCTCCTCCCACGGAGGAGAGGCAGAAATCACAGCAAAAGCCACAGTGGGCCGGCGCTGGCAACGCTCATACCCAACCACCCTAGGCACCGGCAGAGGGGGTGGGGGGCCTGCAGATAGACCACACTTAGAGAACACAAAGGCAACACATACTGGACTCCAGTGGCCACAACTTGCTTATACACAGAAAAAATGGGCAGGCAGAGGAATGCAAACCAAATGAATCAAGAGAAATCCCCAGAGAAGGACCTGAATGAACCAGATATAACCAAATTACCAGAAGCAGAATTTAGAATAATGATAGTTAGGATGTTCAAAGAAATTAGAGCTACAATGGATAGTCATTATGAACACCTAAATAAAGAGATAACAAGTATAAAAAATGAAATTGAAATAATAAAAAAGAATCAGACAGAAATGACAAATACAGTATCAGAACTGAAGACCACAATGGAAGGAATTAAAAGCAGGATGGATGACGCTGAGGATCGAATAAGCGAGTTAGAGGACAATAAACAAAGGCACAGAAGCAGAGAAGAAAAAGGAAAAGAGACTTAAAAAATGTGGGGAAACTCTAAGGGAGCTTTGTGACAACATGAAGAGAAACAACATTCGCATCATAGGGGTGCCTGAAGAAGAGGAGAGAGGACAGGAAATGGAAACTTTGTTCAATCAAATCATAGCAGAAAACTTTCCTAAATTAAGGCTGGGAAACACTCCACACATTCAAGAAGCACACTAAACTCCAGTAAAGAGAAACCAAAAAAGATCTACACCAAGACACATCATAGTTAAAATACCAAAGCTAATGGATAAAGAAAAAATTTTAAAAGCTGCTAGAGAAAAAAAGGCTATCACCTACAAAGGAGCCCCCATAAGGATGACATCGGACTTCTCAACAGAAACACTTGAGGCCAGAAGGGAATGGCAAGAAATAATCAAAGTAATGCAGAACAAGAACCTACAACAAAGACTACTTTATCCAGCAAGGCTAACGTTTAAAATTGAAGGAGAAATAAAGAGCTTCCCAGAAAAAGAAAGCCTCAAGGAATTCATAAAAACCAAACCAATTCTGCAAGAGATACTAAGGGGCCTCTTGTGAACAGTTTAAAAGGAGGAATGAATAGAGCAGAAGAAGAATACAGCTTTAAAGAATAAAATGGCAATAAACAACTACATATCAATAATAACCTTAAATGTAAATGGATTAAATGATCCAATCAAAAGACATAGGGTAGCTGCATGGATAAAGAAACAGGACCCATACATATGCTGTCTACAAGAGACACACCTTAAAACAAAAGATGCTCATAGACTGAAGGTAAAAGGATGGAAAAAAATATTTCATGCAAATGGAAATGAAAAAAAAGCAGGGGTATCAATACTTATATCAGACAAAATGGACTTTAAAACAAAGGCTGTAGTAAGAGATAAAGGAGGACACTACATAATGATAAAGGGAACAATTCAACAAGAAGATATAACTATTATAAATATCTATGCACCAAATATAGGAGCCCCGACATACATAAAGCAGACTTTGATGGATATAAAGGGCGAGATTAACAGCAATACCATCATAGTAGGGGATTTCAATACCCCTCTAACAACACTGGATAGATCCTCAAGAAAGAAAATTAATAAAGAAACAGCAGACTTAAAGGATACACTAGATCAACTTGATTTAATAGATATCTTCAGAACTTTTCACCCTAAAGCAGTAGAATATACATTCTTCTCAAGCGCTCATGGTACGTTTTCTAGGATAGACCACATGTCCCAAATGGTCTCAGTAAATTTAAGAAGATTGAAATCATATCAAGCATTTTCCCTGATCACAATGCCATGAAACTAGAAATTAACCACAAAAGAAAAAATGAAAAATACTCAAACACTTGGAAACTAAATAGCATGTTATTAAATAATAAATGGATTAACAATGAGATCAAAAAAGAAATAAAAAAGTTTCTAGAAACAAATGATAATGAGCATACATACATCAACTCAAAATTTATGGGACACAGCTAAAGCAGTTCTGAGAGGGAAGTTTATTGCACTACAGGCATATCATAAGAAGCTAGAAAAAGCTCAAATAAGCAACCTGACCCTGCATCTGAAAGAACTAGAAAAACAACAACAAATAAAACCCAAGACAAGTACAAGGAAGGAGATAATAAAGGTCAGAGCAGAAATAAATGACATAGAGGCTAAGGAAACAATACAGAGGATCAATGAAACAAGAAGCTGGTTCTTTGAAAAGGTAAACAAGATTGATGAACCTTTAACTAGACTCACCAAGAAAAAAAGAGAGAGGACTCAAATAAATAAAATTAGAAAGGACAGTGGAGAAATAACAACTGACACAACAGAAATACAAAGCATTGTAAGAAAATACTAAGAACTATATGCCAAAAAATTAGACAATCTTGGTGAAAAGGACAAATTTCTTGAATCATATAACCTTCCAAAAATCAATCTGGAAGAATCAGAACACCTAAACAGACCAATTACAACAAATGAGATCGAAACAGTTATCAAAACACTCCCAAAAAAGAAAAGTCCTGGGCCTGATGGCTTCACAAGTGAATTCTATCAAAAATTCAAAGAAGAACTAACTCCTATTCTCCTCAAGCTATTTCACAAAATTCAAGAGGAAGGAAGACTTCCAAACTCCTTTTATGAGGCGAGCATAATTCTGATCCCAAAACCAGGCAAAGACAACACAAAGAAAGAAAATTATAGGCCTATATCCCTGATGAATTTAGACGCTAAAATTCTCAACAAAATATTAGCCAACCGGATTCAGCAATATATGAAAAAAATCGTACACCACGATCAAGTGGGATTTATTCTGGAGAGGCAAGGCTGGTTCAATATTCGCAAATCAATCAATGTGATTCATCACATAAACAAAAGGAAGGACAAAAATCACATGATAATTTCAATAGATACAGAAAAGACATTTGATAAAATCCAGCACCCATTCATGCTCAAAACTCTCAGTAAAGTGGGAATACAGGGATCATTCCTTAACATGATAAAGGCCATCTATGACAAACCGACAGCAAACATCATACTAAATGGACAAAGATTAAAAGCAATCCCCTTAAGATCAGGAACCAGGCAGGTTTGCCCACTTTCACCACTCTTATTCAACATAGTTCTGGAAGTCCTAGCTACAGCAATCAGACAACAAAAAGAAATAAAAGGCATACAAATTGGAAAAGAAGAAGTAAAACTGTCATTATTTGCAGATGATATGATATTGTATATTGAAAACCCTAAAGTCTCAGTCAAAAAACTACTGGACCTTATAAATGAATTCAGCAAGGTGGCAGGATATAAAATTAATACTCAGAAATCAGAGGCATTTCTATACACCAACAATGAAATATCAGCAAAAGAAATTAAGGAAACAATCCCCTTCACTATTACAGCCAAAAAAATAAAGTACCTAGGAGTAAATTTAACCAAGGAGGTTAAGGACTTGTACTCGGAAATTTATAGAACATTGATAAAAGAAATCAAGGAAGATACAAACAAGTGGAAGCATATACCGTGCTCATGGCTAGGAAGAATAAACATCATTAAAATGTCTATATTACCCAAAGCAATTTATAAATTCAATGCAATACCAATTAAAATACCAATGACATACTTCAAAGATATAGAACACATATTCCAAAAATTTATATGGAACCAAAAAAGAACACAAATAGCCTCAGCAATCTTAAAAAGAAAAAATAAAGCAGGAGGTATCACTCTTCCTGATATCAAGGTTTACTATAAGGCCATTATACTCAAGACAGCCTGGTACTGGCATAAGAACAGGCACATAGATCAATGGAACAGAACAGAGAACCCAGAAATAAACCCACAGCTTTATGGACAACTGATATTTGACAAAGGAGGAAAGAACATACAATGGAGTAAAGACAGCCTCTTTAACAAATGGTGTTGGGGAAATTTGGACATCTACCTGCAAAAAAATGAAACTAGACCATCAACTTACACCATTCACAAAAACAAACTCAAAATGGATAAAAGACTTAAATGTAAGCCGTGAAACCATAAGCATCTTAGAAGAAAACATAGGCAGCAAGCTCTCCGACATCTGTAGCAGCTGTATATTTGCCGATTTATCTCCACGGGCAACTGAAATAAAAGGCAAGATAAACAAATAGGACTATATCAAACTAAAAAGTTTTTGCACAGCTAAAGACAATAGGAACAGAATAAAAAGACAAACCACACAATAGGAGAACATATTCGACAGCACATCTGATAATGGGTTAATAACTAAAATTTATAAAGAACTTATAAAACGCAACACCAGGAAGACAAACAACCCAATCAAAAAATGGGCAAAAGAAATGAATAGAAATTTCTCCAAAGAGGACATACAGATGGCCAATAGGCATAGGAAAAAATGCTCAACATCACTAATCATTAGAGAAATGCAAATTAAAACCACAATGAGATATCACCTCACACCAGTCAGAATGGCACTTTTCAGCAAAACAACACAGAATAAGTGCTGGCGAGGATGTGGAGAAAAGGGAACCCTTCTGCACTGCTGGTGGGAATGCAGACTGGTGCAGCCACTGTGGAAAACAGTATGGAGATTCCTCAGAAAATTAAAAATCGAACTGCCTTTTGACCCAGCTATCCCACTTTTAGGAATATACCCTAAGAACACCATAGCACTGGTAGAAAAGAAGAAATGCGCCCCAATGTTCGTGGCAGCATTGTTCACAATAGCGAAGATCTGGAACCAGCCCAAGTGTCCGTCAGAAGACGAGTGGATTAAAAAGCTATGGTACATATATACTATGGAATACTACTCAGCCATTAGAAACGATGACATCGGATCATTTATAACAAAATGGATGTACCTTGATAACATTATATGGAGTGAAATAAGTAAATTAGAAAAAAAGAAAAACTGAGAACAGCACGATTACATACATAGGTGGGACATGAAAGTGAGGGTATGAGACATGGACAAGAGAGTGGTGGTTATGGGATGGGGGGAGGGAGGGAAGAGTGGGATCGGGAGGAGGGGAGGGACACAGGGAAAACCAGATTGAAGGTGACAGAGGACAATTTGACTTTTGGTGATGGGTATGCAACACAATTGAATGATAAGATAACCTGGAGATGTTTTCATTGTACATATGTACCCTGATTTATTGGTGTCACCCCATTAGAATTAATAATAATAAAATATATATTAAAAAAAAAAGAATACTCTAAATTTATTTTTCTTAATCTCATTATAATATATGTGCCTTTTTATAAGTTTGTGAACTAGTTTTTATACTTTCTATTTTCTAAATTAATTATTTACTGTTCCATGATACAATTTGTCAAGAACCAATTATATCAAAGAAATTTGGCACTTAGTTTTCTTTTCTCAAATCATCCAAAAAAATGGATAATCATTCTCTTTATTCCTCTGGGACACATTAAAGTGTCATGTTTTTCTAATAGCAAATAATAATTTGTTGTTGCAAAGCTATGAATCTATATGAACGAGGTACTATTTGGAAAGTCTCTGCTTCAAATACATAAACTGAGTTGTAACAAACTGTAGGTCCATCAATAAAATATACTGATTAATAACAATCACTTCCACTAAAAGCATGTTCTCAAACACAGTATTCCATTTACTTTTGTGGTATTGTGAAGCAGACAAAACTACTGTTCCTGTTTTATATACATACAAAAAGATTAGGAAAAGATTAACCCAAAGTCATATGACTCCTGAGTGATGGACTCAGAAAATAAGACTCAGGCCTCCCCCCCGCCCCAATGTCTACTAGTCCTTTGTTTATTCTGGTTGGTATCTGTGTCATCTCTAGGTGATTACTGAGAACAATATGTTCCAACCTGTTTACCTCTTGCATGTAACTTTAGTAAACATATAAAGAAATAAAGTAAATATTACATGGTAGACATAGTTGAACTATATACAGTGAGGAACTATCAGATATTTGACCCAAAAAGTACAGTTAATCTGAATTGTTTACTGCTTTTAGTAGGGACCACGTAGTAGAAATCGAGAGCCACTGAATTTGATCTCTATCTTGCCCCTAATTCAACATTTTTATTGATGGAGAAACATAGAACCAAAAGTTTATCTAAACCAAATCTGACACAGATCCCTAGGATCCTAGACACAGGACCTTTGCACAGTGTTCCACAGCTAAGGGTTGACTTCCCTAAACAAGTTGTAGCAGCAACATTAAATGAAACCAGCTAATAATAATTGTCCAACAATTTGTTTAGAATATAAACTCGGAGGTCAACATTTCTATATATCAGGTATTAAAAACAACATTAAGTTGTAAGGAGCACACAAGATTTCAATGCACACAGGCATGATCTAAAATCCTGCAGTCACTTTACATATGGGTGACCCTGAGCTCCTTAAATGTCACCACGACTCAGATTCCTCAACATCAAAACAGAGATAACAGAAACAATTTTGTAGGCAGACCAGATATTTATCATTTTTAAAAGTTTTCAGTCCTGGCCAGTTGGCTCAGTGGATAAAGCATCAGCCCAGTGTGCAGACATCCTGGGTTCAATCCCTGACCAGGGCACACATGAGAAGCAACCATCTGCTTCTCCTTCTCTCCCTTTCCCTCCTTCTCTCCTTCTTCCCCTCTCGCAGCCAGTGGTTCTATTGGTCTGAGCATCAGCCCCAGAAGGAGGTTGCCGGGTGGATCCCGGTTGGGGTGTATGTGTGAGTCTGTCTCTCTATCTCCCTTCCTCTCACTTAGAAAAAAAAAAAGATTAAAAATATTTTTTTCATATTTACCTCTGTGAGTATAAGTTAATTAAATCTTTAATTCTTTATCTATGGAAAGAGCACCGTTATAGTACAGGTGAAGATAAAATTTCTACCCTGGCTTTGCTATGAATTGGCCATTTACTCTAAAATTAGTCACTCTCTCTCTCTTTGGGTCTCATTATTAAAATGAAGTGGTTTCTTTTTCTAACTATATGACTATTATTATTATTAAATGATTTACTTCTAACTTGCTGGGATTTAGTTCCATAATCAATTACCTCCCTCACACAAAGATTTTCAAGCACTGACTCTCAGTGTGCTCATAAATAAGTGCTCTGTAAAACTAGCTATATTTCTAGCTATCCACTCCACACAGATTTTTACACTTGAATGCCATAATCCCTTATGTCAATTCAGCTGGCAACTGATTAAACAATTTACAGCCAAAACTATATGGAAAAAATATCACTTAATCTGAGAACTATTGTGTAGACAAGTCAGACAGCATCTATATTCATCATGGTAGAGGCTGCCTGGGTTTTCCTAAAAAATTCTGCCACAACTGTTATTATGAGTAAGGCTTATAGAGACGAATCATTATTTAATTGAATACATCTTAAACTTAAACTATCCAAATGGGGGAGATTTAAACAAAATACTGAGCTGCTGTGTTATCTGGTAATTTTAAAGTCAATAATGTTTTAAGGGAAATATGAGTTAATCAGAATAAATTATAAATTGGCTTATTTTTTTATTTTTATTTTTGCCTCGTAGAAGATCTGTGTGAGCTAACATGAAATAACAAGTAGACAAGGTGAGCAGCAGCTGCTGTTCAGGAAACTATCTGAGGGGCGAGGAGGTGGAGCCAACAAGATCTGTTCATAGATGACAACATGAATGGGGGAATTCAGAAAGGAAACAGGGCATTCATGCTGCTGAAAAGACTATTACAATAGGATACAAAGCAACAGTAGCAGAAGGATAAATAGCAATGGCATCCACTAGAGTTGAATTTGGCCCAGAGAAAAGTTAGGTAGAAAACAGGCAGTTTGGAATACAGACTCTAGTCTCAAGATAGCCCAACCAATCTGCCCACCCCAAATTCTTCTTTTCTTTTCCTTTTCCTTCCTTCCTTTCTTCCTTTTTTTTCTTTCTTCCTTTCTCTTTCTTTCTTTTCTTCTTTTATTTCTCTCTTTCTTTTCTCTCTTTCTTTTTTGCTTGCTTGCTTGCTTTTTCTTTCCTTTCCTTTCCTTCCTTCCTTCCTTCCTTCTTTCCTCCCTCCCTCCCTCCCTCCCTTCCTTCCTTCCTTCCTTCTTTCCTTCCTTCCTTCCTTCCTCTCTCTTTTCTCTTTCTCCTCCTCCTCCTTCTTCTTATCCTTTTTATTCTGTGCACCTGTGAATTTCATCAGTAGCATCTTGGTAGATTTTTATATATTATGCATGATTGCATGACTTGTAGAAAAGCAAACACCTTTTTATTATTGCTGTTATCGGAGTTACATATAAGAGTTCTGTTACTTAAAACATTCAAGAATTACTGCATCTTGGAACCATAGGATACTGAATAATCTGTATTCCTTCACCCAAAATTACAAATCGATTTGAGATATATTTTCAAGTATATCCCTTAATGTTTTTACTAAATAATTTATATCAGAGAAGAGACAGAACAAAATATTTTTATTACTGCAAGAATCACTTAGAGGAAAGAAATACAAATTTTGTGATTTAAAGGAAATAAAAAGCCTTAGCCAGGTAGCTCAGTTGGTTAGAGTGTCTTTCCAATACATCAAGATTGGGAGTTCAATTTCCAGTCAGAGCACACACATGAAGCAACCAATGAATGTAGAACTAAGTGGAACAACAGATTGATGTTTCTCTCTCTCTCTCTTTATTTCTCACTCTCTTTCTCCCTTCCTCTCTCCTTCTCTCTCTCTCTAAAATCAACCTAAAGAGAGATAAAAATGGGGAAAAAAGTGCAGTAATAAATAGATTAGGAAAACAGGATGGAAATCCTCTGTACAAGGTAAATGTTTAAATGTGTGACACATTTGTTAAAATCCAAAACATGTATATCAAATAGCAGTAGATGAATTATAATGTCCTGTTATTGTCTTAATTGTAATTTTTCATAATAGCAGAATAACTGTGAGCAGCATTCTTAGGATGAACTTCAATATATATAAACAATATAATAATCTAATATGTATTATTTTGAATATCAATCACTAAACTTAACTAAGTCTAAGCTTTTAATAGTGTCATCTGGCAAACTTGGTCCAAGTTATCATTTAGTGGCATAATATAGCTATATTTTTAAGAACTTCAAAGGTGGAATAAAGTACCAAGCACAGGAAACGCTTGTTTGCTGAGAACAGAAATAAGTCATTTTATGTTCAGCGCAAGCACACCTTGCTATATTACTCACAAGTTTCACATTCAGCCAAGGTCAAAGCATATATTCCCAAATCACCTTTGAAAATTTTGTAGCAGGGATTGGTATAAATTTACCTTTATTTTATGACCAGGTACTTTATCATCCCTCTTGGAAAAGAGGAAATAGTTTTGGAGGTTGACTCTATAATGAGATACAATTTTAACCTTTACTTGGACCTCATCAAGGACAGTGCACAAGCACGGTGCCATCTCTAAAGAAGTAGACATTCCAATATCTGCACAGCCCAATTGTCATCATTGGCCATTAAATTATCAAAACCAACATTTATTTCCACTTATTAAGAAGGAAGCATAGAAACTGAAGACAATTTATAGTACAATAAAAGGAAGAAAAGAATGGAAAAAAAAGGAGTTATAGGGGTTATAAATTAGAACCTAAAATGACAATTAGGAGATTAAATTAACCTGAGAGTTATGAGATGAATTGTGTCCCCCTCCAAATTCAGGTATTGATGTTCTAACCCCTAGTACCTTAGAATGCAACTTGTTTGGAGAGAGGGTCTTTAAAAGGGCAATTAAGTTAATATGAGGTCAGTAAAGTGGACCCTATTCCAACATAAAGTGTCTTTATAAAAAGAGATTAGAAAACTAACACACAGGGAGGAAGACCATGAGAAAACCAGGGAGAACAGGCCCATCTACAAATCAAGAAGAGAAACATCAGAAGATATGAAACTTAATAAAACTTTGATCACAGACTTCTACCCTCAAGAATTGTTAGAAAATGAAACTTTCTTGTTTCATCACACCCAGTCTCTGATACATTGTTCTTGTATCCCTATCAAACTAATACACTCAGCAATGGAAAGAATACTGAGCATCAATGTAATAGATGTGTTTAATTATAAGAAGACTCATTAAATAGATAACTTTCATTACAATTATTGGGTGTGCATAATTAGATGAAATGGAAAGAGAAAATAATTGAACTTTCTAGTTATTTTGCTAAGTCAACTGTTTGCTAATTGTGATAAATTAGACTGAAATATTTGTTATAATTTTTCATTAATAAAAGTATTGATATCAACATCATAGTCAAAAAAATTACCATTATTTAAAATCAATCAAGTGGTATCACTGGACAAATTTACTGATAATGTTTTCACTCTTGCTGAAAATCACCCTTAAAAATACAATAGCCTGACTTGAGAGAGAGCTTCATCCTCTGGAAAACAGAATAGGCTCTTTCCAGTTCCCATTTGCATCTAACTTGAAAAAAACCTGAAGACCTTTTTACATGTTGCACATTTCTAAAGATGTAGTGAAAAATAACTTAAGACCAGTAAAATGACAGGAAATTTTATACAACAGTGAATCAAATATTTTATGAAATTGAATTTTTGATGTGAATATCAAGAACTGGAAATTGCTTTCAGTTCATGAGGAGTTACGTTTATATAACCTAAAAATGTAAGAAAGGGACTTAGTTGTGGTTTGCTCTTGAGATTCACTAAGTCACAGGATTTCCATCTAGAGTTCACAATGATTCTCTGCACCTTGTTTTCCTCTTGTGGCTTTTTCTTTTTGACAGAGACAGAGAGAGGGACAGATAGACAGGAAGGGAGAGAGATGAGAAGCATCAGTTCTTCGTTGCAGCATCTTAATTGTTCAGTGATTGCTTTCTCATATGTGCCTTGACCAGGGGGCTACAGCAGAGCGAGTGACCCCTTGCTTAATCCAACAACCTTGAGTTTCAAGTCAGTGACCTTTGTGCTCAAGCTAGCGACCATGGAATCGTGTCTATGATCCCATGCTCAAGCCGGCAACCCCTCACGCAAGCCGGATGAGCTCATGCTCAAACTGACTACCTCGAGGTTTCAAATCTGGGTCCTCTGCATCCTACTTTGACGCTCTATTGACTGCACCACTGCCTGCTCAGGCTCCTCTTGTGGCTTTTCAATATCACAACAAAAGTAGGGGCCACTGTTACTGGCTGTACATTCAGACAATACACTTCCTCATATCAGGTAACTATGCCAGATGTGTTCCACGAACCAGCATCATCAGTATCACCTAGAAGCTTGTGAAACATTCAAATTCTGGGTAACTTCTCAGGTAATTAAACAGGTCATTTGTCAGACTTTTTGAATAAGAATTTCTGAGTCTGGTCCCAAAAATCTGTGTCTAAGCCCTCCAAATGATGTTATAGACACTAAAATTTAGAAAGCACTGTTTTAAAGTAGTTTCAAACTTGGTTGTATATAAATATCAACTGGAAGAGATTTTAAGATAATATCTTGGAATGAGTCCCACCTCAGAGACTCTAGTTTTGTTAGTCTGAGGTCGGGACCAGGCAGTGCTGTAACAGGGCACCCTTGCTTGATTTGCAGATTTCAGTTATCACAGTTTAAATAACACAAGTCTCCAACCACACTGTTGAAAGTTCAGTTGCAATGACATATTAACCGCCAGTAATTGCATAAAGTGTTAACTTCACTTCTTAAGTCCACAAATCCTTATGTAAATAACAAATGTGCACTGGGATCAGTGACCAATCACATCACTTTTTTAAAAAGCACCTCCAGCCTGACCAGGCAGTGGCACAGTGGATAGAGTGTCAGAATGGGATGCAGAGGACCCAGGTTCAAAATCCCAAGGTCACCAGCTTGAGCACAGGCTCATCTGGTTTGAGCAAGTCTCAGCAGCTGGAGTCTAAGGTCATTGGCTTGAGCAAGGGGTCACTTGGTCTGCTGTAGCTCCCCCCCCCCGGGTTCAAGACACATATGGGAAAACAATCAATGAACAACTAAGGTGCCACAACAAAGACTTGATGCTTCTCATCTCTCCCCCTTTCTGTCTGTCTGTATCTGTCCCTCTCTCTGTTTCTCTCTCTGTTGCTCTCTCTCTCTCTCTTCACCAAAAAAAATAATTTAAAAATCAGGTAAAATAAAAAGCATCTTCATGATTGGTCACTGCACAGCAAAGTATGTCTCTCAGAGATTAGCTCATGTGATATATTATAAAAGTGGATAATCAAAAAGAAAATTGTCCAACAAAGATTAAAGGGTGTCCCCAAAAGGAAAAGTGATAATGTTGGAAGTGATATGCAAATAAATGTAAATTAAATTATAAATGAAATAGCTGACCTTGGGAATGTTGACATTGCTACTGTTTTGATAGACTCTGAAAGTGAAGCCAGAGAAGTTCAGTGAAGGCATAATTGAAAAAAGCAGTTGGGGAAAAAAGGATGAAAATGTCCCTGAGAAAGTGACATTGGCAAAAAGTCCCCAT
Organism: Rhynchonycteris naso; assembly: GCA_037038555.1. Taxonomy (NCBI): domain Eukaryota; kingdom Metazoa; phylum Chordata; class Mammalia; order Chiroptera; family Emballonuridae; genus Rhynchonycteris; species Rhynchonycteris naso. Next base: position 25,306,181 of record CM073000.1, read on the forward strand.
TAAAGAAACTCTCAAAGATATTTCACAATATTAGAAGCCCAAAGGGTAAAATGTGGAGGCTGAAGCTGATCTAAACTCAGAAAGGAGTATGAAAACTTGCCAAAGCAGAAAAAAAAAAAAGAAAAAAAAACACGACATACTACAAGTCATGTTCTGCAACAAGAAGGCAAGCACTGTTCAAATTCCTTTTGATACATTTTCCGCAAAAAGAGATGTTACTGTAATACCGGTGGCTACCACCAGGCAGGTTCACAGTGGATTCAGTCAGACCGCAGAGGAATTGCGGAGACAGGAAGCAACGGGCCTCTCCCAACCGTGGGGGAGCAAACAGGCAGGGAAAACTTCTTCCCAGGGCAGCAGGTGAATGAACAGCAAAATGGCCCCTTGCAGCGGCGGGAAGCATCCCCAGACAGCTCCCTGAGTAAAAACACTCATAGCCTTACAATACATAGACGATACACACATGTGGCGCTGCCACGTGCTCACTATTCATGCAAAATGCGAGAGAGCAAGCCTAATACAGCTGTTTTCCCAACAGTTACTCTCAATATTTTTATCTTAGTGTCATAAATATTAGGTTCACTTTTAAAATTTAGCTGACGTTAAAGAGACACAGTAAGAGGGTGTTTTTTAATATTTGGACAGAAATGTTGAAAGCTCATGGAGCAATTGTAAATTTTCTAATGATTGTTGAGATTGCTTTGCATGGTTTCTGGTTGCGTGGTGATTTCTACAGTCCTGCACTACGGTGCAAAATTTATAAACTCCTCAGGTATCTAAAGTGCTGACTGAGTGGAGAGCCACTGATTGGAACAGCCACATATGGTCGGTGGATATTAGCATCAATATCAATAACTTAAAATTTATAAAAAATGTAGTATCTTGGGTCCCACCCAGCTGGAGGTGGACCTAATAATTTGTTTTATTTAACAAGTTTTCCAGGTGGTTGTGATTCTACTCGTGCGAAAGAGTAAGAATCACTGACCTAGGGAATAGAGACCTTCCCTTACTGAGCTTTTGGAATGCTGAAGTCAGTCTTTCTCAGGCCATCTTGTCTGCTCTAAGCCTTGAATGAGGCACTCAACAGCCACTGTTTTTGTTGCCCTGAGGTTATTAAGAACGCAAAGAGGAAAGCAGCTGGTGGAAGAAATCCAAATTTTCTACTAAGCCTCATTTTAAAAAGCTTCACAAAACATGAAGAGGAGAAGTCTGGATACACGCTTTAAAATGAAAAGCAAAGAAAAATCTAGCAAGGGTATGGCTTCTAAGTGGGAATGCAAGTTGTTGAAATTTAATAACTATGTTTCAGGAAAAAATGTTTCCCGATTCAGTTGAACTGAAAGGCTTAGTGTAGGTACTGCTAAAAGAGAATTTTCCTCAGACAGTTTACTAATCTAGCAGGCTTTTATTCAACAATTTATGAATCAGGCAGCATTCAACCAACAGATAGAAAAAACAAATCTCTAAAGAGCTGTACACGGCAAGATATTTTTATAGACTAAATTAAGCAAAAACAAGGAAGTTATCTGAACATTTGCTGATTGGTTAAAGCAGCATTATTTTTCTTATATGCAGCAAAGGGAGGTCTTAGGATGGGGTTAGGCACTTGCGGCTGATTGTTTGACCTGGGCCTTCCTTTTCTGGAAGAACAGATCATTGAAAATTACCTAAATTTTGGTTTGCTGATATGAGGTATAGCATGCACATGCCTTCATGGACTTAATTGGATTACTTTTACAATACACATGAAAATACACATTTCAAACTAATGAAATGAAATATTTAAATTTGTTTTCCTAAACACAAATAAAAGAAAGATGTTTCATTGACATCATTGGAAAAGAAATGTTTGATAGGTTTTGTGTATGATTCATATCGTAACCATTGAAAACTGTAATTATTACTACAGCTTTGACAGAATTTGCAATAGAATACCTTTTAAGAACATCAGCCCAAGCTTTTCAAGGTTGTTGCTTCAGCCATGATCATAAAACTTGTATGAGCTTAAGGACTGTTTGAATATTTAAGTAGGCAATTGCATATGCAAAGTGGGGAATTTTTCTCTCACATACCTTGAACCTTCAGTTTTTATCATCCCTTACCCCTTCTGGATTGCTTAGAAAAGGTATAGCACTTTCTGAAGTACCTATTGTTCCTCTATATTAAATTGTCCATGTCAAGGCTAGGAGGTAAATAATGAGTAATTGGCAAACTAACAACCATATTTTTTTGTTGGGAAAACTACTTAAAATTGTACTTAAGCTACTCTTTTTTTTTTTTTTTTTTTGCAGAACACCAAAAAATAATTTTTTTCAAAAACAAGCAGGTAGAAAAGACAGATCACATGCAAAGACGTGATATTTATACTGAACATAAAATAAGTCAGAAAGTGGTGGAATAATATCTTCAAAATGCTAAGAAAAAACTAGCCAATCTAGAATTGTGAACCCTGTTGTATTTCTTTCCTTCCTTCCTTCCTTCCTTTCTTCCTTTGTACTTAAGCTACTCTTAACTTCATAATCATCCCATAAAATTACTCCCACTGAGTATATTTTTCCTCATTGAAGTGAAAGATTTATAAAGTCTAAATAGCTTTGTTTCCTAATAGTTATGATGTAGGTAGAAAGAAAGACTTATAAATAATCGGCACAGAATATTGATCACTAGCTTCAGTTATTTTAAATAGCATTAAAAAAGAGGCATTCATTGAATTTTAAGGCACAAAGCAGTTATATTTTATTCATTATAAACCTAAAATAAACATTATGTAAAGATACATATAAAGACTTAAACTTCTATCCAAAATGTAGCACGCTGTCCTGAAATAACTTCAAAACGGGAAACAATATGCAAAAAAAGGATTTTCTGACTTGGGAATCAGGCAGCACCGCGGCGTTCCTCAAGAACTGGAAAACAGCCCTAGCCAGGTAGAACAGTGGGCTGGAGTGTTTTCTGGTAAGTCAAGATTGCACATTTGTCTCCAGTCAAGGCACAAAAAAAAGAAATCAACCAATGAATGCAAAGATAGGTGGAACAAGAAACTGATATTTCTGTACCTCTCTCTCTCTCTCTCTCAAATCAATAAATAAAAATGGAAAAACAAAGTAGTACCCTATAATCCCCTAGTTTACTGCTTGGAGAATTTCCAGGCTATAGTAAAGGTATAAAAACTCAGGTGGAGCCCAGCAGTTTCAATAATTTGAGAAGAGAGAGCTGGGAGTCCAGGCTAGAGTTCACAATACAGAGTATCAGATAAGAGAGCTGTGTATATATAGAGAAAAATTGTTAGAGACCTGCAGGGGAGCCCACCTGAGTCATCAACTTCATTCTGATTAACAAACGCAGACATGCAAGGAAATGACCTAAGTGTGGGAAAGGAGCCACCTGAGAGCTGTCCTTGATGCTTACATGAGGAAGGGAATTGTTCATGTTCCTATAAACAGGAATAGAAAACTTCACAGATTTGAGGGCATCAGTTAGAGTACTTAGAAAGGTATTGTCTCACTACTGGGGGAAAATAATTTCTAAATTCTGTTTTGGTCCCTTCTGAAAAAGCTTTAAGAACTAAATTTGGTTAAACTGTCTCTGAGCAAGTTAACTGCATCTTAGAATAGAGCTCAGGTATACTTACAGAAATTCAAAAATACCTAGCAAATAACAGTATGAAAGTCACAAAACCTGGCATCCAATTAAAAGTTACCAACATGCAGAGAAGCAGACAAAGTTTTCTCCATAATGATGAGAAAATATCAACCAATAGATTCATCAATTCAATGAGTAATGAAATGACATACATATAGATTACTAAAAGAGATATTAAAAGTTATATTTTGGGGAGGGAGGGGAGGGTGGGATAGGGAGGAGGGGAGGGACACAGGGAAAACCAGATAGAACGTGACAGAGGAGAATTTGACTTTGAGTGACGGGTATGCAACACAATTGAATGATAAGATAATCTGGAGATGTTTTTGTTGTACATATGTACCCTGATTTATTGGTGTCACCCCATTAAAGTTAATTAAAAAAAAGAAAAAAAAGTTATATTTTGTATATTCTAAAAGATAATAAAAGAGAAAATTTTAAAGAGACAGATGGAAACTATAAAAATAATCCAAATTGAATATTTGAGATTAAAAAATATATAATTCTTCTAAAAATATGCAGGATGTTATTAATAGCATATTAGACACAGCATAAAATATATCCAAAGAAACAGACAAAAAAAAAGCCTGAATAAACAATGAAAAGAACATCAGTAAACTTTGAGATAATTCCAAGAGGCCAGAGAAGGCAAATAAACAGTTGAAGAAAGAGAGGCTAATTTTTTTTCAAATATGATAAAAAGTATACATTCAAGAAGCTCAACAAATTTTAAACACAGAAACAAGAAGAAAACTGTACAAAAATATAATAAAATTGCTTTATATCAATGATAAAGAAAAAAATCTTTTTTCCCCCTTCTTTTCCAAGTAAGAGGAGGATAGATAGAGAGACAGATTCCTGCATGCACCCTGACTGGGATCCACCCAGCAACCCTGTCTGGGGCCCTTGCTATGCCCATCTTGGGTTATGCTTGCAAACAAGCTACTTTTAGCACCTGAGGCAGAGGCTTCATGGAGCCATCCTCAGCACCTGGGGCCAATGTGCTTGAACCAATCAAGCCACAGCAGCAGGAGGAGAAAAGAAAGAGAAAGAGAAGGGGGAAGGGGAGGGGTGGAGAAGCAGATGGTCGCTTCTCCTATGTGCCCTGATGGGGAATCAAACCCAGGACATCCACATGCTAGGCTGATACTTTATCACTGAGCCAACTGGTCAGGGCTGAGAAAATCTTATAGCATCCAAAGAAAAGGGAAATGGTTTATGCAAAGGAACATATGATTTTGAGGTAAAGAATTAACATTTTAATAAACATTGTCAGACTTTATGCAGTTTCACACAAATAAATTTAAAAAATGATAGTTATGTATTTAGGTCAAGATAAGTTAAATAAGATGGTATTGAACATCTAAACAAACTGTAGTTAAAATGTTAATCAAAATATATTAATATATTCAACATTTATTTCAAAAACATTACCTAGTAGACATGTTATATATTATTCTATTCTCTTTCAGATAAACAAAAATGACAGATTTCAAAAAATAAACCCAATTGCCCCAATATTTAATCATTTTCAAAATAGGAAGAGATGTAAAGAAGAAAAGAAATGAATCTAACCACTACTGAGCACTTATTATCTGCCAGAGAGCATGCTAGGTTCTTTACATAAGATACTTCATTTAATCAATAGAATCAATCCAGTGCTTAATCAACAAAGCTTCAGTCTGGAACATTTGTCATGTTTCAAAGCCTAAAGACAAAAGAGTGACTGTTGTTTCTCTTTTTTTCTCCCATTCTCCAATGCCTAACCTAGTGCCATATTGGATGTTCAATCATTTATTTTCACAATGAATGTATGCTTTGTTCGTTTATCCTGACATTTTTATTTCCCATTAAGAACATTAGATTGAGAGACAAATAATTTGTGTCTACAGAATATTGCACTTAAGAGAAAAGAGACGTCTAAGTAGATGGCTGTTTCTGGCTAAAGAGCAGACTCCTGAAGACAAAAGCACAGTGGAAAGAGTCTGTTTCAGTTCCAAATGAAAAAGAAATTTGACTTTGTTAGTATACCCACAATAATGTATCAAACTCAGTGACAAACCCACGTTAATCAAGCTCATGAAAGACTACCCTGTAAAACAGATTGCTAATTTATTAATTCAAGTGAAATAGAACTTGCCAGCTGGTGAGTACCTCCTGACTACAGTAAGAAAGTCTGTATTGAGAGCAGATATCATCATAATACTGCTTTGTGAGCAAGGCAGTTAAGAAGATGATGATAATGGTTGTAATTGTCTGAGGCAGCCATCAGAGATACATGTCCCTCCCTCTGTTTGGACAATCTTGAAATTACTCTGTGTCCTTGCTCTTTTAGTATCCTTTCTGTGGACTCCATACAGAATTTCTCACTACACTTGACATATTCTTATTTCTCTTTTAAAATGTTAAAATACCACAGATTAGATATGTCTTCTTTATACATCAATTGCAGTTCAGTGATGCCTTCTGTAGTTTATACTCTAAGTACCTTGACCAGATTTCAGCAGTGCCTCTCTCTCTTTTATTTCATTTGGGAAAATATTTTCCCATGGCTATGAACTGTGTCTTAGCATGGGGGTATTGATACGTATTCTTTTTGCAGATAGCTGATTGGATATGTTATATGTTTAACTTCCATTATCTCAAATATGCCAAATTAAAATGAAATTATGAGATACAATTTAGCATTACCACATGTGTGTAGTATTTTTTATTTTTTGTGTGTGTGTGTGTGGTATTTTTTAATAAAAAAATGCTGAAATGTCTAAGAGCGTAAAAGAAGAAAATTGAACAAAATGGTTTATGTGTTGAGACATATTTTCAAATAAGCATAATCTATATATCTATACTAAGTACACATAGTCAAGATATGAGCTGTATATCACAATTTTGAATACTTCTACTAAACACTTTGAGAGAATGCAGACCCAGCAATTTTTATGCAAAGAATAACCAATAAATTACCACAGCTATTTACTTTGATGTTTAAAATTTTTACTTACTAACATTAGCCCATAAAAATGGCAGTCTCTGATGAGTAATTGCTACTTTGCTGCCTTTAAAAATTATCTTTATGTAGAAATACCAGATCTAGTAACTAGACACATTGTTCTTTCATGAACTCTGAAACAAAAACATTAACAAATTTTGAGATTGGATAAAAAATACTTTCATTATTAATCATTTTCAATATTAATTTCTAATTGGAAATAATTATTTTTTCTGAAAAAATGGGTAATGCTTAGACTCTATTACTATAAATATATATAGATTATTTGATATATAAATTATTCTAGCCACCTATGTGGGTTGTATTTTTTTTCTAATTGCCTTTTCCTTGATCCTTGCCTGAGCCTACTCCTCTAACAATCTTATAAATTCTCTGAGCTACTAAATACCTTTAGAATAACTTCATTCTCTCCTTCTGTTAACTGGTCAGTCAGTTTCTATTATTCACAATCAAGAACTTTCAACAATGCAATAATGAAATTCAGTTAATCAAAATATGAATCAAAATTAAGAACTTGAGTTCTAAAAAGCTAGCTATAGCTATACTTCAAAAATTCTTTTAGCTTCTAATGAGTTGCTTTTCAAGTTAAATTCAACATAATTTTAAATATATTTAATAATGTATTTTTAAAATATATACTAACTATATACTAATATATCAAAATACTGTAGTATTTCTATAAAACAATTTCTATGTATCTTACTGTTTGGTTTAATATGTCTTTATTTTCTTTATCTGGAAAAAGCAAAACTCTAAGAATCTCTTGGTTCTTACATTTACAAAATTCTATTACTGATGTTCAGAATTAATTTACAAACAACTTCTATGAGATATATATATATATATATATATATATATATATATATAATGTATACATTTCCTAAAATAGTATCTTTACGACAATAACATATGACCTTCTTGATGTTTTACAAGAAGTTTGGGGTGAGGAATAATACTATATTTATATGTGAATTAGGTCCCATATTTGATCCCCAAGCTTCTTTGATAAGTCCAACTTCAATCAGTATTTAATCAAATACTCCCAGAAAAAGAAAATAAACTAATATTCTACTCTCTTTGTGAAGCTTCTTAGCATTTCATAGAAACTTCCCTTAACTTGCAAAAACTGACATATTAAACTTTATAGTAGTATTTAATATGCCGGCATAGTTTAAAACACTTTGCATATATTCATTTGTTTAATCTTGACAAAAAGAGTATCATTATTTTCTTTTTCTACTTGCTATGATTTCAATCTTCTTAAATTTGTTGAGGCTAGTTTTGTGTCCCAACATATGATCTATCCCTGAGAATGTCTCCTGTGCATTAGAGAGGACCCAAGGTCACATAGGAAGTGCCGAATTTAAACCCAGGTAGCCAGGCTCCCAATTCTTTGTTCTTACCCACTAAGCATCACTCTTCTGAGAAGTTACAGTTTGATTAGGTCATCAATCTTGAGCATTCACTGTATCAGACACTGTTGGCAATAGAGGTTCAACAATGTGTAATCCCCAATTTTTCCTCAAGCAACTTGAAACACATTGTTCGGAAATTATTTTTTTCTTCCTATAGTAAAAACAAACGTTTAAAATGTTAATATTTATTTTATACTAAGTCACCTCCACCTCATCAACTAGTTTTATAACTCAACAGCACCGGTTTTCCACTCATATCAATGTAATGTGGTTTGCACTTTTGTTTGCAGCTCCACAATACGTCTAGAACCACAGTTAAAAGCTCTTCATTGTTTGTTTCTATAGTTGAGCACTATCCCCTCCAAACTTAAGAAAAATTCAGTAACCAATATATCCACCTGCATCCTCTCTCTAGGGATGGGATTTTTTGGATAGACAATGATTTTCAAGTTTTCGATCAGCTGCATGTCTTATTAAAGCATACTTTAAATTTGGTCAAGTACAAGAGTTTATGTGCTTGTGTTTGAAAGTGTGTTTGTGTTGTGGAAAGGTGTGCAGGAGGAAGAGAGAGGAGGGAGATATCTAGAGGTTAAAAACATTATAAATTCTTTAATTCTTAAAATGACTATTCTACTCAATAGACCTATCAAAATTAAATACCAATATTAAAGTCATCGACTCATTTAACACATATTTTACAAAATGCCTAGTAAGTACTCTATAAATTTCACATTATGAAATCAAATTTGATTAACTACTAAGAACTTTGAGTTTTCTAAATTAAAGATATATATATTTATAATAAGATCCATTTTAAGAGGCCTCAGGCTTTTATCTTTAAATATCAGTTTAACCATAAAATTCTGACATAATAATTAAACACTTAATAACTAATTAAGACCCATGCCTCTGCTTTTACTTTATTATAAGCCATTATTTTATCCATAGTTTTATATTGGTTAATATACACACACAATTAAGTTGCCAACAAAAATCCTTACTAATCTGGTCAGTGAGTGAAATGTGCCTTTGTGATACCTGCTCACTACTCTATATCAGCTACTGAAATATCACTTCATTTCTATTACTTTTATTCTTCATCTAAAAGTAAAATGTAAAACTATCACTATCCCTGACCTGTGGTGGCATAATAGATGGATCTGGAATGCTGAGGTTGCTGGTTCGAGGCCCTGGGCTTGCCTGGTCAAGGAACATGTTAGAAGAAACTACAGGTTGTTTCTCCTGCCTTTCTCTTTCTCCTATCTCTAAAAATCAATAAATATATATTTTTAAAAATTTTAAATAAAATAATTCTACTATTATAAGATTAAGTAGCCACTATTCCACATACTGTTTTCCAGATACAAAATTGTACTTTTTGAAAGTTGACTTTTTAAAATTTATAGATGAATTAATGAAAATATTTCCAAATACAATTATTCTTTAACTATCACTAGTTAAGGCATTATTTGCCATCCAAAATTAACCATTGAACCACTCAAAAAATAGTGGACCTCTGACTAGTGAAAGATGAAGATAGTTTAGTTTTCAATAAATAAGTTAAATAGACACTGTTTTATCATCTTGTACTAAAGGACAAAATTTGAGATTCTGAAAGTATAGGATATGTCTATATATAACAACAGCCCAACCCTCCCTCAGCCAACCTAATATTTTCAACAGGAGTACCCTTTGGTGTCTAAAGAAAGCTAGTTTGTATAAAAATACCAAATGCCTTAATTTCAATAAATATTAACTATCCAAAAAGTCATGTTTTGCCTTGTGAATCAGAGGCTTAGGAATATGGATGAAAAGAAAAACCTAAACCATTTTATTCCAAAGGTATAATTTTGTTGAATGTTTATAAAAATTCTGAAAAGAATAAATTAAATACAGTATTTACTTCAAAAAATTAAAAGTACTTTTTCTGAATGTGAAAAAAAATAGTCTTTGAAATTAAATATATAAAAATTTTAAATGAATAATAAATGGGATTCATAGTGACAAACCTTTCAAAAGAATAACAGTGATTCTAATAATGTGTTCTGTGTGGTTTTAGTAGGGATTCTGTGGGAGAAACAAAGCTTTGTGTTTAAATAAATCAGGACACACTGAATTGAATGTCTTTACTTTTGAACTGCTTAGATCTTTGGCAATTCTTGTCATTTAGTTTCTGTTCCTCACACAGGGCATCTCTTGTCATTTGGTTCCCGTTTCTCACACAGGGCACCACTTGTTGTGGAGACAGTAACTACTTGGAGACCACATGGAGTACACTGGGGAATCTGGGGGAAACAGCCTCATAATCCCCTATACAGGTTTCATGAGACAGCCTCGAACCCCCATCCTTACAGGTATTTATTGATACACACAAATAGAAGCAGGAACAAAAATGAAGAAGTCAGGAAGCAGAGAAGAGAATGAGGAAATAAGGAAGGGGAACTACTCTGGAGCAGATAAAAGTGTAAAGGGACAACTCAAATGTCCCCACCTATTGATTAATCAGAATCAGTAATTCTATCCTAATTGTGCTGCTTTCAGCACAGTACAGCATTCAGTATTTTCGTCAGTAAAGCCACTGTATCTTTTGCCTCAGGGCATTGAACTCTGTCCCTATTCCATGTTCCTATTCAGGGCCTCTACAAATTCTACTTTACAAGTTTAAAAGAGGTGCCCATTAACTACCATAGGTCAATGTACATACAAGATAAGTTGACACTTTTAGACTTAGACAGTTTGTTTTTTACATAGTAAAAGGAAGATTGGCCAAAGGTGCCAGCTCCCTGCAATCCTTGTCCCACACACAGAAAAGGATGACACAGATAAGAAAGAGGCTGGATAACTACAGTTACTTATGATGTACTTCATTGCTAAGGAATAAATTCTAGGCTGCAGCTAAGTGGTTTTATATTCTCAGCTCTATTCTGAGGGAGCAGGGCAGAGAATTCAAGTTCTACCTCTGATTGCTATTTCTGTCCAGGATGATCTTGAGAGAGTAATTATTGTAGAGGTCCTGAAGAGGCAACACTAGCCTGACCAGCCAGTGGCTCAACATATAAAGCATCAGACTGGGACTCAGAGGACCCAGGTTTGAAACCCCAAGGTTGCCAGCTTGAGCATGGGCTCATGTGGTTTGAGCCCAGCTCACCAGCTTGAACCCAAGGCCACTAGCTTGAGCTAGGAGTCATTCAGTCTGCTGTAGTCCCCCAGTCAAGGCACATGAGTAAGCAATCAATGAACAACTAAGGTGACACACAAAGAATTGATGCTTCTCACCTCTCTCCCTTCCTGTCTGTCTGTCCCTATCTGTCCCTCTCTCTGTATCTTTCTCTATCTCTGTCACACACAAAAAAAAAGGAAAAGAAAAGGCATGCTAGAAAGCATTAGGAAACAAAGTCTACTTGTGATGATAATGACACATCTGAAACTAATACAGAATAATACTGAATGTGAACTGTGATAGAAATATAGATATATTTGTCAATTTGACTTGGCTTAGTGATGCCCAGAGAACTGATAAAGATCTCCATATATCTGTGGAGGTCTTTCTAGAAGATTAGCATTTGAATCAGGCCTTCAGATTCAGACTGAGACTTATGCCATTGGCTTCCATAAGTGAGTTCCAGAGTGAAATTTATTCCTATAAGACCAGCATCTAGCAGCCCATGACCACTTGGCCTCTCTTTCTTCCTAAGTCCAGTCATGTACCTTGGTGATATAAGTAGGATTGGTTTCCTGACTTCAGTCCCGTTTCCTAATGAGGGAGATTAACCCCTATTCTGAATCCTAGTTCCTTAGATTGGGTTTAGTTATCCTATCTGGTTCTTATCAACCATTTTTCATCTTCGTTCTCTAGCCCAAATTTAAGATAATCATTTCTCCATATGCACTTTGAGATTTTTATTTCAAGTTCTAATTAAGTGAAAATAAATGCCATTGACCTGGTCGCCTTATCAAATGGCCCACTGATGAAAGGCCAACATTCCTTGCTTTTACAGTTAATGGAAAAAACTATAGCCTTTCAAGATTAATTTGAACTCTCAAAGAGACAAAAATACTTTTATATATCATTATTTATTTTCCCCCCATCCCAACCAGGAATAAATTAAATCAGAAACTCATAAAACATAGAATTATTACTTGGGATGTGTCATCCAATAATAAAAAAACACATATGCTACCTGTTTGCTTCCCACACCCTCAGTCATAGAAAGAAAGACCTTTTTAATAATAGAACCACACAGGTTACTGAAAACAACTTCCTGAAATGATGTGAAATAAGTTATTCTTGGACTGATGTGGCCACTGCCTGGCCTCCTTCCAAAGGACAAATCAAGTATCAGAGTTAGACCTCTCAGTTGGTCCTTTGAGACTCCCTGAAGGCATACACCACAAAGACCACAAAGACATTTCCTGCCCTTGATGGCACAGGCTTTTTGCCTTTCATCACAGATTACTCAACTGATATCTCTGTATTCTGTGTCTTTGGAATTTCATTTGTTCTTCATATTTTTCTAACAAGTCTCTCTTCTGTTTTCATTATTTGCCAAAGACTCTGGACTGCCTTTGATCACATTCACATACATGTTAGCTCCTTCGTCTGGTGTGTTCAGCAAGAGCTTTTGGACAAAAATGTCTTGGTCAGTTCCCGTTACCATAACAAAGTACCATAGTGTTGGGCAGATAAAATATAATATGCTCACTTTGTTAAAGATGGCGCTGCCCACATGGAAGCCCGTCACCCAGGTGATATTATTTGCCCTTATGCTTGTGATGGCTGTGGGGGAAAAGTTGTAATGTAAGCAGGCCAGGTTATTATGGCCTAAGGCGTGGTTTTAAGAGTAAGCTCTTCTCCACACCCTTGACTGATTGGATGATGTAGGGTGGTGCACTCTCCTGAGAAATCCCATTATACAGAGACTTCCTTGTCTGCATAATTGGATTAAAGGTTTTGATTCTATGGTATAAAATGGGAGAGAGCAGTAGCTTGATCTCTCTCTCTCTCGGTTCCTGGGTTCCTGAGATTAGTATTAGAGAGGAGAGCAGATTAAGGCCATGTGGAGGAGAAGTAGCCAAGATGGCAAAGTGCTGAGGAAGAAGCCAGTTTGTTAAGAGTTTGTGCAGGAGGAGATGGGAAACAGAGGTAAATAAGTCTGGTGAGCTAGAAACCTTTGATTCTAGGAAACTCGGATAAGTCAGTAGCTTTGTGAGCACTGTGTATGGGTTTTGGAGCCCAGTGTGTGTTTTTGCTTGCCCGCCGGGTGCAAGCTAGAATTAAAGCTGATGGCTCACCAGTTCTTGGCTCCGTTGTTTCATTACCGACTGTTTGAATCCAATGTGAACCTGCACGGGTCGGGCTGCTGTGATAGTGGCCTCGACTACTGGCTTTACACATAGCCTGGGTGGTTTAAAAACAAAAATTTATTTCTCATAGTTCTGAAGGCCAAAGTCCAATATCAGATTGCCATCATGCTTGGTTTTGGTGAGGGCCCTCTTCTGGGCTTCAGACTGCTAACATCCTTATATGGCAGGAAGAGATGGGAGACAGCTGTCTCTGACTCTTATAAAGTACTAATCCTATTGATGAGGTCTTTATCTTATGATCTTATCTAACTTTAATTGCCCCTCAAATGCCCCACCTCCTAATACCATCTCACTGAGGTGTGGTGTTTCAATATCTGAATTTTTAGGGAACACAAACATTCAGTCCAAAACATTCTGACCCTGGCCCCCTAAAATGTATGTCCTTCTTGCATACAAAATATTCATTCTATCCTCCCAACCCCCAAAATTCTTAATTTTTTTCAGAATCAACTCTAAAGTCTAAAGTCCAAAATCTGATATAGAGAGCTAAATCAAATATGGGTGAAACTCTCAAGATCAGAGGCCAAATTCCTCTCCAGCTCTGAACCTTTGAAACCAGAGAAGTTATGTGCTTTGAAAATGCAATGGTAGATAAGGCACAGGATAAACACTCACATACCAAAAGGGAGGAATAAGAAGGGAGAAGAGAGTGATGGGTTCCAGGCAAGTCCAAAGCCTGGCAATGCAAAGCTCATGGGATTTTAAGGTGCAAGAATACTCTTCTTTGACTCCATATTTTACTCACGAGGGTGACAAAGTCACTTCTACAGTTTGACAGATTGGTCTCATGTAAACTCTCTGACAGGCCCCTGTAACTTTACTGGGCAGGGGTCCTGAGCCCATGACTTTGCTGGTAACCCAAACCTTTGAAACTCACTTAGGGATAGCCGTCTTCCTCTAACCCATACACTCTGGATCTGTGATGGGAGGGCAGCCCTAATAATCTCTGAATTGCCTTCAGGGTCATTCTTCCATTGTCTTGAATAAATGTGCCTGGCTTTTTCTGAGAAGGCTGGTCCATGTTAATTTTATCAAACAGTTGATTAGCCACATCCTTAGTATTCTCATTTTTTGAAATATGGATAAGCTGAGAATTTTCCAAATGTTTAAGTTCTGCTTCATTTTTGCTTAACAATTTCATCTTTAGGTCATATCTCTCTTTTTGCACTTTGCTAGAAGCAGTCAGGAAGAACCAAGCTGCACTTTCAACACTTTGCTTAGAGAGCTTTCAGCTAAATAGTCAATATCATTGCTTGTAAGTTCTATTGTCCACAACACTAGAACACAAACACAATCCATCCAAGTTCTTTGCCATTTATAACAAAAATTATCTTCTCTCTAGCTTCCAGTGACATGTTCCTTATTTCTGTCTGAGACCTCATCAGAATGACCTTTAATGACCATATTTCCACCAACATTTTGTTCATGATTATTTATATATGCTCTAAAAAGATTGAGTCTTTTTTTATACACTTCTGGTGTTTTCTTTTTTTTGAGCCTTCATCGAAATCACCCTTAACATCCATATTTCAAACATGCACCTCAAAATTCTTCCAGCTGCAGCCCCTATTCTTGCTACCAGTTTATCTCAGTCAGTCTGGGCTGCAGTGACAAAGTACCATAGACTGGGTTGCTTATAGTAACAATAGACATTTATTTCTCAGTGTTAGAGTCAGGAATTCCAAAATCAGGGTGCCAGCCTGTCAGGGTCTGGCAAGAGCATCCACTGGGATGCAGACTTCACATTGCATCCTCACATAACAGAGAACAGAGGGAGGAAAGAAGCTCATTTGTGACTCTTATTAAAGCACTAATCCCATTCATGAGTGCTCTACCTTCATGATCTTATCAAATTCTATTATCTCTCAAAGGCCCTACCTCCTAATACCATCACACTGGGGTGGGTAATATTTTAACACATGAATCTTGAGAAGATATAACATTCAGTGCATAACAAGGTTATAGATCAAACTGGGAAAGGACACCATCAGGGGCAATTGAGGATAGAGCAGGAGTTTCACCAGCTTTGGATTTGAGCATCAAATGCTTGCTAGGAATTGGCTGATTTATATCCTACATCTGAGATGAGAAACATGCAAGTAGAAAAAAGGCCCTACCAGCTAAGTGTTCATTTTCATATAGCATATAATTAATACTTCCCCTCAATAAACCACTCTATTTTCAAAAGTTTTTCACTCCAGCTAGATAACTCAAGCTTTTAGAAGCTGCCAAGTAGCAGAGCTATATTAAAATTTCAAAACAGAATGATTCAGTACCTGTAGTTTTGCAAGGGCAGAGTAATATAGGATCAGAGCAAGGAAAGATTGGTGAGGTAAAAGAAGAAATGTATTCCAGGTGGAAATTTTATATTTCCTTGTACTATCCCTGAAATTTTTATGACAACTTTTTAGGTACACTGCCAAAACAGAAAGAGTATATATATTACACTATTGTTTTTTTCTTTGAATAACTACACACTCAATTTCTGCAGTTTTCACTTAAGTTAAATCTATTCAGATTTTACTAAATTTTCTACAAAGAACAGACAGATGTCCTAATAAAATATGACCAGATGGTTTATAGACAAAGAAACACCATCAATTTTTGTGTACAGTTTAAAAATTACACAAAACATCTGCAGACTAGTAATGAGATTTACTATTTTTCCATTTTGTGCACAATATTGCTCAAAATGCATAATTAAATGTACATTTTGTTAATGAACTCTTCTGACTCAGTCATTAAAATAAACTTTTTTATTTTTGAAACTATTGTACTCACATTTGCAAATCTGTTGTTTTAGTTAGCTCAGTTTTCAATATATAATGAATCTGAATTGATCTCCTTGACATACAAAATAGCTTCTTTTGGGAGCTGTCATGACCTAGCTTGTATTGACTGCTTCCTACTGAAACACTTCTGTGAATTTAATTTTTAAAATAGCAATCTTACGGACAAATAAACATAAAGAAAATATTTCTTGAATAAGAAAAATGTAGAATAATAACTCCAATGAGAAAAAATACTCAGAAACACTCTCAATAAATACGTGGCCATTGATATATATGATTTTATTGTGACAATTCTAAATTTTGACATTTATAATTGACTAAGCAAGTAAAATTGATAAAATAATACAATTTCAAATACACAATGGCTAAATAAGACATTACATTTCTATTTATTAAAACACGATATTAAGCACTTTTTTCCAAGTAAGGTGTAAAATCTTATTCAGAACATTTTGATGTATTATCATTTTCAAAGATGTCTACTGCATAATGAGAAGAGTATATGTCATTTAAACTACTTATCCATTTTTAAGAAAGTGTTTACAAATTAAATACACAAAAGATTTAAAGTAGTATGAATGATCTGAGTACCAAAGAATACTAGAAATATCTCATAATTAAATTCAACTTTAAGAAAACTTTAAACTACAAAACAAACGTAAAACTAGTTGTAAAGCCAGTATCCAAGGCCATCATCACAGCCGCCTGGCCAGTGCAGGTTCATATTAGATTCGGACAGATGGTAATGAAACAATGGAGCCAAGAACTGGTGAGCCATCAGCTCTAATTCTAGCTTAAACCCAGCAGGCAAGTAAAAACACACACTGAGCTCCAAAACTCACTCATTCAGTGCTCACAAAGTTACTGACTTATCCGAGTTTCCTAGCAGCAAATGTTTCTAGCTCACCAGACTTATTCACCTCTGTTTTCCATCTCCTTCTCTCTGCACAAACCAGTTTCTTCCTCAGCACTCAGCCATCTTGGCTGCTTCTCCTGGCCTCCTCTATGTGGCCTTTCTCTGCTCTCCTCTCTAATGCTAATCTCACGAAGCGAGAGACAGCAAACTCCTGGTCTGCCCCACTTTATAGTGTAGAAATCCAAACCTTTAATCCAATCTACAAACAAGGAAGTCTCTGTTACAAAGTCACTTATCTGAGGCATAATGGGAAGATTCCTCATGAGGGGGCACCACCCTACACCATCCAATCAGTCAAGGGTGTGCGGAAAAGCCTACTCCTAAAACTAAGCCTTAGGCTATAATGACCCAGCCTACCCACAGCCTGTCCCCCAACACACATTAATATCAACAGATTTGCATGTGGGCAGCGCCATCTTTAACAAAGTGAGCATAATATATTTTATCTGCCCAACATTAGCAAACAAAAAATAAAACACTTTATCGCCTGACCAGGCGGTGGCACAGTGGATAGAGCATCTGACAGGGATGTGGAAGACCCAGGTTCGAGACCCTGAGGTTGCCAGCTTGAGTGTGGGTCCATTTGTTTTGAGCCAAAGCTCGCCAGCTTGGACCCAAGGTTGCTAGCTCCAGCAAGGGGTTGCTTGGTCTGCTCAAGGCCCGCAGTCAAGGCACATGTGAGGAAGCGATCAATGAACAACTAACGTGTTGCAACGGCAACAAAAAACTAATGATTGATGCTTCTCATCTCTCTCCGTTCCTGTCTGTCTGTCCCTATCTATCCCTTTCTTTGAGTCCTTCTCTGTCCCTGTAAAAAATAAAATAAAAAAATAAACACTTTATTAATTAAATTATATTTACAACCCATATTTATTATTTACTTTTGTGAAACTTAATATAGATAATAAAGTAGGAAAAACTTGAAACAGAAATTAAAGAAAAGTTTTGATTGAAAATGGTTTTCTGCAGGCATGATTAGTTTCATTCTTGTTCAATCTTATATATATAGTTAATAAAATAAAACAGAACACTTTTAAATGTTTGGCTATTGGCAGTTATAAAAAATGTTTATGACACTTGAGATTTTGATTTATGTGATTTGATTCATCATACAGCATCGTGTCAGTCAGATATTCTGCATGTTTTATAGGCTGTATTTTTTACTTCGTATTTACATAAAAATACCTTACAACTTTTCTACACAAGTCATCAATTTAACCTGTTGTATATAGTGAACTATATTTAGATATATTTTATTTTTATTGAAAATACACTTACCTGATTTATAATAAGGAATATTTTTGCTGATGGATGGGAAGACTCGAACTGTAAATAATATTAGCAAAACAATTTATCTCTACTTCATTGGTTTTCTTGAGAAAATAATACACTTGTAGTTTTAAAAGTACTTAAATATTTGAAGTAGCATGACTACTAATCTAAATAGCAAGCTGTTTTTGTTTTTCTTGTTTGCCTCTTAAAAGTTTATAATAAGAATCTAAATAAATATTTCAACCAAAAACTGCAAGTTATAAATGATACCTAAAAATACAAAATTTTCTTATAGAGCAAAACTGTTTAACTTTCAAAATTGTTTACATTTTTAATGACGGACTTGTTTTTAAAAATTTTTTACTTAAATTGTATCTTGATGGGTAAAATAAATAAAAGATTAAATACAAATACTTTTACAAATTGATGTCAAAATATAATTTCTAAAAAAGCAATTATTTTGCATATAAACTTCAACATAAAGAGTCCCCAAATCTTGCTTCACTGACACATGGAAAAAATTATAACAGTAAGTCCCCAAATCTGCACTTGAAAATATAATAAACTTTATGTTAAAAAGAATTTTAAATATTTTTATCTAGTTACCATTCCTAGCTACAACTTTCTTTTCCAAACTTTCAGCTTTATCATTCCAGAGATGACTTATCTCTATTAAACTTAATTTAAGTCAAGAATAAAATATCAGCCTGACCAAGCAGTGGTATAGTGGATAGAGCGTCAACCTGGGACACTGAGAACCAAGGTTTAAAACCCCAAGGTCACCTGCTTGAGCGCTGGCTTACCAGCTTGAGCATGGGATCATAGACATGACCCCATGATTGTTGGCTTGAGGCCCAAGGTCATTGGCTTAAGCAAGGGATCACTGGCTTGGCTGGAGCCGGTGGTCAAGGTAGATATGTGAAAGCAATCAATGAACAACTACAGTGCTGCGACCATGAGTTGATGCTTCTCATCTCCCTTCCTGTCTGTTCCTCCCCATCCTTTCTCTCACACACATACGTATGTGCACATATAAAATAATAATAATAATAAAATATCAATAAAATTTTCCAAAGTGGTGCTTCAAATCTTGTTATTTGCCATACATATGATTAATTAATATATGGCAAAGGAACCAATAGTTTATACAATGGGGAAAGAATAGGCTCTTCAATAAATGGTGTTGAAAAAGCAGTATAGCTACATGCAAAAGAATGAAACTGATCTCTTCTCTTACACAATACACAGAAATTAACTCAAATGGATTATAGTATTGAATATAAAACCTGAATCCATAAAACTCCTAGAAGAAAACATAAGGGATAATCTTCTTGAAATCAATCTTGGCAATGGTATTTTGGATTTGACATCTAAAGTGAAGTCAACAAAAACAAAAACAAACAAGTGAAACTATGCTGTACTTAAAATCTCCTATCTTCTTCACAGCAAAGAAAACAATCAACAAAATGAAAATGTGACCTTTGGAACAGAAAAGAATATTTGCAAACCACATTTCTGATAGGGGGTTAACATCCAAAATACACAAGGAACTCATATAACTCAATAGCAAAAACTAAATAAAAATAAAAATGGCCAAAAGACCTGAATAGACATTTTTTAAAGAAGACATACAAATTGCCAACAGGTACATAAAAAGGTGCTCACTAATCATTAGAAAAATTAGGATGGCTACTATACTTAAAAGAAATAGATAGCAAGTGCTGGCTAGAGTATAGAGAAAAGAAAACCCTTATGTACTGTTGGTGGGAAAGTAAGTTGGTACAGCCACCATGGAAAGCAGTGTGGAGGTTCCTCAAGAAACTAAAAAGAAACTAACATATGATAAACTAATCCCACTTCTGCATATACATCCAAAAGAAATAATATCATTATTTTGAAGAGCTATCTGTACTCCCATGTTAATTGCAGTATTATTCACAATAGCCAAGATATGGAAAAAATATAGGTGTCTGTCATAGTACTGTGTCACAAATAATAGTGTTTTTCTGATAAGCATTGTTATGTCTGTCAATTTTCTTACTGTTTCTATAATACTATGCCAAAAGATATTTTACAAGTATTGATGTTTTTGCTGTTAGATTGTTTTTATAAAAAGAGAATATTTTATGTAGCTATGCTTTTCCTAAATTATCAAATAAAATTACTTGATTATAATATTATAACTAAAATGATAACATCTGAATTATAATTATTTTTTTGTATTTTTCTGAAGTGAGAAGTGGGGAGACAGAGACAGACTCCTGCAAGCACCCAACCGGGATCCACCCAGCATGCCCACCAGGGGGCAATGCTCTGCCCATCTGGGGCATTGCTCAGTTGTAATCAGAGCCATTCTAGCACCTGCGGCTCAGGCCATGGAGCCATCCACAGTGCCAGGACCAACTTTGTTCCAAGGGAGCCTTGGCTGTGAAAGGGAAAGAGAGAGATAGAGAGAAAGGAGAGGTGGAAGGGTGGAGAAACAAATGGGCACTTTTCCTGTGTGCCCTGGCTGGGAATCAAACCCAGGACTTCCACACGCCGGGCCCATGCTCTACCAGTGAACCAACCTGCTAGGGCCTGAGTTATCATTTTAAATGCCAATAATTTGGTAGAATATTTTACCTTATTTTATGTATTTTAACTTATATTTATGAAACATTTTAAGATTATAAAAAAGTAAGAAACTTATGAAAAACAAAATCATACCAGTTTGAAACAGATTAGAAATTTTAACTTTTATATGATTGCCATAAATAAACAAGAAAAGAATCTTAACTTTTTTAGTATTGCACACCTTTGTGATATAATGTGTAGGGTTCCACCTTGGTTATCAGAAATAATAGAAATACTCAAATACAGCTTTTAAAAAGCTTTAAAAATTCAAACCACTTTGTAAAATAAAAGAAATTTTAAATTCAGATCCATCATGATGATATTCGTCTTTGCAAAGTCTCAAATGAAAGAGCCATGTGGTCTATTTAAAATAAAATCCTGAGAGGATTATATCATAGAAAACTAACAAACACAGGTATAACTAGAACAGTGCCAGCAATAATATTATTAATGATATAAATAAATCCCAAAATGCTTTCTAGATCAGCAAAGAAAAATATTATTCTCAACCCAACCTCATGAAATAGTGAGACTATATTCTTACCTCCTTAATTTTTCAGAAGCATTTGTGTATATTTGGTAGTTTTTCCTTCATGTTTCATAGGTTAATCAATAAAACCATATGAAGTTGGAGTTTTCATTACAAGGCATTTTAAAACTATAAATTAAATTAAATGTATTTAATAAGTATAGGATCAATCAGATTATCTGTTCTTCAGTGAGCTTTTTGTAACTTTCAAGGAATTTTATCATTTAATTAAGTATTTTGATTGTTATAAAATTATTCCTAATATAGCCTTATTAACCTTTTAATATTGATAAACTCAGTAGTAATGTCTCCTCTGTTTGCAGTCTCTTCAGTACTCTTCCCTGTGAAGTCTACCCATCCCATCTCTGGTCTCCCAATTTTGTCTCCTTAAGTCAGACTGAACACCTGTTTATACTTGGGTTCCCCTGTATGTGCTAGGCTCAGAAAACACTCTTCAGCCCTAAATTATGATAATTACAAGGTTTCCCAATTTTATTTCCTTTTCTCAAGATCAAGGTCTCTTTCTGTCTCATGTTCAGTATCTGGAAAGCACTGCTTCATATATTTTGTTCAGTATTTTAGTTTTCCAGGCTGAACACTAATTCATTCTGTGTTACTCCATCATGGCTGAAAGTAGCAGTAACAGAATTAGAAGTAATATGAATAGGTAATCTAAGTTATGTAACATTAATTAAGCATAACCTCAGTAGATACCAAAATATAACCAAAAACTTACACAAATAATCCTTGATAGCTTTATCAACAGTTTAACAAAGAGATAACCCTACTGATACATACTCTTTTATACCTCAAGGAACTTATATTCCACCTTATATAAATTATTCTAGACCAGTGATTTTCAATCAATGTGCTACAAGAATTTTTAAAACATGCAGTACCTCACTATTTAATAAAGGTCACTGACCTCTTAAACTTATATTTTCTAATAAAAATACGACAACAGCCAACACAACAATAGGCATCCAATGTAAATGACTCCAAATATCTATCTGTTAAATCAGCAAAATAATATATTATTTAGTGACCCAGAATTTTAGTAATTAGTTTATGTGTGCCATAAAATGAAAAAGGTTGAGAATTGCTGCACTAGGCCACAGGAGGGAAGGAGAAGGAAGCTAACTAATTAATTCTACAACACAAACAAAATGTTTATTTCAAAACTGTATAAGAAAAACTAAATAAAATAATGAGGTAATCACACCTGTCAACTTAGGTGAAATATATGAAATGAAATATTTCAAGAACAAATCTAAAAGTACATTAAGTAAATGATGCATCATGTCCAAGCCCGATTTATCTAAAAAGATAAGGTTTGTGCCAGACTTCTCTATCAATGTAACTGACAATACAAATACTGTGTAAAATATTGTAAGATATTTTAAAATATATAGCTCAGTTTGGGAAGAAAATGCATAAAATTTGCAAGAGCCAAAAATAAAAAGGGTACTCAAAGCTGAAGTTGTAAATAAAATCAAGTCCTTAGTAAGCATAAAGAAATTGCAACTGTATTTATATTCGAGGGTCCTGGATTCTCAGTTCTCCCTGGGGAGTGAGCTGAATCCATAGAGCTCTAAGCATAAGTCAGTAACAGGAGAGGTTTTTCTGCATCAAATGATCTTACCAGGGAAGAAACAAACAAAAAATTCTACCTTGAACCATAGTTAGGAACTACCAGAGGAGTGTATCTTCCAGAAGAAGCACCTTGTTCTGATTTGCATAAAATTGCTACATGGGTTGAATTTATCTTATATGTAAGGGCTTTGTCTTGCAGAGTTTCAGAAGCCATATTAGGGAATACTGGCTTCATTTTTATTAAGAAAAGCAGGATATTAAATTTTTAAAGAGGGAGGATCATCAGGTTTATAATGTAAAAAATAATGCCTGGAAATATGCATATTAAATATCAGTAGAATTCAAAGTATGCATAAATAGAACCATATGGAGGCTATTGCAGTAATCCAGGTGTAAGAGAAGGCAGCATGGATAGTGCAGTTGTGGTCAAACATAGGAAAGAAAGTAGGACTAGCTATATTATCGGGATAAAGGAACTAGGTTTTACTAAGGATTTGAATATAAGGAGAAAAGAGAGAGAGAAATAGAAGCATCCAAGATTAAGGATTCACACTGAGGTATGAAAACTAAATGATCAAATTGGAAGAAGAAAACCTGAGTTCAGTTTTATACATGGTGACTTTAAGATGGCGTTAGGCTACTCAAGAGAAAGAATTCAGTGAGAAGTTGGATATACAAGCCTGAGCATGAGTTCTCAGTATAAGTCATCTACCATATGTCTGATGGTAATTAAATCTTCAGATGTAGATGATTTTACCTAAGAAAGAATGGAAGTCCCAAGACCAAGCCTTCAGTACTTCAAATCTCCTCCAAATAACAGAAAATACTGTAAGTATACCAAGGAAACCAAGAATCAACATTGATTACTAGTGAGAGGTCCAGGGAGAGGTAGATTTTGAACATGTATTGGAAATAGTGAGTTGGTGAATGAAACCAAGATATTTTTCTTTTTGTGTGTGTGACAGAGACAGAGGGACATATAGGGACAGACAGGCAGGAAGGGAGATAGATGAGAAGCATCAATTCTTTGTTGCAGCTCCTTAGTCTCCTTAGCTGTTCATTGTTTGCGCTCTCACAAGAGCCTTGACCAGGGGGCTACCGCAGAAAAATAACCCCTTGCTCAAGCCAGTGACCTTGGACTTCAAGCAAGTGACCTTGGGCTCAAGCCATTGACCATGGGGTCATGTCCACGATCCCACTCTCAAGCCAGCAACCCTATGCTCAAGCCAGTGAGCCCATGCTCAAGCTGAATGAGCCAGAGCTCAAGCCAGCAACTTTGCGCTCCAAACCTGGGTTCTCTGCTTCCCAGTCTGATGCTTCATCCACTGTGCCACCACTTAGTCAGGCAAGATATTTTTCTTATAAAGTGACAGATCTAGTATCCAGATTAAATTAGATTGTTTGAAAGGTATATGAATAAAAAGAGACACAAGAATCTGGTAATAGAGGCTCCTTTGGAAAAAGAAGCCAGATAAAAAATTAGAAAACTGGGGTATTGTTTTTCACTGTATACCTTTTAAAATTTGTTCTTTTTATTTTTTGCTTAGTCAACAGTTGTGGTAAATGGCAAAATGTAGAAATATAAGCTTGAATAAATGTTTGCCTTCATTAAACTGCAAATCTCTCAAACCAAAGGATACTTACTACAAATAGAAGATGGTCCTTCAGCATGAATAATCTGCTAAAGATCACACTTACATTACATATCGTCTTGTAAAGATTTCTATGTCAACAGCTCCAAATGGCCCTCTTTTTCTTTTTAGAGAGAGAGTGAGAGGGGGGTAGATAAGGATAGACAGACAAGAAGGGAGAGAGATGAGAAGCATCAACTCATGGTTGCAGTACCTTAGTCATTCACTGATTGCCTTCTCATATGTGCCTTGACTGCGGGACCTCAGCCGAGTCAGTGACCCCTGTGCTCAAGCTGGTGAGCCTACATTCAAATGAGCAACCTCAGGATTGTAAACCTGGGTCCTTCGCATCCCAGGCCAATGCCCTATTCACTGTGCCTCCTCCTGATCAGGTCTAATGGCCCTCTTTTGTGCTTTGACATTGTGGACAGAAATCAGTTATGGCTTACCTTCCATGAGTTCACTATAGATCATGGTTACCCATGATCCTACCGAACCAACAATAAATTTTCAGCAAGTAGATGTCAGAAGGAATAGATCCACATAAATCAGAGAAATTCTTATGTTTTATAATTGAGACAATGCTTTTCAAAGACAGTAGCATCTGTTCTCATTCCACCTGCTATTTAGTTATTGTAATATGTGTAACACATTTTGTTTCTTCCGAGCAATCAAAGCACGACGATAGAATCCTTGCTGCCCCATTTCCCCTGACGCCTGCAAGCCCGCTCACACGTGTACCTCCCAGCTCTGTCCTCCACAATCTGTGATAGCAGCTCTGCCACATGCAGCAAGCCACTCCCTCCACGTAGGCTCTAATTTAGGCGGTCCTCTGCTAGAATCCCCTTGCCAGGGACTAAAGTCTCCACTCCCGGCACTCAGGCCAGCAATTAATTTTCTAAGGTGCATGACTTCCTTTTCAGGGTCTTCAGGAAATAAGGATAGTCTAATTTGCAGTTCCAGGATGCAGTATGTTCTGATCATCTCTGAGATGGTCACTTCTCAGTCACTTTATCTCTGTGGCTCCCAGTTCATCTCCTGCATCCTCAAAAGGAGCCATCATCTTCTCTGTGTGACAGGAACCTTCCCTGAGGTCATTTCTGCATTCTCTTTACTCTGGTTTAGATAACCACAAATCTTTATTTTTCTTTTTAATTCTCATTTGTGCAAAAGAAATCCACACTTTCAAGACTACTTTTTTTCCCCTCTGTATTAAAAATTATTTTTCAAAATCAAAGCTATCTATGACACCTCTGTTCCCTTTCTCAGCCTGTGTCTCCCTTTCCCCAAACAAAGAATGCTTCGATTTCAATAAGCAGAGAGATGAAAACCAATATGAATTACTGGGATTTTTTGAGGCAATATTTCATACATATATCACACTATTATACTGAGAAAGGTATAAGAATAGACCTGTGGTTTTTAACTTTTTTCTTAATTATTTCATTCTATGTCAGATTGTTTTTATCCAAGCCCTTTTCCCTATTATGTGTATTATATGAATTTACATGTTTTATAGAGATGAAGTGGGATTATTATTATGAATTAGGAGAATTTGTGGTAGACTAATGCTTCTGCCATCTCATTATCATAAGAAACTAATTATACCTGTATATATAATTATATATTTGACCAGATAATAATTAATACCCAAGTAATTTTAGTAGACATCTTTAAATTTTGATTTTTTAGAAAATTAGCAAAAATAACTAAAAAGGTACCCCATCATGTTATTCAAGTTACTTCAATAAATGATCGACATGTACATTTTGTCACTGGTTTATCTTAGACAGTACATAACTAACTCACATAGCTCTAAGCTCAATATATTCCTGGTGCTTCATGGTGTGTTTGTGGTTGTGTATGTGTGTGTTTGCATTGCCTTTTGTTACAACTAAAATAATTATTTTTTTCAAATACTGCATGATATCACTTATGTGTGGAATTTTTAAAAGTCAAATTGTAGAAACAGAATAGAGCTGTGGTAACCAGGAACTCTGGGGAAGGAGAAATGGAGAGATGTTGTTTGAGCTCGAACTTGCAACCAGTAGATAAATAGGGCCTGGAGGTCTAATGCATAGCATACTGTTTATGGTCAACAACACTGTATTAGAAACTTCAAAGTGGCTGAGAGACTAGATCTTAACTGTCCTTACCACACACAAAAAAAATAATAATTATGCCTGACCAGGCAGTGGCACAGTAGATAGAGAGTCTGACTGGGATGCGGAAGACCCAGGTTAGAGACCCCGAGGTCGCCAGCTTGAGCGTGGGGCCCATCTGGCTTGAGCAAAAGCTCACCAGCTTGCACCCAAGGTCGCTGGCTTCAAAAAGGGGTTGCTTGGTCTGCTGAAGGCCCATGGTCAAGGCACATGTGAGAAAGCAATCAATGAACAACTAAGGTGTCGCAACGAAAAACTGATGATTGATGCTTCTCACCTCTCTCCTTTCCTGTCTGTCTCTCCCTATCTATCCCTCTCTCTGACTCTCTCTCTGTCCCTGTAAAAAGAAAGTAAAATTTAAAAAAATAATAAAAGCTTTAATTAAAAAATAATAATAATAATAATTATGTGATATGATGAGGGCATTAGCTAATGCTAGGTTGGTAACTGTATTATAATATATGTGTATCATATCAACACATGTACACCTTAAATTTACACAATATAATGTCTAAATTATATATGAATTAAAATAAATAAAAATTGATGTTATGTGTAAATTATATGTAAATAGGCCCTGCCTGGTTGCTCAGTGGATAGTGTTGGTCCAGTGTATGAACATCCTGGGTTTGATTCCTGGTCAGGGCACACAGGAGAAGCGACCATCTGCTTCTCCCACCCTCCCTTTCCCCCTTCTCTCCCTCTTTCTTTCCCACAGCCAGGGTCTCAACTGGTTCAAGCATGGCTTTGGTCACTGAGGATGGCTCAGTTGGTTTGAGTGCATCAGCCACAGACACTTACAAATAATAACTCGGTACTCAAGCATCAA
Source organism: Rhynchonycteris naso (assembly GCA_037038555.1). NCBI lineage: Eukaryota > Metazoa > Chordata > Mammalia > Chiroptera > Emballonuridae > Rhynchonycteris > Rhynchonycteris naso. The sequence goes on from CM073000.1 coordinate 25,333,949, forward strand.
CCCTAGAGGGTGTTGCTGGGTGAATCCCAGTTGAGGCTCATGTGGGAGTTTGCCTCACTATCTCCCCTCCTCTCACCTAAAATAAATAAATAAATAGAATAAAACAAAAAAACTTAATTTATATATAAATTAAAATAAAATAAAACTGTCTCATTATTTCCTTTGAAAATTCATAAAGCCCAAAATTATCCAAAACAGAAATATAGCTTCAATTGTGTGTCTTTTTTCTCACTTAAACAAAGAGTTGGAATGGTGTTAAAAATAAGACTCACTCCCCTTCTTTTGGGGAGGTTCTTCAATTTTTTACCCTCTCCCCAACTAAGCTAATAAAAACATACAGCTGTGCACTTATTTTATAAAGAATACAAGTACTCCAGTTACCTGTCAATGAGTATAACTTTCAGAGCTGTCACTAAATAGAAAGCTTTCAAAAGCTCAGTAGAGAGAAACAGAGTTAGTTAATGGATATTCAATTTGTTGTCCCAGAAATATAGTAGAAAGGATATGCAATTTATTCATTCTTTAGATAATTTAAAAGCTATCCTTGAAATAAGCTAGATCATCAGAGAACCACATACCTGAACCTCATTACTTTTGCTCTTCTCTCCGTTTATGTTTTCATACTCTGGTATTTTGCCACCAACTTACATTATGAAACATGTTATCAGGTTTATGATAATAACCTGAATTCTGGCATCAAGTATAATCATGTTTCTCTTTAGAAAACAGTGTTATCTAATAAACTTTAAAATTTAGGGCTTGCAAGGTTTCTCTGTGTGTGTCTTCCTCTCTCAGACACATACATACACCACTGCTAAAAAGTTTAATATTAGTCACATTTGTGCCCCATTTCTGGCAAGGATATCATATGCTAACTCAAATAAACAGCTTATAACATACTTTCTACCCTATTTTCCCTTTACTTTTTATTTTCTAGGTTTAGTTTTATATTTGATTTGACTCATCTTTATAAGTTGCCTTAAACCTTTTCTTGAGGGGATGGAGAAGAAAATAGGAAATAAGTGTAAATATATTGTTTTCTATTCCAACATTATCAAAATTATAATTGTATTTATTTTCTTCTTGATCAAGTGCATGACCTTGTTGTTGGGCACCAGAAGCATAATATAGGATAAAATACCTTCAAAGAAATTTCAGACTACATGATATTTGATATAAAAATTATCTTTTAAAATAAATTTATTTAATTTATTGAGGTGACATTACTTAATTATATAGGTTTCAGGTGTGTAATTCTGTAATACATCATCTGTATATTATTGTATTGTGTGTTCACCATCCCAAGTCAAGTCTTATATGGGCTTTTTGTATATACAGACAATTGTGTTTCACTGATATTTGAAAATTTTGACTTATAAAAATAATAATCTGTGTGTACTAAATTACAATTATGTAATGCTAATGCTATGCACCAGATTTTATTTCAGTATTTTTATTGTTTAGTTCATTATATGTGTTGGAAGTGTTACAAATGTTCAAGATCATTTTGATTTTCTATTTGTCATTGTGATGATTTTAGGTGAAACTAGTTCAAAATAATTTTGCATCTGTAAAAAGCTGGCTATGGAATCCATGTTCATTATACGACTATTAAAGAACCTCTTAAAAGTTGTAATGAATAATTAATTGTTTGAATGCCAGTTGTTTTTTCACAGACTAATTTTCTGGAAGGAACATTATCTTAACTCATTCAGAGGTTTTCAGGGCTGGTTCAGGCTATAGAATAGTATGTATTTCATAAATATTGTTGAATAACATTTTAGAATTTTTATTTATTGATGTTAGATAGGAAAAGGAAGAAAGAGAAAGAGAGAGATAAATTTGTTGTTTTATTTATTTATGCATTCATTGGTTAAGTTCTATATGTGCCCTTATTGGGGATTGAACATACAACCTTGGCATACTGAGAAGACACTCTAACCAACAGAACTATCCATCAAGGAACAAATAATTTTTTAATGAATAAATACTTTTGTAAAATACTTTTTACAAATATCCAAGCAATAGCTTGTAAAATGAGATGATACATGGTACCTTTTTTATTCACTGCTTTAAATTTCCAGCATCTTCTGGGTGTCCTGCTCTCTGATATGTTTTCCCTGCAAATATTATCTAAAATTTTGACCAAACAACAACATAATATCCCTTCCAAATTACTATCTTTAGAGGTCATACATTTACACACAATCCAAAACAATTTTAGAACTTTATTAGATATCTCTTGATAACATAAAGATGTTCAAATACATATGTATATACATATATTCGTACATATATAGATGTATATTGATGCTCAATAATTCTGAAGTCTAGCATACAGAGAATGTAAAATGAAATGTGAAAAACAATTTCTGTCCAAATATTCACAATTCAGTGGAAGAACATAGCACAGATATAATTCTAATATGACACAATTATCAGTAATTGTTAGATATAGCATAGTCTTAAATGAAGCCAGTGTTAAGTTCAAACCATTTCAGTTTATTTATTTTTCTTGTGCCCAAACTGCTTGTATTCACAGTCATTCCCTTAATTCCTTCTCTCAAAAAAAAAAAAAAGAAAAAGAAAAAAGAAAAAGTCTCCCTTAACAAATTCACCTGACTGGCTGGTGTCCAAGTTTAAGCTTCACACCTGTCTGGTCATCAAGTACCGCTTGCCTAACCCTATAATCTCTGAGCTCCTCACCCGCCTGCCTTTTCTTACTTAGATGAAATGTCATTCTGCTGAGCTTGGGCTATATTTAGCTACCTCAGCAGTTGCCAAGAGAAAGAATGACACAACCCAGCAATTCAAGAAATTTCATTCCATGGAATGATCCTTGACCAATGAGAAATGGGAGATAAACTAATAGATGCATTGCTCCTCATTTTTTTCTTTCACAGTTTTCTCTAAGGTATGATTTCTCCAAATATTTCTTACAGAGAAAGTCTCACATGTAAATAGAATATGTCTGCCTGCCAAACAAAGTCCAACTTCACTTTACTAATTGTGACACAGTGGCCAATTCCATATTTTTCTTTGCCTTGTGTTGTTTTTCTTCCTCCTCAACACCATGGACGTGCACTTTCCAAAGAAAGTGTCAACAGTGTAAGCCTTGTCTCGCTCGGGCTTGGATTTCATTTCCAGTTGTTGTTTGTTTTGTTTTTCTTGATCTTTAGAGAGAGAGGAAGGAAGAGAGACAGAGAGAGAGAAACAGTGATCTATTGTTCTAGTTATCCATGCCATCATTGGTAAATTCCGGTATGTTCCTTAGGTGGGGATCCAACCCATAACTTCCCCACCTTTAACCAATACTCTAACCAGCTAGACAGCCAGGCCTTAGGCTTCTATTTCTGAAGGACCAAATACAGTACTTAAAAATTAAAACAAACAAACAAAAAATTAAAACAGCAGTGTCTCATTTTTTTCTTTCTATTCAATAGACGTTTTACTTCCTTGGAATAATGAACGTAAATAAATTTTTAACCTAATTTTGAACTGTTTTCCTATATTTTTTTAGAATACAGTCTCTGTTATATAAATTCTTTACTAAGACCTTCATTGAAGGTAGCTTTTTCTTGTACAGAAGGGTAAAGATGTTAACTGGTGAAATTACTTTTCTATTAAGACAATACTTAAGTAAAAATTTTTGTTTTTGTTTTTGTATAAACCTGTACATCTATTTAGTTTAGTTGTCTGAAACAGGTAGGCATGAAAATGTGCTTGGCTAGAAACAATTTTGAAGGATACAATGAAGAATGGTTAAAGCTGCAACTTGAATTGTTTCAAGATATGAAATTGTGGAAAATATGAAAAACTTAGAAGATAAAAGTGAGATAAATTTCAAGCCAATAGAAAGAAGTAGTTTTTAGGGTTTTATTTTGTTTTTGTTTCTTTTTAGTGAAGGAGAAAGAGAAAATGAGAGACAGACAGGGACAGCCAGACAGAGAGGGAGAGAGATGAGAAGCATCAACTCATAGTTGTGTCACTTTAGTTGTTTACTGATTGCTTTCTCATATGTGCCTTGACTGGGGGGCTCCAGCAGAGCCAGTGATCTTGGCTTCAAGTCAGTGACCTTTGGGCTCAAGCCAGCGACCATGGGGTCATCTCTATGACCCGAAGTTCAAGCCGGCCACCCACGCTTAAGCTCTTGAGCCCGCTCAAGCCGGTGACCTCGAGGTTTCAAACGTGGGTCCTCAGTGTCCCAGGCTGACATCAGGCAGTAGTAGTTTTTTAAATAAAATAGTCAACCAGCACAATACCTTCTTCTGGAAGTCAGCAACATACATGCTGCATGTTGAATATTCCAAAAGGGATACCTCATTTTATGATCACTCATAAATATTTCAGGCTAGGACAATGATATGGATAATAAAACATTATATTCGGATGCAAGCCTTTCACCGACATGGGTCAAAAATGATTTTTCTTCTGCCTTTGTACTCAGAATTTGATTTTTTGTGTATGTGCTATGTTAGAGTTACTTCCCCAAGCATACAAAATTTTAGGGAAAAAATACATATAGCACAAGGGGTACATTACATAATATGGCAAAATATTTTACATTTAAAATTACTTTTACACACAACAGTTGATGAACTAAATTAGTTACTCTCATCAGCATGGTGAGGCTGAACTCTACCATATAACCCTCAATTCTCTACCTCACTGATGTCACTTTGTCTCATAATTATTTGTAACAACTTTGTTTTATTCCACTTAAACTAGAATGATATAGGAAAACACAGATTGATCTGGTTTTTCTAAAGAAAAATGTATTTGTTACCCTGTATTATAAAAGATGATATGAGTGTAAAAGAGAATAGTGACTAGACTATAACATTCAATAAAGTGTTTTTAATCAAGTTAAACTCATGTCAAAACCTTAAAGGACAAAGAAAAATACCTGTGTGTGCGGTATCTCTGTTTCCCCTCCAGATTTATTCTTCACCTTTATCCACCCAGTAAAGAACAGACTGTCATACAAGAAAAAGTCTTCCTTGCCCTCTGGCTTCTGGTTGCATTTGCTCAATAGAGAACCCCATGACAGATCAAAGGCAAAGAGTGTGAGCAGTTTATTACTTATTTCCCTGGCTTCTTCATCTGAAGCTACACATTTCCCTGTCAGAGGAAGGAAAGTTGGAAAGAAGGAAACCCTAACTTTATGTTGAATAAGGACACACACAGTATCTGTGTTTCCCTGCCTTGGTCACTCAGGAGGTCTGGCCATCAGCCTCCTCAGCTCTACACTAAAATGTCTAAGCTAGAGAAGCAATGCATTGGCATCCAGAACCCCAATTCTAGGAAATGCTTATTTTCTAATAATCATTCACTGTAATGTATGTTATTACTATGTTCTTTTAATTATGTCCATGCCTAAATACTCTTCTAATACCTATTCAGCACCATATCAGCAATGTGTTCTTAAGTATCAGAAACAATTGAAGCAAAAAGTTTTCAGAAATAATGAGAAGCAATAGAAGATTGCAACTAATGCAGTTCAAAAGTATCCCCCTTTCAATTTACAGAATGCTTTCTCCCTTGCTCTTTTTTGTTTCTCCTCTATAAACCACAAAATAATAAGCTCACAAAGTGTGAGGAGTCTTGTAATGGCAACCTATATCTATTTTGGTCAAAATTTGAAGATATATGGTAATAGTTATAAAATAGAATAATATTTAAAGGTTTTTTACCTTAAAAGTTCCTCTTTTCCATCTTCAGTTTTCTTACTGAACAAAGTCTCTTCCTCATTTTTGATTCTAAGAATAACATAACTGCAGCCTAGAATATTGAAAGGCTGAGTGACTTTCTTTAATCAGCATATATACAAAAGTCTGACACCAAATCATTTTATATTTGCAATATTCTCAAGTTAAAGGAAATGTGAGTAGGGTTTAGATGTTGCTGTAATAGAGAAGGTGCTCACTATCCTGCCTACTGGCCCTGGAGAATGGGGTTCCTCTGGGTGTGGTTACATTCCTTCATTTAACCAGTAAAGTAAAACTGGAAGCCACAGAAACATTTTTATGGAAGAAAATTTCTATTTAGTAATTCCAAATATTATCCCTAGAAGGACACAATTTTAGAATTAGCTGTGTATGAGTGATTCCCTATTAAATCGCAAACTCTTTGCATAATGAACATAAGTACAAGGCAAAGCACTGTGTGTGTGTGCGTTTGTGTGTGTGTAGGGGTGGGATTCAAATTTAAAAATGGGTTCTCTGCTCTAATAGCCATTTTAAGTATATAAAAAAATGACATTCTGAAAGGTAGTTTATTATTTCATGCGTTTAATACTTAAATAAGAACAATAAAAGAGGTACACAAAACTAGATTATGTTATGTCTTAAAATATTAATTAAAAATATTTAAAAATACCTGACATAAAAACCAATAAAACTGTTATTTAAGATATTTTCATATTGCTTCTTTTTATTTCTTAAGTGAGAAGTGGGGAGGCAGAGAGACAGACTGCTACATGTGTCCCGAGCGAGATCCACCCAGCAAGCTCCCTATCTGGTGATGCTTTTTTCATCTGGGACAGTTTCTCCGTTTCTTAGCAAATGAGCTATTTTAGTGCCTGAGGCAAGGCCATGGAGCCATCCTCAGCACCCAAGGCCAACTTGCTCCAACTGAGCCATGGCTGAGGGGGAAGAAGAGAGAGATATAGAAAGGGGGGGGTATGGAGAAGCAGATGGTTGCTTCTCTCCTGTATGCCCTGACCCCACACACCAGGCTGACACACTACCACTGAACCAGCCCACCAGGGCCCTTACTGCTTCTTGACTGGCATTTTCACTTGCAATTTTCTTTGCTTTTATCTAAGCACCATCTGCTGTGTAATTTATCCTTAACCATCTTTTCACTGTAAGAGTAGGATACCATTTCTTTAGAACATAAATTTTTGATTTGTACATTGGGCCGCTGCCCAGTGCCGACCTTAGAGAGAACCCCGATTACAACTGACATTTTAACAACTGGTTCACCAAACTCAACAAAAAATTAATTATTGGTTCTGCCAAACCAGTGCAAGCTTGTTGAATCCCACCACTATATATATATCATATATATGTTATAAACATTAAATATATATGTTTATTACATAAGTAACTTATACCTTATAATGTAGCTTTTCTTCACTTTTATGATCATGCAATTGATAGAACCAAAATACAGAAAAATGTTGAGGGAGTTACGAAAATCTAGGTTTATCAGTTATATATTTATGTTCAATTTACATGTAAGAATGTCATCCAGAATGTTTTTATACTTTTTAATATCATCACATTAGCTTCAAAATTATTTATATCATGTAATTTTACAAATAAAAAAATTTCCAATTAAATCACTTTTTCCACTCTGACCTGATAAGTTTAATGAAATTGGCAGACAGCCAATCCTGACAAATACGTTAATCATTTAATTCAATTTGATTAGAAGTCAATTCTTTTATGTCTTCTTAGAGTTAACTTATATTCTTTATAAGTTCTATATATCTTGGATACTCTAAGGTTGTTTAGGACTATGGTTTTTACATTTTTGTGGAAGTAGAGAAAACACTTATAATAATGTCTTAATAGCTGTAGAGATTGGTGCTTCTAAATTCTTCCTTATTTTCAACTAGCGGCAATTCTAGCTAAGAATAAAATAATAGACTTTGGGTCTTTTCAGCTCTACAAACTGAGATTTGTCCTGAGTTATTGATTCACCCATGCAACTACCACCATTTCCTTTAAAAAGGTATTACAAATGCTGCCCAGGACTGGTGTTGAAGAACTCCAAAGGTCAGCTAAAGAACACAGAGCCTTCATTTTGTTAAATGTCTGCTGATAGGAGTATGTTTCATCCTCCTTACGTGTTCTTTTTGGAACTAGTCATGCTATTTTTCTTTTTAGTATAAAGTCATCAATAATCCCAGAAGCTATAAATAAATCTTATTTACCTAGGTATATTAAATTCCCCATACTTAATTCACTGAAACAATTGGCATTGCACTTATTTTGAAAAAATACTGGGAAAAACACCTTACTTAAGAAAACACTTATGGTTATTTTCTAATTTAATTCTAAATGTAATTTCACCAGAAACAATATTGAATATGAACCTGTTTTGAAAACACAAATTTTAAATATTCATATTTGTTTTCCTATCACAGGAAATAGTTACAAATTTAGAAATGAACTCTTACTTTCCCAAACAAATACTTTCAAAAAAATATTTGTGTTTGATGCTGGTTTTTGTGCAAATTATGGCTGGATTATCATTGCTTTGTTGGCTTATTTCATAGTCTATTTACAAATCTCTGACACAAGAAGAAGATAATAATTGTTCGCTTTAAAGAAAAGTTTTGTAAATCTATATTAAGTATGTGTTAAAATAATAACATGGAGAAAAGGCCTGCTTAAACTTTAAAAAGATAAAACTTTATAAGGGTTTCAATAAATTCTAGCTAGAAATAATAAAAAAGACTAATATAGTAGTTAATAGATAGCTAATGAATTATGTTTTCCCTCAAAGAATTAGAATGCTTACCATTTTATCTCTATTATAAGAATTACATTTTAATTTAATTATATTTATTTAATAAATTATATGTTTATACAATATAAAAGAGCAAGTCATTTTGTTAAAAAATTATTTGTTTAAATGCCCTACTAGATGTTCTGACAGTTGATGAAACATTTTTACTGCTATAAAACATCTGACTAGTAGCAATGAGAACAAAGTATTAAGTTATGTAAACTTAACTTGCCTTCTTTGTTGTTCTTCTCCATGTTTTGTGTTTATCAGATATTTTCTTTGAAGTTTGTCAGTACAAATAAAGTGTTACCAACTTTAATTCCCTAATAATTTAAGTCCCTATAAAAGAAACAATAGACTTTGATTTAATTTTAACTACTTTAGTTCAAAGTTCTTTTGATAATCAAGTCAAATAATTTTCCTGACATGTTTATAAGTTAACTTTATTAGCATCCTTTCTAAATGGCTTATGTGATCCTAAAGAAAGATATCTTTTCGGGCTACCTATTATGTGTTATCTATTCCTATTCAACTCAATGCCCTTTGAGTAGTAGAAATTATACCAATTTTAAACGTAGTCTAAGAAGTTGACATTGTCATCGAATTATTTCTGCAGACTTAGTGCGTATTAAATTTCTAATAAAATGAGGTGCCCATTCCCTTTTGTGATTCAGGTTCCGCTTCCAGTTTTCTAATGATGGTAAGTTATTACCATAAACTCTGGCTTGAAATTCAGAGAGAGCAAAATTTCTAGTTTACAAAAGAATTACATACTAAATCAGGTCACTTTTGCTTCAAAGAAAAGTTTTTTTAATTATTTTTATTTATTTATTCATTTTAGAGGAGACAGAGAGAGAGAAAAAGAGAGAGAGAGAGAAGAGGGGGAGGAGCAGGAAGCTCAACTTTCATATGTTCCTTGACCAGGCAAGCCCAGGGTTTTGAACCGGCAACCTCAGCATTCCAGGTCGATGCTTGATCCACTGCGCCATCACAGGTCAAGCCAAAGAAAACTTTTTTCACCTACACTTTTTCTAAGGTTGGCCTGAGCCCTTATTTTCCTCCTGGCCAGCAGGCACATTTGTGGGCGCTAGGAGAAATGAAGCCCAACCATGAGGCTTGGGACATAGCTGGATGGCTGAAAGATTTAAGCAAATCAGTAGCAACTTCCAAAAGAGTACCAAGACTAGTTAAATGTATTATGTCAGATCTGTAACTATGGGTCAAAGTGCAAATTTTCACTTGTAATACACAAAAAAATTGAACAAAGAAGTCAATTTAAGTTAAGTACCTTATAGTATAGCGTTTTCTAACCCAGGGGAAGCTCTATCTTAATTTAAAAGTCTTAAAACAAAGTAATCCACTTAAAATAGCCCCATTAAAAAAATTATTTAAAGTATTTTAACCTTCGTAAGTTATACATTTGACCTATTATATCTTTTTGTGCAATTTTGTATAAATATGGAGAAGTGTGCTATGAGTTTTAAAAAATAATACAGTAATTTGAAAACTTTTAGAATAAAGATTATAAAACTATTAGGCTCTCTTGAAGACAGTAAAATAGTTTTACTGACATTTCAGATGTCATATCATATATTTTTTAACAGCATTTATTTATTAAATTTGTTTAAACACCATGGTGTTTTAAAAAGTCATTTATTCTTTCTTTAAGTTTTTACATTTTATTTATTGATTTGAGAGAGAGAGGAACATTGATTTGTTGTTCTACTTATTTATGCATTTATTGTTTGCTTCTTGTATGTGCCCTGACCCAGAATTGAACCTGCAACATTGGTGTATTGGAACGATGCTGTAACCAATTGAGCAATCTGGCCAGAACCAAAAATGGCATTTATTCTTTAAACATATTATTTGTTCACCTGAATAACTGAATAATTTCTTTTTATAATTTTATCATTTTTTTCTTACTGGCATTGTTAAAAAGCGGACAACTATATATATAAATTAATGGAAATATTGGCAGTATTATTTTTTAAATAATTTTAAATTAATATATAAAAACTTCCACATGTAAGTTTTATCATGACAATGAACTTTTAAGAACACATATAAAACCTAACTCTGTGCTTTCTACAAAACTTACATTAAATATAAGAAACACATCGGTTGGAAGTAAATGGTTGAAAAACAGATACCCCATGCGAACAATAAATATAACAAGGTTGTAGTGGCTAAATTAGTGTCCTGTAGAGTAGAATTCAAGACACAGAGTATACCTCAATAAAAAGATGTATTTTATAATGATAAACTTTTTGTAATTAGAAGGATCTAACAACCATAAATACATACACTTCCAGTAAGAGTACTTCAACTAGGTGAAGAATATATCAAACATTTTTAACAACCTGGGGATTAAAACTTCTTTATCTATTTCTCTATGTATTTCACTTTTATTAAGATAGAGCTTTAAGATATTTGTGTAAATATATTGGACTTAATTTGAATGAGATTATAGGATTCCTTCATATTAAAGATAATCTAGGTTAATTAAATATTTTTACTAATAACCTAAATCTCCAGCCACAAAGACACTTTAAAGAAAGGATTTTAGGCAACTCCTTAAAACCTTTTCACTTTAAAAAAGTTTCTACAGTGCTTGTTAGCATTTCAAATTTTCCACTTATTTATAAAAGAGGTCAGAGTGTTAAAACATAGACTAACCTTTACACCCTCTTTTCTACACCATTCTTCAGTTTCTGAATAGTTACTGATTTATAGTACACTAATCCTTAGTGATTGCCCTCCTTAAATATAAAAACAACCTTACCACAGAAAATGGACCCCTATAGAAACCCTTGTCAAAAATAGTATTTTGAATTCAATATTATGAAGTTTTGGGGGTAAGGGAAAGAACCCTGGATTTTCAGTACTGTGAGCTTTCCTGGATCATCAAATTATAAAATGTGACTTTCATCAAGGCACCGAAGACTTTCTAACATTATTTTTCTCATCTACAAAATGCAAGTTACGATATATGTGGTTCAAGGTTTACCCGACCTCTGACCGTAAAGATTTTATCTTATATATGTGGTGGAAAACAAAACAAAATAATCTTAAAATACTGCACTAACATACTTTAGGTAGCATAATTTGTAAAACATTACAAATATTAAAAGCATTGCAAAAGTTACAAACAGCTTGTTCATTTTTAGATTTTCACAAAGAAGAGAAATGAATACATCATTAACAGAGAATTTCTTTTTTTCCTTTCCTTGTTCTTATTTTAAAAATTTATTTCAATATCACCATGTCCTCAATAATGTGCTGTACAACAAATGAGATTTACATTCACATCTGAGTATTTATTTATACTGACATTTATACCCACATAATAGGGAAACACAAGCACTGATGCATAGAATGTATGATAGTGTTGTGAAATACAAAGACAGTAAAGTTTAAGTCAGAATTTATTTCTCATTTCCCCTTACTTCATAGGATATATAATACTGAAATTATTAGAAATATATTATAATGATGGCAAATGTCAAGCTTACAAATATCTGTAATTGTCTAACCTTAAACATAAATAATTTTTCTGTCCAAAATAACACATATTCTATAAGATATACTGGATAAAATTTAAATCTGTAAGAAGGATAATTAATAAGTGATATGAGAAAATTCAAATGACAATAAATATGACATTAATATTTATCTCCTTTAGAAATTTAATTAACACATTTATAAAGAATTTATTGAATATTATTACATGCTAAATTTGATTTTGTATTCAAATTTAATATTTATGAAATATGGAACATATGTCAATTTTATGTTCTTGCAGCTCCTGGCTTTTCTAAAATTTATATAGCTTAATAATGAATAGAAAGTACAGCCTGACCAGGTGGTGGTATAATGGATAAAGAATCGAACTGGGATGCAGAGGACCCAGGTTTGAAACCCCAAGGTCACTGGCTTGAGCATGAGCTCACCAGTTTGAGTGAGGAGTCACTGGCTTGAGAATGGGATCATAGTGATGACTCCATGGTCACTGGCTTGAGCCCAAAGGTTGCTGGCTTGAAGCACAAGGTCACTGACTTGAGCAAGGGGTCACACACTCTTCTGTAGCCCCCTGGTCAAGGCACATATGAGAAAGCAATCAATGAACAGCTAAGATGCTGTTACAAAGAATTGATGCTTCTCATCTCTTACCCTTCCTGTCTGTCTGTCCCTCTCTCTGACTCTTTCTCTATCTCTGTCAATAAAAAAAAAAGAATAGCAAGTACAATTTACTTCATAATAGAGACTTATTTATTTTAATGAATAAAATTGCACATTTTCTTATTTTGTAAATGGTAATTTGTGCTTCTGACAGAATAGGTTAATCTGACTTTATATAATATAAAAAACTTACCTAAATAATGTTAAAAATGATTATAATAATTTTTCATATTAAGTATTTTGGATATCGCAAAAATGTTATTTTGTTGTCTCTTTTTGATTCTTATTACTTTGACCAGATTTCATATCTGATCTTCCTTGCTCAATCAATTCTATTTGAAATAAGTTGATTTGATTTAATTTTTATTGAAGTAATAAAGGAAAACTTCCCCAATAATTGAAAGAAATTGAATTGAAGGAAATATAATTGCTTTTTGATATTTAAACATTAAAATAAATACATAAAAGAGTTACAAAGCATTTCAGAAAGATACCCTTGTTTCTAGCCCTGAAAAATTGGACATGTACTATAAAACATAAATGCTAAAATCCTCAACAAAGTTTTAGCAAACCAAATCCAGCAATACATTAAAAATATCATATACCTTGAACAAGTGGAATTGATTCTGGGATGCAAAGTTGGTACAATATCTGCAAACCAATAAATATAATATACCACATAAACAAAATAAACAATAAAAATCATATCATCATATTAATAAATGCAGAAAATGCATTTGATAAAGTCCAGCATCCAATTATGATAAAAACTTTCAGCAAAGTTCTTTCTATACCAAAGGAAACATAACTCAACATAATAAAAGCCATATATCACAAATCCAGTCAATATCATACTCAGTGGCCAAAAACTGTTTCCCTTAAGATTATTAACAAGACTGGATGTCTGCTTTCACTATCCTTATTCAAAATAATACTAGAAGTTCCAGCCACAGCAATCAGACAAGAAGAAGAAAAAAAAGACATACAAATTGGAAGGAAAGAAATACAACTGTCATTATATGCAGATTATAATATATATATATGCTGGAGCTGATAATGTAAACTAGCAGAATACAAATAAATGTCCAGAAATCAGTTGCATTTTTATATACCAATAATGAACTCTCAGAAAGAAAAACTATAAAAACAATCTCATTTACATTTGCATCAAAAAAATAAAATGAGCCTGACCAGTGATGGTGCAGTGGATAAAGCATCAACCTGGAACATCGAGGTTGCCAGTTTGAAACCACAGGCTTGCCTGATCAAGGCACATATAGGAAGCAAATACTTATGAGTTGATGCATCCTGTTTCTCACTCTTTTCTTTCTCTCTCTCCTCTCCAAAAATTAATAAAAACGTTTTATAAATGAAGTAAAATACCTAGGGATAAATTTATCCAAAGGTGAGAAAACCTGTACTTGAAAAATTATAAGACACTGAAGAAAGAAACTGAAGAATATGCAAATAAATGAAAGCATATATCAAGCTCATGGATAAGAATAATTAGCATCTTTCCAAAACAATACTATCTAAAACAATCTATAGATTTAACTCAATTTCTATCAAGCTACCAATGGCATATTTCACAGAACTTAAATATTCCAAAAATTTACATGAAACCACAAAACCCCCAGATAGTTGCAACATTCTTAAGAAGAACAAAGTTGAAGGAATTATGGATCCTAATATCAGACTATACAATTAGTCCATAATAATTAAAACAGCATGGTCCTGGCACAAAAACAGGCATATATATCAATGGAACACAATAGAGAACGCAGAAATCAACCCACACCTTTATGGCCTATTAATATTTAACAGCCGGCAAGATGGCGATGGAGTAGGCGGACGTACCAACTTCCAACTCCCAGAACCAAAGTGGATTATAACTTAATTTTAAGAACCATCATCTGGATAAACCAACGTTGAATTAGACTGAGAGGACTCTGCAAATGGGGAACACTGAAGAAGCCACATATAGACTGGTAGGAAAAGCGAAAACGTGAAAAGGGCTGCCCAGCTTCCCGGAGTGAAAGGCAGCTCGGAGAGACTCGTGTGGCAGGAAGAGAGACCAGGGGAAGGGTAGAGACCCAGGTCCCAGGAACAAAGCCCGAGCCTACAGCCCCAGAGCCTAGAAAATGTGTATGAACAGTATTTAGCTGTGAAACAGGTTAGGATACTGTTTGTGAGAAAGAGACAGTTGTCTCAGACCCAGGATTCTTCTTAAAGGGATGGTGCAGAAAACCTCTCTCACAACCACTCACCCAGGACTCCAGGAGAGAAGGAGAGAGGAGAGGACTAGAGCAGTGGGAAGAGAGTGTGGTCTAGAAGGCACAGGGAGAAAAGCTATGAGGGACAGCCATCCTAAGCCCTGGCTGAGTCACTCCACAAATCTGAAACAATATTTCCCCAGAAAGCAGCAAGGAGAAGCAGGACACCAGCCAAACAGGCTCCCCTGCAATAATCAGAGCACAATAGCTTAGAAAGAGGGAGCTTTCAGGAATACAGTTGGAGTATTAGGATCTAAGCTGCAGCGCCCCCACCCACATTGCTGAGGGCTTGCTGGAGGGCGAGCAGTGGTGAGACACGGAAGTGCAGTTACTTCGGTGGGGATAGAAGCCGAGCCGACTGGCGTGAGCTCAGTCTAGCCCAGCGGGGACAAAGGGGACACACGAAAGTGGTCCATTGGCTGTGGGCCGCCTGCGACCCCACCTGTGGGGTAAAAGCGGGAGCCCGGAATGGGCAGAGATTTGCCACTGGGCAGGGGTGAGCAGGCGCGCAGCCTCACCCAGCCTCCAAGGCTTGAAGCCCTGCACGAACCAGCTTTGCCCGCAGAGGTGGGGCAGAAGACCAGTTTCGCAGTTGAATGCTCACCAGCTGCCCAGCCGAGGAGTTGAGGTTGGTGGGGATGGGGCGAAGCCTGGCTCGCATCTGAGAGCACACCAGCAGCCCCTACTGGCTAAAGGAATCGGCTGACAGGGACCCACAGCTGAGCAAAAGTGCTCACCCTTGCCCTTGGTGCCCAGACTTGTGGCCTGAGTGTGGTGCACAATCACACCTGTAGGAGAGGGGCTAAGGCAGAGACTGGCTAAGGCTTATAGAGCCAAGCACAAGAACACAGCCCCTACTGCAGAAGCCAGGAAGAAACCACAGCCACAGCCACAATGGCCTACACCGGCAACACCCATACACAACCGCCCTAGGCAGCGGTAGAGGGGGTGGCAGACTGGCAGAGAGACCACACCTAGAGAACACAGAGACAACACCCATTGGACTCCATTAGCCAAACCCTTCTTACACACAGACAAAATGGGCAGGCAGAGGAATGCAACCCAAATGAATCAAGAGAAATTCCCAGAGAAGAACCTGAATGAATCAGATATAAC
Source organism: Rhynchonycteris naso (assembly GCA_037038555.1). Taxonomy (NCBI): domain Eukaryota; kingdom Metazoa; phylum Chordata; class Mammalia; order Chiroptera; family Emballonuridae; genus Rhynchonycteris; species Rhynchonycteris naso. The sequence continues at coordinate 25,350,040 of CM073000.1, forward strand.
CAACCTACCTGATGCAAGTTTAAAATAATGATACTTAGGATGTTCAAAGAGCTTAGAGCAACAATGGATAGTCATTATGAACACCTAAATAAAGAGATAGCAAGTAAAAAAGAAAATTGAAATAATAAAAAAGAATCAGACAGAAATGACAAATACCGTATCAGAACTGAAGACCAAAATGGAAGGAATAAAAAGCAGGATGGATGAAGCTGAGGATCAGATCAGCGAGTTAGAGGACAAAATAAACAAGTACACAGAGGCAGAACAGAAAAAAGAAAACAGACTCAAAAAAATCTGAGGAAACTCTAAGGGAGCTCTGTGACAACATGAAAAAAATAACATCCGCATCATAGGGGTTCCTGAACAAGAAGAGAAAGAACAAGCTATAGAAACTTTGCTCAATCATATCATAACTGAAAACTTCCCTAAATTAAGACTGGAAAATGTTTCACAAGTTCAAGAAGCACAGAGAACTCCATTAAAGAGAAACTGAAAGAAATCTATACCAAGACACATCAAGGTTAAAATAACAAAGCTAAGTGATAAAGAGAAAATTTTAAAAGCAACCAGAAAAAAAAGAGGCTATCACCTACAAAGGAGCCCCCATAAAGATGACATCAGACTTCTCAACAGAAACTCTTGAGGCCAGAAGGGAATGGCAAGATATATTCAAAGTAATACAGAACAAGAACTTACAACCAAGACTACTTTATCCAGCAAGGCTAACTTTTAAAATTAAAGGAGAAATAAAGAGCTTCCCAGACAAAAGAAAACCCTCAAGGAATTCATTAAACCAAACGAATTCTGCAAGAGATGCTATGGGGCCTGCTGTGAACAGTTCAAAGGGGGAAAAGAATATAGCAAAAGAAGAATACAGATTTAAAAAATAAAATGGCAATAAACAACTACATATCAATAATAACCTTAAATGTAAATGGATTAAATGATCCAATCAAAAGACATAGGGTAGTTGCGTGGATAAAAAAGCAGGAACCATACATATGCTGTCTACACGAGACACACCTTAAAACAAAAGATGCACAGAGACTGAAAGTAAAAGGATGGAAAATAATATTACATGCTAATGAAAATGAAAAAAAAGCCAGGGTAGCAATACTTATATCTGACAAAACGGAGATTAAAACAAAGACTGTAGTAAAAGATAAAGAAGCACACTACATAATAATAAAGGAAACAATTCAACAGGAAGATATAACCATTATAAATATCTACGCACCAAACATAGGAGCCCCAACATACATAAAGCAGACTTTGATGGATATAAAGGGCAAGATTAACAGCAATACTATAATAGTAGGGGATTTCAATACCCCACTATCATCACTGGATAGATCCTCAAGAAAGAAAATTAATAAAGAAACAGCAGACTTAAAGGATACACTAGATCAACTCAATTTAATAGATATCTACAGAACTTTTCACTCTAAAGCAGTAGAATATACATTCTTTTCAAGTGCTCATGGTACATTCTCTAGGATAGACCACATGTTAGGACACAAAAGTGGTCTCAATAAATTTAAGAAGATTGAAATTATATCAAGCATTTTCTCTGATCACAATGCCATGAAACTAGAAATTAACCACAAAACAAAAACTGAAAAATACTCAAACACTTGGAAACTAAATAGCATGTTATTAAATAATGAATGGATTAACCATAAGATCAAAGAAGAAATAAAGTTTCTAGAGACAAATGATACTGGGCATACATCAACTCAAAATTTATGGGACACAGCAAAAGCAGTACTGAGAGGGAAGTTCATAGCACTACAGGCATACCATGAGAAGCTGGAAAAAGCTTAAATAAGCAACTTAACCCTCATCTAAAAGAACTAAAAAAAACACAGAAAATAAAGTCCAGGACTAGTAAAAGGAAAAAAATAATAAAGATCAGAGCAGAAATAAATGACATAGAGGCTAAGGAAACAAAACAGAGGATCAATGAAACCAGGAGCTGGTTCTTTGAAAAGGTAAACAAGATTGATGAACCTCTAACTAGACTCATCAAAAAAAATAATAATAAGAAAGAGGATTCAATTAAATAAAATTAGAAATGAGAGTGGAGAAATAACAACTGACACAGTAGAAATACAAAGTATTGTAAGAAAATACTATGAAGAACCCTATGCCAAAAAATTAGAAAACCTAGGTGAAATCGACAAATTTCTTAAATCATATAATCTTCCAAAAATATATCGGAAAGAATCGGAACACCTAAACAGACCAATTACAATAAATGAGATCGAAACAGTTATCAAAAACCTCCCAAAAAAGAAAAGTCCTGGGCCTGATGGCTTCACAGGTGAATTCTACCAAAAATTCAAAGAAGAACTCCTATCCTTCTCAAGCTATTTCAAAAAATTCAAAAGGAAGGAAGACTTCCAAACTCCTTTTATTAGGCAGGCATAATTCTGATCCCGAAACAGGGCAAAGACAACATAAAAAAAAGGAAATAATAGGCCAATACCCCTGATGAATTTAGATGCTAAAATTCTCAACAAAATATTAGCCAACCAGATCCAGCAATATAGGGGAAAAATCATACACCATTATCAAGTGGGATTTATTCTGGAGAGGCAAGGCTAGTTCAATGTTCGCAAATCAAATAATGTGATTCATCACATAAACAAAAGGAAAGACAAAGATCACATGATAATTTCAATAGATGCAGAAAAGGCATTTGATAAAATCCAGCACCCATTCATGCCAAAACTCTCAGTAAAGTGGGAATACAGGGAACATTCCTTAATATGATAAAGACCATCTATGACAAACTCACAGCAAACATCATACTAAATGGGCAAAACTTAAAAGCAATCCCCTTAAGATTAGGAACTAGGCAGGGGTGCCCCCTTTCACCACTCTTATTCAACATAGTTCTGGAAGTCTTAGCCACAGCATTCAGACAAGAAGAAATAAAAGGCATCTGAATTGGCAAAGAAGAAGTAAAAATATTATTTGCAGATGATATTATAATGTATATAGGAAACCCTAAAGTCTCAGTCAAAAAACTACTGGACCTGATAAATGAATTCAGCAAGGTGGCAGGATATAAAATTAATACTAAGAAATAAGAGGCATTCTTATATCCCAACAATGAATTGTCAGCAAAAGAAATTAAGGACACAATTCCCTTCACTATTGCCACCAAAAAAATAAAGTACCTAGGAGTAAATTTAACCAAGGAGGTTAAAGACTTGTACTCAGAAAATTATAAAACATTAAAAAAAGAAATCAAGGAAGATACAAACAAGTGGAAGCATATACCGTGTTCATGGTTAGGAAGAATAAACATCATTAAAATGTCTATATTACCCAAAGCAATTTATAAATTCAATGCAATACCAATTAAAATACCAATGACATACTTCAAAAATATAGAAAACATATTCCAAAAATTTATATGGAACCAAAAAAGAACACAAATACCCTCAGCAATCTTAAAAAGAAAAAATAAAGCAGGAGGTATCACTCTTCCAGATATCAAGGTATACTACAAGGCCATTGTACTCAAGACAGCCTGGTACTGGCATAAGAACAGGCACATAGATCAATGAAACAGAACAGAGAACCCAGAAATAAACCCACTCCTTTATGGACAACTGATATTTGACAAAGGAAGAAAGAGCATACAGTAGAGTAAAGACAGCCTCTTTAACAAATGGTGTTGGGAAATTGGACAGCTATCAGCAAAAAAAAAATGAAACTAGACCATCAACTTACACCATTCCAAAAATCAAACTCAAAATGGATAAAAGACTTAAATGTAAGCCATGAAACCATAAGCATCTTAGAAGAAAACAGGCAGTAAGCTCTCCGACATCTATTGTAGCAAGATATTTGCTGATTGATCTCCACGGGCAAATGAAATAAAAGGCAGGATAAACAAATGAGACTATATAAAACTAAAAAGTTTTTGCACAGCTAAAGACAATAAGAACAGAATAAAAAGACAAACCACACAATGGGAGAACATATTCGACAATACGTCTGATAAGGGGTTAATAACCAAAATTTATAAAGAACTTATAAAACGCAACACCAGGAAGACAAACAACCCAATCAAAAAATGGGCAAAAGAAATGAATAGAAATTTCTACAAAGAGAACATACAGTTGGCCAATAGGCATATGAAAAAATGCTCAACATCACTAATCATTAGAGAAATGCAAATTGAAACCACAATGAGATATCACCTCACACCATCAGAATGGCGCTCATCAGCAAAACAACACAGAATAAGTGCTGGCGAGGATGTGGAGAAAAGGGAATCCTCCTGCACTGCTGGTGGGAATGCAGACTGGTGCAGCCACTGTGGAAAACAGTATGGAGACTCCTCAAAAAATTAAAAATTGAACTGCCTTTTGACCCAGCTATCCCACTTTTAGGAATATACCCTAAAAACACCATAGCACTGTTTGAAAAGAAGAAATGTGCCCCCATGTTGGTGGCAGCATTGTTCACAATAGCGAAGATCTGAAAACAGCTCAAGTGTCCATCAGAGGAATAGTGGATTAAAAAGCTTTGGTACATATATACTATGGAATACTACTCAGCCATAAGAAATGATGACATCAGATCATTTGTAACAACATGGATGGACCTTGATAACATTATACAGAGTGAAATGATTAAAACAGAAAAAACTAAGGACTATATGAGTCCATACATAGATGGGACATAAAAATGAGACTCAGAGACATGGACAAAAGTGTACTGGCTACCCAGTGGAAGGGGGAGGTAAGGTAGGGGATAAGAGGAAGGGAGGGACACAAATAAAACCAGATAGAAGATGACGGAGGACAATTTGACTTTGGGTGATGGGTTCACAATATAATCAAATGTTAAAATAACCTGGAATTATTTTCTCTGAATATATGTGCCCTTATTTATCAATGTCACCCCATTAAAATTAATAATAAAAAAACATCCACAGTAAAAAAAAAATTTTAATTTAACAAAGGAGGCAAGAATATACAATAGAATAAAAACAATCTATTCAATAAATGGTGTTGAAAAAATTGGACAGATAAATGCAAAGAATGAAACTAGACCACCTTCTTATACCATACATAAGAATAAACTCCAAAGAGATTGAAGACTTAAATGTAGGCCCTGGCCAGTTGGCTCAGTGGTCAAGTGCTGGCCTAGTGTATAAATGTCCCAGGTTTGATTTCCAGTCAGGGCACAGAAGAAAGGTGACCATCTGCTTTTATACCCCTCCTACTTCCCTTTTCTCTCTCTTGCCCTCCCACAACCGTACCTTGATTGGTTCGGGCACATGGGCCCCAGACACTGAGGATAGCTCCATGGAACCTCTATCTCAGGTGCTAAAATAATAGCTTGGTTGGAAGCATAGCCCCAGGTTGCCGGAGTATCGGCCCCAAATAGATGTAGCCAGGTAGATCCTGGTTGGGGTGCATGGAATAGTCTGTCTCTCTATCTCTTCTACTTTCACTTGGAAAAGAGGAAAAATAAATAAAAAGACTTAAATGTAAAACTCAAAACCCTAAAAATCCTAAAAGAAAACATAGGCAGTAAAATCTCAAAACATTTCTCCTAGCTATAAATTTTCTGATTTATCTCTTTAGGTAAAGAAAAAGGGAGAGGGGGACTACAAAGTTTTTGCACAACAAAGAAAATGATTAAAAAGATGAAAAAAAAAACACCCACTGAATAGGAGAACATATTCTCCAATGATACCCGCATTAGAGGTTAATATCCAAAATTTAAAGAACTTATACAACTCAACCTCAATAAAAAAAACAATCCAATTTTAAAAAGGGCAAAAGGTCTGAATAGACACTTCACCAAAGAGGACATACAGATGACCAATAGACATATGAAAAGATACTCAGTGTCACTAATTATCAGAGACATTCAAATTAAAAGTACTATGCGATATCACAAAACCTATTAGAATAGCTATCATCAATAAATCAATAAACAAGTCCTGGCAAAGATGTAGAAAAAAGGAAACACTTGTCCATTGTTTATGGGAATGCAGATTGTTGCAGCCACTGTGGAAATCAGTGTGGGATTTCCTCAAAATAATCAAGAATGGAACTGCAGTGTGACCCAACAATTCCACTTCTGAGAATATATCCAAAGAAACCCAAAACACTAATTCAAAAGAATATATGCACCTCTATGTTCACTGCAGTGTTTTTTATAATAGCCAAAATATGAAAGAAGTCCACATGCCCATCAGTAGATGAGTGGATGAAAAAGGTACATTTATAAATTGGAATACTACTCAGCCATAAAAAATTAAGAAAATCTTACCTTTTGAAACAACAATGGGCCCTGGTCAGTGGCTCAGTAGATAGAGTGTCAGCCTGGAATATAGATGTCCCAGGTTCAATTCCCAGTCAGGGCACACAAGAGAGGAGACCATGTGCTTTTCCCCCACCAACTCCCCCTTCACTCCTTCTTCCCCTCCTGATGCCAGTGACTCAATTGGTTGGAGCATGGCGTCAGGCACTGAGGATGGCTTCATTGGAACACATCAGCCTCAAGCGCTAAAAATAGCTTGGTACTCTGAGCATCAACAGCAGACAGGGTTGTCAGATGGATCCCAATCAGGGTGCATGCAGGAGTCTTCCTCACTATCTCCTTTTCTCTCACCAAGAAGAAAGGAAGGAAGGAAGGAAGGAAGGAAGGAAGGAAGGAAGGAAGGAAGGAAGGAAGGAAGGAAGGAAGGAAGGAAGGAAGGAAGGAAAAGAGACAGAGAGAGAGAGAGAAGGAGGGAGGGAGGGAGGGAGAGAGGGAAGGAAGGAAGGAAGGAAGGAAGGAAGGAAGGAAGGAAGGAAGGAAGGAAGGAAGGAAGGAAGGAAGGAAAAGAGAGAGAGAGGGAGGGAGGAGCGAGGAGGGAGGGAGGGAAGGAAAGAAGGAAGAAAGGAAGGAAGGAAGGAAGGAAGGAAGGAAGGAAGGAAGGAAGGAAGGAAGAAAAAGAGAGAGAGAGGGAAGGAAGAAAGGAAGGAAGGGAGAGAGAGAGAGAAAGAAAGAAAGAAAGAGAGAGAGAGGAATGGATAGACCTGGAGAGTATTATGTAAAATGAAGTAAGCTAGTCAGATACAGATAAGTACCATATGATTTCACTTATATGTGGAACCTAATGAATATAATAAACTAACAAAATAGAAAGATATTCGTAAATACTGAGAACAGACTGACAGTTATCAGAGAGGAGGAGGCTTGGGGGCCTGAGTGAAATAGGTGAAGAGATTAAGCAAAAAATGTCATTGACACAGACAACAGTATGGTGATTATCAGAGGGAAGGAACATAGGGGGAGGTAGAAAAGGGTAGAGGGGATAAATGGTGAGGGAAGAGAACTTGCGTTTGGGTGGTGAACAAATAATACAATATACAAAGGATATATTTTAAAATTGTGCATTTGAAACCTATACAATTTTATTAACCAATGTTATACCAATAAATTTAATGAAAAAATTTTAAACAACAAAGGAATTAAGTACCTGACGAATCCACAGCCCTCTTGTTAAGGAAATGCCCAAAGCAGAAATGTGTTTACTACTACCCGTGCCTTTTGTATTAAGCCTACAGATCAGCGTTCTAACAAAGGCAGCCAGCCATCAACAAATTGAATATAGAGTAAACAAATGGCTTATATAGAGAGATGTCTTAGAAACCCCACCCAATATGGATGTTTTCTATTAGTAATAATGAGACGAAATTATATTTATCTTAGATTTCTGTAATGCTGGTGGTTGATGCCAGGCAGGTTCTCATTAAATTCCAGCAGATGGTAGAGGAATTGCAGAGCTGGGAAGCATAGGGCCATATCTGTTTGCTAGAGGCTCGCAAAGACAGGCAAGCGAATAAACAACAAAAGGAAAAGAACTAATAAACAAAGGAAAATCTGCTTTTTGCAGTGAAGGACAAGGCAGCAGGATAAACCGCACCTCATGGTGAAGGAGAGCAAGCTGGGAGGATCGCCACCAAGGGCCAGCACCTGCAGCCTTACATAGACCGTACACACGTAGTGCAGCCACGCGCCCACGCACCCATCAGGCAAAGTGCTTACAGCCAGAAAACCAGTGTGCAAGCCTAACACAGCTGTTCTCCCTACAGCTGCTCATTGAGATACTCAGAATGCATGCTTTCATTTCTTTTTAATCTGATGGCATGACAGTTCAATTAATTTAAATATTTTTTATTCTTATTTTATGCCCAGTTAACAACCTTCAATTATGTTTTTATTTCTTATGTACATGGTTCTATAAAAATAAAATGCACTAATCAATAGGACATCAGTATTTTGCTCTGTGTAGCAGTAATTTTTCATTGTGAATTGATAAGCTTGCGTTATTACATGTATTTGTTTATATTAGTTGGGTTACTTTGGTTAATGAAAAATATAATACCCAATGATTGTATATCCTTTCAGACAAAATAAGGTTTCTAGGGGTGCAAAGACTAGGATGTGGAGAAAAGGGAACCCTTGTACACGGTTGGTGGGAATGCAGATTCATGATTTAAAATTTTTAAATTGACCGTGGTAATAAATAGCACCCTAGTCAACCTTTTAGGAACCAATCAGCAGCCAAAAACGTCATCATCGTGGCCTATAAATTAGAGCCTTTCCTTCCTGTCTAAATTTCTGCAGTCACAGCTAGAAAAGGGATGATGTCACCATTCATCATTATTAAACAGTCAAATAGATGAGGCCCATATTTCCCTCCAGACCATGTTCGTTTAAGTTTGCTGCCTCTACTACCACTGTCTACCATCATCCCATCCAACCCTGTATTCAATTCCAATTCCTTTACTGGAATCTAGCAAATATAAAAAATTATGAATCTAACAAATATAAAACTCACTTCACACATAGAACATTTTACAGTAATCAAAGTTTTCTTTTACTTATTTCCTACCTCATCCCAAGCGTAACGAGTTGGTATAAGCCCTGAGTTCTCTAAAGCAACGCTTCTCAACATGTAATCTGAGTTCCAGCATCGAAATCACTGGTGTGCCTGACAAAATGAAGAGTCTTCTAAGCTCCTAAGGGAATCCTGTGCATACTGAGATTCACTAAACATGACTCTGAAATGAGAGTAACAACACATAGCTGAATTTCTGGGATGCTGTGAGAATTAATGGCATGATACTCTTTCCCAAACTGACTGCCTATTTGAATCACCTGGAAACATACCAATGCATGGCCTCATCCAAAACCAACTCAATCAAAATCTTTGAAAATAGAATTTATAGAGCAGGATTTTTTAAAAACCCCCTCAAGATGATTTTTATGTCCCACTATTCTAGTCTATATTTTTTGCTACATATGTTTATTCTTTTTCTGTTCTTCTGTGAGACAACTTCAGCATAATCACTGATATTAAGAAATTTTAAATATGTAAATTAAAACCACACACACTGACTTTGTTAGGGAAGTGTCTACTCATCAGTAAAATATGCAAATGTAAGGAAAGAATAAATTGATATGTGCATAAGTAGAAATAAGGAAGCCATCTCAATCAGCATCTCAGATATATCCTGAAAGCACACCACTTCTAGGAATGAATACAAATCATGAGTTTACAAACTATTTTTTGTTTACATTATTGCTTGTTGATCAATGTAGGTAAATTTAGAATTCTAAAATTGTTACTGATCAACACTGCCTAACATAATAACCACCAGACACATGAGACACTTTAAGTGTAAACTAATTAAAACTAAATAGGAAATCAAGTTCCCATGTGGCTTGTGAATGTATATTGTCAGTGCAGTTACTGAACATACCCATCCTTTGCAGAAAGTTCTATTGATCAGAGCTATAGACCTTTAGTTAGCCCAACTTTACAGGTGAGGGAAATAAAAGACAGATTTAAGTAAGTAGCCCATATTATATGCCTTTTTAGTGGCAAGCCAAAGGAGAATTAAATCCAACTCTCATGAGTTAATGAATGCCTAACAGGTCTGATGATCATCTTCATCATATTAATAACTGGCATGATAGTAAAAATTATTGGTCATTTACCATAAGTCAGACATTCTTCTGAAGGTGTTTACTTGTGTCAGTTTATCTAATTTTCACAATAAACTAGAAACCTTAGTATTAATATTAATACTTACTTTTTAAACATGGTAATAGTTCCACAAATGTTACCAAAGCATGCTTTTTAAGTGGAGGAAATGAAATGAGCATATATAGATATATCGATATATAAATATATCAATATATCTATATATGTGTGTCTGTGTATGTGATCTTATGTTATTATATAATCCTAATATAACAGATTCATTATATCAACAAAATTTAATCCCAACTTTAAAAGAAATTATGTTTTTATAATAACTTTGTGGTGCTAGCAGATATGAAGAACTTTTAATATGACAGTACTAGGCAATTGTTTAAATAGACTAAGTAGAAACATTATGACAACTTCATTTATTTAATATAAGGGACCATAACAAGATACTCTTCATCTTGACCCTGTCTCATTTGGGAATAAAATGTTTTAGTGTCATGCTAAAGAGAGAGAGAGAGAAGGGGGAGGAGCAGGACGCATCACTCCCAATGTGACTTGACCAGGCAAGCACAGGATTTCGAACCAGCAACCTCAGCTTTCTAGGTTGACACTTTATCCACTGCGCCACCACACGTCAGGCCAAACATGAAATCCTTTTAAGTAAGATACACTTAGGATAGGCCTCAATTCCACTGAGATTTTATCTAATCTAGGTTGTTTTTGTAAAAGCATACTAAGAATTTGGCCTCTGTGTACAGTATATATATTTATAGATATTTCTAACTATTTAGTTCCTATTTTATAGCAACTATTTCAAGCAGCACAAGATACCCATATTTTACTTTCTGATCCTGAGATACTGTATTGAGAGTGTCAGTGAAATTTAAAATTTTCTTAAAATTTGTGAAAATAAAACACTAAATTAACATGGAGAGCACACAACTGGAAATAAAAAGCAATGACCAAGATACAATGAAGAAAAGTCAATTTCTTATACTTGCTTTGAAATAAAAAAGAGGTAAAAAAAATAACAGCATTTTGGTCTCTCTAAACTACAATTACCACTCTACTTGCACCAAAATGTTCTAATAGTATTGAGCAGAGTAGAATTGTACTAATCACTCTTGAACATCTTTAATTTTATTTTTTTAAAACTGAGGAATCAGGAATGAAATACTTTGGGTATTTTCCCAGTGAATTTTCTTAGAACTTAGATTTTGTGACAATACTAACACAAAATTTCTGCTTAATTAGAGTGCCTGAGAGCCATAGAGAATTCCCTTCTCAATGATCATCTTCCCCTTCCTTGTTCTTTATCAACAGAATGGGAGCAATGTGTCCAGCAGAAAAACTCTGTTCCCCAGATGCCCTAGGAAGGAGTGGCCAATGAAATGCAAAGGGAATTATGGCATCGGGCTTCCCTTTTTGCTCTCCCTTTTGTTTCTGCTCTCTGCCTTGAGCTAAGTTGAGATGGCTGGATTTTCAGAAACCATTTGGGTTATGACAACCTTGGATTGAAAATTATGTGCCAACTTGAAGACAGCAGAAACTTTGAAGGAGGTAGAGTCTCTCATGAGAGTAAATCTGCCTCATTAATCTTCAACTACCTACATTGCAATTTGTTCAATATTGCAGTCTTGTAAACCTTGTTTTAACCATTGTTATCTCTGATCTCTACCTTAAAAAGCCAGGTAGAATATCTAATATATGTAGAATCCTTTCAACCAAGTCATAAAAATCAAATACAGTGATGAAAGGCAACATGAGAATTATATAAATTGTGTACATTTTTTTATTTTTTACTAATGATAAAACTGAATTATTTTTATTAAGTTGTAAGTTTTAAAACAATAAAAATAATTTTAAATATAATCTAAAATATCTAAATTGCCTCAAGGAGAAATTAAAAACTAAACAGAATGGAAAACATTAAAAAATGGGAAAAGTTCTCAAAAGAATTCATTCCAAGGAAAAAAAGGAAAAGTAAGCCTCAGATATATTTATATAGAAGTTTCTTCACATTTTCAAGAAATATATTATTTCCATCCTATAGGAATGTTTCACAACATATGAAAAAGATGAAATGCTATCAAATTTGTTCTCTAAAGGTAGTATTATGCTATAACAAAACCTGAAATGTAAACATTTTTAAACCTTTTATACAATTATATTTTGAATAAATCAATAAATAAATGGCCCATCTATTATTATGCAGGGACTCAGAGCTTTAGCAATTGAACTTAGACTAAAGGTCCAACACCTAGGCTGAGCCCATTGACATAGGGGAACAATTCCAGTTGACCTTTCCTGAAACAAATTTATTTTCAAGTTCACTCACTATTGGTTTTCTATAGTGTCTATCTCTTAGAAAACAGGTTTTATTGCTGTTTTAAGGAGGTATTGTGAAAAAGTAACTCAGACACTACTATGAATTGCATCCTATGTAGTTGTGTTAGGAGAAAAAAATTCTACTGCAAACAACAAAGAACCTAGAAATAAAGGCTTACATCCACTAGAAGATTTTTGTTTTGTTCTCTTTCTCACTTAAAAACTTCAGAAAGTAAACAATTCAGAAGAACTACTACCATTCAAGTACCCCAACTCATTCTTCTTTTCATATGGATTTTGCTTTTTTTGGCGGGGGGGTATTTTTCTGAAGTGAGAAGCAGGGAGGCAGAGAGACAGACTCCCACATGCACCTGACCAGGGATCCACCCAGCATGCCCACTAGGGGGTGATGCTCTGCCCATCTGTGGCATTACTCCATTGCAACCTGAGCCATTCTAGCACCTGAGGTAGAGGCCATGGAGCCATCCTCAGCACCCGGGCCAACTTTGCTCCGATGGAGCCTTGGCTGCGGGAGGGGAAGAGACTGAGAAGGAGAGGGTGGAAGGGTGGAGAAGCAGATGGGCACTTCTCCTGTGTGCCCTGACTGGAAATCAAACCTACATGCCAGGCTGATGCTCTACCACTGAGCCAGCCGTCCATGGCCCATATGGGTTTTGCTTTAATTACACATATCCCATTTTGTAACTTATTATAGCAGACAAGAGACAAAGGAGAAAACCCTAAGGGTCATGTCCAGTGACTTTGCAAGTTTACAAAACTCACCCAGGAAACCCGTGTAGTCCTCCTGCCTGTTTCAACTTTCTTGTTGGCTGGGATCAGTACAGGTAACCATTCCTGCTGAATTACGGTATTACTGGAAAAGCTTCCTTTCCATTTGTAGCCGCACTTGTAAATCTTTCACTTGTGCAGCTTCCTGTTGGTATTGCCATCTGCTTTCTTTCGTTCAGGTAACTAGCAGCCTTGTCAAGGGCAAGAGAGAAGACCTTTTAAATAAACATGATTAGGTAGGTTCTATGAACTATGACAAAACTTTGGGAAGGACTCATCACAGAATAGCACAACCTGGCTGAGAAGTATGGTTTTCTTCCTTAGACACAGAGCATGGGATTAAGGAGTTCTTTGTGAATTTTGAAAGTACTTTGACTTGATCTCTATTTAATCAATAAGGTTTGACTTCAATAATATACTTGTATCTATGAAACTTAATATTGTGCTCTCATTTCCCTAGGAAAGGAAGAAGGTGGGCATGTAAAATGGGGGCATCATTCATCTGTGACACTGGTGCAGCTTTGTTAATGAGCCTTTGTAGGAAGAAAATAAAAATTCCTCCTTGGTATACTTTTAGGGGGATCTCTGCTCTGAACTCTTATTAGAGTGAGTAATCGTTGTTGTTGTTTTTTTTTTTAATTGGGTTTGTGATCATTCTCAAATAACTGCCAATGCTATCTCCTGTTAAAACAACTTTTGAACCAGTCATGTAGCCCCTCTGATTACATCTTCATAGGCTGTTCATGAAAAAGGATTCTAGGATTAGACAAAAAGAACACAACCGTGCTCTGTTGTTTTCCTTAGAAAGAGCATGCTCAAAACTATGTTAGTTTAGAAAAAAAAAAAGATTTTAAGTATCTTTGACATTTAGAAGCTACTAAAAATGAATTAAATTATACTAGTAGTAACTTAGGTTAATGTAGCACTTTATGTTTTTCATAATCCTTTTAACGATATTATCCGCCGTTCGGTACAGCACTCATCAACACGTAAAGTTACTTGCCTAAAGGAGGAAACTAATTAATACAGATCCCTTATAACAGAGCTTCAGGATACACAAGACTCCCATGTACCTCCCTTCTCTGTAAATCTGGACTTACAGGAGGTAAATACTGCCACAAGTAGACAAAGTCTTTATTAGGCACAATTACATGTGACACCTGTTGTAGGCCTCGCTGCCATTTTGCCATCGAGGCTACCCCTTACCTGAACCCTAACATTTCAGGCCCCTCATCTGCCATAGACTTCTATTCCTGATAACAAAGTATAGAGTGGGACATCCTCTCCACAGACAATTCTGTTACTTAGCTGTAACCTATCCAGCGTTTTAATAGTCACTTTAAGGCTGGAAAATTAAGGTGCCATCATCATATATGCACATAAATAATAAAGATTTTTTTCTTTGGGGAGAACCATTACAAATATGGTTCATGTAAAGGAGAAATGCTCTCTAATTATTATCAAGTGATTTACTTCCTATGCCCCACACTATCACTGCAGAGTTTTAAAATGTTAAAAGAGGAAGATACAAAAATCTGTTTTGCCAAGCCAATGCATTTGTTATACATTTCAACACAGTTCTTTTGTCATGAAGCCATATCTAAGCCTTTACTTCAGAGCTATGACTATCATAAAGACATGAAAGAATGTCAAGGTTGTGCCCTTACTTGCATTTTCTAGAAATAATGTTCTAAGAAGTACCTTAAAACGTCTTAAGTAGGTAGACAGCTAAAAAGAAACCTTTTTTTAAATCTGGAAACTTGAAAATGAACTATTGGTTTCCCAATCTTAGTCTAGGCTAAGACATTTGATCTGGATCCAACTTAGGTATAGACTTTTCGGTAAGCTATGAAAGCTTGAAGGAAATACTAATTGCTGAGAAGGTCAGAAAAGAAAGGATGAACTACATTTCTCTTACTGTTTTATTTATTTTCTCATTTAATTTTTATTTTTAGTTTATTGTGTTGACATAATTTCAAGTGTCCTACTCAATATAACTCTCTCTACTCACCACATCTTGAACCATATGCCCCATGTAAAGTCTCTTTCCATTCCCATTTCACCCTCTTTGCCCCATTCCCTGATCTGCATTTGCCCTTTCCTTCTGGGGATTTCTACCCTGTAATAAATAAATAAATATATATATATGTAATCTTTCTCTGCCTGACTTATTTTACTTAGCATAATAATCTCCAGGTCCATCTATGCCATTGCAAAAGGTAAGATTTCCTTCTTTTTCACAGCCACAGCGTATTCCATTGTGTACATGTACCACAGCTTTTTAATGCACTCATCCACTGACAGACACTTGGGCTGTTTCCAAATCTTGGCTATTGTAAACAATACTGCCATAAACATGGGGTTGCATTTCTCCTTTTGAATCAGTGATTTGGTGTTCTTAGGATATATTCTTAAATGTGGAATAGCTGGGTCATAAGGCAGTTTCAATTTTAATTTTTTGAGGAAACGACATACCGTTTTCCACAGTGGCTGTGTGAGTCTACATTTCCACCAGGAGAGTTAAAGTTTTATTTAAGTAGAAAATAGGCTCAATAATTTTTTTTATTTTAATTTGACTAAGTTTAATTACTCGGTATACAGACACAGCCACAGCTTCATTTCTCTGAGACCATGTTAGAACATTTTTTAGAACAAGTTGTATTCCTTAGAAATGGCTAAAAATGTCAGGGCCTGTACTACTGGAACTTGAAGCAGATCAATAATTTTAATAATGGAACAAAATGCTTATTTTATTCAACAAACATCCTAGTGCCTCTGTGATTAATAAAGTCTAAATGCTGTGCTTATTAACAACTATGGAAAGCTGACTTTTGTCATGTGCTTTACAGCTTACAATGTTTATACAATATCAACCCATTAAATCCTCACAAATTTAAATTAGTTGGTCTTGAGAGTTTTCTGTTACATGACATCTCAAATCAGATGTCTACTTTAGGAAATTGTGAATTGCCATGAACTAGCAATGCACTTAAGTCTATAATGAGATTTATTATCTGATGAGCATCTTATACATTAACATAGATAGATACTATAATAATTATTATTGTTTTTGAGATCTTTTTAAGTGACATATATTATATCATCTAACTAAAATATCCTATGGAGTAGGAATTAGTATCCTCATTTAAGTGATTAAAAAGCCAAGACTGAAAGAACATGGCAATTTCCCCAAGGTCACAGCTATAAGGAGGCAAAGAAATTCAGTCCCAAATCTTTTTACACTAAAACCTGTGCTCCCTTTCATTTTACCCTGCTGCCTCTAATTTTAGAGCATAAACCAGTCCCCATTTAGAAAAACATGCTTTCAAACCAAATGAAATAGGAGAAAAGATGCAATGAACAGCTTGAGAATAAAAGCATACATAACTTAAGAATAACCTCATAATTCACAAAACAAATTTGCATCTGTTATTCTAATGTACCTCCTGTGTTATAATAGCATATTTTCATAATTTATTCATGCTGCTACATTACTTTTCTCAACATAAATCCAATGTATACTTCTTTTACTCAGCAAATGTTTTCTAGTAAACCTGAGAGAAAATTCCCTACTAGCTGACACTGATTGGTAATCGACAATCAGAAAATCTCACTGCTGCCAACATGTTGGAATCTTTTGCTCTTGTTTCAGAGAAATACCTCTTTCCAGTTAAAAAAAACAAACATGTATAAGAAAATTCCGAAAAAGACACACTGAGCTAGACACGTAGCAGGCCTTTGTAGGTGTTGAATGCGTGAATGACTGATACTAGTATTTGACATTTTAAGGAGGCCAGTGAGGGGAATTTCAGCATTCTTCAAGTACACTATCGTGGGGTGGGACCCGAGACACAGATTCAGACAGATGTTATGGAAGGAAATGTATTGAGATCTACCCTCAGAAGCAGCACCTGTGGGGCAATGAAGAAAGCAGGCGAGGGCAGAGAGGTTGAACTATCATGTAGTTGCCTCAGAGCCTCAGTCAACCCTGTGGAAACCATGGAACCAGAACAGCCCTTCAAAAGTATCCATATTGAGGCAATGGGACCTGGCCTTTGGTTTCCTCATCGATCAGTCATTGAGTTTAGCTGTGATCAGTCAGCAGCCAAAAGTCCCAGTAGCTGCAGAGTGAGTACCTCAGTTACAAAGAGGGGAATCCATATAGCACATTACAGTATCTACATCATAGAACCACTTTTATTATGGGTAGAAGTGAACTGTTCTTCTTACCACTTTCCACACAAGAATAATTGCCATTTTAAAAAATCTAGTACAGGCTTTACAATGTACATAAATTATTCTTATTTAATAATCAAAACCACCCAAGTGGTACATTCTTCTCAATCCAGATGAGGAAAGTAAGATTCAGAGATGTTAAATAACTTGTCCACGATCAAACACTATAAACTTTTATCCTGCCACAGCAGTCTGCTATCCTTTTGTGATAGGGATTTATGGAAGGTCAGTTCTCCCTTGCTGATGCTAAAAGTATGATTGTCAAAATGTGGTGGATTCTGAGAAGTATCTCTTATTTAATTTCCTGTCTTGCATTTAATAGAAGTCTTTGGTATAGTACTTAATGTGTATATTGGACACTCAGTTTAGGTTCATTTCTTGATATTTTTCTTTTTAATCAAAATATATTTAATAAGATTTAAATCTCTTTCCTAAATTAATTCCATTTTACAACGTAAATAAATCTCTAAGAAATAACATCTCAATACATATTTTTTGAAATGTATTTTCATTAATTGTGGCTAGAAATACACTATTTTACTGATATAATTTTTATTCAAAACAACAAAAATATCACCAATAAGGGTGTTTTTTATTTCTTCTACCAGGAAAGTAAAGGTATTAAAAATTAACTTTATTATAAATCATATAAAGATAACAAAAAATATTTTGTGTTGAAAGAAAACATTTTGTATAAGAATACAAGCAGAAATTAACAGAGCACTTAGACATAACAGTTTCAAAGGCATAATTATTTTTTCATCACGAAGAAATTAGCAGAGAAGAGATGTAAATTTTAAGAAGTGTTTTGAACAAAACGAACGTAAGATTATTTGAGATGAACAATTTGACCTGAATGTGCCAACCACTTGCATCAGAATCTTTCCCTTCTGTCCTGACTTGTGGTGGCACAGTGGATGTCAGAACATCAGACTGGGATGCGGAGGACCCAAGTTCGAAACCCCGAGGTCGCCGGCTTGTGCGCAGGCTCACCAGCTTGAGTGCTGGGTTGCTGGCTTGAGCCTGGAATCATAGGCATGACTGCATGGTCGCTGGCTTGAGCCCAAGGTCGCTGGTTTGAGCAAGGGGTCTCTCGGCTCTGCTATAGCCACCCCCTGCCCACGGTCAAGGCACATATGAGAAGCAACCAATGAGTAGCAAAGGTGCTACAACGAAGAATTGATGCTTCTCATCTCTCTCCCTTCCTGTCTGTCCCTATCTTTCCATCTCTCTCTGTCTCTGTCAAAAAAAAAAAAAACCCCAATATTTTTCCCTTCTCGTTCTGGAAAGCATACAAAACAACATAGAAAATAAAGATAACACACATGTACAAACTCCATTTTCAATGAATTTAAGAGAAAGAAATATCTACCACAAATCTACAATACATAGATCTGAGAACTGGCAAAAGTCGTGCAAAAAGGCTACAAGGAATGTCAAGGGACCTGAGCAGCAGATTTTGCAAAGTGACAGCTTCATCCTGAAGATGAAGCGCAGGGCTGTGGTTCTTGTCTAGCACAACTTCAGTGAGCGCTGCTGCTGGCAAGGCGGAGATGGAAGAGCAGGGTTTAAGCAGCACAGAGACTTTGGGGTGGGTGGCAAGTAGGTGAAGAGAGATGCCAGCAACAGATCTCAAAACTGAGAGTGAAGGGCCTACCTGGGAATACAGAGACCTCTGAGTATATTTATTTTGTTGTTATCGTTGCAGTGAAGGTTGGATTACTTTTAATTGCTTATAAAGCAAATATTTCTTTAACACCTATATATGCTATGAACTGTTTTAGTAAACAACCAGACAAAATTCTTATTATCATGGACCTTATATTTTAGTTAGGGTTAAGAAAAATAAATAAATAAAGTTTATAACCAAATAAATTCTGTAGCGTGTTACAAAGTGAGAAGTATTATGGAAGCAAATAGAGCAGAGTAAGGGGAAATAGGAAGAGCCGGGGGAATGATTCTGTTTTTAAAAAAGGATCTTGGGTTAGGCTTCTTTATTAGACATATAGGCAAAAATTAGTTGATCATGTTTTTAAAAAATGGTACATGTTTACTTTACCTTTTGAGATTCTCTAGAACAATATTAAAACCCTAGAAATTAACTTTCCTTTTTAAAAAAATGAGTTATTGATTTAATAAGTTATTTTGCCCTCCAACCCAGGACTTTTTACCAAGTCTATTTTTTTTGTTGTTATTATAGGGTACTGGGACTGATTTTCTTTCTTTCTTTCTTTCTTTTTTTTAACAAGAAAGAGACAGACAGGGAGAAGGAGAGATGGAAAACATCAAATTGTTGACACTTAA
Source organism: Rhynchonycteris naso (assembly GCA_037038555.1). NCBI lineage: Eukaryota > Metazoa > Chordata > Mammalia > Chiroptera > Emballonuridae > Rhynchonycteris > Rhynchonycteris naso. The sequence continues at coordinate 25,369,721 of CM073000.1, forward strand.
GTTGTTCATTGATTACTTTCTCATACGTGCCTTGTCCAGGGGACTCCAGCCAAGCCAGTGACCCCCTGCTCAAACCAGCAACCTCAGGTTCAAGCCAGAAGCCTTGAGCTTCAAGCCAGTAACTATGGGGTCATGTCTATCATCCCATGCTCAAGCCAGCTACCCCGCACTCAAGTCAGAAGAGCCCGCGCTGAAGCCGGCAACCTCCCGGTTTCAATCCTGGATCCCAAATCAATAAATACTCTATCCACTGGGCCACCACCTGGTAAGGCAGGTCCTGATTTTAAATATACTTTTTTCTTTTATTTACTCTCCTTAGATAAGTATTTTTGTTCTTTCTCAAGCTTCTTATGATAAAAGTTTTCATTTATTTTCATTCTTTCGCATTTAGTAGTAAAAGCCTTTAAAACCATGAGTTTGTAGCTAATTAATTTTGATTATATCTAATAAATTTTGAAAAAAAATGCACTAATAATTGTTATTCTCTATTTTTAATTGCAATTTTAATTTTTTATTATTCCCAAGTCTCATGTAGAGAGAGACCTTTTATATTGGCAAAACTTTGTGCTTATACTTTAGTTATTAATTTCTGGTTTATTATATTATGGTCAGCAAAATAAGTCTAGATATTTTATATTTTGTTCTTCTGAACTTTTCCTCATCTTCTAATATGTAGTAAACTTTAGTTAAGTGATATCTGAAAACTTGAAAATAAAGCATATTTCTGTTAATAGGAAATAAATTTCTGTTGATGGATATATGGCTACTGTACATATGATTATGTTTTTGTGCATTTTTTATATCTCTTATAGTTAGTATGGTATTTATTATGTACTATGATGTTTGTTTTAATGTGTATTCTACTTCTGATCAGTAAAAATACTCTCTTTTCCTTGTTCATAAGAAAGAAATTAACAAAGAAATGGCAAGAAAACAAGTGACATTAAATGTGTTGGTAAAAATTATGCATACAAAAATGTAGACCAAATGCACACACACAAACACTTTAAAGAGATATAGACAAAGTTGGAAGGAATAAAAAGAGACTAAACACGTCTGACCAGGCGGTGGCGCAGTGGATAGAGCATCGGACTGGGATGCGGAAGACTCAGGTTCGAGACCCCGAGCTCGCCAGCTTGAGCTCGGGCCCATCTGGCTTGAGCAAAAACTCGCCAGCTTGGACACAAGGTCGCTGGCTCCAGCAAGGGGTTGCTCGGTCTGCTGAAGGCCTTGCTGAAGGCCTTGCTGAAGGCCCGCGGTCAAGGCACAAATGAGAAAGCAATCAATGAACAACTAAGGTGTTGAAACGGCAATGAAAAACTAATGATTGATGCTCTCACCTCTCTCCGTTCCTGTCTGTCTGTCCCTATCTATCCCTCTCTCTGACTCTCTCTCTGTCCCTATAAAAAAAAAAGAGAGACTAAACACTAGAAAATACAATAGGGGATATTGAGAAAGAAATAAAGAAATAAAATGAAAATTTTTAAATGTTTATGGTACTGGAGATATAATAATTGAAATACGTACAATCCAAAGAGAGCCAGCATTCACATAAGCTTAGTTTGCTAAGGAAAACAAAATCAGGTGTATATAAGTGAAAGCATTCCTAAGAAGTTAGATTTCTATGCATAGAAATTCCACAGAAGAGTCCTGGGTTACAAGTCTTTATCTGGTGTCTTGAGCAGTTATTGCTCTATTTTCTGCTAAAGTGTCTTGTCTTGAAGATATTTGATTATATCACTTTATGTATAAAGGAAAAACACAAGATGACTCTAGATTTCTCTGTAGCGACATTCAGTATCAGAAAGTAATTAAACAATATTTACAAAGAACTCAAGTAAAAAAGTTGAATCTTAGAAATTTATATCCAGTGAAACTCTACCTTTGTTATAAACAATACTGAACCTGCAAAATATCTGGTAATATTGTTGCATGAGGTTTTCTTGAAGAAATTCCTAGATGCCTACCTATAGCCAAATAAAAGATGACTAGAGAAATTCAGAAAAAAATACTAGAAATGAGCACTTAATGTATTTAACTACAAAAGTCAAAAAGTGATAGAAAGGGGGCTGAAAATATAATGTGATTTTTTACCATAAAAATGTTATGGTATTTTAAAATTTGAAATCAGAGGAATAAATTGAACTATAGAATAAGATTGCTGTTTAGTACATTTCAAAAGTGAGGAGACAACAAAAATATCATTTAAAACAAATTAATAATAGACTAGTAACTTTTTAAGAACAAAAATGGTAAACACTAATAAAAAGCATAATATTGACTAAAGTTGAATGCTGGAATAAAATAAGGAGAGAGAAATGGAAAAAAAGAAAGCTTCCCAAGTATAGTAAGGATCACAAAAGCAATAAATTAAAACAGATCATAAAGTAAGAGACCTTTAAGATAAAATCATAAAGAAAGAAAATATCACATGTGGCCGAATTAAAATTGAACATATCTGTTAAAGCATTAAATGTAAATGAGTTTAACATACCAATTAAAGAAAAAATATTCAGATTAGATCATAATATGAATACCAACACTAGGATAATTTGTAAGAGAAATACTAAAATTAATAATTCTTCAAGATTAAGAATAAAAGAATAAGCAACTATAAACAAACAAACATAATTAGTGCCACAATCTTACTATTAAACTACAGGGATTTCAATTCAAAGTTATTACATTTGACAAAAGGAAACTTTATAATGTCAAAAGTTACAGCAGACGAGGAACGTAGTACAGTTATGAATGTCTTAACTAAGTGTCAAATAAGGACAAAAATTTTATGTCAAAAATAATAAAATATACAAAAAGTAACAGTAACAAAATTATAATTCACTTCTTTTATTTCATTACATATTAACTGAGAGAAAAATAAATATTTATAGAAGATGAATAAAATAATTAATATGATCAATCTAAGTGCTATATATGAATTTTGATCACTGAGAGTAGAGAATACTCCTTTAAGTGTTCATAAAATAGAGTCATTGACTGACTATTGAGAATGCTATAGATAATGATCAATAAGGTAGGTCAAACTGATATATACATCCTAGCTAAAAAAAATGTTAATCAATGCTTCTACAGTATTACATACATAATATCTAGAATTAAATAGTTGTCAGATATGCCAAGAGTCAGAAACAAATTAACTTGAAAATAAAACAAAAAAAGAATTATAGACACAAAGATTTTGAAATATTACAATTATTAAATAAGAACTTGAAATAACTATGATTAACATATTTGAGTATAGGTAAAAATTGAAGAAGTTTTCTATAGAGTTGGAAGATATAGAGAAAATCAAATAAAAATTATAGAAATTAAAATTAACAGTATTGAAATAGAGAGTGTAATAGATGGATTAAAAACCAGAGGAAGTGTGACAGAAGCTCGGATTACTATAGCTATAAGATGGACAATATATAAAAGATATAAAACAAATTAAACAAGTTTTTGGAGTCTCAGAAGTAGAAATTATGATACAGAAGCAATAAAGAATACTAGCCAAGAATTTTTCAAAATTGATGAAAGACATCAAGTCAGGGGAGATGGAGGAGGGTAGAGGGGAGATGAATGGTGATGGGTGAAAACTTGGCTTGGGTGGTAAACACACAAATGGTGCACAGAGATCTGTTGTAGAATTGGGCACCTTGACACCTGTAAATTATGTTAACCAGTGTCACCCCAATAAATTCAATAAAAGAAGACATCAGGCCAAAGTTTTAAAAACTCTCCATACTTCAGATTCCTCAAAAAATTAAAAATCAAACTGCCTTTTGACCCAGCTATCCCAATTATAGGAATATACCCTAAGAACACCATTGCACTATTCAAAAAAAAGATATGCGTTCCATGTTCGTAGCAGCATTGTTCACAATAGCGAAGATCTGGAAACAGCCCGAGTGTCCGTCAGAGGACGAGTGAATTAAAAAGCTATGGTACAATGATTTCATACATAGGTGGGACATAAAAGTGAGAATATGAGACATGGACAAGAGAGTGGTGGTTACGGGGTGGGGGGAGGGAGGAGAGGGTGGGATAGGGAGGAGGGGAGGGACACAGGGTAAACCAGATGGAAGGTGACAGAGGACAATTTGACTTTTGGTGATGGGTATGCAACACAGTTGAATGATAAGATAACCTGGAGATGTTTTCATTGTACATATGTACCCTGATTTATTGGTGTCACCCCATTAGAATTAATAAAAAAAAAAAAAGCTATGGTACATATATACTATGGAATAATACTCAGCCATAAGAAATGATGACATCGGATCATTTACAACAAAATGGATGGACCTTGATAACATTATACAGAGTGAAATAAGTAAATCAGAAAAAAACTGAGAACAGCATGATTTCATACATAGGTGGGACATAAAAGTGAGACTATGAGACATGGACAAGAGTGTGGTGGTTACGGGGTGGGGGGAGGAAAGAGAGGGTGGGATAGGGAGGAGGGGAGGGGCACAAAGAAAACCAGAGAGAAGGTGACAGAGGACAATTTGACTTTTGGTGATGGGTATGCAACATAACTGAATGATAAGATAACCTGGAGATGTTTTCGTTGTACATATGTACCCTGATTTATTGGTATCACCCCATTAAAATTAATAATAAAAAAAAAATTAAAAAAAAACTCTCCATACTTCAACTTAAGCAGGGAAAAACAAATAATAAAACAAAAAAGGAGGAACACACACACACACACACACACACACACACACACACTAAGCCCAAGCCACACATTTTAAAGGATGAATGGGTAAAGTCTGAGACAAAACATAAGGAAAATATCTGGGAAGCTGTTAATATTCTACATTTTGACCCACATGGTGGTTATATAGGTATTTTCACATGTAAAAGTACAAGAGTTCAAGATTTATACATTTTACAGTATGTATATATTACACTTTAAAAGTAAAAAAGAACTCCAAGTTTTTGTTTCTCTTTTTAAAGCTACTCTTCTCAGCTTGTCTCCTGATCATCCTTGAACCTCATAGGAGGTAGAATGAAAATACTTTGAAGGAAACAGATGTCATATTACACAGGAACTGAAAAGTAAAATCTGTCCCTTTTTGCTTAGCAGATTTCAGGGAGGGAAAAAGAAAGACAGGAACAGGAGAAAGTGGATGCAGTACCTGTACTCCTTTTCATCTTCTCATAGTGGAGCTCCTAGGAGGAATGTCCAGTAAAATGTATTAGACTATGTTTAGAGAGACTAGAACCTGGGAAGATTGTAGATGTCATGGGAATTTTCTCACTTTCATGCTTAAATGCTCACTTAAATGCTCTAGGAGAGGATCCTCACACGTAATTGATATCAACATGGTAGAGGACAGCGGTGTCGCTCTGTTTGTGAAAGATGTCTAGGTAAATGCCCAAGAGAGGTACCTCTCCAGATTTCCTGTGTAGCAAATGCAGGAGACCCATAAATTGCTACACACGCCAGTGAGGGATTGGGGGAGTAAAGTGGTGGGTAGAGGGGTCAGGTAACTCGAGAGCAAGCAGAAGCCTCATTTCAGGACAAAGTGGCTGCTGTGTATGAGGAATTACAGCTCAGGACATGAGCTTCTGTGGGTGGTGCTAAATAGTCACTTCCAAAACCAGAATGCATCAGTGGTATCAGTCACACTTCAATGTTTACCATACAAAAGGCAGAATCAAATCACCTACTCGCAAACAGAAATCAATGCATATACAGGAGACTGGCAAGTATTAGAAGGTCCATCTTGCCCTTCCACCACAATGATAAAATAGGTCCCCTTAGATTTCCAGGCTCCAATATGCAAAAAGGGTAAGAGGTTGGGTGTAACTGTCAAAGACTAAGCATTTTTCTAAAAAGACTGAGCAGTCTTAAAGAGCAAAATCAGTTTCAATAAATAGTCTAACTTTAAATAGACTGAGTATTTGAACAGAAAGCAACACTGCATGAACTTCCACATGAAAAAGATTAGATTACCATAGGAAATAAAGATGCCAGCACTGGCCAGTTAGCTTAGTGGTAGAGCATCTGACTGACTTATGGAAGTCTTGGTTAGACTCCTGGTCAGAGCACACAGGAGAAGCAACCATCTATTTCTCCTCCCCTCTCCTTTCCTCTTCTCTCTCTCTTTTTTCCCTTCCAGTAGCCATGGCTCCATTGATTTGAGGGCTTCACCAAGGCACTGAGGATGGCTCCCTTGAGTCTCTGTCTCAGGCACTAAAAATAGCTCTGTTGGGAGCATGGGCCTCAGATGGCAGAGTATCAATCCCAGACAGGGTCACTGGATGGATGGATCCTGGTCCAGGTATATGCAACAGTCTGCCTCTCTATCTTCCTTCCTCTGACTTAAATTTAAAAAAAAAAAGATGCCACATATTTTTTAGTATATCAGTGCATAGGGCATAAATCTATGAGCCCACTATACAAAGAAACCAATTAAATAAACTTCTAAGCTAAAATAAATAAATAAATAATATTTACATATGCTGACAAAGTGCTGACATTATTGTACTTACATACTAATGACAGAATAAATTAGAACATATTTTGGCAACAAAATTTGTAAATTAAAAGTAGATTTTAGAAGGAGCAAGATGGCGACGGAGTAGGCGGACGTACGAACTTCCAACTCCCAGAACCAAAGTGGATTACAACTCAATTTTAAGAACCACCACCTGGATAAACCAACTTTGAACAAAACTAAGTGGACTCTTCAACCAAGGAACACTGCAGAAGCCACATTGAGACTGGTAGGAATAGCGAAAACGCGAAGAGGGCTGCCCAGCTCCCCGGAGCAAACGGCAGCCTGGAGAGACCCGCGGGGCGGGAGGAGAGTTTGGTGGAGAGGGAGGGACCTGGGTCCCAGGAACCAAGCCCCAGCCTCCAGTCCTAGAGCCTAGAAGAGCGTTTGGACAGTATTGAGCTGTGAAACAAGTGAGGGAGCTCCCAGGCCTACAGTGTGGAGTATTAGGTCCCTTCCTACTCTGCTGAGGGCTGCTTAAGGTTTTGGGGCGGCAGGACGCTGAAAGGCGGTTCTGTCGGCGTGGGCGGAGGCCAAGCCGGTGGGAGATCGGTCTAGCCCAGAGGGTCAGAGGGGATCGCGAGAGCGGTCCGGAAGCTGCGGGCCCGCCTTTAATCCCACTTACGGGGACAAAGCGGGAGGCCAGGAACGGGCAGGCCCTGCGCAAGCCGGCCCTGACCGCGGGGACCGGGCTAGGACCAGGGACGGGCAGGGGCTCGCGGCAGAGCTGACGCTACCAGTCCCGCACCCCCCCCCACCCCCCGGGGCGGAGAAACCGCGGTTGGCCAGTATACGTGCGCGAGCGGGCTCCGAGCGCGGGAACGGGGTGGACCCCGAGACAAGTGGAGGCTCGCAGCTGAGCCCACACTACTATCCCCATCCGGCCGGAGAAACTCCGGATAGCATTCATACGTGAACGAGCGGACTCCGAACGCGGGGGCGGGGTAGAGCCCGGGACGAGCGGAAGTACGCAGCTCAGCGGAAGCCAGCAAACACGCCCGCCCCAATAAACCTTGGTTTCCGACCCTGCGCAAAGGGCCCTGGCCTAGAGGGCGGGGCTAAAGCTCCGGACGGGCAAAAGCTTACAGCTGAGAGCACGTCAAAAGCCCCGCCTAACCCGCGGAACTGTAGCGAGCAGGCTCCGACTGCTGGTTCTGGGCGGAAGTCCGGAAATAGGCTGGGTCCGCAGCTGAGGAAAGGTGCTCGCCTCTACCCTTGGTGCTAATCTTGTGGCTTCAGTCACAACCCCTCCCACGGAGGAGAGGCAGAAATCATAGCAAAAGCCACAGTGGGCCGGCGCTGGCAACGCTCATACCCAACCACCCTAGGCACCGGCAGAGGGGGTGGGGGGCCTGCAGATAGACCACACCTAGAGAACACAAAGGCAACACCTACTGGACTCCGGTGGCCACAACTTGCTTATACACAGAAAAAATGGGCAGGCAGAGGAATGCAAACCAAATGAATCAAGAGAAATCCCCAGAGAAGGACCTGAATGAACCAGATATAACCAAATTACCAGAAGCAGAATTTAGAATAATGATAGTTAGGATGTTCAAAGAAATTAGAGCAACAATGGATAGTCATTATGAACATCTAAATAAAGAGATAACAAGTATAAAAAATGAAATTGAAATAATAAAAAAGAATCAGACAGAAATGACAAATACAGTATCAGAACTGAAGACCACAATGGAAGGAATTAAAAGCAGGATGGATGATGCTGAGGATCGAATAAGCGAGTTAGAGGACACAATAAACAAAGGCACAGAAGCAGAGAAGAAAAAGGAAAAGAGACTCAAAAAGTGTGAGGAAACTCTAAGGGAGCTTTGTGACAACATGAAGAGAAACAACATTCGCATCATAGGGGTGCCTGAAGAAGAGGAGAGAGGACAGGAAATGGAAACTTTGTTCAATCAAATCATAGCAGAAAACTTTCCTAAATTAAGGCTGGGAAACACTCCACACATTCAAGAAGCACACAGAACTCCATTAAGGAGAAACCCAAAAAGATCTACACCAAGACACATCATAGTTAAATTACCAAAGCTAATGGATAAAGAAAAAATTTTAAAAGCTGCTAGAGAAAAAAAGACTATCACCTACAAAGGAGCCCCGATAAGGATGACATCGGACTTCTCAACAGAAACACTTGAGGCCAGAAGGGAATGGCAAGAAATAATCAAAGTAATGCAGAACAAGAACCTACAACCAAGACTACTTTATCCAGCAAGGCTAACATTTAAAATTGAAGGAGAAATAAAGAGCTTCCCAGAAAAAGAAAGCCTCAAGGAATTCATAAAAACCAAACCAATTCTGCAAGAGATACTAAGGGGCCTCTTGTGAACAGTTTAAAGGGAGGAATGAATATAGCAAAAGAAGAATACAGCTTTAAAGAATAAAATGGCAATAAACAACTACATATCAATAATAACCTTAAATGTAAATGGATTAAATGATCCAATCAAAAGACATAGGGTAGCTGCATGGATAAAGAAACAGGACCCATACATATGCTGTCTACAAGAGACACACCTTAAAACAAAAGATGCTCATAGACTGAAGGTAAAAGGATGGAAAAAAATATTTCATGCAAATGGAAATGAAAAAAAAGCAGGGGTAGCAATACTTATATCAGACAAAATGGACTTTAAAACAAAGGCTGTAGTAAGAGATAAAGGAGGACACTACATAATGATAAAGGGAACAATTCAACAGGAAGATATAACTATTGTAAATATCTATGCACCAAATATAGGAGCCCCGACATACATAAAGCAGACTTTGATGGATATAAAGGGTGAGATTAACAGCAATACTATCATAGTAGGAGATTTCAATACCCCTCTAACAACACTGGATAGATCCTCAAGAAAGAAAATTAATAAAGAAACAGCAGACTTAAAGGAGACACTAGATCAACTTGATTTAATAGATATCTTCAGAACTTTTCACCCTAAAGCAATAGAATATACATTCTTCTCAAGTGCTCATGGTACGTTTTCTAGGATAGACCACATGTTAGGACACAAAAATGGTCTCAATAAATTTAAGAAGATTGAAATCATATCAAGCATTTTCTCTGATCACAATGCCATGAAACTAGAAATTAACCACAAAAGAAAACCTGAAAAATACTCAAACACTTGGAAACTAAATAGCATGTTATTAAATAATGAATGGATTAACAATGAGATCAAAGAAGAAATAAAAAAGTTTCTAGAAACAAATGATAATGAGCATACATCAACTCAAAATTTATGGGACACAGCAAAAGCAGTTCTGAGAGGGAAGTTTATTGCACTACAGGCATATCATAAGAAGCTAGAAAAAGCTCAAATAAGCAACCTGACCCTGCATCTAAAAGAACTAGAAAAACAACAACAAATAAAACCCAAGACAAGTAGAAGGAAGGAAATAATAAAGGTCAGAGCAGAAATAAATGACATAGAGGCTAAGGAAACAATACAGAGGATCAATGAAACAAGAAGCTGGTTCTTTGAAAAGGTAAACAAGATTGATGAACCTTTAACTAGACTCACCAAGAAAAAAAGAGAGAGGACTCAAATAAATAAAATTAGAAAGGACAGTGGAGAAATAACAACTGACACAACAGAAATACAAAGCATTGTAAGAAAATACTATGAAGAACTATATGCCAAAAAATTAGACAATCTTGGTGAAATGGACAAATTTCTTGAATCATATAACCTTCCAAAAATCAATCTGGAAGAATCAGAACACCTAAACAGACCAATTACAGCAAATGAGATCGAAACAGTTATCAAAAAACTCCCAAAAAAGAAAAGTCCTGGGCCTGATGGCTTCACAAGTGAATTCTATCAAAAATTCAAAGAAGAACTAACTCCTATTCTCCTCAAGCTATTTCAAAAAATTCAAGAGGAAGGAAGACTTCCAAACTCCTTTAATGAGGCGAGCATAATTCTGATCCCAAAACCGGGCAAAGACAACACAAAGAAAGAAAATTATAGGCCTATATCCCTGATGAATTTAGATGCTAAAATTCTCAACAAAATATTAGCCAACCGGATCCAGCAATATATGAAAAAAATCATACACCACGATCAAGTGGGATTTATTCTGGAGAGGCAAGGCTGGTTCAATATTCGCAAATCAATCAATGTGATTCATCACATAAACAAAAGGAAGGACAAAAATCACATGATAATTTCAATAGATGCAGAAAAGGCATTTGATAAAATCCAGCACCCATTCATGCTCAAAACTCTCAGTAAAGTGGGAATACAGGGATCATTCCTTAACATGATAAAGGCAATCTACGATAAACCGACAGCAAACATCATACTAAATGGACAAAGATTAAAAGCAATCCCCTTAAGGTCAGGAACCAGGCAGGGTTGCCCACTTTCACCACTCTTATTCAACATAGTTCTAGAAGTCCTAGCTACAGCAATCAGACAAGAAGAAGAAATAAAAGGCATACAAATTGGAAAAGAAGAAGTAAAACTGTCATTATTTGCAGATGATATGATATTGTATATTGAAAACCCTAAAGTCTCAGTCAAAAAACTACTGGACCTTATAAATGATTTCAGCAAGGTGGCAGGATATAAAATTAATACTCAGAAATCAGAGGCATTTCTATATACCAACAATGAAATATCAGCAAAAGAAATTAAGGAAACAATCCCCTTCACTATTGCAGCCAAAAAAATAAAGTACCTAGGAGTAAATTTAACCAAGGAGGTTAAGGACTTGTACTCAGAAAATTATAGAACATTGATAAAAGAAATCAAGGAAGATACAAACAAGTGGAAGCACATACCGTGCTCATGGCTAGGAAGAATAAACATCATTAAAATGTCTATATTACCCAAAGCAATTTATAAATTCAATGCAATACCAATTAAAATACCAATGACATACTTCAAAGATATAGAACACATATTCCAAAAATTTATATGGAACCAAAAAAGAACACGAATAGCCGCAGCAATCTTAAAAAGAAAAAATAAAGCAGGAGGTATCACTCTTCCTGATATCAAGGTTTACTACAAGGCCATTATACTCAAGACAGCCTGGTACTGGCATAAGAACAGGCACATAGATCAATGGAACAGAACAGAGGACCCAGAAATAAACCCACAGCTTTATGGACAACTGATATTTGACAAAGGAGGAAAGAACATACAATGGAGTAAAGACAGCCTCTTTAACAAATGGTGTTGGGAAAATTGGACATCTACCTGCAAAAAAATGAAACTAGACTATCAACTTACACCATTCACAAAAGCAAACTCAAAATGGATAAAAGACTTAAATGTAAGCCGTGAAACCATAAGCATCTTAGAAGAAAACATAGGCAGCAAGCTCTCCGACATCTGTAGCAGCGGTATATTTGCCGATTTATCTTCATGGGCAACTGAAATAAAAGGCAAGATAAACAAATGGGACTATATCAAACTAAAAAGTTTTTGCACAGCTAAAGACAATAGGAACAGAATAAAAAGACAAACCACACAATGGGAGAACATATTCGACAGCACATCTGATAAGGGGTTAATAACTAAAATTTATAAAGAACTTATAAAACTCAACACCAGGAAGACAAACAATCCAATCAAAAAATGGGCAAAAGAAATGAATAGAAATTTTTCCAAAGAGGACATACAGATGGCCAATAGGCATATGAAAAAATGCTCAACATCACTAATCATTAGAGAAATGCAAATTAAAACCACAATGAGATATCACCTCACACCAGTCAGAATGGCACGCATCAGCAAAACAACACAGAATAAGTGCTGGCGAGGATGTGGAGAAAAGGGAACCCTTCTGCACTGCTGGTGGGAATGCAGACTGGTGCAGCCACTGTGGAAAACAGTTTGGAGATTCCTCAGAAAATTAAAAATCGAACTGCCTTTTGACCCAGCTATCCCACTTTTAGGAATATACCCTAAGAACACCATAGCACTGTTCGAAAAGAAGAAATGCGCCCCCATGTTCGTGGCAGCATTGTTCACAATAGGGAAGATCTGGAAACAGCCCAAGTGTCCGTCAGAAGACGAGTGGATTAAAAAGCTTTGGTACATATATACTATGGAATACTACTCAGCCATAAGAAACGATGACATCGGATCATTTATAACAAAATGGATGTACCTTGATAACATTATACGGAGTGAAATAAGTAAATCAGAAAAAAAGAAAAACTGAGAACAGCACGATTACATATATAGGTGGGACATGAAAGTGAGGGTATGGACATGGACAAGAGAGTGGTGGTTATGGGATGGGGGGAGGGAGGGAAGAGTGGGATAGGGAGGAGGGGAGGGACGCAGGGAAAACCAGATTGAAGGTGACAGAGGACAATTTGACTTTTGGTGATGGGTATGCAACACAATTGAATGATAAGATAACCTGGAGATGTTTTCATTGTACATATGTACCCTGATTTATTGATGTCACCCCATTAGAATTAATAAAAATAAAATATATATATATATAAAATAAAAAAAAAAAAAAAAAAAGTAGATTTTATTAATTATAAGCAGATCCATGATAATGTCTTTCCTAAGAAAATATTTCGTGAAAATTTACTATAACATTAATTATTAAAGGACATAATTAAGAGCACCTTAAATGAACAATAACAGAAAATACTTTAATAAATTCTGGCATATCAACTTTGGAATATTAGACAGCCATTTAAAATGTATAATTATTAAAAACTGCATTGCTATATGGAATTAGTGAGAAAACAAAATAGAATATAAAACTACATATTATATTAAACTTTCAATGATATAGAAATTCTGTATGCCTTTGAATCAAGTCTGGAATCACCATGAAAAGTCAGAACAGTTTAACCATGAAAAATTAGAAGAGAGAAGATCGTTAATGTTTCTTTAAAAAAGCATTTTTGCAATTGGAATATTATTTTGCAATTTTAAATACAAAGTAAGAGCCAATCATCTTTATTGGAAATCAGACTTCGACTTTATGCCTCGGATTTGCTGTTCTCTTTCCAAGAGCAGCAAAACAGAAGAGTTAAGAGCCCTGAATCCCATTACCTGGGTTTGATTCTTTTCTTCTCTGCTCACTAGTCATGAGATCTCAGGTAGTTCCTTGACTTGTCTTTGTCAGTTTCTTCATCTATAAAGCAGGACCGTGATTCTACCTACCTAACAACAGTGTGGTGAAAAGCATTAGGTAGCTTTTCATATTAAAGCATTTAGAAAGTCTCAGTAATTAGAAAGCATTCTGAGAGAGTTAACTGTTCTTGTTTTCATGTTGCTGTTGTATTTTCTTGTTGTTGTTGGATGATGTGAACCATAAATCATTGTTCCTAAACAAAGCATGTGGCAAATACTGAACGATTCTTAAATTGAATTAGCTTCACAATTTAATGAAAAAGTCTGAGTACATCTGTCTTTTTGTTCTGATTCTTTTTACTTGTTTGCAGCTTAATGTATACTATCTTTTCTGTCGGTATTGAATGGGTAATTTTAGTAACAAATAAATCAAGTTATTTAGAATTAGCATGTTCTTTCTTTTTAGCAGTGTCTTAAAAGGAGAACTAAATACTGAGTCCATGCAGCTCACTGATGATGTTCAAACAAAATGTTCAAGTATCTGAGTTTCCCACTTTTTAACATATGTTATCGTTGTCATCATGCAAACAGACTTGGTATGCTTCACCTTCATTTGCATAAGCTATATTTACCAAATGATCACAATTAGTGTTCTATGAATTACCCACCAAGGCATTCAAGACCATAATCAATCATTTCACACTAAAACATAAGATTTTATAGGCTCTTTCACTCTCCAATCATCTTACATGTATACAAAAATAAAATAATATGGAAATTTATCTAAAATAAGCTTTCATGTTTCCTTTCAAAGTCTTTCATTTATAATAAACTGTTTAATTGAGAAAAAAATAGCAAACAATTATTTAAATTAAAAATAATCAAAATATATCCTGGTCTTTCTTTTCTCTTCTCTAAATGTTTCTTCTTTCCCCTTCCCGCACTTAACCATAACTTAGCTTTAACTTTTTCTATCTCTCTTCCTTTTTTCGCCCAAATATGTTTTTCTTTCAGACTTTGAGCACATGAATGGGTCTGTTGACACTTGCCATAGATGGTGGATAAAATGGGGTTTATTTGGTGAAGAAAGACCCAGTAAAACAAATATCTTAACCTCTGTCTTTGAACAGCAAAGCATGTTTTCCACTCATGCTCTTGGCCTATCCTATTCTATCTGTTGCTCTGCTCCAAGTCATCCTCAGTCTGAAAACCAGGCTAAAACAACACCCATAATCTGGAGTCATCATATAAGGGAAGAAGACTGAGAGGCAAGTTGCACATCAGCTGTGTAAACCTCCAGAAATGACTCATATAATTTCTTACATTTCAATGGCAAGGCCAGTCACAAGGCCACAACTAACTTCAAAGGGCAGGATGCTGCCATTCTACCAATCTGAAAAATGAAATCACAAATATTTGTGAGCTAGCACTAATGACTATTGCAAAGTACTACCTAAAATTAGAGGTTATATGATTCCTTGAAGCTGTATAGATCAGTAACAAAAGGGGTGATTCATTTTTGTATTTACCAAACATTTTAGGCCAGCATCCATTTTTTCTTTTAAAATTCATTTCTCTGTAATTTTTCTTTCCTTTATATTATTTCTTATTTAATAAAAATCATTTTATGAGATAAGAAATCTATAACTCCTTCAAACATCTAAAAGAACACATTTTTATTCTTAATGGCAAAAGAGTTTAATACCAAATCATGTTTGTATATGTTTGTATGTTGGTTGGTTTATGTGGTGGATTGGTTTGTAGGCTGATTACGTTCTATTTAAGTATTACTCAGAACTTAGGACAGCATATAACAATAAAAGGTGTGGTAAGAGATTGCTCCCTAAGAAGTCACAAGTGTTTACCTCAGAGGAGAGCTAAGTCAAGTCTTAAGAAAAAATTAGTTTTTATTCCACTACATGGACATTTGTGGTTAAAGTAATAAAAACTACCCAGACTATCTGTTATGATTAGTACTATAGTAGAATTTTCCAGTAATAGGTGAAACCATTGTGATTAGCATTGAAAACCACTAGGATATAGTTTACATTCAGGTAGTTTCACCAATAGTCTACTTTTGACCATGTGCATGTCAGTATTATTTCTGAGAAGAATAGAGAGTTTGACCTGGCCGGTTGGCTCAGCAGTAGAGGATTGGCCTGGAGTGTGATTGTCCTGGGTTCAATTTTCAGTCAGGGCACACAGGAGAAGCAACCATCTGCTTCTCCACACCTCCCCTTTTTTCTTCTCTTTCTCTCTATTTCCCTCTTCCCCTCTCACAGCCATGGCTTGGTTGGAACAAGTTGGCCCTGAGCTTTGAGGATGGCTCCATGGTCTCACCTCAGGTGGTAAAATAGCTCGGTTGCCGGATCCCAGTCAAGGTGCATGTGGGAGTCTGTCTCTTTGCCTCTCCACTTCTCATTAAGAAAAATTTAAAAATAATATAAAAAGAGAGAGCTTGAGCCTATACCTAAAGGAAACAGTTACTATCTAACTGACAAATTCTTAATTATTGGTTTATATGGTTGCAACAGAGCATTCTTAAATGGGGGAATATTGTTTAAGCATTATCATTTATTTATTCCTACTTTCACTTGACTTTTACAACTTTTTCTATGGCTATAAGAACATTCTTCCCCAAAGGTCTCAAATAAGTACTTGAATAAAACCACAATATAAGCATAGCTATAAAGAATGCATTTAATTTCAAGAGCTGCTATAAAAAAAATTTTACAAATGGCATGACAGGGTCCTTTTATTGTCCCCAATTTCATTACATAGCTTCCCTAACAGCCCTCCTGAGAGCAAAGTGAGGTTAGTGTCAATCCTTTTTATCAATTCACTCAGTTACAAAAGAAGAACATTATCATGACATTATGGCTATTGTTCTAGTTATTTGCAGCATTCCCCTTTGTAACTTTCTCTGAGATATAAGGCTGAACACACATGCAGTTTCTGAGGAACATGAGAGTGCTGTTGTTATCAATGGGGTAAGCTCAAACTTTGTCCAAGTAAGGAGAAAAGAAAACAACCCATTAACTAAAAAGAAAAGTTTTCTAGAATCCACAGCAGCCCCCAAATGAGTGGTAAGATGTTTTGATTCTCCCCTTCTGAAAGATTTGGCCAGTGAAAGCCCATCTGCCATGGCTTTGACTCCACCATAAGTCAAAGCTTGTATGATCAGGTATTAGATAATCTTTTTTTTCTAATTCAGAATATAACAAATAGGAGTCCACAGGTTTCAGAGTTCCAAAAATGATCTGTTAAAATGTTTAATGTTGTACCTGATGGTTACAATCTTAACTTAGGAAAAGAAGAACTAGATAAAATGGTGGAAGAATTGCCCAAGCACGTGGCACATGTTAGTCTAGGAATGCCAAATGCAAGAGAGTACCTGCCTTGGTCTTCAGTCTTGCTCATCTCTCTGGCAGTAATTGCCTCTCAACAAGAAAGCACATTAGTTATTATAGTAAGATAAAGCTATTTAGGGAAGTTCTCAAAGACAATATACGAAGGGAAAAAAGCAGACACAGAAGCCCGTACTCTCTATTGTTCCATTTACATGAAGTCCAGGAAGAAGCAAAACTAGCCTCAAAAGAGTGCTTACCCCTAATTAAGGGAATGGATGGTGGACAGTATTAACTGTAAAAATATACGTATTCTGAGGTTATTTGGTGTGTTATAAATATTTTATATTTTGATTCATGAAGTCATTACTTAAGTGTATATAAATATAATGTATATAAAACTCAGATAACATTATACTTGACTCATGTGCTGCACTTTTCTGTGGCAGTTTAATAAAAATTTTTTAAGAGTATGAACATTGTTAGTTTGAAGTGCTTTATTTTTCTATACTGTTTATCTATCTTTGCAAATATTTTTGTTTCATAGGTGTTTAAGAACTATGATCATAAGGAATTTATACCTACTGCTAAGTTTGTACACATTTAAGGTATACTATAATTAAAACGATACACTTCCGCATTCTGGGTCAAGGAGAACATTTGCCTTTTAAAGAGGGTTTATATAATCATAGGTTTGAGGTATACAGCCTCTTGAGCTATGACACTTGTCAAAAATAATTCCTCCAATACAGGAGGATGCTGGGGATACAAACTTGCTGTCTCCTGAGCATTGCTCCTGAGTCATAAAGGGATCCTATTTGGGTCTAAGAAATGATTCATACATCCTGCTGTGAGTTAACAGGACCTCCAGGGTAGAGCCAGATGTTTTAGAGATACAAGCATAGTACTTCTCTTTTCACTTCCGTGCTAGCATCAACTTTCCAGTGGTTCCTCTGAATCTCCACTTCATACCTACTAGAAGACCAGGCACAGTGTTGGGAAGACTGATGGGAAGACTAAGGGGTAAGGACTGTGGCATTAGGTTCGATGCCAGCTTGATGATGAATGGTTTTGACCTTGAGCAAGTTATTTAATTTTTCTAAGCCTCAGTTTTCTCACATTCTAATTGGGAAAAACCATTTCACTGGGATTTTTGAGGCTTTTATGTAAAAATATGTAAAGTATCCAGTACAGGAATTGGCATGAAGTGTTTTAAAAAAATATTATACAATAATAAAATTAGAGACACTAAAACTGATTAAGGGCCTAAAGCAGGGGTCCCCAAACTACACCCGGCCCATGGGCCGCATGTGGCCCCGAGGCCATTTATCCAGCCCTGCCACACTTCCAGAAGGGGCACCTCTTTCATTGGTGGTCAGTGAGAGAAGCACAGGATGCATCCGCACCCATAGTTCCCATTGAAATACTGGTCAGTTTGTTTATTTAAATTTACTTGTTATTTATTTTAAATATTGTGTTTGTTCCCACTTTGTTTTTTTACTTTGAAATAAGATGTGCAGTGTGCATAGGGATTTGTTCATAGTTTTTTTTATAGGCTGGCCCTCCAACGGTCTGAGGGACAGTGAAATGGCCCCCTGTGTAAAAAATTTTGGGGCCCCTGACCTAAAGTATAAAATTCACGGATTTACCAAAGGTATTTTAGGGAAGATTTTAAGTGCTCCAATTGTCAGCTCTGCCTTAATTTAAATTGTAGGCTGTGTTTCTAAGGACTGAGAAGTCAGAGGTTTCAATGTGGTGGGATGTACTATACAGCATTTTTTTGTACTTTTAGGGGTAATCACTCTAAACATATCTAATCACTACATAATGGAGGCAGCCTATTGAATGTGATTTTCAGCTATTCAGATGATACAAAAATGAAAAGTTTTGTTTTGAAGTTTTGTTTAAAAAAATAGATATCCTGTAAATTAATGAGTAGAAAGACTTTGTCAATGAGTGGTTAAGTTGCATTTATATCTTGAATAATTCCATTTCATATGATTGTCCTTTTGTGGTTTTTATATTTATTTTAAAAATAATTATAAGAAACCAGAGTTATGCTAAAAGAAACCAAAGGTGATTGTGCAACTCCTAGTTAAATGAATACATAAATAAACAAATAGCTAATGAAGAGTAAATAGGTTTATTAAGCAACTTAAGTTACAGATAACTTCACAAGTACTTGGCAGGAGCTGGATCATAGGCCATACAATATGCTGTAGAAGAGAGGATTTTTTTAGTTATTAAAATCAAGAAAGAATCTCAGTCAATTAATCTGTTTTGTGGTATTCCAACATGGAGCAATTATTTACCAAACCCCTTGAAGAACTGAGTAAACTGATCTTTGAGCTGTATTTCAAAATAACATTTCTCAAGCATTTGAAATAGACCTGAGTTTTTTAGGTAATAACCATCCAGTATGTTCTACTATTCATTACTAAACAAATATTGAGTAAATGAAGCTTGTTCTCTTTTTACTTATTGCCTGTGTAGCGTGATGCTAAATACGATAAAAATTTCCCATCAGAGTTCTAAGTGTTTTATTTTCAAAATATTATACATCTATATATGTATAAAAGTATAAATATTTTTTAATTTTTTATTCAGTTTTATTCAAATGTATGTCATGTGAATAAATCTTATTCATCAAAGCTTTATAATTATATTATTATTTATACAACTTTGTCAATGTTTTGAGTATGTTTACTTTGGTAACTACATGATTGCCTCAGACTATTTCTCCAGGGCTACTAGAATTGTAGAATGTTAAAATGCATAAATAATAAAATATACCTCCAGAATAGAAATGTATTTTTAAAAACACAAACACATATAGATTTTTGCCTACATTCCAATCATTTAACATGTAACCTTCTGAAATTTAACCATCAATTGAGGTTCATTCATGTAATTTAAATCAAAACCTCTTGTTTTTGAATGTTGATTATAATGAATTCCAAACCAATAAAAAGTTTTCAACAATTTTATTGTTAATTACATGTAAGAACTGGGTCAAGCTCTGGTTATATTATATAAGACCTAGTCCTTGATGTTTAGAAGGTCTAATATTAACAATTAGCAAAAAAAAAAAAAAATGAAGTTTATCTGCAAACTTGTACCTATGCCCCATAATCCAGTATTCCTGAAAAATGGTACAATCATCAAAACACATTACATACTTACCAAATAAATGAACAAATAGAAAAATGGTTCTGATAGAGACTACTTGGTAACTAATCCCAAAACACTCATGACTCAAATCCAGTTTGCTCTGCTTCCAGAGGTTATATCATTAATCAAGTGAGGGTCAGGAAAAATATAGAGATATATAGCTCTTTCTCCTTATAGGACCTGGAACTCCAGCTTCCACACTCCTATCGTGATCTATGATATTGTTAATGCTCTGCTCAGATGCTCAGCCTCCCAGACACTAATGAGAGAGGAAAATCAATGCCAAGTATCAGTTGCATTTTTTCATTCTCTTTTCTTGAGATCTTAACTCTTCCAATCCTTACTGCCTGCATTGTACTCTAATGTGTTGAAACTGATGTTTTAAGTTTTATTCAGGTTTCTAGTTGTTTCAAGTTAGTTCATGACTACCAGGGTCAGTGGTAAGGGCTGGGATTTTGACAGCAAAACAGGTTATAATACTAAATACAAATCCTTAAATTTAAATAACAGATTTCCTGGTTGGTCTTTCCTTATTAGTAAAAGTACTAAATCTAAAAAATTACCGGAATCTTTTGATCACTATAAGGCCAACTATGATTTTCAGAGTTATTGCCTGATTTATTAACCATTTAGTTTCTGAGTCCCTTTCCAAAGGTATTGAGTAAGATACTGGAAATAGAATTTTTAATTAACTCTGTGGCCTATTCTTACAATTACTGTAATTAAAGACTTGCTATTGATCTAGTTGTGTGCAAAGAGATAGCTGAACTACATAAGATATTTGCTTATCATTTGGCAAGAGAAATATTACAGGATTTAAAAATGCCATTTCACAAATTAAATGTCTTATAATCTGATAAGCATAATAACATAATATAGAGTTAAATGAAAACTCAGTTTTGTCAACTTTATTTTAGACAGCTATAGGTAAAACACTATCATGTTTATGTGCAAATAAAAATTTTAATCTTCAAAAAGAAGTGAAATTTACTCATTTGTTATATTCTCATATTATTAGGATTTTTTGTTTGTTTTTGTTAAAGAAAAGTTAAAACAAAATAAAACAACTGTAATATTTAGTCAGAGTGTTAGAGACTAAAAGCTGGAAAGTCTATTGTGTGGTTTGATACATTCTTACAGCCAAATTGCAGTTTTTTTCTCAAAGTAATAGCTACTGGACTTAAATATTATAGCAATTGATTACAATTAAAAATTTGGTTTCCAGATATTTTCTAAATAGAAAAGTTCAGAAGATAGCTTAAAATATTTTTAAGAAACTTATAGCTACAGATTTACTAAAAAATTTTTAAATGCATAAAAATCTCCTTTGTCACTTATTTCTTTGATAAATGGGTTTTATTTGGGAGCGAGGGGTCTGTTTGTGGTTTTGTTTTTGTTTATTTGTGGTTTGGGTATTCATTGGCAAAGCCAAACTAATTCCAGCCACCTAGGACTTTGATGGTAATAGATAAATTTATATCAAAAAATTAGAAGGACTTCAGTGTGAAATACAAATTGAATTCAGACAAGTAGCGATATTAGCCTTGTAGATAAAATATTGGAGCATCCAATCATGAAATAAGCTATGATAAAGTTTTAAAAATTAATTTAGAATGAAACTAGAACCTTGTAGCTAGGTATGCCATAAAACCAGATGAATTATATTACTTTTAGAGTGCTCTCACAAAGCCTAGAATTATCATCTCAGCCTCTATGAGAACATTATTCATCTGCGGCAGTATTATTAGGTGGTGATGAGCCCAAACTTTGGAGTTAAAGCCCAAGAGTTGCTACTAATCAATTCTGAGATGTTGAGAAAGTTACTCTTTTAATCTCAGATTATTTTTTAAATTGTAATAATAGAAGATCTAACTCATGTGTTGAATGACTTAAATAACAAAATATTTGCTATAATGCCTGGCACAGAGAAGATACCCAATACATGTTAGTTTAACACTTTTCCTTGATTCTTTTTGTTTTTCTTGTTTTTCATGGCATATTATATATATTTTTGAAGTAATTCCATAAATAGTCAAAGCAGGAAAAAAAATGTTTAAATTAAAAATTTTAGCAACCCGCCTGACCAGGCAGTGGCACAGTGGATAGAGCATCGGACTGGGATGCGGAAGACCCAGGTTCGAGACCCTGAGGTCGCCAGCTTGAGCGTGGACCCATCTGGCTTGAGCAAAAGCTCTCCAGCTTGGATCCAAGGTCCTTGGCTCCAGCGAAGGGGTTGCTTGGTCTGCTGAAGGCCCGCGGTCAAGGCACATGTGAGAAAGCAATCAATGAACAACTAAGGTGTCACAAGGACAATGAAAAACTAATGATTGATGCTTCTCACCTCTCTCCGTCCATGTCTGTCTGTCCCTATCTATCCCTCTCTCTGATTCTCTCTCTCTGTCCTTTTAAAAAAAAATTAGCAACCCATTACAGTTTTATTTTGTAATTTTTCTTTGTTTGTATTTTTACCACAAAGTATTACTATCTGATGCTCTCCAATTATTTTGCCCAATATTACATACTCCACACAAATTTACCTTTCTTTCTAAACACAGAAAAATGTTCTTTTTATTTTTCTCAGTATCTTCCCAATGTATCAGTCTTTATTAATTTTATTGTGAAATATTAAGAATTTTAAGAGGTGATGTGTTTTTTGTCCCAATTTATCTCCGCTTGGCCCTCTTCCATCTCTCCCCACTTCCCTTTCCTCTGATTTGTGAGTGTCTATGTGTTATATAAATATATATATATATATATATATATATATATATATATATATATATATTTGCTTAATCCCTTCACCTTTTTTTACCCAGCCCTCCAACCTTCTTCCCCTCTGACAGCAGTCAGCAGTCAGCCTGTTCTCTGTATCTAAGCTTCTGTTTCTATTATGTATATTAAGTTATTTTGTTTATTAGATTACACATGAGTGAGGTTATATGATTCACTTGAAACCTGTATGGTTTTTTTAACCAGTGTCACCCCAATAAATTCAATTAAAAATATTGTACAGTTAATTTAAAAAATGTTGATATGGTTATGGTTAATATATATGACATTTGTACAAGTACATTTTCAAAATACTTCCATAAGCAAAATGCCCCTTTTTAAAATTACTTTTTTAGTTTTTAAATTACACCTGACATACAATATTATATTAGTTTCACTTGTGCAATCTGGTGATTAGACATTATATAACTTACTAAGTGATCATCCTGATAAGTCTCATGCCCATCTGACACTATACATAGTTATCAGAATATTGTCTATATTTCCTGTACTATATTTCACATCCCCATGATTACTTTGTAACAACCAATTTTTACCTCTTAAATCCCTTCACCTTTTTCACTTATTGCCCCAAACTCCTCTTCTGTCACTTGACAAAATGTTCTCTGTACCTATGAGTCTTTTTCTATTCTCCTTTTCTATTTTGTCTTTCAGATTCAATTGTTAATAGATATGTATTTATTTTCATTTTATTGTTTTTTACATTCTTTATCTTCTTCTTAAGAAGACCTTTTAACATTTTATGTAATGCTGGTTTGGTGATGCTAAATGCCTTTTAACATTTTCTTGTCTGAGAAACTCTTTAAAATGCCTCTCTTAACTGGTTTTCTATCTGCCACCCACATCATAGTTCATCAGAACAATGAAAATTAAAACCAAAGTAAGATACCACTGTACTCCTATTTAAAGGAACAAAGTCCAGAATACTGCTGGCACTTAACACTGGCAAAAATGTGGAGAAATAGAAGCTCTCATTCATTGCTAGTCAGAATGCAAAAGAGCATACCATTTTGGAAGACAGTATGACAAAGTCTTACAAAACTAAACTTACTTTTACCACAGGCTCCAGCCATCACGCACCTTGGTATTTACCCAAAGAAGTGAAAACTTATGTCCACATAAAAATCTTCACATAGATATTTATAGCAGCTTTATTAATAATTGCCAAAATTTGGAAACAACCAAGATGTCCTACACTAAATAAATGGTTAAATAAATAGTGGTACATTCATCCATATAGTGAAATATTATTCAGCCCTAAAAAAAGAGTTATCATGCCATGAAGAGGCATGGAGGAATCTTAAACGCATATTACTAAATTAAACAAGCAAACTGACAGATTACATACTGTATATAATTCCAACTATATGACAATTTGGAAGGGAAATGTTATGAAGACAATAAAAAGGTCAGTGGTTGCCAGGGGTTGGTAGCAGAGTGGTTGCCAGGGGTTGGTAGGGCACTAAAAATACTCTGTTTAATACTATACTGATGGATGTATATCATTGTACATTTATCCAAGCCTATAGAACATACACAACAAGAGTAAACCCTAATAAACTTAGGATAATTATGATGTGTATATGCATATGAATCAGTTGTAACAAACATACCAACATGGTGAAAAATATTGATCATGGAGGCGGCTATATGTGTGTGGGCAAGGGTATATGGGAAATATTTTCCTCTTATTTTTTCTATCAAACTAGGACTAAAAAAGATGTTACTGTGAGCCTCAAACATTATGAAAATTAAAAATGAAGTTCTTAAAAGTTATATTAAACATATATAAGTGTTAAAAAGACAAAAATGTCTTGTTCTTATAAAATCCCCATTTCAAGTGCTCATAAAACATTTATATAATAATAACTCTTACAGTGTTACTCCCTAAACTATGAACTTAACTAAAACTCATAAAGGTACTTATTTTCTCTATGAAATGGTAGTATGATATAATAACATAAATCACTTCATATAAAAAAGATATCTATCAAACCAAACTTTTAGTGATTCTTTGGAAGTAAAATAATATTTTTCTAGTAGATTTATGGTTTTTATTATAATATTTTCATATGCTTCATATAATTTGATTACTTTTCAAAGTAAATTGTTATATTAAAATGCCCAACAATAAGGTACCAAATTTTATTTAGTAGTTTCGTCCAAGATACCCAGAACTGAAAAAATCTTTATTTCAAGATTTCAATTGGCCCTGGCTAGTAGCTAAGTGCATACAGCGTCAGCCTGGAGTATGAACGTCCCTGGTTCAATTCCCAGTCAGGGCACTCAGAAGAGGAGACAATCTGCTTCTCCCCCCTCCTTCTCTCCTTCTTCCCTTCCTGCAGCCAGTGGCTCTATTGGTTGAGTGTGGCTCCAGGCACTGAGGATATTTTCCTCAGATCTTGGCAACCTCAAGCACTAAAAATAGCTTGGTACTCAAGCATCATCAGCCCCAGATGAGGTTGCTAAGCAGGTCCCAGTTGGGGCACATGTGAGAGTCTGCCTCACTAATTCTTTTCCTTTCACCTAAAAAAAGGAAAAAGGATTTCAATGGATGGGTTTAATGGCTAAAAAGAAAACTAAAGAACTGAAAAATATCTAAAGTAAAGACCAAAAAAATATACAAAAGAGATAATAAAGAAGGGCATGGATTAGAAAGAAAGAAAATCTCAAGAATGTATAATTGGAGTTCCAGAGACAAAGAGAAAAATAATGGAATGAAACAATACTTTTGAAGATCATAGTTAAGAGTTTTACAAAACTGTTGTCACATTACAGATTCAGGAAGATTTAGAAACCTTACAAAGAGTATATGAAAATATATATACATATTATTTATACCTATATATGAAGATATATAATAATTTTGTGATATTATAATAACAAAATATTATAAATATTAAAAATCAAAGACAAAAGAACACCCTTACAAGTTCCCAGGGGATAAAAAATAGTATGAATGGCCACTAAAGTAACAACAGTAAGATGAAAGCTGATATCTAGACATATAAAAGGAGATCTTTAAACTACTATCTGATAGTGTAAGTTCTTTATTGTCAACATTGTCTTGATTGTTCTTGTTTCTTTGCATTCTATATATATTATAAAGTCAGTTTGTCAATATACTTGGTAATTATTTCAATTCTTTCCTAACAGATTGATAAATCTAATGTAGTCCCAAGTGAAATTCAACAAAGATTTTCTTCTTTTGGAAACTAACAAGTATATTTTGTAGTGTGTACGGAAATGCAAAGGATCAAGAAAAATCAAAATGATGTTGAAAAGGAAAAAAGTTTATAATACCAGAAAGAAGTATTTAAAAAGAGCAACAATTAAGACAGAACTCTATAAGAACATGAATAAAAAAATAGGATTATGAAATTTAATAGCATATTCATAAACAGATTTGCATGTTTATAGAAACCTAATTTATGAAAAAAATTATCACTACAGAAACAGTGGAGATAGACAATTTTTTCAATGCAAAGGAAATGGATTAATTGGATATCCAAATGTTAGAAATGTACATATCTTCACTCTATATCATTCATTCTATGAATAATAGTTAATTTCTTATGGATTGTAATCTAAATGTGAAAGGTAAATCAAGAAAGTTTTGTATTTTTCAGATTGTATTTTTCTTTACATATATATATAAAAGTTTTACTATCAAAGAAAAAAAGTGGTTTTTTAAGGTGATGTGGCTGGATTGTATTTTTCAAAAATGTTTCAATTTCTTCCAACCTACAGGTACCCCTGCAATCAAAGGTGGGTAAATATTGGATATCATTATCTAAAATAAGCAGCCTTCCCACATCTAGTTAAAGGGTGCGGAAATGGCTTCATAAAAAATGTGACCCATTGAGATTTGCCTTTTAGCATGTGTAAGAGGTTGACAGGTGGAAAATATATTGATGGGAATATGCAAGGTATATTTGCGGAACAGTCAACCGTCCTACTTAGCTATAGCAGAGTTAGATTCAATACAACATTATAGAAAAATTGATTAAAATAAAAGGGGACTGGAATTGTTTATATAATTTATATAGAGGATATCAAGTTGCTGCAAAATGATATAGCAATGAAAATGGGAGCCTGGATCCAGGTTGAAGAAACTTCGCATCAGTGGCACAGTGGATAGAGTGTCGACCCAGAATGCTGAAGGTCCCAATTCAAAACCTGAGGTCCACAGCTGGAGCGCAGGGTCACCAGCTTGAGCACAGAATCATCAAAATGATCCCAAGTTCAATGGCTTGAGCCTAAAGGTAGCTGGTTTGAAGCATCCTTCTTTTGCTCCCCTTACCCCAGGCAAAGCAAGTATGAGATGCAATAAATAAACAAGTAAACTGAAGCAACTACAAGTTAATGTTTCTTATCTCTTTTCTCTCTTTCTCTCTCTCTCTCTACCCTTTCTCTCTCAAAAATAAATAAATAAATATTAAATAAGAGAGACATTGCAAAATGAGAATTACAGAAACTGGCAACTAATTAGGTGTAGACATGAAGCATAAAAAAATAAAAGATGATGGCATGGTTTTAAACTACAGTGATGAGTGAAATAGTGAGGTTATTAACAGAAATAGGAAATCCCACAATTCTGAAAATTGAAGAGGATTTAAACATCACTTGTTTGAGAACTTCCTCCCTGTGTATTATTACATGGTCCAGGAAGAGGTTAAGATACAAAGATGGAAGATATAATATTCACACTTTAATCCTGGTTCTGCTATTTAATAGCTGTGTCACTTTGAGCAAATGGACATAAATTCTCTTTGTTTTAACTCCCTCATCTGTAAAATAAATAACATTCCCTTCTTTAGAGGACTTGTAAAGTACATTGTCTGGCACACCCATGTAAGTGTTCAATAAGTGTTAGTGTTATTATTACTATTTGAATGAACATTAATAACAGATTGATAGATATTGGACATACACATTCCATAGATATGCACTGTTCCCAAGTCAAATATTCCACCTTTCAAAGAAATTGCAGTCCTAATAATAAATATCGCAACTTTCTGTTGGGAAATTATGGCCCACACAGATAAATCAGCCCAAATGTTTAAAATGAGTGTGGAAAAGCAAGAATTTACTCTAAGGGTATTTAAGTAAATAGAAAATATTCAAAGGGTAAACATAATTTAACAGGTTTAAAGAATAAACTTTCATCTCAATCAATCCATATATTGAACCTCCAAATCCTGCAATTGGGAGCTGCTTCCAGTGAAATACATATGTCTGTGTTTCTTCAGTTTTGTATCGAGAAGAATGACTCCTCCATAATGAGCCCCTACATCTCTTTCACACTCTTTGTGGATGGTCTGGATTATACTCTATACTGAAGTGATTTTCCATCAGTTGATTGTCCTTGAAGAATACAAATACTTTTTGTAGTGCAATATCATATTAGTAGTGTTACTGAAGGAGAAATTATGTTGTTTCATTCTATCAAGGATTTTGTATTAATGAAAATAAACTCATTGATTTTTGTTGTTGTTCTAATTAATGTGTTGTGGTATGATTGCATTTTAAAGGCTGCATAATAACAAATTTTTCTTTTTCATGCTGAATGTGCCATGCATCTCAAGAAAGATCATAATTGTATGCTTTGTACTGATCAGTCAAGAAATAAAGATGTAGACACAATAGACACAATAACTCAGGTTTAATTGTGTAATAAAATTCTTTTACTCATTTAAAAACTTTATCAGTTTCTGCTGAATTGTGTATTTCTCATTAGGTTTTCAAATAAACACTTCTTGTTGACCAATAAGAACATTTAGAATACTGCATAAGTGATGCATTTAATTTCTTTTAAAGACAAAAAGTTTTCAAATATACAAAAATTATTATAACTTTGCACTTACAAAAGCATAAATGAAATTGTCATGCTCAGTACAAGCATCCAGATAGATGCCACTGTAACTCAAGGCTTCAGCAGTGAGTATCAATGAACAGTTACATTTCAGAAAGGATAATAAATACCACATTTTCAATTCATTAAGCAGGTGAAAAGCAGTTTAGCAAAGTCACTTCTCATTTATTTCTACAACCTAATTTTGAGCTAAGGAAGTAAAAGAAGTTAGAAATTTGAGCTATTTGTTTATCTGTGACTTTAAATCACATAAGTAGTCAAATGGATAATCACGCAAATTAATTTCACTTTATTTCTCTATATTTTCACACCTAATAACCTCAGTCCTCATGCCCTATCCCAAACACTCCTGATTTGTAATTATTACCTTTCTAATACATGTATTTAGTAAACTAAACATGTACAAACCACCTCATTATCAGGAAATCTAATAAGAAATAAATAATACTGGCAAAAAAAATATGTAGCTCTTTCGGCACATATTATTGGACAGAGGAATAATTCATCAAAATAATTCTTTCAGTTGGTTTAAGTTTATAGAGAAGATAGATCTTTCATTATACAAAGTGGATATATCTAAATCATATAAAAGTAAATTCAAATTATACTACAAAACCATATCTATAAGTCAATTCTGCATGATAAATAATAAAAACTTGAAAATTTCTAAAACCACAAGTTGACAGTTTATCACTAAAGTAAACACTGTTGTGGGTCATACAGTCACCCTGTAAACTGTAGATTAGTCATTGGCCTGAACACTTAGAGGTCCTATGAATGAGTATAATATTGCTAGGCATAATAATATTTAAACTAATTGCCACTCAATTGTAATTGACTCCAGCAAAGATGACTTTTCCGTAGGAAACAGGGCATGCATTTACACTGTTCTTTTTAGTTGGGATAGAGGAAAAGAAATCAACAGCCTATCATATTTTCATGTACCCTGGTTGACACTATAACGGGGCTGTCAACACGCATTACAACATAATGTATGTTTCTTCATTTTCAAGCACAGTGTCAAAGATATAAACACACTCTCACAAAAAAGAGAAAAAACTCATAATAATTTTATAAATCCAATCACTAAATGATAGACTGTCTGACCCCATTAGAATACAATGCCTATAAATATTTTTAAAGTATTTGCCTAGTCTACAAGAAGATGAACTGCATGAAGATTACACACAAACAAGCAATGATGAACTTTGTGCATATAAAAAATATTCTTAGAAAATGCTCTTCCAGGTACTTAATATCTAAAATTCACATATTTTTATGGCAGAGACTGTAAATTGGGTTAAATGATTTCATTTGCCCTGATGACTTCTATAAACATTTCTTGACTCAAGACTTCCACTTGACTTCTAACGACCCTTAGATTGGTTAACTTAGCATCTGTTTGGAGTATATGTAAATGTAGTATATTTCTCTCTAATGTTTATGGTGACTTGGACAATCTACAGAAACTCAACACTCTAGCTAAATATCCCTAATATACATTCACTAAGTGTAAAGTGCTATTGAATGTTCAACAATCTGATCTCCACTGAGAGGAAAGAGAGAGAGAGAAGGATGATTTGTATGTAACAGCTTCCAATTTCTGTGATGTAAATACTTCTATCATGGTCAATTTCAAGCCACAACATGATGGCACTGAAACCAAAATCACGAGGAAATGGGCCTGTATGAGCTGGCTCCAGCATAACACTGACAACACTGACCTCTTATTTTGCAACTTCAGTGATTGACAGTGACATTCAATTGCAACTGTCCTTGAATGACAGAAGGGCCTTACCTAGCTTCTAAAAGAACTATTACAAAGTTGCTAGTATGCCGATTCTTCCAAGAGATATAAGAAATAAGAAATATGAAATATTCTTATATAAAATAAAAGATATAAAAAAACTAAGAAATATGTCCAAACTTTAAAGCCACATCTGCCGACTGAAAGTCTGTAACTTCTGACTTATCTAATTGAGAAAGCTGCACTGTGGCTTGTATTGACCACAACATGACCACTTGGGTATTTGATTTAATTTTCTTCATTTAAAATTGATTCTTGTATTACCAAATCTTAGATTTTTATACTTTCTAGTAAAGTATTCAGATTATCTATGTTTATATAAACAATTTTATAGATATTAGTTTCACAAATAAAGGTCTTATTGCCACCAACTGCCCCCCCAATCATTCATTTTGTTATGAAGAATTTCTCTACAAACACAAAAAGTGTGTCATTAAACACCTTGTTTACCAATAGATATTGGTGCTTTCTGTACTGAAAGTGATTATCTTGAGATATTATTTAATGGCATTTCCTTTTCTTCTTTATTTTTTACAAGAGAACTTTAAATACTACAAATAGTTAGTAATCCCTAAAAATTCCAATAAGTCACAAAGAGAGGATTTCTAGTGGATGTCCCAGAACCTATTCAGATTAGAGTCTTGTTGCTAAGGAAACTGATATTAAAAATGATTCAGATGTAAGACACAATCTTGAGTCATCAACTAATATTCAGATGCTCAGGGCAAGAATTTGATGTTAAAACTTTTAGAAGTATTTTTAACTCTCTATATTGAAATAAAATTATTTTTCTGATTAACTGCACAATAATTAATAAACGTAATTGCCTTCATTTGTTTGGGCTGTTTGAAGCAGATGGCTTATGAACAACAGAAATTTGTCTCTTACAGTTCTAGAGGCTGGCAAGTCCAAGATTTAGATGCCAGCAGATTCAGTGCCTTGAGAGAGCCCACTTCCTAGTTTATATAGATTGCTCTCTTTTTGCTGTGCCCTCACATGGCAGAAGTGGCTAGGGAACTTTCTGGGGTCTTTTTCATAAGGACACTAATTGCATCCATGAGGATTTCACCATTATGACCATGATCACCTCCCAAATATCTTAATTTTAAATACCATCACATTAGGAATTATTAAATTTTAATATATGAATCAGGTAGGGGGCGACACAAACATTCAGTCTATATAACATTCTGCCCCTATTCCCCCCAAATTCATGTCCTTCTCATATGCACAATACATTTTTTCATCCCAGTGACCCCCAAATTCTCACCGGCATCTACTTCAATGTCTATAGTCCCATCGAGATCAGACGCAGGTGAGGATGAAGATGTGACTCATCCTGAGGCAAATTCCTCTCTAGCTGTGTACCTGAGAAACCAACGTGGTATATGCTTCAAAAATATAATTCACAAGAGAGGCATAGGATAGACACCCCCATTCCCAAAGAAAGAAATAGACAAAAAAGAAAGAGATAACATGTTCCAAGTACTGTAAGTCCAAAATTCAAGACAAATTAAATGAGATCTTAAGGCAGTGGTGGGCAATCTTTTGAGCTTGGTGTGTCAAAATTCGCCAAAAAAAACGAGCATAACTGGGTGGTGTGTCACTTCGAGAAAAACGGCCTAACCGGAAGTCCCAGAACTAGACACTCTGTGCTGGAGTTCTGTTGTTTTGGCCTACAGATCTCCGGCACAGAGTGTCTACACTACAGCAAATGTTTTATCCTCAGCTACTGCACCTGGCCATGCAGGAGCCAAGGATGAAATGTCCCATACTTCTCTGGTATGCAGCCACATGCGGCCACGTGTCCTCGAAAATGGCTATGCATGTAAGTGCTGACACGTGTGTCATAGGTTCGCCGTCATGGTCTTAAAGTATAGGAATAATCCTCTTTTTTTTAATGCTTTGTCTTCCAGACCCACTGGAGCTGTGATCTCAGCTCTTCAGCTTTCTAGAAATGAAATCTGAAGCAGGAGGTTCTACTGGCCTGAGGTCTCGGGGGCAGCCTCAGCCCAAAGCTCATATACTCTGTGCATTAGCAGCTGTGGCACTTTCCTGAAGGATGACCACTGCACCCTGCACCACCCATGGCCACTGGAGCCGCATCTGAGGTGGCTGAGGAGGGCAGAGGGCAGAAAGTAGAGTCTGAGATGAACAGCAGAGCCAGTTCCTGCTCCATGATCTCACAGGCAGCAGCTGGTCCTCCTTTGTAATGACTCTGCCACCCACATTGCATTCTGGGCCTATGATGGGTGGAGCAGCCTGATGATCTCTGAATTACCTCAGAGATAGTCTTCCAGTGTGTGAATAATATCAACGTGGCTTCGGTTGAGTCAGCTAATTTATCAAACAGTTAGTTGTTTGGCCACACGCCCTTAGTGTTCTCTTCCAACCACACTTTCTCATCTTTTGCAATGACGATAAGCTAAGAATATTTCAAATCTTGAGTTCTGCTTCCTTTTTAATTAACAGTTCAGTCTCTGGATCATTTACTTTTCAAATTTTACCATAAGCAGTCAGTAGAAATGAAGCTGCGCCTTCAACACTTTGCTTAGAAATAGGCACAGCTAAGTATCCAGTTACGTTACTCAAAAATTCTACCTTTCACAACACAAGTGCATCCCAGCCACGCTTTTTTTTTTGTTTTTATTTTTTATTTTTTATTTTTATTTTTTGCCTCTTTATAGCAAGAATCACCGTTCCTGTCATTTCCAGTAACATGTTTTTCATTTCCATCGGAGACTTCATCAGAATGTCCTTTACTGCCCTACTTGCACCAGCATTCCGCGGACCACTTAGGTGTTGTTCTCTGTGAAGACGGATGCTTTCTCCGTTCAGCTTTATTTTTCAGCGCTTTCTCTTTCCAGCTCTTCTCTTTCCCAAGTTCTCATCAGAATTGCCTACAATGGCTCGTTCACGGTAATATATACTTTTGCCATAATGCCCTTTGTTGGGCAGATAAAATATATTATGCTCACTTTGTTAAAGATGGCGCTGCCCACGTGGAAGCCTGTCGCCCAGGTGATGATATTAGTTGCCCTTCTTGCTTGGGATGGGTGTGATTATATTAATGTGTGTTGGGGGTACAGGCTGTAAGCAGGCAGAGTCGTTATAGCCTAAGGCTTAGTTTAAAGACTAAGCCTTTCCCACCCTTTTTGATGTGGGGTGGTGCACTCTCATGAGGAATCCCATTATGCCTCAGATAAGTGACTTTGTATCAGAGACTTCCTTGTTTGTAGATTGGATTAAAGGTTTTGATTTCAATTCTATAAAGTGGGGCAGACTGGGAGCTTGCTCTCTCTTGGTTCGTGAGGTTAGCATTAGAGAGGAGAGCAGAAAAAGGCCACATGGAGGAGGCCAGGAGAAGCAGCCAAGATGGTGGAATGCTGAGGGAGAAGCCAGTTTGAGCAGAGTTTGTGCAGGAGGAGATGGGGGAAAGAGGTGAATAAGTCTGGTGAGCTGGGAAGCTTTGATTCTAGAAAACTCAGGTAAGTCAGTGACTGTGAGCACTGAATGAGTGGGTTTTGGAGCCCAGTGTGTTTTTACTTGCCTGCCAGTGCAAGCTAGGATGAAAGGTGATAGCCCACCAGTTCTGGGCTTCGTTCTTTAATTAACGTCTGTTCGAATCACAAATGTGAACCTGCATGGGAAGGCGCCTGTGCTGGTGGCTGAGGCTACTGGCTTTACACCCTTCAAAACTCTTCTCGCTTCTATTATTTACTTCCAAAGCCACTGCCACATTTTTAGGTATTTGCTCCAGCAGCACCGCATTTCTCAGTTTCAGCTCAAGCCCATACATAGAGGGATCACTGGGTCTCCAACTCCATCCTGTAGTTTTTTCCCCAGTTCTAGAGTGCAATGGACGTACTTAATGGTTGT
This sequence comes from Rhynchonycteris naso, assembly GCA_037038555.1. NCBI lineage: Eukaryota > Metazoa > Chordata > Mammalia > Chiroptera > Emballonuridae > Rhynchonycteris > Rhynchonycteris naso. The sequence continues at coordinate 25,404,181 of CM073000.1, forward strand.
TTTAAAAAAATTAACTGATTTGACAAAATGGTTGTACCTTGATAACATTATACGAAGTGAAATAAGTAAATCAGAAAAAAAAAACTGAGAACAGCATGAATTCATACATAGGTGGGACATAAAAGTGAGACTATGAGACATGGACAAGAGTGTGGTGGTTACGGGGTGGGGGGAGGGAGGGGAGGGTGGGAAAGGGAGAAAGGTAGGGGCACAAGGAAAACCAGATAGAAGGTGACAGAGGACACTTTGACTTTGGGTGATGGGTATGCAACACAATTGAATGATAAGATAATCTGGAGATGTTTTCATTGTACATATGTACCCTGATTTATTGGTATCACCACATTAAAGTTAATAAAAAAAATGTTAAAAAAAAATTAACTGATTTGAGACACTTGCAGTTCTGCATATTTCATCTCACTTCCTTATTTATAAAAAGCACAAATTAATTGATTAGGGCCCAACATGGTACCTCATAATATTATTATAAGAAATTAGAAAATAATCCATAACCGTGCTTAATAAAATACCTAGTGCATGGGAAACATTCAGTACTATTGTACTCTCTACACAGATTTTTACAAACAGGAGACATAAATTCTCCACAATAAAATTTACAAGTAGAAAATGAAGCTGGGGTGAAAAAAATGCTTATGCCCATGACATGTCTTGGCTTTGTTCTATAAAATAGAAGCTCACATTTTTTTAATGTTGAAACAGCTGTATATTTTTCTGTATTTCTTGATTTAGCAAATCAGGGCTTACACAAACAGAACATAGGAAATTACAACTCTCTGTAAACTCTAGATTCTGATTTGTAAGAGTCAACAATTAGATTTTTTATATATAGGGCTTTACTCTTCTTCTTTTAAAAATGTATTAATTTTTAGAGAGAGAGGAAGGGGAAAAGAGAGAAACATTGGTTTGTTGTTCCTCTTATTTATGAATGCACTCGCTGGTTCATGTATTGCCCTGACTAGGAATCAAACCTGCAAACTTGGCGTATAGAGGACAATGCTCTAACCAACTGAGCTACCAAGCTAGGGCCTTACGCTTCTTCTTGTCGCTGTTTACATACACATACACACACACGCATGCACACTGAGAAAGAGTGAGACAGAGACAGAGATTTATACATCGAGGCAGGAACTTAAAACCCCAGAAAACATCTAGAGGGTGTTTAAAGGGGATTAGGACAGAGAGAGAAAAAGTCGTATGCTTGGTCATGTAGTAGCATTCTCTTAACCCCCTCCCCACACAAGCTTTACCCTATGTATCCCCCTCACAGTAAATCCCTTTTTTCCACTGAGCCAGCCAGCCAGGGTCCTTATTGTGTAATTATTAGTGATATTATTTTATAATGATCCTTTTAAGAACTGTTATTCATTGATGACAATAGACAAGAATGATTACAATATATTGTTAAATAAAATAAGCAGGTTTCAAAAGAGTGACAGTGTTGGGAGGAAAATATCTTTTTTTAATTTTTAAACATTTCTTTCTTCCTCTTCTTTGTTCTGTCAAAGTCCACATTTTTATAAAGAATTAAGGCCTCATTATTAATTTTTAAAATTTTCTAACAAAACATAGGAGAATAACTGTATGACCTGAGTGCAGAAGAAAACTTATGAATTCTGTAGAAAAATATTGATAAATTTGACTGTATTAAACTATAAACTTTGGCACAAAACATATAGAAAGTTAAAAGACAAGTCACAATTTGAAAGAACATATCTATAATGTATGTTATTGATAAAGTATTCAAAGTGTATAGAGAAAATAAGATACCACATAGTAAAAAGTAAAACCATAAATGTTTAAAAATTAACAAAAATGAGAAAAAGGAAACTTTTTAGTTTAGCGTTAAGTTAAAAATAGGAACTCTATCCTGACCAGGCAGTGGCGCAGTGGATAGAGCATCGGACTGGGATGCGGAGGGGCTCAGGTTCGAGACCCCGAGGTCACCAGCTTGAGCGCAGGCTCATCTGGTTTGAGCAAAAAGCTCACCAGCTTGAGTCCAAGATCACTGCCTTGAGCAAGGGTTACTCGGTCTGCTGAAGGCCCGCGGTCAAGGCACATATGAGAAAGCAATCAATGAACAACTAAGGTGTCAAAACAAAAAACTGATGATTGATGCTTCTCATCTCTCTCCATTCCTGTCTGTCTGTCCCTATCTATCCGTTTCTCTGACTGTCTCTGTAAAAAAAAAAAAAAAACTCTGGACACAAATGTTTGAGTTTGAATGCCAACTATATCAATCACTAATCAAGTAACTTTGGTCAAATCATTTCATTTTTCTATATTTTCAGTTGTTCATCTGTATAATGGGATAATAAAAGCATTTACCTAGTACTAGTAGAGTTTTCGTGGAAAATTAAATGACTTAATATATGTAAAGTGCTATGGAAGTCCCTGACTCATGATTAAAGTATTATAAATGCTAGCTTTTAATTTTTCATCATTATTATAATCTGGCCCTCTTTTAAAGAAATCAAATTATTCTAAAAATTTTATGGAAGACTAAAGGTCCACAAATCTCTCAGGCAAAGTTGAAAAACAAACAAAAAGAGTGGGAATTGCCCTCTGAAGTGCTAAAACATTCTACAAAGAAATTATTAAAAAATATTATGGCCCAGAGTCTAAAAAAAAATTGGGCCATGAAAACTTATTATTTAATGATAAAGGGTAATGAGAAATTCAGGAGCATGGGAACTAAATCAGCATCAGTGCTCGTGTGACCAAACTGTACAATAAATCTCCCAAATCCCTTAATCTGGGATTTCCTATGTAGGAGAGTTCAGAGTTTCACCTTTACTCCTAGTCCATGAAGAACGGTGCAGCACTCCTCATGAGATTAACCTCTAGCCATGTTCTCTAACTTGTGCCTGAAATGTGTCATCATAGAGGAATATGAATTTATTTTTATACACATAATGGGGCTCTTAGCCATTTGTCTTCTTTTATACAATTCATGTTGACCAATATTTCCAAAAATGAAAGCAAATCCTCCTCCGAAAACTTTTTTCCCATAGAAAGAGAGTTACAGAACATAATCTCAAGGGTGACTCTAGAAAGAGTCAGTGTTTCAACACTTTTTCAGTGGGTGAACTACTATACCAATTATGCCTAAATGTTCTTTACCTCACAAAAAGCAAAGTGAAAATTTTTCCATGTGGTACCTCCAGTTTTCATCTCTATTTTAATGGGACAGTGTTTCACCAAAATTTATTGAGGTCTCTGAAATTAGGTTGTAAACACAGCCATCCAAAGGGATTCGCTCCTATGATGCCTGTATATATGTCCCAAGCTATCATTCAAAAGGACTACTGATGAGAGTGTGGCTGTTTCTCACGTGTCCACAAGCAAAGAACTCACATTTACTAAGATCATGGGACGGGTCATCTATGAAGAGTAGATGGCCAGAGCACAGTATCCAAGGTGAGCTTCTACACACAAGGTGTGGCAGTAAACATTCCCAATTGGTCTCTTTGCTATAGAGAAAAAAGTGATTCAGGATCTTTGGGAAAGTTTTCCTACACCTCTCTGTCAGCTGGACAACTTTACCTCTATGGTGGAAAATAGTAAAGAATAATAATGAAGGAAGTATTTTCAGATACAGGGAATGTTCCTGTTCATCAGTTCATGTGGACAGGTCTCTGCAGTTATAATGCAATCTCAAAGGGAAAGGTTTTGAGGAGCAATTATTTCTTTATGTAAGGCAAGCAGTGATAGGAAGAGTGTGAATTAAATCACTCACTGTCTGTGCTCAACCAACACAGGTCCCTGCCTAATATCATGCAGCACAGTATACTATTCATCGATTAAAGAATTAGAGAAAGTAAGAAATAGGGTTGTAACAGTGTCTGTCAGTGCACATCAAAGGTCAGATGAGATCTTCTACATTGTGAAAAACATCCAGTTACATCTGAATCATGTGACAATTTTTGGCTAACCAAATATAAACAGAAATGGCTTGTCCCACTTCCATGCCAAGACAGGTAAGAGTCAATGTGTTGGAGCATTTGAGAGCTTGCTCCCTACCACTGTCCTCAGTGAGCAAATAAACTCTTAAAAATACCCAAAGGTCTGGATGTTTCTTACATCAAAATTTACCTGGCATAGAATGGAAGAGTTCTGGTCCAATCTATTTACTAGGTTGAGACTCCTTCGGTGTCACCTCTTAGAAGCAGCTACAGAAGTCAGAGGAGCAAGATGGCGATGGAGTAGGCGGACGTACCAACTTCCAACTCCCAGAACCAAAGTGGATTGTAACTCAATTTTAAGAACCATCATCTGGATAAACCAACTTTGAACTAAACTAAGTGGACTCTTCAACCAATGAACACAGAAGAAGCCACATTGAGACTGGTTGGAATAGCGAAAATGCAAAGAGGGCTGCCAAGCTCTTCGGAGCGAATGGCAGCCTGGAGAGACCCGCGTGGAGGAGGAGAGTTTGGTGGAGAGGGAGGGACCTGGGTCCCAGGAACTAAGCCCCAGCCTGCAATTACAGAGCCTAAAAGAGGCGTTTAGACAGTATTGAGCTGTGAAACAAGTGAGGATACTGTTCGTGAGAAAGGGACAGTTTCCTCAGACCCAAGATTCTTTTTAAAGGGACAGTGCAGAAAACCTCTCTCACAACCATGCACCCGGGGCTTCAGGGAATGGGGACAGAGGAGAGGACCAGAGCAGCAGGAAGAGAGTGTAGACTGAAGGCACAGGGAGAAAACTCTGAGGGACAGCCACCCTAACACCTGGGCTAAGTCATTTCCCAAATCTGAAACAAATATTTCCCCTGGAACTAGCAATACCAACAAAGGGAGACAGGACACCAGCCAAACAAGCTCTTCCATGGCAATTAGAGCAGAGCTGCTTAGAGGGAGGGAGCTCCCAGGTCTACAGTATGGAGTGTTAGGATCTGAGCTGTGGGGCCCCTTCCTACTCTGCTGAGGGTTGCTGGAGGGATGGTGGTGGCAGGACGCTGAAATGCAGTTCTGTCAGTGGGGGCAAAGGCCCAGCTGGTGTGAGCTCGGTCTAGCCCAGCAGGGGTGGAGGGGACCCGCAAAAGCGGTATGGCAGCTGTGGGCATGCCTTTAACCCCACCGACGGGGGAAAAGCCAGAGGACAGGAACGGGCAGAGATTTGCTCTGCGACCCTGCGCAGGCCGGCCCTGACCACGGGGACAGAGCTGAGACCAGGGACAGGTGGAGGCTCACGGCTGAGCTCACACCAGCAGGCCCAACTGGCAGGAGAAAACATGGTTTGCCATCCTGCGTGCGCAAGTTGGCTCTGAACGCGGGGGCGGGGTGGAGCCCGGGACGAGCAGAAGTTCTCAGCTGACCGCACACCAGCAGCCATGCCCGGCCCAATAAACCGCGGTTTGTGACCGTGCATAGGAGAACCCTGGCTTTGAGGGTGGGGCTAAAGCTCCAGATGGGCAAAGGCTCACAGCTGAGAGCACTTCAGAAGCCCAATCAAACCCAAAAAACTGTGGCGAGCAGGCTCTGACCGTGGGTGCTGGGCGGAAGCCTGGACACAGGCTGGGTCCACAGCTGAGCAAAGGTGCTCACCTCTACCCTTGGTGCTGAGGCTTGTGGCTTGAGTGACAGCCACTCCCGCGGAGTAGAGGCGGAAATCACAGCAACAGCTGCAGTGGTCCAGCGCTGGCAACGCCCATACCCAACCGCCCTAGATGGCGGCAGAGGGGGTGGTGGGGCTGTAGACAGACCACATCTAGAGAACACAAAGGCAACACCTACTGGACTCCAGTGGCCACAACTTGCTTATACACAGACAAAATAGGCAGGCAGAGGAATGCAAACCAAATGAATCAAGAGAAATCCCCAGAGAAGAACCTGAATGAACCAGATATAACCAAATTACCAAAAGCAGAATTTAGAATAATGATAGTTAGGATGTTCAAAGAAATTAGAGCAACAATGGATAGTCACTATGATCACCTAAATAAAGAGATAATAAGTATAAAAAAATAAATTGAAATAATAAAAAAGAATCAGACAGAAATGACAAATACAGTATCAGAACTGAAGACCACAATGGAAGGAATTAAAAGCAGGATGAATCACGCTGAGGATCGAATCAGCGAGTTAGAGGACACAATAAACAAAAGCACAGAAGCAGAGAAGAAAAAGGAAAAGAGACTCAAAAAATGTGAGGAAACTCTAAGGGAGCTCTGTGACAACATGAAGCAAACAACATTCGCATCATAGGGGTTCCTAAAGAAGAGGAGAGAGATCAAGAAAGAGAAACTTTGTTCAATGAAATCATAGCAAAAAACTTCCCTAAATTAAGGCTAGGAAACATTCCAAATATTCAAGAAGCACAGAGAACTCCATTAAATAGAAACCCAAAAAATCTACACCAAGACACATCATAGTTAAAATACCAAAGCTAAGGGATAAAGAGAAAAATTTAAAAGCTGCTAGGTAAAAAAAGGCTATCACCGACAAAGGAACCCCCATAAGGATGACATCGGATTTCTCAACAGAAACACTTGAGGCCAGAAGGGAATGGCAAGATATATTCAAAGTAATGCAGAACAAGAACCTACAAGCAAGACTACTCTATCCAGCAAGGCTAACATTTAAAATTGAAAAAGAAATAAAGAACTTTATAGACAAAATAAGCCAAAAGGAATTTATTAAAACCAAACCAATTCTGCAAGAGATACTAAGGGGCCTGTTGTGAACAGTTCAAAGAGAGGAAAGAATATAGCAAAAGAAGAATACAGCTTAAAAGAATAAAATGACAATAAACAACTACATATCAATAATAACCTTAAATGTAAATGAATTAAATGATCCAATTAAAAAACATAGGGTAGCTGCATGAATAAAGAAATATGACCCATACATATGCTGTCTACAAGAGACACACCTTAAAACAAAAGATGCATGTAGACTGAAAGTAAAAGGAAGAAAAAAATATTTCATGCATATGGAAATGAAAGAAAAGCCAGAGTAGCAATACTTATATTTGATAAAATGCACTTTAAAACAAAGGCTGTAGTAAGAGATAAAGAAGGACACTACATAATGATAAAGTGAACAATTCAACAGGAAGATATAACTATTATGAATATCTGCGCAACATATATAGGAGCCCTGACATACATAAAGCAGACTTTGATGGATATAAAGGGCGAGATTAACAGCAACACTATAATAGTAGGGGATTTCAATACCCCACTAACAACACTGAATAGATCCTCAAAAAAAAACATTACTAAAGAAACAGCAGACTTAAAGGATACACTAGATCAACTCGATTTAATAGATATCTTCAGAACTTTTCACCCTAAAGCAGTAGAATATACATTCTTCTCAAGCACTCATGGTATGTTTTCTAGGATAGACCACATGTTAGGACACAAAAATGGTCTCAATAAATTTAAGAAGATTGAAATCATATCAAGCATTTTCTCTGATCACAATGTCATGAAACTAGAAATTAACCACAAAAGAAAAACTCAAAAATATTCAAACACTTGGAAACTAAATAGCATGATATTAAATAATGAATGAATTAAACAATGAGATCAAAGAAGAAATAAAAAAGTTTCTAGAAACGAATGATAATGAGCATACATCAACTCAAAATTTATGGGACACAGCAAAAGCAGTACTGAAAGGGAAGTTCATTGCACTACAGGCATACCAAAAGAATCTAAAAAAAGCTCAAATAAGCAACCTGACCCTGCATCTAAAAGAACTAGAAAAACAACAGCAAATAAAGCCCAGGACCAGTAGAAGGAAGGACATAATAAAGATTAGAGCAGAAATAAATGACATAGAGGCTAAGGAAACAATACAGAGGATCAATGAAACAAGAAGCTGGTTCTTTGAAAAGGTAAACAAGATTGATGAAGCTTTCACTAGACTCACCAAGAAAAAAAGAGAGAGGACTCAAATGAATAAAATTAGAAATGACAGTGGAGAAATAACAACTGACACAACAGAAATATAAAGCATTGTAAGAAAATACTATGAAGAACTCTATGCCAAAAAAATTAGACAACCTAGGTGAAATGGACAAATTTCTTGAATCATATAATCCTCCAAAAATCAATCTGGAAGAATCAGAACACCTAAACAGACCAATTACAACAAATGAGATCAAAACAGTTATCAAAAAACTCCCAACAAAGAAAAGTCCTGGGCCTCATGGTTTCACAAATAAATTCTATCAAAAACTCAAAGAAATAACTCCTATCCTCCTCAAGCTATTTCAAAAAATTCAAGAGGAAGGAACACTTCCAAACTCCTTTTATGAGGCAAGCATAATTCTGATCCCAAAGCTGGGCAAAGACAACACAAAGAAAGAAAATTATAGGCCTGTATTTCTGATAAATTTAGACGCTAAAACTATCAACAAAATATTAGCTAACCGGATCCAGCAATATATGAAAAAAATCATACACCACGATCAAGTGGGATTTATCCTGGAGAGGCAAGGCTGGTTCAATATTCGCAAAACAATCAATGTGATTCATCACATAAACAAAAGGAAGGACAAAAATCACATGATAATTTCAATAGATGCAGAAAAGGCATTTGATAAAATCGAGCACATTCATGCTCAAAACTCTCAGTAAAGTGGGAATACAGGGAACATTCTTGAACATGATAAATTCCATCTATGACAAACCCACAGCAAACATCATACTAAATGGACAAAGATTAAAAGCAATCCCCTTAAGATCAGGAACCAGGCAGGGGTGTCCCCTTTCACCACATTTTTTCAACATAGTTCTGGAAGTTCTTGCTACAGCAATCAGACAAGAAGAAGAAATAAAAGGCTTCCAAATTGGAAAAGAAGAAGTAAAACTGTCATTATTTGCAGATGATATGATATTGTATAAAGAAAGCCCTATAGTCTAAATCAAAAAACGACTGGACATTATAAATGAATTCAGCAAGGTGGCAGGATATAAAATTAATACTAAGAAATCAGAGGCATTTCTATATACAAACAATGAACTGTCAGCAAAAGAAATTAAGGAAACAATTTCCTTCACTATTGCAACCAAAAAAATAAAGTACCTAGGAGTAAATTTAACCAAGGAGGTTAAGGACTTGTACTTGGAAAATTATAAAACATTGATAAAAGAAATCAAGGAAGATACAAACAAGTGGAAGCATATACCGTGCTCATGGCTAGGAAGAATAAACATCATTAAAATGTCTATATTACCCAAAGCAATTTATAAATTCAATGCAATACCAATTAAAATACCAATGACATACTATAAAGATATAGAACATATATTCCAAACGTTTATATTGAACCAAAAGAGAACACGAATAGCCTCAGCAATCCTAAAAAGAAAAAATAAAGCAGGAGGTATCACTCTTCCGGATATCAAGGTTTACTACAAGGCCATTATACTCAAGACAGCCTGGTACTGGCATAAGAACAGGCACATAGATCAATGGAACAGAACAGAGAAACCAGAAGTAAACCCACAGCTTTATGGACAACTGATATTTGACAAAGGAGGAAAGAACATACAATGGAGTAAAGACAGCCTCTTTAACAAATGGTGTTGGGAAAATTGGACATCTACCTACATAAAAATGAAACTAGACCATCAACTTACACCATTCACAAAAACAAACTCAAAATGGATAAAAGTCTTAAACGTAAGCCGTGAAACCATAAGCATCTTAGAAGAAAACATAGACAGCAAGCTCTCTGACATCTGTAGCAGTAATATATTTGCCGATTTATCTCCACGGGCAAATGAAATAAAAGGCAAGATAAACAAATGGGACTATATCAAACTAAAAAGGTTTTGCACAGCTAAAGACAATAAGAACAGAATAAAAAGACAAACTACACAATGGGAGAACATATATGACAGCACATCTGATAAGGGGTTAATAACCAAAATTTATAAAGAACTTATAAAACTCAACACCGGGAAGACAAACAATCCAATCAAAAAATGGACCAAAGAAATGAATAGAAATTTCTCCAAAGAGGACATACAGATGGCCAATAGGCATATGAAAAAATGTTCAACATTACTAATCATTACAGAAATGCAAATTAAAACCACAATGAGATATCACCTCACACCAGTCAGAATGGTGGTCTTCAGCAAAACAACACAGAATAAGTGCGGCAAGGATGTGGAGAAAAGGGAACCCTCCTGCACTGCTGGTGGGAATGCAGACTGGTGCAGCCACTGTGGAAAACAATATGGAGATTCCTCAAAAAATTAAAAATCGAACTACATTTTGACCCAGCTATCCCAATTACAGGAATATACCCTAAGAACACCATAGCACCGTTCGAAAAGAAGAAATGCGCCCCCATGTTTGTGGCAGCATTGTTCACAATAGCGAAGATCTGGAAACAGCCCAAGTGTCCTTCAGTGGACGAGTGGATTAAAAAGCTTTGGTACATATATACTATGGAATACTACTCAGCCATAAGAAATGATGACATCGGATTATTTACAACAAAATGGATGGACCTTGATAACATTATACAGAGTGAAATAAGTAAATCAGAAAAAAACTGAGAACAGCATGATTTCATACATAGGTGGGACATAAAAGTGAGACTATGAGACATGGACAAGAGAGTGGTGGTTACGGGAGGGGTGGAGGGAGGGAGGAGAGGGTGGGATAGGGAGGAGGGGAGGGGCACAGGGAAAACCAGATAGAAGGTGACAGAGGACAATTTGACTTTGGGTGATGGGTATGCAACATAACTGAATGATAAGATAACCTGGAGATGTTTTCGTAGTATATATATACCCTGATTTATTGGTGTCACCCCATTAAAATTAATTTTTAAAAAAAGAATGAAAGAGTTCTGACGAAGGCCCCCTAGACCCCCCACGGACTTGAACTCAATGCTAGGTATGAGCAAGGGTGTGCCTCACTGGCTTCCCCACTTCACATTGGTTAAATTCAGTGGGTTTCCCTCAGAATTATGGTCTTCCTTGCAAAGCAATAAATTTATTTGAGCTATTCTTAGAAAATCCTTCATGTGGATATGGTTTGAGATAACCCAGGGAAAAGAAAAATAAAACAGGTTGCTGCTTTTTATTTAGGTTTTTACTTTGATTGTTTATTGAGAGTCTGAACAAAATCTTTGCTCATTAAATGAAATACTAACATCTCTTTAGCCTGGAAAAATAAGGAATTGATCCCGAACTCAAACAACCAATGGAATGACAGTAGTTTCAGATCCCCAGATCCGAGGTGGCAAAGAAGGGTACAGCGCGTCATCCATTGCAGCAGCGCAGCCAATCCCAGAGAAGCCGTCAGGAGCCCTGGCGAGCCGGGCAGGGTACTCTGGAGTGGGTTCACCCTGAGAGGGGGGCCTGAGAGAAGGATATGCCTTAGAAAGTATTATGGTTCCAGGTCCATCCTGTAACTCTCACTGTATTCTTGGGTGATTAAGAATCTTCATGGGGTTGCTTGAGGAAAAATTTCCTCTAAGACAGTGGTTCTCAAACTTTTTGAAGTTGGGGGTGCATTTAAAATCCTACAAATAATTGTAGGCGCACTATATACAAATTTCTGAAAAATATGTTATAATAATTAAGTTAAATATTAAAGGAAAAAATATAAAGTCCAAGCATGCTTTTATGGTAATTAAATGAAATAAATACAATAAAATTACATTTATTCTGACATTAAAAAACATTTTTATGTTACATTTTTTGAGTTATTGTTTTTAGAATTAGTAAAAGAAAAAAAGAGGGTTTAAAAAATTAAAAAACTGTGAACAATGCCGCAATGAACATGGGACTGTGTGTGTCTTTATGTACCAGTGCGTTTGAGTTTTGAGGGTATATACCCAGTAGAGGGATAGCTGGGTCATATGGCAGTTCTATTTTTAATTTTTCGAGGAACCACCATATTTTCTTCCATAATGGTTGTACTACTTTACATTCCCACCAACAGTGGATGAGGGTTCCTTTTTTTCCAGTGGCTAAGACATGGAAACAACCAAAAGGCCGTTCAATAGAAGATTGGATAGAGAAGATGTGGTACATATATACTATGGAATACTACTCACCCACAAGAAATGATGACAGGATCATTTACAACAACATGGATGGACCTTGATAACATTATATGTACTGAGTGAAATAAGTAAGTCAGAAAAAACTAAGAACTATATAATTCTTTACATAGGTGGGACACAAAAATGAGACTCAGGGACATGAACAAGAGTGTGGTGATTATGTGGAGGGTAGTTAGGGGGAGAGGGAGGAGAGGAAGGTGGTAGGGGGAAGGGAGGGGCACAAAGAAAACCAGATAGAAGGTGATGGATGACAATTTGATTTTGGGTGATGGGTATACAACATAATCAAATGTTAAAATAACCTGAAGATGTTTTCTCTGAATCTATCTACCCTAATTAATCAGTCACCCCATTAAAATTAATAAAAAAAATTAAAAACGACAAAAATGTTATTTTCATACATATATAGATACATTCTTAGTAAGATTTAGTAAATTCCGCAGGTTCCCTCACATGTGCGTTGATTTTTCATTCTTGTGTTTATGAGAAACATGAACCTGATGTGTCCTAGCGATTTCTTTAATGTTTGGGTATATATTTGAAAGGCAAACTCTCATTTCCTTGTCAATACATTGAAGAATTTCTCTCTTTTTCTCTTAATTGTGTTGAGTGTAGAAAACCCCCACCATACATATCATCTTAACTTTACACCAAATAAAGGATAAAAGAAACTTGTCTCCAGTCTTTCCAGGGAACATGGGGGGTAGTGTAAACAATCCAGCACCACAACTTAACAGCCTTTTGCAACCTAATCAGGCAAGTGAGGTCAGGGGTTGGGCAGACTGTCAGTTTACTGCCAATTCATCACACCTCTGTCCCCCCAAAATTTAAACTCCAAAAACCCTCTTGATTTTTTGGTCCCCAACAGACACATTTCTCTGCAATACCATAGGGCACACCTGAAAATCTTCTAGGGTGCACCAGTGCACCCTGGCGCACACTTTGAGAACCACTGCTCCAAGGTGTAAAGCAGTTGTATAGAGATACTCACTCCATTGGCTCATCCAAAGACATAGACACAAAGTCTGGTTTTGTGCCTCTGAGGCCGGCAAGCCCCATGACAATCAGCCTCCCATTAATACTAAGAGATGAAATGCAATCCTTTAATACTTATAAATTTATTTTTCGTGTGCACAATTAGAAAAGGACATCTGTCAAATTAATCAAAAAGAATGGGAAGCATATTTATTGGCCTCTCAAAGCTTTAAAGAAAAAAGATTTAGGTAAATCGATCAACCTAAGATGTCATTTAGATGTCTTTCCAATTCTTTGAAGTATTAAAAATGGCAGACTTTATTTTTAAAAGGGGAAGGGAATTTTAAACTTGACTCATTAAAAATAAATATAAATTGTAAAAGGCATCCAAAACAAAACTTAAATCCAACTGTTCTCTTTATCTGTTTGTGTATGTCTATATGTGTATATTATAAATGTAAGGTAATTTTCTATCTCCAGATGGTATTGCTAAAATTAATTTAAAGGCAAGTGCTTATAAGGATTCTAAAATTCTCATAAATTTAGAAATTAACTCAAATGCTTTTCAAGTTCTGGTGATGTAGGATTAATCCTTGGTAAATAAAAGCTAGCTTAAGTTTGTTGGTTTAAGTAAAACAGACAGGTCTCTACTTTGCCTGAGTTTTACAAAAATATAACTCATGTTAATAATTGAATTTATGTCTATGAAAATGTCTCTAGAGGCTATAAAATGTCTTTATACGTTTGACTTCCTAGTTTTCATGAGAAATTGTCGTGTTAAGGGTTAAAATCTCAATATATATAGAAATAACATCGCAGTATTCCAAAAGCGCCTCTGGAACACTTCAAATAATTTGTTTATTATGTTAAATTACTTAGAAAGCGTTGTAAAATAAGTGATTTAAAAGAAAAACTTCTAGGGTATATTATGGATAAACAATTGTTGTGAATTAAGCAAATAATCAGGGCTCTGGGGGACCCCAAGTGACCCTGTGGTGCTTCCCAGTTCCCTGCTACCCTACATTTTGGTTTTTGCTTTTCTTCATATATTACCGTGCATTTAAGCTGAACTTATATAAAAGAATTGATGAGTTAACATTGAAAGGAGATATCTGACACTATTGTCAAAGTTTGATAGAGTCACTTTAGGAAAAGGCCAAGTTGATAATCATTTACTTTCACAACAAGCTTCCAGGAAACAAATACTTTAGATATTGGTTTTATTTTTGGAAGGAATATCAAATAAAATACACTCTCTAACCTCATTGGAAGGGACATTAGCCGGTGCCTTACCATGAATGAACATCTATCCCTGTCTACAGACATCGAAGACTCCTGAAGGACAAAAAGCTCTGACACCAAAGTAGACAGCTGTCCCAAGACATTGAGAAGGCTTGTGTACCTATGGATTGATATTTCACCCACAATTTATTTTATTTTATTGTTCTTGCCTAATTGCTAATATTAGTCATAATAATAGTTACACTTGCTTTTTTAGTTTCTTAATATATTCCAACTGTTTATGATTACAGAAAATGTACAAAACAATTGTTAATACTTTTTTTCATTATGTATGTAAATGTTATACTAAATGTTCAATACAGAAAAATGAGATAGAAAGCAAATTCAGATCATGAGTTTACAGGCTAGATATGAAAGCCTTAAGACCTGACTGCCTTCCATTTACTTGCCTTTTCTTTTTGAGGGAAACATTCTGGTCTTAACTCAGATCCCATGATTATGGTTTTGGCTCAACCTCAACTGTCAACAAGACAATATTTATATTGTGACTGTCCAAAAATTAGGCTTCCTAGCTCTGTGACACCACATTATCTGACCAAATGTTTAGTCATCAAGGAATACTTTGGATTAATTTATGAACAAACAGGAGAACTGTGCCAAAAAGTGGGGGGCGGGGGAGGAACCTCACAGGGTGATCTGATCAAAAAATTTTAACTGGGTAGATGCTGGTGGGTAGTCATGTCCAAGGCCTAGAACTTCTTTAGTGAAAGTTGTTAAGGCAGCCCTGTCCGTTGTTCTTGTGTATCTAGGTTAACACACCTTTGAAATATCAGAAGTAAAACCCTTCAAAGAGAGTATTAATCCTCAAGAGAGCACATAATTTTAACTATCCTGTAATCTAATTTCCACCTTGCTTTTTTCAATCTTCCTTATATTCCTTCCTTAATTTTAAATGCAAAAAAGAAGCTGCAGTCTGTTATTCTTGGGAATATTTGGATCTTGCCCTCTGGCATTGTCATCAGTTTGCCTCAAATAAACACATAAAGATTTGTTTAAAAAGAGTTAATGTGTTGAGTAAAATACCATGTACCAGTTATAAATCCCAAAGGTGCATGGCAAAGATCATTACCATGCCAACCACCAGGAATAGAAGTTCAAATATTTCTTCCCATTGCATCCTGGTATTGCACTCGCCAACAATAACACAGTACAGTCGAGCACTGGATAGAACACTTCACTAACAATAAAGAAAGAGCAGCTCCAATAGTGGGCAGTGGCATGCAACGGCCAGCAGGTGTGTCCCAGCAACTGACACAGGACAGTTCGCCTACATGCACTTCTCGTGTGCTGCAGTATAAGGACCCTGTCCCCTCCCAGCAGAGGACAGATAGGGCAGTGCGGTTGGCCAGGTGACCTATGATGCACATACTTAAGCAGAACAACAGAGTACTTACTGAGCCCAAAACAGGGGAAGATATTTGCACACAAGGTTAGAGACCTGGCACAGGCTGGGTGGACTCTTTATCTCTTGGTAAGAAAGTGTTCCTGGTGCAAGGCCAATTCTTATACAGCCAAGTGTGGGGTCAAAACACTGTGTGCAGGAGGCTGCCCGCCTTTCCCCACCATGTGCTTCATCTGTTTATCTCCTCCTTTGTTGCAGTGATTTGGAAGCCCTCTGTTCCAGATGGCATAATTACAAGATTGTGAAGAATGGTCTGACCCACATCAGACCTTGGGTGAAGAAAATATAAATTTTTATTGTGTTAATATACTGAGACTCCAAGGTCAATTTGTTACTACATCACAGGGGAGTCCATCCTAACTAATACACTGGCTAGATCATTTTATAACCTGTTCGTGGGAAGGGACTTTAAATATGAATTTGAAGGCAGAAACTATAAAAATAGAAAGGTTTTACTACATAAAATCTGTTACTATTGTGTCTCAAAGTACTAAAAACCAAAATTAGAGGGTGAAAAAAACTGAGAAAAATATTTCCTATCTATATAGCAAAACAGTGTAACTATCTTTAATATATAAAGAATTCTCAGAGGCCAATAAAAATAGAAAACAGGCAATGAAAATTAATAGATGTCTCATTTAGGAATTGCATTTCACTGCTAATAAAGAGACCAAAATTAAGTACATTAGAATTTTATTCTTTATGTGAAATAAATCAGGAGATTCAAGGCCTGAAATTATAAAGGCAGCTCTGGGTGTTTTCACGGACCCAGGATTGATCTTTATTTCTGTCCGGTTTCCATTCACAGTCAGTGTTGATCCAATTTGGCAACAGAAGTTTAAATCATCTTGTTTATAGTAACTGTAGTAAGAATTTTCCAAATGTCCTACACCAAAACATATACTTACATCTCAATGACCAACCCTATCTCCAGAGGACACTGGAAAATTTCAGCACTGTAGTAGTGGTAAACAGGAGAATTGCCTTGTATATGTACAGCTTCCTCTTTGTACAAGCAAGCATCCATGCTCTCTCTTCTTTATAAAAAGAACATACACTTTCTCCTTCCCTGAAGAAACAGCCTCAATGTCACATCCAGTTACAGGATTCATCACAATGTCCAGGACCTCTGATTAACATACAGTCCCTTCCATCGGGTGCTGAGGTGTCTCGTGGTCTGGCAACCTTAAACTAAACATTATCTGCCATCAGCACTCATATAAAATGGATGCAAAAAAAGAGGATACCCGAAAGGGAAAAAAAAACTCATCTATGGAAAAGTGGGGAAACACAGGAGTCCCTGATTCTTCTGGGAAAAAATAAGAAAAGGCACTGCCCTGACACAGAGTGAGTTCTTGGTGAGCCTGTTTGCAAACTCCTGATTCAGTCTTTCGAGAAGTTCTCCTTGGTTCACTGTTCTCCACAGCCTCTGGCTCAGAGCTCTGAGTGGGCACCTGAGAGCACATGCTGAATGAACCATGCCAGGGACACAGGTTGCTTTAGGACAGGGGTTCCCAAACGGTGAGGCCATTTATCCGGCCCCCCACTGCACTTCCGGAAGGGGCACCTCTTTCATTGGTGGTCAGTGAGAGAAGCACAGGATGCATCTGCACCCATAGTTCCCATTGAAATACTGGTCAGTTTATTGATTTAAGTTTACTTGTTCTTTATTTTAAATATTATATTTGTTTCTGTTTTGTTTTTTTACTTTAAAATAAGATATGTACAGTTTGCATAGGGATTTGTTCATAGTTGTTTTATAGTCCAGCCCTCCAACTGTCTGAGGAACAGTGAACTGGCCCCCTGTGTAAAAAGTTTGGGGACCCCTGCTTTAGGAGGTAAAGCACTGGCTGTTGTGGGGCTTCTGGAAAGATATGTCTTTCAAAAACACATTAGTCTTCTAATTGCTTCATTTTCAATCTTCTCACTTCTTCATTTCTCTTGGCTCCATGTATGCCCCACAAGGCAAAAACTTCATCTGTGCTTTGCTTCAATGAGAAGACACTGAATCACCATTACTCTTTAATATAAGGGAGGTTTTTGGTGAGCATTTAAGGCAAAGCAGACTGCCAAAAGCAGAAGAGAGGAGATTAGATGAAAGTGTGGCGAAGTGACCGAAATTGTTGCAGCTGGGTAGTGGATTTATAAAAGTTATTACATTACCGTTTCTATACTTGACATTTTCCACAATAAAAGCTTTTTTTAAGAAAACTAAACTGAAGAGCAGAAAGGATAACCTCTCCCCCTGAAATCAGAATGTGGACTCCGGGGGCCCGTGCAAGACCAACTGAATTAGAATCTCTGGGTCAGCATTTAAGTACGTGTTTCTGGACAGTCTCATGCAGTCTAAAATTAAGAAGCACTACATTACATAAATAAAGAAAAAACCATCTCTAGTTTATCTTCCTTATTTAACAGTGTGTTATACATATTTATAATAGTTGAGTCTTCGTAGTTATCGTTTAAAACATCTTGATAATATTTATTGTGTTGATGCATCATAAATTGCAAGACCATTTTGGAAGTGCTAGGAAAATGACGCACAAAGTAAGCGTGGGTGGGATTAGTTAAACCTAAGAGGAAAATCTCAGTGGAATGACCGGAAGTATTTGCATATATTTGGATCTACTACCCTTGGGAAGACACAGGAGTACTGCTCTGGAGAAGAAGGCGGCATACGCAAA
This sequence comes from Rhynchonycteris naso, assembly GCA_037038555.1. Lineage (NCBI taxonomy): Eukaryota > Metazoa > Chordata > Mammalia > Chiroptera > Emballonuridae > Rhynchonycteris > Rhynchonycteris naso. The sequence goes on from CM073000.1 coordinate 25,422,610, forward strand.
TCCAAGTGACACAAATAAAAACATGAAAGCTGAATCAGCATGTTGGAAGCTTCAAGTAAGGAAGTGAGGCAGATGAAAGTGAGTGATGAAGGTCTTGAAAACATGTTCACCATCTAAATTAAAGCTATGTTTTTGACCAAAGAAATAATGAGATGCAATTTTTTAAAAGAGATATATATGGGTATGGAGTGGGAACAGATGCCAGAGACAAAGACATCAATTAATAGGCAGCTTCAATAATGAAAAAGACTAAAGGTACAATCAAGACTGTTGGTGATGGAAAGGAGGTAAATGCAGACCTGATTCTAGTTGCTTTCAGAATAGACCTGTGCAAACTTGGGTTTATTCTTTCCCTGGAATTGGTTAGTGCCTTATTGAATAGTGTCTGCTTTGATTACTCAATGCCCTGTGCCTTTCTGAAAAAGAATTGAAGATGATAGACACTGTGTCTGGAAAATGATCAAAGTTAATTAAAATAAGAATAATAAGTAAAACAGTGATTCTAAAAACAAAATGCTAATGTCAAACCAATGTGGATATTTCTCTTTTTAATCCAGAATTCGATTCTAAGTAACTTTTTTTTTACTTTTCTATAGCTACTGAACTAAATCAAAGACTGTTAAACAGAATTAGTAAGAAAAACTTGATGAAAATACCCTTTTATTTTGGTCAAATATGAGAACAAACTGATTTGTCCCATTACAACTTTAAATATAGAAATATTTTTTAAAATACTCTATTTGTCAAAGGTTTAATTTATTCTATTATATTAATAGAAAGTATTTTGGTAGACCACACACTTTTATTATGGATTTAACTTGTTCTAATTTTTTTAATAATTTTCATGCTCCCAATAAGCATTAAAGTTATACTACTTTCTTTTTATAAAATTATGAATGGGAGCAAATTATTTTAACTTTGCAATAACACTCTTGATTATTTTACATAAGGCCAAAGTTGTATATTTCTAAAGTTATTGATTCTTGTCAAAACTATCAACAAGTTTAGCATAAAGATTTATAAGTTTTTGAAGTAATAACTATTAAAGCTGATGGAAAAAATAACAGAAATATTTATTTAAAAGATCAACTTTTCTTAAGATACCACTATTATTACATTCAGAAAACAAAAATATCAATTTTCTTTATCTACATTTTTTTCTAATGAAATTTTAAAATAACCCCTCCAAATAATCTGTATCTAAGCAACCATATCTTTTATAGTCTCATAACTATGGACATTGCAACTACAACTACAGTTTTACTTAACTGTGGTATTAAAATGTGCTATTAACAGTATGATTAGGTAGACTGGGTGAAAAAGATGAAGAGATTAAGCAAAGAAAAATGAAGCTTATAGAGCAGACGACAGTGAGGGACATGCAGGAGTGAAAAGGGGCAGGCGAAGTGGAGGAGGGTAAAGGGGGATTGATGGTGATGGAGGCAGATTTCACTTGGGGCGGGGAACACACAATGAACTATACACATAATTACTATAGAACTGTGCAGCTGAAACCTGTATAATTTTGTTAACCAGTGTCACCCCAATAAATTCAATACATTTTTTAAAAAATAGTATGACTAACACAACCACAAGTGTTTCAAGTTTCTTTTCTTAATTTTTTATTGAATTTATTGGGGCATCATTGGTTTTTAAAACTATACAAGTTTCAGGTGTACAATTTTGTAATACATCATCTGTAAATTGTATTGTGCTTTCACCAACCCAAGTCTCCGTCCATCTCTTTATAACCTTTTATGCATGCCATGTTTTATACTTGTAATAAAACACACAAAACAAATGCATTTTAATTAAATAATGTGACTTCCTTTCTAACATGAATGTCTTCAGAAAAAAAGGTAACTTAAAATTATAAAAAATGTTATTTGAAGTAGTTTATTTTTAAATGATCAATTTTTATTTCATAGATTATAATATGATACTTAAATTTATGTTATTAACTCAATTTTTTTTCCAGTGGAATTGATCAAATTGAGCTGTTGTTCTGATGTTGCCTTGAAAGACTATGTGTGCACTAAATGTGAAAAGCAATGTATTAAAGATGCTTTTATTTTAAAGGGAAAAACAAAAAGTAATAAAGCAAACACACTTGGTTTATATGAGATATCTGAATGCATGCTGGCTGCATTGTTTGTTAGGGCTGCATTAAAAAAGGACCACACACTAGGAGGCTTAAACAACAGAGATTTATTATCTCACAGTTCTGGAGGCTAGAAGTCCAAGGTCAAGATATGTCAGCAGAATTGTTCCTTTCCAAGGTCTGTGAGGGAGAATCTGTTATCCCTCTCTCTTAGCTCCTGATGGTTTTCTGGCCATCTGTAGCACTCCTTGGCTTGTAGATACATCACCCTGATCCTGCGTTTAGGTCCAAATTTTCTCTTTTCATAAGTATATAAAATCATATTGAATATGTACTACTCTAATGACATCATTTTAGCTTGTTTACTTATTGAAATAATCATGTTGGATTAATACTTATCTTAATTGCCTCATTTTAACTCAATTACTTCTGTAAAGACCTTATTTCCAAATAAAGTCATATTCTGAGGTACTTGGGGTCAGGGTTTCAATATTTATTCTTTTGAGGGAACATGATTCAACTCACACTGATGCAAATTTATATAAAATATTAACTATATACACACACACACATTATGGTATATGTATATGAACCACATACAATGTATGATTTCCTCAAGAATGTATTTCCTGTGTCCCATATCCTGCCAAAGACAAAGCGGGAGAAAGAGCAGTCACTGAGGACTCAGGAGTCACTCCACCACATACTACATAATTCTGACAAATTCACAACCTCCCTAAGCTTCAGTTTCCTTGCCTTTAAAAAAAAAAGGATTTGTGTGGATGATTTCTAAGGTGTTTTAAGCCCTACAGATATTTCTAGTGCTTTTTTAACTTAAAAACTAATCCATGGATGTGTTTAGAAATAACAACTAAGCATTAAGAAAGGATTTGTCATAAACTGGAGCTTTTGCTCCCCTTCAAAACTCTTAGCACCTCCCATGAACCATCATGAGCAGATTCCACGAATCATTTCAAGAACAATCTCTGCTTATACAGCATATACAGGTCCATTCCCTTTCCACAAATGATGGAATAGCAGTCATGCTGATCTGAACTTTAGTTTTTTGTTTCTTTTTTCTTTTCTTTCTTTCTTTCTTTTTTTTTTTTTTTTTTTTTTTTTGGTGGCAGCAGCAACAATTATCTATTGTTATTTAAGTATATTTACACACAAAAAAATCCTTAGAATATTCTGGAATAAATGTGGCAAAAAAAAAAAAGGAGAGCTTCTAAGATTTTTTAAAAACCTAAAATAGAATAGTCATTTTATGTAGACATAATTATTAATCAGAAGTGATCAAAGATATAATTTTGTTTCTAATGTTGTAGTTTCAATATAAGTGGTTTGAAAAATTATGATAGCAAAAGGACACTGCATTGATATTATCTAGAACAAGATCGATTACTGTATTTCCCCATGTATAAGACGCTCCCATGTATAAGATATACCTTAATTTGGGGGCTCGAAATTTGGGGAAAAAAATGTATTACATAAAGTTACTGAACTCAAGTTTTATTCATTATAAAATTCATACAACTCCTGGCCCTGGCCAGGTGAATCAGTGGTAGAGTGTCGGCCGGCGGGTTTGATTCCTGGCCAGAGCACACAAGAGAAGTGCCCATCTGCTTCTCCATTCTTCTCCCTCTCCTTTCTATCTCTCTCTTCCCCTCCTGCAGCCAAGCCTCCATTGGAGCAAAGCTGGCCCTGACACTGAGGATGTCTCCATGGTCTCTGCCTCAAGTGACAGAATGGCTCCGGAACACCCCAGATAGGCAGAGCATCGCCCCCTGGTTGACATGCTGGGTGGATCCCCGCCAGGCGCATGTGAGAGTCTGTCTCTCTGCTTCCCTGTTTCTCACTTCAGAAAAATACAAAAAATAAAAAAATAAATTCATACAACTCCTCCTCATCACTGTCAAAACTCCCATCCATTAGCTTGTCCTCCTCTGTGTCTGATGACGAATCACTGTCTTCATATATAGTCTCATCCTCAGTTCCATCTATGGCATTTGAAATGCCACAACCACTGTATAAGATGCACCCAGCTTTTAGACCCCACATTTTTTGAAAAATGGTGCATCTTCTATGTAGGAAAATATGGTATTCTATCATCAGAAAGGCAAAGGTATCTAAGAAAATAGACACTGAAGCAAGAGAAAGAGTCAAGCCTGTGACTGAGGTGGAACATGGAACTGAAATGGTTTGAGAATGAAGATTTGGCAATATTAGCTAATGTGATCAGCTTAGAAAAAACTCAGGTTGAAGCAAATCAGTAGGTGATATAAGCTGAGGTTTGATTATAAGGGGAGTTGGTCCCTGTGGGCCTGACTGTTCAAAAGGATATTTCAGGTTCTCAAACTCATCCTTTCAACTCTATAAAACCATGAGCTCTAGGATAGGGCACCTGCTATGATGCCTGTTTTTATAGGTGATATCTGATAAATATATGTTGAATAAATGAATAAAAAGAAAAGAAAAATGCTGGTATCTAGGCACTTGACAGCAACTTTAACAAAGATGAATGCTGTCTGCACTCTTAATGTTTAATAAGTTCATTCTCATGAACTTGATTTTATGTGCCTTCTGGGAGAAATAGACTTAATATGTTGTTAATTCAGATGTATGGCTAGTTAAAGAGAGATATTAGACTCATAATCAAAAATTTTCTGTGCAGTTAGAGCTAAGAAACAGAGACTACAACTTGAAGTTTTTCACCCAATATTCTTTTAGCAATGAAAGAATGTCTGATTATACTAATGCAGAGTTTTGAAGGAGTTGGAGGAAAAGCAATAGTACATAACTCCTGACTTTGAGGTTGATGTTAAGCCATATGTGTAGCAAATATTAATTTTTGGCTATTGTCCAATCATTTTGTAACCTGTTGTTTGTTTGTTTGCTTGTTTGTTTGTTTGTTTGTTTTACAGGAACAGAGAGAGAGAGTCAGAGAGAGGGACAGACAGGAAGGAAGAGAGATGAGAAGCATCAATCATCAGTTTTTCGTTGGGACACCTTAGTTGTTCATTGATTACTTTCTCATATGTGCCTTGACTGCGGGCCTTCAGCAGACCAAGTAACCCCTTGCTAGAGCCAGCGACCTTGGGTCCAAGCTGGTGAGCTTTTTGCTCAATCCAGATGAGCCCATGCTCAAGCTGGCGACCTCAGAGTCTCGAACCTGGGTCCTTCACATCCCAATTTGTCACTCTATCCACTGCACCACCACCTGGTCAGGCTGTAACCTGGTTTTTAAAGCTAGTTTCTAAGTATACTGATGTCCAAAGTTTTAGAATTAATTTGATGAAGAGAGTTATCAGACCAAGATGTTACCACAATGAATTTAAGCATCTGAAACAAATTTAACACTAGTTTTACAAGTTGCCAATATTGCAAGATTTAGCCACTTAAATGCATGTTTCTGCCAAAAATCATAAATTGTTTTCCTTAATGACTCTTGACTTAACATTGATTAAAATTATCTTAAGAAGTATTCACTAAACATAAACAAGGTAGACCATGATAGTGCTATGCAAGAAGGCATCTACTTTTACAGACCCCTTAAATGTTCCAGTTCACCCAAAAGAAATCCTTACAACAGGAGCAGCCAGTTCTGCTTCCTCAAGCTTGCCCTGCGCTAGGGATGCTCACCACCCCTTCTCCTACACACCTGAATTCTTAGTTCTTATCAAAGTCAAGTCAGAACAAAATCTACAGTGAGAAGATGACAATGAAAAGAGGAAAGAGCCTAACCAGGCAGTGGTGCAGTGGATAGAGCGTCAGACTGGGATGTGGATGACTCAGGTTCAGGATCCTGAGGTCGCCAGCTTGAGCGCGGGATCATCTGGCTTGAGCAAAAGCTGGCCAGCTTGAGCACAAGGTCGCTGGCTCCAGCAAGGGGTCACTCAATCTGCTGTAGCCCTCCCCACCCCCGGTCAAGGCACATAAGAAAAAGCAATCAATGAACAACTAAGGAACCACAACAAAGAAATTATGTTTCTCATCTCTCTCCCTTCCTGTCTGTCCCTCTCTCTGACTCTCTCTGTCTCTGCCAAAAAAAAAAAAAAAAAAGAGGAAAGAGACAAACTTAAATCTCTCCACCTGGGACTTCTCCCAGCAAGGACTGGAGCTCCACATAACCTCACATGAGCCTCTGAAAGAGTTCTCATTCCTCCTTCATACAATGAATTATGATTTTTCTCTAGAAATATTTTTTTCATTCCCCCCTGACAAATTAATAAAAGATGAGATAATCTCTAAATCCCTGGGGTTTTTTTAATTGTTATATCCCTAAAAGCCCTTAGAACTTTCCTAATGGATGACTTCCTGCTTTGCTTACCATGGTTTTGCTTAACAAAACTACGACAGTATTTTGTTCCCCACCAATCCGGAGGATATACAAAACAATCTGGGGTTTCCAGCTCAAGCCCAATGTCACTGGCTGAACCTGAGATGCTGGTTAGTTCAGAGTGCACTGGCTCAATCCCAAGGTCACCTGTTTGAGCCCTGGTCACTGCTTGACCACCAGGGAGCTGGCTCAATCCTGAGGGCACCAGCTTAATCCCAAGGGCACTGGCTAGACCCCTGAACCCCTCCCAAAAATCACAAGTTGAAGCCCTAGTCAGGACACATATGAGAAGCAATCAATGGCAAACAAAGTGGAACAATGAGCTGATGTGTCTCTTTCTCTCTCTCTCTCTCTCTCTCTCTCTCTCTTTTTGCCTTCCTCTCTCTCAAAAAGAAAATCACTTTTGACAGTTTCATATTCCCAAAAAGAGTAGCCACAAAGTCTTGTAATTTTTTCAGATTGTTTTCCATTTGCTTGTCATTCATGAACATAAGCCAATTGGTAGTTATAATCTGAAATACATATACTCACATTTACTGACCATATGCTTTGTATGTTTGCTTTTCAACCATAGAAGCAGAACCAGTTGAAAATAAATACAGAAAAAGGGGTTTGTTACAAAGAATTGCATATGCAATTGTAGGAGCTGGCTACGCAGAACTAAAATCCATAAAGCAGGTATTCAGAACCAGAAGCTCACAAACAAGCCAGAAACCCACCATCACAAGGTGAAGCATGAAGCCTCTGAACTCAGAGAAGCTCTATGCCCTGTTTCACAGGGTTTCATAATGTTTGAGTCAGGTCCGCCTAATAATCTTCCTTTTGATTAACCAAAAGTCAACTGGTTAGGCACTTTAATACTGTAATATCTACAAAATCCCTTCACAGCAACACTTAAATTAGTGTTTGAGTGAGTTACTGGGAGGAGATGTTTTTTTTCTATGAAATCACTGCTACTTCCTTCTGTCCTCTAAATCTTACTAGAGAATATCTCTTGTAGTTCACTCTATCTGGAAACACACTAGGATGGGAATTCTGGGAAATATGGTTTAGTCTAGCTAAACTGACACATAACAAAGATATCCATATTGGTAGACACTGGAAATACAATGACTTGGATATGAATTCTACCTTCAAGAGGCTTACAGTTATTAGAAAAGATTGACATGCCTTTAAATAATTATTATATAAATGGTAATATATTTATATTAAAGATACAGTAGTGGAAAAGAGTAAGAAATAATCAGTTTTACTTTTTTATCACTTAGTAAATAAAGTTTGGATTCATTTGCATCATAAATTATCTCATGATTGGATCTCTACTTTCAGTATCTTCTCCCACTAGTCTTGCTTATCTATCCTAGTGTCTGTTTTAGAATGAACTAGATTATTATATGACTCTGTGTATTAGCTGCTGCTTTTATTTTTTTACTGTGCTCAATGCTCCTTCTAAGTCCCTATCTTTTCTCTGTACTCTGACTGCCTATCTACTGCTTATTCTTCAAGAACCACCAAAATTATCTTTTCTCCCAGAAATAATAAAAATGTTGTAGATATATATACATCAAAATTAAGAGTATTTATAAACTTTTAGTAGTCTGAGAACTTTTAGCATATGTGACCTAAGTCGAAAGAAAATGTCGTTTTTCTTTATAGTTAAGCCATAAATGAGGAATGTTTTGAGGAAACGTTTGGATAACTGCAAAAGATGAGCTTAGCATATTACAGAAGGTCTCACAGACGACTTAGGGGAATATAGCAATAGACTGTCAGGGAAAAGGGGGAAATTAGTACATTTGTCCAAGCAGAGTAAGAGAAGGATTCTTATATTTAGAGAATCCTGCAGCTTTAAGGACCATCAAAACACTACTCTCCAATTCTCCTTTTATTTAGATAAAAAGTAAAATCCAAGAAGTGAACAATCAATTCACTTCACTTTTATACTCAACGTACTAAAGCATACTAAACATTTCTCTCTTAACAGATTTGGGCAAACAAGTGTGTTAGGCTTGCTCAATTGTACTTTACCTGATTGGTGCATGCCACAGGGCAGCACGACATATGTATAGTCTCTGTAAGGTTGCAGGTGTTCCCCTCCAGGCAGCAGATTGTCAATTATGGATTGCCTGCCCAAAGGAATCTGTAGATTCAGAGCACTCCCTATCAAAACTCCAAAGATTTTTTACAGAACTAGGAAAAAAAATCCTAAAATTTGTATGGAACCACAACACACTCTGAATAGCCAAAGAAATTTTGAGGAGGAAGAATAAGCTAGCTGCATCCCACTTCCTGATTTAAAATATATTACAAAGTTGCAGTAATCAAAACAACATACTACCAGCATAAAAGCAGATATACAAACCAATGGAACAGAATAAAGAGCCCAGATGTAAAACCATGCTTTTGCAATCAACTGATCTTCAACAAAGAATACACAGTGGAGAAAGGACAGTCTCTTCAATAAATGCTGTGGAGAAAACTGAATGCCCAAATGCAAAAACTGGATCTCTATCATACAGCATACACAAAAATCAACTCAAAGTGAATTAAAGACTTACACATAAAACTTGAAAACATAAATCTAGAAGAAAAAAATAGGCAGAAACTCTTTGACATCAGTCTTGGTGATGATTTTTTGGGAATGACATGAAAGGCCAAGACAACAAAAGCAAAAATAACAAGTGAGATTACATCAAAATAAAAAATGTCTTCTCTGCAAGGGATATATATATATATACAATATACCTGATAGTGTTAATATTCAAAATATATAGGGAATTCTTACAATTCTAACAGAAAAAAAAAAATAACTCAATTTTTTTCATGGGCAATGTACTTGAATAAAAGTTTTTCAAAATAGGCATACAAATGACCAGTAAGTACATAAAAGGTGCTCAACAGCTAATCAATCACGAGGGAAATGCACACATACTGCAATGAAATATCACCTTACCACAATTAGAATGAAAAAAGTAATAAAGCCTGACCGGTGGTGGCGCAGTGGATAAAGCGTCGACCTGGGAACACTGAGGTCACCAGTTCAAAACCCTGCACTGGTCTGGTCAAGGCACATATGGGAGTTGATGCTTCAAGCTCCTCCCCCCTTTCTCTCTCTCTCTCTCTCTCTCTCTCTCTCTCTCTCTCTCTCTCACTCTGTGTCTCCTCTCTATAATGAATAAAAGAAAAAAAAAGTAATAAAGATGAGTCATAAGTAGGCTGTGAAGATAAAGAAACTTTTGGACACTGGAAAAGTTCTGCCAAAAAAAATAATGTTTAAAAGTAGAACTACCATATGAACCAGCAATTCCACTTTGGAATACACATCCAAAGGAATCGAAGTCAGGATTGGCATTCCCTTTAAAATATATTTGTTACATGTTTGTTACAGCATGATTTACTATAGCTAAGACATGAAAGTGACCTAAATGTCCACGGACATATGGCTAGATGAAGGAAATGTAATATATACATACAGTAAAATATTATTTAGCCAGTAATAAATGAGGAAATCCTGACATTTGCAAGGACACAGATGAATGTGGAGGACATCATGTTAAATAAAATAAGCCAGACATAGGACAGATACTACATAATAACATTTATATGAGAAATCCAAAATTAAACAAGCTCATAGAAGCAGAGAAGAGAATGGTAGTTTCCAGGGGCTAAGGATGGGGAAATGGAAAAATATTAGTTAAGGGCACAAAACTTTCATTTTAGTAAGATAAATAAGTCCTGGGTATGTATTGTACAGCATAGTACCTATCGTTAGCAATACTATATAGCAGTGGTTTTTAACCTGGGTTCTATCGAACCCTAGGAGTTCGATGAGTCGGTCTCAGGGGTTCAGAGAAGCCTCTACCGTGGAGGCCAGAATAAAGTAATACCGTAATTTGTTGTGAGTTCATGCACTTTGTCGGTTTTGTTCTTTGAGCAAGGTGATGTTCATGCATGGCTCATTTTGTGCACCAGTAACAAAACATATACCTATGTCTTGAATTTGGGGGGGGAGAAATCATATTTTATTTATCACTAAAGAAGGGTTTGGTGAATGCGCATATGAAACTGGTAGGTTCGGTACCTCCAAAAAGGTTAAGAACCACTGCTATATAGTATACTTAAAAGTTTAAGAGGACATATCTTACGTTAAGTGTTCTTATCACATACTCTAATAATAACTGTTATTATTATTAATAATTAAAGAGTGTGGAAGAAAAATTTTTGACATTTGTAAATATGTTTATGGCATAGATTATGATACTCTCACAGACATACATATCTCCAAATTCAATAGGTTTAATACATTAAATATGTACAAAATTTATATGTCAATTTTACCTCAATAAAACAGTTTTTAAAAATTGATAGAAAGTAAAACTTTAAAGAAAGGGCATAGCAAATGTAGAAGGTAAAAGACTTCACAACTTTGTTTTGAAGAAATGAAATAAATAACCTCAATTTCACAGCATTAGACAAGACATGGGACTACTGCTTCTGCAATTTGAGGACAAGAAATGTACTGCCAAATGCACTTTCTACTTCCTAAAAGCTCCAGAATCGTGAACATTTAGTTTTAGGACTCATAAAAACTAGAGTACTTGTGGACATTAGAAGGACTTGATTGCACTGAATGTTAGTTTTACAGTATAGCTGACTGTAAATTGATTATCCTAATCAAATACAGCATGACCTACCATAGACAGAAGTTTTTATTAAGGCTTATATATTAAGAAATTTTTGGAGTGGAGTCTAAGAATAAAACTTTACCTAATAATATAATTGGTTGCACCTGAAATGCTCTTCAATTAGGTAGGGTAGATTATTCAAGGTCTAATGTCTGGGCAGTGTAGTATTTTAAGTTAATAAATGGCCCCTGCCTCTGATTAAATGCAAAATAAATCTGACATATTGAATCAACCACAAATGCTTCTTTACAGAAAATATATAAGTACACATTAACACATGGGCCATTATAACTTCTGTGTAGAAAGGGAAAACTTTCAGTGCCTTTATCCAGCAGAATATAAAAATACCATCACATGTAAGAGAGTCTCTTCTGCCAATGGGGTTCACAACAGCATCTACACAGACATCTACATCTACTGATTGATCACTTTACTAAGTTGAACAAAATAACCGATTGTCACTCCCATAAAACAACAAACATTTTTACTCTTAGGTTAGTGAAGCTTAGTAAAATAACAGTCCAAAAATGGTGAAGATAGTGAATAAAGATAATTAAATCAAGGCCATGATTTGAAGCAGTTAAACCTTGAAAAAGTAGAAAAGAAGACAAACTGTCTTCCCCTTTTCCAAGAGAGGTAAATAAATATTGTCACAGGCTCTACCATTTCACTTTTCCACTCCTTCTTATCTCCCTTTACAAACTAAGACTGCTCAGAGAGACTATGGCCTATTATTTTTCATCATTTCTGTCTGACCCAGGGCACCTGCTAATAGAGTCACCCTGACATTGCTCAATTTCATGCTTATCTACTGACTCTGGACATGAACATTAAAAATTTCTCTGCCATGATATGATCCTATACATCGAAAACCACAAAGACCCCACAAAAAGACTATTAGAAACAATAAACCAATACAGTAAGGTCACAGGATACAAAATTAATATACAAAAGTTCATTGCCTTCCTATATGCCAACAATGCAACATCAGAAAACAAACTCAAAAAAATAATCCCCTTCATAATTGCAACAAAATAAATGAAATACCTAGGACTAAACATAACAAAGAATGTAAAGGACCTATATAATGAAAACTACAAAGCATTGTTAAGGAAAATCAAAAAAGATACAATGAAATGGAAAAAATATTCCTTGTTCTTGAATAGAAAGAATAAATATAGTCAAAATGACTATTTTACCCAAAGCAATATACAAATTTAGTGCAATTCCCATCAAAATTCCAATGACATTTTTTAAAGAAATGGAACAAAAAATCATCAGATTTATATGGAACTATAAAAAACCCTGAATAGCCAAAGCAATCCTAAGGAAAAAAAAAACGAAGCTGGGGGCATTACAACACCTGACTTCAAATTATATTATAGAGCCACGATAATCAAAACAGCATGATATTGGCAGAAAAATAGACACTCAGACCAATGGAACAGAATAGAAAGCCCAGAAATAAAACCACATATATATGGTCAAAAAAAATTTGATAAAGGAGCCAACAACACACAATGAAGAAAAGAGAGCCTCTTTAACAAATGGTGCTGGGAAAACTAAAATTGATTCAAAATGGATCAAAGACCTAAATATAAGACCTGAAACAATAAAGTACATAGAAGAAAACATAGGTACTAAACTCATGGATGTTGGTTATAAAGAAAACTTTATGAATTTGACTCCAAAGGGAAGTGAAGGCAAACATAAATGAATGGGACCACATTAGATTAAGAAGCTTTTGCACAGCAAGAGAAACTGACAACAAAACAAACAAACAGCCAACTAAATAGGAGATGATATTTTCAAACAACAGCACAGATAAGGGCCTAATATCTAAAATATACAAAGAACTCATAAAACTCAACAACAAACAAACAGTCTAATAAAAAAATGGAAAGAGGACATGAACAGACATTTCTCCCCGGAAGAAATACAAATGGCCAACAGATACATGAAAAGATGCTCATCTTCATTAGCCCTTAGAGAAATGCAAATCAAAACTACAATGAGATACCACCTCATACCTGTCAGATTAGCTAGTATTAACAGGACAGGTAATTACAAGTGTTGGAGAGGCTGTGGAGAAAAAGGAAACCTCATCCACTGTTGGTGGGAATGTAAAGTAGTACAACCATTATGGAAGAAAGTATGGTGGTTCCTCAAAAAAATTAAAAATAGAACTACCATATGACCCAGCAATCCCTCTACTGGGAATATACCCCCAAGACTCAAAAACACTGGTACGTAAAGACACATGCAGCCCCATGTTAATTACAGCATTGTTCACAGTGGCCAAGACATGGAAACAACCAAAAAGCCTTTCAATAGATGACTGGATAAAGAAGATGTGGTAAATATATACTATGGAATACTACTCAGCCATAAGAAATGATGACATCGGATCATTTGTAACAACATGGATGTACCTTGATAACATTATACAGAGTGAAATAAGTAAATCAGAAAAAACTAAGAACTATATGATTCCATACATAAGTGGGACATAAAAATGAGACTCAGGGACATAGACAAGAGTGTGGTGGTTACCGGAGGAGGGAGGATAAGAAAGGGAGAGGGGTGGGGTGAGGGGAGGGGCACAAAGAAAACCAGATAGAAGGTGATGGAGGACAATTTGACTTTGGGTGATGGGTATGCAACATAATCAAATGTCAAAATAACCTGGAGATGTTTTCTCTGAACCTGTATACCCTGATTGATCTATGTCACCCTGTTAAAATTAATAATAATAAAAAAATTCCTCTGCCTCTTATATAATTTTTTTCTCCGAAAATTTTATGAGGAAAGTAAGAAAATTCAGAACATTTATATTGACAGCATATTCCTCTAAGACCTGTAGAATTCATCCTCTTTTCAAAGACCAAGTTCTCTGTGTGACACCCCTACTTGAGGTACACCTAGTGGGGAAAGGAATCTAACTCCATAAAAAAAAGTGGGGGAGAAAGAATTCTCAGAGCCCAGCCAAATAAGATATTCGGTAGCTCCAATTTTACATCAGACATCTATTTCCACTTTTAAAAAAACAGTTTTATTTCTACAGGGAATTTGTTTCCTGAGGTTTTTGTAACAAGTTACCAGAAATGGAATAGCTTAAAACAACAGAAATTTATTCTCACAGTCTTGAGGCCAGCCTTTCAAAATTAAGGTGTCAGCAGAGCTGCACCTTCTCTGGAGGCTCAGGAGAGAACTTATTCTTTGCCTCTTTTAGAGACTGGTGATTGTCCGCATTTCTTGACTGTGGCCACATCACTGTAATCTCTGGTCACACTGACTCCTGGTTTTATGCCCGTTAAATCTCTGTCTGACTCACTCTTATAAGGACGGTTTTCACCAAATTTAGTGCTACCTGATCATCCTGCATAAATTTCTCTCAAGATGCTTAACTTAATATCTTTTGTCATATAAGGTAATATTCACATGTTCCAGAGATTGGGACATGGCCATATCTTTGGCAGGCCACCATTGAACCCATTACATACAAGAATACATGTTCATTTGAATCATTTTAATATCAACAATTTCTTCAATGTTTTTCAAAACAATTTTAAATGAACCTATTTGATTGACTTTTCCAAACTCTCCCTTTATTAACCATTTTGCTTTTGGATACTTTTCTTTTTATATCTATATTTTGAATCTGAGTTTCTAATATTCTAGTAACCTGTTTCTTTTTCAGATCTATGGGAAATGTCAATACTTGGAAGAAAAGTCAGTGATGAAAACAAAACTATAATTATCACAGATTTAGGCCTTTGATCTCTACTGTCCCATCTTCATCAAACTACTCAAAGAACTAATCCATCAATGTGATTTGAAGTTTCAGATGATTCATACATAACTCCAGCACTGACCTGTCTTCCTTAATATTTGCTTAATGATTTTGTTTTCATGTCCTCCATCTCCTTAAACTCAACATGCTTAAAATACAACATGTGTTTATTCCAAGATCAGTTGTCACTCTTATTTCCATATTTTTGTCAGAGAAGTCATTATCTTTCTTCAAAATAACCTGGCTGCAATTCTAGAAGAAAACTCTGCTCACTTGCTCACTCTCTCGTTTATATTACATTTTATTTATTCCTTTTAAAAAATGTTCTTGCCTTCTTTCTCTTCCAAACTTTACTACCTGGGAGAAAGGGGCTCACACAGTTAACTTGTAATTATTTATACTCTTTTCCTAACTGGTGTGGCCCAAAGAGTTTGGGATGAAAAAAGCCAGAGTTCCCTGTCTAATCTCCTTGATAACTGGATGGAAATGTTTTGAACTTAAATGCTCCCACTGTATGAAGTGATCATATGGACCTCACATAGAGACCTCATTGATTCCAGAAAAGATGGAAGGGCCTGAAAAGCCACCCTTGACATCTCTGACCTTTCCCTGTTTTCTCTGAGTATATTGAATGCCTGTATCCCTGATATTATTTAGTAAATTTTGATACTAAGAGCTCTGATTCATGAGAATCTGATTTGACATCTGATCTTGTGTGTTAACTCATCACGTATCTACCACTTGCATTAACCAATTTTGTTTTCTATTCCTGCCAATCCCCTATAGGAAATATCATAAATAATTTTTTCTGATGCCATTTTATAATCACCTCTTTCTTGCTTAAATATCATTAATAAATACCACTGTCTAAATATTAAATCCAAAGTTTTATCCTAAAATTTAAAAACAGCTGTGTAACAATCACAGTGTTTGTGTAGTGCAAATAGTGGGCCATTTTGGCTTTATTGAAGCACATCTTAGCACTTAAAATTCAGGGAAAAGAAATCAGTTCCAGATGGATTAAATATTTAATGTAAAAAATAAAACTTTAAACATTATAGAAAATAATATTGTTATCAATTTAAGATCTAATCAGTTTTTTATTGGGGAATCATCTATTCCATAGTAGGGAAAGATTTCTTAAACAAAATACAAAAACACTTATAGAAAAATCGAGCTAATAAATTTAACTACATATAAAATAAGTAGTTCTATTTATTATAAGGGACCATAGCCACTTTCATCATAATATTTTCAACATATAAAAACAACCCAAAAATTAGAATTTTATATATTTGTACATACATTATATGGTATGAATGAATATGGTTCCCATAAATCAGCAAGAGGAACACACAAACACAACAGAAAAATATGCTAGTAAATACATGAAAATATACTCATTATCAATAAGAAACTATATATTAAACCCCCGTTAGATATTTTATCTACTGAATCAGAAAAACTTTCAAATTCTGACAATATTAGTATTTGGAGAGAATGTTCAGTAAAATAAAATTTTTAACATTTCTGGTGATAATATAAATTGACACAACCATTTTTAAGAATAATTTTGCATTATATAATAAAATTGAATATGGACATTGTTTTCTACTTAGTAATTCTCCAAGTAATAAGCTCCAGGAAAGTGTTTATTCTTACATAAAAGATATGAACAGGATATTCATTGCATCAAATAAAGACAAAAAAGAAATAAAAAGAGAGAGAGGGAGGAAGGAAGGAAGGAAGGACAAACCCAATATGCATCTGTGCTAAAATGTATGCATAAAATGTAGTATGTTGGTATAATGATTACTATAGAGACATCTCAACATCAGTCAATTTCAAAAATTCAACATTGAGGGGAAGAAAAGCAAGACTCGGCAGAATAAGTAGAGTAGGATTTCATTAAATAAAGTTCACAAACATTTTAAAAATTTAAATATACACTTATAGGCAGTGAAACTATGGGAGAAATCAATGAATTAACACATGCAAAATTCATCATATTGGTTACCTCAGGGCATAGGTAAGATTGAGAAAGGAAATTAATGTGAGCACATGGGTCTCAAAAGTAATGGTAAAGTTTCGTTTATTAAAGTAGATTTAAAAAGTACACAGAATTTGTTTTATTATTATTATGAGTACCCTGTATAATATTAGGGTACAACAACAAAAATGTATAATATTAGAAATATTATTTTGTATATTTAACTTCTAGTGCATCAGTTATTAGCCAATTTGAGAGCTCTGTTCAGAGATCCAGTAAAAAATATAGTGTTTATTCACACATGAAAATTTGGTATTTTAAAAGATGAATCTGTGGTGGGTTCTTCCTCCAGTTATCCTTGAGATTTGAAGGCTTAAAAGTTGGTGCTTCTAGGATTCTTCCCTTGACAAAATCTATCCTAAGTGCATGTTGATCCTTTGCAATCTCATCCACTATCACTATTTTAACCACCACCCAGGTGCTGATAGTTCCCCCAAATATATTTAGCTCTATAAAATTTTCAGATTCATTTATTCAAGTGCATCTAAGACAATTTCTCCTGATGGTTAATGAGGTTAATGAGCACCTACCTCTAAGGCCACTTGTGTAAATATAAATTCAAGTTCCTCTACTCCAGATGTATTCATCTCAATTAACATTCATTTTTATAGTTCATAGCCTCTTGTTGGCTGCCCCTGTCAAAACTTGAAAGTTACCTAAGACTCGTCTTTCTCCCTCCCTTAATAATTGCTACTAAATTTTACTAACTTTACTTCCTTGCTATTTGTTAAATTTGTCCTCTTTCCTCCATTCACTGTACAAGGACATGTTTGTGAGGGTCTGAATTATATCAGTGGGAGTATGATTGCCATTGTGTATATATGAATGCAACACTACACAGTAACCTTCTCCTTAATTTTGCCCATCTAAAGCCATTAGCTACACTGCTTTAAGTACGATCCATTCAAAGCCATATTATTCCCCTTCTTAAAACCTTTATTAGCTTTACCATCAAGACAATGAAAACTATATGCATTTCCCTTCCTAACTCAGCCTTCCTTGTTGCTGTAAATTCATTTGCCATGACCTAGTTTCTGTTTATACTCTAATTATACCACATCATGAGCTTTTGTTCATAAATTTTCTTATGCCTGGAATATGCTTCAACTAGTAGCTACTTGTCCTTGAAGCTTATGTTCTCTGAAAAGTTCTTGTCTTTTCTTTCTGCTGCTACAGATCTCTGTGCACAGCTCTATCAATAAACTTTCCATATTTCATTTAACATGTTTCCATCTTTGTCTTCCTCTCTAAGCTATGATATCCTAAAGTATACAGACTATAATTCATCTTCATACTCCTCTCGTTGTACATGGTATAGGTTGGCTAATAGTATGTACTCCACAAATATTTGTTAAATGAACTGTGGAGATGTTGAATAATTAGATGTACTACGTTAGGAATAGCCTCATTCTGTTTGCATAGCCTCTTTGAACCTGCAATTTAGAATTAATGTTGTAAATTATCTCTGTGTACTGGACTATTGAGAAAGAGCTATGTTTCTAAGTTACAAAACAGGTGTTTAACTTCCTGGCTGAGGGGCTATTTTGGAAAGCAGAGGTCCCTGTTGGCTAGGACTAAGAATAGCATGACGCTTCCTATCTACAGCCATTAATTTTCTCCCTGGCTGTGAAATTCTGGAATATTAAAGTTTAATACTTTACTCAAGCTAACTGTGGAGAAACAGCTCACCCTAAACTTTAAGTTAGGTTTTTAAGGCTGTGAAAACTGAATAAAATTATAATTAAATATTTGCGGTGCAAATGAACACAAATTGGTGAAATTATAGGTTTGGCATCAAATAGAACAGTATTTAAATCTTATATCTTATTATTATTAGTTATATGACTCTGTGTAAGTTATTTAACATGTGAGCCTCAGTTTTTCTATCTGCAAAATGAAGGATTTAAAATATAATTCTAAAGGTTGTACCAAATAGTTTATGGGCAGATTTTATCAATCATTTAATAACAAGCAATTCCAATATTACATCAAATCTTTCATATAATAAAAAAGAGGGGACATTTCCTATATCAGAGGTCCCCACGACCATGACCAGTTTGGGTTATTTACAAAGAGGATTCACACAACTCAATATAGAACCATATTTATAGCTATGATTTATTACAGTGAGTGGATACAAAATAGAAAACCAGGTACAAGTCACACAGGTGTGCTTAATTCTTTCATCAACTGGAAGTTATAATAAAACACATAAAATTTTATCCATTAGGGAAGCTCATTAGAGACTCAGTGTCCAAGGTTTTATTGGCTGGTGGTATCAGCACCATCTGCCGGTACCTACCAAATTCCAGAATCCCAGAAGGAGAGCAGCTGTTCAGAATAAGCCAATCTAACAACAACAACAAAAATGTTTTTCATGTGGAAAATTATAAGACTTCTGAAAAACACCAAAGAAAATTGAAATACATGAAGATACATAGAAGTTTATGAAATAGAAGGTAATACCTTTAAAAAACAGAATAAATGTAATTTCAAGCAAAAGTCCCGACACAGTATTTCATGGAACTTGAGAAGCTGCTTTTAAATTTTTAATGGAAGAGACAAGGTACTTCTGAAGGAGAATAATAAAGTGACAGGACTCGGCATATCAAAAATTGATTGTAGGTGGTGTGGTATCAGCCTAGAAAACAGGCAAACAGGTCAGTGTAATGGAATAGCAAACACTAAAACAAACTTACACAAATAGGGAAAAAATTTTATGGTAGAACCAACATCACAGATCAAGTAGGTTATTTTATTTTAATCAGAAAAAAATTCAACTGAGTTCTCCCATTCATGTCACACACACAAAAAAAAATTACAACAGTTTAAGAACTTAAATATAAATGACAAAATCTTAATCTTTTTGTTAAAATATACAAGGAATATCTTTTTTAACTCATCAAAAAAAATGAACTTTCTATAAATATAGATGGATAGATAGATGATAGATGGATAGATTGATAAATAGATAGATATACATTAAACTATAAAGAAAGCAGGAAATGGCACAACTTTCAAGATAGTATATTTTCTGAGGGAGAAGGAGGAGAAATGAATCAGAAAGAGACACATTGAAGACATCAAAGATACTTCAAGGATAATGATCTATTTTTTTAGACTGGATGGTAAAATCATAACTGTTCATTTCATCATTGTTTATTATTATCCTTATTTCACAAAAGAAAAACACACTTTAGGCTCTTATATATGTCTAAATCATTTCCAAAATGTTTTAGATTGATTACTACAGTTTCCAAAAACGTTAGGCCAAAGTCACTATTCAGTCTCAATTATAGGAGAAACTATTAATATTTCCCCCACATGGTTTTCTAACCTGCTGCTTCAAAGGACAAGTATAAAAGCAGACTTTTCTACAGCTGTAATGTAAGAACTCTAATCACTGGTTTTGGAAATTTATTTTCACCAACATAGAGGAGATGAAAACTGCAGGTTTTCTAATTTTAGATTCACACATAGTAACACATCATTTGCATGACAACATTTACCAGGGATAGAATATATTATTTACTTGAAAACAAATGAGTCATTATGTGCAGTTCTGATCTTTTAAAAATTTTCCCAAAGAGCTTAAACCTCAATGTGCTGCAATTTCTAGTATTCCTGTTGGATATTTCAGATCAGTTTTATAGTGTCTGCAAGTCTAAGTTCTTAAAAATTATCATCTCAAACCAGGAACAAAAATTAAAACACCCTCAAAGAGGCAGGCTTTATAAATGCTTTCAGTGAGAAAATAGAAATTTAATCAAAACAGCATTTATTTAATAAGCACCTCCTTTCATTTACTGGGGGTAATGAGGGCGAGTACGGTTTCTCTGGCAGCTGTGTTCGCCATGCTAGAATCACGCTGAGCAAGTGCTCTGTTAATACCGTGACTCTTGTATTAAAATTCAATTCACTAAAAATATACTGTTCATACTTAACATTGCCTTTCTAGATAACCTACATAACTATAAACTGTCCCCTTCCTGAAGCTCAGATGAAACTGGTAGGCCATACTGTACTGAGAGAGATTATGATAAAACCAAAGCCGTTCCTTCCAACATAAGAATCACCGTTAATTTGCAAACTGTATCAGATTTCTGACATCGTCTGAGCATTCGCATTTTGAATAATTTGGGACCTATGATGTACAGGGGTCCATAAATGTTTAGTTAGATATATCTTATTGAACTCCTAGCTAATAACCATAAGGCATCCTCAAACAGAAGACAGTTCTCGACCTTTAACATGACCAGACCAGAGTTTTCCAAAATAAGCTTCCAAGTACAACATATCCTGATGCTGCTTTATTGCCCAATAAACTACAAGGTTACAGATTAGTCAATATGATAAATTCAGTGATAGTTTTGTGGTTCTATGATCAGTGTGCAAGGATTTTTATAGCTCAGTAAAACACAGGACAGTTTTACAACCCAAGACTAAAGCTGTGATAAAAAGAAAAAAGGCATACACGTATTAAAGGAAAATCTTCAAAAGTCACAGAGAGATGTACTTATGTATTAAAATCACACATATCTAGAATCCAGATGACTACAAAGTACAGTGAGGGAGAATTTTTTCTAAAGTATGAAGCACACACAATGGATACTCATTAAAATAACCCTAATGGACAGTTTGATCCTAAATGCCTCCAGGAAAGAAAACAAATGAAACCCTGTTTAGTGTGATTATATATTTTATTATTATTTATTATCTTAGTTCTTTTAAAACTAACTGTGAAGGAAATACCCAGATTTTCCCTTCTTCCATGGGGAAAAAGACAGCTCTTCCCTACTATGTTTGTTTCCTGTGTTTCCGTTATTGCTCACACAGACACTTCACATCCGAAATTGTAGTCCCCAAATGTGTGGAGCTTTTACGTTACATGCAGTTCCCCACAACAGCAGCTGGGTGTCCTACAATTTAACTCAATTCTGACACCAGCCAGAGACAGCAGCTCATACTAGAAATCCTCCCGGACCTCACCCTGTGTATCTCTTTGTCTGACTGTTCATCAGTGTCCTTTACCGCATCCTTTAATAAAACGGTAAATGTAAGTATTTCCCTGAATTCTGTGAGCTGTTGTAGTAAATCAGTCAAACTCAACGAATGGGTCTTTGGAACCTCTGCTGGTTAGTCAGAGCTGGTTTGGTCAGAAGCATCTGATGTATGTGGCAGGGAGCGGGGGAAAATGGGTGTTGGGAGGGCAGTCTGATGGGACTGAGCCCTTAACCTGTGAAATTTAATGCTGTCTCTGGCATGAATCACCTTCCCAGTGTGGAGTGATCACTTGGAAGCTCCCTAAACCCTGTATTATTAGGATTTTATAGAGGTTTTCTCACATAGACACAATTAGTTATTTACTTCATCTCTAGCTCCTGTTCCCTCTCTGGAAGATGAGGGTTAGGCTGAAAATACCAAGTTTCCTGTCACAGCTTGTCTTTCTAGTAACCAGCCCTGACCCAGGAGTTCACCCTGTCACCTTATTAGAACAAAAGATGCTTTAGTGCTCTTATCACCTAGGAATCAACCAGGGTTTAGGAGCCACAGGCCAGGAACCAGGAGCAGAGAACAACATATACATTTTCTATTAGCTCACACTGATCGTTCATATTTTAATTGGAAATACAATTAAGTAATGTATCTTACGTTTCTTAACATTTAGGAATAAAGATTTAGTAATTTATTTAAAACTTTTAAAAGGGGAGAAGAGATGACCATGACTGACTATAACCTGCTATTTCCTGTCCTTTCAAAAAATGCCTGTCGTCTTTTGGGGTAATAGCTTTCGCACTCAGACCATTCGTTCCCAAACACATGTACAAATTAAAGACTGCACTGACATGTTGATTTATTTTTGACATGTTTGTTTGTTTCATCAATTTACCATATAAAACATAAGATCACTAAAATATTATGTGTTTAATATTAACATTTTTGTCTTTTTAAAAGAATACTGATTTGGAAGATAGCATTTTTAAATACCATTCTTTTCATCGCTGTTTTAAGTATTTTAAGAAAAAAACAAGTTTAAGGATTTCTTACACGACTAATCTAGCAATTCAGTAAAAATTCATCCTCACATGGACTTTGTTTCTCAGTATCACGTAGGACACATCTGAAGTAAAATAGCACTCTGTTTGCACATGTTGTCTGAATTATGAATTTTACCTTAACTCTCTAATAAAAATAAGTGATTTTGATCAGAGAATGCCTCATGGAAAGCTATGATGTTGAATTCTTTGAATAAAGTGTCCATTATTCTTTGGATTATTAATAATAACTCTATACTATGAAAAAAATAATGCCCCAGTACATTTTGTGTTCTCTGTAGAGATAAAGTGATTACTCAGAACACTGAAGACATCTATTTCACTGACTAGGAATGAATCACCTAAGGGAACCTAGAACTCACTACTTGGATGAAAGTATTGTTCATACATTTTCATTCCTGTTAGAAAATTCAACAATTCAACATGCTTGCCTTATAAAATTGCCATCATGTTAGATTAAATCAGAAGGGATTGCTTTCTTTATTATACCGCTTTGGCTTTGTTTATTTATACATTATATAACTCGTACTTTTACTTTAAATTCCACTTTAGCAGATATCATAAATTAGCTTGTCAGAAACAATTCAAACCTGAAAACTTTGATATTGCATTTAGAATAAAGCTGGTACACTTAAATTTGGCCTAGAAAGATCCATTAGACAAAACATATAGCATAAGGCATTCACACCAAGCGAGTTATACTACCAATGACTGCTGTTTTTTCCCATTGGATATCAAATTAACACCTCTTGAGCCCTTTAAGATCTGATGAGAGGGGAAAATTTAATGTCTCTAAAAAAATTAAAATAGCATCATACAATATCTTTAAAAAGAAAATAATTCACAACAAAACTAAATAAATAAAATAACTTGGATATTATCAGGCTCTCCTGCCTGGATTGAGTTTTGTCCCATAATTTAAACTCCTAAACATTTATTAGTATCTCTCAACTAGCTCCATTGTCTCTGGAAAAAAGGAAAAAATATCTCAATTTTAATTCTGATGCTTTGTTAACAAGCATCCTCTAATTTCATAGCTGATTGTTTCACAAAACAATGAACTGACAAGAGGCCTCTTCTTTGGTTTTGTGTTTTATTTCTAGATCATAAGCCTACATTGATGAGTTTCTAGAAAACGTGTATGGAGACCAATTCATCCATTCTCTGCCAAATTCCTACTTCAGATCACCCACCGCTGTACTTTATATGTGCTCTTTATTACATCATTTTCCATTTCATCACAAAGTAATTTTATAGTTTCTGCATAAAACTGTAAACATCTCTCTTACCAATAACCATGAGATGCAATGCTAATCTTCAATCATAACTTACATTGTTTTGAAAAAGCGGGGATTGAAAAAAGTGAATTAAATAATGTATAAATGACTGAAAGCAAATCTATCAACTCCACAGCAAAAAATAATTAAAAGTGTATATCCTGCTGTCAGTAATTATTTAAATTTAAATAGATTAAATTCCCTAATTAAAAGATAAATATTGGAATAAGGGATTAGAGAACCTGATCCAATTATGTACTGTCTATAACAGGCTCATCTTAGATCTAAAGACATAAATAAGTTACAAATAAAAGAATTGAAAGATATTCCATGCTAATAACAACCAAAAGAGATCAGGGGTGGCTACCCAATATCAGACAAAATAGACTGTAAGTCAAAAGAGTTAGAAGTAACAGAGGATTATATATTAATGAAAGGTTTAATACATCAAAAAGGTATGTGTGTGTGTCTATGTGTGTGTGTGTGTGTGTATCCTGCTAATGTCATCTTTGCATATAATGATCAACAGTATCTAAATGGACAATATTATATTGAAATTTCATTAACAGAATCAGTAAAATGTCTCTCTAAAATTTTTTGAAATATTACAATTCTAAGTTGATCAGCTTCCTTTTTCACTTGCTTTGCATAATGATGTAATGGTCAGGGGAAAAAAACAAGCATCAATATCTAAAAGTTGTTATTCTTAAGATGCAATACAATAATCCAATAATATTTATAGTTAATTGTATGATCTTATATTTAAAGTCATCCCTTGGTATCCTGAGGGGAGACTGGTTTCCATCCGCAGATGTTCAAATCCTTCTGTAAAATTGCATTGTATTTGAATAGAATCTCTATTTGCTTATAGGCTACAACAGGGCATGCCTATATATCACTCCATTGGTGTGCTTAGGCATAGTAAGTAGCATATGGGAAATTCAAGTTTTGTCTTTTAGAACTTTCTGGGATTTTTTTATTATGTTTGATCTGTGGTTGGTTGAATCTGTGAATGTGAAACCTGCAGATACGGAGGGCTGACAGTTATTTGGATTTCAGTTCTGGTAGAGTTGTATGACTTCAATCATGTTAGTTATTCTTGCTCAATCGATCTCCTTATCAATAAAATGAAAACTGTGTGTAATTGTTCATTTATTCTTATAAGTTAAATAAAAATGGAGGTGCAAAAAGGTAGTTTTCTTTTACTTAATTGAGACACAAATGTTATTAGAAGAAACATTCTTCACCCCTAACCCAGCGTTCCTTGACCCTACTTCCTCATGAAGTAGAAGAGAAAGGAGAATGAATATGATTCTGCAGAATCTCCAGCATGCTCATGGTCTGAGCGAGCTCTTTTTATTAGATGAGCCAGGACTAGCAGCTGATAGATTAGTATACTCAGTAAGATTGTGGACATAGACATCAGTGTTTTGAAGATGAAGAAAGAGCATGTGGCAAATAATAGTAGAGGAGTTTATTCTCCCTAATTCTTCATTGAAACCAATACTGATCTGGAATTTACAAGAATGGAAATTTTGGTAGAGAGCACTCAGAGTAAGGTTGCTTAACTTTGATATTAGAGGTCCCAACAAAGGCAATAATTAAATGTCTTTTCAGGCAGTAGACGTAAACAGATTGGAACCAGAAGAGAATGAAGAAAGTAACACTCAGTTAACTCTAGCTGACTGCTGGATTTATGAGAATATCTATAGTTTCCACTGAGTACTTCTGAAAATAATAGGAAATACATTGAATACATTCAGCAACCAGGAGAGATGAAGGTTCATGGAATTCTAAATTGGATACAAATAGTTTGATTGTCTTAGTTAGGCACAGGCTAATGAAGCCTAAGCCATATATGTATGTTATATTTCACTGACTCCTTATTGTCTTTATCTTACAAATAGCTTATAATTTCTTTTTATTTTATTCATTTTAGAGAGGAGACACACACACACAGAGAGAGAGAGAGAGAGAGAGAGAGAGAGAGAGAGAGAGAGAGAGAGAAGAGAGAAAGAGAAAGGGGAGAGGAGCAGGAAGCATCAACTCCCATATGTGCCTTGACCAGACCAGTGCAGGGTTTTGATCTGGCGACCTCAGTGTTCCCAGGTCGACGCTTTACCGACTGCGCCACCACAGGTCAGGCCACAAATAGCTTATAAATAATCATCATACTTTCTCCCCTGTTCTCCCTTTTATATCCAGAAGGAATTGAGACTTTAAGAAGTTATCTGCACTAATGTTTTACCTTCAGACTGAACAGTATTTAAAAACTGATACATGTATCTTTACCACTCACAACTCAGCAGTAAGAGCTTAGCATATAATTGCTGAGATATTGGTACATTCCATAGTAATTGGATGAGGAAAAAAAATTCACAATGTTCATCTTTCTGACTATGAGTTATAAATTTTGTAACAATTCATCTTTCATGGAGGAACTGTCAATGTGTTTTTGTTACCCACAAATTGTTCAAAACCTAAAAGAAAATTTTTCAAACGTTTAGTCTAGCGTGGAACGTGACAATTCAGAATTTTCAAAGCCAAATTAAGACTTTAATTTAAAATATATTTCCAAATAGCACAATTCATTCAGAAATGTAGTTAGAGAAGGGAACATTGTCATCATCATATCATCAAGAAATTTAGATCAATTTAGCAACAAACTCTGGCATCTCCTGAGAGTGTATATAATCTCTAGCAATTTTTTTTATTCAGACATAAGTGCAAATCCATTGCTATTTTAATTATTTAATCCATTATACTTAAGGCTTTCCTTTCTTGCTAACAATGTGAGTTCTCTGATCTCATGCAAATCTGGGCCAGAAATACATCATGAGGGATCCTTAGGGATTATACAGATGTGTCATTTTTTAGGGCACAGGCACTCATATAAGAAGAATAGATTTCAAAAGCAGCATTCCTGTCTCATAATAATTGCCAGGCTTCTCAATTTCCCATCATCTACATCTTACCATCTTAATATTCATGAAATATGAGCCACTGTCATTCTACTAAAACTGAGTCTTTTCCTGTATCCTTAACACACTTATACATATGGCAGACCCTGAAAAATAACTTTGGTTGCACTCACGCTTTATTTCTTCTTGATGTACTCAGGAATCATACTGTGACATATCCTTGGCTTCAAGCAGTCTGGCCAGGTAACAGTGTTATGATAAGGTTATGCTGTCTCTGCCAGTGAATATTTTAATCCTCCAGAATGTCCGATATAAATTTTTCATTTGCTAAATTCTACTTATGAAGAAAAAAATATGTAGAGCCACATTGTAACAAATATTTTTTACAACAATCTTATGAGATATCAAAATAATAGATGGAGGAAATGAGTATTCATCTCCCAAATGCTCAGTAACGATAATAAACACCACTTGAAAATGAAGACAGATTTAATCTCAGGTATGTCTTCTTTAATAGCCCATTGCCCTGCAAAATTTCATCCCAGAAACATGAGATAGTTAATACCACAGGGGCAGCTCCCAACCAGTGGCTGTAGAAGCAGGAGGATCAATCCCCCCCATTTTTCTGGATTGTTAATTCTTGAAAGCTTCCTTTATGTTTCTCAACATATCTCAGAGTCCTCATTATTCAGAGCAGTCACCTTGAAAATATAAGATTGGCTCTTGCTTCTGTATTCATTGCCTATCGCAGGGGCGGGGGGCAAACCTAACTCTTGCTTGCTTAGATAATCTTTCAAATAAACTACCTGTCTCAGGTTTTGGGGGAAAGGCGAACTGACATAGCCATGTGTGTTTAACTGTCATAGTCTGCTGCCTCCTGTGGAGGCTGAACCAAACTGTATTGTGTCAATCTAGTTTTGCAGGCTTCTGAAAGTTACATGTTGAAAGAACACAAGACACTGCAGAAAGATCAGATAAGAATGAGAAGAGTGTGGGCTTGTGAATAATTTTAGTGGCTTTCGACTAGTCAGCTATACCTTCTGGTACCAGTCTCCTCATCTGGAAGAATAGAACTACAGCCTGACCAGGCGGTGGCACGGTGGAGAGAGTGTTGGACTGGGATGCGGAAGACGCAGGTTCGAGACCCCGAGGTCACCAGCTTGAGCGGGGGCCCATCTGGCTTGTGCAAAAGCTCGTCAGGGTGGACCCAAGGTCGCTGGCTCCAGCAAGGGGTTGCTCAGTCTGCTGAAGGCCCGCGGTCAAAGCACATGTGAGAAAGCAATCAATGAACAACTAAGGTGTCGCAACGGCAACAAAATACTAATGATTGGTGCTTCTCACCTCTCTCTGCTCCTGTCTGTCTGTCTCTTTCTATCCCTCTCTCTGACTCTCTCTCTGTCACTGTAAAAAATAAAAAATAAAAAAAAAAGAATAGAACTACAGTGGTCTCTTGTCTATAGTGGGGGTTAGGTTCCAGAACCATCCCTCCCACCCCCACGATAGGCAAAAATCTGCGAAGTAGCAGCCGTATATTTATTTTATTATTTGTATATTTTAAGGCTTTATAAACCCTCCCCACATTCTTATAAACCTTTCCCACAGTCATTAACCTTTCCCACACATATTTTGCTTATTTCACTACAAAAATAATTAAAATAATAAATATATAAAAATACCTATATACCACAAAATCCCGCAATATAGCAAAATATCCGCAATACAAAATTAGATATATACAATTTTAAAATCCGCAACACAGCAAGACCATGAAAAGTGAACTGCAATATGGCGAGGGACGACTGTACGTAGTTTTATAAATTACTTTTGACCAGGATTTACATTCAGTATTTTAAAGTGTCTTAAGTAAGAAAAAGACATTTGATCAAGTAATAGGTTTAACTTAAATTAATCCAAACTGGAATGCTGAAATGTTAAACTTAATTCCTAATGGTTAGTCAATGACCCACAGTCTAAGTGATATGGCATAAGAATGTTTTAATAATTACTAGACACTTTTTTAAGAGCTTACACTTTATTGTCAGCCACAGTGGAATTTAGAGGACTCTCTTCCTACTGACATTACCTAAGAGAATTGCTCTCTGCAGTTATACAAAAAGAGAAATACTGCACAATGAGATGATATACTGAAGTGAACCATGAAAAAAAGCTAAATTTAGCAGACTATATATTTTGCCTATACAGAAAATTTTTGCTGATTATTGAGATGCCAAAAGGAAACAAATTTTTTCTGTAACTTTTCCATATTAAGCACTCTTACCATTGGGAGTCCTAAAGCAGTTCAAATTTGGGATAAAGAGGAGGTGGGTGAAGGAATCATTAAGCTCATAGTTTCCTGAGTTTGCTTCAGTGTGTCATTAATGAGTAGAATGCTCTTTCTGAATGGATTGAGTCTTTCTCCCAAAAAGCAAAATGATGAACCCTGGCTGGGTATCTCAGTGGATAGAGCATTATCCCAATGCACTGACCAGGGTTTGATCCCTGGTCTGGGCACATATAAGAAGCGACCAGGGAATACACAGCCAAGCAGAACACCAAGTCAGTGATTTCTCTTTCTCTTTCTCAAATCAATGGGAAAAACTTTTTTAAAGTAAGATGAAGATAGACTAGACAAATTGTAATGGTCTCCTTCAGTCCACTACTTCATGATAAGCCTAAAAAAGTACTTTGCTTTTTTGGGACATTATGTATGTATGGTCTTTTCCATTCTGAAATTTTGTTCTCTAATAAAGTTATTTTCTTACACATATTTATGATGTTACCATAACGAGTTAAATTTCTTTAATTTATATCTCTATTCCAAACAAGTTTCCTCTGTCCCAGACCTATCTAGCCAATTATATGCTCATCTCCACTTAAAGACTTCTGTTCCATAGTCACCTCCTTTCCACTATGTTCAATAACTGAGCATCATTGTGCTCTTAAAACCTCTTCTCTTTTTCTTCTCACATCTTTCTTTCTTCTGAAAATCCTCCTCCTACAAAATGACACTATCATCTTTATTTTATTTTTTTTAGAAACCTCAAAATAATTTTTGAATCTTTCCTCTCATTATCTGTTTTAGTGTGCTGAGAATGCTATAACAAAATACCATAGTCTGGGTGGATTAACCAACAGACATCTATTTCATTCAGTTCCAGAGGATAGAAAGTCCAAGTGCAAAGTTCAGCCAATTCAGTTCTGAGGGCTCTCTCCCTGGCTTGCATGTGGCCTTCACATGGCTTTCTGTGTCCTCACATGACAGAGAGATGGAGAGAAAAAGAGAGAGAGAGAGAGATCTGTTCCTTCTACCTCTTCTTATAAGGACATTAATTCACCATGGAAGCCCCACTCTTTTAACTTTATATAAACCCAATTACTTCTCAAAGGTCCTACCTACCTCTAAATACCATCACATTGGGGGGTAGGGCTCCAACATATAAATTTGGAGAGGATACAAACATTCAGCCCATTATACTCCACCCCTGGGCCCCAAAATTCATGTCTTTCTTATATGTAAAATTCATTCATTTCATCTCAACAACCCCAGGTTTTAACTCATTCCAATTCCAACTCTAAAGTCCATATTTGCATCTCAATAGCTAAATGAGATATGGGTTAGACTCAAGGTAGTATCATCCAACTTGAGGCAAAATTTATCTCTAGTTGTGAACCTATAAGACCAGACAAGTTATGTGCTTTCAAAATACAATGGTGGGCCAGGCACTGGGGTAGACATTTTTGTTCAAAAAGGGAGAGATACGAAGGCAGAAAGGGGTGGCAGGTCCCAAGCAAGTCCAAAATCCAACCAGGTAAATACCAGTAGACCTTACAGCTTGAAAATAATTCTCTTTACATTGACACTCTGCCTTCAGAACCACTGGAGATGTGGTCCTGCTTCCAAAGTCTTACCAGGTAGGTGTCTCCAGGCAGCCCCTGTTTGGTTTATAGAAACTGAGGCAATTTCCCTCCCCATTCCACTTTGAAAGCTGAAGTGGAAGCTCTGATTATCTTAAATCACCTTCAGCAACATTCTTCTCTTGTCTTGAAAAACAGCTAACATTCACTGACAAATAGCTCTACGGTCCAGTCTAAGAAATCTGACAACCTTCTTTCTATTCATCCTGTCTCTGTTTCCTTCAGTTTAAACTGAAACTGTTTCTGCTCAGGTGACTGATTTGTTCTGTGGTTCCGAGTGATGGAATGATTGGTACGCCATAGCCTATCGTTCTCTTTGGAACAATTCTCACTTTAGA
The DNA here is from genome assembly GCA_037038555.1 of Rhynchonycteris naso. NCBI lineage: Eukaryota > Metazoa > Chordata > Mammalia > Chiroptera > Emballonuridae > Rhynchonycteris > Rhynchonycteris naso. Next base: position 25,454,085 of record CM073000.1, read on the forward strand.
TATACAGATAGGCTGAGAACTGTCCAAATCTTTAAATTCTGGTTCCTCTTTGCTTAATTCCTTCTTCACTTTTCTCCTCTCACATCTTACTATATAGTTAGAATTGTTAACCTGCCTTTCCCTCAAAACTTTGTTTAACAATCTCCTCAGCTAATTATTCAGTTTCCTTGCCTGTAAATTCTACCTTCACAAAACACTAGAACACAGTTCAGCTGAGTTCTTTGCCATTTTCTTACAAGGATGGCCTTTTCTCCATTGTCTAATAACATATTCCTCATTTTCATCGGAGAGCTCACCAGAGCGGCCTTTACTGCCCGTATTTCTAACAACATTGTTTCTGATTCTTTATGTATTCTCTAAGATGGAAGCTTTCCATCTCTCCTCTTTCTTGTCTAAGACCTCACAAGAATCCTCTTTAACAGCTCCATCAGGACAACCGTGGCTTTTCATAACACCCACTCAAGAACCCCTATCGCCTCTGCCCATCACCAGCTCCGAAGCCACTCCCATATTCTCAGGTGTTTTAATACAGCCACACCCACATGTCAGCACCAGGAGCTGTCTTCCTCAGGGTTCTCCGGAGACACAGAACCAAAAGAAATGTGTATACAGAGATAGAAAAAGAAAGAAGTTTACAACAAGGAATTCATTCAGGTGACTGAGGAGGCTGAGAAGTTGCAGACCCAAGGGAGCCAGTGGGATAGTTCCAGTCTGAGTTAAAGGAAGAAAAAGACTGATTAGCCAGCTTAGAGACAGTCAGACACACAGAGAGAATTCCTACTAAGGTCTTTTGTCTATTCAGGTAGTCAGCAGATTAGATGAGGCCCATCCACTGGGGAGGGCAATCTTCCTGACTCAGTCTACTGGTTCAACTGCTAATCTCATCCAGAAATACCCTCACAGATACACCCAAAAAAATTAATCAAATTTTTGAGCACCCCGTGTCCCAGCCAAGTGGACACATAAAATTAAGCATCACATTATCCATCCAAACTAGCAGTATCGGGTTCACCTTTTCATCATTTATTCTCTGGGGAAAATATGATACCCTACCTTGTTTTCTTTCTGTCTAATTCCTAGCTTCCAAAAAGATGTGCCTAAAATACAAATGGTTTATTACTATTTTCAAGATATGGCATCTGCTTACATGTTCTGTTCAGTCCCATCCATCATACTCCCTTGCTCTTTCTCTTTGATTAACTGGATTATTTCATTTCATCAACTGCACCTCTCTTCTCTTTTCCCTTTTGCATTTGCAGATTACTGATTCAAAATTCAGCCCCTCACTTACTTCTTCATCCAAGTAAATCCTTGAATTGTTTTAAGCTCTGTTTATATAGAGAAGGCAAAGTAGAAATGTCAATAAAAATGAAGAATTTTGAGGAAGAGAAAGGGTCATGTTTATAAGATTCTTTTTCTTATTATTCTGTATTTCTTATGCTCTGGGAGTAAGTTTTGTAGACACATCCAAGGTGTCACCTGCCTAAAGGCAAAGGAACAAGAAACTTCCCATTATCATGTATCTCACCAGATACATGGCGGAGGATAACTAAAGTTTTTCCTTAAGATTTCTAATCTCTTGGGGTAAAATACGGTATTTTTAACAATTTACAGCAAACAAAGTAAGGTTTCAGACCTCAATGTTGAAGGAATGATCATTGAGAAAGTGATAATCCTTAGGGTCGTGATGTCAGATGTGTGTGTGTTGTGCGTGCGTGCGTGTGTGTGTGTGTGTGTTGTTGTTGTTGTTGTTTGACATCCATTCTCTAAATTGAAGGGAACCAGAAAGGGGGCTACCCTAGGGATAATGAAGCCATTAGATGCTCCAAGTGCAGAGAAACTATAGAAATAGAGGTACAAGCAACAACCCATCTTCCTCATAGGTTTGCACAGGTATAAGCATGTATGCTTTCTACCCCTTGGTATACTACTGCATAGAAGCAAATAGGAGGTGCTATTATGTAAACTTTAAGAAAACAAAGTGAGATGTTCTCTCATGTTTACCTTAAGCAACTATATCAGTTACATCAAGATATACAAAATATACAATACATATTTAAGTTAAAATAGATTAATTTTTTATTAAGAGTAACAGCTCTCTTATCTTCATAAACTAGAAAATTCCTAACAGTGAAAATTTTCATTTTTCTATCTAAATCTCTTTCATTAATAAAGGTAAGGAATGCCTGACCAGGTGGTGGTGCAGTGGATAGAGCATCAAAGTGGGATGTGGAGAACCCAGGTTCAGGACCCCGAGGTAGCCAGCTTGAGCACGGGCTCATCTGGCTTGAGGAAAAAAAAAAAAAGCTAACCAGCATGGACCCAAGGTCACTGGCTCGAGCAAGGGGTTACTCAGTCTGCTGAAGGCCCGCGGTCAAGACACATGTGAGAAAGCAATCAATGAACAACTATGGTGTCGCAACGGCAACAGAAAACTAATAATGATTGACGCTTCTCACCTCTCTCCCTTCCTGTCTGTCTGTCCCTATCTATCCCTCTCTCTGACTCTCTCTGTCCCTGTAAAAAAATAAAAAAATAAAAAATAAAGGTAAGGAATAATTGGCATCACTACTTTTTTACTATCAGATCTAGCTAACCTTAATGAGTCTTTAACTCCTTTTTTAATGATAATCCAAAGAGCATGTTATTGTTGTTTTGCAATGGACCATAGAGAATATTTACTAACTATATGAAACCACTATTTCTTCTTGTTTCAAATTGAAGGCATACTGGTTTTTAATTTTGTTAAAGAGCATTGAAATAACTAATGTCCTAATGTTTAAAATGGAAAATGTAAATTTGCAAACACTTGTAAATTTGAATACATTCAATTTGCTTTTAGCTAACTCCAGATTTTGAGATTTCCACATTTTATCGGAGAAACAGAGAGCAAGGTGGAATAAATGTGCAAGAGATTTACTTAGGAAAACTCTTGTGAAGGATGCAGTAACTTCCTGTTATTTAGTTGTTTGAAACTTTGACAAACAACTTTACATCTCTTTCTCTCTCCCTTCTAACCCACCCACCAAAATGATCTGGAACTAAACATTCACAACAATTGCCATTCTATTGATGTCAGTAAATTCTATTTGTTTTATTTTTATTTTTTTAATTCCCAGGGTTTGTTTTATTTTTTAATGTTTGCCTACAAATAATAAGCATTTTTCTGTTCCCAACTATTGAATAGGTTGGAAACTGAATAGTTTAAGTAATAAAAAAAAATATTTTCCACCTGACCAGGCGGTGGTGCAGTGGAGAGCGTTGGACTGGGATATGGATGACCCATGTTCGAGACCCCGAGGTCGCCAGCTTGAGCACAAGCTCATTTAGTTTGAGCAAGGCTCACCAGCTTGAGCCCAAGGTTGCTGGCTTGAGCAAAGGGTCACTCGGTCTGCTGTAGCCCCACGGTCAAGGCACATATGAAAAAGCAATCAATGAACAACTAAGGTGCCACAACAAAGAATTGATGTTTCTCATCTCTCTCCCTTCCTGTCTGTATGTCTTTATCTGTCCCTCTCTCTGACTCTCTCTGTCTCTGCTACACATACACACACAAAATAAAAAATCCCTTTCTACATCAATGACACTTCATTTATTGCTTGAAATGCTATATTGTAATATCATGTTAAAATGTATTGATTAAAAATATAAAACATTTATAAAGAGCAAATTTGGGGCAAAGTACAGTTTCACAAATAATATCAGTGGTGAACGCCTGTGAGTTTAGCATAAATTATAATTTACATTTTTTGTGCTCTTAATTGGTTAAGATAGAGCCAATAAAGACTGTTCATTTATGTTTGTTGTATTTTTCCTCAATTTGTATTGCATATTTGTCATTTAGAATTGTGTTTGTAGTCTACTGTCTTCAGTTGATAAAGGAAGTTTAAATTACAACAAAAGAATTCACCATCAAGGGAAGTCAATGGGATGTTAGTAGTATCAAATCACGTGTGTCAGAGTTCTCTGCAGCAGTAGAACACATGAGATCTGTAACTGATGTGTCACTATAAAAGTTCTAAGGTTAAAAAGCCTGCAGCTACTATTGAGTTCATTATAGAAAGCTGACAGCATTTCTTTCAGCATATAAAAGAAGTATAACAATTTTCCTCTCCAGGAGACAGTTTGTGTCTACTTAAATATTATGTGCGATATTTCGTTTCAGATTTTTTGTCACCTATCTTCTCACTGGTCCTCTACAGAGACATAGGTCTCTAAATTTATCTGGTTGTTTTAGCCAATCTTTTCAAAAACCACGCACCTTTGCAAAACATCTCTCTTTTTAAATTTCCTTATCACATAATAAATACAAACTACTCCTTCAAGGGCTACTCAAGTTGATGGCAGAATTTCAAAGCCTTTTTTTATTTTATTTTTTTGCCATGAAAGGTGTAACTATGGGATTCACTGGCTTTTGTACAAAATGCTGAGAAGAACAGAATTGAAGCCTCTGAGAAATGCTGACTTTTACTTTTAGTGTTTATAGGAATTTTTAAAGAAAAATGATCATATGAGTTTTAAATGAATGTTTTTCATTTTTTTCTTTGGAGGATACAGCCTCATAGATTCAGAATTGAATGTCTAATAAGAAAACTCTACTCTGATAAATATCCTCTTCCCCAAGGAAATTAGACTATTTTGAGGAAGGAGCAAAAGTTGGTTATAAACTGTTGTTATGAAAAAAAGTACAATAATTAATAAACAATAATACAAAAATAACCAGTTTCACATACTCACAACTGTAAATCTACTTTTGCTGCAACCTGGATACTTTTATCTTCATTTTGTACTTTCTTGTGTAAATATAATTAATAAAAGTATTCGTTAATTTTTATCATCAAGAAAAATAGAGTGTTAATTCAAAAGCAAAATACTAATACTCCCCACCCAAATTATTGAAAGTAATAATGCACTGCTCTATTAGAAAGCATCTAAGTAGACATTATGCTTTTTTCCTGTATTTTCAAATTTTTCTCAAAGTTAAAATAAACAAAAAATTTATGAGCAATATTTGAGTGGTAATTTAGATTTTCTTTCATTGACAGCAGTAAAATAAAAGGAATCAAGGTAAAACCTTATTTTCAGGGTTTATGCAAGAATATGTTCACACATTCAAATCTCTGTACTGTCTGTGGAGTCAACCACTTTGCTGGGCATATGAGACCAGCGTTCTTCTTGTGGAATTGTTTCACTATTTTATAGCTACATCTTTATAGACCAAACTCTACGGTAAAGGCAAAAAAGAAGTTAAACAAAACAATCACGAGAACAGAGTGTGAATCAATTTCCAGTTTTTGTCAGTACACTCTTTCATTTCAAACAAATATGTTGCGAGTCCATAGCTGGCATGTGTATTCTCCAAAACATGCATATCCATTCCCCTGGAAGAGGCACAAAGCCAAAGGCAATATCTGATATTTTCCATGTAGCATTCCAAATGAGATATTTCAGAACTATATTCTCCATTTGTACCAACTCAGTCCACAAAATTCTAGAATTTCCATTATGAATTAGTAACTAACCTGTAGAAAGCACTCTGAAAATACTGTCAGTCTTGTCAAATAAAAGGAGTCCTTTTTGACAGATACTAATCAAGGCATACCAGTTATTGAAAAGATTGATTTGAGAAAAAATAAATTCTTGGTGTCCTGAAAAAAACATACACTAAGTGACCAATGAGACACTTCGAGTGTCATCAAAAACCTGCTACCAACTCAGCATTTAACCTAAGTCTCTATTTCTCCATCAGCAAAAGGAAGAACTTTTTCATATAATGAGAAAATTGATGACACGGCACCTAAGCCATTCAACAGAACTTTTCAAATTCATAGCCTCATGACAATCATTCCCATCATGCTATACTAACAATTTAATGTATGTATATATTACATATATGTATGTATGTATACACACACATACACACACACACACACACACACACACACACACACACACACGTCTTCTTGAACTACTCTCAATTTCTGTGTGTCAACTCCAAAGGTTGGCTTCTTAAAATAAGGATGTAGAAACCACCTTACAATTCTGGAGAGAAGGTTGATATCAAGGGTCTTAGGAAACACTTGTTGGATTGAATGAGGGCACTGGGAAATCATAGGTTTCAGTGGCCACACCTTGTTTTTCCATAATTAATCTCTCATAAAGTAGGTAGGTTACTTCGAAGAGACACCTAAACTTTACGCTTCTGGTAGCTCTTTAAACTGATCTTGGGCTGGAGAGAGAAGCATTGACATGCACAAAGCCTGTGTCTAGTGTTTCCTGCGGCTTATTAAACTGATCGGCTTATTAAGCTGATCAGCTGGCATCACAGACAAGAGGTAAAGAAATAGCCCCGTCGTTCATCATTTAGGTTCTATATAGGAAATAAATATGTGTGGGAGGGGGTAGGTCAGTTATTTTACAGAGCACATGTAAGAGGAAATAGAGAAGTCACATTATCCAGTAGTTAAAGTAGATTCTCTAGAACCAGAACGTCTGGATTTGAATACCAATTAGTTGTGGAGCATTGGGGAAATTATTTACATCAATTTCCACGTATGTAAAAGTGATAATGATAATAATAATACCTATGAAAGTCCTTGTGAAAATTAAATGAATTAATACATATAAAGCATATTTTTAGTCACCCCTAATATAACGTAACTTGAATAAATGCTAGCAGACCCAGCCTTCAGGACATGCAACCTGTGCAGCTGCACAGGGTGTGAACTCAGTGGGGCCCTGGGCTTGGTTTAATGTTCTGCTATTGCTGCCGTGAAATTCTCAATGAGTTTTTTTTATTTTCAATAAGTTTTTAACGAAGGGTCTTGCATTTTCAATTTACACTGTGCCCTAAATATGATGCAGCCCGTCCTGAGTATTGGCTATGATGGAATAACTTTTTTTTCCAACTCTATTACAATTACCAGTTTTCAGTACCCCTACTATACTGTTAACCTTGAAAGTAGAAAAAATAAGTTTTGTTCTTTCTATGCTATCACAAAATAATTCCTCCTTGGAGAGTGAACAGCGTATAACACATTTTCTGAATTCCAAGAACTTATATAGCAAAACCCCATGACTATTTGAATCGAGAAATCACTCAATTGCGATTGGTCCCCATCTTCTACCTAGTCCCCATTCTCAATTTGGAACAGAAACAAGTAATCTTCTGTAAGAAGAGAGAAATGACAGGTAAACTACATTGGGATATAAAGAGGGGATGCAGGGAGGCAAAAGAGAGCGTCTCTTTCCCCTCTTTTTCTGAACCAGGAAACTGGAAGATTTCTGGAATCACTGCCACCGTGCTGGAAGTCTCAACCTAAAGCAGAACTCAGAATCCTTCCAACAGATGTTTCAGCTAAGTCAGATAATTACCACCAGATGGCGCCAAATACAACAAATATTAGACTTGCCTTAAGTGCATGCAGAAGCAGAACACAGGTCTTTCAGAATTCAAGATCACCTAGTTGGGCAACTTGCGATTCACTTCAAAAAAATCTGTTTTTGGACCCAGCTTGTGTTTGCTGGGAATTTTGTAGTTGGAAAAATAAAATAAAATACGCAAAAAGTGATTAAATTTAAGTTACAATTGAATGGCTTCGTCGAGTGCATGCCGTGAATCCCATGAGATTTACGTTTTTTTTTTTAAACTTTTAGATTATATACTATATTTCTTTGCTTGGATATTTGTGCTGCCAAATAATATAGTAAAGTTATAATGAATTATCACAAGAAAACAGCTATTTGCTTGTGTCCAAACAAAATATTTTAAACTGCTAGCATTTTCTTACTAGCCTCGATACAAAGCATCTAGGAGAATGTTAGAATAGCCATCAAAAGATACAAGGGTTCAGAAGGAGGAAAATCTGTGTGGCCTTGGGAAGTAGAAAAAGCATTCAAGGGCTCACATCTCATATCTCTGACATCACTTCAAATCCTCTCTGGAATAAGAAGTATTACTGTCATATTCACTGAAACAACCAATTCAACAACACATTTTTTAAAAAATATAGCAATTTTACTATTCTTTAGAAATAGTTGGAGAAAATATTCTTGTCATGTGTTTCATAGAAAAAGAAATGTAACAAAATCTCCCATTAACAATTTCTATTTCTTTATTCTTTCCCAAGCCAGCAACTTGATTTCTTCTCTCCCTCCTCCGAGACACAATTCCAAAGAAACACTCACAGTTGTGTTGAACAGTTCAGCATCTCTCTCACTTTATCCCATTCTACAAAATAATAGTTACTAGTTCCCTAGACCATGGACAGTGACTCCTCTAATGGAAACCCCTTCAAGCTTCCATTCCTACAAGTGGCTTATCAAACCATTTGCGTATAAATGTCTTAGCTATAGAAATCTATTACTACAAAATTAGTTTCCTCCATTGAAAAAAAAAAAAAGTAAGGAAGAATACTTGGCTGTTTTAACCTGAAGATAAAACTCTGATTCCAAACCATTTCATGGAGGTGCTGGGAAGAGGACGGGACGGGGTAGGGAGACTGAAGACCATTTTAATACATGTACATATATAACAAACACTAATAGAGCATGCTATGTCAGGCATTGCTGCTAAATGCCGCACAAACAATAATTCATTTCAGTGTAGGCGTACACGTCTCCACTGCGATCCTAAAAGGCAAGTAGCTAGCCCTCCTCATCCCTGCCTCTTTCCATCATGCAGAGTCCATAATGGAAAACTTCCCGGGGTCTGCTGGGAGAGTCCGTCACAGCCGCCTCCACACGTATTGCAGGTTGCGTCTTCTCAACTCTGCCTCGTGGGTCAACACTCCTCCATGGGTCTTTAATCAACCATAGTATTCACTATATTCCCTATGCTGTACATTACATCCCAGGACTTGTTTATTTTATAAATGACGTTTGTGCCACTTATTCACCTTCACCTTTTTTTTCAGTTCCCTTCCCTCTGGCAAACAAAGGTGGGTAATAAAACATACACACAAACAAATATTACTCAGCCTTAAAAAGAAAAAACTGATAGCTTCCTGTAACTCTCGCTCGTGCCATACTGGCCTCTTTCTGTCCCTCAGACACACAGGGCAAACTTCTGCCACAAGACCTTGCATTGACTGTGGCCTCTTCCTGAAACACTCTTCTTTCAGGATGCTCATTCTCTGGCTTTCTCCGGGGCTTTTCTCCAATTCCAGCTTCTTACTGAGGTTCGCTTTCAGAGCAAGCCTTTTTGATCACTGTGGAACTTTAGAATTTGTATTAATAAATTCAAAAATACTAATTTTTACACTTTTTTTCATTACTATCTTTATAGAGTCTTGAAAAAGCAAATAGGTGGTCACTTGAGTCAAACACTTTATAACAAGGGACAGTCATTTACAAGGTGTATTTTTTGTTGTTGGAGAAACAATAATTCTCAAATAAACTATCTTTTCAAAAACTAAGTTTGCAAACTGCCTTTCTTCCGATCTTTATTTCTTCTAAATAAATCAGTCAGTCACTCACATTGAACATATCTTCCATGTTCTCTACATAACCCGGAGCCGAATTTGTGGTTGCTCTCATCACTGCTGCACGTATATACTTGAATAACATCAAATGTGTGATTATATACTACATTTACAATATTATGACAGTTTAAGACATGTAAGATTTCAGCCTGTACTTTAAATTCCTTATGTTGAGAAGGAATAGGGCTTGTTTCTAAAATTTTCGAAGTCTAAAAAGTTGATTTCTGAATCAATGGGCTAGAGCAGCGATTTTCAACCTGTGTGCCATGGCAAGTGCACTACTGCCGCAAGAACTTTTAATCCACGCAGTACCTGACTATTTAGTCAGGGCCGCTGACCTCTCTTCCCTTAGATCGTCAAATAAGAAGATGACAACAGCTAACACAATGGCCATTTGATGTGAATGAACCAAATTATACCTATTTTTTTGTCAAATCAGCAAAAAATATATATTTTGGTGTGCTGTAGAATTTTAGTAGTTAGTTTTATGTGTGCCATGAGATGAAAAAGGTGGAAAATCGCTGTGCTAGAGTCATTGAGCAACTCTATCCTTGTTGGAGTCCGAAATTCAGAAGTCAACCAGCAGTAATGAGAATGGGTAATAAACACAGTTTGCTCCATGATAGACCCACGGAGAGTGTGCCATAAAGCCCAATCATGCAAGCATTCAATACATTGCAGACGACAAAATGCCCAAATTAAAACTATTCCAATCAAAATGATAAAAGAGTTTTATATTTTCAAAAGTCAATTTCTCTGAAGGACCATTAAGCTTAATGGAAATATTACTTTGACATTAAAGAACAATATGCATAAGCTTTTGTGAATATGTCTTTCAAATAAGCTATGCGCTGAAAGCCTTATGAAATAAAATGAGAAAAATAATTAAATAATATAATAGATAATCAAATAAATTATGTGAACTAGTGCAATGCCACTATGCAATGAATACATTTAAGTCATTCATTCACCAAACCAATTATGAAAGAAAGCAATTAAGGGAATAGAATGGGGGGAAAGTATATTTTCAGATTAGATTTGGAAAGGAAAATAATAAGTTGACACGATGTGTTTCGAGCCTTTCTGTTGTCGTTATGAAATCCATCTGCACATACAGATGGACGTGTGAATGGCAGAGTCCTAATATACTCAGAAAGTAAAGGTAGGAATATTCACATCTGCCAGGTTAAAGAAAGCATTTGCAAGAATAGCAAACTTAAGAGTTTAGTAAACTTCAGCTTAGTTTCAAAACTCCATATTTTTCACCCTTTTTCTCATAGTTTCTCCCCATATCTTTGTCTTTCAGCCTCCCAATTGTGCCACATTTCTAACATCTCAACCTCTAGCTTTCTAAGCTCTTCTTTTGTCTTCTTTCCCCTATTGTTTTGCTTTTCCCATTTTAAATTTTTTCTTCAAATTGTGAAAGGATAACAACAAATGAAATTTGTAAAAGTCCTTTTACTTTGAATACTGGTTCTTAAATATTTATTTCTTAACATAACTATATCAAAGGATGCCAGTTTTTGTATCAGTCAACTTATATAAATTTAATAGGGTCATTGCCAAGATTATCCCAGGTATAGATGATGAAAATAGCTCTCTACATCATGAATTTCTCTTGCACTGTCTTTCAGGCAATAATCTGTAATCAGAAAAGCAGTATACCTTAAGAATCATATTGTTTAAAATCTCAGGGTTTCAGATGAGTAAGCAGTATTAGTATGATCGGTAAACAACACATGAATTTTCCAACTGATATACCTTTCTTGTGGAAGCATTTTGAAGAGTTTCTTGAAAGAGAGAACTTTAATAAGATTATGTATAATGGAAATATGATTTGCTGAAGTTTAGGGTTACAAGAAAAGTCAATAATACTAATGGAAAATCAATATCTCATGTTTCTAAATCCATGGTATAAAAACTTCTATGCTGCTTTAAAAGGATTTTTATATGCTTACCAAAAAAAAAAAAAAAAGAAAAGTCTAGAGTCTTACAAAATTTAACCAGGTAAAATTTTCACATTACAAATCTTAAAACTAGAAACCATATTATTAACTGTGAAACTGTGTAATTAGTTTTTTTATAGACCTTCAATTTTTTGCTAGATAAAATTAAAACTGCCACCAAAAATTGAGGCCATTATGAACATGACAGGTCATTTGTTCAGAAAAAGGTTATATAGAAATAGCATCTGATAATTTGTTGGAAATATTAGCATATAGATGGCTATGAAATGTGTGAAGTATTATCAGAAGAATTCTAATCAAAAAATTTGCAATGTATGTCAAATATGGTTCTATTTCAAGTGTAGATGGGTTCGTAGCCCTAATGACATAAGCACTTAATTTGAGGATAAGTTGATGAGAAATTTAAAATTCTGTGAGTTTTTAAAATCACAACAATAAAAGGTACATACATATAACATCTACACAAGAAAAAATGAAATATTATCTTTGCACACAGAATAAAATATTTTTTAAAAAGCACTAGCAACTTTTTAAACTTTCTAGATTGCTCTAATGTTTTCTATCAGTAAAAGGGTTGTAAGTTGTCAGTCTGTCCCACTGTGTCTGTATCTGTCCTGGTAAACCAGAACCCAAACATCCTCCAGCCTGTTAACACAGCACCATGCAGAAGATCCAGAAAATAATAACATAACTGGGAATTCCATTCAAAGCACCAAAAAACTCTAAAATGTATTCATCCTGCTCTGTTTCTTTAAAAGGTCCAGCTTCATCTATTTCTACTGGTTCTTCCAACAGAAACTTGGCAGTAGTGATTACACTCATCAGAGCCTCCTGTTTGGATAGACACCAGATAACTGAGCAAAAGTCTTAGAATCAATGCTGGTTCACAAGCTTGAGGTTAAGGAGAGCCTGAAGAAAGAGGCAGGCCACCTCAGATTGGTTCAGTGTCCATTTTAAGCAAGGGAACTTACAAAACAGGTACGTTTGGGGCATCCCCAAGACAAGTAATGTTCTGTATCTTCCCAACAGACTCTTAAAGGTTTACACAGAGGCCTTCACCAGACTCAGTCAGTATACCAACCAGATGGTCTCAGCAACACATCACTATTTCTAGACTGTGTCCTTGGGACCACTAGTAGCTCAGGGAGGGCAAGCCAAGCACACATTGCAAGGACAGAGGATGGGGTGAGGGTTTCCCATTGCCTGGGTCTGGATCACGAATCACCCAGCAGCAGTCTTGTCCTCTCCGTCCGTGTTAGGTCTAACTTTGAGGATGCTAACAATGAAATAATAACATTTGCAGAAGTACTGGAAAAAAGTTAAATCTATTTAAAGGTTCTTGAATGACTAAATCAAGAGATTTGCTCATAAGGTACTAATATAGAATTCTTAAAGTTTAATATCATGCTATGAATTTTCAGTTGTAAATTTCTCATGGTGAAGAGGGGTAATGTGGCTTGTCTTATAAATTCTCCTACAGATGACTTGGATTAAACTATTGACTCCTGGCATTATAGTTTCCATTACTGAACACCCCCTAAGTAAAAGTACATTTAAATTCAATGCTTAGAGCGAAAATGCATCAAAATTTTTATTATAGCAGTTTCAAGTTATGTTTTATTGATCTCCATCTATTTAGAATTGATACATGATTGCAAAATGAATTTTAAAACTGTAAAAATAATTAAAGGCACATGGTACAGACAGACTGTTGCTCCTCAAATCTGTTCTCCCTTTTCTCCCTGGTAAAAACACTTCAACTAGGCACATAGCCACCCAGAAGCAGACTACATTTCCAGCCTCCCTCAAGGTATGACTGGCCACGTAAGGTCTCACCAATGGACTCTGCAAGGAAGAGAAATGTGTAATTCCCACATCACTGGCCTTTAAAGGAAACTCACTTCCCTCCCATTCCTCTCTTTCCTTTTCCTCAGAGCAAGAAGTGGCTGCAACAACTTTGAGGTCCTCATTTAGGCACTGGAAGGGCAGCCCCATCAATCTGAGGCCTTGGCCCACCTCAAGGCATAGAGCCCGCCTGCCCACCCTGGTCTGCTAACTGAGGGAGGTCTCATGCACATTATCTGGTTTGACTCCTCCAATCCAGAACCCATACCCTAATGAATCTAGGTCAGCCATTTTTTTATTTTTTAGTGAATGAGGGAAGGCAGACACAGACTCCTGCATATGCTCCAACAAGGATTCACCCAATAAGCTCACTAGAGGGCGATGCTCTGCCCACTGGCGCATTGCTTTGTCAATTCATTGCAACCAGAGCCATTTTTTAGCACCTGAGGTGGAGGCCATGGAGCCATCCTCAGTGCCCAGGGCCAACTCGCTCCAATTGAGCCATGGCTGCTGGAGGGGAGGAAAGAGAGAGAAAAAAAAAGTGAGAGGAGGAGGGGTGGAGAAGCAGATTGGCACTTCTTCTCTGTGCCCTGAGCAGGACAGGCTGTTGCTCTACCACTGAACCAACCAGCCAGGACCTTAATTATTGTAAAAGTTTATGTTAGGAATGTCAGAAACAAACTGTTCTCTACTCGTTGTTACAAATTCATTTGCAAGGCCACACATTCATATTCTACTATTATTCACCATTATTTTACTGCTTTCTTAACAAGGATATTTCAGGCTTCAAAATGATGAGACTTTCATTTCAGGGAGCAAAAGAAATTGATTATGTTTAAAAGCAAAAGATTATTCCTGAATCTGTGACAGAGAGTTTCATTTTCTCATTTCTAATCTTTAGTTAGATCATAGGGTAGCATGATAAACAGACGAATAATCTTGCATGAATTATGCATCAAGAAAAAAAGAGAAGAAAGAAAAGGTGAGAAACAATTGCCCTCTCTGTTTAAGAAGTGTTAGTAAGTGTTGCTGAGCTGATGAAGAACTTTGGTGGAAAGCCCTTGAGCATCACTTGATGCCCTACATCAAACGCATCATCTCAAGATGAGAGAAATGAGGCATCTAGTGTCAAAGGTAAGAAACCCATATAGCTCCCCAGGGGACCACTGCTGTGCCCTGTGAGTGACAGCCCAATCTCCCCCACCCCCAAGGCACCTTACTCTTTGTGACTCTTGGAAGAACATAAACTAATTCTAAAAAGCTAAAATTTTTTTTAAAATGGAACATTATTTCTCTTAAAGGAAAAGGCACAAATGTGTATACTTTTTAAAGAAAGTACCATAGATACACAAATAAAATATGGTAAGAAATGGAGAATTAACTCTTATTTTTACATGTAATTCTCTGCAGAAGTTGTGTCCATCTTCTTTTTCTAGCCACAATTTATTAAATTTCAGAAAATTTCTTAACTAGTTGTCCCCAACAACCTTAACAGTTATACACTGAGACGAACCCAATTCAAATAAATGGTTTTGGCCACTTGCATAACTTTGAAAAAATTACAAATTGTTTCTAGTCTTCCGTATGTGGAGATGAGGGTTTAAATGATGTGGAAATTTGTAAAGCAGCTCATATAAATCTTGGCATATAGAATACACTCAGCACACTTTGCTATTATTTTATTTATACAAATGGGAGCATAATACATACATTGTATTGTGTACTGTATACCGAACCTTGTTCTTTTTTCTTCCGTGCAGATATTTCCAAATCAGCAGATACAGATTTGCCTCATCCTTTTGTATGGAATTCATGGTAATTTACTTATATACTAGATTACCATATTCATGTAATTAGTAATGACATTCACATAATTTCCATCATTTTGATATTATAGATAATTCATGGATGTACATGTGCATGGTAGCAAATGTATCAATACAGGTAAATTCCTAACAGTGCAGTTGCTGCGAAGTGGAAACTCTTATGCTTTTCCTGTTGCACAGGTAGTTGTACTTCAGCAGAAATATATAGTTAGCAGAAATATATCTCCATCTATTTCTTCGTACTGTTGTCAGACTTGAATACTATCAAGCTCACTTTTCCTGAAAGACATGATAAATGGGTTTTGTTGCTTTAATTTGCATAGATTTAATTTCAAGAGAACTTGATTTAGCCTCTTTTTTGTGTGTGAAATGACTCTGCACGTCTCCTGCTCTTTTATTGAAAGATTAGAGCTTTTTATGTACTAAAAAATAACTGAACCTTAGCCATTTGCTTTTAGCCTCTGTTCCTTTATTTTCCTTGTGACATTTTAAATGTTGTGTGGGTACATTTATCAGTCCTTTCCCAATACATGAGTTTTATGTCTTTCTTTATTTTTGTGGGTTTTTTCTCATTCCAGTATTTTTTTGTAATTGTTCTTATTACCTTCTAATATACAGTATAGTGTTATATTTACTTTTTTTTGGAATGTGCACTGATTAAGGGTTTGAGTTAATACTGTCATATCTAAAAACTTCAGAAATATATTTTTCTAACTATATAATTGATACACATATCTAAAGGTACAAATAGATGTGAGCATATATACATATTTAAGATTCCAGTCAGAAAAGAAAGATTGTAGTAATCAGCCAAATGTTATTAAAATCACCTTCTGCCTGACCTGTGTTGGCGCAGTGGATAAAGCGTTGACCTGGGAACACTGAGGTTGCCAGTTCAAAACCCTGCACTGGTCTGCTCAAGGCACATATGGGACTTGATGCTTCCAGCTCCTCCCCCTTTTCTCTCTTTCTCTCTTACTCTGAGTCTCCTCTCTAAAATGAATAAAATTAAAAAAAAGAAATAAAATCACCTTCTGAACATCATTTGGATGTCATATCTTTTCAAGCTATAATTTGTTACATATAAATAAGATACTATTAAACAAATAAAATTTTAATTTCTTGCAGTTTGCCCTAAAAATACTTCTGACCACCAGCCTTAATTATCTAAAATATCAAACACGAAGTTGACCAAATCAAACAAGGTTAAGTTTTATACAGGCTTTTATTTTTTAGTCTTAAGTAAATGATGATCAGTACAAACACTGGCAATATAACTTAGTTCATGACAGGGGACAGATGCTCAAGCTCGTGGAAATTAAAGTAAAATGCTTCAAACAGCTCAAGTTTTATGGCCATGCAAATTATTTATATTTCCCCAAAGTAACAATGAAACTCTTATGTTTCAGAATCTATACTTTATTTGTATAAATTACTATAACATTCATTAATGCAATGCAAATACAATAAAAAATATTATTAATTTTTAGGAAAAGAGCAGAGGCCAAGTCTTTAAAATCATTTGTACTATGTAATATAGCAGTGTGTAAAAAACTAAACTTATATATACAGATGTATACCTGAAGGCAAATGTATATATCTATGGTAGGGTGATGACTTTTTAATCAATATGGGCATCTGCTATGTAGAAAAGATGTATCAGTAATGAGAGCGTAACATAACAGCGTAACATAAAATTAAATATGATAGCTAAACACGTTCTCTACAGAATTTACCTGAGTTTAAAAACAACCATATTCGTGTCATTTTTATGCTGTTTCAAAAAGATTTTCTGTCTAGTAACGTAAAATGATCAGACTACTAAAGTCTCGTTAATTTTCCTTATTTTTCCCTGCTTTCTCCCCTACCTTCCCTGGTGGACTGATATTCCTGTTTTCAGACATATCTAACAATCTGAGCCCCAGCTAATGTGTAAGTTACAAAGACCCAGAGGCTTGAAGTTGTGGCTGTGAATTTCTCACTAGAGTTGTGTCTCAAACAGATGCTGGCCTAGCAGCTATCTACAGCCATTAAGAACACAAAGAGAATTATAGCAGCCAATGGCTATGGGGAGGGAGGGGGGACTCATGATAGGCCAGCTGTTGTGCTGTGACTGCTGCTGAAATCCAAGTACAGGGAAGACAATATGAGAATCCCAAAATATTCACCCACAGTGTAAATGCTTGTGATGGAAAGATTTTCTGTTTGAACATTGAGGGGAAGGCCTATGAGGCACCTTGAAAATTACAGGCCCTGATATTTTTATCGCCTTGTAGAATGATTGAGATATGCCAACTTGACCAGATCTTCACATTGTACTCTGAATTGCTATATTTGGGGAATGTTAGTTGAAATAGTAAATTAGATAATGTTCACTACAGTAGTCCCTTGTCTATCACAGAGGTTAGGTTCCAGAACACCCCCCACCACCACCCCATGATAGGCAAAAATCCACAAAGTAGCAACTTTATATTTATTTTATTAATTATGCGTATTTTAAGGCTTTATAAACCCTCCCCACACTCTTATAAACCTTTCCCACACTTATTTTGCTTATTTTACCACAAAAATAATTAAAATAATAAAGATATAAAAATACCTATAATACACAAAATCCTGCGATATAGCAAAACAATCCACAATACAGTATACAATTTAAAAATCCACAATACACGGATTTGTGAGAACATGAAAAGTAGAGATATGGTGAGGAACGACTGTATATCATGTATTATGTGTGATTTACTTGACTAGAATTATATTTCTTATTGTTTCAGTTGGTGGGGGGGTTTTCTATTGATTAACATTTTCAGATAATAGAATTCTTGAAGAAGGCAAATATTTCATTGTCCAGGTTTTCTTTTTTCTTTCTTTCTTTTTTTTTAAGTGAGAGGAGAAGAGATAGTGAGGCAGACTCCCACATGTGCCCCAACCGGATCCACCCAGCAACACTCGTCTTGGGGCCAATGCTTGGACCAAACGAGCTATCCTCATGCCTAGGGCTGACACTCAAACCAATCGAGCCACTGGCTAAGAGAGGAGAAAGGGAAGAGAAAGGGGAGAGGGAAGGGAAGAGAAGCAGATTGTTACCCTGGGAAGCAGATGTATGCCCTGGCAGGGGATCAAACTCAGGATGTCCAAAACTTTCCTTTTAAAACACTGTAAGAAATAACATATTTCCAAATTTTAAAATATGCCTGACCTGTGGTGGAGCAGTGGGATAAAGCGTCGATCTGGAACACTGAGGTTGCCGGTTCGAAACCCTAGGCTTGCCTGGTCAAGGCACATATGAGAGTTGATGCTTCCAGCTCCTCCCCTTCTCTCTTTCTCTTCTCTGTCTCTAAAAATGAAATAAAATGAATAAATAAAATCATACACACACACACACACACACACATATGGCAGCTTTTCCAGATTAAAAACTCAAAATATATGGGAAGCATTTCCATTTTGACAATTTTCTGGTTTGTGCAATGTATTCAATAGCACCAAAATGAAATTAAATTCAAAATTTAGCAACTTTACATTGAATTTTCAGGATTATTTATGTCAACCTTCACAAAATGTCTTTGAGGATTATGATAAATATCAACAACTTGTAAAATGTTATAAAATATTGGTATTTTTTGTTTCTTAATCCATATAGACACATTATTCACTTCATTTTATATTTCTAAAAAATATATTGAAACTTCTAAGTAGACCATCAATACAACATTGATTTACAACATAAGTATTAATTGGGTTAAATAACGGTCATTTAAAGAACACCTGGTTTAACTGAAGGACTAAATGTGACTACACTAACACATAGAATTCATTAACATAGTAAAATTAATTGAGAATTATAGGACAAGGTCTAAAGTCATAGATAATTTGCAGTAACATAGTCTAGCAATTCAGTCACATTTAAAAATCATTTATTTTTATAACAAGGTTGCTGGGGGGTTTTATTGGTGTTGTAACACAATTATTTTCTTATGCAATGCATTTTTTATGACATAATCTTTTAATTCCACTTCCCAGTGTGCAATGTGGTCAACTAACCACATCATTTTTATCAGCCATTCAATCTCACTGCACCAAAATTTTCTCATTTACTACTTGAAAGTTAAAGAGGTTGAGTTTTTCTTTCAAATGGCTTTTTGCTCTAACATTATCTATATTTATGAAAATTTTGGTCTATGATCTATATTTATAAAAAAAATTTGTTCTGTTTTTATTTATATCATGTTTGGTGTTTAAGACTATACAGGTTTTACAAAGTAAATTGAGAAACATTTTACTTTTTTATGATGTGTAATCATTTAAAATTGTGTATTATGTTTCTAACAGTATAAAATTATACTACATGATTTCCATCAAAGTTTTATTTTTACACTTTAAAATATCAGAGTCAATCTCACTTGAAATCAACATTGGCCAAACACCCTCTACAAGTTAGAGTAAGTAATAAATAAATTAAAATTTATTTTACTTAAGAAATGGCCCTTCAGAATATAATTGCACACATGTTTTTACTTCTTTGGAAAGACTTGCCATCACTTTGCGTGCCCAGTGAGAATTAAAAATAAAAATTTAATTGTGCTCTAAAGAAAACTTAATCCAAAAATAGAAAGTACAAGTAGAATCTTCAAAACAGATACTAGATTAAAGGTATATACTCAAAATATTAAGGATTCCGCTGAATCTCTAACACTACTGAAGAAATAAGTTTCATTATGCCGTAACAAACTATTTTGTATGTAACACCAACTATTTTGCATGCCAACTATTCAGCTCAAAAGTGAGTTTTTGGATTGGTTTGGGCATTGAATAGATACTTTACCCCAAATTTATACATTACAATAGGCCTAGAAATAACAAAAAAAAATCAACTTGCAAAATTTATTTCTATATTGTGATTGACAATATAAAATACTTACAAAGCAAAAACAGATGTTTTCCTTAAGTATTTAATAGAAAAAGTTGAAGCAAATGTTTTCAAAAATAAAATCACTTACAAACATTCCTGTTCATTTATTGGAGGGAAATTTCATGAGGTGTGAAGGGATTTCTAAATATAAATGATTATGTTCTTGTCAATGACTCTGTCTTGTCACATGGTTGCTAATAGATAGCTACACTCTCGGTAAGTATAGATCACAGCTCATTCTGGCTTTATTGAATTACTTCCCTTCTTCTACCTCATCAAGTTCAATCTCATTTCGAGAGTTGCTTCAGTTTCAAGATTTCTGCATCCCAAGTATCACATATTTCTGTGTGACTGTGAATTAAAATTCCACTAGTATGTATCCTCCATATCCTCAATGATATTTTTTAGTGGCTGATGAACAACATTTTAAAATAATTTATAACAGCTAGAATGGATTGAGCACTTACCATATGCCAGAAATATACTAAGCATTTAGCAAACATTATCTCAATTAAATCACTTATTATCCTTATAAAGTAGGTACTTCGTATTTTCATTTTACAAGTGAGGGGGAGTTACGTAGTTAGTTTTACTAAGTTGGCTATTAATATCATGACCCCATCCTCTGATAAGAACTTGACTATAGATAGCCTCACACACCAGCACATCACAACCAGTCCTGGTGCAAACTTACCAGTGCTCAGGCTGTTTCTAGACTAATGTTTAAGCTTTAAGAGCTCAGAATCTGATGATGCTGGATTTAAACTCTAGACCACCACCTAATTCTTGCATGGTGTTTCAGATGTTACTTAAGTTCTTTTCTGTAAAATGCCAGTAATGGTCCAATCTCAGACTAAAACAAACCAACCTTGTGAAGGGCCTGGCCCGTGAGGCATCTCTAACACTAACTATTTCTCTAGCTACTATTACTTTTGTTGCCATCATTGCTAACTACTTCTCTTTGTGCTCTCAGCTCCCTGCAGAATCCTCCCTTTTCTCCTTGTCTAAGAGACATGAGCTTGAACCAGCTGTGAGCATTGGGGATTAAATAAAGAAGTGGAAAAAATGAACTGCAAGAATTATCTATTAATGTTACCAATTCTCCAATGCTTTCTGCCAATTAGGTTTTAAAAGTTACTCACATTTTACTTTTAACTTACTAATTGACCTTCCGTCCTGTAGCTAGTTTCAGCCAAACAAATGGGAGAAATGGGAAATTCTTTAGTCGTCCCAGAGAAGAGTTTAGGATTAAGTCTTTCTTTTTTAAAGGGCTCACTGGGGTAGCGGACCATAGAGGTGAAGGAGAGGAATATGAAAATAATTTCTAAAGGGTGAAAATTTAATGATACATTATTATAAGTGTCAGGAAAAACGTGAATCACTTTCATATAGGCAAAAAAATTATTGAGTGTCCTTTTGGTAGAATGTTGGAGGTTACATAATCCTATAAGAATCTGTGTCTTTCATTGTCTTTGACCAGAATATTCTAGAGACAGAAAATAACCTCTAGAAAATTCATCATGATGCAGACATTTCTTGTCCATAGTAGTGTAAATGAGTCCTGTGCTAGGCAATGCAAATGGATTTGTCCAGTAGATACATAGATGTTCATAAATCCAATTCTCATTTGAAGTGGCATCTTACTGGTTAATTCATTAATTGATGAATTTAAAAAAATTGGTCACGTGTGTTTTATTTTATATTTGAATGAAGGACATAATTTTATTATTTTGAAAATTACTCTTTAATGAAAAGTATAAAATTAGGGCAGACAGTCAAATCATCAAATCTGCTGCAGTGAGAGAAGAGGTCAAGAAAGACTTGGCAGAGCAATTGAACATGAAGGATATTAAAGCATATAAGGATAAATCTCCCAGCATGCAAGAAAAAATGTTCTAGGCAGGGAAATAGCAAGCATAATGACTCATGAATATGAAATAGCATTTATTCATTCAATACAAAGTAAGGTGCAAAAATGTTAAGATACAATTCTTGACTGTCAGGGATTTTATGCAAAAGTAAAAGACAAACAATCAAACTAAGACAAGGATGATTCAGTATCATAAAAAAGAAGCTGAAAAATGACAAAGATGCTATGCCAACACAGGGGAAAGGCATCAGATTTAGAAAAAGAAGCTAAGAATGTTTTTTGGAGGAGTTATTTTTGTGATGAATCATAAAAAATGAATAGAAAGTATCTAGATGAAGAAGAAGCAATGTACATCTGAGGCAGAGAAAGAAAGCATGTAGAATGTGGAAACTTTGACTTTCTCCGAGAGTAGAAATATTTTGAATCAGTAGATCTCAAATGCTAGTCCTCAACAAAGTTTTCAAGTAGGAGAAAAACAATGTTATAAATATCCTAGAAATTAGTCATAAGCAACAAATTGCTCAGAAGTATATTGCATTATGAAAATAATACCATACATATAGTACAATTGATATTCTTACTTTTTCCCCTGAAGTTAATATTTAGTCAATTCATTGTCTGCCTCAACATCCATAAACTCCCCCTCTTCTTCTTCTAGTCCAGTGATGAGCAATCTTTTGAGCTTGGTGTGTCAAAATTCGCCAAAAAACTGAGCATAACTCAGGTGGTATGTCACTTTGAAAAAAACAGCCTAACCGAAAGTCCCAGAACTAGACGCTCTGTGCTGGAGTCCTGTTGTTTTGGCCTACAGACTTCCTGCACAGAGTGTCTGCACTACAGCAAATGTTTAAACCTGGGCTACTGCATCTGGCCATGCAGGAGCCGAGGATGAAACGTCCTCCTAGGCATGAGGCCCCATACTTCTCTGGTATGCAGCCATGTGTCATCAAAAATGGCTACGCATGCCTGACCAGTCGGTGGCGCAGTGGATAGAGCGTCGGACTGGGATGTTGAGGATCCAGGTTCGAGATCTTGGGGTCGCCAGCTTGAGCGTGGGCCCATCTGGCTTGAGCAAAAGCTCATCAGCTTGGACCCAAGGTCGCTGGCTCCAGCAAGGGGTTGCTCGATCTGCTGAAGGCCCGCGGTCAAGGTACACGTGAGAAAGCAATCAATGAACAACTAAGGTGTCGCAATGGCAACGAAAAACTAATGATTGATGCTTCTCATCTCTCTCCATTCCTGTCTGTCTGTCCCTATCTATCCCTCTCTCTGACTCTCTCTCTGTCCCTGTAAAAAAAAAAAAAATAGCTACACGTGTCAGTGCTTAACATGCGTGTCATAGGTTCACCATCACGGCTCTAGTCACTTCCTTTTTCCTCTTCTCCCTCCCTTCATGATCCTCTTGATCTTCTCTGCTCTCTTCCCAGTTTTCCAGATCCTCTCTGAATGCATTGTTATGTCCCTACTGAACCTCTCTGCAGGGAAATCAGAACCTTCAAATTGAGGTATCTACAAGACAAACACATCTTTCTCTTGCCAACATTGGTTGCCTCTCCTAGATTGTCAATGTAGTATTATGTTAATAAAGTCTACTTTTAAAATTAATCCCCTTCTTTTCTATAAGTGATGAGATGGAAAAAGAAATAAAGATGAGGATAAGAGGACAAAATTTTTCTCCTTCCACTGTGATCTCTAGGGTGTTTTGTTTTTTAATAAAGCTATATTTATTCAGTCTAAAGGATCACAATTTATTCTGTATCAGCGAATTCATGCTTTGTGTGTGTATAAATATATTTGTGTGTGTGCATGTGTGTTAAAATGTTGTTTCATTTTTGGAACAATAGTTTTGGTTACTTGTACCATATTTGAATGTTTTATTAACAAAATTAAATGTTGCTAACCTAAAGCAATGTCCCATTTTTTAAAATTTCCTTAGTGAAACCCATAAATCAAAAAACTAGATTGAATAATAATATATAGATATTCCAACAAGATTAGATGTTCAAAATCTTTAGAGCCAGGGCTATGAACCAAACTATTATGGTTCTGGTCCAGTGTTTTTTCTACTATTACATGCGAGATAAATCTGCAACATATCGCTTACAACTTCAAAAGCATTAGTAATACAAGCAATGTCAGTTCTAGCATTAAAAAATTGTAGTTTAAGATACATTTTGGTGTTGTACTAAATTGGCATTCATAATTACAACATTCACATTGAACTTAAATAGCATTATATTCTCTGGACTCAAGGAACTAAAAGATAATTCAGGTGATTATGCAATCTCATTTCAAGAACTCAAAGATAACAGATCTAAATTATTCATCTGCACCAAATCTTAATAAAACAAGTGGGATAGGTTGTCTGTAAAGGAGAGGACTTTACTCCCTTTTAATAAAAAAGCTTTTAACCTAAGCCACACATTTCATGAGAGCAAAAACATTATACTCACCCTTCACGGGTGAAATACCATGTATTTATAAATGACTCACAGAGCCAGCTCTAGTAATTTGATATGACAAAAGTAGGAAGAATATTTTTAACCTTGCGTGTTTAAATACAAAACAAAGATGAACCCAGAAACCATGAAGTCTATGATCATTTTCTTAAGAATTTACCAATAGAAGTATGTTCACATGTTGAAATTACAGATTCTATTTAAATTGAAACATCAGTTTATAAGCACATTAACTTTTTTTTCTACTTTAAAATTTTAAATTCCCCAAATAATATGGTCAAAAAAGAAAGGAGCTAATACTGTACAAATTTATTTTAGACCAACATCTGAGAGTGCATTTTAAATGCTATCAATTCAGTGAAGGAATTAAATGATGTGTCTATTTAAATTGAAATGCAGGTCATTTCTTATTGTTCCACCATGATATTTATAAATTTTTAATTAGCATTTAAATTTCACTTAGCACAGTAACAAAAAAAGAAGAAATTATATAGAATGCTTTCCAGAAGCTATTTTAAGTGTAAAAGCAAATTACAAAACAGCATGTGCTATCTTTTGTCTAGGAAACAAGGCAAAATAAGAGCATATACACATCTTTACAAAAAGAAACTCTGGGAGGATAATTCAGAAAACTACAACATTAGTTACCTACAAAGAGTGGGCAGAAGGCCTACACTTGGAAGGGATACTTCTTT
The DNA here is from genome assembly GCA_037038555.1 of Rhynchonycteris naso. NCBI lineage: Eukaryota > Metazoa > Chordata > Mammalia > Chiroptera > Emballonuridae > Rhynchonycteris > Rhynchonycteris naso. Next base: position 25,479,144 of record CM073000.1, read on the forward strand.
GTAAAAACCTTTTTACATAGTCTAAACTTTTAGAAGCATATTAATCTTCTACATGTTTTATTATACCTGTGGGGCCAGCCTTGACCAATAGTAAATGGGAACTGATGATTCAATAGTATTTTCCTTATTTGTCCCCTGAGAGGACAGTTCTGTGACATATTTCATACAACTCCTCAGAAGGTCCCAGTGAGATACAACTCCAGTCTCCCATAATGGAGGCTAATGCAACCATATGTCCTTTGTTTTTGTCTTGTTTTGCTTCCTCTCCTGTTCTTTACTTTTTTGGATTACTTCCCAAATACATTACTTGTTTGAATACCTTTATCTGAAACTTTACTAAGTCTTCACTTTTGTGAGCCCCATTTTCATCAGATTTAGAGGGGTGTTATTCACCCAGGGTACTTGAAGATTCACAGAGGAGATGTATATAAAGCATCTGGAGCTGGATCTGATTCAGCCAACCACTCAACAAATGGCAGCTATTATTATTTCTGTCTCATTTCTGCCACAGATCACTGTAAATTATCTTTCTCTGAATGACTTAGAGTTACATGAAAAAAATAGACAAAAAGCCAGAAACAAATGGCCATTTGATGTTCGTTGCTAATTTATTCTGCCCTGGGTTATTTTGACATAACTCAAAATACTACAAATAATACAAACTTACCAATAATACAACCAGTCCTTTCAACAGCTCATATTTCATTTCAATAACAATTCAAAAAAAAGATGTAAACAATTGATGGAGAAAAATTTATACAGAGATGGAATAGGGCTGGAGCTGCAGTCATATGAAAGAATTCACCACAGATACGAAACATCGACTCTTACACAGAAGAGAAAGAAGAAAAATGGGAGCGATGACAGATCATCTTGCACAGGTACCTAGACATTGAGTAAATTCAGCTTCGGTTTAAGAAAGTAAGGACACCTGTTGGGACAGAAAAAAAAAACTGATAAGCCTGACCAGGTGATGGTGCAGTGGATAGAGCATCGGACTGGGACACTGAGGGTCCAGGTTCGAAATCCTGAGGTCACTAGCTTGAGGGCACGCTTATCTGGCTTGAGTGCGGGGTTGCTGGCTTGAGCCCAAAGGTGGCTGACTTGAAGCCCAAAGTCGCTGGCTTGAGCAAGGGTATCACTTGCTCTGCTGCAGTCCCCTGTCAAGGCACATATGAAAAATCAATCAATGAACAAGTAATTAACAAAACAACTAAGATGCTGCAACAAAGAATTGATGCTTCTTATCTCACTCACTTCCTGTCTGTCTGCCCTTATCTGTCCCTCTCTCTGACTTTCTCTGTCTCTGTCAAAAAAAGAGAAAGAAACTGAGAAACTAATAGAAGAGTTGAAGATGGAAAGGATTGGAGTAATTGATATTAGATTAAAAAGAATACGAGTCTATAAAAATTATTAGGTAGAGCATGACCTGTGGTGGCACAGTAGTAGATAAAGCATCAACCTAGAATGCTGAAGTGGCCATTTTGAAACCCTGGGCTTGCCTGGTCAAGGCATATTCAAAAAGCAACTTCTATGAGTTGATGCTTTCCGCCTCCTCTCTCCCAACTTTCTCTCTCTCTCTTCTCTCTTAAAAATATATTTTATTAGATAGTGCCTGACCAGGGGGTGGCACAGTGGATAGAGTGTCGGACTGGGATGCGGAGGACCCAGGTTCGAGACCCCGAGGTCACCAGCTTGAGCATGGGCTTATCTGGCTTGAGCAAAGCTCACCAGCTTGGACCCAAGGTTGCTCACCTTAGCAAGGGGTTACTCAGTATGCTATAGGCCCACGGTCAAGGCACATATGAGAAAGCAATCAATGAACAACTAAGGTGTCACAAGGAAAAACTGATGATTGATGCTTCTCACCTCTCTCTGTTCCTGTCTGTCTGTCCCTATCTCTCTCTCTCTTTCTCTCTCTCTCTCTCTTTCTCTCTCTCTCTCTCTTTCTCTCTGACTCTCTCTTTGTCCCTGTAAAATGTATATATTTTATTAGATAGAAAAAGAAATGATTTATGTGAAATGGGAAGGTGGCTGAGGAAATCAGAGAGCTACTAAATAATGGGTGGTTAATGCTGATATGCAGTAACCTAGGATGCGGGCAGGATTATGAGGCCACACAAAATGAATCTGAATGAAATCTTCAATGAGGGTATACTAAAAAAAAAAAGTTAGAATTTTTAATGTTTTGTCTATTATTTCCTTGTGATGTTTAATTTGATTTCTGGGATTTGAAAAAAGGAAAGCCATACCATATGGCTAGGGGTGATTCTCCCTGAAATGAATAAGTGGACTTTAATTTAACCTCTATAAATCATTTTAGGAAGAACAATGTCTAAAGAAAGAACACTGGATTTCTACTGTCAGCCAAGAAGAAATAACAAGGCCTGAAGTTATCATCTCTCCTTAAATAATTTAAGAACCTGGACAATATGCAAAACAATACTTTTCAAGATAATGGATATCAGACAACAAAGGACAGAGACTCTTAAGAAAGAAGGGGGAAATAATACACTCCTATGCTTGCCCCAGGTTACTGCCTAAAGAGAGTTTCCAAGCAGCAGCTTAGTAAGAAGGAACCCAAGTGGATGACAGTGGTCTTTCTGAGATTGAGCAGGGAGTATAGGGCCAGTGGGCATTAAGGTAACTAGTGGTTTCAAGAGAGAGGAGAGAGCTGCAGAGAAAAAGCTCCAGAGATCTAAAGAAGGTCCCCCACCAGTCTTCAGCTGCGTACTGATCAGAATATGCTCAGGGAAAGAACCACACATAGAGAAAACCGCCCAGAACTCACACAGGGCACTCAATAGTCTGTCTTTCTTCTGAATAGCCAGAATGCAAAACCTCATAAATCACAAGTCAGTGGGTAAACTATTCTAAAAGGTTTTGTCTCAGTGGTGGGGAAACTTTAGCTCTAAGCAAGTACTCTAGTCCAGTGATTTTTAGACTTTTTCATTTCATTACACATAAACTAATTACTAAAATTATACAGCACACCAAAAAATTTCTTGCCAATCTAACAAAAAAAATATGTATAATTTTGATTCATTCACATTCAACAATGGCTGTTGTTGTGTTGGCTGCTGTCATTTTTTTGATTTGATAGTCCAAGGGGAAAGAGGTCAGTGCCCCTGACTAAATAGTCAGGTCCTGCATGTTTTAAAAATTCTTCCTACACACCAGTTAAAAATTTCTGCTCTAGTCCCATCTATCAAAGGTTGAGAGCAACACCCAAAAGATTAATCTGTTTCCAACTAACTTAATGGGATGGAAAAACAGATCTCAAGAATATTCTTAGCCATACAAAAATATCCAGTAAATTTCAGTCAAGTATCTAATCAAAATTTACCAGAAATACAAAGAAGCTGGAAAATGCAACCCAAAATGAGGAGACAGCCATTGAAACTGACAAAGTACTTACATAGATGATAGAGGTAGTAGGCAAAAACATTAAAACAGTTCTTATAATTATATTTGACATGTCAAGGAGCTAATAAAAAGATTGAGCATATAACAAAATCCATAGAGATTTTTAAAAGCCCCAAACTGAACATCTAGATATGAAAACTACCATGTCTTATATGAAAAATACAATAAGATTAACAGCATATTAGACACTAACAAAGAAAAAATTCTGTGAACATGAAAACATGAGAAAAGAACCTATCCAAAGTGAAATACAGAAGAAAAAGAAACTAAAGGAAATAAAGTATAAACAGAACACCAGTAAAATAATTTCGAATGGTTTAGTATCTGTGTAACTGGCATTGCAGAAGGACTAGAGAGCAAAACCTACCTAAAGGAATAAAGGTCAAGGTTTTCAAATTTATGAAAATTATAAACTCATAGATCCAAGAATCTCACTGAATTCCTAGAACAAGAAACATGAATAAAACTACACCAAGGTACATAATAATAAAATTTCTCAAAACCAGTAAAAAATAGACAAACCAAAGATGGTGAAACAAGATCTTTAATATTATAAAAGAAAAAATTTCAAACTTAGAATTATATGTACAATAAAACTATTTTTTTACAAACAACCATGAATTAAAATTTTTCCTAAAATTAATCACCAGCAGATAGGGCTTTCCTTACCTTATTTTCAAAACTATTTTGAAGTTATAATCAAGATACTTTGGTATTATTGTAAAATTAGACAAATAGATAAATGATACAGAATCAAGAGTCCAGAAATAAATCTTCATATATATGATCGATTTATTATCAGTTAATTGAAGTCACACCACATGAATAGATGTAAGGAGTCAAGTAGTTCATCTTTTATAGGAGCCTGAGAATCAGTGTGTAACTTGTACCTATTCTCTGTGTGTACTTTCCTTTCATTCTTCTTAAACCTTTAGTAAAGTCTTACTAAGAATTTGCAGGTTACTCATCATTTCTGTGCTTTACTAAATTAGAGTGAAAGGCCTGTCTGGGTTGGGCCTAATTTGCCTTAAGCAGAGTACCAGGTACTCCCTCAGAATTGTGTCAACAGCTGCGCCTAGCAGAGTACAGTTATATCCAAAGAAATGGCCATCTCTCAAGGGATAACAGTAGCAGAGTTGGCATCATGGTAGGGTAAGGGGAGCCATAATGCTAGATTATGAGAGGCTATTTCCCGAAAGCCTTCTAGGAAATTCTCAAAGATAGGTGATGGAACATTATGACAAAGAAGTAAAATTTTTGCCATCAGGCTCATAGAGACTCTTATCATAGTAAGTCAGTGCATTACACGCACACGCGTGTGCGCACACACACACACACTATTTGTCAGTCACAACATGGAAATCAAAAAAAATATGTTAGCAATAAAAAAAAAAGGGAATACTGACTCGATGTTAATTTCCTCAGTGACTGCGGGAATGCTGGCCTTCAAAGATGGCAGTGGTGACGCATATTGTCGCACACACATGGCATGAGACCTGCAGGGGCAGCACCATCTCCTCCCATATTTCCACTAAGGCGAAGTGCCAAGAGATAAATAAGCAGACTACCTCTCGGCATTGCCAACATGGCACTTGGAGGATGAATAGTTTATATTCAAAGGAACCACAAAAAATTAGTCTCTTCAAGAGAATGCCATTTTCTAGTTAAAGCCACAACAAAGAACTGATGCTTCTCATCTCTCTCCCTTCCTGTCTATCTGTCCCTATCTGTCTCTCTCTCTGACTCACACTCTGTCTCTGTCAAAAATTAAAAAATAATAAAAATAAATCAATAAATTTAAAACAAAATATAAATAAAAAAATTTAAAAAAATACATTTTGCAATGTATTTATTACAACACTGGCTTGTGTCAACTAGTAGATATAAAAAAATATTATTTTTAAAAAGTTTTGTGAACTTGAATAGAATTCTTCCCTCAGGAGCTAAGAGTAAATATCATTGGCCTCTAAAGACATTCTCTTCTTGTTTGAGACAATTGTTTTCTGAAATGTTTTTGAGGAGTCAAGCCTCAGTTGATGCAACTCCAAGTAGCTCTTCTTGGCTTGAAGAAACCACGTCTCTAAAATAATCTTTCAGTAATGAACAATAAGAAATTAATTCTCTCTGTTATTCACCCAACAATGTGATGGGGAACTTTCTCCAAGTCAATGTTGTCATTTATTGTCTATTATTTCTTCCTGAATAATCTTATATTCTGCCTGCATTATTTTTTCTTTAATCTTAAATTTTTTTAATTTGCCAGGTTCTAAAAAGAAGAAAAAGAAATTAGTTCACTCCAAAAATTTATCACTTCTTGTTCTGCAGAAAAATGTGTAAATATTTTCTGTTTATCAAATAGTAATGTGAGAGACTCTTTCCATCTACAATGAAAATTATTATTTAGTATTATTTATGTTAAGATAGAATAATCTGTTTGTTTTAAAACAGAACCTGGAGCCACAGGAGACATTTATAAATTCATATATTAACTGAGAAATGTTTATTTAGGAACTGCCTTGTTCTGGGAACTGGACTACAAACACAATGCCTGTCCACATAAAATTGGGAGCTGCCCATAGGTGATAGTACATGAACAAATAATTATAGAGACAAGGGCTAAAATGGGAAACACGGCAGCTAAAGGAACATATTGTCAGGACACCTAGTCTGGATTTGGGGATTTTGGAGGACTTCTTAGAGGAAGCTTCACAGATAATGAGAATAGAAAGAAAAGTATTTGTGAGCTATTCTGTGTCAAGGAAGAAATAAAATGCTCCAAGAAGAGGAATGCAGTTTCAAGATCTAAACACATAAAAAATTAGAAACTTACCAGATCTTCAATATGATGGGGATGGATGCCAGACACTTATTTTGTCATGTGATATGTGGAACTACTTTTTTCCTTTAGAATATTGCTTTAAAGTTACTTATTTTCTTATTTGACATTTTTCTTAACCAGACACTATGCATCATTATTAATAAGACAAAAGATTAGAAATTCAAGCCCTATATTGAATAGACAGGCACCTGAAAGAGCAAACTGGGGTGTGATGTTGATGGGCTGAAGGAGGGATAGGAGGGGGGGTAATGAACAGAGGTTTTGCCTCTGGTGGGAGCATTTGTAGGATGTATTTCAATGAATCTTGGAGACTGTTAAAAGGATTTTTTTTTATTCTTCTTCAGATGTGAGTAACAGTCTCCAAGGAATGAGTCTGCTGACTTTGAAACTATCTCAAGCTCACTTTATGTGGTTCTTACAACAAGAGCCAACATAGTATACCTGGGGACACTGCACCTTTTGAAGGGTTCTTTTCAATGGTACATTTATATTCAGTTTAACTTTTCTGCCTGTGTGATCCTTTAAAACTACATATCTTATTCTCCCCATAAGGCTGACATATTTAGCAAATAAAACGTCTCCCAACTAAATTTGAATTCCAGATAAACAGTAATCATTTTTAGTAAAATGATATCCCCAGTACATGGAAACCCTACTTCCTAACAATGGGAGAGATCCTGGCAGGAAGTCTGGAAGGGTGTCAAAAATTGATATTTTTCCAGTGCTTAATATGTTATGCTTGGACCCACATTTCATGGTTATCATGAAAATGCATCCCCTTGCTCCTGTACCTTATTTCAGAAGTTCTCTGGCAGAGATGCTTGGGACAGAACGACATAGGCAGCAGCTGGGCGCTTTGTCCCTAAGCAGTACTGAAAGGGGAAAAGAGACTCTGCAGACTGGTATCTACTTCCTCAGGACAAAGGAAATACATGACGCTACTTAAAGATGGGTTGTCACACAAAATTCTCTACTCATTTCTAAAAAGACAATGCACCCTATTTGAGAATCAATATGCTACAATAATGCTAACAGGGTTATAGCGGCAGAGGCACAAGAAGATATATTATCTCTTTCACTAGCAAGGCATGGCTTATCTTTGGTAAAACAATGCAAATGCAGATGGCCCTGGACTTAAAATGATTCAACTTAATAATTGTTTTACTGTACAATAGTGTGAGAGATACGCATAATACATTACACAAGCTATTCAATGCTTTATTAAATAAAATCAGCTTTGTGTAGGATGATTCTGCCCAACTGTAGACTAATGTAAGTGTTCTGAGCACGTTTAAGCTAGACTAAGCTGTGATGTTCAGTAGGTAAGGTGTATTAAATGCATTTTCAACTTCCATGGGTTTATCAGAGTATAAGTCAATGTAAATCGAGGAGCATCTGTAACTGCAAACATTTTATTGCTCTTACTATAGACTTGGCACTGTTCTAAGCATCAAACATATACATTAACTTACTGAATTTTTGCCACCCTCAAACATGGCTACTACATGAAGAAATCTGCCAAAGGGAATAAATAATTGACCCAATTCACACAGTTTATTACTTAGGTTTAACAAGCTCCTGGGGCTGTGTTTTGTTTTGTTTTGTATTTTTGCCTCATACCTGTTTTATTAAAAAACATTTTATTTCAAACTGATAGTAAATCAGAATTACAATAAGATTTATTTTTGAGATACGAGTAGAAAGCAAACCCAGATAGATATAAGTACTATTAGGAAAGAACACATTGAGTGGTTCTGCTGACATAATTTTTTATACTCTGAGAATCAGTTTTTAAAACTTCAAACAATACGGTCATCATTACTATCACTAGAACCAAATGCTGCTGATTCAATATCAAACACTATCTTCAGCTGTTCTTTATCGATATTTTTAAAAGAGAACAAAGATGCTTTGTTGTGAAATACTAAAAGTATACTTATTTTTTATTAATTTAGTCTGTGTGTATCCAACAACATAGAATACTATTCTGTAAGTTTGTGATTTAAGAGTATAGTCTTTTTCGAAAGGATATGATGAGAAAACAGAATTCTGCACTTAGATTCAACATAAATCACTGTTTTTTGTCTTTATCAGTTGTCACATCTGTTTAGCATGCAATTTCAGTATTCTAATTTTGCACCACTCTGATCCAGACACTTTTTAGAGTTTCATACTTTGAATCTTAAACAACTTCCTTTTCGTTGAGGTCTCTTGAGAGTTTACTGCGTATCCAATATGCTCCACCCCACACTGCCTATTGTCAATCAAAAAAGGACTTAAGGTTCCCTTTGCTGAGCCTGTGTTCTTAATTACTGCACCATGTACCTCTCATTTCAAAAGCTCACTGTGAAAGTCAACTAATATGGAGAAAATGCATAGGGCCAGAGGGTCCATTTTCAGGGTAGGTGTGTCAACTTGAAGTATTTAGGTTATCCTTGAAATATCCCACAGATTCAGAAATACTTAAGATTACTGCAGTGTTACTGAGAATCCCAAATATCTGTTGCATTACATTTGATTATAAATATTTTATATACTTTATGCATTCAATTTTCATGATCTCCATAAGAAATATTTCTCCTTTTTTCTCATTTAGTTTATTTATTTGTTTGTTTTTTGCAATGTTCCATGGGTTGTCTTTTTAATTTTTCAGTTATAGCTGACATGCAAAGTTATATTAGTTTCAAGTGTACAACCTAGTGATTAGACATTTATATAACTTACAGATGGATCACTAGATAAGTCTAATACCTATCTGACACCATACGTAGTGCAATATTGTTGAGCATATTTCTTATGCTATACTTTACATCCCTGTGACTACTCTCATAACCAATAATTGGTACTTCTTAATCCCTTTACCTTTTTAATCCATCACCTACCCCGTCCCCAAATCTGGTAACCATCAATTTGTTCTCTGATTCAATGAGTTTATTTCTGTTTGTTTGTTTCTTTTTTATTTTGGTGGGTTTTCTTAGATTCCTTTTGTAAGAGTAATCATATGATATTTATCTCTCTTTAAAACAATAAAACTGAATATTAGCAAGTTTAAATAAGTGGCCACATGCTAACTAAAAATACTAGCAGTTGAACCCCAGACTCATGCCCAACAGCCTCTGGGAAACTACTCTAGAAATATAAGTTACAACTACATTTGTTTGCATTTTATTGCTTTTAGAAGGTTTTGGTACTCGGAGTATGCTGTGGCTTTGGGGGAATTTATACTTGCTGATGATAATAAGTTGTGAATCCCTACTCTGACATTTTCTTTAAAAAAATTGAACACTTTCTTTCTCCAATTAAAACAGGTATACAATTTAAAAGTAGACTATTTCCTTCATCTGTCATATCTTGTTTTAGTCAAGTCTGTCATTTTATTGACATTGTATAAAGTGCTGTGTTTTAAGGAAATTAGCACAATTTAAAGATAACATTATTTGAGTTACTCTTATTTATCTAAACAACAGGTGTACGTTCTATGGTTATATCTTTACTGAGGGATTAATTTCCATAATTTTTAAATAAAAAACAGTTGAATATGTATGTACATACATAAGTACAGACAAATACAGAGCAGAACCTGACAGCTCACTCTGCTCTATCTAACACAATATGTTCTTAAGATATCTCAACTTAATACAGTAAGTATCTTATCTAATAATCCTATAATTTAAAAAGCTGGGCATTGGTGGGAGAAAAAGGTAGAGACTGGGAATGTCAGACTTGCATAGCAAAATTATTGTTTTACAAAAAGTCAATAATATTGAAGGGATTTTTATATGAGAAATGCATGAACATATTTATTTTAAAACTTCAAACAATACAGACAAAAACAAAGAATAGGTAGAGTTCAAGTTCCCTTTCCTCACACTCCTCTTTGCCAGCTTCACTGGTGCATATTCTTAACCATCTGGTTGGTGTGCATTCTTCTACATATTTTTCTATGTATCTGTATATATGTACATTTATTACACTATCCAACTATTTCTTTTCAAGGTGTTTATCCAAAGTTAAAACAGCATATGTTCATACAAAAATTACACGCAAATAGTCAATAATTGCTTTATAAATAACAGCCAGAAACTTAAAACAACCTAAATGTCTATCAACAAGTGAATGAAGACTCAAATTGTAAGACATCTGTACTACAGATCAGTACCCAACAACAAAAAGGAATGGACTATTGCTATATGGAAGTTTTTTGAATCTCAAAATAATTATGCTGAGTAAAGAAAGCTAAACAAAAGAATACATAGTGTATGATTTCATTTATATAAAATTTTAGAAAAAGGAAAACCAACTCATAGTGATGGAAAGCAGATCTTTGGTTGCCAGGGGTGGTATACAGGAAGGGGGAAAGAAGGAAAGAAAGAATACATAGGTGAAAAATTAAACTTCTTGGACAATGAAATTGTTCATTATCTTCATTGTGCTGAGGTTTTATTGGTATATACATATACAAAAACTTGCCAACTGTGACTTTAAAAATATGCAATTTATTGTATGTCAATTTTACCTACACAGTTATATGGAGGACAGACCAAACCATTCCCCTCTCATTTGGAATTCCAAATGTTATGTGTTATTATATCCACAAGGAGACCAAAAAAACAAACAAAAAAAATAATTATATCTAATAATTGTGCCCTGGATGGTGGTTCAGTGGATAGAGCATAGGTCTGGCATATAGAAATCCTGGGTTCAATTCCCAGTCAGGGCACACAGAAGTGACCATCTACTTCTCTTCCCCTCTCTCTCTCTCTTCTCTCCCTCTTCCTTTCCTACAGCCTGAAGCTTAATCTGTTTGAGAGTGGCCCCAGGCACTGAGGATAGCTCAGTTGGTCCAAGTGCATCCGCCTCAGGTGATAAAAATAGGTCAGTACTCAGCATCGGTCAAGACAGGGTTGCCTGTTGGATCCCAGTCACAGCCTATGTGGGAGTCTGCGTCACTATTTCACTATCTACCCTCCTCTCACCTAAAAAAGAAAAGAAAAAAGAAAGAAAGAATCTGGATGAACAATGAAAAGAGTTTTCATATTGGAAATTCCTGCTTTTTAAATTTATTTTATTTTTACACAATGGAGGTACTTGTCCTATTTTAAAAATTTCTGAAGATTTTTAAATTCCTGCAAAATTTATAGAAGAGAAATTTAACAAAAATATTTATAGTAAATGTCAATGGTGTGAATAATCATGGATAACTTTCTTATATTTCTATATTTTTTCTAAAAATAATTATTTAAAAAAATTTTTTAAATGCTTATTTTAAGCTGCTTCTTAGCAATGACACTCTTTGTTTAAATAAAACCTGTCAAGATTCCTAATCTATAAAGTAGATATAAGTTACCTAGTTCAGGCCCTTGTCACTTCTGTTTTTTGTCGCAAGTCTTAGTATCTTGCAATCCTCCCTTGATCATGATGCCAGAACGATTTCTAAATTTGGCCCCTTATACACAGTCTTGTTGTACCTAGTCCCAATTTTATCAGAACCAACATCCTATTTTATAACTCCCTTTTAATAGCTGAAATAAAGTTAATATAGAATAATAGCTACAGATACCGGTATATACATATGTAAATAACCATATATAATGTGTGTGTGTCTATATGAGATAAAAATGTATAAATAGTGTATATGTTTGATATATATGCCATATATATATCACATATACATTATATATATATTTCTAAATAAATTTTACAGTGATATCATCTAATATTTTGTTGAGACTACTAACATATTGGCATCAAAAACAATGAGAAATTTAAAAGAGAAAAAATATTTTTTCTTAATTGTATTCAAAGCAGGGGAATAGTGGATAAAATATGGCTTCTGGTACATAATTTCATAATTTCTCTTAGCTCCTCAAATTTTTCTTCTCTCATCCATTTACTGACTAAAGCACAATCTTTGGACTGAGAAATTTAAAATCTTTGGCTCCAGTGCAATGAAAAGATTTCTGTTGCCCAGAGGCATCTTCCATGATCTAGGCAGAATTTTAACAGGGCCTTGAGGAAGAAGGAATTGGATAAGATTTTTACAGAGAAGGCATAGTTCACTCAACTTTTATTTCTCTTTCTGAATTAAAAGGTAGTGAACTATTAGGATGAAATTAAATTTATTTTTTTTAATTGTGCTACTTGCAAATTAGATAAACTGATACAGAACAGCCTACAGAACCTGGACCCATTTTTCCAAATTAACTTTCCAATGATCCACAAAAATCCTACTCTCCTGCTAGATTGATTGATTTCTGCAAATGCCTTATGTATGTTTTAGAAAGAGGTTTGAAAAGTAGTAGCTGAATATAAACATGGTTCTTACTTGCATTAAATAACCCATAGTTTCATGCAACACAAAACTTAATTGCTTTCTCAACTGAAACTGTTTTTGAGGTGAGGTTTGGAAGGTGTTGCAACAGAGTCATATCAATATGACAGAAATACAGTAACATACATAAGAAATAAGAAGAGTGGTCTGGTCTTTTGATTCTCAACTGCACTGCACTGTTATTCCAATCAACTGTTATACAATTTTTAGTTAATAAGAGTTTTATCTCTTTATTCCACATACCATAAGTACTTTGTTGCAGTAATTGTACTATTTGTTCACAAGTACTTGTTCTCTTGCCAATTTAGCTGAGTTTACTTTCCAGCCCACAGATGCAACAGATTTGGTCACTGAGATGTGAACAGTCATAATATTTGTCATAACTGAGCAGAAGCTGCAAATACGACTGCATTGTTTGGCTTGCCCTTTCTTGCTCCTGTGACCACAGACAGGAAAATAACCTGTCCCTAATAGTAGTTGCTCCTTCCATCTCAGTCCCAAAATGAAAAAAAAAAATTGTGGAGAATACCAGAACCTGATTTATGGCCTAGAACCTATTCCAGCTCAGTGCAATACAATTCACAGGCAAACCCTAAGCTTTCCTGTAATATGAACAACAGGGGGAAAAAATGATTGTTATTGTAAGCCATGGAAACGTTGGGATTATGCTATTGCAGCCAAACTTGACTTAAAATTATACTTTTGAGTTAGTTTTGCAATTTTTACTGAAAAAAAACACTGAGAATAATCACCTGTTTCTAAACATACAAAACAGATATTTTTTTACCTTTTGAATATTAAAAATTATTCAAGTGGCATTTGTTTCTGTTAAACATTAAAATGATCAGTTCAAAATTTCAGTTTCTTCAGGTCGCTTCTATATTATAGCATCAAAAGTTTAGTCACCATCTCTTGATGGATATGTACTATATACACACTAATTTAGAAAAAAATGGAGTGCTATATAAATTTATGAAATTTTAAATGTTTTATATTTTTTCTTCTTCCATGATTTCTTAAGTGAATTTTTTATGCTTTGGTTCATTATTTTAAAAATGTCAGTTTAGCTGCCTTGATTAAGTATGACCTATTGCTTAACCATGCAATTTTAAGTGGCAATATGCTCTAAACTGTGGAGCACAGATTTTAATTAATAAGTGTTTTATAAATTTAATCAAATGGATCTCTAACTTTTCATTTTAAAGATGAGACTAATAGACACTCGTTTTCTAATTCTTTTAATAGAACAATCATAGGCATAAAAATATGAACCATGCTTTGGATATTTTGAAGTATATCTAGAAAATATAATAATATAATATAAACCAGGTTAATGAGTATTTCATCAGTCATTATTTAAAATTAAATAGTAAACTTATCATGAAGAGCAAAGTGTCTGAAATTATTCCCTACTTACTAACCAACAAATTAGCCTGCCATTTTCCTGGATGGTTTCTCTGTTAGAGAAAAAGGACTTTATTACTCACAGTCCTGCAAGCCTTCTGAGCTTGAGCATATTTGCATCAGTTTTCCTTGCCCCAAATCTCACAGAAGGGATGCAAATGGGCATGATTGATGTTTCACACAGGGGAGAAACTCTGAGTTTAGGGAACTTGAACATTCTCTAATGTTCAACAAGCATATCTGCCCTTCACTCTAGAGAGAGACACCATGTCTGTCTTCCAAGGCCATTTGCTATACAAACATTCTTGAAAAGAGTGTGAAGCAAAGGGAGTTAGTGCCTCTCATACAACATGTGCAGAATCATAAATGATTCATGGTGGCCTATCTCCCAGTACATTTCCAAATATTTCTAAGTGGACTCAAATCAATATAAAATAAGTCAATAAAACCTATAATTTAAAACCCAAATTTTCAAGCTACAAGAAAATATGAATGAATATTTATCTAATATCATGAGGGAGGAACTTTCTGAAATTAAAGTAAAAGAAAGTACAACATAAAAATTTGATGCATTAGCCTGACCAAGTGGTGGCGCGGTGAGTGGAGTGTCAGACTGAGAAGCAGAGGACCCAGGTTCGAAACTTCAAGGTCTCCAGATTGAGCATAGGATCATAGACATGACCCCATGGTCTCTGGCTTGAGCCCAAAGGTCACTGGCTTGAAGCCCAAGGTCACTCGCTTGAGTTAAGGGTCACTCGCTTTGCTGTAGCCTCCCCCATCAAGGCACATATGAGAAAGCAATCAATGAACAACTAAAGTGATGCAACAAAGAATTGATGCTTCTCATTTCTCTCCCTTCCTGTCTGTCTATCCCTATCTGTCCCTCTCTTTGACTCTCTGTCTCGGTTACAAAAAACAAAAATAAAAAAATTGATATATTTAACTTCTTAAAATTTGTATTTCAACACAGCAAACTACATAAATAGAACTAATAGACAAATGAGAGGCTTGTAAAATATTTACAATAAATATATCTTTAGTATCCTTACTATAAAAAGAGATTTTAAAAATCTCCTTTATCCCTAATAATGAAAGGTAAGTCACAGAAGTTCAAATAAATTATTAAAATGATTAACTCTCAACAATAATTAAAGAAATGTTATTAATCAACAATGAATTACCATTCTTGCCTAACAATTTTAAAAGTATTTTTAAATAATATTCAAATTTTTCAATTGTGTAATGAAATTAAAACATTATTTCCTGCTGATGAGATTCAAATGTTACATTTTTTATAAAGCAAAGAAGCATTATATATCATTTTTAATGCATTGTGTATCATTTTTAAGTGTTCTTAACTTATGATTTAGTAATCCTTCTCAAAGAAAAAACTACAAATATAAATGAAGTTACTTTCATAAAGAAGACATTGTAGCATTATTTATAGGGCTAAGTAATAGGAATCAATCTAAATGTCTAAAATAAAGAGCTGAGTAAATGATGAAAAATGTATTAAGAAGAATGGATATATATTATTTATAAGCACCCATCTTTATAAAGTTTATTCTTTTTTACAAGCTTGAGAGAATGAGAAAGTGCTGACATGAGAATTTTTAAGACTATAAAGCATAATTCATGCATTATTTTCTATTTAGGTAGATAAGAGTTTGGAATATACACAAATTTTTAAAATGGTTTTATAAACTGTTGTCATTTTTTATTAACATTATGTATGTTAAAGAAAATACTACTTGATAAAAGTTTTAGAGAAAGTGGTGTTTGTTGTCTGAAAGTTGCAAACTTTAAAACTGATTTTATTTACTGACTTGGTGATAATTATTATAATCACAATGGTCTAGTTGTGTTTATTCTAACTAGTATGAAAGAATTTGCAAACCTTAGAAATAAAGATGTATCTAAGAATTTTCCTCCTTTTAAAAGCAATTAATTACATATGACTCTGATTTAAAAACAATGAAGCATTTCACTTTTCTAGCAGAATACTTATGAAATCTCAATGGCAAGCAAAAATATTCATGATTTAATCTTAAGTGAAAAAAATAAAAATCATACAGCCTCAGAGGTGTCAAAATACACCTGACAATATCAGAAAGGAGCACCTTCATTATTAGCAGTTGTCAATATGATTCCTTATTATAGAAAATATTTATTTTTGTATATTATCTATATTTTAAATTTTTATATCAATTCAAATATAATATTAAAAAGTTTTTAACAATTCAAAATATGCCAGCTTCAAATTTCTAGTCTATGCAAAGGATGGTAACATATGACCATATCTTGTGTTTTGAGAGCTTCTCCCCACCCCCAGTACTGCTCAATTTCTCTTCCATAAAGTTGTCTAGGTTCCTAAAAGTCTCCCATTGGTGTTTCCTTCTATTCTCTTTTTCCAAAATATATAAATATTTCTCCAAGAAGATAAATATCTCGGGTTATTTTTAACCAATTAAACTGAGCCATAGAATACAGTAGTAACTTACCAGATGTTTTACTTTTGAAGCGTGAGACATAGAGCAGAGGTAAAAGTCAGATGGAGGAAATATCACTGCTGAGGAAAGACCCCAGAAAAGAGTAGCAATGGGCATCAACAATGAGTTTTGCTTCTTTCTAATTTTAACTACAATCATCTCTAACATCTCATTCAAACATATTCACCTCCAGGATAATCTAATGGATCACTTAACTATAGGATATGTATGTAGTCATGTATTTTTTAAAAAATTATGAGCAGTCTTCTAGCTCTACATCTACATTAAGTACATAAAAATAAAACTGGATGATATTCCTACTCTGTGTTTTTGTACTATGAAATATATTGAACATAAATCAATGTATTATTAATTTTTTAATGTAGATTTAATTATACATCTGTGCCTTATTTCCTAATGATGCTATAACAAATTACCACAAATTTGGTAGCTTAAAAAAACACAAATTTATTATTTTATGGTTCTGGAGTCCAAAATTAGTGTCACTGGGCTAAAGTCAAGGTATCAGCAGGACTTTTTCCTTCTGGATGCTATAAAGGAGCATATGTTCCTTGCTTCTTACAGCTTCTGGAGGTTGCCAGTATTCCTTGGCTTGTTGCCATGCCACTTCAACCTCTGCTCTTGCCACACCTTCCTAACTTTGACCTTCTTGCCTCCCTCTTATAAAGACACTTGTAACTATATTTAGTAAACCCAGATAATTCAGGTTAATCTCACCATCTTCAGAGCTATAACTGAATCACATTTGCCAAGTCTTATGTTGTGTGTGTGATGTACAGTAACATATTCACAGGTTCCAGAATTTAGGATGTGGGCTTCTTTGGAGAACCATTATTCATTCTGTCTACCATAGTGCAGTATAAGTATTAAAAAAATAACTTCCTAGTATTTTATTTCTATGACACTTATTACAGAGATATAAACAATATTATAACTCTATTGATAACTGAGTAAAATCTATCTTTCCAGTGAATCAAACATGTCATCAATATTTTTAAATAGCATAAAATAAGTTTTAGAGAATGTTGTCATTTGATGGACTTGCAATCAATAAATTGCATAAAATAATTTTAAAGAGAAAGGTTTTTAAACTTTTATTCTGTGATCATTGGCTAAATCTGTAAAGGACTTCTTCCTTTTGAGTTTTTAATGACAATTTGAAGATTAAATTAAGGTGACCAGATTTTAAAATTGGTAAAGCAGGACACCATTGATAGGGGGGTGGGGGTCTTGATTAAATGTTTGGTCTATATGGAGCAAAAATATTTTCATAGAATGCAAAAATAGTATTGTAATACATTTTTTAAAATTTCAACATAAGTACAATTTTAAAATATAATACATTTTAAAAAATTATGTATAGTATTATTTTATTCTTCGGCATATTTCTAATTTGAGTGAATTTTTTTAGTAGATTGCTGTCATTTAAAAGGTCATGAAATTTTTCACAAGAATTTGTTAAATTATATTTGACACATAAAATGGCTTTCAAAGTCTCAACACTCAATTGTGATTTTTCTGATGTCCACACTTTATTTAGCATAGAAAAAACGCATTCAGTCGCAGCAATAGTTCCTGGTAAAAACAGCGCGTATTCCACAATTTTTAGTGCATTATTGTAAGGAATATGGTTTGTTTCAAAATGATGAAATATTTCTAACCACTTGTTCTCTATTGTGATTTTTTCTGATGCCCAAGATTTAAACTTTTCCTTATCAATATATTTTTTAATAATGATACCTCATTAAAAAGATAATTTTTGGAAATATTACTATATGGGAAATTTTGAGTGAGTCAGAGGGATCAGGTTACACGGTCCGGAAACCGATGCCAGAGCTGCACAAGCGGGCGGGAGCAGGCAGGGCAGCGCTGCTGGTGCGCTCGGAGCCGCACGCTGGCGTCCAGGACATGGGCCTATGGGTATTTAGGGGACTTGACTGCCGCTGTCTCAGCAGGTATGTCCCGCCAGAAGTTCTTTGTTTTGGGGCCCCGCAGGGGGCAGCCAGCTCTTGCGGCAGTGCGGGTGGCTCCAGGTCGAGGCAGGGTCTCCCCACCAAATACCATATATTCCCTTCCCGTTCTCCCGCCGTTCCCTAGCTTTTCGTACATTCTTTCCAAAAATCGGAACTTTTTTAAAACGCCGCGGTACGCAGGACAAATTGTTAAAAATCGGGACTGTCCTGCCAAAAGTGGGACGTCTGGTCACCTTAGATTAAATGTCTATGGATGTCAGTAGTTTATTCCGAAATGCATGGCATTTAATTAAATTGTAAATAGTATAGTTGTTGTGGCTGTACCCTCAGGACCCTTTGAAAATAAGAAAAAAACAATTTAAATTGTTTTTTTCTGATTGAAGTAAGGAAGTTGCTAGGGGAAAGTAACGGCATGTTAGAAGAGAAGATTAAAAGCTCTATGGAGGTTCTAACGCTGAATCTGATTTTGTTTTTCTGACAGTGCCAAGCAGGACAGGTAACAGAAAGGCCTGGATAAGTGGCTTGAGCTAAAAGGACAACTGTGCTCGGGCACCCCAGGAAATGCAAAGCACAGTGAGATCACGTTAGTGACGAGAGAACAAAGGTCTGACTTGTCATTTTTACCAGATATTTCAGAAAAATGCTGCCTCACAGAAAGAGCATTCTTTTTAAGAAAAATAAAGTGCTTTACATTCTCCAAAAATTTCTCATATGCTCCCAAAGCACTTTAGAAAAGGAGATAAGAAAGGTTATATTGACTTCTATAAAAGCCAGAATTTGTTCACTTTCTAAGAACTAAGTCCTTGGAAAATACAAATCCAGATATTTGACTATAAATATTTAATCACATTTTTTAATGACAATGATTTTCTTTAATCAAAATAAAGTTTTGCTTTGGTTTGTAGTATGTCAAAAACAGTCAACAAAAACAATAAATGGGGGGAGAGGGGCAAGATGGGGATGGAGTAAACGGATGTACCAACTTCCAACTCCCAGAACCAAAGTGGATTATAACTTAATTTTAAGAACCATTATCTGGATAAACCAACGTTGAACTGGGCTGAGAGGACTCTTCAACTGGGGAACACTGAAGAAGCAACATTGAGACTGGTAGGAAAAGTGAAAACGCGGAAAGGGCTGCCCAGCTCCCCAGAGCAAAAGGGGACTCGTGTGGCAGGAAGAGAGGCCAGTGGAAGGGTAGGAACCAGGGTCCCAGGAACCAAGCCCCAGACTGCAGCCCCAGAGCCTAGAAGAGGCATTTGGACAGTATTGAGCTGTGAAGCAAGTGAGGATACTGTTTGTGAAAAAGAGTTTTCTCAGACTCAAGATTCTTCTTAAAGGGACAGCACAGAAAACCTCTCTCACAACCACTCACCCGGGGCTCCGGGGAATGGTGACAGAGGAGAAGACCAGAGCAGCTGGAAGAGAGTGTGGCCTGGAAGGCACAGGGAGAAACATTCTGAGGGACAGCCACCCTAACCCCTAGGCTGAGTCATTTCCCAAATCTGAAACAAATATTTCCCCTGGAACTAGCAAAACCAGCAAAGGGAGACAGGACACCAGCCAAACAAGCTCTCCCGTGGCACTTAGAGAAGAGCTCCTTAGATGGAGGGAGCTTCCAGGACTACAATATGGAGTGTTAGGGTCTGAGCTGCAGTGCCCCTACCCACACTGCTGAGGGCTTGCTGGAGGGACAGTGGTGGCAGGACGCTGAAATGTGGTTCTGTCTGCAGGAGTGGAGCCCCAGCTGGTGTGAGCTCGGTCTAGCCCAGCAGGGGTGGAGGGGACGCACGAAAGTGGTCCGGCAGCTGCGGGCCCGACTGCAGCCACACCTGCAGGGAAAAAGCAGGAGAGCAGGAACGGAAAGAGTCTGCCTGGCAACCCTGCGCAATCTGGCCCTGATGGTGGGGGCGGGGCTAGGACCACGGACAGGCAGAGGCTCGCGCCTGAGCTCACGCCAGCAGCCCCGCCCAGCCAGAGAAACCGCAGTTTGCCATCCTATGTGCATAAGTTGGCTCTGAATGCGGGGGCGGGGCTAGAGCCCCAGATGAGCAGAAGCCTGCAGCTGAGCGCACGCCAGCAGCCCTGCCCGGCCCGATAAACCGTGGTTTGTGATCTTGCACAGGAGGGCCCTGGCCTCGGGGGCGGGGCTAAAGCTCCAAACAGGTGGAGGCTTACAGCTGAGAGCACATCAGCAGCCCCATCCAACCCGAGAAACTGTGGCAAGCAGGCTCTGACCACAGGGGCTGGGAGGAAGCACGGATACAGGCTGGGTCCACAGCTGAACAACGGTGCTCACCTCTACCCTTGGTGCTGAGGCTTGTGGTTTGAGTGCAGTGCTCAACCCAACCTGTGGGGGCGAAGCCAAGGCCAAGGCAGGCTGAGACTTGAAGAACTGGGCACCATAACACAGCCCCTCCCATGGAGAAGAGGCGGAAATCGCAGCAACAGCCACAGTGGGCCGATGCTGGCAACACAAATACTCAACCGCCCTAGGCAGCCACAGAGGGGGTGGCTAGCCTGCAGACAGACCACACCTAGAGAACACAAAGGCAACACCCATTGGACTCCAGTGGCCACACCCTTCTTATACACAGACAAAATGGGCAGGCAGAGAAATGCAACCCAAATAAATCAAGAGAAATTCCCAGAGAAGGACCTGAAAGAACCAGATATAAACAAATTACCAGATGCAGAATTTAAAATAATGATAATTAGGATGTTCAAAGAGATTAGAGCAACAATGGATAGTCATCACGAACACCTAAATAAAAAGATAACAAGTATAAAAGAGAAATTAAAATAATATAAAAGAATCAGACAGAAATGACAAATACAGTATCAGAACTGAAGACCACAATGAAAGGAATTAAAAGCAGGATGGATGACGCTGAGGATCGAATCAGCGAGTTAGAGGACACAATAAACAAAGGCACAGAAGCAGAGCAGAAAAAAGAAAAGAGACTCAAAAAATGTGAGGAAACTCTAAGAGAGCTCTGTGACAACATGAAGAGAAATAACATCTGCATCATAGGGGTTCCTGAAGAAGAGGAGAGAGAACAAAAAATAGAAACTTTGTTCAATCAAATCATAGCAGAAAACTTCCCTAAATTAAGGCTAGAAAATATTTCACACGTTCAAGAAGCACAGAGAACTCCATTAAAGAGAAACGAGTAGATTAAAAAGCTTTGGTACATTTATACCAGCCATAAGAAATGATGACATCGGATGATTTACAACAAAATGGATGGACCTTGATAACATTATACAGAGTGAAATAAGTAAAACAGAAAAGAACTGAAAAATGCATGATTTCATACATAGGTGGGACATAAAAATGAGACTATGAGACATGGACAAGAGTGTGGTGGTTACAGGGTGGAGGGAGGGAGGAGAGGGAGGGATAGGGGGGAGGGGAGGGGCACAAAGAAAACCAGATAGAAGGTGACAGAGGACAATTTGACTTTGGGTGATAGGTATGCAACATAACTGAATGACAAGATAACCTGGAGATGTTTTCTTTGAACATATGTACCCTGATTTATTAAAGTCACCCCATTAAAATTAATAAAAAAAACTTTCCAGCTTCAAATAAAAGACGCCACTGAGGAATAGAAAAAGTTAATAATAAAATGTGATAATTATCTTAATGAAAAAAATAATAAATGGGGAATTTTGTCAGTTTATTGGCAATAATTATAAACAATAATTGAAAACATGAATTTTGTTTTCACTAGCATTGTCAGCTATGAATTGGATGCTCATTATGTTCTGTGCATAAAACACAAATAAAATGGATGTCATCTTTGCTCAAACTGCACAACGGCAACCAGTCTGACTCAGTGGAAAATCTGAGTATTTTATAGGGGTTTACCAGGCCCCAAATGTTCTACACCCCTCCCATCCCCCTTACTTCTTGACTTTATTTGCTGCTTTTCAACCTGTTCACTTACCTAGCTACAGCCTAACCAGAGAACACCCTTAGCTACCCACCACCAGTCTGGCTCTTGCCTATAGACATTGCCAATCCTGAACCATCTTCTTCGGGTTGCTGCTTAGCTACCCACCACCAGTCCGGCTCTTGCCTATAGACATTGCCAATCCTGAACCATCTTCTTTGGGTTGCTGCTTAGCTAACTCACTTATCCCCTTCAAAACTTTGCTTAAATCTTACCCGCACACTGAGGCCTCCTCTGACTGCACTCTGGAATACCACACTGTGATATGGCCCCAGCACTGCCATCTACACAGTTCCAATTCCAGCCCCTCGCCCTTTTATTTCTTTCCATGGTACATGTGGGTTTCCAACATCTGCTACAACTGACTAATCAATAGATTGATTGACTGATATTTTTTTATTGTCTCTTATGCACTAACTACAAGTTCTATGGTGGCAGGAGTTTTTCTTTGTTCTATTTCCTGATGTATCCCAACGATTATATAACTATGCTTGGGAAAGAGTAAGCATTTGTTAACTGTATATTAAATACATGAATACAAGATGAGAACAGATTTTGTGTGTGTGCGTTTGTGACAGAGACAGAGAGAAAAGATAGGGACAGACAGTCATGAAGGGAGAGAGATGAGAAGCATCAATTCTTCATTGTGGCCCTTTGTCTCCTTAGTTGTTCACTGATTGCTTTCTCATATGTGCTTTGGCCAGGGGCTTCAGCAGAGCAAGTGACCCCTTGCTCAAGCCAGTGACCTTGGGCTCAAGTCAGCGACCCTGTGCTCAAGCTGGTGAGCCCGCGCTCAAGCCAGCGACCTCGAGGTTTTCAACCAAGGTCCTCTTCATCCCAGTCCAACGCTTTATCTACTGTGCCACTGCCTGGTCAGGCAGAAAATTTTTTTAAATTACACTTTAATATTTTCCATAAACTGTAAATTAAATGACATTATCAACTTATTTTTTTAAATGGCTGAATGATTTACCCCTATCACATAGCTAGTAAATAATCAAGCTGAAACTCAACTCAAATCTTAAACATTTTCCAACCTACTGTCCAGCAATACCAATTCTCATTCTTCAATTCAGTAATTCTTTTCTGAGTGCCTATGCCAAACAAAGCTTAGTGCTTCAGGAATTACAAAGGATAATGAAATGTGGATCTTGTCTTTAAGGAACTTACTATTTCATAGATTTTTAAATGAGAACCCTCAAAAGGTGGGATAGAACCTATATCATTGTCCATCTAGCCATGCAGAGTTCACAAGCTTTATCTCAATTAGCCTATTTCATCACCTTTTGTGGTTTCTTGTTGGAAGTTTTCGGCATAAATAACAACTTCTCTAATTTTCTACATTTTATCAATTGAGAAAATGAAAATGAAAGTCCTTCTGAATTCTATTTTGAAAAATATTTTGTATTGAAATATTTTTACAGCCTATAATTATAATTAGGTCATGAGAAGTGCTTCCATCACCTGTAACTATTAGTTCTGTAGAGTTTCTCTAAGACGAGTTCTTAATTTCCTTTGATCTATAGATTGTGGTTAGAAGAAGAATAAATAACCAAAGTAGAACACTTCCAGGCCAGATCTCTTGACATTCTCCAAATCCTCTAGAGCTCATGCTGGAAACTTAGCAGGTGAAAATATATTAAGACAAGTGTTAGGAGCTGAATGATTGTGTCCCTTCAAAATTTCATATGTTGATGCCCTAAGCTTCAATGTATTTGCAATTTGGGCCTTTGGGAAGTAATTAGGTTTAGATTAAGTAATGAGAGTTGGACCCTCATGATGAGATTAGTGCTCTTATAAGGAGAGAAAAACAGGGGCATTCACTCTCTCCATAGACACGCACTGATAAAGGCCAAGGGAACACATTCCGGATGGCTGCCGTCTACAAGTCAGGAAGAAAGCTCTCACCAAAAATTCAACCAGCTGGCACCTTAAGTTTGGACCTCCCAGCCTCCACAGCTGTGAGGAATAAATGAATAATTAAATCACCCAGTCTATGGTATTCTGTAATAGCAGCCTGACCAGACTAAGACAGAAAACATTAAAAAATAAGAACACCAGAAAAAATACCTAAAGAGAAATGTCAAAAGCTTCCTCCAATCTGCATCTCCTCTGACTCTCTTAATAATTGATCTTGTCAAAGCAAGGATTCTGTTTTTCCATTATGAGAAGGGAGCTGAACTAATAAATCTTTTAGAAAAGACACTGTATCAGTAGCATGGGGATTGTCCATATTAGATGTGAGACAATGTTTACTCCCCTGAGTCTGGATGTTACATTGATTACTCATAAGAAACTGGTTGAGTTTGTGAGGTCCTTAAAATCTCCTACTAATGTGCAACCTAGACTAGGATTTCTGAAAAACAGATAAGTAAGACATATTTTCAATATGGGGACTGGCTTGAAGGAAATAAGGGGTAGAGAGCAAAACCCTGTTGTAGCTAGTTTGTGAAGGACAGAAGATTTGAACAGAAGAGATGTGGATAAATAGCAGTGCAAGGGAAAGGACTACCAAGAGCAAAAGCAGGCACAAAAATTTCAAGTAAAAAAAAGAAATTGCAAACAGTTCATTCAGTTCAGGAGACCTGTGAGGTCTCAGAGGGAAGTGTAAGCTAAGGAATATAAATCTATAGGCAGCCATGAGCCCCTAATGCATTTTGTTTTGGGACAGGTGGGGTATGACAATGTCTGGACTACATCTAAAAAGATTAATCCATGTGTAAGAAGAATTAAATATCCATATTTTTAATGGAAAAATAAACTGTGAGAAAAAGGTGCCGTATATAAGATGTCAACACAAAGTAATGCTTATAACTCATTATAAGAAGACATACACTTATTTTGGCACCAAGAACCAAAACAGGACAGGACTTGTACCTAGTGCTTCAGGAATTACAAAGCACTATGTACTAAATTACCTCCTCTTATCAAAAAGAATGACCAAGTGTGTGCTGCCCTGTGTGACCTCAAATGTTAATAAGCTTTTGGATTATTCATTATTCTGCCTGAAAAATTCTCTGTAGAACTCACCCATTGAGAGGACCTGAATCCTCCAGCCAGGAAGAATCTGTGTTTTTGTTAATTATATGAGTCCAATCCTCAGAGATATTGCTATTTTTCATGAATAATGGAAGGCATACATAATAATGGAAAAACTCCCACAAAGCACTGCTATTCAGAGATTGAGAAGACTGCCTGGTACACTTAGCCTATTCTAATGCATAATTGCTCTGGTCCATCTCACTCTGGTGGCCTCTCAGAAATACTGTGAGCCACTGGAGAATAAGTCACTCATTTAAACTAATTATTCTACAGTTCTGATCAAATACAAACTAGCTTTATTATGCTATTCTCAACCAACATTATAATGTTATATAGTATTATAAATTTTCTTCATTATAGAAGTTCATTTGAAGTCTTCTTTTTCTACCTTATCTTTGAAATGATTAATCTTATGTTTGCTTTGCTGCGCCTCTTGAAACTTGAAGCTTTCACCCTATAATCTAAGCTATCCTGTGAATTCCACACCTTCTCTCCTTTCTCCCACTGGAGTTCCTCAGCTCAAACATAAATTTGTGGTTATCACATCTATATTAACATTGGGCCTCAGTAGTCTTCTATCTCTGTTAATTCTTTTGTGTTTTCTGGGTCTGTGGTAGTTACCAATGACACTTTTAAAATAGGTCACCAATACTGTATTTTTTATAGATGGATAATTGTATTTTGATTCACTTGGGGGCAATATATGTATAGTCATGTGAAAAAAAGGAATAAAATTCTGCAATAGTAATATATTCTATCTCTCTCTCTCTCTCACTGTCTCTCCCTGAAGCTATAGGGTTAGTAAATGAGATGACTTTCTATTGCCAGACAGGAGATATCTAAAGACTTTCTACCATTTAAAATCACAGGCATTACCTTCTAATGAAGCAAAAGAAATGTAGTCAGCCTGCTGCTCATATTCATATCAACTATTCAGTGGCTTGATTATATTAAAATTTATATAGCAATCAAATGATATCCCATTTAATAAATATCAGAGTCATATTTACTTGTTATGCTTTTATAGAATTTAAAAAACTTACAGAATTTGGAGAACAGAAAAAAAAACCTCAAATAGTGAAGCCATAATTGACCTTTTAGGTTATTTTTGCATATTAAAAATAATAATAATAATTCTGTGGATGATGATTTTAACAGTGGTTATAATTGCAAGTATTCTTAGATGATTAGATTGGAGGCACTATTGATAGTAAAAAGAATGTTTTAAAATAAAATTACATTTTTGAGACCATCCACATTTTTAAAAGCAGTATAAGTAAGATTAAAATAAAAAACAACCTTGAAATTTTTATTTTTCTTAATAGATGGCAATTAAGTTTTATGATTGTTTCAGGGTTGATATGCTTCTGTTTAATTATCCTTTTCTTCTTGTAATTTTCTCTACATGTATTATTGCTCAGAAAAAAATGTATGTATACACTATAAAATGGCTGCCTCTTACTAAGTACCTTCCACAGAAGGACTGCACTAGGCACCTGATATATGTTATTTCACAATAACCCACAGAAAAGGTAGTGTTATATTCAGTTCATAGCTGAAAATACAGATCTCTTGAGTTTACACAATGGTGAGTGGCAGCTCCAGGATGCAAATCCAGCTCCTTTACAGCATTAGAGTCACTTGATTGATTCATACTTAAGTGAAGGTAGGTTCGTCAATAAATAGTATTGCATTTGCACAAAAATTTCCTCTTTCTGTTCTGTTTCCTCCTATTCTTCTTCATTTAGAAGGTGTTTTCCAGCCTAACTTCCACATCTCTGTAAACTCCTCTCCTCCTCCTTCTCAGCTATAAATAGTAATGTCAGCAGGGGTTCCTGTGGAACTCTAAGAGTCTAAACCAGTAGAAATTGCTTAGTAATTGTCAGAGCAGATAAATAATTCTCTGTTTCTGAAGTAACTGGCTGCATAAAATAACACTAAGCCGACTTTTGGGAACCCACCCTTAACTAATTCTATTCAGTTGAGCTGGGATGAGGCCTAGGAATCTGTATATTTAACTACCTCTGCTGGTGATCCTCATTCACAGGCAGGTTAGAATACTGACTCAATCAAAAGCAGAATTGCTAATCAATAATTCCTTAAGGCCAAGATTAAGATCAAGTCAGCTCCATATTAGAATCACCTTGAGGGAATAGTAAGATTCCAATATGCAGGTCCCAGCCCAACCCAGTCACATCAAGATGCCCAGGCTGGGCCCTGAGTATCCATGTTGCCATGTTTCCTAAAGCTCCCCTGGTACCACTACAATGCACAGCCAAGGCTGCAACCCACTGCTTTTAGGGGTGGAGTTTGCTTTGTTTTGTTTTTCCTCCAGATCAACTCTTTGTTTCTTCTTCCACTGTCAGGGCTGCACCTGTAGAGCCGTCACCTGAATCAGATGACTTGTGAACACCTCAGTTCACAGCTGGAATATAGTTCCAACAGGAAACAGGGAACTCAGTCTTCCACTAGGTCAAAATAGTTAATGTGTCCAAAACTGAAATGTGAAAGAAAAATGGACCCTAATTTTATTCATTTACCCTACAGATACTTAAGCTAAATGTAAACATTACCTTTCACTCATTTAAAGAAATGTAAATGATTTCTATTTTTAATTTGCTTACACACATCCACACTCAAACTCTGAAACACAAACATGCACACACTCATGTACTCTGTATTGTAAAATCCTACTTAAAACTTTGTCCCCTTGTGAAAGACCAGTGACAGAATAAAAGGAAGACAAAAGTGTGAGGAGCTCCTGAGCAAGACTGAACACAGAGAGGATAAAAGCTCAAAGATTGTGGAAGGGCAGAGGTGAAGGTGCCCAAAATAGAACCAATATGTTTACATAACATTTCTCTGCTCCTCCAATTTCCAAAAGGCATTGTCAGTAAAAGCTTTTAAGTCAGTGCTTCTCAAACTTTTTGAAGTCGGGGTGAATTTAAACTTCTACTAATAATTGTAGGCACACTATATACAAATTTCTGAGAAATCTGTTATAATAATTAAGTCAAATATTAAAGAAAAAATATAAAGTCCAAGCGTGCTTTTATGGTAATTAAACAAAATAAATACAACAAAAATTTATTCTGACATTAAAAAACATTTTTATGTTACATTTTTTGAGTTATACTTTTTAGAATTCATAAAAAAAAGGGGGTTAAAAAATTTTTAAAAACGACAAAAAGTTATCTTTTTATATAGATAGATACATTCTTAGTAAGATTTAGTCAATTCGGCAGGTCCCTGCGCAAATGTGTTAAGTTTTTTCATTCTTGTGTTTATGAGAAACATGAGCCTGATGTGTCCTAGCGATTTCTTCAATGTTTGGGCATATATTTGAAAGGCAAACTCTCATTTCCTTGTCAGTACATTGAATAATTCCTCTCTTTTTACTCTTAATTGTGTTGAGTATAGAAAACCCCCACCATACATATCATCTTAACTTTAAGTTTACACCAAAGAAAGGATAGAAGAAACTTGCCTCCAGTCTTTCCAGGGAACATGGAGGGTAGTGTAAACAATCCAGCACCACAGCTTAACAGCCTTTTGCAACCTAATCAGGCAAGTGAGGTGGGGGTTGGGCAGATTGTCAGCTTACAGCCAATTCCCCACACCTTTGTCCCCCCAAAATCTAAACTCCAAAAACCCTTTTAGTGTTTTGGTCCCCAATAGGCACATATTTCCCTGGAATACCATAGGGCGCACCTGGAAATCTTCTAGGTGCACACTTTGAGAATCACTGCTTTAAGTTGAAGCACAGGGTTAATTCCCATTCCTGAGAGAAAATAGGAAGCCAGCTCCTGATGCTGTCTGAGATCACTGTGAGCATCCAGGGTCAGGTAATCAGAAGCTGATGAGGTGATGAAGGACTGGAGGGCTAAGAATCATTGACACCTGCTGGCATGTTTTCTGGAACAGGTTTGAACCAACTTTTTATCTAAAATCTACTACCACTCCTTTTTCTTTTTCTTTATGTGTTTGAGTCTGGTTCAAAGTCCTTTAAAGTCACCTCAAGGGTTGGGATGCTTTTCTCAGTTCCTGTCATAAGAACGTAAAACAGGATAGTAAGAGGCTGATGGGTGATTGGGAAGTAGAAGAAAATTGGATATTATCTCCAGTTTATGTCTAAGTCAATTTAAATCAGAAGATAGGCCGAAACTCAAACAGGACAAGCTCAGTCTTATGAGCCAATTCAAAATGAGTTTTAAAATAAATTTAGCACCCAAAAGGCAATTTAATTCAAAATTCCTCTAGGCAGAAAACCAATGGGACTTTAAAACATGGTAAAATGCAAATAAAAGGACAGACTCAAGGGTAAAAATATTTTACAAGTTCCAATGACAGCACAAAAATGCTGTTTAAATATAAGGTAGTCGGAAGCTGATATTGCACAACATTTTTTTTTAAGCTCTAGACTGAAAATGAGCAGATCCTGATACAGTTTTGGCTCTGCTAGTAACTACCAACCTGGGCAAGTCATATAAAATTTTCTGAGCCCTAGGTTCCTCATTGTTGAAAGAAAGGTGAAGGATAATTAATGTCTTTCAAACCCCCAAAATGCTTGGTTCTGTATCTACTTGGAAACCTTATGCTTTGCCTGGTCTGTTGTACACCATTTGATAATCTTATTAAGTGAAATTGCTTTAAAATGCAATTTGATTCTTGCTGTATTTCCCCATGTATAAGACGCAACTTTTTTGGTAAAACTTGGGATCTAAAAACTAGGCACATCGTATACAGTGGTTGTAGATATTTTACTTGCATTTCCTGCTTTTTCGCGCTTGTTTTTGTGCTCATTGTTGATGACAGTGATTGGTCATCAGACACAGATGAGGACAAGCTAATGGAAGGGAGTTTTGACAGTGATGAGCAGTTGTATGAATTTTATTATGAATAAAACTTGAGTTCAATAACTTTATGTAACACATTTTTTTCAAATTTCAGGCCCCAAAATTAGGGTGCATCTTATACATGTGAGCATCTTATACACGGGGAAATACGGTGTAACTCCTGCCCCTACAATAGGCTAAAATCCAACTAAACTTATCTTATATAAATCTAGTTTATAGAAAATTAATTGTGTTGTGCTGAAAAGGTAAAAAGTTTCCAGAATTGAGAAAATATTCTGAGGTTGGTAAAATATTTTCACTAGAACGTGTTTTTTTCTTAATTCCAAAAACATTATAATTAAAAGAGACTATGAAATAAAGTAACTGTTTCTCTCTGGCAAGAAAGAATAAAGTTTTTACTAATTGATGAATGCTGTATTTCAATCAATGCTTAGCCAGCACCCCTCCTCTCCCCTCCCACAACTTCCTCATTCTCTCTGAACTCTTTTTTACCACCATCATCTCGCCTCCCACCCACAGAAAATCTTCTCTTGGCCCTCTGTTTCTTTATGAGTTTGTGGTTCAGAAATTGTCTTTTTCTTTCCAATAAGTTTGCTCCTTTCCTCCAGGTGACTCTAATATTTGACATCATAGAAGCTGCTAGCTTTATTCTTGAAAAATCCCTATCTATCTTGAGGCACGTCTTAGAAATAAAACTTCATTCTGATCAGAAAGGGCATGCCTATAAGCTTTATTGCCTAATGTGATGGCAACTATCCAGTTTTGAAATAAATAAAGACACTTGATTTACCATGCAATTCATAGAAGCTAAAAGGTAAATCTTATTGTGAATCTCCATTGATTTAGAGTGAAGCACAGAGAAGCTTACCATGTAATTCTGTTGTAAAATGCTATTGATTTACTGTACGGTACACAGAAGCTCATGGTGTGGCATTATTGGGAGACTCTTATTCACCGTGCTATAGCATGAAACCAACTGAGTCTCCTAATGGTGAAACTCTCTGGTTTAATATGAATATCAGAGGATTTCATTGTATCACTCTATGGTAACAAAACTTGAAGTTTTATTAATCCACTGTGAGTTTCTCACTAGAAGCCCTTCAGTAACCTGAGATGCGGTTCCAGCCAACCAGGCACAATGGCAAGCACAGTCTGACTGCACGGAACTAACTCATGAAAAAGCAACCTCGGGAGAACAGTTTTTGGCGCCAAACGTGTATGTTACTAATTTTTCCCTTAGTCAGAAGGAGGAATGATTTTTCCCTGGCCAAAATATAGTTTAACTGAAGCTCATAGAATAAAAATGCCAAAACTGACGGGAGTAAAAATAATGTGATCATCTACTCCCTTCCTGTCTGTCTGTCCCTATATGTCCCTCTCTCTGACTCTCTCTTTGATTCGGTCAAAAAAAAAAAAAGTGATCATCTTTAGTGTTCATTTACTTTAACAGTATATATATATATATATATATATATATATATATATATATATATATATATATATATATACAGGAAGAGAGAGTCAGAGCAGAGAGAGGGATAGATAGAATGGAGAGAGATGAGAAGCATCAATCATCAGGTTTTCACTGCAACACCTTAGTTGTTCATTGATTGCTTTCTCATATGTGCCTTGACCGCAGGCCTTCAGCAGACCCAGTAACCCCTTGCTCAAGCCAGCGACCTTGGGTCCAAGCTGGTGAGCCCATGCTCAAGCTGGCGACCTCGGGGGTCTCGAACCTGGGTCCTACACATCCCAATCCAACGCTCTATCCACTGCACCACCGCGTGGTCAAGCAACAGTAGCTATATTTTATAAACACATTGTGATTGCTTGTGAACATTTCAATTTACTCATACTTTATTTTTTATTTAGAAAAGTTTGTTATTATTTAAGCAATGTACAACTAAATGAGATAACACAATGTAAAATAGATTATTCTAGAGGTGATTTTTTTTAAAAGCCTTCAAGGAAAAACATCTTCCAAGATTTTCAAGTTTGAAAATTATATAAAAGAAGTTATAAAATTTGCAAAATTATACAGTGTTTTTTTGGTCTAAATACTGTTATCAATTTATAATATTTTATTCCTAAATTTAATTCTAAATATTCCTCATTGGGAAGTAATTTTTTAAAGGTTACTGTAAATCCATTGTTCTTTAAAATAAGGTTGCTTTCCTTGAAAACTAATAAAATAAGCTCTTTTCAAAAGAAACTCCAGTGTCAAACATCATTTTCTGTATATGTTAGGTTTATGTCCTCTATATAAATTATTCAAATATGCCTTTCTCCTAACCCTGCATATTTCTTTTTTGACTTAACATGAAAAATTACTTAGTAGTAAGAAAATGAGTGAATAGTCCTTCATTTCAGTCCTCTGTACCATTCAAGAAATGTATTGTGATTTAATATGCTACACAGATTCCTTTAAAATTCACAGGCAGATGAAAATTCATGCTATATGGGATTTCTTCCAGAAAGTTCCACTTGTGGATGTTCTCTTCTTACATATATATAGAATATAACTGAAGAACAATGTCTGAGAGACTGCCTGAGTCTGATATACTATTATATATTCTGTCAAAGACTAATTACCTCTGATGTGTATTATAAGTTATAAAGTAAATTTTTTAAAATAATCTACTTTTTTGAAAAGTGCTCTCTCGTTCTGTACAAAGAAATGAAAATTATTTGTAATGGGAAAAAGGGAAACAAATCTAGAAGCCAGAAAACATCAGCATTAAATGCTACAACTGGTCCTTATGCCTGCTTTCTCTACACACACCCCCATCATAAATATCTCTAAGAGAATTCCTTTTTTGAAGCTAGAACCCCGAACTGGGGAGGTCTCAAACCATGTGAACAGGGTAAAAAGAAATCCATATTTTCTCTTGTCACAAAAAGTGAATAATCCTGTGGTTCACTTGCTCCTATTTACTGCATGCTTAACAAACATCAAGCACTATTATAGGGCTTTTCACGCATTAACTAATTAATCCTTGCATTGACTTTTGAGGTTTTATTATGAACCTTAATTTACAGATGCAGAAACTGAGCACAGAAAGTTTACAAAACCCTCTCAAGGACACAGAAGCAGTAAATGGTAGTGCAGGACTCCCACCCAGAAAGTCTATTTACAGAGACTGTGCTATATTAGACTATACTAGACTGCCCCAATAGGGATAATGACTATACTTTTTCTCATTGTACAGTTGTGTGTGTTTTAATGTAAAGGTTTATATCTATTAATAATAAATACATTGTTTTCACTCTCTCCCATTCTGTGTGTGTGTCTGTCTGTATGTGTGTGAATCTAATGGGAATAACGCGTTTCAGAAATTTAAGAATCCCTTAGAAAAATGTGGACAAATGTAATATGTACAATGTGTTTTCCTATTGTGAGTGTATATCCTGACCTAGCTATTTCTGTCCTATGGGGGGGTGGGGGGGATGAGGTTATTATTAGAGAGAATTAAAAGGTATCAAAGGAATTAAGAAGCATTCCATAACCCTAATCAATACCAAAAACAAACAAACAAAAAAGTAGGAACTAGGCACAACTTCTTGATCATCTTGAGATATCAGATAGCTCAATGTGCTGCCAAAATTCTATTCTTAAAAATATCCCAAAACCAATAAGTTTCAAGCCATTCAAGCAGAAACTATTTTTGTAGTCTTTCTCCTTCCTTGAAGGAGTCAGTGGTGAGGTAAAGTGAGATCATTCACATGTCAAGAAGCTTTTTAACTGTCTTAGCTGTAAAGTTGATTAATAGGCATCACATTGGACCTAATAGCACAGCAGATAACATACCTTTCTGAAGTGTGTAAAAGCCTTCCCAGGGCATTAAGAATATACCCTAAGTGTGAGAACAGGTGTTGGGCTTCGGTAGCAGTGTAGAATATCAATTTTTAGCCTCAGGGGCAGGAGAGACTGGAAGCTCGGAATTAGCATCTTCAAAACATCAGGAGCTTTTGTGTATTTTCCCCCTCAGACTCAGGGTTTATGGAAATCTCTGTGAACATTCAGTCAGGTCTTAGTCTTGCAAGCTAGTGCTCCTCAGATGCAGGCATGCAGAGGACTTGCGGGGAGCACTTGGGAAAGCCCACATTCCCAGACCTGAGAGTTTGCATCTCTGAAAAGCTCAGGGGTGATGCTTCTGTTGCCACAAGGACCTCTTTGGGCAGCTTTGTGCTGGTTTAGAGCATCCTTGTAACCACTGTGATTCCTGAAACTGCTTCTTTTTCTCGGAGTTTTATTCTCTTCTTTCATACCAGGGAGACAGAGAAACAGCTCTGGCAGCCACAGGACATGCAAAACAACCACTGTCCCTGGACCAAAAAACAGAAACAAAATGAACTATAAGGTCACAGTGCAGCACAGGGCTTCCTCGCCTGGTTACCTGAGTATGAAAATTGAGTATCCCTGCAGTGGGAACACCTCTAACTCACCTTCTCCATGAGCTTCAACTGAGGCAGGTGACCTTGCCGATTGAATCCTTAGGGTGTTGTTTCACACGATCAAGAAAAGCCAAGGGATTTGAAATAAAATACACATGGGGTCCAAATCAGGTGGTCTCTCTAGATTTTAGTCAAGACATTCTTTGTTCTCCATTCAACTTTAGGTTGCTATTGACCCAACTCATAGCAAAGGTTTCTGTAACTGGTAGATGATTAAATTATACAATCATTCACTTAGTGATATATTTTTTTTAATTTTTTTTATTTTTTATTTATTCATTTTAGAAAGGAGACGCAGAGTGAGGGGGGGGAGGAGCTAGAAGCATCAACTCCCATATGTGCCTTGACCAGACCAGTGCAGGGTTTTGAACTGGCGACCTCAGTGTTCCCAGGTCGACACTTTATCCACTGCGCCACCACAGGTCAGGCTTTTTTAAAAAAAAAAAAAACTTAGTGATATATTTTTAAAGGCATGTCCAAAGGAGCTTAGCACAAGACATTTGTGGAGCATTTGGGGTGTTGAACACAATGCAATATACAAACGACATATTATAGAATTATATAAATATATATATGCCATACTCACGTGGTGCATCCATGCACTGACGCACCAATCAGGCAAAGTGCCTGCAGCAGGTACACCAGCGAGCAAGCCTAACACAGCTGCCCCACATATATACATATATACCTTTGTGTGTGTGTGTGTGTGTGTGTATTGTGTGTGTGTGTGTGTGTAAATATAAGTGTGAGGCATCTGTGTTAGGATTGCTCGCTGGTGTACCAGCTGGAAGCACTTTGCCTGTGTATGGTCTATTTAAGGCTATGGGTGCTTGTGCTCAGAGGGATTGCAGATGGTGGATTGCCTGCCCACCACTGTGAGGGGCCATTTTTGCTATCTGTTTGCCTGAGAGTTTCCCTGCCTGTGTGATTGTCCACCATTGTAAGGCTTTATTAAACGGAATGGCCCAACCCTTTCTGGTTCCACAGATTTTTTACCATCTGTCCAAACCCAATGTGGACCTGGCTGGCCTCAGTCACTGGCATTACAATAAGCAATAAAGGATAAACCAAAAATGAGGAGAGGAATTATTGTAACATGTTTTCTGCTATGAATAAGAAAAACATCCTCATTTTATTAATTGAGGAATTGTGATTCAAAAGAAATTAGGTTATTGGGGATGTGAAGTACAGCATAGAAAATAT
This sequence comes from Rhynchonycteris naso, assembly GCA_037038555.1. NCBI lineage: Eukaryota > Metazoa > Chordata > Mammalia > Chiroptera > Emballonuridae > Rhynchonycteris > Rhynchonycteris naso. Next base: position 25,515,142 of record CM073000.1, read on the forward strand.
AGTCAATAATATTGCAATAACTATGTTCAGTGCCAGGTTGAATACTGAAAATAACTGGGGAAATGCTTTGTAAAGTATATGATTGTCTAACTACTATACTGAACACCTAAAACCAATAAAAAATATTAAAAGTAAACTAATTGAAGCACTGTTTACAATAGCCATGATCTGTAAACAGCCCAAGTGCCCATCAGTGGACAAGTAGATTAAAAAGCTGTGGTACATAAACACAATGGAATACTGCACAGCCATAAAAAAGATGGAAATCTTACCTTTTGCCACGGCATAGATAGACCTTGAGATTATTATGCTAAGTGAAATAAGCCAGGCAGAGAAAGACAAATATCATATGATCTCACTTATATGTGAAATCTAATGAACAAGATGAACTGAGGAATGGAATAGAGGCAGAGGTGGGGTCACAGGGACCAGAGGAACAGCTGTCAGAGGGAAGGGGGATGAGGGGCTGGGATCGGAGAAGGTGAAGGGACCAGTGAGAGTTTATATATACATAACACATAGATACAGATAACAGTACAGCAGGTCCCAGAAGGAAGAGGGAACGGAGTCAAGAGGGGGGTGAAAGGGGTGTAATGGGGGGCACATTTTGGGGGGGTGAGGGTGTTATATTGAGTGGGACACTTGAATTCATGTTAACATAATAAATTTTCAAATTTAATAAAAAATAAAACAAATTAAAAAGAAGAAAAATCGATTTTTAACATTAGGTTATTTGCCCAAGATCATGTGCCAAGAGCAGAGAGAGAGAGAGAGAGAGCAGGCCTGCTGTGGGCTGCAGTGTGCAGGGTGAAATGGAGCCATGACTGGAGCTGCTCAGTGAACCGTGCAGGCCCTTCAATGGACAGCTCTCATGGCTGAGACTCAGAGCAGCTACCGTGTCCAAGTGGGCAGAAGGACTGAGTCAGCAGAGGAGACGGTCTGGGAGGCGTTCTGACTGTGAAAACAAGAGAGCACACATCTCACCACACCTTTGGGCATGAACAACAGATGACAGCAGATGATCGGTGACCAGACGTGACAAAGGATTTCTCCTAAAGGAGGCCAATTAGACTTGAAATAGAGCAGAATACCAATATGTAGCTTTTGAGGTCAAAGGGTTATCAGCTAAACTCTGGATATATTGAAGTTGAGATACCTGGTGGTCATTGAAGTGGAGGTGCATTTGGAGAAACCAAGGTGACAATCACCTGCTTGTAGATGGAAACTGAAGGCATGGAACTCACCATGGACAATCCCTAGGTTTTCACATCATCCCACAAGGATTCCCCTTCTGTGTTCCAGCCACATTGTAATAGAGAGAGTAGATGTTTTCAGTTTATCTACAGGGCTTGGTCCCTGGTGAGGTTCATCCCTGAAATGTAGTTTCATCAAAGGTCTTAAGGCCCATGAGGTAGCCTTCTATCTCTACCAAAACAAAACAGAAAACACTTTCACTTTATTTAATCAAGTGTAACTTGATTTCCATTCCTTCAAAGCAAGAGTTTTAATCAATGCAAAGTAATATTAATAATAATTAGGATGTTGTGGAGACACATTTTAGAATGAGGAAAAGACTCTTTAGAGAGAAAAGAAGGATTTTGAATAACAACCAACATTATATATCAGACAGCAGAGCAGAGTTCGCAGGAGATTGAGAAGTGGTCAAAGAAAGGAAAAAATCTGTGGACTAGAGTGTCTTACAAGTCAAGAGAAGCCCGTTTCAACCGAGTGTCCAATTTTGCCTGTCTGGTAGTCATAAAACATCAAGAATGAGACATGGCCAATGAATAAAGAATGAGATATGGCCAATGGATGAAGAATGAGACATGGCCAATGGATTTAGCAAGGGGAAGGCCACTGTTAATGAGAGCGGTTGTAGCAGATAGGTGTGGTGTGGAGCTCTTAGGAGTAACTAGTAAGAGGAAGCAGAAAGAATGAGGAGATGTGTAACCCAATCAACACATTTGATTCTGAAAAGAAGGAGAGAGAGTATAAAGTATACTGGGATTAATACAGTTTTCCCTCCTCCTGAGAGGCACCTCTTGCATCACTAGCAGAGGGAAGGGGGAATGATGGGGAGGTGAGGTGAGATGCCAGTTGACTGTCAAGGAATTAAGGAAGTGGAACGGCTCAGCCACTTTTAATGTTGGTTCTCTTCTCTCTTTTCTAATCACACTTCTTTCCCTTTTCTAAGTCCTGGAGACACAAGCCCCGAAACCCCGGCCATTATGGGTACAGGAGGCAGGAGCCCAGGAGGTCTGCAATATAGATGAGACTTAGTCTCATTTGATCAAAGTCATCCTCCTCTACACCATTTTGTTCTCTTCTGTCCCCAGCCCATAAGTTATAAATATACCCAATTTTCTCAATTCAATTCAAATCTCTTTGTGGGAGAAAAACATGTACTGTCCAGCTTTGTATCTTCTTCTTCAGTAACAGCTGTAAAATGGCTCTGGGAAACAATTATTTAATAAATTAGTTAATAAGTTGAGTAGAAATGCTACTTAGTATCTAACATGAATAACAATTTAAAATTTTACCATCTTTTCTAAGTTCTGATGCAAAAGTATCATAATTTCTGATTACCTCTTAAAAACTAAATTGGTATATGTGTTTTCTGATGATCTCAGAAAAAAAAATCTAGCTTTGCAAAGTTTAATTTGTAGATGCTTTAGAAGCTTTATAATTGGATTCATTTAAATTAACCTTCAAATAAGTAACAAGTTATTGCTAGAATTTTTAATCATTCTTTTCATAGTCTATTAAATGTTAAACATTTCTTCTTTCCTCCTTTTCAGAACTATTTATTCCAAATCTATTGGAGAGCCATCCAGAATTTTTAAAACCTAGATTAATTTCAGGCATCACATAATGCAGCTAATGTTTCCAAGTTTCATATTTCTAATGGCTCTTAAATGTACCCGTCAGAATCAGTAACATCCTTCCAAAGCTCCTTTCTCCTCTGCCCACTGATATTGAGTCTTTACTTAATATCCGTTGACCTAAACATAGTCAAATGTAAGTCATGTGATTGGAAATGCATTTCTGCTGTTAGTATTTCTGATACACTATTTCAATTTCTATTCATTTAAGATCTGGTTACCTTCAAGTTTAATATCAGGTTTTGTGATGAATTCTGAGCCGCCAGAACTGACTCTTCAATGGTACGCTGCTGCCCTCTAGCTTATGTTTCAAAACTTCCTTGTAACAGTTTCTTCAATAATCTCCTATATATGCCCAATAAATAGATATCAATTCTTTTTCAATAAGCCATATATTGGAAGTTCTATAACAGTTCAACTTGTATGGTTACTAGTTAAAATTGTACATCTCTTTCTTTTCCAAAAAAATTAATATGATCAGTTGGTCAGCTGATCATATTAATCTTAAAGGAAAAAAGCCTATAAAAGGGAAAAAAAAAACTCTGTTATCACAGTCTGTATTCTCAAACAATTCTCCTTTCACCTTCATTTATACCTTCTCCCATCAGGTAAGCTGCCTGTTTATTTTTTATTAATTTTAATGGGGTGACACCAATAAATCAGGGTACATATGTACAATGAAAACATCTCCAGGTTATCTTTTCACTCAATTATGTTGCATACCCATCACCCAAAGTCAAATTGTCCTCTGTCACCTTCTATCTGGTTTTCCTTGTGTCCCTCCCCTCCTCCCTATGCCACCCTCTCCTCCCTCCCCCCACCCCGTAACCACCACTCTCTTGTCCATGTCTCATAGTCTCACTTTAATGTCCCACCTATGTATGAAATCATGCTGTTCTCAATTTTTTTCTGTTTTACTTATTTCACTCTGTATAATGTTATCAGGGTCCATCCATTTTGTTGTAAATGATCCAATGTCATCATTTCTTATGGCTGCCTGTTTTTTAAAAAATCAACGTGCTTTCTCATCTATTATTCCTTAAGCATCTAGAGAGAAGTATCAAATCTTTTATGTGCTTGGTGAGTGCTGAGCACTTGTCAAAGGATATTTTTGAAGATGAACAAAATCATTTCAGTTCAAAATTCAAGGACTCTCAGAAATTTCACCAGGTATTCTTTATGTTCAAAAAATTATGAAACTATTTAAGGCTTGATTTACTATTCTTCTCTGAGAAAAGTTCTGAACTAAATCCTGTTATGGCATGATATCTTTGTGATGAGATTTTTCTGGTCTGGATAGAGTAGCTGGCAGGTAGATGTCACCTGAACAATTCCACATCAGATTTGCTGAGATTTGTTTGTAGTCAAACATATTAACTCAAACACAGTGAAACTACATTAAATTGAACTGCATATTAGCAGTAAAGAAAGAGTCCAATTATTTAAGTATCTGCATGCATTTTGGTGCCCACAAGCCTTAAAATTGAAATGTAATGTGCAGCATAATTTTCAGTTTTGTACTCAGCTGTAACTGTATGGTGAATGGCTTTTTGGTAGAGCAGAAGGATCATGGGACTTGCAAGGTGGAAGAAACCTGCATTTGATGCCCACTTCTCTCAGCCCAATATTTCTGGGGCTTATGTCTCTGACTTTGAACGTAATCAGCATGCCATTCTCATGAAATTGTAGAGACCGTAAAATAAGGCAATGAATGAGGAAGCACCAGTATGATGCATGCTCTGTGCAAGGAGCTTAATGAACCTCTGTTTAATCTAAATTACATGTAAACACTAAATTGTTCCTGCTTTTCTGATTAAGGAGCCCTTTTTCCCCTCTTGTCCCTTTATCAAAGTTGCTTGCTCTTTGCATATCTTTCATAGACTCTTTTTCAGTCAGTTTTCTTTTGGCAAATTTTAGCTAATTTAAGCAGAAAATAAATGTAGTGGAAGATACTAGGTAATTCACAGAACCTAAGAAGATAAAATATCCAGGCTCGGATGCTACGCTCGACTCCTCCAGAGAGACCATCAGCCACTGCCACTGCCTCCAGTGCCACCCAGGACCCTCGCTACCCCTCGGACTCTTGTCACTGCTGCCTCCCTCAGGCTTAGCCAGAACGGAGTCCCCAAAAGGTCAAGGGGGTGCATCAGAATGGCAGTCTCTGCAGCAGCACCATGGCTGCAGGAGAAACTGCACAAGTGAGGTTCTGACTTCTACCTCGGGAGGCAGGAGACAAAAGAGAAATCCCACAAACATGAGAAAGCTACGGAAGAGATTCACACAGCCGAAGAGCATGGCCATCTCACCCTGCTCTTTGTTTTTTATGATCCCATTTATACAGCATATAGTTTGGTTGATTAAACAGTTATTGAATTCTAGAACATCTTTAAGGAACAAAAAATATAAATATAAATATGAATAAGATCTGTGCCCTTCATTCTTGGAAGCCCTTGACTAATTATAAAATCTGTCATGTAAACCACTATTACAGGCAACATGAGAAGAGCTTTAACAGGAACAATGCAAGGCACTGTGCACATATGTAATGTTTAGAGATACAAGTTCTAATACTTGTAATAGAAAACCCAAGACCAGAGATACGGTTCCATAATACCTATATCACAAACATATTGGCAAGCCTGCTTTGTTGTACAGGTGACTGGAGATATGTCAATAGACTGTTGTGTGATGCTGATAACTTCAGACTGCACTGTGTGCTTTCAATTTTTATTCATATTTAGTTTTTAGATCTTCCATTGCCTTCAAATCATTTCAAGCTTCATTGTTATTCAGAGACTCACTGTAAAATGAAATTTTAGATTATAAAATGTCCTTGAAAATAGAAACTTCTTACCATGATACTAATGTTTTACTTTCCAGCCTTAAAATATTATAGTTTTTAATTTACATTTCTTATGTATACTCATTTAATAACCAACTTTAAATTCAGTAATCACATTTCCCCCTAAGCTTTGATTAGAACAATTATAGTGAATGAAAATAAGAAAGTAATTTCTGTAAAGAGATTCATAAAGCATCCTTTTTCAAGCCATAAAAGCAGCCTTCTAAGTAGTTGTGGGTTGTTGTGTTCTTGTTTTTTCCAGCATTAGGGCTTTCTGTTCTGTTTAAGATACACAGATCCAAAACTCTTCCATTGTCTGCTCACTGTCTTTGTCTTGATCTCCTCTAGTACCACTAGTTCCAGCAGAAGACTCAGCACACAAAAGGTGCCTGATAAATGCTGCTGCATGTCTGTCTGGCCCTCTTACCTAGACTAAGAAGGCAGAAGCATCAGCAGAAAGTCCCCTCTAAAACAGAAACCAATAACTGAATTTTTACATTTACTCCAATTTTTCTTTAGCCCTAAACTCTCTTGGCCGATCCTTATTGTCTGCATGCCTTAAAGAATAAGAAAGTACATCAGCACACACCTCAGGGAAATCTCCATGAAGCCTGCCACATCAGTTTATTATAAACTGATTGGTAACAAACACATGGCTGAATATTTTCTGTTACCTCATGACTGCAAGCTGAACTGAAGAAAATAGGTCCATAATTCCCTCAAAACTGGCATCTTGAATGTTGTACATTTTAAATGATAATAACCTGTATAAGGGAAAAAATAAAGGCTACAAACACTGTAATTAGCAGATTTCTTTTTATTTTTTTTAAATAACATCTTTAACCCATTGTGACAAAACCAAGCCAAAGCATGAGACCTATTTTATAAAGGCTTATGGACCATGAACGGGTCTGATCTCCAGAGCTCTGTTAGGGTGTGAGGCGATTACAATTGTTTGCTTGTGTGGATCCCTCTAACTGAGAATCTCCTCTGGAGAAGTGGAAAGATTGAGAAGGGAAGCTTCTACTTCTTATGTCTTATTCTTTCATTCCCAAATCCCTCAAGTTTCCCACACACATGTGCGCTCAGACATATCATTTATACATACCCATATGGTCACACTCAACCCAAGCAAGAAAGAATGTAAGTGTTGTCACAAGTAACAGAGACCAAAAATCACTGTTCCTTAAAGGAGATAGAAGGTTGTTTCTCTCACAGATAAAAGTCTAAATGTGGGCATGTAGGTAGAGCGCAGAGCACATTCCTAGCAGCTGTGGCTGATGCAATACTGTGAGAACACTCCAGTGCCTGAAACCCTCCTGGGCACACCTGGGAGGGAGCTCGCCTGCTGTAAGGAAGTGACTCAGCGCCAACCAGGCAGCTCCCTGATCTTTTTAGCCATTGGCTTTGGAGAACACGCTGTAACACCCTATAGGCTGAACCTGTGTATATAAGCTAGCTTGCTTCCTGAATAAAGCGGATCTGCGCCACTGAACCTGGTCTCTGGAGTAGGGTCTCTGAGTCTCCATTGTGTTCATGCCCGGTGGGCCTTGTCCACATGGGCAACTTGAGTTCTGCTGCACAAAGCAGAGCTGCCATCTTGTTACTTCGCCTTGTGTGGCCTCCATTCCCAAAGGCCTTACTCCAGACACCCTATCTGAGGCCAGACAGCCGGAGGCGTAAAGGCAGAAAGATGGGGAAAGGACCAGTGTGGAGCATCTATCCTTTAAGGAGTTTTTCCAGAGCTTCTACACAGCTCTTCTACTTTGGCCTGAACCTAATGACATGGCCATACTCGGCCATGATGGAAGCTCAGAAATGTCACTTTTATTTTATATTTAAGTTGATTGGGGGCGGGGAGGGGGAGACAGAGAAAGAGATAGAAATACTAATTTGCTATTCCATTTATTGATGCACTCATTGGTTGATTCTTGGATGTGCCCTGACCAGACATTGAACCCTCAAACTTGGCATACTGGGACATCGCTCTAACAAACTGCACTAACCAGGCAGGACAAAATGTCACTTTTATTTTTATTTTCATAGTGTTTACTCAAATGGCATATTTATGTGTTATTACTGATAAGACAGAAGAGAATGAACTTTGGCAGACAACAAGCAAGCTGCCATGGGGTTCCTCCCTCCTCTCCCTTGATGTAATAGGTGGAATCTCATTCTCGGAGGTTTCAGGGAAGATTTCTTTCCTTCTTATACCACCTTACATTACCTTTCTCTCTACCTCTTAACCCACAAAGAACCTTATTCTTATGTCTGCAAACACATTTCTGCTCGAAAGAGAAGGAAGGGGAGCAATTAGTGAAGAACAACCAACTGTCACTATTTAAACTACTGAGCAGTCCCCTCTCATTTGCAGTTCCGATTTTCATGGTTTCTATCCGAGGGCAGCCACGGTCCAAAAATATTAAAATAAACAATCCATAAATTTAAATTGTAAAGCCCTGGCTGGTTGGCTCAGTGGTAGAGCATTGGCCAGCATGCAGACATCCCAGTTTCAATTCCCAGTCAAGGCACACAGAAGAAGCAACCATCTGCTTCTCCACCCTTTTCCCTCCCCATTTCCTCTCTCTTTCTCTCTCTCTCTCTCTCCCTCCAATATCCATGACTCGATTGATTTGAGTACATCACCTGGGCACTGAGGATGGCGCCATGAAGCCTCTGCCTCAGCTGCTAAAAATAACATGGTTGCAAGCATAGCCCCAGATGGGCAGAGCATTGGCCCCAGACAGGGGTTGCCAGGTAGATCCCAGTCAGGATGCATACAAGAGTTTGTCTCTCTATCTCCCCTCCTCTCACTTGGAAAAGAAGAGGGAAAAAATTGTATGCCCTTCTGAGTAGCGTGATAAAATCCCACACTGCCCAGGACATGAATCATCCCTTTGTCCACCATGTCCAAGCTGTCCATGATATCCACCCTCTAGTCACTCAGTAGCCATGTGGGTAACTAGATCAACTGTCTCAACATCACAGTGCTCTTCACCCTTATTGTACTTAATAATGACCCCAAAGCACAAGACTAGAGATATTGGCAATTCAGATATGCCAAAGAGGAGCATAAAGTGCTTCCTTTCAGTGAAAAGGTAAGTGTAGGAAAAAGCATAGCGTATATAGGGTTCAGTACTATCTTCATTTTCAGGCACCCACTGGGGGATCTTGGAACATAATCCCGAAGATAAGTAGGGACTACTGTACTACAAATTTGAATAAGAGAATCTGAGCCAAATTCTAATCCTCTGCTTGTGTGTTTGCTATCTAAATTGAGAACACAGTCCGTTTTAATTGAACACAAAATCTCCTGTTTGATCCTAAGCAGCAGAATAGGGTTTTCATTTGCTAGTAAGTGGATGTCGGATTTCTTCCCACAAGAAGCTCAACCTGAGTGATAGTTCCAGTATTATCTCAATCAAACAAAGGTCTGGAACAAATATTCTCTGGCAAGATGCTAATCGCTGAGAGCATCAGAATCAGTCATTTAAATACAAACTTAAGCAGCAAACATCGCCTTAGTTATCTAGGTATTTTTTCTCACACTTCACAAAGCACCAGAGGTATCTTTGAGATCTCTAGTTTCCAAGAAGGGAACAAAGCACACAGAGCTGACACGCCCCACACACATACCCATTCCGCCTGTATTGTGTGTACTGGGCTGCTAGATGAGGCACTGTTTTAAAAAAGATTGTAAATATTTTACCTCATTGTGCCTAGCCCGAACTCTCTTCCTTGTGGACATTATAGGCTGGAAGTCCCCAGGCCTTTCGGAAGCCAATGAAGAAGGGTGTAAAAAAGGGAAGGAACATATGGCAACTCTTCTGCTGACTTGTCATCATGACATATTTTTGCAAAACTTATTTAACTTATTTAGAAACATCACAACAATGCTTGCGAAATAGATCCTGAATAGTGAGATTATATTAGCAAGTATTTTCATCTCCCTGGCAGTCACAACCTCTCTGTATGATTTAAATTATTTATTTTTTTAAAGTGATATAAATTTTGCTTTCAAATTCTTAAGACTTTTTATTGTATGAGTATATTTGTTGCCTGGAAAAAAAAAAACTAAATATTTCTAAGTAGGTCAACATAAAGGAAATGATGACCAATTGACAAGACATGGTCAGTTTGCATATTACAGCATCACCACAACTTTATTATTATCAGAATTCTCTCAGCAGTCCACTTCATCTATCAAATATTTCATGGAGACAAAAAAAAAAAATCAAAAGCATTTGTAATCTTCTTGCTAATTACAAACATCCAGTGGTTTCTTTCTGGTAGGTCAGCTACTTAAGTAAAAATCACACCTCTAAAGGCATAGTTATCGGATCCATTCTAAATAAAATACTCTAAGAATTTATTTCTCTCAGCATCTGCTTCTTCATTTTCCAGCTCATATTTCTTCATGGCAACAAAATATCGAATAAAAGTTTCCCCTAGAGCCTGTCTCAGACATTGATCTTCCTCTAGCGCCACAAGGGCATCTTCCAGTTTCAAAGGGATCTCAGAAGGTTTTGATAGATAAAGTTCTGTGCTGTCATCTGGACCTGCCACGGCATTATCGCTGCTTTGAATTCCATCCAAACCTGCTGCGATAGTTGCGGCCAGCACCAGGTAAGGATTTGCAGTTGCTGAGCCCAGTTTATTTTCTATCCGGGTGCCTTTCTCTCCATGACACTTGATATTAAAAGCACAGCTGTTATCATTATAACCCCACGTTGTAGGCACACTCTCCTTCTGGTCTTTACTCTCCTTGGAATAACGTTTTCGGCAGCTCACAGCAGGAGCCATCAGGCAGCTGAGAGCAGCAGAGTGCTTCAAGAGCCCGGCCAACCATTTTTTCCCAGTGATCGTGAGCTGCTCGGTTCCAGAACTGCTGCTGAACATATTTTTCTTCCCTCCAACATCCCAGAGACTATGACACAAAATTCCTGAATTGCAGAATCCAGTCTCAATGAAAAAGCTGGTGATGTAATTATATTTCCGGGCCACCTCTTTGACACCTGTTCTGAGGGTAAATGCGTTATCAGCCGGGCTGATGCCAAATTCAGGCAGAAAACAGATTTCCATCTGACCAGGTCTGGTAGAGGAGGAAAAGCTCTCAACACTGGCTCCAGTGTGATACAAACCATCAACGAGTTCCTGGATGAAGGGCTGGTCGTGATTATTTAGCAACGTGGAAGCCGGAAAAGATATGGTTTTTGAATCGATCATTTCAGGCACACCGAAAATGCAAAAATCATAGGTGAAAGCAGAGAGCAGGGAAAAGCCAGAGTCCTGAAGCTGGCTCAGCTGGCTCTTGGCAATGTACCTTGGGGAAGTCAGTAGAGGCTCACCAGTCACAGTGAAGGTGTCACATATCACTCTTGCTGTTCTCTCAGCCCATGGCAGAACTCTAAAGGTTGACAGCTCAGGCATGAGGACTATATCACTGTTAAAACATGTTGCTCTGATGTGATCCACTTCCTTATCCTTTGGATTTGGCATCAATTCAAGATAACCTCGGGGCATGAAAACACCATGGTTCACTTTTTCCTAAAGAAGTTAAAGAATAGAGCAATTAGGTTTCAAAACTTGAAAATAAACAAAGAGGAGATGGGGCCTGCTAATGAGGAAAAAGAATATGTGTTTACCATCTATTAGTTAACAGCAACTTAATTTTAAATATTTTGAAGTAAAGCCTAAAGGTACTTTCATAAACAACTCAATATTTTTAACTGTGTAGGCTTTATATCCTCTTGAATCTGAAAATAGTGCTAATAAAAGGTATAATGATAAAGAAAAGGTCTTTATAGAAAATGACAAAGGTAAAGTGTTATGGAATTATTTGAGTGATTGTAACCAAAAGTACTTTTCAAAGCACTTTTTACTTTGTGGCATAATTCCTGAAAGTTTAGATACGGCTTTCTTTTGCCTTATCCTATTGTAATCCCCATAGTTAACTGACTCTCAAAAGTCTAGAGTAAAGAATTTTCAGTCTGTCTCAGCTGACAATAGTCAGTCCCACGACACACAGGACAGTCGTCCTAACATCAGAGTAGCCAGATCTGCAGACAGCTGCAGTCCTCTCTTCGCCCCCTTTTACAGCCCCCTTAAGAATGAGCTACCTCGCAGTCTCACAGAACCCCACAAACCTTTATCTCCACAGTTTTCATTTCCAAAATGTTGTAGCCTTTAAGTCAGCACGAACCGGGGAGTCACCACATCTTACTTCTAATCCTGGCTTTCTTATTGACTATTTGTGTGAAGTTAGGTAAGCCGCTGGACAAACAGAAGTGTAAGAGTAGGTGATTGCTAAGGTACTTTCTAACCATATTCCTCTTGGGTTCAATGGATTTGGTAATTAATTTAACTTTTGCTATGCGCCAAATAAAAGGAAAGTGATGAGGTTATAAAGTGAAACAGACACAAAAAACAATTTCTAGAAAGGTGTAATAGGAATATCAACAAGGCTTCATATGTTGAAGGTTACATTAAGGGATAAGAAAAAAGCAAACTATAAAGTTTTGTCCCCATCATATTAGTGAGCATTATGAGGTTAATAAAACACACTGACATTCTGCAAGCCAGATCTTTTCTTATATTATCTCCAAATCCTAAGAGCACAGCCACCAGAGAGGTACTGGTGCGAACAGGCGAAATGTACTAGTCCATTCTTCTGCCTTTGACCGTGAGCTACGGCCTCCTTCACTTTCCACCGTCTCTATGCGTTTTCATATGCCATTTGACTTGGCTGGTCCGAATCTGCTTTAACCAGTAATAAAATTGAGTGAGGTGAGCACTAATGATCTACTGCTTAATTTTCCAGCTAACTCATGGACTTGTATACATAAACTTTACACATGCACATTGTGGGATTTTAGAGTACTTTAGTATGAAATCCTTCATTTCAAATTTTCACTGTAAGAAATAATGTTATTTCCCCAACTTGTCAATTTTTTAGTTTGAAAATCTATATGGCAGTTCTGAATCTAAAATGAGGGGTAATGTATTTTATCCATGAGACTTCCAAGCGTTCTTGAAATTTAAATCTGAGTTTGCATTCACTTGGTTGTAACAGTAGAGAATAGTTACCATTTCACTCTTTATGAATTTAAATAATAGTAGAAAGTCACACTTCATTGTTCAGATTATTCAATCTGTGTTTTTCTGAGCACTCTTTTCTGTCATTTTCTTTATTTTTTTAGAAACATTCTGAATGCAAACTACTCTTTATTAGTAATGAAAAACATATAAATATATGTAAACTAGATCTTGTTTGTGACAATTATCTTAAATTATGTTTATTATATAAACACTGTGATACAGATCACCAGGAACTCAATAAAAATTCATACTGAATAACTCAAATCTTTATAATAACTGAAATTTGAGCCATAGTAAAGGTCACCTTTTGAAATAACCAAAGACTTACTTATGAGTTTTATAGCAATATATCTTGTTTTGATTAGATCAAAGATAGAAAGAATTTATATTATCTGCATATAATTTAAATAAAAATTAATGCTTTGATAGAACAGACAAATAAGTTGGTTGTGAGGTTTAAATGAACTGTTTGTAAGTCACTGAGCATAGTGCCAGGCACAGGGTAAGTTCTTGTAGAAAAGTAGATGCCATGGTTATTAGAGGTCCCCCATTTGGACTTTTCCAATTTTGTAACAGTTTTTCTTTCTCCAGTTTTAGTAGATGGCTTGTTTTTTAAAACGCAATATCTCTTCAGTTTTATGAGAAAGAACACTTAGCTCTGATTAACAATAAAAGGAAATATAGGAGTGAAGCTGGAAGCAGAAGGTGCAGTAAAAAGAGCAATGGAAATGGAAGTCAGCAATCCCTGACAGACGTCCCAGCTCCACCACTAATTGCCTGTACTGTTTTTAAAAGCTTTCCTTAACTTTCCTGGGCTTTAACTCTTCTCATCTATAAAAATGAAGATGATGAATTAAATTATCTGTTGTATCCTTTCACGGTCAAACAAATAATTTTCAAATTGATGCTCTGTTTTCCACAATAGAAAAAAGGTTTTTAAATTACTTTATAAAGATTAAAATAACCTTTCTTTAAGCCATTGGCAAATTCAAATTCAAATCATTGACTCCACTTTTCATGTAATGAATTTCCTATACAGAATCCATATATATATATACACACACACACAGACACACACACATAAACACAATGTTTTGACTGGTTTGCACAGATGAACTTATTTTTAATGTCTTTTCATGATAAATTTTCCAAAATGAATGATTTCTTTTTAGATTTTATTTATTTTTATTTTTTTAGAGAGATAGGAGAGAGAGGGAGTGGGAGTGAGAGAGAGAGAGAAAGGGGGGAGGAGCAGGAAGCATCAACTTTGATATGTGCCTTGACCGGGCAAGCCCAGGGTTTTGAACCAGCGACCTCAGCATTCCAGGTCAACGCTTTATCCACTGCACCACTACTGGTCAGGCTCAAAATGAATGATTTAATCTTAGGTTACAAATATTCATGATGCAAATAAATACTCATTCATATTTATATCTTCACAAGTTCCAAAATATATTTAAATTGTTATGTTAAAAAATATATAGATACAGGATAATTATTAAATAAGAACAAAATAATAATTAGGTAATGAAAGGGGTAATGAATGTATTAAAAAACTAGGGCTAAGAATAAACAGTAATTGAGATGAAGCATAATGAGTTACAGTATATTAAAATTTTCATAATAAACAAACTTTTTCCCCATCTAAACTTCAGAAAAATAAAAGTGTTCTTATATGTGGTACAATGAACAAAATAATGGAAAATATTTTCAATAGCATTTTAAAAAATAGAATTGCAGACATTTTCTCTGTACATCAATTATATTAATCTTCAACAAATGTAGGGAGCATATTAAATCACATTTTCATAAAAGAGTTCCATTAAGGAACTAGAGAAAGGTTTTAAATATATAGTTTTAGATGACATTAGTGGAATAAATTATTAGAATTTGACAAAAATATGAATAGTAAACAGTTTAATATTGAGTCTCTGGCAAGAGCCTGAAGTGCCAGTTATGTTTTCTTATTGATTCAAAGAATTCATATGAATTCAATTCTGGGTCTATCCACAGTAAATTTCAAATTTTATTATCTAAATTAACCAACATGTGTTCTTGCCAGAGGAAACAATATCTACAGGCTGATTTAAAGAATTTCTTAAGAAACAAATTTGAATGTGTTGGCATTTTTTTAAAGTGTTTTGAAGATGCCCAGTGTTTTTTTAAAGCAAATGAGAAAAATTACAATTTGATATTAAAGTGATAACAAAATATTTTTTAAAAATAAAGGTAGAGGATGCTTAACTTTTGTATATAATACTGACTTATGTCTCTTCCTAAGAAATGATGTTTCAGTAGCACAATAAATCTGTCATTAAAATAAATACATGATATAAACTGAAAAGAAATCTTTAAATCTCAGAATGTATCAAAAGATACAATGTTTCTTGATATCACTATTTTTGAGAACTTAATTTTCATTAAATCATCCAACAATAGGTATTTTATTCTCAGAATTAGAAGCTAAAAGGGATATGCTTTAATAAAATATTTTAAATATTTTAATACAATATTGCTATTTTAAAGAGAAAATTCTTTCTATTTAATTATTTATTTCCCTTTTATATTTGCTCTTGGGTCTTCTGTTGCAATTTTCTCATGTCAAACAAAATATAATCTTTATAACTGCAGTAAGAGAAAAAAGATAATTCTGTGGAAGGAAATTATTCAAGGCAGAAGGACTAAAATTATCAGTCTTAATTAGTTTTATATTTCTATCGGGTAAAGAAATGGCTGTTTGGAAGCTGAAAGTGTATGTTCAGCTCCTTGGGTAGCAATAATGTGTTTGAGGAGGGACATGGGAAGAAACAAAATAAATTATTGATTTTCAGCTAAACTTGCTGTAAAGATTACAATAAAATAAGAGCAAAAACTGAAACTAGACCATCTTCTTATACCACGCACAAATATAAATTCAAAATGTATTAAAGACTTAAATATTAGACTTGAAACCATAAAATCCTAGAAGAAATAATAACCAGTAAAACCTGAGACATTTCTCGACAATTTCTTTTCTGGTATATCTCTGTTTCCCATCTCCTTCTCTCTGCACAAACTCACTTTAATAAAACTTTTCAAAAACTTATTTGGACTACGTGCCTGTACAAAAACCCACGGAATTGTGGGTTGGGTACTTTATAACAATCTCACTGTGATTTTAATTTGCTTTCCTCTGTTGATTAGTGATGTTAAGCATCTTTTTATGTTTATTGGTCATCTGTATGTCCTCTTTGGAGATGTGTCTATTCAGGTCCTTTGCTCATTTTTTTAATTGAATTGTTTGTTTGATTTTTTGTTTTTGTTTTGTTTTGAGTTGTGTAAATTCTTTATAAATTTTGGATATTACCTCGTTATCAGATGTATTGGCATATATGTTCTTTGATTCAGTGGGTAGTTGTTGGGCAGATAAAATATATTATGCTCACTTTGTTAAAGATGGTGCTGCCCATGTGCAAGTTTTAAGAGTAAGCTTTTCCCCACACCCTTGACTGATTGGATGATGTGGGGTGGTGCACTCTCATGAGGAATCCTCCCATTATGTCTCAGATAAGTGACTTTGTATCAGAGACTTCCTTGTTTATAGATTGGATTAAGGGTTTGGATTTCTACACTATAAAGTGGGACAGACCGGGAGCTTGCTCTCTCAGTTCCTGAGGTTTGTATTAGAAAGGACAGCAGATTAAGGCCACATGGAGGAGAGGAGGCAGCCAAGATGGCAGAGTGCTGAGGAAGAAGCCAGTTTGTGCAGAATTTGTGTAGAGAGAAGGAGATGGGAAACAGAGGTGAATAAGTCTGGTGAGCTAGAAACCTTTTGATTCTAGGAAACTCGGATAAGTCAGTAGCTTTGTGAGCACTGAATGAGTAGGTTTTGGAGCCCAGTGTGTGTTTTTGCTTGCCCGCTGGGTACAAGCTAGAATTAAAGCTGATGGCTCACCAGTTCTTGGCTCCGTTGTTTCATTACCAACTGTCCAAATCAAATACAAACCTTCATGGGCCAGGCGGCTGTGATGGTGGCCGTGGCTACTGGCTTTACACTAGCGATACACACATCAACCACATGCTTTCAGGAGGAGAGGGGTAATTTCCATTGGAACAAATGTCTGTAACTGGTCCATTAATATAAAAAAAGATTTAATTTAATTTTTCTCTTCCTACCCGTGGCTAGCTATTCACCTATTTCCCCATAGGTATGGGGGAAGGTCAAAGACTCCAAGTTTCCTTCATCTTTCTGCATTTACAACACAATGCTATTGGCCATTTTGGTTTTATGCTAATCACACAAGTACAGAGATTGTCCATAAACCCTCTCTGTACACCAAGCCCAAATTAATAAAATGTTCTTTAAGCTTCCTATAATCTTAATATTAATATTAATTCTGTAGCCTTTGGTACCTGTTGGGCAGATAGAATATATTATGCTCACTTTGTTGGGGATGGTGCTGCCCACGTGGAGGCCCGTTGCCTGGGTGATGTTGGTTGCCCTTCCTGCTTGGGAATGGGCGTGATTGTGTTGATATGTGTTGGGGGAAGGCTTTTGCACCAAAAGGTTTTAAAGAGAAGAGGGATTATGTTCTAGGAAGAGGGAGCAGAGAAAGGAGAGCAGAGAAGGGTCATGTGGAGGAGAGGAGAGGCAGCCAAGATGGAGTGCTGAGGGAGAAGCCAGTTTATGCAGAGAGAAGGAGATGGGAAACAGAGGTGAATAAGTCTGGTGAGCTAGAAACCTTTTGATTCTAGGAAACTAGGATAAGTCAATAGCTTTGTGAGCACTGAATGAGTGGGTTTTGGAGCCTAGTGTGTGTTTTTGCTTGCCCGCTGGGTGCAAGCTAGGGTTAAAGGTGATGGCTCACCAGTTTTTGGCTCCGTTGTTTCATTACCAACTGTCCAAATCAAATGTGGGAGTGGAGGTGGAGGAGGGGATAAATGGTGATGGATGAAGACTTGGGGGCAGGGAACATGCAATACAGGGTACAGAGATGTGTGGTAGAATTGTGCACCTGAAACCTGTATAATTTTGTTAACCAGTGTTATCCCAGTAAATTCAATTTAAAGAAAAAGTAATAGGATCATTTGATTGCTAATGGTCATAATATTACATTCAGTCGTAACTCTACTTGCAAAACTCACTTGGAAGAATTGTGCAGGTATACTCTTAGACCTGGACACTCCATGGAGATCTGATGCTTCAAATCGAACGAACTGAAGGTGATTTTTAGCCATCTCTTGTTTAATGTGCTTCATTCTAGAGGAGAGTTGAGGTACCGTCGGAATTTGTGTGCTGTCTCTGGTGTTACCTGTAAAGCAAAGAATGGTGCTAAAGCATTAGATCATGGTGAAATGAGAAGCAAAAGGGGACTGGAGAGAAATAAATTATTCATTTTGATGTATTAACAAAAGCATCATATATATATGTCATTGGCTTAGAGTTAAAGATCTTACCTTTTTTATTCTGTCTTTACCGTATTCCCAAGAACATTATCTCTAAACAGTTTAAGAGATTGTTTATCACTTGGGACTAGGTGAAAAGTTAACATTATTTGCATAAGTGTATAGCAACATCGTATGTAAATGGTTACTGAAAATACCTTTATTTATGTAAATTAGAATATATTTGCATAATTAGACAGCTTTGGCACCACGTAAATCTGTATACAGATGACTACCACTAAAAACACTTGGAGCTTTCTTGAACTAATTGGTAATACCTAAATTAAAAGTACCTGTATGACTATATATTGTGTTCTGTTTGCCAAAAGAGCTTTTAATCTTTAAACTGTCCTCTGAATCTAAGACATCCACATCTTTCTGTCAAGTTTAAAATTGTATAAAACTTGTATAAATAAGCAAACAGAAGTAGTTTTCAAAAATGAGAGTGTAGGAGATGAAAAAGCTACACTGAGTACTCAATTTTAAAATTAGAAACCTAGAGCAATAAGAAAAAAAAAGATGAGATGGCTATAGAAGTCCCCATACATCAATAATTACTCTAAAATTACGAACAAAAGAAAAATTCTTTACAAGACTTTTAAGATAGTCTTCAAGTTCTAAAACTTTAGAATTAGAAGGGACTTTGGAGATAAAGCACCTAACCCAGTCAACTCATTAGCGTGAGTCCCAGAGAGGTACAATGAAGTTTCCTAAATCACACTCTCAGCTCATTCCCAAAATTAAAACTAGAATCTGAAACTTTGATTTCCAGTGGGTGGCTCATCATCATGAAATGACTGCATATATCGAAAGCATCTAGAAGGGTCCAGCACATAGTACAGGCAGTCCCCAGGTTATAAAGGAGATAGGTTGCATGGGTTTGAAAATGTTTAAGTATTTATATGCACAGAAAGGTAAAACTAAATATTACATTAAGACAAACAGCTGTCACCTGACCAGGTGGTGGCGCAGTGGATGGAGCAATCAATGAACAACTAAGGTGTGGCTCGGTCTGCTGAGAGCCTGTGATCAGGGCACATGTGAGAAAGCAATCAATGAACAACTAAGGTGTTTCAACGGCAACGAAAAACTGATGATTGATGCTTCTCACTTCTCTCCATTCCTGTCTGTCTGTCCCTATCTATCCCTCTCTCTGACTCTCTGTCCCTGTAAAAAAATAAATTAAAAAAAAAAAAAAACTGTCTAAGTTGCATTTAATAGGTAAATTACCTGTTCCAACTCACATACAAATTCAACTTAAGAGCAAACCTACAGAACCTATCCTGTTCGTAACCCAGGGGCTGCCGGTCCCCACCACAAAAGTTAGCCACTGTCTGAACCTTTAGGAGAGGCAGCATACTGTAGGGATTCTGCACAAACATTGGAACTCATCCGCCTTTTCCAAACCCTCCCTTTGCCCCGAGACTTTCTTATTCTCTGTGCCTCAGGGTTTATGTGGATAGTATCGTATTTTTTGCTGCATAAAACGCACCTGACCATAAGACACACCTAGGGTTTTAAAGAGGAAAATAAGAAAAAATATATTCTGAACCACATGGTGTGTTAAAATATACCACAATAATATTTCAACAATGTAAACTCAACAGTCGTATTAACAACCATTAGCACTGTTTTTAACAAAGGAGAAGAGACTTTAATGTTCAAATTCTTCTAGTTGTTCCGGAACCCACAGCAGGTAAAAAAAAAAAATGAACATTCGTTCCATAGGATGCACGGGAATTTCCCCTCCACTTTTTGGGGGAAAAAGTGCGTCTTATGGAGCGAAAAATACGGTATATACCTACAGGCTTGTTATGACAATTAACCAAGGTATTTAACAGTTTCTGGGACACAGTAAACACCACATAAGTGCTTCTTAAATTCATGAAGTGAGCACAGTTACTCTGAGACTAGTAATGATACTATAATCATACCTGAATTGTGTACCCATCAATCTGTCACATCACTGATATTGAGCAACTGTAATTTTAAAGTGATACCTGAGTATCCATTTTTGAGATATAATTAGGCTTTAAAAATAAGCATAAAGATTGACAGCCTAAAAGCACAGATTAAATAGATTTTAAGTACAGAAAGCATGAGGGAAACAAATTACTGATGCCACCTATGCAAATATAGTAGAGATAATGTTCTGTCCCTGATACATTAGGCTACTCTGAGGGTGTATAACTACCTTCCATTTAACACAAACAATTAAGCTGTAGCAATTACAGTATTTCATGCTAAATTAGCACCTGCTGTGTTCCCAAACAATTCTGAAGTAGTGGGTATCCTACCCAAGTTAAATAATTCTCCTTAAAGAAAATAAAATTTGAAGGCATTTTAAATAATGCAAATTTTCAGATAATCAGTATTCTAAACATAAGAAATGATATAAAATATAAATATTTTAACTACAAAAAAATCAGACTGCATCTCCTAATAAAGGAGTAAGGTCATTTTATCAGCTCATCAGTAATATGATCACAGATAATCCTATTAGTTCTTTGTCTTATCTGTATTTTCTAAAGTTTCTACAATAAATATGAATTATTTTAAAATTTAAAAAAATGTTGATCCACTCAAGATAGATTTTTTTTTAACTTACCACTACTATTTATATTGGACATAGTTTAAAAGCAGCAGAATAATCCCTGCCCTAATAATGCTTTATAATAATGACACTATAGACAATAAATATGCCGTTGAACACAAAGCTGAGATTGTTACCATGGTGAAAAGTGCTGAAACAAATGAATAAAACAATCACCTGGAATATTCATTATGTGAGATTTGATCACAATGTGGACAGGTCCAACCACTGATTCCATTTAAGATTATCAAGTTGCACTATGGCTAGACAGTGAGTATATGCATTAGTTTGCTAGGGCTGCCATAACATACCACAGATGAAGAAGCTTTAACAGGAATTTATTTTCTTCCAGGTAGAGGGAAGTAGAGAAGGACAAATATACAGTGAAGGAAAATGATTTGATTTTGGGTGATGGGCACACAATGCAATCAACAGTCCAAATGCTATAGAAATGTTTACCTGGAACCTATGTACTCTTATTGATAGATGTCACCTCACTAAATTTAATTTCTAAATTAAAAATAATAATAATATGCTAAGGTTACCATCTTGAAAAAAAGAAAAAGGGAGAAGTGAGGTCATTTGTTGCCATAAGATAGCCAGTCCTATGCTTATTAGTATCTTCCTGGGAGTCACTGTAAACTGAAGGATATGGAGACATCAGATCCTGTCCCTGCTTGAATTCCTGAGATGCTTTTGGGGCATATGGCTTTTATTTTACAAGAGAAGGAACTGAGAGGCTTGAAGAAAATTGACCAAGGACAGAAATATGTCTGGGGTTATCTTGCAAAATGTACTTCTCTGAGACCCTGTGGATTCATATTTCCCAGCTGCATTTCCCTAAAACCCAAGAGATTAACTATGAGACCATTTAAATTGTCCATTAATAAAATGACAAATTGACTCTAAAATTTTTTTAGTTCAAAAAAAGAAATTTATTTTCTTGACATTTTAAAGGGTAAAGGTCCAAATCAAGATGTTCAGGAGGGTCAGTTTTTCTTGAGAGCTTCTCTCCTTGACTTACACATGTCTGTCTTCTTTACATGGTCTTTCCTTTATGTGTGTGTATGTGTCCTAATCTCTTCTTCTTATAAGAACACTAGTCATATTGGACTTAGAAACTACCCTAATAGCTTATTCAACAGCAGTTACCTCTTTTAAAATCCCATCTTTAAATACAGTCACATTATGAGGTGCAGGGGGTTTAAGAGTCAACATATGAATTTTGGGAGAGACACAGTTTAGTCCATAACAATAAATGATCTTGTTCTCGTTTCCTCAGAGTCCTCATCACCACCCGCCATATTGTATAAGCACATGTTACTGTCTGTCTTTCCCCACCTGCGTGTCAGCTCCAAGGGAGCAGGGGCTGAGCTCCACTTGCTGCTGGATCCCTAGTACCTGGAGCAGTACAGGCATATCATAGGCACTCAGGGGTTTTCATAAGTGGGTGTGTGAGTCAATTAATTAACTAATTAATAGGTGACATGTGATTTGACCTTGTCTAGTTAACAAACAAAAATTGACGTCAGATTTTTGACATCTAAATATCAATTTTTCACTTAAAAGTTCAATTCTTTTACCAAATATGAGAATCTTATCCAATCCAATTTCACTTTCCAGGAAGTAACTAATCTTGCTGTATCATTGTCTGAATTTATTTTCTTCAAATAAATCATCCTTTTTAGTTACAATTAAACCTTTTGGTCAGCCTTTCCCAGATGCCCATGATGAATAGCAGGCAGATAATTGCCAGTTCAGGGTCTCATTTGTTTTCGTTACAGTGTGGTTCCTGGGAGGTGTTCTCCTTTTCCATCCCCTCAAAGGACTAATAAATTAAATTAATGTGCTTTTATAGAGGAAGTTTTACTGCTCTGAGTGTTCAGGGTTGCGGGCGGGGGGGGGGGGGGGGTCAGAAAATACGTTGTACAGAAAAACAAAACTTCTCCAAAATCTATAGCAACTAGAAGGGGTTGGGGAAATATCGCTTGTGTTCAGTGACAATGAGGACATAGTTCAGTTGTAGAGAGCAAGCCACAGTCACTAATAAAAGGCAGATTAATTAGGCATTTGGACTTTCCAAAATATCAATTCAAAAAAGGAAAAGTGCATCTGTGAGTACGACCTGTAGTCACTGACCTTATGAAATGCTAAGGAAAGTCGGCCAAGTTCCTCTCCCCACGCCCTGCTCGTCTTCATCCACACTGAGCTCGGAGAGCATGCACCAGTGCAAATGCACTCTCCCCGCCTCCCCCCACCCCATGCCACCTCGGCCCAATCACCTGTGCTAGCCCAGAAGTCTTAGAAAGCCCATGTGGTGGAATAACCTAGCACAAAGCAGGGACGGAACAATAAAATGTGGAAATATGGGTGGAGGGAAGAAGTTTTCATTTGGGAAAAATATCTATATACAAGGTATATAGATTTTTAATTCAGAGTAATCATCATAGAGAAGAAAATATTATGTTGAAATTCCTTGCACTATTTTGGGGATTGATTTCTTTTCTTTTCTTTTCTTTTTTGTGACAGAGACAGAGAGTCAGAGAGAAGGAAAGATGGGGACAGACAGGAAGGGAGAGAGATGAGAAGCATCAATTCTTCCTTGCAGCACCTTAGTTGTTCATTGATTGCTTTCTCATATGTGCCTGCACTGCTACAGCAGAGCAAGAAACCCCTCGCTCAAGCCAGTGACCTTTGGGCTCAAGCCAGCAACCTTGGGCTTCAAGCCAGCCACCTAGAGTCATGTCTATGATCCCACACTCAAGCCAGCTACCCCGTGCTCAAGCTGGTGAGCCCATGCTCAAGCCGGCAACCTCCAGGTTTTGAAGCTGGGTGCCAGTCCAACCCTCTATCCACTGCACCACCACCTGGTCAGGCTGGGGTTGATTTTTATATTTATTTTTAATTTATATATTTAAAATACAAGTGAAGGTGGTTTAGGATTATACACTTTTTGGTACTTAGGGCTTTAAAAAACTTAATCTAACCCAGGGCCAGAGAGAGAGCTTCTGAGTGAACTAAGTTGAGTCAATAATGGTACCCAAACTCCTAGTTGATTTGTGCAAAGACAGCTCATGACATAAGTTTTTGACTTGAGACTAAAAAATGGTAAACTTCATCTCTTTTCTTTTGGCTGAAGGTATAAACTATGGAAGAGCCAATATGGCCAGCAGATGTTTTCTTATTAGCCTTCCTTATCTTTGAAAAAGTTTTTGAATTAGTTGACACTTAAATATCAGAAAATTTCATATGAAAATCTTGAGCTCAAGTTTCTCTTGAAAAAGCTAGATTTGAAACATCAGGTGGATATTTCTGTATAGCAGCCTTTGGCTGCAGCTCTGAGGTAGCCTGGAATGTGGCATGCATCCTCTAATTCATGAGCTGGCAAATGTTTCAGTAAAGGGCCAAATAGCAAATATTTGCAGCTCTTCAGGCCATATGGTCTCTGTTGCAACTATTCAACTATGCCATTGTAGCATAAAAGCAGTGGTAGACAATACACAAATATTCTTCTTTTTTTATTTATTTATTCATTTTAGAGAGGAGACACAGAGTGAGAGAGAGAGAGAGAGAGAGAGAGAGAGAGAGAGAGAGAGAAAGAGAGAAAGGGGGGAGGAGCTAGAAGCATCAACTCCCATATGTGCCTTGACCAGACCAGTGCAGGGTTTTGAACTGGCGACCTCAGTGTTCCCAGGTCAACGCTTTATCCACTGCGCTACCACAGGTCAGGCCAATACACAAATATTCTTTACAAAAACCAACCCACAAGCTGAATTTGTCCTTGGGCTAGGGATTGTCAACCTCTCCTCTCGTTTCTCACAGCCAGCACCACTCCCTATTTTCTTACACCAGTCTACTGCACTCATTTGTATTATTTGACTGGGCCCTATGGCATTTGTATTAATAACCCCTGATGCTTAGGGGTTGCCAGTGCTCGTGCTCTTTATGGAGAAATTTATGAAACTAAAAGCACAGAGAAATGCAAAAATGAGAGATGGTATAATAGGCAGGATGGCCTCCCAAAGATTTTCACATTCTAGGCCCTGGAACCTGTAGATTGTGTCAAACTTTATGGCAAAAGGGACTTTACAGATGTTGCTAGGTTATATACAAACCTTAAAACAGGAATATTGTTATGGATTATCAGGTGGGCCCTTAAAAGCATAGAGCTGTCTTCCACTATAAGTAGAAAAAAAGTGTGGAAGAAGGGGAATTCAGAGAGATTCTAAACATGACAATTTGAGACATTGGTGCTCTGAGATATAGAATCAGAGAGAGTATTCTCGGAGGTAAGGGTCACGCCAGTTGACAGCCAGCAAGAAACTAAGAACCTCAGTCCTACAACTGCAAGGAGTTGGATTCTCCCAACAATCTGAATGAACTGAAAGTGGATAGTTCCCTGGAGTCCCCAGATGAGGACCCAAGGGTATAACACTCTGATTTTGACCTTGTGAAACCTCAGAAAGAGAAACCAGCTGAGCCAACCCAGATTTCTGCCATACAGAAGTCTGAAATAATAAACTGCATTCTTTCAAGATGCTAAGTTTACATTAATTTGTTAAGGGGTCAATAGAAACTAATATATATGGAGTCCTGATAGTGTTCATTCTCAGGCTTTACTTCTTCCTTAAGCCCCATGTGTAGTAAAAAATTTCACCTTGCTCAAGAAGAACACTGGCCTTTACCCTTGGTCCCTGGGAGGTCATGTCTAAGCTCTTGGAATTTCCTGCCTGACAAGAGTATCTTTGTTTACCTGGGGCTTCTGGCCACACTAGAAAGTCTACCAAAGTCGTTTATTATTAAGTCATGTGGTATCAACTTGATCCCCAGCAGGTCTGGAGACTGAAGTCAGTCACATGGCCAGTTGGTTATGGACCCCCAATGAAGATTCCGGACCCCAAGACTCAGGTGAGCGTCCCTGGTTACACTACTCTGTGCATATTATCACACATTATTGCCAAGAGAATAATGTTGTTCATGACTCCATGGAGAGAAGACAAGTAGAAATGCCACAATTAAAACCTTCCTGGACACCACACACACACACACACACACACACACACACACACACACACACCACCCATGAATCACTTTCCTTGGCTGATTTTAATCTGAAAATTTTTTCATTATAATCAACCACAATCTTGAATATAATCACTTTCAGTGAGTCCTGTGAGTCCATATAGTGAATTATCAAAACTGATATTATTCTTGGGGAACTCCCATGCAGGTAATTAGTGTCAGAAGTGAGCATTGCTCGGGTCACTGTCCCTCCAACTACATGCTCTGCTATATTTCTGACTTTCCAAACCTTGTTTGTTCAACGTTTTCATTATGAATTCCCTCATAGGGGGAAAAATACCTCTTTCTAACTAGTTTCTATCATTTGGATCTCAGAGATTTTTAACCAATATGCTCAAAGTCCAGAATAGCCACATCACTATTAATAAACCAGAAATTTAGAATTAAATAGAATTTCACTTTTAGACAATACTTGAGAGAGCATCCATTAACAACTTCTCCACTTTCCAAATGAGCATCCTGGTGGGTAAAGAAAACTGTAAAGTCTTTCATAAAGATAGCTATATAGACCAGGTGGTGGCGCAGTGAATAGAGTGTCGGACTGGGATGCGGAAGACCCAGGTTCGAGACCCTGAGCTCGCCAACTTGAGTGCGGGCCCATCTGGCTTGAGCAAAGCTCGTCAGCTTGGACCCAAGGTCGCTGGCTCCAGCAAGGGGTTGCTCGGTCTGCTGAAGGCCCGCGGTCAAGGCACATGTGAGAAAGCAATCAATGAACAATTATGATGTCGCAAGGACAACGAGAAACTAATGATTGATGCTTCTCACCTCTCTCCCTTCCTGTCTGTCTGTCCCTATTTATCCCTCTCTCTGACTCTCTCTCTGTCCTTGGAAAATAATAATAATAATAATAATAATAATAATAAATAAAAAGATAGCTATATAAATTCTTTTAAGTGTTCTGACTCTCAGGCTAGCATTCCTCAACCAACATCACATTAGCTCTAATTCAAATACAAATTTGGGATTAGTGACTGGAATCACACGCCAGTTTGTCCTAGAGTCCTTACCAGTATAGCTAGAGTCTGGGTTAAGTTCACCACCAGGAGCGCTGGCTGATGTTTCAAGGGGCGAAGGTTTGAACACTGTTGTCTTATCCTGGGAGTCCTTGTCATCTTGTGGCAAATGAGATTCAGCAGACCCTGGTCCCACAGCCGGTTTGCTCATATCTCCCAATTTGTGGCTCGCCATTTGCTTTTTTATCTTTTCTGTAGTAAAAAACAAAAATGTGAAGGCTTGTTGACATTATTTTCAAGTGTCATTCTATTCAATACAAAAAAGAAATGCTTGAGAAAATAATTTATTCCTAGGCAGCAACATACCAATAAGAGACAGAGGGTGTTGTACCCCCAGGACATCAAAAATGCATTGTCTTCTAGAGAATTTAAAAGCAAAATCTATAAAAATTCTGACTGCTCTTTTATGTTGTCATGCACTGGCCACTTCTACTGACCTGCCTTGGGAAACACCACTGTCCCTAGAATTGAGTCCGTTGTCCAATTAAATCCCAGTTTCAGCACTGTTTCAGATCCATTAGCGTCTAGCTGGCATTTCAACACATGGTTTGTACACTTGCTCCACACCTTTCCTGTGGTCCCCCAAATCCACAGTAATGATCTTTATACTCATTTTCAGAACAGGATACATGCTTCTCTTCTTACCTATGTGTTTCTTCTGTTATATTGTCTTTTTTCCATATTCTACTCTCTTTAAATTCTGAATATTGGTTGATTGTTTTCATATATTTACATTGGAAGCCTATATTTGCCATCCTTTATGTTGCCTATGTAGAAACAAATTTATATTTCTTTGTTTTCGCTGCTTCCATAGAAGAAAGGCAAATTTATTATCAAAGGATGGACCAAGTAGAGATTGCTATTGAAGACATATTCTTGAGAGATAATAGTAGCAAAATATCTTTTGAAATAAGAGTCTCACACTCTACCAGCCAACCTTGCCAAACAGTTGCACAACATACCTTTTGAGTTGGATATATCCATTTCTCCTATTTCAGTGGAAGAAATATGTAATTTAGTGACTTTCTTTCTTGTTCTTCTTAATTTACTCGTTCTGCTGCCCTCAGTCTCATTACCGTCATCTCTTGCATCCTGTAAAAGTTAATAAACACATCCACTTGAATAATTCAGACTTACAAAGCTCAATATTCTGTCGACAGGTTAGATATTCTGTGTCACCTTTCACATGTGATACAGATAGTTTCAAGAAATGAATTAAGATCTTGTCCAACTAGTCAAGATTTCTATCCTTATTTTATACTCTGTGGTAGTTTATATTATTTATTCCTAAATAATTTAACCAAATGCATTTCAGCTACAAAGTCTTCTTCTTATGATTTCTTTTTTGGGATCGTTAATGTCTTTGACCAAAGGACCTGAGAATTAAATTCTCAACTCTCTTTTTCCTTGCCTCAATATGTACTTGAGAAAAGCACTTTATAAAATGCTATTTTGTGACTCTGTCTTACATGTGTAAAATAAATGTCATACTCAAACTGTTTTATAGCTTAAGATTTGTAAGGAACAACAATTTTAAACAAAATAACCAAACTTCCTATACTCTAGTCACAATCTCTGACAGATCCCTTGACAGAATTGCCTAGGGCTGTCTCCAGCAGGGAGCTGGGCACTAAGGCAGGGCTGGGGGTGAAGAGCCCCAGTGACTGGGCCAGAGCAGTGCCGAGAACCACCCTTGAGTTCCCAGGACACAAAAGCCAACACTAAAAATATTTTTTTTTAATTTTTATAAAGCTGACACTGGCATTTTTAATGTTTTCTAACAAACTTCTCATTGTGGTTTGAGGGGAAAGGAAAGTGGCAGTATCAGGGTCAGAAACTACATTCTAAAATGTTTTGAGCTATTATTGTCTTTTCTAAGAGCAGGTTCTGAGAAGTTCCGTATCTGGGGGCAAGTTATATAAATGCCTGACCAGAGTGTTTTCTCGGGGCACAGTGGTACCCATTTGTCAATAAAAACCAATTCAACTTCTGAAGAATGAAAGAGGAAAAATATTTCATTTTTTGTTATTTGAAAGTTTCACTTCTTAGAATAGTGTGGTCTTTTCCACTCCAGATAATTTTATACTTGGATCATATGATACTTATTGTGAGATAGTTTTTTATGTAGTTTATGAATTTATTTAAATATTTGTGTAAATTTCCCCAGTACACTTCTGTTAGGATTTTGATAGTAATATATTAGCCTATTATACATATTTACCATTTCTAAAATGATATTTCTAAAAATGCACATTATATAATTGTATTTTTTGTAAATATTTTTATAAATGTATTTTTTTAAGAAATCTTGTTTGGAAAATAAAGTATTTGGCGAGCTATATAGATATCAGAGAAAACTGATCAGACTAACATTTGTTCTAGTTTGACCCTTTGGAGAAATTATATTTTGCCTGACCTGTGGTGATGCAGTGGATAAAGCATTGACCTGAAACACTGAGGTCTCCAGTTTAAACCCTGGTCAAGGCACATATAAGAGTTGATGCTTCCTGCTCCTCCTCCCTTCTCTCTCTCTCTCTCTCTCTCTCTTTCTCTCTCTCTCTCTCTCTCTCTCTCTTGCTTTCACCTCTCTCTATAAAAATAAATAAATAAAATCAAAAGAAAAAGTTTAGAAAAACAAATAAACAGTTTTATATAAAAGGCAGCAGAAAATTTAAATTTTTATTTCATTTTAACTTTACATTTTAATTTAGAGTTCAATAGCATCTCTGTCTTTTGAGGTGAAACTAAGCCCAGAAGGAAAACACAGATCAATTTCTTGAAAGTTACACAGAATCAAGATTTTACTTAATACGATGAGCTAAAAATGGCTTGGGATATTTGGGAAAATGTCATGTTTCTCATCCTCAAGCAAGTTTGTGGAGGGGTTGATAGCTAAATGTCAGCATCCCAGATAGTTTCCAGTTGTACCACCTGAGGTGCTCACCACTTATACAATAAGATAACCTAGATCCAAGTTGGTAGATTGGGTGGAACCCCATTCTACCTATATATCCACATCAACCCAAGACATAATGGGAAACTATTATTTTAAAGAGCCTCTGTGTGAAGGAAGTGTCACAGGGTAAAAGATGTGGCTGCCCTGCATGTAAGGAGCCCGGGATCTCACCTCCATCCCAGCAAGACGACAATACACAACAGTAGCGCCAAGCCCAGAGCAAATCTCTTCTCTGGGGATAAGGCAGTGAAAAATCTGCCACAGAACATTCTGTATGAGGAAATGTGCTTAACCAGTAGTTTCAGAGGAGGGGAAAAATGATATTCCAAAGGTATATAGAGCATGTTATTTTTAGAAGATGAAGCTAAATAACAAAGGAAGGTAAAATAATAAAGGAAGCAAAAGGTTTGGCCAATTCCCTGAGCTGGTGCTAGAACTGGTCTTATTTAGCCTTTTCAAAGTGAACTAAAAAAGAAATCTTCAGTTTCCAGAGAAATTCAGATTTTGCACCTGAAAATACGCTTATCTGTGTAAAGAGTATCAAAGTAATATTTGGAAGCTTTGTGAATGGTCGAGAAGCAACAAATAAGCTTCCAAAGTAAGAAAGATTTGCAGAAATTTTTTTCTTCTTTTTTAATTTTTATTGAATTTACTGGGGTGACATTGGTTAAAATAGTATAAAATTTTTAAATATACATATAATATATAATATATATTTATTAGAATGGGTTCTTGTACTATGGTGTGAAATGAGAACCAAAAATATTGTAACAATGTCAGTGGAGATATCAACTAATGGGTTGCTGCAGATAAAACACACTGGACCTCATTAAAAATAGTATTTTGAATATGATGGGAGAGGGCATTGTATCTTTTTATTTCTTTTTTTCTTTTTTTTTTAGCAAGAGAGATAGAGAGCAGGACAGATAAGAACAGACAGAAAGGGAGAGAGATGAAAAATATCAATTCTTCATTGCAACACGTTTGTTGTTCACTGATTGCTTTCTCATATGTGTCTTGATGAGGGGAGTGCTTGGGTTGAGCCAGTGACCCCTAGCTCAAGCCAGGGCATTGTATCTTTTAAAAATATAATATGCCTCAGAACTAGAATAAGAAATAGAGTTCTAGTCACTATACCTTAAGAAAGCTTTAATGGGCTATAAATTGCTAGACATATGTTTATATAAATGCATACCACATATAATTATTATCATTAATACATCAAAAACTAAATAAAGCTCTACTGTGCAAAGGAAAAGCTATGAAACTTTTTAAGGCTGTAAAAATGAAAAATTAATGGAAATATTGCTGGTCAGTGTCCAACATTACACAGACATTCTGGTTTAAGTGAGTGGGCTCTTAACCATACCGTGTGAAACACAAACTTATTTCTAACATCAAAAGAGGTACTTGAACTAGATAAAAGTCTTGAAATCTGAAAACAAAACTTTGAATCCTAAGAGACAAAACACATTTAAAATATAAAAATAGAATCAGAAAATTTTTATAGAGTTGCACAGAAAATAGCATACAGTAGGGAAAGCAGGGTACATCAGGGAAGGTATATCTCTATCCTTGAGTTCTGCCTTCAGAAGTTCAGCCAGAGCCTCCCTCAGAGCTGCATCAGTGCCCTGACACACAGACAGACACAGGCTGCAGAGCAGGATAAACCTCTGGTCTCATCCCAGATGGTATCCAGTACTCCTGCATTGTGGAAGCGTCAGCTCTCTGTGTCTGCCTGTGCGGGTGTTTTCTGGATTAGTCATAAGCAACTCCAGGGCAGAGAACAGACCTTACCCAGCTTTCCTGGCATATAACCTAGCTCAGTGCCACACACACAAGGTTTTTGATAAATAGATTTTCATTATTATGATATGTTGTCATTTCCCTCAATTTCACAACCTCATACACTCATAAAGTCTACTTTTGGAAATAAGAATGAAATTTTTATCTATTGTCTGTTCACCACTAAGAATTCAGCTGGATGCATGACTCTATGACATTGCTTTGAATAGGGAATCTCAGGAAAATATTCTTTAGGGAAACACCAAATCTAAGATTAATAACTGTTGCTTTTCATTGGAGGTTCTGCTGAATAATTTGTTCTGCTTGGGGAAGTGATCATCCTAGTGGATTTTCTTCACACACACAGGCTGCCCTTCTGAATGCTTTGAGCCTTTGTTTAGCTGCCGTGTCTTTGCAGTAAACCGCATGCTGCTGCTGTTCATGCTGGCAGAGCATCTGGCATAGAACACAATCTTTGTCCTTTTCCAGACATTAGTTAACTGGAAAAGGAATGTACTTTTTCCTCCTGAGACTATGACTCTACTGGGGAGAACCCAAAGGAGGTTATTCAGTGGAGAGTTGGGTCAAGGGAACACCAAGGTTCACCTTTATTACATCTATTAAATATAATGTCCCATCTCAGTTATTAAGGAACTTTTTCCCAAAAGAAACAGTATGTCCTTTCTGTGAAAATTCTGTACTTTAAAATCATAGTATTGGTTTTCCGATTCTCCTAAGAGTAATGTACATTGGTCTAGACTGGTCTGAAGTCAGCGTGCCTCTTAAGAGTTTTCACAAAAGCTGAGTCATCTGGAATCCTTGGCTAAAATTGTGAGAGGTCGGGGAGAAAATACAGTTCTACCACAAGCTCAGGAGTAGCCAATCCTACTCCAATCTGTTAGAAATCAAAATTTCAAAAAACTGATGATAAGCATACTAATTGGTTTCTTTCTCTTAGCCATCATTTGCAGCTACAAATTTACTTTCAGATAAATTGCTTGTGTTACACAAACATGTCCATCATTTGATGTCTCTGACAATGATAGGTCACAGGTACTCTCCAGTGAGTCCCTTCTTAACGTAGCATTACCCAATTTGCTCACGGAAAATACACTCATTTATCTCTATCCAACAACACACTGCTTATACTAGGTATACACAGCAGCGACCTCATTCTTTCTTAGGTTTTTAACTGTCTTCACCACTAAATGAAGAAGGAGTAAGGATTGGGGTTGTTTTCTATGTGACACTACTCCAAACATGATGCATTGGTCTACCACTGTGCCTTGCACATAGTAGGTGTGCTTTCTGCATTATATCTTCTTAACTTCATCTAAAGAACACTCACACCCTCTGAGACTTGAGCACAGCATGCTTCCCAGTCTCCATTTCAGCTATTCAGAACAATCTGTCAGAAAAACAACGGTAGAACTTGGGTACATACATATTAAAAACTGAGAAATGCTACATGTTGACAATTGAGTACTTTAATATATTCTAGAGCAGATGAGTGGCTGTCACTTTAAAATGCTGAACATTTCAAATATAATTTGAAATTGGATTTTGAAAGGGACCAAAGTTTTGTCACCCTGAAGCTGCCATTTTGAGATATTGATTTTAAGCTGTTTGTTAAGAAAAAAAAATAAGACTCAGAAAGAATTTTGACCCTTCCTCTCTCCCTGCTCAAGAGAGTCAGAAAGAGAAATCTGCTTCAGGAAGGGAATCTTAGAGTGTTCTTCTTAGCCTGATTTGAATTAAGTATGACACATAGGAGGGCTTCAGGCAGAGGCCTGTTAGGGAGGTACCCGCTCCATCCAATTGTTTCTGAGTTGCTTAGCAAAACTTGCCCGCCCTGTGTGTTCTGGCTTATTTGCATTTCCCTCATCTGGGGCCCCTTTACCCCACTTTTTCTCCTTTGACCAAAATGTCACATAGGCCCCATTTTGCATCACTGTTTTGAAATTTTCATGGTTATGTGAATTCCTCATGTGCACGTATTAAAATCTGATATCGTCCTGTAAATCTATCTGTTAATTTTATTATTAGCCAAGCTAGAAGAACTTATAAGGTAGGAGAAAAAGTACTAATTTTCTTTTTTCCCTCCCCCATTTCTCAACTTGAATCATTTAACCTCCAAGCATTTTTATTAGAATGAGACAAGCACTTTGACAAAAACGATTGTGCTGTCAGTTACAACCAAAATAGGAATAAAAATTATATAGCACCCTTATGCTTCTGAAACTTAATGCCTAATGAAGTTATTCTAAATGATTATTAAAACTGAGTAAACTTTCTCAATACAAATTCTGAGTTTAGCTTTTTATCCTATTTTATAAACTCAACGTGCTGTAAAGAAAAGGATTTCTTCACCAACTTCTCTAAAGCAGACATAAAACAAGTATAACCATGCTGCCCTTTTTCATACTGGTACTCAGATAGTTGACATACAATAATAGAAAGTTTGCTGTCAGTATTTTGGTAAATAACACTTTAATTATTAACTTCATACCTCCTGCAGAAGGTCCCCTTCATTATTCATCTCAAAGCTTTTTATTTAAGTCGCCCTTGGAAACCACTATGTCCCCAACCAAAGCATTCAACATGTATTTATATGTATACCTGAAACAAACATTGCAGATGATGAATTCCATGGAGGCTCTTTCCAGAGGGGTCTGGCAGCTAATAAAAGATAAACACCAGACTCTGATGCATCATGCCCAAGGCACACTCTGCTGGAAAAGCACTAGAAGAATCAAATGACAAATGCTCATTTGTGCCTGACTCCCTACAAACAAAAGCATACAAAGCATAAAACTGTGTTGATTGACTTTTTCTCCAACATACTGAATTTGTTTTATATAACAATTGTATTCTAGAATGAAATCTATTGTTAGATTCAGATGATGAACACGTATTGTCCACAGACAAAAACACAAATGGAAAAATACAGCTGTAAGTGACCCAGATTTATACCAAGGGCAAAGATCTACTCATTTGTAATTCCCCTTTTTATTTCATTTTTCCAGGTCCCTTCTGGCCTCTAAATTAATTCTGGTACTTTATTATATAACGATAGCTATCTTTCTTTAGCCTTTCCAATTTTCCAAATGTTAATCTCTGACAAACCCCAACCCTTCCCAGGTGGCCACAATGGGCACAGAATTACCTATAGGCTGCCGGCCTTAAACAATATGATCCCATAAACAATTCTAACTCAGTCATAGGAAGGAGGGGAAACAAAGGGAAGCTTTCTCAAAAGGAGGTTGAAATTATGCTTCAGCTGCCTTCAACTGGGACTTCAAGTGCACTGATGGGGGAGTGTAGGGGATTTTTTACTGACGCAAATCAAACCCTCTAAGCATTTTCCATGTACGAGTGGACAGTCTCCCCAGCTGATCACTCCTGTCTAGGTCTTGTAGGCCTGAGGAAACCCGGCCAACACTCCAGCCAGTCAGCCAGGTCTGGCTTTCTTTTTCTATTTCTGCAATTGCACAATCATTATTTTATGCCTATTGCAATCAACTCTGCTTTTTCCTTTGTTTCTTTGTTCATTCTTCCCCCTGTCTCCCTTTCTCTCTTTTTTCTACCTTATGAATTATAATTTCTTCTCAGTTTACTTTCCATGTCTCTTTCTAATCAAACCATAATATAGAATTCAAACATACTGTATACAGCTGTTGCTGTGCTGATGACAAATTTTGTTCTCTGTTCTTAATCACAAAACTGAATATCTAAAAAGTTTTCCATTTCTCTCTTGAAACTTTAAAAACTGAATTGGTATTATTTACCTATTTGCTTAATTTTTCATAATTTTATCCACCAAATGCTTATTCTCCTTATAAACATTAATAACACATCAATTTCTTTTATATATAGATTAAGCTATAAATTTATAGCTGAAGTTTCCAGATAATCAATATTTTTATATAAAACATAGCAATCTAAATGATTTTGTATCCACAGCTGTACTCTCTTTCCTTAATCCTCTCAATTAATAATAAATCCTAATTCTAATATACAAGATGAAATGGAAAAATTATTGTACCATGAAATTTGAACTTGTTTATAAAACATTTCCAACAAATAGATCAGTTAAGCAGTAAGATCTACTAAGTTGCTAGACCATAACGCCCCCAACATTACCTAACTCAGAGCCCCTTCATCTATCACTGAAATTGGCAGTGGAGCATTTTCATCTCTCTCTGACCCCACCTCTATAACCCATATTTTTTCTTTACTCTCTCACGCATCATTTTTATAAAAATGTTTGTGGTCCCTGGCTGGTAGGCTCAATGATAGAGCATCGGCCCAGCATGTGGATGTCCCATGTTCAATTCTAGTCAAGGCATACAGGAGAAGTGACCATCTGCTTCTCCACCCCTCCTCCTCTCGTTCTCTCTCTCTCTCTCTCTCTCTCTCTCTCTCTTTCTCTCTCCTCCTCCTGCAACCATGGCTTGGTTGGAGTGAGTTGGCCCCAAGCACTGAGGATGGCTCCATGGCCTCTGCCTCGGGTGCTAAAAAGAGCTCAGTCACTGAACAATGGAGCAATACCCCAGATGGGCAGAGCATCACCCCTAGTGTGCTTGCCAGCCAGGTCAGGCACATGCAAGAGTCTATCTCTGCCTCCCTTCCTCTCACTGAATTAAAAAAAAAAAAAAATGGACAACATGGGATTCAAATCAATGGATGTATAATCAAAAATAAAAAAGCACTATTCAAAATTAATAGATTGGTTAATTAATGCAAATTATGTGACAATTTAAAATGATGTTTAAATTTCCTATTTTTTTTATAATTCCCTATTTCAACTGACTTTCTTGGTTAACCAACCAATTTTTTATCTGATATTTTTAAGATAAAAGTGCCCCTTTATCTTTATAAACTTTTCTTTAAAAGTGGATAAAGCCATTTGAGGAGTGATGTCAGATTTCAATACCTGCACTTACTTTTGAGTATTTCCACCCAGAAAAATCTAATTATAAGGCATAAACCAAAAAAGAAAAATAAAGTGGAAATAAGGACAGCATAAAAAAAGAAAGAGAAAAATTGGATCTTAGAAAGTAGGTGAACAAATTGTAGCAGATTTTTAACAACCCTCAGAAAATTAATCCAAAATAATGAGTGAGAAAAACCAAGAACCAATGCAATACACATCACAGATCTCCAGAAATAAGTGAAAGAAGACCAAAAAAATCCAAAATAAGATAGAAGTTATTACACAAGAAAAAGTGATCAGTTTAGAAGATCTAACAAATGAATATCAGAGTGTCAGATATATATAAGTAAAAAAATAGGGAAGGGAAATATTTAAATATATTGATTTCCCATAATTGAAGGGCAAAT
Source organism: Rhynchonycteris naso (assembly GCA_037038555.1). Lineage (NCBI taxonomy): Eukaryota > Metazoa > Chordata > Mammalia > Chiroptera > Emballonuridae > Rhynchonycteris > Rhynchonycteris naso. The sequence continues at coordinate 25,552,160 of CM073000.1, forward strand.
GTTTCCAGAACCTGTGGGTACACTGAATGGCTAACTAAATAGATTTAAATTAATACACACTAGAATTTGCCATTATAAAATTTAACCCATACAGTGAATGAAGAATCAGAATGAAGTCAGACTTCTTAATGGCAACATTGGAAGCTGGAAGACAATGGAAAAAAGTTTCCAAAACCCCTTGGGAAAATATTTAGCACATAATTATATACTGAATCAAAGCTATCAATTAAGTGAAGAACAATAACAAAAGAAAAAAAAAGATAGATGTTTCACATACCACTCCTGTACCCTCTCTCAGAAAACTAATGAAGGATATGGTTCTCCAAAACAGGAAACCAATACAGCAGAAAAACAAAGATTCAAGTAGAAGAAGATCCAACATGGGGAGATTAAAGAGAATCCCTTGGAACTCAATAAGATGGAATCTCAGAATAATGGCTGAATATTAAGAGAAAAGTTTTGCCAGATATTTTCAGAACAAAAGGCCCAAGAAATATTGTTCAAAAAAATAAATTCAGCCTGACCAGGTGGCGGTACAGTGGATAGAGCATTGGACTGCAATGCAGAGAACCCAGGTTCTAAACCCAAAGGTCACCAGTTTGAGTGTGGGCTCATCCAGTTTAAACACCAGCTTACCAGTTTGAGTACAGGGTTGCTGGCTTAAGCGTGGGATCATAGACATGATACCATGGTCGCTAGCTTGAAGCCCAAGGTTGCTGACTTGAGCCTAAGGTCGCTGCTTGAGCAAGAGATCACTCACTCTGCTATAATCCCCCAGTCAAGGCACATATAAGAAAGCAATCAATGAACAACTAAGGTGCTGCAATAATTAATGCTTCTTATCTCTCTCCCTCCTTGTCTGTCTGTCCCTATCTGTCCCTCTCTCTGACTTTCTCTCTGTCTCTGTCACATAAAATAAATAAATTCACAAAATATCTCTTGTGTCTGAATATTTAGAAAATAATTAAGACTGAATTTCTAATATATACACAGGATAGTAAGTAACTAGACAATGGGTATTTATTAACTCCATGGAAACTGAAAAATTACATGGGCAAGGAAAAGTCATAATATAATACTACATGGCTGAACTGTGAATAGCTTTACATAACTATAATAATGTACATATCAAAAATTGATATTACTAAAATTACAATATTATTTTATTAAGAGGATTAAGAAAAATGAAATTGTGCATGTGCATTCAGGAAAGAGAAAGAAAAGAAAGTTAAATCCACATTTATTCAATGTGAAAAGTCAATAATAGTAATGTAAGTACAATTTTTAGAAATACTGAGTTAAAACAAAAAGACCCAGCTGAAGAAATTGAGAATGGGTACTTGGGAGGGGAAATATAGTGGAGTGAGGAATATTGACTCTTTAAACTAAAAGCATATAACTTTAATAAACATAAAAATGAAAGGAGGGGAATGAATTAACTGTTTATATTTTGTTTTCAAAAAGTTCTTCTTTCTATCGTTGGGTTTACTTAATATTTTTTCCTTTCTTCAATAATGTCATATTTTGTTTCTTAATATACAGCTGATGACTCTATCCTCCGGTTTTCACAAAACTTTGCATAGTGCTTACTTACGATGTTGTACTGTTTTTTTCCTGTATTTACATCTCCTTGCTAAGCTATAAATTCCTAGAGGATTTAGATTCTGTTATGTGACCCAAGCAGTTGGAACATTGCCAGTTTCATATTAAGAGATCAATATATGTTTGTTAAATGAATGAATGATGTATGAGAGAGATTAAATTTATTATCTGAGGGTAAATGTCACACTTCTATTATAAGAATTAAATATGTATTGTCAAAGAACATATAGTCTCTTATGCCATTCTAAATCAAATTTTTATGATGGCTTAGTTTTAAGTGACACCCTCTTTGCTCCTGTCAATCAGCATAGCCACTGAAGCTATCATAGAGTGTTTTCTTTAGGACTGAAAGAACAATAGAATTTTAACATCTAAAGGACTGAAAACATCTATTGTCAGACATCTTCACCCATAAAGAACAATTTATTTTCGTGATTATTTTTTAAGTAGTCAAAACTCTTCACACAATTTATATACCAATCACTTAAGTGTTGTCTGATTGGGTTGCTGATTTCAGAAAGTAATCTATATATTTACACCAGTTTCAGGTTTGTTGAGAATCATACTAGAGGTGCTCAATTAAGACTGATTCACAATCTATACTACCCAAAGCAATCTACAGATTCAGTGAAATTCCTATCAAGATACCAATGATGTATTTCACAGAACTAGAACAAACATTCCAAACATTTATATGGAACCACAAAAGACCATAAATGGCCACACAATTTTAAGAAAGAAGAACAAAGCTGGAGGAATCATACTACCTGATATCAAACTATACTATAAGGCCATAGTAATTGAAACAGCTTTGTGTCCTTTATGTGGTTTATACATTTTTTCCCTCAGAGTGATTTATGACTTGTTTTTTAAAATAGTGATTAAAAGCCCTGGCCATATAGCTTGATTGGTTAGAGCATTGTCCCAAAGCACAGAGTTCAATTCCCCGTCAGGGCACATACAGGAACAGATGTATGTTCCTGTCTCTAACTCTCCCTCTCTCCCTCCCTTACTCTCTCACTAAAATTAATAAATAAAAAAAATAAAAATTAGAATTAAAAATAAATAAAATAGTAATTAAATAATGGATTATTTAAGTTTCAAGAAAACAAATAAATTTTCTCAAACAGTGGTAATTTAACCAGATAATTTTATTATATTAAGAATTTATAAAAGGGAGCAAAGATGGCAATGGAGTAGGCGGACGTACCAAGTTCCAACTCCCAGAACCAAAGTGGATTATAACTCAATTTTAAGAACCATCATCTGAATAAACCAACTTTGAACTAAACTAAGTGAACTCTTCAACCAAGGAACACAGAAGAAGCCACATTGAGACTGGTAGGAATAGCGAAAACGCGAAGAAGGCTGCCCAGCTCCCCAGAGCAAACAGCAGCCCGGAGAGACCCGCGTGGCGGGAGGAGAGTTTGGTGGAGAGGGAGGGACCTGGGTCCCAGGAACAAAGCCCCAGCCTGCAGTCGCAGAACCTAGAAGAGGCGTTTGGACAGTATTGAGCTGTGAAAAAAGTGAGGATACTGTTTGTGAGAAAGAGACAGTTTTCTCAGACCCAAGATTCTTTTTAAAGGGACAGAGCAGAAAACCTCTCTCACAACCACGCACCCAGGCCTCCTGGGAACGGGGACAGGGGAGAGGACCAGAGCAGCGGGAAGAGAGTGTAAACTGAAGGCACTGGGACAAACACTCTAGGGACAGCCATCCTAACCCCTGGGCTGGGTCACTTCCCTAATCAAAGACGAATATTTCCCCTGGTACTAGCAATACCAGCAAAGGGAGACAGGACAACAGCCAAACAAGCTCTCCCGCGGCAATTAGAGCAGAGCTGCTTAGATGGAGGAAGCTCCCAGGTCTACAGTATGGAGTGTTAGGATCTGAACTGTGGGGCCCCTTCCTGCTCTGCTGAGGGTTGCTGGAGGGATGGTGGCAGTGGGACGCTGAAATGCAGTTCTGTCGGCAGGGAAGGAGGCCAGGCGGTGTGAGCTCGGTCTAGCCCAGCAGGGGCAGAGGGGATGCACAAAAGCGGTCTGGCAGCTGCGGGCCCGCCTGTAACCCCACCTGCAGGGGAAAAGTTGGAGGCCAGGAACGGGCAGAGATCTGCTCTGCAACCCTGCGCAAGCCAGCCCTGACCGCGGGATGGGGTTAAGACCACGGATGGGCCAGGGCTCATGGCTGAGCTCACATCAGCAGCCCCGCCCAGCCCAGGAAACTGCTGTTTGCCATCCTTCTTGCACAAGTTGGCTCTGAATACGGGGGCGGGGTAGAGCCCGGGACAAGTGGAAGTCCGCAGGTGAGTGCACGCCAGCAGCCACACCTGGCCCAATACACTTTGGTTTGTGACCCTGTGCAGGAGGGCCCTGGCCTCAAGGGTGGGGCTAAAGCTCCGGAAGGGCAAAGGCTCACAGCTGAGAGCACGACAGAAGCCCCATCCAACCCATGAAACTGTGGCGAGCAGGCTCTGACCAGCGGGTGCTGGTGGAAGCCCGGAAACAGGCTGTGTCCACAGCTGAGCAAAGGTGCTCACCTCTACCCTTGGTGCTGAGGCTTGTGGCTTGAGTGACAGCGAAATCACAGCAACAGCCGCAGTGGGCTGGCGCTGGCAACGCCCATACCCAACCGCCCTAGACAGTGGCAGAGGGGGTGGCGGGCCTGCAGACAGACCACACCTAGAGAACACAAAGGCAACACCTACTGAACTCCAGTGGCCACAACTTGCTTATACACAGACAAAATGGGCAGGCAGAGAAATGCAAACCAAATGAATCAAGAGAAATCCCCAGAGAAGGACCTGAATGAACTAGATATAACCAAATTACCAGAAGCAGAATTTAGGATAATGATAGGATGTTCAAAGAAATTAGAGCAACAATGGATAGTCACTATGAACACCTAAATAAAGAGATAACAAGTATAAAAAACAAAATTGAAATAATAAAAAAGAATCAGACAGAAATGACAAATAAAGTATCAGAACTGAAGACCACAATGGAAGGAATTAAAAGCAGGATGAATCACGCTGAGGATCGAATCAGTGAGTTAGAGGACACAATAAACAAAGTGAACCCTCCTGCATTGCTGGTGGGAATGCAGACTGGTGCAGCCACTGTGGAAAACAGTATGGAGATTCCTCAAAAAATTAAAAATCGAACTGCCTTTTGACCCAGCTATCCCACTTATAGGAATATACCCTAAGAACACCATAGCACTGTTCGAAAAGAAGAAATGTGCCTCCATGTTCGTGACAGCATTGTTCACAATAGCGAAGATCTGGAAACAGCCCAAGTGTCCATCAAAGGATGAGTAGATTAAAAAGCTTTGGTACATATATACTATGGAATACTACTCAGCCATAAGAAATGATGACATCGGATCATTTACAACAAAATAGATGGACCTTGATAACATTATACGGAGTGAAATAAGTAAATCAGAAAAAAACTGAAAACAGCATGTTTTCATACATAGGTGGGACATAAAAGTGAGACTATGAGACATGGACAAGAGAGTGGTGGTTACGGGGTCGGGGGAGGAAGGAGGGGGTGGGATAAGGAGGAGGGAAGGGGCACAGGGAAAACCAGATAGAAGGTGACAGAGGACAATTTGACTTTGAGTGATGGGTATGCAACGTAATTAAATGATAAGATAACCTGGAGATATTTTTGTTGTACATATGTACCCTGATTTATTGGTGTCACCCCATTAAAATGAATTTTTAAAAAAGAATTTATAAAATGTTAAATTTACTCTTAAAAGTTTTGAAGTAGAAGCAAATTCTTTTAATTATAAAGTCCATAATTGTTGGAAATTTCTTGGTGCATTCCTAGTTTATTTATTCATTGTTCTCATGTTGTCAGAGTTGTCAGTTCAGTACTTGTGTGGCTAATAGCTGCACCATAAACTAACTACACAGGCAGTTACTAGAATCTTTGGTTGTGCTTAGACATAAGGTATATAACCAAACCCATGATATTAGCATGAGATACATTAAAAGCCTTACTGTTACTTAAACTTAGTTTTCAAGAAACCAAATGTCAGTAGAGGGCTTTAGAGATAGAGGGGAAACCAAATTGTCAATACATTCATATTCAACATTTCTTATTCACAAGTACTTGTTCAGTACCTACTATATTCAGGCTATATCTGTCAACATGATTGAGCCATGACTATAAGATTCAAGTCTTTGCCTTACCTCTCTTCTAAGACAACATATTGGAAGACTGTTCAACTCAAGTACTTCTTTTGTCAAAACATGTAATCTAATTGAATGGACCCAAAGTAGAGCAACTAAAATGATTAAAGAAATGATGGGACTCATTTTATGAGAACAGATTGCACAAGCTAAAGTTCACTAAGTTCCAACAAGGGAAAACAGTATGTTGTTTGCCACTAAATTCCTGCCTTCTGCTGAATTATTGAACAGGATTAGAGGAGCAAAGGATGCAAATTAAGTAAAAGATTAAATTTATTCTTTCATTGCAGGAGAAACAGTGGGAGAAAATAAAAACACAGTGGCTCTGGTTTTATCTCATGTTTATGTATATTATATGTTACAAAACAATGTATGAGACACAAACTTCTTGCCTTCCCAGTACTAACTGCTGAAGAAAGAGGATAAAATATGCCCGATGGGACTAAGAGAGTAACTGATTTGTGAAAATGACCCCATAGAGAACAATGGTCTCTCTCACCACCTCCATCAATTACAAAATTGTGGTTTAAGGTCACGTAGCGACAAAAGGATAGTTCCACTTTGTTTTAATCCAGATACATGCTTGCTCTAGAAGCTACATGGGTTTGCCTCTCTTTCATACATATCCAGTTGTGACAAAGACAGCCAGAAGACTGTGAGAGACACATTTTATTGGAGAGCGGGGGGGGGGGGGGGGGGGGCGGGGAATGTGAAGAGAAATTTTGGGCTTTCCTAGTAGTTCTGAAACTGCTAATACATAAGCTTCAGGATATACCCTCCACTTACCCAGCACTCACCTCTCCTCAGTTCTGCCTAGAAACAGCTCATTTTCTAAGGAAACAGTAGATCAGTTTACAGAGTTGACATATAAACCCTTCATTAAAGTAATAAAGCTTGAGTGGGGCTGAGTAGAGGATCAGGGAATTCATGAGTGAGCAGAATTTCCACATTGACAGAGAACATGAGAAGTTGTGGGTGCTTTTATTTTTATTCTTTTTGTCCTTTTTAAAATTGCTCTGGAAGGAGAATTTCTCCTGTCATCGGCCCCTTCAATAATCCTAATTAAGCAGCATGTAGAAAACAATGTAACCCCTTGAAAAAAGTACATAACAGCTTGACCAGACAGTGGTACAGTGGACACAGAGTCAGCCTGGGACACAGAGTTCCCAGTCTCATCAGGCTTGAGCATGGGATCATAGACAGGACCTCATGGTCGCTGGCTTGAGCCCAAAGGTTGTTATCTTGGAGCCCAAGGTCGCTGGCTTGAGTAAGGGGTCACCTGCTCTGCTGTACCCCCCCCCCGGGTCAAGACACATATGAGAAAGCAACTAATGAACAACTAAAGTGCTGCAATAAAGAATTGATACTTCTCATCTTTCTCCCTTCCTGTCTGTTTCTATCTGTCCCTCTCTCTGTCTCTGTCTCTAACTAAAAAGAAAAAAGAAGAAGAAAAAAGTATATGACAACTATGCAGAGTTGATAAAATAAAAAAACTAGTTCAAGTCATTGTAATTTAGCATTTCAATTATTGGCACACATCTACAAACAGTCATATATTTAGCACAAACTTCATAAAGTTAAATGAAATCAATCATGGCTCTGAAAGCATAAAATTCTTAGTTCCACAGCATATTAGGAGCTTGCAGTCACATATAATGGGTTAAATATTATTCCATAACAGCCTGAGCTATATTTAGGAAAAGAAGAGGAGTACCACAGAATATGTTTTTATAGCATCATTAATTTAACAGATTTGATAATTGGGGTTGTCCATGTTTCCTTCTCTTTCTGATGACATCATTCTAATTACTGGAACAGGGTTTAAAAATTATTAAGAACCCCAAACCTTACTTTTATATGGATTGTATGAATCAATATTTACCATATTCTAAAATAGAATAATAATAAACATAAGTACATGTTAACATAACATATTTTTAAAGAAAAGTACCCACATTTTTCAAAATATAAAAAAAATGTAACAGAAGCTTGATATCATTTAAATTTTTACAATTTTTTAACACTATCTAGAAATAGAAAACCACTAGAATCTCGTATCTGCTTTTCTAGCACCACATGACATGCGGACTCTGGAAAACTCCACTGCAAACCAGTGAGATAACGAAAGTGAAAAATGCAAATAATGCTTTATTAATATCATGAAAATCATTTTGACCGCAAAGTCTCCTCAAAGGTCTGGGGTCTCCAGGAGCACCACACGGAGAACTGCCGCTACAGTGAAACAGCCAGCAGATTCAAAAAACCTGAGTTCTAAAGGAAAATCTGCTCCTTAAAGGCAAATCACCTAATTTTCTTGATCTCAGTTTCTTCACATGCAAAAAGCAGTTTGGGGCAAATGAACTCTCAGGTTCCACCTAATTTGAATATTCTGTGATATATTAAAGAAAGGGAAACCCACCCACAGTTTCCTCACTTATTTATGCTCCTCATGGTAGTCCAGTTTTATGTGTATCCCCCACTCCCATGCTGTTACTGTCACAATAGCAATTTGGCTTTATAAATTAATTCCAGGGGGTAGCAGGGGCTGGAAGATCAGTTTCCAGAGGCAGAGTTGGCAAGGTCTGGTGCTATGCAGTGATATTGGGGCATAGCACCTATCTTAGTGATTAACCCAGGTGAGAACTGCCAAGTTTCTGAATTTAGAGTATCTGAAATAATACGTTTTTTAAGTTGATGGCATTCCTAAATGCAATGTAGGATTTAAAACAGAAATAAAAGATGTTAGTGTGGGGAAAAACTGATAGCATTGTATCAAGAGGAATTTCTTAAATTTGCTAAATGTTCTATGATTATGAAAGAAGGGGACATAAGAGGAAGCTTGGAGAAAAGCATACTGGAACACTACTGTTGCTGAAACTCTTTGGTAAGTTCAAAATTATCTCAAAAATAAATAATAAGGTGGCATTCTAGGAATGTTACAGTACCATGAGTGAGATGGAGCAGCTGAGGGTAGAGCCTTCAGATAGCAACTATCTGCTCTTCAGGCCCTCACTGTCGCCCAATTACTTTTCAAGAACCCAAAAGAAAAAGGAAACACCCAGAAGATCTAAGAACATGATGCAAGTTCCCACATAGGATTTTAATTTTTAGAAAAATGATCAAAACTGGATCATTTTAAAGTTAATTATTAGTGAGTGTTAAAAACACAGATACTCAATTTGCTACTTGCTTTATCAATTCAATTAGATTCCTAATAAGTACTGTGTACTCATAACCCCTTACTATGGATATTGCTGCCATTTTGTTTTATTTGTTTACTGCTTAGCATCTAAACCCCTTCCTATGTTTGGGGAGGAGGATGCCTATGGGAAGAGTCTTGGAGGAAGCAACAGACTGACTCTCACTACACAAGCTGAAAATATCAGATTCTTAAATTGGTAACACCTGCAGCCAACCTATGCACACATAATCTAGGAAGGGGTATTTGTCCTCTGCTCAGCCAGACAGAACAACCAATTGAAAGCTACTGGCGCAAAGGAGCAGGGATGGAAAAGATTTTTTTTCTTCCTTCCTTTCTTTTTCTTTCTTTCTTTCTTTCTTTCTTTCTTTCTTTTTTTCTTTCTCTCTCTCTCTCTCTCTCTCTCTCTCTCTCTCTCTCTCTCTCTCTCTCTCTCTTCTTTTTTTCTTTTTGTACGTGCTAACAGTGGCTGAAAGATCCAGTTTCCAGAACTGGCAGGGTCTGGTGCTGTAGGGTGATGTTGGGGAACAAGCTATTTCACCCAGTGCTTGTGGTAGAGTAACCTTGTAGGGCCAGGTCTGTGTAATGATTTCAGCCATAGTTCATTCTGTTCTTCTCCATTTCCTGTGACCAATTTCAACTACCCTAATGACTCTGCAAACTGTCCAATGTCTTTACAAGTTCATTTTCTGCTTACATCAATATGAGTTGATTTCCTAAGAACTCCAACTAACAACATTCTCATTTATGTAACTACAGAATTAGTTTAGTCCAAAGAATATTAGCAACAGCATATTTTGAATTAAAAACTTTAGTATTTATCTATTGTCATATAATAGATGATTTTAAATAATTAAAAGAGGGTTTGAAATAGTCATGACGTATTTTATTATCCAATAGACATGATATACATGATAAGAAGTATATATAAGATAGCTATGCTTTATGTCTAAGAAAAAAATCAGACACCTGTAGATATGTAAATATGTATTTTTTAGTTCAGTCAACAAACTGAACTTCAATGTCAGTAGTCAAGAACTGCCAAACAGAAAATTGCTCAACAATTTCATTATATTATGGCCCATAAGATCTCATCAAAGGCATTGAAATATTATTTTATATAGGGAAGTTTGATAATCAGCTTTTTAAAATATTACTTGATATTTTTTTTGGTGTTGAGTTGTGTAAATTCTTAATAAATTTTGGATATTAACCCCTTATCAGATGTATCATTGGTTTATATATTCTCTCATTCAATAGTTGTCTTTTCATTGTGTTGATGATTCCTGTTGCTATGAAAAAACTTTTTAGTTTGATATAGTCCCGTTTGTTTATTTGGGTTTTTTGGGGGTTTTTTTTTTGAGGGGGTGGGGGTTTCCTTGCCCATGGAAACATAACAGGAAAAATACATAGCTATGAGAAATGTTTGAGATTTTACTACCTATAATTTCTTCTAGAATTTTTATGGTTTTGAGTCTAACATTTCAGTCTTTTATCCATTTGAAGTTTATTCTTGTGTGTGATGTAAGAAGGTATTCATTTCATTTTTTGCATGTATCTGTCCAATTTTTCCAATACAATTCATTAAATAAACTATTGTTACTCCATTGTATGTCCCTGCCTCTTTTGTCAAATATTAATTGATTGCCTGACCAGGCAGTGGTTCAGTGGATAGAGCATTGGCCTGGGATGCTGAGGACCCAGACTTGAAAACTTGAGGTCACCAGCTTGAGCAAAGGCTCCTCTGGCTTGAGCACAAGCTTACCAGCTTGAGCATGGGGTCACCAGCTTGAATGTAGGATCATAGACATGACCCCGTGGTCTCTGGCTTGAGCCCAAATGTTTCTGGCTTGAGGTGAAGGTTGCTGGCTTGAGCAAAAGGTCACTGGCTCGGCTAGACTCCCTCCCGCCAAGGCACATATGAGAAAGCAATCAGTGAACAACTAAGGTGACACAACTATGATGCTTCTCATCTCTCTCCCTTCCTGTCTGTCTGTCCCTGTTTGTTCCTCTCTCTCTTACTCTCTCTCTCACTAAAATATATACATATACAGTGTGTCCATAAAGTCATGGTGCACTTTTGACCAGTCACCATCAAAAGTGCACCATGACTTTATGGACACACTGTATTAATTGACCGTAAAAGTGTGGATTCATTTCTAGGCTCTCTCTTCTGTTCCATTGAGCTATATGTCTGTTTTTTTTTTTTTTATTAACTTTAATGGGGTGACACCAATAAATCAGGGTACATATGTACAATGAAAACATCTCCAGATTATCCCATCATTCAATTGTGCTGCATACCCATTACCCAAAGTCAAATTGTCCTCTGTCACCTTCTATCTGGTTTTCCCTGTGTCCCTCCCCTTCTCCCTATCCCACTCTTCCCTCCCTCCCCCCATCCCGCAACCACCACACTCTTGTCCGTGTCTCGTAGTCTCACTTTAATGTCCCACCTATGTATGAAATCATGCTGTTCTCAGTTTTTCTTTTTTTCTGATTTACTTATTTCACTCCGTATAATGTTATCAAGGTACATCCATTTTGTTATAAATGATCCGATGTCATCATTTCTTATGGCTGAATATTGTTTCATAGTATATATATACCAAAGCTTTTTAATCCACTCGTCTTCTGACAGACACTTGGGCTGTTTCCAGATCTTCGCTATTGTGAACATTGCTGCCACAAACATGGGGGCGCATTTCTTCTTTTCGAACAGTGTTATGGTGTTCTTGGGGTATATTACTAAAAGTGGGATAGCTGGGTCAAAAGGCAGTTCGACTTTTAATTTTTTGAGGAATCTCCAAACTGTTTTCCACAGTGACTGCACCAGTCTGCATTCCCACCAGCAGTGCAGAAGGGTTCCCTTTTCTCCACATCCTCGCCAGCACTTATTCTGTGTTGTTTTGCTGATGAGTGCCATCCTGACTGGTGTGAGGTGATATCTCATTGTGGTTTTAATTTGCATTTCTCTAATGATTAGTGATGTTGAGCATTTTTTCTTATGTCTTTTGGCCATCTGTATGTCTTCTTTGGTAAAATTTCTATTCATTTCTTTTGCCCATTTTTTGATTGGATTGTTTGTCTTCCTGGTGTTGAGTTTTATAAGTTCTTTATAAATTTTGGTTATTAACCCCTTATCAGACGTGCTGTCGAATATGTTCTCCCATTGTGTGGTTTGTCTTTTTATTCTGTTCTTATTGTCTTTAGCTGTGCAAAAGCTTTTTAGTTTGATGTAGTCCCATTTGTTTATCTTGCCTTTTATTTCATTTGCTCGTGGAGATAAATCGGCAAATAAATTGCTGCTACAGATGTCGGAGAGCTTGCTGCCTATGTTTTCTTCTACGATGCTTATAGTTTCACGGCTTATGTTTAAGTCCTTTATCCATTTTGAATTTGTTTTTGTGCATGGTGTAAGTTGATGGTCTAGTTTCATTTTTTTGCAGGTAGATGTCCAATTTTCCCAGCACCATTTGTTAAAGAGGCTGTCTTTACTCCATTGTATGTTCTTTCCTCCTTTGTCAAATATCAGTTGTCCATAAAGCTGTGGGTTTATTTCTGGGTCCTCTGTTCTGTTCCATTGATCTATGTGCCTGTTCTTATGCCAGTACCAGGCTGTCTTGAGTATAATGGCCTTATAGTAAACCTTGATATCCGGAAGAGTGATGCCTCCTGCTTTATTTTTTCTTTTTAAGATTGCTGAGGCTATTCGTGTTCTTTTTTGGTTCCATATAAATTTTTGGAGTATGTTTTCTATATCTTTGAAGTATGTCATTGGTATTTTAATTGGTATTGCATTGAATTTATAAATTGCTTTGGGTAATATAGACATTTTAATGATGTTTATTCTTCCTAGCCATGAGCACGGTATATGCTTCCACTTGTTTGTATCTTCCTTGATTTCTTTTATCAATGTTTTATAATTTTCCGAGTACAAGTCCTTAACCTCCTTGGTTAAATTTACTCCTAGGTATTTTATTTTTTTGGCTGCAATAGTGAAGGGGATTGATTCCTTAATTTCTTTTGCTGACAGTTCATTGTTTGTATATAGAAATGCCTCTGATTTCTGGGTATTAATTTTATATCCTGCCACCTTGCTGAATTCATTTATAAGGTCCAGTAGTTTTTTAACTGAGGTTTTAGGGTTTTCTATGTACAATATTATATCATCTGCAAATAGTGACAGTTTTACTTCTTCTTTTCCAATTTGGATGCCTTTTATTTCTTCTTTTTGTCTGATTGCTGTAGCTAGGACTTCCAGAACTATGTTGAATAAAAGTGGTGAAAGTGGGCAACCCTGCCTGGTTCCTGATCTTAAGGGGATTGCTTTTAATATTTGTCCATTAAGTATGATGTTTGCTGTGGGTTTGTCGTAGATGGCCTTTATCATGTTAAGGAATGTTCCTTGTATTCCCACTTTATTGAGAGTTTTAAGCATGAATGGGTGCTGGATTTTATCAAATGCCTTTTCTGCATCTATTGAAATTATCATGTGATTTTTGTCCTTCCTTTTGTTTATGTGATGAATCACAATGATTGATTTGCGAATATTGTACCAGCCTTGCCTCTCCAGAATAAATCCCACTTGGTCATGGTGTATGATTTTTTTCATATATTGCTGAATCCGGTTGGCTAATATTTTGTTGAGAATTTTAGCGTCTAAATTCATCAGGGATATAGGCCTATAATTTTCTTTCTTTGTGTTGTCTTTGCCCAGTTTGGGGATCAGAATTATGCTCGCCTCATAAAAGGAGTTTGGAAGTCTGCCTTCCTCTTGAATTTTTTGAAATAGCTTGAGGAGGATAGGAGTTAGTTCTTCTTTGAATTTTTGATAGAATTCACTTGTGAAGCCATCAGGCCCAGGACTTTTCTTTTTTGGGAGTTTTTTGATAACTGTTTCGATCTCCTCTGTTGTAATTGGTCTGTTTAGGTGCTCTGATTCTTCCAGATTGATTTTTGGAAGTTTATATGATTCAAGAAATTTGTCCATTTCATCTAGATTGTCAAATTTTTTGGCATAGAGTTCTTCATAGTATTTTCTTACAATGCTTTGTATCTCTGTTGTATTAGTTGTAATTTCTCCAGTGTCCTAATTTTATCTATTTGAGACCTCTCTCTTTTTTTCTTGATGAGTCTAGTTAAGGGTTCATCAATCTTGTTTACCTTTTCGAAGAACCAGCTTCTGGTTTCATTGATCCTCTGTATTGTTTCCTTAGCCTCTATGTCATTCATTTCTGCTCTGATCTTTATTATTTCCTTCCTTCTACTTGTCCTGCATTTTATTTGTTGTTGTATTTCAAGTTCTTTTAGCTGCAGGGTTAAGTTGCTTATATGTTCTTTTTCTAGCTTCTTATGATATGCCTGTAGTGCAATAAACTTCCCTCTCAGAACTGCTTTTGCTGTGTCCCATAGATTTTGAGTTGACGTATGCTCATTATCATTTGTTTCTAGAAACTTTTTTATTTCTTCTTTGATCTCAATGTTAATCCATTCATTATTTAATAACATGCTATTTAGTTTCCAAGTGTTTGAGTATTTTTCAGTTTTTCTTTTGTGGTTGATTTCTAGTTTCATGGCATTGTGATCAGAGAAAATGCTTGATATAATTTCAATCTTCTTAAATGTGTTGAGGCCTTTTTTGTGTCCTAACATGTGGTCTATCCTAGAAAACGTACCATGAGCGCTTGAGAAGAATGTATATTCTACTGCATTAGGGTGAAAAGTTCTGAAGATATCTATTAAATCAAGTTGATCTAGTGTATCCTTTAAGTCTGCTGTTTCTTTATTGATTTTCTTTCTTGTGGATCTATCCAGTGTTGTTAGTGGGGTATTGAAATCCCCTACTATGATAGTATTACTGTTAATCTCGCCCTTAATGTCCATCAAAGTCTGCTTTATGAATGTCGGGGCTCCTATATTTGGTGCGTAGATATTTATAATAGTTATATCTTCCTATTGAATTGTTCCCTTTATCATTATGTAGTGTCCTTCTTTATCTCTTACTACAGTCTTTGTTTTAAAGTCCATTTTGTCAGATATAAGTACTGCTACCCCGGCTTTTTTTTCATTTCCATTTGCATGAAATATTTTTTTCCATCCTTTTACCTTCAGTCTATGAGCATCTTTTGTTTTAAGGTGTGTCTCTTGTAGACAGCATATGTATGGGTCCTGTTTCTTTATCCACGCTGCTACCCTATGTCTTTTGATTGGATCATTTAGTCCATTTACATTTAAGGTTATTATTGATATGTAGTTGTTTATTGACATTTTATTCTTTAAAGCTGTATTTTTTTTTTTTTTTTGCTATATTCTTTTCTCCCTTTGAACTGTTCACACTAGGCCCCTTAAAATCTCTTGCAGGATTGGTTTGGTTTTAATGAATTCCTTGAGGTTTTCTTTGTCTGGAAAGCTCTTTATTTCTCCCTCAATTTTAAACGTTAGCCTTGCTGGATAAAGTAGTCTTGGTTGTAGGTTCTTGTTCTGCATTACTTTGATTATATCTTGCCATTCCCTTCTGGCCTCAAGTGTTTCTGTTGAGAAGTCCGATGTCATCCTAATGGGGGCTCCTTTGTAGGTGAGAGTCTTTTTTTCTCTAGCAGCTTTTAAGATTTTTTCTTTATCTATTAGCTTTGGTATTTTAACTATGATGTGTCTTGGTGTAGATCTTTTTGGGTTTCTCTTTAATGGGGTTCTGTGTGCCTCTTGGACATGTAGAATGTTTCCCAGCCTTAATTTAGGGAAGTTTTCGGCTATGATTTGATTGAATAAAGTTTCCATTTCCTGTCCTCTTTCCTCTTCTTCAGGTACCCCTATGATGCGAATGTTGTTTCTCTTCAGGTTGTCACAGAGCTCCCTTAGAGTTTCCTCACATTTTTTGAATCTCTTTTTCTTTTTTTTCTCTCTGCTTCTGTAACTATGTTTATTGTGTCCTCTAACTCACTGATTCGATCCTCAGCGTCATCTATCCTGCTTTTAATTCCTTCCATTGTGGTCTTCAGTTCTGATACTGTATTTGTCATTTCTGTCTGGTTCTTTTTTATTATTTCAATTTCTTTTTTTATACTTGTTATCTCTTTATTTAGGTGCTCATAGTGACTATCCATTGTTGCTCTAATTTCTTTGAACATCCTAACTATCATTATTCTAAAGTCTGCTTCTGGTAGTTTGGTTATATCTGGTTCATTCAGGACCTTCTCTGGGGATTTCTCTTGGTTGATTTGGTTTGCATTCCTCTGCCTGCCCATTTTATCTGAGTGTAAGCAAGTTGTGGCCACTGGAGTCCAGTATGTGTTGCCTTTGTGTTCTCTAGGTGTGGTCTGTCTGCAGGCTTGCCACCCCCTCTGTCGCTGCCTAGGGCGGTTTGGTGTGGGCGTTGCCAGCGCCGGCTCACTGCAGCTATTGCTGTGGTTTCTGCCTCTCCTTTGCGGGAGGGGCTGTCACTCAAGCCACTAGCGTTAGCACGCAGGGCAGAGGTGAGCACCTTTGCTCAGCTGCGGACCCGGACTTTTTCCGGAAGGCTTACGCCCAGCCCCCTCAGTCCGAGCCTGCTCGCCACCGTTTTGTAGGTTGGGCGGGGCTTTTGACGTGCTCTCAGCTGTGAGCCTTTGCCCGTCCAGAATTTAGTCCCGCCCTCGAGGCCAGGGCCCTCCTGCTCAGGGACTGAAACCGAAAACCGGGGATTATTGGGCCGGGCGTGTTTGCTGGCGTGCGCACCGCGGCTAGCTTCTGGTCGTTCCGGCTCCTACCCCGCCCCCACGCTCGGAGAAAGCTCGCGCACGTAGGGCAGTACTCCGCAGTTTCTCCGGCCGGGCAGGGCGAGCAGCGTGATCTCCGCAGGGAACTTCCCCTGGTCTCAGTGTCTCCCTCGCTCCCGACTTAGGAGCCCGCTTGCGCCCACAGATGGCACGCCGGGGTTTCTCCTTCTGGGCGGGGTTGGCAGCGTGAGCCTCGGGCCCCTCGCCCGTCCCTGGTCTTAGCCCGGTGCCCGCGGTCAGGGCCGGCTAGCGCAGGGTCGCAGGGCTGATCTCTGCCCGTATTTTTCCCCACAAGTGGGGTCACAGGCGGCCCGCAGCTGCTGGACAGCTTTCGCGCGTCACCTCTGCCCCTGCTAGGCTAGCCCGAGCTCTCACTGTTCCGCCCACACCGACAGGCCTGCCTTTCGGCGTCCTGTCCCGACCATAGGCTTCAGCAACCTCAGGGGGTTAGAAGTGCCCTAAGTCTCCACACTGTAGGCTTGGGAGCTCCCTCCCTCTAGGCAGGTCTGCTCTAATTGCCTCGGGAGAGCTTATTTGGCTAGTGTCCTGTCTCCCTTTGCTGGTATTGCTAGTTCCAGGGGAAATATTCGTTTTCGATTAGGGAAGTGACTTAGCCCATGGGTCGGGGTGGCTGTCCCTCAGAGTGTCCTCGTGCCTTCAGTCCACTCTTTGTTCCCGCTGCTCTGTTCCTCTCCTCTGTCCCAGTTCCCCGGAGCCCCGGATGCGTGGTTGTGAGAGAGGCTTTCTGAGCTGTCCCTTTAAAAAGATTTTTGGGTCTGAGAAGACTCTCTCTTTTTCCCAAATAGTATCCTCATTTACTTCACAGCTCGATACTGTCCCATCGCCTCTTCTAGGGTCTGGGACTGCAGTCTGGGGCTTGGTTCCTGGGACCCAGGTCCCTCCCTCTCCGCCAAACTCTCCTCCCGCCACGCGGATCTCTCCGGGCTGCCGTTTGCTCCGGGGAGCTGGGCAGCCCTCTTCACGTTTTCGCTATTCCTACCAGTCTCAATGTGGCTTCTGCAGTGTTCCTTGGTTGAAGAGTCCACTTAGTTTTGCTCAAAGTTGGTTTATCCAGATGATGGTTCTTAAAATTGAGTTATAATCCACTTTGGTTCTGGGAGTTGGAAGTTGGTACGTCTGCCTACTCCATCGCCATCTTCCCCTCCTCTAGATATACTCTGATCTTGCTCAGAAATCAGCAGCGAGGCTCTGCAGGACTAGGGGCTTTGGGTGGCTCACTGCTGGACTCCCAGCACCTGGAACAACGCCTTTTGGGACCCTTCATCTTCCTCCGACTTCTCTTTCCCTCTCTTGTCTCCTCCCCGCTATATGTCTGTTTTTATGCCAGTACCATGCTGTTTTGATTACTATGACCTTGTATTATAGTTTGATATCAGGTAATGTGATTCCTCCAACTTAGTTCTTTCTCAATATTGCTGTGATTATTCAGAGTTTTTTGAGGTCCTGTGTATATTTTTAGAATATTTTTGCACCATTAGTATCTTGAAAGGAATTGCATTGAATCTATAGATTGCTTTGGGTAATATGGACATTTTAATGTTAATTCTTCCTATTAATGAACACAATATATGCTTCCACTTATTTGTATCTTCTTTAATTTCTTTCTTCAGTGTCTCATAATTTTCTGAGTACAGATCTTTTACATCCTTGGTTAAATTTATAAAATATTCATAAACAACAGTATAGTGATTACCAGAAGGAAAGGGTGTTAGAGAGAAGTAAGAGAGGTTAGAGGGAGAAAAAATGGTGATGAAAGGAGACTTGACTTTGGGTGGTAAACACACACTACAATATACAGATGATGTGTTATAGAATTGTACATTTGAAATCTAATTAACTTTACTAACCAATGTTACCTCAATACATTTAATAAATTTTTAAATATAAATAACACTTGTGAAACACCGGGGTTTAATACTATTCCTTTTCTTCTTCTTCTTCTTCTTTTTTTTTTTTTTTTTTACAAAGATTACAACCACATGTGTGTATGAGAATCAGACACAATTACTCACCTCCCAATTTCTGGTCCAGACCTATATCAGCTTGACTGTGCCAAAAAGCATTAACTTGTTCTTCATCAAGCGTGTTTCTTACAGTGATATCACCTGAGCTCTCAACCTTTAACACACTGGAGTTAATCTCCTCAGCCTTTTACATTCTCTCAGGCTTATTCAGCCTTCTTTTGAATTGAAAGTATTTTCCTAGTTGATCAAAACATTGCTCCCTCCCAAATATATAGGAGATCTTTTCAGATTCACATATTGATTTTGCTACATAATAAGACTTGTGGAATATAAAAGACTTAAATGTCTTATATTTTAATTGTAATACACATATCATTTTTCCTACTCATCTCATAGTTAGAAATATAAAAAATGAAACATTTATGTTAATTATAATTTTATGCCAATAGAAGAGTTGAAAGAAAACAACCTGTTAGCTAATTCATTATGTATGCTTGCATAATATTTTAATTGAGTAATATTCACATTTTAACCTGAATTTTCATAAAAGAGTAGGCTTTCAGTTACCTATTTATTATTTCCCACTTGCTTTAATCAACCTGAGATATGATCTGGCATTTAAGAGTTTGGATCACTTTGAATTTTATGTTTATAAAATAAAATAGTCAAAAATATGCAACTTAAATAAATGTATATGTCACAATTCCTCAATTTACAAATGACCAGTCCTTCCACATTCTTTGTCACTCTCTGTGGAATCTGTAATGGAAACCAGCTCTGGCCATAATGAGTTTGAACTAGCAGATGATAGGAAATAGGATAAAAGAATTTCCTAATCAAACAGCAAAGGGGAGTCTCAGAATTTCCAGGGCAGGGCGGGATCTTTTACAAGGTATAAATGGTTACTGTGGTAGGTAGAATTCTAAAGATGGAGTCCCAAAGGTTTCCATCCCCTTGTTATTCAATCAAACACTAATCTATGTACTACTATGAAGGGATTTTGCTAATGCAATTAAAATCCCAAATTACAAATTTTAAAATACTGAGATTATCCAGGTGGGTTTCATCTAACCCCAGCAGCCCTTTAAAAGCAGTGTTTTATCTGCTTGGCGGCAGAAGAAAAAGTTGGAGGTAGAAAACACCAGAAGGATTCCATATGCTGTTGCCAGCTTGAAAATAGAAGAGACTCTGTGACAAGCAATGGAAGTAGCCTCCAGCTGATCACTAGCAAGAAAATGGAAACCTAAGTTAAATCCTACAATAAAAGTCAATTTGGCCAAAAATCTGAAAAACCTTGGAATTAGATTATTCCCCAAAACCATCCTTCATTTGAGGGCCCAGTCTGGCTGACACATTGACTTCAGTGTTGTGAGACCCTAAAAGTGGAGAGTCCAGCAGAACCCGCTTTGACTTCGGTCTTACGGAACCGTGAGATAATTGGCAGGTACTGTTTTAAGTGTTTATCTTTATGGTACACAGCAGTAAAAAAATAAGAATAGTTCCAAAGAGTCAGAGTGCCTTGGACTTCTAACAGAAAAGCTGTAATGTAGAAAATAAAATCAAGAGTGCTTTTAAAATTCTGAGGAAAGACTATCTAAAAAGTCATCTACCTAGTAAAACTATCAAGAAAGAGTGATGACATACTAAGGTATCAAAAATCACAGCATTCTTCATTCTCATCTTTATTCCTCGGGAGTCTAGTACAGGATGTGCTCCACCACGATGGAAGTAAACCAAAAAATAAGAAATCATGTAGTTCAAGGAATGAGATTCTATTTATGGGCAAGGGAAAGAAAGTTCCCAGGATGACAGCTGTACTCAAGGGAAACCATTCAGATGGAAGAAGTTCTGAAGGTCTAGGAAACATTCTTCAAGATAACAGGCCCTGTAAGAATACCTGGTAGATTCAAAGGTATTAAGAAGAGATTTTTGACAATTGATAGAGAGTTTAGGATCAAATTGATAATTAGGAAAAAGAAGGACAAGCAAATGAAGAAAATAAACTGAAATTAACCCCCCAAAAAACAAAACAGTAGCCATGAAAAAAAAAATCATAATATTTGGCTGAACAATAAATAGCTTTTATATTTATGATAATTTGGGGAGGGAAGTCTTGGAAGCCTGACTATCCTACATTCTCATATAAATGGACCTTTATAGCTTGTTTGGAGGTTCCAGCAGGGGAGCACAGCTACTCAAATATCTTTGACTTAAGAACGGTCCTCTCCTCCATCTGGTAATGTCATCCTTTTAGACCGATCATGCAACTTTGGGAGGGACGCACATGGAGCAGTGAGGGAGAAAGGGGACACCTGCCTAGCCAGCAAGGTCAGCCGAATCAACCATGGCGATCAATGGGATGACTGATGTTGCAGCCAGATCACCCTCATATCTTATATTTGTGATAATTTAACACAAAAAAAATACTTTAAACTTAACAGTGCATTTATATTAGAACAGTGGTTCTTAACCTGGGTTCTATCGAACCCTAGGGGTTCGATGAGTTGGTCTCAAGGGTTCGGAGAAGCCTCTGCCGCGGAGGTTAGAATAAAGTAATACCGTAATTTGTTGTGAGTTCATGCACTTTGTTGGTTTTGTTCTTTGAGCAAGGTGATGTTCATGCACAGCTCATTTTGTGCACCAGTAAAAAAACATATACCTATGTCTTGAATTTGGGGGAAAAAAATCATATTTTATTTATCACTAAAGAAGGGTTTGGAGAATGCGCATATGAAACTGGTGGGTTCGGTACCTCAAAAAAGGTTAAGAACCACTGTATTAGAAGGATGGAGGACTGGAAGTGCATACTACTATTCGTATTCTAATTAAAGCCCTGTATGTTCATCAGAACCAACCATTGTCCTCTGCAGCATTGGCTCAGAGAGAAACACAACCATCATCCACAACTTAATTTCTATAGGAAAATATAATCCAGGTCCTAATCAAGAAACTTCCAAATGAACATTTGGAATCAACACCATTATTACCCCAAAAATAAATAAACATGCTTTTAAGGAATTATTACATTAGCAGTAGAGAGATTATAACTGAGTTCAAAAATACATGCCTTGCGTTTGGGAATTCCTGCTTTCTTCTTAAACAGGTTTGAATAAGGTGGGGTCTTTTTATTTCTTTTCTTCTTACCATTCTTTTACTTTAAATTCATTATTTTTAAATGCATAATCAATAGTCTCATATCTCGTCCCATTAAAATCGGGTTAATCTAGGCTAACAGAAAATTGAAAATAATGGAAGCTTAAACAAAATAAAATTTTATTTCTCTCCAAAATTAAAATTTAAAGAGAGTCAAGCCAGGATTTGTAGTGAGGGTCAGGAATACCTGTTCTTTCTATGTTATGAGCACACCAACGAGTTTCCAATGGACCAAGATTGCTTTACAATATTGTATCCTTGTTTCAGCCAGCAGAAAAGATGAAGGGCAAAGGTAGCCATGCCCCTCACTTTACTATCACAACACGGCCCTCATGCTTACACCCCATCGATTGGGAATTAATCACATGACCAACTGGCTGAAAGGGAGGCTGGGAATATTGTCTTTATTGGGAACAGCCATACTCTCAACTGGAAATCATAAGTTATATCGTTATGGAAGCAGAGAAGAACAGGCCAACTAGCAATCTCTGGTCCAATATTGTTTCCTAGTAATTTTCTCCACTTAATTAAAGACCATCCTTTTCATAAACTCAATTTCTTTTTCTTTTTTGAGAAGAGGGAAGATAGAGAGACAGACTCCCACATACATCCCGACCAGGATCCACCTAGCAACCACTGTCTAGAGCCAATGCTTGAATCAACCAAGCTATCCTCAGCACCTGAGATCAATGCTCAGACCAGCTGAGCTATCCTCAACACCCAGGACTGATGCTCAAAACAATCAAGCCACTGGCTACAAGAGGGGAAGAGAGAGAGAAGGGGAAGAAGAAGGGAAAGAGAAACAGATGGTCATTTCTCATGTGTGCCCTGATCGGGGTTCAAATTCAGGACATCTGCATGCCAGTCTGATGCTCTATCCACTGAGCCAACAGGCCAAAGTTTCATAAACTAAATTTTGGGAAATAAATGATCTGTTTCTGAATTTTATATGACAGTCTGTTGACCTATTTCTTGACTCCTACACTAATTTATTACTACTTTGTTTACCAGAAATTTAAAGTATACTTTAGATATCTGGTGGAGTAAATTTTCCTTTATTATTTCTTTCCAAAAGTTTTTTTAATTCCTTTTTGCACTTTTCCTTACAGATGAATTTCAAAGCCAGTGTTCCTATTTTTTAGGTTTCTGCAGAATTTTTTTTTTCAATTACTGTTTACATTCAAATTATTCTGTATTAGTTTCAGTTGTTCAGCAAAAGCCAGTCTTCTTTAAAAACAAAACAAAACACAAAAACTATATGATACATTAATTTGTAGAATATTGGGGGAAATTGCTATGTTTACAATTTGGAGTGTTCTTATCATGATATGAGTATCTATTCAGGTCTTTGTGTCCTTTAAACTGTAAGGTTTTAACTGTTACTCAGACATGCATTTTTTTCTTTGTTTTTTTTTTAATTAAATGCATTTGGGTGACATTGGTTAATAAAATCATACAAGTTTCAGGGGTACAATTCTAGAACACATCATCAGTATAGACCATTGTGTGTTCGCCACCTCAAGCCAAGTCTCCCTCCATCACCATTAATCTCCCCTTCACCTTTCTCTACCTTTTACAGTTCCCACCCTTGCAATTCCCACACTGGTTCAGACATGCAATTTTCAAGTCTATTATTTTTCTGTTTCAGTTTATTTTATAATCTGTCATTATTCCATAAGCTCTTCCACTTTTTCGTTCATTCATTAATTCATATTTTTAAAAATTACTTATTTCTATATTTTGTAAAAGCAAGAGGTGTCTCTAAGATACTGTACAACCAATGAGACACATGCTTCATGAAATAAAGTTAGATAATTAATGCTAAACTCCTTTGAAAATTTGGAAAGTTACCAAGTAAATAAATAGCTCTTCCGTTCTTATTTTTACTAGTCACTAACTGGAAATATACAAATTGAATCTCACAATGACTAATCATGTTTCTGAGGCCTGTCTAAATAAATGGTAACTCATTAAAAATCCAAAATAATTGTTGAGTCATACATGACTCATACAGTAGAGTCCACTAGTCAAGGAATGACTTGTAGAGAAATGTGCCTAATATTAGAAAAAGGTCAACCCTGTGGATGAGAAAATAAGATAGAAGACTCAGTCTGTCTCTAGCTCTTGAAAGTTTTCTTAAATTTAAGTGGAAGACATTTTTCTCCAGGAGATAAAAAACAAATAACATTTATTATAGAAGAAAACAGAAAAGAGTTGATCATTCAATATTAGCTAAGCACTGAAGAATTTGGTCTCAAAAAGCAATGACCTTGGAAAACAGTAGCCACAGAAGAAAAAACACAGACCATGAACCTGAACTGCAAAAGATGTGAAACTGTGGTTAAGTATATACAATGAAGGTCCAGGAACTCTTAGCACATTCTTGTTTCTATTTTAATTTTTAGTTAATGGTGTATCAAATATTTTGTACCATAAAATCTCTACATGCTTTTTGTAGAGAGGCAAAGATAAACCAAATCCCAATCTGGCCTAGAAGAATCCACTATTTCCACTATTTGGCAGGAGCAAGGAGGCGTTTGTTAATTACTTTACCCAAGGTGCAATGCTAACTACACTGGAGTTACAGATTTTTAAAATAAAATGGAACGAAGGCATTTAAAAGAGAAGAGGTTAGAACAAAGCTCTTTGGAGGAGATAGCGTTGGAATGCAGGCTTGAAATAACATTTGGGATTTGCACTTGTAAAAATGAGGGTAAGAAAAACAGAAAGAAGCGAAAGCATCAAGCTCTCTCTCTGCACAGGACAAGCAGTGGTTTCTCAATTTAACGATGTGTGAGGGAAGGTAGAAAGAAAGCTGTGGGACAGATCTTGATTTTCAAAGACCCTACTTACATGCTAGGAAAGGCCTTTAAAGTGTTGGTTGTTTTGTTGCCAATTCACGCAAGGTTTTAAATTTAATCAGAACTGTGCTTTAGGGAGATTCACTGAGGGGCCTGCTTTGTAATGGGAATTTATGGAAATATCAAGGCAGAGACTGGAGACCCAGGGACGAATTAGAAAATACTTGTAGCTGCACAGATAACAAGCATGGTCAGCAGAATTCTTAAAAAGCTCCAGAATTCCCAGCCCTTGGTGTACACACACCTACTTGAGTTATTAAGTCAAATGCTAATCTAGGTGCTGCTGTGCAAGAATTTTGTGTTGTGATTAAGGTCCAAAATGAGTTGCCCTTAAGATAAATAAATCATCCAGGAGTGCCTGACCCAATCACGTGACTCCTTTAAATCCCTGTCTAGAGGCCAGAGACAGGGAAGTTAGATTTGAAGCATGAGAGGGATTAGACAGGGGAAATATTTTTCCATTACTGGCTTTGAAAATGGAGGGCTAAGAAGTGTGAGAGGCCCCTAGAAGCTGATAATGGCTTCTAGAAGCTGATAATGACAGTGCCCACAGTTCACTGTCAGCAAGGAATCAGGAACATCAGTCTTACAGCGAAAAGGAACTGCATTCCACCCACAGCCTGAATAGGTTGGGACATGGCTTGTTCCCCAGAGTCTTCATGCAGGAACTCAGTCTGGCCAACACCTTGTGACACTATGAGCACAGAGCTCACTCAGATCCTCCCAGGACATCTGACCTAAGAAGCTCTGATGTCCAATTTTCATGCAATTTTAAGCCTCCAAGTTTGTAGTAATTTAACAGCAATAGAAATAGTAACAGTAATGACATGTAGTGCACCTATTTGAAAGCACCTAAACCAAGTATTCAGTATACACTTAGAAAAGGCAACATTTTGGGACCTGCTTGTCCTGATAAGGATGTCAATTTTAGACCTGCCCAAATATTTAGAAGTGAAAACTTGATTATTTTAAAACACTTTAAAATTATTCACTTAAAAACAAAAGTTTAAAAAGAGTCAAATGTCATGTAAATTAATTAAACTAACTCATAAGAAAATAAAAGTAAGCTTTGGAGTTAAGAGAATTGTATTTAGAGTTTGGCCATGATTTCTTTTAGTCTTTATCTGTCATATGAAAACAATTACTGTACTAATTACTTTATACTATTGTGACTAGTACCAAATTTACTCAAGTATACAAAGGAATTTATAAACTGTAAAATAAAGTTCAAAGATTTTCATTATAATTATTTCTGAGTCTAGTCAATGCAATTTGTCTACAGATCATAGATTATCTCAGGGCATTTAAATTAGCCTGAAATATGCTTTCATAGATTTTACAAATTTTACTTTATTTCCGGTTTGAATGAACAGCATACTTAAAATAGTGCTACATAGGCATCACAGGACTACAAAGTAGACAATTTGGAAGACCCATTGGTAAGTAAACTAATTAGTATTTTGTCCTACTAAAAAGAGCTTGACACTCAACCACTAACAACTAAATATATTTACAGGGGGAAAAAAACACAGAGATTTTCCTTGTAAATATCTTGAATTTCAATCTTGAAACTAAAAGCACTCTGCTAATCTTAATTTCTTTGAATTCAATTGGAGGCTAATGTATTTTCAAAATGAGATTTTAAAAGTTTAAAATTACACATATCTTTTCAAACCTGAAAATGATTTCAACATATTGGGGAAGATACAAGAAAAATTAGGTTACTTCTTCAGGATTTTCTAATAGACCGGTGGAAGAATTTCTTACAACGACCTTGTAGATGGAGTTTTTAAGAGTGAGTAAATAAATTTTAAAAGATGGAATTGAGATAAAGATGGTTACTGGGGAGAACAGAAATTCAGTTAGAGGGAAGAGGGTTGTTACATAAAGTAAATTATAATAGTATGTTTCCAGGCAAACAGTAGGTGGCAACATCTACACGGTCTTATTTTTGAAATGATTGTATAACATCAGGATAAAACAGGCTAATGATTCATGAAATATGGGACTTTCCAAAACCCACGAATTAGGAGATATATTTATGCCTGAACACATTCTTTGTTTTCATTCTATTTTAGACTATCTTGCTTCTACCTTATCAGAAGGACTCTGCTAAAATCATTAAACTTTAAAATGTTTTATTCATGAGTCATATTAGATTGTTCATCTAAATGAAGGGACAGAATTTTTTATTTTCCCTCACAGCAGTTGGCCAAAGAGGTGGTTGAATTAGATAAGAGTGAGGATTAATGGAACCATGGGTACATTATTTTATGTCTGGGGGGAAAAAAAGCCATAGCGTGACTTCAATAACTTGAGTTTACAGCAAGTTGCAGCAGGAGGCACATCCGGTGGTCAAGAGAAGGCGGAAGCCACATCAAGTTGCCTTTTCTCTTTTGAGCACATACAGCCAACATCTGCCTCTCTCGGTAATACTGAAGGCTGGAAACATGTGACCCTACATGCCATTCTCACAGATGAACTTCCAAACCTAAGAAGCCATTTTAGGAGACAAATAGCAGAAGTCACTGTGGCCTTTGAGGCCTGTGGGTATTTTTATCCAGAAGGATGAGATTTGTTATTGAACGTTTTCCAGGTTGGAAATCAGAGAGAAGCTCTGGCGATGAGCAGAGGTGCTGCTTTGTGACAGCAGAGGTCAGTAACAGCAAAGGGGAAGGAGATGGAGCAAGCGGCCAAAATTTGCTGTTGCTTTCTTCGGGTTACACAATCAACAGGCAAGAGGCTTACACACACACAGGACAACCTAATCAGTCCTCTGGGTATACAATGTCTCTCTCTCTGGTCATAGTGCCTTTCTGGACATGTTGAAAGATGTTTAAGTCTTCCCCTACCAGAGAGTTTGTTCCTACCACGAGAGTTTGGTTTTTTGTTGTTGTTGTTCTTAGGGAACCATAATAAAATATAAAGTGAAATTTTCCACTTGACTCTTTTAAAATTACTGAATTTTCTTCCCACTTTGTTTATCCTGGAGTTAGATTTATCTTTTCACAGAGCAAATAATAGCAAAGAAAAGAAAGGGAAAGATAAAATATTTTATCCCTATATTGTTTCAGCAAATAGTTATCAAGTGCCAGGCACCATTCTACTTTGGGTACAAAAGTAAACAAAATAGATTACGTCTCTTTCCTCATGGAAATTAGTCTGGTATGGGGCCAGCAGAAATTAAACAATTAAATGGTATGTTATAAGTCATTTGTTTCCTACAACAAAATACCGCCACTGGGGGACTTATAGCAACAGAAATTCATTGTCTGTTCTGGAGGATACAAATCTAAAAGTGAGGTACTGCAGGGCCACACTCCCTCTGAAACCAGGAGAAGAATCTTCCTTGCCTTCTCCTAGCAATTCTTAGTATTCTTCAGTGTGTCAGCATTTTCACTCCAGTCCTCCATCTTCACACGGCATTCTCCCTGTCTCTCTGCATGCCTGTGTCCAAACTTCCTTTTTTTATAAGGACATCAGTCATAGTAGACTAGGACCCACCCTGATAACCTCATGTTAACTTGGCTTTATCTGCAAAGACCATATTTACAAACAAGGTCACCATCTGAGGTACTGGGTGGGGGTTAGGGCTTCAACATACCTTTTTGTAGGGGACACAATTCAACTCATATCCCATACAATGAAAACATGAAGTAAAGGAAATAGAAAGTAACAGGAAAGGGGAGAGAGGCACATTTAGATAAAGTGGCTCAAAAATGACATTGAAATAGTCAAAGTGAGATTTGAACAGAAAGCTGAAGAATTGGTATAAGAAGATACCCGGGAGGAGATATAATTGCTCCTGAAAGTACAGGCTTTTAAGTGGTAAAGTTGTAATATGACCAATTGCCTTCATTCTCTAAAATATTTTCAAGATTACAAAGAAAGTTTTATTATTATCATAAACACAAATTATTCTCTTTAATTCTGTACAAGTTGATGATTTTCAGTTAACTTGACTTTAGCAAAATTAGAAAAGATACTGATTAATTGTAAGATTTCAACAAATACTCATTTGGCAGCAAATACTCATTTTTTACGCTTCTAGTTCCTGGAGACAAAGCAGTGAACAAAATGTAAAACTCTTTGCATTTGTGGAAGTCTATATTTCAGTAAGGGGAAAACTGATTTTGACTTTTCACTGTTTCTCCCCAACTGGTTTCAAAATGGAAGACACCTTCCCAGTAAGAATAACGTGAATCTTCACAGCAACCCACAATCTTGGGATCCGGTAAGGACTCATGAACATTATCTTGTCCAAGTATTCATCTGATGGTGTGTGAACCTTCTTAAAATGGCACTAACTTTAATCAGTTAGTTACTTCAGATTAGTTAAACTAATGTTAATTAAGTTAGTTTAATGTTAATTTAGTTAGTTAATGGTCAACACATTTAGCAACAGAAGTTCACAATCTCTTCATCCTCAGCATCTTCCAGAACTTCTCTTGCCCTTGCTTTCTCTCTTCCAAATTATTGTCCTGCTGCCTGCCATTCCTGAAATACACCAGGCTCTGCATTTGCTGTTCTCCAGATTCCTTCTTGGCTAGCTGCTTCACTTTTTTCAAGTCTTTTTAAAAATATCTTCACCTTGGTAAGCTTTTCCCAGTCACCCTATTTTATTTTTTGTGTGTGTTTTTATTTTGTTTTATTAATTTTAATGGGGTGACATTAATAAATCAGGGTACATATGTTCAGAGAAAATATCTCCAGGTTATTCTGGCATTTGATTATGTTGCATACCCATCACCCAAAGTCAAATTGTCTTGTCACCTTCTATCTGGTTTTCTTTGTGTCCCTCCTCACCCCCAACCTCTCCTTCTTTCCCCTTCCCCCTCCCCCAGTCACCCTATTTTAAATTAACCCTCACTATGTGGCCACCTCAACTGTCCCTACTCCTCTTCTCTACATTTTGTCTCCAAAACACATAATACCATCTCATTTTTTATTGTCTTCTTCCTCCTATTGGAATGTAAGGTCCATAAAAACAAAGAATTATATCTTTCTTGTTTACTGCCATGTCCTTTGGAGTGAGAAACATGTCTTTAGCAGATTAACTGCAAAATAAATTTTGAAAAACAATCATCAACAGCCCTTACAATCAAATCAACATCAAACTCACAATCAACAGCCCTTGTGCTAAAGAAGTTAACTGAAAACCATGAACTTGTCCAAGATGGGCCACATCTGAGTAACAGGATGAGCACTATCTTCAATTGCAGTTGTGAGAAAGTCACAGAAATTTCTTCAGAATGGTGTTGCTCATATTTGTCTTTGTACAGGGTGAGGGTGTGTCATGAAGTCTTACTAAAAAGGGGAAGCTCAGGCCTGACCTGTGGTGGCGCAGTGGATAAAGCGTCGACCTGGGAACACTGAGGTCGCCAGTTCAAAACCCTGCACTGGTCTGGTCAAGGCACATATGGGAGTTGATGCTTCCAGCTCCTTCTCTCTTTCTCTCTCTCTCTCTCTCTCTCTCTCTCTCTCTCACCCTGTGTCTCCTCTCTAAAATGAATTAAAAAAAATTAAAAAGGGGAAGCTCAGTTCAATTATGCCGTTTTAAGATGAGCTAACTCACATGGATAAAGCTTAGAGAGCTTGGCCCAGGGATTTCCTAGTTTTTCCACCCATCATCCAGCAGGATCTGTAGATAGCCTAAGTCCAATACTATGACAGGTGAAGAAAGAAACATTAGGGGAAAAAAATTTTTTTTTCCTGTTTGTCCAACAAGGAACCTGAATTCTTATTTTGCATTGGGCTCGGCAAGTTATTTAGCTGCCCCTGCTTGTGAAACATAGATTTTTATCAGACATAATTTTTGTGCAAAATAAGGGAAAGAAAACATGAGATAAATAGACTGGTTCTGTCAGAGGGGAAAACTTAGCAAATTTCTGTAAAAGTTTGGCTCACGCTCTTCATCTTTTTCAATGTGTTGCTCCCTTTCAATAATGCAAGTTGTTAAATCACTAATGGGCGTGTCTACATCCAGACATCTCTAAGAAATGAGAGGATGACTTAGAACATGTCTTGGATGCTCTTCTTCCAATAATTTCTATTTTCTGGGTGCTTTGGAGCAAGACTAAGGTGGGTCCCTGACACAGCAATTAAAGTCAGAGGGCCTCAGCATACAAGGACCAAACATCTATAAACCACTAACCAAGGGATTTGCTTTGTAAATCAATGGAAATGACATTTCTCCCTAGGGAGACTTATATTCAGAACAATTAAAAGTTTCTTACTCTGGAAATGATTTTAAGCTACGTAAAATTTATTTTAGAATTAGGGCATAATTTTTAAAAATCAGTATAATCGCCTTTGAGCCACCTGGTGTTGATTTTTCTGCTGTACCTCCTGAGAATTCAAAAGGAGCAAAAAGGAAAGGAAGTAGTAATTCTTTGTTCACTGCAGCTGCTGATGTAGTCGCTAACATTTTTTTTCTAAATCACCTGTAAATGAGAACCAGCATTCAAAACAATACATGTTTTATTAGGGTAAAGACATGTTAGCCAAATATGGAATGATTTGTATTGCTGTGATCCAATGCTAATGACTTTTGGTCTTTTTAAATTCCTGTTATGTAAGCAATGTAATTTCTCATGTCCAGGGTGATGGTAGTGGTAGAGTAAGATAGAGCCTTTTACTAATGGTAATTGACTCTGTTTGGTAGCTGTACTGCGGTTATATATGAGAATGACCTTGTTTTAATGATGTACACATTGAAGTATTATTTAGAGGTAAAGGGTATCATGTGTTCATGTCTGCAGTTTACTCTCAAATCATTCAGAAAAACCCAACATATATTATTACATAAAAATGTATCGGTAAAGCAAATATGGTAAAATGTTAATTTTTGTGGAATGAGGGTCAAACTTATATGGAAATTCTTGGTTCCATTTTTCTGAAAGTCTGAAAATATTTGAAAATAAAAATGTTTTAATAAAGCTTAATTATTTTCTCTGGCATTTTCTTTCAAATAGTTGACACTCGTCCTGCAAATTTTATTGATAGTGCTTTAGATTCCCAAAAGAGTGGGTCATGTCACTCCCTTTGCTGCCTGACAGTTGTTGTGAGCTGTCATTGATTTTAAAATGCACCACAACTTCTAAGATGCTAAAATGGAGCAAATATGTACCTTAGTATCATGGACATATTTTAGCCAAAATAGCCAAATGCAGAGACCAGATTTGAGCAAATGATGGTTGTTCCATTTAGTATCTGTATCAGTTTCCTATTGCTGTTGTAACAAATTAATTATCACAAACTTAGTGGCTAAAAACAACACAGATTTGTTACCTTACATATCTAGAAATGAATCCTCAGAGTTGTATTCTTCCCAGAGGTTATAGGGGAGAATACCTTTCCTCACACTGCTCAGCCTACATTCCTTGGCTGGTGGGCCCTTTCCAATATTCTATCCACCAAAGCATCCCTGATGACAAGTCCTACACATGGCTTGGTATTATATGTGTCCCTCTTTGATTTCTCAATCTCTTGATTAAAGAAATATTGCTACACAAACATATGATCTTATAATAAGGAAAACTTGTGACTGGAAATAAAAAAAAATAGTTGCTGGTGATAAAATTTTAGAAAAACCTGATCTCTCAAGGAAGACAATATGCTGAGGTTATAAGGCTCTATTATTTTTTATTTTCTGATCCAATAAGAAGACATGTCTCTAAGAAATAATAATTTAGTTTTTCTTTTCTCACCATTAATGTGACCGAAGGATACAAATGCTAGTAATTAAGGAGTTCTTTAAAAAAATGTTTAATTGGGTTAAATGTTCCCAAAATCAATAAAAAAACACTGTGGTTGTTGTTGGTAATCCTTATTCATGATCAGTATAGACATTCTGTAATTGTGTTAAATGAATATGCACACACACACACACACACTACAAGAATGCCTGGCAACAACTATGTAAATGTTAGCTATTATTTTACATTTATATTTATATTATTATATAGTAATCATTACGATTTTCCTTTGCAAGTACTACTAGTTTTTATTAAAATTATATACAAGAAAACCTAGACTATACAGCAGGTCCTCAAATAACATTATTTTTTTCAATGTCATTTCATTATAACATTGATGAGATTCCATAGGAACTTACCTTTTGTTTATATCGATTACCCCATGGTGAAATAATTTTGTAATAAACTGTTTCTACTTACAGTCATAAAACCTAATGATGAGGTTAAGTGAAGTCTTATAACAGAAAAATGTTTATTCAGATTCTTTAGCTTAATACATGAAACAAAATATACAAACATTCATTTGTGTGGATACATATATATATTAGTTTGTATATATAGTACCAACTTTATAAGTTGTTTGGAAGATTAAGTAGGTAATGCATTTAAGGTAGTCTGCACTTGGCTGGTACATTATTTTAATAATAATGCATATTATTATTATTAATTGACTGACTTTTAAAGGGTCTAGAAGACGCTGACTTTGGAAATGAATTA
Organism: Rhynchonycteris naso; assembly: GCA_037038555.1. NCBI lineage: Eukaryota > Metazoa > Chordata > Mammalia > Chiroptera > Emballonuridae > Rhynchonycteris > Rhynchonycteris naso. Next base: position 25,585,395 of record CM073000.1, read on the forward strand.
ATTCTAAATTAGTGATGAATTCATTTTAAATGATGAATTAATTTACTCTACATATTGTCAAAAACACTGTGCTATGCTCTCTCCACAATATATGATTCTTTATTTCATAGACCCTACTTTATACCAGATTTTCTTGCCCATGATCCTCTATTGCTTTCTAATTGTGCTTGAATTTTCCAGTTATTGTCTCTCTAATCATTTATACACTACTCAAAGGCAGAAAAGAAGCTTTATCTTTCCTTTTCATTTTCCCAAAAGGCTTATTAGTACAGGCAGACCACAGCGCATTACTGAAGAGGCCCCCTTGGGGTTCTCCGCAGAGAGCAATGCAAATAACAAACTCCCAGGAGTACTATTTGAAACTCAAGAAACATCAAAAATATTCCCCATCCTCACTTCTCTTAATCAGTGAGTTCTATTTCATCAGGGCCAGGCTTATGAAGGATAAAGATTGTCTTGATGAAGAGCAAGCCCTCTGGCTACTGATGCTGACATCTAGAAAAATCACAAGGCTTGGATGCAATATTCTTCACGATAACTCCCTAATAGACTCAAGCAAATAGCAATAGATACACTCAGCCTTTTCTGGGCTTTTAAAACACATCCATTTATTGTATTTCTCTTTAATTTCTTCTCTAATTATCTGACCGCCTCTTACTTGAGCCCAATAGAATTTTAAATGTGAAAAAGAAACTATTAGAGAATAAGTTTAAATGAAGAAGAAAGTGGGAAATTGGTATCCATTTGATTTTTTTTTTTATCAACTCATCTAGTTTCAGTATTTGAATCAGTTTGCTGACTGGGGCAAGATTTCTGGGTGCATAACTTTCATTAAAATACACAGCGTGCATTTTCACCATGGTGCAAATTCAGAAATGACCACTTTTTTTATTGTAACATCACTTTGGCAGGGGAGATGGTGTTCCTGGATTGATAAACCCAGAAGAAAACAAAACAATAGAAAACTATACTGTGCGTGGTGCCTTCTTTCAGCTTCTCTAATCTGGAACAGACTGCTCCCATTTTAAGAAAATTACTTGGGAGTGCAACGAATACTTCAAAATGAAGCAGATAAATATTCACTGATTCTTCTTTCACATTATAGCAATCAAATTTTAGAGTAATTTTTCCCTAACTTAGAAGCAAAATACTGCTGAAGGAACAGCCTGTCTTCATCTGGTTTATAGTAAATATTTGCCTCTTGGGATTCAGGAGCCAGTTGGAATTTTAATCTTTGGCAATAGATGCTAACACATCTCTGATAAATTATGGCAAGCCAACAGGAAAAGAGCAATGTTAGGAGGGTGCAGAGACCCAGCAATCAAGCAGGCAGTAGAGCAAAGATGGATAACCATCATCTCAGAGCCCCAAAGGCAAATTGTCAGCAGCCTTCTAATCGCTGCCATGCAGTCTCCCTCAGTCTGCCTTTCGCCCTGTCTCTCCAAACTCAGCCTTAGTGAGTGTGCTCATTCAATTATTTATTCAACAAATATTTATTTCATTACCTCAAACCAGATATGTTTATTTTTAATCAAACTCTTCTTCGTCTACAAAGAAATACATGATATACATGATTTTAAGTAACTTTATGTGATAAATATTGGCCAGTGTTCCAGAACAGGCTGGTGTAAGCTCATAATGCATAACAAGTCAAGAATGATATTTTCCTTTTGGAGTTTCTAGAGTACATACCTCCTGTTCTCAATAAATATTTAGCAAATATTTATTGAGAACTTACCATGAGGCTGGTATTATTCTCCATGCTGAGAATACAATGGTATGAGTACAGATCTGATGTCCGTGTACACTTGTTCACAGCCCAAAGGAGCACAAGGATAACTAAGCAGGGGATTATTTCATGGTGTGATAAGCACAGGGGAAATTCAAGTAGCTATACAAAGGGTATTTAATTCAAAAATGCATCTAATACATTGAACCTACTGTGTGGGATAAACTTTTTAAGAACAAACAAGTTTCCTGAAGAAAATAATGTCCTGACTGAGAAAAAAAGAAAGAAAAATTAGACAAATGAAATGGAACAGCATGTACAAAGGATCAAAAGTAGACATATTCAATCAAAGAACCTGAAATTCAGTTTGGCTCTGCAGCCTCAAGTGTTAGAAAAATAGCAGCAAAGGATGAAGTGAGAAATGTAGGCAAGGATGATTAACAAGTAAATTAGTCAGGAAGATTAACAAGTTAATGCCAAAATATCAGTGATTTGTCACAATAATAATTATCTCTCACTCAAGATATATATCGAATGTCAGTTGGAGGCAATCTAGTAGCGGTGGGGTGCACAGAGCTACTTATGGATCTAGGGTAATAGAGACTCACCAACTCGTAGTTGTAACACCTGGAACATCTGGCTTTCCCGGTCACCTTGGCATGGAAAGAGATCTGGATATCTTGTATATTTCAGACTAGCTGTGATGCACATCACTTACACCCACAGCTTATTGGCTAGCGCTACTTGTTCGCCACTCCCAACCCCCCAAAATTTTAAGGACCTAGAAATGGAGGAAAGCTGATAACATGTTTAATATATGTTGCGTCTGTGGTGCAGTCGTGATACTGCTGGCCTTTGTAAGTCATAATTTCATAGTTTGCAACTTATTCTGAGGGTAATGCAGAGCCAATAAAAAATTTTGAGCAAGATAATCAAAGGATCAGATTTTTCTTTTCATTTATTTATTTATTTATCTATCTATCTATTTCTTTTGCATCGCAGGGTTTCCTGCCCCTTGGCCCTCTTCTCCTCACCACACCTCTAATTGGATAAGGGTTGTTCTAAATAGATGCCATGGAAGAAATGCTTTTAGGGAATGAAAAATAGTTAAGATCCACAGGAGAACAACTCGTTGCCCCTCATCCTTCATTTTAAAATCATGTGCTTTTGAGTGCCTCATAGAGCAAATGCCCCAATGAAAACTGAGCTCCTACTTATGATGCAGCAGCAGCCTTGGGGAAGCTGGCTCAGTCAGGCACGGACGTGCTTTGGTAAACAGAACTAAGGGAAGGAGGCACCATGAGTCCTGCGCTCTGAACATAAGGAGAAACTGCTGTTATGTGCATGTCCATTCTTTTCTATAGACTTTCAGTAGATAGCCCATGCCATCAGACCACAGTGAAGGAAGGGCTTTAGGACGACATCCAGTCAGCCACAGCCCCCTCAGGGGTGAATACTTACATATGGCAGAAAAGATTGGAGGGAGAATGCATAAGTGGTTGATTTCATTTCTTTATTTATATTGCCAATAAAACTGTACCTTTTCAATTGTTCTCAGTGACTGATATTAACAGAAATTGTATGATGTCAGTGTGTCAAAGCAGATTACAGTAGGTCCCCTTTGCCTTCTCTTGCCCAGGGGTTAATATCTAGATGATTATCAGAAACTCCTCAGAAGCTTTTTAAAAATACAGAGTCTTCAGTCATGCATTTAATTTACTGAATTAAATTCTCAGAGTAGGAGCAATGAAACTGTGTTGTTGTTTTTTTTTAATTTGCCAAACTTGGAATATGTTGCTGTAGTTAATATAGAAGCAATTCGCCATGAAATTATTTTCTATCTGAAGATCTGCTATGACTTTTAGTCATTTGCAGTTTTTCTCATTATGTAAACATGGGTGTTTCAACTGGCCTCACTCGGAAAAAAGTTTTTCAAGAACCAGAGTCTTACCTTCCCACGGTTGAATTTCTGTGCCATATTGCACACGGGTAGGCACTCAGCAGACACATCAAAAAATACGGAACAGAAAGTGTTACAATCACACTGAATTGGTATTCTGGATAGAGATGAGTCTGCAGACACATATCACAAGGAAAGAAACAGCATTTCTCCCTAGGGCCCAGAACTATTTTTATGTTCAAGCTGTTCTCTTTTGCTAGACAGCATCATAAGCATCACCAAGCTAAATCGGCTGTGTTTGACAGGTAGAATCTTATATGATTGACTTGAAAAGATTTGCTTTCCAGACCCATTTTCTCAGCCCTCATAGAGAAGTAATAGAGGGGATATTTTTATTTGTCAAGTTGGTAAAATTGTGTGTCACTCTTGTGCCAAGATGAAAAATAGTTATCCTCATTCTAGGTATCTCGAGTTGTATTTGCCTTTTACATGTATGCTTTTTACTTTGCATTTTATACACATTTAAATATTTTTCAGTAACTTATTGTCAACAGAGAAACCTTATTTGGAATTGGATTTTACTTTGCAGGAAGAAAAAGTATAGAAAATCTTTTTTCATTTGAAAACCAAGCAAGCAGCTATCAAAAGTGATGGTTGTTAAACTTGTGTAATAACACTGAAACTTCCTAATATAAAGTTTTATTATTTTTTTTCCAGTCACAAAGATAGTATAAGCTCAATGTTGAAGAACTTAGAAAACATCACATTAGAAAGGATGAAATTTAAATCAACCTTTGGGTCCACTATCACATATTGCTTCACAACTTTATTCCAATCCCCTACAGCTGCCCTCCAGCATTTTGGAGGATGGAGAGCTGACAACTAGAATGTTCACTGAGCTCAGTGTCCAACTATATCCTAGCTCCCTTCCACCGAGCAGATGTAACTGCACACATTTGGAAGATAGAAAGATGTGTCTGCACGTCTGCTTCCACTGCCCGGCGCGGTCTGCTGGTGTTAGGCCTTCCACCGTTGTAGTAGCAGGGACAACAGTATTGGTCCTCTGGCTTAGTGGCTGTGCCATTATGCTGGTGTGGATCTCAGCTGAGTTTACCTGGCCCTGGAGCCAGTGATCATGGCAGCAGCTTCTAGATCATTGCAGAGAAAGCAGCCAACCAGGCAAGTTTAGGAGTCATTTCTGGCAGCTCAGTCAAGAGGCTGCTACTTTAGCCTTTACAGTAATTTTCTAAGTATATAATTCTCATATAAATGTCCTTTCTAGAATGTCTTTTGTTACCTGCAACTGAACCCAGATGGTGTTAATGATAATATCATAAACCAGGGCAGTCACTATTGACTATTCAATGTGTCTCTCTATAACTATATCTGTATATATGTGCATACATGTAGTTTTTTAAAAGAAAATAATAAGATATTAGAATATCATTTGAAACTTAAGAGAAAAGTTTATAATGGAAAATAAAAAGGTAGCTATAAATTAGTTTAAACTGACATGTAATCTGTGGGCCAGTGTCATAGCAAAACAGCTTGAATCAGAGCTCACAGTAGTAAGTACGTGGCCACAATTCGCTATGATCTTTTGGCTGATGAAGTACTTTTCTGAATTCAAAATGTAGTCACCACCCTAAATTTCCATTATTAGATTGACTTTAGCACTGAAAGACATTTGTACCAGGGAAAATTCTGCCTTCTTTGGACCCCACTTTTCTGTGAAATAACTTAGAAAAGCGACATCAAACAGACTCGCATTTTTTTTCAATAAAATCTTCCCAATACAAAGTCTTCCTAATACAACTTTTTGATGTTATTTGAAATTTCTCTTCCTAAAAGACAAAAGTAACTACCATTTACCTTATCACCATAGATTTGTAAAGTAACACAATTCAGCTGGGGGAAAAAAGAAGTTGTATCAACATAAAGCCTGTGATAACTATAATTACAGTAAGAAATCATATTAAAATGCAGGTAACTAGTGGATATTATCATTCCATCTTGTCCGCACCTAGACAAGCAAGGAGTGGAGTTCAGACATTGCTCCCAGAGTATGGTATTATAGCTGCAAGCATAGTGTCATCTAGGGAAACAGAATGTCTCTCTCTGCCATTAGTTGAATGTCAACAGAAAGTCACTCTGAGATAATATTGCTTCTTTAATTCCAAGGAAGATTTGCTTTCCTTACTAAGTGACAGTTATTAGTTAAGTATTATATAATGCTTTTAATCTCACGCTGAACCTACCAGCACATATATTTTCCGGTAACTTAAAAATAAGGGCAATTCTCCAAATGCCGTTCTTTTTAAAATCATCACTGTTTCTCTTAATTTTCAAGAGGGAAATGAAAGCACAAAATGGGACCCATGAAAGTTGTATTTCCTCTGCAAAATCTATTAAATTGAATAGATAAGCATTTTAAAATATATAGAATGTGAGCCACATTGTGGAAGGCTCCATGTGTCTAAACATATTTCGGTAAAATATCTCTCTTCCATAAATACTTACCAGTAATAATATTTATTTTAACAGTAAAAGTCTAGTTCTCCAAATTTATTTGCATGCACACACACACAAGTACTCATGTACACAGGGTGACAACTAAATATTCACCAAGAAAAAGTATGCACCAGACCAGACTAGACTGAAACTTAGAGAAAAACATTTTAAACAGGGCTATTTTTATCCAGATATTCCATATTATCTGATGACTGCAATGTAAATTATGCCTTATGAATAAAAATGAGCCATATGACAGACTACATTAATTCTGCTAAATGTTTACTGAACTGAGTTCCTCTCCCATATTATGCTGAACACAAACAAGTCAAAAGTAGTAGAATAAATACAGTAACTACACATTATAATAAGTTCTAATATGCATATAGTACTTTATAGTTTAATAACTCCTTTCACCTAAGGTATTATAGTTAATCCCCTAAATCCGTGAAATAATTGATTCTACCATCTCCATTTTACAAATAAAAAAAATAAAATTCTGAGTTGTTAAGGAACTGATTTAGGGTACAGTGGCCTACCTGTATAGTAAACTCAGGATTTGAGGAACTGTTTTTTGAGCCACCCTCTCAAATTCTCTCTATCTCATTTTACCTCTGATTATCCATCACCACCCTCTCTCATACACCAACTTCTCTCTTACCTACACCCTCTACGTTGACAGTCTGAAAAGCACCCAAATATCTGGCTTCATTTCCCAGACTCCACTTGGACTTAGCATATTCATAGTCTTCTCTGCTTCTAACCCTTTAAGCCAAACTAAATCACCCATAAACCACAAGTCCATGATTACTGTGAATACAAATTGGCTGCCTTCCAAACATTGCTCCTCCTCAGCTACTTCTTGCTTGAAGGGCCTTGAATTCATTTGGTGTCTACCTCTTTTCATCACAGGAACCAAGGAGGGGTTACCTTATTCTCATTTCCAAGGGTAATTCTGATAGACCTATGCCAGTAATTAAGACCTCATTTCTTTGGCTAGGGATTGGTTTAACATGGTCATACAACATAATTCTGCCCAAAGAGACATGAGAAGAGAGTATACAGGAGAAAGTTATGCAAAGGTTTACCATCCTTGTTTTGGGCCACATTGCATCCTCCCAAAATTTATGTGTTAAAAGTTCTAACCTCCAGTACCTCAGAATGTGACTATATCTAGATTGAGCCTTTGAAAAGGTAATTAAGGTTAAATGAGGTCATATAAATTGGCCCTTATCCAATCTGATTGGTATCCTTATAATAAGAGAAAAATTGGACACACAAAGAAACACCAGTGATAGACACACACAGAGGAAAGCTCATGTGAGCACACAGCTAGAAGATGGTCAGGCCACTTGCTGGCCAAGGAGAGAGACCTCATAAGAAACCAATCCTGACATCATCCTAATCTCAGACTTCTAGCCTCCTGAACTGACAAAATAAATTTCCAGAGCAAGGTGCCCAGTTTGTGGTACTTTGTTACAGCAGCCCTAACTAACTACTGCAAGTACTAGAGCTAGAGACAACTAGTATAAATAATAGTGAAGGAAGCCCTGGCTGGATATCTCAGTTGGTTAGAGCCTCTTCCCAATATATAAAGGTTGTGGGTCAATTCCCAGTCAAGGCACAAGGCACATACAGAAACACATTTCTCTCTCTCTCTCTCTCTCTCTCTCTCTCTCTCTCTCTCCCTTTCACCCACTCTAAAATCAATAAATAATTTTTTAAAAAAGAAATATCTAAGACTTTTTAAAAAAAATTTAAATAATGGTCAGAGAATAACTAACTCAGAGTGCCTTTGAAAAATAAGAGAGAGACATTTGGTGAATCTAATATGGTTCTAACAGACAAAAAGACTATCGGAACAGAAGATAGTCTTATCCTTAGTGAAAACCATGTGCCTTCACTCGGAAGTCATCTTGGGATGTACATATTTAAGCACGATGCAAAGGAAGTGCTAACTCCTGCTTAGTCTATAAGAAAGAAATACAAATAAGATGGAAAAAAAATGAAGAGAAGGAAGAGGAAGCAATGGGAAAGAGCTAACGCTCATAAGTATTGACTCATTTAATTTTTAACACCACTCTATAAGGAACTAAATGTAACATGATTATCCCCACTTTGCATAGGAGGAAACTGAATCACAGAGAGATTAAGAAAATTGGCTAGAGTCACAAAGTAACTGGAAGAGCTAGAATAAATAATAGATCCATAAGAAAGAATCAGAAAAATTAAATTTTAAGACCTCTATTTTCTAGTATTATACTCACATTTTGTTACTAATGGAATAGAAAAGAAACTTACTTTAATTTAGATATTCAGGGAAAGAAGAAAGGATATTGGCTTTTTAAAAAGATTTTATTTACTAATTTTTGAGAGATGAGAGAAGGGGGGGAGGAGCAGGAAGCGCCAACTCCCATATGTGCCTTGACCAGGCAAGCCCAGGGCTTGGAATCAGTGACCTCAGTGTTCCCGGCCGATCTTTTATCCACTGCACCACCATTGGTCAGGTGGATATTAGCTTTTATTCATTTCTTATCTTGTGTTTCTATGTGTTCGTTTTAAACAAGCAAATGTAACATGTATTCAACTTAGAACATACCAGCCTTATTCTGACAAAACAACCCATTGTCTTTGTCTGCTTTTACCCTTGACCCCATTGCAAAATCAACTCAATCTGATATAATAACGGGAGAAGAAAAATAAAAAAATTCAGATGAACTGTGTGGTTTAACCTTAATTAAAGCATGGCTTATGTTTTGAACAATGATTCTTTGTGGTTACCCCAAATCTTATTTGTATACTGAACTTTTGCCTGCTACTATGTGTTGTGAAACTGCTACATGGTTGCATTTCAACAGTAAGTAGGTAAATCAGCAAAAAAACAACAATATTTTGTGAATCTACATTTACCAATGGAAAATACCATGTCACTACCCATTATTTCAATACAGAAATCCTCAAAGGTGGTGCACACATAAATAAATTGTCAAAGACCATGAAATGCAATCTTTTCAAAATAATTTTTGGCAGTAAATATAAAATGGTCAGGGCTCTCTGGAAATGAGGTACATTAATGATAAGCACATGCTTCAAAGTTTAATCCCTTTTTCTATTCCATCTCCTCTGTCCCCAACCAATAAAAGCAAAAGAAAATTTTCTAGGTTAAAATTAATCTAGCCTGAAGAAGAGTTACCTTTTGTGAATGCTAAGTAGCGAGACTATGGGGAAAGGAAGCAAAAACACCATAAGGGTCTCAGAAACTGCATGAAGAGAAAGAATAATTCTACAGCTAATTCCTTTGAATTTGGGGTAATCAAAATGAATTTATAGCCTCAGTTAAATATACAAATAACATTTTTAAATATTGTCCGATAATAAATATCGCTAATAAAAAGGATACACAGGTAAGGCTCATTTAGAGTCACACTAAGTATCAGTTTTTTAAAAACATGGTAAAAGACATATATTTGCTGATATGTAATTTATTTACAATACAGAGATGGCCTTAGTGTAAGGTGACCAGACGTCCCACTTTTGGCAGGACAGTCCCGATTTTTAACAATTTGTCCCATGTCCCGCGGCGTTTTAAAAAAGTCCCAATTTAAAAAAATATATTACAATACTATTTTTGCATTCTATGAAAATATTTTTGCTCCACATAGACCAAATTTTTTTTTAAAATTTTATTCATTTTAGAGAGGAGACACAGAGTGAGAGAGAGAGAGACAGAGAGAGAGAGAGAAAGAGAGAAAGGGGGGAGGAGCTGGAAGCATCAACTCCCATATGTGCCTTGACCAGACCAGTGCAGGGTTTTGAACTGGCGAATCAGTGTTCCCAGGTCGACGCTTTATCCACTGCGCCACCACAGGTCAGGCTTAGACCAAATTTTTAATCAAGAACCCCCCCGTCAATGGTGTCCCGCTTTACCAATTTTAAAATCTGGTCACCTTACCTTAGTAGTCAATCTTACTTGGCTCTCAAAAAAACATAACATTTTCAAATTATCTTAGTTGTTGAAAAGATACATCAGGTTGAAAGATACATAAGGGAAGTAAGGTTGTATCTTAGCAACTATTCAGCCAGGCAGCTGGAACAATAGTTTATTCAAGACACATAATATCTTTGGAGAACTGACAGCAGCTCTCATGCCCAACAACAATACCTGCATATGCCTGTCAGCAGTCAGCCTCTGTTGTATACCATGACAAGGACTCCATCCCAGCCTGTGACTGGGTTGATCTTCATCTCTGCCTCAACTACTGTGTCTCTGACACTCTTCTCTCCACCTCAGGGTATCCATCAGAGGTTTTTATTGCCTTATAACTTTTGAAGTCTCAGTGGGTCTCGGCTTCTGCACTCTTTTCTACTTTTTCTTGTTTTTTTAATACATATTTATGTACATTTTATTTTTTCAATCTTTCATTGAATTTATTGGGGTGGCACTAGTTAATAAAATTATACATATTTCAGGTGCACAATTTTATGACACACATCTGTATATTACATTGTGTATTCACCATCTCAAGTCAAGTGTTCCTACATCACCATCTATCTCCCTTCTACCTTCCTCTGCTCTCTTTTTTAAGTTTTCTTCCAAAATTTCCAAAGAGAGATCTGCTTTGTGATCCAGTCACCTCCCAATATTGATCATCCTTATTGGGCAGAGTTTAGTAAGAGGCCATTTAATAGGCTAATGACCAGTACTTTAGCTTTCCATCTTGGTTCAAGGATTAATCCCGTCAATGAAGTCAACTGGCCCAAAAGAACAGGAGTCACATGATATGATAGCATGATGGTCCAATGAGCACACAAACACTTTTGGCTGTTTTTCAATAAATAAGGTTATGAACATAGAAACTTTCCTCAGAAAAGGGCCCTGGGCATAATGGTCACATAGGGCAATGTGGTCTCCTCTCTAGTGTATGGTTTCTTTTAAGAAATCAATGACATTGAAGTTTAAAAATTTATAAAGCAATAATTCTGGTTTTATCCTCCAACAAAAAAGTTGTGATTATACTTAGTTATTTTCAGGATTTTCTTGCTTTCAACATAGATTTAATTCTCTGTTAATATATTTTATGTAAATTTTATATTTATTCCCTTGTTTTAGCTCTGAAAATAATCCTTGTCTTATTTATTTCATTTTTTGTTTGTTTGTTTGTTTGTTTCTTAATACCTAACATCTTACACAGTGCCTGCTATATAGAAGGTGCTAACTAGATCTAAATCAAATCTAATCCATGAAACAAATCAGTGACAGAAACATTTTGGTTGACTTTACTGAGAGCCTCAGCTTCCAACCTGAAAAGTGAGAAAACCTGTTTGGGAGGACCGGGAATTTCAGGCATCAAGTCTATTGGGCAGGTGCACTGTTAACCTAAAGACAAGAACATTTTCTTATAAGCTGTAAACTCGTTCAAGAGTCAGTAATGTGGGAAGGGCAGAAACAGTTGAAGTATAACAAAGACCCTACCAAAAGATTAATAAAGTGGACACTCAGGAACTATGACCAGCAAGCTACCTTGCTAGACAACAGTAGACATCCTTCTAGCTTAATATAAGATCTGATGTAATCACCTGTTCCACATCAACAAATCCATGACTCATTCTTATAAATATAGTTTCTGTAAATGTTCTAATATAAATGAGTCCATATTTCCAGTAACATATCAAGGAGTAAGAAGCATTGTGTTTTGAGGCATTTCAAAGGAGATTCAATTAAACTGGCATTATTGGTTATTCAATCCCTCAAATTAGTATCATGTGAAATAAAACAAATTCAATATTAGTAAATATTTGATAGAACCCTTATTAATATATAAAAATATGTAAACATAATTGGATGTTTATACCAACCTGGTCATAAATTTAATAAATTGTTTCACAACAGTGTTCTGATGATGCACAGTCATAAACTTATGAGTTGTGTGCATTCTCTAGCTATTGGAATATATAAGATTTATACAAACATCTTACTGGTTCTATCAAGACTAATTTAATAGGATGTATATATACATGCATTCAATTGGTTCTCTGTGTGTATGTTTGTGTGTGTGTGTGTGTGTGTGCATGTGCATGCATATTCCAGTAACCTGTTAGGGTATGACATTGCATATATACATATATATATACAACACACACACATATATACTCATATATACCTTATTGGTTCTGTTTCTTTGGAGAAGTTGACAAATTAATATTGATGTTAAGGTGAAGAAAGTGTCTAAAAAATTACCCTAGATTATTACCTTAGATAAAATTTTCCCTCTTTAGGCCTGGTAGCCATGAAGTACTCGAGAGGGTTGGGTCAAGTGCCTGTAATATTAAGTTTTGTGGTACAGAATACTCTACAAAAAGAAAAGGTCAGAAAGATGCACACTATATATCAAAATCTCGGTACAGAAAAAGGACTTAGGGGGAAATTTATAGTACTAAATACCTAAATTAAAAAAATATAAAGATCTCAAAACAATGACCTCAGCTTTTACCTTAAGAAACTAGAAAATAAAGGATCAAATGAAATCTAAAGAAAGCATAAAAATAAAATAATAAAGATCAAAGTATAAATTGATCAAATAAATAACAAAAATAATAAAAAAAAATTGATGACACCAAAAAACTGGTTCATTGGGAAGACCAATAAAATTGATAAATGTCTAGCCCAGTGGTTCTTAACCTTTTTTGAGGTACCAAACCCACCAGTTTTAAAATTTATTTTATTTTTATTTCATTCATTTTAGAGAGGAGACACAGAGTGAGAGAGAGAGAGAGAGAGAGAAAGAGAGAAAGAGAGAAAGGGGGGAGGAGCTGGAAGCATCAACTCCCATATGTGCCTTGACCGGACCAGTGCAGGGTTTTGAACTGGCGACCTCAGTGTTCCCAGGTCGACGCTTTATCCACTGCGCCACCACAGGTCAGGCCCAAACCCACCAGTTTTATATGCGCATTCACCGAACCCTTCTTTAGTGATAAATAAAATATGATTTTTTTTTCCAAATTCAAGACATAGGTATATGTTTTATTACTGGTGCACAAAATGAGCCGTGCATGAACATCACCTTGCTCAAAGAACAAAACCAACAAAGTGCATGAACTCACAACAAATTACAGTATTACTTTATTCTGGCCCCCCAAAATATTTCAGCCCCATAAAAGAATTTCAGCCCCCAAAAATATATTTTTACTATTTTACTAATTAAAAATAAATTTGGATTTTTTTAAGAATTTAACATTTTTTTAATAACTTAACTTTTTAATTTTAAATTTAATTTGTTTTTTGTCATTTTAAATCCACAAAATACTTTTTGGGGGCCAGAATAAAGCATTGGCCAAATTACATACCTGCAAATCAGTGTGACTTCTGCTGTTGTTTTTGGGAGACCAGTTCAGATATGCATGGTTTCACCTTGGCAAGTGCTACTCTCATGTCATCTTCACAGCAAAGTCTGTTCCTTTTCTTCATTTTTATGTCCAGCATCCTCAAAAAGGATTGCTCACAAAGATATGTTGTAACAAATGGCATAAAAAATTTCAGGGCTTTCTTAGCAATAATTGGGTACTTTTCCATTTGTTGACACCAAACAGTTGAGAGTGTTGTTGTTCTGAAGAGCTGCAGTTGAACCTCACTCTGCTGAATTTCAATGATTTTGTCGAGGTATTCATCATTGACATCCACTGTCTCAACAGTAAATGTAAATGGCTGTCTCACCCATGCTGGATATGACTCTCTTGTAGGGAAATATCCGTCGAGAGACTTTGCAAGCTCATCTAAGTGCGTGGCAATTGTTTGCTTCAGTTTCATGGGTACAGAACCGTCTCCGATTCCAGACACATCTTCTATCTTACTTACACAGTCGTCCAGAAGGGGAAAGTTTGCGAAGTTATTGTTCTCTATTTGTCATTTCCATAATGGTAGTTTTTTTTAAAAGCCTTCAGGTTTTCTTCCGCTTCCATGATGTTGACTCCACCACCCTGCATCTGCTGATTGAGATGATTGAGAGCTGCGAATATATCAGCCATGTACGCTAAAATCACAATGAATTCAGGACTTTTGAAGCAATCTGCATGACAATGTTGCTGCTCTTGCAAAAACATGGCTAATTCCACACGCATGGCAAAACACGATTCAGCACCTGTCCCCAGGATAACCACCAAACATTAGAATGGTACAGGAGTACCTCGAATTCAGAGCCCATTTCTTCACACAGCTCACTGAAGATGCGGTGCCTCAGAGCACTATTTCGCACATAGTTCACACATTCCACCACAGTTTTTAATACATCTGCCATTTTTGGAGGCAAGGTTTTAGTTGCCAATGCATGCCTGTGCAGAATACAATGTGTAACAATGATGTGTGGTGCATCGGCTTTTACTAGCGCACCAAAACCAGACTCTCTTCCCAGCATGACTGGAGCTCTGTCCGTACAAACTGCAGAAACCATATCCCATGAAAGATTGTTGTCTCTGAAGAAGTCATCCACAAGCTTCTTCACATCAGCTGCCTTAGTTGTTGTTGTAAGAGGCTTACAAAATAAAAATCTTCTTTTATCATGTCTTCTTTCACATAGCGCACAAAAACAGCAAGCTGGCTTAGATTAGAAACATCTGTGGTCTCGTCAAGTTGGAGACTGAATTTTGCCGGACTTGAAATTAGATCTGCAACTATTTGAGCCAAGATGCCTTTACTCATGTTCTCTATTCTGTCGCTGATGGTGTCATTTGAAAGAGCAATTTGGGATAATTTACCTTCGGCTGCTGTTCTACGTATCAGATTCACCATCTTTAACACAGCTGGTTTTATGAGTGTTTCACCAATGGTGTGTGGCTCACCCTGCTTTGTGATCAAGTAAGTAACTTCATAAGATGCTGTGAGGATCAGTTTGTTAACAGGTACAAATCCAAGAGCAGGCAGAGTGGCCCTTTCATCGAATCTGGCTCGTTTCACCCTGAATTCAGCAGGCGTTGTGTTCTTATATTCACCATCTCCATGCAGCTTCAAGAAGTGTTCCTTTAGTTTTGCTAGTGTGAGACTAAAGTTGCTCAACTTGGCATTGCACATCATGCAGATAGGATGCTGACTCCCATCCCGTTCCGTGATACATGTGAATCCATGTTGTACATATTCGTCCGACCACTTTCTTTTTTGCTCGACATATTTAGTATGGATTAAAATATTAAGAAAGAAACCACACAACATACAACTACAATAGCCATTGACTACTGTGTGCACTAAATTCCCCACAGCACTGGTTGGCCAAGCAATGTAATGTGATCCTCTGCAGCAAGTGATGGCCAAGCGGGGCATGTCATCACGACTTTACACAAGTGTGTCTTTACCTCCGTGGCAGAGTCTTCTCCGAACCCCTGAGACCAACTCATCAAACCCCTAGGATTCGATAGAACCCAGGTTAAGAACCACTGCTCTAGCCAGAGTGATCAAGAAAAAAGAGAGAATACACAAATTAGCTATATTTGCAATGAGAGGAGTGACATTACCATAAATTCTACCAATAATAAGTTAGTAGAAAACTATTATTGTGGTGGATGACTTTGGTATCTCCCATTATCCCCACATAGTAGTGTTCATGTCTTAGAATAAGCCCTCCCCTTTAGTGTGAGCAGGTCCTGTGACTTGCTTCTGACCAATAAAATATCGTGAAGGCAATGGGGTATACATGATTAAGTGGCTATAATTACATAAAATATGATGATTGTCTTGCTAATGTCTCTCTATCTCCACTGCTGGCTTTCAAGGAAAAAAAGAGAAGGATTGTGATTAATCCTTTAATCACGAGGAAATGGGTTCTGTCAGCAACCTGTTTAGATGCAAATCATCTCTCTGACCAAGCCTCTGATGATGATCCAATCCTGGTCTACAGTTACCTTCTGAAACCCTAAGCAAACGACCCAGCGGAGGACCCATCAAAGGACAATAAACTTCATTAACTGTGAGAAAATAAATGTATGTGTTCAGTTACTAAGTTGGTGGTAATTTGTTACATAAGAGAAATAGAGTGAAGAAATAAAATAGGGTCACTTTAGTCAAGCTGCTAAATTACTAAAATCAAGTAGGCTGAGGAATGAGGAAATGATTCTATTCTTATTTTAACTAGCCTGGGAACTTAAACTTTGAACTTTCCAGTCCTGCACCAATGCCTGGATATACATCAGCTCATTATGTGTTGATACCTAAACATACACCAGGTCTCCAGATAATACTCTGATTACCTCCTGAAGAATTCAGGTGCCCAGGCCAGCTGACATGACCAGACCTCCTGACACCCATACTCTAGAGCACCTGGTGTCCATCATCTAAAACATCTGGCATCCAATTGATAACTGTTCTGAAACAATCCTAGGGCTAAGAACACATTTTTTATTATAATAACTCTTTTATTTCTTCTTCAAAACACTCTGGGTTGTTGCCTAGCTTTGTTCTCAGTTTGCAAACTCTAAGACTATTAAATAAATCATTAACATTTCTTTCTAGCCAAAGCCTCCAGGCACTTTTTGAGTTTGTTCAACACATAGCAATATATAATTAATACAACCAGAATATGCTTATGCTCAGAATTTGATAACTTGAATAAAATGGACAATTTTTTTAAAAACACAACTTCCTAAATCTCATCCAATAAAGAACAGATAATATACATAATCTACAAAGAACTTTTTTTTTTTTAATTTATTGATTTTAGAGAGAGGAGAAAGGAGAGAGAGAGAAGAGACAGGAACACAGATCTGTTCTTATATGTGCCCTGACTGGGAATCAAACTGGCAACCTTTTAGCTTCAGGATGATGCTCTAACCAGGATGAGCTATACAGCCAGGGTTACAAAGAATACTCTAAAACTAATACGTGAGCTTAGCAAGATTTCAAGGATATATGATTATCTACAAATAATCTATTGTATTTTTATATATTATTAATCAATATTCAAAAATTGGAATTCCTTAAAATATCTTTTATAATATAATTATATTAAATATTTAGGGCAGGTATATCTAACAAAAAATATTAAATGTCTTCTAGGCTGATACAATCTTTCCTGTTATACATTAATGGCCATCACATGTTATCTGATCAGTCTACTTGGGCTCTATTGTTTTGTATTTGTCTAAACTTTTTGATCAAGTATTCATTTTACATAATTGTCAGAAACAACCAAATTATCTTTTGATAACTTTAAACTATTTCCAACCAATATGGTAGTTTTCTTTTTCTTCTTTTCCAAGTGAGAGGAGGAGAGATGGAAAATCAGATTCCCGCACGCATTTCGACCAGGATCCACCCAGCAACCCCACTCTGGGAGGAATGGTCTGCCCATCTGTGGCCATGCTTGCAACTGAGCTATTTTTAGCACCTGAGGGGGAGGCTCCATGAAGCCATCCTCAGTGCCTGGGACCAACTTTACTCAAACTATTTGAGCCGTGGCTGTGGGAGCAGAAGAGAGAGAGTGAGCAAGAAGGGGGATGGGTGGAGAAGCAGATGGTTGCCTCTCCTGTGTGCCCTGACTGGGAATCGAACCTGGGACATCCGCATGCCAGGTCAATGCTCTACCACTGAGCAAACCAGCCTGGACTCAATATGGTAGTTTTTAACTACTAGATTATAGATCAGTTGACTTTATTTTAAATTCCAGCCTGACAGTTAATATTTGTATAATGTATTATACTACTAAAACAAAACTTCTAATATTTTGTACCTCAATTTCCTGATAAATAAAATTGGGACAATTATACTTAAGGGCTCTGTCATCAGATGCTTATGTTTTGGTATTATCTCTACTACTTTCTTATTATATGATTTTGAGCATGTTAAATAATATTTCCAGTCTTTAGTATTATCTCACCTGTAAAATAGGAAAATAATAATACCTATCTCATAATGTGTTCATGGAGATTAAATGACATGAAATATCTAAAATCAATTATATTAGTACTGGGCATGCAATGGGTGTTTGTGTTTGGGGATTTTTTTCTATCTTGTTTGTTTTTCCTTAAAGCTTTGATTCTTACAAACCATTACAAAATTCTGAAAAAGTAAAGACAGTTTCTGAGTTAAAATACCAGTGTCAAACACCCCAATTAATAAGATTTAAAGCAACACCTTATATTATAGGGGGTACCTATTAGCACAGACCTATATAATTAATAATAATATCTAATTCTTTGGCATCTAATCTTAGGAGACATCCTTGGGTATTTACCAAATGAGCTCAAAGTAAAACTTCTATATCACTACAAGAGCAACAAATAATCAAGAATAATTATATACTTTTTTTAAAACCTATCTTCTAAAAAATTAACAGATGATATTATAAGGTTAGTTGGCATTTGTTACAGAAATTATTGTTTCTCCCAACATCTCATTTTTACCCTCTTCTCACTTAACTAATTTATTTGTGACAGATCACTGCTTTGTGAATAGCACGAACCAGACCTGTTTTAACTAAGTGGATCACTGGGCTGGAAATAAAGATTCCTGTGCTGTATTTCTAGCTCTAAGTAGTTCTGTAACCTTAAGCAACCTTCTCAACAGGAATCTCAAATCATACCAATCAAAGCTAAAATGTTATTTTCCATCTATAGGATGTATTACATAAGAGTTGTTAAATGAATATCCTTCTTTATATAAATCACATGAGCTACTCCAAATAAGAGTAAAGTGTTACCACATTACTTTTATACTATTGTCATATTTAATAACCTGCACTGATTTGGCTATAATAGAACAAAATAGTAAGCTTAAAAAGAAGAATAAGAGTTTTGATTATCCTTTAAAGTTAGTAATTCTTATAAAAATATATAGTAGTTTGCATGTGCGTATATTTCATTTACATTTAGCTAAATGATCATTATGATTTGGAATAATGGAGGCAAGATTATTCACTAGACTTGGTGGCTATAATGAATAGAAGGGGAGCAATTGAGACGAATAGGCAGTGGAACCACAAACACTGCATTGCCTCTCCCATGTGCTGCTTCATGACCATGGTCAAGTTGCAACATCTCTAGCCTCAGGAAATGAGCATAAATGATACTATCTCAATTTTAGTCTCTTTTGTTTTAAGAAAGTTAAATGAGTTAATGCATATAAACTGGCACAGGCCCTGATGCACATTAGTTGCTCAAAAATGTCAAGTTTTATATTCTTTTAAGAAACCCTATGAAATCTTTGATCTTTTTGTTGCCATATATATCTTTAAACTATGTCCCCATTTCTTGAGAAAGCTAGAGTAAATAAATCCTCATATTTCATGAAGGTCTAAATGCCAATAAATTTTATTTCCACATCTTCATCCTATAATACCTTGGATGATGGATAAACTCTCTCTTTAGGTTTGCCTGGACATTTGTTATTATTCTTTTATCAAATGCATGGAGAATATATGCATTGGCATGGGCCATTTATTTTATCTAACATATAAAGCATCCAAAATGAAACAAATTCTACTCATTTCCTATTGTCCTGAGCAGTGAGGGAAGAAGAAAGCTTATAAACCTAGATCTTTTCATTTCTATCTCGCATTTCATCTTCCCCTTCCATTTCCAAAGATGATGCAATTAAAAAGAAAATAACTAGTGTAGCCTGACCAGATGGTGGCACAGTGGATAGAGTGTCAGACTGGGATGCGAAGGACCCAAGTTCGAAACCCTGACATTGCCAGCTTAAGCACGGGCTCACCTTAAGTGTGGTGTCACTGGCTTGAGCATGGGATCATAGACATGACCCGTGGGCACTGGCCTGAGCCCAAAGGTCACTGGCTTGAAGCCCAAGGTTGCTGGCTTGAGCCCAAGGTTGATGGCTTGAGCAAGGGGTCACTCGCTCTCAGGCAGCCCTCTGGTCAAGGCACATATGAGAAAGCAATCAATGAACAACTAAGGTGCTGCAATAAAGAATTGATGCTTCTCATCTCTCTTCCTTCCTGTCTGTCCCTCTCTCTGACTCTCTTGCTGTCTCTGTCAAAAAGAAAGAAAAAAAAAGAAAATAAGCAGAGTAGGGTTAGCTTTCATGACTCATCTCTGAAAATAATTACAGAGAGGCAGCATGATTCACTGCCAACACCTCAAGTGCTCCTAAGGTAGACAGTCTTCTGTCAACAGTGAAATACATGTTTGTGTTAAAAAAATTAGCATTTTCTGCAGACTGGTGCAGCCACTGTGGAAAACAGTATGGATATTCCTCAAAAAATTAAAAATCAAACTGCCTTTTGACCCAGCTTTCCCACTTTTAGGAATATATCCCAAGAACACCACATCAACAAATCAAAAGGAGAAATGCACTCCCATGTTTATGGCAGCATTGTTTACAGTAGCCAAGATCTGGAAACAGCCCAAGTGTCCATCAGTGGACAAGTGGATTAAAAAGCTATAGTACATATACACAATGGAATACTATGGGGCCATGAAAAAGAAGGAAATATTTTTTTGCAACAACATGTATGGACATGGAAACTATTATGTTAAGTGAAATAAGCCAGGCAGAGAAAGAAAAATATCATATGACCTCACTCATCTGGGGAATCCGATGAACAATATGAACAGAGGAGCGGAATAGAGACAGAGGAGGGATCAAAGGATCTAGAAGGAAAGCGAACAGAGAAAAGGGGGATGATAGGGTGATAGGATGGGATGAGAGCAGAAAAGCAAATCCTGGAGGCAAGGGGGGAGGGCTTTACAGGGAGGGGGACAGGAGGGATGTACTGGGAAACACAGGGGAGGGGAGGATGTATTCGCAGGGACACTAGAATCTATGTAAACATAATAAATTAATTTAAAAATTAGCATTTTCTATAATACAGATGAACAGTCAATGGCCCAAGGAAACCTATAACATGACATTAAAGGCCAAATGGAGAACTAATGACTATATCTTTCCTACACTACATTTTATCCTCTCTTAAGTTACTCAGTCCTGCTTTATATCTCTCTCTACTGTCTTTGGATTGCCACTAATAAATGAAATTTAAAATTTTTCAATTAGCCTATTATGGTTTAAAATGAACTGAAACTGCTCATAAATGAATGGTTTCAGTATTTGGTACTCACAATGTATGAAATGAATATATACTTTAAAGGAAAGTTGAACTTACAGAAAAGATAAAATGCACTGTCCTTATCAAAACATTTATCAAACAACATGAAAATAATCACCAAGTAACAGTGATAGTTTTTCAATTATTGTTTCTTTGTTCCAAACCACTAAAAGGAACCAGTTTTCTCACCCTTAAGCTGCCTTTTTGAGATATTGACTTTAAGCTGTTTATTAAAAAACAAGACTCTCTGCCTGACCAGTGGTGGTGCAGTGGATAGAGCATCCACCTGGAATGCTGAGGACCCAGGTTTGAAATCCCAAGATCTCCAGCTTGAGCATGGAATCATAGACATAATCTCAATAAACCTGTGGTCACTGGCTTAAATCTCAAGGTTGCTGGCTTGAGCAAGGGTTCACTGGCTCAGCTGAAGCTCCCCAGTCAAGGCACATGAGAAAGCAATCAATGAACAACTAATGTGATGCAACTATGAGTTGATGCTTCTCATCTCTCTCCCTTCCTGTCTCTAAATAAATAAATAAACAAACAAACAAACAAATGCTAAAAAACAAGACTCAGAATGAACATTTGACCCTTCCCCCATTCCTGTCCAAAAGAATTGGGTAGAAAAACCTGCTCCAAGGAGATCTTAGGATGCTGCCTTAGACTAATTTGGATTAAGTATGATAAATAAGAAGTTTCAGGCAGAAGCCTGTTGGCTAGATATTCCATGTGTCCTGTTGTTTCTGAGTCGTATAGCAAGCCTACCACGTGTGCTCAGTCTTCCTCAACTACATGTGTATGGCCCATTCTCACATCTGATAGCTAATAATCCCCTTCTGCTTTGTCCAACATGTCTTATATACCCAACATTGTCTTGCTGTCTTTGACATTTTTATGCATATGTGAATTTCCCATGCTTACCTATTAATATTTGATTTACACCTGTTT
The DNA here is from genome assembly GCA_037038555.1 of Rhynchonycteris naso. NCBI lineage: Eukaryota > Metazoa > Chordata > Mammalia > Chiroptera > Emballonuridae > Rhynchonycteris > Rhynchonycteris naso. Next base: position 25,607,524 of record CM073000.1, read on the forward strand.
ATCTGTCTCTGTTAATTTGATTATTAGCCCAGCCACATGAATTTAGGAGGCAGGGAAAAAATAGTAATTATTTTGTTAGCACCTCCAGCACCGTCAATATTCTTTGTTTGGATGCTGGACCTGAGATTCTGCAGAGCACATTTCTGCTTTTCATCTGACCCTTGGAGGCCCTGCAGAGAAACTGCAAGGTCAGGGGAAGAAGAGTCTTGTTTCTTGCTGTTTGTTCCCCATTCCTATGAGCAACATCCCTTTAATGCCTCCTCACCTTCTTTTACATCTGGATTTCAGCTTTGTAGGACCTCCCCTGCAGGTTTCTGAGTTTTAATAATTCCTGTATCTTCTCTTTGTTCTCTCAATCCTACAAATAGTTGCTGTTTCCTCTAGTCACCAGTTCCTTAAAGACAAAAATTCACTTTTTACCTTTCCAGTTACCTGGTTAAAAAAAAAAAAATTATATTTGCCCTGACTGGTTTTCCCAGTGGTAGAGCACTGGCCCAGCATATGGAAGTCCCAGGTTCGATTCCCGGTCAGGTCACACAGGAAAAGCACCCATCTGTTTCTCCACCCTTCCCTCCTCTCTCTTTTATCTCTCTTTCACTCTCTCTTCCTTTCTCACAGCCAATGCTCCATTGGAGCAAAGTTGGCCTGGGCACTGAGGATGGCTCCATGGATGGCATCTGCCTCAGACACTAGAATGACTCTGGTTGCAACAGAGCAACGCCCCAGATGGGCAGAGCATCGCCCCTTACTGGCTTTCAGGTGGATCCCAGTTGGGCGCATGGGGGAGTCTGTCTCTCTGCCTCACCACTTCTCACTTCAGAAAAATACAAAAAATATATATATTTAGTTAGCAATTCCTCAGGTTCTCTCTGTTAATTAGCAGGTGTGATTTTTGTCTCCCTTCTGGACCTTGACTAATTATGCAACTTAACACACATGATGCAGTATTATATAAACTGGATAAACTGAGATTGTTTTAGAATAAAACTCTTTGTAAAAGTGGGGCAGGAAAGAGGGAAAGGTAAATGTATAACTTTCGGAGGCTGTCAGAAAAAGGGGAAAAATGAGGGCTAATATTTCTTATTACAGAGTAAGAAGACAAGAAATACTGTTCATGGGGAGAACGAAGATGGCGATGGAGTAGGCGGACGTACCAACTTCCAACTCCCAGAACCAAAGTGGATTATAACTCAATTTTAAGAACCATCATCTGGATTAACCAACTTTGAACTAAACTAAGTGGACTCTTCAACCAAGGAACACTGCAGAAGCCACATTGAGACTCGTAGGAATAGCAAAAACGCGAAGAGGGCTGCCCAGCTCCCCAGAGCAAACGGCAGCCCGGAGAGACCCGCGTGGTGGGAGGAGAGTTTGGCAGAGAGGAAGGGACCTGGGTCCCAGGAACCAAGCCCGTGGATCCAGCAATATATGAAAAAAATCATACACCACGATCAAGTGGGATTTATTCTGGAGAGGCAAGGCTGGTTCAATATTCGCAAATCAATCAATGTGATTCATCACATAAACAAAAGGAAGGACAAAAATCACATGATAATTTCAATAGATGCAGAAAAGGCATTTGATAAAATCCAGCACCCATTCATGCTCAAAACTCTCAGTAAAGTGGGAATACAGGGATCATTCCTTAACATGATAAAGGCCATCTACTATAAACCGACAGCAAACATCATACTAAATGGACAAAAATTAAAAGCAATCCCCTTAAGATCAGGAACCAGGCAGGGATACCCCCTTTTACCACTCTTATTCAACATAGTTCTGGAAGTCCTAGCTACAGCAATCAGACAAGAAGAAATAAAAGGCATCCAAATTGGAAATGAAGAAGTAAAACTGTCACTATTTGCAGATGATATGATATTGTATATTGAAAACCCTAAAGTCTTAGTCAAAAAACTACTGGACCTTATAAATGAATTCAGCAAGGTGGCAGGATATAAAATTAATACTCAGAAATCAGAGGCATTTCCATATACCAACAATGAACTGTCAGCAAAAGAAATTAAGGAATCAATCCCCTTCACTATTGCAGCCAAAAAAATAAAGTACCTAGGAGTAAATTTAACCAAAGAGGTTAAGGACTTGTACTCAGAAAATTATAAAACATTGATAAAAGAAATCAAGGAAGATACAAACAAGTGGAAGCATATACTGTGCTCATGGCTAGGAAGAATAAACATCATTAAAATGTCTATATTACCCAAAGCAATTTATAAATTCAATGCAATACCAATTAAAATACCAACGACATACTTCAAAGATATAGAACACATATTCCAAAAATTTATATGGAACCAAAAAAGAACACGAATAGCCTCAGCAATCTTAAAAAGAAAATATAAAGCAGGAGGTATCACTCTTCCAGATATCAAGGTTTACTACAAGGCCATTATACTCAAGACAGCTTGGTACTGGCATAAGAACAGACACATTGATCAATAGAACAGAACAGAGAACCCAGAAATAAACCCACACCTTAATGGACAACTGATATTTGACAAAGGAGGAAAGAACATACAATGGAGTAAAGACAGCTTCTTTAACAAATGGTGCTGGGAAAATTGGACATCTACCTGCAAAAAAATGAAACTAGACCATCAACTTACACCATTCACAAAAACAAATTTAAAATGGATAAAAGACTTAAACATAAGCCGTGAAACTAAAAGAATCTTAGAAGAAAACATAGGCAGCAAGCTTTCCGACATCTGTAGCAGCAGTATATTTGACGATTTATCTCCACGGGCAAATGAAATAAAAGGCAAGATAAACAAATGGGACTATATCAAACTAAAACGTTTTTGCACAGCTAAAGACAATAAGAACAGAATAAAAAGACAAACCACACAATGGGAGAACATATACGACAGCATGTCTGATAAGGGGTTAATAACCAAAATTTATAAAGAACTTATAAAACTCAACACCGGGAAGCCAAACAATCCAATCAAAAAATGGGCAAAAGAAATGAATAGAAATTTCTCCAAAGAGGACATACAGATGGCCAGTAGGCATATGAAAAAATGCTCAACATTACTAATCATTACAGAAATGCAAATTAAAACCACAATGAGATATCACCTCACACCAGTCAGAATGGCACTCATCAGCAAAACAACACAGAATAAGTGCTGGTGAGGATGTGGAGAAAAGGGAACCCTTCTGCACTGCTGGTGGGAATGCAGACTGGTGCAGCCACTGTGGAAAACAGTATGGAGATTCCTCAAAACATTAAAAGTAGAACTGCCTTTTGACCCGGCTATCCCACTTTTTGGAATATACCCTAAGAACACCATAACACTGTTCGAAAAGAAGAAATGCGCCCCCATGTTCGTGGCAGCATTGTTCACAATAGCGAAGATCTGGAAACAGCCCAAGTGTCCGTCAAAGGACAAGTGGATTAAAAAGCTTTGGTACATATATACTACGGAATACTACTCAGCCATAAGTAATGATGACATCGGATCATTTACAACAAAATGGATGGACCTTGATAACATTATACGGAGTGAAATAAGTAAATCAGAAATAAAACTGAGAACAGCATGATTTCATACATAGGTGGGACATAAAAGTGAGACTATGAGACATGGACAAGAGAGTGGTGGTTACGGGGTGGGGGGAGGGGGGAGGGTGGGATAGGGAGGAGGGGAGGGACACAGGGAAAACCAGATAGAAGGTGTTAGAGGACAATTTGACTTTGGGTGATGGGTATGCAACACAATTGAATGATAAGATAATCTGGAGATGTTTTCATTGTACATATGTACCCTGATTTATTGGTGTCACCCCATTAAAGTTAATAAAGAAAAAAGAAAAGAAATACTGTTCATGGTAAATACAGTAACAGAGTTGTGAGTAATATTTAAAGTTGCACAAGTGACCTTTGAAAGGACAAGCATTAATGACATATGACCACAAAATTAATAGAGAATAGAGAAAGAGAGGGCAGTGTAACAAAATTAAAACATTTTGTAACATGGAAGAATGATGTTTAAGGTGATAAATTTGAAAATACTAAAATGGAGGGGTGGGATGGAGGCAAGAGACCAACGGCTGGAGAACTGCAGGCTTCTAGAGGTCACGGGGCTACGTGCTTGATACATTAAGATGGAACCGAAGCTGAGACCTGTCCCCTTGATCATGAACTTCACAAAATCCTTCTCTGACCATGCTCAACAATAGGCAGTTGTCACAAAAACTTATTTGTCGACTTCTTAGTGAATTTGACAGACAAGAAGATGGCATTCACCAAGTGACACTATATGTAAGAGAATTAAATGACTGAGAAGAAAATGAAAGCCACTTTCAAATAATCTATAGCATTGCTGTCAACACTAAAACCAAACTGCAGAGATTTACAGAGCCTCCTTCCAAGATCACAGTCCCAAGGAGCAGCTGCGGCTGGGCGAGCTTTGACAAGAGGACCAGCCATTAGTATTCACGATGCATATATCCCTGAGGTAGGTGTGAAGAAGCCAGCAAGTGGGAAAGCCCAATGAGCACAGACTGAAGTCCCCCCACAGCCTGCTCCTTCACCAAAGAACCAGGGGAAGGGCACTCTAGCAAGACAGGTAACTTGCAGACAATAGCTGGTGTACTCTGGCCAAACTCTACAGAAATTCTGTGCCCTGCCCCAGCTGTGCCAGAAACTAAACGTGCACATTCACACTGTCAGTGGAGAACAGGGGGAGTCTGAACTTGCACCCCAGCCCCAGTAATGAAGCACCCTTCCCTTCCACTCCCCCCACACACACCCTGGGGTGCTGCCCACAGAGGCACAGTGAAGAGTCGGCCCCTCCTCCCCACCCCTGGGTCCAGTGGAGCTAACTGGAGAGCAGTAATAAGGCCCTGGGGACTTGGGGACAATCACTGGCAGTTACAAATGCTCCCGCAGGTAGCCTCCGCAGGGAGAGTTGCCCTCCGCTTACCGGCCCCGGTGCAGGGACCACCTAGCGCAGATTCTGACAGAGCGACAGTCAAGGACTCGGGTCTACCTGACCCTTGCTCCTCTACAAAACTGGTCCACAGCCCAGGCTCCGCCACCTGAAGTCTCTTTACTGGGGAAACCGGAAGACATTTTGCTTCGCTCTGAGTACTCAGTACTGTTCTATTCCTAGTCCTTCCCTCCTTTCCTTCCTTCCCCCACCCCCTTAAGGTTATAAAAAAGTAAGAACCTTTTGTTCAGGGCTTCCTCTGCAGTGACAGGATGCCCGGACTTTCACATCTGAGTGGATCCACCAGACCCTCAACAGGGTCCCCATTCTGTGGAGTAAAACAAAAGGGAGCGGCAACACTCACTCTGGGTTATTAGCCTTTCACGTACACTACCGCAGTAAGTGGTCAAAGGCTCAGCTGTCACATTCTTTTTGGGTTGTTGCTGTAATGTACTACACTTGGCAACACGTGGCAACTCCTCTCCCTCCAGGTGAGCTGGCACCCCTCCCAGTAAGGGAATATCGCTGAAGGCCGAGCCAGGAGCCAGAATTCCCACACCCACCTGGCAACTGTGCGGTGGTGTTCTCCCAACTCTGTTGAACTGGTAAAAAGAGAAAGCCAACCAAAGCAGAAGGTTTAAATAAGGTCCAGAGTCTGGTCACATAACACTTAAAATGAACAAGTTTCCCTTAAAAGTCATTCTGAATCCAAGAACCAGAAAGATCTCAAACTGAAATTTTAAAAAAAGCTGTCAGAGAGCGGAGGATTACCTGACAAAAATTTTAAAGCAAACAACATAAAAACGCTTTAGAGAAATTATGAACACACCTGAAACAAACTTTTCAAAAAGAAAATTTCAGCAAAAAAAAATAATAAATAAAAGATGTGAACAAAGTAATACAAGATATGAAGAAAAATAAGTGTTCTTAAAAAATATAATAAGTATTCTTATAACATCAGGAAAGAAGAAAGAAAACAGATAGGTCATTACAATAAGCTTTTCTTCTCTTGAGTTTTCTAAATTATGTTTGAACATTGAAGCAAAAATATATATAACTGTGATATGACTCTAAATGAGCAGAGTCTAGTATAAGCTTTCTATGTAGGATAGTATAAGGTTTCTATGTTTTATTCAAACAGTTAAAAGGAGAACTTGAGCAGACTGTGATAAGTTTTACACATATAACATAATACCTATAGCAACCACTAAAAGGTCTATACAAAGAGATACACTCAAAAATACTACAGATAAATCAAAATAGTATTCTAAAAATTATTCAAGAAACCTCGAAGAAGGAGGGGGAAATAGAGGAAAAGAACCCAGAGAGTACAAGAAGAAAAACAAAAAATTAATGACGGACTTAAACCCTAATATATGTATAGCTATGTTGATGTAATTGGTCTAAATACGCCAATTTAAAAACAGAGATTGGCAGAATAGATTAAGAAAACATTATGTGCTATCTACAAGAAATTCACTTCAAACAGACTAAAAGTAAAAGAATGGAAAAGAAATATATCACGTAAGCATGAATCAAAAGAAAGCAGAAGTAGTTAAACTAATATCAGTTAGAATAGATTTCAGAGCACAGAAAATAAGCAAAGTGAGGGTCATTATGATAAAAAAAAGTAATCCACCAAAAAAGAAATAATAATCCTACATGTGAGTGTACCAAACAACAGAGCTACAAAATATATGAAGCAAAAACTGACAGAACTGAAAGGAGAAATAGAAAAACTTACAATTATAGCTGGAGACGTCACTACCTCTCTTTCAACAATCACTAGAACAACTAGACAGAAATTCAGCAAGGATGTTAAAGAACTGAACACCATCATTAGTGGGATCTAATTGACATTCACAGGCCTCTATCCAACAAGAGAAAAATACAGCTTCTTTTCAAGTGTCCATAGAACACATACCAAAAGAGACCATATCGTGAGTCATAAACTTCTACAAATTTAAAGAACAGAAATTACACTTAGTGTATTCCCCAATCACAATGGAATGAAACTGAAAATTAGTAAGAAAATGATGATAGGAAATCTCCATCCATTTGGAAACTGAGCAATATACTTCTAAGTAATACATGGATGAAAGAGTCTCAAAAAATTTTTTAATAGTTTGAACATAATGAAAATAAAGAAACAACATATGAAAGATTTGTGGTACACAGCTAAAGCAGTATCGCCTGGAAATGTATAACACAAAACACATATATTAGAAAAGAAGAAAAGTCTCAAATCAATAATCTAAGTTCCCACTTCAGTAGCCTAGAAAAAGAAAAGAGAAATAAAGCCCAAAAGAGCAGGAGAAAAAAAAAAACAGAAATAAAAGCATATATTAATGAAATTGAAAAAAGAAAATCAATAAAACAGAGTGCTGATTCTTTGAAAAGCTGTTTAAAATTGACAAACATTGCCTGCAGTGGCACAATAGGTAGAACGTAGGCCTGGGATGCAGACGACCCAGGTTCAAAACCTGAGTTCGTCTGCTTAAACACAGGCTCACCAGCTTGAGCGCAGGGTCACTGGCTTGAGTGTAGGATCATAGAGACATGAGCCCATGGTCACTGGCTTGAGCCTGAAGGTCACTGTCTTGAAGCCCAAGGTCTCTGGCTTGAGCCCAAGGTCACTGGCTTGAGCAAGGGGTCACTCAGTCTGCTGTAGCCCCCTGGTCAAGGCACATATGAGAAAGCAATTGATGAACAACTAAGGAGCCACCACAATGAAGAATTGATGCTTCTCATCTCTCTCCCTTCCTGTCTGTCTGTCCTTCTCTGTCCCTCTCTCTGTCTCTCTCATTAAAAAAATAAAATAAAATTGACAAATCTTTAGCAAGACTGATAAAAAGAGAGAGAGATGACACAAATTACCAATATCAGGGATGAAATAGAAATATCACTACAGACCCTGCAGACATCGAAAGGATATAAATATTACTTCTAACAGCTCTATAGACATATAAGTTTCAAAACTTAGATGAAGTAGACCAATTTCCCACAAAAATATCCACAAGCAATCGTAACCCACCCAATATAAAATGGATCAAAATGAATATAATTATCCTTATAACTATTAAGAAAATTTAATTTATAACTATTTTATTTTTATTTTAGTGAGAGGAGGGGAGACAGAAACAGACTCCCACATGTGCCCTGACCGGGATTCACCCCACATGCTCACTAGGGGGTGATGTTCTGCCCATCTGGGGCCCTTGCTCCATTGCAACCGGAGCCATTTTAGTGCCTGAGGCCAAGACCATGGAGCCATCTTCAATGTGGGGGCCCAACTCACTCTAATTAAGCCTTGGCTGTGGAAGGGGAGGAAAAGAGAAAGAGAGAAGTGAGAGGGGGAGCTGGAGAGGTGGAGAAGCAGGTGGGTGCTTCTCCTGTGTGCCCTGACCAGGAGTCAAACCCAGGACATCCACACGCAGGGCTGACTCTCTACCACAGAGCCACCAGCCAGGACAATTCACAATTTTAAAACTCTCAAAAAAACTTCTAGACCAGATGGTTTCACTGGAGAATTTTCCCAAACATTGAAAGAAGAATTAACACTGATTCTGAACAATCTCTTCCAAAATGTAGAAGAGCAAGGAATACTTCCCAAATCATTTTATAAAGCTAGTATTACCCTGATATACACTCTGTGCCAAAACAGAAAAGTAAGTTATAAACCATTGTTTGTAGTCCACATATCTAACAAAGAACTAGTATTGAAAACATAAAAACAACTCTCAAAATTCACCAGTAAAAAATAAATAAAAAATCCCATTAGAAAATTCGGAAAAGATATGAAGAGATATTTTACTGATGACTTATAGGCATTTGAAAAAAAGTTCAACATGACTAATAACCATCAGGGTATTGCAGCATTAAAACCACAATAAGGTATCATCATACATTTCAAAATGGCTCCAATAAAAACAAAATAGTGACACTGAGTATTAGCAAAGGATTCAGAAAACCAGATCACTCACTGATTGCTGGTGGGAATGGAAAACCGCACAGCTCTCTGGAGGCAGATGGACAGTTTCTTCAAAAGCTAAACATGCAATTACTACACAGCTCAGCAATTGCATTCCTAGACATTTATCCCAGAGAAATGAAGACTTATGTGTACACAAAAACCTATACATGAATGTTTACAGCAGCTTTATTTATAAAACCCCAAAACTGGAAACAATCCAAATATGTGTCCCTGAGTAAATGATCAAACAAACTGTGGTACATCTATATCATGTAATGCTGTTCTGTAGTAAAAACATTGGACTCTGATACTTACCACCACTTGAATAAATCTCCAGATAATATTTAGTTGGGGACGGGGGCATTTTAAAAAGTTATATACTGAGTCCACTATACAATATTAAAATGATAAAGGTGAAGAGTGTGTATAGTGGGCATCAGAGGTTAAAGAGGAGGTAAGGGTAGGTGTGAAATGGATGTCAATATAAAAGGCAGCCTGAGGGATCCTGGTGATGATAGCAAGTTTTGTATCTTGACCATCTATGTCAATATCTTAGTTATAATATGTACTAGAGTTTTACAAGATGTTACCATACAGGAAAAATGAGTGAAGGGTACAAAAGATCTCTCTGCATTATTTCTTACAACTGCATGTGAATCTACAATTACTCAAAATTAAATTCTAATTTAAAAGCTTTTATTTTGTAATGCAATGGAAAAGATAACAGACAATAGTCCTCAGCCAGTTAAGATGACAAGGAAATATTTGAGGGGGGAAAAAAGTGATAGTCCTTGGGTCAATGACTATGATACCACAATTTTCCTCAAAATACAAAGAGGGGTTATTTTACATTGTTATTTCATAAAGCATGTTAACTCCCTAGCATCCAATTTTTATGATCCACAGGGGTTTGGTTCTCCCTTCTGATCCTGCAATCCTGATACAAATAAACTTTATGCTGATCCAACTGGGAGTTGCTAAACCCTGTAAAAGCAATTATAGTCATAAAGAGATGCTATAAAATTGATATTGGAACTATTCAACCCACAATCTCCTCCCACCTCTCCACCTCCTTAACACACACACACACAAGTTTTTGTCTTCTGTGCATGTGTTCATAGTGTATCCCAGGTAACCATAGGTAGCATGTAGATATTGATTTTAAATTCTCCTTCATTAAATATAAGTCAAGAACAAACTATTAACTTGACTTTCTGAACAACTACAGCATAAAATAGCTAATGAAACCAACATGCTCTGTTTCTTCATTTTTCATAGTTTGGGGCATTATCCTTTGTAGTCAGATGAGGAGCCCAAAGCTAAGAAACAGTTATGTAAAGACTGACCCTTGGGAATTTATAGACCTTTTCTCTTTCCCACGGTCATTTCTTTCCGTTTTTTTTTTTTTCAGGATAATAAATACCATAGCCATTGTTCTGTTGCAAATGTGTATTTTTCCTCACCCTAGGCTTACAAAACTAAAAATACAAGCAGAGAAAATTATGGTGGGGGTGGGAGGAAGGCTATTCCTGATCTGGCTCCACAATTTAAAGTGTCTCAAAACAGATTCTCAGTTTCTTAATGTGCTAATTTGAAATGTTTGGAAAACAAACATGCAGAGCATGAAAACAGTTCATAGCAGTTTCGAGTTCAGTCAGTCTCTTCAATGTTACACTCTAATCCTTTTCTTAGTAATTCAGTGTTTTTTCAGTTGCTAAATTATTATAAATGTGTTTTTCTCTTCATGGATAGCTTGGTTAAAAATAAGATTATGAAAAGGGACACTGTCTTCTTTTGACTCAATTATAGAACACTGTTATCATAATCAAATTGCCTAAATGTGAAAAATACTCTCACTTCCTCAAAACTCAGTTCACATCTGAAAACCAATCTGAGATATAATGAGAAGATGAAATCTACATCAATCAGCTCAAATAAATTGAAGCTTACACTAGAGACCTGTTTTCTTCAAGTTATTGATTTAAAAAGCTATTAACATATACCTAATTATCTCTCTATCCCAGTATTCAACAAATAGCATGATAAATAGTAACATAATCATTTTTCATTTGATATGTAACTGAAGCCATATGACATAACATAAATTATAGCATTTAGATTACATTGCTTTCATAACAAAAGTAATTTATTGAAAATAATAAAGCAGCTATTTTTGTGATTTTCCCTCATACTTAGACCAGCATTCCAGTTGCTCTAGATGTTTAATATTTTTGTAATCAAACACTTCTATTAATAACACCTTAATATAAAAACAAAATGTTTTCACAATAAAGCAGGTCTCCACACACCTTTTTCTCTAACAAAATGCTGCTTGTGTTCCAGTGTGCGCCCTCCTCCCTAAGTAAATCCACTTTTAGTTTTGTGGCTTGGGTAAGAGGTATTTGTCTACAGGGCAGGACAAACGAATGAATAAGCACATAATTTTTTAAATAAGCAGGACATTCCAGCACAGCACTGCATAACAACTTCTAGGTACTCAATCTTGTGACCCAGAGAGCTATCTGCAAAATTTTCTGCTGTTATTCACTCACTCGCTTTCAAATGAATGTCCTCAAATATTCATGACTGAGAGAGAAATCAGAGTCTCTGATGTTTCTGCTCTTACAGGATGACTGAGAAAATGTTTCATCTAATAAAACTATAGCAAGTTCTTGACCTCGGCAAAGGTCAAGAAGAGCAGGGGAAAAGTCAATATTTGACTTTAATGGCTCCGGACGCAGTTGATTTAAGTCAGCAACTATTTACTGGGAGTACACTCTTAGTTAGGCACCATATGAGGAATAGTCAGCAAGACAGGCATGGTCCCAGCAGTACAGATTATTTAATCAAAGACAATTATCAACACATTGAGGGGCATCTTTCAGAGTCACCAACATGGCAGAAGACATTAAGACCCCAACCAAGAACTATCAGACAGCCAGTTCCCCAACCAGAACCAGACCAGGGACTGTTGGCATACTACTTGGACTTGCACCACTTTGAGAAGGCAATGAGCAGTAAAAGAGGTGATGTCTCTGTGTTGCAATGGCACCAGCATGTGTTCAAGTCCCTCTGCCCATATCCTGGGTGTTGGCCTGGTGTGACCACAGGGCAGAAGGCGCATTTTCTGGAAAAATCTAAACTAGCTCCATGCCACCTCTCCTCTGTCTTCCGCCCTTTTCCCAGGGAGGTTAAGGGGGACCTAGATCCATCCCATCCTGCAACCCTGAATTATGGCTTAACTAATAATAAATGTGTGTGGGGAAAGTGGAAGAAGAATGAAAAGAAAGAAGGAGGTAGAGACAATTATCAAGCAGGTATTACAAGTGGAAAAAGTATGACAAACATAGCAAATATGAGCACTGTATACAAGCTTCACTTTTTGAATTTTGGGACTATATAAACCCAGATACTACATTTTTATGTTTTTAATCATGAGAATCCTTTCCCCTCACTTCCTTGGATCCTTTTTAATAAGACAGTTTTTATATATTTTCTCAGACCAACTGTAAACAAGATCTATAAAGGAATAGAGTATATCGTGTAAGACTTATACCAGATGAAAGTAAATAGACTCAAAAACCACTTACAAAGCAAGTCTGTAAACAGTGGTTGCAGGCACTGATTCACAAGCTTAACAATGTTTCCAAAAACCCAGGTTCCTATGATTCTACTCCAACCCTTCCTTGTCCTTCACCTCATGACTGTTGCCTCACGATTTCAAAATGACTGTTGACGCCCTCTGGCCATGCTGTCCGCACGTGAGCAAGGAAAGAAAGGAGGAATAAGGGGAAATGTCATCCACGCCTGATCATTTGCATAAGAGAAGCCAATTTTTTCTAGAAATGCCAACAACAGGCTTCCTCTTACATCTTCTTGATCAGAATGAAGTCATGTGATGAGACAGCCCCTTTGCCTCAGACTCCTGATGAGCAAATGAGGGACGTAAGCGAAGTCTGGAGGGTGAGTACTGAGAGGGGTCAGAGAATCGCTTCCCTGCTCCTCCACCCTGTCTTCTTAAAGCCAGGCAGTTCTGGCAGTGGCCACACCATCCCATTTTCACAGCTCCTGCAGGGCACCCTCCTCCAAGGTGCTCACTCTCTCGGGGCTCTGGTGGCAAGATTCTACCTCTTTCTCCTTGGGTCTTGGGGTGGTAACAGCCCCTCACTGTAGGTGTTCTCTTGGTGCCTTATAGATACATTTAACCCAGCCCACATCCCTGTAAATGGACTCTCCATTAAAATACTTTCATTTGACCATCTGAGTAAAGTTCTTTCATGCCAGGGCTCCAAAACTGATACACATAGACCTTTAACTGCAACAGAGACTGGAAAAATAGGAAAAGAAGACCCATATTGACTGAGGCAAATTATAATCTACTGCCTGGATTGGGCACATGCCACCATGGACACATGCGTAGTTAGGATAACAAAGAAAAAGCAGGTACATGGGGATTTTGTGGATGCTTATAACTGTTTACTATACATGATTTACAATTAAGGATAGTTTAAAAGGAAACTTGCATGATTGTATCTTTTTTATATCTTTTTATTGCCCTCAACTAACTCATCTCTGCTAGTAAGTAAATAATAATACCTTACTCTCATAGAAAGCTTTACGACCTACAATATACCTTCACATATATTATCCCATTTCATCCGTGCAAACAGCCCTGTGAGTAAGGCAAGACAGGCATTTTTATCCTCATTTTATGGATGAATAAACAGAAGTTCAGAGAGAATAACCACCTTCCTTGGGTCACACAATTACTAAGTGGAAGCAACGTCAGGTTTTCTAACTCCAAAATCAGGCCTCCAGAGCCAAGTCCTGGGCAACGGGCCTGGCTGTGGGTTCAGGACACAAAACCCAGACCAAGTGTTGGGTCAAGCCATGTGAAAGAGAAAAGGCAATGTCTTCCACAGCTCCTCTGTTCCCCTGTGGCCAATATCTACCAGCAGAGAAAACAAAGGACTCGTGAATCTCCCTTTAAAAACAGATTCCGCATTAACAGAATCAGTAGAGAGCATGAGTTTTGAAGTCATATAAACATGCATTGTATTCCTGGCTCTACCACTTACTAGTTGTATGATTTGGGGGCGTGTTACTAACCCTTCAAGAGCTCTGTTTTCCTGTGCTATAAAATGCAGATACTAAATATCCATCTTACAATATTGCCACAAGGTCTAAATTAGATCATTTATATAAAATGATTAGCTTTGATTTAATAACTGTGACATCTTATATCCATAATTATTATGATTACAAAGTATCTTAGAGTCCATAACAAACTTTCAGAAGTTTTGCACTCATTAAGAACCAGCATTAACCTAGTAGTACAGAGAAAGCAAATAAGTGTATCCAACAATTCTTGGCTAGGATTAAACCTCAAAAAATACCACACAATTCCTATGGCTTCTGATCATTCACAAGATCCTGAGAGCTGACATTGAGGTAGGCTTGCTATGTGACAGGTGTCAGTAAGTAAATTTTACTGTTTCTAAACAGTTAAGCCTTTCTGGAAAAATTTTACTGGGACTTAAATTAAAAGACAAGCTTTAAAGGCCAAAAGATGATTGAATAGATAGCAAAAGATTCATCTCCCCAGGAGGTATGTGTTTAAATTTCAAGGGGTAGATGAGGTCCAAAGTCACAGAGACATCCTAAGAGTTGTATACCTAGAAACACTTGTCTTCTCTTTCCCAGTAGACAGTTATTAAGTTCCAAAGGGATATAAATTGTAAAAATCCCTGTATCCTTCCCCTTCTTGAGGAGAATTTGTCTGTAGTAGGGAGCAAAGGTATCTCTCTTTTTCTTGAAAGATGAGGAGTAGCCATCTATCTCTCTTCATTTTAAACTTCAGATTCATATTTTGGGGGTTCGTCTCCCACAGTATAACATATACTCTTATGTGTAGCCTTGTCTATCAGCTCTTATTGCATCATCACAAAAAGGGGATGAATTGGGGGCAAAGGCAACAAATAATATAATTTCTATAAGTAATAACAATCTGTTCCTGTCCCAGCAACTTCCACCGACTTGCAGGATAATACAAATAAATAGCTTCATAAAACACATCACCAGGCACTGTCTTAACTGCTTTACATGAATTAATTCATTTGCTCCTCATAAGAATGTTCTAAGTTAGGTACTCCTATTTCTTCTATGTTAAAACGGGACATTGAGGCACAGAAATAACAAGTAACTTGCTTAATGCTTCCCAACTATTAAATAGTAGAGACAGGATTTGAACCCGGAGAGTTTAGCTTCAGAAGCTATGCTCTCGATGCCTTGCCATGCTACCTTTAACCAATATTCTTCCTCATTGAATATTTGTAATGCACACTGAACCAGGATTCACAACTAGAAGTCTCTTATTCAAGCATGTCCATCTACTTCCTTTGCCAGTTAAAAAAGATTTTATAAGGAGATAACCCTTCTGCCTAGTATTTGTAGGTCTTGAGAGTATGCATGCACTTGTATAATGCTGAATATAAAACACTCTCCTCAAAATAACTTTGCTTTGAATGGGCTACATATAGGCCATGAGTATTACTGTGTTGCTGGACATGAATTAAATTAGAGGTTAATTTGATATTCTCCTTTTCTGCTACTTTAATTAAGATAAAACTGAATAGTTTTAAGTATTTTCAGAACAAATGTTTTATACCTTCTCTCACTCAGTTCCTCTTGTGGAGAAACCTCTGTGTATCCAGTCATGGGTCTAGTAGGAAATAGCTGGTAAATAGATCCAAAAGAGTTTTACAAAGCATTTACTGCCCTGGCTGGATAGCTCGGTTGGTTAGAGCATCGTCCCAATGCACAAGGGTTGCAGGTTCGAGCCCCTATTAGGGAACATACAGAAACAGGTCCATGTTTCTGTCTCTTCTCCTTCCTCTCTCTCTGAAATCAATAAATAAAAATATTAAGGGAAAAAAAAGTATTTACTTACAAAGGAGTAGGCAGCATTAAAAGAAGCCAACAAAGATGTGCAGCTCCCCAGTGCCGGGAACAATTAGAAACCATTACCATGCCCTGGTCTGAAGGGTAAGAAAAGGTTCTCAGAACCCAGACATAGAAGGCATAGTTGTAACAGAGAGCTACACTCAGGAGTCGTGACCTTCAGCAGAAGGGCAAAACTAATGATAACTCAGCAAAAAGGAAGCTGAAGGAATGAAGACTCAAAACCCATTTCCCTTCCATTGTCAGATCTCCACTCTGTCTCATAACAGGCAGACACAACCTGGAACCAGAGCAGGAGGGAGCTTTGCTGTAGGCCATGGAGGTCACCTTCCAAAGTGCCCTACACAGAGCAGAGTGAAAAAGGCGGGAAGGCTGACCATGAGAAAGAAATGGAAACTATCAAGCACACTGTGTTAAGAGATCCAGGACATGAGTTCTTTCCTGTCATATTCTCTTTGCAAAGAACATTTCTCCTTAAAAAAAAAAAAAAAAAAGAAGGCAGTGTCTCATTCATTAGCATGTATTAAAAAGCAATAGGTATACAAGTAAGGGCTTCTCTGTAAGTAGCAAAAAGTGCCTCCAGCCATCTTTTGAGGAACGAGAGCTGAGATCCACCATGGAGAACCTGGTTCAGTCAAAGGACACTGGCCATGCAGGTGGAGATCCCAGAAGATAAAAGTGGCATCAAAGGAACATAGCCTGAGGCCAAGAAAGAAGGAGCAACCAAATAAGATTTGTAGAGAAACTGGACTCTCTTCCACATAAACCTGTACGGCCAAGGAGAATCTTTGATTAAGGCTGAAGAATAGAGAAAATTGAAGTTTACTGAGCCCCATATCTGTCAGGTTGTACATGTATTCTTCCATTGAAAGACACAAACTATAAATCTTCTATTTAAAAATGGCTGTTATTTATCTACTTTTAAAATATCTGATTAAAAAATTTGATGAATACTAATGGTGATAAATAAATTTATAACAAGGACGGAATGGATGAGTCTCATAGTTTCCACATTCTTAACAAACTGGCTTCTTCCTCAGCACTCTGCCATCTTGGCTACTTCTCCTGGCCTCCATGTGGCCTTACTCTGCTCTCCTCTCTTCTACCTCCCTCAGGAACTCAGGAACCAAGAGAGAGAGAGATCAAGCTCCCAGACTGCCCCAGTTTATAGCCTAGAAAATCCAAACCTTTAATCCAATTATACGTAAAGAAAGTCTCTGATACAAAGCCACCCATCTGAGGCATAATGGGATTCCTCAGGAGAGTGCACCACCCTACATTATCCAATAAATCAAGGGTGTGGAGAAGAGCTTACTCTTAAACTAAGCCTTAGGCTATAACGACCTGGCCTGCCCACAGCCTGTTCCAGAACACACATTAATATCAACGAACTTCCATGTGGGCAGCGCCATCTTTAACAAAGTGAGCATAATATATTTTATCTGCCCAACAGTGCTCTAACCAGGTCAAGCTCTAATAAGGCAGCAAGTGACGTCAGCACTTCACACAGAACTCCAGCAACTGCAGCACAGCCCTCCACCACTGCAGATCACCTCTCCTATCTGCCCTTGATGATGCCAGATGAATGCGCCCACACAACATCGCTTGGCTTTTCTCCTGCTCTTCATGCAACTGTGGAAACCGGAACCAGGAGATCACTCAGCAGATGCTCGGGTTCCCACATGCCACCGTAGGAGGTATGATCACACTCCGGCTGATGCTCATTCTACATATGTTTACCAGCACAGTGCCCTGCGGCAGCTAAAAATAGTGAACATTCACTCCATAAGATGCATGGGCATTTTCCCCTCCACTTTTTTTTTGGGGGGAATGCATCTTATGGAGCAAAAAATACGGTATTTTGAAAAATATAAACAATGTTACCTTTCTGCTTAAAATTCTCTGATTCCCTATTTCATTTACAATAAAATCCAAACCTTACCAAGTTTTAAAAAGCCCGATCAGAATTTTCAAACCATTAATGGTTCATGAAAAAGTTTCCCAAAAAACCCCACAGGAAATTGTATTCCTTACTTTCTTTGGGTTCAGACGTCACATTCCCAGAAAGAATTTTTTGACCACGCAGATAGAGAAGCCCCATCACCATCTTCACTCTCATTTTCTTTTCCTTATCTTTTTCCTTTTTATTGAATATATTGGGTGACACTGGTGAACAAAATCATACCGGTTTCAAGTGCACAATTCCCCAACACATCATCTGTACACTGTATTATGTGTTTATCGCTGTCCATCATCATTCATCCTCCCTATATCCTATTCTCCTTCCACCACCTCTGCCTCAGAAATCACCACACTGTTGTTCATGTGCATAAATTTTCTGGATTTTTTTTTTTTTGCGGGGGGGGGCGGTGCTCAACACTCTCATTTTCTTTACCTTATTTTATTTTCCTTAAAGACTTTTATTATCAAATGAAATGTCATGTGCTTGTTTGTTTTCCCTCTTCTCACTAGAATTTGAACTCTATGAGAACAGGGACTTTATTGTGTTCACTATTGTATCTCCATGCCTAGAACAATAGGGGCTCAAAAAAAAGTTGTTAATGAGTCTATTGAATGGCTGGATTGGTAGAGGGAGGAAGGGATGAAGTAATAGCATAGGACGGCCTTAAGGAAATAACATGCCAAGAAGATCCTAGAACTAACTAACCCTAGAAGCTAAGAAGACCCAGTTTCCTTTGGAAGAACCACCTTGCCTCTTCCCTCTCCAGCTGTACAGTGCTCCACCCACTCCCAAACATACACACACCTAAACATCTCTCTCACTATCACCTCAAGTCTCTGCCTACTGCTAACATCAAGAGAGGTCGTTGGCCAGGTGAGGCCCAGCCTGGCGGGAGAGGGAAGAGAGTGTGTAGTATGTGTGTATCTGCCTTGACCTGCCTAGATTGAAGGCTTAAAAGGATACCCAGAAAAAGGATTGCCTAAAGACCTTAGCATCCCATTTTAAAGGGTAAATGCTTCACTGTGATCAGCAAGAACTCCCAGCTAGCTCAGATTCTTGGCACCAACTTCATCCCTTAGCATTCTCAGTGCTAAGGTAGGGAGTGAATGAGCACCTGGAAAAGAAAGTAAGTGGTGTAGAAGGCACTTTAGCCAAGGAAGTCATGGAAGGTCTCCCGAGTACTGTCACCTCAGTTAAGCGATAAAAAAAAAAATCAACCATGCAAGAAGCTAGTGAAGAAATCTGGCAACAGGAACAGCAGATACGATAGATTCTAAGTAGGAATCAGCTTGGAGTATTTGAGGAAAAAGAAAAAAGAGTAAGTAGCATGGCTAGATCCAGTTGAGCAAGGAGAGTTGAAGAAGATAAAAATCAAAAGAGATAGCATGTTTCACACCAAACACATATTAGGTCCAAATATGTGTTGTTAATATTGTGAAACAATGCAAATGCTAAAATAACTCTTAAAAGAGAGGATCCGCCTGACCAGGCGGTGACGCAGTGGATAGAGCATCAGACTGGGATGTGGAAGACCCAGGTTCGAAACCTCGAGCTCGCCAGCTTGAGCGCGGGCCCATCTGGCTTGAGCAAAAGCTCGTCAGCTTGGACCCAAGGTCGCTGGCTCCAGCAAGGGGTGGCTCGGTCTGCTGAAGGCCCGCGGTCAAGGTACATATGAGAAATCTATCAATGAACAACTAAGGTGTTGTGACGGCAATGAAAAACTAATGATTGATGCTTCTCACCTCCCTTCATTCCTGTCTGTCCCTATCTATCCCTCTCTCTGACTCTCTCTGTCCCTGTAAAAAAAAGAATAAATAAATAACTTTAAAAAAAAGAGGATCCATGATGTAAAATAATAATAATAGTAATAATAATAATCAAGAAAAAATCCTAACTGATAAAAGAAAAACCTGGGAGGAATGGAAGATTAAATAGAAAGTAAGAGGGAAATTATTCATCCTGTATCAGGGTCAGAATATATGATGCTATTCTTGCTTTTGAGAAATAAAGAAAAATAGTTGACTTCTAAAAATTTACACATGTTAATAAAATAGAAGAGAGCACTTGTTATTTCCAAATAATTGAATAGACAAAATAAAGCCAAAATAAGCTTTCATTTATATAAAAATTGAAAAGACAAAGCTCAAAAGAATCTGACACCAAAAAGTGCCAATGTCAGTGATCTCAATAAATGATAAGTGGGTCAGAAATCAACTATTATTAATAACAGACATGATTTTAAGTTATAAAGACATATAAATAATAAATATATGATGAGATAATAATGAATGTAAGTCATTAAACAGAACAAAAATAACATGATATATTGACATATTAGTTCAACAAAGTTCATGAAAATATATTATAAATAACATAACATCAAAATACATAAATATTAGAATTATATGGTAATGCAAGGATCAAATATTAAACAAAGGTAAAATTTCTACTATTAGGGCCCTGGCTGGTTGGCTCAGAGTATCAGCCCAGCATGTGCATATTTCAGGTTAGATTCTCGGTCAAAGCACACAGGAAAAGCGCACATCTGCTTCTCCACCCTCCTCTTCTTGCTTCTCTCTCTCTCTCTCTCTCTCTCTCTCTCTCTTCCCCTCCTGTAGCCATGGATCCACTGGAATGAGTTGGCCTGGGGTGCTGAGGATGGCTCCATGGTCTCTGCCTTAGGCACTAAGATGAGCTCAGTTGCAGAGCAACAGAGCAACACCCCAGATGGGCAGAGCATCACCCCCTAGTGGGTTTGCCAGGTGGATCCTGGTCAGGGTGTATGTGAAAGTCTGTCTCTCTGCCTCCCCTCCTCTTACTGAATAAAAAATTATATTTTTCTAGCACAAGAAAGATCAATTATTTGATTAATAATGTTGAGATAATTGGGTAACCATTGGAAAAAAATAAAAGTTAAACCAAAATAAACTGCAAATGGATCAAAGCAACCCTAATAATACCAAAACAGAATATTTTAGTAGGTTTGAAGTGTGAAATGCCATTTGAAATATAATACCAAACTCAGAAACCATGAAAGAAAACATGGATACATTTGATTATATTTAAAATACTTAATAAGAAAACTGCAAATGCAAATGCCAGACTGAGAAAAACGTTGCAATTTGTAACATGAACATCCACATTCCTCTCTCTCTGCCCAGGAAACTGACCTTTTCTCTGCTTCTCAAGTGAACACATCAAGCACATTCCTGCCAAGTCTTTGCACTGGCCATTTCTCTGACCTGAAATACTATTCCTACAGAGTCTCACCTCTTCCAGTCTTTGTATAAATCACACCATTTCAGTAAGGTCTAGCCTGGCCACCCTATTTAAAACTGCAATCATCCACCATGCCTCAGCTTCCCTATCCTGACCTTTTGTTTTACCATAATACTTAAAGGCTTCAGATATACTTTATCATTCATCAGTTTATTATGTTAACTCTTCCTGGTAGAATATAAATTTCACAGGGTCAGAGATTTTGTCTCTTTTGTTCAGTAATGAATCTTCTTCACTAGAACAGTACCTAACACTTAGAGTATATATCCAATACATACTCTAAATTGTTGAATGAATGAATGAAATCACCATTAATTATGTAACAGGTAACCCATCCTATTCCCTATACCTAAGAGTTTTGTTACGTTAACATGACCTTGACCTTTTTGGTTAATGCTGGATGTTAACCTGATGTTGGTTGGAGATTTTATTTGACCTGAGAAAAACTCATTATATGTGGAAAATGTGAAGTGAACAACAATCACTTTTTTATAGTTAATAGTAGTCAGCAAAACAGATTTGTCCATTTTTGGAAAACTTTCTAAAATAGTGTAGACTTTGCTGCTCATGTGCCTACCATTAACTGCCTTTCCTTATTCATAAACAGTTGTGAAATGGAACATCTGCTAAATATGATCATCTATTTGTGAGGGCTGGCATGTCCCTACCACAAATAAAGTGCTAGTTTTTTTGACATCTATTGTGACCACTCAGAAGCTTTTTATGTTTATGTTCAGGTTCTCAGCAGACGGTTTGGGCTGAGGTTGCCAGAAGTCTGACTACTAAATAAGCAGTGTCACTATATTTAGAATGTAAATGCTAGTCTACAAAATAGGATATCTGGGTTTGCCACCTTACTTGGCTCTATATTTTTATGATTCATTCAGGGTATTTTAAATTTTGAGACACATATATGAATATTCTTGGTACAATCTTAAGGCTTCTATTACTTCGGAAACTATTGGGAAATATTATTTAGAAAATAAATATTATAAGTAATGCTTCTTATGACAAAAGCTTTTACTTACATATGTCTATAACCTCTGAACAGTTTTCATGAACTTCACAATTTGAGTTAGTTTGTGGATTCTGATTTAGGGTATAAAAATGCTATTAGGCATATTATTGATGATTAAATAATGGCACTTATCCCTAACACAAGCTAAGAAATCCAACTAAGTTACCCATTAGATTTTAAGTGCCATTCTAGAAGAAACTAAAAGCCTATGGAGCTGTGATCATTAAAAACTTTTGTCAGCAATAATCATTTGATTCTCAGATCTTCAAAGGTATGCTTCTTTCATTAAAATATTGTCTTATAAAGCTGTATATAAGATAATAATGTTTCAAATCAGAATGAGATGCTTCTAAATTGAGAACAAAACAATCTCTTCTTCAAGTTATAAAGTACTTGGCAAACCTTCAGGATAAAAGACACTGTGAAAAATACAGAACATTACTATCACAATATGGCATTTTACAATGTCCTAAATATCTTTTGTTAACTGGGGGGGAAAATAAATGAAACTTAGAAAATACTCACCAAGTACAAATAGGATATGCGGACATCTTAAATTCCTATATCAGAGAATCAGCAATTCAAATTTGTGTTAAAGACTAAGAATTAGCTTATAACTAAATCTCCCATGACTTCACTCTCATTCACTGAATATGTCATGGAGGATTAAGTATCTTTCAGCATGAGTCAAAGGAACAACTTTCCAAGGTATTTCAAACCAAATCTATGATAAGCTGATAAATTTGGCCCAGTAACAGTATATATTCAACCCACACTATTATCTTCACCTTTACCCAAATACCTATAAAATAACAGTTACAAAACTTTAAATGGGTAAACCCACATGGATAGCAAAGTACAGGAGATTAAACAAGGGTGAGGAGACATAAAGGAAAAATCAAAGAAAATCAAGAGAGACGGGAAGAAATACCTAGGACAGTGGTTCTTAACCTTTTTTGAGGTACCGAACCCACCAGTTTCATATGCGCATTCACCGAACCCTTCTTTAGTGATAAATAAAATATGATTTTTTTTTTCCAAATTCAAGACATAGGTATATGTTTTATTACTGGTGCACAAAATGAGCCGTGCATGAACATCACCTTGCTCAAAGAACAAAACCAACAAAGTGCATGAACTCACAACAAATGACGGTATTACTTTATTCTGGCCTCCGTGGCAGAGGCTTCTCCGAACCCCTGAGACCGACTCATTGAACCCCTAGGGTTCGATAGAACCCAGGTTAAGAACCACTGACCTAGGATAATGGTGAATAAAATCCCAAAATGATAGCTATTCTAAATACCTAAAAAGCAGCAACTCCAAATTGAATCAAGAAGAAAAAAGAAAGATTATCATGTAGAAAAGAAAAAAAGATAAAAGAATATCTGAGCCTGACCAGGAGGTGGCGCAGTGGATAGAGCGTCGGTCTGGAGTGTGGAGAGCCCAGGTTCGAGACCCCAAGGTCGCCAACTTGAGCGCAGGCTCATTTGGTTTGAGCAAAGCTCACCAGCTTGGATCCAAGGTCGCTGGCTCCAGCAAGGGGTTGCTCGGTCTGCTGAAGGCCTGTGCTCAAGGCACATAAGAGAAAGGAATCAATGAACAACTGAGGTGTCGCAACGAAAAACGGATGATTGATGCTTCTCATCTCTCTTTGTTCCTGTCTGTCTGTCCCTATCTATACCTCTCTCTAACTCTCTGTCTCTGTAAAAAAAAAAAAAAAAGAAGCATGTTATCTACAAACATAGATACCAAATGAAACAGTGGAAAAATATGAAAGCGAATGTTTCAGGGAAGCAAAATTAAAAGTGAAAAAAGAAATTAAAAAGGATAGGGAACTGACTCTTTAAGTCTGGTAATACCATGTGAAAAGTATTCATTAATTGAAATAAATTAAAAATTACAAAAATAGTTATGTGAAAAGAGCAACATACAGAGATAAATATGCATATATCTTATGCATCTATTGAGATAATCATCTGATATTTTAGACTATTGATATGGTATATTGATTGATTTTTAGATTTTAAACTAAACTCATTTGGTCATGATGTATTGTTTTTATATCACTAAATTCAATTTTCTAATAATTTGTTAACAATTTTTACATTGCATTTATGTTAATGTGGGATATTGGAGTTTAGTTTTCTTTTCTTTGAATGTCTATCTGAGGAATGCTGGCTCGTAAAAGGAGTTGGTATGTGTTCTCTTTATTTTATGGAAGAGCTTGTGTGGAATTAGCATTAGCTCATTCTTAAGTCAAATAGCAGGTAGAATTCACTAATGAAGCCATCTGGGCCTGGGATTTTCTTCATAAAATAATTTTTCATTATAACTTCCATTGTTCTTAATAGATATAGAACTATCTGGGTTTTCTGTCACTTCTTTCGTGAACTTTTGTGGTGTTTGCCTTCAAGAGAATTTGCCTAATTTGTCTAACTTTTTAAATTTATTGGCACAAAATTATTCATAATATTCTTTTATTAAGCCTTGTAAAGCACCTGTAGCTACTGTAATATCTTTTATTCCACTATTAATATTGGAGTAATCTTTGCTCTATCTTTTTTTCCAAACTAAATATGTACAGTAGAGAAATCATGCCTCAATTTTTTGTCACATGTGCAGCCAAGGTTTCTGCATCACATTGCAGCCTGTGGGCAAAGAAATGAATCTTCCCCCTTCCATCCTTCTAGCCTGTGGACTGGTTCGCCCTATGAGACTTGGAATAAGAATGCAACAAATTCATTTATTTGCAAAGTGATCGAAAAGCACTCCTCATCATAAAGCTATCTAATAGACATGGATTTAGGCTCCAGCTCCAAAGTTCTTAGCTTGAGACCTTGAGTAGGTCAATTGATCTCTCTGTGCTTCAGTTTCCTCATCTGTATACAACCAAATCAGCTGCATGCACAGGCACCTCCACGTGAATTGTCTGAGGGAACTCTGAGCCCATCAGCAGCAGATACCCTCCGATGTTGGTCATAGTAAGTATCTTGAGTCTGGGCCATAATCAAATTGAGATTAATCTAAGTTGTGGAATATCAACAGTCACATGCTGCATAATGACACTGCAATTTGAGATTTTCTTATCTTCTAATACAAGCATTTAATACAAAAATGTTCCCACCATGTACTGTCTGGGCTATACCCACTATTCTTGTTGTGCTATATTTTTATTTAATTCAGTTCAAAATATTTTATAATCTCAATGTGGGATCTTATTTGAACCATGTTTTAGAGTATATTGTTTAATTTTCAAATATTTAGTAATTTTTCATATCTTTCTGTTACTAATTTCTATTTTAATTTTAATGTAGCCAGAGAAAATATTTTGTATTATTTTATTTAAATCCAGTTAAATTTATTAAGATTTGTGGTGCCTAGAATATTGTCTGTCATGGTGAATGGTATATGTGTATTTGAAAAGAATATATGTTCTGCTGTTGTTGCATGAAATTTTCCATAAATATTAACTATATAGATCAAGTTCATTGTATTGTTCAATTCTCATATCTTTACTGATTTTTTTCTCTATTTGTTCTGTTAATTACTAAGAGGCAAGGGTTGAAATCTGCAACTAGAATTGTTGAGATATATTCCTTTTTTTCAGTTATATCAGCGTTTTGCTTCAAGTATTTAGAAACTGTGTTTTTAAGTACATATATATTTAGGGCTCTTATGTCTTTTTAATGCATTGAGTCCTTTTCATTATGTAATGACCTTGTCTATCCCTGGTAATATTCTCTATCATAACATCTATTTTACCCGTTTTCAATATAACAACCCCAGACTTTTTATTTTGTTTTAATTGTTTTGTTAGTGTGATATATTATTGTCTGCTATTTTAACCAACATACATCATTATATTAATCTTCAT
Source organism: Rhynchonycteris naso (assembly GCA_037038555.1). Classification (NCBI taxonomy): domain Eukaryota; kingdom Metazoa; phylum Chordata; class Mammalia; order Chiroptera; family Emballonuridae; genus Rhynchonycteris; species Rhynchonycteris naso. The sequence goes on from CM073000.1 coordinate 25,633,549, forward strand.
ACCAAACTATGAACTGGGTACTCTTCTCATTTCCAGTTTACATGTGAGAAATGCACATGGTGCATTCAACACTACCCTGTGCTGTCTCTCCAAACAACCTTGTTTTTTTGTGTGTTTTTTTTTGAATTTTTCTGAAGTGAGAAGCAGGGAGGCAGAGAGAGACAGACTCCCGCATGCGCCTGACCAGAATCCGCCCAACAAGCCCACTAGAGGGTGATGCTCTGCCCATCTGAGGCCCTTGCTTCGTTGCAACCAGAGCCATTCTAGCGCCTAAGGTGAGGCCATGGTGCCATCCTCAGCGCCCGGGCCAACTCTGCTCCAGTGGAACCTTGGCTGCAGGAGGGGAAGAGAGAGACAAAGAGAAAGAGAGGGGGAAGGGTGGAGAAGCAGATAGGCGCTACTCCTGTGTGCCCTGGCCAGGACTTCCACACACCGGGTCAAGGCTCTACCACTTAGCCAATGGGCCAGGGCCTCTCCAACCAACCTTTTTTCAAAGCTCTTTGTCCTCTTTTCCAGATGCTACTTCTCAAATGTGTACAGATCATAATATTTCCAGTCCAATGTTTCTTATTTGCATTCCAATATAAGTAAAATGCCAAAATAATGGGCAATTTTTTTCTATTACGTACCACCATAGTACCCAATGAGATTTACTAGCACTTTTTACTAGTAAAATAAAAAATGCAGATTGAAACTTTGATTTCTCTGACTGGTTCTCAGACCCCCCTCAAAAAAAAAAGTGGTAAGCTCCCTACCTTGAACTTTACTTTTGTTGTTGTTGCATGTGAACTTTCTGTTTAAGTAAACTAATAATTTATTTATGGACATAACAGGTTTAAGGCCAAGATCTATACTATTCTAGTCTAGATGAATACTCAAAGTATTCATCTCTTCTGAGAAATAAACTAATAACTGAGATCAAAATGGTGCTATTGGTGGAAAAGAGATTGACATTGTGAGTAGTGCTTCTGAGAACGTAACACACTGCCCCACAAACTCAGTGGAAACTCCTTGTCTTACAAAAGCCCCTTGGAGCTTGATCTCTAGTCTGTTGTGACACCTTGCCTCTGCTCTTAAGACTGAAAATGTCAGCTCTGGCACTGGCCAAAGAACGGGCTTGGAAGCAGTTCTATATAGAATCCCTTTCATCAAAGCAGAGACGAGAAGAAACAGTTCCTTTGCCAATGGCTCAGGCCTCAGGCACATTATTGCTGGCTTCTCTGACTGAGTTAATTGAGCAGTTCTTCAGGCTTTGCCCTGAGCAGAAATTTCTAACAGAAGAGTTTAGAGTCCCTTAACTTCTACCCAAGAATCATAATTGCTTCTCCACCGAATGTGGAGAAAACAACCTTCAATACAAGTATTGATTCAATAGTCAAAGTGCCTAACTCTACTAGGACTGTTGCCCAGACCTTGGCACGCTCCGCATTATCACCTCCAGAGACCAGAGACCACTAATACTGTGACTATGGGTAAGGTGGTGGCTTAGTCTGCACTACACCAAATTGCTGTTTTGACTGATTTTTTTCAAACTAAATTAATTTGTCATCTTGTCGATGTGTTTAGACTCTCTAAAATATATATGCTGGCAATTGAATAATTCAGATATTTTTCTATCTAGAACTTTCATTTTTTAAAGTCACAATCAGTACATCATAAGGAATATAGTCAATAATTTTATAATTACTATGTATGTTGTTAGGTGGGCACTAGAATTATCAGGGGATCAGTTTATAAATATCGTATTTGGCTGACCACTATGCTATATACCTGGAACCAATATAAAATAATATTGAATGTCAAAATAAATAAAGAAAATCACAATCAGAGTTAACTAACTAACACTTTTACATGCTGATCATATGCCTACCACTAGGAATATTTATTTATTTTATGTAATAGTAGTAAAACATTGAGCTAATAGTCGAGCAATTTTTTTCTATAGAGGCTATCATTTAATTTTATGAAGTAACCACATGTAATAGCACTGGAAAACAGAAGTCTGTGCTTACAGTTCTCTAAATTTCTTCATTTCAATTTCTACAACTATGAACATATTATGTATTTCTATATACCTCCCTTCAGAACAAAGGGTAAACAACAATTCTCCCTAGAGAAGAGCACTGACCTAGATCCAGCTAAGGCTGGATCATGAAAGTCAAACATTCTTGGTCTGTTTCACCACCCGTGACATTAAAATGTTACACTCTATGCTCAGCAGGGGCCTCTCTAATTCTAAAAGTCTAAAAATTCTTTAGAGAAAGAATGTACTTTGGAAACAACTAACCAGGTATATGGTTTTTGAAGTGTTAATGATTGATAGGTTGTGACACTGAAATCAGTAAAACACCAATCAAATATTTACACATACCTCCCATGCGGTGTCTCTTCCATTATGGGAAGGTATTGAGCAATGGAAAACTTCTAAAATACTTTTACTGGAAGAGACTAATTATGTTCGGGTTTTTGTTACTATTATGTAAAGTTTATGCTGGAGCAATAAAGATATGTAAAACTCTCTGTTTATTTATAGACTAAAATATCATATTAAGAATTATTTAACAAGTTGTTCTCAGATTAAGAGGCTTATGATCTGCTTGACAATAGAGTACTTGCCTTTATATAAGATGTTGATATAACCTAAAAGACAGAATCTTTTGTTGTTGTTAATATTGTTAACAATTATAATTCAAAAACTAACAGTGTTCTCATTAGTATTAAGCACTGTTGCTTGAAATTGTCCTAAAATGGAAGTCTGAAATCAGGTCAAGGTTCACATTTTTAACTCAGCCACTAACATACAAAGTAGTCCAGTATTAAGCCATTTCAATTATTGTTAAAAAAAATGTCATTCAAACAAGTACCCCAATTCTTTATGTGGACAGGTAGAGACCATGTCACTTGTTCTCTGTGTGTTAATACAAAAAACTTTGTAAAACACCCAACCTGCCTAAATGTTTACTGAAGTTTATTACAAATTGATTAACATGGTCTTTCAAATTTTAAATTTTTTATTTAAATTTTCAAACTATTTATTCTTTCAGGATGACTTCCCCACATGGATCACCCATTTTAAAGTGTTTTGCCCTTAATTTGTCTTGAAATAACCTTTTCGAAGGTTAGTGATTACTTAACAACGCTGGAATTCAGGGATTTGATGACCAAATACAAATTGTCCCTATCTGCATACACACTGTGGAACAGACTTTGATCCTATCTTCTTCTGGGCCTTTTCCACCTCAGAATCCCAGTCTTTCAAATCTGCTTCTACGGGGAAATTTTCCATTCTGTCATTTTTATTACCTTTATAGTCCTGAACCTTATTTATTTACTTTCGGTGCTATTGTCTTTCTTGTATGTGTTGCCAAAAACATACTATGGTTTTGTGAGTAAAAGAAAATTCCGCTTACTTTAATCGTTATAAGTCTCCCAATAATATCCAATATTTTATTTGTATTGTATCAAAACAACACATTGAGTAATTAAATAAAAAGTTACATGCTTGAATTCAAATTGACATCTCAGAATTCTTTGCCTTGAAATCGTATTTTCTGTCATTCATTACTGGAGGCTGACCATTATACTTGCCTATGCTGAATATTTTTCCCACTTACTTGTTCATTTCTATTGTTAAAAGGTTTTCTCGGTTCTTTCTCTTCCACTATTACTTAAGTGGAAACTGTATTTCCCAGAACATGCCAGCCCAAGGAGAAAACATAATCACAACGGCAATCAGACATCAGGATTTTTCTAGGTTTGTCCCAGCATGTTCTGTGGAAAAATGAGCCTCCCAAAAACTTAAGAATGCATTCTTCTAAATATTCTGTTGACTGCTCTTTTTTGTTCCAACTCATTGAAGTGATACTCCCACTGTCCTTGACCTCTAAAGCAATAGCTAAGATGACAGCATCTATGAAATCCCTATTGCCCCACACCAAAGCGGGCACTCTGCTGCTGCCCACTGAAGTTTACACTGAATGTCTGCCATTGGGGGGAACCAAGGGTGCCCAGGGGATCTTTTATTTCTGTAGCTACTGGCATCTCTGTCCTTGCCATTTTGCACTAGATATCTCTGCTCTTTTGATTTTCACTAGTTCTTCATTTGTACTCCCTCACACTGGGATTCAGTCCTGAAGCTAAGGAACTTAAACTAATGGATAATTCTCCCCCAATCACTGAATGACCATTCTCAAACCAAACTTACTCACATCAACATTTTGAACTTTCTCTTGCCATATGACAAGTTGTTTCTGTACAATTCTTCATTGCCAGAATATTTTTTATGTATACATGGTCTAATTTAATCTTTATGACCATTCCCAGAATAGGTGGTGCTATCAATTTTAGTTAAAATATCAAAGATATCCAAGTGCCCATCAGTAGGTGAGTGGATAAAAAAGCTGTGGTACATTTACATAATGGAATACTACTCAGCCATAAAAAGAAGGAAATCTTACCTTTTACGATAGCATGGATAGACTTGGACAATATTATGCAAATGAATAAGCCAGTCAAGGAAAGACAAGTACCATATAATTTTACTCATATGTAGACTCTAATAAACAAAATGAACTAACAAATAAAGACAGACTAACAGATAGAGAACAGGCTGACAGCTGTCAGGGAGATGTTAAGGGGGAAAGTGTGTAAAAGGATTGAGCAATAAACGGGGGGAAAAGAGAGAGAGAGAGAAAACTCACGGACACAGATAGCCATGTACTGATTGCCAGGGAGAAGGGGGTGGGAAGGTGGAGGAGGGTATAGGAGGATAAGTGGTAATGAATGGAGATTTAACTTGAGGTGGTGAACACACAGTAATAATACGTTGTAGAATTGGACACCTGAAACCTATAGAATTTTGTTAACCAGTGTCACCCCAATAAATTCAATAAATTTTTTTTCCTTTAGTGAGAAACATACAGACAGACAAGATGGGAGAGAGATAAGAAGCATCAACTCATAGTTGTGGCACTTTAATTGTCCACTGATTGCCTTCTCATACATGCCTTGACTGGAGGCTCCAGCAAAGCAAGTGACCCCTTGCTCAAGCCAGTGACCTTGGGCTCAAGCCAGTAACCATGAGGTCATGTCTGTGATCCCATGCTCAAGCCAGTGACCCCACGCTCAAGCTGGTGAACCCATGCTCAGGCTGGGGAACCTGTGGTCAAGCTGATGACCTTAAGGTTTTGAACCTGGAACCTCAGCATTCTAGGTCAGCACTCTAACCACTGTGCCACCACCCAGTTGTGCAGTAAAATAAATAAATAAATAAATAATTTTAAAAATTAAAAATTTTATTGATTGAATTTACAGAGAGAAATAGGAAGGCAAGAAGTATCAACTCATAGTTGCTTCACTTTAACTGTTCACTGATCACTTATTGTATATGCCTCAACCAGGCAAGCCCAGGGTTTCAAACCAGCAACCTCTGTGTTCTAAGTCAACACTCTATCCTCTGCACCACCACAGACCAGGCAAAAATTTTTGATAAATAAATAAATTCAATTTAAAAGCTGTATCTTGAAGCCCACTAGCTGGCTCAGTGATAGAGCATCAGCACAGTGTGTAGATGTCCTGGTTCAATTCCCAGTCAGGGCACACAGGAGAAGCGCCCATCTGCTTCTCCACCCTTCCCCATCTCTTTTCTCTTTGTCTCTCTCTTCCCCTCCTGCAGCCAAGGCCTCACTGAAGCAAAGTTGGCTCAAACGCTGAGGATGGCACCATGGCCTCACCTTAGGCACTAAAATGGCTCCGGCTGCAACAGGGCAAGTGCTCCAGATGGGCTTGCCAGGCAGATCCCAGTCAGGTGCATCCAGGAATTTGTCTCTGCCTCCTCTCCTCTCACAAGAAAAAAAAAAAAGCTGTACCTTGAAAATGAATAAAAGTAAATGTATACAGTAAAAAACAATACTTCCATCAAAAGTAAAAATAAAAAATAAATAAAATAACAAAGGTATCAAGAAATTAAATTAAGTACGTCCTGTCACATAGCTGACAAGTGACAGAACCCAGCATTAAATCCAGTCTCCAGACCCCAAAGCCCCAGAGTATAATATGCAGCCTTCTCCACTTTCTAGTGATTTGTATGACAAATATGCTGCTTCTTAAATAGCATATTATACCGCCTCAATGTCAGGGAATCTTGGTGGCCCAGCCCCATACCACTTCTTCACAAAACACATCCAAACATGATAGAATCCTAAAGCAAACACAGTTCTGAGTCCCATGACAATTCTATGTGTAAGTGTTAGGATGTTGTCAAGGGAGCTTGTTCTTTGGAGACAGAAAGATCTAGGCGTGGAGACATGTACTGTACCTATTGGTCTAGATCCCTGAGCCTCCATTTTCTTCTCTATATATACAATTGGCTAAAAATATTTTCCAGGGTTGGAAATTCTGGCTCTGTTGGGCTTCTCTTTTCTTTCTTTTCTACAAACCTCAAAGTCCTCTCTCTCTCTTCCAGATCTTTTCTAAAAGTCATAAAATTAAGTTGTACACCCAAAATTAATACAATATTATATTCAAGTATACGCTTTAAAAATTATAGAGTACCTGAATAGCTAGATGTTTGGAAAATAATAGTAAATTGATTCGTTTTGAGTGGAGAAATCGATGGAACAGTGGTAGAAGCACAGACTGAAGCCAGACACGTGAGTTTAAACAGTGGCTTTCCCCACTACTAGTCATGTAATGCTGACCAATTTCTTAACCTCTCGGTGTCTCTGTCCCTCCATCATCCAGATGGAGATAATAATTATACTTACCTCAGAGAGTTGTTGTAAAAAGTAAATGAGTTAATATAGTTTAAGCATTTAGAATATTGCCTGACACATATTAAGAACTACGTAAGTGTATGTTGATATTATTGTTATTGTTATTTAAAAGAATGTTTCATGTTGTTTATGGCAGGAAGACATTCCATAAAGGTGTTGCCAAGGCATCTTGTTGCGTCTCCTTCACCCTTGTACCTTGTTGCGTCATCTAGAAATGCTCACACTCCTGTTTGAGAAGCAAGTTGAGATAGATTCTTGTAAATATTTATGATTTTCAACAGCTCCTCTTTAACATGATATAAAAGTAATACTTTATTTGTTTTTCTCCTGAGGTTTTATAGTCTTGTGAGGGTTTATATGTTCCATGTGACTGCTGGCTCTCTTCAAGAGCTCTGGCATATTTACGAGGCACAGTGCTGTTGGGGAAACCACATTGCTGGGGAAAAGCAGGTCATGCTTTGTATGTACTCACCAAACTAGGCTCTGATGTGCAGACTTTAACTGTGTCGGGGGCTCAGTGTGGGGAATTAATGGCACGTAAGTTGAGAACCAAACCTTTATATTGTGTTTTGTAGTTTAACAAAGGATTTTGACTATTGTCTCATTTAATACTCAAATAAATCTGAGAAAAGTTAGTATATTCATTTTGCACATGGAAAACCCTATTTCAGAAAAATTAAGTAACTGACTGACAAACTCTGGGCTAGAAATGGATAGTACCAATTTGTCAACCAGAAGGTAGCTTAATATTTATATTTTAGAGATAAACACTGCAATATTAATAAGATGATTTGAATTTTCTTCAAAATAATTTATTGGGGAAGGAATCGTAAATGACAAAGAATTGACCAGAAGTTCAAAAATATTAAAGATGGATAATGGGCCTGACCAGGCGGTGGCGCAGTGGATAGAGCGTCAGACTGGGATGCGGAAGACCCAGGTTTGAGACCCTAAGCTCGTCACCTTGAGCATGGGCCCATCTGGCTTGAGCATAAAGTTTGCCAGCTTGGACCCAAGGTCGCTGGCTCTAGCAAGGGGTTGCTCGGTCTGCAGAAGGCCCATGGTCAAGGCACATGTGAGAAAGCAATCAATGAACAACTAAGGTGTCACAACGGCAACGAAAAACTAATGATTGATTCTTCTCATCTCTCTCCATTCCTGTCTGTCTGTCTGTCCCTATTTGTCCCTCTCTCTGACTCTTTCTCTGTTTCTGTCAAAAATGTTTTTAAAAATGGCTATTTTATTTAGGATGATCAGGAAAGTGGCGAATAGCATGCCAGACCCTGCTCCTGCCAATCTGTGAAAACCAAACAAGATTCCAAGAATTTTGTAAGCCAGTTGTAAAACACAGTCATCACTATAAATTAAAATATGTCAACTTAAATTTAAAAAAAAAAACTTTATAAAAACAAAGATAATACATATCTAAAATCATCATTGCCTATTTTATTACATTTTACTATTTATTATTCATGCTTTTGAGGTTACTCATGTCTAGTGTATCTGTTGGTAGAAACTTGTTGTATCATGGTGTGTGCTACCTACCTACCACTGCACATCTACTCCCAATTCCACCTGGAGTGACATTATTTTAGTAGTGTCAAATTAGCCATGGTAGGAACACTTACCCCAGGAACTTCAACAAAGGTAACAAATCAGAATTTGATTCATTGTTTGTTGATAGCCATCCTAAACTTCAGAATATGATGAATAAAATGTCAACAATGCAGATGAAACTAAAAATTGCATTATAATATATACTAGTGTACATGTTTTGGGGGGTGGTTGTGTTTTGGGGTTTTTTTTTTTTTTGTATTTTTCCTAAGTTAGAAGCAGGTAGGCAGTCAGACTCCCGCATGCCCCTGACTGAGATCCACCCAGCATGCCCACTAGGAGGCGATGCTCTGCTTATCTGAGCTGTTGCTCTGTTTCCACCAGAGCCATTCTAGCACCTGAAGTGGAGGCCATGGAGCCATCCTCAGTGCCCAGGTCAACTTTGCTCCAATGGAGCCTTGGCTGCAGGAGGGGAAGAGAGAGACAGAGAGAAAGGAGAGGGGGAAGGGTGGAGAAGCAGATGGGTGCTTTTCCTGTGTGCCCTGACCAGGAATCAAACCCAGGACTTCCACACATGGGCCGATGCTCTACCACTGAACCAACTGGCCAGGGCCTACATATTTTTTTCAAAGAGCCAGTTGTTAAACATTTACCTACACCCCCCCCAAGTAAACCTGTTTTTTAAAGTGATATTAGATTAATAAAGTGATAAGGAGACTTGCAGATGAGAGTGAGCCTTGCTGATTTCCTGCAGAAGACTGTTGCCGGCAGAAGCAGCAGCAAGTGCAGGCCAGGTGCTGGAGTCAGGTGAGAAATGTTTGTGGTCAGACAGTAAATGAAGCCAGGTCTTTGTGGCACCTGATAGAGCTCTATAAGAACTACCTTTCAATCTGGGAAAAATGGAAAACCTCAGGAGGGTTTTGAGCAGAGAAGTAAACTGATCTGATCTGACTTAATCTTTTTTTTCCAGGGACAGAGAGAGAGTCAGAGAGAGGGTTAAGTAGGGACAGACAGACAGGAACGGAGAGAGATGAGAAGCATCAATCATTAGTTTTTCGTTGCCGTTGTGACACCATAGTTGTTCATTGATTGCTTTCTCACATGTGCCTTGACCGTGGGCCTTCAGCAGACTGAGCAACCCCTTGCTGGAGCCAGTGACCTTGGGTCCCAGCTGGCGAGCTTTTGCTCAAGCCAGATGGGCCCACGCTCAAGGTGGCGAGCTTGGGGTCTCGAACCTGGGTCTTCCGCATCCCAGTCCAACTGCTCTATCCACTGCGCCACCGCTTGGTCAGGCATGATCTAACTTAATCTTAATAGGATGCTCTGGCCATTGGGAAGAACAGACTACAAGAGGGAAAGAGAAGCCGAAAGGCCATTTAGGAAATAATATAACCCAAGAGAGAGGTGATGGTGGCTTTCACCTCGGTGGTAAGGGGGACATTAAAAATGGTCAGCTTTGAGCTATATTTTGTTTAAAAAGCCAACAGGGCTTGCTGAACAGTTGAAAATTAGAGGTGCGAGAAAGGAAAGTCAAGGATGACTCTAAGACTTGGGGCCTAGGAAAGATAGAATTAGTGTTTACCAAGGTAGAGAAGACCAGGATAGGAAGAATCTGGAGCTTGGTCTGGCTCTGGACATCTTAAATATGAGATGACTATTATGCATTCAGATGAAGACATCTAATAGACACTTGGATATCTGTGTAAGGAGTTCAAGGAGAAAGTTTAGGCTAAATGTACATATAACGGGTGTTTAAAGGCCAGAATCCGAGCTCACGTAGGGAATGGGTTTCTATAGGGTAAAGTTAAGGCCTGAGGGTTGAGCCCTGTGGCACTGCAGCGCTAAAGGGTCAGGAAATGAAAAGGGACCAGCATAGGAGACTGACAAGGCCCATTTGAAAAATTGGAGAACCTGAAACTATAAAGAATTTATTCAAATTGTTATTTATTTCTTTGTATCCTGGTTCTCTTCTACAAAAGGCCTTGAGGCCCTGAACAATGGAATAAATAAGAAGCAAACACAATTGAAATTTTTAAAAGTCTAGGTCACAAAAGAAAGACTAAAAATATGTGAACTATGAGAAAGAACAGTAGAGTCACTATGAAAAATGCACATTTGATTCTGAATTTCTCAGGACTCACAGCAAAAAAGAAACACAGTCACATATTGGTTTACTAGGGCTGCCATAAGAAAATACACTAATGGAGTGGCTTCAGCAACAGAAATGCATTTTCTCACAGTTTTGAAGGCTAAGATCAACGTATGGACAGGTTTCATTTCTCCTGAAGCCTCTCACCTTGGCTTGCGGATGGCTGGTCTCTCCTTGTGACCTCCTATGGCCTTTCTTTTGTGCATGCACACCCTTTAGTATCTCTTCCTCTTCTTATAAGAACAGCAGTTCTATTGGATTAGGGCCTCACAATTATGACTTCATTTTTACCTTAATTTAAATAAGGTAAAATATAAAAGTCTAATCACCACATACATTCATATTGCTGGTTAGGGATTCAACACAAGAATTTGGATGGGGTGGGGGAAAAGGCAATTCAGTCCTTAACAATCAGGAATACTGTTTTTATAAACAAAATTCTAAAAAATTTCCTCAGTTAGGACTATACTATAAATGTGTTGTTGTTTTTCTTTAAGTTGGTGTTATTATAGGGTGTTCGGTTTGCCCTAGTATTACTTGTAATGACTTTATTAAATGTATGTGTGAGAAAGTACCCAGAGGGAATATTCCTGATGCAAGCAGCAGATCCAGGAACTCAGTGCGCTCCAGTATGAGGGAAGTAAAGGCTGTTGTTGTTCTGCTTTGGTTGCATCCTTAGGCTTTGATGCTGAGGAGAGAGGTGATCAGGCAGGAAGAATTCTACATAATCTTACTAAAAGCCAATTCAGTTGCTAGGAGGCAATGTCATAAACATCCCTATTAGAAATTAAAGATCAAAGGCCCAGAAAAAAGACTGTGGACCAGAACCACCAATATTTAAGATCTGAGAGAGAGTCACACAGAATATTAAGAAAATTACCTGCCCGGGCTGTATAGCTTGGTTGGTTAGAGCATCATCCCAAAGCAAAGAGGTTGCCAGTTCAATAGCCAGTCAGGGCACATACAGGAACAGATCCATGTTCCTGTCTCTCTCCCTTCATCTCTGACTAAAATCAATTAATAAATTTAAAAAAATTAATTTTAAAAATAAAAACACCTGTTGAAAACACAACTTCTTTATATTTTTTAGGAGATATATAAATACATATGTTTATTTTAACCTGAAAAAAATAAATATGTAAAGATTCTAGATATTATAGCTTCTCATGGCTTACTCGAGCATTATTTCCCCATGTTTTCTTGTTCTGATAAACTTGAAAATGAAATAAGGCTTATTTGTTCCGAAGGCAGCAGGAAGAGTAGAAATATCACTGTAGACTATTACCACTTGGTAGTCATGCTTAGTAGGAGCATCCTGAAGGATGACTAGCTTGTAGCACTTTAGATAGAAATAAGTACTATAAAGAGAGAATTCTATAGGCAGGGTGGTTGGTTACCTGATGTATTGACTCTGAATTCCAAAATCTAGTTGTTCAGAATCAGCCCTTCTAATCCAGATAACAATATGTGAGGGGATCTTTACTTAGGAATTTGTTGAAGATAACACAACAATTAACAGAGGATCACTGTTGGGCAGATAAAATATATTATGCTCACTTTGTTAAAGATGGTGCTGCCCACATGGAAGTCCGTTGATATTAATGTGTGTTCGGGTTTTGGACCCCAGTGTGTGTTTTTGCTTGCCCGCCGGGTGCAAGGTAATGGCCCACCAGTTCCTGGCTCCATTGTTTCATTACCGACTGTCCGAATCTAATGCGAACCTGCATGGGCCAGGCGGCTCTGATGGTGGCCTTGGCCACTGGCTTACAATCACTAAACCAATATAATGGAATGAGGATTTAATTCATTTTAGCAACTATCCCATGTTCCACATTACACTAGTTTCATGAAATACTATGTCAAATAAGCTGGGAAAATATTGAAAACTTCATCTCTAACTGTTGGTCAAATAAGTTTGTGAATATGATATATATGTTTGCTCACTTATAGTTTGTATTGGATGTGGGGGACGGGCTATTAGCAGGCCGGGTCATTATAGCCCAAGGCTTAGTTTTAAGACTAAGCCTTTTCCCACCCTTTTTGATGTAGGGTGGTGCTCTCTCATGAGGAATCCCATTGTGCCTCAGATGAGTGACTTTGTATCAGAGACTTTCTTCTTTGTAGATTGGATTAAGGGTTTGGATTTCTACACTATAAAGTGGGGCTGACTGGGAGCTTGCTCTCTTGGTTCCTGAGGTTATCATTAGAGAGGAGAGCAGATAAAGGCCACGTGGAGGAGAGGAGACGCAGCCAAGCTGGCGGATGCTGAGGGAGAAGCCAGTTTGAGCAGAATTTGTGCTGGAGAAGGAGATGGGGAACAGAGGTGAATAAGTCTGGTGAGCTAGAAACCTTTGATTCTAGGAAACTCGGATAAGTCAGTAGCTTTGTGAGCACTGAATGAGTGGGTTTTGGAGTCCAGTGTGTGTTTTTACTTGCTCGCTGGGTGCAAGCTAGTATTAAAGCTGATGGCTCACCAGTTCTTGTCCAAATCTAATGCAAGCCTGCATGAGCCAGGCGGCCGTGTTGGTGGCCGCAAATACTGGCTTTACATCTGGCATAGTCTGTGGCAGAATTCGATACAGATGAGTATGGAGCACCACCACCTTTGAGCGGTAGAGGATTGGCTGCTGTTATGGTTCCCCATAGCTGTCCTTTTGGGGACCGTAGGCTGGCTGACTTTTACAGCCATGTGTGGGGAAGCCAAGAGCTCTGTGGAAGAGGCTGCCCAGGACCTGCAGCCTGAGCAGCGGAAGGAGCTGGAGCAAATGTGGGAGAAAGAGATGCCAACCCTGGAGCTGGAGCAAGCACCAAAGAAGGAGGCTGACCAGGTTCGTGAGATTTGCCTGGAAATAGAGCAGCTTCCGGAGAAGGAATTACAGGTTCATGAATTGCAGATTGCTCTGGACGTTGTGGAGAAGCAACAGCAGCAGGAAGCCAACAGCTTCGATGGACTTGACCCTGGACTGTACAGATCCGCCATCTGAGATGGGTGGCCTTGTTGGCACCATGGGGAAAGGGGCTAGAGGTGGACCTCCAGTTAATTCCTTGGGCAACCAGCACCTGGCCACCTAAAGTAGAAGTATATTATCCCTTGAGTGCTCAGGGAGACAGCATAATGAAGGGCACCTTTGTAATTTCTTTATGGCCAATAACTAGTTCTCCTATTTTACTACACATAGAACCAGCAGATGCTGGTGTATTGGCCAATAAGGTTTGGTATGCCCACTCAGGGCAACCTCTGGTACCAGCTACGGTGCTGTCTGCAAACAAAACTCTGGCCTGTATTCTGCCAGAAGGAAAACATTTGCCTCTCTTAGTGCCGTTGACAGCTCTCTCATTTCACTCATAGCTTTTGATTTGTTAATCCTATTGCTGTAGTTGGTACTGTTTCTGTTTATGCAATTGTATCTCACTCCTTGCGCAGTGACCATCATGGAAGATATCTGTGGTTTAAATTGTGAAGTGAGCAAAAGGGGTGGAATGTTGGTCAAATAAGTTTGTGGATATGATATATATGTTTGCTCGCTTATAGTTTGTGTTGGATGTGGGGGACGGGCTATTAGCAGGCCGGGTCATTATAGCCCAAGGCTTAGTTTTAAGACTGAGCCTTTTCCCACCCTTTTTGATGTAGGGTGGTGCACTTTCATGAGGAATCCCATTATGCCTCAGATGAGTGACTTTGTATCAGAGACTTTCTTCTTTGTAGATTGGATTAAGGGTTTGGATTTCTACACTATAAAGTGGGGCTGACTGGGAGCTTGCTCTCTTGGTTCCTGAGATTAGCATTAGAGGGGAGAGCAGAGAAAGGCCACATGGAAGAGGCCAGGAGAAGCAGCCAAGATGGCAGAGTAGTGAGGAAGAAGCCAGTTTGAGCAGAGTTTGTGCAGAGAGAAGGAGAAGGGGAACAGACGTGAATAAGGCTGGTGAGCTAGAAACCTTTGATTCTAGGAAACTCAGATAAGTCAGTAGCTTTGTGAGCACTGAATGAGTGAGTTTTGGAGCCCAGTGTGCAAGCTAGGATTAAAGCTGATGGCTCACCAGTTCTTGGCTCCATTGTTTCATTACCAACTGTTGGAATCTAATGCAAACCTGCATGAGTCAGGTGGCCCTGTTGGTGGCCGTTAATACTGGCTTTACACTAACATACTTAGTTAAAATATTAAAAGGATACTGTGATTTATATAAAATATATACATTTGATCATTCAGATGACCAACGCATATTTCTCAGATATATTTGGTCTTCATCGTTCGTAGCTCACAGCTCCCAAACGCCTTGGAAATTCCTAAATGTGTATAGTGATAAAGGTGTCTTTTGTTATGTTAATAAAGTGACTTTCAGAAAGCACCTGAGGATGAGGGCTAGTCACTAAGACAGCCAACCTTTCCTTAGATAATTGACAGTCTTAGCCCCACTTTTCAGCCCCTCACCCATCCACCCTCCCCACCTCTATTTCTAAACTCCCAGAGAAGAGAGATATTTCTGAAGTTTGAATCAATTGCCAATGGCCAAGTAATAAAGCCTTCACAGAAACCCAAAAGGGACAATTTACCTTTTTTGGAGAGCTTTCATGTTGGGGAGCCAGAATGTTTCCACATGCTATCTTGCCAGGCCCCAAGTTCAACACTGTTGGTCAAATAAGTTTGTAAATATGATATATATGTTTGCTCGCTTATAGTTTGTATTGGGTGTGGGGGACAGGCTGTAAGCAGGCCGGGTCATTATAGCCTAAGGTTTAGTTTTAAGAGTAAGCTTTTCTCCACACCTTTGACTGATTGGATGATATGGGGTGGTGCACTCTCATGAAGAATCCCTTTATGCCTCAGATAAGTGACTTTGTATCAGAGACTTCCTTGTTTGTATATTAGATTAAAGGTTTTGAATCTACACTATAAAGTGGGGCAGACCAGGAGCTTGCCCTCTCTCCGTTCCTGATATAACCATTGCAGGGGCCTCCCTGATCCCTTGCTCTCCATGGGAAAAGCAGGTTTTCTTCTTTTCCCTTGTCTTCTCTTGTGGCTTGCCTGTCTTGGTGAGACACCAATAAACAGAATGGCCCACCATCCTCCGACTCCGCCATTTCTTCACCATCAGCCCGAATCCAATGGGAACCTGCATGTGAATGGCCATGATGGCAGCCTTTGGCCATACAAAGGCAGACAGAAATTTCACCTGGCTATTTATTGATTTGTAGCCTTTAATCACCTAGTGAGTGAATGGGTTTTCCTGAGTTCTGTGAGCCATTCTCAAAAATTAATCCTACCCAAGGACGGGTTTGTGGGAATTTTTTATTTATAGCCAATAGTTCAGAAGTACAAGTCAACACTGGCATCCTGAGTTGGAGGGGGTCACATTGGGGGAACCTCCAATGTGTAGCCAGTTGGTAAGAAGCACAAGGTAACAACCTCAGCTTGCAACAGGAGTCTGAAACTGAGGGCTGTCTTGTGGGGCTGAGCTCTTTTCTTATGGATTCTGATTCTGTCTCCTGGTAGGTAGTGTCAAAATTGAGTTGAATTACTCAAGAGTTCCTTGTTGGTTTGGGGCGCCTCCACACACACACTGGAAGCGGTTCCAGGGAAACCTTTAAACTTTGTTTAAAAGGTCAAATTTACTTGACCAAAAACCACTTTCATTTCATGAGATACTGTTACCAGAAAGGGGACCTGGCCTATAGCGGTCTGCCTAGGGCCAGCCAGTAGTGTGTGCATTCTTAATTTCATGCAGGAAAGATATTACAACATGATTTCAGGTGATTTTAAGAGTACATTTATTAAAGCTGGGGGCAGGGAAACAAGGAAAGGTTTAGAATAAAAGAAGCTACAGAAGAGAGCCCAAGGGAGGCTGATTTGGTTCTCTAACATTGCTATAAGAAAGAAATGAGCCTACATTGGGAAGTCAGAGAAAAGGGGGCTATGGAGACAGCTTCAGGGGTTAGCCTGGGTGAGTCTAGTGTAAGGTGACCAGATTTTAAAATTGGTAAACAGGACACCATTGACGGGGGTTGGGGAAGGTTCTGGATTAAAAATTTGTTCTATATGGAGCAAAAAAATTTTCATAGAATGCAAAAATAGTGTTGTAACATATATTTTTAAATTTCAACATAAGTACAATTTACAAATATAATACATTAAAAAATATGTATTGTATTATTTTATTCTTTGGCATATTTCTCATTTGAGAAATATGGACTCATGCCTGCGGCAGCCGTGCTCCCCACGTCCAGCCCTGCCACCCACTGGAGACCAATCGGTTTGCGCCTCGCGGAGCCCAGAGCCACACGCCGATGTCCAGGACGTGGGCCTATGGGTAGTTAGGGGACTTGACAGCCGCCGACCCAGCAGGTACGTCCCACCCGAAGTTCTTTGTTTCAGGGCTGGCATGGGGCAGCCAGCTCTTGCAGTAGTGTGGGCGTTTCCAGTTCGAGGCAAGGTCTCCCGCCGAAAACCATATAATCCCTTCCTGTTCTCCCACCGTTCCCTAGCTTTTAGTGCATCCTTTCCAAAAATCAGGACTTCTTTAAAACGCCGTGGGACACAGGACAAATTGTTAAAAATTGTGACTATCCCACCAAAAGCGGGACGTCTGGTCACCTTAGTCTAGTGGGGTCATTAGAGTTCAGGAGATGCACACCTGTGGGGGAAGAAAAAGAGGGAGGAAAAGGTGCAGGCTGCTCCTGGGAGAGAGAGTGCACACTGGGTTCTTTGTTTTGAGCATTTTAAAAGGCTGGGAGTTTAGGGGAGATTACAGTAGAATATTCATCAGCTTTTTCAGGTATGCCCTTTCAGGCTTTTAACCTCCGCTGATTGGTCAATGGCAGAGCAGGAAGTTACTAGACAAAGCAGCTGGTCCTGGCCTGGCCCACCTGGTTTTTCTGCTTTTCTGAGCCTGGAGCTGAAATACAACTGAGGCAGAGGTGGGATTCAAACAACTTAACAACAGCTTTTCTGCTCTAATGACCATTTTAAGTATAAAAACACGATATACCAAAAGGTAGTTTATTGTTTCATGCATTTAATACCTAAATAAGAACAATTAAAGAAGTACGCAAAACTAGACTATGTTATAAGAAAGAGTTTTAGACTATTAATGAAAAAACATTAAATAATACCTGGCAAAAAACAATATAACTGTCATTTAAGATATTTCCAATGATAACTTGTCACCCCCTGGTTGTTTGGCACTTTTTCTCTTTAAATTATATGTTCTGAAGTAACAAACATGAAGGAATTAAAATGTAGCATTTCATCAAAGGTATAATGAGTTTTATGAAATAAATAAATAAATATTATAAGCATAGTTCCATTAAATTTTTTTCACTTATGGACGGAATGAACATTATTACGGGTGCTTAGAATATGCTGTTGTGCAGGTGAACATTAAAAAAGAGTAAGAAATGTAAATTTGTGATTTCTCCATTCTGCCTGGGCAGCCACCCACCGTAGAGAGAATCCTGATTACAAGTGCCATTTTAACAACTGGTTTGCCAACCTCAATAACAAATTAGGTATTGGTTCTGCTGAACTGGTATGAACCTCTGAATCCCACCACTTAACTGAGGCCCCGCCTAGGAAGGCAAGGTCAGAGAGCTGGCATGACTCAAGATTTACCTGAGGAGGAAATGCTTGTTGCTAGACACCAAGGCTTTCTGTCCTGGTGACCTTCTGTATCTGGCTGTAAATTGCCCAGCCAGTTTGTTAAGCTGTCTCAGTTTTCCCATTCTACTTGCCAAGGGATTTCTGTTGGCCAGATAAAATACATTATGCTCCCTTTGTTAAAGATGGTGCTGCCCACGTGGAAGCCTGTCGCCCAGATGATGATATTAGTTGCCCTTCTTGCTCTGGAGATGGGCGTAATTATGGTAATGTGTGTTGGGGGAGGGCTTTCGCACCAAAAGGTTTTAAAAGGAAGAGAGATCACATTGTTCTGGGAGAAGAGTGATTTTTGATCTAGGAAGAGAGCAGAGAGCAGAGAGGAGAGAAGAAGAAGGCCATGTGGAGACCAGGAGAAGCAGCCAAGATGATAGAGTGCTGAGAGAGAAGCATGTGCAGAGTTTGTGTAGAGCAGTGGTTCTTAACCTGCTAGGGGTTCGATGAGTCGGTCTTGGGTTCAGAGAAGCCTCTGCCACGGAGGCCAGAATAAAGTAATACCGTAATTTGTTGTGAGTTCATGCACTTTGTTGGTTTTGTTCTTTGAGCAAGGTGATATTCATGCACGGCTCATTTTGTGCACCAGTAAAAAAAACATATACCTATGTCTTGAATTTGGAAAAAAAAAATCACATTTTATTTATCACTAAAGAAGGGTTCGGTGAATGCGCATATGAAACTGGTGGGTTCGGTACCTCAGAAAAGGCTAAGAACCACTGGTGTAGAGAGAAGGAGATGGGAAACAGAGGTGAATAAGTCTGGTGAGCTAGAAAACTTTGATGCTAGGAAACTCAGATAAGTCAGTAGCTTTGTGAGCACTACATGAGTGGGTTTTGGAGCCCCGTGTGTTTTTACTTGCCTGCCATGTGCAAGCTAGGATTAAAGCTGATGACTAACCAGTTCTTGGCTCCGTTGTTTCATTACCGATTGTACGAATCAAATGCGAACCTACATGGGTCTTGGGCAGATAAAATATATTATGCTCACTTTGTTAAAGATGGCGCTGCCCACATGGAAGTTCGTTGATATTAATGTGTGTTCTGGAACAGGCTGTGGGCAGGCCGGGTCGTTATAGCCTAAGGCTTAGTTTAAGAGTAAGCTCTTCCCCACACCCTTGACTGATTGGATGATGTAGGGTGATGCACTCTCCTGAGGAATCCCATTATACAGAGACTTCTTTGTTTGTATAATTGGATTAAAGGTTTTGATTCTACCATATAAAGTGGGGAGACCAGTAGTTTGATCTCTCTTGGTTCCTGAGGTATTAGAGAGGAGAGCAGATTAAGGCCATGTGGAGGAGAAGTAGCCAAGATGGCAGTGCTGAGGAAGAAGCCAGTTTGTGCAGAGTTTGTGCAGGAGGAGATGGGAAACAGAGGTGAATAAGTCTGGTGAGCTAGAAACCTTTGATTTTAGGAAACTCGGATAAGTCAGTAGCTTTGTGAGCACTGAATGAGTGGGTTTTAGAGCCCAGTGTGTGTTTTTGCTTGCCCGCCAGGTGCAAGCTAGAATTAAAGCTGATGGCCCACCAGTTTTTGGCTCCATTGTTTCATTACCGACTGTTCGAATCTAATGCGAACCTGCACTGGCCAGGCTGCTGTGATAGTGGCCCCGGCTACTGGCTTTACAATGGGCCAGGCGGCTCTGATAGTGGCCATGGCTACTGGCTTTACAATTTCCTAGTTTTTTACTGTCCTGCCTTAATACTTACAAATGTCTTGATGAACTAAAAAAAATTCAGAATAGTAACAATATTTTAGCACAACCCATCATAAGTACATTTTAAATTGTAACCCACTTAACCTAAATATTAAAAAATTCTTCACAAAATAACACTAAAAATATAAGTTTTTCTACTTATTTACTCATTTTAATGAGAGAGAGAGAAACAGGAAGGGAGAGAGATGAGAAGCATCAACTCAAAGTTGCAGCACTTTAGTTGTTCATTGATTGCTTCTCATACATGCCTTGGCTGGGGATTCAGGCTGGGCCAGTGACCTCTTGCTCAGGTCAGTGACCTTTGGGCTCAAGCTGGTGACCCCACACTCAAGCAGGTGAGCCTGCACTCCAGCTGGATAAGCCCAAACTCAAGCCTGTGACCTCTGGGTTTCAAACCTGGGTCCTTAGCATCCCAGGTCAACACTCTAGCCACCACCAGTCAAGTTTATTTTGTTTTTTTTTTTAACATGACTAACAACTCCACTCAATTGATTTCATGCTCTATTAATTATTTTTTATTGGATTTACCAGGGTAACATTGATCAATAAGATAATATATATTTCAGGTGTACAATTCTATAATACATCACCTATATATTGTGTTGTGTGTTCACCATTCTACATCAAGTCTCCTTCCACCACCACATGCCCTTCTAATTATAACACTGTTTTAAAAATGCCAATTTTTATAATAATGGTCAGTAATGGAGGCAGAAATTGATATAATGATGCAATGATTGCAAAGGATACACAAGTTCTGTCTCTTGCCCCTTAAGAAAGCTAACCAACCCATGTGACCATGCACCTACTTCTCCATTAAAGCAAGCTTAGGACACTCTTTGATGTTCTCTAGACTGCTTTTTAACTTTTCCACCAAAATATTCTTTATTATAGCAAAGGAGAAAAAGTAAGTATGCAACTCTGAATAGCTGAGGCATAGCCCAAAGCAGCCCATAGCAAGTATAAAATGTCTTTGAAGTCTTAAGATTTATCCTTAAAAAAATTCATGAAAAACTTGCATTTGACTAAAATGTAGGAAGTAATGTAATGTAAACTATCATTAAATACAATTGAAGTTCCAAGAAGGGTTTTTCTGCATATTTTCCTGCTAAGCCTGATAGAAATTTTGTCATACTGTTCCAAGAAACTAATTAGGATCGTTCTTAATCTTCCACCGAAGCCCACTCTAATTTGATCCAGTATTATACACATCTTTCTATTTCTGCAATCTGTAAATCCTAACTTCATTTCCTGCCTCTGTAGTCACAGATTAAGCAATCTTTTTGACTCATCTTTTGGCATTTTGAGCTTTTATTTGTTTGGTTTTGTTGTTGTCCTTTCACCTTTTGACATCTTGGATCTTTGTATTCCTTTATAGTTTTGATGGTGCACAATGTTGTCAAACCTTGTGTTCAAAGTTTTATCCTAGTTCCCTTGCCAAATAAACCGCACACCAAACTCCAAACCTTCAATCGACACTTGACTCATGACAGACTTGATGACATCTTCACTGAGTTTATGCAAAAATAGAAATTGGAGACTCGGAATGGGTCAGAAAATACGATCAATATTCCAAGTTTCCTCAGGACAAAATGGACTAGATTTATCAATGCTTAAAGTGCTTTAGTTCCAAGACCTAGGAGAGGCATTCAAAAGTGTGTTAAAAGATAAACTGGAGCACATAAAATATTTTAAGAGTTTATTTGAGCAAAAATTAATAAAAATCAGCAGTGCCAAAGCAGGAGTAGTTAAGAGCACACCACTTAGGTTTTGGTGTGCATACTCAGGCCACCATGGCATCAAAGCCACCTCTGTCTAATAGCCTTGTTGTTTAATTACTTTAACAACTGCGACCTTCATGTATCAGCAGATCTTTTACCTCTGTGAGTTCTGCAGAGAGATTCAAAGATCAATCTATGGAATTCCTGGACTTTCTGGTACTGGTACAATATTACATACATATCTACAACTCACTGTTTTGGGAGAAGCCTCTTATCCTACCAACCAGTAAAGGCAAAAATGCAACTCCCTCCTTAAAAAAAAATGACACTCAACTCCAGGATAGCCTTTAAAAGTTTTGTCATTTCTACTGATCAGAGTGTAGTGAAGAATGGGATGAGACCTCCCATGTCAGCCAGGGAAAAGTCCACTGTTGGGCAGATGAAATATATTATGCTCACTTTGTTAAAGATGGCACTGCCCACGTGGAAGCCCGTCGCCGAGGTCATATTAGTTGCCCTTATGCTTTGGATGGGATTAATTATATTATTGTATGTGAGGGACAGGCTGTAAGCAGGCAGGGTCATTATAGCCAAAGACTTGGTTTTAAAACTAAGCTATTCCCCACACCCTTGACTGATTGCATGATGTAGGGTGGTGCACTCTCATGAAGAATCCTCCCATTATGTCTCAGATAAGTGGCTTTGTATCAGAGACTTTCTTATTTGTAGATTGGCTTAAAGGTTTGGATTTCTACACTGTAAAGTGGGGCAGACAGGGAGCTTGCTCTCTCTCGGTTCCTGAGATTAGCACTAGAGAGGAGAGCAGAGAAAGGCCATGTGGAGGAGGCCAGGAGAAGCAGCCAAGATAATGGAGTGCTGAGGGAGAAGCCAGTCTGTGCAGAGTTTGTGCAGGAGGAGGAGATGGGGAACAAAGGTGAATAAGTCTGGTGAGCTAGAAACCTTTGATTCTAGGTGTAAAGCCAGTAGTTGATGCCACCATCACAGCAGCCTGACCCGTGCAGGTTTGCATTAGATTCGAACAGTCAGTAATGAAACAGCGGAGCCAAGAACTGGTGAGCCATCAGCTTTAATTCTAGCTTGCACCAGTGGGCAAGCAAAAACACACAGTGGGCTCCAAAACCCACACATTCAGTGCTCACAAAGATACTGACTTATCCGAGTTTCCTAGAATCAAAGGTTTCTAGCTCACCAGACTTATTCACCTCTGTTCCCCATCTCCTCCTGCACAAACTCTGCACAAACTTGCTTCTCTCTCAGCACTCTGCCATCTAGGCTGCTTCTCCTGGCCTCCATGTGGCCTTAATCTGCTCTCCTCTCTAATACCTCAGGAACCAAGAACCAAGAGAGAGCAAGCTACTGGTCTGTCCCACTTAATAATGTAGAAATCCAAACCCTTAATCCAATATACAAACAAGAAAGTCTCTGATACAAAGTCACCCATCTGAGGCATAATGGGATTCCTCAGGAGAGTGCACCACCCCACATCATCCAATCAGTCAAGGGTGTGGGGAAAAGCTTACTCTTAAAACAAAGCCTTAAGCTATAACAACCTGGCCTGCTTACATTACAGCTTTTCCCCCACAGCCATCCCAAGCATAAGGGCAAATAATATCACCTGGGTAATGGGCTTCCATGTGGGCAGCACCATCTTTAACAAAGTGAGCATATTATATTTTATCTGCCCAACACTAGGAAACTCGGATAAGTCAATAGCTTTGTGAGCACTGAATGAGTAGGTTTTGGAGCCCAGTGTATGTTTTTACTTGCCCGCCAGGGGCAAGCTAGGATTAAAGATGATGGCACACCAGTTCTTGGCTCCGTTGTTTCATTACCCACTGTCTGAAAATAATGTGAATCTGTATAAGTCCGGCAGCTGTGAATCTGTATAAGTCACAGCTACTGGCTTTATATCCACCAACTAGCTATTCTCTCATGGAAATGAAATTAGACATGCTGTCCTGGACTCAATTCAGGGAAAGTCACAAGAGGCTGTTTCTGTTAGAAAGTCTCTTACTGATTGTTGAGCAGATAAAATATATTATGCTCACTTCGTTAAAGATGGTGCTGCCCACATGGAAGCCCATTACCCAGGTGATATTAGTTGCCCTTATGCTTGAGATGAGTGTAATTATATTATTGGGTGTGGGGGACAGGCTGTAAGCAGGCTGGGTCATTATAACCTAAGGCTTAGTTTTAAGAGTAAGCTTTTCCCCACACCCTTGACTGATTGGACAATGTAGGGTGGTGCACTCTCATAAGGAATCCTCCCATTATGCCTCAGATAAGTGACTTTGTATCAGAGACTTCCTTGTTTGTAGATTGGATTAAAGGTTTGAATTTCTACACTATAAAGTGGGGCAAACCAGGAGCTTGCTCTCTCTCGGTTCCTGAGATTAGCACTAGAGAGGACAGCAGAGAAAGGCCATGTGGAGGAGGCCAGGAGAAGCAGCCAAGATGGTGGAGTGCTGAGTGAGAAACCAGTTTGAGCAGAGTTTGTGCAGGGAGAAGGAGATGGGAAACAGAGGTGAATAAGTCTGGTGAGCTAGAAACCTTTGATTCTAGGAAACTTGAATAAGTCAATAGCTTTGTGAGCACTGAATGAGTGGGTTTTGGAGCCCAGTGTGTGTTTTTACTTGCCCACTGGGTGCAAGCTAGGATTAAAGGTAATGGCCCACCAGTTCCTATCTCCATTGTTTTATTACCGACTGTCCGAATCTAATGCGAACCTGCATGGGCCAGGTGGCTGTGATAATGGCCTTGGCCATTGGCTTTACACTGATCCACTCTCAACTCCAACCCACGCTAAAGTTCAGACCTAGACCAACATCTCAGCTGCACCAGGCCTACTCACCTGCCTCAACCACATACCCTATGTGTTGGGCAGATAAAATATATTATGCTCACTTTGTTAAAGATGGTGCTGCCCACATGGAAGCCCATTACCCAGGTGATATTATTTGCCCTTATGCTTGGGATGGATGTGGGGGGAAAGCTGTAATGTAAGCAGGCCAGGTTGTTATAGCTTAAGGCTTTGTTTTAAGAGTAAGCTCTTCCCCACACCCTTGACTGATTGGATGATGTAGGGTGGTGCACTCTCCTGAGGAATCCCATTATGCCTCAGATGGGTAGCTTTGTATTGGAGACTTCCTTGTTTGTGTAAATTGGATTAAGGGTTTGGATTTTTACAATATAAAGTGGGGCAGGCCAGGAGCTTGCTCTCTCTTGGTTCCTGAGGTATTAGAGAGGAGAGCAGATTAAGGCCACGTGGAGAGGAGAAGCAGCCAAGATGGCAGAGTGCTGAGGAAGAAGGCAGTTTGAGCAGAATTTGTGCAGGAGGAGATGGGGAACAGAGGTAAATAAGTCTGGTGAGCTAGAAACCTTTGATTCTAGGAAACTCGGATAAGTCAGTAGCCTTGTGAGCACTGAATGTGTGGGTTTTGGAGCCCAGTGTGTGTTTTTGCTTGCCCACCGGGTGCAAGCTAGAATTAAAGCTGATGGTTCACCAGTTCTTGGCTCTGCTGTTTCATTACCTACCGTTCAAATCTAATGCGAACCTGCCTTGGCCAGGCGGCTGTGATAATGGCTGCGACTACTGGCTTTACACCCATGCATATATAATTATGAGGGAGAAATAGATCTCAACAGATTTGATATCAATTTTTACTTCCTCGTTACCATGAAACAGATGAAATTGCCCTTGGCCAATGTGGTGGTTAAGAAAAGAGTCACTGCTGTCATCCAGACTGAGGTTCAGGGGATCATTATTTGATTTATTTCCATATGTCTATGCTGCATTGTATTTGTTCCACATAATCCTTCTTACAATGTCTCTTCCCTATTTCAAGCTCATTCTGTCTCTAAAAAAATAGTCCATGTTATACTTTCTCAGTGTTAGCTACAAATAGTAATATGGGTCATAAAGTCAGGAACTGGTCCTGGCCAGGTAGCACAGTTGGTGAGAGCATCGTCCCAACACACCAAGGTTGCAGGTTGGATCTCAGGTTAGGACACATATATGAATCAATCAATGAGCCTGACCAGGCAGTGACACAGTGGATAGAACATCGAATTGGGATGCAAAGGACCCAGGTTCAAAATCCCGAGGTCACCGGCTTGAGCGCAGGGTTGCTGTCTTGAGCATGGGATTATAGACGTGACCCCAAGGTTGCTGGCTTGAGCCCAAGGGTTCTGGCTTGAACAAGGGATCACTCACTCTGTTGTAGCCCCTTCCCCCATCGAGGCACATACAGGTATTGATCAACTTACGACCTATGCAACTTACGACCATTCGACTTTATGACCATAATTGCTAGCCACTACTGCTCCGCGTCTGGCAGCACAAGCGTTGCCCAGCTGGGTGTACGACAGTGTGAACCAGCTTCCGGCAGCACTACCATCTCCACATGCACCATTTCAACTGTACAGCATTTGTTTCGTGTCTTAGATATTTTTCATCAAATGCCTCCCAAGATGTCTACCAAGAGGAAACTGTCTTTGTCTATAGCCTACTCAACTTACGACCAAATTGTGTTAAGACCGGTCTGTCAGAACCAATTGTGGTTGTAAGTCGAGCACTAGCTGTATAAGAGAGAAAGCTATCAATGAACAACAGCTAAGATGCTGCAATGAAGAATTGATGCTTCTCATCTCTCTCCCTGCCTGTCTGTCCCTATCTGTTCCTCTCTCTCTCTCTGTCAAAAAATAAAAATAAATAATAAATGAATAAATAAAAAAGAATCAACTAATGAATGTATAAATAAAAGGAACAACAAATCAATGTCTCTCTCCCCCTAAATATAATAAATAAAATAGATAGAAACTACAATCTTATCTTATAACCCTCCAGATTCAGATACAGACACATTCTCTAAAACCAGGATCCCCAATGGACAGACATTAAGCCATGGATTGCCCACAGTGTGCTTTGTTTGACCCACTACTTTATTTATAATTTGATTTGGTTGCCAATATTTAGAAATCAGAAGATTTTTACCCTAATGCCCAGTTTTTCATGAAAAAGCAGATCTTGCAAAGCTTGGTCCATATTCTGACATTTCCACCTGACGCACAGCTGGAGCTCAGGAACACTGTCCCCTTTAGATGCTGCCTTCCTTTTCTTTTTTTTTTTTTAAAGCATATTTTTATTTATTTTTTTTAATTTTATTTTATTCATTATAGAGAGGAGATACAGAGTGAGAGAGAGAGAGAGAAAGAGAGAAAGGGGGGAGGAGCTGGAAGCATCAACTCCCATATGTGCCTTGACCAGACCAGTACAGGGTTTTGAACTGGCGACCTCAGTGTTCCCAGGTCGACGCTTTATCCACTGTGCTACCACAGGTCAGGCAATGCTGCCTTCCTTTTCAATTCAACCCAATAATCACCACTCTCTGCTTTCTCTCTAATACACAAACCAAATGTGAATCCCTATTTATTATTACACTTAAATTATCATTATATTTGCATTGACTTTCTTATAATACAAAAATGTTATTTTTGCATTCGTACTATACTAATAGCAAGAAAATCAAAGATAGACATCCTCACAGATTTTATAAGAAAGAAGACAAGAGCATTTTTTTTTTTGGTGGAAGTAAAAAATTATTTCCATAGGTATAATATGAAAAGTGGGTTATAAGTTGAAGGCATTCACATTAAAACATTATTATAAAACAATCCACTAGAAGATCTAAACAACACAGAATAAGTGCTGGCGAGGATGTGGAGAAAAGGGAACCCTTCTGCACTGCTGGTGGGAATGCAGACTGGTGCAGCCACTGTGGAAAACAGTATGGAGATTCCTCAAAAATATAAAAATCGAACTGCCTTTTGACCCAGCTATCCCACTTTTAGGAATATACCCTAAGAACACCGTAGCACTGTTCGAAAAGAAGAAATGCACCTCCATGTTCATGGCAGCATTGTTCACAATAGCGAAGATCTGGAAACAGCCCAAGTATCCATCAGAGGACGAGTGGATTAAAAAGCTTTGGTACATATATACTATGGAATACTACTCAGCCATAAGAAATGATGACATCGGATCATTTACAACAAAATGGATGGACCTTGATAACATTATACGGAGTGAAATAAGTAAATCAGAAAAAAACTAAGAACAGCATGTTTTCATACATAGGTGGGACATAAAAGTGAGACTATAAGACATGGACAAGTGAGTGGTGGTTACGGGGTGGGGGCAGGGAGGAGGGGGTAGGATGGGGGAGGTGGGGGCCACAGGGAAAACCAGATAGAAGGTGACAGAGGACAATTTGACTTTGGGTGATGGGTATGCAACATAATTGAATGATAAGATAACCTGGAGATGTTTTCTTTGAACATATGTACCCTGATTTATTGGTATCACCCCATTAAAATTAATTTTTAAAAAAAAAGAATGAATCATGTGAAAAATTTTAAAAAAAAGTAATATGAAATAAAAATAAATAGCAATTACGTGACCTGTAGTGGTGCAGTGGATACAGAGTCAACCTGGAATGCTGGTCATGGGTTCGAAACCCCAGGCTTGCCCAGTGAAGGTACATATGGGAGTTGATGCTTCCTGTTCCTACCCTCTTCTCTCTCTCTCCCTCTCTCTCCTTTCTAAAATGAGTAAATAAAATCTTTAAATGATAAATAGCAATAAAAAGAACTGAGGTGCCAAGGGTTTGCTCTGGTATGTAGTAATGCTGCCATGAAGTGTATGCACGAAGCTGGCTGTCCTCACTCCTGCCCAGCATACAGCACCTTGTATCCTAACCCCCACCTTTATTATCCACCCCAACTTAATGGCTTTTGCATTTGCAAATTCTGCTCTAAAAAAATAAATCTAGAAAAAAATGACACCCACAGAAATGTCCAAATCACTATGTTATACATCTAAAACAAATATGACATAGTATGTCAACTATACTTTAATTTAAAAAAAGAAAAAGAAATGACATTTGACTGTCCCCCATTTCTAGCCCCAGGATCCCAACATTCTGTCATCCAACAGAGATTACACATCATGGAGAAGTGATAGGTGTAAATTTGGGGAGGCCAGGTAAAACTCAATAACTTAATGATAAAACAAAAGAGATAGGGCATTTATACAATTATTTCAAACAGGTTGATGGTGAATTTTGTCTCCTGTACTAGACCAATGCAGAACTATGTGGAAGTAAGGACTGAAATATGCTTCAAACTTGATAGAGAATATTCTAGATGGGACAGGGATTTGACTGACAAAGCAGGAACACATTTCTAAAATTTGGGCTAATGGTAGTTATAGAAATCCCTCAAGCACTGATGAGACAAGAAGGAGGAGGAGGAGGAGGAGGAGGAGGAAGAACAGCAGCACCATAGGCAACCTGGGTTAAGTCAGAGAATATTTTGAGCAGGTCAGCATGTAGTCACACACAGGCTGTGATGCCAGCAGGTCGTGCTCAGGACAGTCTGCCCTAGAAACAACTATGAGCAGGGAGTGTTGAAATCCTGACAGACCAGGGAATGCTGTAATCAAGGGCAGTTCTTCCCAGGAAGAGGGAATACACCGGTCTGGAGCAAAGTTCAAGCAAGTAGAATACTGATGCCTTCAGTCTAACATCTCTCAGATCAATGATGGAGTTAAGACAAAGGACATTAGTCTTTAGAATTATTTTTACATGCAAAAGAGATGGAGGGTTAAGGAGATACTCCACTAAGCCACAAAATCATTAAAAGTTTATCTTACCTGACCTGTGGTGGCACAGTGGATAAAGCGTCAACCTGGGAACACTGAGGTCGCCAGTTCAAAACCCTGCACTGGTCTGGTCAAGGCACATATGGGAGTTGATGCTTCCAGTCCTCCCCCCTTTCTCTCTTTCTCTCTCTCTCTCACTCTGTGTCTCCTCTCTAAAATGAATAAAATATTTTTAAAAAGTTTATCTTGGTGTTATAGTACTATGTCATAATTATATGACTTGTTTGTTGCAAGTTTTCAAACTGGGTTCTACTGGCAATCCAACAACCTCATCATATCGTAGAAGCCTGATGTGACAGAATTTGCTAGCGCAGTCTGACAAAACAAGGACTGCTTGGTTAACTCTTATGGCAGAACAAATTATCCCAACATTTTTTAGAAAAACAACCATTTTATTTGCTTACAATGTGAGGTGTCATAATTCAGGAAGGGCTCAATTAGGCACTTCTTGGAGTCCCTCAGACAGTTACAGTCAGATATCGGCTGAAATGCAATTATTTGACTGGTTGTCCAAGACAGCTGGCAGTTGGTGCTGGCTGTCAACTGAGAGGTCAGCTGGAACTGTTAACCCAAGCACCTTCATCCTGTCTTGCTGTGAGGCTGGGTCTTCTCACTGTGTGGCCATTGAAATCCAAGAAGCAGCCTCTTAAGATAGTGAGAATCTGAAGAGTGTAGAGAGCAAACATTCCAAGAGATCAAGCAGGAAGCTGCAAGACTTCCAAACTTAGCCTGGGAAGTCTCACAGTGTCACTGGCACAACACTTTGCTGGTCAGGAAAACCACTAAGACTAATTCACATTCAGCAGATCTCATCTTGCTACAAAAGGAGGCTCAAAGAATTTGCCACCATCTTTAATCCACCATAAACGCCTTTTTATCATTCTTGTGTAAATCTTCAATTTTCTTCTCCTATCTCTCTTATGTTATTCATTGCCATCTTAATCTGGAAATAGGCACTCTTTACTCTGAAGCAATGGCTTTTAATTGAAACCCTTTCTAGCAGACAAGCTAGAAGTATGGAAAATTAGTTGCGTTTTGTTTGTTTATTTCTAACATTTAATATATTGCTTTGCGATGTCAAAATTGTTAGAAGCAACATTTCTTAGCCACAGCTTGTAAAAGGAATGCTATTTTTGATTTAAAGTTTAATACATAGAATTCCAGTTAATTTTCCTTGAACAAATAAAACAAACCAAAGTATCTTAAGCTTGTAAAGACAGGCAGTAGACTTCTCTTAGTTACATGCTGTTCTAGTACACTGGTGTTATGTAGTCTGTTCCTAGTTAATCTCAAATTACCTTTGTACAATAAAAACTCTTCACTTTTAATCCAGTTCTTTTGTTGTTGTTCTCATGTAAAAAAAATTAAATTTTATAAAGAGTAAAAGGATGTTCTTATTTCCCTCAAAATGATGAAACAGTATTTTCTTTCTTCGTGGGCTAATAAAGCATTTCAAATGCACACCCTCATCAGATGCCTTACTGAAAGGAATTAGTTTAATGTGGAAATGCAAGTTTTCTTTGAAATATGCTCTGTCATCATGTAAATTCAGTTCTGCTTCCGTTTTTTGTTCCTTTTGGGGTGGGGGAGCATGGTTTTTGTTTGGTTGCTGGTTTTAGAATCTATCAGTGAAGGTTTCTTCCTTGGTTTCTGCAATAAAACCTTCTGTCCTCTACTTCTTTCTTCTTTGTGCACTTCCCATGGTTTCTTTCCCTTACTCTACTATCTGTATTGATTTGGATTTATATTAAAGGGAAATCACAGCAAGAGGAAAAACTAAACATGGAGCTCTCTATATCATTCAGTGTAAGGATTTATGGAGTTAAATGCATGGCTCTTCACTGAACCTCCCTAAATTAGAAGAATTTCAGCTTAGCAGATAGCCATTTAATTTTAATTAAAATGGTTATTTAGAGCAAAGGGGAAGAATTTTAAAAGGTTAGCAAAGTAATATGCTAAAAATAGATTTCTTTCTTTTTTAATGGGTTTTTTTTTTTTTTTTTTTTTTTTTTACAGGGACAGAGAGAGAGTCAGAGAGAGGGATAGAGACAGACAGACAGGAACAGAGAGAGGTGAGAAGCATCAATCATTAGTTTCTCGTTGTCCTTGCGACATCATAATTGTTCATTGATTGCTTTCTCACATGTGCCTTGACCGCGGGCCTTCAGCAGACCGAGCAACCCCTTCCTGGAGCCAGCGACCTTGGGTCCAAGCTGGCGAGCTTTTGCTCAAGCCAGATGGGCCCGTGCTCAAGCTGGTGAGCTCAGGGTCTCGAACCTGGGTCTTCTGCATCCCAGTCCGATGCTCTATCCACTGCGCCACCGCCCGGTCAGGCTATTATTATTATTATTGATTGTTTTTAGAGACAGAGGAAGGGAGAAAGATCAATTTGTTGTTCCATCTATTCATGCACTCATTGGTTAATTCCTGTATGTGCCCCAAGTGGGTTTCAAACCCATAAACTTGGCACATGGGAACAGTGCTCCAACCAACTGAGCTATCCAGCCAGGGTGAGATTTCAAATATATAGAATGTAATAGACAAATCCATAGTGAAAACTAGTAGGTAAGTGGTTGTCAGGGAATGGAGGAGGGACAATGAAGAACAACTGTTAACAGGTATGGATTTCTTCTGGGAAGTGATGAAAACATCCTGGAGATAGAATTTACCTTTTTCTCTATTGTTTTCTGACAACACTATGGGTCCTAGTACCTGTTTTGATTCTGAAGAAATCTTAAATTTTCATTATCAATTCTAAACAGGTTGTAATGCAGACCCTTGTGAGGTTGTAAGAAGTAAGCAGAAAAAATATTGTTCTCAGAAAAAAAAGCCAAAAATAATTTGGAACCAAAAGTGCTGCCTTACCACCCCCATGGATGTCTCATTCTAGTCGTACTAACGATCAGAGTTCATTTAATCTAAATAATCAAGAATTTAAATTTATTCCCTCACAGGGAATTGCAAAAATTTAACACAATCTTGAGTAAACAGTTAAAGTGTTTATTCATTAATGAACTGGACACCCTGATATAGACTTAAGTGCAAAGAATAGTAATAAAGATTTAAAAATCAGACCACACATTATGGGGTTTTGTTTAGTCATATAAATTTAAGCTCATCTCATTCTCATACGTCTTTTCTTCCCTATGTCATGTGTACATAAAAGGACAATTTTGAAATATTTTCTGTAGTAAAGAAAATTGTGTTCTGCCTGACCAGGTGGTCGCACAGTGGATAAAGCATTGGACTGGGACACAGAGGACCCAAGTTCAAAACCCTGAGATTGCTACTTGAGCAAAGGCTCATTCAGCTTGAGTGCAGGCTCACAAGCTTGAGCGTGGGGTCTCTGGCTTGAGCTTGGAATCATAGACATGACCCCATGGCAGCTGGCTTGAACCCAAAGTTGCTGGCTTGAAGCCCAAGGTCGCTGGCTTGAGCAAGGGGTCACTTGCTCTGCAATAGCCCCCCAGTCAAGGCACATATGAGAAAGCAGTCAATGAACAACTAAGGTACCACAATGAAGAATTGATGCTTCTCACCTCTGTCCCTTCCTGTCTGTCTGTCCATATCTGTCCCTCTCTGTCTCTCTCTCTGTGCCTGTCACACAAAAAAAGAAAAGAAAATTGGGTTATTTTTATCATCTTCTCCTTGAGCTTGTTTCAAGTATGTTGTTATTTGGGAGGGATTAGGTGGAGAGGGTACTGCTGTTTTCTATGATTAACTTCCAAAATCTGTAATTAACAGCATTTTTGAAGAACTGATAGATCAATTAGTATCCTAGCCTATACTAAGCTGTTTTTCTTCCCCCTGAAACCCTTGAATGTGAAAATGAAGATGTATAAAAGGATTGTATTCAAAAAAGAAGAGAAGGTGGAGAAGGAGGAGGAAGAGACTCATGGAGAGTTGAAGCCAAGACAGGATTGGGCTTGAAAAATGGTTCAGCACATTCCTGAGATTGAGGAATAGCCTAACAATTCATCAGTGAGAGAAATCCCTGGCCTCAGAATCCTAGAAGTCTCAAACAAGCTTGCTGGATTTATATTTTAATTCAAAATCAAAACCAGCTCCATTTCTATGTCTCCTTTTTTTATTTCCTCCTACCTAAAAAGTTTTTGACTGCCCCACACAGGAAGTTTCTTCCTTGGCCAGCTCTGTATTCCCTCTACCTGGTCTCTCTCTGAGATGTCCACACAAAAGCAAGCAGGTTTGTTCTGTCCTTTCTTTGTACAGCCATGTCATTACCAAATGGGCTGTCGCTTGAGGGCCTTTGGACTTACTGTTTCTTCTGCAAGGAAATGTTCTTCCTTAGATGTCCTGATCAGGTTCTCCAAAACACCCACTCTGAAACAGACTTCTGAACATAGAATGTTATGAGGGGTATTCTTGGATTCAGCCTTGGAAGTGAGGGAAAGGAAGCAGCAAAGCTTTCTACAGCCCCCAGCTGGCCCTGGACTCTGTCAGGCAGGTCCTGTCTGAGCTTCTTTGCACCCAGCTGGACACGGGCTGCCTGTAGGAAGAACATACCCTTGAGAGAGCAGCTTTTGCCACTGAGGCAATCCCTGAAAGTTGACATTGAAGGTTTGCTGATGACAGCTCTCTGACAACTAGGGCAGAAAGTCCCTCTTTGGAGGGAGATCTGGGGGAGGTGGGCACACCTCTGTATCCCTGCATCCCTCACTTCATGCAAACTGCGTAAATGTTACCACTTCAGAGAGACCCTTCTGACCACCTTTTATAAAATAACATCCCCATTCCCAGGCTCCAGACGCAAGCCCAGCCTTTGTTTCCCCTTATTCTGCTTCATTCCTATTTGGCATATTAGATTTAAATTTAATATATTTTGCACATTTCCCTGACATACACACATACCATATGCTAAATATAAGTTTCATGAAGCCTGAATTTTGTTTAGTTCAAATTTATATGTCCCCAGTACCTAGAATATACAATTGTTGGCATGTGGTGGGCAGCCAAAAAAATTGTTATTGAACAAGTAAATCAAGTCTGTCTGCCACCCAGATCCTTTCGTTTGAGTGTAATACCCATTGAGACAATCTAGTACTGTAATTCTGTTGTTTAATGCTGGGATTCTTAAGTACTATCTAAAAAGGCTTAGTGAGTACAGTAACACAAGACAATACAGTGTGTCCATAAAGTCATGGTGCACTTTTTATCGGTCACAGGAAAGCAACAAAAGAGGATAGAAATGTGAAATCCGCACCAAATAAAAGAAAAACTCTCCCAGTTTCCTACCTATTCAGTGCAGTTCGATGTGGGCTCCATTTGTTGCCCTACACACATCCAAACGATAGTGAAGTTTTTGCCACACACGGGTAAGGACGTCTGGTGTAAGAGTGAAAAAAGTCTGTGATTCTCTGTTTTAAGTGATTAATGTCGTTGATACGTTCAATGTACACATGTTGCTTCACATAACCCCAAAAGTAAAAGTCTAAGGGCGTCAGATCCGGGGATCGTGGTGGCCATGGCTTGACAGAACCACTGCCTATCCACCGCCAGGGGAATGTTCTATCCAGAAACTCACAAACAATGGTGGCATAGTGTGGAGGAGCGCCGTCCTATTGAAAGATGAGACCTTCTGGAAATTGTGGCACTGCATATAATTTCAACATGTCAAGATAGGTGTTTGCTGTCCCAGACTGCTTCAAGAAAAAAATGGGCCTATCACTGTATCATACATCAGGCCACACGACACGTTCACTTTAGGGGTGTTACGTTCATACTCAACGTAGGCATGAGGATGTTCAACAGCCCATATACGGACGTTATGGCAATGAACATGTCCACAGATATGGAAGGTCGCCTCATCGCTAAACACAATCTTCTGCAAAAATCTTGCATCATTGTTGACCTCATAAAGCATATCTGTAGCAAACGCGCATCATGTGGGTCTATCCGCTGGTTTGATAGTGTGCAACAGCTGCAATTTGTACCCCGTAAAACAGAGATGTTTCTTTAACACCTTATGAACTGTAGTCTTGCTTAGGTGTAATTGTCGAGCACGTGCACACACAGATTTTTTAGGGCTCCTTAGGTAGCTATCCCGTATAGCCTCTACAGACTCGTCACTGACTGATGGCCTCCCAGAACGGGGTTTCTCCACCAAACTACCGGTTTCCTCCAACTGCTTATCCCACCGAATATTGTTATTCCTATGTGGTGGTGCTTTGTTATAAATGTGCCGATATTCACGTTGCACTTTGGTCACAGATTCAAATTTAGCGAGCAACACAACACACGGAACTTTCCTCTGTACCGTCCACATCTCGACTGGCATGGCCGTGGGCTGCTCTGCTTATACAGGGTGTTATGTCATCATCTGCACACGCGCACATGCTGCCACATCATCCTACAGAAACTGGGAGGGTTTTCCTTTAATTGGTGCAGATTTCACATTTCTATCATCTTTTGTTGCTTTCCTGTGATTGGTCAAAAGTGCACCATGACTTTACGGACACACTGTATAAATTGATACTGTCTAAGGTTTGACCCACTGAAGATGCCCTCTAACACCGGCAGAAGGAATGCAAGCAAATGGATTCTACTGTAGGAGGAACCTGCCTTGAGAGCTCCTTACGGAAAACACAATGTATTCATTTGTTAGGGCAGCTGCAACAAAGAACCACAGATGGATGGCTTAAACACCAGAAATTTATTTTCTCACAGTTCTGAAGGCTAGAAGGCAGGGATGAGGGTATAAGCAGGCATTGTTTTCTTCTAAGGCTTCTTTCTCTCCTTGACTTGCAGATGGCTGTCTCCTTCCTGTCTTCATATGGTCTCCTCATATATTTTTGTCCAAATTTCCTCTGCTCATATGGGAAGAGGGTCTACTCTAAGGATTTCATTTTAAGTTAATTATCTCTTTAAAGACTTTATCTCCAAATACAGTCACATTCTGAGGTACTAGGGGTCAGGGCTTCAACATATGAATATGGTCAGGAGGGAGGAGAGGACACAAGTTAGCCCATTAACACACAACCAAAGTTAACACACAATCAGGGTTAACAAAATAGATGCTAAAATTAATTCATGTATTACAAGCCAACTGTAAAATAAATGAGTATCAGCCAACATAGAAAATTCCAGAAGGCTGCCCTGATGTGAAAGCTAATTGACAAAATCTAATGAAGGAACTAGAAAGCTTTACAGGAGTACTTTCAGTCTTTTGGCAGGTAGACAGACAGCCTTCGTCTACCTTCCAGTTGACACTGCAAACCTGCATTCTACACCAACACGCATATTAAAAGACTTACTGTCCACCTCCGGTCAAGATGGTGGTGTAGGTAAATATGGTACTTGAAACCTCCCACAACCACAGCAAAATTACAACTAAACTACAAAACAACCATCATTCAGAACCACCTGAAATCCGGCTGAACAGAAATCCTACAACTAAGGATATAAAGAAGAACCACGTCGAGACAGGTAGGAGGGATGGAGACATAGAAAGAGCTGGTCCCACACCCATGTGGGGCAGATAAAAATCGGGGGATATCTTGGCTGCATTGGTACTCCCCGAAGAGTGAGGGGTCCCAGCCAGACATTATGCTCCTGTTGGGCAGATAAAATATAATATGCTCACCTTGTTAAAGATGGCGTTGCCCACATGGAAGCCCATCACCCAGGTGATATTATTTGCCTTTATGCTTGGGATGGGTGTGGGGGAAAGGCTGTAATGTAAGCAGGCCAGGTCGTT
Organism: Rhynchonycteris naso; assembly: GCA_037038555.1. NCBI lineage: Eukaryota > Metazoa > Chordata > Mammalia > Chiroptera > Emballonuridae > Rhynchonycteris > Rhynchonycteris naso. The sequence continues at coordinate 25,670,563 of CM073000.1, forward strand.
ATGGCCTAAGGCTTGTATGTTTGTTTTTGTTTTTGTTTTTGTTTTACAGGGACAGAGAGAGAGTCAGAGAGGGATAGATAGGGACAGACAGACAGGAACGGAGAGAGTGAGAAGCATCAATCATTAGTTTTTCGTTGCCCTTGCGACACCATAGTTGTTCATTGATTGCTTTCTCACATGTGCCTTGACCGCGGGCCTTCAGCAGACCGAGCCACCCCTTGCGGGAGCCAGCGACCTTGGGTCCAAGCTGGCGAGCTTTTGCTCAAGCCAGATGGGCCCGTACTCAAGCTGGTGAGCTCGGGGTCTCGAACCTGGGTCTTCCACATCCCAGTCCGATGCTCTATCCACTATGCCACCGTCTGATCAGGCTAAGGCTTGGTTTTAAGAGTAAGCTTTTCCCCACACCCTTGACTGATTGAATGATGTGGGGTGGTGCACTCTCCTGAGGAATCCCATTATGCCTCAGATGGGTGACTTTGTATCAGAGACTTCCTGGTTTGTATAATTGGATTAAAGGTTCTGATTCTACACCATAAAGTGGGGCAGACCAGGAGCTTGCCCTCTCGGTTCCTGAGATATTAGAGAGGAGAGCGGAGTAAGGCCACATGGAGGTCAGGAGAGGCAGCCAAGATGGCAGAGTGCTGAGAAAGAAGCCAGTTTGTACAGAGTTTGTGTAGAGAGAAGGAGATGGGAAACAGAGGTGAATAAGTCTGGTGAGCTAGAAAGCTTTGATGCTAGGAAAGTCGGATAAGTCAGTAGCTTTGTGAGCACTGAATGTGTGGGTTTTGGAGCCCAGTGTGTGTTTTTGCTTGCCTGCCAGGTGCAAGCTAGAATTAAAGCTGATGGCTCAACAGTTCTTGGCTCCGGTGCTTCATTAAAATCTGTCCGAATCCAATGAGAACCTGAGCCAGGCGGCTGTGATCCTGACCCCGGCTACTGGCTTTACAGTTCCCCAGTCTGGCTTCCAGTGCCAAGAAGAGAAATCCCCATAAATTCTGGCTGTAAAAACCAGCAGAGATTAGAGCTGAGTGAGACAAAGTCTGCTGGAGTCCAGGGTACTTTCTCTTAAAGGGCCAGTGCACAGATTTACTAGGACTCACTTACTAGAGCGCCAGTGCTGGGATGGCAGATTGAAAGGTACCAGAGACAGATGAGGAGGAATTGAATTGTCCAGCATCAGACAGAAAGCTATGGGGGACAACTTTTTCTTAGACAAAAGTACTGGCAGAGTACATTGTTCCTTTTCTGAGCCCTTCCCTCATAGAGCTTCAGGCAAGAGCCATATCTGAGTCTCCATCAATCTGGCTATCACTGTTTGCTCTGCCCTGCTGATTCCCTGAGACCATGCTCCATCAAACTTTCAGGCCCACCCAAGTTGTTTCCAATGGCTTTTCCATACAAATGGCCTGTCTTGGCTCACACTTCAGACTTTCCTAAAGTCTCTCAAACAATCAGCATCAGGCCTCACTTGTACCTCTTACTAAGTGGCCCCAGGCCTGGCACTAGCAGCAGGCAGGCATGGTTCACACCTTGGCCTCATCCAGGTACCTCCAAGCCCAGCACAAGTAGCAGCCACATACAGATTACTTTGTAGTGACGGCCAGGTGGCCCCGGGCAGAACACAGGTAGTAGTTAATATTGGCCTGCACCTCCAGGAGGCCCCAGAGCCAGGCACTTGGTGAACACCTTCAGACCATGTCAGAGCACTCCCCAGCCACCTCCACAGCCGTACACTCAAGGGGCACACTAAGTGGACACCAGAGACCTGCTGAAGTTAAGTCCAGCTCTGTGGCACAGACCCCTGTACAGCTGATCCTCTACAGTAGTCAGTGGTCACAGCCAGTTCTTCAGCCAATTAGCTTGGTATAAAATCCCTCCAATCTATGTGCCGATATCAACCAAGGTTCAACTACAACAGGAGGGTGTATACAGCCCACATGGAAATGAGGGGCATACTTTGAGTACCCAACTTGGGTGGTCAGGGAAACTGTACCACAGGACCTTATAGAACACCTAGTACATTCTGCTACTCTACCAAGCCTGGAAAACATAACAGCTCTACCTAATTAAAAAAAAGAAAAAAAACTTTAAAACTTTAAATATAGGAAGGCCACCCAAATGAGGAAACAAAGAAACATGTTCTAAAGGAAAGAACAGAACAAAACTCCAGAAAAAGAGCTAAACAAAATGGAGACAAGCAATATACTAGATGCAGAGTTCAAAACACTGGTAATGGAGTTGCTCTATGAACTTAAGGGTAGAGTAGCTGAACTTAGAACTTCAACAGCATAAAAAAAGGATGTGGTAACCATGAAAAAAGACATGGAAACCATAAAAAGGAGCAGTCAGAAATGACAGCTACACTATTGAAATGAAGAATAATTTATAGGGAATAAATAGCACAATAGATGAAACTGAGAATCAAATCAGTAACTTGGAATAAAAGGAAATATAAAACACCCAATCAGAATAGTAAAGAGAAAAAAGAATCCAAAATAAATAAAGATAATCTAAGGAGCTTCTGGGACAATTTTAAGCATACCAGCATTCTCATCATGGGCGTGTGGAAAAAGAAGAGAGAGAGCAAGCAATTGAAAATATATTTGAAAAAAATAGTGACAGGAAACTTCCCTAACTTGGTGAAGGAAATAGACATACAAGTCCAGGAAGAACAGAGTCCCAAACAAGATGAATCCAAGAAGGTCCACACCAACATATCATAATTAAAATGTAAAAGGTGAAAGACAAAGAGAAAATCTTAAAAGCAGTTAGTTACGTACAATGGAGCTTGCATAAGACTGTCAGATGTCTTCTCAACATAATCTTTGCAGAAGGGATTGGCAAGGAATATTCAAAGTGATGAAAAGCAAGGACCTACAACTAAGGTTACCACATATCCCCATGTATAAGACACTCCCATCTATAAGACACAACTTAATCTGGGGGCCTGAAATTTGAAAAAAAGTATTACATAAAGTTATTGAAATCAAGTTTTATTCATCATAAAATTCATACAACTCCTCATCACTGTCAAAATTCCCATTCATTAGCTTGTCCTCAACTGTGTCTGATGACAAATCGCTGTCTTCAACAATGAGCGCAAAAACAAGCTCGAAAAAGTGGGAAATGCAAATAAAAAATCTACAACCACTGTATAAGACGCACCCAGTTTTATGACTCCAAATTTTTTGGAAAAAGGTGTGTAAAGCAAGTGGTCAAGACCACTATAAGAGCCGCCTGGCTCATTCATGCATGTTTGCATTAGATTTGGACAGTCGGTAATGAAACAACGGAGTAAAAAACTGGTGAGCCATCAGCTTTAATTCTAGCTTGCACCCGGCGGGCAAGCAAAAACACACACTGGGCTCCAAAACCCACTCATTCAGTGCTCACAAAGCTAATGACTTATCCGAGTTTCCTAGCATCAAAGGTTTCTAGCTCACCAGACTTATTCACCTCTGTTTCCCATCTCCTTCTCTCTGCACAAACTGGCTTCTTCCTCAGCACTCTGCCATCTTGGCTGTGTCTCCTCTCCTCCACGTGGCCTTTATCTGCTCTCCTCTCTAATGATAACCTCAGGAACCAAGAGAGCAAGCTCCCAGCCTGCCCCACTTTATACTGTAGAAATCCAAACCCTTAATTCAATCTACAAACAAGAAAGTCTCTGATACAAAGTCACTCATCTGAGGCACAATGAGATTCCTCATGAGACTGCACCACCCTAAACCATCCAATCAGTCAAGGGTGTGGAGAAAAGCTTACTCTTAAAACTAAGGTGTAGGCTATAACGCCCTGGCATGCCCACAGCCTGTGCCCGAAAACACATTAATATCAACGGACTTGCATGTGGGCAGCGCCATCTTTAACGAAGTGAGCATAATATATTTTATCTGCCCAACAAGGTGTGTCTTATACCTGGGGAAATATAGTACGCTACCCAGCAAAGCTATCATTTAGAAGTGAGGGACAAAGAGCTTCACAGACAAGGAAAAGTTAAGGAGTTCATCACCACCAAACTAGTATTACATGAAATATTATAGGGTCTCTGTAAAGCCAGTAGTCAAGGCCACCAACAGAGCAGCCTGACCCGTGCAGGTTCCCATTAGATTCGAACAGTCGGTAATGAAACAATGGAGCCAACAACTGGTGAGCCATCAGCTTTAATTCTAGCTTGCACCTGGCGGGCAAGCAAAAACACACACTGGGCTCCAAAACCCACTCATTCAGTGCTCACAAAGCTACTGACTTATCCGAGTTTCCTAGTGTTGGGCAGATAAAATATATTATGCTCACTTTGTTAAAGATGGCGCTGCCCACATGGAAGTTCGTTGATATTAATGTGTGTTCTGGAACAGGCTGTGGGCAGGCCGGGTTGTTATAGCCTAAGGCTTAGTTTAAGAGTAAGTTCTTCTCCACACCCTTGACTGATTGGATGATGTAGAGTGGTGCACTCTCATGAGGAATCCCATTATACAGAGACTTCCTTGTTTGTATAATTGGATTAAGGGTTTTGATTCTATGGTATAAAATGGGGAGACCAGTAGCTTGATCTCTCTCTCGGTTCCTGGGTTCCTGAGATTAGTATCAGAGAGGAGAGCAGATTAAGGCCACGTGAAGGCCAGGAGAAGCAGCCAAGATGGCAGAGTGCTGAGGGAGAAGCCAGTTTGTTAAGAGTTTGTGCTGGAGGAGATGGGAAACAGTGGTGAATAAGTCTGGTGAGCTAGAAAACTTTGATGCTAGGAAACTCAGATAAGTCAGTAGCTTTGTGAGCACTAAATGAGTGGGTTTTGGAGCCCCGTGTGTTTTTACTTGCCTGCCATGTGCAAGCTAGAATTAAAGCTGATGGCTCACCAGTTCTTGGCTCCATTGTTTCATTACCGACTGTTCGAATCCAATGTGAACCTGCACAGGTCAGGCGGCTGTGATGGTGGCCTCGACTACTGGCTTTACACCTAGGATCAAAGGTTTCTAGCTCACCAGACTTATTCACCTCTGTTTCCCATCTCCTTCTCTCTGTACAAACTCTGCACAAACTGGCTTCTTCCTCAGCACTCTGCCATCTTGGCTGCCTCTCCTGGCCTCCATGTGGCCTTACTCCGCTCTCCTCTCTAATACCTCAGGAACCAAGAGGGCAAGCTCCTGGTCTGCCCCACTTTATGGTGTAGAATCAGAACCTTTAATCCAATTATACAAACCAGGAAGTCTCTGATACAAAGTCACCCATCTGAGGCATAATGGGATTCCTCAGGAGTGCACCACCCTACATCATCCAATCAGTCAAGGGTGTGGGGAGAAGCTTACTCTTAAAACTAAGCCTTAGGCTATAACGACCAGGCCTGCCCCAGCCTGTTCCCCATTACACATTAATATCAACAGACTTCCATGTGGGCAGCGCCATCTTTAACAAAGTGAGCATAATATATTTTATCTGCCCAACAGTCTCCTTTAAGAAAAAGGGAAAAAATTTAAAAGATGAACAATATGATGCAATAAATACATGTCTATCAACAAACAAATATAAAAATAAAAAAAAACAATAAATGAAGAAGCAGAACAGAAATAGACTCATAGTCTGACTGTTGCAGATGGGAGAGGGCTGGAGGGATGAGTGAAAAGGTGAAGGGATTAAGAAGTAGATATTGGTAGTTACCGATACTCAGGGAATGTGAAGTACAACATAGGGAATATAATCAATAATATTCTAGTAACTAAGCATGGTGTTAGATGGATACTAGATTTACTGGAATGATCACTTAGTAAGTTATATAATGCCTAATCTAATGATGGGCAATCTTTTGAGCTTGGTGTGTCAAAATTCGCCAAAAAAACGAGCATAACTCGGGTGGTGTGTCACTTCGAGAAAAAAAACATAATTTCGCGATATTTATACAGTGTGTCCGTAAAGTCATGGTGCACTTTTGACCGTGTGACTGGTCAAAAGTGCACCATGACTTTACAGTCACACTGTAGTTTAAATAACAAAAATGTTTTGGCCTACAGACCTCCGGCACAGAGTGTCTACACTACAGCGAATGTTTTATCCTCGGCTACTGCACCTGGCCGTGCAGGAGCTGAGGATGAAACGTCCTTCTCGGCATGTGGCCCCATACTTCTCTGGTATGAGGCTGCATGCAGCCAGGTGTCATTGAAAATGGCTACGTGTGTCAGTGCTGACACACGTGTTAAATTCACCATCACGGGCCTAATCTCTCGGGTATACACCTGTAACTGATATAATATTGTATGTCAACTGTAATTGAAGGATAAAAAATTATTTCAATTTTTAAAAAATATTTAATTTCTAAGACATTATGCTAAAGAATGACATGGTGCTGGGGTGAATAACTTCCGGAACAGTTGTGTCAGTAGTATCTATTATTATTGAAAAGAAATACTGGGCCCTGGCCAGTAGGCTCAGTGGACAGAGTGTCAGCCCAGCGTGCGGACAGCCCGGGTTCAATCTCAGGTCAGGACACACATGAGAAATGACCATCTGTTTCTCTCCCCTTCCCCTCCCTCTCCCCCTTCTCCCACTCTTCCCATCTCCCAGCCAACTCAATTGGTTTGAGCATCCGCCCCAGACAGAGTTTGCCAGGTGGATGTCAGTCGGGGCGCACGCTTGAGTTTATCTTCCCTCCTCTCACTTAAAAAAAAAATAGTAAAGTCTTTATTTACAAAGGAACCCCTGAAGTGGTTTCTGTATTTTAGAGCTGAAGTAGGGGGTGAAGTGCTGAGTCAATGTATCAAAATGTAAACATCCTGTTCACCCATCAAACCTTTAGGGTTTGAGGGAAATTGTGGATTGCATCCACTTTTTTTTTTTTACTTAAAAGGACATTGTTGTATCTTTTAAGATCTTGTCTCCTAAAGTATGACCCTTTCCAGCAAAATCAGAATCAGCTGGGGTCTTATTATTAGCAGGCCACTAGGCTCTCCAGATCACTAACTGTGATTCCCGGGAACCAACCCAGTAATCTGCTTTTGCAACAAGCTGTCCAGGTGATTCATGTGTGCAGTAAAAGTTCAAAAACATTGTTTTTAGTTAACCAAGATTTCAAATTCAAAATATTTACTTTGGTGGATAGATTTTTTTTAATACTCCTTAAGATAGAAGAGAAGTATTAACAATAGTTGAATGTTGAACATAGCTGTCCACAGGGTATCTATTAATTTAAATGTCATGGTGAATATCCAGGTGTTGTAAAGACTCTCTCTAAAGTCTGTCACATGACTCAGGGCTCTCCAGTAAAGGAAAAAGCACAAGTAAGAGTGGGAATTTATATTTTCAGGTAAGGAACTCTCGGTCAAGATAGTAGAAAGAGGTGAAGGACGTACCTGTCAAGCAGCCAAGCAGATCCTGAACAGCAGCTGCTAGGTCAGTTTGCCAAACTTCCATAGCTGCAGCCACTAAGGACACAATTAGCCCACGTCAACTTGTACTGTTTATTAAACACGCCACTGCAAAGAGCTCGAGCTTCCTGTTCACATTGACTCCTCTTGCCCCTCAAGTTCCGGGGCAGCGATGCTGAAGTCCGCACAGAAAGACCGTGCACACGGTGTCAAAGTAGGGAACCTCCAGTTTGAGAAAACACCAATCTATTAAAGGAACTACTAGTAAACCTGTTCATCCAGCCCTGTGAAGGGACATCATCTTGACTATCCTGATCAGAAAACAAATCTGCCTTCTGACTCAGAGGAAGATATTATCTTTATTACCCTGGATCATCTCCAAGGGAGGGAAACTACCTTTATCATCCTGGAGAATAAGCAAATCTGCTCCCTTCCTGGAGCAGCCTTACAAACATCTTTAAACAAAGCTATCCACGCTCTTTGCTTGGGAGGCATCCTGAAATGCCAGAATTATCTCTCAATGCGACCTTGTAATATGTTTTCCTTTGATGACTCACAAATTAGCCTGGATGTGAGGAGAATTCAAGACTGTCTTTCTTCCTTGTCTTCAGAGGGTAAATTTTTCTGTTTAATATTTTGTATCATCATGAATTCAGGCATAAACTTTTTAAGTGGTTTATCTTATATCTCAAGCAGACTCTTACACCAAGCCTCACTCTATAAAACAGATCAAAGCAAAACTACTCTCTCAAAGGAGATGAGGTGAGGCCTCCTTCTTGTCACTTTTCTGGGTTCGATTTTGGCCCATGTTGGCTTCTGAGCATCCTCAAAACCCCATACTCCTCAAAACACAGTTGAAAACCATCACTAAACTGAAAGAAGATACTTTATATTACTACCACTCCTCAGCAGGTTGGTAGGTTATCAGCAGTAAGATATGGGGTTACACAAGTTTGAGTAAATACAGAAGAGTTTTTCCTGGCTTCAGTGAAGACAGGAGAAAGCTGTTTTCATTAGTCACTAAGACATGGAGGCAAGTAATTTGGTTTCTGTTAACAGGAAACATATCCAGGGCTGGCCTTAAAGGATACTCATTTCCGTACACCTTTATGTACTTATTCACTCGCTTACTTTATTCAGCAAGAAAATTGCAGTTGATAACTTACTAAATACCAGACATATTGTTAGTATATACAAGTGATAAAGACATAATCCCAAAGGAGGGATAAATAGAAGCAAGTATTCTATAAGTAAAAATTATATAATCTTTGTAATTACAAAAAAAAATTATATACATGTGTCATATGAGGGTGTGGTATTTTTTATGATGTTTTCTGTTGCTTGACTTTTTATGCCTGGGACAGTCACCAAGAGTACGTGCAAGCAGTTCTCTGTGTCAGAGAAGATAGAAAGACTTGAGAGACAGTTTTGTATTTTTTTTTAAACTGCTGTCCTTGAAGCCATTGACTCTTATAAATTCTAAATACTCTTATTAACTTCAAATGTTCTGATTAGCTAACCAAACTGTGCATCAGGAAGTCTTTTCCATATTAATAACATCCAACTGTTCTTCTGACAAGATAAACCCATAATCACAACTTAAGCAGAGAATAATTTTACTTAGGGAAGGGTCTAGCGGCTTGATATTGATAATGTACACCTTCAATCAAAAATGATGATCATATCTACTGTTCTAGATATACTATATCATTTAGTTTAATTCTTATAACTACTTGATGAATTAAGAACTTTCTTACTTTTGCAAGTGAGAAAAACAAAGATCAGGGCTGCCAGGCTTCCAACATGCTACATGAAGTAGGAGGCAGAGTCCAGGTCTGTCCACCCCCATTCTCAGACTCCTCAAAGCTCTGTTCCCTGCTTGATGAGCAAAAAGTCACTGCCAGCACCTCCTTTCCCACTCATCCTTTTAACCTCAACTATAAAGGGAAATTCATCTCCTTTCATCTTCTCTAGCAGTAAGTTCTCTACCTCTTTCTTTTCCAAATAGGAGACTAGAGAAATTAGAGTATGAATTTTCCTCTTCATTGTTCAAAAAGACTCTTTGAACAAATGAAATAATTTTTATCTTTATGTTTTTATGGGTTTTTTTGTTTTTATTAACTAAGAGGTGGGGAGGCAGAGAGACAGACTCCTGCATGCGCCCCAATTGGGATCCACCCAGCAACCCTCCTACCAGGCCATGCTCTGCCCATCTGGGGTCGTTGGGCTGTTGCTTGGCAACTGAGCTATTTTAGTACCTGAGATAAGTCATGGAGCAAGCCTCAATGCCAAGGGCCAATTTGCTCCTACAAAGCCATGGCTGCAGGAGGGAAAGAGAGAGAAGGAGGAGGAGTGGAGAAGCAGATGGTCGCTTCTTCTGTGTGCCCTAACTGGAAATCAAACATGGGACAGCCACACACTGTGCTGACATTCTACCAATGAGCTAACCAGCCAAGACTTTATCTTCATGTTGACAACAAACTTTTTAAGACACTTGAAGACAAATTCTCTCTTTCAGTATTGAAGTTAAGATAGTCAACAGCCCTGGCCGGGTAGCTCAGCTGATTAGAGTATAATTATGAAATACTTAGGTTGCAGTTTCGATCCCTGATCAGGGCACATACAAGAATCAACCACTGATGGCATTAATGAGTGGAACAACAAATCAATGATTCTCTCCCCCCCTTCTCCCTTTCTCTCTCTCTAAAAATCAATTAAAAATTTTTTAAAGAAGGTAAATAAATATAGCAGATTCAAGAATAGGTAGACTTTTTCTTTTGCTAAGAAGCATTAAAATTATGTTAATATACAGTGTGTCCGTAAAGTCATGGTGCACTTTTGACTATGTTACTGGTTAAAAGTGCACCATGACTTTATGGACACACTGTACTACTAAATAAAAATGCATACCTATGGATCTTTATTAAAATATAACATATTGATAAATAAAAAAGGATTATAAAATCAATTCATAAAATAGTTTAACTAACTTAAATGAATACTCTTGCTCTACAAAATTAATTTCTCCTATAATATAGTCGATAATTACATTCTGCTAAAGATATAAGGGCTTTATTTGCCATATTTCCATAATTTAAGGTTCTGCTATAAGTATGTCTAAATAGCCAGGAATAAGACTTATCTTTCAGTAGAAAACTAATTAAGTCTATATTTTACTTTTAAAAAATAGTCAAGAAAGTGCCACCAGTCCTAAAGTCTCTTTTGTTGTTAGACTGGCCACAAGGTCTTTACTTCAGTGAAAAACCATGAAATGACAATTTACTGAATGTACTATCTTACATGGAGCAGGGTGAGGAGACACTCTAACACAAGTGCAGATATTTCAATAAAAAGTTAAATATTTGGTTTGAAGTCTTTACACAGCTGCCCAGGGACAGTGATGCCCGAAGAACATGTGCCTGTGTTTCACTCCATGAGACAATAAGTATACATATCTCCTTCCCATCTGTTTTCACTGGTGCTCATGTAAGGTCCAGAGTGGATGGGCAACTGCAGAAAGGTTAAGAAGGAGGAACAATGTCTATATAAGAATGTGTGACACCTACCTCCAAAAGTGAATGGACCATTTCAGTTAGCAGCTGGACTATCAGCCTTATGATTTCCAGCAGGCAAAAGATACAGGGAAAGAAAATCTTCCCTTCCCATCATTGAACCTAATCTTTAACTATGCCCCACCGGAGTCTTTTATTACCTGCTGGAGGGGACTTTCCTCTTCTTGGACCTTCCAGCCAGAGTGCCCCTGGCTGGAAGCTGAGTGTTCACTGAGACCCCCGTGTGCTAGCTCCATTTCAGGACTGGGTTCTAAGAAGTCAACCCTCCAGTTCTTGCAATTCTTACCCAAGCTGGGAGACACTAGAAATTTTCTTCAAAAACACCAGAGCTGAATTCTAAAAGAAGTCCAAAAGTGATCAGTAAATTCCTTCAAAACCCTCTCAAATACTCCTTTGAAACTATGACTTGAGGACTCTTTCCTCTTTTTTAGCCAAACCTAGCTCTATTATCATTCAATCTAAATGGTAAGAGGATAGAGAAGTTAAAGAGTCTTTTAACCGATTGTAAATAATCAGAAACGTTTCAAGCATATTTTCTTAATTGTAATAAATGTATTCCCAGTAAAGTGTCAATGAACTGAATTTCTGCAAGTATCATGTGCCAGCGTGGACTCGCAGTAGAGATTCATAGATATATTATGGCCATTCTATTTCAACTCCAAATTAGTGTCTAATGATTTAGCATCACTGTCACTACTTTTTCCTCTTTCTACCACACCTTTCCTCCCTTAACCAAGTATGCTCAAGCTTTCTGAAATAACCTATTTAGTAAAGGTAGACATGACAATAACTTCCCTAAAGCAGGACATACCTATATCTGCATTGAGTATAGAGGCTAACAAGTTCAAAGTGATCTCAATAAATGCACTGCCAGCCAGCCCCTCCTTCCAAGCCGCTGTTTTATGAGCTGCATTTAAATTATTAGACTATGACAGGTTAATTACATAGTTTCTACAAAATAGAACATGTTGTTCATAGAAACTACATGCTAATTCCTTTGAAAAAGGAAGATCACTAATTATACAGTGACTTTGCATCTCCCAACAGTTGTGTGATTAACTGGTGTTACTTGTTTAAAGCTATGAGTGAGCTCAGCATCAAGGCAGAGTTCTAACAGGGTTTGTGCATAAAAGGACATTTGACTATCCTAACTCTGTTCTAGAACTTCGATTCTTTATTAAGGCTAGTGGGTTTGCACGCGGCCCCACTGAGGTAGGAGGGGTTGTCGCAGCCTCAGCAACCTTGACATTTAAGCACCCACGTAGAGGCAGCAAAGCTTTTCCAGGCAAAGAACAGCATGCACTCACAGAAGACAATATCAGCGGTTGCCCAGTAAATACACATCTATAAAAAGTTCAGTAAACACACAGGTGTAATGGCTTGAGTTTTATATCTAAATACAACTATAAAATTACATTTTACATTGAGTACTTCTGAGAAATGTTTGCACTTTTAAAAAGATGTTTATAGGTACATGGCCTTCAGGATTCTTTTAGCTCATAAAGCTACAAAGGAAGTGTCATTTATGCCTGAAGAGCTGATCTGGCTTTGAACATCGCATTTTACAGAATGTTCTGCCTCAGTTTTTGTTTATACAAGTGAATACCCTTGGTGCTTTTAATTAAGATTTCTCCAATGTCTTATAGTTTCCTCTTTCCTTTCCCCACACCCCTCACTCAGCCCCTCCAGGTCTGATGAGAATATTGATATATTTTATCATCACACAGTTTTTCTCTGTATATCTGCTTTAGTTAGTTTCATTAACAGAAATGACTCTGATGGGAATGAGGTCAGAAAGCCTCATTGTGGGCTTAAAATAAAGACTGATTTCCTTATAAAACTAAGGGGAAGTAGCCTGACCTGTGGTGGCGCAGTGGATAAAGCGTCGACCTGGGAACACTGAGGTCGCCAGTTCAAAACACTGCACTGGTCTGGTCAAGGCACATATGGGAGTTGATGCTTCCAGCTCCTCCCCCTCTTTCTCTCTCTCTCTCTCTCTCTCTCTCTCTCTCTCACTCTGTGTCTCCTCTCTAAAATGAATAAAATTTAAAAAAAAGAGAAACTAAAAACTAAGGGGAAGTAAAGAATAGGCGAAAGTAGAGAAAGTGATAATTTTACAGAGTACAGATTTCTTAGCCAAGTTTTAGAACATGCAGTCTGACTCAGCTTACAGGCTACAAAGCCCGTTTTTTCTTCACTTCTCCCCAACTGTTCAGGTTGAATGAGAAAACTGTTCCTTAGATTTTAACCATGGTAGTTTGGGGTTAACAACTCTATAAGGCTCTCCAGGCCTTCAGTCTAACAACTTGGTTTCTGGTATTTAATCCAGGTATGGAAGCATTCAGGCCATCCCCTCTGACACCGAGTCATCGTGTTCATTGGGTCTCTGATCTCTCTTGAGGATAGCAACTCCAGCTGGGTGGGGGTGGAGGTTCTCTTGGCTTTGCCTGTGCTGGAACATGAGCCCCTCAGCTATCTCTCTTTGCCCTCGGTTTTTTGTGAAGCAAAATCATTGGCCTGCTGGCCTGACATGCCTGAGCGCCATGAATGATCATCCTTTCTGACTTGGGTATCAGTTCTTTGATGATTCATTTTCGAGTGTCCCTGAGGATGATTTCTGAAATTCTATAAACTATGGCTTTATAAAACCAAAATTGCTTTTCAGATACAGATTTAATTTTCAACAATGGAAAAGGTGAGTCATTACATCTTAGCATCCCCAGAGCAGGAAGAGAAAAAGAATCATCTCTAAGGTTGCTTGGATCCTTATATTTACCCCAAAGCAGCAGCCTATAGCAATCTATGATCCCAAACCTGTATATTCACTAAGTCTCAATGTAAAATATGTAGAGTACACAGAAGACAGATAGATAGGTAAGTAGGTAGATAGATAGATAGATAGATAGATAGATAGATAGATAGATAGATATAAAAATAGATATAGATGGTAGAGATAGATAGATATATAAAGATATAGGTATAGATAGAGATATGAAAGCAATAGAAGAGTAAAATCATAAAAAAATAAAGAGAAATAGTGCAACCTATCGAGAACATATGTTTAGGTGATTCAAATTTCTAATTTTAATTGTAGATCTTAAAAGTTATTTAAGAATTGACATAAGCATTTGAGAATGTTTAAATCATGGCGCTCCACGGCTAAAGAAAAGCTGTGTTATAGGCAGAAATTTTACCTTGCTTTTGCATTCTATAGAGTCTGAAAAGTTTGTTTATTTCGCCTAGAGTCTGGTAACAAACACTTGCTACTCTGCTTAATTTAATAATATGAGTAGAAAACTGTTTTAAAACAAGGCACTTGTTAGAAGAATATTGGCTATTGGTTCCAATATCAATAATTCCAATATTTATAAGTTTTCATGTCTTGTTTTAATGAATATTAAGATATCATGCATTTTGCCTGGCCTGTGGTGGCACAGTAGATAAAGCATCAACCTGGAATGCTGAGGTCACTGGTTCTAAACCTTGGCTTGCCCAGTCAAGGCACATATGATAAGCAAGCAATGAACAACTAAAGTGAAGCAACTATGAGTTGATCCTTCTCACTTCCCCCTCTCTTTCCTCTCTGTGTAAAATCAATAAATAAAATATATATATTTTTAATTATGCATTTTAAGCATTTGAGGGTAAGGGTAGAGGGATTTCATTGTCTATAACTTTTACAATCACAAAGATAATTTATTGTCCACTATTTATAAAATACTGTACTAGATACTCTGTGGATTACACTGGTTTTTCACTTACTACAAGCTCTATGAAAAGCACTTATGATTACGGCTTATGTTTATTGAGCACTTACAAATGCCAGGCTTTGCATTAGGATTTACAGGGATTACATCAATTATTTTTCATAGCAACCCAAAAAAGTGCTATATTATCCCCCATTTATAAAGAGGAAATGAGACTCAGAGAAGCTGAGCAACTTATCCAACACCTTGATTAACAAGTAGCAGAGCAGAAATTCTTCTGCCCCCAGAGTCTGGGCACTAACAACTCTGCTGTAGGTCTGCTCCCTCTTCTCAAATGCGCTTCAATCCAATGAGAGGATTAGTATAAAGATCAAAGAAAAAATTGAGTAAATACTGCGTAAGCCTGAAAACATGCATGTAAATTAATAAAACAGTAAAGCAAAGGATTGTATGCATGTTTGCGAAGTGGGACACTCCCAGGTAATGTTTTGCGACTCCTCTTGTTTTAATTTATACAGCTACTTAACCCGTATTGTTGTTCAGCATTTTGCATGCATATGAATCCTCTTCTCAGCTGGATTCTTATCCACAATAACCTTATCCACAATAGCAGCAAGTATAATGACACATACATGGTTAAGTGCATTATAAATATTTGTGGAGTGACTGAACAAAGGAATTGTAGGCAATTAATACAATTATGTATATGGCTGTTTGGAGTGGCTATGCACAAAAGAGTGGCAGTGGCAAAGGCCTGGAGAAGATAAATGAGAAAGAGGGATAGAGTCAGGAAATGGGTCATAAAGTAAGCAACACCGATAGAGTACTTGGTAGTACAAAGTGTTCTAATCCCATTCCTGCCTTTTATAAACCTAATGGATAAAAGTTTTGACAATGATGAGGAGTTGTATGAATGTTATGATGAATAAAACTTGACTTCAATAACTTTATGTAATACATTTTTTTTCAAGTTTCAGGGCCCATAATTAAGGCGCATCTTATATACATGGGGAAATATAGTATATCTGAGATGATTTAGAGGTACTAAACCATTTGCTTTTGACCACAACAATACTATGAGGTAGGTACTAGTATGACCCCCCACTTTATAGATGAAATACAGGGAGAGAAATAACATCATCATCAGCCAGGAAGTGGTTGTGTCAAGAACTCACACAGTTTCATTCTGCCATCGCGTAACAGGATCCAAGACTACTCTGAGCATCCACATGGACTTAAGTGTAAAAGAGAACAATGATTCAAAGATGACAAGTCTTTTTTTTTTTACAGGTACAGGGAGAGAGTCAGAGAAAGGGATAGATAGGGACAGACAGACAGGAATGGAGAGAGATGAGAAGCATAAGCATCAATCATCAGTTTTTCGTTGCGACACCTTAGTTGTTCATTGATTGCTTTCTCATATGTGCCTTGACTATGGGCCTTCAGCAGACTGGGTAACCCCTTGCTCGAGCTAGCGATCTTGGGGCCAAGCTGGAGAGCTTTTGCTCAAGCCAGATGGGCCCGCACTCAAGCTGACGACCTTGGGGTCTTGAACCTGGGTCCTCTGCATCCCAGTTCAACTCTCTATCCACTGCGCCACCACCTGGTCAGGTGACAACAAAAGTCTTGATTGAATTATTAGAAAGTTATAGCATTGCCCAACGTAGAGAGAAAGCTGGAGTGGGGAAAATACAAAGGGAAGGTGAGCACTTGTGCTATTCTTTTCCACATTCAGCTTATGTTGCCTTCAGAGTATTCCCTGGAAGTCATCTTAGAAAAGGAGTTTTACAGAAGACTGATCAGGAAATGCAAGGAATAGAGGCTGATAACAAACGAAGAACAACAGCCTTTTGTACAGCCAATTATATTTTGTGAGAATTATGTTTAGTGAGATAATTAGCATACAATCTAAATTCAATGGCTGTATTCAGTTATTTGACAAATTGTTGCAGTTTTTAACAGTTCTATAATATTTTTATGTTTCTTAGTTTGAAGAGGAAAGAACTGAGACTCAGAGTTTTGGGGACTATCCAGTGGTCCCTCCCCTAATTAGAAGGACAAGCAGGTCAAAGCTTGATATATATCGCTCCCTCTTGTCAGATAGATTCCAGCTGAAAGGAAACCCAGTCAGAGCAGCCTTCCCTACCTGGCCGCACAAACGCCATCACTCCACCAGACCATGCTTTATCTCACCCTTTATTTCACCTGCTATTGCCTTTGGCCACAGAGCACTCACACCCACACCCACACCCACCTCCTGAGGTTGATCTATACATTCTACTTAGTTTTCATCTGCTCCCACTGGAACATAAACTCTATGATAGATATGGGGAAGGGGTCAGTCTTATTCTCTGTTTACCTACTCAATGTCTACCAAGTAGTAGGCACTCAATCAAAGTTTGTTGCAGAAATTATTGAAACCCAAAACCTGTAGTCTCATCAGTGACAGTGGAAATGCTAGTTGAAAAATTGCAGGGCACCGGAGCAATGTATTCTTGTGGTTCCTTCCCCCTTTTCCTGTTCTGGCTATGAGATAACTGCTCATTTACAAGAGGTAATGTAGACAGGAAATGAAAGGAAATAAGAATGAATAGGGAACTTGACAGGAAATTCTTCCCAACAGGGAAAAGTGGTTTTGCATTGAGGAACTCTGCGAAAATTGTCATATAGCATAATGTAGAAAGCAAACATGATAGCAGCTGTATACCAAAGGGTCAATTGGTACTTACTTGAGTTTATATTGAACTTATGTTAATAAATTTATTAACTTATTATCAGCCCTTACCAAAACCACATGCTTTCACAAAACATTCACCTTTAATATAACATCTTTAGAGTTTCTTTCCCTCATTCTATATTCTTCCAGGAATTTTTTTTTTTTAATGTGTAAGAGGCAACCAAATCTTGATGCACACATTGTTTCTGAGATATTCTGCACCACAACCGAAGGTAAGTCAGTCCTGTTTTGCTTGCTTAGTCAGTGATCTGTCTGCAGTTTTTATATTATCCACAATGCACAGAATTTTCCTTTAAACATTTGAATTATAATAATTTTCACATTAATGTATGGGCATGTGTGACCTCCCATTAGAAAGAGAACCTTGGAAATTTGCATAAAAGCCAAACTGAGTGCAAGAAAAGCTTGACCGTGGTCAGTGGGTCCTGCATCTGCCCTCCCAGTTCCACTGTCCAACAGCTGTGCTACCTCAGTCAAGAAACCCTATTCTGGCATCTTTAAGGCAGGAAGACAATTCCTAATTCATAGATGTGTAAGAATTAAATAAACCAGGTCTTGCAAATAGTAATAACTCAAAATTTAGCTCTCTTATCCTACTCTAGAAATTAACCCATTTCTTATAATAACGTTATCATTTTATATTCCGCAATTCCAAATTTCCAATTTTCATCTGCGATTCAAAGATTGGAAAATTTATTTTTGCCCCTCAATAAACTAATCTGCCTTCTGCCCACAAGATAACTTTATTTTTATGTAAATCTATGAAATTCTTTATTAATTGTATCCCCCAAAATGGAATACTGTGTTTATTTTGCTCTACGAACCACAAGTTCTATTAAAGTGTTTCTTCCCCAAAGAGATATCATTCTTGAGGTGATGGGGGCAAAGAAGAGACAGACAATAAAATAAATCAACAAAAATAAATAATTACTAATCGAGAAGAATGCTATAGGTAGTTTTTTGTGATAAAAAGTAATCAGGCCTGACTGGGAAGTGGTGCAATGGATCGAGCATCAGACTGGGCTGCAGAGGACCCTAGTTAGAAAACCCAAGATTACCAGCTTGAGCATGGGGTTGCTGGCTTGAGCATGGGATCATAAACATGACCCCATGGTTGCTGGCTTTAACCAAAGGTCACTAGGTTGAGCAAGGGGTAACTTGCGCTGCTGGAGCCCCTGCTCAAGGAACATCTGAGAAAGCAATCAATGAACAACTAAGGAGCCACAACAAAGAATTGTTTCTTCTCATATCTCTCCCTTCCTGTCTATATGTCCCTATCTGTCCTCCTCTCTGTCTCTCTCTCTCTGTTTCTGTCACAAAAATCATCATCATCATCATCATCACCATAAGGGGGACCTACTATAGATCACATGGTTAGGAAATACCTGTTTGAAAAGATGGCATTTAAAGAAAGCTCTTTAAAGAGAGACTGTTCAAGGAATGAGAAAGAACCAGCTGGGTAAAGGGTGGAAAAATACCACTCCATGCAGAGTAATATTATCCAATTCTTCTCTCTAAATGTGTGCTTTGGTAATCAGCATATACCTTTATGGTATGGAAACTCCCCTTTCTCCTTTCCCACCATGAGATGAGTGACAGTTGGTTTTAACCAAATATGGTTTAATGTTAGTCCCCTTCACCAATGATTTGGTCTAAGGTGGGTGTGAGGCTATATTCTGGCAAACAAGGACACAAGCAGAAATATGATAGAAGGCTTTTGTATGCTTTGTTTCTTTAAAAAAAAAAGAACTAGAGATGAAAGCTCACTGTCACCACCTCTTCTCTCTCCTTGCTGTCAGTGCAGAAGTGATGCATGGAACAATGAAAACTATTTTGAGACTGAGCAACAAGCCAACAGTTTTCGTATGGGTGAATAGAAGTGTTGGCTCTTTCAAGAAAAAGCAGAGAGGTAAGTAGAGGTGTAATTGTCTTCATCAATTACATCAAACCCTATTTAGTCTTTTCTTTATGCCAACTGGATACCTAAAGAGCAATAATTCTCAAAGTCCTTTCGTAATAAAGGTTATGATATTTGATATTCGATGACTCATCCTATTCTACTTTACATAATTTCAGTGAGAATGAAATTCAGACATAGGATACAAATAACCTTCATTTCCATTGCAAAAATAAATGCATGAAAAAAAGAAAGGTAATATGATATATTAAGTCTGTTAATAAAATGGATTACATCTGATGATTCTTCAGGATAATGATACAGATGGAATGTGACAATCAATCAGGCCTTCATTATTTTTAACATGATATAGCTAGACATTCTTCCCACACAAAATTCATCAATGTTGCTGAACCCTTCAAAGGGAAAAATAAATAAGTCCTGAACTTTGAATCCTATTCAATCTCATCTGACTAAATTCACTATACAATTCTCACTCCTGAGAGGATTTGAGTCAAATCAAGTCTGTAGCCCGGAAATTTTATACCTATTCACTTAATAATACAGATCTGGCCAGAAAATGTCTGTGGGATTTACATAATAAAAAAATCAAGCAGTAATGAGGAAATAATTCCAGCTAGAAGAAGACCTACCATCTCATCTCTCAGTGGCCATCAATTAATCAATCAATATCAGATATTTTTTTAAAACTTGTCATTTATTTCATATCTTTGCCATGAGATAATTTTCAAAAACTCTTTTTTGATTTGTCGTTTTTCAGTATTATTTATTTTTCCCAGTGTTTTTTCTCCAAAAAAAAATTGTTATATTTATTATTAATAAATATTTTTCTGCAGGTTTTTAAAAAATTGTTGTCTGAATAATTAAGTATGGCATTAATTCTGGGTATGGTTTCATACTGCTTATCTTAGAACCATAAAGTCAAGTTTCCTATAACCTGCCTAATTGGTAAAGTCCACCTGCTGAGTGAGTCAGAGTTCTATAGATGCAAACAACAGACATAGGCTCTAGTTAATTTCTACAAAGGAAACTTACTGAAACATATCAGATCTCATTATCTGGCAATAAAGCTAAATAATTAGACTTGGGAATGTGCAGAGCCTAGGTGACCCCAGTGGAGCAAGACCTGCGGATGACCAGAATAGTGACATGATGGCAAAAATCTACACCCTCACCCCTGGATTAGATGAATTCCTACCATTTTCTCTGTCTTTAATCTTCTACCAAAGATTTAAATTCCAGGGAGTGTTTGATTGACCTATATAGTTTCAACTATATTCTCAAACTTTGATTAAGAAAGTGTAGGGGCCCTGGAGTAAAAATACATCAGGCTGAACCCGAAATAATGACTCCACCACCGCCGCCACTGCTACTATTGTTACTACTAATAATAGTAGTAGTACAATTAGAGTTACTTTAAAAGAAACGTTGTATCATTAAATAGGAGAAATGAATGCTGGGCAGTCACAAATTAAAGATGTCAATATATCATTCTTAAACATTTTTTGTAAATGACCTACCTATTTCCAATGCATGCTTCAATGAAAATACACTGCTCAACAAACATTAGGGGATATTTTATAGCTTCATATTCACTTTGGAATATCCCCTAATTTTTATGAGCAGTATATAATTCTTTTTTTTTTTAAGTTTTTATTTTGGCCTGACCTGTGGTGGCACAGTGGATAAAAGCATCAACCTAGAACACTGAGGGCACAGGTTTAAGACCCTGGGCTTGCCTGGTCAAGGCACGTATGGGAGTTGATGCTTCTTGCTCCTCATTCCCTTCTCTCTCTCTCTCTCTCTCTCTCTCTCTCTCTCTCTCTCTCTCTCTCTCCCCCTCCATCTCTTAAATAAAATATTTTTCAAAAATAAAATAAAATAAAACAGGTTTAAAATAAGGATTTTATTTTGATCCTGGCTGGTGCTTCAGTGGATAGAGCGTCAGCCCAATATATGGTCGTCCCAGGTTCAGTCCCTGGTCAGACCACACAAGAAAAACAACCATCTGCTTCTCTCCTCCTCCCTCTCCGTCTCTCCCTCTTCCCTTCCTACAGCCAGTGGCTCTATTGGTTCCAGTGTAGCTGCAGGCACTGAAGATAGCTTCGATGGAGTGCATCAGCCTCAGGTACTAAAAAAGTAGTTTGGTACTTGAATATCACCCCCACATGGGGTTGCCGGGTGGATACCAGTCAGGCACATGTGGGAGTCTACCTCACTATCTCCCCTCCTATCACCCAAAAATAATAATAATAATAATTTTTAAAAAGATTTTATTTTATTGATTTTACAGAGAAAGGACTCAGTTGTTTCACTGTAGTTGGTCGCTGCTTGTTTGTTGCTTGTCTTATGTGCCTTGACCAGGCAAGCCCAGGGTTTAGAACCGGCAACCTCTGTGTTCCAGGGCAATGCTCTATCCCCTGTGCCACCACAGGTCAAGACAATGAAAATAATTCTTTACAGCCATTCTAAAAACCCAGGCAGCTCCTTACCATTTGCTTGATAAACTCAGTCTGAAATATAAGAAAGGCTAAGTAGATTTTATTCAAGTTAGAGTTCAAGGTGGTGGGAAGCTCTGTGTATTAATAGAGTCAGTATATTAGCAGAGTTTCTCCCCATTGCTGAGTGGTGACACAATCAGCTACTTTGATGAGAAAGTGGTTTTGTCACATTCTGTTGAGTCATAATGAAAGGTATATAAATGATATCACCTAAAATGATAAGATCAGTTGTGCTTCATTCATTTCTCTTCCAAACCACCAAATGGGAATTCATCACCACAGACATGACAAGGCCTTCCTCCTCCTCTGTTGTCCTATAAGATCCAGAATGCCCACCATTGACTCTCTCTGTTGCTTCCTTGTTTCTGCTAGTAACTTGCTTTTTCTACCTTATTAATACCCACTCCCAACTCACAAAGCATTATAAAGTGAAGCCAATCATATTAATGAGTTTATCTCTATTTCTTTAGTAATGAAGTCCTGCCATTACTTATTATTTATTTTGCATGGGACACAGGTGTCTTGGAAGTCCTTAGAAAGAAGACGTGCCAAACGCTTCACAAAGGAGAATAGTTACCAGCTGTCTAACAGCTTCAGGTTCATCAAGAAGCAGAAGGAGAGAAATACCTTGAAAGATACTTATGTTCTTTACTTAGATTTTTGGTAGTTGACGGTGTTGGAAAAAAGTCCAAGTCAACCTGTTGGACAGCTTTAAGAAAAAAATTAAAATTTAATTATCTATTGATTTTTCTAAGGGTAAGGAGAATGAGGTAGCTGCTTATTCTGTTGATGAGACAATTTTTCTTATCCAATTTGTTATTAGACAGGTTTCTATCTGTGAATGCTAGTCCAGTTATTTTATAAATGTTTAAGTTAGAAATATTTTCAGAGAATTAGTATTCTTGAAATTTATCAGAAATAATGTGGACAAACATCTCTTCATTTTTTTTTCTCAAATAATACAAACAGCCATAAAAATATTTGGGGTCATCACTTGGGCAGAGCATGTGTAATTTGGTCTAGGAGTCTGAATGGCCCACAAATAATTCACTGAGTTGTTCTAAGGGGTTGGTTTCCCTCAAAGCTGAGAGAAAGGTCATGTCCTACTATCTAGTTAGTACCTTGTAATCTAGGGTAGCAGGGGTGTGGGAACAGGAGAGTGAAGGGAATAAAGGTGGGAGAGCCAATTCAAGGGATGCCTTTACCAAGACAGTCTCTCAGTAGTGCTTCTGCTAGGCCCTTGGCATGGCACCACACCAGTCCTGCCTGTACCATAGTCCCTGTATGTCCAAACCTTAGTAGGTTTTTCTCTCTCATACTAGGAACTACTCATAATACTGCTTACAGGGAGGATTTTCTTTCCAGACTGTTCTTCTATCCCTGAGTAGGACTGTAATGTGCTGGCAATCTATTTTCCACTAGCACTAATGTATTGTGAAAATTCGTGTGTGAACTAGGCTTAAGTTGTCCTATCTTCTATTACTTGGTCACAGGGGACCACCCATTCTCTCCATACTTACCCCCCACATAAGACCCTGGGTGTGAGTTGAGGAAGGGGCATTGGTGCAATAGTGAGAGGTGACATAAGAGTTTGAGATACATGCACGTGTAATTTATTCATGCCTTTTGAACATGTTCCAGCTGGACCCCAATGTTTCATTTTTATGATAAGTCTGTGGATATATCCACCCAAACTTAACACTCATGGTATCTGATAATGTCATAATGGGAAGCTCTAGTTGTGTCATTATCTGAGGATCCATCTACTGGAATCTAATAGAATATCCCAAGCCAATATTGGTATGAGACAATTGTTGTCATCACCAATTCCTGGACCTCCTAAGTTGTGTTGGCTTTGTCCATTTCAAAGCCTGATTCTCCACCCTTTCTGCTAAACAATGAGTAGTTGAATCCTTCCAGCAAATTCCCTTTATTTAAGTGAAACAGTCTGCTTTTGTTTCTCGTAACCAAAGAAACTTGATGCACAAAAATGGCATATTGGTCAAGCAGATGAGACAGTAGTTAGTTCCTCCATTTATACAAACTGAGTTACTTATTTTTCTGCAACATATTGTATCATTGTGACATTAATTATTGATCTGCTAGAGCAAAATATAAGAAACTAAGCTTTCCATTGTGCCCAAGAGGCAAAAAAGTAACTTGGGTTTCTCAGCTCCACAGTGAAGCAAATTAAACGACCACAACGCTAATTATATCTCACTTGACCCAAAACTTCCTTCTGTGGATATTTCACATCCAATTCACACAACTAACTGTTCAATGTTATACATTTAACTAATGTAAGAGTGAAACTACATAACTCACTCCAGATATTATGCCAACTTCATAAAAAAGAAAAATCAACTACATGGACTTTACATACTTTAATATAAATTACATTATACTTTTTGTACCTACTTAGATTATTTTAGGACATTCAAACTGAAAACATATCAATACCATTCTTAGGTCCCTTTTTCCTTCATAATGACTTCCTAGACACTGGTGACAGAGATAGCCACTCAGCTAGAGGACAGAAGTGAGAGGGAGGCTTTCCACTGCAAGCCCTTTGAACCTTTAAACTTTTGCATTATGTGAAGACAGCTATTTAAAAAAAATAAAAGAAAGCAATAAGCTGTCAAGAATGAAAGTAAATAATCCAATAAGCTGGCCTTGCATCTACTAATGTAACTGTACGTGATGGAACAATAAACACCCATTAAAGTGATATTTTTAGACAACAGGACGTGATAATGTTTAGGGACACACAATGGGTGGTAAAATATAAATAAAAATAAGGAAATGACTCCTGTCAAATTTATTAAGGCTATAAATTGCAATGGGGAGGGAGAGAGTTGTGTTAGAAGGATGTTTCAGGAGTGGCTGAGAGAAGTGGTGGCGGCAAGAGTGTTTACCTTACAATAATTCATTCTTGCAGTTTTTTGTACCTGTGTTACATTTAACAATATAAAATTTTTAAGAAAGAAAATTATTTTTTAAGAATTTTTGATGAGATGGGAAAATACAACATAGAATTCAGTAGAAGAGAGGAATTCTATATTCAGTATGATTCCAATTACACATATGCATATTGGATATTTGTAGAAATAGATATTCAAATACAATACCAAATGTTAATTGTACCTTTTAGTATTTTGTTATTTTATGCAACTACCGTATTTTCTTAAATGTACAATATAAGAATTTGTAAGATGGAAGTTTTATTACAAAGGATAAAGTGATAAACCTAATTGGTAAGGTAGATATTAACCCTTCATCCTCTTTAGCTCCTATAAACGTAGGCATTTAATGTGTTAGTACAAAATTTCAGAGCTAGAAGAAATCATAAGAGATCATCTTCTCACACATCTCTATTTTACAGAGGTAGAAATCAAACAGAGATAAGTTAACTGACTTGGCCAAGACCTAGGATTAGTCACAGACTTGGGACAGGGCCCAGTCCAGCGCGTCCAGCGCAGGGCCCCGCTCTCCCTGTCACTCTGATGCCTTGCGTGGAGGGAGAGCACAAAGCCTTGCCCTTTAAGGAAAGTTCCACTGACTTTTCAAAGCATGAGTGTGTGAGAATTCTAATTAAGCAATATCACCAAAAAATGGTAAATGTGTGATGCATTAACAATCTAATAAAGCAAATGTTAAAAATTAAGATTGGAGAAACTTTACATTTGAATTTTTTTAAATAAAGAAGAAAACAAACAACACACCCTTGAACTTATAAAAGACGTGCCTGAATCCACTTCTCTAACATAGGAAAGGTCGCTTGTGACTGCAATAAAGTCCATCATTGATGCTTTCACTGTTATAAAAATGACATAATATATGCAGCAACTGCTTAAACTCATGCCTGTTTTGACAGGCTGTTTCTCAGCTCTGCCTCATTTGCACTGTAGCCCCACTTCTGTGTCATGCGGACCCAAGCAATTTGGACAAACACCACATGACTTCAACTGTGCCTCCCAGAGAGAGGAAAAAAGTGAAAAAATAAAAGGACCAATTAATCCTAAATTCTAGTTGCCCCCTAACTTGTTTCTACTCTTTGGCTGGTTTTCTTTTTAAAACATTTCATGTTTTAACTCCTTAATGTCTATCTAATATTTGAGTTTTACTCCCTGAAAGATACTTTCCAACTTCCAGCCTTCACTGAATACCTACTATGTGCCGTACACCACCACAGGGTTATGAATACAGAAATAAGTACCACATAGTCTTCCCTCGAGAACTAATAATTTAGTGGAGCCTCTAGAGAAATGAACAAAGGATGTTACTAAGATGTGGTTGTCATTATAAGAAAATTATACTCTGCTCATGGCATTTTTTTACCCCAAGGATAAGTATTAGCTAATATTACTTAACACAAGTGTCTGGTTCTACATTTCCATCCCTCTCTACAACATCTTAGATTTGCAAGATTTACCATACAAATACCTTGGACATAATTTCAAAGACTTAAGTATAAAAAATACTTCTGATTTGTCTTGGCCTTTTCATAAAATGACCAGAGAATTAATTCCATGAAGAAGGGCCTAGAAATTGTCTAATCATCATCTATGTTTCCCCTTATGATTAGAATATAAATTTTATTTGGGCAGCAATGTATATAGCCCATAATACTTCATGAAATAATTACTTTCCCAAACTCTTTCCCTGTTGAGGACACCATATAGCACAGTTCTGCCAATGAGATTTCAAAAAAAACCTGCAGGGTGCTAGGGGTGGGGTTAATTGTTAGTTTGAAGAAGAAGAAGAAGAAGAAGAAGAAGAAGAAGAAGAAGAAGAAGAAGAAGAAGAAGAAGAAGAAGAAGAAGAAGAAGAGGAAGAAGAAGAAGAAAGAAGAAGAAAAGAGCTTCATTGGCCACTTTATGATTTAAAAGCAAGTAAGATATTTAGAGCTCTGGCAACCATTAAACAATGAGAATTCAAGCATAAAGACAAAAGCTAGAATGTTAAGAACATAGAGAAGGAAACCCTATAGCCTTGGTAACATTTTAGAGAAGTTGAGCAATGAACTGCCTGACTAAATTTCTGTTAGATAAGCATTACACATCTGAATGTTTTAAGACACCTTTTAATGCCCATTATGTTACTTGCTGCTGAAAGCATTCTTAATGCAGATAAATGTCTGTCTTGTTTATCTCTCTGGCCTAAGTACTGAGATCAGTGGTTGACATGTATAAAGTGGTGAAAGAATATTTTGTGAAAGAACAAGGAATGAATAGATTTAGACCAGAGACTAATGATTATATCTAAATTTGTGGGTAGTAAAGATGTTTTTCTTACTTTACATTGAATTTTTCTTTTGTGTATAAAGTCTCTGAAAACAAAATATGCAATAACAATTTTGTCTGCCTTATAGACCTTTTCCTTGTTAACAAAATCTTCGGTTTCTTTATCCTTGAACACATTACCCAAGAGAGAATAGATCCCTGTCTAGTCCTCCCCAAAATGAATCTTGATTAGTCCAAGCCATATGGTAATCTCCTACTTTTTGCACAATGTGTGACTTCTTTCTGGGCATGAGAGGCAATGTGACCAATGGGCTAATCTGCTAGAAACTTTGGAGAAAGGTATTTTTGACTAAGGTGGCACAGGTGTGGTAGGCAGTTAAACAGACATGAGCAGAGCAGAACTACAGGCCAGGCACAGAAGGTCACCAGTACAGAAATCCCAGGTGCTTAGCAATGGACAAAACTGGGAAAACAAGGACCTAGTTCTTTTCCTCCACTATCATACTGCTGATCATGTGGGTTAGACCAGTGGTGGGGTTCTTATCAACTGGTTCTCTGTCCTAATGACCAATTTAAGTATAAAAAAAAACCTGAAAGATAGTTTATTATGTCTTGTATTTAATACGTAAATAAGAATAAAAGAGGTACACAAAACTAGACTGTTATTGAAAAGTTTTAAAATATTAATAAAAAAATATTAAATAGCCTGAACAGGCGTTGGCACAGTGGATAGGGTGTCGCACTGGGACACAGAGGATCCAGGTTTTAGACCCCTAGGTTGTTGCCAGCTTGAGCATGGGGTTATCTAGCACGAGCTCTGGTTCACCAGTTTGAGTGCATTGCTGGCTTGAGCGTGGGATCATAGACATGACCCCATGGTCGCTGGCTTGAGCCCAAAGTTGCTGGCTTGAGCAAGGAATCACTTGCTCTGCCATAGCCCCTCAGTCAAGGCACATGTGAGAAAGCAATCAATGAACAATCCTAAAGAGCCACAATGAAGATCTCTTTTCCTTCCTGTCTGTCTGTCCCTATCTGTCCCTCTCTCTGTTGCTCTCTCTGTCTTTGTCATACAAATAAAGAAATAATAATTCTTAGCACAATAATGTTACAAAAATCTTTCGTGAGGCAATAAACGAAACCTAACTTTTTCTTTTTCTGTATTTTTCTCAAGTGAGAAGTGGGGAGGCAGAGAGACAGACTCCCGCATGTGCCCGACCAGGATCCACATGGCATGCCCACCAGGGGGTGATGCTTGGCTCCTCTGGGGAGTTGCTCCGCTGCAGTTGGAGTCATTCTAGTGCCTGAGGTGGAGGCCACGGAGCCATCCTCAGTGCCCGGGCCAACTTTGCTCCAATGGAATGTTGGATGCTCGAGGAGAAAAAAGAGACAGAGAGAAAGGAGGGGGAAGGGTGGAGAAGCAAATGGGCGCTTCTTCTGTGTGCCCTAGCCAAAAATCAAACCTGGAACTTCCACATGACAGGCCAATGCTCTACCACTGAGCCAACCGGCCTGGACCACAAAACCTAACATTTTGATGCATTCTGTCTTGAATGTGCAGTGCATTTTTAGGGTATTTCAGCTTGACTCTTATGGGATACATTTTGTTTGCAGCTGCTTTTCCCAGTATATGACCTATCATCTCAGATACATTGATGAAATCGATCTTAGAGAGCAAAGATTTTACTAATTCACCATCCTTAATTTGATGTGATGATTCCTGAAAATTAAAAATTATCCCATAAAGGTCAAGCTGAAATACCCTAAAAATGCACTGCACATTCAAGACAAAATGCATAAAATGTTAGATTTTGTGTCCCTGGCCGGTTGGCTCAGTGGCAGAGTGTGAGCCCGGCACGTGGAAGTCCCAGGTTTGATTTCTGGCTAGGGCACACAGGAGAAGCACCCATCTGCTTCTCCACCCTTCCCCCCTCCTTTCTCTCTGAGCATCCAACGCTCCATTGGAGCAAAGTTGGCCTGGGCACTGAGGATGGCTCCGTGGCCTCCACCTCAGGCTCTAGAATGGCTCCAATTGCAGCGGAGCAACGCCCCAGAGGAGCCGAGTATCATCCGCTGGTGGACATGCTGGGTTGGTCCGGGGGGGGGGGGGGGCGCATGCAGGAGTCTGTCTGTCTGCCTCTCCTCCACTTCTCACTTCAGAAAAATACAATAAATAAATAAATAAATAAATAAATATTATTGCGCTGTTTGCTCTAAGACATCTGTCTTCAAACTCTTAGGAGAACTTTCTGTCCATGTATGGTCATACCATAAACTTTTATAAACAAAGTACTCTGCTTATACTATTGACAAACATCAGTCAGAAATATACATTTTCTTCATTTTGTCGATACTAAATGAAAATTTCTAGGCTTAATTAATAAATGGCATAGGCTATACAGATTAAATATGATAGAATAATATGTACGACAAACCTGTTTGTCACAGGAAAGTTGTGAACATTCTTCCACGGCTTCTGAATGAGTGATAAGATAACCCTTGAAATCTATATTTCTATTGATTCATTGTATCCTAGTTTCTTTCTTTTTTTTTTTTTAAAGACTTTATTCAATTTTCAGAGAGCGTCAAGCCCAGGGTTTCAAACCGGTGACCTCAGTGTTCCAGGTCTACGCTTTATCAACGCTTGATTTACCAGTATATGACCTATATATGCTGGTCATATATATACTGGTCATATATATATATACTGGTCAGGCATGTCCTAGTTTCTTATTGGTTTCACCATTAGGGAACACCAGCACACTTAGAGTATCTCAAGGGAATTTGGGGCATAACACAAAGCTGAACAAATGACAGATTGTCAAGTCCTGATTGTTTGGTACTTTTTCTCTTTACATTACATGTTTGTTTACTGAAGTAACAAACATTAAAGAATTAAAATGTAGTATTTCATCAAAGGTAGAATGAGTTTTATGAAATTAATAAATAAATATTATAAGCATAGTTATATCAAATTATTTCACCTATGGATAGAATGAACATTACTACGGGCGCTTAGAATACTCTGTTGAGCCGATGATGAACATTAAAAAAAAAGTAAGGAATGTAAATTTGAGATTTCCACATTGGGCAGCTGCCCAGGCACCCACCTTAGAGAGAATCCTGATTACAAGTGTCATTTTAAAAACTGGTTTGCTGAACTCAACAAAACATTAGGTATCAGTTCTGCCGAACCCGTGCAAACTAGCTGAATCCCACCACTGGTTTATACACCTGATTTCGTATCTCTGGTCATGCATTTCAGACCCTCCCCTGACCTTTCCACCTCTGGCATGTCGGTAGTCATGTGGGTTAAGACACCCCTTAGCAGGGGAGTGAATAAGGAGGCCAGATAATAACACTTAAGTGTTACCTCCCTGGGATAACATCTAGGCCTCAGTTTTGTATTAACTCCAGGCCCAGAAAAGCAGCAAAACCAGACAAGTAATGTCGTAGTTGACCTCAGGGCCAGCTGCATTGACTAATGACCCCTTGTACTGGCACTGGCCAATCAGTGGAGACAACACCCTAAAAGGACACACCTGGAGAGCTGATGAATATTCTATTGAGATCCTCACCTGGGACCTTCTCTAAAATCCCCACCCTTAAAATCCCTAAGGACAGAGGACAGAGTTCCCTCTCCCTACCAGGAGCACGCCTGCACTTTTCCCTTTCCCTCTTCTTCCCCCACAGGCGTGTGTCTCCTAAACCATAAAAGACCCACACAGGATTTGCAACCAGGGGAGGAGTGGGCAGCAGCAGCTTGTCCTGGGCTAACCCCCTGAACCTGTCTCCAAGGCCCCCTTTCCTCTGGTTTCCCAGTGAGCCAGAGAAGCCCCACCTAAGCTCTCCTGTTGCTTCATCTAGACCCCTCCTTGTTTCACTATTCCTAGCTTTAATAAACTTGCTCTCAAAATCACCCGGATTCTTGTTGTAAAATTTCCCCAGCAACTCAAGAACCCGCACACTACCAGATGGCCCTAAACAGATCTGAGGGGCCAGGTCCGCTGTCCCGTAACACAAGGAAAATGATCCTCTTCTTGAGTCTTCCTGTGACGTCGGGATTCTACAGCAGCCATCTTGCCAAAATGAAAGATGAAATTTGAGGACTGAGTCAGCACAGTAAGGATGGAAGATAGTGAGATGAAGAGTTACATCCTTAATGACATGGGTGAGCCAACTGGTTCTGTTCTTGCTTAAAGATGGCAAAGCACCGGGCCAGAGATACACAACAAATAAAATGAAGTCTCTGCTGAATTCTGACTCTTCTTTTTCTTTTCTTACAGGGACAGCGAGGGGTAGATAGTGACAGATAGACAGGAATAGAGAGAGATGAGAAACATCAATCATCAGTTTTTTGTTGTGACACCTTAGTTGTTCATTAATTGCTTTCTCATATATGTCTTGACCATGGGCCTTCAGCAGACCGAGTAACCCCTTGCTTGAGCCAGCGACCTTGGGTCCAAGCTGGTGAGCTTTTTTCTCAAGCCAGAGGAGCCCGCACTCAAGTTGGCGACCTCAGGGTCTCGAACCTGGGTCCTCCACATCCCAGTCCAATGCTCTATCCACTGCGCCACCACCTGGTCAGGCGAATTCTGACTCGAAAACTCTTCTGTGAACAGCTTCCTATGACTTTGTATCCTGTGTCTTCATTTTAAAATGCCTTTTATGCAAGTTGTCATGGCAGTGAAAATGTCTGTTCACTTCTAGGCAAACCATCAAATCATTATATCTTCTCATCAGCCATGGGGCATCCCTGAGATTGTTGTGACTAGTTAAGTGAAGGACTTCTCAAAAATATATTGCTATATATTATCTTAATAGCATTCCTGACAAAATATTGATAAATGTACAGAGATCTTTATAAATGTTGAAAGTATAAACAACATAACAATACTAAGTTGTGATATTTCTAAAACATGGTGTTTACTTGTTTATTGCTTTATTCATACTCCTCCCTTGGTGCTAGAAAACCAAAGAGCAAGACAGGCATAAGAAAGATTAAAAATCCTCACAAGCTAGGCAGAGACAAGAACCCAAATAAAACTGAAGCTAAAAAATAATAATAATAACAAAGTAAGCTTTCTGGCCTTGGCCAGATAGATTGATTGGTTAGACCATCACCCTGAAGCACACAGGTTGCTGGTTCCATCCTGGTCAGGGCACCTACAGGAACAGATCAATGTTCCTATCTCTATTTCTCTCTACTTTCCTCTCTCGCTAAAATCAATCAATCAATCAAATTTTAAAGTAAGTTTTCTTACTTTAAGAAAGGAAGAAAGGAAGGAAGGAAGAAAAGAAGGAAGAAAGAAAGGAAAAAAGGAAGGAAGGAAGGAAAGAAGGAAGGCCTAGTTTATAATATGTTATATGATTTAGATTTTTTTTCTCAAGTAAGATATTAGAGAATCACAGAAAAGTTCTCTAAATATAATAGTTTTCAAATAATTTAGAAGTAGTATGGCCTGATTTATTCTAAGATGTCCTGTCATTAACTTAAAAGTATATCTTTGGAGAAAAAATCATAATACTTTTTTCTATAGTAAATCATTTTATTCCATTTATTCTAATTGGCCATATTGAAAACTTTGTTTTTTATTACCTTGTTTAAAATCTAAACCATCAATAAAATAGCAAAGCGTATTTTAATGAAGTTTAAACCTGTTGCCACTCTGAACAAATAAAAGACTGAAAATAAAACCTTCATCTGTCAGCCAGCAGATTTTCTAAACCTGTCCTAAATTCTGTGAATCCCCTTCTCCAAAAGGTGAGCAAAAGTAAAAGCCTCATTGCACACGTTGACGCCAGTACTATGCTCTTTGCCAAGAATGCTTGGTAAAATAAGGGATGCATTGTTTCCATAGACTGACCTACTCTTTATACTAATCTAGTTGAGGAGACTAAGTCAAATAACTGTTTTAAGGTAAAAGTATGTCAAAGTGCTTAAGGCAGGGGTCCCCAAACTACGACCGGCAGGCCGCATGCGCCCCCCACCCCCCCACCCCACCCCACCCCCCCCCCCCCGTCCCCCGCCCAGGCCATTTTATCCGGCCCCCGCCGCACTTCCGGAAGGGGTACCTCTTTCATTGGTGGTCAG
Organism: Rhynchonycteris naso; assembly: GCA_037038555.1. Taxonomy (NCBI): domain Eukaryota; kingdom Metazoa; phylum Chordata; class Mammalia; order Chiroptera; family Emballonuridae; genus Rhynchonycteris; species Rhynchonycteris naso. The sequence goes on from CM073000.1 coordinate 25,703,682, forward strand.
TGAGAGGAGCACAGAATGCATCTGCACCCATAGTTCCCATTGAAATACTGGTCAGTTTGTTGATTTAAATTTACTTGTTCTTTATTTTAAATATTGTATTTGTTCCCATTTTGTTTTTTTGCTTTAAAATAAGATATGCGCAGTGTGCATAGGAATTTGTTCATAGTTTTTTTTATAGTCCGGCCCTCCAATGGTCTGAGGGACAGTGAACTGGCCCCCTGTGTAAAAAGTTTGGGGACCCCTGGCTTAAGGGCTCTGGAGTCTGATAGATCTGGGTGTGAATCTCAACTCCACCAGCTGTGAGATCTTAGTAAGTCAATTTAACTTCTCTGTGATTCAATTTCTCCATTTGTGAAATGGGAACAGTAATAGCTCAAATGTGGCAGAAACTGCTGGCCATCTCTCAACATCCATTCTCCCCTTCTTCTTAGCAATAAAATCTTAATTTTTAGCTAGGCACACAAATAACTGAAAAAGAATCTCTTTTACAACAGTGTGGTGGTCTAAGTTCTGGGATATATGTGGAAATGGTATGTGCTATTTCAGGGAAGAGTCTTTAAAGAAAGCAGGTGTGACCTCTTCACCCTTTCTCCTCCAGCAGGAACATGACCGTGATGGCAGGAGTTCTAACGGCGTTCTTTGTTCATGAATTAATTTTGGGAATGGAAGCTACATTGCCAGAGGTAGAAGACAGAAACAGATTGAGTTCCTGCCACCATTCTTTCTTATCAGCCCTGGACCTACTTCTAGAATACCCGGACAGGAAAGAAAAATAAACTATTTCGCTTAAGCCATGTTTGGGGGTATTTAATTCTCTCTCTGTCAACCCTAATTCTAATTGATAATAAGGTGTTTAGAATTAAATGAGATCATGTGGCAGCTATATAGTCAGTGCTCAACAAATCATACGTTATTATTATTAAAAGATAATATGGGCTAATATTCAAAAGAGTAAAATATACCTAGAAAAGACTTCCTTTACAGACTAGAGCCATTAAGGAATTATAAAAAACACCTATCAAAGGATAAACTCTCTCCTGGAAGCAACTTTTGATGTCATTAGAATAAATTATGTGCAATAAAGAAGGGTCAAACAGACCTGTGATAGCTCCTAGTCCCCATGGTAACCACTTATTTTCTTACGCCAGGTATTGCCTAATGTTCTCAGTCTGAAAGACCCTGAATATAACGAGTAATTTTAAATGGAAAAAAAAAAAGGGTATGTACATGGGGAAGCCTTTAAAACAAAAGCCTCCAAATGCTGATGGACCTTCTGATGAAAACCTCAATTCACAACAATAGCACTAGCCCAAAAGAACAATTTTGGAAAGGGAAATAACTCTAAAAGCTCAAAACAAGGACTATTGCTTAATATATAGATACATAAAGATATATATACCTATATAACTTTATGCATATATATTTTTATATACATATACAATATACAAATTGTCAAGAATCATTTGAGCTTACATAATACATATCATAGATATTAATGTAGAATTTGAAAATACAAGGGCAACCTCCCTCTGCCGCCAATCATAGACTATGTCCAAAATAATGTCATAAAATAGTTTGTGTTAATGCAAACTCATAGTTTTTTAAAGTATCCACTGATATGATTTTCTCCTATTTTCTGCAACTCTACTGCTGCCTGAGCAAATCTTAGGATGCAGTTTTACTCTCCCTAATAATTGAAATTGTTCTGTTGGTTTTATTAACTTTTATAGTTATTTGTACCTAAATTACAGCCTACATGTCTTGAGGCCCTGACAAAAGAAAAAAAACAGCAAAAAGAAATTTTATAATTGCTAGGTATAAAATTAGCATTTTAGGTGTACTCATTGCAAAGAAAGAACTAACAGTGCAATCTAACATGGTAAAGACAATTACCTTACTCCACCTCACCAGAATTTATGTTTTTTTGAGCCTGAGACAAAAAAGAGATGTAGGATCAGGATCAAAATCTTATAAAGAAACAAATATTATTCTTGGAAGTGTTAACTTGACCAAGGACAAACAGCTTGTCAGCTGCCCAAACAGGATTTGATTCTAGATCTTTTTACCTCTATAATTAATGTTAATAACTTATTCAGAAAGCCATTCAGACTCTACCATGTACTAACAACAAAGAAGATAAAAGTAGAATTTTGCCTTTAGTACCTGAAATAGTGATACAATAATTATGAATGTACCTGGGAGGTTGCAAAAAGAATAAAAAGGGGAATTAACACTGAGAAATACTCATTAAAAGATTTCCTTTCTATATATATGTAGGTGAGAGGAGAGGAGATAGTGAGGCAGGCTGCCGCATGCTCCCTGACCAGGACCCACCAAGCAACCCCATCTGATGCCCATGCTTGAGTACCAAGTTATTTTTTTAGAACCTGAGGCAGATGCTCAGACCAACCAAGTTATCCTCAGTGCCTGGGACCACATTTGAACTAATTGAGCAACTGGCTGTGGGAGGGAAAGAGGGAGAGAGAGAGAAGTGGATAGTTGCTTCTCTTGTGTGCCCTGTCTGGGGATCAAACACAGGACGTCTATACACCAGGCTAACGTTCTATCTATTGAGCCACCAGCCAGAGCTCATTAAGAGATTTAAGATCAAATAAAGGGTACACTTAAAATCTAATATGTTTTAGAGTTCAGTACTTTCTGATTTTAGAAAGAAAATAGGATATATATATATATATATATATATATATATATATACTATATATTATGATGAACTTACATCAAGATCTGAACAGTACGCCGTTATGAAATACTTCTGAAGTAAAGCAAATAAATAATCACAATAAGAGTGGTAAATAAAGACTATAAAAGTCATGTAAAAAGTAGTTTACACTGCTAAAAGAATTCACTTCAGGTTAAGTTTTGAGTTTCTAAAAAACTTCTTCTAAGGGTTGTGGCTGAGTGAAGGGGGTACAGGGGTTAAACTAGAAGTTAGGGGGACTCATGGACATTGACAACAGTGTGATTATTGCCAGGAGACAGTGGGGTGGGGAGAGGTGGAGGAGGGTAAGGAGTGATAGATGGTGATGGATGAAGACTTGACTTGGGGTGGTGAACACACAACGCAGTGTACTGAAATGTGTTGTAGAATTGTACACCTGAAATCTGTATAGTTTTGTTAACCAGTATCACCCAAATAAATTCAATAAAAAAAATACTTCCTTGCCTGACCAGGCAGTGGTGCAGTGGATAAAGCATTGGACTGGGACACAGAGGACCCAGGTTCAAAATCCTGAGGTCACCAACTTAAGTGCGGGTTCACCAGCTTAAGTGCAGAGTTGCTGGCATAAGCGTGGGATCATAGACATGACCTCATGGTCGCTGGCTTGAGCCCGAAGGTCACTGGCTTGAGCAAGGGGTCACTCACTCTGCAGTAGCGCCCTCCCCCCCGTCCTGTCAAGGCACATATGAGAAAGCAGTCAATAAACAACTAAGGTACCACAACAAGGAATTGATGCTTCTCATCTCTCTCCTTTACTGTTTGTCTTTATTTGTCCATCTGTCTCTCTGTCTCTGTCACACACACACACAAAAAATACTTCCTCTTTTTATAGCTTTTTGGATTTCATAATTGCAGGTGAGGCACTTGGACCTCTACTTTGTATACTATATCCTGTCTTACCAGTGGAGGGAAGTACTAATGATAAACTGATTTACCAGAACTGACTTTCCATGAACAGGGAAGACACCACATATGCCAAATTTGTGCCATATACTTGACACAAGCTTGTTTCCTGCTTTGTGACTCAATTACAGTTCATTATGTGACTCAATTGAATTAAAAAGTAGGCCATTGAATTGAAATACAGGTCACTCTACTAAAATCCAGGTAAGTTATTAAGTAATTCCCGTGTAACTGTTCTAACTCACGGCCAAAACTATAGTTAACTTGCAACTTTTACACTTAACTTGCAAATTAACAATCGAAAAAATCAGGAGATACTGTAAATAGATTATTAGTCCCTAAAATTCAATCATTAATGTACCATTAAGGGACTTGAAATAAACATTCAACCCATGAAAATTCAGCAGACAATCATTTCTACGCTGTAACTGTATGAACTTGTGGAGTGATTTAAGGTGTTATTATCTGTTATCTGTTGAGAAGCCTCTAGACCTGGATCCAACATACTTTAAAACTATAAATTTGCAAGTAAGCATATAGTTATCAAATAAAAATTTACTACTGAATCTCTTACATAATTTTACTCTAGTAAAATTTTTCTGTCCTCTGTCCATCTCTTTTTATCTTCAGTCTTCCTTGATTCGACAACTGGAAATATTTTCCCATTAGATGTTTATGTGATTCTTACTTTTAAATGTTATGACATGTTGACCTTAGTCTTTAAGAGATTTATCATTTAATGTTGCTAAGAATTTGGAAAGTAATACAACACTAAAAATAGTTCCTGGCCCAGTAGCTCAGTAGCTCAGTTGATTAGAGCATCCTCCTGACATGTCAAGGCTGTTGATTCTGTCCCCGGTCTGGGTACATACAAGAATCAACCAATGAATGCATAAATGAGTGGAATGACAGGGATGTTTCTCTCTCTCTCTCACTCTCTTCCTCTCTCTCTCTGAAAACAAAAAAATAAATTAATTAAAATAGACATTTGAAAAAGATTTTGGGCCTGACCAGGCAATGGCGCAGTGGATAAAGTGTCAGACTGGGATGTATGTGGAGGACCTAGGTTTGAGACCCCAAGGTTGCCAGCTTGAGCGCAGGCTCATCTGGCTTGAGCAAAAAGCTCACCAGCTTGGACCCAAGGTCACTGGCTTGAGCAAGGGTTACTTGGTCTGCTGAAGGCCCGCAGTCAAGGCACATATGAGAAAGCAATCAATGAACAACTAAGGTGTTGCAACGAAAAACTGATGATTGATGCTTCTCATCTCTCTCCATTCCGGTCTGTCTGTCCCTATCTCTCTCTCTCTCTCTCTCTCTCTCTCTCTCTGACTCTCTCTCTGTTCCTGTAAAAAAAAGAAAAAAGAAAGAAAAAGAAAAATATTTTGGCACAATTTTTTCCTTAAATAAACTTGGGAATTTTTCTCTTAATAAGCTTTTCCTGGCCAGGTAGCTCAGTTGGTTGGAGCATCAACTTGACATGACAAGGTTGGAGGTTTGATTTCCATTTAGGGCAGAAGCAAGAGTCAACTAATAAATGCATAGATAAGAGGAGCAATGAATCAATGTCTCTCTCTCTCTCTCTCTTTCTCTTTCCCTTCTTCTCTCTCTCTAAAATCAATCAATAACTAAAACTTTAAAAAATTTTGGAATTTGTATTTATGATATTATTGTCAATATGACAATGTTTACTATTCTTTTTTAGTTTTTGCCTTGTAAACAGGTAGTAAAGAGCCCACTTAATTGGTCCATGTGCCATAAGGTGTGCTACATGGACAGTTTCAAAACTGTGCAAGACAAGAAAAAAATAGCAAATAAGGTTTCAATTATTGTGGAGAAAATAATGTCTGCCTTTCTATATCCTCACAAAAAGTAAATTACGTACATTTTTTTTTCCACCTCTGAGAAAAAACTACATTCAGTTTTTTCCCTCAGTCTAATCAGAAAGAGGCAGCCACCCTTCTGTGTAGAAATGTACAGAAGTAGTTGATTGCATCAAAAACAGAAAAGATACAAACAACACCTGTAAATAAAGTACATAAATGACAGTTAAATGTCATAATTAATACTTTCAGAAGTAATACCATTAACCATCAAAATGAGATCTTTACTAAAGGAACTTAGTTTGGAAACAGTGCATATTTTAGAAACTGTTCTTTGATCTGTATAAATTGCAAAATAAACAGATATGTCTATCCTTTCCCTGGCTCCCCCACAGTAACTCATTAACAATTATTAATGAGTTTAAATTATGCTCACCCACTTTCTGGCTCTACCAGACCCTTCATTGCCGTTTCCGGTATCCTTATGCACGATGGATTCCAGGTATTTTCAAGCTACCTTTCAGCAAATAGCTAACTCAATTATTTTTTGTTAAGTGAGAAGTGGGGAGGCAGAGACTGGCTCCCACATGTGCCTCAACTGGGATCCATCTGGCAAGCCCTTTATGGGGCAATGCTCTACCCATCTGGGACCGTTCCTCCATTGCCTGGCAACTGAGCTATTTTTACCACCTGAGGGGAGGCCATGGAGCCAACCTCATCCCCAGGGCCAACTTGCTCCAACAGAGCCATGGCTGCAGGAGGAGAAGAGAAAGATAGTGAGAAGAGAGAGGGGAAAGGGTAGAGAAACAGATGGTTGCTTCTCCTGTGTGCCCTGATTGAGAGTAGAACCCAGGACATCCACATGCTAGGCTGACACTACCATTGAGCCAATCAGCCAGAGTCATAAATTAAATTTATCTTCATGTTTTTATGAAGCACTTCAGGACAGACTATTAGATTAATGAAAATTTTCTAATAAAATTTACTAATTCAATTATTGATTGTTTAGGTGGAACAATCGATAGCCAATGAATATGGATTTGCTCAAGGGCACAAGATTGTTCAGTGGCAGAGCGCAGACTAGAACTCAAGTCATCTGACTTCTCTTCAGTGCTCTTTCCCATAGGCTCCTTCAAGTTATGTTTTATGTATTTAATCTCATTATATGGGTAGAACCTTTGTTAAGTAGGTGGCTAAGTCCTTTGTCTTCCCCACTGGGCTCTTGAATTTCCTTATTACAATACTACATTTATGCTATTCTGATTTTATAAGATTTTACATCACATTTTCTCCAAAGCAATTCAAGAACTATACTACCAATTTAAACTATTGTTTCTGCTATTTATTTGAATTTGACTAAATAATTTTCATAGTTATAAGGATAAGAGGTCCAGAAACTATATCCATGATGTAAGAGGGATCACAACCTGTCTGCTAAAAAAAAAATTCTAGTGAAAGAACAGATGAAAAACAACAAATATATAGTCCATGAACTAGATAATTCTCATTAGGAGACTCCAGATAAATCTCAAATGGAATAGGCTGAGGCGTTGTCAAATGCCAGAGTTTTTTTTTGTCACTCTCACCAAGACTGTTACCATGACAAGCTTTAAATAAGCAAAGAGAGCAATGGGAAGCACTTTCTCTTTGTAGTGGAAAAGGAGTTACGTATTTCCCCAAAGTATATTATTTGTATTAAGGGAACACAATAGTTATATAGTGTAAAATAGTTTAATGGCCAGAAAAACAAATATTTGCTCTTTTATTTACTGAGAGTTGGTATTCATTGGACAGTGGAGGTGATACCAGACGGTTATTTGCTACAGTGGAAGATTGATTGTGGTAGGTCTGCCTGCAATTACCATGTAAGGGGGTTCAGACATAGAAGTAGTTACACGGTCCGCTTTATATAAGATTCAGAATCATCAGAAAGCAATTATAAAGTAAGGGTTCAGGGTGTCCACTATTTATCATATGATTTCAAATGAAATCTCATATCAGTCTGCAATAAGCTCCTTTAAAACAGGACCAAGTTATTTTGTCTGCCAAGAGTATTTTGTGTCTGAATTTTTAGCTGATGGATTGTCTACTGCTGGAAAATCATGTTTTGTCATTCCCAAGTTTCTGAGATATGAATGATTAGAAAAACAGTAGAAGTAAATCAGATATAGAAAAGGTAGATATTTACCAATAGGCTTTTGTTTGTTTGTTTGTTTGTTTGTTTATTGATTTGAGAGAGAAAGAGAAAGGCAGGAACATTAATCTGTTCCTGTATGTGCCATGACTGGGGATCGAACCAGCAACCTCTGCACTTAAGGCTGATGCTCTAACCAACTGAGCTATCCACCCAGGGCAATAGGTATATAATTTGATTTATAAGTTCACAGAGGCCTGGGAGACATATTAACAATGCACATTGTTGGTCAAATACGTTTGTAAATATGATATATATGTTTGCTGGCTTATAGTTTACATTGAGTGTGGGGGACAGGCTGTAAGCAGGCAGGGTTGTTATAGCCTAAGATTTAGTTTTAAGACTTTTCCACCCTTTTAATACTAAGATCTATTCAAATCTAAGCTTTTCCCCACACCATTGAATGTTGCATGATGTGGGGTGGTGCACTCTCCTGAGGAATCCCATTATGCCTCAGATAAGTGACTTTGTATCAGAGACTTCCTTGTTTGTACATTGGATTAAAGGTTTTGATTTCTATACTATAAGAGAAGAGCAGAGAAAGGCCATGTGGAGGAGAGGAGAAGCACCCAAGATGACGGAGTGCTGAAGGAGAAGCCAATTTGTGCAGAGTTTGTGCAGAGATGGGGAACAGAGGTGAATAAGGCTGGTGAGGTAGAAAACTTTGATTCTAGGAAACTCGGATAAGTCGGTGGCTTTGGGAGCCCTGAATGGAAAGGGAAGTGTTTTCCCACCGTGTGTATTTCTTGCCCACCAGGTGCAAGCTAGGATTAAAGCTAATGGCCCACCAGTTATTGGCTCCCTTGTTTCATTACCGTCTATCCGAATCAAATGTGAACCTGCACAGGCCAGGAGGCTGTGATGGTGGCCATGGCTACTGGCCTTACAACCTCTGTTCCCCATCTCATTCTCTCTGCACAAACTGGCTTCTCCGTCAGCACTCCTCCATCTAGGCTGCCTCTCCTGGCCTCCATGTGGCCTTGTTCTGCCCTGCCCTCCTCTAGCATGGGCCGGCATACTAATAAATCTCCTCCTTTTTATAAAACCCTTCAAAACTCATCTGGACTTGATGTCTTTACGTGAACCCATGGAAGTGAGGTATGGTACTTTACAGCAGTAGCTTCAATTCCCAGTCAGGGGCATACAGAAACAAATAGATGTTTCTGTTTCTCTCTCTCTATCCCCCACTTTCTCTCCCTCTCAAATCAATAAAAAAAAATTTTAAATATACATATAGAAACAAAAAAATTAAAATAGTACTCTAAGCTTCCTAGAAGCTAAAGCAAAAGAGAAATTCAAGGTGTTTTCTTTTTATTTCCTTAAGAGAAATTTACAAACTCATGTGTAAAGATAGATTTTTATTGTCCTGGTATTAAATTATAGGAGGAATTATATATGAATGTAAAGAAATATATTGAATATCATAATGGACAAAACTTTCAATTGCAGTTTTGTAGATATCACAGAGGCATTCTTCCTATTAGCATTTCTTAAAATGGAAAAAAAGGAAGCAAAATTAATTCATGAACGTAATTGTCTCAGAGAACTAAATTAGTAGGGTTGAGCATTTCACGATCTCTTGTTCTAACTTGATTTAGGAATTTAGCTTGGGAAAAACTAGAGCAGTATTTCTGAAAGTGTGATTTAAAGAACCCCTGAATAAGAATATTCAAGGTTTCTTTTGAAAAATGAGGATTTCTAGGCCACATTCTAAAACAGCCAAATCAAAATTTCCAGTGTGGACCTCAGGCATCTCAATCGTAAATGTTATTCAGGTGAATTGTATGCATATGGTGCTAGTTATTGATACTCTCTGGGGATCAAACCCACCTTTTCATATCCCGCCTCCTGGGCTGAGGCTGGAGCTCTGTAACCATATTCCTTCGTTGCCATCCAGCTCCCTGCTAGGTTCTGCCAAACAGAGGGACAAGCAAACTAGGAGGAAGAAGAGGGACCACGCTCCTTCCGGTGTGCTTGCATCCTCTCAGTGTCAGCCAGCTTCAGCAGTGCTAATTGTTTCTGGTAAAGCTGGTGTCAGTTTCCACTTTATTTCAATCTCTCAGAACCAACCCTAAGGCGCCCCCTGAGGCATCAGGATCTTCTGAAATCTAGGCTCCAAATCTGCTGGACTCATTCTCTGAGTCCCTGAAGCACCAGCACCACCCATGCAGCATCCTCATCTCAGGGGTCTAAATTCCTCTTCCAGGTTTCTAGAATATAATCGTTTCTCCTTGCTTCCTGGAACCTAGTGCTTGTAACTGTCTCCTCCAACTACTACTCTCTCTGTGTTAGGTTTGTTCCTTTTGACTCTGTCAGTCCCCCAACACCCATATAACCAATTCCCTTTTAAAATAATTGGTATAGTTTCTTTTTTTCTGACTAGAACTCTGACTGATAACAGAGGTTAAAGCTTGAGTTCTCGTGACTTGAAGGATTGAGACAACATATCCCTCAGCCCAAAGGATCTCTCAATTATCAATTGTGCGAAGTCCTCTTCTGGTACCAGTAAATAAAAGCCTGGTACCAAGAGCTTCAACTACTACATTCTGTTGTCTTAAGAAATTGCCAGAAACTTTGGGCTCCAGATAAACACACAACAAAATTAAAATTCTATTATCAAAAATAAAAATATTTACATGCTTTATCCCAGAGTCAGAACTAATCCAGTTCTATATAGGAATGGCCCACTTAGGAGCCTGAGAGCAGAACAAAAATTTTTCTCAAAAACAAGGTTTTCATTCTTAATGGCTTCCATAGGAAACATTACTTGCATTACGTGCAAGACAAAGAGGAAATCTTGGCTTTCTATTTAAAGGCATCCATAATGTTATACCTACATAGTTCTTCAAACCCTTGTCAAGCATCTTCATTAGGCTCTGCCTCTGCCTGAGCTAGCTGCTCCTGACACACATGGATCCCCGCCTGCCCACCTTGGCTCAGGCAGTTGTCTCTGCCTTGCAGTTCCCACCCGACACACAGGTACTAGCGCAGTGTGCACACTGGGAACTCAGCACATGTTGGAGCTAGCTTCCATTGCCTTCCCTCTACATCAAGCTTTCCTCAGGATTATTTTCTTTTGAAATGCTATAGCAATTATGTATACATTTTACACACAGCACATGTTATCTTGTGATTGCCTGTTTATATGTCTAATCTTTACTCTTAGATTATAAATTTTTTTTCTTTTTATTTATTCATTTTAGAGAGGAGACACAGAGTGGGAGAAAGAGAGAGAGAGAGAGAGAAAGAGAGAAAAGGGTGGGGGAGGAGCTGGAAGCATCAACTCCCATATGTGCCTTGACCAGACCAGTGCAGGGTTTTGAACTGGCGACCTCAGTGTTCCCAGGTTGACGCTTTATTCACTGCGCCACCACAGGTCAGGCGAGATTATAAATTTTTTAAGGACAAGCTACATATCATATATAATAATGTATCTCCACCGCACCTCATACACCTTGCATAAAACTGTGACTGATACATGTTTGTTGAGTGAATAAATGACCTATGAATGTTCATCTACTTTATTTTAATGTAGTTTTTTAAGACTTTATTTATCCATTTTAGAGGAGAGAGAGAGAGAGAGAAGGGTGGGGAGAGCAGGAAGCATCAACTCTTATAGGTGTCTTAACCAGACAAGCCCAGGGTTTTGAATCAGCAACCACAGCATTCCAGGTTGATGCTTTATCCACTATGCCACCACAGGTCAGGCGTCATCTACTTTTTTTATGAGTCATTCCTTCGTCTCTCTACTATATTGTAGATGTCTCAAATTCTTTTGCAAATTCGTAAGATATAAGTAATATCCAATATGCTTTCCATTTTGTCCACAAGGTCATAAAATAATTTTTTTATTTGTCTAGACCTGCATAACACTTTCCATACATTCACTGTTTCCATTTTGGTGCCAACTCTGTGGAACTATTTTCTGTTTTAACCCAGAAAATTGAGGCTCTGAGAATTTAAATGACCTCATCCAAGGTCACATAATGAGACAGTGACGTTCCTGGAATTTGAAGGCTCTTTTCACACATATTGCATGGTCTCTCAGGAGGTTAGTGCTCAGACAATAGTGATGACAGTGGTGAGCTCATCTGACAGATTGCTCTCCTTCCTCTGCAGAGCCTCCCTTCAACACCAGCAACAACCTGAAAGGAGTGACTCACAATTCCCAGCAGCAGCACCAGTGTTTGTGCTGGGATTGTGACCACAAGCGTAATAATCAGGCCAGGGAGTCAGATTTCCTCTGGATTTAGAAAAGCATCCTTGTGTTCATGAAAGGAGCCCCATGAAAGGAGCCCCGTGGGTTGGGGACAGTACTGCAGCTCTTAGATCCCCATGGCCCCTTCACCTGGAGCAGAACATGGTTATAAGGGGAGGAAGGCAGGCAGCAGAGCGGTGTCGCTTCCCCATGTTCCCCTTTCCCATCTCAAGAGCTTAGAGTGCTTGCTGGGTAACCAGTCTTCTGTATCGATTCATAAACTCTTAGGCCGCCAAAATTTCAATCACATCAACACAGAAGGACTTGAATACAATGAATATATTTTCCACTCCTGCTGAGCTCCCTAAAAAAATAGAATTAATATATACACTTAATGGCGCTCTCCACAGAGGATTTGTGTGAACATGTTTTATTTAATACTTGTTAACTTCACAGTTTTCTGATAATTTTGACAGGTACCCAGGTCCACCAGAATATCAAAGATATTATAATTAATATCTACTTTTCTTCTACATAATATTTGATACATAAGATGGCCTTATTGCAAGACAAATATTAGGTCAGAACAAAGACTCAACCTGTTGAAGCCTAATTTCCTACATTACTGCAAGTAGATAATGTCTCTCAAACTTTTAAGCAAACGAGTTGCCCAGATTGGCCCTGACGCATATGGACGTCCACAGTTCAATGCCAGGTCAGGGCACACATGAGACACAACCATCTACTTCTTTCCCCCTCCCTCTTTTCCTCTCTCTCTACCTCTCTCACAGCCAGTGGCTGGACTGGTTTGAGCATCAGTCCTAGGAGCTGAGGATAGCTCAGTTGGTCCTAGCCAACATCAGCCTTAGGCACTAAAAATAGCTCAGCTGATTAGACCATCGGCCCCAGATGGGGGTGGGGAGTAGTTGTGTGGATCTCAGTCAGGGTGCAGGAGTCTGTCTCACTATCTCCTCTTTTCTCACTCAAAAAGATATAACAATAATAATAATAATCGCCCAGATTGTTTCACCTTTCTCACCCCACCTCCTTCTTTGCCCTCTCTTGCCTCTCCTGCCTTTTTTCCTAATTACCTGGTCTTCCCATTCTACCTTGCAACTTTCTCATCCTTCCTCTTTTCTTTCCTTTTGTGGAGGGGTTTAGACTTTTGAGAAATTGCTTTGTTTGTTGCACTCTTTCTAAAGCTTAGTCTTAGGAACCAATCCTATTTGCATAATATAAAAGTTAGAAAACTATAAGTTTCGTGAGCAAAGGGTGTAGGAGAGAGGTATACATTTTATAGTGTAGTCCATCATCTCCTGCTCCATGCTACCGACAGAGAACTAGGTACAGGTTTTCGGAGTAATCCCTCATCCACTCACATCCTATATTGGTAAAATTATATGTTTAACAGGAGTTAACAGAAACTGTCAGAGAACTAAAAATGATAAATTAAATGCAAAACTATGTTTGCAGTTACTGGAAGTTAGTATTTCCACTATTAGAGAAATATGATATTTTGCCATTGTAAATGATTATGTAACTTTGCTTTTTGCCATTATTTAGGTGCTTTTATCGGATTATGAGAAACATTTCATTTTCTGGAAAAAAAAAGATTAAAATCATGAAGATTAACTATTGCTGGAGATAGGGCAGGGATAATAACAGTGAAGATTCCTGAAAATGACCACATAGAAAATCAATCCAAACAAACTGGCAGAAAGAACTCAAATGATGCAACCATGTAAAATGATGTAACAATAAAATGCAATCATTAAAACAGACAAAAGGTTAATTCACTCAACACTCTTTCTCATTTACTGGAGTCAGCAAATTATCGCAAGGTGAAGAAAAGATATCAGAGCAGACTGGACAGAGAAGTGCGGTAGAACACAGCTACAGACAAAGCCAGCTGGAGAAAAGACACAAAGGCCAAATTCTGAGTTTATTTGGAGTTACTGGAAGGCAGCCAGAGAATTTGCCTTACCATTTAATTCCAAGTCTATAGTTTAAATGGGTGGTCCAGAAGATGCTATCAGTTACCGTGGAGATTCAGACACCCAGACACAAATGACTGCCTGCTGTGGGTACACAGATTGTTCATCGCACACCTTTCTATGATAAATTTCTGGGGTCATATAAATAGAATAAGAAAAACAAGTAGTATATAAAACATATATATCACATATACATACATATATTCATTAAAAAATATGATAATTTTTTTCAAAAAAACCTATAGACAAAAAAAAATGACCAGGAGGAATTACACCAAAATAATAAAATTTCTGGAAGTATGACAGAATTCATTTTTTTATTCTTCATTTTCTATATTTTCACAATGAACAAATAAGCACCTTTTAATAAATTAACAGCATTTAATAAATTAACAGCTTAAACATCCAAATTGATACTATTTATAGCTTCAATACTATAAAGTGTCAAAGATGAAAGGATTACAATGATTTATACACAGATGCAAAATTCTTTAGAAAAAAAATGGGTACTATTTTTCTACATGTGTTTCTATTTTAAACTAGTTTTACATTTTAAACTATGTAATAAAATATAAGTATTAGCTTTGTTTTTTAAATCCCTGATTTTATTATAACTGCTAGAGAGCTTGTGTACTGCTCCCCCAAAAGTAAATCAGTGTTGAAGTAGTTCCCTCAGCTCTGAGGTTCCCTCAGTGCCACCAAACTCTTGGTTTGGCATGGGTCTAGACCTCAGAACAGCCCAGAGCAACTGGGGCCTGAGGATTTCCGGTTTACAGCCAATGGAGAGATACACCGTCCAGCCGTAAACCAATCACAGGCAAGAGAAGGGGATTTGCTTTGGTTAATCAAGATTACCATGGGCCAGGGATGGCTATATCACTGGTACGTTGTGTGGAATGGATGGAATCAAGGACAAATACAGCTTTTGTGAGGCATAAAACGTATACAATCTGGGGGTTCTCTTTAAGTGAAACAATGAGAAAAGTACAAGTTCATTATAAAAATAAACATTTATTTCAAATTTTAAAAATTATACACTAAAAAGTTGCAAAATGCCATACACGTCACAAAATTCAGAAATGAGAACATTTTTATTAATTAACTTCCTGACACATCCTTAAGTATACCTTTTTCTAAATTTTTTGGCTATACTTATTTATCCCCTCTTCATATAATAACTGTGTAATATTTAATTGAAAAAACAGAAATATAATTGTCTTTGTTCCAGCATATATAATTTTTCATTATTGATCATTTCAAAAACTTTTTTAAAAGTTTTATTTATTCATTTTAGACAGAGAAGAGAGAGAGAGAGAGAGAGAGAGAGAAGGAGGGGCAGAGCAGGAAGCATCAACTCCCATATGTGCCTTGACCGGGCAAGCCTAGGGTTTCAAACTGGCAACCTCAGTGTTCCAGGTCAACACTTTATCCACTGCGCCACCATACGTCAAGCTCAAAAACTTTCTTTTAGCATCACTATTTGTTATCAGTAAAGTCATATAAATTTTTAGGAATATTATCAAATTTAGTTAGAATTCTGTCAAGTTCTTTTTTCCACATGTGGCTATAAAATTTTTCACAGTCTAGCTTCTGGATCCATACCTTTCAACTGTTGACTCTCATCCACTACCCACTTACCAGCAGTACTAGGAACTGCAGGACATGGTCACCACCTCACACCTCCCAAGTCTAGGTCGGCTCAGTACAATGGATGATAAGACTATTCTTGGAAGCCAACTCTACTCCAAGTCAGCTAACTGTACATGGGAGTAATTGCAAACTAGGTAAATAAATGCTACTGAACTTAAACAAAAAAATATTCTCTGTTCACCATCAACTTAATTGGATCTCAAAGTGCCCTAGTACACTGCACATCACCCAGTTAAAGGGCAAGTGTGATGGAGGGGATATTGGAAAGTCAAACAAAATTCAAAATCGAGGTCCTATTAGATTGCATTATATACAGTGTCTGGAAAACAAATAGTGCACATTGTTTTTTTATTATTATAATGATCAATTATATTTTCTTATTGGTTAATTAATCAATAATTAGTTAATGTATTACATTCCTGATATGAATCTGCACCCAAGGAAGAAGGGATAGACACGGAAATATTTCATTAAATCCCACTGACCTGATAAGGATATCAAAAACCTATAGGTATTTATTTCTTGCTTTAAAATAGTTGATAGATAAAAATAAATAAATAAAATAAATATATCTTGGCCCTAGCTTATTGGCTCAGTGGTAGAGCGTCAGCTCAGGGTGTGGATGTGTATAGTTTGATTCCTGGTCAAGGCACACAAGAGAACCACCCATCTGCTTCTACAGCCTTCCCCCTCTTTTCTCCTTCTCTCTCTCTCTCACACACACATACTCTCTCTCTCTCTCCCCCCATCCTGAAGCCAAGGCTCAATTGGAGTGAGTTGGCTCTGGGCATTGAGGATAGCTCCATGGCCTCCACTTCAGGCACTGAGCAATGCCCAAGATGGGCAGAGCATCACCCATTAGTGGGCTCCCTGGGTGGATCCCAGTAGGGGCAAATGCAAAAGTCTGTCTCTGCTTCCCCTCTTCTCACTGAATATATATATATATATATATATATATATATATATATATATATATATATCTTGGCATTAATAACATCTTAATTTCATATTATACACAGTTACATACAAAAAATGTTATTTTTAATAAAGGGTAGTATACAGGTATTTGAAAAATAGTTTAGTTGGTGATTCATACTGACATTGTGCAAGAAAGAGTGCCTACCAAACTGCAGTTCATTGTTTCATCTTGGATACAAGGCTATTTAACATTTTCATCGCTTGTGTGGTTGGTGGACTAGAGCGCATGATGATTAAATTTACAGATAATAGCAAATTGGAATAAGTGGTTATTACTTTGGAGGACTAGATTAGAATGCTAAATAACCTTGCAAATAGCTTGATGAGCAATGGTACTGAGAAATGCGTGGGGAATTTTTTAACCTACGCTACACAAACAAAATATAGCAAATTCTTGAACAAACATTTTTTAAATGCAGGAATCACCATCCATCATAAATTGAATACTCTTGAGTAAGTAAATATAGCAATTACATTTTTTTTTAAATATGAGAAGCATCAATCATTAGCTTTTCGTTGCCATTGCGACACCACAGTTGTTCATTGATTGCTTTCTCACATGTGCCTTGACCGCGGGCCTTCCTCAGACCAAGCCATCCCTTGCTGGAGCCAATGACCTTGGGTCCAACCTGGTGAGCTTTTGCTCAAGCCAGATGAGCCCGCGCTCAAGCTGGCAACCTCGGGGTCTCGAACCTGAGTCTTCCGCATCCCAGTCCAACGCTCTATTCACTGCGCCACCACCTGGTCAGGCAGCAATTACATTTTTTAAACTCTTCATTTGGAGATGGTTTAACAGAAATGTAAGGGAAAGAAAACAGAATATATTTTCCACTACATCTGATACCATGCAGTTTCTCCAGGATCAAGGTTCTCTGTAATTTGTGAGGAAATAATTTTTTGAGGACATTTGACTATAAAGTTTCTGCATCTGATAGATTTCGCTACTAAGTGGAAAAGGATATCAGAACAATGGCACAGGGGACCTCAAATTGGGATCTAAGTAGATTCAATCAGTATTTATAAAACGATCATACATAACATTGCACCAAGTACTACAGGCAATAAGATGCATAGGCATGCTGTCTATGGTTAAGAAGGATTAAAAACACAGAAATAATATCCATTTTCTCCCTTTATTGCAGTGGTTCTTAAACTTTTTTGAGGTACCGAACCCACCAGTTTCATATACGCATTATAAAGCCAGTAGCCAGGGTCAGGATCACAGCCACCTGAGCCGTGCAGGTTCTCATTAGATTAGAACAGACAATAATGAAACAATGGAGCCAAGAACTGGTGAAGCATCAGCTTTAATTCTAGCTTGCACCTGGCGGGCAAGCAAAAACACACACTGGGCTCCAAAACCCACTCATTCAGTGCTCACAAAGCTACTGACTTATCCAAGTTTCCTAAAATCAAAGGTTTCTAGCTCACCAGACTTATTCACTTCTGATCCCCATCTCCTCCAGCACAAACTCCACACAAACTGGCTTCTCCCTCAACACTCTGCCATCTTGGCTGCTTCTCCTGGCCTCCATGTGGCCTTAATCTGCTCTCCTCTCTGATACTAATCTCAGGAACCCAGGAACCGAGAGAGAGAGAGAGAGAGAGAGAGAGAGATCAAGCCACTGGTCTCTCCCACTTTATATTGTAGAAGTCCAAACCCTTAATCCAATTATACAAACAAGGAAGTCTCCAATACAAAGCCACCCATCTGAGGCATAATGGGATTCTTCAGAAGAGTGCACCACCCTACATCATCCAATCAGTCAAGGGTGTGGGGAAAAGCTTACTCTTAAAACCAAGCCTTAGGCCATAACGACCTGGCCTGCTTACATTACAGCCTTTCCCCCACACCCATCCCAAGCATAAGGGCAAATAATATCACCTGGGTGATGGGCTTCCATGTGGGCAGCGCCATCTTTAACAAAGTGAGCATATTATATTTTATCTGCCCAACACATAGTAAATAAATTTAACTTATTCCGTAACTAAACTTAGTGGCATATGCCAATTACATGTGTCATTACAATTTCTTCAAGATTAATATGGGATAAATTGAACATCAATAAAAATAAACATAGAAATATTTATAATAATAACTGTGATCTCCACAGCAACATCACAAACACACTTAGGGTAGCTCTGATGAGTTAGTCACAAGGACTGTGCCCCACACATATCAAAGGATCAGAAAGCTAACAGCCTTCCAGAACACAATGGCTAGTTAAAAATCAATACATACATTTATTTTTGGCACAGGTCATTTTATTGCTCTACTTTGCTGATATTTGAAAGCCAGTCACAAAGGTTTAAGGATAGCTCATTAACTTTGCTAAGAGAGTAAAATATAATAAAAAATTGAATTAATTTAACATTAACATTAATTTTTTAAAAATTGGATTAAAACAGTGCAATTAGAAAACACATCTGATCCTGACCTGTGGTGACACAGTGGATAAAGTGTCGACCTGGAATACTGAGGTCACCTGTCTGAAACCTTGGGCTTGCCTGGTCAAGTAGGGCACATATGGAAGTTGATGTTCCCTGTTCCTTTCCCCCTTCTCTCTCTCTCTCTCTTTCTCTCTCTCTCTCTGTCTTTCTATCCCTCCCCTCTCTAAAATGAACAACAACAACAAAAGATAAATAAAATCTTGGGGGAAAAATAAAAGAAAATACCTGAGCCCAGGGACCCCCTGGGAAACAAATCACTTATGTTTTATCCACATGATTTTATTCAGTTTTAAATATAACCTGTGAATGGTTTACAATGTTTTCCCACTATACCATGTGTGTTGGGCAGATAAAATATAATATGCTCACTTTGTTAAAGATGGCGCTGCCCACATGGAAGCCTGTCACCCAGGTGATATTATTTGCCCTTATGCTTGGGATGGCTGTGTGGGGAAAGCTGTAATATAAACAGGCCGGGTCGTTATAGCTTAAGACTTAGTTTTAAGAGTAAATTTTTCCCCACACCCTTGACTGATTGGATGATGTAGCGTAGTGCACTCTCATGAGGAATCCCATTGTTCCTCGGATGGGTGGCTTTGTATTAGAGACTTCCTTGTTGTGTAATTAGATTGATGGTTTTGATTTTACACTATAAAGTGGGACAGACCGGGAGCTTACTCTCTCTTGGTTCCTGAGGTATTAGAGAGGAGAGCAGATTAAGGCCGTGTGGAGGCCAGGAGAAGGAGCCAAGATGGCAGAATACTGAGGAAGAAGCCAGTTGGTTAAGAGGAAGTGCTGGAGGAGATGGGGAACAGAGGTTGTTGGGCAGATAAAATATAATATGCTCATTTTGTTAAAGATGGCGCTGCCCACATGGAAGCCCATCACCCAGGTGATATTATTTGCCCTTATGCTTGGGATGGGTGTGGGGGAAAGGCTGTAATGTAAACAGGCCAGGTTGTTATGGCCTTGGTTTTAAGAGTAAGTTCTTTTCCACACCCTTGACTGATTGGATGATGTAAGGTGGTGCACTCTCCTGAGGAATCCCATTATACAGAGACTTCCTTGTTTGTATAATTGGATTAAAGGTTTTGATTCTATGGTATAAAGTGGGAGAGACCAGTAGCTTGATCTGTCTCTTGATTCTTGAGGTATTAGAGAGAAGAGCAGATTAAGGCCACATGGAGGCCAGGAAAAGAAGCCAAGATGGCAGAATGCTGAGGAAGAAGCCAGTTTGTTAAGAGTTTGTGCTGGAGGCCTGACCTGTGGTGGCGCAGTGGATAAAGTGTCGACCTGGGAACACTGAGGTCGCCAGTTCAAAACCCTGCACTGGTCTGGTCAAGGCACACATGGGAATTGATGCTTCCAGCTCCTCCCCCCTTTCTCTCTTTCTCTTTCTCTCTCTCTCCCTCTCTGTCTCCTCTCTAAAATGAATAAAATAAAAAGAAATTTTTAAAAAAAAGAGTTTGTGCTGGAGGAGATGGGAAACAGAGGTGAATAAGTCTGGTGAGCTAGAAACCTTTGATTCTAGGAAACTCGGATAAGTCAGTAGCTTAGTGAGCACTAAATGAGTGGGTTTTGGAGCCCAGTGTGTGTTTTTGCTTGCCCGCCAGGTGCAAGCTAGAAGTAAAGCTGATGGCTCTCTAGTTCTTGGCTCCACTGTTTCATTACCGACTGTACGAATCTAATGCAAACCTGCATGGGCCAGGCGACTGTGATGGTGGCCCCGGCTATTGGCTTTACAATGTGTTAGCTGTGTTTTTTTTTTCAAAGATAATGTATGCTCTACAGAAATTTTCTACTCTATAAAAAATTAATATCACTACAAGAAAAAAAACTTAATTAGTATTTATTATATTATTATGTAATAATAAATATAAATGCAATGTTTGGGGGTATAAAGTATCAGTGTCAAAGCAGTATAGGGCCTTGTAGTAATTTGAAGTCCCCCCCCACCAAAGCACTCCAGATTAGAAGTTCTCTTCTGAGCAAACTCTATGACTGCAACTCTCAGGATCAATATTACTATCTCTTGTTGGTTTTTAAAATTGTTTTTCCACATAGTGATAAAAGATCATATATCAAATAAGTTAGAGTGAGTGCCTTCCATGGGGAAGAGAGGAGGAAATAGGAGTAGGGATTGAGAATAAAGATGAAAAGTTAAAAAAAAAAAAAAAACCTAAAATAAAAAGAGCTTTTTATGGACTGATAATAAAGTGAAATAAATTAAGAAGAATAATGTTCTTAGTCATTCTAAAGTTTAAAAAGTATTTTTAAAAGGGAAGGTGGCAGTATTTTCTGGGTAGGACAAAAGTTGCCTAACAGTGGTTTTTAAGTTTTCATTAAAGCAGTGGTTTCCAAAATGTGGTCCTGGGCCAACAGCATCAGCACCCCTTGGGAATTGATAGAAATGCAAATTCTCGGACACCATCCCAGGCTAATGAATCAAAAATTCTTGGGTAGATCCTGGTAATCCTGTTATAACAAAGCCCTGTGGGTGATTCTTATGCATGATAAAGGTAGAGAACCTTATTTATAATACCTGGGACCTTTGAAATGTACCAATGCCCAGTCTTGGTCCCACACAGACTAAATCAGGATCTCTGGGGATGGGGCCCTGACCTCAATGCTATTTTCAGCACACTCCAGGTAAAGAGTTACGGCCTCAGAAATCCCCTCTTCACCCCAGAGAAAGGAGCCAATCGGCCAAGCTTCAAAACTAAGCCTAGTTCTCCAGGATGATTGGATTCTTGAACTAGTTTTACTTCTTTTTCAATGAAAGACTTTCTTAAAAGAAGTGTGAAAACCACAGGCTAAGTACAATCAGTCAGGATTGATTTATTCTGTTTAAACCCATTAACACGTTGGTCAATAGATCAAACCCTGAAGAAGAGGAATGTTAGAGCTTCAATTCAGTATGTTTGGAAAGACCATGCGGCAGGGTGCAGTGAGGACACCTCCAAGGCCAAGAATCCCGAGAAAGGGCCAGGCTTTAGCGAAGGAAGGGAGGAAGAGTCCGACAATAAGACTACGGGCAGGCCCAGACAGAGGTTTAAAATAACGAAAAGCGGAAATGGTGTCACAGAAAAATCTCACCTGCATTAATCAGGTTTTACCTGAGGTTAGCTTTGTACAACGAAATGGAGATTAGTCAGATATAAAGATAAATTGTCTCTGAAATGATTTTGCAAAATTCGTAGGGAAACTTTTGGAAATTTGCTGACATTAAATGTATAGGCATAGTTCCAAGTCCTTATCTCAGCAGGGTTGTACCGGATCATCACCATTAAAGGTTCTCTGGAATATGGGCTAGGGTGTTTACCAGGAGGGAAATGACTGATTGATTGCTCAAGAGACGGTGTTTCCCAATATTCCGGTTTGGACCTGGCAGCAAAAAAGACAGAAACCCAGAACTATTCCCTAGTTTCTCTCTCACCAAGATTTCAAGAAATTTTACCGGAAGTTTAGCAAACATTGTTAGCACAATTTCCATTGTTCAGAAAAAAAAGATTAGACATGAAAAAACTGAGACTGAAGAATTTATTGATTGAATTACAAAGGGTGAATAAAGGTTGGGTATTTTACTTAAAAGAAATTAGAAATTCTAATTTTAATGGAAGACATCAAATGATGAGGATACATGTCCCAATATTAAGCTGTCACACAGTATAAAAAATAATTTAAAAGATTTTGAAATTTGGTCCAGATATATAAAATATCACAGATACCAAGAAATAGTATGCAAAGAAATTTTTTTTTTAATAAATTGTTGGGGAAATTAGTTGGGGGTTTCAGGAGCAAATTTTTTATTTTTTTAAGATTGTTCTTTTATCTCTTTACTTTTGTTTATTTATTTTTTAAAGAAAGAGAGTGAGAGGAAGGGAGATGGTAGATAGGAGAGAGAAGAGAAGCATCAATTTGTAGTAGGTTCACTTGACTTGTTTATTGATTGCTTCTTATACATGTGTATGGCCAGTAGTCGCGGCCACCATCACAGCCGCCTGGCCAGTGCAGGTTCGCATTGGATTCGGACAGATGGCAATGAAACAACAGAGCCAAGAACTGGTGAGCCATCAGCTTTAATTCTAGCTTGTACCTGGCGGGCAAGCAAAAACACACACTGGGCTCCAAAACCCACACATTCAGTCAGTGCTCACAAAGCTAATGACTTATCCGAGTTTTCTAGAATCAAAGGTTTCTAGCTCACCAGACTTATTCACCTCTGTTTCCCATCTCCTCCTGCACAAACTCTGCTCAAACTGGCTTCTCCCTCAGCACTCTGCCATATTGGCTGCTTCTCCTGGCCTCCATGTGGCCTTACTCTGCTCTCCTCTCTAAACTCAGGAACCAAGAGAGATCAAGCTACTGGTCTCTCCCACTTTATACCGTACAATCAAAACCTTTAATCCAATTATACAAACAAGGAAGTCTCTGTATAATGGGATTCCTCAGGAGAGTGCACCACCCTACATCATCCAATCAGTCAAGGGTGTGGGGAAAAGCTTACTCTTAAAGCCAAGCCTTAGGCCATAACAACCTGGCCTGCTTCCATTATAGCCTTTCCCCCAAACCCATCCCAAGCATAAGGGCAAATAATATCACCTGGGTGACGGGATTCCATGTGGGCAGTGCCATCTTTAACAAAGTGAGCATGTAAAGCCAGTAGTCGCGGCCACAATCACAGCTGCCTGACCCGTGCAGGTTCGCATTAGATTTGAACAGTTGGTAACGAAACAATGGAGCCAAGAACTGGTGAGCCTTCAGCTTTAATTCTAGCTTGCACCCGGCGGGCAAGCAAAAACACACACAGGGCTCCAAAACCCACACATTCAGTGCTTACAAAGCTACTGACTTATCCGAGTTTCCTAGAATCAAAGGTTTCTAGCTCACCAGACTTATTCACCTCTGTTCCCCATCTCCTCCTGCACAAACTCTTAACAAACTGGCTTCTTCCTCAGCACTCTGTCATCTTGGCTACTTCTCCTCCACATGGCCTTAATCTACTCTGCTCTCTAATACTAACCTCAGGAACTCAGGAACCAAGAGAGCAAGCTCCCAGACTGCCCCAGTTTATAGCATAGAAAATCCAAACCCTTAATCCAATCTACAGACAAGAAAGTCTCTGATACAAAGCCACCCATCTGAGGCATAATGGGATTCCTCAGGAGAGTGCACCACCCTACATCATCCAATCAGTCAAGGGTGTAGGGAAGAGCTTACTCTTAAACTAAGCCTTAGGCTATAACGACCTGGCCTGCCCACAGCCTGTTCCAGAACACACATTAATATCAACGAACTTCCATGTGGGCAGCGCCATCTTTAACAAAGTGAGCATAATATATTTTATCTGCCCAACAACATGCCTTGACTAGTGTGGTCAAGACAAGTCAATGACCCTTTGTTCAACCAGCGACCTCGGGCTCAAGCCAGAGACCATTGGTTTAAGTCGGTGAGCCCACGTTCAAGCTGTCAAGCCTGCTCTCAGGCCAGCAAGCCCACACTTTAGGCAGAAACCTCAGGGTTTCCAACTGGGGACCTGTAAAGCCAGTAGTCGGGGTCACCATCACAGGCGCCAGACTCATGCAGGTTCGCATTAGATTCGAACAGTCGGTAATGAAACACAGGAGCCAAGAACTGGTGAGCCATCAGCTTTAATTCTAGCTTGCACCCGGCAGACAAGCAAAAACACACACGGGGCTCCAGAACCCACACATTCAGTGCTCACAAAGCTACTGACTTATCCGAGTTTCCTAGAATCAAAGGTTTCTAGCTCACCAGACTTATTCACCTCTGTTTCCCATCTCCTTCTCTTTACACAAATTCTGCACAAACTGGCTTCTTCCTCAGCATTCCACCATCTTGGCTGCTTCTCCTCTCCTCCACGTGGCCTTACTCTGCTCTCCTCTCTATACTAATCTCAGGAACCAAGAGCTCAAGCTCCTGGCCTGCCCCACCTTATAGCATAGATTCAAAACCTTTAATCCAATTATACAAACAAGGAAGTCTCTCTATAATGGGATTCCTCAGGAGAGTGCACCACCCTACATCATCCAATCAGTCAAGGGTGGGGAGAAGAATTTACTCTTAAAACCAAGCCTTAAGCTATAACGACCCGGCCTGCACACAGCCTGTCCCAGAACACACATTAATATCAACAAACTTCCATGTGGGCAGCGCCATCTTTAACAAAGTGAGCATAATGTATTTTATCTACCCAACAGGACCTCAGCGACCCAGACCATCAATCCATTGCACCACAATCGGTCAGGCTATAATTTCTTATTTTTAAGATAGCATCAAAAATGTGCATTAGCCTGACCAGGCGGTGGCACAGTGGATAGAGCATCAGACTGGGATGCGGAAGGACCGAGGTTCGAGACCCCAAGGTCGCCAGCTTGAGCGTGGGCTCATCTGGTTTGAGCAAAGCTCACCAGATTGGACCCAAGGTCGCTGGCTCCAGCAAAGGGTTACTCGGTCTGCTGAAGGCCTGCGGTCAAGGCACATATGAGAAAGCAATCAATGAACAACTAAGGTGTTGCAACGAAAAACTGATGACTGATGTTTCTTACCTCTCTCCGTTCCTGTATTTCTGTTTCTATCTATACCTCTCTCTGACTCTTTCTCTCTGTCTCTGTAACAAAAATAAATAATAAGCCTGACCAGGCGGTAGTGCAGTGGATGGAGCGTCGGACTGGGATGCGGAGGACCCAGGTTTGAGACCCCGAGCTCACCAGCTTGAGCGCAGGCTCATCTGGCTTGAGAAAAAAAGCTCGCAGCTTGGACCCAGGGTCACTGGCTCCAGCAAGGGGTGGCTCAGTGTGCTGAAGGCCCGCGGTCAAGGCACATGTGAGAAAGCAATCAAATAACAACTATGGTGTTGAAACAGCAATGAAAAACTAATGATTGATGCTTCTCACCTCTCTCCGTTCCTGTCTGCCTGTCCCTATCTATCCCTCTCTCTGACTCTCTATCCCTGTAAATAAATAAATAAATAAATAAATAAAAGAATTCTCCAGTGACGCTGATATTACTGCTCTGGGATCACACTTTGAGAAGCACTGATTTAGAATACTGAGTAAATTCTAGCAAGTATAAAGATTTACAAAGAGATAAAGAGTAGTAAGCCAATCAATATACTTGACCCACCACCTAACCTCAGAATTAAACATTATAATGATTTTAAATCCCCTATATATCTTTTCTGGATTCCATTTCTCTTCTAACTTCAACCCTTGGAGGAATCATTATCCTTCATATTTCATCATTATTCTTTATGGTTTGCCAAGAACTACTGCAAATCAACAAGAAACAAACAAAAAAAATCTAAAAAAAAAGGCAAAGGATATAAATTGGCATTTCAGAAGAAACTAAAAAGCCAGCATAATGGCATGTTCAAACTTATTAATAATTAGGGAAATACAAGTTTTAAAAAAAACCTATGAAAGAACACATCATATTTATTTGATGGGCAAAATCAGGAAGCTGGGTAATACCAACTGTTAGAGGGTTTGAGGTGCAGGTACACATAGAAGCATAAAGAGATGTAAAAATCTAGTATATATGTACATATTATTTTACTCTATAAACTGAGAGTAAATCGCAGACATAATGCTTTTAACTCCTTAGTAGCTTAAGACCACGGGGTCCTAAATACAAGAATGTAATGATTCTCCTGCATAACTGCAGTACAATGATCAAAGTTGAGAAATTAGCACTGATAAAATAATATTAACTAATCCACAAACATTCATATTTCTCCAATAGCCTCAATAACGTTGCTTACGAAAAAAGATCATTTTGCGTCATAGATTATATGCAGTTGTCATGTCCTGTCATGTTTGCTTTAATCTTGACAGTAGTTCAGTCATTTCTAATCTTTCATGGTCTTAACGTTCCTAATGAGTACAAGCAATTGTTTCTCAGATGTAGTTCAGTTTGGGTTGTCTGATGTTTGTTCTTGACTAGATTTGGGTTATGCATTTTTGTCAGGAATATCCCGGAAGAAATGTTTTTTCTTCTCTGTGTCTCCTATTAGGAGGTGTTTGTTGTCAGTTTCTCCCATTACTGATATTAACTTTTTGTTTGTTTTGTTGAGGAGGCAGCAAGACTCCTTTCTCACTTGAGAGGGGAGAAACCAAAAGAATAGAAGGGGAAGCAGCCTGCAGGGATAACGGAGTCAGCCAGTTATAAATTAACTGCATCCCATAGTTCTCTAAATGGTTGTGTTGCAGGAAAACGTCCCCAATGGAGGAGACACTCAAATAACTTAATTAACAGAGGAAAGAGAATTTATTAGTAGCCAGGAGAGCACATGGGACTAGTAGCACCAAAGCACAAGCTCCCAGAATTAGATTTTCTTTTCTTTTCTTTTTTTTTTTTTACAGGGACAGAGAAAGAGTCAGAGAGAGGGATAGACAACAGACAGGAATGGAGAGAGATGAGAAGCATCAATCGTTAGTTTTTCGTTACCGTTGCGACACCTTAGTTGTTCATCGATTGCTTTCTCATATGTGCCTTGACCGCGGGCCTTCAGCAGACCAAGCCACCCCTTGCTGGAACCAGCGACCTTGGGTCCAAGCTGGCGAGCTTTTACTCAAGCCAGATGGGCCCACGCTCAAACTGGAGACCTCGGGGTCTCAAACCTGGGTCTTCACCATCCCAGTCCGACGCTCTATCCACTGCGCCACCGCCTGGTCAGGCCCCAAATTGGATTTTCTTACAGGTTATGTGCCTTTACAATATCCATGCAAGGGATATTGTAAAGGATAATCACGCACGTGATTCCTTTGTTTGAAGTTTCCCAGGCCTCAAGGACAGGGGAGGGGAGTTTTGATGGGGTCAGCAAGGAGGAAGGGATTTCTAGATCACTAGTTGTAGCTACATACAGATCTTGCTTTTCTTGCTTTGTGTTGCAAGCAGCTCTAAGCAACCATTTAGAGCACTACGGGATGTAGTTCATTTATAACTGTCTGACTCAGTTATTCCTGCTGGCTCCTTTCCCTTGTATTCTTCTGGCTTCTCCTCTCTCAAGGGAGAACAGAGGCTTGTTCCCTCCTCACTGGCAGGATACTCCGGCTGGTTAGAGCAGTGGTAGTTAACCTTTTTATAAAAACCGCCCACTAGAGCATCGAGCCAATAATTCAAAATTGTGGGTTCAATCCCTGATCAGGGCATATACAGAAACAGATCATGTTTCTATCTTTCTTTCTCTCTCTCTCTCTCCCACTCTCTCTAAAATAAGTTTAAAAAATAAAACAAAACAAGAGCATTGTGGACCCATTCCCACAAGCTATTAACAGAGGTGTGAAGAAAAAGAGATAATCTGATCAATCCGAATTGCCCGCCCCTAGAGAGTATAAAAGGAGTTGAGAGAGGTTTAGGTGATCCAGTTGGAACTTTCTTCGCAGAGAGCCACACTTAGCCCAGGACAAACTCAGAGGGAAGGTGAGTACACCATCCCAACCAAAGTCAAGTTTCTCAGGCCTTAGAAACTGTTAACAGTGGTTCTTCCCAGGAGTGAGATGGGGGAGGGGGGGTAGGAAGATTGTTTCTAAATTATCTGTAATATTTGCTTTTTAGAATCGTGAGCATAATTTTGTTTTTATTTAAAGGTTTCAATGTGGATTCTTTATCCTCAGATTATACATTTGATCATATTTTACAATCCAAATTATCAGGTCAGTCAGGAAGACAAATATTTGACACCAGACCTATTCTAGACAATTGGGGAAATTCGGTCAGAAAATTTATATTTGGAATATCAATGGATTATCAAAGTTTGAAACTAGAAGAAATAAGAGCTATGTTATAAAATAATGTACTATCTGGTCACTGGAAAGTTTAAAAATCTGTATTTTTTTCACTTAAAAAATCAGTGAATCTGATAATTGAAAGAGGAACCATATTTTATTTTTAAATTGACTTTATTGAAATGGCATTGGTTAATAACATTGTGTAAGTTGCAGGTTTCATATTTTATTTTATTTTGATTTTTTTTCTGAAGTGAGAAGCGGGGAGGCAGAGAGACAGATTACCACATGTGCCCCAACCTGGATCCACCCGGCAAGCCCACTAGGGGACAATGCTCTGCCCACCTGGGGCATTGCTGCAATGCAATCCGAGCCATTCTAGCACCTGAGGTGGAGGCCACAGAGCCATCCTCAGTGCCCAGGCCAACTTTGCTCCAATGGAGCCTTGGCTGCAGGAGGGGAAGAGAAAGATAGAAAGGAGAGGGGGAAGGGTTGAGAAGCAGATGGGTGCGTCTCCTATTGTCCTGACCAGGAATCGAATCCGGGACATCCATGCACCAGGCTGACGCTCTGTCACTGAGCCAACTGGCCAGGGCCACATTTTATTTTTTAATAACTTAAAATTATTTTTGCTTTGGGAATCTAATTGTACATATTTGTCATAATTACCTTTAAAAATCTTGATGGGATTTTTCTCATGTATATGGAAGCATTACAAGCCTCTGGATAATGAGGAAGATGAAGAAAAGTATAAAATAGAAAGTTAAATGGCCTAATCTATACTACTTCAGAAATAGCCATTATATGTATTTTGCTATATTTCTTTTCAAGCTTTTTTTCTATGTACATACAAACATTTTGTTTCAAAATTAGGATTATGTCATATAAAGTTCATTATCTTTAACATTGCTTTCTGACCATGACCTCTTTTCAATAAATACTCTTGGGAAATAGTTGCATAGAATTTTTCATATACAAATTTACCAGATTGCATTTAACTGGTCCCCAAAGTTCAAAGTAGTACAGAAAAGGAATATCTGAGTATATTGATTACATTCCACCATTTTTTCTAAAAGTATACCATCCAACATCAAACTAGTTCATGCGATATGACTTAGAGATACTTGTTTTTTATTTTTTATTTTTTATTTTTACAGGAACAGAGAGAGAGTCAGAGAGAGGGATAGATAGGGACAGACAGACAGGAACAGAGAGAGATGAGAAGCATCAATCATTAGTTTTTCATTGCCATCGCGACACCTTAGTTGTTCATTGATTGCTTTCTCACATGTGCCTTGACCCCGGGCCTTCAGCAGACCAAGTAACCCCCTGCTGGAGCCAGCGACCTTGGGTCCCAGCTGGCGAGCTTTTGCTCAAGCCAGAAAGCCAGATGGGTCCGCGCTCAAACTGGCTATCTCGGGGTCTCAAAACTGGGTCTTCCGCATCCCAGTCCAACACTCTATCCACTGCGCCACTGCCTGGTCAGGCAAGATACTTTTTAATGTTATCAAAGTTCTACTTATAAGGCAGCGTTGTTTATGCTAGTTTCAGTAGAAGATACTGTGGTAATTTAATGGTTTCACAGACAGTCTTGGTCTCCATGCTCAATAATGAAAGCCAAAGGTCAACGTGCTTCCTCCTTATAAATAGCTAATTACATGGGTGACCTAAAAATAGAGTTCTTGTGGCTAAAACAGGTTAATGAGAGCCAGCTTAGACTCCTGTTGTGTAGTAAGCTATTTTAGTGCCACAGTACAACTAGATTTGTCCACCTTCCCTGGCCAATAGCACATTATTTCAGATCCTGGTGACCCAATGACAGAATCACAACTAAGGGACAGTTTACTGGTGCAGAATTGATTGCTTTGCCTCTTCTTCAGTTAGGGGAATTGGGATTCAGTGTTTTTGTGTATAAGTGCAAGGAAGGTGAAACACAATTTAAAATTCACACAAGGGTGTAGGTGAGGGGAAAGGAAGAGGAAATTATGGTGTGAACAGCTCAACCAAGCAACTGTCCAGTTTGGACAAAGTAATTGTAACTGGGTATAGTTAACTTACTTGACTCAAGTTATTTAAAAGCTAATAGTTACAGTTGTTTAAAACAGAAAAAAGAAATAGTAAGGTATCATAGTTAGTGATGTCATATCAGTTGACCTTATTTTATTTTAAAGAATTTTTACTTGTTAATTTTTTAAAGAGGAGGGGGGAGCAGGAAGCATCTCGTATGTGCCTTGACTGGGCAAGCCCAGGGTTTCTAATCCGCAACCTCAGCATTCCAGGTCGACGTTTTGTTCACTGCGCCACCACAGGTCAGGCCAAGTTGAGCTTATTTTCAGAAACTTGTAAGCACACCTGGAAATTTCCAGTTATTGATCTAAAAATTTTCATAGACATAGACTATACTTTTCTTTTACTTTTGGTAATTAGATTACTTAATTTTTTTAAAGCAGAATACTGCAAACACAAATATTCAGATCAACAGACAGTAGACCCCTCGAGTCAATAAAAACACTTTACAATTCTCACCAGAAATGTATTTAGTTACAATTCAGTCTTACAGTCTTTTTTTTAATGCATTTTATTACAATAGAATTTATCTTTATTCTTGTCAAGTTTCTATTTCCTCTGGAAAAATTTTAATGCATATGAGAAGCATTCATATCCTTTTCATCCAATTACCATAATACCAAAAGCACCTAGCCCAACACTTGGGACCAGAAAATTTTTTTTTTTACAAATGTCTTTTTTATTTTTAATATATATTTTTTAAGACTTTATTCATTTTAGAGATGAGAGAGAGGAAGAGAGAGAGAGAGAGAAAGGGGAAGAGCAGGAAGCATCAACTCCCATATGTGCCCTGACCGGGCAAGCCCAGGGTTTTGAACTGGCGACCTCAGCATTCCAGGCTGGTGCTTTATCCACTGCGCCACCACAGGTCAGGCCGGGACCTGAAAATTTTATACTCTTTTTTATATAGACTGCAGCCTCTCTTTTTTGCCTTGACTTCATTTCCATTTCTACATCCCAAGCCCACAGGCAGAATTAGACCTCACTCATTCAGGGCTTCCATACACCCAACAGAAAACATTTACTTCACATGTTATTTTTTCACGTTTGTATATGTAACTCTTAGCTCAGTGCCAGTGTATAGTAAACACTCACGGAAATTTTTGTCAGAATCATACAAGGAAAAGATGGTTTTTAGAGGTAGTATGTGCTGTTCTTAAACACACGGTATGGTTTCTGTTGAGATGTTAACATGCGGTGGATAACAGAACAGAGCCAAACAAAGCAGCAAATCTGTGTTTTTCTGTAAAACTCATACACTCATTTCTTTTCATCTTTCCACATCTACAATGCTGTTCATTTCTAGTAACAGAAGAATAGTGCTAAATGATCCTCCTTTCTTCAAAGGAGAACATAATTGGCTCAGCAAAGAAAATGGGTTCTATTAAAACCTTAGTGACCCTGGCCAGTTGGCTCAGTGGTAGATCATGTGGAAGTCTCGGGTTCAATTCCCAGTCAGGGCACACAGGAGAAACAGCTATCTGCTTCTCCAACACCTCCCTCTCCCCTTCTCTCTTTCCATCTCTCTCTCTCTCTCTCTCTCTCTCTCTTTCTCTCTCTGTACCCCTCCCACAGCCATGGTTCAATTTGAGCAAGTTGGCCCCAGGCACTAAGGATGGCTCCATGGTCTCGCCTCAGGCGCTAAAATAGTTCATTTGTGAAGTAACGAAGCAATGGCCCCAAATGGGCATAGCATTGTCAGGTGGATCCTGGTTTGGCACATGTGAAAGTCTGTCTCTCTGCTTCCCCCCCTCCCTCACTTAATAAAAATACAAAAAGGAACCTTAGAAGCTTCCCTGAGATAGGTGCAGGTACATGTATGACTCACCATCTTCATCATTAGAAGATAGAGTCAGATTTCCAGAGTAAAGATAAGGGCCTTGAAAGAGTTCCCTAGAAAGCAGAGGATTTATGAATTTGGTTTCTTTGTCATAAGTATTAGAGTAGATCTAGACCTACAGGAAGTAAAACCATTGAAATTACTGCCAGCCAAAGAGTGTCCCCTGTCTCTCCTGTCTCTTCAGATATAGATTTGTAAAGTGATGTGGAGCCTGGGTTCCTGGAAGTATTACTCCTGCTGCTATAGCTGCTGCTGCAGTCATAATTCTTGAAACCACAAAGAAGTGAATGTGCCCTCACTGCACTAGAAATGGGTGACTGTCCCGCAGAGTAACACCTCCTTTATACAGTGTGTCCGTAAAGTCATGGTGCGCTTTTGACCGTGTGTCTGGTCAAAAGCACACCATGACTTTACGGACACACTGTCTTTCCAAAGGCATCCTTTCACTCTGACTAGCAGTGATGAGCTAGCTGCCTGAGAGCACAGCACCTGGGAACTCTTTAGTGTCACAGCCCTCTCCCTCCCCCACCTTGTGAATCAAAATCATACCAGGTGCCTTGAAAGGGAAAATTGGAACATTTATTTAATGGGCCAATGGATTCTGATTTTTTTTTTAATTTTTATTTATTCATTTTAGAGAGGAGACAGAGAGAAAGAGAGAGAGAGAGAGAAAGGGGGGAGGAGCTAGAAGCATCAACTCCAATATGTGCCTTGACCAGACCAGTGCAGGGTTTTGAACTGGCGACCTCAGTGTTCCCAGGTTGATGCTTTATCCACTGCGCCACCACAGGTCAGGCTGGATTCTGATTTTATGGAAAGAACAATAAGCACTGTTGGTCAAATAAGTTTGTAAATATGATGTATATGTTTGCTCGCTTATAATTTGCTTTGGGTGTGGGAGACAGGCTGTAAACTGGCAAAGTCCTTATAGCAGAGGTGCTCAATATGTCGATCGCGATCTACTGTTCGATCGCAAAGGAAGTGTAGGTAGATCGCATGACATTAAAAAGATATTTGTCTTTTGATTGGCATGCAGGGTAGCCAATCTGACATCTAAACTTTTGACACCCTACGCATGCGCATTAAATTGCGCTAACTTGTTCAGTTACATTGCTGCGTAGTTAGCCTTCAATTTACTTAAACTAAATACAACAAAGGGTATAAAAATGAGTGCCGTAGCTGGTCCGAGTAAGAAGCCTAAAACCTACCACTTTCAAACAGAATGGGAGGGGATTTTTTTCACTATGTCATAGTCTAAGTGCGGTTGCCTCATCTGTCTGTGTGCCATTGCTATTCCAAAGAAGGGAAATGTGGAGCGGCTTTTTCGGACTGTTCATAAAAACTATGACATTGACTTTCCTCCAAAAAGAGAGCTGAGAAGGAGAAAGGTGAAAGAAAAATACACAATATTAAATAGTAATAATAGTAACCTAAATAATGATAATATAGAAGAAATAAATTTATGTTTTGCATTTTTATTGTAGGTAGATCATTTTGACTTGGTCATCTTATAAGTAGCTCGCAAGCTGAAAAAGTGTGGGCACCCCTGCCTTATAGCCTAAGGCTTAGTTTGAAGACTAAGCCTTTCCCATCTTTTTAATACTAAGATCTTCTCAAAACTAAGCTTTTCCCCACACCCTTGACTGTTGCATGATGTGGGAGGTGCACTCTTATGAGGAATCTTATTATGCCTCAGATAAGTGGCTTTGTATCAGAGACTTCCTTATGTGTATATTGGCTTAAAGGTTTTAATTTTCTAAGCTATAAAATAAAGCAGATCGGGGGTTCTCTCGCTGGTTTCCTATCATCTGCATTTCGGAGGAGAGGCAGCCAAGATGGCGGAGTGCTGAAGGAGAAGCCAGTTTGTGCAAAGAGAAGGAGATGGGGAACAGAAGTGAATATGGCTTGTGGGGCCTTTGATTCTAGGAAAACTAGAAAGAGTCAGTGACTTTGGGAGCCCTGAATGAAAGGGAAGTTGTTGGGCAGATAAAATATATTATGCTCACTTTGTTAAAGATGGCGCTGCCCACAGGGAAGCCTGTTGCCCAGGTGATATTGGTTCTCCTTATGCTTGGGATGGGTGTAATTATATTATTGTGGGGGGTGGGGGGACAGGCTGTAAGCAGGCAGGGTCGTTATAGCCCAAGGCTTAGTTTTAAGAGTAAGCTTTTCCCCACACACTTGACTGATTGCATGATGTGTGGTGGTACACTCTCATGAGGAATCCTCCCATTATGCCTCAGATAAGTGACTTTGTATCAAAGACTTCCTTGTTTGTAGATTGGATTAAGGGTTTGGATTTCTACACTATAAAGTGGGGCAGACTGGCAGCTTGTGCTCTCTTGGTTCCTGAGATTAGCATTAGAAGAGAGAGCAGAGAAAGGCCATGTGGAAGAGGCCAGGAAAAGCAGCCAAGATGGTGGAGTGCTGAGGGAGAAGCCAGTTTGTGCAGAGTTTGTGCTGGAGAAGGAGATGGGGAGCAGAGGTGAGTAAGTCTGGTGAGCTAGAAACCTTTGATTCTAGGAAACTCGGATAAGTCAGTAGCTTTGTGAGCACTGAATGAGTGGGTTTTGGAGCCCAGTGTGTGTTTTTACTTGCCCGCCAGGTGCAAGCTAGAATTAAAGCTGATGGCTCACCAGTTCTTGGCTCCGTTGTTTCATTACCAACTGTCCGAATCTAATGCGAACCTCCATGAGCCAGGTGGCTGTGATGGTGGCCTTGGCCACTGGTTTTACAGAATTGTTTTCCCGCTGTGTGTATTTTCTCACCTGCTCAGTATGAGCTAGTATTAAAAGTAATGGTCTACCAGTTCTTGGCTCTGTTGTTTCATTACCGTCTGTCTGAATTAAATGCAAACCTGCACAGGCCAGACAGCTCTAATGGTGGCTGTGACTACTGGCCCTACAAGCACTTTTAAATTTTGGCTGGCTGGCTGGCTCCCTGAGTGTTTTACCCTCTCCTTAAGTAGGATGGAATAGCCAGCCAACTGATGCTTTGGTACAGTCGGTAAGAGATGCAATCAGATAATATAAAGCAAGTCATTTGGGATGTTAAATTACATAGAATGTTCAAAGGGCTTTCACTTGACTCCGAGATGTTTTTGCCACTCTCTGTGAGCACTTGGATAAGTCACTTATCCTTGACAACTATTCCCTGAGGTATGGTTGGATGATCTTCCAGGCCTTTCCTGTTTTATCATTACGTAGCTCTACAATTCTTTCATCTTCTTATATTTGGGAAAACTCCATCCTCCAACCCCTTACTTTTCATCATTCTAACAGCTTTCAAATCTCAGCTCATCCAAAAGGCACACAGGCATAAATACTTCACCATTTCCTTTTACAATAACCATGGCAGGCACCAATACTGGTCCATGTATATAGTTAAAGTCCTTTGAAAGATAAAAGCCTCTTAAGGAGTCCAAGAATGAAAAACAACTAAGAATTTTGGTTAAAAAACAAAAATTCAAGTAAATTTGATGTTCTAATTGGCTTTATTGAACAATTCATGAATCAGGCAGCATTTTATCTAATAAACAGAAAGTGCTCTACAGAGTTGTACAAATGGAAGGTTTTACAGGCCAAAGGAGGATGGGACAAGGAAGATTAAGGAGTGGGTATTTCAGGAGAGATTAGGGGAAGACAAAGGAGTTTTATCAGGCCTTACCTCACTACAGCTGCATAGGAAATTCCAGAATGATTGGTTAAAAGTTCCACTCCCAGGAGAGGCTGCAACTGCAATCAAGCTAGGTTTTTTTTAAGTCTTGGTGAAACTTAGCATAAGTGACTCCTTTTTGAGCCTGTTTTGGGTTTTTTTTAACACCTTTAGGGTGATTTTTAACAATTTCCAGAATACCAAAAACTTGTGCATGGTTTTAAGATAAAACTTTAGGGTGTGCCTACCACAGATAGTTGCTATCTTGAATTAAGCCCTATGTTTTACAATAGCCACCTGTTAGGATTTTCTCATTTCAGAAAGGATGTAATTGAAGAAAAATTATTACAAATATTGTAAAAAATCTGTTCTTAAATTACTATCACTACCACTGACCAGTCAGCAATTTCAGTGTATTTAGACATTACCCACCAGCTGGAGAGAGAAACAAACAGACAGGAAGGAAAAAAGAGAGATGAGAAGTGTTGGGCAGATAAAATATAATATGCTCACTTTGTTAAAAATGGTGCTGCCCACATGGAAGCCCATTAGCCAGGTGATATTATTTGCCCTTATGCTTGGGATGGGTGTGGGAGAAAAGCTGTAATGTAAGCAGGCCGGGTCGTATAGCTTAAGGCTTTGTTTTAAGAGTAAGCTTTTCCCCACACCCTTGACTGATTGGATGATGTAGGGTGGTACACTCTCCTGAGGAATCCTCCCATTATGCCTCAGATGGTTGACTTTGTACCAGAGACTTTATTGTTTGTAGATTAGATTAAGGGTTTGGATTTCTACAGTATAAAGTGGGGCAGGCCAGGAGCTTGCTCTCCCTTGGTTCCTGAGGTAGTATAGAGGAGAGCAGATTAAGGCCATGTGGAGGAGAAGCAGCCAAGATGGTAGTGCTGAGGAAGAAGCCAGGTTGTGCAGAGTTTGTGCAGGAGGAGATGGGGAACAGAGATGAATAAGTCTGGTGAGCTAGAAACCTTTGATTCTAGGAAACTCGGATAAGTCAGTAGCTTTGTGAGCACTGAATGAGTGGGTTATGGAGCCCAGTGTGCGTTTTTGCTTGCCCGCCGGGTGCAAGCTAGAATTAAAGCTGATGGCTCACCAGTTCTTGGCTCCGTTGTTTCATTACCGACTATGAATCTAATGGAAACCTACACTGGCCAGGCGGCTCTGATGGTGGCCCTGGCTACTGGCTTTACAAGAAGCATCAACTCATAATTGAAACACCTTAGTTATTCATTAATTACTTTCTTATATGTGTGTAAAGCCAAACTGGCTTCTTCCTCAGCACTCCACCATCTTGGCTGCTTATCCTCTCCAGGTTGCCTTAATCTGCTCTCCTCTCTAATGCTAACCTCAGGAACCAAAAGAGAACAAGCTCCTAGTCTGCCCCACTTTATAGTGTAGAAATCCAAACCTTTAAGCCAATCTACAAACAAGGAAGTCTCTGATACAAAGTCACTTATCTGAGACATACTGGGAGGATTCCTCATGAGAGTGCACCACCCTACATCATCCAATCAGTCAAGGGTGTGGGGAAAAGCTTACTCTTAAAACTAAGCCTTAGGCTATAACGACTCAGCCTGCCCACAGCCTGCTCCCCAACAGACATTAATATCAACAGATATTTATATCAATGAACTTGAACGTGGGCAGTGCCATCTTTAACAAAGTGAGCATAATATATTTTATCTGCCCAACAATGTGCCTTGATGGAGTGTGGGGGTGGGGCCTCCAGGAGAGCCAGTGACCTCTTGCTCAAGCCAGATATCTTTGGGCTCAAGTCCCACGATCATGAGGTTATATCTACGATCCCATACACAAGTTAGCAACCCCAAGCTCAAGCTGGTGAGCCTGCGCTCAAGCAGGAAAACCCTTACTCAAGCCAACAACATAGGATTTCGAACCTGGATCCTTAGAGTCCCAAGATGATGCTCTGTCCACTGTGCCACCGCCTGGTCAAGCTCATTTAAACTTTAATATTAGCATTTCTTTCATATACCCAACAAAATAAAGACAAAGGAAATATTTTCCTTAAGTTTCCAAAAGGTTAGTCCCATTTTCAAGCTTACATTTCTGTAAATCTAAAAGTCTATTTACACTAATACACTAGAACAATTTAAAAATATTACAGTAAGCTTGCTTTAGGCTTGCCATACTAAGTATTTTCTCAAGGCACGGTTTCTGTCTCTGTTATAGTTTACAAATGGGAGAATGATAGCAGAAGGGAAGTGAAGTCTAGAATTCTCTGTGAAAGGCTCTGCCAAAGAGATCAGCATGTCGCTATCACTTTGGGTGAATCTGTACTAGATCAATAATTTATTTCTGAGTCACTGATACTATTTGTTCATTCTTTTGTCTCATTATTCATTTCAAGAAAGAAGAAGTAAAGATTACTCTAACATAATAATGTAAACATGAATTGTTAAAACTCTTTTAAGAGAAATTTCAAACAGCAAAAATAAATAAGTAAACAATCTGTCCTTTTGGGTGATACTATCCACGATAAGCAGCCCGTTATCATCATCACTTTCTTGATTTCACCTTCTAATCTCATTGTCTGCTCTCAGATCCTATTTCTCAGGGTTTCTGTGTCTGCCAAGCACCAGTACTGTCTTCCAAACATCCTCAATTCAAGCACGAAACAATAGCACAAAATACACTAGCTACTCATGAAATAACTACTATGTGCCAAGTACTGTGTAAGGCACAGAGAAATTAAAACAATATGTTCTCTGCCTTGGAAAGCTTCATGGTGTATGAGGGAGACAAGTGAGTTTACAAAAATGATTATCCAAATGCAGTGAATGCTGCTATACAAACATGTAAAAGGTGTGTGAGGCCAGTTGCCAAGGTCAGCATCACAGCCACCTGGCCAGTGCAGGTTCGCATTAGATTCGGACAGTCGGTAATGAAACAACGGAGCCAAGAACTGGTGAGCCTTCAGCTTTAATTCCAGCTTGCACCCGACGGGCAAGTAAAAACACACACTGAGCTCCAAAACCCACTCATTCAGTGCTCACGAAGCTACTGACTTATCCGAGTTTCCTAGCATCAAAGGCTTCTAGCTCACCAGACTAATTCACCTCTGTTGAGCAGATAAAATATAATATGCTCACTTTGTTAAAGATGGCGCTGCCCACATAGAAGCCCATCACCCAGGTGATATTATTTGCCGTTATGCTTGGGATGGATGTGGGGGAAAGGCTATAATGTAAGCAGGCCGGGTTGTTATAGCCTAAGGCTTAGTTTTAAGAGTAAGCTTTTTCCCACACCCTTGACTGATTGGATGATGTGGGTGGTGCACTCTCCTGAGGAATCCCATTATGCCTCAGATGGGTGACTTTGCATCAGAGAGTTCCTTGTGTGTAGATTGGATTAAAGGTTTTGAATCTACGCTATAAAGTGGGGCAGACCAAGAGCTTGCTCTCTCTTGGTTCCTGAGGTATTAGAGAGGAGAGATTAAGGCCACGTGGAGGAGAGGAGAAGCAGCCAAGATGGTGGAGTGGTGAGTGTGAAGCCAGTTTGTGCACGAGGAAATGGGAAACAGAGGTGAATAAGTCTGGTGAGCTAGAAACCTTTGATTCTAGGAAACTCAGATAAGTCAGTAGCTTTGTGAGCACTGAATGAGTGGGTTTTGGAGCTCAGTGTGTGTATTTGCTTGCCTGCCAGGTGCAAGCTAGAATTAAAGCTGATGGCTCACCAGTTCTTGGCTCCGTTGTTTCATTACCGACTGTCCGAATCTAATGCGAACCTGCACGGGCCAGGCGGCTGTGATCCTGACCACGACTACTGGCCTTACAACCTCTGTTCCCCATCTCCTTCTCCAGCACAAACTCTGCTCAAACTGGCTTCTTCCTCAGCACTCTGCCATCTTGGCTGCTTCCCTTCTCCTCCCTGTGTCCTTAATCTGCTCTCCTCTCTAATGTTAACCTTAGGAACCAAGCAAGAGCAAGCTCCCGGTCTGCCCCACTTTATAGTGTAGTAATCCAAACCTTTAAGCCAATCTACAAACAAGGAAGTCTTTGATACAAAGTCACTTATCTGAGGCATACTGGGAGGATTCCTCATAAGAGTACAGCACCCTACATCATCCAATCAGTCAAGGGTGTGGGGAAAAGCTTACTCTTAAAACTAAGCCTTAATCTACAATGACCCAGCCTGCTTACAACCTGTCCTCCAATAATATAATTACACCCATCCCAAGCTTAAGGCCAACTAATATCACCTGGGTGATGTGCTTCCATGTGGGCAGCGCCATCATTAACAAAGTGAGCATAATATATTTTATCTGCCAAACAAAGTGATACCGTGGAAGACAGGGAATGGGGTATCTATGTTCTTAAGGAAGTCAGGAAAACTTCATAAAAGAATTAAGTTTAGGGTTTTAGGAAAAGTAGAAGAGAATTTTCTAGGTAAAAAGACTTGTAGACCAGAGAGGTCTTAGAAAGCATGACATATATTTTGCAATTTACAATAGGTTTCAAAGGCTAGAAGAGTTAACAGTGGAGCAGGAGGTAGGGCTGGTAAGGCAAAGGCCTAATTTGGAGGGTCTTTAATGTCTTGCTAAAGGGTTCACACTTTCTCTAAAGGTTAATGGTGGGTTACTGGAGAATTTTTAGGTGAATGACAAGACTATATTTGCTTTTTTTCTTTTTAAATACAAAGTGGATTAGTTGGAGAGGAGAATAGAAGTCATTGAATCAAGCTGTTACAGTAAATATTGTTAAAGGAATTAAGAAAGGAAAGACGGGTGTTGGACAGATAAAATATATTATGCTCACTTTGTTAAAGATGGCGCTGCCCTCGTAGAAGTCTGTTGATATTAATCTGTGTTCAGCGACAGGCTGTGGGCAGGCTGGGTCATTATAGCCTAAGGCTTAGTTTTAAGAGTAAGCTTTTCCCTACACCCTTGACTGATTGGATGATGTAGGGTGGTGCACTTTCATGAGAAATCCTCCCAGTATGTCTCAGATAAGTGACTTTGTATCAGAGACTTCCTTGTTTGTAGATTAGATTAAAGGTTTTGAATCTATGCTATAAAATGGGGCAGACTAGAGCTTGCTCTCTCAGTTCCTGAGGTTAGTATTAGAAAGGAGAGCAGATTAAGGCCACGTGGAGGAGAGGAGGCAGCCAAAATGGCGGAATGCTGAGGAAGAAGCCAGTTTTTGCAGAGTTTGTCCAGAGAGAAGGACATGGGAAACAGAGGTGAATAAGTCTGGTGAGCTAGAAACCTTTATTCTAGGAAACTCGGATAAGTCAGTAGCTTTGTGAGCACTGAATGTGTGGGTTTTGGAGCCCAGTGTGTGTTTTTGCTTGCCCGCCGGGTGCAAGCTAGAATTAAAGCTGATGACTCACCAGTTCTTGGCTCCGTTGTTTCATTACCGACTGTCCGAATCTAATACGAACCTGCATGGGCCAGGCGGCTGTGATGGTGTTCCTGGCTACTGGCTTTACAATAGGAGGGAATAAAATAGGGAAGGAGGCAGAGAACAAAGGAAATAAGGAAGATTCTGACATAAATTTTAGATGGAGGGGGACAGTTTCCAAGATATTAAGTAGATAGACTCCACAGAAATTTGTTGTAATCAGACAGAAGTGAAGAAAAGGGAGGAGTTTAGCATGACTGCCAGTTTCCTGGCTGGGACAGTTAAGGGGCAGAGGTGCCAGTCTCTGGTATCAGGACAAGAGTAGATCAACAGTCTCATGGCGGAAGGCAGGAGATTATTGGACAGTTAGCCATGTTGAGTATGAGGTAGTTCAAGTTTTTCCCATGGAAATCTGTATCTGGAACTCAGGAGAGAAGAATACTTCAGAGACATCTTTGAATGTTTGGAAGTTAAAGCCAAAGAGGTTCTCTAAATGACTCTTGAGATTATAGACTGTAGAGAATGACAGAGAAGAAATATCCTTAAAAATACCAACACAGGGCCCTGGTCAGATAGCTCAGTTGGTTAAAGCATATAGTCCAGAAGTACAGAGGTTGCCAGTTCAATCTCCAGTCAGGGCACATACAGGAACAGAGTGACGTTCCTATCTTTTTCCCTCCTTCACTCTCTAAAATCAATAAATTTAAAAAGAAATACCAACAACTGTAGGGACACCATCTTAGGGTCTCTCAGAGAGGTAGGCAAAGCAAGAAAGTTTCAAGAAAGAAACAAAGATAAGGAATTAATTTCCTCTTCTGTCAAGCAGGTTGTCAGATAATGACTTTGCTCACTTTGTTCCCTTTGTCAGTGCAAAGAACATTGGGAGATGAGTCACTGATGTTCATTTTATCCATTAGTGAAGATTTAACTCATACAATTTCATTAAAATCAATTTATATTTACAAATAATACACTAATGAAGAAAAATATCTTGTAACTACAAATACCCCTTTGTAACAAACTTTGAAAGCCATTCTAAATTAATTACAAGGTTCACAATGACACTTGTAAATAGCAGGGACTTAAACGGAGTATAAATCGGCTGATAGTATATAAAGCTATGTGATAGAGTTCTATTTCCATCATTACATTGTAAAATAGTAAATTTATACAACTAACACTAAATAGAAGGCAAAGGGCTTCAATAGCACTAAGAAGTAGTTTGGGTTAAAACAATGAATTTCCCAGACTATAAAATCAGTTGGTCCATAACTGATTATTTTCGTTCACATACATTTTTGTTGTCATCAGATGTAAATAACAGTTTCAGTTTCCTTTTCAACTCTATAGAAGTATGCTGCAGTAGCTCTAAATTGCCCTGACAGAAGCACACCAATGTATCAACAAAAACATGTTCATATATTTGTAAAACCAGTTATAATTCTCATTTAAAGCCTATTAAAGGAAGCTGAAA
This sequence comes from Rhynchonycteris naso, assembly GCA_037038555.1. Classification (NCBI taxonomy): domain Eukaryota; kingdom Metazoa; phylum Chordata; class Mammalia; order Chiroptera; family Emballonuridae; genus Rhynchonycteris; species Rhynchonycteris naso. The sequence goes on from CM073000.1 coordinate 25,746,769, forward strand.
ATAGTATGGAGGGTTTTTTTCCTCCTAACAATAGCAACCCAGGATGGACAAACTAGAAATAAATTATATTTAAAAAACTTTTACAACAAAATGGATGGACCTTGATAACATTATACGGAGTGAAATAAGTAAAACAGAAAAAAACTGAGAACAGCATGATTTCATACCTAGGTGGGACATAAAAGTGAGACTATGAGACATGGACAAGAGTGTGGTGGTTACGGGATGGGGGGAGGGAAGAGAGGGTGGGAGAGGGGGAAGGGGAGGGTCACAAAGAAAACCAGATAGAAGGTGACAGAGGACAATTTAACTTTGGGTGATGGGTATGCAACATACTTGAATGATAAGATAACGTGGAGATGTTTTCTGTGAACATATGTACCCTGATTTATTAATGTCACCCCATTAAAATTAATTAATTAATTAAAAATTAAAAAAAATTTTTTAAACTATGAAATAGCATCATTTATGAAAGACTAATGGTAATGCTTTTCAAAATATAACTAACTAGTTTCTATACTTTTTTTTATCCTTTATGACAGTGTTTTTTAATAAAAAAGAATTACTTAAAAATAAAACTTTTTAAATACTTAACAATACAAGCCTAATTTTTAAAATTAAATTCAATAGGCACAAAGCCATACTATCAAATTGCTATAAAATTTTTTAAATGCTTTCTCTCAATTTCAAAACTTATTTATTCTCAGTTCAGCAATAAGTAGTTCATAGACTGCACTTGTAGTTGAACTGGCCCAGAGAACAATTTCTCTTGAAATATTCATGAAACTCAGAGGGGAAAGGTGGATTGTCAGTAATTTACTACATAATCAGACTTTATGGTTCATTTTTACTAAATTCATAGAAGGATGACATATAATACAGAATGCAAGTACATTTATAATGGAATGGTTCCTTTTCACGATTAGAATACATGGGAATCCAAATTAACAATGAAAAGTTTGTTGAACAAAGAACCAGAGTTTAAGAAAGTAAATACTGTAACTAACCTTACGAAATATTTCAAGGCAAGGAGAATAGCTTAGTCAAGTGGTAGGGACAGGGGCTCTTTCAGTCAAGCCTCTGGGATTTGAATCTCAGCTAAATCATATATTTTGTGTGACCCTAAAATTTCTGAGGCTCCATGACAGTATCTACTGTAATAAGCATTTCATAATTGTCAGTTACATTCTATAAGATACCTCTACAGCAACGGCATGATCATGAAATACAGATTCACTGCCTTTTCCCTAGAGAGAGCTAAATAAATACTGACATCCTTCAAATCATAGACTTTTTTTATGTACCCACTCATCAACATTTTTCTGCGCTCACAGTCTTCCTCTGGATAGATACAATAAAATTGATTCAGTTTCACCTTACAAACACATCCCAGTAAGACTTCCCTTAAATTACACACATGTCACCTTGACTCAGGTTTAAGATGTTTCTAAATGTTAGTCATACATTTGTAGGCAATCTTTTGGTTTATAGCCACAGCTATGGTATGTAAATACCTTCGTGGTGGCAGAGTTTCTGGCTTAATTCTTTGAAGGCAACCATATTGCCTTTTATTCCAAGTTTTCAGGGAGCGTTTCACTGGATGAACATTACATTGCCACATGGCAAATAAACCCACATTAAAAGCAAATTATAATGAGATTTATTCTCCGGGAACATGGATAGACTGGGAACAAGAAAGGTTGTGATGGTTTGACAGCTGGAGTCAGGTTAGGATAACCTGCTGTCTCTATCTCTGTTGCAGAGATTACAAGGCTAAAGACCTATCAGAACAACCTCTTCTTGGGCAAATCCTACCTCCCAGCTTCTAAATGTCACACAAATACCACTTCTATTTCTGCATAGTCGTGATACAATTAAATGTTTCAAAATACTTCCACATAAAGAGTCCAGACACTAATTTTTCTGAAAATACTCTCTGAAATTCTGAAAACATTTAAAATATTATATATGACTAAATTCCTTTAAGCATTCATTTGATATCTTCCACCTCTTCCCAATTACAAGGGAGTATTTTTAGAAAGAAGTTAGAAAATACAGAAATTTATAAAGAAAAAAATTATTCATCACCCAATGACACCCACAAATGAGTGTTATCATCACACTTAAGTGTCAGTTATAACACGATTAACATTTTGATTTATTTCGTTCTATATTGAACTTGTATTTTTACATGGTTATAATTATGAAAATTATATAATCTGTATTTTTTTTATTTAATGCTACTAAGTAGTAAACATTTTCTCCAGGTTAAAGGATACTTTTGACATTCTAAAAAATATGCCATTTGTAGATGTTTCATTATGAAGATATCTCAAGTGATAACACCCACTAGATGTTGATTTTTCTAACCGATATATCAGAGTTGGATGTTTCAAATAAGTGTGAGAAGAAATGCAAATAATGTTTAGCACAGTTTGAAAGCAGTAAGCACAATAAAATTTAGCTTTTCTTACTATGGTTATCTATCAGGAGTTTTGACTATTCTATGAAAACTTAAATATACAATTTTTAGGAGTTTTTACTCCTGTATTCCTAATTTTCAGAAATAGTGCCTTTCTCCAAGCATACTTTGAGCGCCTTTGTTTCTTTTACGCTTCTGGACATGTTGATAACAAAAATGGTCATGTGAAAGTATGAAACTTTATGTCCGTGTACTTACTTAATTCAGCACCATAGCATGAAATAGGCTTATAATAATGGTCTCATATTTGTTTGGACATTGACAACCATATTTGGCAACTGTAGGCATAGTGTGATTCAGTCTTTTCAAATCTATTTCCAAATCTCTGATCTATCCACTCTTCCCCATTCCCGTGGTCTTCATAGTTAGCACCATCATTGTCCTCCTTAACACGGCAGTAACCGCAAGTCTTTCACCCCATCACACCAATTCCACTCAGCGCCCCCCTATCCATTCTCCACAGAATAGCGAAAATGATTTTCTTAAAACATATTTCCAGTTATGCATTTGTTGCTAATTATTCTTAAAATAAAATCCAAATCCTCACCATGACCTACAAGGCCATGCACAATCTAGTCCCAACCAAATGTCCAAGGTGACTCCTGCCTCTCTTTTCACCTCCTTTTTAAATAGTTTTCTCAGGTCTTTCATCACTTTAAGCACCCCTAAAACAAACTCTTCCTACTTCTGGGCATATGTGCTGTCATTTCTTCCACAAAGAATACCTCTTTCTTCCTCCCTCTTTTTCCTGATTTATTCTTGTCATTTAGGTTTGGGTCCCCTGGGAGACACTGCCCCTAAATTCCCTGACTAAAATAAATCATCCCAGCTATTCTGTTTACCTCCTTCACAGCTCATATTACATCTTATATTTGCTCAGTTACTTGTTATTTTGTCTTTCCTCACTTGTATGTAAGTTCCATAGGAGGCAGAAACAATGTTTATGTTGTTTATCATAAAATAGCAGAGTGCCTGGATTATGCTAGGCATTTAACAAATCAGTGTTGTGTAGGGAGAAAAAGTCCTCAGCCAGAGTATGGAGTAGGTTTTAGAAAAAAAAAGCAAGGAGTAAACTGAGCACAGAAAAGACGTGGAAGTGACCCACTATTAAATTATTTTAAAAACCAGTGACCACCACTATTAAATTATTAAAGGGATTAAGAGGCAAAAAGGAGCCTGCAAAAACAAAAACAGGAGAACTGAGAAATGGATGTCGCAAAAGAAACTTAGTTGAAAAAGTAACCTGATCATATCCAAATATTGAGTATCTAGTGTACAATGTGTATTACTATGTCTGAGGATTCAAGGATCACATCTAACAACGCTTTCTGAACAGAAGAAATTTTGAAATGCTCTATATAATTTTCTTAGTCAGTATCTTCCAATGATGAAATGAGTTGCTAAAAATAGGAATGTTTGTTGAACATGCCCAGTTAGAAAATAATTATGTTAGAGAAAAGGCATGATTACTTTTGCTTTTTTGTTGAACAAATGTTGTTTGCCAATAACCATTCAAAAACATTTCTTCTTATGTAAGGCTTACCCCAGTAATGCCATTTAGGTCAGTGCCTGTCTGGATTATTTGCAATCCAAATGCCAACTTTGTAAATTAAACCTGTCAAGTGACAGTTTTGCCATTGCATGCATAACCAACCTTTAAAATTTATTTATACTCCATTCCCTTTCTGTATCCAGATTAAATTCTCCTTTCCTAAGCTATTCTTGCCTCATTTCAGACTGTGGCATTATTCAACACATTCTAAACAGTTACACAGAAACTGTAGCCCTCCTGATTTCCAATGCCCAATTAGTTTTCATTCAGAACAGCAAAAGAAAAATTTTCCAAGATGACATACAGAATATAAGAAGAGTTTTCTCAAACTAGATTCCTCCAAATACCAGTATATGTGAATCAGTTATCATGGCATGCTATGAAAATGTTGTCAATTATCATGGGTTCATTACAAGTCCTTTATTCAGTGGCCCAAGGAAACAGTTAATTCTAGCACGCAAATGAAAATATTATTTTGACTGACCTGTCCATTACTAGTTAATATGCACACTGAACCTCCACAGAGGTAAATATTATATCTAGTAGCAGGATTCTGAATGTGAAAATGTTTTTTCATGTAATTTGAACACTTACCTAAGTAATTTTCAGGTTCACATTTAAGTTGATTAAATTTAGACATAAAATGTAAGAGAGAGAAAATGGTCATAATAGATTAACTAAACAGAATTGTTTTTTTAATTAGACAAATTTATTTGACTTTAGAGAGAGAGGAGGAAAAAGAGAGAAATAATCAATTTGTTAAACCACTTTTTTATGCATTCCTTATTTGATTCTTGTATGTGCCCTGACCGGGGATCAAACTTGCCACCTCGGTATGTCACGACAATGCTCTCTCTAATCAGCTGTGCTACCTGGCCAGAGCTAGACAAAATTTTTTAAAGTTTTCAAAAGTTGCCTTAATCAGTTTTATAGAGAAAACATTACATCTGACTGTGTTTGATGACTTAAAAAAATATTTATTTCCGATCCAGCAAGATTCATTTATCTAAAGATATTTACATCTTTAGCACCCAACTGAGTGGATGACAGTTTCTCTGTCTGACACATACAAAACACTATAGCCCAAGAAGGACCATTGACCTACGGACTTTGTCCTTAAAAGTTCTGTTGTGAAAAGCTTTATAGCTTGTTGGAGATTGGTCTGTCTAAAATGCCCACAGAAATAATGATGCAGCTCTGCTGTTTTGTTTTTATTGTTCATCAACTTATTTAAAACACTTAATATCCTCATGACAAGAAAAAAGTCATAATTATGTATAAAGAGGGATGTTAGCTTGACTTCCTGTAATGATTTATGTCTCAATATATTCAAATATGAAATCATAATGCTGGACACCTGAAACTATGTTACATGTCAATTATACCTCAATTTTTTAAAATATACACAAAAACATATGAGTATGAAAAAAAGACTCGATAACATTACATTGTGTTTTAGGAAAAGAAAACTAAGTCACTTTTTAACATAGAGCATGTTTTAGTTTTAAACAAATTTACATGCTGAAAATTATATGTGCACATAAAGTAAGCATACTCTACATTTCTAAAACAGTTTTTTCATAGTCACACATTGATTTTGAATATAACATAAAATAGGTTGTTCTATGATATCAAAAAGATAATAAACATTTATAATGTTGAACAAGCCATGGTTGTATTCCTGGATTGCAGGATACTTCTTAAATATGGGAATATACTTATGATCACCCTTTGTCTGTAGTAGTATCCAGGAATGCACTGGGGTATTTGCTTCTACTAAGTATGCTTGGTATATCATTATACCCTGTAATCCAGTGTTGTTGTTTTCCTGGGTTGGAAGTATCACAGTTGATCTATCATTGCAATATTCTTGCTTATTAAATGTCTTTTCATCATACTTTATCATAGACCCAATTGACTATTCATAATTCTAATCAATCTGAGCAGATTGAAAGGAATGAAATCCTCCATTCCTTTGATATGTGTGTTATAACTGGAATTATTCTATATTTACTATATCTGCTGTCCTCGTATGGATTTCTGTTCATCCCCAGGATTTGCTGATTTGTTGTCTTCCACAGTGTTTCATCTTCCATACAGATCTTCCTCATAATGCTTTTCACAGTCTTCGTTATCCCTCAACTGTTCACTTTTGCATTTTGAATATGCTAATGAAAAGTCATGCCTACCATGTGTGCTCAAGGATAATGTTTTGCTGAGAAGTAACTTACAGCTTTAACAGTAGAAGTCTTCCATCTTGGGGCTTCTTCTGGAGCATTGGCTTTCAGAGATGTTTTCTTAATTTTTGGATGTCTGGACCACTATTTACAAGCCTACTGGCTTAGTCTGGAGATCCGCTGTTAATAAATTGGGTGCTGATGTTCCAAGTGCAAATCTTTAGAGCTTTGAGTCCTCAAACCACAGAAATCTCCTGATCAATGTTGGGATAGACCACTGTTTTCTAACAATCAGCAGCTTAAAACTACTGAGCTGAGTAGTTACCCTAAGCACAGCAATGAACCACATGGGCACAGGACACACATAAACATAGTAGCTGCCATAGTGGCAGGCCCGTAACTACTCTGAATTTAGTGAGGTGGTCAGCAAGACCACATTTATTCCTTGTTTAAAGTGTGTCCTTTCTCTTAATAGCAACAGTTTTCTATAGGTTTTCATCCTTGAACTATGTCCTTTTCAAAGTAAACCAAGTTGGTGCCTCATCTGTGAGGCTAAGCCCCCGCTTCCCAGGGGCCAATTAGTTTACTTGTGAGTTTGAGCCCAGCTTTTAGAGGTTGATGAGCATAACTGGCTCGATACTTCATGTCAGCACTGCTTGTGGTAATTATAGGATCTGTGGATCACAAGGCTCCCAACCTGTATCACAAGTTCTACATGGAAACTGTCCAATACTAATTTGGCTCTGCTTACCATTTGCTGAATTTAGATCTTGTCCCACCAAGCTGTTTTTGAAAAGTCATTACATGAAAAAATTTCATATTCCAATTAGCATCGCTGTGCTGACCAACTTTTGTAGTGAGAGGAGCTGACTGAATGTTTTCTAATGTTTGTAAATGTTGTCAAGCTTTTTCTTTATTCTGATGTTAATTCTGCTCATGATACACTGTCAATATTTTCTCCTTGTATGACAATATTTTAACTATGGCAAAAGCATTTTACCATACGTAGATTTTAAATTTTATATAATGAAATCTTTCATTCTGTGACTTAAGTTCTCTGACCTACTTAGGAAGGTCCCTCCCACCCCAAGATTTATTTTTAATCTTCCTATGTTTTTAAGGACTTAAGATTTTAAAATCTTCATTCCCTTAGTTTCATTTTGAAGAGGCATATATTTCTCAAGCTCTTCCTTGATTTAATGGGTTCAAAAGTTTCCTTGGCAAGCAATTTCTTTAAAATGAAAATGAGTCGACTTTTGTATCTGTAAAATCCTGACCCCATCTATTTTTTTGAAAGTACTTACTTTGTTTACAAAGTATATGTTTATTTTAAAAGGGTAAATAATTATGCAACCACACTCTCTAAATAGAAGACACTGCAGTACACTGAGAACACAATTTGATCTCTAAAGCCCTCTCCAATCTACTGCTCAGTGAAAATAGCAAACAAAAGGCCTCAGTGTTAGTAGAAAACCGAGTTCTTCAAAACAGGTAAAAGCCCTGTTTACTTCGTCCAGAAACCAGAGGAGAAAGGGTTTTCATATTATAAATGATAGAGTTGCCCTAGTGTAACACAGAACAATTGTGATAAGGCTCTACTTCTAAAGGGTCTAAAATTATGAAGACAATGAGATGACAGGATTGAAAGCGAACAAAAAGGAAAGCTTTAGCTTTGACGCAATAGGATTACATCAGGCCTTAACAAAACGTAAGATTCTTGATTTTTAAAACGCTTCCTCATAGCAGCCTTTCATTATCGGTGACATCAAGCGAGCAGCAGTACAAAGGATGCGTGAGGTTTCGAAATGTCACAGTTGAGCCAACTGCAGTTGCCAGCGTTCCTTACTGGAGTCGTCACCAAAAAGAAAGACTATAACGAGCATAGAGCTCTATCTCCATCACAAGACACTCGCCCCAATATAGGATAAGTTTGTGAAGATAAGTTTCTTCCCTCTTGGAAGCACCCCCCGCCCCGGCGACAAGTATTCGCCTTGTCGGAGCCCGGGGCCATGGCATTAAAGGTGTTGAGTCATCGGGTTACAGCGGTCATGCGACATACAGATTATTTGATGACGGAGATGGTAGGGCGCCCAGGTGCCAAAGTAAGTCGCTGGAAAAGATGACAATGGTTATGATTTAGGGTAAAATCAAGCAGGGTCTACACTGAGACATGTTTCAATCCCTAAGGGGACTGCATATTAAGTTTGACGTAAACTTCAAGCCCCCCATGTGACGTGTACACTCCTCGGAGAATTTAATGCTAATAACTAGGGTCTGCGATGCCACTGCTACCAATCGATAGTTCGGAATCTTCTGCTGCCACCCGTTCCCCACCCCAGACTTTGTCCACCCTCGAGTCCCTCTTCCGCCCCTTCCCTCCCCCCGCTCAGGAGCACCTCGCCATTCATCAACCGGTTCACACCGGCAGCAGCCGCCGCGCGGTGACGTCCGCCGGGGGCGGACTTCCGCCCCCGCTCTTCGGCGCCGGGTCCGGAGGCCCCGGCCGTGATTGGTAGCCGGGGCTTCGCACGTCGCGCCGGGTATAAAAGGCAGAGTTTGTGACGCAAGGGCGCCTCGGTGCGCGTATTGGCTCCGTCAACTGCGGGCCGGCTCGGCTACGCGCTCTCCTCGGAGCCGTTCACTGCAGGGTAGAGTGTGGTGCCCCCGCCGCCGTCTGCAGAGCCGCCGCCGCCCCGCCACGACTACGACTACCGCCGTCCCCTGCCCTGCCGCCGCCTCCACCGCCGCCGTTTCTGTCGCCGCCGCCTCGGGACCGGCTGTATGATTAGGCCACAATCTTCAATGAGTAAACATATTCCTGTGAGTATCCGTCGCACCGTCGCCTCTCGCCCGGGGCTCCACGACCGGTCCCCCCCTTTCCCGCCGACGCCTTTGTTCAGAGCCTGGCGTCCGCTTCCCGCCGCCCCAGCCCGCAGTTTCGGTGGGTCCGGCCAGGAGTGGGGCGGGCCACGGCCCTGTGACCGGCGGGCGGCGGTTAGCTGCGGGAGGCACCGGCTTCCTCGTCCCGGCCGTGGGGCCGGGCTGCGCGCCGGGCGGGGGCGGCAAAGGCCGTGGGGCCGGGCTGCGCGCCGGGCGGGGGCGGCACAAAAGCCACTTTGTGACCGCCGCCTCCGCCCTTGGCCCACCGGGCTGTCGCGCCCGGGCTGAGCCCGGCGGGCTGCGCAGCATCCCGAGGCCCCTTTGTTCGGCCCGCCCGCCCCGGAGCGGGAGACGTGGCCCGGGGTGGGGCGAGGGCTGCGCGTGTCGCTGCGGAGCCGGATACGGGCTGGGCGCGGCGGCGGCGGGATCGCCACCAGACCCGGCGCGGCGCGGGGCTGCTAACGGTCTCGGCCGGGAGGGAGTTCTCGGGGGCCCGGGCCGGGAGCGGGGTATAGCCACCTTCGTGCTCCGCGGCCGGCGCCGGCGCCTCCGACAAAATGGCCTCAGCGTCCGCGCCTGACTGGCGGCGCGGCGCGAACCCGTGATTGCGGCACGGAGACGGGCGCCGCGGGTGGGCCGCGTGCGGCCAGCGGGAGGCTGTCCCGGGGCCGGGGCCGGGGCCGCAGCCCTGCGGGCGCCGCAGCGGAACTTGCAGGTGAGGACGCCGGCTCCCTGCCCCGCCCTGCTCCCTCGGTCCCCACCTGGTAATTCGAGCTGTTCCGGATTTAACGCCCCACTTCGGGCTCTGGATAGAGGAAACAAGTTGAGTCTTGTCCTTTCCCTGGGGCAAGTTGGTCGAGAAATGGCCTTGGAAACTTCCAGGGCTACTGTTGCACCGGAGCGCGGGAGTCCCCGGCCGGGCACCAGCGCGCACTTTCCCTGCCAATCTTGGAATGGCCCTGAATGGCGCCTCTTAATCGGGGACTGTTCCTGCAACCCTAGGTGTAATTTGTTGTTGCCTCCTGATGGCTTGTGGCGACAGTAGCCAACTGGAGCCTGAATTCTAAGGTTTGTCTTCTGTTCGTGGAAGTCTCTTCCACTCCCAGAGAATCAGGTTATTTGCGCCGTTGTTGGAACCATCGACGTGCTTGGGATCCAGATTCTGAGGCAATGTTTCCTGGTACTCTTTTTATATGAATTTTGTCTGGTGACAGTAAATCAGTTTTAAATCAGAAAGTTAGTCACTGCCGAGAGCAGAAATCATTTTATACAAGCTTTACTCTAGATGCAGCCCCTAAAATATAAGTGGAATGGGATCTAACTCCCTCGAAGTAATTTTCAAAGCGGTTGTACAGATTAATTGCCTTGACTTTACAGTCTGACAAGTTGGCAAGTTTCGGCACAGAAATTGCTCTTTTCCCCTGTTTATATTATTGTGATTATATGCAACTGATAAATGGGAGGAGAGAATTCCCTGGTATTTCCGAACTGCCTATTATAGATTGTTTTTCCTGTATTGAGGAAATTAGAGAGGGATGGGGGGGGTGTCTTGGGAAGAAACGGAAGATCGTATCAGTGATTACTGTTGCTTTGGTAGAAGTCCCCCTGCCCCCCCACCCCCGCCGCTGGATGACTCCACATGGTAAAAACCAGTTCACTGAGTTCTCTATATTGCTTTCTCTGCTTGCTGATAAAATTGCCTACATGAGGGCTCACTCGACTGTAGCAGAAATTTAGCTGTTAAGTATGCATATAGTGGTGTGAAATACAGTCTATCGTAAGCTGGTTTACAATCGCAAAAAAGATAGTACCTGGAAATCATAGTAGGTACTGAAAAGAGTCACTGTTCTTAACAGCTTTACAAATGACCTCTTTAAATTAGGGTATGTCATCAGAAAAGTACAAGAATATCTTTTTTATTTAAAGGAAGTAATATTAAGGACTTAAAGTGAGATTATACTTGAAATTATTTCCGGGTTACTACAGTCTATTCACTGTAAGAGGGAAATCCTTAATGATAGTTTAGTCACTAATTTTTTTACCGAGCTATCAAATAGGAGAAATAACAATCTTCTAGGTCTCATTGGAACAAATTTAGAATAAGTTATCTTACTGGAGGACCTTTTCACAGTATTTTCTGTGATCAGCTAGATTTCCATGGGAAGTTCTTCTAGAAACTGTAACTACCATGGGACTCTATTAAAAGGTATAAAATAAAATGGGAGCAGATAGTTTGAATTTAAAGAGTTTTAAATGCTTGTATTTAAACTTAAATATAGAAAATTAATGGAAACTGTTGCTATAAAGTTTTATTTTATTTGGTAATTTACTCGTGAGAAATATATAAACTTGTTTGGGGCAGTGGCTGGCACTTGTTTTCTTGTTAATCTGCTGTTAATATTTGTTTATTCCTAAGTACACAAAATTCCTTACCAACTTTTAGAAGAAGACTAAAAGTGACATTGTGATTTCTGGGTTTATATTTTGAGCATATAGCCTGTAAATATTCATTTAATGTTTTATATTAACATAAACCTGATTTAGTTCTTTAAGGGAAACTTGGGGAAAATACAGATGTATTTATTGATGGTAGCAATGAATTTTGGTTTTAACATAAAAGGATATTGTTGAAAGTTTGAGTTTCTCCTGACCTGTGGTGGCGCAGTGGATAAAGCGTTGACCTGGAATGCTGAGGTCACGGGTTCAAAGCCCTGGGCTTGCCTGCTCAGGGCACATGTGGAAGTTGATGCTTCCTGCTCCTCATGGCTTCTCTCTCTCTTCCCCCTCCTCCTCCTCTCTATGGGATTGAATAAATCAAAAAAGAAAAAAGTCTTTAAAATATATGAATATCTTTTATAGTTATAAATGGTAATTGTTTTTTGTTTTAATTGGTACACAGACATCCTTATTATACTTCATACAATGGGGTTAACTTTCAGAGTCATAATGTAGAAAATCTGTTAAAAGAAAACGATAAATTAATCAGTTAAACATCAAATGAGATTGTGTATATGGAATCATTTTTGAAAACCAGGTTTTATTTTTGTTTTTTCTCAAGATTATTAAGTCTTTAGGGAAGTAAATAAATTATGGGACGACTAAGCTTCAAAGTTTTCGTAAAGTTTTTAATATATAAAAATATTAGTTTGAAACGTCAATATAAAAAGCTTGACCAGGCAGTGGCACAGTGAATGGAGCGTCTGACTGGGATGCGGAAGACCCAGGTTCGAGACCCCGAGGTCGCCAGCTTGGACCCAAGGTCGCTGGCTCCAGCAAGGGGCGGCTCCGTCTGCTGAAGGCCCGCAGTCAAGGCACATGTGAGAAAGCAATCAATGAACAGCTAAGGTGTTGCGACGGCAACGAAAAACTAATGATTGATGCTTCTCATCTCTCTCTGTTCCTGTCTATCCCTATCTGTCCCTCTCTCTGACTCTTTGTCCCTGTAAAATAAAAAAAGGTGTATATATATTTTATAACAATGTAAAACCATCCAATGTAAACAGGAATAATTAATAGAAGAAGATGGTGGAGGAATATTGACCAAATGTAACTGGTATTCTTTAAGGAGACATTTTATTAGATTAGAAATTCTGATTTAAAATAATCTTATTTGTAAATTCTTGTTTTGTGCTTATTGATTAAATATGTAATTATCCCTGTATTTTGTGGTTCAAGTAAAATTTGAAAAGGTAGCTTGGAACCAAATTTGAAGATTGTTCTATACTTAAGTAATTTAGTATGACATGTTCCTTTTGAATTGGAAAACAATGTTCTCTCTCTTTTTTTCTTTTAAACAGCAGTTCTGTGGTGTTCTTGGTACATTTATGGAGTTTCTGAAGGGCAGTGGAGATTACTGCCAGGCACAGCACGACCTCTATGCAGACGAGTGAACTGGAGAAATTCTTAACTACTCCACCAAGAAGCCCCCATACGAGTGGTTAACCTGGACACAAGTGTTGAATTGAAATCTGCAGAGCATTTTACAAGAGTTCTGACCTGGATGGGGTAAACCTCAGTGCACTTCCTTTCTATCGCCTCAGTATTACTTACTGGATTGAAGAATTGCTGCTTCCTGTTAGACGGTTCATTTCATTTCCCGTAATTCCCAGCTTCATACTCAAAGCACTGAGAAGTTCAAGTGGAATATATTGAAGTAGACTCAGTTTCTTTGCATCATTTGTGTATTCAATTTTTAAATTCTTTAATAACCCTGTTGAGTGTTTTTTTAACTAAATTAACATGGCTCGAATGAACCGCCCAGCTCCTGTGGAAGTCACATACAAGAACATGAGATTTCTTATTACACACAATCCAACCAATGCGACCTTAAACAAATTTATAGAGGTAAGACTTGATACTTTTTAATTTCTTTAACTGATTGCAGTTTAATAGTGGGCTTTTGTCTAACAACATATTTTGGAAAATTTGGAGATGAATGCCTATGCCTATAGTTGTAATTCCCAGAAATGACATATCAGTGTATTCTTTAGGTTTAAGGTAAATTATACTGCTCACAAAAACAGGATATTTTATCACTTCATGATTTATTTTGAAATATCCCCTCATTTTTGTGAGCAGGGTATTTTATACATTAGAAGAGAGGGACATGTACTTGAGTTAGTTTAGATTTATAAGTTAGGGTCTAGTTCTTCATGCCTCAGTTTGCATAATTTGTTTATATGTGGACAGTTTGACAGTATGGCTCTTGCTTAGATGGAATTTGTAGGGAAAAGGCTGCCACTTACATGGAGTGTTTGTGTATCACCTTAGTCTAACAGCTAGTACCGTAAACCAAAGTTAGTTTACAACTTAGATCCCATTTGATGGGTAGAATCCAATTTTTAGTCTTTCTAGTAAACGGCTAAAACTCTTGCTGTCTACCTTTTTTGACTATATGGAAGGAATGTAGTGGTGAATAATTTATTTGGATGCACATGTATTTCATTTTATAAATATGTACAGATGCTCAGAAACAACAACGAGGCCTTTTAGACCATAGAAATACTTTAAAATTTTTGTAGATTTTTATTCATTTTTAGGAAGAGAGGAGAGAGAGAAGAGGTGAAGACCATGAAGCATCAACTCCCATGTGTGCCTTGACCAGGCAAGCCCTGGGTTTGTTTGGTTTTTTGTTTTGTTTTTCCAGAGACAGAGAGAGGGATAGATAGGAACAGACAGGAATAGGAGAGAAATGAGAAGCATCAATCATCAGTTTTTCGTTGTGGCACTTTAGTTGTTCATTGATTGCTTTCTCATATGTGCCTTGACCCGGGGGCTACAGCAGACCAAGAAACCCCTTGTTCAAGCCAGCGACCCTGGGTTCAAGCTGATGAGCTTTTTGCTCGAACCTGGGTCCTCCACATCCCAGTTCGATGCTCTATCCACTGCGCCACTGCCTGGTCAGGCCATCTCTGGATTTTGAACCGGCGACCTCAGCATTCCCAGGTCGATGCTTTATCCACTGCACCACCATAGGTCAGGCCATAGAAATACTTTTGATGACCATTTATATTTTTCAAGTATTCAGATTTTAGTTATAATGCGTTATGGATCTTGAAGCCTGTAGAATTAAGCGGTATGGGGCTTTAGAGTCTTTGAATATACTTTTAAGGCTCTAACTTACATACTGTACTGCATGCAAAAAAGCAAAAGTCTAAGGATTAATATAATTGAATTGTTTTATAGTTGTGAGTTGTTCCTTTGGTTCTGTTTACCTTTATCTGAATCACTTCTAATCCCCTTTTGTTAGTGCTTCTCCAGCTAACCAGTTTGTTAGCCCCATGACTATAAACAACTTCAGTAGAGGAAGGGCCTTGGGAACTTGAAACCCTTAATTTATTAAATTGTGTAATGTTTAATATTCATTTTTCCTCTTGTGCTGTTCTAGGATTGACATTTAAGTCAAGGTTTTACTTCCCTATTAAACATACATAGGTTAGGATATACTGTTCGTTTCGTGATTTTTCGTTAACCATCTATGCTTATTGAAGAAATTACCAATGGTGACAATAGTGATGTGGTATACAGACTTTATTGAGTATTTTCTAACTTATGTTTCATACAGGAACTTAAGAAGTATGGAGTTACCACAATAGTGAGAGTATGTGAAGCAACTTATGACACTACTCTTGTGGAAAAAGAAGGCATCCATGTTCTTGTAAGTACGGTGTTTAAAATTTTCTATGTATTTATGATACTACGCTACTAAAGTTTATTCAATAAACTATTGATTTAATTTTTTAAGTTGTCACAAAATTGTTCAATATCTTGATCTCAAAATAAAGATGAAAACTAAGCAAATGTTTGAAATAAAAGGTGTCTGTAAAAATTCAGAATTTATTTGCATTTTATTGACAGGGCATCATAAAACATTTAAATGTTAAGATTAAGTATTTGAAAACATTCGCATGTTAAAGATTTAGAATTATTAGTGTGATATTTATATTATAAAAATCTAAGATGTTTAAATTCTTTTGACTTAGGACTGGCCTTTTGATGACGGTGCACCACCATCCAACCAGATAGTTGATGACTGGTTAAGTCTTGTAAAAATTAAGTTTCGTGAAGAACCTGGTTGTTGTATTGCTGTTCATTGTGTTGCAGGCCTTGGGAGGTAAGAAAATTTCTTAAACACAGTTAATGGTATTGGTTCTATTTTCATAAAAACTAAGTGATCACTTTGTGAATCAGTTAGCTTTGTTAGGTTACTTATTCTAAACTAAATTAAAAAGTAGATGATTATAACAGAATAACGTATTTTCAGTACAGCTAATAAAGTCTATAGCTACGATTTACACTAGGCTCTTAGGGCAGAATTACTTGTACAGTGAATCGTGTGTGCTAGGTTATAGCCATGATATTGTAGTCATTGTCCAAGCTTATTGGGGAAAAGGATTATTAATTGTTTGTAAGGTAGCTTGCTTATGATAAATGTTTTTATGAAGTGAGAGGCGGAGAGACAGAAAGACTTCTGCATGCGCCCCAACCAGGGCCAGCTCCACAAGTCCCCTACCAGGTGATGCTTAGCCCATATGGGGCTGCAGCTCCATTACTCAGCCACCTAGCTATTTTAGTGCCCGGGGTTGAAGCCATGGAGCCATCCTCAGCCCACCAGGGCCAACTTGGTCCAACCAAACCATGGCTGCAGTGGGGGAGGGGTGGCGAAGTAGATAGTTGCTTCTCCTGTGTGCCCTGACTGAGAATCAAACCCAGGACATCCGCCAACCGGCCAGGGCACATACAGTATACTTTAGATAGCGTCCTTGATCCTAGAGGTCCTGATTCAATAGAAACTCGTTAACTAGTAGTGCCAAAACGTGTGTTCAGTTTTGTAAATCACTACCACCACCCTCGGCCTCAACTCTCCAAAAACAGTCCTGGTGAAGAGCAAAGTAAAAATGGCCCTGGGGGTTAGCATGCAACTTAGTTGATAGTAAAAACAAAGTAAGCAGGTTTCCAGATCTTTAGGAAAGGGGAGTGCATGATATTTCAAAAACTTTTTTTTGAAATGGAAAATATTTTTCACTGCTTGGAATTCAGGGGAAAATTTGCTGCAATTATCAAGATGTCCCCTCTCCCCTAAATATTTTTAAGATTCCCTTCCAATAATACAAGTGTTAGCTTGTAATAGTTGAAGAGCATAGTTCATTTATGGTTCTAGATAAAATTTGTGTTTAATATGAAAATACTGTTCCTTAATTTAAGTTTTTGAAGTAAAGTCAACACTTACTACATGTATTACTTACATGGGAAGCGTAAATAATTGTATTTCTGTATTGAGGAATGTTTGGAGTATTAAATTTTTCCAAGGTTTGTAAAAATTATTAAAATTCTTTACCAGAGCTCCAGTGCTTGTTGCCCTAGCGTTAATTGAAGGTGGAATGAAATATGAAGATGCAGTACAGTTCATAAGACAGTAAGTATTTCATGAATTTTTTCTATTTTCTTATTGAATGTCAGTGAGTTTAATTATGTTACCTTGAAAATAATTTTCTTTTCGGACAGCCAGTCTGACCATTTCTTTTTTTTTTTAATGTTTTATTTATTTTTTACAGGGTCAGAGAGAGGGATAGATAGGGACAGACAGACAGGAACAGAGAGAGATGAGAAGCATCAATAATTTTTTGTTGCCGTTGCGACACCATAGTTGTTCATTGATTGCTATCTCACATGTGCCTTGACCGCGGACCTTCAGCAGACCGAGCCACCCCTTGCTGGAGCCAGCGACCTTGGGTCCAAGCTGGAGAGCTCGGGGTCTCGAACCTGGGTCTTCCGCATCCCAGTTCGGCGCTCTATCCACTGTACCACCGCCTGGTCAGGCTGATAATAATCTGACCATTCCTTTTTAAGATAGCAATAAAACCAGGGAAAAAAGATTTTTTTCTCTTCTTTGCATTTCATTTACAGATGTATGCCTGTCCATATATCTGCATTAAGTCACAGTGGAATAATCAAAAGATAAATTACTGCCTTGGCCAGATGGCTCAATCGGTTAGAGCATTATCTTGAAGTACAAAGGTTTCTGGTTCAGTCCGCAATCAGGGCACATACAAGAGCAGCTTCACAGTTCCTGTCTCTCGCTCACTCACTCTCCCTTCCTCTGTCGCTAAAATCAATAAAGTTTTATTAATTGTGTAATGTTTTTTAAAAATTGCTACAAGAGAGGTCATAATTGTCTATTGCACAGTGAACATTATTATACAAGGATTTTTGCTTAATTGCTTTCATCTTTTGGCTTTTTTCCTTTCAGAAAGCGGCGTGGAGCTTTTAACAGCAAGCAGCTTTTGTATTTGGAGAAGTATCGTCCTAAAATGCGGCTGCGCTTCAAAGACTCCAATGGTCATAGAAACAACTGCTGCATTCAATAAAATGGGTGCCCGATGCCGTTGCCTTGGAGGTGGGGGTGGAGATAGGGCCTAATCTGTCATACATACTGTATTAGCAACATGTTGGTTTGGTGAATGAGTCTGATAAAGCTTCCACAGGAGTACTGAAAAGCCGTTTTACCAGGCCACAGGCTTGACAGAATTGCAACCTCTATATTTGGGTTACAGTCAAATTATTTTGAGACTTAGCAAAAGCTTCTTACTGTTCAGCATTTAAAATGTGTTTATCATTTGTACCAATTCACTTTTCCTGAAATCATGCAGTATTGAGTTGTGTCTTAAAGTCTATTCCCATGCCAGAATATTATCAATATATAAGAGAATTAGAAAGATTAGGTGCCAAAGTACCCAGCACAATACTTGTATATTTTTAGTGTCGTACAGAACCAAAATCCCAGGAACTATGAACACTCTGGACCTTACGTGGTTTATCCCTTCAGTCATTTCAAACATGGAAAGTAGGGTCTGTATGGTTCCTTGCCTGCTCACTTTATGTTTACAGCTCCCACATTCAGACAGGTATACATCAGGTTTGCTCAGCTTTTTGATTTTTTATACCAAGTCTTAGTGATTATTTGATTATTTAATTGTCTTTTCTCATAAATGTTATTTTGTGCTGTTAGGGAAAGCCTTCATTTTGAAAATCTACATTGTACAGAAGCACATGTCTTTAATGTCTCCAGACAAAAAGCCTTACACTTCATTTTAATGTTTGCACTTGGGGTGCAACTTATAGGGAGGACCTGAGGAAAGGATGGGAGGGGCTATTCAGTATTGTTAGTAAAATGTTGCCTTTGTCTCGTGTGGAACATGTAGAATATGCTCTTTAGGAAATATTTTTTTAACGGTAGAGATGCTTTGTTGTAGCTAAAACAATTCTTAATCATAAAAATTCTGAAATTGTATTTTTTTTTCCATACATTCTGAAGTTCAACTTATTTTTGTTTGAAGTGTGATTTTTTTTTTCATTCCCACCTTTGCAAAAAAAAAAAGTGGGTTTCTGCTAATGAATTAAGCAGACATCTAATATTTTATATGCCTTTTGAGCTGTGTAACTTAATATTTGGATACTTGATAATTTGTTTTATTATGTAATTGATAAAATGGTGATGTGTATTAATGTTAGTTCAACCATATATTTATACTGTTTGGGAATGTGTGGTTATAGTTCTGTGGGAGAAATAATTTGTCAGTGTTCACCAGCTTGTAAAAATCTAGTGCGAGAGCTTAAACATCTAAATAAATAATGAGATGCATTTATCATCACTGACATTGTTTTCTTAAAAGTTAACTTTAGAAAATATAAGAGTAAATTGTGTTTCACTTAGTATGTATTATCATTTGAAGCAAAGAATGCTTTTTTTAAAATAATGAAGGATTAAATGAAGCTGGCATAGCAAGCTCCTTATAGACAATTTGTTAGGGTCACGAAAAACTGTTAAAAGTGCTTTCCATTACGAACTTTGCTTTTTTAAAGGTTCAGAGAACCTTGAACCATTGTGTACTATTCTGTACCAAGGAGAAACGATATATAGTAGTCGGGGAAGCCTTTGATTTGAATTTCAGTTCCATCAATTAACTGGTTTGGGGCAAATTCTGAGCCTCAGTTTTCTCATTTACAAGTTAATAATTACATAACTTCATAGGTTTTTTATATTAATTTGAACATAAGTATATAGCACAGGAGGGTTTAATAAATGTTAGATTTCTTTCAGTAATCTGAGATGTTCTTTGCATACATAGCTCTTGTTCATCGAAAAGGGTCTAATCAGATGTCCTTGTCTGATTCCTTTTTTTTGAATAGAAGTACAACTAAATAAAGGACTTAGAATTTGAGTAAAAAACATTCTACTTTATTGTTTTAGAGAACTTGCTTCCACCTGTTTATCGCAGTTTAGCACTTAGCACTCTGGAAACTCAGAGCAGGGGCAGAGGGTAAGGGCCCAGTGAGGAGCCTTGCTTCTGTTTTGTGATTGGGGCTAAGTGATTTAACTTGGCTACTTTTTTCTGATTTTTGTTTGTTTAATACAGCCTCTCTTAGAGAAAATATTTTGTGTAGATTTCTAAATGATAATTACTACCATCACATAGCCCATAGAACGTCAGTGTTTATTGAGAGGATACCATCATGATAAATGAAACATACTGAGTGAAAGTTTGAAGTGTTGGATTAAATATGTATATACGGTGCTAAAAATCAACTCACTTTATAAACCTCATCTGTACAGAATACAATATGATGAGATTTGCTTTCTATCCAAACATTTTCTATCTTGTAAATATGACTAATTATAGGAATACTCACATCCTGGGCGATTTTTTTATACCTAATAAGAAAGTAGAAATGAGTTGCGACCTTATAGGAAGTTATCAGATGGTGTTTTAAAATCACTTGGCTTTGAAGAACAATTTTCCTTAATAAGGTGCTGTAAATAGAGACTAGTTGACGAGGCTTGTCTATAGGAACTATAATGTTGACATGTCAGTAAAAAACAAGAACAATGCCATATATTAGTTGAAAGAAAAACTTAACAAACGTCATTGGCTGTTTTTGCAACACACTGCAATCTTCATTTATTACTCCTCCTAATGCTCCCTTTTCCTAGGACAGCTTTTTTATTCCCACACCTTCCCACAGCTCCATAGCTAGAAGTATCCCAGACCGAGCGTGCAATCTCATCGGGTCACATCCCATTGCAGCCAAAGCACTTCAAAAGAAAAAGGGTTCCCCAACTTGGTTTTAGAATCTCAATCTCTAGGATGTTCTAAAATGCAGTTTTATCACAGAGACTAAAAGATGGGGTCTCCAGATTTTGGTCACCAATGAGTAGTGCCCCAACCCTTTCCATAATTAAGAGAATGCTTTCTGTTAAATTTTCAGGCAGTATAGTTTCAAAGTGAAGTGGAAGCATAAGTAGCAAAATTTCATTACATATAGATAATGAAGTTCTTTTAGTTTGGGGGGAAAGAAATACATGTAGTGTTTGCTGTACATGTTTATACATTCCCTGATTCCTTGAATGAATGTTTGTAAATATATATAATGCCTCCTTATACCTGAATGAAAATTAAAGACTGATTGAAAAGCATCTGACACAATGTTTGCATTATGTTTGGGGTAGCTAGCCTAAACAGTATCTTGGAAGGAAAGCTTAGCAAAATATATATTAGCCTTCAATGAACTGAGCCAGTTGTATCCATTAATTTTTGAATAGACTAACAGTTGTTATATAATTTGATATGTATTGCCAGATTAACCAGTCAGTTAATACAGTAATATCATTTATTAAGGATAGTGTTGTCAGGTAATTTCTTAATTTAATTAACCAGTAATCCTATATTCCAACTTTAAGGGATTTGAGCCTTCAGTTAGATAACTAGCTAGTAAGTGGTAGAACTTGAGGATTTGAACCTGTGACTGTCCAGTACACACAGACGGTATGTCCCTGACAATCTTAGGTTAACTAGTTAAAGCTTTGTATGAGTTCCCGGCTTTTTTTTGTGGCAGACACAATCAGAGGGACAGAGACAGGAAGGGGAGAGATGAGAAACATCAATTCGTTGTGATTCCTTAGTTCGTTGATTTCTCATCTGTGCCTCGACTAGGGGTAGGGGGACTACAGCAGACCGAGTGACCCCCAGATGAGCCCGCACTCGAGCTGGTGACCTTGGGGTCTCGAACCTGGGCCCTCCACGTCCCAGTCTGACACTAACCACTGCGCCACTGCCTTGTCAGGCTCAACTGCTTTTGTAACTCATTTTCCTTTACCATGTTCATAAATACAATTAAATTTTATAAATTTCATTTAGATTGAATCCTTTTCTATTTTAGCAGAAAAACCTTTGGAGTAAATCAGGATAGGCCCAATTATGTTACAGAAACACCCAACCTGAAAGTAACTTAGATTTATTTCTCACTTAAGTTCATATCTATTCCAGGGCACCATGCTGATAGAACATCTCTCTGGAACAGTGCTAGTTGTGACAAAGGAGGAGAGGGAGGGAGGGAGGGGGGACTTTGGAGTTTCTCATAATTAAGTTTTTGCCTAAGAAATCATAACCTCTACCTGGCCTATGGAGGCGCAGTGAATAAAGTGTCAACCTGGAATGCTGAGGTCACCAGTTCAAAACACTGGGCATGCCTGGTCAAGGTACAGAAGACAAGCAGCCAATAAATAGCTAAAAGAAGCAACCACGAGTTGCTAACTTCTCGCTCTGTACCCCTTCACCTGTAAAATCCATTTTTTTTAAGTCCTAACATTTAACTCATTAGACAGGACTGGTCATATAACCACCCAGCAGAAAAAGTATAATTCTATCGTGCTGATAAGCTATTAATACCCAGCATTAATAGCTACCACATCAGAGTTTAAAATGTGTATTTGTAGAGTATATGCACAGCGACAGTCCCCATGTATCTGAAATACCAAGCATGAAGGGAGAGAGTTTTCCAGCAACTGCAGGAGATGTCATGAGTTTAGGCACTCAGGTGTGCTTATTAGGGAACCATAAGTGCTTATTTAAGCACCTACTTCGTCTTCCGTGTAAGTTTAGCTAGCTTTGGTCATTTGATTTCCTGCCAGACCAGAGGTAAATAAGCTGCAGAGCACAGGGGAGAGAGGCATGTAGGTAAGATAATACCTGTCAGCCTGATAAATTGAGAGTCGGATTATAAAACTAAATTCAGAAGGCACAGTCATTTGGGACATGTCAATACTATGACAGCCTTGGGTTTATATACCTCAGTAGGTCTTCAGGCCATCAATGTTGCACACAGCACAAAACAGTTATAGCTATTACTAATGGTTACCCTTAGTCGTCAAAACTGTAAACCATTGCATTTTTAAGGCAAGGAATATTATAATCTAATGTGTTCAAGGGATGTTTTTAGATATATTAGAAAACTGATACCATGAATAACAGTATGGTAAACACTAGGCTAAACTTAGACATTATTTACTGCTATACTATTTAGAGCCTTGAATATGCTAATGTTAATTTTTAATCTTTCCAAAAGGCAATATATTTAACCATTTATAAATCAGCATCCAGAAGGAAGCAGATAGTACACTCACAGTGGGTAATTGCAAAACATTTAATAGAGGGAAAGCAACAAGGGAGAATGCGGTACCAGTAACCATCTCCAGATATAACGACGCGAGGGAGGAGTGAGAGATAACAAAACTGGAGAGAACTATCTCCCTGAAGCTGTGGCCTTAGGAAGACAGCCAATGAACTAGTGGCAATCCAGCAGGAAAGAGATGAGAAACCAAAAAATAAATACCTAGCCTCATTTCCTACCCCTTTATTGTCCTGCTGGTCTCTTCTTTCTCCCTCAGCCCTCCTCCCCTTTAGCCAAACCCAAAAGGAAAGTACAGTGCAAAGGAACCTGTTGTATATACAGATCAGCCCATTAGGCACAGAGCAGAAGGGAGACTAGAGAGAGAAAAACAGAAAATACCTAGGCAATTCTGAACCCCTTTTTTTCAGAGATAACTGGGACTATAATGTTCTGCGGAACACACTTGGGGAAATTTTGACATCATCCGTTAAGGTATCCAAATGATACACATTTTTCTAAAAAGTGACAATGGAAGAATCTGGCACTGCTCATTCATTTGGTTTCCTTTATTATTATTTCTTCTTTTTTTTTTTTTTTTTTTATTCATTGAGAGGAGAGGACACAGACTCCCACTAGGGGGTGATGTTCTGCTCATCTGGAATGTTGCTCTGTTGCTCAGCAACCCAGCCCTTCTTAGCACCTGAGGCAGAGGCCATGGAGCCATCCTCAGTGCCTGGTCACTCCCATCAAGCTATAGCTGCAGAAAGGGAAGAGAGAGAGTAGCAAGAGGAGAAGGAGTGAAGAAGCAGATGGGTTCTTCTCCTGTGTACCCTGACCAGGAATCGAACCCAGGACATCCACAGGCTAGGCTGATGCTCTACCACTGAGCCAACTGGCCAGGCCCTCATTCAATTTCAATTTAATGAATTGTGCTGATTTGGGGGACAATGGAGTATTGTTTTACCAACAAACTGGTAAGATAGACATTTTGATTTTATGCACTAGGTTCTAGAGTTGGTAATATTTGCAAAAATAGTCCAATGACATTCATTAACCATAATTCAGATAATTTTGTCTTGAAGCTGATAGGGCATCCATATAAATTTTCTTTTTTTCTATTTCTAATTGATTTAACTCTATTTGAGCAGTTCTCCAATATCACTTTTACTGACTTCATACAACTCTGAAACTTAAATTTCAGTTACATATGTTGGCATTGTTTTTATTGGCTACATTGATTGGCAAGAAAATGACTCACAAATGGCCTGACCTCTGGTGGCACAGTGGATAAAGCATAGATCTGGAACACTGAGGTCGCTGGTTTGAAACCCTGCACTTGTCTGGTCAAGGCACATATGGGAGTTGATGCTTCCTGCTCCTTTACTCTCTCTCTCAATCTCTCCTCTCTAAAATGAATAAATAAAAAAATTTTAGAAATAAAGAAAATGACTCACAAATGGGTTGAGTTGTAATCATTCTACAAGTGTTAATTGGAGAGAAATACTCATAGACTAATTTTATGAATGGGTGTTCATTAATGAAAACATTATACTTTGTTTCCCTAAAACTCAATTTACATAGAGACTCAAAAGAGTCCCTAGTCTGATGAAATAAGCAAGAGAGTTGAGCCTCCATTCGATCTAATGGGACCTGGACAGGTGTGACTCACTAATTATTACATTCAGTTGTCTGTGTTCATTAAAAACGTGCTCATACTACAAGGCCACCAATACTGTTAATAAGATGATCCCACAAAACTTCACCAACAACTTCCATTTCTTGTCAACCAAGAATCCAACCTGACCCTGGACAGGTAGTTCAGTTGGTTAGAGCGTTGGCCCAATGTGCAAAGGTTGTGAGTTTGATCCCCATTAGGACACATACAAGAATCCAATGAATGCATAAATAGGTGGAATAAATCAATCTTTCTCCCTCTCTCTGCCTTCCTCTCTTTCTAAAATCAGTCAATAAATTTGTTTTTTAAAAAATAATCCAACCTGGATCACATTAATGGAAAGAAGCATCAGTGAAACCTAAACATGCATGTGTGTGTGGAACGTTCCACCTTGGATCTGGTGAAGAAATGTTTTAAAATCAATAAGAAGATGGAAGGGAAACAGAAGGATTATGATTTTGAGAAAAGGATGAAGGAGCTCAGAGAAGAAGAGAAACAGGCCCAAGCCTACAAGAAAAAGAAACGAAGGAAAAGAAAAAGAGTGTTGCCGATGACTTGACATCTCAGGAGGATGACATGACAGCTGGGATGGGTTTTTCTGGCTTTGGTGCCATCAAGGAGAGTTTGCCCTTTGCTGGGGGTGTGGGGGTGGGGGACGGGGAGGACTTGGGAAAGTCCTTAAGAGTGGCAATGGGGAGGGCTAGAGGGTGGGTGTCTATGGTTTCCCTCTAACCTTGATTGAGAGAACCCAGGAGGCAGAGTAATGCTGTGGCATAGTCCTTCAGCCTCAATATAGCACTGGAGTCACAGGACCTCTGCCCATGTGAGTTCCCAATAAAGAAAAACCTTTTCTGAAGCTGTTTTCCCAAAACTTCCCCTGCATCTTTCCCTCTTCATCTATCCAATCTTCTCTGAGCGTCTTACATTTATCCTGTGTTCTGCGTTTGTTTTAAATTTCTTTTTATTTATTCATTTTAGAGAGGAGACACACAGAGAGAGAGAGAGAGAGAGAGAGAGAGAGAGAGAGAGAGAGAGAGAGAGAAGGAGCTGGAAGCATCAACTCCCATTTGTGCCTTGACCAGACCAGTGCAGGTTTTTGAACTGGCGACCTCAATGTTCCCAGGTCGATGCTTTATCCACTGCGCCACCACAGGTCAGGCCGTTCTGCGTTTGTTTTAATTTTGACTCTTGGCTTAGTGAAAAGGTTCTCTGGTGTAAAGCCAGTAGCCGGGGTCACCATCACAGCTGCCTGGCTAATGCAGGTTCGCATTAGATTCGAACAGTCGGTAATGAAACACAGGAGCCACAAACTGGTGAGCCATCAGCTTTAATTCTAGCTTGCACCCGGCGGGCAAGCAAAAATACACACTGGGCTCCAAAACCCACACATTCAGTGCTTACAAAGCTACTGACTTATCCGAGTTTCCTAGAATCAAAGGTTTCTAGCTCACCAGACTTATTCACCTCTGTTTCCCATCTCCTCCAGCACAAACTCTTAACAAACTGGCTTCTCCCTCAGCATTCTGCCATCTTGGCTGCTTCTCCTGGCCTCCATGTGGCCTTACTCTGCTCTCCTCTCTAATACTAATCTCAGGAACTCAGGAACCAAGAGAGAGAGATCAAGCTACTGCTCTCTCCCATTTTATAGCATAGACTTAAAACCTTTAATCCAATTATACAAACAAGGAAGTCTCTGATACAAAGTCACCCATCTGAGGCATAATGGGATTCCTCCCTACATCACCACCCTACATCATCCAATCAGTCAAGGGTGTGGAGAAGAGCTTACTCTTAAAACAAAGCCTCAAGCTATAACAACCCGGCCTGCTTACATTACAACTTTTCCCCCACACCCATCCCAAGCATAAGGGCAAATAATATCACCTGGGTGACTGGCTTTCATGTGGGCAGCGCCATCTTTAACAAAGTGAGCATATTATATTTTATCTGCCGAACATCTGGGTCCCCAGTTTTCAGGTGATACCATATCCTTAAGCAGTCAGCCCCTTCTCTCCTTCCCCACTGTGGCTTCCTGGCCATCTGTGCACGCATGTATACTTCTGCCTAGGTCAGTGGTGTTTGCAGATGTGTGTGCATGAATCTGTCACAGAGCAGGAGCATGAATTAGAACATCAGAGTACTACTGCCTTGTTCTTGGAAATTAAATGAGTGTTCGGAGGGCTTTTTGTCCTGTGAATTTTTTAACCTTTGTTTTTCAAGACTGTTTTTAATATAGACTGTTAACCTTTTCCTGTTTGTTTTATTTTATTGAGAAGTACTCTGTTCTTGTCTTCCTTTTGAGCAAGCTCTTGGAAGAAGCTGTGTGATGCAAAAGACGAAGGAGGAGAAAGAGGAAGAAGAAGAAGAGGTAAAGGAGGAGGAGGGAGAAGAGGAGGAGGAGGAAGAAGAGGAGAAGGAGGAGAGGAAGGAGGAGCCCTTGGGTCCCAGAGACTGTTTAACATGTATGATAAATGGCATTGACTGGGGGAAAAAGTTGCATGTTTTATGACTATGTGTTGGGCAGATAAAATATATTATGCTCACTTTGTTAAAGATGGCGCTGCCCACATGAAAGCCCGTCACCCAGGTGATGTTATTTGCCCTTATGCTTGGGATGGGTGTGGGGGAAAGGCTGTAATGTATGCAGGCCGGGTTGTTGTAGCCTAAGGCTTAGTTTTAAGAGTAAGCTTTTCTCCACACCCTTGACTGATTGGATGACGTAGGGTGGTGCACTCCTGAGGAATTCCATTATGCCTCATATGGGTGACTTTGTATCAGAGACTTTCTTGTTCGTAGATTAGATTAAGGGTTTGGATTTCTACATTATAAAGTGGGACAGACCAGTAGCTTGCTCTCTCGGTTCCTGAGGTATTAGAGAGGAGAGCAGATTAAGGCCACGTAAGGCCAGGAGAAGCAGCCAAGATGGCAGAGTGCTGAGGGAGAAGCCAGTTTGTGCAGTTTGTGCTGGAGAAGGAGATGGGGAACAGAGATGAATAAGTCTGGTCAGCTAGAAACCTTTGATTCTAGGAAACTCGGATAAGTCAGTAGCTTTGTGAGCACTGAATGAGTGGGTTTTAGAGCCCAGTGTGTGTTTTTACTTGCCCGCCGGGTGCAAGCTAGAATTAAAGCTGATGGCTCACCAGTTCTTGGCTCCGGTGTTTTATTACCGACTGTACGAATCTAATGTGAACCTGCACTGGCCAGGTGGCTGTGATGGTGGCCCTGACTACTGGCTTTACAATGATCTCATTATCCTATATGAAATATTCAAAAATAAATTCCCAAACCTAATTGAAAGGAACAATTTATTTTTCCAGCCCTCATAACATCTTCTTTTACCTCTTTCCATAATTTTCTTATGTTTTTAGGTTATGCTACAAATAATTATGATTCTTTCCTGAGTTATCACTTAATTTTTTATTTTTATTTATTTATTTTTTTAGTGAAAGAAAGAAAGACAGGGACAGACAGGAAGAAAGAGAGATGAGAAGCATCAACTCATAGTTGCAGCACTTTAGTTGTTCATTGATTGCTTTCTCATATGTGCCTTGACTGGGGGGCTAGAGCAGAGCAAATGACCCCTTGCTCAAGCCAGCAACCTTAGGCTCAAGCCTGTGACCTCGGGGTTTCGAACCTGGGTTCCAGGTCAATGCTCTATCCACTGTACCACTGCCTGGTCAGGTTTATTTTAATTTTTGGAAGTAAAGAAATAGGGAAAAAGGCATTGTGGGAGAAAGGCTTCACCTTTCTGTTGGCCACAGCCACAGGTAAGCCAAGGTGGGCACTTAACAGTATGCCAGGAGCTGTGGGAGAAGAAGCAGTCCATGGAATGTGCTTCCGCCCAAGGGTGAGCTGCAGGCAGTACCACCAGCGCTCTGTGCTCCACAGCCCCGCCACCCTCACCCCAGCTTGGCCGGAAAGTGTGCTGGCTGGGATACAAGGTCAAGCAAGGTTATGTACTGTATCAGATTCGCGCGACCCCTGGTGGCCACAAACATCCTGATGCTAAGTTTTCGACCTTGTGCAAACCAGTCCTCAGTGTTAAGCAGCTAAAGTTTTGCTGGTAGCCTTCGGTCTGTTGCTCAGGAGTGAGCTGGACACCACTGTGGGTCTGGGAGTCCTGAGTCCTTACTGGGTTCGTGAAGATTCCACTACAAATTCTTTGAGGTTATCGTCATTGATTCATTCATAAGGACATCAGAAGGAATCCTGACACCCAATAGACCATCAAACCAGTCCACAAGCACAGGGAGTTGTGAGGAATGACATCTGCAGGCCCCAAGAGCCCTGGCCTTGGGAAGAGCCACAAGTCCCACACACTATTGGTGGCTCTCACCGTGCAGTTTGGAGAGGGTGCAATACTCTCCAGTCCCACTATTTCTGCTAATACAAGTAAGGTTTGTAAAATTCTTACCCAGTAGCCTGACCTGTGGTGGTGCAGTGGATAGAACTTAGACCTAGAACCCTTAGGTCACTGGTTCAAAACCCCGGGCTTCTCTGGTCAAGGCATATATGGGAATTGATGCTTCCTGCTTCTTCCCCCTTCTCTCTTTCTCTCTAAAAAATAATAAAATCTAAAAAAGAAATTTTTACCTAACAAACAGTGAAGACCGTCAAAAAAAAGAAACAATAGGAGGCAGGGAGTTGGGGAGAGGTGGAGGAGGGTGTGGGGGATAAATGGTGATGAACAGACTTGACTTGGGGTGGTGAACACAGATATGTTGTAGAGTTGTGCACCTGAAACCTGTATATATTTTGTTAGCCAGTGTCACCCCAATTAATTCAATAGAAAGGAAAAAAAAAAGAAAGAAAAAAGTATGAAAAACTTTTAAGACATGCTGAGACCAGAGTAGTCAAATGGTTATTCTATCTTTCCCTGAGACACTGATTCTTAAACTTAAGCCTGCATCAAAATCACTGGAGGGTTTGTTACAACACAGATCGCTGGGCACCTATCCCCAGAATTTCAGATTTAGTAGTTCTGGAGTAAGCCTTGAGAATGTGAATTTCTAGCAAGTTCTCAAGTGCTGCTGCTGGTTGGAGGAAAACCCTTTCAGGACCATTGCTTTAGAGAAAGGTGTTTGAATGCTAAAGGAAATGGGAATGTTGACATGAATCTATTGTGTTACCTAAACCATTGCCTCTGCAGTGACCCAGGGGACTTGCCATCTACCAAGGCATTGAGAAATATAGGTTGGGGCCCTGGCTGGTTGGCTCAGCGGTAAAGCGTCAGCCTGGAGTGTGGAAGTCCCCGGTTCAATTTCCAACCAGGGCACAAAGGAAAAGCGCCCATCTGCTTCTCCACACTTCCCACCCCCACCTCCCACCCCATCTCTTCCCCACATGCAGCCAAGGCTCCATAGGAGCAAAGTTGGCCCGGGCACTGAGGATGGCTCCATGGCCTCCGCCTTTCAGAATGACTTCGGTTGCCTCGGAGACACGCTCTAGCGGGACTGAGCAGCGCCCCCTGGTGAGCATGCCAGGTGGATCCCAGTCTGGTGCATGCAGGAGTCTGTCTGTCTGTCTCCCTTCCGCTTCTCACTTTGTGGAAAAAAAAAATAGGTTGGGCCTGACCTATGGTGGCACAGTGGATAAAGAGTTGACCTGGCATGTTGAGGTCTCTGGTTTGAAACTCTGGGCTTGCCTGGTAAAGGCAGATATGGGAGTTGATGCTTCCTTCTTCTCTCTCTCTCTCTCTCCATCTCTCTCTCTCTGAAATGAATAAAATCATATATATATATGAAAAGAAATATGTCGAGCCCTGGCTGAGTAGCTCAGTTGGTTAGAGCATCAAGGTTGTATCAGCATCCTGATACATCAAAGTTGCAGGTTGATCCCCAGTCAGAACACATACAAAAATCAATCACTGAATGCATGAATAAGTGCAACAACAAATTCACTTATTTATATATATAATTATTTATAAAATTTTATGTGCTCCATCAAGGAATATTTATTTCTTGAGGCCCGGGCAAAGTGGTTTGGCAGCACATTCAAGAAGGCTTAACCTCAAGTGACTCAGGAATTGGAGAATAGCTGTCCTCCTACCATTCCTAGAATTAACTACAATGGAACACATGCATCAAATAACATATAGAAAAGACAGTGTTCAGTGATGTAATACGATGCAAATGATGTGGGAATTGTACTCATATATCTATCTATTGTACAGATTATCCTTAGATGAAGTAATCTAGATAGGCTAAAAATATATATCCTAAGACACTCTTGATTATCTATCCCACAGACATTTTATTTCAACCTTCTTCCTTACAGAGCACGCTGATTTTATTTATTCCTGCACAACAGCTCCAAAATGAATCATGTTTGATCCAAGCCGTAGTTCTCAGCCATGACTGCACATTAAATCCCTGTGAGAGAATTTTACAAATATTGATGCCAGGACACAATCCCAGAGCAATTAAATCAGAATCTCTGCAAGCTGGGTGTGGATAAAAACATGTTTTAAAAACTTCCCAAGTTATCTTGGTATACAGCCAGGAGGCAGGACCACAGGTCTAAGCCAGTCATGGCAATCTGGTCCCTTTGTTAGTGTACCGAGGAAGGTACAGGACCCTGTTCTGACTGATGAGACTTAAAGAGAATCTTGTTTGGGGTTTCTTGTACAAAAGTTCCTTCCTGAAATAGGAGAAGAAAATGTAAAGAGAATAATATTTTAGTGCCAGTACTCCTGCTTCATGTTTGGGGCAATGTCATACGAGGACATAGTGCTTGGTTGTAACAGCCATTTTGCAGTTGTGAAGAAAGACATTGCTGAGACAATAGAGACGGCAGAGCAGAAAGATCACAAGGTTCTAACTGTGTTGGTAGAAAAACAGAGCCACTGTAAACATAATGAGAGTAAGGAATTTGTTATAAGAATATTAGACCTTACACAAATGTAAGAGTTGTTGAGAAAGTGAAGGTCTGACAAGGGAGTCAGAGGATCAGAGAAATAGATACTAACCCTTCCACCTGAAGCCCCGGTGTGAGTGGACAAATCAGAGCTGGCAGGGAAACCAAGCTGGACTGCTTGCCAGAGTGGGACGGCAAAGGGAGTACTCAGGGAGAGGGTTCTTCAAGTTGTCACCTCTGGGGAAATAGCTGTCTTTGTGTAGCGATCATTCCTAGGGCTGGAGCTAAGTGTCCAGTCATTTAGGTCAAGGGCTGCTATTATTCGGCAGCACCAGCAGGTGGCAAGAGAGGCAAGACACAGAATGGAAGCCGAGAAAGGCCAAGGCGGGATTCACCAGGCCCTCTGCCTCCACTGCTACCCAACCTGACAGCAATAACCTTCTGAGCAAAATGGCTTAAATTTCACTTATTTTCCAAATCTCATAAAACTCTTCTTTTATCCAATTCTAAAGTGGAACTGTATGGGAAAGGGGATTCGGAGAAATGTAGTTCCCAATTTTAGCCAAGAAATAGTATAAACAAGCAAGGTATAATCCTTCTGAAAAGTCTAAATTTGGTGGTTTAAAATCAATAATAAAGGTACTGGACAGTTGGCTTAATGGGTAGAACATCGGCCTGCATATGGACATCCCAGGTTTGGTTCCCAGTCAGGGCACACAGGAGAAGTGACCATCTGCTTCTCTCCTGCACCCTCTTCTCTCCTGCACCCCCTTCTCTCCCTCTTTTTCTCCTGAAGCCAGTGGCTCCATTGGTTTGAGCGTCAGCCTGGGCAAGGATAGCTCGGCTGATTTAAGTATTGGGCCCAGACAGGGGTTGCTAGGTGGACCCCCATCGAAGCATATGCAGAAGTCTGTCTCACTATCTCCCTTCTTTTCACTTAAAAAAAATCAATAATAAAGACAAATTTGGAGATGATACCAGGTCTTGCCTTTCTGATCCTTCTTTCTTATTCAGATAAATCAATAAATAATAAGCACAGACTATAAACAATAATGGCATAAAGACGATTCAAAAGCTAAAAAATATTTTTAAGTGGCATAAATTAAAATTGCAAAAAGCAAACGTATTAAGAATAAGAAATTGATAGGAATTAAAAACACTAGATGAGAACAATAGAATAAAATGGTAAATAAAATCAGGAGATTTTTTTTAAAGCAAGATGGTAAGATAAAAATATATAAAAGAGGAACAAAAACCAGCATAAATACAAACAAGGTTATTAAATTTTTTCTTTTCTTTTTTTTCTCTCTTTTTTAATTAAGTGAGAGCAGGAGAGGTAGAGAGGCAGACTCCTGCATGCCCCCACTAGGATCCACCCAGCAAGCCCCCTATGGGGGATACTTTGCCTATCTGGGATGTTGCTCCATTGCTTGGCAACTGAGCTATTTTTAGCTCCTGAGGTGGAGGCCATGAAGCCATCCTTAGTGCAGTGCCTCTGGCCAACTCACTTGAGCAATTGAGCCATGGCTGTGGGAGGGGGTTAGAGAGAAAGAGAAAGAGAGGGGGGAGGGGAGGGGTGAAGAAGCAGATTGTCACTTCTCCTTTGTACCCTGACCAGGAATCAGACCTGGGACATCCATATGCTGGGCCCATGCTCTACCACTGAGCCAAGGGGCCAGTGTCAAGATGTTAATTAAAACAGAGTA
This sequence comes from Rhynchonycteris naso, assembly GCA_037038555.1. Taxonomy (NCBI): domain Eukaryota; kingdom Metazoa; phylum Chordata; class Mammalia; order Chiroptera; family Emballonuridae; genus Rhynchonycteris; species Rhynchonycteris naso. The sequence continues at coordinate 25,780,043 of CM073000.1, forward strand.
AAGGTAGCCTGACCTGTGGTGGCGCAGTGGATAAAGCATCGACCTGGGAACACTGAGGTAGCCAGTTCAAAACCCTGCACTGGTCTGGTCAAGGCACATATGGGAGTTGATGCTTCCAGCTCCTCCCCCCTTTCTCTCTTTCTCTCTCTCTCTCTCACTCTGTGTCTCCTCTCTAAAATGAATAAAATAAAAATAAAATAAATTTAAAAAACAGAGTAAGGGTAACTTAAGCAGGAATAAGTCAACATTGGAAATGCATTATAATTAATTCAGGTTTCCAGAGGCAACTAACACTGTAAAAAAGTTGAATTGACCCCACTCCAACCCATGTAGACAACTCTACTGAAGCTTTTAAAGAAATCCTCATTATTCCAGCATCCATGGAGTATTTTTTCAAGACCCAAATGCGGTATCTATCATGGCTTTCACAAATTTGTCTGGCTTAAAAAACTCATTTAAAAAAATGAAGAGAGCCTGACCTGTGGTGGCGCAGTGGATAAAGCGTCTCTCTCTCTCTCTCTCTCTCTCTCTCTCTCTCTCTCACACACACACACACACACACACACACACACACACACACACACACACTGTGTCTCCTCTCTAAAATGAATAAATAAATTTTAAAAAAGATTTTAAAAAAATGAAGAGAGCCTGACCAGGCGGTGGCGCAGTGGACAGAGCGTCGAACTGGGATGTGGAGGACCCAAGTTTGAAACCCTGAGGTTGCCAGCTTGAGTGCAGGCTCATCTGGTTTGAGCAAGGCTCACCAGGTTGAGCCTAAGGTTGCTGGCTCAAGCAAGGGGTCACTCAGTCTGCTGTAGCCCCCTGGTCAAGGCACATATGAGAAAGCAATCAATGAACACCTAAGGTGCTGCAACCAAGAACTGATGCTTCTCGTCTTTCTCCGTTTCTGTCTGTCTGTACCTATCTGTCCCTCTCTCTCTCTGTCCATCTCTCTGTCTCTGTCATACATACAAAAAAAAATGAAGAGAAGAAAACTGCAAAACTTATAAAAATTTTTTACCAAAAAAAAAAAAAATTTTATTACCAATATTTTAGAGCATTGACTAGCAAATGGAAGTAAATAAGTGGATTGGTGTTTACATGCATTATTTATTTTAAAATTATATATATATATACATATATATATGCACATACTTTTTTTTTAAGTGAGAGGAGGGGAGATATACTTGGGCATGAACCCCAACTGGAATTCAGCGGGCAATCCAGAGGGCCAATGCTCGCAACCAAGCTATTTTTAGCTCATGAAGTGGAAGCTCCACGGAGCCATCCTCAAGGCCATCTCACTCGAAACAGTTTGGTCATGCTGCAGGAGGAAAAGAGAGAGACAGAGAGAAGGGGAAGGGGGAGAGGAGAAGAAGCAGTTGGTCACTTCTCTTGTGTGCTCTTAACCAGAAATTGAACTTGGGACATCTACATGCTGGGTTGATGCTCTACCACTGAGCCAACTGGCCAGAGCCCCTCTCTCTATATATGTATATATATATTAAAATTTTATTTATTCATTTTAGAAAGAGGAGAAAATGAGAGATAGGGAGAGAAATAGGAGAGGAGCAGGATGCATCAACTCTTATATGTGCCCTGACCAGGTAAGCCCAGGGCTTTGAACTGGCGACCTCAGTGTTTCAGGCTGACACTTTATCCATTGCGCCACCACAGGTCAGGCCCCTCAATATATTTTTAAAAAATATTTGTTGAAAGAGGCTAAACTAAGCAATAGCTTTAAGTGGTAAACTGACTTCAAACAGGCTCTGATGGATCTTCCATACCATTCCTGGAAATATATTAAGTATGTTTCACTTTGCACTATGAGAATAGTCTCATTTTCATATACACAAGGATGCACAAGAAAGTGGTAATATTGGGAGTTGGCTCAGTGGATAAAGCGTTAGCTCAATGTGCGGATGTTCTGGGTTAGATCCCTGGTCAGGGCACACATGAGAAGCAACCATCTGCTTTTCTTCCTTTCTCTCCCCCTTATCATTCTCTTTCCTCCCTCAGAGCCCGTGGCTCACCTCAGGCACTGAGGATGGCTCAATTGATTCAAGCATTGACTCCAGACAGGGGTTGCTGGGTAGAACCCAGGTTGGGCACATGTGGGAGTCTGTCTCTCTATCTCCTTTCCTCTCTCTTAAAAAAGAAAAGGAAAGAAAAGAAAAAGAGCCTGACCAGGCGGTGGCATAGTGGATAGAGCGTCGGACTGGGACGTGGAAGGACCCAGGTTCAAGACCCCGAGGTCGCCAGCTTGAGCACGGGTTCACCTGGTTTGAGCAAAGGCTCACCAGGTTAGACCCAAGTTCCCAGGCTCCAGCAAGGGGTTGCTTGGTCTGCTGAAGGCCCGCGGTCAAGGCACATATGAGAAAGCAATCAATGAACAAACTAAGATGTCGCAACAGCAACATAAAACTGATGATTGATGCTTCTCATCTCTCTCCGTTCCTGTCTGTCTGTCCCCTTCTATCCCTCTCTCTGTCTCTATAAAAAAAAAAAGAAGAAAGACCAAAATATTATCATCAATAAAATGGCAATAAATACATATCTATCAACAATTGAATCTAAAAAAAAAAAGAAAAGAAAAAGAAAGTGATAACATTGGTTACCTCCTAGAAAGGAAAATTGTATCTAGAGAACAGGAAGAAGAAGGAAGCTTTCACTGTCCTACTCGCTATATCCACATAAAATATTGTAACTTATGAATATATTATCTATTCAAAAATAATTTAAAAGCAAAGCTTTTCAGATTCTCAGCTTCTGCTTCTGAAATTGACAATCACCTTAAGGAGAAAAGCAGTCTCAAATGACGGACTCACCTCTGTTGGTTTTCCTCTTCTGAATCTTGGTTTACAAATTCACATTTCCTTAATTGTTCTCCAGTGCTTTCAAACTGATTAAAAATTGTTTTTAGTGGGAGGGATAGACCAAAAGGATCTATTCTGCCAGTACCTGAAGAGAGCTTCTATGACCACCTTGTTTTGGTGTGCTTAAAATAGAAATATAATTGCAGTTTCAAAGTTACCATAAATTTAGTAAATGCAACAGTTGCTTAAATTTATTGTTTCCAAAAATAAGATGGGAATGAGGGAAAATAAAGCATATTCAATTCCACAGACATTTATTTGTAACTGGCATTCACTTTGTCTACTGTAAGACTGGCCCTAAATCAGATGCTGTTAATACGCTATCTTATTTAATCCTCATAACAAACCACTTGATATTTATCATCAGTCCTATTTTATAGATAAAGAACCACATCTCAGCCTGACCTGCGGCTGCACAGTGGATGAGGCATCAACCTTGGAATGCTGAGGTCACTGGTTCAAAACCCCCATCTTGCCTGATCAAAGCACACATGAGAAGCAACTATGAGTTGATGCTTTACACGCTTGACCCTACACCCACTCCTGCCTTTCTATCTCTCTTTCTCTCTCTGTTCTAAAATCGATAAATAAAATCCTTTTTTTTTTTTTTAAGTGAGAGGAGGGGAGATAGTGAGACAGACTCCCGCATGCACCCTGACCAGGACCCACCAGGCACCCCCATCTGCAGCCAATGCTAGAATCAACTGAGCTATCCTCAGCTTCCAGGGCTGCCGCTCAAACCAATTAAGCCACTGGCTGCTAGAGAGTAAGAGAGGGAGAAGGAAGAAAGGGAGGGGAAGAGAAGCAGATAGTCGCTTCTCATGTGTGCCCTGACCAGGGATCTAACCCTGGACATCCACATGCTGGGCTGATGGTCTTACCACTAAGCAAACCAGCCAGAACTCAATAAAATCTTAAAAAAAAAACACACACACATCACATCTCAAAGACATGAAATACTTTTTCCTGGGTCACATAGCCAATGATTAGTAGAACTTAATTCAAATTTAGCTTTCTTCATTGAAGTGGATAGTATGCTTCATGTGTTACCCGGCTCTGCAAGGCACTGCTTTAGATCCCAAATCAAAAAAATTATTAAACAGCCTGACCAGACTGTGGCGCAGTGGATAGAGTGTCGGACTGGGATGCAGAAGACCCAGGTCCGAGACCCCGAGCTCCCCAGCTTGAGCGCAGGCCCATCTGGCTTGAGCAAAAGCTCGTCAGCTTGGACCTAAGGTCGCTGGCTCCAGCAAGGGGTGACTCTGTCTGCTGAAGGCCCGCGGTCAAGGCACGTGTGAGAAAGCAATCAATAAACAACTAAGGTGTCGCAACGACAACGAAAAACTAATGATTGATGCTTCTTACCTCTCTCCGTTCCTGTCTGTCTGTCCCTATCTATCCCTCTCTCTGACTCTCTCTCTGTCCCTGTAAAAAATAAAAATAAAAAAATTAAACAATAAGTGCATTAAGCAAATCAACAAATAAAAACCTGCCAATGGTGTTGTTTCAGTTTAATATTTTCTGTTCAAAGTTTGTCAATATGATGAAGATGTACTTTTTGCAAGATGGAGTTTATTATTAGGAGAGAAAATTATCCTGAAGAGTAAAAGCAAGTCAAAGTGGAACTATTTGTTCCCTTTTTGTTAATGGTGTTCTTTTATGTAGTCACAGGTAAAGCGGTGCAAAGGACTCATGGGACGTGGCTCAGTAAGGTTTGGAAGGCTGCCCACAGGTTCCCAACGTTTCTTCTTCATCCATCCCACCACAATAAAAGTCCAGCCTAGTCTTTATCAGACCCAGTACAAAAATTTGTGTCCAGATCTTCTGTGTCATAATTAAATCCAGTTCCCGTCCACATCTGGCTAGCATAGGTGCTGTGCTTAGGCCCATGCCACTGCTAGGCTCCAGGCAGCCATTAGAGTTGCATAGCTATTTGGAAAGCGTGCCAATCAATAGGCGTGCAAGTGTGCGTTTTCAAATGAGAGGGAAGTTCCTTTGTTAGCTTGGGTTATATTCTTTGAACTAACCAATTAACTTTTTAATTGGTCAGGGGCTTCTGTTGGTTCCTCCCATTAACCAATCAGATCCTTCTTCTAGACTAGACTGACAGGCCTCTATGGCCACCATCTTGGCTTCCACTGCCCATGCCTTAAAGTGCAGAGAAGCACCTTCCTCCACAGGCTAGCGGGGGATGGGGGGGCCGGTGGGGGGAGGTTGGTTGGTCGTACCCTAGAGAGACTGAGCAACTGCTCCTTCTTGCCTACACAGGGTGGCGAGACTGTTAATCCCCTTATCAGGGCAAGGCTGTGATCCCCTCGGTACCCAAACTGCAAATGCTATAGCTTCCTAGTAAATGGACTGCTGTAACTTCCTACTGAAGCAGGCTTCCCGGTTTTGTTCATTTTAACATTTGATTTCCTCTCCTCTAGTTTACTATGCTCAATGTCTGATTCCCTCTGCTTCCTTTTCATATTAATATTTAGCTACCTACGCTAACACTTTCATTTCACTACGCATGGCATTTCCATACTCATTGTAAAGGGTGAAATTCTGAAGGTAGAAGAGAAGGAAGTGGAAAGCATCATCTCTTTCTATTTGTTTCTCAAACTTGCTACTGGATATTTTTTTACACACCCTTCATAGGACCCAAGTTGGTTTCCATTTTCTCCACACAGATGAAGTTACCAGATTCCCCCAGTTACAAACGCAATCCTTCCTCCACTTTCTAGGACCGCTGATCACTATATTTAAGTATCACCAGCTCTAATTTCTATGAATTAAGGTCAAATCCCTTTCAACACTAATCTGCTATTGTGAATGTCTTGCCACTTTATGTCAGGTCCCAGTTTGAGCCATTCTTGGCCATCTCTCCGGCATTTTCATTCATTTTTAGGGCATTTATTCTTATCAGTAACCCTTCAAAGATCTGAATTTATGCCCCTGAGTCTCAGTGACTGCCAAATCCCTGTCTGCCTGAACCTCTTTGCTTCAGTCACCCTAGGTCCTTGCTGTTTTGCCTTATTACCTGCATCACTCCTCCCCAACACTAATCCCCTACATCAGCGATGGGCAATCTTTTGAGTTTGGTGTGTAAAAATTCACCAAAAAACCGAGCACAACTCGGGTGGTGTGTCACTTTGAGAAAAACAGCCTAACCGGAAGTCCCAGAACTAAACACTCTGTGCCGGAGTTCTGTTGTTTTGGCCTACAGACCTCCGGCACAGAGTGTCTACACTACAGCAAATGTTTTATCCTCAGCTACTGCACCTGGCCATGCAGGAGCAGAAGATGAAATGTCCTTCTGGGCATGCGGCCCCATACTTCTCTGGTGTGCGGCCACATGCGGCCGCATGTCATCAAAAATGGCTACACATGTCAGTGCTGACACGTGTGTCATAGGTTCGCCATCATGGCCCTACATAGTGGTCACGTGTTACTCCACCTGACTCTCTCCTGCAGTGAGATACCCACTGAGTTGCATGTACCTTTTTCCCTATGCTCTGAAGAAAGCTGTTGTTTCACAAAACTATGTGTAGAATGTTTTATCTTCTAGACCGAGATGAATGGATTAAACAATGAATATTAATTTAGAAATAAACATTCATTAAGAATATTCTTGCCTGACCTATGGTGGCGCAGTGGATAAAGTATTAACCTAGAATGCTGAGGTCGCTGGTTCAAAACCCTGGGCTTGCCTGGTCAAGGCACATATGGGAGTTGATGCTTCCTGCTCCTCGCCCTGTTCTCTCTGTCTCTTTCCTCTCTCTTTCTCCTCTTTCTAATAAAAATTAATAAATAAAAATCTTAAAAAAAGGAAGAACATTCTTAAACCTCTTATTGCTATTAATGCTAAAGGTTACCATTACCATAAAAATAATTACAACAAATTAGACCAGGGATCGAGAACCTATGGCTCACGAGCCAGATGTGGCTCTTTTGATGGCTGCATCTGTCTCACAGACAAATCTTTAATAAAAAATAATAATAACGGGGCCTGACCTGTGGTGGCGCAGTGGATAAAGTGTTGACCTGGGAACACTGAGGTCGCCAGTTCAAAAACCCTGCACTTGTCCAGTCAAGGCACATATGGGAGTTGATGCTTCCAGCTCCTCCCTCTCTCTCTCTCTCTCTCTCTCTCTCTCTCCCACTCTGTGTCTCCTCTCTAAAAATGAATAAAATTAAATAATAATAATAATAATAACGTTAAAAGTATAAAACATTCTCATGTATTATAATCTATTCATTTCCTACCAATCATGTTCATGGTTGCAGGTGGCTAAAGCCAATCACAGCTGTCGTCCAGGACAACTCCAAATTTTTATTGGATGATGCGTAACATACACAGGTCATTGTGAGGTAAGGAAGTAAACTTCCCTCATTTTAATCAAGTAGTCAGCTAGCTAATTGCAGAAAACCTTTTGACAAAGAAAAAAAAATGAGAAGTATTGTACTTTTCAGGAGGAATGGACAGAGGAATTCACCTTTGTGGAGAGGGCAGGTTCTGCAGTGTGTCTAATATGCAATGATAAAATTGCAATGATGAAACGGTCAAATATAAAGCGGCATTTCGACACATGCCATACTACATTTGCATCAAAATATCCAGCAGGAAGGGGGACAGAAGGAAGAAAGCATGTCAAGAGCTACTGTGCAGAGTGCAAACTAGTCAGCAGCAACTCCGTGTTTGGACCCAATAAGGTGACTGGAATTTGGCTAGCTTTGCTGGTGCTTTAGCAATTGTGAGAAACGGAAAGCCATTCACAGATGGTGAGTATGCCAACACATTCATACTTGATGTTGCCAATGAACTTTTAGACGACTTTTTGGATAAAGACAAGATAATCAAACGAATAAAAAACATGCCTCTGTCGGCAAGAACTGTTCACGATCATACCATCACAATGGCAAGTCAAATTGAGGCAACACAAGTGAAGGACATAAATGCAGCACCATTCTTTTCTCTCGCTTTGGATGAGTCAACAGACATAAGCCATTTATCTCAGTTTAGCGTGATTGCAAGGTATACTGTCGGTGACACACTACATGAGGAAAGTCTTGCTGTTTTGCCTATGAAAGAGACAACAAGAGGGGAGGATTTATTCTAGTCTTTCACTGAGTTCGCTAAAGAAAAATATCTACCAATGGATAAACTTACTTCGGTGTATACTAATGGTGCTCCGTGCATCATGGGGTAAAACAGAGGATTCGTAGCGCTTCTTCATGAACATGAAAAGAGATCCATCCTAAGTTTTCACTGCATCCTACATCAGGAGGCGCTTTGTGCTCAGATGTGTGGTGAGCAGCTTGGTGAGGTGATGTCGCTGGTCATTCGGGTGGTCAACTTTATTGTTGCCCAAGCTTTAAATGATCACCAGTTTAAAACACTGCTGGATGAAGTTGGGAATAATTATCCTGGTCTGCTTCTGCACAGCAATGTGCATTGGCTGTCAAGAGGGAAGGTGCTCAGCCATTTTGCGGCTTGTCTGAGCAAAATCTGAACTTTTCTTGAAATGAAAAACGTCGAGCATCCTGAGTTAGCTAACACTGAGTGGCTCCTGAAGTTCTACTATCTCCTGGACATGACTGAACATCTGAACGAGCTCAATGTGAAAATGCAAAGCGTTGGAAATACAGTCTTATCCCTTCAACAAGCAGTGTTTGCACTTGAAAACAGCTGGAACTCTTCATCTCCAACATTGAAACAGGTCGTTTACTACACTTTGAAAAACTGGGAGAATTTAAAGATGCATGCACAGCAAGTGACCCTGCTCAACATCTTGATCTCTAGCATCTAGCAGGCTTCACGTCTAATCTCCTGCAGTCATTCAAAGCATGCTTTGGAGAATTTCGTGAGCGCACTCATCTTTTTAAGTTCATCACACATCCACATGAGTGTGCAGTGGACAGCACCCACCTGAGTTACATCCCCGGTGTCTCCGTCAGAGATTTTGAGCTATAAGCTGCTGACCTGAAGGCCTCAGACATGTGGGTGAATAAGTTCAAGTCACTGAATGAAGATTTGGAAAGACTTGCACGACATCAAGCAGAGTTGGCAAGCAAACAGAAGTGGGCCAACAATGGGTCTAACCCTTTTGTTTACATGTTCCACTTATTTATTGTGGTGTAAAAAATTTATCCCAAAACTTAGTGGCTGAAAGCAACAATCATAGTTTCAGTGGATCAGGAATTCAGGAAGAGCTTGGTTAGGTGGTTCTTGCTCAGTTCTCTAATGCAATTGCAGTCAGAGACTGGCTAGAAGAATGAAGGGCTGGATCAGATGGAGGTGAGTCAGACAATTTTCTCTACAGGTAGTCTCAGGGATTCTCCATGCCTCTCAATGTGGGTTAGGCTTCCTGAGAGCATGGCAGCCTCAGACTATTCTTATTGCTTATATGGTGGCATCCCCCATGATAAGCATCCCAAGGGATCGAGATGAACATGTGAGGCATATTTATGACTTATCCTTGGAAACCACAGAGTCCTTCTGCCATACTCTTTGTCAAGGCAGTCACAAGGGCCTCCCTCCAAAGTTGGAAGACAGAAGTCATAGCCAAACCCCATTTCTCAATGGGAGGATAGAAAAAGTCATATTGTAAGAAGAGCAGATAGGATGAGAGATTGTGAGCAGGTAGGATGAGGATGTTGTGACCATGTTTGGAAAATATAACCTGTCACACTGAGCCTACCCCTTAATGTGCACTTGTTCTTTGTGCTTCCGAATTGACCTTGATAATGTTTAAACTGGAATTTTATTTCCACTCATAAATATTGATGGGCAAGTAATAAGACAAATGAAATATACAATTTGTTTTGTCTTGCATGCCACATCCCACCAGTGATATTTGTACCTGTGGTAAGGCATCTGTAAACTCCCACCAATCTCCTGTGGAAGCTAAAAAATAATACTTTTTCTCCCACCTTTTAAGTTCTTCTAGCTGGGCCAATAATCAATTTAACAGGAGAAAATCAAGTTTTAATACATCCACATGGGAAACTTACATAAACATGAAATTCCAAAGATAGTGAGTGAGGCAAAATTGGGTATATAAGACATTTTTGGACAGCCTGATGGGTGGTGAAACAGTGGCTAGAGTGTCAACCTGGGACACAGATCATAGGTTCGAATCCCTGAGGTCATCGGCTTGAGTGCAGGGTCACTGGCTTGAAGCCCAAGGTCCTGGCTTGAGGAAGGGGTCAATGACTTGGCTGAAGCCCCTGGGTCAGGGCATGTATGAGAAGTAATCAATGGCCTGATCTGTGGTAGTGCAGTGGATAAAGCATCTATCTTTAACACCAAGTTTGCTGCTCGAAACCCTGAGTTTGCCTGGTCAAGGCACATATGGGAGTTGATGCTTCCTCCTCCTCCCCCCTTCTCCCTCTACCTTTCTCTCCTCTCTAAAATGAATAAAAGTCTTAAAATATATATATTAAAATAAAAAAGAGAAGTAATCAATGAACTAAAGTGATGGAACAGAGTTGATGCTTCTCATCTTTCCCTCTTTCTTGCTCTAAAAGAGAAAGAGAGAGAGCACCCCTCCATAGCCACAGCTTTAAGGTGGCAAAACTTTGTTCCCTTCATCCTTCCTATTGCTATTTGAAAGCAGCTGAAAATAATGAGTTCCATTTTGATAGAGTAAAGATTCCTACAAACCATAGCAATTATTTTGTAGCCTGTGTCTTTAATAATTCTTTTTTATGTTACATATACTATAGATAAACATTATATGCATATAATTTTACAGTTAAAAAACAAGCATGGCCCTGACCAGTTAGCTCAATGGTAGACCATTGGCCCAGTGTGTGAATGTCCTGGGTTCAATTCCCAGTCAGGGAACACAGGAGACATGATCATCTGCTTCTCCACTCCACCCCTCCCCCTCCAGCTTCTCTCTCTCTCTCTCTCTCTCTTTCTCCATATATATATTCTCCTACCTCAGTCATGGCTCAGTTGGAGCAAGTTGGCCCCAGGTGCTAAGGCTGGCTCCATGGCCTCGCCTCAAGTGCTAAAAGCACTTGGTTGACAAGCAATGAAGGTACAGCTCCAGATGGGCAGAGCACCCCTCCTATTTGGTACATAGCACATGCAGGAGTCTGTCTCTTTGCCTTCTCACTTCTCAATTAAGAAAAAAAAACAAAACAAGCATAACCTTACAAATGAATATACTAGATTTTTATCAGAAATTTTATATTTTTCATTGGCTTATGAATATTTCTATATTTTCAGAAATACTTTATATTAAAATAATAAAAAGAATACGTCTTGGAACCTTCTTTAGTTACCTTTTTTAATTTTAAATTATAAAACTCAGGTGGCTCTGTTGGTTGGAGCATCACCTTGATATGCCAGAGTTGCAGGTTAGATCCCTGGTCAGGGCACATACAGTAGTCAACCAATGAATAAATGAATAGATGGAAGAAAAAAACTGATGTTTCTCTCTCTCTCTCTGTTCCTCTTTCTCTCAAATCATTTTAAAAATTATAAAACACCTCATACATATCAAAAAGTTTGAAAATAAATAGGTATCTACTAATGAACCACAACAAGGTTAACATCTGACCACATCAGCTCCCTTCCTCTCCTCATTCTCTCTCTCTCTAAATTACAGATACAATTTTAAAATTATTTTCATATTCCTGCCTTACCTTTTCTATCTCTGTTATATAAGGTTGCAGATTGTAAACACAGTCATTTACGTGCATGGTACCCTAAAAGTCGTGCAATGCAGAACACAATTAAACATTGCAGTCACAGTATTACTGTACTGAAATCACTGATTTTCACTATAATTCTCATTTTTATACATTCATCACAAATGAGGATTATATAGGGGTTGGAAAAGGAAGCTTACAGTTATTTGTATGGAAAATTACATAATAATAAATAGTAATACAAGAATAAACTCTGTGTTTTGTGTCCTCACAACTGTTAGCCCTTTGCTGCCCTGCCCTGCATATAAATGTTCTTCATATGCCAATCTTTGTATTTTTACATAGAGGTTATTATAAATATTTTTCTTTTTCTTTTTTAATTTAACAGGGTGATATTGGTCAACCAGAGTACATAGATTTAGAGAAAACATCTCCACATCATTTGGACAGTCGATTATGCTGCATACCCATCACCCAAAGTCAAATCATCTTCTGTCACCCTATATTTTGTTTCTCTTTTTTATTTTTTTTAATTTATTTTTTTTAATTCATTTTAGAGAGGAGACACAGAGTGAGAGAGAGAGAGAGAGAGAGAGAGAGGGGAGGAGCTGGAAGCTTCAACTCCCATATGTGCCTTGACCAGACCAGTGCAGGGTTTTGAACTGGCAACCTCAGTGTTCCCAGGTCGACACTTTATCCACTGCGCCACAACAGGTCAGGCTATTTTGTTTCTCTTTAACTAAGCCCCTTCCCTACCCCATCCCCTTGTCTTTCCACTCTTCCCTTCCCCTTGGTAACCACTGCACTCCTGTCTATGTCCATGAGTCTCAATTTTGTGTCCCACCTATGTATGGAACCATACAGTTCTTAGCTTTTCTGATTTACTTATTTCACTCAGTGTAATGTTCTCAAGGTTCATCCATGTTGTTGTAAATGATATTATGTCATCATTTCTTATGGCTGAGTAGTATTCCATGGTATATATGTACCACATCTTCTTTATCCAATGCTCTACTGAAGGGCATTTTGGTTGTTTTTATGTCTTGGCCACAGTGAACAATGCTGTGATGAACATGGGGGTGGATGTGTCTTTACGTACCCATGTTTTCAAGTTTTGTGGGTATATACCCAGTAAAGGGATTGCTGTGTCATATGGTAGTTCTATTCTTAATTTATTGAGGAACCACCATACTTTCTTTCATAATGGTTGTACTACTTTACATTCCCACCAACAGTGAATGAGGGTTTCTTTTTCTCCACAGCCTCTCCAACACTTGTTATTACCTGTCTTGTTGATAATAGCTAATCTAACAGATGTGAGATGTTATCTTACTGTAGTTTTGATTTGCATTTCTCGAATAGCTAGTGAAGATGAGCATCTTTTCATATATCTGTTGGCCATTTGTATTTCTTCCTGGGAGAAGTGTCTGTTCATGTCCTCTTCCCATTTTTTTTATGGGATTGTTTGTTTGTTTGTTGCTGAGTTTTGTGAGTTCTTTATATATTTTGGATATTACTCCCTTATCTGAGCTGTTGTTTAAAAATATCATCTCCCAATAATTATTTTTCAATTTGCTCTTTTACTTACTGTATCCATGTTAATAAATGTGTGCCTAAATAATTATTAGTGCTCTATAGCATTCCATTTTATAAGTCTCCCTGTCTCCCATTGCTTCTGATTTGCCCAGCAAGGATTTTCCTGCCATGTATGATTTCCCTCTTCCTTTACTACCTGTACATCATCCATTCTCACTTCTAAAATCTAATACCCCTTCACCCCCCTCCCTTCCTTCTTTGTCCAAAAATGTTATATATACCCCATATTGATTCACCACCTCTGGAATTTTATGTTTATTGAATTCTCCATGAGAATATATTAAAAACTTGATTTTCTCCTCTTGCTCTGTTTCTGTTAATTTGATTATTAGTCCAGTTAGAAGAATTTATAATATGGGAGGAAAAGTATAGTAACTCTGTTTTCTTTAATCTGAACTTTTATTTATTTATTCATTTTAATTTTTAAGTACTTTTAAAATTCTATTGATTGATTGATTTTAGAGAGAAAGGAAAGGAGAGAGAGAGAGAGAGACATCAATTTGTTGCTCCATTTATTTATGCATTCATCGGTTGATTTTTGTATGTGCCCTGATCTGGGATGGAACCCACAACTTTGGTGTATGGGGACAACACTCTAACCTAGATACCTGACCAGGGCTTGGCCTTTTATTTTGACTTCTTTCCTTTAACTTAAACTGGCCTCACCTAGCACCCAGACTTACCCACTTCCCTCTCCCTTGCTTACGCAATAAGGTTCTGGTTAGCATCCCATAGTCTTAGAAATAAAATCCTGGGTCTATTGACGACTGAGACAGAGTTGTCAATCAAACTGAACATAATATTTTGGTCTCAGTTGTGTTTTAGCTCTGAACCCAGAAGAGCAAAACAATCTCACAGAACAGTTTTTTTGCAAAATTGAGCATAACAACTAACTCCACGGCTTACTTCAGGACCAAGTGCACTGATCAATTACTCCCTAGCACCAACCAATCAGTAGAGACCATACTCTAACTTTATTAGCTACCATGATTAATGCTTCTTCCCGTATATAATCAATCCCCTGGAAGCCAGTGGGGAGCCAAGTTTTTGAGCATGAGCTACCTGTGACTCTGGGCATGGAGCCATGTCCTTAATAAATCCTTACGTTCTTGGCTACAAACTCTTGCTTATGTCTTACTGGGCTTTGATGTGCACAGGCAAACAAAACCCTTCATTCCGGTAACAGTATTAATTTTTTCAGTCCCCACATAGTTCAAGGATGTTCATTGCAGTACTGATGGTAATAGAGAAAAAAAGGAAAAAATGAACTACTCTCATACAGGAATAAATAAATTGTGGTCCTTTCTGAGTTTCTTGTTTCTTAATAAACAGCTTAAAGTTAATATTTTAAAAAGCATCAGGGTGGAAAATTTTTGGTTCCTTTCATCAGATATCTTTGTTGACATAAATGAGTTTCTTTTTTCTTCTTCCTTATTTTCTTTTTTTTTTTAGAGAGAGAGAGATACAGGAAGGAGGAGATGATGAGAAGCATCAACTTGTAGTTGCATCACTTTAATTGTTCATTGATTGCTTCTCATATGTGCCTTGACCAGGGGACCAAAGCTGAACCAGTGACCTTGTGTTCAAACCAGCAACCTTGAGCTTCAAGCCAGAGACCTTTGTATAGTTTAAAAAAATTTTTTTATTAACTCGTTTTAGAGAGGAGAAAGGGAGAGAGATAGAAAGAGAGAGAGAAGGTGGGAGGGGCAGGAAGCATTAACCCCCATATGTGCCTTGACCAGGCATGCCCATGGTTTTGAACTGGCGACCTCAGCGTTCCAGATCAATGCTTTATCCACTGCGTCACCAAAGGTCAGGCCAAGCCAGCAACCATGGGGTCATGTAAATGACCCCACACTCAAGCCAGCAATCCCGTACTCAAACTGGTGAGTTTGTACTCAAGCTGGATGAGGCAACGCTCAAGCCAGCTACCTCTGGGTTCAAACCTGGGACCTCAGCATCTCAGGCTGACACTCCAGTGCACCACCATTGGTCAGACATAAATGACTTTCTTTAGAAAATAAATATACCTAGAAACAGAACTGCTGGCAATCAATATATATAGTAGATATTATATATTGCAAAATGCATCTCTAGGAAAGGTTAGGATATAATAATAAGTAGACTCCAAAACATCCTGCTTCAGTTCAATAGCA
Organism: Rhynchonycteris naso; assembly: GCA_037038555.1. Taxonomy (NCBI): domain Eukaryota; kingdom Metazoa; phylum Chordata; class Mammalia; order Chiroptera; family Emballonuridae; genus Rhynchonycteris; species Rhynchonycteris naso. The sequence goes on from CM073000.1 coordinate 25,795,323, forward strand.
GTTTACTTCTCATTCACCTAAAAACCTAGAACAGCAAGCGCTCAGACCTTCATAGTTATTTATAATTTGCAGAGTGGATTGGGCCAGGGGAACTCTGAGCCACACAGCTATTCAGGTCACCATGCTGTAAGAGATTCTGCCATTTTTAACATATGGCTTCTCAGTTTCCCTACACATTGCCATCCCATTCAATCATAAAGGAAAAAGTATGTAGGGAAGCATGTCACTTCTTTTTTGTGTGTGTGTGACAGAGAAAGAGACAGAGAGAGGGACATACAGGGACTGAAAGACAGAAAGGGAGAGAGATGAGAAGCATTAATTCTTTGTTGCTGCTCCTTAGTTGTTCATTGATTGCTTCCTCATATGTGCCTTGACCAGGGGTCTACAGCAGAGCAAATGGCCCCTTGCTCAAGCCAGCAACCTTAGGCTCAAGCCAGGAAACCTGGGCTTCAAGCCAGTGAGTCTTGGGCACTCAAGTTGGTGAACCCATGCTCAAGCCAGATGAGCCTGCACTCAGACCAGCGACCTCAGAGTTTCGAATCTGGGTCCTCTATGTCCTAGTCAGACCTTCTATCCACTGCGCAACCACCAGGTCAGGCAGAAGCATGTCACTTTATTTATTTATTTAGTTAGTTAGTTTTAACAGGGACAGAGAGAGAGTCAGAGAGAGGGACAGATAGGGACAGACAGACAAGAATGGAGAGAGGTGAGAAGCATCAATCATTAGTTTTTCGTTGCCATTGCGACACCTTAGTTGTTCATTGATTGCTTTCTCACATGTGCCTTGACCGCAGGCCTTCAGCAGACTGAGCAACCCCTTGCTGGAGCCAGCGACCTTGGGTCCAAGCTGGCGAGCTTTTGCTCAAGCCAGATGGGCCTGCGCTCAAGCTGGCGAGCTCGGGGTCTCGAACCGGGATCCTCCGCATCCCAGTCCGATGCTCTATCCACTGCACCACCACCTGGTCAGGCAGAAGCATGTCACTTAAAAAAATTTTTTTTGTTGAATTTATTGAGGTGATATTTGTTAATAAAATTATATAGGTTTCAGGTGTACAATTCTATAATCATCACCTCTGTATTGCATTGTATATTTACCACCCAAAGTCAAATCTCCGTCCATCAGTATGTATCTCCCTTTACCCTCTCTGTCTCCTCCCACCTACCTTTACCTCTGGTCATCACCATACTTTGAGAAGCACATCACTTTTAATCCCATTTCAATGTTAACACTCAGTTATATGACCACATTTAACTAGAAGGGAAGCTAGAAAAGGTAGACTAGCTGTATGTCCAGAAAGAAGAGGAGAATGGATTTGATAAAGACTTGGCAATATCTGCTTCCTTCATTTGCCAAACTAGTAGAAGTGATTATATTTCCTCCCACAATGTACAAAAATTTCTATTTCTTCACACCCTTTATAATATATAATATTATCAAACTTTTTTATTTTCTGAAAATGGTATGTAATAACCTAGGATTGTGCTTTTAATTTGCATTTCACTGATTGATAGTAAGATTAACATTTTTATATATGTTTCATTTTTAAATTTTATTTAGAAAATTAAATTTAACAGGGTGACATTGATCACTAAGAATACATAGGTTTCAGGTAAACATTTTTATAGCATTTGAACTGTTGATTATGTTGTATACCCATCACTCAAAGTCAAATCATTTTCCATCACCTTATATTTATCTCTCTTCACTCCCTTCCCCTAACCCTTTCCCCCTGGTAACCACTTCATTTTTTATCTATTCCCATGAACCTGTTTTATATCTCACTTATGTGTAAAATCATACAGTTCCTAGCTTTTTTCTGATTTACTTATTTCACTTAGCATAATGTTCTCAAGGTCCATCCATGTTGCCATAAATGGGAATATGTCGTCATTTCTAATGGCTGAGTAGTATTCCATAGTATATATGTACCGCATCTTCTTTATCCAGTCCTCTATCGAGGGACACTTTGGTTGTTTCCATGTCTTGTCCCAATAACTCACTCATCTCTTCTAACAGACTAACATCCCAGCTTTAGATTTACCTCTGATTTAGTTCTTAGCTGCTTAATTTGCTCACTCATTGGAAAAATATTTATTCTGATCCAGAATATTGTGTTAGGCACTATAAATACAAAGACATAAGTTTTCCACTCTTAAATAATTTATACTCTAGTAAAGGAGAGGAGTAAAGAAATAACTATGACATGGTGCATAATGCCATGAAAAAGTCACTGACATTTCTTCTATGTTTAATTTATAGAATTTTCCTAACCTCTGAATCTACCCAGTCTTGAAACCCAACTATCTTTGATTTGATCAAACAAGCCTCTGACTAAACATATTGTAGATTTTGATAGAACAATGAGTTTCACAAAGTCTTAGGCCCCAATAACTCTACCTTGACCCATTACCATTAGCAGTTAGTGTTCTTAGTTGTTTGACTTTTTTTGATCAAGAAAAATATACCTTTAGCCTGATTAGGCAGTTGCACATGGATAGAATGTTGGGCTGAGATGCCGAGGACCCAGGTTTGAAACCCCGGTTTGAACGTGGGCTCACCAGTTTGAGCTCAGGGTAGCCAACTTGAGTGTAGGATCATAGACATAACTCATAGTCACTGGCTTGAGCCCAAAGGTCTCTGGCTTGAAGCCTGAGGTTGTTGGCTTGAGCCCAAGGTTGCTAGCTTAAGCAAGGGCTCACTGGTTCACCTGGAGATGAAGGCCACATGGAGGCCAGGAGAAGCAGCCAAGATGGCAGAGTGCTGAGGGAGAAGCCAGTTTGTGTAGAGTTTGTGCAGGAGGAGATGGGGAACAGAGGTGAATAAGTCTGGTGAGCTAGAAACCTTTGATTCTAGGAAACTCGGATAAGTCAGTAGCTTTGTGAGCACTGAATGAGTGGGTTTTGGAGCCCAGTGTGTGTTTTTGCTTGCCCACTGGGTGCAAGCTAGAATTAAAGCTGATGGCTCACCAGTTGTTGGCTCCGTTGTTTCATTACCGACTGTTCGAATCTAATGCGAATCTGCACTGGCCAGGCGGCTGTAATGGTGGCTGTGGCTACGGGCTTTACACCTATCTATCCCTCTTTCTGACGCTACCTCTCTCTGTCTCTGTTAGAAAAAGAAAAAAAGAAAAGAAATGGCCCACCAGTTTTTGGCTCTGCAGTTTCTTTTCCATCTGTCCAAATCTAATGGGAACCTGCACCTGCCTGGCTATGAAGCCCATGGCTACTGGACATACACCACACAACTCCTCTTGTTAGTCCCTGTTGTGTCCTGAATGCTTCATGAGCTGAAGACACTGAAAACTTCTTCCAAACAGCAACCCCTAAACAAATTATGGCCTGATTCCAAGAAATTATAACATCTGCTAAAATATCTCTGGTTCTAGTGGTTCTCTGGAAAGTGTTGCTCTGTGGCTTTCACCCATCAGTATTATATACCACACCATGAATTCTTCTTTATGAAGACATCAATGTAAGAAACTTCCAAACCTGTAAGAGTTTTTATGAGTTTATTTGAGCCAAACTGTCCACAATTGCCGGGAACCAAAGTCTCAACAGATTGAGAAATGCTCCAAAAAATAGAGGTTTTGCCACTTATTTTATACATTAAAGGGGAAGATATAAGGAGGGTACATCAAATTGACTGGTGATTGATTACGGAAGCAGGAGAAAGCAAAGCAGGGAAATCTCTAGAATTGGATAAAATAAAATGTATATACTAAAACTTCTTTTACATGGGAAGGCATGAAATAGTTAATTAACATGATAATAACAATGAGAGCATTTGATGGTGCCTACTTTGGTGAACCGCCTACCCTGGGTGGGGGCAAGAGAGCCAGAAAAAGGAGATTACCTGTACTGTTACACTTCAAAGGCATGTTATCAGATATGTCATTGTAGATGCAAAAGACAACACAGAGGCTCTGATTAACGTAAGCATTGACCTCTGTTGGAGAAAATTACCTCCCTAGGACATGACTACCAACCATGAAGTGCTCTCAGTTAGGAAGCGATTATTTCAGACCATCCTGTGTGGTTACTTTAGGACTCTGAGTTTGTATGCCCATCAGGCAGGCCTCCCCTGAGCTTTCAGGTCTGTGACCTCATCTTTCATTTTCTTTTTTTTTTCATTCACAAAGGAAAGTTATTTTCCACTCTGACCATATCTGAGAAGAAATTAAATTGCTAAGTACTATAGTGACTGTTTCTCTGTAATCACACTCGTGTCTTTTTCTAAACTAAACTTGTTTCCAAATTTAAACCATGCCTTAAGCAGATTCTATCAGAGGTCTCTTTCTCCCTTTAATAATCTTATAGCTCAATAATTACTGTATATATTTTGCGCTGGATATATGGAAAACTCAATAGATGACAAGTTTCTTGAAATAAGCATCTTTGTTTCATTCATCTTTTTATTTTTAGTGATATTTAGACCCTCACACATAGTCGACCCCCAGAAATATTTATTAAATTAAATTGAGAATGTTTTTCTAATGGTCCCTGTAAGGCAGTTGCCAAGGCCACCATCAGAGCTGCCTGGCTCATGCAGGTTCGCATTAGATTCAGACAGTCAGTAATGAAACAACAGAGCCAAGAACTGGTGAGCCATCAGCTTTAATCCTAGCTCGCACCTGGCGGGCAAGTAAAAACACACTCTGGGCTCCAAAACCCACTCATTCAGTGCTCACAAAGCTACTGACTTATCCGAGTTTCCTAGAATCAAAGGTTTCTAGCTCACCAGACTTAATTCACCTCTGTTCCCCATCTCCTTCTCCAGCACAAACTCTGCTCAAACTGGCTTCTTCCTCAGCACTCCACCATCTTGGCTGCTTCCCCTGGCCTCCTCCATGTGGCCTTTCTCTGCTCTCATCTCTAATGCTAACTTCAGGAACCAAGAGAGCACAAGCTCCCGGTCTACCCCACTTTATAGTGTAGAATCAAAACCTTTAATCCAATTATACAAACAAGAAAGTCTCTGATACAAAGTCACCCATCTGAGGCATAATGGGATTCCTCAGGAGAGCATACCACCCCACATCATCCAATCAGTCAAGGGTGTGGGGAAAAGCTTACTCTTAAAACTAAACCTTAGGCTATACCGACCCAGCCTGCCCACAGCCTACCCCCCAACACACATTAATATCAATAGACTTGCATGTGGGCAGCGCCATCTTTAACAATATTTTATCTGCCCAACAGTCCCTCAGAATTGCAAGAAGTCTCACTGAGAGATTGTAAAGCCAGTAGTCGCGGCCACTATCACAGCCGCCCGACCCGTGCAGGTTCTCATTGAATTCGGACAGATGGCAATGAAACACCGGAGCCAAAAACTGGTGAGCCATCAGCTTTAATTCTAGCTTGCACCTGGGGGGCAATCAAAAACACACACTGGGCTCCAAAACCCACACATTCAGTGCTCACAAAGCTACTGACTTATCCGAGTTTCCTAGAATCAAAGCTTTCCAGCTCACCAGACTTATTCACCTCTGTTCGGCAGATAAAATATAATATGCTCACTTTGTTAAAGATGGCGCTGCCCTCATGGAAGCCAGTCACCCAGGTGATATTATTTGCCCTTATGCTTGTGATGGCTGTGGGGGAAAAGTTGTAATGTGGGCAGGCCGGGTTGTTATAGCCTAAGGCTTAGTTTAAGAGTAAGCTTCTCCACACCCTTGATTTATTGGATGATGTAAGGTGGTGCACTCTCCTGAGGAATTCCATTATGCCTCAGATGGGTGGCTTTGTATCAGAGACTTCCTTGTATGTATAATTGGATTAAAGGTTTGGATTTTCTAGGCTATAAACTGGGGCAGTCCGGGAGCTCGCTCTCTCTCGGATCCTGGCTTCCTGAGATTAGTATTAGAGAGGAGAGCAGAGTAAGCCACATGGAGGAGAGGAAGCAGCCAAGATGGCAGAGTGCTGAGGAAGAAACCAGTTTGTTAAGAGTTTGTGCAGGAGGAGATGGGAAACAGAGGTGAATAAGTCTGGTGAGCTAGAAACCTTTGATTCTAGGAAACTCGGATAAGTCAGTAGCTTTGTGAGCACTGAATGTGTGGGTTTTGGAGCCCAGTGTGTGTTTTTGCTTGCCCGCCGGGTGCAAGCTAGAATTAAAGCTTATGGCTCACCAGTTTTTGGCTCCTGTGTTTCATTGCCATCTGTCCGAATCCAGTGCGAACCTGCACGGGTCAGGCGGCTGTGATGGTGGCCTCGACTACTGGCTTTACAACCTCTGTTTCCCATCTCCTCCTGCACAAACTCTTAACAAACTGCCTTCTTCCTCAGCACTCTGCCATCTTGGCTACTTCTCCTCCACATGGCCTTACTCTGCTCTCCTCTCTAATACCAACCTCAGGAACTCAGGAACCAAGAGAGAGAGAGATCAAGCTACTGGTCTCTCCCAGTTTATAGCATAGAAAATCCAAACCTTTAATCCAATTATACATAAAGAAAGTCTCTGATACAAAGCCACCCATCTGAGGCATAATGGGATTCCTCAAGAGAGTGCACCACCCTACATCATCCAATCAGTCAAGGGTGTGGAGAAGAGCTTACTCTTAAAACTAAGCCTTAGGCTACAACGACCTGGCCTGCTTACATTATAACCTTTCCCCCACAGCCATCACAAGCATAAGGGCAAATAATATCACCTGGGTGACGGGCTTCCATGTGGGCAGCACCATCTTTAACAAAGTGAGCATATTATATTTTATCTGCCGAACAGAGATCCTCTCATCTCAAAGATTATGTTCTCTGGAACCTGGTAGACCTATTTTCTCTAATGGTAATGAGCTTAGAAAAAGCTTTTATCTTGCTACCTCAAAAATAGACTGTGCACATAACTAGCTAACTATCTGTAGCATGTGTGCCATTAGAAGATTCCTACACACCATATACAGAAAGCATGTTATTTTCTATCAGTATTTCAGAATCTGAACCCATTTCCTAAGTTTGAGAAAGTTCCCACTTTAGGGGTGTTGGTGGAGGACAGAGCCCATGTTTCTCTAGAAAAGTTGAAGAGGCCAAATACTTTTCTTTCCAACCTCCATTTCAGTAGGGCGTGGGCTTCAATTTTAGAGACACCTTTTTTCGCCTGACTTGGGAGCCAGTAGCATAAGAAGCAGGGATGATGGAGCATTTTCTTTGGCTGCAGGGACAGTTACAATAGGTATTTGGCATCTTTTCTTTCCTGTGTCCAGCTTTAAACCTCACCCTGGAGAATCTCTATCTTTAGAGTTCTGCATTCTCTGCTTGGTCCTTTTGTGTCTGATATATATATATCCATGAATAATATTTTTAAATTTACTTATTGATTTTAGACAGAGAGAAAGGGAAAGAGAGAGAGAGATGTTGTTCCACTTATTTATGCACTTATTGGTTGATTCTCCTATGTGTCCTGACAGGGCATCAAACCCTCAACTGTAGTGTAAAAGACACTACAATGTAGTGTAGAAGACACTCTAATTAAGTGATCCACCTGGCTAGGGCCTACCTTTGAATAATTTGATGTAATAAAAGCAGTTGTCCCTTGTTGGGCAGATAAAATATATTATGCTCACTTTGTTAAATATGGCGCTGCCCAGGTGGAAGCCCATCACCCAGGTGATGATATTAGTTGTCCTGCCCTTCCTGCTTGGGATGGGCGTGATTGTATTAATGTGTGTTGGGGGAGGGCTTTCACACCAAAAGGTTTTGAAAGGAAGAGAGATCAGGTTGTTCTGGGGTAGAGTGTTTACGTTCTAGGAGGAGCCCAGGCTGTAGGAGAGCAGAGTAAGGCCACGTGGAGGAGAGGAGAAGCAGCCAAGATGGTGGAGCGTTGAAGGAGAGACCAGTTTGTGCAGAGTTTGTGTAGAGAGAAGGAGATGGAGAACAGAGGTGAATTAAGTCTGGTGAGCTAGAAACCTTTGATTTTGGGAAACTTGGATAGGTCAGTAGCTTTGTGGGCACTGAATGAGTGAGTTTTGGAGCCCAGTGTGTGTTTTTACTTGCCCGCCGGGTGCAAACTAGGATTAAAGCTGATGGCTCACCAGTTCTTGGCTCGGTTGTTTCATTACCGACTATCTGAATCCAATGTGAACCTGCACGAGCCCGGCAGCTGTGATGGTGGCCACGGCTACTGGCTTTACATCCCTTTGTAGAGATTAGGAAATTATTAGAAACTTGAAATTTCAACCTTTTCTGGGAATACTTGAAAATGAGCTCAATATTTTAAAAATTGTGGGTCAAATATAAAGTAAATTTTCTAAAAACCCTCCTTTAGCTGAGTTATTAATTGTGGTGCCTAAAGGTAATTTCAAGAATTAACAGCTGTTTAAAATGTAATCACTTATTTGTTACAGTCTTGGTAGAAAAAGACCATTTGAAAAATTCTAACTCCAGTTTGCTGTTATTATGTGAAGAAATTTTGAGATGAAAATAATTTAAAAAATAGAAGTACAGGAAATGCGATGGAATATTGAGACCAGTGTCCATATAGTTATCTCAATAATATTGTTGCAAGAATGCAAGAAGCGACTCCCAGAAGACAAAAGACACTCAGACAACTTGCTGATGGAAAGGGGATTTATGTAGCCAGCGGCACAAAGGGGCCTACCAGGCTTCAAAGCAGGAGCTCCTAAAGTCAGGGTTTTTACACCTTATATATCTTACCAGTGTTTAAGCACAGGGTGCGTGATTCCTTTGTAAGCATACATAATTCTCGTGTCTTGGGAAAGGAGGGGGCATGAGGGGAGCTATTTACAGATCCTGTTTTTCTTGTTTTGTGCTGTAAATTGTCCCAGGAAGCTGATAAAGGCACTGTGATAGAAATGGCTGACTCAGTTATTCTTGCAAGCTTTCTCCCTCCTCAATACAGTGCTCCCCCTGTCTATCGTGGAGGTTAGGTTCCAGAACCCCCTGCAATAGGCAAAATTCCACGAAGTAGTGAACTTATATTTATTTTATTATTTACATATATTTTAAGGTTTTATAAACCCTCCCCACACTTTTTTTTTTTTTTTAATTTTTTTTTATTTTATTTATTTTAGAGAGGAGACACAGAGTGAGAGAGAGAGAGAGAGAAAGAGAGAAAGGGGGGAGGAGCTGGAAGCATCAACTCCCGTATGTGCCTTGACCAGACCAGTGCAGGGTTTTGAACTGGCGACCTCAGTGTTCCCAGGTCGACGCTTTATCCACTGCACCACCACAGGTCAGGCTCCCCACACTTTTATAAGTCTTTCCCACACTGTTATTAACCTTTCCCACACTCTTATAAATACTTCCTACGCTCTTAAACACTTTCTGCACTCTTAAACCTATGTAATTTTAACAGCATATAAAATTCTATATGGGTAATCACCAGTGAATATACTACAACTTGAATGATGATGTTTTAATTAATATTTTTTATATTTTTTTTATATTGTTTTCAATTTTTTAGGCTAGAAAATGCTTATTTTACCACAAAAATGATTAAAATAATAAGTATGTAAGAATACCTATACGCCGCAAAATCCTGCGATATAGCAAAAAATCTGTGATACAAAATTAGATGTATACAATATAAGAATCCGTGAGACAGTGAGACCATGAAAAGTAAACCACAATACGTTTATGGTGAAGGAAAACTGTGGTGCAAAGATTCTGAATGACAGCATAGATTAAATACCTTATATATTTTTGTTTTAATGTTAATAACCATAATGCACTAAGTGTTCCTGACCCAATATGTTAACTTTTACACTGCAATAGAAGTTTATATTTAATTTTTTTTTTTTTACAGGAACAGAAAGAGAGCCAGAGAGAAGAGAGAAGGATAGACAGGACAGAGATACAGGAACGGAGAGAGGTGAGAAGCATCAGTCATTAGTTTTTCGTTGTCATTGCGACACCTTAGTTGTTCATTGTTTGCTTTCTCACATGTGCTTTCACCGCGGGCCTTCATCAGACTGAGCAACCCCTTGCTGGAGCCAGCGACCTTGGGTCCAAGCTGGTGAACTTTTGCTCAAGCCAGATGGGCCTGCATTCAAGCTGGCAACCTCGGGGTCTCGAACCCTGGTCTTCCACATCCCAGTCTGACGCTCTATCCACTGCGCTACCACCTGGTCAGGCTAGAAGTTTATATTTAAAAACTGATGAAGTTGTAATAGTATTACACTAAAACTTATTATCACTTTTGACTTGATTTATCTTAATTATATAAAATATAAGCATTATGGGGAGAAAAATGTGACACCCCCTCCCCCAACCCTAGAAATGATCTCTTTTATACCAAGATAATGCCAAACTTACTTAGGTTATTAAACTCATCACAGCAGGTAGCACAACAGTTCATTTATATATGTAATCATTTTAAAACCTAACATTTGGTTTATTATTATGTTATGACTACTGAGCATTGTTAATTACTCAAGCACATTATAAGTTTTGAATGTGTTTTATCCTATAAAAAGTGGTCAGTCATGTTTTCTGCCTCTTCTTGTTCACTGGGTTACAGTATTACCCACAGTGCTCCTTAAAATACACCTTGGTTTCATAATAAGCTAATATAGAAAGTAATCAATAACAATGACAGTCCTGTGCCACATAATGAGGTTGATATGTCCTGAGAAATGTGTCTTTAGGTGATTTTGTTGGGTTCTCTCTCAGGTGGGTGCCTGGGCAGCCGCCCAATGTGGAAATCCCAAATTTATATTCCTTACTCTTTTAACGTTCATCTACACAACAGTGTATTCTCAATTTTTTAAATATGTGCTTTATTTATTCTTTAGAGAAGAGATAGAGAAGGTGGGAGGAGCAGGAAGCATCAACTCTCATATGTGCCTTGACCAGGCAAGCCTGGGGTTTAAAACGGTGACCTCAGCATTCCAGGTCAACGCTTTATCTACTATGCCACCACAGGTCAGGCCAACAACAGCGTGTTCTAAGTACTCGTAGTAACGTTTATTCTGTCCATAGGTGAAAAAAATTACAAGCGAGGATGCCACTCAAGAAGCAACCAAGGATCTTCACGGTAGAGGCAGAGGTCGCAGATCAGTCGCCGACATGCAGCTTTTCTTCCGAGCCCAGGAGCTACACATTCTTGAAGTGATGGGCCAGAAGACTGTTGTGCAGATCAAGGCTCATAGCCTCACTGGAGGGCACTGCTCCAGAAGATCAAGTCGTGCTCCTGGCAGGAACGCCCCTAGAGGATGAAGTTACCTTGGGCCAGTGTGGGGTGGAGACTCTGACCACTCTGGAAGTAGCCGGTCACAGGCTTGAAGGTAAAGTCCATGGTTCCCTGGCCCGTGCTGGGAAAGTAAGAGGTCAGACCTCCAAGGTAGCCAAACAGGAGAAAAAGGAAAAGAAAACTGGTTGGGCCAAGCAGTGGATGCAGGACAACTGGCATTTTGTCAATGCTGTGCCCACCTTTGGCAAGAAGAAGGGCCCCAATGCCAACTCTTAAGTCCTTTGTAATCCTGGTTTTCTCTAATAAAGCCACTTAGCCCAGTCAAAAATAAATAAATAAAAGAAAAAAAAAAAAGAAGCAATATGGAACTACTTAAATAAGAGTTTATTGTTTTTTGTTAGGTATTTAGTATTTTTTCATTAATATTTGAAAACTTATAATCTAGTTTTGTGTACCTCTTTTGTTGTTCTTATTTAAGTACTAAATGCATGAAATAAGAAACTACCTTTCGGTATATTGTTTTGCTGTTGTTGTTTGTGTGAGAGACAGAGAGAGACAGAGAAAGGGAAAGATAGGGACAGACAGACAAAAAGGGAGAGATAAGAAGCATCAATTCTTTGTTGTGGCTCCTTAGTTGTTCATTGATTGCATTCTCATATGTGCCTTGACAGGGGGTGTGGGAGTGCTACAGCAGAACAAGTGACCCCTTGCTCAAGCCAGCAACCTTGGGCTCAAGCCAGAGACCTTGGGCTTCAAGCCAGTGACCTTTGGGCTCAAGCTAGTGACCATGGGGTCATGTCTATGATCCCATGCTCAAGCCAGCGACCTTGGGGTTTTCAACCTGGGTCCTCTGCATCCCAGTCCGATGCTTTATCCACTGTACCACTGCCTGGTCAGGCTCATTTTTTTAATATACTTCAAACAGTCGTTAGGGCAGAGAACCAGTTGATAAATTATTTGAATCCTACCCCTGCCTAGGTTATATGATTTTACGTTGAATTTCTTGGCTCTAAACATGTACAGCCTGTTTCTGTACTGAATACTGCTGGCTGTTGTAACAAAATGTGTTTGTGTATCTAAACATAGAAAGGTTACAGTAAAAATATAGTATAAAGGTTTTCTTTAACCCTGGCCAGGTAGCTCAGTTCATTAGAGCATTGGGATACACCAAGATTGAAAGTTCAATCTTGGGTTATTCAAATTGATGTGTCTTTTTCTCTCTCTCCCTTTCTCTAAAATCAATTTTAAAAATTTGTTTTAATAGTACACCTGTATAAGAAGGCACTTACCAAGAATGGAGGTTGCAGGCTTGGAAGTTGCTCTGGGCGTCAGTGAGTGAGTGGTAAGTGAACACGAAGGCCTCGGACATTGCTGCACACTCCTGTAGATGTTATAAGTACTATACACTTAGGCTACACTAAACTTATAAAAATATATGAATTTAAATCAAGCACAAGAGAAAATAATGCAATCAAAAGACACGGTTAGCCTGACTAGACTGTGGCGCAGTGGATAAAGCGTCGGACTGGGATGCAGAGGACCCAGATTCGAGACCCTGAGTTCGTCAGCTTGAGTGCGGGCTCATCTGGTTTGAGCAAAGCTCACCAGCTTGGACCCAAGGTCGCTGGCTTGAGCAAGGGGTTACTTGGTCTGCTATAGTCCACAGTCAAGGGACATACAAGAAAGCAATCAATGAACAACTAAGATGTCGCAACGAAAAACTGATGATTGATGCTTCTCATCTCTCTCCATTCCTGTCTGTCTGTCCCTATCTATCCCTCTCTCTGACTCTCACTCTGTCTCTGTAAAAAAAAAAAAAAAAGACACGCCTGGCCTGTGGTGGCGCAGTGGATAAAGTGTCGACCTGGGAACACTGAGGTTGCCAGTTCAAATCCCTGCACTGGTCTGGTCAAGGCACATATGGGAGTTGATGCTTCCAGCTCCTCCCCCCTTTCTCTCTTTCTCTCTCTCTCTCTCACTCTGTGTCTCCTCTCTAAAATGAATAAAATAAAATTAAAAAAAAAAAGACACAGTTAACAGATGCAGTAGGTTGCTGCCAGCATAACATGGCAGCCAACTTTTTTTATATGTAGAAAACGTACACTCTAAAATAATGAGCCTGACCAGGCGGTGGTGCAGTGGATAGAGCATTGGACTGGGATGTGGAAGACCCAGGTTCAAGACCCCGAGGTCGCCAGCTTGAGCGCGGGCCCATCTGGCTTGAGCAAAAGCTCCGCTAACTTGAACCCAAGGTCGCTGGTTCCAGCAAGGGGTGGCTCGGTCTGCTGAAGGCCCGCCGTCAAGGCACATGTGAGAAGGCAATCAATGAACAACTAAGGTGTCACGATGGCAACAAAAAACTAATGATTGATGCTTCTTACCTCTCTCCATTCCTGTCTGTCTGTCCCTATTTATCCCTCTCTCTGACTCTCTCTCTGTCCCTGTAAAAAAATAAAATAAAATAAAATAATAATAATGATAAAAAATATAGTCTAGTAGGCCCTGGCTTATGGCTCAGTGGATAAAGCGTTGGCCCGGCATGGGGACATCTCAGGTTCAATTCCCTCTCAGAGCACACAGGAGATGTGACCATCTGCTTCTTCCCTCCACACTCTTCCCCCTCTCTCCCTCTTCCCTTTCCACAACCAGTGGCTTGATCAGTTTGAGCATGGCCCTGGGTTGGTCAGATTGAATCAGACTCAGGAGCTAAAAATAGCTCAGTGCTTGAGCATTGGCCCCAGTTGGGGTTTGCTGAGTGGATCCTGATCAGAGTGCATGCGGGAGTCTGCCTCACAACTTTTTGAAATAGAAGACTCTTTAACTATTAACTCTTTTGGTGTAATTATCCCAAACTGTCATTTCAAAATAATGTATATCAGTTAACAAATCTCAAATAAGACATTGATACAGTCAATTTGCAATATCTTTTCCAGATTTTCTAAACACATAGCATACACCTGAATTTTAGACTCATGAAGACTTTCATTTGAAATCTTGCTCCATCACTAGCAACCTGTTTGACTTGAAAGTGGTTAACCTATGTGAGTCTTAGTTTTCACACCTGTAAAGTAGGTAAGATAGTAACTGCTTGTGTCTAGTCCAGTACTTGAGACACAGAAATTATTGAATAAATCATGACAGCTTTATGGTCTTTTCTTTAAGGCATATCCATAATAGAGTAATCAAATCAATGGTGTCTGCCTTGCAGACCTGGAAAGTGACTGGCAAAATAGAGATTATAATCCTCATGTTACTTACTTAAAGTAAGGGTCTGGGATTTTATCTGACGCCTTTTGCAAACTGCTAAATTAGTATGTTGCTGTTTTACGGATACTGGCCAAAGACACAACAAGACTGATGGGTCAGAGACAAAGGACTTTATTACTCACAGCATAGTGAGTAACATGAGGTTCACGTGGATGCTATGCATGCAGTGAGTTTGCATTGAAGCTGGGAAATACTGAGCTTTAGGAATTCACTGCTTACAGTAGTGAGTAAGCAAACCTCCTCTTCATCTGGGGGGACATTACCTCATCCCTCAAGGTTGCTCACTGCAAACACAAGCACAAGAAATGTCCCAGGGACAAAGCAGTAAAAGCCTTGCATTTTTGGCATTTCCAGCAAGAATGTACAGGGATGCTCAAGGCCCAGTGACAACTCCTAGAATTTGGTATAATACCTGACACTGTCAGTGCTTAATGAATAAATTAATGAGTAAATGAGAAATATACCCACAAACAATAGAATTAACATATTTATTAAATTTTTGTTGTAATTTTATTTTAAAATAAAAATAAACAGAATAATACTTTTTTAAATTAAGTAAAACCATTTATTAGGATTATCATTGTGTCTTATAAAATCATGAAATAGCCTGAGTTCCTACTAGGAAATATAGATATCTATCTGTAAGAAATAGTAATAGAAATAGAAGAGGACTTGGTTGTTTAAACAGAAAAATGGTTAGAGTTTACATTACACAAGTACCCATGAAAAATTATTGAGTTGAGCCTGACCTGTGGTGTTGCAGTGGATAAAGTGTTGACCTGGAACACTGCGATTGCTAGTTCTAAATCCTGGGCTTGCCCAATCAAGGCACATATGGGAGTTGATGCTCCCTGCTCCTCCCCCTTCTCTCTCTCTCTCTCCTCTCTAAAATGAGAATAATAATTATTATTATTGAGTTGACAATACAAAAGTAAACATCAGCCTGACCAGGCGGTGGCGCAGTGGATAGAGCGTCGGACTGGGATGCGGAAGACCCAGGTTCGAGACTCCGAGCTCTCCAGCTTGAGAGCGGGCCCATCTGGCTTGAGCAAAGGCTCGTCAGCTTCGAACCAAGATCGCTGGCTCCAGCAAGGGGTGGCTCGGTCTGCTGAAGGCCCGTGGTCAAGGCACATGTGAGAAAGCAATCAACGAACAACTAAGGTGTTGCGACGGCAACGAAAAACTAATGATTGATGCTTCTCACCTCTCTCCGTTCCTGTCTACCTGTCCCTATCTATCCCTCTCTCTGACTTTCTCTCTGTCCCTGTAAAAACAAAACAAAACAAAAGTAAACATCAATAATTATTGAATTTGCTTATTATTTTTGACTGCTTTCAACTATTCAAGTTGT
This sequence comes from Rhynchonycteris naso, assembly GCA_037038555.1. Classification (NCBI taxonomy): domain Eukaryota; kingdom Metazoa; phylum Chordata; class Mammalia; order Chiroptera; family Emballonuridae; genus Rhynchonycteris; species Rhynchonycteris naso. The sequence goes on from CM073000.1 coordinate 25,811,084, forward strand.
AATTTAGAAAGAGGAGTAAATACAATGAGTAGTTGACTAAATGTGCTATGTTTAACCTCAGAATCCACTTAGCCGCTCTATTAATCCATTGTAACTCTGGGGAGCTGCCTTAGCTAGGTGTGCTTTTGGACTTTCCCATCATACCACTGCTTTTTATCCTTTCAAGGACTACTTTCTACTCTGTAAGGAAGTTGCTTGATTTAACCTCAATATGTCCTTTGGGCAACAATTTCTTAACATGCCCTCATCAATTTCAAGTCTGCCTTCCCATCATGTGTAAAATATGACAAATGTGCTCAAGAGCTCTAAGGAAAGCAGGATATAGACATTAAAACAGTCCCTGCTGTCAGAAAGCACGTGCCCTACTCAACATTCACGGTTACAATTTCTAAAATCCTCCAAAATATTGAATTGCAACTAATTACAACAAAAATATGAAAGTTTTAACTATATTTAAAACATAGAGAAAACTGAGCCATTAACAGAAAGAAAATCTTGAAGATATATGTCTCAATGAATAAGAGTATGAATAAATAAATACTCTTTTCCTTTCTACAACTCTGTGATGATTCTTCTGGTCTTCTTTCATTTGGCATCTGTAACTCTCCTGTATTTTTACTCTGTAGCTCTCACTATAATGCTTCCATCATCTTTAACTTTCTTCAGCTATGAGACCTTCTCTACATAACGTTTGTAAAGTGCTGTGATATGATGGCACATTCTAATAGCTTTATAACTTGTGTTTTCATTTAAGTTATATTTTATGAACATAAAGTGAATTCTATGTAGACACATGGCAGATGAGGTATTTTCAAAGAGAATAAGCTGAGGCCACTTTCTCTATATTGGTAATGTCACCTGCAATTTTCCCAGATATAAATATATTAAATATCTAAAATTGAGAAGAAGCTATCTTTTCACATAAGAGATCTTTCTTTTTTTTTTTTTAAATTTTTATTTTATTCATTTTAGAGAGGAGACACAGAGAGAGAGAGAGAGAGAGAGAGAGAGAGAGAGAAAGGGGAGGAGCTGGAAGCATCAACTCCCATATGTGCCTTGACCAGACCAGTGCAGGGTTTTGAACTGGCGACCTCAGTGTTCCCAGGTCAACACTTTATCCACTGCGCCACCACAGGTCAGGCACGTAAGAGATCTTTTATTAAATGTGACTAATTGGCAAGTTTGGGAGGAACTGATGAGTTCATTTTTGTTTGTTTTTTTAAGCAAGAGGTGGCGAGGCAGAGAGACAGCAGATACCTGCATGAGCCCCTGCTTGTGACCCACCCAGCAAGCCCAGGACCAGGGCAATGCTCTGCCCATGTGCCGGAGGCTGCTCTGTTGCTTGGCAACCGAGCTATTTTAGTGCCTGGCATTAGGCCATGGAGCCATCCTTAGTGCCCTGAGCCAACTTTGCTCGAACAATTCGAGCCATGGCTTTGGGAAGGAGGAGAGAGAAAGGAAAAGGGAGAGAGAGGAGGGAGGAGTGGAGAAGCAGATGGTTGCTTCTCCTGGTGCCCTGACCAGGAACCAAATCTAGGACTTTTGCACACCAGGCCAATGTTCTGCTGCTGAGCCAACCAGCCAGGGCCAAAAGTGATGAGATTTAAAAGTTTTAAAAATATATTATGCATATATTAAGTAAATTACTCTATAGAATGGTTGAAAATGGAAAGTAAAATGCTGTCCTGCCTCTAGTTCTTTTATTAATTACCTTCATAGCCCTATAGTTCAAAATACCTTATTATTTCTAAACTGTCCTGTGTTGGCACAATAGATAAATCATCGACCTGGAACAGGGAGGTCACTGGTTCAAAACCCTAGACTTGCCTGGTCAAGACATGTATGGGAGTTGATGCTTCCTGCTCTTCCCCCTCCCTTCTCTTTTTTCTCTTTCTCCCCCCCTCTCTCTCCCCTCTCTAAAATAAATAAATAAAATCTTTAAAAATAAATAACATTTCTAGATTTATCAACTTTATTTACTAGGTACTACATATTTACTCCTGATTTAAATTATTTTTATACTGCCTAATTGTCCCATCCACACCTTCTACCAAATTAAATAGCTGTTTTATTTCCATTCTTGATCTGCCATTACTAAGTATGTAAACACAGGCAAGCTACTTAACCCTTAGTGACTCAGTTTTACTATCTCTCAAATTAAGAAAATCTGAGTACTTCACAGTATTGTTGTAAATATTAAAGGACTTAATATATGTGAAGAACTCTGTGCCTAGCATATAATAAATGTTATATAGGTAATGAATAATCTTGTTGTTTTTCAAATTGTTACACTTATAAATTATTACTATTAAATTAATTTCTCATTCTGTCAATTTAGAAAAATATATACTGGTGCCCTACTTGTTACACTATTCTTGCATTTTTATCTGTCCTTCAATCTTATACTTCCCAATTTATAGAAATTAAATAATTAAGTAATTCAATGAATTAATTTAAAAAAATATTTTTAAATGGTTTTGTTTACTGTTTTTTGAGAGAGAGAGAGAGGGAGGGAGAGGGGCAGGATCAGGAAGCATCAAGTCATAGTAGTTGCTTCTTATATGTGCCTTGACCAGGCAAGCCCAAGGTTTCAAACCAGCGACCTCAGCATTTCAAGTCGACACGTTATCCACTGCACCACAGGTCAGGCAATTTAATTCAATAATTAAATCTGTTCAGCCTGACCAGGCAGTGGTGCAGTGGATAGAGTGTTGGACTGGGATGCGGAAGACCCAGGTTCGAGACCCTGAGCTCGCCAGCTTGAGTGCGAGCCCATCTGGCTTGAGCAAAAGCTCTCCAGCTTGAACCCAAGGTTGCTGGCCCCAGAAAGAGGTTGCTTGGTATGCTAAAGGCCCGTGGTCAAGGCACATGTGAGAAAGCAATCAATGAACAACTAAGGTGTCGCAACGGCAATGAAAAACTAATGATGCTTCTCACCTCTCTCCATTCCTGTCTGTCTGTCCCTATCTATCCCTCTCTCTGAGTCTCTCTCTGTCCCTGTAAAAAAAAAAAAAAAAAAAAAATCTGTTCAAAACCATAATTAAGGTTTATGTATTTTGCATGAAATGATCTTGAAAATTAATTACACCAACCGGCAGCATTTGCATTATTATGACACTATAAATATCATTTATTATACAGTGAAATCATATGATTATACTTATTATAAGTCCAACATCATTACTGGGCACCAATCAAAAAAAGTGTTAGCCTGACCTGTGGTAGCGCAGTGGATAAAGCGTCGACCTGGGAACACTGAGGTCGCCAGTTCAAAACCCTGTACTGGTCTGGTCAAGGCACATATGGGAGTTGATGCTTCCAGCTCCTCCCCCCTTTCTCTCTCTCTCTCTCTCTCTCTCTCTCTCTCTCTCACTCTGTGTCTCCTCTCTAAAATGAATAAAATTAAAAAAAAAAAAAGTGTTGCCAGGTCTTGGCCGGTTAGCTCAGTGGTCGAGCATCAGCCACCATGTGGATGTCCCAGGTTTGATTCCCAGTCAGGTAATCAATGAGAGAAGTGCCCATCTGGTTCTACTTCAGTGGTTCTTAACCTGGGTTCTATCGAACCCTAGGGGTTCAATGAGTCAGTCTCAGGGGTTCGGAGAAACCTCTGCCGTGGAGGCCAGAATAAAGTAATACCGTAATTTGTTGTGAGTTCATGCACGTTGTTGGTTTTGTTCTTTGAGCAAGGTGATGTTCATACATGGCTCATTTTGTGCACCAGTAAAAAAACATATACCTTTGTCTTGAATTTGGAAAAAAAAATCATTTTATTTATCAGTAAAGAAGGGTTTGGTGAATGCGCATATGAAACTGGTGGGTTCGGTACCTCAAAAAAGGTTAAGAACCACTGTTCTACTCCCTTCCCTCTCACACTTCTCTTTCTCTTTCTTCTCCTCCCCTCCTGAAGCCATGGCTCTATTAGAGCAAGTTGACCCTGGGTGCTGAGGATTGTTTCATGGCCTCTGCCTCAGGCACTAAGATGGCTCCAGTTGCAAAGGAGCAAGGGACCCAGATAGGCAGAGCATTGCCCCATGGTGGGTGTGCTGGGTGGATCCCAGTCTGGGTGCATGCGGGAGTTTGTCTTTGCTTCCCCTTCTCTCACTAAAATACAAATAAAAAATAACTTTAAAAAGGTATTTCCAGCATCAATAAAACATTTTCTTTTTTTACATTTAATCAATTCCTGAAGTCATTCTATATTTTAGTTTGCTATATTTAAACCATTGATTCTCATTAAGCTTTTATTGCTGATATTTCTAATTGTTTTTCTTTTGTATTGCTGATAAAAGAAATAAGAAGAAACCTCTGAATCAGCTCAAGAGGCAGTCCAAGGAGTTGAACAAGGAAAATAAGACATTCAAGCAGAAGAAAAAGAGGAGAAGAAGAATTCCATGGAGTTAAAAGTGAAGCCTTGGGGAAGGGACTGCTGGCAACAGGTAGAATTAAGAAATCTGGCAAAAAATGAGCTGGTCCTTGTACCTGGGACAATGATGACCCTTAATTCCATTCCTATTTTCACATCTGGATTCCTTGCCGTCACATCAAGTCCAGAAGTGAAAACAAATCTTCAGTCAGCCACTACTGGAGAAGAGGGAAAGCTTAATCATTTCAGTGGTGACATCACTACCACCACCACCTACACTGACAGACCTAGCCATAAAAACACGTAACTCTTCCTTATAAGGATCTCAGTTAAAAGTAAATCATCACAGGCCCTGGCTGGTTGGCTCAGTGGTAGAGTATCAGCCTGGCATGTGGAAGTCCCGGGTTCAATTCCTGGCCAGGGCACACAGGAGAAGCGTCCATCTGCTTCTCCACCCTTCCCCCTCTCCTTTCTCTCTGTCTCTATCTTCCCCTCCCACAGCCAAGGCTCCATTGGAGCAAAGTTAGCCAGGGTGCAGAGAATGGCACCATGGCCTCTGCTTCAGGCACTGGAATCAGTTGGATTGCAACGAAGCATTTCCCCAAATGGGGCCTGTTAGTGGGCATGCCTGGTGGATACCATTTGGGCGTGTGCGAGAGTCTCTCTGCCTCCCTGCTTCTTATTTCAGAAAAATACAAAATTAAAAAGTAAATCATCATAAAAACTCCAATTTGATACTTAATCTCACAAATGTACATACAATGACCATAAGGGCAACATCATTGCTATATGTTAAACAATGGTTTTTCCTGTCCTGTGAGATCAAACTGTTAAAATTAAAGTGCTAATATACTTTTTTAAGTGAGAGGAGGGGAAATAGTGAGACAGACTCTCACAAACACCCTGACCAGGATCCATCTGGCAACCTCCATCTGGGCCAGATGCTCAAATCAACCAAGTTATCCTCAGTTCCTGGGGCCAATGCTCATACCAATTGAGTCACTGGCTGATAGAAGAGAAGAGAGAGAAAAGCGGGAGAGGGAGGGGAAGAGAAGAAGATGGTCACTTCCTTTGTGTACCTTAGCTGGGGATTGAACCCAGGACTTCCTAATGCTCTAACTACTGAGTTAACCGGCCAGAGCAATGCTAATACTTTTTATAATAAACTTATAATTACAATAAATTGTTTTTAAGTTTCAGATTTATTGTTTCTTTTTTAGAAGCTTAGTCTTTTAAGGTGCCATTTAGTTAGGCATTGGTTTTTGTTGAATATTAACTTCACCATTTAATCATTTCTCATTTATTTGAAATGTTAATTTCTGCATGACTAAATCTGTATTTCATTTCATTGTAATGTGAAAGGGATAGTGTAAGGTATTTTTGCCCGCGGAGAAAGAAGGAACAGAAGGGCTGAGAGTCACAAATTGTGGAATAACAAAGTCTTTATTAAGTACTATGCATCCCGCCCCACGATGTCCCCCAGCCCCGGGGTTCAGAGACTAGGCGAGTAGCCCTAATTTGACTGTGTCAGAGGTATTTAAAGGGGTCCTCTAGGGTGGGCGAGTGGTTAGGACGTAGTAAAATCTCACTGGCTGACAGACGGTCGTTCCTCTCCCAAAGTCCTCTGGGAACTTTAGTTTTAGCTTGCTTGGTGTGTGGGCGGTCCCAGCCAAAGTTCGTGGGCTCTGAGTTCCCCACCTGACTGTCCCCCATTAACCACCCCACAGATACCCCCGTTCTTCTATCCCTGCTGCGCTGTTCCAGTTCATCTGCAGTATATACAAAGTTGAAGGTGAGGGGACAAGAGTCTAGTGATCCCATTAGGAATATCAGTGGTTAAGTTTTGGTTTATAAATATATAAGGTGACCAACTTTTTTACAATGAAAAGGAGGACAAAAATAAATGGAAGAAAATATTTTAAATAAAAGAAACATTTTATTCATTGCAATAATAATACACTATAATATAATAAATGCATAATAAAAACATTTGTAATATTTTATATTATAATTATGCTTACATGCCTATTAATTTTTTAATAATTGTAAGAAAAAAGTACTTATTTAGATACAAATACGTCACATCACACGCAATGGATCGACTCTGCACCAATCAAATATGGACATTTACAGATTAGTCTTCCAATATCAAAAAGGAGGACATGTAGGAGGACACATTTTAAGGAAGGACGGAATTTACAAAAGAAGGACTGTGCTCCCTAAAGGAGGATGATTGGTCACCTTAAAATATATGCCTTCATCTGGCATATATTGGGTTTCACAGGATCTCACAGTGTTCTCCTGTTCTGCCCCGTTTTCTTCATGCTCATTGCTCACTAAATCACTACTGTTGCATTTGGGAGGGAGGAGGCGCTGTGACAATAGTGACAGATGGGCTGAAGGTCCTGTCTATCAGAGCTATGAAAACTGTTAACTCTTCAAGGTACCAACAAAGCACCTCCTTGCCTAAAGTTTGGTAGGTGTTCAAGTTGTCTATGTTCTCCTCAAAAACGGGAGGAAATGGCTCCTCCTCCTTCTAGGCCACACTTGGTCTTCTGAATACCAAAGGGGCCGTGCTCTGCATCTTCACGGCATAAACTTCTTCAGCTGAAAACAACTCTTTTGTCTTCTGCCTGCGGAAGTGCTAAGACAAAATTATATTGGACCTGGCTCGTGAACCAGTATCCAGCGTTGTTTAGTCTCCACTTTCTTTGACTCTTGGCTTTGGGGGGGTTGAAGTGGAGTAATTGGGGGTATTGGTGGGTAAAGACAGAATAAAGGATGATGACAAGAGACAACAAAAATTCTTTCTTAGAAGTTAAAGCACTTATACAAATCCATTTTAGGTAGATTTAAGTCATCACGCTAAGAAAGGCAATATTAAATTTATACTCTGAGCCAAATATTGTACTGGGTATCCGAAAAACTTTGAGCAGTATACAGCCCCTGCCCTTTTCAAGAGTACAATACAGGAGAGAGAAGGAACATGAAATAACCAATTTATGTATGCTTAATTAAATAATTACAGCCTGACCAGGCGGTGGCCCAGTGGATAGAGCGTCTTACTGGGATGCGGAAGACTCAGGTTCGAGAGCCCCTGCTCGCCAGCTTGAGCGTGGGCCCATCTGGCTTGAGCAAAAACTCACCAGCTTGGACCCAAGGTCGCTGGCTCCAGCAAGGGGTGGCTCAGTCTGCTGAAGGCCCGCGGTCAAGGCACATGTGAGAAAGCAATCAACGAACATCTAAGGTGTTGCGACGGCAATGAAAAACTAATGATTGATGCTTCTCACCTCTCTCCGTTCCTGTCTGTCCCTGTAAATAAATCAATAAATAAATACAGGTGGGAAGAGTTAGGAAAAAGTTAAGGGGTACCCAAGAGAATATAATAGAGGACCTGTGGGGTAGGGAATTAGGGAGTGTAAGTTTTGGGTTCAGGGTGGCTTTTAAAACCAGAGCCCCCTTTAAAACTAAAATTCCCCTCACCCGAATTCTTACCCAGGCTTAAAGAAGCTCATTTCCCACCCCCACTGTGAGGTTGTAGTTAATTGGCTTGCTATTCTTTTGCTTAATAGCTTCCTGGCCTTCACTTTGCAATGTAACAAAAAAGTTTATCTTTGCAAATGTCAGGGAAAGCTTACACTGGGAAGAGACCTGACAATTAGAGGAGTTTAAATCACAATAAAAGCCTAGCTAAGAGTCCAGAGGTGCTGTCTTCTGATAAGCAGATCATCACCACCACCACCCCCTTCCCATCCCATTGCAAGTGCAGTGCAAGCCAGTGGGAGGAGGAGGGACTGGCTTGCTTGAAGCCCCAGCAGGCCCTGCTGACCCCTGACCTTTTGAACTAACATAAACCTCCTTTAGACAGTTGAGCCAGAAGATAAACAATTTGAAGAAACTGTAGCGCCTCTCCAATCCACAGAGGAAAAAATGTTACTTTGTACCTATAGAGGCAGTGATGTCAGCTGTTTTTCCCAAGACTCCTGACTAAACTATAAATACACTACTCCAACCCTCCCCAGGGCCAACATGGCATTTGGGTCCATTTTGGCACACTTGCACCCACGAGTTTTAAATAAATAATTCTTTTGAAATACACCAGTGTAAGGCGGGTAGCCAGGGCCACCATCACAGTCGCCTGGCCAGTGCAGGTTTGCATTACATTCGGAGAGTCGGTAACGAAACAATGGAGCCAAGAACTGGTGAGCCATCAGCTTTAATTCTAGCTTGCACCTGGCGGGCAAGCAAAAACACACTGGGCTCCAAAACCCACTCATTCAGTGCTCACAAAGCTACTGACTTATCCGAGTTTCCTAGAATCAAAGGCTTCTAGCTCACCAGACTTACTCACCTCTGTTTCCCATCTCCTTCTCTCTGCACAAACTGCCTTCTCCCTCAGCACTCTGCCATCTTGGCTGCTTCTCCTGGCCTCCACATGGCCTTAATCTGCTCTCCTCTCTAATACTAACCTCAGGAACTGAGAGAGCAAGCTACTGGTCTGTCCCACTTTATAGTGTAGAAATCCAAACCCTTAATCCAATCTACAAACAAGAAAGTCTCTGATACAAAGTCACCCATCTGAGTCATAATGGGATTCCTCAGGAGAGTGCACCTCCCCACATCATCCAATCTGTCAAGGGTGTGGGGAAAAGTTTACTCTTAAAACTAAGCCTTAGGCTACAATGACCCGGCCTGCTTACATTAGAGCCTTGCCACATACCCATCCCAAGCATAAGGGCAAATAATATCACCTGGGTGACGGGCTTCCATGTGGGAAGCACCATCTTTAACAAAGTGAGCATAATATATTTTATCTGCCCAACAACCAGCCAGCCTTGTGTTTTCAGTTTGTCTCTCCATGATGTCCACGCATAGACCGGGGAAGGGGCTTAGCCTGTCAGCTATCTCATACAGGATAAGGCAGTCCACTGGAATTCCCTCCAGGTCAGACCTAGTCGGGGGTTTATACTGACCTGCCAGTGTGATACGGTACCAAAGAACTGTAAAACTTAGTATTGGCGCCTGACCTGTGGTGGCGCAATGGATAAGCATTGACCTGGGAACACTGAGGTCGCCAGTTCAAAACCCTGCACTGGTCTGGTCAAGGTACATATGGGAGTTGATGCTTCCAGCTCCTCCCCCATTTCTCTCTTTCTCTCACTCTGTGTCTCTGTAAAGCCAGTAGTCAGGGTCGGCATCATAGCCGCCCGACCCATGCAGGTTCGCATTGGATTCGGACAGATGGTGTAAAGCCAGTAGTCAAGGCCACTATCACAGCAGCCTGACCCACGCAGGTTCACGTTAGATTCGAACAGTCGGTAATGAAACACAGGAGCCAAAAACTGGTGAGCCATCAGCTTTAATTCTAGCTTGCACCCGGCGGGCAAGCAAAAACACACACTGGGCTCCAAAACCCACACATTCAGTGCTCATAAAGCTACTGACTTATCCGAGTTTCCTAGCATCAAAGGTTTCTAGCTCACCAGACATATTCGCCTCCGTTTCCCATCTCCTCCTGCTCAAACTCTTAACAAACTGGCTTCTTCCTCAGTACTCTGCCATCTCGGCTGCTTCTCCTGGCCTTCACGTGATCTTACTCTGCTCTCCTTTCTAATACTAATCTCAGGAACTCAGGAACCAAGAGAGAGAGATCAAGTTACTGCTCTCTCCCATTTTATAGCATAGACTCTAAACCTTTAATCCAATTATACAAACAAAGAACCTCCCTATATCACCACCCTACATCATCCAATCAGTCAAGGGTGTGGAGAAGAGCTTACTCTTAAACTAATCCTTAGGCTATGACGACCCGGCCTGCCCACAGCCTGTTCCAGAACACACATTAATATCAACAAACTTCCATGTGGGCAGCGCCATCTTTAACAAAGTGAGCATAATATATTTTATCTGCCCAACAATCCACCCTTATGCTCACTTTACTAACCACAATCTACACCACTGTCATTCCTATACAAGGAAATTAGGCACATTACACAAATTACAACATGACAAATCATACAATTTCAAAAATTACAAAGGTACACACATTTCACCAGTCTCTAAGCACTTTGCCAAAAGTACAAAATGTCCTCGGCCTTCTCTCTTGCCATTTGAAAGGCTTCCCTGGGCAGGGGGAGGGCCTCCAGCAAAGCCACCCCCCACCCCCATCAGGGTATTTCACATTGTCCAAAAACCATAAGTCCATTCAACAAATGAGCTTGTGCCCATCCGGTCATAGTCCAGGAAATCAGTCCACACACATAGGGCTTTAGCCTCCCCCCTCATTCCTGCCATCATGGCAATTCTTACACTGTCCTAAAGAGAAGCACGTGGCGATGGCAGTCAGCATTTCCATCTCTGCTCTGGGGAGCATGATGGCATCCACCCCTATGTCCCCAAATTCAGGACCTACCAGGAGCATAGCTACTCCTTGCTGCTGGGCTCTCACCTTCTGGAGACTGCGAATTGCAACTCCAGTCTGATTCTCCTCATCCTCCAAAGAGGAAATGAAAACATCAGCTACTGCTGCTGGGCTCGAGCCCCGGGCTGCCATTGCCTTCTGCTCAGTAGGTCTTGCAGCTCCAGCCCTGGCCTCAACCCCGGCCCCGGCCTCAGCTCCGGCCCTGGCCTCAGGCCCGGCCCCATGCTGCTGCTGGCTCTCCACAACATCCAGGGCAATCTCCAATTCACAAACCTGTGATTCCTTCTCCAGCGTCTGCTCCATTTCCAGGTGAATCTCGCAAACCTGGTCGGCCTCCTCCTCTAGCGCTTCCTCCAGCTCCAGGGTCAGCATCTGTTTCTCCCACGTTTCCTCCAGCTCCTTTTGCTGCTCAGCCTGCAGGTCCTGGGCAGCCTCTTCCATAGAGCTCTTGGTTTCCTCATGCATGACTGTAAAAGTCAGCCAGCCTACAGTCCCCCAAAAAACAGCTATGGGAAACCAAAACAGCAACCAGTCCTCTACTCCACCACTCAAAGGTAGTGGTGGCTCCATGCCGATCTGTATTGAATCCTGCCAAAGACTACGCCAAATGTAAAGCCTGTGGCTGAGGCCACTATCACAGCCGCCCGACCCACGCAGGTTCACATTGGATTCGAACAGTCGGTAATGAAACACAGGAGCCAAAAACTGGTGAGCCATCAGCTTTAATTCTAGCTTGCACCCGGCGGGCAAGCAAAAACACACACTGGGCTCCAAAACCCACACATTCAGTGCTCATAAAGCTACTGACTTATCCGAGTTTCCTAGCATCAAAGGTTTCTAGCTCACCAGACATATTCGCCTCTGTTTCCCATCTCCTCCTGCTCAAACTCTTAACAAACTGGCTTCTTCCTCAGTACTCTGCCATCTCGGCTGCTTCTCCTGGCCTTCACGTGATCTTACTCTGCTCTCCTTTCTAATACTAATCTCAGGAACTCAGGAACCAAGAGAGAGAGATCAAGTTACTGCTCTCTCCCATTTTATAGCATAGACTCTAAACCTTTAATCCAATTATACAAACAAAGAACCTCCCTATATCACCACCCTACATCATCCAATCAGTCAAGGGTGTGGAGAAGAGCTTACTCTTAAACTAATCCTTAGGCTATGACGACCCGTCCTGCCCACAGCCTGTTCCAGAACACACATTAATATCAACAAACTTCCATGTGGGCAGCGCCATCTTTAACAAAGTGAGCATAATATATTTTATCTGCCCAACAGATGGCAATGAAACACAGGAGCCAAGAACTGGTGAGCCATCAGCTTTAATTCTAGCTTGCACTCGGCAGGCAAGCAAAAACACACACTGGGCTCCAAAACCCACACATTCAGTGCTCACAAAGCTACTGACTTATCCGAGTTTCCTAGAATCAAAGCCTTCCAGCTCACCAGACTTATTCACCTCTGTTCCCCATCTCCTCCTGCACAAACTCTTAACAAACTGGCTTCTCCCTCAGCACTCTGCCATCTTGACTGCTTCTCCTGCACATGGCTTTACTCTGCTCTCCTCTCTAATACTAACCTCAGGAACTCAGGAACCAAGAGAGAGAGATCAAGCTCCCGGACTGCCCCAGTTTATAGCCTAGATAATCCAAACCTTTAATCCAATTATACATACAAGAAAGTCTCTGATACAAAGCCACCCATCTGAGGCATAATGGGATTCCTCCCTACATCACCACCCTACATCATCCAATCAGTTAAGGGTGTGGAGAAGAGTTTACTCTTAAAACAAAGCCTTAAGCTATAATGACCTGGCCTGCTTACATTACAACTTTTCCCCCACAGCCATCACAAGCATAAGGGCAAAAAATATCACCTGGGTGACGTGCTTCCATGTGGGCAGCGCCATCTTTAGTAAAGTGAGCATATTATATTTTATCTGCCCAACAGTCTCCTCTCTAAAATGAATAAAATAAAAAGAAATTTAAAAAAACAAACAAACAAAAAAGTTAGTGTTGGCAATGCCATTTTAAAGAGGAAAATCAGGCTTCTTGACCCCTCCTTTCTTTAAAGAATGGAGGGAGAAGGATGTGGGAGCTTCCTGCCTTACAAGGACGACTGGGTCATCTAGTTTAACTATAGTTCTCTGAAAGAAAATAAAGGTTATCTAAAAACTTCCTTTCCCTTTCAATAAGAGACAATGTTTGCATATCCTACACTGATTTTAACTCTTCCCCGCTTCCTGGAGTCCTGAGAGTAACATATGCCTCTAGAGAAAGGGATGGGAGGTAGACACAAAAAGATTTGTGAATGTCTTTGATATGTAAAACATCACTATTGTGTTACCTTGTAAGTTTTAATATGTAGGAAAGTTTTTTATAGATCCTATAGATGGATGTTGTAACCTTATTGTGTCACGCTCCCCCTCCTTTTCCCCCAACCTATATATGATCAAGTCTATATAACTAGCTTCAGGGCTATTTTGCACACACACGATTTGGGTTACCTATACCCCATGTAAGTCATATGCAGCCAGCTTATTAATAAATCTCCTCCTAAAAATTCTTCTGTACCCTGCCTTGGAGTCTCTATGTAAACCGAAGAATTAAGGTATGTTACTTTATAACACCAGTTGCCAAGTGTTGGGCAGATGAAATATAATATGCTCACTTTGTTAAAGATGGCGCTGCCCACATGGAAGCCCGTCACCCAGGTGATATTTGCCCTTATGCTTGGGATGGGTGTGGGGGAAAGGCTGTAATGTAAGCGGGACAGGTCATTATGGCCTAAGGCTTGGTTTTAAGAGTAAGCTTTTCCCCACACCCTTGCCTGATTGGATGATGTAGGGTGGTGCACTCTCCTGAGGAATCCCATTATGCCTCAGATGGGTGGCTTTGTATTGGAGACTTCCTTGTTTGTATAATTGGATTAAAGGTTTTGAATCTATGCTATAAAGTGGGGCAGACCAGGAGCTTGCGCTCTCTGTTCCTGGGTTCCTGAGATTAGTATCAGAGAGGAGAGCAGATGAAGGTCACGTGGAGGCCAGGAGAAGCAGCCAAGATGGCGGAGTGCTGAGGGAGAAGCCAGTTTGTGTAGAGAGGACATGGGAAACAGAGGTGAATAAGTCTGGTGAGCTAGAAACCTTTAATTCTAGGAAACTCGGATAAATCAGTAGCTTTGTGAGCACTGAATGAGTGGGATTTGGAGCCCAGTGTGTATTTTTGCTTGCCCGCGGGGTGCAAGCTAGAATTAAAGCTGATGGCTCACCAGTTCTTTACTTCGTTGTTTCATTACCGACTGTCTGAATCTAATGTGAACCTGCACTGGCCAGGCTGCTGTGATGGTAGCCTTGGCCACTGGCTTTACAGGGTTACATGAAAGCTATTGGTGATATATTAAGGAGGCAGGAGGATGCTGTAAAGCCAGTAGTCGAGGCCACCATCATAGCCTACTGGCCAGTGCAGGTTCGCATTAGATTCGGACAGTCAGTAATGAAACAATGGAGCTAAAAACTGGTGAGCCATCAGTTTTAATCCTAGCTTGCACCTGCGGGCAAGTAAAAACACACACTGGGCTTCAAAACCCACTCATTCAGTGCTCACAAAGTTACTGACTTATCTGAGTTTCCTAGAATCAAAGGTTTCTAGCTCACCAGACTTATTCACCTCTTTTTCCCATCTCCGTTCTCTCTACACAAACTCTGCACAAACTGGACTCTCCTTCAACGCTCTGCCATCTTGGCTGCTTCTCCTGGCCTCCTCCACGTGGCCTTTTTCTGCTCTCCTCTCTACTGCTAATCCCAGGAACCGAGAAAGCAAGCTCCAGGTCTGCCCCACTTTGTAGTGTAGAAATCCAAACCTTTAATCCAATCTACAAACAAGAAAGTCTCTGATACAAAGTCACTCATTTGAGGCATAATGGGATTCCTCATGAGAGTGCACCACCCCACATCATCCATTCAGTCAAGGGTGTGTGGAAAAGCTTACTCTTTTTTTTTTTTTTACAGGGACAGAGGAGGGAGAGTCAGAGAGAGGGATAGATAGGGACAGACAGACAGGAACGGAGAGAGGTGAGAAGCATCAATCATTAGTTTTTTGTTGCCGTCGCAACACCTTAGTTGTTCACTGATTGCTTTCTCACATGTCTCTTGACCGCGGGCCTTCAGCAGACTGAGCAACCCCTTGCTGGAGCCAGCGACCTTGGGTCCAAGCTGATGAGCTTTTGCTCAAGCCAGATGGGCCCGCGCTCAAGCTGGTGAGCTCGGGGTCTCGAACCTGGGTCTTTCACATCCTAGTCCAACGCTCAATCCACTGTGCCACTGCCTGGACAGGTGAAATGCTTACTCTTAAAACATTTGTACGTGAGCAGCGCCATCTTTAACAAAGTGAGCATAATATATTTTTGCTGCCCAACAAATGCAAAGTGAGGGATCTCTGGGTTTGGATAAAAAATAAAATGAAAACACTCATACTTCTTTTCTATTGGTAGGTATAGGTTAGTTAACCGATTACAGTTAGCATGATAGCAATAACAATGAGAGATTCTGTTTTCTGCTCTATGGAAGATGGTGCCCTGAGGAGTCTGGAAAAAGGAAATTACCTTGACATTCCAGAGGCATGTTATCTAGATGCAGAAAGACAATGGACAGGTTCAGTTAAGGTAAAAATTTACCTTTGTCCAGGAAGATACCAGTATTGTACATGACTACCCACCATGACTTGCTTTTAGGTAGAAAGTTTTGATGTCTGACCATCCTGTGTGGTTACTTTCAGTCTTTTAGTTTGTAAGGCCTACCAGGCAAGCCTCCCTTGAGCTTGCCAGTTTCAGTATGTGGCTCTTTTTTGTCCACAAAAATCTAAAATTGTGGTATTAGTGTGTAACTTTCCGAATGGACTAAAAATAATTGAGTTGTACAATTCAAATGAATGAATATTATAATATGTAAATTATGTCTCAACAAAGCTGTTACCAAATATATATTTATATATTTTATATATGTCATGTCACTCCTTGCTTAAACAGCCCCTATGGCTTCCA
Source organism: Rhynchonycteris naso (assembly GCA_037038555.1). Classification (NCBI taxonomy): domain Eukaryota; kingdom Metazoa; phylum Chordata; class Mammalia; order Chiroptera; family Emballonuridae; genus Rhynchonycteris; species Rhynchonycteris naso. The sequence continues at coordinate 25,826,908 of CM073000.1, forward strand.
ATTTTGTGTGCAGCTTTTGCTTACCAGTTACTTTCTTTCTTTCTTTCTTTCTTTCTTTCTTTCTTTCTTTCTTTCTTTCTTTCTTTCTCATTCTCTCTCTCTCTCTTTCTTTCTTTCTTTTACAGGGACAGAGAGAGAGTCAGAGAGGGATAGATAAGGACAGACAGACAGGAACAAAGAGAGATGAGAAGCATCAATCATCAGTTTTTCGTTGTGACACCTTAGTTGTTTGTTGATTGCTTTCTCATACGTGCCTTGACCACGGGCCTTCAGCAGAGCGAGTAACCCCTTGCTCGAGCCAGCGACTTTGGGTCCAAGCTGGCAAGCTTTTCTTTTTTTTTTGCTCAAACCAGATGAGCCTGCGCTCAAACTGGCGACTGTGGGGTCTCAAACATGGGTCCTCCGCATGTGCCACTAACTGGTCAGGCGGGAGATGAATCTTTAACCAGTCCAACCTTACATTTGACTGTCTGTTGGCACTTGACCTTTTACCTCCTTGACTTAACTAAAATCTGGCCGTTCCCTGAGGACCTCATTTGCTCTCCAACCCTCTCAAGTGTACACTACATGTTTTTTACATCCCTCTTACCATGGGCTAGGCTTTCCATTTCTTCACTGCAGCTACTTCTAGACCATTTATCTCTATCTTTTCTGGGGAAAAAATATTAAATACTGCTCCTTTGGAATGTTTGTTCCTTAGACTCACTGCTCCTTATTGCCATCATTTACCTAGTCTCTCCTCTCCTTCCATGACGACTTTAGCTTCTAGCTCAGCCTTCTTCTGCCCTCCTGTTCTTAGCCTCATGCTCAGTGATGCTAATGTTCATTAAATAATACATTTAATACATTGATCACTCCGATCCTAGAGCCCACTTTTACTTCACCTTAGTCACTTTTAAAGTCATATGTAAGAACTTGAAATTATACTACTTCCAATAGTCTTTTTTTTTTTACATTTATTTATTGATTTTTTTTTTAGGAAGATACATCAATTTCTTGTTCCACTTATTCAGCATTCATTGGTTGCTTTTTTTTTTTTTTTTTTTTTTTACAGGGACAGAGAGAGTCAGAGAGAGGGATAGATATGGACAGACAGGAATGGAGAGAGGTGAGAAGCATTAATCATCAGTTTTTCGTTGCCGTCGCAACACCTTAGTTCATTGATTGCTTTCTCACATGTGCCTTGACTGCGGACCTTCAGCAGACCGAGCAACCCCTTGCTGGAGCCAGCGACCTTGGGTCCAAGCTGATGAGCTTTTGCTCAAGCCAGATGGACCCGTGCTCAAGCTGGCGAGCTCGGGGTCTCGAACCTGGGTCTTCCACATCCCAGTCCAATGCTCTATCCACTGCGCCACTGCCTGGTCAGGCCATTGGTTGCTTTTTGTATGTGCCTTGACCAGAGATCAAATATGCAACCTTGGTGTGTTGGGATGATGCTCTAATCAACTGAGCTACCTGGCCAGGGATCCAATAGGTTTTCCAGAGAGGAAGAATCAGAGAGAGGGCCAGATAGTATCAGACAGACAGGAAGGGAAAAAGATGAGAAACATTAATTCTTTGTTGCAGCTCCTTAGTTGTTCATTGTAAAGCCAGTAGTCGAGGCCGCCATCACAGCCGCCTGACCCACGCAGGTTCGCATTGGATTCGAACAGATCGTAATGAAACACAGGAGCCAAAAACTAGTGAGCCATCAGCTTTAATTCTAGTTTGCACCCGGCGGGCAAGCAAAAACACACACTGGGCTCCAAAACCCACTCATTCAGTGCTCACAAAGCTACTGACTTATCCGAGTTTCCTAGAATCAAAGGCTTCTAGCTCACCAGACTTACTCACCTCTGTTTCCCATCTTATTCACCTGTTTCCCATCTCCTCCAGCTCAAACTCTTAACAAACTGGCTTCTTCATCAGCACTCTGCCATCTTGACTGCTTCTCCTGGCCTTCACGTGGCCTTACTCTGCTCTCCTTTCTCATACTAACCTCAGGAACCAAGAGAGAGAGATCAAGCTACTGGTCTCTCCCACTTTATACCATAGACTCAAAACCTTTAATCCAATTATACATAAAGACAGTCTCTGATACAAAGCCATCCATCTGAGGCATAATGGGATTCCTCAAGAGAGTGCACCACCCTATATCATCCAATCAGTCAAGGGTGTGGAGAAGAGCTTACTCTTAAACTAAGCCTTAGGCTATAATGACCTGGCCTGCCTACATTACAGCTTTTCCCCCACAGCCATCTCAAGCATAAGGGCAAATAATATCACCTGGGTGAAGGGCTTCCATGTGGGCAGCGCCATCTTTAACAAAGTGAGCATATTATATTTTATCTGCCCAACATTCATTGACTGATTTCTCATATGTACCTTGACTGGGGGGCTACAGCTGAGTGAATGACCCCTTGCTCAAGCCAGCGACCTTTGGACTCAAGCCAGCGACCATGGGGGTCATGTCTATGGTTCCACACTCAAGCCAGCGAGCCTCAGTGAGCACTCAAGCTGGAGACCTCAGGGTTTGGAACCTGGGTCATCCAAGTCCCACCCGATGCTCTATCCACTGCGCTACCGCCTGGTCAGGCAGGGATCCAATAGTTTTGGTTACAGAAATCATACAATCTAGGCACCAGCCTAGCGTCCCACCACACTTGCTTTACTCCATATTATGATAATTTTCCGACTTCGTTCAGATGCCAATCTCTTGAAACCACTTTCTCTTTATCCATCATCTCCGTCCTACCTTTACTTTTGGTGTAATTCAGTTTATAGTTCAAGCTCCATCACGGTTATTATTCCCTAAGAATTATCTTCAACTCATTGCTTCTCTTTTCTTCCAGTACACTTGTCTGGCAAAATCTCAACTGTAATTGAATCCAATTACCCACATTCTCATTGCTTCTGTCTGAGCATCAGACTATTGCTGAGGAAATCATGCGACTAGGCTAACTGGCTTCATTTCTTCAACAGAAACCTTAATAGACAACAACACTACCTAAAATCTCTTCATATCCCTTTATACACATGCTTTTGTTTTTTAATTTTTAGAGAGAGAGAAAGGAATGGAGAGAGAGGCAAAGAGAGAGAGAGAGAAATATCAATTTGCTTTTCCTCTTATTTATGCATTCGTTGGTTGTTTCTCGTATTTGCCCTTACCTGGGATAGAATCCTCAACCTTGGCATATCTGGATGATGCTGTAACCAACAGAGCTACCAGCCAGGATGGTAACCTTGCTTTCCACTCTTATAGACATCAACTTCACTGCTTCTCCTTTTTCCTTAAATATTTCAATACATCTCCTACGCTTACTCCTAGTCACAAGGAAAAGCGACCCTATTAGCTCATAATAATAAAGTCAATAGTTTTGCCTGAACAGGCAGTGACGCAGTGGATAGAGCATTGGACTAGGATGTGGAGGACCCAGGTTCGAGACCCCGAGGTTGCCAGCTTGAGCGCGGGCCCATCTGGCTTGAGCAAAAGCTCGTCAGCTTGGACCCAAGGTCACTGGCTCCAGCAAGGGGTAGCTCCGTCTGCTAAAGGCCTGCGGTCAAGGCACATGTGAGAAAGCAATCAATGAACAACTATGGTGTCGCAACGGCATCGAAAAACTAATGATTGATGCTTCTTATCTCTCTCCGTTCCTGTCTGTCTGTCCCTATCTATCCCTCTCTCTGACTCTCTCTCTGTCCCTGTAAAGAAGAAAACTCAATAGTTTTAACTGCAGCTTTACCCACTCTCTACACCCGCCTCATTAAATAGTGACAGTAATCTTACAGCTATGTTAGACCAACCTCCAAAAGTTTATTATTAGTGCTTAAACTAACAAACTGATTAAACTCTCATACACACATAACTCTCGGTTGAGCAGACCTTCATTACCACCTGGCATTGCTCCATTTCGGTTGTTTCATTCCTTTGTTTCTTCCCTTAACAATAACACTTCTCAACATAGCTGCTATACATGCCATCTCTGCTTCCATTTTTATTTGGTCACCATTTACCACTGCTTCTTCTGTTTTCAAGGAGGGTGCTTTAGCTGAAAAAGAGCTTGTCTTTTACTATCGAGCTTGACAGTATTTCTTAAATTTTTTTGTTGCAAAACCATCACTATGAAGTGCATATATTTTTGTCAGGCACTATGAGTCAAAAACTATTCTCAATAACTTAGCATACAGTACAAAAAGAAAATTCCAGCAAAGCACATTTTTTGAAGAACATAATTATGAGAAGAACAGCCGAACCTGCAATGCATAAGAGGGTGTTCAGTATGACTGAAGGTTTACATTTCTGTCTATATAGAGTTAGCATTCAATGTCTTAGTTCAGTAACACTCAGAACATACATAAGCATGAAAATATATCAACGTCTACTATAATGGACCACTTTATTTTATTTTATAATGAGCCACTTTAAATATACACAATTTTAAAGAGAAATATTTCAGAACCAAATAGCCTTGTAAAAAAATCAGTGTTGTGTGGAACAACATTAACCAGATATGCCACACAATGCTTACTATTGGGGACACAGAAGTGAAATACAGTCCTTGTTCTCCAAGAGCTTAAATTCGAATGAGAAATACATTAGCCTCGTAAGTTTTATAATAAAGATAAAAAGTGGGGAGTAAAGCAATCTGCTTTAGAAAGGAAACAATTAGAAAAGATTTTCCAAAGGAAGATATCTGAATAGAAGTTTACCAAATAGGATTTTCCAGGAGAAGAAGAAGCCTGTGGAAGGAATGGAGGAGTGAGATGGCGTCACAGAATCATGAGGAATTTGGTAGCTGACCCATAAGAAGCAAGAAAAAGACACTGGTGAGTTGAGATGAGATCACTGGCAATGTGGTAAATCATGCTAAGAAATTTGAGGTAAGATTCTACTTTAGTCAGAGTGGAACTTTGAGAAGAAGTAGGAAGAGGAGTAACACCATTAAATTAGCCTTGGCCTTTGAGAAAGGCTATGCCCTGGCATCCGGTCAATAGATCAAAAGGACAGAGACTAGTTGGAGGTTACTTCACTAAAAGAGTCCAAAGGAAGGGCAGGTTCTAGAGATTACCACAAGGAAATATTGATAAGAATTGGCACCAGTCTGTCCATTTGGTCATTCCAATAACTCAGTCATTACTTTAGAGCAGGGGTCCCCAAACTACCGCACACTGGCTGCATGCAGCCCCCTGAGGCCATTTATCTGGCCCCTGCTGCATTTCCGAAAGGGGCACCTCTTTTATTGGTGGTCAGTGACAGGAGCACAGGATGCATCCACACCCATAGTTCCCATAGAAATACTGGTCAGTTTGTTGATTTAAATTTACTTGTTCTTTATTTTAAATATTGTATTTGTTCCCATTTTGGTTTTTTTTTTTGCTTTAAAATAAGATATGTGCAGTGTGCATAGGGATTTGCTCATAGTTTTTTTTATAGTCCGGCCCTCCAACAGTCTGAGGGACAGTGAACTGGCCCCCTGTGTAAAAAGTTTGGAGACCCCTGCTTTAGAGGAAATGTTCTCAATATCTAAAAATTGGAAGTTGATTAAATAAAGTTTTCCACATCCATATGATAGAATGCTATGCAACCTTTATAGCTGGAGAGCTACACGAGTTATTTTATTTTTTTATATTGATTGATTTTAGAGAGAGGAAGGGGGGATGGAGAGAGAGAGAGAAAGAGAGAGAGAAAAGGAGATTGAGTACCCACCTCCCACTCCTGTACATTTCCCTCTCTCTCTTACATTGATGGCTATATTAGTTAGTCTATTTTCCTAGATTAACTTTAAAATTTTTTTGTTGCCTTGGCCAGATAGCTCAGTTGGTTAAAGTGTTGCTCCCATATGCAGAGGTTGCCGGTTCAATCCCTGGTCAGGGCACATACAAAAACAGAATGATGCTTCTCTTTCTCTCTCACTTCCTCTCTATAAAATCAACAAGTAAGTTTAAAAAAACTTCTCTTGCCAAATTAAAAATAGAATTGCAATACTTTGGGGAAGAATTAACATCTCCTTTATATTATAATTTTTACCTAGACTGTAGTATGTCTTCCCATTTATTCAAGTTTTCCTTTTTTTTAAAAAAAAAGTTTTATTGAGATAAAATTCACATACTATATAATTCACACATTTAATGTGTAAAATTCAATTGTTTTTAGTATATTTACATATGCATATAACAATACTAGGCCTGACCTGTGGTGGAGCAGTGGGATAAAGTGTTGACCTGGAACACTGAGGTTGCCTGTTCAAAACCCTGGGCTTGCCTTGTCAAGGCACATATGGGAGTTGATGTTTCCTACTCCTCTCCCCTTCTCTCTCTCTCTCTCTCCCTCCTCTCCTCTCTGAAAATTGAATAAAGCCTTAAAAAAACAATACTAATAGTTAATTTTAGAACATTTTCTTACTCCATTGATGAGCTTATTATGACCAATTGAAAAAATAGGTTCTATTTTCTGACTGGCTTCTTCCATTTAACATAATGTTTTCAAGGTTCATACATGTTGTAGCATGTATGCATACTTTGTTCATATTGCCACATAATATTCCAGTGTATAGAAGATATACCACATTTTATCTTCTCATCATTTTTTTTAAACTTTATTTATTCATTTTAGAGAGACAGAGAGAAGGAGGGAGGAGCAGGAAGCATCAACTCCCATATGTGCCTTGACCAGGCAAACCCAGGGTTTCGAACCTGCGACCTTAGCGTTCCAGGTCGAGGCTTTATCCACTGTACCACCACAGGTCAGGCTCTTCTCATCATTTGATGTACTTTTACTTTGCTTCCACCTTAAAAATTATTTTATTGATTGATTTGAGAAAGAGAGAGCGAGAGAAAGAGAGAGGAACATTGATTTGTTGCTCCACCCATCTATGCATTCATTGGTTGAGTCTTGTATGTGGGGTTGACCCCACAACTGTGGTGTATTGGGATGATGCTCCAACCTACTGCCCACCCGGCCCAGGCACCTTGCTTTTACTTTTTGCTATTGCAAATAATGGTGTTACGAACATTCAAGTACAAGATTTTGTCTGGACACATGCTTTCACTATACTCCTAAAACTGAAAGCACTGGATCACATGATAACTCTCAGTTTAACAGTTGGAAGAATTGCCGGACTTTTTCCAGAGTAGCTGCAGCATTTCACATTCCCATCAACAGTATGTGAGTGTTCTCACTTTCCACAGCCTCACCAATGCTTATTATATATCTTTTTGATGATAGACATCCTAGTGAGTGTGAATTAGTACCTCATTGTAGTCTTGATTAAATCTTCTTAATAACAAATGGTGAACATCTTTTCATGTGTTTATTGACTATTCATATACCACCTTTGGAGAAATGCATATATATTCTTTGCCCATTTTAAATTGGGTTATTGGTCTTTTATGATTGAGTTGTAGGGATTCTATATGTATCCTGGATGCAAGTCCCTCACCTCATCAGATATATGATTTGCAAGTATTTTCTTCCATTCTCGAAGTTGTGTTTTCACTTTCTTGAGTGTGCCCTATGAAACACAAAAGTTTTTAATTTTGATAATTTATCTATTTTTCTTTTTTTTTTTATGACTTGGTGTCATCTTTCGCTGAATTTGAGGTCAGTGAAGATTTATCCTCATTGTTTCTCCTAAGACTTTTATAATTTTAGTTCTTATCTTTAGGTATTTAATCTATTTTAAGTTAATTTTTGTATATAGTTTGAGGTAAGGGTACAACTTCATTCTGTGTGTGAGTGTGTGTGTGTGTGTGTGTGTGTGTGTGTGTGTGTGTGTGTGACTCAGAGGGACAGACAGGGAGAGAGATGAGAAGCATCAATTCTTCGTTGCAGCTCCTTAGTTGTTCATTGATTGCTTTCTCATATGTGCCTTGACTGGGGGGTTCCAGCCGAGCGAGTGATCCCTAGCCCAAACCAGCGACCTTGGGCTTAAGCCAGCAACTTAAAAAGAAATAAAAAAAAAATCAGTTGACTATGATACATGTGTTTATTTGTGGACTCTCAATTCTATTCCATTGACTAATATGTCTATCTTCATGTTGGTATCGTACTATATTGATTACTGTTGCTTTGTATTAGTTTTAAAATTCAGATGTGTGTATTCTTCAACTTTCCTTTTCTTTTTCAAGAGTGCTATTCCATGTCAAGACTCATTTTTAATTTTTTTAAAAATTTTATTCATTTTAGAGAGGAGACACAGAGTGAGAGAGAGAGAGAGAGAAAGAGAGAAAGGGGGGGAGGATCTGGAAGCATCAACTCCCATATGTGCTTTAACCAGAGCGGTGCAGGGTCTTGAACTGGCGACCTCAGTGTTCCCAGGTCGACGCTTTATCCACTGCGCCACCACAGGTCAGGCCAAGATTCATTTTTTTTTTTTTTTTTTTTTTTAAATTATTTTATTTTATTTTATTCATTTTAGAGAAGAGACACAGAGTGAGAGAGAGAGAGAGAGAGAGAGAGAGAGAGAGGAGCTAGAAGCATCAACTCCCATATGTGCCTTGACCAGACCAGTGCAGGGTTTTGAACTGGCGACCTCAGTGTTCCCAGGTCGATGCTTTATCCACTGCGCCACCACAGGTCAGGCCCAAGATTCATTTTTAATAGTTTTCATTTTATGTATACACAAAAAATGAACTTGTTTTTTTTTTTTTTTTTTTGCTTTGTTAGTGAAGGGGTTCAGGACACACCTCCTCAAGATGTGACTTTTTTTTTTTTTTTTTTTTTTGGTGAACCATCAGCTTTAATTCTAGCTTGCACCCGGCGGGCAAGCAAAAACACACACTGGGCTCCAAAACCCACACATTCAGTGCTCACAAAGCTACTGACTTATCCGAGTTTCCTAGAATCAAAGGTTTCTAGCTCACCAGACTTATTCACCTCTGTTCCCCATCTCCTCCTGCACAAACTCTTAACAAACTGGCTTCTTCCTCAGCACTCTGCCATCTTGGCACTTCTCCTCCACATGGCCTTAATCTGCTCTCCTCTCTAATACTAACCTCAGGAACCCAGGAACCGAGAGAGAGATCAAGCTACTGTTCTCTCCCACTTTATAGCAGACTCAAAACCTTTAATCCAATTATACAAACAAGGAAGTCTCTGATACAAGGTCACCCATCTGAGGCATAATGGGATTCCTCCCTACATCACCACCCTACATCATCCAATCAGTCAAGGGTGTGGAGAAGAGCTTACTCTTAAAACAAAGCCTTAAGCTATAACGACCTGGCCTGCCCACAGCCTGTTCCAGAACACACATTAATATCAACGAACTTCCATGTGGGCAGCGCCATCTTTAACAAAGTAAGCATAATATATTTTATCTGCCCAACAATCCACCCTTATGCTCACTTTACTACCCACAATCTACAACACCAGCATTCTTATACAAGGAATTAAGTACATTACACAAATTACAGCAATAGCACAAATCATACAATTTCAACAATTACAAAGATACATTTCACCAGTCTCTGAGCACTTTGCCAAAAGCGCAAAATGTCCTCAGCCTTTTCTCTAGCCATGGGAAAAGCTTCCCGGGGCAGAAGGGCCTCCAGGAAAGCCATCCCCACCCCCATCAGGGTATTTCACATTGTCCAAAATCCGTAAGTTCATTCAACAAAGGAGCTTGTGCCCATCCAGTCATAGTCCAGGAAATCAGTCCACGCACATGGGGCATTAGCCTCCTCCCTCATTCCTGCCATCATGACCGATCTCACACTGTCCTAAAACGAAGCATGTGGCAATGGCAGTCAGCATTTCCATCTCTGCTCTGGGGAGCATGATGGCATCCACCCCTATGTCCCAAAATCGCAGACCTACCAGCAGCGTAGTTACTCCTTGCTGCTGGGCTCTCACCTTCTGGAGACTGCAGATTGCAACTCCAGCTTGATTCTCCTCATCCTCCAAAGAGGAACTGAAAACACCAGCTCCTGCTGCTGGGTTTGATCTCTAGGCCACCGCTACCTTCTGCTCAGCAGGCCTTGCAGCTCCAACCCCGGCCTCAGCCCTGGTCCCGGCCTCAGCTCCGGCCCCGTCCTCAGGCCCAGCCTCATGCTGCTGCTGGCTCTCCACAACATCCAGGGCAATCTCCAACTCACGAACCTGTCATTCCTTCTCCGGCATCTGCTGCATTTCCAGGAGAATCTCACGAACCTGGTCAGCCTCCTCTGGTGCTTCCTCCAACTCCAGGGTCGGCATCTCTTTCTCCCACATTTCCTCCAGCTCCTTCCGCTGCTTGTCCTGCAGGTCCTGGGAAGCCTCTTCCATAGAGCTCTCGGTTTCCTCACGCATGGCTGTAAAAGTCAGCCATTCAACAGTCCCCCAAAAAACAGCTATGGGAAACCATAACAGCAGCCAGTCCTCTACTCCACCACACAAAGGTGGTAGTGGTTCCATGCCGATCTGTATCGAATCCTGCCACAGACTACGCCAAATGTAAAGCCTGTAGTCGTGGCCACTATCACAGCCGCCTCACCCATGCAGGTTCACGTTAGATTCGAACAGTCGGTAATGAAACAACGGAGCCAAGAACTGGTGAGCCATCAGCTTTAATTCCAGCTTGCACCCGGCAGGTAAGGAAAAACACACACTGGGCTCCAAAACCCACACATTCAGTGCTCACAAAGCTACTGACTTATCCGAGTTTCCTAGAATCAAAGGTTTCTAGCTCACCAGACTTATTCACCTCTGTTCCCCATCTCCTCCTGCACAAACTCTTAACAAACTCTTCCTCAGCACTCTGCTGTCTTGGCTGCTTCTCCTGGCCTCCATGTGGCCTTACTCTGCTCTCCTCTCTAATACTAACCTCAGGAACTCAGGAACCAAGAGAGAGAGCTCAAGATGTGACTTTGACAAGTGAATTATTTGGAACTGAAGGCAATGAGACCCTATGGGCTCATGATAAGCTTTTACCTCTCTCCCTTAAAGAATTTAAATTGGGGTTTAGCCCATAATATGAGTTATCAACAGAAATAACATTTAGGACTTATCTATAGGGCAGGAAAAACTTAAAAAATAATAATGATCATTTAAAATTTTTATTTTATTATTTTTTATTTAGTGATTTTTAGAGAGAAAGAGAGACATCAATTTGTTGTTCCACCCATATATGTATTCACTGGCTGATTATTTTTTTTTTTTAGTTTTATTTATTTATTTTCTGAGAGAAAGAGAGAGAGAGAGAGAGAGAGAGATAAGGACAGACAGGAAGGAAGAGGGATGAGAAGCTTCCATTTTTTGTTGCAGCATTTTAGTTGTTCACTGATTGCCCCTCATATGTGCCTTGATGGGGGGGGGGAGGGTGGGCATCTGAGCCACTGACACCTTGCTCAAGCCAGAGACCTTGGGCTCAAGCCAGTGACCTATGGGTTTGGAACTTGGGTCCTCAGTATCTCAGCTGGATGCTCTATTCACAGTGCAGTGGCACCACCTGGTAGGCTCTTCTGAGTTTCTTGAGGTCAGGAACAATATCTTTATTGCTGAAATGCATTGGGGTCTTTAATGGAATGGATAACTAAAGGAACAAGTAAATAGTTGTATGTTGGCAGGGAGAATATCTCAGAGGGGGTGAGAGAAGTACGTTTGCTTCTTCCTTGCATCTTAAGAGTTGCTGAAGTCTACAAAGATGCTTTCATGCTTTGCGCAGTACTGGTACATGGATAAGCTTTATTTGATAGTTGGGCCCAGCTTCTCTAGGATCCACTGAACTCTGCTATGCAATACAAATTATTTACCCTGGAATGGGACATGCATCTTTTTTTTTTTTTTTTGCACTCATTGTTTTCTGCCCTAAGCTGGAGTCTTTGAGAGCTATGTTTCTGGACAAAGCAGGTCAAGAGTGACTTAGGGAATAAAGTGTTCTTGAATAAACCTCTTAAGTTTCATGATGATCTTGGTAAAATGAGTTCAGGATATTCTGACCCCACTGTTTTGATCTCATGTTGAAGAATAAAAAAAAAATTTACCTTTATTCTAAACTAACATGTTTGCTCAGTTGGTTAGTGCTTTCACTCAAAATACCAAGGTTGCGGGCTGGATCCCTGGTCAGCGCACATATGGAAAGCAACCAAGTGGAACAACAAATGCATGCTTCTCTCTCTCTCTCCCTCCCTTTTTCTGTCTCTCTCTCCCTAAAGTAACCCCCCAAAACAGAAAACAAGCAACAAATTACCATGAAAGATGGCACACATTTTTTCCCATCAAAATTAACTTTTGTAACTGTATTGTGAAATGTTTTTCATGGACTTTCTCTTTTCCAGGCTTAATTATACTTGGTAAAGTTTATAGGAGTCAGATTTTGTCAGTTTTTGTTTTCTCAGAATTTTCAAGTCAATTACAAATATACTCCTGGTTTTGGCCATTATTAGTTTTCAACCAAATTTAATTTTTCTGAGTTAATCTGGAGTTTTCAATATTACCAGTACAATCAGATTAGTAGATAGGTCTTTTAACTACACTAGTGTCCTGCATGCAGATAGGGCCATTCCCTGTGCTATTATACTGGTTCTTTCTTTTAGCAAGCTCTATATGGATTGGGTAAGACAGATAGTTTGTGTTTATAGATTGAAGCAAAAAGCGGAGATCATTAATGGACAAACATGAATCTGGGCACTGGCTGGTTCAAAATAATAGAATCAAAACATTATGATTTGTGAGCTCTGGCCGGTTGCTCAGTGGATAGAGCAACAGCTCGGTATACGAACAACCCAGGTTTGATCTCCGGTTGGGGCACACAAGAACCCAGCTCCCCCCACCAGTCTCCCCCTTCTCTCTCTCTTCCCCTCCCTCAGCCAGTGGCTTGATTGGTTTGATTGGTTCCAGTGTCTGCCCAGGTGCTGAGGATGGATGGGTTGGTCCACATGTTGGCCTCAGGCACTGAAGTTAGCCTGATTGATTCAATCATAGCCTCCAGATCTGGTTTGTGGTGGATCCCTGTTGGGGCTCCTGTGGGAGTCTGCCTCACTACTTCCCCTCTTCTCACTTAAAACAAAACAAAACAAATAAAAACCAAAAACATTATGATTTTGTGGCATATGTTTTGGCTTTTTTAGGATTAGAAATTTTTGTTTTGTAAATGTGACAGGCCTATCGTTTCTACATCTTATCTCCACTTTGTTTCCTTATGAATTTACTGAAATGTCTCCAACTTGCTAAGTTTCCCCTGCTTGTCTAAGAGGATTTTCCACCTAATGATTTTTCATTTGAGCTCTACTCTATTGAATCCCTTTAGGGTTCGATTTTTTTCCTAACAAAAATCTTATTTCTTCCTAATGCCTTTTTCAACTTTCACATTGGGTCCTGAAGAAGAATAAAGCTAAAATTAGATTTATTTTTGCAATGTATCCCAGACATTCCAGGTAAAAAACCATTTTTAAATTACTCATTTCTATTTTCCTTTGTTGAAAAACATGAAGATTGTGAAACAAACTTTTGAGGGATTGATGAGTCAAGGCAGGGGCTCGAATTCTAGGATTCTAGTAGGATTAGGGCCGTCTAAATCTCCTTTGTGGATGAGCATTGGGAATTGCTTGAAATACCAGAAGAATGAAGAGAGTACAGAAGACATCTTCATCACATGCCTGTGAGCTATTATTCTACTCTGCACAAATCTTAAAATGTGGCCTGTGCTGGGCATGAGGCTTAAATCAACAAATAAAGGTTTCAGAAGAACACAGCAGGTACTGGCTGTTATTCTTTAGTGGGTACTATAATGGTCCCTGCAGATAGTAGACACAATTTCTGTCCTTTAAGGGCTTATTTTGGTCAGGGTGATGACTAGCAACTGTTACCTCACTGTACTTATTTAGAGCTGAGTTAGGGGTCAGCTCAAGCCGCTGGTGGAAGCACATAACCTAAGCCAGTGGTTTTCCAACTTTTTGATCTCAGGACCCTTAAAAACTCTTAAAAAAATTACCGAGGGACTTCCAAGAGGGTTTTTTTTTTTTTTTTTGACAGAGACAGAGTCTGAGAGAGGGACAGACAGGAAGGGAGAGGGATGAGAAGCATCAATTTTTTGTTGCAGCTCCTCAGTTGTTCACTGATTGCTTTCTCATATGTGCCTTGATTGGGGGAGGGGGGTGGTGGCTACAGCAGAGCAAGTGACCACTTTGCTCAAGGCAGCGACCATGTGCTCAAGCCAGAAACCTCAGGGTTTTGGGCCTGGGTCCTCCATGTCCCAGTCCAATGCTCTATCCACCTGTGCCACTGCTTGGTCAGGCCCAAAAGCTTTTGATTATATAGGTTAATTACGTTTATCCTCTTAGAAATTAAACCTAAGGAAAAGAAATACACTTAAAAATAACAAAATCCATTGTCACAAATAATATATTTATTATGAAAAATACATTTTTTCCCAAAACAATAAAAAGAGTAGCATTGGCTTGGCTATGTAGCTTATTTGTTTGGACCGTCCTCCAGATATGCCAAGGTTGCAGGTTGATCCCTGGTCAGGGCACAAACAAGAAGCAACCAAACAAGACATAAAGAGATGGAACAACAATCACTGTTTCTGTCTCTCTCCCTTCCTCTTTATCTCTAATAACAATAAATTAAAAAATTGAAAAAAAAAGTGGCATTGTTCTATATTTTTGCAAATTTCTTCAAGGCATGGCTTAGAAGATGGCTGAAGTCTCATATTTGCTTCTGCATTTAATAGGTTGCTACCTACTGTTTTGGTTGAAGAAGATGAAAAAAATTTGTAATTGCAGAAGCATTGAAAATTATCTGAAAGGTAGGGAATCACTCAGGGGATCCTCTGGCCACACACTGAGAACTGCTAAAACCAGAAACGTTTCTTGGGGAAGGCAACTTGAATCCTAAGTAGACCTGCTATTGAGGGTGGAGGTGATTAATGACGGCACTTTTGAGCAGAGCTAGTAGGGTTTCTTGGGCCAAGGGCTTAACTACTCAAACCTCCTCTACCATTGTTGCACACACCCCCAAATGATAAGAAGCAGATCTGCCCATCGCTATTACATTACCTATGAAGCCTTAGTGCTTATGACAACCCAGAAAGAGCGACCACCTATTTGCCGCTCCCCTTCCGGCTGCCCGCGAGGTGAAAGCTGGAAGACCGCGGGCAGCGCCGGGTCGCTCAGAAGGCTTGGAATGGCGCGGCAGGACAGCGCAGCGCGGCCGGCCGCCTCCCGTGCAGGCGCGGCGCGGCGCGGCGGCGCCCACAGCGCGCAGGCGCGGCGGCGCTGCAGGCCGCGGCCCCGGAACGGTAAACAGTGGGGTCACGTGACGCAGGCTCCGCTTTTACCCCCGCGCCGCCGCCGCACGCCGATGGCTGTGGAGTCTCGCACCGCCGCACAGTCCCCACGAGGCGAGCGACCCTCGGGCTCTGGGCGGCGGCTGCTGCAGCCCGGACCAGAAGGGCGGTGCAGAAGCCACGAAGGTGTCGTCAGCTGCAGCCGGCCGACCCCGTGAGGAAAAGAGGCTGTGGCAGCGACGCCGACGTCCTGCGCGTACCCCCTCTCCGCGGCACCCACCGGCCCCCTCCTCCTCCTCCTCTTCCTCCTCCTCCTCTTCGGCGGCGGCGGCGGCCACCATCTTCCTCTTGCTGCCAGTGGTAGCGCTCGTCTGGCGGAGCTGGGTGAGTTGCGGCTCTGGCCGCGGCCAGGGAGACGGGCATCCCTCCCCTCCCCCATCCCCTTCCACACGCACGACGCCTCGGCTGCTCTCCCCGCCCCTCCCGGGGCGAGCGCTCCGCGCGTTTCCCCGTCGCGGCGGGGAAAGCGCCTCTGTGGCCTCTTGCGCAACGTCCTCGGCCTACCCGGGCCGCGCCTCCGCTGCCTGGGACCGTTTGGGCCGCGGGTTGGGGAGGGAGCCGTGGCGGCGAGGTCGCCAGGGGGAGGGCGGGACCGCGGCCCCTCCCCAGCTCCGGCTCCGGGGCCCTCGGGGGTGAGCTGCCCTGTTGCCGCCGCGCGGGCGCGCAGGCCGGAGGCCCGGCCTGCAGGACTCCGAGCCGGCCTTTCGGGCCTCTTTGCTCCAAGGGAGCCCCAGCATCGAGGTTTGGGCCCGGAATCCAGGTAGCCAGGACGGGCCTTCGCTGCGAGGCCGAGTCCGGTTCCCGCTTTTGGAGATGGGGAGTTGGCGCTCCATCCATTCTCTTCCCGCCGCGCGCTTTTGTGCTCGGGACCCAAACTGTCGACGCCTTTTGCTTAGGTTGAAAGGAGAAGCCTAGAATCTGGCCTTCCGATAAGAACGTATAATTTACTGAACCACTTGTCGATGCGTGCGTGTTAGTGGTGCTAAATAACTAATCACCTGACGACGGGGGTGGGGGACAGGGACGGGAGGGAAGGGGAGAGAAGGTTGGAACCGCGCAGCCCAGTCGCCCACTACCCCCTGCAGTGTATTGCCTGGTCCGGTGATCTTTTTGTATCTTGGGATGGGAAATGCCTTTCCTAGACACTTACGCTTCGAGGTAATTTGGGTGCTATTCAGAAATCATTCGCAGAACATGATCATGGATAATCATTAATGTAAGTGGCAACAACGCTTTAATATCTACCTAGCCCTATTCTTCATTACATGTAGAGATGTTTAATTTACAAGGAAACACAGACAATTGAGCCTTCCCTAGACAACTTTACCACTTTAAGCTAAAATAAAAAACGATACAGTACACTACTTAGGAAGTACTTAGGTGTAGTACATTGTTCTTTTTGGTTACTATGTATTTGGGGGGGTCTAAATTGTCTTCCTCTTTCCAAACTGATGGAAATCTTCCAAAATCACGCCTCCATTATTCATCTCCTATCCTTTTTTGATTCTTGAATGAATGGTTTTGGCATTGTGACAATGTTTCTGGATGCATGTTTGTGGTAGGAAAAGACGTGATTCAAAGAACCGGGAAATCTTTGTAGCAGTCTTCTGTTTTTGAACTTGTGCCTTCATTTGAGAGCACAAAAGGTGTTGTGTAAAGATTGTTATTTAGAATAGTAATTTTTAACATTCACTACCACTTAGACCTTTTAATTCATTATTTTTTTCATCCCAGTTCTTCTATTTACTGGCTATTTGTTAATTTTTCCTCCTCCTCCTCCTCCTCCTCCTCATTACCATTGCTGTTTTTCACTGCATACTCCGTTTCTCCATTATAGTAATAGCATTTAATGGGGGAACTTTTAGGAACTATTAGTTGAAGTGGGCCACTTTTTAAGAATGCAGAATTACAATCTTAGATTTAAGCTTTATTTGATAGCCGTAATTGTGATTTGTCAAAAGTATAAAAAATGAGTTAGTGATAGGACCAGTTTCCCCATTCCTTGCAAGCTTTATAGGTCCGTTTATTTAAGATCATGAATATGTAATTTATTATGCTCCTTTTGCATCCTTTGGGAAGATAGTAGTAAACTTCCTTTTTTATCATACTGAATTAATGATACAGACCTCGGTTACCTTGAGCTGGCATATTCAGATACCTCAAATCTAAGAAAAGTGGTAAATGTAGGTGAAAAATAGCTTTGGTCAAATGCAAATTTCAGGATAGAAAAGCTGAAAGGAAATTGTCTTTATTTTACTTAAAACCATACTGTTAGAATTTAAATTGTATTTAATATTGGAATCAGGAAAGGTTAATCTTCACTTATGTAATAGCTTAGTAGTAAAACTTGCTGATTAAAGCTGGAAGGCATTAAATGATAATTAGGATTAATGCAAAGTTTAAGAATTTAGATTTTTACATGGTATTAGTCAAACATGGAAAAAATGGTGAATGTAAATTATGTATACAGTTTTATTTTGGGGGTACTAAAATACACTTAATGGTTATCTTGACATGCTAATGTGGCATTTGCTTTTTTCTGCTACATTTTGCTTTAAATTCACTGTTTAATTTTTAGAAGTATTTCTTCTGAAAATCTTTTCACTTAATTTTTGTGTGTAGATAAGATCTTATTTTATTGGGTGGGGGGATAATGAGTTTTATAGATGAGCGTCTCAGGTTTGTGTATTACCCAGAACTATATACATCACCACACAGTGTCAGGAAGTTCAGGGTTCTTGGAGTGCTATTTTCTAAATATTTTCATTCATCCACCTTTCAAGAATTCTGACAATTGGCTGCTGGATCTTTTTCTTTCTTTTCTAAATTAAGTGAGAGGTAGGGATGCAGAGACAGACTCTCGCATGCACCCTCATTGGGATCCACCTGGCAAGCCCTCTACCAGGTGATGCTCTGCCTGCCTGGGCAGCCTGGGCCACCTGGGCCACTGCTCCTTTTCTCGCAACCGAGCTATTTTAAGTGCCTGAGGCGAGGCCATGGAGCCATCCTCAGTACCTGGGGCTAACGTTTTCTTGAAACAATTTGAGACTTGGCTGCAGAAGGGGAGGGGAGAGCAAGCGAACAAGAAGCGCCCCCAGTGGTCGGGGGTGGAGAAGCAGCACATGGTTGCTTCTGTGTGTCCTGACTGGGAATTGAACTGGGACTTCTGCTTGAGGGGTGGATCCTCTACCACTGAGACAACTGGCCAGGGCATGCATTTCTTTTCTTGGGCTTTATTTCTCTATTATTTCTTATTGGAGCACCCTCTCAGAATCCTGGAGTAGCTTTTGAAAAGCATAGATATTTAGTTTTTAACTATAAAACATGACCTGGCATATTGTTACACATTTATGATACTGCTGGGTTTCTGAGAACAGTTGTTTTTTTTTTTTAATGAGAGGAGGAGAGGTAGAGAGATGGACTCCTGCATGCCCCTGGACTGGGATCCACCCGGCATCCGCTACCTGGGGCTGATGTTTAGACCAGTTGAGCTATCTTCAGCTCCTGGGCCCACAGGTGGACCAGTCAAGCCACTGGCTGTAGGAGGGGAAGAGATGGGGTGGGGAAGAGAAGCAATGGTTGCCACTCCTGTGTGTCCTGACTAGGGTTTGAACTGGGGATGTCAGCATGCTGGGCCAATGCTCTGTCCACTGAACCAACTGGCCAGGGCCAAAAATACTCTTTTTTAATTGTTGTACTTTGATTACACAGGGAAAGATATTGAGAGTAATGATTTAATTTAAAATATTTGAGACCGAGGTGCAAGGAATAGATAGTCTGAGAAACAAGATTTAAAGAAACTAGGTGTTAAATCATATTAGAGTTAAAAGCTATTGTATGAGGAATTGCCAGATGTATAGACTGGACAGTTCCATGTATTGTGTGTTTAATTTAGATAATCTTTTAATTGTCAGGGGATTTAAATTTTTTGATCATTTGAATAATGAAGGGATGAAGAGAAATAGTTAAGTAAAAGCCTCAAAATATTACACAGAAATTTTAATCTTTTAGCAAAATCTTACTTTATTTGACAGTTTTGCATGACTTAGTAGATTGTACAGAAAGGCTAAACTTTATAGTTTTAATTCATAATTTTTGTGAGCTGGCCACATTCTGAAGTTGTAGACTGAAAATAAATTGCAAAGTTTGCAGTTGATAATTTGTAAAATGTTTATTCATGCTGAGGATATTTTTTATGTGTAGGGAGGGGCTAAAAATATATTTACTAACTTATTTTGGAAGAGGGTTACAGTACATCACTTCGTTTTAAGTATTTTTAAAGATTTTATTAATGATGCTTAAGAATGTGAAAGATAACGATTATACAGATAGAGACATAAAGTAGACTTGGGAATCATATTGCCTGGGTTCTGATTTGCGTGTACTGGGTATATGACCTTAGGCAGATTATGTAGTAGTGAGGTCTCAGTTTGTTCATCTGTAAAATAGAAATAATAATTGCACTTACCTCACTGGGTTGTTGTGGGGAACTAATGAGATAATGCATAAGACCTGGCACAGCACTTGCTAAGTACATGTTAGTTTGAACTATTATTACCTAGGCCATAGTTTTAGTGATGAGCTGTTTCCATTGTTTTGGGGATTAATTCAAACTGCTCATGCTTCCCATAATGGCAGTAGGATATGGTTGTGAATTTTGCAGTTAACTCTTAGTACTGTTGGTTATTATAAGTCTGCTTTGGAAATCTCAACTTGTACTTGATATTCCTTTTTCTCTGTTCTTGGGTATGCTTTGGTCTTTTGGAAGGCAGACACCTTGGATTTTCATTTTTCTTTTTGCTTGATAAATTCAGGAAAGAAGTTATGATTCTTACTTTTTCTTTATGAAGTCTTGTTAATAGATTCTAACCAATGAAACTGGACCAGAATTTAAAATGGGTGTGTAGAGCAGGTGATTAGGTTGTATTACTTTGTAGAATTGTGTCATATCACATGGCTTAACCATTTAGTGATTTTCCTTGACTCTACACTGGAAGCATAGCATATTATAATTTTTAATGTTACCATATCACAGTGGTTAAGAACTGACTTTTGTGGCATAGTGAATTTCAGTCCCACCTGTCACTTATTCTGTAACATTTTTGTTTTTTTTTGGGTGGCAGAGATAGAGTCAGAGACAGTGACAGACAGGAAGGGAGAGAGATGAGAAACATCAACTCTTCGTTGTGGTTCCTTAGTTGTTCATTAATTGATTTCTCATATGTGTCTTGAGGGGGGTGCTACAGCAGACTGAGTGATCCCTTGCTCGAGCCAGCGACTTTGGGATCAAGCTGGTGAGCCTTGCTCAAACCCCATGAGCCCGCGCTGAAGCTGGCGACCTCGGAGTCTTGAACCTGGGTCTTCTGCATCCCAGTCCGACGCTCTACACTGCGCCACCACCTGGTCAGGCTACTCTAACATTTGGTATAACTTTGCTGAGCTTTAGCCACTCTCTCATAAATTGAGAATGTAATAGTACCCGCCTAATTATGTGATTGTGAAGATTAAATGACATTATGCATTTAAATTTAGCCCAGTGTCTGGCACATAAACACTCAGTGAATTTAACTTTATACAGCAGTGATATAGGGTAGTGGTAAATGCATTGACTGTATTGAAATTCGGGGTTAAATTTCATCTCCATCACTTACTGTGTCAAATAATTTAATTTCTCTGATCCCAATTTTAGTTGTTTTTGTTTTTTTTATATATATATATACTATAGTATTGGTGTGAGGATTACATTAATAACTGAAACAGTTTCATAATCTCAGCACTTTTTTTTTGGCTGGATAAATCATTGTTCTGGGACTTTTTTTCTTTTCTTTTTAGATTTATTGATTTTACAAAGAGAAGAAGGGGTGGGGGAGAGAAAGAAAGAGAAACTTCAGTTTGCTATTTCACTTATTTATGCATTCTTTGGTTGATTCTGTTTGTTCCCTGAGTGGTGATTGAACCCACAACCTTGGCGTATCGGGAAACTGCTGCAACCTAGTTAACCAGGCCAGGGCTATTGTGGGGCTTTTTGTCGAGTATTTACTAGATGTCAGCATGTCCTCTCTAGTTGTGATGACCAAAAATGTCTCCATACATGACTGAATGTCCTCTGGAGTGGCATAATCACCACTGATTAAAAACTGCTGATATAAAGCATATAGAACAGTTCCTGGCACTAAGTTAGAACACATGAAGTTTATGGTTTGTCATCGTTAGTACTAGTGGTACTGCTACTGCTGCTCTTGCCTATTAGAAATTAGTTCATTGTAAGCATGCCTAATGAATTGATAGCTTAATTTAAATTCTGGTGTAGGGGCCAGAAGGCACTAAGCACTTGTTTCATTCCTGGGGCCTTTGCATTTAGGTCTCTGCCAGGATTGTTCCTCTTATGCATGGACCACTTCATTTTAGGTTTTGGCTCACATTTTCCTATTAGCAGCAGGTCCTTTATTTACCATCATACACAGAATACCTTAACCTCCCCCTCCCCCAATCACTATTACCCTGTTTAGTTTTTCTTCCAAGATTTCATAATCTCCTGATATATATTTGTCCCCCTCTCAACCCCCCCCCCCCCCCCCATTTGTGCCACACACCCACCCAACCACACGACTTTAGACTACATGAAAAAGCTTCCTAATAGGATAACCTGTTTGGGCCTTTGATTGCTTTAGTGATTTATTTAGTTTTAGGTTTATATGTACTATTTTTTTTTAGAGTAGATAAAATACATAGTTTTACTTTGAAGATGTTTCTGAAAGATTGAGCTACTCAGTTTTAATTTACTCTTAAGTTAAAGGGGATCTTTGTAGAAATGTTTTGTTGTTGGTGGTGTTTTCTAGATTTCTTTTACATTCTGTTTATACATTAAATAAAACAATGCATGCTGGTTTTCTTGAGTATAACCTAAATTTGACTGAACTATTATTAATTCTCTGAGGGTTCAGATGAAGCTAGCATTTTAAAGTGGTATGGTTTCTGGCCTCAGATTAAATTTTGTTGAGAATATTAGTACTAATACATTTTTTAAGTTGTATTCTGAGTCTAAATGGTCCATTAGGATCAAACTTGGTCATTCTTTTTTTTGTGTGTGTGTGACAGAGACAGAGAGAAGGAGAGAGATAGGGACAGACAGACAGGAAGGGAGAAAGATGAGAAGCATCAGTTCTTTGTTGCAGCTCCTTAGTTGTTCATTGATTGCTTTCTCTCATGTGCCTTGAGGATGAGAGGCTCCAGCAGAGGGGAGTGACCCCTTGCTCAAGCCAGCGACCCTGGGCTCAAGCTGGTGAGCTGTGCTCAAACCAGATGAACCTGCACTCAAGCTGGTAACCTCGGGGTTTCGAACCTGGGTCCTCTGCGTCCCAGGGTGACGCTCTAGTCACTGCGCCACACTGCCTGGTCAGGCTCAGCCATTCCTAATTAGCACATGCTGTTCCTTTTGCCTGAGTATTTTCTGGACCTTTAGGAGCCAGTCCACACATCACCTGCTTAGCTTTTCTTAGTTTCATGATTTTCACCTTCCTCTGTGATACTCTGTAGCCCTTCAGTATTATTCTTTCCTATATTGTGATTTTTACATGTTGTATTTATTGTATTTATTTTTGTCTATCCTCTGTTTTGGATTGTGACTTCCTGGAGTTGGTTTATTTTATTATGTGGGAGGTGGGGAGACACAGCGCCTGACTCTTGCATATGCCCCTCCCCATTCACCCCAGCCCTCTATTGGCTGTGCTCTGCCAAGGGACATTGCTCCCTTCCTTGAACTACTTTAGTGCCTAAGGTGAGGCAATGGAGCCATCCCCAGCACCAGGGACCAATTTACTCAGAACCTTTCTAGCCACAGCTGCAGGAGGTGTGAGAAGAGAGACTGAGAGAGAAGAGAGAGGGGAAGGGTGGAGAAGCAGGTGGTGGCTTCTCCTGTCTGCGCCGACCAGGAATTGAAACCTGCACTTAACTCACCCAGCGGACACTTGGCCGCTGAGCCAACTTGCCCAGGCCATGAGTCCTTCAAGTTTGAGATTGGGATTTTTTTTTTATTGGTACCTGTGATAATACTTTGTAGTAAGTGGGTGCTTAAGTATATCAAAGAAAGTAATTTTGAATTAAGTAGGTTATTCAATTTTCTGACTTAGCTGGATACATTTTGTCTGTAAACAAGAGGTGTGACTATGAACGCAGAAATAATTTCTGAATCAATCATATGTAATAAGAATTTGGAATTTGTTTAAATCAAAGTCTGTTTAATAGATACTGAACTGAATCAACTCAGTTTTTCTTAATTAGATCTGATTATCTTTGTTTACATTAGGTATCTCAGGGCTTTATATTTTAGATTGTTGATTTGTTTGTAAATGGTCTTAATTTAGGAATAATTGTAGGTTTATAGAAGAGTTGCAAACTTAGTATGTACAGGTATAGAGTTCCTATATACCTTTTTTCCAGTTTCTCTGTTATATCTGACATAATGTTAGTGCCTTTATCAGAACAAGAAGTTAACATGAGTACATTACCATTAACTAAATTTTAGACCTTATGTGATTTTATTTACCAGTTTTCCAACTACAGTACTGTCCTTTCTTGTTTCATGATCCAGTTTAAGGTATAACACTGATTAATGTGTTCATATTAAGTGAGTTAATGTTTCTACAATTGGCTAACATTTGTTTTCCAATTTAGCATGATGAGTTTTTATTTTATTTTCAATACTGACCACTTAATACCTAGAACTGGTTTTTTAAAAATAAATTATATCTCCATTAAATGTTACTTTAAAGATAGTATTGTGGGATGGCTTTATACTATTATTTAAAAAATTGAAAACGATTTTATTCATTTTAGAGAGAGGAGAGAGAGAGAAGTGTGTGTGTGTGGGGGAGCAGGACAGGAGCATCAGCTCATAGTTACTTCCCATATGTGCCTTGACCAGGCAAACCAGGGCTTTGAAACAGCGACCTCAACATTCCAGGTCGATGCTTGATCCACTGCGCTGCCTCAGGCCAGGCTATTATTTTTGCATTCTTCTTCTGGAATTGCTGACAGAGCCATTTGGAACTGCTTATGAAAAGCTGGTCTTAGCTAATTTATAAACATTTATTTCACAAAATACTAGTCTTGTTATGTGTCCTTTAGAAATCGTTTTGGATCCATAGGCTTGAGTTGCTTGATGCTCTTGTTCTGGGGAAGATTCCGAGTCTTACTGGCCTATTAAAAATGTTCCACACAGTGGTAGCTGCTTAACATTTGTTGAATAATGGTATTGTTAAAGAAATATAACTTTGTTGTATTAGTCTTTCTGAATGTTCGACCATGGAAGCCTTTTCCTGATATACTTGTTCAAATCCAGGAAAGCGCACTTTTTAAGTCATACTATATAGTTTTGGCAAAAAAATTAAACACACACACACAAAACACTGGCAAGTTTGGTTCACCCATCTTGTTTACAGTGTGCTTTACTGTTTTTCTTAATTGATGTTTATTCATTTTATTTTTTGATTTTAGAGAGAGAGAGAGGAAGGAAGGGAGAGAGAAACATCGATTTGTTGTTCCACTTATTTATGTATTCATTGGTTGATTTTTGTATGTGCCCTGACTGAGGATCAAGCCCACAACCTTGGCGTGTGGGGGTGATGCTCTAACCAACTGAACTACCTGGCCAGGCCCTTAGTTGATCTTTAAATGTTGTCTACTCTTGAGATTTAAAAATAGGTCATAGGCTCTGGAGATACTTTTCAGTAAAGGAATTTTGGGATTGCTCACTAATAGTGGTAGTATTGAAAAAAAAATTGTTCTTCTAGATATTTTGAATGGGCTGGTTTTTCTTAAATTTTTGTAATTTCAAGTTGTGTAACCTTAATTAATTCCTGAATGTTCCGAATGTGCCCACCACTTGAAAACACAGACAGTGTAGTTGGGTCAACAGAAAGGCTGAACTCACATGAAGCTAGCAGAATTTACCAGAAACATGATGTTATGGTAACGAGTGCATTTTCAGGAGTTGAGGATACCTTTCTTTTCTGGAGCTAGATATGTCTTTTTTTTTCTTTTTGATCCTTCTGAGAAAAATAGTTACTAATGGGATGTAGCTTTGAGGAGGAGGTAGTTTTGGCCTGTTGTAAACTTTGGATTCCAGCACTTTCAGCTCTACAAATTTGTTGGTTGTTCTACCTTTGTAATTTTGTAAAGATTTAGTAAACTTTTTGTAAGTTATTTTTAATTATCAAAAATTTACTGTAGTAAAACTTATTTGGAATTTGAAAAGTGTGAGTGTTGGTTATGCATGATAATTGAGTGTTTCTTAGGTACTGAGATATAGCTTTAGGGAATTAAAACTTTTCTGACTATTCGTCAGCATTGTGAGCTACAGTTTTAATATAATTAGATAATGAATGTAAAATAAGCAATGAGTCATCAAATAGTT
Organism: Rhynchonycteris naso; assembly: GCA_037038555.1. Taxonomy (NCBI): domain Eukaryota; kingdom Metazoa; phylum Chordata; class Mammalia; order Chiroptera; family Emballonuridae; genus Rhynchonycteris; species Rhynchonycteris naso. Next base: position 25,852,567 of record CM073000.1, read on the forward strand.
AATATTTTATTTCAGTGCCTTGTTATTTCAATATAAATGTATTGTAGAATTTGAGCAGACATTGATATCTACTTAGAAGAGGATTCATTTCTGTGAGAAAACTTTTTAAAAATATTTAAGTTACTATAAACTTAATTTAAAAATGATCAACCTGACCAGGTGGTGGTGCAGTGGATAGAGCGTCGGACTGGGATGCAGAAGACCCAGGTTCGAGACCCCGAGGTCACCAGCTTGAGCACAGGCTCATCTGGTTTGAAGCAAAAGCTCACCAGCTTGAGTCCAAGGTCACTGGCTTGAGCAAGGGGTTATTCAGTAGGTCCGCAGTCAAGGCACATATGAGAAAGCAATCAATGAACAACTGGGTGTCAAAATGAAAAACTGATGATTGATGCTTCTCATCTCTCTACTTTCTTGTCTGTCTGTCCCTAGCTATTTCTCTCTCTCTCTGTAAAAAAAAAAAAAAAAAAAAAAGATCAGATTGATTAACTTTGGTGAATACATATGCTCATGAAACTAAGTACTATCCCAATCAAGATTTAAGATATTTTCATTATGAATTTCAAAATATCTTCCTATTCTTTTGCATTCTCTTCCTCTGAAAGTTATGGGAAGTTGTTTTTAAAAATGAAGAGCCTTTAATGAGTCAAATCTAGTCAGTTTCTAGCTCCATAGCTCAAAGTGTGTGAGGGTTATGACCTGGGCTGTGGAGCCTTGAAACCTGTGTTTGAATCTTGGATCTATTTTGTGACTTTGTGAAAGAATTTAAAGTATTTAAATATGTTTTGTTCTTAAAATAATAGTCTATTTATTATTCTGATTGGGAATAAATTAAATAAATGTGGGTAAAATGTTTGACAGCATATAATAAATACCCAGTAAATTGTAGAGTATTTTTGAACTTCCTCTTCCCTCTCTTTTTATACGGAAAAGAATTCAAGGACAGTTTGAGGATATTGTGGATTGGGGCTAAACTAAAAAACCTTGAACTTTTGTTTAATTAGTGGAATTTTCTAGCTAATTGAATATTACTAGATTATTTTTTGTTGATTCCCCTCCCCCCCCAAAAAAATACACCACTTCAGTTTTCTCTGAAACCAATATTGAAAATAATTCAACTATAATTGAGGCTCCTTAGAGGACAAGATGACTTTTACTGAGTGACAGATACCTAGTATGTAGGTACGTTTCCAATGGGAAACTAGCTTGATATCTGTGTGGGCCCTACATAACTCACTAAAATGAATTTAAGTCTCTGATATATTGTTGTCATTTATCTCATATTATCCTTAAAAGCACTTCACTGTGTGTATGTGCACATCTGTGCGTGCGTGTGTGTAGGCTCTTCTTTTTTTTTTTTTATTTGTTGGGTTTAGTTAATAGTTTTTCCATTTTTCCTCCCTTCTACTATCCATACAAAAGAACTTTGTGTCTGTATTATCTTTATTTAAATGCTTTGTAAATAACACAAGGCCATTTTGCAGTTTTAATATGAATGGGACAGTAAATGATTTGCTTTTACTCTTTTATATGGACTTATTGTAAAACCAGTGTCTGATTCTTGATTTATGGAAAGATTATGGTTAAAAACATGATTTTTATGGTTTAAGCCTAGTAGTTCTTTCAAATGTGTCAAATTAATGGAGTATATACAAAGCGTTTTTTTTCTCCTGAAAATAATAAGTAAACATTTAATAGAATTTCTGGTAAAATGATATTCTACATGCATGATGAAGAAACATTATTTAGTAACAGTTCATTCTACGTGTCCAAATGTATATTGGAAAACTGAGGATTTTTTTTTTAACAATTCAGAAATACCTAAGTGTGTTCTTAGACTCAAAACTTAAAATAATTTGGTTTTAGGTGATTATCAATTGGTAGCTTTATTTCTTATGGTATTTTTTTTGTCTTTCTATAGGGTTGAAAGACACACAGAAGTCTTCATGGATATAGTTGATACATTTAATCATTTAATTCCTACTGAACACTTAGATGATGCCCTATTTCTAGGATCCAACCTGGAGAATGAAGTCTGTGAGGATTTTAGTACAAGTCAAAATGTCTTAGAGGACTCGCTGAAGAACATGCTCAGCGATAAGGATCCTATGCTAGGATCTGCAAGTAACCAGTTCTGTTTGCCTGTTTTGGATAGCAATGATCCCAATTTCCAGATGCCTTGTTCAACAGGTAATTCTTACTTTTTTTTTTTTTTTTAGTCTGCAATTGAAAATAAAAAGACTTTTTAGCAACATTTTTTCTTATTTTTTTGATGAGGGTAGTGAATTTAGGGTTCGTTCCTTGAATTTAGATATTCTAGGCATCAAAATTAAAATTTAAAATAAATTTCTTTCCAAGGAGTGTGGAATTGTTTTCGAGGATATTATGGATATAGATAGGACAACCATATAATTGCCATCCTAAGTGGGACACTTGAGAATTACAGGGGGTGTTGTTAATAATTAAATTATGGCAACAGATGTAATTGGGACTCTGCATAGCAAGTAGGAATTGCCTAGCAAATTGGGACATCACCGTAGGCCTGCTGGAGTCGAGGGGAACAGCTGAATTGACCTTTCTTGTTGCCTCTTCCAGCCCTTCAAGTGTAAGATTTTCTGTGCTCCCATTTCAGATCTTTTGTATTTTTACAGGTACCTCAAAACCAGAGAAAGAATCTAGACCTGTGCTGTCCAGCATAGTAACTAGTAGCCACATTTAACTGTTAAATTGTTTGCAATGAATCTGGTTCTGATGGAGATGTGCTGTTAAATACACATCAAATTTTAAACTCAATAGGAAAGAAATGTGAAATAGTTTATGAAGAATTTTTTAAATGTTGTTTGCATGTTGAGATGATAGTTTTGATTAAGATAATTATTAACATTAGTTTCACCCCTTTTTTAAACTTTAATTTTAAAGCAGCTACTTGAAAATTTAAAGTTATATATGTGGCTTGCATTATATTTCTACTGGCGAGCACTGCCTTGGGATCTGTATGTAGTTGAAGTCAATGAAATATTGAGGAAAGTAATTTTCTGTAGGGCTGAACCAATTATTAATAAGAAATTATTTCAGAGATATATTAATATGTGGAAAATATGTAGATTTTATTTTATAATGGAAAGAAAATATTACAACAAACTTTCGTGCAATTAACCTATCCTGTAAGCTAGAATTAGATAAAGGAAAAGCAGCTTCACATGGAGAAGTTAGGCTTTTCCCTTACTGTTCCTAGAGTAATAGTTCACAGGTTTAGTTGTGTTGGTCTGTTTTTCAGTGATTCTAGACTTCTCCATTACAATGTTTCAGTGTAATTTTTCATTTTCTTATGTTTTCTATTTAGTATTTTAATACAATAAGTAATACTTAAAAGTTTGGATTAGGTGGCCTGCTATTCATCCATAAATTTATTGGATAACTCTGCTTGAAGACCTCAACACTTGGGCTAACTAGGAATCTTTTCATTCTAACACCTTAATACTGAATCTTTTGAAGTGTTTTCTAATGGTGTATTTCTGAATTACATATATTGTGTTGTGTTATTGCATAGGCTACCTTGTTTTTGTTGTATTCTAAATGTTTTAAAGCAGTACAAATTTTGTTTTTTATGTATGCATTGTTCAAGTTTTCAATTTTGTTCCTGTGTCAGTATAGTATGTATATCTAATTATCTTTATTGTCAAGCACTTTTGACAAGGGTTGTATGCACAAAATTTCACATTTAGTCCAAATTCAGGAAAAATGTTTATTGAATACTTTAAGTGCTTGTTATTGGGAATGCAGTTACCCTCAAGGGTTACACTGGGTCTGGAATTGGCAAATGTATCATCTTGTTAGACTTCTTTACTTATAAATTTTCAGCCTTTTAGTAATACTGGTATGTATTCCTACATGCAATTTCTTAAATCTTCCTTTCTTCCTCCCTCCCTCCCTCCCCTCCCTCCCTCCCTCCTTCCCTCCCTCCCTCCCTCCCTCCTTCCCTCCCTCCTTCCTTGCCCTCCCTTGCCTTCCTCCCTCCCTTTCTCTCTCCCCTCCTCTTCCTCTGTGTCTGTCTGTCTGTCTCTCTCTCTCTCTTTCTCTCCTTCCTCCCCATCCTCCCCTTCCTCCCCTCCCCTTCTCTCTCTTCTTTCCTCTCTCTTTCTTTCTCTTTCTTAATTGAATTTCATTGATATGAAAAGTTAAAAGTCTCTGCAGTTTTGGTTAACATTTTATTTTGCTAATAGAAGACTTTGAACATCTTTATTGACATGCTTAAACTTTTTGAGGTATAATTAATATTTGTTTATGATCCTGTTATCTTGTAAACTTTAACTTTTTATGAATTTAAGTAGAATTATTTAATTTATTTTAAATTTGTTTGCTTTAATTATTTATCTTGGTTCTGAAGCAGAACTGTATTAATTTGTGTAGTAAATTTTTAAAGATTTGTATGGGAATATGTGGGAGAAAACGTAAAATAATAAATCTCTATGTATTGGATTGCTTAGATTTCACTGTGCCGTTATCAGGCAGGGGATTTGTCTTGATTGCTTCACAGTTTCTATGACCCATTGCAATATTTAGTTAGTAAAAGACCTATATATTTTCTGATGATAGGGAAGTGAAAAACATTAAAATGTTTTTCTTTTAAATTTAGTTTGGAAATAATTTTAGATTAAGAGAGTTGCAAGAAGAAATTCTATTGCAGTCTATTTACTGAAACACTGTGGGAGCAACTTTAAAAATTTTCAGATAGCCACAAACTTGCAATTGAAAATAGTAAAATTGCAATTTTACTTTTGTTATAAAGTAAAAATGAGGTAGTTCTTACCCAGATATTTGTACCTGGCATTAGAAGTTTTAACTGATTGTCTTGACTGAAACTTACCAGAGAAATGACTACCAGTATTTCTCAGGCCAGTGAAAGCTACAGATTATGGTTATTTTGTAACATTGGTTTTGATAGTGTTAAAATTAGCACACAAAACTACTGTCTTGTTCTCTACTTTGCTAAACCAGGTTGGTTTGCTGTGGTTAAAGACCAGTGTTTTGGTTGTTATAGTTGAGGGGCTTGCATCAAATTTCAGCTGTCCTCAAAAATCATAGAGGAACTTTAAAGTTTAAAAATAGGAAAGAAAAATGAAAGATTACTTTTAGTGCTCTGTCAAATACAAAAAGTTTAGGATAATAATTGTTTTATATTGAGACATAAACAATTGATTTCTGATCTTTTTCAGTGCTTTTGATTCTGTAAAGTGTTTCTTTAAATACAGTATTTGCATATGGTTTTCAGATTTGCCCACTAACACATTTTTTTTTAAACATCAGCAAGTGAGGAAAATCATTATGTGTAGGACAAATGTTTGCTCTTGATAATCAAATCAGTTGTTGGTGTTCTTTAGAAATCCTGTTGTTATCCTTAAAATGAAAATAATATTTTCCAAGTATTAGGTTCAAGATACCAAATACATTGTTTTTATATACCACTTGAGGAATGTACTTAAAGTTATTGAAATGGTGTTTGAAAAACTGGCATCATAGTGTCATGAAGAAATGTTTATTTATTTATTTTATAGGGACAGAGAGAGTCAGAGAGAGGGATAGATAGGGACAGACAGACAGGAAAGGAGAGAGGTGAGAAGCATCAATCATTAGTTTTTCGTTGCCGTCGCAACACCTTAGTTGTTCATTGATTGCTTTCTCACATGTGCCTTGACCACGGGCCTTCAGCAGACTGAGTAATCCCTTGCTTGAGCCAGTGACCTTGGGTCCAAGCTAGTGAGCTTTTGCTCAAACCAGAGGAGCCCGTGCTCAAGATGGTGACCTCGGTGTCTCGAACCTGAGTCCTTCCTCATCCCAGTCTGACGCTCTATTCACTGTGGCACTACCTGGTCAGACCAAACATGTTCCCTTTTTACATAAACAGCTATGATTCATAAATGTGAAATAAGTCTCGCATTTATGCTTCATTTCTTTATATGTATGGTATGTTGAAAAGAAATGTCCAGTGGCTGTATTTTGATTATTTCTTTAAAACCAAACACACTGTAGATATAAGGTATTCAGAGCAGCCTTTCATTTAAAAGCACTTGTAACTACTGTATTATCCTTCACTGAAACCAAGAAACCCTTTCCAGGCTATATCATGGCTTACAAAATCATCTTTCACTAAATACATTTTTGTAAAAAACTCTTCTGTTTTTGGTGATTACACACATCAAAAAGTCATTGAATTCTTAACAGTATCTTGCATATTTGCTAAATATTGACTCATATTGTATACTTAAATGTTTTTTTTATTGGTAAAGAAACATTTCTGATAACATGAGTATGTAATAATTGCTTTCTTATTATGAATGACACTGATAATATATAACATCAGGATTTTAGAGTGTGCTGCTTAATTCTGGGCAAAGTATAGTTAATAACATCTTACAAGCTTCTCAGCAATAGTGTGATTGGTTCCTTTATTGGCACAAAAATTTTAACTTTTTAGTCATAGCTCTGTAGTTTGAGGCTTCATCGTGAGAGGCAGATTTCATCTGTGTGATTGATATTGGAAAAATTATATTATTTGTTTTGGAGAAATGATTAGTGACTTCCTAGTGTATCACAAGGTATTTTCAAGTTCTTATGGCTTCATGCTTCTCTTGGACAACATTTCCAATCAGCACATTAAACTAACCACAATGGATCTCTGGCCCCCCAAAATTCATGTTTTCAGATACTAATTATTCTTCTTTTTAAAATTAACAATTGATTGGTTTTAGAGAGGGGAAAAAGAGAGAGAGAAACATTGATTTGTTCTATTTATTGTTCATTGGTTAGTTCTTGTATGTGCTCTGACCAGGGATTGAACCTGCAACCTTTGTGTATCGTGATGACTTTCTAATCAACTGAACTACTCAGTCATGACCTTGTTCTTATTTGTACTTAATTGGGTGGGTTGGAGTAAACTCTTTCTGCTCTTTAATTACTGTGGATCCAACTACACATGTAAATTTATTTTATATTTGTACTGGGATATTTTTTCAGTATTCTGAGTGTTAGTGTTTGTCACCTGTTACGGTCTATTCCAACAAAAGTGTTATTTCTCCTTTATTAAAGATTAGACTATATAGCCTGACCAGGCAGTGGTGCAGTGGTGGATAGAGTGTCAGCCTGGGATGCTCAGGACCCAGGTTTGAAACCCTTAGGTCACCGGCTTGAGCGTTACTCGCCTGCTTGAGTGTGGGATCATAGACGTGACCCTATGGTTGCTGGCTTGAGCCGAAACATTGCTGGCTTGAGCAACGGGTCAGTGGCTCAGCTAACACTTCCCAGTCAAGGCACATATGAGAGAGCAATCAGTGCCGCAACTAGAGTTGATGCTTTTCACCTCTCTTCTTCCATCTGTGTCTGCCTCTCACTAAAAATAAATATTTTAAAAGTCTTATTTGTAGGCTTGATGAAATTCATTGTTTCTTTAAATTATTTGAAGTACAGTTTGAAAGCACATGATAACATTTATGTATGCCGTTTTTATTGCTTTTATTTCACTGTTTCTTGATATATTCTAGTACTTTTTCTATGTTCCAGTGGTTGGCAAACTCATTAGTTAACAGAGCCAAATATCAACAGTACTACGATTGAAATTTCTTTTGAGAGCCAAAGTTTTTTAAACTTAAACTATATAGGTAGGTACATTGTTATTAACTTAATTAGGATACTCCTAAGCTGGCCTTTGCTAAACACCCAAGGGGCCAAAGAGCCGCATGTGGCTCGCAAGCCATGGTTTGCCAACCAAGGTAGACTGTTCAATTTATATATTTTTAGTAGATTATGTCAGTTCTTCTCAAATTAGTCATTGCTGCTTATCATCCATAATACCAAAATAAGAAGTGAACTGAGATAAAACATAAGCTCTTTAACACAAACACTAAAATATCACTTTCTAAATTTAAGAAAATTCCGAGGTAGGAAATAGAGAAAGGAAGAGAGGTAGATTAAGATTGGTTTAATTTCAGAAATTGGTCTATGTGGTTGTGGAGGCTAGCAAACCCCAAATCTGCAAGAGAGGATTTGATACTGCGACATGAGTGTGGAAGTGGTCTGTCGACAGAGTTCCTTATCTTGAGGGATTTCAAATATTTTCTCTTATGGTCTTCAACTGATTTGACAAGACCCACCCACATCATGGAGGATAATCTTGACTTAGAAGTCTAGTGGTTTAAATGTTAATCTCATCTAAAAATATCCTTCATAAAGCATTTCGACAGGCATTTCACCAAGTCGCTGGGTACTGTGTTAAAACCAAGTTGAATCATAATAACCATCAAATCAAGGCACCAAACCTTTAGAACATGATAAATTATTCTTTGAACTATTGCTGCTAGTTTATGTTTTCATGAAATGAGTTTTAATCTCAGGATTTTTGAGAAAGTGGTTTTATTGGGAGATTGCAGACAGGCAGTTTATAAAACCTCTCCCCCCAGGTTTTCTAAGGGTACTGTATATAAAGGAAGTTGATAAAATAGCTAATATGTGTGTATGTTAATGTATCGAGTAAGGTACAAAAGTACTGTACTTCCCCATGTATAAGACACACATTTCAAATAATTTGGGGTCTGAAAACTGGGTACATCTTATAAAATGGTTGTAGATTTTTTAAATTTGTATTTTCTGCTTTTTCAAGCTTGTTTTTGCGCTCATTGTTGAAGACAGTGATTCATCGTCAGACACGGATGAGGACAAGCTAATGGATGGGGGTTTTGACAGTGGTGAGGAGTTGTATAAATTTTATGATGAATAAAACTCTAGTCCAATAACTTTATATAATACATTTTTTTCTAAATGTTTATTTTATTGATTTTAGAGAGGAAAAGAGAGAGAGAGACAGGCAAAGATGACAGGAACATTGATCTGTTCCTGTATGTGCCCTGACCGGGGATCGAACCAACAACCTCTGTTCTTCAGCATGATGCTCCAGCCAACCAAACTATACGGTCAGGGCATAATACATTTTTTTTTTCTTTCCAAATTTCAGGCCCTCAAATTAAGTTGCGTCTTTTTTTTTTCTTTTTTGCTTTATTTTATTTTATTTTTTATTTTTTAAAATTTATTCATTTTAGAGAGGAGACAGACACAGAGTGAGAGAGAGAAAGAGAGAAAGGGGGGAGGAGCTGGAAGCATCAACTCCCATATGTGCCTTGACCAGACCAGTGCAGGGTTTTGAACTGGCGACCTCAGTGTTCCCAGGTCGATGCTTTATCCACTGCGCCACCACAGGTCAGGCTTAAGTTGTGTCTTACACATGGGAGCATCTCATATGTGGGGAAGTATGGTACTTTGCTAGCCTTTTTTATTTTATTATTTTTTTTATTTTATTCATTTTAGAGAGGAGACACAGAGTGAGAGAGAGAGAGAGAGAGAGAGAGAGAAAGGGAGAAAGGGGGGAGGAGCTGGAAGCTCAACTCCCATATGTGTCTTGACCAGACCAGTGCAGGGTTTTGAACTGGCGACCTCAGTGTTCCCAGGTCGACGCTTTATCCACTGCGCCACCACAGGTCAGGCGCTAGCCTTATCTTTTTAGCTCTTAATAAAAACCTTAAAAACTGTAGAAATTATCATCAATCCCATTTTATAGATGAATAAGCTGATGTTTTGAGAGTGGTTAAGTAAGTCCCAAGTTCATTGATAAGTCATAGTAATCGAACTGGAATAGATTCTTAGTTTTTCTGCCTGCAAGTACATGATTGGTTGGTTTTAAGAGCAAGGCTGCAAACTGCATCTAAATTTTATTTGGCTTCACAGTCAGCAAAATTAGGATAAGGAATGTTTTTTAAATAAAAAACAATTAAAAATTTTTTTACATTGATTTGAGGGGGGGAAGGGAGTGAAGGCAGAGAGAGTGAGAGAAGCATCAACTTGTTCTACTTAGTTTCCTTTATTTGTGCACTCATTGATTGCTTCTCATGAGAGCCCTGATGTGCCCTGATGGGATCTATCCTTCGACCTTGGCATGGAGAGATGACTATCTGCAGAGCCACCTGGCCATGGCATACATTATTATTATTTTTTTTTTGAGGTCTTTTTTCCTTTTAGAGAATATGTGTGTTTAGGAGATTTGTGAATCTCTGCAATGAGTCTTAGCTATTAAAAAGATCAAGGGGTTTTAGAGAGAGAGAGGGATTGACTAGTGATTTAGTTAATTATGAAGACTAAAAAGAGATCTACGGATGTGCTCAATAGGGAGAAGTATACTACAAGCTATGTAAAGCCTCTTTTATCAGGTAAATAATTGAGTTATGGTATTCGATTAGACAGGGGAAATATCTTCCCTTCTCATTTTACAGTTGAAGAAATTGAGACTTAAAAATAAACCATTTGAAGATACTGTGTTAAAAATGGGTTTTTTGCTTTATCCACTTTTGGAATATTTTTTATCAGATAGTGCACTAGATAGTAGGTATACAATGTTGAGTAAAAACAAAACTTGGTTTCTGTTTTTATGGAAGTTCAAGTTTAGTACAGAAATAATTTCATTTTGATTTTTCCTGAGAATGTTTAATAAAGCTAGTTATTTAACAAACTTACTAGGAGAGATGTTCTGCCATGGGCCTTGTGTGTCCCTGAGTTTTCCTGCTTGGTATTCCAAGAATGCAAGGTGCTGGCCACTCTAACTGGGCCATTTCTTTACAGTCATATATGGAGTAGTCTTGAAGAATGAGGTAACATTTGCTTTTCCATCGTGACTTCTTATGCCAGAGAAAGAGCAGACTTGCTGCTCACTTAATAAAGCAGTAGGTCCCCCACACTGTTTCTCTCCTGTATCTCAAGCCACCGTGTGTGTAGGCATCTCTCTAGGTCCACCACGTAGTCCCTGTGTAACTTAGGGATGGGGAACTGAACTGAACATAGTGTCATGATCAGGCTGCTTGCTCTGTCATGATGACATATCTTTGTCTCTGCCCCAGAATCTCATGTCTTCTGTCAACACCATGACTTGATAACAGGCTAGTTTGTTAACTTACAAGTAGTGTAAAATACAGACCCTTCACATTCTCAACATAACTTTTTTAAAGATTCATGGGCACTTATCAAAGCACCTTAAGTATTATTTAAAAAAAATTTATTTTTATTTGTTTTTACAGGGACAGAGAGAAAGCCAGAGAGAGGGATAGATAAGGACAGGCAGACAGGAACGGAGAGAGGTGAGAAGCATCAATCATCAGTTTTTTGTTGCGACACCTTAGTTGTTCATTGATGCTTTCTCATATGTGCCTTGACCACGGGCCTTCAGCAGACTGAGTAACCCCTTACTTGAGCCAGCGACCTTGGGTCTAAGTTGGCGAGCTTTTGCTCAAGCCAGATGGGCCCGCACTCAAGCTGGCGATCTCGGGGTCTCGAACCTGGGTCCTCTGCATCCTAGTTTGACGCTCTATCCACTGTGCTACCGCCTGGTCTGGCAGCACCTTAATTATTAAAGATAAAATTTATTTTACTTCCTTGAAGGCAAAGGTTGCTCTGTGTTGTTCACTGGAATAGTTCCTAGTCTAACACATAGTAGACATTGAGTAAATTTTAACTGGAGGGAAAAAGGAACACAAGGAAAGGAAAAAGGGCCAAGTGGTGGGACCAGAGGTTAACATAGTAAAATAAATACTTGTTGCAGTTGGGGCTTAGTTTTGGCTTTCAGATTTCTAGCAGTCATTGTGGAAGAGGACAACATTCCACAGTAAAAAATTGTGTCCTTGAAGTAAAAACAAATATAATGCCCAGGAAAAAGAAACCAGTTTTCGACGTTAAAACAAAAAAGATACTTCATCTACAGTTTTATCATGGTGTGTGATTAATAAAGGAAAATCCTTAATATGCTTTCAGTGAACATATATGGCTTTTCCTTATAATATCCCTCAGTATGTATTCCAGTACAGTACACACAGTATTACAAGGACTAATATAACAACAATTTGGCCCAATCACAGGTTAGTTCTTAAGTTATCTTTCAAAGAGCTTCCTTGGATGTTATTACTCACACCAGATTTTGAAATGTATAGATGTAAAGGTGAGTTAGATGATACAGTTTGAGAACTGCATGGAATGCAGTTACACCCTCCCCTCCTTTTTCCCTGCTAAGTGTACTGGTACAAACTCTATAAATAAATAGGGATATGTACGGGATTATGTAGCTTTAAAGGCTATGATTGGGGCATTTGTGTGAGTAGGAGGCTGTTCTGCACATCTTGAGTGGAGGAAGAGGGAACCAAGATTTTCCTCATGATAACTTTGGGACCTTTTGTAACGCATAAGCAGGCAGACGCCTCATAATTGCAGGCATAAAGTAGCAACTTGAATAAACCATGTAGAGTCTATCCCCTTAAGTTCCAGCTGATATTCATGCTGTTTCTTCTAGTTTTGGCAGGATTGTGGAATTCCTTGTTTCCTTTTTCACCATAAGCACTGCCTGTATTCCTTTGGAACTCTCTAGACCTGGACTTTCTACTTCTACCCTTTGTACTTTTTCTCCATTCCGTAATTATTTGTCTTAGTTGGAGAATGTTCTGAAAAAACTGGAGCTACTGGTATTGGTATTGTCCTTTGCCATCTCTTGATCCTAAAGTCCCGCCTTTTTTGATCTCTAATTTTGATCTTTTTTTATTACGTCTTTAAGTGCGTCTTGAATGATTAGTACTGGATGTATACTTACATAACAAAAAGGTAAATTGTCATGGCCTGATTAACTAGAAATTTACTAAAGCGGAGGAATATCCAATATGATGACATTTTTCTAAGCATAATTGACCTAAATCCTCTCATAGTAAACCTATTTACTTGTAATAAGAGTTTATGGTTAGCTTGAGAGCACTTTACTAGTAGGGTTGCACAACTATACTAGGTACCAACCAGAGAACAGTGTGAATGATGCTCCTTTAACTTTAGTGGACAGTGCCTTGGGATCATTTAAGGGAGCAAACAATAATTTACATACAGACATTGTGATTAAAAATTATGTGTGATAATTATTTGATTATATGTTGATTATTTTAATAGTTTTAAATTTTCTTAAATAGTAGAAACTGCACATTTGACAAATCTCATAAAGCTAGATTGAAAAACTAGTCTAAAATGAGATTGCTATCTGGTTATTGGACTGTAACCACCTAGTGGTAATGTACTCTAGTTAAAATAAAACACAAGAGATACTAATATCTCTTGAGTTTTGAGTCAGAAAGGCAAAGTATTTTTTTCTCTTACCAGAACTAAGTATACTCTGATCATTTTATAGCTGTTATCACAATCAGGAAATAACTTTTTTATTATTGATAAATACAAAATTTATACAATATTATTGCTCACAATATTTTGAGGAGAATACATGTCATATATTAAAGATGTATTCGTATGTATTCAAGTGTAGTTATTAAAAAAAAACATACCTGAGTCAATTCTGAAAATATATAAATTAGAATTGACTTTTCTCAACAGGGTTAAAAATGGTCATATTTTCAAATTAGCTTTCACTTGCCTTTTTTTTTTTACAGGGGCAGAGAGAGAGTCAGAGAGAGGGATACATAGGGACAGACAGACAGAAACGGAGAGAGGTGAGAAGCATCAATCATTAGTTTTTCATTGCCGTTGCGACACCATAGTTGTTCATTGATTGCTTTCTCACATGTGCCTTGACCGCAGGCCTTCAGCAGACCGAGCAACCCCTTGCTGGAGCCAGCAACCTTGGGTCCAAGCTGGCGAGCTTTTGCTCAAGCCAGATGGACCCGTGCTCAAGCTGGCGAGCTCGGGGTCTCGAACTTGGGTCCTCTGCATCCCAGTTCGATGCTCTATCTACTGAGCCACCCCCTGGTCAGGCTCACTTGCTTTTTAAACCTTAACTGTTGAATGAATCTGACCTCTGAGTCCTGGTTTCATGGGGAAGTATGAAAGAGATGGTTTTATTTTATTTTTTATTTATTTATTTTTTTACAGTGAGATGAGAAGCATCAATTATCTAGTTTTTTGTCGTGACACCTTAGTTGTTCATTGATTGCTTTCTCATATGTGCCTTGACCACGGGCCTTCAGCAGACCGAGCAACCCCTTGCTGGAGCCAGCGACCTTGGGTCCAAGCTGGTGAGCTTTTGCTCAAGCCAGATGGGCCTGCGCTCAAGCTGGTGACCTTGGGGTTTCAAACCTGGGTCCTCCGCATCCCAGTCTGATGCTCTATCCACTGCGCCACCATCTGGTCAGGCGAGAATTGTTTTTAAACTTATTATTCTGGAACATTTTGAAGTGTGTAATATGCTTGTTGACATTTTAATATGTTATTTTCTGAATTCTCTCACCTCATCTTTCTTTCTTCCCAGCTGAATTCCTTTCAGCTTTATTCTTTTATCTGAAAATAAAGTTTTTTTTCTGTCAGAAGTAACTGCTTACTCTATCAGAATTTATTTTCATATTTTGTCTATGATCTCCTTGCCAGCATTTAAGCAAGAAGCATATCATATTAGTATATATCTAATTTAAACATGATTGATAGCTCTTTAACAGTTTCAGAACTATTTGTATTTTTGAAAGAGGACATTTCCTAATGCAGATAATCTTGCAGTTATTGGATGTTTGTACCTTTTACCTGAGTGGAGCAAAAGTTTATGGTATAGTGTGTGGATAGTGGGTAGTATTCTTTGGGGAGAAAGGCTAGTAATCTGTGATGTTGTAATTTGAAAGCATAGGATTCTTATTTTGATAATTGTTTAATGTGGTACCAACTTGATCAAATGTACGTTCTTTCATAATCATAGAATATTATTACATACTAGATGTGCAAAAGCTGATATTTAACGTATTTATTAATCAACACGAGATGGTTTATGGATAGCTTTTTAATCTTTTAAAGTTATGAATTATTCTGCTTTAAAATTCAGTAATAATGTTGGTGTAAAGAAAATCAAGCCTGACCAGGCGGTGGCGCAGGGGATAGAGTGTCAGACAGGGATGCAGAGGACCCAGGTTTTGAGACCCCAGGTTTTGAGACCCCGAGGTCGCCAGCTTGAGCGCAGGCTCATCTGGTTTGAGCAAAGCTTGCCAGCCAGCTTGGACCCAAGTTTGCTGGCCCGAGCAAGGGATTGCTCGGTCTGCTGAATGCCCGTAGTCAAGTCACATATGAGAAAGCAATCAATGAACAACTAAGGTGTCACAATGAAAAATACTGATGATTGATGCTTATTATTTCTCTCCGTTTTTTGTCTGTCTGTCCCTATTTATCCCTCTCTCTGACTCTGTCTCTGTAAAAAAAAAAAAAAATCAAGGATTCTTGAGTAAATATTTCCTTGACCTTGGTTTTGATCTTATGTTTCTTAGTCTCATTAACCTTGTAATTTTTATTCTTACATTTTTTTTCCATCAAGAAGAAACATGAGTAATAAAATCTCTAAGCCTTTTACTTTGTAGAGCATGTTGATTAAAAAGGAATTCTGATAAAAGAGAGCTGCACATGTGATTCTTCTTATTGGATCTCTAGGATGAGACTGGCTGACTTTTGCTGGCCTGAGAGATGAATTAGCTTATAAGGCCCTATGCCTGGCCTACTTCCCCTATCTAACAGATAGGTATACCTTCCAGCTAGAGTTGAATTTTATTATTCCTTGACAACAATGGTTTTCTGTTATTAGAGAATTAGGAGAACTAGTTACCTGGATTTCCCTAAGTCGCAATAGACCTGGGAATCCTCAGCCTTCAGGCTGACCCCAGAAATGCTTTTCCTATTTCAGGCTCTCTCATCTTTTCCTAGTTGGTTGCTGTTGTGTATTTAGTTCTCATGAGCTGTAATGCACTGGGTCATCTAGATAAAACATTTTTGACATTTGAGCCTAGGATTAGTTTCAGCTTGGAGTGACAGAAAACTCCAAGTAACAGTGGTATAAAGAAAGAAATTTATTTTGTCATGTAATAGCTGAGAAAATGGAATTGGGAGCTGGTGTGAAACTTCATTCACAGTGTCAAGGACCTAAGCTCCTCTACCTGCACTAGCACATGCTTATCAATACTTGTGTGTTTTTTGAAATACTTGCCCTACTGTGCTGCTATGTTCATGTCCATTATAATACATTAGGTATTTTAAAAGGATGAGCTATAGATAACTTGATATTTACATTTTAAAAACTGTTAATTAAAATTATCATTTGTATGAGAACTTTTTTGAAGTGCAGCATGTTTGAATTTGTTTATTTTTGAAAATATCTTCTTGTTATTCTGATGCAGCTGGTTCTAAGTTGAGTGCGATACATAATTTTAATGACTGTTGGGGATGAAAACGATAACCCCCCAAAAATACATGTATTCAAATGGAGGAATTTCACTGTAGGCTCTACTAACAGGTCACAATCCTAGTGTTTTTGTTTCTATCAAGTATACTAAATCTGTTATTTGCAGCTGAATAGGAACATATCTGCCACCTTCAGTGTATCTGTTGTTCTTTTAAACCTACAGGAATTTGTTACATTTTAAAATATTTACCATTTGAGCTCAAAACTCACTGATTCTTTCTTTTAGTTTGGAAAATTTTAGAGTGTCCAGTAAGAGCCTTTATAGGTGCCACATTAATTTTTAGTCACAAATCACAGAATGATGGAACATTTCTAAAACATGTTTTCTTAGCCCAAATTATTGTTAAAAGAGCAATTATTTTCTTACTCCTTACTAAAATGTCTCCTTTATTTAGAAGGGGCAGATTAGGGTGCTTTTTCTTTTTTTTTTTAAGCGAGGTGGGGGAACAGACAGGAAGGAGGAGAGATGAGAAGCATCAACTCCTGGTTGTGGCACTTTAGTTGTCCATTGATTGCTTTCTCATACATGCTTTGATGGGGCAGGGCGCCGGCAGGCTCCAGCTCAGCCAGCAAGCTTAGGCTTCAAGCCAGCCACCATGGGGTCATGTTTATGATTCCATGCTCAAGCCAGCAACCTCGGGGTTTCGAACCTGGGTTCTCCGGAAGGACACTCTTTCCACTGCATCACCAACTGGTCAGGCAGGGTGCTAATTATTCAATATGTAAGGTCAGTGTCTCACTTGCAAAATTTTGTCTTGTTAAAAAAATGTATAACTTACTCTTAAGTATAACAGTTCTTAAGGTCTTTTTTTGTGAATTAATGGAGAACTTCTATGTGCTGTAACGGTTTTATTTCCTGTTTCATTAAAATGACTGTAAATAGTCTACTGTTTATAAAGCTTTTCTTTTTGACTGTAAAAACTATGATGATGGCCTGTAACACTGCAAAGTGTTGAAGGCAAACAAATGTATTAAGAGTGTCAATTCCTTGTTAAGGAATTTTCATTATCCTCTAAAGATATTTTTTTTTTGATAATTGTGACTAGCAGTTTTTTAAAAACATTTATTTTATCCTGACCGGGTGGTGGCACAGTGGATAGAGCATCGGCCTGGGATGCAAAGGACCCAGCTTTTGAAACTTGGGGTTACCAGTTTGAGCGCGGGCTCATCCATTTAGAGCATGGACTCACCAGCTTGAGTGTGGGGTTGCTGGCTTTGAGCATGGAATCGTAGATGTGACCCCGCGGTCACAAACCTGAGCCCAAAGGTCACTGGCTTGAAGGCCAAGTTTGCTGGCTTGAGCCCAAGGTCGCTGGTTTAAGCAAGAGGTCACTCGCTCTACTGTAACCCCCGGGTCAAGGCACATATGAGAAAGCAATCAAAGAACAACTAAGGTGTTGCAACGAAGAATTTGATGCTTCTCAGCTCTCTCCCTTCCTGTCTGTCGGTCCCTTTCTGTCCTTCTGTCTTTGTCTTGCAAAAAAAAAAAAAATTCTAGAGAGAGAGATCAAAGGCATCAACTTGTATGTAGTTGCTTCACTTTAGTTGTATATTGATTGCTTCTCATATGTGCCTTGACGAAGGATGGGGTTGTGAGGTGGTGGCTCAAGCCAAGCCATTAACTTCTTACTCAAGCCAGTGACCGTGGGCTTCAAACTAGCGACCTGGGGAGCATGTAAATTATCCCATGCTTGTGTTGAGCCTGGGACTTCAACATTCTGGGTCAAAACTCTATCTACTATATACTGTGCCGCCATTGTTTAGGAGTGACTGGTAGTTTAAAGAGAGCATCCAAAAAGAATACTAGTGTCAGTCTGATTTAATTTTTTTTTTACAGGGACAGACAGGAACGGAGAGAGATGAGAAGCATCAATCATCAGTTTTTTGTTGTGACACCTTAGTTGTTCATTGATTGCTTTCTCATATGTGCCTTGACCGCGGGCCTTCAGCAGACTAACTCCTTGCTCGAGCCAGCGACCTTGGGTCCAAGCTGGCGAGCTTTTGCTCAAGCCAGGTGGGTCCGCGCTCAAGCTGGGGACCTCGGGGTCTCTAACCTGGGTCCTCCACATCCCAGTCCGATGCTCTATCCACTGCGCCACCGCCTGGTCAGGCTGATTTAATATTGATAAAGTTTAATTTCTTTTTTTTTTTTTAATAAGTAACAGTTAATATATATACCGTATTTTTCACTCCATAAGACGCATCTGACCATAAGATACACCTAAGGTTTTAAGGGGGAAAATAAGAAAAGAAAATATTCTGAACTGAATGATGTGTTAAAATATTTAATAAAATACCATATTTTTCCCTCCACTTTTGGGGGGAGTGCGTCTTATGGAGGGAAAAACATGGTAATCGTACTTTCTTTCTAGTCACAGATTGATGTTGTGTGCGTTTCTTTAGTTACATACACCTCTTTAGGAGACCAACTGCTTGGTATATTTTTTAAAATTCCTTTCTTTTCCAAGTGGGAGGAGGGGAGATAGAGTCCCGCATGTGCCCCCACTGGGGTCCACCCAGCAACCCCTGTCTGGGATCAGTGCTCAGCCCATCTAGAGCCATGCTTGCAACTGAGCTATTTTTAGTGCCTGAGGCGGAGGCTCCAGGAGCCATACTCGGCACCCCAGCTGATGAGCTCGAACCAATTGAGCCGTGGCTGCAGGAGAAGCAAGAGAGAGAGTAAGAGAGAGGGGAGGAGGAGAGGAGAGGTGGAGAAGCAGACAGTTGCTGCTTCTGTGCTCCCTGACTGGATCAAACCTGGGATATCCACACACTAGGCTGATGCTCTACCACTGAACCAACAGGGCAGGGCCAAATGGTGTATTTTTAAAGTCTAATGCAGTGATGGGCAATCTTTTGTGCTTGGTGTGTCAAAATTTGCCAAAAAACCGAGCATAACTCGGGTGGTGTCACTTCAAGAACAACGGCCTAACCAGAAGTCCCAGAACTAGACGCTCTGTGCTGGAGTTCTGTTGTTTTGGCCTACAGACCTCCAGCACAGAGTGTCTACACTACAGCAAATGTTTTATCCTCGGCTACTGTACCTGGCCATGCAGGAGCCGAGGATGAAATGTCCTTCTTGGCATGCGGCCCCACACTTCTCTGGTATGCAGCTGCATGCGGCCACGTGTCATCGAAAATGGTTACGTGTGTCAGTGATGACACGTGTGTCATAGGTACGCCATTACTGGTCTAATGAATGCTGCTATGTAAAGGTGTCGGGTGAAATGGTAAAGTATTTTATTTAGAGGTAGTACCTTTTTAATGTATACTGAAAGTATTTTCTTAGAATTTTTCCCTGAAGAGTTTTGTTGAACACCTGACAAATTTTGGCTTTTAAAGCTTCATAAAATCAGAAAACCTGGTAAAAAAAGAAATATTTATAACTTATGCTCTGTACTAATATCATTAGTACTAATGTCGACTTCATTTTACTAGTTTCTTGCCTGTATATATACAGTGTGTCTATAAAGTCATGGTGCACTTTTGACTTTTGACTGATCAAAAGTGCACCATGGTTTTACGGACACACTGTATTTTTAAAATACTACCTTATATATCTTTTTAAAGGTCATTTTAAATGTGTATTGGATCAAAGTGGATTGTAAGGCACATAGGCGAATTACATACCTGCTTAAGGATGTATTTTTAACTTGTGTATATTTTTTCCTAAAAATTCAACTTTGTAATTTGAAAATTTAAAAATGTACTGAAACAGAATAATATAATATACACACATTTACTTAACAAGTTTCAGCTTTTAATGTGTTGCTGTATTTGCTGCACCCATTTATCAATTTAATCAGTTTATTCATCCAGTTCTTCCATCTAATTAAATGTCATCATGCTTCTCAAAAAAAGGGATTTCTACATAAGAAAACTATAACCATACCTTAAAAGTAAATAATTTTGTAAGATTTAATATCTGTTTCATATTCAGTTTTGCCATTTGTCCCTCAGATACTATTTTTATTTGGTTTGCTTAAGATAGAATCAAGAACCTAATATTTGGTTATATTTCTGAAGCCTCCCACATGCTTTTGCTATGATACTTTTTGAACTGGTAAGATCAGTTAGTTGTTGTCCCTTAGGAATGTCGCAAGTTTTGGATTTTTCATAGTTTTTTTGTGATGTCATTTGGTTTGTTTTTCTATTTCTTTTGTTTTCCCTACGAATTGGGAACTAGGTTTAAAAGGTTGATTAAACACAGGTTAAATATATTTGTGCCAGAAGTCTTCATTGGTGAAGCTGTGTAGTTAATACTACATCACATCAAGTCTTATAATTGGTTTTGATGTTAAATTCTATTACTGAGTTAAGGTGGCAACAGCCAAAATTCTTCTTCCTAAATACAGCTAGTGCTCAACTTACAACCACGATTGGTTCCGACAGACCTGTCATAACACGATTTGGTCGTAAGTTGAGTAGGCTATAAACCATGGTAGACATCTTGGGAGGGGTTTGATGAAAAATATCCAAGACACAAAACAAATGCTGTACAGTTGAAATGGTGCACGCAGAGATGGTAGTGCTGCGGGAAGCTGGTCCACACTGTCGTATGTCCAGCTGGGCAACGCTTGTGCTGCCAGACGCGGAGCAGTAGTGGCTAGCGATTGTGGTCGTAAAGTCGGATGGTCGTAAGTTGCATAGGTCATAAGTCGATTAATACCTGTACTTGAGATAACAAGTATTCTGTAGAAGTATATAACTTTGGCAACATTAAAATATTCTGCTCAGAAAAATTATATATTTTTTTTAAATTTCACCTTATTGAGGTATAAATTACGGTTCTTTGATATACATACTCATTGGAAAAGGATTTTCCATCTGGTTAATATACCCAGCAGCTACTTCACATAGTTATCTTCTTCTGTATGTGTGACAACACTTCAGTTTTATTCTCCTAGCCATATCAGTTATATCATACAGTGGTATCAACAGTAGTCATTGTGTTTTACATTAAGTTCTCATACCTTATTTATCTTACTGCTGAAGGTTTGTACCCTTTTATCAACCTGTCTCACTTTGTCCCATTTCCCCCCAAAGAGCCCCAACAATAATTTTTTATCCTTCATTTCTATAAGTTTGACACTTTTTTTCCCATTTTTTTTATTCCACATAAAAATGAATCATGCAGGCTCTGGCTGGTTGGCTCAGTGGTAGAGTATTGGCTTGGCCTGTGGAAGTCCTGGGTTTGATTCCTGGCCAGGGCACACAAGAGAAGCACCTATCTGCTTCTCCACCCTTCCCCCTCTCCTTTCTCTCTGTCTCTCTCTTCCCTTCTGCAGCCAAGGCTCCACTGGAGTCAGGTTGGCCCGGGCGCTGAGGATGGCTCCATGGCCTCCACCTCAGGTGCTAGGATGACTCCGCTTGTAACCCAGCAATATCCCAAATGGGCAGAGTATCGCCCTCTGATGGACATGCCGGGTGGATCCTCCTCGGACACATGCCGGAGTCTGTCTCTCTGCCTCCCCACTTCTCACTTCAGAAAAATACAAAAAAAAAAAAAAGAATTATGTAGTATTTTTGTCTTTTCTGTTTGGCTTATCTCACTTAGCATAATGCCCCCAAGGTCCATCTGTGTTATCCCAAGTGGCAGGATTTCCTTCTTTCTCATGGCTGAATAACATTCCAATTTTTTGTGTGTATGTGTGTGTATACCACATTTTCTTTATTCCTGTATTTGTTGATGGACATTTGAGGTGTTTCTCTGTCTTGGTTATTGTGAAGAATATTGTAGTGAATATGGGAATGTGGATATCTCTTCAGTATCCTGTTTGCATTTACTTTGGGTATATACCCAGGTGTGGTATGGCTAGATCATATAGCAGTTCCAGTTTTTAATATTTTGAAGAACTTTCATACTGTTTTATATTGATTGATTATCTTTTTTTTTTCTTTTTTTTCTTTTATTTATTTTAGAGAGGAGACACAGAGTGAGAGAGAGAGAGAGAGAGAGAGAGAGAGAAAGGGGGGAGGAGCTGGAAGCATCAACTCCCATATGTGCCTTGACCAGACCAGTGCAGGGTTTTGAACTGGCGACCTCAGTGTTCCCAGGTCGACGCCACCACAGGTCAGGCTGATTGATTATCTTTAAAGAGAGAAGAACATCGACCTGCCTTTTCATCCATTCTATGTAACCACTGGTTGATTCTTTTTTGTGCTTTCACTGGAGGTCGAATCCACAACTTTGGTTTGGTGGGACAATTCTCTAACTAACTGAGCTACCAGGCCAGGGCCTTTCTTATTGTTTTCAGTAGTTGCTGCACCAGTTTACATTATCACCAATAGCATAAGGGTTCCCTTTTCTCCAGCCTCACTAACGCTTGTTAACTCTTTATCTATTTGGTAATAGCCATTCTGAATAACAGGTGTGAGATGCTACCTTATTGTGGTTTTGATTTTCGTTTCCTTGATGATTAGTGATGTTGAACACCTTTTCATGTACCTATTGATCATTTGTGCTTTTTGCAAAAATGTCCATTCTGTTCATCAGCCAGTTAAAATAATTTATTTTTGATATGGATTTGTATGAAACCAGTAATGGTAATATCCATATTATAAGAGGGGTGGGTTGCATTTTTTCTTTTCTTTTCTTTTCCAAATGAGAGGAGGGGAGATAGAGAGATGAGAGTCCTGCATGTGCCCTGATGGGTATCCACCCGGCAACTCCCATTTGTGACAGATACTCTGCCCATCTAGGGTCATGGTAGCAAATGAGATTTATTTTTAGTGCCAGAGAGAGAGAGGCTCCAGTAAGCTTTCCTCAGCACCCTGGGCCAATGTACTCTAACCAATTGAGCCATGGCTGCAGGAGAGGGAGACAGAGAGAGAGAAGAGGGAGGGGGAAGAGTGGAGAAGCAGATGGTTTGACCAGAAATCAAACTTGGGACATCCACACACTGGGCTGACACTCTACCACTGAGCCAGCTGGCCAGGGCCACGTTTTTTCGACTGATTTTTTTTTAAGGTAACTTTTTTTTCTTGTGACAGAGATAGAGAGGGACAGATAGGGACAGACAGACAGGAAGGGAGAGAGATGAAATATCAGTTCTTCATTGTGGCATCTTAGTTGTTCATTGATTGCTTTCTTATGTACTTTGGCCAGGGGGCTATAGCAGAGCGAGTGATCTCTTGCTCAAGCGAGCAACCTTTGGGCTCAAGCCAGCAACCATGGGGTCAGGGCTATGCTCCCATGCTCAAGCTAGCAACCCTGCGCTCAAGCCAGAGAGCCCACATGCAAGTTGGTGAGTCTGCACTCGAGTCAAATGAACCCATGCTCAAGCTGGTGACCTTAGGTTTTGGACCTGGGTCCTCTGGGTTCCAGTCTGATGCTCTATACACTGTGCCACTGCCTCTTCAGGTGGTAACATTCTTATTAAATAGCATTATATAGGTATCAGCAGCTTACCTCATGATACCACAATTGTGAGTTAAAATGATTTGCTTTGGCATAAAAGTAATATTGTTTCTTCATTCAACAAATATTTATTGCATCCTGAGCATGTGCCAGACTTTCCAGTGCTGGAGGACACAGTGGTATTTGAGTCAATGTACCAGTTATCATGGAACTTTTGAGTACAGTAAGTGTAACGTAATAGTGAATAACTGGTTGTTTGATTGAATGTGGAGGCCGTGGTATATTTAAGATGGGCTGGTTAGGGTAGGCCTCTCTGTGTAGGTGACATTAAGAGTAGCAGCATCCTGCTTTGGTTGTGTAGCTCAAGGGTCAGAGCATCGGCCCACTATGCCAAGGTTGTGTGTTTGATCCCTGGCTGGGACATATGCCTTAATGGCCAATGAAGACATAAATGGGTGGGACAACAAACCAGTGTTTCTCTTTCTCCCTTCCTCTCTGTCTTTAAAATCAGTAAATAAAAATTAAAAAGAAAAAGAATTTTACCTTAAAAAAATAGGTAGCATCATTTGTAAAGATATGTAATGGCCAGTCTTTTGAAAATGCTGAGTCAGTGAAATACATTCTAAGTATAGAGTATCAAGTGAAAAATTAACGTTAATTTAAATGCTGATTAGTCTTTTTGTCAGGTTAAATTAATCCATTCATTGTTAATAAATAGTTCTAGTATCTCCTTGAGTTGTATTTACGTGTTTAGTTTTTCACCAAGGGCGTCTGTTTGGTGATCTATAGAAATGAATTGTGAGTCAGTGATGTCTCCCAGTGCTCTCTCATCAAAAAAGAGAAACCTAAGAAATAAGACTAAAATTTAAACAAGAAGTAAGTCCTTAAACAACTAAGTATTCTCTGATACTCCCCAAACACTCAGGCTTGTATTAAACAGTGTTAACCTTGTCACTGTAGGTTTTCCAGAATTGGCCAGTGGGTGGTCAAGTACCTTTTCTGTGTGATTGTTTTTAGAAATGTTAAGGTAGAGCTAATCTAGACAATATGGTATGTCTATTTCAGTATTTGCCTTAAAATCACAATCAGTATTGCCTGGTGGTAAAAAAAAAAAAAAGGCAAAAATTTTTAGTACATTTTTAGCCCTTATATCTTAGATACTTACAATACAGTATTTAGGTATTTATGAAATTAGATTTTCATGTTTTGAACTTAGGTGTCTATTCTCTTTTCAGAAACTATGTTCACATGATAACGGGGTATCCAACTCTACATTTTGTTTTATCTGTACTTGGTAGAATTTAAAAGAAGACAGTATATACTCTGTCATTCTTACAATTGAATTTCAGTGTTGCCACATAGCATCTTTTATATTTATTCATCAGTATATTGTTCTGCTTTGCATACAACAAAACTCCTCCTGGAAATAATTTCTGTGCTTTCTATCCTGATCTCTTCAAATTCAGATTTCACCCTTACTAGTCAGTATCACACTACCAGATCCGAAGGCTATTATTTCTCTTTTATTCTACCTGTCATTGAACTTAGTTGATCTGCTTTTTGAAATGTTCTGTTCACTTGATCTTTGGTTTACAATTCTCTTGTTTGTTCTCTCACTTTCCTGTCCTTTTCCTCTCTGTTTCTTTCAATACCTGTCTTCATCTTTATGATCGATGAACACCGTAGTATCTTAGGGTTCAGATTTTAGGCAGCATTTTAGAAATCTTTATTTCTATTCAATTTTGTGGTGATATTACTCTATTTTAGAACTTAAAAACTATAATTCAGCACACACACACACTCAGACCCTTTAGCGGTAAATTCTTAGTTTACCTCTTTGTATGTCTGTCTGACATCTTAAGCTTAATGTGAGAAACTGAACTCTCGATACCTATTTTCCCACCCCCCAGGTTCCCTGGTACCATTTCTTTCTATAGTTTGGCAACTACTGCTTCTGAGTTTTTCATTTTTGCAGTCATTCTTTACACATCCTTTCCTTTTGCAGTACATATTTGATTGGTCAGCAAATTCAGTTGACTTTATTTTCAGAATATATCCAAGATCTGGGTACTTGCACTTTTTGTTTCTTCCCTGCCACTGTGGTCTTAGCCATTTCCATTTCTCACCTGGATCATTGCATTGGTCAGTAAGTGGCTTCTCTGTTTCTGCCTTTGGAGATTTCTTCCAGTGTGTTTTCAAAGAAACATCTAGAGCTATCCTTTAATATGTTAGGGCGTATTACCCTTGTGTTCACAGTGCTCTGGGAACTTTCCATTTCTTAAAAGGAAAAAAGCTGAAGCACTTCTGGCTGACAAGGCACTCCTGAATTTGCCCTGCTATCTGTTTAATTTTATCTGCTCTTCTCCGCCTCCCTTTTGCTGATCTAGCCATGTAGACCTGTCCCTCTTAACATCCTGCTTCTGCCTAAGGGTTGAGGTACTTTATGTGCCTTCTAATTAGAAAGTTGTTCCCTCATCTTATTCAGGCTTTTGCTGAAAAGTACTTCAGTGATGTCATTCCCCACGCTCCTTCTAGCCTATGCAGTGCCTTTGTGGGAGTTAAGATGAGTCACCCTTTCTCCTGTGTGCCGGGATTTCAGTCTTAGCTTTTCTCCTGGACCAGAAGCTCTTCTGCAGTAAATCAGTACAGATGTTCTAGCTTTTCCTGACCATTCTAGTTCAGATTGCAAGCTATTTTTCGTCCCCCTCTGTACTCTTTATTGTTCTTTTCTTTTATTCATATGACTTATCTAACATGTTATATATTTATTTTTTTGTCACCCGAACTAAACTGAAGCTTTTTGGGAACAGTTAAAAAAAATTTATGGAAAACATCAAACAAAGCAATGAAAATAGTAAATGAGCCCCATGTACCCATTACTTAGCTTAAACAGTTAATAATTGGTCTTGTTTCATTCATACCCCACTCACTTCTTACCCCAGATTATTTTGAACCACAGCCCAAAGACCATTCATACATAGCATGTCATCAAATAATGTTATTTTATTTGTCGTTTCATTATAACATTGATGAGATGCCATAGGAGCCTAACTTGTTTGTATCAATTAGTGTATGGTAAAACTGATTGTTACAAGTTGTTTTGACCCTATCAGCAATGTTAAATTAAGTGAGAACTTACTGTAATTTCATCTGTAAATATTTTAGCATGTATCTCTAAATTATAATCCTTATTTTTAAAAAAATAAGCACAGTAATATTATCCTGCCTAAAACACAGAATATTTTCAAATATGTAGTCACCTTGCTGTTTCCTCAATATCATTATTATTATTTTTTAGAGTGAGAGAGACAGAGATAGGAAGGAAGAGAGATGAAAAGCACCAACTCATAGTTGTGGCACCTTTGTTGTTCATTGATTGCTTTCTCATACGTGCCTTAACTGGTGGATACAAGCCAGCAACCTTGACCTTCAAGCCAGCAACCATGGGGTCATGTCTATGATCTCATGCTCAAGCCAGTGACCCCACGCTCAAGTTCATGAGTTGCTCTCTAGCCAGATTAGCCTGCGCTCAAGCCAGTGACCTCAGGGTTTCAAACCTGGGTCCTCTGCTCCCATGCTGATGCTCTATCCACTGTGGCACGGCTTGGTTGGGCAATACTTTTTTCTTTCATTGAGAGAAGGGGAGGCAGACAGACTCCTGCATGTGCCCCAGCCGGGATCCACTCATTAAGCTCACTAGGGGGCGATGCTGTGCCCATTTGGATTGTTGCTCCGTTGCTTAGCATCCGAGTTCTTAGCACCTGAGGTGGAGGCTGTGCAGTCATTCTTAGTGCCTGTGGCCAACTCACTCCAATCGAGCTGTGGCTGCGGGAGGGGGAGAGAGAGAAGTGAGAGGGGAGGGATAGAGAAGCAGATGGGCACTTCTCCTATGTGCCCTGACTGGGAATTGAACCCAGGACATCCATAATCTGGGCTGACACTACCACTGAGCCAACTGGCCAGATCCTTTTTTTATTTAGTTTGAATCATAATTGAAATGAGGTCAATATATTTAAATGGTTGATATGTAAGTTTATTTCAGTTTATTTTAGTTTCTCCCACCTTACTCCTTTATCATTTCTTTTTAAAAATATTCATTGAATTTATTGGGGTGCCATTGGTTAACAAAATTCTATAGATTTCAGGTGTACAACTCTATAATACCTCACCTGTATATTGCATTGTGTGTTCACCCTCCTAAGTCAAGTCTCCTTCCATCACCATCCATCCCCGCTATTGCCTTCTACTTCTCCTTTTCCCCCTTTCCCTCCTGCTCCTCACACTGTGGGCTGTGTGAATAAATTCTTTCTTTTTGCTAATCCCTTTACCTTTTTCACCAAGACCTCCCTCCCTCCCCTGACCCCTTCATCATTTCTTGATACTTATTTGTTGAAGAACTAGTTCATTTGTCATGACAATTCTCTATCATTGGTATCTAGAATAATCTAGGCCAGCATGTGACACATAGTAGTGCTCAATAATGGTAAATAATTTATAATATTTTAGGATAGAATTGAATGTTAAATTTTAGGGAATGATTACCACCTCACTTTATATTAGCATGGTTGTATAATTTAGGCAATAAGAGTAATTTTTAGACAGCTGAGAAGGGGTCACAGGAAGGACACTTAGAACTGCAGAAATTTCTTGAAAAAATCTGCCAGGATATACTAATAAAGGCTACCATTTATTTTTATTTTTTTACAGGGACAGAGAGAGAGTCAGAGAAAGGGGTAGATAGGGACAGACAGTCAGGAACAGAGAGAGATGAGAAGCATCAATCATCAGTTTTTCGTTGTGACACCTTAGTTGTTCATTGATTGCTTTCTCACATGTGCCTTGATTGTGGGCCTTCAGCAGACCGATAACCCCTTGCTCGAGCCAGCGACCTTGGGTCCAAGCTGGTGAGCTTTTGCTCAAGCCAGGTGAGCCCACGCTCAAGCTGGCGACCTCGAGGTCTCGAACCTGGGTCTTCCACATCCTAGTTCGAAGCTTTATCCACTGCCATCTCTTGGTCAGGCGAGGCTACCATTTATTTAAGGTACTATTGTTTGCATAATAAGCACTGTGTTAGAAGCTACATTAGTTTAATTTCACAGCAATGTTTCAATGAATGGTGGAAATATCCACGTTTTCTTAGTAATATAATTAAGGTTCATTGACGGAAGTGAATGGGAAGTGGGTGATGGGCATAAAGGTCTTTTTTAACAAACTTTATGGAACTTGAGACAGCTAAGCTAAATGCATGTGCACTGATAACTTTCATAGAAAAAAAAAAACTAGAAAGTGGCACCAGTAATACTATAGTATTTCTCTTTATAGAAAACCTTTGTTTAATGTGTGTCTAAGTTCTTTTTCTAGTCGTTTACATGTATTGCACGTTTTGGGGGGGAAATTCAAGTATTTTAAGATGAGATGGATTAGAAAATGTGAGTAAGAAGAATGCGGAAATCTCTGAAATAATAGCATTTTGGATGTATGTATTTTTTTGGTTGTGTGTATGGGGGCATGTAGAAAGACTATTATATAGAGAGAGCTGTGAGACAGTTATACTGTACCACATGCAATTCTCTCATGTGCCCATTAGCGTACTGAAGGCACTGAAGATTTGCAGTGAAGAAACTCTTTTAACCTTGTTTAACCCAGTGTCATTCTTTCAGTCGTTTGGGAAAAAAAAGCTCGTTTCATGAAATACTTAACAGTTTTTCCCAGGGTATGAAGTTGACTTTGCCAAATGTTGAATATTTTTGCACATGTAAATCTAAGACTTTAGAATGTGCTAAAGTAAATATAAATTACAGCAGAAAGGTTGGATAATTTAGTAGTGTTTAGAGTAACTGAAGACAGCATTCTAAAGACAAATTAACTTTGGTTGACACCAAATAATACTGAAAAAGGGTAAATAAACAAGGGAAATACTTCATTAGATAGGTAATGCCGATATTACATAAAGAATTCGTATAAAACACAGGAAGACCTGAGCAGGAAGTAAGTAGGCAAAGGTAAAGCATAATATACACATCTGTAGTTTTCAGGCTTTTCAGTAACCATGTTTTTTTTTGGAAATCTGAAACTCGGTGCCATTGAATTCTTATTAAGGCTTAATAGGAAGCTCTTTGCACTGTAAATTGTATATCATGGGAAGGCATATGATGAGATAAAATAGTGAAAAATTTATATTTGCCTTTGACGCAGTAATTCTATTTTAAAGTTTATCGTAAAAAGGAATAAGAAAAAATGGATAGTTTCATTACTTGTATTTTTCAAATTAGCAACATGCTAATATGTAAAATGATAAATTCCTCTCTGGATGGTTAATTGCATGTAATATACAACTTGATGGTCTATATGCTGCTACAGTGTGTTCTTGGAATAAATGTGTGAATTATCCACGAGGAAAAGAACTATTTGAATGGAGACTAATTAGAGGCTGGGTGATCTGCAGAGCTACAGGAAAAAGCTGTGGGGCTTGATTAAGAGGATGTATCCCTGTATTTTCTTACTCTGTTTCAAAACACAGTACCTATCGAATAGATAGCTAACATTTATTGTGACCCTGCAAAGATACAGTTTTCTTTAGTTTTTTTCTTAAGTCTGATACTTAATGCAAACTTTTATAAATAGATGAAATAATTGTCCTAGAAGTAGTTGAGATTGGCTTTTGTACTGCCAGTATGCATGGATATCAAATGTAAAGGGTTCCTTACTAGTGGTTCTCCCTTTTATATGATATTAAACCAGTGGTTCTTAACCTTTTTTGAGGTACCGAACCCACCAGTTTCATATGAGCATTCACCGAACCCTTCTTTAGTGATAAATATGATTCTTTTTCCAAATTCAAGACATAGGTATATGTTTTTTTACTGGTGCACAAAATGAGCCGTGCATGAACATCACCTTGCTCTAAGAACAAAACCAACAAAGTGCATGAACTCACAACAAATTACGGTATTACTTTATTCTGGCCTCAGCGGCAGAGGCTTCTCCGAACCCCTGAGACCGACTCATCGAACCCCTAGGGTTCAATAAAACCCAGGTTAAGAACCACATTAAAGTGATTTAAACTAATCTCAGTTGTTGAGAAATTTAATAAATTTAACTCCAAGTGGTTTTGTTTTATTTTCTTTTTATCTCATTTATTCTTTCAAAAATTAGATTGGAATTAAGTAGTCTGAAATAAAGTATTACTAGTGTTAGGTGGACTTTCTTATAGACTTGACTGTTCAAATGAGAATTCTCGAATCTGTGAAGGAGGAAAAGGCATATGGTTTTTTCTGCATGACTTGGCTGGCTGTATATTTGCCTCCTGAATAATGCAGGGCATTGCATTTTTTAGGTGACCCAACGTTCCCATTTTAGTGCATCTATTGAATAGGACTGGCCTCTTTTTAGAAAGTTGGCTATCAACTACAGAATCTTAGCTTGCCTTATGCCCTGAGATGGGGAGATGTGAAGGTCCTTGAGAATAGGCAGCGTTCTGGAAAGAACCCAGATTCTGCTTTGTTTCTATTCACTTTCATAGTGAAAGCAGTTGAATTAAACTTTTTAAAGCACAAGTACCTAATTTGGAGGGTTTGCCTAAGATTACTCATTCTTTACTGGTAATTATATTAATCAGATGAATGGATTAGAAGAAAGAAATGTCAGATACTTTTTTAATGGTTAATTGATTCTGGGGCGACTTGGGGAAAAGAGGGAGAAGGAATCACAATTTTTTTTTTAAATTTTTTATTTTATTTTATTCATTTTAGAGTGGAGACACAGAGTGAGAGAGAGAGAGAGAAAGAGAGAAGGGGGGAGGAGCTGGAAGCATCAACTCCCATATGTGCCTTGACCAGACCAGTGCAGGGATTTGAACTGGCAACCTCAATGTTCCCAGGTCAACGCTTTATCCAATGCGCCACCACAGGTCAGGCGGAATCACAATTTTTGATTGTGAGATACATGAGCAGAGATAACTCCGAAAACAGGTAACAGTTAATATATAGGGCTTTCTATGTGGCAATTACTGTTCTAAGCCCTTTACACATATTAATTTGATTATCACAGCAACCTTCTGATCACTAGTATCTCCATTATATAGAAGAATTTGAGGCTGTGAGAGGTTAACTAGGTGCTTAAGTTGTTGGAGGGCCTTGGTTCGTATGAGAACCCTGTAAATGTGGAGACAATATAGAGCTTGGTTTAATGGATGTTTTTTAGATGAAGGAAATACGTATTGGAGAAGGATCACAATGATGACTGGTGAGTAAGCTGTGTGTGTGTGGTGGAGTCGCAGAAGAGAAACCTGTGACACTAGGAGACTTGGGGTACAGTGTAGTCTTGATGAGAGATGGTGATTTGGAATAGAATGTTACGTGTGGAGGTGGTGAATGTTGCGACGAATGATGTATTTTGTAGACAGCTAGTAGGCTGTGCTTATCTCTTGGATGTGGGAATAGGAGAGAAGAGCTAAGGATGTGTCTAGAGTTGAGTTTTAGGCTGGAACAACCAGGTGAATGAATGGAGGTTCCATTATTAGGAATACCTTAGGATGGGCAGTTTTATTGAGGGGCAAAATAATGAGTAGATAAAGTGTTTATTTTCAGTATGTTAAGTTTGAGATGCCTAGTGCAGATGTCATTACATTTTAACAGAGGTCAAATGTGAGTTGGGGCTTGAAAAAATAACTGGGAGTTACTAAGTACAGATGGTCCTGGATGAGGTCATTTAGGAAGGAGTGAATGTAGATAAAAAAGAGAAATGGGAGGACTGAATCCTTAAGTCCTCCTGCATGTAGACATCTATAAGAAGAGGAGGCTGTATTAAAGAATTTTCAATGGCTAGTGATATTGGAGGATGTGATGTCCAGGGGCTAAGTAAGGAGAAAGGGTTCAAGAAGGGGAGAAGGATCAGCTATGTCAGTTGCTGCTAGGAAGTGGAATATGATAAAATCTAATGATTGATTTTTGGGTTTGGCTTGCAGTTGATTCTGCTTTGCAGTATAGGTTTAAAATTTATAATACACCTTTTCACTCCCTGTCAACAAACACTATTACTCAGGCTTTAATCACTTTTTTCCTGGACAATTTTCTGTTTTTGAATTCTTCCTTTTTCTCTTAATTACAGTACAGAATACATGCTCATTGTAGAGAAGGTGGAAAATACAGAGAGAAATTAACAATGATAAAAAAAAGTCCAAAGGCCCTGGCTGGATGCCTCAGTTGATAAAAGTGTCAGCCATTTGCATCAGAGGTTATGGGTTCGAACCCAGTCAGTGCACAAATAAATGAGAAGCAGTCAACAACTACCAGTTGATGCCTCTCTCTCTCTCTCTTTCTCCCCCTCTGCATCCCCCTTCTTCTTCCTGTCTCTCTCAAATCAATGGGACCCCCCCTCCCCAATTTCTTATCCGCCTTACCACTAGAGATAATGACTGATAACACACTGTTTTCTTTCTAGCCAACATTTTTTTTTTCCTTCATAATCCATTCTCCTAGTCTTTATAATTTTTTGGTCAGAGTGCATTAGCAATTTGTGGTTCTGTTTGCTGTCAGGTTGCTCTCTAAAAAAATTGTATCATTTGAAAGTATATTTATAAGGAACTTTGTTCTCTTTAAATTTTAGGATAGGCCACTATCTTGTTGAGCTCTTTTAAATGAAGTTCTACTTGGCTACAAAGATGAGGACTAGATAACTTCTTGAGGTTCCTTCTAACCCCTAGGATGAAGATAATAACAAACATTTGTCTAGTGCTCTAAAGTTTACAGAGTAAGTTCTCATACATCACCTCATTTCATCCTCATAACAGTTCTGTGAAGTAGGTAGGAGAGGTATTATTATTTTCATTTTGGAGTTAAAGAAACTGATATCATAGGTTAAGTGACTTGGTCACACTTTCCTTATTTTAGAAGGGATGGAATTCAGGCTTTCTGACCTAAATAATTAACATTCTTTTTGCAAGATTTTATACAATTGCACATTTAGAATCAGTATATGTCAGCTAGTTAAGGTACATTTGTTATATAGAGGATTAAACCCAGTGACGATATAAGTATATTACTTCAGTGTTTTTATTTTATTCAGTATTCCCCAATCTTTTTCTTGTCTCTTCTCCTCATTAAATGAATGACTCTGTCTTACTTTTGACTAGAAGAAAGCAATTTAATTATATAACTATATTAAACCCTGCCATTTTCTCTAGTATTTGGAGGAAGGGGACATTACATGGTGTTTTTTTTTTTTTTTTTTTTTTGTGTGTGTGTGTGTGTGTGTGTGTTTACTGAAAAGTATATTCCCAATACTTGCACACGTAACATATAAAGTTAGAACTAGAATCTTTTGGTTCTAGCATGAACCTAGAATCACAAGCGTTTTAGGTTATTAAACTCATGTGTACTACTTTAACCAAAATTGGGTAATTGAGCACTATGGTATATACCAGAGGTCCCCAAAGTACGGCCCGTGGGCCAAATTGTGGCTACCTGAGGACCTTGCCGCACTTCCGGAAGGGGCTCCTCTTTCATTGGTGGTCAGTGTATGGAGTACTGTATGAGGCGGCTCTCCAACGGTCTGAGGGACAGTGAACTGGCCCCCTGTGTAAAAAGTTTGGGGATCCCTGGTATATACAGTGTGTCAAAAGTGCACCATGACTTTATGGACACACTGTATAGTAGATTATGTTCACATAAGTACAGTGAATGATTAGTGAGAGGGATAGTGATCAAATCAAGAAAGATTGTAGCTAACTTCTCCTTTGACTAGGCATAAGGTACAAATTTGTAAAACTAAACTGGGAGCTAGGTAGTGGCAATATCACACAACAGGACAAGACTTAGATTTTCAAGACTACTTAGTATTGCATTAAATTCTCACAATGTTTTCTCTACTGCCGTTAAGTACTTAAACATTCCCAATATTTTTTAGAAGTAATTTTTTTTTTGTTTTTGTTTTTTTCTAGTTGTTGGTCTTGACGATATTATGGACGAAGGAGTTGTTAAAGAAAGTGGCAATGATACCATTGATGAAGAAGAACTGATTTTACCTAACAGGAATTTGAGGGACAAAGTAGAAGAAAACTCAGTGAGATCACCAAGAAAATCACCTCGTTTAATGGCTCAAGGTAATCCTTCCAAAGATTACCTAGAAAATCAAAGGTGTAGGGACAGCATTTTGATAATAGTCAATTTTGAATTTATACCAGTTTTTTGGTATACTTATTAAAAATGTTAGTTGAAATTGTATACTCACGTCACTTAAAGAGCTGACTAGTTCTGTAGGTTTCCAGTACTTGCTGCCCCACTGCCTGCTTCCCTTTCCCCACAGGACCACGATGAGCTCTTCACCAGCTTTATTAATGTCTTGACATTTACTTCCACATCTCTACGTAGCATGTGTATATTGCTGCATTGGATTGTTTTGGTGTAGGCATTTATTGACTTCCCACTGGAGATTATGAAAATTTAGTATTCTTTCTTCTCTTGTCCCTGTCACACAAAAGGACAATTTCTCATCCTTCTACTGTATAATTTTGTTGGAACAGTTGTAATTATGTTATTGTGATTCTATGTTATCAGAGATATCTATTTAACAGACTGGTTATTTTTTTCTATACAACTTTTTGTCTTTCCAATTTAAATTTTTTTGTTTTGTTATAGCTTTATACATTTGTACACACAGCTAGCTCTTTGTGTATATGTCAGTAATTATACTTCAACCACTTTGCCAGCTGTCTAAACCTGAAGATATTGTGCATAATCAAATATTCTATTGTTTTCATTTCATTGAAGAAGTATCTCTTGTAGCCCTATGATCGTGCTTCTATTTCAACTGGTGTGTTAGCCCCAGAAGCCTGATGCATAGTTCTTATCTAGGGCTGTCCCCTTACCATTCTGAGGATTCTGTTTTGTATTGCAGTCTTTGTCCCGTTTTTTTCTTTTTTCTTTTTGGTTTAATTCGTTCATTTTGCTGACATACCTCTTTTAGTAATTTTGTGGGGAAAAAAAAATGAACATGATGGTGGGTATTTTTAAACCTAGTAGGTTTGTAGGTATATTTAATCTGTCCTCATGTTAGAGTCATGGTCTGGTTGAACATAGAATTCAGGGCTGGAAATATATTTCCTTCAGAAATTTGGAACTTGTTTCATTTTCTTGAACGTCAGTATTGAGTTTATTTACCCCCTCCCCCACATGTTGACAACATTTGAAAGTTCATGGAATCACTTCCTCTCCAGCTCTAATGTTTTGATATTTCTGATATTGTATCTTGGTTGGTTTTATATAGTGAGCGGGGTGGTAGGTCCTTTTAGCCTGAAACTATTATAATAATTCAGTTTGGAACATTTCTTAAATATTTTCATTGGTAATTCTCTCCTTTATTTTCTCTGCTCTAGCTTTTTGGAACTCCTATTATTCTAATGTTAGAAGGGACCAGGCCTTCCATTTTCTTTATCTTTCCTGCTTTCCAGCTCTTTTTTCTCTACTTTATCCTCCAACTTTTCAGTCAAATTTTGCATTTATAAGCATTTTAATTTGTGAATGGTATTTTATTTTTTGTTTTGGGAACAGTCCTTTTTGTATCATGCTAGTCTTGTTTCATGTACGCTGTATCTTCTGATTTCTTTCATAAGATACTTAGTGGTGTTTTCAAAGTTGTTTGTATAGTTTCATTTTTTCCATGTTGTCTTTTTTTGGGGGGGTGGGTTTAGTCATTCATGTTGAATACTTTCCTAACGTGTGATCCTTGACCGTTTACTCATGTATAGGAGTACGGAACTAAAACTGTATGGAACCTTTGCATATATGGATTGGGTTTTGTTAACTATGAGCACCACTGTATGGTGGTCTGGCTGTGCTGTATTTCGGAGGAACCGTGATGTTAGAATTTACGTAGGTTATTCCCCTTAAATTCATTAAATTTTTATCATATGGAAGCCCTTGAGGGGAGTTGGCTTAGATTTCTCAGTTTTCATTATATACACATTCGCTTAATCTCACAAATTTCAATGTACTTTACTCGTCAGTTCTTACCTGTGACTGATGTTTCTTAATCTAGAGACTTTTTACACTCCAGAGAATAAACCTTCCAGGCTTGGATTTCCAGGAAATTGGTGTTGCCCAAACAGATGGAATTGGAGAGAGGTATCTAGGGATCTAACTACTTCTTAAACAGCTTGGCTTATCCTCATTTTAACCACTTGCCTTCCTAAACCCCACTTTAGAATAATCTGAGGTCACCAATTCCTAAGCCTTTTGAGGCGTTAATGGTATTAGTTTTTGCCAGCACTGCCACCTTTTAGCGTTTGTCTTTTTTTTTTTTTTTTTGATCTCTTAAATCAGTTGCTTCTTGGTTATCTAGTCTCGCTTCCAAAATTTCACTGTTTTCTTTGATTTTCTTTCAGATTTATGCATTTTCTATAGCTTTTGCAGGGTTTTGAAAAGTGGTTTGACTTAGATCCGTGATGGTGAACCTTTTTGTAAAAACCGCCCACTTTTGCAGTGCTGGTCAACCTGGTCCATATCGCCCACTTTTGTATCTGTTAGTAGTAAAATTTTCTAACCGCCCACCGGTTCCACAGTAATGGTGATTTATAAAGTAGGGAAGTAACTTTACTTTATAAAATTTATAAAGCAGAGTTACAGCAAGTTAAAGCATATAATAATTACTTACCAAGTACTTTATGTCGGATTTTCGCTAAGTTTGGCAGAATAAATCTTTATCTTTTTATTTATACTTTGGTTGTTCTGCTAACGCCCACCATGAAAGCTGGAACATCCACTAGTGGGCGGTAGGGACCAAGTTGACCAGCATTGCAAAAGAACGATTTTTATAAAAAGGTTCACCATCGCCTGACCTGTGGTGGCGCAGTGGATAAAGCGTCGACCTGGGAACACTGAGGTCGCCAGTTCAAAACCCTGCACTGGTCTGGTCAAGGCACATATGGGAGTTGATGTTCCAGCTCCTCCCCGCTTTCTCTCTCTCTCTCTCACTCTGTGTCTCCTCTCTAAAATGAATAAATAAAAAGAAAATTAAAAAATAAATTAAAAAAAATAAAAAGAGAACATTTAAAAAAAAAAAAGGTTCACCATCATGGACTTAGATGCATATATTTAGTTTATCATCTTTTTCTCAATTTATATGTGTGTGTATGTGTGTGTGTGTGTGTGTGTATATATATATATATATATATATTATTCAGTGAAAGGAGGGAGGTAGAGACTGACTCCCTCATGCACCCTGATGGGATCCACCCGGCAACCCCACTAGGTGGTTATGCTCTGCCCATCTGGGGTCTTGCTCTTTACTCAGTGACCAAGCTCTTCTTAGCGCCTAACGCAGAGGCCATGGAGCTATCCTTGGCGCCTGGGGCCAACTCGCTGCAATTGAGTCATGGCTGCAGGAGGGGAAGAGAGAGAGAGAGAAGTGAGAGCTGTAGGGATGGAGAAGCGGACGGGCCCTTCTCCTGTGTGCCCTGACTGGGAATCGAACCTGAGACATCCACATGCCAGGCCGATGCTCTACCATTGAGCCAACCGACCAGGGCTTCAATTTATATTTTTAATTAGTTATTGGTTATATACTTGTTATTTTGGGAAATGAGAAGAATAGAAAGCACATTTATAGACAAATGTTTGGTCTGTACAGCCAGGCTTCACTAAGCAATTGATATTTAGAGGAGAAAAGGTGACTTTATTCTTTGCTCAATAAATTAATTACTATTGCAAAATAGTTTTTTTTTTTTTAAAGAGGTAAATGGCTTTCTTTTTTAATTTTTTTTTTAATTTTTTTATTTTATTCATTTTAGAGAGGAGACACAGAGTGAGAGAGAGATAGAGAGAAAGGGGGGAGGAGCTGGAAGCTCAACTCCCATATGTGCCTTGACCAGACCAGTGCAGGGTGTTGAACTGGCGACCTCAGTGTTCCCAGGTCGAAGCTTTATCCACTGCGCCACCACAGGTCAGGCGCAAAATAGTTTTTATCTGAATTAATATGCTATTCATTTACTTTTAGTAACCACTTAGCTAATGGGTGTTAAAAGTTCTTTATTGATTTTATCTCAGGGGAGATAAATAAAATAGAGCTGTAAATTATTTTAACCTCTCTTCTGAGTATTAAAAATCATCTAAATACTAATCACTGACCATTAAAATGTTAGTTATTTAAAATGTTATATAGTTGAACATATTATAAACAGTCTATGATCCACTAAAAAAAAATTTTTTTTAAAGAGAGAGAGGGAGGACAGAGACAGGAAGGGAGAGAGATAAGAAGCATCAGTTCTTTGTTGTAGCACCTTAGTCATTCGTTGATTGTTTTCTCATATGTGGCTTGACCAGGGTGGTGGGGAGGGGGCCTCAGCTGAGCCAGTGACCCCTTACTCAAGCTAGCGACCTTGGGCTCAAGCCAGTGACCCCATGCTCAAGCTGGTGACCTCGAGGTTTTGAACCCGGGTCCTCAGCGTCCCAGGCTAACACTCTCTCCATTGTGCTACTGCCTCATCAGGCAAAAAATTTTTGAATGTCATTGTGAGTGCTTAACTCAGTAATGGGCAATCTTTTGAGCTTGGTGTGTCAAAATTCACCAAAAAACCGAGCATAATTCGGGTGGTGTGTCACTTCGAGGAAAACGGCCTAACTGAAAGTCCCAGAACTAGACACTCTGTGCCGGAGTTCTGTTGTTTTGGTCTACAGACCTCCAGCACAGTGGCTACACTACAGCAAATGTTTCATCCTCGGCTACTGCACCTGGCTGTGCAGGAGCCGAGGATGAAACGTCCTTCTCGGCATGTGGCCCCATACTTCTCTGGTATGTGGCCGCATGCAGCCGTGTGTCATCGAAAATGGCTACACGTGTCAGTGCTGACACACGTGACATAGGTTCACCATCATGGGCTTAACTTAATGACCAAATATTGTATGAAGTCCTGGGGCAGTTAGGAAGGGTGTCTTAAGATTAGGATAACCATGTAATTTCTTGGCCAAACAGACATTTGAGAGTGAAAGTGTTTTCACCTAGGACTATTATAGACAAACGGGGACATATTTTTTTCAAGAGCCTCACAGTTTAGTGATGTATGACAAATTAGGGTAATGTTTTAAATATTGGTGCATGGAAGGGTTTTGCATTGAAATGAGGATTTTAAAAAATTTGGTAGTGTTCAGTTTTTATTCCGAGTTGATTCAGAAGTATTGGATATGCATAGATACAGAATAGCTTTTTATTTTGTATTAGTTCGTGGGTTATTTTATTACCCAGTGAAGTACTTAGCTCTTTTTCTTTCTAGGTTTATTTTTTTCTCTTTTAAGTGAGAGGAGGGGAGGTAGACTCCCACATGTGCCCATTTTGG
Source organism: Rhynchonycteris naso (assembly GCA_037038555.1). Taxonomy (NCBI): domain Eukaryota; kingdom Metazoa; phylum Chordata; class Mammalia; order Chiroptera; family Emballonuridae; genus Rhynchonycteris; species Rhynchonycteris naso. Next base: position 25,892,527 of record CM073000.1, read on the forward strand.
GGCCAATGCTCAGATCAGCAGAGCTATCCTCAGTGCTTGAGGCTGATACTGAGACTAACTGAGCTATCCTCAAGCACCCTGGGTCAATGTTTGAACCAATTGAGTCACTGGCTGTGGGAGGGGAAGAAAAAGAGATGGGGGAGAAGGAGGAGGAGAGAAGCAGATAGTTGCTCCTCTGTGTGCCCTGACTGGGAATTGAACCCAGGACATCAATACGCCGCGCTAACACTACCACTGAGTGACTGTCCAGGGCCCCATCTAGTTTTGTTTTTCATTTTGTGTTTCTTCCCTTAGAGGATATATCTAGATAAGGAAAGGAGGTAAACTTAAATTAATAGATTCTTTGTTAGAAGCATTGTTAAAGGTGGGAAGCTTTATTAAATTATTTTCATGTTTTCTTCATTTTCTTTTGATACATTTTCTTGGTTTGAACATTTTTAATTGTAATTTTTCTTTTTGTTAATATGTATCTGGTCCTCCAGAGTATACTTCATATCTTCTCTTAGGAATAGCTTGTATGCTAGAATGATATAAGGGAAGCACATTCAGGAAGGAATTAAGAGTTCTTTGAAGGCTTCACTTTGCGAGTCACAGATCTTGTTTGTAATAGGTGGTTTAGTTCAGATTTTACTGACACTTGAATTTGTTTGGTTTTGTATATTTAAAAATATTTAATGTTCAAAACTGTGTGACAGTCTTGCTTCAGGACGGCTTGTTGATGTATAAAGGAAGCTCATTTAACTTACTTTATTCCCAGCTTATTTCTTATAGAAAAGAGACTGATGAAAACATTTCTGTCTTACAGTAAGGTGTAATTAAATTTTACGGAGCTTTTCTTTCCCTACCAGAATTTATAGAACTTTGATAATATAAAATTTAAACATAAATGTACGTATATATACCTAAAGTCACCATCATGAGTAGCTTTTCAGTACATTTTTATTGAAATGATATATTTTGTAGCTCAGAATAAAGAACTATATTCTAAGTTGTATTGAAATAAAAACATATGGCAAAATAGCTAAGTTATTTTTATTTATTTTTTTCCCTTGTGATAGAACAAGTAAGAAGTTTGCGACAAAGCACTATTGCCAAGCGTTCAAATGCAGCTCCTCTAAATAGCACAAAAAAAGCATCTGTGAAGACTGTATCTGCCCACAAAGCAGGAGGGAAACAACCAGAAAGATCTCAGATTAAAGAAGAAGCTTGTACGTCACCAAAACCTGAGTACCATAAAGAGAGCAGAAGGAGCAGTCGGCATATTGAACAAATTGAAGTGGTACCGGAAGTATCAGTGTCTTCGAGTCATTCTTCACTATCATCTTGTCTTGAAATGAATGATGAGGCTGGGTTAGAGTCTAAGCAAAAGTGTAATAATCAGGGAAAAGCAAATGTGCCATCTCATGAATTAAACTGTCCGCTCCTTTCAGAGACTTGTGATAGTATTGATGAAGAGAAAAATGAAGCTCTGATGGAATGTAAAATCAAGGCTGTTAGTAGCCCATTGTTTACGTTTCCAAATAAAGAACATGAACAGAATGATTCTATCTCAGATAAAATGGATGAGACTGTTGAAGAAATCAGGGCAAAAGGAAAAGTCGAAGAAGAATCAAAGGAAACAGTAAAATTATCCCATGAAGATGACCAAATTGTTGAGGAACCTGCATCTTCAGCTGCTCTCTCTGGTGATGCTGCTTGTATAAACCCAAGTAAGACCGAAAAGAACCTTGTGGGTTTGTCTAGTTTGGTGGATGTAGTAAATGCATGTCATTTGGAATTGAAGAATAGTATGGAATCTGATAAAGCTAAGAACTCCCTTCATACAAGTGAAGTAGAACCATTGGATTATTGTAAAGACATAGAGTCTAATCATAAACAGTTGGAGAGCACTGATTTTAACAAATCAAATGTCGAGGTGGTTGATGCTAGTGCTTTTGAACCAGAAAGTAATATTGTAGAAAATGCTGTTTGTGATGCACCTGACCAAAATTCAAAACATTTGAGTATTGTTGAAAATGTTAAAATGGAGTCTCATGAAACAGCAAACCTTAAGGATGACAGAAGCAGCCCATCAAGCAGTATTTCTTGCTTAGAGTCAAAAAACATAAAATCCAAACACACAAAAGTTTTAATTCATTCTAAGCAAAACATGACCACGGATACCTTGAAAACAATTGTTGCAGCAAAACGTGAATTAATGCATAACAAAACTAAAGCCAGTGTCAAAAGCGTGAAACGAAATGCTGATGAATCAGAGTCTCAGCAAAATTTTCATAGACCAGTCAAAGTGAGGAAAAAACAAATTGATAAGGATTCAAAGAGTCAGAGTTGCAATTCTGGGGTTAAGTCTGTGAAAAATCAAGCCCACTCTGTATCAAAAAAGACACAAGATCAAAATTTAGTACAGATTTCCAAACCTGTAACTCATTTGTTGAGTGATAAGCCTCACAGTCACCCTGGTTGCTCTAAAGAAGCTCATCATCCTGCACAAACTGGACATTTATTATATTCCTGCCAGAAACAGTGCCATAAACCCCAGCAGCAGGCTCCAGTAGTGAAATCCAATAGTCATGTGAAGGAAGAGCTTGAACACGCAGGTGGTGCAGAGCATTTTAAGGAGGAGGATAAACTGAAACTAAAAAAACCCGAGAAGAACCTACAACCCCGCCAAAGAAGAAGCAGCAAAAGTTTTTCTTTGGACGAACCACCATTGTTCATTCCAGATAACATAGCTACCATAAAAAAAGAAGGCTCAGGTCATAGCTCTTCATTTGAAAGCAAATATTTATGGACTCCCAGCAAGCAGTGTGGGTTTTGCAAAAAACCACATGGCAACAGGTGTGTGTGTGTGTATGTATGTGTAATGCGTACAATGAAGAGAAATGGCTTTTTTAAGGGTGGGATTAGTGTGAACGTGTTTGTAGGAAGAAAGTTTTTAATATACAGAGACTTTAGCAGAAACAAACCCTCATCAATTCTGGATAAATGATAGAAAGTTGGAGTCACTGAATTTACAAATATGTCATCCTAGAACATTTTAAAAAGTATAGCCTGACCAACAGCTGGTATATATGGAAATGTTTTGTCATTGTAACTAGCTAGTGTAATTTAGTCATTACATCTGAAGAAAAACATTTTTCCTAATCAGAAAATTGTTATACTACCTTGGGTCTGTATATGTTATTTGGCTTGAGTAGAACTAGTAATAAAGTGTGAAGGTCATAATGGAAATTCCATTTTTCTTTTGAAGACTATTTTTGGGTGGGTGGGGGGGAAATAAAGTGTATTATAATGTTATATACCACTACTTCATAACTCTTAAACTTGACCTTGGGATGAAATTTGATGGCTACAGCAACTGTTAAATAAGCCATGTGAATTTTGTATGTAACATGGAATGGAGTGAAAACGTGGTTTTTTTTTGAATGTTTTAGTGATTTGGAGAATTTCTTGTGAATTCTAATCTTTTAAGAAGTAATTTTAGCACTGTCCTCTGGCATTCTTTCCTTAGGATTCAGTGTTTTATAGTTTCATGGCATTACCCTACTCCCCGCCCATGTATTTTATTTGCTAGCTTTTTAAGAAAGGCAAACGTGAAATGAAGTGGAGTTTGCAGCAACAAGATTATCCTGTTCAAGTGTTGAGATTGCTGTTGGAACTTCTATCAACATTGATATGATCAAAGAACATTATAACTTGCTCATTGTAATAGTGTCCTTAACTCCTGAAAGTAAATGTTATACTGACTTTCCCAGTAGTAGTACATAAAAATGGAACTATTTAGGAAGGGACAGTTTAGTAAAGTGTGTTGTACATTATTTTAGTGTGAGGAGAAGTGGTTGGGAAGAGTGTGAACAGGCTTGGGGCTCTTTTGTAAAAAGTAACTCAAGTTTCTGTCAAAGGCTTTTCTTCATTTGTGATTCAGCCTGTGGCCTATTTCTAGTGTCAGTGGGTGCTTTCTTTATAACACAATATTCCAGTTTTTAAAAATTGTTACTCTTTTGAATGTAGTGCTATATTTGCCCTCACTTACATGTTCTTTTATGCTTTTTAAATTTAAAACACCTTATTTAAATATTCTAAAGTAGTCCTGCCAAAGTTTCAGACCTAAAGAATTGGGGGCTAGGTGGTACATTTAAGTGCTCTTTTATGCCAGCCTTTTTTTTTTTTTTTTTTTTTCATGGCAGAATCTTCTAAAGTTGTCATGGTGATGACATATGGTCAGAGGAATGGAATAGGATTCTTAAAGTAAATGAATTTCTAAAATTAAACTTTGGCCTAAAGTTGGAAGCCATGTTAAGGATGTTAATATGTAGCTTTTTGTAGATAAATTTCTGTTCTTATGGTTGGTCTTCAGAGTTTGCCCAGGCTTTTAATGATGACTCTCACTTTATCAATATCGACAGTTGTTTTCCTAGAGTGAAGATTAAGTGTTAACTACCACTGTTTTTTATCTAATGCCACCTTTTGGATCAGCTCTAAAACCTAGAGTTTCATTGCTTCCCTGGAAAATGACAGAGTATTAGATGTATAGGGATTTTGAGTTTATTCTATGTAATTGACATGAATAAAATACAGTAACATTAAAAATGCTCAATTTTGGAAGCACTATTACACCTTACTTTGATTTTGTGAATAAAGAACCCTAAATAATTGATTGTATTTTTTCTTTACATATTATCTAGCCTTCACTACTTTGATACATTATGATTGTATACATTGAGGTTACTCAAAAAATGCACTTGTCCTAAAGCATGTAATTTTCTTACTTTAACGCTTAAGAATATGAATTTGTTACAAAGGGCATATCTGAAAATAATTTTTATCTTTTTCATGTCATGAACTATTCCACTGAAAGCTATTTGTCAATGTGACACATTTTCTAGCACATGTGACAACTTTGGTTCTATAAAATGCTATTTTAAATCTTCAGTAATTTTATACATGTTCTAGCATAAGTTAGCTTCTTGTATGTGCTTCCAGTGGAAATTATATTTTTTAATAGACTTATTCATGGCATGGCCAAATGTAATATTTGACCATAAGCAATTTGTATACATGTCCTAAAGACAGTAAGTACATACTAACTCTAACAATTTATACATCATGCTGTTTTTTGTTTTTTTGGGGGGATGGGGGTGGGCTGCTGTTTACTTGGCTGACTCAGCATTTTAACAAAAATAAACATATATTAAAACCAGACGTTTTAATACTCTAAATATTGGTTACCTTTGAACTTCTTTTAAACATAAGCCAGTTAGTATTTTGGAAGGAACAAGTCTTAATCTTTTCATGTATCTACCTTGTAGTTGCTAGCTTTCCTGAAGACATTTGTATCTTTAGTTTATATTTACAATTTCTTGCTCAATTACAGAAGATTAGTTTATTGTATGAAATTTAAAAACAAAAAAATCTTAAGATGGCTTTATAACTTTATAATCAGTTTGGGAAACCTTTTATTCCGAGAAGGAAATTTTTGCCTAAAATAAATGATTCTGGCTTTAATTTCAGGAATTTAAAGAGTTTGGTAGATAGATTTCTCTGTTAATGACAAAAAATTCTGATTTAATATTTATGTGGAATTGAACACTTTCACCTTAGAAAATGTATATATACATTCTCAATATCAGTGTGGTCTAGATTTGTCACTTAAAGGAAATGCACTCCAGAACTGAAGGTCTTTCTTCTAACAGTTGCATTGTTAGTGAATTAGTGATATGAATTTACTAAGAAGAGGAGTTGTTAATGTTGCTTCTGTTATTTACTTGGAAAAAATTTGAAAAAATTTTAAGAATATTTTGACTTATGCCAAAAAGATAAGAATTTCAAATTAGTTTTTAATTAGAATGGATCTTGATTAGTTTATTTTTAATTTTGTGTATAGACATATAACAAAAGGAAAAAAAATATTTCCAAACTCTTCCATTTAGCTGATTTAGTCCATTTAATCCAGAACTAAACTTCACATATATAAATACACTTTCCTTAGTGAAAGAGTTCATATCCAGGTTGTAGTCCTTTAAGTGACTTTGCCCATTGGTAAGTAGAAATTCAAGAATATCAGAAAATAGGAGAGTAATCCTATTAGCTGTGTGATCCAGGCTCTCCTCTCCCCGTGAGAAATAATATGAAAAGGGAAGAAAATATATCATCTCTTTGTGATTGGCCATCTTTTTAAAAAATACATGTAGTCCTAAGTTTTAAATGTAATTGATCCATACTTTTACACATTCAGGTATTCAGTTTCACTTTCAGATTAATTATGTCCTAGGGTATGTGGAATTTATTTCTATTGAAGTTATTTTTTTCTTGACTATTCAGTTTTATTTAACTGCATTAATTTTTACATAAAATCTAAACTTAAGGTACCGTCTATAGATGGCACTAGATACTTGTTTTTCAGAGTCTCATGTTTGAGGAGACATTTCCAAAAGAAACTTGTGGCATGGTGAAACAATTATATGATTTAAAAACTTTCCTTTTTAAGTATAAGTTTGAAATTTCTTAATATGTGCTTATAAATTGACACTTGGATTGGGGCAAAAGCATAACTGATTATAATGTATAGGTTTTTAAATAGTGTTTTATTGAAAATATTAACACTTGCCTTGGAGAGTGCTGATAATAGAAGAGCTCTGATAATAGAAGTAAAGAGAAATTAGTATTAGCTTTAGTATTTCAGACATTGCTTTCAAGAACTAACAGTTCTTAGGACATTGCAATGTAAAATAGAATTTTATAGCACCTATTTTCTCAAACTTTCTGTTGGCTGCAAGATCTGTTTCATTGAAACATGGACCCATCTAAAATCTCCAAACCTAGAGAAACCATTTGTATTTTGCAAACTAATAACCACATTGTTTAAATGCTTATAGATTAGGATTATGGATCCAAAACATTGTTTTTATATGAAGGATGAAGTTTTACACTTTTCCCCTCTAAACCAAATGAATCATTGGGGAAATGATCACTCAGCTGGTAAAGCCACCATAGGCATTACCAGTTTGGGTAAAGAAGGGTGAATTAGACTTGAAAGTCTAGTTTCCTTAAGGCACAGCAGTAGCTTGGTACACAACAGAAAGGCACACAAGGAAGAAGAGGGCTGCTATTGAGAAATGAGGTATTTGGCATGCCTTTTTTTTCAAAGTATCCTATTAAGATTGAAGTTCTTAGGGTTTTTATAATTCCACTATTAATACAGGACCTTTGTCTTCTTTAGGGAGAGTTTACCATATAATTACTATGTATTACCTTTAACATGTTCCTATTTGGATGACATGTTTTTAAAAGTTTTGGCACATGGTGGAGTCACTATTCTTATCAAAATATGCCCCAAGTCTTTAAATCATTAAAGAATATACCTGAATCCTTCTGTCTTCACTTCCCAAGCACAGCACGAGTTACCTGAAAAAGAAAGGAAAATGGTAAAGATGTTAAATGAGCTTTGTAGTTTACTTAACAGTGGGTTGTAAGGTATGTAAAAAAGATAATTTCTCCCTCAGATTAATGTATATAGATCTGATTTGCCATTTTAAAGTTATGAATCTCATGTCCCTGGACATTTTCATTGTTCAGTGAACTAATTTCATAGATAAAATGTAATAAAGAGAAAACATAGGGACGTTGTTCAGAAATTTTTAAAAAGCCTGAATATTAATATTTTCATGTTGAGATATGGTATTTATTTTAGAAAAAGTTCATTAGCTAAAGCACCCAGTTTGTAGTAAGGAAGTCCACACTTAGCTAAATCAATGCCACACCCTGAACCAGAATATTTTGAGCTCCCAGAATAGTTACATATTTATGATGATTACTAAGAAACAATTTGAGAGACTCCATTATGTTAGTTTTTGAGTTGCATTTTTATCCTTTTTGTTTATTTAAAATGATTCGTTAGAAAATGATTCTCCAATTTTATGTATGGTTTCAGGTCTGGTAAATGTAATTATAACTGATGGGTTGTGATTAAAATATCACAGCTCTTAACCACCCTTCTCAGTGGAGAGATACTGTTATTTACCTGTACTTTATTAGTCTATAGGGTATACTGACAAAGGTCAGTTACCCTTTATTTTCATCCTTATGGGTTTTTATTTTTTGGTATTTTCTTATTCTAGAGAGGAAATAGTTGACTTATTAAAAGTTTCATTTTCTCATTGATTATTCTTTTTGAAAACTTATTCCATGTTGAACTGATCAAATGGGTAAAGATGGGAAACATGCAAAATATCAAAGTCAGTAATTTACACTTTTTACATTGACTTTTAGAAGAATGTATTAAAGTTTTTTTTTTCCTTCCAGGTTTATGGTTGGCTGTGGAAGATGTGATGACTGGTTTCATGGTGATTGTGTTGGGTTAAGTCTTTCTCAAGCACAACAAATGGGAGAAGAAGACAAAGAATATGTGTGTGTGAAATGTTGTGCTGAAGAAGATAAAAAGACTGAAGTTGCAGATCCAGATATTTTGGAAAACCAAGCTAAAGTTGAAGCCCATAGTGAAGATAAAACAATGGAATATGAAAAGCTTGGATTGTCAAAGCACACTTCAACAAATGACAAAACCAAATATGTAGATGATACAGTGAAGCACAAGGTCAAAATTTTAAAACGGGTAAGTCCTCACAAATGCATTCTTTTGTTATTTAAGCGATCTGTATAGAAACCATAAAAATTAGAAAATTTTTCTTAGATTGTATTGTACATTTTCAAATTTATTTTTCTATAAAAATGGATGTATTTTTATTTAAGATATTTTGTCAATTTTGGTGAAACCAGGTAGGTATTGGTATCTTCAGAATATACAGATCTTATACCGTTTTGTTTTGTTTTTGCTATTTCTAGTCTCTAGTTTGGTACTTGGATTTTCAGTGGTAGGACGTGTGTATGTGATCTTGCGCTGTTAAGTGTAAATTGTACTTATAAAATTTCTTTAAAAAACTTCTCAGTCCATAAAAGCAGACTAAACCTTAAACTAATATATATGGGAGTTAAGTGTAATATAATAATCCAAAATAAGCTGGACCTTATCCTAATTCAGATTTAAGAGCAAAAGCATGTTTTCTCCAAAATATCTGTAATTTACAAATTCAGTTCTTTCAGACACACCTTCCATGACAGATCTGGATTGTTTCAGTTTGCCAGATCCTTGTGATGTCCCGTTTTCTGTCTGCAAGACTTAAGAATCATATTATATTCTTTTAACATATGTCATTGCTTTGTCTATTGATTTGATTAGCACCAAAGTAATTGATAATGTAGAACTGAAAACTCCATTGAAAAGAATTTATAATATACCTTTGAAATGCTTCTATTTATCATTAACTGTTAATCATCACTTCTTGGGTACAATTTTCTTGGCCATTTAGAAATACAGCTAGTTTTGTCATTTAGTTGTCTATGTCTTGTCTAAAAAAGCACTAAAGGCCCTGGCTGATTGGCTCAGCGGTAGAGCTTTGGCCTGGCATGTGGAAGTCCCTGGTTTGATTTCCAGTCAGGGCATGCAGGAGAAGTGCCCATCTCTCTCTTACCCTCCTGCAGCCAAGGCTCCATTGGAGCAAAGTTGTCCCGGGCACTGAGAATGGCTCCATGACCTCTGCCTCAGGTGCTAGAATGGCTCCTGCCGCGACCGAGCAATGCCTCAGATGGCCAGAGCATTGCCCCCTGGTGGGCATGCTGGGTGGATCTCGGTCCGACGCATGCGGGAGTCTGCTTCTAACTTTTGGGGAAAAAATAAATAAAAAAAAAATAAAAAGACATTAAAAATATTAACATTGGGACCTGACCCGTGTGGTGCAGTGGATAAAGCGTTGACCTGGAGCACTGAGGTCGCTGGTTCAAAACCCTGGACTTGCCCTGTAAAGGCACATATGGGAGTTGATGCTTCCATCTCCTCCCCCTTCTTCTCGCTCTCTCCTTTCTAAAAATGAATAAGTAAAAATTAAAAAAAAAACAAACATTGTAAATGTTTTGAGAAACCCATATCCAGAAAAAGAACTGAATTTTAGTCTGTTTTGTAAATGCATGTGCTATCCAAGTGATTACTGCTTCCTTTGATGAACTTTTAAATCTTACTTAGACTTGTCTAATTTTCATTTATGAAATCTGCCTTTTAAATATCACTTGTTATCCCAAGACTTTACATTGAGCCATTTATTGAGTTTCTACTGTATGCCAAGCCTGGTACCATACTTGGGTATGTAGCACTGATTGAAATATGTTCCTGCTCTGAAGTAAATCTAGTTGGAGAAGTAAAAGATAAGTAAAAAAAAACAAAAACCTTTTAGTCTAGAGAAAATCAGTTTTTTTATTTATTTTGTCTTAAAACTTGTGATTTTATGTTTATACATAGTGTTCATCTTTTAAACACTACTGTGCTGTGATTAATTTCTCCCAAGGGTCTCAGAATGCCAGTTTCACGACGAGTTCTTTGTGGATTATATTAGGACAAAAGTAGCAGGTATCCTGATGGTTTGTTCTACCTTATGGGGGTTAAAATTGCTATTGGTATACTGAGAATGTAACTGATACATGGATTATAGGAAAATAGAATTTCCTTTGTTTGAAAGAATAGTGAAAATATAGATACCTATTTCTCTACAGTTTCTCTCTCTTTTTCCCATATCCACAGCCAAATAAGAAACCCTCTCATCTAATTTTCTTTCCAATATCATTATTTGAAATGTGATGTCTATTTTTTAGTTCTCCTTTATGTAGAAGAACTAAATAGGCTATGATGTGTCCTGTAGGAAATAGAAGCTTTTCAAATTTTGAATGAAACGGTGATTCCGTCCTTTTTGCTGATAATTGAGTTATTTTTTTGCACATTTAAAAATATTTTTTTAAATAGTTACTGTACTAAAGAACGGAGTATGTTTGATATTGTAATAGGTTATGATATTAATTAGGTTTAGTTTTTTTCATCTACATCTCTTTAGACTTGCTTTTTACTTAAAAATAGTGTAGGCCCTGGCTGAGTGGATAGAGCATCGGCCTGGTGTGCGGACAGTCCCAGGTTTGGTCCCTGGCCAAGGCACACACGAGAAGCAACCATCTGCTTTTCCCCCTTTCCTCTCCGTCTCCCCCTCTCTCCATCTCCCTTCTCTCCCTCTTTCCCTTCCAGGGCCAGTGGCTAGATTGTTTCTAGTGTGGCCCCAGGCACTGAGGTAGCTCAATTGATTTGAGCATTAGCCCCAAACACAGACGTGCCCAGGTGGATCCCAGTAGGGGCACATGTGGGATTCTATCTCACTATCTCTCCTGCTCTCACTTATAAAAATAAAAATAGTTTAGTAGTTTTAATTCTAATAAGTAAAATACTGTTTCTTCTAGGAATCTGGTGAAGGCAAAGCCTCGTCGGACTGTAGAGATAGTGAAATGAAAAAATGGCAGCTAGCTCCTCTTCGAAAGATGGGACAACCAGTTTTACCTCGGAGATCCTCAGAAGAAAAAAGTGAAAAAGTACCTAAAGATTCTACAGCTGTTATTTGCACAGGAGAAAAACCTTCAAAACCAGGTAGTAAGATTAATAGGAATTATTGTATACTAATGTATTTATATTTTATTTTATATATTATCAATTTGTGTATTTAGGGAATTTCTTTTCTTTTTTTATTATTAAGTGAGAGGCAGGGAGGCAGAGACAGACTCCTGCATGTACCCTGACCGGGATCCATCCGGCAAGCCCCCTACTGGGCGATGCTCTGCCCATCTGGATTGCTGTTCTGTTGCTTGCCAACTGAGCTGTTTTAGCACCTGAGTCAAGGCCCATGGAGCCATCCTTAGTGCCTGCGGCCAACTTTGTTGAAATCATTTGAGCCGTGGCTGCATGAGGTGAAGAGAGAGAGATGGGCAGGGAGGAGTGGAGAAGCAGATGGTAGCTTCTCCTGTATGCCCTGACAGGGAATCAAACCTGGGACTTCCACACACTCTGGGCTGATGCTTTACCATTGAGCGAACTGGACAGGGTGGAAAATTTTAAAATTGAAAAAATTTAATTGATAGAGAGAAACATCGACTTATTGTTTGACTTATTTATGTATTCATTGGTTGATTCTTGTGTTGTGTGCCCTGGCCTGAGATTGAACCCACAGTCTTGGCCTATCGGGACAACACTCTTAACCAATTGAGCAACCCGACCAGGACCTAAAATTTTTAACAATTTAATGTCAAAATCAGTTTTGGTGATTAACCTTACTTGAAATTAAAAACCATTACTTTAAATTCTAGAAAAGTACTGATGAACTAAATGAGATAAAGTTTGAGCTCTCATGGCACTTGAATACCAGTGGGAGAAAACAAGCAATAAGTAGACAAATGAGAAAACAATATTCTATTTTACAGAATTTAGACAATATGAAGGGAAAGTAGAGTAGTAATGGGATAGAGCAGGGGTCCCCAAACTTTTTACACAGGGGGCCAGTTCACTATCCCTCAGACCGTTGGAGGGCCGCCACATACAGTACTCCATACACTGACCACCAATGAAAGAGGTGCCCCTTCCGGAAGTGCGGCGGGGGCCGGATAAATGGCCTCAGGTGGCCGCAATTTGGCCCGTGGGCTGTAGTTTGGGGACCTCTGGGATAGAGCATCCCAACTGAGGAGAGTGGTGGGAGTTTGTTTTAAAATGGAGAGGAGGCAACTTGTGAGGAGGGATTTGAAGGGATGTGAAGTTGTTTGGAAAAAGAAACTAGGTGGGTGGCATGGCCAGTCTGAAGTCTTTGAGGTAGGAACAGGCTTGCTATTTGAGGAGCAGGAAAGCTGCTAGAGCAGGGGTGCCCACACTTTTTCAGCTTGCGAGCTACTTATAAGATGACCAAGTCAAAATGATCTACCTACAATAAAAATGCAAAACATAAATTTATTTCTTCTATATTATCATTATTTAAGTTACTATTATTACTATTTAATATTGTGTATTCTTCTTTCACCTTTCTCCTTCTCAGCTCTCTTTTCGGAGGAAAGTCAATGTCATAGTTTTTATGAACAGTCCGAAAAAGCCGCTCCACATTTCCCTTCTTTGGAATAGCAATGGCACACAGACAGATGAGGCAAACGCACTTAGAATATGACATAGTGAAAAAAATCCCCTCCCATTCTGAATGAAAGTGGTAGATTTTAGGCTTCTTACTCGGACCAGCTACGGCACTCGTTTTTATACCCTTTGTTGTATTTAGTTTAAATAAATTGAAGGCTAACTATGCAGCAATGTAACTGAACAAGTTAGCGTGGTTTAATGCGCATGCGTAGGGTGTCAAAAGTTCAGACGTCAGATTGGCTACTCTGTATGCCAATCAAAAGACAAATGTCTTTTTAATGTCACGCGATCTACCCACACTTCTTTCGCGATCGACCAGTAGATAGCGATGGATGTATTGAGCACCCCTGTGCTAGAGTGTGATTGGTAGGTAATAGATGAGGGCTTAGATGGTGGTAGAAGATGAATTCAGAAAATTTCTATTTTATTCTGAATATTATGGGAAAACTTTACAGGCTTTTGTACAAGGGCACGAGGGATCACTATGGTTATTCTGTGGCAACTGGGCTGAAAGAGGCAGATAGGAGAGAAGGAGGATAGATCATTTAGGAGCCTGTAGCAGTATCCAAGGAAAGGAATGATGGTAGCTTGGAACAGAGATTAAATGGAGGTAATAAGAAGTGGTTAGATTCAGATATATTTTATGGTAGAGTTGGCAGAACTTGCAGATGGATTAGATATAAGTAGGTGAAGGAAAGAGAGGCTTGTAGATGATTAGGCAAATATTGTGCTATTTACTTACATGAGAAAGACAAGAAGATTTAGGGAGGAATATTGAAAACTTATGTTTTGGGCATTTTAACTTGAGATGCCTAATAGGCAACCAGGTGCAGATGTTTGAATAAACCAGAGGTCCCCAAAGTACGGTCCGCGGGCCAAATTGCGGCCACTTAAGGCCATTTATCTGGCCCCCGCCGCACTTCTGGAAGGGGCACCTCTTTCATTGGTGGTCAGTTTATGGAGTACTGTATGTGGCAGCCCTCCAATGGTCTGAGGGACAGTTAACTGGCCCCCTGTGTAAAAAGTTTGGGGACCCTTGGAATAAACCTTTGGCTGATATGAACCTGGAGCTTAGAGAAGACTTTGGGTGATGGTATATAACTTTGGGATTTATCAGTGCCTAGTAATTTAATGTCATGAACTTAGATATAAACAGGCACAGATAGAGTTCAGTAATGAAGATGCAGAAACAGAGGCCTTGGGTGCATCAGCATTTAGAAGTTGGATAGAAGAGAGAGATGGCTTGAGTGAGGTAAGAGAAGTAAGACCATGGTGGCTTCACAGCCAGATGAAGTTTTATAAAGGAGGAAATGGTCAACAGTGTCAAATGCTGTCTGGTCTAGACATCTAATAAGATGGGCACAGATTGTTAAATAAGTGGTTTAGTGAAATAAAGATTGTTGGTGACCTTGATTAGGATGATTCTGGTGGAGCAGTGGGAACAAAAGCCAATTGTAGCGGCTTATGGAAGAATGGAAAGTGAGGTACTGAAGATCCAGATAAGTCTTCCAAGGGATTTTGCTGTTAAAGGGAACAGAACAGTGCGGTAGCTAGAGGTGGATGTGGGATCTAGGACTTTTTTCCTAAGGAGATCCAGCATTTTTGAAAAATTAATAGGAATGATCCAGTAGAGAGAATTTGGAGATATAGGAGAAATTCCTGTATATGAATAGATGACGTTAAAAAATTAATGAGACGGGGTGGGACCCACATAGAAGGAAGGGTTAGGTCATCAAAAAGGAAGATTCTATGTAGTAGGGAAGACACGCAGGTTAATTTAATGATGGGAAGATGTGATAGCTGACATTTTCTATTTTCTCTGTAAAAATATGAAGTGAGAAAATAAAATGTGGTTGAAGTTGGGGAAGGAGGTATTGTTGGTTTGAGAAGAAATGAGAAAATGTGTAAAATGTTTTGGGAAGTGGGAGAGCTAATTTTCTAGGAAATCTTAATAGGATTAGAGCAGCAGATTGAGTTATGTACTTGAGATGTGTGGTCTATAAATTTAAAGTGAAGACTGTCTGTCACCGTGCTTGTTTTTCTCCAGCAGCTTCAGCTGTTTGTAGACTATTTGAGAGAAGGATAGAAGTTGGCTTTCACCCGTGTTGTGACTGCCAGCGCAGATGTTTAAAAGAGAGAGAATGAAGGTATTAAGTATGCTAGGGAGTGGTAATAGTGTTGGACTAGCTAATCAAAGTTGGCTATGTGGAAAAGTGAGGGCATGAATGGTAAATATGATAGACTTAATTGGGAAGATTCTAGAATAAATAAACTGGTAGGTTAGAAGGTCAGAGTAGTGGACATTAAGATTTTGGAGATGCCCATGAATTAGTAATGATGGAATAAAAAAAACATTTGAAAAGTTTAATAACCAAATGACCAATATCAGTCAAGCACAGTTGTTTTAAAACCAGAGGAGTCATCAATTTTGTGGTAGTAGTAAGATCATTACATTATTTGCTCACTTAATAAGTTCAGGCTAAATTTTCTAAATAGTTTTTAAAAATTAATTAACTAGCTCTAAAAACCATTATCTAAAACGGAAAAAAAAGGCTAAAGAATATATAGTTGGTTGTTAGCTTTAGGGCCACATTTAAGTCGCTTAATTTCTAATTAAAATTTATTTAAATTAGATTTTTTTTTTCTAATTGAGGTATAACTGACATATAGCATTATATTAGTTTTAGGTGTATAATGTAATGGTTTGATATTTCTATATATTATGAAGTGATCACAGTAAGTCTAGTTAATACCCATAACCATATATAAAGAATATCAAGACTACTTCATATGGAGAATTTATAAATAAGTAGTGATTTTTAATCAGTTTTTATAAACTTATGTATTAAAAAGAAAAAGGTTTTTAACAACAATGTATTGTTTTGCTTTTAAATTAGGTGCTCATGAGAAGCAAGAAATTAAAAAGAAGAAAATTGACAAAGGAGTGTCTAATGTGCACCCTGCTGCCGCTCCTGCTGCCAAGCCTTCTGCAGATCAGATCAGACAGAGTGTCAGGCACTCTCTCAAAGACATCCTCATGAAGAGGTAACACACGTTATTATTATAGAAGATTGAATAATATATGCTTCATGTATTTGAAAAATAATTGAATTATTCTAATTTTAAGACTTACAGACTCAAATTTGAAGGTACCAGAGGAAAAGGCAGCAAAAGTTGCCACAAAAATTGAAAAAGAGCTTTTCTCTTTTTTTCGGGACACAGATGCTAAATATAAGAACAAATATAGAAGTTTGATGTTCAATCTGAAAGATCCTAAAAACAATGTAAGTGTGTTTTGTTCATGTTCATAGATGATTATACTTCCAACTTTCCTGAATACAAAGGAATTTAAACTTGTAATACAGTAGATCTATAATTTATAACTTGGAGTTAGGTCATGTGATTTTCACTGTCTTTTGCTACTGAATTGAGTTCTGCTTAGGGATTAGTGTTGTAGAATGAGTCTATTAAGATATAAAATACTAAATCTATCTTAACCTGACATGTGAAGTTTCTTTCCTTTATATTCCTTGTTTATTTCAATTTGTTAAAAAATCATGTATTCTTCAAAAACTATTAAGCTAAAAATGATAATATTATATTAATCATTCTGACTTAAATCTGAAAATAGCTAAATTCCTTAAATGGCATTTAGATAAACTATTTTAAGACATTTTTATTAAGTTAAATATGACTTTAGTTCTAAATCTATTTTAGCAGTGGAGTCAACATTAATTGAACACTTCATCTTTCCTGGATTTCTTGTTTGTGACTTGGAATCTAAAAGCTGCATGTGTGGAGATGAAAAGTTTTTCATATTTATTTGTTTTATAAGATTTTTATGTAAGCGATAGCAGTTTGTCAATTTGTATGATGATATTTGCTGTAGTATGTGATTTAAATATTTCTTGAAGTATCCTAACAGCTATTTTAGAGGATTTGACAGTGTACAATCTGCCATAGTGGTCCAGAGGATCAGTTACTTCTTGAATTATATACTCTGGAAGCTTTTCTTAAATAAGTAAATATTTCCTTTAGGTTTCTTTTTTGCAGTTGTTTCTTTGCTCTGGAGTTCCTTCCAAGCCTATTAGATTTAAATATGTGAGATCTTAAAAACATGAAAGAAAATCACATTTAGTACAATTATTTTATGTGATATTCTATCTGTTTTCACAGTGGGTTTTGGGAAAGACTTACTACAATTTTGGGGTAGATGTTGTCATGATTTCAGTGTACATCCTTCTCCATCATGTATTGATTTTTATTTAAAATGTGTGTTTCGCTGTCTCTGATGATACGTTCCTAGGCTACATGGCTGTCATTTATTCTCCTTGTAATAGGCAATATGTAAATCATAAAACACTTGTAAATCTGGTTTCAAAATTGCATCTTTATTTTTTACTTTTCTGTATAGCAACTTTGCTTTCTTTTGAAAGTGTTTTTCTCCCCTTCCCATTTTTAAATACTTCTAGATATTATTTAAAAAAGTACTGAAAGGAGAAGTAACCCCTGACCATCTTATAAGAATGAGTCCAGAAGAACTAGCTTCTAAAGAGTTAGCTGCTTGGAGACGAAGAGAAAAGAGACATGTAAGATTATTTATGAATATGTGTTTCTCACTGTATTAAAGCCTTTATTTTTTTTTCAGCCTTCTAAGTTACTTACCGCCCTCAACCTTATTCTTAAATTCTTTCTTTTGTTTTTCCTGATCTCTGCTGATTTTTTCTTCATTTTCTCAAGTTACCAGGTTACTTAAATACTTTGTGTTTTGTTATATAACTTGTAAATCAGAAGGATGGGAAAATAGGAGCATCTTAACCACATCTGCACTTAAGAAGCCCAGTTTGAAGGTATTATGAATATCGGTAATTTGTAGAGCCACATTAAGTCAAAATGAAAATTTTGCAGGTTTATAACCCTTCATTCAACGTTTCAGATGCCAAAAACTCTCAAAAATGTTTTTTCTGTAACAAATTTATTGATAAAACCTAACCTGAATTGTCATGTCTGAATGTTTATACTCACAGGCATGTGTATTTTAGTAATGGTGTCCCAGAACTAACTGGAGTGTCATATATAAATATATCAAATATGTGTACTATATTATATTTTTAAAACTAAAAAGTTCTTTAAAAAATTAAAAATATATTTATTGATTTTAACATTTAAAAGAATCTTTTTCATTGATCTGAGGGTGAGTGAGGAAAGGAGAGAGGGAGGGAGAGAAAGAAAAACATCAGTTGATTGTTTTACTTATTTCCATTTAGTTGTGTACGCATTGATTGCTTCTCCTGCATGCTGTGACCAGGTGTCTAACCTGTGATCTTTGGCATGCCAGGTCAGTGCTTTCTCCACAGAGCCAGCCGGCCAGAGCTAAAACTAAAAAGTTCTGAAAGTCACCAACACCATGAGTTTTCAGTTGGAGATTGTAAACTTGAAATACCTACCTTTAAAGATGTAAGTTTATGTGTGACTAAGGGTGTTGGACAAAGAGATAGCAACATTATTCACTATTTTTATTACAGTGATGTCTGAATATTAGTTCTTTATTCTAGGAAATGCTGGTTACTTATAGTTCATATTAACTCTGCATGATTTACCTGATTCTTTTTTCCATGGTACTTACATGCATTTTAAGTATTTTTATTATTATTATTATTATTATTTTATTTTTACAGGGACAGAGAGAGAGTCAGAGAGAGGGATAGATAGGGACAGACAGACAGGAGTGGAGAGAGATGAGAAGCACCAATCATTAGTTTTTCGTTGCCGTTGCAACACCTTAGTTGTTCATTGGTTGCTTTCTCATATGTGCCTTGACCGCAGGCCTTCAGCAGACCGAGTAACCCCTTGCTGGAGCCAGCGACCTTGGGTCCAAGCTGACGAGCTTTTTGCTCAAGCCAGATGGGCCCGCGCTCAAGCTGGCAACCTTGGGGTCTCGTACCTGGGTTCTCTGCATCCCAGTCCGACGCTCTATCCACTGCGCCACCGCCTGGTCAGGCGCATTTTAAGTATTAAATCTCCAAGTAGATCTACTGCCAAATCTAGTTTGAAGTGCCAGAGGCCTTGATTTGATATATTATACTTACTCACATATTTCTTCACTTTTCCTCTGTGTTATTTCTCCTGTTCTTTACTTTTGAAAATAGTATCTCCTCCTCTTCCTATTGTCCATATCCGAAGTGTGCACATGCTTCTTTTCTTAGAAACTGTGGCTCCAAGTGTCATCTGCATTGAAGACCAGATTGTTCTCTCTTTAGGTCATGCACCTGATTTCTTCCTTGTACTTAAAGGCAACATAATGACCAGACCCATCTTTACCATCTTAATCTCTTCCACTCTCAGCTGCCTTTTACCTGTTCTTTCTACACTTAAGTATATGTTTCATTGGTGAGCTTGTTCAACTGTAAATTAAACCAGTCACAAAGTATACTTGGTTAGGAGACAACCGATAGGGGATTACCTTATAATTTTTGGTGTTTGAGTAAACTTCATACTATTCTGGGGGATGTTAAGCAACTTTAAGTTAGGAATCTAACTGGAAGTTTTTATTTCCTTGAGGCAGCTGCTAAAATAACTAAATCAGAAGGCAGGTTTTAAATACAAATATTATGTTTCATTACTTTGCAAGTTATATTGTACTTCAGTTGCCCCTAGTTAAGGTATATGTGAGGTTCTCAAGGCTGGGGCATGGGATCGGATTCTTATAACCCCAGCACTTAAAACTTGTCTCTGGCATATGTAGGTACTCAGTATGAGAGACTACCTAAAGATTAAAAATCATCTGTGATGATTTTACTTTTAAATACGCCTGATCATTATTTAGGATTGTATATTTGGAAAGAAATATTTTTAATTGTGAAGTATTTCTTTAAAATATTTCCTGTTAGACCATAGAGATGATTGAGAAAGAACAGAGAGAAGTGGAAAGACGACCAATCACAAAAATAACTCATAAAGGTGAAATAGAAATTGAGAGTGAAGCTCCAATGAAAGAACAAGAAGCAGCCATGGAGATTCAGGTAAAGAGTCATGTTTTATAGCGCTCGATTTGTGCATATTCAGAAAAGGCTTATTTGCCTAATGTTCTTAAAGTAGAAGAATTTTAAAAGATATATGTATTTTAAAGTAGCCTAATTTTTTGGTTTAATGGTTTTCTGGGTATGTTAAAAGTATTGTTTCTCTGTATATATTGTGTAAAGCATCTACATAATGGGCTACTGTTAAGCCCTTGTTAAAATGTATGTTCTTGGTGTCTCTGACTTAGCAAATTCCTTAGTAGGTTTTAAAATTCTTCCTTCCTTTCTCCCTTCCTCTCCCTTCCCTCCCCTTTTCCCTTCCTCCCCTTTCCTCCTCCCTCCCTCTCTTCCTTCCAACACACAGACAGACAGGAAGGGAGAGAGATGAGAAGCATCAACTGTTGTAGCACCTTAGTTGTTCATTGATGGCTTTCTGATATGTGCCTTGTTTGGGGGGGAGCGCTCCAACTGAGCCAGTGATCCCTTGTTTAAGCCAGCAACTTTGGGCTCAAGTGAGTGACCATGGGGTCATGTCTGTGACTCCATGCTCAAGTCCGCGAATCCACACTCAAGCCAGAGATCTCAGGGCTTCAAACCTGGGTCTTCAGTGTCCCCGGTTGATGCTCTATCCACTGCACCACTGCCTAGTTGGGCCTTGAAATCTTTTAAGTGTTTCTTAGGCAGACTGTAGTTTGAGAGCTGATGCAACGTCTTATTTTTAAATATCAGTGAGGAAATAATGCACAGGTTCGTTAGACACCTTGAAGAAAGAGCTTGGTTCTATTTTAAATCAATTAATATCTAAACAATTTAAAAGGAATAGTGAAAGAGAACTTATAAATTGAACAGTTTCATTTTAGAAAAATACCAGTATGAACTATAAGTTGATTTTACTAATTGAAGCCAAATTTCCTCTGCTAAACTAATTTTTACTTTAACTTCTGTTAGGAACCTACAGGTAATAAGTTATTGGAAAAGAACAAAGGATCTGAAAAACAAAAAGAAGAGATTGACTCCATGTCTAAAGATACCACTAGTCAACACAGACAACATCTCTTTGATCTTAACTGTAAAATTTGCATAGGTAAATGGACATTTTTCTTTCTAAAATGTTGCTTTCCTTTGGAAATGGAGCTGCTTGTGTTTAGAATTTAAGTGTTTGTTTTCCAAGTATTGCTGGTGAAGCACCCACCTACTTACTCCCTGAGGAGTAGCAGCTTTTTCTATGACAGTTCTTTAGGGGTGACTTGTAATTTGATACTATAGTGTACTGTCTAAAATCAATTATATAAGATCTGAACTTACCAAACCAGGGTCAAATGACTAATATTTAACTATTAGAATACACTTCAGAAATTGTGGTCATTACGATGCTACTGTCATTTACAAAGTGAAGCCATGAAATAATATTCATATTGTGTTATTATTTATAGCAAATGAAACAAATTAGAAATTTCCTTTTCTCTAGTATTCTTATCTTCAGTCATTCATTTCATAAATATTTATTGAGTTCTTACACTTTGCCAGGTACTTTGCTGCCACGTGGATTACAGTGGAGAAAGTCAGATGTTATCCAGGCTTAAAGAGGAACTGTAGTTTAATGGGGAGCACAGGCAGGTGATGATTTGAGTTACAGAAGTACAGTTGTTATATAATAAATGTATTTAGGTAGCAGAAAGACCTAGCTTAGGCTGCAAGGTTAAGGGAGATTTGGCTGAGGAATTAACATTTAAGGTGAGACATGAAGGTTGAGAACTATGCCTCCAAAGAGAGGAAAAGACGATTCTCGACACTTGGAATGGCATGAGCTTAAATTGCATTCAAGAAGAAGGAGAGAGGTTTGTTTGAAGAGATATTTAGAAATTAGATTTTATAATATCTTGTAGTCATTGCTCTTTAAACTTTAAGACTGTGACTTAATGGTAGAAATAAAATCTGTTTAGTAATTAGCATTTCAATGAAAAACAAAAACTAATATCACAGTGGCTTGTACTTAAAAGGGTAAGTATGATTTTCTGAAATTTTAGTTCCAGTTATTTATATATAGCAAAAAATACATACATGCATACATATGTGTGCCTACGTATCCATAATGTATATGTCCATGATGGCAAACCAATGACACGCGTGTCAGCACTGACACGCATAGCCATTTACCAGAGAAGTATGGGGCTGCATGCTGAGAAGGACGTTTCATCCTTGGCTCCTGCACGGCCAGGTGCAGGAGCCGAGGGTAAAACATTTGCTGTAGTGTAGACACTCTGTGCCGGAGGTCTGTAGGCCAAAACAACAGAAGAGCGTCTAGTTCTGGGACTTCCGGTTAGGCTGTATTTCTCGAAATGACACACCACCCGAGTTATGCTCGGTTTTATGGCTAATTTTGACACACCAAGCTCAAAAGATTGCCCATCACTGGTATATGTGTATGTAATACACATACCCCTCTAATGGGTCATGGTATAAAATACTACTTTAGCAGTCATGATAAAAAATGCTGAAAATATACTTTTGTAGATGACATTAAAGAGTTTAGTCTTTCATCTAAGAGCAGTGGATAATTACTGAAGCACCTTTCGTAGGGGAATTACTTGGAAATTTTAAGTTATCTCTGACTTTGCGTGCATATTATAGTAGAAGTCGATGGAGAAAGGAGGGAGAATAAATAGAGTCCTTTACACTAGTCCATGTGGGAGATATATTTTAATAAGAGTAGTAGCATTGGAGTTGGAGATAAATAGGGACTTTGAGATACTCAGTAATATTGACAGATGTTGGAGATTGACTGGAGTCAATCACCTAAGAAACGGTGATGTGTTAAGGAAGAGTTGACATTCATATTCAGTGTATTGGTAAAGGTGGAGGACCAAGAATTTTTTAAAGCTCTAGAGATGTGGCTCTCAATTTTTTTATTTTTACTGTAGTATGTTAATGGAATGATACCTTTTTCAATAACATGAAAAATTCTTTAGTTTAGTTGATAATGCTGCTTTCTATTGTTGTACCAGAAACTAGATGAAATGTATTATAAATTATGTAATTTTAAAATAAAAATAATTATATATTTTCAAGATTAAGTATATTTACGTATTTTACAGTCTGTATAATAGTAAAGGCTAAATGGCAGAGTGTTTTTAAACATTGTTATCTCTAAAGAAAGCTATTCATGGTGTAATAGTATATTTCAGTATACCCATTTAGTTATTTTATCTGGAAAAAAGCTTCATAAAAATACTCTTATTTCTTACAATTTTAATCATTTTCAGGTCAATATTTTGGTAAATTTAATGGTAGCACAGAAAAACATTGGTTAAATGCTTCTAGACTTGACTTGTGTTCAGAATGATTTAGTGACTTATCTTTCCCCTTGAATGCAAAGGCATAAAATTAATGTCATTTTCTAAATTTTACTAATAGTTTTCATTTTTAGTAATGATTTGTTTTACCCATTTTTTTCAGACAGACAGGAATGGAGAGAGATGAGAAGCATCAATCATTAGTTTTTCGTTGCCATTGCGACACCATAGTTGCTCATTGATTGCTTTCTCACATGTGCCTTGACTGCGGGCCTTCAGCAGACCGAGCAACCCCTTGCTGGAGCCAGCGGACCTTGGGTCCAAGCTGGAGAGCTTTTACTTGAAACAGATGAGCCCGTGCTCAAGCTGGCGACCTCTGGGCCTCAAACCTGGGTCTTCCGCATCCCAGTCCGATGCTCTATCTGCTGCGCCACCGCCTGGTCAGGCTGTTTTACCCATTTCTTCAAGTTACTTCTGAAGGCTCTTGAAATTTGGTGTAGTTATAAAAAAAAATTTGCTATGGAATCAAGAAACCTATTTTAGGTTCTAGTTGTGTTTCCATTTCAGCTTGCCTCACCTATCTTACATTGTCTTTTCCTAATTTTTACATCAGTCAGAGAGGTGAAATGTGTGAGAAATGGTTACGTTTAAAAATTTCTCCAGGACATGTATGGTTACGTAATAATTCAATCAGGGAAACTGAATAACTTTAGAAGTGAAAGTGAATGAAGTTACAGAAATTTTAGTTTACAAATAAAGCTTGTTTTGGTGTCTTCTGGCTTTAGGTCGAATGGCACCACCTGTGGATGATCTTTCTCCAAAAAAGGTGAAAGTTGTTGTTGGAGTATCCCGTAAACATTCAGACAATGAAGCAGAAAGTATAGCAGATGCATTATCTTCAACCTCAAATATTTTGGCTTCTGAATTCTTTGAGGAAGAAAAACCAGAGTCTCCAAAGACAACATTCTCTCCTGCTCCTCGGTAATTTTCTTAGTCATCATTACTGTAATCCTTATTATAAACATTTGTATTTGCCATTTTATACCTGGAGGTCTTCAAAAACAGAGAAGTGACATATGTTTTAGAACCTTTCTTTTGAAAAAGTGATTGTACTTCCCTATGCTCTAAACTAATTGAGATAAAAGGACAAGACTCGGAAAATTAATTTAGAGATTTGAATGTGTGGGAACTTGGTAAAAACTCCCTTTAATTATGCTTGTCCCAAAAGACAGGAGGAGAAAGGTCATTAAATAAAAACTGTTTGCACTTCTCCGGACATTAGTGTACCTAAGCCAACCAAGAAGGATGACATTGTGAAGCATGACTATAGAATTTGATTTTATAAAGTGAAAATATATACTCTTTCATCAATAGCCTTTAAGTATAAGTATTTTGACCTTGATGTGTTAAAATAGAAATAATTGATGCCTATGTAGGAAATGCATTTATTCATGAGCATGTCTTTAGGCTGAAAATTTTTTTAATGTCATTTTCTAGTCCAGAGATGCCTGGAACTGTTGAAGTTGAGTCTACATTCCTGGCTCGATTGAACTTCATCTGGAAAGGTTTTATCAACATGCCGTCTGTGGCAAAATTTGTTACCAAAGCCTACCCGGTGTCTGGATCCCCTGAGTACTTGACAGAGGTAACTGAACTTCTCTGCCTTTTTCTGCTTTATTTTTATGTGTTTCCTTTTTTTTTTTTTTTTTTTTTTTTTTTTACAGGGACAGAGAGAGGGATAGATAGGGACAGACAGACAGGAACGGAGAGAGATGAGAAACATCAGTCATTAGTTTTTCATTGTGAGACCTTAGTTGTTCATTGATGCTTTCTCACATGTGCCTTGACCGCAGGCCTTCAGCAGACTGAGTAACCCCTTGCTGGAACCAGCGACCTTGGGTCCAAGCTGGTGAGCTTTTTGCTCAAGCCAGATGGGCCCACGCTCAAGCTGGCAACCTCGGGGTCTCGAACCTGGGTCCTCCGCATCCCAGTCCGATGTTTTATCTACTGTGCCACCGCCTAGTCAGGCATTTCTATGTATTTCTGAAAGCAGTAAGCAAGGAAGCAATGTAATAAAATAATAAAAATGATATATTTTCATTCTTCATTTATTGACTGGTTTTTTAATTATTTTTTATTTTTATTAATTTATTGTGTTTACGTAGATTCTAATGTCACCCATGTTCCCCAGTATATCCCCCCTGTCTCCCTCCTCGTAACGCCCTCCCCACTTCCCTCCAAAATTTGCTTTTCTGATCTCATCCCATCCTATCACCCTGTCATCTCCTTTCCCTCTGCCCGCTTTCCTTCTGGATACTTTGATCCCGCCTCTCTCTATTCCGCTCCTCAGTTCATATTGTTCGTCAGATTCCTCATATGAGTGAGGTCATACGATATTTTTCTTTCTCTGCCTGGCTATTACCCTTAACATAGTTTCCAGATCCATCCATGTTGTTGCATAAAGTAATATTTCCTTCTTTTTCATGGCCCCATAGTATTCCACTGTGTATATGTACCATAGCTTTTTAATCCAATAGTCCACTGATGAACACTTGGGCTGTTTCCAGATCTTCGCTATTGTGAACAATGCTGCAATAAACATGGGGGTGCATTTCTCCTTTTCAAACTGTGCTATGGTGTTCTTGGGGTATATTCCTAAAAGTGGGATAGCTGGGTCAAAAGGCAGTTTGATTTTTAATTTTTTGAGGAATCTTCATACTGTTTTTCACAGTGGCTGCATCAGTCTGCATTCCCACCAGCAGTGCAGGAGGGTTCCCTTTTCTCCACATCCTCGCCAGCACTTACTCTGAGTTGTTTTGTTGATGAGCGCCATTCCTACTGGTGTGAGGTGATATCTCATTGTGGTTTTAATTTGCATTTCTCTAATGATTAGTGATGTTGAGCATTTTTTCATATGCCTATTGGCCATCTGTATGTCCTCTTTGGAGAAGTGTCTATTCATCTCTTTTGCCCATTTTTTGATTGGATTGTTTATCTTCCTGGTGTTGAGTTTTACAAGTTCTTTATAAATTTTGCTTATTAACCCCTTATCAGATGTATTGTCAGATATGTTCTCCCATTGTGTGGTTTGTCTTTTTATTCTGTTCATATTGTCTTTAGCTGTGCAAAAACTTTTTAGTGTGATATAGTCACATTTGTTTATTCTGTCCTTTATTTCCCTTGCGCATGGAGATAAATCAGCAAGTATATTGCTGCGAGTGATGTCAGAGAGCTTGCTGCCTATGTTTTCCTCTAGAATGCTTATGGTTTCATGACTTACATTTAAGTCTTTTGTCCATTTTGAGTTTATTTTTGTGAATGGTGTGAGTTGATGAACTAGTTTCATTTTTTGCAGGTAGCTGTCCAATTTTCCCAACACCATTTGTTAAAGAGACTGTCTTTATTGTATTGTATGCTACTACCACCCTTGTTAAATACCAATTGTTCATAAAGGTGCGGGTTTATTTCTGGGTTCTCTGTTCTCTTCCATTAATCTATATGCCTGTTCTTATGCCAGTACCAAGCTGTTTTGAGTACAATGGCCTTGTAGTATAACTTGATGTCTGAAAGTGTGATACCACCCACTTTGTTCTTCTTTTTCAAGATTTCTGAGGCTATTCGTGTTCTTTTTCGGTTCCATATGAATTTTTAGAATATTTGTTCTATATCTTTGAAGTATGTTTTTGGTATTTTAATAGGAATTGCATTGAATTTATAAATTGCTTTGGGTAATATGGACATTTTAATGATGTTTATTCTTCCTAGCCATGAACACGGTATATGCTTCCACTTGTTTGTATCTTCCTTGATTTCTTTTATCAATGTTTTATAATTTTCCGAGTACAAGTTTTTAACCTCCCAGGTTAAATTTATTCCTAGGTATTATATTTTTTTGTTGTTGCAATAGTGAAGGGGATTGTTTTCTTAATTTCTCTTTCAGATAGATCATTGTTGGTATATAAAAATGCCTCTGATTTCTGAGTATTAATTTTATATCCTGCCACCTTGCTGAATTCATTTATCAGGCCCAGTAGTTTTTTGACTGAGACTTTAGGGTTTTCTAGGTACAGTATCATATCATCTGCAAATAATGATAGTTTTGTTTTAGTTCTTCTTTTCCAATTTGGATGCCTTTTATTTCTTCTTCTTGTCTGATTGCTGTGGCTAGGACTTCCAGAATTATATTGAATAAGAGTGGTGCAAGGGGGCACGCCTGCCTTGTTCCTCATGTTAAGGGGATTGCTTTTAACTTTTGCCCATTGAGTATGATGTTGGCTGTGGGCCTGTCATAGATGGCCTTTATCATGTTGAGGTATGTTTCGTGTATTCCCATTTTGCTGAGAGTTTTGATCATAAATGGGTGCTGGATTTTATCGAATGCTTTTTCTGCATATAATGATAATGTCATGTGGTTTTTATGCTTTTGTTTATGTGATGAATCACATTGATTGATTTGCGAATATTGTACCAGCCTTGCCTCCCCAATATAAATCCCACTTGATTATGGTGTATGATTTTTTGCATGTATTGCTGAATCTGGTTTGCTAATATTTTGTTGAGAATTTTAGCAACTAAATTCATCAGAGACACTGGCCTATAGTTTTCTTTCTTTGTAGTGTCTTTGCCTGGTTTTGGAATTAGAATAATTCTCGCCTCATAAAAGGAGCTTGGAAGTTTTCCCTCTTGAAATTTTTGAAAAGGCTTGAAGAGGTTAGGAATTAGTTCTTCTTTGAATGTTTGGTAGAATTTGCCTGTGAAGCCATCTGGTCCAGGGCTTTTGTTTGTTGGGAGTTTTTGATTACTGTTTCGATTTCATTTGTTGTAATTGGTCTATTTAGGTTTTCTGATTCTTCCAGGTTAACTTTTGAAAGATTACATTTTTCAAGAAATTTGTCCATTTCACCTAGGTTGTCTAATTTTTTGGCATACAGTTCTTCATAGTATTTTCTTACAATCCTTTGTATTTCTGTTGTGTTCATTGTTACTTCTCCACCCTCATTTCTAATTTTATTTATTTGAGTCCTTGCTCTTTTTTTTTTTTTTTTTGTGATTCTGGCTAAGGGTTCATCAATCTTGTTTATGTTTCAAAGAATCAGCTCTTGGTTTCATTGATCCTCTGTATTGTTTTTTTAGTCTCTATGTCATTTATTTCTGCTCTGATCTTTATTATTTCCTTCCTTTTACTTCCTCTAGGCTTTATTTGCTGTTGTTTTTTCTAGTTCTTTTAGTTGCAGGATTAAACTGTTTATTTGAGCTTTTTCTAGCTTCTTCAGGTATGACTGTAATGCTATGAACTTCCCTCTCAGGACTGCTTTTGCTGTGTCCCACAGATTTTGAGTTGTTGTATGCTCATTTTCATTGTTTCAAGGAATTTTTTTATTTCTTCCTTGATCTCATTGTTGACCCAATCATTGTTTAATAACATGCTGTTTAGTTTCCAAGTGTTTGAGTGTTTTTCTGTTGTAGTTCATTTCTGGTTTCATGCCACTGTGGTCAGAGAAGATGCTTGATATGTTTTCGATCTTCTTAAATTTATTCAGACAGACTCATTTTATGCCCTAATATGTGGTCTATCTTAGAGAATGTACCATGTGCACTTGAAAAGAATGTATAATCTGCTGTTTTAGGGTGGAAGGTTCTGAAGATATCTATTTAAATCCAGTTGATCTAGTGTATCCTTTAATTCTGTTGTTTCTTTGTTAATTTTCTTTCTAGAGGATCTATCCATTGATTTCAGTGGGGTATTTAAGTCCCCTACTATAATATTGTTGTTGCTCTCTCTGTTTATGTCCATTAAAATCTGCTTTATATATTTAGGTGCATATATATTTCTAATGGTTATCTCTTTCTGTTGGATTGCTCCCTTTATCATTATGTAGTGACCTACTTTATCCCTTACTATAGTCTTTGTTTTAAAGTCTATTTTGTCAGATACAAGTATTGTTACCCCAGTTTTTTCTTCATTTCCATTTGCCTGAAATATTTTTTCATCCTTTTACTTTCAGTCTATGTGTATCTTTAGTTTTGAGGTACTTTTCCTGTGGATAGCATATGTAAGGGTCCTGTTTTCTTATCCATTCAGCTACCCTATGTCTTTTGATTGGAGCATTTAACCATTTACATTTAAGGTTATTATTGATATGTAGTTGTTTATTGCCATTTTATTCTTTAAAGTTATATTCCTCTTTTACTATATTCTTTTCCCCCTTTGTTCTGTTTACAACAGGCCCATTAACATTCCTTGCAGCATTGATTTGGTTGTAGTGAATTCCTTGAGTTTTTTTTTGTCTGGGAAGCTTTTTATTTCTCCTTCAATTTTAAATGATAGCCTTGCTGGATAAAGAAGTCTTGGTTGTAGGCTCTTGTTCTGCATTACTTTGAATATGTCTTACTATTTCCTTTTGGTTTCAAGTGTTTCTGTTGAGAAGTCGGATGTCATCCATATGGGGGCTCCTTTGTAGGTGATAGCCTGTTTTTCTCTAGCCACTTTTAATATTTTCTATCTCTTAGCTTTAATATTTTTATTATGATGTGTCTTGGGATAGATTTTTTTTGGTTTTTCTTTAATGGAATTCTCTGTACTTCTTGAACTTCTGTGACTTTTTTCTGCATCAATTTAGGGAAGTTTTCAGCTATGATTTCATTGAAGAAGGTCTCTCTCTATCTCTTGTTCTTTCTCTTCTTCTTCAGGAACCCCTATGATGCGGATGTTGTTTCTCTTTAGGTTGTCACAGAGCTCTCTTAGAGTTTCCTCAGATTTTTTTAGTCTCTTTTCTTTTTGCTGCCCTGGTTTCATGCTTTCACTTATCTTGTCCTATAAGTTGCTGATTCGATCCTCTGCTTCATCCAGCCTGCTTTTAATTCCTTCCAGTGTAGTCTTCATTTCTGATATTGTGTTTATCATTTCTGTCTGATTCTTTATAATTTCTGTGTCCTTTTCGATGCTTTCAATTTCTTTACTGAAATGTTCATTAAGTTCATCCATTGTACCTTTGAGATCTTTAAGCATCCTAAAAATCAATATTTTATACTCTGCATCTGGTAATTTGATTACTTCCAATTCGTCCAAGACTTTATCAGAGGATTTATCATGTTGAAGCATATGACTTATGCTTCTTTGCCTACCCATTATTCTCTATGACTTGTAGGCTGCTTCTAGCTGTGATCTCCTTACCTAGTAGAGCCTCTTTGAAGTCTTGATTTGTTTACTTTTTTCTCAGTTTTCTTAACTCAGTGGTAGTCTTGTTTACTGATCTCAGCAGGGGGCTTATTTGAAGCTATATCCAGGAATGCATGGGTGTAACCTGAGACTCTGAAAGCCCATCTGCCAGCTTTTCTCTGGGGGTGGGGGTGCTTTCTCTGTTTCAGTAGGGGGGGCTGTATCTCAGATCTCCATGGAGACCTGAGTTACTGCCCCTTCTCCTTACTTCCTGTTTTCAGCTGTGTCTTGTTGCTCTGATTGGAGCTAGAGTGCTTTCTGGAGGTGGGTCACCCGGAACCACTTTAGGCTTGTGGTTTGTTAAGGGTTCAACTCTTCCCCCAGCTATGGCCTCCTCCGCACTGGATGAGTCAGCTTCTCAGGTCATCCCATGCATTCCTCTGCCCATCACCGTCTGTCTCTCTGTCCCTACTTTCCTTTTAGAAGATGAGCCAGCCTTCTCAGCACACCTCGTTCCCAGGTCCCCAGGCAAGTGGCTGTCAGCGATATTTTCTGCTCTTCTCCTTGTAATGAGAGCCCTTCTGGACTCTCAGTCTCACCCCACCTTCACTCCTGGAAGCAGGGGATCCCCCCCACTATGGCTTGGAGCTCCCTACCAGGCTCAGTGTGGCTTCATCTTTGCTCCTTAGTTTTTGAGACCTGTTCTTTTAATCCAAAGTTGGTTTTTCACTCTGATTGTTCCTAAATTAATTTGTAATCCAGTTTGGTGGTGTGAGCTGGGAGTCTGTGTGTCTGCCTACTCTGCTGCCATCTTGGTTCTATATCCTATTGACTGATTCTTAAATCATTCAGTTATTGGAATTATGATTTACCAAGTGGAGTTTTAGAACTCTAAAAAATATGGTGCTCAGAAAATGTTAAATCAGCATGTTAGAGTCTGTATGGATATCTCAGTTTTTGTTTAGATATTATGGCTTTAAGGAAGATTTTTCATTGTTAACAAGCCTTCTGGTTTCCCTACTGCTTATGTTTTCTCAACTTTATGACAATCATTCTTAGTTGCCTGTTTCTGTGAATAAAGTATAAACTGTAATTGAAACTACAGTTAGTTGACACTCCCATGAGACCAATGACCATAGTTGCTATAGTGCAGTGATGGGCAATCTTTTGAGCTTGGTGTGTCAAAATTTGCCAAAAAATCGAGCATAACTCGGGTGGTGTGTCACTTCGAGAAAAACGGCCTAACTGGAAGTCCCAGAACTAGACACTCTGTGTTGGAGTTCTGTTGTTTTGGCCTACAGACCTCCGGCACAGTGGCTACACTACAGCAAATGTTTTATCCTCGGCTACTGCGCCTGGCCATGTAGGAGCCAAGGATGAAACGTCCTTCTCAGCATGCGGCCCCATACTTCTCTGGTATGCAGCCGCGTGTCATCATAAATGGCTACGTGTGTCATAGGTTTGCCATCACAGCTATAGTGGTATACTCTTGGTTGGTTTTATATCTGAGGGAAAGGAAAGGAACTATTTTGCTATGTTTACGGAAAATAAGCAGCTATAGTATTTTAGTATTATGCTAAATGTGAAAAAATTGACATTCAGTATAACATTTTTTGAACATTGAGAGCTTGTATCTTTCAGTGTTTATGCAGAAGGAAAATAATATCAGTACTCATGTACTCCATTTTTGTTTAGGTTATATTGATATTAATCATGTTCATCTCTAAAATTAACCTTTTCCATTTATTCTAAGCCCACTGACCATAAAGGCAAAAGTTAAAAAGAAATCTTTTTTCAATATTTTAGAAAGCCTAAATTATATATATATACTCTCATTCCTTCTAAGACCATGATAAATTTTCCTTTTCTTTCTATTAGGCTGAAATTAGTTTAACAACTGAATGTAATGTTGCTTATGTGATTATTGATCAGTTTGTTTAGCAGTTGTATTTTTGATTAATAAACAACCTTATTACTTTTATGATAATTTGCTTGGTGAATAATATTTTAGAAATGCCAATTTTATAAGAGAAAGATTACATGGATTCATGATTCTCTTCTTTTTGAATAAGTCTATGTAAAAACTTCATGTTTGATCAGTCCATGGTGAAGAACCCTTTTCTCTTAAATGCAGAATTAAGTTCTGAAATATAGGATCCTTTTGATTTTAAACAAACTATCATTCTGCTTCCTAGGCCAGTTTCTATGTGATTGCTTTCCAGAGTACTTCTGCTTTCTATATATTTTTAGTTCAGTTGAGACCACAATCCCAAACAAAATAATTTAAATAAACTTAATTGATTTTAATATCAATTATACTTCAATGATTTTTTGAGTTTTAATGAAAAAATGGAAGTATACTGATTAGTTTTAAATATTCTTAATCAATTTAAGTATTCTTAATCAGTTCTTAATTGGTTTTATATATTTGTAATCATTGTTTTCATAAAAATGGTACCTTTAAAAGAATGAACCTTAAATTATTATAGTGATACTCTTTTCTCTGCAAAAATGTACCCTATAATCACACTTCTGAAACCAGCTGTTAAAATTATTAAGGCATACCCCTGCCTACTACTATCAAAAGAAAAGGAGAGGGTTGTGGGAATTTAAAAACAGTCTTCCCTAATAGTCTGAAATCTGTATTTTTCCTGGATTGTCAATGAGATATTCTTGCCATTATTTCTCTTTCCTGTGCCTTTCTCTCCGGCTGAGAGTGAACATGATGTCACATCGTTTCTTAACTGTATTTTGAACATCCACCTTAAGTCATTTAGAATTGACATTTGTGGTAAAGCCTAGCTACTGTCTCTCTGCGTTCTTATGTTCTCTGATAATGCATTTCATAATCTTTTTATTTACTCATTTTTTATTTTAAATTAGAGAGCTATATTTGTATGTACTATGAATATTATAGTAAATATATTCTGTGTACATTGATCACCTTCACTTTTTGCTACAGGATCTACCAGATAGTATTCAAGTAGGTGGCAGGATATCGCCTCAGACAGTTTGGGATTATGTGGAAAAAATTAAAGCATCAGGAACCAAGGTATGGGAAACTTTTTTATTATACCAGTTTCAGAGAATATTTGAAAAGCAAATCACTAAGAGATCTCATTCAAGATCCCCTGGGTAGGGAGTCAATATAAATTCTAAATCTAAATAATATGCCCAACAAAACTGAACTTAAAGCCATTTGCTAAGGTCAAACAAGCCCATTATTCCTTTTGTGAGTTTTTTTCTATTTCTTGATTTGCTTTCTTAGTGACTTCAGTGATTTGGAAGAAATGTTTTTGAGTAAATTTTGAAATTCATCTTGATATTTTGCCTTGCTTTGATTGGAGACATTTGTTTTAGGGTATAGTCTGAGCTTCTGAGCTTCTGCAACAAAGCCCTAAAATATAATGGATCAGAAAGTATGGGAGTTATTTTTTTTTTAGTTATATTAGGGAGGTCATTCATTCAGGGTGGTTTGGCAGCTCTGGTTCTACAAATCATTCAGTTAAGGATGGGAAATGTGATCTTTGGCAATGTAATAGATTGCATGGCCATGTGCCCAGCTAAAAGTTAAGGGCTTCTTTTTGTAATAGGAGGAAAAGAGGGGAATAGGTAAATAGTAGCCTCTATCACAATAATATTTTTTTTCTATTTTCTTTTATCTCTTTAACTCATAGAATACTACTGCACAGGAAAAATTAATGATTAGAAGAAATAGTTTCTTCCTCCAAGGATAATAGTACCTACCATATTCTAGACATTTAAAAATCTTGAATAAGCAAATATTAATTTTTTTTATCTATATTTTAAAAATAAGATTAGAAGTCTAGCAAAATTAGAAGTAATCTAAAATTCCCTAGCCAGATGGCTCAGTTGGATAGAGCGTATGTAGTCCCAAAACATGAATGTTGTAGGTTCGATCCCCAGTCAGGGCACATAATTAGTTTTTCTATTTTTGTCTTTCTCTCCTTTTTTCTCTCTAAAATCTGTCAATTAGAAAAATAAATAAATAAATAAATAAGTGAAGTAATCCAAAATGGATAATCTTAAAATTAGAAAAGGATATTTTTTTTCCAATATAGATTTTAGAATTTAAACGGATAGTGTTAGAATACATATGAACTTTCAAGTACTAAAAAAATTAAGTACATATTTTTGCTGTCACTTTTTCATGACAGCAAGTCATGGGAAAGTATTAGATGGTGTATTACTCTTAGACATTTTGGGAATCACTCTTGATTTATCCCTATTATACACTGCTCACAAAATTTAAGGGATATTTCAAAATGAATATGAAGTGATAAATCCCCTTTTGTGAGCAGTATATTACTGCCAAACACTTTATATTATGCCTCCATCTTAACAAACTAAAACATCATGGTTTCCTCTAAAAGAGGACAGTTAACATGTCAGACCGTTTGTTTATAAGTGGTAGAGCCATAGTTCAGTTCATTCACATGTTTTCTATAGGCTCTTGCATCAATTTAAGCTTTGCAACAAGGTCTAGCTGTCTCCATTTTGACAGCATACCTTCTTGAAAAAGCATCCATTTTTTTACACTACCAAATTAATATCAATTTAGGACTTCCTTTTTTCGCTGAAACAAAGCCGAGAGCCCAGGCAAACAGATGTGTTCCTGAGTAAGCCAAATGATTTTTAAAAATTCATGGCCTATGTGTATTTGAGGTCTTTTCACCCTTTATTTCTAAATACAGTCCCTGTAGATTGGATTATCAGTGGATTTGTGTGTATGGTAGGGTGGTGGTAGGTGCTGTTAGTTTGCAGTGTCCTCAAAACACAGGCAGCCCTCTGTGGAGGTTGTAACATTGGAAATAAGGATATAGTATAGACTAAAAAGACTTCGGTTTAAAAATCTTATCTGCCACTGAGAAGTGTGCCACCTTGAACCACATTTATTACCATGGAACTCAGTGTCTTATGGAACACTTCTTAGAAAACTCCTCCAATGGGTCGGCAAAAATCTTTTCTAAAGAGTTGTTCCTTTTAGTATTCTTATCTGCATTTAAGATAGTAAACCATGTAATTTAATAACCAGCATTTTAAAATTCGGTAGATTGTTACTGGTTGAGAAATGGTATTTAAAATCAAGCTATTGTTTAGGTAATTATTTTGAACAACTATTTACTTTCTTGAATAGGAAATTTGTGTGGTTCGCTTCACACCCGTAACTGAAGAAGATCAAATTTCTTATACTTTGCTGTTTGCATACTTCAGTAGCAGAAAGCGCTATGGAGTAGCTGCTAACAACATGAAGCAGGTTAAAGATATGTACCTTATTCCTTTGGGTGCCACAGATAAAATTCCACACCCTCTTGTGCCCTTTGATGGACCTGGTAGGTATATATTTTAATAATAGGGTTTCTATTATTAAAGGGGTATAGTGAATAAAACAAAGTGGGAGGTGGAACCAGGTGGAAAAATTCTGCTTTTTACCTTGGGATTCAGGCCTGTAGATTTGACTTGAGAGGGAAAGGTACCGATTAATAGCCTAAGCTAGTGTAAAAGTTTATCCTTTATTTTAATGTTTGAAAGTGACTTACTTTATCTTTTTGATTTTATACAGGACTTGAGCTGCATAGACCTAATCTATTGTTGGGTTTGATTATCCGTCAGAAACTGAAGCGGCAGCACAGTGCTAGTGCCAGTGGCAGTCACACTGCTGAGACCCCTGAAAGTGTCCCAGCAGCACTGCCACCCGATAAGAAAAGTAAAATAGAGGCTTCTACAGAGGAAGCACCAGAGGAAGAAAATGACTTTTTTAATTCTTTTACAACTGTGCTGCACAAGCAGAGAAATAAACCTCAGCAAACTCTTCAGGAAGATCTTCCAACAATAATGGAACCTTTAGTGGAAGTCACCAAACAGGAGCCACCAAAACCTTTAAGATTCCTTCCTGGGGTGTTGATTGGCTGGGAAAATCAGCCTTCTACTCTGGAATTAGCAAACAAACCCCTTCCTGTGGACGATATACTTCAGAGCCTTTTGGGTACTACTGGTCAAATATATGAACAGACTCAGTCAGCGATAGAACAAAATACTCTTAAAGAAATTCCATTTATAAATGAGCAAACCAACCCCAAAGCCGAGAAAATAGATAAAGTAGAAGCAACTGATGGTGAAGCTAAGGAGGTAAAGGTTAAAGTAGATAATTTTTCAGAATCTACAGGTAATTCCATCCTAACAGGGGAAGAAACCTCAGCAGCGGGGCCCTCCTCTGTTTCTCCTGGACCTTTGACAAGCCTTAGTCTCAGAGGTAAACCACCAGATGTTTCTACAGAAGCATTCTTAACAAATTTATCAATTCAGTCAAAACAAGAGGAAACAGTGGAGAACAAAGAAAAAACATTAAAAAGACAGCTGCTGCAAGATCAAGAGAATAATTTGCAAGATAATCAGACTTCAAATATTGACTCTCCATGCAGGTCAAATGTAGGGAAAGGAAACACAGATGGTAATGTGAGTGAAAACCCTGTTGCTAATACAGCAAGGTCCCCACAGTTTATCAACCTGAAAAGGGATCCTAGGCAAGCAGCAGGACGAAGTCAGCAGGTCCCTGCCCCAGAAAACAAAGATGAAGATAATTGTGGGAATGGAGAAAAGCCCCCCTTGCCTGGTTCATCACAAAAAGAGCTCTTAGTAGAACAAGCCAATGTAGAGGAGAAGATGTCTTCTCTAGAGAAAAATTCAAGTGTTCAGCAGAGTGATAATTCAGGGGTTGCACAAAACTCGGCATCAGTAGAAGATGTACACACTTCTCAAACAGAACAAGCAAAACCCTCAGAGGAGAATATATTAATGCAAAATATTGAAACTGTGCACCCGTTTCGAAGAGGATCAGCAGGAACATCATCTCATTTTGAAGTTGGAAACACAGGTCAATCAGAATTTTCTTCTAAAAACATCAGCTTTACTTCCAGAAGCACCAGTCCCAGAACAAGTGCAAACTTTTCACCCATGAGGCCACAACAACCCAACCTTCAGCATCTCAAGTCTAACCCCCCTGGCTTTCCATTTCCCGGGCCTCCCAATTTCCCCCCACAAAGCATGTTTGGGTTTCCACCACATTTGCCACCCCCATTACTTCCTCCTCCAGGCTTTGGCTTTGCTCAGAATCCCATGGTTCCCTGGCCACCTGTTGTTCATCTGACAGGCCAGCCTCAACGTATAATGGGTCCCCTTTCACAAACATCAAGATATATAGGCCCACAAAATTTTTATCAGGTTAAAGACATTCGAAGACCAGAAAGGCGCCATAGTGACCCTTGGGGTGGTAGGCAAGACCAACAGCAACTGGATAGGTCCTTTAATAGGGGTAAAGGGGATCGCCAGAGATTTTATAGTGACTCACACCACTTGAAAAGAGAGCGACATGAAAAGGAATGGGAACAAGAATCTGAAAGGCATAGACGCAGAGACAGAACCCAAGACAAGGACAGAGACAGAAAAAGCAGAGAGGAAGGGCACAAAGATAAAGAGAGGGCACGGTTATCACATGGTGATCGAGGAGCAGATGGAAAAGCAAGCAGAGATAGTAGGAATGCAGACAAGAAACCAGATAAACCCAAAAGTGAAGACCATGAAAAGGACAAAGAACGAGAGAAAAGTAAACACAGAGAAGGAGAAAAGGACAGAGATAGGTACCACAAAGATAGGGACCACACCGACAGAGCTAAAAGCAAAAGGTAAAATTGCGGGCTGCTTCAAGATTACATTTGAATAAATGTTAAATGTTGTATCTTAAAAACTTTCTGATTACCTGCTAGGATTGTGCCCTCTTTCAGATTTTTAATATTGGTGGTTTGCAGACCAGTAACTTGGGTGTGTTGGTGCGGAGTGCCCTGTGCCAGTGCTTATCGTCCCTGCATACCACCTGTCTCTAGTTATAGGAATTTAATATTTTTAAACGTTTTACATTGCTGTATATTCAAAGATTTGTTTTATTAATATACAATAAAAGCTTAGAAATTTTAGTTTTATTCCTTAATTGGTAAATATGGTTAACTATGAAATATATTTACTGCCTCTAGTGAATGTTCTTTATATGACTAATTTGAGAGTAATGTGTGCTCTGTAAGTTGTTTTAAATTGCACTGTTTTTAAAGAAACGAGAGAAGCAACAAAAGGCCAACGACTTCATAATCAGATTATATTAATCAGCTTTTTGAGCAGTTTTTGACCAAGAATCAGAAGCCCAAGGAGTACATTTACTACTTTAATCTGCACTCATCGAGGGCACTTATTAGCATATGTACTGCAGCTTTGTTGTAGGCCATTATTCTCCTTTCCTTTTTGGCTCTTCAGAAACTTGAATACTTCAGCTTGTACATGATCTTGTGTTTTGCTATCCTTTTTACTGTAAAATGTAAATATTTTAAGGGATATTTTGATTCTAAATATGATAAAAGAATTTCTCACTTATTTTGTGTGTGTGATTTGAAATTCTGTAGTAAAAGGATTTCTTGTCTAAGCTTTAATTACTTTCAGAATTATTTTTTTTAAGCTCATCCAAGAACATACATAGAGGCATAGCGATCTGTGTGTCAAGCATTAGATGAGGGGAAAAATGATTTCTTTGTTCTATATTATAGGCTATTGATAAAAATCATGTAATTCTGAAAAGGCTAGAATTTTGAACTACCAGTGAAAAACTATAGCCCACTTTATAGGTATATTTCTGAAGACTTGATACTATTAAAATTTGGTACACTGACTATTGTAAAACTACAGAACTTTTATTTACAAGAAATGCATTTTGAATCTGTAAAATGTATAATTAACCCTAATTTGTTTGGGGGTAATTGCAGTTTCATATGCTGGTTTTGCTTGAAATAGAAAGCACATGGGGGCTGTTATTAATCCAAATCTAAATCTATTTACATTGTAAACTGCGTATTGTATTGACATAATTTAAAACAATAGCTACCAAATGGTACTAACACTTGAGGCCAAGCAAAAAGAAAAACCAGTACTTTCACTTAACTATATTAATGAAGAAAAATATAAATGGCTTGACAAAATGAAGAGGGTAGTGTTTGATTTCTTGAAAAGTCTGGTGATCAGAGTTAAGAATAGGTTTTTGTTTTTTTTTTTAAACTAATAGAGGCAGCTATGTTTATCTCATTGGAGAGAGAAGGAGTGGAAGCTCAAGACCTTACATTTTGTCTAACTTCAGCAACTTGCATCTTTTTTTGTTTGTCATCCTTATCCTCTGAAGTTTTTCATCACAAAAGTTCTGAAACAGGACTTGTACTTAAATAAAATTTGTTTAATTTTGGTCTACTTTTCTTTTGGAAACTAATTTGTTAGAAAATCTGCAAACAAAACTTAAGGTGGGTGGGTCATCATTTGTACCATGATGAAGAAATTGTTAGGATTCCCCCCGCCCCTTCCAGCTTTTTTATTTCAAATATGTATGTTGTCAGTAAATCTCATTTCACGGATTTATCTGGTTGGGGGTTAATCAAACACTAGGTTTTTTTTTACAGAGTGCAAGTAAAGATTTAGAGAAAACAAAGTCAGTTTTTAATACATGTTGTAATTCTTAGCCAATAGTTTCTAATACATGTTGTGACGCTTACTTTAAAATTCATACCTCATTGGATCTTGACCCGACAAACCCTCTGTATTGCAAACGTTGTGCTGAACGCTTTATATATAGTAGTATAAACCTTGGTCAGCCTGGCCTAACTAGGCAGTGGTGCAGTGGATAGAGCGTCGGACTGGGATGCAGAGGACCCAGGTTCCATACCACGAGGTCGCCAGCTTGAGCACGGGCTCATCTGTTTGAGTGAAGCTCACCAGCTTGGACCCAAGGTCACTGGCTTGAGAAAGGAAGGGGTTACTCAGTCTGCTGAAGGCCCGCGGTCAAGGCACATATGAGAAAGCAATCAATGAACAACTAAGGTGTTGCAACAAAAAACTGATGATTGATGCTTCTCTTCTCTCTCCGTTTCTGTCTGTCCCTATCTTTCCCTCTCTCTGACTCTTTGTTAAAAAATAAATACTGTAATAAACAATGCATTAAAAAGTTGGTCCATATTTAAAAAATACAACAGAAAAACCTTGGTTAACCTGGAAGATTAAAGTCTTATGTTTGAGTTGAGGAAACTGGTACTTAGAAGAGTCGAAAAACTTGACCCAGGTTAGACTGCTATGATCAGACCTGGAATTCTAACTCAATTCTGTTTTTCTCCAAAGTCAAAATGCATAGCAGTTGTGCTCCGAGAATTGAGAATAGGACAGAGGGACCACAGCCTGATTATTATACATACCTTTCATAGCCCTTCCCATTTTCATTAACATACCTGAAACCCTATACAGGGCAACCCAGGTAATACAGACAATCTTTTTAAAGGTCCCCTGATTAGCACCTAAATTCTGTCCATGATCTTCATTCCCCTTTGTCGTGTAACATTTACAGCTGTCAGGTACTATGATGTAGATATTTTGGGGTGCCATTCTGTTTACCACGGCTTTTTTTTTTACAGGTACAGAGAGAGAGAGAGGGATAGATAGGGACAGACAGACAGGAACGGAGAGAGGTGAGAAGCATCAATCATTAGTTTTTTGTTGCCGTTATGACACCATAGTTGTTCATTGATTTCTTTCTCACATGTGCCTTGACCGCAGGCCTTCAGCAGACTGAGCAACCCCTTGCTGGAGCCAGTGACCTTGGGTCCAAGCTGACGAGCTTTTGCTCAAGCCAGATGGACCCGCGCTCAAGCTGGCGACCTCGGGGTCTCGAACCTGGGTCTTCCGCATCCCAGTCCAGTGCTCTATCCACTGTGCCACCGCCTGGTCAGACTACCACAGCTCTTGACTAAACTAATTGAAGCCTAGTTGTGGGTGAACCAATCTTAAAATTTTGAAGATATAAAACATCTAAGGTCATAGTAAATACATTTAAAAGTTAAAAATAATACCAGCAATAGAGAAGAGAATGGAGTCGCAAGTTAAACCACTTGAATATTAATCTGTTTATTTGTTAACATAAACTAAACTTGTAAATTTATACTGAGCTGTTCTTAGTTTTTAGTATAGCAGTGTTTTTAAAGAATGATTTGAATCAAGTTTAAGTGCATTGTAAGAGCTAAAGAATTAGCTACTAAAGCAAATAGTTAACAGAATTTTAACATTTGAATGTACCAGTTGCACTATTCCCATCTCCTCAGGTCCTTCTAAAACAGTGGTCAGGTTACTGATTTACTAATGACTACAAAACCAATATATAAAATCAACTTTTGACTTTTGTCTCCCAAAGCTGTTTGCTGGTTTTTAAAAAGTACCAAATACCCTGATTCTTTGATTCCTGTTCCATAAAGAAATTCACTTATTCACATATAGAGTAAGAGGGTACATGAATGGATGAGCTGAAAAACATTAGGTCAATAGCTAGACGTGTCTTGAGAACATGTGCCCACTCTTCACATATAGATGCAGAAATAAGCCACTGGAGGAAATCCCAGGATACATAACTTAAAACAGTGAATCCAGTATAACTGCCAATATCCCCAAATACCTTTATGATCTGCATAACCCCAGGAACTTAGTCTTTAAAAAGAATCTGTAAAAGGTAAATACCGCCACCACCTGGCTTAGATATTTCAACTCAATTTAAAAAGTGTTCTCATGTTCACACTCAGCACTTTGTTTAAGAAGCATAACAGTAAAATTATCTTTAAAAGGTCTTTATATTGATTATTGGCTTGTGCTGGAAATGCATCTCACATAAGTCTTCAACACCATCGCTAGGACAACAAAAACGAATGTTGATAATTGACATGAGATTTTGGACTTCAAGGTGAAAAAAATTTGGCTTGCAGGGAGAATCTCCAGGTGGCAGTTTTCAGTTATGTTGTGCCTATTCTGCAGGTATTTGCTAGGTTCTGGAATTCTCTGGTGAGCAGTACCATCAGGCTCCAAGTTTTGGAGCTTTTTTGCAGTGTGGTGATATAAATTTGCAACTGTGAGAAGCAGTTTTAAAGCAACAATTCTCAAACTTTGGTTTCAGGACCCCTTTACACTTAAAAATAGAGAACAGTAAGCTTTTGTGTTTATGATTTTATATCATTTAGCATATTAGAAATTAAAGTGTTACAGATTAAGAATGTTAATTTGTTTAAAGGTAATCCCATTGTATAACTTTTAATGGAAAATAATTTACAGACTAAATCAGTTTAGTAAGTGTCATTGTTTTTACTTTTACACATCCAATTTCTGACTTAGGAGAACTAGGTCCTGTGTCTGCTTCATTCAGTGTTTTGCAGTCTCATTTTGTATGAAACACATGAAGAAAATCTGGCTTCACACGGATTTGTGAAAAGAAGTACTCTGCGTCCTCTGAAAAGATCCTTGGACTACACTTTGGGAAACATTAAAGAAAGGCACACTATTATGAGACAACATATGACCTAATATGATAGCAGTGTGGTTCAGGCAGTTTTCTTGGAGCCTTTATAACCTTCCCTAGAACAGCTTTTTTTTTTTTTTTTTTTTTTTTTAACATAAAATGTGTATCTTTAAAGGTTACATTTGATTATCAAGAAATGTTTTGTGTGTGGGGGGTGTTGGAACAATTCAGTTTATAGAAAAAAAATGCTTAAAGTTTCTGTTCTGGACCATTAATTTTTCAGTCAGATCTATCTTAATTGATTTCAAGGAATTTTATTTTATTTTGACAGAGGAACAGTTAGAGACAGGAAGGGAGAGAGATGAGAAGCATCAGTTCTTTTTTCATGGCTCCTTAGTTCATTGATTGCTTTCTCATATGTGCCTTAACGTGGAAGAGTGGGGCGCTACAGCAGAGCGAGTGACCCCTTGCTCAAGCCAGCGACCTTGGGCTTCAAGCCAGTGACCCTTGGGCCGAGCCAGCGGCCATGGAGTCATGTCTATGACCCCATGCTCATGCCAGCGACATTGCGCTCAAGCTGGTGAGCCCATGCTCCAGTCTGCAACCTCAGGATTTCAAACCTGGGCCTTCTGCGTCCCAGTCCAGCACTATCCACTGCGCCACCACTTGGTCAAGCTCGGAATTATTTTGGAGCAGTTAGCCCAATGACCTCAATATTTCAAAAGTTAAATGTGGTAGGGACCAAAACAAATTCAGGTCAAAGTTTCTCAGAAAACAGTGGATGGAGTTGTGGTTTCTGTGAAAAACACCTTTGAATCAATGTATAGACTGCAATTCCACCTTATTTTGCTCACACACTCAATAGGAATAGTATGTTTGGCAGCAATGGTGCCCAAATTCTCAACTTTGGTTCTAAGGCCTTCCAAGTACATATCTTTCAATTATAATAAATTGGCAAAAATAAAGCCTAAAGGGAAGAAAAACTCCTGAAGTACTTCAAATGACACATTTCTTACCTAGTTTCTTTGTATAGATGGGCCTGCACAGGCAGATTTTGAAAAAATTTAACTGCACCAGTCTTTGTTTTTTAAAGATTTTATTCATTGATTATAGAGAGAGAGAGGCGGGGGGTAGGGGTGGGTGGAGGTATGGGAAGCACCCATTCTTGGTTAGTTCTCATATGTGCCTTAACTGGGCAAGCCCAGGGTTTTGAACCAGCGACCTGTGCGTTCCAGGTTGGCACTTGATCCACTGCGCCACCACAGGTCAGACTGCTCCAGTCCTTTTTCTGTAAAGTCTCCATTTAATAGATAATTACATGTTTTACCTTTTAAGTTTACATAATGCTTATTACTAAGTTTTTCTCCATAGTCCTGGCAATGCTTTGTATCGGTCATGTATTGTCAGTTGCTTTCCTGGTGGCAAAGTTACAAATATCAAACTGAAAATGCTAAGTAGCAACAACAGTACCTCCCAATTTGCAGTAGTGAAGGGGGACTAGGGAGTGAAAATGCTATTCACAATTAATCACTGGTACTGGGTAAAATGGACTTCCTCAAGTGATGCTTTAAACAGTACAGATATTAGGACAGTGATTTTCAGTGGCATTATTTAGAACCTGTTTTCTACCCAGTTTTGAGACCTGTAGATTTGAAAAGCTAAACATAAGTGAAGTTTAACA
Source organism: Rhynchonycteris naso (assembly GCA_037038555.1). Lineage (NCBI taxonomy): Eukaryota > Metazoa > Chordata > Mammalia > Chiroptera > Emballonuridae > Rhynchonycteris > Rhynchonycteris naso. The sequence goes on from CM073000.1 coordinate 25,937,082, forward strand.
TAAATTTAATTTTTAAGTTATATCAGTTTTATACATACATGGTTTGCAAAGCCAAGTAATTCTATATGGTTTATAAACAAAACCCAACAGTACCTGCATTACTTTAGAGGTAAATACTTTTCATTCTTTTAGACATTTATTAGGATATTTACCTTCATATTTGTAAGTGACATGCATACAATTTTTGGTTTAAGCCAGTGTTTAAATTTCATATTGCAATCATGTCATTATAGCCATGTAATAGGATATTTTCTTACATAATTTTTATTTTCCTTTAATAACTTGCTTTTTCATTATTTTTCTTTGTATCACTAATTTGTTCCCACTTACATTTTACTTAAAAACAATTTACAGATGAATAGACACTAAATGAACTAATAGAGTGAAAACTACTAATTAACATACTTAACAGATAAATTGGATGTAGGAAAACAACCAGAATATTTCTCTAGCTATACTAATAAGCTTATAAAAATGTGTTAGCATTTAGACTATTCCAGGTAATAGTAAATAGTTGATTTTCAGTAAACAATGTTCCAAATAATTACTGAAACTACATTTATATAAATATTTTGTATATTGAAAACCACTATTATGTAACCTAATTTTATTCATCTCCATTATAAACATTGTACCCTTCTGATTTAATTAACTCAATTTTGTTTGAATCCTGAAAAAATACATCTTTAATTTTACCAACAAAACTTCTTTTAAAAATCTCTTGAGTAACAATATTTACCTTTCGACCATATTCAAAGCCCCCTAGGTAACTAATACCATCATAGTTTAGAGCAACAAATTTTTTTTGTGGATCAATATCCTCAGAGAGAATCAAATTGCCATCTAGGTAGGCCTTAATAAGAGCCTGATTTTGAATTACAGTGATATGGTGCCATTTATTACAACAGAATATACCATTGCTATAAATCATAGGAACAGAGGTGCTTTCTCCTAAGTTAGCTGCTATTTTCAAGGTTTGATTTTGGAGACCAATTGCCAGGAAATCATTTTCTTCATTTTGAGCCTTTCCTATCCATACAATTAAGCCTTCTCTTTCTGTAGTGCTGAAATTTAAGGATAGAGTAGTGAGCTGAAGGTTTCTTATTCTATAGTGTGGGTCAATGTATTTAATGTAAGAATTACCCATAAATTTTGCAGTTGAAAATGAAGTTTTGTTTTCACAATACCTTCCCACCCAACCCAATGTACACAAACAACTGTAAGAGGAGAATTGGTCAGGTATACATAGAGATTGGTGGAGACAAAGATTATTCAAACAGTACACAGACTGATCACATGTATTTCCAGTCCAATGTGGCAAACATCTGCAGGAAAAAGTGGTGCCACTTACTATACATTTACCCTTATTTCTGCACACTTGATACCCACAGGCTGTCCCATCACAGTCACCTACATTTGAGCCACTTTTTGCTCCTTGTTTAGTTAATTGTAATTCTTGATTATTTATAATAACTTCTCGGACACAACCTTGAAAACCTACAGGTTCATTTACTGTTGCCATGGGATTTACAAAACTTAAGGATGACACTCCTCCAATATAGATGTCAGTATTTGTGTCCAGGTAGCTCATTTTACTGTTGGCTTTTTCTGTTATATTTACCCCATCCAGATCCAGGTAGCCTTCTGCACCCACTCTTCCTGCTTTGATCACATGCCAAGCACTTCCGTTAGTAGTTACTTTTTGGAGAGTTTCTAGAACGATAGTTCTGTCACCAAGGTTATAGCGAAGTTGAACAGAAGCGTTTGCTAAAGAGACACATAAGAAATCCCCTGTTGAGAAAGAAAGCCAGTTTAGTAACAGTGGAATGTTACTCCATTCAAAACCCGTGCTCTTTCTGGCCACAGGAATATGTTTTGGCGTTGGAAAGAAAAGGTAACAGGTCTTGGTCATAATTATGGAGAGAATTTTCTTTCCATTTATACATTAAGGTATATGTGTATACATTCATTCACACATTTTTATTATTTTGTTCTGGAATTGGGCACATAAGTTTTCCCTAGTTTTATGTCCCGCTGAGTGGGTATATTGTGCTACTAAGTTCAAGTGAGGTTCTCCTTTAGTAATTTTAGTTAAGGGTAAATATGTAAAAGTTATATGTACTCCAAGCCACTGACTTATTTTTTGACAGACTGGGGAGGTAAGTCAAAAAAGTAACTTCATAGAGATACTACGAAAAAATTTTATAGTATTGTGTATGTTTCAACCATGCCCTTGGGGCAAGTTCTGTCTGCAAGTTCGCAGACCCCTAGTTGAGATCTCTGCTTGGGTGTCTAAAGGCAGTGAACTTCCATATACCTGGCCTCTATTCTAGTCTTCCCAAACTCGGCGTCATTCCCTCCATCTAGTCTTCAAACACTTAGCTGTGATCCTTGGAGCCATCCTTTCGTTGATCCACACATAACCTGTCAAATATAGGTCTCATCATTTATTAGCATTTTGGTTCATTGTAAACATCTTGATTCTGTCTGCTTTTGCCACTCTAAATTTCCATCATCTCTGGTACGTATATGGTCTTTTGTTAGAGCTGCCTCACTCTTTCTTTCCAATCGATTTTCTAATCTACACTGAAGCTAGAGTGATCGTTTCAAATAAAATTCTCATTATTATGCTACTGGTAATGGTATGAACTGTTGTTGGGATAAGAACTCAAAACCTTTATGACAACGATAAGGGCTCTGCAGGTTCCTGGCCCCTCTGTCCAGCTTTACCTGGAGTGTGTTCTCTCACTGTTCCTCCAGCAGCACTGACCTTGTTAGAATTTCATCATCTTGTTTCAGAACCTTGTGCGTGTTGTTTTCTTTTATTGGAACACTCCTCCATCCCATTGCACCTCAACTAGGTAACTCATACCCATTTTTCACGTCTCAGATCAAATGTCACTTCCTCAGAGAAGTCTTTCTTGGGTCAGTTTCTTTTTCTATTAGTGTTTTAATAGCTCTAGGTTTCATTCTCCTTCACAATATTTATCTCATAATTATATAGTCATGTATGAAATAAAATCTAAACAAACGATCCAGCATGTGTATAGAGTTGCAATAAGGCATTCAGAGGAAAAGTAAAATGCAACTCTACAAGCCTGGGCAAAAAAATGTAGCCCTCAGCCCTAGGATTGCTTCAAGAGCATAGTAAAGTGGTTTACATAACTGTAGTACTCTTCAAAACAGCATGTCCCCTTCCCCCTAACATTTCACAATCAATAAAAAGTTCTTCCCTTTTCTATCCAGGAAGATTTCTTAGCACATGCTACACTTCTTTCCTCTTCCTCCTTTTCCTGCCTCATCTCCCACCTGCAAATGTTCTTTCTTCTATTCCCCATTGTATTTCGTATCAGAGCACTCTAGGATGACTGGGAGACCTAGCAGCTCTATGGTTGTATACCTATCATTTCCATCTGAGGAAAGTATACGAAACCATGCAAACTATGGTTCTCTTGCTTTAATTATTTTATCATAATTCTAATGAATGTAATCTATGTCATTACATCTGTTATTATGATTAATAACTGGCTTCTACACTAGCTTTTAAGCTTCATGAGAATGGGCTATATTTGATTCGCCCCAAAAAGTTCATCCCCGGCACTAGCAAGGTGGTTGGAACATAATGATATACTAAAAAAATTGTTGCATTGAGAAATAGCTTTGTTTAGTTTTGGGATGAGATTACTCAGTACTTCTCAAATATGAGCTTTATGGTATTAAAAAAATCCTATAATATGTAAATTGTTTTTTAATCTCCCCAAAAAGAAAGAAATCCAGTTCATTCTATATTTTCTAACACGAACAGCATTTTAAGTTGAAGGAAAGAGAAATTATATAAGAAAATATTAAAACAAGTTATATAAGAAAATATTAAAAATATTAAGATAAATTTTTTTATAAGACACTAGAACAATGAAACAATTGATATTAAGTTTTAAGAATTTATAGCACTTGGAATATACTTTGTGGCTTGCAAGTAGACACATCAATTCTCTTTCACAGCATAATGGAAGTTTCTCTAGCTATTTGTGTTGTGTGCTATAGCAAACAGTCTTATAGGGATGAGATCCAGTGAAATAAAGAACTAAAGCTGTGATCTGTAATCTCGCTGGTCAAGTTGCCAACCGGAAGAGAGAGCAAAGAGAGTTGCTGATGTTAACATAGCTTTGCTGGTACATTCTTCTCATAAGAAGAATTCACACACACACACACACACACACACACACACACACACACACACGAGAGGGTGTAGGGTGCGCATTTCTCTCCCTATGTGACTGGAAGCTAAAACAGCTCAGCTTTATTTGCTACTATCATGTAAGCCTTTTCTTTTAGTTGACTAGGAAATGGTGCTGCAGTCATGGCTCATGAGTACAGATTAGGGTAAGTAAATGTTCAAAGTTCACAACTAGCAGGTGGTCCTTACAAGAAATCTCGTAAGTGGAACGAAGATCACAAGTGAATGCACTTTGGCTATTTAACCTAGGTTCACAAGGCCTCCAGCCTCCCTGCCTCCTCTGTGCTGCCACGCCACACATCACAGCTCAGAGAAACCTGGCAGGACCTAGCGTTTGTGAAGAGACTACAGACAACTTGGAGAAATTTTGTATACTTTTTTATCCTCTAGAAAAGGAAAGTAAAGGTAATATAACATTTTATTTTTTTAATGGTTTATTTGTTTGAATATGCTTTAACTTTACATTGTAGTTGACTAGCCTTTTTAATACACATTTGTCTGGGAAAATTATAATTATATAAAGATGAATTCAGCTAGCTGTGATAATTTTTTATTATATTGCTAATTTTATGATATTACATATTTAGCAGAAACAGGTAAGCAGACAGCAGTCTTATCTCTATCCAAAACCAAAGATCTAAAATCAACAAGGATAATCTTCAAATTATCCTTTGTCTTAAATTTTACACTATTTGATATTCAATTTTTTTTTTTTTTTTAATCTCGAAGGCAGTGGTTCTTAACCTGGCTCTATCGAACCCTAGGGGTTCGATGAGTTGGTCTCAGGGGTTCGGAGAAGCCTCTGCCGCGGAGGCCAGAATAAAGTAATACCGTAATTTGTCGTGAATTCATGCACTTTGTTGGTTTTGTTCTTTGAGCAAGGGGATGTTCATGCATGGCTCATTTTGTGCACCAGTAAAAAAACATATAGCTATGTCTTGAATTTGGGAAAATAAATCATATTTTATTTATCACTAAAGAAGAGTTCGGTGAATGTGCATATGAAACTGGTGGGTTTGGTACCTCAAAAAAGGTTAAGAACCACTGCTCTAAGGATACACAAAAACCTTGTTAACTGAGAATTTATTCTGGAACATACGAAAACTTAACTGGCCTTTGAAAATCTAAATTTGTGATGTTTGACATTGTGTTAGTAAGTAAGCATTTTTTATTAATAGCTCCTCTTAGCAGAGGATGAGCTCGAAGGCTTGGCTAATGTTTACATCAGTTGTTCTTAGAAAAGGTACAGAGTACAGGATGGGACAGTCACCTGTATTTTATGCAATCTTCAATAGGTGAAACATACTTCATCACTTGTTACACCATTTGATCACTTGATTGCTAATAAGTATATACCTGTTAATCTGATAATTACCTATAGGTTAATCTAAGTCTGTTAACGTAGAGCTTATACATTTTAATATTTTAAAGTTTTTATGATTTTCTTACATGTGTCAAATACAACACCAATCATGACATGAAACTAATAAATCTATTTTCAATTCTCTTTGTAAATAGTGCCTGATGGCAGATAAAAGGAAAAGCTTAACTTTCATGAACTGAAACACAATGCCATTTAATAACAGAAGTAAAAACAATGTGATCTTGCCTCCTGTAAGTGTTAATGTGTATGAGCTTTTAATTTTACATACATAAACATAAATATGTATTCAGTGTACTGATTATGAAATTATAGTACAACATCCTTGGCCAGTCAGAGTCCCAAATAGCTCTTGATTTTCTACTCTAACCATATGAAGGTTAACTTTGAAGGTTTTTATTTTATTTTATTTTTTAAAGTGAAAGTAGGGGAGATACAGACAGACTTCCAGATGCGCTTTGACCAGTATCCACCTGGTGGCCCCCATCCGAGGTCAGTGCTCTGCTCATATAGGGCCATACTTGCAATCATGCTATTTTTTTAATCATTTTACTTTATTTTTACAGGGACAGAGAGAGAATCAGAGAGAGGGATAGATAGGGACAGACAGGAACAGAGAGAGATGAGAAGCATCAATCATCAGTTTTTCATTTTGACATCTTAGTTGTTCATTGATTGTTTTCTCATATGTGCCTTGACCACGGACCTTCAGCAGACCGCGCCACTCCTTGCTAGAGTCAGCAACCTTGGGTCCAAGTTGGCGAGCTTTTGCTCAAGCCAGATCCGCGCTCAAGCTAGCGACCTCGGGGTCTTGAACCTGGGTCATGCTATTTTTAACATCTGAAGCACAGGCTTGACAGAGCTGTCCTCAACGCCCTGGGCTGACATGCTTGAATCAATTGAGCCATGGCTGTGGGAGGGGGAGAAAGAAGCAGGTGGTGGCCTCTCCTGTATGTCCTGACCAGGAATCAAACCCAGCACCTCCACACGCCGGTTGGATGCTCTACCGCTGAGTCAACTGGCGAGGGCTGAGGGTTTTTTGTTTTGTTTTTATGAACAATATAAATAAAGCTGATTACCTCTTAATATCTCTTGATTTATAAGCAGTAATTTTGTATTTGTGCACAATTCTCTCAGCAATTTTACAGGGAGATTTAAATTAATTGTGAATTTAAAACCAAATATCAAGCCTCAGGAAAACAAATCTCTTCTAAGGCATGTGATTTTTTAGCTCAATCATGTTATCTTTTTTCTTTGAAATTACTATCTTTTTCTCCTTGAATTTATTTTAAGATATCTCACCAGTACATTGAGCTAAACCATTTTGGTCTAATTCTCTTATATTATCATTTAGCAACATGTTAAGATACCTTTAGAAGAATTGCTTAGATTAGACTGAAAATCAGGTCACGATTTTTTGTTGACTATGAAAAACAAACTGATTTAATTATTTCTCACTACCAAAATTTTAATTTCTGAGAAACAAAATGAATGAAAAGCCTAAATGTAAAATTTTTAAAAATATTTTGCCGTATAGATGTAACTATACATACAAATGTTTTTGTCAAAGTTCAGGGAAAAGATATGAAAATGGAATTAATAAAGTAGTGACTCAAATATCAATTTTTAGGACTAGAGCATAGTACTTGGATATTTTTATTTCAGATTTTATAGTAATTATGCAACTTCTTTAGTTAAAAATAAGTTTTATAAATTTATTTTGGGATGTGAACCCTAGGTTTTTGCCATCTAGAAGGCAGGACAACATAAAAATTTTGGAGCTGTAAAGGTGGACAGATTTACTGGAAATATATCAGCCATGCCTTCCTTTACTCTTTTATAAGGACATTTTGTTCCTTTTCCCATAGACTCTCAGGCATGGCTTCACCCTCTTTTTGATAGGATTATTATAAAGCTGAGCATATACTATATTTGGATTTTGCTAACTTTAATTCTAATGAAGCCCTTGCTATTTTATTAACATATTTAGGGAGTCATTTGTATGAATAAATTAGGGTAACAGTGAAACAAAGTATCAAATATTTAAATATTTATAGGCTAGGTGACTTAAAAATAAAGACACTTCATCACATATTATGTAAGAGATGATTGAGAATTCATTAGAATTTTTTCCCCCTGCAAACAACGATCCTGCCATCTTTACCTGATTGTGCTTTTAAGTGTTGAGCAACGTAAAATAGGATGCCATCTGTAGAAAAAGGCCGGAACTGTAATTGAATATGTGTCTTCTTTCGAATACGAAAGGAAGCAAAAGACATCCAAGATAATTCATGGCTTCTAAAAGATGGATCACTTATAGACAAGGCTAGGAAACAAAACAAAATAAAAACCTGAGTTTCAAAAAACAATCTTGTTCATAAATTCAGTAAACTCAAAATGTCACTTACCTCATCTTTCAAGTGTTGCTCCTAGATGTGTATATATTGAAACTTGGTGCCTGTTCTAATCCCATACAGTAGGCTTTTTGTAATGGGGTCAGTTACTGAAAAGCCTTCCATTACTTCTGGTAACTAGGTTCCTGCTGCTGGTGCTATGTGACACAAATCCTCTGCCCTAGACCGCTTCATAGATAGACATCAGAAGCACCGATTCTGGGAATGTCTTATTATCTCAAGAATATGAGCTTCTTGGAATGTCTTACATTAATAATGCTTTCAAAACGATGATTCAAATAGTGAAACATAGAAAGTATCACTATATGAATTACTCAGTTTCTATATTTTTGATAACAATATAAAGTATAATCAAGTCAATATATTTTAGGTGATTATATAAATGAAAATAAATTGTCAGTTTACTTGACAACAATTTAGGTCCATATCTCTTCATAAAGTGCTAACTTTGGTTTCACTTCATGTTAAGCATGAGAAGATTTATTTCAATATGAATTGAGGTTGAATTATCATACTGACTTCTAGTTCATTAGATACTATTGTTTCTGTGTATAACCAACTGGATGGGAATTATGAGAGGAAGAAAAAGTTCTGAACTTTTGGCAGGCAGTTTTTATCTCTATGAAATCTATATCCCTTCTTTTTTTGTTTTTGTGACAGAGACAGAGAGAGGAACAGATGGGGACAGACAGGATGGAAGAGAGATGAGAAGCATCAATTCTTTGTCGGGGCTCCTTAGTCTCCATAGTTGTTCATTGATTGCTTTCTCATATGTGCCTTGACCATGGAGCTATAGCAGAGTTAGTGACCACTTGCTCAAGCTGGCGATCTCGGGATCTCAAACCTAGATCCTATGTGTCCCAGTCTGATGCTTTACCCACTGTGCCACCACCTGCTCAGGCTATATCCCTTCTTTCTTCATTTTATAATGAGACGGTGGTTCCTAGAGCATGCTTTGGTTCACCACATGCTTTGAGCCATTAATGTTTTCTTTGCCTTTTCTCCCTTTGGATCAGGCCTATACAACTGTTGTCTTTCACTGTTAGATTGATAGGTAACTGGTGGGTGTTTATCTAAGAGATGCTGGCATTTGCTTACATTTAAGTAGCTATGTTATTCATTATTGATTTGCTGCAGTTCAGAATGGTAGAGATTAGAATCACATGGTGCGGTTGCCAAAAATGCTAACTACTGTACCTCAGTCCTGTGGGGTCTCATTTATCACAGCTGAAATGTATATATATATTTTAGAGAGATAGAGAGAGTGCCAGACGAGGACAGACAGGAAGGGAAAGAGACGAGATACATCGATTCTTCATTGTGGCACCTTAGTTCTTCATTGATTGCTCTCTCATATGTGCCTTGACGGCGGGGGTGGGGGAGCGTTCCATGAGCCAGTGACCCCTTGCTCAAGCCAGTGACCTTGGGCTTAAGCCAGCAACCTTGGGCTTTAAGCCAGCGACCCTTTGGTCTCAAGCCAGCAACCATGGGGTCATGCCTATGATCCCACGCTCAAGCCAGCGACCCTATGCTCGAGCTGGTGAGCCTGCGCTCAAGACGGATAAGCCTGGCTCAGCCGGTAACCTCAGGATTTCAAACGTGGGTCCTCCGCATCCCAGTCTAACACTGTCTACTGCGCCACCACCTGGTCAGTCATGAAATGTATTTTTTATAAACACCCAAATGTTTCTGACATACATGTTTTAGATCACATGTTCATAGACACTGAATAAAGTTTATTTTAGAATACAGGGATGGTTTAAAAAGTGGGCATCCTTTGAAATTGTACGAATTACTGAAGTAACACATATTCATTATAAGACATTTAAACGGTATAGAAGAGTATAAAGTAAAATGATGACATTTCATTGTTCGTTCTTCTCTGTTAATTCCCAGGAACCACTGTTTACAGTGTATTGAATGTATAGCCAGACTTCAGTTTTCAGTGCATCTACAGTTTCTGTGTGTGTATATCTAGTAGTACCTCATTTACTTCATATAAATGAAACCATGCTTTGTATTACCTATGCATAATATATATAGTTTATTTTTAATTCAGTGAGAAAAGGGAAGGCAAAGAGAGAGACTCCTGCATGTGCCCTGACTGGGATCCACCTGGCAAGCCCATTAGGGAGGATGATCTGCTCATCTGGGATGTTGCTCTGTTGCTCAGCAACCGAGTTCTTTTTAGCACCTGAGGCAGAGGCCATGGAGCCATCCTCAGCACCGGGGCAAACTTGCTCCAATTGAGCCATGGCTGCAGGAAGGGAAGAGAGAGAGAGAGAGAGAGAGAGACAAGAGAGGGAGGGGTAGAGAAGCAGATGGGCACTTCTGTGTGTCCTGACCAGGAATTGAACATGGGACATCCATATGCCAGGCCGACACTCTACCACTGAGCCAACCAGCCAGGGCCTTATACTTTTTAACTCAATAATTTATTTTTATGAAACTTCGGTGTTAGCATATATTGCCTATTGTTTCAACACATAATTGATACCTTTTATTGCTGAGTTATGGTTTTGTACATTGAAGTGATACAGCTTAAACAGAGCACAGAAAGTTCTGATGCTTTTTAGATGTGACTGGGTCTGCCTGTCACAGGTAGAAGTTACACAGAAACTTCAAGGAACTCTGATCCAGTAGGTCATCTTTATCATTACTAAATTGTCTGCAGAACATTTCTGCTCTTGTTCACTTTGAGATAGAATTTGGGAAGAGTCCCACTTTTCCAGTGACTCACAAAATCATTCTGGCAGTGAGTCATCTTTAGGAGACTTTGCTAATCAATGTAGATTAATTTAAAAAACCAACACCCTTTTTCTTGGACAACTAATCTACTGGGCTGTGGCCAACAACCCCAGGGTTGGCTGGTCAGTATGATAGGCAGTTTCAGAAGGGATCATTTTCTCTGAGGAATAATAGGTAATGATTTATGTGACCCCCAAATTACATAAGCTTCACTCATGACCTCGCTTTTATGAATTTGTTATGAATAGGACTCCTAGAGAAATTACTAGTGTTTATATTTACCACTGTTTCATAACTGTAGCACTGGTTGAAACCAGGCTGGTACAATCTGATGAAGAACAAAGCAGAATGGGCTGATGAGGGAGGTGGGAACACTTGAACTGCAGTGACCCACAGTCTGATTTAGGGAATCCATAGATTTCTAAAACCACATAGTTTGGGTAAATACTGGGATGGGACAAAAGTAGGTTTACAGCTGTGAGGACACAAAATGGTGTTTATTCTTGTATTATTATTTATTCATTATTGTGTTATTTCCTATATGAACAACTGTAAGCTTACTTTTGCCCACCCCTGTATATCTCTTCAAAACATTTAAGAATAGATGATATGGGACATCAGAGGAAGACATTTTTAGCATGAACAAAGATTGCTTCAGGAGGAGCACAGGTTGGCATATTAAAGATCACAGGGAAGATGTGAGGACTTGTAACTATTTATTGAGAGAGCTGGACTTGGTGAGAGGCACAGAGGAAGTAGTTTGTTTTCTTCCCCTATGACTACCCTTTAGACATGCTTTGTCGGAATTTTTCATTCGTATTCATGGTGATATCTTGGGCAAATTTCTTAGTTTTTTGAACATTTTCAGGTCTCAGGGGAATGTTATTTTCATCTATTAAGAAGTCCAACTAAATCTGCATCAAAATCCCAATCTTTTGCCTAATTCCAAGCTTCTATTCTTTCTCCATAGCTCAAATCTCACTTGAGCTTGGAAAATGGAGTCGGGGGAAAGGTGTGTGTTTTTCTATTTGCACTAACCCTTGCCCTCCTCCTTCACCTTGCTGCTTTGCTTTGCTGCTTTTAGCTTTTCCGAGGTGACTTTGGGCATCAGTAATGAGAAGACCATGGAAGGGTCTTTCTTGTCTGCTGCTACTTGTAGTCTCTCTCTGCTGTCAAATGTCCTCTGTCATGGCAGACAGTCTTGGATTTTTCAGTATCCTTCAGCTTTCAACTGGTCTTTCTGTCCTGCAGTTCCTGAAAAGGCTGATGCACCTTGGAGCACTGTTACGGCTTCCACTCTGCTTTTGCTCTTGTGATATGCTTCTAGCCTCCTTGTGCTTGAGACCGCTTACCTTTCTGGGTAAGTTTCTTTCAAGGTGACACATGCTTGCGTAACTTAGTTGCACCCTGTCCTCAGTGGGAGGGCACCGTTCCCCCAGCAACCCTGACTCGAGCCCTGCCATTAGAGAAAGCTCCAGCCAGCCTTCTGTCTTCAGGCTGCGTGATGTGGAGATCAGGCACTGGTTTGAAATCTTCCCTCACTCCAGGCGAAGTGAATCTGGTTTTCCTGAGATCTTCTTTTACTCCCGTTTTCCTCTCTGGTTCCACAATGTCAGCTTAGCTGAAACTGACAACTCTGGGAGAGAAATGTTCATTTTCCCTTCTAACAAGGGCCCTATCTTCTGAGTACTTTTGGATACCTTTGTTGTTTTTTGATGATACTCCTTTGGTTCTTCCTACAGCCAACATTCCTCTTCAAAAACGTTTCTTTCTCTGAACCTACTCTCCCTCCCTCCCTCCCTCCCTCGTCCGCTGAGAATGAGTGATGTGCCAGCCATGTCACATTAGACACACACATCCATGGTGTGCCTGATTATAGAAAGAGCCCTTCACCCTTTGGGGACACACAAGAACTGCGCTTTGTCCCCTGAGCAATCCCTAGATTGAGGTTGGGATGTATGCCTTCCTGGAGTTACTGGGTGTGTGCCTCAGTTTCCTTTGTCTTTCTCAGTGAAGCCCTGCAACCGTCTAGCCTCCTTTGAGAGCTGTCTTCATAGGGCATGTTTCCAAACTCTGATAACAAACTTGGTGTCTTCAGTCAGCACAATGTCCTTGCGATCCATGAGAATTCTACGTATCTAAAGTGTGAACCTTTTTATTTCTGTGTAATATTCCATGATATGGACATGTCAATTTGTTTGACCATCTACTGAAGGACATGCGTTGTTTCCAGTCTTGCGCTATAACAATAAAGCTACTACACACATTTATATACATATCTTTGTGTAGACGTAAGTCTTCATTTCTCTGATACAAATATCCAAGAATGTGACTGCCGGGTTGGACGGTTATTAAATGCTCACTTTTGTAAGAAACTGCCAAATTATTTTCTAGAGTGGCTGACCACTTTGTATTCTTACCAGACATTTAGTTTCTCACAATATTTGGTAATGTCACTCTTTTTTTATTTTAGTTTTTTCTAGTAGGTGTACAGTGCTATCTCACCACCCGTAAGCTCTTTTTAGACTTGTTTGTATACTGTTTGAAGCTGTTCTCAGCTTCGAGGCTTTAGTTAGAACTTTTAGACAACAAGGAAGGTCAAATGTAATACCTCATTGCACAGTGATTCATATAACTTCTGACATAATCATTTTTTAGCCATCCACGTTAAAAGTTTAAAAGGTAACTTAAAGGGCTAAAAAGACCTCTTACTTATTTCACTTGTAATATATTTTATTTTCTTATTCCCTGATGTTGAAAAAGAACCCCAAACATTAGCCATGTAGCTTAATGTGTCTACCTAGTCTGAAGTATCCTCTGCACTTTATGTTATTTTAATATTTTCATAGCTCTTATCACGACTGCAGTTTTTTTAGTTTTAGATTTATTATTTTTAATTTTCTTTTTAATTTATTGTGTTGACATGGTTTCAAGTGTTCCACTCACTATAACACAATCTACACACCACATTGTGCCCTCCCTCACAATGCCCTTGTAATAGATTCTTGTCTGAAATTCTCCTAGTCTTTATTATTGGGATGTAGGGGTGTGGAACTCATGAAGGTTGCTCATCTAACATTTCAATTTTTCTCTCCTTTTTAGCAAATGATAGGATTGTACTTTTCTGTCTCTTTTAAGGTTAGAGGTAACTTTGTGATGTTTTTCCAGCAAATGAAATGTGAGCCCATGTGACACGTATCATTTTGGGCTAGAACCAGGGTATAATTTGCATTATCTTTCTTATACTCAGTGATTGTTGAAGCAGCAGTGATTAAAAAAAAAAAAAAAAGAGCCTCCATCCACCTGAGTCCCTGAGTAACTAGTCTAAGAAAAGCCTTGTTAGCAACACATGCTGTGAGCAAGAAATACATGTTTGTTTGTTAATTAAGCTACTGAGATTTTTGGGATTGTGCAGTGTCTCACTGCATCGTAACCTGGCCTAACATGATTAGTATAAGGGGTTTATAAATATCAGCAGAAAAAAAAATTAGTCTTAATAAGAAACATTTCATATTTAAAAGTATCAACTTTCATGTTATAATTAAATGAAATAATCTCTGCTAAACTAAAACACAGCAAGAAGAAAATGACTAATGTGTTTAGTGTCAATATTCTGAAGACAAACAGTACCATGTTCTTGTTTACTTTATTTATTTATTATTTTTCAGGACAGAGAGAGAGTCAGAGAGAGGGAGAGATAGGGACAGACAGACAGGAACGGAGAGAGATGAGAAGCATCAATCATCAGTTTTTCGTTGTGACACCTTAGTTGTTTGTTGATTGATTTCTCATATGTGCCTTGACCATGGGCCTTCAGCAGACCAAGCAACCCCTTGCTGGAGCCAGCGACCTTGGGTCCAAGCTGGTGAGCTTTTTGCTCAAGCCAGGTGAGCCCGTGCTTAAGCTGGTGACCTCGGAGTCTCGAACCTGGGTCCTTCGCACCCCAGTCCGACGCTCTATCCACTGTGCCACCACCTGGTCAGGCTTGTTTACTTCAAATGAATAAGAATATTAAAAATAAGAAACCCAGCCCTGGCCAGCTGGCTCAGTGGATAGAGCGTTGGCCTGGCGTGCAGATGTGCTGGGTTTGATCCTCAGGGCACATAGGAAAGGTGACCATCTACTTCTCTTCCCATCCTTCTCCCCCTTCTCTCTCTTCTCTCTTGTAGCCAGTGTCTTGATTGGTTCGAGCGTGGCCCCAGATGCTGAGGATAGCTTTGTTGATTTGAGCATTGGCCCCAGACAGGTTTACCGAGTGAATCCTGGTTAGGGTGCATGAGAGAGTCTATCCCCTCTCCTCTCACTTAAAAACAAAACAAAACAAAGAAAGAAACTCATGAGATATACGGTAGCATCAGCTATGATGAAGGATCTTCAATTTTGTACACTTTTTTTCTTCTGTGGAAAAAAGACCCTAGATTCTGTGAAGATTATTCACAGAGAATCTGGGGGCATTGGCAAGGAATTAAACCAATCTAGGAGAATAAAATTACCAGTTTAATAAAACTATTATTGCACACATTCTTTTAAAAATCATTCTTAACCCATTTATTTGGAAATAATTTCAAATTTATATACAATTGGAAAAACAAACATAGTACAAAGGATATTATACCCAGATTCACCTTTTGTTAATATTCTACCCCTTTATAGTTCTTTCTAGCTATCGAACTATTTGATATTTTTCTCAATTATTTAAGGGTTTGTTCCATACATCATGGATCTTTGTACCTAACAACTTAAGAGATATTCTGTAACTTATATAACCACAGTACAGTTATCATCTTTAATAACTTTAACATTAATATACTTTAGTCTAACATTAATATCCCAATTTTCATTTGACCCACTAGTGTCCTTCATAATATTTTCCCCTAGAGTGAGAAATATCACCTAAACTGAGATGTTGCACTGAGTTGTCATGTCTATTTATTGCCTTAACCTAGAACATTTCCACAGCCTGTCATTGTTTTTAATGACATTGACACTTTTGAAGGATATTATCTTCCCTCTGTTTATAGAAAAAAATGCTCATCATTTAGGGTTTGACTAATCCTCATAATTATACTACCTTCTTGGCTGAAATGCTTCATAGATAATTATGTGAGGTTTTCAGGGTATCACATATAAAGGTGTCTATTTGTCCCTCTTTGGTAAACTTAATTTTGATCACCTTGGTCAAGGTGTTGACTGATTTTTTTTCTATTGTATGTTATTCCATTGTATAATTATGGCTTTTTTTCTTGCAATTCATATGAAATCTGTGGAGATATAATGTAAGACCATGCATCTCTAGTATTTATCAAAACTACCTCCTGGATTTAATATCCATCAATAAGTCTAGTCTGAGCCAGTCTTTATTTATATGCAAAATAATAATTTTCCAACTCTATCAGTCCTTGCACAATTAGTTCTCAAAAAGTTATGATGGTCTGTATGTTGCTGTTAACTTGGTGTCTTTGTGGGAGAAGGAGATCTTGTAGCTTCCTACTCAGTTATCTTGCTGACCCCCATATTTGCTATTAAAGCACAATTTTTTTAAAAAAAACCCTAAAGCTCTGTACGATTTCCCATTGCATTAAAAATTTCATCACCTCCCTACCTTGGATGTATGCTGTTTTCAGTACACCTCTTTAATGGCTTTAAATTGAACAAGTCCCATTGAAGGGCATTTGCTACCAAATGTTCGTTCCTGTTCTGAGTGGTGGACCTCGAGATTTCTAATGTCGATTACTTCAATTCTCAGAGCATTGTTTCTCATGATGAACTCAAACCATAGTCTATTTGATAAATAAATAGCTTTCAATCTTCACATACTATAAGCCTATGAGGTTACATTGATAATCCTCACTGATACATATCTGCTCTGTTCTCAGCAAAGTGCAGATTTAGGGCTCCCCATTTCATGTTCTCTATTTCATTTTGTTTAATGCAAGAAATTTTGACTGTAGCCTCAGTTCTACTGTACCATAGCTATGTTCTGTTCAGTTAGTAAAGAAAAAAGAAAAATAATTTAAGACTTTTTATAGCACTTATTAATCTGTTATTTGCCTTAAGGTCTATGGATAAGTGCATATAATTTCACTTGTGGCTTCCTGGTTTGTAAGTGATTCTTTAAAGATTTATCACAATAACTTCCTTCTCCATCCTTAACTATGTGAAGTCTTAAGACTTTAGTTTTTTTTTATTTTAAGATATTACTTATTGCTTTTAGAGAAAGGAGAGAAAAAAAGGGAGGAAGAAAGAGCAGGAAGCATCAACTCTTAGTAGTTGCTTCTTATATGTGCCTTGACCAGGCAAGTCCAGGGTTTCGAACCAGGGACCTCAGCATTCCAGGTTGATGCTTTATCCAACGCACCACCACAGGTCACAGAGTCTTAAGACTTTACTTTCAACTTAAGCAATTTGACAAATTTTAAGTTTACTGGCTTATTATTGAGTGTACTGGGAGTGGTATGAACAAGCAATTGAACCTATTGGCAGATTGCTAACAGAAGAAATGGTTAAGGCCCTGGCTGGCTGGCTCAGTTAATAGAGTGTCTGCCCAGCCTATGGATGTCCAGGGTTTGATTCCTGGTTAGGGCACACAAGAGAGGTTACTATCTGCTTCTCCACCCCTTACCCCTACTCTCCCTCTTCTTCTCCTGTAGCCAGTGGTCAATTTGTTTGAGCATCGGCCTGGGCACTGAGGATAGTTCAGTTTGTCAGAATGTCAGCCTCAGCCACGAAAAATAGCTTGATTGATTTGAGCATTGGCCCCAGATAGGGGTTGCCGGATGGATCCCAGTCAGAAAACATGTAGGAGTCTGTCTCACTGTTTCCCCTCCTTTCACTTAAAAAAAAAAAAAAAAAAAAAAAAGAAGCTACGATTAAGTATCAGTTATTGAAAAAATAAAACTCATCTCTGTAGGCAAATTTTCTTTCACACCTAGATGAATAATGCTAAACAACTTTTTAAATTGCTTAAGTCATTCAGTTATTTGGGCAGCTATTTTGTTCCAAATGTTCTTTGGAGACCTACTAATATGGAGTGTTGCTTAGAAATTAAGTACTCTATAAAATCACTTGATTATTTTGTGGTACTTAGAGACATCTGGTAATTCCTGCTTTCAAAAACTTCTAAGAAGAGGTGTTCTACTCCATGTTTTTTTTGAGCAGAATTTGGGTGTTTAAACAAATGCCAACCTAAACTATTTAATTTACATAAAAAAGCATCAATTTTGTCACCTATAAATCTGAAAAATAAAACATGTAATAATTCTTTCAATCAATAACCAAGATCCCTGGACTTCTAAGATTATCTTAATTTTAATTTGTAAAATTTTTGCTATGCTCTACCTGTAAAAATCTTTGCTGACAGTGACAATTGATATCCAAAAGTAACAATCTAGTGAAAATGTTAAATAATTATTTCCCAAGACAAATAGTATGCCAGTAACATGCCATATCATTAGAAACTACTTTTTTCACTTAGTTTTGACATATCTTTACAGATCTATGACTAAGTTTTATTCCCTTAGCTTTTATTGTGTGTCAATATGAGAAATGACCATATAGATACATCTCTTCCTTTCTAGAAAATTGTCATCAAACTAGCATATATTATGCTGTTCAATTTCATTTTAGCTTGACCTGTGATGGCGCAGTGGATAAAGCATTGATATGGAATGCTGAGGTCTCCGATTTGAAACCATTGGATTACCCAGTCAAGGCACATAAGGGAGTTGATGCTTCCTGCTCTTCCTCTCCTCCTCTCTCTCTCCTCTCTAAAATGAATAAAGTCTTATAAATTTTTCATTAAAAAAAACATATTGGAGCTTGCTCAATATTTTTTTATTAGAGTTCAGAACCAGGACACAGGTATTTGGTTTTAATGTCACGACTGGTATGCTTTTCTAATAGGCAATAATTGAGTAGCAACCTGTTGTAGTTTACATTTACTTCAACTTCCGGGAAACCCAAAGCGAACTTGACACTCAGTTGCATGCCATCGTTTAGACTAGCTTGCTTTGCCTTACCTTACCTTCCATCCTTTCCCATCCATTTCCTTCTCTTCCCTTTTTACTTGGGAGCAGGACATATTTTACCTTTCTATCACTATCTTGGCTGTTTTTCAAATGTATGTATCTTTTAATGTGAGTTCTCTCTGATGCTATTTGAAATAGTCATAAACAATAAAGTCAGTGTTGGGAGATGCATGGCATATTTACAGAAGGTCTGGAGGACTACAGTGATGCACATGCATCATCATGCTGCTAAGCCTTGAGTAATCATCTTCCACGTCATGGGTGCTAACTGAGCACCATCTGTGTGAAAGGCTCACCCTCCAGCTCAGTAAGCTAGTCCTGAGGATTTTTTAATCCAGTTTACATTGCCTTGCTCCCTTCTCTTCTTTTCTCAGAGCTATTTTAATTATTTCGACCTTACCTGGCATACGTTTTCTTTTCAGATGAAGAGATTCACTCACATTTTGCTACTGTACCCTTCCCCTTCCATTCTTTCCCAGGTCTTGCTGAAGTGGCTCTTAGACTTAGGAAATATATCTCACAATCCCATATAAGTCTATCTAAATTTTACCCATTCTTTGATGTCTAATTTAATTTCATTGCTTTTTAATGACTAGTCAAGTTGCACTAGTCAGAAGTGATGTGTGTACTGTGTCACTCAATTGTCTAACAATTAAAGCATTCAATACCCTACGATATTTCTTCCTCTTTTCCCTGTACTATTATTTTAAGTGATATACTTTTATTTTCATAGGCTTTTGCCTGATCTGAACCTAAATTATTAGCTCTTTAAAAAGGAGACCCTATCTTATAGTGCTTTGGATCTCCCTGTGTTACTGGAGTGTTTCTCAATAAATATTTATTAAAGATTTAATAATCTGCTATATTTCTATAGAGAATGAGTATTATTTAAAAAAAACATTTTATTTGGTAATTTTGAAAAGCTTATGTCTATTCAATTAACCATAAGTTTGACATTGTTTTACATCTTTTTATAATACAAATTATTGTCCTTTAAAAATAGGAGGTTTAAAATATTTAAACTTGTGTCTATTTAAAAGTAATCCATATTTTAAAAATAAAAATGATCAAAAAATCTATGTCAACATGACCTACATTAAATCTGAGTGTAATCTGACACTTTTCTCTTTCCTCTGTAGGATAGCACTGGTATTTATGACATGTTCATTTTTGGCTAGGTACAGGGCTGGCCTCTTTATTTCACTGACTTGTTACTATAACCTTTTTAAGAACGCACTAGAAGACAGAGAATTTTGTCTCTCAGACCATAGGATTTCATGACCAATGACTGTGATATTCTTTGGTCTTTATAAGAGCATGGTACAGGAAAGTTTGCTTTTCTATCTATTTATCTTAAAATAAATTATACAGATTTTAACAAAAGAAGGACATGAAATAATGAAATATTTTTTATTCTTTATATCTTTCACTATGGTCATGAGAATGTTAGTTCACTTGTCACTTTTTTGTGTGTGTGAGAGAGAGAGAGAGAAAGAGAGAGACAGGAAGAGAGAGAGAGATGAGAAGTATCAACTTTTAGTTGCGGCACCTTAGTTGTTCATTGATTGTTTCTCATATGTGCCTTGACTGGGGGGGCTACAGTAGAGTGAGTGGCCCCTTGCTCAAGCCAGCGACCTTGGGCTCAAGCCAGTGACCTTTGGGATCAAGCCAGCAACCATAGAGTTATGTCTATGATCCCATGCTTAAGCCAGTGACCCTGCGCTCAAGCTGTTGAGCTTGTGCTCAGTGTTCCCACTGGACTTGGGCCGTTTCACCCCTCCCATTTCTCTTCCTTTGCACTGGAGCTGATGTATCTGCCTCTTGATACTCCTGAGAGTTTTGAAGTAGAAGGTACAGAAGGGAGAAGCTCAGAGGTTAAACCTTATTCTGGAATTGAGTTACGAACCCAAGCTCAATTGGTTGGACTACATTTAGCATAAAATATATAGAACATGTTGACTAAGCAGAGAGGGGGTTTAGAGTTAACAGATTAAAACAATTCTAAAAACAAAGTCATATTTATGTACTACTGAACTTTGAGGACTCTCTTATCTGTGAAATATGTCACATATACTGGGGAGGAAAAAGGGTGGATGGACTCTTATTATCATATGTATTTCGTTTTACTTTCAAAAAAACAAGCTGACTTAGTTCAGTTTGTGGGCAGCATAGTTGGAATTCTGCATCACCTTGTTCACAGTAGACTCCAGTGGTGCCCAGAGGACAGGAACAGGTGTATCCGTGAGGCAATGAGACACAAGTCGCTCCTCTGTTACACTGGTGTGGAGGGTCATATTCAGGGTCACAGCGGGAAATTGTCTCTGTGCAGAAGGCTCCTTTCCATCCAGTGGGACAGTCACAGCTGTAGGTTGAGAAAGTGGACAGCGTGATTAGAGCACTTGAGTAGAGATAGCTATACACTTGTGTATCAATCATCCTAATGTTACCTTGGCAATTTTGACTGAGGTTCCAAGATACCAAAGTGAATTGTGATTCAAACCACCAAGATCCAAACTGTCAAAGAAAAGAGCTAATAACTGCTTATAGGATTATTGAACTCCACATCAAGAATTTTAAAAGGATTAGAAGGTGAAAATTGAAAAAGAATTTTACAAAAATAATTTCTTTAGCCTGACCAGGCAGTGGTGCAGGGGATAGAGCGTCGGACTGGGATGCGGAAGACCCAGGTTCGAGACCGCAAGGTTGCCAGCTTGAGCGCGAGCCCATCTGGCTTGAGCAAAAGCTCGTCAGCTTGGACCCAAGGTCACTGGCTCGCGCAAGGGTTGCTCGCTCTGCTGAAGGCCCGAGGTCAAGGCACATGTGAGAAAGCAATCAATGAACAACTAAGGTGTTGCAACAAAAAACTGATGATTGATGCTTCTCATCTTTCTCCGTTCCTGTCTGTTCCTGTCTATCCCTCTCTCTGACTCTCTCTCTGTCTCTGTAAAAAAAAAAAAAAAAAAAAAAATTAGGCAAAACAGCTTTGTAAGTCCCTTTCCTCACTCCACCACCAAGACAGAAGGCTATGAACAGAGTTGCTTCCTCCTAACCTTAAGCCTTGAGAAAAGAAATCCACCAGGCCCAGGTCCTGGGACTGCAGAAGAAACTGCAAACCCTCTAGAGATGAAGCGAATGATAGCGAATCCCAGCAATGGTTTATGGCCCTCTGAGTTAGGATCCGCTTAGGGACAGATGAAAGGAATCTTGCTATCCTGGCAGCTGAAGAGAACTCAGTAGTAAGAGGCCATCATCTAATGACTGGGCAGAATGAGAGGTAAAGTGGAGTACCCTGTTCAAAGAGAGACCTCATCTGCATTGAGAGAATAATCTTGGGAGCAGCCCAGCAGGGGAGTCTCTGATGGACCCATTAACAGCAGAGTTGCCAGATAAAATGCAGGGCACCTAATGAAACTTAAATGTCAGATAAACAACAAATCAATTTTTAGTATAAGTATGTCCCATGCAATATTTGACCTTCAGATAAGCAATATTTGAGATATACTAAAAATTATTTTTTGTTTATCTGGAATTCAAATTTGTCTGTTTCCTGGATTCCCCATCTGCCTCCCAGAGCACTACACCAACAGACAACAGTGCGAGTCAAGGAGGCACACTCCAGGGTGTGGTGTAGGGCGCAGTCAGGAGCACTAGACAGGAGACGGCAGTAGCAGCTCGCTCACACCCCCATCAGAGTCCTTCCATTCCTGACATGAGCCCTGTCTGAGTTTAGTCTTGAAGAGTGGAGTGTTGCTAGTATTTTGAAGTGGACACTGAATTAATGAATTGAGAGTGTAGTTGTGAATTAAAGGATCTATTAATGGAGTTAAAGCAGAAAATTCAATTAACTCCCCCATGTTTTAATCCAGGACCAAGCAAAGTGTGACTCTTAAGCGGGTTTAAAAAGAGAGTGAGGCCCTGGTCAGTTGGTTCAGTGGATAGAGCATTGGCCCTGCGTGAGAGAGACAAGGAGAGAGAGGGAAACATCAACCTGTCTTTGTATGTACCCTGAGTGGGGATCAAACTGGCAAATTTTCTGCATTGGGCTGAGGCTCTAAACAACTAAGCTATTCAGCCAGGGCCTAGCACTTTTTATTGAATGGTTCGTATTTTCCCACTGATGGGCCATGTCCACTTATGCATGGTCCCATGCCTCTCTATCCTGTTCATTAGTCTGATTGGTCTGACCTTGGACCAATACCCCAACATCTTAATTTTTCTGGCTTTAAGTTCATAGGATTTTGCTTTCATTTTGTATGGGCTCTATAAATGTGTTGTTTTCACTTCAGGTAACTGTTATGAAAATATACATTTCATTTTTTACTCAGCTTTGAATATTTTCATTTGAAATGATTGTTCAGGATCTATAATTCCCCATAGTTCTAGAAACGGAAACTCCCTATAAATAATCTTTAAAAAAATGTACTATTTAGAAACATCTTTCCATATTCATTAATTTCCTTTCCACAACTTTGTATATTATTTTACTGAGTGGATGAAATATACTTTGTTTTTGCTATCACTTTTGGGATTCATGTTTAAAATATTTCACGTTCTACAAGCAACATTGTGATAAACCTCTTGTAGCTAAATCTTTGTGCATCTCTATAATCATTTCCTGGAGATAAATTCCATTATCATCAAAACTTTAAGCCTTGGGATACATATTCCAACCTGCCCTCCCTGGTCATGGTACCAATTTACATTCCCATCATTAGTGAAAGAGAAAGCTCCTGAAATAATAGTTGCGTATATAATTTTCACCAATGCACTGTTTCACTGTGGTTCTAGGAGGATTTTGAAACAAAAATTCTCATCTATTTGGAACTTACAGATAGAGGCATAGACAGGTACATAAAATGGTAGCATACAAAAGTCTCTGAAGATATTGCCATTTTATTAAATAGGGTATCTGTATGGGTCCTGATAAAAGAAAATTACTATGCTTCTTGTATGTAGCAGTTGTGCGAAATAAAAGGTTTGAAAAGCCGTATAAGGTTTTCCAAAATGGAGAAAACCAAAATACAAATTTAACCAGCTAAAAATTACATTTACTGGGGAACAAAATTTTTGTTGCATCCACAGAAACACTTGTGCTTACCTAATTTGAGTGTGCTGATCTAAAATCTGACGTTAGTTTTTCTCTGTAAGCTACAATTCTTTTGCAATTCAAGATTTTAGGTTTCATCTTATTGTAAAATTTTCAACATTTAGTTTAACATAATGCAGTAGACTGTCTTCTTGGGCATCATCTTTGTGAAAATATAATTTACATAATGCAGTAAATACACTAATACACTAGTGTTTAAGATATGATTGCATCAGAATTTGCAATTTCAAAACAGAACATATTACAACACTTATTTTAATTATAAAATTTGTGCAAAACTTAATTAAATTCTATTCAGGCAAATATTTGCATTTGTGGCTCTTGCGTTTGTGTACTTGTTGAGGAGAATCTCATTTGATGCTCCAGCAGTAGTCTGCCATCATTTAGAGCTGTCAAGAAATAACCGCCATTCTGTTGGACTGTATGTGATAACACCTAGCTGGCTGAGAAGACTATTGATATCGTGACAGTAAACAAAGTGTTTGTCTTCGGAAAAAAAGTCCACAAAAATTTGTTCACGCTTCCCTGAAATGGGATACTTTAGCTAACCGGTAAAGTACATTCTTTTCATGAAGCCTGGAAGCTAATAAATCAGCTGCTTTCTTTGATAGGCCCAAGTCTCTTACTAAGTCATTCAATTCAGTTGGCTAAATTGCTTAGGGGTTAATGACTGCTTGGCATCAGAAGAAGACCCTTCAGCTTCTACAACCATTTCCTCATGCATTTTATCAAAATACACTTGATCACCATGTTCACTTTCTTCATCCTTAGGAGAAATCAAACTGTTGAAAACTGGAACTGGGAGTGTCTCAGAGTGTGGGATAGGTCGCATTGCTGAAGGAATATTAGGATATGTGATCATATGCCATTTTTTCTTGCTGATGCCCTTTGTATGGATCAGACAGAAATAACAGTCACTGCTGTGGTCCTTAGGTTCATGCCAAACCATGGGAATACCAAAAGGCATTCCTTTGCATTTTCCTTTTGTCCAGTCATGAAGCATTTCCTCACAATTATGACACATATTATCAGGAGCCCAATTCTTGTCTTGATCACCAAAGGGAACTTGAAAATCGGCAATATATGCACGTGTCACAAATGATGAAATATTGTGCCTTTGATGTTCAAGTGTTAACAGCCACATATATAACAGAAGGTGTCAGGACTATTCTTACATTTATTCCTACTCAAAGAAGCCATGATTCAATCTTAAAATAAGAGGGTGTTTTTATCAGATAATAATTTTTTTACATTTAAAAACAACTACAATTATGTAAAAGTGATGTTTGTAAAACATTAATTGCCTTGTTATGTTCAATACAAGAGTCGTTGCCCTTTAACTCCAATTTAAAAACCAATGCATGCCATTAACTGTAATAAAAAGAAATTAAAATTGCATAAAAACTAGAGCATGCACCAAAAAGTGGACTTCAGATTTAGAATCAGCGATGCAGAAATCTATAGAAAACATTCTAAAACCTCATGCAACAGAAAATAAAAAAGAAAATTGCTCCCCAGTGTTATGACTTTGATTATTGTTTGACTATCACAAAACATAAAATATGCAAAGACCTTTTATACAAAATGAAATATCTTACAAATCTCATAAAATAAATAAAACCATAGTAATTCTTATTAAATAATTTTTATATAAGAATAAAATTCTAACATGATTACTTTTTATAATGATGATTGCACCATCTAGTGGTTAATTTTTATCTACTTGGAAGAGAACAAAGCAAAGAACAAAGTTAATCTCAGCACATTACACACAGACATGGCAATGGTAAAATATGTACTTTTATGTTAAGGATAGCTTAAATCACTTTAAGCATAATACATATAATAAAGATGCCATAAACCTTTTGAAAAATGACATCTTAAATAAAATAAGTCTTCATATGATTCTTCTTGGATTTTTTAGGTCTGAAACAATTAGCTACGTGTACGATTTAAAAAAATCACTTTTAAATACTAGATACCACTTTCTTACATTACATTTTAAAAACGATTTGTGTCAGAATGATTTTGTGCAAGCTCAGATATTTCTTTTTCTTTCCTTCCTGGCTTCTTTAGAACTCTGTGAAATGTAGATAATAAAGTTTCAAATTGTTTTTTGTTAGTCTCCACGTTGGGTAATGATATCTTTTAACCCTTGAAATCAATTCATTAACATTTCTTCCTTTACATGTATACTGCCTTGCCTTGAGGAAGAGTAGGTTTTGGAGAGGCATGGTGTGAAGTGGGGTGTCTATTAAGTAGGAAAAGTAGAGGAAAAAAAGGTAGGTATTCATTTAAAGAGTTTATCTATGTATATATTTTTGTGTACTATGTGTCTGCCACAGTGCTTGGCTTTGAGAGCTCCACAACACATCAGATCCCATTCTTGGCTTCGTGAACTTACACATCTCTAAACACCGTGTTTTGTGTTCACCTCCAAGTCAAATCTTTGTCCATCCATCACCATTCATTTCCCCTATGCCTTCCTCCACCTCCCCCCTCTCTAGCATCTAGTGATATGAGTTTAATTTCAGTTGGATCTTATTACATTCTAACCACTAGAACAGGGGTTGGCAAACTTCCGCAGTTCCGTCTGTTTTACCGGCCATATGGACTTTTGTGCAATGACTCAACTCTGCCACTATGGAAAGTAGCCACAGACAATCTACAAGCAAACGGGTGTGGCTGGATTCCAATAAAACTGTATTTACAAAAACAGGTGGTGGGCCCACCTGGACATAGTCTGCTAAACCCTTGCACTGGGTCATTAATTCCATGGAACTAACTAATTAATTCCACAGTAGCAGAAATCAGGTCTGCTTTACTCTCTGTTGTTGTTCCAAGGCTAAAACAGTTCCTGGCACACTGTAATTTCTCACGACTATCCGGGGAGTAAATAAATAAGTAAATGAATGAGTCATGACTAGGATAGGGACGTGGATGAATGCAAAGAGGCCTGGACCGGGAAATAGCTCTGAGGAAGGAACGGTTGAAGTGGATGTGATAGGCAGCTGGTACGTGTGTTGGTTGGGAAGATGAACATTATAGTATAATGGCAGCGTTTACTGAGGCTCAACCGGCTCCAGGCTTTCCTCACTCAATCCTCCTTAGGACCCAACCAGGAGGGTATATTAGAATCCTCATTATGCAAAGGAGGAGCTCCAGGGAGAGAGAAGTTCAGCACATTTCCTGGCTACTCATAGGGGATGGAGTGCACACGTTAACTGCCAGCCTGTGTTTCCCAATCTCACGGAAATCTATGAGGGTTTCAGGATGACATGAATGAAAGAATATGGTGCCATTAGTGAGAACAAGGTATTCGGAGAGGAATATGGTTTAAAGGGAAAATACAAAAATCCACTTTTAGCTACACTGAGTTGTAGGTGAGAGCAAATGATTAAGGAGTTTTTGTGTGTGTGTGTGTGTTTTTTTTTTTTGCGGGGGAGTTAATTAGGTAGACTAGCAGGCAGAGGGCTTAAACATTTATGATACAATAGCTAAGAATAATCAAGAGATACACTGACATTACACAGAACTATTTTCTCATCTCAGTCCATTAAAAAAAGGTTAACTCTCCAAAGTTGTTAATATATATGGGACAATTTGTGCTTTCTCCTGCCTCTAAGCATGGAGAGATAACACAATGAAAATGTCTGACATTTTTAGTAACAGCTGGTCATAATGGCAATCGAGAGCTGAGCATGCTTTTACTAATATACTAATAGTTAATTATTTTACACCTGTGTATTTAGAATGAAATGGATTTAAATTCCTAAATTGCAGATAAATTGTTTGTTTTTTATTTTCTTTATTTTTAAAGACAACTTTTCAAAATTTATATTTTGTTTAGAGAGAGGAAGGGAGAGACAGGAACATCCAGTGGTGGGATTCAAATAATTTAACAGCTGGTTCTCTGCCCTATTGACCATTTTAAGTATAAAAAAATGATCTAATGAAAGGTAGTTTATTATTTCATGCATAGAATACTTAAATAAGAATAATAAAGAGGTACAAAAAACAAGATTATGTTATAAAAAGTTTAAAAATATTAATGAAATAATATTAAATAATACCTGACAAAAAAATCAATAAAACTGGTATTTAAGATATTTCCATATTGCATCTTGATTGGCATCCTCATTTGTAATTTTTTTACCCAAGGACTGAATGAACATTACTACGGGCACTTAGAATACTCTGTTGCCCAGATGAATGTTAAAAATAGTAAGGAATGGCCTGACCTGTGGTGGCGTAGTGGATAAAGCGTCGACCTGGGAACACTGAGGTCGCCAGTTCAAAACCCTGCACTGGCCTGGTCAAGGCACATATGGGAGTTGATGCTTCCAGCTCCTCCCCCCCTTCTCTCTCTCTCTCTCTCTCTCTCTCTCTCTCTCTCACTCTTTTACTTTCTCTCTCTGTGTCTCCTCTTTAAAATGAATAAAATAAAAAGAAATAAGAAAAATAAAAATAGTAAGGAAAGTAAATTTGTGATTTCTACATCGGGTGGCTGACCAATGAATCTCAAAGAGAACCCTGATTACAAATACCATTTTAACAATCGGTTTGCTGAACTCACCAAAAAATTAGGTATTGGTTCTGCTGAACCGGTGCAAATTGTCTGAATTCCACTACTGGGAACATCGATCTGTTTCTGTATGTGTCCTGACCTGGGTCAAACTTGGAACCTTTGTGTATCAGGATGACGTTTTAACAAACCAAGCTATCTAACCAGGGCTACTTGCTTTTTTTTTTTTTTTGTGAGAAGGAGAAAGAGAGAGAGACAGAGAGTGACAGAGGCAGAGAAAGAGGGTCCAACAGGGACAGTCAGACAGGAAGGGAGATGAGAAGCATCAATTTTTCACTGTGGCACCTTAATTGTACATTGATTGCTTTCTCAGATGTGCCTTGACCAGGGGGCTACAGCAGAGTGAGTGACCCCTTGCTCAAGCCAGCCACCTTGGGCTCAAGCCAGCGACCCTGCCCTCAAGCTGGTGAGGCTGTGCTCAAGCTGGCTACCCCAGGGTTTCAAATCCGAGTCCTCTGGGTCCTAAGCTGATGCTCTATCCACTGTATCACTGCCTGATTAGGCTGGCCAGGGCTGTTCTTTATTTTCAAATTTATAGCTTAGATACATCTATGGATTAATTTTTCTCATTACAACAGATATTCAATGTGAAGAATTTAATTTTCTTGTAACTGACCAATTCTAAGATTTCTAGAGTTTAGGCTAAACATGGATATATAAAAATTAACTGAAAATGGGATGATGGAAGAGTTAATATTCTTAATTTGACTATTACTTGAATAGCATTCACTTGTTTACTAAATATTTACCAAAAAAAAAAGTAACGGTGCACCACTCCCCTTTGTTACCAAGGTGGATACAAAACCGAAAACATTGTTTGGCCCCGAAGGACTTTAAGGTAATTTATTTATAACAATGTTTATTTGTATTAAATATATATGACATATATAAAATATGATGGTCAACATTTATTAGGACTTCACCTTAGTGTCAGATATGGGTTTAAGAATTTAATATGTAGTAACTCACCTAATCCCCCCAATAACTCTATAATTATTCCTCACTATGCAGATGAGGAACTGCTTTAGTAAAATATAACCTCTGCTTAGCTTACTTTTTCAGTTTACCTTCAAATATAGATTCTTATTGCTTTGGGTCAGAGAGATTATTTTATATGTATTGAGGGTAATGAGGGCAAAGTATTAGAATCATCATTGTGAGATGAGAGCAGAAAGAGAAGGTTCCTGCAGAAAATATACCTTGAGTTGCATCTGTACGAAAGCTCTGGTTTTCCATGCATAAGCAAAAGCACAGATATAGTACTTAAAATGAAATCTATGTGCTGTGATAATAAAGTCAATGAATAATGGAATAGATACATGTTGCTTAGCGAGAGATAATCACATTGCCTAAAGGACTCCACTTCTGCATATACAACTTATTTCTCTGCCATTTATAGGAAAAGGGAAACATAGTTGAATCCTTCTCCTAGACTATCTGTTATGTTGGATAGCCTTATTCATGTCAAATTGCTTTTCTTTATGATTTATTTCCATTTGAGTAACCTGTTGGGAGAAATGAGGTCAGTATGATATGGTGGAAATCATTTTACCTGCCAAAATTTACTGGATATCAAATGACATGCTCAAAAGTTGAGCCTTTGAAAAATACACAAACAAGTGAACCTCACAGTACGCTGAAATGTGATGACATGTCAAGACTCAACACGCTTACAAGGAAGGGTTACTATAATCACTCTGCTTGCGGATGTTTCCTCGCGGCCATTCTTTCTTTGATAACACCTCAGAGAGTATGAGAAGGATGGGATCAAAATACTCCTTACATACTACTCTGTAGCCCTCAATCTTAATGGTTCTGTTCTTTAGGTTAAGGGCCAAAGCATTGTAGTAGGCTAACAGTTGGTCTCAATTCCTCTTACAGAAGGAGATATTTTGAGGAAATTATTTAGATGAGCTATTTGGAGTAGATAGTGGACCTTAGTTGCATTGATGTGAGCATGAGCCTGGACTACAAAAAAAGATACAGTAACTAAATTGTTTTGCCTGAGAACAGGAGAGAAATTAGGCTTGTTCTAAACTAGAGTCAGTTGGAACAAAATGAAGCAATGAGAAGAACACAGAGATGGGGTGGAGTGGCCATGTATTTACCATGGTGATGAGATGACAAGACACAGGTTGAAAGTTGTTTAGGCGGCCATGACAGAAATGTTTCCACGGGGAGGCAGGTGGGGAAACCACCACCACCACCACCACCACCACAACACCTTTCTCCCCTGCACCAAATGTACACAGTCTGATCTACCTTAAAGTGTCAATGACTTCACTCATTTAGCAAAAATCAAATTGACCGTCATCTTTAGGTGTACACGGTACAGTGTCTACATGAAAGTGAGAGAAGGCTTGAGAACATTCACTTTCCTTCTGGCATCTGCATTAATCTTGGAAAGGTCTTTGAACTTTCACTTGATTCTCAAAGGCATCTGTGAGTCAAAAATATTAAGGAAACTCTGGATCGGTGAGATTTTGTGCTCACTGATAGATTGATATTGTAAATAAGTCTCATTTATGAACTTAATATAAATTTCTGACGTATTTCCCATTTTACATCCACATTCTCTGAACTCCTAGTGTGCTTACTGTCTGTGCTGCTCATTTTTACTTATGTTTTTGTAGCTTTTGGCTTTCCTACACTGTGTTTTTCTTTTTTTTTTAAAGGAACATGTTGTCTGTCACCCTCAATCACAGTCAGGATATCACCTTAAGGTCAAGCAAAGAACAGCTTAAATGAAGTCCAATTTATTTAAAAACACTTTGTACTAAGCAAATGTACATATAGAGCTAAACAAACCCCCTTTTATTTTCCAACCTAGGCTACTGACAACAGAAATAGTTTACTGTTCCTCTGTTGCATCAGAGCTCATCCCGGGGGCATAAGGTCCTTACATGAACTCGGCTTCATTATGCTCTTATTTGAGAAATTGCATTAGAGCGCAGCTGGACCTGTTTGCTGATGTACTTGGGGCAGGAAAGCAAGGCTTTTAGCAGTTTCCCAAGCCCAGCACCTGTTCCAAGCCTTATCAAGCCCTAATTCCCTCCTTACTTGGCACATGACTTCCTCTTATGTACCAAGACAATGCGTTCCACACACAGCTGTGACAGGTGGAATTAAAGTGAGCATTTTTAGTTTTTAATTAAAAAAATATATATCATTAAGCTGTTAAGACACTTCAAGTGGCTTTAAATTTTGTTTTAAAAATTGATTCTGAACACCATGAATTTTATGCTTCTGTTCAAAACTTGCTTCTTGAGCATTAAAAAAAAATATTTTATGTTATTTATTCAGGAAAAGACTACAATTTAGCTTTGAGCGGTTAATAACGTTACCTGGAAATTCAGTTTGATATTCGTCTGATTCAGGTGCAATGTAAAAGAATAGAGCCATATAAAGCTGAGAGCCTGGGACTAGAAGAAAAGCTGTTGGAGAGTATATTACAAAGAACACATCTTTTTCCCTTAAAAATTGGAATAAGTTCACCTGTTTGAATAGCTCAGTTGGTTAGAGTGTCATCTTGATACACCAAGATTGTGGGTTTCATCCCCAGTCAACACACATATAAGAATCAACCAATGAATACATAAATAAGTGGAACAATAAATCAATGTTCCCCCCCCCTTGCTCCTTTCCTCTCTATAATCAATAAATAAAAATTTAAAAAGGGAACTAAGTTCAATAAAAAACAAAATCAACAACAAAGAAATGAGATTCTTATTATTGAGATTAGAACAGAATTACAAACACTGTCAAAAGAAATAAAATTCTCCTTAAACTTACACTGCTACTGAAGTTGAATGTCCATAAGTGAGACCTTAATATTTTGAAACAGCTTTATTGAAATATAATTTACATCCTATAAAATCCACCTCTTTTAAGTTCAGGGAGCCATAATTCTAATGTCATTCTATAATAGTCACAAGAGCTACTCCTCATTCTGCAGAAATGCTTCACATGTCACTAATATAGTAAATATTTTGTGTTTATGTCAATAAGAGAATCCCAAACATTGGTCACAATTTGGTAAGATAGATATTAGAATCCTGGGGGAAAACCTGTCAGAGGTATTGGTCCCATTACTCAGCTTATTTGTCATTCAAATCGAGGCTCCTGTGCTAATCTGTGAGATACAGACAGCTTTCTACCCACACAGGAGTTTATGAAATCCCCAGGGAGTATGTTATGAGGCAAGGCACTTTCAATTCAGAGAAAATATGAAATGTCAGTTGAAGATAATGTCTATATTTAAAAAAAATTAAGACTAAATTTATATTCAGCAGACATGAAGCTACTTAACATTTTAGTCATCTTATCTAAATTGCTAGCTGCTTTTTAAATTCATTTCTTACTATTTTGGTTCTGAGAGAATCTTGACCCAGGAATTGGGAGGTTTGGCTTTGGGCTGTGCTGTACTGCTCACAAGATGCTGGTATACCCTCTTGTTTACTCATAATCTCCGGGGTTTAGTTTCCCATGCATTAAGTTGGGGCTAGGATGGTCCCGGACTAATTTAGAAAGTTTTAAGTAGAGGCAATGGAAATAATGTATGCAAAGGAAAAATGCTTTGTTGGCCACAGAGATATTGCTTTTTATCACAAGTCAAGGAAATTTTCTATGTTAATCTAAATAATCTTCTAATAGTTGTGTGTACCTGTACGTGGCACTATGACTTCCAGTGCATTCCAGGATCAACACACGCGGCTCTATGTTGAAACAGGCAGGCCCTTTGTTCCCCAGGAGATAAGGGGGAGTTAGGATGAATTTCCCGCTTGCACCTTCACCTTCACTGTCTCACAGCACTTCCCATTCTTTATTTTCTCTATCTTTATTGGTATTAGTTTATTTATCATCACAGTAAAAAATAACAAAAGAACACAGTAAAATTTCCTGGAGAATGACATTTCTTTAGATAAGGTGAGGTAAATTTGTACTTCTAAGTAATTAAGCTTAGTTGTAGGGCAAATAATGATATGCATAATTTGTAAAGCAAACTAAAAGTTACATTAAAAAATTGTAGGGTGTTTGCAGCTGCTGCTGGGCAGCTGTTGCTCTCTAATACAAGTGCCATCTCTAGCTTGCCGAGTTCCAGCCAGAGGAGAGGGAGATAGCGAAGGACGTCTCTACACTATGGCTAGTACAAAGCAGACTGAATGAAACAACTGGCTACAAAAGCTGCTTGCAAGAGAGCGCCCTCTATTGTATGGGTGAAGAAACTTCATCCATCCAGACCTGGTACCTGCGGCACCCTGAGAAATTAGATGTTAATAGCGGTCCACTGAACTTCTGATTCGCAAACTTCCCTCCCAACATCTTGTGCAAGGAATTGCTCAGGTTTTCAAAAAAGATCTGTGCTTCCAGAGTGCAGCTATTGGTGCTTTGCAGGAGGCAATGTTGGCCTGTTTGGTTGGCCCTTTTGAAGATACCGACCTGTTTGCTCTCTATGCCAAAGGCTCCCAGCGTATGTGGAAAGGCTTACGAGCCCACTATGATGGGAAACATTTCATTCTTTAAAAAAAGTTTTTTTTTCTTCCTGTTGTTGGTAGTTTTAAATGTTTTTATTCCCCCTCATAGGGAAAAGAGAGGACAGAAATCAGATACTGGCAGTTTTTCGTTTTCACTTGTGTGTAAATTTTTTAAACTATCAATACAGGGACATAAAACAATAGAAGTCAAAATGTGTCAGTGAACAAGTTTCAACAGTTCAACTTTATAACAATTATACTGATAAGAACAGATACTACATTTGACATTTTGTTTTTTAATTTTTCCATTGATTTGAGAGAGAGAGGAAGGAAGGGAGAGGGGAGGGAAGGGAGAGAGAAAAGCATCAATTCATTGTTTCACTTAGTTGTGTATTCATTGATCACTTCTCATATGTGTCCTGACCTGCAATTAAACCCACAAACTCTGGCGCAGTGGGTGGGTGCTTTTTTCCCCCTGAGCCACCCGGCCTGAGTTTTACACTTGATCTTAGCCAAAAACCGAGGAGCAATCAACTTTATAACAATTATAGATTAATCTGTTAATTTTTTCTGAACAATGTTAACATTTTGATTTTTTAAAAATTCAAATCGTGAATTTAGAAGTTAAATCGTGCAGCTTTTGCTAGGCTCCAGCTAGAGAGGATGACCCTTTCTAAACGAGATAAAACGTGAATGTGAAAGAAAATCTCGAACCATAAGCCCTTGTGTGATTAACACTAGCAAGACTTTGAATTTAAGACATATTTTCCATATTTTGACATTTTAAATGGGCTAATAAAATGTTTGGAACAGCTTCTGAAACACAGAAAGCACTCTGCAAATTTTTATGTTTAATTCTCTTGTAGCTAATTTTTTTCTGCTTTAAAATTTTTTTGCAACTATTTTGTATCAGGAAGATTTCTGTTGTGTTATTTCTTTTCATATAGTAAATAAGAAACATAATTATATATAAAAAAAGACATATTTTCCATAGTGCCTGAAATGAGATGCTGTGATTCATTTTCATTGTTTACAAGAATTGAGAAGATGGCACATATGCTGTGCTGATCCTTCCTTCTCTAGCTGTGTTTATATGTCCCCCCCCCCCCAGTCATCTAGGGAGTCTACACGAAAACTTTGAATATATGAGGGTCAGTTTGTGTTCCTAGTTTGTGTGGGTGGAGTACCAGTTAGACTGCAAACAACCTGCTCCATTCCATCCTAATGTCATACTTACTAAACAGAAGATCCACTGTCTATGCACGTCCCACCGTTGCCACAGTTCATTAAACCACAAGGAGAAGCGTCACACTGGCCAACGCTGCGTCCAGCATTTGGGTGGCCCTCAGGTGTTCCCAGACTTCTGAAGTGGCCATGCTTCCTAGTGCGAACTTGAATAGTGAAAATACAACCTTGAAGAAAGGGGAAAATACTTCATATAAAAAGTGCAAGAAATAGGTAAAATAGGAAGACAGTTATTTTTAAAACTTTGAAATTAAATGTAATAGGGTGACATTAGTCAATGAAACTACAGTATATAGGTTTCAGGTGAACTTCTCTATAATCTGAGCTGTTGATTGCATTGTGTGCCCATCACTCAAAGTCAAATCATTTTCTGTCTCTGTATATTTGTCCCTTTTTACTTCTCTTCCCCTAGTAACAATTTCACTTTTACCTATGTCCATGAGTCTCAGTTTTATATCCCACCAATGTGGGATATATACTATTTGTCCCTGTTTACTTCCCTCAACCCTAAAGTAACATTTTTAAAACACAATGTGGCTCTGGCAGGTGGCTCAGTGAATAGAGCATTGGCCTGGCATATGGACGTCCTGGGTTTGATTCCTGGTCAGGGAACACAGGAAAGGTGACCATTTGCTTTTCTCCCTCTCCTTCCCCCACCTCCTGCAGTCAGTAACTTGATTGGTCTGAGCATTGGCCCTGGGCACTGAGGATAACTCAGTTGGTCTGAGCATGGCCTCAGGTGCTAAAAATAGCTCAGTTGATTTGAGTATTGCTCCCAGATGGGGTTGCTGGGTAGATCCTGGTCGGAGCTTATGTAGGAGTCTGTCTCACTGTCTCCCTTCCTCTCAACACACACACACACACACACACACACACACACACACACACACACACACACACACGTAAACATGTCAATTTCAAGAAAAAATAAGCACAGAGAGAAAAATAAAAAAATTATCTACATAATCATCATTCCAGAGTAGACAACTATTTAAACTATTTACATTTTGGTATATACATATATTTTTTCTATGCTTTGTATTTTCTTTTAGACAAAAATATAATTCTGCATTACACTATATATATTATATAGTATTATACCAAAAACTTGTATAGCATAAATACCATTAACTCTTTTCTCACACCATTAAATCTTTTAGAATTATGGTGTAATATTTTCTTATAAGATATGTAATTTATCTTCAATTAAATATTATTGTATGTATATCTTTGAGCATTTGCTAATTATTTTCTTTTTTCTCTCATCACTTATTTTTCTTAAAAATTTATTTTTATTATTTTTAAAAATTTTATTTAGGAAATTAAATTTAACAGGGTGACATTGATCAATAAAAGCACATAGGTTTCAAGTAAATATTTCTATAGCATTTAAATTGTTGAATATATTGTATACCCATCACCCAAAATCAAATCATTTTATGTCATCTTATATTTGTCCCTCTTTATACCCTTCTCCTTACCCCCGCCCCTGTCCCTCCCCCTGGTAACCACTTCACTTTTATCTATGTCCATGAGTCTCAGTTTTATATCCCACCTACGTGTGAAATCACACAGTTCTTAGCTTTTTGTGATTTACTTATTTCACTCAGTATAATGTTCTCAATGTCTATCCATGTTATCATAAATGTCACTATGTCATCATTTCTTATGGCTGAGTAGTATCCCATTGTCTATATGTACCACATAGGGTCACTGGCTTGAGTGTAGGATTATAAATATGACCCCATGGTTGCTGGTTTGAGCAAGGGGTCAGTGGCTCAGCTGGAGTACCCCCCAGTCAAGGCACATATGAGAAAGCAATCAATGAACAACTAAAGTGTCACAATGAAGAATTGATGCTTCTCATCTCTCTCCCTTCTTGTCTGTCTGTCCCTATCTGTCCCCCCTCTCTGTCTCTGTATCTCTCACTAAAAAAAAAAAATAAATAAATACCAAATACAAATAGTTGAATGTTTTTATTTTAAAGAGATATTTCCTATTAGTCAACATATCAGTTTAAAGGCGATTATAGTGGAAGCCATTTGTAGAATGTATATTGTATTATTTTACTTCTATTAATATAGCAGATAAGATATAATCTGCTTATTATAGCACCATGCAACACATATTCAATACGTATATCCTGCATTGATATAGTAGTTATGATAAAGGCTCTTGGAGCTCCGAGCCATGTGTGTATTAGAAGTCAGACTGATTAAGTTCCAAATAAGTGATGACTTTTTTTTTGACAGTAAAAGAATATTGAGTGTCCAACAAATGTTGCTTTTTGAAAGAAATGTTTACTTTTATTGATATTAATGAGAGGAAGAGAATGAGAAAGAGGCAGAAACATTGATCTGTTCCTATATGTGCCCTGACCGGGGATCAAGATCAAACCAGCAACTTCTGCGCTTCGGGTGATGCTCTAACCAACTGAGCTATCTGACCAGGGCTTTTTTTTTTTTTTTTTTTAAGATTTTTATTTATTAATTTTAGAGAGAGGAGAGAGAGAGAGAGAGAGAGAGAGAGAAAGAGGAGTGAGAAGCATTTAACTCATATTAGTTGCTTCTTGTATGTGCCTTGATCAGGCAAGCCTGGGTTTTTGAACTGGCAACCTCAGCATTCCAGGTCAACACCTTATCCACTGATCCACCACAGGTCAGACTGACAGTAAAAGAATATTTAAACTATTTCCGTAAACTTATTTTTTTCCCTTATGAACCCTGGTTTGAAAAATCTCATGCAATTATACAAAAGAGAGAGAGAAAAGTTGAACTAGCAAGAAACTGACTGCACTGACAGTGTGGGACTTCTAGACTGGAATAACATCTCTACAGGGTTGTTAATGAATCTGAATCTATTTTATGTCCCCATTATTCAGTCAAATAATAAATATTTAATAAGCCCGGTATTAAGGAACACTAGCTGCTGTAACACTAGAATAATAGATAGATGTGATAGATTTCCCCATATTCCCACTAGTCAAAAGCAATTTTTAATTCTTATTAGGATTAAATAGGTATGTCAGTGAGAGGAACAGATCTTAGAACATCGAGGAAAGCTTCTTCTAGAAAAATGCACTGAGGCACAGACAACTGCATGCATGATTTCAGGAGACTCAGAAACCCACTCAAACCCACCCATGACCTTCAACCCAAGAACCCTACAGCTTTGTATTAGATGCAACTTTGGAGAGCAGGGAGAACTCCTTCCACTAGGACAGGTAACCTCAATATCTTCATTACCATTGAAGGTTATAGGGAAAATACTGGCTCATTCTAAACTACTTCCATAACAAAAACAAATGGGCTATCTTAATGGTAATGATTTGTAGTTCTGCAGTAATGACTGCAGAACTTCTGGATTAGAGTGATTTATCAGGAGTGTTTATAGAAATGTGAAAGCTTAAATCAGAAAATCTTTTACAGTGTGTGACTTAATCCTCATTCAAAAGAAAAATAATTAAGTCTTATTTTGTGTTAGTGATGTTAGAATTTAATAATTAGGTTAAGGCCAGATTAATGATTAAATTCTTCCATAACTCTATTTGCTTTGTTATGGTTAAGGTAGTAATTTCCAAATCTGGGAAGGCTTACTGAAATGCAAAATTTTAAACTCCATAGAGATTTTGATGAAGTAGTTCTGGGGTATCGTTCAGAAATCTATATTTTAAAGAACTGATCTTGTATTATTCTCTAGAGTCAATAGATATTAATTTGGAGAAACACAGGTTTATGGTATAGTTGCAATCTGGTCTTTGTGGTAGGTTGGTAATAACTGACCATAATTTGCAGTACATAGTAAATGCTAGTTTATAATGAAGAAGAGGCAGACATAAAGGGAAAATTCAAGAGGCAAATGATAAAATTAGGGGCTTCCAAGGTCCTAGAGCTTCCAAAAGATTGTGGACTACGTAGCAGTTTCCAAGCAGACCCTCCCAAGATTCCAATTAAGGATCCTAATTAAGGATCATGGTAGCTAACACACTTCCTTCCAGACATGGGCAATCCTAGTGCCTCTCTCACAGGAAGCGCCAGCTGTTTGGGGTCTGAATTCAGGCTCACTAACACCCTTGAGGAGAAAATGACAGGCTTTGAGGAAAGTCTCTCTTTGTTCTCATTAACAAGATGTGAAGAAAAGTTCTTTCTAGAAGGGAGAAAAATAATGCAAGTAAATCAGGAAATACTGGACTTTAGTAAATTTGAAAATGTCAGGTCTAAGGACAACAGGATGGAGTCCTGACATTTGTTAACATTTATTGAGTGCTTATCATGTACTGCTTTCTAGGTTAAGTACTTAACCTTGTTTTAGTTAATTGATTAACACACAAGAACCCTTCTGGGTAGCTATTTATATTTTACAGGGGAAGAAATGAAGGCTCAGAGAGTTTAAGTAAAAGGCTCAGAGTGGCAGCTGCTAGGTGGCAGGGCCTGAATCTGAAGACAGCCCAGCTGCAGAACCTGTGCTCTTAACCTCTGTCTGTGCTGCCGGGGAAGAGAAGCACGTGTCTGACAGAGCTGTGTCACCTCGCACCACCAGGGCCACCGTCATCGCTAACACAGGGAACACTTGAAGACACGTAGTCTTCTGGGTTTTCTTTCCATTAACTCACTCTCAGAACTACAAGCAAGACAAGTGCTGTTATTATCCCATTTTACAGATGAGGCACAATGAGGCGCAGGTAAGTTAGGTTACTAGCCAGCGTCATGAAGCCTGCTGGTGGCAGAGCTGAAGTGCGTATCCAAGCAGTTGGGGCCCAGAGCCCACACTCTTATCCTTGATGCTACATTCAGAGTATTTATGTAAATAAGCATCATGTCTGTGATGAAATGACAGCAAGTTCTGATGACTCTCCATGGAGTCTCTTTCATTGAGTGAAGATGGGCTTCTTTCACATTCATAAGTTTACCCATCCTTTTCTTGCATTTAATGTTTGTAAAAACTCTGATTTGTTACACCCTCATCATAATCCTTTTCAGATTGACTCCTGCTGTGACAGAGCTGTTGAGCTCTGGATTACATTTAGCAAAGTGCCTTAATATGCTTCAAACGATTCTTTAACATAGGCTCCGAGAAGCAGCACTGATTACATATTTGAAAAAAATGTTTCTTTGAGAGACTTGGCACAGTAAACTAATTTTATTGAAACCTGGCCTTGTATTATGTTGGATTAGCTGTGTTGCTTTCATATGTTTCAAGTCTATGGCCTTCTGCATCAGTGCTTAGGCAGAAGTCAGTGGAGATGGGAAGAGGACGATGCCAGACACTCAGGGGACTAAGTGCCTGAAACGGCTTTTGTTGTCTCACAAGGATGTATACCACATCCAGGTCATTGTTTTTTAATTTTAATTTTTATTTTATTTTATTTATTCTTTTACAGAGACAGAGAGAGGGATAGATAGGGACAGACAGACTGGAACAAAGAGAAATGAGAAGCATCAATCATTAGTTTTTCATTGCCGTTGCGACACCATAGTTGCTCATTGATTGCTTTCTCACACGTGCCTTGACCGCGGGCCTTCAGCAGACCGAGCCACCACTTGCTGGAGCCAGCGACCTTGGCTCAAGCCAGATGGGTTCACGCTCAAGCTGGCGAGCTCGGAGTCTCGAACCTGGGTCCTCCGCATCCCAGTCCAACGCTCTATCCACTGCACCACCGCCTGGTCGGGCTTAATTTTTATTTTTGATAGAGCATAGCCTGGTCATAGGTGAGCAGCTTAAGATGCTATAACGAGTAGCCCCTTGACAAAATATTCTGAGACTAAGGATCCACCAAAAAGCTTATTTTCACTAAATGCAATATTATAACATTTCAAAGCATGTATTTGTTTTCTAACTCTATTATGAATTACTTTTATAGGGAATATCTCAGTGTATGTCCCTTTTTATTTTTTTATAAAGAACTATTTATTTTATTTTATTTATTCATTTTTGGAGAGAGAGAGAGAAAGGGGGAGGAGCAGGAAGCATCAACTTTCATATGTGTCTTGGCCAGGCAAGCCCAGGGTTTTGAACTGGTGACCTCAGTGTTCCAGGTCGACGCTTTACTCACTATGCCACCACGTTAGGCCTGTATGTTCCTTTTTTTTTTAAAAAACAATTATTGATTTGAGAGAGAGAGAGAGAGAGAGGTAAAAGAGGAGAGGGAGGGAGAGAGAGAGAGAGAAACATCAATTTGTTGTTCCAATTATTTATGCATTCATTGGTTGATTCTTGTATGTGCCCTGAGTGGTGACTGAACCTGCAACCTTGGTGTGTGGGGATGATGCTTTAGCCTACTGAGCTACTGGGCCAGGGCTGCTGTATGTTCCTTTTTGAACACAGGGAGACAGACTCTGGAGATCTGACTGCCTTCCCAAATATGGTGTTGAGTCTTAATCCTCGTGGCTTCCCATGGCTTCTATGGGACCACACCTTGGTGCTTGGAATAGTAGGCTGCAGTCTGTCACTCATCTTTTATATCAAGTACATTCCAAAATTGGATGGAATTTCAGTTTTTACTGTGACTCCACGAGGAGTCACACTACTTACCTTATATTAAAATGCACCTTATATAAAGATATCATGTTCTCCTTTTGCCCCACAGAATTTTAATATTTTTTTATTTTTATTTTTTACAGGGACAGAGAGAGAGTCAGAGAGAGGGATAGATAGGGACAGACAGACAGAAAGGAAGAGAGGTGTGAAGCATCAATCATCAGTTTTTCGTTGCCATTGTGACACCTTCGTTGTTCATTGATTGCTTTCTCACATGTGCCCTGACCGCGGGCCTTCAGCAGACTGAGTAACCCCTTGCTGGAGCCAGCGACCTTGGGTCCAAGCCGGTGAGCTTTTGCTCAAGCCAGATGGACCCGCGCTCAAGCTGGCGAGCTTGGGGGTCTCGAACCTGGGTCTTCCGCATCCCAGTCCGATGCTCTATCCACTGCGCCACCACCTAGTCAGACTTCCTTATTTCTTATATTTAGTGTTTATTGTCTCTTCCCTCCTTTGAATGCAAACTCATGGGTGTAGCTCCTGCATATGCCCCAACCGGGATCCACCTGGCAAATATGCTAGGGGGCGGTGCTCTGCCTGTCCGGGCTGTTGCTCCATTGCTCAGCAACAGAGTCCTTTATTAGCGCATGAGGCAGAGGTCACCGGAGCCATCCTCAGAGCCTGAGGCCTACTCGCTTGAACCAATTGAGCCATGGCTGTGGGAGAGGGAGAGAGAGAGGGTGGGGGAGAGAGAGACAGATAGGTGGAGAAGCAGATGGCCGCTTCTCCTGTGTGCCCTGACTGGGAATTGAGCCTGGGTCATTCACACAACGGGCTACGCTGTACCACTGAGCCAATTGGCCAGGGCTGTTTTTAGTTTTTGTTTTGTTTTTTCATTGAAACATCCTAAACACCTAGCACATAGACAGTAAGGGATTAATAAGAATAAAAGCTTTCCATAAAAATCAAACTTTTTTTCTAATTGATCAAGTTTAATAAGAAAGCAATTCACACTGCTGGTTTTGGAACTAGAAATATACTCCTTAATTTTTTTTTTTTCAAATTATGAAACAGGTAGGTAAAGTTAAAAGTCTTCCATGCCTTACCTTGAAAGCCGTTTTTAAAATCAGCCCCATTTGGCAAGAGATCTGGAGTGTACTCATTGTAGCCACCCACATAAAACTGACTGAAGACATTGAGACCAGCCAGTTTTCCTGGGGAGATGATGGATTTATTTTTATGATCATCTACCTACAAAAAGAAAAAACAATATCAAAACCTATTACAAAGGAATTAATTCCTCAGGGTGAACTGTTAAGATACTCTCTTATTTCCCATTAACTTGGCATGAAAAATTTACAAAGACTTAAATTTTGAATAAATAAAAAACACTTCACCACTCAATTCCTGCTTCTCGGCTGGTGTCTGTTACCATGGATATATGAATAGAGCAGCCATTGTTTTGCATGCCAATCAAAATCACAGTTCTTTGGAGATTTAGGAGCCGGCATCCTGTTGGTTCTTCTCCATCTAGCCTTGTCTCCCTCACGCATTCTCAATAGAATGACCAGAGTCATTTATTCAAACATGGAAATCCACCATGGTACTCAATCTCCCCCTTCTTAAATTTCTCAGTCGATCTCTATAACTCTCTGGGATAAAAATCTAAACTTCCTAGCATGAAACTGAAGTCCTTTTATGGACCCTGTCTAATCGCTTCTTGGCCTTTTGGCTAAGATCAAGTGTAGTATGGACCCTGTCTACCTCTAACCACATCTCTTGCTTCTACTCCCCTGAAAGCCACACTGAACTGCTTGCATTTTTTAAGCCCACACTAACCACTCTTCTTTATCTGAATTCCTAGTTATTTGAAATTAGGCTCTCGCAGCACGTGGGGAAGCAGTTCCTCATGCTTTCTCTCACCTTATTTATGTTAGTCACCCCCCCCCCCCAATTTACTCCCACACCACTTAATTACAAGCATTCCTGTAGCCCTCGCCCTTGGGCACTGGTCTGTGTACTTCCTGAGGGAAGGCGGTGTGGCCTGTTGCTTCTGATCTGCAGCACAGATCCCGCTGTGCAGGAGCACGGGACAAGTCTGGGGGACAGACGAAAGGATGACCCTTTACCTTCAGCCAGCCCATTTGGAAGAACCTCCCCAGATGGATCGTATGGATCCCAAGGCTCAGATCAAGAGGATCGCTGCTGATGCTTGCTACGCCAGATCCCAGGTTGTAAATGTACATCACGCTCCCATCACGCAAGCCCACCGCCAGGAAGTCATCACCATCCAGCCCTGGAACGAGAAGATGCACGTGCATGTGCACAGGGAGGACTTGCAGGCTCCAGGCCGCTTCATCTATCTTACTGCCTGCTCCGAGTGACAGGGCAGTGCCGCCGGTCATAGCAGATGTCTAGCCTCTTGTCAGCACTCAGGAACTGAGCACTGTTGTTGTTTGGATGAAATTCAGTGTGTACTTTACAATATGTGGGGCTTCACGATGGAGTAAGAGTGTTCGGGTAGTTAACGAGATTCAAATGATTGAGAAAAGCCAGCATTGGCTCTGACGTTCTCTGCATGGTTTGAGGGGAGTATAAAGACCTGCCTGTATAGTTGCTCAGGGCATGTCACCTCTGTTCTATCACAAAAGCTCTTGACCAAGCCACTTTGACTAGTGAGAGGTGGGCTGTGTATA
The DNA here is from genome assembly GCA_037038555.1 of Rhynchonycteris naso. NCBI lineage: Eukaryota > Metazoa > Chordata > Mammalia > Chiroptera > Emballonuridae > Rhynchonycteris > Rhynchonycteris naso. The sequence goes on from CM073000.1 coordinate 25,981,470, forward strand.
TGCTCCCTCTCCTCTCCCTCCTTCCCTCTGTGAGTCCAGGGCCACCTAATTGTCACAGTGGGTTGAGGTGTCCGGCGACCACAGCACACAGCTAATGGAGACCCACAGGAAAAGGATGCCTGGAAGAGAGCTAGCATCAAACACGAGGGGAAGGTCCTGGCAGTCGTTTTGGCAGTATTAGGTTAATGGTGTCAGACCTGGCAGGCGGCCAGAGTACACTGAGGTCAAGGCTGAGCTTCTAGAGCTAGATGGAGATAAAAGTTCGTTCGATAGGGAGGAGAGATCCAACATTGTCAACCAGTTTCTGAGAGGTGGGTTTGTGTGTTTTTTTTTACTGAGACTTGCAGGTAGGAAATTGAGGCAAGGACTTCTGCGTAAAAGAAGAATGTAAGGACCCTATAGAGCAGTGGTTCTTAACCCTTTTTGAGGTACCGAACCCACCAGTTTCATATGCGCATTCACTGAACGCTTCTTTAGTGATAAATAAAATATGATTTTTTCCCCCCAAATTCAAGACATAGGTATATGTTTTTTTACTGGTGCACAAAATGAGCCGTGCATGAACATCACCTTGCTCAAAGAACAAAACCAACAAAGTGCATGAACTCACAACAAATTATGGTATTACTTTATTCTGGCCTCCGCGGCAGAGGCTTCTATGAACCCCTGAGACTGACTCATTGAACCCTTAGGGTTCAATAGAACCCAGGTTAAGAACCACTGCTATAGAAGTAAAAGTTTTAATCACAGGGCAAAAAGCAGGAATGAGTTCTTGAACATGGACAAAATCTGTTATCAGTATGTACAGCCTCCTCCTCCCGCACTTCTAAGGGTGATGTCTTGTCTGCTCCTTTGGCTTCTGCTGTTAGTTGGATCAAGGTAAAGAAGAGAAATATCTGCAGAGATGGGGTTTTCAGGTAGTGTAGGGAGATGGGCTTCCAAAGGCCCTGGAAAGCAGAAGACAGAATTATCATTTAGAGATGCTTGAACACTGCCTCTGTTTTTTTTTTAATGGCTCTGCCATGGGCCCTGAGCTGGGTTATTTTTAGATGCTCCTTTCATGAATCTAATATACAGCAGGGACTGAGAATCGCTGTGTTAAATGCCATACCAGTGACTAAGCACATTGGGAACTTATAGCAAATCTCTCTCTCTCTGGTGGTTTCTTCCCACCTGCAATGCTGCAGCAGGTTAGCTGGGTTGTATATTTAAAATGCAAAGAACTCCCAGGAGGAAACATAGGTTCAGGAAAGCTGTTAGGCAGAAAGCAGAAAAACCATCATGGAAGATTGGAGACAGTCTCTCAGGCAGCTGTTAAATATAGAAGTCCAGTGGAGAGAGAGATAGAGAGGAGAATTATAAGTGATTTTTCTGTGCATTGTGCATGGGGGATCTTTTTGAGAAATTCTAGTGGGTGTCTAGATCATCTTTCTAATTGGATGGTGGGAATGGAGACAGGATCCTGCCCACTGAACTGTAAGGTGGTGGGAAAGCAGGTTTATCTGAGCCATCCCTTCTTTCCTGTCTGTCTTGTTGCCATTCCTTCTTCCTCGTTATTGACAGCCTATTTCATGAGGGGACATTATTCTCAAGGTTCTCCCTGCCTGGTTGGGTAGACACAGGAGGTGTGACTCAAGTGCAGTGGGGAGAGGAGGAGAAGCAGGGGAGGGGAGCAGGCATTAAGACAGGGTGGGGAGTAGTGTTAGGAAATTGCAAAGGAGTGAGTTTTAAGTTGGTTTCTTAGCTAACTCATACCGTACAACAAACAAGAATTTGATAGGTGAGGAGTGGGAAAGGACTGAAGAGGGTTGTTTACAGCCGAGGGAAAGGCTCTGCAAAGAACCAATAGAAGCAGAGAACAGCTGTGTGCACAGAACAGCTGAGCGCTGGGCCCAGTTGCCATCTAGTGCCGTTTAGATATGGCGGGAAGAGCTGTATCTTTAAGGGCCTAACATACGATAAAAAAGGATTTAATTATTTTGCTTGATACTCTCAGGAGCCATGAAAGGGTTTTGAAAAAGAGAGTTATATTAGATCTGGAGTTTAGAAGAATCTCATAACAATGACAAGGGGAGACATGAAGGCAGAGAAAGAGTCTCATTCGCAGGTCATTCAAGTGACTCAGGAGAGGAGAGGATAAGGTTTCAATAAATGAAGACACTGACAGAAGGGACAGAGAAAAGAGGAGGCATTTGTGTGTGATCTGCAAGGAAAATCTGAAAGAACAGATCAATTTGGAGTGAAGAATTGAGGAAGAAGTTGAAAGTGGTTCCGAAGAAGCTGGTGGCAAGTGGCTGAGACTGCGTGGGGCCAGGCAGCCTGACTGCAGAGGCTGTGCCCTCAACCACGTGTTCAGCTGAGAAAGGGGAGCACGTGTTCGATGGCGCTGTGGCACCTCCCACCACCAGCTCCCCTGACTCTCCCCTCTGAGGAGTAAGGGGAACAATAATCTCTCCTAAGAATTTTCTGAGGATTCAGTGATATTCAATGTTAAATATCAGCATACTGCTGACCTAGCTCACAATTGGTACTCAATTAATGCATGATTTATTCTTTTTCCTCTCTCTCCACTATGGCCTGACCTCCGCTTTGTCAGCCACACTTTCTTCTCCTGCTTCAGAAATACAAAGCCTGGTCCCTATGCTGAAGCACACATGTGCTCCCAGTTAACGTTTGGAGGAGAACATACCTTTCTTTCCTTCTTTCTTTTTCTTGCTCGTTATTTCTTTCTATCTCTCTTTCCTTTCCTCCCTCCCTCCCTCCCTCCCTCCCTCCCTTCCTTCCTTCCTTCCTTCCTTCCTTCCTTCCTTCCTTCCACCCGCCCAACAGAGTATAAAAGAATTAACTCAAGCCTGAGCATTGGAGAGAATTTCTGGGTACACCTGTGCACTGATTCTGTTCAATCACTTTATGTTGTAAACCACGAAGCTGCACACACATGTGCCCTCACTTGGTCTACTTGGAAGGACACCTCAGTTATCAGAATCACTAGTCTGGGAAGGGCAGATGATCACTCTCAGGAGTGTGATCTCAGGATCACACTCAGGGTTCAGACTAACCGGTTCAGGCTGAACCTTGGATTGTTCTGAGGGAGCATTTTGGGAGTCTACAACAGTTACGGTATATATAACTCTGTAAAATGCATAATTTTCTAACCACTTTGCCACACATCTGAAAGTAATACAGAACAATTTGAATGTAAACTTTAATTGAAAATAAAAGAATAAAAATTAAAAACTAAAAAACTCCCCCAATTTATATAGACAGTGCTGTGAAGTTCATGTGAACGTCAGTACCCTCCAGATAAAGGTTAATATTGTGAATTTTAACATCCAGCTGATCCAACAATCTTTTAACTCCAACAGAAAAAAGTTTTACACTTTCTGAAGTATTTCATTTGGAATAAAATTTTAATTTATTAGTAGAGAAAGAGTGAATGTGACTTGTTATTATTTCTTCAAACTATTTTTCCAATATGGTAAAATGGTATCATGCTACATCTAATTTACTCATCTAAAAATGAACTTGCAACTGAGGTAAGCAGAGTCCCAGCTACCACAAGGACATGAGTGTTTAATCTTGGCCTTTGTGTTCATGTAATTTCTGGCTACTTACTTCCTCATGTTTTTTTCTTTTGAAATTACGGTAATGAAAATATGAACACTTCACAGAATTGTCTCTAGCAATGTTAGTGTTTTAAAAGATCTTTTCAAACGAAATCAGTAATTCTTTGGTAAGTGGATTTTTCCTCTCTCCTCCTCCTTTCCCATCCCAAGTGCAAGAAAAGACGTGAGAAGAGCCACGGGGATGATGTTGGGGCTCTCCACCCAATGAACCTGCTTGCTGAATGGTTCCTGATTACTGGAGGGAGTTCCCCTCTGAAAGGACCATTCCTTTTGTGCAGACACACTTCACGGGGATATTTGGGTATAATCCCAGGGTCTGTAAACCTTTTAGATTTCTGAATGACAGAAACTACTACTCTACCAAATATTCTTGGCATTGTGGTACAAGGATGCAGACATAGAGACACTAACATAAACTTTTCTGAGCTCCAGTTGACTGTTTATGACTCATGGCTATGAGAGGGTATATTCATTTTTAGAAAGAAAGCAAAATTAATATGAATAAAGAGTGAGATAAATGTGAATGGTTTTAGAAAAATAATAGGAAAAGTTTATGTAATTAATATCAAAGCAAAGGAAAAATATATGTAAGTTGATATGTGAGAAATAAGACCCCCCCAAAATGGAATCTCACCTATTAAAACAGTACAGATTGAGTTAGAGTTCTAGACACTTGAGCCATTTTTACTCCACATTCCGTGATAGTCTCTGTTTCAGTGGGTGCTAAACTAAAATTAAGATGCCTGAAGATTTTGAATGAACTCTTAAGGAGCATAGAGTCTCTGTTTATTCTAAGATCTGTACAGCTTCTAATCACAGTGGCCAACTTTCAGCTTCCTGTTCTGTTGATGTGACCATTAAACCATGGCTACTCCAGAGCTTCGAAAGCGTCGGAACCATACACAACCATATCCATGATATTTCTTCATTCGCCACTGTGTACAGTGGAGACCATACAGTGCCTACTTCAGAAGATTATATTATTGAAATGCAGGCAGTGTCAACTGGCTACTGTTTGTGGCCAAATCAAGGTGGCACCCTGACTTCCAGCTGCGCTAGTGAACAGACTGTGGGTGAGGGTGATAGCAACAATTGCAACGCTGTGCTCAGAGCACATGGAAATGCGATAAAATTGAGGTCCTGGCACTCACGTGGCTCACAGTTTTCTTTCTCTTGAACAAAAGGATCTGAGACCAGAAAAAGTAGAAAGTCTGGCTTTCTCTTGCTGTCTGCTGTCAGAGATAATAAGACCATGAAAACAAGGAATGTAAGCACCAGTTTATGGGTAAAATTGAATTTCCTTAAGCCATATGGGCTTTTTCCATATGGGCTATTGGAAAAAGATAGAGAGTAGTGAAAATGTGGGCTTGTAGTTGATTGATTTTCACTTGGCCCCTCCTCTTTTTCTTGTCCTCTAGATGTTTTACTATGACATCAAGGTTACCCGTATTTAAACTATGCTTAAATGAACATTCCCTCCTCATGTGTTTTTAAAAAAATGACATATTTTTTGTCATTTTTAACTTTTGAGCACTGGTTAAATGTCTGACAATTTTCATACATTTCTCAGTCAGTAAAGTGAATTAGTTGAACTTTTTGAACAGTCGTAAGAACTCAAATTATTTAATAACAGGCAGCTTTGATGTTACCGTCAAAAGACATTTAATTTCACGAAAACTAAGAGTTGATAGTTTGAGGTTGTCAGGAAGAAATTCCTATGATTGCTAGTCACTCTGCTGTGATTACAGAAGAAAAGAATGAACGTTTTTCTGTTGTAAAAAAATTGAATATGAGCATCCACTGTCAGTTATGTTTATGAAATGCGTCAGCACTGTGAAATTGGGAGATGGGATGGATTAAGGAATTGGCTGCAGCCTGCTCTCCCATTCACCAGGGCTCCTTCTCCTGCCTGGTCTGCGCCTGGGCTGAGCTGATGGTTTGTGTGATGCTCCACGCTTCATTTTTCCTTTTCTGTACTGTAGATGACATTCATTTCACTTTTCTCCCCACAGAAAAGCATCAAGCTATATTTATGCACTCTTATTTCTGGTACAGTTCACAAAGGACTTGAAGTAAACAAATTACACTGCTCACAAAAAGTAGGGGATATTTCAGAATGAATATGAACGTGGAGATACTCCAGTACGCTCAGCCTTTGTACAGTGCATTTTCACCAATGAAATAAAAGTTGGTTTTGCATCTTATTTGCATAATCAAACAACTTTCTTTGACTTGTTTGCTTTTCTGATGTTCTTGTTTAATAAAAAGAATGAAATGCTTCTATTTTTTTAATCACTTCCTATTCATTTTGAAATATCCCCTAATTTTTGTGAGCAGTATATTTGTCACGAAATACGGGTAATCCTTCCTAATTATCACAGCATAGAAGACCTACATGCTGGGGACCGACAGAAAGCTATGCACATATGGTGCTTAGGCACATAGATAAAATATCCAGGAAGTTACTGTTTTATTTTTTTCTAAAATAGTCTATAATGGCATTGTATCTTTTTAATAAGGCTAATGTTGAGATTTTAACTTACATTTCAATGATATGAACAGTGACACATGTCTCCCTTCCTCGCTTTATTTAGGTCCTGAATGCTTCACTACTACCAGATTAATCTATGCCTACACAGTATTATTAGCTACCAGGATAGCCTCTGTCTATAGAGAGTCTTTCCATTAGTGAAAGAATCAATAAGCAGGTAATTATTGATTTCTCACCCAGTACTCACCATGTGAATGACGCAGTTGGGGATACAAAAGAAAACTGAAGTCATGCTTTGTCCAAAAAGAATTTCAGATTAATCTTGCTAAGGGACAAGACTAAAATGATAAAACTATTGTTCTTATTTTAATGTTTTTGATTTAGGAAAATGGTGACTTCACATGAATCAAAGTAGTGACTGTGAATGACAAAACTATACAATTAGATACCAAACATAGGATGTAAATGACAAGTTCTGCACAGGCCTTGTGCAGATAAGATATAAGGAAACATGAATTGGCAGAGAACGTTCTGTGATGGGTCGTTTGGAAGGTGTGAACAGAACCGGAGCAGGCATCGAAGGCACAGGAAGCCGTGAAGGTGGAGTGGACCGGGTAACAGATCTCAGGTGGAATGAACTGCTATAAAACTGTTGGGTAGGGATTCGCCGGGCCTGGGCAGGGGAGAATGGAACCGGAATGCAGCAGGGCAGCTGCAGCACTGATCACAGAGGACTGGTTGTAATAGATGGAAAGGATGAGAAACACGTGAAGGGGAACAAATGACCTGACTGTTCCAGCTGGGTGAGATTTCTACTTTCTGAATTTTATCTTTTCGATCACTCATGTACTTATTTTTATTCAGTGATGTCTATGTACATGTATGAGATGCTGTATGTATCAGACATAGTTTCTGATCTCTGGGTTAGTATTGTTAATTCACAAAATTTTAAGTACATATGTTGTGCCTCCCTAAATTGATTGTAAGTTTTATTGTAATGGGGCCCATAGAGTTGTTGGTATTAATTCTTTCAAAAACTGTAATGAATGTCTATATGTGACAGCCATTGTTGATATAGAAAAGAGAAGCTCTACTATTGTTCTCAAAGAGAGCCACACAGTTATAGTAAAGTAAGATAATTGCTACCAGCAAACTGCGGTGAGATAAACTCTTAAATTTTGTTGGAAGTGTAAAAGGACTTCAAGGAAAAATGAACTTTTCAGCTGAAGCTTAGAGGGCAGAAGTGTTTTTGGAGGCACAAAATGTGGGCAGCTCCGCAAGATGGGACAGCCAAGCCACAGAAGTGCACACAGTGACACAACCCAGAATACCCCCATGCACGAATCCTCCTGAGTGCAGAGTGGACTGAGGGAAAAAGAGACTGTACAATGGAAAGGATAAACATCTATGTAATTCTGAAAAGGATCTTAGGTGGTATGTTATGATCAAGCATGTTGATTAAGCAAGAAATGTTTGGACTTATATGTTAGATTCCCTATAGCAAAATGGAGAATAGAGGGGAAGAGGGATAGGAATGGGCAGAGGGACTAGAATGATGGCTGTTGCAGATAATGTGGGGCAGTGAAGAGAGGAAAGAAGAGAGAAGGAGAAAGTACAAAAAGTAATGGGACGGTAAAATGGACATTGCTGGCATTTGGTAGAGCGTGAGGGATAAATATGGAGAGAAGACAAGGACCTTGTGTATCTTGGTCATAACTGTCTCTCCACCACCTTAAAGAATGTCTCATCTAGCATCCCAGTAGATATTTGTCAAATGAATGAAAGGGAGATAGATACCCAGGTGATTTGTAGGTTTCTGGCTGAAGTACAATAGTTATGCCAATCCCCAAAGGGAGGATACAGGCAAGGAGGATCACGTGTTCATCTGTGAACTGCTGAACATACAGGTGATTTTTAGAAGAATGAACCAGAAGACATACATGATAAAGGTGTGGGGGTAGGACAGGAAGAAGATATAATCAAGGAAATATGACTGCAGAAGCACAAGAAAAAGATTAGGATAAAATCACAAGTCAAGTGGGATATTTTCAAGCTAAAATGTTTTCAAGGGTAATTTGTCCAGAGAGTTCAATGAGAATAAGGTCTGGAATAATGAGCGACCAGTTTACGGAGACTCAGAGAAGAGTATAATTGGCGTTGGGGAATGAAGATCTCTTGCTTTTTTATATGGATGTGCCAGGAATTAGAGGGTGGCTTACATTTCAAGTTATTACATAAACTCTGTGGCTTCGTGCATCTTTTAGCCTAAGAAAGATAAAAGCAGCATATGAAATGGTAAATATTTTGGTGGTAACAACCAGTATGCAGGTCAGAGATTGATGCTACTAAACAGTAAGAATAACACCTAACTGTAGAGCTACCACCACGGTTAAAAATAACTTGAGTTGGTCAGTTTCTTATGTAGAATAGGTAATTTCAAGTTGTGTGGTTAATATTAATCATTATATATTTTAAAGGAATATATATTTATTTAATTACCAACTTTATGCTATACAAATTGATGAATCATTTCTACATATTATATTATGGGCAACAATTCCATCTCTAATCCATCCCCATATATGGTCTAATTTAGCTAGTCCCTAAAGTTTTTGAGAGATTGCCCTTAAATATTAGTTACATAAAAAGCACCCAAGGTACTTGATAAAATTCTACTATTTGACTCAAGAGGGCCTAGTATTTAGTATTTTAACAAGCACCCTCATATGATTTTGTTACTGGTCTGAAGTCCTACTTGGAAAAGCATTGCCTTAAAAAACAGTTTAGTGTTACTTGCATTTTTAAGCTGGTGTTCTTTCTCCCTCAGGTGGTACAATTCGAAATTGCATGTTTTAGATTTCTCCTTTTCACTGATTAGAAAATAGAGTTCCACAACTCATCTACCTGTTCAGCTAGACTTATTTAACTACGCTATCAACCTACATACAAATGCCAAATGAAGAATTAACATTTATATCCATACATACAAATAATATGACTAGAGAAAACCAGAAAATGTCACATATAGAATACCACAATCTAAAAAAGCTGTGGCTAAAACATTGCTTATTAATTGTTATTATTATTTATTTTATTTTATGTTTGAGGATTTTGAAGCAGTCTTTAGTAGAAGAGTACTGACGAGATATTGGGTGGCCACATTTTCATGTATCAGGTGTTTGTGCTTTGCTTGGGTGCTCCGTCTGTGAATCGTTTAGGATTTAGAAGATATATTTTCAAATAAAAAGGACCCAGTGTCTGTAATTCATTTAAATTTTTTATTTGCTAGTTTTAATTTTTTTTTTTACTAATTGAAAGGATGTAACTGATATGTATATAATGAAAGAAGAGTGTGAGGATTAAAGAGTGAGGGGTAGGAATTCCTCTTCCTCTTCTTCTTCCCTCTGTGACTACTGGCTGTCATTCAACAGATTACACTGGGGAAATAAATTTTTGTTGCATCCACAAAAACACTTGTTCTTACCTAACTCGAGTGTGCTGATTTCAAATCTGAAATTAGTTTTTCTCTGTAAGCTACAGTTTTTTTGCAATTTAAGATTTTAGATTTTCATCTTATTGTAAAATTTTTAACATTTAGTTTAACATAATGAAGTAGAATGTCTTCTTGGGCATCATCTTTGTGAAAATATAATAATTTATATAATGCAGTAAATACACTAATACACTAAAAGATATGATTGCATCAGAATTTGTCTACAATTTTGAAATAGAACATATTAGAACACTTATTTTAATCATAAAATTTGTGCAAAACTTATTTAAATTCTATTCAGGCAAAAACTTGCATTTGTAGCTCTTGGTTTGTGTACTTGTTGAGGAGAATCTCGTTTGATGCTCCAGCAGTAGTCTGCTCATCACTAACAGCTCCAAGATTTTTGGGAAACTTATCAAGGTGACTGTTCAGGAAGTAAATCTTAATGCTCATGTTACATCCTATGTCGTGGAAAGCCAACAGCATCCTTTAAATCAGAAGTTTGTAGTTTTCTACTTCTTTGTTGCCAAGGAAGTTCCTTGTAACTGCCACTAAAGACTGCCATGCTGCTTTCTTCTCCTTATTCACCTTCCTGGCAAATTCTTCATCATGTATGAGGGTTCGGACTTGAGGTCCATCAAATACACCTGCTTTTCATCTTCTCGGAAGACAAGGCAGGAAAAGCAGAAATAACATGTTGAAAGCATTCACTTTTTCTATTCAAAGCCTGAACAAACTGCTTCATTAAGCCAAGTTTGATGTGAAGTGGGGGAAAAATGATCCTGTCTTGATTAACTACAGGTTCATTCACAATATTTTGCATCCCTACTTCCAGAGCTTCATGTTTCAGCCACTCCTTCTGTGTCTGGTGTTTCTGCCGAGCTCAGCTGTCCCACAAACACAGAAAGCAAGGACACTTTGTGAAACCTCTCTGTTGCTTTAGCAGCAAATTTACCATTTTAAGATCCACACAAATGATCCAGCTCTTTTTTTTAATGTTTTTAAATTAATTTTAATGGGGTGACATTAATAAATCAGGGTACATATGTTCAAAGAAAACATCTCCAGGTTATCTTGTCATTCAATTATGTTGCATACCCATCACCGAAAGTCAAATTCTCCTCTGTCACCTTCTATCTGGTTTTCTTTGTACCCCCTCCCACCCCTCCCACCCTCTCCTCCCTCCCCCCACCCCGTAACCACCACACTCTTGTATGTCTCATATTCTTGTTTTTTTGTCCCACCTATGTATGAAATCATGCAGTTCTCAGATTTTTTGTTTTACTTATTACACTCAGTATAATGTTATCAAGGTCCATCCATTTTGTTGTAAATGATCCGATGTCATCATTTCTTATGGCTGAGTAGTATTCCATGGTATATATGTACCAAAGCTTTTTAATCCATTTGTCCTCTGACGGACGCTTGGGCTGTTTCCAGATCTTCGCTATTGTGAACAATGCTGCCACAAACATGGGGGCGCATTTCTTCTTTTCGAACAGTGCTATGGTGTTCTTAGGGTATATTCCTAAAAGTGGGATAGCTGGGTCAAAAGGCAGTTCGATTTTTAATTTTTTGAGGAATCTCCATACTGTTTTCCACAGTGGCTGCACCAGTCTGCATTCCCACCAGCAGTGCAGGAGGGTTCCCTTTTCTCCACATCCTCGCCAGCACTTGTTCTGTGTTGTTTTGCTGATGAGTGCCATTCTGACTGGTGTGAGGTGATATCTCATTGTGGTTTTAATTTGTATTTCTCTAATGATTAGTGATGTTGAGCATTTTTTCATATGCCTATTGGCCATCTGTATGTCCTCTTTGGAGAAATTTCTATTCATTTCTTTTGCCCATTTTTTGATTGGATTGTTTGTCTTCCTGGTGTTGAGTTTTATAAGTTCTTTGTAAATTTTGGTTATTAACCCCTTATCAGACGTATAGTCAAATATGTTCTCCCACTGTGTGGTTTGTCTTTTTATTCTGTTCTTATTGTCTTTAGCTGTGCAAAAACTTTTTAGTTTGATATAGTCCCATTTGTTTATCTTGCCTTTTATTTCATTAGCCTGTGGAGATAAATCGGCAAATATATTGCTGACACAGATGTTAGAGAGCTTGCTGCCTGTGTTTTCTTCTAAGATGTTTATGGTTTCACGGCTTACATTTAAGTCTTTTATCCATTTTGAGTTTGTTTTTGTGAATGGTGTAAGTTGATGGTCTAGTTTCATTTTTTTGCAGGTAGATGTCCAATTTTCCCAACACCATTTGTTAAAGAGGCTGTCTTTACTCCATTGTATGTTCTTTCCTCCTTTGTCAAATATCAGTTGTCCATAAATGTGTGGGTTTATTTCTGGGTCCTCTGTTCTGTTCCATTGATCTATTGCCTGTTCTTATGCCAGTACCAGGTTGTCTTGAGTATAATGGCCTTATAGTAAACCTTGATATCTGGAAGAGTGATACCTCCTGCTTTATTTTTTCTTTTTAAGATTGCTGAGGCTATTCGTGTTCTTTTTTGGTTCCATATAAATTTTTGGAATATGTGTTCTATATCTTTGAAGTATGTCATTGGTATTTTAATTGGTATTGCATTGAATTTATAAATTGCTTTGGGTAATATAGACATTTTAATGATGTTTATTCTTCCTAGCCATGAGCACGGTATGTGCTTCCACTTGTTTGTATCTTCCTTGATTTCTTTTATCAATGTTCTATAATTTTCCGAGTAAAAGTCCTTAACCTCCTTGGTTAAATGTACTCCTAGGTACTTTATTTTTTGGCTGCAATAGTAAAGGGGATTGTTTCCTTAATTACTTTTGCTGACAGTTCATTGTTGGTATATAGAAATGCCTCTGATTTCTGAGTATTAATTTTATATCCTGCCACCTTGCTGAATTCATTTATAAGGCCCAGTAGTTTTTTGACTGAGACTTTAGGGTTTTCAATATACAATATCATATCATCTGCAAATAGTGACAGTTTTACTTCTTCTTTTCCAATTTGGATGCCTTTTATTTCTTCTTCTTGTCTGATTGCTGTAGCTAGGACTTCCAGAACTATGTTGAATAAGAGTGGTGAAAGGGGGCATCCCTGCCTGGTTCCTGATCTTAAGGGGATTGCTTTTAATCTTTGTCCATTTAGTATGATGTTTGCTGTCGGTTTATCATAGATGGCCTTTATCATGTTAAGGAATGATCCCTGTATTCCCACTTTACTGAGAGTTTTGAGCATGAATGGGTGCTGGATTTTATCAAATGCTTTTTCTGCATCTATTGAAATTATCATGTGATTTTTGTCCTTCCTTTTGTTTATGTGATGAATCACATTGATTGATTTGTGAATATTGAACCAGCCTTTGCTCTCCAGAATAAATCCCATATGATCATGGTGTATGATTTTTTTCATATATTGCTGGATCCGGTTGGCTAATATTTTGTTGAGAATTTTAGCGTCTAAATTCATCAGGGATATAGGCCTATAATTTTCTTTCTTTGTGTAGTCTTTGCCCGGTTTTGGGATCAGAATTATGCTCGCCTCATAAAAGGAGTTTGGAAGTCTTCCTTCCTCTTGAATTTTTTGAAATATCTTGAGAAGGATAGGAGTTAGTTCTTCTTTGAATTTTTGATAGAATTCACTTGTGAAGCCATCAGGCCCAGGACTTTTCTTTTTTGGGAGTTTTTTGACAACTGTTTCAATCTCATTTGTTGTAATTGGTCTGTTTAGGTGCTCTGATTCTTCCAGATTGATTTTTGGAAGGTTATATGATTCAAGAAATTTGTCCATTTCACCAAGATTGTCTAATTTTTTGGCATATAGTTCTTCATAGTATTTTCTTACAATGCTTTGTATTTCTGTTGTGTCAGTTGTTATTTCTCCACTGTCCTTTCTAATTTTATTTATTTGAGTCCTCTCTCTTTTTTTCTTGGTGAGTCTAGTTAAGGGTTCATCAATCTTGTTTACCTTTTCAAAGAACCAGCTTCTGGTTTCATTGATCCACTGTATTGTTTCCTTCGCCTCTATGTCATTTATTTCTGCTCTGACCTTTATTATTTCCTTCCTTCTACTGTCTTGGGTTTTATTTGTTGTTGTTTTTCTAGTTCTTTTATATGCAGGGTCAGGTTGCTCATTTGAGCTTTTTCTAGCTTCTTATGATATGCCTGTAGTGCAATAAACTTCCCTCTCAGAACTGCTTTTGCTGTGTCCCATAAATTTTGAGTTGATGTATGCTCATTATCATTTGTTTCTAGAAACTTTTTTATTTCTTCTTTGATCTCATTGTTAATCCATTCATTATTTAATAACATGCTATTTAGTTTCCAAGTGTTTGAGTATTTTTCAGTTTTTCTTTCGTGGTTAATTTCTAGTTTCATGGCATTGTGATCAGAGAAAATGCTTGATATGATTTCAATCTTCTTAAATTTATTGAGACCATTTTTGTGTCCTAACATGTGATCTATCCTAGAAAACGTACCATGAGCGCTTGAGAAGAATGTATATTCTACTGCATTAGGGTGAAAAGTTCTGAAGATATCTATTAAATCAAGTTGATCTAGTGTCTCCTTTAAGTCTGCTGTTTCTTTATTAATTTTCTTTCTTGAGGATCTATCCAGTGTTGTTAGAGGGGTATTGAAATCCCCTACTATGATAGTATTGCTGTTTATCTCGCCCTTTATATCCATCAAAGTCTGCTTTATGTATGTCGGGGCTCCTATATTTGGTGCATAGATATTTATAATAGTTATATCTTCCTGTTGAATTGTTCCCTTTATCATTATGTAGTGCCCTCCTTTATCTCTTATTACAGCCTTTGTTTTAAAGTCCATTTTGTCAGATATAAGTATTGCTACCCCTGCTTTCTTTTCATTTCCATTTGCATGAAATATTTTTTTCCATCCTTTTACCTGAAGTCTATGTGCATCTTTTGTTTTAAGGTGTGTCTCTTGTAGACAGCATATGTATGGGTCCTGTTTCTTTATCCATGCAGCTACCCTATGTCTTTTGATTGGATCATTTAATCCATTTACATTTAAGGTTATTATTGATATGTAGTTGTTTATTGCCATTTTATTCTTTAAAGCTGTATCCTTCTTTTGCTCTATTCTTTCCTCCCTTTAAACTATTCACAACAGGCCCCTTAGTATCTGTTGCAGAATTGGTTTGGTTTTTATGAATTCCTTGAGGTTTTCTTTTTCTGGAAAGCTCTTCATTTCTCCTTCAATTTTATTCGTTAGCCTTGCTGGATAAAGTAGTCTTGGTTGTAGGTTCTTGTTCTGCATTACTTTGATTATTACTTGCCATTCCCTTGTGGCCTCAATTGTTTCTGTTGAGTAGTCCAATGTCATCCTTATGGGGGCTCCTTTGTAGGTGATAGCCTCTTTTTCCCTAGCAGCTTTTAAAATTTTTTCTTTATCCATTAGCTTTGGTACTTTAACTATGATGTGTCTTGGTGTAGATCTTTTTGGGTTTCTCTTTAATGGAGTTCTATGTGCTTCTTGAATGTGTGGAGTGTTTCCCAGCCTTAATTTAGGAAAGTTTTCTGCTATGATTTGATTGAACAAAGTTTCCATTTCCTGTCCTCTCTCCTCTTCTTCAGGCACCCCTATGATGCGAATGTTGTTTCTCTTCATGTTGTCACAGAGCTGCCTTAGAGTTTCCTCACATTTTTTAAGTCTCTTTTCCTTTTTCTTCTCTGTTTCTGTGCCTTTGTTTATTGTGTCCTCTAACTCGCTTATTCGATCCTCAGCGTGATTCATCCTGCTTTTAATTTCTTCCATTGTGGTCTTCAGTTCTGATACTGTATTTGTCATTTCTGTCTGATTCTTTTTTATTATTTCAATTTTGTTTTTTATACTTGTTATCTCTTTATTTAGGTGTTCATAATGACTATCCATTGTTGCTCTAATTTCTTTGAACATCCTAACTATCATTATTCTAAATTCTGCTTCTGGTAATTTGGTTATATCTGGTTCATTCAGGTCCTTCTCTGGGGATTTCTCTTGATTCATTTGGTTTGCATTCCTCTGCCTACCCATTTTGTCTGTGTATTGGCAAGTTTTGGCTACTGGAGTCCAGTAGGTGTTGCCTTTGTGTTCTCTAGGTGTGGTCTGTCTGCAGGCCCCCCCACCCCCTCTGCCGCTGCCTAGGGTGGTTGGGTATGAGCGTTGCCAGCGCTGGTCCACTGTGGCTTTTGCTGTGATTTCTGCCTCTCCTCCGTGGGAGGGGCTGTCACTCAAGCCACAAGCCTTAGCACCAAGGGTAGAGGTGAGCACCTTTGCTCAGCTGTGGACCCAGCCTATTCCCCGACTTCTGCCCAGAACCCGCAGTCAGAGCCTGCTCGCCACAGTTTCGCAGGTTGGGCGGGGCTTTTGACGTGCTCTCAGCTGTGAGCCTTTGCCTGTCTGGAGCTTTAGCCCCGCCCTTGAGGCCAGGGCCCTCTGCGCAGGGTCGCAAACCCAGGTTTATTGGGCCGAGCGTGTTTGCTGGCTTCCGCTCAGTTGCGTACTTTCGCTCGTCTCAGACTCTACCCTGCCCCCTCGTTCGGAGTCCGCTCGTGCACGTATAATTGCAAATCGCGGTTTCTCCGGCCAGGCGGGGCTGGTAGCAGGAGCTCAGCCGCGAGCCCCTGCCCGTCCCTGGTCCTAGCCCAGTCCCCGCGGTCAGGGCTGGCTTGCGCAGTGTTGCAGAGCAGATTTCTGCCTGTTCCTGGCCTCCCGCTTTGTCCCCGTATGTGGGATTAAAGGCGGGCCCACAGCTTCCAGACTGCTTTTGCGCGTCCCCTCCGACCCTGCTGGGCTAGACCGAGCTCCCACCGGCTTGGCCTCTGCCCACACCGACAGAACCGTGTTTCAGCGTCCTGCCGCCCCAAACCTTTCAGCAACCCTCAGCAGAGTAGGAAGGGACCTAATACTCCACACTGTAGGCCTGGGAGCTCCCTCACTTGTTTCACAGCTCAAAACTGTCCAAACGCCTCTTCTAGGCTCTGGGACTGCAGGCTGGGGCTTGGTTCCTCGGACCCAGGTCCCTCCCTCTATGCCAAACTCTCCTCCCGCCACGCGGGTCTCTCCGGGCTGCCGTTTGCTCCGGGGAGCTGGGCAGCCCTCTTCGCGTTTTCGCTATTCCTACCAGTCTCAATGTGGCTTCTTCTGTGTTCCTTGGTTGAAGAGTCCACTTAGTTCAGTTCATAGTTGGTTTATCCAGATGATAGTTCTTTAAATTGAGTTATAATCCACTTTGGTTCTGGGAGGTGTAAGTTGGTACGTCCGCCTACTCCGTCGCCATCTTGCTTCCTCCGGGCAGGTGGGTTTTAAGCAAGGTTTAAACATAATGAGATGTCTGTTAGAAAGCTGCCACTTGGATAATGGATTGCAGGCAGGAAACACAGTAGGAAGATTAGGTAGGAGCAAAAAAGTCACAAGGTTTCAGTAGCTGAGATCAGAACAGATTTTGGAAGTAGAATAAATATCACTTCACGTGATGAAGTGTCACCATCCCTTGCAGAGCTGGTAGGGGGGCTGGCACATTATACTGTGCTGGGTGACATGGGCTCCTGCGTTAATATAGAAACCAATGTTCAGTGTTAGGAAAGTCACTGAGGGAGCTGAACAGAGCAGGAAATTATACCTACTGGCACAATAGAACTATGCACAGTGGAGAGAAAGGTCTTTTTTCCAGTGAGATATGTTCATTTCATAGATGAGGACACAGCTCAGATAAGGTAAGTGATTAATTGCCTAACTAGTTAGTTGACAGCTTGGGCAAAAATGTATGTGCGTTTGTTTGATCCCACACACGCATAACTGGTTTCTACTTAAGATAGACAAATTTACCCTATAAGGCGATTTCCCACCAATTCTAGGGCACTGGAGTCCTTTGGTGCAGGCTGAATACAGTATTTCCCCATGTATAAGACGCACATTTTTTGGAAAAATTTGGGGTCTAAAAACTGGGTATATCTTATACAGTGGTTATAAATATTTTTTACTTGCACTTTCCACTGTTTTGCTTGTTTTTGTGCTCATTGTTGAAGACAGTTATTTGTTGTCAGACACAGATGAGGACAAGCTAATGGATGGGAGTTTTGACAGTGATGAGGAGTTGTATGCATTTTATGATGAGTAAAACTTGAGTTCAATAACTTTATGTAATATATATATATATATTTTAAATTTTGGGCCCCAAAATTAAGGTGCATCTTATACATGGAGAAATACGGTACTTTCTCCATTTCTTACCCCTTTAATGTGAAATCATTTTCTTTGATGGCAACCATTCCCATTTCACAACATGTACTAAAAGGCTGTTCCTATGGAGAATTTCCCTTCTTTCCTTATATGTGAAACAGAAAGAAACAGAGGAAAGGTCAAGTCAATAAGCTCACTTCTCCTGTGACTTGGTTACCTTCTCTGTCCTCATGTTGCCTGTGGGAATTCTTGCCCTGGATTGTAAGAGGTAGCCCTGATGTGAACAAGGTTACAGAAAAGGTCAGGGAACTGCTGGGAATTTGGGACTAGGAGGAACAGGCTCGAGGCAGAAAACAGGAGGAGGTCTGCCTCTAAGCAAATGTCTCCTTTGTCCACAGCCGATTAGAGGGCCCATGAAGAATCTTTAGTGTGCTCCAAGGAGCCAAGCACGTCCTGGAGGGTTTAGTTCATCTTACCGTGGCCCTTCTGTCCGGTGAAAAATATTAAGTTATTTTGCAGAGCCGAGTGATTGTTTGCTAGCTGAAACTTCAAGTGGAATTCATAATCGAAGCTGATGTCTGGGATCCGTGAATAAGCCAGGAACGAAGTGTATCCGAAGGCATCCACGCCACTAAACCTGGGCTGAGTAATATTAGTAGCTGTGGAAAAACCGAAATCCAAACGTTAAAATAAACCTGGTACGTGTACTTGTAAAAGGAGGGCTATGGCTTGCTGATGCATCTGGCCAGTTAGTCTGTTTACTATGACATTAATTATACATAAGTGTCTTCAGCATTGAACAACTAAATGACTCAACAGGGAATTTCGAAACTAGAACCAAGGAAGTGCGGTGTTTTGAGATCCTGTGTATACTTGTTCACTCACATACCTTTCCTACATAATGGAGAATTTACTTAAAAAGTAAAACTTACTGTATTTTGAAGATTAATTTTAGAAACAGAAAAGATCACTGGCAGATACAGTGTTTACCCAGGTGCTTTGTAAACAAGATTTGGCATCCAGACCCTGGCGATGGCTGAGAGAGGAACTCACAGCTTGGAACACCCTGTGCTTTGCTAATCCTGCCCCTTTATAATGAGTAAAACTTGAGTTCAATAATTTTATGTAATATATATATATATATATATATATATATATATATTATATATATTTTATAATAGCTGAGGCCATAGGTCCGTCGAAGGAAAGCCACGAAATCAAAAAGAAATTTGATCAGTTTCCACTACCATATTGTGAATGACAGGAACTTGCCTTGAAGTCAAAACATCATAGTCTAAAAGAAATGTCCATTCCTATTCTGTTGAGATGTTCGTTAGATCATGAAAGCCTGTGTTTCCATTGGCCTGAAACTGTAAGAAGACATCATAGAAATAGGAAGTGGTAAAAAAACCTCCAGAAATTCAGGGACCAGTGTGAGCAACATAGAATCGAATTGAGAGGTGCCATTGATCAGCTAGCCTTTCTTTTCGTACTGCCTTTAATCCTGTATCCAAGTTTTTTCTTTCATTGTTCTTTCTTTTGTAAATAGTCCCAACTGGCTTTCATTTCCTCATGCCAAGAGAACCCCTGGAAACAGGGAGGGGGGATTTTGACCCCCATCCCTGTCTGTTATGGATGGTATTATATTCCCAGATTCAAAGATGTTTCTAGGATTAGAGGAAGCTTGATAGAGGAAAGAAGAGCTTGTCTTGATCACCTTTTATTGCTTCCTTCTTCTCAAGAGATGCTGGCTCTCCTGGGAAGTTGTAAAACTAGAATTTTTACAAGACTTAAGAAATGTCCTCATTCTGGTATCTAACACTTAAAACAAAAGAGTTTGTAATGTTTGGCTGTAATTGTTTATACAGCAAATAATTGTGCTAGCCTGGGAAAAAGGATTCTAGTTATCAGAGTCTTTTATTTCTGTTGGTTTCATGTAACTATTCAAGTAGGGTAATTGTGTGGAATAAGTTGAATACTTCCTTTTAATATTTAATTAAAATCTTATCAGTTTATTCTTTGGGATGTGTGGCCTAAGGAAATTTTATTTTCCTCAAAATTCACCAAAATCTGAAATGGAATTTTGAGACCTGTCACCTTTTATATTTATTTTTTTATCTGATAAAGTTATTTATGGTTTGTGCTCCCGAGATAATGAGACTCTTCCCATCAGGTATTACACTTTCAGCAGTTCAGGGAAATGAAATGTATTGCAAACGAAACAAAATAAAAATATTGACAGTGTTTTAATGTTGGCATTAAAAACAGTGGAAATAGAATTCACTAAAATTTAATACTAAAATAGAGGAGTGACTGAAAACATTTCTTCCTGTGAATAATTTACAACTGAGACGACTTAAAGGATTAGTACATTTAGGTTATGTCAACAGCTATGTCCTATGTACTGCATCTTCAGACCCTGTGCGAGAGGCTGGTGACACAAAGATAATAAAGCATGATCCCTGCCCTCAATGAACTAGTGTGTGGTCAGTAAATTCATTCAGCAGAACTGGACCAAAAATTAAGGCATGGCTTATGAGCAGCAATTCACCTGACAGACAAAAGAAAAATCTTTCAGATAGAAGGAACAGCATGCTCTAAGGTACATAGGCCAAAACAGTGTGTCATATACTCAGGAAGTGACCAAGACAAGCTATTGCAGTGTTTTTCAACTGCTGGTCTGAAGACAGGTACCGGTCTGTTGGGCAGATAAAATATATTATGCTCACTTTGTTAAAGATGGTGCTGCCCACATGTAAGTTCATTGATATTAATGTGTGTTGGGGGACAGGCTGTGTGCAAACTGGATCGTTATAGCCTAAGGTTTAGTTTTAAGAGTAAGCTTTTCCCCACACCCTTGACTGATTGGATGATGTGGGTGGTGCACTCCCATGAGGAATCCTCCCATTATGCCTCAGATAAGTGACTTTGTATCAGGGACTTTCTTATTTGTGGTTTGGATTTCTACACTATAAAGTGGGGCAGACCAGGAGCTTGCTCTCTCTGGGTTCCTGAGATTAGTATTAGAGAGGAGAGCAGAGTAAGGCCACGTGGAGGAGGCCAGGAGAAGCAGCCAAGATGGCGGAGTGCTGAGGAAGAAGCCAGTTTGTGCAGAGTTTATGCAGAGAGAAGGAGATGGGGAACAGAGGTGAATAAGTCTGGTGAGCTAGAAACCTTTGATTCTAGGAAACTCGGATAAGTCAGTAGCTTTGGGAGCATTGAATGAGTGGGTTCTGGAGCCCAGTGTGTGTTTGTACTTGCCTGTCGGGTGCAAGCTAGGATTAAAGGTAATGGCCCACCAGTTCCTGGCTCCATTGTTTCATTACCGACTGTCCGAATCTAATGCGAACCTGCATGGGTCAGGCGGCTGTGATGGTGGCCGCCGGCACTGGCTTTACACGGTCCGCCAGAAATTTCGTGCTGGTCTGTGAAAGAGTTAACCACCCTGACTGAAGATTAGAGACCCAATGATCTCAGGTGAATTTGCTTATGCTCAGGGTGATTTCTGCCTTAGTGGTCCCTGAAATAATTCTCCTATTTTCACCTGATCCCAAATGTAAAGGGGTTGAAAATGGCTGAGCTACTGGGATGTGAGAAGAATACATGTAAAGAGCTCAGAGGGCAGAACCTCCTTCCCTCACTCTGCAGGTGGGATGCCCCTGGAAGCCGCTGGCTGGCATGGGACACGAGCAGTAACAGCTCGCAGTGACGCACCAGAGGCCACTGGAGTCACAAGTCCAGGCTTGATTCTAGATTTCCTCACTTCGTAGGTAAACTCGGGCAAGTTCACTTTGTTGGTTTCATCTCTTCAGCTGTGAAATGAGGATGGCAAGAGTTCCCGAGTCTTTGTGAAGAATGAGAAAAGTGTGTGGCTGAAGAAAACAAACCCCAGGCAGGCGGACCTCTGGCACCAGCCCTGCAATTCTGCTGCATTTTCCCAGTCTCTAAGGCAACCACTCCTCACCTCCTCTTTTCTCCTGTAACATCTAATGCAGTGGTTCTTAACCTTTTTTGAGGTACCGAACCCACCAGTTTCATATGCGTATTCACCAAACCCTTCTATAGTGATAAATAAAATATGATTTTTTCCCCCCAAATTCAAGACATAGGTATATGTTTTTTTACTGGTGCACAAAATGAGCCGTGCATGAACATCACCTTGCTCAAAGAACAAAACCAACAAAGTGCATGAACTCACAACAAATTACGGTATTACTTTATTCTGGCCTCTGCGGCAGAGGCTTCTCCAAACCTCTGAGACCGACTCACCGAACCCCTAGGGTTCGATTGAACCCAGGTTAAGAACCACTGATCTAAGGCCTACGTCTCCCCCTCTCAAATAATGATCTTGCTTCTTATGTCACCGAGAAAGAGAAGCGCTAAGAGCAGAGCTACCCTGTTCTTCCCCCATCAGATCCTCGCACCTTCAAATCTTCCAATTTGATCTGTATGCTCTGCCTTCCCTCTGGTTACCTGCCTGGGACGGATCTGCCCCTCGCTTATTTTGGGTCCTCCCTTCTGCGATTCTTTCCTATTTCCCAGGAGCCTCCAAACCCTTCTTTACTGAACAAAACTTGCTTTGCTCAACTCCACATTCCTCTCTATAGCTACTCCTTTTTTCTCTGATCATCACCATATATATATATATATATTAACTTATAAAGAGTATCTGTAGTGACTCAATTGGCTGCCATCCTTTTACTCTTGATTTCTTTTCAATCAGGTTATCTTCTCTATCTTTCCTTTGAAGCATCTATGTTAAGATCACCAGTGACCATTATCTTTCTGCCTGGCTGGTGGTGGTGCAGTGAATAAAGCATCAACCTGGGATGCTGAAGTCCCAAGTTTGAAGTCCCGAGGTTACGGAACTTGAACGTGGGATTATTCACATGACCCCAAGGTTGCTGGCACATACGAGAAGCAGTCAACAAACAACTAAAGTGATGCAATTACTAGTTGATACTTCTCATCTCTCTCTCAAATAAATAAATAAATAAATAAATAAATAAATAAATGTCACCAGTGACCAGCATTCTAAATTTAGTGTCCTTCAATGAGACATCTTCTCTAATGTCTCAGAAGCAGTGGAGAGGGTTGGTTATTTCTTTGCTCTTGAAACCCTTTATTCTCTTGGTTTCCAGAGTACTGCACTCTCCTTGTATTCCTATTTCAAACAACTCCTCCCCGTTCTTCTCTTGGACTTGTCTTCACGCAGCATCACTCTTTATTTCATCATACAAACAACCATCTATAGGTGACATGACTCCTGAGTAGTTGTTTTTATCCTTGATTTCTTTCCAGAGTTTCAGAGTTCCAGATTCATAAACCCAACTACCGACTAGATACTCGACATACATTTGTATGTCCGATAACAATCTGCACCTGAGCATACACAAGACAGAACTTTTTATTCTCATATCTTTATCGGCTTCCTTTCCAACCCATCCTTTCCCTTCTCTCCCAACCAGATCTCTCCCCCAGTGTTTTCTGTCTTTGTTCAGAGCAAAAAACTAGTCATCATTCTTCAATTTCATTTTTCTCTGCTACTTCAATTAGTTTGCTAGCAAATCCTGCTCATCTCATCTTCAAAATAGATCCTGAAACCCACTAACTTCTCACCACCTCTATTAATGCCACCAAAGTTCAGTGCCCTATTCTCTCTAGGTTAGATTACTATATTTGCTTCTTATCTGGTCTCTTTTGCCACTTTGTTCCTTACAGTCTCTTTTCTATATCACAGCAATGAAGTCTTTTAAACATTAATTGCATATTAAAACGCCTCCAGCGGTTTTCCTTCAATTTTGAAATAATAATAATAATAAAAAAACTCCTTAGCAAAGTCTAAAGCCCTTACTCTCCCTTATTTTATACCCATTTCTTCTTGTTCATCATGTTCCAAACATGCTAACTTCTTTGGGTTCTCAAACAAACCAACACACTGCCAGCTCGGGGCTTCTGCTCCTTTACTTTCCAATGCCTAAAACATTCTTCCCAAAAGATGCATGGCTGGCTTCCTCACTTCCTTCAAAAGTCTGCTCAAGTGTCTCCTCTTCACAGGGGTCTTCCCTGGCCACCCTATTAAACTATTAATCTCCTTTTACCTTCATCATTTTTTAGTTCTTAAATCTGCTTTGCTTACTGAAGCTTAATTACATTATATGTTATTTATTGTCTCTCTCCCTAATTAGATTGTAGGTCCCATCAGGACAGAGAGTTGGTCTGTTTTTCATAATCTCCAGGATGAGCAACAGTGGCTGGCTCATGTGGGTATGAGATACGTATCCATCAAGTAGTTGGGTGGATACATGTCAAAGGATTACTTAACATAGAGTTGAAAAGATAGTAGCACATATATTTATGTTATTTTTCTGCCATTATTCTTTTTGTAGTATCTTAACTGCTCTTATGTGAATAAGGAAAAAATTGAAGCTATTGAATGAAGATGGGAAATAAAATTTCTACACCATTACCAATACTAATCATTGCCCATCTGTTTTTTCTTTTTGCATTTTTCTAGTCATCTTCATCTTTTCTTCCTTCCTTCCTTCCTTCCTTCCTTCCTTCCTTCCTTCCTTCCTTCCTTCCTTCCTTCCTTCCTTCTTTCCTCTCTCTCTCTCGCTCTTTTTTTTGTGCATGCATGCATGTGAGAGAGGGACAGACAGGGACAGACAGGAAGGGAGAAAGACGAGAAGCATCAATTCATAGTTGCGGCACCTCAGTTGTTCATTGATTGCTTTCTCATATGTGCCTTGACTGTAGGCTCCAGCCGAGCCAGTGACCCTTAGCTTAAGCCAGTGGCCATGGGCTTTAAGCCAGCAACCTTTGGGCTCAAGCCTGCGCTCAAGCTGGTAACCTTGAGGTTTCGAACCTGGGTCCTCAGCATCCCAGACTGAAGTTCTATTCACTGTGCAACTGTTTGGTCAGGCTATAGTCATTTGCTTCTAAATAATAAAATGTTTTTGGATTTTGAAAATATATTAGAATTTTAAATCTTCAAGTGTGGGCAAAAATTTATTACATACTAATACTGAAAATAAAGGCAGAGACCTCCTAACTTGACAAATCAGTGTTCTTCATAATTAAATTATATAAATACAACTGAAATTTTATTAGTTTTATCTTATAAACATTGTTTTCTCTTTAATATCCGATATAATATCTTTGTAACATGTAAGCTAAAAGCACTAAGTATGTTTCTTGGGGCAATTAAGTTTTTGGCAGAAATTTTTGGCTTTGATATGACAAAATATTTGTTTAATTCCTTACATCTTAAAATTTTACAACATGGACTTTTAAAAAGTTTATTAAAGAATTCTTGAAAATGTATAGTATTTTAAGGATAGATTGTCTCGTCTCAATATATTAAAATAAAAAGCCCAGACCCTGGCTAGGGCATCATCCTGAAATGTTAAGATTGTGCATCTGATGTCCGGTCAGAGCACATACAGGAAGTGACCAATGAGTGCACAGCTAAGAGAAACAACAAATGAATGCCTCTCTCTTTCTTTCTCTTCCTTCCTCACTTTGTTTCTCTAAAATCAATCAATCAATAATAAAAAAATAGAGCCCAACCCATTGTTCTATTTTTTTTTATATTATTAGAAAAAACAAAAGACTTCCAGAATTTTTCTGCCTCTTTTTATTGCTTAAACTGCTTTGGTTTTGCTTACTTTACTTGTAACCCAAATCATCCTAATTTATAGATTAGAAAAAGAGCTACAGACTGTGAGAAGGGACCACTTCCATTGACTGTGTTTAAAATATATATGCGGCCTGACCTGCGGTAGCGCAGTGGATAAAGCGTCGACCTGGGAACACTGAGGTCGCCAGTTCAAAACACTGTACTGGTCTGGTCAAGGCACATATGGGAGTTGATGCTTCCAGCTCCTCCCCCCTTTCTCTCTTTCTCTCTCTCTCTTTCTCACACTCTGTATCTCCTCTCTAAAATGAATAAAATAAAATAAAATAAAATATATATGCAAGTTATCTATCTATCTATCTATCTATCTATCTATCTATCTATCTATCTATCTATCTATCATCTATCCTATCTGTCTATCATATGGGTTTATTTTCAATTTATAAATAAAATCAAATTGAAGAAAGGAAAAAGACTGTGGCTGATTTTTACTTGGATTCTGTTTGCTATTTAGTTTGCGGTATAGAATCCCCACATAGTGGACACCAAGGAGCGCTGAGCTAGTGAAAACGCTATTCAGTTCTTCCTCCTTTAGTCTGTATTTTAATGAAGCAAGCAGATGGTAGATGGTTTCCCCTCTGGAAACTGCTGATTTTCAAGACTCCAGTAAGCCCATTTTGCAAACATGGTGTTCAGCAACATATAGTACTTCAAAATATACATTTAACTTTGTCAGGAAAACGACTTTACCCTTAGGCAGATGGATAAAGTTGCAAAAATACAGGACCACTGCTTGCCTCCCCAGTTTTCTTTTGTAAATTTGAGTATAAACAACGTTTTATCTCTTAGTTCTTAACTTCTTAGTAAGATAGCAATAGATTTAGTTCAATATCCTGCACAAATGCAATTAGGTTATAAAACCATGCACACAACCATCGTGGTTTCTATTTCTGTTGCTGAACAAGCTCCTTGTGGGGTGCGCTTCCACGCTGCTCTGCATTATCATTTTCAAATAAAAAGTGGTAACCTACAAATGCAATTTTCATTTAAAGAAACAGAAATAAATCTCTTCTGAGCTGTTACTAATAGTAACAGGTGACAGTAGTCTGTACAGAAAACATACACTTCCCTATTCTTTTTGAAGCAGGATGTTACTCATTACATGAATAAAACCAAGTTTTCTATTCAAATGAACATATAATATTTATTTCAACCACAGGGAAAAGCATGAAATAAGTATCATTTGTTCATTGCCAATTCCTGCTGATACTAAATCATTTAAATGTTCTATGCAGACATATGATGCCTACCCTTCTCACTTCTCCATCTGTCAGAGAAAAGCTAAGAACAAACAGAATTTTACATAAGTTATGAAAATGTACAGCATCATTCTTCCTAACCACAAAGGGACAATAAAAGATCAGAATTCTAAGTTGCACATTCTTTTTTTGGATGCATAATTCTTAGAAATTAGTGCCATCTTCTGGCTTCTGAAAGTACTGCTTTAAATCTAAAGCAGATACTGGTAGGATTTTTATAGTACCATGAAATGTCTAAAAGGCAAAAAAAGTGCCTAACATATTGTCTGCAGCACAGTTTATGGCATAAACTTTAGGAATGGTACCCTCTGCATGTCAGGATGGTGCTCTATCCAACTGAGCTATCCGGCCAGGGCTGGAATGTTTGCCTCTATCACTCACATTCCAGCAACTGTGAGGTTTATACTGGATTAAATACGCTTTGTAGTTTATTGTGATAAAATCCCCACACATTACACACATGTAATATTCCAGAACTGATGTGTTTGGAGCACTTTTCTCAGTGCTAACTCATGAGCTTCTTTATGCCTGTGCATATCTGGTTAAGAAATTAAGAAATAACAAGGTTGGAGTGGGTCATCATTCAACTTCAGTTTTTAATCTATTATTTTTAAGCTGGGGATTTATAAGTATATTTTTATATAATCCAAAATACTAAAAACAATAACAATTATAACACTTGCTATGTTCCAGTTGCTAGGTACAACATCTGAATTATTTTATTTCTTATACTACCCCAATGAGACATTCTTATTCTTATTTTTGAGAGAGAGAGGAGAGAAAGAAGAGAGAAAAAGCGAGAAACAGACAAAGAGGAAGGGGGAGAAATGAGAAGAATCAAGGTGTAGGTGCATCACTTTAGTTGTTCATTGATTGCTTCTTATATGTGCCTTGAGCGGGGGCTCCAGCTGAGTCAGTGACCCCTTGCTCAAGCCAGTGACCTTGGGCTCAAGCCAGCAACCTTAGGCTTTAAGACAGAGACCTAGGGGTTTTAAACCTGGGACCTCAATGTCCCAGGTTTACTCTCTATCCACTGCATCACCACCTGGTCAGGCAAGACATTTTTATTTTTATATTCCTATCTTATAGATGAAGAAACTGAGGGTCAAAGAGGTTAAGTCACAGAGCTAAGAAATGACAGAATCCAGAATTTAAATCCAGGCTCATTTGATTCCAAAGCCTTTGTTAATGATGGTAGGGATACTTATGACATCGGCACATTAAAATAATATAAAACATGGGTAGATGTAAATAATATAAAACATGGGTAGATGTTTTATATTATTAAAGTTTGTACCCCTCACAAATTAATTTTATATGTTTTATTCTATCCCTACTGTCCCTGCCTGCCCAATCCTGGACCACAGATTCATGATAATTGATAGGACTCATATTACTTCTTTCATACTCCATCTTTCCTATTTAATTGAAATGTAAACTTACTGTCTTATAATAACAAGAACTTAATTGGTATTCAATAAATACCAGTGAATTTACCAACAGATAGGTTTTAATAGAGCTTAATTATTTTTCAGTTATGTGAAGAATATGAACAAAAAATAGTGGTTAAAAGGTCAACATGTCTTTAAGGGTTTCTAAGTGTTTGAATGTTTGGAAACTCACACACATATACATATATACTTGGGATAATTAACTATAATTTTCATTTTGTGTTTTGGTATGGTGTGGAAACAGTTTGGGAAAAGCAAAAAATTAATAAGGACCCAATATAATAAATTTTATTTGTCAAAGAGCAACATTTTGTGAGAGGGAGAAAAGAAATAAATTTTTACTAGAGATACTAGGGTGGCAACTATGTTTTTTTTTTTTTTTTGTGGCAGAGACAGAGAGAGTCAGAGAGAAGGACAGATAGGGACAGAAAAACAGGAAGGAAGAGAGATGAGAAACATCAATTCTTTGTTGCGGCTCCTTATTCATTGATTGATTTCTCATATGTACCTTGACTGGGGGTCTACAGCAGACCAAGTGACCCCTTGCTTGAACCAGTGACCTTGGGCTCAAGCTGGTGAGCCTTGGTCAAACCAGATGAGCTCACGCTCAAGCTGGCGAGCTCGGGGTCTCGAACCTGGGTCTTCTGCATCCCAGTTCGACGCTCTATCCACTGCGCCACCGCCTGGTCAGGCGGGGTGGGGTGAACTATGTTTTAAAGACATCTTTTGTTTATGTGTTCATGTACTGGGAAAACATACTGCAAAATTCTAACTCATTTTTGGGCCCCAACACTTGATGTTTAAAATGCATATAATAAAGGGAAGATTTTATGTTCGTAAATATGGCTTGAGAGGTTATTCTAAGTCATAGCATTAATAAAACAAAGAAAAATTATCAGCCATAACTTAGGAGGTTTAAAATTTATATTGGAGTATTGCTTTTGAATGGAACAGATCTTGTTATATATAATAGCCCGAAGACTTCATGTACTAATGGTGAGCAGGTGCCTAATTCAAATGATGATATAAACAAAATCACAAAAAATGCCTAGAAGATTAAGAGTTAGAGACACAGTATGTATACAACAATCAGGAAATATAATGCAATAAAATATTTTATTTGCTCTAACATGAAATACCTGGAATAAAACTTCATTTATTAGGTTTCTCGGTTTCAGGCAACAGTAACCAACTCTGGCTATCTTACATAAGACAGAAATTGTGGGCAGGAGGATGGACTACCTCCTAGAATCAGTGGGAAGGTTGGAGAATCAGTGGGAGAAATAGGTAGAAATAAAAGAATCTAGATGGCTCAAACATCGCCAAATTCACATCGTGTGAACAGTATTGTTAGGATAGCAGCACTGGCATCTCTAAAACTGGGGACAGCCATGTGGCCACCGCAGTTACAAATAATTTCTAAATATCACTCTGTCTGTGGATAACTTCCCTAGCGCTTAAATCTCGGGGAGAGCATCTCACTGGCTTACTTACCCTAAGTCATGAATGTGCACACAAATAGAAAAATACTGTGTAGTCAAAACCAGAAATAGTACACAATACCCCATATCTGTCTGTCACAGACCTCAGGTTGCCCAGTGTCTGTATGCATCCTTTTCTAGCACTTGTATTTTCAAATCAAAACTTGATTTTGTGACAAAGGAGCCAAGGATATACAATGGAGAAAGTACAGTTTCTTCGACAAATGTTGAAAAAACTGAGCAGCCATATGCAAAAGAATGAAACTGGACCCCTACCTTACAGTGAACATAAAAATCAACTCAAAATGGATTAAATATAAAGCTGAACATAAGGCTGAAAGCATAAAACTCCTGGAAGAAAATGTAGGCAGTAAGCTCGTTGACATTGGTCTTGGGGATGATTTTTGGGAATTGATACAAAAGCAAAGGCAACAAAAGCAAAATGAACAAGTGGGACTACTCAAACTAAAAGCGCCGCAGGGCAAAGGGAATAATCAACAAAATGAATAAGCAAGCTGCCAAATGGGGAAAATATTTGCAAATCATCTATCTGATAAGGGACTATTATCCAAAATACCCAAAGAACTCATGCATCTTAATAGCAAAAACAAAACAAAAGAAAAACAGCAAAAAAACCAAACAATCAGTTTAAAAAATGGGCAGAGGATTTTAATAGACATTGTTTTAGAGAGGACATAGAGATGGCCAACAGGTACATGAGAAGATGCTCAGCATCACTAACCATCAGGGAAACACTACCACGATGAGCTATCACCTAACACCTGTTAGAATGGCTGTTATCACAAAGACAAGAAATAACAGGTATTGGCGAGGCTGTTGGAGAAAAGGGAACACTGTGCACTGATGGTGGGAATGTAAATTGGGGCAGGCACTATGGAAAAATAACATTATGAAGGTGCCTCAAAAATTAAAAGTAGAACTACCATATGATCCAGAAATTCCACGTTCAAGTATTTATCCCAAAATACTAACTCAAAAGATATATACACTCCCATGTTCACTGCATCATTATTTACAAAAGCCAAGATATGGAAACAACTTAAATATCCATGGATGAATGGATATAAAAAATGTGAGACACACACACACACACACACACGAATATTTTCAGGAACTAAAAGGTAAATCTTGTCATTTGTGACAACCTGGATGAACCTCGGAGGCATTTTGCTAAGTGCAATAAGTCTGATAGAGAAAGACAAATACTGTATGATCTCACTTCCACGTGGAATCTAAAAGAAACCAGGGGGACTGTTGCAGGGCCTCTTGCATGAGGTTTTGTCTGTTGGGTGCCCAAAGGCTCGGAAGTGGAGCTTAGGCACAGAGAGGGAAACCTGAGCGGGTCTGTAAGGGCCATCACGAGAGAGACCCCCTTTCTGCCTCCTTGGTTTCTGAGTCTGTGTAACGTGGCTCTACAAGATACAGTCCTGTGACTCGGTTGTAGCTAGAAAGCACGTAAGGCCTCTTGCAGGATAACATAAGGACCTAGAAGGTAGCACAGGTGGTGGTGTCACAGGCTGCTGCCGTTCTACAAGGCCAATAGCTTTTGCGTGATGGGTCGCATAATACGACTAGTACCTGGTGTTGCCTTATTTCTTTCTCTCTGTAACGTCAGTCCAATGACTAGAAGTAATATTTTGCAGGAGACCATGATGGTTCATCCTGTGCTTAGTTCATCAGTAGAAGTGCTAGAAGAAACGTGACTGGCAGAGCGAGTAGTAATCAGGACAGTAGGCCAGATTGTTGCTATTACTATGATGTAATCGAACTGCTAGGGAGTAAGTCTAGGGCCCCTATCAGGGGTCAGGGTTCTTTGTAGCTCTGGGAAACGAGGATTCAGAACTGGCATTGTGACTTTTCCTCTCAGGGAAAGTCAACATTGTGGACATTTATGGCCTCAGATTTGTCTACCACAGCTATTTCCACTGACTGTCAGATTTCATTCTAAAACCCTCTAACAATTCATACTTCTATTTAAAAACATGGGTAGTAGTTTTCTCACCTTCTTTCCTGTAATTGGTGTGATTGCTTTTTCTATTTTTTGACAGTCTGATGAGAATAATGGACTAGATGTTACTTTAATTACATTTCTGAGATTACTAGTGAGTTTGAGCACCTTTTGCTTACTGGCTATCTGCACTCTTCAGTGAAATATGTTAATATCCTTTATTCATATTTCTTTTGACTTCATCATTATTTTGACAATTCTTAAAAGTTCTTTAAATATTACATTAATTCTTTGTCAAATTGCAAATAGTTTCTCCAAATCTGTAGTTTTTCTAATGACTTTAGGCATGTTATCTTTTACAACTCAAAAGTTTATTTTTTAATATTATTCAAGTATTTTAGTGGATAGCTCCAGAATTTTCTGTCTTGTTTAAAAACTTTTCTTTTGTACTTAGTTTGTGTACATAGTTTCCAAGATTTGCTTCTAAGATACTTGCTGATTTATATTTTATAGTTTAATCTTTAATAATTCTGGATTTTATTTTAGTACATAATGTAAGAGAGGCCCAACTTCATTTTCTTCCAGTTGGAGAATAAGTTGTTCTAGCTCTATTTATTACATAAAACATACTCTCACAATTGTATAAAACAGAAATTTTTTCACCAGTTGCATTCTCATATATGTTAAAATCTTTCGTTGTGTTCTCTCTTTGTCATACTGATCTATTTCTATCTTACTATGTCTGTACTACCTTTAAAATGATGATCATGGTTTAGTGTAAGTTCTGATTTCTGGCAGGGCAAGTTCCTTTTTGCATTTCTTTCTAAAAAATATTTTTACTGGATATAATGAATTGCTATAATGTATTATTCTATTTCATGTTCAAAAAGCTTTGAAGTTTTATTGGAATTTTATTATTTATATAATATATTTGAGAAAATGGACATTTTATAATATTTCCTTCTCATCCAGGAATATGTTTTTCTTCTAGCCATGCATATATTATTTTATTGTCATTAGAGTTAATAATTTTCTACATAGAAGTCCTGGACCTTTTTCATTAAAGTTAGTTTAAGTAGTTTGTAATTATTTTGGTTATAATTATTAGAAGTAATTTTTTATTTTTATTTCTAAGTGGGTTTAGCTAGTTGTAATAGGATATTAAAATAGAAGTTCCAGTTGAAGCACTAAGAAAAATAGAGCCTGACCAAGCGGTGGCACAGTGGATAGAGCATTGGGCTGGGATGCAGAGGACCCAGGTTCAGAACCCTGAGGTTGCCAGCTTGAGTGCAGGCTCATTCGAATTGAGTTCAGGCTCACCAGCTTGAGCACGGGGCCCCTGGCTTGAGCATGGGATCATAGATACCACCTCACGGTCCCTGGCTTGAGCCCAAGGCCACTGGCTTGAGCAAGGGGTCACTTGTTCTGTTGTATCACCCTGGCCAAGGCACATAGGAGAAAGCACTCTGAATAATCAAGGTGCTGCAACAAAGAATTGATGCTTCTCATCTCTTTCCCTTCCTGTCTGTCTGTCCTTATATGTCCTTCTCTCTGTCGTTCTCTTTGTCTCTCTCTCTCTGTCACACACACACACACACACACACACACACACACACACACACACACACACACACGCACAAAAAAACACAAAAAGAAGAAAAGAAAAGAAAAGAAAATAGAAACGACAAATTAGTGCGGTGAGCGGGACTTACAGCCGGTGTCTGCTGTAGAATTCCTCACATGACTGAGGGTATGAAAAAGTCATGGAAACCTTTTCCTCACCTTTTCACTTTCCACTAGGTGAGCGGGTTTTAGGAACACCACTTGGAGTGCTTCCTGTGTGTCCCTGAAGTCGGGGTGAGGGGAACGAGGGATGGACTCCAGCTGGTAGAGTTTAGAAGGTGAGAGGTTGGTTGGTGCGCTGAGGGAGGAAGGAGATGACCGTGGTTTTTGACTGGGATTGGTCCGCACTCCCAGGTTCTGTCCGGAAAAGGGTGTGTGCATGTTTCCCTTGGGTCCGGTGTGGGCTACGTGTGGGACAGAGGCATGAAAGTCTTTCTTAAATGCTGAAAGAACCCCCTAGAAAAGTGAAGGGTCCCCAATGGGGAAAGTGGGAGGTGTCACTACATTGCTAGTTACGGATGCTCTGTTCCCAGGGCAAAGAAAATTGCGGGTGAGCGAGTGCCAGCGACGGGATCTCCAAAGAACCCAGGAAAGTGTCCCATGACACAAGGTTGGCTTGAAACATCTGCCAGATTAGGACAGCAATGAAGCTAAGTCAACTGGACCACAATCGTGGGTTAGGAAAGAAATTTCCTGTCTCCGTTCTCTCTGAGCTCCATGCTGAGCCTTCGGGAACCACAGTTCGTGAAAGAGGGAAGAGTGTAAGTTTCCCTTTTTCCTCACTTTCGCATTTCTGATTTAACCCAAATGGAGAAAGAAAAGGCATGAGATTTAAAGCAGATAGAAGATTTACCAATCATACATAAATCGTTGACCTGATTACTAAGTGGGGCCGATATTTTGTGATTCACAAATGACCAGGTCTGTGCTCGCTTCGGTAGCACATATACTAAAATTGGAAGGATACAGAGAAGATTAGCATGGCCCCTGCGCACAAATGACCAGGTCTATATTTTCATTTGAGGGAGAAAGGAGGAACTAAAATCTTTGAGCAAATTTAAAAGGAAAATAGCAAAGTTCTTTATGTTTACATTTGACTGTGCTATTATGAAGAAAAGCTATTGATTTTTATTTTTTGTCTTGTAATTAACCACAGCATTAAACCTTCTCATTTAAATGCTATCAACAAAAAATAAATTTCTATCTTATTTTCTAATAACATTTATCATTATTTTTTTTCTCATTGCATTAGCTTGAACTTCCCAACATATTTGTAAACAATTGTAACAGTAAGCATTCTCATCACGTTCTAATTTTTATTGGAGAGGTTTTAATGTTTCCCCATTAGGAATAATATATGCTTTTGGTTTTAAGTGAGGCTTTATTAACTTTTAGTGTTTTTATTCCATTTTCAGTTTTTATTTTTATTTTATAATTTTCTTATAAAAAATAAAGCTTGTCTGCTCAATTTGATGCTTTATAGTATCTATGAAATGACATTTCAATATCTATTGATATCATAAAATAGTTCCCTTTATTTGTTTGTTTTTAAATTATGTTGATAAATTTCATGGAATTGAATCACCCTTTTATTCTTAAAATATTTTGAAGTTAGTCATAATATATAATGTTTTGGTACATTATTGGATTGTATTTGTTAATATTTAGCCTTTTCCTTTTAAAATCATTTAGTTAAGATCGGTCTGTAGTGGCATTTTCAACTGGTATGCCACGACAAACACACCAGTACACTACAAGAATTTTTAAACCATGCAGTACCTGACTATTTAGTCAGGGGCACTGACCTCTCTTCCCTTAGACTGCAAATTAAAAAATGTCAGCAGCCAATACAACAATAGCTAGCAGGTGTGAATGAATCAAAATTATACCTACATTTTTTTTGTCAGATTGGCAAAAAAATATAATACATTTTTTTTGGTGTGCTGCAGAATTTTAGTAATTAGTTTATGTGTGTCATGAAATGAAAAGGGTTGAAAAATCAATGGTTTCTATTATTTTTTTCTTGTATTAATGTCATGCTGGCTTAATAAAATGAATTGAGAAGCATCCCCCTTTTTTATTGTTTGGAATAAAGTAAGGCTGCAATAATCTGTTTTTAATAGATAAAATAGAATATCTATAAGGATGTATCACTGTGGTGACTTTTAAAATTGTAGATATTTCATTATCTTCCAGATATCAATATAGGAATTAGGAATACTTTTTACTTATTGGGCCAATTTGAAGAATTATACTTGCTAGAAAAACATGTATTTTCTCCGAGTGTTAAAGGTTGTTGTCAAGAGACATACATATTTTATTCCTTTTTTTAAAGTGAGAGAGGGGAGATAGTGAGACAGACTCCTGCATGCACCCCAACTAGGATCCACTCAGCAACTCCATCTGGGGCTGATGCTCGATTCAACCAAGGTATTTTTAGTGCCCGAGGCTTATGTGCTTGTACCAACTGAGCTATCCTCAGCGCCTGGGCCAACACTTGAATCAATCGAGCTACTGGTTCTGGGATGAAAAGGAGAAGTGGGGGGGGGGGAGAGAGAGAGAGAGAGAGAGAGAGAGAAAGAAGCAGATGGCTGCTTCTCTTATGTACCCTGACTAGAAATTGAACTCAGGATGCCTATAGGCCAGGCTGACACTCTATCCACTGAGCAAATCGGCCAGGGCCTATTCTCTATTTTTAAAACCATTTTTTCTTTACCTATGATCATGTCACATTCTCATTCCAAATCATATTTTACCTTTTTTATTTAATCAAGCTCTTGAGGACTTTAATTTTTAAGATATTTCATACTTTGTTTTATTTATATTTTATTTATTTCAGTTTCAACTCTTTTTAAAATTTATTTTTGTTTATTTTAGTATTATGTATATATATTTAAAAATTATTAAAGATTTTTTATTCATTTTAGAGAGAAGAGAGAAAGAGAGAGAGAGAGAGACAGAGAGAGAGAGAGAGAGAGAGAGAGAGAGAAGGGGGGAGGAGCAGGAAGCATCAACTCTCATATGTGCCTTGACCAGGCAAGCCCAGGGTTTTGAACTGTCAGCCTCAGTGTTCCAAGTTGATGCTTTATCCACTGCGCCACCACAGGTCAGGTTATTTCAGTATTTTATATCTTAAGCTGACTACTTACTTGCTATGTTTTAATCTTTTGTATTATTTCTTTCAGCTTTCTCAAATAATTCCCTTCCCTGAGTTACTTTTATATATATCATGTCTTTGCTCACCCGTAGTTTCTTTTTTCTTTATTTTATTTTTTAAAACAATTTTTTATTTATTGATTTTTATCTAGAGAGAAAGGGAGATGAAGGGGCAAGGAGAGAGAGAGAGAGAGAGAGAGGAACATTTATCAGCTCCTGTATATGCCCTGACCCAGGATCCAACCAACAACCTCTGTACTTTAGGATAATGCTCTAACCAACCGAGCTATCCAGCCAGGGCCAGTTTCTTAATATCAGCATTAAGTTCTCACATTTAATTTTTCTTCTGGATCTACTTCGTTACAATCTTATCTCAGAGTTCTTAAATGCTGGTCTCCAGGCTCTTACCTGATGCATAATGAAGAAATCATAATGTATACTTAAATTTTCCCTGCTAGCTTATCCCTAGAACCTTGGACTCTATTTTCACCAATCTGCCTACAAACCTCAGAACACACACATCACACATGACAGACTGGTGTTGGAAGTAAAGATATCTTCCCTAAATCTCTTCTCACTTCCATTTACAACATAGGTATAATATAAAATAGGCAAGTTCTAAATAAAGAAAACTTTAAAATCATTAAGTGACTTAATGTAAGTCTCTAGTAAGGAGAAATACATGTGATGTTCTTGAGTAGGAAGTTCTTATATACTAAATTTGTCAATTCCTGCTGAATTATTTTATCAATCAAATGTGATTTTAGTTGAAATACATGTAGATATGAATTAAGAGTTCACAATAAGACAAAATATACTTGGAAGATTTTCACGATGAGTCGTTTTTTAAATTAGAAAAAGAAGGATTAGTCAGTAAATATTACTGGTAAATGAAATATTAGAATAAAGGAGGATTCTTTAACTTAACTGATATCCCCAAATAATATCCAGCTAAATAAAAAGTTAAACTAAAAAACTGAAACCATAACAGATTAAGAAATAAAAAGGATGGGTCAATTTATTTATAATCTTTATAAAGTAGATATATAAATAAATAAAAAGAGAAAAAAAATAATAAATTGGGTTAATTAAAACTTAAAAAGTTTTTATTCTTTTTTTCTACGTGAGAGGAGAGGAGATAGTGAGACAAACTTCCGCATGTGCCCTGACTGGGATTCACCCGGCAACCCCCATCTGGGGCCATGCTAGCAACTGAGCCATATTTAGCACCTGAAGTGGAGGCTCACAGAACCACGCTCAGCACCTGGGGTGATGTGCTCCAACCAATAGAGCCACGGCTGTGGGAGAGGGGGAGAGAGAGAGAGTGAAAGAGAGAGAGAAGGGGAGGGGTAGGGGTGGAGAAGCAGATGGTCACTTCTGTGTGCCCTAACCGGGAATTGAACCCAGGACATCTATATACTAGGCCGATGCTCTATCATTGACCCAATTGGCCAGGACCCAAAATCTTCTGTATGCCCAAAACATGGGAAAATAAAGTCAAAAGACAAATAAATTTTATTTTATAGATATATTGTATTTCAGTTATCCATTTGTCTGTTGATGTACATTTGGATTGCTTCCATGTTTTTTTTTTTATTTTTTGGCTATTATAAATAATGCTGTTCTGAATATTTCTATACAGACTTTTGTAGGGACACATTTTTATTTCTCTTGGTTATATATTAGGAGTTGAGTTGCTAGGTCATTTGGTAACTCTGTTTAATATTTTGAAGAACTGCCAAACTGTTTTTCAAATTGGCCGCACCATTTTAGCATCCCACCAATGGTGTATGAAGTACTAATACATGCTATTACATGGGTAAACTTAAAAACAATTTTAACTTTGTGAAAAACAGAAACAGCCACAAAGTGCCCTATGCTATACCATTCCATTTAAATGAGATGTGCAGAACAGGCAAATCCATAGAACAGAAAGTAGAATAGTGGCTACAGGGCTGGGGCAAGGGAGTATTGGGAGTAAAAGCTAGTGGGTGCAGGTTTCCTTTTAGGGTGAAGAAAATGTTCTAAAACTAGATGGCGGTGATAGTTGTACTTCATTGTATATTAAAGGTGTATATTTTATGGCAAGTTAATTGTTTCTCAATGAAGCTGTTATTTCAAAAAAGACAAATAGAGAAGAGGGAAATTTTTTTTTTTATCGTAATGTACATGACAGCCAAATATATATTTTTAAATTATAAGATACTCATTCAGAAACAGAAGGCAAGAATGAACCATCTAAGTGGTGTTATGCTAGCTAGCACATGTCTAACAAACAACTCTCCAGAGGTGGGTCGGGTTTCGAAGGGAATCCCTTATTTATAGCTTCAGTTGATTTTTTTTTTTTTTACAGGGACAGAGAGAGAGTCAGAGAGAGGGATAGACAGGAATGGAGAGAGGTGAGAAGCATCAATCATTAGTTTTTCGTTGCCGTCGCAACACCTTAGTTGTTCATTGATTGCTTTCTCACATGTGCCTTGACCGCGGACCTTCAGCAGACAGAGCCACCCCTTGCTGGAGCCAGCGATCTTGGGTCCAAGCTGACATGGTTTTGCTCAAGCCAGATGGGCCCGCGCTCAAGCTGGCGACCTCGGGGTCTCC
The DNA here is from genome assembly GCA_037038555.1 of Rhynchonycteris naso. Classification (NCBI taxonomy): domain Eukaryota; kingdom Metazoa; phylum Chordata; class Mammalia; order Chiroptera; family Emballonuridae; genus Rhynchonycteris; species Rhynchonycteris naso. The sequence continues at coordinate 26,020,487 of CM073000.1, forward strand.
AACCTGGGTCTTCTGCATCCCAGTCCGATGCTCTATCCACTGCGCCACCGCCTGGTCAGGAAGCTTTAATTGATTTTTATGTTGTAAATATTCCTATCATAGTTGATTTCAAGTTATTGTTAACAGCAGCAGTGAAAAAAAAAGGACATGAAATATAAAGGGTGGTTAACTGGGAAATACAAATGACCAATAGACACATTGCTCAGCTATACTTAGAAGTAAAGAAATGCAAATGAAAACAATGGCTAGGTCTTTGTCTTTTTAATCCTACGTAATTCAAAAAGTTTGAGAAAAAGGCCCTCTCATGTTTTAATGGGAGCATAAATTGTTTGAAGGGCAGTTTTGTAAAATCTTTCAAAATTAAACAGGAGCATCTCATTTGACCCAGAAATTCCAGTGATAGACAGTTTCCTTCTCTAATGGTTTTCTGGGGAAACTGAAATTCTGCATGCTCTTGGGGAAACATATGATGTAAACATCTTGTCTTTTACAAAAAAAATAATAAAACCTCTCATGAAATGAAAAAAAGAAACAGTAGATTCACATGGGCCATGATGAGAAGCATAGAATATTTATGAAATACAAAATACTTGTTTAACATAGGAACAAGAATGAAATAAACATGGTCTTTCAGAAGTTAATTCTAAACAATGGTAATAGTCGCTGTTCTAAAAAGCAGAAAGTATCACATCTATTTACCTATGTAAAAAAGTCGTATCTATAATTACGGCATGGAAAAGAAACTAAGGAGCAATGATTACAGAGTGAAGATTTTCAAAGTAGAAACAGAAGGATTGCATTTATTAGTATCCCTGCTGCTTGGAAGAATGAGAGCATATTCCTCAGTCAGCCATAGTACACAAGTTTAATGTAATTCACTCAGCATATTTATTAGTCTACTAACACAGTATGTGAAAAACCACAACACCTAATAACTCTGAGTGACGAAAATATAGATAAGACCCAGTCCTTTGCTATTATTCGGCTTTGTACCATTCTCTGATTTTTTTTTTTTTTAATGAGAAGAATTTTTTCCTCTCTTCACCCCATCTCCACATTTTGAAAATACATTTGAGGGTAAGGACGATATTTGTTTTGTATTCCCCATGGCATCTGATACTATGGCAGTCCGTCAATTCACATGTGGCATTCAATCAATATCTGTCAACAAATATACTGACAATAATTTGAACAACAACAAAATATATTTATAAAAAAGAATACCACATTTGAACATGCTGTCTTTGTTTTTCTACTTGATTGTACATAGACTAACCTTGAGCATCCTGGTTAAATTAAAATCAGTTTGTAAATTGATGGGGATTTTCTCTTCTGAGTGGAGAATTTTGTTACTGATATTTTTCCTTGCTACAAAAACAAAATTTCAATCATTCATCTAAAATGAGGCAGGTTATTTCTGTTGATGTCTCTTTCAGTTAGCATTCTGTGAGATTGAGGTGGGAAAGACATGTCCAGACTGTGTTGTGAACAAGAAGCAAGAAATGAGGAAAATACATAAAAATTGTAAGTAACTGCAATGTAACCAAATGATACTTGAACCTTCTGATTAGGTAAAGGGATGAAATTACGGTTTGAGAATGTAGATAACTAATTTTTCTTGTATTTAACTTTCTATTGAAGGATAACATAGAAAAGTTAACAAATCTAACGTGTACAATTTACAAAGTGAATTTATCCTGTGTAACCATTTTCAATGTATGAGTTGCTGGATTGTTATTATTTTGTTTAGGATTTAGCATCAATAATCATGACTGGCTTGTCATTTATTTTTCTTATCAAGTTCAATGTCAAGATTGTGCTCACCTCATGGAAGAGGTTGGAAGTTTTCCCTCTTGTTTATTCATTTGAAGAGTTTATCTAAGACTGGTGCTTTTCTTCCTTAAATAATCAAAAGAGTTTATCAGGGAAGGCACATGAGTTTTGAGTTTTTTTTAGTGGGAAGATATTTAATTGGGAATTTAACTACAGGATTATTCATGCTGGTTATTTCTTCTTATGCCAGTTTTAATTAATGGTGTTTTACTAAGATTTTATGCAGTTTATATAATTTTTTATGTTTATTGACATGGAATGGTTCAACTTTTCTGTCTGATAATCCAAATAACTGTGTCATGTCTGTATTGGATTCTGTTTTTCTTTCCTCCTCCTCTTTCTTCTTTTTCCGTTCTTTAACATGCCTTTTAATTTTTTTGTTGAAAACTGGGCATGGTGTGTCTATAACAAGAAGTCAGGCCAAAGGCTTCTGTTGTGAAGTTTAATGTTAATCTGGCTAGGAGCTGGGCTTCCTTAAGTGTTTGCTGAAGCTATGGGTGCTGAAGCTGCAAGTTTCTGTAGTGTCTGTTTTTGTCTTCTCCGTTGACTGAGTTTCCTTAAGTACTTGTCCCCAGAGCGTGCATTTTGCAGCTCAGCTCGAACTCCCCGTTATTATACTGGAGCCCTGTATGTGTGGTGGGAAGGTGTGGAGTGGAAGTGTCTGCTAGAACCTTAGGATTAAATCCCGGTCTTTTAGTAGGAGCTTGTGTTCCTGAGCTATGACTTTCACAAATGATTCTTAGGGTTTTTGTTTTGTTGTTTTTGTTGTTGTTTGTTTGTTTCCGCTTAGGTGAGACAAGAAGGCTAGAGGGCTGAAATGGAAAATATGCTGTCTCTGAGGTGAGCTGACAGATAAAACCTTTCCCACGGGAAAAGAAACTCTTGGATTGTGTGGCACCTTGCTCTCCGGGTTTTTCTGTTCTTTCTCGGACCACATCTTTCCAGTCTCCATTGTTTTGTTCTTTCTTCTCTTGTCTAAATTCTTAGTGTTGTAACTCCCAGAATGTAGCTCTTTCTACAGTCTCTTCATGAATGATTTCATATATTCTCATGTGTTTAAAAACTATATGCTACAAACTTCCAACCTTGTATCTCTAGGCTAAACCTTTCATTTTAAGGGAAAATGAATGTCTAACTGCCTCTTTGACCTCTCCACTTACATGGTCTACAGGCATCCGGAGCAGAACTAAAGTCCTGTCTCCATCCCTAGCTCATCCTCCACTTTTCAGCAAAGCACTCTATTATATAAGTTGTTTGATCTAAACATCTGGATTCCACCTTTGGTTCCTCTTTTTCCTCATCCCCAACACAGTCTATCAGTAAAATCTTATAGAATCTACTTCCAAATAAAACTTGAAACTGGCCAATATTTTTCCACTCTGCTCAGAAGTCGTCTTTTCTTACATGTAACACTTTATTAGTTTCCTATTACTCCCTCTTCAATACAGACACCTGAGTAATACCTTATAAGCTAAAATTACTCCTCTTTTTAAACCATGGCTTGTCATTGGACACTGAAGAAAATACAAACTCATTACCAGGACCTACAAAACCCTGAATGATTTGGCCTCAGCTTATTTCTCTAAAGTCATTTTTTTTTCTTTTCCAAGTGAGAGGATGGGCAATAGACTCTCGCATGCACCCCGACTGGGATTCAGCCAGCATCCTCCTCCTGGGGCCATGCTGCCAAATGAGCTATTTTTAGTGCCTGAGATGGAGGTTCCGGGAGAGTCATCTTCAGCACCTAGGCTAATACCTTTCTTTGAACCAATAGAGTCATGGCCTCAAGAGGGTAAGGGAACAAGAGAGAGAAGGGGGAGGAGGAGTGAGAAGCAGATGGGTGCTTCTCCTGTGTGCTCTGAATGAGAATCAAATCTGGAACATCCACATGCCAGGCCAGTGCTCTACCACTGAGCCACGTGGCCAGGGCCTCTAAAGTAATTTTATACTCTAATTTCATTGGCCTTCTTAGAAAGCCTTTCCCTGACTACCTGCCAATAAGTTCTACTCTGTTGTTTCTCATAATGTCATGTTTATTTTCTCCACAGCATCAGTCACAATTTGAAACTTTAAAAATTTATTTAATATGCACCTGCCTCCTTTGTAGATGTTAAGCCTTACTAAGGAAAGAAGAGATGTATGTTTTATTTACCATGTTTTACTAATCATTTGGGACAGGTCTGAGGCATAATATGTTCTTAAATTAGGATGTGTTAAATGACTAAATTATAGGATTAGTTTCCTTACAATTAAAATGATAAATTAAACCATATTTATTATCTCATAATTTTCCAGTAATATCTAATACTAAGAAAATAAAGCATAGTGATGTCAAATCTAATAAATTTATTTAAAAAAATTTTATTCTATTTTTATTAAAAATTTAAATTTATTATATTATTATATATTCAAGTGTCCTACTCAATCAATTCCCAATAACGTGCCCCCATCATACCACGTTTGTCTCCTCTCCCCCTACCTCCCACGTCCCCTTCCTTCTGGGACTTGCTGTCCTGTTATCTGTATCTATGTGTTATGTCTCTCTATATAACTTGGCTAATCCCTTCACCTTTTCTGATCTGGTCCTCTCATCCTCCTTCCCTCTTACAGCTGTCCCTCTACTCCCCATGACTCCACCTCACCTCTGCCTCTGTTCTGTTCCCCAGTTCACTGTATTCATTAGATTCCATATATAAGTAAGATAATATAATATTTGTCTTTCTCTGCCTGGCTTATTGCACATAGCATAGTAATCTCCAGGTCCATTCATGCCATCTCAAAAGGTAAAATTTCTTTCTTTTTCATGGATGCATGGTTTTCCATTGTGTATATGTACCACCGTTTTTTTATCCACTCGTCCCCTGTTGGACACTTTGGCTGTTTCTAGATCTTGGCTAGTATAAACAATTCTGCAGTAAACATGGGGGTGCATATCTTCTTTTAAATCAGTTTTTTGGGATTCTTAGGATTTATTCCTAAAAGTGGAATAGCTGGGTCATAAGGCAATTCCATTTTTAATTTTTCTGAGGACATGCCATACTGTTTTCCACAGTGACTGCACCAGTCTGCATTCCCACCAGCAGTGTAGGAGGGTTCCCTTTTCTTCATATCTTCTCCAGCACTTATTGTTTGTTGATTTGTTAGTGAGAGCCATTCTGACTGGTGTGAGTTGGTATCTCATTGTGGTTTTAATTTGCATTTCTCTGATGATTAGTGACGTTGAATGGTTTTTCATATGCCTGTTTGCCATCTGTATGTTCTCCTTGGAGAAGTATTTGTTCAGTTTCTTTACCCATTTTTAATTGGATTGTTTACCTTACTGGTGTTGAGTTTTAGAAGTTCTTTATAAATTTTGGTTATTAACCCCTTATCAGATGTATTGGTGAATATGTTCTCCCATTGTGTAGGTTGTCTTTTTATTTTGTTAATGGTGTCTTTTGCTGTGCAAAAGCTTTTTAGTTTGATATAGTCCCATTTGCTATATTGGCAAATATATTGCTACAAAAGATATAGGAGAGTTTACTGCTTTTGTTTTCTTCCAATATTTTTATGGTTTCATGATTTACATTCTAGTCTTTAATCCACTTTGAGATTTTTTTTGTGAATGGTATAAGTTGGTAGTCTTGTTTCATCTTTTTGCATGTGCCTGTCCAATTTTCCCAACACCATTTTTTAAAGAGACTATCTTTATTGTATACTCTTGCCTCCTTTGTCAAATATCAATTGACCGTAAAGGCATGGGTTTATTTCTGGGTTCTCTGGTTCTGTTCCGTTGATCTGTATACTTGTTTTTATGCCAGTACCAGGCTGTTTTGAATACAATGGCCTTGTAGTATAACTTGATATCAGAAAGTGTGATACCTCCCACTTTGTTCTTCATTTTCAAGATTGGTGAGGCTATTTGGGTTCTTTTTTGGTTCCATATAAATTTTTGGAATATTTGTTCTAGATCTGTAAAGAATGCCATTGGTATTTTAATAGGAATTGCACTGAATCTATAGATTGCTTTGGGTAATATAGACATTTCAATGATGTTAATTCTTTCTACCCATGAACTCGGTATATGCTTCCACTTGTTTGTATCTTCCTTGATTTCTTTTTTCAATGTTTTATAATTTTCAAATACAAGTCTTTTACCTCCTCGGTTAAATTTATTTCTACATACTTTATTTGTTTATTGTTTTGTTGCAATAGTGAAGAGGATTATTTCCTTAATTTATCTTCCTGACAGTTTATTGTTGGTGAGTAAAAATGCCACTGATTTCTGAATATTAATTTTATATCCTGCTACCTTGCTGAATTCATTTATCAGGTCTAGTAGTTTTTTGACTGAGACTAGAATTTTCTATGTACAGTATCATGTCATCAGCAAATAATGACAGTTTTACTTCTTCTTTTCCAATTTGGATGCCTTTTATTTCTTCTTTTTGTCTGATTGCTGTGGCTAAGACTTCCAGAACTATGTTGAATAAGAGTGGTGAAAGGGGGCAACCCTTTTTGTTTCCGATAAATCTAATAAATTTCTGTGCCAATGAGACAAATCATGATGGATAATTAACATATCTCCCTGAGCGGTTAGGTTTCTTTAGATAACATTTTATTCAGAAGATGAGATTTGATCAATAATTAATAATTTTACACTTGAGCTATTATTCTTAAGAAGAAAGTTATCATTTCTGTTTCTAGTAAAATATCAGTAATCACTTTCATGATTGGATCTTGCTTGAAATGCAGTATAACTGAATCTGTGTATTTGAGACATACTCATGAGATTCAGGGAAACAAAAGTTAAGAGCGCAGGATCTATAGTCAGGTTTTAATAATTCTGATTATAGTTCTGCCACGAACTAGCCATTTCTCATGCTAATTATTTACCTTTACAGCCTGACCAGGCGGTGGCGCAGTGAAGAGCGTCGGACTGAGATGCGGAAGACCTGGGTTCGAGACCCCGAGCTCGCTGGCTTGAGCAAAAGCTCGTCAGCTTGGACCCAAGGTCGCTGGCTCCAGCAAGAGGTTGCTCGGTCTGCTGAAGGCCCACGGTCAAAGCACATGTGAGAAAGCAATCAATGAACAACTAAAGTATTGCGACGGCAACGAAAAACTAATGATTGATGCTTCTCACCTCTCTCTGTTCCTGTCTGTTTATCCCTCTCTCTGACTCTCTCTCTGTCGCTGTAAAAAGAAAAAAAATATAGTAATTATTTACCTTTACAAATTTCTGATATTCTCATCTATACAATGGGGATAATAATAACAGCTGCTGTTTGTGTGCTTTTAGGGATAAAATAAAATTTGCTATATAAAGCACTTAGAACAATGTCTAAATTGCAAGGACTCAGTACCTGCTAATTCTTTTTCCTTTCTTTTTTTTACAGAGAGAGAGAGAGAGAGAGAGAGAGAGAGAGTCAGAGTCAGATAGGGACAGACAGACAGGAACGGAGAGAGATGAGAAGCATCAATCATTAGTTTTTCGTTGCTGTTGCGACACCATAGTTGTTCATTGATTGCTTTCTCACATGTGCCTTCACCGTGGCCCTTCAGCAGACCAAGCTACCCCTTGCTGGAGCCAGCAACCTTGGGTCCAAGCTTGTGAGCTTTTGCTCAAGCCAGACGACCCGCGCTCAAGCTGGTGACCCCGGGGTCTCGAACCCGAGTCTTCCTCATCCCAGTCCAACGCTCTATCCACTGCCTGGTCAGGCAATACCTGCTAATTCTTATTAGCCATTTCATAATAAACCGTAATTACTTGTAATAAAAGAGACACAAAATAAAGCTGCATTTGAATCAGTAGTAGCCACATATATATTTTAAAATAGTAAAGAGGAGGAGAACCATCTATCCCAACTTTTTTGGCTCATAATGAAAGCGGAGAGCAAGGACGTGAAGTGAATTGTTTGAGGTCACACAGCTGTCTGCTTCCCATTTTGGAGCTGGACTTGGCTCTGTTCTCCAAGTGGAGGGCCTTCCCCTCACACAACACTAATACGTTAACACTACCGGCTTCAACTGCATCAGCCATAAAGTGATGTGAGGATTTGTGAGTTAATAAAACAGTATCTATTTGAGTTTGCTTAAACGGTCGAGTTCATTAGTTAACTCCACGCAGATGTTGAAGGAATAGAGTCAAATAAGAAGAAGAACCCCAATCTACGCTAGAGAATTGAGAATGTAAAAGAGAGGTTTGTCCTTTTGCTTCTACTAAAAATGCTTTGAGCAGCACTTTTCAATTTTACCAAGTAGCACATTTGGGATATAATAGTTTCTAAGTTTGTTCTTAAAAAAAAAAAAAAAAAAAAGAGCTGCTTTTCTGGAAATAGACTTTTATCAAGGGGATTTTTCTTTTTAAATCAAATGATAATTAGGCTTCACTTAGTACACCTGTAAATTTGAAGCCTTCTATGTTGCGCCCAGGTGTCCTGGTCGTCTCCTATTCCAACAGGGCACGTGTTGAAGAGCCAGAAAGGCTTTTAGATTTTGGCAGAGAGGCATCTTAAGATCTTCGATTTGCAGGATGGAAATTGCATCATTTCCTAATAATTATAACACGTGGGAGAAATGGCTGTCGAGGTTTTTCATTTTCTACACTGATTTAGAGTAAAATTCAGTAGCTGAAAATCCAGGGCCCTAAAGATGTACTTTTCTCAATAGTGTTTGGTTATGACAACAAGTCACAGAGAGCAGAGGTATAATGGAGGTAAGGAGTGGGTTTTACAATCTATAAACGAGATACACCTGAGATATATATTTCTTAAATATTTTAGTTTTAAAGCTTAAAGGGTAGTCAAACTTGAAATGCAATGGATACAGCTAACTAAGAGAAAATCAACTCCACTGTGCTTTGGATAGCAACCCTGACAAGGACTTAGGGGATGCTTCAGGCAGAACAGCCAAAGTGATATTCCTTCAGGAAAGCCTCCTTTGGTGTTAGCTGTCAAGGAGGTGTATGCTAAGCCACCTACCCGGGAGACTGACAGCGATACACTTCAACAAGCAGAATTATCAGCCACTCACCCTTATGACAGCTTTTCTTTCTCTAGAGCGTAAAGACTTGGGGCAGAAAGAGTCCCACTTTAATAATTTCAAGTTGATTTAATACATAGGAACAAAAAAGATGAGATTTGAAAATACCCTTGGCCCCTTTAGAATGGCAAAGAGACTTACAAAATGTCACTTATGAGTCTAAATCATTAGGTGCAGTATTTAGATTTGCCCTCTGGAAAAGATTGGATGTTCCCTGCCAGGTGTTAAGTCATGGATGCAAATCAAAATGGGCAGGAAAATGCTGACTCTTAAAGAGCATTATTAACTTTACAAGCTTCTAACACACCAGCTTTGCTCTAAAGTGACTGATCAACAGCAGAGGCGAGAAAGAATTTAATTGACTTCCAGCAAATCCCTTACCCCAGACCAATGTACTATCTTTAGAGCAAGGGAATTAAAAATGTACTTGTATTTGTTTGTTCGGTGCATAAGAAAAAGAAAACAAACCCCTCATTTTAAAATATATTAATAAGTGAGCTTTAGTAAGTTATTCTTGCCTGCTCTTCAAATATTAAAATTGCAGTAATAAAGAGGAGCCCAATTTTTAGTATCGCCACAACACTTTCTACTTAGGAAAACAAGGGCTCAAATTCACTGTATGAGTAATTCATATGTTTTGAGATATGAGCCATATTCTGATATTAGGTGTTTATAACTCCTTTTTTCAGTTCATATTCCAATTCAGGGTTTACAGTAATCATCATTCCAGCCAAAATGGGATCATGACTGTTTTTTTTTATCATCTAAGGGTAGTTATGCTCAGGTTTGGGACTATCCTTTACCTCTCAAGGATGGGGAGAAGGCAAACTGAACACTCAATATTGTAAAGAGCATGCAGATGTTAGATACACTGGATAATCTTAATGCAATGTACATGCATATGAAGTCAGGATTTGGTTACAAACTGCAATTTTTCAGAAATATTTTGTCTCTCTCTCCTTCCGTTTCTTTCTCATCGATCCCCAATTTAATCTTTGTCTCATAAATGTGTAATGACAGGAATTCCAGACCTCACGGACCAAGTCATTTAATCAGAGCCCCGTAGCATGAATATGGTGGAGTTACCAGTTTAAATACTTCGACTAATTAACTCTGCAGTAATTGGTACCCTTTCTAAAAATACTCCCTGGCTGAATTAATGTTTTTCTCTCAGAAACCGTTTGTCTGAGTTGACAAAATGATACCTCTAAAAGGGTCAGTCCTTTCAGGTTCATTTGTTCAGATCAAATATACAAACCATAACTTGCATTTACCCAATTTTATCAGTGGAAATTTATATTAAATGATTATTTGATTTATTATCACATTTGGGTACTTTTCAGAACACTTAAAATATTGAAGGGTCATTATCTGGTAAAAGGACAAAGAAGAAAGCAAGGACCAAGTCATATGATACATTGAGAATAATCAAAATAAACAAAAAACCCTCTGATAAATGCACAATATAATTTAAGCCTTTTTATTTTTATTAAATTAAAACAGAGAAAAGAGTAGAAATAGCTCCCATTTAAACTTATGCTGCTCAGTTCAGACCTAACTAAAGTGGTTCTCGGTGTTTGGGAATGCCTACCAGAAATGGACACAGTTCCATACAATGGCCTACAATGACCTTAAGATATCTGTGCCTTTAATCCTTTAGTTTCTCTCTCTCTCTCTCTTATTCTTTATTTTTTCCTTCCTTCCTTCCTTCCTTCCTTCCTTCCTTCCTTCCTTCCTTCCTTCCTTCCTTCCTTCCTTCCTTCCTTCTTTCCCTTCCTTCCTCCCTTCCTCCCCCCTTCTCCGCCCCCCCCCCCCCTTTCTTTCCTTCCTTCCTTCTCTCCTTCTTGTAAGAAGAGGAAAGATAGGACAGGCTTCTGCATGCATCCCTACCTGGATCTACCAGACAGCTCCATTTGGGAAGATGCTTGAATCAACTGAGCTATCCTCAGTGCCTGAGGCCGACACTTGGACCAATTGAGCCACTGGCTGTGGGAGGAGAAGAGAGAGAAAGAAGGAGAGGAATGGGGAGAGAAGCAGAAGGTAGCTTTTCCTGTATGCCCTGACCGGGAATCAAACCTGTGACATCCATATGCCAGGCTGACACTATATCCACTGAGCCAGCAGGCCAGGCCAATCCTTCATTTTCTATAATGAGAGTGCTGTTGGTGTTAGCTGAGATTATAGTCACTGTTCTCCTAACCAATAGTATTCCTGTACTCTTTTCCACAGTTCAATTAGTATAAATTTAGAGAATACAAACTTAAATAAATTTAATTGAACTGGGGCAAGTGGGTGGTTTTAAAATAACTTTAAGATCAAGAATATAAATTTTTGACTATTCCACTCCATTGTTTCCTCTAACTATCTCAACCACTAGGAATTCTATAGTAAATTTTATATATTTTATATCCCATGAATTTCAAGTTTAAGTTCAAATTGGCTTCTTTCAATTAGTTCTGTGAAATCAGTGGAATGAATAAAAATCTCAGGCCATGTTTGAAAGAGAATAGTCTAAACCAGTGGTTGTTAAACATTTTTGATTATGGTCCATATACATTATTTATTTAAAATTATATTAATTTAAAAATATAATACGGACACCATAGAACACAAAAAAATGAAAATTGTAAGGTGAAGGTAAATAAAAGAGAATATTTTCTTCTGATACCATGATGGAGTGTCCATGCACCATGACTATGGGAGCCTTATCCTGTGAGGAAGAAGAGCTCTCCTTGGTTTACTTCTGTTACCGCAGTACTTCCCAGAGCCTTATGGTCCTGTCCTATACACTGAATTCCTGCAAGGCAGGTAGAATACTATGTAATATTTTAAAGAAAGGCTGAAGTCGGAGAGATCTGCATTCCAGGTTTACCTACCACTCCAAGCTATATTACTTTTGATTAGTTACTTAAATTTTCTGAGCTTCAGTTTCCCTATCTTCACAATAAAAATACCTTATGGGGTTATGATGTGAATCATGGAAGAAGATGAATGGAAAGCCCTTAGCTGAGGGCCCGGCACATAGAAGGAGCTCAGGCCATGCAAGTCCATTTTAACACTCTCTCATATGAGACGCCTCATTGCTCTGGTGCACGGTGACATATATTTTTTGAAAATGATCCAGATTCATTCATTGATTGTTTTATTTTTTAATTTGACAAAACTTATTGACTATCTCCTACATAATAAGCATAGTAGTAGGTTCAGGCTAACAGCTTAGATTAATGTTCTGAAGAACTTGCAAATCATTTCCAATTCAGCCAAAATTTTAGAGCCTACCACGTGCGAGGCACCATGTGCTGCTCCAAGGCAGACATCATATTGACATTCACAGAGCTTACGGTTTGAGGCTGTATTTAGTTTCTTTTTGTATTTATCTTTTAAATGTTGGCCATTTAAAATGTTGGCCATTTAAAAGATAAATACACAATGTTGTGAACAGTGTTCTGATAGAGGGTGGTATGCCCTCTTCATTTTTCTTTTATGATTATAGTTTAATTTATTTTTAAAATTATTATTTTTTAATTCATTTGAGAGAGAGAGAGAGAGAGAGAGAGCAGGGGAGGAGTAGCAGGAAGCATCAACACCTATATGTGCCTTGACCAGGCAAGCCCAGGATTTTGAACCAGCAACCTCAGCATTCCAGGTCGACACTTTACCCACTGTGCCACCACAGATCAGGCCTCCACATCATTTTGAGCAGTCCTTATCTCATCCTAAGGAGGACAGAAAGCCATTTTCAAGCTCCACATCATGAAATGACAACATATTAGAAAAGACACAATATATGTGCAGTGTATAAACAAAAACCCTTTAACAGAAGAGCTGCTATCATCGTGTAGAATGGGAGGCAATTTACATCACACACAGGCATCTCTATTCCTGTTTATTTCATTCCTGACAATCCATAAATTCCATTGCCTCTTCATAAAATGTCGACAGCACCGTTTTTCATGTAGCATGAATTTGCTCAGACTCTAATCAATTTTCCATTTCTGTGAAGAATTTTTTTAATGTACAGCAAATGTAACCATGTTCTCCATTGCTTGGTAACTTGCAGGTGCATCATATTAGCATAGCTCTTAAACTGACCAAGCCTAATCTGAGAGGTGTGCTAGGAGCCGTCAGCCCGGACTGACAGACCTGCGAAATGCAATTCTCTGGTGCACTGCAGGAGAAACTGCCCAGGTTTACATTTCCGCACATGCTTTACAAAATCAATTCGCCATAAATATATTCAGGGGAGACAATTCTGCCCCAGTGCATGGTCTATCCATTTTAAAGACATTTTTAATAAGCAGGAAATGCTTGTGTTGGGATGGAGGATTCTGTGAGATTGCTAAACAATGACAAAGTGCCCGAATGAACAAAAAGAACATTTGGCCTTCAGAGTTTAGTGTTTTACTGACTGTTCCAGAGCCAAATGGCAAGAATTTGACAGTGAATAGTCTGTTTTCTATTTAAAGGCAGACAATAACTGTTGCATTGCTCCCTAGGAACAAAGATGTGAAAATTGACAAACTAATTTGAGTTTTCATTTAGTGTGTTTATTAGAAATTGTCTCAGAGTAATTTTAAGATACAAGATAATATTTTATAAGTAAGATCTGAATTTTGCTTGTGAAGTTATTTTTCTACTTTGGAAAATATATACTTTTTCATTTTGCTGCTTACTTATATTACAATAATATTCATACCACACTTTCATCTGGTTGCAAAATATATTTTACTAATTTATAATTCATTAAATCTTCTAGACTGAAAACCTGGCCAGTTGACTCAGTGGTAGAGCATCAGCCTGGCATGTTGAAGTCCCAGGTTCAATTCCCAGTCAGGGCACATAGGAGAAGTGACCATCTGCTTCTCCACTGTAAGGCCAGGGACCACCACCATCGTGGCCATTCACATGCAGGTTCCCACGAGATTCAAACAGATGGTAAAGAAACAGTGGAGCCAAAAACTGGGGGGTCATTCCTTTATTCTAGACTCACACCAGCTGACAAACAAACACACACAGGGCTCACAGAGCCATTGACACATTCTCTGGTTCCACAACCAGGAGAATCTTCTCCAGCTTTTCCTAGGATCAAAGGCCCCCACCAGTCCCAAAACTCCTTGCTTCTCATTCTTCAATTGCCAACATGGCTTCTCACTCTGCAAAACTGGCTTCTCTCTCTTTCCCTGCCGTCATGGCTTCTTCCTCAGCACTCTGCATTCTCTCTGCTCTCACTCTCCAAAAATGGCTTCCTTCTTCTTCTCCCTCTCCTTCTCTCCTTTTAAAACTTTTCTGGCACCAAAACCTCTCTTCCAGCACACATTAGCATAATAATGGCTCTTACCAAGCAGGAAGGTAATTTGCAATTTCACAGATCATGTACATGGTATTGCCAAGCACCATTTTTAACAATAAAAGTGAGCAAACTCAAAAAATACAAATTTTACAAACTCATTTGCCCAACATTTACTCCTCCTCCTTCTTTTTCTTCCTCTCCTGCAGCCATGGCTCAACTGGTTTGAGTGCATCAGTCCCAGGTGCTGAAGATGGGTTGTGGAGCCTCCACCTCAGGTGCTAAAAATAGCTCAGTTGCCAGCATGGTCCTAGATGGGCAGAGCATCAGCTCCAGATGAGATTTCTGGGTGAATCCCAGTTGGAAGGCATGTGGGAGTCTGTCTCTCTATCTCCCCTCCTCTCATTTGGAAAAGAAGAAAAAGATTTCTAGACTGAAATGAGATAAATAAAATACTAGAAATTCTTTACTTTTTTTCTCTTTAAAAAAGAGTCTAAGGGCGTATGAACAAAATCATAATAAATATTTGAGAAAACATATCAGGGTATAAGATTCAGGGAAATCATGACACTGTAAGGATTAATCAGTAAGGATTAAGTTTAGACTCATATAACATAACGTATCACAAAATAACAGAGGTTTAAGCAAAGTAGATTATTTCTCCCTCATTAACAATAAGTCTTATCGTAGGCAATCCCTGACTGATATGGTTATTTATCAAGGATTTAAGCTTTTTCCATCTGTTTGTTTCCCCATCTTTAGGTTCTTTAAGATGACTTCTGGAATTCAAGTTATCTCATTTTATTCTAGTTTTCAGAAAGAGGAAAAGCTGGAGGTCATGTTGCTTTTAAGGATTTTTCCAGAGGTTAGTATAATACTCTGACACTGCTGCTTATATCTGACTAGCCATAATTTAGTTCTATGACTGCATTCTGCTTTAAGGGAGGCTGGCACATTTTAGCTGGGTATCTTACTCTTTCTTGCCTCCCACCCAAATCTGGTGATATTTACAAAAAAGGACAGAATATATTGGTCGAACATCTAGTAGGTCTTGTTAGAACTGATACCATATAGCTTATTTTCTTGCTGTTTTTAATAGATGTGTGTGTGTGTGTGTGTGTGTGTGTGTGTGTGAATGCATATATGTGTGTATAACTATATAACTAAATCCAATACTAATTATTGGTAGAAAGCATAATGCATTAATAGAATGATGATAACATTGACTGTAGATATATGAGCAATTTCTAAACCTGCTAAAAGACTTTGACCAGAAACATTTCCCATATTCTTTAAAATAATGTGACCAGATACACGTTATTTTAAAGACTCATTTGCTTACAAACATAAAATTGGTAATAATTATTGGAATAATAACTGTAACTTTGTTCTGCTGCCACTTACATAGAAGAAAGATGCTAATTCAATATGTTAAAGGATTGGATTATAGGAGTCCATCAAAACCATCTTTTCAGGAACATTTCAGCGCACATTGAAATAGATATTTATTTTAAGTGCTGCTTCTTTTTTATATGTGCCAATCTAACTTTTTCCTTTTTACAGACGCTCAAAGAGAACAAAAAGGGAGACAGGAGGTATGCACCTTCCTACTGAGCAAAAGATAGGACAATTCACTCAGTTCTTAAGGAAAGAAAAATGCAAACCACTCAAAGGTGGCCTTCAACCCAGAACAAGAGGAATTGCTTTTCTGAGTGTTTTCTTGTGTGGCCACAATCACCTCTGTCTCCTTGCTCCCCTCTGTGACTGGACTTGATCTTTTAACATTTTTTTACATCCAGAAGCTAGAAAATATAGGATTTAAACATGGTAGAAAATGAGGAATATCAAGACAGGTTGAACAGTGGGGTAATCAAACAGCTGTTGAGTTGGAAAGAAAAAGCTGGCTCATATCTGAGTGAATGCTATCAAGAGTTACAAGCTTACATGACAGAAAATTACATGTACTTGAAATATGCCTTTACAAAATGCCAGCCTGACATTAAGCTGCTTTATAGATGTATCATGTCCTTAAATAGCCTGGTGATTATCTGTATCCCTGGGGCACTGCTTTCTTCCCTGATTTTCTAATACCCTGGCTTGTCCCTAATCACTGCAGAGTGTCACCAATTTAGAAGAAAATCTTAAAAGGAACTTAATTTTGATTTCCTTTGACATCCTAGAGAGTTTTTATTTTATTTTATTTATTTTTAGCTTAAATGGAGATCCAGCCTTCTTTCCCACAATAGCAAGATGTGGTAGTTCACTGTGAACATGTGAATCCTGGCTTGATCCCCCTTAAAAAGCAGACATGTTTTCTATGTGACCAGTAATGTGTTAGGCATGCTACATGAATGATCTCAGTTATAGTATTAGACTCATTGAAGTACAGGGAGATGAAGTGCACTCCCTGGCTGGTCAGCAGTAGAATGGGGATTTTAACTCAGCCAGATTATTTCCAGGGCCTAGGTTCTCAATCAGTGTGTTAACACTGCTTTCTTCAAAGCCTGTCTTCCACTGAGACACCTACTTTGGGAGGATAAGGTAAATTAATTAAGAGATATTTAATAGAAGAAACACAGAGGGCAAGAGATAAGATAAAGCATCCTTCCCCACCTTTGTTTATAGAATAAAGTGGCTAAGGAAACAAGAAGAGGTTATTCTTGCATAAGAATAGGCAACAGGAAGTGTGAATAAGGAGCACAGATGTGGAAAGTAAAACATTTCACAAAGGAAGGCAGCTGGAAGTTTCCCACTTGTGTTTGTCTCAGCTCCTGGCAACACTGCCAAGATCTCCCCAGACTAAATTCCCTAGTGAAAATCTCAACAAGGTAGGAAATGTCATAATTATATCTTTTATTATCCTGCAAAGAACACGGTAGTATGGTAGATATGGTTATTATTTGAAAGAGAAGTGTGTAGCAAACATAACTGTAGATGAAATAAAACAAGCTGATTTTTCATCTTCCGGTACAGACAGAAATGCAAAGATAACAAAGGGGTTCTCAGATTAATTCAGTGCCTGTTCTAAAGTGTAGTTGTGATTGGGCAACAACTAGGGTTATTCATTTGCTCTCTGCTTTTCTTCGTTGAATAAACATGTATTCAGCATGTTCTGGACAATCTCCTGGAGCTCTCGGATTGGTAACAGTGAATGGTCCAAGAAATGATTTGGGCACTGTAAGGTCGGTGGATAATGGAGAAAGGTCATGTGAGAAACTCAGAACCGGGACTTTTGCTAGAGCCGCCCACACAACGAAGCGCACAAAAAAGAAATTTCCCAGAATCCCTTGGAAAAGAGTGACTGTCCGTCAGCCACTGAGATTTCGCCACATCATATTAGCTCGCTCATCCTACAGACCCTTTAAATACCTCCCATGAGGTTTTATCTGTACGACTCCTCTGGCCTCTGTCCCCCGGGACCAGAGGACCTCATCGGGTGGGATGCGCTATACTAAATAAAGCCTTTGCTATTCCACACTTTGTGGTTTTGGCCCCCTTCCTTCTTTCTCGGTGGGGAAAAATAGCTTACAGGCACCACCTCATACAAACTGATGAAGTAAAGGAAGCATCGATGCCTGCTTGTTGAAAATTTGGTTTCCGGAGAGAGCTGATACTTGAGAGGGCACTTCTGTGATTGATGAGCTCTCTTTCCTTGACCTCCAGCTTCTCTGAAGCTCTTACCCATGGTGATTATTGGGCAACTGAGTTTGTAAAATTTGTATTTTTGAGTTTGCTCACTTTTATTGTTAAAAATGGTGCTGGACAGTGCCAGGTATGTGATCTGTGAAATTGCAAATTACCTTTCTGTTTGGGAAGGGCCATTGTCTTGCTAATATGTGCTGGAGGAGAGAGAAGCCAAGATGGCAGGGAAAGAGAGAGAAACCAGTTTTGCTGAGTGAGAAGCCATATTGGCAGGGAAAGAGAGGTGAGGGGTCTTGGGACTGGTGAGGCCTTTGATTCTAGAAAAAAACCAAAGATTCTCCTGGTTGTAGCTTTGTGAGCTCTGAGTGAAAGGTAAGTGTTTTCCCTCTATGTTTGCTTGTCAGCCGGTATGAGACTTGAGTAAAGGAATGGCCCACCATTATTTGTCTCCACTATTTCTTTACTATCTGCCTGAATCTAATGTGAACCTGCATGTGAATGGCCACAACGACGACGGCCAGCCGTACAATGATGTTCTGCTCCATAATGGGCCTTTCTACTGACTTTCTCACCTCTCCTGTTTTATTTCTCTAGGCTTTATTCCACTCCTGTTTCCTGGGGTTATTTCCAAAATAAGCTTCCTAAATGCATTTTTTAATCTAGTTTCCCCTTTTTATGGGAAACCAGGTTAAGACCATGCCCCATCATTAAAGAAGTGATAGTTATTGTCTGAAAGATAAAATGGGGTGTTTGCATGGGGTTGGTGGTGCTATTTAACATGGGTTTCTTTTCTCTACCAGATCCCTAAATATTGGGATCCTGGAGAGCTTAGTCCTTAGCCCTCTTCTTGTTTTTATCTAAAATTTTTCCTTAGACCATCTCTCCTGCTATTTTTAAAACCACCACTTCTATTTAGATGACTCCCCTAATTATATCTTTAGTCCTGACCTCTTCTCTGAAATCCAGCATCATTTATTCATTTGCCTACATATCATCTCCATTTGGATATCTACTAGGCATCTTTCCCATCATCTGTACAAAATAAAACTTTTGGTTACTCCCCAATAATGCCCCCTAAAAATCCTGTTATGCCTCTAATCTTCCTCATGGCACCACCACCTTCTACCTATAGTTCAAACAAATGAAAGAAAGAAACCTGAGTGTTCCTGATTCAGCCCTTTTCACACATTTTCTGGCAAGTTCTGTTAATTCTGTCTCCATTTCCAGAATAGACCTCAAGTTCATCCACTTACCTCTACCTCCACTGCTATCACAAAAGTAAGTATAGAAATTCTCAAGAGTAAGTATAGAAATTCTCAAGAATTATCATAGAAATTCACAAAAGTAAGTATGTCTTCAGCAAAGTTATGCTTTATCAGGGTCACTGGCAAAAGCTTCGAAAACCAATCTCTATAGTACAATCAAAATAGTTTAAGCAAACACATACACTGTATACCACTTGCCTCTTTAAAACATTCTAATGGCTTTTTAAGAGACCTAGAGATAGAAGTCTTGAACCTTCCCAGGCTTCCAACACCCTGTATGGTTTCAGCTCTGCTTACATCAGATGTGAATTTTCTTCCTTGTGCCCTTAGGCTCCAGGCACTGTAGTACCTTTTCACTCCTCCAAAAGATTAAGTTCTGTTTCTCTTTAGGGTCTTCCATTTTCCGAGCCTTCTGTTTGAATAGTTGTTTTCCTTGCTTCTCATATGGCATATTTCTTCTTCAGGTTTTGGTGAAAATATCTCCTCTTCTGGAGCCTAGAATAGTGCCCCAACCTGGTTGCTCATTGCTTCTTGTTTATTTCCTTTGTAATTCTTTTCATAAACTCATATTGTCCATTGAACCATTTTTTATCCCTTTTTCTTTCTGTCTTGTCAATTAGAAGGTAAATCCTATGCAGGCAGGAATCTCAAATGGATCTGGACCTTTGTGGAATATACTATTGGGTAGGCTAATTATTCTGAGAAATTCCTCTGGATGGGTGCATGCAGTAATTTCTTCTTAGCTACACTGAGACAAAGAACCTAATAAACATTGTCTAATGTTTTCTGTCTCAGTAATTCATTAATCTCTGCATTTTGGGGATCCTAATGAGATCAAGAGATGAGAGTCAACAATGATTTTTGTAAATATGTGAAGACATTCTTACAAATCTTCATTTCTCGTATCCTATGGTAGTCTTATTATTAAGTAGAGAGAAAAGCTGATGATTAACCCCTTAGGGTTAATCCTTAGGAATCAATCTTATTGTGATTACCTGAATTTTCAATAGTTTTGATCTAAATAGGATAGTTACGTCTGAGAAACATGAATTTTATCTTTTTTTTTTTTTTTAAGGGAGAGAAGATGTGGGGGGGAGAGATATCGATTTGTTGTTCCACTTATTCATGTCATCATTGGATGATTCCGGTATGTGCCCTGAGTGGGGATTCAACCGGTAACCTTGGCATGTTGGGACAATGTTCCAACCAACTGAGCAACCTGGCCAGGGCCAATCATGAGGTTTTCATAGAAGAAAAGAAGACTTCATGTCTATCCAGGCTAGGATGCTTTTTCTTATAAAAATTGCTGGCTACCCTCTACTATAACTCTGCTACACACAGAATGAAATTCCTAGCAATTCTTAACTTTCACTCTTTCATCTACACACAGATCTGTTGTTTCAAATCCTTTCAAAGACATACATGTCAAGTACTTTAGCCTGACCGGTGGTGGCACAGTGCACAGAGTGTTGACTCAGGATGCTGAGTGCAGGCTTGCCAACTTAAGCATAGAGTCATGTCTTGAGTGCAGGATCATCGACATGATCTCAACATTGCTGGCTTGAAGTCTGAAGTTGCTGGCTTGAGCCCAAAGTCACTGGCTTGGCTTGACACCCGCTCCCTTCTTCAAGGCATGTATGAGGAGCAATCAAGGAACAACTAAAGTGAAGCCGGTGCAAGTGATGCTTCTCATCTCTCTCCTCCCTCTCTCTCCCTTCCTGTCTTGGTTTCTCTCAAACAAATACAACAACAACAAAACCTTAAGTACCTTTTAATCTTAGATTCTTCTTTATTCTAGTTTCAGTGTTCAGACCCATTACATCAGGGCAGGGCCCCCAGCTTTTTGGTGCGTCAGCAAAGACTGGGTCTGGTTGCTGGCACACTGCAGGCCTAGGGACTTGCCTCTGCTTTGGTAGCTTTATTCTAAAATCTGGTAATAAATACGACTAGTGCCTAAAGGGAAAAGTTATTGTTTATTTTTATGGTAAAAATAAAGATGAAATAAGTCCAGCCCTCAGTTGATTAACCATTAATATCAATGACTTTTTATTATATCTGAAAATATTCACAGACATACATTTCTGTATGCCAAAGCCAACCTTGCATTCTTAGGCAATTGGCTTCTTAAAGCAACCTTATATTACAGCATCTCATACCTTTTTATAATTTAGTGTTTCCACACTGCATTTGCCCAAGGAGTGGCATTGCTATAATTTGTGATTTGTTACCTTTAAACGAAAACAACTGGTCTACAATATGCTCATTTGTCAATTATATCTGCAGCTTGCAGAATGATGTAGCATAATTTGATTTTATGTCTTGAACTGATTTCCTTGTTACCCTTTGAATATTAGAGTGTCTTTGAGATTTTATAACACTGAAATTTTCTGTAGTCTAACTTCAGGAAAAACTCATTATCTCCTTTGTAATTACCCGATGGGTATGAAAAATACTTGTTCAGTGACAGTCTCATTGATGGATCTTGTCTTTTTATTTCAAAATATTTTTCAATTACAGTTTATATTCAATGCTATTTTGTACCAGTTTTCTGTGTACAGCTTAGTGGTCAGACAATCCCATACCCTACCAAGTCATCCTGCTGTTACTCCAAGCACCTGCCTGGCACCATACATAGTTACCACAATATCATTGATTATATTCCCTATGCTGTACTTTACAGCCCATGACTTTTTTGTAACCACCAATTTGTACTTCTTTATCCCATTACCTTTTTTACCCTTCCTACCCAAACCTTCTCCCCTCTGGCAACCATTAGTCTATTCTCTGTATCTCTGAGTCTGTATAGATTATTATTATTTTTATTCTGGGCTTTAGATTCCACATATAAGTGAAATCACATGGTATTTGTCTTTCTCTGACTGACGTATTTCACTTAGCATAATACCTTCTAGGTAATGAATCTTGGTTCGGCTGACTTAAGAAGAATTTATCGCTTACTATACATTTAGAAATATCCCCTAATTTTTGTGAGCAGTATATTTGACCAGTCAGGTGCTGTCCTTGACTGCTCTGAGCAACTTCTATCTTCTTCCCCTCCTTCTGCCTGTGCTCCGTGCTTAATAATCAAATGTTCTTACCATCAGTGCAGAGGAGTCCCGATCTCCCGTATGGGCAGAGACAGACAAAGTCTGTCCCAGATTTAGGAACACAGGTGGCACCATTTCTACATGGGTTGTTTTCACAAGTTGCAAACTGGCATAGCTTGCCTGAGAACAGCCTGGGACACTCACAAAACCAGTTTTCACGATCACTGAGAAGACAAAAGGGATGATTAATTCAATCAAAAAACAGTTGATCTCTTACACACATATACAGACATGCATGCATGCACACACGTAAATAAAGATAAATTACATCTTGTTTAGTAAGTGGAATATTTTTCTCTCTTTTTCTTTTTCTATGTTATTTAACTTTTAAGTATTTGTTGTGTACTTTGCAATAAAAGCAGATTGATAGCTACATAGAGGGCCTGGAACCATGAATTCTATTTTGAACTATATATTTTCATTTTTGATTTATCTCATCTTCCATCTTACACTAGTTGGGGGGGTAAAAAAAAAGATTAATGTTACTAAGATGGTTATAAAGCACCCTAGTCAAACTCTTCTGTTTCTGGGCTACAAAACAAAGTTTTGAGGACTGTTGAGCCAATGCTATCCCATCTTGCCTGGAAACTGTGGTAAAAGTATAACCAGACCACCTGGCAGGTATGGAGATACCTTCTGGTGTGACTTAAAGTGTTAGCTAGAAATGTAATGTTTAGGTCCCTGGATAAGCCTAATGTATCTTCCCTTCCACTTACCTTACTTAGAGTTGAAAACTCAGTATTAACCATCTGTATTCTGTGATAAAGTCTAAGAGTGCCACACTCTTGAAAGTTGCATTCTGCAAGGACCAAGTTAGTCTTTTTATAGTAAAGGAGAATGCCACATTCTCCTTTACATGTATATGAAAGTCAAGCACATCTTAATAGTGACCGATTGAAGTGCTTTAATCATATAGACAGAACAATATTTGAAATACAGGAAAGATGCTTTTATGTTAAAAACCAAGGAAAGCACTAATTTTAATCATGTCCTATTGATAAATCAAGCTTCCTTTCCTTTTTGCTTTCATCAGGTGTTGGGAGAAGTAGGTTGTATAAATTCATGTGGCTCTGACTAACTGCGTGCATCTGC
Organism: Rhynchonycteris naso; assembly: GCA_037038555.1. NCBI lineage: Eukaryota > Metazoa > Chordata > Mammalia > Chiroptera > Emballonuridae > Rhynchonycteris > Rhynchonycteris naso. Next base: position 26,043,733 of record CM073000.1, read on the forward strand.
ACATCAGCAGATAGCCAGCGCAGAGAGAAAACAGAGCTCCTATAGAAAACACTCCACGAAAGGGGGAGATCACCTTATCTTGCTAGCCAAGGTAACGTGTGCAAAGCTCTCTGGCCCATCCTTGTATTCCATAGCATTTTACTAGGAAGAGTCAGATGTAACCAGTTGAGATTTTGCCAGATGATGGTGCCTCTATATACTTCACTTCAAATTGTGCCTTGAAGTCCAAAAGTTTTCCTCAAGTGCCAGATAGTTCACCAATAATTTTAATAAAATCTGTTGGTTACCAAGTGTGTAAACAAATCTAAAGGCTTCACCTATTCATATTTTACCTATTTTACTAATTATTAAAACCCCCAATTCCTAGCAAGTCAACTGTTTCTGCTGTCACTTAACTCTTTGCTACCTCACCACACCCTGTAGCGATTGGCATCGTCAGCCTGGAAAGCGGTGGTCCTGAAGCGGGAGAACCTTCTGCAACGGTCTACTTTTGGAACCAGGGATTAAAACAATGTCAGCTTCCCTCACCTGGTATCCTTTAAAGGGTGTCATACTATGTGAATTTGTTGGATGCTGTTTAGTTAGTTATGGGAGAGTATAAGCACATGAAATAAACACTTTTTCATTTGAGAGTGTTTTAAAAAGCTATCTCTTGCCAGAATAATGAACCATACAGAAAACTGATTAGCACATCTTCCCCTAGGCAAGTCAGGCCACGTTTCGGGATTAAAAGCAGGTCTGGGCAAGACCCCAGATATTGGTGAAGTTTTTGCCTGTACATCAGAACACCATATGTATCGTCATAGCTGTCAACCAGTATTCATTGTGCACCTGTGTCATAGACAGCCTATGTGTCACAAGATATGTAAGACTTGTCTTTGCTCTTGGTAGGGGAGACAACACAATTCTGTGAACTAATCTCTGTAAGACACAACACGTGTCATGTGAATTTACATACATATTTAGACAGTGGCGAGGATTTGAAGATCTCCTTAATGCTGGTCTCCGGACTGCTGCTAGAGAGGATGGTACATGTGGCTTTTAAATGCAGGTTCCAATGCTCCCTTTGCCCTCAGACCTTTGGTTTAGGAGATCTGGGGTCAGGCCTGAGATTCTGCATTTAAAACATGTCATCAGGTGATCCATTTGCATAACCTATTTTGAGTTTATGTCAGTCCCCCTTAGACAGATTTTCTCCCCAGAGTCAAAGCTTGATGCATATTACTATTGTGTGACTGTTGTGGCCTTAGCAGGATGTCAGGATATTAAAATTTTCTCTTTTTAACTTTTGATTGATATGTATCTGAAAACACAATACAAAGATTAGAGGGTTTTATGTTTATTTATTTATTTTAGTGAGAGAGAGAGACAGAGAGAAGAGGGAGATAGGCAGGAACAGACAGATAGGAGGGGAGAGAGATGAGAAGCATTAGTTCTTTTTTTTTTCATGGCAGAGACAGAGAGAGTAGGAGAGAGGGACAGATAGGGACAGACAGACAGGAAGAGAGAGATGAGAAACATCAATTCTTCGTTGTGGTTCCTTAATTGTTTATTGATTTCTCATAGGTGCCTTGACCAAGTGACCCCTTGCTTGAGACAGTGACCTTGGGCTCAAGCTGGTGAGCCTTGCTCAAACCAGATGAGCCTGTGCTCAAGCTGGTGACCTCGGGGTCTCGAACCTGGGTCCTCCACATCCCAGTCCGACGTTCTGTCCACTTCGCCACCGCCTGGTCAGGCAGAGAGAAGCATCAGTTCTTTGTTGCAGCCCTTTAGTTGTTAATTTATTGCTTTTAGAGGGTTTTATTTTTTATTGCCATATATGACCTATTGTATGTACATTATTCTGAACAACTACATAAAGTAGAAAAAAAATCACTCAGTCATTTAAAAGCTTAGTTAAAAAAATAACCACCTATCTCATTGTACGCAAACATCTGTATAGTTTGGCACTGTAACCATTATAACATATTTGATTACAAGTCACAATCTGGTTAGCATGTCAAATGACTGTCATTAAGTTTGTATGGGTATTAAAAATTATCTTTAGAAAACTTAACTGTTTGAAAAATATCAAAGATGTGAATTTGGAAAGGATATCCCCTATTTACATAGCACAGCCAGATGCCTCAAGACCTTCTAGAACTAAAAGGACTTCTGCATATATTAGCTTAAAAAAATAAATAACTCTCCCTGCACTCTTTGTATCTAATGGATCATTAGCAGGTTTCAAAGTTGACCACCCACAGTGTCAAGAGAGGGAGCTTCTCAGCAGGAAAGTGTGCAGAGTGAATCCTTATGAATAATGTCTCTAGATACTCCTACAAAACGAAATTACTATTGGCAGAAATAACCCATCTCTATGGATAGAATCTTCTATTTATAGAGCCCCACAGCACAGTCTTAAGAAAGAATGCAAATGAATCCCCAGTAGCAGTGTTTCAAGTGGAACTTTCATTCTGTTTTCATGAATTTCACACCACAGTAAGAGTCTGCTGTTCATCGGGCAAATGCCTCTCCCCTCCCCCAAGCTGCCTCACAATGTTGAATTTTCCAATGAGTGGTGCTGTGTTCTGAGTCCTCTCACATCGGCACCGCACATGTGTTTGTTTCAGACAGAGTTGCCCGAAGGTGACTTCTCACCGTCAGGAACACCACCATACTATACATTTTCCATTTGTTTTTCTTTTTAAAAGTAGCTAAATGTGAAAATAATACAAAAAAAAAAGATGCAAAACCAAAATTATCTTAGGATGGCCTACGAATATAGTGCATATAGCATATCCATGAGTGGAGTGCTCAGGGAAAATGTCCTTTTGCTTCATAAGCTTTTTTCTTTATTAAAAAAGATTTTACTTAAGGCAGACACAAAGAAGATGAAAAAGGATAAGAGCAATAATAAAGACCATATAATCCCACGCTAAAGAAATAATATATAAGACAGGAACAATTCGCAAGTGATATAAAAATATTTTTGATTTTTCTTGTTATAGGATCCATGGGTCCAATTTAATCTCATCTGTATTTTACAAAGAAAAAATTTGAATTTATGTTATAATTTCTTTCTCCTCTGTCTCCCTCCTTCTCTCTCTTTAAACCATGGTTCACTTTACAACAAAGGTTATATTGGTAAAAAAAAAAAGGATCAGAAATTTCCTTCCCACCACGGGATGTCTTTTACATTATTTTGCCTTGTGACCCACTAGGTCTTACGGAGTTAAAGCTTTGCTTCCAATGGAAGAGTCTCAGAAAACATCAAACTCAAAATAGGGAGCTAACATGGTCAAAGGGGCCATAATCTAAATAAGTTAAAGGAGGTATGCATGATAATGTGCCCAGAACAGTACTGCTTATTATACATTAGGGAAAGGAGGTCGGTATAGATGAAACATACAGTTAGTGCAGCCTGAGTCACTTAATGGTGAGGTAGAACAGAATGGAATCTGGTATACAGAGAAGTGGGCTGGGAAAGAAGGATGCGGTGGAAGGTACCGATGGGTGGAAAAATATAATGATGAATGAATAATTATTGAATACATGTATCGTTTCAATGTCTATGAATCCTTGTCCCAATTAAAAAAATATCTCAGGGTTTTAAGATTACCCTTCGTGCCTAAGCAACAATTTTATAATAGGGTTTCTTACTTTGTGTTCATTGCAAAATTAGCTAGTCTCCAGTCCCTGGCACTGTAAGGGTAATTTGGGTAGAATCTAATATGACTGAATCTGTAAATGTAGTCTTATGAAGCTCTGGAGTTCTCATATAATTTCCTTTAAGGATAATCTGCCTACTTGAAGGCCATTTAAGGATAGAAGAGTTGGAATAATCTTTTAAAATGTTATTTTAATTTCTACTAAAAAGAAAAAAAATTCTCTTAATATACTTAAACCAAAAAAGTGCTGCTTCATCCATTCCCTTGACCTCATTCATGTTCACATACATATGACTTATACTCAGTTGTTTCCATGGTGAATTCAACTGTTGTGAGGAAGGTGGAAACATAGCACATAGGCTGATGGTTGTTCTTTTCTGATATTAAGAACTATTTACAGAATTGCTGGGGGGAAAATTTATTACTCACAAACATAAGGAATAGTAAGTAACAACTCTTTAGAAAGATACACATTTATGAACAAAGAAATATTCTTTGTGAGCATTGATTGCTATATTCTTACATCGACTTTGCAACAAGAAATTGAATTTCTAGCAATTTTCACTTAACTCCAGGTCCTCTCTTTCCTCAAATCTGTATGCTCTTATTTTGGGTTGAGAAAAAGCAAGAAATTCATCAAGCTTGCCTGACCAGGCGGTGGTGCAGTGAATAGAGCGTAGGACTGGGATGTGGAAGACCCAGGTTCGAGACCCCGAGCTCGCAAGCTTGAGTGCGAGCCTATCTGGCTTGAGCAAAGAGCTCACCAGCTTGGACCCAAGGTCACTGGCTCCAGCAAGGGGTTGCTCGGTCTGCTGAAGGCCCGCGGTCAAAGCACATGTGAGAAAGCGATCAATGAACAACTAAGGTGTCATAACGGCAATGAAAAACTAATGATTGATGCTTCTCACCTCTCTCCATTCCTGTCTGTCTGTCCCTATCTATCCCTCTCTCTGACTCTCTCTACTCTCTCTCTGTCCATGTAAAAAAGAAAAACAAAAAACCACAAAATTAAAAAAAAAAATTCATCAAGCTTAATCTCAAAACTATAGTTTGCATCTGCCACTCAGAACAGGAAGGTGACATCTCCTTATATGAATGAAGTTGATGTCCTGAACAATATAGACCAGAGATCACTGACTGGCAATAGCAAGATGTTTAATGTCTATCCTTTGAACTACGTGGTATATTTTGTTTATAATTTTGAGACTCAGACAGAAAATTTGGTGCACAAGTATAAGGAACACTATGAAATTTGCCATGTGATGGTTTACCCACATGCAAGAATTCATCTAGTCCCCAGCCCACTCAGACCTTCATCTCATCCAGCTTCCTCCCTGTGACATATCAGCACATTTAAGTTAGTTCAGATAACATTCCCAATTTATTTGGAAAAATCTTGGCATTAATTTTGGCTTTGACTCCTTTCATCCTTCTACAAAATAGTTCTTCAGGTCTTTCTCAGTCTCTACGCCCCATGTCCCACACTCACATAAGATGACTTCATTTAGTACTCTGTAGATAAGATTCCAGTCTCAGCATCAACCCTTGACTTCCTACATCATCTCTTCCTTTCTTATTTCCTCATCCTTCTTTCCTTGTACCCCAGATTGGGGTAAAGGATTTGGGGCAGGAAAATAATCACATTATGTTTTAGAATGATCATTCTGGGGAAAATTTATTGGAGGAATACTGGGAGAAGAGGGGTTTCTTTTCCAAGTTCTGATATGTGTTCCTCTCTTCTTCCTCCTTTTGGGAGCTTGTTCAGGGAGACTCAGTGGTTTCAGCAGCACCTTCTCTGGTGAATTCACACCAAGAAAGTCCAGCCTCTGGTCCACTTGGCTTCTCAGCTAAACTCAGATGTCCCAGGGCACAGATTCCCAGTAAGTTTCAGCAGTACACCCAAGTATGGCTTTTCAGCGAGTTTTTCTGAGTCTTTAGGGGTTGACTTGACACAGAGTAGCCCAGTGTGCAGAATCCTAGGAAGTTCATCAGCCCCATGGGTGGTTTCTCAGTACAGTCCCTCGCATGCCAGAAGACAACTTCCCAATGAGTTTCAGCAGCACTCTGCAGGTGACTTCTTTTCTACATCCAATGACCACATTTTCTCCAAGGTGGTCTAAATACCAGCTGGGGTGTGTGTGCGTTCCAAATTTGTTCCTTCCTTAAGTGTTCTTTCTCAGCTCTTGGGGTAGAAATTACAACCTACAGTAACAATCACTATATTTAAACCCTTTAAAATATTCTTTATTATTCTTTTAGAAGTTGATCTTGTTATTAATTAATACTTTTTATTGCTTTATTACTTTTTATTTTGAAGTAATTTCAAAATTACAAATTTCAAAAATTATACAAAGAACTCCCTATTGTTAGCACTCCAATTTATCAGTTCATGTTTTGCTACATTTTCTCTCTCATTCCATCTTTCTCTCTATATAAATAAAATTATTATGCAATTTAATAGAATGTGGCAGACACCATACCTCTTCATCCCTAAAAACTGTGGATTTCTAAAAACAAGATTTTTTCATTTTATAGTGTAATTTTCAAAACTGGGAAATTTAATATTGCTGTCATATCATTATCTATTCTATAATCCATATTGGAATTTCAACCATTCCATAATATCCTATATTTTAACTTAGAGTTTAGTCTTCTTGATTTGTAATCTTTTCTTTGTCTTTTATAACATTGACATTTTTGAAGAGTAGAGGATCATTTTATTTTATATCAGAAGTTCTCTGAGTTGGGTTTGTCAGGTGTTACCTCATCACAGAGTCCAGACTGTATTTTCAGTAGGAATCCTACATAAATGATATGTGTCCTCTATAATACATCACAACAAGATGCCCATTTTGTTTGTGTGTCCCCTTTAGGGTGAAGTTAGCTGTGACAACTGTGTTATAGCAGTGTGTGCCAGGTTCATAGAGAGGTTACCAGTTTTCAAATCAATAGCCAGATGAAGAGATACATAAACTGAGGTCTTGAGCAAAGCAAATTCTGTCCTTGTGGAGCTTGGGGCCCAGCACAGAGGCACGTGGAAGTGTTATAGCTCCCCAATGTGGAAATGCTCTAAAAATGCAAGTTAATAATTATTCACATTAAACTTTCCTAGGTTAACTATGTGGCATCTATCTCCTGACTGGACCTTAGTTGTACCCGGAGATACCAGTTGGGAGGAGGTTATTATGGAGATTCAAGTGGAAGTGCAGATAAACACAGTGGATGTGGGCATGGAGAAAAAAATATTGATAGGTGCTCAGAGGAAAATATCTATCTAACCTGATATAGGTTTCTGGTTTGGACAACTGAGTAGATTTTGATGTCATTATTGGAACTGAAGAATGCAGATTTGGAAAGTAGGGAATATAAATGAGCTCATTTATATATATATATTATTTGAAGCATCCATGAATACCCCTGTGAATATGTTAAGTGGTATTGAAATAGGTTATGAATATCAAAACACTTTGGCTTTGATTAGAATTAAGAGAACCCACGTATTACAATGCTACTTGGTGTAGGGGAAAGGCAACTGAAGCAAAATAAAATTTGACTCAAATACCTAAAAAATTTAAAGAGCTGGACTAGTTACTTACCATGACAATGAAATAAGAAAAGTTGCACTAAAAGTACTTAACTATTATAATTTTGTTATTACTGCATGTTAAGATATTCATGTGTGTGGGTTCATGGTATGGCAAAGTTCTTTTTTAAATTTGAATATGTATTCATATTTTATTGTATTTTAAGATCTTTCAGATATTTATTTCTGTATACCTTTGAAAATTAAGTTTATTGGGGTGACATTGGTTAATAAGACTATATGTCTCAAGTGTACATTTCTGTAATACATCATCTGTATATTACTTTGTGTGCTCACCACCCAGTCTGGTCTCCTTCTGTCACCATATTATTTGACTTCTTTTACTATCTTCCACCTCCCACTCTTCTTTTACAAATACAATATTGTAATGCTGGTGGTCGAGGCCAGGCAGGTCACATTGAATTAGAAAAGACAGTAGAGGAACTGTGGAGCCAGAAGCGACAGGCCATACCCATTTATTGGAGGCTCCCAGAGACAGAGGAGAGAATAAACAAAGGGAAACAACTTTTCTCAGTGGAGGAAAAGAAAACAGGAAAACCGCCCCTCACCGTGGCGGCTGAGGGAATCAGGGAACTGCCCCTTTCAGTGGTAGGAGAGTGATCTGGGACAATTGCTCTGAGGGAAAGCACCCATTGCTTTTTATTGAGACACATACCTGGCTTTCTGCCTCAAACTCAGACACTAATGATGCAAACTTCTTGCAGCCGGGAAACTAGCGAGCAAGCCGAACACAGGTGTTTCACCCACAAATACATACATGAAATAACTGATCATCCTGAGAACCATTTGGTTAGCTACTTTGGGAGAGTTGTGAACCTAAAAGCTATGTCCATGAGGGAAAACTGACTGACCAGAAAGCATCCCAGCTCATTTTAACCCAACTGTTGACAATGACGACATCAACAATGATGGCAATTTATTATAAAGTAAAATATCTGGGATGAATGCTAACCTGGATAGGATGTCAGGGCAACAGGAGAAAATAGTCACTATTCAAACACACTGGGCTATGTATGGTTGCCCTCTCTTTGGAGTAATATTTTCCCCTTAGCCTCTTATTATACGGAATGTACTAATTAACTATAAAGAATTCCCACCATTTAAATATTAGTTTAATAATTCTGAAGTATAATGGGTGTGATTTATATTACACTGGGGAACAAAATTTTTGTTGCATCCACAAAAACACTTGTTCTGACCTAATTCGAGTGTGCTGATCTCAAATCTGACATTAGTTTTTCTCTGTAAACTACAGTTTCTTTGCAATTCAAAATTTTAGGTTTTCATCTTATTGTAAAATTTTCAACATTTAGTTTAACATAATGAAGTAGAATGTCTTCTTGGGCATCATCTTTGTGAAAATATAATAATTTATATAATGCAGTAAATATACTAATACACTAAAAGATATGATTGTATCAGAATTTGTCTACAATTTCAAAATAGAACATATTAAAACACTTATTTTGATCATAAAATTTGAACAAAACTTACTTAAATTCTATTCAGACAAAAATTTGCGTTTGTAGCTCTTGCATTTGTGTACTTGTTGAGGAGAATCTCGTTTGATGCTCCAGCAGTAGTCTGCCATCATATTTCTGTCCCATCACCCCTGATAACGCTCTTCCACCATCATCAGATCTTGATGAAAGCATTCTCCCTGCTCATCACTAGCAGCTCCAAGATTTTCGGGAAACTTATCAAGGTGACTGTTCAGGAAGTGAATCTTAACGCATAATGAAGAAGAACGTTGTCTTGGCCATCAACTTTGTAAAAATATAATAATTTGAGGTCCATTGAATATACTTGCTTTTATCTTCTCAAAAGACAAGGCAGGGAAATAAAATAATATGCTGAAAACATTCACTTTCTCTATTCAAAGCCTGAACAAACTGCTTCATTAAGCCAAGTTTGATGTGAAGTGGGGAAAAAATGATCCTGTCTCAATTAACTATAGGTTCATTCACAATATTTTGCATCCCTACTTCCAGAGCTTCATGTTTCAGCCACTCCTTCTGTGTCCAGTGTTTCTCCTGAGCTCGGCTGTCCCACAAACACAGAAAGCAAGGATACTTCATGAAACCTCTCTGTTGTCTTAGTAGAAAATTTACCTTTTTAAGATCCACACAAATGATCCAGTTATGCTCCTCATACTTCAGTAAGTCACGGACAATTTTTATGTCATTATAGTCTTCTTGCATATGAGTTGAATAACCAATTGGAAATGCTGCATAACCATTACCATTGTGTAGGAGAACACATTTCAGACTCTGTTTAGAGCTTTCAAGAAATAGCCGCCATTCTGTTGGACTGTAAGTGGTAACACCTAGCTGGCTGAGAAGACTACTGATATCATGACAATAAACAAAGTGTTTGTCTTTGGAAAAAAAGTCCACAAAAATTTATTCATGCTTCCTGAAATGGTATACTTTAGCTGACCAGTGAAGTCCATTCTTTTCTTGAAGCCTGGAGGCTAATAACTCAGCTGCTTTCTTTGATAGGCCCAAATCCCTTACTAAGTCATTCAATTTGGGTTGGCTAAACTGCTGAGGGGTTAATGACTGCTTGGCACCAGAAGAAGACCCTTCAGATTCTACAAGCATTTCCTCATGCATCTTATCAAAATGTACTTGATCACCATGTCCACTTTCTTCGTTCTTAGAAGAAATCAAACCATTGAAAACTGGAACTGGGGGTGTCTCAGAGTGTGTGATAGGTCACATTGCTGAAGGAATATTAATTAGGATATGTGATCATATGCCGTTTTTTCTTGCCGGTGCCCTTTGTATGGATCAGACAGAAATAACAGTCACTGCTGCGGTCCTTAGGTTCACGCCAAACCATGGGAATACCAAAAGGCATTCCTTTGCATTTTTCTTTTGTACAGTCACGAAGCATTTTCTCACAATTATGACACACAATATGAGGAGCCCAATTTTTGTCTTGATCGCCAAGGGGAACTTGAAAATAGGCAATATATGCATGTGTCACAAATGATGAAATATTGCACCTTTGACGTTGAAGAGTGTAACAGCCACATATATCACAGAAGGTGTCAGGACTATTCTTACATTTATGCGTACTCAAAGAAGACATGATTCAATCTTAAAACAAAATAAAAGGATGTTTTTATCAGATAATAATTTTTTACATTTAAAACTACTACAATTATGTAAAAGTGATGTTTGTAAAACATTAATTGCCTTGTGGTTATGTTCAATCCAAGAGTCATTGCCCTTTAACTCCAATTTAAAAACCAATGCATGCCATTAACTGTAACAAAAATAAATTAAAATTGCATAAAAACTAGAGCATGCACCGAAAAGCAAATTTAAGATTTAGAATCAGCGATGCAGAAATATATAGAAAAAGTTCTAAAACCTCATGCAGCAGTAAATGAAAAAGAAAATTGTTCCCCAGTGTTATCAGTAAACTCATTTTATTAGGAATCAAATTTACATATATTTGGGGCATGATTGTAGTGTAATACTTTTTATGAAGTTGATGAAATTGAGATTCAAAGCTCAGAAAACTGAAAACGACTTTCCTGGGGAAAAAAATAACCCTCCCTCCACTAATAATGCATTACTGCTTTGCTGCCGTTGATGAAAGTGTGCTGCTTCTTTTCTTTCTTTCTTTTTTTAATCTCAGAAGGGATAATTTGAGTTTAAGTACAAGAGGTTGAAAGTGGCTTCAGGCTTTTTTCAATTAAAAGTTCATGTTTTTAACCTCTTTGTACGGGAACAGTCTAAATCTCTTCTAGGAATCAGTTGACATGATGTTAGAATGGACTGAGCTATTTCTTTGAAAATCGTGTACAATAGCCAGCCTTCATCAAAAGGTGTTTTGTGCTGGAGGCAAGTTTCTCAGCTCAGCGACCTTATGGACAGTTTTAAAAGGCATTTATACCTAGTGTAAAGCCAGTAGCTACGGCCACCATCACAGCCGTCTGACTCATGCAGATTCGCATTAGATTTGGACAGCTGATAATGAAACAACAGAGCTAAGAACTGGTGGGCCATCAGCTTTAATCCTAGCTTGCACCTGGAAGGCAAGAAATACACACACTGGGCTCCAAAACCTACTCATTCAGTGCTCACAAAGCTACTGACTTATCCAAGTTTCCTAGAATCAAAGTTTTCTAGCTCACTGGACTTATTCACCTGTTTCCCATCTTTCCCATCTCCTTTTCTCTACATAAACTGGCTTCTCCTTCAGCGCTCCGCCATATTGGCTGCTTCTCCTGGTCTCCACGTACCCTTACTCTGCTCTCCTCCCTGCTTTCTCCCCTCCTACAACATGAGCTCCTCCTAGAATGCAATCACTCTTCTCCTCAAACAACATGATCTCTCTTCCTTTTAAAACCTTTTGGCATGAAAGCCCTCCCCCAACACACATTAATACACTCACGCCCATCTCAAGCAGGAAGGGGAACTAATGTTATCACCCGGGCAATGGGCTTCCACATGAGCAGCGCCATTTTGACAAAGTGATCATAATATATTTTATCTGCCCAACACCTAGTTAACACTTTTTTTTGACACACTATTAGGTGTGATAATTTTCTTTTACATTAAATGGATAAAAAAAGAAATAGTAAACTTTCCCTGATGTTTCAATAGTTTCAATGAGTTTCTTTACCCTTAATTGCTCCCTCAGATGGGCTTGGTAAGATTTCACTATTTGGGGGAAAATTTTAAGCCTCTTCCCCAGCAGTTTGTTATTTTTACAGCCCCAATGACTCACCATAAAATGCATCTCCATCTGCAGGAAGCAATTCCAAAATTGCTTCACTCAACAAATCCAAAACTGCCGGGCTCACTATAAACACAGAAATAGCCCTGACTTGAAAAGGGATTACCTATTGGGTTCAGAAAACCTTTTTCTGAAACAGGTTATAGCATAGAACAGATCTTTGAATGCTAGAGGCAAGTTTTATTTTTATTGAGAATCATTTGAAGTTTTATTTCATTGGTTTGAACTATTTCTTGGGAAAATTAAAAAGATATTTCCTGGTAACTAACCTATATGCATAAGTTATTAATTGTTACAAACTCTACAATCCAGTTCACACTGAATTAATATTTTCTCTGCAACTTAAAATTGCATTTAAGTAGACACATACTTAAATTCTTTTTTCTCAGAATTTATTAAATCTTTTTTTAAAAAAATTATTTTTGTTGATTTTAGAGAGAGAGAGGACAGGAGAGAGAGAGAAACATCAATTTCTTGTTTCACTTATTTATACATTCATTTGTTGATTCTTATATGTGCCATGACCAGGGAGTCAAACCTGCAACCTTGGAGTATTTAATCAATTGAGCTACCTGGCCAGGGCTAAAATTTATTAAATCTTAAATTGAATGTATATTAGAATGCATTTCATTTAAAGTTAATCTTTCCACCCCCCACCCCACCCTTTACAGCATATAGATACAAAATAGTAGTCTTCAGCATGGAAAAGTTATTTCTCTTACAAAATAGAGTTGAATTTTGGCATAAAAATTTATCTACACTAAACGTAAAATGAGTTAGAAAAATTTTGATTTACCATATTTGTTTTAAATTTGAAGTAATACAGATACAAAAAAGTGTAGGTTAGGAGACAAAGAATTGTTTGCTTGTTGAATCACATGTGGAAGCCATTGTGATCCTTGGGAACTAGAGAGGTTAATTATTCTATAGGATTTTTAAAGACAGGACACAATTTATCTTCTTTTTTTTTGGATACAATTTATCTTAATGCTATGCCAGCATTTTCTTGAAACTGATTTAGCCTTTCACACTAGAAAAAAGAAGACACACTAGAAATTTTTATTGAAAAATCCTGTAGCTACTTTCAACTTCTGATATCTCAAATCAAATTCTCTCTAAAACAAGAAAAAGAACTAGCTTAATCTGGAAATTTTTCAGGAGTCATTTATATGAAAAGAATTGTTAGGGACAATCCCCATTCCTTCATAGAACCTCCAGTTACCAAGGTATATATATCATAATGTGCATAACAGACTCATTAAGGGACGCTTGGTTTTATTACAAAAGGTGTCATTCAAGTCTCCAATGAACAGCTTCACACCAATCATTTCCAGGGATATACCATTTGCCAAAAGCAAGGCTGTCACATAGTGTTTGGTTTGCACTTATGTTTCTTGAAGGTAGTCCATAGCCTCAGGAGGGGCCAGGGGCAGGCCTTCCACTCACTTGGCCATGCCTCCAGAGGAGCTACTTTGCTTTTTATTTCTAATTATTCATTTGTGACTCATTCAAAAAACATTTACTGGACTTCTCTGTGCTGAACACTGGTAGGCTACACCGTAACACTGTGGTAAATAAAATAGCTCTTGTCCCATTTTGTGTTGGATTTACAGTCTGAATAGGGAGATAGCAATTAAACAATTGAGTATAAAATTACAAATGATGGTAACTGCTAGGAAAGAATACCACATTGTGCTGCAGGGAGAGGACAGCGTGGGTGACTCTGAGATGTGTGGTCTGAGGGTAATTCTTGGCGGAATTAATAATTAAACTGAAATATAAAACATTAGTCTAGGTAAAGGGGGGGGGATTGTTTCAAACAGTGAACAACATATACCAAGATATAAGATGAAACCTGACATATCCTGGAACCTGAAAGCAACCATTTTTGCCTAACGTTCAGAAAAGAGGAGGGGATTTGAAAAAGCAGGCAGAGGCTAGATCATGCAAGGATGTCTTGGATTGTGTCTCAAAATATTCCAGCATTTAACTTAAACATAATTAGAGTGCTTTCTTGTTTTATCAATTAATCAAGGCAATACTCTGTAAAAAAATTCTACTATACATCATTGCATAGTGTTCACCTTTCTTTGTTAAATGGATTCCTTTAGTCAGTAATCAGTCACAGTAGTCCCTAGCCTGTAAGGCAATGACTTCCTGTTACATTTGAAGCAAACGACAACTTTCTTTTTCTTTCCTTTTTTTTTTTTACGAGGTTCCTGGGATGTGGTCTGATCCCTGCTTCCGTCTCTGATGCCCTGTGCTCCTGTTTCACCTACCTATCACGTGCCATGTTAAATCCTTTCGTCCCGCTGACTTCAGATCCAGTATCCCTGGAAGGTTTCCCAGGAGCTTAGGCTCACTACCCTCTGACACCTTCTCACAAGAGTGCAAATCATTTTTGCTATGGACTCAGGACTTCTCACAAGTCCCTTCTTTCCCTGTGCAAACCTATCCTGAAAGAACAGAGTTAACGCCCCATGTTGAACATCTACAATGCTCAAGTTGAAGTGAGTGAAAACATGCTTCTATCCTTCAACCTCGATTGATCACTGTGGGCATCTCAGGAGGTCCCAGCAAAATTGAGCCCCTATCACCTGGAGCGGTAACTTCTGTTAACTTCCCTCCTCTCTGTCTCTCTGTCTCTAGTCCTCCACTTGCTCTTTGGATTCCCTACCAATAAGTTGCTGGTACCTAAGCCTGTGACTCAGTCTCTGCTTTTGGAAACATTCTGCATTTGCTCCCCATTTAGGTACTTTGTGTCTTGTCCAGAACCATATACCCTTTTTGTATGATCTTTGCATGGTTGGCACCTCCTCATCAATGTGCAGCTAAATGTTCTCTCTTGAGGGGCCTTTTCTCTAATATAATGTTGCCCACAGACTGCTCTTCTCTGTTTGTTACATTGCTCTTCATATGTTTATAGCAACTGATCACTTTTGGAATCTTATTTACAGATGCTCCTTGACTTGTGATGGGGTTACATCCAGATAAACCTATTGATGTTGGAAATTTTGTGAGTCTAAAAATGCATTTAGTACATCGAGCTACCAAATATCATAGCTTACTTAGCCTAGCTCACCTTAAATATGCTCAGGACACTTAGTTAGCCTACAGTTGGGCAATTACCTTGAGTTTCATCTCAAGAGTGATGTCCTTTCTCTTCTCTGCACCAGAAGTTGGAAACATATATGGTCATTTGTAGACGTGATGGGGTGTGAAATCACAAACCCCAATATGCAAAAAATGCTAGTATCACTGTACGCTGTAGAGTATCAGTGTGGTCCTCATGATTGCAGGGCTGACTGGCAGCTTTGGCTTCCTGCCCCTGCCCAGCGTTACGAGAGAGTATTGCTCTGCATATGGCTAGCCTGGGAACAGATCAAACTTCAAAATTTGATGTATGGTTCCTACTCAATGCGTATCTCTTTCACACTATTGTAAAGTTCAAATCTTATAAGTTTGACCATCGTAAATCAGAGACCATTTTTATTCTCTTATTACTGTATTTGATTATTTACTGTCTACTAGTTAGAATGTAAGCTCCAGGCGGGCAAAATCCTTACTATGTTACAAAAAGTTTTGTGCGCAGAGCTAGAACAATAGCTGGCATGTAATGGTCACTCTATGAATGTGTGTTGAAGAAATTAACAAAACAAAATTCTATGCATTTTCAAGGTGAGATAATAAAATATAGAATATAATATTTTTCTTTTAAGAACATGTTCCTGAAACATTCTCCTAAAGTGTTCCTAATACTAAAAAAGGTATATATACTGCTCACAAAAATTAGGTGATATTTCAAAACAAATATGAAGCGATAAAATATTACCTAATGTTTGTGAGCAGTATGTAAAGTTTTCATCAAATGAATAAAAGGAAGACAAAAGTATTTGAGATTTTAAATAGAGCTTTCTTTTACTAACAGCTTTTCACTTATTTTTAGTTTTACTGTAATCTCTTGGCTGGGTAGTGATTCCTTTTGTGAGAGAGCATAGGGACTAAGAAGGGGCACAGAGAGCATTCTAGGAAGATGGAAATGTAATATATCTTAATCTGGGTTGTGGTTACATGGGGGTGTACATGTCATGGAGACAATGACTACTCGGAGACCAGATGGAGTGCACCAAGGGACCTAGGGGAGACTGCCTCACAATCCCCTATGCCGGTTTCATGAGACAGCCCCGACCCCCAGTTCCTACAGGTATTTATTGATACACACAAGTTGAAGCAGAGATGAGAATGAAGAAGTTGGGAAGGGGAACTTCTTTAGAGCAGACAAAAGGGCAAGGGATGTAGCTCACTTTTGAGAGATTCACCCCAACTATTGATTAATCAGAATGGCTAATTCTGTCCCAATTGTGCAGTGTCTAGCACAGTGCTATGTTCAGTACTTTCTGTCAGTGATGCCACTGTGGCTTTTGCCTCAGGGCATTGAACTCCTTCTGTTCTGTGGTCCTATTTAGGGTCTCTACATATACATACATAAAAATTTATTGAGAGGCATAGTCGAGATTCATGTGCTACATATATATGTTATCTTTATTTTTAAATGATTGATTTTAATTGATTAATTTTAGAGAGACATAAAGATTGTTGTGGATCCACTTATTTATTCATTTATTGGTTGATTCTTGTATGTGCTTTGACCAAGGATTGAACCTGCAACCTTAGCGTATCAAGACAATGTTCTAACCTACTCAGACGCCTGGCCAATGTTAGTATATATATAAGCTGTCTCTAAAGAGTCTTGACCTAGTTTGGTTTTTGGTGAACAAAAATATAAGCTAGTTTTGCAAGTATTAAGAATCTAAAGGTTTCTTTCATGTCAATTTATTTTTCAGATAGTTCTTTAAATCCCAATTTTTGAAATCTTAAGTGGGTCAATAAAGAATATTATGGACAAATTCCTATCTATCTATCAATCTATCTGTCTATCTATCTATCTATCTATCTATCTATCATCTATTATCATCTATCTATATCTATCTATCTATCTATCTATCATCTATCTATCTATCTATCTATCTATCATCTATCTATCTATCTATCATCTATTATCTATTTATCATCTATCTATTACCAGAGAAAGACATTTTATTTATAGGTGAGTAGTTAGATTAGAGAAATTCCAAGGCATCAGCCATCTTCCCTAAATCTTTTCAATTTTAAAATACTTCTCCTTAATAGTTGAGGGCTCAGTTCTTTTTATTTAATTGATATCTCATTGGTCTTCTTTGAAAAAAAATCTAATTCAATTTATTGGGGTGACACTATTTAAAAAATTATACAGGTTTCAGGTGCACAATTCTACAACACATCTTCTGTTCACCATATTGTGTGTTCACTCTCCTAAGTCAAATCTCCATCTATCACCATTTATCCCGCCTATACCTTCCTCCACTTACCTCCTTCCTCCTGCCATTGCTACAATGTTGTTCGTTTTTACATTTAAGTTATCAAATTCACTTTATTAACATAGTGAAAATCAATTTATACTGCAGAAACTCTTAGAAAAAAGGGGTCTTTTTTCATAAGGATATTATTTTATTTTTGAAAATACAACTTTTGTTAGTGGAGACTGAATATTAATGTACTTTACTAGCTGTTATGAAAATGGTATATTTTAAATCCTTAGCATTGGTCTTGTAAAGAAATGCTTTATTGGCTATGTGGAGCCTTTCCATTTTTATTAAATTTGTATTTGCCTGTTCTTTCCATTTGGGTCTCATGCTAAATTACATAGCTAAATTAACACAAACTTAAGAGTAGTTTTTTAGATGAAAATCTAATAACACCCAATACCTTCAACACAAATTATATGTTTTATAAATAACAATAAAACATTTTTTGTGGTGTGGTGGTGATTTACGTATTCTGTGAGGTGTTAAAAGCTGAGGAGTAATTCAGTAGCTGACTTCAAATGCTGGCCAAGCCCGTTCGTTGCTTCTTTTATGTTATGGTTGAAAGCCTGGATATTCTCCAATCCAAAAATATCTGCTCATTGTACTACAGCTGCTCCATGAAAATTCTCAGTGCTTCATTCTTTTTAAGGAATTAAACATTCTTCTCATACTTTAAGTAACATTCAGTGTTACCTTCTCAATGATATCCATGGCCAGAAGTAATTTCTTTTTTCTTTGAAATATTGATGCTATTTCTCGGTTTAGACATTCAGTAAATATTTATGAAGTCCTGACATGTGTCAGGCACAGAGTTGCCTTGAGGATAAAAGGACATATAAGCCATGACTATATCTTACCACGATTTTAGTTTAGATTAGTAGTTTTGCATCATAATTGCTGTGGGAGCTTGCCAAACATACAGATTCAGAGAGCCCACCATTCCAAGAGGAACCTTTGTAACATCTTGTGGGCATGTATTTTGGAATGTATATTTTAAAAGAGTTCTTAGATGATTTTAATACATGTCTCTGGGGATCTGGTTTCCACCTTTCCACAATATTTCCATTGCAAGAGTCTGAACTTCAGAGTAAAAAGAGAGTCTTTATATTGAACTGATATTGTTAAATTTTTTTTTTTTTTAGATATAAGCATTGCCCTGTTTAGGGGGAATACTTTTGTTTTATTGTGAATGGTATATAGTAAATATAAAATATTTGTTGAACAATAAGTGAATGACTGACAGTTTTTTCAAACTGAGCTGTTTTCAGATGAAACATCTTTTATATGGCATGGCTTCAAGACCTGTAAGGGAACTTAAGAGTTGGCATCTGAGATTTCAGATATCTTGTATAAAAACTGGAAACTTAATTCTCAATGCTTCTTGTCATGCCTTGATTTAATAGTGTCTAAATAGTCCATACATTTTTTATTGATTAAGAAAACATCTTATTACTGGCATGGGTCATACATGAATCATCTTGAAACTGTTTTATTTCAAGGAGCATTGCGTTTTGAGTTAATTAACAGGATTAAAACTAGACGTATTTTAAATTTGTATTTTTAAAATATCTTGTCTATAAAACAAGACCTAGTCTAGCCTCCATTTTTTAGGGTAGATAATATGAAACAGAGTTGCCATCGGAAATACCATAGTCTGTACAGAAAAAGTAAAAGGAGAAAAAATCTCATCTAAATGGTTGCACACAGAAAGCAATGTGATATTACTACTTTAGATTGCTGTGTTAAATATTTGGATGATTCCAGAAATAGGTAATGTTGTATAAGTTGCAACATAGCATATTTTCAAAATGATAAATTCCCTAGGATTTTAGTAATAAGGAGAGGACAAGGTGTTAAAAGAAGTTTCTGCTTTGAATGATTTTTTAGTCTATTATTTTTATAGATGTCTTATAATACTTCAATCCATATACTGACCTTTTATTCTGACTGCTACCTTAATTGTGCCTCTCACACATTTTTGGGAGATGACTATAAATTATGAAAAGTTAAAAGTGCCCCCAAAGGTGTTAAATCAAATGCTATAAAATTGAGTGTTGACATTTTCCAAAAGTGCAATAAGTGTAATAGCCAGAATTTCAGAGTGTTGCCTGTTACTATGGAAGAAAACTACCTGAGAAAATTAAATCTGAGTACAGAAGGTGAAGAAACTTTTATATCTGGCATAAAAGGTTGTTTTCTTACTTTTTGCTAATGGATATAATTAAGCACTTAATTGCTCCCATTCTCCTTCAAGTCAGACATTGGGAGGGCAGGTAGGTCAGGACACTGTCTGGCTCATTTATTTCAATAAAATGCAAACTGTTGACCTAGAAACAAATTGATGGAATAAGGGCCCTCCAGTGAGACAGCATCAGCAGTCAAAAGAACCTATTAGATATTAATCTGAGCTTCAAATATGTAAAGGCACTACCTTGTTCTAAGGAAATGTTAATATAGTTTTATGTTTGAGCATGGAGTATAAATAAGATCATATCTGGACTCTTAAGTGATCCAAACTTAAAGGACCTTAACTAAAAGGGAAATAAAATGTATTGTTGTTGGCTTTTGTAAAAGAACAGGGGTGTTGAGCATAAATATTTGAATATAAATCCTGTTCAAAATTGAGATAACATTTTTTTCTTACAATCTCAATGATTTTATTTTGCTTCATTGTTAATCAAATCAACTAAAAGTGTATCTACTATAATATGAGTCATATTATAGTATTCATTATTGCATAATGTACACAAAAACGGAGGCATAACTATTGAATAAGCATTTTAGATTTTGGGAAATGTAAAAAATAATTTAACATTTGTTTCATTTTAGTGACGAAGGAACTGAGAACGACAAAGTCATCACAGCTAGTTAGAAGCAGAGCTGGAACCAGAAACTAGGTGCTCTATGACAAAAAGCGGTAACTTTAGGACATACCTGTGGTTAACCTGTCCCTGTCATTTTATAAATCTGCATACTTTCTAGATGACCTTAAACCTACTGTTGGGTCGTATCTATTTTGATCTTAAACTATTTCTGTTCTCAATCTCCCAGGCATCTTTCAGTAAGGCGCATCCGCCAATCGCCTCATCACTTACAGGGTAAAGTGTAGCCTCTGCTTGCTTTTTACACACTGTTCCACTCATGCTCTGCCAGCCTCAGCCAAACCTGTAATCCTTCCTTCCGTGATGTGTTGAGCCACACGTAGCTCTAGCACCCATCACACTCTGGGTATTTTTTGTTGAGCCTTTTCTTTTACTTAGCATATCCTACCCCAAATCTTCCTCTTCTTCACATGAATAATTCTTATTTAATATTCAGGAATAAAATCAGTTGCCATTTTTTTTTACCCAGAAAGCATTCCATAAATGTAATAGGTCTTCTTTTGGGAAAGGCAGTCTCTTGCGTGCCATCTTTCCACTCCCACAAAGATAACAGCTCTAAATTTATGGAATCTGTAAATGGTACCTTATATGAAAAAAGTATTCTTGCATCTATAATTACAGATCTTTCCTTTAAAATTTTTATTTAGAAAATTAAATTTAATGAGGTGACATTGGTCAATAAGAGTACATAGGTTCCAGGTAAACATTTCTATAGCATTTGAACTGATGATTATGTTGTGTGCCCATCATCCTAAGACAAATCATTGTCCATCACCGTATAGTTATCCCTCTTTACACCCCTTTCCCTCCCTCATCCCACTCTCTGATGTCTCCCTCCCCCTGGTAACCACTACACTTTTATCTATGTCCATGAGTCTCAGTTTTATATCCCACCTATGTGTGAAATCATATACTTCTTTGCTTATGAGTTACTTATTTCACTCAGTATAATGTTCTCAAGGTCTATCCATGTTGTAAATGGCAGTATGTCATCATTTCTTATGGCTAAGTAGGTCTTTCACATCTTTTGTTAAGTTTATTCATAGGTATTTTATTTATTTATCTATTTATTTTGTTGCAGTGGTATAAAGAGAATTGTTTTTCTGAAGTTTCATTATTGGCATACAGAAAAGCAATAGACTTGTATATTGATTTTGTACCCTGTGACTTTGCTGTATTCATTTATTATTTCTAACAGTTTTTTTTGGTGGGCTCTTGGGGTTTTCTAGATACAAGAACATGTCATCTGCAAAAAATGATACCTTTACTTCTTCTTTTCTGATATGGATGCCTTTTATTTCTTTCTCTTGCCTAATTGCTCTGGCTAAAACTTCCAGAACTATGTTGAATAGGAGTAGAGAGACTGGTCAATGTTGTCTTCTTTCTGATTTTAGAAGAAAAGCCTTCATTTTTTTACCAGTTTGTATGATATTAGCTGATGGTTTGTCATATATGACTTTTATTACGTTCAGGTACTTTCTTTCTATACTCATTTTATTGAGTGTTTTAAACATAAAGGGGTGTTGTATCTTATTTAATGCTTTTTATGCATCTATAGATAAGATCATATAATTTTTGTTCTTTGTTTTATTGATGTGATGTATTACGTTGATTGATTTATGTATGTTGAACCATCCTTGTGTTCCTGGAATGAGTCCCACTTGATCATGATGTATTAGTATTTTTTAATGTGTTGTTGTATTCAATTTGCTAGTATTTTGTGTAGAATTTTTGCATCTGTATTCATTAGAGATATTGGTCAGCAGTTTTCTTTGTTTTGTGCTATCCTTGCCAGGTTTTGGTATCAGGGTATGTTGGCCTCATAAAATGTGTTAGGAAATATTGCTTCTTGTTATATTTTTTTGAAGACTTTGAGAAGGATAAGTACCAAATCTTCTTTGAATGTGTGGTGGAATTCAGTAGTGTAGCCTTCTGGTCCTGAACTTTTATTTTTGGGGAGGTTTATGATAGTTGTTTCTATTTTCTCCCTGCTTATAGGTCTATTTAGGTTTTCCACTTCTTCCTGACTCAGTCTAGGAAGATTGTATAGTTCTAGGAATTTATCCATTTCTTCTAGATTGTTGAATTTGGTGGCATATAATCTTTCATAGTATTCTACTATGATCTTTTGTATATCATGATGTCTGTGGTAATTTCTTCTTTTTCATTTCAGATTTTGTTTATATGAGTCCTTCCTGTTTTTTTCTTAGTAAGTCTAGTCAAGGGGTTGTCAATTTTATTAATCTTTTCAAAGAACGAGCTCTTTGCTGTATTAACTTTTTATCATTTTTTTGTTCTTTATTTCATTTAGTTCTGCTCTAATTTTTACTATATTTTTTCTTCCGCTTACTTTGGGTTGCGTGTGTTCTTTTTCTTGTTCTTTAAGATGTGATATTAGGCTCTTTACTTGGGATCTCTCTTGTTTCTTGTTATAAGCCTGTAATGATATAAAATTCCCTCTTATTACTAACTTGCTGCATCCCAGAAGTTTTGATATGTGATGTTGTCATTCCCATTTGTTTATATATACCTTTTGATCTCTGCTTTTATTTCTTCTTTGACTCAGTCATTTTTTAGAAGTATGTTGTTTAATTTCCACATTGTTGTGGGTTTCTTTACTTTCTTTTTGCAGTTGAGTTCTAATTTCAAAGCCTTATGGTCATAAAATATGCTTTGTATAATCTCAATCTTCCTGAATTTTTTGATGTTAGTTTTTTTTTTTGACAGAGAGAGAGAGAGAGAGAGAGAGAGTCAGAGAGAGGGACAGATAGGAACAGATAGACAGGAAAGGAGAGAGATGAGTAGCATTAATTCTTTGTTGCAGCTCTTCAGTTGTTCAGTGACCGCTTTCTCATATGCACCTTGACCAGGGGGCTACAGCAGAGTAAGTGACCCCTTGCTCAAGCCAGAAACTTTGGGTTTCAAGCCAGCAACATTTGGGCTCAAGTCAGCAATCATGGGGTCATGTCTATGATCCCATTCTCAAGCCAGAGACTCCTTGCTCAAGGTGGTGAGCCTCCACTCAAGCAATGGTGATCTCAGGCCTCTGGGTGCTCCTCTCTACCTTTTAATAGGCCAGGGGACCAGATGTGGAGCACCTCTGTTCTTCAGGGGAGATAGTGGCTCTGGAGAGTTAGCTGTGGCATCTGTCTCTGCCACTTTCTCTACCCCATGTGATGAGGGAGGTGGGATCTGGGAATCTAAGGGCTGGCTGCACTTTGGTTTTCTCTGTCTCTGCACTGAGTGCAGGCTGCAGGCAGACTGTGGGCACACTGCCAATGAACCCTCGTTCTGCCACCGCTTTGGTTTAGTATCTCCCCCTCTGCCCTTCAATCTTTCTGCTTCTGGCAGAAAGAGACTTAGTCACTTTGAGCTTCTCACCTCTCTGTAGTCCCAGCAGAGAAAAAAACCTAATCACTCTGGGCTTCTCTTAGGATCCTATCCTGAGTGCATTTTATCTTCCACCCACCTTTTCAACCCTGCCCACCTATAGTCCATTCCACACATGGATCTTTCAGGCACACCTGCAAGCTCAGCTGGGTGTTCCTTTGCTGTGTTATAGTTGTTTAATTTGTTTAAATTTTAAGGAGAGAGATTAGTAGTATCTCTCACACTGCCATTACTTTGATGTCATCTCCTAATTAAGGATCTTGAGATGGAAAGATTATATGTGGAATTATCAGGGTGAACCCCAAAATGTCATTAAAAGCATATTTATAAGAGAAAGTTTGAGAGAGAGAGAGAGAGAGAGAGAGAGAGAGATTGCTGAGACAGAAGAGGAGAAAGCAATGTGACTGTGTTGGTAGAGATTAAAATAATGCGACTACAAGCCAAGGAATGTTGCAGATTCTGGAGAGGCAAGCAACAGATTCTCTCTTAAAGCTTCCAAAGGGAGTATGGCTATGAGCTATCCAAGATTTCAGCCCTGTGATACTGATTTGGACTTCTACCCATCCAAACTATGAAAGAATGATTTTTTTGTTGTTTAAAATCATGAAGTTTGTGGACATTTGTTACAGTAGCCAAAGGAAACTTATACACGGTCCTAATAGATTTCTGCATTGGGTCATATGGTACAGGTAAAAATAGATTAGGACATTGGTCTTGACCTTGAAAAGTTAGGAACAGGGTCTGTATAAGAGGTTGTTTGTGGCAACAAGGGTTATATATCCAGCTAAAGTCTATTCATCTCTCATTGAACAATAAGAAGCCAGTGGAGATTTCAATGTAGGGGATTGACACCATCACTACTGCATCTGAGGAAGATATGGAGTTGACACTGATGATATTGCCTTTCTGATAAGAGTTTGAACTGTGACAGTGGCAGCAGCATCAAGGAGGACAGATTTGAATTTAAGAGACTTTTCTAAAACGGAGTTGAAAATATTTAATAATTACATCATTTTGAGCCATGTTACCTTTTTTGAGTCAACATCTTGTCACTAATAATTATTTCTGCTTAGATTTTTATGCTTTCTTTACCTAAATCATAGATGTTCTTCCAAAAAATGATAGAGGTATTATTTTGAAAATGTGTTTTTGGAGATAAGTGTTTTCGAAAAAATATGATTTTAAATAATCTTTTTTCCCAAATTCTTGATATTATTTTGTTTTTTGAAGTGTGAATCTATGAAAAATGAATCAACACAGAAATTTACACCATAGAAAACTTCCATCAAGATTGTTAATATGATGATTTAATTATAAGTGACCTCAAATGTCATTTGAATGATGAATCAAGTTATTGTGGATAGACATAACTATCTTTTCAAGTGTTAAAAATCTCAGAGAAAGATGTAAGATTAAATGAACATTCTAACTATGCACTGATAAAATCATTTTGCTAATAATCAAATAAACTAGTCAAATTAAAAAGTAATGAGTTTTTAATGCATCTTCCTGAAGAATAAATGCAATTCTTGTTCAAATAAAGTAAATAAATAGGAAGTCACTATGAGGCTATTCTGTACTAGTAATAATTGCTTTATAAAAGGTTAATAAATGTCAAGTAAAAGCAGCGATGACCCATCTAAAGGTTAAGTTGAAAAGAGCTAAAATAAAAAAGAAAGCACATTTATTGACTGACACTTTAGAGAATAGACAATTCTGGAATGATTAATTGATAATTAAATTTGAAACAAGCACCTCTAACCTCTAAACATGAATATAATTTAAGAGTCTTACCAGACTCAGACTGCCTACTAATATATTTCCCTTCTGCCTGCTTTCTAAGGTTCAGCAAAACCAGTGGCTAGTTTTATTTCTAATTATCTTCATCAGTTCATTTATTGAGTGAGTGAATATATCCACAAGTCGATCTCCACGGCACAGGGTGGAGTGGGCCCCACATGTCACTCTCATCTCTAACATTCGACAGGGGTTCTTAATCATATTGGGAATGACACCAAATACTCAGCTTGCAAAACAAGAACTTCATATGATCTTGCTGTCTTCTCTTGTTTTCTCTTATTGCTCATTCAAAATAATATGCTTCAGCTAGTAAACTACTTACAGTTCCTCCAAATACTCCCTGCCTTTGCCTATACCCAGAACACTGTCCCTTCTTTGAGCACAAGGCTAGTTCCTGTTTATGCTTCAGGATCCGTTCATGTCATCTCTTCTGGGAAGAATTCCCTGATCCCTCCAGGTAGGATTCCTATATCACAGGACTGAACAACACACTCACATTTTAGTTTTACTCATTCCTCTCCCTTGCTCAACTTTACAGTCCTTTAGGACACAGGATGATTCATACACTCTATAATCTATCTAGTATGAAGGAAAGTGTCTGGCCCATATCAGGTGCTCAATAAATGCCTGTTAAATAAAAAAATAAATTTCTTAGTGATAAAGAGAATATTTAATAATAGAAGGATAGAGGGGTGACCTTTTTGTTAATTTTGGCTGAAATATAAATTTTATTAGCATGGTGTCATGAGAATGTATTTCAAAAAGAGAGTACTATTTATTTTCAGTTGATATTAGCCTTTCTTTTCTTTAGTGCAATAATCAGAATATAACCAGATCCATCTATGTAGTTTGCTTTGCAACTTCTTATGACTCAATCTTTTAAGATTTTTTTTTTCATCTGTTACCCCCTTCAAGTTGGCTATTTAAAATAAAGTTATAATATTTTTTAATGACTCTGCACAGCCTGCAGAGGTCATCTATGTTTCTTTTTATTTATTTATTTTCTTAACACAGACTAACAACATTAACCAATGCATCAGTCTTTCCTTGATGGAAATGTTTTGGGTGGTACCCTGCTGTGAAATGTCCTTGTTTTGTAATGAGCTTTATTATCTATCAGAAAAAATGTATAATGAAAGGGTGAGAGGTTGTCCATGAGAAATTAAATTACATGTAATTTCTCTTAATAGCAAACAAGAAATTCTACTCTTTTTACAATACACAACTTTTTTTTTTGACAGAAACAGAGAGAGAGTCAGAGAGAGGAACAGATAAGGAGAGACAGATAGGAAAAGGAGAGAGATGAGAAGCGTCAATTCTTCATTGTGGCAACTTAGTTGTTCATTGGTTGCTTTTTCATTTGTGTCTTGACTGGGGGGCTACAGCAGAGTGAGTGACCCCTTGCTTAAGCCTGTAACCTTGGGCTCAAACCAGCAAACTTGGGCTTCAAGCCAGCGACCTTTAGGCTTAAGCCAGTGAACATGGTGTCATGTCTACAATTCCATGCTCAAGCCAGTGACCCACACTGAAGCTGGTGAGCCCATACTCAAACCTGTGACCTTAAAGTTTTGAACCTGGGTCCTTCATGTCCCAGTCCATTGCTCTATCCACTGAGCCACTGCATAGTCACGCAACACAGAACTTTGTCATATATTCAGGTCTCAAACAGATCCTCAGAGTGGAAGATGTGTACATGTACAGCAGAGACCAGAGAGGTCCAAAGTCACCTGCCTTTCCTTGGCTGACAGAACCTATACACGGTTGTAGAGGAGATGTGGGAGAACCTGGTGGGACTTCAAAAGCAAAGGAAGGGTTGAAAATAACCTAAAAGTTTAACGGTTTCTCCAACTCATCTGCAGATCCTTCAGCAGAAAATGAAACCTTAGTGACTTGAGGTGTTAGAGAAAACCCCTGGGGAATCTTTTACTGGGTGCTAAGCTCTGCAAGTATAGGAATGACCTTGAGGAAGGCAAGCTTAAAAATAAAAACAAGGGAAATAATAAATAAATGGAGACATTAGTGGCTGCACATTTTGGGAAAGACTTCATAAACTCATTCTAGGCAGGTTTACCAAACAAAGAAAACAGAACAACCACCTCCAGGAGAAAAATAGGCGGAGAATCCAGTGTTGCTATAATATATTATTTAAAAAGGCCAATATTAAAAAAAAAGAGATATACAAAGAAATAAAAAAGGAAAAAGTAATGAATAAGAACAGAGTGTCCCCAAATGTTGGATTTACCATACAAAGAGTTAAAAGCAGCTGTTATAAATATGTTCAAAGAACTAAAATTATATTTCAAGAATTAAAGGAAAGTATGATGAAACTCATTTAGTGAATAGAATATCCAATAAAGAGATGGACATTATTTAAAAAATAGAGAACCAAGTGGAAATTCTGTAATTGAAAAGTAAAATGATTGAAGAGAAAAATTTACTAGAGAGGCTCAATAGCAATCTTGAGATACCAGAAGAATGAATTAGTTTAAAGATAAATACACAGAAATGATTCGAACAAAAGACTAAAGTATTAAAGTAAAATCAATGCAGTCTCAGAGAATCATGGGATAATATAATCACACAGATATATGTGTAATGATTCCTACAAGGAGAACAAATGGAAAAAGAACAAATAAAGACATCTGAAGAAAAAGTTGCTGAAAGCTTCCCAAATTTTTTGAAAAACTTTAATTTTCAAATCCAAGAAGCTCAATGAATCTCAGGTAAGTTAAACACTAAATTATTCACACCTAGACTCACAATAGTCCAACTTTTGAAAGCCAAAGCCAGAAAAGAAACTTGAAAGTGGCAAGAGCAAAATAACTCAGCAAATACAGGTCAAAAATATTATGCTAATAAGCTGACTTCTTATCCGACACAGTGGAGGGCAGAGGGAACAGGAATAAGATATTTACATTGCTTAAAAGAAAGTGACAACTAAGAATTCTACCCAAAGAAATTTAAATGGTACACTAAGAAATATTTGTTTACAATAAAAGAAGGCATTAAAGGAGAAATAAAGAAATGATTCATCTACTTAGGGTAAGAATATATGGGAAAAGAAGTATATTGCTTGGAGAGGTTTGGTGGTAGAAATATGTGAGTTCTCTTCTAATTGATACTATCAGAATAATTTGCTAAGTTTCAAGTAGGGGAGGAAGTGTCAGATATCTGAGGAGAAAGAAGATGTGAAAAGTGATCTAGGAGAAGGGAAGAGTGAGTAGAGTCGGGAACTGTAGTAGGATTTTGGAGCTGCAGTAAGGATCTATTGGAAGTTAGCAATCATGAATTTGAAGTCTGATCAGCAATCATGTGTTTTTCTCAAGCCCAGGTCATCTGGACCGTTGTAGGTGCAGTGGAGGGGGCAAATGCAGGAGATAAGAGGTTAAATGAAGGGAAATAAATAAGAACATGTTAGGGGTATCAAGGTCATTGGACTGGCTCTATTCAGGGTGTTGGGGGAACAATGGGAGCAAAAGCATAGAAGTAGAAATAAATACGCAATATGTAAAGAAAAGCAAGGTGTTAAACCTGTCTGATGTGTGACAGACATGTAACGGGACATCTGTGACACTAACATTGGTTTAAAAATATACACTCAAATGACACAGATAGTTTCTTAACTTTGGTGACTCTCTGATTTATTTACCTAAGAGACATTGGTGTTAGTCAAGTTGGGGGTAGCAGTCAAGGCAGCAGTCTCCCAAAGCAAGCGAAGTGCCATCTGGGAAGCTGCCATGCTGAGAAAGTGGGCTCCACCGTCTCCAGCCTGTGTGTAAGTCAAAGACTTCCCTTGACCACAGGTCCTGTGTCGCTGCGTTTCACACGCTTTTCCCTTTGCTTGATCAGCTTCAGCCCACTATTCGCCCAGGCGTTCCTTGTACATACTGGACAGGCTGTGATCCTCCCTGATATCTTCATGGTTCAACAACGCCTTTAAGTCTTGTGTAAGTGACATCCTTTCAGTCTTCTTCATCTTCTTGGGCCCAGTCTGACCCGATTTAAAATGAAAAACTCTTCCCTTGCCACCCTGCCCTGGAAAGCACTCCTCATCCTTTTTACCCTGCTTTGTTTCTTCTGTTCACTTACACCCTTTCAACATTCTCAATTATTTGTAAATTTAGCGTGTTTATTGTCCCTTTTCCTCACTAGAATGCAAGCTCCATGAAGGCAGGACATCTTGTCTGCTTCGTTCAGCACCCAGAGCAGGGCACTGGGCCCTGGCCATACTGGGTAGATACTGATGGACTGCATGGAGGAGGCGACCACATGCAGCCCTAGCCACCAGCTGGGATAGATTAGGGGCTATACATGGACAGTATTTCTAATTTAGTCTCACTCACTGACAAGGTGACAAGGACACATGAAAAAGACTGTAGGACCTAAGATATTCTGGAAAGGTGGGATTATATGAACTGTTTTATCTGTAACCCCCAATCTCATCTTTTTATGTAATACACACACACACACACACACACAACTCTCCTTGCCAAGTTTACCCCAACATGAAAATAACTAGACCACTATTGCCCCACTCTTATTATTAACTGTATATTTTTTCTGTGGCTTTTTTCGTGATTGTTTTTACTATAGGAAGGAGTCCTACTTACAATAGCGGTAGCCGGTTTAGACCTTTGCTTGCCTGGATGGGGCTCTGTGTCTTCAATGTCCTCACTTCACAGTCTTTGAAATATAAGCAATGTGTCTCTTCTTCCTTACCTTTTCCTTTTTCTCCGAATGATTTCTTGACCTGCAGTGTTTTCAGGAACTCAGCCTGATATATTTATTTTTCATATCCATCATAATAATCCTAGTAGATTCTCATTTGGACTTACTCAACATTATTTTTTCTACCTTCACACTATACTGATTCTTGTTACTGACTTAGCAACTGACTATCCAGCAATAGGATCCATGCCAACTAATTTCTAAGATCAGCAGTTTTAACATGTGGTTCAATAGTGCTTGAAACATGCACACACTCAGCCTGGGAAAGGAGTGTCGGACCTTGGACTTTTCATTTTAGAAAAAAGAAATAAATAAAAGGAAGTGTTTCAAAATTGACTCAATGGTATGGAACAGGGTGATCTTCAAAATCACCCCCCTGAAATGTGGGTAAATATGGATTAAACTAGGGAGCTCATAGTCAGGCCAGGAAACATGGTTCTCTTCTCATAGTGGAAACTGAGAAATGTCTGTATGAGGCTATGCAGGCTTAACCTTCAGAGACCCACAGTAGCATAAGGCCTTCCCATAGAAGCTACTGGTATTTTGTACTTGTGATTCTTTTTTTTTTATTATTTTCTATTTTTTACAGGGACAGAGAGAGAGAGTCAGAGAGAGGGATAGATAGGGATAGACAGACAGGAACGGAGAGAGGTGAGAAGCATCAATCATTAGTTTTTCATTGCCATTGCAACACCTTAGTTATTCATTGATTGTTTTCTCACATATGCCTTGACCGTGGGCCTTCAGCAGACCAAGTAACCCCTTGCTCAAGCCAGCGACCTTGGGTCCAAGCTGGTGAACTTTCGCTCAAGCCAGATGGGCCCGCGCGCAAGCTGGCGAGCTTGGGGTCTCGAACCTGGGTCTTCCGCATCCCAGTCCAATGCTCTATACACTGCGCCACCGCCTGGTCAGTGTACTTGTGATTCTGAGTTAAGGTTTTGAGAAGCCTCCTCAATTAACAAAAGCCCTAGAGCCTCACAAAACCTAGATCTACCCCTAGAAGGAAAACTTAGGCCTGCTACTGGAAAGAAGCAGGATATCCTATGTGTCAAACCAGGCCAATAGGAAAGGCCTCTTTTAAAAACGTGGTAAAATATATGTAAAATTAATCATTTCAACCATTTAAAAGTGTACTGTACAGTTTAGTGGCATTTAGTACACTCACAGTGTGGTGCCATCATCACCATAATTTGGTACTAGAGAATGTTTATCACCCCCAAAAGAAACACCATCCCCATGAAGCAGTCACTCCTCATTCCCCGTCGTCTCCTGCCCAGGACAGTCACTAGTCTGCCTTCCATTTCAGTGGAATTGCCTACTCTGGATGTTTCATAAAAAGCAAATCATAGACTATGTGGCCTTTTGTGACTGTTTCGGAATTTTTTCACATAGCACAATGATTTCGAGGTTGTAGCATGTATCAGTATTTCATTTTTTTCCATATAGAAAGACCTTTAAAAGAAAAGATAGTTTTAGAGAGGACATAGTCAATTGAATAAGAGAATTCCAAGAGTAAAATTCATGACTAAAATACTTTGAGCAGAAATATTTATATATTTCTCTAACCCTGTGGACCAGAAGTCACCAGTTTTTTCTAGTCTACACTGATTTCAATCAAATGACCTTGACTAGCTCCTAAACCTTTTTTTGACTCATATCTAGTCTTCTGAGAAAGAAGTCTAGTGCCAGTTGCCTGTGCTACCCCTGCCCCCTGTGTCTGATGCCAATTACTGCCTTTTCCATTAGTCAGCATCCAGATTGCCCACTAAAGTTTCAAAGAAAAAGATGTATTGAGCCTGATTTTAGTGAGAACATTTGGAAAGAACCTGTTCTCTGCTAAATTACTGAAGCTAATTTGAAAGTGTGCCTTCATATTTAAAAAGCTATGTATCTAAGTGTGTTCTTTATGAGTCTGTTTCTCTTTTGTTTGTCAGTTTAGTTTTTTGTTCATTAGATTCCACATACCAGTGAGATCACACAGTATTTGTCTTTCTCTGACTGGCTTATTTCATTTAGCATAATACTCTCCCAGGCCATTCATGCTGTTGCAGATGGTAAGATTTTCTTTTTTATGTCCAGATCGTATTCCATTGTGTAAATGTACCACAGATTTTTTTATCCACTTATCTACTGATGGGCACCTGGGCTGCTTCCAAATCTTGGCTGTTGTAAATAATGCTGTAATGAACATAGGGGTTCATATATTCTTTTGAATTAATATCAGAGGGAAGGTGGGTTGTGGGCCTGATTGAAAAGGGTGAGGGGATTAAGCAAAATACCCTTTCCCCCAAAACTCGTAAATACAGACAACAGTATGGTGATTACCAGAGAAAAAGGAGGTGGAAGGAGTTAGAAGGGGATAAAGTAGAAATAAATGGTGATGGAGGGAGACTTGACTTGGGGTGGTGAATACACAATACAATATACAGAAAATGTATTATAGAATTGCACACCTGAAATCTATATCAATTTACTAACTAATGTCAACCCAATGCATTCAATTAAAAAATAAATAAAAATAAAAGTTATGTATGCTACCTATCAGTGAAAAATACCTGCTAGGTTCTCTAATGTTATCACTATGCTGTTAATCTCTTAACTTGTCATAAAGTATCAGGAGACATTTTGAGTAAGAGAATCTACATAAACAAAACTATATTCATTTTTCTTGTTTTGAAGCATAATTATTTTATGAAGCTATAAAATATTGTGCAGGTTCCAATAATTTACTAGTATTTTGTTGACTGAGTTTTTAGTCTACTGTAATACGAAGGTTGAATGACCTTTTACATTTTATATGAGGTGCCATACACAAATTACTGTGCCTACTATGTAAATAATACCCACAAAAGAAGTCTGTGTTTATAATAGGACAGCCTATTAGCACTTGGCTTTATTTTCTTCACACTTTGCTGCTTCTTCTTCTTTTTTTTATTAAGTGAGAGGAGGGGAGAAAGGGAGGCAGAGAGACAGACTCCCGCGCGCGCGCGGCACCCTGATGGGGATCCATCTGGTAAGCCCCCTACAGGGCAATGCTCTGCCCATCTGGGGCTGCTGCTCTGTTGCTCGGCAGCTGAGCTATTTCAGTGCCTGAGGGGAGGCCATGGAGCCATCCTCTGTGCCCGGGGCCAAACTGCTCTAACTATTCAAAGGGGAGGAGAGAAAAAAAGAGAGAGAGAAAAAGAGAGGAAAGAGAGAAGAGAGATGAGGAAGGGGTGGAGAAGCTGGTGCCCTGACTGAGAATTGAACCCAAGACTTCCACACACTGGGCAATGCTCTACCACTAAGCAAGCCAGCCAGGGCCTACACTTTGCTTCTTATCTCTGCCTATAACTATGTCCATTCTCAGTGAGAGGTTAGTGTAATTTTCATGTTTATTCAAGCCAACAAGTTTCTAAATACCTACCTTTTAGATTTTGGATACGAATTGTGGCCTTGTTTAGTCTTCTGTCCTAGAAATTTAGTCTTCTATATTTGAACCTTACTAGTTACTTCTGAAAAGCTTTTAGTTTTGTTATATTTTAACATTATTTAATTTTATAGCATTTCATTTATATCTAGCTTCAAAAATCTCCTGTCTTGCTTCGGTAATAAAATCAGCTTCAATTATCCATCAATTATCCAGTAGCTTATGCATTCTTAATAGGGCAATGTTATTCTCAGGAGGTAAAAATTGTTTCTCATAGGTAGCAAAAAACTCTTACTTCTTTAATGCATAAAACACAGATATACATACACTACATAAACAGACATAGAGTCTGTCCATGGTACTGTAATTTCCTGGATGGGGCAATGAGGGATAAATGTCTGAAAAAGCACTTTAGGGGGATGATGATGAAAACAGTGGACTGAGACATCCTGGCCAAGCGCTTTAAAGTTTAATAGGGTGTTGATAATTACTATTCCGTTCAATAGGACAGCCATGTACATGGCAATATAGCCTGGAACTTGGTGTTTTCTCTTCTCATCTTTTCTCCTTTGTGTTGACTTGGACTGGGGCTTGTGTAAGGAAGAAATATCTTCCTTGTTTCCTTTCCTTCCAAGACTGGTTCATAAATTAACAGAATGTTTGGTCCCAAAACTTAATGAATTTATTCACAGTTCCCCCCTTTCTGTCTAGTGTGTGTGACCTATACCTCTCTCTTGTCCTAAGTGGCACCCACACGCCTTGACATGGATAAAGGGATGTATAAAAACAGGACTGCAGTGTGGGAGTGTTTCTAGTCCCCGTGATCCTAACTACTTTGGTTCTATAGCCTCAAGAATTTTTAAAGCTTTGAGGTACTCACCTTTTGTCTGATTTTCACCTTTCTTACTCTTAAGATCTGCTAAATCAGCTTCTGATTTTAGTAAAATGAATTCTAAGAACCCAGAGGTACTGCTCTTTCTCTGCATTCCTCTTTATACATTTGTGACAAAACACTCATTTTTTATTTATTTATTTATTTTTTTACAGAGACAGAGAGTCAAAGAGAGAGACAGATAGGGATAGACACTAGACAGACAGGAAGGGAGAGAGATGAGAAGCATCAATCATCAGTTTTTTCGTTGTGGCATTTTAGTTGTTCATTGATTGTTTTCTCATATGTGCCTTGACTGGGGGGCTACAGCAGACTGAGTAACTCCTTGCATAAGCCAGCAACCTTGGGTCCAAGCTGGTGAGCTTTAGCTCAAACCAGATGAGCCCGCGCTCAAGCTGTTGACCTTGGGGTCTCGAACCTGGGTCCTCTGCATCCCAGTCCAATGCTTTATCTACTGCGCCACCTCCTGGTCAGGACAAAACATTCATTTTTAAAAACCATTATTTTTAGTCTAAATGGCAGTAGTATCAACACTGACCTCACTTCTTAGCTAAGGTAGAAAAAGGTGCAGAAAAAATATTTCTTAGTAGGAAAGAAAATTTCTATTTTACATAATTTGTTAGAAAACAGGAGATTGCTCTGGGGGACTGGTGGGATCATTGAAGACCACTTTTTTTTTTTGGAAGAGGAAGGCGAACATAAGATGGAAGCATTGGTTTTTGACGGTGTTTATAGTTTATAGTATAAAATGTGAGGTGGAATATGGAGGAAATAAAGCAGGAAAGGTCCACACAATCAAGTCATGAAGAGAATGCATACAGGGAGATGAGAAATAACAAAATCACCAAATGATACAAATTAGGCTCTGTAGCCTCCTCTCTTTATCCTTGCAGACAGCTAGTTTTTAAATGTTTTCAGTCCCCACTGCCAGTTCTCAAACTTCAGTGCCCATTAGAATTATCTGGGGAGATGTAATAAATTTGGGTGCCTGGGCACCACCTACAGAAATTTCAATTCAACTGATAGAGGATGCCATCTGAGCATCAGGATTATTAAAATATCCCCAGAAAGAACCCTAGGGAATACCACTGGTTAAGGTGTGGAACAAAGAGGAGGGAGACCTTATAAAGACTGAGAAATGGGAGAAACAGAAAAAAGAGTGTCATAGCAATCAAGGAATTATAAAGTTTCCAAGTCCATAAAGTAGAATTAGACAATGGTAGGGTATTTTATTCCTGATGAAAACTTTCTAACTGCTAAGACTGTCTCAGATAGAGTGGGTCACTTTCAGGAGAAACCTGGAAGTTAAATGTCAGTGCTGTTGTTGAAAGCATTCCTCACTGATAGGGAGATTAAAGAATTTTTAGACTAGAGAGATCCTATAATTTAATGACTATCCAATCAGAGACATGAGATTCTGATTAATTTATGACAGGGTCCTGTGTACACAGTAATCTTAAAAAAAAACAGTGGGGAAAGAATGATTATTCAGATCTTTAGGACTGCATACTCTGGCTCTTTAGAAATAAGTAATTCTGTCCAAATGGACATCAGTTAAGTCTCTGGCTTTGGTTCAATGTAATATCACTTATTTTAATGGCTTTTGTGTCATATGATTGGTTTTGCTCTTATTGTTATTATGTTTTTAATTGTGTTATTTATACAGAAGAAGCTTCACATCAGTATCAGGACAAGAACTCTTTTAAAGCATGCTGATATTTTAGATGGTTATAAGTAGAAATTAATTATTTTAAAATTTTGCTAAGATAATCAAGTGTGTCTATCTTTCAATACACTTTCTGAAACAAGAATATTAGATGTTTAAATACTCAGATATGTTCAGAATCTTTAAAAATATTTTCTACTACCGTTTTCTATATTTGCTTGATTAATTGATTTATCATTATGGCAAATAATTTTAGATTGCAGTTGTTCACTACTCGGCATTAAAGCATATCAAAGATATTCTTCAGCATGGTTTCTACTCACGGCAGGTTACCTGAATCTGGTTTCCCAAAATAATATGCTAGAGCAATGAGAGAGGAATACAAACACATTTGGTTTGAACTTGACGGTTCACAGATTATGATACTGTTTAGCAAAGCAAAAAATTGTGAAATCTAGGTGGAAATCATTGGTTAAAAAAAAAAAAGCTCTAATGTAAATACATCTGCACACATTTCAATTGCAGCCACTTTTCCCACAAATCAGCTTTATCAGCTCCATTAGCAGTTGAAGTCGATAAAAGTCTGAAGCTGACTTCCTGCTGTTTAGTCTCTTAAGTGTCAGAAATAATATATTCTGTGTTACTAATGTCCTGGAGGTATATGTGTGTGCTGTTTCTGGCTCTGCTATAACTTATTCTCCAGGATAAACATCGGCCCTTATGCTCATTAAAAATTGCTTTTAAAAATAGGAAATTGAGAAAAAACAAATTAGTAAATGAACAGCCTGACACAGGCAAACTGCCAAGAACAGACTCCTGTATTCAAAACATCCACTGATGTCATACTTGGCTTGCCTTAATTCATATAATTTTCCATTCATTTATTTGTTTACTTGGTATTTTATATAATAATTAATAAATCTTGAACAGTAAGACTAAAAGTTATAAAAACTTTGGATAATATGACCCTGATTTATTTTTTGCTAGTTATTATGATCTCTTGTTTTCTTTCTTCATGTAAAGATATAGTCTGGCATAGACATAAATTTTTTTAGGTAAATAAAAATATCATTGTTCCTTTGAAAATTTTTTATTATTTATTGTACTAATTGCAGATACCATGAGGCTTTACTACTCCATATTTGAAAATAAGTAACATTGTAGATGCTGAAAAAACACACAAACCAAAAAGTGTGCTCTCAGACAATATATTCTTTGCTGTTTATCTCAAAATTTACAAGTATTTATTGAGCATTTACTATGTTCTCGGTGTGTGAAAAATGACTAAAACACTTATGCTGTTCTTAAGGAGCTAATAGTTTAATGGAGAAGGCAAGTATAATTATGATCAGCACAACTGTAAAGATGATCAAAAACTCAAGGTTTATTTATCTATTTATTGTTGCCA
Source organism: Rhynchonycteris naso (assembly GCA_037038555.1). NCBI lineage: Eukaryota > Metazoa > Chordata > Mammalia > Chiroptera > Emballonuridae > Rhynchonycteris > Rhynchonycteris naso. Next base: position 26,081,322 of record CM073000.1, read on the forward strand.
GTACTGTTTATGCAGGTCAAAGAGCCCTAGAATAAGTTTCTTTTTTAAATAATTATTTTATTTTATTAAAATAATTTCATTGATTTGAGAGAGAGAAAAAGGAAGAGGGGAGGAGGAAAGAAAGAGAGAGAGAAGCATCAATTGCAGTTAGTTAATCCATTTTAGTTGTGTACTCATTGATTGCTTGCTTCTTATACATGCCCTGATTGGGGATTGAACCCATGACCTCAGCGTGCTAGGACAATGCTTTATCTACTGAGCCACCTGGCCAGGGCTAAGGTTTGTTTCTTGGGAGTTGCAAAGTTTTAAAGATAAAGGGAGAGAGAAGGAGCAAGAGCACAAGAAACAGCATTGCATTTTCTGTTTCTTACCTTTATATACCTCCATTTCAACGCCTCAATAACAAAGCATTCTTTTTGTCTTAAGACTCTCCATTACGTCTTAGCAAAAGTCTTGCTAAGACTTTTGATTGGCTAGTCTCATGGCATTGTTTAGTATTCAAGTTTCAGGGCCAGGGCTGTCTAATATAAATATAATCTGAACCACATGTTAAATTAAAAAATTTCTAAAAGCAACATTAAAATTAGAAACAGGCAAAATTAATTTTAGTAATATATTCTATTTAATTCAATATAGCCAAAACATTATCACTTCAGAATCTAACCAATATAAAAAACTTATTTGAGATATTTTATTTAAAAAAAATTTAGTGTGTATTTTATACTTACAGCACAGTTCGATTCAGACTAACCACATTTCAAGTGCTCAGTAGCTGCACAAGGCTGGTGGTTATGGTGTTGGAGAGTGTAGTTCTAGACAGTTGACTCTTTATGGCTCCTTCTTACCTATTTAATTCTCTGTGTATATAAGAATCTTGACAACTTATCAGACAGCTTTTGTCAGGGTGAGCCAGGCAAAACTATTTTTTTATAACCCCTCAGGGTAACCAGAAAGCAACTCTCTTGGAATTATAGGCGGCTCAGTTGTTTTAGCTTTAAATTCTTGCAAACACCAGGGAGTTTTCATATTTCTTTTTCTAAACCATGAGATTTCTCTAGGGACTTGGGTGTGAGGGCAGGAATAAAACTGACATGCGAACCATTTGTTTTGTGTATATAAACAGCTTTTCTGAGGTATAGTTTATATACAATAACATTCACTCATTTATAAAGGTTATAGTTAAACTTCTTTTAGCATATTCTCAGAGCTCGGCAACTATCACCACAAATGAATTTAGAACATTTTCATTACCCTAAATAGAACCTCTACACACGTTAGCAGCACTCACTATTTTCTACCCATCCTCCAATCTTAGGCAACCATTAATTTATTTTCAGTCTCTATAGATTTGCCTAATCAAGACTTTTCATATAAACAGAAGTATGCACAGTGTAGTCATATTTACTGTTCATGGATATAATTGTTGAAATACACTAAATGTGATGAAATTCTTATTTTTCTGATACAAGGCTGGGTGTCATGTAAGGGATGGCATGTGTGTATTTGCGTGTGTTTAGAGCACACACTTGAGGATCTTGTAGCCTATCTCAGGTCATCTTTAGAAAGTCAGCTATTGGTCTGAATGAGCACAGAGGTGCTGGCTGATAGGGGTTGCTGGTTGAGAGAATGGAAATGTCATATAAGGACAAAGCTTCATTGTCCATTTGCACTGTGGTTAAGTCCTTCATATTTAGACCAATGGCAACTGCAAGCAACCTCTATATTCAGAAAAACACACTGTGCTCTTTTGAAGGCATTACAGTTTTCCTCTGTTCATAACAAAGAGAAATAGCAACAGGACAAGAATGACAGTTTCAACTCCAGCTTTGCACTAGCTCTTACCTTTCCTTTTTTTAAATTTTAAAGTCTGTTAAGGAAAATGCATAACTTATCAAGAACACTGGGAAAAATTATAGGTAAAATGTTGTTAAAATTACCACTTGTACTGAAAGTCAAATGATGGGAATTGAAATTAAAACAGACATGAAAGAGGCAATAAAGGTAAACTCAATAAAGCTGATTTCACATAAGGCTGAGTTAGCTTTTATGACGAGTTCACATTTTAGAGTTGACAGAATCCTGGGCAGCTATTCTCCTATTGGGGTGCATAGTTCACTTCTATTTACTTTAATGAGCCTTATCAGTGGAAAACAAGGGAAAATAGATCCTCCAGCTCTCCTTCCCTATTGCTGGCTCTGAAGCCCTTAACAAAGCACACACCATGTATTAGTTTTGAGTAGAATTTAGAGAAAAGACACTTGGTGAAAAAAGATCTTAAGCTCTACACAGTCTTTTTTTTTTTTTTTTCAGGGACAGAGAGAGAGTCAGAGAGAGGGATAGACAGACAGGAAGGGAGAGAGATAAGAAGCATCAATCATCATTTTTTTGTTGCAACACCTTAGTTGTTCATTGATTACTTTCTCATATGTGCCTTGTCTGTGGGCCTTCAGCAGACCGATCAACCCCTTGCTGGAGCCAGCAACCTTGGGTCCAAGCTGGCGAGCTTTTGCTCAAGCCAGATGGGCCCATGCTCAAGCTGGTGATCTCGGGGTCTCGAACCTGGATCCTCCGCGTCCCAGTCCAATGCTCTATCCACTGCACCACTGCCCGGTCAGGCTGCACAGTCTTCTTTGTGCATTCCAGTTAGTACATCAACAGCTATTCTCTATACCTGAGTATCTTTATCTTGGGGTGTGTGGGTTTAAGAATTATCGCAAGGCAATCTGTAATGCAGATGACTTTGGCAACTGAGTGCAAAGCAGAAAAAATATTGTGCTGTAAATAATACTGGTGACGAGAATTAGCAGATAATGTTTACAGGCTTCATGCTATCCATTGCAATCTGGTGCTATATAAAGCCAGGAGATTTTGTGGTTTATCTGACTGAACAGGATTACTGAAATACTTTATAGTTGATTGCTGTATAAAAGGAAAATGGTACCCTAAAATTGGGGTGGCCAACTAGTATAAATGCATTGGTTGTGAACTTGACTGTTGTGTGCTGTGCTTATTTAAAACGATAATTCCTCTTGCTTTGGTCACTAGTCAAGACATAAAAATTGTCTCTCTACTGTGTAATATAGTCACGATGTTAATTGATAAGACATGTCATGAACAATATCCTGGAAAGATTTTTAGCAGTGATTGGTGGGCAGGCCACTAGGAAGCTGACCTACAGATCTGTGTGCGAATGCAGAAAGGGACACTTCCCCCAGCCAGGCAGCATCAATGAAGACTTCAAGGAGATGATTGCAGCCAAGTTTTAAAGACTCAGGTTGGAATTAGCCAGGTGGCAGGAAGGGTGTTGAAGGCCAGAGATCTCACCCCAATTATTAAATGCTATATATTATTTTAATCTAAACAGGACATCAGGATAAAAATAGCCAATTAAATAGTTCTTATTCTCTTTATTAAGTGCTATAGAAGCTTTCAGAAGTGGCTGCTCCTGTCTATTCCATTCTATTTCGTTAACATCTATAAAGAAGCATCTGTGAGCCTTGCATTGGGCTTACCTTTAGGGCAGTTGGATTCCTAGGGTTATCATTACATTTAACTTTACATAAAGCTGTGCTCCAAGGCCATTTTTTTTTCTAGTCCAAGAAGACTAGGAAAAGGGAAGAAGTAAATATGAGAGAAAAAGCAGCAGAGAAAGCCAATGGAGAGTGATGTAGGACACCAACTAACCATGGTCCCAGGGAGATTGGAGGGGCACAGGGGGAAGGAGAGGCGGGATGGGGAGACCATGGGAGGAATGGGGAATTAAAGTGGTGGAGAGAAGTGGGTAATTGAGGTGGGGATGAAATGGAAGGGGAGAAGGAACAGAACTTTTCTTGTGTAGCCTGGGCGGTTGTTTTAACTCTAGTCAGAGAATTGAAATATCGTGTTTCAGATTTTACTGAAAAAAAAAAAAAAAGAGTACCCTACGCATCCTTATTTATATTGGATAAAGGTATAATTTCTAGTCCCTATTGTATCTAATCAACATTGTGATTTTACTTCCTCTCTTCCCGAGGTCAAGATTCAGACAAGGGAGTTTGGAAAGTAGGCATAAAATGTTATAAACCGTGACATATACTTGAAGCTCCTAGGCCAGCTCTCCAGGGGGTGGAGAGTGGGGACCTGGAAGAAGGTGTGACAATCACATTTGGGCCTGGTCAGGACTCTGCATCTTGGGATAACTTCCTGAGGAGAAGTGAACATGGCAAGACCACAGTGACTGCAGGCACTCGCCATCAAACTGTTCTCCACCTGCCACACACATCCACTCTGTCTGCTCCACACTTACCCCGGGAGCTTTCAGGTCTCGTGGTATGTTTCCCGTCATTTCCTGCGGGCTGCAGTGGACTGTGTCAGCTTTGTTTAGCAAGCTTCTGCTGCCGGGTCGGACTGCCACATCCTGATGAAACAGGCAGTCCGTCATCCACATGTTTCCATATATATGGATGCTTGGCGTCAAGGAAATATGGGTAGATCAATTTGTGCTTGTTTGTTTGCTGAGTCCTCTGGCAAATCTGCACCTGTTTTATTCTTTGTTACCAGTGTCCTAAAGAAAAGTATGTTGATCGATATCTATATCTATACCTATCTACCTACTTACCTATATATAAATGTATATATATTTGGGCATGTATAAAAATCACTTCGTTTTAGTAAAATGTGGAATCAATTAAGATTTGATTAATAACATTCCACAGCATTCTGTTTTTCATAGAAAGCACTTTCAGGTGTTAAAGATAAGGAATGTGAGGTTAATTGCCCTTCCCAGCTCCATTCCTTTTCTTCTTCATCCTGTGCTGTGTCGGAAGGCTTGACCTCTGCCCACTCTCCCCTGGATCTCTGGCTGGCTGGCTTCAGATTGAGTTTAGCTGATGGGAAGCCCCAGTCAGAGACTGCAGGGTGGGAGGGAAGAGAAGCTAAGTAAGGAAGTAAGTTTCCTGCTCTAGGCCACGCTTTCTGGAAGGCGTTGCAGCCTCCAGAACAACAGCTCCTGTCTGGCAATGTCCTTCAGAGCCTCAGTTCTCACGCGCTCCTGCGACACGACTTTCTTCACGTTGTCCCGAGTGGGGACCCCCCACCCCCCTTGGTGATCTCCAGGTGCCTCCCCATCACTTCAGGTTCCCTTGGTGCTCGGCCACCTTGGAAAACAAACTTCATTCAAGTCTCTTGAATCTGTTGAATCAGACTCCATTTCCTGCCAGGGCTTCGACAGAATACCCTGATCTTTGACTTCCAGCCTCCAGAACTATGAGAAAATAAAATTCTGTTGTTTAAGTCAACTAGTCTATGCTATTTTAAGGCAGCCCCAATGAACTCATACACTTTAAATTTGCTTTAATTGTTAGTATCATAGATTATTGACAAATCTTTAAATTCTTGAGAACTAGGGAGGGAAGATAATTAGGCATAACCTAAAAGATAAAGGGTTATGCTTTAGTGAGTTCAAATTAAAATGTTAACTTCTCATATCTCACTGTTAATTGTCCCTTCATAAGAAGTATCACTTATTGGGCTCATTGTGGAAAAATCTGTTACATTTTGTGAATGAGTTAAATTGTGAGATACTGATTTTGTAAAGATAATTTGCTGTATTAATCTATCATGGATTGTTTAAAAACACGAACTCCACTATCTAATCAGAGAAGCAGGATGTATGGTGGAAGGCACACTGGCTTGGCAGCTGGCTGACCTCATTTCTAGTTCTATCTTGACAAATAGCTAGCTGGCTGTGACTTTGAACAAGTCCTCTTATCCCTCAGTATCCTCATCTGTTAGAAAAAAAAAGAAAAAGAATTTTTTGAATGATGTCTGGAATCTCTGTAAAGTCTTATGTTTTATAAATGTGTTGTAAATTTGCTTTAATTTATTAGTCTAAAAGATGCTATATAGGATGTTAGAGAATGCTGCTAAAAACAGTACTTATAAATCTAATGATAGGCAAATATATTCACTATACTCTAATTTTTAAAAATTTATGCTTTTCATTACCCAAAAATAGCAAATAAAATAATGTAATTTTAAAATAACAAGATGAACAATTTTTAGGTATGCCGTATAAAAGCAGACATATATAGGCTATTTTTTAAATTTGCTATTCAGGCAACAGTACACTAGGTGGAAGCAAAGAGTAAGCAAACATGTTAGAGGTTAGAAAATGCTATTCTATGTGATAAATGAACCATACTTTTTTGGATAGTAAAGGTTATTTAAAGTAGAGGTTACATTCATTTTTAAAATATGCTAATTAGAAAAATACCCAGCAAATAACCTTGTCTATTTGAGCCACTGAACAATACTAAAATGGACCACTGTTTACCTTCCTTCTTATTGACACTGACTGGTACCATAAGAAATTAAATATTCAATCATTTCTTTTAATTTCTCAGCTCTGATTAATCAGTAAACATTATAAAATAGCCAGTCAAATCGTGCTATTCATAGGGCTCTTTTTAAAAAGGTTTACAGGATGGAAATATGATAAATTACAAAAATTCTCTAAAGTGCCTACTATTTTAATCTCAGTGATGGAAAATTTATCTTATTGTGTATAATTTTACATATCACTTCATTTAAAAATTGTAGTTTTTTTTTCTTTTTAAAATTAATTGGGTATATAATTTTGGTTCTAAAATGGAAATTATGTGATAATATCCATGTTCAGGCTTGTGGCAAGTAAAAACTCAGTTCATTAGCATAGTATTTATGCAAAATGAATCTCTTAAAGCTACTTTTTTTTGTTGTATTTTTCTGAAGTGAGAAGTGGGGAGGCAGAGAGACAGACTCCTGCATGTACCCGACTGGGATCCACCCAGCATGCCTACTAGGGGGCGATGCTCTGTCCATCTGAGGCATTGCTCCTTGCAACTGGAACCATACTAGTGCCTGACAGAGGCCATGGAGCCATCCTCAGCACCCAGGCAGCTTTGCTCTAATGGAGCCTTGGCTGCAGGAGAGGAAGAAAGAGATAGAGAATAAGGAGAGGGGAAAGGGTAGAGAAGCAGATGGGCACTTCTGTGTGCCCTCACCAGGAATCAAACCTGGTACTTCCACATGCTGGGCCGACACTCTACCACTGAGCCAGCTGGCCAGGGCTAAAGCTACTATTGAAATACATGGCCTGGAGAAAAGAAAATCTTTTTATTCTAGAACAGCATTTTGAAGTTTTTTGGTGTAGGTCGTAAAACAAAAGTGAAAACATTCTGTGTAATATTTTCTATATGAAGTTTTAGATGAAATCTGTGGTTTAGCGTACAAGATGGTGTTACTGTTTGTGAAATACCTGGTAGTAAGTGCAAGGTGTGCTAACAATACTTAATGGTGGGAAAGCTGTAACTGAGAAAGAGACTGGTATTAAGATAACTCCTTGGTCTGCCATCAGTATAAGCAACCCGTAACAAACTTTGTAAGCTTAGGGACAATCATTTCACCTCTATTGGGGAGCAGTTTTCCGATCTGTAAAATATGAAGCCAAGGCAAGATAGCCTTTGAGTGTCAGTGGTTACTTACTAAGATTTTAGAACACCTGTTCCACTGAAGTCAAGCTAGAATAAACAAACTAGATCTTTTGAATTAAAATTTATGTTCTTAGCCTTGCTTGGGTTCCACTTTGGCCCTGAACAGAGAAGTAAAAATGGGAAGTATGCCTGACCTGTGGTGGTGCAGTGGATAAAGCGTCAACCTGGAATGCTGAGGTTGCCGGTTCGAAACCCTGGGCTTGCCCGGTCAAGGCACATATGGGAGTTGAAGCTTTCTGCTCCTCCCCCCTTTCTTTCTCTCTCTCTCTCTCTCTCTCCCTCCCTCCCTTTCCTCTAAAATGAATAAATAAATAAAAATAATTTTAAAAAATGGGAAGTAAATGATATATGTGAAGGGATTTTGGGGTCAGCTGTATATTAATTTGTCAGTAAATGTTATCACTGCACTGGGGTACAAAATTTTTGTTGCAGCCACAAAAACACTTGTTCTTACCTAATTCAAGTGTGCTGATCTCAAATCTGAAATTAGTTTTCTCTGTAAGCTACAGTTTTCTTGCAATTCAAGATTTTAGATTTTCATCTTATTGTAAAATTTTCAACATTTAGTTTAACATAATGAAGTAGAATGCCTTCTTGGGCATCATCTTTGTGAAAAATAGTAATTTATATAAGGCAGTAAATACACTAAAAGATATAATTGCATCAGAATTTGTCTACATTTTGAAATAGAACGTATTAAAACACTTATTTTAATCATAACATTTGCGCCAAACTTATATAAATTCTATCCAGGCAAAAATTTGCTTTTGTAGCTCTTGCATTTGTGTACTTGTTGAGGAGAATCTCGTTTGATTCTCCAGCAGTAGTCTACCATCATATTTCGGTCCCATTGCCGCTGATAACGCTTTTCCACCATCTCCAGATCTTGATGGAAAGCATTCTCCCTGCTCATCACTAAGAGATCCAAGATTTTTGGGAAACTTCTCAAGGTGACTGTTCAGGAAGTGAATCTTAATGCTCATGTTACATCCAATGTCACGGAAAGCCAACAGCATCCTTTGAACCAGAAATTCATAGTTTTCTGCATTTTTGTTGCCAAGGAAGTTCTTTGTAACTGCCACAAAAGACTGCCATGCTGCTTTCTCCTCCTTATTCATCTTCCTGGCAAATTTTTCGTCACGTATGAGGGCTTGAATTTGAGGTCCATTGAATACACCTGCTTTTATCTTCTCAAAAGACAAGGCAGGAAAAGCAGAAATAATATGTTGAAAGCATTCACTTTCTCTATTCAAAGCCTGAACAAACTGCTTCATTAAGCCAAGTTTGATGTGAAGTGGGGGAAAAATGATCCTGTCTCGATTAACTACAGGTACATTCACAATATTTTACATCCCTATTTCCAGAGCTTCATGTTTTGGCCATGACTTCTGTGTCCAGTATTTCTCTCAACCTTGGCTGTCCCACAAACACAGAAAGCAAGGATACTTCGTGAAACCTCTCTATTGTCCTAGCAAGAAATTTACCATTTTAAGACACACAAATGATCCAGTTATGCTCCTCATACTTCAGTAAGTCGAGGACAATTTTTATGTCATTATAATCTTCTCACATATGAGTTGAATAACCAATTGGAACCACTGCATAAACATTACCATTGTGTAGGAGAACACATTTCAGACTCTGTTTAGAGCTCTCAAGAAATAGTGCCATTCTTTTGGACTGTAAGTGGTAACACCTAGCTGGCTGAGAAGACTACTGATATCATGACATTAAACAAAGTGTTTGCCTTTGGAAAAAAGTTCACAAAAATTTATTCACGCTTCCTGAAATGGGATACTTTAGCTGACCGGTGAAGTACATTCTTTTCTTGAAGCCTGGAGGCTAAGAACTCAGCTGCTTTCTTTGATAGGCCCAAATCTCTTACTAAGTCATTCAATTTGGGCTGGCTAAACTGCTGAGGGGTTAATGACTGTTTCGCATCAGAAGAAGACCCTTCAGATTCTACAACCATTTCCTCATGCATCTTATCAAAATACACTTGATCACCATATTCACTTTCTTTGTCCTTAGAAGAAATCAAACCATTGAAAACTGGAACCGGGAGTGTCTCAGAGTGTGGAATAGGTCGTATTGCTGAAGGAATATTAGGATATGTGATCATATGCCATTTTTTCTTGCCGATGTCCTTTATATGTATGGATCAGACAGAAATAACAGTCACTGCTGTGGTCCTTAGGTTCAGGCCAAACCATGGGAATACCAAAAGACATTCCTTTGCATTTTTCTTTTGTCTAGTCACAAAGCATTTCCTTACAATTATGACACACAATATGAGGAGCCCAATTCTTGTCATGATCTCCAAGGGGAACTTGAAAATAGGCAATCTATGTACATGTCACAGATGATGAAATATTGCACCTTTGATGTTGAAGTGTGTAACAACCACATATATAACAGAAGGTGTCAGGACTATTCTTACATTTACGCCTACTTGAAGAAGCCATGATTCAATCTTAAAACAAAATAAGAGGGTGATTTTATCAGATAATAATTTTTTACATTTAAAAGCAACTCCAATTATGTAAAAGTGATGTTTGTAAAACAGTAACTGCCTTGTGATTATGTTCAATTTAAGAGTCATTTCCCTTTAACTCCAATTTAAAAACCAATGCATATCATTAACTGTTAACAAAAAGAAATTAAAATTGCATAAAAACTAGAGCATGCACCGAAAAGGGGATATCAGATTTGGAATTAGTGATGCAGAAATATATAGAAAATGTTCTAAAACTTCATGCAACAGAAAATGAAAAAGAAAATTGTTTCCCAGTGTTATTTGTATAACTGAGAACTGAGATTTTTTTCTGTCACTCAGTACTGCCCAGCATCATTGGCAGAGGACCTAAGGGCATAAACTGAGATAATCCATATGTACACTTTTGGTTGACAACAGCATTAGATGCTCAGGGCATAAAGATTTCTGTGTTGGATATCTCTGGTAACTAACTCCTTGATCCCTGTACCCCATGTTAGTATAGTATAGGTATCAATGACTTAAGAAAGCAGTTCTGAGGATAAAAGGAAAGATGCAGATGTCATAATTTGCATTGGGTGCTAAGGGGAGAATTTCTGTGCAGTGTTGTCAAATACCTTTGAAAAACAATGTTTCTAGACAAAAATGGCAGTGCTGAAATTTATTCATGTTCTGCAGGTCTAAATGTCATCAACCCTGTACATAAGCAAGAACAACAATAACAAAGGAAGGAAACTATAATGTTATACTAAAGAAAATGAGTACATTTACCCATACTGGACAGCAGAAAATTTTTACAGGAACAAATTATAATAATTTTATTGGCCTGTATAAAGTAGACATTGTAGTACCTTTTATTTGGTATTCAATTACTTTCACGTATTTCTAGTATCTCTTTATCTGCATGAGTCATCCTATCAGCATGGGCTTGTCAACAGGTGCAGAATTCTTTCAAAGGTTCCCGTAACTATCACCTTTTAAGATGTCCAGTTGAATTTTGTGGAGACTGGACACTAATCTAGTCAATCATATCCTTAACTTTTAATAACTCTAGAAAAAAGTCACAGAATGAAAGAATCATTACCACATGCTATGACAAGCTATACAAAGGGAACAACTGGCCTTTTCTTCTTAGACTATAATGACCTAGCAGGAAAGGTCTTTAGCATTTTTATTTTCTGCGCAGTTCATCTTAGAGCACACTGTGCATATGGGTTAAATATTAATACCACCTGGGACTTTCACAATGCATTTGATGGGCTCAGCACATCTTATATCTAGTATCTGAGATGCTACAGTATCCTAACAACATACTTAATGGTGGGTTACTCTTTCTTCATTATACAAAGACAGAAGGCGAAGAAATGGAGAGGGTTAATTAAGTGACTTATAAATGGCTATTAGAGAAACTAGACTGACAACATGGACCTCATTTTGAGAGTTAGCCTAAAAGTTAAACCACAGCTTTTGGGGTCAGTATTAATGCCTATGATGGAAATAATTTCACAGTAATATCAGGGGTACAGTTGAGTGTTTAATGATTCTTCTACTTGTAATGCTTCCAGAAGCACTAAATACTTTAAACTTAATGAAGTTACTTACTCATGACATTATCATTCTGTACAAATTGACAATAATAATAATGACCTATATTGGACAGAAGTTAAACCTTATACTTAACAGTCCAACTATTCTATTAATACTTAGCTCAGTACTAAACAGAAATAAGATTTTAATGAATATTTGTGAATTTGTTCAAACAGCTTTTGAAATAAATATTAGCTCACTTCATTTTCTAGCAGCTCTATGAGAAAGATTGGGTGGGTGTCACTATGCCAATTTTGCTGTTAAACAGATAAAGACTAATAAAATGAGTATGGGCTTCAGTCAACTAACTGGGGTTCTTGGCTGGGCTCTGCTTTAACTAGTTGTGGGATGTTGCAAAATTTACTAGAACTCTCTGAACCTCAGTTGTCCCAACTGAGAAGTAGGGATATTAACATCAAACAAAAAGTTATTAGGAATAAATGAGATTATGCACCTAGTGCTTCTAGCCCAGCATTACTGATCAGGGTCTTATGCTTGAGAGACAGAAATGAAATCAGAGCTCGGGTCTCCTGACTTGGGGTCATATGCTTTTTGCATTAAGTTAGAGTTAAAGTAAAAATCTACTCGTCATTGTATCATGAGATATGCCTAAAGCACTTGACAGGTTTTGAAGATTTGTTATTACTTTGCCTTATGGAAGCTTAAAAAGTCATGATCATAAAACAATTAGTGATTTTGCTGATCTGGAAGCAATGTCATTTGAATTGAGATAGATTTTCCTTTTTACTTTTCCCCCCTGTGGGCTGAGTGTGGTTGAACTGAGTTTTCTGAGATGGCATTTCTCAGATATCACTTCATTCAATATTCTATATCTCTCCTGTGGCCGGAAATGCCCACTCACTCCTTAACTTTAATTCTGACATATTATCAATGTGTCTAAATGGGAACCACTTGCTGCAGGATCTCTGGCACAAGAGATCATTAAGCAGAAGCTAAGCTTCTGGGATAGATGCTGGGTCGGGGACACTTCAAATTACTGACTGGGCATAGGATGGCTGTATCAGGAAGTGTGGTGGTCGTGGTAGCTCTGCAAGTTTTTTCTAGCCCTGACTGTTCAGGTTATCTGCATGCATGAATTGAAGTGAAAATGTACAAACAGTGGCAGTTACAATAAGCTGCCTGGGCTTTTGTTCTTTTGATTCTCAGACCGATTTCCCTCCTCTGGATTGAAGTTTTGTACATTTCCACTAATTTTGGAAAACTGTGACATAATAGAAAAGACACACAGCTCTGATAAGCTGTGTAACATAGGTAGGTAACTTACTCTCTCTGCGTCTTCTTCTCAATTGCATAATGGGGATAATAAGAATGGAGAGGGTGAGAAGATCAATTATGTTGACATGTATAAAATACTTTGAAAATTTAAAGTGCCAGACAATGCTGGCTATAAAATGTTTCATTACTAGCAGAAAGAGAAGTTTATATTGACATCTTAGATGGAGGATGCTGCATGTCTGTCCCATAGTGCCCACCGTCTACAGTAGGAGTTTTATGCCCATCCGGAAAGAAAGATGACACCCTCTGACTTCACTCTACCCATTGGTTGGGATTCCATAAGAAAATAAGGTCCGTGAAGCCAGGCCTTTTTGTGTGTGGTTCATGAATGTGCCCATAGTGCCTATGGCAGCACAGACTCATAACCTGTGCTCAGCTACCACTTGTCAAATGACTGAATGACTTAAATCAGGCAAGCACAGGCACCTGCTGCTGCTCACCTCTCATCTGTGGTGTGTGTGTGTGTGGTAGGTGGGTGGGGGGACAGGGAAGATCTGGGCAGTCAGAATATTCCCTTACTTATATTCCCTCACACCTTAACTCATAAACATTTCACCTCGTGATATCAGGTTTTGGGTCAGGTAGCGACGGATACTGACATTCCAATTCAAGTCACAATTTAAATCCCACTAGTCTGGTTGCTCTTGGATCAACACATTAATGCACTCAGCTTAATGATACCCTACCAAGCCCTAAAAGTATTAACAGAGATACACAATTACCAAAACCTGCCTAGGAGGCCAGAACATTCAAGGACTCACTAATGGGATTCAGAAGGGAGTGCTGACAATACAATCAGTCTTTAAATGAAGGTTTTTTTCTGTCCGAGTTAAATCCAGTCAGAGAAGCAGGGGGTGGCTTTATGATTTATACAAATCCATGAGCACATCAGTAGTAATTTGAGGCAGGCTGAAACATTGAATGTCCAATTCCTATTTAGTCCTGGAAGGGCATTACCTAGATTTATCTAGGCAAGCAGAGTGGGTCAAATGGGATCCATAAGTATATCATCAATAATGTTTACTGATCTGTTATTTAAGGAATTTTAATGAAAATGAAGTCAGACGGAGTGAACTGTTTCTAATCTGATTTCACTGCATCAAACTAAGCCCTTCTTCACTAATCTACAGCCCAGGAAATCTAACAAAAAAACAGGTAAGTAGTGATCAGTAGACGGTAGAAAAACTGCAGGCGGCAGGCCTCTGCCCACTGCTGATTTCGGGGGAGCTCTGCATTCTCACTTGCCTGGAGACCCCGAGAGCTGCTCTGTCCCCAGGAGAGATGGCCGCTGCTGCAGCTTTCTCTCTCCTTAGGGTAGAAAGTAAAACATCTCGAGAGTGGATTTGTCATCGAAAGGTATGAATATCCTTTCACTCTTTTAAAATCATTTGCTTTTCCAGGTTAGTAAACCCAACATTTCCAACAAATAAATTGGGGATGATTTTAGCATGACTCGAAATCTAGAAATCGCAGACAGCACCAGTAGGAGACTCAACAGCTTGGAAAGGAAGAGAGGGCTGTCATCTACTATTACCATTATTTTTTTCTCTGTTTAATATTTTGTCATAGTAACATATGCATAGGGTAAAAGTTTCAGTGGTATAGAAGGACTTATAGGGAAAAATAGCAGTTTCTCACCCATCCTTTGTCACCTTCTGTCCATTTCCCAGAGGCAGCAACATTTTCTGGTGTTTTTAGTTCATCTGCTCTTTCTCTCCCATTGTATGATTACCGTGCCTTCTCTTGGTTAATCAAATTCAGAGATAATTTATTAATTCTCTTCTAAGGAAGAGTGTAGTTAATATATACTACTCTCTTGCAATATTTATGCCTCAATTTCAACTTATCCTATTAGTTATCTTTGTACCATTATGTTATACACCTAAATCTGTGTCCCTTTATATATCTAACCCACTCAGTATTTCTTGCTTGCCTGCTCTGTCAGATTAAAATATTACTACCCTGCCCTATTTCTCCTCCTCTTTCCTTGCCAGCTTCTGTCTCCCATCAGTTCAGCTTTTACTTTAAAAGTGTCAAGGTTGATCACATTTGCATTCTGTTTTGTACCCATGTTTCAGTTTATATGTTTTACTCATAGGCAGCTTCTAAAAATTGAAAACCAATAAACACTTGTTATATCACTATTACCTAAATGTGTTGCTGGCATAGATTAGCAGTGTGCAAAGATTACACTATTTTCTACGGAAGGCCACTTTCAGAACCTCTGTTCAAGCTGACATGTTACAGGGGGTCTTTACAACCCAAAACAACAAAGAGATTGCTTTTTAAATAATTGACTTTTGTTTTATTATCAAAGTAGTGCTCATTTTATTTTATTTTATATATTTTTAGTGAAAGAGAGAGAATGAGAGAGAGGGAAAGAGAGAGACAAGAAGGGAGAGAGATGAGAAGCATCAATTTATAGTGGCAGCACTTTAGTTGTGCATTGATTGTTTTCTCATATGTGCCTTGACCAGGGGGCTCAAGCTGAGCCAGTGACCTGTTGCTCAAGCCAGCAACCTTGGGCTTCAAGCCAGCGACCTTTGGGCTCAAGCCAGAGATGCTGCATTCAAGCGGGCAGCCTGAGCTCAAGCTGGATGAGTCATGTTCAAGCCAACAAGCTCGGAGTTTTGAACCTGGGATTTCAGCATCCTAGGTTGATGCTCTATCCACTAAGCCACCACCAGTCAGGCAATGTAATGCTCATTTTAGGCATAACACGTGCAAAGAAGAAAAGTGTAAAGAGTTTTAAACATTACAAAAAATTGCACTCCATAAAGGAATATCAAAAATCTTAAAATGAGTTATTTCTCAATTTGATTTTTTTTCTCTATTGAAATGTTAGACTGATGAATCAGATTAGCCAGTCCAACACTGCTTCATGGCTCAGCAGGGGAGTAGTGGGTGTTCTCAACTACAGGCACACTTAAAGGGACTACTTTTCCAAACCTTGGAAACCACTCCATCTCCTACAATATACTTTATTGGAAAGGTAAATACTATTTATTTGAGCCCCTAAACACATGTGATCATCAGAGTATCATTTCCTTATGTTTTCATATATGATTTCTTCCCTCTCTTTCTGTCTTGTAGAAAGCATGTTCCTTCTTTGGTTTGTCTGGAATTACCAAGAGTATTCTTCTAACTGGTTATATTTGACAAGTGAAGGGGCATGTTTGTAGTCATTCACCCAAATGAGTCCTGTCTTCTCACCTGGAATGGGAGCTGCTTAAAGCAAGAACTTGTCCGCCTTGTGCATTACTGTACTTTTTGTGCTTAGTACAGAGCCTGAAATATACTATGCCCTCAATATTTGCTGAACAAATGCATCAAGTAACAAATGGATAGAACTGTCCTCACTGTATGTGTTCTGGCTTCTATAACTTTCTAGACGGCACTCACATTTATTGGGCACTTGCTGTTATGGACTAAATTGTGTTCACCTCAAATTTTTAGGTTGAAGTCATAACCTACAGTACTTCTAAAGATGGAAATAAGCCCTTTGAAAAGTTGATTAAGTTAAAATGGGTTTGTTAGAGTGGATCATAATCCAATCTGACTGGTGTTCTTATAAAAAGAAAAAAATTGGACACAAAAATTCGAAACACCTGGGGTTTATGTGCACTTGAAAGGCTGTGGTGAGAACGTGAGAAGGCAGCCATCTGTAAGCCAAGGAGAGAGGCCTTAGCAGAAACCTTTAGACATTCTTTTGTTTTAGATGTGTCTCTTATAGACAGCATATATATGAGTCTTGTTTTCTTATCCACACAGCTACCCTATGTCTTTTGATTGGATCATTTAATCCATTTACATTTATTGATATGTAGTTGTTTATTGCCATTTTATTCTGTAAAGCTATCTTCCTCTTTTACTATATTCTTTCCCCCTTTGTTCTATTTACAACAGGCCCCTTAACATTTTTAGCAGCATTGGTTTGGTTGTAATGAATTCCTTGAGTTTTTTTTTCTGCCTGAGAAGCTTTTTATTTCTCCTTCAACTTTAAATGATAGCCTTGCTGGGTAAAGTAGTCTTGATTGTAGGGTCTTGTTCTGCATTACTTTGAATATTTCTTGCCATTCCCTTCTGGCCTCAAGTGTTACTGTTGAGAAGTCGTATGTCATCCTTATGGGGGCTCCTTTGTAGGTGATAGTGTTTTTTTTTTTTCTCTAGCAGCTTTTAATATTTTCTTTTTATCACTTAGCTTTGGTATTTTAATTATGATGTGTATTGGTGTAGATTTCTTTGGGTTTCTCTTTAATGGAATTCTCTGTGCTTCTTAAACTTGTGTGACTTTTTCCTGCATCAATTTAGGGAAATTTTCAGCTATGATTTGATTAAACAAGGATTCTATCCCTTGTTCTTTATCTTCTTCAGGAACCCCTATAATGTGGATGTTATTTCTCTTTATGTAGTCACAGAGCTCTCTTAGAGTTTCCTCAGACTTTTTGAGTCTCTTTTCTTTTTTCTGCTCTGCTTCTGTGCCTTTGTTTATCTTGTCCTCTAACTCGCTGATTTAATTCTCAGCTTCATCCATTCTGCTTTTAATTCCTTCCACTGTGGTCTTCATTTCTGATATTGTATTTGTCATTTCTGACTGATTTTTAAAAATTATTTCAATCTCCTTTTTTATATTTGCTATCTCTTTATTTAGGTGCTCATTATGTCCATCTATTGCTGTTCTAAGATCTTTGAACATCCTAACAATCATTATTTTAAGCTCTGCATCCAGTAATTTGTTTATATCTGACTCATTCAATTCCTTTTCTGGGGACTTCTCTTGATTCATTTGGGTTGCATTTCTCTGCCTTCCAATTCTGTTTGTGTATAAGAAGGTTGTGGCCACAGGAATACAATGGGTGTGGCCTCAGTGTTCTCTATGTGTAGTCTGTCAGCAGGCTCACCACTCCCTCTGCCACTGCCTCAGGCATTCTGGTATGGACGTTGCCGGTACCAGCCAGCTGTGGCAGTTGCTGAGGTTTCTGCCTCTCCTCCACAGTCAGGGCTGTGTTCACGTTCCCAGGCTATATGCCCTGGTGGGCTTCAGCCTTTGCCCTACCTCCTTGGGTAGCGCTGTGCTTTACACTGGGGCTGCAAGCATTGGCACCCTGGTGGGCCATGCACCTATGCTCAGCTATGGGTCTCCGACCATTTTCTGCTTTTGCCCCACCCCCCACAGGTGGTGTTGTGCTCCTCACAGCTGCAAGACCTGGCTTCAGGGGTGGGGCTGTGCACCCTCGCTCAGCCATGGGTCTCTGACTGTTCCCCAGCTTTTGCCCCCACCCCCAATGATAGGGCTGCAATTGCGCACCACAAGCCCGGGCTCCTGGGCAGGTTGCGGGCCCTTGCTCAGCCGCGCTCTCCACTGGTTCTCCGGCTTTTGCCTAGCTTTCGCCTTGCGGGTGGGATTGCAGGTAGGACCACTCTTGCTCATCCAGCCTACAGCCAAGTTGGACCGCTTTCGTGCACCCTTTCCCCCCCTGCCGGGTGGGACTGAGTTCACATCAGGCCTTTGTTGTGGCTGGCATGGCTTCCACCCCTGCCTACCTGACTGTGCTTTCTCATCTTGCCACCACCCGCCCTCCGGCAAGCCCTCAGCAGTGTGGGTGGGGGCAATGTAGCTCAGACCTTAGCACTCAATACTGTATTCCTGATGGCTCCCTCCTTCTAAGCAACTCTGCTCTGAGTGCCTCAGAAGAGCTTTTATGGCTGGTGTACTGCTTCCCTTTGCTGTTTTTGCTGGTTCCAAGGGAAATATTCACTTTAGATTTGGGGAGTGACTCAACCCAGGGGTTAGGGTGGCTGTCCCTCAAAGTTTTTCTCCCTGTACCTCCTAGATTACTCTCTCTTCCTGCTACTCCAATCTTCTCATTTCTCCCTGTCCCCCAGAGTCTTGGTGAGTGATTGTGAAAGATGTTTTCTGTGTGGTCCCTTTAAGAAGAATCCTGGGTCTGAGAAATCTCTGTCTTTCTCACAAACAGTATCCTGGCTTGTTTTGCAGCTAAATACTGTCCATATACCCTTTTAGTCTCTGGGGCTGCAGGTTGGGGCTTTGGTCCTGGGGCCTAGAACCCTCCCCTCTCAGCTAAACTCACTTCCTGCCATGCGAGTCCCTCTGGGCTGCCGTTTGCACCTGGGAGCTGGGCAGCCCTGTCTGCATTTCCATTTTTTCTACCAGTCCCAGTGTGGCTTCACAGTGTTCCTTGGTTAAGGAGTCCTCTTAGTTTAGTCCAAAGTTGTTTTTTCCAGATAATATTTCTTAAAATTAAGTTGTAATCCACTTTGGTTCTGAGAGGTGGAAGTTGGTACGTCCGCCTAATCCATCGCCATCTTGCCGCTCCTAAGTGGCCTTCTTGTTAAGTCATCACTGAATTATCACAATTTGAGAGTGCACTCTTTTTCTGCTTGAAACTCTCAATTGGCTAAAAGGATTAAAAGGGGGCTGGAGAGAGGCAGAACCCTGAACAGACAACATGGGAAGGGTCATCTAGAAAGATATGGAGACCTGTGACTCAAGCACTGTGCAGATTCCTAGGCTTTATTCCTGGATGCTGCATTTGGGAGCCTTTGAGAGCCTAGAACCTGAGATACCAGTAATCATAGGCTGAAAACTGGTAACACCACTATTTTATGTGCTTGGGACTGCAACTTAATTCCATATGCCATTGAGCAAGAGTTATCAGTGTGCTTTTCCTTTCTAAGGCCATGGGGTTAGTTAAGCCTTTCAAAAGGGTGGCTGCAACCTGACCAGGCAGTGGTGCAGTGGATAGTGCATCAGACTGGGATGTGGAGGACCCAGTTTTGAAACCCTGATGTTGCTGGCTTGAGCACGAGCTCATCCGGCTTGAGCGTGAGTTCACCAGCTTGAGCAAGGGGTTACTCCCTCTGCTGTAGCCCCCCAGTTAAGGTACATATGAGAAAGCAATCAATGAACAACTAAGGAGCTGCAATGAAGAATTGATGCTTCTCATCTCTCTCCCTTATAGTCTCTGTCCCTTTCTCTGACTCTCTCTGTCTCTGTCAGAAAAAAAAAGTGTGGCTGAAAATGGGATCAGCTTTCAGAGCAAATTGGAAGTAATTGGGGAGTAAGACAAGTGTTCAGTTTAGGTAAAATAACCTTTAATACCATTTTATTTCTTTTTGAAAGTTTCCATATTCAGTAAACCACCTTTGTATTTAAACAGGTTTTCATTGTATATCTGCATTTATCAGTTAATAAAATTAATATCCAGTTGGAGTTATATTTCTCACTATAAAATAAAGAGGCAATCTGAATGATAAATCAATTATATTTATTTAAATCAGTTATATTCATTTAGATTTCTAAATCCATAAATTGTCTTAGGCGAGGCTGAAGATCAGATCTTAAAGTAGAAAGGAAACAGGAGACTCAAAAAACTAAGCAGCCTGACTCATACAATAATTCCACATATTTAGAATTGCTTGTCTCGTAGTGGTGACATTCACCCAATCACAATGTAATTGCAAGGCTTGGAATGAAGTTTGTCACTGTCTGCAAAAGACAGTTATAATAACTGGTCTTCATAGGGTTTTTAGAATTGTTAGTACATATGGAAACAGAAATGCCTTCTGGTTATTAAGAAAACAGGGTTCTTGGAGAGTTGTCACTGAGTTCCATAAGAACCAACTGGTTTTTAACATAGATGAAATAGAGTTGGTTAACCTGTTCAACCATTCAGGCAGCCATTGGTAAACCAAAGTGATTTTCTTAAGTTCATATTCTAAGATAGCTTAAACTTGATGAAAATGTTAAAATGTGGTTAAATTTCCTTAGTTGAAAGAGGAATTGTTAAGTGGTCTAAGCAATTGTAACATAAATTACTGACTTTGTTTCCTTTCATTTCTCTTCAATGTGTCAGGTATGATTTATTTGGTCTTATCTCTACCACTTGTGAACCAACACATCTATATTGTCCAAATATCATAGCAGAATGACTTGGATATATAAAAATATTTGACAAGCTTAGCAAGTGGATTCAGTAAGGAAAAGCCTTATGTGCAAGGTGCACACACATGTACCCAGGAGTCCTCCATTGGATGAGAACATATTTTACGAAAAACCAGATAGTTCTGGCCCTTGTTTTTTATTAAGGGTCAGGAGCACAAAAGTGAACTAAATAACAGAACTAAAAAAGGCAAGCATTGACACCAGAAACTAACAAGACTGAGCAAGAAACACATTCTTAAAAGTCATTAACATATTTGAAAAGAAATTCAAGCTGTGGGGACTGAGCTCTGAGATCAGAACAATAAGCTCCATGGATTGGAACACAGGATTCCTGATAGAAATGTCTACAGTTTTGAAGAATGCTTTTCCTGGACAAGTTTCTTTGTGAAGAAGGTTTGGAGGTTTCTTTTTTTTTTCTTTATATATATATATTTTTTATTATTATTAATTCTAATGGGGTGACATCAATAAATCAGGGTACATATGTACAATGAAAACATCTCCAGGTTATCTTATCATTCAATTGTGTTGCATACCCATCACCAAAAGTCAAATTGTCCTCTGTCACCTTCAATCTGGTTTTCCCTGTGTCCCTCCCCTCCTCCCTATCCCACTCTTCCCTCCCTCCCCCCATCCCATAACCACCACTCTCTTGTCCATGTCTCATACCCTCACTTTCATGTCCCACCTATGTATGTAATCGTGCTGTTCTCAGTTTTTCTTTTTTTCTGATTTACTTATTTCACTCCGTATAATGTTATCAAGGTACATCCATTTTGTTATAAATGATCCGATGTCATCGTTTCTTATGGCTGAGTAGTATTCCATAGTATATATGTACCATAGCTTTTTAATCCACTCGTCTTCTGACGGACACTTGGGCTGGTTCCAGATCTTCGCTATTGTGAACAATGCTGCCACGAACATGGGGCGCATTTCTTCTTTTCGAACAGTGTTATGGTGTTCTTAGGGTATATTCCTATAAGTGGGATAGCTGGGTCAAAAGGCAGTTCGATTTTTACTTTTCTGAGGAATCTCCAAACTGTTTTCCACAGTGGCTGCACCAGTCTGCATTCCCACCAGCAGTGCAGAAGGGTTCCCTTTTCTCCACATCCTCGCCAGCACTTATTCTGTGTTGTTTTGCTGATAAGTGCCATTCTGACTGGTGTGAGGTGATATCTCATTGTGGTTTTAATTTGCATTTCTCTAATGATTAGTGATGTTGAGCATTTTTTCATATGCCTATTGGCCATCTGTATGTCCTCTTTGGAGAAATTTCTATTCATTTCTTTTGCCCATTTTTTGATTGGGTTGTTTGTCTTCCTGGTGTTGCTTTTTATAAGTTCTTTATAAATTTTAGTTATTAACCCCTTATCAGATGTGCTGTCGAATATGTTCTCCCATTGTGTGGTTTGTCTTTTTATTCTGTTCCTATTGTCTTTAGCTGTGCAAAAACTTTTTAGTTTGATATAGTCCCATTTGTTTATCTTGCCTTTTATTTCAGTTGCCCATGAAGATAAATCGGCAAATATATTGCTGCGAGAAATGTCGGAGAGCTTGCTGCCTATGTTTTCTTCTAAGATGTTTATGGTTTCACGGCTTACATTTAAGTCTTTTATCCATTTTGAGTTTGTTTTTGTGAATGGTGTAAGTTGATTGTCTAGTTTCATTTTTTTGCAGGTAGATGTCCAATTTTCTCAACACCATTTGTTAAAGAGGCTGTCTTTACTCCATTGTATGTTCTTTCCTCCTTTGTCAAATATCAGTTGTCCATAAAGCTGTGGGTTTATTTCTGGGTTCTCTGTTCTGTTCCATTGATCTATGTGCCTGTTCTTATGCCAGTACCAGGCTGTCTTGAGTATAATGGCCTTGTAGTAAACCTTGATATCAGGAAGAGTGATTCCTCCTGCTTTATTTTTTCTTTTTAAGATGGCTGAGGCTATTCGTGTTCTTTTTTGGTTCCATATAAATTTTTGGAATATGTGTTCTATATCTTTGAAGTATGTCATTGGTATTTTAATTGGTATTGCATTGAATTTATAAATTGCTTTGGGTAATATAGACATTTTAATGATGTTTATTCTTCCTAGCCATGAGCACGGTATGTGCTTCCACTTGTTTGTATCTTCCTTGATTTCTTTTATCAGTGTTGTATAATTTTCCGAGTACAGTCCTTAACCTCCTTGGTTAAATTTACTCCTAGGTACTTTATTTTTTTGGCTGCAATAGTGAAGGGGATTGTTTCCTTAATTTCTTTTGCTGATATTTCATTGTTGGTGTATAGAAATGCCTCTGATTTCTGAGTATTAATTTTATATCCTGCCACCTTGCTGAATTCATTTATAAGGTCCAGTAGTTTTTTGACTGAGACTTTAGGGTTTTCAATATACAATATCATATCATCTGCAAATAATGACAGTTTTACTTCTTCTTTTCCAATTTGTATGCCTTTTATTTCTTCTTCTTGTCTGATTGCTGTAGCTAGGACTTCCAGAACTATGTTGAATAAGAGTGGTGAAAGTGGGCAACCCTGCCTGGTTCCTGATCTTAAGGGGATTGCTTTTCATCTTTGTCCATTTAGTATGATGTTTGCTGTCGGTTTATCGTAGATGGCCTTTATCATGTTAAGGAATGATCCCTGTATTCCCACTTTACTGAGAGTTTTGAGCATGAATGGGTGCTGGATTTTATCAAATGCCTTTTCTGCATCTATTGAAATTATCATGTGATTTTTGTCCTTCCTTTTGTTTATGTGGTGAATCACATTGATTGATTTGCGAATATTGAACCAGCCTTGTCTCTCCAGAATAAATCCCACTTGATTGTGGTGAATGATTTTTTTCATATATTGCTGGATCCGGTTGGCTAATATTTTGTTGAGAATTTTAGCGTCTAAATTCATCAGGGATATTGGCCTATAATTTTCTTTCTTTGTGTTGTCTTTGCCCGGTTTTGTGATCAGAATTATGCTCGCCTCATAAAAGGAGATTGGAATTCTTCCTTCCTCTTGAATTTTTTGAAATAGCTTGAGGAGAATAGGAGTTAGTTCTTCTTTGAATTTTTGATAGAATTCACTTGTGAAGCCATCAGGCCCAGGACTTTTCTTTTTTGGGAGTTTTTTGATAACTGTTTCTATCTCATTTGCTGTAATTGGTCTGTTTAGGTGTTCTGATTCTTCCAGATTGATTTTTGGAAGGTTATATGATTCAAGAAATTTGTCCATTTCACCAAGATTGTCTAATTTTTTTTTAATATATTTTATTATTATTAATTCTAATGGGGTGACATCAATAAATCAGGGTACATATGTACAATGAAAACATCTCCAGGTTATCTTATCATTCAATTGTGTTGCATACCCATCACCAAAAGTCAAATTGTCCTCTGTCACCTTCAATCTGGTTTTCCCTGCGTCCCTCCCCTCCTCCCTATCCCATTCTTCCCTCCCTCCCCCCATCCCATAACCACCACTCTCTTGTCCATGTCTCATACCCTCACTTTCATGTCCCACCTATGTATGTAATCGTGCTGTTCTCAGTTTTTCTTTTTTTCTGATTTACTTATTTCACTCCGTATAATGTTATCAAGGTACATCCATTTTGTTATAAATGATCCGATGTCATCGTTTCTTATGGCTGAGTAGTATTCCATAGTATATATGTACCATGGCTTTTTAATCCACTCGTCTTCTGACGGACACTTGGGCTGGTTCCAGATCTTCGCTATTGTGAACAATGCTGCCACGAACATGGGGGCGCATTTCTTCTTTTCGAACAGTGCTATGGTGTTCTTAGGGTATATTCCTAAAAGTGGGATAGCTGGGTCAAAAGGCAGTTCGATTTTTAATTTTCTGAGGAATCTCCAAACTGTTTTCCACAGTGGCTGCACCAGTCTGCATTCCCACCAGCAGTGCAGAAGGGTTCCCTTTTCTCCACATCCTCGCCAGCACTTATTCTGTGTTGTTTTGCTGATAAGTGCCATTCTGACTGGTGTGAGGTGATATCTCATTGTGGTTTTAATTTGCATTTCTCTAATGATTAGTGATGTTGAGCATTTTTTCATATGCCTATTGGCCATCTGTATGTCCTCTTTGGAGAAATTTCTATTCATTTCTTTTGCCCATTTTTTGATTGGGTTGTTTGTCTTCCTGGTGTTGCTTTTTATAAGTTCTTTATAAATTTTAGTTATTAACCCCTTATCAGATGTGCTGTCAAATATGTTCTCCCATTGTGTGGTTTGTCTTTTTATTCTGTTCCTATTGTCTTTAGCTGTGCAAAAACTTTTTAGTTTGATATAGTCCCATTTGTTTATCTTGCCTTTTATTTCAGTTGCCCATGAAGATAAATCGGCAAATATACCGCTGCTACAGATGTCAGAGAGCTTGCTGCCTATGTTTTCTTCTAAGATGTTTATGGTTTCACGGCTTACATTTAAGTCTTTTATCCATTTTGAGTTTGTTTTTGTGAATGGTGTAAGTTGATGGTCTAGTTTCATTTTTTTGCAGGTAGATGTCCAATTTTCCCAACACCATTTGTTAAAGAGGCTGTCTTTACTCCATTGTATGTTCTTTCCTCCTTTGTCAAATATCAGTTGTCCATAAAGCTGTGGGTTTATTTCTGGGTTCTCTGTTCTGTTCCATTGATCTATGTGCCTGATCTTATGCCAGTACCAGGCTGTCTTGAGTATAATGGCCTTGTAGTAAACCTTGCTATCAGGAAGAGTGATACCTCCTGCTTTATTTTTTCTTTTTAAGATTGCTGAGGCTATTTGTGTTCTTTTTTGGTTCCATATAAATTTTTGGAATATGTGTTCTATATCTTTGAAGTATGTCATTGGAATTTTAATTGGTATTGCATTGAATTTATAAATTGCTTTGGGTAATATAGACATTTTAATGATGTTTATTCTTCCTAGCCATGAGCACGGTATGTGCTTCCACTTGTTTGTATCTTCCTTGATTTCTTTTATCAATGTTCTATAATTTTCTGAGTACAAGTCCTTAACCTCCTTGGTTAAATTTACTCCTAGGTACTTTATTTTTTTGGCTGCAATAGTGAAGGGGATTGTTTCCTTAATTTCTTTTGCTGATATTTCATTGTTGGTGTATAGAAATGCCTCTGATTTCTGAGTATTAATTTTATATCCTGCCACCTTGCTGAATTCATTTATCAGGTCCAGTAGTTTTTTGACTGAGACTTTAGGGTTTTCAATATACAATATCATATCATCTGCAAATAATGACAGTTTTACTTCTTCTTTTCCAATTTGTATGCCTTTTATTTCTTCTTCTTGTCTGATTGCTGTGGCTAGGACTTCCAGAACTATGTTGAATAAGAGTGGTGAAAGTGGGCAACCCTGCCTGGTTCCTGATCTTAAGGGGATTGCTTTTAAATTTGTCCATTTAGTATGATGTTTGCTGTCGGTTTATCATAGATGGCCTTTATCATGTTAAGGATTGATCCCTGTATTCCCACTTTACTGAGAGTTTTGAGCATGAATGGGTGCTGGATTTTATCAAATGCCTTTTCTGCATCTATTGAAATTATCATGTGATTTTTGTCCTTCCTTTTGTTTATGTGGTGAATCACATTGATTGATTTGCGAATATTGAACCAGCCTTGCCTCTCCAGAATAAATCCCACTTGATCGTGGTGTATGATTTTTTTCATATATTGCTGGATCCGGTTGGCTAATATTTTGTTGAGAATTTTAGCGTCTAAATTCATCAGGGATATAGGCCTATAATTTTCTTTCTTTGTGTTGTCTTTGCCCGGTTTTGGGATCAGAATTATGCTCGCCTCATAAAAGGAGTTTGGAATTCTTCCTTCCTCTTGAATTTTTTGAAATAGCTTCAGGAGAATAGGAGTTAGTTCTTCTTTGAATTTTTGATAGAATTCACTTGTGAAGCCATCAGGCCCAGGACTTTTCTTTTTTGGGAGTTTTTTGATAACTGTTTCTATCTCATTTGCTGTAATTGGTCTGTTTAGGTGTTCTGATTCTTCCAGATTGATTTTTGGAAGGTTATATGATTCAAGAAATTTGTCCATTTCACCAAGATTGTCTAATTTTTTGGCATATAGTTCTTCATAGTATTTTCTTACAATGCTTTGTATTTCTGTTGTGTCAGTTGTTATTTCTCCACTGTCCTTTCTAATTTTATTTATTTGAGTCCTCTCTCTTTTTTTCTTGGTGAGTCTAGTTAAGGGTTCATCAATCTTGTTTACCTTTTCAAAGAACCAGCTTCTTGTTTCATTGATCCTCTGTATTGTTTCCTTAGCCTCTATGTCATTTATTTCTGCTCTGACCTTTATTATTTCCTTCCTTCTACTTGTCTTGGGTTTTATTTGTTGTTGTTTTTCTAGTTCTTTTAGATGCAGGGTCAAGTTGCTTATTTGAGCTTTTTCTAGCTTCTTATGATATGCCTGTAGTGCAATAAACTTCCCTCTCAGAACTGCTTTTGCTGTGTGCCATAAATTTTGAGTTGATGTATGCTCATTATCATTTGTTTCTAGAAACTTTTTTATTTCTTCTTTGATCTCATTGTTAATCCATTCATTATTTAATAACAAGCTATTTAGTTTCCAAGTGTTTGAGTATTTTTCAGTTTTTCTTTTGTGGTTAATTTCTAGTTTCATGGCATTGTGATGAGAGAAAATGCTTGATATGATTTCAATCTTCTTAAATTTATTGAGACCATTTTTGTGTCCTAACATGTGGTCTATCCTAGAAAACGTACCATGAGCGCTTGAGAAGAATGTATATTCTACTGCTTTAGGGTGAAAAGTTCTGAAGATATCTATTAAATCCAGTTGATCTAGTGTCTCCTTTAAGTCTGCTGTTTCTTTATTAATTTTCTTTCTTGAGGATCTATCCAGTGTTGTTAGAGGGGTATTGAAATCCCCTACTATGATAGTATTGCTGTTAATCTCGCCCTTTATATCCATCAAAGTCTGCTTTATGTATGTCGGGGCTCCTATATTTGGTGCATAGATATTTACAATAGTTATATCTTCCTGTTGAATTGTTCCCTTTATCATTATGTAGTGTCCTCTTTTATCTCTTACTACAGCCTTTGTTTTAAAGTCCATTTTGTCTGATATAAGTATTGCTACCCCTGCTTTTTTTTCATTTCCATTTGCATGAAATATTTTTTTCCATCCTTTTACCTTCAGTCTATGAACATCTTTTATTTTAAGGTGTGTCTCTTGTAGACAGCATATGTATGGGTCCTGTTTCTTTATCTATGCAGCTACCCTATGTCTTTTGATTGGATCATTTAATCCATTTACATTTAAGGTTATTATTGATATGTAGTTGTTTATTGCCATTTTATTCTTTAAAGCTGTATTCTTCTTTTGCTCTATTCTTTCCTCCCTTTAAACTGTTCACAAGAGGCCCCTTAGTATCTCTTGCAGTATTGGTTTGGTTTTTATGAATTCCTTGAGGCTTTCTTTTTCTGGGAAGCTCTTTATTTCTCCTTCAATTTTAAACGTTAGCCTTGCTGGATAAAGTAGTCTTGGTTGTAGGTTCTTGTTCTGCATTACTTTGATTATTTCTTGCCATTCCCTTCTGGCCTCAAGTGTTTCTGTTGAGAAGTCCGATGTCATCCTAATGGGGGCTCCTTTGTAGGTGATAGTCTTTTTTTCTCTAGCAGCTTTTAAAATTTTTTCTTTATCCATTAGCTTTGGTATTTTAACTATGATGTGTCTTGGTGTAGATTTTTTTGGGTTTCTCCTTAATGGAGTTCTGTGTGCTTCTTGAATGTGTGGAGTGTTTCCCAGCCTTAATTTAGGAAAGTTTTCTGCTATAATTTGATTGAACAAAGTTTCCATTTCCTGTCCTCTCTCCTCTTCTTCAGGCACCCCTATGATGCGAATGTTGTTTCTCTTCATGTTGTCACAAAGCTCCCTTAGAGTTTCCTCACATTTTTTAAGTCTCTTTTCCTTTTTCTTCTCTGCTTCTGTGCCTTTGTTTATTGTGTCCTCTAACTCGCTTATTCGATCCTCAGCGTCATCCATCCTGCTTTTAATTCCTTCCATTGTGGTCTTCAGTTCTGATACTGTATTTGTCATTTCTGTCTGATTCTTTTTTATTATTTCAATTTCATTTTTTATACTTGTTATCTCTTTGTTTAGGTGTTCATAATGACTATCCATTGTTGCTCTAATTTCTTTTAACATCCTAACTATCATTATTCTAAATTCTGCTTCTGGTAATTTGGTTATATCTGGTTCATTCAGGTCCTTCTCTGGGGATTTCTCTTGATTCATTTGGTTTGCATTCCTCTGCCTGCCCATTTTTTCTGTGTATAAGCAAGTTGTGGCCACTGGAGTCCAGTAGATGTTGCCTTTGTGTTCTCTAGGTGTGGTCTATCTGAAGGCCCCCCACCCCCTCTGCCGGTGCCTAGGGTGGTTGGGTATGAGCGTTGCCAGCGCCGGCTCACTGTGGCTTTTGCTGTGATTTCTGCCTCTCCTCCGTGGGAGGGGCTGTGACTGAAGCCACAAGATTAGCACCAAGGGTAGAGACGAGCACCTTTCCTCAGCTGCGGACCCAGCCTATTTCCGGACTTCCGCCCAGAACCAGCAGTCGGAGCCTGCTCGCTACAGTTCCGCGGGTTAGGCGGGGCTTTTGACGTGCTCTCAGCTGTAAGCTTTTGCCCGTCAGGAGCTTTAGCCCCGCCCTCGAGGCCAGGGCCCTTTGCGCAGGGTCGGAAACCAAGGTTTATTGGGGCGGGCGTGTTTGCTGGCTTCCGCCGAGCTGCGTACTTCCACTCGTCCCGGACTCTACCCCGCCCCCACGTTCGGAGCCCGCTCGTGCACGTAAGAACGCTATCCGGGGTTTCTCCGGCCGGATGGGGATAGCAGCCGTGGGCTCAGCTGTGAGCCTCCGCCTGTCTCGGGGTCCACCCCGTTCCCGCGCTCGGAGCCCGCTCGCGCACGTATACTGGCCAACCTCGGTTTCTCCGGCCCGGGTGGGGGGGGTTGGGGTGGGGGAGTGGTAGCGTCAGCTCAGCCGCGAGCCCCTGCCCGTCCCTGGTCCTAGCCCCGTCCCCGTGGTCAGGGCCGGCTTCGCAGGGCCTGCCCGTTCCTGGCCTCCCGCTTTGTCCCCGTAAGTGGGACCAAAGGCGGGCCTGCAGCTTCCGGACCGCTTTCGCGGTCCCCTCCGACCCTCTGGGCTAGACCGATCTCCCACCGGCTTGGCCTCTGCCCATGGCGACAGAACCGCCTTTCAGCGTCCTGCCGCCCCAAAACCCCAAGCAGCCCTCAGCAGAGTAGGAAGGGACCTAATACTCCACACTGTAGGCCTGGGAGCTCCCTCACTTGTTTCACAGCTCAATACTGTCCAAACGCCTCTTTTAGGCTCTAGGACTGGAGGCTGGGGCTTGGTTCCTGGGACCCAGGTCCCTCCCTCTCCGCCAAACTCTCCTCCCGCCCCGCGGGTCTCCCCGGGCTGCCGTTTGCTCCGGGGAGCTGGGCAGCCCTCTTCGCGTTTTCGCTATTCCTACCAGTCTAAATGTGGCTTCTTCTGTGTTCCTTGGTTGAAGAGTCCACTTATTTTTGTTCAAAGTTGGTTTATCCAGGTGATGGTTCTTAAAATTGAGTTGTAATCCACTTTGGTTCTGGGAGTTGGAAGTTGGTACGTCCGCCTACTCCGTCGCCATCTTGCTTGACTGGAGGTTTCTTTTTATTTTAAACATACATGCCTATTTTTGACTCAATTTAGAAATAAAGTATTTCAAAATCCCTTTCAAACTCAATATCTTTAAAATAATTCCTTCAGTGTCACACTTCAAGGGGTGGTAAAATACGGAAAGTAAAAGGAATACTAAGTTTGTGAGATTTTCATAGGCATAATAAAGACAAACAGACGTCCCAACCACCCCATTAATTTCATGAGTGGTTTAGGCAAAATAAAAAAATACCATTTGGAAAAGATGGCAATATTAGCAAGGCTGGGAAAATGTTTCCAAGTTCAGTTTTGGCAAAAGGAAGCATGAGACAAGATTGCTTTTTCCCTATGTTTAAGAATTTTTGAAAGGGAGTTTTTAAGGAAAAGTTTTTTACAAGTATTGTTTTTGAAAATAGCATCACAATTTTCCATAATTAATGACAATGAATGTCAAAACCTATTTCCAAATCAAAAGCGTGTATGGGGAAATGAAGTCAAACTCACAATTAATTTACCGAGCTAGGCACTAATGGTCTTATCCATATATCCCATTGAGACCTAATTATTCTAATCATAGCTTTAATTGGTTTGATTTTTATCATATACAAAAATGACAAGTGAATAGTTTACATCAATGAGTTAGAATCAGAGAATACCCCGTGCAACTCAACTCTGCATAGAAATATGAAGAGATCTGTGAAGGTATATATTCATGTGCATCTGTGAATCTGAGCATTATAAATAGGAATTAAAACAAGCTTTTTTCCCCTTTCTTTTGGTAAGTAGTTTAAGCTTGTACTGTTCTCATTTTGGAAGGCTGCTTCTCCCTGTTTATTCTCAGGGGGCATTGTTCTTATTTCTCCGCAGCATTTTGTGATCTGTAGATACTGGTCTAACCAAATCCCTATTCTGTGAATGGACTATGTGTATTGTTTTCCCTGCCTAGTTCCCTTTCCTCATGTGGTACCAACCTAGACTAGACAATCAAATCTATCTGGCCCTTGCTATATTTCAAAAGGAAGTTTCCCTAACATTGGATAAATGGATGCAGGAAGAGAGGCTTTTTCTTTGCTCTGGACCATATGCTGTGATGACCATCTAGTTGGAATGCCAACAACCTTTTTTCTCTAGTTGCCTGGACAAAAAGCTGCAGAATAAAGCCAGAGAGAAAGGCAGAACAAAGAGGATGAGGCATGCAGAGCCAGGACAGAACCCTGCAGAAGCCTTGTACTTTCAAACTCAATGACTCCCTTTTTGTTTTAGTTTCTATCCCCTCCAGCCAAAATAATTCTGGATAATCCAACAAACATAATTTACAGAAAATTAAAAGACAATGCATCTTGTTTTTATCCACATATGGCAAAAATGGGCTTTCTAAGTGTTCTTACATCTGCAGTGAGAGAGAAGAATAAGAATTCTTGCTTTAATATATCTCTGACGTAGAAACTTTTTGTGCGTTTTGCAAAATGTGTTACTGGATGACTTGCTTGGTCTGCTAGTTAATTTGTATTAACTAGCAGGGTAGCTCAGCTGGTTAGAGCATCATCCCGATATGCCAAGGTTGCAGTTCAAACTCTAGGAAGGGCACATACAAGAATCAACTGATGCATACATAAATAAATGAACAACAAATCCATATTCCTCTCACCAACTGCTTTTCCTCTCTCTCTAAAAAAATTTAATAAAGAAAAGGATGTTAAAAGAGGTACACTTACATGTAAAAAGCATGATCACTTAGTAGAAAATACATTGCTAATGACTCAGATTTTTGGTTACATGGAAGCAAATCACTGTTTTGACTATTTTAATGACACTTAGAATGATCTGGAAATGCAGATAGGCAGTTTGAGGTAAAGATCAGAAAGTTAGGGAGGTTAATGGCAAAAGACCCAGGTTAGTCAAGTTTACCTCCAACCATCCCCATCTCCTCGCTAGTTCTACACAAAAACACATGCAAACACAATTATTGTACAGGACAAATTTTTAGTCAATAAAACGAAAAAGTAAATTGTATGAAGAAGTTTGAACAAAATTGGACATCCATAGTAAGACACCATGGATCTCAGGCTATGTCTGTACACCTGATTGGCTTTGACTCCTCTGACTGAATTGAATATTAGTTCAATTTCATCAAAATATTTTTCTGAACTAATTATTTAAATGAAAAAAATCAAGTAAGGTGAACCAATTTATACAAGTAAACACCATCTCATATCAACAACATAGTAAACATAGTAAAATGTATTAAATTGAATAAAGAGTAAATAAAACCCTGAGTATAGCCTTGTTTTATGTATTACCATTCTTTTTGGGTTAGTGAGAGAGTTAAGTTAGAAGGAAGTCTTCTGCTTCCCACAATGAAATATCTTTCTAGAAACTGTAAAGCAACAAAGCTTCAAAAATTCTAGATACCAATGTTTGTGATGAAATACCAAGTGTGCCCTAGAGGTAGTATTTTATTAGAGTCATAAAATAGAAATTCATGATTTATATGTCTTTATTTCTGGAACTATAAGGAAATCCTTATTTTGTAAGGCAAGGGTGGTGGTGCTCTACAGCATAATCTTAAAGGAAATATATTGAGTCTGAACAAAATATCATGATACAATTAATCTATTTTCATAGCCAAGAGCTTGCTGATAGAACTAAATAGGTTTAAATAAATCTCAGTTCCCAAATTTTTTAACATATCTGATCTTGGCCCAAATATTTATGCTTTTTGTATTTAAAATTTTTAAATCTAAAAATGGAGATAATAAACAGTTCTTATCTCTAAAGAATGGCTGAGACAATTAAATTATGTATTAAAAGCACAAAAAGTGTTCAATGAACGTTAGTTATATTTATGAGAAATAGAAACTTTATATTACTCTTAAAATGACAAATAATTACTGCTATTAAGTTATATATTGCTCTATTTCTGTTGAATTGTTTGAAAAAGAAGTGATAATTTTTATAGAACAAATAGTTCTTCTAGGTTAATAATAGGATCTATAATTTACTTCCTATTAGGGGTGTACATGTACATTTGTGATTGGTCTATGAAACCTGCCTAAATGCTTTTCTTGAGATTTGCCTGATGTGGTTCCAAACTCTAATCTTTTGCCTTTTTGTACTGTTATAATCAACTCTTTCCCAGATACTTGCAGAGTCAGTGGTAAAGATGTTAAAAGTTAATATAGCAAGCAGCAGTACTTTCATAATAGCATAATAAGCAATTAATCAGGAAAAAAATGCCCTCTGACATAAAGCTACTCTTGAGTATATTTTGTGTTAAGCTCTTCTGTTTTGTGAAATTGATTAAATGGTTCTTTTCTATTGAATCATTGTAGAGAAAACAGAGCTGTTTCATACTGAGGGTCATGACATGTGTTATTGGTTATTTAGGTCAAGGGTGCAAGGTTTTCAGTAATGAGTTATGTAGAACGTTCACTTGAAAGTATTATTTTTTCTACATTGCATTCTCCTGAGGTTTTATTAAATTGGAGTATTAAATACTGTACTAACAACTCATGAGTGAAAATGCTTTGAACTAAATGATGCAAAAAAATACATCAAGCATTTGATTAAAACAATGCTGAATACATACACACAGGCCAAAGACTAAAAGAAAATGTAAAAAGTCTTGCTTTTCTTTCAGTTTAGAGCTTCCAGGCTTCTCCTTTCATTATTAATCATACTTGGCTGCATAGAACACTTGTGCTCCGTCATTTCTTTGTGGTAGCTGCCATTGTGTGAAGATAGATATGCCTTTTTCATCCCTCTTCTCCCAAAAGATGAATTCTCAATCTCAATAGCTTCCTCATAGCGGGGGCACTTATCTTTGCATTTAGTGCTCCGGCTGAGAACACGCTTCTCCAGTTCTTTGTCTCTTGGGAAATGTGAGACAAGTGCCTTTTTCTCTCTCTGGTAGCTTCTCTTTACAATGTCAGCCAAGCTGACACCTGCCTTCAGTAGCAAGCCAGTGACATCACGGACAGGTAGCTCCTCAGCAAGGTGCTGATTTCTCTCTGTGTCTTGGTCTTTCTTTCTCTTTCTCTCTCTCTCTCTCCCCCTGTCTTCTAAACTATGTATTTTAAAAAGACTAATTTGAATCAAGCTTTTAATCAAGAGCATTCCTTACTTTCAAACAGAGACAAGAGTGTATAACATTTGAGGGACTAGATCTTAAAGAGACACTCTTTTAGCACCTGGCCATTTAGTCCTTTGAGTACCGGGTTTTTTTCATGCTCGCTGACCTCTGGGAGTTAGTTTTTTTTTTTTTTTCCAAAAAATGAAATTAGTTCCAGTTCCAGTTTTATTAACTTAAAATCACATTTGTGTGATAACCAATTTATGGAAACAAGAAGAACATACATTTGCCTTTTTAAAAAATTTTTATTTTATTCATTTTTTAGAGAGGAGACACACACAGAGAAAGAGAGAGAGAGAGAGAGAGAGAGAGAGAGGGAGAGAGAGAGAAAGGGGGGGAGGAGCTAGAAGCGTCAACTCCCATATGTGCCTTGACCAGACCAGTGCAGGGTTTTGAACTGGTGCCTTTTTTTAATGTTGCCTCACACATGTATGATCGTACTCTGGATGGTCAGGGGGCACGAGGACATCCATGAACTTCCGTACTACTTACTCAAAGGGTAAGTAGTGTTCATCATTCTTTATATGTCTATTGACACATACATATTTATACATCATGCATTTTTTTTGCTCTTCTACTTTGTGTGGCATGTCTATCACCTCTGAACATTCATTAGTTGTGTTTTTAGAATTATCCAAAGACAACAATGTGCCGCCTATAGTAACTTGGAATTTTAAAAAATATACTAAAATAAAGTGAGTATTTTAAATTATATTCTTAATATAGATTCCATAAAAACATGTCTAATTGACATAGAAAATAAAGGACTCATCAATGTACATTTAAAAATTTTTTTCTCATTGATTTGAGAGACACAGAGAGAGGAAGGAAGAGAGGAAGAGAAGCATCAATCATTGTTTCACTTAGTTGTTTTATTTAATTGTGTACTCATTGATTGCTTCTTATATGTGCCCTGACCAAACTCAGGGTTGAATCAGTAACTTCTGGTGTACTGGTTCACTTTATCCATAGACCCACCTGGCCAAGGCCTAATATGCACTTTTAAAACCAGACAGAGGTACATAAAGTTCTGTTAGGAACAAAAATGAGGATAGAAAAATGTCTTAGTTCTAGACATTTCATTATCCCTCCATTATCTTTAGTATACAATTTAAACTCATTAATCTAGCCCACGACTTCTGCCCATCTCAAATTTTATTCTCCTACAAGCATCCTATATTCTAACCATACTGGTTTCTTTGGGAGTATTTAAGCATTCTAGATTACTTTCCTTCCATACTTTTGCACACACAGCTCATTTTTTAGGTAACTTTTTAAAAATTTGTAAATTAGTTCAGTGACCCTTCCTTGAAGACAGTGGTTCTTAAACTTTTTTGAGGTACCGAACCCACCAGTTTCATATGCGCATTCACCGAACCCTTCTTTAATGATAAATAAAATATGATTTATTTTTCCAAATTCAAGACATAGGTATATGTTTTCTTACTGG
Organism: Rhynchonycteris naso; assembly: GCA_037038555.1. NCBI lineage: Eukaryota > Metazoa > Chordata > Mammalia > Chiroptera > Emballonuridae > Rhynchonycteris > Rhynchonycteris naso. The sequence goes on from CM073000.1 coordinate 26,117,427, forward strand.
TGCACAAAATGAGCTGTGTATGAACATCACCTTGATCAAAGAACAAAACCAACAAAGTGCATGAACTCACAACAAATTACGGTATTTATTCTGGCGTCCACGCCAGAGGCTTCTCCGAACCCCTGAGACCAACTCATCGAACCCCTAGGGTCCGATAGAACCCAGGTTAAAAACCACTGCTTTAAGAAGATATTCTTCATTCAGTTCTCAGACTAGGCTAGGTTGGGTATCCCCTATTGCTCTTATACATATTTCTTTCATCACCTTTTCATTCACTTATTCATTTACTAAACAAATATATATTATGTGCTTAACAGATGTAATTTATCTGTCTCTTGATACACCTCTCTTCCACTAGACTGTGACATCTTGTATGTATGAGACATACAGTTGATTCTTGTTATTTCTGATACATATGTTCTATAAAATTTCTAAGAACACTAAATTAGCCAATAATGGTCTATTGCTCCTGGGGAGAATACACTATTAATTTCCCATGAGGCTCTGATCACAATATTTTCATCACCCAAAACACCATTTGCATTATGTAGATTTGCTTGTCAATGTCCTTGTGAAACAAACCAGTCTTATCAGTGTTGAAAACCTGCTCTTCCCCATAAACAATTATTTGTGTAACACCTAGCAGATATTTTAAAAAGATTGTTCCATTGCCTCCTGATCTGCAAAACCTGTCTTGCTGGCAAGTTTAACATTTTCTACGTGTATCATCTTTTGAAATGTGAAAATCAGCCAACAGTATCCTGACCCTGAATAATGTGACTATGTTTGGTTTTCATCCTTGTATCAATTCTCTTCATTATACTTTTTTATGTGTTGTCATCTCATGAATCCACAAATTCAGTCAATTTCTGTCTTTTCCATGGCTTCATCGTACAATAGAGATGTTACTTTAGCACTTGCTGGAGAAGCCTAATGTACACAATGGTGAATTTCCCCTTCCTTTTCTGAATGTATCATATTGTTGATCCATTAATATTGAATTCATGGTCAACAGCCTAATACTCATGCCTGAAAAAACACCTAGTCTTCCTGTACTTAGGAATACTAAATCAGCACTATGCTTGTGGGCCATTTTAAACAGTAAAATTATAAACAAAAAGCAAAAAGAGAAATGCAAAATACTGTGGTGCTAAATAGATCAGAAAAAAACCCCACTTGTTTATATTATGAGAGCTAAAAAAAAGGCGGAGTGTCATTTTATTTAGCTTTCGGCTAAAATGTGCATTTCAGGCGACAAATTTCCTACTACACTGCACCTGTGGGTGAATGACTGCAAAAATGTCACCAGTATTAATTTTGGGGGGGGTTACATGTAAATTGTTTTGAGTAAATGCATTTGCATATATGGAATCCATAAATTATGAGGATCAACGCTATTTTTCTTCTACTAAATAATAGGAATTTAATAAATGTTTGCTGACAGGATGAAAAGTGCATGCTATGTGTAGAGCTATTTCTCAAGGTTCAATGAATTAAAATTACTTATTAGAAATAATACATTTGACAGTTTTGTACCAAAAAATCTAAAATTTATAGAAAATTGTGCTCATACTATATATACTATGCTTTAACATTATTAACTGTGTTTTTCAAGGGCTAGTTTAACCAATCTTTATTCTGTATGATAGTAAAGCATTTTTGTGTGTGTAAACCCATAGGATTTATCTATTGGTGGTGATCCTCTCTGGTGAAGAACAAAAACAAAAACAACTAACAACTCTGGAGTACTACTTCCTCTTGTGCAAACTATCTGAATGTCCAACCTTTAATAAAGAAACAAAGTCAGTTAAAGGCCAACATATGCAACTTATATTTATCTTTACAAAGAAATAAATGCAACCCACTGAGACACATAAACTTTAGGTTAATTTCTATTAGCAAAGACTTTGACATATACTTATCCTCTTGTTTGTTTTTCTTTATGTTAAGGACAAGCCTTGAAAAGTGTTTTATTCTAAATGTTTGTAGATCTAGTGATTTGGTCTATAACCCGGCTAATAGCCAAGCTAATGTGCCAATGTGAGAAATTATACCTGTCTTCATCAGCAACTACTATAATTCATTCATTTATTTAGTGAACAAGTATTCATTGAGGGCTGTCAGATAATCATTGAAAACATTCCAAGCCTGTGTTAAGTACTATGAATAAAGTGTGCACAAAACAGGTGTGGTTCCAGACTCATGAAACTAGTTGTCTACAAGAAGTGGTCTATACTTCATAAGAAAAAGAGAAATAATATTAATACAGCCTGTGAAAGGTACCATAGAGAAAGTAAGTACAATGAAAGGAGAGAACAATGGTTGTATTGATGTGGTGGGCAGATGTTAGATGGGTTAAGAGCTTTATTAGAAAAAAAATTTTTGACTTGACCAGGTGGTGGTACAGTGGATAGAGTATCAGATTGGGATGTAGTGGACTCAGGTTCAAAACCCCAAGGTCACCAGTTTGAGTGTGGGATCACAGACATGACCCTATGGTCACTGGCTTGAGCCCAAGGTTGCTAGCTTGAGCCCAAGCTTGTTAGCTTGAGCAAGGGGTCATTCACTCTGCTGTAGCCAAGGCTGAATTTACTGGTCAAGGGCAAGTTTTCCATACTTTCTTTTTAAGTGAATTTATAAGTTTTCCAAGCTTTATAAAATCCTTTTAACTCCATGTTGTACTTGTTGGATTGTTATAAGGAATAGATAACAAAAGAGATAAATCTCTTATTGTGTTTAGTAGATAATATGCCCTAATTTAAATTATAGGTACATACAAATATGTTACAGTGATTTAAGAGAGAAACAATTAATTAAAAAGTTTTGTTTCTTAGATGTGCTTTCTTAAGTTTATGTATAGCAATATCATGAGGATGAGGCAAAACAAGGGGTTCCATCTCAGCATCACTCTCATTGGTTTGGATTGGCTGTTAATAAAAAATAATATAACTTCAACTTATTGAGTGCTGAGCAGATTAAAAATAACTTATTTAGCCTGACCAGGTGGTGGCACAGTGGATAGAGCATCAGACTGGGACGTGAAGGACCCAGGTTTGAAGTGCGGGCTCATCTAGTTTGAACAAGACTCACCAGCTTGAGCCCAAGGTCGCTGGTTCAAGCAAGGGGTCACTTTGTCTGCTGTAGCACCCCTGGTCAAGGCACATTTGAGAAGTCAATCAATGAACAACTAAGGAGCCGCAACAAAGAATTGATGTTTCTCATCTCTTTCCCTTTTGGTCTGTCTGTCTCTATCTGTTCCTCTTTCTGTCTCTCTCTGTCTCTGTCACACACACACACACACACACACACACACACACACACACACACACACACACTAAAAATAACTCATTTAATCTAGGTAGCTACACTATGAGGCAGGTAATGCTACCATTCCCATTTTATAGTAGACAATAATATAACCAGGAAAAAATAATTTGGTCCAAAATCATTCATCTACATGTGTATGGTTCTGTTCTTAGGCATTGCCATCTACTTCTTAGATGATCTCCAATGTTTTTCACAATTATCTCCCTGTATAGTCTGTTAATTTTTTTGCATATAACATTTACCTTGGAAAAAATGCAATAAATATTTGTTCAAAAAAGGCAAGAACACCGAGCAATATAGCAACGCCATATGAACTCTTTTATGATAGAAAGTAGAGGATTAACTAGATGAAAAATTGAGTGCATGAACACCACGTACTACATACAAGGAGAAAAGAAACATCCAATTAATTGCACACTGAGACATGTGGGAAAGAAGGTCTGAGACACTTCAAATATGACCCAAGAATAGTTCCTGGGATGTGGTTTTGAGAAATAATAACATAGAAATGGCATTACTTCCTGCTGACAATACAGCCTGCTCAGAGGCTGTACTGAGAGGCACAGGCTGAGAGGCAGCGTTTCTGACTCTGGATGAGGTGACAGCTTACTGCAAACGCATCACAGGGCTGGTCACAGATGGTGGGTTTTCTTCCTCACATTGAAATTTATGTAATGTAATTGACAACTCACTGCCATTAGGAAAAAAAACTATTTTGAGAAATAGGTATTGGGGAATCTGAATATACTATTGGAGAATCTGATTTTTTTATTAGCTCTAACCTCATTTAAACCTCAGGCACTTCAAGCAAAATCTAATAATTACCAATGGTAGGAAAGAACTTCTTGTAATGTCGGTGGACAATGGGGACGGTCACATGAGGAACTCAGAACCTGGACTTTTGGCTAGGGCCGCCCACAACCAAGCACGCCAGAAGAAACTTCCCAGAGGTCCTTGGGAGAAGAGCGACCGTCAGTCAGCCAGTGAGATTTCACCACGTCATAATTGCTTGCCTACCCTAGAAAACCCCTTTAAACACCTCTCACTTGGTTTAATTCACGTGACTCCTCTGGCCTCTGTACCCCGGGACCAGAGGACATCGTTAGGCAGGATGCGCGGTACTTAATAAAGTCTTTGCTATTCCACACTTCGAGGCTCCGTCTCCCCTTTCTTCTTTCTCGGAGGGGAAAAATACCTTACACTTCTCATGTCTAATACCTATAAGATCTATGCTCTGTGACCTGTGGGTCTTTAGTGTGAACTCCAGGTTCATCTTTCTTGTGACTAGCAGATATTTTCAAAGACTTATCTCCCATCTGTAGGTGGCAGTAAGTTATTGTTTTTTGTTACTTGGACCAGTGGGAGGAAGATTAAATCCAGTTTAGAAAAACAGAATACCTGTAATAAAGAAAATATTGTTCTACCTTTGGGCCAATATAAAGAACAATAACTCTCAGGTTTTTTCCAATGGGAGTTTGATTCTCTTCCCCATTTTAATTTGAGGTAAAATTGAAATACTTATGTATTCTCACTGGGCTGTCCTCTAGCTAGATGAATTTATGTTCACACCAGGCTAAACAAACCTAGAACAAGAGGATTAAGGGTTTTGTATATAAACCAGCAGCTCAAGAAACCCACTGTTTCTTAAAGTGATGTATCGAAGCAATATTTGCCCATATCTTAGTCTGCAGTTGTATTTATATTAAGCAGTGGCATTTTTCTTTCAAGTATATGCATAGAAATAGCAAATAATTATTCTTCCTATTCCAAAATAAAAAGGATTTTTTTTGAAATCACTCACTGATTTCCCTCCTCAGTGTTTTAAAGAAAACATAAGCCCCCCATCCCCCACCCCCACCCCACCCGCCCACACTAAGAAGATTGTTGGATTGCTGTTCTTTTTGCTTTGTTTCATGCCTTGTGCTTGTTCATATGCAAAGCATGCATCCTTACAAATATAATCCACCAGTCCCTGCCATGAAGGGAAGCACAGCAGGACCCAGAAAGGATTTGTTGAAGCTGAAAACTGACTTGGTAATTTAGCTCTGAGTCTTGAAGCAGCATAAGTCATACTATAAATCAGAACACTGGATCGTCGAATGTACGGCAAATAGAGTGAAACATGAATTTTCCCCTTCATACTTCTCCTCTTGGTAGTACAATTAAAACAACAGCCAGCTCCTTTATTGCTTGTGATTTAGCAGTTAGCCAAGTAAAGTGACAATTTCAGGCTACAATAGACCAAGACTTAGAGAAAAACAGACCATAGGGTGAGGCAATGGCTGTCATATTATTCCAACAGAGATTTCCAGGCTTCTAAAGATGAAAACAGTTCCACCGTGAGGAATAATTTGCACTTTTGCTTAGTTTCATGGACCCTTTCAATCGGAGTAAACCTACTTATACTTCTATTATCTGTTTTTGGATTTCTCTAAAAATATTGAACGGATGCCACAAAGATTAAGTTGCCTTTTCTTTTTAATGGTTTGAGGATATATACTTAACATCACCTTGCCTGTGTTAGCAAAGTGCTTTTGGCGTAGCAAAACCTTTCTATTCGTGTTTTTACTATGTATAAGGTGGAATTCTTACTTTGTACAAAATAGCTTACTATCAATAAGCTTTATCCTCCACAAGAAAAAAGCAGGGATTCTGTCCTTCTCCAATCTTCATTGTAGCAGCTGGCAGAAGAAAAGGCCAGGGGGTAAGTAGACTGCCAGAGGTTTAAAATACCTATGTGTTAAAATGTAAGGCTTTTTGCCCCAGCTCTCTCAAATCTAAGATAGTAATATTTATGCCCATTAAAAACAAACAAACTGAAATCATCTTATTTTTTTTAGGAACATGGAAGGCCTAACCTTTAACAAGTACTCAGGTAACAAATTATCCTGTTTTAGGAGTCAACTGGTAATGTAATGTATCTACAGGGTGATATGTAATGACTTGTCTATGAGTGCGGAGCTCCCTCCATCCCAACTCTGTTGCCTAAATCACTTTCTTGGGGGATGAGAGTTTTGGCTGTGGCTGTTGAACTGATTGTCCTGACTTCAGTAAAATGTGAATAGCGTCATGGTGTAGCTTCTGGGGAGGTAGCTGGAATATCCTCCTCACAACCAGGAGCTACCCTGTTTCCCCGAAAATAGGACATCCCCCCAAAATAAGACCTAGTGTAATTTTTTTTAAGCTTAGAAATATAAGGCCTCCCCTGAAAATAAGACCTAGCGCATATTTAGGAGCAAAAATTAATATAAGACACTGTCTTTTTTTAGGGAAACTGGGTAGAAAGAAGGGGTCAGTTAGACCCAGAAGACAGAGCCTATAACAGAAGATACCATGTTAAAAATGTCATGGGGATTTAGCACAATTTTATTAAAAGAACATGGGACACGGGATTCAAATGGACTTGAGATGAAATCCTAGCTAGCTAAGCCACTTACTTATTCTGTGAACTTGAACAAATTGTTTCTTAACCTTTTGAAGTTCAGATTCCTTATTTTGTAAAGTAAGGGTTTTAATGCCTACCTTACAATATGTACCTTGACAAAGAGATAAAGTGTTGAGCGCCATTCACAACAGCAATAGCAGTAAAAGTCATTTTAGCAGAAAATCCCAAAGGATGCTGGTGTAGAGCAGAGGCCAACTTTTACCTGAATTTTTAAAACAACTCCACCAGTAGTGTGACCTAGGATAGATTGTTTAACCTCTTTGTGTCTTAACTTTGTCATTTATACAATGGAGATAACCGTAGCATGAATCCTATAGTATTATTGCAAGGGTTGATTAAGATACTGTATATAAAATAATTGGGACAATGTAAGTGTTAATAATTTTAGATATTTTTATTATTACCTCCCATCTCCCAGGATGTTATCTGGAGGGAGTATGGAGTTAGCCCACGTGGTGCTAAAGGACAGTAGAAGATGTTTTAAAAACTTTGGTATAGCCTCATACTAGGATTTCCCTGGGAGAAAGAATCAGTGACCTAATGCATTGCTATTGCTACAGAGTGATCACAGGAATTGACCTTGCTTTAAATATTTGCATCAAAAGGATGGATGTGAATCTGACACAAATGAGTATTAAGCAAGGCTGGAGAAGGTTTTTGGAACTTTGATCAACTCACCATATTTCAGTAGGTTCTTCATCTCACTGTTTAAATAAATCAGTGACTAGTTTGGAAGTCTGTAATTAATCCCCATGGGCAGTACAGAAGCTTCTTGTTCAAATCAAAAAAAGCTTTCACATTCTCTCTTTCCCAATATTCTGCACCCGTGTAATAAAATGTCCTTGCATTTGGATGGCACTTTGCAATGTGAAGTGTTTCCACATGTAGTTTTATTTCACCCCCTCTTACAGCTCTGGGGAGTTGGCCCAGTCAGCACTGGTGCCCTTTTCATTGCACAGGCAAGAAACCGAGCATTTGGGAAGCGAAGAGATTTGCCCCAAATCATATAACTTTTAAGTTGCAGAGTAAGTTAAAAATTACTCAGCAGTATTTGATAAGGTTGACTTTGCAGCTTAGTTTTAGGTTACATAAAACTCTACTGTCACAAGTGCCACTGGAATTATTGCTGTAGTAAGGCTATTTATTTTTTAAAATTCTTCTACTAATTATAATAAAAGGAGTCCTTTCTAACATGAAGATGTGTGTGCTTTCTATACTTATCTATTATATTTATATCTACTATTTAGTGCTATTTCAGGTTGACATTTCTCTGCTTTTACATGGATATTCTCTGAAAAAACTCATCAAGATGCCTGACCAGGTGGTGGTGTAATAGATAGAGCATTGGCCTGGGATGCTGAGGACCCAGGTTCAAAACCCCAAGGTTTCCGGCTTAATGTGGGGTCATAGACATGACTCTATGGTTGCTGACTTGAGTTCAAAGGTTGCTGGCTTGCGCAAGGGGTCATTGGCTCAGCTGCAGCCTCCCGGTCAAGGCATATATGAGAAAGCAATCAACAGTCAACTAAAGTGACACAACTATGCGTTGATGCTTTTTTATTTCTCTCCCTTCCTGGATGTCTGTCCTTGTCTGTCTCTCCAGCTCTCTCTCTCTCTCTCTCTCTCTCTCTCTCTCTCTCTCTCTCTCTTCTCTAAACAAACAAACAAACACACAAACACAAAAAATCTCACCAAGATATCAGAAAAATATTAAGGATGCAAAGATTAAAAGAAAGCTTTCATTTAAAATCAAGATGTGGTAGCTCACACTAGAATATTTTCAAGGGTAAATAAACTGTTTTTGTAGTCTTGCTTATGGCTGATTAGTCTATATCTGAGAAACAATAAAGCATTACAGCTGGAGCTGCAGATGCATCTAAGAGGGGAAAATGCAGCGGTACATGTGGAAGCAGTTTTTCTCTTCCTCTGAAAAGTGAGCTGAAATACAAAAACACTGACGGAATTGAGATCAGAGCAGGAAAAGCAAGTGTGGGAAGATGGATAAACTTTGATGTCAAGTTGATTTTTCACGTCTGTGTGGTCCAATTTCAGTTTGAATATTAGCTATGCGATCTGCAGTCCCCTGTTCTACAAGGCTAGAAAGGTGAAGGCAGAATATCTCAGAGGTTTCTCAAACTCTAATAAAAATCTCTCTTGCCAGATGACCCCTGATAAACTTCAGTCTTCCTTTCAGTAAAAAGCTCCCCAAGACGAGCTCCGAAAGGATGATGTTCATCACTATTAAGTCTCCAGTCAACCATATTAGGCAGTTGAGATATTCCACTAGATTTTCTCCTGAGTAGGCATTTTTAGATGTGTTAGCCAGTAATGCAAATCAAAGAGGAGGAGAACTTGGTAGGAATATGTAAAAACTAGGTCTCTTTTACTTTAAATATACCTTTGGTTGTATGTAAGTAGTATGAAATATTTACAAAATGGTGCATTATATCAAAAATTGAGCTTTTGTGAAGGTATACAGAATGAAGTTAATATATTCCACTTCCACTTATTTGTATTTGTGCTTACATTTTTATAGTGATGTATTTTTTCAATAGGACATAAATGTACAGTTTATGATACCAGCACATGTACATTATATTGAAGTATCCTCATTATTATATCTTCTTATTTAACTCTACCATTCTGTATATTAAACATCTATTTTTGTGCATATAAAGGGCAACGGAGATAATCTTTTAATATCACTGTCAGATAAAGTCTAGAGCAGTGGTTCTTAACCTGGGTTCTATCGAACCCTAGGGGTTTGATGAGTTGGTCTCAGGGGTTCGGAGAAGCCTCTGCCGTGGACGCCAGAATAAAGTAATACCGTAATTTGTTGTGAGTTCATGCACTTTTTTGGTTTTGTTCTTTGAGCAAGGTGATGTTCGTGCATGGCTCATTTTGTGCACCAGTAAAAAAACATATACCTATGTCTTGAATTTGGAAAAAAAAATCATATATTATTTATCACAAAAGAAGTGTTCAGTGAATGCGCATATGAAACTGGTGGGTTCGGTACCTCAAAAAAGGTCTAGAGAATACTCAAATGAGGCCCATCACATTGATGGATAAGTCATTCTCAACCTGGAACAGGCAGATGAGGTGATTTGTATATTCTTGGAGTATAGTTCTCCAGTGCTGGGCTTGACTTTCTATTGTCTGCTCTATTCTACAACTTTGTAGGGCAGCTAACTTGTAGATTTTTATCATATAAAGATGAGGATAATTTCTTCCCACTAGAAAAGTACCCTAAATATTATTCTTTATTGTCCTATTGAACATGACCAGTTTTACATCTAATCAAACAACCTTATCTTAATATTGCTTCCCAAATATTTTTAAAATTAGTTTTGATGTCTTACCAATTCATTAGTTACTGAATTAAATAAAACCTTGACATGCAATTATTGTATACTTGTATGAGAATCATAATTTCACTTGTATAAATGATACTTTGTCAGAATTGCTTGTCCACTTTCCACTTCGCTTTTCTTCATTATTTTATATAAAGAATGTAGATTAAAATAAAGCCTAAGTGAGGAAGAGGTCACAATGGAGAGGGAGAAAGGCAATGCCAACCCTCTTGCCTTAGGATTGAGGAGAGAGGTATCACTTCTCCAACAGCATGATGTGCTCCGTCATCCCATAGAGTGTCTGTCTTGGGGATCATGCTTGACCAGCCTCAAGGGTGTGAGATCATTATAACTGCACATGGAATCTTGTTCAGGAAGGCCTCGACTAGTTTAGTGCTCTGATGCTGCTGTCTTAAAATTATTATTATATCATCTTTGATTTTGTAAGGTGAGAAAATGGAGCATGTGCCAGGGTCCTGCAGTGTTTCCACCTTCCCACGTCTCCTGGAAGAATTCTCATTAACCTGCTTCTGCTCCCCACTGCCAGTAATTACTGCCATTGACACCCCTGGCAGGGCCTAGGTGTGGGCATCGGGAAGGTCAAGGTTGGGTAAATAACTCACCCTTTGTGCTAAACACAGGCAGGTCTCTACTAATTCTGTGAGTATTCTCATGCTTGAGGGGGTGTGGCATTAAATATCAAATGAAAAACACAATAACGTTGAGAGAGAGAGATTGTCAAAGAAAGTAAAGTGTTTTTTTGTCCTGCCTTTTGAACTAGGGATTCTGCCTTTGCATCTTGAACTGGACTCCACAAATTACGTAGCTGACCCCATGGGAGTGAGAAACAGGGTTCTCAAAGACATACTTACACTGGTTGGTGTCCAGTCTCCACATACATAAAGTGACCACTGTCAATATACAAAACCAATAAAGGTGTGAAAGATTTTTTTTTCATTTATCATTGATCCTCTAAATTCTTTTTAGCTTTAAATCTTTGTTTCATTTTTATCATAATGATATGCATTCAGAGAACACAATAAATCCCTATAATACTACATGAAATTATTTAAGGATCCCATAAGTACAGAAAATACATAGAATCATTAATATTATTGTTAAATAGTCACTCTCTATTAGTGCAGAAAACACATTAGAAGATTCTTTCTGCCTAGAACTTATACATTAAAGATAAAATAATCAAAAACAATCCCCACGCTCTCCTTAAAATCCAAACTCATAAAAGGCAGATAAGAAATACCTTAAATTTGTTTCTTTAAGGTTTTGATTGTGTGGATTTTATATTACGAAGTTGTCTTTGACAAGGAAATATTCATCTTTGGGTCAGTTCAGATCAGTAAAGAACACCTATTACACAACAGTCATTTTGCAAGGCATAATAGTAATACAATAAGTAAGTTATAACCCTATACTCAAGAAAAATATTTCTAAATATATTCGTCAGCATGCATTTTGATTTTTCTTAATACTTAAAATCGGTGATATACTTTTAGACTGTATACAATAGTATTGGAAGAACCTTTAGATTTTAGATTCTTAGGTAAGGGAAATTTAAGGCATTTGGGACTATCAAATGTGACAATGGGTGGCTCATATTCAAAGTCAGCTGGGCCCAGAGTCTCCTTTACTCTGCCCTGGTCCTGAAACAAAAGGTTATTCTTCCCATTTCACAGAATCTCTGTTCTGTGACTTCTTTTCTCTCTACTGTTGGTTCCCCAGTCCAGTCCTCTCTCCTTCTTGGGAGTAGAAAGTGTCACTCTGCAATCATGGATGTAACTATTTATGGCTCATATTTAGGACTAGAACAGTTTCGAGGTTTTAATTTTTGTTTCTGTGTGGCTAGGCAAATTGGGGAAAGAAATAAAATAGTCCTAGAACATTTGTGATAGAGCAGAAGGGAAGAAAATTAGTCAGGTGATTATTAAGGTAAAACCTTATCACATAGTTCTAATGCCCAGATAATATCTTACCTGAACACTAAACTCCAATTTTTAGGCATGATTTTCTGTTAGCTACACTGAATTTAAACTCTAGTTTTAATAAATCCTATTAATCTAGGATTGTAAAGAGAAAACTAGCTCTCTGAAAGCCTATGCAACTTAAGTATGAAGATAGGATTCTTGGTGCTGCAGCATACAAAACTCAATTTATATTCCCAATTGTTGACGGACAACAATCTTCTACTTTGAAAGTCTTTTACAAGCAGAAGATAATACCACTCCTTGGATCTTGTTTGTATCATGTGGTAGAGCATTTCCTTTCACTGCTTCTGAGGAAAAGTGTTCTGTGTGATGTTTAATGGTATTCCTGGGAAAATGTTTTCTTTTTGGGTGAAATAAGTTTAAAATTTTCTATTCAGTAGAGTTAAATGGGTTGTTTTCTATAGGGCATCTTTAACATATTGAAGTACATTGTGACAAACTCTGAGAAAGGAATAGGCATTGTGACATTTTATGAATATGTCAAAAATAGTCTGCCTCCTTCTACCTTTTTTTCCCTGAAGAATGTTTATCTTGAAAAATAGTTTGGGAAAATTCAGTCTAGTTGAATCCTGTCTTTACACAAAAGGTAAAAGCAAAGTCCAGAAATGGATAGTGGATACTTAAGAGTAAGGGCGAGACACGGAGCCATTGCCCATTGTACTGGTCCACAACAAGGAGGCTATCATTTTTATATATAGCCCAGTCTTTGAGTATAATTCTCAAGTCAGAGACCTGCTGAAAATAGTTACCAAATCACTTAGTTTGGACAACTAACTTTTTTTTTTGTGGTGATGGAGCAAATAGTTGATTTATATTGTAGAGCTCAGGGCAGAGAGCATTGACTTCAATTCTAGAACATTGTTATTTATCCTGTCTTTATTACCAGTGTTGACTTGAACAAATCTCTTAACTCACTTTCCCATTTGTGAAACAGAAATCTAAATCTATGTGCCAGTGATATTTAAAGTATTAACATCATTTCAAGATAAAAATCACATTAGAACAATGCCACTAGATCATTTTCCAAAGTGAACACAGCACTTGGTAGTTGTTAGGACAATGGCAATCAGCAGTGTTAATATATGAATAGTACTTGCTTGAAGCCATTGTTGCATTTTAATGTTAATCAACAATAGCCAAAGTTATTTCTCAGTGCTTTTCCATCTAGTTTTTATACTCTCAAGTCTTTAATAAGTTTTTGGCTCTAAATCACTTGAGGTTTAGGTAGGCAGGTGGGAACGATTTTAACTTCATTTTCCTAGAATAAAAGGTTAAGCAATTTCCCCAAGGCACACAATATGCCAGCAAATGGGTCAAGAACAGAATTCAAGGCTTGGGAACTTTGTCTACTGCTGAACCAAAAGGGCTGGCTTGTTTCCTTTCTAAATTAATTATTCAAACTCCTTGTTTTAAGCTTTTTGCAAACTTAAACCAAGGGGTTCTGGATATCTCATATTTTATTCCAGCTTTAACTTTGCTCTGTTTTCATTTTGTTTATCAAGCTTTTCACACACTTTTAACAGTGGCATGTCTAATGTTGTGTAAAAATTATAGTGGTTAACATAAAATACCAAGTCTTTTTTTTTTTTTTTTGGTTGTGTGAGTTCAATCTGTAAGTGGTAAGCCATGTAGATTTAGAACAAAAACCAATGCTTCTAGTTATAAAACACATAGGTGTAACACATAATTCCCTACTTAAAAAACCATTAATAAGCAGTATTTGAAGGAAAGCAAAACAGTCAAGAAAAAACATATTAGCAGCTTGCATTTTGTTTGCTTGCTTGTTCTTTGAAGTGGGAGTGGGGTGGTGGTGGGGAACCCTTAGTATTCTATAAGGAAAGGAGAGAAAAGATAAGTTTTCAGATGGGATTTAAGTCAGTGAGGTCTCTTATGCCCAGGAAGATCAATCAGGGTAAATGAGTTCTCCATGTATTGTTACCTAAGGGTAGAGAAAATTGAAGATGAGATTTTCTTCCCCCTACGTGTTTGACCTTGCTGCATAAATATGATGTAAAAAATACATGTGGAATTTAATAGTGGTCTTTGCCATTAGTCAGACCTTGAAATATTTAACTCTTTGAGACGTTTCAAAGTTGGAGCAAATGACACAATTTCTTCCATGTGTACTCTGTTCTCATTTCAATATAATTGTATTTGCAATCATGCCCTTAATGAAACTCGGGTTTGCAGAGAACCTAAATGCTTTCTGCCTTGTAAAAACAAATGCCCAACCCTTGTTGCTGCACTCAAGGATGGCAGTAATAAAAGTGGTTAGAAAATCAATTTAAACTGCATTTGTACTTTACCAAGAACTCTGTGACACTTACATTCATAAGAGTTATGCTTTCCAAATATGTGATCCACTTTTATAAGCAACTAAAAATCCTGCAACTTCAATCACACTCTTCAAGCAAAAATAAATGACTCAACATCAATCCATTTTCACAATATCTGGCACTGATAGGATGGGGGAAAAATGAGATAAAAAAGATAAACAATAGGGGCTTCCAGTCAAGATGGTGGTGTAGGTATACATGGTCCTTGCCTCCTTCCACAACTACATCATAATTATCACTAAACCACAGAACAACCAGCTTTCAGAATTGCCTGAAATCTGGCTGGCTGGAAGTCCTACAACTAGGGATTTAAAGAAGCCGCACAGAGACTGGAAGGAGGGGCAAAGATGTGGAATGGGCTAGTCCTATGCCCACGTGTAGTGGATAAAAATTGGGAGGCCTATTTGGGCTGCAGAGATCTCCTTTAAGGAGCAAGTGATCCCATCCCCTCACCAGGCCCCCGAGGCCAGGGTTCCAGAGCCAGGAAGAAAAGTCTTCATAACTTCTGGCTGTAAAAATTAGTGGGGATTGTAGATAAGTGAGATGAAGAGCTGATGGAGTTCCTGAAATTTCTCTTAAAGGGCTCATGCAAGCACCTTACTAGGACTCACTCCCTCTGAGCTCTAGCACTGGAGCAGCAGCTTGAACAGCACCAGGGAGACATGGGGGGGAACTAAGTTATTTGGCATTGGAGCAAGAGCTGGATGGGCTGGTTTCTCTCAGACAAAAGGGTTGGCAGAGGCTGTTGTTCCTTTTTTTGTGACCCCCACACAATGCTCAACAGAGCAGGCAGGTAAGCGCCATATCTGAGTCTCCATCAACCTGGCTAATGCTGTTAGCCCCAACCTGGTGATTCCCTGAAGCTCTGCCCCACCCAACTAGTCCACCCACCCAAGCTGTTCCCAGTGGCTTTTCTATATGAATGGCTTTTCTTGGTTCATGCCTCAGACTTTCCTAAAAATCTCTCATACAAGCAACATCAGAGCTCAGGATATCTCATACTTCTCACTAAATGGCCTCAGACCAGGCTCTAACAGCAGCCAACCTTGGTTCATAGTTTAGCCTTGTCTCAGTTCCTCCAAGCCCAGCACACACTTGTAGATCACTTTGCAGATCATGTCAGGTAATCTTGAGCAGAACACTGGTGACTGACCTTGGCAAAGAAAATCCTGGGATTTCCCAAAGCCAGCACACCCAGTGGACAGTTTTAGACCATGTTGAAACACCCACTCAACCACCTCTACAAGCTACACATTCAACGGGCAGACTCAGGTGGCACCAGAGTCCTGCTGAAATAAGTACTGCTCTGTGGGGTGGGCCCCTGCATAGCTGATCCTCCATGGTGGTTGGAGGGCATAGCCAGTTCTTAAAGCCAATCTGCCTGGGGGTAAATCCCTTCCATTGATGTACCAACAGCAATCAAGGCTCAACTACAACAGGAGAGTGTACATAGCCCACGCAAGGTTCAAGCCCAAAGGTCACTGGCTTGAAGCCCAAGGTTTCTGACTTGAGTACAAGGTTGCTAGCTTGAGCACAGGATTACTGGCTTGCCTGGAGCCTCACCTAGTCAAGACATGTATGAGTAGCAATCAGTGAACAACTAAAGTGCTGTAAATAAGAGTTGATGCTTCTTTTTTCTCTCCCTTCCGGTCTGTCTCTCACTAAAATATTAAAATAAAATAAAGTAAAAAACAAAATAAAAAATAAAACATGGGTTATAAGCATGCTCAATGAATTTAGTATGAATTTCAACAACATTAAAAAAGGACATGGAAACCACAAAAAAATACTAGTCAGAAATGAATAATGCATTAACTAAAATGAAAATAGTTTAAAGGGAATCAACAGTAGAGTAGATGAAGCCAAGAATCAAAACAGTGATTTGGAATATAAGGAAGCAAAAAACACCCATTTAGAACAGAAAAGAAAAAAGAAAGGAATTCAACAAAATGAGGACAGTGTAGGAACCTCTGGGACAGCTTCAAGGATACCAACATTTGCCTCATGTGGATACCAGAAGGAGAAGAGAGAGAACAAGAAATTAAAAACCTATTTGAAAAAATAATGACAGAAAACTTGCCTAACCTGGTGAAATAGATAGACATACAAGACTAGGAAGCTCAGAGGGTCTTAAACAAGATGAACCAAAGAGGCCCACATCAAGACAGGCCTACATCAAGATATATAAATAAAATGCAAAAGGTTAAAGACAAAAAGAGAGTCTTAAAAACAAGAGTAGAACAGTTATCTACAAGGAAGGTACCATGAGACTGTCAGCTGATTTCTCAACAGAAACTTTGTAAGTCAGAAGGGAGTGACCAAAAATATTCAAAATTGTGAAAAGCAAGTACCTGCAACTAAGACTACTGTACCCAGCAAAGTTATCATTAAGAATCAAAGGACATATTGTTTTCCCAGATAGGAAAAAGCTAAAGGAGTTCATTACTACCAAACCAAATATTATGAGAAATGTTAAAGGGTCTTTCTTAAGGAGAAGAAGAAGAAAAAAAGACAAAATATATGAATAATAAATGGCAATGACTACATATTTATTAACTAAATCTAAAAAATAAAGGAAGAAACAGAATAGAAACACTCATAGATACAGAGAACATTTTGATGGTTGCCAGATAGGTTGGGGGTTGCATGAAAAAGGTGAAGGGATTAAAAAGTATAAATTGGTTGTTACAGAAGAGTCGTGGGGAAAAAAAGGGCAGCATAGGGAATATAGTCAATAATATTCTAATAACTGTGTGGTGTCAGATGGATGTAAGATTTATTGGGATGATAACTTAGTAAGTTATAGAATGTCTTAATCACTGGGGTGTACACCTAAAATTAATATAATATTATAGTCAACTGTAATCAAAAATATAAAATGATTTAATTACATTTTTGAAACATTAAAATAATTAAAAATATAAAACTTATTAATTCAGTGATATTTCAAATTTTGTTAAGTATTAGCCATTGAAGTACTGGGTATGTTGTACTATTGTATTTATAGTTTTATTGTTCATTCTTAAGGTTTATGTGTTTCTAAATTTATCATTTGAATGTATCATTATTTTTAAAATTATGCATAGTCTTTTAATACAAAGATGTACCATTGGGATACACACACACACACACACACATACACACACACACACATACACATATATATTTGTTTACCATGTATTTAGAATAAATAATAGTAAATAATTTTAAATGTTTCCCTTTTAAATTGGATATTACAATTTCTCAGAATAAATGTATATTGACTGTAAAAAAAAAAGATAACAGTCTGTGACTCCTAGGTGGTTTTAACCTAAGACTCTGCTTTATATTTATAAATGAGAAAACACATTTTATTTGGCATTTCTCAATGTTTTACAAACCTGAGATTATCATGAGCAGAAGAGTTTGGAGAAAAACATTGCATGTTTTATTTCTCCATGCAGATCCCATGCTCATCACTCTGCTTAACACAAAAGAGGTACTCAACAAATACTTGTGGTGTGAAGAAAGGGATGGATGGAGTCTTAAAGACACATATATCCCATTTTAATCAAATAGAGTTGGATTAAAATAATTTCTAAACGTGGATATTGCAGAAAAATCCAGAAGTTACCAAAACATTTTGTTGTAATGCATTCCATTACGTTTTGTCTGAGTAACGAGGAGATAAACATGTCTGTGTTTTTTCTTTTTTCCTAATGGCATTGACATGCTTGCTTTTCATATCATGGAAGACTTACATGGCTCTGTGTTTCAAAGTACTCTGCTGCTTATGCGTACCTCCAGTCTGCTTAGGAAACATTAAGGAAAGCAGAGAGTAGCACTGAAGCCGCTGGACTCCCATCTCTGGTTCAGAAAAAGTTCAAAACTAAAAAATAATATGAAAAGATTACTTCACGTTCTTTTAATATTGTACTAGAGTATTGTCCAGTGGGCTTGCAAAAGGATTATGAAATTCTCTAGAAAAGTGTATTTTTATTTGATTCATTATTTATTATTGAATAAACTCGGTCTCTGTGAAGTTACATGATAAATTGCAGATGTCTGATGAAGATGCAAATGAGTACATAATAGTAGGAAAGAACCCCCCCCCCCGAAACCAAATTATATTTTACTCCTTTGTAGAATATTAACAAGTTTTGTCTCTCACTCAGCAATAGCAATCTTATTTCAGCATTCATTCAGTGTCTATATAAACCAAGTTTCTTGAATGCTCTCTGAATCAGCTTTACCATCATGCTGGCTCCTTCATTAATAAGATAAATAAATCTTCTGCATGTGTTCACTATACACTTGCAAAACATCAGGTTATATGTTGTTGAAAATTTAACCTATGCCATTTTGGTTGAATTATCTTGCCAGCACCCTATGAAGACAGCCTATTAGCCAGTGGTGAGTGTAGATTTTGCGAGACCCATGACTTATATAATTGTTGATCCCTTTATAACAAAAAGGATTCAAAAGTACATATAAAAAAGTATTAATTTAGAATGAAAAAAAGAAATGACAATGAATTACAAGGAAACCTAGCGATTCGGTGTCTTTCTCTGAAATCTTTTTAGGCTCTTCAGGAAATGTTTACCTGGAAATGCTTCCTGATTGCAGCCTGATTTCCCTTTTGAAAGAGAATTAAAGAAAAAACCACTGCAATTCCTAGTAAGTTTCAGGTCTCAGAGAAACAAAAGTGCAGGCCTCTTAAGCTTTGTTAATAAAGCAGCTGTGCCATGGGGTGAGGGAACACGAGCAGGTAAGGCGTTGTGGAGTGAACAGCCAGGAGCAGGAAACAGAGACCCCCCCCCACCCCCCACCCCCGACATCTGGCCTTGGAATACCAGGCCCTGTGCAGGGCTGGATGTAGACTCACACATATATGTGTCAAGAGATCCAGCACGGAGCTTGTGTTGCAGGGAGAGCAGACATAATGACACCAGTTAAAAAGAAAACCTTTGAATCTTTTTCAATCGAATTCCTCTTGCCCCAATATAGCCTCAAATCTGGAGAAACTGGAAGCAGAAAGGGGGTAGAGAGGTATCAGGAAGAACACATTGCTGACCTTTCCCACTCACATTTCTGAACTGGACATCTATCCAACCACGTAAAGGATTGCTGACCACTAAGCTGGATATGAGACACGTTTTAACTGGACACAAAGAGAAGCCTCTGGAACCTGCATGATATGCCATTAAGGGAAAGTAAAGAGAGGTCCTACAGAGCATGTTTGACATCAGTGACAGAAAAAAATAAAAATTTTTTATATTTGCACCCCATCAAGTTTAAACTGCTTTTATTGAATGGAATCCATTGATAAATGCCTTAAACGCCCAATTAATTATCATGAGAAAAATGGGGAAAATCACATACACTTCCAAATTTTTACTTGAAACCTGGTTGGATATTTTTCCTTTTTCCCTGGTTGTTAACAGTAGGGGCTGCCCGCAGTCAAAATGTCTAGATGCTCAGCGGCAAATCTTTACAGCTGAGAATAGTTTAGCCAAATACAAACTAGCCCTCTAGGACAAGAGGCACTTATGTCCTGAGTGCAATTTCAAGGATGTTGACTGCAGACGCAAAGTGTAGCAACTATAAAAAAGGTTAAATATTTGAAGATGTTTTTAGTCCAAATGTGGTGGTGAGGAATTGATCTAAAATAGGCGTCCCCCCCCCTGGATATTTAGAAGACGAGGGTAGACTGCTGAGCTAGATTAGGGGTAATCTGGCCTAGATACAGAGAAAGAACTAAAAGATCTCAGCAGGTGATGTCTAAGTACATGGCGCCATGAGATGGCAAAGAAGACAGGCGAGCATTGTGTCAGGGTTGCCACTCATTACAGGACACACAGAAAAGCAAAGACACAATACCCTAATTGTTAGTACTCTGTGATAATTTCTACTATTTCAAATTCAATTTAGGGCTCCTACCTCATTCTGAACTGCCAACTGATTTGAAAACTAAATATCTCAGAAATCAGGAAAAACAAGTTTATATTATCCATGCCAAAAAAATGTCTATAAAATTAGGTAATAGGAAAAAATGGATTGAAAGCAGAGAATGAAGGAAATTAACTTAATTCTGTTCAGACACTCAGAAAAATGAAAGTTCCCTAGTGTTAAGAAATACTATCTGTTTTGTTTGAGATTGCTAGTTACAGTTAATTTATTGTGTCATATTGACTAGGACACAGGGTACCCAGATACAGGTAATGATCGACTTACGACCTATGCAACTTATGACCATTCGACTTTACGACCACAATCGCTAGCCACGACTGCTCCGCGTCTGGCAGCTCAAGCGTTGCCCAGCTGGGTGTACGACATTGCGGACCAGCTTTCGGCAGCACTACCATCTCTGCGTGCACCATTTCAAATGTACAGCATTTGTTTTGTGTCTTGGATATTTTTCATCAAACCCCTCCCAAGATGTCTACCATGGTTTATAGCCTACTCAATTTACGACCAAATCGTGTTACGACTGGTCTGTCAGAACCAATCGTGATCGTAAGTTGAGCACTAACTGTAGCTGCTTAAAATTATTTCTGGGTGTATCTGTGAGGGTGTTTCCAAAAGAAATTAGAATTTGAATTGGTAGATGGAGTAAAGCAGATGGCCCTTCCCAATGTTGAGTATGCAGTATCCAATCCCTTGAGGGACTGAATAGAAGAAAAAGTGGAGCAAGGTTGAATTTTGCTCTCTACTCAGCTGTTGAGCTGGGATGTCAGTCTTCTCTTGCCATTAAAGCTCCTGATTCTCAAGCCTTCAGATTCAAACTAAAGTTTATACCACAGTCTTTCCTGGGCCTCCAGCTTGCGGATGGCTGATCATGGGACTCATTTGCCTCCATAATTGTGTGAGCCAATACCTTATGATATCTATCTATCTATCTATCTATCTATCTATCTATCTATCTATCTATCATCTATCTATCTATCATCTATCTACATTGCTTAATAGGGAAAATTTATATTGAGTTGATTTTTTTTTAGCCGATTGACCAAATACAACTATTTCACCCATCTGTTGCCCAAGCGTGGTAATCTGCAACCTGTGGTCCTTAAGCCAAATCGTGACATTCACCTATTTTTGTAAATAAAGTTGAAACAAAGCCACTTCTATTCATTTACAATTAATGGCTGGTTTTGGTGTTACAATAGCAAAGTTGAATAGTTGAGATACAAAGAGTAAAATAGTTGCTGTCTGTTCCATTACATAAATTGTTTGCTAGCCCACACCCCAGCACATGAAGGATAACACTGGTTAGTAGTGAATCAAGGCTAAGAGAAAAATTAGAAGCACATTTCTAAATTAGAAAGCACATTTCATTGCCATGTAAAATTACTGACTTGTAATGTGTTGGGCAGATGAGTTTGTAAAATCTGTATTTTCTGTTTTGTTCACTTTTATTGTTAAAGATGGCTGCTGCCCATGTGGGGTGGCTGATTATCTTTCTGCTTGGGAAGGGGCTTGGTTATGCCAATGTTTGCTGGAGGAGGGACCTTCCTGCTGAAAAGTTTTAAAAGGAGGAGGAGCTGGGAGGCCATTTTGGAGGAGACCACGTTGTTACAGGGAGTAGAGGCCACGTGGTTGCAAAGAGGAGGCAGGGAGCAAGATGGCGGGGAGCTGAAGGGGAACAGAGGTGAAGACCTTTGATTCTAGGAAAAATCAGAAAGATTCTCCTGGTTGTGGAACCAGAGAACATGTGAATGGGTTTTGGTGCCCTGTGTGTTTGTTTTTACTCGCTTGCTGGTGGAGCTAGAATAAAAAGATGGCCCACAAGTTCTTGGCTCCGTTGTTTAATTACTATTTATCCGAATCTAATGGGAACCTACCTACATGGGCCAGGAGGCTGTGACCGCCGTGACTACTGGTATTACATAATGCATGATAAAGTACATTAATACATACTTAGCTTGTGGTAAAACTAAGACTAATTCTAAAATTCATGTTTCAATAATTATTGACCGTAATATCAGTGACATAAGTTTTCAGAGCACTGGTTGTATAAGGTATATTCCCAAACCTGATACTTCTTTTTAATTATTGTTTAACCTATTTTAAAACATCTGGCACATAAAGGAGAAAGTGATTTAAATATTATCTGTTTAATTTGTTATCCTTCCTATACCCTTTTGCAAACAGCTTGTTCAAAGTCCATAGAGATTTGGATACTCAGAATAACCCTTCTGTATTGCTTTTCTAAACTGAATCTCACTACATGCAATTTGGATCTCTCTGAAATAAGCAAGCACAGGGGTTTGAGAATTCTAGCACAGATTTATAGCAAAATGGAAAAAGATTTGGATACTGTCCAGAAATGTGTGAAAGCACCCAAAGCAGACTGGCATTTGCTCAGTAAAGCTACTGAACTAAAACTTCCCCTTCATAGTCTTCCATGTGCAATTTGTCTTCTGATAAGCAGATTACCTTCAGAGACAATGTAGGAATAACACTTAACAGTGAATTATATCAACCAAGCTACTAAATTAATAATGATTTTGTTTATAAATAGCTATGTAACTATTTTATTTTGTGATCCTGAAAGTGTAGCTCCGTGGTACTGTACCTCTGTTAACTTACCACCTTACTCTTGGTTAGAGTATGCTTTTTTTTTTTTTTCTTAAACACTTATTCTTTAGATGATGGGAGAGTGGGCATGCATTTCCAGGATATATGGATTAGAAAGTTCAAGTGTGTGTAAACTGAAAAATTTCTGCCTCTCTTAAGGTTCTTATATGTCTCATTAGGAGACATTCCCAACCTTTAGATAAAAGTCTGTGAACCAGAACAATTAAACTGTTATGAGAAATTATTATTTGCATTTTCAAGTGAAAGCATTATGCACACCCACTATAGTAACATTAGTCTCACTATATCTTGAGAGTGGAAGTCAGAGAGGTAAAGAGCTTTTTTTAAAATTATCTTTGTAATAATGGCTCCTTTATTCTGAACAAAGATGGTCTATAATTTTAAAAATAAAATAATAAAACTATAGACCTAAAAAGAATTCCATCAGGTTACTTTGTTCATTTGCTTTGGATCCAGAAAGGTTGAATATTAATGTATCTCATTTAAATTGCTCTGCTATTTTTGAGAGTTATCTTGCATCCAACCTTCCTTTGGGGAAAATAGGAAAAGAGAAGAGGGGAGTTTAGAAGTCTGTCTGGCTTGGCTCAGGGGTGAGATGGGTCAGATGTCATTGAAAGACGCAAAGGCTGAGAAGAAGGGTTGGAAGAAGAGTGTTTGGACAATTTTGAAGAGATCCATTTTATGATGTGATAGCATAGAAAGGAGAAGAAATCTTTGGCTTTGGCCAACAATATAGATGGCGAGTGAGTTGCCAAAAGCACTGTCAGTTCAGATCCATTTGTGGCAGTCAGGATGGGGCTCAGTAGCACAGAGTTTCTCTAGGTTCCTTGGTTGGAAAACTTTATACCCTCACTGTAGTCCAAAAGTGGGTATGTGTCCACTGGGGGGAAGGCTGTTGGTAGTAGTGGTTGTGCTTTGTGACCTACTTCTTTGGTCTACATTCTTCTCGAACAACTTCTTTGGTCTGAGGCTGTGACTGGCCTCACTTGGAGTTCCCTGTCAGTACATATTTGGGTCTCCTTTCATATTACTGAATAGTCTGGTGGAGTGCTCTATGTATGATTGGGTACTGGTGTTTTCCACAGACCAGAAAGAGCGACAGACAGCATTTTCATTCTGATGATCTTCTGTGTGGCTCTATGGCTATCCGTGCTCTTGTATTGAACTCTTGATCCCATTTGTGATGGTTTCACCCTCACGATCTAATTACCTGTCAAAAGCCCCACCTCTGAAAATCATCACATTGGAGATTAGAATTTCAACATATGAATTTGAGGGGGCACAAACATTCAGTCTTGAACACCTACCTCAGATGCCTCCTTGTCCTTCTTTTCTACTTTTTTTAATTGCTCTGCTTTTACTCATTTTGCTCCCTTTTCACAAAATTCCAATGTAATTTTTCTAAAATTGTTTTCTGGTTCTATTTGCTTTCTTTCAGTAATTACATGATTTAGTATTAAGCTCCACATAGTTGACCCCACGTCTGTGTTTTCCCTGACCACAATTAACAATTGGATATCTCCATTTGAATGGTCACCTGATTCTTTTTATTATTATTATTATTTTAAATTAATTTTAATGGGGTGACATTAATAAATCAGGGTACATGTGTTCAAAGAAAACATCTCCAGGTTATCTTATCATTCAATTATGTTGCATACCCATCACCCAAAGTCAAATTGTCCTCTGTCACCTTTTATCTGGTTTTCTTTGTGCCCCTCCCCTCCTCCCTATCCCACCCTCTCCTCCCTCCCTCCACCCCATAACCAACACACTCTTGGTCACCTGATTCTTGAGAACAAAAGGCCCAAACAGAACTCATCATCTTCTCTCTTTTTCCTGTATTTTGGTTACCAGATTCGAAATCCAACAATCTTTCTTTACATCTTCTCTTGACCCTCTGTCTTTGATGAATTTTTTAATCCTGTGCTTATGATACCTCTGGAATGTCTATTTTTGTTGTATCAGAACTGGCCAACTACAATGTATTGTGATTTTGGCATGCATGGGGCCATGCTGGAATGAAAATCATAGTTGCCAGGGACTAGCATGTTATGTGTGCAATAATGCAAGGAGTCATTTATGTAAGTCAAGAACTAGCAATGAAGAAAGAAATCATGCTCACAGGCTGTGAAAAAGTGTTTCTTTTATTGGGTACACAGCTGACATGTGGCCACCCTCAGCTCCTTGCTGGTTTTTGGCTGGAAACATCCTCAGTGTCTTGTCACATGGACTTTTCCAAAATTGCTACATCCTTTATTAAAATCAGCAAGGGAGAGTGTCCTTCCAAGATCATCTCACAATCATATGTAACCTAATTATGAAAGTAAGTGCCATCCCATAACTCTATTCTACTGGTTATTATGTTGGCTAAAAGTGAGTCACTGGTCCCACCCACACAGAAGTTAGAGGGGATCATGCAAAGGCTTGAACACCAGGAGAAGAGATAATGAGGACTATGATTGAATCTGGTGACCACATATAGAAAGGAAGAAACACAAGTCTTGACGCTTCTATAACTCCATCAATGGTAAAGTCTCATGGACAGTATTTATTTAGGTTTAATGACATATATCAAATATTACAAAGTTAGTAGGAGATGATTTTTTCTGTTCCCCACTTAAGCAAAAATGCAAGTTTTTCTGCAGGGTTCTAATGGTTGTCTTGCTTGATAATTTTGCATTATTATTAGAAAAAAATAATGGTGATGAATGGGTTCATTATAAAACAGAATTCTTATCAAGTAAAGCCTTGATTTTGCTTCCTTAAGAAAAGTGGCCCTCCCCCCTTTCTCTCTTTCTCTCTCTCTCTCTCTCTCTGTCTCTTCTCTAAAAATGAATAAAATAAAAAAAATTAAAAAAAAAACCTCCCCCCTTTCTCTCTTTCTCTCTCTCTCTCTCTCTCTCTCTGTCTCTTCTCTAAAAATGAATAAAATAAAAAAAAATTAAAAAAAAAAAAAAAAAAAGCCTGACCTGTGGTGGCGCAGTGGATAAAGCGTCGACCTGGGAACGCTGAGGTCGCCAGTTCAAAACCCTGCACTGGTCTGGTCAAGGCACATATGGGAGTTGATGCTTCCAGCTCCTCCCCCCTTTCTCTCTTTCTCTCTCTCTCTCTCTCTCTGTCTCTTCTCTAAAAATGAATAAAATAAAAAAAATTTAAAAAAAAAAAAAAGAAAAGTGGCTGTGGCCAAGGAAGTTATCTTCAATCTTAGCCTCAAAATGCACTCTTTTAAAAGTCAAGACTTTATCTGCTATACTTTTCCTGGATAAAATAGGCAGGGCTATATTACTGTTGTTATTTTACAAATGTATTAATAAAGTCACAAATGCAGACACAGTTAGTTAAGAAGAAAGGTTTTAAACACCCTAACTGCTAATCTCTTCCCTTTTCACTAAATCATGCTTTCCCCCCAAATTTATTACAGTCAGGCTGTGATTGTCTGGTAAATACATTACCTTGACTTTATCATACTTGTCCATCCCTCTGTTTCTAGTCTTTGCCATTTTGTTTTCTCTCTCATTATTTTCTATTTCAGTGATTACTTTCAGAACCTGTCTCTGCCTACCATTTCCTATCCCACTTTTTTAAACAGAATTTTTCTCTTTCCCACACTAGGGATACAGGTATTTACTTTTATAAAGTTGTTAATGACTTGATGACTTTCCCCTTAGAATCACTAAAGTGAATTAACTAAGATATTTCCTGTGAGATCTGGTTAATTTTTCCTTGACTTGAATTATTATTATCAGTATATATTTCTGGTTCTATTCTGTCATTACTTGTAGCCCTAAAATAAAGATTTCTCAGAAGATTGAAGAAATTTGGGAATATGTTCTACACTGTCCAAATGAGACTCCCTCTGAGTTGAGTCACTGAAGGCATTTTAGTGGAGCAGAAAGTAATTTTAATTAAGATCCTAAGCTTATAAGCATGATGAATCTGCACTCGAAAGAGGAGTAATGTACATAGGATTGCAAATATAAAGAATTAGATATAGGTACTTTCCCCCCACCCTTAGTTTTAGAGACATAAGTAGATTTTTTAGATGAAGCAAAAACAAACACAATAAAAATGAACACATCAAAATCATTATCAAAGAGAAATAATCTCTCAATCATATTTCTAAAAAGCAAAACACCTTGGTAAATTTAAACTTGGACCCATTTTAAATGATCAAAATCAGGTTCAGTCCCCTAGTTATTTCAGAGGTCAGAAATTTCCTGCCGCTGGAGCCCCAATACATAAATCTCTTTGAGCAAACTAGTATCTACCCTACGTGTGCATCACCTAGGGTGCGTGCCAAAAACTTGGATGTTCCAGCCCTTTCTTTCTATCACCCAGGTGACAATGCTGCTGGTTTGGCTGTTCTAAGAATTTGGAGTCCTGTAATGTAGGCTAGAGATCAGGAGGCTACTACTAACCTAATGCAGGTTCCATTGTTGCGGCATCGAGGATGAGCACACCAAGGGACGTGGCAGCTCTCAATGTTCTTTCCACGTAGTGCTTCATCAATGATGAAGAATTCTTTGTTGTTTACTTGAAGCTCTCCAATGCAGCCCTTGAACCCATAGATATGGCCTGCATTCTTATGGATCTTAACATTTTCAGGAACATGGCCAAGGAACATTGATTCAAAATGTACCTATAGGAAATATAACAATAAAAATATCTTATATGAAATTGTTAGATTATAGAAGAAAGAAAGACCAAGGCTACTTTGCTCTGTAATTGCAAGTTTTAATATGTCCTTTTGTGTTAAACAGGTTTCAGTTGTTGGCTAGCTTTTTGTCAACTCTACTAGGTGGTAAGTTACTCCAGAAAAGGGCCCTTTGATATTTCTTCTGTAACTCACAACAGCTAATAAATTTTAATACAAAATTGGTCATTTGATGAAACTTCCTGATTGATTACTTGGAACTCAAATAATTTTTTTTTTTTTTTTTTTTTTTTTTTACAGGGACAGAGAGAGAGTCAGAGAGAGGGATAGATAGGGACAGACAGACAGGAATGGAGAGAGATGAGAAGCATCAATCATTAGTTTTTCGTTGCTGTCTTAACACCTTAGTTGTTCATTGATTGCTTTCTCACATGTGCCTTGACCAGGGGCCTTCAGCAGACCGAGCAACCCCTTGCTGGAGCCAGCGACCTTGGGTCC
This sequence comes from Rhynchonycteris naso, assembly GCA_037038555.1. NCBI lineage: Eukaryota > Metazoa > Chordata > Mammalia > Chiroptera > Emballonuridae > Rhynchonycteris > Rhynchonycteris naso. The sequence goes on from CM073000.1 coordinate 26,145,626, forward strand.
AAGCTGACAAGCTTTTGCTCAAGCCAGATGGGCCCGCACTCAAGCTGGCGAGCTCGGGTCTCAAACTTGAGTCTTCCACATTCCAGTCCGACCCTCTATCCACTCGCCACCGCCTGGTCAGGCTCAAATAAATATTTGCATTTTAATGTGAACATTACCAAATAATAACTGACAAAGAAAATGAAAGCTTATTATCTAAATTATTGTTAGAGATTGAATTCTGCCACCCCAACCCTGCATTCATATGCAGAAATCCTAATCTCCAGTACTTCAGAATGTAATCTTATTTGGGAATAGAGCTCATATTCATTGACCAGAATGATGATAAAATCACTTGCATGATATAAATTGCTACTTAATTTCTCCCTTTTAACCCCTCAGCAACATTGTAAATTGAACTTTCATCATTTGGATGTACATAAAATGCAACTTTTCTAGAAGGAATCTGTGAGCTACAGTTGACGTCTGGATAACTGGTAATGAGACTGTGACCTTCAGCGCTGTTAGGCATATGATATGATAGACACAACAGCATTCGTGCAGTTCATTTCTGTGATGCGCTTACCCCTCAAACTCACTCACTCAGTCCAAGCTGATGTCAGAAGGTTTTTAAATTGGTATTACAGATACATTACAATGGAAAACTGTCACTGCAAGAATTCCAGAACTAGAGCCAAATAATTAAGTTAGGACTCTGGTGTGAGGAGAGGATGAGAGATGCCCAGTAATATCACTTAATATTTATACTAATATTTTTGGGTCTAATGCAAACACGCTTTTTGAGAACAGAAGTATATGCCATTCTAGGAACAACAAAGCATCTCCATGACCCAGAATAGTTCTTATTCTTTTTTCAGTGGTTCAGGCTCTGCTCCTAAGGGCATTCCTTATTATTTTTTTCTGAGTACTTCATATAGGACTCAGATATATAGTCACCCAGAGGATCACTACTTTTGGTGGAAGTTTCAAGGTGTATTAATAAAGCCCTCGTGCAGTGTAGGAGCAATCTATTTATTTGTTTTCACGTTCTTTTTTATATGCTAAGTCCATTTATATCAATTACTCTAACAAACTATTAGCAGAGCTCTTTTATCACCTAAGATAACTGACTAAATGCTAATGCAATCTGGGGTCCATCATAAACATATAGACACAGCAAATCCAAGATCATCTCACTGAGGATCTCTGACATCTTTGTGTACTGACCACACACCTGAAAGAACAAACTTCTCACTGCTTTGACAAGTGTGCTGTTTTAGCACAAAACTGATAGAGGATGAAAGAATATTCTCCTCTTCTGTCAGCAGTAGGCAGATCTGAGGGAAAGTCTACAGAGCCATCTAAAATTTATTAGACCATTAAACAACACCCAAACAATGGAAATAAATGGCTCTTGTATTTCTTCTGATATGATGCCCAAATTCAGTTGGAGCCCTGAAATGTCTAAAAAAAAAGAAAAACCAGCTGTCGCTGCCTGCACATAGATAACCATTAAAATGGTTGACTTCCTTTATCCCCAGACTCTCAATTACCCAAGCACTGCCTTTTGTGTGTATAATCATTCTTAAAAAGACAGGTCTTTAAAATGAGTCTTTTCTAATAACTCCTTGTGAATTCAACTATGGAGAATAGAATCTGACATCAAGATATGATCTTACAAGATAAAACCACAGAGAACAGACATGGACAATCAAAGAGGCATCATCAAGATAACAAAAAATATAAATGGTGACTGAGGGGAAAGGACTCCACATGTGGCAAGAATGAATGAATATTTCTTTTCCTCTCAGTTTCTCTTTAAAGAAAGAATACAGCCTGACCACGCGGTGGTGCAGTAGATAGAGCGTTGGACTGGGTTCGAGACCCCGAGGTCGCCAGCTTGAGCATGGGATCATCTGGTTTGAGCAAAAGCTCATCAGCTTGAACCCAAGGTCATTGGCTCAAGCAAGGGGTTACTCAGTCTGCTGAAGACCCATGGTCAAGGCACATATGAGAAAGCAATCAATGAACAACTATGGTGTTAACGAAACATATGAAGGTAATTGCAAATGTATTTTTTGGTTAATATTGTCAGTGTCCTTGCCTTTATGCAAGAATATAATGACAAAATTGGAATGAACTGACTTTTATTTAGTGCTATTTTTGTTTCTAATATTATTTGAATTGTTTGTAGGCAAATTCAAAATCAGAGCCATGGAGTCTTGGAATAAAGATGGATAAGAGATGTTGGACAGTATTTGGAAAGAGGATTTATTTAAATAACTTTTTACATGTGATTTAAGTCTTAAATTCTTTAAGACTGTTTAGAGACATTAAATGAAAGGGCATTAAAAGGCAGAAGCAGTATTTTTCCAAACCCTCCATCCCTTTGCTGTTACATCTTTCCTTTCCCCCTTCTGTGAACATAGTCTTGTTTTACATTAATTTATATCCCCCTTTAAAGCTGGGTGAACCTGCACCCTTTGTCATCTTGGGATTCTCTGAGTCTATAGCAGCACCTTGCAAATAGAAGGTTTTATACAAATTTGTACACATGACCTGATTCATGAAACTCAACCCTGCTTTTCTTCAATCTTCTTGGCTTTTAAGCCTCTTCTCTTACTTCACAGTTAAACCTCTCATTCTTGAGGTTTCCTAAGCTATAGAATGTTTTCAAAATTATCTTCTCACCCTGTCAAAGGAAGAACTGAATTTTAATGAAGCAATTGATAAATTAAGTTGCTACTGTGTGAGCACACAGATGTAGAGAAGTGAAAATATAAGAGAAAGATGTGAGATTATATTTGTCTTAAGGAAGTTAAATGTCATATGGAGAAATAAATCATAAAGAAATTAAGTAATCATAAAATAGCAACCTTTCAGTCAGCAAAATGGTAGAGTAGGAAGGTCCAGGGACTCCTTCCTTCCCCCATGGGAACACTGAAGCAGCAAGACACAGACAGGGTCTCTTTGTGGGACATGTGTAGACTCAGTTGAGAGGCACTAGCACTACCCATGGCTGTGAGACCAGCTTACTGAGGCCAGTAGGAAAATATGTGACACTCATTCACCATAGACCTCCTCTAGAATCAGTGGCTTGTGATTGAGAGAAAACATCTAGTTTCTAGCCTCTTTTTGGAGGAAACAGAAAAGTGAAACATGTATCTTATGCATAGACTTTTCAAGATGCTGCCTAAGGGACTAGTTGCTGTCTTATTTAAATCTAAATGTTGACAGGAGAGGGTGCTCTGTTTGGGGCCACTGAAAACAAAGATGAAGGTTTGGATATGCATGCATTCATTCAACATAGTCCCTTTCCCTCTTCAGTGGGAAAGAGTAGGCAAAAGCCCCCAATTCCTGACTTCTCCCTGGGGATGGAAAGAGTTGACATGTGTATCCAAAATTATGGCTTTTCAGGGGCTACCTGAAGAATGGGTTTCTGTCTCCCCTATCTTGGAGCACTGACAGGACCTGGCATTCTCTAGATACCTGGATATCACTGAAAACAGAAGTGTGCTGTTCTCCATAGGATCTGTGGTGCAGCAGACAGAGAGTAATTAAGCTTGGTGGCCTCTTTCTGGGGCTGGAGTAGTATGAGTAGAGAGAAGTGGAGCATGCTTCTAATATTTTGGATTTTCAGGGACTTTTCTGAGAGACTGGTTTCTATTTTGCCTGACTTAGAACTGCAATGAGACCCAGCATAGCCTAGAAACTTTGGGAGTTGCTGAGACCAAAAGAAAATTGGGCTGTTTGTGATAGCCCAAGACAACCTACAGTACAGCAGACAGACAGTAGAAGAAAAGATTACAGGAACCTTCCTTCAAAAAAGGCATCAGCACGTTCACATTACAAAAAATTTGCACACACAAGTCTAGAGAAGACACATCCGTAGAAAAGATTTGACAGGGTTCCAGAATCTCTACCTGAGCTATTTAATGTAGAACTTTTCATATACAAAGTCATCACATAAGCACTGTAGAAGCAGCTGTTTTTTCAAATACGTAGATTCCATCACAATGTGGCAAGGCACAGGAACACATAGTCCAATCAAAGAAACAAAATAAATCTCTAGGAACCAACCCAAGGAGGGAGGTATAGGAATGACCTGATAATGAATTCAAAACAACTGTCATAAAGATGCTCAATGAGAAAAAGAAAATGAATCATGAAGAAAATGAGAATATCAACAAGGAAACAGAAAATATAATAAAAAAAAGCAGAAATTTTGGAGCTGATGATACAAAACTGAATTGAAAAATTCATGAGAGGAATTTTACAGAAGGATCAAGCAGTAGAAAAAAGTGGCAAACTAGAAGACAGGTCATTTTAAATTATTTCATTAAAGCAGTGAAAGGAAAAGGAGTAAAAAAGTCTGAGGACTTAATGGAACATCATCAAATAGACTAATATGTGCATTATTGGAGTCTTAGAAGAAGAAGAGAGAGAAAGATCGAGAAGGGGCAGAATGCTTATTTGATGATACAACTTTCCAAATCTGGGGGAGAAAATGTACATTCAAATTCAAGAAGCCCAGAGCTAAAATAAGAAAAAATGCAAAGAGGCCTACACCAAGACACATAATTATAATATACTAAAACATTTCTACTGTATTATAATGAGCAGTCAGGTTTAGAAGTTGTTTTTAATATTTTGTGTCAAAATTCATGAATTTTAAAACTAAGTGACTCCAGCTCACAAATCATCAGTGCTTCTATCCTTATTCCACAAATTTCTAGCACCCTCTCATTGTAATAAAAGAAGAAAAGGGAGGAGCAAATGGTGTATTCACAACAAACACCTCAGGGGGGGGGTGCTCCAGGAGGCTATAATATACCGTAACTCCAGGACTGGAGGCTAGTCTGTGAGGTCTCGTGATAAACAGCCACCACAAGGGGGACAAAATGAGCTTTCGGGTTACCCACTAGAAGGCAGCAGTGATTCACTGAGACTTCAGAGCACTTGAGTTGGAATAAACACATAAAGTCAGAATGTTGTAACAAAACTATAGAGAGCCTAAGAGCATTTTCTTTTTACCACCCTAAAACCTTCTAAATTCTTTTCAATTTAATCATAAATTCTAATCCCACGTGTTTGTCTTTGTGTGTGAATGTACATTACTTGGGGCATTCTGACCAGTATATCATTCAGTCAACCTAAAGGGTGAGGAGACTGATTCATCCCAAAAGTTACAGATACAAGACATATTTATTATTTTCAACCACAAAAAGATATTAATAGAGCATTTGTTGAACCCGGTTTATTACAGATATAATCCATTGATGACTATTTTGATAGAATAATGTATGTAATTTTAAAGAAAATAGAAAGCTTTTAATATAAAAATGGATGACTATAAGGAATTAACATAAAACTACACTTAATACTTTACATTAGACTTTTTCTTTTACAAAACTATTAGTGTTTCATATATTTTACACTATTTGAATATTTTATGTCTTAAATCTAAATATTTGACCATCTTGGGTTCTAGCATGACTTTTCAAAACATGAAAACCAACTTGACTCCTACTTAATCCATCTGACAGTTTTGAATCTGGTGCAGCAGCAAATGAACAGGAAAGTGTGTTATCAAGGAACAAAAAAGGGTTGGGAATTAGAAAACCTGAGATCAAGTCTCTATTCTTCTCACTAGAAATTTTGGACATTTGATGCTCAGTTTCATCTGGCTTATGTAAGGGGTAATCATTACTTTGATAATCATCACTTTGGAGAGTTCTTGTGAGGATCAGATGAGATAATACATAGGGCCATAATTTGAAAATGTAATGTGCTTATGCAAATGTTAGATGTTCTTATGTGCTTCTTTTAGATGCCTGCATTTACTCAACAAAGAAAAATGGAAATAAAATGAAATTTCCAATTCATTAGGGCACTCCACACTGCAAGCATTAATGTGTACCAAAATTAGCACTCTGGAGCTCTAATTATACGGATTAACTCACCATGATGATCAAATGAACCAGGAATTCTTTATCTATAATGTATTGCTATAAAGTCATACTAAGAAGCGTGTAACTAACCACATCATTAAAATTAAAAGAATTCAGAAAATTTCCTGGTCTCTGGAGGGACATTCTCTCTTCTTTCAATTTAGCATCATTCAATGTTTCTAAGAAAAAAATCCTGGCCAACATAAATCTGAAAACTTGAGAATGGACTTTTTCACAGCACTACTACCATGTCTTATAAAAATGTGTTTTCAAGCACTGTTTTGTATCTTGCTAATTTTTCCCTATTTGTGAGCTTTTTCTTAAATCAAGTGTAATATATTACATGCCAAGTTTGAGAAGAAAATCAATTTCATGCTTAATTTAATAAAACTTTTATAGTGACAGGTAACATTAAATATATTTTATTATACCTAAAGTATCAGAGATGAATATTCTAGTGTTTTGAGAGCTTTTACAAGAAATTCAATAAAAATATGATTAACTCAATAACTTAAAAATAAATACTTACTGAAACACTGAGGAAGCATTTAGTAATGTTTGAAGCTGGATATATGCAAACCTACCTGAGAGGCATGGGACAGCTGTATGTCTTTTTTCTGTATTGGAGGTTTTCCAAATGCAGTCATTTCAATCATACAAGTCAGCCCATGGCTGCCGCCAGGCATTGTGAAACTAGAAATAAAAAAAAAGAAGAGTCCATTAATGTGTGTATTATTGGCAAGAACAGAGTAACTTCACACATGGACAGTAAGTACTTCTTCAATGAGAGCGGTACTTTCTGGATCACAATAATCCTGAAATATGGCCTCAACCAAGTGTGAACATTTCAGGATAGATAAAAAATATATTTCTTTTCTAACACTGCATTTTATTCTTCTTTACTCCTCTTGTGTTTAAATCAGGACTTGAAATGCTTTCAGAAAGTTAAACCCTCACAAAACAAAAAGAACTTTGTGTGTATAAGTAGGTATTGATATATTTTGTGTTAACTGTGGTTGACATATGGTCTCACTCATGTAGGAGATTGTTGGACAAGTAACATCAATGTTAAATGATGCTAAACTCCCTGGGTAGAAATTTCCCCTCCCTGGCCTACAGGGGAAATAGAAATGAAATAAGAAATGAAAGGCTGCATACCCCTGAGTGGCGAGATTACAGTGTGATACAGTTATCGGAACTCAGAAAGCATGCTGCTAATGTACTGGCGGGTACTGTGTTTCTGAGATAAAGATAAGTATTAGGTTAAGGGAATTTGTAGAATGAATAGCAGAAATGGTCAATACATAATGGAAAATTTATCAGAGTTATAGAGTGATACAATCAGATGAAGAGGTACACATATTAAAGTACTTAGCATATTTTTACAATACAATTTTAAAAGACAATTCAAATGATATTAAACTGTCACTTGACATATGTAATAACAGTAACTTGCACTATTATGAAGCCTACTTCATAGAGATATTAGGAAATACACTTGCTAATACGAACAATGGCAATCTCTGCATATTGAATGGACAGATTATTTTAATGCTCAATAGGTTTATTTGTATTTTCTAAATTTTTGACAAGTGAACACACCTATTTTTTATTTCTACCAACTTCCCTAATTTTCCAGGTTTGAGAAGATTCCCAGGATATGGGACTTATGGTGCTAAAACCAGGGAAGTTCCAGGCAAACAGGATTAGTTGGTAATTTTACTTTACAAATAGAAAGTTGGTTTTATTAAACACTCACTGGTTAAATTATTTACCAATACTTTTTTCTTTAAAGTAACTCTGGAAACTAAATGGAATGGAAAAACAAACTGTCCCCCTCCCCCCCCCCTGCCAAAAAAGAGACAACTGTCTGCTGATTCCCTTTACCTAGAAATAAAAATCTGATGTGGTCCTGGTAAGACATCATTCACTACTTTTTGGGTCTCCACTCTAGGTTACTAATGTCACCACTAATCCTGATCAGATCACTGTTGAAAATTCTAAAAATAACTTCTAGGGTGTCCCATTTGTGTGAACTGTAAGTGGCAAGGCACACTTTGCCACCATAGTTGATATAGGCAGGTCAACCTGTGTGATGCTTTATACTGGAGATGGAGGGAGTAGTTCTGATGTAACGCTCATATCCTTATTCAGAAATAAGATTTTTCTGTTTGTTTCATTCAGACCTATTAAAATCTAACCCTTAACTGCAGATCTACAAAAGGGAGCTCCTCTACTCTATTTGCTTTCTGTTACTCCCTGCCTTTGTTCCCAACTTTTCCACCAAATGGTTGTTTCTATTGTTTGCTTAGTCTATGCACTGTTTCAGAAATCGATACTATAATCCACCAGAGATTTTTCCACATGTAGATTCTTATCACATTTATTTTTATGTCTCATACTTGCTTATAGACCAAATTATGTCATAAGAAACAAAAAATGCTCTATAAACAAATTAGACATTATGCCACATAAATCATTTGAGGAAAAAATCTAAGTGCATAACTCTTATGTCTCCCAAGTATTGCTGAGGCCAGCCGAATCTAATGATTTAAAGACTCAAGGACCATATTTTGAGATAATCCATTGACTGGCTGAGTGATCTTAGGCAAACCACTTAACCTTTCTTCCCTGAAGTGTGATTATCCACAGAAGGGAGATAATCATTCTTAGCTCATAAATGGTTAGTGAGAATCACATTATTTAATGTACATAAATCATTCAGTGCTAATATTAAAATCTGAAGTTAAAGCAATTATTTGCTGACTAGACAGGGATCTCTAAAGAGATTTTTATGAAAATAAATTACACAGTAAAGTTGAAGTGTTCATCTGCTTCGACTAACATTGCTTGTAATGGAATTCAAAATTAAATACTGCACTTGCATTATGTTAAAAATCAAAATTTGATAAAAGACATATTTTTCAGTGTCCTCAGCATTTTAAAAATTTTTATTTATTTTTATTTTTAAAAGATTTTTATTTATTCATTTTAGAGAGGTGGGGAGAGAGAGAAAAAAAAGGTTGGGGGGGGGAGCAGGAAGCATCAACTCCCATATGTGCCTTGACCAGGCAAGCCCAGGGTTTCAAACCATCGACCTCAGCATTTCAGGTTGACTCTTTATCCACTACTGCACAACCAGAGGTCAGGCATCCTTAGCATTCTTGTTTGTTACATTTATAGTCTTTAGATATGCTAAGCATAAACATTCAGACTTGGAAGAGACTATTTAAAAATATTAAAAGATCCCATTCAAACTGGATGTTTAGGGTATCCAAAAGCAAGGAATGGGTTGTAAAAATGTAAACAATGGTGAACTAAATCAAGTACTTTTATATAATTGAACTCTATTTAGCTTATAATAGGAGTTATAGAATAATAATTAATGGAATGAAAAGATATTTGTATAAAATATAAAAGGCAATTTGGATGACATAGCATTTTTACAAAACTATGCAGAGATTATAGTAGAACTCCTTACACTTTATTTTTATTATTATTATTTTTTAACAAGAGAGATTGTGAGAGAGAGACACAGGAAGGGAGAGAGATGAGAAGCATCAACCCATGGGTGCATCACTTTAATTGTTCATTGTTTGTTTCTCATATGTTCCTGGACTGGGGCTCCAGCTGACCCAGTGACACTGGGCTCAAGCCAGTGACCATTGGGTTATGTCTATGATCCCACGCTCAAGCTGGTGACCCTGTGCTCAAGTTGGTGAGCCCACACGCTCATGCTGTTGACCGTGGGGTTTCAAACCTGGGCCCTCAGAGTCCCAGGTCAATGCTCTATCTTCTGAGCTACCATCTGGTCAGGCTATTTTCACTAATATTAACACTGGCAGCTTTATTTGTGAAATGAGAATAATTTTTAATTTTTCTCTTTTGTTTATTTACATTTTCTAAATTTCAATATTAAAAATGTAATGTTTTTCAATGTCACCACCTAAAACAGAAATTAAGGTTTTATAATAAAAAAATCAAGAATTAATTAATTCAATAACATTTTCTTGTTTTCCTGGATTCCACGCTGTTCTTCCAGGTGCCTCTATCCATCAGTTTTGTTAAGTATGTCTTTAATACTTCTTGTAATGAGAGTTTGTAGATAGTAAATTCACAATTCTATTACATTTCATATCACCCCTGAATAATAGTGTAACTACATGTAAAATTTTAAAAAAAATTTTAGAACTTTAAACAGTACATAACTGTTTTCTGCAATCAGTTGATGTGAAGTCATTATCAGTTCCATTAAAAGGCTGTTCTTTCATTTAAAAATTTTTTTCTTACAGCTTTAATATCATCATTTTATCTGTAATAATGAGTATATAGGTGTGGATTAATCATTATTTATTCTTCTTAATTAATACTCCAAGTGCACTTTTGATCTCAAGAAATATCTATTCCTTCATTTTGGAAAACTTACACCCGAATTACCTCAAATATTGCTTTCTGACATTCTCTGAAATCTCTTTTTTAAAGAGTTTTCCTAGAACTTATATAAGACATTTTTAGAAATCCTCTTAACTTGTCCTCTAAATTTCTTAACCTTGCTTTTAGTATTAAAAATGTTCTTTTGAGTTCTCTATCCTGTATTTTTTCCTAGGAGCCATATTATCTTCCTCAAGGGTCACCAGAACCATTTATTCTATCTATTGAGTTTTCAATTTCAATGAATGCGTTCTTTTATCCTCAATATTCTGGATCCATTTTGTATTTTTGGTATTAATTTGATTTCATAATTTCTCCTTTAAAATAAAGGTTATTCTTTCATTTATGCTTTTTAGCATCCTAAGAATACTTACTTTCATTTTTGTCATATTTTTCCATAAAAATGACTTTATTACACTAATTCATTTGCTGATTTGCTTGGCTCCTTTCTCAGTCTTGCCATGTGTTCTGATATTGTGCTGTGCAAGCTCATTCTGAGTGGGAAGCATTTTTGTCTTTCTCTCATCTTCCCCACTCACGGTGTTCCGCTCCTTTGATCTTCTGCAGTGCTCAGCTGTGCCTGCCTAGTGAGAACCCTCCCAGCACCTCTCGTCACACTCTGATCGGCACCTAAACTGGAATCTTAGATAATGCGTATTTGGTCATCCTGTCTTATGTGATAGTAAAGGTCTCCAAGGGTCCATTCACAGAGCCAAAAATGAGTGCTTGATGCATTTCTGCTCAGGACACGTTGTATCCTGTTTTTGTCCTGTGCTGGCTGCTTACTAGAAGTCAGAATCCCAGATGACAGTGTGTGTGTGTGTGTGTGTGTGTGTGTGTGTGTGTGTGTGTGTGTGTGTAATCTTTCACAAATATTTGTGAGTACTGTAGTTTTAGTTCCCTTTGCCCCATAGAAGCTGAGCTTCCCTGTTTCCAGACCTATATCATGGCAGGCCTGTAGCATTACCTCCTTTGCTGCTTTGCATTTTTGTCTCTTTCTTGTTTGGGAAGATATTTCTCATGTTTTATATTTTCAGTTATCTGTTTTTAAAATTTTTTTTATTTTTTCCCTTGTTGTTAGGTGTTTGACCCTAAGAAGGAGTATTGACTTGTGAAGTTACAGAGTCGTTTTGACTAGAGTTCCCACAGTTTTTCTTTCATAATAAGCAAAGACAATAATAAAGATCAAATTAAACCCTTGCCTTTGAAGGGCCACATAAATATGAAGCTATCTTTCATTTGTGAGAGGCAGAGTGAAGAAAAATTAAACAAGTCATTTGGAGGTGCCTTTCTGACTCTGTAGGCTTTAAAGTTGGAAGGACTAATTTCTTTGCTTTTTTACACCTCAGGTTTGTTTCAGGCTGAATGCATTTCAATGCAGCTGTCTCACACTATTTTTCAGTGCTGTGTTTCAAAAGCACGTAAGTAAAATGGGTTGTTGCCCTTCCAGAGAGAAATAGGAGGTATGGATATTTTTCCTTCTCTAAGGTACCTATGTTTGATTTGTCAAATCTGGCAGTGTTACGGGTCACTGGCATCAAACCATAATGAAATTAAATACTTTAAAGGACTATTGCAGTGTTGTGCTGAAGACCTCACGAAACATAGCCGTTGTGATTGCAGGAGCTGTAGAGTTTTGAAACCATGCTATAGCAGTAACAGAACCGAACAGCACCAATGCTTCTAGGGAATATTGCAAAGTTGATGACAATACTGAATGCTTCCACAGGTGCAAAATATAAATATCCTTTCTCTTGTTATTTAGTTTGGCTATTTCCCAGCAATGATGCTAGCTTGTCTATTTTAAATTTTGGACATGAGTGAACCTTGCTAGTAATTTTCTTTTTTTACCTGTATCAGACTTTAAAAATGAATGCAAAACCAAGTTCTCTATGTGGATAACTTGCAGTATAGATAACAGTTAAACGAGTCTCCAAATTAATAACTATTCTGACCAATATTAACTAGTCTTAATGTTTACTACATGTATTCCTTAGAAGTGAATGAATAGCATACACATTAAGCTTCAACTTGAAATTTTCATTGAAAGAAGCTTCTCAGGCTAGACTCAGGACAGAGAGGGATTAACTTCAGTTGTTAGCAGCTGTGATCCCTATGTTCAGCCTGAAGTTTTACTTGAGTTGTGACAACTCTGCGCAAGAATACCTGAGATGGGAGACTCCTACCAGCAGATGGCAGTAAAGTTACATGGCAGAGATAAAGGTACCAAAAGGCACCTGGTCCTCACAAAGATAGAATCTAATTGATAGTGTGATTGTTTTAGCTCCCTGTTTGCAACAGGAAAACATGGGGAAATATATTTAAAAGATTATACATAAGGCAGTATGGATGAAACTGTCCAGGGACAGAGAGCTTTCCTTACCAGTTCATGTACCTAATGCGATTGTCATGGCCGTGTGAGCAAATTTAAGAAGATGCTGTTTAGAGTATGATGTAATGGTTTTATAGAGCCCTATCAACACAGCCATGTTTCTTGAGGTTGTCAGTGCGACTCAGCACAAGTGAAAAAAAAAAAAAAAAGATCAGGCACAAAAGCCAGAGTGTTAGGCCTTTGACGAATAAAAAAACAACACGAACATACTGAAAGCATCGCTTTTTGTTGAGTGAGTACCCATGAGTTGGTCAAACTGGTCATACAAACAGCTTGTACAAGGAACACTGCGTGACCTCTAATAGGTGATTGTTCTGAGGACTTTCTGTCTCCGGATGATTGTTATGAGGTGATCATTGGTTTTAGATTATTTTCTTTAGCTTCTCCTCTGACTGACAGTCAGCGCAACCATAATTAATAATAAATTACAGAGAAAGCGAAGCCATCATCCTGTGAAGCACTGATATTAAAGAAAGGATCTGTGGCGATGCCTGAGCCCTGCTGAAGCAGGGGCTTCAATTACACCCTTGATTAATCAGAGCTGTCATCAAGGGAACGTCCACCCCGCTGTCGTGATATATCAGAGCTAGTCTAAGAACTGGGATTTTACCTTTGACCACGCTATATAATTCACGTGCAATGGGCTAGTCTACAGCATATTCTGCGGACTTCGGGGTCTCCTGGTGGCTCCTCCAAAAGTGTAGTCAGCTAGACTTCCCTTGTTTTCTTTACCCAGTAAACGTTCACCTAATGATCATTGCAATTACACAACTAGAGGTGTGCCCCCAGACAGGGTGCTGTTCTTTGACCTGACATCTGGCTTTCACTTATGTAAACATGATGAATAGAAGCGTCAACGGGGAGCTGGAGCAGGCTAGCACCGCTCACACACGCTGACTCTGTGCATCCCCTCCTCCCTCCCGCAAGCCACATAAGTGAATTCATGCTGGAAGCTTGAAACTGGCCATGGTGGCAGTATTTATCCCTGGGAAATTGTCAAATGGTGCAAATCAAATCAGTCCCTTATCCCACCGTTTTCCCTGAGAGCTGGCTGTTAAACACCAACCAGTATGCTACTGAGTTTCCTAAATATTTCTTAGGTGGGGTTAAGCATTCACTTAGAACAAGGACATTAAGGAAATTGCATAAATCAGCTTCACCCTTGGCATTTCATTAGTAATTTAGTAGAAAATCAGCTTTATTTATGATCTATTAGTTCACAGCTCTAGATTAGATCAGTTTACTCTGATAATGAATATGGATTTTAAGAATATTACCCCTAAAACAGACACGTATTTAGCTAACAAATACCAGGTAGTATTGAATTTGATCTTTCATTTCTAATTCTTATTATCGGCTCAGTTTATTTGTATTTAGCAATTTTGGGGGATATTTGTATCCAATCCACTGAATCAATTCAAAGTCAGGACTTAAAAATATTGATTTCTGATTCTTCCTTCTCCAACATCTAAACTCTCCTACGAACGTATTTTGGGAGACTAAAGTTTCCCAAGTTAAAATAACATATAGGAAAAGCTCTATATGATAAAAAATCGATTATTTTACCACATTTGAATAAAAACCAATTCTGATATGGGCATGTGGAGGTTTACTTCCCTTAGATTATGAGAGAAACTACAGACAAGTTTTCTTTAGGAAAAGACCATATGTATGCCTGTCATTATTTTCTTTTTGATGCATTGCAGTAAGTATTGGTTCATTCTTTCTGTTAAATTTTTCTTATATTAATATTAACTATGTCCTATTCTTGTCTTTGAAATGCTAGTCTCTGTAGGGTTTAATTTTTGTACTGTGTAATTTTCCTGGTGGTGTGTTTTAGCTGAGATGTATTTATAACTATATCTCTAGATAGCAACATATCTACCTATCTATACCATAAAATCATTTAATGTTAAAATACTTATAGTGTATTATGTTTCATCCAATGAAGTCATCAACAATTCTAGTTTTTATTAAGCCATATGAAGAAAGAGTAGATGAACAGATGCAAAGAATTTAAATTTCAGAAGCACTGTCTGAGCCAAAATTGTAAATACTCTCATCACTCTAAGTGTGAGAAGGTTGTGGTGTGATTCTGGAGGCCGTGCCTGAAATCAATACTTCTTTGGTTTCATATTTCTTTGGCAGCTGGCTTGCAATCCAATCAAGAGGTTCCTTGCCTCAACTTATTTAATTTTCTTTGAGCAAGTATACCGATTTCTCATCTTTGTTTTAAACTTAATTTCACTGATTTCTATTTATTTATATATTTGGTTTTGATATTAGGGAGAGAGGAAGGGAGAGAGAGAGACAGACACATCGACCTGCTCCTATATGTGCCCTGACCGGGGATCAAATCTGCAACCTAGGCATATTGGGATGATGCTCTAACCAACCGAGTTATCCGGCCAGGGCTCTCATTCTTATATATAACATTTTCTTCATGGTTTCTGGTATTTTATATATGCCATTCCCCCTCTAATTGCTTTTCTCATACTTTTTGCTAAACATGACTCTGTCATTTTTAAAATTTCTTGTGGAGGACAGAAGAAAAGGAAAGCCAATTTTTCACCACAGAAAACTTACAATTTGAAGATAATCAGACAAGTAAAAATTTAAAAATTCAACCAATGTAAAAATAGCTAGAATTGATGAATCTGTAATCGAGGCTTAATGATTAAAAGGAGATATTAAGTCTATTTCTTATTAATAGCTTCCATAAAAGCACTTCCAATTTAAAGATTGAGGGGAATTTAATTGTGTAAGTGATCATGATGATGGAAAAAATGCTTATTTTCACCCTTACAATAGAGATAACAACATATTCTGAAGTTGTTACTGATAAGAAAAACAGAAATAATTACACTAAATACTTAAAAAATTTTCCAGAAGATGTTATATAAACTACAACCCCCATTGTTTTGCCAGGAGAGACAATTACCGATAGTTAGATGGTTTGCAAGCTTTTGTATCATTTGATACAAAAGGAAAACCAAAGTATTACAAGGCTCATAGGCCCAAGATGACAAAGAAAGATAATTTGGTCTAAAATTCATAATCTGTGTTAATTAAAACATAAAGTCTTAACCTAAAAATGATTTAAGGTAAATTTTAATACAGGTAAAATAGTGAGGAATGGAAGACAGAAAATTTGTGTAGAAAAAATCATAAAAGAAATGAATGTTCAAGACACTTCTCCCAGGAAGAAATACAAATGGCCAACAGATATCTGAAAAGATGTTCATCTTCATTAGCTATTAGAAAAATGCAAATCAAAACTACAATGAGATACCACCTCACACCTGTTAGATTAGCTATTATCAACAAGATAGGTAACAAGTGTTGGAGAGGCTGTTGAGAAAAAGAAACCCGCATTCACTGTTGGTGGGAATATATAGTAGTACAACCACTATGAAAGAAAGTATGATGGTTCCTTAAAAAATTAATAGAACTACCATATAACCCAGCAATTCCTCTACTGGGTATATATCCCCAAACTCAAAAACACTGGTATGTAAAGACACATACAACCCCATGTTCATCGCAACATTGTTCACAGTGGACAATACATGGAAACAACCAAAAAACCCTTCAGTAGAGGATTGGATAAAGAAGATGTGGTACATATAGACTATGGAATACTACTCAGCCATAAGAAATGATGACATAGTATCATTTACGACAACATGGATGGACCTTGATAACATTATACTGAGTGAAACAAGTAAATCATAAAAAACTAAGGACTGTATGATTCCATACATAGGTGGGCACAAAATTGAGACTCATGAACATAGACAAGAGTGCAGTGGTTACCAGGGGGAGGGGAAGGGAGGAGAGGGAGGGGGTGCAGTAGGGGAGGGGAATAAAGAAAACCAAATAAAAGGTGACAGAGGATGATTTGACTTTGGGTGATGGGTATACAACATAATCGAATGTCAGAATGATCTGGAGATTTTTTCTCTAAATCTATGTACTCTAGTTGACCAATGTCACCCCATTAAAATTATTTGTCTAAATAAAATAATAAAAAAGAAGTTAGTGTTCAAACAAGTGATCTTAGAAACAACTTAAAATGGATCGATCCCTTCATAAAATGAATGAATGCCTACTCTATAAGAATGTACAGACCATTCTTGGTGCAAAGGTAGGGGTGGGTAAAGCAGTTGTCTTCTGAAGGTTCTCACAGGTAAAAAGAAAAGGTGCTGTCATTCTCCAAGGGGTCAGTTTTTATTGATACCAGTGGACTCAGGGCCAAGGCACCAACATTGCAGTGTAGGTTAGTGTTAATGAGAGCTGACAGATTTGCACTACATCTTCAAGGCTCATTCAAACTGAGTTAGCAAACAGTGCTAGAAAGATTTTATTTAGAGAACACATGGTGGGACCACTTGCTTGCCAGGCTTATGAGGCAAAGATGAAAGTAGGGAATTCAAAACAAACACGCGCACACACAAACAAAAAAGGGAAATATTCCTTCTATCTTTAACTTTATTGCTCTTCTTTAGTGAGCCCCAGTCCAGCATCTGGTGGTGCCTTTAATGCTGACCTGTCCTATCTCCTGTCTATTGTAACTGACATCTAACCAATCAGGAGAGACTGGAATTGATCATTTCAAAGTAACAGAGACCTCCATGGGGTATATGTTATTTTAGCAAGGGCTTCTTATAATGCAATATAGTGGAATTATTTGCTTTATTTAATAAGCATTTATGTAGCATTTATTATGAATCAAGAATTATTCTAACTGCTGTAAAATATTGAAGAGCACTTATCACATGAGTTAAGGAGAAACATTTTTCCTGTTAAAGACTAGGAAATTGAGGACCCAAGGTGTTAAGTAACTTATTCAAGGCCACATGAACAAAAAGTGACAGGGCTGGGTTTTGATGTGAAGATGAAGGCAGTGGCTGGAATAAAATCAAGACATACAAAAGAATGCCAGCAGTGACCCAAAGCCACAAGAGGCAAGGAATGGGTTTTTCTGAAGCTTCTGGAGGGAAGAGGGTTTACTGATATCTGGATTTTATACTTCTGGCCTCCAGAAATGTGAGAAAATAAATTTCTGTTGTATCATGCTGCCAAGTTTGTGACAATTAGTTATGGCAACTACAATAAAATAATTCAGAGTAAAAGGGTTTTTTTTTTTTTTAAAGGAACAATGTTAAACACAAGAGCCATGGGTTTGAATACTAGCAGTGTTCAATAGTTAAGATGGCATTCAGACATGAATGAGATTGGAATGTGTATATATTGAGTTGTAACTGGATACTCTATTAAGATATATAGATAATCTAAATGATTTGGGTTTACCAAATATTTAGCTGAGGAGTAGCTGGAGATTATAAAGCAGTACTGTATCTCCTTTCAACATTCTCCAAGTACAGACTAATTTGACAGAAAACACTGCTATAATCAACATAAATCTATTGAAAACATCTAATCCTAGTATCTGCATATATTGTAACTCAAATAGAGTAATAAAAACATTTTAACAGACCTCTGTTTGTAAAGTGCAAAGGGGGTTATTTTTGCTATTTCACCAAACACTAAGGGCTTCTTGAGGTGAATGTAGTCATAGTAGTGATTGAAAAAGAAATGGTAAAAAATCATTCAGCATGTGGCACTCATCAGCAAAACAACACAGAATAAGTGCTGGCGAGGATGTGGAGAAAAGGGAACCCTTCTGCATTGCTGGTGGGAATGCAGACTGGTGCAGCCATTGTGGAAAACAGTTTGGAGATTCCTCAGAAAATTAAAAATTGAACTGCCTTTTGACCCAGCTATCCCACTTTTAGGAACATACCCTAAGAACACCATAGCACTGTTCGAAAAGAAGAAATGCGCCCCCATGTTCGTGGCAGCATTGTTCACAATAGCGAAGATCTGGAACCAGCCCAAGTGTCCATCAGAAGATGAGTGGATTAAAAAGCTATGGTACATATATACTATGGAATACTACTCAGCCATAAGAAACGATGACACCGGATCATTTATAACAAAATGGATGTACCTAGATAACATTATACGGAGTGAAATAAGTAAATCAGAAAAAAAGAAAAACTGAGAACAGCATGATTCCATACATAGGTGGGACATAAAAGTGAGAATATGAGACATGGACAAGAGAGTGGTGGTTATGGGATGGGGGGAGGGAGGGAAGAGTGGGATAGGGAGGAGGGGAGGGACACAGGGAAAATCAGATCGAAGGTGACAGAGGACAATTTGACTTTTGGTGATGGGTATGCAACACAATTGAATGATAAGATAACCTGGAGATGTTTTCATTGTACATATGTACCCTGATTTATTGGTGTCACCCCATTAGAATTAATAATAATAATAATAATATATATATATATATATATATATATATATATATATATATATATAAAAAGTAAACATGCAAAACAGAAAAAAAAATCATTCAGCATGGACAAATAATCTTCAACAAAGAAGCCAAAAACACACAATAGAGAAAAGAAAGCTTCTTCAATAAATGGGTTTGGGAAAATTGGAAAGCCACATACAATAGATTGAGACTTGACTACACCTTGACTCCCAGAACAAAAATTAATTCAAAATGGATCAAAGACCTAAATATAAGATATGAAACAATAAATTACACAGAAGAAAACATAGGTACTAAATTTATGGACCTTGGCTATTGAGAATATTTTATGAATTTGACTCTAAAGGCAAGGAAAATAAAGGCAATCATAAATGAATGGGACTACATCAAACTAAAAAGCTTCTGCACAGCAAAAGAAATCAACAACAAAACAATCAGACAGCCAACCAAATGGGAGATGATATTCACAAACAACAGCTCTGATAAGGGGTTAATATCCAAAATATATAAAGAAATCACAAAGCTCAGAAATAAACAAGCAAAGAATCCAATTAAAAAATGGGGAGAGGGTCTGAACAGACACTTCTCCCAAGAAGACATACAAATGGCCAACAGATCCATTCTCGCTAAAGGCTCCTTAAGCATCCTCTCTACCCAAAAGCACTTTCTGAATTGAGAAAGTGCTCTCATCTTGACTATACATTGGCCAGAACCTAAAATACCTAGAGTAATAGCTTTCAAAGAAAAGAACTAGATATAATTGTGATATTAAAATACACAAAAATTAAATAATTAATTGCAAATGAATACTTAAATAAAAGGTTACAAGGATCAAGTTGTTTTTCTTTTTAGCACATACGTTTTAAAAAAACAAACAGAAAACAACCTCCTTTCTCTCTTCAAGGTCTTTTGCAAAACATCATAATACAATGCAGTTTTGTACACTTTTTATTAGCAGAATAGACAAACTTTATAAAGATGAATTTCTCCCAGTCAGTTAACATCTAACCTGTAAATGCCATTGTGCAACAGAGTAAACCATACTCAGCCAAAGAAACTTGATAGCTGGAATTACTTGAAATAACTCCATAGTCTATTCTACTTAACAGAAGGCACTTTTTAAAGAATGACTTTAAACCTCCATTTGAATATTCCATTGAAAGAGAGCTCATTTTTGTCACAAAGCCATTTCTGTATTGTTTAACAGCTCTGCCATTATTTCCACAAAAGCCATTTCTCCTCCTCCTCCTTCTTCTTTATCTCCTCCTTCTTTTTTTTCTGTGGTAGTAACTGTTCATTGATAGTTTTTCTTAAGCCAGGCACTGGGCTTAACACCATCATAGATTATTTCAATGTAGTGGTTCTCAACTGGAAGTGTCTTCCTACCCCTTGTCTTCCCCAATGAATATGTTTCAATGTCCAGAGACATCCTTGTTGATAAAAAGAAGGAGGATACTACTAACATTCACTATGTAGAGGTTAGCAATGTTGCTAAACATCCTATAATGCACAGCTCCTGACAACAAAGAAGGACTCAGCAATGCTATTCCCATTTTATCAACAAACTATCAACAACATTTGTTATTCCAAAATTATTAACAACGCCTCTCTTGAAAAACCCTGATTTAAAGCAAAAGCAGAGTGGATATTCATTAGCTAAACAAATGGTCAGTCATGTTCTCAGCACTCAGGAATGCAAAATTTGCATGTATGAAACTTTTTAAACGTGTTTTTAATTGTGGTAAAACATGTAACAAACTTATGATTTTTAACTGTTTTTAAATGTAAAATTCATTGGCATTAAGTATATTTACAATGTTGTGCAACTTTCACCATTATTTCCAAAATTTTTCATTACTCCAAACAAAAACTCAGTATACCCATCAAGCAGTAATTCCCCATTCTGCCCTACTCATAAGTTCTGATAGCCACTAATTAATTTCTGTCCCTACGAATTTTTCTAGTCTAGTTATTTAACATATAATAACTATATGTTATAATTCTTATAAATTATAAATCTTATAATTCTTATCCTGTTGTGTCTAACTTATTTCACTTTATCATAAAGTTTGCAAGGTTCATCCATGTCGCAGCATGTAATTTTGTTCCATCTTAAGGCCAAATACCATTCCATTGCACATACAGACCACATTTTGTTCATGCATTCATCTGACAGTTTCTAAAATTAAGTAGGTGAAGGTCCTGCTTCTAATATTTTAAATATAGAAAATGTGAATACTTTATTGTGTCTCCCACCCCCTCCAAACACAACTGCACAGGTCATACAGATGAAACCAGTGAACACGGTGCACAGATTCCTACTATGCAAACCAAACAGCAAGTCCAAAAAGAAAACAACTGCAAACTCAAACATATGTGAGGTAACCCCTTTTACCTGTCCTGTTCCTTATTGGGAAGCCTTGTTTTGAACCCTAATTGTCCTGTGAAAAATACATTGCAGAAGTGAAAAAAGCTGAGAATAATGAGAAAACTAAATGTGATGTCAGAAATTGTGAAATTGGGCAACTCATGTCAAGGACTGACAAACTTGTTCTAGAATGCCAGATAGCTCATGTTGGAAGCTTTTCAGGCTACCTCCTGTCTCTATTACACATTCTTCTCCTTCCTCCTCTTCCTCCTTGCAATCTTTAAAAATATGAAAACCCTTCTTAGGTACATGGGATATATGAAAACAAGTACGTTATATGAAAACAGGAGACGTGATTAAGCAACGATATGTTGCTTGTCAACCCTGATCTAGAGACTGCACTTCAAAAATAGCACCGTTGTTAACCAGGGGTGATTTTGTTCTTTGCAGAGAATGTCTGTCAATGTCTAAAGACATTTTTGATTGTCACTTGGAATGGGGGTGGGTGGTGTTACTACACCTAGGCTGTTGAGGCCAGGGATGCTGGTAAATATCCTACAACGTACAGGACAGGCTTCCACAGCAAACACTTATCTGTTCCCAACTGTCAATAATTCCTAGTTTGAGAAACTCTTCACCACTGGCTATTGTCTTTTAATTATAAGGACAGTAAAGAGAGGAAGTCTATTTAATTTCCCTTCATCCAGTGTTGCAGTTAATTTATGTTTACTCAATCAGTATGATAGATTTTTAATATAACAGTGTTGGAGGAATTTAAACAACCCCAAGTTCCTGCAAGCTCTATGCTCTGGAGAAAACCCAGAAAGATGAATTTGATGAAGATCTTTAGCCACAAGGCTAAGTGCAGTTACAGCTTTAAAACTCCATGATTCCCAGGGAGGAAAAAAGAACTAAGTAGAGCAGTGATAGAGACTGAATGGTGACATCAAACACGTTCAGCCCACTAAATGAGAACACCAGCGTCAGGCATTGCAGGTACTCTGATGAGGGTTCTTGGTGCCTGGACTCTGCTTAGTTTTACCTACTGTGAAGCAGTAATATATCCTCTATAAAATAAAGGTAAAGAATCATAGAAGAGAGGCAACTGGATCACTAAAAACAAGCAGGAAAAATCTAACATGTTACTCAAAGTAATACCAGCTAGAGGATAATCCTAAAATTGATGCTTCTAATTTTTTTCTTACTGTGTACTAATTGCATTTTCATTGTATCCTAACTGCTATTATTTTTCTTTTTTTAAAAAAAGTTTCACTGTATTGCTTTTAAACAAAATTTTAACCTTCGTTTCTTTAAATTCTATTACATTTAACATTATGTAAGAAAGTGATTAATAGGAAATCTTATTATAACTTCTCAGAAATTCACTCCAGTCTGTCATATTAAAATTGGATTCTAGGCTCACCTCTAAAGTTTTGGTTAGGAAAGCTCTATTACTGATCTTGTCGAAGGCACTAGTTCATATTAGCAATAAAGAACAGTGCTGCATGTCTGAAAACATTTTGAACTAGAATCTGATTTATGATTTTTCTTTCTGTAATAACCAAACAAGTAATCTTTTAAGAGATCTTACATAGAAAATTGTGCTGTATAACATACTAATGTAAAGTGACAACTTAGATCTATCTGGAAGAGTATGTTTGTTGCTTTTCTACTGTTCCAGATTTTAAAAAAGCACCTGAAAAAGCACATAAGGACTAAATATCTGTGAAGTGTGACAGAGTTGAGGTGGAGGATGAGGAGTAGTAAGAGACAATGCTCACCATGTAAGCAGGAGCTGCATCTCAGATCATGGGGGGCTTTAAAAGCCATAGAAATGAATTTGGGTGTAGGCTATTGAAAGCTTAATTTGTGAAAGGAAAATGATCACATTTATGTTCTAGTGATATTATCCAGACATTTAGTGCCATTATACTGAAAATCTTATGGAAGATGTATTGGAAGGGTTTAGCATTGAGGCAGGGAGACCATTGTGGAGGAAACAGAAATAATGTAGAAACACAATAAGAATGTACACTAAGGCTCTCAAAGTGTGAGTGAAGAGGATGGGGCAGATTAAGAGATATTTAGATATTCTAGGGGTAACAAAACTTGAATGTGGATTGTCTGTTAAAGAGGCAGTAATGAATGAGATGAAGTGAGACTCTTAGATTACTGATTTAGGATGCTTTTAAATGCTTTATCTACCTCATCTCATTTAGGCTATGATGTAGAATTTATACTGGCAGAGTTAGAATTTGAACCTAGGATTATCTAATTTCAAAGCATATGCTTTCAACTGTTCTCAATAACCAGGATGCCTAATAGAGAAGAAAGAGAATGTATGTGATGCTAGATGCTAGTTAATATAAGCATTATATTTGGGAAATGTGGAGCCTGCAATGGCTATGGAATAATGTAGCTAGATCATATAATAGGCAACTAAATAACTGGAGTTTTAAAATTTGATAGTATACTATTCTCTCACATTATATTCTGCCTTACTGGATTTTACAATATGCCAATGGCAAATATATATATTATGCCCAAATATAAAAAGACCAGTGATCATGCAAGCATGTCAGAGAACATATTGGGAAGTAGGCTGTGGAAAAGGTCCTATTAACTTTGTTTTTAATCATTTTTAACCATATTACATATTAACACTTCAGTGCACTTGACAAAAATAGCAATTTGGGTCTTTATTCAACCACATTTACTAGAAATGTGGGAACTGAATTAACTACAATCTAGAAAACAAATAGTGCAAAAAATTTCATGAATATTAATAGAAAACCAGACAAATGTAATGTATTTGAGTTTGTGTCACAAAATGTACAGTTCATTCTTTTGTAGAATTGCTATTTCCAAACAAGACAGATTGCTTCAGTCACTTTAAAAAATGTATAATGTGAAACATTCATGGAAAAATGATAGACTCAGATTATGAGAAATGTAATAGATTTCTTAATGAAGAAATGAGATTTTGAATAAAGTACTCCCTTTGGCAGCATCTTAACAAGATCATGTTCAATGAATATGAATCATTAGTAAATTATGAAACAACACACACATTTAGATGAGATTGTAGGTTGCTATGGATTTGCTAAGAATTCCCGTGTCATTTTTTCTGATTTTTTTTTATGTTGTCCTAAATCATTAATAGGGTATATATAGTAACTGTAAATTATATGCTGGATTCAAAACACATCAGGGTTTAATTTATTGAATAATATTTCATTAGTTCAGATGATTTGAAATGTGGCATTTCATTATCTAAAACTGTATGAGACCATTAATCGTACAGATACTTAAATTATAATTTAGGCTCTGAGTAAAGGTTCAATTTATCTAAATAAAACTGAATAAACATCCAAAAGGAACTAAAGTTTATTTTAGATCAAATTGATTTTTTTCTGATTAGTGCTGGTTTAGTTTAAAATCTCCCCATGCAAAATTAATTAGAGGAAATTTTTTCTCCTTTTTTATTAAATGATATGAGATTATTCCTTATTCATGGAGCTATTGTAATAAAGTAGAACATTTTTAATGGTTTGGTTTATTTACTTTATTCTTCCTGATTTTCTGATACTGGATGAACAAAGGAAGAAATTAATAAATCAGTTGGGTACTTCATATAAAATTAAAATTTTTAATAGCTCATTCATCTGTATTAAAATAAGTATTACTTATTTTGTGTAAGTATTATTGTGATAGTTACTAAAGAAGAAAGCTGAACTCTTTTGAATAGGAATCTAACATGAGTCAAATGCTTAAAAGAAAGTTTCTGCTGCTATCATTCCTGGACCCAATGGAATTTTGGGAATAAAACAAAGTGTTCCCTGTTAGGTGAATGGTAATCACAATATCTACTAAGCTATATCTGGTCAAAGTCACTACTGGTTGTGAAGCAGATTAGAATACAGTCATGTACCTCATAACGACATTTCAGTCAATGATAAACTGCATATGTGCCAGTGGTCCCATAAGATTAAAATGGAGTTGAAAAATCCCCACTTCCCAGTGACCTCATAGCTCTCATAATGTCATAGCAAAACACATTCTCATGTGTTTGTGCTGGTATAAACCAATCTACTGTGTTGCCAGTCATATAAATATATAGCACATGCAGTTACGTATAGTACATAATACTTGAAAATAATAATAAACATGTATATTACTGCTTTATGCACTTACTATAATATACTTCTCATTGTTATTTAAAAGTGTATTCTTCCTACTTACAAAAAGGTTTGCCGTTAACTTTATTACAAGTGTTTTTACAGATGTTACACTGGCAGCAACCTCATACATCTTGTGCTTACTGTCTCTTGATTGTATCATTTTTCTCTTGTGCTTGATTTAACCTCATGTTGTTTTGTACAGTAACACACTATACAGATTTGTAGCCTACGGGCAATAGGCTATACCAGATAGCCTAGCGTGTAGTAAGCTGTACCACCTAGATTTGTGTATGTGCACTTCTATGATGTTAATGATATGTTTCTCAGAACATATCCATGTCCTCAAGTGATACATGACCGTACATTTAAAAAGAGCAAAATCTCTTAGGATCAATTGGAGAAGGCTGGTTGGATTTAATGAAGTATTGTTTCTCTTAATATAAAACATAGGTTTTGATTGAATTATTTGGATCCTCTTGTAAATGGAGAAATCTATACCCTGTCTTACATGTGGGAAAAGTATATGTCAGCTTTTTTTGTCTTCCTTTATTTTGTTTTACATTTTAAATGCCAATTATTTATTACTTGTAAATTAGGATTATTGCCATTTTTAAATATTACCAAAGATGAAATTTTTTTTCTTATAAGGTAGATACAGCTTGAGTTTGGAATAGTAATCAGAAAGCGTTAAATTGAATCTATTAATTTGTCAATATTTGTGTGGAACTTTAAGAAAACAGGTAAGCTATAGTCTTTGTTAAAAAGTGTTTTTTAAAAAGCAATAAATTTTGTAAATATAATTAACTCTGCTATACTGATATACTTAAACAGGGTTAAGATAATCTATATCCTGTCTTAGAAAATTCTATGGCCCTGGCTGGTTGGCTCATTGGTACAGTGTTGGCCTAGTGTGTGGAAGTCTGGGTGGGTTCCCAGTCAGGGTACACAGTTGAAGTGACCATCTACTTTTCCACTCCCCCTCCCCCTTTTCTCCCTCTTGGTCTTGCCCTCCACAGCTATGGTTTGAGTGGTTTGAGTGCATCAGCCCTGGGCACTGAGGATGTCTTTGTGGAGCCTCCACCTCAGGCACTAAAATTAGCTCGGTTGCGAGCATAGCCTCAGATAGGCAGAGCTTTGGCCTTAGACAGTTGGTGGGGGGAGGGTGGATGCTGGGTGGATTCCAGTCAAGGTGCATGTGGGAGTCTATCTCCCCTCTTCTCACTTGAAAGAGAAAAAAAAAAGAAAGAAAAAAGAAAATTCTATGTTATGTGTTTTTTAACTGTAAAAAAAGAAATGAATTATATTATTTACATTAGTACAAATAATGCATTTGACAATTTTTGATTGGCTTGGTTTTTCTCTTATTCGTAATCTTCCCACTGCATTGGAAAAAGTGGCATTAGAATAACTCTTTTATCTTACCTTTTGGGGCTAATCCAAAAGGCATATATAATTTTACCTAAAATGTAGATGCAATCCAAAAGTTAATGCTCAAATAAGGTCTAGCCCTGGCTGGTTGACTCAGTGTTAGAGTCTCAGCTCAGTGTATGGAAGTCCTGGGCTTGATTCCTGGCCAGGGCACACAGGAGAAGCACCCATCTGCTTCTCTACCCTTCCCCCTCTCCTTCCTATCTCTCTCTTCCCCTCCCACAGCCAAGGCTCCACTGGAGCAAAGTTGGCCCGGGTGCTGAAGATGGCTCCATGACCTCTGCTTCAGGTGCTAGAATGGGTCCGGATGCAATGGAGCAATGTCCCAGATGGGCCCAGCATCACCCCCTGGTGGGCATGCTGGGTGGATTCAAGTCGGACACATGCGGGCATCTGTCTGACTCCCTCCCTACTTCTAACTTCGGAAAAATACAAAAGAAAAATAAGGTCTAGTTCTGCTATCCTTATTTCCACTTTGTAATTTTTTTCTCAGATAACTTCATAGCACTGGTACTAAAAGAGATGGGAAGACAAAATCCTTGAATAGCACTATGTACAGCATTGTGGTTCTCTGCAAGTTCTCCAAGAAAAACACTTTTCCTTCTTTTCTCTGTTGTTTAGATTTGTAAATGGAGAAAGGCTGGAAAATGGACGAAAGAAGGTGAGGAGATTAGCCTACACTTGATGTAACATATAGACAGAGACAACAGTGTGGTGATAGCTAGAGGGAAAAAGAGGGAGCTAACTGCAAGTGAGTAAAGGAAGGGGTAGGGATGAAGAGAGACTGTGCTTGGGGCAGAGGGCACAGGATGCAGTGTGCAGATGGTGTTTTATTGCGTTGTACATTTGAAACCTGTATAGTTTTGTGAACGAATCATCCCAAAAATTCAATTAATAGAAACAAGTGAACAAACAAACCAAAAATATTTTTGTAAAATTTATATAAGGTTACAAATGTTTTCTACTTGAAGATTTTTGGATAACAGATATTATTATTGAATAGAAAACAAAACCAAGATAATGGAGACATATGGTGTGATAAAGCTTGTGAGATTAATTGGCAGTTTTTAATCAGATATTCTAAATTATAATTGGAAAACATATTTTTGTCAAACTAAGAGTATATGGGGAACATATTTAAAAAAATATAACTGGTTTATCTTTGCAATCACCATAGTATGGAAATTAGGAGTTCAAAACTGCTATATTTAAATTCAGCAAAAATTTTGCTATTTTCACTAAAATCTTTGTTGTTTCTATTCTATGTGCTTGTTTTAATGTGGTAATATATGAAGATGTCTCAGAATAACTCTCCCTGCTGTGAGGAGCAGGGTTGATAAACAAAATTACTTAAATGTAATATGAATTTGAAATTGTTATTGAAATAAGCTTTCATTTAATAGTGAGTGTATTGGTTTCAGGTGTATAGCTTGGTGGTTAGACAATCAAATACTTTACAAAGTGTTCCCCTCGATATTTCCGGTGCCCAACTGGCACAATACATAGTTATTGCAACATTATTGACTATATTTCCTATGCTTTACTGTACATCCCTGTGACTATTTTGTAACTACCATTTGTAGTCCTTAATCCCTTCACCTCTTTTACCCAGTCCCCAATCCCCGTCCCTTCTGGCAACCACCAGTCTACGCTCTGTTTTTATGAGTCTGTTCTAAATTTTGTTCATTTATTTTGTTCTTTAGATTTCATATATAAATAAAATCAGATGATATTTTTTTCTTTGACTGACTTATTTATCTGAGGATAATACCCACTAGGTCCATCCATGCTGTTGCAAATGGTAAGATTTCTCTCCCTTCCTCTCCTGTAGCCATGGCTTTATTGGAGTGAGCTGGCCCTGGAAGATGAGGATGGCTTCACGGCCTCTACCTCAGGTACTAAGAAGAGCTCAGTTGCTTAGCAATGCCCCAGATGGGCAGAGCATCTCTTCCTAGTGGGCTTGCCAGGTGGATCTGGTCAGGCGTGTGTGGGAGGCTGTGTCTCTGCCTCCCGTCCTCTCACTGAATAATAATATTAAATAATAAGTTCAATCATTGTCATTTACTAAGTGCATAGGTACTGCATTTGTAATAACCAATGCTTTTAAGCTTTTTGGTCCTTTTGGGTTAGGGTGGTGCCTGGTTTACTTTTATCTCTTCAGATAATGGGCATCGGCGCTGATGACGCTGACAGAGAGGATCTCACGAACCTGCACAATTTGAAGCCAGTTCCAGCATGGATCTCTCTGCGTGTATATATATAATATAATATATATATTGTGTATGAAAAAGCATATTTCTCTTAAGAGAAGGATGCCAGCTAAAATAACTGCAGTTCTCAGGAAAATAAGAATCACGGTGATTTCAAATTCAAAAGTTGGTTGAGAATGGGGAAAATATATTCACCTGTATTGCAGGTCTAAAAAGCAGGCTTCTTTGTTGCTCATCAGTGAGCTAAAAGATAATGCTTTGTACGTAGAAAATGGTAAGTGCTTTGTCCTTTAACAAGGGAATACAGAAAATATTGCCTTTTAATATGCCCTGTAGCCTGCCATGGATTTGAGGAGGAACACAGGAGGCACTAAAAGTGATAAAGCAATAAATTGGAAAGCTCCAACATTCCCTTTGTGTCCTGGGTCTTACATGTTCAGAAGGCAGTAACCATCTTCAGTACATATCAATTTCCTCCTGTGGGATGCAAATAGAAGAAACCGAGAGAAAATACTGACTAGAAAGAAAAATGGGTTGCCTCTCTTTTATCTTCATTACTTTGAAATTTCTGCAGTCCATTTGGTAATTGGAGATCTTAATAGTTCTAGCTAGAAGTTGATATCTATAGCAGAAAGAAAAAAAATGGGTCTGTATCTCAGCTGGAATCCAAAGTATACATAATTATTATTTTTCTTTTTTTATGTTCAAATAATTTTAGCTTCTTTTCACTTTGTATGTTGCCTATCTTTTCTTTTCATGCAGTGGAAACTCACTAAACACTCCTCTAAATATTCCCTTTCAGTGTTTAAAATTCCAGTGTAAATGAGAAAACATAAAAATTGTTAGAAAAACCTCTGTCCTTTGGAAAGTTCATCAACATATAATTTAACATATTAATGATGAGAACAGACATTTCTTTGTAATTATAAAAGTAAGAATTATAAGGCAGCATGTCACTTTCTTGGTTATTGATGGAATGGACTTGAGATCACTTGTAAATTTAATTTGTAACCTGACCCAAATCAGGGAAGAATAGTAGTTTCATGACTGTGAAAGTTTCATGTGGACCTTTGCATAAATATTTCTACAATAATGACTTGCTTTTTCTTTATTTTTTTTTTTATGACAGAGACAGAAAGAGAGACAGAGAGAGGGACAGATAAGGACAGACAGATAAAAGGGAGAGTGATGAGAAGCATCAACTGTTAGTTGTGGCACTTTCGTTGTTTGTTGATTGCTTTCTCATATGTGCCATCATGAGAGGGCCAGAGCATAGCAAGTGACCCCTTGCTCAAGCCAGCAAGCGACCTTGGTCTCAAGGCAGCAACCATGGGGTCATGTCTATGATCTCACGCTCAAGCCAGCAACCCCACGCTCAAGCTAGTGAGCCCATGCTCAAGCCAGCAACCTTGGGGTTTTGAACCTGGGTCCTCTGCATCTTAGTCTGATGCTCGATGCTCTATCCACTGCGCCACCACTTGGTCAGGCTGACTTGCTTTTTCTTTAGTAACAAAATTTAATTTTTTGGTGTACCACTTTATGAAATTAGCTGGTTGCTGAAAAATAAGCAATAAAGATGTCCTGCTTTATTCCAAAAGTATTTAACTTCAGGACTAATTTTTGTGGTAGAGTCCAAACAATCTTTATTAAAAGCGCAGATAAACCTGAGATGAATCTTTTTCCATTTTCCATTTTGTCCATGCAGAGTATCCTGCCATGCAGTTCTCTCTTGACCTCTCCAGATGTGTTTCTTGTGACTGAATAGAAGCCACAGTCCATGTACACTTGAACTCAATTTAGAGGCTTCTCTTTATGTCTGCCTGGACTTCCTTATCAAATTTGTCCTTTACACATCCTTTTTGGTCATTGGAAACCCACTAGTTATTTTTCCTGAGCTTTGCTTTCAAGCTTTTCTCCATTGACTTGCCTTCAGCTCATCTACACCTTCCTTGGGCTGTTCCATGGAGTGCAATATCAGCATCATTTTTTTAAAGTACCTCCACTCAACTATCCTCATGTTGTATACTTTTCTTGTAAAATAGTTTCTATAAAAATATAGAGGGCCAAATATGGGTCAGATTGCCTGGGTTTGAATCCTGTTAACTGAGCAATTGTGGACAATTTATTTAACATTTTTGTGCTCAATTTTCTCTTTTTTTAAATGGGGATGACCATAGCACTTTTATAATTGTTATGATGATTAAATGAGGTAATACAAGTAAAATATTTAGGATAGTGCTGAAGAGACACTAAATATTTAAGAACTTAAAGAAAACTTGTTAGTATTTTAGTGTTATTGAGGTACAATTAACAAAATTGTAATATATTTCATGTGTACAGCATGATGATTTGATAAGTGTATACATTGTAAAGGGATTCCTACCACTTAGAATTTAATATATCTGTTAATTATGCTAATCAACACATCTGTCACCTCACATATTTAACTTTTTTTTTCCTTTTTTGGTGAGGATGTTTAAGTTCTCCTACACTGAGCTAATTTCAAATGTACAATAAAATGTAATCTACTATAGTTGCCATATTATTCTTCTTATAACTGAAAGTTTATACCTCTTTACCAATCTCTCCCTATTTCTGTATACCCTCACCCCTCAAGGCCCTGGCAACCACTATCTACTCTGTTTCTATAATTTCAAACTTTTTCTTTCTTCTTTCTTTCTTTCCTTCTTTCTTTCTTTCTTTCCTCCCTCCATCCCTCCCATCCTCCATCCTTCCCTCCCTTTCTCACTCCTTCTCTCCCTCTCTTTTTCCTTTTCTCCCTCCCTCTTTCTTTCCTTTTCTTTCTTTTTGCTTTCTTTCTTCTTCCTTCTTTTCTTCCTCCCTTTTTCCATCCCTTTTTCTTCCCTCCACCTCTCTCTCTCTTTCTGCCTTTCTTTCTCTCTCCCCCTTCCTTCTTTCCTTCCTTCCTTCCTTCCTTCCTTCCTTCCTTCCTTCCTTCCTTCCTTCCTTCCTTCCTTCCTTCCCTCTCTTCCTTTCCAAGTGAAAGGAGGGCAGATAGACAGACTTCCACATGAGCCCCAACTGGGATTCACCCGGCAACCCTCATCTGGGTGGGGTTGATGCTCTGCCCATCTGAGGCCATGCTTGTAACTGAGCTATTTTTAGCACCTGAAGTGGAGGCTCCAGGGAGCCAATCTCAGTGCCTAGAGCCAATGTGCAAGCATCAATTGAGACTCTGAGAGGTGAGGAGAGAAAGAGAGGATGAGAGAAGAGGGAAAAGCAAATGGTTGCTTCTCCTATGTACCCTGACTGGGAATCAAATCTGGAACATCCATACACTAGGCCAATGCTCTACCACTGAGCCAACCGGCCAGGGCCTCAATCTTTTCCTTTAAATAATTCTACATATGAGTGATAGTATGCTGTATTTTTCTTTCTCTGTCTGACTTATTTCATTTAGCATAAGGTCCTTCAGTTTCACTCATGTTGTATCAAATGGCAGGATTTTCTTCTATTTTTTTTTAAGGTTGGATAATATTCCATTAGATATATGTAGACACACACACACACACACATATATATAAAGTTTCATTTTATATATATATATATATATATATATATATATATATATATATATATATATATATATATCTTTCTCCAATGGAATATTATATATATATGTATATATTTATCTTTCATATATTTACATTGTTTCGATGCCGTGGCTATTGTGAAGAAGGCTGCAATTAACATGGGAGTACAGATATTTAATTTCCTTTGGATAAGTGCCCAGAAGTGGAATTGCTGGATCATATGGTAGTTCTGTTTTTAATTTCTTGAGGAACCTCCATCCTGTTTCTTATAGTGGCTGTGCCAGTTTATACTACTACCCACAGTGCACAAATGTTCCCTTTTCTCCACTTTGTTGTTAACAGTCTGCTGTTGAAACTCTATTCATTTTTTTAAAAAGTTCAGTTATTATATTCTTCAGTTCAGTGATTCCTTTTAGATACTTTTTAATATATTCTATCTCTTTGTTGAAATTCTCATTTTGTTCATGTGTTGCTGAAAACTGTAGGGTGGCTAGGCGGGAAGGGTGGAGGGATTGAACAAAAAATTTTAAAAAGAGAAAAATACTCATCGACACAGACAACAGTGTGGTGATTGTTGGGGAGAGGAGAGGTAAGAGGAGGTAGAGGAAGGTATGGAGGGATAAATAATGATGCATGGAGACTACTTGGGGTGGTGATCACACAATACATCATGCAGAAGATATGTTGTGCAGTTGTGCCCTTGAAACCTGTATAATTTTGTTAATCATTGTCACTCCTATAAATTCAATAAAAAAGAAGAGAATAAAGTTCAGTGATTGTATTCCTTAGATCTCTTATTTCTTTTAGGTTCTTTTTATATATTCTATCTTTTTGTTAAAATTCTCACTTGTTCATGCATTACTCTTCTGACCTCGACCATTATTTTGAACTCTCAGTTGAATAAATCACTTATCTGTGTTTCATTAAGATTGGTTTATGGAGATTTATCTTGGTCTTTTGTTTGGAATGTATTCCTTTATTTCTTCACTTCCTTGACTCTCTGAGTTGGTTTCTGCATGTTAGCTAAAAAATCCACCTTACCCACTATTGACAGAGAGGTATTGCTTAGGAAATGAACCTTGTTAATTAGCCTGGTTTGAACTCCTGGTTGTCTCTCAACACAGTGTGATTGTACAAGTACTTTGTTCTTAGTGGTTTTCAGTTGCTGATGATGTACCAAGACTCATCAATGTCCCAAAGGGAACGCTCATAGTAAGCACCTAAATCAGGCTGATTAGATGCCTGATACTCTAGCTAGAGTTAATCTGTTTCCAGGGAAAACCTGGGAGATGGGCATTTTAATTTCTTCCTCTGTAGAGCCTCAGTGTATAACCACTGGGTGGTGATGTTCCTGGACCAACTTAAAAACTGTTGCTTTGTTTGCTATAGTTTTGTGGAACTCATGAATGCAAGTGCTATTGGTTATCAGAGTAAGGTAATTTGAGGAGCATCTCTTATTTGGAACTGTAAAAGCTGGAGTGCCACATGTGTGTACCAGTTATTTTCAGAGAGATGTTGGCAATGTGGTTTTATTGTTGAGTATGATGGAAGGAGAAGGTGTCAGAAGGGTCCTCCAGTTTTGCTGAGCTCTTTGGAGTATCATAGATAGTCCCTAGATACATAAAAATTACAAGCCAGACCATCAGACAATAGCTTATAAAATATGCAGTCAAACCCATTTCATGGATGACTGGGAGATGGACATTTTCATCTGCTCCTTTTGTGCTGAGCTCTAGAGTATAGTGGTGACAAGTTCTTGTGCACCCATTAAGAACTGCTTCCTTAAAAGAAATCTCAAAATATGTAACTTTATACTAATAGGAAATAGAAGAAAAAATAACCAAATAAAGCCAAAGTTGGTAGAAGAAAGGGAATAATAAAGATTAGAGCAGTAATTGAGACATAGGCTAAAAATATAATAGCAAAGATCAATGAAACTGAGAGCTGGTACTTTGAAGAGATAAATGAAATTGATAAACCTTTAGCAGAACTCATCAAGAAAGAAAAGGAGAGGGTCCATGGAAATAAAATTGGAAATGGAAGAAAAGTTACAATTGATACCAAAAAAGTAAGTGCAAAGGATCATGGGAGGCTGAGAAGGCAACAAATTGAACTATCTAGAAGAAAGTAATAAATTCCTAGAAACACACAAATTTTCTAGACTAAAATAGAAAATCTGAATAGACCAATTACTAGTAAGAAGATTGAAGCAGTAATAAAAATAATCTCTCAATAAACAAAAGTATAAGACAAGATGGCTTGATAGGTGAGTTCTACCAAACATTCAAAGGAAAGTTAATTCCTATCCTTCCTAAATGCTTCAAAAAACAACCAAAAACAAAACAAAACAAACAAACAAACAAAAAAGACTCACTTCCAAATTTATTTTAAGAAGCCAGAGGCCGTGGTCAGTAATCTCAGCAGATAGAGTGTTGGGCCGGCGTGCGGATGTCCCGGGTTCGATCCCCAGTCAGGGCATACAGGAGAAGTGACCATCTGTTTCTCTCCCTTTCCTTCTCTCCCTTCTTTCTTTTCCCCTTTCATAGCCAGTGGCTCGATTGGTTCGAGCATCAGCCCTATGTGCCAAGAATGGCTCTGTTGAATCGAGTATTGGCCCCAGACAAGGGATGTTGATTGGATCCTGCTTGGTCTGCAAGTATGAGTCTGTCTCTCTATTTACCCTCCTTTCACTTAAAAAAAAAGAAGTCAACATTACCCTATACCATAACTAAAGATACCACATACACATAAAAATTACAGGCCAATATCCCTGATGAACATCAATGCAAAAATTCTCAACAAGATATTAACAAACCAAATTTAATAGTATGTTAAAAAATCATATACCATGATCAAGTGAGATATATTCCAAGATTGCAAGAATGATTCAATAAAGGTAAATTAATCAACATAATACACACATTAACAAAAATGAAAGGTAAAAATCATTCGATCATCTCAACAGATGCAGAAAAAGCATTTAAAAAATTGAACATTTATTTATGATAAAAACTCTCAACAAAGTAAGAATGAAGGTATGAAGACATACAAGAAGCATGTAACAAGATGCTCACGATCACAAATCATAAGGGAAATGCAAATCAAACCACAATGAGATATCACCTCACACTTGTTAGAATGCCTATTATAAAACAAACAAAAAAACAAACCACAAACAAGAAATAATAAGCATTGGTGGGAATGTGAAGAAAAGGAACACTCATGAACTGTCATGGGAATATAAATTGGTGTAGCCTCTATGGAAAACAGTATAAGGTTTCCTCAAAAAAATTAAAAATAAAACTATTATATGATCAAACAATTCTACTTCAGGGTATATATTCAAAGAAAACAAAAAACCATTAATTTGAAAAGATATATGCATGATTTTTATTAAAGGATTATTTACAATAGCCACGCTATGGAAACAACTTAACTCCATCAACAGAGGAATGGATAATGATATGGTACACACACACACACACACACACACACACACCCATTGTAATATTATTTAGCTATGAAAGAAATCTTGTAATTTATCACAACACAGATGGATCTTGATAATATTAAGCTAAGTAAAAATAAGTCAGAAAGAGAAAGACAAATACTGTATAATTTTACTTATATGAGAAATCTAAAAAACATCTCCCCCAAACAAAATAAAACCAGGCTCATAGACACACAGAGCAGACAGGTGGCTGCCAGTGAGAAGGTGGTAGAAATGAGTGAAGGGATTGCAGGGTTATTCACAAAAGCCAAGACAGGGAAAGCAAATAGACACTAGACATTGTTAATGAGCAGTCAACCCAGGTCAAATAAACATTAAATTCTAGCGCAGTTTACACTGATGAAATATATGGTGGCTGACATGCAAGGGTTATACAGAACCCAATGTAAGTAAGAGAACAGAAGCTTGGAACACTAAATAAAGATCTCTCAAAGAAAGAACAAGACAGTTGTCACATTATTGTTCAGTGAAATATTCACAGATTGCTTTTTTTCATTAGAAGCCTTAAACAACCTTCCAAACTCATGTTCTTTACAATATAAGAACTCTTCATAAAGCAGCTATTTTCTCTTTAGCATTTCTTCAACATTGTTTCAACAACTAATTGGTAAATGGAAAAGTTTATTTGGACAAACCTTTCTATACATTTTTGTTTATTTTCTGAATTCTTATATAGCATTTGTCACAGCTTTGAAAATATGTATTCTATAGTCTAAAATTGTTTAAAAAAGGAACGAGTAAATGGGATCAAGAGGGTTTTTCAAGTCAAAAAATTGCTTTGTATAACAGTTGGAAATCACATCTTTTTCTATTTTCCTTCCATGTTGTCATTATCACTCCCATATTGAATAGGAGCATACTTCACAATATCCCCACTAATTTTCTGTTTTACTTTTTAAATTAAATTTATTAGGGCAACATTGTTAACAAAATTATATAGGTTTCAGGCATACAATTCTATAATACATCATCTGTATATTGTATTCACCACCCCAAATCAAGTCTCCTACCATCACCATTTATATCCTAATCAATTAATAGAGAATTTTGGTTAATGGTTAAATGATTTTGATTGTTCTGCTTTTGTTCACATTTGGATATGCCAAAGTTATTTTATTATTGGCTTTCTGCCCATTAGTATTACCTCAAGATGACTCAAAGTAAAAGCTTTCTGATTATAAATGCCAAGAAAGCTACTATCAAAATGGCAGAGAGACGGGAAACTCTTCAGGGGGAATGTAAATTTACCTATAGGGTAAAATACTTATGTAAGGTGAGTGGCTGTACCCTGGCATGGTTCAACTCAGCTTGAATTTTAGCTGAATAATTCTGTGCAGCTCCATTTGTTACTTAATGTAGCCATGAAAACATATTGGCACTTTGGTCTTCGCCATCCACCATCCATCACTTTATAGTACTTAACATTCTTTTTGTTCTTTTTAGAAAAAAAGAGGTTACTTTTCCTTTTTTACTGTTGATATAGAATATTTTGAATGACTTTTTACTTCAAAAAATATGATAGAACTCTGTGGCGAGAGCATATGATTTACTGTGCCAAGCTGTTTGGTTGATTTAGCTTTCAGATGAGCAGGAAAATAAAAGGGAGAAGTAAATGATTTAGACCAGATTGGAGACATTATAGCCAAGTGAAAAACAGAACTCCTGAAAAATGTAAAATAAGGTGGCTGAGACAAAATTTAGACTTTTTAAGTCCTACAGAGATTAGCTGTATGCACAACATTGTGATAATCTCTGGCCAGAAAAATTATGTTCATTGGAATCAATGCTGTGGAAGAGGGGCGCCCTTCCTCAGCCACCTCCCTCTGTGAGCACACAGGACATCACAGAAAAAGCTGTTATTGTTAGCCCAGGAGCTGCTGCCGGCGCAGGGAGGTCACCTTCATGATAATGTGAGCATCCTTTGTCTACAGGTACTTGGAACTATTTTTAAAATAGACTTAAAAATGGCAAGAGCCAGTTTATAATAATCCAGCCTCCATATGATAATAGAAACTCTACCTAATCTTTACTTTTTAACAATGCAAAACACTTTTCAGGAGAACCTTAAAACGGTGAATATAAATATTTTAGTATTATAGATACCTTTTTTAAAATTTCTGTTTTTATCATGAAATAACTATTTTTTAAAAAAAATATTTGGGTAGGAGCAAGATGGCGACGGAGTAGGCGGACGTACCAACTTCCAACTCCCAGAACCAAAGTGGATTACAACTCAATTTTAAGAACCATCACCTGGATAAACCAACTTTGAACAAAACTAAGTGGACTCTTCAACCAAGGAACACAGAAGAAGCCACATTGAGACTGGTAGGAATAGCGAAAACGCGAAGAGGGCTGCCCAGCTCCCCGAAGCAAACGGCAGCCTGGAGAGACCCGCGGGGCGGGAGGAGAGTTTGGCGGAGAGGGAGGGACCTGGGTCCCAGGAACCAAGCCCCAGCCTCCAGTCCTAGAGCCTAGAAGAGGCGTTTGGACAGTATTGAGCTGTGAAACAAGTGAGGGAGCTCCCAGGCCTACAGTGTGGAGTATTAGGTTCCTTCCTACTCTGCTGAGGGCTGCTTAAGGTTTTGGGGCGGCAGGACGCTGAAAGGCGGTTCTGTCGGCGTGGGCGGAGGCCAAGCCGGTGGGAGATCGGTCTAGCCCAGAGGGTAGGAGGGGACCGCGAAAGCGGTCCGGAAGCTGCGGGCCCGCCTTTGGTCCCACTTACGGGGACAAAGCGGGAGGCCAGGAATGGGCAGGCCCTGCACAAGCCGGCCCTGACCGCGGGGACCGGGCTAGGACCAGGGACGGGCAGGGGCTGTGGCTGAGCTGACGCTACCAGTCCCCCACCCGTCACCCCCCGGGCCGGAGAAACCGCGGTTGGCCAGTATACGTGCGTGAGCGGGCTCCGAGCGCGGGAACGGGGTGGACCCCAAGACAGGCGGAGGCTCGCAGCTGAGCCCATGCTGCTATCCCCATCCGGTCGGAGAAACCCCGGATAGTGTTCATTCGTGCACAAGCGGGCTCTGAACGCGGGGGCGGGGTAGAGTCCGGGACGAGCGGAAGTACGCAGCTCAGCGGAAGCCAGCAAACACGCCCGCCCCAATAAGCCTTGGTTTCCGACTCTGCGCAAAGGGCCCTGGCCTCGAGGGCGGGGCTAAAGCTCCTGACGGGCAAAAGCTTACAGCTGAGAGCACGTCAAAAGCCCCGCCTAACCCGCAGAACTGTAGCGAGCAGGCTCCGAATGCTGGTTCTGGGCGGAAGTCCGGAAATAGGCTGGGATCGCAGCTGAGGAAAGGTGCTCGCCTCTACCCTTGGTGCTAA
This sequence comes from Rhynchonycteris naso, assembly GCA_037038555.1. Classification (NCBI taxonomy): domain Eukaryota; kingdom Metazoa; phylum Chordata; class Mammalia; order Chiroptera; family Emballonuridae; genus Rhynchonycteris; species Rhynchonycteris naso. The sequence goes on from CM073000.1 coordinate 26,185,304, forward strand.
TCTTGTGGCTTCAGTCACAGCCCCTCCCACGGAGGAGAGGCAGAAATCATAGCAAAAGCCACAGTGGGCCGGCGCTGGCAACGCTCATACCCAACCACCCTAGGCACCGGCAGAGGGGGTGGGGAGCCTGCAGATAGACCACACCTAGAGAACACAAAGGCAACACCTACTGGACTCCAGTGGCCACAACTTGCTTATACACAGAAAAAATGGGCAGGCAGAGGAATGCAAACCAAATGAATCAAGAGAAATCCCCAGAGAAAGACCTGAATGAACCAGATATAACCAAATTACCAGAAGCAGAATTTAGAATAATGATAGTTAGGATGTTCAAAGAAATTAGAGCAACAATGGATAGTCATTATGAACACCTAAACAAAGAGATAACAAGTATAAAAAATGAAATTGAAATAATAAAAAAGAATCAGACAGAAATGACAAATACAGTATCAGAACTGAAGACCACAATGGAAGGAATTAAAAGCAGGATGGATGACGCTGAGGATAGAATAAGCGAGTTAGAGGACACAATAAACAAACACACAGAAGTAGAGAAGAAAAAGGAAAAGAGACTTAAAAAATGTGAGGAAACTCTAAGGGAGCTTTGTGACAACATGAAGAGAAACAACATTCGCATCATAGGGGTGCCTGAAGAAGAGGAGAGAGGACAGGAAATGGAAACTTTGTTCAATCAAATTATAGCAGAAAACTTTCCTAAATTAAGGCTGGGAAACACTCCACACATTCAAGAAGCACACAGAACTCCATTAAGGAGAAACCCAAAAAAATCTACACCAAGACACATCATAGTTAAAATACCAAAGCTAATGGATAAAGAAAAAAATTTAAAAGCTGCTAGAGAAAAAAAGACTATCACCTACAAAGGAGCCCCCATTAGGATGACATCGGACTTCTCAACAGAAACACTTGAGGCCAGAAGGGAATGGCAAGAAATAATCAAAGTAATGCAGAACAAGAACCTACAACCAAGACTACTTTATCCAGCAAGGCTAACGTTTAAAATTGAAGGAGAAATAAAGAGCTTCCCAGAAAAAGAAAGCCTGAAGGAATTCATAAAAACCAAACCAATTCTGCAAGAGATACTAAGGGGCCTCTTGTGAACAGTTGAAAGGGAGGAATGAATAGAGCAAAAGAAGAATACAGCTTTAAAGAATAAAATGGCAATAAACAACTACATATCAATAATAACCTTAAATGTAAATGGATTAAATGATCCAATCAAAAGACATAGGGTAGCTGCATGGATAAAGAAACAGGACCCATACATATGCTGTCTACAAGAGACACACCTTAAAACAAAAGATGCTCATAGACTGAAGGTAAAAGGATGGGAAAAAATATTTCATGCAAATGGAAATGAAAAAAAGCAGGGGTAGCAATACTTATATCAGACAAAATGGACTTTAAAACAAAGGCTGTAGTAAGAGATAAAAGAGGACACTACATAATGATAAAGGGAACAATTCAACAGGAAGATATAACTATTATAAATATCTATGCACCAAATATAGGAGCCCCGACATACATAAAGCAGACTTTGATGGATATAAAGGGCGAGATTAACAGCAATACTATCATAGTAGGGGATTTCAATACCCCTCTAACAACACTGGATAGATCCTCAAGAAAGAAAATTAATAAAGAAACAGCAGACTTAAAGGATACACTAGATCAACTTGATTTAATAGATATCTTCAGAACTTTTCACCCTAAAGCAGTAGAATATACATTCTTCTCAATCGCTCATGGTACGTTTTCTAGGATAGACCACATGTTAGGACACAAAAATGGTCTCAATAAATTTAAGAAGATTGAAATCATATCAAGCATTTTCTCTGATCACAATGCCATGAAACTACAAATTAACCACAAAAGAAAAACTGAAAAATACTCAAACACTTGGAAACTAAATAGCTTGTTATTAAATAATGAATGGATTAACAATGAGATCAAAGAAGAAATAAAAAAGTTTCTAGAAACAAATGATAATGAGCATACATCAACTCAAAATTTATGGGACACAGCAAAAGCAGTTCTGAGAGGGAAGTTTATTGCACTACAGGCATATCATAAGAAGCTAGAAAAAGCTCAAATAAGCAACCTGACCCTGCATCTAAAAGAACTAGAAAAACAACAACAAATAAAACCCAAGACAAGTAGAAGAAAGGAAATAATAAAGGTCAGAGCAGAAATAAATGACATAGAGGCGAAGGAAACAATACAGAGGATCAATGAAACAAGAAGCTGGTTCTTTGAAAAGGTAAACAAGATTGATGAACCTTTAACTAGACTCACCAAGAAAAAAAGAGAGAGGACTCAAATAAATAAAATTAGAAAGGACAGTGGAGAAATAACAACTGACACAACAGAAATACAAAGCATTGTAAGAAAATACTATGAAGAACTATATGCCAAAAAATTAGACAATCTTGGTGAAATGGACAAATTTCTTGAATCATATAACCTTCCAAAAATCAATCTGGAAGAATCAGAACACCTAAACAGACCAATTACAGCAAATGAGATAGAAACAGTTATCAAAAAACTCCCAAAAAAGAAAAGTCCTGGGCCTGATGGCTTCACAAGTGAATTCTATCAAAAATTCAAAGAAGAACTAACTCCTATTCTCCTGAAGCTATTTCAAGAAATTCAAGAGGAAGAAAGAATTCCAAACTCCTTTTATGAGGCGAGCATAATTCTGATCCCAAAACCGGGCAAAGACAACACAAAGAAAGAAAATTATAGGCCTATATCCCTGATGAATTTAGATGCTAAAATTCTCAACAAAATATTAGCCAACCGGATCCAGCAATATATGAAAAAAATCATACACCACGATCAAGTGGGATTTATTCTGGAGAGGCAAGGCTGGTTCAATATTCGCAAATCAATCAATGTGATTCACCACATAAACAAAAGGAAGGACAAAAATCACATGATAATTTCAATAGATGCAGAAAAGGCATTTGATAAAATCCAGCACCCATTCATGCTCAAAACTCTCAGTAAAGTGGGAATACAGGGATCATTCCTTAACATGATAAAGGCCATCTACGATAAACCGACAGCAAACATCATACTAAATGGACAAAGATGAAAAGCAATCCCCTTAAGATCAGGAACCAGGCAGGGTTGCCCACTTTCACCACTCTTATTCAACATAGTTCTGGAAGTCCTAGCTACAGCAATCAGAGAAGAAGAAGAAATAAAAGGCATACAAATTGGAAAAGAAGAAGTAAAACTGTCATTATTTGCAGATGATATGATATTGTATATTGAAAACCCTAAAGTCTCAGTCAAAAAACTACTGGACCTTATAAATGAATTCGGCAAGGTGGCAGGATATAAAATTAATACTCAGAAATCAGAGGCATTTCTATACACCAACAATGAAATATCAGCAAAAGAAATTAAGGAAACAATCCCCTTCACTATTGCAGCCCAAAAAATAAAGTACCTAGGAGTAAATTTAACCAAGGAGGTTAAGGACTTGTACTCAGAAAATTATAGAACATTGATAAAAGAAATCAAGGAAGATACAAACAAGTGGAAGCACATACCGTGCTCATGGCTAGGAATAATAAACATCATTAAAATGTCTATATTACCCAAAGCAATTTATAAATTCAATGCAATACCAATTAAAATACCAATGACATACTTCAAAGATATAGAACACATATTCCAAAAATTTATATGGAACCAAAAATGAACACGAATAGCCTCAGCAATCTTAAAAAGAAAAAATAAAGCAGGAGGAATCACTCTTCCTGATATCAAGGTTTACTACAAGGCCATTATACTCAAGACAGCCTGGTACTGGCATAAGAACAGGCACATAGATCAATGGAACAGAACAGAGGACCCAGAAATAAACCCACAGCTTTATGGACAACTGTTATTTGACAAAGGAGGAAAGAACATACAATGGAGTAAAGACAGCCTCTTTAACAAATGGTGTTGGGAAAATTGGACATCTACCTGCAAAAAAATGAAACTAGACCATCAACTTACACCATTCACAAAAACAAACTCAAAATGGATAAAAGACTTAAATGTAAGCCGTGAAACCATAAACATCTTAGAAGAAAACATAGGCAGCAAGCTCTCCGACATCTGTAGCTGCGGTATATTTGCCGATTTATCTTCATGGGCAACTGAAATAAAAGGCAAGATAAACAAATGGGACTATATCAAACTAAAAAGTTTTTGCACAGCTAAAGACAATAGGAACAGAATAAAAAGACAAACCACACAATGGGAGAACATATTCGACAGCACATCTGATAAGGGGTTAATAACTAAAATTTATAAAGAACTTATAAAAAGCAACACCAGGAAGACAAACAACCCAATCAAAAAATGGGCAAAAGAAATGAATAGAAATTTCTCCAAAGAGGACATACAGATGGCCAATAGGCATATGAAAAAATGCTCAACATCACTAATCATTAGAGAAATGCAAATTAAAACCACAATGAGATATCACCTCACACCAGTCAGAATGGCACTTATCAGCAAAACAACACAGAATAAGTGCTGGCGAGGATGTGGAGAAAAGGGAACCCTTCTGCACTGCTGGTGGGAATGCAGACTGGTGCAGCCACTGTGGAAAACAGTTTGGAGATTCCTCAGAAAATTAAAAATCGAATTGCCTTTTGACCCAGCTGTCCCACTTTTAGGAATATACCCTAAGAACACCATAGTACTGTTCGAAAAGAAGAAATGCGCCCCCATGTTCGTGGCAGCATTGTTCACAATAGCGAAGATCTGGAACCAGCCCAAGTGTCCGTCAGAAGACGAGTGGATTAAAAAGCTATGGTACATATATACTATGGAAAACTACTCAGCCATAAGAAACGATGACATCGAATCATTTATAACAAAATGGATGTACCTTGATAACATTATACGGAGTGAAATAAGTAAATCAGAAAAAAAGAAAAACTGAGAACAGCAAGATTACATACATAGGTGGGACTTGAAAGTGAGGGTATGAGACATGGACAAGAGTGTGGTGGTTATGGGATGGGGGGTGGGGGGGAAGAGTGGGATAGGGAGGAGGGGAGGGACACAGGGAAAACCAGATTGAAGGTGACAGAGGACAATTTGACTTTTGGTGATGGGTATGCAACACAATTGAATGATAAGATAACCTGGAGATGTTTTCATTGTACATATGTACCCTGATTTATTGATGTCACCCCATTAGAATTAATAATAATAAAATATATATATATATATAAAAAAATATTTGGGTAAAACAAGTTGTTAACAACAGTTAAATAGTATATTTTAATATACATATATGTAATTTATTTTGGAGATTTTAAGTATAACTGAGAATGTTAGCTCCCTGAAGTTGGAGCTCAGACCTTGAAAATTCCATGCCTGCTTAGCAGTAAACAGGGACAATTTGGAGAGCTAAATTTCAGAGTTGAACATAAAAGGAATCTAAGGGAAAGATTTTTAAAATGTGGTTTGATATTCTAATACTTTTAAAAATAATTATCCATCTATTTATCATCTACCTATGTATCATCTATCTAGTATGTATCCATCTGTCATCTATCAATCATTTATATCCATCCACCCATTTGGACTCGCTAGAGGGAGAAAACAGCCATCTCCATGAGCCGCCTGCAGCAAGCTGAGCAGACACACGCAGCTGGTACCCACTCCTCTACATCTAAACTTAATTCTAAAACATGGGTTTCAGTTGAAAAGGAGCTCAAATAGTATTCTCTGTCTCTCTCTCTCTTTTTTTTTTTACAAGCAAACAATAAAACAGCAGAATTCATTTCCTTTCCTTTTATTGAAGGAAAAAAGCCCTTTGTGAAAGCGTACTCTATTCAAAAAGCTGCTTATGCTTCTTTAAAAACAAGGAACACCTGAATTGTAAGCCCTGCCTTTTCTTCTTACGAGCTTAATCTATAAAAGAAAGTCAATATGTCACACATTGACATTTGCATTTGATTTGGTGTATGTTTCTTTCCCGGTCACAATTTTTCTTGCCTAAGAGATGGTTTCTGCATTTGCAACCTCCATAGTCTCACCGAGGAATGAGGAGCAGTGGGCCAGGAGGTCATTATTTTAGCGGCATTTTACATTTTCTATTCTCTTTGAAGGGTGTAGGGCAGTGGTCAGGCTTAGCTTGCCAGTCACTGCAAATTTCCTTTTTCTCTTGCAGTAAGCCCTACTGGGTGTTAATGATAACACATGGCACCCGTCTCAGACGCCTTGACCCCAGCACTGAGGACATTTCACCTAATGGCTTCCCCCCTCATTATTCTCAATTTAAAACTATCCAAGTATCAAAATTAAGCACCTCTTTCCCCTGGTAAAGATGGTTTTCAATAACCATCTTTAGTTTTAAAGTAGGTTATTACATGAACACCAAGACCACATTGTGGTGATGATATGATAACCTACTTGGGGGGAGAGGTCATAATTTACTCACTCCACTACACGACCAGAAATTGTTAGTAGAGGTGGTCCTTCAGGCAAAGAGAAGAACAGCAATATAAAAAAACCCAAACAAACACAAAAACTGATCGTATCAACATGAAGTAGGGAAAGAGTAAATGAGAGAATCTTCACAAAAATGATAACTGAAAAGACAAGGCTCAGCTTTTCAAACAGATACTTTTCAAATGATAAACTTGATGAGCATTCAGAACCCAGGCAGGAAAATGCCTGATATAAAAAGAAGTGTTTCTTGTCAATTTTGAGATAAATTAAAAAATATGAGATGCAAAATTTAATTGCATAGATCTCAAAGAGTTATTATAAGAATTAGATTACTTAATATTTATGCAATCTTTGGCACAGTGATGGCCATATAGTAAACATTATATAAGTTCCCTTTTATTAGTTTTATCTCAGTTGCTCTCTGCACAACCCCACAAGGTAGATACTAATATTATTCCCTTTTTGTGTGTGTCTCCAAAGGTTATGTTACTCGCTTGGAAAAATTTTATGTTCCCAGGACTGTCAGTTAGGTGGCCTCCCTTCTCTGGCCAAGGGGCGGGATGCACCCCAGCTGGTCTCCTCTAATGTGCTCTTCCTTATTTCTGAATTTTATTTTATTTATTTTTATTTATTTTATTTTATTAATTTAAATGGGGTAACATTGATAAATTAGGGTACATATGTTCTGAATTTTAAATAGTACTGAGAACTGTTGGAATTTATCTACATTGGGTCCTGAAGAAAGTGATCTGGATCCCTGGGACAAACCCTGCTTTCTGAGTCTGGTTCTTGAGCTTTTATTTTAATTCTTGAGCTACTCCATATATTTCCAATTTATTTTGTTGTTTCCACTGTGACTTTGGTCCAGCACTGTCCTCTGCATGGGGGAAGGGCTGGCATGCAATGGGGGGAACTGACAACACCCCAGTCATAGTCAGCTCTGCTATGGTCTCTGCTGAGCTAGCCCCGGGGCGGGGGCGGGTGTGAGGGGGAAGCCAAGGTTGGTAGAATCCTGGCTTATGAAAGGGAGAATTTGAATGGCCCTAGGACAAACATGACACTTGACTTTCCTAGTACAATAAAATCAGGTTATTAAAAGTGGCCTCAAACTTTTTTTTTATCTGATTATGTTGCATTATCAAAGTAATGACTACCTTCAGGGTCTTTAACATTTATTTGAGTGCTTATATTTATTTTACAACTTTCTTTATATATTTTTATAAGACTGACCATTCTGTTTGTAAATCTGATCTCTTTTTCCTCTTAGTGAGCCCAAATATTACTGCCAACTTAAAAGAAGGGACCATGTCTTTTTCTACCCATCTTGGCCTGCCACATTCTAGCTTCTTTATATTATATCTAAGATGAGTTTTGACTATTTTTCTCCAGGTGCAGCTGTCTTGAGTTCCTAAATACTTGCCTTTCTGTTCTACCCTCCATGTGTTTGCTCATGCTGTTTCCCTCTTGAAATATTCTCTCTCTTCCACTTCATTTTATAAGTCCTACACCTTCAGGTTTCAAGAGGCTCTCTTTCCTTACATGTCAATCTATGCTGTTTTTTTTCTGAACCCGCATCGCTTTTATAACCAGTACCCCATATTATGGTAATTATTTTATGTGTGAGTGTTTATACTCCTACCTAAATGGTGCGATTCAGGTAAACAGTGATCAACTCTTTCCCCACAACATTTAATTATCAAAAGTTTTAAATGTACAGGAAAAAAGTGAAAGGAATTTTACAGTGTGAGCAGTCACATGCTCTCCTAGATCCTACAATTAACACTTTGCTATATTCACTTCACCAACATATACCTCCCTCCACTTATCCATCCATTCATCAATCCATCAGCTTATCTTATTTTTTTCTGAAAATAATTTGCAGAAATTAGTCCCATTTTACCCCCAATATGTCTTATCACTCACTAGAATCAACATTTTTACTGGCATTTTTGTTATTAAATTTCTATACTCTATAGCACCCAGCAGAGTAGTGACAATATTATTAGACATCAGCTGATTCAAACTGACTTGAATTTAGATGCAATTTTGAAATTTATCACAACATAAATATATGCAAGCCCACAGAGGCATGTAGAGGTAGGTATGTTTTATGGATTTTCAGAAGAGGCATACCTATATGTAGCTTGTACTAGCCCAACTTGTGATCTCTCAAATATATTTTAGGGGAAAGATCAGGCAAAGTTTCAGGAGGCAGACAGGCCACCATCTAACATGGATCCTATAATGCTATATGCTTAAGAAGCAAGAGACAGACATTCTAGTTTATCAAAAGATAAACATTGAAATAAGTGATAAAATAGCCAATAAGGCAAAAATAGGGTTCCTGTGTAGCAGCCTCTGACCGTCTATTCCCCTGTACCCAGTTGGGTGAAGGTCACCTCCTTTGCAGAGCAGCATACACTCCAAATAGACCATTTGGGCTCAGGCAGATGCATCTGGAAGGTTATTCTAACCTTGTGTGGTTTCTGACATCCTATTAGCAGAAAGTTACAGTGCCCCTCAGATTTGGAAGCACCTTTTAAAACATGTTACTACAGAAGTCGTTATTCATTTTATACTAACTTCTTTCTTTAGCTGACATACAAGGTGGGGCAAAAGGAGGCGTACAGTTGTGAGTATGGGAAACAGTTTATTCTTGTATTATTATTTATTAATTATTGTATTTCCAACTCAAACAACTGTAAACCTACTTTTGCTCCACCCTGTATATATACACATCTATTTCCACAACCATATCTATGTGTATATTTATATTTACACCCCCCCCCCCCTTATTCAAATGTCAGGCTCTTCCTCATTCAGGTATTTCTGGTCATCCCCTCTTTGATGAGTTCTCTTCTGACCCTTCTTTTGAAAAAGAACACCTGCTTCCCCGTTATACTCTATCTCTGCATGCTATTTCACCTGAAACACATCAGATTACTAATTATACACTTCTTCACTTAACGTCTTATCTTTCCACGTTAGTAGGCTAAAACTTATTCATGGCAGAATTGTCTTTCCCCTTCTCCTGTATAATTACAGGTTATTAGAGTACATAATCCACAGTAGATGTCTAATTAAAATTTACTGAATTGTTTATAATGACGATACACAAATAATGAAAAAAATTTGTTCCAGTATTATCCCAAATGTCCTTGCTGTGTTTGACTCCCACAGGGCCCTCTTGCTTCTTGCTTCTCCATTTCCTAATACTTTGATCTATTCTGGCCCTTTGACTGGGGGCTGCACCCAGACCTGACTTTTTGAACAGAGCACCCAGCTACAAAATCATCTACCCCATCTTTGAAAACTCTCATTCCTTTAGCACGCTGTTCTCAGCTAGGGGTTAGAGAAAAATTGTATCGGAAGGAAGAAATAGACCGCCAGCTGTGAATGAGTGAGGACCTCATTTAGAGAGTTAAACCTCCTGAGAGTGTTTACATATTACTAGAGCGGTAAACTGGCAGTGCGACTGGGCAATTAAAATCATTTCAAGCACTTTATGTGAACACGATTTAGGACGTTAGTTGACTAGAAACCCAATCCAGAATGGTCTAAAAATGAAAACAAAAACAAAAACAAAAAAAAACAACCCAAAACAAACTAACTCATTCTTCTTTGAGGGCATTCTAATCTCACTTTTGTCATGCACTTTTACATCACACGGGGAGTACAGACTGCCATAGTCTGTGACAGATTATCCGTTAGCTGATTTATTGAAGAATGGAGAGAATAATTAGGATGATGAGGGCCTCCCAAATCATGTCAGTTGAGAAATAGGTTAGGAGCTGGAAATATGTACTTTATAACTGGAAGCCTTAGGAAAGATTGGTGCAGCTGCTTCATTCATTTGAAAAGAATGAAGAATATCTGTTGTGCACATACTATATACTAGCACTAAATTAGTTGCTGGGGAAAATTAGTGATTAAAAACAAAAGTATTTCTGCTCACACAGACCTTAGAGTCCATGGTTAAGGGACTACTAAGGACTATTAAATAGAAAAGCTAATAGATTTATGCTTTTTTTCTTTCCCTAAAAGAGCTGATACAGGACCGATATACACAAAATTGAATGAAAAAATAAATTTACTTAATGTAAATAAAAGTCAGAGTATCTGCTTTGTGATCATACAGCTCTGTGAACAGCCTTTGGCAACCTTCTGAGAAAGAGACAAACTGAGCATCTACACCATGAATGTGAAGAACAAATGTCTTAAGAGAGGTGAAATATGGACTAGATGAGAGAAAATTTTTACTTTTACTAAACATTGTCTTTCCCTCAAATGTATTCCTTAATACTCCTGATAGATATTTAACAAATGTGAACTGATATAGTGTATGATTTTTGAGACCTTCCTGTAGATGGAAATATATGCAGCTAATAATCTATAGGAAAATTCTATATGGTGAAAAAATACGTGATTTTTTTCATTCTTTCTGTCTATTAAAAAATAAAATTAGCACATTAAATTTAACTTATAGAACCATGGAGAACTTTGAAGGTGATCCAGAAGATAGGGCCTAAAAGAATTAAATGCTTAGGACACCAAACCATGAGAAGATAAGTTTATTTAATTGGAAAGAGAAATATCTGTAGAAAACATCATTAATTTTTTATGAAGTGTTTTATTTTTGTTATTTATTTTTTATGAAGTGCTTTTAGTGAGATGTTATAAAATAAAAAGTAGTGAGCAATTTTTCTAGTTCAAGGATAGCAATAGAAGAAATAGACTCACATCAGTGATAAACCAGAACAATAATACTATACACATTATGCTTTTCAAAGAACTTTCATATATATGATACTCAGAGAAGCCTGTTATATTTATGTTACAAAGAAAGGAACAAACAGGTAAAATACTTCTTTGGAGTTACACAGAGTGCTTTGCTCTCTCACTTCCCCCTTCCCGGGGTTCTGTCCATTAGGAATCCTGTGCCTGCATTTTGAATTATAGTAGACATATAAAGATCTACCCTTGTGCTCTATACCAAGGTATACCCTCCTGGAGCATTGCTCTATGTTCTAATGATATATCACTGAATGACATTATATGTGATTCTTTAGGTCCATGCTGATGCACATCTATCTACAAAGTTGGCATTCTGGGTTTTGATGTAATTAGTAATTTGCTGATCTTCCTAAGGAGCACTATTTCTTTAGGTCACTCCTGACTAAAGATAGTAGAACTATGTTATTAACATGGACAATTCATCCCTTTTGTTACTGTGGTGGAGAGTATCATGGGTGTAGCAGTATATGTGTAGTTCATCTAACAATGTTAGTTTGCTTAGGGGTAAGTCAAACTCAAGCATTAGGTACTGATGTAGCCATGAGCCTCACCATGCTTTGGTGTGCTGACCTAAGTTTCCTGGGTGTGTGAGGGGTTACCAAGGCCAAGTCTTCTTGCCTCAATTCAGGAAACTGTACATTTCTACTCCAGAGCTCCCCTTAAGAGCAGCTGAAGCCTCTGTTGCAACTGCTTTCCAATTCAACTTCTACCTTTACTCAAGGTTGCTTCTCCTACTTTCTTACAGATGTTGTTCCCAAGAACACTACCTAATAAGCTTCCTGCCTGCAAATCTCCACTGACTATTTTCAAGGAACCTGAGCTAAGACACTAGTTATTAAATCTCAGTGGCTGATAATCAATTCCTTAATTGAAAGAATTACGATTATAGAATCTTACTCTTAAATATTTTTAGGAATCTTCAGGAATTCGTGCATATGGGTGTCCAAGTATCAGACTTGGACTCATAGGTGGTTTCTGGGCATCACCAATCCAAGACTACATTTTCTAGTTCTAAGAATTCTCCACGGAGGTTATGCTAAGCTGAAACTGTGTTTCCATAACTTTTTCTGAGGTTTATGTAATGGAGGAGTAAAATTTTCTTTCAGCACAATATCTGCTACTGTGCCCTGTTGGTAAGGATGAGGGTCATTGCTAATACAATGAAAGCAGAGATAGATGCTCCTTTGCAATCTCATTCATTTGAGAAATGGAAAGAAATTCCCAGGGCATGATTGAATTTATCCCAGTTCATCACATATGATTGGAAATTTCTGACCTCCAAATGGTGAAAGCTTTATCAAAGTGTCTATCTAATGAAGTCCTATGTAAATTTTAATGGTATTTGATATAGGGTTTTGTGTTGCAATCTCCTCATTTTTGTGTTTGTAACATCCCCCCCCCCCCGGAATTTAACTATTACTGGTAATTAGAATTAATCCAACAATTACAAAATTTAAAAAAAGGAGGGACCAAGGACAGAATTCAATATATATTATAGAGCATAAATTTATTGTCTTACAATGACATCAGAATAGTATCTGAAGAAATGTTAAAAATCTTTGTTCTATATTTATAGAGTTCAAACACTTAGACTCAACACCAGTATCTATCTATGAAACCAGTTTTTCATTAAAAAGATTACTAAATCTCTTGAAAAGTCTTAAACTATTTTTAAAATGAGTTTGTGTCAGGTGAAACAATCCATAGATGTGAACTGTAAAATAATTTATGTCAATTTATATCTTATTATTTTCAGTATATTGATAAAGTCATGGACAGTTTGTTAAGGATAAGCTGGCATAGTTTCTTTAACTTCATTTAGAAAGTTAGATGGCTGGCTACTTTAAAAAAAAAAAAAGGTTGTCTGTATTTTAAGTTTACTCTGAGACAATCTCTTTAAAAAAGTTAATTAAGATAAATATGTTGTGAAAGAATGAAGCCTAACACTAAGAATAGGATTTAAAGAATTTTCACAGTAAAATATCTTCACTGGTAGTTGGTTTAAAGCAGTAATCGAATATTCTCTAACTATGATTACAGATCTCAGTTAGGGAGTGGTATGGGGCCTACAGAAGCCGGACAGAAAAAAAATGTGGGATGTAAATTTACATATGTATTTAAATCACCACTCCTTCACTTAGTAGACAAGTAATTCCTTAATATTTTCTCATAAATATTATTTTTCAACATGTTAAATCTTTTTATTTAACTCCTTGTGTGGCAAAGTGTTCTCTGATTTTATCAATTGTTTTTCTACCTAAATCCCTATATATTCACTTTGCCCCTAAGTCTTCATTTTCTTCTTGTTACTTTCTTACACAGTCTTGTCTTAAAGAGTGATGGCATACATGCATTTTAGAATTACACAGAAATAAGGTTCTTAAGGATTAAAGTTCATTTTCCATACACTCTGTCAACATGCAAGAATTTAAACTCCCTCAATAGTACTTTCTGACAGTTGTAGAAATCCATCACTAATAATAAACAATGAAGAGAATATAAAGCCTTCCTCAGTGTACATGGTTAATTCTCAAAGTAACTGCTTACCTTTTATTTAATTTAGTGTGATTTCTTGCATTAGAAATTATGATGGCGATGGTTTGCTGAAGAGCTAAACTTTGAACTTCATATTCTCATCAGACACAGTCTCCGTACAATGATCTGTGTGAGCCATAGAATTATTCTACATCATGCTGTCTTTGCTGATCCTCTACCATCTGCTGCCCCCTGACAAATTCCTAATCTTTTTTTAAAATCCAGTTCATTTTCCACTCCACGTGATAGCTGTACTTGCCAACTGCTATCTCCCTTTCTTTTCATTGGAGTCTTTGTGCTTGCTCTAAGGACTTGAGGGTTCTGTCTCAGCATATCAACACACCAGGAGAAGAGAAGTAGTAGACTTGCATCTTCACTTTTTTTTAACTTTGCTAATAGTCATTCCATTTGGACAATTTGAACTGAATTGCAAGTAAGAGAAACACACATGTATATACTATGGTTAAACAAAGACTTGAAGAATATTTTAATATCAAACTGGCTAGTTGAGTTCACTGACCTGTGATTCAGTGAACATAATATGTGGACTCAAGTTTACATTCAGATTATGATGTCTTTGCTCAGAAAGTTTGCTTATTTCTGCATCACTATGCAACAAACTCATACTTAACTTATTAGTGTCTTAAGATATATGCAAATTTTAAATACAATTATATATGTTAGCAGAAGACCATCCATTAATCCTAAAAAAAAACACTAAAATCACCAACTTCTAGAACCACAGATATTCTTTAAAATTTTTTTCTTAAGCTAAATATCTAGTAAAATAAATTTTATTTTTACAGTGGATATTCATAATTGAATACAAATAAACTACAATATTACTTGCTGTCCAGCTAGTATTGATGGATGTTATCCATGATAGGTTATGTATGAATAGCATGTTATGTATGGATTAAAGAGCAAGAGCATTGTTTAGATTTATGTATTTACATACATGTCAATTTAATAAAATATTATACTGTATTTCCATATTGAGCTCTAGTTTTCATATATTTCTTCAAAGAAATACCAAATGGAGGAGTTGATGGAAATGATACAGAAATTAATACTGAAGTGATGGTTTGACTTTTATAAGAAGAAAAGCTTGCCAAAATCTCCATATTGACATGGCAATGTTTCATGAATAAATCTAATATCTTTTAGATTTAGCACAGTTCAAAAGTTACCATCTGTTTCAAAAAGTGAAGGTTCTCACCATTACATAGTTTCTTGGCTCTAAGACTAAAAGCAGGCGATTCATAGTTTATATAACATTAACTATCAAGAATGTGTGAGAAATTTTATATATTTTAAAAAACCAGAAACTTAAAAATATGTTCAAATTATTCTTGAAATTATAGTTGATAATACATCATGGATATTTTTTCTTCTTACATAAACTTGGATAGGTCCCCTGCTCATTCACTATATGGAGTTTTAAGTCAATACCAGTAGGGCAGCAAGCAATAGATAATACAAAGTATGTATGTTAGAAAATGGGAAAGCACTAGAATCTGATTTGAGCAGAGTTGTTTGAAAGGTCTTTGACAAATTAAAACAAGTGCAATTTGTATGTATGTATTATAAGAAGTTGTATGTTGTTTCTTTCTTATTTTTTATACATATTGACTAGTAAATCTCTTCATTTGATGCAGCCAAAACCAATTGTACTCAGAATCCATTTTATTTCTCATTCTTTTGAGGTTAATGCTGATTTTGCATTATTATAAATATTTAATCTATTTTTTCATCAAACAACTGTGGGAAATTATAAGATTAAACAGGAGGTAAATATGAGTCTTTTTACAAAACTCAGTAGCAATTTTTATTAGTTTATTTTTGTTTTCTGAGCCAAATGTCTAAGATGGTAATGTGACAAAAATACTTGCAGTGGTTTTACCTGATGTTTGAGTTTTCTCAAATGCTAGGCTTCCTGCTGTCCAACTACTAGAAACTTTTCTAGTCTTTGTTCATTTGGTCTTGAACCAAGCTTGTAACTTTACACTGACAAGCTACTAAAAAGTGTGTGATAGTGATGTTCTGGTAATCATGTGATTCTTGGCCAACATCTACTTGGCATTGGCCTCCTTAAGAGCTTGTTAACTAAAATTAATTATTATAATATATATATATATAGATAAGTTTGCACCTCTGAATGAATCTTTGAGGAACTGTTGTCAGGTATTTGGAGTGGTGAACTATAACACAGTAAATTACCTAGAGGAAAAGACACAGGATTTTCTTTAAAGAACAAATAATAGATAAAGAGACAGTTTTTGTAGAGCACAGACATGAAAAGTGCCAGAAAAATGTAAACTTCAGAAACTTTAAAAACTATATATATAATAATATGATTTTTCTGAACTTATCCAAAGGACAATAACCCTTGTAAAAACCAAGACCCTCCCTATGTGGTTCCTTTCAAAATAGGTTGCAATGAAAGACAAACTGCATGAGTATAAATTACAATGCATGAGTATAAAATACAATGTAGATCTGTGATTTCTGATCCATTTCATTTAAGAAGAACTTCTATCTTGATACTGAATTAACTTCAATCACTACCTGTGGCTTATTCAAGTTTGTTCTGCTTCTGTCAGCTATTCTACAGATAAAATGCAGATTTAGTATGAGTCAATACTGACATGTTTTTTCTTTGGGGCCAATAACAAAATAAAATTCTAAGCTATCTCTTCCATGTTTACCCTGGAGCTCATTCCATTAATTTTTGAAAGTAAGTTTTTACCAATCAGGCCAAAATATTTTATTGTTAAGGACCCTTAAATATATTAAAAAATCCATCAACATTCAAATAATTAAAAATAATCTACTTTACAAGCTTATTAGGAAAAAAATTTATTATGAATTTGCTACGAAAGAGTCCTGCTAGTAAAAATTAAGATGGCTAGGATAAGCTGTACAAAAAGACCCTTTTAGTTTTAAATTATGCCCAGTTAAAGATGGAGAAGTAGAGTGGAACACGTAAAACACAGAGAGAAGGTAACATAACAACTTGATAGATAGGGACACAGCAATAAGCAGTCATATATCAAAGGGTAAACACAAAGACAGAGCTAGAAGACTTAATGTGTGTGTCTTTCTCCATTTTCCCACCTTTCTGGTAGGAATCTTTTGTCACCTATATTGTATATTGTTGCTGCAAACTTCTAAGGGACATTATGTGCTCAAGTACTCTTTATTTTCCCATGTATCAACACTCTCCACTCAACTAATAATTCCACTTGACAATTAAACATAATCAAATCTCTTTCATCTTACATTTTTCCCCTTTTAACCCTTCATTTCCCTCTAGTTACCATCTTACTTCTTTTTATACCTTCACAGTTAAACTTTTGAAAAAGTGGTCTACACTTGTTATTTCAATTTTGTCTAATCTGGCTTTTTACTCTAACCTCATATAATGAAATCTTCAGGTTATGGAATCACATGGATAGTCCGATAGATGCAGGGCATTTGATAAACTTTTCTATTGCCTTCCTGACACCCCACATTTTTTGTTTACCTCCTGCTGCTTTAGGTACTCCTTTTCAAATTCTCTCATAGTTTCATCTTCTTCTACTCAGTCATTAAATATTAGCTCCTCCAGACTCAATCCTAGGAAATTTCTTGTACTCCATATGTTCATCCACACCCATGGTTTCAAATGCCATCTGCATAATGATGACTCATACATTTATATTTCCTAGCCAGACTTTCCTCTGAAGTCTACATCTATAAGTTCAACTTTCAAACTCCAGGTTTGATAGGCAGCTTAATCTTATCATGCTCCAGCCTGAACTCATGATTTTTTCTATGAAGCTTTCTTGCATTGTTCATTATTTCACAAATAATAGAATCTATCCAGTTGCACAACTGAAAACATGTATTCATTTTTGACACTCTCTCTTTTCACTTTTGGTATTCACAGTCACAGTTTTACTCCTAATTATATTTTAAATCTGTCAATTTCTCTATGACATCAGTGTAGACCAAGGCACCATATGTCTTACTTGGACATACTAGAGCCATCTATTTTGATTCTCTTTTAATGACTCTTTAACATAACTGTAAGGCCCTATATACTTTTTCTATCTGCTGACCTCTCAATCTTCATCTCCCAGTACTCAGCTATTCTTCTATGCTTCTCTGTTCCATATATGTTGTTCTATTGGATCCCTTAACATGGCATGGCTCTTTCTTCCAAAAGGTCTTTTTACATGATCTTCCTTCTGCCAGACAAACATAGACCACTGCTTTACCTGTTTTCATTTGTTGGTTTGTTTTTTACCAAAAAATAGGTTTTTTTTTATTTACTAATTTTAGAGCTTTCTTGGACTTTCTAGCATAAGCCAATGCTACTTTGGAACTTGTTCTTCTTGCATCATGTCTCTTTTATTTACTATACATATCAAATTTTAATTAGTACTTCATTAGTGTGACTATTTGTCAATCTCTCTTACTAAACTTTATACAAGTAAGTATTAATATTTTGTCTGGTTTGGTTTACCATTGAATTTTAGGAGTTCACTATAACACCACTGTATATGCAGTTTAAATTTCTTTTTTTTATTTTATTCATTTTTTAGAGAGGAGACAAACACACACACACACACAGAGTGAGAGAGAGAGAGAGAGAGAGAGAAAGAGAGAAAGGGGGAGGAGCTGGAAGCATCAACTCCCATATGTGCTTTGACCAGACCAGTGCAGGGTTTTGAACTGGTGACCTCAGTGTTCCCAGGTCGATGCTTTATCCACTGCACCACCACAGGTCAGGCTGTATATACAGTTTATAGTATTAGAATACTACAAATACAATAAGAACCCTTTGTTATGCAAGAAATTATATTAAACACAAAATTTAAAAAGTCAAGGGAAACAGAAAAAGAAAGGAGAAACAAAAATTAAGGTATATTCAGATTGCAATATAGCTGCAGAATAGGTGAAAGGTACACTTACCTCCTCCTGGTGCCAAACCAGATTCATAGTTAAATTATAAAGCAATAAACCTGAAAAACCAACTGAATGCTAGCTGAACATGAGTATTATAACTAAGGATTTACAGAAGAAGCCACATAGGCTAGTGAAAAGGGCAGAGATGTAGGATGGGTGGACCCCCGACCCATGTGCAGAGGCTGAGAATCTGGAGGTACGTATAACAAGGTTGCCTAAGTCTTCTCTGAGGAGCATGAGGTCACAATCCCAGGCAGGTATCCCCAACCTAAAGTACCAGATCTGGGATGAGGAGCCCACATAGCATCTGGCAGTGAAAATTAGCAGGGATTCAGTCTGACTGGGAGAGAAAGGAGTTGGCTAGAAACACAGATAATACCATCTTCTCAAGGTTGAACACTCCTGTTGTTATAGCACGAGCCTGGGAGTTACTAGCCTGCTCCTCCAACTATAGCTGATACCACCTTGCTGAGCTCAAAAGTCTGCTAGTGACAGCCAACAGGACCTTTGGTGTGCTCTTTTTATGGAGAAGCTCTTGGCAGATACCCAGGCAGTAATGGAGATATGTAGCTTTGAAAAAAGAGCCATTCTTCCTTACCTCATGGGCACAGCCAGCACCCCACCTTCACCCATTGATTCACTTGGTTTGTCCTTTGACTCCTGGTGGCCCTACCATGCCAAGCTTAGTTTTGCAGGGAGATTAGAGGGCTGCACATAGCACATTTCTCTGGGAAGCTCTTGCATGGGACTTAGATGGGTTCTGGATTATGTGCTTATAGTTTTAGGGCAACCATTTTCAGCCCCCCTGCCAGCTCAGCCCATACCACTTCCCCAATGGGAGACTCATTTGACCTGTCCCTTTGACTCTCAGAGGCCCTGTCCTGCTGAGCTTGCTCCTTTGGAGAGGCCAGCTGGCTGAATACAACCGGAACCTGTGGTGCTTCATTTAAGGTCAGAGACTCAGGCAGACACTAAGTGGTATGACTCTGAATTTGGGACCACTTTATCCCATGGAGTGCCTGATTGCACTTCGCTCAAGCAGAAGACCCACTAGCTCTACTCTCCTGATCCTGTTTGCCCTGGCCTATCAAGCTTGTGTGTTGCGGAGAGGGTCTGTGGGTTGTGGCCAGCTTGGGCCCACACTAGTCTTTCTATGAAAGGCTTTTGACAAAGACCAGGCACCTCAGGGTGGCAGACTGACTGACAGGTGGGCCTCAGGATGCTTTGCACATTTTACTGATCTTCCCTCAGGTGAGTGCTAAAGGAAGTTAATCCTGGTACATAGTTTGGCTGCTCCAACACACACCCAGGTCCATCAGAGGCAGTCACAAACAGCAAATTGTGTGGTAGTGCCAGACAGGTAGTCCAAGGTCAGTTACAGGCAGGCAGTGTCAGACATCAATCTGTACTAGAATGCTACCCAGGTGTACCTAGAAACAAAAAAACCAGTGGTAGGCTTCAGACCACACAGAGCTCAACCCAACTAATTACACAAGTGGCACACCCAAGGGAGATCCTGGCAGGCACCAAATCTTGCAAGAAACACCTTTGCCTAGGGGGACAGCCTCCACATAGCAGCTTATGATATATTATGATCAAGTCTATCCTTTTAATCAGCCAGCCTGAGGGTTAACCCCAGCCATAAAGGAGCCAATAGCATTCAAGACTCAACTACAACAGGAAGGTGCACATAACCCAATCAAGAGACATTTCTGTAGCACTTAGCTCTGGTTATCTAGAATATTGCACCACTGAGCCCAATAAAACATGTATAACTTAATACCACCAGCAATAAATTTGGGAGTCATAGTAGTTCTACCTCATATACAGAGACAAATATAAAAGATAGGCAGATGGAGAGACAAAGAAACATACCCCAAATGAAAGAACAAAAAAGAATCCCCAGTTAAGTGAAATGGAAGCAACCAAGACACAAGATGTAGAGTTCAAAACAGTGGTTATAAGATGCTCAAAGACCTTAAGCTGGTGGTTCTCAAAGTGTATACCAGGGCGCACTGGTGCGCCCTAGAAGATTTCCAGGTGCACCCTATGGCATTCCAGAGAAATATGTGCCTGTTGGGGACCAAAAAACAAACAGGGTTTTTGGAGTTTAGATTTTTGGGGAACAGAGGTATGGGGAATTGGCTGTAAGCTGACAGTCTGCCCAACCCCACAACTCACTTGACTGATTAGGTTGCAAAAGGTTGTTAAGCTATGGTGCTGAATTGTTTACACTACCCACCATGTTCCCCGGAAAGACTGGAGGCAAGTTTCTTCTATCCTTTGTTTGGTGTAAAGTTAAGATGATATGTATGGTGGGGATGTTTTGCACTCAACACAAGAGTAAAAAGAGAGGAATTCTTCAATGAATTGATGAAGAAATGAGAGTTTGCCTCTCAGATAAATGCCCAAACATTAAAGAAACTGCTAGGACACATCAGGCTCATGTTTCTCATAACACTAGAATGAAAAAACTTAACACATTTGTGTCATCACCTGCCAAATTTACTAAATCTTACTAAGAATGTATCTATATATATAAAAAATATTCTTTTTCTTTTATTTTTAACCCCTCTTTTTTATAAATTCTATAAAGCATAAGTCATAAAAGATAACATAAAAATGTTTTCTAATGTCAGAATAAATTTAATTTTGTCATATTTATATTGTTTAATTACCATAAAAGTATGCTTGGACTTTATATTTTTTCTTTAATATTTGATTTAATTATTATAACATATTTCTCAGAAATTTGTATATAGTGTGTCTACAATTATTTGTAGAATTTTAAATGTGCCATGACTTCAAAAAGTGTGAGAACCACTGCCTTAAGTGAAGAACTGATGAGCTCAATGAGAGATTCAACAAAGAGATAGTAAGCATTAAAAAAGACATAGAAATCTTAAAAAAATTGAACCAATCAGAAACAAAGAACAAAATATGTGAAAGAAAAAATACACTAGAAAGAATCAATAGCATTTTAGAAACTGAAGTTCTAATCAGTGAGTTAGATAATTTAACAGAAAATACCCGAAAAGAGTAGCAAAAAATAAAGAAAAAATTTTTAAAAATGAGGAAAGTCTAAGGGACCTCAGGGACAACATCAAGCATAACAACATCCATGTCATAGGGGTACCATAAAAAGAGAAAGACCAAGAAATTAAGACTCTATTTGAAGAAATCATGGCTGAAAACTTTCTAACCTGCTGAAGAAAAAGGCACACAAATCCAGGAAACAAAGAGATACCAAACAATATAAATCCAAAGAGGCAAACATTAAGACATACCATATTTAAAATGGCAGGAATAAAAATAAAGAGAGGATTTTAAAAGCAGTGAATTACCTACAAGGCAGCTCCAAAAAAGCTGTCAGCTGATTTTCCAACAGAAACAGTTCAGGCCAGAAAGGATTACAGGAAATGGTCAAAATGATGAAAAACATGGACCTAACCTTATACCTAAAAGAACTAAAAACAACAACAAATAAAACCCAAAGTAAGAAAAGGGAAGGAAGTAATGAAGATTAGAGCAGAAATAAATGACATACAGACTAAAAAATACAAAATATCAATGAAACTAAGAGCTGGTTCTTTGACAAGATAAACAAAATTGACAAACCTTTCACCGGACTCACCAAGAAAAAACCAAAGAAGACCCAAATGAATAAAAGAATAAATTAAAAAGGAGAAGTAACAACTGACACCAGAGGAACACAAAGGATTAAAAGAAAATACTACAAATCACTATATGGCAATAAATTGGGCAACCTGGATGAAATGAATAAATTCTTAGAAACATACAAGCTTCCAAAACTGAATGAGGAATAATCAGAAAATCATAATAGACTGATACCAACTAATGAAATTGAACCAGTATTCAAAAACTACCAACAAACAAAGGCCTGAACTGAATGACTTCACAGGTAAAATTTACTTAACATTCAAAAAAGAACTAACACCCATCCCTCTCAAACTATTTTATAAAATTCAAGTTCATTTTATGAGGCCAACATTATTCCAATTCCAAAACCACATAAAAGCACTATAAAGAAAAAATTGGAGGCCAATATCTCAGATGATCATAGGTACAAAAATCCTCAATAAAATGTCAAATTAGAGCCAGCAATACATTGAAAAGATCATATACCATAAAAAAAGTGGGATTTATGGTAGGAATGCAAGGTTGGTACAATATTTGCAGTCAATAAATGTGACCACATAAACAAAATGAAAAATAAAAATAATACCATCATATCAATAGATGCAGAAAACACAATTGGTAAAATTCAGCATGGATCTATGGTAAAAGAAAAATCTCAGCAAAATGGGAATAGAGGGAATATACCTCAAAATAATAGACCGATACTCAATGAGCAAAAACTAACAGTATTTCCCTTAAAATTGGTAAAAACCCAGGGATATCTGCTTTCATCACTCTTATTCAACATAGTACTGGAAGTTCTAACCACAGCATTCAAACAAGAAAAAGAAATTAGAGACTTTCAAATTGTAAAGGAAGAAGTAAAACTGTCATTATTTACAGACAGCATGATACTGTGTATTGATAACCCTGACTCCACTAAAAATGACGGAAACCGATATTTCTCATAGCAATATTTTTTTCTGATATATCTCCGTGGGCAAGGGAAGCAATAAACAAACAAACAAACAAACAAATAAATGGAACTGCATCAAACTAAAATGTTTTGCACAGCCAAAGAAACCATCAACAAAATGAAAAGACAACCCACTGATGGGAGAATATATTTTTTGATAAATTTGTGTTAATATTCAGAATTTATAAAACTCAACACACACACAAAATTTCAAACAATCCAGTTATAAAATGGGCAAAGGACCTGAATAGACACTTTTCCAAAGGGGATATACAGATAGCTAATAGCTATATAAAAAGATGCTCAACATCAGTAATCATCAGAAAAATGGTACTGCCTAATGATTTCACTTATTGGAAAAAATATTTGCACCCCTATGTTCATTGCAATGCTATTTAAAATAGCCAAGCTTTGGAAGCAGTCTAAGTCCCCATCGGTAGACCAGTGGATAAAAAATATGTGGTACATTTACAGAATGGAATACTACTTGGCCATAAAAAGGAAGGAAATCTTACCTTTCATGACAGTATGGATGGACCTAGAGGTATTATGCTAATAAGCCAGTCAGAGAAAAAAAATGCCGTATGATTTAACTTATATGTGGTATCTAATGTAGAAAGAAAATAAAAAAGAAACAGACTAATAGATAAAGGAACAGGCTCACAGTTGTCAGAAGGTAGGAGTGTTGGGGGCTAGGAGAAGTAGGTGAAGGTATTAAGCCGAGGGCACTTAGCAAATGGGCACTCAAAAACTTTTCAATTAATTTAATTTATTTAAATTTGTTATCTACTACCATGGGTGAGGGGGTTGCATGGGAAGGAATTAGGGGAGGAGAAAAAAGAGGGACAAATATAGGGTGATGGGAAATGATTTGACTTTGGGTGATGAGTATACAACATAATCAACAATCCAAATGCTATGTAAATGTTTACCTAAAACCTATGTATTCTTTCTTTCTTTATTTTTTTGAGAGACACAGGGAGAGAGAGGGACAGATAGACAGGAAGGGAGAGAGATGAGAAGCATGAATACTTCATTGCGACACAGTTGTTCATTGATTGCTTTTTTATATGTGCCTAGATCGGAGGGCTCCAGCCCAGCGAGTGACCCCTTGCTCAAGCCAGTGACCATGGGTCATGTCTATGATCCCACACTCAATCTGGCAACCCCACACTCAAGCTGGTGAGCCCGTGCTCAAGCTGAGTGAGCTCATGCTCAAGCCAGCGACCTTGGGGTTTTGTACCTGGGTTCTCACTCAGCATACCAGGCCAATAATTTATCCACTGCACCACTGCCTGGTCTGATGAAACCTATGTACTCTTATTGATAAATGTCACCCCATTAAATTTAATTTTCTAAATAAAAAATAAATTTATTATATAAAATTAAATAATTTATATTTATTGTATGATTTAAATGATTTATATAACATATAAATATATAATATAGTTGTAGGATTAGCTTTTAATTTAATTTATTGTCACTTTGAGGTCTTATAGGATATTCCCCAGAAGACAATATAAATTTTCAGTTTTGCATCAGTAGACAAACCTGTTTACTTTCTAAACTTTGCTTAAAATTAACTAAAAGACTTGAAATGTCCTTAGTTTTCAGTTTTACTAAAAGCAGCAATCATTTTTTACAGGATGCTTTCAACTTCAGGCTACATAAGGATCTGAGTAGTTTATCTGACAATTGTCCAATTAGGTCATCATTACTTACAGTCAAAAAATAAAATCATTCCTTTAAGAAAGGTTGGCCAAAAGTTGAAATTATGTCATATGTAATCAAATGTGTCATTGTTTGCATAAAATGGTTATATTATTTAATATGATGACATTATCAATAGACAACCCTTTAACTTCCGTTTCTAAGTTATTCAACTTCTCATCTACCTTTTTTCTGGGTAACTTTTCAAGAGAGGAGACTGAAACTAGAGTAAGCCCATTGCTCTGAAAGTTTGTTTTGTTCATACAGAGCTCAGTGTTCCAAAAGGATATATAATAACATTATCTTAGGCCGGGTAACCTCATTACTTTCTTGCCATAATCAGCTGAATTGCTCAGCCTAGATACCTTCATCTCTTCCTTTATTCAGACATTTACCGATTGACTTTCTGTCTGATGCCCTGGCTTTTAAGTGCATTAAAAATGAGTAAGATACTGTTCCTGCCTTTATAAAGAGTTTCCATTTTCAGATTGGTGTCAATTTCCTTGATTTCATTTTCAGATTGATGCAGACCCTGAAAAAGTTTATTTGATTTATGTAACCTTCATAGTGTTAGCCAAGGTTCCTGCTGATCAGACTAACTTATCCAATTGTCATATAACTTATAAACGTAGACACAAAATGTTATTTTTAACTGAGATAGAGCAATTTTAGAGACTATTATCATTAGATTGCTATACTGAGAAAGAATTTTAAGTTCTTGGCTGCTATGTAAAAATTTGTCCAATAATGTCCTTGGGATGCGACCATTGCATTTAGCCATTTCTCACTTCTGAGATTTCCTTATTTTGAAGCATGAACTAATTTCAATACTACCTTCCAAAAATGTATATGTTTCAGAAAGATATTTCCATCTAACATATAATTTTCTTCTACTGGATTTCCTTTTTTGGTGCAGAGTCAATGCCTCCATCCCCAATTCCTAATAACTAGACTCTTTTCACTCAATATATATTTTGTTTAACAATTCTACTACATCTTAACTTCAACTGAACAAACTCTTTTTATTTGCATCATAATATTTTTAAAGAAATTGATTCCTTTGAGTACAATATGATTGTATAAAATTGTACCTTATTTTAAGCTGGACATTTGATCTTGTCTAAAACATCCACTGAGTTGAGACTTTTGGTCAGGTCTAATAGTCCTCGGTTCAAATAGCCCATAACATTTATGTATACTTGTAGTTTACATGACTAATACACAATAAAATATCATCATATTTTATTGTTACAATAATTGTGTTGTGGTCGTACTGCCAATAATAACCCTTCTTGCCTTGGTAATCAAACTGGTAATATGGCACATGGGTTAGATACATGTTGTTAGGATTGAAATTTTTCACAAAAGTAGGATTTATATTAACTCTGCATGCTTGGGACAGAACCTACTTTCAATGACCTTTGGGCATGGACCACATGTCTCTGGATGTTTTAAACAGGACCACATGTCCACTAATCCTTCACCCAATGACTAAAAAAAAAATAATTACTGAAACAAGTTTCAGATGAACCTTTTTGTCATTCGGTATTTGGGTGATTACTATACATATAAATAACATTTAAAAATAAGGCTCAGCATTATAGTTCAAAGAACTACTGTGGAGTACTTACCTTATGGTGACAGGGATGAATGCATTTGTGTTAATGCTGTAATTAGCAGAAAGAGTCAAACTATTTTGGGAACTTCCACATCCATATTTAACTATGGGCTTTCCTTCTACAAGGAATAGATGAAGAAACTGATGTCCAAAATTTTTCTCACTACCTTTAAGAACAAAATTACATTTAATTAGTGAGAAATATAAATTTATTATATTCAATAATAACAATATATTTAATGGACACAATTTTTGCCCTCAAGGTGTTTTGATTTAGTGAGATGGTAGTAGTGTTATTCAATAAATATTCAATGTAGCAGTAGTATATTAGAAATGCACATTATTTTTCACAGGTCAAAAATAGCATGAAATTAATAGCATTAACTTGACATGAGATTAACTTCTGACTCTCCAATAACTGATAGATGACAGACAGACAGGAAGGGAGAGGGATAAAGAGCATCAATTCTTCGGTGCAGCAACTTAGTTATTCATTGGTTGCTTTCTCATATGTGCCTTGACCAGGGGGCTACAGCAGAGCGAGTGACCCCTTGCTCAGGCTGGCGACCTGGGGTTTTGAAACTGAGTCCTCAACATTTCAGGCCAACACCCTATCCATTGCACCACTGCCTTGTCAAGCTACAAAATATTCTTAATTGAACTATGACTCACACAGAAAAATCACAATTTTTAAGCATATAGCTCAATGAATTATCACAAAGTTATTCTGCTCATACAAACACCACTAATTTAAGAAACAGAACATTATTTACATTGTCAGAAGTTCTATCAATTACAATTTATAGGACATTATTTCCTCCACCAAAAGTAACCACAATCCACATGTTAAACAGCTAGGGATACTTTTACTTGCTTTTAATCTTCATAATAGTGGATCATTCTATATATATATATTCTTTTGTGTCTATTTGCTTTTGTAGTTTACTATTTTTCATTGCTTCACTATTCTATTAAATAAATATTTACAATTCAGTTTTTCTTTTTTTATAGATGGTTATCTCCTTCCCAGTTTATGGTTATTAAGAATAATGCTACTATGATAATATCATATGTGTCTTGTGTGTTGAAGAACAAGTGCTTCTATTGTGTATTAACTAGTTGCTGAATTATTTTTTGAGTATGAATGATACATTCAGTAACTATTGCCAGTTTTCCAAAATGACATTTCTTACCAGCAGTACATATAAGAGTTACAGATGACCCATATTCTTACCATCACTTGGGATTTTAACTATACTGTGTTTATTATTATAGCTTTTCTTTTCTTTATATTAAGGAAGTTAAACATATTTTCATGTTAAGTGGCTATTTTGACATTTTTTTTTCTTTAATTTTTATTTTATTCATTTTAGAGAGGAGACACAGAGTGAGAGAGAGAAAGAGAGAGAAAGAGAGAGAAAGGGGGGAGGAGCTGGAAGCTCAACTCCCATATGTGCCTTGACCAGCCCAGTGCAGGGTTTTGAACTGGCGACCTCAGTGTTCCCAGGTCGACGCTTTATCCACTGCACTACCACAGGTCAGGCTATTTTGATATTCTTATTGTGAAGTGTCAGTTTGTGTTTCTTGCTCATATTTCTACTTGTTTTTTTTACCTTATTGGTTGTCCAGTTATGCCAATGTATGTATGTGTGTGTGTATGTATATATATATATATATATATATATATATATATATATATATATATAATATCTATATTTATATACACACATATATATGTGTATAGGATACAAGCTCTTTGTAAACCACATGTATTGAAAATATCTTCTCCAATTCTGTAGACTGTTTTGCCAATCTCTTATGGTGAATTTTGATGATTATATGTTCTTAATTTCAGTGTAGGTCAATTTATCAATTGTTTCTTTTGTAATTGCAATTAGTACTTTTTAATGTCATCTATTGGATAAAACAACAGTATAAAAGATTTAATAATTGAATGTGAGTAGCAAAGAACATCATAAAAACAGTTGAAAATCACTCTAAATCCTCCTAAATGTGCTTTACTGGAGTCCACTCAACCTACATAGGTGTTGATCACACTTCTGAGGACGTCAGCTGTACGATACTCCAAATTAGCACCATGACTGGCTGAGTGAAAGGCAGCTCCACCTTTTCTTCCTCCCCTGAGGTCCATTACTGTTTTTCTTTTCTTTTCTTTTTCTTTTTTTAGTACTACTCCAGTTTTCCCTTACTTTTCCTATGGGTTTCTATTCAATTTCTTAGGCTGCTTTTCTCTGAATTTGAGAGCATAATTAAGAAATTATATTATTATTTTTGACTTTTTAAAAAGTGGGGTTGGGCATTGGGATCAATGGAACACATTTTGAAACACAAAACTTTGTATCAGCATCTTGTGTTTTCTCTCCTGGGATACAAAGGAATTCTATCATAAAGTAGTATAAGGTTGTTTTTCATTCCTGAATTATTGGCTTGCACTCCAACCTCATTCTTTCAGGAGACGAAGGGACAGTCTGTTATCCTGCACCAGCCACCATTTTCACTCAGGAGTTCCTAATAATAATTTTAAAAATTGTTTTATGTTACCATTTTAGACTCATATTTTTTAGATAATACTTAACAATACAATGTACGGAGTAGAACAGAGCTGAACATTTAGGTCAAGCTGTTGTGCCATATGTACAAGGTTTGTTTTTCAAAGCTTCAGAAACTGAATTTGAAAAATTGATTATACACATTAAGCAAGGTGTAGGCAGTACCATGCAAGAATGAATTCTTTTTAAAGAAAAATCATCCACTAAAATCAATGATAGGGTTGATTATTCTTTTTCAAATATACCAACATACCATTATGAACCATAGATGCCCTGTAACACAGTACATGATAAAGCTGTTTTAATAAAGGTAATGAAAATGAAAATAAGTAAGTTTAGTTCTCTCTAGAGTCTGCTATATAGTAACAGTTTTTGATTCACCATACTTATTATTCTGTTAAGTTATTTCTTGTTTTATATAATAATACTTTTAAAGGAATTCAAATTATTTTGCTGATAATATGTGACAGTAGGCAGAGAAATGGAAGAACGGTGACTACTGATGTATTTACATGATTCAATACCAAATGATTCACTTCAGGGAATATAGGTCATATTGTTTGACAGTTTTTGTTTTTGAATCAATTGACTTTGTACCACAAAACCTAGATTCTGTAACAAAAGAAAAGCTATGAATAAACACTCAAGAGAATTTTTTTTTGTTTTCACATTTATACTAAAGACCTTATGTTTTCAAATACAATTATAATGGAAATGATTTGATTTTAGAATTGAAAAATTAGTGGCAATATTAAAATAGGAAATACAGGATTTTCAAAAAGAAACTACTAAAGAAAATTATAAGCAATGACTTCTCTTAGATAAATGTATATGTTTATATTAAGCTTAATGGGTTCCATATGCCACAATTACTTTAGTTCAACATTGCTCATAAACCCAGACATCAAGCAAATGTTAATTAATATTTCTCTCTAATATATATATATATATATATGGTGTGGCAAAAGTAGGTTTACAGTTGTGTGTATGGTTAACAGTACAATAATTAATAAATAACAATACAATAATAATCTGTTTTGCATACTCACAACTGTGAACCTCATATATGTTTATAAGATATATATGTATATATGTGTGTATGTATATAAATATACATGTATTAACACACATATATATATACAAACACACACATATATATATTTATATTTCACATACACACACACTGTGAAATCAGTGTCTCTTTTCCCATAATATTTCAATTCATACTACTTTTGGACAGGACTTGAAAGTCCTAGAAGACCTTATTATTAAGCCATTGAAGAAAAGTTATTCTGTTGTTTTACTGAAAAGATGCTTGATTATGCATTAGTGAAGAAGTGAAAACCTATACTTTTTTCAAATAATTCTTTATACTGCTAGGCTGTGTAGCATTTTTTTATTTTTTATTTTTAGAGAGTCAGGGAGAGACAGGGACATCAAGCTGTTCTTCTCTGTGCCCTGACCTGGAAATCAAACTGGCAACCTCTGTGCTCCAGGACAATGCCCCAACCAACCAAGCTATCATGCCAGTGTTTATTATTATTTTTGGAGACAGAGAGAGGAAGGAGAGAGATCTAAGGGGAAAGGAAGTATTTATTTGTTGTTCTATGTAGTTATTCATTCATTGGTTGCTTCCTGTATGTATGCTGACCAGGGATCAAACCTGCAACCTTGTTGTTTCAGGATGACACTCTTAACTGACTGAGCTAACCAGCCAGGGCTAATAAAATTTTTTCAATAAATCATCTATATGCTGTAAGTTTTCTGAAAATTTATCTGGAAAATATTTGAAATGCTGTAAAACCAATAATTCTCAAAATTTATTTGTCCTAATAAAATCATTGTTATTTCTTAATTTAAGATTTATTAACTTTAAAAAACTTTGCTTAGAACAACAAATAGTAATCATTACTTACAAAACAATCAACTCTAGCTTCTAGATATCATAGCTTTAGAGAGAAAATCCTATAATTTTGAGGCTGAAATTTATATATATGTATAGTAGTATATTTATACATATATAATATAAATTATTAGTCTCATAAAAAAGAAATAATAATAAAATAATTCAGAGAGACAAAAATAATAATAATATCCTAGTCAATTTTTAAAAAATTTTGGTTTGCTTGGGTATTCTATTGGGTTGTAGATCTGAAATTTTCTAAGCATAAATACTTCTTACTTCCTTAAAATCATGAAGATAAAATATTTATAATTCAGATGGCTATTTGATTTACCATTTCCATTAGAAATGGGTATTTTCTCCATTTAAACTATTGTAATCTCTGCTCCTGAACATCAATGATATTCTGATTTGAGATCATGTATAACTAAACATTAAGAAAAGATTCAGTTTGAGTTATAATGAAGTTCAACATCATTCCTTATAGAATGGATAGTAATTAATATAGACAAGATGTGTATTAAATCAATGTATATAGATGGCCAAATTTGTAAATTTTCATAAAGTAACATGGATTTCTACCATCTTTCATAAAAGAAGCAACACCATACATTTGGGTGACACTTTGCATTTTTCAAATCACATTAATATACATTCTTTTAAACCTTGTTAAATTGATAATAATCACATTTGCATGATTTAAAGTCAAACTAAAATACAGAAAGGTTAATTTATTTACCTAGGTTGTACTGTTAGCTCACATTGACTTAAGTTCAAGTCTATCCTTGGTCACCTCCTGACATTTCGATCTGCCTATGGCAGTGGTTAGATGATCTCTTCATCCCTGCTGCTGCCTTTATGGTAATGTGGTAAAGACTGCTCTCTGAGCCTGCATTGAGTTTCCTATTGAACACACATGCTTTTGCTGCAGCTTTAGAACTCCTCTCTCCTGGTTCTCCTTCAGAGTTTGTATTTGTATATAGTAGTAGTAACCCCATAGTAACCTTAGCAGCAGTTGCACATGGTTAAAAGACATCTTAGAGTAACAGTGGTGACATGAACAGTAACACGTATTCGGGATGTGGTTAGGGTGCGCTAGTCAGTCAGTGGAAGGCTGGCAAGCAGAGAAGCTCTAAGCGGAACTGAAGGATCGTGGCAGCAGTCTGGCGTGCATAATTATTTATTAGCACATGTTGATTACATGCTGCTGCATAATGGGCTCTGCGCCAGTTTCTAAAATTGATAGAGAGCCTATTTTTATTTTTCTTAGCCTGTTAATTTTGCTTAACCAGTTTTTTAAAACTAATATAAGACTCTGAGAGGCAAAGAATCCCCTTCACTTGGATGAAATGGATAAAATGAAAACAAACAATTGTACCAATGATCTATCACACCCTGTCATGTTCATGAATCCTGAATTTTTTCACAGTCTATTCTTTCTCTGAATAGATATGTCTATCAAATGGATATAACATTAATGACACCTTCTAGACAAAAATACAGTATCCTGGGCCTCTAATTCCCAAGTGTCCCTACCAGGCAAGTTATAAGAGAGGAGGGATTAAAGCATTATCCATAGAAGGTTTTTAGCACCAGTTCATGTTGTCATGTGCCAAACACCGTTTTAGTCACATTGAATGTGTTAACTCTCTCAGTCCTTATAACAGCTCTTTGATATCCTTGGTATCATTAATATTAATTTATTCCATTTTACAAAACTGAGGCACAGAGACAGAGAGTAACTTGCCCAAAAGGTGGAGCTTGGTAGTCCAGTTTGAGTAGTTTTCAGTGGATTATATTGTTCTCTATCCTTGACTAAGTTTGTTTGTTTTTGGTTCTATCTCTGCCCACCAGAAGCAAGCTTGTCCCTCATTACATTGTTCTCTGATAAATTACACCAGAAGCAGAGTTGTATCTGTCAGTGGCTTATTTCTTCATAAATTTCATGGAAATAGGGTTTAATTATTCTTAAGACAATTGTTCTATTTCAAGAGAATTTTAACGAATCACATCATTCTAGGTCAAGAATTAGAAAGCTGTGTCTCATGGGCCTAATTCTTCCACTGCCTGTGTTTTTTTAGAGAATACAGTCACATTCATTTATATTTTTTGTTTATGGCTGCTTTCATGCTATACTCAGCAGAGCCAAACAGTTGTGACAGACACTGGCTTGCAAAACTATTTACTCTCTGGCCATTACAGAAAAATTCGCAACCCCTCTTCTGCTCCTGATCAAGTAAACCCAAGAAAAAAATTATTTTCATTCAAGCTACATTTTGACTAACTCCTTGAAACCTGTACCCCTTTCTTCCAATTTATCTGAGGGAGAAAGCATAGCAGCGTTTAAGAGAATAATTTCTTAAAATAAAGTTTCAATACCTACTAACTTTTCATCACAACCATTAAAGTTGAGTATCTCACAAACATAATTTTAAGAACTGTTTTAATCAAGTGCTTACTTTATGCAAGGTAAGAGTGGAGTACTGAGGAGGTTGATGGAATAGAGATTTGAAATACAAGTCTAGATTATAAGGCATTTCTTATTCAGTGAAGACATGTAAACATAGATTCCTGGTGTAAGGAATCTCTCTACCCAGCCCCTATTAATTGATACTCCTATTTTCAGACCTACCACAGTCAGCTTTCTCATAAACTCATATACATAGCATTTCTCTGCTAAATGGTGAGAAAGTGGGTGCACATCATCTCTTATTCATCTGTGTACTCCTCACAGTTCTTACCAGAGTGTGTGCACTTTCTAGGCACTCAGTTAAAAACTGTTGAATTTGACTTTTCCTCTCATAAAAAGATAGATAAAATAAAAAGCAATCTTTACATTCCTAATGATTGGCAATGTATGAATTCATCATCCATGTTTTCAACCCTAATTCTTCCCATATACATCTGGAGCAAGTTCTGTTAGGAACTATTAAGAAGGGACAAAGATATTCCCCCAATTTTATGGTATGCATTGTAAAACTGACTAAACACAACTGAACAAATTTCTTAAAAGATTTTTTAAAGTTGATTTTCATAAAAACAGATGAAAGGGGATAAGGAGAGAGAAAGAGAGAGAGAGAGATCTTGTATGTGTCCTGAGCAGGGATTGAACCAGCATCCTTAGCATATCTGAATGATGCTCTAATCAACTGAGTTACCTGGCCTGGGTAAATATTTATTTTTCAATTACAGATTATAATCAATATGATTTCATATTAGTTTCAGGTGTATAGCATTGTTTAAACAATGAGGTGGGATAATCATATACTTTACAAAGTGTTCCCCCCAATATTTCCAGTATCCATCTGGCACCATGCATAGCTATTACAATATTACTAACTATATTCCTTATGCTGTACTTCACATCCCCTTAACTATTTTGTAACAACCAATTAGTATTTCCTAATCCCTTCATCCTTTTCTCCAAGCCCCAAACTCTCTTCCCTCTGTCAACCATCAGTATGTTCTCTGTATATATGTCTGTTTCAGTTTTGTTTGTTTATTTTGTTTTTTAGGGTCCACATATAAGTGAAAATATACGGCACTTGCCTCTCTCTGTCAGAGTTATTTCACTTAGAATTAATAACCTTACTATTTGCAATAGCAATATTTTCCCTATAAGAATATATGCCTTTTAATATGATGCTAGGAAATACTGTGTGATTTCATTGGCCTTGGCATAAATACCTAATGAAGATATTGTGTATTCCGCTGAGAATCATTTTATAGGGAAAGGCAGATGTTTGATTCTTTAAATTTAATTTGTTTTCTTCAGCAATATGAGAAATCTCTTCTTTTAGCTCTCCCTAAGTGCACAAAAAAGGAGGTCTTTGTATTGTCAATTCTTACCTGGAACAAATACCTAAAACTAGTTCTTCTTTTTTCTTTCTTAAATACGAACATTAAATAATATAAAGAATGCTTCTGAATCCTGTCCTCTCACTGGAGTTGCTCATGTAATTTGCCTCCTGTAATTTCATCAGATGTCTGCTCCTAATTCTCAAAGATCACATACTTCCAAAGGGCATGCTTATTTATTTTCAAAGAAGCAACACAGAATTCAACTGCATAGTAATATATCCCATGACAAAACCTCCTGATTGATACTGCTTGCTGAATAGAGCTCATTTTCTCTAAGTGCACCTAAAAAGTTTTGTGTGGTATCATCCCTTCTCCCGTGACCTATTAGTAGGTCCTTTGACTGGATTCCAGAATTCTGAATTGGTTCAGTGGCAGATTCAAAAGGTTCACTTTTCATCTTGACTGCTGTTCTCAGAGCTCTCTCTCTCTCCCACAGAGCATTCTTCTTTAAACTATCTTTTCTGAGAATTTTTACTATAACCCCATAAGGATTCAAGTTTTACCTTCCTTTGTTCCTTTTCAACATCAATTAGTTGGTGAAGCAAACTGAGAAAAGACTAGGAATATAATTCAAAGCTGACATTGGCTTACAACCTGCTACTTCTCTATCCTTTCTCCTTCAACATGTGATGCTACAAAATACAAATGTTCAATAAATATTTGGAGAATGGAATTGAGTTTTTACTGAAATGTTCAGGAACTGGGGGGAAAAAGGCAAAACTAAAAGCAAAATGAACCAAAAAAATATAATCCAGACAAAAAACCAACCTTTCGACCAGTGATTCTTAACCTGGGTTCTATCGAACCCTATGGGTTTGATGAGTCGGTCTCAGGGGTTCGGAGAAGCCTCTGCTGCAGATGCCAGAATAAAGTAATACTGTAATTTGTTGTGAGTTCATGCACTTTGTTGGTTTTGTTCTTTGAGCAAGGTGATGTTCATGCACGGCTCATTTTGTGCACCAGTAAAAAAACATATACCTATGTCTTGAATTTGGAAAAAATAAATCATATTTTATTTATCACTAAAGAAGGGTTCAGTGAATGCGCATATGAAACTGGTGGGTTTGGTACCTCAAAAAAGGTTAAGAACCACTGTTTTAATTGCTCTATCACATAATATACTGATTTCAAAGGAAAGCAAATTAGCACTTGAGTTAAGTTAGAGGACACCTTTTATGAATTATGGATGTCTAACTGAATCACAAAAGTCTTTTTGTTTATCTGTTGTGAGCCTTCTATGAGTTTGACAAATTCCAGATGTAACAGCAGCAAGGCCATGAAACAGTCTACTGTGGTATTCCCCAAAGTGTAGGACCGAATTACCACTTTACAGGTGAACAAAAGGAATGCTTTACAGACAAAAATATTTTCTCCTTTCATAGGCTATGAAACTCCCATGAGTAAACAACCTTGCATATTCAGTGCTGTGACAACAATGATTATATAAGACAAAGACAGAGTTAGGTCATCATTACAATGGCACTATTTTCTTACTATAACTTCTAGTTTTAATTTTTTTGGTAGGCAAATGGCAAAAAGAATCTTATGGCACTAATATCAATTGGGTTTTCTTTGGTTTAAATTAAAGAACCAACTTGAACAGAGAGTATATATGCTTGGCATGTAGTTCTATGGCCTTCAAAAAGAGCATGTTCCATGGCAGTAGGGACACGAGCCAGGAGCAAAGGCCCAGAGGAGGAGAATTCCAGAGGTTGGCTGCTTCTTGGGCTAGAAGCTGTTTGTAGTGGGTATAAACACTTTCCACAAGGAAACACCTTCTAATTCTATTTGACTTAAAGAATTGCAGAGCCAGAAACATCATTTTGTTTTGTGGCTTTAAATTATTGTGTTTGTGTCTTTTGTTCTGTTCAGCTTTGTTTTGTTTTGTTTCCCTTGTAATGCGCCATTACTTCCAAATTTCATGGTTGTCTACCACCATCCAAATTTTGAATATAAAAACAAGTTTTTCCTTTTTAAAAATATCTTCTTCTTTCCCTCTCTTTTAATATAAATAAATCAGACATTTTAAAGCTATCATTTAAACATGGGTGCTTGCATCCCTGGGAAATAAATAATGCTGGCCTAGTTTTGAGAAGTTAGTTTTTTCTAAAATATAACATAAAGTCTGTTTTAACTGAATGTTCAAAACTTCTGACTGCCTCCAGGTTTCAAAAAATGCTTCTATGAGGCATTTCACTCAAAGTCAAACAAATACAGGTTTTAATTTTGTTTTAAAGTACAGAATAATGAATTAATTTTGCAAAATATTTCAAAATAGAGAGGAAAATGATTTGTGAAATAATGAGTTGCATTGCAGTAGATAATCTATCCAAGAAGACATTATACCACCAACATAGGGAATTGTTAATACTATTGTGCATTAGTTTCAAAAGAGATAGAACAACTGTCACATTTGGAATATTGCAAGTAATAACTTTTAGTGATGTTTGGCCATAGAAGAAAGAGGACCATAGATTCTGGTTACAGAGATCCTTGTGAGCTTATTGCATAATGTCAGAAACCCTGGATGTAGAGGCATTTCCTTAAATACTGTTAATACTATT
Organism: Rhynchonycteris naso; assembly: GCA_037038555.1. NCBI lineage: Eukaryota > Metazoa > Chordata > Mammalia > Chiroptera > Emballonuridae > Rhynchonycteris > Rhynchonycteris naso. The sequence goes on from CM073000.1 coordinate 26,222,919, forward strand.
TCCTCCCTCCCTTTAAAGCAGCTAATTTTAAGTATATGTTAAAAGGAGTGACAGTAATTTTCCCAATTGTCAAATAAATCCCAGCTTTGTAATGCCCTTTTCCAAGTTACCAGTTACCAAGTATTCAATGCAATTTATATTTAATGATTCATAGTATAAAATATGCTGTGAAACATTTGCAGCATTTCTGCTTTACTGATTTAGCTATGTGCCGTCAAATTCATATGCTTGCTGTATTCTTCCTTGCTGGTTCAGAGCCCGTCTGTAAGTCATGTTCCATTGAATGACTCATAAATTAAAGAAACCTCTAACGAAAACTAGAAAAAAACCAAGATTTTTCTTTTTTGAAAATGCTTCATGCACTAGGCTAAACAAGTTTTTCCATAATATTTAAATGAATAATTCATTGATTCAATAGGTTAACATTTGAGAGAGAAATAGAACATGTAGGAGGTCATACATTAAATACTCACTATAGAGAATGGTTCCATTCAAAGTGTTTGTTTTTATAGTCAAGTAGATGGTAACAGTTCTGTTGTATTCCTTCTCCAGGACAAATGTCAAGCCATTTAGGGTTGCAAAAAAAGGCAGTTCTAAATAGGAGTTCCCGTTGAAAGATGGAAGTAATAAACCTGCATCTAAACAAACAAACAAATAAACCAATGTTAGTATGTTCTGATATATTGCTAATCAAGCAGATAAGAACATGTTAAGAGTTAACATTCATTTAAAATGAGAAAAAATAATATTTACAAATATTTAGGCCAAACTTTAAGAAAGTTATATATGTGTAAGTACAAAAAGATACATAAATTTCATATAATCAACCACCAATTTGGAGGAAAAGACTTAAATTAGGAATTTAATATTTTGTTTATGGATGGGCTTTAAGGATGAATAAATACTCTGAAATTACATGAAAAAGAATGTGTAAAATAATAGTGTTTATTAGATTCTTAAATTATTCTGTGGCACAAATAGCTGAACATCATATTATATACTTAAAATTGATGATGTTTATTTGATATAATTACATCTCAAAACCTGTGACACAAAAAGATTAGAAAATTGTCACATTACTTTTATTAATATTCATTAATATTTAGTAGTGCTTTTCAAAGATATATAAGATATTTTATAAGGAGCATTACAATAATTTGCAAGGTTATTAATAATTTTTAGGGTTATTCTTTTAGAATTCTTACTCTTTTAAATGATTCATCTCATAAAATATTCAGGTCCATAAATTTGAAAAAGTATTTATTTTATTGTCACATATATATTTAGATATAGACTTGGTACACCGAACAGTGTTTTACAGAAGATGTTGGAAATTGTAACTTTATTTTTTGTCTCTCACAACGCAGAAGTTTTCTCTGTCTTTGGGTGAAAACTTGGCAATCCATATGAATCCTACCTTCTTTCTAAGTTATACAATAATTTAAAAACTAATATCCAATCTGAGAAACTTATCAACACTTATATTTTCTTTTTCTTTTGAGAGAGGCAGGGGGAGAGAGAGAGAGAGAAAGAGAGAGAGAGAGGGAGAGAGAGTGAGAGAGGAAGCTGCTTCTGTATGTGACCTGACCAGATAATTAAACTGGCTAGTCAGGACTCAATTTTTACTGATTTTTAGAGAGACAGAGAGAAAGAGAGAGAGAGGGGAGGGGTAAGGGAAGCATTCATTTGTTGTTCTACTCAGTTGTTCATTCTTTGGCTGTTTCCCGTGTGTGCCCTGAATGGGGACCAAACCCTCGACCATGTAGTTTTGGGACTATGCTCTTAACCAACTGAACTAACCGGTCAGGGCAAACACTTAACATTTTCCTTTATAGATAAGACTTTTCTTCTCCCCCTTCACCAGATAAGGCCTGTAGGGTGCTTGACGCCAGCTGTCTGTCTTGAGGGGTAGGAAGAAGCTGGTTTCTGTTCTTTTTTCCTTCTTACCACCTCTCCTCCAGGCTAGCTGCTGTTTCTGACCCTTCCCTCTTTAAATGGGAGAAGACAAAGTTTGGTGGATGAGAGAGAGCAGGCATAGTAAAGGAGAGCTATTAGAGCTGGTGATTAATGTTGTGAGCAGCTTTCCTGCTTTCTAGGAATAGTAGATGTTTAAAATGTTCTGTTTCTCTCATGGTGGGAATGTCATATTAAATAGAGGATGCTCAGTTAAATTTCAGTTGCAAGTAAACAACAAATAATTGTTGTAGTACACCTCATGCAATGATTGGGACATATACTAAAAAAGAAAATATTTTCTGTTTATTTAAAATTTAAATTGAACTGAGTATCCTCTATACTTAGGTGTTAAATGGTGAAATCTGGTGATCCCCTTACTCATTAGGATTTATGCAATCTTTAGAAACCCTTTGCCAACTGCAATTCTAGGACTTGTGCTGTAGCTTGCTTTGATTTGTCACTCTTAACTTGGTCGCACTCTGATTTTTCACATTATATACAGTCTCCTGTTGTTGACAGCCACTTTCCTGTGCCAAGGAAAAAGTTGCACTGGACAAAGTTAAACAGGAAAGAAAGAACTTTTTTAAGGCAAATGTGAAGGCGGAGAGAGGTTAGAATTCAGTCCTTTGAAACAAAAGGCGTTTGAGTTTTTAAGAGCAGACCGGAGGGGACCTGTTTTGCTGATTAGCCTTACACCCCAAAATATACGTTTTCTCATTATTCATCACAGGAAGTATTTACAACTTGAAGCGAAGCACCCATTGAAGTTAGGCTCCTGCTCTACCTCAGAGACCGGGAGATAGGCCACGATCTTTCATGATTACATTTGAAAGATGACTCCAGGTCCTGGAGAAAGACCTTCCTTGGTTGTAAAACTGGCAAAAAGCTTTTAAAAAGATTTACATTCCCAAGGGGCCATAGAAAGTATTTATAATTGAAAATTTTCTAAAATAAACTCTCTAATAAGAGTGAGGGCAGAGGTCTAGAGTCCAGAAGAAAACTGTCAAAAGTGCAGTTAGTTTGAGGGCAATGTTAGTTAATGGTCTTTGTCTCCTGATTAGAAACACACACGCACACACATACACACGCACACACACACACGCACACTGCTTTGGCTTTCTCAGGTGAATGTTGACTCTGTTGGTCCTAGTGTTCCTTACCAAGTGCTCTAGTTTTAGCTAGTCTCACTCTGTTAGATGGGATGAGGGAGAGCAGGTGAAGGGTGAGATTGACAGGTAGCTTTCTACAAAACCATCTTTCTCAAGAGTAGGTCTCTAAAATTCTCTCTCTTCTTCAAATGCTGCCCCTTTTTATATCAAGAGTATTTCTAGTGCATGACCAGGTAGTGGCGCGGTGGATAGAGTGTCGGACTGGGATGTGGAGGACCCAGGTTTGAAACCCTGAGGTTGCCAGCTTGAGCGCAGGCTTATCTGGTTTGAGCAAGGCTCTCCAGCTTGAGCCCAAGGTCACTGACTTTAGCAAAGGGTCACTCGCTCTGCTGTAGTCTCTGGTCAAGGCACATATGAGAAAGCAATCAATGAACAACTAAGGAGCCACAACTAAGAATTGATGCTTCTCATCTTTCTTACTTCCTGTCTGTCCCTCTCTTTGTCTCTCTGTGTCTCTGTCACAAAAAAAAAAGAAAGAAAAAGAGTATTTCTAGTTAATTCCTGCTTTAAGACATGTGACTTTATTTTGTCTTTTACAACCAGCACTATATCATGGTTGTAAAAGAAAGCTTATTTTAAACATTTTGTTTATGTCTATCTTTGTATTATCAGATATAATAGTATAATTAATCTATAATAAAACTGCTTAATTTAAGTTATATGCTAGCACACTTTTTACAATTTATTGTTTTTCTACATGTAATCTTTAACTCATAGAAATTTACTGAAATGGCTCTTTATTTTCCTAGAATTGTTTTTCTCCCCAAAGTATTTAGGCCTCGTTAATAAATCCTTAAACTAATTTCTAAGCTAACATGCCTAGAAATCTCAGTAATACTTTATACTTTTATTAAAACTTTCCCCTTCCTTGTCTCTCATGACACTGCACTAAAATTTGATTGTCTTCTTACCTGGCCAAAAGCACCTTCTCAGATTGTTCTTTCAACCATTCCATATGCACTGAATCCAAGCTTGCCCTGGGACATAATTCATCTATGTCTTTTCTGAATCTGATCCCCCTCCATTGTCTTGGCACTTATTCTCTCAGGCTTAGAAACTCAGCATTATTATCCACCCATCTTTTCTCAAACTAGTTGCTGGTTCCTGTCACCTCTTTCTTAGATCAAATCTTGCAACTTTCCTTCTGCTACTACTGCCCTTATTTAAGTTCTCATTACATTTCAACTCAAGTGTTAGCAACAGTTCTCTCTAACTGGCTTTTCTTCCTGTAGTATCTATTAGCTGTCATTGCTGTCACGTCAACTTGCTTCATTTGTAATCACTTAAGATCTTCAGTACTATGGAATAATTTGTCTGCTTATGGAGTAAACTAGGCTCTCCACAGTCTTATTTTTTGTGTGTTTTCAAACACACACACATCACAGTAAGGTTGGACCACATTTTCTTTTGTGGTTCTACTTATGTTCACACTGTTCCATTTGTCTGGAATGCCCTTCTCCATCATCCTCGGTATATAAGTCTTCCTTTCATTCAAGGCTCACCTTGGATATTTCCCCAAATTTAACTCTCTATCATGTTATAGCTACAAGTTTTTTAGTGCATATGTGTTTTCTACCTTACGTTACAGTCATTAGAAATTTGGGGTAGAACTGACAAAATAGTAAATCTGAATCTATTATTACATTGGATAAGGGAGGTAAATTAATTTTATTTTAGTAGAAGTAGAATATTCTAAATAAGTGAATTCTTACAAGACAATGGGGGAAATATGAGTTAAAGAGATGTTCATTTTCCTATGACCAGAAAATCCTTTGAACACATTCAGAGTTGGACCAGATGGAGGAAAATGCTTAACAGCTACAGTAATGCACAAGCACCACTTTTTAATATGTAAGGAGAAAAATATGTGCCAATTAAGTAATAAAATGTAGTTAGCTCTACACTGGAGGAAGTTTGGATTACAAAGTTGGATGTGGCTAAGGCAGAAGAAAATGGTTAAGAATACAAAGAGAATGGACTTAGGTTTTAAATTAATAGAATTTTTATTATATAACTCAGCAGCTATTTTAATGTTGTGTATTTGTTGATTCTACCATCATATAATTTTCGACACCGATTCTTCTTATTGCTCTTACCTATCCTACTTGGAGTCACTGATGATTCCAAATCACTTACATTTATTCAACAAGTATTTATTGAGGAGCTACTTACTATATGCTAGTACTGCTCAAGGAATACAGTGTGAGCAAAATAAACACTGCACACTCATGTAGCTTAAATTTTAGCTTCATAGAAGAAACCCCAAGCTAGAAGTTGGTGGAATGTATTCTACTGATGTGGTAGAATTTTTCCCGGGTCCAGGGGAGATATGCCATCTTATTTGCTTAATTATTTTTCCTGACATTTGTTCTCACCAAGGAGCATTAAACCTAATGTGAGCTCTGTAAGACTAGATAAAAGGAAGAGTCTAACAAAATCTATTTCATCTACCTTTTAATTCTTTTCCTTCTGTGGTGGAAAGATCTGTGTCTGATTCATTTTTTTTTATATATATATATTTTATTATTATTAATTCTAATGGGGTGACATCAATAAATCAGGGTACATATGTACAATGAAAACATCTCCAGGTTATCTTATCATTCAATTGTGTTGCATACCCATCACAAAAAGTCAAATTGTCCTCTGTCACCTTCAATCTGGTTTTCCCTGCGTCCCTCCCCTCCTCCCTATCCCATTCTTCCCTCCCTCCCCCCATCCCATAACCACCACTCTCTTGTCCATGTCTCATACCCTCACTTTCATGTCCCACCTATGTATGTAATCGTGCTGTTCTCAGTTTTTCTTTTTTTCTGATTTACTTATTTCACTCCGTATAATGTTATCAAGGTACATCCATTTTGTTATAAATGATCCGATGTCATCGTTTCTTATGGCTGAGTAGTATTCCATAGTATATATGTACCATGGCTTTTTAATCCACTCGTCTTCTGACGGACACTTGGGCTGGTTCCAGATCTTCGCTATTGTGAAAAATGCTGCCACGAACATGGGGCGCATTTCTTCTTTTCGAACAGTGTTATGGTGTTCTTAGGGTATATTCCTATAAGTGGGATAGCTGGGTCAAAAGGCAATTCGATTTTTAATTTTCTGAGGAATCTCCAAACTGTTTTCCACAGTGGCTGCACCAGTCTGCATTCCCACCAGCAGTGCAGGAGGTTTCCCTTTTCTCCACATCCTCGCCAGCACTTATTCTGTGTTGTTTTGCTGATAAGTGCCATTCTGACTGGTGTGAGGTGATATCTCATTGTGGTTTTAATTTGCATTTCTCTAATGATTAGTGATGTTGAGCATTTTTTCATATGCCTATTGGCCATCTGTATGTCCTCTTTGGAGAAATTTCTATTCATTTCTTTTGCCCATTTTTTGATTGGGTTGTTTGTCTTCCTGGTGTTGCGTTTTATAAGTTCTTTATAAATTTTAGTTATTAACCCCTTATCAGATGTGCTGTCGAATATGTTCTCCCATTGTGTGGTTTGTCTTTTTATTCTGTTCCTATTGTCTTTAGCTGTGCAAAAACTTTTTAGTTTGATATAGTCCCATTTGTTTATCTTGCCTTTTATTTCAGTTGCCCATGAAGATAAATCGGCAAATATACCGCTGCTACAGATGTCGGAGAGCTTGCTGCCTATGTTTTCTTCTAAGATGTTTATGGTTTCACGGCTTACATTTAAGTCTTTTATCCATTTTGAGTTTGTTTTTGTGAATGGTGTAAGTTGATGGTCTAGTTTCATTTTTTTGCAGGTAGATGTCCAATTTTCCCAACACCATTTGTTAAAGAGGCTGTCTTTACTCCATTGTATGTTCTTTCCTCCTTTGTCAAATATCAGTTGTCCATAAAGCTGTGGGTTTATTTCTGGGTTCTCTGTTCTGTTCCATTGATCTATGTGCCTGTTCTTATGCCAGTACCAGGCTGTCTTGAGTATAATGGCCTTGTAGTAAACCTTGATATCAGGAAGAGTGATTCCTCCTGCTTTATTTTTTCTTTTTAAGATTGCTGAGGCTATTCGTGTTCTTTTTTGGTTCCATATAAATTTTTGGAATATGTGTTCTATATCTTTGAAGTATGTCATTGGTATTTTAATTGGTATTGCATTGAATTTATAAATTGCTTTGGGTAATATAGACATTTTAATGATGTTTATTCTTCCTAGCCATGAGCACGGTATGTGCTTCCACTTGTTTGTATCTTCCTTGATTTCTTTTATTAGTGTTGTATAATTTTCCGAGTACAAGTCCTTAACCTCCTTGGTTAAATTTACTCCCAGGTACTTTATTTTTTTGGCTGCAATAGTGAAGGGGATTGTTTCCTTAATTTCTTTTGCTGATATTTCATTGTTGGTGTATAGAAATGCCTCTGATTTCTGAGTATTAATTTTATATCCTGCCACCTTGCTGAATTCATTTATAAGGTCCAGTAGTTTTTTGACTGAGACTTTAGGGTTTTCAATATACAATATCATATCATCTGCAAATAATGACAGTTTTACTTCTTCTTTTCCAATTTGTATGCCTTTTATTTCTTCTTCTTGTCTGATTGCTGTAGCTAGGACTTCCAGAACTATGTTGAATAAGAGTGGTGAAAGTGGGCAACCCTGCCTGGTTCCTGATCTTAAGGGGATTGCTTTTAATCTTTGTCCATTTAGTATGATGTTTGCTGTCGGTTTATCGTAGATGGCCTTTATCATGTTAAGGAATGATCCCTGTATTCCCACTTTACTGAGAGTTTTGAGCATGAATGGGTGCTGGATTTTATCAAATGCCTTTTCTGCATCTATTGAAATTATCATGTGATTTTTGTCCTTCCTTTTGTTTATGTGGTGAATCACATTAATTGATTTGCGAATATTGAACCAGCCTTGCCTCTCCAGAATAAATCCCACTTGATCGTGGTGTATGATTTTTTTCATATATTGCTGGATCCGGTTGGCTAATATTTTGTTGAGAATTTTAGCGTCTAAATTCATCAGGGATATAGGCCTATAATTTTCTTTCTTTGTGTTGTCTTTGCCCGGTTTTGGGATCAGAATTATGCTCGCCTCATAAAAGGAGTTTGGAATTCTTCCTTCCTCTTGAATTTTTTGAAATAGCTTGAGGAGAATAGGAGTTAGTTCTTCTTTGAATTTTTGATAGAATTCACTTGTGAAGCCATCAGGCCCAGGACTTTTCTTTTTGGGGAGTTTTTTGATAACTGTTTCTATCTCATTTGCTGTAATTGGTCTGTTTAGGTGTTCTGATTCTTCCAGATTGATTTTTGGAAGGTTATATGATTCAAGAAATTTGTCCATTTCACCAAGATTGTCTAATTTTTTGGCATATAGTTCTTCATAGTATTTTCTTACAATGCTTTGTATTTCTGTTGTGTCAGTTGTTATTTCTCCACTGTCCTTTCTAATTTTATTTATTTGAGTCCTCTCTCTTTTTTTCTTGGTGAGTCTAGTTAAAGGTTCATCAATCTTGTTTACCTTTTCAAAGAACCAGCTTCTTGTTTCATTGATCCTCTGTATTGTTTCCTTAGCCTCTATGTCATTTATTTCTGCTCTGACCTTTATTATTTCCTTTCTTCTACTTGTCTTGGGTTTTATTTGTTGTTGTTTTTCTAGTTCTTTTAGATGCAGGGTCAGGTTGCTTATTTGAGCTTTTTCTAGCTTCTTATGATATGCCTGTAGTGCAATAAACTTCCCTCTCAGAACTGCTGTTGCTGTGTCCCATAAATTTTGAGTTGATGTATGCTCATTATCATTTGTTTCTAGAAACTTTTTTATTTCTTCTTTGATCTCATTGTTAATCCATTCATTTTTTAATAACAAGCTATTTAGTTTCCAAGTGTTTGAGTATTTTTCAGTTTTTCTTTTGTGGTTAATTTCTAGTTTCATGGCATTGTGATCAGAGAAAATGCTTGATATGATTTCAATCTTCTTAAATTTATTGAGACCATTTTGTGTCCTAACATGTGGTCTATCCTAGAAAACGTACCATGAGCGCTTGAGAAGAATGTATATTCTACTGCTTTAGGGTGAAAAGTTCTGAAGATATCTATTAAATCAAGTTGATCTAGTGTATCCTTTAAGTCTGCTGTTTCTTTATTAATTTTCTTTCTTGAGGATCTATCCAGTGTTGTTAGAGGGGTATTGAAATCCCCTACTATGATAGTATTGCTGTTAATCTCGCCCTTTATATCCATCAAAGTCTGCTTTATGTATGTCGGGGCTCCTATATTTGGTGCATAGATATTTACAATAGTTATATCTTCCTGTTGAATTGTTCCCTTTATCATTATGTAGTGTCCTCCTTTATCTCTTACTACAGCCTTTGTTTTAAAGTCCATTTTGTCTGATATAAATATTGCTACCCCAGCTTTTTTTTCATTTCCATTTGCATGAAATATTTTTTTCCATCCTTTTACCTTCAGTCTATGAGCATCTTTTGTTTTAAGGTGTGTCTCTTGTAGACAGCATATGTATGGGTCCTGTTTTTTTATCCATGCAGCTACCCTATGTCTTTTGATTGGATCATTTAATCCATTTACATTTAAGGTTATTATTGATATGTAGTTGTTTATTGCCATTTTATTCTTTAAAGCTGTATTCTTCTTTTGCTCTATTCATTCCTCCCTTTAAACTGTTCACAAGAGGCCCCTTACTATCTCTTGCAGAATTGGTTTGGTTTTTATGAATTCCTTCAGGCTTTCTTTTTCTGGGAAGCTCTTTATTTCTCCTTCAATTTTAAATGTTAGCCTTGCTGGATAAAGTAGTCTTGGTTGTAGGTTCTTGTTCTGCATTACTTTGATTATTTCTTGCCATTCCCTTCTGGCCTCAAGTGTTTCTGTTGAGAAGTCCGATGTCATCCTTATGGGGGCTCCTTTGTAGGTGATAGTCTTTTTTTCTCTAGCAGCTTTTAAAATTTTTTCTTTATCCATTAGCTTTGGTATTTTAACTATGATGTGTCTTGGTGTAGATTTTTTTGGGTTTCTCCTTAATGGAGTTTTGTGTGCTTCTTGAATGTGTGGAGTGTTTCCCAGCCTTAATTTAGGAAAGTTTTCTGCTATGATTTGATTGAACAAAGTTTCCATTTCCTGTCCTCTCTCCTCTTCTTCAGGCACCCCTATGATGCGAATGTTGTTTCTCTTCATGTTGTCACAAAGCTCCCTTAGAGTTTCCTCACATTTTTTAAGTCTCTTTTCCTTTTTCTTCTCTGCTTCTGTGCCTTTGTTTATTGTGTCCTCTAACTCTCTTATTCGATCCTCAGCGTCATCCATCCTGCTTTTAATTCCTTCCATTGTGGTCTTCAGTTCTGATACTGTATTTGTCATTTCTGTCTGATTCTTTTTTATTATTTCAATTTTATTTTTTATACTTGTTATCTCTTTATTTAGGTGTTCATAATGACTATCCATTGTTGCTCTAATTTCTTTTAACATCCTAACTATCATTATTCTAAATTCTGCTTCTGGTAATTTGGTTATATCTGGTTCATTCAGGTCCTTCTCTGGGGATTTCTCTTGATTCATTTGGTTTGCATTCCTCTGCCTGCCCATTTTTTCTGTGTATAAGCAAGTTGTGGCCACTGGAGTCCAGTAGGTGTTGCCTTTGTGTTCTCTAGGTGTGGTCTATCTGCAGGCCCCCCACCCCCTCTGCTGGTGCCTAGGGTGGTTGGGTATGAGCGTTGCCAGCGCCGGCCCACTGTGGCTTTTGCTATGATTTCTGCCTCTCCTCCGTGGGTGGGGCTGTGACTGAAGCCACAAGATTATCACCAAGGGTAGAGGCGAGCACCTTTCCTCAGCTGCGGACCCAGCCTATTTCCGGACTTCCGCCCAGAACCAGCAGTCGGAGCCTGCTCGCTACAGTTCTGCGGGTTAAGCGGTGCTTTTGACGTGCTCTCAGCTATAAGCTTTTGCCCGTCCGGAGCTTTAGCCTCGCCCTCGAGGCCAGGGCCCTTCTGCGCAGGGTCGGAAACCAAGGTTTATTGGGGCGGGCGTGTTTGCTGGCTTCCGCTTAGCTGCGTACTTCCGCTAGTCCAGGACTCTAGCCCGCCCCCGTGGGCGCTCGGAGCCCGCTCTCGCACGTATGAACGCTATCCGGGGTTTCTTCGGCCGGATGGGGATAGCAGCGTGGGCTCAGCTGCGATCCTCCGCCTGTCTCGGGGTCCACCTCGTTCCCGCGCTCGGAGCCCGCTCACGCACGTATACTGGCCAACCGCGGTTTCTCCGGCCCGGGGGGTGGGGGGTGGGGGACTGGTAGCGTCAGCTCAGCCACAGCCCCTGCCCGTCCCTGGTCTTAGCCCGGTCCCCGCGGTCAGGGCCGGCTTGCGCAGGGCCTGCCCGTTCCTGGCCTCCCGCTTTGTCCCCATAAGTGGGACCAAAGGCGGGCCCGCAGCTTCCGGACCGCTTTCGCGGTCCCCTCTCACCCTCTGGGCTAGACCGATCTCCCACCGGCTTGGCCTCTGCCCACGCCGACAGAACCGCCTTTCAGCGTCCTACCACCCCAAAACCCCAAGCAGCCCTCAGCAGAGTAGGAAGGGACCTAATACTCCACACTGTAGGCCTGGGAGCTCCCTCACTTGTTTCACAGCTCAATACTGTCCAAACGCCTCTTTTAGGCTCTAGGCCTGGAGGCTGGGGCTTGGTTCCTGGGACCCAGGTCCCTCCCTCTCCGCCAAACTCTCCTCCCGCCCCGCGGGTCTCTCCGGGCTGCCGTTTGCTCCGGGGAGCTGGGCAGCCCTCTTCGCGTTTTCGCTATTCCTACCAGTCTCAATGTGGCTTCTTCTGTGTTCCTTGGTTGAAGAGTCCACTTAGTTTTGTTCAAAGTTGGTTTATCCAGGTGATGGTTCTTAAAATTGAGTTGTAATCCACTTTGGTTCTGGGAGTTGGAAGTTGGTACGTCCGCCTACTCCGTCACCATCTTCCCAACCCTCTCACTGTTTACTTTTTTGAAGGTCAATCATTTTATGGTTGAGTAATATTCCATTGTATATAAATACCATTGCTTTTTTATCCACTCATCTATTGATAGACACGTGGGCTATTTCGAAATCTTAGCTGTTGTCAATAATGCTGCAATGAACATTGGCTTACATACATTCCTTCAAATTAGTGTTTTGGGTTTCTTTAGATATATACCCAGAAGTGGAACTGCTGAGTCATAAGGCAGTTTCATTTATAACTTTTTTTCCACAGTGGTTACACCAGTCTGCACTCTCACCAACAGTGCACGAAGGTTCCCTTTTCTCTGCATCCTTGTCAACACTTATTGTTTGTTGATTTATGAAACAGATGAAGGGATTAAATACAAATCGGTAGTTACAAAGTAGTCACAGGGATGTAAAAGTACAGCCTAGGGAATATAGTCAATAATATTGTAATAACTATGTATGGTGTCAGGCATGCACTGGAAGTGTCAATAGACCATTTTATAAAGTACATGATGATCTAACCACTATGCTGTATACCTGAAACTGATACACAATAACATTGAATATAAATTGTTGACTATAAATCAAATTAAAATTAAAAAAAAGAGAAAGAGGATTAAATTTTAGAAGAGAAAAAGCAAGAAACTGGTTTGGATATGTTGAGTTTGAGTTACCTACATTCCTTCCAAGTAGATCTGTCTAATAGACAGCCAGACATACAGAGTTAGAAGCTATGTGTACTAAAGACAGAAAACTGAGAGTTTTCAGAAGTCAGGAAGTAACTCAAGTTATAGGAACAAATGAGATCACTCAGGGAAAATTTTTTGAACTTAGAGAAGGTTTAGGTATAGACTAGAGAGAGATTGGTGGCTATTATGATAACATGTCAAGTACAATGTGAGATATTGATGGTTCCTTATCTTTCTTGTCCTGGTTTTATTTTTACTAAATGGAAGACATTTTTGGTGTGATAAACAGTGTTTTACTTACTTTTATTTTGTAAGAGGAAGATGGTAGGGTTATAACCCTAAAGCTTCAGATTTTTGAGAGATTCAAAAGGCTGATCAACCATTCTGTAACAGAGAACCAAGGGATAAAAAGCAGTATTGCCAGAGTGGCTGTTACAGTGAAGAATGAGAAAGGACTATGTTTGTTTGGTTTATTTTGTGTTTGTTTTGTTTTGTTTTGTTCCTATTTTGTTTTGTTTTGTTTTAACACTATTTCCTCGTTCATTGTTTGGTCAGATGCAGAGAAAGTCTCTTCATGCTTTAAATGGAGGAATAAAGTGGTCATGCTCAAGTGGAGAAATGTTAATTCTGCCCTCATTTTTTCAAGTTCTTTTCTTTGGGAGAGAGAAGTAGATGTCTCAAAATAGTAGCAGTACTATCAGCAGCTGCAAAAGAGTTGTTGATCATTTTTATCATGCTTCTAACAAATTCATCAGCGTTTGAGGATTAACATAAACGTGGATATCTAATATGGAAATACTATCCCAGTAAAGGTAATAATTTGGTTCATGAGACTTAGGCCATTCAAATCTAAAATAATTTTTAATTCAAAAATAAGCAGAAATGTATGATGTGATAGAAATGTTTAGTGTAATTTATAAATACTAAACTTTAGTATTATACATCACATTATATGTATAAATAATATATGTACTATAAATGTGTGGGCAAAGATAGGTTTACAATTGTGAGTACATAAAAGTTTTAGGTCAAATTATTTATTTGTATTATATGTCTTATTACTTTTTTAGTTATTATTTTATATCTTTGCTTACAAGTTATCTTTTAGGTAATGATGGATAATAATTTAAACAAGTGTTGCCCACACTTTTATGTAAAAATCTTTAAGACATTAAAGTTTCTCATAGTTAATATATACATAATTACAACTTTTGTATCTTTGAATATTATTGGTTAGATTTATTATTTTTCAGTGATTCTTCCTCAGGAAGAGAAATATATGAACTTATTAACTAATGATACTCATTTTTATCACAGAACTTAATAAAATTAGCATTAAAAGAAAAGCAATGAAATATTTTTAAAGTAAAAGCAAAATATTAATAATTGCATTGCAGCAGTCTTGTCTCTGCTTTATGAACTTAATCATAGAATTTGTATGATGTTGTTTCTGGGAAAAGTAAGAAAAAACTCAAAAAAAAACATTTCAATGGTATTCATTTTTAATTTTATTCAGTTAGTTAAATCTATTTTCATTATAAAGAAGGAATAGCAAACAATTTTGTTTTTCCTAGTAGCAAGAATTACAATAAAGTTGTATATGGAAAATTGTGACCCCTCACATTTATAGCTTTATTTGTATATTGTCAGTTTTGGGGGTCAGATCCTAGAAAATCTTAATACTAGACTGAGGAAATTATAATTAATACTGTAGACAAAGAAGTCTATTTCTAATCAGAATGAATAAAATGTATACTTCTTAGTTGTATTATGGTTAAGGTAAAGATACTAACCTCATCTGTGTTTTACCTTAAGATATTTCATGGTGCTGTCCAGAATTATGTTTCAATAAATTGTTGTTATAAATTGACTGTGGTCCTGATTCACACTATAGAAGTATATTGGGTGAAAAAAATTAAATTTCCCCATATCTTTAACATAAGGTGCTTCAAACTCAGTACTGTGGTTTTCTTCACTCTTTCTTTTAACACTATAGGAGTTTGGAGGATTTAGCATAACATAATTTAAAGACTTAAAAGAGCCTCCTTCTAGGTTAATTTATTCAATTTTTCCATAACTCAGAAATGATTTTAAATTTTGCTAACCATATAAATGTTAATATAATTAGTTATATCAGCCTATATAATCCTTTAAGACATTTAAACATTACATATGTCTAAATCATAATTAGAAACCACTAATTAACTACAATATGACATATTTTATTATAATATGTTTAATACATAGTTTCATATAAAAACATAGGAGGTTTTTTTCATTTATAATTGAAAGAAAAATGAATTTGGCATACGTTCAAACAGCACTGCCTGAAGAGACTTTTGGAAGAGGCAGAAAAACACTCAGCCTAACCCCAATTAGTCTTGTTTTCCACATTCAGGGCAGTTCTGTTTTTCAACATATTCATTAAACATAATGATAATCAAAATTAATATGGTTAGAAAGCAATTCAATAGCAAATGTTTATTGTTCATAATTGTTGTTTCCTGTCATAATTTTCATAAAGCCTGTCAACTCTGAAAGAGAGTTCAAGGACTGTGTGAGCCAGAAAGTAGGCCGGTGTGCCTAAATTATACAATAGATAAGCTCCTGCAAGGTAATGTGGAAGTCGTTCTTTAAGCAAATTGAATTATACTTTTACTGCTCTTGGTGAGTTCTCTACTTCTCAGAATAAGTAAAACTTGATTATGAATTCATATTCGATTCATACATGTACCCGTATATAGAGTATCCTCTTACAGAAATTTTTCTGTAGATTTATCAATAATGTGAAAAGCTTTACCACAAGAAAAATGCTAGAACAAAATTTCTATAGACTTTCTCCATTTCATTTTATATATATATATATATATATATATATATATATATATATATATTTATTTATTTATTATTATTAATTCTAATGGGGTGACACCAATAAATCAGGGTACATATGTACAATGAAAACATCTCCAGGTTATCTTATCATTCAATTGTGTTGCATACCCATCACCAAAAGTCAAATTGTCCTCTGTCACCTTCAATCTGGTTTTCCCTGCGTCCCTCCCCTCCTCCCTATCCCACTCTTCCCTCCCTCCCCCCATCCCATAACCACCACTCTCTTGTCCATGTCTCATATTCTCACTTTTATGTCCCACCTATGTATGAAATCATGCTGTTCTCAGTTTTTCTTTTTTTCTGATTTACTTATTTCACTCCGTATAATGTTATCAAGGTACATCCATTTTGTTATAAATGATTCGATGTCATCGTTTCTTATGGCTGAGTAGTATTCCATAGTATATATGTACCATAGCTTTAAATCCACTCGTCTTCTGACGGACACTTGGGCTGGTTCCAGATCTTCGCTATTGTGAACAATGCTGCCACGAACATGGGGGCGCATTTCTTCTTTTCGAACAGTACTATGGTGTTCTTAGGGTATATTCCTAAAAGTGGGATAGCTGGGTCAAAAGGCAGTTCGATTTTTAATTTTCTGAGGAATCTCCAAACTGTTTTCCACAGTGGCTGCACCAGTCTGCATTCCCACCAGCAGTGCAGAAGGGTTCCCTTTTTTCCACATCCTCGCCAGCACTTATTCTGTGTTGTTTTGCTGATAAGTGCCATTCTGACTGGTGTGAGGTGATATCTCATTGTGGTTTTAATTTGATTTTTCTCTAATGATTAGTGATGTTGAGCATTTTTTCATATGCCTATTGGCCATCTGTATGTCCTCTTTGGAGAAATTTCTATTCATTTCTTTTGCACATTTTTTGATTGGGTTGTTTGTCTTCCTGGTGTTGAGTTTTATAAGTTCTTTATAAATTTTGTTTAATAACACCCTATCAAATGTATTGTCGTATATATTCTTATCAATAATGTGAAAAGCTTTACCACAAGAAAAATGCTAGAACAAAATTTCTATAGACTTTCTCCATTTCATTTTTAATTATAACTATTTTTTCTGTCCTTTTTTCCAAAACTAATTCCAATGATCGTTTTAGCTAGTCATATATATTTTTAAATTTTAAGTTGAATTCATTGGGATGACATTGGTTAACATAATTATACAGGTTTCAGGTACCCAATTCTATAGCACATCTCTGGACACCATATTGTGTGTCCACCCCCCGTCCTCAAGCCAAGTCTTCATCCATCACCATTCATCCTCCTGTGCCCTCCTCCACCTCCGGCTGTACTGGCAATCACCACATTGTTGTGCATGCCCATGAGTTGCTTTTTTCTTTCTATTTTTATTATCCTTTTTTGCTCCATCTCTTCTAGAGAGCTATAATTATATTTATCTAAAATATATTTACCTACATGTGCCAAAACTGATCATGCCAAAGGAGAATGCAAAAATGAATCAGACACAGGCCCTGTGTCGTTGAGGTTGAGCAAGATGGCGACGGAGTAGGCGGACGTACCAACTTCCAACTCCCAGAACCAAAGTGGATTACAACTCAATTTTAAGAACCATCACCTGGATAAACCAACTTTGAACAAAACTAAGTGGACTCTTCAACCAAGGAACACAGAAGAAGCCACATTGAGACTGGTAGGAATAGTGAAAACGCGAAGAGGGCTGCCCAGCTCCCCGGAGCAAACGGCAGCCCGGAGAGACCCGCGGGGCGGGAGGAGAGTTTGGCGGAGAGGGAGGGACCTGGGTCCCAGGAACCAAGCCCCAGCCTCCAGGCCTAGAGCCTAAAAGAGGCGTTTGGACAGTATTGAGCTGTGAAACAAGTGAGGGAGCTCCCAGGCCTACAGTGTGGAGTATTAGGTCCCTTCCTACTCTGCTGAGGGCTGCTTGGGGTTTTGGGGTGGTAGGACGCTGAAAGGCGGTTCTGTCGGCGTGGGCAGAGGCCAAGCCGGTGGGAGATCGGTCTAGCCCAGAGGGTGAGAGGGGACCGCGAAAGCGGTCCGGAAGCTGCGGGCCCGCCTTTGGTCCCACTTATGGGGACAAAGCGGGAGGCCAGGAACGGGCAGGCCCTGCGCAAGCCGGCCCTGACCGCGGGGACCGGGCTAAGACCAGGGACGGGCAGGGGCTGTGGCTGAGCTGACGCTACCAGTCCCCCACCCCCCACCCCCCGGGCCGGAGAAACCGCGGTTGGCCAGTATACGTGCGTGAGCGGGCTCCGAGCGCGGGAACGAGGTGGACCCCGAGACAGGCGGAGGATCGCAGCTGAGCCCACGCTGCTATCCCCATCCGGCCGAAGAAACCCCGGATAGCGTTCATACGTGCGAGAGCGGGCTCCGAGCGCCCACGGGGGCGGGCTAGAGTCCTGGACTAGCGGAAGTACGCAGCTAAGCGGAAGCCAGCAAACACGCCCGCCCCAATAAACCTTGGTTTCCGACCCTGCGCAGAAGGGCCCTGGCCTCGAGGGCGAGGCTAAAGCTCCGGACGGGCAAAAGCTTATAGCTGAGAGCACGTCAAAAGCACCGCTTAACCCGCAGAACTGTAGCGAGCAGGCTCCGACTGCTGGTTCTGGGCGGAAGTCCGGAAATAGGCTGGGTCCGCAGCTGAGGAAAGGTGCTCGCCTCTACCCTTGGTGATAATCTTGTGGCTTCAGTCACAGCCCCACCCACGGAGGAGAGGCAGAAATCATAGCAAAAGCCACAGTGGGCCGGCGCTGGCAACGCTCATACCCAACCACCCTAGGCACCGGCAGAGGGGGTGGGGGGCCTGCAGATAGACCACACCTAGAGAACACAAAGGCAACACCTACTGGACTCCAGTGGCCACAACTTGCTTATACACAGAAAAAATGGGCAGGCAGAGGAATGCAAACCAAATGAATCAAGAGAAATCCCCAGAGAAGGACCTGAATGAACCAGATATAACCAAATTACCAGAAGCAGAATTTAGAATAATGATAGTTAGGATGTTAAAAGAAATTAGAGCAACAATGGATAGTCATTATGAACACCTAAATAAAGAGATAACAAGTATAAAAAATAAAATTGAAATAATAAAAAAGAATCAGACAGAAATGACAAATACAGTATCAGAACTGAAGACCACAATGGAAGGAATTAAAAGCAGGATGGATGACGCTGAGGATCGAATAAGAGAGTTAGAGGACACAATAAACAAAGGCACAGAAGCAGAGAAGAAAAAGGAAAAGAGACTTAAAAAATGTGAGGAAACTCTAAGGGAGCTTTGTGACAACATGAAGAGAAACAACATTCGCATCATAGGGGTGCCTGAAGAAGAGGAGAGAGGACAGGAAATGGAAACTTTGTTCAATCAAATCATAGCAGAAAACTTTCCTAAATTAAGGCTGGGAAACACTCCACACATTCAAGAAGCACACAGAACTCCATTAAGGAGAAACCCAAAAAAATCTACACCAAGACACATCATAGTTAAAATACCAAAGCTAATGGATAAAGAAAAAATTTTAAAAGCTGCTAGAGAAAAAAAGACTATCACCTACAAAGGAGCCCCCATAAGGATGACATCGGACTTCTCAACAGAAACACTTGAGGCCAGAAGGGAATGGCAAGAAATAATCAAAGTAATGCAGAACAAGAACCTACAACCAAGACTACTTTATCCAGCAAGGCTAACATTTAAAATTGAAGGAGAAATAAAGAGCTTCCCAGAAAAAGAAAGCCTGAAGGAATTCATAAAAACCAAACCAATTCTGCAAGAGATAGTAAGGGGCCTCTTGTGAACAGTTTAAAGGGAGGAATGAATAGAGCAAAAGAAGAATACAGCTTTAAAGAATAAAATGGCAATAAACAACTACATATCAATAATAACCTTAAATGTAAATGGATTAAATGATCCAATCAAAAGACATAGGGTAGCTGCATGGATAAAAAAACAGGACCCATACATATGCTGTCTACAAGAGACACACCTTAAAACAAAAGATGCTCATAGACTGAAGGTAAAAGGATGGAAAAAAATATTTCATGCAAATGGAAATGAAAAAAAAGCTGGGGTAGCAATACTTATATCAGACAAAATGGACTTTAAAACAAAGGCTGTAGTAAGAGATAAAGGAGGACACTACATAATGATAAAGGGAACAATTCAACAGGAAGATATAACTATTGTAAATATCTATGCACCAAATATAGGAGCCCCGACATACATAAAGCAGACTTTGATGGATATAAAGGGCGAGATTAACAGCAATACTATCATAGTAGGGGATTTCAATACCCCTCTAACAACACTGGATAGATCCTCAAGAAAGAAAATTAATAAAGAAACAGCAGACTTAAAGGATACACTAGATCAACTTGATTTAATAGATATCTTCAGAACTTTTCACCCTAAAGCAGTAGAATATACATTCTTCTCAAGCGCTCATGGTACGTTTTCTAGGATAGACCACATGTTAGGACACAAAATGGTCTCAATAAATTTAAGAAGATTGAAATCATATCAAGCATTTTCTCTGATCACAATGCCATGAAACTAGAAATTAACCACAAAAGAAAAACTGAAAAATACTCAAACACTTGGAAACTAAATAGCTTGTTATTAAAAAATGAATGGATTAACAATGAGATCAAAGAAGAAATAAAAAAGTTTCTAGAAACAAATGATAATGAGCATACATCAACTCAAAATTTATGGGACACAGCAACAGCAGTTCTGAGAGGGAAGTTTATTGCACTACAGGCATATCATAAGAAGCTAGAAAAAGCTCAAATAAGCAACCTGACCCTGCATCTAAAAGAACTAGAAAAACAACAACAAATAAAACCCAAGACAAGTAGAAGAAAGGAAATAATAAAGGTCAGAGCAGAAATAAATGACATAGAGGCTAAGGAAACAATACAGAGGATCAATGAAACAAGAAGCTGGTTCTTTGAAAAGGTAAACAAGATTGATGAACCTTTAACTAGACTCACCAAGAAAAAAAGAGAGAGGACTCAAATAAATAAAATTAGAAAGGACAGTGGAGAAATAACAACTGACACAACAGAAATACAAAGCATTGTAAGAAAATACTATGAAGAACTATATGCCAAAAAATTAGACAATCTTGGTGAAATGGACAAATTTCTTGAATCATATAACCTTCCAAAAATCAATCTGGAAGAATCAGAACACCTAAACAGACCAATTACAGCAAATGAGATAGAAACAGTTATCAAAAAACTCCCCAAAAAGAAAAGTCCTGGGCCTGATGGCTTCACAAGTGAATTCTATCAAAAATTCAAAGAAGAACTAACTCCTATTCTCCTCAAGCTATTTCAAAAAATTCAAGAGGAAGGAAGAATTCCAAACTCCTTTTATGAGGCGAGCATAATTCTGATCCCAAAACCGGGCAAAGACAACACAAAGAAAGAAAATTATAGGCCTATATCCCTGATGAATTTAGACGCTAAAATTCTCAACAAAATATTAGCCAACCGGATCCAGCAATATATGAAAAAAATCATACACCACGATCAAGTGGGATTTATTCTGGAGAGGCAAGGCTGGTTCAATATTCGCAAATCAATTAATGTGATTCACCACATAAACAAAAGGAAGGACAAAAATCACATGATAATTTCAATAGATGCAGAAAAGGCATTTGATAAAATCCAGCACCCATTCATGCTCAAAACTCTCAGTAAAGTGGGAATACAGGGATCATTCCTTAACATGATAAAGGCCATCTACGATAAACCGACAGCAAACATCATACTAAATGGACAAAGATTAAAAGCAATCCCCTTAAGATCAGGAACCAGGCAGGGTTGCCCACTTTCACCACTCTTATTCAACATAGTTCTGGAAGTCCTAGCTACAGCAATCAGACAAGAAGAAGAAATAAAAGGCATACAAATTGGAAAAGAAGAAGTAAAACTGTCATTATTTGCAGATGATATGATATTGTATATTGAAAACCCTAAAGTCTCAGTCAAAAAACTACTGGACCTTATAAATGAATTCAGCAAAGTGGCAGGATATAAAATTAATACTCAGAAATCAGAGGCATTTCTATACACCAACAATGAAATATCAGCAAAAGAAATTAAGGAAACAATCCCCTTCACTATTGCAGCCAAAAAAATAAAGTACCTGGGAGTAAATTTAACCAAGGAGGTTAAGGACTTGTACTCGGAAAATTATACAACACTAATAAAAGAAATCAAGGAAGATACAAACAAGTGGAAGCACATACCGTGCTCATGGCTAGGAAGAATAAACATCATTAAAATGTCTATATTACCCAAAGCAATTTATAAATTCAATGCAATACCAATTAAAATACCAATGACATACTTCAAAGATATAGAACACATATTCCAAAAATTTATATGGAACCAAAAAAGAACACGAATAGCCTCAGCAATCTTAAAAAGAAAAAATAAAGCAGGAGGAATCACTCTTCCTGATATCAAGGTTTACTACAAGGCCATTATACTCAAGACAGCCTGGTACTGGCATAAGAACAGGCACATAGATCAATGGAACAGAACAGAGAACCCAGAAATAAACCCACAGCTTTATGGACAACTGATATTTGACAAAGGAGGAAAGAACATACAATGGAGTAAAGACAGCCTCTTTAACAAATGGTGTTGGGAAAATTGGACATCTACCTGCAAAAAAATGAAACTAGACCATCAACTTACACCATTCACAAAAACAAACTCAAAATGGATAAAAGACTTAAATGTAAGCCGTGAAACCATAAACATCTTAGAAGAAAACATAGGCAGCAAGCTCTCCGACATCTGTAGCAGCGGTATATTTGCCGATTTATCTTCATGGGCAACTGAAATAAAAGGCAAGATAAACAAATGGGACTATATCAAACTAAAAAGTTTTTGCACAGCTAAAGACAATAGGAACAGAATAAAAAGACAAACCACACAATGGGAGAACATATTCGACAGCACATCTGATAAGGGGTTAATAACTAAAATTTATAAAGAACTTATAAAACGCAACACCAGGAAGACAAACAACCCAATCAAAAAATGGGCAAAAGAAATGAATAGAAATTTCTCCAAAGAGGACATACAGATGGCCAATAGGCATATGAAAAAATGCTCAACATCACTAATCATTAGAGAAATGCAAATTAAAACCACAATGAGATATCACCTCACACCAGTCAGAATGGCACTTATCAGCAAAACAACACAGAATAAGTGCTGGCGAGGATGTGGAGAAAAGGGAAACCTCCTGCACTGCTGGTGGGAATGCAGACTGGTGCAGCCACTGTGGAAAACAGTTTGGAGATTCCTCAGAAAATTAAAAATCGAACTGCCTTTTGACCCAGCTATCCCACTTTTAGGAATATACCCCAAGAACACCAGAGCACTGTTCGAAAAGAAGAAATGCGCCCCCATCTTCGTGGCAGCATTGTTCACAATAGCGAAGATCTGGAACCAGCCCAAGTGTCCGTCAGAAGACGAGTGGATTAAAAAGCCATGGTACATATATACTATGGAATACTACTCAGCCATAAGAAACGATGACATCGGATCATTTATAACAAAATGGATGTACCTTGATAACATTATACGGAGTGAAATAAGTAAATCAGAAAAAAAGAAAAACTGAGAACAGCACGATTACATACATAGGTGGGACATGAAAGTGAGGGTATGAGACATGGACAAGAGAGTGGTGGTTATGGGATGGGGGGAGGGAGGGAAGAATGGGATAGGGAGGAGGGGAGGGACGCAGGGAAAACCAGATTGAAGGTGACAGAGGACAATTTGACTTTTGGTGATGGGTATGCAACACAATTGAATGATAAGATAACCTGGAGATGTTTTCATTGTACTTATGTACCCTGATTTATTGATGTCACCCCATTAGAATTAATAATAATAAAATATATATATATATAAAAAATGATTGACCTTCCTTCTCAATATCAACTTGATAACATCTTCTTTGTTATTAATACAAATACTCCCATTGCAACTCTTATTCAATTGTACAATGATATTTTTATGTACAGCTCACTGTATGACAACTGTGAGTTCCTTAAAAGCAATTATCATGGTTTAAGATTTTTGTGTTACCAGAAAGTAGCACAATTTTGGCAAATATTCAATAAATGTTTGATGAATGAATAAACATGCCTCCAATATTTTGTTTTGTATTTTAATTTTAGAATTTTTCGTCTACCATGTTGTTCAAATAGCAGTTTTGGCATAGTCATCAAACATTCCTCTTTTGTTTCTTATCCTCTCACCTTTACATCATTTATTTGAACAGTTATTTAATTCTATTGGTTCTCCTTCATTTGTAATGCCTTATTCATCTCCTGTCTGTACTCTTCTAAATGACTTCTAACTTGTTCTCATGTCTTTAGTTTCTTTTTCTCCTCTGTTCAATTCCTGTCTAATTTATCTTATTTAAACACAAATTTGATTATCTCATTTTCTTGTTAAAAGAGTTGTTAATGGTTTTTTATTGCCAGCAAGATAGTAACGTTTTAGTTTGGCAAAAAAGACTATTTTTTTATTTTAACTTTTCTTCCAAGACGACATAATTCTGCAAGTACCCTATATTCTCTCCACACTATATTCCTCTGACTTCTGAACATTTATTGCTTAGTTCACCACCTCCATCAATGTTTCTGCTTATTGGTTTTTGTTTCTCCTTAAATCATTAGGGGATTTTTATTTTCAAAAATGCCATGTCTTTAAGAGATGTCTTCAAACACATTGCCACTGACTTCTATTTAAATATAGTATTATAAAACTTTTAAAGTATAGTGTGTCTATGGGTATGTCCTTATTTTGTGTCTGTTGTATCTCTTTCTCCCTTGATTCTCAGATTAACTTTGCCTCATTTTTAATGGCAGAGCAGGTCAGCCAGGGAATGGGCTTCTCTGATGACTCAGTTAGATTGGTGCTACTCTGTTCTGTTTTCTATATAAGGTATATGAGGAACAGTTTGCTAAATGTGTTTGAAAATCATTAACCTAAGACAGATATACAGAAATTCACAAGTAAAGTTATAATTAAGCAGCCATGTTTCATGAGCCAGCTCTCTACTAGCATAGTCCCCAAACTTGCTCCTATCAGGGTTGGAGTGATCAAGAACTGTGAATACAATGGATGCTGTTTAAATATGACCATGTGATGAACATCAAAATGTTAATATATTAATTAAAAAAAACCTACCTGTATATAAATTGGGATATGATTACCATATTTTTTTACAGCCATGCTACACTGAAGAAAATTATAATCAGTAAGTCATTGAGATCATTGAAATTACAACTCATATTATTAGAGAATTCATAAAAAAATAGAATTTTAACAAGATATTTACAAAAAAAGAAACATACTTAAAAATGCGTCCTCATTAATACTCAAAATACAAATTTAAGTCCTTATTAGATACATAATTTTACAGCTTTCAGATTAACAGAAACTAAAACGTCTCTACTTGCAAGTGTTGCTGAGAATGTGGAGCAACTGCCTCCTATGATCGGGGTGAGAAATAATTTGATAATATGAACACATTGGAGAATTATTTGGAAGTATCTGACAATTTAGAAGTAATTTATCAATCAATTGCTCTTTTGCTCTCTAAGATATTTTAATAATCTCTTGCATATTTACTCAGGAAGGGAATGCACAAGAATAATCAGAAGAGTATAACTTATACAATAAAATAATTACAGAGAAAATTTGAATATCCACTAATAATAATGGAGAGTATAACTTGAGATGGAGAAATATAAATGAATACTATACAACAATGAAATATGTTACTTCTACAAACGTCAACATGGATGAACTTGTTAGAAAGCATAATATTGAGTGATAAAAAGCTACAAAATGATGCATACAGTTGGTATTATTTATACAAAGTTTTAAGACAAAATAATATTATATATTATTTAGTAATACGCAGTAAGAATACAAACAAATACATGGCGAAGATAAAGACAAATTCGGTATGGTGCTTATTTCCGAAATGGCAAGCAGGATTACACAGGGGCTTTGAATGTATTTGTAATGTTTTACTTTTTTAGAAAGTGGGTACACACATGGTTTTTATGCTATTCTTTATATATATTGGAAAACAAATTATAATCCTAAAGTCATTAGTAATTATGGGAGTTAGAATAGAGGAAACTACAGAAATAACCATTGTAAGGCCACACGATGAGATATTTCCATCCTTTGTAGTTTTTCTCCTATCCTCATCATCCACCAAAGCAGCTCTAATTAAAATGATCATTGACTTCAAAGTCTCCACGAAGATTTAAGGGTACAGGCATGGTGATTCGAATTATATGCTGATCATTTTTTTCTTCAGTTTGGCTGGTACCGAAGGTGTTTGAGAATGAGTCTTAGGAAACTACAATGTATAATATGCTTGCACTGTTAGCTGCAGTTTCAGATGTAATCACAGTCTCCTGGTAGTAAGTATCGATACAGCAAAACTATCTCTATTCTAATCTGCAGAAAACTCTAGAAGTAGTTTGTCTTTACTTGGAAAGGAAACATTTACACCTTCACTGCCTTGCTGTAAAGTTACACCAATTTTCCAAGACTGTATTACAGTTTAATCCTTGAGGACACTGCTTTGCTCACTCAGTAATCTATTGTGCGTGACATTTTGCTGACAATACCTATTGATAGTAGCTGGAAAGGAGTTAGATGCCTTTGTACAAAAATGAGTGCTGCAGGATGGGGAATACTTCCTTCCACCATAATTTAATTTTTCTTGCATCTTTGCTTTGTCTCTGATTTGAAATATTCAGATCTAATTTCCTATATATATTTTCCTCAGCTGTATCTAATCTGCTATTTAATTCATATATTACTTTTTAAATTATATATTTCAGTCGATTGCCTAGAATTTTGTGGTAATCTCACTTTTTGCTTTGCTTATTTTTAATTCCTTCTTATATTTTCTTCAGCATTTTTAAATATGGTAATTTTATTCCTAAATTGAATGAATCTAGCATTCAAAATTCTTTGGTTTATAATGCTGCAATTTATTTTTTTCATCCAGTATTTTGGTTGAGGTGGTCTGTTTTAGCTGCTATTTTTTCTTCTGTATTATGTAAATTTTTATTGAGATTTATTGGTGAGACCCTACAGAGACCCAATTTATGAAATCTGGATTTGTAATAAAAAATTTGCCTTTGCTTATTCAAAATATCCCAAAGTTTTTAAATTAGGACCGTTTTATGTTAATTTATAGTTTGGAATTTCTTCAACCAAATTTGCACTATAAATTAGAACCCGAGCCTATACCAGGGTAGGGCTGTTGAAGAATTCTTGGGGAGAGTTATACTTATACACCTGTAGCCAGGGTGGCTGACCACCAACAGTTTTCTTGCTACCTTCCTTTGCTGGTAGTTTCTTCTCCCCCACCCCATGCCTCACCTTTCCATTGAGCTTAAAGTTCTTTGGAGGTCTAAACTTTGTGAAGAGTTTTCAGTTTCAACTCTTGACTTTGCCGAAACAAAAAAATCTTTGTGTCTCAGGCTGCCTTCAAAACCTTTGTCTCTAGGATATGAACCAGCAAATGTTGTTTACACTATTTGTCACATCCCACTTTTTGGTAGATCCCTCTCTGGTTTTGGACCCTTCATGCTGTCTTTCATTTTCTAAACTCTAGGAATGGTCATTAGAGTTCGCCTATGCATTTACAAATTTGTTCATTTTATTTTGCTCAACTTAAAATTCACTTTAAGTGAGAGCATTTTTTAGAATATCTAGTGTGCCTACTGCTAGACCAGTGGTTTTTAACCTGGGTTCTATCGAACCCTAGGGGTTCGATGAGTCAGTTTCAGGGGTTCGGGGAAGCCTCTGCCGCTGAGGCCAGAAAAAGTAATACCGTAATTTGTTGTGAGTTCATGCACTTTGTTGGTTTTGTTCTTTGAGCAAGGTAATGTTCATGCACGGCTCATTTTGTGCACCAGTAAAAAAACATATACCTATGTCTTGAATTTGGAAAAAAAATCATATTTTATTTATCACTAAAGAAGGGTTTGGTGAATGCGCATATGAAACTGGTGGGTTCGGTACCTCAAAAATGGTTAAGAACCACTGAGTATGCCTACTGCTAGAAGTAGAAGAAGCAGAAGCTTAATGCCATCACTTTTGCTATAGAGTAGATCATATGGAACCTCAGGGATACTACTCTCTCTCTCTCAGTTAGACGTCTTTAGAGACCAACAATAAATTTTTTTTAGAAGCATGGAGAAATCAAAACTGTGTAATTCCTAGAATATATATAGTTTTTCCCTACGTATTTCTGATGCACATATATTCATGGATGTATGCATACACATAAAAGTAAAACAAACAAAAACAAAAATGAAAACCAAGAAATTTAGCAAAAAAGTATATTTTGTCATCCGTTATATATTTTATGTCTCCCAAGAATATAAGATACATAGATTGATAATTTATACCATTTGTAGACAATTTTAGAGTTAAATGGTAGTGCAATCTTCTCCTTTATTTTGCATAAATAATGATTGTTTAAACTATATATTAAATTCCCAAGAATTTAGAAAATATGGACAGAGTACTTAAAGAATTGCTAGAATTATAACATTTTAACACACTTTAAAAAAAGCTTAGAAGCAATTACAAATTATTGAAAAGTAAATAGTTATCATCTCAAGAGTGAATTTTAGTAGACTTTTCTTACTATTAAAATGGTGAATTTGAAGACAACAATGCTAATCCATAAAGCTAACTTAATTGCTATTTAGAAATTCTTTCCGTAGGGCAAAACCAAACTACTTTCATGCTAATAAGAAGGTATTGATTAGGTCCTGGCAAGTTTGCTCAGTGGATAGAGTGTCAGCCTGGAGTGTGGATGTATCAGGTTCATTCCCTAGTCAGGGTACACAAGAGAAGTGACCATCTGCTTCTCTTCCCCTCCCTCTCCCTCTTCTCTCTCTCTTCTCCTGCAACCAGTCACTCAGTTTGTTGGAACGTAGGTCCTGGGTGCTGAGCATAACTTGGTTGATTCGAGCATCTGCCCCAGACACAGAGACGGATTAAGGTAGGTTGAGACTCAGGGCACAGAAGAAAATATTGGGCCCTTGTCATTAGAAAAAAGTGTAAAGTTGGGGTTTTGTGGGGTCCTTTATAAGTTGGGCCCAGGGTATGCGCCCCATGTGCCCACCATTAAATCTGCCTCTGCCCACATGGGGCTTTCCCGGTGGATCCCCATTGGGACACATGGGAGAATCTGTCTTTCTATCTCCCCTCCTCTCACTTAAAAACAAAAAAAAAGTATTGATTATATCAAGTACTTCTTAAATCTGTTCACTTAAAAGATAGCCATTGGTTGTGATAAACTGTAGTTTCATAAAGAAGACATATTTTCAAGCATATATACTACATCAAGTACAAATAATATCATGGCTCTAATGTGTTTTAATTTTTAGATGAGCTAGACCTGAAGCAATAAAAAATCATAAAATAATCTAACATTTTGCATAGTGAATTTAAAATGTTAACAAATTCTTGCATATTTGAATCACATTATTTTATTTTTCATAAAAATTATTTGGGGGACTATAAAAATGACATTAACAAATTTAGATATTAATTTAATTTAATATAATTTGATATTGATTAAAATTAATTTACAATTGGAAATGTCTTTTTGTTAGTCATCACCAAACCTCTCAAAAATAAAAGTATCACTTTTTGTCATAGATTTCAAATATCCAAAGTGATATATTATCACCTACAATTTACTATGTTAGTAGAAGTCTGGACACTTATGTGTAATGAAAAAATCTTTTTTTAACAGACAAAATCTGGAATATGATGTAGAAGAAATGTTATATGGTAGTCAAAATAATAACCTAGATGACGGTGTGACAATAAGATCTGTATGAGACCTGAAATAGTGACAAAATAGGTTTGGATCAATCTCTGAGAAGCAGAACACACTGAAAGATGGTGGTCATGGGAGAAAAATCTTTTGTTCCCTATGGAAATATTGTAAAGTAGATAAATAATATATAAGCAAACAAAA
Organism: Rhynchonycteris naso; assembly: GCA_037038555.1. Classification (NCBI taxonomy): domain Eukaryota; kingdom Metazoa; phylum Chordata; class Mammalia; order Chiroptera; family Emballonuridae; genus Rhynchonycteris; species Rhynchonycteris naso. The sequence continues at coordinate 26,252,618 of CM073000.1, forward strand.
ACACAAGGCTATAACCTAATATGAATATTATTGTTAAAAAGCATGCAGTTAAGGAATTTTATAATCCATAATGAGATAAGGAAATTGAAATATTCATTTATTTAAAACAATATTTTAAATTGACTTAGTTCAAGGTTCAAGGAGGATCCAAGGTGCCTCAAATGTTGATCCTTAATTTAATGTGTTTCCAGTCTAACTGGGAAAATTTGTCAATTAATTAATCAATTATTTTTTTTCAGCAAATACAAACTTGTTATATCATGACATGGAGGCAAAGAGCATGAGTAAGGGGAGCAGTGGAACAGCCTAGTAATATACAGAGAAAGTCTAAAGTTCTGTTGGCCAGGAGCACAGACTGTGCGTAATGAATAAAAAATAGACTGAGAAGTAGGACGAGGATTATATAGTACTGACATGTCCAAATAAAGAAACTGAACTTCAGTTTATGACCAGAGATATTAAATACTCATAAGCAGAGAACAACAGACTTACAAATGTTTTTCAGGAATACTAAGCTCCCAGAAATGTACAAATAGTTAGAATTAGAAACAGTAAGAAGTGAATTCAGATTAAAAAGCTATAGCAATAGTTCGTGTGAAGGAAGTGAGGGCCAAATCAAGAATGCTGTCAATAGCAAAAGAGAGGAGGAAACAGATGGGAAAGATTTTCTGAACCAGAAGGGACAGACCTTGGCAATGAGTAGATTGTGGGTCAAAGTGAAGTGAGATCTCAAGAGGAAACTATAATGTTTTCAAGTCTGAGCAAACTTGATAATGGAGGGGACAAAAACTAAAACAAGAAACTCAGGAGGAAGAGGAGTTTAGCAGTGGTAGGAAGACAGATTCAGTGTTTACATTTGATTTTGTGGTGTCGAATGGATATCTGTAGAATTCAGCAGATGATTACAAATACATATGTGTGTACAAACACGTGTATACATGCATGTGCAATAATACAGGAAAAATAAATTAGCTACCATTCTCATTTTTGTCTTACCTACTTTAGGGATTAGCTAAAGCCTTTCCTTAGGTTGGAGCCTCATTGTACATGTGGGGGATGAACTGACTTTAGTGACAACCAGGTTACTCTGTCAGATTTCTTGAGATCTTTTACTACAGCAGGCAATTTGGAGCCTCTTGTTTTTATAAGAGCTTAATAGCCAGGCACCAGTTTTCTCTCTTTCAAAAAAAAAATGGTGATATGTCACCAAAAAGTACAGATGTGCTGAATAATCTCAGTCATCTCCCTTCCATCAGCTTTATTTATTAAAAAAATATAGTAGTTTTCAAACTGTTGTTAGTTCACAATATTTCCATTTGTCCCATTCAACCTTAATGTTGTCACAGCAATTTGTTTTGGTAGCTATTACCATCTGCAGTTTAAGTTAATTTCATATATAAGCTGTATACATTGCCTGCCATTTGTGTGTCCAGGCTTAGATAGAAAGATATGACTAACATCTATCTGTATTCAGCTCACCAATACAGATAATTTGATGTGTCTGATGATTACATGTATCTGATGAGACAGATAGTGAGTAGAGGAAGGGTGCAGAGAGAGAGAGATAAAGACAGAGAAGGAGAAGGAGAGGAGGGGTGGAGTAGAGAGGAGGGAAGAGAAGAGGGAGAATATGAAGAATCAGAATCATCCTTTTAATACTGGCTGGCTTTTACTGAGCACTACTATGTGCCAGGCAATGCTCTCAAAAGTGCTTTTATCTCTATTTTTTTTTAAAAGGGAAGACAGCGAAAACCTTTAAGCCTCTTTAAAAGGAAAGCAATTTTCTGAATGTCCCACAGTTAGAAATATCTGCCTTTGAGGACTGACTCTGCCGCTTATTAGTTCTAAAACTGAGGTTCTTAAACATATGACCTGACTTTCAAAAGGTTATTGAAGACTGATTGCCACACTGAGGTCTATCCCTCACTGCCACATTCCCCATTTTCCACCTGGTTTCCCCTCCTCACTAACTCACTAGCCCTAAAGACCCTGTTCCTTGAACCTCATTGTCACTATGACATTTTTTTATACTACTTTAACAACACTAATGTGTAACATGTTTTGACCTCTCATTTGGTGTGAGAACTGTGCTAAACAGTATGTTTACATGGGTAATATATTTCAATTTTTAATACAGCTGTATATTCATTTTTTACCAACAAGGAATCAGTAGCTTGGAAAGGTTAAGTAACTTGTACAAGGTAACACAGCTAAGGAATGTCAGCCTAGACCCCATAACTTCAGACTCCCTTTTCTTAATTTCTAAAACATACATAATATATATTACTTCCATTGCATTCAGCAAAGCTTTTATGGCTCTTTTATATAGTGAGTACCAAACTGTGCTTTAGTACTTTTTAGTTTTGAATATGAAGTAACGATCTATCTAAACACTGTTCATTAAGCTGTCATTATTACATCTTTCCTCCTCAACTTTAAGTGCATGATGCATTAGTAAAAATGTATCACGAAGTACTCTATTCTCCGGACTCATGTACTACCTAACACTAAGTACTACTATAGTCTCTCACTTTTCAACCTTCTTTTAAAGTCTTTATTATTGGATCCTTTGTCCTTTGCATTGGCCCATTCTAATATTCCTTTCATTTCTTTGACAACTTGCAAGTGCATTTTCAAGAATTAGAAATCTACATAATATGAAAATAATTTTTAGTCTGCTATAATCATTTGAGAACACTAATGCAATACCAATGATATACTGAGAAAGTTATCTCAAGCATTAAAAATAATCACAAAATCTGAAAACATTAAGGAATTACTACAAACAGTAAGGAATTATGATTGGAACCATTTAAGGATACAATTTCACTACTTGAAATGCCTTGGACATAAGAACTTGGACAAATGAAGGTCGAAATCTAGAGATAAACCCAAAACAGTTCAGTAGTTTAGTTCAATAAGCTCAAAAGTGGAAAAAAAAAATTAGAAAGCACATGAATTGCCACACATTTATGTGCTTGGTCTTTTCATCTGTGGTGCATATGACAGTGCAGTCTCATTCAGCTAAACTGCTTTGAATCTGGCTAAGAACTAGGAGGACAAAAGTACTTGAATATATGGGAAACTGTGGAGTTCAAGTGTGGGGCAAATAAGTGGTATGAAAATAAGTGAAGTTGAAAAGTTCATACTGTAAACCAATTTTCCCTCTCCGCTTAAAAACTAGTGGGATAGAAAACTGCTTCCAAAGAAACCTCTTTGAAGTCACAGCTAGAGATTGCAAACATACTGTTTAGCTGGTAGGCTCACTTTGTCTTCTTTCTATAGCTGAATATAGACTTCTGCTGGATTAAGGATAAAAATACAACATAAAATGCTACACAGTATGAATCTGGGGATTAATGGTATTTTGTGCTCATAGAATCTAAAGACTTTTGTAAAATGCAAGCATGGAAGAAATATAAAGGGTTTTTCATTTTCTCCTTTTTCTATACTTCACCTCATATCAATAATACAGACATCGGCAGTCGAGAATAAAGTAGAGTATTAAATATATACACTCTCTTTATATGCATAAATATAAATATATTTATATATATAAAATTTAGACATACGCTTAGACTACTCCACATGAATCTTTGAGATTGTCAGGTTTCCTGTGTCAGGCACTGGGTGAATAGTTGTACCGTGTACAAGAGCTATTGGCAGACGACTGACTCTCTCTTTCTGTGTATGTCGATCAGGAATTTAGTTTTGAACATTTGACTTTTATACCTAAGGAGACATGCAAGTGAAGATGTCTATATGATATTTTTTGACTATATGGGCCTAGGGTTCAGAGGTATTGTCTATTTTGAAGATATAAATTTTGGAATTAAAGAAATATTTTATGTGGAAGCTAACCAATGGGAGTGAAAGTTATTTCTCAGGAGAAATGAGTAGATGAAGGGTCAAATAAAGTTTAAGATCAAGACCTAAAGAACTGTGAGGAGGGAGGTTAAATAGCAAAGGGGAATAAAAAGAACAGCTAAAAAGGTTGGTATCACAAGGGGGAGTGACATTAGAGAAGGGACACTATAGTAAGACAAAACCCTCAATTGTGTGAAAAGCTGCTAGCTCAGCCTCTGTTATGGCTGAACTGGGAAGTAAGGAATTAGAAGTACTAAATTAGAACCAATACATGAATGCTTTGGGATTCTAGTGAATATTTTATGAAATGGGCAGGACAGTAGTTTAAATGCTATTGAGAGGGTCTAGTAGGCCAGAAGAAATTGTAAATATAGGAAAGGTCAATATTTTATAGTTTCTGTAAAGGAAAGAGGGAGTACCATCTGCATTTCTGAGAGCTCTTAGCTGCAAAAAGCAAAATTTACTCTCTCTGGTTTAAGTAGAATAAAAGAATTCTGCCTGACTAGTAGAGCCTCTGTCGTGTTTGTATCCTCGTTAGAAGGCACGCGGAAATTTGAGACGTGTTATGTTACAGAGGCAAGTCTTATAACAAGGGCTTTTATAAAAGAGAGAAAGGGTATTAAAAAGACAATGGACACCAACTACCAGAGAAATATCTACTACAAGACCCAACACACGAATGGAACAATTGAAAGGTCTGTAGTTTAGAATTTTCCCCTATGAAAAATTCTAGAAGAAAGAATAGGTGATGATCTAAATATAAGTTTTGAAAGATGCAATTTGCAGGCAATGATTTTTTTCTTAAAAAGTAGGACACAAATATCCTCTGAGACTGATGGGAATTGTAAAGGTCTGACGTTTGAGAATATAGATAAGCTTTAAGGTAGTCATTGTGGAGACTGGGAAAGAAGACTGAAAAATAGAAGTAATATTAATGAACTTTGTAGAAGGTTCAACATAGATCAATGGCCATGAATTTATAGTGGTGCCAATAATTTCAACTAGATGACTTTATTTCTGAAGAATAATCAGAGGTCTGGCTGATGACATGGAGGAGATGAATACCCAGGCTTATTCCACACTTTGAATTACATATGGAAGTCCTTCAGAATGGTAGAGACAAATGGGAAGTTAAAAATATTAAAAAGATATCTATTACAGATTTATAAATGCCAAATAAGTTCTCACAGCCCTACATTGCCAGTGGCTAATGCTACTGTATGAAACCTGGAATGTACTGGAGCTATTCGTATCTGCACTTAAGGACAGATATTTATCTCTATTATATAGTCCACATGGTTTGAATTGTCCTATTATTTCAGCCTGTCAAGGTTTTTATTGACTTTGATTCGGTCATCCCTCATATTCATTTTTCTTTCAGGTGTTGTTTCACCTGGAATTTGATAAAGAAAACTGCATCTCAATCCAAGTAACTGCCTATGACACAGTGATTTTACTTCTGGGGATTTAGCTGAACTAACCCAAAACACTAATCTGAAAGAATATATGCACCCCTATGTTCACTACAGCATTGTTTATAATAGCCCAGATCTAGAAACAGCACAAGTGCCCATCAATATATAAGTGGATAAATAAGTGGTGGTACATATATAACATGGAATACTATTAGGTCATAAAAAAAAATGAAATTTTACCATTTGTGACAGCATGGATAAATCTAGATGGTATTTATTATATTCAGTGAAATAAGTCAGTCAGAGAAATACAAATGGTATACAATTTCACTTATATGTGGAACTTAAAGAACAAAATAAACAAACAAAATTAAAATAGACTCAGAGAAACAGAGAACGAACTGGTGATTGTCAGAATGGAGGGGCTTGAAGGACTGTGGGAAAGAGGCGAAGGGATTAAGAAATACAAATCGGTAGTTACAAACCAGTCAGGGCAATGTAAAGTACAGCATGGGGAATACAGTCAATAAAAATGCAATAACTATGTATGGTGCCAGTTGAGTACTGGAATTATTGGGGGGAATGCTTTTTAAAGTATATGATTATTTAAGCACTATGCTGTACAGCTGAAACTAATGCAAAATAATATTGAAAGTAAACTGTAACTGAAAAATTAAAATAAAAAATTTGAACAGGATGAGGTCAATTATATGGTCATTTTTTTCTTTTTTTGTATTTTTCTGAAGTGAGAAGCAGGGAGGCAGAGAGACAGACTCCAGCATGTGCCCTTCCAGGATCCACCCGGCATGCTCACTAGGGGGCAATGCTTGGTTCATCTGAGCCTTGCTCCATTGCAACCAGAGCCATTCTAGAGCCTAAGGCAGAGGCTATGGAGCCATCCTCAGTGCCCAGGCCAACTTTGCTCCAATGGAGCCTTAGCTGCAGGAAGGGGGAGAGAGAGAGAGAGAGAGAGAGAGAGAGAGAGAGAGAGAGAGAAAGAAAGAGAGAAAGAGAGAGAGAGAGAGAGAGAGAGAGAAAGAGAGAGAGAGAGAGAGAGAGAGAGAGAAGAAGGAGAGGGGGAAGGGTGGAGAAGCAGATGAGCACTTCTCCTGTGTGCCCTGGCTGGGAATCAAACCAAGGACTTCCACACTCCAGGCCAATGCTCTACTGCTGAGCCAACTGGCAAGGGCCTATGGTCATTTATTTTTTTTGAAATTTCTTTTTTTAGGTGAAGGAGGAGAGATAGTGAGGCACACTCCTGCATGCGCCTTGACCGGGATCCATCTGGCAACCCCATCTGGGGTTGATGCTTGAGTACTGAGCTATTTTTAGCACATGAGGCTGATGTACACCAACAGAGCTATCCTCAGTGCCCTGAACCACACTTGAACCAATTAAACCACTGGCTGCAGGAGGGGAAGAAGAAAAGAAAGGCAAGAAGAGGGGAAGAAGCAGATGGTCATTTCTCCTGTGTGTCCTGACCAGGGATGGAACTCGTGACGTCTAATGCCGGGCTGACACTCTATCCACTGAGCCACCAGCCAGGTCCTACATAATCTTATGCTATGAAGAGAGTAATTCAAATGCTTAGGATGTGGATTTTAGTAATCTTTTTCTCAGTAATAAAATCATAGAAATTTATAGCTATCCTCTTCCCATCCCACCCAAATTTTTGTATAGCTGGGCAAGCTGATGTTCAAGGAGGGTAAGTGATTTTTCTAATGTCATCAACTCGTTTAAAAATTTAGAATTAGAATTAGGTTTTCTGACAACAAACCCTGGCATTGGTAGTTATTCACACACTATTTGTTCTTTCTGTTATATAAATCAAATTCTTCTCAAATTCAAAGGTTTTCTACATAGCAAGTTAATTTTAATTTTCCATTAATGAATACAGGGTAAGATTATTATGTCTACAGGCAAATTAATTCTCTACTTTTTAGCAATTTTTTGATACAATTGTTATTGTAAATGAGGTCCCAGGGAGAATGCTATATTCATATAATCTGTCTGTCTCCTAAGAATATAGTCAGAAGAGAAATACTGCATTAGCATCATAACAATGAAAATGCAAATTAAACAAATTTTTGATTTCTGTAGTTATAAAGGAATTTTTTATTCTGTTTTTTTTTTCCTTCAGTTCATGTTAATTGGAAACTGCAAACTGTCTTTTTTAGCTATTGGATGATAAACAAAAGAATAAATGTTTGCTCACAGTTGACATAAAAATTGTGATATATCAAAAGCATTTTTGAAAGTATTTTCTAATCTTTAAATTGAATTATAAATAGTGTTATAGTAAAATATAAGCATTTATGAAAAAGAAATAAATCTTTTTTCTAATTTGGAACAAATTAGAATTTAGATTTAACAATATTTACATACTATATAGTACTGCATAGGTTTTGAAAGCCATTTTGGGGTTTGAATTTTGGATCTGTCAAATAGTAGTTGTGATATTCAGAGAGAAAAAGGGAGAGTTATGATTTGTTAAGCTTCAGTTTACTCATGTGTAAAATGGGCAATGTACTACCTGCCTCATTAGGCTATGAGAAGAAAATACTATATGATATTTATATAGTGTAAAGAACAACCCTTATTTTGTGGTACTCAGTCAATAACTGGGATATAGCGTTTTTTAATTCCTAGAATAAGTAAGCATGGAGGAAACTGATAAAATTTGGTTTATTTCTCTGGGTGAAGTTTGTTGCAATGATCAGTTACACTGTGGTAAGTATGTATTGATGCATCAGATAGAATTTTGGTATTTTGTAACTTGTAAAGTGTTATAATGACTATAAGGACTACATTCTTTTGTATATTGACTACTAACTGAAGATAGTTTCTTGTAGTATTGTTTAAGAATGGTTATAAAAATGTTAACATTCATCAGAAGTTTTCAAGCAGGTCAAATCAGCATGCTTCCCGTTTTGGTAAGTTTTAGTGGCATCATGTTCATTCATTTACATATTGTCCCTGGTTACTGTCATGCTATAAGGACAGAGTTGAAAAGTAGTGACAAAGGCTAGTGACCTGTAAAATCTAAATTATTTACTATCTGGCCTTTTGCATAAAGCATGGTCCCACCTTACTTGGATGAAACCAGTAAGGCTGTGAAGAGAGAAGGTAAAAATACTTCAACATTCTCTCTAGGAGACACCATGAGCTAGATTAGAAAAAAAGATTGAGATAATCGGGAAAACTTTAGACTTTATTAAAGCAGCTATTATAATTATTGAAACTTTCCCTAGTCTATTGTTTTAATATATGCTATGATACTTTTTTTTTCTAAAAGGTAAAAATATATTTCAAATATTTAATGTTGCTTTTATTAGCTTCATTCTTCATAATTTTTCTTCTAAATTTAAAAACATACCAACCCATATTTTAACACTAACTTTTTCCCTATTAAAAAGTTTCTTATAAACATGAAAACTTTTGTAGATTTATCATAAAAAGATATAAGTAATAAAAAGATAGGCAATAGAATAAGAACTACTTGTTTAATAAATGCTTAACATGTATATATTATGGTGACATAAATATCCCCATTTACACATAAGATGTTTGAAATAATTGTTACCGTATTTTTTGCTCCATAAGATGCACCTAGGGTTTTAAGGAAGAAAATAAGAAAAAAAATATTCTGAACCAAATGGTGTGTTAAAATATTTAATAAAGTACCATATTTTTTGCTCTATAAGATGCACGGGCATTCCCCCCCCCCCACTTTTTGGGGAAAAAAGTGCATCTTCTGGAGCGAAAAATACAGTATATTGTATGTGTATTCAACAAATTGAATTTTATTTTTTACTATGACTTACAGAATTCATTTTTATGTTACTAAACTGGTTTTTCTGAATCATTCAAGTTATATTCCCACATCTATAAGAAATGTGAAAAAAGTACAGTGAGTTGGGCTATTTACTCATATAATGCCAAAATCTTATTTAAAGACTATTTCCCTGAAGTAACTATTTTATAGAGTATCTTTACATAAACTAAAATAGTGTAATCAAAAAACTTTTTCAACAAAATTAAAATTCTTCACTTTGATAAATGTACTACTTGATTAATTAAATGTAATGTATTTTCCTAATGGCCATCTTGATACTGCATAGGTATAGTCACTAAAAGTCACCCATAAAATTCTATCAAGACTATCACCTTGATAACTCACATTCTTTTAAACTATAGTAATAGAAGAATATGGAGATAATATAGTAAATTAACATGTGATCTAACTTGGCCCAAAAATATACTTAAGCATTTTTATTTGTGACTAAAGTTTCATTCATCATATTGTGTTTAGTAAGCAGGTATTGGGTTCATACCCATGGCAGTAATATCTTTTCTCTACAGAAACTCATCATGTTACTAGAAAGGAGACCTGGCCCTTTCTTTTGGTCTGCTTGGGCCTGTTGGGAGTGTGTGGGTTCCTGACTTTGTGCAGGAGATATTTCCCAAGATGAGTCCATGTGATTTTTAATAAAGCTGGGGACTGTGAAACAAGGGAGAGCCTAGAACAGAGGAAATAAGAGGAGAGAGACTCGGTGGGGCTGCCCTGACTCTCTAATGGCTTTGCGAGAAAGAAATGAGCCTACACTGGGAAGTCAGAGAAAGGGAGCTTTCGAAACAGGTTCAGGTGATTACCCCAGGACAAGCTGCCGCTGCTCACTGGTCTCCTGGAAGCAAGTCTTATGGGTCGTTTAAAGTGTGGATGGGCACTCCTGTGGGAAAGAAAAAGGAAAGGGAAAGGTGCTGGCTGCTCCTGGGGGGTGGGGTGCAGCCTGGATCCTTTGTGTTGAGGATTTTTAAGGACTGGGAGTTTAAGGGAGGTTTTAGGTAGAATCTTAATCAATTATTTGTTAGCTTTCTTGGGTATGCCGTTTCAGGGTTGTGGTCTCTACTGATTGGTCAGTACCAGGCCAGGGGTCATTAGTCATTACAGCTGGTTTGGCATTGTCTACCTAGTTTTGCTGCTTTTCTGGGCCTGGAGCTGAAATAACAATGGAGGCCTGGATATTATTGTATTTCCCCATGTATAAAACACACCTTGATTTTGGGATCTGAAATTTGAAACAAAAATGTACTACATAAAGTTATTGAACTCAAGTTTTATTCATCATAAAATTTGAACAACTCCTTGTCACTGTCAAAACTCCCATCCATTAGCTTGTCTTCATCTGTGTCTAATAACGAATCACTATCTTCATATATTGCCTCATCCTCAGTTCCATCTATGGCATTTGAAATGCCACACTTCTTAAATGACTTGACAACAATTTCAATCTTGATATTTTCCCAGAATCTTTTTACCCAGGTACAAACTTCTGCTATAGTTGCTTTCTTTACTCTTCCTACTGGTGTCAAATTGTCCCCAGAAGACTTCATTCATTGGTTCCATTTATCTCTCATGGCAGCTTTGAAGGATTTGTTAATGTTGACATTAAGTGGTTGGAGCTGGGATGTCAAGCTTTTAGGTATGATGGTAAGTTTTGTTTTTGCTCTGCAGCAATCTTCTTTGTGTTTTTTGTTATGTGTGCCCTGAACTGATCAAGCACCAATAGGGCAGGTTTGCATAAGAGCCCACTGGTCTTCTTCTCCAAACTTTCTCAAACCTGATCTTCATCCCATCCTGATCCATCCAACCCTTGTCATGAATGTGGACAATCACTCCTCGAGGATTGTCTTCTCTTGGCATTGTTTTGCATTTGAAGATCAGCATAGGAGGCAACTTGGTTCTGTTGGCACAAGAAGCTAGAGCAACTGTATAATGGCTCTTTTCATGCCCACTTGTCTTCACAGTTACAGTTTTCAACCCCTTTTTATCAACAGTTTTATTACTTGAGACATCAAATTGAAGGGGGACTTTATTCATATTTTCAACCTGTCCCAACTCAAACTGATGTGTCTTCCAACATTGAATGACAAAATGATGAAATTCAAGGAACTTCTCATAGCTTTCAGGCATCTTTTGGGCAAGTCTGGTGTGTGTATGCATGCTTAGTTCATTCCGTTTGATGAACCTGAAGCACCAGTAGTGTCCTCTTTTGAAATAAGTAACTTTTTTTCATCAGCAATTCTTGCCTCATGCTGAACCATCTTTGTGGACACAGGAATTCCAATTACCCTTTGCTCTTCAATCCATATCTTTAATTTCCTCTCTAAATCAGTCCATTTTACTGACTTGCCTCTCATGGCCTTTTTCTGCTATGGTGTTTTCAGTAGGGTTTCTTCTTCCTGTAGCCAGTCTGGAACTGATTTCTCAGTTGGAGAAGGACCAAACTTACGTTCAGTAGCATTATGTCCATTCATTTTTGCAAACTGGATCACTTTTAACTTGAATTCAGCACTGTATGAAAATCTTTTCTGAGCCATTTCTGGGCAGAATGTGGCAAAATGTAACTTACCATAACATACAGGCAACAAGTACGAAACAACGAGTGCAAAGACAACGAGCAGGAAAAAGTGAGAAATGCAAATTAAAAAAAACCCTATAACCACTGTATAAGATGCACCCAGTTTTTAGACCCCAAATTTTTCAAAAAAGGGTGTGTTTTATACATGGGGAAATATGGTATCTCTATGAAGGTAACACTCTGTATTTGGGTATAAAATCCTTGGCCAGTCTGTTTCCCCATTCTATTTGTCAAAGGATTTTCCTAGCTTCTTACTATTCTGCCTCAATAATATAGCAGAACTTAGAATACAGGCATACCTCGTTTTATTGTACTTTGCTTTAGTGCACTCTGCAGATGTGTTATTTTACAAATTGAAGGCAAGACCTCCACCAGATTCGTTTTATTGCAATATTCACTTTATTTCAGTGGTCTAAAATACCACAATGCATATATGAGGTATGTCTGTATAGCAAAGGATATGGACATAGGGATACTTTGTTATCCATCTTTCTTTTTATTTCTAAAGAAAATAAACTGATTATAAAGGGAATTCCAGGTAAAGGGCACAGCATAAGAAAAGCAACAAAAGTGAGTAGAAATGCACACAATAGCTGACTGACAGTCTTTTATGGAAATCATCTCATAAGTAAAGATATATCTTGTTATCTATTGTGAGTTCACAGCTTTTCTTTTCGGACCATTACAAAATTAACCTTTTTTCATGATTTGTTTTTTATGCCCAAATTTAGTTTGAACTTGGTTTCCACAAAACATTAACAAAATAAAAATCTCATTAGCACTTTAACATAATGGACTTAAGCAAATCTACCATTATTAAGATGTTCAGTCATTTATGAAACTCATACCTTCTTAGACAACAATGTAAGTTACAACTGAAACAACAATTAAAATCTTACTAATAATGGCCAGTTCAAACTATTTTTTGAGATAGTCTTTTAGTTAAATTTTAATGAAATGAAATAAAATGTAGTGAAGAAAAGAAAATAACATCAAAATTCTTTAGAAATGCTACACTATTAGCCTTAAAACATTGCTCTCTGATGGTTGCTAAGTCTTTGTATGTGAATTGGTATTTATGTTTAAATCTATAAATAAAAAAAGGTTTTAGGAGGATACATAACATGTGACCAAGGCAGCAATTATTGCTATTCCTATGTAGAAGGCATTATAACAGGCATTTTATGATATCCTTAGCCAGCTAAGTCTGTGAGCATACTGTATTAGCTTTCTATTGTTTCGCACCACCACAGACGAGTGACTTAAAACAAGACTCATTCATTCTTTCACAGTTTCTATCAGCTGTGCCCTCTGCTTAGTGTTTCACTGGGAAGAAACCAAATTGTTGCCAGGGCTTTCGTGTCATCTGAAGCTCGCTCAGGTCCTCTTCCAGGCTTGCTGGTTAGTAGCAAATTTATCTCTTCTTACACATAGTAGTGTGGTCTTGTTTTTCTTGCTGGCTGTCACGGAAGGGTTGCTCTCTCCTGGAGGCCACCCACAATTCCTGTCAGTGGCCCTGAAGCAGATCACAACATGGGTCTGTGGGCTTTCCTCCAGGTCTGGAGTATATCTCTCCAGCTTGTCCTCCAGTCCTTTTCAATCAAGTCTAAAAACAATCACTGGGGCGACAATGCTGTCACCTTTTGCCTTATAATATAATGTAACCAAGAGAGACTATTGTATATTCACAGGGTCTACCCACACTCAAGGGCAGGAACACCAGGGGCAGGCGTCCCTGGGCCCATATTAGAATTCTGCCTACCACAGTGCTGTGCTTATGATTTTATGGAATAGGGAATGAGAGCTGAGAAAGGTTTAGTGGTTTGCCAAAATTCATACTGCGAACATGGAGCAGGGCTAATAGCCATCTAATTTAAAAGACAGGGCTCAGGCCCATTACATTTCGCATCTTCCCTAGGCCTAATGCTACAGTAATCTAATTTCCCTTAATATAGTTAACCCACGTTTTTAGTTTCCATTCTCAAGACTTTACAGAAGACTTTCAAGTTTCTATCTCTAATTCTGATGTCCTGATTGAGCGATAGGCCCCTAACTTGTAGCATCTTTTGCAGTTTTATTATTTTATGACCCACTTCAAATTCAACTCATCCAAAACCAATTTCAAGAAATTACTCCTCCTACAGTCGCAAATTCGATTACGTGCATCATCATTTTTCTTGCCCAAATTGCCATCTTTGTACTTCCTGCTACTTTGCTACACTGTGGACAGATTGAAGGCGGACACCTCAGGACCTAGTGTGGGCAGGGCTCAGTCAGTACCTTGTTTTGTTTGGTTTCCCAAGGCCAATTGTTTCATTTTCTATTTTGAAATATGTCTGATATCCACCTGTTTTGCTTCATTCCCATCGATATGTTCAATAATGATAATGTATGATTTGCCTCCCCCCGCTCTTTAGTAAATATTCTTTTGTACTCATTTAGTAAGTCTATTAGCTGTTTTCCAAAGGCTGTAAACATGCATAGCTTCTACCATGCCTGAGGTAGCATTTCAAATGCATTTAATTAAAGAAATAGAGTCTAAGAATAAGTAAATAAAAATGAATTAAAGAAATGTGGCCACCAGTCTAAGATTAGAAGTATATTTTTAAGTATTTAACTACTATTAAATATACAGGATCCACTCTCATAGCATAAGCATGTTTTTCCCTGGAAGAATGCTACTTCAAAAAAAATTACTTACGGATATGACTTAGTAAAGTAACAGCCTAGGTAGGCTATATAGCGCTAGAGTTTTCAGTACCATAAGGAATTTAATATAAGCTGATATGTATAAATATAAAAAATGCAATATGAATAAGCATTTATGGTATTAAAAAAGAAAATTGGGAGCCTTGAGTCAGAGTGTCTGAATTTTTATCTCATTAGTTGTGTGACTTTAGATAAGATACTGAACCTGTGTCACTTTTTTCTAAAAAGGTATAAATAGTAGCATCTATCTTACAGATGTGTTACAAAATAAAAGAAATTAATATTGAAAGAATTTAGAACCTTGTGTCATACTTTGTAATCATTTATTTTAACAAGAAATTAAAATAATATTTTGGATATTTTAAAAGTTCTTTCTAGACTGCAACTATAGTTCTATTTTAGAGATCTTTAAGAATATCCATTTAAAAGCAGTGCCTGTATGCTGCAAAAATGATTGTAGAAAATAATATTAATAATTAATTACCAAGAAAAGACAATGGAGATGTTTACAAAGCAATTTTTAGAAATAGAGAAAACAAAGTCTCAGACTATATATTATCAATAGCATAGTAAAATTATTATGTTATTTCTTATTATTTTGTTATTAATTTTCCCATAAAAGGTGCAACTTCATCTTGTAGAAAATTTCTTGAATTGCTTTCTGTTTTAGTAGAAAAAGTTTTGAGGAATTTTATTACGGTATTTATTTGTTTATTTATTTACTTATTTATCTTTTAGTGAGAGTGAGAGAGAGAGACAGACAGGATGGGAGAGAGATGAGAAGCGTCAACTCATACTTGTGGTGCCTTAGTTGTTGTTCATGGTTTGCTTTCTCATATGTACCTTGACCAGGGGGCTCCAGCTGAGCCAGTGACCCCTTGTTCAAGACAGCGAGCTTGAGCTCAATCCAGCGACCTTGGGCTTCAAGCCAATGACCATGGGATCATGCCTATCATCCCACACTCAAGCTGGGTGAGCCTGCACTCAAGCTGGCAACCTTGGGGTTTTGAACCTGGGTCCTCAGCGTCCCAGGCCAATGCTATATCCACTGCGCCACTGCCTGATCAGGCTCATCATGGTATTTAAATTTCTCTCAGCAACAAGGATAGTTAAACACAACAGCAGAAATCAAATTCATTCATAGGAAGAGAGACTGTGGCACAGGAAGTGAGATACAGACTTGATGTGAACCTTTTAGCAACCCTGGGTTAGAAGAGAGACAGCTTTATTGTCCCTAACTGCCGGCCTTGTGCTTGGTGTGAGCTTGGTATTTTTCAGATTAAATCAAAAGGCAAAAATTGAGTCATAAATCTGATGGAGTTCTGTTCTGGGAAATATCCTGGGAAAACAAAGTGAGATGGCAGCCACGAGTGCTGCCTCCAGGGTTGGGCAAAAACAAACAACAAGCTATAAATACAGAATTAAAATTGATACAATTAAGTTACAGAGTGATTTCAGTCTCAAGATCCCCATTCAAAGACTGTGCCTTCGGTTGAATAGTTATCCCCGCAAAATTTCTCTGCAAAGTTCCCTTTCCCAGGACCCACTGAAAATCCTTTCCTTGGGCTCAGCAAGGCCATAGGGATTTGTCAGAGTTTTCTAATTTTACAATTCTTAGATAAAATGATAAGGCAGTCAGGTCACTGGAAGGCAAAGTGTCCACACCAGGATTTAGCTGGCTGAAAGAAAATAAAAGCGATGTATACAATAGCAAGTTTCATGAACAATATAAAGAAAAGCCAGGGGAAAGTATACAGCTATATAAGATGTTTTAAGCAAGGAACTGCATGATGTCTTGTTTTCATTTGAAAGCTGTAGCCAGGAGCAGAGATTCACTTTGTTTTGGCAGGTTAGAAATATCACATCAGTTTTTACTTCACTCAAAATAAGTCTAAGAAACATATTGACAATATGAGGTTCTTCCTACTCTCTCAACCCCACTTTCTGGCCTTTCCCTGACACTTGAATCTTTCTACTCTCATCTACTTTATTTTCTCTTGAAGGGGAAGTTCTGAAAGCTGGTAGAAACAAATGAAAAGTAAGTCCTCCCTGTCAAGTGTTGAAATATATTGCTCCAACTATCTATAGCTACATATATACACTGCTCATAAAAATTAGGGGATCCGGGAACATGCAGATACGCCAGTACTTTCAGCCTTTTGTACAGTGCTTTTTCACCAATGAAATAAGTTGGTTTTGCATCTTATTTGCATAATCAAGCAACTTTCTATGGTCGTTTGCTTTTCTGATATTCTTGTTTAATAAAAAAAAAATCAAATGCTTCTTTTTTTATCGCTTCATATTCATTTTGAAATACCCCCTAATTTTTATTAGTATATTTAACCTCTGTGGAATGTGAACTAATTATTTGTTGACTGTATGATCATTTCTACATGCCTGCATTTTAACACAACATTTAATGTTGGCGTGATTGTAGTTCATTGACAAATATTAATGGCTATATAATTTTAAAAGTATTCTAGGCTCCCCTTGGACTGTGATTTATGATGTATTTAAACAGCATGACTACTTATTTTCTTATACAAGTTTTAGAAAGAACTCATTTTATCATGTAAATAAAACTTTAAATATTCATATCTAATAAGAAATTTACATTTGTAGGACATCATCACCAAAGGGGATGGGAGGAGTGAGGTTATAAGAAGCGAGAGAAAGAGATGTGGAAAGTGAGATAGAATTCACTATGTCTAATTTAACCTCAGACTATAGTGGTATTTGGGTTGTGTCTTAGTTGATGAAAACAACTCTGTACAATGAAGGATGAAGTAGTCCTGTATAAAAATTACTGTCTGCAGGAAAGTGGTTAATATTGTCTCATATTGAACAAGGACAAAAATTTTGGCTTAAATTCAAATATACTAGTTTCTGTTGCCCCTC
The DNA here is from genome assembly GCA_037038555.1 of Rhynchonycteris naso. Taxonomy (NCBI): domain Eukaryota; kingdom Metazoa; phylum Chordata; class Mammalia; order Chiroptera; family Emballonuridae; genus Rhynchonycteris; species Rhynchonycteris naso. The sequence continues at coordinate 26,269,929 of CM073000.1, forward strand.
TGCCTAAGCAGGATGGACTCTGACCCCAAAGTTGGTTCCTATGTAGAGACTGATGATAGCACACATGACAAGGGGTAATGACAGGTTTATCACTCACATGCCAAGGCTTTCTGGGCATCATAACTCTTAAGAGAAAAGGGCAAGAAGATTGACTTGGCTATGGTGGTTAGTGGGTGAGTCTGGGCTTGTGTAATTGAATTTCTCACTGTTTTAAAGGAATGGAACACCCGCGCTTTCTTATCAGAATGCACAGAATGGAGGCCGAAAGAAAAGAAGGTGGAGTGAGGTTTGCAAATTTTCAGCACACATCAGAAAATGGAGTCAGACCTTTTCTTGCAATGCTGGATATAAATTACCAGTCGTACTGTGCATATCTGTGTCATTCTCTTCTGCATTCGATTATTTAAGTCTCGTTCATATCTGGGCACTTCTCAATACTTTAGCATATTTCCCCAGGATATCTGACTATTTATGGCTATTTCAAGGTGCTGCCAACAAACCATCATGTTTTTACACTCCGATACCATTAAAGTTTTATTTTCTCTGCTGGCTCAATGCTCTCCTCACTGTCCCACTCTGCACCTGCTCCCCCATCTGCCCTTCTGTAAATTTTCTTCTTTCTAAAAGAAGTTTAAGTATACTGTAAAGTCTTCTTATAATCATTTATGTTCCTTGTCCATTTCTATGTGTAATTTTATTTTTAAATATAGAAACAAATGATGGTAATAACTGCTTAACAGTTTGTTTAATAATAAACTCTTTATAAATTTATACAAAAGATTTTCAACTGGCATGCCACAAGAATTTTTAAGACGTGCAACACTTGACTATTTAGTTAAGGGCACTGATATTTTTTTCCTTAGATTGTTAAATTAAAAAAATATGAGAACATAAACAACTAAGGAGCCTTAACAAAGAATTGATGGGTCTCATCTCTCTCCCTTCCTGTCCTTCTCGCTCTATCTCACCCTCTCTCTCCCTTTCTCTCTCATTTAAAAAATAAATAAAAAATTAAAAAAGACAATAGCCAAAACAATAATTGCCACCTACTGTGAATGAATTAAAATTATACCTATTTTCTTTTGGTCAGATTGTCAAAAAGATATAATATAGTTTTTAGTGTGCTGCAGAATTTTAGTAAGTGGTTTATGTGTTCCATGAGATGAAAAAGGTTGAAAATAGCTGATTTGTACAAGTATGTGTTGAGGGTCTGCTATGTGACAGATGCTGTTCTAGGTGCCAATTAAAACAAAGATTCCAAATCATAGTTAGATATTACTGGGATATACACAGGCAACTTTTCATAAAGAAGGACAATCTTATGGAAGTCTTCTTCAATAATATAATCTGGAGCTTAATTTTGAATAAGAAATATTTATTCAAAATATTTAAGTTATATTTTTCTATTAACATACAAATTAAAATTTTTGTACTTTTAAATGCCATGTGGTTTACCACTACAGAACCTGAATAATATATTATTTGTCATGTTTGCATCCAAATTCTTTTTAAACCTTAAACAGAGATTCAACATCAGTTACACGGAAGAAAACAACCCCATTTATTTACCTGAACAGTATTTTATGTGCATAATTCTTAGACTAAGTGACTTTTCAAATAGTAGTGACTGTAACACAATAACTATAATTACTTACAATAATCTAAAATTCATGAGAAAATGAGCTATGAAAATTACTTTTCACTGAAGATATTTTTAACCACAAGGCTCAGCTTTACTTGGGCTAGATTTTCTCTCATTTGTTTATTTTTAATATTATACTAATTGGATAATTTCTATTCTCTACATATTTGATTCATCTGTGTTCAAAGCAGATGAATTTCCCTATATTCCTCTTTTTAGATAAAATAAAGCTTATAAATTTTTTCACATTTATTTTTCTTTATAGTTCACACAAAGTAATTGCTTCTATTGAAAATGTAAAGTCTAACTTTTGAAAATGATGTATGCTATATTTATGGCTCAATACATAGAAAAATAGTTTGAAAAATCAATAGAATGAAAAACAAACATATGTGGGCATCACAACCAGACGAAGCATACTGAGAAAATAGCAAGGCTCAAACATCTTCCAAAACCCTTGGCCATCACAGAGAGCATGGAAATAACTGTAATTTATGCATAATAAAGAAAAATAATTAGAAAGTTTAAACCCACCAAAGAATTATGTCTCAAAAAAGTGATTGTGACATTTAGATATAATTTATTAAGGAATATGAACTTTAACACATGAGAAATTAAACAGATGTGTGTAATCTTGACTCTCTTGGATAGATGGGCTATTCATCTAAGTCAAAGGGTATTGAATTTGGACATCTGAAAAGCTTCATTGAAAACAACTTCCTCCAATGTATCAGTACCTTCTGCTGTATACAGCACTCATTACATTGCTAAGGTTCTCACATGAGTAGGACAACCTTTTATTTTTAGCTCCTTTGGATGTTTCAATTGCATTTCTAAAAATAATATTTTCTCTACACATGCAATTTTGTGCATCATTGCTCCTAATTGCATCTTTAAAATGCATGCTGTGAATATTTAGCCCTAAAGCATACCATGAACTTTTTTAAACGAAGCATGCTTTGATTGCTGTGACTTCTTAATTTCCTCCATGAAATGAATATCCCTCATGTACATACTATGGAATGAACAATGCTGGAGAAAAACTCTATCCTCTGTGGGGCCTGTTCAGTTCTGATTCTCCTAACATACATATTCAGCAAAAATGAGGTCATGCTTATCTCTAATCCCTAGGCAATCCCAAGGCAGTGGAAACATAAGGGCTATTAACATTTCAGGATCCTGTGAGTTCGTAGCTGTAAGAGGGACCTTTTCTACATTCTTCAATAAAGCTTATTTCAAAAATTCTTTACAAAGGAGGCATTCCAGCAATTGGTCATCTATATAGATCTTTCAGCAATGTTCTACAAATTGGTTTGTTTTGACTCATAAAGCCAGATAAGATGGTATTTATTTATCCATTCAGAAGTATTTATTGAACACCTAGAAGCAACAAGCACTATACTAAATGCTTATAGTGCAGTGTATGTAGAGGGTCTCACAAAAAATAGTAAACAGGGAAATAATTCAAATTTCTATATACTGTGATATGTGCTATGAATAAACTATCACCAAGCTGAGATGCAGAATAATATTCAGTAAAGCTCTCTGGAAGGGATAGCATTTAAATTAGGCAGTGAAGAATGAATTCTAGTGGTTAGGCTAAGTATAGATCACACGCCAAATACCACCCACTGCTTGGCTTTGTAAATAAAGTTTTGTTGCAACATAGCCACACCCATCACTTAGGCATTGTATATGACTGCTTCTGAACTGCACCAGCAGAGCTGAGTAGTTGTAACAAAGGCAGTATGACTACCACGTTGAAAGTAATTACTATCTGGCCCTTTACATAAAAAGTTTTCTGACCCCTGGTAGAAGGTGCCATCCATTCAAAGAATGGAGAAGAAGTTTTCACAGAGATAAAATCATAGGGACAAAGACACAGAAGTGGAAAAACAAAACAAGACTCATGGTATGTTGATTGAAAAAAGGCAGGTAGTGGGAGGACAGGTGGGAGGAAATGACGGGGCCAGGCTGTGGGGAGCAGTTTGGATTTCTTATTCTCACTCTGACAAAAAGACAGTGGAGGGTTTTTGAAAGAGGAAGGACATAATTTGATTTATTGTTCAGACATTTTATTAAATCTTTTGGGGTACTTACTATGTGCACATTGGAAGTCATTTATATGCTTCGAATGATGTAATTATCACATATTATGAAATAAGTGATGGAATAACTATAATTTTCTGCTATTACAAAAAAAGCTGTGCAGTTTGTCAACATGATATACTTGCAAATGGTGGACGCAGGGTATGAATCCAAACATTCTTTATCCAGAGTCTTTGCTTTTAACCACTGTCTGTACAGCCTTGCTTGCTCTGATTTCTGGAGTGGAATAGGTGGTATGTGTGTGCATGTGTCTGTGTGCGTATAGAAAACAAGTAGAGCAATGAGTATTTTAGGAGACAGTAGAAATGGTAAAGGTATAATATATGTAGAAGTCTGGGCTCTGGAACTGAACTCTAAATAAAAAAATGTTGAATGACTTACAGAGATGTCTTGGAGATGAAGTTTTGAGAAAGAAATGGTCAGTCATATTCAGTGCAAAGAATGATGGGTTGATTAAAAAGTATATCTGAGATTTTTCAGCCTGGTAACTACTGCTATGTACAGACAGACACTTTGAAGAGTAGCATACTACATTTCAGAAACCAAAAGTGGTGCCAAAGACAAATAAGGACAATTGTATTTAACTTTATAATTGCTTTTACAGAAAGATAACATAAATATGATTAAACTGTGGTAGAAACCTATTATTTCTTTCTAGTCTTCATTTAAATTTTTCCAGCTTACCAAAAATGTCAGCTATATTAATATACTCTACTTTTATTTTAAAACTTTTTATATTAATTTTATATTAAAATGTATTAAATTTTGTAATTAATTAATTGTTGAATTTTTCTATAAAATATCTGCTGAAGAATACATTACACTGGGGAACAATTTTTTTTTCATTTTCTGTTGCATGAGGTTTTAGACCTGTTTCTATATATTTATGCATCACTGACTCCAAATCTGAAATCCACTTTTAGCTGTATGCTCTAGCTTTTATGCAATTTTTAATTTCTTTTTGTTACAGTTAATGGCATGCATTGGTTTTTAAATTGGAGTTAAAGGGCAACGACTCTTGGATTGAACAGAACCACAAGGCAATTAATGTTTTACAAACATCACTTTTACATAATTGTAGTTGTTTTTAAATGTAAAAAATTATTATCTGATAAAAACACCCTCTTATTCTGTTTAAAAATTGAATCATGGCTTCTTGAGTAGGCGAAATGTAAAAATAGTCTTGACACCTTCTGTTATATATGTGTCTGTTACACACTTCAATGTCAAAGGTGCAATATTTCATCATTTGTGACACGTGCATATATTGCCTATTTTGAAGTTCCCCTTGGCGATCAAGACAAGAATTGGGCTCCTCATAATGTGTATTGCATAATTGTGAGGAAATGCTTCATGACTGGACAAAAGGAAAACACAAAGAAATGCTTTTTGGTATTCCCATGGTTTGGCGTGAACCTAAGGACCACTGCAGTGACTGTTATTTCTGTCTGATCCATACAAAGGGCACCGGCAAGAAAAAATGGCCTATGACCACATATCCTAATATTTCTTCAGCAATATGACCTATCACACACTCTGAAACACTCCTGGTTCCAGTTTTCAATAGTTTTATTTCTTCTAAGGACAAAGAAAGTGAACATGGTGATCAAGTGTATTTTGATAAGATGCCTGAAAAAATGGTTTAGAATCTGAACGGTCTTCTTCTGATGCCAAGCAGTCATTAACACCTCAGCAGTTTAGCCAACCTGAATTGCATGACTTAGTAAGAGATTTGGGCTTATCAAAGAAAGCAGCTGAGTTATTAGCCTCCAAACTTCAAGAAAAGAATGTACTTCACCAGTCAGCTGGAGTATCCCATTTCAGGAAGTGTGAACAAATTTTGTGGGCTTTTTTTCAAAGACAAACACTTTGTTTACTTTCATTATATCAGTAGTCTTCTCAGTAGCCAGCTAGGTATTACCACTTACAGTCCAACAGAATGGCGGCTATTTCTTGACAGCTCTAAACGGAGTGTGAAATGTGTTTTTCTACACAATGGTAATGTTTATGCAGCGGTTCCAATTGGTTATTCAACTCATCTGTGAGAAGATTATAATGACATAAAAATTGTCTTCAACTTACTGAAGTATGAGGAGCATCACTGTATAATTTGTGTGGATCTTAAAATAATAAATTTCTGGCTAGGACAACAGAGAGGTTTCACAAAGTATCCTTGTTTTCTGTGTTTGTGGGACAGCTGAGCTCAGGAGAAACACTGGACACAGAAAGAGTGGCCAAAACTCTTACTTTCTTTGCATCCTTACTTTCAGAAGCTCTGGAAGTAAGGATGCAAAATATTGTGAATGAACCTGTAGTTAATCAAGACAGGATCATTTTCCCCCCACTTTACATCAAACTTGGCTTAATGAAGCAGTTTGTTCAGGCTTTGAATAGAGAAAGTGAATGCTTTCAACATATTATTTCTGCTTTTCCTGCCTTGTCTTTTGAGAAGATAAAAGCAGGTGCATTTGATGGACCTCAAATTATTATATTTTCACAAAGATGATGTCCAAGAAGATATTCTACTTCATTATGTGTTAAGATTCACTTCCTGAACAGTCACCTTGATAAGTTTCCCAAAAATCTTGGAGTTGTTAGTGATGAGCAGGGAGAATGCTTTTGGTAAGATCTGAAGACAATGGATGAGCATTATTAGAGGTGATGGGACAGAAATATGATGGCAGACTACTGCTGGAGCATCAAACGAGATTGTACTCAACAAGTAAAAAATGCAAGAGCTACCAATGCAAATTTTTACCTGAATAGAATTTAAATAAGTTTTTCTCAAATTTTATGATTAAAATAAGTGTTTTAATATGTTCTATTCCAAAATTATAGACAAATTCTGATGCAATCATATCTTTTAGTGTATTAGTGTATTTACTGCCTTATATAAATTATTATATTTTCACAGAGATGATGCCCAAGAAGACATTCTACTTCATTATGTTAAACTAAATGTTGAAAATTTTACAATAAGATGAAAACCTAAAATCTTGAATTGCAAAAAAACTGTAGCTAAGAAGAAAACTAATGTCAGTTTTGAGTTCAACACACTTGAACTACATAAAAACAAGTGTTTTTGTGGATGCAACAAAAATTTTATTCCCCAGTGTTATCATATAAAATTCCTACTTTGTTGTTGAAACTAAGTGATTTGCTTTTATAGTCAGGCCATAGAAATGATTTTCATAGAATTAGAAGTAAGGCATGTTAGTATATACATTTTTTCTTAAACATTGACAACCTGTCATAGGACATGCTGAGGTAGAATAAACAAATAATAATTAAATATGTTATTAGCTATTCTGGGGAAATAATAGCAGTTGCAATTTTCTCATTTAGAAAATAATTATCTCCAACAATAATAATAAGGTCTAAAAAGCTAATGGAAATAGTGGAGTGAATGATCTTTAGAGTAGAAAGCATACATACAAAGAAAATCAAGCGACTCTTTTCTTTCAAGAGTTTAAGTATGATTTTTGGTCTGAATTGTGGAGTAGCTATATGCTGTACATACTTCCTATAACATCCACTTCAAATATACAGCTAAATTGTTGAACAATCATCATGGAGATCCACCTGAAGACCAGCTGACAAGAATTCCTATAACTAAGGATATATAGAAAAAGCCATGATGAGAATGGTACAAGGGACAGAGATGGGAAATGGGTAGGTGTGGTGATTAAGAATCTAGAGAAATATTTTGGCTGCAGAAGCCTGCCCTGAGGAGCAAGTGTTCCAGCCCCAGAGCAGCCTCCCCAGCCAGGGTTTTATTGTTGGGAGGAGGAGTCCCCATAACACCTGGCTGAAAAAACCAGTGACGCTTGTGTCCAGTTGAGATGGTGTTGGGCAGATAAAATATAATATGTTCACTTTGTTAAAGATGGCGCTGCCCACATGGAAGCTCATCACCCAGGTGATATTATTTGCCCTTATGCTTGGGATGGGTGTGGGGAAAGCCTGTAATGTAAGCAGGCCAGGTCGTTATGACCTAAGGCTTGGCTTTAAGAGTAAGCTTTTCCCCACACCCTTGACTGATTGGATAATGTAGGGTAGTGCACTCTCCTGAGGAATCCCATTATACAGAGACTTCCTTGTCTGTATAATTGGATTAAAGGTTTTGATTCTACGGTATAAAGTGGGAGAGACCAGTAGCTTGATCTCTCTCTTGGTTCCTGAGGTATCAGAGAGGAGAGCAGATTAAGGCCACGTGGAGGAGAGAAGCAGCCAAGATGGCAGAGTGCTGATGAAGAAGCCAGTTTGTTAAGAGTTTGTGCTGGAGGAGATGGGGAACAGAGGTGAATAAGTCTAGCGAGCTAGAAACCTTTGATTCTAGGAAACTCGGATAAGTCAGTAGCTTTGTGAGCACTGGATGTGTGGGTTTTGGAGCCCAGTGTGTGTTTTTGCTTGCCCACCGGGTGCAAGCTAGAATTAAAGCTGATGGCTCACCAGTTCGTGGCTCCTGTGTTTCATTACCGACTGTCCGAATCTAATGCAAACCTGCACGGGTCAGGTGGCTATAATCCCGGCCTTGACTACTGGCTTTACAGATGGGGACTGCTGGAGTCCCAGGCATTCCTTTTGAAGGCTCACACATAGACTTGCTCACTCACAAACCCTCTGAGCTCCAGTACTGGGTCAGAAACCTGAAATGTGCAAGGGACACATGGGAGGAACTGAATTGGCTAGCTTCCGAGAGAGGGCTGGAAGGGAAGGGGTCAAAGCAACTCTCTCTGGGGATGCAAGCACTTACAGGTGGCATTGTTCCTTTGTTGAACACTCCTTTCACCTGGCTGGCAGGTTCAGGTGGGCACCAAATCTCTGCTCTTCATTAACCTGGCTAACACTGTTTGCCCTGCCCTTGTGATTCCCTGAGACCGCACCTGATACCACTCACACACCTGAACCCAGTGTCTTCAGTGGCTCCCCCACAAGCAGCCTGCCTTGGTTCATGCTGCGGACTTCTCTAAAATTTCTCAAATGCCCACAAACCCCAAACAAGTAGCAACCTTACCTCTTGCTAAGCAGTCCCAAGCCTAGCACAAGCAATGATAAATTTCAGCTTTCACTGCAACAACTAATAGGTGGCCTCAACCTGCCATAAGCTGCAGACAGTGTTGGCTTGCTAGGTACCATCAACTAAATGGCCACAAGCCCAGCACAGGTGGTGGCTGGCATAAACTCACGCTGTGGTGCCCACCAAAGTATCCTAAGCCTGGCACTAGTGCAGGTGGTCTTCATTTGTAGCATGACTTTTCCAAAGCACCTCTAAGCCCAGTACAAATGGCAACAAACTGAAGATCACATTGCAGTTCCCACTAGGAGGCCCCAAGCTGAGCACAAGCCATGGCTGACCTTGGCCAGCAATGGAGCCTCTCCTAAGAGGCTCCAGAAGCAGCACACAAAGAGTTGCTTAGGGCCACTATCAGTTTCTGACCACACCAGAGCATTACTCAACCAGCTCCACAAATGACTCACCAGAAGAGTAGACTCAGATGACATCAGAATTCCTGCTAAAGCAACTCTTACTCCATGAGATCAGCCCCAGCACAACAGCTTGTCCATAGTAGATATGGCCAGCCCTCACAGCCAGTCAGCCAGATGGTCAATTCCCACCCACTGATTTACCAACACCAGACAAGGCAAATATACAATGGAAGGCACACACAACCGACACAAGGGTTACTCCTGGCACACCCAGCTTAGGTGAACAGGGACACTATGCCACTGGGCCTCACAAGACACCTAATACATAAGACTGCTCCACCAAGACTAGGAAATGTACAAATCTACACATTACACAAAAATCCAGGAAAAGCCTGACCTGTGGTGGCGCAGTGGATAAAGCATTGACCTGGGAACACTGAGGTCGCCAGTTCAAAACCCTGCGATGGTCTGGTCAAGGCACGTATGGGAGTTGATGCTTCCAGCTCCTCCCCCCTTTCTCTCTTTCTTTCTCTCTCTCTCTCTCTCTCTCACTCTGTGTCTCCTCTCTAAAATGAATACAATAAAAAGAAATTAAAAAAAAAATCCAGGAAAAGAACTAAGCAAAATAGAGACAAGCAATTTATAATACACAGAGTTCAAAACACTGGTTATATGAATGCTCAATGAACTTAGGTGAAGAAAAGATGAATTTCTTGAGAACATTAACAAAGAGAAACCATAAAGAAGAACCAGTCAGAAATAAAAACAAAATAACTGAAATAAATAATACATTAAAGGAAATCAAGAGTAGATTAGATAAAGGAGACTATCAGACCAGTAATTTGGAAGATAAGGTAGCAGAAAACACTCAATCAGAACAGCAAAAAGAAAAAAACAACTTAAATATAATGAGAGGACCTCTGTGAAAACGTTAAGCAAACAACATTCACATCATAGGTGTACCAGAAGAAGAGAGAGAGCAAGGAGTTTGAAGAAATAAGGACTAAAAACTTTCCTAACCTGATGAAGAAAAGACATTCAAGTTTAGGAAATCAGAGAGTGTCAAACAAGATGAACCTCAAAAAGCCCACATAAAGAAACATTATAATTCAGAGGAGAGATAAGAAGTTTCTCAAAGAAGAAAAAACTGAAGAGGTTCATCACCACTAAACCAGAATTACAAGAAATGTTAAATATAAAAAAATATAAAAAATATGAGTAAGAAAAAGAAAAAAAATTGGAAAAAAGAATGCTCATTGATAGAGGCAAACAGTAAAAGCAGTGGATCAATCAACTATAAACCAGTACAAAGGTTAAAAAGCAAAACTAGAAAGAGCATGTACAATTACAATAATAAGTTAAGGAACACACACACACATGAGTAAAAAATAATGAACAAAATATAAACATGGAAGGGGAGAGTAAAAATTGTAGTTCTTTTAGAATGTGTTCAAACTTAAGCAACCATCAATTTAAAATGACTGCTATAAACATAGCTTGGTATATACAAGGCATAGAACAACCACAAACCAAAAATCTATAAGAGATACACAGAAAATAAAGAGAAAATAATCCAAACACAAGACTATAAAAAATCATCAACATACAATAGAAGAGACCAAGAGAATAGGAAAGGAACAGGGAAGAACTGCAAAACAATCAGAGAACAATTATAAAAAGGCAATAACTATATACCTATCAATAATTACTTTAAATGTAAATGGAATAAATGTTCTAATAAAAAATATAGTGTTGCTGAATAAATGTATAAATGTATATACTGCCTAGAAGAAATCCACTTCAGATCAAAAGACAGAGAATGACTGTAAAGAAATGGAAAATATATTTTATGCAAATGGAATTTTAAAAAGCTGGAATAACAATATTTAATCACACAAAATAGATTTTAAAACAAGTGGTATAACCAAAGACAAAGGGCATATTATAATTTTAAAGGGATCAGTCCAACAAGAGTATAAAACTCCATAAACATCTATAGATATTTATGCTCCAACATAGGAGCACCTAAGTATATAAAGCAAATTTTGATGGACATAAAGGAATAGATAGATGGTAATACAATGATAGTAGGAAACTTTAACACTCCATTGACATCAGTGGATAGATCATCCAGACAAAAAAAAAAAAAAAAAAATCAACAAGGAAACAATGGACATAAATGGCACATTAGAATAGGTAAACATAATGGATATTTTAGGAAATTTCACCCCAAAGCAGCAGAATATACTTTGTTTTCATGTGCACATAGAACATTTTCCAGTATAGACCACGTTAGGTTGTAAAATAAGTCTCACTAAATTTAAGAAGCATCAAATCATATCAAACCTCTTCTATGATCACAATGGTATAAAACTAAAAATCAATTTTAAGAAGAAAACTTAAAAATATACAAACACCTGGAGTCTAAATAACAAGCTACTAAATAGTGAATGGGTTAACAATGAGGTCAACTGTGGATCCAGTGTCTTCCTTTTCCTTTATTTACTTTCCCTTTTCTGAGTTTTATCCCATAGAGAATGACTAAAGTTGAAGATGGTTTCCCATACAGATAGTTTGGGACACTTCTCTGAAGAGGTGGGTTTTGACCAGAAGCTTGATCCATATAAATTTAGAAAGAGTGAAAGTTACATAAAAAGCTCTTAAGGAAAAAGTGTGTTGTACAATGTCTTAGTAGCAAAGGGAAGGTTGAAGCCTAGTGTTATGGGAAAACTGAGAATAGTACCTTACAAAGTCCAAGATTTATTCAGAAAGGATCCTGGTCACTTAGTGCCTTCTAGATAGACCATTATAAGAGTTTTGGAACTTATTTTCACTTCAGTGAGATGCCATTGGCCAGTTTTAAGCCAAAGAGTGGTAAGAGATATTGCTATAATAATGTAGAAATGATGAGGGCAGGCATTTTAGTGATCTTCATTTCTTTATATGAAGAAGATGATGGTGAAGTTGACAGAAAAAAGATAAATACATTTTGATGCTCTGAAGTAAAGGAGTAGAGATTTCTAGTAAATTTTTATTTTTAATAACACATGTAAAACATTATGCAAGATACCAGCTTTAAAAATATGTTTAGTGAAAATATATAAACAGATTAAGTAATATGCAGATGGTAAATACATGAATGCATATGCAAAAAATATTTTAAAAGTATTGACAATGAGTAGAAGGTGAAAGTAAAACATCTAACTTGATAAGGATGTAAAACATCTAACTTGATAAGTTAAGGAAGGGTTTGAAAAATGTAGATGCCAAAAAGGTTGTTACAAGCCCTGGCCAATTGGCTGAGTGGTAGGGTGTTGGCCCAGTGTGTGGATGTCCTGGGTTTTATTCCTGGTCAGGGCACACAGGAGAAGCACCTATCTGCCTCTTCACCCTTCCCCCCTCTCCTTTCTATCTTTCTCTTCCTCTCCTGCAGCTAAGACTCCATTGGAGCAAAGTTGGCCTGGGCACTGAGGATGGCTCCATGGCCTTCGCCTTAGGTGCTAGAATGGCTCTGGTTGCAAAAGAGCAACAGACCAGATGGGCAGAGCATTGCCTCCTAGTGGGCATGCTGGGGGGATCCCGGTTGGGCTCATATGGATGTCTGTCTCTCTACCTCCCCACTTCTGACTTCAGAAAAATTCGAGGAAAAAAAAAAGAAAAGGAAAACGGGTTGATATAGTGTATTCTATAGACAGGAACCAAGCAGTAGAGAGAGGCTGAAAAATGAAAATAACATATATGAGAAAATGAAAACCCAGATATGTGTCTAAAAAAGAGGCCAAGTAAACATAAGATTTAGATTACCATATTTCCCCATCTATAAGATGCACCCTTTTTTGAAAAATTTGAGGTCTAAAAACTGGATACTTCTTATTCAGTGATTGTAGATTTTTTTACCTGTATTTCTCACATTTTGTCATGGATGAGGAGCTGTATGAATTTTATGATGAATAAAACTTGAGTTCAATAACTTTATGTAATACATTTTTTTTTTCAAATTTTGGGCCTCAAAATTAAGGTGCATCTTATACATGGGAGCTCTTATAAATGGGGAAATAAGGTAACTAAGAATGAGAGGTCCTACATATTGATCCAGAGAGATTTTAAGGAAGAAAGAGATGTCTATCAAAAAAGGAGGAACATCAACTAAGGCCTCTTATTCATTTAATACACACACACACACACACACACACACACACACACACACACTAATCACCTGTTGTCTAGGCATATTCCTAGTGCTATGGCTGAATAATAAGTCATATTCTCTGTTTTTAAAACATTCATAATTAGTGAAAGAGGCAAACAAATAAATGTTTCATTTCACTGGAAGCACCTGCAGGGTAGAGTAAGTCTTTAATTAAGGTGGGAAAGTTAAGGGTTTCCCAGAGTAGGTGGTAAATTGCTGATTTTCTGAAAAGTGAGTACGTACTCAATTAAGTAGATACAGAGAGGGGCAGAAGAGGGAGTTCCTGACATAAGTAATGCTTGACAGAAAAAATAATGTTAGGCTTGGGAAAGTACAAGTTGGTTACTATGGAAGGCCCTCAAGAAGTTCAGAAGGTGAGGGCAGAAAGACTAGATCATGAACTATCACAAACTCTATACTATAATATTTAGGTATCATCATAGACAGTCTTGAGTAACAGAGTTTTGACTTAAAAATACTTCTGTGGTCATGTAGGGGCAATGATTTTCAGGGCTGTGTGAAAAGAAACTGAGATTGTGGCAAACAAACACTGTGAACGGTAACATTATAGGAATATTTTAAAATAAAAAAATTAGGCAAGAGCATTGGAAAGAAAGTATCTGACTAATATTTAAAATTACTCGGCCTTGGGATTGATTAAGTGTGGACAGAGTTGATCTGAAGAGGAAATATAGTCTGGAAACTGCCAGATTTCTTTTTTATTCCAATTTATTGATTTTACAGAAAGAGGAAGGGAGAGAGAGAGAGAAAAAACATCGATTTGTTGTTCTGTTTATTTATGCATTCATTAGTTGATTCTTGTATGTGCCCTTGCCGGGATCATACACACAACATTGGCATAGGGGAACAATGCTCTAACAAACTGAGCTACCTGGCACGGCCCAGATTTCTTGTATCAACAATTGAGAGAATAGTGACTTTATGAAGCTAGGCCGTGGGTATATAAGAGAATTAGTTTGGTAGTCCAGACAAATGATGGAACTGGAATTCAGGAGAAATATTTAGGTGGGGGGAAAGGGGAGGAATGATTAGAAAGAAGAAAGAAAATGAGATACCTTTCTTGAGTGCTTAGTACAATACACACTAGAAACTATTGTTAACAACATGCTAGTTAGCTATTTTTAACATTGTTATTAATCTGTTTAAAATGTTTTTATGACCTTGTAGTATTTTCTCCTATCCTATTTTTATAATGTACAACATTATGTTTTTAAAGATACATTTTAATCATTTTTAAAGTAATTCCCATTTTTACTTTAACTTCATTCAGTAAAAGGCCAGTTCTAAATGTAAATGAATCTGTTTTTTTAATTAGTTTATAGTAAATAAGATTCTTGGTAGCACATTATACTCTTCACTTTTGGGTTGTGGCTACCTAGGGATTTCTAGTGAAGTTCTTTGGTATGTATATATACCTGCCCATCTTTAAAGACATTTTAGTCTATGATGTTGGTTGGTATGGTTATGTTAAATAGCTAATAAGACCGAAGGTTTTTGTTCAGGTAAAAATGGAGTGATATTTGAATATTGGATATAGTTTATTGTAAAGTAAAAAATAGATTCTGAGAAACTCTTTGTTAAATGGAAAGCTGGCTGACCAGTTTTAAATTTAAAAAAATTTTAAATTTAGACTATTAAATTTAACAGGGTAACTTTGGTCAATCAGAGTACATGGATTTAGAGAAAACATCTCCACATTGTTTGGACAGTAGATTATGTTGTATACCCATCATTCAAAGTCAAATCATCTTCTGCCACCCTATATTTTGTTTCTCTTTAAGCCACTCCCCTTCCCCCCACACTCCTCCTTCCTCACCCCTCACTTCCCCCTGGTTTCAAAACCACTGCACCCCTATGTCCACGAGTCTCAACTTTGTGCCCCACCTATGTATGGAATCATACAGCTCTTAGCTTTCTCTGATTTACTTATTTCACTCAGTATAATGTTATCAAGCTCCATCCATGTTGTCATAAATGATACTATGTCATCATTTCTTATGAATTTGACTCCAAAGGCAAGGGAAGTGAAGGCAAAGATAAATGAATGGGACCACATCAGACTAAGAAGCTTCTGCACAGCAAAAGAAACTGTCAACAAAACAAATAGGCAACCAACTAAGTGGGAGATGATATTTTCAAACAACAGCTCAGATAAGGGACTAATATCCAAAATATATAAAGAACTCACAAAACTCAGCAACAAACAGTCCAATAAAAAAATGTCAAGAGGACATGGACAGAAAGTTCTCCCAAGAAGAAATGCAAATGGTCAACAGATATATGATAAAATGCTCATCATCACTAACTATTCAAGAAATGCAAATCAATACTACAATGAGATACCACCTCACATCTGTTGAATTAGCTATTCTCAACAAAACAGGTAATAACCAGTGCTGGAGAGGCTGTGGAGGAAAAGGAACCCTCATCCACTGTTGGGGGGGAATGTAAATTAGTGCAACCATTATGGAAAAAAGTATGGGGTTCCTCAAAAAATTAAGAATAGAACTACCATATGACCCAGCAATTATTATTTTTTTAATAGAGACAGAGAGAGAGAGAGAGACAGAAAGAGGGATAGATAGCGACAGACAGGAACAGAGAGATGAGAAGCATCAATCATTAGTTTTTCGTTGCTGTTGGGACACCTTAGTCGTTCATTGATTGCTTTCTCACATGTGCCTTGACCGCGGGCCTTCAGCAGACTGAGTAACTCCTTGCTGGAGCCAGCGACCTTGGGTCCACGCTGGTGAGCTTTTGCTCAAGCCAGATGGGCCCGCATTCAAGCTGGCGACCTTGAGGTCTCGAACCTGAGTCTTCAGCATCCCAGTCCAGTGCTCTATCCACTGTGCCACTGCTTGGTCAGGCGACCCAGAAATTCTTCTACTGGATATATGCCCACAAAACTTGAAAACATGGGTACGTAAAGACACATGCAGCCCCGTGTTCATCGCAGCATTGTTCACAGTGGTCAAGAAATGGAAACAGCCAAAATGCCCTTCCATAGAGGATTGGATAAAGAAGATGTGGTATATATATGTGTGTGTGTGTATATATATATATATACACATACACACAATGGAATACTACTCAGCCATAAGAAATGGTTGACCATTTTTAATGTTGCAGATGAGTGTTTGCAAACAAAGACTATGTGTCATAACAGAATTGTAATATTTGAAACAGTCTCTTATTTTTTTGGCAACCAACTAAAAGACAATTTGGAAGATCATAAAAAACATTGAAAACAAGCCTTTTTAATACAACCTCTTTATTTTAAGCTAATATCCATTAACTTTGGAACATATTATATTTAAATTAATAAATTATAATAATATAATAACTCAAATTCTAGTTCATTTCTAATTGATTTTAATCCCTTAGAGTGATTTACCACCTAATGTTAATATATATATTTTTTTTAAAAAGAGAATTTTATCTTCAATGCAAGAATAAGTTTAAACCAGTGGTTCTTAACCTGGATTCTATCGAAACCTAGGGGTTTGATGAGTCTTAGGGGTTCAGAAAAGCATCTGCTGCGGAGGTAAAGATACACTTGTGTAAAGTCGTGATGACACGCCCCGCTTAGCCATCACTTGCTGCAGAGGATCACGTTACATTGCTTGGCCAACCAGTGCTGTGGGGAATTTAGTGCGCACAGTAGTCATCAGCTATCATAGTTGTACGTCATGTGGTTTCTTTCTTAATATTTTAATCCATACTAAATATGTCAAGCAAAAAAAAGAAAGTGGTCGGACGAATATGTATAACATGGATTCACATGTATCACGGAACGGGATGGGAGTCAGCGTCCTATATGCATGATATGTAATGCCAAGTTGAGCAACTCTAGTCTCGCAACGGTAAAACTAAATTTGGAAAAAAAATCATATTTTATTTATCACTAAAGAAGGGTTCGGTGAATGCGCATATGAAACTGGTGGGTTCGGTACCTCAAAAAAGGTTAAGAACCACTGGTTTAAACATTTTGATCTCTAAAACCAGTATTGAATGTGGGAAATATTTTATATGTGGAAGTCTAGATTGTGTGTTTTTGTGTATATATATGCCCTACTGTATTCTCTGCCCACCCATGCTGCCATTGGCATTCCCAGAGCAATTTTTGCCTGTTTGGTCCTATGCTGAAAGCAGAAATACAATGTCAATGAAGCTACCAACTAGGTTTCCATTGGACATATTCATATTTGAGCTTGAAGTGCAAAGTTTTTACCAGCTAAGACTGGTCTTAAGGAAATAAGGAGCAAGTGAACTGGATAATAAATGGTGAGGGATGGAGAGTCCTCAAAGCAGGAAGGAGAAGAAAGAACTTTCATCAAGGAGGTAGCTGAACAGAGGGAGGTGTGCTGCACTGACTGTTTTCTGCAAACAGTTCCCCTTCTACCTATTTATGGTCTTGGATACTTAAAGCTCCAATCCAGACAAATACAGAGAATTTTATAATGCAATATTATAAATCATCTGCGTTTCTCTGGAGCATATAGGATAGTTCTTAATACAAAGAGGTTGTGCCAGGAAAGTCTTTCTAGCAGGAGAGAACTCGAAGCTGAGTTCTGAAGGAAGCGTCTGACTTAGCCAGTAATGTGCTACAGGAACATTCTGAGAAACTGAAGTGTCATGTACAGAGACACAGGGTAGAAAAGACATGAATTGTTCAGTGAATAATAAGCAAAATGATACATCTGGAGCATAAGGTATATTAGGCAAACACTGTTAAGGGAAAAGAAGATTGCAGAGGTAGAACTGGCCAGGTATGCTGGGCCTGGTCATGACACAACTTGGGTTTGCTGTTTTTGAAAAGCTATTGAGGGCCCTGGCTGGGGAACTCAGTTGGTTGGAACATCATCCCCACATGCTGAGGTTGCAGGTTCGATCCCTGGTCAGGGTTCAGATAAGAATCAACCAATAACAGCACAAATAGTTGGAACAACAAATGGATGTTCTGTCTCTTTTATTTCTGCCTCTGTCATTCTCACTTCCTCTCTCCCTAAAAATCAGTTAGAAAAAAAAAAAGAGCAATTGAAGACTCAGGAAAGTAGGAGTCATGGTCAGACTTACGATTTAAAATAATAATTCCCATAGTGGGGTAAGTCCTACATATGTTGGTTAGAAAATTAGAGTATGAAAGTGAGCAGAACTGTTACGTTGCTTTCATTTAAGTAGTGAATGATGAGAGCCTAAATTAGTGCAGTGTTGGTGTGGTAGGGGCAGGAGGAGCATATGAGATAATCTGAGAAACATTCATGAGATAGTCAAATGTGGAGGGAGGACCGTGGAGAGGACAAAAAAAAAATCTAGTCTGCTTACCATGTTTTTGAGGAGTTTTGATTTTTGCTGTAGTAATAAAAAAGATTCACTGACTGTGGGAAAGATACTAAGTTCATATACATCTTTGGGACGTTCATATGGAGCTATTCACTAAGGAATGGAATTTGGTACATATATTATGTGACAGAGAACTGAGCCTTTCTGAACCCAAACTCTGTCCTAAAATCGCCCAGTTTATCAGCCAGACATGTTAGAACTCTTTCAACTGCAGACATGTGAACGCAAGTCAAAGATCACAATTGCTCCATGCCACAACATATTTTTGACCTTTGCCAATAATTCATTAAACAAAATGAGATTCTGATATATATTCGGTCAATTATTCTTAGTTATCTGCCATACTATAGAAAGTATGAAAATTCAAGCTGGTGGATACTTTTATGTGATCTTTTTTACCCCTTAGCTTTATTGAGATATAATTAATATATAACACTGTGTAAATTTAAGGTATAAATTCTGTTGACTTGATACACTGACATATTGCAAAATGATTGCCACCATAGCATTGGCTAATACCTCCATTGGGTCACATAATTACCATTTTCTTTTGTGGTGAAAACATTTAAGATCTACTCTCTTAGCGACTTTCAAGTATATAACACAGTATTATTAACTATAATCATCATGCCATACATTATATCCCCAGAACTTACTCATCTCATAACTAGGTATCCCACTTCTGGGTATATATCCAAAGGAAATGCAAACAGTACTAAAGAGATATCTGCATTCCAATGTTCACTGCAGCATTTTTCACAATAGCCAAGATATGGAAACAACCAAAGTGTTGCCAATTAATTAATGAATAAAAAAAATGTGGTAAAGACACACACACACACAATATTATTCAGTCATAAGAAAGAATCCTAGTGCTTGTTACAATGTGGATAGATAAATTATACGGAGAAACACAAATACTATACAATACACTTATGTGGAATCTAAAGAAACTGAACTCAGAAACAGTGACTAGAATGTCGGTTACCAGGACGTGGAAGGTGAGGGAAATGAGGAGAAATAGGCCAAAGAGTATAGACTGCCATGCCATCTTTATTTGGCAAGGCATTGGATCTAGTTTTGAAGCAGATTAACTTTCTGAAATATACTTTTCCTGGGATGCTGTAAGATTGCATTAATTAATCAATCATCAAAGGCAAGAAAAATAAGGTCCTTAGTAGCATAATTTTCAGTTAAGAATTTCAGGGGAAATATGATTCACAGACACATATGACAACTTATTAAATTCAATGAATCTCCCCTGCTGAGGTCAGCTATAGTCTCAGTTGTGACTGAATCTGTGAGTCTCGGACATACATATTGTCACTTCACTGAAAAGTGTCATTTGACTATAATTATGCCATAATATGCCAGAAAGTGGATATTATGATACAAATTTTGTTCATACCTTATACTATAATATTGCATTAGTTGTTGGGATTAAGAACTAGCTTAGTTTCACAAAGCCATAAACTAGAAGTATTTAACATTTATCTATATATCACATTAGAGAATAAAAGGGAAAGCTGTCCTGAAAGGAAAAATAGCATCAATCATTTTTCTTCATTACCACTGGATTTACTTTCTTCACAATAATTCTAATTTGCTGTGAAGCAGGCAAAGCCCAGAGGGTGACGCCACCCCTCCCAAGTCAAAACTGCTCTGGGACCTCTTGCTGCAGCTCCTTTAGTACCTGTGTATCATCAGGTCCTTACACCCATAGATTAACCCTGTCTCTTCTGAAGCATGGAAGTGGACACTTATTTCTGCCACTTACTGAACCCAACCCCCACACTCAGAACCACAATGGCTGGCCACCTATTGGGGATGGGGGGAGCGGGGTTGGGGTAGGGGGAAGAACCACTCTTTCTTCCAAGCTTTCTATAATATCGAGAACAAGACAATGGGCAGTTATTCAATGGTCCTCTTGTACACACTCAGACAAAAATCTCACCGCTAAAAAGTTTGTCACATTTTTTATTCTAGTAATAGCATATACCAATTTTGCATAACCTTATATAAAAAAGTGCCTTTAAAAAATTAGTCTGTAGCTCCAAAAGGTTGGTCAAGTTGAGGGGTGAAAATTTGACAACTTCTTTTGAGTAAAAGATGGGATTACCTTACTGATAAATAATGTTTTATACGGACTAGAAATAATTTTTTGCTTTGTTTTCCTATGCTTTAGTTTTAGTATTATACACTGAGCAACTGTATCATCAGCCACAAATATATATAATCTAACCACAAAGTGACAAACATTCAATAAAATCTCACTAGTTTAAGATAGACAAAGACTAATCTGAGATGTGTGTGTGCGCACACACACACACACAAACACACACAAATACACACACCACTGTTTTGAAGGAAATAATGTTTTATTTTCTTGAATGCAAGCAATACTTTAATGGGATAACATTAGCATCACTAAAGAGTGCATGTATCATACAAATTAGAGGTAAAGTATAAAAGTAATTTGCATGTCAATAATATGTAAAATGTTTGAAAATGACTTGTTATTTCAAGTTATTTTATTTCTTTCCTGGAATCCTTTTTCTTTTTGTCAGATCCTTTCTGTAGTCTCACATCTGTATATGAAAAATCACAAGCGCCAAACGAATAGAGTGTTACTCTTCCTCTTCCTCATTTCCAATTCATTTCCCAGAATAAGTACATGCTTAAAATTTAAAACCCTATCTTCTTCTTTACCCTTAAAAGAAAGTCCTTCATGCATTTTTAAATTAAGGTTTTAATAATTGAGGTAAAAATAAAAGGCTTATACCATATGACTCCAGCCTGTATTTTCCACATGGAATGCAAAATGGTATCATTAGAAGATATGTTTTTCCTTATTCCTCTTTCTCCTCTAGTTTTCTGTCATCCAGTAGTAATTTATTAAGAGCCATGACCAGAGGTAGATTTATTATGAAGTTAATGAAATGTAAGCTCCAGGGCCCCTCATGGGCACTGATCCCCTCTGTGATCCTGAGAAGAGTCTTAGCAATGTGTTCACATACCTTATGTTTTTGTTAACTCCTTTAAAGTAAAGTAACTACAAGTT
Organism: Rhynchonycteris naso; assembly: GCA_037038555.1. Classification (NCBI taxonomy): domain Eukaryota; kingdom Metazoa; phylum Chordata; class Mammalia; order Chiroptera; family Emballonuridae; genus Rhynchonycteris; species Rhynchonycteris naso. The sequence continues at coordinate 26,291,724 of CM073000.1, forward strand.
GATCTACACCATTCTCTTTTACCATTCTGAAAATTTCTCTGTCATACTTTTCCTTGGGTTGCATAATTTGAGAGGGCCATTTTGGGGACTGAGTTAAGGAAGACTGGATTGGAAATAGATTTAGTTTGGGTTTTATGGGTAATATTTATGAGGTTCACAGCCAGTTGTGAGTATAATTAGCTTATTTCTAGCTGTCCTGGTATAAGAATGGATTTCAGGAATATTCCTGCTTTCCACTCTTCTAACCCATCAGCATCTTAACCATGAGTTACAAGTCCAAAGGTCATGTAAAATATGAATGCAGTACAAGAACTATGTAAATTTATTTAAGATTAATCAACACACAAGAAAACTTAAAAAGCCCTAATTTTTATAAACCATAAAGAAAACATAGATATATTCCCGAATTTGCTGTTGTCTAAGTTTGTTTTTTCTTAAAGTAGAAGGTGAGACACAGAATAGAGAGTGGATAGTTTATTTGGGATGTAAGCCACACTGACAGGACTGAGGCTGTAAGGGGAAAACCCCATATATTATTGTAGATTCTGCTGTGGGAAATATAGGCATAATTACATGAGAGAACTTTGAGATGTGTAAGAAATGACTCTCAGAATCAGCAGTCTCCCAGGTGAAAGGCTGAGACATTTATTATTCAGAATTTCTGCCAGCAGGGGTGTTAACTGCACTCCACTCCAACTGAGTTCCTCTGTGAGCTGAGCAGGCATCAATGGAGAAGTTCCTAAAGTAGAAAGTGAGATTTGCGATGGGGTGAACACTGGTGGCTGTATCCAGTTGCTCACCAACACTGAGACTGAAATCAGAAGTGGGTTCACAGGTAATATGGGAACCCAAAGGCATCTGAAGCAGTTAATATTATTGTCTCCATTTTTTTTTCTGATAAGGAAATTGAAGTTCAGTGAGGCTAGCTCAGTTTCCTAAATTACACAGCACATAGGTGATAGAGAAACAATTTTAATGTGTGTCTGTATAATTCCAAAGATCACTCATTTTCTATCATATCACATGCCTCTTTGTGGGAAATAAAAATAAAATGGTGGAAAGCCAACATAATGGTTAAGTGCTGTGCTGTTCTTTCTCTAGAGCCAGCTGTGGGGAGGTGAATTGTTAGTCACTCTTAGCTTATAGAAAATTATATAGCTTTGTGAACAAATCCCTGACCAATATAGAGGCACTGGACATCTTGGATTAGAAGGTGTAATACAATATAAAAACTTCTGTTGTTATACTTATTTAAGGAGAATGTGGTTACTCATGTCATCTTATATAACTCAAAGTCAGGAGGGATAGTAATAATCTAATATAGATGACTTACAATAAAGCTTTATATATTTGGTGCCAGCTACATACAAAATGGAATAAAGTGAACATTTACTAACTATGTATCTCCATGCTAGATGCTAGAATAGTGATTATATATGTTTTGTAATTTATGTATATATGATTGCGATCAAATGAGGCTCTTACACGATTAAATCAATCAGAGAGAAGTCCATGGTTTTGTGAAATCCAGAAGGCTCCTGGCTATGGCAGACAATGCTAAGATTTACTGGGACCTTATCTGTCTCGTCTCTAGTTCTCGAACAAGAAGGACTGTACATTCAAAGTCACGTGACTGATGCTGGCAATGACACGTGAGCTGAAATGATGGATGTCATTTTAAAGCAATGCACTCAATTGCTGATGCTCTATTTGCCAACCCAATTTTCCCAGGCCATGCAGACTGTGGAAGCATGTGTTTATGCAAAGAACCCATAAAGCAAATTAGTCTGGAAGGCTGAGCCACCCTGTTGAGTACAGCTTCCATGGAGCAATAGTGACCTTAGCATGTGTGAGAAATAAAATTATATTTTGTTAGGGCAATGAGACCCTTGGGACTGATACTATAGCCCACCATTACCTAAAATGACTAATTGAGTAGCAGGATAAAGTCTGGACTTAAGCCAATTTGACTTCAAAGGACATATATGCTTTTTAAGTGCAAAATATTGTCTCCTGCTTCTATGTTATTTTATTTTTAAAATGTTTATCATATACTTGTTTATAAAAGTTATTCATGAACAGTATGAACATTTTTTGAAATAAAGAATATACTTAAAGAAATAAAATCATCTTGTAGTCCTACACAATTAAAGTTTGGTATATATAATTCCAGTCTCACTTTCTGTACTTGCATACATACACATTCTTACATTGTTGAAATATTACTGCAAGTAATACTGATTTTTACAATAAATACCATAGACCAATGTCATTAGATGTTCTTTTTAAACCTATTTTCTAATGCAACTTGGTTGATGGAAGGGTACAAATAATTTCATACCTTTGTCGCACTAGCTAGCTTTCTTTTTTCTCTTGTAGACTATATATTCTTTATTCATTTTTACAGCCAAAAGAGAATAAATATTCTACCTGTTACCCTGATCCACAAGCTTGGCCCTAGATGACAACAAATTTTGTTACTAAATTCTATCTCATACACCAATAGTTCTGTTGCTCACAATTTTATAAAATATGAAACAGTTAATCAGATATGAAGTTAAAATAACAGCTGAGAGGTTGATTGTGCTGACCAATTACATCTTACTGACAGTTCTATAAAAACACAATCTCTTATTTCTTATCCTAATATTAATTTCAACATATATTTTTGTTTTATACTTTTATTATATTTGCATATCCGTGATCTCTGAAAAATGTTAGAGCACTAAAACTCATGTTATAATGGTCAGGTTAGATGAGAAATGGTTAGAAGTCAAAATGTCTAGAACTGTGAACTTCCCAACCACAGAACTGAAACATGTCACATAAGAAAAAGTTATTATAAACTTTAAATAGGGAAACAGATTACACCTTTATTCCATTTGAGGAAAATATTAACCCCAATATAAAATGAGTATTTTTATTTAAGACATTTATAAAGACTGTGCTACCTTAACCTAGATGTTAGGATTTTAAAAAGGCAGAAAAGCATATTTAATGATTGTTGGGACAATTTTATAAGCCATACTCCAAACTTATTAACATAGTAGAATCTTTTCTTTTGTTTTGCTTTTTCTCATTTACTTGCCACTGATAGAGATGTCCTTTATAACTTTTTCTAATTTTTAGCTTTTTCTAGGAGCACTGCTCAGTTACTTTTGCAGAACACTTAAGTGGTGAAATCATCTAAAGCTTAGCCAGGTATAATGGTTTGCCTGCATCCTACCAACAAAAGAAATGACTTCTATTCTACACTTCAAGAAAATGTGCATGAATCTGTAGGCTTGTGAAAGGAGCCCTAGCAGAAACTCTGCAGGCAGAAATTTCTTATATCCAGAACAACACATCAATAGGCAGCTAGACTCCAAGTCTTCCTCACATATCTAGCTAAATAGACAGTTGAAAAAAGTTTCACTGCAGGTGTCTAATCTTGTTAGATTTTTTTTCATAAGCCCATGATGATCAAGTGCTTCAGGGAACTTATAGACATTCAGTATAGGTGGGCACAAAGATTTTGCAAGGATATGGGGTATCTGCCCAAATTCAGCCGAGTTCTAAGAAAATAAGGACAACAACAAAACAATAGCAGCAGTTACCATGTATTTAGTGATTACCATGTGATCGGATCACCATTTACACTTAGAACTTTAAAGGTTATTAAAACTAATAAGTATATGAAACAGGCACATCTGGATTATAAATGGGGAAACCGAAACGGTTAGGAAACTTGCATAATGTCACACAGTTAAGACATGAAGAAGATAATATTCAAAGATAAACAATGTCCAGGTCTGTGCTCTTAGCCATTTTGTTATATCGTCTTATTTGTTATGATGTCTCATAATGTCTGTGTTAACCTCACAGATCACCTTGCCACTTATTAGTCCTGTGACATTGAGCAGTAGAGTTAACATTCCTTCAGTTTCGCCTCTGAATAATTAATGCCCTGTCTTCAACAGGGGTCTATTGTGAATATCAGAAGGAGTTAACAAATGTCAAAGTGTTCTGTCAACTTGAAATACCACATAAATGTGAACTATTTTATAGTCACCCTCATTGGTCATAGTAATTGTTTTTATAATGGGATCCATATTGCAGTTTCCTTTTTTATAACAAATGAGGCTAAGGTCTAGGACTCAGAGTGTGGTCCACAGAGCTGCAGTTTCAGCATCTCCTGGGAATTCTTTTTTTTTATAACTGCAGAATCTTAGGCATTACCTATACCTACTGAGTTAGAAACTGCAGTTTTATAATATTTCCAGATGATTCTTAGGTATATTAAGTTTGAGAAACTTTGTGGAAGCCCTAAAAAAAGAGACTAGATTAAAGGTATCCATTTGTTTAGAAGTTTTAGAGATTTTAGATTTAATGTAGGTGGCATATTGGAATGCTTATAAATTGTTGAGTCAACTTCCAAGACCGTCCAAATCAATGGAATGTCCCTACATAAATGAATTTGAACATAAGACCCCCCAAGCAGATTCTCAATAGCCCAATTATACCAAAGTCACGAATATGGGCTTGCTTGGCAAATTCCTTTAAGCAAAATTTGCAGCCCTGGCAAGTTGATAGATTGTAGCAACAGACATATGTTCTATTCACATGATTTCCCAGCAATATCACTTTTTAAATTATTTTTTGCTAGCTTATTTGTATGTTTTATTTTGTTTATGTTTTCTTTTACTAGAGGAGAATTGGTATCCTGCACATTGCAGAATGATCAGGTGAAATTGGAAGTTGATATGGGTTACCTACATCAGGCTTTCAAACTCTAAACAGGGCTAGAGAAAAGAACAGATAAAAAAGAAAGAAGAGAAAAAACACCCGTGGACATGTACACCACTGTAGTGATTGCTGGGGAAAAGGAGAAGAGGATAGGAGGAGGAGGTTATAGGAGAGATAAATGATGATGGAGGGAGACTTGACTTAGGGTGGTGAACACACAATACAGTGTACAGATGATGTGTTGTACAATTGTACATCTGAAACTTGTACGATTTTGTTAACCAGTGACAGCTCAATCAATTCAATAAAAAGAAGAATAAGAGAAAGAAAGAACAGGAAACTGGTCTGACATCTTTGGACAGATAGGAGAAACACCATAGAAAGTTTTAAAAATTCTAACAAATGAAAAGAATAATAATTTTTTAAGGCAGTAAGGGAAGTTTAATAAGAGGAATATGCAGAGAATAATGACAACAGTCAATTTTGACAATGGATTTGTTGAAGTTTGTGAAAGAAATTAACAAGAAAGAAATAAGAAAAAGTAATAAGCAATAATTAATTTTTAAAATTATTTGCTTAAACCAACTTTAGCTGAAAAACTAGCAAGAAAGCCCTAAAGACAAACTGAAGAAAGACAGAGGACTTTTTAACCAAAATATAACATAAAATGTGACCGCAACAAAACTGGAAGCTAATGAATAAGCTCAAATGTCATCTTGTTGAAATAGGACTGGTCATGATAACAGATTGTTCAGGAGGACAAAAGTACAGCATGAAAAATAATATAGTCTCAAATGTGTACTGTTGAACTAGAATTTAAGGGGAGGCGGGGTTTATGGTAGTTAAAGTATCTCATCAAATCTCACAACCGTTAGACCCCTCTAAAATAGAATTTGAGTTTTCTAACATATGCACGTATTCTTTTCAACAGTGTAGTAAAATGTGCTTAGTAGGACAACAATTATCACATGGATAAAATCATGAAGATATGATATTAAAAAAAATGTGTCCCCAAGTTATTTTTACTAGAATGCTTTAAGATCTACAAAGGCCTGAAGGTTAATACCAAAATTGCAGGGTTACTCTTTAGTGAAGACATCAGCCAGGCATAATGGGAAGGCTTTAGTGTTTGGTTTAAAAAGGAATTGGATTTATGAGTAAAGGATTTTGAGGAAATCCAGATATGTTTAAATGATGGTATGAAGGAAACTGATTAACATTTTATAAACTATCATATTAGATATACTTGAAGTAAACAGGTAGGAGATATAGTCATTGAAAGTCTCTTATGTGAATATAAAACCAAAACTAATTTGGGGAAGAGCACGAAATGAAATGACTGTTTCTAGCCCCATTTGTCCCAGCAAGTAAGCAAATAACAACAGAACAATATATTAAGGAGAGAAAGTAAGTCACTCTACAAAATATTTTTAGAAGAATGGGATGTCTATGGTGAAGGTCTTACTAATTACCCAACACCAAAAGTTATTTTAATGTTTGATTATATAAAAACTAAAACTTCTATATGATACATATACTGTATAATAGAGATTCACATTTCTGAGTCATCTGAAAATAAAAACCAATGACATTTCAAAATATCTTTCACAAAAGCTATTTACATATACATTATATATATTTATATACTTATATACATATAATATATAGAAAAGTATATGTATATAAGAATTAAAATGTATCAAAATTATTGTTCTCATTCAATATTGAGAAAATGCAAATTGAAAGTTCAGTAAGACACTTATTTTTAAAATCTATCAGACTGGCACAATCTTAGAAAGGCTTGATTACTTCAAATGTTGACAGTTTTATGAGGGAGTGATCACTCTCATACACTGTTGGTAGAAGTACAAATTGGATAATACATTTGTAACTTTCTTTGGTAGCATCTATGCACACTTAAAATGATAATAGTCATAACCAAGAAATTCAACTTCAAGTAAATATTTTTACATCATATATATATATATATATATATATATATATATATATATATATATATAATTTGCTTAAATATACAGATATTTTAGATATTTTTGTGTAATGTTATTCATACTTTGCGGTAAGAAAAAAGTAGAGTGAATCCAAATGTCTATCATGAAGGGGATGGATAAATGCATTATGGTTCAGTGATACATCAAAACAATTTGTTACATATACAGAGAATGAGGTAGTTTATACAGAGTATTTATGTGACAAATGCCTATGATATACAGTTCAGTGAAAGTAAGTTACAGAGGACATTTATATGCACACATATATACATATTTATATAGCAGGCATGTATACTATCATTTCCAAGTATTTATGATTATATATACTTTCGTATATATTAAAACAAGCCTGAAAACACAAAAGCAAAACTGTTGAATCGGGGATATGTGGAGGTGGCCCCAGAAAGGGTGAGAAGCTGTCAGTTTAAAACATTATAATGCTTGCATTATTTGGATTTCCTGTAGCATGCAAGTAGAAGATTTATAACATAAAAGTATAGATTAAAATACATTTCCTTTTGTATCTTCATCATTTTCATAAAGAAGACTGGTTCATGCTGTTCCTGAACCCTTGCTTCCGTCCTGGAGCACCACCTTGCCCGCCGAGGCAGGGCCGTGAACTCCGCTCTCCAGGAAGAGTAGTGACAGCAAACGGGTGCTCTACGCCAAATCGAAAATTACCGATTACTACAAATACAAGGACAATTTTTTGGATACAAAGTGGCAAGACACTTAACTCATTGAGCTACAAATGAAACTTAAAGTGTGACAGAGAAAAACTGAGAAGAGGGCAGGCTGTAAAAATAATAGAGTCCACATACAATGATTAGGTTATGAGGAATTAAAAAAAGTGATGACCAATGGGAAAGTCCATATTCTTAATCACTCAGCATAGTTTTTCTTAACAAATAACAAACAAAGATACACAAGTGTGAATAAGTTATATGGAAGAAATGTTCGGGGCTATTTTATATATATATATATATTTTATTATTATTAATTCTAATGGGGTGACACCAATAAATCAGGGTACATATGTACAATGAAAACATCTCCAGGTTGTCTTATCATTCAATTGTGTTGCATACCCGTCACCAAAAGTCAAATTTTTTAAAATGTGGTTTCCTCTGCCTTGTTTTCAGTGTTGTGATTAGATTTCAGTGCTCTTAAGCATCAGCTATGCCATGCTGCTTCTAAAAGTTTCTACCCTGATCCCTCAATTTCTATTTTAGTACCTGATGGAGTTTCACAGTCATTTACAGCAGATGCCTCTGGTTTTGGAGCTTTTAAGCTAGCTTTTAGTGCTGGGGTCAAAAATATTATTTTGTTGCATTGCAATCCAATTATAGCCATATTCTAGGATGATAATTTCTTGCTAAGATTTTGAAAAGAATATGATTTAGATAGAGATTCACCTTTCTGAGTCATTTGAAAGTAAAAACCAATGACATTTTCAAAATATCTTTCACTGAAAATTTCAAAGCATTTTCATGGTCTTCAATAAAGTTTACAGGGTCATGTATGTAAGTAGACAGAAAATTTATTTGATATAGAGAATGAAATAGCTTAATAGGACAAAATTGACAATAAAATCCTATAAAAATGCAGGAAAACATAATAGTTTAAAAAATGTGTTACATCCATGTAGAAAAAAAGAAATTACATAAGCCTTTTTTCTCTTATCTCAATTTGATTAAGATGTGATGTGATTTAGAATATGCTGCCAGTGTTTAGCACATAATAACAAAAACAATAACTACTATGTGCCAGCTACTAGTCTAATTTTACATCAATTATAAGTTATGGTTATATATTTCCAACAATCCCGCTGCATTTAGAGCACGGGGGGAGGGGTGGATTTATTATTATTACCTCATTTTAAGGTGAGGAAACTGAGATACTGAGATTTTGAATTTCTTATCCAAAGCCACATATAAAAAGTAATAAATGAAGATTTGAACTTATGGAGGTTGTTGCTTGTGTTTATATACTTAATCATACTTTATGGGCCACAGGGAAGATGATTGATACAATTAGAATTAGTCTTTGATATATACAAAGGAAGCAGTCCGAGGTGTATTTAAGAGATACTTGGAAGCCTCTAGCCCAATAAGATCCTCCTTACCAAGTTCCAGATTACCTGAAGAGTCATTGCTAGATATTTTCATTGGAATAAAATATTTTTGAAATGACAAAATATAGAGTGTGATATAAATATGTAATTAAGAGAAAGGGAAATCTAAGTGAATAACTAATAACAGATTTTTAGCTTCACAAGATATCAGGGAAATGCCAATTAAAATAACTATGAAGTATATTTCCACATATTTTAAATTGCCAAAAATTAAAAAATCTGACAATATCAACTGCTGGTGATGATGTGGAGACACAACTCTCACTTTTCACAGGTTAAAATACAGAGTGCTGTGAAGAGGACATTGGAATTATCTAGTGTTGTCATAGATACTTGTACACCTTGACTTGGCAATTTTCCTATTAGTTATTGACTTTAGAGAAATCTTCACATGTACACATTGAGACATTTGCAAAATTTTAAAAACTTTTGCAGCATTTTTGTATGGAAAGAAACAACACAAAAAACTACAAATAAAGCAAAGTGAATAAATGTTCCATAAATCAAAAGGAATCAATTAAAACTTAGTTGACCTAGCCTGACCAGGCAGTGGCACTGTGGATAGAGCGTCGGACTGGGATGCGGAAGATTCAGGTTCCAGACTCAGAGGTCGCCAGCTTGAGCGCGGGCCCATATGGCTTGAGCAAGAGCTCACCAGCTTGGACCCAAGGTCGCTGGCTCCAGCAAGGGGTTGCTTGTTCTGCTGAAGGCCCGCAGTCAAGGCACACATGAGAAAGCAATCAGTGAACAACTATGGTGTCGCAACGGCAATGAAAAACTAATGATTGATACTTCTCATCTCTCTTCGTTCCTGTCTGTCTGTCCATATCTATCCCTCTTTCTGACTCTCTCTCTGTCCCTGTAAACAAACAAACAAACAAACAAAAACCCCAAAAAGTTAGTTGACCTAAAAAGTAGGCTGTCAATAAATACATACAAAATGATAAAATTTATACAGTGTTTGTGAATTTCCAAAGTAATATGTCTTATTGTTTGGGGGCATATATTTAAATATAATAATAATTTATAAAGTGACCGTAAGCATTAAGTTAATAATAGTTATGTTCAGAAAGGGCAATTCAAAGTGGCTTTATGGGAAGTTTTAATTGTGCCTTTATGTTCTGGTTAATACACATTTTAAAGTAAATATAGAAAAATCTGGAGATTTGTTAAAGTTGGTGGTTGGTTATGTAATATATTATCCTATGCTTTGCCCATATAAATAAAATATTTTATAATAAATGTAATATGTGCACATAGAATATGGAAAATGGGAAGAAACCAAGTGACACCTCACTCATCCCATTACTTGAGCTTAACTTTTAAAGCACAACTTCTAAAATTCAGTATATTTTCTTACAGTTCTAGGATTAACTTACAACTGACAGTATACCATATATAAAATTTGGTGTTACTGCTTTCCATTCACTGCTACCTAATTTGAGGTTCCGTGGCATTGTGATACTAGTGAGTGCATTTCCAGAGTAGAAAATAGGCAAAACTTGGGTGTGCTTCTGTGGAGACTGACAGGGGCCGACGGGCAGGTCAGCAGGGCATTTGAGAAGCTGGGGAGGAGAATGGGCATCTGCGTACATCATGGGAGAGACTCCGTCTGTCAAGGTAAACTTAACCGGCTTTACAATTTTGCCTAGAGCTCACCTGGGAGAAGATAATAGGTAAATATAACAGATTTAATGTTGTGCTATAGCTATATACAATTATATATAATATATATAATTGGCTATATACAATATATATATAATATAACTATATATATAATATAGCTGTACAGAATTATATATAGTATACAGCTATAGCTATATGCAATTTAAAACAATAGCTTGTTATTAAAAACATTGACCAACAATAATTTATCATCGGTATCTAAAAGGATTTGAGCATTTCCAGCCAGCACAGACCTATTGTTGTAAAACATTCCTGGTGTGACTGATTGAAGAATGTGAGGACTCTGTGCAGTCACGGGTGCATTTGCAAAATAAGTCCTTGATTCTCAGCACAGGCTTTGTGAGCCCAGCTTAGCTTTCAGAAAAAGTGGGGAGGTTATATTCATGGGATAATTTAAGGGGTCAATAAAAAGGCTGAACTCCAAAGTGCTGGTCTGACAATATGCAATTAGAGAGATTTCATTTGTCGCTTACTAAAATACCCCCAGAAGAGTATCATGTACACTTTATTACCTAGCTCCTTGCTGTGTGGAAAAAAGAATAATTGAAATGTCAGACAGGTCTATGATCAGGGTGAGGCAAGTGAGGAATGTAAGTACAGGGTCTGATCTTACACTTTTGATATTTTATTCATCATGGATTTTATTTATTTATTTATTTATTTATTTATTTATTTATTTATTTATTTTACAGGGACAGAGAGAGAGTCGGAGAGAAGGATAGATAGGGACAGACAGACAGGAACAGAGAGAGGTGAAAAGCATCAATCGTCAGTTTTTTGTTGCAACACCTTAGTTGTTCATTGATTGCTTTCTCACATGTGCCTTGACCACAGGCCTTCAGCAGACCGAGCAACCCCTTTGCTGGAGCCAGTGACCTTGGGTCCAAGCTGGTGAGCTTTTGCTCAAGCCAGATGGGCCCGTGCTCAAGCTGGCAACCTTGGGGTCTCGAACCTGGGTCCTCTGCATCCCAGTCCTAAGCTCTATCTACTGCGCCACTGCCTGATCAGGCTCATCATGGATTTTAATATTAACTTTGATTTTTAAAAGATTATACAGCATTAAAATATTATTTAAGTTGATTACTGAGTTTTCTGGTACTCTCTTACATTTGTGGGAGGTGAGTGCCTCACTTGCCACATTCTAGTCTCATTAAGATTAAGTAAAGTGACAGTGAAAATAAACGTGGGACTCAGAAAAAATCTTTACCTATACACTGTGATTGATGTCACAGACTCAAATACATATACAATTTTTCAAGTTGTACTCACCCTATTTCTCTAGATCTCAGATGATTGATTAGCTTACTGTAAGAATTACTTTTGCTGGGCCCTGGAAGGTTGGCTCAGTGGTAGAGCACTAGCCTGGTGTGTGGATGTCCCGGGTTTGACTCCCAGTCAGGGCACACAGGAGAAGCTATCTGCTTCACCATCCTTCATCCTACCCTTTCTCTTTCCTTCTCTCTCTCTTCCCCTCCCATAGCCATGGCTCGATTGATTTGAGTGCTTTGGTCCCAGGCCCTGAGGATGGCACCATCTCAGTCTCAGCAGTCTCAGGTACTAAAAATAGCTTGGTTGCAAGCAGGGCCCCTGATAGGCAGAGCATCAACCCCAGATGGGGGTTGCTGGGTTGATCCCAGTCGGGGCACAGGTAGGGGTTTGTCTCTTTTCCCTCCTTTCATTTGGAGAAAGAAGACGAAAAAAATGACTCTTGCTGACTTCTTACCAGTTTTTGTGACCTTCACTTAACCTTCTCAACTTTTATTTTCTTACCTATTAAAACAAAAATAATAATTCCTTCACAATTTATTTGTGCTTAAAAATACATGTAAAGAATTTAGCTAGTATCCTATACAATGACTATGGTAAATGTTTGTTGTGGTTGTCATTAAAAGCAAAAAAAAAAAAAGAAGTAATTAAGCTTTCATGTTTAATCCTTCCAGATAATATGTTTTAAGCTGATGGAGAGAACTGTTATCTCAGTGTAGATGTCCATTATATAATTTCACCACCTATCAAAACAGCTTTTCCCAGATATTGCTGTGGCTCTGTCTGTCACTTACTTTTAAGTTCCTGCTCAAACGTTCTAAGTGTGGTCCACCCCGATTGCTCTATTAAAACGGCTGTGACCTCCCTCTTCCTGCTTGAGCAGTCTCTGTCCCTAATACTCTGCTTTATATTTCTGCACAGCGCCAATCAGTTTTTAACATGATATGTAACTTTCTTTGTCTGTCTTCTTCCCACTAGGATGTACATTCCGCGATGCAAGTATATTTATCTGTAATGCCCACTGGTTTATTCCAAAACTAATTAGAGTGGTAGGCACAGGTGCTTGATACATTTTTTTCTGATCTGAGGACTAGATTAATGATGGAACTTTACATTTATAATTTTTTCTATGTATAAAATATATTTTTGATTAACCAAACTTAGATAAAATGCATAGAAGAAAACTAAGTTGTTTTACAACAGTTACTCAGATAGGTAACTTCAGCCTGAGAATAATAGACTTGTAGGATTCTCAGCTGTGTGTGGACTGAAGTAAGGAGTTGATCTCTCTATGTCTCATTCTCTCGATGAATAGAATTAGCACATTCAAGAGCATCTCTTCTCCTATGTACTTTTCTGTTTCTAACATAATTTCACCCTTTATTACCTTACACCTGAACAGTTATTATAGTCCCCAATTAATATTATTTATCAATTGACTTACTCCTTTACCTTTTTATTTTTAAAATATACTCATTCTTAAAATCAGGTCATCTAACAAACAAAACTAATTTAGTCTTTTTAAGGACCTAATACAGTGATGGGCAATCTTTTGAGTTTGGTGTGTCAAAATTCGCCAAAAAAACAGCATAACTCGGGTGGTGTGTCACTTTCAGAAAAACAGCCTAACCGGAAGTTTCAGAACTAGACACTCTGTGCCGGAGTTCTGTTGTTTTGGCCTACAGACCTCCGACACAGAGTGTCTACACTACAGCAAATGTTTTACCCTCAGCTACTGCACCTGGCCGTGCAGGAGCCGAGGATGAAATGTCCTTCTCGCCATGCGGCCCCATACTTCTCTGGTATGCGGCAGCATGTGGCCCTGTGTCATCGAAAACTGCTACGTGTGTCAGTGCTGACACGTGTGTCATAGGTTCGTCATCACGAACCTAATACTTCCTTGCTAACCATAGACAAAATTACCCGGCCTCTTGGACCTTTTGCAATACAGTACTTGAAGAGGAAAGACATGAACACAGGGTAAACTCATTATTAATTCAGACCTTCATTCTATTTATTCAACACTTAGTGAACATCTCCTATGAGCAAACCAAGTGTTGGGTGTTATGGACATAATAACGAGGAAAATTTGACTTTTGTGTTTGTGTAGATAAATTTAAAACTATAGCTATGATAAAAAATGCAGTAGTATATATTTTAACTATCAACCAATTCTTTTTTTTAATGTTTATTTTATTGACTTTTAGAGAGAGAGCAGGAGAGAGATAAGAACATGTTTCTGTATGTGCCCAGACTGAGGACCCAACTGGCAACCTCTGAACTTCAGGATGATGTTTTAACCATCCAAGCTAACAAGCTAGGGCTTTTTTCCTTCCTTCCTTCCTTCCTTCCTTCCTTCCTTCCTTCCTTCCTTCCTTCCTTCCTTCCTTCCTTCCTTCCTTCCTTCCTCCCTTTCTTTCTTTCTTCTTTCTTTTTCAATTTGAGGAGTTCCTTTTTACCCTGTGATTCTTTAACCTGGATTATAGAATATTCTTATTTCCAGAAAAAGTTGATATAGCAGGAAATAAAAGCCCCTTAGAGGTGGCCTGGTTAAAAGTTTATAGTATTCAGAGAGCCTTAATGCTAAATTTTTGCAACAGGTTTTTTTTTTTGTTCAGAATAATAACTTTTTTTTGTATTACATAATTTAATGCCAGCTGAAAATACATGTGGTAGATATTATTATTTGATTTTAAAAATGAAAAAAACTCAAGTGCAAACTGAGGCAGTCAGTTCTCAGAGCTGTTACATGAAAAAAACAGGTTTCCAAACCAGTGGTCTAATATCTTTTGTCTACTTTTGTACCCAGGTGAAAAGTGATTAGAAACTTTATGAATCGTTGTCCATTCAATATCTGAAACTTCTAGTGAAGAAAGCTATTTACAAAACAGATTTAGACTTGTAATTTCTAATGACTTTTGGGGAGTGAGAACAATCATTTCAAACTGAGTAGTATCTAACAAAATCATAAGCACAATTTTTGGATTACTGTAGCACATATGCTATTATTTTTCTGAAAAGTTGGACCACTGAATTCAATAATATGAGATGCCCAAGTTAGCTATTCATTCCCATGAACTGAGAGCATCATTTTCCTAAAGAAATAATATTGATTCCCTTTGAACACTAAATTGATTTTAATATTTAACAAGTTGAAGCATTCCCGGGGACATAGATGATACATGCATTTGCTACTTATTCTCTGTGCATGAATTCAGCTTCTTTGGTAGCAGGATGACTGTTTATTCAAGATACAGTCAAAACCAACTTTGTAAAAAATGATTACCATCTCCCTGAATTTGAGGGCCTCTGTTGAATTTATTGAATTAATTTAAATCTAAAGTATTTTTAAAAATCTTTCCAATGTAGGCATTTTCTACTTTTACTTTTGTTGTTGTTGTTGTTGTTGCCTTATTGGCCATGGGACATTGCAGAATGAACAGAGTATGTCCATTTATTTGATAGAACACACTCTTGACAAGGAAATGTACATCCCTGCCAGATATCCAACCTATATACTGGTTTGTGAAAGGTTTCTCAGGAATGTGTTCCCTTTTGAGATCTACTCCTAGCTTTTAGTAGTTGACATTTTTGGGAACCACAGTGACACGCTCTTGTAAATGATGCTGGAACTACTGTTCCATAGCCAGGATGGGCACATGCTAATTTATGGCCCTACGTATCTGGGGGAATAAATAAACAAACCTATGCAGGCCTCAGAGAATATCATTATAAATTATTTCATTCACTTCACTTAAAATATTCATATAAAAGAGACTCATCAATAAATGTAGTGTTGCTTTAATAAACTGACATAAAACATGACACAAAATACCAATTTTAGATCAACACTTTCACTACCCCACTTCAGAAGAACTGCTGGATACAGAGTACAGACAAGTGTTTAAAAAAGTTCTCAGAAGATATAACCAAATCAACATGTGACTAAAGGGGACACATGCACTGCTGGGTAACATGACAGACGACCTATGAGGCTATATAAATAATAGCTGTCTAAGGATTTGATTGGTCATATCTAATCAAGAAAATCTGTTGATAATTACGAATAAGCATTTAGGGTACACCAAAACCCCAAAGGGAAGCAAACATTTGTTTCCCATCAGTAGGCTGCTCCTGTCATGTGGATAATAAACTAATTAAGATCTCCCACAAAGTAAAATACAAGTGGTATATCTTGGGGGTAATGTCTTAGTAATTGCATTAATGCGAGGTCAATTTTAACACATGGTTATTTTTCTTGGGAAACAATTTCTATGAAGAAGTAGATAAAGCGTATTTTCTGTTCACTATGAAAGAGGGTAAAAGGCATCTGTGATTTTGGATACGAGCTAACACTGGGGATAACGTGAGCTTCTAAACCAGACTATTTTCTCTTGATATTTTGTTAAATACAAAAGGACACTTATTTTAAGAACTTTTATTATCAAATTGTTTAATAGTGAAATTATATAGAAACCTATGTGGAAGTCTATTCTTTATAACATAACAAAGGACTCAGATGATCTTTAAATACAGGTGAAGAGCTGGTAGTTGTATAATTATTGACATTGTTCAAGGATTTCTCCACTCACTGGAATTTCAAGATCCAGTCTTAGGAAGAAAATTTATAATCTATATTCATGTGAATACAATGTGTCCGTAAAGTCATGGTGCACTTTTGACTGGTCATAGGAAAGCAACAAAAGACGATAGAAATGTGAAATCTGCACCAAATAAAAGGAAAACCCTCCCAGTTTCTGTAGGATGATATGGCAGCATGTGTGCATGTGCAGATGGTGATGTAACAACATGTATACAGCGGAGCAGCCCATGACTATGCCAGTCGAGATGTGGATGGTACAGAGGAAAGTTCAGTGTGTTCTGTGGCTTGCTAAATTCGAATCCGTGACCAAAGTGCAACGTGAATATCGGTGCGTTTATATGAAGCGCCACCACATAGGAATAACATTACTCGGTGGGATAAGCAGTTGAAGGAAACCGGCAGCTTGGTGGAGAAGCCCCGTTCTGGTAGGCCATCAGTCAGTGACGAGTCTGTAGAGGCTATACGGGATAGCTTCCTAAGGAGCCCTAAAACATCTGTGCATGCGTGTGCTCAACAATTACACCTAAGCAAGACTACAGTTCATAAGGTATTAAAAAAAGTCTCTGTTTTACGGGGTACAAATTGCAGCTGTTGGATGCTATCAAACTAGCGGATAGACACACACGATGTGCGTTTGCTACAGATATGCTTCATGAGATCGACAATGATGCAAGATTTTTGCAGAAGATTGTGTTTAGCAATGAGGCAACCTTCCATATCTGTGGACATGTTCATTGCCATAACGTCCGAATATGGGCTGCTGAACATCCTCATGCCTACGTTGAGTATGAACGTAACACCCCTAAAGTGAACGTGTCGTGTGGTCTGATGCATGATAAGGTGATAGGCCCAATTTTTTTCGCGGAGCAGTCTGTGACGGCAAACACCTATCTTGACATGTGGGAATTGTATGCAGTGTCACAATTTCCAGAAGATGTTATCTTTCAACAGGATGACGCTCCTCCACACTATACCACCATTGTTAGTGAGTTTCTGGATAGAACATTCCCCCGGTGGTGGATAGGCAGGGGTTCTGTCAAGCCATGGCCACCACGATCCCCAGATCTGATGCCCTTAGACTTTTACTTTTAAGCTTATGTGAAGCAACATGTGTACATTGAACGTATCAATGATATTAATCACTTAAAACAGAGAATCACAGATGTTATTCACTCTGTTACACCAGACGTCCTTACCCGTGTGTGGCAAGAACTTCACTATCATTTGGATGTGTGTAGGGCAACAAATGGAGGCCACATCAAACTGCACTGAATAGGTATGAAACTGGGAGAATTTTCCTTTTATTTGGTGCAGATTTCACATTTCTATCATCTTTTGTTGCTTTCCTGTGACCGGTCAAAAGTGCACCATGACTTTACGGACACACTGTATTACCTTTTTTCTTTTGTTTTCTTTCACTTTTTTTTTCAAGAATTCAATATATTTTGGTTTGTGGCAATTTCAAAAAAATATTGACAGAGCAGGTTTATGGAGAGAATTTCCCTTAGTCTCTCCTTGCTCCGTATATAGAGGAGGGAAGGGAAATGTGTTTTTGTCAACCCTATTGCCCTCTTCCCCTCTACCCATATCAAGGAATGCGTGGGGACTGAGTCAGGAGAGACTACCTCTTTACATTTCTTCTGAAGATCCCTGGATTTTACATGGTCCTATAATCAGGGCATAGGATCCTCTCATTTGCAAAACGTATCACCATTGCCATTGTACCTTTATTTCTATGATTGTTTAATTTCTGCCATCCTTACTTGGAAAGTACTATGAACACAAGGATCATGTCTTTTCTTGTTCACTATACCTCCATGCATCTTCCACTCAGCCAGAGAGGAATAAGTGATTTTGTAACTCAGAGGAGTCCGGACAACCGTGTCCCTCTCTCTTCTGTCACTGGTCACTGGGGAGTCTTAGGAACTCTTGGGTATAATATTATTTGTCCCTTAGAAAGGTGGATTCTAGGGCAATTGCTAACATTCTCTCTTTCTTAAAGTGATCTTGGGAAAGGTAAATCCTGTTTGCAGATACATGCTGGTTTGGGATTAGGAACCAGAACTCCAATTCCTCTCAACACAATTCTAAGGTCAGAAGTAACAGAGGGTTCAGAATCTACTTTACTCTTCATTCTTCCTGGTCCCTTTTTTTAAAAAAAATATTTTATTTATTCATTTTAGAGGAGACACAGAGAAAGATATATATATCTATATATCTATATCTATCTATCTATCTATCTATCTATCTATCTATCTATCTATCTATCTATATAAGGAAAGAGAGAGAGAGAGAGAGAGAGAGAGAGAGAGAGAGAAGAGGGAGGAAGAAACAGGAAGCATCAACTTCCATATGTGCCTTGACCAGGCAAGCGCAGGGTTTTGAACCAGTGACCTCAGCATTCCAAGTCGATGCTTGATCCACTGCTCCACCACAGGTGAGGCCTTCCTGTCCTTTTCTTTCTCCCAATTAATCCAATAAAGTTTGGCCCGGCAGGCCAGAGTAATTGTAACATGCTAATTTATGTCAATACTGTACCATTTGATTGATTAGCATGTATCACAGTAATGATCAATTATGCTCTTAAATTAAGTTTAAATTAATTGCTTGTAATATTTATCATTGCTGCAAACTTTGGTATGTTCAGTCTTCATAGTTCACAGCTCACAAATAATGTGAACTCATATTCATTCAGAAAGTGTGTATTGAATGCTGTTCTGTGCTATGCACTACCCTTGCTCCTGGACATAGATACAAAGTGAAAATGATATAGTGCTCTGAAGAGGCCTTTTTATACCAAAAGTCATATTGTTTTATTATTATGAGACCAACCCTATAGGCAAACAAAAATTAGGAAGAATATTGTACAGTACTCTGTATTAGCATTATTTTTAATTTTTTATGTTCTTCTCATGTTATAAAAATTATCAGCTCACATTTTTAATCATTTTATTCAAATTGACTTCTTTGCCTTTTTTTTTAAAAAACGTTTATTTATCCTTTTCTTTAAAAGTTTTCATAAAGAAACTTTAAGCTAAAACAAAAAAGGAAACAAAGTAATTCTAATCTGTACATTAAGTTATTTATCCATTTATTGACTTGGAAATTCTTATCTCTTAGTTTTAACATAATATATAACTGTCTAACTGCATACACTTTTAACTCTTATACAATTTATTGATTTGATTTTTTTTTTTTGATTTGATTTTTACTAAGAGGTTTCTAGAGGAAAAAAGGAAACCATAGTCATTTAATGATTTAATAAAGAATGACAAATATATATTGGAAAAAACTGTTATTTGCTACAACAAAATCATTATTTTTTCCACTGAATGACCCAAAACCAACTTTTCTTTAAGGCAAAATATGTTTTTTTTTTCTTATTAAATCTGGCACTTCAAAAAAGAAACATAAAGCAAGATTTTCAGAAATCTCAATTGACATAAATTTATACCTTAGAATCCATTTTAACTTTAGAGGGAAACAAAACACTTGTCAGAGGCTGGAAGCTGGGAGAGAACCGCCAACAGGGAAGGTCTGTGACAAGAAGAGATCTTTAACTGGTTCATAGGATGCTGGTCATGTCAAGAAAACAGTGTTTTGTTATTTTTCCTGAGTATTGAATAAGGAGGCTTTTGTAAAAATATATTCTTCCTGGGTGTTGATTCTCTATCTTCACAAGTATCAGAAAATGTTTAAAGTAAGGTCTTAAATGGTGATCTTACTATATCTTCGGCAAACTCTCAGATATGATCATTAGAATGATTTTTTCCCTGATTATTCTAGAAAATAACCATTGCCTCCTCCTCTTTGCCTGTTAATTGCTAATATGGGTAACATTAAACTGTAACTTACCAGCAGTTTGTTCTTTGAATTGGTTTAAAGATGCGACTATAAGAACAAAATATACACAGCTACTTCTGCTACAGCCCAGAAGCTCTTTGTCTGAACATGAGGATTTTCTTGGGAAAATTACTGTGCAGGTTGTCGGACTTGGAGTTTGACTCTTGGCATCCATCTGGACATTAAAATAATGTTCATTGAAAAAGAATCTTACTGGTGTAATTGAGAAGAAATGCTAATGTACTCCTGACTTTAATATGCTTAGACTGTACTTGTGATTTTATATCTGCTTGTTATTAGTATCTTTCCTTCACACTGGACTAAAAACTTATAAGAACAGGCTAATGTCTGATACTGCTCATTATTGTAGCTGTGGCACCTTAGTTTTTAAGTAGGTGACAAGGTGGAATTTATTTACAGGGGACTTAAATTCTGTCAAATTTATGGGGTAGTCAATGTTTTAAAGATGAATCCCCATTAGTATGGCTCCATTAGACCAAGAAACATGAGACTTCCCTTAAGGCTTTTGTAGAACCTTGCTTCAGTTAGATATTTAAGCACACTCCCATTCTTTATATTTGATTACTTGGTATATGTAGATCTTAAAAGATTAGGAAATAAAGTTTAAAAAGTAACAATGCTGTCATGGCATAAAGTTGGAAAAAGAGTAATGTCCACCAAATTTTTCTTAATTCAGGATTTATTTCTATTTTTCCAACTGTTGTTCTCATGTTTTCTTAACAATGCCTAAATTCTAAAAATATAAAAAGAGTGGCTCTCACACATTAAACCACCAGAGTTCACAGAACTTCTATCAAACAGAATGTTAGTATTTCCTTCATACCCGAACGCCCCATCAATAGCTCTGTTGGGCACTAATGCCAACATTATTTGAGTGCATCAGTTTTGCTGTCATGGGTATTCATGATGAATCTTTCATAGCATCTTTGTGTTAGGAAGCCACTAGAGTGGTTACCTATGTTAGTTGTTTCTTTGTTTTTATCTTGAGTGATTTAAACAACCGACATTTTATTTTCTTCATTGTTCTGCAGGTTGCAAGTCTGAGTTCAGAATGCCAGCAAGACCAGGTTCTGGTGAGAATTCTTCCCGGTTACCGAAGGCCGCCCTCCCTCAGCGGCCTATGCATGCTTTTCTCCGGGGTGTGCAGAGAGAGAGAAAGAAATCTCTTTTTCTCTTCCTCTTTGTATAAGGCCACCAATCCTATCTGAGTAGGACCCCACTCTTAAGAGTTCATTTAATCTTATTACTTCCTAAAAGCCATATCTCCAAATACAACCATATTGGGACTTAAAGCTTCAACACATGAATTTTAGGGAAACACATTCAATCCATACCAATTTGGATGATGTATTTTCTTTTTCACTTTTGTTTCAGTTTTATTGAGGTATAATTGACAAATAAGATTTAAAGGTATTTAAAGTGTACATTGTGGTGACACATATATGTATTTAGTCTAAATGGCTAATTGCTTATTTTATCAGAATAACTTGGCCTTGGAATATTCAAGTGGTGGAAGGGCTAAATGGAACAGATTTGAGCAGGTGATAAATGCAGATCAATAGATAATATGTAATAATGATGATAAAACAGTAATTATCCACCTAAAAAACACCTTTTAGGATAAGATAGCTGCTCATGTTGACCCAACTAGTCATATAGTATTCCTATAAACTTGCAATTTTGACTTAACTTTTTTAGAGAGGTGCTCCCATCCAGCAGGTTTAGGTTTAAGTGATTTGCACAGGGTTTCTACTAACTGAAAGAAATGTCTATGTCCCCTGCAGCAGTCACACAGTTAATCAAATTCAGCTCATCAATCACATTTACAACTTTCAGACTTCAATCAATAGGGTGTTTTATAGTCTGTAGCAAAATTATCTGGAGAGAAGTAGGAGAAACTCAAGAAGGATATAGTTGGGGCCTGCCTAGGTCTCGATTCTGTCATACTGAAAGAATTAAACTGCAGATTTTAACACAGAGGGACCCCTCCTGAGCAGCCCTGTGCAGGGCCAAGGCAGGAATTATGCTAATAAAGCATTCTGGGAAGACAGGATCAATGTCACCAAAGAAAAGAAAATGTTTCTGCCTTTTCATCCCAGTTTGGGGTGAATTATAAAAATTCATCAAGGAACAGAGTGTAGTGGTTATAGTAACTGGTTCCTGTTTACCTGTTTCTCCATAAAGGTAGCCTGTTAATGGTAACGCATCGTAAAATCTCATAGTAGTAGCACAATGTTATGCTTCAATTTAGTGATGTATTTCCTGGATACAATAACATGCTATTACTTTTTAACTCACAATGTCATAAAAATTTTGCTAAAGTTAGAGAATCAGTGTATAAAATAACAAGAGAACTTCATATAGATTCCTCGTCATGTGCACAAAAGTAGGTTATTTAATAATTTTCTAAAATTATATGAGGAGTAGAAGTCCTGCTGGCTGATCCAAAATACTTTGACAGAAAAAGTGAGAAAGATTTCATTTAGATAGTCTAAATCTTTCTGAACTTTCAGTTAATGGTTATGTAAATCTTGTAGCAAGTGATGATTCTAAATAAGAAAATCATAGCGTAAGAAATAATTACCATATATTTATTTAGTTCCTTCCAGCATGTAAAATGGTGCCTGTGATATAAAATTAAATTATACAGCAATGTGAAGAATGATGGACTTTTTCTATCTTGAGCAGTCTTTATGTCCGACAATAAGGATTGTGATGGTGATGATAGATTATTGATATTTTTGCTTATGACAGTAAAATGATATACAGATGAACTTTATACAACACAAAAACAAAAATGGCACTACTTAGATAGTGCCATTATCTGACTTTTTATATTTTAAATTTTATGCATGGGTTAATTTATGGGAGAAAGGCAGAAATTCTGAACCTCTTGAAGTCCCAATGTTCTAACAGTAGACCTTATAACTTCATAAATTTTCAGGACAGATTAGAAGAAAAGATATAGAATCTGGCTAAAAGGTAGATAATGTACAAGGTCCAAGGAGTGTGGAAATGGCAAATTTTATATATATAAAAATATCTGTTATACACCTATATACATATATACACACATACACATGCACACACGCATACATAGATATATGTCCACAAAGAGAGATATGCACATATTTTACGCTATTAAATTGTATTAAGACAGTGCAAAGACAAGTGACAGACTGGGATAAATATTTATAAATTTTGTACCTGATAAAAAACTTGGAGGATGGCAAGATGGCGATGGAGTAGGTGGACGTACCAACTTCCAACTCCCAGAACCAAAGTGGATTATAACTTAATTTTAAGAACCATCATCTGGATAAACCAACTTTGAACTAAACTAAGTGGACTCTTCAACCAAGGAACACAGAAGAAGCCACATTGAGACTGGTAGGAATAGCGAAAATGTAAAGAGGGCTACCTAGCTCCCCGGAGTGAACGACAGCCCGGAGAGACCCGCGTGGCAGGAGGAGAGTTTGGAGGAAAGGGAGGGATCTGGGTCCCAGGAACAAAGCCCCAGCCTGCAGTCCCAGAGCCTAGAAGAGGCGTTTGGACAGTATTGAGCTGTGAAAAAAGTGAGGATACTGTTTGTGAGAAAGAGACAGTTTTTGCAGACCCTAGATTCTTCTTAAAGGGACAGTGCAGAAAACCTCTCTCACAACCACGCACCCGGGGCTCCGGGGAATGGGGACAGAGGAGAGGACCAGAGCAGCGGGAAGAGAGTGTGGACTGAAGGCACAGGGATAAACACTCTGAGGGACAGCCACTCTAACCCCTGGGCTAAGTCACTTCCCTAATCAAAAACGAATATTTCCCCTGGAACTAGCAATACCAGCAAAGGGAGACAGGACACCAGCCAAACAAGCTCTCCCACAGCACTTAGAGTGGAGCTGCTTAGACAGAGGGAGCTTCTAGGACTATAGTATGGAGTGTTAGGGTCTGAGCTGCAGTGCACCCACCCACACTGCTGAGGTCTTGCTGGAGGAACGGTGGTGGTGGGACGCTGAAACGCGGTTCTGTCGGCGGGGGCGGAGGCCCAGCCACTATGAACTCGGTCTAGCCCAGCAAGAGTGGAGGGAACATGCTAAAGCTCCGGCAGCTGCGGGTCCGCCTGTAGCCCCACCTGTGGGGGAAAAAGCAGAAGGCCAGGAAAGGGCAGAGATCTGCTCTGCAACCCTGGACCCTGCGTAAGCCAGCCCTGACCATGGGAACAGGGCTAGGACCAGGGACTGGTGGAGGCTCGGGGCTTAGTGCACGCTAGCAGGCCGGCCCAGACCGAGAAACCGCAGTTTGGTGAGTTGGCTCTGACCATGGGGGTAGGGCTGGAGCTCGGGAGGAGTGAAGGCTCGCAGCTGAGCGCATGCCAGCAGCCACGCCCGGCCTGATACACTGTGGTTTGCCATCCTGTGCAGGCGGGCCCAGGCCTCGGGGGCAGAGCTAAATCTCTGGACGGGTGGAGGCTCACAGCTGACTGCATATTAGCAGCCCCGTCCAACCCGAGAAACTGTGGTGAGCAGGCTCTGACCGCGGGGACTAGGCAGAAGCCCGGGAACAGGCTGGGTCTCCAGCTGAACAAAGGTGCTCACCTCTACCATTGGTACTGAGGCTTGTGGCTTTAGTGCAGTGCGCAACCCAATGACTTCTCAACAGAAACACTTGAGGCCAGAAGGGAATGGTAAGATATATTCAAAGTAATGCAGAATAAGAACCTACAACCAAGATTACTCTATCCAGCAAGGCTAACATTTAAAATTGAAGCAGAAATAAAGAGCTTCCCAGACAAAGAAAGCCTCAAGGAATTCATTAAAACCAAATCAATTCTGCAAGAGATAATAAGGGCCCTGTTGTGAACAGTTCAAAGGGAGGAAAGAATATAGCCAAAGAAGAATACAGCTTTGAAGAATAAAATGGCAATAAACAACTACATATCAATAATAACCTTAAATGTAAATAGATTAAATGATCCAATCAAAAGACATAGGGTAGCTGCGTAAATAAAGAAACAGGACACATACATATGCTGTCTACAAGAGACACACCTTAAAACAAAAGATGCACATAGACTGAAGGTAAAAGGATGGAAAAAAGTATTTCATGCAAATGAAAATGAAAGAAAAGCCAGGGTAGCAATACTTATATCTGAGAAAATGGACTTTAAAACAAAGGCTGTAGTAAGAGATAAAGAAGGACACTACATAATGATAAAGAGAACAATTCAACAGGAATATATAACTATTATAAATATCTACACACCAAATATAGGAGCCAGGACATACATAAAGCAGACTTTGATGGATATAAAGGGCAAGATTAACAGCATTACTATAATAGTAGGGAATTTCAATACCCCACTAACATTACTGGGTAGATCCTCAAGAAAGAAAATTAATAAAGAAACAGAAGACTTAAAGGATACACTAGAACAACTCGATTTAATAGATATCTTCAGAACTTTTCACCCTAAAGCAGTAGAATATACATTCATCTCAAGTGCTTATGGTACATTTTCTAGAATTGACCACATGTTAGGACACAAAAATGATCTCAGCAAAGTTGAGAAGATTGAAATCATATCAAGCATTTTCTCTGATCACAATGCCATGGAACTAGAAATTAACCACAAAAGAAAAAATGAAAAATACTCAAACACCTGGAAATTAAATAGCATGTTATTAAATAATAAATGGATTAACAATGAGATCAAAGAAGAAATAAAAAGGTTTCTAGAAATGAATGATAATAAGCATACATCAACTCAAAATTTATGGGACACAGCAAAAGCAGTACTGAGAGGGAATTTCATTGCACTACAGGCATTTCATAAGAAGCTAGAAAAAGCTTAAATAAGCAACCTGACTCTGCATCTAAAAGAACTAGAAAAACAACAGCAAATAAAGCCCTGGACCAGTAGAAGGGAGGAAATAATAAAGATCAGAGCAGAAATAAATGACATTGAGGCTAAGAAAACAATACAGAGGATCAATGAAACCAGAAGCTGGTTCCTTGAAAAGGTAAACAAGATCAAATACCTTTAACTAGACTCACCAAGAAAAAAAGAGAGAGGACTCAAATAAATAAAATTAGAAAGGACAGTGGAGAAATAACAACTGACACAACAGAAATACAAAGCATTGTAAGAAAATACTATGAAGAACTCTATGGCAAGAAATTAGACAACCTAGGTGAAATGGACAAATTTCTTGAATCATATAAACTTTCAAAAATCAATCTGGAAGAATCAGAACATCTAAGCAGACAAATTACAACAAATGAGATTTAAACAGTTATCAAAAAACTCCCAAAAAAGAAAAGTCGTGGGCCTGATGGCTTCACAAGTGAATTCTACCAAAAATTCAAAGAAGAACTAACTCCTATCCTCCTCAAGCTATTTTAAAAAATTCAAGAGGAAGGAAGACTTTCAAAAACCTTTTATGAGGCGAGCATAATACTGATCCCAAAACCGGGCAAAGACAAACAAAGAAGGAAAATTATAGGTCAATATCCCTGATGAATTTAGATGCTAAAATTCTCAACAAAATATTAGCCAACCAGATCCAGCAATATATAAAAAAAATCATACACCATGATCAAGTGGGATTTATTCTGGAGAGCAAAGGCTGGTTCAATATTCGCAAATCAATCAATGTAATTCATCACATAAACAAAAGAAAGGACAAAAATCACACGATAATTTCAATAGATGCAGAAAAGGCATTTGATAAAATCCAGCACCCATTCATGCTCAAAACTCTCAGTAAAGTGGCAATACAGGGAACATTCCTTATCATGGTAAAGGCCATCTACTACAAACCCTCAGCAAACATCATACTAAATGGGCAAAAATTGAAAGCAATCCCCTTAAGATCAGGAACCAGGAAGGGGTGCCCCCTTTCACCACTCTTATTAAACATAGTTCTGGAAGTCCTAGCTGTAGCAATCAGACAACAAGAAGAAATAAAAGGCATCCAAATTGGAAAAGAAGAAGTAAAACTGTCATTATTTGCAGATTATATGATATTGTATATAGAAAACCCTAAAGTCTCAGTCAAATAACTACTGAACCTGATAAATGAATTCAGCAAGGTGGCAGGATATAAAATTAATACTCAGAAATCAGAGGCATTTCTATATACCAACAATGAACTGTCAGCAAAAGAAATTAAGGAAACAATCCCCTTCACTATTGCAGCCAAAAAAGTAAAATACCTAGGAGTAAATTTAACCAAGGAGGTTAAGGACTTGTCCTCGGAAAATTATAAAACATTGATAAAAGAAATCAAGGAAGATACAAATAAGTGGAAGCATATACTGTGCTCATGGTTAGGCAGAACAAACATCATTAAAATGTCTATATTACCCAAAGCAATTTATAAATTCAATGCAGTACCAATTAAAATACCAGTGACATACTTCAAAGATATAGAACACATATTCCAAAAATTTATATGGAACCAAAAAAGAACATGAATAGCCTCAGCAATCTTAAAAAGAAAAAATAAAGCAGGAGGTATCACTCTTCCAGATATCAAGGTTTACTACAAGGCCATTGTACTCAAGACAGCCTGGTACTGTCATAAGAACAGGCACATAGATCAATGGAACAGAACAGAGGACCCAGAAATAAACCCACAGCTTTATGGACAACTGATATTTGACAAAGGAGGAAAGAACATACAATGGAGTAAAGATAGCCTCTTTAACAAATGGTGTTGGGAAAATTGGACATCTACCTCCAAAAAAATGAGGCACAAAGAAAACCAGATAGTAGGTGACAGAGGACAATTTAACTTTGCGTGATGGGTATGCAACATAATTGAATGATAATATAACCTGGAAATGTTTTCTTTGAACATATGTACCCTGATTTATTAATGTCACCCCATTAAAATTAATAAAAGAAAAATACTTATATCCAGGATATATAAACACACAAAATAGTATTAAGAAGACACATGATCCAAAAAAAAAAAAAACCCGAGGAAAAATTTTGAATAGACACCATAACAATAAAGTTATATGAATGGTTATCAAGTATATACAAAGGATAGATAGAGTTCCAGAAGGCATTCAAGGAAAATACTGAAGTCTTGCCCACTCACAGGCACCCCCAATTCCCTGCCACATGGATTATTTTCTTCTGAAAACTAGATGAACTGCTAATCTCCACAACAAAGAATAAAAGGAACACATCATAGATGGCAAGAGATGTAGAGTCATGTTCTCCTAATGCAAGGCAACACACAATAGGGAAGGATATCACCAGGCAGGTGCTTCTCTGAGGTACACACATACAACACCCCAAACCTTGGGAGCTGAAACCAAAAAGAAGAGCCCCCCAAATATCTGGCCTAAGAAACCAATGGAGCTAATGTCTGAGCAACCCAAAGTTCTATGGCAAACTGAGACTCCCTCTTAAAGGACTCACATGTGGTCACACTTGCCCTGAGACCCAGTGGAAAAAAAAAATCCCAACAGTTTGAAAAGTGACCACACTGTATAGGAAAAGATTAGCTTTCTAACTTAAAATCATTGACTTGAAGGGCGAGGGCCTTTTGAAATGCTCCACAGAGATGAAGGAGCTGGCAAACCACATGCTTGTGATTCTACTTACCCTGCTAACACAAGGTTCTCAGGCTGCACCCTCCCACGCCCGGCTAAGACAGGCTGGGGTGAGCAGTGTTGACACTAGTCCACTGCCAAATGGGGATGATCCCAGCATTCTCCCGCTCCCTAGCCTTCTTCCTCCCCAGGCTGAAGTTGGAGAGCACACACAGACATGTGCTAACAGCACTACTGAAACCTTGGGTGCATAATCAGGGCATTTTCTTATGGGTTTCCTGACACCTGCCTGCAAGCCCCCTGTCCTATACTCTACAGATGTTTTACTAAAGCCAGTAGAAGACTTCAGTCCACAGAGAGGATACTCCTTGATTGTCTGACTCTGGAGGCCAAGGATGGGCAGCTGAGACTGGCTTAACTGAGCTCCACGACTCTAATAATCTGATGGCCAAGGATGGGAGGCTGGGAGCTGGCTTACCTGAGCTCCATGACTCTAATAATCTGAAAGAAGGTTCTTGGCAGGCCAGCTCCCATTGGGCATTGCACAAATAACCAACTGAAACAAAATCACAGGCCTCCTGTGGAAAAGGCCTATTGACTTAGCCTGGAGTTTCAACCTGAAGTGCAGATTTCAGAATTTCTGTATCTAAGGGCTAAGGAAGTGCTTTGACGGAACAAAAGCAGCATGATACCATCTTTATGTATCACTTCGGCCTTGCTACTGTTCAAGACTTCCAAGAATGCAGTTTCAATACTCTTCTGCACTCCCAATTTCTGCAACTGTGACACAGGGGATACCTCCAGATAGGTTGGTCTGGAGTCCAACAGGAATAAAAATTGTAGCCCCACAGAATTGTAGAAATTCAATTACTATAAAAGATGCTGCCCAAGGGTCTGACTTCCAGTCAGACTAAAACTAAGCGATAAGTGAAATTCCTCCCTTTGGAACACTAACCTTTCTTGGTTTACCCTCAGCAACAGTGGCCTGTGAAAAAATAACTCCGGCTAGACACTCACCAAGGTGCAGAGACAGCAAAGAACTACCTGTAGGGCAAGGTGGATGAGAAGGATCATCACGTACACAAAAGCCACTCCTTCAAGACTGAGAAAGGTAGCGGTTTCACTTAATCCACAGAAATATCTATAGATAGCCAGGCAAAATGAGGGGACAGAGGAATCATATGTTCCAAATGAAAGAACAAAATGGAATTCCAGAAAAAAAATACAGTGAGAATATGAGATAAGAAATCTACCTGATAAAGACCTCAAAGAAATGGTCATAAAGGTTCTCACCAATCTCAGGCAGATGGATGAATACAGTTAAAATTTCAACACAGAGATAAAAAGTATAAGAAAGTACCAAATAGATGTTATAATTGAACTGAAAAAATACACTAGAGGGGTTCACCAGCAGGATAGATGTCACAGAAACACAAACCAGCAAGCAGAAAGTCAAAGCAATGACAAATACCCAGACTAAACAGCAAAATGAGAAAAAAAATACACCCTAAATCAAATGAGGATACCTTAAGGGAGCTCTGGGACAAGATCAATTAGGAGAAGAGAGGGAGAAATACCCAGAAAAATTGTTTCAAGAAATAATGGTTGAAAAATTTTCTAATCTGGGGAAGCAAACAAACATCCAGGCCCAGAAAGCTCCAGAGAATTTCTAATGAGATGAACCCAAACAGAAACACTCCATGACACATTATAATAAAACTGATAAAAGGATAATGATAGAATCTTAAAAGCAGCAAGAGAAAAACAACTTATTACTTACAAAGGAAACCTCATGAAGATATGAGCAGATTTATTTTTTAGCAGAAATGTTACAAACTAGAAATGAGCAGCATGACATAGTCAACGTGCGGAAAGGAAAAATTACTGAAAGGAGTATCTACTTTCCGAGATTATCATTCAGAATTGAAAAAGAGATTAAGAATTTTCCGGATAAGCAAAAGCTAAAGAAATTCATTACTGCTAAAGTAGCCTTATACAAAATAGTAAAGGGATTGCTGTAAGCTAAAACCACACTAGAAAATGTAAACAAATAATAAAGGTAGTGGATCAATAACTTATAAAGCAAATGTAATAAGGTAAAAAATAAAAGGAGTAAAACTAAAAATAATTAGTTAAAAGATATATAAAATAATAAGATGTAAAAGTGTCATCAAAAATATAGAGGGTATTAAAAATGTAAAGCTTTGGAATGTGTTTCAATTTATTATCAATTTAAGAGCTTTATTACATACATAGAATGTTAAATGTGAACCTCAGTAACCACAAAGAAAATAAATATATTAAATACACAAAAGAAAATGAAAAAGGAATCTTAACATAACACTAAAGGAAGACATCAAACATCAAGGGAAGCTAGAAAGAGAAGAAACATATTGAAGTTAAAAAACAAAACTGCTAGAAAATGATTAACAAAATATCAGTAAGTACATACCTATCAATAATAGATTTAAATGAAAATAGACTAAATTCTTCAAACAGAAGACAAAGGTGGCTGAATAGATAATAAACAAGACCCATTTACATGTTGCTGACAAAAGACTCACTTCAAACTGAAAGCACGTACAGTATAAGAGAATAGATGGAAAAAGGTGTTTCATGCAAATGGAAATAAAAAGAAAGCAGTATATATCAGACAAAATAGACTTTAAAACCAAGAATGCAACAAAAGGCAAAGAAGGACATTACATAGTTATAAAGTGGTCAATCCAATAAGAAGATATAACATTTGTAAATATTTATGTACGTGACATAGAAGCACCTAAATCTATTAAGCAAATATTACAGAAGTAAAGGAAGTAGTTTATGGCATTACAATAATATTAGGGGATTTATTACCCAACTTTCATCAATGGATAGATCATCCATACAGAAAATTAATAAGAAAACATTGACTTTAAATGACACATCAGACCAGATGAACTTAACTGATATATACTAAACATTACATTCAGAAGTAGCAGAATACACATTCTTTACAAGCACACATGAAACACACTCCAGGATAAATCACATATCAGGCCACAAAACAAGTGTCAATAAATTTACAAAGATTAACATCATATCAAGTTTTCAATTACAGTGATATAAATCTAGAAATCAATCACAAGAAGAAAACAGGTAAAGAACATAAACTATTCAACAACATGCTATTAAATAACCAATGGTTTAAAAAAGAAATCAAAGAGAAAATAATACCTTGAGACAAAGGAAAATGGAAAAACTGTGCTAAAAATCTATGAATGTAGAAAAAACAGTTTTAAAGGTAAATTCATAGTGACACTGGCTTGCCCCAAGAAATAAGAAAAATTTCAAATAAACTATCAATCCTTACATCTAAAAACACTGGAAAAAGAAAAAACAATGAGCCAAAGTCAAGTAGAAGGAAGGAAATTATAAAGATCAAAGTGAAATGAAATTAAATAGAGACTAAGAAAACAATAGAAACAAAGAGCTTATTCTTTGAAGATATAAACAAAATTAATAAAAGCTTTGACTGGTTAAGAAAAAAAATAAGGGTTTTTTTCTTCACAACAAAGGAAACCATTAACAGAATAAAAAGGCAACCTATGTAATGGGAGTAGGTATTTGCAAATGATTTAAAAAATAAAGGTTTAATATCCAATATGCCTGTTTAATATAGATGCAAAAATCCTCAGCAAAATATAAGCAAATCAAGTTCAACAACTCATTAAAAGAACCATGCACCATGAACAAGTGGGATTATTTCTGGAATGCAAGAATAGATTAATATCTGCAAAAAAATATGATATATCACATTAACAAAATGAAGGATAAAATCAAATGATCATTTCTTTGATGCAGAAAAATCAATTGACCAACTAACATCCATTTTTTACAAAAACTCTCAACAAAGTGAGGATAGAGGTGACATATCTCAATAAAATAAAAACCACATGTGATAAACCTACAACTAACTCACTGGTGAAAGCTGAAAACTTTTTCTTTAACATTAATAACCAGACAAAGATGCCTTTTTGACATTTTTATTAAATATAGTATTGGAATTTCTAGCCACAATTAGTCTAAATAAATAAATAAATAAATAAATGGTATTCGAATCGGAAAGCAAGAAGTAAAACTGACAGTATTTGGAGATGGCATGATACTGTACACACATATAAAGAAAACTCTAAAAAAGGCATCACTTAAAAATTACTAGAACTAGTAAGTAAATTTAGTAAAGTTATAGGTTTCAAAATTATATACAGAAATCTGTTGTTTTTAAACTAATAATGAACTAATAGAAAGGAGTAATAAAAATAATTTTATTTACAATTGCACCAAAGAAACAAAACAGAAATGAATTTAACAGAAAAAGTAAAAGAACTAATCTAACAACTATAATATATTGATGTGAAAATATTAAAGAAGATACAAATAAAAGGAAGAGAATTCCATGATCATAACTGAAAACATTAAAATTGTCAAAATACTACTCAAAGTAATCTACAGATTCAATGCAATCCCTACAAAATTCTGACGGCATTTTTTAGAAATAGCTAGAACAAATAAGTCTCTAATTTGTATGGAACTGCAAAAAAACCTGAATAGCCAAAGCAATCTTGAGAAAGACAATAAAAAGCTGGAGACCTCATGCTCCCTGATTTGAAACTATGTTACAGTGACACAGTAATTAAATAGTACGACATTGGCACAGAACACACAGAGATAAACAGAACAGAATAGGAAGTCTAGAAACAAACTCATGCATATATGGCCAATTAATCTACAGCACAAGAGGCAAGAATACATAATGGGAGACAGCGTCTTCATTAAGGAGTGTTGGGAAACCTGGACAGCTGAATGCAAAAAAGTAAAATAAAATCACTGTATTACATCATATACCAAATAAACTCAAAATGTATCAAGGATTTAAATGTAAGACCTGAAACCATAAAAATTCCAGAACAAAATATAGGAAGAAAGCTTTTAACATTGAACTCAGAAATATTGAAAATATATGTCTCCTAAGGCAAGAACGACAAAAGCAAAAGTAAACAAATAGGATGACATCGAAATAAAAAGCTTCTTCACATCAAAGGAAACCATCAACAAAATATAAAGGCAACGTATGTAATGGGAGTAGGTATTTGCAAATGATTTAACAAGTAAAGGTTTAATATCCAAAGCATATAAAAAATTTATGCGGTGTAATATCAAGAAAATAAACAATGAGATTAAAAATGTGTAGAGGACCAGACCAGATATTTATTTCAAAGAAGACATATGGATGGCCAAGAGGCACTTTAAAAGATGCTCCACATTACTATCGTCAGAGAAATGCAAATCAAAACCAAAATGAGATACTACTTCACACCTGTCAGAAGGTTATTTTTGGAAAAGCAAAACGTAGCAAGCATTGGCAAAGATGTGGAGAAAAAGAAACACTCTTAAAACTATTGGCAGAATGTAAATTGGTGCAGCCACTATGGAAAACAGTATGGAGGTTCATCAAAAAATTAAAAATAGAACTATCATACAACCCAGCAATTCCACATATTGTTATATGTCCAAAAAATAAAAAACAAATACACCAATTCAAAAAGGCATATGAACTGCTATGTTCATTGCAGCATATATACAATAGCCAAGATATGGAAGCAACCTAAGTGCTCACTGATAAATGACTGAATAAAGGAGAGGTGGAAAACATATACAATGGAATATTACTCAGCTATAAAAAAAATGCAATCTTGCCATTTTTGACAACACAAATAGACCTGGAGAGCATTATACTAAGTGAAATAAGACAAAGAATGACATGATTTCCCACATGTGTGGGATCTAAAAGTAAAACAAACCAGAAAAGACTCATAGATACAGAAAACAAACTGTTGGTTGCCATAGCGAATGGGTGGGGGGAGGGATAGGTGAAACAAATAAAAGGAATTAAGCATACAAACTTCCAGTTATAAAGTACACGTCAGGAAGAAGTAACAAACAGCATAGAGAATATGGTAAAAAAAATATTCTAATAACTTCGTATGGTAACAGAAGAGCACTAGACTTATAAAGGTGGTTACTTCATAATGTATATAAATATCCAATTCCTATGTTGTAGATCTGAAATTTATAGTGTAAGTCAATTATAGGTTATTGAAAAGATGCTTGACATCACTTGTTATTAGAAAAATGCAAATTAAAACCCTAATATAAAATAGGTATATATTAGGTATTTGGTGTTCGTATATATGTATAAAGGTATCACTTTATATTTATTAGAGTGGCTATGACTCAAAAAACAGACACTGAGAACTGTGGTGGGAACATGGAGAAATGAAGATACTCATACATTGCTCATAGCAATGTAAAATTGTGTAGGCACATTTGAATTAGTTTGGTAGATTTTTTTTTTGATTGAATTCACTGAGGTGACATTGGTTAACAAAATTGTACAGGTGTCAGGTTTATAGCTCTATAACACATCTTCTGTACACTGCAATGAGTGTTCGCCTCTCTAGGTCAAGTCTCTGTTCATTACCATTTATCCCTCCTATACCCTCCTCCGCCTTTCTCCCTCCCCACTGGCAATCAACACTATGATGTCTGTGTCCATGAGTTTCGCTCTCTCTTTGTCTCTTCATTATATTAAATGAAATAAGCCAGCCAGAGAAAGACAAGTACCATTGTGGAATTGTGAAATCTAAGAACCAAATGAACTCACAGCAAAATAGAGATAGACTCATAGATAGAGAGCAGGCTGACAGCTGTAAGAGTGGGGGGAGGCATCACATACTAAAACATGGGTGAGCATAAAGGCATTGTGCTGTTTGCAACTCTAGTTGTCATTATGCCATCGGCCCTGAGCCTATCACTTCTGCTTGATATGTAGCCTATGACTAAATTTATTTCTTCATCGTTTAAAGTGACAATAACCTATCAGCTACTATATGACACAAAGATAATTAATTTTAATAATAATTGACTTAAAATTAAACATTTTAATAATATTATTAGTTTAGTTATTGAATTTGTTAAAACCATTCAAGTAATAATTTTAATACTGTCAGTTTATACCTTTGACCACTTCTCTGAATTTGTACATATGATAAAAAGTAAATAATATATAAAGAGAGTAAATATCTTGAATATAATAGAGATCTGTATGTAGCCTCTTAAAACATTTTTGGTTTGGAACAATGCTTGGGGCAGTTAACATATGATGTTGTAGTTAATAATGTCATTTATGGCCTAATGTTCAGATTATTTGAACTACCTGTTGCACTCTAAAAATGTTTGCTTAATAATTATGTAAATACATTTTAATTTATAGTTATATATGTGCTTTATTGCTAAACAATCAAACATTTTACTGTCTTCAATTGCCATTGAGAAATAAGGAGGTATAGCAAGGTTTTAAAAGAAAAAATGTCCTTTGAACTTATAATCTTTCCCCTTTTATCGGGTCACAATGATAAACAAAATTATATAGGTTTGCCTGATCTGTGGTGGCACAGTGAAGAAAGTATTGACCTGGAATGTTGAGGTCACCGGTTTAAAACCCCAGGCTTGCCTGGTCAAGGCACATACTAGAAGCAACTAGTTGATGCTTCCTATTCTTCTTCCCTCTTTCTCTCTCTTTCTCTCCTCTCTCTAAAATCAATAAACAAAAAGTCTTAAAAAATTATACAGGTTTCTGGTGCATAATTTCTACAACACATCATGTACACTGTATTATGTGTTCATGGCCGGAAGTCAAGTCTCCTTCCATCACCATTTATCCCCATAGACCCTCCCCCACTTCCCCAGGCAATCACTACACTGGTATTTGTGTATATGAGTTTTTTCACTCTTTTTTTGTCTTTTTGGCTTAGTTTCCTCCCTTCCACAGCTGAACATATAATTTTGATTAATAATCATCGTTATTAGTCAAGGTTCTTTACTGAAAATAACAGTATTTCCAACTCAAACTGGCCTAAATGATAGGAATTTACTTTCTCCAGTAACTAAAAATCTCCATAGATAGAAAAAGTCTCAGATAGATTTAATTAGGGTAGTGGGTTTATTTCTTGACAATTTTCTAGCACTTTCCTCTTCTGTGAACTGCCTTCTCACTAGGGCTGATTTCCCTACTTAAAGCAAGAAGGCTATGACCACTTCTGACCTACACAATTCATTCCCCCTGTTCCAGAGAGCCAGGCTGTCTCCTTTTCAGTGTTCTCAACAAAGGGTCTGAGTCTCCCTCATTAGAGACAGGGTGCTCACATGCTTGCTGTAAGCCATTCCTTCTGGCAGGGGAATACAATGTGCTGACTGCTTTAGGTGAATCAGGACTTCCCTGATCATTGGTGAGGAGTAGACACTTGAATAACAGAATAAGTTTTAAGAAAAGAGGTGGTAGAATAATCCATAAATATTCATAATAAATGTTCTCTATCCTTTTTAATAGTATTTCTTGACCTTTCTTTTTTTTTTTTTTGGTGTGGCTGTCTCAGCAGAAAAATGCACATAACCAAAATTCTATAGCATGTTTTTTCTTCATCTATTTTTGTTTTTCATTATTGTGGTAAGAACGCTTAACTTTAGATCCACCCTGTTAACAAAAATTTAAGTGCACAATACAGTATTGTTAAAAATAGGCACAATGTTGTTCAACAGAACTCCAAATTCTATTCATCTTATGTAACTGAAACTTCATACCCACTAATCAACAACTCCTCATTTTCTCCTCCTCTCCAGCCCCTG
The DNA here is from genome assembly GCA_037038555.1 of Rhynchonycteris naso. NCBI lineage: Eukaryota > Metazoa > Chordata > Mammalia > Chiroptera > Emballonuridae > Rhynchonycteris > Rhynchonycteris naso. Next base: position 26,329,300 of record CM073000.1, read on the forward strand.
GCAACCAAACCCAGTCAACTCTTTGTTTCTATGAGTTTGACTATTTTAGATACCTCATGTAAGTGGAATCAATGCTGTTGATGGAAATGTAAATTGATGCAGCTGCCATTAAAAGTAGTATGGTGGCACTTCAAAAACTAAAAACAGACTAGGAATGAATGTACTTCAAAAACTAAAAATAGAACAGGAATTTATTGTCTCAGGTAACTAAAAATGATTCAGCAATCCCACTTTTGAGTATACATTCTTTTTTATTTTTTTTGTAAGTGATAGGATGGGAGATAGACAGACTCCCACATGCGCCCTGATGAGGATCCACCCAACAACTCCTGTTTGGGGCTGATGCTCTGTCCATGTGGGACCTATGTTGCATCTGAGCTATTTTTAACACTTGAGGCAGAGGCTCCATGGAGCCATTCTCAGTGCCTGGGGCCGACATCCTCTAATGGAGTCATGGCTTCAGGAGAGAAAGAAAGAAAGAGAGAGAAAAGGAGAGAAGAGGGAGGAAGAGGGGAGAAAAAGCAAATAGTTACTTCTCCTGTGTGCCCTGACTGGGAATTGAATCTTGGATTTACACATGCCAGGTTGATGCTCTACCACAGGGTTGAGTATATATTCTACAAAATTAAAATCAGAATCTCAAAGAGAGACCTGTATTCCCATGTTCATTGGAGAAAATTAAATGCCCATTGAAGAATGGATGGATAAAGATAATGTGGTATATTATTCATCTTTAGAAAAGGAAATTCTGCCATATGCAATAACATGGATGAACTGGGAGGATATTGTGCTAAGTGAGAAGCCGGTTACCTATTTTATGATTCCACCTATTTGAGATACCTAAGTCAGTCAAACCCATATATTTTTATTTACATTTTTAAATAAGTTTGTATGTCTTTAGATAAAATTTCTGTCCAAGGAAGGCAAGAGCCTCATTTCTCCAAGTGACATGTAACAGTTCTCCCTCTCTAATAATTTGTAATTTCTTAAAGATGCAAATATATTTCTTCTCCCCATTTTTGTCAAATCCCTAAGCTTAAGCTAGAAGTAAACTGAAACCTAGAAGAATATATTTCTTCTCAATTATACATGGGCTTGTTGAACAAGTACTTTTTTAAATACCAAAATTGTATTACTTTGGGGAATATTACTTATTATGATAATTCTAAATTTGCAAAATGTAGTAATATCATAATCTTAGCATTATTAAATATAATTATTAAGAATTTTTAATCCAAAGCTCTAAAATTAAAAAATTTAATTATATTGGTAAGGAAATAATTGTATTTGTATAAAAAGGCTTACCCTAGACTTAAATATTATAATAATCTTTATGATGAGGGCATTTATTCTGTGCAACAATTTAGGTTAGTGTGAAGAATACACACTATTAAAGACAATGAAATGTATTTTGTTTGAGAGGACATATGTTTAACAATTGTTAGTCACTTAGTATAAAAGGCATTTATCTTTAATATAAAGATAATCTCTTCAGAATACAAGCAATAATTTATTTTAATATCTCAATCTGGTTTTGACTATATTTATTTATTTATTGGTATATTTACTTATTTGTTCTTTTCCAAGTGAGAGGAGGGGAGATAGAGAGACAGACTTCTGCATGCACGGGATTCACCTGGCAACCCCGTCAGGGACTGATGCTCTGCCCATCTGGGGCCATGTTCCCAATGGAGCTATTTTTAGTGCCTGAAGTAGAGGTTCCACAGAGCCATCCTCAGTGCCCAAGACTGATGCACTCAAACAAAATGAACCATGGCTGATGGAGCAGAAGAGAGAGGAGAGAGAGAGAGAGAGAGAGAGAGAGAGAGAGAGAGAGAGAGAGAGAGAAGGTGCAGAGGGAGGGGTAAAGAAGCAGATGGCACTTCCTCTGTGTTCCCTGACTAGGAATCAAACCCGGGACATCCACATGCTGGGCCAATACTCTGTCACTGAGCCAAACAACCAGAACAAGGCTATATTTATTTTTTTGAGGACAATAAAGTCATTTAATGAAAAGGGAAACCATTTAGTGAATAGATTTAAGTTGTATAATTTGTGTTGAGTTTCAAGGTTTTTTTTTTTTTTTCTGTAACTAGTGAACTAAAGATGGTTGTCTAGGCATGGTTGCCAGAAGCTCAAAATAAAAACATTACTTATAGGATACTGAGTATTTCCATATGTCTTACAATGAATATTTAAGATTTCTTACCTTGCTTTCATGGTGAAGAAACAAATTGAGAAAATATAGCACATTTACATCAGTTATCGTGTTATAGGTTGACTCATGAATAATTATTTTCTCAATCTTTAGGCTTGGCATTTGTTTAATTCCTTGCATCTGCTAACATAAATGTAATTTACTCAATATTTCTATTCCTCTATTTGATATTATAACTGTACATTCGTGAATTCAGTAAACCCTCTCCACCTAAATTCTTCAGAAAGCAGAGACTGGGACAAAAGCTCGTGTGCCGCTCTTTTTCAGGGAGTGCTGTCTCAGGGAGAGAAGCGAGGGAGGAGCGCAGAGAGGCAGAGAAGCAGAGAAAACCAATGCAGGGGTGCCTGACCTATTCAGCCGCTGCTCAGTGCCAAGGGCATATTATTGCTTAATTTCATGCAACTACTTTCTGAGAGGCCATGTAAATGGTTACTTCTCCAGAGTCTAAGGAGAAATTTATTCACTGGCTTCTTTCTTTTGGTGGTGAAAACATTAATTTCCCCACATTTCTGGGTTGCACATGCTGACACGTGTTGTGGTTCAGTTTCAACAGGGAGCCCTGGAATAGAAGGTAAGGGGCACAGGATGGACACGAAGCAAGCAGTTGTCAGGCTGTTCCCTGCAAAGTCTGCGATGCAGACCTGGTCACCTTAGTGGTGACGGTGGATAGAACAAGAAGCAAATCCTAGATACTAGATCTGCAGAGGATCTAAAACTAAGAGGGACTTATATGGTACATGAGCGTTGTGCAATATACCTACTATGTACCCTAGATACTGGTGATATGTCAAGGAATAAAACAGGAAATTTGGCTCTCTTGGATTTTATATTCTGACAAAGGGAGATAGAGAATATAAAAATGTAATAAATGAATAACTTTTGCTGTGTTAGAAGATAAGTGCCATGGAGAAAAGTGAGCAGGTGAGGGGAAGTGAGGAATTTGGGGCTGGTAGAATTCAATTTTAAATATAACCTGACCAGGCGGTGGCGCAGTGAATCGAGCATCGGACTGGGATGTGGAAGACCCAGGTTAGAGACCCCGAGCTCGCCAGCTTGAGCGTGGGCCCATCTGGGTTGAGCAAAGAGCTCGCCAGCTTGGACCCAAGGTCGCTGTCTCCAGCAAGGGGTGGCTCGGTCTTCTGAAGGCCCACGGTCAAGGCACATGTGAGAAAGCAATCAATGAACAACTATGGTGTCGCAAGGGCAACGAAAAACTAATGATTGATGCTTCTCATTTCTCTCTGTTTCTGCCTGTCTGTCCCTGTCTATCCCTCTCTCTGTCCCTGTAAAAAATAAATAAATTAATCAAAAATAAATTAAATTAAAATTTTAAATATCCTGCAAGGGTTGCCCTCATTAAGAAAGTGACATCTGAGTAAAGGCAGCCAGTCTGCAGTGTCTGAATAGATAAGAATTATGGAAGCCAGGTGGCAGGGGAGTGGTATGATAAATTGGGGGCGGGAGGGGTGGAGTCCAAGACATAAAGCCAGATCAGGAAGGATTTCGAACATATTGTAAAGACTTCAGTGAAAAAAAGAACCCTAGCAGGGCTCTGCGCCAGAAAGCAGTATGTCAGTTGCATATTTTAGCTTTTGGCTTCCATGTGGAGAACAGACACTAGAAGTAAAAAGTGACAGCAGGAGTACTAGCCAATTGGAGCATTCCAACCAATTTTATATAATTGCATAATTTGTTAAGATAAAAACACTGATAATAACATTCTGATATTTAAATACTATTTGTATAGTGGAAGAATAAATGAACATATCAGAGCATCATAAATATATGTATAAATATAGGTGTTTTATTTTGTTTTGAAATTTGGAGTGTGATTTGATTATTGATAAACATGAAAAAAATTAATCAAACTTTTCAAATATGGCTTGTACCCTAGAAAATAAACTATTAAATTCTCTCAGGATGTGGGTACTTTAATCTGATGCTGATTTTTCTTTAAAAATTTCTTGATGACAGTTTGTTTCTGATAACTAATTTGTTATTCAGCTTTAAAAGTACATTAAAATTGAGTTTGAGTCTTGTGTGTTTATTATCATGGAAAGAAATTTTAGTATCAAAGATCATTAAAAATGAAGTTCAAGAAGTAAACTTAAGGTTTTAGTGCATTATTTATTTAGTTTGAACACAAAGTAATTTAAAAATGTAAATTTTTTGTGATCTGACGTAAAATAAGAGAACATAATATAGATTTTGAAAAATTTCTTTTCCTTATTTATTGTTGTTGCTGAACAAATCATTAATGACATCTTATTGAAAACATGATTATAAATGATCGATATTGTTAATAGTTTAAATAATATATAATTTGCATCATTATGGTAATTTCACATATTTGAGAGAAAAGCATAATTATTGAGGTTATTCTTTAACAGTTAAACAAATAGTACTGATAAAACATTAAAACATAAATGTTTTATCCTCATTCTCTTTTTACATTTTTACATTTTTATGTACTTGCGGAAGAGAAGCTGATAATTTTTCAAAAAAGATAGTATCATACACTATTTTTTCTCTATTTTGTTAGCTGATTTCCCCATACCTTTTACTTACTTTTTCTCGTTTCCTTTCTCTGGCCTTGTTTTTTGAATGATTGTAAACTAATCAACATTAATGAGATTATATTTTAAATTATTCTTCTAATTAGTTCTCCCTTTTTGAAATGTCATTAATCCTTGAATTAATTATTTTTGTATGAATATGCATGATGTGTTTTTCTAGGAAGTCCATCTAAATTAGTTTGCTGATTGCACTGCTAATCACCTAAATAATTTTTGGTTATCCTCATCAAATAATGTGTATTGAGGCTGATGTTAATGAAATAGCGCCATGACAGGTGCTGTAAGAACCTACTACGACTCACACTTTCTAAGTCTATTTAATTTTCTACACTTTATTGTCTCCCTTGTCCATAACTTGATACTTTAGAATAAAGTGGGAGGTTTTTATAAAAGGTTGACTACCCCTGCTAGGTGCAATGGAAGTGCTTTTACTGGCCAGCAGTTTCACTTCATAATTCAAGTTGCCATCTATGTTTTATCTCTTTAGAAACACGTCCTTTTTCTTTGGAATGTGAACTCCCCTAAGTTTAGGGGACTACTTGGTCCCCCTTCTATCATTTTCCCTCTTCTGCAACTGCTAAATCCATATTGTTTTCAGCCTGTTGATTTGAGCAGCAAATTCTCTGGCCAAAGGGGTGATCATGTTGTCCAAACTGGGCTAACATTCTTCTCTCAGTTTATTTTTCTTTTATTGGAATAAAAACAAATGCAATGAAAGAAGAGTTAAATGCTACCAATTTTCCAGCTGATAAATTTTTCTGAATTTGTTATTTTGTTGTAAATGTGGATGCCATATATTTTACTAGGAAGCCATCTAATTTAATTTACTGGTTGCACAGCCATCTATCTAGATAAAGGAAATTGACCAATAGATAAAAACAAAATTAGAGATGTTCCATAAAAAGGCATTTTTATGGTGTTTCCAGCTCTCATTCTTGTTATCTTTGAGTCCGACCATACCAGGTTTTTTCTTTGGTTTAGTTACATGAGATAACAAATCACTTATCTAAATCACATCTGACTCTGTAATTTTCTACATGGTTGCCATTTGTATAGGGTCCTTAAATACTTGCAATCCCTCTTGATATAGTAAATCACATTCTGGGTTGACAAGTACCTTGGCTAAGTTTACATGTTGACCCTAAGTGAATCTGAGGTGGGGTGTTATACTGCTACCTTTTCCCTCAGTGTCAGCCCCTTAACACTTAGTAAGAATCAGAGAAATGTGACCTTTGGCAAATACTATTCATTCACTTTCCCCAGCTGAAGGAAAGAACTGACATAACAAACAAAGGAATTTTCAGCATTGCCAGGAGGATATTTAAAAAGCACTTTACCCGCTGTGGAAGAAAAGCACCAATAATAAAAAAGTCAGATAAATAATATATAACCCCTTATTCCTGACACTGGTGTTTCTTTGCCCACACTCCTGCAATAGTATGAAATTATTATTACCAGGAGACCTAAGTTTATAAACCAAGTGTGTCCTCTAAGCAAGTTCACATTTGCCTTCCTAGGCAAGAACATTGACTTTTTTCCCCCTCACTTTTCAGCTTGCCTTGTAATTTGAAATTGTACTCATAGTGTGGCAATAAACTTGTTATAGTCAGCTTTTAAAGTTATTAGACATCTTCTTGGCATTAAAAATCAACCCAAAGCCTCAGGTATATATTTGTTCATTTTAAAACTAACCCAACAATTTATTTAGTGAGAGAATGGAATAAATATTACTTTTCTTAAAAACTGAAGTTTTTTTGTGCTAATAGTTTCAGATCATACTACAGAGCTAGTTCCCTTGAGTATAGTTTCTAGTTTTTCAATTGTTTTAGAGTAGAAAATAAAAGAATAAAAAGTAAAGTACTAGCAGGCTTCTTCAAGAAGACATCCCATATTACTATAAAACTACCTCAGGCTAATTCTCCAGTAAAACTGCCAGAGCATGAAACTTAAGAAATTACATTTTTAAAAAGACCTAAAATACCAATTCTAAATCATAGTATAAATCAGCAAAGTAACTTCTAGAGTTTTAGAGATAAACAAAATATCAACTCTGTGATGAAACTTAAGAAATAAAATCGTGAATTTGTTATTTTCCATAATATCTTGGGTTGTCATTTACACAACTTCAATATATTACATACAAAATGCAATAGCAAAGCCTGGAATTTAGTAGGTATGCTAAAAGTGTTCAATTAATAGTTACATGAATGAACAGAAAGGCATTTTTCAAAATAGTCTTCCTGGTGCCAAGTGTAATTAAAAGCTTAGAGTGTAATAAAGCTTGGAGTCATATGCTTCAAAGACACTAATCCTTACAAGTGAACTATACCATTCAGTCCTTTTATTCAACTACACTTTGACCTATGTTTTATGCAAAATTTGGTACTAGAGCTTGTGATTTGATTCATAAGATACCTGGGACATTAGGAGAATAAAGGTTTTGTGAAGGCAGGAATTTTTGTCTACTTAGCCTGTCTCAGATAGTGAATTGAGCAAGTACACAGAGGAGGCTCATTATATAGCTGATAAATATATGAATCAAGTAGGAAGTAGGCAGAAAGAAATCATTTTTTAAACTATGAATTAGAAAATATTATAAATATGGGGTTTGAGATAAAACAAAATGAATGAGGCAAAATCTTGGAAGTACAAAGGCAATAAAGTACTAGGGAGAAATTACATGGGCTTGGACAGATCTAAACCAATTAAAGACTGCTATGATAACACTCTTGCTCTATTAAAATAGCCAGCATAGTATAAGCTTGAAAAATAGATGGGTTAATTTCTTTTTAAGCCCTTCTAATCAGCACATTAAAAAATTCTTTCTCCCCTTTTGTTATAACAATATAACTTAGATTTCTATACTTAGCAGGCAACTTGTCAAGAATGTTTACATTCCTTACATGCCTAATCCTCTGTGTACCAGAATTACCTGAAAATAAAAATTATTAGTTTTTTCCTCATATTTTCTTTAAAAAAGTTTTTTTTTTTAAATATATTGATGTTGGAGAGAGAAGAAGGGGGAGAGAGAGAGATAGGAACATCAATCTGTTCCTGTATGTGCCCTGAATGAGGATGGAACCAGCAACTTCTATGCTACCAGATGATGCTCTAAACAACCAAGCTATCTGTTGGTTAGAGCATCATCCAGGGCCCTCCAATATTCTAATACCAAGCATTATATCACCAATAAAAAATGAGTCAACAAAATTTTGTTTAAACCTCATCTTAATAATAATAGGACTCAACAAACATTTACTGGAAGTGTGAGATGGGTAGTGTAGATATCAGAAAAGATTGCAAGATTGACACTAACCAAATGGGCCATGTAGTCTTTTGAGGGAGACAAGCCACAACATATAAAACACATAGAAAGGACAAAAGAAAACACTGCCAAACTACAGAATAATGCAATATAAAATGCTAAGTTGACAACAATCAAAGGTTATAGTCTCTGGTACACATACACCCTTCATTGAATATTAAATATTTTAGATGAAAATGATTGGTCTGATTGTATAAATTTTTACTATTAAACCATTGGATTGCAATAAAGAACAGCTTCAGTAAAGCCTGTCCCAATTTAATGTTTAATATATATAAAAGCCAATGATACTGCTATGCAGTAACTCATTTTTTAAAAAGTTTTAACCTGGATGTATTCCTTAAGCTAACAAAACATTCGTATAGAAGGATAAAGGTCAAAATTTAATCTTATTTTGTTTTCTGAAATGATAGCAATCTCAGTTATTATGTGTAAACACAGAATAAATATTTATTAACTTCGCTTACTTTGTTATATTTCTGGTGAAGTAATGCAAATGAATCACCTTGGAAAACTGGACTCACATTGCATTTCCAGAGCTTGAGGAGACACATAACATTTTGCTAGATTACTTAATTATAAGAAAATTACCACCAACCAAATAAATGATAGCAGTTCAGTCCTACTAAAAAAGATATCTTTTATCTCTAAAATGTCATAGATAGGGTAAAAAAAACCAAACAACTTGTCACTTCTGCAAAATTTATAATATTCAACTTACTTTAATTGGCAGATTTTTCCAAGGATTAGAATATTAGCTTCTTAATAGGCCTAGCTTTTGCAAGCAATTCATTTTTGTTACCAATACTTTCCATTAGTTCTAAATGATAATTTTTTTTTTATTCAGGGAGAAGAGGGGAGGCAGAGACAGACTCCTGCATGTGCCCTGACCAGCATCCACCTGGCAAGTCCACTATGGGGTGATGCTCTGCCCATCTGGGGTGTTGCTCTGTTGCTTAGCAACTGAGCTCTTTTTAGCACCTGAGGTGGAGGACATAGAGCCATCCTTAGTGCCTGGGGCCAACTTGCTCAAATTGAGCCATGGCTGCAGGTGGAGAACAGAGAGAGAAAGAGGGACAGAGAGACGGGGGGGTGGGGAGGAAAAGCAGATGATTGCTTCTCCTGTGTGCCCTGATCAGGAATCAAACCCCGGACATCCACACGTTGGCCCAACACTCTACTGCTGAGCCAACTGGTCAGAACCCAAGCTGAAAAATTTCTATGTTGTTAACTCTGATATGTCAGAATTTAATTTTTATCTGACCGTTTCTATTTATTTACAGGTGCCATTCACCCATTCTTTTCTCTAACTAATTGAAAAGGACTTACAGTTTCCTTGAATATTAAATATTCATTCATATTGATATCTTAATTGAATTTTAATATGTAAAATCAAGAAGAAGTACAGTATAAAGTAACAAATTTGATTGTCGACTATGTTTTTCATTGTATCTGTTATACTTTAGGTATACAGCATTTTTCTGATTTTGTTGAAACTACTTTTAAAATTTTTATTTCTATGTGATATTGTATGGAATAAATCCAGCATTCACTCTGTTTTCCTAATACTTTTACTTCCACTATCCCAAAGGGCTAGTTCATGTCATATCTTCTCTCAAAATTACACCATCCACTCTTTTATTGAGAAAACAGTAGTTATAAAGAGAATTTCTATGAGTTACCTACAAGCTGCTGTGGATGAAGAGTCCTGGTTGTTCCCTAAGGTCAACATCGAGGGGTCATTCGGGTCATTGTCCCAACACACTTATTAATATCACTCCATCATTATTAGCTTATTCTTACTATTGCACAAAAGTATGCAAGCATGCTGTTAATACACTCATCTTAAAATAAATAAAAAAACAAAAGTCTATGAGTGATCACACACATATCTCCTTTAATGCCTCAGAAGTGTCCCCTTATCCTCTGGACTCCTCCTGAGCTGCTGATGACCACTTCAGCTTCAGCTCTTCCATTCAAAGCTCCTGCCATTGTGCATTCACTTGTTTTCACATTCTCTGCTCCCAATATTTCACACCATTGCTGTCACTCACCAGGACACTCTTCCTATGTTGCCTTCTGCTCTCCACATCACTGTCCTTTTCCCCATTGTCTGATGGCTCCCATGCATTCTTCAGGTTTTGGCTTGAACATCACTTTGGCAGGGATCTGATCCTTTGGCTCTCTTATTCCTTATTCAGAGTGTGTACAGGTCTTCATCATGACATATCCCAAGTAAATTTGACATTCTATAAGGGCCATGACTTTATCTGTTTTGTTACCATTATAGTCCTGGTGCTTAATACAAGGCATGCCAATGAGTAGTCAGTTCAGAAATATTTGCATTTGAATGAATATATGAAGAAAGAACTGAGAACACACAGGACTGCTCAATAAATATTAGCAGGCTATCCATCTAAAGAAAGAGAGCTCTCAATAAAAATAGAGCAAATTGGTTGTAAAGAAAGATTTAGAGATTCTTAGATTATATAGGCCAGCATACTTTCTAACATTCTCTTTGTTTAAATGTAAAATTCTACTATAAAAAAAACTTTCTTCTTAACTAAATGGAAATACGATTTACACCTCGTTTTATAAAATCATGTGATATGAGTGACTGAAATAATGACAGGTCATCAATATCCATAACAACATTTCAAAGCCTTCAAAACAAATGTCTGATTTCCTAGAAATTTCTTTCTTATGGTAGGTTTTCTCTATTGAGACACATTTGAATCATAAAATTCATCTGTAAACACTTATCTCTTTTCCTTTGTGTTTTTTCAATAGGGTAAAATATATGAAAAAGAAAGTGAGTATACCTCCCACTGTGGTTGGCAAAAAGCTAGCACTTTAGGCTCTCACTTTATTGCTGTAAATGGGAAAAAATCCAAACCTTTCCAGAAAGCCACTTAGCACTCCGGCCTCTTTGAACTCTGTTTTAATAAAGTGTCCATTATGAAAAAAATAATTCTTTGAACTACTGGCATCTTATAATTTTTGGGTGTGTGTGGGAGAGGCTTCTATTTGAGACTACTTGAAGAGAAGTAGTAAATTATCAAAAGACATTGAAAATATCTAGAAAATATAAAATGTGCCTATTGCTTGTTATACAGTTTTCACAAATCCATGGATTGAAGAGAATAATTTCACTGAACATATCTATATTTATATCTACCCAGCAAGCCTTCATTCATATGTAAGCTATTTGCAAATACCTGGAACTCCCACATGTTTTGAAATCATTGTTCATTGACACATTAAGACATTGTTTAATGCTCTGAAAATTATTTTACCTCTAACACACAAAACCAGCAACATGTTGACTATCATTATTATGCAATCAATAATTAAGCTCTTTCAGAAATAAAATACCTTATACTTTAATAATATTATTTTGTCATCCTGTTCTTTTCAAATATATAATTCCCCTCGAAGTCACAAGTTAAACTTCTGACAAACCTCAGGATTTCATAGAAAACTCTTAATCTGTCTTTTTGTTTCTCAACCAGTGAATGACAAATTGATTACACCTCATTTTAGCTGAGTTTTATCACAGGCACTTAAAAGCCACTGTCTCCTTATGAAGATGTTTTAAAAATAATGCAGGCTCAGAAGTTTATTTTATAGAAATCTAAAATCAAAAGGATCAGGGTTTAACATCTTATGCTGGAGACAATAAGTGCTAAAAGGCTCTGTTGTGCTCAAATTCAAACACTTTTTTTTTTTATGGAGAAAACTGTGATCTCAAAGCTTGAGCAATGTGATTGGCAACATTATATCACTATCTTCATGATAATCATTGGCATCATCTTTGTCCTAACAACTATCTGTTGGAAAGCTACTATATGGCAGATGTGTTATTCATTTAAATACACATTTTATTTATATCTGGAAAGTCAGTAGTTATAGCAACCTCATTGCCAATGACAAGAATAAAAATTTGGTATAACTGGCTGGTTCTAGACTTATGTAATGGTCTTCTCACAATACCAGCCTAACAAGCACTACTGTGGGTTTAGGTAGAATCCATATTATCCACTAGGAGTAGCAAACTCACATGCTTCCCAGGACTGGGCTGGTAACTTAAATGACAGAGGGAAGGACTGTGCGGGATTATATCGGTGAAACATAACAAGCTTCTTGTACAGAAGCAGCAACGCTTCAGTGCTCAAGGCTGCCATGTGTGACTATGTATCCACGCTTACAGATTTTCTGACTTTTCATGAGAGGCTGGAAACCAGCACATGTATGTGCGCATGTGCATGTGCACACATATGTATGTCTGTCACACACACACATACACTTCTGATTTTTGAAGGCAGTCTAATATATGTTTAATAAGATATTGTGGGGGCAAGTACAACATCTGGGGGTACTTGCAACCTCTGTGTTATGTGAATGAGATTAAAAAGTTCTAAATAAATAGGAATATATTTAAATGAATTTGTTACCAGAGCATATGCTAAAAACTTTTGTGCAAAGTAAGAATATAATCCTGTTTCTATCACCTAATTCATAATTTTGGATGAACATTTCCATGAATTTTCTTTCTCTTTGGTTTGTATTTACTGGAACCTTTAAAAGAACTTCACCAGAGAACAAAGAACCGACTAGAAAATCTCTTGCACCCTGTACAGGGGAACAGATTTGATATCCTTCGTTCTGGGAGTAGAAGAAACGAGAGAAGGAGAGCTGACCAGACAGACAGAGGGCAGCCTTCTGTCACTTACAGGCCTGGTTCTCTCAAGGGAGAAAACAAAGTAGCAAAATGGACTTTCTTAGCTTGACTTTGACTATTTTAAAAATACAAGGACCTGGAAAGTAGGATATATTTTAAAACTTGGATAGTAAATTGAGTAAACTCTCATGAAAATGGATTACAAGTGACTGCTTTCCCCTGGACTGCTGAGCGATCTCCTTCCCACCTCCCTCAGGAGGCCCACGCACTTCCTGCAAGGACACACAGGACTGAGTTACTAAGTCAGGCAGCAGAAAGCATCCCGCTTTCCTTCTGAAATGCCTCAACAATCTTTCTGTGACCGTAAGAGAAAAACTTGTCTGGGAAGAACAAACTGACTACAGTTTGTCTAGATAGGGAGATATTTTCCCTATTTCCCTTGAGCTTCGCCTTCACCAACTTTTACCTTATTAGATCAAAGTACACATTTGTACTCAGTGCTTTTTTTCTTCGTTACCATCTCTAAAGCTGCTTTCTTACTTTGTACTTTGCTTCTGACTCGTCTGTGTTACCGAGGAATCCCCACAGTGAAGAATCATTTCTCTCAAATCTTATCCTTTTAAAATCTGCTAAAGTGTCCAAAGCAATAAAGAAAATAAAACAACTTAATTCTTGAGCTACTATGCCAAAATTGAACTGTATTATAACTACTCTAGAGAAATCTTTGTAGTTACTGGTGTGATTTCAGGTCTGTTTGTAATCCAAACATAAATGGTTTGTATTTAAACCTTTAGTAAGTGGTTCAATGATTAATCAAGAATTTTATATCAATAATAACAGAAGTTTATAATAGTGTGTAGATACATATTATGATGGAATAAAATATTTTCTACACAACAGACCTTAATTGAAGTTAAAAAATAATCACCTATTATTACATGAAATCAGAATTTAGTTGTCATCTATAATTATCTTTTTCATCTAAAAAAGAAAAACCAGAAAGCAAAAGATATTCTTGTTTCATCAACAATTGCATGTGTGAAATATTCTCTTAGCTACTTAGTAAAGACATCTAGCTTTTTTCTTTTTGTTTTTTGAAAGAGAGAGAGAGAGTGAAAGAGGGAGAGAGAGAGGCAGTCAGACAGACAGGAAGGGAGAGAAATGAGAAGCATCAACTTGTAGTTGTGGAACTTTTAGTTGTTCATTGATTGCTTCTAAACATGCCTTGGCAAGACGGGTTCTAGCTGAGCCAGGGAACCCTTGATCAAGCCAGTGACCTTCGGCTTCAAGTTAGTGATCTTTGGGCTCAAGCCAGTTACCATAGGGTCATGTCTATAATTCCACGCTCAAGCCAGTGACTCCATGCTCAAGCTGTTGAGCCTGCGCTCAAGTCAGTGACCTTGTGGTTTCAAACCCAGGTCCTCAGCATCCAAAGTCAATTTTATATCCACTATGCCACCACCTGGTCAGGTCTGGCTTTCTTCTTTTGATCTACCATAAACTCTTATAAAGACAAAGTAACTAGACAAATTTTCCTAGATCTCTGTGTTCAGTTATATAATTTATTTCTTCATAAATAATATAAAAAGATCTGGACTTTTTTACTTTCTTACATTGATAATAACTGAAATTAGAATCTTAAATATTTGTTAATTCTGAAAAGAACAAAACAATGTAATATTGGAAATACTCCTATAACATACACAGTAATGAGTTAAGATGGTAATATTAAATACTAAGAGAATCTTGCAGAGGTGAACATTATTTTGTGGGAAAAAATAAGTTCAAATTTGTTTTGATTGATTTTTACTTACATTTTACTCATATTTTAGGGTTCACTTATCAGATGATCATACAAAGTTAGATGAAATTAATTTATCTGTTATGCCTCTTTAATACTCCTACAGGACACATCCATTTCTATAAAATATGCCTCTATATTTGGTTGCAGTTTACAGAAAATCTGCAGGGAATTCCAGCAGTATGAACTTGACTAGCTAAATTGATCTTCCTGACTTTCACTTTACTCTGATATAAAATGGATTACAATAATTCCTCTATCTCATTGAGCTAGAGTAGCAAAATTTAGCAAATAAGATATAAAACAGTATGAATTCCAAATAATTTTTAGCATAAGTGTGTCCCAATTACTTTTTAGTACTAGTAAGTCACAAATATTGCAAGGGCATATTATGCTAAAAAAAAGGATTCACTGTTCATGGGAAATCCAAGTTTAATTGGTCCTGTCTTTTATTTCACAATTCTACATTGAGCTGTTTTAGAAATTAGATGACTTATCTAAAATGGCTGACAAATGATGAATATCTAACAATTTTATCTTGCCTAATCTTGTGAACTTTAAAGAAACATGACTTCAATTAAATCAATTCTTTGTATACTGTATCTGGTAAAAAGCCTGACAATTTTTAAGTACATTAATAAGTACATGAAGTACAGAATAAATGATGTACATGTGTATGTAAGGGTGTACATATGTCCAGGGACTGACATTAAGGATTAATTAGTATAAAAAGGGGAAATTAATACATTAGAAAAGAGTTATGTTCGATCTCCCTTTTAGCAACATGTTTTATCATCATTTGACCATTATTTTATGCAATTAGGTACCTATAAAGACCTTGGTAGATATCCTTGTTCATTTTTCTTTCCTTACAGAAAATTACACATAAAGAGTATTAGAATGATAATAATCTTCAATATGGTTAAAAGAGTCCAGTAACTGAATTTTTATAATGTCCTTTAACAATTTCCCGCTCAAGACTGGAATAACTTGAGTTATATTTAAGGTCTTTTTGAGAGTATCTGTCCTAACACCAGTTTTAAAATTCTTTGTATATGTATATGTGAATATGTGTAAATATATATTTAATAAATAGAATATATTTGTAGTGAATACAGATAATACATGCAAAGTATGGTTCTGGAGCAGAGCGCCAGCAAACTATGGCCATGGGATCAAATTTGGCCTACCACCTGGTTCTGTACAGCTCACTAATGATTTTTACATTTTGAAGTGTTTGGGAAAAAAATCAAAAGAAGAATTATAATTTGTGACATGTGACAAGTACTATATGAAACCAGAAATAAATAAAGTTTTATTGGAGCACAGCAATATCCACACATCCTTTTGTTTATATATTGTCTGTGGGTGCTGTAGCACTATGTGATGGCTATTTCATGTGCTAACTTGGCAAGGTATTAACTTTGCTGGGCTATGGTATGCAGTTATTTAATCAAACATTAATCTAGGTGTTTTGTAGATGTGTTTAACATCTAGAATCAATTGACTTTAAGTAAATGAGATCCACTTTAATTACTGGGGGGGGGTCACATTACATCCATTGCAGGTCTTCAGGGCAATACTGAGGTTTCTTGGAGAAGAGAAGGTTTGCCTCAAGACAGCAGATGGTTACAAATTTTGATGAAATATTCTATTTCTCATTCATCCAGTGCTAAGTTTTGAAAAAGACAATTCTCTTTGTTATCACATACACACACACACTTTTTGTGTATGTCTTTGTGTGTATCTATGCTGATAATTTCATTTCCTCCTTATGCTGACGGTGTAGCCTTGGACTTCCAGCTTTATTTATAGATGAAGCAATCTGCTATCTGATTCTTGAACTAAAGATATGTTCTGAGCTTTGTTTCCTGTTTCCATGTGTACTTTCAGCCAGCCTGAGAAACTCAAGTTCACTAGTTGAGCACATTTTGCATGAAGAAATGCACTTTAGTTGCTTATTTATCTTTTTAGATCCTCAACTTAATTTAACATGGTTTCTGTGTATTTCTTTCTTATTAATCAAAATATAATTTTTTAATAGTTTTCTCCATTATTAGGTTAGTTTATCATATTGTCATAAATTGGTATTTTTTTGAATATCTAGAGATTTATTCATTTATAGCTAGCTATTTTATCTATTTATTTATTAGTGCCTAAAGATTTATGATTGTCACATTAAAAAAATATACATTGTATCACTTTTCATGATATAGAATTGCTCTTTAGTTTACTTAGGGCTTTTGTCTTTAAATTTCAACTTGTCTAGCCTAGTATTGATTTTACCCTTTCAGCTTTCAATTTTTCACATCAGTCTAATATTTCTTTGCTGTTCCTTTATATATATATATTTGCAGAGACAGAGAGAGTCAGAGAGAGGGACAGATAAGGACTGATAGACAGGAAGGGACAAAGATGAGAAACATCAATTTTTTTTTTAAAGATTGTTCTTTTTTAAAACTTTATTTTATTTATTCATTTTAGAGAGGAGAGAGAGAGAGAGAGAGAGAGAGAGAGAGAGAGAGAAAGGGGGGAGGAGCAGGAAGCATCAACTCCCATATGTGCCTTGACCAGACAAGTGCAGGGTTTTGAACTGGCAACCTCAGCATTCCAAGTCGACATTCTATCCACTGCGCCACCACAGGTCAGGTGAGAAACATCAATTATTCATTGCAGTTTCTTAGTTGTTCATTGATTGATTTCTCATATGTGCCTTGACCAGGGGGCTACAGCAGACCATGTGACCCCTTGCTCAAGCCAGTGACCTCGGGCTCAAGCTGGTGAGCCTTGCTCAAACCAGATGAGCCCTTGCTCAAGCTGGAGACCTCAGGGTCTCGAACTTGGGTCCTCTGCATCTCATTCCAACATTCTATCCACTGTGCTACTGCCTGGTCGGGCTCTTTGCAACTATTTTTATTTTTTACTTATTATGAATATCAAAAATGTTTTATAGCTGAGCTTTGGATCCACATAAGAGAATTCAGTTCATACATATTTAGCATTGAATTAAAATTTTTAATTTTATTTCTTTTTTGTGCTCTATTATTTACTTTATAATATTTCTTTACTAATAGTCTCATTTTTTGCTAATTTTATTAGATTGTTAGTCATTCACACTTTCCCTTGCTCATTTGTAAATTCTATTTTAATTTTATATTTCATTTTTTCCATTTTCCATGAGTTTTTAATCAAGTACATATTACTAAGTTGGTATCTGAAAACTCTCTTTCTAACAAAAATATCATTTTTTCTAATAAAAATACATCCTTTAAACCCCTGCATATTCCAAATCCATAAGATGAGATGTTTAAAATACTTTTACTTTTTTCCTACCTTCTTCTCCTCCCATTCCTTGGTTTTATTAAAATTGTAATTTCTAATTCCCAACTCTAATTCTATGGGAAGCAGGTGAATTACCACTGCCTGCAGACCAACTCACCCTTTCTCCCAGGTGCCACTACTGTTCCTGTGCTTAAGGGCTGCTTGAAGATTAACACAGTTGTAGCTTCTGAGGCCAGAAAGAAGGTACACTAACACAGTGCCTAGTGGGTTTCTCCCATGAAAATGAACAGCTCCTTGTGCTCCAGGTATTTCCTAGCCTCAGAATCTTCAACTCAGGTTTCCTAGTGCTGTTATCTGGCTTCTACCACCTGGATTCTCATTGTTGGAACCTTCACATCACTCAATAGTATTACTTGTGGTCCACTGTTTATCTGCTACAGGAAAGGCAGATTTAAAGATGGAGCAGTACAAAGCCTCCTTCAGACCACCATCTTCTTGGAATTTTTAACTCCCAAACCCTGTATGTTGAAGACCTAAACCTCACTGTGGCTATATTTGGAGATAGGATCTCTAGGAGGTGGTTATTATGATTAAATAAGGTCATAAGGTCAATCTGATAGCACTGTGGCAGAGAGAGAGAGAGAGAAACAGAGACAGATAGAGAACTGCAATGTGAGGACACACTAAGAAGGTAGCTGTCTGCAAGCCAGGAAGAAAGACCTCACTGGTAACTGAACCCTGCCAGAACCTTGATTGTGAACCTTTAATCCTCCAGAACAATTAAGAAAATAATAAATTTGTTTACTAAGCCACCCAATCATGGTATTTTGTTATGACAGCCCAAGTGGATAATAAACAAATCTATGGTTTCTACGAAAATTAACTCAAAATGACTTACAAATGTAAGTATAAAACACAAAACTTTAAAATGTCTAAATGACATATAAAATTTAGGTGACCTTGGATTTGGTGATAAGTCTTTAAAAAGGGACTGGTAAATTGAACTCTATTAAAAATAAATACTGTTCTGTAAAAGACACCATTAAGATATAAAAAAACAAACTGCAAATTTGGAGAAAATCCTTATAAAACACATATTTGATATAGGACTTATATCCAAAATAAAAAACTTTAAAACTTAACAATATGTAAACAAACAACCCAATTATAAAATGGGCAACAATCTCAATAGAGAGATAGATCATCAAAGAATACATATAAATGCAAATAAGTATATAAAAAACTGCTCAACATTATATGTCAGTAGGGGGTTGCAAATTAAAATGAGGTCCATACATGCTTTTAAAATGGTTAAAATCTGGAAAAAAATTAATAATTGCAAAAGCTGCTATGAATGTGTCATGTTGGAAAAGAATTTGGTAGTTTCTTATAAAGCTAAACATAGTCTTACCATATGACCCAGCAATTGTGTTCTTAGGTATTTACCCATGAGTTAAAAATTTATGTCCACACAAAACCTGTAAATGAATGTTTACTGCGGATTTTTCATAATTGCCAAAAACAACCAAGACATCTCTCCAATGGGTAAACAAGCCATGTGTACTCATACAATGGAAAAGTATTTAGTGATTAAAATACAATGAGTTATTAAGCAACAAGACATCGCTAGCTAAGAGAAGTTAGTCTGAAAAGGCTACCTACTATATGATTCATACTATGTGACATTATGAAAAAGAAAAAATTATACAGACAGCAAAAAAAAAAAAATAACAGTGGTTGCAATGAGTTTATGGGGAAGATATAAATAGTTATAGTACAGGGGACTTTTAGGGTGATAAATTTATTCTATATGATATTCTAATGGTGGATACATGATACTGCATTTGTGAAAATGCACAGAACCGCACAACACTAAGCACCAATAAGAGAATAAGCACTAATGGAAACTAACTACTTTAGTTAATAATAATATATCAACATTGGCTGAACTATAATAAGTATACTATGATAATTAGTAAAATTAGTAAAATACTAATAAAAGCAGAAACTGTGTATGGGAGTTAGGGGGTAAATGGGAACTCAGTACTATCTATTTAATAAAAGTAAAAAAACAATGAAAAAAAGTGAAAAATATATAATATTTATTAAAACATGTAACATATACTATCCTTTACAAAGGAAAAGAACACCAAAAAGCAAGAGGAGGTAGTATGCAATTCTGTCCTACCTCTTCCTGAGATCTGTTGGAGATGGGTGTCAGATTGAGTTTATGTATAGTTCAGGATTGATAAATCAGAATTTGTAAATTTTTATTATTTTTTAAGGGGCCCCTTCTCTCAAAATTATATAAGCTTTAGTCCCTCCCCAAAACCTAGAAAAGACATATGAAAGAAAGTAATAAATAAACTAGATATTCTGGCCCCAGATATGAAAAGCAAAGAAGCCCAGCAAGCACTTAGTCTATACTTTGTTCATACAGGTCTTTTTCTTGATCTGCTAATCATATTTTTTTGAATGTTCTGCCAGATTGAAACTTCTCAGATTGCTCTATCTCTTTAGGAATTCACCAAACTCTGAATTTCCTTTAGATCTGAAATGTGAAAGCCAATGTGATTCAAATTAAATCATGTTATGAGCATCTTGACTAAAATTCACAATATTTTAGTATGGCTTTTGCACATGAAGGAGAACTGATATATTAATAATAATCTTTGCAGTACTATACATTCAAGCTAGGATAGAATATTATCTGAAATAAAGGTATGCAGTTGTCTCATACCATCTTTTTGTTTGCTCATTTCTCTTTTATTTCATGTGAGAGTAATTAGAAACACTTACTTTAGTGTTTGAGAGAAACAGAGGGTCCATACATAAATACCAGTCAGATATTTTTATGAACTTCTCTGCTTCTCTAAATGAATCATATGTGGGGAAAAATGGTGAACGATTATTCAATATGTTGGGGCTAATGGAGCTTTAAATAAAATGGTAACAGAGCTTTAGAAACTAAATGTTTCTAAATTCAAAGGAATGGTTTGTCTTTACTAAGGAAAATAATATTTTCCTGCATAGGAGTAGACTTATCAGTATGCACGTTTGCTTTCAGAGAGTGCCATATAACTATGTCTTAACCATTAAAATTAATGACCTGGAAGATAAGAGGCCTAAATAGCCCTGTTAAGTTGAAAAAAATTCTGTCAGTTCTCAAAAAGAATGAAGTAGATGTTGCACTTATCTAAAACATACACTTAATGGAACAAAAAAGTGCCAAGTTTCATAGAATCCAAAACATTTTTAAACCATTTTTAATTCAAAAACATCTGAATCTCCAAGGATGGCTTCACAAAAACTTTGAAAGTAATAGACATGTCTTTTTAAGGATCTCAGATTGCTCATGAGTATTAACAGTGTTCAGCCATACCAGTGCTTCTCAACTAGGAGTGATGTTGGTCTCTAGGGGGACACTCGGTAATGTCTGGAGATATTTTTTGTTGTCACATCTGGGGTGGGGGTGATACCACTGGAATCCAATGACAAGACACTGAACATCTTACAAAGCACACAGAACAGCTCCAACAAGAAATGCCAGAGTGCCAAGGTTGAGAAGCTCTGAGACAGACAAATAGCTACAAATAAATATATAATTTATACAATAAGGGGAGGGATGTATCAAGAAGTACTGATGGTTTTAGATTCCCTACTTATTCATTCATTAAATTCTCATATAACCACAGGCATCCTTTCAGAACACTGTTGGGATTGGGACCTTCCCTGTGCTTGCCTTTGTGGCCTTTCTTCCACAGGGTGAACTGCTCAGTTCAGTCCTAGAAGAGGTGGCCAAACTGAAAGTGGCCTTCATGTTTTCCAAGAAGGGTCTTGTTAAAACATACTATTGAAAGACAAAGGGAGATAAGATCTCCTTAACATCTACCCATCACTAGGAAATTAAAGACTATAGAATGTCATATGAAATTTCTTGTTTATTCGTTACAAAATAAGTGAAGTGAGAAATAACAAGTTCCTATATCAAGAACAACAACTAAAACTTGTTTAGAAAATTAGTATCAGCAGCTTATCAATATTCAAACTTGAAAATGCAGTAGGTCTGTAAGAAGAAGCAGACATAATAGGAAAGAATGTTGACAGAGCTTGCAGTGGGTTAAATTCTGGTCCACCAAAAGATATATCTACCTGAAACTTGAAAATGTAATCTTATTTTGAAAAGGAATCTTTGCAGATGTAATTAAGGGAGACTTGAGATAAGATCATCCTGGATGAGAGTCAGCCTTAAATATAATAATAAATTTCCAAGTAAGAAAAGAGAAGGGGGAAGGACACATGGAGGGGTCAGCAATACAGGCAAAGACTGGAGTTATTTACCTCAAGTCAAGGAATGCCTGAACCCACCAGCACCTGGAAGTGTTCTCCCCTATAACTCCAGTCTTCAGAAGGATCATGGCCCTGCCACAGCCTTCGTTTTAGATTTCTGGTCTCTAAAACTATGAGAAAATATATTTCTCTTGATTTTTAAGCCACCCTCCAGTTGGGATAATTTGTTATGGCAGCCTCAGTATACTACTTGAGTCAAAGAACTGAAAGATAATTCGGGGTGCCATGAGAGTGTGCTTTAGGCTTGGGCAGCCCAGAAGGTTGAAAGAGTAATATGTCTGATAATTCCAGGTCACTGAAGGAATGTTGTCAAAGGCAGGAATGGCTGCCAGATGTGGTGCATGTCTGTTATGAAGGAAACAACCCACAAGTGCATGCTGGTTTGTGAACAGAAAAGCCAAGACATACCCGGTGTCTTAAGGGGCTTTATTTCAACATGAAAGAAGCTAAGAAGGTCCCAAGCGGTGGGCAGAACTTGGCAGTAGTAATGCTTCTTGTCGTGTGGAGGCCATTAGTGTAAATGTAAGAATCACTGCCTTAGGGAAGAAGCCTAATCATCAGCTGGAGTGAGGAGAAGAGGATGTATGGAAGTAAGGAGTTGCTAAGACCTGGGTTAGGCTTATGGTTAGAATTATTTAGGGCCTCTAAAGCCCAGCATCTGTCTGACTCATTGGAAGGCAACATAGCTCCTGCATACATGACTTCTTCAAAATTATTCTCAAACTACTAATTTTGACCAAGTTTTTCTGAAAGTCTTTAGGATGAAAACATTGTAAATACAGTTAACGGAAGATGAAAAAACAATGGAGTGGCAGTAAAATAGAATGTACTTTAAAAAATACTGAGTAATAAGATGAAACAACTATATCTCAAAGCAAATATATTTACAGTAGTTATTGGTATAGTATTTATTAATAGTGGAAGCACTCTATAAATTATTAATGAATAGATAAATTTGTGAACAAATGAATAAATGCTTTGGGGAAGAAAAGTTTATACTCAGTTCTTTATGCAATAAATTTCAAATCAAAGTTTATGATGACATGGTTATTATTATCAATTTTTATTAAAATACATTAGTATTCAACATGAATTGTATGAAGGCAATTTTCTTTCTAAATTAACCATTAAGTCACATTTGATTTAAAATGAGTAATTTGAAGGTAAAACATCTGCCATTGAATATTTGAGTTAAGTAGATACAAGTAATCTACAATATATAATCAAAAGACAAAGATAAAGAATAATTTATTAGCCTTTTCTGGAAACATATGTATTAGTGTGTTAACTAATCTTTCTAAGATTTTATGTTATTGATATTGAAGGCTGTTGCTTCAAACCAATGTTTAGGTTTTTTTAAATTTTATTTTAAAAACAAAACTTTCAATCACTTTGGAAGAAGATCTCATAGTGTCTTATAAAGTTAAGCAGAAGTTTACTCCATGACAGCAATTCTACATTTGGGAATTTACTGAAAGAAGTGAAAATACATGTGTCCAATAAGACTTTCATAAAAATGTCATAGTAGTTTTCTTCATGATAGCAAAATAATGGAAACAGCCCAGGTGTCTATCAATGGTGGAGTGAGGTTATACAATGAAACGCTACTACAGAATAAAAAGTAACAAATAACAGACACTAAAAATCATAAGTGAATTTCAAACACAAGCTGAGAGAAAAAAGCATTACAAAATAGTATATACATACTGTATGGTTCCATGTACATAAACTATATTCTTGAATAGGTAAAACTAATTTACATTGGAAAAAAAATCAAAACCATTGTTGCTTCTTGAGGGTTGGTGGGGAGGAAGAACTCATTGTGAATATCAAGGACTGTTTTTGTGGTAACTTTCTATATCTGCTACACCCACATCTTTTTCTTCTTCAAGTCACCATACTGTTGTTTGTGTCTATGAGTTCTTTTTCTTTGCTTAATCCCTATAATTTTGTTACTCAATGTCATTCCAATAAAGTCTCTAAAGTAACTGTCGACAAATTAAAAATAAGTAAATAAAAGTAAATTGTAAAAATATTCTATGTCTGATAAAGGTTTGCATATTATAAAAGTACATGTTTGTCAAAATTTATTTAATGTTACATCTAAGATTTGAGTATTTCATTATTTGTTTATTTTACCTTAAAATAAAGAAAAGATTGACAGGTAAATATTGGACTTGAATGATACACAGGCTACACTTTTTTTTTTCCCCACAGGAACAGAGGGAGAGTCAGAGAGAGGGATAGACAGACAGGAATGGAGAGAGGTGAGAAGCATCAATCATTAGTTTTTCATTGCCGTTGCGACACCTTAGTTGTTCATTGATTGCTTTCTCACATGTGCCTTGACTGTGGGTCTTCAGCAGACTGAGCAACCCCTTGCTGGAGCCAGCGTCCTTGGGTCCAAGATGGTGAGCTTTTGCTCAAGCCAGATGGGCCCGCGCTCAAGCTGGCAAGCTCGGGGTCTCAAACCTGGGTCCTTCTGTGTCCCAGTCCAACACTCTATCCACTGTGCCACCGCCTGGTCAGGCACACATGCTACACTTTTAATGGCATAGTGTACTACAACTTTGAGATACATCACAGAACAGACTGAAGAACTTACTGAAGGTGGATAAATATGCAACAGAACATGCATAGCAAAATGTTAATGACAGAATCTAGATATTGATAATATATGCATTAAATTTTTTAGCTCTTTTGTAGTTTGACAATTTTCATAATAACGTGTAGGAAAAAAATTAAACGTATTTTTCGTAGCTCATGCTTCATTTTCTAATTAACATTCACAGTGGGAATGCTTAAAACTGTTTTTTAAATATTTTATTTCCATAGAAACAAAAGTTTGCATAATTTTATTTCACTACATACTTTTATTCAATCTAGTTTATTTATTAAGATCATATTTTTGCTATTCCTTTGTGTTCTACAGTTTTTTTTATTTTTTTTTAATTTTATTCATTTTAGAGAGGAGACACACACACACACACAGAGAGAGAGAGAGAGAGAGAGAGAGAGAGAGAGAGAGAGAGAAAGAGAGAGAGAGAGAAAGGGGGAGGAGCTGGAAGCATCAACTCCCATATGTGCCTTGACCAGACCAGTGCAGGGTTTTGAACTGGCGACCTCAGTGTTCCCAGCTCGACGCTTTATCCACTGCGCCACCACAGGTCAGGCGTGTTCTACAGTTTTTAAATTATAATTGGGCAATATGTTTTGACTTTTAGAGTCTTGGTTAATTTTATAAATACACACTACATTACAAAATTTCTTGGTATAAATAATGAATCATTAGCCAGATGATGATGATCTGATGGATTTGAACTTCAGCACTTTTGTGAGGCTACTGAAAACAATTTATGTAAAACCAGTATGAAATGGTAAATCTTCAGGGGGTCAAATTTCTCTCTTTTGAAATTCTACTAAACAGAACATATAGTAATCTGGATTTAAATATTAACTCCCCTTTTTATAAGGACACAGAAATATGTGTAAAGTTTCTTTCAAGGCACACTATGAAGTAATTGCAGAGCTGGTTGAATTCTTAAATCACACAGTGCACGGAGATCTGATGTTCCCTAGGATGATTTGCAGACATCACGTGACACTGAAACACACAGATCAACTTGTCACTATCTCATGTTATCACTAACATTAGATAGTAGGTTAAGCAGGCTTTCAAAAGAGATCGGCTTAGAAAATTTCCTTTTCTTTTCTTTCTTCTTTATTTTAATTTACTATTAGTCATCAAGAACCTATAAGTGGTCTTCCCATTGGTTACTCAAGCTATACTGTACTTCACAGAGAAAGAGCCTCATGGACAGGCATTTCAAGAACTTGATGCCTGTTGAGAAATTAACCTGCATGAATATAGGCTATTGTTTTGAGGGAATATTTGGTATATGTAACTCCCTCTAAATGAAAAGCTTTTAAGAAGATCCACTTTTAAAAAAGGAACAAGAATCAAAATATTTTATTCTTAATTTATCTTCTTGAAAGAAACCAAAATTTATAAAAATAAGTTTATTTTACATTTAACAAATAGTTTATAGATTATGACCATACACTAATATTTAATGTAATTCTTAAGATTTTTCGAATAGCAAAATGTAACAGTATTCACAATATATTTGATGTTTCACATTGTTTCAGTTTTTTTTTTTTTGTAAAAAATACTTGTGGACTTGATTAATTTCCTTCAAGTTGCTCTTTTAATAAAGTGCTATTCAAATAATTATGCTTAAAGCACATCTTCTGTCATAAAACTTATTTTTGATTATCTAATTCTGTCAGATTGATTGATATCTACCAGATTACCATTGGGCAATGACTTTTAATGTCACTTGACTTTATGGAATTCTGTGACTTTTGTCATATTTGCAACCTTACTTCAAAATAGATTTTCTTATCATTAACTTATATTACCTGAGAATGAGGGAAAGATCACAACATCCTAAAATGTGGTCTTGACTGGTTACAATAGCCAAAAATTAAGCAAGAAAGAATGAGTGGGTTATCATGTTAGCTAGGGGATAGATTTATACTATGACATACTTAACTGTTTTATGTTATACTGCATGTGAGTATACAGATTATATAACAATTAACTAATAAATAATTAAACAATGAGGTGTCTGTTGATATGTTTTATTTTAAATATAATTAGTCTTACTAATGATGGCTTTTAGAATAGGAAGAATTTACACAATAGCTACTTATTCACTCCCATCTTGTTATATCAAGGAGACTGAAGTTTAGGGAGATGTGAGAAAGTAAAGGGAAGAGAGTAGAATATTTTTAGAAAACAGGCAGAATTCATCGATGTTTTTTTTTTCAAATGTCAGATTAATGCCAATTTCAAAATTGTTTTTATAGATTATGGAAGCATGTAGAGATCTTGAGATATTTCTGTCATTCTCCTGATATAAAAATTTATGAGCCATTGTGCTTGTGGAGTAAAGACCTGTTATTGAAAGATATTAACTTTACCTCAGCATTTTTTATTCATGTGTTTCACATAATCACCTCTCTGTAAGAATCTTCGGTCATTCTTGTGTGTGAGTATTATATAATCAGCACACACAGCAGAACTTTTCTGTCTGATTTCTTCCACTATTGGTTATGATATTATGCAGCCTTTTAAAAAACCATCAATGTATTTTGGATTATCTAAAAGACATTTTGTGGAATATTAAATATGAATTTTATTACATTATTACACAGCTAAAAGAGCACATTATACTTTAGAAGTAGTAAATATTAGTACATGAAATTAAACTCTCTCTAGAATCTCTTCACTTATTCATTTAAGTAGCAGACTTTCCCTGGTTATTCTGAGAGATTTAGCCACAGAAATGGAGTAAAAGAAGCAGCATATTATAGTAGCTTTAAATAGCTATTCAAATAAAGATTTGAATTTCAGATAACCTGGGGTAAATTTTAAGGTCAAAATTACACACACACACACACAAAAAAATGAAATATAAATATAAAATAAATATAATCAATTATTATAGTGTATAATAGTATTTTTTGGTAACATTTGTAGTTATATTTAATTTCTCTCAATGAGGTATTCTAATGCGGTTTTATGAATTTTTGAATGTGATATTGTTAATTTAATGAAGATGTTATGTTTGTGACTATCATTATAGGTAAAAATCAAAGGAAAGTAGTGGTAAATGTATAAAGATTACATCACAAAAGAGTATCTTTTTAGGTGCTTGTTGCACTGTAGTAACTAACTGCTCATAATAAGCATTCAATAAATGTTTTTGAAGAGATAAATGCATGACTACATTGATCAATACATACGATATATATTTCCCACTGACATTTCAGCATTGAAGAAATATTTTTACTATATAACATAATCAACTATCAAATCATGCAAATAATGAGAAAATAAAATTTTGCTTAATTTTCATATCAATTGTCACTTAAAAAGCTATCTAAGGTCATATTTCTTAAAAATTTCAATTTATAAATGAGATTGACAGATTCAGCAATTGGGGAGTAATTTCATCATTCTCTAAATACATAGTTGTTTCTAGTAAGACATATACTATATAAAAAGGACAAGGTTTATATTTCAAATAGAAGTTAAAAATGTTATATTATAGTGGTCATTTCTTGGAATTCTTTTTCCTTCTCTTTCATTTCTCTTAATCCCCTCCTTTCCTATAGATTCTAAGAATTAAGCTGAAATATTCATTGTAGTTGTATCTAACCATGAACTCAATTTCTCATATTATCACATACGTACAATTCTTAATTTTTCAGATAATACATATTCATATATTTCTAATCAATGACCATGCAATATTAAATGTCATTCATGCACTTTTCCAATTTCATTTTTTTCTATTAGACTTTATATGCTATTTTCAATTCTGTTCTTTCTTTAATACTTCTTCAGAACCTCATTTTCCCAATATGCCATTTTTTTAACAGAAAAGATTACCAGCCAGTTTGGATTAGTACCTGCCTTATAGGTCTACATGAACTTAATCATCTATTTATTTTTCCATTAAAATTTTTTCTGCTCTATTGAGGTATAATCAACAAATAAATATTGTATATATTTAAGGTATACAACATAATGTTTGATATATGTTAACATTGTGAACTGGACAACACTGTGTTATGGACAATGGGCATATAAAAAAATGCTTAACATCACTATCATGGAAATACAAATCAAAACCACAATGAGATACCACCTCAAACCTGTTAAGATGAATATTACTATAAAGTCAAAAGGTAACTGTTAGCCTGAATGTAAACTTGCACAACCACAATGGAAACCATATGGTGCTTCCTCAAAAATTTAAAAATGGAATAACCATATAACAATCTCACTTCTGGACATACACCCAAAATATACAAAATTGCTATCTCAAGAAGTATTTTCCTTTCCCTGAAATAATGTTCATTGCATCATTAGTCACAGTAGCCAAGCTACAGGAACAGCTAAAGTGTTTGTTAACAAGTAAACTGATAATGAAAATGTGAGATATATATAATGCAGTATTATTCAGCCTTAAAACGAAAGGCAATCCTGAAATTTGTGACAACATGAATAAATCTGGAGAACATTATACTTAATCACTTGTTTTAAGACTAGGTCTCCAAATACAGCACATCCTGAAGTACTGAGAGTTGAGGATTCAACACATGAATTTTGAAGGGAGATAGTTTAGTTCATAACAGTTACTATAAAAACAATCACAGTGATTAAAATCTAGGTTGACTTACATTCTCCCAAGTTTCTAAATATGAGACATACACTTATTATTTCTGACAGAAATAATTGGCAAATGTACACATGTTAAAGATATACCAGCACAAAATAGAGATGTTAGGTAATCTGATAGATCAAAGGACTATCAGATTGATAGTAAAATAACTTTCTCACTGGGTAATAAAATGTCTTATGATGTCAGTTTAAGCAGCACCTAAAATAATTTCCCATGCCACCAATGGAAAAAACTACACTTTTCTCTGATTCAAATGTCTCATTCAGTTTCATGGAGTCCGTTTTTATCCCTATGTCGATTATGTTCACCCTCTCTTCTATTTGGCAGAACTATTTCTAAACCTAATTTAATTTAATTTATATTTGTACATATATATTCATAATATGTGTAATACATAATAAATGCTATATTGTTTATTTCTCTTAAAAATACAGCTCCAGAAAAATAAAAATTATTTTGTTAAATTGTCAATGTGCAATTTCAAATAACCTCATCTAAAGAAAAAATCAGGAAGTACATAATAACCCAAGCAGGACTATCCAAATAACTTACTAATGAACTTAGATATTTAAAAGTTTTGTATGGAAGACAAACGACAAAATATGTAGGGATAATCATGACTGAATGAAAAATAGATCATTACAAACAGGAAAAATAATTTCCAGAGGGCAACATTTTAAAATAAATGTGACAACAAAGCTAATATTTTAAATGGAAAGAATTTAAATTTTTATGTATATGTTAAAAAATACGCATACACACATATAATTAAAGCTATGTATCTATTTATCTTTAAAATTGGATAGATTTCCACTTAATGTAGTACTAAGGGATCACTAGAAAAACACGATTCTTAGTTTGATTCTAATTCTTCTTTAGGGAGAACCTTTTAAAACTGAAGTAAGTGGGAAAAGTGCTAAAAAAGAATTAAGTTCAATTTGATAATATGCAAGAACTACTCATGAGTTTAGAGGAATTTATACTTGTAGATTTAGACAAGGAGGAAATAATCAACACCAACAATAAAAAGAAATTTAAAAAAATCAATGACAGTTGTAAATCCAAATTGTGTCAAAATAAAAGATTTAAAACAAAGCAGCATCTGACACATGAAAAGCTCTCAGTAAATGGCAGCTGCTTTTTTAAAAAAAGAATGGTATATAGGATAATTGCTGTTGAGAGTATGTAAAGGAAGTTGGTAAGGTTGTGAAGCCAGTTTAAGATTGGTATCTAAGTTTGAATACAGATGTAAGAATTTAGGGGTTCAGATGTCAGAGTAAGAACAAACTATATAGTTCAGACAAAATGGAGATGGTGGAAAGAAAGGTATCCTAAATAGTCAGACAATATTTAATTTTTCCATTCATAAACTCACATGTTGGTACATGGGGAACACTTAATAAAAATTTTAAAAAATGAATGATTAGTGCTGATTTCATGTTTGGGAAAGTTATTAATGATTCATCTGATGCTAATCATCTTGAGTAGAATACAGGACTTATTCAATAACCTTAAGAGATTTTTCAAGTTGTTTAGTATTAGTTAGGCTCCGTGTGTGTGTGTGTGTGTGTGTGTGTGTGTGTGTGTGTGAAGAAATTTTAGGGAAAAGAAAGGATATAAGCACATGTTGCATCAATAGGTATTATGTATACATTTCAAAAAGAATGCATGGATAAGATTGATTTTCATACTCAAACATATACCAGAAAACATTTTCAGCTAGATGATTTGTGAACTTAGAGAAACTTGGAGCCAGCATTTTTCTTAACAACTTGTGTTGATCTAAAGTTGTACGGCAGATCAAGGAAAAATCTTACCAATGCCAAATTCTGATTTTAACAAAGCATTTGAGGCTTGCATGTAAAATTGGAGGGGATAGTCTGTACCAGGATTTGGCGAATCATGGCTCTGAGACTAAATCCAGTCCACAACCTGCTTTTGTACAACTTGTGAGCTATGAATGAGTTTTTACATTTTTAAAGAGTTGCTTAAAAACAAAAAACAACAGAAAAATTCATGAAAAAAACCCTATGTGGCCCACTAAGTCTAAAATATTTACTCTCTGGCTTTTTAAGGAAAAGGTTTGCTGATCCCTGATCTAAACCATTTCAAAAAGTTCGTTCTAGTTCTAATAAGCTACATTTTTAAGGAACAGTCTCCTTGGAATGATTGCATGTTACCAGATTTATCAAATAAAATGCAGGTCATCTCTGTATATTTCAATTTCAAATAAACAATGTATTTTTTTAGAATAGTATACCCCATGCTATATTTGGGATATACTTATACTAAAATGTTATTCATTATTTATCTGAAATTTAACGTTTACAAGGAAACTTGTATTTTATCTGGCCACCCCATGACTACAAATATATATGAATGGTCTGGCAATAATTTGTATTTAGAGAAAGTTAAACAATTTGTTCAAGTGCATTGACAGGGAATTCTCCTAATTTAAGTGCAGAGAGAGTATTTATTTTTAATTAAAATTATTTTATCATAATTGACATTCAATATTATATTAGTTTTAGGTATAGATCCATGATGGTGAACTTATGACTCGTGTGTCAGCACTGACACATGTAGCCATTTTCGATGACACGCAGCAGCATGCAGCTGCATACCAGAGAAGTATGGGGCCGCATGCCGAGAAGAACGTTTCATCCTCAGCTTCTGCACGGCCAGGTGCAGTAGCCAAGGATAAAACATTTGCTGTAGTGTAGACACTCTGTGCAGGAAGTCTGGAGGCCAAAACAACAGAACTCTGGCACAGAGTATCTAGTTCTGGGACTTCCAGTTAGGCTGTTTTTCTTGAAGTGACACACCACCCGAGTTATGCTCAGTTTTTTGGCAAATTTTAACACACCAAGCTCAAAAGATTGCCCATCACTGGTATAGATCATAGTGGTTAAACAGTTATGTAACTTCAAAAGTGATCCCCTTGATAAGTCTGGTACTCATCTGACACCATGCATACTTATTAAAATGTACTGACTATATTTCATATGCTGTACATATTCCTGTGACTATTTTATAACTACCAACTTGTGCTCCTTAATCCTTTCACTTTTTAAATCCAGATCGCCTAGCATCCCCTCTCCCACTTGCAACCATCAATTTGTCTTCGGTATCTAAGAGATTGCTTCTTTATTGCTTGTTCAATTATTTTGTTTTTTATTTTTATTAAAATTTTAAATTGATTTTAGGAAGGAATAGAAAGAAACACTGATTTGCTGTTTCTCTTACTTATGCATTCATTGATTGATGTTGTATCTGCTCTGAGTGGTGGATCAAACCCACAACTTTGGCATCTCAAGAAGATGCTCTAACCAACTGAGTTACCTGGCCAGGGCTATTTTGTTTTTAGATTCCACATGTAAATAAAATAATTTGGTATTTGTCTTTGTCTGATGATGGGAGTATTTTAGCCCTTTGTCTTTAGACCCATTTAATTTACGCTTATATCAAAACATTAAATAGGTATCAGTTTACACTTACATACACCACAAGAGAAGGTTCATAAATGTCTAGAGACAAAGGATCAGTTTAAGCTTCAGATGGTCTTCATTAGTATCACAATTGATAGTGGTAGACAAAAAATGACCATACAGGCCCTGGCTGGTTGGCTAAGTGGATAGAGCATCAGCCCAGTGTGTAGACATCCTGGCTTGATTTCCCAGTCAGGGCACACATAAGAAGTGCCCATCTGCTTCACTTCTCCACATGATTGGTTTGAGTGCTGGCCCAGGTGCTGAGGATAGCTCTGTTGATTTGAGCATTGGCCCCATATGGGGTTTGCTGGGTGGATCCCAGTCAGGTTGCATGTAGGAGTCTATCTCCCTTCCTCTCACTTAGAAAAAAAAAAGAAGTGACTATACATAAAAGAACTTAACAATTAATAACATATAGCTGGGCTTGGAGAACTTTATTTTCTAATTTAAAGTGAGACTGACAAGTTATTTTCATCATGAAATTATAGAGAAGAATTATTTTTGTGAAATGTGTTTTGCAGAGTGTGTATGACTTAGAGAGGAGTCCCTTCTAAAGTTTAAAAAAATCATATAATTTTGAAAGGGTAAATAAGAGATAAACTTGCTTGGTTTGTTTTAAAGATACATGAAAATATGTTTAGTAGCAGTTTTTGAGAAGGCCCTGCAAATATGTAAAACAGTGATGTGACCTGACCTGTGGTGGTGCAGTGCATAAAGTGTTGACCTGGAATGCTGAGGTTGCTGGTTTGAAACCCTGGGTTTGCCTGGTCAAGGCACATATGGGAGTTGATGTTTCCTGCTCCTCCCCCCTTTCTCTCTTTCTCTCTCCCCCTCTCTAAAATAAATAATAATAAAAAAACACAACAGTGAGTTAGAAAAGAATGGATTATAATAAAAAATAGATCAGCATGATATGTGTAAGACCAAATCAGTGTAATATTTATAAACTAATACAAAATATTTTATTTATTGAATGTGATAAAAACCTGTAAGAGTAGAAAGAATGGAGTTTATATGAGGGTCACAATTACCATGGAAGTTTCTCGCTTTGAGTTAAAAAGCAGAAGCATAACACTCTAATCCAGAGATTTATGAAGCATTAATGTGGGATGTTAATGCCTTAAAATATATGAACAGCAAAACAGAAGAGGTCATCTTAAAATACAGCATTTCAAATGATCTAATTGTAAATTAACCTGATATATGTGTATTACATCTTTTTTTTTCTATTTAAATAATACAAATGGGTTTAAAATGAAAGGAACACATTGCTCTACAATAGGGAACAATTCTATACAGATATGCTTTGGGCTTTCAAACATATGTTCAAACATCTGAACAATGGCATGGTTGATTTCACAGACTCTAATTGTGTCCAGAGTCACACATTCATCATTTTTAGCAATTCTCAAAGTTGGCTATTTTCAAGTGATTGCAGAGTAATCTTTTTGGATGCTCATTCACAATGCCTTTTTATTACCTCTACAAAAAGTGAATCATAAATCAATTTAACATGAATACGTATACAGTTTTTAAGTTTCTACCTCACAAAGAAACAGAAAAATATATAAACTCAAGGTGTAAGAAAGCAAACTCTCCTTGATTTTTTTGCCATCTTTTTCTATTGTTTTCATTCTTTGGATTTCCCAAAATGTTTACTGTCTACAGGTTCTTTCCAGAACACAGTCTTGGCACTGCACATGCTAATTTAAATAGAGGAACTAATTTTAAGTGGCTCTTTTGCATCTTATACCAAGAAAATGTCAAGTGTGCTGCAACAGAGAAATCCACAGCAGATAGGGCTTTATATTCCTTCTTAGACCAGGTGTTAGACATTTGTGAAAAGGCAAAAAAAAAAAAAATTGTCATTGAAAAGCTTAAGTGATAGAAAACTTCAGTAGTTGTTTTGTGGTGACATTGTTTTATTTTATATTTTATTTATTCATTTTAGAGAGAGAGACGGAAAGAGAGAAAGAAGAAGGGGAGGAACAGGAAGCATCAACTCCCATGTGTGCCTTGACCAGGAAAGCTCAGGGTTTCAAACCAGTGACCCCAGCATTCCAGGTCCACACCCTTAGCCACTGCGCCACCACAGGTCATTCTTGCGGTGCCATTTAGTGCATCTAATTGCAATCACCACTTTTCATCTTTCTTTTACATCAGTAGAAAGAATATAACTACATAACTTCATGGAATTTCACACTGCACAGGATATACTTCCACATATTCTGAAGTATGTATATATTAAATACAAACTAGTATTAATATACATTAAAGATGTGGTTAAGTAAATACAATAAAATACAGAAAATTATAAATATGGGAATGTCATAAAAAGATGTGATTAGGTTTGATAATAAAGACCTGAATACAATTGCTTTCAGTATTTCAGAATGAGTGAGGTACATGTGCTTAGAGCATATTTATGGAATTCACATTCATGTAAAGGAATTCAATATTTAAATAAGGGAAAAGTATTGGCAACAAAGTTGTGTTAAGACCTTGGCTCTGGAGTAATGTAACATTTGATATACATGGAATAAATGTGTATGATTATGCCAACAGATAGAAATAATAAGTAAAATCTTTCAAAAATTTTTAGAAAATTTATCTAGATTTCAGCCTTCCTTTTATCTCAAAAGATTTCAAATTATTTCCCTTTTCTTTCTTCTAAATTTCATTGTAGAAAGCTCTATAAGATAATTTTGAGAGATTTATGATTCTCTAATTGAACTCAAAATTCATTGAGTTGCTTAAATATTTTGAGAGCAATAAATACTTATGAAAATTAAGGGTTATTTTCAATGTATTTAGGACCAAGAATTCTAGCAAAGATATTTAGAAAGAAACCAAAAATATTTTTCTTAGCTCTTTTATTGCCATGTTTTGAATCCTATGATAGCCATAAGGAAGCATCCTGAGAAGTTTTTGTTACTTTTACTTCAAACATATTTGTAAATAGCATAGTCTAAATATTTTAGACTTTGTCTACAAAAGGAGAGAAGAGTAGTATGTAAGTGTTATGAAGAGTTCTCCAACAAACCAAAGTTAGGAGGGCTGCCGAAATATTCAGAGCACAGATTGAAATGAATATAAAATTTGAAAAACTGTTCAAATTCAGAACTAGTTCAGGTGGTAAAAAAAAGTCAGAGATTGAGTCTTTAACTTGTTATAGAAAAAAGCAATTTTTCCATACATTTTTTCCCCCTAAACACCATGGTATTTACATAATATACCTAAATAATTAAATGGTTATTTAGTTCTTAAAAATAGTTCTCTTGGGTGGAGCAAGATGGCGACGGAGTAGGCGGACGTACCAACTTCCAACTCCCAGAACCAAAGTGGATTTCAACTCAATTTTAAGAACCATCACCTGGATAAACCAACTTTCAACAAAACTAAGTAAACTCTTCAACCAAGGAACACAGAAGAAGCCACATTGAGACTGGTAGGAATAGCGAAAACGCGAAGAGGGCTGCCCAGCTCCCCGGAGCAAACGGCAGCCCGGAGAGGCCCGTGTGGCGGGAGGAGAGTTTGGCGGAGAGGTAGGGACCTGGGTCCCAGGAACCAAGCCCCAGCCTGCAGTCTCAGAGCCTAGAAAGGCGTTTGGACAGTTTTGAGCTGTGAAACAAGTGAGGGAGCTCCCAGGCCTACAGGGTGGAGTATTAGGTCCCTTCCTACTCTGCTGAGGGCTGCTTAAGGTTTTGGGGCGGCAGGACGCTGAAAGGCGGTTCTGTCGGCGTGGGCAGAGGCCAAGCCGGTGGGAGATCGGTCTAGCCCAGAGGGTCAGAGGGGACCGCGAAAGCGGTCCAGAAGCTGCGGGCCCGCCTTTAATCCCACTTACCGGGACAAAGCGGGAGGCCAGGAACGGGCAGGCCCTGCGCAAGCCGGCCCTGACCGCGGGGACCGGGCTAGGACCAGGGACGGGCAGGGGCTCGCGGCTGAGCTGACGCTACCAGCCCCCCCACCCCCCGGGCCGGAGAAACCACGGTTGGCCAGTATACGTGCGCGAGCGGGCTCCGAGCGCGGGAACGGGGTGGACCCCGAGACAAGTGGAGGCTCGCAGCTGAGCCCACGCTACTATCCGCGCCCGGCTGGAGAAACCCCGGATACCATTCATACGTGCACGAGCGGGCTCCGAACGCGGGGGCGGGGTAGAGTCCGGGAGGAGCGGAAGTACGCAGCTCGGCGGAAGCCAGCAAACACGCCCGCCCCAATAAACCTTGGTTTCCGACCCTGCGCAGTAGGGCCTTGGCCTCGAGGGCGGGGCTAAAACTCCGGACGGGCAAAAGCTAACAGCTGAGAGCACGTCAAAAGCCCCGCCTAACCCGCGGAACTGTAGCGAGCAGGCTCCGACTGCTGGTTCTGGGCGGAAGTCCGGAAATAGGCTGGGTCCGCAGCTGAGCAAAGGTGCTCACCTCTACCCTTGGTGCTAATCTGGTGGCTTCAGTCACAGCCCCTCCCACGGAGGAGAGGCAGAAATCATAGCAAAAGCCACAGTGGGCTGGCACTGGCAACGCTCATACCCAACCACCGTAGGCACCGGCAGAGGAGGTGGGGGGCCTGCAGATAGACCACACCTAGAGAACACAAAGGCAACACCTACTGGACTCCAGTAGCCACAACTCGCTTATACACAGAAAAAATGGGCAGGCAGAGGAATGCAAACCAAATGAATCAAGAGAAATCCCCAGAGAAGGACCTGAATGAACCAGATATAACCAAATTACCAGAAGCAGAATTTAGAATAATGATAGTTAGGATGTTCAAAGAAATTAGAGCAACAATGGATAGTCATTATGAACACCTAAATAAAGAGATAACAAGTATAAAAAATGAAATTGAAATAATAAAAAAGAATCAGACAGAAATGACAAAAACAGTATCAGAACTGAAGACCACAATGGAAGAAATTAAAAGCAGGATGGATGACGCTGAGGATCGAATAAGCGAGTTAGAGGACACAATAAACAAAGGCACAGAAGCAGAGAAGAAAAAGGAAAAGAGACTTAAAAAATGTGAGGAAACTCTAAGGGAGCTTTGTGACAACATGAAGAGAAACAACATTCGCATCATAGGGGTGCCTGAAGAAGAGGAGAGAGGACAGGAAATGGAAACTTTGTTCAATCAAATCATAGCAGAAAACTTTCCTAAATTAAAGCTGGGAAACACTCCACACATTCAAGAAGCACACAGAACTCCATTAAGGAGAAACCCAAAAAGATCTACACCAAGACACATCATAGTTAAAATACCAAAGCTAATGGATAAAGTAAAAATTTTAAAAGCTGCTAGAGAAAAAAAGACTGTCACCTACAAAGGAGCCCCCATAAGGATGGTATCGGACTTCTCAACAGAAACACTTGAGGCCAGAAGGGAATGGCAAGAAATAATCAAAGTAATGCAGAACAAGAACCTACAACCAAGACTACTTTATCCAGCAAGGCTAACGTTTAAAATTGAAGGAGAAATAAAGAGCTTCCCAGAAAAAGAAAGCCTGAAGGAATTCATAAAAACCAAACCAATTCTGCAAGAGATACTAAGGGGCCTCTTGTGAACAGTTTAAAGGGAGGAATGAATAGAGCCAAAGAAGAATACAGCTTTAAAGAATAAAATGGCAATAAACAACTACATATCAATAATAACCTTAAATGTAAATGGATTAAATGATCCAATCAAAATTCATAGGGTAGCCGCATGGATAAAGAAACAGGACCCATACATATGCTGTCTACAAGAGACACACCTTAAAACAAAACATGCTCATAGACTGAAGGTAAAAGGATGGAAAAAAATATTTCATGCAAATGCAAATGAAAAAAAAGCAGGGGTAGCAATACTTATATCAGACAAAATGGACTTTAAAACAAAGGCTGTAGTAAGAGATAAAGGAGGACACTACATAATGATAAAGGGAACAATTCAACAGGAAGATATAACTATTGTAAATATCTATGCACCAAATATAGGAGCCCCGACATACATAAAGCAGACTTTGATGGATATAAAGGGCGAGATAAACAGCAATACTATCATAGTGGGGATTTCAATACCCCTCTAACAACACTGGATAGATCCTCAAGAAAGAAAATTAATAAAGAAACAGCAGACTTAAAGGATACACTAGATCAACTTGATTTAATAGATATCTTCAGAACTTTTCACCCTAAAGCAGTAGAATATACATTCTTCTCAAGTGCTCATGGTACGTTTTCTAGGATAGACCACATGTTAGGACACAAAAATGGTCTCAATAAATTTAAGAAGATTGAAATCATATCAAGCATTTTCACTGATCACAATGCCATGAAACTAGAAATTAACCACAAAAGAAAAACTGAAAAATACTCAAACACTTGGAAACTAAATAGCATGTTAT
The DNA here is from genome assembly GCA_037038555.1 of Rhynchonycteris naso. Taxonomy (NCBI): domain Eukaryota; kingdom Metazoa; phylum Chordata; class Mammalia; order Chiroptera; family Emballonuridae; genus Rhynchonycteris; species Rhynchonycteris naso. The sequence goes on from CM073000.1 coordinate 26,368,659, forward strand.
TAAATAATGAATGGATTAACAATGAGATCAAAGAAGAAATAAAAAAGTTTCTAGAAACAAATGATAATGAGCATACATCAACTCAAAATTTATGGGACACAGCAAAAGCAGTTCTGAGAGGGAAGTTTATTGCACTACAGGCATATCATAAGAAGCTAGAAAAAGCTCAAATAAGCAACCTGACCCTGCATCTAAAAGAACTAGAAAAACAACAACAAATAAAACCCAAGACAAGTAGAAGGAAGGAAATAATAAAGGTCAGAGCAGAAATAAATGACATAGAGGCTAAGGAAACAATACAGAGGATCAATGAAACAAGAAACTGGTTCTTTGAAAAGGTAAACAAGATTGATGAACTTTTAACTAGACTCACCAAGAAAAAAAGAGAGAGGACTCAAATAAATAAAATTAGAAAGGACAGTGGAGGAATAACAACTGACACAACAGAAATACAAAGCATTGTAAGAAAATACTATGAAGAACTCTATGCCAAAAAATTAGACAATCTTGGTGAAATGGACAAATTTCTTGAATCATATAAACTTCCAAAAATCAATCTGGAAGAATCAGAACACCTAAACAGACCAATTACAGCAAATGAGATCGAAACAGTTATCAAAAAACTGCCAAAAAAGAAAAGTCCTGGGCCTGATGGCTTCACAAGTGAATTCTATCAAAAATTCAAAGAAGAACTAACTCCTATTCTCCTCAAGCTATTTCAAAAAATTCAAGAGGAAGGAAGACTTCCAAACTCCTTTTATGAGGCGAGCATAATTCTGATCACAAAACCGGGCAAAGACAACACAAAGAAAGAAAATTATAGGCCTATATCCCTGATGAATTTAGACGCTAAAATTCTCAACAAAATATTAGCCAACCAGATCCAGCAATATATGAAAAAAATCATACACCACGATCAAGTGGGATTTATTCTGGAGAGGCAAGGCTGGTTCAATATTCGCAAATCAATCAATGTGATTCACCACATAAACAAAAGGAAGGACAAAAATCACATGATAATTTCAATAGATGCAGAAAAGGCATTTGATAAAATCCAGCACCCATTCATGCTCAAAACTCTCAGTAAAGTGGGAATACAGGGATCATTCTTTAACATGATAAAGGCCATCTACGATAAACCGACAGCAAACATCATACTAAATGGACAAAGATTAAAAGCAATCCCCTTAAGATCAGGAACCAGGCAGGGTTGCCCACTTTCACCACTCTTATTCAACATAGTTCTGGAAGTCCTAGCTACAGCAATCAGACAAGAAGAAGAAATAAAAGGCATACAAATTGGAAAAGAAGAAGTAAAACTGTCATTATTTGCAGATGATATGATATTGTATATTGAAAACCCTAAAGTCTCAATCAAAAAACTACTGGACCTTATAAATGATTTCAGCAAGGTGGCAGGATATAAAATTAATACTCAGAAATCAGAGGCATTTCTATACACCAACAATGAAATATCAGCAAAAGAAATTAAGGAAACAATCCCCTTCACTATTGCAGCCAAAAAAATAAAGTACCTAGGAGTAAATTTAACCAAGGAGGTTAAGGACTTGTACTCGGAAAATTATAGAACATTGATAAAAGAAATCAAAGAAGATACAAACAAGTGGAAGCACATACCGTGCTCATGGCTAGGAAGAATAAACATCATTAAAATGTCTATATTACCCAAAGCAATTTATAAATTCAATGCAATACCAATTAAAATACCAATGACATACTTCAAAGATATAGAACACATATTCCAAAAATTTATATGGAACCAAAAAAGAACACGAATAACCTCAGCAATCTTAAAAAGAAAAAATAAAGCAGGAGGTATCACTCTTCCTGATATCAAGGTTTACTACAAGGCCATTATACTCAAGACAGCCTGGTACTGGCATAAGAACAGGCACATAGATCAATGGAACAGAACAGAGAACCCAGAAATAAACCCACAGCTTTATGGACAACTGATATTTGACAAAGGAGGAAAGAACATACAATGGAGTAAAGACAGCCTCTTTAACAAATGGTGTTGGGAAAATTGGACATCTACCTGCAAAAAAATGAAACTAGACAATCAACTTACACCATTCACAAAAACAAACTCAAAATGGATAAAAGACTTAAATGTAAGCCGTGAAACCATAAGCATCTTAGAAGAAAACATAGGCAGCAAGCTCTCCGACATCTGTAGCAGCGGTATATTTGCCGATTTATCTTCATGGGCAACTGAAATAAAAGGCAAGATAAATAAATGGGACTATATCAAACTAAAAAGTTTTTTGCACAGCTAAAGACAATAGGAACAGAATAAAAAGACAAACCACACAATGGGAGAACATATTCGGCAGCACATCTGATAAGGGGTTAATAACTAAAATTTATAAAGAACTTATAAAACGCAACACCAGGAAGACAAACAACCCAATCAAAAAATGGGCAAAAGAAATGAATAGAAATTTCTCCAAAGAGGACATACAGATGGCCAATAGGCATATGAAAAAATGCTCAACATCACTAATCATTAGAGAAATGCAAATTAAAACCACAATGAGATATCACCTCACACCAGTCAGAATGGCACTTATCAGCAAAACAACACAGAATAAGTGCTGGCGAGGATGTGGAGAAAAGGGAACCCTTCTGCACTGCTGGTGGGAATGCAGACTGGTGCAGCCACTGTGGAAAACAGTTTGGAGATTCCTCAGAAAATTAAAAATCGAACTGCCTTTTGACCCAGCTATCCCACTTTTAGGAATATACCCTAAGAACACCATAGCACTGTTCGAAAATAAGAAATGCGCCCCCATGTTCGTGGCAGCATTGTTCACAATAGCGAAGATCTGGAACCAGCCCAAGTGTCCGTCAGAAGACGAGTGGATTAAAAAGCTATGGTACATATATACTATGGAATACTACTCAGCCATAAGAAACGATGACATCGGAGCATTTATAACAAAATGGATGTACCTTGATAACATTATACAGAGTGAAATAAGTAAATCAGAAAAAAAGAAAAATTGAAAACAGCACGATTACATACATAGGTGGGACATGAAAGTGAGGGTATGAGACATGGACAAGAGAGTGGTGGTTATGGGATGGGGGGAGGGAGGGAAGAGTGGGATAGGGAGGAGGGGAGGGACGCAGGGAAAACCAGATTGAAGGTGACAGAGGACAATTTGACTTTTGGTGATGGGTATGCAACACAATTGAATGATAAGATAACCTGGAGATGTTTTCATTGTACATATGTACCCTGATTTATTGATGTCACCCCATTAGAATTAATAATAATAAAATATATATTAAAAAATAGTTCTCTTTAAAGTAAATAAAAATATTTGATTTCCTTCTATATCTCAGGTACTACCTAGGTTAGAATGATATAAAAAAGTCACTTTCTTCAATATATAAACATCTAGGAGGGAGATATAAATAAATATAAACACAAAACAGTGAATACAACAACAGAGAAAGACATATAATATTAGGAGACTGCAGAGTGGGTAACAAAAAGCAGGTTGGGATGTGAATGACAAGATGGCTTCCCAGAGGAAGTAATAATTCACCCAAGTCTTTAAGGAAGAAGTAGCTAAGTATAGGTGAAGAAGAATATAGCACATTGACAGAACATTGGAGGTCATGGGACCAGATACATGAGAGCACATGGAATGTTGGGGAACTATAAGTCCCTAGGTATAATTGGATTACAGGTTCAGGTAGGACTTTGGAGGAAAACTGAGACAAGCCAAATAAGCGGAATTAAACAGATCATGAAAAGCAATATGTCAGGTTAAAAAGAAAAACTCTTTGAGAAAAGAATCATGCACAGATCTTTTGGAAAATAACTCTGTAATGGGTCCAAATTATGAATGAAACACTCAGTGAGGAAAAAGAAGACTCTCAATTAGGAATAAAAATTTGAGTGAGAATATCAACTTCAAGATATTCTCTATAACTCTAAACACTATTTTTTTCCCCACAAAGCCATTTGTTTTTCAGAAGCTGTCTGTTTGTGAGTAATGTCAGGGAAAGCACATAAGAGAAGACAAATTTAGTATTCCTAGGCTGGGAAAGACTAAGACATCTGATTCCTGATTTTAAAAGGATATATAGAGAGATATATTGGTGTGGCAGATGCTGTGAACACCTCCTGTTAAATCCTGCTGCCTTCCTTTCGTGTGTTGATCTTAAAAGTGCTCTCTTAATAAAATTTCTGCTTTACAATATCTGCCTAGGATTCTGCTTCTCAGGGAAGCCATCCTGTATCAATGGGGTAGCAAAGTGAGAAAACAGCCTGAGAAGAAAGCTTTGCTGGCAAGGTGAAGAGTCAGACATTCCTGATGGTGAAGCAGTTTCATAGGCTCCTCCTTAGTTCCAAGCCCAGAGCAATGGCTAAACAAAACCCAAGAGGTATCATGTAGAAATCCACCTGGGGACAAGAAATGTTAGACCTAGCAAGGGCTCTCAAGTGGATTCTAACTCTTCTGCTTTGAAGATAGAGAAACCAAAGGTCATAAGAGTCATGAATTCCTTAATATTATACAATTAAGGGCTAAGATGAGACTGAATCACATATCTTCTCACTTGCAGTCTGCTGCCTTTTTCAATTAGCCTATGCCTCTCAAATACTGCTCACAAAAATTAGGTAATATTTATAGCTTCATATTCATTTTGAAACATCCCCTCATTTTTGTGAGTAGTATAGATGTGGTCCCAGGATTCTATATCAGCTGGTCAGATTCAACTGCAGCTACAGGAGAAACATGAAAATTCCTGGAGAATGATCTAATATACTCTTTATATCACAATATAGATGGCATCATTCAATGCCTATACCATATATTTTAAGGGAGGTTTAAAAATACTGTAGACATGTATAGTCAAAAGAACAATTCTTTTGGCATCAAACACAGCTTGAAGTGAGTTCTGTCGTTGTCAATTTCTGTATGACCAGGAAAAATTATTTTTTCAGTGTCTCATTCTTCATTAGTAGGATGGGGATATCAATCAAGTTTATACATTTTGTGGTATATTCTCAGCAAACCATAATTATTCCTTCTTGGGTAGCTGCTTTCTGATCTCCTGCATGGTACTTTTGGCCAGAGTGATTGAGTTAGGGGAGGTAACCTTAGTCATACATCTCTTTCCCAGGGTCAATTCAAGAAAAGTTTAGTCTCTCTATGGGGTAAGGATTCTACAGTATTGAGTCAAAAGCCAAGGTCAGCTAGGAGATGGTGAGAAGAATGAAACATGATTCCAACGGAGAAAAGTATCCAGAGTGCTTTTGTTCCTAGTTGAGTACCTTTAAATTTTTTTCTGTGGTTCTGTGAGATGCTGCCTTTATATTTTTATAATAAAATTTTTTATCTTTGTTTACAAGATCATGGATCAGATAGGACAGATAGCTTAAGAACTTGGATTCAAATGTCAATTTGAAAGTTTACATGGACAAGTTACTTAAATTGCTGAATACATTTTTCTCTTCTGCAGTATGGGGAGAAAATAGCATTTACTCCAACATAATACTCAATCATGAGAAATAAATGAATCACTACAGGCCAAGATTAAGAACAATGATTAACCCATATTAGGCATCCAATAAATGTTAGCTATTATTTATTGAGTTGATTTCTATAACTTGGAAATGAAAGTAACTTTACTCATAAAATGTTATCTGGCTCACAGGGTTACTATGGTGATTGAAAGAGAAAATGCATGAAAAGAGCTTAACATGGTAGGAAATATGAAATAATAATTACTAGCTGTTATTATATGTTGATTTCTTATTTCCTCCTTACTACCCCTGAGGTTAATCTACAAAAACACTGAGCTTACACAAAGTATCCATTCCTCATTTTTAATTCATAAGCAGCAAAGAAAACTGCAGGAAAAGAGTGATATACATATATGTGTGCATCAGTTTCAATTTTTAGTCCTATATATTCATAGCTATGATCCCAGGACAGAGAATAAAGAACTATCCACAGAGACACCTTAACAAAATGGAATAAAGCAATTGAAATTGGTGTAGTATTTCAAGGACAGTCTAAAAAAAATTCTTTTGCTCAGGTGGTTCTCTAGTTTATTAGTGAATTTATATTTATGAGTAAAGATATAATGCCACCTCTTAAATACAAATCCTATTAATTTTTTCCTGCCAGAGGCATATCACACTTTGAAAAATATACTTGCCTGAAAATCAATTTCCCATAATTTATTTTTAATTAGCTCTGGTCATAACAGTCCTTTTGTATTGTCATTGTACAGGGTGGGACAAAAGTAGGTTTACAGTTGTTAGTACATGAAACAGAGTTTATTCTTCTATTCTTATTTATTAATTACCGTTATTTATTTGTATTATAGCTGTAAATCTACTTTTGCACCACCTTGTATAATAACATTCTAGGGCAAGTTAACATTAGTTTTTGTTTTTACTGTTGATCTATTCTTATATCATCCAAGTTTATATTCTTCAGTTCTTTGCAATGATTTCTTTTAGTTAATTAGTAAACAGAATTTTCTTTTAAATCTTTACTATTTCATTGTAAATGGTACAACACAAAAGTATTCATATACCTTTCCTAACATCATTTAAAATGTCAAAATGACAAGTAGGAAGATAGAATCAACTAATCCTATTTAATTTAATTATATGGTAATATATTCTCATAAGAAAAAGCTTAATGTTTTCTTTGAAAGAGTATAAATTGTAGGAACTGAGAAGAAAATAGCCATTACATTTAGTATCTGACCATAAAACTTTACTAAATTTCTTATAAACATGAACATTAGGCCCATTATAAATTTAAATAAATAGATGAATAAAATTAGTGGAATTGTTTTTCTCTTCATTAATTTGCTGTGGCTCCATATTAGTATAAAAAATTCTTGAAACTCATAGTTTTACCTTAAGAAGGAACTGGTAAAAAGTCATTATTACATATTCATTTTCATGACAACATAATATTTTCCTTGTCTAGCACATTATCCTCTCTGCTTTCAAAAAATGGAAACCTTTTCATTTTTCAGTTTTGAATTAAATTATATTTTCTTAGTATATTACTAAATTAAGTCTTTCTCTACTTCCACTGCACCCCAACTTTGTTCTTTACTGTAGCATTCTGTTTCAGACTTAATATATCAGTTTGGATTATATATTTGAGTATTTACATCTCTCTTGGCTTTACTTTCTATAAATGACAAAGGGGATGGAGCAGGTCTATCTTATTCACTACTGTATGGCCTGTGTTGGAGGCCGTTCTTACCACACAGCATTTAAAGAATCTGTGTCAGAGATGTGAATGAATGACTTCATCTAACTTAATTACTAAATGAATTTATAAATTAATGTAAGAATGAAAAAGAATTCTTTTAAAAGATTCATGGCCCATTTTTGGGTGAAAGGCCTTGTTTAATATCCAATTGTAATATGTAGGTCTATCATACAGCAAAAGGTCAGGGCTGAGTATATAAATCTGGCAACTATAATTGTATAGATGGCATTTAAGGCTTCAGGATCCTGTTGGATCACTTCTTCTAAAAGCAATAAGGTAATATAAGCATAGAGAGTGAAGAGATGTGAGAGCAAATGAATATTTTAGAGTTGGTTAAGTAAATGACTCAATGTTTACTACTAACAAATAGTGTAATTCAGTCTTTGATTGACACTACATAACTTCACCTGCTTCCATCTTCTTATATTTTACTCTAATCAAAGCTTTAAGTTTTGTATGAGTACCCAAATCACAACTGTTAAGCCATTCTCCTTTGGTCTTATGAAATTGTGTAATCCAATATGGTATCCACCAGCCCAAGGTAGCTATTGAACACTTGAAAAATGGCTAGTTTAAATTAAGTAATAAGTACACACCAGATTGCAAAGACTTAGTATGAAAAACACTTTTTAAATATTCGATTGATATTTGTATGTTGTTGAGATGGTGATATACTAGGATACAATAGGCGAAATAAAATATATTATTAAAATTAACTCCCGTTTTCATTTTTAATGTGGCAACAAAAGTTTAAATATATTATATGTGTTTTTATTATATTATTATTAGACAGTACCTTTATAGATAAACCTATTAAAATATTTTGTGATCACTGTTTAAAAACATTTTTATAATTACTATCTATAATTAAACATGATCACTTTAAAGTGATTTCATAGGCAGTCATATAAAAAATTCTAATTAACTTTTCTCTTTTCTAATTTTACAAACAAATTTACCTTAGGGAAAAATACTTTTAAACATGTCTGTCAAGCAAAAGAGCCATTAGTAAATTCATCAAATATCATGTTGACATATCTATAGTCAAATAAATATGTCTATACCTATCATAAAGAAAGAATGATAAGTTGGTACAATTAAAGTCATTACTGGCTTAATTTAGCTAAGTATGCAATTTAATATTATATATCATATATATGATATATATTATATGTGCAATTGAATATTATTCCTTGCAATTTAACTTGGAATCTATTATTGAAAAACTTTGGAGGACACTTGTGGCAGACAAAATACTGCATATTGAGTAAGACAATGATTTCTAGTTCTACTTTTTTTTTTTTTTTAGTGACAGAATGAGAGATAGAGAGACAGACTCCTTCATGTGCCCTGACTAGGATCCACCTGGCAAACCATCTGGGGGTGATGCTCCAATCAACTGAGCTATTCTCAGCACTTGAAGCTGATGCTCAGATTAGCTGAGCTATCCTTAGTGCCTGGGGCCAACACTTGAACCAATTGAACCACTGGCCATGGGAGGAGAAGAAGAAGAGAAGGAGAACAGGGAGAGGAGAGAAGCAGATGGTTGCTTCTCTTGTGTACCCTGACTGGGAATTTAACTGGGACACCCATAGGTTGGGCCAAAGCTCTATCCACTGAGCAAACCAGCCAAGGACTCCAGATTTGTTCTTAACTAGCAGTTTTCTTGAGTTACTTCTCTTTTATTTTGTTCCCACACTTGTAAAATGTTAGTCTCAACTAGCATTTTAGGGCATGTTCCAATAACAAATTATTTTGATAGTTCAAAAAAAGGCCCTAAACTATGTTTTAACAGTCTGCTATGTCTTAAATTTTCTGTGTATGTGTGATAAATTTATTACAAATGTGTTGCATACAATAAAGCTGGAGTTCTTGAGGAATTCAATATTAAAGTGAGAAAAACATGAGACATCATACTTCCCTGTGTGTGCATGTACATACAGTTATAAATATTTAGCTAGCTGGTCATTAACCTCTTGTTGAATAAGCCCATATCATTTGCATTATTATCCATAATATTTGTGTCATGATACAGTTTTACTGCATATAATTCACCATTTCTGTGGATAGTTAGGACAGAAGATGGTTCAAAGAAGGGGAGAAGAAGCACCTTTGGTATGACTTGTCCTTTATAATCACATTTCATGCAACATTTTCTCCCAAAATGTAATAAATGGAAAGATACAAGCCTTATTCAGATTTTAAAATTTTGATACAAAATTTAAATTATATTGTGCATGGAGAACACAAATAATTACACTTCCAAATTATTAGAAAACAGGATTAAAAGAGTTTTCAACCTGACCTGTGGTGGCGCAGTGGATAAAGTGTCGACCTGGGAACACTGAGGTCTCCAGTTCAAAACCCTGCACTGGTCTGGTCAAGGCACATATGGGAGTTGATGTTTCCAGCTCCTTCCCCCTTTCTCTCTCTCTCTCTCTCTCTCTCTCTCTCTCTCTGTGTGTGTGTGTGTGTGTATCTCCTCTCTAAAATGAATAAATAAAAAAAATTAAAAAAGAAGAGTTTTCATCCTAATCCCTAACTTATTAAAATTACAATTTTTTTCTCTACCTATTCTCCTACCCACTGTAATCATCTCTAAATTCTATTCTCAAATTTATCATTCTGAAGAACACTATGATCATCATTTTGTTTTTTTCCCAACATTCTACCCTTCATGTATTTGCTCATTCTAATTTCTTCAACTCATCCTTTCAAGTATCTTTCAGATAAGCTATTTATGGTATGCTGACAGGAGGAAGGGCAACAAAAAATTTTGCTGAAACATTCTGCAATATAAATGAATAAAAATGTTATGAATTAAAGGAGAAAACAGAAAATAGGAGAGTGGTGGGAAGAGAGAAGAAAAATATCTTAAGAATTTTTAAGAGAAGTTAAGTTCAATTTTAAGGTATGTGTGTATGTATGTACACATGCTATGAAAGCCTTGTGTGAATGATTATATTTTTGGGTGGAAATGAACAAAAGACCCATTGCTTGGGATCTTGGGGTGGATTGTGTAATAGAAGAGTAAGGTAAAAGATGGCTATGGCTTTCCTTGTCCCTCTTCTTCTTCTCCTGCTCAGGCAGTGGATTAGCATATCATTGAGGTTTTGCCAATTAGACTATTTTAAAGTGTATCTTGGGAGTCTTAAGCAAGCAACTTCAGCAAGTGACTCAGAACATGGTAACAGTATGAGCCCCTGTTCAGTGGTGGTTAAGCTTGTTCTTGCATGAGTCTCTCTCTACTTTCTGTTAACTGGTCCTCCAGAGTATCTTTCAGAGTGTGTTTTACCAGCAGTTTTCAATATTTTCCTTCAATTCTATGAACACCAGATATCCATCTGGAAAATTCCTTTCTTATTATATTGATAGTACCATGTAAATCCCCAAGGAATGATTACAAGTTCAGTGATTGGCAGAATAATGGTACCCCATAGATGTCCTACTACTTAGGCTATGCATCTGATACTTTACATACAAATACAAAGGAGCATGAAGGATGCAGCTGGAATTAAAGCAGCTATCAGCTGACAATGAGAAACCCTGATTTATTCTAGTGAGCTTACTGTAATCTCAATGGTATTTAATATACAAAAGGGAGGTGAAAGAGTAGATCAAATGATGTTATATGAAAAAACTAGACCCATTCTTGTTTTCTTTGCAGGTGAAGGAAGGGGACCCTGAGCTGAAGGCCTCTAGAAGCAGAAAAGGCAAGGAAATAGCTTCTCCCCTAGAACTTCCAGGAAAAAACATAGGTAACACCTTGATTTTAATCCATTGAGAACTGTGCCAGACTTCTGAGCTACAGAACTTGAAAATAATAAATTTGTGTGTGGAAGTCACAAAGTAGTGTGACAATTAATTATGGAAGCAATAGAAACTAACATAGGTCCCAGTAAGACACTGCTGGGAAATGCCAGCTGACCTTTGAATTATACTTTCTTTCCTCGCCTGCATTCCCCATTGCACACCCTGCATTAACAACTATTTTTAAACTTAAAGGCAATGTTCATCTTCGTACCACCTCCAATGACTACCCCCATGTATTTTACATGGTAGGAGTTCAACTAATGTTTATTTAATTGAAGGTGTTGAATTATAGGGAAATAAATAAGTGTTAATTGAGGCAATAAAAAAGACAAAACACGTCATCCTTTTTGATAGATGGAAGGGTATATATATCCTTTCATTTTACCATATGGAAACTTCTGGATTATTACTAATCTAAATAGACTGAGGTACATCTAGTCACATATTTACTAACCTCAGGATGGGGAGGGAGCTGTCTTTTTCTACCAGCTGAATGCAGTTTTCCTTGCTGGAGAATGCAACAACTGACATTGGAGAAGAGCACAGAAGATTGGAGCCTTCAGCTCATCCCCTGCCTTCAAAAACGAGATGCTCTGTCTTTGATAATGAGCATTCTTGTGTTCCTTCAGCCATTGTCCTTGACTTCAATTCACATTTATTTGCAACTTATCATCTTAATATTTCAGCAGTTGTCATTACCTAGTAACTATGCTGCCTTGCTCTCTGATTTGAAAGATAGATTTTCAGACATGGGCATTATGTTTGAAAAGGCCAACACCCATTTCTTGGTCCTTTTCTAATAATGTAAACTAGACTATCAGTTCTCTGGAGAGAAAATAAATTACTATTATGAGTTGATTAATGCTTTGTTTCTTTGTCTACTTAGCTCTGGAATGTCTGACATTTAGCAACCTGATATAAAGTTAATAAGTAAATTCAGACTACTTTAACATGGCTTTAAAATAATTCCAGTTATGGTAAAACCAAAGGCATCTATTAAGGCAGTCTTTTAAAAATATATATAACAAGACAAAACACCTCATAAATTCTCTCATTTTTATATCCAGGTTTGTAATTTACTTAGTACAGTTGACCTTTAAGCATATATGGAATATATACAGACAGGATTTCAAATAAAACAAAAGATTTCCTGGTTTTAATGTATGGCATTTAAATTCTTCTTTTACTGCACTATTTATAAAACTGTTTTATAGAACACTAAAAAGTATGGGGCTGTTTAAAAATGTTAATCCTATAATTAATAGTCAGAAGCATACACTTTCCCTCAGCACATGGCACTGATATTCTAAATCTGTCACTCTGAACTTTACTGTAGGAGACAGCCATCTGCCTGCATGCAGCCATCTAAAACAAAGCAAGACTATGTGCTCTTATGTTTTCCCTGGTGAGATGTGGGATCATTATGGTAAAGTAGTCAACAAGGTTTAGCTCATATGAATTAAGATAACATGTGTTGAGGAAAAAAAAGCGTATTAAATCAGACTGAGTCTATAAGTCAGAGTTATTATGTGATTGGATATGGATGATTTGATAAAGTAAGAGCACATGATGTAATGCTAAGTTGATAGGAAATATGAGTATGGGTGACTCAATATGTGGGCCCATAACACTAAAAACCCTTTCTCTGTGTTGCTGAATCTAATGTTATTTTAGTTAAGGCATATACTTAATTTACAACTCCATTTTGCTGTGAAAAAAAATCAAAGTTGTTAAAATGAAATACTTCAGCATTCCTTCAAGCTTAAAAATATTAACTTTAAATATAAAAAAGGAGCCAGGCTATAAAGAAAAAATAAATATCTATCATGTCTTTTCATTTAGATGTCTATGCAACTACACACACACACACACACACACACACACACACACACACACACACATTTTTTTTTCCAGAGAGTCAAGATCTTTTATCATCTATGCCTAGATTTTTTTTTGTTTTTTTTTATATTTAGATTTTTTTTGAAATTTAAATTTTCTTAGTCTACTTCCTATATGTTAGTGTTACTGAAATATCCACTCAGATATGGTTCTCTCAGGGTCACCTAGTAAACTTTTCAGACTGATTTCAGGTAGGTTAAGACAGAGCCTTCTTCATGAAAAATTTATTAGATAAACATTAACTCCTTTGGCTTTCTGATTTTAAAATTTCAGTTTTTAAAGAAAACGCTCTTTTCTTCCTTCAATAAACATTTATTTTTTTGACAGAGAGAGAGAGAGAGGAACAGATAGGGACAGACAGACAGGAAGGGGGAGAGATGAGAAGCATCAATTCTTTGTTGCAGCATCTTAATTGTTCATTGATTACTTTCCCATATGTGCCTTGATGAGTGGGGGGCTACAGCAGAGTAAGTGACCCCTTGATGAAGCCAGCAATCTTGGGCTCAAGCCAGTGACTTTGGGCTCAAGCCAACGATGTTGAGCTTCAAGCCATTGACCTTTGGGCTTAAGCCAGAACCATGGGGTCATGTCCATAATCCCATGCTCAAACCAGCAACCCTGCACTCAGGCTGGTGAGCCCATATTCAAGCCAGCACCCTTGGGATTTCAAACCTGGGTCCTCCAAGTCCCAGTCTGATGTTCTATCAACTATGCCACCACCTAGTCAGGCAATACAGGCAATAAACATACTTTCTATGAACAAATGAGTGATAACATTTAGAAATTTCATGTCATGCTATTGTGTTAAATTTATTGTCTAACTAGTGCAACAAAAGAACATGATGATTAAATGTGAAGTCTGAAGTTAGGCAAGATTGTCTTTAATCCTGTCTCGACCACATGCAAGTTGTGTCACCTTCAGTGACTAAGTTAACAACTCTGGGCCTTAGATTTCTCATTTGTATAAGGGGGTAATTTAGAGCGCTTACTTCAGCTAGGTTATTATATATGTTGAGGGTTAGGTAAAATAAGATTCATGAAGCACTCAGTGCAGTACCTAGTAAATCAGAACTCTTCACAATGATACATAAATTTTATTCTGGAAGCAGAAATTCATATAGCTTAGATGTTGAATGTACAAAAAAAAGGGACTCAACTAAGAAATATTTTCATAGCAATCTTTCAGTAAATTATTGCAATATACACATATATGTATGTATCTCTATCTATCTATCTATCATCATCTAGCTAGCTAGCTAGAGAAACTGACTTTGATTGATTTAGGGACTGTTCATCTACATCTAGATTTTTACCAGGAAGTAGAATTACATTGAAACTGGCATACAATACTGTTTGTTGAAATCTACTTTTAGAAATTGGCATGTGACCAACCTGGATAATGCTATAAGAAGTCTTATTATGGTATTAGATGCCTGAATCATGAGCCTTAGGTAGTAGTCATTATCTGTCAATCTGAATTCTAAGATACATACCAGCAGGAAGTATAGGTTAAAAATATAAACCTGTTCTTAGCTTATAATTGAAAGAAGGAAGGTAGTTAATTTCAATTTAGGGAGTAAATGGTTAAAAGTAAATACTGATAATTTTTACATTTAGAAATACTATTTCCAATTCTAAAAATATACATCACATCACATTCTAATTACTTATCAAAATACTTCTCCCCAAAGGAGGCAGAACATAAACAAAAGTTACAGGTAGTACTATCCTGGCTGCTAATCTAACAAGTCCTTTTCCATGCATTTTGTTTAATGCATCGTAAATCTTAGATGTCATTGACTTAAAGTTTGTTTAAGAAAAACAATTCTGATTTTGGTAATAATTATTTACTCACAGTGAATATTTTTTACTTTGAAATAAATAATCTATAGCAGATTACCTAGTTTTAGCAACACATTATCATCCAATTTATTAGTTTAAAAATATTATAAAGTCAACAGGAAAAAGGTTAAAACAATAAGAGGTAGAGAGTGAATAATAACATTGAACAGATAAAATATTCCCAGCAATGTGTATATAGAGCAGAGATTCTTTTCTTGAGGTCAGTTTCCTATATTCTATCATCCCAAACACCAAATATAACTAAGCTTAGCCAAGCCTTGAATTTCTTTTTTTCTGAAGGAGAGTATAGGTCACTATCTGAGTGTTAAAGCTATCCAGTAAGAAGTTAGGATGAAGAATTGGGAATTCTGTGGGAGATAAGAATTATGGCTAGAGAGTCATTCGTAGTCTAATATGTGTGGTTGACAAGGAAATATACTCAGTAACTAAGGATTCCTCTTTTTAGAACATCAATTTCACCATTGTTATTAAATTGAGATTGTAAATTGAGATTGCATTGAACTAAATTGAGATTATAAATTTATATTTTAAATTTAGATTGAATTAAACTAAAAACATTAAAATACCAAAGAATAGTTGAAGAAAGGTATTTTTCTAAGACTCAACCTAACATGAAATTAAAGAAGGATAAAATTCTCTCAGAGTTTTAAATGGTTAAATGTGGATCTAAAAGAGCTTGACAACTCAAATTATGTTACTGAAACTCTATTTACAGAATGTAATATAAGTGGTCTCAGACTGTAGCAGAAGGCAAGTCTCATGATATTTGCAGATGTAAGAAATAGCTATTCAAAAATTAAGCAATAGTGATATGTCTTCAAAAGCATTTTACAGTTAAAAATAGACTTTAGGGACACAATGTTTTACAATGAATACGAAAATACACTGGATTTCCATTTTTGTGCTTTTTATTGTGCTTATTTGCTTATTTGGCTGAATACTAAAACATTCATGGAAGTCACACAAGGTCATTTAGGAAGAAGAGTTGAATAACATACACATATATCTTTGAATTAGGGTTTGGAGGTTCTACATATTGGTACTAAAAAAAGGAGTTATTTAACACAATCTTGGATAAATAATGATATCCTTTGCCATCTAAATCACTATCCAATAGTAATCCTCATCTCACTCCCCCAATTTAAAACCAGTGATTAATTTTGTATAGGAAACAATGACACTTTTCAGCTATTAGTGAAGGAACATGCAGTCAGCTGTCTCATACCCTAATGTCTTCATAATCTGCCCAGGGCATTTCTGCCAGTAGGTGCCCAGCATAACTTTAATTAACTGAGAAACTTTTAGGAGGCCACTATATGTTCAAAACAGGAAAATTTCCTTTTCATTCAAAAATAACTCCATTAATGCTAAAAAATTAAGCTCTCAAGCATCCAAAAATAATGCACTCTAAAAAAAATAATAATGCACTCTTCTTACACACCAAAATAATTTAAATATGGGTATCTGTTTATGAAAGATAAAAAAGTGATTTGATTAATAATTAAGCAATAAATATAGTATTAATTATAATCTAATTGTTTCTATGGTGACAAGGATGGATACACCTTACTTTTAGAAGAAACTAGGTAAATAACACTACATCTGAATCTTAATTCTTATTTTGTGTGGCAATTGAAAATATATTTTGAATGGCAATCCTAACCCAAAAGTAAAAAAATAAAAAAATCTTAGGTTTGCCTCTACATTATTGAACTGAAAATACTCCATCAGATGTTTCTTGTTTGCATTAGTATTCATCATTGTGTTAACAATAGGTTTCAATTCTCTTCCTCCCTCTGGAGAAGATTTTAAAAAGAAGTATGGAAGGATGATGAAGATCGATTACCTTGTTCACAGAAACGGCCGGTGAAATGCAGTGGACAGTCACACTGGAATGAGAATACATCACTTGAGAGGAAGACAGGACGGCACGTGCCTCCATTGTGACACACAGCCCCCTGGCACACAGATGGCGCTGCAGGAGAGGGACTGGGGAAAGCCCACACGGCATCTACTCCTTCTGTCCCACCAGAAGGAGCAACAAAGGAGGATACTGCAGATACAGTAAAATCCTGGGATCTAGGTTTATAAACAGATCAGAAAACACAATATAAGTAAAAGTACCAGGAACTTAAATAGCCATAACAGACACTTTGGTTTAATGTAAGGTGGGGGGCAGGCCATCTAACATTTAACTGAGGGCAAATAAAAGTACTATGTTTATTTTACCATTGTGGGCTTTATAAATGCTGGAAAGGTTTGAGCCACAGAATGTGTCACTGGGTGAATTGTGATGCTGCAGTCAATGATGTGTTTCTGACAAGCTAAATTAATTTCTTCAAAGTAGTAAAAACCTGGATATATCGGCCTCCATAAACCTAAGAGTCAGTTTTGTGTAAAGCAATTAAAATTTGGGCTAAACATAGTTCTACTTTGGTTAATGTAAAGCAAAATTATTTCTAGGTTGATTCTTAGAAATATGTATTCCTCAAAGTGACTTGCATTCATTTGTAGGAGGTACCCAAGAGGTATTCTAGAAATGCTTACACATGATTCTTAATATTTTTTTACAAATTACCCTACCAGTCTAATTTTTCTTCCATAATAAATAATGACCAAAAACCAATTCCCTTTGAATTAAATTGAAATTCATTTCTTTTACATTCAAAGGCTCTTGATAATTGAAACCCTCTACACTTACCAGCTTATTTTATCACAATTGCTCATAAATACCTTAACTTTTCTCAAACCAAAGATCACTATTAAAAGGCCCTGAGCTCCCCAAATTTGGAAATTTGTTCACATCACTTTCTATGCATCATTCTTCCTCTCCTCATCTAAAGTGCCCACTCCAGCTCAGTATTATTTTCCCCACACAGCCTTCTTGGTTGCTCCTGGCCCACCAAGATGAAACTGATGCTCTGTCATCTCTGAAGCGCTGTAACATATGGTACCACTGCTCAGATATTTCCCATCTGCTTGTAGTGTAGGTATTGCTTTATGCACAGCCATGCCTGCTCGGCTGCACACTGGCCATTGTTTCTCTACCTCCCTCGATGCACAGATTCCTCACTTTGGCAGAATTCCTTATTCAGAGTATACACTTTGTAAATATTGGTTAAATTAATGTCTTCAGTGTACCCCTGAGTGTTACCTACTGTTTGGGAAGCGGTGCTTTTGTAATTTTTATTTGATATAATCATTATGAGCATTAACTTGTCAATGTGAAAAGTCTTGCTGCAATGTAAGTTATCAGAATTTAACTGAGTATATTTTTGTTTGTATGTGCCTGTTGTGGATTAATTTGATATAATTTCAGATCAACTTTTTCGATAAAAAATAAACTTGAGGTCCTGGATGGTTGGCTCAGCGGTAGAGTGTCGGCCTGGTGTGTGGAAGTCCTGGGTACAATTCCCAGTCAGGACACGCAGGAAAAGCACCCATCTGCTTTTCCACCCTTGCCCCTCTCCTTTCTCTTTCTCTCTCTCTTGCCCTCTCACAGCCAAGATTCCATCGGAGCAAAGTTGGCCTGGGTGCTGAGGATGGCTCCATGGCCTCTGCCTCAGGCGCTAGAATGGCTCTGGTTGCAATGGAGCAATGGCCCAGATGGGCAAAGCATCACCCCCTAGTGGGCTTGCTGGGTGGATTCCAGTCGAGCACATGCCTGACCTGTTTGTCTCTCTGCCTCCCCACTTCTCACTTCAGAAAAACAAAAAATAAAAAAATATATAAATAAAGTTGCTTTGAAGCGTGAAGTTGTTCTGACCTGGAATAAACTTGTTTTTAAGAGTAAAGTTGTTTTGATAGAAGAGTAGAGTAAGCTGTGTCAGGATGTCAGCTTCTTGTTTGTCATCACTGATGACACTCAGCAGCTCAGGTGCTGAGGAGCATCAGAGGAAGCTTATCGAATAAAGTATATGGAGAAGCCACTATGGCAATAGTTCATTTAGACTAAAAATACCTAGAGTTTGTACAGACTATTTCAAAGTGTTTGGCCTGGTCAGGGTTACCCTTTACTGATCTAGAGCTCTGTGAAGACCTTTGGGGCTTTCACTCCCACTGTGGTAAAAGTGACTCTTGCTGGCAGTGGTGGAAGCCATGCAGTGGCCCTGCAAAGGACAGCTTGCCTGTCAACACTATCACTGTCATTCCCTAACAAAGTGTTCTGTCAACAAGGGACTTTTACTTTTCCACTGGCACCTGGACATTAGCTCTTGGTTGGCCAAACCATATCTCCTGAATACCAACTTGTATAAAGATACGAACACCTCAACTAAATACGGAGTCTATTCTTTTTACCTTTTCTGGCCTGGAATAATAGTGTAATTAACCTATCATTGCTTTGGAGTACAGATGTAGTTCAGAGATATTGTGCATTTGGTTTCAGGCCCCTGAAATAAACTGAGTATTGTAATAAAGTGTGTTGTAATATTTTGGCTGGTGCATGCTCTTGCCTTCAATTTGTAAAAAAACCCAACATCTGTAAAGTACAATAAAGTGAATAAAATGAGGTATGCCTGTATGTTATTTCTTTTGGCTGCTTAGGAGACATTATCCTGTATGCTATTGGCTTGTGAAATTATTATAATTTCTGCAGTGAACCTGTGTGAAATAAAACATTGGGATAAACAAAGGTGGTATGTGAGCATAATTTTGTCTGTAAAACAAAACATTGTCAAAAGATAAAATGTTGGCAAAGAGTTCAGTTCAAGATATTTTTCTGATTGACCTTACCTATTTTTGTGTCTACTATGCATATGTATTTCAACATTGGAATAAAAATAAAACCAAGGAAAGTGAAATAGATTTTAAAAACCATTTACTAAAAATAGTGTTAATGTGCTAGCCAGTTCTTTTTGCTTACAATAATTTTACAATGCAAAATTATTCCTTATGATATTAATACAGGTTACAACCATATTTCAATTTTTTATGATTGTTTAAACCTGACTCACTTCTTTTTTCTCTGGACTGAAATTTCCATGAAGGACAAACGGATCACCTTTGCTCTTTTTTTTCATCCCATCCCTACCAATGCTTGACCTCAAGTATGCTCTCAAAGAAGTATTTTATAATAAATATAAATCTTTTTAAATTTCTTTTTATTTTATTCATTTTAGAGAGGAGACACAGAGTGAGAGAGAGAAGGAGAGAGAGAGAGAAAGGGGGAAGGAGCTGGAAGCATCAACTCCCATATGTGCCTTGACCAAACCAGTGCAGGGTTTTGAACTGGCGACCTCAGTGTTCCCAGGTTGCCACTTTATCCACTGCGCCACCACAGGTCAGGCGAATCTTTTTTTTTAAAACATGCAATGTACCACACTAATAACAAGAAAAATAACGAGTAAAAAAATTTGCTTCTCTTTGGAGTCAATTGCATAACTCCATTATATAGCTTTCCGGCTTTGTAAACAATATAAATTCTAAAACTTTTCATGCAATCTTACATCAACTTTGTCTGATTTCAATCTATTAGATTAGCATACGTTTTCCCAGGTGTACTCATGAGTTTGTCCCTTTAAAATAACTTCTATCAAGATAAATGGTAATGCCAATTTGAATTACATGGGATTTATTACTCAGTATTCTGAATTCTAATTTAATTTTTAGTTTTAGTGTTTTGAATGATTTCATCATTTCATCTGATTTTTACCATGGTCTTTATACACTGCGTTCAATCATTTTTTTCTCAGGTATAAATTAGACTGAATTAAAACTCACTACATACTTCTTTCTCCTACTGCAGCTGTTCTGGGAACCCATGTCTCACCTGAAAAATCAATATGTTGCATATTTCAACTGCTAATGGGTTTACACAAAAATATTTACTACAATTTAGCCATCAATTAAAACATCAAGATCATTAATAAATGTTGAAAACATCTTATATTATTAGGGTTAATTTTTATACCTGATATATTATTATTTATAGTCCTTAATTTCAGCATTTTTATAATTATAAATCACATCATTAGTTTACCAATTTTAGAATTTAGAATTAAATAAAATTTATTCAATTTATTATATAATTTAAGAACCAAAAACTTTTCTGGTTGTTAAAATTTTAATTTATTTTTACAGAAAGTTTAAAAATATCAAATGAATGTGGATGTTTATTAAACACAACTAGAAGATGGTCATACTAATATAATTAGCAATGTAAAAAAAAGTATTAACATTATAATTCTCTTTAATTCTAA
Source organism: Rhynchonycteris naso (assembly GCA_037038555.1). Classification (NCBI taxonomy): domain Eukaryota; kingdom Metazoa; phylum Chordata; class Mammalia; order Chiroptera; family Emballonuridae; genus Rhynchonycteris; species Rhynchonycteris naso. The sequence continues at coordinate 26,389,720 of CM073000.1, forward strand.
AATCATGATGTATGAATGTTGAGAAATAAAGCAATACTCAGGGGTTTTCAAAATTGTTTTTTAAACAATATTGCAAAAACTGTGATTTTTTGCTTTTCTTATCTAAATAATTGAATTACTATTAAGTCCAAAATAGTAAGTGTGAAGATTCTGCTTGATTGTCTGTTGGGTAACTTTGGGTAAGAATACAATAATGAATCAGCCACTGTTATAACAAGTAATAAACTCTCAACAACTCTTTCTGAATGACTTAACTATTGAATAAACTATGCTAATTTTACTCAAAATGAAGCCTGATCCTTAGAGATAGACATGTTAAAATGACAGTGGTTTCTGATGATCTTGGGAGGGCTCCAGCGAGGCAGGTCCGATCCTCCAGTCACTGTCTCATTCCAGCTGTTCTCGCTCTTTAGGGGCTCTGTAGAGTCCCTTAGGTAGCAGCAGCGAGCAGCTCATATTGCTTTATAAACTGAGAGACTTTGTTTTTGTTAGCGAACATCTGTCTGGCCTCAGTGTCTTAGATGGAAGAGTGGGCTCACTCACAAGCGTGAATCATGAAAGCCCTGCTTCACAGCAAAACAAGAGAATTTTTAGATCATGATAAAGTATTAAAGAGAAACAAACTGAGCAAGAGGAATCTTGAGTTTGTGGCTATTGTAGTAAAGATGAAAGCAAAGTTTCCAAAACCATTGTTAATTAGATTATTAAAAGCGCGTAAACAAATGTGTTATGACCTAAGCAACAAAAGACATATATTTGATGTACAAATAATATATATGGATACTCTGTTTTTTTAAAAATGAGAATAATAGTATAAACACATATGTCATTCTACTTCATATTTTCACTTACTAGATTTTTTTCTCTTTATATTTTCACCTAAAAATAATTCTTAGCAGGCTGCCCTGTAAGGAAGTCTAGTCTTCATTTTCCTTTTAAAAGCTGCAAAGTGTTATGTAGTTTGATACACGTCATTGATTCTATCAGTTTGGAATTATTATATCTAAGCTGTTCCAGGTTTTCCCCATTATCATCTGGATCATAAACTCATTTTAATAGCTATATTGAGATCTAATTTATAGACACAGAGGACACCTAGTAAAAGTGCAAGATTCAGTAACTTTTAGTAAATTCAGAGTTGTGCAACTGTCACAACAATCTAATTTCATATTTGTCATCCTGAAACCCCGTACTCATTAGTAGTCTCTCTAACCTCCCAGTTTCAATCAACTTCCTATCTCTCTAGATTTGTCAACTTAGGATAATTCATATGAAAGGAATCGTATAATATGTGGTCATTTACGACTTAGTGTAATGCTTTCAAGGTTTATCCACATGTTTGCATGTAACACAACATTTTCCCCTTCTATAACTGATTTGTATCCACCACCTTTTATACATCTGTTCATTAGTTCATGATTATTTTGAGCTGTTTCGACATTTTGGCTATTATAAACAATGTCACTATGAACATTCAAACTGATGATTTTCTCTGGATGTTATGTTTTCATTTCTTTAGGGATACACCCTGAGTAGAATTGCTACATCATGTATTCTATGTTTAACATTTTGAACAACAGTCAAACTATTTCCAAAGAGGCTGCACCATTTCACATTCCTATCAGCAACACATGAGCATTCTGATTTCACCATATCATTCTCTACTAGCTCTAAGATTTATGTTGTCTTTAGTTTGAGCTAATAACTTTAAAAATAATTAATTATAGTAAAGTTTAAGAGCATAACAACACAAAAAATGTTTGCTATTTAAAATATATTTAATTGGCATGATTATAGCAAAAAGAAAATAGGTAAAATTACTTAATACATGTAAAAATTCTCATTTGCCATTCATAGTAAGAATTAGATATCAAAACAACAAATTATGCATGGAAAACTCAATCTGAATGAACATAATATCAAATGTTACTCTTATTTTTTTAATATAACATTTTTCAATAATTTAAGAATCAAATCCTAACAATTAATACAATAAAATTTAACATTTCAAGACAAGTAAATTAATTCACTATTAACAGAATAGCGTGATTTTTCAATAGATCTTATTTTTACATTTTTTTTAAGTGAGAGGAAGGGAGATACAGAGATAGACTCCTGCATGCACCCTGACTGGGATCCACTTGCAACCCTTGTCTGGGCTGATGCTCTGCCCATATGGGGCCATGCTCACAACTGAGCTATTTTTAGTACCTGAGGTGGAGGCTTCATGGAGCCATCCTTAGTGCCCAGGGCCCACATGCTCAAATCAATAGAGCCATCACTGTGGGAGAGAAACGAGAGAGAGAGAGAGAGAGAGAGAGAGAGAAAGATAGAGATAAGGAGTGGGGAGAAGCAGATGCTTGCTTCTCCTGTGTGCCCTGACTGGGAGTCAAACCCAGGATTTTCTCATGCGGGGTCGATGCTCTACTGCTGAGCCAACTGGCCACAGCCACACTTGTACATTTTCTGAATTTTTCTCACTAAAGGAATAAATACATTTCTCATTCTCACAACTTTCTGTTCTTTAGCTATTAAATATTCATGGGTAGGGCTCCTTAACCCACAAGTATTCACAGAATCAGTGTGTTAGGTAGGACTTGTACCATAGGGCATTCCAAACCACTGTTTCTCAGTATATAGGAAAATGTACTTAAAAAGCTGTACTCCCTTTGAGAGATTCTGATTCCTACTTATTATGCTAGCCCTACTGAGAACTGTTCTTAATCACAGAGAACATGCAAGATCTGCCCATCTTGATCCCACAGCCAAAAACTGAATGGGAATTCTATGAATATTTTCTTTTTATACACCAAATCTGAAACTATCAAAAACCCTATTTTTTTTCCTCTTTTTGTCTACCATATCTCAAATTCCAATTTTCTTTTTTTTTCTTAAACTAATATAAAATAGCCTCTATGTTTTATCAGTTCTATTTTCATATTTCCGTTTCAGTATCTCTGGCTTTAGGTCTTGTTTTTCCTAATTCATCCTTCTCCCAGCTCTTGTTCTTTTCATTCTAATGCCAAAGATTATTCCAATTGAAAATGTACCTCTTCTACAACATGATTCCATCTTACCTTTCAGGTTTATGTACCTCCAATGCCTTAATATATTTTACATATATGTTCGAACCACATCTTTTGTAATTTTTTCAATATTCTATGCCTTTTATATGTGAGGATTTCCTTGAAGTACACTTTTCCCTGAAAACATCTCTTTCTTCCTTTCTGACACAGTTTCAAAGTTATCATTATCAAATTTCATTGGGTGTTCATTTAGAAATAATTAATTGCTTCCACATAAATTTTAGATTATAAATAGATCTAACTAATGAAATAATATTAAATAATTCTTATGTTGCTGAAGTACAAAAATTGAAAGTCCTTAATCATATCCTTCTCCAAACCCAATACCATTCCATTTTCAGGAGGCAATTAGTTTATGTTCCTTTTTGTACAGAAACATATCCAGATTTATGAACATGCAATCTAGTTTTCTTTTTTTATCAGTTTTTAAACAAGTGAAATTGTAATAGTAAGAATAATGCTAGTCCTTGTAGTAGGTACACCTTGAGATCTCAGTAGCTTAGCAACACAGAAATTTAGTTCTGTCAATCAGCATAAGTAGAAGGGAGGAGTTCTGCTCCCTGTAGTCACTCAATGACATTCAGGGATTTAGGTGACATAGACTCTATTATCCTCAGCATATGTTTTCTGAGGTTGCTTTCTGTGTCACAGGCAAATACCCATATGCCAAACAAAGTAAACAAGAGGGAAAAGAAGAAGCATGGACAATTATATTATATCCCAGCCCATTGGCCAGAACTTGGTCACATAGCCAAACATGCTGGAAAGAAGTATGGGAAAACAACTAGTTATGTGCCAGGAAGGCAGAAAAATTAGTTTGGTAAATACAGCCAGATTCTGCCATGGAAACTACATTATAAATATTGCTTTCTAAAGAAAACCATTGAAATATACACTTGACTTTTTTTTCATTTCCAGTTACAAAATAGTGTGGAGATATTTTATTGACATTATACATAAAGAATGCTGAGAAATTTTAATGAGAAAAATTCTTAGTGTAAATATATCATAGTATATTTACTCATTTCCCTATTGATAAACATTTATCAATATACTTTTAATATAATTTTTCAAATTTTATATATTATAATAAATTCATTGTATAAATATCTGTGAACACCTAAGCTGAATACATTCGAATTATAAATATCTAGAGGTGAAAATTGTTGGGCCACATAAGTATGCCAAATTTGAATTTCAATATTTATGCCAAAAAAGTCTACATAAAATTAAACTCTCCAAATAGTTTCTGATTAACAAATTTCTAAAATCTCTCAATAAAATTCAATATCATCTTTATTTAATTGGTATGTATCTGATAAATAAGAATTAATAATCTCATTGCTATTTCAATGTCTATTACCATTTTTAAAAGATAATTTTTGTTACTTACATTTTATTCTATTTAAATCATTAAAATACATCATTTCCTCACTTTAAAAGATTGTTTGTTTTTATCTATCAATTTATAGAAAATAATTTTATAGGATGGATAGTTATCTATTTTATGTATTTTTAAAATAAGACTTCTTGATTTTTCTGAGCATTTTGTAATGTTTTCACTCTTCTGTTTTTCCTGTTGAAAATTAAATCCAATTATCCTTCTAATGTAGAAAACTTATCTTTCTTCTCTGGATACTTTTAAGAAGTTCTCTTTGTCTTTGCTGAACAGCAGTTTTTCATCGTTATATGTTGAAGCTTAGAATTATTTTTATTCATCTTGCTTAGCTTTATTTTCTGGTAGCTTTTATCTTCAAAGGATTTATGTTTTTCATCTATTATAGAAAAAACTATAGTTCTCTTATATTCACTCTGTATTCTCCTGTTAAAATATTTATTATATGAAATAAATTTTTCTCATTTTATCCTCCATACTCTGTTTCTTTTACATCATGTCTGTCTTTTAATTCATAGTAATTTATTCAGCTATATTATCCTGTTAATTAATTCTCTTTACAACTCTAATCATTGTTTAGCTGTTCGTTTTCTAAAATTTAAATATTATGTTTCTACATTTTAAAGTTATATTTACTTATGTTTTAAAATACTTTATTAAGTTTTCATAATCTTCTTTCTTACATACTGGTATATTTTAATTTTCCTTCTTTATTTCTTAAAATTATCAAACATGAAGTTCTTATTCTAAAGAAGAAATGATAATATTTGGTTTTTGCAGATCCAAGTCACCCTCTCTTCCTTTTGCTGATTTCTCTATAATAGTTCTTTTTATTTCCCCTCAAATATTTTGTCGTTTTTCACTGTAGAATCCACAAGATGAAGATTTCCAAGACAATCATGGGATCTGTATCTGTGGGAATGTGAGGCTGGAGTGTAAGGCATTCCTGCCAAGAGAACTTGCATTTGCTTTGTCCATTTTGAGGACAATTTCAACCTGGGAACATTATAATAATTTTTAATCCTTTAAATAAATAAGAACTGGCATTTTTATATTATAGTTCCTAGTACCAAGTCATTACTCAATAAGTATTTTGAATAAGCAAATTATATACTTATGGGTTTGAGTCACAAACCTCCATATCAGGCAAGGTTTTTGATTCCCTATGTGGATTCCATCATCCACTTTATAGAAAAGGCTACATTTGCTGGATCTCAGACTAAAAATTGAGGCCAGTTCATACATATTTGTTACATAATGAACACTGCCAATGATGAGCCAAAATATGCTGTAAAAGCTCTGAAGGAAAGGATTTTCAAAAACTACAATCATAAAGGAATTAAACTTGACTTGTCACTTATTGACATGTGCAGGCAGAACTGTGGTCTAAATTTCCAATCTCTAAGTGTAAAGAAGGAATTTGTTAACGACAGTATAGTTAAGCTATGGGATCCCAAATATACCTTGCCATTGAACAATCAGAATAGAATTTTGAATATTATTACAACTTGGTCACAGGGTTTTCTAGGAGGTGTGGATGTAAGTGTAGTAAAAGAATTGTACCTTGTCCTGCTTAAGAAAAATTGGTTCACTTTCCTCTCTAAGATGCAGAGGCTGAAACAGAAGAACAAGAGACTTCTCAGACCTCATCAAATCCATCAACATTTGTTCCTATCGCGCTGGCTCTTCCTTCTATAATTGTTCCCAATAAGACAACTATTTGGTTCCAAAACAGATTGGAAAACCACACAGTAAGTTGGATATGGTGAAGAGGAATGTGAAAGCGATGTCCTCCATATTGATGGAGAATATTCCTGGATCTGAAAACCATGGAGACATAGAGCTTTTGCAGAAACTTTATAATATAGATCAAGAGACACATGAATAGGATCATAGATCTGCTCGTGGAAATAGAGAATAAAGACTTAACTGTTGAGCCCACTCAATTGAATGAGGATTTAAATAATGCTACAACTCATTTTTGAATGCTGATAATTTCAGATTTTTACAGCAAATTAAATTTAAAGTGACATTTATAAAAACAATATTTTTGGCCAAGAGCATATTTTCTCTTAATAGCTACATTTAGATTTAAAACTCACTGAAGTTTGAATAACTTTTCAATACATAGAGTGAGAAATTTATAAATATGTATATTTTTAGTAACTGATTTATGTCAAATGGGAAAATTTGTTATATTAGTTAAATCAGTTTATTCCTTTGATTATGGAGAGATACTACTAGAGAATACTTCCAAATTAACATAAAGCATATGGAAAAAGAATATTCTAAAATATCAACCAGTGCTAAAAATGTGTGATTACTTATTAACCTGAAAGTACAAACAAATTAGAGAAAAACAAGTCAACCATCAAAGTGTTATGATTAAAGTCACATACTTAACCTCAGCCATAATAACATGGGTGATGAAAAAGCAAATGCAAATTTGTCTTCCAGTTTTACAAGGACTTTCTCATGTTCATAGGAACCAAACCCCAGAATATTTATTTCACAAAAAGAACTTTTATTATGGAATCTAGATCTAGACATTTCTAGCCTGGATTTGAAAAACAAAAATAGGCCAAATGAGAAGGCATATCAATCAACCTAGAATTCAGTGCACAACATTTATTTATTTACTTACTTACTTATTTAATCTAAAAAGATGTATGGAGCTTTCTCTCTGCACCAGAAACTCACTAATCAAGACTATATGATGTTTAGTGGAATCTAGGTCTTCCTTTTTATGAGCGTTCAGTCTTATGAGGTTAAGAAAAACAAAGGCAAATTGCAAAACTGCATAATATATCAAGGGCTAACTGTAAACCTAGCATTGCTCTAAATGTTTCAAATATGCCAAAATAATTTATTTTTCACAAGAATATAAAAATATGACTATTTTTATTTTCTTAGATTTACAGACAAGAAAACAGAGGTACTTAAACTTACTTAAGGTCACAATGCAAATATATTTGTGGAAATGGATTTGAACACATATAGTAAAATCTTGACTAAAATTAAAAAAAAAGTTTTATAATCCCGGCAGGGGACAAGAAGAGACATATCTATAACAGAGTATGGATAGATGCTATGGAAAGATAATAGAACAAATATTATCAGGAGAGGCTTGCCCAAGAGGTTTACAGTTGAGTCTTCAAGTGTCAGAAGGGATTGGTTATGAAAAAAAGGCAGGTTCTTCTAAGGGTCCTGTGGTGTTTACAAGGGCCCTTAGAAGGGTGCCAGAGGACATTGCATGTTTAAAGACAACATGCATGAGGAACTGCAAGTGGTTTGGTATAGAGGAAGCAAAATGTGTGTGTGTGTGTGTGTGTGTGTGTGTGTGTGTGTTTCCACATGAACGCATGCATGCCAATCAGTGAGTCTTGGGATATAGGCAGGCGCTGGCTAATGGGGAGACTTGGACCCATTTTAAGGTAATGTAATCACTAAAGATAAGCAGGAAACTAATAACAACCTGTGTCTGGTTTTGAACTATCATTCTGGTTTCAGTGTGGAGAATGCTTTGTAAAGGAGAAGTAGCTGAAAGTAGTTTAACTATTATAGGAATCAGAAGAACCAGATAGGGACTTGAACTAAGAACATATTATTGAGATGTACACAAGTGAAGAGATTTGAAATAAATTTGGTGTTGATAGCTTAGCTAAACTACTCTATACCATTATTGTTTCAACATTCATTTTTGTGGCCACCTAGACTGTAGTATCCTTGAGCTGATGCTAGCCCTTCCCATAACTGCATGTCCTAGACAGCAGCCCATAGAATCACAAGTGATTATTTTAAGTTCCTGATATGACTCCCCAAACGCCTTTGTGATAAGCAGTCTCTGTGCTTTTCCCTTATGTACTACTTGGGTAAAACCCCTCTGAAGTTTTTCAAAACACTGCTTTTATTAAGGTTTTAATTAAACAATTTGACCTTAGCCCAGGGACCCCAAAGCACTCTCCACACATATTCTAATAAAAGCATGTGCCCCAGATCAAGCCTCTCTCTCAACCTGGACCTACCTTGACCTGCACGGCCCCTTGAGACTTACCGGATACTTCTCCCAGGACCTGTGAGTAATAAGCTTCTCTATTTCAATTCCATTGTAGTCTTTTGTTAAATCACAGTTCATCCATCAATATCTGGGTTTCTACTTAACTGTTATTTTAACATTTAGTTTCCAAAAGGACTTTGTAATCAATTTTTCATATATTATGTGTGTATTAGTCTGGGGCTGTCAGAAAACTGGTGCACATTCAAAAAGGGTAACTGAAATGAGTTTAATGAAAAGACTATTTTCAAGTTGGAAAAGTTTAAGAGAATCAACAAGAGAAGGGACATAATCTGTTCACATCATTGGGCCCGGATGGGGAAGCAAATGAAATACTTCCTGCACTGTGGGCAAGGATGGGGGTATAGGAGAATGACCCCGTGATGGGAGTGCTGGTCTTGGAGAGAGGAATTCAGCCACCACGGGCTTCCATCCAGCTGAGGGAGAATTCAGACTAAGTAAACTCGATCTCTGCCTCTTTCTATACTTTTCATGCTCTGCAATTTTATTTACCAAACATGACTGGAAGGCAGGGGGCAAGGGGAAACTGGGTAGTGGCTGTTCATAGGTTTCATTCAGCCTCCCAAGGTACCAAGCAGGGTGGAAAAAGATGGAGAGTGATTTGGAAATGAAGCAGAAAATATTTAGCCCAGGGAGAAAGAGAGAAAAGCATAGGAGAATCTCCAATTTCGGGTTTGGATGACTGAGTAAACAATGCCATTCAGTGACATGGAAGATATAAATATCATGCCAGGCAAAAAATTCTCTTAATCTTGGCCTAACTGGATGATAGCTAGTACCTAATTCCTCATAGTACCTATTCTCCCTTTTCCCAGAATTTATTTATTTACTTATTTTTTACTTAAAAAGCTATTCCTTTGGCCATTTGGGAGAGAAGAAACTTGAGCACATTAACTCATATTGCCACTTTGCATGAGAAGTCAGTAAAAATATATCTTTGACATATAAACATTGATTCATTTCATTACGTTCTTGCTCAGTCAGGTCATGAAATCACAACCTGCGATATCATCATTCACCCAAGGGCAGCAAGAGAATGGCAGGCAATATGGCCAAGGGGTTATAATCATTCTCTAAAGAGAAAATGGTACAGTTATTACGAATGCCTATTGCATCAGGGGAATGAGTTAAGAGATTTATTTTTGAACATATTAGACCTAGTACAATAGAATCACAAATAGCTAAAGCAATGACGGGAATTACGTTCATTTCAAAATTCAAAGGTTAAAGAAAAATATTAGATGTAACAGTTTTACTTTCATAACATAATAGCTTACATTAAAGGGCAGTCATTGGTTTCTGACTACGTGAGGAACCTGATAAATTAGTTTCTGAAATCTTAAAAAAGTGTGAGTACAAAAAACTAAATTCAAATCCAAATGTAAAATTATCACCTGAAATTCTATTGTATTATAAAGAACAAGGTTAGGGTCAATGCTTTAAATCTATTTCCATTTAAGTTCTAAGAAAATATCCCAAAAGAGCTATATTTTTCATTAATTTTAGAAATGTATGGCATATTATTTTTCCTTTATACAAACCTTGGAATAGAAAAGAATGTTATTGTTATTAATTAATCTTTTTCAAAAATACACTAGGTGACTTAAGAATATAAGTAGATCAAAAGGTGTTGAAGCAAAGGATAGCTAGGGATATTAAACCAGCATTGCCTGTCTCATTTTGTTCTTAAACACACAATACTGTATAACTTTAGAAATGGATTTAGCCTTGTCTGCACATCTATGAATGGCTTGTCTGTGCGAAGCTGGTCCATTGCTTGGCTTTAACCATCAATATCCTCAAGACAGTAGAAACAGTCTATGCAATATCACTTACTATGCATTCAAATATAATGTCTTAAAATTATCTTTCAGTTTATCTCAAGAAAAATAGAAAAGCTTAACAGCCTTATCAGGGCTTAACTTCATAATCTCTATGCATTTAACATCATATTTCAAAGAACTACCAGGATTATTCAAGGTAAGAGTGCAAGGATTTTAGAGAATTATTGTGTAGCATTGGGTAATAACCAGTAATAAGCACAGTTTTATCTGAATCTGTGCAGGTGATCTTATTTTACTGAGTGTGTTAAAGTACAGTGTGTCCGTAAATTCATGGTGCACTTTTGACCGGTCACAGGAAAGCAACAAAAGATGATAGAAATGTGAAATCTGCACCAAATAAAAGGAAAACTCTCCCAGTTTTGTATCTATTCAGTGCAGTTCAATGTGAGCTACATTTGTTGCCCTATACACATCCAAACGATAGTGAAGTTCTTGCCACACATGGGTAAGGACATCTGGTGTAACAGAGTAAATAACGTCTGTAATTCTCTGTTTTAAGTGATTAATATCATTGATATGTTCAATGTACACATGTTGCTTCACATAAACCCAAAAGTAAAAGTCTAAGGGTGTCAGATCTGGGGTTTGTGGTAGCCATGGCTTGACAGAACCCCTGACTATCCACCGCCGGGGGAATGTTCTATCCAGAAACTCATAAACAATGGTGGTGTAGTGTGGAGGAGCATCATCCTGTTGAAAGATGACATCTTCTGGAAATTGTGGCACTGCATACAATCCCAACATGTCAAGATAGGTATTTGCCATCACAGACTACTCTGATAAAAAAAAATGGGCCTCTCACCTTATCATGCATCAGGCCACACCACACGTTCACTTTAGGGGTGTTACGTTCATACTCAATGTAGGCATGAGGATGTTCAGCAGCCCATATTCGGACGTTATGGCGATAAACATGTCCACAGATATGGAAGGTCATCTCATCGCTAAACACAATCTTCTGCAAAAATCTTGCATCATTGTCGATCTCATGAAGCATATCTGTAGCAAACGCGCATCGTGTGTGTCTATCCGCTGGTTTGATAACGTGCAACAGCCGCAATTTGTAGCCCGTAAAACAGAGACGTTTCTTTAATACCTTACAAACTGTAGTCTTGCTTAGGTGTCATTGTCGAGCACAAGCACGCACAGATTTTTTAGGGCTCCTTAGGTACCTATCCCGTATAGCCTCTACAGACTCGTCACTGACTGATGGCCTACCAGGACGGGGTTTCTCCACCAAGCTGCCGGTTTCCTTCAACTGCTTATCCCACCGAGTAATGTTATTCCTATGCGGTGGCACTTCATTATAAAAGTGCTGATATTCTCGTTGCACTTTGGTCATGAATTCGAATTTAGCGAGCCACAGAACACACTGAACTTTCCTCTGTACCGTCCACATCTCGACTGGCATGGCTGTGGGCTGCTCCACTGTGTACATGGTGTTACGTCATCATCTGCGCATGCACATATGCTGCCACATCATCCTACAGAAACTGGGAGGGTTTTCCTTTTATCTGGTGCAGATTTCACATTTTTCTCATCTTTTGTTGCTGTCCTGTGACCGGTCAAAAGTGCACCAGGACTTTACAGACACACTGTATTTTCAGGAATGCCAAGGGGAATTCACTGTAAAGGAGAACAATGTGGCATCAATACTGAGGCACAATGCAAGAGGAATCATAAAAACTAATTTCTCAAGTTGTCATTTCTAATCAAGAAAGCAAGCATATAGATAATAAAACTCCATTTATTATTGTATTGATAAAACTGCTATTATGAATGAGCATTTTGGGCAGAAATAGTAAAGTGTGTCCATCTATTCCAGTAATCACTGCATGCCAACTATGTGGCAGATAGTGAGTATGCAAAGATTATGTGGCCAGACCGCATTAGGAACCTTTGGTGAGGTGAGCAAGACTGCTAGACAAATAAACTAAGTTGGGATAAGATTCAGAATAGAAAACGGTGTCAAGACACAGAAGTGAGATCATAAGTTTGTATCAAAATTTAAGAAGCCTTCACTGAAGATTCAACAACCTGACTTCCTGAAGAATAGAGAAGAGATTCTTAGGTGGCAAAGGTTACCCTAAGCTAAAAAAACAGCATGCTCAAAAAGTCTGAAATATTTCCACTATTGGTAGAGTGGGAAAATTTTATACATTTATATAAAATAGATTTAGAAGTCAATATAAATTGCAATGGTATTATAGTTTGAATATTCTTAAATGCTAGCTTTTGAACATTGTGTCTTATTAAACATTTTGCTTATTTTTTTCAATGTCTCTTCGGAGATTCTGATCAGAGCGAGACATGCAACCCTGCAACTCCTTTCAGACGAGCCACAGGCATCAGGGCTCACACTCTTTCCATCCTCCAAACTCCACTCTTTCCTGATAACTCTCCCAATTGGCCGAAATCCAAATTAAAACTCTGTTAGACATCTGAGCACAATCCTTTTTACTCCTTTTCCCTGGATCTGTCCAATTCCTTCGCATATATCTGTCAATTCAAGTCTGCTTTTCACTATCACCCCGTCTTGCCCAGGTGATTGCAAAAACAATCCAACTGGCTTCTCCCTGTTTCCAGTCTTGATCTTGTCTGTTGCTTTGCTACAAAGCAGCGAGGGTGATCATGTTAAAATGTGAAGCAGATCACGTTACTCCCCTCTTTAGAACATCCAAAGAATCCCTATTGCTTTCAGTATCAAATTTAATCTGTTTACCATGGCTTTCAAAGCCATTGGCAAGCTGGTTTTGCCTCCTGAGAAATCTCATCTCTAATCTCTCAGCTTTCAAATATTTTGTTCTCCTTTGCTTTGTTCTACTTTCCTTGATTGATCCCTATTTGTACTTTAATTCCTGACTCAAGTCCAATTCAGACACACATCCTATGTATTTAGTCCTGATACTTTTATTACAAGTCTTATCACCGTATACTGTAATAGCTTATTTGTATATTTCCTTTAGAATCTAAGCTATATATTTTATTTCTTTCTTCCCTCTTCACTGTATTCTGTGAGCCTACTCAGTGTCTTGAACAGTATTGATATCAGTATTTGTGAAATAGTTAAATAAATGCATAGAGAGACTTAATCAGAAAGAATATTACTTATCAAGTTGAGAAGCCTGGACTTTATTCTATATGTCAATGCTTTCAACTGTGTGCTATTAAGAATTGGAATCCACAAGATAAACATAGCATAGTTTCTGGGAATATTAATATTCCTCAAACTTTATTAATGTATCATTTAAATAGGATAATTAATATTTTCATGGCTTAAAATGAAGCGATACATTTTAATGACATTTTCTTTGCACTCTGCTAATAAAATAAGGCAGATATCTGTGTTTGTTTACTCTTTTCAGCCTTTAATAGCATGTAGTGGCAACTGTTAGAAACACCCTTGTAGGTGTTGGTTAAGTTTTCTGTAAAGTGGAAGATACGCTCTGATTTAAACGTAAGTGTTCAAAAGTCACATTTTTTTTTGTAAGTAAAAAATAGGCGTTATTTGTATACGTCAGCTTTTTTGTGAGAACAGCTAACGAAGAATTGCACTATTCACATCACCATAGTTAGGGTCTCAGGTCACTGCTGATGCCACAACCATCACCACAAATAATTTCCCAGTCTTAAGTACAGTATTTCCAAAGGATTTCTGACCACCCTGGCCGGCACCAGTGTCTTAGTGATGTCATGTCATGAAAGAAGCATCATGTCTGCACCGAATGATCCCTACATGACACCACGTACCTTAGGTGGACCTCTGCACCAGAGCCCTGAGCCCCTAGGCTATACGACCCCTGAGGCAATGTAGAAGGCAAGGGAATTACTCCCAAGGAGATGGACTTTATTTAACCAGCAGGATTAGAGCCAAAGATAGACCAGTGGATAAATTCATCACGTATCTTCCACAAAGACTGCTCTGATGTGAGGAGGTTTATAAGCTTCTCTCAAGATGTCCTGCACGGCTGAGCAATCACCTGTGACTGCTATGAAGTGTGGTCCCTTTAGGAATACACCCCTTCCTGTTTACCCTCATTCTTCTCTGACTCACTCCTCTATCCCTTATTCCGAGGACTATTCTCCATACAAACTTTTACTTTAGATTCTGTTTTCTCAGGGGAAAAAATCCAGAATTTAGAAATTGGTGACTGACTGTGGTTCTGCTCCCAGGAAGTCTGGACTGAACCACCACTTGGCCTTATCCGTATCAGTCCTTTTTGTATCAGTGTCTGTAATTTCAAACTTCTATCTCACCATTTAAAAAGATTTATGACATTTGACCAGATATGCTTATTTGGAAAACAGTGTGTGTTTGGTATCTGTGCAGCTACAAAGTAACAATATAACAAAAAAGCACATACTGTGTTCAGTCTATGTCACCCTACCAGATATTTCAGTTTGCTGTTCCAGAGTCACCCTCCAGCTTGTCCCACCGTGGTCTATGCCCAGGACTGACCTCTCTGACTATACCACAGGGCTCTTATGCTCTCTGGCTTTGGCTTATTTGACCCAATGGGGTCCTCGCTGGAGTTGGGAAGGAAACAGGAGGTTGAGGTAAGAATAATATTTACCCCTGTAGGTTCCTCTCTCTGAGGTCTTCTCCTGCTGGCTGTGTCCCTGAATGGAAGCCACTGCTTCTCCATATCCTCCTTCTTCCCTTGTCCCTCTGTCCACAGGGGTGCTGCTAATAGTTTGTAAGCTGCTTCTCTGGGGTTTATGTACTTACCATCCCTTGTGGTTCGACCATATCCCATCAATCCCGGTATTATTGCCTCTTAGTAAATAAATCCTGCTTGAATTGTTTTAATGTGTTGTGCATTTATTTCCTCTTGGAACCCTGACTGACATATTCGTCAATACAACTGCCATTGAGGAAACAACCTTAGAAAACTGATTGAAATAAGAGAATGTATAAAATTATATATAAGAAGTATAAGCGAACAAGTCTAAGGGAAAGGCTTGGGAGACTATTTATTTGATTTAAGAAACTCCGGTATAAATGATGACTTGACCTAGCACGGTGTAAAGGTGAGAGTAAAACTTGGAGAATATTATGTAGAAAATTGGACATAAAGGGTTTTGAACATAAGGGAATATGAAATTATATGGAGAGATGGATGGAAATGAAGTTTGAAACATATTCACTTATTTTTAGCATTTAAGTCATCGTTGTTGAGCTTAATGACAGCAATTTCAGTAGAAGTGGTTGAAACAAAAAACTAGCTCATCATGAACTATGTTGTGAGAAGAAGGTGTGAAACCTAGGGAAAAATAATAAGACTTACTCTTGCAAAAAAATATAAAAGCTAGCACAAGAAAAAAGAGCTTCTGAAATGATTAGATGCTCAAATCCTTAAAAATTTTCAACTACACAGATGATGCTTACTCAGTTTATCTATTAGCATCATCTTTCTTTTCTCCCCCTGTCTCGTTTTCTCTTTCTAATTAATTTTTACTAATGTTTTTATTTAACTGGTAAGTATAATTCATTGTACATATGAGTTACTGGTAGCAAACTATTTGTTAGAAATTTATGTTGAACAATATTCTTTTTGATTATTTGTGCCTTTAAAAATCTCTCTGTGACATTTTGATTTATTTCTAATTGGATTAGATAAACATCCTCATTTATATAGTAAAGACAAGTTACTGGTATTTTACCTCAAAGAACATGGTCTAATCTACTCAAAAGTTAATTTAATCAAATCACTTTAACAGGCAAGTGCATATGGGTAAAAGGCTTGTGTGTGTATATATCCAGACAGAAAGGAAGGGAGAAAGATAAGAAGCGGCATCCTTAGTTGTACATTGATTGCTTTCTCATATGTGCCTTGACTGGGGGGCTCTAGCAAAGGGCGAGTGACCCCTTGCTCAAGTCAGCAACCCTTGGAATAAAGCCAGCAACCATGAGGTCAGGTCTATAATTCCACGCTCAAGCCAGCAACCCTGCACTCAAGCTGGATTAACCCGCATTCAAGCCAGCAACCTTGGGCTCTCAAACTGAGGTCCTCAGTATCCTAGGCCAATGCTCTATGCACTGTACCACCACTACCACTGCTTAGTCAGGCCTTTAACAAATTATTATAAAGAATTTTATATTTTCCGACTTAGCTTCTTCTTTTAACAAGTGTCTAGACTACTACCATACTATAGTCTAAATACTGTATTCCTCCAAAATTTGTATGTCAAAGAGCTAACTGCAGTGTGATAATATTAGGAGCAGGGGTTTGGGAAGTGATTAAGTCATGAGGGTAGC
Organism: Rhynchonycteris naso; assembly: GCA_037038555.1. Classification (NCBI taxonomy): domain Eukaryota; kingdom Metazoa; phylum Chordata; class Mammalia; order Chiroptera; family Emballonuridae; genus Rhynchonycteris; species Rhynchonycteris naso. The sequence continues at coordinate 26,406,380 of CM073000.1, forward strand.
GCCTGAATAAATGGCATTAGTGCCTTTTTTAAAAGAGGCCCAACAGAGCCCCCAGCCCCTTCTATCTGTGAGGACACAGCAAAAAGATAGCTATCTATGAACCAGAAAGCCCTCACTAAGCAAGCACTGGATTTTCCCATGGCAGGATATTTAATTTTTTTTTTTTTTTTTACAGGGACAAAGAAAGAGTCAGAGAGAGGGATAGATAGGGACAGACAGACAGGAACGGAGAGAGAGGCGAGAAGCATTAATCATTAGTTTTTCATTGTTGTTGCGACACCTTAGTTGTTCATTGATTGCTTTCTCACATGTGCCTTGAGGGCGGGCCTTCACCAGACTGAGCAACCCCTTGCTGGAGCCAGCGACCTTGGGTCCAAGCTGACGAGCTTTTGCTCAAGCCAGATGGGCCTGCGCTCAAGCTGGCGACCTCGGGGTCTTGAACCTGGGTCTTCTGCATCCCAGTCCAACGCTCTACCCATTGTGCCACCGCCTGGTCAGGCCATGGCAGGATCTTTAAATTCTTAGCCTCCAAAACTTTGAGAAATAAAGTACCTAGTCTGTGGTAACTTTTTTTTTAAATTAATTAATTAATTCATTCATTCATTTTAGATAGGAGACACAGAGTGAGAGAGATAGAGAAAGAGAGAAAGGGGGGAGGAGCTGGAAGCATCAACTCCCATATGTGCCTTGACCAGACCAGTGCAGGGTTTTGAACTGGCAGTGTTCCCAGCTCGACGCTTTATCTACTGCGCCACCACAGGTCAGGCTGTGGTAACTTTTTATAGCAGCCTGAATGAAGTAAGACACAGTGTTTCCAGAAGAGATTGGCATTGAACCAGAAGCCTGAGTAAAGAAGATCCACTCACACCAGTGTGGTCTACATCTTCCAATCCATCATTTATAAAAGAAAAGGTAGAGGAAAGGAAAATTCTCTTCTTCTTGATCTGTGATGTCCATCTTTTCCTTCTTTGGACATTGGAGCTCCAGGTTCTTGGGTCTTCAGATGCCTCAAGTGATACTAGTAACCCCCACCCCCACCCCCCAGTTCTCAGGCCTTGGGACTTGGACTGAATTATACACTTGGCTTTCAGGGTTCTCCAGCTTGCAGATACCACATCTTGCATATTGTAGCCTTCATAATGGCTTGAACCAATTTCCATAATAAATCACCTCTTAAATATCTCTCTCTATATTTTATTGGTTCTGCTTCTCTGGAGAACCCTGACTAATACATACCATGTAGTAAAAAAAAAAGCTAATTGGCTTCCCAGATAAATAGTAGAAACTCATATTTTATATATTGATAAATTGAGAATACCTATAAACAAGAAAGCCCCTCAAGTATCATGAGTATGATCTTTGTATTTACTCTTAATCTGATAAAGATTTATATACATTTAGAATTTAAAATGATATTCATTGGTTCATTAAAGCCACTCAGTTTTTGCAAATAGATTCAGTTTGACAATTTTCTACTTTCATAAATGTAGGATATATGTAATTGAAATCTTTCATGGCAGTTGAATACAAACAATAGAAAAGTGAAAATTTACTCATGCTTAAATGTATTTGCTTTTAAGACTGTTCTCATATGACTGATCTCAGGCATAGGGCTAAGCATGTCCAATTCATTGGACACGTTGGTTCATCCCAGTAGGGGTTCACAATGAATGACTGTGTGGAAACCACTTATATTGAGGAGCAAGTGCTTGAGATTTCATTTAAGAGGCTCCTGTGGATTTGGCTCCAATTTCCTTCCAGCCCCACCAGTTTTCTTTTTATTGCTAAACTGTAAAAGAAAAAAAAATGACAAAGAAGCAGAAGAAAAGGAAAGCCCTTCTTAACCATCCTGAAGTTCATCTGTCCTGTGGCAAAGTTATTAAGGAGCCTGTATGATGCCTGCCTATAGAGAAGCACACATGGCCATCAAAAGCAATAGTAGTAATTAGATTTATCATTAGAACTACCCAGTGCAAAGGAATAAAAGGTCTCTAGGGAAAACAGCCTACCATTTATGGGCTTCACAATAAATGGTGCCTTTGTTGCATGTGCCCAGTGGGGTCAGAGTGATCACGGTAATGAGAGCTATGCAGATAGTTACAGGGCACACAGTAAGGAATGAATCTGTCTTTCTTGGCTTCAAACCCCCACTGCTATTTCTTCTTTTCTGGCTCTCTAGAACTTTAGAGCCACATCTTGTCTCTTACAGGTCATTTCCTTTCTGATATCTTGTCAACACTCAAAAATCTATTCTTTCAATAAAATACTTTTTTTTTTCTTTCAAAGCTTTCTTCGGTTCACATTCATTCAAACTGAAAAACTCTGAGATATCTTTGGCTTGTCTTTCTCTTCCCTCATTTCTTTGCATGTTCTTCACTTTCTGCCCTATAGGCCTAAATCCCTCTGAGTTTGGACTACTAAATAATTTCCTAAGTGTGCCCACAATCTTTAGTTTTTCTTCCAACCAATACAAAAAAGCCTATAAATTTAAATTTTGAAATAGGTCAAGTACTTCCTCTGCTTCAAATGATCAGTGAATATCTTTAATTTCAGGAGAATCAAGTGTCAAAGTTTAAATAGCCAGCCATTACTTTTAAAAATGCAAAAGCCAAAACAGAATTTGGTGCTCACCGATCACCTTGGCTTTACATCTTGGATTGAAATTTTTCATCTCTCATAAAAAGATAATCCTGTACATATTGTATAATGTTGTATTTAGTTACATAAAATATAAAAATACTCATAAAGGTAATTAACACCAAAATAATTTTTGCATTCTTTTTTTTTTTAATTTTTTATTCTTTTGTATTTTTCAGAAGTTAGAACCAGGAGGCAGTCAGGCAGATTTCCTCATGTGCCTGACCAGGATCAACCTGGCATGCCCACCAGGGGGTGATGCTCTGCCCATCTGGGCTGTTGCTCCACTGCAACCAGAGCCATTCTAGTGCCTGAAATGGAGGCCATGGTGACATCCTCAGTGCCCAGCCAACTTTGCTCCAACGGAAGCTTGGCTGTGGGAGGGGAAGAGAGAGACAGAAAGAAAGGAGAGGGGAGAGGCTGGAGAAGCAGATGGACACCTCTCCTGTGTGCCCTGGTCGGGAATCGAACCGAGACTTCCACATGTTGGGCTGACGCTCTCCCACTGAGCAAACCCACCAGGTTCTCTTTTTATTGTTTTAATTTTAATTTTATTTTACTGAGAATAGGGGAGCAGAGAGACAGTCTTTCTGAATGCACTCCGACTAGGATGCACCTGGAAAGCCCACTAGGAGGTGATTCTGTGCCCATCTGGGGTTTTTGCTTCACTGCTCAACAATTGAGTCATTTTTTTAGTACCTGAGGTAGAGGACACAAAGCTACCTTCAGTGTCCGAGGCCTACTTGCTCAAATGAATTGAGCCATGGCTGCAGGAGAAAGACACACACCACACACACACACACACACACACACACACACACACACACACACAGAGAGAGAGAGAGAGAGAGAGAGAGAAGGGAAAAGAGAGGAGGAAGGTGCAGAAGCAGATGGCCACTTCTTCAGTGTGCCCTGACCAGGAATCTAACCTGGGACATCCACACGCTGGGCCTATGCTCTACTGCTGAACCAACGAACCAGGGCCAATTTCTGCATTCTTGACTCTAATAAAACATGTCTATTCATCATGTTTCAAGCATGTCCCCCTTTCCCGTGTCTCTGTGATTTTATTCTAAGGATTCAGTTTTAGTGGTCCAAGAGCTTCCTCTATATAAATTTCCATATATGTATCCCTATGGATGAAGACCAATCTATTCTCTGAGATTTTAAAAAATCCCTACTTATAGGATTTCTCCTTTTTATGTAATATTTGATAGTTGCTTTCTAGCAGGTTGTTCCTCTTTTATTATATAAAAGGAGTTTGCTTTTTACCCATTTTTATCTATTTATCCTAACTCTTTCTTCAAGGGTCAGCTTGGCTTCAATTTCCAAGTTTTTCTGAATTTTCTCTTCTGTGTTCCTATACAGTTCATGTTATATGATATTGGAATTATCTCTTTGTGTCTGTTTCTATCTCTAATTAAATATAAAGGCAGGTTTACTTATATACCTTCTTATAACCAGCATCATGCAAGTACATGTATTAATCAGTACACAAAACATTTTAGTTCATTGGATAAAATTAGGTGTTTTATGTCCTTTCCTCAATTCAATATCAAGTAGTGACATATACCTTACTACATAGTATAATTTCTACCCAGAAATGTTCATACCCCAGACCTGCAATAAATGGTATGGATGAGGATGACGATACTGATAGTGAGAAAAACAACAGTGATCACTATTCTAATTTCACACTGTGACCAAAAAGGAAACTCTACAGACAGGTGCCTACAAGCTTACTTTTTTTGTTAATAACTAGAAAGATGCTGATTCTATCATGTCAAAGGGACCCAGGAGAAATTTTGGAATTTATAGTATTTTTTCTAGCTGTCCTTTTACCCTTTCCCAACTGGTACCCCTGAACCACAGGAAGTCCGCTGCTATTCTTAGAATGCAGAAGGACATGTGAGCTTAAGATGCTACTTGTAGTCATTCCTTCCTCCAATCAATCTGCTTCACCTTGCTTTATAGAGCGGGACTTAGATTCAAATGTTATACTTGATAGTCAGCAAGAATTTAGTAGTATAATAATATAGTTTACAATAGGTGGTCCATTTTAAATTTGTAATTTTCAGATGTGACCTGTCAATTCATTGTAAAGGGGGCTGAGTCACTCCAGTGCAAATCTGTGATAGGCAGTTGGGAGCCCTGAAGCTGTGGGAGAGGGAACACACCCAGCCTGGCCGATGAGAATGACACAGAAATCAATTGGTGGCTAATCGGAGAAGAACAGTGTCACCGAAATTTCCACATTGTTTAATGTAGATGCAGAAAGGACCTTGTACTTTATCACGCTAACTAGAGGATTAGGTGGATGAAGTAAACAAACATGAGGAAGAAATGTGACTGCTGAATCCAGTGTTACATAATTTAAGGCAAAGCAGATCTTCAAAACAACCATAGGACAGATCAAATAACGTAAGCATTGTCCTTATCCTAATTCAGCACAATTATCACACAAAGGAAAAACAGTTTAACAGCACTTACCTGAAGATATTAAATCATTACCTTAAGGTGTATGGAAATCAACATATAAAGCAATGAGGATACACCTCAGCAATTTAGCTGCTGACATTCTGGAATGTTTACTATAAAGCTCATTGTAGGCAATAATATATATGCATGTAAGCCTCTAGATATCTGCCCATACAATCTCTCCCATATCACACCCACACAGCACCTAACCCAACACCCAATACATTGTCACAACAATATCCCATATCGGTACTTTTGTCAGCCGAATATCTGGACAGAATTCAGTTAGGTCAATACTTTATCACTTGTCATAAAGTCACACAAACCTGGGTTTTGTGCTTATGCTAATAGTATTTTATGTAATAAATAAATAAGACCTTTCTGAGTTCTTACCTTCTGAGAACAGAAACCCCATATTTGTTGGCTATTCGGAGTTACCTGAGACTTAATCTTATTTTTTAACTCAATTTATTGGGTGATATTGGTTAACAAGATCATCTAGGTTTCAAGTGTACATTTCTATACTTATCAATGATCTGCATACTGCATTTCTTTTTCAGGCCCAAAAAGTCATTAGGAGAGTCATTCACTGATGATTCCTCCTTATTTCAAGAGCTGCTCTGCCAGGTATATCTGAGGAGCAAATATTGTACCTAGAAATTATAAAAGCTAGAGTCTGGGATGGCGATTGACAATTCTATAATTAATTGCTGAACCAACTACTCCACTGCCTGCTCTTGTTCCCAGCCCTGATATATCAGAATGAAGTTATGACTAGGATGGCCTCAATGTCCCCCTCAACTTGAATCAACTTTAAACTGGCTTCTTCCTGACTATAGATTTCTGACTTTCTTTTTTTCAGGGCCTTTCTTTTAGAAAACTTTCTGCTGTAAATTATCTCTCTGTCCTTTTGAGATGTAATTCTTCTTCCAGTCCCTTACCAGTTTTATAACCCAGGAATGTGTTTCACGTGTAATCATCAAGGAAGTTGGTGGCCCAGTCTTCCAGTCTCTGTATGAGGTTAGGAGCCTAATTTAGGTAAGCACCAATTAGAAAACAAAGATGACCTAATCACACTGACCGAACTACCCATTAACACATTCTAATAGTTTTCCACTACCTCACTCCAGAGCTTAAAACATTTGTGTGTGTGTTTTCTCAGCTGAGTTGAGTTTAATCACTCTCCCTTATTGCAATAGTCTTGAATAAACTCTTCCTTGCCTGTAAAACTCTGTCCAGTGGAAAACACTTTTGACAGAGCAATTTACTCTTCGGCAGATACATAGTTAGATTTCTCACCTCTATTGTTATTCATCAAAAGAAAAAAAAAAGAAAACAACTATCTGTTTTATATATTCCAGAAGCATTTCAATATTTTATCTGCTTAATGTGCCTGCAGAGGAGACTACATATTTTGCCCTAACAATCTTCCTCAATTTATTTTTTCTAAGTAATAGAAACCCCCATATATACTGGGGCATTCAGCCATCTGAAGTTAAATATTTCACTGACTAAGTACTGGCCAATGAGAGATAAGACACAAGATGGTTTTTAATGGAGGGGCCATTCTCTTCATCTCTTTCACCTTGCTGCTTACTGGAATGAAGTTAGAATTGCCAGAGTTCAACTAGTCATCTTAAAGCATGAGGTGACAGCAATATGATGTGAGGATGATAGAGCACCAAGTTAGAAGCCTGAATCCTGAGTGACCATGATGTGGCACACTAGCCAGGTACTTCTTTATATTTATAGGTGAAACAAATACACACACACACACACACACGTGTGTGTGTGTGTGTATGTGTTTGTGTGTGTGTGTGTATTTGCCTCATGGTTTTGTTTGTTTCATGTCATTCACAGGTCATTTTAATCCTAACTGGTACTGTTGTCTGTCCTACTTATTCAGCTTTGTTATAGAATAGTTCTTACATTTCTTTGGTAACTATAATGGCAATTTAAGATTAAGAAAAAAACACATAACTTTTCTTAGTCTTCAATTTTGAAATGAAGGCACTATTGTTATTTTGGCTGGATTAACGTAAACATCTCTACTGATTTAGGAAGATCTAAATATTTATGATATTAAATTTTCTTACCTATATTCCTCTATTTATTCAAGTTTTTGCACAAGTATTGTTATTATTATATCAATTTTTTTTTTCAGATAGGTCTTGCATGCTACTTGAAGAGGTTATTCCTAGGTATGTCATGCTTTTTTGTTCTATAATCAAATAGATAATATTTTCTATAAAATATTTAATTTAATAACATTTAATTACAAATTATAACCTTATTACTCTGGGAGGTTTTTTGGTATATTACTCTTAAAATAATTATTTATTAATCTTGGTAGATTTCTGGTTGATATATTTAATCTAAGACTTAGGCAGTGTAACCAAAAACTTTATTTTATACTAATTGTATCATTTATTCTTTTTATTTATGTTTTTATCTTATACTACTGGCCAGAACTTCCACAACAATGATTAATGGTAATGGAAACAAAGTTTACTTCTTTTCCTCTATCGGTAGCATTTTTATATCTCATTAGCATCGTATCACCGACTATGAAGTTCTTTTTACTTAAAATGTATAGATGTTAATCATTAAGTATTTTCCAGTTTTGTTTTCCTAGGCAGTTTAATCAGAAGAATGTTCGTGATATAAACTACATGGTTTTGATATCTATTAATGTTGACTGGCAATTTTACGCAGATGTTATGTCACCGGCTATTTTTTCGTAATTGAATATGAAAGTGAAACAATCTAAATAAAGTTGAGTATACTTTATTTATACATAATGAATTTAAATGAAACTTTGTACATATCTGCTACATATTATATTTTATACATATTATATATTTTAGTAATTTTTTTTGGTGTGGTATACTGTATAGCAATCACCAAACCGTAATGGTACTTTTGTTAATACTAAAATTGCGATAAAATCCTAAATATCAAGAAAAGTCACTTTTTTTATATAATAAACTGAACACGATTGAGCACGACGAAAAAATATTTTACAATATCCTTGATATGCATGTTCAAACTGTGAGCAGTTAGAAGATAGTCCAAGTTTAGCTGACTGGACACTGTGATTGTTTTTGTTTTAGAGTACCTTCCATTTTTCAGTCTTACGCCTGGAGCAGTGGGAGGAAAAGGAGTCCGCATGAGAATATAGAATGGTGAACTGTTTTTCAAACGTCTACTCTCAGGGTAAAGAGTCACAAATACAGTAATTCTATATTACCCTGAATTTCAGAAATAGAAATAGCTAACGTAAATGCAATCACGAGATAACTCGTGAGCAGCCAACAATGTTTAAGACGAATCTGCTTGTTGTAATTTTCCTGTTAAGTCAATTGACAGTATTAAAATATATTGACTATGTTATTCTTGATTACTGTCATAAATCTCATTTATGTAAGGTAAGTTTTCAATGATATTGTGACTCCAGTTTTCTAACATTTTACATAAGATGTTGGTTTTTACTTTAATAGTGATTTTGAATTATACCAATTCTCCCATTACAGTATAAGTAATTAACTTCTTTTTCCCATCCTCAACTTAGAACACACATAGGACTCCTTTCATTTGTAAATATAATCTGAGTTTTAAAATCCTAAATATTATTTCATTATTTTATGTATTTAATTTTCAGATTATTTTTGTCATATGTATGCATTATTATAATAATATTAATAGTATATTTTATATTTCAATGATTCAATATTATCGCTATTCCTTTGAAATCCTCATTTTTAGTTGATGGGTACATATCTTTAAGCTTTTTATTTATGTGTGGTATAATAGTATATATTTGTTTTATTTTTTTCTTTTTTTAATTCAGTGAGAGACGGGAGGCAAAGAGAGACAGACTCCTGCATGTGCCCTGACCCAGATCCACCAGCAAATCCACTAGGGGACAATGCTCTGCCCATCTGAAGCATTGCTCTGTTGCTCAGCAACTGAGCTCTTTTTAGCACCTGAGGTGGAGGCCATGGAGCCACTCTTAGAGTCCTGGGCCAACTCTCTCCAGTCAAGCATGGCTGCAGGAGGAGAAGAGAGAGAGGGAGAGAAAGAGAGAGAGAGAAGTGAGAGGAGAAGGGGCAGAGAAGCAGATGTGTGCTTCTCCGGTGTGCCCTGACCAAGAATTGAACCTGGGATATCCACACACTGGGCTGATGTTCTACCACTGAGCCAACTGGCCACAGCCAAGTAGTATACTTTCTAAGATTATATTTCTATTTTATTAATTCAAGAATGAAAATTTGGCTTGACCAGGCAGTGGTGCAGTGGATAGAGCATTGGACTGGGATGTGGAGGACCCAGTTTCGAGACCCTGAGGTCGACAGCTTGAGCACGGGCTCACCTGGTTTGAACAAAAAACTCACCAGCTTGGACCCAAGGTTGCTGGCTCAAGCAAGGCGTTACTCGGTCTGCTGAAGACCCATGGTCAAGGCACATATAAGAAAGCAATCAATGCAACACTAAGGTGTTGCAACAAGAAACTGATGATTGATGCTTCTCATCTCTCTCTGTTCCTGTCTGTCTGTCCCTATCTATACCTCTCTCTGACTCTCTCTCTATTCCTGTAAAAAAAAAAATGAATAAAAATTTGGCAGGAATTTTTTGACATATTTCTTGCCCCCTTACCATTTTCCCCTTATATATATATATATATTTTTTTTTTTTAATTTTTTTTTTTGCATTTACCTTTGGGAAAATATATACTATTCTTTTTCCCTTGAAGGTAACCTCTTTGCTTTGTTTTGTTTTTTGTTTTGTTTTGTTTGTGACAGAGAAAAAGAGAGTCAGAAAGAGGGACAGATAGGGACAGACAGACAGGAAGGGAGAGAAAGAGAAGCATCAATTCTTCGTTGCAGCATCTTAGTTGTTCATTGATTGCTTTCTCATATGTGCCTTGACTGGGGGGCTACAGCAGACTGAGTGACCCCTCGCTCAAACCAGCAACCTTGGTATCAAGCTGGTGAGCTTTGCTCAAACCAGATGAGCTCATGCTCAAGCTGGCGACCTAGGGGTCTTGAACATGGGTCCTTGGCATCCCAGTCCGACTCTCTATCCACTGTGCCACTGCCTGGTCAGGCTTAAGGTAACCTCTTTTTGTATGGTTTTCTTTCCTACAGGGTTCTTATGACAATCTATATCTATCACTTCAGTATAAATAGGTTTTCCAAGACTTACCTAGAATGACTCTCCTTTTATTAATTTTGCCAGAATCTGGTGAACTCTTGATCTCCTGACATAAACCTTTTCAAAGCATCAAAAAGTTTTATTTTTAATTTCTTAATTCTTCAGGAAAAATATAGCAATATTATTACATTTGTGTAAAGAGCATTATTTCTGGAGTCAGACTATCTCAGTTTAAATTCTAGTTCAGTTATTTAGAAGTTCTGCAGCATAGAGAAATCTCCCTAAACTCTTTTGGCTTCAGTTTTCTATCTGTGAAGTAATGATTGTATGATATTATAAACATGGTATTGTTGAAAGATAAAGAAGTAATATGCACTATTAAAAAAGAACGTAATACAGGGTAATTACTCAACATATGTTAACTATTATAATTACCTCATTTTTATAGTTCATTCTGAGGAAACTTCTAAAGGTTTTATTTATTTATTTTTAATTTTATTATTATTAATTCTAATGAGGTGGCACCGATAAATCAGGGTACACATGTACAATGAAAACATCTCCAGGTTATCTTATCATTCAATTGTGTTGCATACACGTCACCAAAAGTCAAATTGTCCTCTGTCACCTTCTATCTGGTTTTCCCTGTGTCCCTCCCCTCCTCCTTATCCCACCCTTACCTCCCTCCCCCCACCCCGTAACCACCACTCTCTTGTCCATGTCTCATAGTCTCGGTGGGACATAAAGGTTTTATTTTTTTAAACTGATTTGATCTCCTCAAGTCACTAACTTTCTTCAGTAACTTCAATGTGTATTTTACTCAATCTTCTGCAAGTTCAGTGTTATTGCAATTCATTCTCATCTCACCTAGATCCATTTTCATCCCAGTTTGTTGACTTTATATCTCATCTTCTTATCCTTTTAAGCCAGCTTGCTCTTCCATCTGACATATTGTCCTATTTCATAGGATCTAAAATTTGATTTAATAAATATTCCTGTATCCTGTAGTAGACTGCATTTTAAATGGTGTTCTTCCTTGTTCAAGGTGGTGGATGTTTCTCTTTCTTTTTAATATTTTTTTCATAAAATTTATGTTATTATTAATGTTTTTAATTTATCAATATTCATCTCCTCCAAAAACAGAAGCCATAACTAAGCTCAGTATTTATTAACCAACAAGATATGTACATTTTTCTCAGCATTATTACCAAAGAACATATTGTTTAAATACAACAACAACAACAAAAAACAGTACTTTATTAAACATAGATCCAGATGGTAATGTGATATTTAAAAGTTAGGATTTAAAAAGTGTTCTACTTTTGTGGCTTTATGAAGAACGAGATGGTAGCTTTTCTGAAAAAAAGGAGGACGTTGTAAAAACTATAATATCAAATATGTACTCACTCTTCGGAATATCTTCTTGTTCTTGTCTTTAAATAAGTGATTTAATTTGGAGAAATATAGCTACCAAGATAGATTTTATATTTGCATTGCACATCTACATTTTTGCATGTTTCATAGTTAAAGCTAAAGCTTCTCAATAGTACATATATACTGAATAAACGTTTCAGTACACTAGTGAGTTGAAAAATTAATACCCATATGGTAATGAGAAGGCTGCCTAGTTTTCAGGTTCAAATGGTACCATTGGGCCCTGAGTTAATTACTAGTGAGTGTATTTGTTAGCTAATGCCATGTAATAAACCACTCCAAAACAACAAACTGTAACTCAGCTCATAATTCTGCAGCTTGATAACCTGAGCCAGGCTCAGCTTGGCAGTTCTTTTTGTCTTACACAGTCATAGTCAGGCTTCTTCAGAAAGCTGCTGCTTCTGGAGAAAGGTCTGAATGAGCTAACATAGCCTCAGTTGAGACAACTCATTTCTATCCCATGTGTTCTTTCTTTGTCCAGCAGCCAGTGTTTGTTTACACGATGTTCACAGGGTAGTCAAGAGAGCAATGGAGGTGTATAATATCTATTGATGCTTAGGCTCAGATCTGGCACTATGTCATTTCTGCTGCTTAGTACCCACAAAATCAAGTCGCAGGCCCATTCAGAATCAAGGGTAGAAAAATAGATCTAACTCCTTGATGAAAGTTGCTGCTCAGTCACATTGTCAAGGGCATGGGCACAGGGGGTGATTGTGAAATGAGGATGTTTTACAACCAATCTATCATAGTGGTGAAATCAAGGAATATCTCTTAACATTTTATTTTGGCAAGGCAAAATTAATTTGACAATATTTCTTAGTTTACTTTTGTTGTTTCTAGAGTAATTTATTCCCCCCCCCCCATATTTAAACCAATATGCATTTGTGAGAATACTTATTTCTTTGCTGTAGGAGTCCCAGTTTTTCACAGCAAATTGAAAGTCAGGAAGCAAAGACCAACAATATGTTGGTGAAACAGCTAATTTAACATTGGATATATATGATTTGATCACAATAGACTTTGATTACTTAGGCCCATATGAAGCATATTATTTAGAGCTACATTACTTAAAATTATTTTGATGACCTGATGCTAAATTATCTCAACTTTCAACTGAGCCTCTTGGGCTCCTCCTGGATCTAAATCTAAAACTTCTGTGGTTTCTAGACATCTGGACAATAACTTATTTTATAATATAGTCTCATCTACTTTGAGCACTTACTTTGATCAGGTAGTGGTTGGAAATTGAGAACAAAATATTCAAGTAAAATTTATCAAAGTATGCATTTTAGAATCATAAAATTTAAATAAGAGAACACTATAGTTAGACATCTCTAAGTACTTCTCATTACTAGTATGATATTGGATTCCACATTAGAAAATATTGTTCTGAGAATGAATGGGATTTGTACATAAAGTGTTAAGTACAAAGTGTGGATCATAGTAGATATCCACCAAAATGTAACTATACAGTTGACTCGATCAAGAATTTTGGAAGTTAGCACAATTGAATAGTTAAAAATTTATGACCATAACTTGCTCCTAAATTCAATCCTCCACCTTCCCTGCTAGTTAAATACTCAAACAGTTATGTGTGGAGGTTATTTTTAGATTCAGATACTTGACATTAAAATTTTTTTCAAATTATGTAATAAAGAATGAGTAGATACATCAAGCTGATTCTCAGTTTAGGATGAATACTTCACAATAATTAATTTTCTCCAATTCTCTCTTAAAATACTTAAATATTTTAAAATAATGTGTTGTTGCAGGTTCTTTAAGTATGTGCATACTTACAGTACTGATATCTCATTCTGGTAGATGTGTTGTAAAATTTTATCATAAATGTTGTACAACTTTTCTTGGTAAATAGTAGATATGCTCTAACAATAGCTTTTACTTCCATCATCTTGTTTCTCAGAGGTAAATTACGTAAAGTTAATAAAGTTATGCCTATTTTTAAGATAAAACAATAGAGATTTAGGAGCTGCTGTGATTTGTCTACCTTGTACAAATCTCTGAGACTCTGATTCAACCCCTTTGGCTCTACAGCATCTTTTCTACTTAGAAGCAACAAAGTTATTCCCAGATTTGAAAACGTGGTGATAGGTACTGTGTTGCTTTTATTTTTGCATTCTGAGAACCCAGAAAAGAAAAGTCTAATAAAGGAATGTGAAATTAAATAATGATGCGAAATTGCACACTTTTGCAAGAACTACAAATATACCTAATTTTCAAGAGTTTATCTATTAAAACAAGAATCAAGAGAGAACAAAGTTGCAAAGAGTTAATAAAACACTAAGATAATCAGCTTGTATCTAATTCAGCTTCTAATTTTATCTCTCAGAATGATAAGTTCGTAACACCCAGATGCTAAATACTCAATTAATTCATTAGTGAATGGGTGTTTTAATTAAAATATGATTGAGCTCTAGCTTGGTATTAATACAGAGTTAACACTCAAGCAGGAGTGTTTTAAGTTTGGGTGAGAGGTTAGTGAAGTATTCTGGTTGAAAAGCAAAACTATAAAGAATGCTTAGCTTGAAAAAACCCCCCAAATTACAACTGTGTAAGTAATGTTTCACCAGTCAGCAATAGTGTAGCAAATATTATGTTCTTCAGGGTAGAATTATCTTCAGTTCAGTGAGTTTACAGTTTCATTATTACAAAGCACTTTTTAAAGAGTGCTACTGAACTGATGCTGATTTAAGATCTTATATCCAATTCTGGCAAAAAAAAAACAAAAAATAAGAAAATCAGCTGAGGACAAACTCTGAAAATGTCACAACGATACTTCACTTGTGTGGAAGTTAGATTTATGGCCACCTCACTCATCCAGAACAGAGCTGTAATCATAACATTAGTGGGCTAGGCCTCTGTGCAGTCAAAGCTATCAGAAGAGTGACCCACATCACTCTAGGGGACATGGGCTGGGTGGAATTAACCTCATTTTGGGGTAGCCAATGAAACTGGACCAAATGAGATGCAGCACAATAGACGGACAGAAGAAAAATAAGTTAAAAGTTCTATGAAGATAAAGCCACAGTAAATAGTGGCCACTAAGGCCACCACTGATGTCTGTAAGAAAATTTTTGCTAATGAGCTGTGTATTCAATGTAGGAAAGCAAGAGGAGATGAAAATGGTCACACTTTGTATGCTTTAAGTATTCAATTTTCAAAATTATTATTTAGAATATGCCCTTGGGGCCGCTGAAAAGATGAGGTGCTGTCTTATTTATGTAGCACATTGGATTTTTGAAGAATGTGAAGATAATCAAGTAAAGGTTTTATGTATGCTCCCATGAAATTTATTTATCCCACTTCTTGCTTCTTGAGGGGAAATGTTGCATGAAATTAGCAGCACAACACAACACTCATTGAGATCTGAGATGCTCTATTATAATGAGAATGCTATTCATTCCAGCTAGTGTCATATAAAGAAAGTATTTAAAGATATCTTACTCATATATCAGAAACTGAACCTGAAACTTGACATGCAGGGTAGGTACTCTTTGGCTCTGTGCTCCTTATTCTTCCTCTGTTATCTCTTTCCTTTTGTAGCAACTTCTATCACCCTTATTTCCTCATCCCTATTCCCACGTGGTCTGTTGACCATGGCTGTATTCTCTTCTATTTTCCTAGAAAGCTGCCTTGCAAATGACTATAATTAAGCATTAGTCTTTTTCTCCCAGCACCCCCCCCTAGATGTGTTGTGAAAGCAAAATGGTTTCCAATTAGAAGTAAAGATTTTAATACTGAATAAGAAATACAATGAAATGATGATGTACTGGAAGACTGAATGTCAAAAAACAATCTTGATAAAGGAAAACTTGCTGAAAACTAGTCACAAAACTGGAAGTAAAAGTAAAGGATTAATAAATTTAATTAAATAAAAACTTTAATTACTGATTGCAGTATATATATGACAGAATAAATCAATATAAACAGACTAACAAGCCAATAGAAAAATAACCAAAAAAATACACAGAACACAGAGGGACAGAAAAAGAAATATGAATACTTTATAATCTTGAAAAATTGCTTATTCTTATTCATAATTTAAAAATTACAATTTCTACACATTTGAATAGCAAAATTAAAAAATCTAATTAATTTGAAAAATTGACAATGAAGTTTTAGTTTATGTTGCTGATGAAGGGTTAAAATGGTACCTTTTCTTTGGAATTTAGTGAATTTCAAATATTGATTTTGTATTTAAAAGCATGCATCTTTCTTCCTCTTAGGAGTTTATCCTACAGATACATTTATATATTCAAATATATAATGAATGATATTTTAATTACAGCATTATTTTTTCCTAGTCTCCTTCTCCCCACCAAAAATCTACAAACCACCAACAGATCTGTCATCATGGAAATGTAAATAAAAAGTGGAACATGCATAAAGTGAAATACTATGTGGCCGTTAAACAGAATATATATATATATATATATATATATATATATATATATATATATATATATATATGCAGATATGAAAAGGTCTCCAATAACTATAATTAAATGAGAACATCAAACAACAGTGCATTAACATGTTAATTGCTTTCTGTTTATTTTGATACTTGACAGTTGAAAACACTTCTGGCTGGGGAGAGCCTGCTTCTGCAGGGACTAGTTACTTCTTAGAGCTATCAAAGACTCACCTAGGAGAGTGCCTTTGATTTGCAAGCTAACCAATCCATAGCCATCCTCCTCTGTCTGGCCTGTGCATCCAGTAGGCAATATTTCTCCAACTTAATCATCTCAGGGCAAGGTACTAGGCAATTTGAGAGCACTCCAATAGCCCTGAATCACCCAAAATTATTCAAACTAACCAATACTGAATGGTTTACTCTGCCCTAAACTTGCCTTTGCTATGGAAACACCAATAAAGGCAGTGGCTAAGCATTCTTCTTTAGCGCCTGTCTTCTGCTTTCGGATCTAAACCTGGTGTTCTTCCTGTGGCCTTATGATTAGCCTCGTCCCTTATTCCTAGGGGAGTTCTGTGTAACACTGAATTTCTCTTTTTATTTTTAAATTATTTTCTTTTTAAGTGAAAGGAGGGGAGATAGGGAGACAAATTCCTGCATGCGCCTTGACCATCATCCACCTGACAACCCCTGTATGCAGAGTACTGAGCTATTTTTAGCACCTGAGCCTGATGTGCTAGGACCAACCAAGCTATCCTCAGCACCTGTTTGAGGCCAGAGCTTGAAACAATCAAGACACTGGCTGCAGGAAGGGAAGAGGGAGAGGAGGGGAAGAATGAGAGGGAAAGAAGTAGGTGGTCACCTCTCCTTTGTTCTCTGACCAGAAATCAAACTAGAGACATTCATACATCAGGGCTATGCTTTATTCACTGAGCCACCAGCCAGGGCCCGAACTTCTCTTTTAATGGCATTGACTGTGTGTTGTCATTCAGTCACCTTTATAAATTAAGATTGACCACAAAACAAATAGAATAATGTTTACTGTATGCTCTCATTTAGAAAAATAAAGAGAATATATGAGGATATATGTGTACCTATATATACATGGATATAATGTACATATATGAGTACATTTATGAATGGGCAGCTTTAGAAAGGGTACATAAGAAATACTTTGGAGGAATGGAAATAAAAATCTGGGAAAGGAGAGAGAATCCCTCTTAATATAAAAACTTCTGAAAAGTTAAAATTTTTTGGTATGTATTTTTTTTATAATAATAAAAAACCAATATAAGGATGACTGATTGCTTTGTAGAGAACACCAGAGAAGGTGGAAAAGAAGAAGGAGACTGGTAAGGAGATTTATAGTGTGCGAAACGTCAATGATGGTAGCCGAGTAGAGAGAAGATGGTGAAGAAGAATAATGGACAAAAGAATATGTTAGTGGTGGGATACATAACGCTGGCCGATGGATAGAATTTTGGTGAGAAGTAAGAGGAATTAAGAATTGCTTTTGGGTTCCAACCCAAGCCAACTGATAAGTTGTATTGCTGTTTACAAAAATAGGGGGAAAAAGTAAGGAGAGAGTGTTATAGAAAATGCTTACAACCTGACTTTTAGGCTGAGGGTATTGTATTTGAAGACTCACCATGCTTTAATTCTTTCTCCTCTTAGGGAGAGAGGAAATTAATAAATTCTCCTCATTGCCCCTAGCAGGGGATCCTACAGCCACTGACAGCTCTTGCCAGAAGATAATTTAGATATGATTTAACAAAAAGAAAATCAGAACATTCTACAATATTTATATGTCTTCTTCTGGCTGAAAAAATGGATAGGAGTTTTACCATCTGAAGTTTCTATTAGAGAATTTCTAATTTCTTTTAGTGCTTTCAAAGAGAAAAATATGTTTTTACTGATTCTTCCACCTCCAATTTTATTGAGGTATGATAGAAATATAAAACTATTTAAGAGGAACAATGTAGTCTTTTGATATATATATATATATGTGTGTGTGTATGTATATACACATTGTATATAATTGTGTCATCATCTTCAGTCAAATGGTTTATGGAAGTGAAGTGAGATCATGGTCAGACTCAGTCTCCCTTTGAAGAAGGTGTCAGCTTTTTACAAATTTGAACCAAGGAAACCACACTGCTTTCCTCGTCTAAAATGAAATGTGTTCATATTACAAGGGCCAATTGAAACCAACTGTCAAACCATAATGTTAAGGGGTTGAGAAACCACTGCAAGTTATATATGATTATTTCACAGAATAAAATAGAAGTAGAAAATAAAAGGAATATGTTGAAAAATCCTAGATTGATTAATGATATCTCATTAAAGAGACATAATTAATACTTTAGGTCCTAGAAAGGAAAAACAAAACAAAAACAGAAAACTAATAATTCTCAATCTTTCAAGATACCTAAAACCAAGCCACCAACTATATATGTATATATGCTAGATACATCCAAGTTATTAACAGTGTTTATTTTCAGAATATGCTACAACAAATATATTTTGATTTTGTAATGAAAAATACAAATCATTTCTGCTTTAAAAGATCTATTCTAATCTTTTACAATGCTTTAAAATAAACATACTTTATTGAATGACATTGACCTACTTTGAGTAAAATTATTCCTAGACATTTATTTAAATTAGCATCCTTGTTTATCTAGTTTATTAAATAAATAGTGATTGAATATCATCAAATATAGCCTTAATATTTATCATAACTCTTCGCTTTGATGTAGCTTTACACTTTTATTTTTAATTCAACCATTCTAAAGAGAATAACAGTGCTTTTTGCATGAAGTTTCCCATGGGTGACCTATGTATTTGGTTCATTGCAGCAAATAAATACTTTGCTTTCTGTTTTTCATTTTAGTGAATTAATGAGTTCTATTCAAGATAGTAGCTTGCATATGTCATTCCTCATGTATTACTCAACATTTTTCAAATATAGTATCAATCACTGTACTAGATAAGAAGGAAATATTGGCAAATTTGGGGGCAATTCTTGTCCATGGAGACCTTATAGTTACAGATTTATTTGGATCATTGAGAGGTAAGAAAAAGGACACATATCTAATATAACTGCTTAATATAAATATGAAAAGTATACATAAATAAATGGTTAGTCAAATCTGTATAACTCACTACTAGAATTTAATAAAAATGAGGCAGATTTCTATGATTACAGATATGTTAATCGAAAAACCAAGTGGTAGAGTAGTAAGGTTTTATATAATGCGAAACAACTGATAAAGAATACAGTTGCATAGCCATATGCAATATATATTAACTTTGAAAGTGCAGTAATGAAACAGTGAGCTTGTGAATGACACCATGAACAGAATAGCAGCAGCAACAACAGGGACAGTAACAGTCTCCTGCCTCCTGCCCCTCGACAAAGGTTTCACTGTCCTGGACTTCTCATTTTCCTTTACATTTTCCACTTACAATATAACCCTACCCCAAAAACCTAATACTTAGTTACACTTGTTTTTAAATTTTATATAAAAAACAAGTGTTTACTGTATTATTTATTTATAGCTTGCTTATTATTATTATTACTATTTTAGCGAGAGAGAAAGAGAGGGACAGACAGGGTCAGACAGACAGAAAGCGAGGTAGATGAGAAGCATCAATTCTTTGTTGAGGTACCTTAGTTGTTCAATGATTGCTATCTCATTTTTGCCTTGACCAGGGTGGGGGGTGGTAGGAGACACTACAGCAGAGTGAGTGACCCTTGCTCAAGCCAGCGACCTTGGGCTTTAAGCCAGCGACCTTTGGGCTCAAGTCAGAGACCATGGGGTCATGTCTATGATTCCATGCTCAAGCTAGTGACCTGTGCTCAAGATGGTGAGCCCATGCTCAAGCCCGATGAGCCTATGCTCAAGCCAGCAAACTCAGGGTTTTGAATTTGGGTCTTCTGTGCCCCAGGTCAACAACCTATTCACTGCGCTACCGCCTGATCAGGCTTGCTTATTTTCAAACAATATTATTTCTAGATTCAGCCACATTGATATATTCATTTCTAGTTCACTCAGTTCCACCACCCTCTCTCTATAATATTGTGTTACAATTATTTTTCTCTACTAGTGTTAGCAAAAATTTGGATTGTCTCAGTTTTATGGAGTTTGAACAATGGTCATATGAACATCGTTATATATGGTTCCTGTTGGTATGTACAAGAGTAAGAAATAGATTTCTCAGTCTAGAATATGGATGCATGCAACTTTATACAATAACGAAGTGGTACATTTCTACCAATAGTATATGAGCTACTGTTAATCTTTATCCTTATCAAAACTTGTTATTATTAAACTTTATAAAATTTTGCCTACTATTTGTATAGCAGACATAATTATAACTTCAATTTGCATCTTTTCATTATCTTTTGGCCAGGTTTTTCTAGGTTATCTTACTTATTTGTATCTAATTTTCATACCATTTACCATTTTTGTATGTTGCAAATATGTTCTACAAATTGTGGCATGTTTTTTGACTTTGCGTAAAGGGTCTTTTAAGAAACAGATATTCTCAATAGTAGTAAAATCAAATTTATTGATTTGTAAAAGTTATGTTAAAGTTCTGTCTTTTGTTTTTTTGTTTTTGTTTTTTTTTAAATCCTGAGAGTGTCCCATATATTCTTCTGAAAGTTTTATTTTCTTGAGGTTATGTGGCATATCTTCTTAGAGCCCCTTTCTCTTCATGGGCACTGTTAAATTCTTCCCTTAAATTCTGAAAGTCTCTCAGATACTTACTTTAGATAATAATTTTCAGTGCAATATTTAACTATCTGAATCTAGCTGGACTGAGCGGTGTCAATTGGCTTTTGCAGCTAGGAAACTCTCTTTGCCTGCCCTTCATTTTTACTGAAAGCAGCAAAGCAATGGACACTGACAAATGCCTTTTCCTGGTGGTGGGAGAATTCAGAATTCAATTTTTTCTCCTCCAACAATAGCCATATTTATATAATGTCAAATTATTAAACCCTCAACTCTTTGTGGCTTTTTGGAGCCAGGAATATTTCTCTATTTTCTTCTTTTTCTGTATTTTTCTGAAGTGAGAAGCGGGGGTGGGGGGCGGCAGACAGACCGCATACACTGGACCAGGATCCACCCAGAATGCCCAATAGGGGGCGATGCTCGGCCCATCTGGGTTGTTGCTCAGCTGCAACTGGAGTCATTCTAGTGCCTGTAGCAGAGGCCATGGAGCCATCCTCAGCACTCGGGCCATCTTTGCTCCAGTGGAGCCCCAGCAATGGGAGGGGAAGAGAGAGATAGAGAGGAAGGAAAGGGAAAAGGGTGGAGAAGCAGATGGGCAATTCTCCTGTGTGTCCTGGCCAGGAATTGAACCCAGGACTTCTACATGCCAGACTGATGCTCTACCACTGAGCAAACCAGCCAGGGCCTATTTTTTTTGGTTTGTATTGGACCATTTATGGAGATAACTTTGTGGACATCTGACTGGTTTTCAGGCACTACCAGCAGATTCTTATCTGTGGTTCTTTCTACTTATTTCTGCTTCCAGACATCATCCCTTCATATCACAAGGTATCTACTTATGTCCTGTGATTTAAAATAAGTTTGCATCAGAAAATGGTTCCTTTGCTTAAATGACTGCACACAAAAATTAACTCCCAGGTCTTATATGATCTGATCTTGCAGACTCAATCTGCTGTACCACGTACTTCACTTACTATGTAACATCAACACTATTTTCCTTCTGAACTTCATGTTTGCCAAGTTTGAACATATCAAGGCTTTTGTACAAGCTTTCCTTTAATTTTAAAATGGAATTAACATCCTCCCTATCTTTAGAAAGATTTCAGTCAAAATTCCAATTTATAAAAAGAAAAACATAGCTGATAAAATAAATCCTAACCCTAGTTACTTTATGACATTGATGCATTGTCTTATGTTACATTTTTGCTGTCTATGCTCAATGTAAAACCAGGGAGAAAAAGAACTTGATTATATCTACGAGGCTATATTCTGCTGTGTATCCTGCTGTGTCTAGTAGAAAAGAGGGGCATGAGAACTATAGAAATAAACCAAAGTCAAATAAAGCTAAGCCAGGGACCTGCAAGTGTTGCTGGACACACAACTCAGCTGACCAGAGATACAAGCAGACCACGAGGAGCTTCTGGAACAAAAAAAGATCCTGTGAAGTTGGATTAATAACTATTCATTCATCCCTTGTCATTTACTTGTACCATCAAAGAAAAATACAAGGCCACAAGCTGTACCTACTCTTAAAGTTGAAGACACACCAACATTGCGGCCCCACTCTTTTCTTTCCTATAGCCAGTGATTTTCCATAGCAATGAAAAGTAGATTTAAAACCCCCCTTACAGGCCTAAGTCCCCAGTCTTAACCAGCCATTGATGTTGCACAAGAGCCCATCAAGCGCTCACCACCTCTCTGGCATCATGGTCACACCTATGACCTTTGCCCCTCTAACTTGGTTGCTAGTACTGAAATTTTCCAAAAATCTAAATTTATTTTCCTCAATTTCTCATTTCTCTTGAGAAAAAGAGAAATATATATTTTCCAGAAGCATTCTTTTTTGGTTTAGTCCAAATGGCATCTCCTTATATTCTTTGAAATGAGTACTATGTGGTTGGTAGTAATCCATAATTTAAGTTCTTATGGGTTTTTCTGTTTAACATTTTGCTTATTTATGTTTAATTTCTTAAATGTCTGGATGGGAGTATATACATGAGACATCTAGACTTGGTTGTTTTCATTTGATTAGGAAACTTTCAATCTATACACTAGATTGTCAATAGTTTGATAGAGTCAGAGACAACTACAAACATACAATTAATCTTCTTTTAAATCTTATTACTTTAATAGATACTTTTCTATTGCATTGCTGTTAATTTTTATTTTTATTTTTTTTTAATTTTTTATTTTATTTTATTCATTTTAGAGAAGAGACAGAGAGTAAGAGAGAGAGAGAGAGACAGAGAGAAAGAGGGGAGGAGCTGAAAGCATCAACTCCCATATGTGCCCTGACCAGACCAGTGCAGGGTTTTGAACTGGCGACCTCAGTGTTCCCAGGTCAACGCTCCATCCACTGCGCCACCACAGGTCAGGCTGCATTGCTGTTAATTTTTAATGAACTGTAGTTTCTTCTCTCTCTAATAAAACACTGCCCTTGAAAATGCCATTATGCTCTTAGCATAATCATGATAAAGATATTTTTCTTTCCTTCAGATTATTTTGTTAGCTCCAGTCTTTAGATACACCTTGAACTTGTTTTGTGTTGTCTTTGTGGTTAATAGTTTCATTACTAGGCTGAAGATTTATTGTTGGTTAAATGCTAAGTTTCTAAAAATACTTAGAAACTTAGCATTTCTTGAAAGGCTTCCTGTAATTAGACATAGTTTAACTATGTTCTTGGAAAGGCATCCTCACCATTTACCATTTCCCTGCAAAATATGAGTTATATATTAGAATATCTGTTATTAAAATTTTTACTCCACACTGCAAAATAATTCCAATTTTACTATAAAAATAGGTTCTGTCGCAATTCAAATTTAAGCTATGCAAAAAACTACCTTAATTCAATCTAAATTATACAATTATTTTTAATTATTAAATATATCCAGGAGCAATGTTAAGAATTGCTACTCTGGACTTAAATTGGAGCCATGAAGGATAAAAATTCACTGAATACAAAATTTTAAGAACATTTAGAAAGACTGAACAAACCATAAGATTATTCTAATATAAATGTAAAGAAAGGGGTGATGCTAGACATGTAACAAAGTATATTTCAGAAAGGCCAGTAATAATAAGTGTGTAATTATATACATGATTCAAAGATATAAAACACTAAAAATTGGTTCATAAAGTATAATAGTTCCTTACCATAGAATATTGGAAGACAGTTACACAATAAATAATGTAGTTTTATCGTCAAAATCTATACTTGCTCCTCCATAGTGTAGATTTGTTCTTATTATTGTCCAAGAATAGAGTAATATAAACTACTTTAAAGTTAAAATTTATTTTGAAAATGTTCTACAAAATATCAAGTGATTCCATAAAGCAAGTAAAACAATAGTACTTACAAAACCATTATGCCAGCTAACTTATGGAGACAATTTTTCTCAGAATCTGTGTAAATCAAAAAAATATATTCCAAGGGAAATCTTTGAGATAGTTCTATGACATTGGTTGGCAACTATTTATACCTGCCATGGAAATCATCCAGATTCATCTTGTTTGCACATAGAGCACTGAGGACTTACTAAAATCACTCATGAACTGAATGGAACATGAACTCCCTCCTAATGCCTGACCTTCAAATAAAAATCATGAGATTTGCAGAAACAGCCTTGTGTAACACCTTACTGCAATTTTCACAGGAGAGTTGAACATACAGTTCTCAATTCAGTGTTACAGATAGGAATGCATTGAGGGATCCCCAAATAGTCTGACAACCCAGTTTGAAAAGATCTTAATGAGAACATTTGAAAAGTGAGGAGAAGAACTAAACACAAAGGGGCATACACAGTAGTTTTATCCATGATAAAACACAGAAATAGCTGAGCTTTATAAACTAGTGTAGTATAAAAGGTCTCATTTTCTACATATAGACAAATAAAGAAGTGGAAGGGCTGGCCCAGTGACTGGGTACATGAGAGAGCATGAATGGATTCCAGGAAGAAAATATAATTACACAGCTATTCTGTTTCAAAGAGAATACTATGCAAAATGAAAAGTTTATTTCATATACCATAAAGCAGAATTGAAGTGCCAGTCAAATTACTCTGAGGTATTAAAACAACTTCTACATACAAATATCCAGATACTTAAATAATCAAGGAGAATGGGGATACAAAGTGGGTTAACATGAACATTCTCATCCAAGCTCAGACTGAATTCAGAGTGAACAGCACTCATTCTAATGCATATTTGTCAGATCCCATTTGAAAAAGTTTGGCTCTGAAAGTCAAAACTAAATAATAGATGATAAAGTGTATCCAGTCCAGAGGAGGAAAGAAGATGGGACATCTAGAAATCATTTCATTTGAGAATGGGAACTGTGAATATCTGTCTTGAAAATAGTTAGCCCACACCTAATCACCTTTAAGAAATTGAAAGGCTGCTATGCAGAAAACAATTACACTAAATCAGAAAGGCTGTAGTTGGGGATTTCAGTATAACAGCATTATAGCTCTCACAGCAGTTGAAAAATGTAATTGGTTGCCTTATGAGGTTGTAAACTCCACATCAAATCTTTAAGCAGAGCTTGGATGGCCACCTGTTCAAGATCTCTTATGGGGCATTTTGAGTTTGGTGGACAGGGTAGCTATACAACTGCTATGTACTTCACCAATTCATGAATGTCATTAGTGTTTGTATTACATTTGCAAGTAACTACATTTGAATTATATTACACTTGTTAAACTATGATCAAGATCATGTATTAGAAATGTCTTTCAATTTCTTTTTAAAGAAGCTTTTTAACAATGAAGTTATTCATTCTTATTTGAAAATATGTACATCGTAAGATCTGAGATATATGAAAATTATCATTCATTTAAATTTTATGTAAAACAATCAAATTTAGGAATTTAAGATTCTTGGGACCTCTTCATTTTTAATAAGTTCAACCAAGGGAAAACAATGAATTGTTAACTGCAATTTGGAAACCAAAGAAGAGACACCATTAAAATATTTCACTGCCTAAAAGGTCAAATAAATCTTGGCAATTTGTATACCAGAAGGTTATATTCTGGCTGCATTTAAAAAATAAAATTTTATCTTTAACAATGCCCTGCTTTCAACATTGTTAGGTAGGTTAGTTTAGTTAAGATGGTCAAACCTTTTATAAAATAAATGCTTATTATTACAAAAATAAGTTTCTAGCAATCTGTTGCCATTTTCCTAACCCTTATCAGTGCCTTTTAATTTTCTTATTAACTTATACTTAAAACTTTTTGCTTTTAGTAAAATAATAATAATAAAAATATCAGAACAACTTCACATATATGTTAGCTTTTGCTGTGAAAACACACTAAATATAAGAAACATTAATGACTTGCGATGATTTTATGGAACAGGCTGCTAGTTTTTCTCTGAAAGAGGAATATCTGTAATATATACACTGTTGATTCCCAAGGGAAAAAGATAGCATTTTAATACAATCATAAAGCTTACATCAGCCTGAAGCCAATAGCCAGTATATATATATATATATATATATATATATATATATATATATATATATATATATACACACATACATACATACATATACATACATATATATACATACATACATGTACATACATATATATACATACACATATATATATACATACATACATACATATACATACACATATATATCCTCTTAACACAAAATTTACAGTGAATTGAGAAAAAATGGCCACAAATGTAAACATTACTAAATTTCTATTTACTGCAGCTACTAGCCATACTGCACTAGAGACTTCTCTCTGTGTGCAAGGGCAGGACGCAAATGAAGGCTGGTTGCCTTAGAAAAGGTAGCAGGGACCTGGCTCCCAGCAACATTTCCTGCTGTTTGGAAGTATCTGATGTCCAGATACATGGTACTATATTTACAAACAAAACCAGAGGGGATGGACAGTTGTTTATTTTTCTCAACTAATCATTACTTCTTAAGAATGATGATGTTGAAGTTGAAAAGTTTGTTTGTTCTTCACTAGATTCAAATTATGCTTGCCCACAGTAGCTGAGAAGGGGCCTGTCCTTCATCTTCTATCTTTTGTCCTTTTCATCCTTTCTTCTCTTTATTCCTGCATTCTCCACACTCAAAGTGGCTTGCCTGCCTATATCAAGATCTGAAGTCTCACACATTTCAAATTATAGTTCATATTATACAACTGGATTAAATTAAAGAACTGAAGCTATTTGGGCATGGATTTAATCACTTCTGTGCCCTGATTCTCTATTTCTTTGGGGCTCTAGAAAGTAGGGCATAATCTATTGGACACGGCAGTATGCAGAGGAAGAAACTGCTTACAACCTCCCCCCCCACACACACCAATTGTGACATTTTTTTAGCTTGTAGAGATTACACAAATCACACAATATCTCTCTTATGTGTGAACTGCAGTTTCTAAATATTGTACCTGTTGGTAGAAATGTTGTAAGGCTTTATTCTTAAACAGTGACCAGTATACAGTAAAAAATATTAAAAAGATGTATGTCATTATTAGTATAAATGAATGTATTATGAAGCACAAGGTTGGCATTAGCATTTTAAAATTGTGATTATATTGTGCACAGAGATACTGCTTGCACAGAGATACTGTGACCCTGACTATATTACTGGAGGCAGTTGACTTATCCTCACCCAGGGAAAAGGAGCATGCTGGTCTAGATAATTGTTAAGGTATTTTCCAGCTTAAATCATATGCGTAAGTCATATTCTTATGACTTCTGGAATAATATTTACATATTTATATTATATATGTTTATGTTATAAATTATGATATATTACATACTTATATTAATATTATAAATTTATAAATACTATAAATGTGCCTAAGACTATTTAAATCAACCTTGTAGATGTCTGACTTCATTCACAACTTGGAATGAAGAAAACTCTTAATTACATTCTTAAAGGAAAACTCTAAGTAAGTTCATGAAGATAGTTCTATTTACACACAACACTATGTACAATAGATCTATAGGAAGGCATTTTAACTAAAATAAAGCCCTACAAACCATAAATATGATTATCTAGTTGTCATTGTATTATTCTGTGGAATACAGAAAACAAAGCCTGCAAATATTAATCATTGCTACTAAAGTTCTAATCAAATAAAACAGCTAGAAAATGTTAATTTGTAAAAATAATCTGGCTCTAGGGGGCGCTGCTGTACTGTGCATCCACTTTGGTTTATTGACGAAGGATGAAGCAAGATTTCATTAAAGAGTTCTGCAGGTTTCAGATAGAGAAAAGGCACATAAAGTATTTATAATCAATTTAAACTTTGAGAAAATTAGGTAACTGTGTAAAATATTTATACACAGTTTTTGGAGATGAATGTTTCTTTTGTTGGTAAGAATATCTGTCTTTCTGCAGCAACTAACCACGGTTGCAGAAAGGAGTGTCTTTATTAACTTTTACAGTCAAGGTCTCATGAAGGGCAATATATGTTACTGTTATGGGATTATTTAAAGCATTCTGCCTTAAAATTCCAAATATAAACAAAAATGTTATGGCTGGTTCTGGGATACTGCAATCATTTAATTGACTCAGCCAAGGCTCTGTATAATTATGTAAACTCTATGACTTGACTTAAAGGCATCTTTGAAAAATGAAAAACCTCAAAAAGAGTGGAAGTTCAAAATAATCCCGAAGGTATGTAACCACATGTATATTATAAAACTGTGAGAAATGAGAACTGTTAAAATGAAAGCTAAATACAGAAGTCAAGACTAACAGTCTCACAGATTTTAAGAGCATTTAAAAATGAATTGTACCATTTGAATTATTATATATAGATTATGAATACTTAGCAAAAGATGTGAGTTAAATTAAAGCCCAAATTAGGATACACAATTATTTACACTGAAGAATGACAGAACTTTTTAAACTCACTTATGCAAGTTCAACTATCACTCATCATTGAAGCACTAAAACAAAGTTAATCTGACATTTTCAAACCAAATAGAGGTGACTTTCAAAGGCCAAAATATTTTAGGTTAAAATTGGAATTTTATTTAGAGTAGGGCAACATCTGGTCATTTTCTAATCCATACATAGATCATAAAAGGCATAATGTACTACTGTATGAATAATTTAGATTTTCCCATTAATCATTGTGCATATATGGCACAATTTTCAATTTAGATCAATTACTCTAACAGCAATGTAGAAGGAGAGATTCAGGGGTGGGTAATATAGAAAACTTTTTGAAGGATTTCACATAATAATCCTGAACTAAGCCAGTGGCCTTGAGTATGGAACAGAGGTAAAAATTGTGAGATAGATCTACGAGGTGCAATTGTCTCTATAAAGGGGAAGGATGCTGACAGAATGCGCTAATTGTGGTTGTATATGATGGTGGAGGTATCAATAAGAAGCATGTTTCTATCCTGATGTCTGACTTGCACACCAATATTTACTTTAAAAACCCCACTAATATGCAATGTGAAATAAATAAACCCATCATTTACATTGTCCTCCTTTTATTTCAATTAGCTAATAGATGAATAATTTGGAATTGTCCACAAATATACCTTTGCGGTGAAGGTATTAAACTAATAATTATTCTTAGATGCCAAGATCTGGGGACAGGATTTAACATACATACTCAAGCCGCAATTCTTCAATGAGCTCTCTTTTATATGTCTGATGTTTTTAAATCAGAGGCAATCTTTTGTATATTTTTACAAAAGTCCAACAGTGGCAAAGTGAAGAGAAAGACCCATAACTAGTAATATATAATTAAATCATTTTATATTTAAAATAGCTATTAATATTAATCTTAAAAAGTTAACCTACAACCAACCTAAAATTGATCACTGGACATATAAGTGTGTGTTGAGATAACTCCAGATGCCTTTCTGCAATATAACTTCCAGCTTCTAAATATTGTGAAGAAAAACAAGCCATCCATGTTGTGTTCTGTTGAAATTTCTGACCCACAGAATTCTCCACACAAGTACATCTAGGGGTAATTTGTTACTGAGCCATAGTGGAACAACACCTTAGGTCAAGATATTGTCATTTTATACCAGAACTACTAAGAAATCTTTATTTCAGTTCACTTCATTGTCATTCAATCCATCAGCAAATCTACAGTTATAAAAAGACAACCGCTACATATTGAATAATTTCTTACCATTGTAATGGTTAACAAAATTATTTCTCTAATTTCACTCTCATTCCTCACCATCTGTTTACCACAGAATAGCCAGAATCACATATATTTAGTGTATACATCATATTTATTAACTGCTCAAACTTCATTCTCAGTCTCACTTAAGTGGAAATTAAAAGTCTTTAATATGGACTCTAAATTCCCCAGGATACTTTCTGATCTGACATTCTGCTACCCATTTTTTTGTTCACTTTTGCTTCAGTGAGTGTTAATGGAAGATATCAACTTTATTCTCACTTAAGGACTTCAGGATTAACTGATATCTCTGTCTGAAATGTAACTCCCCAAATATTTTTCTGGTCAGCTCTATCATTTGATTTATGTTTTCTCAAGGACTATACCTCATCAGAGATGTCTTTCTTACCAAGGGAGAAAATAATATTCTTTGATTCCTTTTCTTGCCTTTTATATATCATTTATCTCTGACCCTTAGTCCATGTCATTACACTTACAGTGGTACCTTGAGATACAAACAGACCAACAAACAAATTTTATTTTAAGATACGAGCTGCGACTCGATCCATATTTTTGTTTGAGATCTGAGTGAAATTCCGAGATATGAGTCATGATTCTGGAAGCTGCCGCTAGTTGGCGCATTGACGCATGGGCCCAGTATTGGCAGCTTGATATATGAGTTGACTGACTTACGAGTTCGGTTACAGAACAAATTAAATTCATATCTCAAGGTACCACTGTAGTTTGTTGCTCATCTTCTCCTCACAGAATATTAGCTCTGTGGTGGCAGGGACTTCATTTAGTTCACATTGTATCCCAGACCTAGAACACAACCTGCCACATAGTGAGTGCTCTAAAATATTGGTAGAATGAATGAATAGGTAAATGAATAAGTGATGAGTCTTCCTGGGGAGGGAACAACCAGAGTTTGTCATTTCTAGTCTATTAGAAGGAACTCACAACTGCAATGAAATTCTAGCTCCACCTTGTGACATCTGTATGCTTTTGGTTATGCTCCTAAATACCTCTCACTTCAATTTTCTCATCTGCAAGATGAACAAATAAGAGAGGTTCCTAATACATTATTTTAATGATAAATAAAATATTTAACACATTGTTGGCAATATAATGAGACGTGAACAAATCTGAGTGTCCTTCCCTAAAGTTAGATTCATAGCTCATTGATCTCAGGTAACCCTGGCTGCATCTCAGACGTCCTACCTCTACAACTGCCATTCACTTAAGTCCTGCCAAAGGGCTTGCCAAGGAGCATAAATTTCATCCTGAAGCCAATGTGGAGTTGCAGGAGTTGCAACTTTAAATGCTGAAAGATGTCAACACATTTCCCTATCAAAAGGGAAAAATGATACAATTAATACAGTGGTGCCTGATTTTCATTTTGTTCCCATTATCTGCACTGGAAATGTTTCTCCCGGAGTTGAGCAGAGTGTTGGAAGCAAGTACATAGAGTTTGCACCAGAAAAACTCTACCAACAGAGATAGCCATGTAGCCACACTTAAAGGCGACAAAAGAACTAGTATTAACATTGGACCACTCTTCGGTGCCCTGCTTTGCACTGATACTGCAGAATCTTCAAAATGGAGACACATTCTGTGTGAATATGAGATATCTGAACTGGAAAACAGGATCTTAAGTCACCTTTGTCCATCACACTGTCAAGGTGGGTTTTCTTTCACAAGTTTTCTGATTTTACAATATATAAATGTAAAAAATAATTTGACTAGTATAATTTCTTTAAGGGAGTAAAATTTAATATGTGTTTTATTTGACATTTTTCGTACCATCACAATTACATTGGCCTAACTTTGATTAAATCTCTCATTCAGTTTGTCTTTAGTGAATTAATTCTCCTCTTTGATATGCTTACAATATTAATTTTGTCTAATTTTCTGTACTTGATTTTATAGAAATACCACCTGGCACAAGGATATTAAAACAGAGCCTTTCCAGTACAAAGCCTAGGAATACTGAATGCTGGATATGACTAGCTTATATATGAAAAGAAATCCCACAACCTTTGTTTCTATTTGTAAATAATTGAAATAACAAAGGTTAGTGCCAAAACTCAATGGTGTGTTAGAAGTTAAAGCTGTGTACATGAAAAGTAACATCAAAAAGACAGATATTTTCTACTCAATTTGCTTTAATTAAATTACTGCCTTTAGCCACTCATTCCATGACAGCCAAAAAGGGGTTATGCAAATGGTCTCCAATATCTGTCAGAAGATAATCCATGTACCATTCAGAATGTGACAGCCATGTTTCTGTTATAATTTTATGTATCTTATTTACACACATATTAACATTTTTACAAAATATTAAAACAATGTTATAGTAAATGCCCGGAATTCTATCATCTAAACATTTTAGCAGTGATTACAAGAATGTAGAAATAAATGTAAAATATACATATACTATATAGAAAATAATTATATGTTGCATATTCTCACTAACCAGTGTAATGAATAATTCATACCTCAGTAGACTCATCATAAGAGCTAACAAATGGATGTGTAACAGGTGGATTGCCTTGGATAGTTACAGCCTTTCCAACGTTAGCAACAGAGCAATGTGGAGGGACTGGCACTTCTTGGATGTCATGACACAGTATGGCCACTAGCTATGTGTGTAAGTCTTCAAAATACCAACCTCTGTTTAAAGTAGATATTGTGACATCATTTTATTTACTAGGAACATATCTGCATATTTAAAAATATGTCTCATTCTTAACAATAAACTTGAAATATTGCCATATTATCACAGCTGGGCTGATAGTAAACCTTTGGATTCTCTCTCTATTGCTAGTATGAAGTAACCCCTTGAAAGGCCCATGGAATCAGGACCTAATCAAGTCTAGGAAGCTCATCATTGAGTTCCAAACATTTCGCAGGGGAAGTAATACAAATTTTTGAATAATTGAATGAATGAGTGAACTGACGTGACCCCAAATGAAAGAGATAAATTACAATGAGCTGCAGGTAAAACAAACACCTGTGAAGAATACTCTGTCACTGATATATGACAATCTGTCCAGAGGAGATAGGTGAACAGATAGTTTGAGACCCTCAGAAAATCTATCTCTCTCAGTTGCTTCATGGACTGAAAAAAGGAGTAGATGGTGCTCAGATCTTTGCATTTGACCTACTGTTCCTCTCACTGCAAACTTTCCTTGGATGCCTTTCCTCACTTAAATGGCTTTGTCTGCTATTCTCATATTTGATATTCTCACACTTACATTTTAAATTTAAATCATTACATTAAGCCACAGACTTCCTAATATAAATCTGCCTGTTGGACACGTGTAGCCGGAGGCTTATTCCCACAAGTTCAAATTCCACATGTCCAAAAGAGAAATTTGTATTGCAGTTTATATCAGACATTTATAAGCACCATTCAAGATCCTCATAGCCTCACCTGTTTCTAGAAGGTTACTCTTTTCAGCCCTAGCTGCAAACTTTTCTCTTGGAGAGGCATCGGTTATCTGGTCTCCAAGACAGTACAGTGAGACAGAGCTATTAGTCCAATATATTGTCGGGAAGTATCCAGCCAGATAAGGCATTCTCATCTGAGCTTTATTTCACTCTCCTTTTTTACTTTCTTGTGCTCCCTGGGATTTATTCTTTAATAAAGTAGTAGGAGCACAGGAGGAACCCACAATGAGAAACCATCAAGATTTGCTTCTCTTTTGGTGATACCTGCTGATGTTATCCATTTCTATCCTGGCACCTCAGAAAAAAAAAACACCCTAAAAGACATTGTTTTCTTTTTTCCTAATTTACTTGAATCTCAGTAGGCAAATCCAGCCATCATTCCTTCTAACTAACAGATACATCCATTCCTCTCTATTTCTGCCCTCGCTGACTTGTTTGAGGCACTCACTTTTCCTTGTATTATTGAAATAGCCTCCTGTATGGTCTCCGAAATTCCTGTTTCCTAGCTTCACTTTTAGGCTACAGTTTACTCAGAGTGATCCAGCTGTTTCATCTAAATGTGCACTTTAATACACCCCTGACTCTCAGCAGCTTTGACCTTTTTAATCCACCAAACCTTTATTATCTGATCTGAACTTGTATTTTAAGGCGTATCACTCAAACTTCCTGTCTTGTATTTATTGCTCCAATACCAAACATGCCATTTAATAAAATCTCTATTTATTTATCTAGTATACTTTTCCCACTTTTTCTTTAATTTTAGAACCCAGTTCAGACATTCATTAATAAATCATATCAACCTTCCCAAAGCTGACATAGAGGACTCTCTTCTGTGCAACATACGTAATATCCTAATATATTTATATCTCCATTAGAAGAGTGACTCTTGTTTTTGTTTTTCTTTTCTTTCAATGCATTCAACACACTGGAATGCACCTTTCACCCACCAGTTTCTCATTATGGCAGGGATTCTCATGGCATAGGAAGCCTCTGCTTCTCCCCAAAACCTCAAAGTTGTTTCACAATCTGAAGGATGGAGACAGGCATAGTTTCTGGTTCTTATGTGCCTTGCTGTCTGCTAGATTTGGGTGTTTTCTCTTCCCCAACCCCCTTCTGCCCCTAAAAATGCACCAGCCTACGCTTCATGAAGGGCAGACTGGGCCTGTTTTATATGTCTTTATATCTCAATACTTGGGAAAGAACTCAACCATATGTTAAGAGGCTAACACATATTTAAATGAATGAATGGATGAATGAATGACTATTACAGCAATAAACCTCAGGCACATTTGAGGTCAGGTCCACTATCCACTTGAGGCCAAATACTATTCTTAGAAACCTGACTTTTGAGTTAAATCGTCTCACAGTAAGCAGACAGGACTCTTTGAGGTTGTTACAGGTGCTTGGTAAGTAGGCAGCCACATTGCCAGAGTCTGCAGAGATGTTGAGATGGGCTAGATAATGGTAATCAACTAGTTTCTTGAAAGACCCAAAGGGACTGCCTACTGCTCCAAGCATTATCTGTTGTAGTTGTGGCATTAAAAGCCAGTGCAACTGTCTCTCAGACTAGGACCAAGCCCAGCATAGTTGACAGCGCACTATTAAGTCATACCCAGTACCTATTTCAGTGACCTTCTCTGTGTCTGCTGATATCTTTGCTCAGTCACAATCACTCTGATGGTAAGTAAGCAATGGTGGAATTCAAATAATTTAACAACTGGTTCTCTGCCATGATAACTATTTTAATTATTAAAAAACCAATATACTGAAAGGTAGTTTATTATTCCATGCATTTAATACTTATATAAGAATAATAAAAGAGGTACAAAAACTAGATTATGTTGTAAGAGTTTTAAAATATGAATGAAAAAATATTAAATAATACCTGAGAAAAAACAATGAAACTGTTATTTAAGATATTTCCATATTGCTTCTTTATTGGCATCCTCACTTGCTTTTTTTTTTTTCACTTATGGATGAAATGAACATTACTCTGGGCATTTAGAATATGCTGTTATACAGATGAATGTTATAAAAGAGTGAGGGATGTAAATTTGTAATTTCCACATTGGGTGGCTGCCCAGGTGCCCCCTTAGAGAGAATCCTGAATACAAGTGCCATTTTAACAACCAGTTTACCAAACTCAACAAAAAATTAGGTATCTGTTTTGCTGGACTGGTGTGAACTGGCTGAATCCCACCACAGCAACTAAGTAGTATTTATATCATTGTAATAGTCATTTTTATGATAACTGTCAATGTGTTCTCCCCATAATATGTTGTAAATTTCTTGACGACAGAAACTCTTCTTTATTTCTCTCCATATCCACTGCATAGCAAGAGTTAAAATATGACAGAATTGAGGAATAAAAGGTAAGTATATAAGAATAGTGAGACAGAAACTTTGCGAATACCATGCAGCCAGCTAGGTAAAAATGTTCAAGAATAAACAGAAATAGGCTGCTACATTATCTAAGCTAAAAATTGAGCAAGTTTGTATAATCCACATTGTTATAACAATAAAACACTAAATTTCAATGGTCTAACAGAATCATTCATTTTTGCTCACTTAGTAGTTTAATGCTAGTGTTCCCATCTCATGGAATTGCTTGGGCAGGCTTTCTCCAGGCAGTGATTTAGGACCGTAAGTTTCTTCCATCCTGTGACTCATAGGATGGGTCTCATAGTCCTCTACATCCAGCCAGAGGTAAGTGAAGAAAGAACAGGGAAAAGAGAGAGTACAGAGAATGCATCTCTCACATGTTTGGGTCAGTGAGTGACATAATTCATTCCCCTTCATGTTCCATTTGTGGGAACGAGTTTTGTGGTGCCATCTATATAAGAGACTGGCAAACGTTTCCTGTAAAGAGCTACATAGGAAATGTTTTAAGCTTTTGGGCCATACATCTCTGTCATAACTATACTCAAGTTTGTGGTTATAGGCTTAAACCTAAGAAGCCACAGATAATATGTAAATAATTGTGTGTGGCTCTGTTCCAGTAAAACTTTATTTATGGGCACTGAAATTTAAATTTCACTTAATGTATAAGTGTCACAAAACATTATTCTTTAAAAAAATTCCAATTATTTAAAGATGTAAAAAACTCTTTTTTCCTAGGTCTTGTAAAGAGGGGATGGCTGAAATTAGCCTGTGGGTGCAGCTTGCCG
This sequence comes from Rhynchonycteris naso, assembly GCA_037038555.1. NCBI lineage: Eukaryota > Metazoa > Chordata > Mammalia > Chiroptera > Emballonuridae > Rhynchonycteris > Rhynchonycteris naso. Next base: position 26,443,002 of record CM073000.1, read on the forward strand.
ACCTTTGATTGAGGGACAAGGTAGCTGAAAAAGGTTGTCATGGTCCTGGCTGCTGCCTTCAGTAAAAGCTCAACATTATGTTGTTTGACAGTGAGCTCTGTGTCCCCTACACTGTTCCTCAGGTCGCTAAATGTCCATACACACCCCTATAGCATACCCAGTCCCTTCCTAAGAGATACAGCACAAAATCTCATTTAGTTACTGCATTCAGCTCCAAGTCAATAGTTTCCAGCTGCTGTTCTTTGCTTTCCAAGTAGAGCTACAAACTCAAAAACAGTTATGACCCTTAATAGAAACAGATGAAGCAGGGACAGGATAATTGCAAAAAAGATAGCCATTCAGAAAGGCGGAAATGGGAATATGTAGCAATGATGAAGAGGAGTTATCAATTGTGACACCTTCTTTCTGCCTTAATGAGAATGATTCTCTTATTCTCTTGGGGAGCAAGTTACCTGTCCATTGTTCTTCCTTCATCTCTGGTCATGTCTGAAGTGGGCTTTATGCAGTATGTGTATGTACTCCTTGGAGAAGACAGAGCTCTCATATAATGCTTCATGCTGGTATAAATTTTGGGCCCCTAGAGATATTTAATAGTTACAGTTTTGCTTTCTTTCGTGTGTGTGTGTGTGTGTGTGTGTGTGTGTGTGTGTGTGTGTGTGTGTGTGTGTGTGTGTGTTTATGAAGGCTTGTGGTTTTCTTGACAACATACTTCCATTAACATGTAGGAAACACTGATTTATTCCCATTTAGTCTGGTTCATATTAATAACAATATGCAGTGGTCTTTCCTTGGCATAATTCTGAAACTGGTTTTATTATTATTTTATTTGTTTCTTCATCTCCTCTTATATCTTTATCTCTCAACTTATTAACAGCTACCTTAAAGTCATCTATACTGTATGTTTGGAGGAGATGAAGCACCCTTGAGTTAATCTTTGCTGTACAGCTTAGTTGTTATATTTCTCTGGTATATCTTAATGAGCCTGTGTGGCTCTCTCTATTGTATTTGTTAATACTTTGTTTGGGAGGGGTTCTAAAAACAGTCAGCTTTTCTAAATTTTAGAAGCTTCAATGACATATTAAATCCTTGAGGTTCTCTGCATCCAGTAAATGACAATATATGCACTTCATAAACATCCTAGACCAGAAATCAGACACTTCAGCTCACAAACCATAGAAGAAGTCTAGCTTAATCAGCCCACCTAGATGCAAGAAATGAGGGTAAATAAAAAGGATTGAGCAGGTTTGTTCTCTGTTCTGCAACTATTTCTTTGGGGCAAGTCTATATCACAAAGAGCGTGCATAAACGGTTTTGTTGCAAAGCTAATAGATAACTTATATTCTGAAAACAACAGCAACTATTTGGAGACTTCAATCTATTCATACCAAAAACAGAAATAAAAAAATAAAATACGTCTGAAGCATCGTGCAGTATATAGAGGCCTGAGGGAATGAGGTATATGCCCCTTTTCAGTCTCACAACAGTTTTGAACAACTGAGACAGCCTTTGCAGAACCATCATTAATCATAAACACCCATGAAGGCTATTATTCCTAAATAAACAATATTTTCATATTTTATAATAACAATACATGTTATATATTACCAGATTTCAAATAGTAACATTTGAAAAAAATTTACATCAAATTTTACCAAATACAGTTGTATTTATATAAGTAAATCCAACTAAATGCATTTCATTGCAAACTAAAAGTAGTTTCTTATTCCTGAATGTTTCATTTCCCAAGTATTAAAATAGACTTTAAAATATAAATATTGATATCTTTCAATTGTCAGGGAAAGCATATAATGCACAAAGATTTGAGTGAGACAGGAATAGAACAATGGAAAGTTTCTACTGTGCAGAAAAATGAAAATATATTTCAGTTAAAAAAAACTTATGCAAAATAAAAAAGTTAAAGGGGAATAGAAATGAACTCAATTTATAGTATAACAAAACCTGTAAATTTCATATTTGGACTTTGCATCTATTTTAAAATAATTTACTTTAATGTATTATTATGTTCATTTCGTACTAGAAAAAATAGACTTATTTTTAAATGAAGGTAGCACATTTATAGTTCTCATAAAGAGCATTATTCTTTTAAAAATATTTATTGAATTTATTTGGGTAACATTGGTTAATAAAATCAACATTATTCTTCTTAGATGACCATTCTAGTTGATGGGGAGTGTAGTCAGATAAACATATGTGAGGATTGCTAGTTATAGTAGTTACCAAAATAAAAGCACTCCCTGTGTCCAAGCATTGTGCTAAGTACATTGCTTATTCACAATTTCATTCAATTCTCATGTCAACCCTATAATCTTATTATTATTGCCCTTGTTTTACAGGTAAGAAAACTGAAGTACAGAGAAGTTAAACATCTTTGCTAAGGTTATAGCAATAGTAAGGAGCAGAACTGGACTTTGAAACTTGGTGTATCTGACTATTAACTTCTCTATCATAACATACACCGGAACATGGCTCAAACCCACTTCCACAAAACCAAGGTTTGGCTTGCTAGTTCCCATCGGTGTAACACAGCGGAGGCAAGCATGGAGCTGCAGTATATTAACCGCATTTTGTGATCAAATATGTGTAATCAGAAAAACATATTTAAACTTCCTTTTAGGAAAAGAAGTGTCTTTATTTGTAAAATGCTAAGGTAGAACATTTAATTCTGAAAATATAGACCCTGGGACATGGTGCAGAAATAAAAAAATATATATAAATGAAAGTTAATAGTTCTTCCTAATATGATGAGAAAAAATTAAATTGAGTTTCTAGTGAGTGAGATGCTAAGGGTTCCCAGGATAATGAGATAAGAACAGATATTAGGGAGGGGATATAGCTTAGAATAAGGTTGGCACTGATGCCAAGAGTAGATTTTTAAGGAAAATCGAGATGGGAATGGTCCATGGATTTGTAAGACTAAGAATGGCTCATACTCAGTGTTTCATATTTTGCCTTGTGGCTCTATTCTCTGAAATACTTGACCTTTTTTCCTTAACCCACCCCTCTAATTTTGTGATAGTTGTACTTTGGGAAAGTATTAGAAAAAGCACTGTGTTGACTTTTTCCATTTGAGGAGGAACAAGTAATAAATAACAATTATAATAAAAACAAAGCTAGTAAGATAAAGTATATATTAGGATATTAGGTATTTGACACGATTCAGAAAAGTTTTAAAAAGTATATATTATTCTGCACAGCAAAAGAAACCGAAAACAAAACAAAACAAAAAGGCAGGCAACCAAATGGGAGTTAATATTCACAAACAACAGCTCTGATAAAGAATTTATATCAAAAATATATATAAAGAACTCACAAAGTTCAGCAAAAGCAAGCAAACAATTTAATTAAAAAAATGGGGAGAGGACCTGAACAGACACTTCTCCCAGAAAGACATACAAAAAGGCAACAGATATATGAAAAGATGCTCCTCTTTGCTAGCTGTTAGAGAAATGTAAATCAAAATTATAATGAGATACCATCTCACATCTGTTAGATTAGCCATTACCAATAAAACAGGTAATATCAAGTGTTGAAGGGGCTATGGAGAAAAGAAATCTTCATTCACTGCTGATGGGAATGTAGACTGGCACAGCCATTATGAAAGAAAATATGGTGTTTCCTCAAAAAAAAAAAATTAAGAATGCCCCAACAATCCCTTTACTTGGTATCTACCAAAAAACATTGAAAACTTTTGTATGCAAACATGCATGCAGCCCCATGTTCATCACAGCATTGTTCACAGTGGCCAAGACATAGAAACAACCAAAGTGCCCCTCAATAGAGGACTGGGTAAAGAAGATGTGGTACATATATACAATGGAATACTACTTAGCCATAAGAAATGATGACATGTTGCCATTTATGACAACATGGATGGACCTTGAGAACATTATACTAAATGAAATAAGTAAGTCATAAAAAGCTAAGAACTACATGATTTCACACATAGGCAGGATATAAAACTGAGACAACATATAACAGGCAAGTGGTTACCAGGGGGAAGGGATAGGAGGAAGGGACTAAAGAGGGACATATATATGATGACGGAAAATTATTTGACTTTGAGTGATGGGCACACAACACAGTGAACGGTTTAAATGCTATAGAGATGTTCACCTGAAACCTATGTACTATTATTGATAATGTCACCCTATTTAATTTAATTTTAAATAAAAAAGAATATAAAAAATTATGAATTTCTCTCTCTCTCTTTTTAAAACTGTGAGTAGTGGAGTTACAGAGACAGACTCCCACATATACCCTGGCCAGGATATAGGTAACCCCTTCTGAGGCCAATGCTCTGCCCATCTAGGGCCATGCTCACAAGGGAGCTATTTTTAGCACCTGAGGTAGAGGTTTCACAGAGCCATCTTCAGCACCCAGGGCAAAGTGCTCAAACAAATTGTGCCATGGCTGTGGGAGGGGGAGAGAAAGAGAGAAAGGGAAGGGGAAGATGCAAGAAGCAGATGGTTGCCTCTCCTGTGTGCCCTGACTGAGAATCAAACCCTGGACTTCCACATGCCTGGTGATGCTCTACTACTGAACCAACTGGCTAGGGCCAATCATGCATCTCTTATAGAAATAGTGCATGTCTAGTGTTATTATTATCATCCCCATTTATAAATAAAGGAAACACAGGTAAGTGATGTAACTACCATTCAGTGTGTACTTCCATAGTCACTCTTCTCACTTTTCTACGTGAGTGCTCTGAGCTTTCAAATCAGAGTGTAGGTGCCATCATTGAGTCACTTCATTTATAGAGTGTAAGTAAAGAGAACATGACAAAAACTTTCCATTAAATATAAGTTCCCTAGCGATCATGGGGTGGACAGAATTAGACATACATGGGCTCAAGTCATTCTTAGATACATCAAAGGAGATTATGATCCTCCCAAACTGGTCTCTTTATTCCTAATATTTGAGGAATGGCTACATAATACATGTATGTACACAAATATGCTATCAATGATCTTAGATGTTAATAAAGCCTAGATATTTGAAAAGATCAATTATGCACTTATAGTCACAACTGTGTGTCTACCTTGGAAGAACTCATGTTGTCAATTTTCTTCTCATATTTACTCATAAACAAAATCTACTTATACAGATTAGAGCCATGTGTCTATACTCAAATTAAAAAAAATTCTAATATGGCCCTGGCCAGTTGGCTCATTGGTAAAACATTGGCCCAACATGTTGATGTCCTGGGCTTGATTTCTGGTTAGGGCACATGGGAGTAGTGACTATCTGCTTCCCCATCACTCCCCTTCTTGCTTCTTTCTCTCTCTTTCTTCCCCTCCCACATCCAGTGGCTTGACTGGTTTGAGCACATCTGCCTCGGGTGATGAGGATGGCTCCATGGAACCTCAGCCTTGGGTACTAAAATTAGCTCACTTTTGAGCATGGCCCCTCATGGGCAGAGCACCGGCCCCAGACAAGGGTTGCCAGGTGGGTCCAGTTGGAGTGCATGCAGGAGTCTGTCTCTCTATCTCCCCTTTTCTCACTCGGAAAAGAAGAAAGAAGAAAAAGTAAAAAAGAATCCTGATATGTGTGATTAAATACATTATAAAATTCTAGAAAAAATTATTTAAAAATATTGTGAAGTATTTAAGTTATTAAAAATATCACAAAATATTTAAGGGATAATAAAATTTTTTCATTATATTTAGATATAACAACTATGAATTTTCGAAATTTTATTTATTATTAAGACTGTTAGAACTATCCAGTTTGTAATTGGAGAGCTCAGAAATAAAAAGATCTATTACCAAGTATATGAATTCTTTTATCCCCAAATTCCTGGTCTGTACATAATTAAAAAACAAAAATAAATAGGTTGATCAGTCAGTGGCGCAGTGGATAGAGTGTGACCTGGAATGCTGAGGAGTCAGGTTCTAAACCTCAAGGTTGCAGTCTTGAGTGTGAGCTCATCTGGCTTGAGCTCAGGATAGCTGACTTGAGTGTGGAATCATAAACATGACCCCATGGTGCTGGCTTGAGCCCAAAGGTCGATGGCTTAAAGCCTAATGTTGCTGGCTTGAACCTAAGGTTGCTGGCTTGAGCAAGGGGTCACTGGCTTGACTGGAGCCCCCTGGTCAAGGCACATATGAGAAAGCAATCAATGAACAACTGAAGTGACACAATTACAAGTTGATGCTTCTCATCTCTCTCCCTTCTTGTTTGTCTTCTATCCCTCTCTCTCTCTCTCCTTCACTAAAAAAAAATAAAGAAAAGAAAGAAAATTTGTTGGTCTATGGGAGCAAATCAACTGTCTGAGAAGTTACAACAGTCCCCTCTTATCTGCAAGGGATATATTTTAAGACCCTCTGCCCACCCTGGAGGTCTGAAACCACAGATAGTACTGAACCCTTACTATGTTTTATTTTCTTATACATACATACCTATGATAAAATTTAACTTATAAATTAGGCACAGTACAACATTAACAAAAATAACTGAAATAAAACAAGTATAACAATAGACTGTAATAAAAGTTTCATGAATGTGGCCTTAGTCATGAAAATAAGGGTTACTTGAACACAAGTACTATGATACCTCTATTGTTGATCTGACAACTGAGAGTCAAGCAGCTAATAGGCAGGTAGTGTATATACAGTGTGAATATGGTGGACAAAAGGATGATTCAAGTCCTGGGCAGAAGAGAGTGAAATAATACACAATTTTATTATGCTGCTCAGAAAGGCATACAATTTAAAAGTTAAGAATTGTTTATTTCTGGAATTTTTTATTTAATATTTTCAGACAGTAGCGAACCATGGGTAACTGAAACCATAGAAAGTAAAATTGTGGATAAAGGAGGACTACTGTACATATATTTTTCAATTTTGTAATATATCATCTCTACATTTTTCCCACTGAGCTGTAAAACAAAAGAATTTGTTTAAAATACAGCTAAAGTATTTTTTATAACCTGACTTTATGACTCAAAGATTTCACTATAGTCTCAGTTCAAAATCTTAAATGATTAAAAAATACTTGCTATGGTCAATCTCATCATCTTTATAAACTTGAACATATCTTCAAAATAAATCTATTTATTTGAAATATATTTCAATAAACAGTGTTAGGAAAACTGGATCTATACATGCAAAAGAATAAAATTGGACCCTTATCATACACCATAAACAAAATCAACTTAAAATAGATGAAAATCTTAAAATATAAGAACTGATACTGAAAAATTCCTAGAAAAAAGATATAAGAAAAGCTCTTTTTTCTTCTTCTTTTTCAAGTGAGAGGAGGGGAGATAGAGAGAGAGACTCCCACATGCGCCCTGACCAGGATCCACCTGGCAATACCTGTCTCGAACTGATGCTATGCCCATCTGGGGCCATACTAGCAAACAAGCTATTTTTAGCACCTGAGGTAGAGGCTCCATGGAGCCATTCTCAATGCCTGGGCTGATGTGCCCAAAACAATTGAGCCATGGCTGCCTTAGGAGAAGAGAGAAAGAGAGTGAGAAGGGGAGGGGGAGGGTGGAGAAGCAGATGATCACTTCTCTTTTGTGCTCTGACCAGGAATCGAACCTGGGACATACACACACCAGGCCTAAGCTTTACCACTGAGCCAAGTGGCCAGGGCAGGGAAAACTACTTTATATTGGCCTTAAAAATTATTTTTGAATATGACAACAAAAGCTTAGACAAAAAAAGCAAAAATAAAAAAGTGGAACTATACTAACCCCTTTCCCCACGAAACCAAACAAAAACAAAAGCTGCTTCCACACAGCAAAGAAATAATCACCAAAATGGTAACCTATGGATTGGGAGAAAGTATTTGCAAACCACATATCTGAATAGGGCTAAATAGCCTACATGTACAGTATAAAAAACTTACAACTCAATGGCAAAAAGGCGAACACCAGATTATGAAATGGCCAATGACCTAACCAGGCAACTTTCTAAAGAAGACATAAAAATAGCCAACAGGTATATGAAAAGTTGCTCAACAGCACTAACCATCAAGGAAATGCAAATCAAATCCACAATGAGATATCACCTCACCTTTGTTATAATGGTTATTGCTAATAAATAGATAAATAACAAGTATTGGTGAGGATATGGAGATAAGGGAACTCTGCACACTGTTGTGGGTGACGTAAATTGGTATAGCCATTATGGAAAGCAGTGCGAAGGCTCTGCAAAAAGAAAAAAACACTAAAAATAGAACTACTGCCTGAACAGGTGGTGGCGCAGTGGATAGAGCGTTGGACTGGGATGCGGAAGACCCAGGTTTGAGACCCTGAGCTTGTCAGCTTGAGCGCGGGCCCATCTGGCTTGAGCAAAAGCTCACCAGCTTGGACCCAAGGTCGCTGGCTCCACCAGCTTGGACCCAAGGTCGCTGGCTCCAGCAAGGGGTTACTCAGTCTGCTGAAGGCCCGCGGTCAAGGCACATGTGAGAAAGCAATCAATGAACAACTAAGGTGTTGCGATGGCAACAAAAAACTAATGATTGATGCTTCTCACCTCTCTTCATTCCTGTATGTCTGTCCCTATCTATCCCTCTCTCTGAGTCTCTCTCTGTGTCCGTAAAAAATGAAAAAATAGAACTACCATGTTATTCAGCAAGCCCTCTTCTGGTTATATGCCCAAAAGAAATAAATCAGTATCTCAAAGAGATATCTGCATGCCCATGTTCATTGAAACATTAGTCATAATAGTGAAACTATGGAAGCGCCTCATGTCTGTTGATGGATTAATAAATTGTTATATTTATATCTATAATAGAGTATTATTCAGTCTTAAGAAAGGAGATCCTGCTATTTATGACAACATGGTTAAACCTGGAGGACATTATTCTAAGTGAAATAAGCCAAGTGCAGAAAGAAAAAATTGCTTTATTTCACCTATAGTGAAATGCAAAAACAAGTTTAATACATAAAAACAAAAAATAGAATGGTCACAGTGAAGGGGTATAGATGTTGGGAATGGGGAGATGTTGGTTAAAAGAAATAAAATTGCAGTAATGTAGGATGAAAAGTCTAGAGACATAATGTACAGCATGATGACTATAGTTTATAATAATATATTGAAATATTAGAAATTTTCTAACAGTACATTTCAAGTGTTGCCATTATAAAAATTATGGTAGCTATGTAAGATGATATATATGTTAATTAGCTTGATGAGAGTAATCATTTCACTTTGTATATATAAATTAAATCATGTTGTATATTTTAAACATATATAAGTTTTATTAAAATAAAAATTTCAAGGTATAAAAAACAAAATTTAAAAATTATTTTACACAAAATAGATTATTTTTTAGAAGCTTTGAAGTAAACTAAAGACACATATGATAAAAGTCATAAGGAATTATCTCAAAGAATTTTTTTGGTCAGTTAGAAAAATGTATGAACATAGGCAAAAGTGAAATGGTTACCAAGGGGAAGGGGATGTGGGGACAGGGACTGGAGGAAAGGGAGGGGGAAGGGTATAAAGAGAAATAAATATAAGGTGACAGAAAATGATTTGGCTTTGGATGATGGGCACACAGCATAATCAATAGTTCAAATGCTATAGAAATGTTTTCCTGAAACCTATGTACTCTTATTGATCAATGTCACCATGTTAATTTTCTAAATAAAATTTAAAAATTATAAAACAAAAATACCAGAAGAAATGTATTAATGGAAATCAAGCAAGAAGTCCACAGATTGTGGGGATATTCATCTTACTTTATGTGTGTATGACTGTGCTAATATTAATTAAAGTGTTTGCTTCTCAGTGTCAGATTCTCAGTGCTATAATTAATATGAAATGGTAGGACCACAGTTGTAATAAAATTCTGAATCACACGTAGTCCTCCAGTGTGTCAGTAACTGTAAACGAGCTCTGCTCTTATGATCAGGTAAATAGAGAACCAGCAGCCTAACTGATGGGAGAGCAGTAGTTCTAGTGTGAAACTGAAGGATCACAACAATTTTTCTTGTGGTCTGTAAGGTTAAAATATTTTTTTAATAATAACACCAAGATGTTGTTTGACTTTTTCACTGTTTTTACATTCACACTGAGGGTAAAAGGGAAATGGTGGATAAAACTACCAATGTCTTAGTATGACTATAAATGGTCATACCAAATTACATTAGTAGGTATAGTATTCTCCACTAACAGTTGGAAAGTGCTAATTTCACTTAAGAATGTACCTGAGATGGGAGTGGCAAAATTATTATTTTTTAAAACTGTAACATAAATATACGCCCAATATGTGTGATGGAAAGGGGAGTATCCACAAAGTACTTCGGCTGCATACTGAGGTTTGACAGTTGCCTTCAGGAGAAACATTATGTGATTATTTCATGTGTGAGAACAGCTAGCTGCTTTTTTATGTGGAACATAATTTCACTTGAAATAACTATGATTCAAGTTATGGTTATGCAACCTGAGATGTTAGGTAGATATTTTCTCAAAAACAAAATGAGCCTGTCACAAATAAATAAACATATTCGAACAATGACATGTCTCATAGGAATACAAAAACAAATTATGGAAATAAACTGACTAGGAGAGGCAGGCAAGGGAATAATTTTATTTTGGTTGGCCTAGAAAAGCCTCCCAAGAAGGAGATAGTCAAGGTTAGGTCTTGCCAGCCTTCTGAAGGGGAGGTGGGTTGAGGGAGAGAAGATTTCTGCAAAAAGGACTAGAAGAAGCAACTCTCTGGAGACAGGATCAAATTTTTTAAAAAAGTGCTAGTGCCATCGAGCTCTTAACAAGGAGAAAGTACAATTTTATCTTCTTCACAGCCATAAGGCAAAGGTTACTATGATGTTTTCAAAGGTGAGACAACTGCGAAATTGAGAACTTTTAAATCTGTTTACTTACTGTCATACAGCCAGTAATTTGCAGAATTGGGCTTTGAACACTGTATTCTAAATCAAGCTTTTATAATATATCTTTTAGGAGAAGTGGTCCTAAGTGAAATAAAGTAGAGGTAGGGGTTGGTGAGTGGACCAGAGTAAGTAGTAAGAAAATTTTAATGGTCTCCACTTGTTTTAAAACTAATTATAAGCAAATTGACTATTGTTTGTCTTTGTTGTATGTTAAAGGGAGGGATATCACTAGGAGCTTCAAGTTATAGCCAGTGGTTAAAGAGCCAACATTATAAAATAAGGCTCATTCAAGTGTCAATAATTGCATTAAATGTAAATGGATTGAACTCACCAATAAAAAGACACAGAGTAGCAGAATCAATAAAAAAAGAAATCTAACTGTATACTGCCTTCTAGAAACACATCTAAGCTACAAGAATAAAAACAGACTCAAAGTAAAAGGCTGGAAAATGATTCTCTAAGCAAATAATATCCAGTGAAAAGTAGGTGTAGCCATACTCATATCTAACAATGCTGACTAGAAGACAACAAAGGTAATCAGAGATAAAAATAGTCATTTCATAATGATAAAGGGGACATTGAATCAAGAAGATATAACACTTCTTAATATATATGCACCAAACCAAGGAGCACCAGAGTATATAAGACATCTACTAACTGATCTAAAAATAAAAACCTGACAAAAATACAATTATACTTGGAGACCTCAATACACCACTGACAGCTCTAGATCATTCATCCAAACTGAAAATTAATAAGGAAATATTGGCCTTAAAAGAAACACTAGCCCAATTGGATATAATTGACATCTATAGGACATTTCATTTCAAAATGTCAGAGTATATATTTTTCTCCAGTATACATGGTACCTTCTCAAAAATTGACTACATGTTGGGACACAAAACTAACATAAACAGATTCAGAAAAATTAAAATTATACCAAGCATATTCTTTGACCATAAGCTTTGAAACTAGAATTCAACTTCAAAATATAAGTAAACAAAACCACAAAAATGTGGAATTAAACAACATACTTCTAAAAAACTACTGCTTCAATAAAGAAAAGCAGAGAACAAAAGATATACACAGACAAATGAAAATGAAAACACAACATATCAAAATCTCTGGGATGCAGCAAAAGCAGTAATAAGAGGGAAGTTCATATCACTACAGGCTTATATGAACAAACAAGAGAAAGCCCAAGGGAACAACTTAACATCACATGTTAAGGAACTAGAAAAGAAAAACAAAGGCAACCCAAAACCAGCAGAAGAGAGAATAATAAAAATTACAGCAGAAATAAATGAGATAGAGAACAGAAAGAGTATAGAAAGAATCAATAAAACAAGGAGCTGGTTCTTTGAAAAGATCAACAAAATTGACAAAACACTTGGCTAGACTCACTAATAAAGAAGAGAAAGGACTCAAATAAATAAAATCCAAAATGAAAGAGGAGAAATTACCACAGATATTATAGATATACAAAGGATTATATTAGAATACTATGAAAAATATATGCCACCATTTTAACAATTTAGAAGAAATAGATAAATTCTTAGAACAGTATAATTTTCCTAGACTGAGTTATGAAGAAGTGGAAAACCTAAACAAACCCATAAGCAGGGAAGAAATAGAAACAACTATCAAAAATCTCCCCCCAAAATAAAAGTCCAGGGCCGGACAGCTATTCTAGTGAATTCTATCAACAATTCAAAGATTTGGTTCCACTCCTACTCAAAGTCTTCCAAAAAACTGAAGAAGAAGCAATATTTCCAAACACATTTTATAAAGCCAACATAACCCTCATACCAAATCCAGGCAAGGACAACACAAAAAAAGAAAACTACAGACCAATATCTCTAATGAATACAGATGCTAAAATTCTAAACAAAATACTAACAAATGAAATACAACAACACATAAAAAAAATTCATCATGATCAAGTGGGATTTATCCTGGAATCACAAAGATGGTTCAACATACGTAAAACAGTTAACGTAATACACAATAACAACAAAACAAAGAAAAACCATCTTATCAATAGATGCAGAAAAGGCATTTGATAAAATACAACATCATTTTATTTCAAAACACTCAACAAAATGGGTATAGAAGAAAAATATCTCAACATAATAATTGGCATTCATGACAAACCATCAGTTAACATCATATTAAATGGCAAAACACTGAAAACTTTTTCTCTAAAATCAGGAACAAGACAAGGTTGCCCACTCTCTCTACTCCTATTCAACGTAGTGCCGGAAGTTCTAGCCAGAGCAATCAGACAAGAGAAAGAAATAAAAGGCATCCATCTTGGGAAAGAAGAAGGAAAGGTTTCTCTTTTTGCAGATGATATAATTCTGTATATAGAAAACCCCAAAGACTCCACAAAAAGACTATTAGAGACAATAAACCAATACAGTAAGGTTGCAGGATACAAAATTAACATACAGAAACCAATTGCTTTCTATATGCCAACAATAAAACTTCAGAAAATGAACTAAAAAAAAAATCTCTTTTATGATTGCAACAACAACAAAAATATACCTAGGGATAATCATAACAAAGAATGTAAAGAACCTATATAATAAAAACTACAAAGCATTGTTAAAGGAAATAAAAAAACACAATGAAATGGAAAAATATTCTTTATTCTTGGATAGGAAGAACATATATAGTTAAAATGACTGAAGCAATATACAAATTTAATGCAACTCTCATCAAAATTCCAATGTAAGTTTTTAAAGAAATGAAACAAAAGATCATCAGGTTCATATGAAACTATAAAAAAAAAACCCGAATAGCTAAAGTAATCCTAAGGAAAAAAATGAAGCTGAGGGTGTTACAACACCTGACTTCAAATTATACTACAGAGCCAGGATAATCAAAACAGCATGGTATTGGCAGAGAAATAGACACTCAGACAAATGGAACAGAATAGAGAGCCCAGAAATAAAACCACATATATATGCTCAAATAATTTTTGATAAAGGAGCCAAAAGCACACAATGGGGAAAAGAAAGCCTCTTCAATAAATGGTGCTGGGAAAACTGGAGAGCCATGTGAAGAAAATGACACTCGACTACAGTTTGTCTCCTTGTACCAAAATTAATTCAAAATGGAACAAAGACCTAAATATAAAACCTGAAACAATAAATTGCATAAAAGAAAATATAGGTACGAAACTCATGGACCTTGGCCATAAAGAACATTTTATGAATTTGATTCCAGAGGCAAGGGAAGTGAAGGAAACGATAAATAAATGGGAATACATCAGACTAAGAAGCTTTTGCACAGCAAAAGAAACTGACAACAAAACAGACAGCCACCTAAATGGGAGATGCTGTTTTCAAACAACAGCTCAGATAAAGGCCTAATATCCAAAATATACAAAGAACTCACAAAACCCAACAACAACCAAGCCAACAATCCAATAAAAAAATGGGAAAATGATATGATCAGACACTTCTTCCAGGAAGAAATACAAATGGCCAACAGATTTATGAAAAGATGCTCATCTTCACTAGCGATTAGAGAAATGCAAAACAAAACTACAATGAGATACCACCTCACGCCTGTTAGATTAGCTATTATCAACAAGACAGTTAATAATTGTTGGAGAGGTTGCGGAGAAAAAGGAACCCTCATTCATTGTTGGTGGGAATGTAAAGTAGTACAACCATTATGGAAGAAAGTATGGTGGTTCCTCAAAATATTAATAATAGAACTACCATATGACCCAGCAATCCCTCTACTGGGTATATACCCCAAAACTTAAAATCATTGTTACATAAAGACACATGCAACCCCATGTTCATCGAAGCATTGTTCACGGTGGCCAAGACATGGAAAAAAATGAAAAGCCCTTCAATAGAGGATTGGATAAAGAAGATGTGGTACATATATACTATGGAATATTACTCAGCCATAAGAAATGATGACATAAGATCATTTATGACAATGTGAATGGACCTTGATAACATTATAGTGAGTGAAATAATTAAATTAGAAAAAACTAAGAACTGTATATTTCATACATAGGTGGGAGACAAAATTGAGACTCTTGGACATAGATAAGAGTGCAGTGGTTACCAGGGGGAGGGAAAGGGAGGAGAGGGAGGTTTTGGTGGGAGGGGAGGGGCATAAAGAAAACTCAATGAAGGGTAATGGAGGATGATTTGACTTTGAATGATGGGTATACAACATAATCAAATGTCAAAATGATCTGGAGATGTTTTCTCTAAATCTATGTGCTCTAGTTGACCAATGTAATCCTGTTAAAATTAATTGTCTAAATAAAACTATTAAAAGATAAAATTAAATAAGGGTCAAATGAATGTCACTTTAAGTAAATAAAATAAAACTATATAAAAGAGAAATCTAGAAAAGACAACATTTAAAATTGGCTTGTAGATAGCTGAGATTACACAATGAATTTTTGTTTTGGTTTTATACCCATTTCTACCAACAAAAGTTAAATGTATATTTATCATCTTGTTAAATTAGTGGCCAAATATACAGATTATCAAAGGATGCTGCATTCTTTTCACTGGATTTACTACCTAACAACTGCTTATTATTAATTTAATAACAGTTAACAGATCACAAAGTATTTAATACTGAAAGTACATGACAAAGAACCTGAGGTTTAAATAATTGTTAGAAAATACTTCTAGCTACAAATCAATAAAAAACAGATACAGTATTTTAAAAAAATTAGTGGTAAATGGTAAAATGGAAGGCTTCACAGGGTATTTGAGTTATGTTAAAATTTCTGGGACTCATCTAGTTTATATAATGTAAGACATTAAATTTTATTTGATTAAAATCAAAACACACAGGCAAACAAACAAAAAGCACCCTGCCTACTATTGTATAATAGCTGTCACAAATATATTTTAAATATATTAGTGTAAAGGTGAATGAATTCTGAAGTATTTCTTGAATTCTTAGATATAAACAATTCCACGCCTTCCACTATGAAGGAGCAGATTTGATTTGATTCAAATAGGTGAAGTTTTCATAGCCTTCTATGTTTTTTCCTAAGCACTCTTCATATTCATATATTCATTTAAACATTCATCAGTATCTCCTCCACTACACTATAAACTCCTTGAGAACTGACACTTTGTGTCTGTTTATTCACATTGGACCAGAGTGCACAGTATGACTTTAGTACTTCTAAAAATTTTGGTGAATAAATTAATATGTTTCTGCTGTTGACAAACAGGCGATTATACTGTGCTGTGATCAGACATCCTGCCTTACCATGCCATGCTGCCTAATTTGTGTGAAAGTATTCCAATCCACTAGAAGGCTCCAAAATGATCCTTTTTTTCTTAATGCTCAGGGAGTTTTTTTTCCTTAACAAATTTATATGAATGCATTAATACCTAATAAATACTGTGTCAGCTCTTATCTCTTCCGGACAATACACATAGAAATTTCTATAGCCAGAGAAGATTATCTGAAAGGAATGTATCACCAAGATGGAAATTCATGCACAAGAACAACTTTTTGAGAAGGAGATAGCAGAAGAAACATTTCAGCACTCTAAACAATAACCCTCATGTATGACTATCATCCTGCTTATATTTAAACTCTGTGATAGATGATGTTTCCTAATCCAGGTTCACGGGTCTTTTGTTGGTAGATATAATGTTTCTGATACATTACAAAGAAGAAACCCATTATAAATAAATGTTCCAACCTAACTGGGATACAGCTTACACATTCCATGGTACAAGAAGGTAAATTATAATGTGGAAGTGTTAAGAAAAACCAGAATGAAGAAAATATAGTCTAGTCTCGATTAGATAATTTACAATGAAAATCTTACCTTTTGGTATGTTTATTTTAACAATTACTTGAAAAATCATTAATGGTTTTTTACCTGCAATTATCAACGTGAATTTTTTTTGCTGCCTTGAGTGGGATGAAAGATCCCCAGTTATTTACTTCTACAACTTCTATGCAGCCAGTAAAATTCTCCACTGGTCCAGAAATCTAAGAAAGAGAGAGAAGGAATTGATGTGATTTTCTTCATGTTACAAACTTGTCAGAGTGTGCAATCAGATTGTAGGGCCAATTTCATTTATTCAACATATTGGTAGAAAGTAATTCAATTCTTTTCATAAGTCATTCCAAAGATTAATAAAAAATATACCACCTTATTGAAAAGTTATGTGGAGTCTATAATCTTACTCTATGAAATACATTGTTATTTGTATATGAATAAAAAATGTTTTCATTATTATAGTGAATTATTATTAAAAAATAAAAGAAAAGCCGATACAGGTTTTTGCCTTTAGCCTTTGTTCCTTACTTTTCCTTTCAGACATTAGTACCTTGTTCCATCCACACATATGGAAACATCTAGAAAAACTGCTCTTTCAGGGGTCAAAAGAAACTAAGTAAGCTACAAACCCTTGTGACCTCCTATATCCCTGATGCATTCTACTTGCCCTTTCTCTTCAGTTGTGTGGCCTGTTCTTTTAAAGAATAATCTGGGTAAAACATAGTATCCAGAAAAATTGTTAAAGGGCCAAGAGCAAAAAGAGAAAAAAATGGATATTAAAAAGCATTTTTTTTCTTTGTATTTTTTCGAAGTGAGAAACTGGGGTCAGCAGAGAGACAGACTCCCACATGTGCCCAACCAGGACCTACTCAGCAAGTCCACTAGGGGGCAATGCTCTGCCCATCTGGGTATTGTTCCACTGCCATTGAAGCCCTTCTAGTGCCAGAGGTGGAGGCCATGGAGCAATCCTCAGCACCCAGGCCAACTTTGCTCCAATGAAGTCTTGGCTGTGAGTCAGGAAGACAAAGAGAAAAAGTAGAGGGGGAAGGGTGGAGAAGCAAATGGGCGCTTCTCCTGTGTGCCTTGGCCAGGAATCAAATGGAAAGTATTTTTTTTTAAAGAATAAATATAACCTCTTAAAGATAAACATACATATGATTTTTTATTCTATTCACTGTGAACATATTATACTACGCCAGTAATTATATATCTATATAAACTTACATTCATGTGAAAAAGAGAAATAAAAATACCTAAAAAGGGAACATCTTAGAATTCAATAGTTAGAAACAAGCATTTATTATGTTTTCTGTTATGCTCTCAAAATTTTTAAAATATTCAAGTTAAGATGAACCAATTTATAACCAGGCAATCATTGAAATTATATACTGAAAAATATGTTGTCTACCTTGATATATGAATTAAATATATTTACTATTTGCATTCTCAAGACTTGGTTTCTTTTTTTGTTTGTTTGTTTGTTGTTTTTCACAGAAACAGAGAGAAAGTCAGAGAGAGGAATAGAT
The DNA here is from genome assembly GCA_037038555.1 of Rhynchonycteris naso. NCBI lineage: Eukaryota > Metazoa > Chordata > Mammalia > Chiroptera > Emballonuridae > Rhynchonycteris > Rhynchonycteris naso. The sequence goes on from CM073000.1 coordinate 26,461,192, forward strand.
AGGGACAGACAGACAGGAACGGAGAGAGATGAGAAGCATCAATCATCAGTTTTTTGTTGCGACACTTTAGTTCAGGGGTGCCCATACTTTTTCAGCTTGTGAGCTACTTAAAAGATGACCAAGTCAAAATGATCTACCTACAATAAAAATGCAAAACATAAATTTATTTCTTCTATATTATCATTATTTAAGTTACTATTATTACTATTTAATATTGTGTATTCTTTCACCTTTCTCCTTCTCAGCTCTCTTTTTGGAGGAAAGTCAATATCATAGTTTTCATGAACAGCCCGAAAAAGCCGCTCCACATTTCCCTTCTTTGGAATAGCAATGGCACACAGACAGATGAGGCAAACGCACTTAGAATATGACATAGTGAAAAAATCCCCTACCATTCTGTATGAAAGTGGTAGGTTTTAGGCTTCTTACTTGGACCAGCTACAGCACTCATTTTTATACCCTTTGTTGTATTTAGTTTAAATAAACTGAAGGCTAACTACAGCAGCAATGTAACTGAATAAGTTAGCGCAGTTTAACGCGCATGCATAGGGTGTCAAAAGTTCAGACATCAAATTGGTTACCCTGTATGCCAATCAAAAGACAAATGTCTTTTTAATGTCATGCGATCTACCCACACTTCCTTCGCGATCGACCAGTAGATCGCGATCGACGTATTGATCTCCTCTGCCTCAGTTGTTCATTGATTGGTTTCTCATATGTGCCTTGACTGTGGGCCTTCAGCAGACCAAGTAACCCCTTGCTCGAGCCAGCGACCTTGGATCCAAGCTGGTGAGCTTTTTGCTCAAGCCAGATGGGCCCGCGCTCAAGCTGGCGACTTCGGGGTCTGGAACCTGGGTCCTCCGCATCCCAGTACGATGCTCTTTCCACTGCGCCACCACCTGGTTAGGCAAAACATGGTTTCTTATTGAGTGTACATAATATAGTAAATAAATAAATGGTAGAAGAAGGTCATAACCTTGTCTAGAAAATTTTAGAGTAAATATATTTTATTTCTCCTTTTAACTTATAGTCTTAGTTTAAAAACTTTAATATTTTCTTCCTTTTTCTTATGTAGACTCAAATGTACTGCAAATCACTCTCAACAAGTAACACTCTGTCAATTGTCAAAAATGACTGATCTAGAAAATAAAACAATATTTCAGACAGTAAGTTTACAAAGAAGTCAGTCGATTTTCAAGAAAAATAAAAACATTTGGCTCCTACTTGATGCTGAAGGAAAAGTATTGATTTGTAATTGTTAGCTTAAAGTTTTTAGAGCTTCATTTAGTTTTTCACATTTAATTGTTATCACAGTAAAACATAAACTTAATTTTAATATTTTAAAATAAAGTTTCCATCTCTCCTGAAACATCACAAATGTGTTAATTAGTATAGTTTAAAATTTTTAAATTAAACTAAAAATGTAATGGTTTTTAAAAATGCTTTTGATTGCAATGACTGTGAGTGTTAGGACTTTGTGACAGAGCTCTGTAAGGGCATAATACATGTACATATATAAATATGCATTATTCTGTGCTCATAAAGATACAGAGAAAGTTATAGCTATTTAAATAAATATGAAGTCACCAGACTGCTAGAAAAAATGCTCTAAAAAGAAAATGACCGATTCTATGATTCAATCTTACATATTATAGATTAAAAGAATATTAATTTATTCAGCTCGGATTTTTAAAATGGTAAGAAACAATTTTCACAGTCTTCAAATTTGATGAACTCAAAATTCTTTCTTATGTTTTTATAAACACAACTCTTCATTTCTCTCACATGTAAACCTCAGGAAATCTTGTTTAGGATGGGTTATTTGGCCTCATGTAAATCTTTCTTATTTTAAATATGGACATTTTATTTTGCAAAAAAATGTCAAACTTGTATCCAAAATACTAAATTTGAATACTAAAATCCAATAACACGTTTTTTTATGAACCTGTGGTGCTATGAAATATTTTAGTAATCTAGTTAGGTTTTGGGGGCAGGATTCTTAAATGTAAATGGAAAACATAACATGCATAATTGATATGTTATAATGTAACAATATAAAAATAGCTTCATTAAGGACAGGAAATTATGAGAAGTCACTTATATTAGATTATAGGACTGGTACTGTTCCATGTTATCTTCCTTCCAATGAGAAAAATATACTCACATATGCTCCTGCAGTATCTCAAATCCAGTTCCTATTTTAATTCAACACAAATAATGAAATGACTCCCAGTTATTTCTAAAAAATGTAAAATGGAAATGTAGTAAACCACCACATAATAACAAGAATATGATTCATTGTACTGAGCAGTAGTAATAACAGGGTTCTTATATTTTTAAATTTCAAACTTAGATTGTCTTAAAGTTCTAAGTACATCCTCCATACTGCATATTTCATTTTTCAGCCACTATATTATGAGAAGAATTTTTCATCTATCTCTGACTTTTGATGGATGGCCTTCGCTCTCATTCCTTTAAAGAGAGTTGAATTCAGTAATTTATCCATGCTGTATAAACAAGGTTCCATATTAATATTTAGCAGTTACACAAAATTTATGGCTATAGTTTAGACCAGTGGTTCTTAACCATTTTTGAGGTACTGAACCCACCAGTTTCATATGCACATTCACCAAACCCTTCTTCAGTGATAAATAAAATATGATTTTTTTCCCCAAATTCAAGACATAGGTATATGTCTTGAATTTGGAAAAATTTTTTTACTGGTGCACAAAATGAGCCGTGCATGAACATCACCTTGCTCAAAGAACAAAACCAACAAAGTGCAGGAACTCACAACAAATTACGGTATTACTTTATTCTGGCCTCCATGGCAGGGGCTTTTCTGAACCCGAGACTGACTCATCGAACCTTAGGGTTCGATAGAACCCAGGTTAAGAACCAATGGTTTAAACTGCATATATAATATTTAAAATTTCTAAATAAATAACTAACTTTAAATACAATCTGAATTTTTTAAAAAAAATTATGTGCTTAAACATTTGACGTTATATAAAAATATATAAGTAAGGAAACTTTTTAATCTTTCTGATAGAGTAGAGACACAATTACTTGAAGAATATCTGGATTATTGGTTTATTGGCTATTAGGTGCTACTTTCAAAAGTTAGTTGCTCATTCTTTTGAATCAGTAATGTTTAACCTCTTTCTATTTACATTCTTATTGTTAATTATGTTTTTAATGGTTCACTAGAGTATCTAATGTACCATATTTCCCCATATATAAGACTCACCCTGTTTTGAGAAATTTGGAGTCTAAAAACTGGGTACATTTTATACAGTGGTTGCTGCGTTTCAAATGCAATAGATAGAACTGAGGCAATATATAAAGACAGTGATTCATCATCAGACACAGATGAGGATAAGCTAATGGATGGGAGCTTTGACATTGATGAGTTGTATGAAATTTATGATGAATAAAACTTGAGTTTAATAACTATATGTAATACATTTTTTTTTCAAATTTCAGGCCCCAAAATTAAGGTGTGTTTTATACATGGGAATGTCTTATACATGGAGAAATACAGTAATATGTCTGAATTCAAGTGATCTTTAAGTATAGTGAACTTTGAAAATCAATAAAGGCCTGACCCGGTGGTGGTGCAGTGGATAAAGCATTGGACTGGGATGCGGAAGACCCAGGTTCAAGACCCCGAGGTCTCCAGCTTGAGCGCAGGCCCATCTGGCTTGAGCAAAAAAAGCTCGCCAGCTTGGACCCAAGGTCACTGGCTCCAGCGAGGGATTGCTCAGTCTGCTGAAGGCCCGCGGTCAAGGCACATGTAAGAAAGCAATCAATGAACAACTAAGGTGTCGCAACGGCAATGAAAAACTAATGATTGATGCTTCTCATCTCTCTCTGTTCCATCTGTCTGTCCCCATCTATCCCTTTCTCTGACTCTCTCTCTGTCCCTGTAAAAAAAAAAAAACAACACAAAGAAAACCAATAAAGTTGGTTTGGAATCAATTAATAAATAGTCAATTGGTGTTACAATAACAACAGTTTCCTCAATTACAAATTGTTGTATCAAATTATTGCATTTGCTTTTGAAGGTCCTATATTACAGATATTGTATCAATTTGATAAATATTTGATAAATCTTTGAAGAACTATTAAAAGATAGAGATTCTTTAAGGATAGCAATAATAATGTATTAAATAGTTTTCATACTGTACAAACTGAGGGCCCTAAGTGTTTCTCAGTAAACTTCAGAGAACTTTGTTGAGCAGGAGGAGAAAGGCTCTGAGGGGAGCTTCTGCTCCCACATCACAAAAGAATAATTTCACTTTTATGTTTTATATATTGGCTTCCTGCATGAAATTTTCTTTGGACAAAGCTTCTGTTGCTAAAATAATACTTGAATTTTGAATTAGACTAAACAATTAGAAGAAAAAAATGTGAAAATGGTGTGTGAGTGTGAGTACAGCATTCTACAGAATATTGTATATAAAAACATACATTTGTGTATATGTGTGTGTATGCGTTTAACTTATAAAAAGCAACCTTTTAAACTACCGTAAGACCTTCCCTCTATGCTGCTGCTATGATGTTTTATTTTCTACGTGTTCCACACCATTGTGTCTCAGTCCCAGTGTGGTATCCTTCATTCACGTTTGCAGTTTCAAGTTTCCGTTTGGTAGGAAAAGTTTGCATTCCCCTACCCCCTGAGAACTTTAATATTTCTTGTAATGCCAGACTGATGGGAACATGTTTCCTTTCTTTTCTGTTTGAAAATGTCATTTAAATGGACTATAGTGAATTATATTTTTGTTTAATTTAAATTTCTGGGTTGAAAAACTTTTTTAAATTATTTATGTTTCTGCCTTAACGGACTGTGGCACAGTAGATGGAGTGTTGGCCCAGGACCCCAAGGGCCCGGTTCAAAACCCAAAGGTCACCAGCTTGAATGTGGGCTCACTAGCTTGAGCGCGTGTTGCAGGCTTGAGTATGAGATCATAGACATGACCCTATGACCCGTGCCTTAAGCTCCAACATCTCTGGCTTGAAGCCCAAGGTCACTGGCTTGAGCAACAGGTCACTGGCATGGCTGGAGGCCCCTTGTCCTGGGCAAGACCCAAATGAGAAAGCAGTCAAACATCTAAGGTGAGGCTTATGAGTTGATGTTTCTCACCTCTTTCCCTTTCTGTCTGTCCCTCACTTTCTCTCTTTTTCTCTCACTAAAAATAATAATAATAAAAATTTAAAAAGTTACTTTAATTTCAGCACTTGCAATATTTTGTTGCATTGTCTTCTGGTTTGTATTGTTTCTGATGAAAAGTGAGTAGTAATTCTTTTTATTTGGTTGTATTGAGATATTGGATTTATGAGTTGACATTTTTCATCAAATTCAGACAAATTTGATCATTTTTTAGATATTTTTGTCCCTCTTTCTCCAATCGTCTAGTCCCTTAGTTATTGTTCTACAGATCCCTGAGTTTCTGTTAATTTTTCCCCTATTTTTTTAATCTCACTCTTCAGTGTAGTTAATTTCTATTCCTGTGTATTCAAGTTTTATGATCTCTTTCTTTTGTAGTGTGCAATTTGTTGGTAAGCCACTATAATTTAGATATTATATTTTTACCTTTAGAATTTCTATTTGTTACTCTTATATAGTTAATTTATTGTTCATTATTTTTATAATTTTTATAGTTTTAACATTTTGTCTTTAAGTTCATGTTTTCTATAAGTCCTTAAATTTATAACTGTTTTAATGTACATGTATGCTAACCACATAATCTTTATGATTTCTTGATCTTTTCCTTTAACTCATTTTTATCTGATTATGCTTCTATCCATGTCTAATAATTTTTTATTGGTCTTTGTTGTATGTTTTCCCAGGTTAAAAAAATGTTCAAATTGTTTGTGACAGTAAGGATACCCTAGAGCCAAATAATCATTTATAGCCCGATCACCCCTCTGCCATTTATTCAAAATACAAAATTCTACAAGGAGTATAACATAGAAAAAATAGTTCCCAGAACCAAACTCTGCTCAAACAATTTTTATACTCTTCTTTATATTTATTCTAGTATTAGCTTCCAAGCTTTTAAATAACATATTTATACTCTTATGTTTTAATTATTGAATTTTACAAATTTTTGTAGGCTTCCTTTTATGGGACATTATATCTTTCCCATACATAATAATTTTTTGCTATATAAATAATCAACATTATATTAAACATAATTTCAGTTACATTATAGTTTTTTTAAAATATATTTTTTCAGGGACAGAGAGAGAGTGAGAGAGAGGGACAGACAGACAAGAACAGAGAGAGACAAGGAGCATCACTCATTAGTTCTTCATTGCCAATGCAACACCCTAGTTGTTCATTGATTGCTCTCTCACATGTGCCCTGACTGCTGGCACATGTGCCCTGACTGCTGACCCTCAGCAGATTGAGCAACCCCTCGCTCGAGCCAGCGACCTTGGATCTAAGCTAGCGAGCCTTTGCTCAAGTCAGATGGGCCCACGCTCAAGCTGGCGACCTCGGGGTCTCGAACCTGGGTCCTCCGCATCCCAGTCCAATGCTCTATCCACTGCGCCACCACCTGGTTAGGCAGTTACATTATAGTTAGTTTGTCTAAAATCTTTTTTTTTTTTTTTACAGGGACAGAGAGAGAGTCAGAGAAAGGGATAGATAGGGACAGACAAATGGAACAGAGAGAGATGAGAAGCATCAATCATTAGTTTTTTGTTGCCCATTGCGACATCTTAGTTGTTCATTGATTGCTTTCTCACGTGTGCCTCAACCGTGGGCCTTCAGCAGACCAAGCCACCCCTTACTGGAACCAGCGACCTTGGTTCCAAGCTGGCGAGGTTTTTATTTGCTCAAGCTAGATGGGCCCGTGCTCAAGCTGGCGAGCTCGGGGTCTTGAACCTGGGTCTTCTGCATCCCAGTCCAACGCTCTATCCACTGCGCCACCACCTGGTCAGGCTAGTTTTTCTAAAATCTTTAAGTTAATGTTATTGCTATGTAATTTTTCACAAATTAGCCATAAATGAAAGATGTGAACATTTTTTCTCATGCAACATTTGTTTTAACTGGATTTTGTATTTTTTATTGGCTTAGTATTTATGCTCCAATCATTCTCAAATTCTCCCCAGAAATAAAACTTTTTCTCAAGTATTTAATACCATGACTATTTATTAATCTAATTTTTTCACAATCTCTTTACTATCATACTAAAAATTCACTTTATTGCTGTACTCTTATAAATACACTCTTATTTGGGTTTTATGGTACTTCAGATTTAATTCATTCTTTTATTAGTAAATTCATTGATAAAACTAGGAAACAATTCTTTTTTCATTTTCTATTGCATAAGGTTTTAGAACTGTTTCTATATATTTATGTATCACTGATTCCAAATCTGAAATCCAGTTTTTGGTGCATACTCGAGTTTTTATGCAGTTTTAATTCTTTTGTTACAGTTAATGGCATGCATTGGTTTTTAAATTGGAGTTAAAGTAAGGTGACCAGATTTTAAAATTGGTAAAGCGGGACACCATTGACTGGGGTGGCAGGTTCTTGATTAAAAATTTGGTCTATATGGAGCAAATAAAATTTTCATGAAATGCAAAAATAGTATTGTAATATATATTTTTAAATTTCAACATAAGTACAATTTACAAACATAATACATTAAAATTTATGTATAGTATTATTTTATTCTTTGGCATATTTCTCATTTGAGTGAATTTTTATTAGTAGATTGCTGTTATTGTTAAAAAGGTCATTAAATTTTTACAAGTATTTGTTAAATTTCCCACATAAAATGGCTTTCAAAGTCTCAAAACTTAAGTGTGATTTTTCTGATGTCCACACTTTATTTACTGTAGGAAAAACGTGTTCACTCACAGCATTAGTTCCTGGGAAAGACAGCTCGTATTCCACAACTTTTAGTGCATTATTGCATGGAACATGGTTTGTTTCAAAATGATGAAATATTTCTAACCATTCGTTCTCTATTGTGATTTTTTGCTGATGCCCAAGATTTAACTTTTCCTTATCAATATATATTTTTAATAATGATAATTAATTAAAAAATCATTTTCGGAAATACTGATATTTGGAAATTTGAGTGAGTCAGAGGGATCGGGTTACACGGTCCTGAAACTGATGCCGGAGCTGCACGTGCACTCCCCATGTCCAGCCCCGCTGCCCACTAGAGACCAAGGGGCTTGTGCCTCGCGAAGTCCAGAGCTGCATGCCAGCATCCAGGATGAAAGGCCTATGGGTAGTTAGAAAAGTTGACAGCTGCAGCCCCAGCAGGTACGTCCCACCTGAAGTTCTTTGTTTTGGGGCCCCCCCCATGGGGCAGCCAGCTCTTGCGGCAGTGTGGGCACTTCCAGGTCGAGGCAGGGTCTCCTCGTGGAAAACCAAAACCGTATATTCTCTCCCCGTTTTTCCGCCATTCCCTAGCTTTTCGTGCATTCTTTTCAAAAATGGGGACTTTTTTATTTTATTTTATTTTATTCATTTTAGAGAGGAGACACAGAGTAAGAGAGAGAGAGAGAGAAAGGGGGGAGGAGCTGGAAGCATCAACTCCCATATGTGCCTTGACCAGACCAGTACAGGGTTTTGAACTGGCGACCTCAGTGTTCCCAGGTCGACGCTTTATCCACTGCGCCACCACAGGTCAGGCTAAAAATCGGGACTTTTTTAAAAGGCCGCGTGATGCAGGACAAATTGTTAAAATTCGGGACTGTCCCGCCAAAAGCGGGACATCTGGTCACCTTAAGTTAAAGGGCAACGACTCTTGGAATGAATATAACCACAAGGCAATTCATGTTTTACAGACATAATTGTAGTTGTTTCTAAATGTAAAAAATTATTATCTGATAAAAACACCCTCTTATTTTGTTTTAAGATTGATACATGGCTTCTTTGAGTAGGTGTAAATGTAAGAATATTCCTGACACTTTCTGTTATATATGTGGCTGTTACATACTTCAACGTCAAAGGCACAATATTTCATCATTTGTGACATGTGCATATATTTTCTATATTCAAGTTCCCCTTGGTGACCAAGACAAGAATGGGGCTCCTCATATTGTGTGTCATAATTGTGAGGAAATGCTTTGTGACTGGACATAAGGAAAATGCAAAGAAATGCCCTTTGGTAACCCCATGGTTTGGCGTGAACCTAAGGACCAGAGCGGTGACTGTTATTTCTGTCTGATCCATATAAAGGGCACTGGCAAGAAAAGATGGCATATGACCACATATCCTAATATTTCTTCAGGAATACGACCTATCACACTCTCTGAGACACTCTCAGTTCCAGTTTTCAATGGTTTGATTTCTTCTAAGGATGAAGAAAGTGAACATGGTGATCAAGTGTATTTTGATAAGATGCATGAGGAAATGGTTGTAGAATCTGAAAGGTCTTCTTCTGATGCCAAGCAGTCATTAACCCCTTAGCAGTTTAGCCATACTGAATTGAATGACTTAGTAAGAGATTTGGGCCTATCAAAGAAAGCAGCTGAGTTATTAGCCTCCAGGATTCAAGAAAAAAAAATGTACTTTACTGGTCAGTTTAAGTATCCCATTTCAGGAAGCGTGAACCAATTTTTGTGGACTTCTTTTCTGAAGACAAACACTTTGTTTACTGTCATGATATCAGTAGTCTTCTCAGCCAGCTAGGTGTTACCACTTACAGTCCATCAGAATCGCGACTATTTCTTGACAGCTCTAAACGAAGTCTGAAATGTATTCTCCTACACAATGGTAATGTTAATGTAGCAGTTCCAATTGGTTATTCAACTCATCTGTGAGAAGATTATAATGACAAAAAATTTGTCCTCAACTTTCTGAAGTATGAGGAGCATAACTGGATCATTTGTGTGGATCTGAAAATGGTAAATTTCCTGCTAGGACAACAGAGAGGTTTCATGAAATATTCTTGCTCTCTGTGTTTGTGGAACAGCCAATGTCAGGAGAAACACTGGACACAAATGGAATGGGCTAAACATGAATCTCTGGAAGTAGGGATGCAAAATATTGTGAATGAACCTGTAGTTAATCGGGACAGGGTCATTTCCCTCCACTTCATATCAAACTTGGCTTAATGAAGCAGTTTGTTCAGGCTTTGAGTAGAGAAAGTGAATGCTTTGAACATATTATTTTTACTTTTCCTGCCTTGTCTTTTGAGAATATAAAAGCAGGTGTATTCGATGGACCTCAAATTTGAAATCTTATATGTGACGAAGAATTTGCCAGGAAGATGAATAAGGAGGAGAAAGCAGCATGGCAGTCTTTTGTGGCAATTTCAAAAACTTCCTTGGCAACAAAAGAGCAGAAAACTATGAACTTCTGTTTCAAAGGATGCTGTTGGCTTTCCATGACACTGGATGTAACATGAGTTTTAAGATTCACTTCCTGAATAGTCACCTTGATAAGTTTCCTGAAAATCTTGGAGCTGTTAGTGATGAGCAAAGTACTGCTGGAGCATCAAACAAGATTGTACACAAACACAAGAACTACAAATGCAAATTTTTGCCTGAATAGAATTTAAATAAGTTTTGCGCAAATTTTATGATTAAAATAAGGGTTTTAATATGTTCTATTTTGAAATTGTAGACAAATTCCGATGCAATAATATATTTTAGTGTATTAGTGTATTTAATGCATTATATAAATTATTATATTTTAGAAAGATGATGCCCAAGAAGACATTCTACTTCATTATGTTAAACTAAATGTTGAAATTTTTATAAGATGAATGCCTAAAATATTGAATTGTAAAAAAACTGTAGCTTACAGAGAAAAACTAATGTTAGATTTGAGATCAACACACTCAAATTAGGTAAGAACAAGTGTTTTTGTGGATGCAACAAAAAATTTAGTTCCCCAGTGTAATATAACCAAATTTGGTCAGTACCAGCTTCAATCTGACGGAAGAAACTACAAGCACAGAAAGCAATATGGGGCTAACATAATTAAGTCATATAATTGGCAGTGACTAAAATAGTAGAAAAGAATATGAGTGATATTGTGGTAAAGAAATGAATGAATAATAAATTACAGGTGTGGCATAAGGAAGAAAGGATGGAAATAAAAAAGTAGTAATTTCAATAAAATAATTTTTACTTTACGTTCATATTAAGTATTTACTAATTTTTTAAAAACCATTTCAAGGCTGGGAACTTGTAAAATAATATATTAAAAAAAAGATGAAAACTGGTAAGACATATATATTTTGAGCAAACAGAGGACCTTAAGATGTTAACATGTGGTGTTTCAAACATTGAGCTATAATGGAGGATAAGAACATATTGGATGACAATTGTGAACTGTGTTTAATGCCAATTGATACATGAGTCTACAAATATCCTCCATTTGGGACTTTTGCAACATAACAAAAAATCCATTGCATAAAAATAGAAATATTACAGTATTTTGGTAATAACCCAGCAAACTTAATTTTGTTATATTCATTAAAATTTGTATATTTTGTAATGTTTATAAGATTTTTTTGGACATATTCTATATAAAAGTAAATAATTAGTTAAATTGAATTCCCCAGATGAGAGTAACATACATATACTGATTTGGTGAATACAGGGTAGGCCAAAAGTAGGTTTATAATTGTGAGTATGCAAAACATAGTGTTTATTCTTATATAATTATTTATTAACTATTGTATTATTTTCCATATAAACAACTATAAATCTACTTTGGCCCCCTGCCCAATATTTATAAAGCATTTCTTGTGTAGTGAGCCCAGGATCATCATGAAAAATTACACAAATGAAGTACTGAATAGAAATCCTAGCTGAAGGAGTGAAGTAGAACCAGAAACATCTACTTTTAAAAATATGTAAACGAGGTTTACTTATCCTAATGCAAACAGTTAACATATAGGCTAACCTCTGTGGGGCTAAGCACTATTGAAATATAATATTAGTAGAAAAGCAGTTATCAGTAAAGAAAGTGTTTTAAAGTGAGCAGCGAGTTCCAAAGAGACACCAGAGTTAAAGAAGAATTTTGAGGAGTTTATTACTAAAAGCCAGCATCAGCATAGAGCTTAACACAGACACCAATTATGCCTCCCCAAACAAACTCAGCTCAGGGGCTTGCTTTTAAAGGCAAAAACCATACTTTTGGGCAGGGAAAGAAGAGCGGGATACAGGTACCTAGTTAAGTGGGATTACAGAAGTGAAACAGGCTTGTTAAACTAAGATTATCTTTAGAAGAATTTTGGCTGTGTGGCCCAAAAACAGTCAGTTGCAGGCCCCTTAATGTCTGCATTTTTGCAGACTGTTGAGTCTGCATAATAACTTCCCTAAAATATACAGAAATAGCAAAATACTGAGGCTAAGGAGTCTTGCTTCATTATAGATCAGATGTATAAACTAGTCCTGGGTAGCTTATAATGCAAAGGGGGTTACTAGTTGGGTCACTTATAACAAAAGAAAAGAGAATAATAGATCTATTTGTGATAATTACAGAGTAAGACCAAACCTCTTATGAAAAAAACTAGAGTAAAATTTCGAAAAAAAACATCTGTTTGCAGATAGTTGAGAAATATCAAGGCAGCAAAACTTGAGGGACCAATGTCTCAGAGAAAAGAGAAACAAAAAATGTTGACCTTGACATCATGTTTCATTTCATCTTGAAAAAGTGAATTTACAAGTGTCAGGTGAGATTTGAAGAAGGTGAGCAAGGGTTTCTATAAATCTTTGGGGGGCTGAGAGTAAAATGTTGAAATTTAGGATCAAACAATCATTCTTGGAATACTGAATACTTGAAGCTATGTTTATAAATTCTTTTTAAGCAAATAAGAATATATCCCATTAACATTTGCATCAGTAGTTTTGTTTGTTGCTATTTCTTCACTACAGAAACTGGCAAATAAATGTCCCTGTGTGTAACATGAACACAACTTTAATGGCTTTTCTCAAATTTATTCCTTCTCTCAGCATGTCCAGACATGCTCTGTTCCACACACTGTAATCTTTATAAAACCTACCCCACTGCCAACATTGACACATCATTTCAATACAGTTATAAATATGCTGAAGGGTTTCCCATGGATTTTAAAAATTACAACAGCTTTTTTTGCCTGACCTGTGGTGGCGCAGTGGATAAAGCATCGACCTGGGAACACTGAGGTCGCCAGTTCAAAACCCTGCACTGGTCTGGTCAAGGCACATATGGGAGTTGATGCTTCCAGTTCCTCCTCCCTTTCTCTCTCTCTCTCTCTTTCTCTGTCTCTTCTCTAAATGAATAAAATAAAATAAAATTACAACAGCTTTTTTGAGATATAACTCAGACATTATAAGATGTAAGCATTTAACAAGTACATTTCATGGTTTTCCTATTTTCAGACTTGATCAACTATTACAAAACCCAATTTTAGAATACATTTTATCAACCCCCAAAGAAATACCTATTCATTAGCAGTCACTCTCTATGTTTCCTCTAATACAAGGCAAACAGTAATGTACTTTCTATCTCCATAGATATGTCAATTATGAACATGTCATAAAAATAGAAACATATAATATGTATTTTTTTCATTTAGCATAATGTTTTCAAAGCTCCTCCATGATGCAGTATATACCAGAACTTTATCATTTTTGTTGTTGAATAACATTCCATTGTATGGATATACCATATTTTGTTTATCTATTCTATAGTTGATGAACATTTGGGTTGTTTCCATTTTTATTTGGCTATTGGGAATATTAAAGTACTTTTGTGTGGACATATAATTTTAATTTTGTTTAGGCATATGGTTAACCTAATGGACTTTATATGTGTTTATGACCTATTAAGTGTTTTCAACTACAGTTGCTTCAATATAAATATTAAGGAGGGAGTTAGTAGATAGGAGCTAATTTGCTATGCTGAAAATTAATGTATCAAAATTACTTTTAGTTGGAAACAACATAAATGTCCACACACAAGGGTCTGCTTTAGTAAACTGCTGTACCACCATGAACCATGCAAAGGAAGTAGAGCTATCTCCATATACTACTAGAGAGTGTTTTGTGTTATCCATCCAGGTCTCCTTTTAGAGGTGAAGAATTTCCCTCCTTTCCCACTACTAGGGGTACCGTTGGAAGAAACACTATATCTCAGCATTCTTTGAAGATGACTACTTTATTCTAAGAGAGTTGTCTAATCCAAGGTTTCTAGTCTTTCCTTGGGAAGTTTGCATCCAAGGACAGGTCAACAAGTGGCCATAATAGCCTGGCCCCCTCATCCTAACTTTTGACAACTCTGAATGATCAGTCCAGCTCCAAACTTGACATGGGCTTAACAGAAGCCTGTATTGAGACTGCATCTAATTCCAGCTTCTTTCCTGCCCAATCCTTCCTGTCTCTTCCTTTCAATGGTGGTCATTCTGATGGCATTTTCTAGACCACTTGCATGTTAATGCCCGTCTGAGTGTAGTTCCAGCTTCCAGAGATCACAACCTGCCCAGAGTGATCACCAGCATACATTATTAAGTTAAAAAAAGCATTGTGAAGAAAATTATATATATTGTGGCATAATTTCATAATGAAGGAATATGAATATATGAGTTTGAATGTATTATTTGTTTATATGTAATAATAAATATGTAAACCATAAGATATGATTATTGATAGGAGGAGGGAGAAAGTAAGGTGGAGTTGACAACAATAAACACTAGATTTCTTAGCCCTGGCCAGTTGACACAGTGGTAGAGCGACAGCCCGGCATGTGGAAGTCACATGTTCAATTCCCGGCCAGGGCACACAGGAGAAGCACCATCTGCTTCTCCACCCTTCCTCCTCTCCTTTTTCTCTAGCTCTCTTTTCCCCTCCTGAAGCCAAGGCTCCATTGGAGCAAAGTTGACCTGGGCGCTGAGGATGGCTCCATGGCCTCTGTCTCAGGCAATAGAATGGCTCCAATTGCAATGGAGCAATGCCCCAGAGGGGGTGGGCATGCTGAGTGGTTTTTGGTCGGGCACATGTGGGAGTTTGTCTGTCTGACTCCCCTCCCCCCACCGCTTCTCACTTCGGAAAATACAAAAAAAAATACACTAGATTTCTTAAAATGCATCTTTAGATGTATATGTGAATTTGAAAGCTTGTAAATATATTACAGTTTTAAAATACAATTTTAAAAAGTATTTCTTAAGACTCAGATGTACAATAAGGATCCTAACTGTGTATCTAATTTAATTGGTGGTATAAAACACAAAATTACTATATTAATGACTTTAAAACACAGTACTTTCATAATGCATCCATTATGAAATCTTAAAGAAAACCACCAAAACTACTTAGATTCTTTCAATTATATGTTGGTGGTAGTGATTTAATGTTATTCTGAGATAGATATGTGTTGACTGTGAGATAAATCAAATGTGTGTTAGGATAGAGTTCAGAACAAAGGTTTTGGCATGTTTGGAAGGAGAGGAACTATAAACCACATAGTTCTCCATTGGAAGTGTCAGTATTAGCTCATGTTTTGTTATTTTTTTTTCCCCATAGCAATGAAAGATCTTTCCTAATTTTGAGCACTGCAAAGACTAGGGAAAAGATGACCATGCAGTAAGTAGCAAAGAGGGGCTCTAGTATCCATTTATGCTCTCTAAATATGTACTATTTCACACCAAAAGGTATTTAAATTCTTTGAAAAAATGCCTAATTCTTCATATAGGAAGAGATGAGAAACCATGGAAATTTTGTAGTGCAGAAAAACCTAACTTCTTCAACAAAATTTTTCACAAAAATACGAATAGTCTGAAGGAAACACTATACATTAAATGATATTTGAAAGGTATATTAACCATAGGACTTTATTTGGTTTAACTTATTTTGTGTGTTTGATTTTAACAAATTATATTTTTAAAGAAGGTTATTAAACAAGAAAATATAAAACTAGCTGGATATACAATACTAAAAATTTATTAGTTTTGAGCACGTAATGCAACTTCTGAAGACACACTAACTTGAGAGATGTATAAAAATTTTACAAATAAAATGTTCTGCCATCTGAGATATGTTTTCAAAAACATCTTGAAGATGGAACAAGGAGTTATATACTTAAAAGTTTAATGAAATAAAACTGGTTGTTTTTATATTTGTTAAACCTAGAAGATGGATATATTGAGTTCATCATATGACTCTCACTTCTTCTGCCTATATTTAAAATTTTATATAAAAAAAATTCACTTTTACCCTGGGTGTTCCACATCAGTTCCACTGGTGTTTACTTGGCTTTATGCCCAGCCTCATGACAACCTAAGCATTTTCTAGCTCTAGTCTGGTGATATAAATGTCCTTGTTTCAAAATCTCCATTTCTTCTGATAG
The DNA here is from genome assembly GCA_037038555.1 of Rhynchonycteris naso. Classification (NCBI taxonomy): domain Eukaryota; kingdom Metazoa; phylum Chordata; class Mammalia; order Chiroptera; family Emballonuridae; genus Rhynchonycteris; species Rhynchonycteris naso. Next base: position 26,477,504 of record CM073000.1, read on the forward strand.
TTTGCATTTGTTGACTTCTTTTTTTTTAATTTATTTATTTATTCATTTTAGAGAGGAGACACAGAATGAGAGAGAGAGATAGAGAAAGAGAGAAAGGGGGGAGGAGCTGGAAGCATCAACTCCCATATGTGCCTTGACCAGACCAGTGCAGGGTTTTGAACTGGCGACCTCAGTATTCCCAGGTCGACACTTTATCCACTGTGCCATCACAGGTCAGGCTGTTGACTTGTTTCTTTACCTATTTCTTTTAATCAGTCAATCAATTGATTGATTTATTAAGTGAGAGGTGTGGAAGCAGAGACAGAGTCCTGCATGTGACCTGGAATCCACCTGGGCAAGCCCCCTACTAGGCAATGCTTTGCCTTTCTGGGCTGTTACTACATTGCTCAGCAACCAAACTATTTTAGCACCTGAGGAGAGGCATCCTCTGCGTCCCAGGGCCAACTTTGTTTGAAGTATTCGAGCCACAGCTGTGGGGGGAAAGAGAGAAAGAGATAGAGAAAGAAGGGAGGAGAGGTAGAGAAGCAGATGATTGCTTCTTTTGTGTGCCCTGACTGGGAATCACTCTTGGGACTTTCACATGTCAGGCCAATGCTCTACCACTGAGCCAAGCACCCAAAGCCCTTACTCCTTTCATTTTTTTTTTAAAGTAAACTCACTGAACTGTACCACCCCCTTTTCTTGTCAGCACTTCTCTCTCCCTCTTACCTCCAAGCTCTTGCCCCCAGCACAAGAAAAGTCACCTTCTCTGTGTAAATTAGTCTTTCGACCTCTACTTACTGATGAAGGAACATAGTGTATGAAAGGTAACTCATTTATCATTTTAGAAAACAAGGTCGTGTGTTTTGATTTTAATATTGAAAATATTTCATCCCAAAATATTTATAATCATCAGAGTAGTCCAACAGGAACAATTCTGGTTTGGTAAAGGGGTTCAGTGATAAAAGGTTTTTTAGAAACAAATAGCAATGTTTTTATTTTTTGAAGTAGTAACTAATATATATTGAATACTGTTATAACCTTATCTTATTTGCTTCCCATAATATTGTGTTATATAGATTTCACCACTATTAGTTTGCTCTTTACTGTTAACTATTTCTATTATTGATATTCTAGGAAAGGCATGCATTTCTCTAGCATCATATTTACATATAGATTGTCTTTGAACAAAAGATAATGCTTTGCCTTTCTTTTAACATTAATTCTTGTTTGGAAGAAGGAATTATGCAAGCTCAGCTCAGTTCTTATCTTCCTCTCTTTTTCCAGTAATTTCAAAGGAGGTCTGTTTTCCACAACACATTGAAAAACTCTCTCTGAAGTTGACCAACTATATTTACCTAAGTTTAAAGTTTCATTCCAGCGCAAAGTTTCTGGAAGCCCACTAATAGCAGATCTAAACCTACATCTCTAACTTAGGTACTATGAATAACACAGCCAACAAATATATCTTTATTTCTCTGATGCCTTGTACATGCTGTTTAGTGGGTTCCAATTTGTTTGGAAAAGAGAACTCTTTATTTATTTATTTATTTAACTGTCTATCTATCTATCTATATTTATTTTGTGACAGAGAGAGAGAGACTGAGAGAGGGACAGATATGGATAGAGAGACAATAAGGGAGAGACATGAGAAGCATCAATTCTGCTGTAGCCCCCTTAGTTAAGGTACAGCAGAGCGAGTGACCCCTTGCTCAAGCCAGTGACCTTAGACTCAAGACAGTGACCTTGAGCTTCAAGCCAGCAATCTTTGGGCTCGAGCCAGCAACCATGTAGTCATGTCTATGATCTCACCCTCAAGCTGGTAACCTCAGGGTTTCAAACCTGGGTTCTGCATGCCAGTCCAATGCTCTATCCACTGTGCCACCACCTGGTCATGTGGGAAAGAGAACTCTTTTAAATCTCACCAATCTTTGTTAAGTGTCGAAAGAATAGGTAATTTACTAAAGTCACAAATCTAGGTCATGGTATGGCCTAACTAGACTAGATTTCAATCCATTCACCTCAGAAGTCACGTTCTTCCTCACTTTCCTATACTGTGAGTCTGTATATGTTGTTTTTTATCTCTTTACCTAAAAGATTTGGCGTTCCTGAATTGTTCAAAATGTTAGAAATGATGTTTTATTGAAATTTTCTTAATATTGTATACCATTATGTTTCAACATGATTATTCATAATAATTATGTTTTAACAGGAAGGAAGTATATTGTGATATATTTTGCACTTTGTTAGCTTTTGATCTCATAACCAGTATAATTACATTAAAATTAGAAAAACAATTATTTTATATACTACTATAGACTATGTTCCCCATCCCCATTCATACATTGAAATCTAATTCCCAATATCAGGTACTTGGAGATGGGGCATTTAGGAGATGATTAGATCATAAGAGTGGAGGTATCACAGATGGGTTGCTTGACCTCATAAAAGAGGTCCTAGAAAGATCCCTTGACCCTTCCACTGTATGAGGACACAATTACAAGATGGCTGTTTATTAACCAGGAAGTGGTCTCTCACTAGACACAGAATGTCCTTGATCTTGGACTTTTCATCCTTCAGAAGTGAGAAATAAATACTTGTTTAAGCCACCCAGACTATGGTATTCTGTTATAGTAGTCTGAATGGATGAGGAGAAGTATCTTATTATATTGGAATATACATTCATTAGTGTTGGTAAAAGAGTAATTGCATTGTATTATGATGTGTGAATGTGTGATATTACTTTAAACTAAATAAAAAAATAGGGAGGAAATGTCATTAACCTGCAATATATATATTCTTTTATTAATGATATACTTATATAGAAGCAAGTACAAGAAACTCTTATTTAAAATTTATCTATAGTTAAACCTTAGTGTTTTGATAAAAATGTAGATGATTAGAGCCTATCTAATTGACTAACCTATATGGTTGGGTTTGTTCTAAAAGTAAAGTGTCAATCACTAATAAGATTGTTAACCAGTTAAAGAATAAACACAGCAAGTCTCCTAACATTCTGTAAAATTCAGAAATTTTGAGTTGTGCAATATATTTTCTTAGGACAACAGATTTGACATTAATTTCAAGTGCTAAAACTGAATTAGGTACCAGTTATGTCAATTCCCACATAACTTTACCATAAAATAATATTTATTGAAAGTAATACCTTATAAAAATTAAATCATAATCTAATATGTAAAAAAACCCAAAATTCATCTGCTTTAGTCTAAACAATTAAGAAAATGCCAACTAATACTAGAAATCTGGTTTATGGTGTGGTTCAACATCAGATAAGAGGTGATGATTCTGTAAAATAACTACAATCTTACATTAGAAATAAAATAAATATTTTCCTTCAAATTTGAGATTGTCCTGATTTCAAGTGGATATAAGAAATATTATTTAAAAGTCTTTTTAATTACTTTTCAATTTCAAAATTTAAAAGTTAAGAAACTCTTCAAAAAACTTCATTTGCAACTTTCTGATACCCTATTTGATATTGGAAGAATTTCTAATAACAAAGCCCGTATATATTGTTAAAGTATAATATAAGAAAAGGCAGATCTTGTCTTCACCTTGAACAACAAAGATAAAATATGTAATTTTTCAGAGTTTGCAATAGTTACTTGAAGAAGTCAGCAAAAAATAATGTTTCAGTCAAAAGATGCAACTTCTTAGGGTTTTTTTTTTTTTTTTTTTTTTTTTTTTTGCTTGTCACAGTTCACTGAATACAAAATGCATTTGGAAATAAGGAAGAGTCTGTTATATTGACACCAGTAACTAACTCGTCTTTTAGTATCCCTCTAACTTTAGATTCAGAATCAAACCTTAGAAAAGAAGGTGTTTTAGCAATTCTGCAGAATTGTCTCCGTATGGAGTCCAATAATAGAGCATTTGTTGTCCTTCATAGCATTCTTCAGGTCATGGTATTACTTCAGATTCCCATTTCTAATCTTGGAATATAGGTTGAACACACTTTAGAAAAAGAAGTATTTCATAAAATACTTTAGACAATGAAAATAATGTAAAAACTGTAACATTACGATGAGCTCTTACTAACCAGAAAATTATTGCACAAAATTCCAAACTTTAGGATTTATAAATTAATTCACAAGCATTCTTCTGTGTTCCAGAATTTACAGAAATTTCTTATTACCCACTGTTCTGCTCTTGCAAATAATTTTGATAGGTGGCCGCAAATTTTTGAAGCATAAGAAGAAGGTTAGGTAATTTCCTTACCTACAGGCTAATCCCACCCCCACTCTGCTCTGGCATGTCACATACTTGGCTATGCTTCTTCCCTCTCAACTCTTTCTTTGTTTTTAACTTAAAAGGATTCAGTTTAAAGCACTCATTTATTCTGGGAAAAGGCTGCCATCCTAAACCACTATGTGTTGTCTGTCTCTGGGTTAATCCAGTGTGCTGAGATACAGTAATTCAGTTTTCCTACATAATAGCAAATTGCATTAAATGAAGATTTATCAAATTGTATGACAATTTACTAGAATTTTAAGATGGTCAATGGATCAGCCAATCAAGAAAACAAAAAACAAAACTAAGTAAATATTTTGTGATTCTTTTGCTTTTATTTTGGTCTAAGCAAGTTTTCAGTTATTTTGTATATTTAAATTTGTCAAAAAATATTATTGTGACAGAAGTCAGGCTGAACAAGAAGTCAGTATTCACATGTTCTAGAACTTCTTTTTCTCTTTTCTATCATTTTATCTATCTATTTATCTATATATTTGTATAGCTATATCGATCACTATACCTATCCGGATTGATAAATAACTTATATTTATCCTTTTTCTCTACTGTTATCCCTTACAAGGAAATCTGAGACAGAATAACTTTTATTTAATTCAAAATATCTAAATATATAATAATAATAAATTATTTCAATGAACCATATAGTCATTTGAAATAGAAATAGACAGAAAATCCATAAATAATTCACCAGATAATTGAAGAATTTTAGAGATACAAAACCCCTAAATTTTTGTTCTTCTGAGAATTGGTACCAAATGTTGTCAATAAGTAAACATTTTTCATTCCAATCCCTCTCTATTGGACCACCTCAGTTCAAATGTAAATACACTTTCATATTATCCAGTTAAAGGCATATTCTTTCTTAATTCCTCTTGCCTCTTTAGTAACCATAACAGTGGTTCCCAGCGTATCAACTATAGCTGCTCCATTTGTTATCTTATAAATATATTGGTTTCTTTATCTGTAAAATGAGAAGGATGATAATAGTATTTCTTTATCTGTAAAATGAGAAGGATGATAAAATAGTATTTCCTGTGGCTATTATGGGACTCAAAAGTAATACATTTAAGATATTTTAAAATAATAGCTGGCCTTTAAATGTTCAATACATGTTAGCTAGTTTCATTAGCATGCATTTCCATCAAAGCACATTTTGAGAAAGCCTGCTACCTTCTCTATCTTTGTTTTCTAATGGTGCTTTTCCCCTATAACTCCATGTAACTCTTGTCAAAATCACTAATTTTATTAACTTGACTAAATACTTGTCTTTCCATTTTACCCTGCACCTTTTTTTCATATTTGCACATATTAAGTTCTTAATAAGTATCCTGGATGATTGATTGGGTTCATCATTTAATTACTCAAAATATCCAGGATGAAAAGCAAAATCAGTATAAACACAATTGTTGCTCTGGTCTAAATGTTTGTGTCTCTCCCTCCACCCCCCATTAATATGCTGAAATCTTAATGGTATTAGGGCTTTGAGCTGCCAGGAGTTGCTTAGATCCTGAGAGTAGAGCCATTAGGATAAGACTAGTACCCTTATAAAGGACCCTGCAGAGTTCCCTGGCCCCTTCATCATTTAAGGAAACAACCAGAAGTCTGTGACCCAGAAAAGGACACTTTCCTGACCATGTTGGAACTCTGATCTTTGACTAGCAGTCTCCAGACTATGAAAAATATATACATTTCTAGTGTTTATAAGCTACTTAGTCTGTGTTGTTTTGTCATAGCAGCCCGAATGGACTAAGATGGAAAGTTAGTACCAAGAAATTGGGGTACTGCTATAAAAATACCTAAAATTTAGAAGTAGCTTTACATTTGCTCGAAGGTAGAGGCTAAATGAGTTTTGAGGTGTGTGCTAGGACATCCCTACATTGCTGTGAATGGAGAATTAGAAACAATTCTGGTGAGGGCTTTGCAGGAGAAGAGGAAAGCTGTAGAGTGAGACTCGGTCTCCTTAGAGAATACCTATGTGGATGTGAATCAAATGTTAGTAGAATATGAAGAGCAAAGGTCAGTCTGATGAAATCTCAGGTGGGAATGAGGAATATGTTATTGGACAATGGAAAAAAGGCCATTCTATCCTTGTGATAGAATGGCAAAGAATGTGGCTGAATTGTGTTTGTGTCTTAGTGCTTCATGAAATATAAAACTTGTAAAAAAGAAAAGGGTATTTGGCTAAAGCTATTTTTTTCTTTATAATTTTATTTATTTTCATGTATTTAACAAAAATTCTATATATTTAAGGTGTACAACATGATTATTTGATTTTATATATATATACACACACAATGCAATGACTACTACAGTAAAGCTAATTAATAGAACTGAAGTTCTAGGCAAAGTATTGAAGGTGTGGCTTGGTTTTTCTTGAATGCTGAAAGTTAAAATAAAAGAAGAAATGAGTTAAAGATGGAATTGTTAATCAAAAGAAAAGCAGGTCTGAACTAAGGACTCAGTCAGCCATTCCAACAAGTAATAGCCAACCTGAACTGAAGGGGAAGGCTACAGGAAGGAATAAAAGAAGGTTGTCTTAGATATTTCAGGATGGAACCATAAAGCTATTACCTATGAACATGTGATAGTCTTCTAGAAGAGGTAAAAAAGATTCAGAGATCAGTCAGACTGGCTTCTTGGTTTCAAAAGGGAGGCCGACACCTGGATTTCAGCAAACCAGGTGACCCTGGCCCAGAGCTTTGGGGATAGTGCTGCCCAAGGCTAGACTGGGGACAATTGCCTAGCAAAACATAAGCCATGGCTACCTCCATGTGCATTTTGAAGGATGGTGCTTCTCAGAGCTGTTAGCCTGCAGAAACTGCCGAAACCACTTGCTTGTGATTTCATCTTGAAAGAGCTTCAGACAAGCAACTCCATCCCTTGAAAGCTGCTGAGAGGGCGGTGCTCAGAATGCTGAAAATGCAGGGATGACCAGGGGCCCTTAAGGCTCAGAATCTGTTACTCTTTCTTTTCTATTTCTTTGTGTAGAATAGGAATGCCCATCCTATGCTTGTCCCACCATTGTATTTTGGCAGCACATAACATGTTTGATTTTACAGGTTCATAGCAGGAGAGCAATTTTTCTCGAGATGAATTCATCTCACCAATATCTGATTTAGGTGATATTTAAATGAGACTTTGGACTTAGGCTTTTGAGTTGATCCTGAAATAAGTTAAGACTTTTGGGATGAAATACATTTATTTATCATACAAGAATGACATGAATTTTGTGGCAGCAGGGGTAAAATACTGTGGTTAAAATATTTGTATCCCTCTCAAATTCACATGTTAAAACATGTCCAATGTGATGGTAAGGGGGTGGGTCCTTTGGGAGGGGCTTATCCCAAAGGGAATGTTGAGCCTTCATGAACAGGATTAGTGCTTTTATAAAAAGACACCAGAGTTTCTTATCCCTTTTTGTTATGAGAAGATACAAAAATCTATGTCTTGTGTCCCATCTGACCATGTTGGAACCCTGGTCTTGGACTTCTAGCTTCCAGAACTGTGAGAAATCAACTTCTCATTTGTAAACTGCCCACTCTGGCCATTTTGTTTCTGCAGCCTCAGCAGAAGGAGAGACTTGTTCACTTATTATTTAGGCTCTCGTTCTTGTATATGGCTGGAAAAAAAAGGGGAACAGAATCATAGCTATTTTAAGGATAAATGTTTTTATTATCTCCTGTGAAAAGATCATTTTCTTACTAATTTTCTAATTTTCTCAACTCTAGCCTTCTCTGCTTACTCAACTCCCTCCAAAAGTGTTAATTTTTATTAATTCACATAGCGCAGTCTGATGGTTTTCACTCAGGCCTAGAGGAAAACTTATCTCAAATTTATTCTACCACTGTGTATTTGAGTTAGATTCACGAACAATGGTGTTATGGGCTGTAGACAGATAGCTGGACAAGACATATATATATATATTTTGCCCTAACGTGGCTTCTTGTTATATACCATACCAGTGGATAGGTATGTAAACAAATATTTATAATGTAATAGGCCAGGTGTTTCATGAAAATAGAGACTCAGTCTGCCCTCTTCACCGCTTTATTCCTGACACAAAGTCTTAGAATAGATGTTATATAATATTGTTGCAGAGGGATACAGAACTTGGTCTAAGCAAGACTCTGTAAAAGTCAATTAGAAATGGAAAACTTTGTGTGTGTTTGAGTTCAAATACCCTAAGACTTGAACTTTATACTTCACCTGAATCCTATGGAAATCCTGTGAGCTCTACACCTTTTAAAATACATTGATTTAAAATTTTTTCTTTCTCCATGAGTACCTGTGAACCTTCTAGAATAGGCATTTGAAGTTCCTATGCATAAGAGGCATATGATCAATTTAAGGGATCTTCCAGACCTGGAGCAATTTTAAGGAAAGAAAAAAAAAATCTCAAAACCAACAAATAAAACTTTTCCTTTTGGGCTTACTGATGCCAGAAATCTCACCCTTTGAGACTTATTCTTTGGAGGAAGGTTTTTAGCTCATTGAAATATAAACATCCCCAGGAGAGGAAGCATGTAAATTATCAAACATTTAACAACATGCTATAATTACTTTGATCAGATTCTTCTCAGAAAACATGAATTGATGGGAAGCAGCTAGTGAAAGCACAGAGAGATTGCGCTTGGGAAAAACCAGTACTGGGCAGACAGGGCAAAGGAAGACAGCGTGCCCACAACTGTCAGCCCGGAGACTCTCCCCGCCAAGTGGGTTTTCTGTTGTGTGCAATCTAGCTTTTCCAGGCTGATGGGACAGGGTAACATCTGTGCTGGAATTGTCAGAGTCCCACAGGTGCAGAAAATCTAGTTTATTAGAAGTGAATTTGTAAATACAGAGAAAAGCAACTGGCACTTTGAACCACCAGAGATTAGAGGCGGTAATGAAACCGCAAAAGCTTTGCCTGAACATTGCTTTTATTGGTGGCACAAAATAGTCATTCAAACCAGCTTAAAGCTCAAAATGCCTACCCAAAACAACCAAAGTAATAGAGTTTTGTTTGTAATACAAAGTTTATTGATGTGTCTGAAAACAAAAAGAACAATACCTTGAGTATTAGATACATGGTAACAATCACCTGATTTGTTTGAGAGAACACTGGCGGGGATGGAAGCAAACAGCTTCTGTCCATGTCAGATGGAAACAGTCACATACTTTCTTCTGGGAACTTGAAATTAAATCACAATTTTATGGGAATAGAGACCCTTATTTTAAAATGAGTTTCACAGTGATTAGTTCAGCAAAGCCACCAAAGGCTTATTACCACAAGCACCATCACCACTAGTTGTCACTGCTTTTCGTTAACTTTCAATTTCTAACTTTAGACTTTTATATAGGGCATACACGCTCCAATCTTACGTGCTACATATTGATTCTGTAGGTGGGCGAGTGAAAGCAAAGACAGAAGCTTAACTTCACAGTTTGTTTCCGCATAAAGTCAAAAGGAACATTGAACGAGGTGTTTTCTTTCAGTTTTAATTGTCTGGGATGCACGATTTAAGCATCCCGTAAAAATAGTCATGATTTTCGCCACTTCGTGGTCGCCTAAGTCGTTTCCCTTCTTCACGCAGCATTCTATTTTTCCCCTTCATTTGAGATATACTGATATGAAATTAATATTCTCAAATTTCCTAGTAAATTGCCTCCTCATACCAGTTAGATGATTCTGGAACTCTCTGAGAAATTTGTGTAGTGTGTCAGTAAAGGCATTGCCTTTAATGGAATCACTAAATTCCATTAAAATAATAATATATATAAATAGATTTAGAAATATTAAACTATAGAAATAATACTGTCTGTGTATAATGCAGTGCTTAATTATGTGTATACCATGTACATGATTATCAGACCTTTTGATATTTTAGTTATTTTATGTATCAGAGAAAGAAAAAATATATTCTAATAAGTAGAAACGTAGGCAGTACTTTCCCAGGATATATTTTTAACATGGCTTCTTTACCTTCAGTCATTCACAAACTGCCTTATGATTGTTGCTGGGGCTAAAGACCTCCTAAATTACTATTTACTATGTAAGTTTCTTTAAAATAATCAGGCCAAACACTGCTACCCACTCTTATTTTGTCTCAAGCAAAAACAGTTGTGAAATCACAAATCTTACAGTAAGGTTATATCAAACTACACTGTTTCAAATAAACCAATAAAATAAAAATTTTCCAAACACCGCCAAAAATTATACCACACTCAGGGAAACACAGGGACAGTTTGCGTGTAAATTAATTAAGAGCATGGCTTTTAAAGTTAGCTGCCTAGGTGTAAATTCAGACCCTACTGCTTAGCTATGTGACTTCCTTATTCCTCAGTTTCCTCATTAGTAAACTTGAGATAATAAAATTATATACCTCAGAGTTTTTGTGAGAATTGAAACATCACATATAAAAGTTTGGGGTAGTTTCAGACATTGCATTATGCATATGTGTTTTTATGATAATTTTGTTTTTTACTATATATGATGTAATCTTTACAGGGGTATTTGTATTCATTGATTTTTCCATGCAAACATTGCCCCAATATGAGAAGTTTGGCAGAGACTGAAGCCCAGATTATTTGATCCAAATCCAAGTCCCCAACAGAGATGCTGAAGCTTCTAAATAAGTCTCAAATCACTATCTTGATTTCCTGGGAGAATCAAACTTATTGCTTGGAGCATACAGTAATCAATTCAACTTTAATTTAAATATTTACCAAGTGGCTATTGTGTGCAAGACAGAAGATATTAAGGGGATACAATGATAAATCAGGCAGAGCTTGTCCCTAGGAGAGTTAACAAATAACATTTATGGAATGAACAAGAGACAAGAGCCAAGGAGAAGTCCACACATAATGATCCTGCCCTGGCAAGTTCTGAAGTTCTGTGAAATGTGAGGTGATTTCTAGCTCAGGGGATGTTGGAGATATCTGATGTGCCAGGAACTCTGCAAAACACTTTATATGCATTGCCTCATTGACTTTTGACTATGTGCCTAAATTTCCCTTTTTTTGCAAAAGTAGTAACTGAAGTGAAACCTTCCTATAATAGTAATGTCTGCTCCCTGGTCTAACATTACACCATACAGGGTGTGTAAAAGCAGGTTTACAGGTATGAGCAATAAAGCACAGAAATGATTATGTATTAAGCATTGTATTCTTCCCATAAAAACAATTGTAAACCTACTATTGTCCCCCCTTATTGTAACATTTATATTACTTTTATATCCATTATACAAAATAAAAAAAAACAACTACATGTGGGGGCTGGCATTATTGTTTCAGTTGTGTTCCATATCACATGCTGGCTTGCCATTTGAAGGCTTTAACTTAGTAATTTATTTCTTTAGAAGATTAAATGGCATATTGATATCCCATGAGAGTTGGCACAGCTTCCAAATTTACTTAGCCTCTTTTTCTTGAAGCAGCTTATAAATTAGTTAAACGGTTTAATTAAAGGTAGAATAATTATTGATATATTTCAGAATATTTAAATCATAATTCAGAACAATCAAAATGCATATTCTTAGTATGCGCTTAAACGAAATACTTTAAATTTCAAATTTCCCTAGTCTTTTAAATGGCAGCCCTTTGCACGTCTTCACAGCTGGACAAACTCATTTGATCAAGAAAGAGTTGTTTGTGCACAGGCTTCAGGTTCTGGTGTAGAGATGGCACAATTAGCCAATGTGTGCCTAATACATGTAATTTGGAAGTAATGTGTGACATTTGTGTGGTGATCTCGGGGAATGGTATTGTCTCCATGTTGTCAAAATCTGTTCCCACATAATGTCCCATTTTTCTTTCCTATTGTAGCAAAGGCTGCTGTGGCCCGGAGCAGAGTCAGGTGAGCTGTAGAAAAACTGTCAGGTGAGTAAGCTTAATTAGCCCTGAATAGCTTTTTTTTTTTTTTTAACTTTAAATCCAAGCCCCAAAGACAGATATTATTAAAGTCTATAAAAAATAAAAATGTACTTAAAATGCTATTTTGAGGCTCATTAAACTTAAATTAGTCAACATCTATGTCTGGGGGCAGAATCAATTTGCATTTATTCAATGTTTCTCTTTGGCCAATTAGTGTTTGGGTGATCATATTAAGTAACCTGAATCAAAACTAAATAATTAAAATGTATTTAAAAACACTACATTTAAAATGAGAGCAAAAATAATTAGAATTTAAACTCTGTTCATTTGTTTCTTTTAACAGAATTATTTATGCAATTATTGATGCTTTCCCCCTTTCAGGGAATATTAGGTGTAATAAATAAAGTCAGGAAAAATAACACACCTGTGCATGGATGGCCTTTTGTTTCCAGCTTTTAAAGAGATCACCAACAGAAATGTGTAGGATGTTCTGAAACTCAGACATATCTGGGAAACTCACCCTTTTTCTAATTTCATAGTACTGAATAAAAGGATGTGTTTGAATCAAATTTTGGAAGCTTCTTGGCAGAGGAAGTAAAATAGTTTAAGGCTAAATGTTCTGATTTCTGTTATATAATAGCAAGGCCAAACTTTTTCCAAAAAGGAACAGTGAGTAAATATTTTAAGCCCTGAGAGACATTTGATATCTGTGGTTCTTATGGAAAAGTAACCCCAGGCAATCCACAGACAAGCAGGTGTAATTGTGCTTTAATAAAATTTGAATTTCAAATTAGGTGGCAGGTCAGATTTTGCCCGGAGGCTATGGTTTGCTGACCCCTTGATATGGTGTAATGCCAAGACTGGTGAGGTGAACTTGTTCAAGAAGGAATGGTTTCCATCAGTTTTCAGGTGAAGCTGTCTTCTGTACAACTTCATGTATATAAAGCTGACTGAAGGAATCCACAAAAATTTCCCAATGATCTAATGGGATCCCCAGATCACTGATGACAGATAAGAATGGATTCCTCTCATCTGTTACTGAATAATGATGTTGATCTCCTCATTTAATATCCTGTCCGTACAGAATTCTTTCTGTGACATTCAAAAAAGCTAAATTTGATATGCATATGTGGTATCTCCTCTTGGCTCTTTTGTCAATAGGCATTTATAATGGACATTTGTTTATTAACACACTTGCAACTGGATAGAGATTAAGACAGCATCTTAATATCTCTTTCACTAGAGGGTGCCATGCCAGTTAATTTGGGTACTTGAGAGCTCTTCTTGATAGGTTGAACCTGTTTGAAGTGGCCAAGCTTTGGTGGACAACATAGTGCTAAACTGCATCTTGAAAAGAGGACAATGACCATGAAATACAGAAGTACCCTGCTATGAAAAGATGTGTTGTAGAAACCTGGATAATTACATTACCCAGTGTCACCCCAATTGAGCACCTGCAATCTGTATAATTATGTTAACCAGTGTTATCTCAGTAAATTAAAAAAATAGTTTGCAATTTCTTCCCAAGGAGTGAGGTTTCAGTAACCTCAAGTGGAGTCTTCGAGTTCAGAATTATTCAATCTCCATTCCCAAACTCCCGGCTCTCAGATCTCAGGATGAAGAGCCTCCCCATTATTTCTGTGTTAGCCATGCATGTTGACTGCTGTGCCTTGAAGAAATACTGGTACTTGGCTGCCTCACCCTCTAGAGGCTCCATAGTACAAATACTGGTAACATGGTGTAAGGTATATGGCACGGGTCCCCAAACATTTTACACAATGGGCCAGTTCGCTGTTCCTCAGACCGTTGGAGGGCCGGACTATAGTATGGTGGTAACGGGGTGAGGGGAGGGAGGAGAAAGTGGGATAGGGAGGAGGGGAGGGGCACAGAGAAAACCAGATAGAAGGTGAGAGAGGACAATTTGACTTTGGGTGATGGGTATGCAACAAAATTGAATGATAAGATAACCTGGAGATGTTTTCTTTGAACATATGTACCCTGATTTATTGGTATCACCCCATTAAAATTAATAAAATTAAAACAACTATAAACAAATTCCTATGCACACTGCACAGATCTTATTTTAAAGTAAAAAAACAAAATGGGAACAAATACAATATTTAAAATAAAGAACAAGTAAATTTAAATCAACAAACTGACCAGTATTTCAATGGGAACTATGGGTGCGGATGCATCCTGTGCTCCTCCCACTGACCACCAATGAAAAAGGTGCCCCTTCTGGAAGTGTGGCAGGGGCCGGATAAATGGTCTCAGGGGGCCACATGCGGCCTGCGGACTATAGTTTGGGGACCCCTGGTATATGATATATGTCTGTGAAGATAGGAGTAATCTGGAATCATGTTAAATTGACACTATCAAAGTAAGCTTAGACTTTGATGCCAGGAAATAGAAACAAAAAATTCATAGTTGAGAGTAGGCAAAGTGGTAACAGGAAAGTCAACAGAGAGCACATGTCAAATCAGGAGATGAATCAAATCCTAACTAACTGGATGGTTACTGAAATCAATGGCCAAGTGAGTCTAGTGCCTTTTGGGGATGAAGAGCATCCATGATTTTACCATCAGAAATAAATTTATATATAATTTTCCCCTTTTATACAATATCCTGTTATGCTATATTAATTGTTATAAAGATGAAGAATCACAACATTAAGGGGTTTTAAGATAAAATCACCTCTAGTTTTGTGCTTCCTAGGCTTCCAGATATCACAGACAATTCAATTTCTAAAAACATTAAGATGGCTAAGATTAGGTTGTTAACTTATTATTTTTATAAATAAGAACATTATCAACTACCATATATTTGCATTATAATTTGAAATAAAAGTATCTTCTATTATCAAAAGAAAAATATAAGATTAAGAAAGTTTTTATTTTTAGATTTATAAAATTGAAGGAAAAGATTCTTATTTTACCCAGAGATGATAAAAATTAGCATATGCCTATTAACCAATGTTTGAAAACCATTGACCTAATCTGAACATTCTTTTTTTTATTTTGTATGTGCCCTGACAGGTGATCGAACTCACAACCCTGTTGTAACTGTATGATACTCTAACCAACTGAGCTACCTGGCCAGGGCAAGTGAGTTTTTTTTTATTTAACTTTTTCATTTTACAGGGACTGAGAGAGAGTCAGAGAGAGGAATAGATAGGGACAGACAGATAGAAACGGAGAGAGGCGAGAAGCATCAATCATTAGTTTTTCGCTGCCGTCACAACACTTTAGTTGTTCATTGATTGCTTTCTCACATGTGCCTTGACCGTGGGCCTTTAGCAGACTGAGCAACCCCTCGCTGGAGCCAGCGACCTTGGGTCCAAGCTGACGAGCTTTTTGCTTAAGTCAGATGGGCCCACGCTCAAGCTGGCGAGCTCGGGGTCTCTAACCTGGGTCTTCCACATCCCAGTCTGATGTTCTATCCACTGCGCCACCCTCTGGTCAGGCTAATCTGAACATTCTTAATATTTCTATCACTTTGATTAATCCCCTGCAAAATCATTTTCTGGCTTATGTTTAAATTCCTTCAATTATGGAAAAATTTGTATCATTTGAAACATCTTATTTTTTCTTAGATTCTCTGTCTTCCTATATACTTAGTCTGAAAGGCTGTTCATAACATAATACTACAGACTGGGTGGCTTAAACAACAGAAAATTACTTTCTTGTAGATCTAGAAGCTGGAGAATCTAAGATCAAAGTGCTAGTTGGTTCAATTCTTTGTGAGAACTCTATTTCTGGCTTATAAAGGACCACCTTATTGCTGTGTCCACATGTGGCAGATAGAGAGAGCTCTGAGATCTTGTTACAAGGGCACTAACCCTACTGTGTAGGGTCCCATCCTTATGACCCATTTAACCTTTTTCACATCCTCATAGGCCCTATTTCCATAATATAAATTTGGGTAGGACTTTTAAGTTTGGAGCAGTCTTATCTTATTTCATATTACCATGTAAAACAAGTCTAATGTCCTTCATATATATATATATATATATATATATATATATATATATATATATATATATATAACTCTAATGATATATAAAAAAGAAAATAAATAAATATTTTTAACTTTCTTTAACTCCACTAATTTTCCTCAATGATTTCAAGTGTCATCAATATTCAGGCCATTCTCTGAATACAGGGCAAAATAGTTTTAGCACTATTCAAAGGGGTAACAAGAACAAAAATAATGTAAGCACATCTACTTAGATGAATTTTAGTCCTTATTATTCGAATTTCTACTTATATACTACTTAGAATCTAATATGAGATTAGATTTTTACTATACAGTATTAACATTTATTGTGCTTTTTAACCATAATGATAGTATACAAATATATACATATATGTAAGGCCAGTGGCCGTGGCCACGCAGGTTCGCACTGGAATCAGGCAAACAGTAAAGGAACTGTGGGTTCCGGATGGTGGGCCATTCCATTTATTTGAGTCTTGCTATGGCGGACCAGCAAGCAGGCCGGGAAAACCACTGCCCTCTCTTTTTCCCCAGGCTCTGTCAGGACTTCCAAGCAAAATAGGTGTCAGAGGGAGACCCCCTTCTCCAGCAAACAATAGCAAGCAATGACCCCTCTCAAGCAGACAGGCAATCCACAATTAACAATCTGCTTCGCTGAGGACAAGCTCCTGCAGTTTTACATAGACTAGATGCACATGGTGCTGCCTCGTGCTCATGCAACAATTAGGCAAAATACAATCGAGCAAGCCTAACACACTTGGTACACACTTGTTTGCCCAACACATATATATGACTTCTAAATATTTCTATAATTTTATTCTTGTATTACTTTCTTTGACTCAATTTTAGAACCTTGCATTGAAGATGATGATGGTAACAATGAGGATTCTAACAACAATAATCTTTTTTTCTACACAGACTTCATCTTGGGCTGTTGGAAAGTGCAAATGACACACCTAAATTGAATGTGGGAACATGTCTCATTACTGGGGACATTATACATAAGCTGAAAAATTAGCTAGAGATTCTTCCTGTGTCATGCCACGAACTTGACAAATATCTTGGGACAGGTTTTCTTGATGCATCATAATTTGGAGCTATTCTTGACCTTGTAGCAACATAAGAGAGGTTCAGGTATGATTTCTTATTTTCTTTAGTTGTGAATACATTCTTCGTCAAGTTAGAACTTTTGGAAATTTCACTGTGAAATAGTAGTTTGACCTTTCATGCAGCCAAATATAAGGCTGTAGACGGATATTATTTTCTCTAGTTTTTCACTTGTTTTACTACAAACACATATTGCAGCATCATAAAAGCACATCTCTATTTCTATATGGAATACACCCTTAGAATGCTAAACAGAAACCTAATACAGTGTGTCTGTAAAGTCATGGTGCACTTGCTTTCCTGTGACGGGTCAAAACTGCACCATGACTTTACAGACACACTGTATTCTTATTATTATAAGGAATGTACTAGCTAGTTTAGTGAATGCCAAAGGAAGTAACTATTTTTTAAAGGGAGGCAGATTTTAAGGGACTCAATATTCAGGGCATATGTTGTGCTGCTCTTACGCCTGCAAGCTCTCAGATGTACAACAAAAAGAAAAGAAGAAGGCTCAGTTGATCTAACCCTTTGCAGCAAAAGGACTCAGAAGTGTTTTATTTTGAAAATCTAGAAGTCACTTGGAAATAGAAAATCAATCTCAGAGAAAAACAAACATGCTATACATTTCTGGACACAATGATACGTCCTAAAAGTGACCTTTTTGGAAATTGTAGTTCCAAAGAATATGGGACAATACATTCTTACTATCATGTTTGCATTATAAACTATAAAATATTTTATTTTAAGAAACACATTTTAGGGCCAGACCTGTGGTAGTGCAGTGGATAAAGCGTCGACCTGGGAACACTGAGGTCGCCAGTTCAAAATCCTGCACTGGTCTAATCAAGGCACATATGGGAGTTGATGCTTCCAGCTCCTCCCCCCTTTTTCTCTTTCTCTCTCTCTTTCTCACTCTGTGTCTCCTCTCTAAAATGAATAAAATAAAATAAAAAAAAGAAACACATTTTGTGATTTATTCAGAAAATAGATTCTCTGTACCTACTATGTGCCAGCCCTTGTCCAAGACTTTGGGGATAGAAATGCAACTCAAATGCAATGAGTGCTCTCAAAGACCATAATGTCTTTGAAAACTGACTATGAAGAAAATATGTCAGCCATGGTGTAGGAACACAAACAGGGGGAATAATGAATTCTCTTAATGGGTCGAAGGAAGCATTCACAAAGTAGTTACATTTAAAGAAGTTAGATATCCTATAATCCATTTTATATTCATATCAATAAATTATTAAAATTTTTAGTCTATATTCAAACTTATTGTATATCATTTTAATTAAATTTTGTATTCTATTCTATACTAAAAGCAATGGCTTTTCAAAATATAATTCTCATAAATCTAACATAAAACTTTTCTTAGATTTGAGGCAAATGTAATTGCAAAGGTATTGCTTTAATAATTGCATTTTTTTTCTTCAAAGCTACTTATATAACTTAGGACACATTTGTATAACTGGACTGCTCACTACTTTGATTGCCACAGTAATTTATTTCCTCCCTCTTAATTCAATGGCAACTATAATTTAACAGTTAAGTAAAACTGATGAATTGAAATGACATTTAAAAACAGCCAGTGCTTTTATTAAATGGATCCAAGTGTTTTCCCTGAAGGCTTTTTGTTTACTTGGATTTAGAATATATTAAATTTTATATTGTTCAATTTATGTTATTTATTAGTTTTTTTCCAAGATTTTTTCTATTACTTCTTTTTGATTTTGTTTGAACATTCAACTTAAAGTGATTATACCAAATAGCATGAAAGAAGCCCTCAGTAATTTATGTGCTGCTTTTCACCACCTTGTATTTTGACATAAAAGCTTCAAATTCAACAATTTTAGCATTAACTGCTGGCCTTTCAGACGATAACTAGAAATGACATACAGAAAAACAGTTTGCATGTAAAAAGCAGTATGAAGTGACCTCAGAAAATTAAAAATGGAGCTGCCTTATAACCCAGTGATTCCACTTCTGGTAATTTATCCAAAGAAATACTAAATACTCATTTCAAAGAATATACGCACCCCTCTGTTCAATTGCAACATTGTTTACAATAGTTAAGAATTATCAGCAGCCTGCGTGTCCATCATTAGATGTGTGAATATAAAAAAGAAAGAAAGAAAAAAAGCTGTGGTATACTTACACAATCGAATACTAGTCAGCCATAAAAAAGAAAATCTTTCCCTTTGTGACAGCCGGGATGAATCTGGAGAGTATTATACTAAGTGAAATAGGCAGAGAAAGACAAGTACCATATGATTTCACATATATGTGGAATCCAATGAACAAAATAAACAAAATAGATACAGACTCATATACACAGAAACAGACAGACTGACAGTTGTCAGAAGAGATGGGAGTTGTGGGCTGCATAAAAAAGGTGACGGGATTAAGCAAAGAGAAGTCAAGATGCTGACAACAGTGTGGTGATTACAGGAGGTAGAAGAGGGTAAAGGGGGATGAATGATGATGAATGGAGACTTGACTTGAGGTAGTGAACACACAATATACTATACAGATGATGAACTGTACACCCCAAACCTATATAACTTTATTAACCAATGTCATCCCAATAAAATTAAATTAAAACCAAAAATACTGATTGCTTTTGATTATTTTTCTTTTTGGAGGGGGGGAAGTAGAAAGCCACAATTCTCCTAAAAAATTACATATAATAACATAAAATAACACCTTTTACTTTAACAGTAGTATTATAAATAGGATTATCATTGCAAAACTATTCTAAGACGTTATCTGTTTTCCCAGAGGTCTCATATAATCTGTCAAAATTCATATCATTCTCTTTTAAAATGCCTAACTTGTCATAATTCATCGAGATTTTCTTTCCTTCAATTTTTAACTGTCTGACTCTGCCACATTTCTATTTATTTGTGATTTTGAATGGGATTATTTTCGATGTCAATTTAACCAATACTTAGAAATTTCCCATTGTTTGCAAGATACGCAGTTTTTATCTTTCCTTAAACAGTTTGCATTAAATTTTCTTTGTGTTGTAACATTTGACACCTAGCCAAGAGGGGACGTTTCCTTTGATGTTGATGTGATAGGTTTAAGTACACACTGATGTCAAGCTGAGAGAGCTGTTTGAGTGGGAAGGACTTAAAGGTGGTTCCTTCATTCGTGAATGCTGTCATGTCTTGATGACTTTTTTCGCCTGTCCAGAACCTGTTAACTGTGATGCAGACAATTTATTTTACATTTCTAACTTTAGTTCTCTTATTTTCACATAGAGATGACACCTGTACTCACCTCTTAGGGTTGTTGTAATGAGTAAATGGCCTGTTTTCTATAAAGATGGACTGTCTGGCTCAGAAAACGTGTTCAATACATATTGGCTATTATTTTATTAGAAAAGCTACATAAAATAATTATTACTTTACCAAACAATGAGTAGAAATAGCAGCGTGGTTTATGGAAGATATCTTGTACTAAGTATAACTCAAATTTAACTAAGCATTCCTTCTATGTTTTATGTTTCATTATATCATGGCTACACATCCAATAGAAATGAAAGTAAATCCACAATAACATTGAAGAGTAAGCTATGTTTTTGTTGAAAATTTGCAAAAGACAGAAGAGAGAACAACAGTAGTCATACAGTCAGATTTTCTAAAAGTATCTTTAGACTTTCTTCCCTCTCCATAAGTCACATTTTTAAACAGGTTCAAAAGCTTCTCTCTCTTGCTCTTTACCCTGACTTCTCTCAAGATTTTTCTGACTCACAACACGCACCCTTTATTGTCTTTCTTTAGAATTCCAAGCTTTTTGCTTTCACAGTTAACACCTTTTTCTATTATAACTCACATAAATTTAGCCTCCATGCTTCTTCCTGTTTCTTTATCACTATTTATATCTCCCTAACAAAGATCTAGGAATTGCACAGACCAGTCAGGAATTCACTATATAAACCAGGAAGATGTTTTTTGGTCACAGCTGACTTCAGTTCTGTTCTTGGCTAGCCTTAGTAAACAGCAGAAATGGGTTCAGTCATTCATTCCCTTATGTTTCCTCACAGATAAAATGACGAATTTAAAGTGATTTTTAAGTGGACTTTTAACAAAAACTTTGTATGAATTTCTAATCACAGAAACTCTTAATTTAAGAACACTATTCATATAGCACACCTGGAAAGTAAAAATAAATAAAGGTTACTTTTGTCAAAAAAAGATTCTTGCTCACTCATAGAAAGATATGTATATGGTGCTCTAACCAAGTAGAAAATCTAATTTATTTCCCTTTCTTTTCCATACTAATGACAAATAAATCTATTCCCACTGATGTAACATACTGTAAAGTTTTTTTTAACCTTCAATGTGTATCTGATTATTAGAAAAATTAATCTATTTAATCCAAATTAAGTGGCACTTAGAATTTTTATTAATGAAAGTGTAGATACTTTTACCTTAAAAAAAACACTGGACTATTAACAAAGATGACTATTTTTTTTTTTAATTTTAATATATATTTTATTATTATTAATTCTAATGAGGTGACACCAATAAATCAGGGTACATATGTACAATGAAAACATCTCCAGGTTATCTTATCATTCAATTGTGTTGCATACCCATCACCAAAAGTAAAATTGTCCTCTGTCACCTTCAATCTGGTTTTCTCTGTGTCCCTCCCCGCCTCCCTATCCCACTCTTCCCCCCCTCCCCCCATCCCATAACCACCACACTCTTGTCCATGTCTCATACCCTCACTTTCATGTCCCACCTATGTATGTAATCGTGCTGTTCTCAGTTTTTCTTTTTTTCTGATTTACTTATTTCACTCCGTATAATGTTATCAAGGTACATCCATTTTGTTATAAATGATCCGATGTCATCGTTTCTTATGGCTGAGTAGTATTCCATAGTATATATGTACCATAGCTTTTTAATCCACTCGTCTTCTGACGGACACTTGGGCTGTTTCCAGATCTTCGCTATTGTGAACAATGCTGCCACGAACATGGGGGCGCATTTCTTCTTTTCGAACAGTGCTATGGTGTTCTTAGGGTATATTCCTAAAAGTGGGATAGCTGGGTCAAAAGGCAGTTCAATTTTTAATTTTCTGAGGAATCTCCAAACTGTTTTCCACAGAGGCTGCACCAGTCTGCATTCCCACCAGCAGTGCAGAAGGGTTCCCTTTTCTCCACATCCTCGCCAGCACTTATTCTGTGTTGTTTTGCTGATGAGTGCCATTCTGACTGGTGTGAGGTGATATCTCATTGTGGTTTTAATTTGCATTTCTCTAATGATTAGTGATGTTGAGCATTTTTTCATATGCCTATTGGCCATCTGTATGTCCTCTTTGGAGAAATTTCTATTCATTTCTTTTGCCCATTTTTTGATTGGGTTGTTTGTCTTCCTGGTGTTGCGTTTTATAAGTTCTTTATAAATTTTAGTTATTAACCCCTTATCAGATGTGCTGTCGAATATGTTCTCCCATTGTGTGGTTTGTCTTTTTATTCTGTTCCTATTGTCTTTAGCTGTACAAAAACTTTTTAGTTTGATATAGTCCCATTTGTTTATCTTGCCTTTTATTTCAGTTGCCCATGAAGATAAATCGGCAAATATACCGCTGCTACAGATGTCGGAGAGCTTGCTGCCTATGTTTTCTTCTAAGATGCTTATGGTTTCACGGCTTACATTTAAGTCTTTTATCCATTTTGAGTTTGTTTTTGTGAATGGTGTAAGTTGATGGTCTAGTTTCATTTTTTTGCAGGTAGATGTCCAATTTTCCCAACACCATTTGTTAAAGAGGCTGTCTTTACTCCATTGTATGTTCTTTCCTCCTTTGTCAAATATCAGTTGTCCATAAAGCTGTGGGTTTATTTCTGGGTTCTCTGTTCTGTTCCATTGATCTATGTGCCTGTTCTTATGCCAGTACCAGACTGAAAGATGACTATTTTTAATTGGCATTTCTCATTGTCCTCATAAGCTTTTGCTATTTTTACTGTTTAAGTACCATTTAATATATTTAAGCGTTCAGACTGAAAGTTGATCATTCAGAACCTGAAATAAAAGTAAACATGATGGTGGAGTAAAAAAGCAGTTAAAACAATTGAGGAAATAAAAAAGAAATAAACAAAAACAAAAAGTAAAAACACAGAAGAAAAAAGATTTTTTTCTATTGGCCATAGCTATAATAACCTGATAAAAACTATCAAGGATGAAGGAAGAATGAGCTGGTAGCAAGAAAATGAGAGAAAAAAACAGGAATGTAGAAAAAGTATAAAAAGAGTAAGAGGAGTGTTAGGCTACCGAAATAATCAGAAATGACATCATAAGGGCAATACATCTCTGTGGAGTTTGAAGTAGTGACAACAGAGAATAGAGAAAACCCTCAGGCAGGAGAGAGAAGTATCATGTAGAACATCACAGTGGGTACACACTGCCACAGTCCCTGCACTATTAGCCTTAGGCTGCTTGTGAAGTCCAGGCAGGTCAAACCACATTGAAGGGGATCAAATGACACATGAGAGCAGCCTGTGGGCATTCAAAGGAAAGTCACAACCTGCACTATTTGACATCCTATGCTTGTTGTGTGACACACAAACAATAGAACAATCAGTGTATAATCTGCAGACGCACTTACTAAACAGAGTTCAGATAATTATATTGCCCCAGAGTATTTTGAAAAGTAGGTATATATAGTGTATGGGCATGAATTTCTTTTAATCTATACTCAGCTGTATTTGGTTAATATGTTTAAGTATTTGTGGTAGATTCCATTCCTAAGGCTGAAATCTTATGTCTATCCTACATGGTCTTTACACTTGCCATTTTCATATTAAGAAGGAGAGTCTATTTCTTCTTGCCTTTAATTTGGGCTGATCCAGTAAAAACATTGTAAAAGCAACAGAAGTGACATTTTAGAAGCCTAGAAATTAAGAAGACCCGAAAGCTCCTCCTTTGTGCTTTGGGGAAAGCCAATCAGCACATAAAATGTCAAAGTAACCTGAAAGGGCCATTTTGTAACCTGAAACAGCCTCAGTGAGCCTTATGGAGATGTTTTCCCAACCATCCTTGCTGAGGTTTAAGACATGAATGAATTATTTTACGCATATCAGCCCCAGAATATTCCAGGTGAAGCACAAATATTTCTCTTTACTGTGTCTCACCACTATTATAAAATTGTGAGCAGATAAGTGAGAACTGTTGATTTAAGTTTTTTGGAATTATACTGCTCACAAAAATTAGGGAATATTTCAAAATAAACATGAAGTGATAAAATATCCCCTAATTTTTGTGAGCAGTATATTTTTTATAAAGCCAAAGATAAATAAGACAGTATCTTAATCAGAAATCTGTACTTAGGCCCTGACTGCTTGGTTCAGTGGTAGAGCATCGGCCTGATATGTGGATGTCCCAGAATTGATTTCTGTTCAGGGCACGCAGAAGAAGCAACCATTGGCTTTTCCAGCCGCCCTTCCCTCTCTCTTTCTCTTTGTCTTCCCCTCCTGTAGTCATAGCTCAGTTGGAGTGAGTTGGCCCAGGGTGCTGAGAATGGTTCCATGGCCTTGTCTTGAGCACTAAAATAGCTCAGTTGCCAAGAAACTGAGAAACTGGCCCCAGATGAGCAGAGCATTGCCCCCTTGTGGGCTTGCCGGATGAATTCTCGGTCCGGGCATCATGCGGGAGTTTGTCTTTCTGCCTCCCCGCTTCTCACTTAAAAAATAAAAAATAAATCTGTACATAAAAGTTCATTGGTTAACACTTCAGATGTCCTTATCAAAATACAAAATATATTTTGTTAGTCAGTACATGGGATATTAGATCTAATTCTTTTATTAAATAAATGAGTAATTTCCCATAGCAACTTAAAAAGATTTCATAATTAAGTATAAGAATATGGCAGGCACAAATGACTTCCACATGCATCCTGATTTGTCATTTTCCTTCACTTCTCAGAAGCTATCACTTGACTCTACCACAGGCTGCTTGATATTGATCTCAGAATGTTGTGTGTTAGCCTTAAATTAACTTTTCGTTTGAAATATGAGTTAAGGGACCTAAGGACAGTATAAGATTTTCCCAGGTTAAAAGATTGTGGCACAATATTTTTATGTTTTTTGTCCAATATATTTATATATTATTATTATTATTTTTTAAAGAGACAGAGAGAGAGAGTCAGAGAGAGGGATAGATAGGGACAGACAGGAACGGAGAGAAATGAGAAGCATCAATCATCAGTTTTTTGTTGCCATTGCGACATCTTAGTTGTTCATTGATTGCTTTCTCACATGTGCCTTGACTGCGGACCTTCAGCAGACCGAGCAATCCCTTGCTGGAGCCAGCGACCTTGGGTCCAAGCTGGCGAGCTTTTGCTCAAGTCAGATGGGCCTGCGCTCAAGCTGGTGACCTCAGGTTCTCGAACTTGGGTCCTTCCGCATTCCAGTCTTACACTTAATCCACTGTGCCAAGGCCTGGTCAGGCTTGACCAATATATGCTTGAAAAAAATTAACCTAGACTAGACTTGCTTCCTTTGTGACATACTCCTTTGTGGAGAGATGGTGAGAAGACAGATATACTTAAAAGATGTATTTGAAATTCTAAAAAATGAGTGATTTATATTTCCGCGATATATAATCTCAAATATTAGAAAGCTGATCAGAGCATTTTCAGCATGAAGCTATCTTGTTGTCAAAAGTTGTATTTTCCTTTATGTTTATCAGTGAGCCTCATGCAAATTTAATTGTATTCTATTGCAATTAATACAAACCAGAAATAAAATTAAATTTGATATCTGTCTACTCAATAACCATGTGTGAATCCAGGTAGAGCCAGATATAAGCAATGAAGATTAAAAAGCAAAAAAGTAGCCCTCGTTGTTTTGTTCAGTGGTAGAGCATAGGCCCGGCATGTGGAAGTTCCAGGCACTCGATTCCTGCCAGGAGAAGCACTCATCTGTTTCTCCACCCTTCCCCCTGTACTTTCTCTCTATCTCTCTCTTCCCCTCCTGCAGCCAAGGCTCCACTGGAGCAAAGTTGGCTGGGGCACTGAGGATGGTTCCATGGCCCCCGCCTCAGGCACTATAATGCCTCTGGTTGCAACAGAGCAACACCCCAGATGGGCAGAGCATCGCACCCTAGTGGGTATGCGGGGTGGATCCTGGTTGGGTGCATTCAGGAGTCTGTCCCTCTGCCTACCTGCTTCTCACTTCAAAAAAAATGAAAAAAATAAAAGCTATAAAATAATAAAAGCCCATTATATCATAAAGTATGCACTAAAGTGGAAGAAGACCTAAGATTAAGTGATGACTTCATTAAAAAATGAGATGCGAGTGGCTAGAATAGATATACAGGTTGCTATGGAATCCTATTACAAGTAAATTAACTAACACTTTATTGTCAGGGAAAGCTGCCTAGAGGAATCAGACAGGACAATAAGAACTTCCTGGTACAGACAATTAGAGGTAGTCTTTCAGACAAAGAGAAGGACACTTATCAAAGGCACAGGGTAAACGAAGTCTGGAGCCGCTAATGGGAACAACAGCCCAGCCAGTGACTGTAACCTGGGAACATGAAAGTCTGGTGATGAAATTAGTGTTTTCAAACCGGAAAGAAAGGAGGCTGAAGAATTTGAAATGAGTCAGGTGTATGAAATCTTAGAAACACCCTTCTGACGGCCCTGCAGAGATATACACACTGTGAACGCTAATGACTTCTGGAAGAAATATGAGGAAGTGAGCTGCTTTGTTTTCTTAAAGATGGTTTTATAATTCTACACTCTCCCACGGTACTCTTTTTTTCTCCTGTTGCTTCAACTATAGCATGGAACCAGGTAGACCTCACCATTGAGTTTCACTCACTGTCTTAAAGAAACCTCAATCTGATACTCCCAGGGGGACCTCTGGCTCAAAGGGACAAAAATGAATTTATCATCTTTCCCCACCAACTAGCTTCCCTGACAATATTTTCTACCTCCAATTGGTTTTCTCAGATACGTTAGAAGGCAGAAATGAAACTGAGCTGTTGTCCTTGACTCCACTCACTATTTCAATTTAAACAGTTGTTATATGTCGTATTGGTTTTAATCCAAATATTTGTAGAATCTATTTCCTCCTCTTGAACTCTCATTTCCGTGAAAATCTGAGACTCATTGCCTCTTGCCTAAACGGTCCAGCCATCTTGGACATAATCTCCTATCCTCTGTCCTTCTCCTAACTATATTTCCATTTAGCTGCAAAGGTAATTTATTTAAAACTTAAAGTTGGAACCTAGTGGATAAATTCCAGCTCTTTTAAAATGACATCCAAGGCTTTCCGAGATCCAGACACTGTCTCCTGTTCCATTCTCAGTGTTTATTCTCTCCTGCTTAACCTGTAGCGTCCTTCAGGGACAGTGAGTTGTTAGCGCTTCCTCACTCACACCCTGATTTTTTTAGCCTGTCTTTCTCTAGGCACACTGGTTTGTCTTGAACATCCGTTCACTTGTTCTCTCTCTTTCAGGCTCAATTACCTCTTATGACCCAGCTGGGTGATAGGCCCCCTCCACTTTCTATCACCAAATCCCCCGGGTGTGCTGCTCTCAGAGAGTTAGTTAGAACGTTTTCCCTCCATTATCTAAACCAGGGGTCCCCAAACTACAGTCCCTGAGGCCATTCATCTGGCCCCCAACTCACTTCCAGAAGGGGCACCTCTTTCATTGGTAGTCTGTGAGAGGAGCACAGGATGCATCCACACCCATAGTTCCCATTGAAATACTGGTCAGTTTGTTGATTTAAATTTACTTGTTCTTTATTTTAAATATTGTATTTATTCCCATTTTGATTTTTACTTTAAAATAAGATATGTGCAATGTTCATAGGGATTTGTTCATAGGTTTTTTTATAGTCTGGCCCTCCAAAGGTCTGAGGAACAGTGAACTGGCCCCCTGTGTAAAAAGTTTGGGGATCCCTGGTCTAAACTTCTCAAAAGCAGGTCCTCTGGTACTCACTGTTGTATTCTCAATGTTTACATATCATTTGATAAATAGTAAAAGCACAGAAAATTTTGGCTGAAGAATGAACAAATGATACCCTATCTAAAGTCCAGATAAATTCAATGTAAACTAGCCTATCATAATGCTGAATAGATCTGTTGTGGAACAACTCCATCCAACATGTGGCCTATCACTACAGGCTAGTTAGTGAATACTTGAAACACATGAGACTTCAATGACTTTTATAAAGTAAACATGTAATGTATCTTCTTGTTTTTATGAGAGTTACATGTTAAAGTGACACTATGTTGGACATATTGGGTTAAATGAAATAGAGTATTAGAATTGATTTTGCTTACTTCTATTCACTTATTTAATTAGACCATGGAAAATTCAAAATTATAAATTTTAAATTGGACAGAGTTATATATAGACTTTAAAATATTTCTTCAGTGATTTTCTAGTTTGAGCCTGAACAGATTATTTCATACTGCCCAAACAGCTATGCTTTATTTTAGATTTTTTTAAATTTTTTCAATGAGAGAGAGAGAGAGAGAGAGAGAGGGAGAAGGGAGGAAGAATGGGAAGCATCAACTTGTAGTAGTTGCTTCATATATGTGCCTTGACCAGGCAAGCGCAGGGTTTTGAACTGACAGCCTTGGGGTTCCAGGTCAATGCTTTATCCACTGCACCACCACTGGCCAGGCAAATAGCTATGCTTTAATAGTGCTTGTCACAGGGATTCTCAGCTGATGACAATGAATATTAACACTGAGAGAATTTTTTGTTTGTTTGGATTGGTTTTTGTGAGCTATGTATGGTTTTTGCTGATGTGATTATTTGTGGCAAAAACCAAGTTTTAGCATTTCTCTTGCCTAGTCTCCGGCTTAGAGGTTTGAATTTAATGTCTATTCCAAAATGGTTGAGAGATAAACAGATGCCCTTTGTCAGATGTAATAAGGACAGGTCCTCTGCTCTTATGCATAGGGACTTTGCATATTCCATAAGGGATAAGTTAATAAAGATTTTTAAATGTTTTCTAGTTTAAAATTTAGTATTTCCAGAATACTACTATTATTTGATGATGCTATTAACTGACATTACTAAAAATAAAATGTATAGTGAAATAATTTTTAGAAATGCTACATGCTATATAACCTTCAGCTTAGAGATTAAAATGAACATTAGCAAAATAAAGGCTGAATAGTTTTTTAGAGAAAAAAAACAAAACAAAATAAAATAGCTGTGTAAATGTGTTTAACTCAGTATTTCAAACTTCTCACACCAGTTGATAATCAACAAGTTTTTTTTTCCAACCAGAGATTACATTCAATACTATTTTTGCGTTACTTTCAGGTGTATTGCATAGTGGTCAGACAATCACATATTTATAAAGTGTTCCCCCTCCCAATATTTCCAGTACCCAACTGACACCATGCATAGTTATTACAATACTACTGACTATATTTCCTATGCTGTGCTTTACATCCTGTGACTATTTTGTTACTACCCACTTACACTTTCTAGTTCCTTCACTTTTTCTATCCCGACCTCTAATCCTCTTCCCCTCTCAACCATCATTCTGTTCTCTGTATCTATGAGTCTGTTTCTGTTTTGTTTGTTCGTTTATATCAGTAGGTTTCAACCTTTCTACACTTGGGGACTGGTGAAAATAGGAGAATTATTTCAGGGACCACTAAGGCAGAAACCATTCTGAGTATAAAGAAATTTGACTAAGATAATCGATCCTATAATCTTCATACAGCATCAGGGTGTTAACTCTTTCGTGGACCTGCATGAACTTTCTGGTGGGCCAGTCTGCAGACTGATGCTTGAAAAACACTGGTTTATATTCTTAAGATTTCACGTATAAGTGAAATCATATGGTATTTGTTTTTTCCAACTTACTTATTTCACTGAGCATAATACTCTCTTGATCCATCCATGCTGTTGCTAATATTAAAATTTCATTCTTTTTTTATGTTCGAGTAATATTCCATTGTATATATGTTCTATAACTTTTTTTTAATCCACTCATTAATTGATGGGTTAATTCCATATCTTGGCTAATATAAATAATGCTGTAATTCATATAAGGGGACATATATTCTTTTCAATTAGCGTTTTGGATTTCTTTGGATATATACCTAGAAGAAGAACTGTTGGGTCATAAGGCAGTTCTATTTTTAATTTTTGAGGGCTGTCCATACTGGTTTCCATAGTGGCTGTATCAATCTGCATTCCCACCAACAGTGCATGAGGGTTCCCTTTTTTTCCACACCCTCTCAAGTGTTTAAAATATTATCCTATTACCAAAAAAACAGTTTTATCTGTTCTTAGAGAGGAGCAGCTAGTCAGTAGGCACATAATCATTTTCTTCCTGAATGGTCTCTTCTTATATTTATTTAGTAATAAACCACATAACCTTATCCAAAAACAGTGATTCACTTTTTATTTGATGCCAAATAAACATTGACCTCAGAAAGGTAGAGACAAGTTTTGTGAATATTTTCATTAGTATGTAAGATGCATCAAGATGGAACTTTATCTGATTACTCAGCAGTGAACTCCCAACACACAACAATGCCTGGCACACAGTAGGTGCTATCCAGATGAATGGGTGACTAGATGGATATATATATTTATGATAGATGAATAGACAGATAAACATATTTTTGATAAATATAGTAAATACATTTTTGCTTTCTATTTGTTTGCTCTTCTTTTATTTAAAAAACAATGATGAATTAAGATAATTTTCAGAATTTAAATTAACTTAAAGAGAGATTCCATACGACAGTTGAATCTAAAAAATCATTATTCCAGGAGATTTTATTTAGTGATATATTAAATGTGCTTTAAATTTTGTTTGAGACAGCGTTATATCAAAAGTTAGCCATTAAAACATAGCACAGACAATGTGGACTGGTAAATGGTGTCTGACATGGTGATTTGTAGTGAAGCAACATAAAATAGGTTATAAAAGCATGGTGTTTAAATTTTGGCTTTACTATTCAACAACTGTGTAACTACAATTAGGCCATTCAACCTCTGTGAAATGGTGATGGTGATATTACCTATTTCAAAGAGCTGATAAAAGTATGAAATGATATAATAGGTTCTTCTAAGTTTGTATAAGAGCAGTGTCCAAAGAATAAGTGCTCAGGAACTATTAACTGTTATCATAAGGACAATGATTTTATAGGGAAGGCTATTTTGTATAGGTATATTTGGGGGAAATTTTTTTCCTATATGACCTTATTTCTATAGATCCTTGAAATATCAAACCAGGTTTATCCTTTTTACCCCCAAAACCATAGTGATTGAGATCATACAATATAGTTGGTCCTAGAGATATTCTGGTTAGTTCAAACACTGATGCTACCACTCACTAATTGTGTGACCTTGAGCAAACCACTTAGTCTCACACTGCTTTAATTTCCTTATCTATAAAATATGGAACAGTGCCTCTCCATAGGGTTAAATGTTATAATAATTAAATGAACTAATATTTGTAATGAACTCAGAGGAGTTGCTAACAAAGAAAGCAATACATGCTCTAGAATGCTTGCTTACTTGATGAATAAATCAATAGATGAATGCTCTTTTCAGTTATGTGAACGAGATTCCTCATACCAGTGAACAAGACCAATGGATAAGGTATCTAAGCCTGAGGGATAGTCAGGAAATAAGAGTGACAGTGAAGAACAAGATTTCATGGATGCATAGAAAACAATTTCTATTCTCTTATTCTAGAAAAGTAGACATTATATTTCTTTAAATGCATGTTTATTAATTTACTTATATAAGTAAGTGATGCAAAAATTAAACATATAGTGAACATTTTAGGAAAACAAAATGGTAATTATGTTTATTCTGACTAATAAATTATTTAGCATATGAACTGGGATTAATGTTTTCATAGCATGAGCATCCATTTGTATATCACAATCAATTTCAAGACGTTTATTTCCAAAGTGACATAATGGAACTAGAATAATTTTAAAAAATTTTTATGTTTATTTATCACAAGGTAGAATTAAATTATAATGTAGAAAAGAAACTCAAAATAAAATAGTAATAAAGAATAATAATTATTAAATGCACACTCTACAATATCTCAATCCTGCTTATGATAACACCCAAATGGTGGCAGCTCCATTTTGCAGATGAAGAAAGAGAGGATAGGAAAGGGCAAATGACATGCCTAAGCTGAATTAAAGGAGCTAGAATTCATTACAATTCCAGAGCTCCAATTTATAATCCTGGAGTTCTACTGCCTTCTCTGATATTCCTAGTTATGCCATGGAGTCCTTAAGACAATATTACTTTATGTCATAGAAAAAAAATGGTGCATATGTCAAAACAGTGAGTTGACAAAGTCTTAGCCCTAAGAGGGTTGGTTCTCAATTACCAGAAAACTGGGTTTGTCTTACTATGTCATGTAAATAGACCCTACTTACATTTTGTCTTTCAGGGAGTCAGTGTGGTGACTGCTAAAGACAGTTTTAATAACTCTGGATTATGTAACATTTTACAATTGAAAGTATTAAGTACTTTATTTTCATTTTTATGGATTAGATTGAAAATTCTCGGATTTCAGCCTTCACTTATTTTTCCAGGTCTCAGCATCCTTAAATTTAACATTATGGTTTCATGTGTGAAATCATTTACCTGAGGGCTCTGCTGTATAGGATTTGACTAAATTAACCTTAAGTCCTTAAATTTCACTAGAAAACTATCTCCCAAATTAATATCCCCAAAGCACTTAAACCAAAAATTGATTTTCTTCTACTTAGTGTCGAGTTACATAGATTATGCTGCAACATTAAATAGGGTTTAAAATTATAATCTGCATTACTAGAATTCCCTAACTAATATAAACTACATTACTACTTGCTTTACTTTATTCATTGTCCCCTAGCCATTATGAAGAAATATTGAAGCGCTTTGATTTTAATAAATTTGTTAACATAGAAAAAACTTTCAATATATTTGCTTGTCTCAATATCATCTGTATTTATTTTTCCATAGCTTAGCTATGGACATGAGATGTGTTATTGTGAGGTTTTGTTGATTAGTTTATTTTAAAATAAAAACTCATTGAGATCTTTTACAAATAAATGAAAATTTAAGCAGTAACAGAAGAAACACCAGATGGCAGTCTCTCAAGAAGTGTCCTCAGGGATATTATATAAAAATTAGATGATCCTAGGTACAAAGAATAATATAGAATTTCTGACTGGGATACTATAATAATATAAAGAATATCTATGTAATTCATACTAAATAAATAGTATATTATATATACATTTAGTATTATACTAAATATTATATAGCAATGTTTATCTGTTTATCTATATCTGTCTATAATCTATCTATCTATTATCTATCATCTATCTATCGTCTATCTATCTTCTCCATACTTACAGAAATAGCATAGAATCACAGCATTTTTAGCTGGAATAGACTTCAAGAAAGAATGTGGTCTAACATTGTAATTTATAGAAGAGAAGTTTGGGGCATAAAGATTTCAAGGAACGGTTGAACCACTCCTTTATGTTGTATTGCTGTTGTTTTTTGTTCTATTCCTCCAGCTCCCCCACCCAGTCCCACCCCCTGATAGCTGTCAGCTTTCTCATTATGTATGAGTTTGCCTCTATTTTGCCTGTTAGTTCATTTTGTTCATTAGGTTCCACATATGAGTAAAATCATATGGTATTTGTCTTTCCTTGACTGGCTTATTTCACTTAGCATAATGATCTCCAGGTCCATTCATGCTATCACAAAAGTTAAGATTTTCTTTTCTTTTTTTATAGGATACACATAGTATCCCGTTGTGTAAACATGTCACAGCTTTTTTATTCATTCACCTACTGATGGGCACTTGGGCTGTTTACAGATCTTGACAATTGTAAATAATGCTGCAATGAACATGGGGGTGCATATATTCTTTCAAATCAGTATTTCAGGATTCTTAGGATATATTTCCACAAGTAGAATCACTGGGTCAAAAGGCTGTTCCATTTTTAATATTTTGAGGAAACTCTATGCTGTTTTCCACAGTGATTGTATCAGTCTGCATTTTCAATAGTACATGAGGGTTCCCTTTCATTCACACCCTCAGCAACATTTGTTGTTTGTTGATTTATTGATGATAGTCATTCTGACAGGTGTGAGGTGATATCACCACTTTGATTCAGTATAGTACTGGAAGTCCTAGCCACAGTAATGAGACAAGAAGAAATAAAAGGCATCCACATTGTAAAAGAAGAAGAAGTAAAATTGGTTCAACATATGAAAATCAATTGCAATAAACCACATTAAGAGAATAAAGAATAAATATATCATCTCAACAAACTAGAAAAAATAGTTAAAATGTAATGTTTTCTCATAAAAGCACTCATTGAATTGGAAATAGAAGGAAATTATTTCAATATAAAAAGCCATATTTGATGAGCACACAGTTAACAACATACTCTGCAATGAAATCCATAAAGCTTTTCCTCTAAGATCAGAAATAAGACAAAGATGTCCAATATTGCTACATTTATTTACCATACTACTAGAAATTTTAACTAGAGCAACTAGGCAAAAATAAAAAAAGAATTAAAAGGATCAAAATAAGAAAGAAGTAAAATTGTCCATGTTTCCAGACAACATAATATAAGTTGCAGAATACAAAATCAACATAAAAATCAGTTGTTTTTCTATACATGAACCATAGATGATATAAAAAAGGAAATTAGAAAACTATTAACATTAATGAAAGATATTAACAAGACACAAAAAAATACAAAGGCATTTGTGTTCAAGAATTGGAAGAGTTTATATAGTTAAAATATCCTTATTATAAAAAACAATCTATAGATTCAATGCTGTCCCTATCAAAATCCCAATGGCATCTTTTTCAGAAATAGAGTAATTAATTCTAAAGCTCATATGGAACCACGAACTGAATTTTGAGAAAGACCAAAGCTAGAGGCATCACATTTTCTAACTTAAAATAATATTACAAAGACAGAGTAATCAAAATAGTGTAGTACTTACATAAACAGAGATGTAGACCAATGGAATAGAATAGAGAGCCCAGAAATAAAACCATGTATGTACAATTAACTGATCTTCAATGGATATACAATAAAGAATGAATAGTTTCTTCAACAAATGGCAGTAGGAAAGTGGATAACCACATACAAACAAATAAACCAGTTTTATCTTATACCATATACAAAAATTAATTCTCAATTGATTGAAGACTTAAATGTAAAACATGATGAAGTTCACTGACAGTCATCATTGTATATAGTTGTAGTATACAGAATATGCATACTACTTTTAATAAATGTTTATGTTGTTTTTTACTTTTTATGCTATAAATATATTATTTGCTATAAATACTGTAGTACATATCTACTCATATTCAGGTATAAGAAATTTACTAGTGTACACTCCCATCTATAAACAGGAAACTTTTGTTGTTTATCATATGAACATCTTCAACTTTATAGGTGACGCTCAAAATGGGTTTTCAATAAAACTTAACAAATAAACTACGTCATCCTGCAATTGGAATTTTCATGGTTGTTATAATAGAAAGCTAATTTCCAACTAGATTCTCCCTGTTTTGCCAAAAGAAAACATTGCTTCTTAACAGAAAGACGATGGTATCTTTTCTGTTATCCTCATGAGATTAAATAGAAGTGGTAATTTCTCCGGAAACTGTATTATCAATGATTTCCATGTCAGAACTGGTGAATGCTTTTTAGTCCTTATTATTTCTAGATCTGACTCTAGCAAGGTTAAGCAGCTCATCTTTGTTGAAACTGCTCTTTTTCTACCTTCAGTGATAACATTTTCTTAGTTGTGCTCCTACTTCTCTGCCAACTTTTACTGTCAAATATTGAAGATTTATCCATTATACAAATTTGTCATGAAAAATTTTATACTTTATTTCATTTCCTCTGTTAGCAAGTATCTAGACAATTATAATACTATGATCTGAATGTATATGTTTCTCTAAAATTTATGTGTTAAAATTCTATCCCCCAATATGTTGGTATTAAATGGTGGGAACTTTGGAAAGAGATTAGGTCATGAAAGTAGAACCTAACAAATGGAACAATGTCATTAGAAAAGAGCCCCTTCTGCTACTGTGAGGACACAGCTAGAGACAGCTGTCTATAAACCAGGAAAGGGGCCCTCAGCAGACTCCAATCTGCTGGCACCCAAATCTTGAACTGCCCAGCCTTTATAACTGTGAAAAAAATTAGTGTTTGTTATTTAAGACACCAAGTCTATGGTATTTTTGTTATAGCGACCCAAATAGACTGTCAATGCCTGATTCTTTAAAAATCCCAATCCTCTATAAAATGGATGCCATCATATATTCTGCTTTTGCTATTCATGATTGACTTGAATGTGATTAAAAAAAAACTAATATCTTTCTAGAACACATTTTATGTTATCAACTTCTGAAGAAAAAAGAATCCATTTATATATTAACAATATTTCCTTATTTACATAATTACTTTGTTTTATAAAGCAAAAAGAAAGTTGGTACCATTGTAACTTGATCTGTATTTACTAGGGATTAAGGTTTGGTATCATTAAGCAACTTGGACCTAAAAGCAGGATTCCATGAACTGAAAAGTGTAAGCAATTAAGATCCTACCAAGGAAAGTGTTTTCCTGTCACGAGAGAGAGGGCATTTTCTCTCGGACTTTGGAAGTTATCGTTTGGTCATCAGGGGACACAGAGCTTTTCACACTTCAGGCACAAAATTGAAAGTGTCTAACTGTTTCTTTCTCTCCTCACATACTGAGCTCTGTGTGTTTTTGTTAAAGAAAACATTAAACAATCTGTCAACATATACACATTCGATTGGACTGTTACCATGAGCAGGGGCTCTGGCCAGTACAGAAAAACATTATTGGAAACTTAGAGTCAAGAGAATAATTATAGCTTAACATTTATTGGTTCAAGAAATCAACTATAGTTTTCTTCCTTAGTGTTTTATACAGCAAACCTGTTGTTTTTAATTTTCTGAGCACAGACAACCCACTGTGCTTAAACAGCAGCTCTTAATCAGAACACAATAATTAGGTAGTTAGAGACTGCATGATATTTAGCCATTCAGAGGGGCTGCATTGTACAGAAAAAGGTTCACATACTTGTGTCTCTTTATTTTTTTGATATGTCATATGATTTTTCTTTAAGTATTAATACATGGATATGTGTTATCATTCTCTTGTATCATTCAATGCATAGCAATATAAGTGTATGTCGCACACTCTTATACACACATGTGGAGCTAGTATGACACAATAACAATACAGTTATAAGGAAAGAATAAAATATCAATAAAAGACTGAACTAAAAACTTTTAAATACAGCATATTTAATAAGGAAGGGAAAGATGCTTATTTTGTTCTTTTAATTTCCAGGTAAGTTCACTTGTCCACGCACTGAATTTACTCTAAATCTAATTGCAATGCTTCAGTTGCTCTCTACATCACATGAGAAATATCAAGCTTTTGGTGAGATAATCCCTTAGTAAATTCCAATCCTTTCAATATTTGGGGGAAAAAGTGTTTAGAATATAATCAATTAGTGTTGTCTATCTCTGCAACACTACTTTGAGATTTTGTTATCTGCTAGAAAACACCTCTTTTTTGTTTATTAACTTTAATGGGGTGACACCAATAAATCAGGGTACATATGTACAATGAAAACATCTCCAGATTATCTTATCATTCAATTGTGCTGCATACCCATTACCCAAAGTCAAATTGTCCTCTGTCACCTTCTATCTGGTATTCCCTGTACCCCTCCCCTTCTCCCTATTTCACCCTCCCCTCCCTCCCCCCATCCCGTGATCACCACACTCTTGTCCATGTCTCATAGTCTCACTTTAATGTCCCACCTATGTATGAAATCATGCTGTTCTCAGATTTTTTTTTTCTGATTCACTTATTTCACTCCGTATAATGTTATCAAGGTCCATCCATTTTGTTGTAAATGATCCGATGTCATCATTTCTTATGGCTGAGTAGTATTCCATAGTATATATGTACCAAAGCTTTTTAATCCACTCGTCTTCTGACGGACACTTGGGCTGGTTCCAGATCTTCGCTATTGTGAACAATGCTGCCACGAACATGGGGGCGCATTTCTTCTTTTTGAACAGTGCTACGGTGTTCTTAGGGTATATTCCTAAAAGTGGGATACCGGGTCAAAAGGCAGTTCGACTTTTAATTTTTTGAGGAATCTCCAAACTGTTTTCCACAGTGTCTGCACCAGTCTGCATTCCCACCAGCAGTGCAGGAGGGTTCCCTTTTCTCCACATCCTCGCCAGCACTTGTTCTGTGTTGTTTTGCTGATGAGCGCCATTCTGACTGGTGTGAGGTGATATCTCATTGTGGTTTTAGTTTGCATTTCTCTAATGATTAGTGATGTTGAGCATTTTTTCATATGTCTTTTGGCCATCTGTATGTCCTCTTTGGAGAAATTTCTATTCATTTCTTTTGCCCATTTTTTGATTGGATTGTTTGTCTTCCTGGTGTTGAGTTTTATAAGTTCTTTATAAATTTTGGTTATTAACCCCTTATCAGACGTGCTGTCAAATATGTTCTCCCATTGTGTAGTTTGTCTTTTTATTCTGTTCTTATTGTCTTTAGCTGTGCAAAAGCTTTTTAGTTTTATGTAGTCCCATTTGTTTATCTTGCCTTTTATTTCATTTGCCAGTGGAGATAAATCGGCAAATAAATTGCTGCTACAGATGTCGGAGAGCTTGCTGCCTATGTTTTCTTCTAAGATGCTTATAGTTTCACGGCTTATGTTTAAATCTTTTATCCATTTTGAATTTGTTTTTGTGCATGGTGTGAGTTGATGGTCTAGTTTCATTGTTTTGCAGGTAGATGTCCAATTTTCCCAGCACAATTTGTTAAAGAGGCTGTCTTTACTCCATTGTATGTTCTTTCCTCCTTTGTCAAATATCAGTTGTCCATAAAGGTGTGGGTTTATTTCTGGGTTTTCTGTTCTGTTCCATTGATCTATGTGCCTGTTCTTAAGCCAGTACCAGGCAGTCTTGAGTATAATGGCCTTGTAGTAAACCTTGATATCCGAAAGAGTGATGCCTCCTGCTTTATTTTTTCTTTTTAAGATTGCTGAGGCTATTCGTGTTCTTTTTTGGTTCCATATAAATTTTTGGAATATGTGTTCTGTATCTTTGAAGTATGTCATTGGTATTTTAATTGGTATAGCATTGAATTTATAAATTGCTTTAGGTAATATAGACATTTTAATGATGTTTATTCTTCCTAGCCATGAGCACGGTATATGCTTCCACTTGTTTGTATCTTCCTTGATTTCTTTTATCAATGTTTTATAATTTTCCGAGTACAAGTCCTTAACCTCCTTGGTTAAATTTACTCCTAGGTATTTTATTTTTTTGGCTGCAATAGTGAAGGGGATTGTTTCCTTAATTTTTTTTTGCTGACAGTTCATTGTTGGTATATAGAAATGCCTCTGATTTCTGAGTATTAATTTTATATCCTGCCACCTTGCTGAATTCATTTATAAGGTCCAGTAGTTTTTTAACTGAGACTTTAGGGTTTTCTATGTACAATATCATATCATCTGCAAATAGTGACAGTTTTACTTCTTCTTTTCCAATTTGGATGCCTTTTATTTCTTCTTTTTGTCTGATTGCTGTAGCTAGGACTTCCAGAACTATGTTGAATAAGAGTGGTGAAAGTGGGCAACCCTGCCTGGTTCCTGATCTTAAGGGGATTGCTTTTAATTTTTGCCCATTGAATATGATGTTTGCTGTGGGTTTGTCGTAGATGGCCTTTATCATGTTAAGGAATGTTTCTTGTATTCCCACTTTACTGAGAGTTTTAAGCATGAATGGGTGCTGGATTTTATCAAATGCCTTTTCTGCATCTATTGAAATTATCATGTGATTTTTGTCCTTCTTTTTGTTTATGTGATGAATCACATTGATTGATTTGCGAATATTGAACCAGCCTTGCCTCTCCAGAATAAATCCCACTTGATCATGATGTATGATTTTTTTCATATATTGCTGAATCCGGTTGGCTAATATTTTGTTGAAAATTTTAGCGTCTAAATTCATCAGGGATATAGGCCTATAATTTTCTTTCTTTGTGTTGTCTTTGCCCGGTTTTGAGATCAGAATTATGCTCGCCTCATAGAAAAGTTTGGAAGTCTTCCTTCCTCTTTGAATTTTTTGAAATAGCTTGAGGAGAATAGGAGTTAGTTCTTCTTTGAATTTTTGATAGAATTCACTTGTGAAGCCATCAGGCCCAGGACTTTTCTTTTTTGGGAGTTTTTTGATAACTGTTTCAATCTCATCTGTTGTAATTGGTCTGTCTAGGTGCTCTGATTCTTCCAGATTGATTTTTGGAAGTTTATATGATTCAAGAAATTTGTCCATTTCATCTAGATTGTCTAATTTTTTGGCATAGAGTTCTTCATAGTATTTTCTTACAATGCTTTGTATCTCTGTTGTATTAGTTGTAATTTCTCCACTGTCCTTTCTAATTTTATCTATTTGAGACCTGTCTCTTTTTGTCTTGGTGAGTCTAGTTAAGGGTTCATCAATCTTATTTACCTTTTCAAAGAACCAGCTTCTTGTTTCATTGATCCTCTGTATTGTTTCCTTAGGCTCTATGTCATTTATTTCTGCTCTGATCTTTATTATTTCCTTCCCTCTACTTGTCTTGGGTTTCATTTGTTGTTGTTTTTCAAATTCTTTTAGCTGCAGGGTTAAGTTGCTTATATGATCTTTTTCTAGCTTCTTATGATATGCCTGTAGTGCAATAAACTTCCCTCTCAGAACTGCTTTTGCTGTGTCCCATAGATTTTGAGTTGATGTATGCTCATTATCATTTGTTTCTAGAAACTTTTTTATTTCTTCTTTGATCTCAATGTTAATCCATTCATTATTTAATATCATGCTATTTAGTTTCCAAGTGTTTGAGTATTTTTCAGTTTTTCTTTTGTGGTTAATTTCTAGTTTCATGGCATTGTGATCAGAGAAAATGTTTGATATAATTTCAAGCTTCTTAAATTTATTGAGGCCTTTTTTGTGTCCTAACATGTGGTCTATCCTAGAAAACGTACCATGAGCGCTTGAGAAGAATGTATATTCTACTGCTTTAGGGTGAAAAGTTCTGAATATATCTATTAAATCAAGTTGATCTAGTCTATTCTTTAAGTCTGCTGTTTCTTAATGATTTTCTTTCCTGTGGATCTATCCAGTGTTGTTAGTGGGGTATTTGAATCCCCTACTATGATAGTATTACTGTTAATCTCGCCCTTTATATCCATCAAAGTCTGCTTTATGAATGTCGGGGCTCCTATATTTGGTGCGTAGATATTTATAACAGTTATATCTTCCTGTTGAATTGTTCCCTTTATCATTATGTAGTGTCCTTCTTTATCTCTTACTACAGTCTTTGTTTTAAAGTCCATTTTGTCAGATATAAGTACTGCTACCCCGGCTTTTTTTTCATTTTCATGAAATATTTTTTTCCACCCTTTTACCTTCAGTTTATGTGCATCTTTTGTTTTAAGGTGTGTCTCTTGTAGACAGCATATGTATGGGTCCTGTTTCTTTATCCACGCTGCTACCCTATGTCTTTTGATTGGATCATTTAATCCATTTACATTTAAGGGTATTATTGATATGTAGTTGTTTATTGCCATTTTATTCTTTAACGATGTATTTTTTTTTTTTTTTTTTGCTATATTCTTTCCTCCCTTTGAACTGTTCACACTAGGCCCCTTAGAATCTCTTGCAGGATTGGTTTGGTTTTAATGAATTCCTTGAGGTTTTCTTTGTCTGGAAAGCTCTTTATTTCTCCTTCAATTTTAAACGTTAGCCTTGCTGGATAAAGTAGTCTTGGTTGTAGGTTCCTGTTCTGCATTACTTTGATTATATCTTGCCATTCCCTTCTGGCCTCAAGTGTTTCTGTTGAGAAGTCCGATGTCATCCTAATGGGGGCTCCTTTGTTGGTGATAGTCTTTTTTTCTCTAGCAGCTTTTAAGATTTTTTCTTTATCCATTAGCTTTGGTATTTTAACTATGATGTGTCTTGGTGTAGATCTTTTTGGGTTTCTCTTTAATGGAGTTCTGTGTGCCTCTTGGACATGTAGAATGTTTCCCAGCCTTAATTTAGGGAAGTTTTCTGCTATGATTTGATTGAACACAGTTTCCATTTCCTGTCCTCTTTCTTCTTCTTCAGGCACCCCTATTATGCAAATGTTTTTTCTCTTCATGTTGTCACAGATCTCCCTTAGAGTTTCCTCACATTTTTTGAATCTCTTTTCCTTTTTTTCTCTGCTTCTGTAACTTTGTTTATTGTGTCCTCTAACTCGCTGATTCGATCCTCAGCGTGATTCATCCTGCTTTTAATTTCTTCCATTGTGGTCTTCAGTTCTGATACTGTATTTGTCATTTCTGTCTGATTCTTTTTTATTATTTCAATTTCATTTTTTATACTTGTTATCTCTTTTTTTAGGTGTTCGTAGTGACTATCCATTGTTGCTCTAATTTCTTTGAACATCCTAACTATCATTATTCTAAAATATGCTTCTGGTAGTTTGGTTATATCTGGTTCATTCAGGTCCTTCTCTGGGGATTTCTCTTGGTTCATTTGGTTTGCATTCCTCTGCCTGTCCATTTTATCTGAGTGTAAGCAAGTTGTGGCCACTGGAGTACAGTATGTGTTGCCTTTGTGTTCTCTATGTGTGGTCTGTCTGCAGGCTTGCCACCCACTCTGCCGCTGCCTAGGGCAGTTGGGTGTGGGTGTTGCCAGCCCCGGCTCACTGCAGCTATTGCTGTGATTTCTGCCTCTCCTTTGCTGGAGGGGCTGTCACTCAAGTCACTAGCCTTAGCACCCAGGGCAGAGGTGAGTACCTTTGCTCAGCTGCGGAACCAGCCTTTTTCCGGAAGGCTTACACCCAGCCCCCTCAGTCAGAGCCTGCTCGCCACCGTTTCATGGGTTGGGCAGGGTTTTTGACATGCTCTCAGCTGTGAGCCTTTGCCCCGTCCAGAATTTAGCCCCGCCCTTGAGGCCAGGGTCCTCCTTTGCAGGGGATTATTTGGCTGGGCGTGTTTGCTGGCGTGAGCTCAGCTGCTAGCTTCCAGTCGTTCTGGGTCCTACCCCGCCCCCACGCTCGGAGCCAGCTCGGGCACGTAGGGTGGTAATCCGCAGTTTCTCTGGCCGGGCAGGGCGAGCAGCGTGAGCTCAGCTGCAAACTTCCACTGGTCTCAGTGTCTCCCTCGCCCCCGCCTTAGGAGCCCGCTCACGTACACAGATGGCACACCGCGGTTCCTCTGTCCCGGTGGGGTTGGCAGTGTGAGCTCAGCCGCGGGCCCCTCGCCCGTCCCTGGTCTTAGCCCCGTGCCCACGGTCAGGGCCGGCTTGCGCAGGGTCGCAGAGCTGATCTCTGCCCATATTTTTCCCCACAAGTGGGGTCACAGGCGGCCCGCAGCTGCCGGACAGCTTTTGAGCGTCCCCTCCGCCCCTGCTAGGCCAGCCTGAGCTCCCACCGTTCGGCCCACACCAACAGGACCGCGTTTCAGCGTCCTGTCCCAACCATAGGCTTCAGCTACCTCAGGGGGCTAGAAGTGCCCTAAGTCTCCACACTGTAGGCCTGGGAGCTCCCTCCCTCTAAGCAGCTCTGCTCTAATTGCCGCAGGAGAGTTTGTTTGGCTAGTGTCCTGTTTCCCTTTGCTGGTATTGCTAGTTCCAGGGGAAATATTTGTTTTCGATTAGGGAAGTGACTTAGCCCATGGGTCGGGGTGGCTGTCCCTCAGAGTGTCTCCGTGCCTTCAGTCCACTCTTTGTTCCCACTGCTCTGTTCCTCTCCTCTGTCTCAGTTCCCCGGAGCCCCGGGTGCGTGGTTGTGAGAGACTTTCTGAGCTGTCCCTTTAAAAAGATTTTTGGGTCTGAGAAAACTCTCTCTTTTTCACAAATAGTATCCTCACTTGCTTCACAGCTTGATACTGTCCAAACGCCTCTTCTAGGCTCTGCGACTGCAGTCTGGGGCTTGGTTCCTGGGACTCAGGTCCCTCCCTCTCTGCCAAACTGTCCTCCCGTCACGCGGGTCTCTCCGGGCTGCCGTTTGCTCCGGGGAGCTGGGCAGCCCTCTTCGCGTTTTCGCTATTCCTACCAGTCTCAATGTGGCTTCTTCTGTGTTCCTTGGTTGAAGAGTCCACTTAGTTTAGCTCAAAGTTGGTTTATCCAGATGATGGTTCTTAAAATTGAGTTATAATCCACTTTGGTTCTGGGAGTTGGAGGTTGGTACGTCTGCCTACTCTGTCGCCATCTTCCCTCCAACACCTCTCTTTTTAAAACATCTCTTGTAAAATAACCTAAACTTACTCTGTTGCTCTATTTATTCTTTCAAAATACTACAATTTGTTTTCTATTCTTATTGGTTTCCTGAAACTGCTGCTGGTTAACCTTTTGTCACTTTGGCTTTTAACACATGCTCCTTTTGGAAATTTTCTTCATTTTCTTTTTGTTATAACACTTTTTCCTAGTTCTATTGACAATCATTCTACTTCTTAATCTACCTTTGTGGGCACTT
Source organism: Rhynchonycteris naso (assembly GCA_037038555.1). Classification (NCBI taxonomy): domain Eukaryota; kingdom Metazoa; phylum Chordata; class Mammalia; order Chiroptera; family Emballonuridae; genus Rhynchonycteris; species Rhynchonycteris naso. The sequence continues at coordinate 26,522,274 of CM073000.1, forward strand.
ATTTTTTAACTTATTCCTTGACTGTTGATCCCCAATCATTAGCCCTCTCTTCTCTCTTTTTACAAAATCAATCCCATAAATGACTGGGGCTTCCCCTATCACCTGTATAAACACTCGCACCGCCATGTGGTCAAGAGCTCTTGTGAACTCAACACCCATATTTTAGAAGACTTGCTCTATATATTACAATGTTCCATTTATAGGAATAGTATGCATCAGGAATGTACTGATAAAATGAACTTATGGGTTAGTGGTGATGGCAAGTCAGTTAAATATTTGAAAATTATCTCTGCCTAAAAGTAACTTAAATGCAAAATTGAACCTTCCATCTTTCCCTATAAATTGTCTTGTGATTCACATCTTAATTAGATAGCATGAATTTTCTACTTATATAAGCCAACCTGGTCATTCGAAATCTAAATTATTCTGTTTTGTAACCTATAATTATTCACAAGCTCAATAGGTTTCGTAATCATCTTTTTATTCTTATTTCCAGAACATTTTTTTTAAGTATATATTTTTTTATTTCTTTTTTAAATTATTTATTTATTTTAGAGAGGAGACACAGAGTGAGAGAGAGAGAGAGAGAGAGAAAGGGGGGAGGAGCTGGAAGCATCAACTCCCATATGTGCCTTGACTAGGCCAGTGCAGGGTTTTGAACTGGCGACCTCAGTGTTCCCAGGTCGACGCTTTATCCACTGCGCCACCACAGGTCAGGCCAGAACATTTTTTATTTAAGTATTCTTATTACCTAACTTTAACAATTCTTGACTAGTAGTCTAAACCCCTCCAATTCTGCCTGACCTGTGGTGGCGCAGTGGATAAGGCGTCGACCTGGGAACACTGAGGTCGCCAGTTCAAAATCCTGCACTGGTCTGGTCAAGGCACATATGGGAGTTGATGCTTCCAGCTCCTCCCCCCTTTCTCTCTCTCTCTCTCTCTCTCTCTCTCTCTCTCTCTCTCTCACACACACACACACACACACACTCTGTGTCTCCTCTCTAAAATGAATAAAATAAAAAAAATAAACCCCTCCAATCCTGTATTTCAGCTATTATTAAAGTGAAAACTACATAATATCAAACCTTGTTAAAACTTCAAGAATGGCACCTCCAGGCATCAGCATATATAAATACACACTATTTTGAATTTTATACAGTGTGAATTATTCTCAGGATCCCATTTACTTTCTCAACATCAAGTTTCCTCCTGCCCAATTCATATCAAACTCGATGTCTTCACAATAATAAATGATTGCTACTCCCACTCTCTTTCTCCTAAGCCTTCCCATTACCTAAGCCTCTGTGTGTATGTTGTTTCATCTGACAATCTACATATTATTTACCTGGTAGACAGTTGATATTGCTAGGATCTCTAACTACAAACTCCCTTACTGCTCCAGGGAGACCAGGATCCTTCCCTTTTTATTTTATTTTGTTTTTACATTGCCTAGGAATATTGCTCATATTTCTATTAGAGTAAATATATAACTGTATTGGAGATATTTGTATATCTCCTCAGTTGAATATTAGCTCCTGGAGTCTTGAGAACTTGCATTTAATTAATGTATGCTCACAAAAAATTAAATTCTATATGAAAAACCCATCTTTCACTTGGGCATATATAAATAGTTATATGTGAAGCACGATGGAAATTATAGTAAAAGATTCATGAAAGAATTAAGCTATTGAAATATTTAACAAGCAATATTAAATTTTTAAAGTTGTTTTCTGTAAGAACATAAAATGAAGCAAACCAATCAATAACATTTAAGTCAGCATGCATGCTCTTATCCTAAAATACAGGTTAATAATGAAGACAACACACTAATTATTTAAGTGGAAATTTAGAGTGGGATGTCATATACATACAATCCTGTAGAGAACAGTCTTACATTTTAGTAATCTTTTATGAAGCAGAGACTTGCATGTTCTTCCAGTTCCATTTCTTGAATTAGATTTTTGGTATATTATCAAGCCAACCCTCACATATATCCATCTATCACTAGCATGGGAGTGAACAAAAGCCCATTTACTTCATATTATCTTGAAATGTTGCATACACATGTAGTCATAAGATGGAAAAACAGACTGATGGTGGAGTAATTCTATAAAATGAGAACATTAAATTTTTAATATTCTTTGGTAGGATAAATTAATTGTTAGTAGAATTGCTCAAGATTTCTTTTGAAACCATGTAGATGGCCTCATTAATCAGGAAATTTTTCTTAAGCTTTTTATCTCTCTTGTTTATAAAATGGCATAATAAATGAATCAGTAGAAATACCTTGCTTGCTTTATGATGATCTGGAAATCCACCAATAAAGACTGACCCTGATTTTGGCAGGGGTTTTTCAGACACGCGATTGATAGATGCGTTTGCTTTAATTGTCCTCCCTAGAATAGTCAGCTCAGCTTTACACGGATCCAATTCTTGCCTGCAACAATTTAGAAAAGAAATTTATGGGTTTAGTATGTGTTGTGCAAACATTTGTCTGACCAATTAAGTTATTAAAAAAGAGAAAGATTTAAGTAAATAGATTATCTCACCATAAAACCAACAAAGGCAAAAGTAGATTAATCTGTCCTAAATTAAAAATTCTTGCCTGACCAGGTGGTGGTGCAGAGGATAGAGTGTTGGACTGAGATATGGAGGACCCAGGTTTGAACCCCAAGGTTGCCAGCTCCAGCATGGGCTCATCTGGTTTGAGCAAGGTTCACCAGCTTGAGTCCAAGGTTGCTAGCTTGAGCAAGGGGTTACTCACTCTGCTATAACCCCCCGGGTCAAGGTACATATGAGAAAGCAGTCAATGAACAACTAAGGTGCCGCAACAAAGAATTGATGCTTCTCATCTCTCTCGCTTCCTGTCTGTCTGTCCTTATCTGGACCTCTCTCTCTGTCTCTGTCACACACACTCACACACACACACACACACACACACACACACAATTCTTAATGCTTTAAGTATATAAATACAGAGTTAAATTTTGACAAAACAGCAAATTGTAGCAAACACTTAAAAAATAAATCTTGTAAATAAACAGATTACTTCCAACAGAGATTAAAACAATGTTAAAGTATAATATCCTACTTCAGTTTTTTACATTGTTAAATTTTCTGTGTGAGTTAAAAATATTGAAAACTATCAGTGTGAAATATGGTCCAGTTCTGCCCCCTTTCCACAGTTTCACTTTCCATGGTTTCAGATAGCTATATCATCAAACCCAGTTCAGAAATATTAAATGGAAAATACCAGAAATAATTAATTCATAAGTTCTAAATTGTGCATCAATATGAGTAGTATTATGAAATCTCACATTATTAATCTCCTTTCCGATTGGAGCATGAATCACCCATTGTCAAGTGTGTGTAATACTATTTGCCTGTTAGTCACTTAGTAGCCATCTTGGTTATTGCAGTGCTTGTATTCAGGTAACCCACACAGTAGCCTAAGGCTAAGTCACAATGCCTCTGTCATTCACCTCACTTTATCTCATCACATAGGTATCGTAATACCTCACATCATCACAAGAAGGATAAGTATAATACAATAAGATATTTTGAGCCTGACCTGTGGGGGTGCAGTGGATTAAGTGTCAACTTGGAACACTGAAGTCACTGGTTGGAAACCCTGGACTTGCCTGGTCAAGTCACATACAGGAAGCAACAACTATTATGACTTGATGCTTCCTGCTTCTCCTCTGTCTCTCTCTCTCTCCCTCCTCTCTCAAAAAATCAATCAATAAAAAATATAAATAAAAAATTAAAATTTAAGATATTTTGAGAGAGACCACCTTCATATAACTATTATTATATTATATTGTATTTGTTTTATTTTATTATTCATTATTGTTCATCTCTTACTGTACCTATTTTATAAATTAAGATTTATCATAGGTATGTATGTACAAGAGAAAACATGCTACATATAGGGTTCAGTACGATCTGTGGTTTCAGGCATCACTGGGGATCTTGTAACATATCCCCCAAGGGTAAGGGGGAGTATACTGAGTCTAGTCTACAATATATCTTTAGGTTGAAAATGGTAATAGTGAAATGAGTAATTTGGTGTAGTAATATAAATCATATCAAGATGTAAAACATGTAAAATTTTTTTAAAAATAGTAAATCAAATATAATTTAAATCAGCAAATCCCAGCAATAATTTTTATGAACCCATATTTTAGAAAAATGAGATAAAAAATACTTTGACAATGTTTGAAGAGTAGATATGGATGTCTCATGTACTCTACCATCTGTTGAATAATCGAATCCAGAGACTGAAAACTATGGTATAAAGGCCAAATGTAGCCTGCTACCAATTTATAAGTAGATTTAACTGGTACAGAGTCACAATTTCTTTACCGATAATCTATGGCTACTTTTATGGCAGAGTTGGGTAGTTACAACAGTAACTCTGAGGTCTAAAATATTTACTATCTGATTATAGAAAATAGCTTATATCTAATCAATTTATTTGTTTAGCTACTAAGCAAGTAAATTTTATTATAATCCTTTCAATGATAGTACACGAATTATAAGACATGTATATACCATTCACTAATCAATGTTATTCTATATCATAAATATGTGATAGTCTGTCTTTCAAATATTTATATAAACTTAATTGAATTATAACATGCATGATGAAGAGGGTAAAGGATAAAGCTCTATGAAATACCGTATTGTGGACATACTGAAATAACCACTATGGAGTTCAAATGGTAGCGTATTACTAGCAAGAATCCCTATGAAATAATAGCAACAAGCCCTGCCCAGTTTGCTCAGTGGGTAGAACATCAGCCCCCAAATGAACATCCTGGTTTGACTCTTAAGGCACACGAGAGAAGTGATTATCTGCTTCTCTCTCCCTTTTTCTTCCCCTTCTCACTCCTCCTGCAACTAGTGTCACAATTGGTTTGAGGGTTGGCCCCTGATCCTGAGGATAGCTAGGTTGATTCGAGCATCAGACCCCGACAGGGGTTGCTGGATGGATCCCAGTTGGGGCGCGTTTGGGTGTCTGTCTCACTATCTCCCTTCCTCTCACTTAAAAAAGAAAGAAAGAAAGAAATACTAACAACACAAAGACACATTTTTAGACCTCTTTTATCATAACGTTACTTTTAATATTAATCTTTGTTATTGAATTTAATAGTAGTTTTTTCCATTTTTGAGATATATCATTATATTGATATTTCACAAATTATGTATTCTAGATTTGGTGTACATTTGGTGCTATTTGGAATATTACTGGTAAAAGTAAAGTTAATCCTTTTTGTTCATCTTTTGGTTATCAAATATCATTTTCTCCCTTTTTTCTCTTAATTGTGATGAATTATATTCTCTGGACTTTTTATTATTTTATTTTCTGTATTTTTCCAAAGTGCTAATCGGAGGGGGGTAGGAGGTGGGAGGTGGAAGGGAGGGGGGAGGCAGACAAACCGACTCCCCCATGTGCCTGACCAGGATCCACTTGGCATGCCCGGCCCCTTTGGGGCATTGCTCTGCTGCAATCCGAGCCATTCCAGTGCCTGAGGCAGATGCCATGAAGCCATCCTCAGTGCCTGGGCCAACTTTACTTCAACGGAGCCTAGGCTGAGGGAGGGAAAGAGAGAGACAGAGAGAAATGGGAGGGGGAAGGGTGGAGAAGCAGATGAGCACTTCTCTTGTGTGCCCTGGCGGGGAATCAAACCCCAGACTTCTACATGCCTGGCGGACTCTCTACCTCTGAGCCAACCCGCCAGGGCCCATATTCTCTGGACTTTTAATGTTGGAATGTATTCCTGGAACAAGTCTAACTTTCTCATAATGTATGCCTTGATTATATAACACAAAATTCACTTTTCTATATTTTAAGGAATATATATGTATCTATATACAGATATATACAATAAATATAATTCATATATATATGAATACAAGAGAGAAAGTGGCCTTTGTATTTATTGTCTTGTACTGATCTTATAAAATTGTGCTATCAAGATTATGTTGCCCTTATATTCTTACAAAAAGTTTATATAATATTACTTTTATATCTACTATTTATATATGGTAGAATTAACTGATATTGCCACCAACACTTAAAGTTTTTTTTAAGATAGTTATATTAAAGATGGATTCAATGCATTTAATATAACATGGCTATCTATGTATTATCATGTTCATTTTGTTAAACTGTACTTTTTCCTAGACTTTTTAAAAAATAATCTATATTTTCAAAAGTATTGGCACAAAATATTTTATAATTTCCTTATATTTTTATTGGTGTTAAAACTATAATAATGTCTTTCTCGTGACCGACTATTTGTGTCTTTTCTCATTTGATTTATTTTGTAGATAAATATTGGCAGGGAGTAGTCAATTTTCAAGAACACACTTTTACCACTGTTGGTAGTCTTAATTGTCTATTTGTTTTCTATACCTTTCATGTATGCTCTTACCTTTATGATCTTCTTCTTTGAACATTCCTTAGGCTTAATTTACTGTTCTGTTTATAATGTTTTTAATTTAAATTGTGCTCTCGAGATTGCAAATTTTTCTCTAAGAATTTAGCTATGGTTAACAATTTCTATTTTTCATTATCATCTGTTCAAAATATGTTTTAATTTCTTTAAAATTTTTCCCTTTGGTACAAGAATTATTCAGAATTGCATTACAAGTTTATAAAAATACAGGGATTTTCTGTTTTTTATTGATATGGTAAAATATTAAAGTTCAAATCAAGCTTGTTCAAAGAATATTCTCTATTTGCTTTTAGGTCTTTGAAATATATTTTCCTCGGCTGCATAGCCCAGGATATATCCAATTATAGTACATTTTCACAACTCTATATGTCTGTCATTAAGTGCAATATTCTATATATGAGAATATATATGGTCAGGTTTTAACATATACACAGACATACACACATTTAGCCACTTTTATACTGAATGTAGAATGAAAAAATATAATTAAATCATGTCTGTGATGTATGTATTAATTTTTTTAAAACTATATTTACAGATTCTTTGCACCCTTCCTCTATCTACATCACGTTATCAACTCAATAGAGCTAAGACCAACTGTGCTCATGCAGCCAAAATCGAGGTTTTTATAAAGAAAGCTTTGACATATTTTTGAAAAGATCAATGATGTTCTCTACATTAAAAAACTGAGAGAGAAATGTTTTGAACATTTTTAGAACCCATTTCTTAGTTTTGAATTTTATATCTAAAGGAAGCTATAAGGTTTCTGTGTTAATTACTTATTACAATTAAACTATTAAAAATATCTTAGGGAGGATAAAGCTTCCAGGAAAATCAGTATTTTCAATATATTCTCTGCATAAAAGTTCTTCCCATCCAAAACGTATTTGCTAATACTGTATATTTATAGACAGATTCAAGGTCATCAATACTTCACAATAACACTTTATGTATATGTTGGGCAGATAAAATATATTATGCTCATTTTGTTAAATATGGCACTGCCCACGGAGAAGCCCATCACCCAGGTGACAATATTAGTTGCCCTGCCCTTGCTGCTTGGGATGGGTGTAATTGTATTAATGTGTGATGGGAGAGGGCTTTTGTGCCAAAAGGTTTTCAAAGGAAGAGAGATCACGTTGTTCGAGAGAAGAGTGATTGCATTATAGGAGAAGCCCATGCATGCTGTAGGAGAGCAGATTAAGGCCACGTGGAGGAGGCCAGAAGAAGCAGCCAAGATGGCTGAGTGCTGAAGGAGAAGCCAGTTTGTGCAGGGAAAAGGAGATGGGAAGCAGAGGTGAATAAGGCTGGTGAGCTAGAAACCTTTGATTCTAGGAAACTTGGGTAAGTCAGTAGCTTTGTGAGCACTGAATGAGTGGGTTTTGGAGACCAGTGTGTGTTTTTACTTGCTCACTGGGTGGAAACTAGGATTAAAGCTAATGGCCCACCATTTCTTGGCTCTATTGTTTCATTACTGTCTGTCTGAATCTAATGCGAACCTGCATGAGCCAGGCAGCTGTGATGGTGGCCGTGCCTACTGGCTTTACAGTATATAGCAGATATTTCTTCACTTTCTATTTTATATAATTTTTATTGTAATATTTGAAACTAATTATACTGCTTAATTTATTAAAGTGGCATAATTTATTTTGATACTTGATATGTCAAGTATTCTCTCAACTCTTTTTAAAGATTATAATATTTTGACTGCAAATCTATTTTTTATTTCAGAAATTATCTGTGGTATTTTTATCAAAAATAAGTTATTCAACCCTGGCTGGATAGCTCATTTTGTTAGAGTGTCATCCTGATATGAAGAATTGCAGGTTTAATTGCTGGTCAGGGCACATACAGAAACTAACTTCTGTCTCTCCTCACCCTTTCTTTCTTTTTATAAATCAATAAATTAAATTTTAAAAAAGAATTAAAGTTAATCTATATTAAAAAAAATTACAGGGCTATACATATATGTATATACATACACTTGCATACATGTGTCTAACATAGATATATGAGTGTTCATAGTATTTATATCATATATTAGAATATTTTATTTAAATGAAAAAATTTTTCTACCTTATTTTGTTCATTTTACCAGCTGTTCTTAGTCTATATTCAACTGTTGTTTCTATCTTGTGGATTACTTTCTTAGAGAATAATAATTAGTAACATAAAATACAATATATATTAATTTAATACACAACTGTATAAAGTTGTGTAGTACAGGTACAGATTTCTATATAATATAAATTGATTAAAGTTAGAAACACTCGAGAACTGATAAATGATAAAGATTATTATGATAGGAAGAGGGAAAAATAATAAATATTGTAGATGCTAGATTTTGAGTGAGGGTGAAAATTAGAAACAAAGAGATGAAGTGGGGTTTTATAATGAAAGTTCAATTCAAAACCAAATCTTTCATATTCTTTACTCCGAACATGTGGCTATGTTCCATTCTGTACAGAGATTAGGAGTTCATTCATTATAATGGCAGCAGCATAAAAACAGTCTTTGGTTTGATTACTACTGTATCTTCACCCCTGAAATAGGAACTTTTATGTTGCAAATAATACTGTATATGTTGAATATTGATCAATTTTACAAGACACAATCTAAAATATATTAAGTGCTTGCTGACTGACAGCATTTTATTTTGAAAAATGTATTATTAGAAAATATTTCATTAACTGCTAAAAATATAAAAAAGAGAAAGTACAAAAAACCTGCATTTATTTCAAGAGGAATCATGATTATTATTCTATTACAATCTAAAATTTTTATTTATTACAGAATTTCCCAAAGTTGAAAATGTAACTAGTTTTTCCAAGTTTTTCTTCTTTGTTCATTTAATAATATAATGTAAACATTTATGTATATAAATATTATTGCAACCTATTAATTTTTATGACTGTATAGTAATTGCTTATGTGTTTGTACTCTAATTTCTTTTTCTAAAATGTCTAATCACTAGATATTTGGTTGCCTTTTTCCTGAATTTTTCACCTTTTCTTATAAAACTATAACATACGCCTGTTTCATATATTTTGTTCATTTAACCAGCTGTGCTTAGTCCATATTCAACTGTCGTCTCTATCCTGTGGAATTACTTATTCAGAGAATAATAATGCACCATGTAAAATACAGTATATATTAATTTAATACACAACTGTATTAAGTTTTGTAGTACAGGTACAGACTACTACACAGTATACATTCTAATACACAAATCAATTTATTTTCTTAAAAAAATTTCTAGAGTTTGATTTGCAGTATGTAAGTTTTCTCTATATTTACATTGTTTATTCTTAAATTTTCTTTAAAAAATTTTCTGTTAGTTTTATGTGACAATTTGCCCAAGTTATAGTACCCTGTTATTCAATCAAACACTAATCTACGTGTTGCTACGAAGTGTTTTTGTAGATGTGGCTAACATCTACATCTATAAGCAAGTGACTTTTGGTAAAGGACGTTATCTTCAGAATGTGGGTGGACCTTATCTAATCAACTGAAAAGCTTTTGGAACAAAACTGAAGTTTCCCTGTGAAGAAGAAATGTCACCTGTGGATTGCAACATTAGCTCGAGCCCCAAATTTTCCAGCCTGCAGACCTTTTTGAAAAATCTTTACAAATTTTTACTTATCCAACCACACCCCACAATGGCATAAGGCAATTTCTTAAAATAAATCTCAATATACATATACTGAATCTTCTACTGGGTCTGTTCTCTGGTGAAACCCTGACTGATACAGATTTTGGTAACTAGAGCCCTGAGGTAGAGAGATGTTTGACCCCATGTACAGGAAGATCGCTCATATCTTACAACCCCATCGGGGAAGCAGTATTAATGTTAATTGAGTATGAAATTTGATTTTTTAACTAAAGCTGGACATGATAATAATTTTTGTTAAAATCTCAAGACATGTTTCTCTTAATCTTTATTAACTACATGAAATTTAATTCCTTAGGGAGGTTTTTGGCATGAATAGCAATGGATCAGGTGATTGGCCTTAGACTATCAGCTCCAAGATATAGACTTGTAAATGACCTTTAAGATAGATTACTTAATAGAACTATGATTATTGGAGAAAGATTCATATTTCATATAGGGAAATTAATTTTTATAGACATGTCACATTCAAAGCTTTTCCTTGAAATTTATTTTGATTTTTATGTTAGTATAATCTCTATTCAGTGTCACAGAAGGTAGACTGCTTCACAATCAACAGCGCGATTAGTGTGTACCACTTCTGCAGGCTTTCATCTTTGGATATGTATGAGAATTTTCTTTCACACTTAAATTTCTGCATTGGGTATTCTTGTTTTCAAAGCTAGTATCATTTCTGAAATAAATTATCCATGGTAAGTGAATAGAAGGATGCCATATCATCTTTTCTCATATGCATATTCCAGGGAACTGGCAGCTAAACTGAAGGAAAATGAAAGGTAAGTACGTCTCCATCACAACAATGTAGATATCAGGTTTTCTTTGCCAAAACTCAATTCTATTATTTCATCTAGCAGGATTGTTATTTTATTCAAGAGACACAGTTTTTAACAGCAGTCATATCTTTCCCCTTAGGCTCATTAGAGTGCAGGCCATGCTGTTCTGATTGTGCCTGACTGAATCTAACAGGAATTGACTGAATGTAGGAAAACAGTCTTACAACATTATTGTTTAGCATTTGCTGATGATACAGTTGGCCTAGCACACCATGCAGTGTAAAATTTTTCCATCAAGGCTTTTTAATGTTTTCTCTAAAATCAGCACACAGGGTGCTTTTTAAAGGTCAAATGAGCAGACAAATTTATTTTGCAGAATTATAAGAATATATAGAACTCCCTTGAGGACTCCTAGTGTTCAAACTACCTTCAATTGTTCTTCTCCCAAACTTACAGTGATTCTTCATATTTGTCATTTGCATTCACATAATGGTAATTATTAACAACTGTCCACTAATTAGAACCTGAAAGAATAAAGATGACTGTGCCATGAGTTCTATCTAATATGTTTAGGAATTTGGGGTAGATCACAAGAAAGGTCAAACAATTAGGGTGAACACAATACAGATGTGGGTGACCTATGGTTTTATAATTCTCATGATTACCATATCATTATATAGCAACAAGTTCTAAGCTTCCACACGCATTAGCAAAGAATGAAAGGGAAAATAGATTAGTACATACTTCTAAATAATCAAAAAGCAAACATCAAATTTCCATCATGTTGAATATCCACTCCCTCTCATCTGATTATTCCTGAGCATTGTAAAAGTCAAATTTTAAATTACACTGGCTCCCATCTTATGCATTAAAAAAGCTGTTTTTAATTGACAGTGACAAAACTTTCCATAGAATCTGAATGTGTACATTCTCTTTGTTGAGTGTCTATCATATTTATATATTGAAAACATTAATTTAATCAGCCATAAAATAATATGAAGAAAGTACTAAAAGTAAAAATAACAATTCTTTTTAGAGAGGATTCAGACCCATAAACTGTTCACACAAATAGAAATAAAAGATAGGTCTCAATTTAGATATTTAATGCCAATATACTACTTTTTATCAGATCAAATTACCCCAGATAGCAGGAAATATTTTATATTCATTTTGCTTAGAAGATAATTATTAAATTCCATGTGAAAATTGATTGCTTAAAGAGAATTAAGCAGATAGAGGGGATCTTTTTGTTCAATTTCTATAATAGTTTTTCATGTAGTTTCCACAGATGACATGGCATTAGTTGCTCCCAGTTTCCATTCCCCATTATGTCTTTTTTAAAAGTAAGATAAATGAAACTCCCTAATTTAGGATTTTGAATGGCTGATCATAGCCAAAAGAATTATGTCTAAAAATCTGCATCTGGAATTTGAGCACCCAACCATACAGTTCTGGCTCTTATTTAATTATCTGTATCTCTGACAGCTGCACAAGAGGAATTTTCTACTACCATGAGATCATTCTCCTCATCATCCCACCTACCAAGAATTCTACTGATTTAAATGCTGCTCACAATTAAGAATTTATTTGTGCTTCACTTATTTAAAATGTTATTAATGTTTACAGTCTTAATGATCTCATTACCATCTATTACCACATATAGTATACCATTTATTTTTGCATTCAATTATGGACTGTTTTCTCATTAAGTGATTGTTTGATGTTTCCATGTTTAGTCTCTCCAGTGAAAAAATAACCTCTCATTTGACAGAGGTTTTTTTTGTACATCTTTGATTTCTTAATAATATGTAGGCATTAGCCTAATGACCTTAAAAAAATCAATTCCACATTTTCATTTACAGCATCAACTCTGCTCCTATGTGATTCAAAGGCAGCGGCCTCATCATGGATAGAAAGCCCATAGCTGCCAGGTGATTAGATATTACTTCCACTGTGACCAGATTGTCCCTGATCTTCATGTTAAGATAGAATTATCCCTTGGTCCATGCGGCTTTTTACTGGCAAAGTAACTGTTTTTATTCATTGAGCCATAGTCAGATTTTCTAAACAATTGTAGACGGCTGAATAAAAAGCAACTAAGAGCTTCAGTATTAAAAACAGCATGCAACTTGGTTGTTTTCTAGCTAATTATAAACTAAGTATTATTCTCTTTGAACTTTTCTTGTAGGTTGCATTCCCTTAAGGACTATTAGAATAAACATGTTTTGCCTTTATATTCTTATGTGGAACAAAAGTTTTTCTGCATCATGTCATGATTCTTCAGAAAGGCTGTTCCGTGCTAAAACTTCAGATCTTTCACTGAATAAATAGATTTCTAAATATATTTTTACATTTGTGACTGAGATTTTATATCAGTGATATGGTTACAATTCCAGATTAAATATAGTGGTTCTAATTAAATTGTATTTTAGAATCTGTAAAATAATACTCAGTATAAAAATAATTGACATTAGATTATTAAATACTAAGATTACTGATTAAAAGTAATCAAGAACAATGTATGCAATTATTATCTTTATCATAATGAGCAATTAAACCATTTCTAGTAAAACTTTCCTGAGATAAAATATGTTTTAAAAAAAACATTAAGAAGATTAAATTAATTTATAAATTTATAAGTTAGATTAATTTAGGACAAATTTACACTTTATATTATTTGAAATAATTATATAAACAAAATATTTAGAAAATGACATCACAATTTCTGAATATTCATAATATATACCTGAAATTTTATTTTTCTAAATCAAAAGGATAAAGTAAAGCAGCAGATTAATTTTGAAATATAATTTATTAGTCTTAAAGAGGGTTTATATAGTGGCACATTAATTTCTATATGGGAAATCCCTAAGAGAATCTTGAGTTATATGGGACAGTCTCAAAACAGTTCAAGAAAACACCACAAGTGCAAGTGATAGACGAAATCTGCTTTTTCAGAGACAGTGAGGATGAAAAAGCACACACACTGTGATGTGATGAAATCATCTTTAGACAACCTGATTCACTTCTTTCCATTCCTGAATCTAAAAATCTGCTCTGTGGGTTAGTGAAACATTGGGGGTTAGTGTGGGGCTGACTTTGCAAGTGTACACCTCACATCCTCTGTTGGGAGTGGTCAGCACATCACATCTTCAAAGAGCGATGTCTAGTCCTTAGAATTTGGAGAGTAAGTCCCTAGTCAGATTAGTCACAAAATTAAGTTCCACACGGCTCACTTGGAGAATATTTTTAGTTTAATTTAGTTGCATTTCCATAAGTACTTGTAAAGCCTTAGAAAATGTCACTGGGGTTTCCAGATTATTTGCTGTATCAGTCATCTTTTGGGGTAAGAGGATGAGGTGCCATAGCTACCTGACAACAAATATACTTGTTTGCTCCCCTGAATTTCATATTGGAAACACCTAAATTACTTATCTTCCCTGGTTCTTTTCAAAATTGCTTTTGAGAGAAAAGAGGGAAACCAAGGACTTTGGAGTCAGACAATTCTTTTTTACTACAAGTTTTGCCATTTATTATCTAGGAGACATTTATACTCCATTTGTCAGGAAAGTACTTCCAATACTATTATTTCTCAGGCAAGAAAGTCCACATTGGTATATAAGGTTGAGAAAGCAGCATCAGTTCCCTTCTGCTGTAATTTAAATCTCAAGAGAGAGGATGACATATATCGAGCAATAAGGCTTCTGAAGAGGTTGGGTACTGATTTAATCTGAGACTTGATGGAACACATTCACAAAGAGGTAAGAATTTAAAAAGCATGATTTCATACATAAGTGGGACATAAAAGTGAGACTATGAGACATGGACAAGAGAGTGGTGGTTATGGGGTGGGGGGAGGGAGGAAAGTGTGGGATAGGGAGGAGGGGAGGGACACAGGGAAAACCAGATAGAAATTGACAGAGGACAATTTGACTTTTGGTGACGGGTATGCAACACAATTGAATGTTAAGATAACCTGGAGATGTTTTCATTAAAAAAAAAAAAAATGTGAAAAATGATTAGAAACCTGTAGATCAGCAGAGTTAGGTAAGAGAGTGCTAGCAGAGTAAACAGCATAGGCAAAATCTCCTGGGAGTGTAGGGTAAAATTGGGGTGAATTGAACAAAAGCCTGGGCATGAAAATTGAGAGGGAGGGACTGGTGATACCCAATTTCCATATTGACAAAATCAAATATGTAAATAAATTAATGGTAAAATGTGTGTCTTAATTCACTCATCCCTTGACTGACCAATAGGAGGGTTAAACAAGCAAAACAAAGTTAGATGTTCTAAAAATGCTAGGTTTTCTGTAGTGTGTTTTGTTTTGTTTATTTTTTGTTTAGTTTTTTTTTTGTTTTGTTTTGTTTGGTGTCTTAGTCTGTTAAGGCTGCCATAACAAAATACTACAGAGTTGGTGTCTTAAACAACAGAAATAAATTTTCTCACAGATTTGATGGTTGTGAATCCAAGATCAAGGTGTCAGCAAGTTTGATTTACTTTGTGGTGCTTTTCCTTGGTTTGCTGAGGGTGCTTTTGCCCAGTACCTTCAGGTGGCCTTTACTTTGTGCACCCACATTTTTCATGTCTCTGACTCTTCTAGTGAGGACATCAGACATAATGGATTAGGGCCCACACATATAACCTCATTTAACTTTAGTTACCAATATACAGATCCTACCCCCAGATACAGTCACATCTTAAATTATTGGGTATCTTAAATTATTGGGGATTAGGATATCAACATAGGCATTATGTGGAGATATCCTTCAGTCCATAACATTTGGTGTGTTCTGAATGACTAATTATAAATCTAATTCTCTCTTTCATTCCAGGCTAGAAAACTTTTGGAGCTCACTCTTTTCTCATGAAGTATTGTTTTTTTTCTTCTTCTTTCTATTCTTCAGCTTTATCCCATTTTTTCTTTGCTTTGAAGTCAGTTGTGTATTCATGTCTTCAAAATGTCATTCACTGGTTGCTCTGCATTTAGTGTTCAACTTTGGGTCATGAAATGGATAACCCCATATTTACCCATTTTATATATCATATTAATATATCATATTTATATATCATGTATAGAAAATAATTTTTAGTTAAACAATACATAGTTGTAAAAACGAGGAATATTTAATAAATACAGGTTGTATGCACTAAGGATAACATTGATAGGCTAAGAGAATAATAATTGGCTACATATTAGAATAGAAATGATATTATGAACAATCATAAAACTACTGAGGCAAAGCAAAAACTGTTTAAATACCACTAAACTAAGAAAAACAATGTTTAATGAACTATGGAAAATATGCTATTTAATGAAAGTCTGAAACACAGATATCTAGCTCACCCAGACATTTACCATCGCCATATATTCTGGGTGAAACTCAATGCTTTCCTCATTTACTGGTATTAGATGCTACTGTTAAGTGTTGTACGCTGCATTATCTTGTTTACTATAAACATTATTATAATCTCCATTTTAAATCTGTGAAAATCAGGATTCACAGGCTTGGATGAAAGTCACTAATAGCTTCAAAACTGAAATTTCTTAATTCTTGACTCCAAAACCTTATTACTTTCTTTGGCTTCTTCGGATATTTTGAGGGGAGAAAGAGAAAGGCAGGCCAACATACAGTTGTTCAGTAGAGATCGTGAACCTCAGCAATGTGTACATGTGCCCAGGAGTCTGTAGCTATGAAGAGTTAAAGGAGATTCATGAGAATCAAAGAATAACGCTTTTGAGAACCACTGATAAATGCTCATCTCCATCAGAAACATGCACATGTGCACACATACACACAGAGAACAATAATAAAGTTTTGTGAGTAATTGGGTTTCATTATCCATCACTGGGACTCAGTCAAAAGCTGCCCTGGGAAGACTTATTTAAATAAAACTAAAAGAGTATAAATCCATCATCATTATTATTAGTGTTTTTCAACTGCCAGTCCACAAACAGGTCCACCAGAAATTTTGTGCAGGACTGTGAAGGAGATAACATCTTGATGTTGTAATGAATATTATAGACCAGTGGTTCTTAACCTTTTTTGAAGTACCGAACCAACCAGTTTCATACGCGCATTCACCGAACCCTTCTTTAGTGATAAATAAAATATGATTTTTTTCCAAATTCAAGACATAGGTATATGTTTTTTTACTGGTGCACAAAATGAGCCATGCATGAACATTACCTTGCTCAAAGAACAAAACCAACAAAGTGCATGAACTCACAACAAATTACGCTATTACTTTATTCTGGCCTCCGCGGCAGAGGCTTCTCCGAACCCCTGAGACCGACTCATCAAACCCCTAGGGTTTGAGAGAACCCAGGTTAAGAACCACTGTTATAGACAAAGTGATGTTAGTCATATTTGCCTATGCTCAGGGTGATTTCTGCCTTAGCGGTCCTCAAAATAATTCTCCTATTTTCACTTTTACCGAAGTATAAAAAGGTTGAAAAGCACTGATTATTGTGACATCTAATTGCAGCAACTTCAGACTCAGAAATCACCCTTATGACCATTCTTTCAGAAAACTTGAAATTACACAATAAAATTGAAATGAAAATTGATGTTTTGAACCATATAATTTTAGCATTCAGTGTTATTGGTTGTATATAGCCAAACTCACAAACTCTACATCATTCTTAAAATGTTCTCTAAACTAAAATTGTATCTAGAGAAAGGCTTCATCAATTACCATAAAAGATAATACTATTTTATATTATTTTATTGTTATTATTTATTATTATTTTTTAAGTGAGGAGGGAAAATAAAGAGACAGACTTCCACAAGCACCCTGACCAGAATCTACCTCACAACCACCCTTTGAGGCTGGTGCTCAAATCAACTGAGTTATCCTCAGCACCTGAGGTAGATGAACTTGGACTAACTGAGCTATATCTTCAGTGCCCAGGGCCAACACTTGAATCATTCGAGTGACTGGCTATGAGAGGGGAAAAGAGACAGAAGGGGGAGAGAAAGGGGTAGAGAAGCATATGATTGTTTCTCATGTGGCCCTGATGGGATTGAACCCAGGACTTCCACACACTGGGCTGATGCTACATCCACTGCCAAATGGCCATGGCCTATAATACTATTTTAAATAGCAAAATGGAGGTCTGGAACATCCTGATATGCTAGGTGCTAATAAAAGAAGTGTGGATTCTAATTTCTCATCTGAGATGTTAAGTCAGATTCAGTTCTATACAAACTTAAATTGTTTTCAAGATATATTTTTATACTGTTCTTAAAATTAGATAAAAATATTTCAAATAAAACTTTATGTTATTAGTATTAATATATGTATATACACACACAACATAGTTTTAAAAAACTTAATATATAACAGAATTTTACCAGAAATTATCTTTGGAGTTTGATATCTGTTCTAATCTTTTGGATTAAGGAAAGTTTTATGAAAGGTCAAATAGAGAAAAGTGAGTTAACTAAAATGTTTTCTCATTACTAGGTGTTTGAAAACCTAATGATTTATAGTTCAAAACATGTAGGACCTAAGTTATATAATAGAAATCTGATTTTTACTTCTCTGTAAGAGAAAAGAAACATAGTCATAGCTACATCTTAGTCTTCCTTATCTATAAATTGAGTCACATGAGAAGTGAAAGGAAATTTTTTATCTATAGCTAAATAGCTTTAGATAGAGCAGTGAATATATTTTATAACTTTTCTAACTGAATAGTTAAATGAGGGGTGGTTCTAATTATATGTGAGGGTGTAAGAATTCCATGACTTATGCCTGACCAGGTGGTGGAGCAGTGAATAGAGCATTGGACTGGGATGCGGAAGACCCAGGTTCGAGACCCCGAGCTCGCCAGCTTGCGCATGGCCCCATCTGGCTTGAGCAAAAGCTCTCTAGCTTGGACCCAAGGTTGCTAGCTCCAGCAAGGGGTTGCTCGGTCTGCTGAAGGCTTGTGGTCAAGGCACATGTGAGAAAGCAATCAATGAACAACTAAAGTGTCGTGATGGCAACAAAAACTAATGATTGATGCTTCTCACCTCTCTCCATTCCTGTCTGTCTGTCCCTATCTATCCCTCTCTCTGACTCTCTCTCTGTTCCTGTAAAAAAAAAAAAAAAGAATTCTATTACTTGAGCCCAAGCTTGGGTACAGACATAGTGTGAATTCCAAGATGGGGTGTTTTGCACTGCTGATTAAGTCCCTCCAGAAAGCTCCATGTAGCATATAGTTATCTCTGTGAGAGCAAGTAGAACATACAATACAATAAATATTGGGAAATTTCTAAAATCTTAGTTGACTCATTCTTGAGAGCACACACAGAGGATTTCTCTCTTCTTCTTCCCTACCAGAAAAGACCTAGAAGTTAATCTAACAAAATATAGATCCAACTCTACAAGAGACAGATTATAAGGGTTGGGGCAAATAACAGGATTTTGGAAGGAGTTAGTCACACAGAGATTATGTTACTTGGTATTGGGATTTGTTTGAACAAACTTCATCAATTCTGTATTTTGACAGATGGGATCTGAAAAATGCTCTTGTTATTTGTGAATGTATTGGCTTGTAGTAGGAAGAAGAAAATTAAATCAAGACTCAGTAAAGGTAGGAGATACATGGTCCTTATTGAGAGCAACTGATAAGATACCTGGCTAAAATAGCAGTTTTGTGTTCATGGGTTTGTAGGCTCTTAAATTCATTAATGCACACTTTTATGAACCTCATGTTTTAAAAGACATGTACCATGCAATAGCTCTTGATGAGAGTTTATTTTGGAGACAAAAGTGGGAAAACAAGTTCATTTGTTTGGGGGTAAGCTTACATTTCAGACAGCCTATAATTTAAAAATTCCAACACTGACCTTTTAGAGTAACTAGTGATTCCTCTCAGTAGAGGGAGTCACAAATGAATCACTCTTGGGACAATTATAATTAGTCAAACTAGGGCACTCATAGACTTTTAAGCATGTGTTAACCCAGATAAAAGAGGATGCAGGGTATAACAATCTGGTATGACTCATGAGTCTATAAATTTACCATAACATTCTGTGGTCCTCAATAACATTTTATCTTTACTTTCCAAAGTCATAATCTATGTTCTGAGGCATTCTCTGGTGTCTCATAGAAACTTAAATGTTTTTCAAATGTCTGATTCATTGCATTTTCTTTCCACAGAATGAAAGTGAATTCTCAAATATGTATCTGAGATCGAAAGTGATTTGTAATATACCTAGTTGCAAGGTTTTATTAGTTGGAAATAAGAGTTTCAACGCCATCTTGTAATTACTAGAATCTCTATGTCCAATGAGCCTTTTACTTTAACTGAAGCAAGAGCCACAGTGGCCTGTGAGGAGAGGAGAAAGCGAAGAAGCACTGCTATGGTAAGACAATTTTAATGGATAGAAACGAAATCTAAATTTTTATATTATCTGGTTCCCAATGCCATTGTCTTTCTTTTCTAGTATTATTTGAACCTAAAATTTCAAAGCCTGTGTGTGTGTGTGTGTGTGTGTGTGTGTGTGTGTGTGTGTGTGTGTTTGGGGAGGGGGCATATTCATATCATTTTTACAAAACATAAAAAATTCTGTCTCTGTCTTTTATAATGATTTGACAGATGAAACGCATTGAACTTTTCAGCGTAAGAACTAAACTAAAATATTACATAGTCACTCTTACATGTGGTTTGTCCTTCTTGTCTGTGTACTCCCAGCTACTATAGTTAAATATTTCTGTGCATGGTTCAGGGACATCTTACTTCCTCAGATAAAGTTCAAAACTTTTTTTTAATATTTTTTCCTCATTGATATGAAAGAGAAAGAGAGAGAGAAACATCTATTTGTTGTTCCACTTATTCATGCATTGTTTGGCTGATTCCTGTGTGTGTCCTGACCAGCTATTAAAGCAGTAACCTTAACATGTCTGGATGAAGCTCTAACCAATTGAGCTACCTGGCCAGGACCTAAAACTCATAAATTTTATCTTAAGTAAAATAACATTGGATGTTTAGATACTCAAAATTTTTAGTTGGGTAGTAATTTTTATTTTCATTTTGGTTTAACTACCAGAATGAAAACTAATGAGTTTTAAGAAAAGTATGCAATGTTAAGTGTTTAGATTTTAAAAATTAATGATTCTACATATTAGTGCATTTTGTGAGGATAAATAGAAGAAAAACATTTGTTTAAAATATTTCTAAAAGGTCAGATTAGAGAAAAAAAATTATAACAGAAGATATTGTAAAAGATAAGATTTATAAGATTTATATAACTAAGTTTAATTTTGAGAGAATGCAGGTAATAAAAAGTATGACCATAATATTTATCTCACACTTCCTTCCCCTTCAAATTTTTATTTTAAAAAAGACTGGATTGTACAAAGAGAGAAAAGTAACTTGACAATGAAATTGGTGGTTAATGTGCACCAATCAGAATTAAAAATAGAAGTGTTTATAAAGTGGAAGAATTAAAATATAATCTCCAGAGTTAAGGCACACAATTCTCCTTTCTAATGGTGTACAAGTATATTCAGCATTAGACAGAACAGTGATGGCGAACCTATGACACACGTGCTGACATGCATAGCCATTTTTGATTACACGGGGCCGCATGCAGCTGCATACTAGAGAAGTATGGGGCCACATGCCGAGAAGGTCATTTCATCCCCGGCTCCTGCAAGGCCAGGTGCAGTAGCCGAGGATAAATCACTTGCTGTAGTGTAGACACTCTGTGCCGGAGGATTGCAGGCCAAAACAACAGAACTCCGGCACAGAGCATCTAGGTCTGGGACTTCCCGTTAGGCTGTTAGGGGATCTTTGACCTCACTTCCGGCCATCGGAGCAGGGAGCAGCGGAATGGCAATGAAATTTAGCAACAAAAAAGTCAATAATAGGCAGGTTAGTTAAAGAATTCCCCCTTCCCCTCACTTATCTTAGTTCACGGCACCCCACACAAGTTTTATAATATCAAGACCAACCAAAGAAACCAACTGACAAATGAACAAAGAAGTCACCAAGCAGGTAAGTTAAATAATTAGTTTTTGGTTTATTAAATACAGTTATATATTACAATTATACATTTTTGTTATTTAAACTATAAATATCACGATATTATATTTTTTTTCCTTGAAGTGACACACCACCTGAGGTATACTCGATTTTTTGGTGAATTTGACACACTAAGCTCAAAAGATTGCCCATCACTGAGAGTATCAGTGATTCTCCAGTTGCGCTCCAAAATGCTGACATACACTTTACTTTCTCACGATTTTTTGTACCTGCTATTTTTCCCTATTTCATAAGTTGTTTTTCTCTTAGTATAGTAGTTCTAGTCACATACAAGCATGTTTTAACATCTTTAATTTTGACAAAGAGATAAATATCCTCCTTCACATGCTTCCCCCCATGCATTTCTTCAGTGTGAGGCTCCCTTTGTAACAAAATGACCTAAGGATTGTTTGTATTAGCAGTTTCTAATTGTTTCCTGCCCACCTGCTTTTACCAACTTCAACAAGCTTTTATGAATTTGCTTTTTGTCAAGTTTATTTTCACTTTTTACACTGGCAATCCATGGCCATTGCTCATTCCCCGTCTTCCTCAACAGTTGCAGCATATGCATTGGATGACATCCTTCCTCCTTGAAACACTTTCTTTACTTTTCTGCACATTTTCCTCTCATATTGGTTTCTATTCAGCAGCAGCTCATTATCGCTCTCTAATTCTGGTTCCTCCTCATTTTCCTGACCTTTGAATATTAGCGTTTGAATCAAAGCTGTCCAATTCAAATTCTCTTCCACCTAGGAGGATCCACATTTTAACCTGAGGATCCAGCACTAGTCTCACAGGAGCACACACTAGCTTTGTCTCTTGAAACACGGGCCAAACTGAGCACCTGGCCATCCATGATGCTGAGGGACATTTTTGGTGCTAGTAGGCATGTTAACCACATACTTTGACCTAGTGGAAACTCATTTCTTGTTGAGTTAGTTCAGATCTCTAGCATAGAAAATAATTTTTCCTGTGAGTACAAATGACAGCAACTGTCATCATGTTGTGCTGGCCTGCTATTTCCACTGTTGGTACTTCTTGTTACTTAACTTTCCTGCTTTGGACTGAATTTAGAGCCTCTCAACCCAACCACCTTCATGAAAAACGTAAGTTAGATCAAGAGCAAGATCCGTGCTGCTTCCTCACCACTCTTATTCCCTCCACTCTGCCAAACAGATTGCAACTCCTCTCTGATTACAAACTATGCTTCCATCTGCACAAAGGATAGAACCATAAAAACAAAAATATTTATAGTACCTATTAAGAAAGGATAAAGTTTCTTATTTAAATTGGGTGTATAAACTAAGGATGAAAAATACATTTTAAAATGGAAGAAAATAATTGTAAAATTGTTTTCAACAGAATTACAAAATATTCTATCTATAACGCTTGACCAAGTTAACAATGAAAAGAAACAATTTGATATTTGGAAAATGGAAAAATGATGATATAATATGGCTAATAAAATAAAAATTATAATAAAAAATCTTTACATGGAGAAGATCATCTGCAAAGCTATCCTTTGAAAGCCTGTTCACAGAGTAAGATGTAATTCAGCAGACAGAATTCAAAGTAAGAATATTATGCTGGAAAGGACTGTTGATAAAATTTGAAGTTAGAAGAATATACAAAAATTTCTAAAAACTTGTTTTAAGTGTAGATAAAATTTAATGAAAATGGTGTTATTTTAAAGAGACAATCTCTGTTGTATACTCAATAAATAGTTATCAGTCAATATTTACCAAGTAATAGAAAAGCTAGTGGAAGTGAATGCAATGCTAAATGCTGAATCTGTTCAACAAAAGTGAAAATTCAGATTCATTTCAAAATTATAATCATTATTTGATGACCAATTAAATTTTTATACAAATATTAATATTACTATTTATAAAATTAAAAAGAAGTGATTTATCTTCAAAGTTAGTTAAAGTGATGATAATAAAGCTTAATGTGCCACCATAGAGAAAGAAAATGTTAAAATTCATAAAACATTAAATTACAGTAACAAGGAGAACACTAATTATTAAAATAAGTCAGTCTCTCGAGTACTTTAATTTTGGAGAATTATTATAAAGGACTTATGTGACACCTAATGACTTAGAAGTGAGTGGGCAAGGTTAGATCAAACAAATGAAAACTAAAAATATGAGGTCATGGACTAGCATTCAATAGTAATAAAAATTCAAAACAGAAAGAGATTATTTAGGTCATGTACTTTTAAAAGTTATTAAGCTGTTTAAATATATAAAGTAATGAATGTGTAAAATAAAATCTTTTAGCAATTCAAAGAGAAATGGGTTGACATATAAATGCAGCCTGGGAATTAACTACATTATTACTAAATTATTAAATAACTTGAAAAAGAAAATGAGAATACAAAAGGTTTGAAAAATACAATCAACAAAATGCAATTACAAGTTTTCTTACATGTAGGGTATGTCTGATTTTTAAAATATCCACATGCTATTTTAAAATTCTTTTTATTTTATTCATTTTAGAGAGGAGACACAAAGAGAGAGTGAGAGTGAGAGAGAGAGAGAGAGAGAGAGAGAGAGAGAGAGAGAGAGAAAGGGGAGAGGAGCTGGAAGCATCAACTCCCATATGAGCCTTGACCAGACCAGTGCAGGGTTTTGAACTGGCGACCTCAGTGTTCCCAGGTCGACGCTTTATCCACTGCGCCACCAAAGGTCAGGCCACACATGCTATTTTATATATTCTTTTATATTTTGTAACCAAGAAAATTTACAGTAAATTTTCCTAAAAGCACACAATATGCATAATTATTTGACAATATAATATATTTAGTGAAGGGGTTTAGAACAGCCTTCACAAAGATGTGCTACTTTGTGAATGCCAATATGAGTTATTTTGAGCTAAAGTCAATCAAGAATCTGTGCTCTCAAAAGAAACTGTTACCTTTCCCTTAAAGAATTATAATTGGGGCCATGTCCATAGTAGTCATCACCAGAAATAACTTTTTATGACCTATTTGAGGACAGAGCAAACATCTCATTACTGATCATCTTTCTTCTTTTTGTCCTGCAAATTACTCTCTTCCCCTCTGAACCCCATTCCTTAGTTCAGAAAGTCAAGTATACCTCATTTTACCTTTCTGTGTCAGCTCCTCCCATGTATGCGGAGTGCCTGTCACTCATGTATGTGGGGTTCCTCTGTGCACATATGTAATTAAATTTGGATATTATCTCTTGTTAATCTATCTGATTCGTGTTGATTTAATTATCAGACTAGCTTAAAGAACCGATAAGAATAGAGAAAAAATTCTCCTTCAGACCAGCATAAATTAGAATTAAAAAAAAAATGAAATGGAGAAAACTCAAAAAATATCCTAATTAAATAATATCCTTAGGGAGAAATCAAACAATTATTCTCTTCATAAAAGAAAAACTGTATCATGGGAAAAATCAGAGCACTTTACAAAAAAAAAAAAAGAAAGAAGTCTTGAGTATGAAAATACAAAGTAAAGAAAAGACCCGAAGTATGAGGACAAAGGTAAGGAAATGAAAAATGGAAGAAAGAATCTAGCCATACTGAAGTGCCATGCCACAGAGGGCACATGGGGCATTCAGTAGAGTGAATGATGAAAGGAAAACACCATCTTTGTGAAGTTTCATAGGGCTAGAGGTAAATAGAAGACACTAAAACCCTCCCCCAAATGAAACTACATTATTAAAAAGAAAAATAATTTTGAGGCTCTTAAAAATAGGAGGTTTTGAAATAAAAAACAGACTACAAGATTTTAAAAAGTCAATATGAGTGCAGTAATACAAAGCAAAAAATTTCCTCAGAAATTATGACAAATAAAGAAAATGAAAAAGAGAAAATCTGAGATGAAGAGATCCAGTAGTCAAGTACCTTGCCACAGAGTAAACATTCTGTGCAGTGTCCAAAACAGTGAAGGAAAAACAAATAGACAAACAAAAAAAGCCACTAAGTATAACTTTGAGTAATTTAGTAGAACTAAAAATAGAAAGAAGACTCCACCAGATAAATGAAAAGATATTCCATATAAAGAGATAAATATCTGAAGGACATTAGATTTTCAACAGCAAGGCAGAATGCTAGAAATCAGTGAGCAACGCCTTCAGAAATCTGAGGGAAAATCATTTACATTATGTGCAATAAAATTCAAAGAATAAAATTAAGTTTGAGGGAACAATAAAGATAAAGATAGATGTGGAAAGACTGTTACTTTCCCTCCATCCCTTGATTCCAAAAAGCTTAAGTATTTCAGCAAAATGAAATAAAAAAAAGGAAATGACACATCCAGATATAATTTGACCAAACAAAGGAGAGTAACAAAGAGAAGTCTTATCACTAAGAGTTGTATGGAATAGCTGATGAAAATGTCTACGAAAGAAAAATAAAAGGATAGGACCGTTGAAAACCATGCAAATAAGAAACAGGACAATTATTTACCGGGGAAAGGTGATGAGGGTACAAAAAAGAGGAAATGTAACTGCAGTAAAATATTTTTCTCTGCAAAAGTCAGAGTGTGCCATTTGTAATAATGTTTTTATTATTGCTGTTGGTATTTTTTCTTTTATAAAACTGATTTATTTTTTTTTGGGGGGGGGGAGGCAGAGGAGTTGCAGGATGGACAAGTACATCCCCATACATCATAATGGAAGTCAATGATGATTATAGTAATATGCACTTATATTTTAGAAGTATAAAGGTAGAAATATAAAAGAAACTTCTAAACACCTTAAAGGAATTACCTCTAAAAACAAAGCAGAACTTAAAGAATTATCTTTCTATTTAATTTTCTAGTTAAATTTTTGATTATTCTAACATAAAAAAATCAAATGCAAAAATGCAATAAATGTAATAGGGTATGCAGGATGAGAAGTGCCACACTGGTGAAGAAAGCATTCTGGGTGCTGATGACCAATGACTATTCAACATGATTGGGGCATCTACGCTATCTGGTGGCGGCCCTTGGTGGTGGCTAGAGCACACTGAGGACCCATAATGTGTTTGTCAATAAAACTTTAGGTTCATTTATTTCAAACAAGAACATAGACCTTATGTCCCCTAATACTGAAAGCATGATTTCCATAAAGTCACATTGCTTCCTTGTTTTTTCACTTTAGCTTTTCATGATGCTACTCAAAATAATAAGCTTCTTATTCGGAATGTATCTATATAACTTTTCAGAGTTATGACATTACTAGCTGTGTTTGTTAAGACTAAACATCAGCCCAGTTTACTTCCTTCTTTAATGCAGAACTACCCTTGGCAAGAACATCAGGCACACTGTACGTCTCACACTGCCCTGCAATGCTTTCTGTATGAGGACAATTCTGAGAATACAATGTCTGTCCACACACATTAAAAAAAATGTTTCAGTTTACTGGGAGAAGTTTATATGTTTCACTATTTCAAGCTGCAAAGTGTAGAAATTTTATTGGCTCCTTTCGAATATATGTTTATCCATTAATAAAAATTAATAGTGATTTTTCAATTTTCTTTAAATCATAAGACATAAAACTAGATGTTTTTAATTATACTCAGTATCTCATAAGGAAATGCCCTCAAGTAAGCCTCAGGCTAAGAGTAAGCTATTGACAGTTCCTTTGGACAAACTTCATTTGATTATTGTAGTATTTTCTTTCTCCTAAATATTAAAATGAAGCAAGCTAAAGTTTTAAGATTCATAGAAACTATTTTATATATATATATATATATATATATATATATATATATATATATATATATATATATATATTCTTTTTCAACATGTTAGTAAAAAAAATGAGCTTAAAGCTTAAAAGGCTACTTTCAGCAAAGCTGCTCATGTGCTAATCCAAAAAAAAAGTTGATCTCCCCTTGGAAAGGATCCTAGAAAACTGAATTAGAGGCAGATTTTTGGGCCACCTTCACACATGAGTTTCTTCAGAATAGTGGCAGAAATCAATGGTTTCCTTAAATAAAACACTCCAGGGGCAAAAGAAATCAGAGCCTGGCTTAGTTCCTAGAATTTGTGTTTTTACTTGTGTGATCATTCCTTCGCAAGTACTTTCAAAGTCAAATCCCTTTTTCTACATTTATAATCAAGAAATAAGAACCTAAACTCAGATATAAAATTCTCATACTTAAATTAATCATCTCCCAGGTGATATCAAATCTTCATTTTCTGGACTCTTATCTATAACAAAGCAAACTTGTGACAAATTAACAAGAGCAGTAGTAAGCCACTCAACTTCTGAGCTTATTCAAATTATTTCATATTTTAGTGCATGTGGATGCATTTCTGCATGAGTTCTTTATGAACTGTATTAATTTATTTATTCATGCATTTGTCATTTCATTCATTCATTCATTAATGTTTCATATAGTACTTAATATTTATCAATTAACATTGCTCAGTCTTAAGAAATGTGAAATTTATTTTGGCCTCTTTTTAAAAAGTTTTTATTTATTGATTTTTAGAGAGAGAGGGAGGGAGATAGAAAAAAAAGAGAGAGAAATATTGATTTATTGTTTCATTTATTCATGTTGTCATTGGTTGATTCTTGTATGTGCCCTGACCAGGGATAGAACCTGCAAGTTTGGCATTTCAGGATAATGCTCTAACCAAATAAGCATCAGGCCAGGACTGTTTGGGCCTCTTTACATTGAACTTTTTGGAGACATGAATGACATATCTTAGTAATGTTTTCTAAATCTTATACAGGTGAATGGCTCTATTTCCAAATATAATCCAGCCCCAATGGCTGTTACTAAATAAAAGATAATGGTAAGAAAAATATTAGTGTTGAGAATAACAATAATAATAATAATATCTAACGTTTTAAAGTAATTACTAAATGGTTTTATCTGTTTTAGCTTTTTTTATACTCAATACACCCAGTAAAAGCTTACAAGTTATGGGGTTTGCCCCACATTGCACATACAGTGATGATAGTAGTAGAACTCTGGCTGTCTAACTCAAGAACTCACACTTTTTAAGATCACATTGCATGTGGTCCTAATAATAATGACAAAGTACTGACTCAACAGTCTTGTTTCTTTATGTTCCTGGACAGAGGGGAATCACACTTTGACCTGACCCATTACTATAAAATGTTGTAAATATACCTAATATTTTAAAGTAATCAATAATAAAAATAACTGAAAATGTGTTGTGAACTTTCTGCATTAAAGACACATACGATATATTTTAAGACATGCACAGGAATCCTCTACAGTGGGTTCTATAATTTCTTACACTTAACAAATGAGGAGATAAATTCTGAATTGTGTGGTAACAAACACAGGGTCTTAAAATCAGTGGCAATGTTAAGATTTGCTTCTGTTACTTGTTTCTAGAAATCTGTTTTGATTGGTATAGCATTATACTTCTCCAATGCCAAGAAAGGTGAAACTACCCATGTTGTAACAGAGGCTCAGAATATTTTGGTCGTTGTTGAACTAAACTGCATTGCTAATGACATTTTCACATAATTAAAATACAGAGGAGTTCAATAAAATAGGTTTATAAGGATTTAGTTGCATCTTAATTATTATTTGAGGAAGATGAAAACAATTCTGGTTTTTAAGTCTAGCAAAACATGCATATTCTTAGTTGCAACTATTTTGCTAATAATACATTTCAAATTAAAACAGTGTTCTTCAAAATGTTTTCCTATGACTTGCTTGGTTATCAGAGTATGACTCTGGAGCAGTTCCGGGGGAGACAGGGGAAGCACAGTGCAGGGACAGTGACTCCCTCCCCTCTTCTTCCCATTGCTAATAATCCAGGTCTCAGTCAGTGGAGCCACACTTTAAATTGCCATACTCTAGCTGTCCAACAAGATCCAATTTATAAAAAAATTGCCATTGAGTTGTAGAATAGCTACCCCAGTCTTTCATAATTGAGCACACAGTACAACTGTACATAATCGTCCACAACACAGATGCCTTGGCACTGTCATCACAATCACAGGGACGAAGAGAGGAACCTTCATTGACTAGAACTGGTTTTCTGCTATCTCATCAGAATGGAGATCAGAAATGATAATGGAATTATAGAAAATTAAGTTATATGTCCTGAATATATGCTATTGGCTGTAGATTTCATGCTACATTTGAAAAAGATGCCTGGTTGGAGGGGCTCTTTATTATGGGAAGAAAGAAAGTTTCAAAAAATTCACATTCTTCATTTATATTTTTCCACCTTTGCCCCCAAATTAGGTTTATTTTGTGGTTTGATTTTGCAGTCCCTGCAGAATAATGAGGCATTCGGTGATGTTAAGATGATCCATGAATTGTGATCCACTTCCTTGGCCACCAGCATTCCTGTTTCAAAAATGACTTGGGAAATAGTGTGGGGATCCTAGGATATCACTTGAACTTAAGAAATGTAAGATAATCTACTGCTTTATGACTCAGCAGTTCCAGTTCCGGGAATACATCCAAAGAAACTTGAAACACCAATTTGAAAGAATATACGCACTTATACTTGTTTCAGCATTATTTAACACTAGCCAAGGTTTGGGAGCAGCTCAAGTGTCCATCAGTAGATGAGTGGGTTAAAAAAGCTGTGGTACATTTACACAATGGGATATGACTCAGCCATAAAAAAGAAGGAAATCTTACAAGCCAGTCTGAGAAAGGCAAGTGCCATATGACTTCACTTACATGTGGAATGTAATGAACAATATAAACTAACAAACAAAATAAAAAACAGATGCATTATTCAAAGAACAGTCTAGCAGCTGTCAGAGGAGATGGGGGTTAAAAGGTGGTGGGAGAAAAAGGTGAAAGGATTAAGCAAAGAAACTTATAAGACAGACAACAGTGTGGGGATTGCAGGAGGGAAAGGGGGGGAGCTGGAGGAGAGTAGGGTATAGATGGTGACTGAGGGAGACTTGACTTGGGGTGGTGAATACACAATGCAATATACAGATGATGCATTTAGAATTGTGCACCTGAAACCTGTATAATTTTATTAATCAATGCTGACCCAATAAATTAAATTAAATTATTTTACAAAAGAAGATCATCTAGAATAACCCAGTCTGTGACTACAATGTAAACCTTTTCTATTGTTCTTATTTCAGTTTTAAAATCTGATCATAGCTGGTTTTTCAAAAGTCCTCTCTCATGCTGTTATAAGTGGCTGTGGTTGAGGTGAAGAACAATTGGGGACACTGTTATTTTTCATTTTTCATCAGTTTAAATATTTTAAAGATACAACCAGAAATATGTAGATGACATTTTAATCATCTGGGAAAAATATTTTTAAGTAAGATCA
Organism: Rhynchonycteris naso; assembly: GCA_037038555.1. Lineage (NCBI taxonomy): Eukaryota > Metazoa > Chordata > Mammalia > Chiroptera > Emballonuridae > Rhynchonycteris > Rhynchonycteris naso. Next base: position 26,553,454 of record CM073000.1, read on the forward strand.
TTATTTTAGCCAGGTCATGCTGACAAACAAGTAAAATGTTACCTTTGATTCATGAGGTATTTAATGATAATCCAGTTTCTAAATCCTTAACATAATCAATGGGTTATTTTCTCTTCAAAAAGATTAAAAATATATGAGTTAATTGCTCTATTTCTGTCTCCAAAAGTAGAAAAAAATAAAAAAAAATAATCTTTGTAATGATAATTTGGAAACTGCTGATAAGATTTATGAAATAATTCAGGAAGACGTGTGTGTGTGTGTGTGTGTGTGCGTGTGTGTGTGTGCGTGTGTGTGTGTGTGTGTGTGTGTGTAGATAAGTGGTTCTCAATGAAAGTGTGTGGTTTTTCCCTCTCTGCTCTCCTGAAATTTGACATCTGGAAACAGTTTTGGTTTTAATAAATGAGCAGAGGGTTAGAGACCAAGGAAACAATGCGCAGAACTGCACCCTACAACAAAAAGTATCTTGCCCAAAATGTCAGTAGTGCTGAGATTGCAAAAAATTAGGCATAGATTAGAGAAAGATTTTTCCAATTAGAAATTAAAGAGGGTGCCCTTTGAGAAAAAGACTTCATGTTACCCAAAACCTACTTTCTTGTTTTGGGAATAGGCACTCCATTAGCAGTTAGACAAATGTGGACTGGGGCACTTGTGCTGTGCTGACAGAGGTTTGGACAAGCCAAGGGCCTTTCCCTCCCAGAGGTGGATAAATATCTAGTTTTGTTTGGTAGCAAGAAATAAGGGGCATGCTGGAGGGATCATATTGGTGTTCATCTGCTGAGGAAGCAGACTATTTTATTCCTTATGACCTCAGGGTACTTGATCAACTGCAGCTATCATGAAGGAAATACTGCACTTACGGCTGTAAAGACTCGATAGAGTGCAAAATATTTTCTTAGTGGTGTCTTTGATTCCTACTTTGCTTTTTACTTAAAAAAATTTGTAACAGAAGTTAATCTTCACATGATGGTTTTCATCACATTAATGCAATGGAACCTTATTAATAAATCTGTTCTTAATTGTTCTTACAACGAAGGAGCAAGAGGTTAATGACTATGAACAGAATATCTATGTTCACCTTGTGTTACTGCTTGGCTGAATATTCCTCTCATCTCAGAGGTAGATCTGAGAGCACCAGTTACTTTCATGTGTAGTGTAGATTTTTCTCCAGAATGTAATGTGCCTAGTAAACAGGTCGGTTTATATTTGGGTAGACTAGACCAGTGTTTTTCAGCTGCTGATCTGCGTACTGGAACTGGTCTGCCAGAAATTTTGTGCCATATGAAACACTGGATTAGACAAAATTTTATAATTGTTTTCTAAAAAGTAATACTTTGTTACTAGAACTATAGGTATACAAAGTACTTTCATTTCTTTCATTCTTTTAAATAATTTGGTTCTGACAATGTCAGATGCCTATTGTCAAAATATGTTATTCATTTAATCAATCATTTGATAAATATTTATGAATTTTTCTGCAAAGCAATTTGTTAGGTCTTGAGAACAGAAAAATTAATAAAAATGTTGCCACTCTTGAAGTGCTCAGCTTTTAACTTGAGGATATTTCCTCGGCATGAATGAAACATCATTGTGATGAAAGCTGATTTTAAAAAAAGCCAAGCTAATTGTACAACCCCTTCCATTTCATGTAGGTTGTCATATACTATCCATATCAATCTGTAGCCATCAAATCCAGAACATTAAGCAATTTTGTTCCCTAGTTGTAAAATCAATACCTGTTTTAAGTTCAGAAAGCTAAACATTTAAACTATAAGTATATGTTATATCACAACATTTCTAATTACTCTTAAGTACTGACAGAAATTTGGGAGGTAGTACTTCGCTACATAATACAAATTCTCATGCCCTGTGGGGTGCAATGATAATCCCAGCAAAAGAATTGGCAGTTATTTTTTTATTTTATTTATTTTTTATGAGTTTTAACGGGGTGACATTGATAAATAAAAGTACATATGTTCAGAGAAAACATCTCCAGGTTATTTTGACATTTGATTATATTGCATACCCATCACCCAAAGTCATATAGTCTTCCATCACCTTCTATTTGATTTTCTTTGTGCCCCACCCCCGGTAACCACCACACTCTTGTCCATGTCCCTGAGTCTCATTTTTATGTCCCATCTATGTATAGAATCATATAGTCCTTAGTTTTTCTGATTTACTTACTTCACTCAGTATAATGTTATCAAGGTCCATCCATGTTGTTACAAATGATCCGATGTCATCATTTCTTATGGCTGAGTAGTATTCCATAGTATATATGTACCAAAGCTTTTTAATCCATTTGGCTTCTGACGGACACTTGGGCTCTTTCTAGATCTTCGCTATTGTGAACAATGTGCCACGAATATGGGTGCACATTTCTTCTTTTCGAACAGTGCTATGGTGTTCTTAGCGTATATTCCTAAAAGTGGGATAGCTGGGTCAAAAGGCAGTTCGATTTTTAATTTTCTGAGGAATCTCCATACTGTTTTCCACAGTGGCTACACCAGTCTGCATTCCTACCAACAGTGCAGGAGGGTTCCCTTTTCTCTACATCCTCGCCAGCAATTATTCCATATTGTTTTGTTGATGAGTGCCATTCTGACTGGTGTGAGGTGAAATTTCATTGTGGTTTTAATTTGCATTTCTCTAATGATTAGTGATGTTGAGCATTTTTTCATATGCCTATTGGGCATCAGTATGTGTTCTTTGGAGAAGTGTCTATTCATTTCTTTTTATTTTTTATAGCGGTAATTTTTTTTTTAAATTTCTTTTTATTTTATTCATTTTAGAGGGGAGACACATACAGAGAGAGAGAGAGAGAGAGAGAGAGAGAGAGAGAAAGGGGGGAGGAGCTGGAAGCATCAACTCCCATATGTGCCTTGACCAGACCAGTGCAGGGTTTTGAACTGGTGACCTCAGTGTTCCCAGGTCGACGCTTTATCCACTGCTCCACCACAGGTCAGGCCTATTCATTTCTTTTGCCCATTTATTGACTGGATTGTTTTCTTCCTGGTGTTGAGTTTTATAAGTTCTTTACAAAATTTGGTTATTAACTCCTTAACAGACATATTGTGAAATATGTTCCCCCATTGTGTGGTTTGTCTTTTGATTATGTTCTTATTGTCTTTAGCAGTGCAAACTACTTTCAGTTTGATTTATTCTCTTTTGTTCATGCTGCCTTTTATTTCACTTGCCCGTGGAGATAAATCAGCAAATATATTGTATTGCTGCGAGAGATGTCCAAGAGCTTACTGCTTATGTTTTCTTCTAAGATGCTTATGGTTTCACGGCTTACATTTAAGTCTTATATCCATTTTGAGTTTGTTTTTGTGAATGATGTAAGTTGATGGTCTAGTTTCATTTACTTGCAGGTAGATGTCCAATTTTCCCAACACCATTTGTTAAAGAGGCTGTCTTTACTCCATTGTATGTTCTTTCCTCCTTTGTCAAATATCAGTTGTCCATAAAGCTGTGGGTTTATTTCTGGGTCCTCTGTTCTGTTCCATTGATCTATGTGCCTGTTCTTATGCCAGTACCAGGCTGTCTTGAGTATAATGGCCTTGTAGTAAACCTTGATATCTGGAAGAGTGATACCTCCTGCTTTATTTTTTCTTTTTAAGATTGCTGAGGCTATTCGTGTTCTTTTTTGGTTCCATATAAATTTTTGGAATATGTGTTCTATATCTTTGAAGTATGTCATTGGTATTTTAATTGATATTGCATTGAATTTATAAATTGCTTTGGGTAATATAGACATTTTAATGATGTTTATTCTTCCTAACCACGAGCACAGTATATGCTTCCACTTGTTTGTATCTTCCTTGATTTCTTTTATCAATGTTTTATAATTTTCCGAGTACAAGTCCTTAGCCTCCTTGGTTAAATTTACTCTTATGTACTTAATATTTTTTTGATTGCAATAGTGAAAGGGATTGTTTCCTTAATTTCTCTTACTGACAGGTCATTGTTGGTGTATAAAAATGCCTCTGATTTCTGAGTATTAATTTTATAACCTGCCACCTTGCTGAATTCATTTATCAGGTTTAGTAGTTTTTTGATGGAGACTTTAGGGTTTTCTATATACAATATCATATCATCTGCAAATAATGATAGTTTTACTTCTTCTTTTCCAATTTGGATGCCTTTTATTTCTTCTTCTTGTATTCTTGCTGTGACTAGGACTTCCAGAACTATGTTGAAGAGTGGTGAAAGCAGGAACCTCTGCCTGGTTTCTGATCTTAAGGGAATTGCTTTTAATTTTTGCCCATTGAATAAGATGTTGGCTGTGGGTTTGTCATAGATGGCCTTTATCATGTTAAGGTATGTTCCCTGTATTCTCACTTTGATGAGAGTTTTGATCATGAATGGGTGCTGCATTTTATCAAATGCTTTTCCTGCATCTATTAAAGTTATCGTGTGGTTTTGTCCTTCCTTTTGTTTATGTAATGAATCACATTGATTAATTTGCGAATACTTAACCAGCCTTGCCTCCCCAGAATAAATCCCACTTGATCATGCTGTATGATTTTTTTCATATATTGCTTAATCTGGCTAATATTTTGTTGAGAATTTTAGCATCTAAATTCATCAGGAATATTGGCCTATAATTTTCTTTCTTTTTGTTGTTTTTGCCTGGTTTTCGAATCAGAATTATGCTTTCCTTATAAAAGGAGCTTGGAAGTCTTTCTTCCTCTTGAATTTTTTGAAATAGCTTGAGAAGAATAGGAGTTAGTTCTTTGAATTTTTGGTAGAATTCACTTGTGAAGCCATCTGGCCCAGGACATTTTTTTGTTGGGAGTTTTTTGATAACTGTTTTGATCTCATTTGTTGTAATTGGTCTGTTTAGGTTTTCTGATTCTTCCAGATTGATTTTTCAAAGATTATATGTTTCAAGGAATTTGTCCATTTCATGTAGGTTGTCTTGTTTTTTGGCACAGAGTTCTTCATAGTATTTTCTTACAATACTTTGTATTTCTGTTGTGTCAGTTGTTATTTCTCCACTCTCATTTCTAATCTTATTTACTTGAATTCTCTCTTATTTTTTCTTGGTGAGTCTAGTTAAAGGTTCATCGATCTTGTTTACTGTTTCAAAGGACCAGCTCCTGGTTTCATTGATCCTTTCTATTGTTTCTTTATCCTCTATGTCATTTATTTCCGCTCTGATCTTTCTTAATTCCTTCCTTCTACTACTCCTGGACTTTACTTGATGTTGTATTTCTAGTTCTTTTAGATGCATGGTCAAGTTGCTTATTTGAGCTTTTTCTAGCTTCTCATGTTATGCCTGTAGTGCTATGAGCTCCCTCTCAGGATTGCTTTTGCTGTGTCCCATAAATTTTGAGTTGATGTATGTTCATTATCATTTGTTTCTAGGAAGTCTTTTCTTTCTTCTTTAGTCTCATTGTTAATTCATTCGTTATTTAATAATATGTTATTTAGTTTCCAAGTGTTTAAGTTTTTTTCGTTGTATCTTTTGTGGTTAATTTCTAGTTTTATGCCATTGTGATCAGAGAAAATGTTTGATATAATTTCAATCTTCTTAAATTTGTTGAGACCACTTTTGTGTTCTAACATGTGGTCTATCCTAGGGAATGTACCATGAGCACTTGAAAGGAATGTATATTCTACTGCTTTAGGGTTAAAAGTTCTGAAGATATCTATTAAATTGAGTTCATCTAGTGTATCCTTTAAGTCTGCTGTTTCTTTATTAATTTTCTTTCTTGAGGATCTATCCAGTGATGTTAGTGGGGTATTGAAATCCCCTACTATGATAGTATTGCTGTTAACCTCACCCTTGATATCCATCAAAGTCTGTTTTAAGTATGTTGGGGCTCCCATGTTTGGTGCGTAGATATTTATAATGGTTGTATCTTCCTGTTGAATTGTTCCCTTTATCATTATGTAGTGTCCTTCTTTATCTCTTTGTTTTAAAGTTCATTTTGTCACATATAAATATTGATACCCCAGCTTTTATTTCATTTCCATTTGCATGAAATATTTTTCTCCATCCTTTTACCTTTAGTCTATGTGCATCTTTTGTTTTAAGGTGTGTCTCTTGTAGACAGCATATGTATGGGTCCTGTTTTCTTATCCATGCAGCTACCTTATGTCTTTTGATTGGATCATTAATTCATTTACATTTAAGATTATTATTGATATGTAGTTGTTTATTGCCATTTTATTCTTTAAAGCTGTATTCCACTTTTGCTATATTCTTTTCCCCCCTTTGACCTGTTCACAAAAGGCCCCTTAGCATCTCTTGTAGAATTGGTTGCACTTTAATGAATTCCTTCAGGGTTTTTTTTTCTCAGAAGCTCTTTATTTCTCCTTCAATTTGAAATGTTATCCTTGCTGGATAGAGTAGTCTTGCTTGTAGGTTCTTGTTCTGCATCACTTTGAATATATGTTGCCATTTTCTTCTGGCCTCAAGTGTTTCCATTGAAAAGTTTGATGTCACCCTTATGGGGTATCTTTTGTAGGTGATAGCCTTATTTTCCTTAGCAACTTTAAATATTTTCTCTTTATCACTTAGCTTTGGTATTTTAACTATGATGTGTCTTCGTGTAGATTTCTTTGGGTTTCTCTTTAATGGAGTTCTCTGTGCTTCCTGAACATGTGAGACGTTTTTCAGCCTTAATTTAGGGAAGTTTTCAGCTATGATTTGATTGAACAAAGTTTCTATCCCTTGTTCTTTCTCTTCCTCTTCAGGAACCTCTATGATGAAGATGTTATTTCTCTTCATGTTGTCACAGAGCTCCCTTAGAGTTTCCTCAGATTTTTTGAGTCTCTTTTCTTTTTTTTGCTCTGCTTCTGTGCCTTTGTTTATTTTGTCCTCTAACTCACTGATTTGATCCTCAGCTTCATCCATCCTATTTTTAATTCCTTCCATTGTGGTTTCAATTCTTATATTGTATTAGTCATTTCTGTCTGATTCTTTTTTATTATTTCAATTTCCTTTTTTATACTTGCTATCTATTTATTTAGGAGTTTGTAATGACTATCCATTGTTGCTCTAAGCTTTTTGAACATCCTAACAATCATTATTTTTAATTCTGCATCCGGTAATTTGGTTATATCTGATTCATTCAGGTCCTTTTAGGGGGATTTCTCTTGATTCATTTGGGTTGCATTTCTCTGCCTGCCCATTTTGTCTGTGTATAAGAAGGGTTTGGCTACTGGAATCCAATGGATGTTGCCTCTGTGTTCCCTAGGTGTGGTCTGTCTGCAGGCTCACAAACCCCTCTGTCACTGCCTAGGGCGGTTGAGTATGGACTTTGACGGCGCTGGCCGGCTACCGCTGTTGCTGTGGTTTTCACCTCTCCTCCACAGGAGGAGCTGTGTTCTCGTGCCTGGCTATACAAGACTCAGCTGGTCTCAGCCTTCTCCCCTCCCCCATTGGAGGGATTGGTCACCACACTTGGGCCACAAGCCTGGGCACCAAGGGCAGGGTGAGCACCTTTGCTCAGCTCCAGGTCTCTGTTAGCCGGCTTCTCCAGCTGGGCTGCAGGCTCATGCTCAGCTGCAAGAACTGGTTCGTTTCTGGGCTTCCACCCTGTCCCCACAGTCAGAGCCAGCTGTTGCAGGGCCGCAAGCCTCAGAGTCCTTGTGAGGCTGCACGCCTGTTCGCTCTTGCCTAGCGGTGGATCTCTGCCCATTCTGGGTTCTTGCTTTTCCCCCACAGGTGGGGCTGCAGGTGGGCCCACAGCCACTGGAACACTTTTGCATGTTCCCTTCACCCCTGCTGGGCTAGACTGAGCTCACGCCTGCCAGCTCAGCCTCTGCCCCCACCAGCAGAATGCCGCCACCCACCCTCCAGCAAGTCCTCAGCAGTGTAGGTGGGGGCGCTGCAGCTCAGACCCTAAACTCCATACTGTATTCTTGGAAGCTCCCTTCTTCTAAGTGGCTATGCTTTAAGTGCCGTGGAGGAGCTTGTTTGGCTGGTGTCCTGCTTCCCTTTGCTGGTTGAAGGGGAAATATTGTTTCAGATTTGGGGAGTACCTCAGCCCAGGGTTTAGGGTGGCTGTCTCTCAAAGTGTTTCTCCCTGTGCCTTCCAGGCCACACTTTTTTTCTGCTGCTCTGGGCCTCTCTTCTCTCCCCATCTCCCAGAGCCCCGGTGAGTGGTTGTGAGAGAGGTTTTCTGCATTGTCCCTTTAAGAAGAATCCTGTGTCTGAGACAACTGTCTGTTTCTCACTAACTGTATCTTAATGTGTTTCACAGCTAAATACTGTCCATATGCCTCTTCTATGCTCTGGGGTTGCAGGCTGGGGCTTTGTTCCTGGGACCCAGGTCCCTACTCCTTCCGCTGACCTCTCTTCCTGCTACACTAGTCTCTCCAGGCTGCCTTTCTCTCCGGGGAGCTGGGCAGCCCTTTCCACGTTTTCACTTTTCCTACCAGTCTCAATGTGGCTTCTTCAGTGTTCCTTGGTTGAAGACTCCTCTTAACTTAGTTTGTTGGTTTATTCAGATGATTGTTCTTAAAACTAAGTTATAATCCACTTTGGTTCTGGGAGTTGAAAGTTGGTATGTACATCTACTCCATCACCATCTTGCCTTCCCCTGAATTGACAGTTTTTAATAGGTATACTAAGAAATCAAGTTTTCTAGAGGCATAAGTCAGATTACTAATGACAATTTTTGTTTAGTATTGAATGGGTTGTGGTACTTAAGTTACATTCAAATATACGTAACATGAACATAATCACTGTTGATTAAGTGCTATGATTTTATGAAGGAAAAACTTCATTTTAGTACTTAGTTCTGCATTACTTTTGAATGCTATCCTGAAATTTTTAAACTATTTTGCTAATATTAAGTTTCTATTTTGGTGAGTTCTTCAATAATTAACATTCACTTTGTAAAATATTACAAGATAAAGTTTGACTCAAAGTTAGGACAAGTTAATGACTGCATCTGTTTCAAATAACTACAATAATGATAGCTCAGCTAAATCTTCTCTGTTTCTATACTATTGGCAGTTTACAGCCTAATTCAAACATGTGCACAGATACAAAAACATCTAGTAAAATTCATAAGCATTTGGTAGAAACAAGATATATTTTAGGATATTTGGAAAATAATAAGACTAATTTAAACTATTGATTATATAATTTATTATAGTTTATTAAATGCCTATAAGTTATCAGGTTGTATCCAGATTAGCATAAATATTCAAACAATGTCATGCAACATTAAAGAAAAAATTTAGAACTGTGTTTAGGTGGTTAAAAAGCCCAGAGACTCTGCTCAACTAGGAGCTCTGATTTCTGTGGCATTCCAAACCACTTCTGGTTTACTTCACTGTAAACCCTGTTTCTTCCTAAGACAGCAGACATGGCCCACTCTATAATTTCCTTCATTCCTTTGATAAGTTTCTCTTTTCTTCAACACCTAGGAATCTTTGAAACATGAAATAAAGTTTAATTTATCCATTTCATTCATTATTTAAGAGTTATTTATTAAGTAACTATTTATGTTCCAGTTATTGAGATAGGTACTGGAGATGTATTCATGAGGGAACAAGATAAACAGGTCCCTGAATCCATGAATCTTATAGTCTAGTTAGAAATAGAGAAAATCAAAGTGTAAAACAAGTAACCGCACAATAAAAATGGGTGCTATGACATATAGTACTTAGGTAGAAAATCTTTAGATAGTTTAGGAGAGTTTACCAAAGAAATGACTTTTAATTTGAAACTTGAATAATGTGAAGAAGGACATATGGGAGGTGCAACAGGAAAACAAGAGAAAGAAAAGACTAAAGGGGAAGACACAATATTCCAGTTAGAAGGAATGGTAAAATTACATGTCATAAAGTAGAAAAGCTTTTTAGAGAATTCCAGGAGTAATAGGACTTCAAAGAAAATGAAAAACTGACAGGGAAGGAAAACTCAGGAGCCCAGGTGTGCAGGACCTTGTTAGCAGTGGCAGTGAGAGTAAAGGTAAGCCACCAAAATTCTTCAGGGAAGCGATTTGATGCAGTATACTTGAAATCACCCTGACCAAAGTGTGAAGAATGTTTAGAATTAGGCAATGACGGACTGCTACATATGGCCCAGATTTAAAAAAATGATAGAGACTTGGATAGGACAGTTTCAGAGGAGACAGAGAATTATGAACAGACATAAGATGAAATTTTGTTGTATAAGTACTGTGCGCTAATCTATTGTACCATATGGTCCATGTATACAATGGCATACTACTCAGCCATAAGAAAAGAGGAAACCCTACCACTTGCAACAACATAAGTGAATCTTGAGAATATCATTCTAAGTCAAACAAGTCATAGAGAAAAAGTTACAAACCATATGATTTCACTCATATGTAGGGTATAAAACTAAAAGCAACAAATGAACAAATAAGAAAAACAAATAAAAATGTTTGTACATAGAAAACAGTACTTACTAGAGGGCAGGGGCATGGAGGTATATATGGGTAAAGGGGGTCAAATATGCTGCTCACAAAAATTAGGGGATATTTCAAAAATGAATATGAACCTAATATTTGTGAGCAGTATATAGGATAAAAGCAGAAGATATGACTTTGGGTGGTGGGCACACAATGCAATTTACACATGATATATCAGAATTGTATACTTTAAACCCACATTATTTATTAACCACTCACCCCAATAAATTTAATTTTAGAAGGATGAATTTTTTACATGATAATTAAAATGAGCCAGTCAGAGAAAGACAAGTACCATATGATAGCATGCTTTTACTGAAATGCTTGTTATAATAAAGACAGAAAAATTTTTATTGACTTTCTCAACATGAAGGTCATATAGGGTGAGCACTGTCTTGCTCTGTATGAATGGTATCTTTATATTGGTTTTCTTGGAGAAATAATTACTAGCACCCTTTTTCAATCTAAAATGATTTCAGTTTGCACGATAAAACTCCCTAGATACAGCTGATATTAACAAAAGCTATGTCCATTGTGGGACCATGGCAGTCAGATTGGATTGAAGCATAAACAGCAGGCAACAGAATTGAAACCCCCACGTGTAGCAAACTTTTGAGATGTTTGGCTCTGAAGAGGAGCAGAAGAGAAGTAATACAAAATCTAGAATGATGTCGTGTTGCAGCAAGAATATTCTAAAGCCTGCTTTTATATTTTGGGAATGATCTTGCAGAGAGAAAGATGGATAATGCAAGAAAGAAAGACGAAGGAGAAAGGGTACAAATGGAGGAGTTAGGCCTTAGACAGAAAAGTAGGTCTGGTCTTTAAGTAGCAAGAGGAATTATCCTATTTCTCTTGAACGCTTTTCTTCTAATTTAGGGAATTCTCTCACAAACTCTCCCTACTCCCCTAAAAAGCAACTTATCATGCCATGCCTATCTATATATTCAAATGGAAATCTTCAGTTTTGGTTAACTCTCTGGGCTTTCTAGGACTTAGTTATTTTGTTTTTGACAACCAGAGAAGCAGTCTATCTAATTGGTCCAATTATATAAAAGAATCATTTTACACTATTACTGCACTATTTCAAACATCATTTAATAAAATCTTGCAAAAGTTTAAACTTTAAAAATAAAGTCATTTTGTACCTTAAATTTGGGTAACTTTGTTAGTGTAGTGTTGCTTTACAGAGCATGATAATTAGTCATTAATGATTTGTTCACATAGAAATAAACAACTTGGACAGGATTATTAAGGAATTAACATTTCAATGGTTCCTAGAATCTTTCTGCTACTGAATCTATGAATGCAGGCTTAATGTATTCATTTCTAATGACATGTGGTAATCAATGAGGCTTTAAAAATGAAAGCAAATTACAAGGTCATACAGAAAGTAAACCAAAGCTGCAGATAACTGACAAATTTAGAGAATGTTGATTTGGAGAAAGATTTATGTGTACAATCTGAATTATATACGGATCATGTTATGTTATGTGGACTCTAGTAAATGAACTGTGAACACCCTTTTGGAGGGTGCCATGTTTCCAATAAAAAAGACCATGTTTGAGACAGGTATTTGTCCATCCCTTTTGAAATAGGTTCATGTCAACAGAAACCTGTTACATATTTTAAAACAAATAATATACAAGGAAAGAAGGCAAATATATATATGTATGTACCACATCTTCTTTCAAATATATGGTAAAGAAAGATAATTAGACACTGGGTAGTGGGCACACTATACAATGCACAGATCATGTATCATGGAAATGTACACCTATATAATCTTATTAACCAATGTCACCCCCAAAATTGAATTAATTAAAATAAAAAAATAAAGCAAATATAAACTGGCTTTTGATTCTTACTTTATTCCAATAAACATACAATGAGAATACACATTAAGACAAGGCATTAGTAACACTATAAAACTCCTTTTCACAAAACCATTTTTTATTAATAAAGAAATGATGCTAAATAAGACATCAATTTCAATTTATGAAAGAAATAAAAAAATATTTGTGAGAGAATTTGAGTTGTGCTAATTTTCAGAAATGATAATAATGATTATTTACAGGTCTTTCAGAAGTGAGCTATCCTAAGACACAATTGACTCCCAATGTTTTACTTTCTAGACATTTACTGATTCAGTAATTTAAGTATACTATGGTGGTCCACTTAACAAATGTTATAAAGATTTAAATTCAAAGTATGATGTATCTAATATTTCAAAATGCTCCCAACTGAATTTTAGTATTTTAAGTTTGTTTTATTTAAAATTTATCATTCAATAATTGTCTTTAATATTGCATTTTCTTTAACTAAAATAACACTAATCGTTGCTCACTTTTATATGTACTCTTAAATATTTAACAGAAAAGTTTTCAAAATTGTGATTGGTATAACTTTGTTTTATCTATTTAATAAGGCCTTTCTTTAGTCTCTGTTTTCTTATATATAATATTAAAATTAAGGCCCTGGCTAGTTAGCTCAGTGGATAGAGCATTAGCCCGGTGTGCAGATGTCCTGGTTAGTTCCCAAGTCAGGGCACTCAGGAGAAGCAACACCTGCTTCTCCTTTCCTCCTTGTCCTCCTTCTCTTTCTCTTCCCCTCTTGCAATCAGTGGCTACACTGGTCTGAGCATTGGCCTCGGCCATGAGGATAGCTCAGTTGGTATGAGCTCAGTTGGTAACAATGCTCAGTTAATTTGAGCATTGGCCCCAGATGAGGGTTGCCAGATGGATTCCATTTGGGGTGCATGTGGGAGTCTATCTCCCCTTTTCTCAATTAAAAAGAAAAAAGCTCATATAGAATTCACAACAGAAGTGTCATGTGACTCTTTGATAAACAAACCTCAGAACAAACATAATGAAGCTGGAGAAGGTCCAAAGACACAAAACTGAAAAGATAAAAGATACCACTCTTAATGCAAATGATTAAGGGTCTCTCTTATAAAAAGATTAGGATTAAGAAATCATAGAGCTAAATATCTTTTAAAACACTGATAAAGTAAGCATGGATTTCTCCAATTTATACCAAAATATTAAAATTAGGCACTATTTTGAACTTTAAAAAGTAATTTCAGGACAAATATTTTACCTAGTGGCTCAACCTGAAACATATCTCTACTTAATCAGAAAATATAGATTCATAAGAGTGTGGAATAAAAAGGTAACAAACCAAAATTACTGTGTGAGGCTGGTATTTCAGAAAAATTTTTAGAAATCACTTTTTCTTAATTTTCTTAATTTTTAAATTTTATTTAGAGAACTCTAACATGGTGACATTAATCAATGAATGCATAGGTTTCATGTAAACATTTCTATAGCATTTGAACTGTTGAGTATATTGTACACCCATCACCCAAAGTCAAATAATTTTCCATTACCTTATATTTGCTCCCTTTATACTCTTACTTCCACTCCTGCCCCAACCCTTCCCTCAAACCCCCATTCCTCTGGTAACTACATTACTTTTATCTCTGTCCATGAGTCTCAGTTTTATATCCCACCTATGTGTGAAATCATACAGTTCTTATTTTTTTCTAATTTACTTATTTCACTCAGTGTAATGTTCTCAAGTTCCATCCATGTTGTCATAAACGTCACTGTGTCATTATTTCTTAAGGCTGAAATCACTTTTTAAAAAAATGCAGTTCTGTTCAATTAAAACAGAAATAAAAGAAAAAAACAGTGGAACAAGTATCTCAAACACCATGAAAACAAACTATCTTTTATAGTCTTTGATAGTCTTTGAGAAAAATATACTTTTAAGAGTTCATTAACTTTATTTTTATAGTTTAAATATTTTATTTTCTATAAGATATAAATCATTTTTGCAAAAGACGGCTTTAGATTTGTTGATGATTCCAATTCTAATCATTTCTCTGTACATTTTTAATTTTAATTGTCAATTTATTGTGTTAACATGGTTTCAAGTGTCCCACTCAAGAGCTTAGTGACTTTTGAATAACTCATTTTCAAACAATTGTAATGTGACGTGGGTATGTCAATGACAGAGTACAAGTCACCTTCAGTGCTGTCTTGGGCATGTTAGTTACCAGTTAACTGCCAGCATTCCCAGAAAATTGGTATAAGGACTATAGAATTTTATTGGTTCATCAGTGTCCATGTCATAAACCTCAGTAAACAAGGGTTTAGCTTTCAGATTTAGAGGCTGCTCACTAGATCCCACATAATGTATTGATAAAAATGGACACAATTGAATTGTTTAAATACACACACACGAATTTCAGTTAAACAAGAAAGATTAAATACATTTTGTTCCTACTGTTCTCTCCTGAAATTCTGTAAAATGATAGTGAAAAGATTTAAAGAGGTTCATAAGAATAAGGTGAACCATAGAAGGCATGGCAGGGGCCAATTTGGAAGCTGGAAGGAAGATAAGAAGACAAGAAAAGCTCCTTGTGGAGGAAAGAAGCAGCTGGCTGGGTTGGAACTCAGAACCTAAGAGTTTCTCCTAAGTTAGGAGGCATCACAGGGTTGCAAGTGGGTTCGATTCAGAAGGATCACTTCATAATTTGCTTAAGAAGCTGTTAAAAACAGGTTCTGTCCTCCATCCCAACAAAGGACTTGGAGAGATTAAATCAGAGGAACTCTACAGGACCCCTGGCAGACTGAGAAACAGAAGGGTTAAGTGAATGTCTATACACCGAACAATGAGAGACATGGGTCCCTTCTTCCATTGGTCTCCTACACCATTAGCTGACACTTTATATCTTCCAGACAAGAGATTACAGCTTTCTCTTTGCAGTAACTGATTGGCACAATTGTGGTTGGGAAGTGACCTGCACTAATCATCAAAACAGCATCCCTCAAGCAGCCAAGTCAAAGAGCCCTTCAGTGAAGACCGTCAGTCAGCAGCCTGTGTCTCTGTCACAAACACACACAAACTGGCACAGAGCTCCTGATCAGCTTTCCAGTGCCTTCCTCTAAAAAAAGTAATACAAATATTTTTTTCAATTACTATTTACATTCGATATTATTTGGTATTAGTTTCACATGTATAGCATAGTGGTTATATAAGCATATATTTTACAAAATGACCCCCTAATAATTCCAGCATCCACCTTGTACCAGACATAGTTATTAAAATATTACTGACTACATTTCTTCACTCTTAAATGTAAATAGGTGAATAAGGAGAATCCAGGTATTTCAGAAAAGCCTCCAGTGTGACACATATCTGAACAAACTGGGAAAGCAGGAAGAAATATAATTTCATCCAGAGTTTTCACAGTGTTTGTACAGAGGTAAATTGGCAAGCCCCATTATCACTTTCCTCCAGAGAGATGGTTCATTTAGTAACACAGAAATTTACCTACATGGCCAACTCAAGGTCACCTGAAAAGTCCTTGTGTAATTTGGAAATAGATATTCAAAGTATAAAAATACCTTGCTGCCTCACTGCAGATCTGAATTCACTGCCTCCCTTGGCAAGTGCTGGAGGGAAGAGTCATTGTTAATGTTCACAGAAAGGCTCCTATTGGCTGGCCTTCCCTCAGTCTCCCCAAGTGCATATACCTGCAACCCAGATTGCAGCCCTCCTCTGTCCTCATGTATCTGTCCCAAAAGCTCAGAGAGGACAGGACGTGAAGTTTGTTAAGATTTTTTTTCTAAATTACTTGGACTAAAGATCTCGTGAACAAAGATTTATTTGATACTTTGTTTCCACTCACTGTGCTAGGCACCAGGAACACTACAGCATGAACTCATTGTTCCTCTGAGTTGTGCCATTAATTGATTGCTTCTCACATGTGCCCTGATGGGGCTTGACCTGGTGCCACAGGGATCAAGCTGGTGACCTCAGGATAGACAATTCTAAGCTCGAATTGGTGACCGTGCATTGGAACTGATGTCTTTGGGTTTGGAACAACTGTGCTCACAGCCTCACCAATGAGGGCCAGAGTTTACATTTTTAGTTTTTTGCATCTTAGATTTTTATTTACAGTAATGGCAATATCAATCTTTAATATCCCACATAAACAGAAAGTTCTTTGGGGGTCTTTTAATATATTTTATTGAATAAAGCGGTCATGGGACCCAAAGGTTAGAAAACCACTGTGGTTTATGCTCAGCCATGATTGTCCATGATTAGCCCTGGCCTCATTAGGCACTACTGTGATGGAATTACAAACCACCCCAACATAAGGCCCTGGCTGGGTTGAGGTTTCTGTCCATTATAGCCCCTGTGCATTTGGCTTGATTTTTGACTTTTGGATTTTGCACTTGGGTTAATTGCCTTGGTTTTTGACCTTTTAGATTTGGATTGGTTGGCATGTTTTTATTTTGAAGTCACCATGTTTAATTACTGCAGCCACCTCTGCCAGGAAGGAGAGCCATGTTGTCAACTCCATCTTCCTGCGCACCCTCGGCAAGGGAGACATTCCTGAGGTGAACCTGGCCTGGCATGTTCATACGAGGCGTGGCTTTGAGCTGCACGTCGGTGGGTCTGCCCTGAGGCTTTTAGTAAAGTTGATTGTCTTAAAGGCTTAAGTCACCCCAACATTACAAAATTGATGGAGGTGCTTGTCACCCATGACAAGTCCATTGTCATAAAGTATGTGAGTGGCGGGGATGTATGTGACTCTCTGAACATTTACGGCTACAGGACCGAGAAGGAAGCCCAAGCCATCTTCCGGCAACTGCCATCAGCGGTACAGTATTGCCAGCAGAGGGGCCTGGCGCACCTGACCTGAAGGCAGAGAGCATGCTGATAGTTGGGGAGGGAAGAAGACTTTGGCTTCAGTACTGAAGTTACAGACGAAAAACTGAGCACCTTTTGTGGGACCACCTTCTTTATGGTCCCAGAGATCTTGCAGCACCAATACTATAAGAACCCAAAGGTGGTTATGTGGAGCCTGGAGCAATTCTCTACAATATGGTGACAGGGACCCTGCTGTTTATGGGGAAGAACTTTGGGCAAGTGAAGAATCAGATTTTGAGTGGAGACTTCCTTTTACTAGACTTTATATCTCCAGAATGTGAAGAACTTCTAAAAAAATCAATGACCCTCAACCCCGCCACAGAACACCCTTGGAAGAGATCACGGAGGACCCATGGTCAACAACGGGCAGGAAGAGGAAGTGAGTCATACTGCAAGCACACTGGTGGGGGGACCTGCACCTCCAGGTAACAGAGAAATGAAGGACATGGGATTTCAGCAACAGGACATACAGGAGGCAGTAACAGAAAAAACATAGCAACATCATGGGAATGTACCATTTTCTGGAAACCAGGAGAACCAAGATGAAAGACCACACTATCCAGGTAAAGTCCTGCCCTTCCTCTGACCCCAACATAAGTCTTTCCTCAATCCAAGAGCATCCGGGCAGCCTGATGGAACTACCACCTCTCCCTCTGTCCACGGCTAGGGCTGGCAGGGGGTGGCTAGGGCGGTCTTCACAAGATGCATATACTCTGGGCTGTCCACTAAAAAACCACATCTCAACAGGACAAAAGTCAAGCCCCTGTAATTTTTTTAAATTGTGGATGGCAAAAGCAGATGGAAGACGCTGGTGAGGTCAAGAAACGAGGTCAGCATTTTAAATGCTGAACTTGAAGATGCTGAACTCCAGGGTGGACCACCATGTGATGTGAGAGGTAAGACAGAGGCTGGACACCAACAGCTGCAGGTGAGAGCTGTGCGTGCAAGGTCCGGGAACTTGGTCCAGCGGATGATGGGGGAGTGCACCTGCCATGGAGTTCTCTGCACATCAGGAGGGTATCTGGCATCTTATCCAAAATAACTGCTGGAGCAGCCTGAGGGGCCAGAAAAGAGCACACCTCACAGGAGGTCCTCCCCATCTGAATGAATCTTCACAGACTGGACTGTTTTCCTGGAGTCCTCCCCTTCCCTGCTCTCCGTTGCTCCCATTTTATAGGGGTTCTTATTAAAGTATCTCATTCTATCAAATTTTGTAATAAACTTGGCGCTCCAGAAAAAATAAATAAAATTATGACTACCCCCTTTCAGTTTGTTTTCAGTATGTTTTTATTAGCATAGGAGACATAGTACACTTCTTGGCAAAGTTAAGAGGAAAATGAGGCAAATCAGAGAGACGGGCTGTGTGTCAAGTTGTATATACAGCAGCAGAAAGACTCAAGTAGATTTTTTAACTCTAAGCCATTTATGCAAGAGTCTCTCTCTTATCAGGGGAAAGCACAAATCAGCTTCTAAAGCGAGGCGCACGTCTGGTTAAATTAAGTAGCGGGGTAATCACTGGTTACCTGCCGAAGTCTATTTGTATGCCACACTAGCCTTTGCTTCTGCATCCACAGGCACTTGCATCTCTAAAGAACATGCTATTGGATGGCTCACTGACTTGTTAAGATTCATTCACCACTTCTTAGTAATGGCAAGCATTGGTAAGAATGAAGCCAATTCTATGATACTTTTTTCTTTTTTAAGTGAGAGGAGGGGAGATGGTAAGGCAGAATCCCACATGTGCCCTGACCAGGATCTCTGGGATGAGTGTTGGGATCAATCAAGGCACTGGTTATGGGAGGGGAAGAGGGAGAGAAGGAGGAAAGAAGGGGGGGGGGGGAAGAAAGGGGGAGAGGAAGGGGAAGAGGAAGGGGTAAGGAAATAGGAGAGAAGCAGATGGTCGCTCCTCCTGTGTGCCCTGATCAGGAATCAAACCTGGGACATCCACACATGGGGCCGATGCTCTATCCACTGAGCAGGGCAGCCAGGGCCCCAACTCTATGATTTTATCTATTTTGAGACTATAACATTACTTTGTTTAAAAAAAAAGTGCTCCGAGAATAGATATTATTATTATTATTTTTTTAAAGAGAAGGATCCAGGCTTTTGTCGCTTGTGCCTTTGTTTTTATATCTGGGATGTGTGGTAAAACACCTGAATGTAACAGTTTCCCTGAAAAGGCACATGCTTGTTGCGCTGAATGCTGTTTGTAGTCATGTGTGAACCTTCTGCTGCTGATCCCACCTAAAATATTCAAAAAATCCTGAAAGTTCAGCTGATCTCCCAGCTGAACATCAGGTGCAGAGTTTTAGCCTTAACTTCCATAGAATAATGAATGACTAATGCCATGTTTAAGGGAAAAATAAACAATGATCTAATGTTTAATGCCCAGATTAAGTACAAAGAAAACTAGCTCTGCTTTTCTCTACTTTAACTAACAGCATGATCATTAACAGTAACTTTTTCTGAGATTAATTTCAGTAACTTTGTAACAATATTTTTCTGATGCTCATGTAAAATAACGGAAAATCTTCAACTTTTAAGTGTATAATTATTTTAATGTGTGTTTTAAAATAGTTTCTGAAAGGTAACTGGTAATCAATTTCTTGAAGTATATGTAGAAATTGAGTTTAAAATTATAACTTTAAAAATACTCAAATATTAATTGACTGCAATGGCCTAGGTAAATTACACTTTAAAAATCTCTTTTTCAAAGTTAACTAACAAAATTTCATCCCTACTCACTGTTTTGCGTTGAATGAATATATACCATTGGGTGAGGGGGTAGTAGGTTTATGTCAAAAGGACATTTTTCTGGGTCTATAAATATCATTTTAGAATCAAAATCAATTGTTCATTCTTTATTTTGTTCAGGTTGAAGAAAAATCAATATGCCATTGGCATGTTTTTCTTGACACTACTGACAGTGGTTAATGAAAAGATTAATGAAATAACGTTCACATTTCATTAGAGCAAAGAAACCTTTATTTTTTAGAAAGTGGTTAGTGGTTTATTTCTTTCCTTTTCCACCTCACTGATTTTCCAACACTCAAATCAAAGCTCTATTGCTCTGGTTGACACATGTCAAGTCCTGGGTATTATTATTGACATCTTCAAAAGAAGTGCAAAACTTTGATACTTACTATGGTAACAATATTTTTAGTGTGTGTGTGTGTGTGTGCGTGTGTGTGTATGTGTGCATGTGTGTATATATATACAGGGGGCCCTCGTGTATGACAGTCTCAACATATAACGTTTTGAGTTTACAATGCTCACTCCCATAAAAACTTTTAAAAAATTGAGATGTGAGTGCTTCACCTTATGCCATTAGTGTTGTACTTATGGACTACGAGGTGAACTAGTCTGGTGGTGCAAGGCAGAAGAATACACAGTAACGTGGTGTGTTGTGCTTTTATGTTCTAGATTATGATTTTACAACTGTGTTAGGACAGGTGAGTGACTTAGGCTAGTGTGTATTTCGACTTACACTAAAATTTGGATTACATCATTGTCGTAGAAACAGAACTGTATCATAACCCAAGGACCTCGTGTGTGTGTGTGTGTGTGTGTGTGTTTAAACAAGTTATTTCTTTCACACTGCTACTTTTTAAATACACAATTTATCATATTTTAATAATATTTTTTACCACTCAAAGAGATAAGAAGTTCAAAGTTTAAGATGTGAAGATAAAATAATATATTATTCCTAAGCATTGTGCACCCATACTTTAACTAAGACAACTACCTGTTAAGATAATTTCAGTCATAGAAAGACAATGAAGGCCCTGGCCAGTTGGCGTAGTGGATAGAGCATTGGCCCGGTGTATGAATGTTCTGGGTTTGATTCCCAGTCAGGACACACAGAAGGGACTAGCTGGTTTTCTCCCCTACCTTCTCTCCCTTCACTCCCTCTTCCCCTTCCATAGCCAGGAGCTTTATTGGTTCCAGGGTCAGCCCTGGAGCTAAGAATAGCTTGTTGGTCTGAACATCAGCCTCAGGCACTAAAAATAGCTCTGTTGATTAGAGCATCAATCCTAGATAGAGGTTGCTGGGTGGATCCTGGTTGGGGAGTATGCAGGAATCTGTCTCACTATCTCCCCTATATTGTCCAGTAAATCAATATGGTATAGGATGTAGCTCATAGTTCTTACTGTTGCATTTGATGACCTGACTACCATTTTATTTGCAGACCTTATCCTAACTCTTTCCTACCTAAATGGTCTCAAATAGACATTTTTTCCTTCTCCTCCTTTGGTACTATTATTGACTTAAGAAACATCCTCCTATCACCATTTAACAGAAATAATGTAAATAATGTAGTGTGGTGCAGGCTTTGCATCTCATTCTATATCACATGATAAAATATCCGTTAATATGTGGGTTTTATTGGTATAGGTCAGTCTTCTTAAGTCTCATTCACTGTTCACACAACTCCACTATGCATATATATATGCATATAATATGCATATGTATGCTCATTTGATATAATAATATATTATTTATAATTATATTATAATCAAGATATTTAATGATGTTTAAAATAATACAAATAATGTGTTATTTTACAAAATAATTGACTTATGCATAGGTATTATAAATATGACAGACATAGATCAAGGGCAACATCACACTGTCTTATTTGTGTTTGCCAGAGAATACATGCACTACTACTATCTTACTTTCACGACACCTCATACTTGTATACATCCATAGCTTTCAAGAGTAGCTGATGAATTCATACCTATTTGTGTTTGTTTTCCCTCTTGATATACTACATGTCATTTATCAGCAGCCTAACATCATTGCATGGTCCCATTTTCACTTTCCCTTTCATTAAAAAGTGAGCAACAAGGATAGCCAATTTCTTTCTAAAATAGTTTTTAATATGTGTGTTTTTAGCATCTTTATTATGCCACTATATATTTCATCTGATTTAAGCTCTGCTATTTTCCTTCCAGCTTCTGTTAGGTAAAGCAACAACATGTTTCTTTTTCAAAGGGGCCATGCTACTCTGCAGGACACCTTGCCTGTTCTGAAAAATAATGAACTAGGGTACTTTCTCATGGAGGATATTCATTTCATTCTTTTTGAGAGAGGCCTTCATCATGAGACAATCACAATGCTTCTCCTATATGCATGTTCAAAGAGAATGTCACCATTCAACAGAAACAAGATGAAGGAGTACAGACTTGGGAGTAAACTGTGTTCATACAACTTACCTTTACTTTAATGAGTACGTTAATGGTATATATATATATATATATATATATATATATATATATATATATATATATCTCCACAACATTCTTGAATTAAGATGAAATTTAAGTTGTTTTTTCTGTTCACGTCTAGAAGTATATTTTAAAGTTGTGAAAAACAAATATTGGAGCGAAACTCTTGTTCACAGTTTTTATATGTGACAATCTAGATCAAAATAGAATTCTAGAAATATTCCATTATTTCAAAAAAACCCAGGACCTATGAAGAAATATTCCCGAATTGAGATAATTTAGATCAGATATAGACAGGTTTTTAACTACCTTTTGTTACAAACAAGAAACAGTACGTGTAAATTGCAAAATACAGTCATATAATATAAAGGAAATGCTATTTCTTGTTGATAAATATCCTTAAAAGTGACGTGTGATGGGGATAGTGAAAAATTGGTATTCTTATTCTTTTTTAATTTATTTTTTCCTTTTCATTGAATTTATTAGGGTGACACTGGTTAACAAAAACATACATATGCCAGGTGCACAATTCCACGATAGATCAGCTGTACACCATATTGTATGTTTACCATCTCAAGTCAAGTCTTCATGCATCACCATTTATCCCCCTCATAAACTCTTACACCTCCCTCCAATCTCCTCCCCCGGCAATCACCACACTGTTGTCTGTATTCCTGAGTTGTTTTTTATTCTTTTTCCCTCAATCCACCTTCCCCCCGACACACACACATACAGATATAACTCCCATCACCTCCTAGCTGTCAGCTTGTTCTCTATCTATGAGTTTGTCTCTACTTTCATTCTTAAGGAACATATGTCTATTCCATCAACACAGATTTCTTTTGCTAAAACCAATCACAAGGTCATACCTAACCTCAGGGAGGTAAAGAGGTTCAATATTGATCCTCACATGCTCAGAAGGAAAAACAGAAATACTGATAAAATAGCAATAATGTCTTTGACAGTTTTGAAGTCAGAAATATTTGTTATAAAATCAGCTATCCCTGTCTGACCATGCAATGGTGCCGTGGATAAAGCGTCAATCTGAGACACTGAATACCCAGGTTTGAAATCCAGCTGGCTTGGGTGTGGGCTCACCAGCTTGAGCGCAAGGTCGCCAGCTTGAGTGTGGACTCATAGACATGACCCCATGGTCACTGGCTTGAGAACAAAGGTTGCTGGCTTGACCCCAAGGTCACTGGCTTGATTGAGCAAGGGGTCGGGTCATTGGCTCAGCTGGAGCCCCCCAGTTAAGGCTCATATGAGAAAGCAATCAATGAACAACTAAGATGCCACAACAAAGAATTGATGCTTTTCATCTCTCTCCTTTCCTGTCTGTATTACGCTGTCTGTTCCCTGCCTCTCTCACTAAAAAAAAAAAGAAATAAATTATGCCTAAGTTTCTTTATCCATAAAATGAAAACATTGATGTTATTTTTAGATTTGAGGATAAAATGCAAAATTGTATATAAACTTACTAGTCAGTAATTATAAATAGTGCAATTAGTAAGTATAGTAAGCTTGAATATTTAAACATTCACTATGTGTGCATATGGCAGTGGTTCTCAAACTTTTTGAAGTTGGAGAGCATTTAAAATCCTACAAATAATTGTAGGTGCACTATATACAAGTTTCTGAGAAATATGTTATAATAATTAAGTCAAATATTAAAGAAAAACATATAAAGTCCAAGCGTGCTTTTATGGTAATTAAACAAAATAAATATGATAAAATGTTTTATATTTTGACATTAAAAAACATTTTATGTTACATTTTTTGAGTTATGCTTTTTAGAATTTGTGAAAAAGAGGGGTTAAAAATTAAAAAACGACAAAAAAGTTATCTTTTTATGTATATATATATAGACACATTCTTAGTAAGATTTAGTAAATTTGGCAGCGCAAATGTGTTTTTTTCATTCTTGTGTTTATGAGAAACATGATCCTGATGTGTCTTAGAAATTCCTTCAATGTCTAGGCATATATTTGAAAGGCAAACTCTCATTTCCTTGTCAATACATTGAAGAATTTCTCTCCTTTTGCTCTTAATTGTGTTGAGTGCAGAAAACCCCCACCATATATATCATATTAACTTTACAGCAAAGGATAGAAGAAACTTGCCTCCAGTCTTTCCAGGGAACATGGGGGGTAGTGTAAATAATCCAGCACTACAGCTTAACAGCCTTTTGCAAACTAATCAGGCAAGTGAGTTGGGGGATTGGGCAGACTGTCAACTTACAGCCAATTCCCCACACCTCTGTTCCCCAAAAATCTAAACTCCAAAAACCCTGTTTGTTTTTTGGTCCCCAACAGGCACATATTTCTCTGGAATATTATAGGGCGCACCTGGAAATCTTCTAGGGCGCACCAGTGCACCCTGGCGCACACTTTGAGAACCACTGCCATTTGGACTTTGAACACTGACTCACCCCCACCCAGCAAACATGAGATTTTAAAATGTTTTACATTTAATATTTTTTAAAGAAAATTTTACATAATATGTTCACTTTTAAAACACAGACTAGACACATTAGAGTAGAAAAAATGATCAGGCCATGAGGCAGGAGTTCTGTGTCCTAATCTTGCCCTCCCACAAACTAACAATGGAGTCTCAAGAAAGATGACTACATTCTCTGAGTCTCAGTTTTCAAATGTGTAAGATGAGTGAAGAAACTGAATTATGTCTTCCCGAAATGTATACGTTGAAGTTCAAACCCTCAGTATTTCAAAATGTTTGAAAACAGGCTCTTCAAAGAAATAAGTTAAAATGAGATCATTAAGTGATTTCTAATTCAACATGATAGATGTCTTTGTAAGAAGAGAAAATTAAGGCACAAACACACATTGAGGAATATGATGTGAAGACACAGAAGACAGCCAGCAATCTACAAGCCAAGGAAAAAGACCACAAAAAATAAAATAAAATAAAACAACCCTGCCAAAACCTTCATCTTAGATTACATTTCTGTTCTTTGAGCTACCTAGACTGTGGAAGGTTTTGATAGCAGCCCAGCTTAACCAATACAATGGGCATGATGAGTTTTCTGATGATTACCGGTTGATACAGTTATGTGTTTGTAAAGCATCTGGCACATGGTAGTTAATTTAGTGTGTGCTAATTAATATTGTCTTGCTGCTCTTAGTTTTTTTTACTAAGCAGGTAATCTGTAAATATTTTATTTATCTTGAACATATAGAAGTTCTTCCATAGTTGAAGAAAATAAGAGATGAAATTATATTTTCTACAGCATGGGTCATGCCCATGACTTAAATGTTATTCATAGGTGTTAGACTAACAGTAGCCTTGGAACTGTGCTGTTTTCTATGTTCTTTTCTGTATTTAATCTCCTTATCTTTCAGTTTTACATCTGCAGATGTGGATAATAATTCAATTTGTTTCTTTTTTTTTAATTTTTATTTTATTCATTTTAGAGAGGAGACACAGAGTGAGAGAGAGAGAGAGAGAGAAAGAGAGAGAAAGGAGGGAGGAGCTGGAAGCTCAACTCCCATATGTGCCTTGACCAGACCAGTGCAGGGCTTTGAACTGGTGACCTCAGGGTTCCCAGGTCGACGCTTTATCCACTGTGCCACCACAGGTCAGGCTCTCAATTTGTTTCTTGAAACAAAAATTCACATATGTAATAGAATTACAACTGGACACAAAATTGGTGTACAACAAACTATAACTCTAGTGGCTGGGTTCATTTTATTTCTTAAAAATTTTCCAACACACCCAGGTCAGAACAACTTCTGGTGTTCCTGTCAGTATCTCCCCTCATCTCTCATTTGTCTTTCTGTGAGGAGCCGAAATCCATCTTTTGTGATATGATTCCTACTGCTTGCCCAATGCTCATATATTTGCTTTGCCTCCCGATGACGTCAGTCTCTGTCAGGGAAATTATTACCTTGGCTAGAATAGAATTTCCCATACTTTAATGCCCCTAATATTAATTACTCAAGAGGTTAAAATGCTAAAAAATTGCTAAGGGTTCTTTGCTCATGTCTTTTTCCTTTCTTTCTTTCTTTCTTTCTTTCTTTCTTTCTTTCTTTCTTTCTTTCTTTCTTTCTTTCTTTCTTTCTTTTTTATTCAGTGAGAGGAGGGGAGGCATCCCTACTGAAATCCACCTGGCAAGCCCAGTAGGGGGTGATGCTCTGCCCATCTGGGGCATTGCTCTGTTGCTCTGCAGCCAAGCTCTTAGTGCCTGAGGGGGAGGCCATGAAGCCATTCTCAGTGCCCAGGGCCAACTCACTCCAGTTGAGCAATGGTTGCAGGAGGAGAAGAGAGAGAGAAAGAGAGAGAGAAGCAAGCAGAGGAGGTATGCAGAAGCTGATGGACGCTTCTCCTGTGTGTGTGACTGGGAATGAAACCTGGCACATTCACACACTGGACTGACACTCTACTACTAAATCAACCAGCCAGGGCCTCCCTAATGTCTTGAGTTAAAAAAAGTTTGAGACTTTATTAAATAGATCTCAGAAGTTTTAAAATGCTCATGTGCAGTTAGAGTAGTCAGGAGAAATATATGTGATGTAGTCTTTCCTTAATTTTATTAATAATAGACTGTGTTTTGGTCAATTCTCTTTAGAATGTATTCTAGACAACTGGTAGTTCTGATGCAGGGAAGATATAACTTCCTTAAAACCTATCGTTTAACTTCTTTCCCAGTCTCTTTTTGGGTCTCTTTACTTTCTTTTTTTTTTATTGGCTTTAACAATTGAAAAAATAGTTATTTTTACTAGATTATTTTTCACTAGATGATTATTATTATTATTATACTAGATTATGTATTAGATAATTAAAAAAATTTGTTTTATTTGTTCATTTTAGAGAGGAGAGAAAGAAAGAGAGAGAAAGGGGGGAGGAGCAGTAAGAATCAACTCCCATATGTGCCTTCCCCAGACAAGTGCAGGGTTTTGAACCAGCAACCTCAGCATTCCAGGTTGATGCTTTATCCACTGCGCCACCACAGGTCAGGCTAGATAATTATTTTAACTAAATTATTACTTAAAAGAATTTAAAATAATTTACTTTAATCTACATAATACATAAGGATTGTGGTATGTGTTTTAAAGCATCACTTGAAGGCAGAAGAGGCAAAACGTGTAACAAAAAGGCACTAAATCTATATTAAAATTTAAACTTTACTAAAAATTGAAGAAGACACACTAAGGGCAAATGTCATTTTCACTTATCAGATGGGCAAAATGATACATAATGCTTTGAGGGTTTGGGGATAGAGTCACCTTCAAACCCGACTTTTCGGAATATTAGTATGTTAATTATTCTATTTTGACTGTAGTATAATAGACAATTTTAATTCTCTTCTTTATGGTTTTTCTGGATGTTCCAAATTTGTACAGTAAATATATTTTATTTTGATGTCAAAAGAAATTTCAGTTTGTTTTTATGACTCTTCTCAGTGGAAAATAATATAAGGTTTTCATGCCTTTTTTTTTTTTTTTTTTGTAAATCTGCTTATGTAAGTTTGTTGATAATATAACCTTGTAATATTCTTCCCCCAGAACAATTTTAGGGACAGATAGAAAAGGCAGGATGGTTTGATAAACATTAATTCATACTGAAATGCATGTGAATACTAATCCGGATAACCTCCACTTTAAAACGGCAAGAACAATACCCAGGGGAAGTCTTTGCTACTTATAAGATTAAGGGGAAAAGAAAATAAGTATATCTTACCTGATAAGCAGTGAATATTTTTGTCCATCATCCACTTTAATAGTAGTGTTAATGCTTTCCAATTTTTCTTCACCAGCACAGAAAAAATGGTACTATGGAGAAAGAAAATAAGTTTTCCCTCAGTTTTACAGTGTGAAACTAACATCTTATATTTGCATTTGACTTTACAATTTACCAAAACTATTTTTATTTTCAGTGAGACAAACATCTGAAAGAGAAGTGACAGCTCAAGATATACAATTAATAAATGCTAGAATTAAAATATCTAAATGTCTAAATATTACATTTATGTACATTGTACATTTTTACACACACACACACACACACACACACACACACACACACACACACTGCTGGTTTCTTTTCTAGTGTTCTGGGGAATCTGGTTGAGAAAGGTAGCTTCTTCTGCCAGTAGAGAGCAAGTATTACCGGCAATTTTCCTTAGAGTTTAGCCACTGGGCAAAGCAAAGAGCAGTGAATACACTTTAGAGGGTGATGTTAATATCACAGGAAGGGAAAGTTAAAGAATGAAAGCTAACCATACATTCTAAGCTTTTTAAGCCTTGAGGGGGCCTATGGCCATTTGCAGGATTATTTCTAATTGGGCCTGTTGAGTTCTCGTTTAAAGGGGGCAAATTACGTCTGTAACTGGTATGGTTGACCAGACACCTCTGAGAATTTTGTGAGTGGGCTGCACTGCCTTTTCATCTTCTTACAGCATGTGCCTGGATGTATGTTGGCTATATTGTGGCTATTCTTTTCCAGAAAAAAGTTTTATAGTCTTTATCATAACTATAAGATATCTGTAACCCATATATAAGTTAATAAAATACAATTGTATAACAGTTGCATAGTGTTTCATAACTTCTATGCATACAGATATATTAATATCATATATCTAAATTTTCCCACATGTAGTTCAAAGGTAAACATAATATAGGTATTTTAAATTTTTTTGATGACATTTGGGCATTGCAAAGTTTCCTTTCCTTTATAAAATTATCTGCTCTGGGTTTATTTTAAGAAATACTTTAAACAGTATCGAGATTTCCAAAAACAAATACTTCTACATGCACTTTGCAGGAAAATAAGTTGTAAAAAACCTGACTGAATAGTGTTCTCAAGCTATGTGAAACTAAGTAAAACTTAGTGTTGATTTAATAAATTTTATCTTGTGTGTAGTATATAACCAAAGGTACTAAAGAATACATTTCATATTTTTGACTGCATAGATAATAATTTACCTGTTTTTTTTAAAATGTGTAACACTTGGACATCTATGTTGTTAGGTAAGGTAGTTATTTAAGCTTAAATAATATTGTGGGTGTGACCAACAATATGTGGGTGTGAGCAGAGTAGTTTCCTTAATTTGTCAAAATAGTTAAGAAAATTATTTTTCAGGTACTACTAAATTATTAATTTCTACTCTCTATAGGGATGTCAAAGTTAAACATATATAAAATATATAATGAACAATTCTATTAATTTTACTTGAATTTGTATTGTAATAAATAGTTCCATTATGATTGTTTAAAAAACAGAATTTACTGCTATTAGCTGATTACTCTGTATCATAGATTTTTAATGTACTTTATAAGTGTCAACTGATTGTGTCCTTACAAAATAAAAGAAAAAGCTAACCAACAAAAATCTATGAAATAGGAATTATCATTTTATTATCTTTACTAAACAGAGGTGGAAGCTGAGGGGAAGTGATTTCCCCCAGCCAAGGGGACACAACAATTTGTGACACAGCTAATAAACTGGGGGCGCTGACACTTGACTCTCACAGTGGTTATATCTACTTACCTCCCTGTTATTAGAAAAGCCAAGAAAATATTCTTAAAAATTAAATTTGGTGAATCAAACTTAAAGCTTAAATTTCTTAAAAATAAATTTTGATTAACAATTCTGCATTTCTAGAATTTGAATAGGTCTTAAATTATGATCACTGTAAAAGTTTAAGCACAAATATGACTTTCTGTCAAAATTGCATGTAATTATACTTTAAAAATAAATGAGGAAATTGGAGCATAGTTGCACAAATCATAAGGGTATAACGAAAATCTTAAAATCATAAAGATAAAATAATGCTGAATTTTTCTTTAAATAATTACAAGGAAGCAGTGATGTCAGTAGAAAGAACATAGATTTAGTATTGACACAACAGTGTAAAAATTCTTGATCTAACACCCTTTAAAAAGATTGAAGAGTGTGAGTAATAATACCAAACTCTGAGAACCTTAGTTGGTCAACAGGATCCTTGTGAGATGTAAAGAGAAAATACCTAACCCTCATATTTGATTAATATATCACAGGCATACTTTTATGTATTTTTATGCCTCATTTATTTACTCATTGTATTGCATTTCCTTCACATATTTATTAATTTAAACTCACAAAAACTTGTATTACCATCATTTTTTAAAAAAATTTTTTATTTTTATTTTATTCATTTTAGAGAGGAGACACAGAGTGAGAGAGAGAGAGAAAGAGAGAAAGAGGGGAGGAGCTGGAAGCATCAACTCCCATATGTGCCTTGACCAGACCAGTGCAGGGTTTTGAACTGGCAACCTCAGTGTTCCCAGGTCGACGCTTTATCCACTGCGCCACCACAGGTCAGGCAGAGCCCTCATTTTTTAAGTAAGTAAATTTAACTACAAAGTCCTTAAGTATCTTGCAAAGTCTCAAAACTCTTAAGGAGAAGGGCTTGGATTGAAACTCTGAGAATCAAGCTTGAGTCCATAATCTTAATAAATTTTCTTAAGATGGAGCCTGACAGCTGACCGGGCAGTGACACAAAGGATAGAGTCTCTTCCTGGGATGCTGAGGACCCAGGTCCAAAACCCCACTGACTTGAGCACAGGCTCATCAGGTTTGATGCAGGCTTACAAGCTTGAGTGTGGGATCATAAACATGACCCAAAGGTCACTGGTTTGAATCCCAAGGTTGTTGGCTTGAGCCCAAGTTTGCTGGCTTGAGCAAGGGGTCATTGGCTCAGTGAGAAGCCGTAGTCAAGGCTGATATGAGAAAGCAATCAATGAACAACTAAGGTGCCACAATGAAGAATTGATGCTTCTCATCTTTCTCCCCTTCTGCCTGTCTGTCCTGTATTTCCCTCTTTCTTTCTCTTTCTCGATTTCCTTCACTAAAAACAAACAAACAAAAAACAAACAAAAAACAACAACAACAATGAAAAAGAGAGACGGAGCCTGACACACAACTGCAGTTCAATAAATGGTAGTAATGATTATTACAGACATGCCAATATATATACTTTCTTTGTCAGAAAACCTAAAGGGAAGAAATCCTACACCTCCCTTCACACATTATATTTTACAATTCCTAAATGTTTGGGTTCAAACTATCATAAATTTATTTGTATCCATTTGAAAGTAAAAAAAAAGTCTCCCAATCCATTGTTTTATTAAATATTTCCACCCACAATTCTTACAAGTCTCTGGACATTCCTCATTATGTCTGACTGGAGATGTCCACAGTGGTGAGAGGAATGAGCTGAGTTAGACACTCAATTATGGCAATTGATTTGGCAGCAGAAAATGTGCTGAGAGAAAATATTCTGAACATGATCAATGATCAACATCATATTTGCTTTACAATTTTTTACACTTGGTCTCTATATTTTTTTCCTGCTCATTATAAGACTAATAGAAATTTCTTATTAGTTAAGACAAGCACTGTAAAGCAGGGATCAGCAAACATTATCACAAAGGGTCAGACTGATATTTGATGATTTATTTTATTATCCTATTTATTGTATAATTCTATTATTTTGCTTCAGTTTCATCTGTTATTATTATTTCTAATAAACTGGAAGCAATATAAGGAGAACAAAGTGTGTTTTATTTACCATTGAATCTCCAGAGCCTAGCAAAGTGAATGGTAACAGATAAATGTTCAATGAATTAGTCAACAAATAAATGAATAAAAATGCTGCTGCTACTACAACTATTAATCTTTTACATCTGTTTGACATTTATTTAGGGTATCAGACATTGTAATAAGTTATCTATATGAGTTATATTACTTCAGAAAGATGAACATTTAAAGAAATCAGAATAAATTTCTAAAATTTACTTTAAATAAATTTAATGTCTTACCTGTAAAATACCATTTTCAATAAATAATTGAATAAAAAATTCATCTATTGAATTTAAGTCTTGCTTGATGTAGAGCAGTAGTCCATAGGAGCTGAAGGTCTGAAATTCTAGGGAGATGCTATTTTGTGGATTTAAAGATATATTCTGAAATTCTAGATAGGAATCTCCATAATAACAAACACAATTGAAATCTGTGGAATAAAACAAGAACAAAACAATGCGATTTAGATTCCATTAGAATGTTCAATAGTTAGTGTAAGGTTTTCTGGAATGGCTCACACCTGACTCTTTCCCGCCTGTTATAAGTCTGTGCACCTATTTCTTTTGCCATAGTCACAGTGGTTTGTTATGATTCTATGTTTGGGATTTTTAAGATCAAATCTCATTGGAAGGCAGGCATGTCTAGATGATTAATCTTCAACACTGCTTTTATGTAGGTTTTATGTTACAGGTCAACAGAAATAGGAACATTTTCTAAAAATGTTACTCACTGCATAGATAAGATGTTGGCACAAAATTATGGTTAATTTTTTGTTCATTATTGTTTTATTTGTTTGGGTCATTATTGAGTGATGATAGAGCTTATTGGCATTAAAAGAATTGTTACTCTCTTGTAATAACACTATATTATCTGAGTTTTTTTTAAAAATCTTTCTTATTTACTGTTTTTCCCTTTACCTCCTAATAATTATATCTTAATCTGAGTTAATCTTTCAAGTAAAATATGAAGATATTTTGAGAAAAATATTTGATAATTAATGTTTTAAATTTATAAATATATGACTTAAGCCTAGCTAGCTTATTTCTCTGAATAAAGTGTTAATTATTTTACATTATTAAAATTATTTAATGTTACTTTTGTTTGATAAATAGATAATTGTTCTCTATTAGGTGATATTCCTGTAACAATGGATTTGAGTGTATCCTTTCTTTCACTTTCTCCCTTCTGATCCTCCTTCTGTGACACACATGCACGCACACCAGATTCTCTGCTGCAAAACATCCAAGCTGTTTAGTTTTTACAATAAATAGAAAAGATTATTCATTAAACTGTATTTTTGTTTGCTGCCCAAGGTTAAATCTTTTTAAAATCTTTACTATTTTTAAAATATTTGCATTTTTTAAATTTTAATGGGGTGACATTGATCAATCAGGGTACATCCCAGTTCAGAAAAAACATCTCCAGGTTATTTTGACATTTGATTATGTTGCATACCCATCACCCAGAATCCTATAGTCTTCCATCATCTTCTATCTGGTTTTCTTACAATTTTTGCAATTTTATATTCTATATGGAATATTTTTCTTCTAAATATACAATAAAGCTTTAAAAATACTCCTTGTGCTAAATTTTCAAACCTGTAAAAGAACTCTAAGAAAATAATCAGCTAAACCTCCAGAAAATATTTCCTATTAACAAAAATAAAATGGCTCAAAATACTGCCAGAAAACATTCAAGTTCTGTAAACAAAAAACCATACATATTTTTAAATCAAGTACTTTATTTATTTTTTTATTTATTTTAACAGAGACAGAGAGAGAGAGATTCAGAGAGAGGGATAGATAGGGATAGACAGACAGGAACGGAAAGAGGTGAGAAGCATCAATCATTAGTTTTTCATTGTCGTTGCGACATCATAGTTGTTCATTGATTGCTTTCTCACACGTGACTTGACCATGGGTCTTCAGCAGACCAAGTAACCCCTTGCTTGAGCCAGCGACCTTGGGTCCAAGCTGGTGAGCTTTTTGCTCAAACCAGATGAGCCTGCGCTCAAGCTGGTGACCTTGGGGTCTCGAACCTGGGTCCTTCTGCATCCCAGTTCAATGCTCTATCCACTGCACCACAGCCTGGTCAGGTTCAAGACTTTATTAGAGAAGGTGGTCCCAAATTAAAAATATTCACAATGCTTTTTCAATTTTGACATTCTAATTGTTTTAGTTGTTATATCTGTGATGGAGATAAGTATTTAATATGTTACTTCTAGAGTTTGTTTTTAAAGCAACTCAAGAGCCTTTATTAAAGAGACTTTAATTAGAAATTAGTGCCAGTCACCCATTGAGACATCAGAATTTATATACTTGTTCTTCAGTAGGCAGTAGTTCGTTTTTTGGAAGTTCTCAAAAATAATCCATACAATCAAAAATGTTCAAGTCGGGAAGCATTTGGGGGGTCTCTTTCCTAATTAATCTGATAATACTACTGCAAAGATTTGACCCTTAATAATCTTCTTCCTTGTAAAGGTGTAATGATGATGTTAAAGGCACAGTATAATAGATTTTCACACAATGTTAGATAATTTGAAAAGGTTTTAGTCATTTATTTGAGTAAATTGGGAATGAAATCAAATATGCATTTAATTTAATGTTCAAAATGTGAAAAAACATAATATATTTTTAGACAAAGACTGATATTACAACACAAATAGACCCAACATTGGAAAAATAAAGAAACCACTATATATTTTTAAATACTTTGGAAAGAAATATATTGTCCAATAAACAAAAGCTAGCTCAAAAAGACTTTTAATTTTATTATATTAAGATATATTTTTATGCACTAAATTTTTAAAAATTAAGTGGCTTTGTCCTCATGTGACCAGTACTCTGTATGAAATTCATACATGTACTCATCGTTAAACTACATGAATGAGGTCAAGAGCCATATATGTTTGGTTCATTATTTTATCTCATGACTGATTGTCTTAAACTTTTAAAACCAATTACTATTTCTTATGAAAAATAGAACTTCTTTTTTAAAAATACACTTAAAAATTGTTATATTTGGATAAAAAGTCAGGAAATATTTTGTATTAGACCATATTTACAAGGTTTCCTATTCAAATGCATGAATATAGATTCTATTTTTTAGCTCTCTTAGCAAAAGTCAGAACCAAATAAAAAGAATATTGATGTGAAGAAAAGCATAAAGACTATTTCCAGTAATGATCAGCTATGCAATTATATTCAGCCAGTCGGTACGCCATGGAGCATTGGTATGATGCAAGAATTTTTAAAACATGCAATACCTGACTATTTAACCAGGGACACTGACCCATTTTCCCTTCGATCATCAAATTAAAAAAAAAAAGACAACAGTCAACATAACAATAGCCAACTGGTGTGAATGAATCAAAATTATACCTATTTTTGTCAGCAAAGACTATATTTTTTGGTGTGCCACAGAATTTTAGTAATTAATTTATGTGTGCCATGAGAAGAAAAAAAAGCTAAAAATTGCTGGGCTAG
Source organism: Rhynchonycteris naso (assembly GCA_037038555.1). Lineage (NCBI taxonomy): Eukaryota > Metazoa > Chordata > Mammalia > Chiroptera > Emballonuridae > Rhynchonycteris > Rhynchonycteris naso. Next base: position 26,588,878 of record CM073000.1, read on the forward strand.
TGTAAATTAATGATTCCATATATATTTTTTTCATATCAAGAATTAAATCCTAAGTTTCTGCTTCTGTGTTTTCATTTTTCCAAATAGAAGAAACTTTATTTGATTTATTTGCCCTCATATTTATACCTCTGAATGAGCTTGTATGCTTTGACAAAAATAACCAGAAGATCCAGTTTCAAAGAGCTTCAGCACCAAATAATTTAATGGCTTAAATAATAATAAATTCAAGAATAGGATGTGTTTCCAAATGGATGTTAATGCATGCAAAATGTTAGCTGGCATCTCATAAAGCAATTAGATTTCTGTTTCTCCACTCTGCTATTCACAAAGTGAGCTTTAATGCAAGACTTGCTTTTCTCCTTATTTACTACAGTGACTAGTGATAAAGTCACATACTTCCTCATTAGTATCTAGTACTCCATTTCCTATACTTTCAAAAGAGGAAGGACAAACTTTTCCAAGCATAGAGTGAATCTTTCTTAACAGTTAAGTGGGTAGAACTGGGTCACCAATGAAACCCTCCACCAATGATGAGGATGAGGTCAATTCTCACTGAGACCTATGGGTTCATACTGGACAAAAATGGTATTCTGTTGGGAAGAATACTTCAACATCAAATCCTGTATATCCCCAGATTTATGACTTTTTCATAATTAATATCTGACTATTGGACTCAAAGACACAAAATACTCAGTTACATGTCCAAACTAGAGACTTAAATTTCACCTCCAGCTTTCTACAACTGCTACTCCTTCTTGCCTTAATTTCTAACAGCACATACTGAGTATAAGGATGAGTCTAACCACTAAAAATTTTACTTGAAACGTGGTGGTTATTGCTAGTTGAGCAGTTGCCAATTTTTTTGACACATAATTATTTGAATTTCTAGTTCATATTTATCCATAGTCATTCCCACTGAATGAGGATAAAAAAATTTTTCAAAGATGTTTTAGTGAAAAATCAGGACTCAATATGCCTGACCTCCACTACTACACAAAGAAGGGTTTTAAATAGATTGAAAGAATAAAGAAATAAATATACATTAGAAGAAATTAATAAATTTTTATGCAAAAATAAATATTTAATTAGAAAACTAATATATATATAATATTCAATTATTTGATGTTATGGACAATTACTCTAAAGCATACTTCCTTTTAATAAAAACAAATACATAGAAAAAGAAAAGTATTCTTAGCTTATGATAAATCTTGAACCATGTTTTTAAATTTTTTGAATAGAAGATCAGAAAATACTAAATAGAATTAAAGAAGAGTCTTATTTTAAGTCAGATTTCTATATATAAGATTAAATTTGAAAGTTGGAATCTTATGAGAGAATAATTGAACACCAAGTTTTTCTACAAGATTGATAGTTTGGTAATGACTCTATAATGACTGGATAGTCTAAAAAACACATATATCATTTAACCCTATTTCTAGTATATTAATGTTAATATCAGTGTAATCCATAAATAATCACTGAAAGAAGAGTGATTGTATATGTTCCTGTTAGAGTATGTATCCCTAGCTAAATGTTAAGAAATAATTCACAACTAAAATGCAAAATGGCCCTCTATTTATTTCACATATCTTACAAGTAATACCTAGGAAACGATAGTGGGCATTTGTGATGTGTGTACACATGATTTTCTGTTAAGTGAAGTATTAATTTGAGAGCCAACTATATATGTATAAAATTTAAATATAACTCATATAGGAAGGTTTACCTATAGGTAAACCTTCCTAGAATGTTCATTAAGAAACCTATGATGAATCTTGCTTCTTGATTCTAGCAATAAGTGTATCAGCAACTAAGTATTATCTAGCAAAATTCTCTGTGATGTGGTCCTCTTCAATTGTATGATTTTTAGAAAGAAGAGCTTGGATTTATTATTACAAAATTCTCTTCATGTTTAATATTTTATACTTCCATGTTCTACTAAATGTGTTTAATTCACCTTAAAATCCAATTTTATATAATTCATTTAAATTAATCTCAATTAGCTTAATATCTACTAATAAAGAAGGAGAAAGGAAGAAAATGAACATTTACCTACTGTTTAGTATGTCCATGTTTTCTTAAATACTTTATTTATGTTTCTTAAAATGTTGACATTTTTCCTGGAAATTTAAAGATTTATGGTATTTGAAAATGCTCTAGTAGGAACAAAGTATATTTCAAAATAAATTATGAAATATTTGTTTCTTTCAGAGATTTTCACAAGTTGATTGGTTCATGGATTGTAAATCAATAACAATTCATAAACAAGTATTAATTGTATAATGCACACAAAAAGAAAGTTTACAATATAAACAAAAATAAAATGGAAAGCCAGAGTATGCAGTTTAAAATTGGCAGAGACTCCTCAGTATAGCCAAAGGAAATTTATAATAAATATGAGCTACTGGCCCTGGCCAATTGGCTCAGTGGTAGAACATCAGCCTGGCAAGTGGATGTCGTGGGTTTGATTCCTAGTCAGGGTGCACTGGAGAAGTGACTGTCTGCTTCTCCACCCCCCCTCCCTTTTTCTCTCTCTCTCTTCTCTCACAGCCATGGCTCAACTGGTTCAAGCACATCACCCTGGTTGCTAAGGAAGGTTCTGGAGCCTCTGCCTCAGGTGCTAAAAATAGCTCAGTTGTGAGCTTGGCCCAAGACTTGCAGAGCACTGGCCACAGATGGGGTTGCCAAGTGGATCCTGGTTGGGGCACATGTGGGAGTTGGTCTCTCTATCTCCCCTCCTCTCACTTGGAAAAGAAGAAAACCAATTAATCAATCAATAAATATGAGCTAAAGAGGCAGATTTTAAGAAAATAGATGATTGCAAGAAAAGCTGAGAACTAATCAAATAGTTGAATTTTTGTTTTCTGAAAGCAATTATAATCGTTTTTAAATGCACAACACTTATGATCACGATATTTGCCTTTTACTAGAGAATGAAAAAACGTTGTCTGGGAAAATTCCTTTAATAAGTCACACATAAGAATACAAAGCAGCTGTTTCAAAATCCAGGTCAAATCATGCAACTCTCCTGCTTAAATACATTTGTTGATGCCAGATACCTTTGATATAATTTCTTAGTATTTATTTTATGTAGAATCTTTCAAATTCTTTCTTTGTCCTGTTGTCTTTTAATGTGGAATACCACTTATTGCAGGATAACTTACAGAGCAGTCATCTTTTCTATACTCATCTGCATTACAGTTCTCTCAGGCATTGTCCTTCCTGCACATGAGGTCTGTTTCCAGTATTATTATCCTATTTCACTGAGCAGTTTGTCAACCCCAAGCCAAACAAACACCACCTTAAATAGTATAGCTTTATGATAAGTCCTGACATTGAACTGGGAAAATCCTACATATTCTTCTTCAGGATTGTGTTGTTTACTATTTGCCCTGTGCCTTTTGCTATAGATATTGGAATCAGTTATATGTACAAAGATCCTATTAAATTACATAAAAATTCTTATTAAAGACTGATTTGCATTCCATTAATTTTGTAAAAACAGAACAAAAAACTAAGTGCCTGACCAGGTAATGGTGCAATGGATAGAACATTGTCCTGTGATAGCAGAGGACCCAGGTTCAAAACCCAAGGTCGCTGGTTTGAGAGTGAGCTCATCTGGCTTGAGTGCGGGCTCATCAGTTTGAGCACGGGGTCACTGGCTTAAGTGTGGGATCATAGATATGACCCCATGGTTGCTGGCTTGAGCCCGAAGGTCACTGGCTTAAAGCCCGAAGATAACTGACTTAAGCCCAAGGTCACTGGCTTGAGCAAAGGTCACTGGTTTGACTGAAGCTGCCCCCACCCCCCATCCCCCATCCAGGCACATGTGAGAAAGCAGTCACTGAACAAACAAGCTGTTACAACTATGAATTGGTGTTTTTCTTCTCTCTCCCTTTCTGTCTGTCCTTATCTGTTTCTCTCTCTGTCATCTCCCTGTCTCATCCACTAAACAAATAAACAAACAAACAACCCCTCCCCCCAAAATTAAGTAACTGGTGTCCTTGTGATAATTTATCTTCCTATACATGGACATAGTATATGTCTCCATTTTACTAGGCTTTTTAAAACATATATATATATATATATATATATATATATATATATATATATATATATATATATATATATATATATTATTGACAGAGACAGAGAGTCAGAGAGAGGGACAGACAGACAGGGAGAGAGATGAGAAGCATCAATTCTTTGCTGTGGCATCTTAGTTATTTGTTGATTGCTTTCTCATATGTACCTTGACCAGGAGGCTACAGCAGAACGAGTGACCCCTTTCTAAAGCCAGCCAATTTTGGGCTCAATCAGAGACCATGGGTTATGTCTATAATCCCACTCTCAAGCCAGTGACCCCTCACTAAAGTTGGATGAGGCCGCACTCTAGCCAGTGACCTCAGGCTTTCAAATCTGGGCCCTCCGAGTCCCAGTCTGACACTTTATCCACTGCACCACCGCCTGGTCAGGCTAAAACAATTTTAATACAGTTTTATAACTTCTTCATAAAGGTTCCATGCATATTTTCTTAGGTTAACTTCTAGAAACCTCAGGGAAATATTACTATTTTAAATAATATTTTGCAACAATATATATTTAACTTATCGTGTTGCTATATTGAAATTGAACTGACTGTTGTATTTTGAGCAACCTTGTTGATTTCTCCTATGTTTTAATAATCCTATATCACCTGTGAAAAATGAGAGTTTTTGTTCTTTTGTTCTTAATTCTTAAAGTCTTATTAACTTATTACATTGCCTAGGTCCATCAAAAAACACAATGTACTAAAATAATAATAATGAGATTCTTTTTCTTGTTTTGAGTTTGCAGGAAAGGCTTTTAAGCTTTCACTTTTGAATATAATGTTTTGTTCACCTTTTATAAGTGATACCTTTTAACTCATTAAGGAAGCTCATAGACATAGTGACACATTTGCGATTACCAGAGGTTAGCAGACTGGGGATTACAATAATGGGGGAAGGGTTCAAAATGCACAAACTTCCACTTACAAATAAGTCATGGGGATGTAACATATAGCATGGTGACTATAATTTATAACATTGTATTTCATATTTCAAAGTTGCTAAGAGTAAATACTAAATGTCATCACAAAGAGAAAAAGAAAATAAATGAACTATGTATAATGATAGACAGTAACCAGACTTATTGTGATGATCATTTGCACAAGAGAATGATTCCACAAATACGGAATTATTTTTATGTTGTACAACTGAAACTAATTTAATAGTATGTGTCAATTATACCTCAATAAAACAGTATCAACAAAATGCTAGCTGAAAAGAATGACAGAAAGCTGTTAGGGACACTGAAACACAATATCAGGGGTTATAAAAAAATAACATTTTAAACCTTTTTATATTGCTGAAATTTATAGCAGACCTTAATATTGAATTTTATCATTTTTTGCCTACTGATATGCTTATATTGTGAATAACTTTGCTATTGTAATATTAAACCTTTATTTTATCCCACAAATAAATTATATCTGTTTATGATATATGTATGCATATGAATTGCATTTGCAAAAATTGATGTTTATAATATTTACATTGATGCTGATTATTAAGGTTACCTTTGAGTTTTCATTATTTATGTTTTCCTTTTTGATTTTCATAATGAAATTTTACTTAGTTTCATTTAATAATTTGAGCAATGTGAATGTCTATACCTAGCTTCTGGGTGTGAAAAGTGTTTTTGTTTACTTACCATACAAATTCTGTATCAAGCTATAAAATTGTGAATTGTACATCCTAAAATAACTAGGAAGTATTTTTTTAAAAAAAATTATTGATTGATTATAGAGAGAAAAGAAGTAAGTGAGAGAGGGAAAGAGGGGAGATGGAAGAGAGGGAAAGAGAAAGAGGGAGGGAGAGAAAGGAAGAATGGAAGGGGAAGAGAGAGAGAGAGAGAGAGAGAGAGAGAGAGAGATCTGATCCTGTATGTGTCCTGTGACGGAACCTTACATATTAGGACTATGTTCCAACCAACTGAGCTATCAGGCCAGGGCTAGAAAGGTTTCATTTAATGTACTGATAGGAATCAGAAAATTATGATAGACAGAGTAGTGACTTGCAAGGAGACTGAGTTCTTGTTTTAAGTTCATCACTTATTGTTACCTTACAGAGGTCACTTCATTTCTCTACATCCCCCTCTTTACCCATAAAATTAGGGTCCCCTTTTATGAACTTGTAATTAAAACAAACGTAATTTAGTTACAACTCCTGGGTTTAATTATGTACTTTATCACTTAAAATTAGGAGCTTAGATAAAGCTTCTCATCTCCTTGAGCTTTTCAGTTTTTTCTTCAATGCAATGGCAATAACAAGGTTGTTCTGTTCTAATACAGTTGGAATTGCTGGATAAAGAATTTGTTCCAACCTGGCCTGTGGTGGCAGAGTGGATAAAGCATCAACCTGGAATGCCAAGGTCACTGATTCGAAACCCTGGGCTTGCCTGGTCAAGGCACATATGGTTGTTGATGTTTCCTGCTAACTCCTCCTTCTCTCTCTCTTCTCTAAAAATAAATTAATTATAAAAAGAAAAAGAATTTGCTCTAGTCTGCATTTGGGAAAGAAATCTTCTACAATGAAACAGAAAAGTTTTATAACCAAAATTTATTTTAAAAATTGTTGCTACATGCATATGCTTCCCATTTTCCTGAGGCGTGTATTTAGAAAGGTCTGACACACATGGTATTGCCACATTAAGAAGATCTGGGCAGAACCCAAGGATTCCAAGGTAGTATGTATCAGTGCTGCCCTGGGATCCAGAAGTGTTCTCTGTTCCCATTATTATAAGAGCCATTCACATTTTTACCTGTTCACAGAAGTAAAATACATGAATAAAACTAAATTAAGGCTTTAAATTATACTAATAAGGACAATGTATATTACATTGTCCTTTTCTTGCTACATAAAACACTTACGTGCCTCATATAATTGGATTCTCACCTCAGTCTACGAAAAATGTCTAATGTTGATAGTCGTATGAATGCTATATTTTTATCTAAGAAACTGAGACTGAGGAAAGGTAATCTGATCAAGGTTAAAGGTCTTAGAAATGGGTTTCTCTCATCAAAGTTTATGTTCTTTAACATCAGTTTTATTCTGTATGACTAAATAAAAGGCTGCTTATCAGTTATTTTAAACAGAGAGTCTTTGCAATTATGTTTTTAAAATACTCATTTTTAAGAGGTCCAGTGTGGACCCTTATATTGAAACTTTACCTTTTCTATAATGTAAGAGAATAGTGTCATAATAAATACCACTGAATGTCAAATAGTGCCCAACTTTCCAATGAGTTCTGAAGTGCTTATAATCTAGTTTTTTAGTATGGCTTTTATAAAGATATTTTATCAATAATAAAGCTTTTAGCTAGTGTATAATAAATATTTACTTAATAAATGTACTCTGCAATTAAATGTTTAAACTTTGAGATGACATGTAAAAGTTTTATTCTCTTCTTAATGCAATTTAATGTGTAAGAAATAGGATAGGCTACACAGTCTTATATAAGTAGCCTACAAATCTACTCACTGCTTAAAACATAATTTCATGAGGAAAATATATTTCCACAGAAATATGAGATTGTGGCAGTGTTACAAAAGCCTCTATACCGTGATGGTGACCTATGACATACCTGTCAGCACTGACGTGTAGCCATTTTCATTGACACACAGCCACATGCAACCCCATACCAGAGAAATATGGGGCCGCATGCGGAGAAGGACGTTTCATCCTCGGCTCCTGCATGGCCAGGTGCAGTAGCGGAGGATAAAACATTTCCTGGAGTGTAGACACTCTATGCAGAAGGTTGGTAGGCCAAAACAACAGAATTCCCGCATAGAGGATCTAGTTCTGGGACTTCCAGTTAGGCCGTTTTTCTCGAAGTGACACACCACCCAAGTTATTCTCGGTTTTTTGGCGAATTTTGACACACCAAGCTCAAAAGATTGCCCATCACTGTTCTAGAACCTTCTTAAACTTTTCATCCCCTTGAACAACTAGTTTACAGAGAAAACAAAACAAGTGACTCAGAATTTTTTAGTGCTCTGGGACCCTGGCAGTACCTTGAAACACTCTCATGTAAATTTAGAATGGACTCATTGTTTCAATGCTGAGTAGTTCTTGTATTTATTTTTTCTCAAGATTCTGACAAAGTACATTTCCTATTTATACAAAGTTCAGTAATAACAACACGTAAAAATTTATGTTGACTGAGTAACATTATCAGTCAATGTATATCATCAAAACAGTCTAGGAGACACAGCATTGATAAAATTACTTAATCATGGCATATTGTATATTCATCAGAAGTCATCCGATTTAGACTTTAATGGTTGCCCATTATATGTGAGATTAGAGTAGCAAACAAGTTCTACAAACTAATTGCTATCATGTACTGTTAATTTCCAGTAAAATAAAATATAAATGCCACTACCAGAACCATCCTTTAAGGAACATAATCACATGTTCTGTAATAATAGCTTATGTGATAATTAATAAAATTTAAAAACATCTTTTGTAATTTTTCAGGTATATTGCTGGTATTTGGAGTAGCATTTCAAAAGTAAAATATTTATATCTATGCTTTAAAAATTGAATAATTGAGCCTGACCAGGCAGTGGCGCATTGGATAGAGCAACAGACTGGGATGCAGAAGACCCAGGTTCGAGACCCTGAGCTTGTCAGCTTGAGCGTGGGTCCATCTGGCTTGAGCAAAAGCTCGTCAGCTGTGACCCAAGCTTGCTGGTCCAGCAAGTGGTTTCTTGGTCCGCTGAGGGCCTGTGGTCAAGGCACATGTGAGAAAGCAATCAATGAACAACTAAGGTGTCGCAACGGCAATGAAAAACTAATGATTGATGCTTCTTGCCTCTCTCCATCCCTGTCTATCCCTCTCTCTGACTCTCTCTCTGTCCCTGTAAAAAAAAAAAAAAAATTGAGTAGTTGAGCCTGAGCTGTGGTGGAGCAGTGGATGCAGTTCAACCTAAAAAACTGATGTTGCCAGTTAGAAACCAAGGGCTTTCCTTGTCAAGGCACATGTGAGATGCAGCAGCTGTGGATTGATGCTTTCTGCTTTTTCCTCCACCTTCCCCCTAGTACTAAAATAATCAATAAAATCTAAAAAAATAAATTGAGTAGTTGACTCATCACTCAAATATAATTAAATAGAAATAATAAATACATTTAGTCACCTAATATTCTTTCTTCATGTATTTTATTTTTTTAGCATATTACTTCAGTGCCTATAGTTTAATTGACACCCTCAAGCTATCTTGGCAATTCTCAGCTTCAATCTTTTACAATGTTCAGCTTTTACTGATAGATAAAAAGAAAAATAGAGGTGTGTAAAGCCAGTAGCTATGGCGACCATCACAGCCGCCTGGCTCATGCAGTTTCACATTAGATTCAGACAGATGGTAATGAAACAATGAGCCAAGAACTGGTGGGCCATTAGCTTTAATCCTAGTTTCCACCCAGTGGGCAAGTAAAAACACACACTGGGCTCCAAAACCCACTCATTCAGTGCTCACAAAGCTACTGACTTATCTGACTTTCCTAGAATCAAAGGTTTCTAGCTCACCATACTTATTCACCTCTGTTCCCCATCTCCTTCTCTCTGCACAAACTCTGCATAAACTGGCCTCTCCTTCAGCACTCTGCCATCTTGGCTGCTCCTCCTCTCTTCCACGTGGCCTTTCTCTGCTCTCCTCCGAGAACATAATCCCTCTTCCCCAGAACAACCTGATCTCTCCTTTAAAAACCTTTTGGTGCAAAAGCCCTTCCTCAACACATATTAACATAATCACACCCATCCCAAGCAAGAAGGGCAACTAATATCATCACCTGGGTGACGGGCTTCCATGTGGGCAATGCCATCTTTAACAAAGTGAGCATAATATATTTTATCTGCCCCACAAGGTGTTAATAGTAGAAATTATTCATACTTTACCTTTGTATGACCAGTGGCCAAGGCCACCATCAGAGCCGCCTGGCCAGTGCAGGTTCACATTAGATTTGGACAGTCAGTAATGAAACAATGGAGCCAAAAACTGGTGAGCCATCAGCTTTCATCCTAGCTTGCACCTGGCAGGCAAGTAAAAACACACACTGGGCTCCAAAAGACACTCATTCAGTGCTCACAAAGCTACTGACTTACCCGAGTTTTCTAGCATCAAAGACTTCTAGCTCACCAGACTTATTCACCTCTGTTTCCCATCTCCTTCTCTTCACAAACTCTATACTAACTGGCTTCTCCCTCAGCACTCCACCATCTTGACTACTTCTGGGCTCCTCCACATGGCCTTACTCTGCTCTCCTCTCTAATACTAATCTCAGGAACCAAGAGAGCAAGCTCCCAATCTGCCCTACTTTATAGTGTAGAAATCCAAACCATTAACCCAATCTACAAACAAGAAAGTCTCTGATACAAAGTCACTTATCTGAGGCATAATGGGAGGATTCCTCATGAGAGTGCACCACCCCACATCATCCAATCAGTCAAGGGTGTGGGGAAAAACTTACTCTTAAAACTTGCACATGGGCAGTGCCATCTTTAACAAAGTGAGCATAATATATTTTATCTACCCAACAACCTTATACTTAGTAATCAATGAAAGTTAGAAACTGCAGGCAGAACTAAAACCACAAGGCTAGTTTGCTCCAAAAGGAAAATTTATTTTAAAAACACATGGGTACAGGTGGGCTGAGACCAGCAAAGAGTATCAGCCCCAAGCTGTGGGAGAGAATATTAGATTTAGGGGCTAGGGGCAGATTAGCATATCTTGTTTTATGGTCTTGGCCACTGTATGGCCAAGGGCCGCCGCCATTGAGCCTTTCACACGCAGGTTCCCACTGAATTCAGACAGAGAGTAAAGAAACAGTAGAGCCAAAAAATGGTGGGCCATTCCTTTATTCAAGACTTGCACCAGCCAATGAGCAAACACACAGGACTTCCAAAGCCACTGACACATTCTCCAGTTCCACAACCAGGAGAATCTTCTGCGGTTTCTCCTAGAATCAAAGGTGCCACCTGTCTCAGTGGAGCTTGCAAAGTTCCCTCACCTCTGGTTTCCCATCTGCACACCTTCTCTCTCTCTGTAAAACATGGCTTCTTCTTCACCGTTCTGCTTTTTCTCCTCTCTCACTGTGTAAACATGGCTTCTTTCTGCCTCTTCTCTTTTTAAAACATTCTGGAGTGAATACCTCTGCTCCAGCAAACATTAGCAAACCAATGGCCCTTCCCCAAGCAGGAAAGTAATTTGCAATTTCAAAGACCCACATATACCTGGCAATACTCAGTCCCCAATGTAAACTATAAACGAGCAGACATAAAAATTCTATTTTACAAACTTATTTGACCAACAGTCACTGACTTGATTAATAGGAGGTAGGTGATTCAGCTGCAGAAACACCTCTGCAAGTTCTTGTAGCACAGACCTAATCAGCATGGTTCTATCTGGTGTGCTTGGTAAATATTCAAGACAGCCAGGATCAGGTATCTCCCAAGAACAGTTGGGTCCTGGCTAATCTGAGAATTATCTGTGAAATTTCTCTCATAGACTACCTGTTTTCTTAGATTACAAAATAAAGATTTAAGATTTGTGATTTAGCCCCCTTCAAGACTAGTTGTCTCCTTTCCTAACCTTAAGGTGGGGTGTAAAGCCAATAGTCGCAGCCATTATCAGAGCCGCCTGGCCAATGCAGGTTTGCATTTAATTTGAACAGATGGTAATGAAACAATGGAGCCAAAAACTAATGAGCCATCAGCTTTAATTCTAGCTTGCACCTGGCAGGCAAGTAAAAACACACACTGGGCTCCAAAACCCACTCATTTAGTGCTCACAAAGCTACTAACTTATCTGAGTTTCCTAGAATCAAAAGGTTTCCAGCTCACCAGTCTTATTCACCTCTGTTTCCCATCTCCTCTCTACACAAACTCTGCACAAACTGGCTTCTTTCTCAGCATTCCGCCATCTTGGCTGCTCCGCCTCTCCTCCACGTGGCCTTAATCTGCTCTCCTCTCTAATGCTAACCTCAGGAACCAAGAGAGAGCAAGCTTCCAGCCTGCCCCACTTTATAGTGTAGAAATCCAAACCTTTAAGCCAATCTACAAACAAGGAAGTCTCTGATACAAAGTCACTTATCTGAGGCATAATGGGAGGATTCCTCATGAGAGTGCACCACCCACATCATCCAATCAGTCAAGGGTGTGGGGAAAAGCTTACTCTTAAAACTTGCACATGGGCAGCACCTTCTTTAACAAAGTGAGCATAATATATTTCATCTGCCTAACATGGGGGTTCCTTCTAAATGTTTGCTTTTAAGGACACTTCCCAGATCCTGCTGTGAAGATAAACATCTTGCTGCATTTCAAAGGGGAGGCCTGGAAGCCCTTAAGAAAGAATAGCATACAAATTAATTATAATTTTCAGTGGGAGATAATAACAGACCTGTTTCTTGAGCCCTTTTTCCTCTTTGGGGCCTGCATTGTTCTCAGGATGGCAGCTGAGTAGCCACTTTATCTATCCATCAGTTGTTTTAATTTATTTACTGCTTTTAGAGAGACAGAAAGAGAGAGGCGTCAATTTGATGTTCTACTTATTAATGTATTCATTTGTTGATTCTTGTTTGTGTCCTAACCCAGGATTGAATCTGCAGCCTTGCTGTATGGGGACAATTCTCCAACCAACTGAGCTAAGATGCTCTACCCAACTGAGGTATCCAGCCAAGGCCCAATTTTTAATTAAATATAATTTTCAACTTTTCACCAGCTCTTTGAACATGGTTAGAGGTTTCAGACTAATTTTTGCTATAAACCAGCAACTGACCACAGCGAAGAATCCAGAAGAAAAGCATACTCATTCTTTTCAAAATCTGAAGACAAGGTGTACAGATTAAAAGAAAACTGTGCAAATAAAAATGTATAAATAAGATGATTTTAGACTATAAAATGTAAAATGTGAAATAAAATAAGGTCATTTATCTTAAGAGGCTTTAAAATGGAGCCAGGAGGTCATTAAGAAAATGGGTTTTATGAACATTCTCTTAACACAGAATGTAGACTTTTAAATTTGAGTAAAAAAAATAAATATTCCAAAATGCTGCAGAAACATCTACAAATCTTCACAGAGAAAGACTTTTATTTAGAGATAGCTACTTTAGCTATCAATCACATTTAGCCAAAGTTAGCATTCTGCTATCAGCACCAATTAAAATTCTCTGTAAAAGGTGCTATGTAAACCTCCTTTTGTTTCCAGATGGACCCTATTTGGGTTGTTACCTATTGGTTGTTAAACCAGTAGCCACGGCCAACAACACAGCAACCTGGCCCATGCAGGTTTACATTTGATTTGAACAGACTGTAATGAAACAACGGGGTTAAAAACTGGTGGGCCATTAGCTTTAATCCTAGCTTGCACCCGGCGCGTGAGAAATACACAAGTGGGAAAACACTTCCCTTTACATTCAGGGCTCCTAAAGCCACTGACTTATCCGAGTTTCCTAGAATCAAAGGTTTGTACATCACTGGCCTTATTCACCCCTGTTCCCCATCTCCTCTCTGCACAAACTTTACACAAACTGGCTTCTCCTTGAGCACTTGGCCACCTTGGCTGCTTCTCCTCTCCTCCATATAACCTTTCTCTGCTCTCCTACAGTATGGGCTCCTCCTAGAATGTAATCCCTCTTCCCCAGGAACAATGTGATGTCTCTGAGCCCTCTCCCAACACATTTTAACATAATCACACCCATTCCAAGCAAAAAAGGCAACTAATATTATCACCTGGGTGACAAGCTTCCATGTGGGCAGCACCATCTTTAACAAAGTGAGCATAATATATTTTATCTGCCCAACAATCCACCCCTATGCACACTTTACTACCCACAATCTACACCACCAGCATCACTGTGCAAGGAAATTAGGCACATTACACAAATTACAACAACATGACAAATCATACAATTTCAACAATTACAAAGGTACATTTCACTAGTCTCTGAGCACTTTGCCAAAATTACAAAAAGATGGTCCTGACCATCTTTCTAGCCATGGGAAAAGCTTCCCAGGGCAAGGGAATGCTTCCAGCAAAGCTGCCCCCCCCCCGACCCCCTTCAGGGTATTTTATATTGTTCAAAATCCGTATGTCCATCCAACAAAGGAGCCAGTGCACACTCCCGTCACAGTCCAGAAATCAGTCCACAAACATGGGGCTTCAGCCACCCCCCTCATCCCTGATGTCTTGATAGGTCTTATACTGTCCCAAGAAGTAGCACGTGGCAATGGCAGTCAGCATTTCCATCTCTGCTCCAGAGAGCATGATGACATCCACCCCCATGTCCCAAAATTGCAGACCTACCAGGGGTGTAGTAGGTACTCCTTGCTGCTGGGCTCTCATTTTCTGGAGACTGTGGATCACAATTCCAGCCCAATTCTCCTCATCCTCCAAAGAGGAACTGAAAACATCAGCTCCCGCTGCTGGGCTTGAGCCCCTGGCTGTAGCCATCTTCTGCTCCGTGGGCCCCCCAGCCTCAGCCCTGGCCTCCCACTGCTGCTGGCTCTCTTCAACATCCAGGGCAATCTGCAACTCACAAACCTGTGATTCCTTCTCTAGTGGCTGCTCCATTTCCAAACGAATCTCACCAACCTGGTCCGGTGCTTGCTCCAGCTCCAGGGTCAGCATCTCTTTTTTCATGTTTGCTCTAGCTCCTTCCACTGTTCAGTTTGCAGGTCCCAGGCTACCTCTTCCACAGAGCTCTTGGTATTTTTACACATGGCTGTAAAAGTCAACCAGCCTATGGCCCCCAATAGGACAGCTATGGGAAACCATAACAGCAGCCAGTCCTCTACTCCACCGCTCAAAGGCGGTGGTGGCTCCATACCAAACTGTATTGAATCCTGCCACAGACTACACTAAATGTAAAACCAGTAGCCACGATCACAATCAGAGCCACCTGGCCCATGCAGGTTTGCATTTGATTCTGACAGGCTGTAATGAAACAACGGAGCCAATAACTGGTGGGCCATCAGCTTTAATCCTAGCTCGCACCTGGTGTGCCAGAAATACACACAGTGGGAAAACACTTCCTTTTCCATTCAGGGCTCCCAAAGGCATTGACTTATCCAAGTTTCCTAGAATTAAAGTTTTGTACCTCACTGGCCTTATTCACCACTGTAGGGCAGATAAAATATATTATGCTCATTTTGTTAAAGTTGGTGCTGCCCACGTGGAAGCCCATTGCCCAGGTGATATTAGTTGCCCTTATGCTTGGGATGGGCGTGATTATATTTTGTGTGGGGGGGACAGGCTATAAGTAGGCAGGGTTGTTATAGCCAAAGGCTTAGTTTTAAGACTAAGCTTTTCTCCACACCCTTGACTGATTGCATGATGTAGGGTGGTGCACTCTCATGAGGAATTCCATTATGCCTCAGATAAGTGGCTTTGTATAAGAGACTTTCTTATTTGTAGATTGGCTTAAAGGTTTGGATTTCTATACTATAAAGTGAGGCAGACCAGGAGCTTGCTCTCTCTTGGTACCTGAGATTAGCATTAGAGAGGAGAGCAGAGTAAGGCCATGTTGAGGAGGCAAGAAGCAGCTAAAATGGTGGAGTGCTGAGGTAGAAGTCTTTGATTCTAGGAAACTTGAATAAGTCAGTAGCTTTGTGAGCACTGAATGAGAGGGTTTTGGAGCCCAGTGTGTGTTTTTGCTTGCCTGCTGGGTGCAAACTAAAATTAAAGCTGATTGCTCACCAGTTTTTGGCTCCATTGTTTCATTACTATCTGTTCAAATCTAACGCAAACCTGCATGGGCCAGGTGGCTGTGATGGTGGCTGTGGGCGGGCTCTGGCTTTACATTTGGCATAGTCTGTGGTGGATTCGAATATTGGTATAGAGCTGCCACCCTTGAGGTGCATGGTAGAGGACTGGCTGCCGTTATGGTTCTCTATGGCTGTCCTTTTGGGGGTTGTAGGCGGGCTGACTTTTACAGCTATGCATGAGGCAATCGAGAGTTCTGTGGAAGAGGCTGCCTGGAACCTGCAAACTGTGCAGTCGAAGGAGCTGGAGGAAACATGGGAGAAACAGATGCCGACCCTGGAGCTGAAGGAGGTGCTAGAGGAGGACGCTGACCAGGTTTGCAAGATTTGCCTGGAAATGGAACAGTTGCCAGAGAAGAAATCACAGGTGTGAGTTGCAGCTTGCCCTGTATATTGTGGAGAGCCAGCAGCATCAGGGGGCTGGGGCTGAGGCTGGGGCCGGAGCGGCAAGGCCCACGGCAGCAGTGACCTGGGCTCAAGCCCCGCAGCAGGAGCTGGGGTTTCCAGCTCTTATCTGGAAGATGAGGAGAGTTGGGTTGGAGTTGTGATTCACACACTCCAGAAGGTAAACAGCAGCAGCTGTAGCGGGAGGATGAACAGACATTTTGAAAGCCAGGCATGCATCACCAAGTGGCCACTGGAACGGCAGGGAGTGCTTGCTAAGCTGCTGGTGGGTTCGTTGAGATTTTGGGACAAAATACTGGTTGCCATTGCCACATGCTCTTCCTTGGGACATCTGAAAAGCTGCCAGGCTTTCAGGGATGAGGGGGGAGGCTAAGGCCTCATGTGCATGGACTGATTTCCTAGACTATGAACGGACTGAGCACTGACTCCTTTGTTGGATGAACATACAGATTTTGGGCAATGTAAAATACCTTGATGGGGGTGGGGGACGGCTTTGCTGGAGGCCCTTCCCTTCTCTTGCCCCAGGAAGCCTTTCAAACAGCAAGAGGGAAGGACGAGGACATTTTAAACTTTTGGCAAACTGCTCAGAGAATGGTGAAGTGTATCTTTGTAATTGTTGAAATTGTATGATTTGTCATATTGTTGTAATTTGTGTAATGTGCCTAATTTCCTTGTACAGGGATGCTGGTGGTATAGATTGTGGGTAGTAAAGAGAGCATAGTGGTGGATTGTGGGCAGATAAAATATATTATGCTCACTTTGTTAAAGATGGCGCTGCCCATGTGCAAGTTTTAAGAGTAAGCTTTTCCTCACACCTTTGACTGGATGATGTGGGGTGGTGCACTCTCATGAGGAATCCTCCCATTATGCCTCAGATAAGTGACTTTGTATCAGACTTTCTTGTTTGTAGATTGGATTAAAGGTTTGGATTTCTACACTATAAAGTAGGGCAGATTGGGAGCTTGCACTCTCGGTTCCTGAGATTAGTATTAGAGAGGAGAGCAGAGTAAGGCCATGTGGAGGAGGCCAGAAGAAGCAGTCAAGATGGTGGAGTGCTGAGGGAGAAGCCAGTTAGTGTAGAGTTTGTGCAGAGAGAAGGAGATGGGAAACAGAGGTGAATAAGTCTGGTGAGCTAGAAGCCTTTGATGCTAGGAAACTGGGATAAGTCAGTAGCTTTGTGAGCACTGAATGAGTGGGTTTTGGAGCCCGGTGTGTGTTTTTGCTTGCCCGCCAGGTGCAAGCTAGGATGAAAGCTGATGGCTCACCAGTTTTTGGCTCTGTTGTTTCATTACCGACTGTCCAAATCCAATGTGAACCTGCACTGGCCAGGCGGCTGTGATGGAGGCCTTGGCCACTGGCTTCACAGACTACAAAGAAGTTTAAATAACTGTTGGTCAAATAAGTTTGTAAATATGTTTTATATATATATATATATATATATATATATATATATATATATATATATATATATATATATATATATATATATATATGCTTGCTCCCTTATAGTTTGCATTGGGTGTGGGAGACAGACCATAAGCCAGCAGGGTCATTATTATAGCCTAAGGCCTAGTTTTAAGACTAAGACTTTCCCACCCTTTTAATACTAAGATCTTTTCAAAACTAAGACTTTCTCCACATCCTTGACTGTTGCATGATAGGAGGTGATGTACTCTTATGAGGAATCCCATTTATGCCTCAGATAAGTGACTTTGTATCAGAGACTTCATTGTTTGTAGATTGGATTAAAAGTTTTGATTTGTACACTATAAAATGGGGCAGAGGAGCCCATGCTGGAAGAGAGCCGAGAAAGGTCATGTGGAGGGGAAAAGAAGCAGCCAAGATGGAGGAATGCTGAAGGAGAAGCCAGTTTTTGCAGAGAGAAGGAGATGAGGAACAGAGGTGAATAAGGTTGGTGAGGTTGAAAACTTTGATTCTAGGAAACTCGGATAAGTCAGTGGCTTAGGGAGCCCTGAATGGAAAGGGAAGTGTTTTTCCACTGTGTGTATTTCTTGCCCGCCGGGTACAAGTTAGCATTAAAGTTAATGGTCCACTATTTCTTGGCTCTATTGTTTCATTACCATCTGTCCGAATCAAATGCGAACCTGCATGGGCCAGGCTGATATGATGGTGGCCATGGCTACTGGCTTTACATTCACCTTGATGAAATCTTAAATAGCTCCCTTTGCTTTTCCAGTCTATTTCCTTTGGAGTATATGTGGAATTATATTAGGTTAGTTCACCAGAATTCACTAGAGAAGAAAATGAAAGGACTGAATAAAAAATATAAGTCAGAATCAGCTGTAGACAGAATTTTATGTGCTCACATGCCTTTACTTCTGGTGATTCTGTTAACAGAGGCCAAGTAAAAATACTCTTGCTGCTATGACTGCCATTATTACAATTCTGTTTGAAAAAAGTGAGAAGTCTACAAGAGTCAACTCCTGCCAGTTATCCGAGACTGGTTTTGACACTGCCTATAACCAATAACTATTTCCCCATGCATAAAATGCTCCCATGTATAAGACATACCTTAATTTTGGGGCCCAAAATTTGAAAAAAAAAGTATTATATAAAGCTATTGATTTTGTTTTATTTATCATAAAATTCATACTCCTCATCACGGTCAAAAAAAGCAGGAAATGTAAGTAAAAAGCCATTGTATAAGACATACCGAATTTTTAGACCCTAAATTTATTTTAACAATGAATGTCTTATACATGGGGAAATACTGTAGTTTATTTTAGAGGTTAACACGGGTGATGTGTAGTGATGAGGAAGGAAGTTATCAGAAAAACACATGGATCAATACTTGGTTCAATAAATATAGAATGTTTATAGAACTGTTTCACCTTCATCTGGACTTGAAAGGACATGTTTATTAATCATCAACTCATCAAACTCAGATTTTGTTTACAGGGTGGGGTAAAAGTAGTTTTACAGTTGTAAGTATGCAAATACAGTTTATTCTTGTGTTATTATTTATTAATTACTGCAGTTTAATCCATATGAAAAACTGTAAATTTTTTTAGCCAAACCTTATAGTTTTAGGAAATGCTAAGTATAAATTTAAGTCTGTTTACTGGTCAATGTAACGGAGAATTTGGTAAACCATGAAGATATACAAAATATAAGAATAAAGGTATACTAGCTGAATTAGGAGACATTTAAATATGATATAGCTACATCAAAAATAGAGACATAATACCTCTCAAATATTAATCTTCACACTTACACCTATTTTTTAAATAAGTGATACTTCTGTGAGTTTAAATCAGACATAATACAAAGGAGTTAAAAAAAAAGAAATTGCTAAAAACCACTGTAATTTCAATTCAGCAATTTTGTCATCATTGGTCTAACCAAGCTTAATGTGTCATAATTACATTCTAAAACCACACACATAACTATCTCTTAGCTGTAAAGCTTGCTTTAATAATCATGCTTTTGTGAAGGAATTCAACTAAAAATACTTTGATACTTCACACAATATGAAAGAGTATATTTTATGATTTAATTTGAGTTAAAGTTATACTATTTAGCCCACTTTTTGCTCTTAGAAATAATTTTTTTGATCCTTGTTTTTTTTCATATTATTTATTCTGATGAAAGAAAACCATAATAACAGTTACTTGAGAATGTATTTCATTACTTAACTTATAGTTGTTAGGTAAAAGAAGATTTAGAAGAAAATGAAAAGTTTCTAAAATAAAAGGAAGGTGCAACTAATTTAATAAAATTCTAGGTATATTTATCTCATTGTAACTTTACATAGTTTGGAAGATTAAAGATTGAAATATAAAAGTTCAAATGTTACCAAATTTAGCAGCATATTTATTTTATAACATATCTGAATGTGAAATATTCATCCAGTGCTATGATACATAAAATACTTTTATTAGTAGATAAATATAAATAAGTAGAAATAATAGTAATTGGTATACATAATCAGTCAGTAATTGTTTTTCAAATGACACACTAAAGTACTAATGAATAAAACATTTGCTAATATGACCTTTTAAGAGTTGATGATTACAAAAAACATAGAAATCTAAATGTCACTTACAAGTAAATACTAGGACATCATAAATATAATTATATAGATTGCATTTTAACAAAAATATACAGTACCTAAAAGACCACATAAATAAAAGAGGACCTCCAGGACCTCCAATTTGAGTCTGGTGGGTCACCAGCCAGAATGGGTCCTGCACAGGGTGGGACCACCTGTGTCAACGTAACAGGCCACATTTCATTACATGATTTAGTTGTTAATTATCAGAAAAATCCTGTGCTGGAAATAAATAGTACAAATCAATAAATATTTTCTCTTTTTTTTTGCTTCAAGATATCTCTACAGGTCAATTTACCAGAACTCATGATCTGCTTACCTGATAAAACCAGCTCACTTATCAAGCAAAAGTTTATTTATCAGAAATCACTTTAACAGTGTCGATTAATTCTTAACTATTATATTTCCACTTTTGTATACTTTCACTTCCCTAATGTGAAAGACCTTCTCCTTCAGTCATTTTAAACTCACCCCTCTGTCTTAGCTCTGTAACTATCCCACTCTTGCCCTTCTGAAACAGTGCCACAATCTGCCCATCTGGTCTTCTTACCACTGCTGTGAGTTGTTATAAACTTCCTGTAATGATTAAGAAACTTAAATTCTGTAGTCAGAAAACCTAGACTTAATTTGATAACTGTGAGACTTTGAATAATTTACCAAAACTTTGATTTATCCTCAATTATAAAATAATAGAGTATTTGTGTTATCTCAATTCTACCTTTTCTAATGCTTGTCAGCTCTGCCTTGGTTGGTTCAGGACAATGAATGACCACAACTGTTTTCTAGATCTCCTGCTATGAGGCTATGGACAATAGGAAAAACATGTAAGAAAACAGAGACTTGCAAATACCATTTTTTTTCTTTTAAACTATGATCAAGTCAGTAGTGTAACTGTTTGAATTTCCAAAGACGTTCTTGTGTTCATCTTTATATTTTTTCCTAATGTCTCCCTTAATTTGTCTGCTTTTCTCATATCTACTGCTTAAACTTGATATGTTACACCCCTCAAATTCATTGCTCATCTGCTTTTCAACATATTCTACAAGTAGGGTTTACTTCGTAGGTTGCTATGAATATGAGTACCTACCCAGTCTCTGGCACAACTAAACACTCAGTCCCAGTCGACTCTTATCCTCATGACTGGATCCTAGACCTTTCCGCAACACATTAGTCCTGCTAAGCAAGTCACTTAAACCTCCAACCCTTCATTCTCCTTCAAAATGAGAATAGTAAAAACAGCCCCCACTTATTTTGCAAGCCTCTTACATTACTGTTCTGAAGTTTTAAAATGAAACTGACTGCAATATTCCACCCAGAAATCTTTCACTTAGCTCCCATGGACACAAAGTTAATGCCTCCTCACTGCCCATAGGCTTGCTGTCTTTCTGTTCTCATTGTCTTAGCATGTAGCTAATGGCCTGCATGTTTCTCTTTAACACTAGATCTGCAAGCTACCTTATTGTTACACTTCAAATGTTCTATGCAGGTCAACTTCATTCATATGTGAATTGATAGGGTTGCAGGTGGGGGCCATGACTCCTTCCTCCCTTAAGTGGAAAAAGGGACATTGATAAACTAGATGTTCCAGATCACCTTCCCCCAGGCATTCGGGTGACTAACCAGGGTGTGGAAGGTCCCCTTACTTATTTATGACTAATCTTACATAAATCACTGAAAGAGACATTTTTCCTTAATGACCACCAGTCCCCACCCTCAAATCTCCTATTTAACCCTACCTGTTAGGGAACCGGGGCAGCCCGGCAGGTTTCCTTTCATTAAAGCCTGTTATACTGGTTTTTCAGACTCCTCCGATAGATTCTATCATGAATAACAGAAGAACAAATGGTAAATTAATGTTTCTGTTTCAAGTAAGATGCCTGTTTCTCTGCTTCTGGATTTGGAGAGCCCTTTTGGAGTGACGGAATAGCAAAACCCCTCCCTGGGAGGGTGTATCGAAAGTGACGTAGTTAACTCACAGAGAGTGAAAAGGAAATGTATTCTTTTTCTTTCTTTAAAAAGCCTCTATTAATTGAAGAAATGTACTCATTTTGAACTTCTTTGTTTCATCATTGCTTCTTCTCATCCCAAAAAAACTAATTATGCTAGTTATTTGGCTCTATATTCTTTTTTGTTGCCAAAGGGATAGAAGCCAATATCAGGTTAAAATCATTTCTTTGCCTCAAAGATACACAAATGGGTCATAAGGAAACACACACATATTTTTCAAGTCTTGTACAGGTTTTTAGATTTGCTGTTAAAAAGCATATTGCATGCTAAAAAATTAATATTTAGCCTAAACTACTTACATAGGATGGAGTAAATGAGATCATTCAATTTGTCACTGACTCCAAATTGTTTATGAAAGGTATACTTCTATGAAGTGCACATGTTAAATCTACCGAGTAGTGCAGTTTCAGTACTATAAAGGGAATAAGAACCCACCCAGTGGAGTAAAGAAATATAATTATCCACTATAAGAAAAAGGAGAACTCTCTTCCCCTGACTGTCACACCCCATCCTTTCACAAAAGTCCCCTCAGTGGCTCACTAAGCCCCTCACACTGGCTCCTACTGGTTTCCAATGCAAATTGTACTTCTTCCACATCAAGAGCTCTACTTACTACCCCTCTTCTGTGGATTTCTTATTGTTTTTCTTAATTAAACGTGATGTTTTCTTATCCTCTCACATCCTAGGTATTTATTTCTGCACTTGCATGTTTGTTTTTTAATGCCAGTACATAGGAATTATCTAACCTGCTGGAGAATAAGTTACTTGAGTACAGGGACTTAACTCACATTTTACTTGAAATCTCCTCCCATTAACTGATATTGTCACTTATTTTGAGAGTCTCAACATCACAGAATTTTATAATTGGAAGAAACGTTTTGATAATAACCACTTTAAACTCATGTTTTGTGCCTGTTGTCCATAAGCAATTTGGTCCCTGACCCACATTGTCTGATGACTGATCTACAAATGTAAATGAGATTACGCTTTACTTTCCTTCCTACCTGCTTTCCTTCCTTTTTCCTCGTGTTGGACGGAGCATCTCTGAAGCTGCTGCTTCAGAAACCTGACAATGGAGCCAATGGGCCAGCTGAGAAAATTACTACTGCACTAAAAATTGCTTCAAAAGGAAACATGCGTTTTATGTTTAATAATATGTGGATTACAAATAAAACCTTTGAAAATGAAAGCAATGCAATGAGAGATGCTTTAAAACTATTTGTGCTCAAATCAGTGCTCTCTTTATTTGCTGGCTGAATGGGTCAAACAAATCATTGGTTTTTAATATTTCTTTTCTCATTTGTAAAACAGACCTTTTATTTTTATCCTTCTCATCACCTCTCTGCTCACTTATACTTCAGCAAAAGCATCATCTATCTGAGTTGGTATGCACATACTCTTTTGATACTGTTTTTATCTTTTCTGCTTTGATAGAATGTTTTCTAACAATTGTATTCTTAGCAAATAATATTTTTGCCATCTAAACAGATATATTAACCTTACATATAAAATCTATCATGGATTCAAAAAGGCACTTAATTGGCTTTACTAGTTACATTTGTATTATCTTTTGTATATAGTTCCATTAATACATTTTTGAATAATATTAACTTTTTATAATTTCTTTCTCCCTATTTGAATAGAAAATTTTATGGGCTAGAACTGTGTTTTTGTTCCTTTGTAGCTCAGAATCTTGAAAAATATACATAATAGGTTCTTAATAAAATTAGTTAAATGAATGGAAATATGATTTAAGCAATTTTTAATTTTTCAATGGATTTAGATGTATTTCTATACCTAGAAGCTCTAAAAAATTATTATTATTAGTATGTGTGAATATTTAATGAGCCAGTTGCCATTTCTATTTGATAACTGATTGATAGTAATAACTCATATTTATATAGTTGCTCTGTGTCAAATAATGAATGCTTTGCAAAGAATATTTGATTTAATCTCCATTAGGATCATATAAAGTACACACTGTTGTAATCCCAATTCAAGTTCAGGAAACTAGGGCTTTGAGAGCATATATATATATATATATATATATATATATATCTTGTCTCTAAATTTATACTATAATGATAGTAATTGATTTTACCTTAATTTGAAAAATGATTGTCTTTTAAATTATAAGGACACAAATGTAATCAAGGTAATTTGTTAGATATATTTTTATTCAGGATTTATAATAGAAGAGTCTGTAGTTTATTCTTTTTAAATGTAAACTAGTTGAAGGCAATATTATAAAATAATGTAATTATACTAGATAAGATAGTGCCAGAACTTTATTAATGTCATATATCAGTTAGTGAAATCATGTTTAATATTTTTAAACTATCAAAATAATAAACTCTTATAGTGAAAAATAAATACTTAGGTAATTTAGTATAATAGAAAGTGCTCTGAATTAATAATTAAGAGATCAACATCATATTTCTTTGTGTCTGTGATAACACTGTGGCTGTCATCAGCTCTAGTCTGGACTACTATAATAACCTCTGAACCTGAACTCAAGCCCGAGTGTCTTCAAGCATTCTTCTCACTACTGCAGAATTACTTTTCTGAAACACTTCTGATCATGTTACTTTCTTACTTTATAATATCACCTTCAAGATAAAAATCCAGACTATTTAGTATGAAGTTAAAGATCTTTTTCTTTTTATTTATTTTTTATTCTTTTTATTTAGTTAATTGTGTTTATATAGATTCTATGGTCACCCCAAATGCATCGCTCCTCCCCCATATTCCCTTCAACATCTCTCTTGTCCCCCTCCCTACAACACTCTCCCCCCTCCCCTTAAGGTTTATCCCATCCTATCATCCCCTTTCCCTCCTCTGTCTCAATTTTGTTCCTCAGTTCTCATTATTCCATGGATTCCTCAAATGAGTGAGGTCATATTATATTTTTCTTTCTCTGCTTGGCTTATTTCACTCAACATAATAGTTTCCAGCTCCCTCCATATTGTTGCAAAGGTAATATTTCCTTCTTTTTCATGGCCCCATAGTATTCTATTTTATTTATGTACCACAGTTTTTTAATCCACTCATCCACTGACGGACACTTGAGCTGTTTCTATATCTTTGCTATTGTGAACAATTTTGCCATAAAAATAAAACTAGACCACCAACTTACACCATGCACAAAAATAAACTCAAAATGGATAAAGGACTTAAATGTAAGTCGTGAAACCATAAGTATCCTAGAAGAAAACATAGGCAGTAAGCTCACCGACATCTATTGCAGCAATATATTTGCTGATTTATCTCCACGGGCAAATGAAATAAGACAGGATAAACAAATGGGACTATATCAAACTAAAAAGCTTTTGCACAGCTAAAGACAATATGAACAGAATAAAAAGACAAACCACACAATGGGAGAACATAGTTGACAATATATCTGATAAAGGGTTAATAACCAAAATTTATAAAGAACTTGTAAAACTCCACACCAGGAAGACAAACAATCCAATAAAAAAAATGGGCACAAGAAATGAATAGACACTTCTCCAAAGAGGACATACTGATGGCCAACAGACAGATGAAAAAAGGTTCAACATCACTAATCATTAGAGAAATGCAAATTAAAACCATAATGAGATACCACCTCATACCAGTCAGAATGACGCTCATTAACAAAACAACACATTATAGGTGCTGCTGAGGATAAGGAAAAAGGGGAACCCTCCTGCACTGCTGGTAGGAATGCAGACTGGTGCAGCCACTGTGGAAAACAGTATGGAGATTCCTCAAAAAATTAGAAATGGAACTGCCCTTTGACCCAGCCATCCCACTTACAGGAATATATCCCAAGGACACCATATCAGCTACTGAAAAAAAGAAATGTCCCCCCCCCCCATGTTTATGGCAGCATGGTTCACAGTAGCGAAGATCTGGAAGTTAAAGATCTTTTAAAAAATGTCACTTTCTTATTTTACTATTTACTTTACATTACTGTCCATTATTTTCAACTCCTACCAATTTCTTCTTGTAAATGCCAATTTCACTGAACAATTCACTGTCCCACACACTAGGCAAAGCGTCATCCCCTGAACACACAAATGCTTGGTTCTCTGTCTTAAAAGTCCGACTTTCCTCAAATGTGAGGCCACTTTCTTTGTTCTTGAAGCTTAACATTGCCTCAGTCTATAATATTAATCCTATTTCAAATAACCTCCAAATATCAGTGGTATAATAAAACAAAGGCTTATTTTTTGTACTTTCTCATTTTGTACAAAGGGAATGAATTGGCTACTGAGGTCCATGGAGAGTTCTGAAAATATTTTGAACAACAGCAATAAAAGGAGAGCAAATGTATTGCCACCAAGGTGGAAATGTGAAATGTAGCATTCTAAATGAGCATTCAGACTGGTGTGAACATTATTCCCATGAAGTCATTGTAATGCCTCCTGAAAGCATGTACAGAAATTAGTGACAAGCTTCTCCTAATAAGCAGTAATAGTGTTAATTCTAAATAAAAATGTTACTTCATTCACCCTCTTTGATGTCTACTAAATACCATTAGTAACTCATATAGTACTTTTTTGAGTTTTAAAATGTCTCACACATAATAATATAAATTCTGCAAACTTTCTCATAATTTCAACCATTCATAACTGTACCATCAGTGCTATAGTAAATATAAAGTCTCTATCTTTAAATCTGTCATTAAAACAAATCTATCATCATACATATATTGTGCTAATAGATAGTTTTTCTGACTTAAAATATGCATTGGCCAGTTGGGTCAGAGGTAGAGCATCAGCCCGGCATGTGAAAGTCCTGGTTTGATTTCCAGTAAGGGCACACAGGAGAAGCACCCACCTGCTTCTCCAACCCTCACCCCTCTTGCTTCTCTCTCTGTCTCTCTTTTCTCCTTACTTCCTGCTGTCATAACTCGATCAGAGTGAGATGGCCCCAGGAGCTGAAGATAGCTCCATAGCCTCTGCCTCAGGTGCTAAAAAGTAGCTCTGGTTGCAGTGAAGCAAGGGCCCCAGATGGTCAAAGCATTGCCCCCTAGAGGGCTTGCCAAGTGGATCCTAGTGGGAACGTATGCAGGAATCTGTCTCTGCCTCCCCTCCTCTCACTAAAAAAAAAAAAAAAAAAGAAGAGGATACACTGACAAATTTCATTGCAAACAATTTAATTGTGGGCTTTCTTGTAGATTTTAAAAAGTACTTTCTCCAAAGTAATAATTCTAAGCCTTAAAAATGGGAAGTGTAAAGTAAAAGTTAATCTTTAAGCAGTGCTTTCATTCAATAAATGTTAATCAGACTACATCAAACTTGGTAGCTAAAAGGATAACAAAACATAAAATATATTCCAGAATTAAGCATTGATTAGCAAGAAGAAAAGTGAAATATACAGATTAAAATGTCAGATATTGAAGTTCTCTGCTGTTTCATTATTGTTGATAGCAGTAAGCATTATAAATCTCAAATTTACCAGGCAGAATGTCACGCAATTTGTCAAATCCAGTTTAGCTAAAATGAGGTTTGTTGCTTACACAATCAACTTGTTAATTCAGTTGGCACTTATTCTACTG
Source organism: Rhynchonycteris naso (assembly GCA_037038555.1). Taxonomy (NCBI): domain Eukaryota; kingdom Metazoa; phylum Chordata; class Mammalia; order Chiroptera; family Emballonuridae; genus Rhynchonycteris; species Rhynchonycteris naso. Next base: position 26,616,753 of record CM073000.1, read on the forward strand.
CTATTGCATAAATCCTCAACTATAAGCTACAACATACATTTTAATTTGCTGGTCAACAGATTAAACAAAGACATGTACTTAATCAAGTTGTGTTGTAGTTACACTGATTATTGCCATCTGATTTTCCACAAGACTATTTTTTTTCAAGTTTTGCTTCAAATTAAAGTTGAACTATACCACATTTCTTCTAATACCCTGAACATCTATTATCCTTTACTGTATACATAATCATAATTCTTGAAGAAATCCAATATTTCAGGTGAACAATTTCTTTAAATATATATTTTGGTTCTGAATGTATTTAATGTTATACTTTTAAAAATAATTGTAATAAGCTTTTGAAAACACATTACAACTTTCTCTTTAATCTGAATGCAAACAAACAGTCCTAGCTATTGGCTCAGTGGATAGAGTGTCCACTCAGCATATGGACATTCCAGGTTCCATCCTTGTCAGGGCACACATGAGAAGTGACCATCTGCTTCTCTCTACCTCCCTCTCCCACTTCTCTCTCTTTTCCTCTCTTCCAGCCAATGGCTCTATAGGTTTGAGCATTGACCTGGGGCATTGAGGATAGCTCAGTTGATTTGAGCATTGGCCCAAGATGGGTGTGCCGGACGGATCCCATTTGGGGCGCATGCGGGAGTCTGTCTCACTATTGCCTCTCTTTTTAATTGCCTCTCAAGTGTCAGTATTAATTAAACATTATTTTTATGATGAGCAAAGGTAAATATAAGCAAATAGACTGACTTGATTTAAATAAAGAAAAATCTGTTTTAGAGATCAGTATGGAATTATAAATTCAGCTCAATAACATGCCATCAAATGTTAAACCTGAGAATGTCCTTAAATCACTTATTTTCAAAAGAGAAAACTGTCAGAGGGACCTAAATTAATTTACTCAAAGAATTTTACAATGTTAGCTACAAAACCAAAATAAAAAACTAGATTCTATCATATCTTAAAGGTAACAACAGTTCAGTGCACTAAGCCATTATGTTAAATTTACATTTTCAAAGTATTAAATAATAGTCAAAAAGCTTAATTTCTGGTCTCTACACTCAGTAATTTATAGTCTAATTTACTTTTTTATAAGCTAAATAGGACACTTTTAATTGTTAGTAACCTCCCCGCAACACACACACAAATCTAACTCCAACTGCGTTTTTTTTTAAAAAAAAACTTTTGGTACACATATACTACTCAGCCATAAGAAATGATGACATCGGATCATTTACAACAAAATGGATGGACCTTGATAACATTATACAGTGTGAAATAAGTAAATTAGAAAAAAACTGAGAACAGCATGATTTCATACATAGGTGGGACATAAAAGCGAGACTATGAGACATGGACAAGAGTGTGGTGGTTACAAGGTGGGGGGAGGGGGAGAAGGTGGGGGAGGGGGGGAGGGGAGGGGCACAAAGAAACCCAGATAGAAGGTGACAGAGGACAATTTGACTTTGGGTGATGGGTATGCAACATAATTGAATGATAAGGTAACCTGGAGATGTTTTCTTTGAACATATGTACCCTGATTTATTGGTGTCACCCCAGTAAAATTAATAATAAAAAAGAATAAGTTAAGGCAGATGTTTTCATACAGAAAGGACAGAGGAGGCAAGAAGAGCTCAGGGTTTCTCAGGTCAGCTCCACTCCTGCGCCAGCTCTTTCCACAGCACAGGTTTATCCAAAAGTCAGTTCACTCAGTGGCTGCCAGAAGCAATCAGTTATATTGTCTAGCTCTTATCTAATGAAACAGAAAAAAACAAACAAACAACTCATTTCTTAGCAAAAACTAGCCAGCCACTTCTTTCACCTCATTGGTCAACAATGATTAGCTATCTCATTTCTGAACCAGTCACATACAAACAGGATAGAGTAAATATTTTGGCTTAAATAGCCAATGGGAAGTAGACATTAGATACTCAAATGTACATTATAAATATTTTCAATTAATTGATATTGTTCACAATATATACTTCCCTTCAAAATGTTTTGCCTATATATGTGTAAGTTAGCCCAGGATTTAATTTTTAAGAAGACAGCTTATCATTTCTCAATTATGGCTATGCCATTATTTTCTGTATGACTCTGGGCAAAATACTTCTATGTCCTTCACTTTACTCATCTCTTTAGTGGAAATTATAGTAGCTATCTTGTATGTTTTTTGATTAATTATTATAGTATAGTGCTTTTTAATTACCTATGACCTATAGAAAGTACATTATGGGTATTATGTACAACTATCATTATGGAATTTTTATTGCAATTATTGTGTTGTTAATAAGACAAAGATAGATACAAATTATATTTAACAAAAGATTTAAACAAAATTCTTTTTGTTTGCAAACTGTATCTGATAGAAGCTAACATCCATGGAAAGTAACTGTTGCAAACAGAAGCTAACAACTTTGCTACCTGCAGGCTCTTAAGTATATTTTCCTCTCATGTGTCATCTCCTCAATGAATTTCTTTCTAATTCCTCAATAATGTGCTTTCATAACTTCCAAGTTAGAAATCAGACTTATAGTAATATCATAACAAACTACTTCCCTATTAAACAATTGGAGTCATAGAACAATTCTGTTTATATATTTATCAAGATTTACTATGTGGAGGCAAGAATATACAATGGAGAAATGACAATGTATTCAACAAGTGGTGTTAGGAAAACTGGACAGATAACATCCAAAAAAAATGAAACTGGGCCTCTCTTTTATATCACATACAAAAATAAATTCAAAATGTATTAAAGTCTTAAATGTAAGGCCTGAAATCATAAAACTCCTAGAAGAAAACATAATAAACTCTTTGACATCAGTCTCACCAACATTTTTTTGGAAATGTTCTCTTGAGCAAGGAAAACAGAAGCAAAAATAAACCATCAACAAAACAAAAAGACATTCTACTGAATGTGAGACTGTACTTGCAAATGATATATCTGATAAAGGACTGATATCCTAAATATATAAGAACTCATATAATTCAATAACAAATAAAGAAAGGAGAATGGAAGGAAAGAAAGGAAGAAGGAAAGAAGAAAAGAATGGAGAGAGAGAAAGGAAGAGAAAGAGAAAGAAGGAAAGAAAGAAAAAAAGAAAGAAAGAAAGAAAGAAAGAAATGGGCAGAAACTATGAAGAGACATTTCTTCAAAAGAGACATACATATATTCAACAGACACTAAAAAAGATGTCCAACATCACTAATAGTCAGGGAGATTCAAATAAAAACCAAACAAGTTATCTCCTCCTGCCTGTCATTATAATGAACAGATATTATCAAGAAGTCAACTAAGTATTGGTGAGAATGTGCAGAAAGGGATCCCTTTGCACTGTTGGTGGGACTGCAAATTTGTGCAACAACTATGGAGATTACTCAAAAAGCTAAAAATAGATCTACCACATGACTCAGCAATTTCACTCTGAGGTATTTATCTGAAGAAAACAAAAAAACTACTTCTTATATTTCAAACTTACATGACAAAGTAAGATGAGGTTCATTGAATGCGTTCGTCCTCAAACTCTAACATCTATTGCATTGCTCAAGATTTGGGCAGGGATTATAATTTGGTAAAGGCTTCTGGAGGAACCAGTGCCCACAGCTTGAGGCATTAATTACTTATTTTAATGAATCTGATGTTCATTTTTTCAAGAGGAAACAACCCAAGGGAGGGTACAGCGCCTTACATGCCTGTGGGGTACTCATCCCGGGGGTTTAGGCAAGAACAGGTTTTATAGAGCTTTAGACTTGCCATACACACATGTGTTCCTCTTCCATGATCCATCACACAGGCAGTGGTGAATTTAACGGCAGGTGCCCTGGGTGCGCGACCTGGGCCCTGACTTCTGAAGGGCACCGCATAACCCCAACTTTACACTTTTTTCTAATGACACCGAGTTTGGTTTCATACGTGCAATTTTAACATGAATAGTACATAATAATTTTTTATTTATTTAAAAATATGGTTAACATGTATTTTTATTTTCCCTGTCTTTCTCTTCTTTTTTTAAAGGGCTGAGTATTTTCTTGTGCGCCTGGGACCTAAACCGACCTTAATCTGCCTCTGCACACAGGGCATGAGAAACCAGGACTCGCTCCCATGTATACCTCACTGCCCAGAGCCCTGGGGCCTGGGCTGCAGGAATGTGAGCAGGCTCCTGGTACGTCAGCCTTTAGCATTTGGGTGGGAGAAGTGTTACATTAAATCAATATAATGTTATAGTAACTAAATGTATAGAAATAGAGAAAAATATAGAAGGTATATAGAAATGTTAGGATATAATACACTCACAAAAGTTAGAGAATCAGGGTATGTGCAGATACTCCAGTACTTCCAGCCTTTTATATAGTGCATTTTCAACATGAAATAAAAGTTGGTTTTGCATCTCATTTGCATAATCAAACACCTTTCTTTGACTTGTCGTTTGCTTTTCTGATGTTCTTGTTTAATAAAAAACAAATCAAATGCTTCTTTTTTTATTGCTTCATATTCATTTTGAAATATCCCCTAATTTTTCTGAGATATATATATATATATATATATATAGATATATGTATATATCTATATATTAATTTTTGTTGTTGTATTTTTCTGAAGTGAGAAGCGGGGCAGTAGAGAGACAGACTCCCACATGCACTCAAATTGGATCCTCCTGGCATGCCCACTAGGGGATGATGCTCTGCCCATCTGGGGCATTGCTCTGTTGCAACCAGAGCCATCTAGCACCTCAGGTGGAGGCCATGTATTCATCCTCAGCACCCAGGCCAACTTGGCTCCAATAGAGCCTTGGCTGCAGGAGGGGAAGAAAGAGATAGAGAGAAAGGAGAGGGGGAAAGGGGGAGAAGCAGGTGGGTAGTTCTCCTGTGTGCTTTGGCTAGGAATCGAACCTGGGACCTCCACATGCCAGGCCGATTCTCTATCTACTGCTGAGCCAACTGCCAGGGCTGTGCGCAGTATATTAAAAGCCAGTAAGGCAAGTGAATAAGGCTACACCCTCTGTGTGAGAACTAATCTAGTTTGTACAGATATGATAGGCAAGACTATGTATGCCCTTTGTGCAGGCCAAGCTAGTGTGTGTGTGGAAATTATATAGATAAAAAGAGCTCCCTGGGAAAAACTCCCTTAAAGTGGCTTGATGTGATAATCCCCTAGATTAACACCTTTTAGAAGGTGTATGCCAGAAAAGGGTACTAAAACTGAGGGGCCTCCAGCTGCAGTCAGTCAACTAGACTCCAACAGTTGAACATGGAATGTCTCCATGCCACTCTGACCAAGGACAGCCAAAGGGGCCACAGTAAGCTGTACCAAAGCACACCATAGAATTTGTGCATAATAACTATCTGTGTGATCCTTGCAACTAACTGTGTGTCGGTTGTCTTTCCTCTGGTGGTAATTGGTTTAGATACCAATAAGTAGAATCCTCACAGCCACCTTAAGAGTGGTCTCAAAGAGATGGCCAGCCCTGCTGTTAAACAGGAGTATCCCACTGCATGGGGAAGTTGAATCGGAACACCTGCTGGACAAGAAGGGACACCTGCTGGACTAGAAGGCTCTACTGCAACAAGAAGACTTGGGTGAGGGCTGAAAGGATGCAGCATTTATTTCCCTGAGCCGATCCATCAGCTCAGTGTTGGCATCAGAATCTGTGGGCAGAAAGGGCTCACGCTCCAACACCCAAGTGGGAGTCACACTACTAAGCCACTGAGCTTCAGCTCCCCCTCCCTGGAAAGGAGGCTTGATTCTGTTATATTCTCAAGGCTTTTCAGTTACTCTTGCAATTCACTCAGCATCCTGGGGCTTGTAGGCATTGAATTTTAAAGTGTAAAAAAATTGTTTTGATCCTGGCTGTTGGTAGAAGCTAATATTGAGCCATGAGATGTTTTTAAATAGACTTTTTACTATTGTGACTTGAGCAGGTGTCTTTAGATCCTAAATGATGACCACATGGGAGTTACAGCATGTTGGGTGCTACAGATTGAATTTGTCCAGTCAGAACTGATATGCTGAAACCTAATGGGACGGTATTAGGAATTGAGGCCTTTGGATGATGATTATGTCATGAGGAAGAGCCCTCATGATTGAGATGAGTGCCTTTATAAAACAGACCCCAGAGAGCTAGCTAGGAGCTAACACCTGACACGTGAGATTACAGGGCAAAATGTTGCCTCCTAATATTAGAGATGGTAAATGACCCTGAAACTTCAGAAGCAGGTTAAATTGCAATCCACTCAGCAGAGTTGCCTGTTAGGAGAAGGAAAAGAACAGGGAAACGGTAAAACAAGAATATTTGAGTAGCACATGACTGAAGAATTAGTTTCCACTCAGTCATAATAGGCACAAGCTTGAGAAATAGCTGTAGCTTTCTGCAGTACTATTTGAGGATAATTTTCCAGCTGAAAGAAATGTTGACCTTTCAAGGAAAATTCCCTAGTAAGCATTTCTATAGCAAGAGTCGATGGCCTCAGTCTCAACAGCATTGGACTGGTTATGTATTTATCTATTTCCCTTCTTACTAACTAGACCACCAGAGTACATTGCATAACTATTCATTGATCCAAACTGAGGCGGTGTAAAAATCACTATTTTAATCACTCTTCTTTCTAACCTTAATACCTACTCACTAACCTGATAACAAGGCTCTAGAAGAAATCCAAGGACTGTTTTATAGATTTCTATAATCCTCCCAATGATTATTAAATACTATTTTGAGCCCCAAATTGCTGACTACCAAATGTAACAGTCTATATTAAATCAAGGAGGTGTTAGTAAGTTTTTTGAAAAATGACAAACCACAGATAGATTGAACTTTTTTCAGTGAATCCAAAGACAAATACACATTAATTAATTGGGTCTAAATGTTACTGAAGCAGACTATTGCTAATGCCTACTATTGATTTATTCACCAGTCAGCATATATTTATATTGATTCATTCTAATTGTATAAATACTTAGGATTGATATTTAAAGATAACAGGAAGAATTTGAGAGAAAGTAGACAAAAGGAAATTTTATGCTGGCTTTAAAGAGTGACAGCTGTTTTAAAAAATTGACTTTTATAACAACCTTCATTGAAATCAAACATGGTTAAGCATAGTCACAAAAATTTTCAAAATTCTGTTATTTCAGTGTTTTAGAATTTTAGAAACAAAATGATAAGCACGTAATTTCTGACACTTTGACTGCTTTGTGATACAGAAAGTTATATTAGTTGGCTCCAAATAAAGGAAAAATTCATTAATTTCTTTGGCTTTGCTAAAGTTCATACCCCAATTCCTAATATTTTAGTTCTTAAAGGTTTTCACTATTAGAGAAACAAAATATGTTATAGTATCATGGGTTGTCTCCCAACTTGTTTGATACTTTGTCAGATAAGAGAGTTCAACAACAAAATTAATTTTTAAAACTTTTGAATTTTGAATATATTTAAACACATAAAATTTCATTAATTAAAATATTCATGTTCTATAATTGTCAAAAGTTATTAATTAAACATATTTACTGCTAAGTGGACAGAGGCCTCTGGGCACAGTTATTACATTTGATTAATTGGTGACACATTTTTCAGAGCAGCAGGCATATGGTCTGTATGTTTAAAATATGAACCCCAACCAGAAGCTGCCCTTGAATCTGTTTCTAAGGAAAACTATCTGCATGCCCCCAGTGAACAATTCTGGAATGAACTGAAGGTCAACTTAGGATAATATAGAGTCACGCATCTCCAAGGAACTCTAAAGGGTTGTCTAATTCAATCCTTATCTACCTTCACATAAATCATCCAGACTTAATAAATGTGGGAAGTCTTGTAAGAAAGATACCTAGCCCAGGAGATGACCACGTTCCCAGGAGGTGAAACCTTCTCTTACATAAAGTTCACAAATATTCTGTTGCAATTCATACTAATTTATCTTTTTCCAGTTAATAGGCTAGAGAATACAGGGCACAATAACAAATTACATAGCTGAGATAATCATTCTAGTTAGAAATTTCAGAACATTTTAGTTGAAGGTTTATTCTTCACTGTTACTCCCATCTCATATTCTATGTTATACAAATAAAAAGTAAGGTGAAGATGAGATTTTCTAGAATCTGAATCATTAAAAGAAAATCATTTAGCATTTGTGTATGAATTTATCTACAAAGAGTCAGTAACAGTTAACCCAGAGAGGTATAGTAGTCACATTTTTTTTTATGTTAAGCAGACATAAAATTTTTGAAAAAAAATTAAGATAAAATATTATTAGAGGCATCATTTTATATGTAATAGTGTATTACTTCCAGAATGTGTTTTATTATTAACTGCTTATCTTTAACCTGAAATCATACAGAAACAGAGAAAACAAAAAGATAATAAAGAAAAAAACAATCATGAATTAGTAAAGTACATGAATCTTCGGGAAATGTAATGTTGTAGAAAACTACAGCTATTTCTCTTGTGATTGGATGATTTTTATGGAATAGCAGCACTTGAATCATGAACGTATTCTTAGGATAATATTAAAAAAAGAGTATTAAAATATCACTTGTATTTCTTAACAAAAATTATCAGTCAAGTCTCAACAGAAATGTATTAGAACTAAAAGAAGGAGGCAGACAGCTATTAATTCTCATCATTATTCATTTCTTATCTTAAAAATATATTTTAAATCTGGGCTACTCTAAATAACTTCAGGTTTATATAATTCTTGTTTGCATTTTCCATAAAATATATTTATATACTTTAATAAATTATTATTAAAATCTATGCAATGTGTCTGTGCTATATTATAAAGTTGCAGCTCTATAATTATACCTTTTAATTTGCATTGGTATATATATCTGAGTATCTACCAAGTGTAAATGCTGGGAGGGAAAACCAAAAGACCCATAAAAGTAATTCAAGACCTCATGAAATTTAGTCATGCTGCAGTATTCCTAGAATGAATTATGAGGAATCCAAATCTATTGTTATTCATGCATCCAAGTTACTAATTGAGTGAAAACCTCAAATCAACAGATGGCCATATGGGATTTTCAATATTTAACTGCCCATTATATCTGTAGTTTAACTCAATTATTTGTACAAAAAGTAATTGTTTATGATGGTAAGGAAAAAATGAGATTAACTTGGTCATGGTTGATTCAATTTGGTTTTAAGTAGTAAATAAAACTGTATAGTTGTTTTGACTTCTCAAAATAAAAATATTATAGATTGGAAAACTTTTAGATAGCACAATCTGAAAGTGTTTTTTGTTTGTTTTGTTTTTCAAATGATCTCTTCTAGTAATTCAAAATATTAATATTATCTCCAGAAGAATTTTCAAATGCCATGATTTGGCCAGGTTTCAAGTCTGAGGTATTGTAAAGCCAGTAGTCACGGCTACCATCACAGCCACCTGACCAGTGCAGGTTCGCATTAGAATTGAACAGTCGGTAATGAAACACAGGGGGCAAGAACTGGTGAGCCATCAGCTTTAATTCTAGCTTGCACCCGGCGGGCAAGCAAAAACACACACTGGGCTCCAAAACCCACACATTCAGTGCTCACAAAGCTACTGACTTATCCGAGTTTCCTAGAATCAAAGGTTTCTAGCTCACCAGACTTATTCACCTCTGTTTCCCATCTCCTCCAGCACAAACTCTTAACAAACTGGCTTCTTCATCAGCACTCTGCCATCTTGGCTGCTTCTCTCCTCCATATGGCCTTAATCTGCTCTCCTCTCTAATACTAACCTCAGGAACCAAGAGAGAGAGAGAGAGATCAAGCTACTGCTCTCTCCCATTTTATAGCATAGACTCAAAACCTTTAATCCAATTATACAAACAAGGAAGTCTCTGATACAAAGTCACCCATCTGAGGCATAATGGGATTCCTCCCTACATCACCACCCTACATCATCCAATCAGTCAAGGGTGTGGAGAAGAGCTTACTCTTAAAACAAAGCCTTAAGCTATAACAACCCGGCCTGCTTACATTACAACTTTTCCCCCACAGCCATCACAAGCATAAGGGCAAATAATATCACCTGGGTGACTGGCTTCCATGTGGGCCGCATCATCTTTAACAAAGTGAGCATAATATATTTTATCTGCCCAACAGGTATGAAGTCAAGAAAGAGTCACTTGCTTGACTTAGCCAAACTTGGGCTTCAGCATCCAGGGAGTTGTCACTGTGATACATACAACTCTGTGCTGACAGGTGGGTTCTCACCTTTTACTTAGAGTGTAATTATAAAGTCAAAGAGAGAAGGAAAAATTGACATTCACAGTTTTCTTATGATCAGTACCATGGAATGCCCAGGTTACTTTGTTGTAATAAACTATCATTATAATTAACCAAATGAATATTCACTATCTTTTATTTAAAAGGCACTATGCTATATGCAATTGGAAAGCAGATAACACTGGGAAACAAAATTTTTGTTGCATCCACAAAAACACTTATTCTTACCTAACTCGAGTGTGCTGATCTGAAATGACATTAGTCTTTCTCTGTAAGCTACAGATTTTTTGCAATTGAAAATTTTAGGTTTTCATCATATTGTAAAATTTTCAACATTTAGTTTAACATAATGAAGTAGAATGTGTTCTTGGGCATCATCTTTGTGAAAATATAACAATTTATAGAATGCAGTAAATACACTAATACACTAAAAGATATGATTACACCAGAATTTGTCTATACTTTTGAAATAGAACATATTAAAACATTTATTTTAATCATAAAATTTGTGCAAAACTTATATAAATTTTATTCAGGCAAAAATTTGCATTTGTAGCTCTTGCATTTGTGTACTTGTTGAGGACAATCTTGTTTGATGCTCCAGCAGTAGTCTGCCATCATATTTCTGTCTCATCACCCCTGATAACGCTCTTTCAACCTCTTCAGATCTTGATGAAAGCATTCTTCCTGCTCATCACTAACAACTCCAAGATTTTCAGAAAACTTATTAAGGTGATTGTTCAGAAAGTGAATCTTAACGCTCATGTTAGATCCAATGTCGTGGAAAGCAAACAGCATCCTCTGAACCAGAAGTTCACAGTTTTCTGCTTTTTTGTTGCCAAAGAAGTTATTTGTAACTGCCACAAAAGACTGCCATGCTGCTTTCTTCTCCTTATTCATCTTCCTGGCAAAATCTTCACCACATATGAGAGTTCAAATTTGAGGTCCATTGAATACACCTGCTTTTATCTTCTCGAAAGACAAGGCAAGAAAAGCAGAAATAATATGTTGAAAGCATTCACGTTCTCTATTCAGAGTCTGAACAAACTGCTTCATTAAGCCAAGTTTGATGTGAAGTGGGGGAAAAATGATCCTGTTTCAATTAACTATGGGCTCATTCACAATATTTTGCATCCCTACTTCCAGAGCTTCACGTTTCTGCCACTACTTCTGTGTCCAGTGTTTCTCCCAAGCTCGACTGTCCCACAAACACAGAAAGCAAGGATACTTCATGAAACCTCTCTGTTGTCCTAGCAGGAAATTTATCATTTTCAGATCCACACAAATGATCCAGTTATGCTTCTCAGACTTCAGTAAGTCGAGGACAATTTTTATGTCATTATAATCTTCTCGCAGATGAACATATTTCAGACTCTGTTTAGAGTTGTCAAGAAATAACTGCTATTCTGTTGGACTGTAAGTGGTAACATCTAGCTGGCTGAGAAGACTACTGATATCATGATAGTACACACAGTGTTTGCCTTCGGAGAAAAAGTCCACAAAAATTGGTTCACGCTTCCTGAAATGGAATACTTTAGCTGACTGGTGAAGTACATTTTATTCTTGAAGATTGGAGGCTAATAACTCAGCTGCTTTCTGTGATAGGTCCAAATCTCTTACTAAGTCATTCAATTTGGGTTGGTTAAACTGCTAAGGAGTTAATGACTACTTCGCATCATAAAGAGAACCTTCAGATTCTACAACCATTTCCTCATGCATCTTATCAAAATAATCTTAATTACTATGTTCACTTTCTTCATCCTTAGAAAAAATAAAATCATTGAAAACTGGAACTGGGAGTGTCTCAGAGTGTGGGATAGGTCGAATTGCTGAAGGAATATTAGAATATGTGATCATATGCCATTTTTTCTTCCTACTGCTCTTTTTATGGATCAGAAAGAAATTACAGTCACTTCTGTGGTCCTTAGGTTCATGCCAAACCATGGGAATACTAAAAGGTATTCCTTTGCGTTTTATTTTTGCTCAGTCATGAAGCATTTCCTCACAATTATGACACACAATATGAGGAGCCCAGTTCTTATCTTGATCACCAAGGGGAACTTAAAAATAGGCCATATATGCACGTGTCACAAATGATGAAATATTGCACCTTTGACGTTGAAGTGTGTAACAGCCACATATATAACAGAAGGTGTCAAGACTATTCTTACATTTACGCCTACTCAAAAAAGCCATGATTCAATCCTAAAATAAAATAAGAGGGTTTTTTTAAATCAGATAATAACTTTTTACATTTAAAAACAACTACAATTATGTCAAAGTGATGTTTGTAAAACATTAATTGCCTTGTGGTTATGTTCAATTCGAGAGTTGTTGCCCTTTAACTCCAATTTAAAAAGCAATGCATGCCATTAACTGTAACAAAAGGAAATCAAAATAGCATAAAAATAAGAGCATTCACCAAGAAATGGATTTCCGATTTGGAATCAGCAATACAGAAATATATAGAAAAAGTTCTAAAAGCTCATGCAAAAGAAAAGAAAAAAAAATTGTTTACCAAGGAATGATTCTAAAATCAAGTTTGAGAAAAAACTTTTATATGTAAATAATTTTATACAGAGGCAGATTGATAATGTTAATATTAAAAATAAAATATAGAGTTTCCATAACTTGATTCTAGAAATAATTGTTTTATTGGCCAAAGTTAGTAGCTTCTTATACTATTTGCATTAACACTAACTTTATTAAGTCACAGGTTGCCCATGGTTATTTATTAGAACAGAACTGAAATTACTTAATATGTATCTTATTTTATTATGCACAATTATATAAGAATCCTATGGTGTCAGTTATTATAATTTTTTTACTTTAATTGTTATTTTTTAATTACAGTTTACTTTCAATATTATTTGTACTGAATTCGGTTATACAGCAGAGAGGTTAGACAATCATATATTTTACAAAGTGTTCCCCAATATTTTCAATACCTAACAGGCACCATACATAGTTATTATAATTCTTTTTAAAATTAATTTATATATTTTTTATTTTTGTTTTTTTAAAAATTGAATTTAAAAACAATGTTTAAAACAAAAACAACCTTTAGGACAAACCGAGCCATCTGCTTAAGCATTCATTGGTAAAAATAAACTTAGTAGAGGAAACATATAGATAGCATGTTAAAGCTACAACACTTTGTCATTGTGTTCATGAAAAATATGCAGGCTTTGTTATCATGCTTCCGATTTTAACCTCTCTTTACTTCTTTTTAATTAGAGGATAAAACCCAAAATGTTAAGAAGAACAATGAACTAATACTCATAAAATGATTTGCATTGTCCCCAGCAAAAAATAACCCCTTCAGGAATTACTTGCTATTATTAGATTTACTTCTGTATGATTTGATGCTTTAATTTGTTTTTTAACATAGCGGAGCACACTTTTCATTATGTTATGGTAAAAGGATGATGATAGGAAAATTGCTGTTTCATAGAAAAACAAAAGAATCATAAAGAACCCACATTTTTGTTCTTCAATTTTCAGTGTTCATGTATTACTTGCTTATAAATAGTTTTATATAGAAAGATATTACAGAACATGAAATGTAAGAAAATAGGTTTCCAGTTTTTACTGAAATTTATAATACATTAATGTGTATGGACCATGAAAATAAAACATCTGACTTTACATTTTTGCTAAATAGATTTCAACTCTGTTAAGGGGTTGTAGAGCTAAGCTGAATTGATAAGAAAAGAAAATACTTTTTCATTCCTCCCTCTTTTTTAATTGAATTTTTTTGGGATGATGTTGGTTAATAAAATTATATATGTTTTAGGTGTGCAATTCTATAATACATCATCTGCATATTATGTTGTGTGTTTACCACTCCAAGTCTCCTTCAGGTGTTTTCAAATTCCAATTTACAAAATCCTTGTATCCTGTGATTAGATAATTGCGCCTTATTGTGTGTGTGTGTGTGTGTTTATTATACACATAAATGTGCTGTTTTTCCAAGTTGTAAGTAAATTCATTTATAATATATCCAAAATACAACAAATGCTTTCTAACATATTGAAAATATAAGAAATATAGTATAAAATTCTAATGTAAAATGTAATAACTTCTTATTTTTGCTTTAGGTGTTTGTTATTCAATATATCTTTTATCAATTTGAATTAATAGACTACTACCACTTAATATTCTGGTGTTTTCTTAAATTATTAAGTAAAAAGGCATAATATGAGCCATTTATTTCCTCATTAGGATTTTCAGGATTTGTTTTTTCATATTAAATAATTTATATACCACTGGTTACATATTAGATATCTCCTTCAGAACACTGGTTCCTTTCTTAATCCATGATTATTATTATTTTTTATATATATATATTTTATTATTATTAATTCTAATGGGGTGACATCCATAAATCAGGGTACATATGTACAATGAAAACATCTCCAGGTTATCTTATCATTCAATTGTGTTGCATACCCATCACCAAAAGTCAAATTGTCCTCTGTCACCTTCTATCTGGTTTTCCCTGCGTCCCTCCCCTCCTCCCTATCCCATTCTTCCCTCCCTCGCCCCATCCCATAACCACCACTCTCTTGTCCATGTCTCATACCCTTACTTTCATGTCCCACCTATGTATGTAATCGTGCTGTTCTCAGTTTTTCTTTTTTTCTGATTTACTTATTTCACTCCGTATAATGTTATCAAGGTACATCCATTTTGTTATAAATGATCCGATGTCATCGTTTCTTATGGCTGAGTAGTATTCCATAGTATATATGTACCATAGCTTTTTAATCCACTCGTCTTCTGACGGACACTTGGGCTGGTTCCAGATCATCGCTAATGTGAACAATGCTGCCACGAACATGGGGGCGCATTTCTTCTTTTCGAACAGTGCTATGGTGTTCTTAGGGTATATTCCTAAAAGTGGGATAGCTGGGTCAAAAGGCAGTTCGATTTTTACTTTTCTGAGGAATCTCCAAACTGTTTTCCACAGTGGCTGCACCAGTCTGCATTCCCACCAGCAGTGCAGAAGGGTTCCCTTTTCTCCACATCCTCGCCAGCACTTATTCTGTGTTGTTTTGCTGATAAGTGCCATTCTTACAGGTGTGAGGTGATATCTCATTGAGGTTTTAATTTGCATCTCTCTAATGATTAGTGATGTTGAGCATTTTTTCATATGCCTATTGGCCATCTGTATGTCCTCTTTGGAGAAATTTCTATTCATTTCGTTTGCCCATTTTTTGATTGGGTTGTTTGTCTTCCTGGTGTTGCTTTTTATAAGTTCTTTATAAATTTTAGTTATTAACCCCTTATCAGATGTGCTGTCGAATATGTTCTCCCATTGTGTGGTTTGTCTTTTTATTCTGTTCCTATTGTCTTTAGCTGTGCAAAAACTTTTTAGTTTGATATAGTCCCATTTGTTTATCTTGCCTTTTATTTCAGTTGCCCATGAAGATAAATCGGCAAATATACCGCTGCTACAGATGTCGGAGAGCTTGCTGCCTATGTTTTCTTCTAAGATGTTTATGGTTTCACGGCTTACATTTAAGTCTTTTATCCATTTTGAGTTTGTTTTTGTGAATGGTGTAAGTTGATGGTCTAGTTTCATTTTTTTGCAGGTAGATGTCCAATTTTCCCAACACCATTTGTTAAAGAGGCTGTCTTTACTCCATTGTATGTTCTTTCCTCCTTTGTCAAATATCAGTTGTCTATAAAGCTGTGGGTTTATTGCTGGGTTCTCTGTTCTGTTCCATTGATCTATGTGCCTGTTCTTATGCCAGTACCAGGCTGTCTTGAGTATAATGGCCTTGTAGTAAACCTTGATACCAGGAAGAGTGATACCTCCTGCTTTATTTTTTCTTTTTAAGATTGCTGAGGCTATTCGTGTTCTTTTTTGGTTCCATATAAATTTTTGGAATATGTGTTCTATATCTTTGAAGTATGTCATTGGTATTTTAATTGGTATTGCATTGAATTTATAAATTGCTTTGGGTAATATAGACATTTTAATGATGTTTATTCTTCCTAGCCATGAGCACGGTATGTGCTTCCACTTGTTTGTATCTTCCTTGATTTCTTTTATCAATGTTCTATAATTTTCTGAGTACAAGTCCTTAACCTCCTTGGTTAAATTTACTCCTTGGTACTTTATTTTTTTGGCTGCAATAGTGAAGGGGATTGTTTCCTTAATTTCTTTTGCTGATATTTCATTGTTGGTGTATAGAAATGCCTCTGATTTCTGAGTATTCATTTTATATCCTGCCACCTTGCTGAATTCATTTATCAGGTCCAGTAGTTTTTTGACTGAGACTTTAGGGTTTTCAATATACAATATCATATCATCTGAAAATAATGACAGTTTTACTTCTTCTTTTCCAATTTGTATGCCTTTTATTTCTTCTTCTTGTCTGATTGCTGTAGCTAGGACTTCCAGAACTATGTTGAATAAGAGTGGTGAAAGTGGGCAACCCTGCCTGGTTCCTGATCTTAAGGGGATTGCTTTTAATCTTTGTCCATTTAGTATGATGTTTGCTGTCGGTTTATCATAGATGGCCTTTATCATGTTAAGGAATGATCCCTGTATTCCCACTTTACTGAGAGTTTTGAGTATGAATGGGTGCTGGATTTTATCAAATGCCTTTTCTGCATCTATTGAAATTATCATGTGATTTTTGTCCTTCCTTTTGTTTATGTGGTGAATCACATTGATTGATTTGCGAATATTGAACCAGCCTTGCCTCTCCAGAATAAATCCCACTTGATCGTGGTGTATGATTTTTTTCATATATTGCTGGATCCGGTTGGCTAATATTTTGTTGAGAATTTTAGCGTCTAAATTCATCAGGGATATAGGCCTATAATTTTCTTTCTTTGTGTTGTCTTTGCCCGGTTTTGGGATCAGAATTATGCTCGCCTCATAAAAGGAGTTTGGAATTTTTCCATCCTCTTGAACTTTTTGAAATAGCTTCAGGAGAATAGGAGTTAGTTCTTCTTTGAATTTTTGATAGAATTCACTTGTGAAGCCATCAGGCCCAGGACTTTTCTTTATTGGGAGTTTTTTGATAACTGTTTCGATCTCATTTGCTGTAATTGGTCTGTTTATGTGTTGATTCTTCCAGATTGATTTTTGGAAGGTTATATGATTCAAGAAATTTGTCCATTTCACCAAGATTGTCTAATTTTTTGGCATATAGTTCTTCATAGTATTTTCTTACAATGCTTTGTATTTCTGTTGTGTCAGTTGTTATTTCTCCACTGTCCTTTCTAATTTTATTTATTTGAGTCCTCTCTCTTTTTTTCTTGGTGAGTCTAGTTAAAGGTTCATTAATCTTGTTTACCTTTTCAAAGAACCAGCTTCTTGTTTCATTGATCCTCTGTATTGTTTCCTTAGCCTCTATGTCATTTATTTCTGCTCTGACCTTTATTATTTCCTTTCTTCTACTTGTCTTGGGTTTTATTTGTTGTTGTTTTCTAGTTCTTTTAGATGCAGGGTCAAGTTGCTTATTTGAGCTTTTTCTAGCTTCTTATGATATGCCTGTAATGCAATAAACTTCCCTCTCAGAACTGCTTTTGCTGTGTCCCATAAATTTTGAGTTGATGTATGCTCATTATCATTTGTTTCTAGAAACTTTTTTATTTCTTCTTTGATCTCATTGTTAATCCATTCATTATTTAATAACAAGCTATTTAGTTTCCAAGTGTTTGAGTATTTTTCAGTTTTTCTTTTGTGGTTAATTTCTAGTTTCATGGCATTGTGATCAGAGAAAATGCTTGATATGATTTCAATCTTCTTAAATTTATTGAGACCATTTTTGTGTCCTAACATGTGGTCTATCCTAGAAAACGTACCATGAGCGCTTGAGAAGAATGTATATTCTACTGCTTTAGGGTGAAAAGTTCTGAAGATATCTATTAAATCAAGTTGATCTAGTGTCTCCTTTAAGTCTGCTGTTTCTTTATCAATTTTCTTTCTTGAGGATCTATCCAGTGTTGTTAGAGGGGTATTGAAATCCCCTACTATGATAGTATTGCTGTTAATCTCGCCCTTTATATCCATCAAAGTCTGCTTTATGTATGTCGGGGCTCCTATATTTGGTGCATAGATATTTACAATAGTTATATCTTCCTGTTGAATTGTTCCCTTTATCATTATGTAGTGTCCTCTTTTATCTCTTACTACAGCCTTTGTTTTAAAGTCCATTTTGTCTGATATAAGTATTGCTACCCCTGCTTTTTTTTCATTTCCATTTGCATGAAATATTTTTTTCCATCCTTTTACCTTCAGTCTATGAACATCTTTTATTTTAAGGTGTGTTTCTTGTAGACAGCATATGTATGGGTCCTGTTTCTTTATCCATGCAGCTACCCTATGTCTTTTGATTGGATCATTTAATCCATTTACATTTAAGGTTATTATTGATATGTAGTTGTTTATTGCCATTTTATTCTTTAAAGCTGTATTCTTCTTTTGCTCTATTCTTTCCTCCCTTTAAACTGTTCACAAGAGGCCCCTTAGTATCTCTTGCAGAATTGGTTTGGTTTTTATGAATTCCTTGAGGCTTTCTTTTTCTGGGAAGCTCTTTATTTCTCCTTCAATTTTAAACGTTAGCCTTGCTGGATAAAGTAGTCTTGGTTGTAGGTTCTTGTTCTGCATTACTTTGATTATTTCTTGCCATTCCCTTCTGGCCTCAAGTGTTTCTGTTGAGAAGTCCGATGTCATCCTTTGTAGGTGATAGTCTTTTTTTCTCTAGCAGCTTTTAAAATTTTTTTCTTTATCCATTAGCTTTGGTATTTTAACTATGATGTGTCTTGGTGTAGATCTTTTTGGGTTTCTCCTTAATGGAGTTCTGTGTGCTTCTTGAATGTGTGGAGTGTTTTCCAGCCTTAATTTAGGAAAGTTTTCTGCTATAATTTGATTGAACAAAGTTTCCATTTCCTGTCCTCTCTCCTCTTCCTCAGGCACCCCTATGATGCGAATGTTGTTTCTCTTCATGTTGTCACAAAGCTCCCTTAGAGTTTCCTCACATTTTTTGCGTCTCTTTTCCTTTTTCTTCTCTGCTTCTGTGCCTTTGTTTATTGTGTCCTCTAACTCGCTTATTCGATCCTCAGCATCATCCATCCTGCTTTTAATTCTTTCCATTGTGGTCTTCAGTTCTGATACTGTATTTGTCATTTCTGTCTGATTCTTTTTTATTATTTCAATTTCATTTTTTATACTTGTTATCTCTTTATTTAGGTGTTCATAATGACTATCCATTGTTGCTCTAATTTCTTTGAACATCCTAACTATCATTATTCTAAATTCTGCTTCTGGTAATTTGGTTATATCTGGTTCATTCAGGTCCTTCTCTGGGGATTTCTCTTGATTCATTTGGTTTGCATTCCTCTGCCTGCCCATTTTTTCTGTGTATAAGCAAGTTGTGGCCACTGGAGTCCAGTAGGTGTTGCCTTTGTGTTCTCTAGGTGTGGTCTATCTGCCGGCCCCCCACCCCCTCTGCCGGCGCCTAGGGTGGTTGGGTATGAGCGTTGCCAGCACCGGCCCACTGTGGCTTTTGCTGTGATTTCTGCCTCTCCTCCGTGGGAGGGGCTGTCACTGAAGCCACAAGTTTAGCACCAAGGGTAGAGGCGAGCACCTTTCCTCAGCTGCGGACCCAGCCTATTTCCGGACTTCCGCCCAGAACCAGCAGTCGGAGCCTGCTCGCTACAGTTCCGCGGGTTAGGCGGGGCTTTTGACGTGCTCTCAGCTGTAAGCTTTTGCCCGTCAGGAGCTTTAGCCCCGCCCTCGAGGCCAGGGCCCTTTGCGCAGGGTCGGAAACCAAGATTTATTGGGGCGGGCGTGTTTGCTGGCTTCTGCCGAGCTGCGTACTTCCGCTCGTCCCGGACTCTACCCCGCCCCTGCGTTCGGAGCCCGCTCGTGCACGTATTAACGCTATCCGGGGTTTCTCCGGCCGGATGGGGATAGCAGTCGTGGGCTCAGCTGTGAGCCTCCGCCTGTCTCGGGGTCTACCCCGTTCCCGCGCTCGGAGCCCGCTCGCGCATGTATACTGGCCAACCGCGGTTTCTCCAGTGGGCGGCGGGGGGGGGGGCTGACTGGTAGCGTCAGCTCAGCCACGAGCCCCTGCCCGTCCCTGGTCCTAGCCCGGTCCCCGCGGTCAGGGCCGGCTTGCGCAGGGCCTGCCTGTTCCTGGCCTCCCGCTTTGTCCCTGTAAGTGGGATTAAAGGCGGGCCCGCAGCTTCCGGACCGCTCTCGCGCTTACACTCCGACCCTCTGGGCTAGACCGATCTCCCACCGGCTTGGCCTCTGCCCACGCCGACAGAACCGCCTTTCAGCGTCCTGCCGCCCCAAAACCTTAAGCAGCCCTCAGCAGAGTAGGAAGGGACCTAATACTCCACACTGTAGGCCTGGGAGCTCCCTCACTTGTTTCACAGCTCAAAACTGTCCAAACGCCTCTTCTTGGCTCTGGGACTGCAGGCTGGGGCTTGGTTCCTGGGACCCAGGTCCCTCCCTCTCCGCGAAAATCTCCTCCCGCCACACGGGTCTCTCCGGGCTGCCGTTTGCTCCGGGGAGCTGGGCAGCCCTCTTCGCGTTTTCGCTATTCCTACCAGTCTCAATGTGGCTTCTTCTGTGTTCCTTGGTTGAAGAGTCCACTTAGTTTTGTTCAAAGTTGGTTTATCCAGGTGATGGTTCTTAAAATTGAGTTGTAATCCACTTTGGTTCTGGGAGTTGGAAGTTGGTACGTCCGCCTACTCCGTCGCCATCTTGCTCCCCCCTATCCATGATTATTTGTTGGAGTACGCATGCTTCATGAAGAAGAAGCTCTGATGAGGAACATAATGACAGTGACTCGAGCACACTTTGGCACAGTCAGGGAGGGCAGTCTTCCAGCAAAGCTGTTAATGTCAAAACTAATATAGCTCTCAGAGTATTTTGTTAATTATTGGAATATTTATTCATTAAAAAAAACCTCTGACTCTGTTCAGCAGGAACTGAAATTGTGAATTTAGAAGTGAACAATAATTACCTTTCCTTCCCATAAAAGAGGGAATCTGAGGTCCAGGTTATATTGTTGTTAGGGAGCCTGACTAAGATAAGTGGACTAAAGTACACAGTATTACAGAAACCAAGGGAGTGATGGTACAGCAATTAACAAGTCATATATAACAACATAAAGAACAATGCAAAAGAGAGGATCTACATATGAGGCAATAGAAAAGGAATTGGAAGATATTTGATGCTGGATGACAGAGGGCAGCCTAGAGAGATGACATTAGTGTGCTTGCCTGTCAATGGTGGGTGAGCAAAACAGCTAAGCTATTCAGAGTGTATGGGAATTAATTTCGTTCTTCATATTTCTGAAAAATTATTAGAAAGAAAAAGAATAAAAAGAACTGGAGGAGGAGAAGGAGATGATATACAATAAATAATAACTCTTACATGACATCTGGTACTGTTTAAAATGTCTATGAAGACATTTGATTCATGCCAAGAGATGTTTGATATAAAATGTCCATGGAGACACCTGTTCCACAACAACCAATCTACCTAACCCTATGCGTCACTATCAGCTAACTATTGAGGTGAGAAGGGTTATTATTGGCAATACAATCACAAAATGATTATCAGACCAATGAAACATGCTCATATTTTTATGTATTAATGCTGAAAAACAAAATCTGTAAGTAAACATTATGGGCAATTTGAATCCAGGGATGTTTTTTAAGTATGAACCTTTGGACAGCACCAAATTTCTAGGAACTTTTACAATAAACCAAATACCTCCATGGGTATTTTGTACAGAACCAAATGCTCGCTGACCTAAATAAAAATGTTTCATTAACATTGAGGAAGAATAGTTAAAATTAATATAAATGAGCACCTACTATATGCCAAGCACAGTACTGTGCACTTTAGAAGATTTTCCCCAAGTAAAATATATGCCAAGGAAATATTTTCTTTGAGACTAAATACCTGTGAAAAATGTCATGCAGTTTACAAATAGAAGGTAATATCTAACTGCCTAATTTTACCACACAACTCAATAATTTACAATACACATTGAAGTAATTTTTCTCATAAATAACAGGCAAATTTCTATAACTCTGACTCCAAATATTTTTGCTTTTAAGTGCTTTGTGATTGATGATGACAGAAACTTTTGCTGTGCAGTATGTGTATCTTTTTAGCATTCAAATCAATATGTGAATGCTTCAAGACATAAGATTACAAGAAATATTAATACAGTCCCCTTTTAAAATTTAACACAGTGCAATAGAATAAGTAGAACTATGAGAAATGGAGTACTAGGCAGATGACAGCTTTATAAATATTGAAAAAAGCAACAATACTCCTCAGTTTTTTTTCCAGAATATTAATGTCTATAACAATGGGAACTGAGATAAGCATTAATGTTAGAAACACAATCAAATGGACAGTGCTTGGAAGAGTGCAAATGTTTTGAAAGACTTATAAAGAGCATCATTTTTTAGTATAAACAAATACATACATTTTTATTTTAATTATGCAAATATGTGTCAGAATTATTTTTTTAAATAACACTTTTAAACTGTACCAACAAAACAAATACTAAAACCAAGAGAAATTTTTAAGTTAAAAAAAATTATTAGTTCCATAAAAACCCAATAGTTTTTCCTCCTAGCAAACTATTTATTAGGATGAAATGACCAAAATTAACTGGTGTTTGGGGTGAAGCGGTAAAGTTGATATTAGTTCTGATTAGAATATGAAGAGGCTTTTTATGAGATCTATGTCTTTTAGAATCAACTATATCTACAACTCATAAGTCACTTGAGGTATTGAATCTAATTTCGAAAGGAGTATTAGTGACACATAAAGTTTTCCTAAAATATAAAGTAAAATAAAACACAGTGATATGAAATAAATATTTACTTGCTAGAAATTAGATTCATTAGCCCTGGCTGGATGGCTCACTAGTAGAATGTCAGCCTAGCTAGTTAGTGGACATCCCTGGTTCAATTCCCAGTTAGGGCACACAGGAGAAGCGACCATCTACTTCTAACTCCTCCCCTTCCTCCTCTCTTTTTCTTTCTCTCTTCCCCTTCCACAGCCATATCTCAACTGGTTTGAGCTAAACCAGTTGAGATATGGCTAAAAATAGCTCAGTTGCAGCATGGCTTTGGATGGGCTGATCACCAACCCTAGGTGGGGGAATAGCGGTTGCCGGGTGGATCCCGGAGAGGGCTCTTGCAGGAGTCTGTCTCTCTATCTCCCCTCCCCTCACTTGGAAAAAGAAGAAAAAAAAATAGATTTGCCACAATTATTATTTCCTTGAGTATAAAACAAATTTCAACCTTATTAATATTTTTAATTTTTTAGAAACACTGTGAATAAGCCTATGGGATAATATAAAAATAATTTTAATTTCTATTTAAACATCTATGCAAATAATAACTAATAGCAAATATTTATTAAGACTTCTTAATGCCAGTACTGCTGTAAGTACTTTTTTGACAAAATTCACATTTAATGATTGATTTAATAATTATAAACTACTCCATCAGGTACCATTATCCTCTCTTTACAAACAAACAAACAAAAAAGAGGGACATAAAGAGAGCTTAAATATGTTTCCTGAGACAATATATCTAGTGTTTCCAAGACATGATTTAAAACCAGAGCTTATACACTTAAACTCTGACAAGCTATAATATGAAGGCGACTGTTCTGCAGATTTCTTGTGAAAGTAAACCAAAATTAAATATTAATATTTTGTCACTAAATATACATCAATATAACACATGCTAATATTCTAAATAATTTACATATATTAAAACCCACTTGCCTGACCAGGCAGTGGCGCAGTGGATAGAGCGTCGGACTGGTATGTGGAAGACCCAGGTTCGAGACCCTCAAGCTGGTCACCAGCTTGAGCGCGAGCCCATCTGGTTCGAGCAAAAGCTCACCAGCTTGGACCCAAGGTCGCTGGCTCCAGCAAGGGGTTACTCGGTCTGCTGAAGGTCGGTGTTCAAGGCACATGTGAGAAAACAATCAATGAACAACTATGGTGTTGCAAGGGCAGCGAGAAACTAATGATTGATGTTTCTAACCTCTCTCAATTCCTGTCTGTCTGTCTCTATCTATCCCTCTCTCTGACTCTCTCTGTCCTTGGAAAAAAAATAAAATAAAACTTTAAAAAAATAATAAAATAAAAAATAAAACCCACTTTATGTCGAAAGGTCAAAAGTACAGCACTTCAGACCTAGAACGTACAGTATCTTTATATTATAAGTAAGAATACTGTATCCTGGAGAGGAGAAGCAATGCCCAATGAGTGTGCACTCTCTAAATTCTGATGTCTTCTGCTGGGAGAGTTGTTAAATACCCACATATGTTTGTTCAAATCTTCTCATTACGTTCTTTTGAAGAGCCTACTGTATTTCTGAAACTATTCTAGATATTTGGAATACAAAGATGTTATTACAGATTGCGTTATCTGACGTCTCAGTTCATGCCTGGCCTGTGTTCTTTTCTGTTGAGCATTTTCCTTGAATAAGAGAGCCCTGTTGGGGTGATGAATTCTATAGTCACTTTCCTTAAAAGTCCAAGAATATAATCATGTCAAAGAAAGGAATTACTGCCTGACCAGGCAGTGGCACAGTGGATAGAGCGTCGGACTGGGACGCAGAGGACCCAGGTTCAAGACCCCAAAGTCTTCAGCTTGAGCCTGGGGGTGGGGGTAGGGTGGGGTGGGGGGGCACATCTGGCTTGAGCAAAAGCTCACCAGCTTGGACCCAAGGTCGCTGGCTGCTGAAGGCCCGCGGTTAAGGCACATATGAGAAATCAATTAAGAACAACTAAGGTGTTGCAACAGCAACAAAAAAAACTAATGATTGATGCTTCTCATTTCTCTCTGTTCCTGTCTGTCTGTCCCTATCTATCCCTCTCTCTGACTCTCTCTCTGTCCCTGTTAAAAGAAAAAAGAAAGAAAAAAATTACTCTTAAATTTCTTCGATATTGTCTGGTAGAATGAATGTTCAAGGTACCAGGTGTGTATGGAGAGCACTTAACTCTACCCGGATAGCACTGAAAGACCTCCGACAGAGGCGGAGACGTACAGGCGGAAGGGGAACTCATCCAGTGGTGAGTTGTGATAGACACGGAAAAATGATGTAGAGAAAGCAAAACGAATCAGCTACCTGGCATACAGCAGAGGCAGAGCA
Organism: Rhynchonycteris naso; assembly: GCA_037038555.1. NCBI lineage: Eukaryota > Metazoa > Chordata > Mammalia > Chiroptera > Emballonuridae > Rhynchonycteris > Rhynchonycteris naso. Next base: position 26,642,135 of record CM073000.1, read on the forward strand.
AATGAAAGCAGTTGCATGAGTCAAGCTCATTGTTTCGTGAGTGCGCGCTCTGCTGTCAGCACAGTGCTGGGAGCTGGGAGCTGAGGCTACAATGATAAAATGATGACTCTGCTGTCTGGTAACTGTGCGATACAAGCAAATTAAAGAAGCATCAGGAGAGATCTTAGATATTTTTAATAGACTGAAGTAGAGGACCCAGAACATTCTTATGCTGTAATTCCTACTAAGAAATATTTTACCACTAATTAATCTATGCTTAGAGCACAAATTACCTGGAGAATTGAGAGACAAAAAGAAGAGGCATTTCTTTCTTTTTGTTTAAGATTTTTATATCTGATTCAGAAAACTTTAGCACTTTAGTCAACAGCTAATAGAGTAGCAACCTGCAGCAGGTATAACCCTGAACAAGAAGGAATATAGAAACCAAACAGCAGAGCTGAAAATCAAAATAATTAAATGTAAGAATAGTCTAGAGGGATTTTCTATAAACCCATAAAAAGGGAAATCTGTTCACAGTTAGAAAAAGGGGACGGGTTATAATTAAGAACAAGCAAAAGCCAAACCATTGAGAAAATTTTAAGAAAATAAAAGGCCAAAATTAAAAGCAAAAAGTCACTTTATAATAGTTAGACATGTAGAACATTTGGCTAAATGAACAATACTTCATTAAAAGCAGATGTGGATTAAGGCCGGTTGAGGCCCCAGGGCAGAAGAAAATATTGGGCCACTTACATTAGAAAAAAGTGTAAAGTTGGGGTTTTGTGGGCCCTTCAGAAGTCAGAGCCCAGGGCGCATGCCCGGTGCACCCGCCGTTAAATCTGCCTCTGATTAAAAGGATTATTTACTAAATTCCTTTGAGTATGTCAACATCTTTGAGACTCTTTTTCTAACTTCATGTGACTTACATCCAAGAGAATATTCTGTAGCATATAGTGGAGTTTTTCTAATTCATGTATTCCTAGAAAAACTCAGATGTAACAAAAATAATTTCCTGTATTCTATCTATAAAATTTAATTTCTGAATTGGATTTATTTCTGTGCATTATATCCTCATTCTCCTACTCTCACTCGGTCTCTTGGGATTGATTTTCTTGCCCCTGAGTCTGCCTCCTCAAACCATTCTTCACACAGCAGCTCAAGTTATCTTTTTTTTTAAATGCAATGTGGACATGACACTCACCTGATTAAAACTTCTGAGTTAAGTCCAAATATGTTAGATATGGTCCTGACTTTCATCACCTCATTTCTCTGGATTTTCCTAATTTCCCAGGCAAAATGTACTGCTTTCCGCGAAATGTAATGATGCTTTCCTATTTCTTGTTTTGCTCTCTGCTCTTTGTTTCTGCCATTCTGCTACACGTTTTTTTTTTATTCTTTCCTTTTTTATTCTTAGCACTTAATAGAATCTAAATAAATAGGTTTTAGTTGAAGGAGTGAATGAATGAGAGTGAATGTACAATCCTGTCCCTGAGTGTGGCTTGGTCACTTATGCAGCCTTTGGTTCTTCCATTTCTAATTGATTGGAAAGTTCACTACTCTTAAAATAGAAACATGTGGCCTCAAATCTCATTTCCATTCTGTATCTCATAAATGTTAACATTCTTTGTCCTTTCTGGGCCTGTTTCCAACCTATAAAATGAATGTTTCCTTCCGGAAGAGTTACCAGCATCAAATATGGTTAATGTATACAGAAACTCTTGATAACTTAGGTAAATATGTCTATTTCTAAGACACCAGTGTTGATTATTCTTTTACACCTTTAAGCTGGTTGATCCTTATATGATTTATGTGGCATGCTCATAAATCAATGTCACAAATAAGATAGCAGAAATAGCTAGCCTACTTCTCTCAATAAGCCCAGAAAATCTTTATATAATTTTGATGCTGAGATAGTGAACAGCAGATTTCCTAGGAATTCTTTTCTCTCTGTTGTGGGCTAGACATGGCAATGTATGATGAGATGTGCAGGTGGAAATGTAATTTCGATGGAGCCAGGAGTACCAGGCCAGACAACATCTCAGCTGCTTCCTCAGGTTCCAGCTCTCTGCTAGCTTCTTCTACATAAGCTTTGTGGTTATATATCCTTAAGTCACATCCAAGTAAGGATCTGTGCTTGGGTTTGGAAGATGACACTTCAATAGAAAAAAATTTGGGTCTTGAATTAAGCCTTAAGGACTACATTTGACTTAGATAGATTAAAAGAAAAACTAAAGGTCATTCCTGGTCAGAAAAACTCTTAAATGAATTCTATCACTGGGAAAAAAAATCTATGAGATTTTAAGCGAACTGTATGTTTACTATGTTTGGTTATTTTAATATTCTTTTCTTTGCTTTGTAGAACTAAATGACTAATTTTGGGGGAGAAAACAGCACAATGGGTCAAAGTAGAAGACATAAATAGAGTCAGGCATTAAACCTTTCTTTTTCTTAAATATCTTTTTGTTGTTATTTATATTTTTTCCTTTTTCTTTGTATGGCATGAATCCTTAAAGGTTCCTTACTTTTAATTAGTAAACACTTCTAAATATAGCTGCCATTTCAATAAATGTAATTTCCATTGCAAGATTTAATAATATATTTTCTGAGCCTTAGAAAATATTTGATTTTTATATCTCCTTCAAACACTGTTTTGAAAGTATATCAACATAAAAAATGCATATAAAAGTACCGTACTTTTAAAAGTTATTCTTCTTAAGATTTTTTTCTTCAAAAGTAGGAAATACTTACTTGTATTATTTTACATAAATTCATTCACTTATTTATTTAATATACATTTTAATCAAGCCACTGGGAAATTCAAAGGTGACCAAAATATAAATTCCGAGGATAGTGTCAACAGCTAAAAAAATATTTATTATTTATTTGAAGTATGAATTTCTGAGTAATGCTTTGCTTTCTTAACCTGGGTACAAGGGATAAAAACAAACACTAAAATTTAGTAAGATTTTCTTTTAATATTAAAAAAATGGTAGCAAGAGCATTATCTTTTTAAAATTAAAATTTAAAACTATTTGAAAAATTAAAAATTATCATTTTAACTATGATAATTAAAACAAAAACTACCATGCTTCTTTTACATTTTATTCAAGTCATCTGCAAGGGGGTAGTGTGGTGCTCATTGGTAATATTGCCAACCAACACAAACGCTCTGACAACTAACTCCCTTTTCCTCATCCCACTGATGACATGAAGAATGTCTTCTTATAAAAATTATTTTATACTTTTTATTGAGGTTGCCTCATACTGTTATATAAGTTGAAGCTAATTCTAAATAGAGCTCTCTCCTTAAATAAGTAGAATTCAGTCTTATTTGTTTCTCCCTTCTATTTATCATCTATTTTATATTTTCTCTTATCAGTATTCTTTTTTTTTTTGATGACAGAGATAGAGAGAGAGACAGATAGAGACAGACAGGAAGGGAGAGAGATGAAAAGCATAAATTGTTCATTGTAGCTCCTTAGTTGTTCATCTATTGCTTTCTCATATGTGCCTTGACCAAGGGCCTACAGCAGAGCAAGTGACTCCTTGATCAAGCCAGCGACCTTGAGCATTAAGCCAGGAACCTTTGGGTTCAAACCAGTGACCATGGGGTCATGTATATGATTTCTCACTCAAGCCAGCGACCCTGAGCTCAAGCTGGTGAGTCCATGCTCATGATGGATGAGCCTATGCTCAAGCTGGTGAGCTCAGAGATTTGAACCTGAGTATTCTATGTCCCAGTCCAAGGTTTCATCTACTGAGCCACCACCTGGTCAGGCTATCATTATTAACATATTATTTCAAAACCATTTTGCATTATTGTTGTTGGTGTTTCATTCATTTTTGTTTTTTTTTTTTTAATTTCTAAGGTTATTATAATGTTCAATGGTATAATTACAACCTTTTATAAAGCCAGACACATTTTTAGGTATTTATAACTGCTAATTATATCCTTTTAAAATTGTGCCACATGGTTATGAGTTTCAAATTCTTAGTTTCCAAAAGCAGCAAGTCTACATTTTGTCTTGGACTGGATTCTTTATTTTATAAATTTAGAGTTGTCCACATAATTTAGTAATCTTTCATTTAGTAATTATTCTAAAATATTTATAACATAGTATAGAAATAATAAATTATGGAAGTAGGTTATTTTATTATGCCCAATAATTGTAACTTTATAATTCATTGTCACTTCCCCTAAGTTCTGAGACATGTCTCAAATCCTGGTTCAACCAAATATATATTAAAATATTACTAGCATTTTCTAGATACTTCATCAGTAGTATTAAGAAACACAATGACTATTGTTACTCTCAAGTCTTTTTACTTATTTAGAGGGCAATATGATATGAAGTTATTTGGTTTGCAAATAATATACAAAGAACTGCAAAATATTGTCACAGAGGCTTGCGATTTCTTTGCAAATTCTGGAAAGGGATTCTGACTGTAATCTCTGCTTGAAACAATTTAAACAGCAGCATTCTTCATTCAAAAACATAACTATTCTTCACACACTAGAACACCAGATAGAACTGGGTATTTTACATGGTTGAGGAGTTATAAATGTATTTTAGGCAAGCAAAAAAGCAGGATGGGTACACCGTAATTGCGAAGTAAGAAGTAATCCAAAGGCAAGAGTGGGGTGAGCAAAAGAGTAGAGAACACAATTCAGAAGCAAACAAAAGAGGAGTATATAGGGAGGAAAATGTTACAGTAGGAATATATAATACTGAGAAGTTTAAGCAGAGAGGTGACATAGTAAAAGGACCTGTATTTTAAATCTCATAACGAGCAGGTGTGATTAATAGGCAAACCAGTTTGGAACTATTACCACTAAACTAGACATGTTACAATGACAACTTGGACTAAGATTTGAAAGTGCCAATGTAAAAGTGACTAATAAGGTGACTTTGTTTGTTTGTTTTTAGAAATAATAAATCTTAGAAACTGTTTTGATAAAAGGAAGAAAGAAGAGAGGTAAATTGTAAGGTTCTGAGCCTCCTTAAACAAGAGAGGTAATGGGAAATGAGTTTATTTAGAGTCTAGTTACGGTTGAAAGTGAATCACTTACTTATTCACTTTTTTAGGCATTTATTGTTTGTGTGTGTGTGTGTGAGTTGTTTATCTTCTCTATCTTCCAAGGAGGACATAATTCACTATCTTTCATAAAAAGTAGTTATTGATAACATTAACTAATTTCAGTATTGTTCCAAGAGATTTATATATTTTGACTTGATTTATCCTCACTACAAAAAGAAAGGTCAGCCAAGGCCACAAAGCTAATAAATTTTGGGGACAAGTTTGAACTTACCTGGCTGTTGCTTTTATCTCCTGGTCTATACAGCTTTCCTCATCCCAAGGTCAGTTTAGTATAACCAAGTCCCATCTATTGTACCCCTGTTAGCTCTGACATCCTTCTCTCTTTCTTAAGTGTTAACATTCCTTTGTTCACGTACTCTTTATCTTTTACTCATCTTGATACAGCAGGACCACCACTGACCTATCCTATAAATGCTTCCTAGTTTAATGAATCTCCTACATCAGAAAACTGGTCATGCTTCACTATCACATTTAAAACCTTTCAAAGACATCCGATAACCTTTCACATGGAATCAAAATACATGGAAGGTAAGGCCATTTACAATCTGAGGATTAAACTTATATATCTAACTTATATACATAACCTCCATTTCCTAAGTTTTCAACAATTCTGCTCTCTAAGCAGAGAGACTCACTGCCACTCTAAGCAGTGCCATATTTTTCTTATCTCGTGGCTTTTGCATATACTAATTCGACTGAACAAAAAATTTCCATGGTTAATTTGAAAATCCATAATATGATTGAATCAACAACTGTCTGGGTCTGCTTTTGTTTTAACATACACTTGGATTCTCAGTTGGTTGCCATGCCTTGCCTGTGCAGTTGATTGTATGTATTACAGCAATTCAGGAGTGAGACAGTTACCCAATGTTAGTCTCCTGGATGGTTTTTTGTTTGTTTGTTAAGCGGGAACCATTTGCTCACCTCCCCTAGCTTTTGTTTCTCTTCTCTGTGGCTTTTGTCTTTGTATTTAAATGTCTGACTCTGGCATAAGCTCCTGGAACTAGCTAAACAACTCAACCTCAAAGAGCTTTATAGTCCTCTACTCTCTGGTCAAAATGCCCATATCTCTAATCTTTAGAGTGTTATTTTTTTAAGTAACAATAGGTAGTAATATGTTAATACGATGAACAAATTTTAGTTATTGAGTATTAGAAAACAGCTGTTTCTTACATTTTAAATTTCCATTTATCTCATCTAAGATGAGAAGTTCTTTGAAAGACCTTGGGGGAGCTTTTGTACTGTACCAGCCCAGCCTCACTGGCTCTACTGCAGTAGAGGTGCTGTGCAGAGTCACTTCTGATGGGGCTGAATGACAGCAAGTCAAATGTGACACTGTGCTTCTCGCTAGAGCAAGCTTAAAGTCAGGCAGAATAGAAAGTCCACACTGAGTGGAATCATTTGTCATAGGAAAATAAATTTAATGAATTATGAAAATAAACTTGCTTTTTACATAAATAAATTCAGCCACAGTATTTTCTCTTTTCCCCCCAGAACATCCTGTATGCAGAGAGATATAGCATGAGTTTTCTTAATTTTGTCTAATTAGAAATTAGAATAAATTGACACACAGTGTAAGTATATTTGATATTTATAAAAAAATGTTTAGAATAGATGACAATAAAAGTGAAATAACGGTACCCAACAGGTTCCTTTGAGGTTTATTGTGAGAAGCTACATTTTTGGAATATGAAGTTGAATCTCTGGAGGACACAGATGAAGACAGAATGTCAACAACTGTCAAATCCTTTGAAACTCGAAAATGTTCACAGTTTGGATGAACACAGAATGGAACTGTGTATCTTATTAGGATGACTGTATTTCACATGTATTTTATATTAATAATCAAAATTATCATTCAAATTTGGCTTAGCATCAGGAAATTCTTTTTTGAAATATAGCTTTTTGTTGTTGTTGTTGTTATGGCTGATCACCAAGAAGACAAACCTACTCAGATTAGTATAAAGAAAATATAATTTAGTACAAATACACTGAAACCCAGAAAAAAATGAACCAACCAGGCATAATGTAGAAAGAAGTGAGGGTGCCTTAGAGGCTGAGCTGGAAGAGACCCTGGATCATTACTTGAAGGCTCATCTTCTGACTCACAATTTCCTGCCATCCTCCGCTCTTTGCTTCCTCCTGGCCTCCTCTGCTTAGAAAGAGGCCAACAGCAGTGATGAAGAGTCCAGCCTGCTTCATCGTTCAATTATCTACCATCATTGACTAATTAGCTTCTATCCTTCTTATCTCTGGTGGGTCAACAGCAAGAAAATAGCACTGTTGGTTTAGGATTCAGAGTGCCACTTGGTTCATGCAGTGGCCTTGAGTCAGAGCACCTTCCTTAGGAAGAGGGTTTACACTGAGGTATAGTGACTTGTATGGCAGTCACAGAGCTATTGTCATTAAATACCTTTTTATAACAATTATTTTTACAAAATATTTTATAATTTTATTTCTTTATTGCCAGTTATGGATATATGTAATCTACCTATACTTTAGCCATTGACTCATAAGGTTAAAACTATTAAGGAGATTTCTATTTTTAATGTTTGTAAAGAAATGTTATAAGATACAGAACTCATATACACACACAGATGCACACAAGCAAACATACGTGCCAAAATAAATCAACTGCCTTTAAAAATCACTAAGCAAACATAATACTACAATAAATTACCTACCCATATGAGTACCAGGATTCTACTGATTCATACATACAGGTGATAAATAAATGCTGTAGAGCATGATTGATCATATATGATGTAGGTAGAGCTTGAACATGGAAGAGGGCAGAGCTATGGATGTAGAAAAAAAATCTTTTATTTATTTTTTATTAGCAAAGAGAGAAAGAAATAGAAACACAGAGGAAGACAGACAGGAAGGGAGAGAGATGAGAAATATCAACTCGTAGCTGTAGTACTTTAGTTGTTCATTGATTTTTTTCTTATACATTCCTTGACTGGGGGCTCCAGCTGGGCCAGTGACCTGGGGCTCAAGCTAGTGACCATAGGATCATATCTATGATCCCACGCTCAAGCTGGAGAGCCTATACGCAAGCTGGATGAGCTCAAACTTAAGCCAGAAACTTCAGGGTTTTAAACCTGGGTCCTCAGCATCACAGGTCAGCACTCTATCCACTGTGGCACCACAGGTCATGCCATATCTTCTGTTTTTACCATATTACTATTATTCTGAACACATTAATCTTATTATCTAAACTATTTTTTATTTTACATATCACATAACTAATAATAATATTAATATTCTAAGCTCCAGGATGTTATGTACAAAAATATATTATGTAGCTAGAGTTTTGAAAATTTACTTTATAATTTTTCTAGTGGCTTTCATATTTACCTCTCATAGATTGGGTTGCTTGCAAGGGAGAGCCTGAGATGAATGTGATTGTACAGGAGGCATATTAGGGAGTGATATTGGGATCAATACCTTTGGAAGGGAAGCAAAACTAAACAAAGAAATATAATTGATCCATTATGTGGGCTCAGTAGAAGCCCCACTAAAACTATGGGAAATTCTGAAGCTGGAATAACCTTTTGGAATTGTACCCATTTTGGGAAGAGGATTGGGTCAGTATATTTATGCATAAGTTTTGCATAATGAGGCTTGCCCTAGGATTGAGGCTTGATGTTGATGAGGCTGTTCTGCTGTTCCTATAGGAAACTGATAGCTGAGGGTTTTTTGCAGTAGAAGTCTACATTTTTATTCCTAAGGTGGAATCTAGGAAGCACACAAAGTCTTCCATAGTAATTCTTTCAAAATTGCAAATGGTGACTATTAAAGTTTCAAGTACTAAAAATCAATCCAAAAATTACATATATTTCAATGTTCAATGTATTTATAATTTAAGTGATACATATTGTATCCATATCACATGATTGTTATAGCTAAATAATTTTGAATTAATTAATTCTATATTTTTACATATTTTCATGTAAAGTAATTAAAGTAAATGCTCTTGTTCTCTTTAATTGAATAGGTCATTTGAAAAATAATTTATTAATTTTGAGGGCCCACAATTTTTTTGCCTCATAGTACTTAACTATTTGCTCTTTGATCAGTTGCTAGCTGGAACAAATTTATATTTATTCTAGGTACAAAAATATCTTCATTATATAAATCTGAAGCTGCATTTAAGTGAGCATTCATGTACTTATTAGTTTTTGCAGCTTTAAAGATAAACTTAGAACTTGTATTGAAATTATTTTACTTTTCTTTGCTACTTAAATGTTCTAATTTTTTTTTTCATATATATTTTATTATTATTAATTCTAATGGGGTGATACCAATAAATCAGGGTACATATGTACAATGAAAACATCTCCAGGTTATCTTATCATTCAATTGTGTTGCATACCCATCACCAAAAGTCAAATTGTCCTCTGTCACCTTCAATCTGGTTTTCCCTGTGTCCCTCCCCACCTCCCTATCCCACTATTCCCTCCCTCCCCCCATCCCATAACCAACACTCTCTTGTCCATGTCTCATACCCTCATTTCATGTCCCACCTATGTATGTAATTGTGCTGTTCTCAGTTTTTCTTTTTTTCTGATTTACTTATTTCACTCCGTATAATGTTATCAAGGTACATCCATTTTGTTATAAATGATCCGATGTCATCGTTTCTTATGGCTGAGTAGTATTCCATAGTATATGTGTACCATAGCTTTTTAATCCACTCGTCTTCTGACGGACACTTGGGCTGGTTCCAAATCTTCGCTATTGTGAACAATGCTGCCACGAACATGGGGGCGCATTTCTTCTTTTCGAACAGTGCTATGGTGTTCTTAGGGTATATTCCTAAAAGTGGGATAGCTGGGTCAAAAGGCAGTTCGATTTTTAATTTTCTGAGGAATCTCCAAACTGTTTTCCACAGTGGCTGCACCAGTCTGCATTCCCACCAGCAGTGCAGAAGGGTTCCCTTTTCTCCACATCCTCGCCAGCACTTATTCTGTGTTGTTTTGCTGATAAGTGCCATTCTGACTGGTGTGAGGTGATATCTCATTGAGGTTTTAATTTGCATTTCTCTAATAATTAGTGATGTTGAGCATTTTTTCATATGCCTATTGGCCATCTGTATGTCCTCTTTGGAGAAATTTCTATTCATTTCTTTTGCCCATTTTTTGATTGGGTTGTTTGTCTTCCTGGTGTTGCGTTTTATAAGTTCTTTATAAATTTTAGTTATTAACCCCTTATCAGATGTGCTGTCGAATATGTTCTCCCATTGTGTGGTTTGTCTTTTTATTCTGTTCCTATTGTCTTTAGCTGTGCAAAAACTTTTTAGTTTGATATAGTCCCATTTGTTTATCTTGCCTTTTATTTCAGTAGCCCGTGGAGATAAATCGGCAAATATACCGCTGCTACAGATGTCGGAGAGCTTGCTGCCTATGTTTTCTTCTAAGATGCTTATGGTTTCACGGCTTACATTTAAGTCTTTTATCCATTTTGAGTTTGTTTTTGTGAATGGTGTAAGTTGATGGTCTAGTTTCATTTTTTTGCAGGTAGATGTCCAATTTTCCCAGCACCATTTGTTAAAGAGGCTGTCTTTACTCCATTGTATGTTCTTTCCTCCTTTGTCAAATATCAGTTGTCTATAAAGCTGTGGGTTTATTTCTGGGTTCTCTGTTCTGTTCCATTGATCTATGTGCCTGTTCTTATGCCAGTACCAGGCTGTCTTGAGTATAATGGCCTTATAGTAAACCTTGATATCAGGAAGCGTGATACCTCCTGCTTTATTTTTTCTTTTTAAGATTGCTGAGGCTATTCGTGTTCTTTTTTGGTTCCATATAAATTTTTGGAATATGTGTTCTATATCTTTGAAGTATGTCATTGGTATTTTAATTGGTATTGCATTGAATTTATAAATTGCTTTAGGTAATATAGACATTTTAATGATGTTTATTCTTCCTAGCCATGAGCATGGTATATGCTTCCACCTGTTTGTATATTCCTTGATTTCTTTTATCAATGTTCTATAATTTTCTGAGTACAAGTCCTTAACCTCCTTGGTTAAATTTACTCCTAGGTACTTTATTTTTTTTGGCTGCAATAGTGAAGGGGATTGTTTCCTTAATTTCTTTTGCTGATATTTCATTGTTGGTGTATAGAAATGCCTCTGATTTCTGAGTATTAATTTTATATCCTGCCACCTTGCTGAAATCATTTATAAGGTCCAGTAGTTTTTTGACTGAGACTTTAGGGTTTTCAATATACAATATCATATCATCTGAAAATAATGACAGTTTTACTTCTTCTTTTCCAATTTGTATGCCTTTTATTTCTTCTTCTTGTCTGATTGCTGTAGCTAGGACTTCCAGAACTATGTTGAATAAGAGTGGTGAAAGTGGGCAACCCTGCCTGGTTCCTGATCTTAAGGGGATTGCTTTTAATCTTTGTCCATTTAGTATGATGTTTGCTGTCGGTTTGTCGTAGATGGCCTTTATCATGTTAAGGAATGATCCCTGTATTCTCACTTTACTGAGAGTTTTGAGCATGAATGGGTGCTGGATTTTATCAAATGCCTTTTCTGCATCTATTGAAATTATCATGTGATTTTTGTCCTTTCTTTTGTTTATGTGGTGAATCACATTGATTGATTTGCGAATATTGAACCAGCCTTGCCTCTCCAGAATAAATCCCACTTGATCGTGGTGTATGATTTTTTTCATATATTGCTGGATCTGGTTGGCTAATATTTTGTTGAGAATTTTAGCGTCTAAATTCATCAGGGATATAGGCCTATAATTTTCTTTCTTTGTGTTGTCTTTGCCCGGTTTTGGGATCAGAATTATGCTCGCCTCATAAAAGGAGTTTGGAAGTCTTCCTTCCTCTTGAATTTTTTGAAATAGCTTGAGGAGGATAGGAGTTAGTTCTTCTTTGAATTTTTGATAGAATTCACTTGTGAAGCCATCAGGCCCAGGACTTTTCTTTTTTGGGAGTTTTTTGATAACTGTTTCTATCTCATTTGCTGTAATTGGTCTGTTTAGTTCTTCTGATTCTTCCAGATTGATTTTTGGAAGGTTATATGATTCAAGAAATTTGTCCATTTCACTAAGATTGTCTAATTTTTTGGCATATAGTTCTTCATAGTATTTTCTTACAATGCTTTGTATTTCTGTTGTGTCAGTTGTTATTTCTCCACTGTCCTTTCTAATTTTATTTATTTGAGTCCTCTCTCTTTTTTTCTTGGTGAGTCTAGTTAAGGGTTCATCAATCTTGTTTACCTTTTCAAAGAACCAGCTTCTTGTTTCATTGATCCTCTGTATTGTTTCCTTAGGCTCTATGTCATTTATTTCTGCTCTGATCTTTATTATTTCCTTCCCTCTACTTGTCTTGCGTTTTATTTGTTGTTGTTTTTCAAATTCTTTTAGCTGCAGGGTTAAGTTGCTTATATGATCTTTTTCTAGCTTCTTATGATATGCCTGTAGTGCAATAAACTTCCCTCTCAGAACTGCTTTTGCTGTGTCCCATAAATTTTGAGTTGATGTATGCTCATTATCATTTGTTTCTAGAAACGTTTTTATTTCTTCTTTGATCTCATTGTTAATCCATTCATTATTTAATAACATGCTATTTAGTTTCCAAGTGTTTGAGTATTTTTCAGTTTTTCTTTTGTGGTTAATTTCTAGTTTCATGGCATTGTGATCAGAGAACATGCTTGATATGATTTCAATCTTCTTAAATTTATTGAGACCATTTCTGTGTCCTAACATGTGGTCTATCCTAGAAAACGTACCATGAGCGCTTGAGAAGAATGTATATTCTACTGCTTTAGGGTGAAAAGTTCTGAAGATATCTATTAAATCAAGTTGATCTAGTGTCTCCTTTAAGTCTGCTGTTTCTTTATTAATTTTCTTTCTTGAGGATTTCTCCAGTGTTGTTAGAGGGGTATTGAAATCCCCTACTATGATAGTATTGCTGTTAATCTCGCCCTTTATATCCATCAAAGTCTGCTTTATGTATGTCGGGGCTCCTATATTTGGTGCATAGATATTTACAATAGTTATATCTTCCTGTTGAATTGTTTCCTTTATCATTATGTAGTGTCCTCCTTTATCTCTTACTACAGCCTTTGTTTTAAAGTCCATTTTGTCTGATATAAGTATTGCTACCTCTGCTTTTTTTTCATTTCCATGAAATATTTTTTTCCATCCTTTTACCTTCAGTCTATGACCATCTTTTGTTTTAAGGTATGTCTCTTGTAGACAGCATATGTATGGGTCCTGTTTCTTTATCCATGCAGCTACCCTATGTCTTTTGATTGGATCATTTAATCCATTTACATTTAAGGTTACATTATTGATATGTAGTTGTTTATTGCCATTTTATTCTTTAAAGCTGTATTCTTCTTTTGCTCTATTCATTCCTCCCTTTAAACTGTTCACGAGAGGCCCCTTAGTATCTCTTGCAGAATTGGTTTGGTTTTTATGAATTCACTCAGGCTTTCTTTTTCTGGGAAGCTCTTTATTTCTCCTTCAATTTTAAACGTTAGCCTTGCTGGATAAAGTAGTCTTGGTTGTAGGTTCTTGTTCTGCATTACTTTGATTATTTCTTGCCATTCCCTTCTGGCCTCAAGTGTTTCTGTTGAGAAGTCCGATGTCATCCTTATGGGGGCTCCTTTGTAGGTGATAGCCTTTTTTTCTCTAGCAGCTTTTAAAATTTTTTCTTTCTCCATTAGCTTTGGTATTTTAACTATGATGTGTCTTGGTGTAGATCTTTTTGGGTTTCTTTTTAATGGAGTTCTGTGTGCTTCTTGAATGTGTGGAGTGTTTCCCAGCCTTAATTTAGGAAAGTTTTCTGCTATGATTTGATTGAACAAAGTTTCCATTTCCTGTCCTCTCTCCTCTTCTTCAGGCACCCCTATGATGCGAATGTTGTTTCTCTTCATGTTGTCACAAAGCTCCCTTAGAGTTTCCTCACATTTTTTAAGTCTCTTTTCCTTTTTCTTCTCTGCTTCTGTGCCTTTGTTTATTGTGTCCTCTAACTCGCTTATTCGATCCTCAGCGTCATCCATCCTGCTTTTAATTCCTTCCATTGTGGTCTTCAGTTCTGATACTGTATTTGTCATTTCTGTCTGATTCTTTTTTATTACTTCAATTTCATTTTTTATACTTGTTATCTCTTTATTTAGGTGTTCATAATGACTATCCATTGTTGCTCTAATTTCTTTGAACATCCTAACTATCATTATTCTACATTCTGCTTCTGGTAATTTGGTTATATCTGGTTCATTCAGGTCCTTCTCTGGGGATTTCTCTTGATTCATTTGGTTTGCATTCCTCTACCTGCCCATTTTTTCTGTGTATAAGCAAGTTGTGGCCACTGGAGTCCAGTAGGTGTTGCCTTTGTGTTCTCTAGGTGTGGTCTATCTGCAGTCCTCCCACCCCCTCTGCCGGTGCCTAGGGTGGTTGGGTATGAGCGTTGCCAGCGCTGGCCCACTGTGGCTTTTGCTGTGATTTCTGCCTCTCCTCCGTGGAAGGGGCTGTCACTGAAGCCACAAGATTAGCACCAAGGGTAGAGATGAGCACCTTTCCTCAGCTGCGGACCCAGCCTATTTCCGGACTTCCACCCAGAACCAGCAGTCGGAGCCTGCTCGCTACAGTTCCGCGGGTTAGGCGGGGCTTTTGACGTGCTCTCAGCTGTAAGCCTTTGCCCGTCCGGAGCTTTAGCCCCGCGCTCGAGGCCAGGGCCCTTTGCGCAGGGTCGGAAACCAAGGTTTATTGGGGCGGGCGTGTTTGCTGGCTTCCGCTTAGCTGCGTACTTCCGCTCGTCCCGGACTCTACCCCGCCCCGGCGTTCGGAGCCCGCTCGTGCACTATGAATGCTATCCGGGGTTTCTCCGGCCGGATGGGGATAATAGCGTGGACTCAGCTGCGAGCCTCCACCCGTCTCGGGGTCCACCCCGTTCCCGCGCTCGGAGCCCGCTCACGCAAGTATACTGGCCAACCGCGGTTTCTCTGGCGAGGGCTGGGGGGGGAATGGTAGAGTCAGCTCAGCCGCGAGCCCCTGCCCGTCCCTGGTCCTAGCCCGGTCCCCGCGGTCAGGGCCGGCTTGCGCAGGGCCTGCCTGTTCCTGGCCTCCCACTTTGTCCCCGTAAGTGGGATTAAAGGCGGGCCCACAGCTTCCGGACCTCTCTCGCGCTTCCCCTCTGACCCTCTGGGCTAGACCGATCTCCCACCGGCTTGGCCTCTGCCCACGCCGACAGAACCGCCTTTCAGCGTCCTGCCGCCCACCATGCCCTTAAGCAGCCCTCAGCAGAGTAGGAAGGGACCTAATACTCCACACTGTAGGCCTGGGAGCTCCCTCACTTGTTTCACAGCTCAAAACTGTCCAAACGCCTCTTCTAGGCTCTGGGACTGCAGGCTGGGGATTGGTTCCTGGGACCCAGGTCCCTCCCTCTCCGCCAAACTTTCCTCCCGCCACACGGGTCTCTCCGGGCTGCCGTTTGCTCTGGGGAGCTGGGCAGCCCTCTTCGCGTTTTCGCTATTCCTACCAGTCTCAATGTGGCTTCTTCTGTGTTCCTTGGTTGAAGAGTCCACTTAGTTTTGTTCAAAGTTGGTTTATCCAGGTGATGGTTCTTAAAATTGAGTTGTAATCCACTTTGGTTCTGGGAGTTGGAAGTTGGTACGTCCGCCTACTCCGTCGCCATCTTGCTCCTTAAATGTTCTAATTTTAAAAAGTTAATCACACCTTCTAATAATGTGCATTTCTCCAAATGCAATTGCATAGATATAGCAAAATTGTGCTGTGTCATATACCAATGTTTGTTAAAAATCTCTTTACCCTGGGGCTGTGATATTAAGTTTATTATATAAATTAACCCCAGTTTGTTATGTTTTAGGAAGTCATTGTTTGCTAGGAGTGAGTTAGTGGAAGGTACATAAACATTTTTAAGTCAAAGGTAGAGTGAGGTGAATTGTTACTGCAAAGCCTTAAATGGATTATTTTTAGTTCTCAGAGCATCTATCAAGAAGAAAACTGCTTTAGAAAACCAATGTGATATGTCAAGATGATGGGACTAAATTGTCCATGGCAAGGTTTAGTCAGTGCTTCTGGCTGTTTTCATTATTGATTGTATAACATTGATTACGTTAACTGTGCAGAGCTCCAATTTGCTTCTTAAGTTTGCTACAATAACAGATTGACATTGGCAGAATTTCTTATTATTCTGGCTGCTTAAGTAGACCTTATTTCTCATTAATTTAGGAGAATCCTAAAAATATATATACATATTTTCCCCTCATCTTGAAATCTGGATTTAATTCTAGATTTTAACTTTTTATTTATAAGTTTTATTGCTTGAGAATTTAAACAAACCTAGTTATTATTATTTTTTGATTGAGTATATTGTTTCCAAAGAAAATAATAAATAGCATAGTGACGTGTTTGTTTCTAAACAATATTCAGTATTAATGAAACAGGGGAATGAATGTCTATCCCATTCATTATTGAAATAAGTTATTATGTCTGAAAATATTAATCAACATCAACAAATTATTAGGGTTGATCATACCTAAAGTTTATTAATCTTTTATAATGCAGTTATGTTTTAGATGATATTTTATTATTATAGGTTATTAAGGATTTTTTAAAAGAGTTCAAAAAAATTCCTCAAAGAAAAAGGTGAAACTATTAATCAGGGAAAGGTAGGTTCTGTGAACTAAATATGCTATTTAGGGAAAGAAGGAGAAGCCCTGACTCAGGACTGGGTTTCCAGGTACTAGTCTGAAATATCTAGAATTTAGAAAGGGAGAAGCTTTGGCAAGTTTTAAGGAATTAAATCTGAATAAACATCATTAGCCAACACTGAGAAGATTATGAGAGTGTATGTAAGGGCTTGGGTTGCCAAGGTGTATATGTTAAGTGACATTATCATAAACAGGCAGGTAAACATCCCTGGTATAAAAGGATAAAAAGGCAAAAGACTAACAGAGACCTCACCTGCCCCAGGATGGCTCTACTATGCATGATCGTGAGAATCCTTGTGCCAAAATGTCAGTGTTTAAATGGCTCTTGAATGCACTAGCTCTGGGACTTGGGCCAACTAATTTCTGTGCCTCAGTTTCCTCATCTGCAAAGCGGTGATAATATACCAAATATACCATATTTCCCCATGTATAAGATGGTTTTGAAAAAAACTTGGGGTGTAAAAACTGGGTGCATCTTATACACTGGTTGTAGATTTTTTTACTTGCATTTCCCACTTTTTCGTGCTTGTTTTTGTGCTCCTTCTTGAAGACAGTGATTCGTCATCAGACAGAAATGAGGACAAGTTAATGGATGGGAGTTTTGACAGTGATGAGGAGTTGTATGAATTTTATGATGAATAAAACTTGATTTCCATAACTTTATGTAATACTTTTTTTAAAAAAATTTCAGGCCCCCAAATTAAGATGCACTTTATACAAAGCAGCGTCTTCTACAATGGGGAAATATGGTAGCACCACCTTACAGAGTTGTCACACATATCAGATGAGTTAATATGTGTTAAGTGCTTAAAACAAACACTAAACTTACTATATCTATGATTATTTTATATATGTGTTAGTGGCTCCTCTGTGGTAGGGGTGAGTATATGAGTAGGAGAGGTGAGATTCAAGGTTTAAAACAAGTGGCAGAACCAGACATAGCCTGGACTTTAAAAAAGATTAACCTTTATTTCCTTGCATATTCACAATTCACTACTTTTCAAAACATTCCTTTTTTATTTATATATCTATTTTTCTTTTTAAAAATGCAGGTTTATGTCTTACAATAGGAGTAAATCAATTTCAGGTGAATTTCCCCTGCTATTGATAGTTTTCTTTCATCCTGTGCAGGAGTCTAGCAGGAAAACTAGAACATTAATTGATCTTTCAACAGCCTTTGAAATGATGAAAAAAAATCCAATTTGGTTAAAACTAAATCAGCTTAAAATAGATCTGTGACATTTCTGCACAATAGGAACTCAAAGTCATTGCAAGAACAAAGGTAGGCAGGACTATTTTTAAAGCAGACCAAAACAATTTCTCATGACATAAATCTGAGCTGCTTTAACCCCTTATCTGCAATGTAAGTTCTTAATGATCTGATGTTCTCAGATGAACTTTAATATCCTTCTTCTTACCATAACAGGTGAGAACATTTATCTCCTTTAGATTGCTATTTTATTATCATAAGCTTGAAAACTCAGTTAACACTTTATCTCAAGATAAAACATATATCTTCTTTCAAAACTGAAATTTCTCCTTTAGTAGATACCTTCTTTAATTTAATAGTCAATATGAAATAATTTTGCAAAGCGAGCCATTTCGTTCAGGTAGCTTTGGAAACATTTGGCACCTAACTTCTGGCAGGCGAACGAGGCAGTTCAAAGTCAGACAGTCCTTGGGAGGTATTTTCTAAGGCTCAGAAAACTGGGTTGACTTGGAGAAAAAAAAAATTCAGGTCAAATCATCCTTTCAAAGTTTTATGTTATAAAACTCTAGGGAGTCTGAATCAAGGAGTACTCATTCTTGGGTGAAGCTGACGATGCTTCTTGAGAAAAATCTTGTTTTTAAGCTTTTATAAAACTGTTTCCACAGAATCTAAGTGTTCCAGTGAATGTTAAAAAGAGTTTCTCAGAAAGGTTTCGATGGGTTTACAGGGAACTTCCCCAGTCAGGTATTCGGGGTGAAGACCACAGATTCAACTTTCTAACTCCTGTGAATGGTGTGTTCACACTGTTTGTTTAGCTAGAACCATTTGTTCTAAAACAGCACTATGGGGCACTAAGGACATAACGACCCTCAACTTAGAGAATGAACTTGGTTCTTAATTGTCATAAGCCTAATAACATTTGAGAGAGAAAGCTGAGACCTTCACATTCATCCTGCATATATGCATTCGTGCTAAATTCTATCCTTATACCGGGTTAGATCCTTGCAAAACAGCATTATTGAATAATTATTTCAGTTCTCAGTATAAACATCATCTTTGCTTTTATAGTTATTCTCCCAAATTTTAGTAAACTTTTATGAGGTTAAGATATTTGAAAATCACTCCTACATTTTAGGAAAATCATCAGTGAGACTTCTGTTATGATGCTGAATGGCCCTAATGTGAGAACTCAAATTATTTTCTTTTGTCTAGAATTTAACATGAGGCAAATAATTTTCTTCAAAATTGCTGAATTTTCTTTCTGTTGTTCTTGTTCATTTATTTATCAAAGAAATATTGATTGACTCCTTGGGGGCCAGTCTCCACTGGATATTTGATATTCAATAATGCTCATAGAAAGCTCATTGTCGAGTCAGAGAGATGGACAGAAAAGCTGAGACTATTAGATATGTGAGATCACTGGAGGAGGGAGGGTAGACCAATTTCTTGGGAGATGCAGGAAGAGGTCCACGTAGGAATTGGTGACATTTGATATAGTGTATAATTGTGAATGAAGTTTTGTAGCTTAGAAGAACAGGAAAAGGGTATTAGGGACAGAGATTATAACTTTTGCAAAGGTACAGATGTGAAAGGTAAATAATCAGAAAAGATAAGTGTGAGTCAGAGAGAGTAATTCCATGTATCTAGTAAGAAAGACTGGCAGGAACTGAGATAAAAGGCACTCTAGAGATAGGTTATAAAGTACTTGGGATGCCAAGCTAAGGCATTTCACTTCTGCTCTTGGACCAAAAAGAATTCATACTGGGAAAGGAGACAGATTTATTCAACAAATTGTTTATGAGTTACTTGGTGGAGTAGGCTGTTTTTGTGCTTTGAAAATTCCTATATTTCCAGCATTTGCACAGATCCAGAGAAATAGCATATGCTTAAATATCTGTTGCATTGAATGAATAATCAGTTATGAGACTCTAAGAGTAAGAATGAAGAGCAATGTTGTATAGGAATATATTTTACCATTGATTACTTTTTTGAATATTAATGTTTCCATCCACTGTCCTTCTTTTCCCAAAAGCTAGGAAATGGTGAACTATAAAATAATTATATGTGGTTCCTCATAGTTGGCATATGTGCTTCTTCCTCCTTTTTATAGATTTTATTTTCTGTTTCAATGTAATTAACTATTTTGTGAGTTATCACAAGACACCTTAAATAGGTTTGGAGACTATATTGGGTGGAAATAAATCCATATTTATTTAGAAATTCATTAGATCAATAATACTCATGTACTTCAGTTGTATTCACGCTTTAGTGACAGTAAAGGATGTTACCAGCCACACAGGCTGTCACTCAATAATGTGCCCTCTAGAGAAGACTTGTAGTGACTTTGACAAGTCAGTCAGCAAGTCATTCTTGTTTTCAGAAGACCATGACTATACAATCTCTTCATTCTTTTTATGATTGCCCCCTGGTCTTTTTAATTCTTGTGGTACTAGAAATATATAAGTATTAAGTTTTCATGCATGAGTATAATTTCTAAACCTGTCTCACAAAAAGGATATACATATTCCTTAAATTCTTTGGCCATATGAGATTTATTGTCAACTTTATTTTAATAATTTAGGACATGATAAAGGCAATCTATGACTAGAAAACTTCCATGTACCATTCTGTGAACTATAACAACTTAAAACTTTGTCAGTACTTGCTACCTGAATTTTCTTATCTTTTATATTTATTTATTTTTTATTCAATTAGAGAAGGGGAAGCAGAGACACACTACCACATATGACCTGCCTAGGATCCACCCAGCAAGCTCACTAGGGGGCATGCTCTGCCCATCTGGGATATTTCTCTGTTGTTCAGCAACTAAGTTCTTCTTAGTGCCTGAGGCAGAGGCCATGGACCCATCCTCAGCGCCCAGGCCCAACTCACTCCAATCAAACCATGGTTGCAGGGAAGGAAGAGAGAAAGAGAGAAATGAGAGGGAAAAAGGGAGAGAAGTAAATGGGCACTTCTCCTATGTGCCCTGACTAGGAATCAAATCCGGGGCATTCACAAGCGGGGCCGATGCTTTACCACTGAGCCAGCCAGTCAGGGCAAAACTTTCTTATCAATATAATAAAAATAAATAGTAAACCAAACCATTATATGGTATTGTAGAAACTGCCTCAGGATATAGTTTGCCTTAGTGCCGTGATGGCGAACCTATGACACGCATGTCAGCACTGACACGCGTAGCCATTTTCAATGACACGCGCCACATACCAGAGAAGTATGGGGCCGAATGCCGAGAAGGACGTTTCATTCTCAGCTCCCACACGGCCAGGTGCAGTAGTAGAGGATAAAACATTTGCTGTAGTGTAGAAACTCTGTGCCGGAGGTCTGTAGGCCAAAACAACAGAATTCCCACACAGAACGTCTAGTTCTGGGATTTTTGGTTAGGCCGTCTTTCTCGAAGTGACACACCACCTGAGTTATGCTCGTTTTGTTGGCGAATTTTGACACTCACAGTATCACTCACACTGTTTCCTCACCATTAAGACTGAAATGATTATATCAGAGATTATTGTGAAAAGTGACACAATGCATATAAGGTACCTCCATAAAGTATGCTCAGTTGAATTGTGTTTAAAATTTATGTAAGTGAAATATAGAAATTCTGGTTATGAGCATTGCATTTAACATGTTGCCAGTAAGTTTACACTAAAAGTCATATTTTTATTTAAGAAACAATATATAATAGGACTCGAAACCCATTATCTAGCTTTTCGCATTGATCTTGTTACAGTAGGATTTAAATATTTCTTTTTGATATTGGTTTGAAATCAACCATTTCCTAAATTTAACAGCTTAATAATATAACAGAGGTTTCACTATCTCATGTCAAAGTGAGAAGCTTGCAATACTATCCTTTTGATGGGACAAATTCTGTTCTTCATATTTGAAAACTCATGTCACTGCTGACACGATATATTTAATAATATATAAATCCTACATAAAATTCTGAAGTTAATGCCTTGTCAAAGGATCACTTTAAAGTAAATTAACTTCCTGGGTTTTCCTGATTTAAAACTGCTTTACCTAATAAATACTAGAAAACTTCTCTAGTTTTCTTGAGTAAAAAGAAAAAAATATATATTATATATTACAATTATGAAGGGTTTTCTGTCATAAATTACTTCTGATTTTCAATTAATTTTTTTTTCTTTACAGAGAGAGAGTCAGAGAGAGGGATAGGTAGGGACAGACAGACAGTAACAGAGATAAATGAGAAGCATCAATCATTAGTTTCTCGTTGCCCTTGCACCACCTTAGTTCTTCATTGATTGCTTTCTCACATGTGCCTTGACCACGGGCCTTCAGCAGACCGAGCCACCCCTTGCTGGAGCCAGCGACCTTGGGTCCAAGCTGGCGAGCTTTTGTTCAAGCCAGATGGGCCCACACTCAAGCTATTGAGCTCCGGGTCTCGAACCTGGGTCATCCGCATCCCGGTCCGTTGCTTTATTCACTGCGCCACCACCTGGTCAGGCTCAATTAAATTTTTAATTAATTCTGTTTTAATGTAACTTTTAAAATTTTTAAAAATAAACAGATGTCATGAATGTTTTAATTAATTTATTTCATTACTGAATTGGTCTCATTCAGAACAACCTAAGTGGGGATTTCTCACCTTTTGTCTATTGTACCTCTTCATTTCAAAAGTATTAATGAGGCTAAAATCTCACAGGGAAGATAAGATTTTGATGACAGAATCCTGTATGCATTTATATTCACATGGTCAAACATTAGCTGCCTAAAGACATGATTTAGCAAGACAGCCCTAAACACACATGCACATCATCTCCTAACTGATTGGAATTGGCCAGTCCTAGAGGGATGGAGCCCATAAATTGTTTTAAAATCGCATTTGCCCCTGTTCCTCTCCATTCACCAGCCTAACTCATAGGAAGTTAGTGCTGATTTTCCACACTGGTGATGTGGAAGCTCTCAAACCTTAGACCCACGATGATTTCTGTGTTGGATGAGTAATAATTTACTGGAAATCCATTTAATACTGCTCTGACCACATAGGAGAAAAAGCATATTGACAGCTTTTTTTTTGTAAAATTTCACAATAATTAGACTTTCCAACATACAACATAACTAAAGCTTATTAGAAAAAAAATTATTTTCTTTTCATAAGTGCCAAGATAACCTAAGAATCAATGCATATACAATGTTATTTACTACATCAAAATCAACACTAGAAACAATAATGATATGGACTGGAAATATTTGTTCTGTTGCTTATTTTCATATTACTATAGGCAAAGAGAAAACTGTATGCTGTAATATTTTCAAAACCAAATAACACCTAATTGTCATATGTGTTAAATATAATGGATACATATTCATATAAAGAAATTAAACCTCTATATCACTTCATTATAATGTAAAATTTAACTAATTTTTAAAAATGATTTTCATATAGGAGGGCAAGGACAACTTAGTATAGTCCACCTCTTTAATTTGGTTATTTGCTTCCTGCTAGATATTTGCAGTCAAATCATATATCGTATTTCCCCTTGTATAAGATGCTCCCATGTGTAAGACACACCTTAATTTTGGGGCCTGAAATTTAGAAAAAAATGTATTACATAAAGTTATTGAGCTCAAGTTTTATTCATCATAAAATTCATACAACTCAGCAAGCGCAAAAAAGCAAGAAATGCAGGTAAAATAATCTACAACCACTGTATAAGATGCAACCAGTTTTTAGACCCCAAAGTTTTTAAAAATGAGTGTGTCTTATACATGGGGAAACACAGTACTTCTCTTACCTTTTTATTAAGTGCTAGTAAAACCTCAAGAAACAAACAAACAAAAAATCCAAATTTTGGCTCTATATAGTACTAGGTTTCCTGATAAAGATAGATAGTGTTATTGGAGATCACAGTAATATCTCTGACTTTCTACCTTTAATTCAACATAACTGAGGTTAATGCATTCTATTTATCTTCAGACTGAATGTAGAGTAACTGAAAAAGGAGCCTGACCCCATAATCTATCTTTCCACTGCTGCAGCTTGACCAGGAGGATACATTGCACAGGAAGGCTTCTTTCTTGGAAATTGGGAGCACAGGGCTATTCTACCTGAAGACTGTTGAGTCCCAGAGGAATTGAGAAAAGAAGGATAATGACACATAGGAGCATTAACTGGTATTATAGAGAAATGCAGACCAGTGAATGACAAATTTCTCATCAATTTTATGTGTCCATGTAAAGAAAATAATAAATAAAAGTGTGGACACTGAAGTCAACATTGTGGAAATGATTTCCTTATACTTCTCACCAACTGTTAAGGAGAGAAAATGTATCTTGGAGTATGGGTTCAAACTAGAATAGAAGAGAGAAGCAAAAGGATATCCCCATCACACCCTGGCTTCCTTCCTATCTTTATTGGACTAAGTATGCTAATAATACAAAATATCTGGGCAAAGCAAATAAGTTGTTTAATTTCTGTAAATATGGGAGTTAGGAATATAGTATCTGAATTTGTTAAACATTCCACAGATTCTACTTATATTTTATTTTTGAATTTTTAATGTTTTCTTTCTTATAAACCTGTGAAAACTGGTCATAAATAAAAAATATATTCAGCTTCAACAAAAGCATCCCATTTTTCTGTGATCCCTACCTCACTCCACATAGCAAGTTCAAAGCTGAATTTATAGCTGTTAAGTCCATCAGTTCTTAAGTCAGTCCAATTAAGACTCAGTTCTTTCTTTCTTTCTTAATCCCTTTACCTTTATACCTTGTCTCCTTAACCCCTCTCCTCTGACAGCTGTCAGTCTGTTCTCTGTAATCTGTGAGTTTGTTTATATTTTGTTTGTTGATATATTTTGTTCATTAAAAAAATACAAACAACAACATTGTGGTGATAACCAGAGAGAAAGGGGCAGGGGGCAGGTAGGAGATGGTAAATGGGGAATAAATGGTGATGGAAGGAGACTTGACTTGAGATGGTGAACTCACAATACAATATACAGATGATATATTTTAGAAT
Source organism: Rhynchonycteris naso (assembly GCA_037038555.1). Taxonomy (NCBI): domain Eukaryota; kingdom Metazoa; phylum Chordata; class Mammalia; order Chiroptera; family Emballonuridae; genus Rhynchonycteris; species Rhynchonycteris naso. The sequence goes on from CM073000.1 coordinate 26,667,137, forward strand.
TATATCCCAATACATTTATTTTAAAAAAGACTCAATTCTTCCTCTCATGTTACACAAATTTTGAGTAAACTTTTGTATAATACAATGGTACTGGTAACCAAAATCACTATTTACCTTCTTACCCAAAATGTGTTTTAAAATGATCCATTCTATACAAGATACTTTTATGTGAAAAATGATACAAAATTATGTTGAATAAGGTACATATTTGATTAAAAGGTGATAAGAGAAGAAATAAAAATTATAAGGCCAGTTGCTGTCACCATGGCCAGGCAGGTTCTCATTGGATTCAGGCAGACTGAGCCAGAAAATGGTGGGCCATTCTGTTTATTAAAGTCTTCTAACAGTGGATGACCAAGCAGGCAGGGAAGACTGCTTTCCTCTCCCCCATCTCAGGACCCGCCAACCTCAGCACTTCCCAGCCAAACAAACTGGGGGGTAGAACCCCTTTTCCAGCAAATAATAGCAAACAATGCCCCCCCCCAAGCAGAAAGGCAATCCACAATTTGTAATCTATGGCCCTGAGGACAAGCACCCAAAGCAAGACTTTCATAGACTATACACACCTGGTGCTGCCCCTGTACAAGTAAGCAAACCTAAAAAACACTTAACAACTTGTTTGCTCAACAGAAATATTTGTAGTTCTATTGTGTGACCAGTGTAAAGCAATAATTTCAACACTGTAAAATAATCTACATAAAAATTGTACCTAATTTTTTAAATTATCCATTCCTAAAAAATACACAACACACCTTAGAAGAATCCCTCTATCATATGAGGTAAGTTTGTGATGCCATTGAAGACAGAAGGTGTGCATTTTGGTTTCAATATGAAGACCATAAAAGAAGACTGCACCATATTATTATCTTTTTAATTAAATCCATCTTGTCCTAGATATACAGTAAAAATCAACTGGATAAAAGTTGTACTAATTGATTCTAAAACACAAAAACTCAAGTTTGGACAATATAAATACTTAGAAACTTGGAGGGGGAAAGAGTTTCTTTTTTTCATCTCCAAATTAAAAAAATAAAAATATTGGTTCGTTTTCTACAGAATTCTATTGGGGTCTGGATTTCCTGAAAATAAGTTTTATTTTGTTTGGTTTTGCCTTTTTTTTTTTTAAAGCTGAAGAGTTGATATCACAAATAAAGAAATCAGAAGGAAAGGTCTCACAGGCAAGTACACCTTTAAGTGGAATGATAAAGCAATGCCAAGAGCTCTGACACCCGAGAACCTTCCTGAACAGAATGACAACTATTTGTCTTGCCAGAATGAAGTTAGATAAATTATGCTTTTTTACACCTCTACCATTTTGGGTGTCTGACTTTACAAATGTCCAGATATTTTCATGTTAGCAGAGACACAACGGGAAAAAGATATGAAACTGGTGCATAACAAAAAACACATGTTCTAGCTTGCCTTTTCTAAATTTTTTTTAAATAAAAAAAGCAGCACATATATGAAAGAACTAAACATATTATTGAAATACTCCAAAGAAACTGAACGAGTAAATTGTCACTTTGGGTACTCTTGCATTGATTAAAATAATGTAACAATGCCCTTTTGAAACTAATACATATTATATTATAAATACACAATCTCTAATAAAGCAATGTAGAATAACTGAAAAAGTATTGCCTTTGGGTCAAGAATTATGGATTGTTTTTCCAATGTAAAATTCTCAGTGGTTTATATGGTGGGTCTCAATTTCTTCATTCTTAAAAATGAGTTGCTTACAGAAGAATGAGCTCTAATTTTTAAGCTCTAAGATGATATGACTGAGTAGGAATGATAACCACATGACCAGAATGACCTCTTTTTCTTTATATGTATTTTTGAGTTCAAATTTCTGCTGCAGCCTGACCAGGCAGTGGCTCAGGGACACTGAGGACCCAGGTTCAAAACCCTTTGGTTACTGGCTTGAGCATGGACTCATTCAGCTTGAGAGCAGGCTCATAGGCTTGAGTGAGGAATCATAAACATGACCTCGATGTTGTTGACTGGAGCATAAGGTCACTGACTCAGCTAGCGCCCCCTAGTCAAGTCACATATGAGAAAGCAATCAATGAACAACTAAGGTGTAGCAATTATGAGTTGGTGCTTCTCATCTAACTCCCTTCCTGTCTGTTGAGCAGATAAAATATATTATGCTCACTTTGTTAAAGATGGCGCTGCCCACAAGGAAGCCCATCAACTAGGTTATATTAGTTGCCCTTATGCATGGGATGGGCACAATTATATTATTGGGTGTGGGGTACAGGCTGTAAGCAGGTAGAGTCCTTACAGCCCAAGGCTTAGTTTTAAGAGTAAGCTTTCCCCCACACCCTTGACTGATTGGATGATGTGGGGTGGTGTGCTCGTATGAGGAATGCCATTATGCCTTAGATAAGTGACTTTGTATCAGAGACTTTCTTGTTTGTAGATTGGATTAAAGGTTTGGATTTCTACACTATAAAGTGGGGCAGACCGGGAGCTTGCTCTCTCTCAGTTCCTGCTCTCACCATTGTAGGGGCCTCCCTGATCCCTTGCCCTCCATGGGAAAAGCAGGTTTTCTGCTTTTCCCTTGTCTACTCTTGTGGCTTGCCTGTCTTGGTGAGACACCAATAAACAGAATGACCCGCCATCCTCCGACTCTGCCATTTCTTCACCGTCTGCCCAAATCCAATGGGAACCTGCATGTGAATGGCCACAATGGTGGCTCCTGGCCTTACACTGTCTGTCTCTGACTCTCTTTCTCTCTCTTTCTTGCTTTAAAATAATGGCTGCTGAAATTTATGAACTTAATATCTTAGGCCAGTGGTTTTCAACCTTGTTGGTCTCAGGATTCTCTCATATTCTTAAAAAGGATTGGGGACCCCCACAAAAAAATGATTGTGGCTCCAAAGAGCTTTTTTTTTAATGTGAATTACAGTGCACTGCATTAAAGCTTAAGTGATCACTAAGCTAAAATTCTTCTCCAATTGCTATTGACTCTCTACTCTATGCCTCTGCTCTCATCAGTATTAGCTTGAATCAGGTTGATCTTCAAAGAAAAACATTAATTTTCTTATTAGAACATTCAGATAAAACACTGTGACCTCAGCTGCTATTCTCATGCCTTTATCTAGAGCTTAGAACCTTTTTTCTGGGTTTGTTTCAAGGCAGGCCTTTCTACCTTGTCAAAACAGTTCAATAAAATATTTTTTCTGACTCTCTTACCTAACTCATCTCTACTCCCTCTGACTGAAAAAGGCTGGAAATGTTTATTTCTGGCAACTCAAAAATAGTAAAAATGTTTGTTTTAAATTGGGTATGTTTTTAAATTATAAAAAAGTTTAAATTAAAAGATTACGATTTTATTATTACAGAACTGTAGCTCAGTGGTTCTTAACCTTTTTTGAGGTACCGAACCTTTCTTTAGTGATAAATAAAATATGATTTTTCCCCAAATTCAAGACATAGGTATATGTTTTTTTACTGGTGCAAAAAATGAGCCATGCATGAACGTCACCTTGCTCAAAGAACAAAACCAACAAAGTGCATGAACTTACAACAAATTACGATATTACTTTATTCTGGCCTCCATGGCAGAGGCTTCTCTGAACCCCTGAGACTGACTCATCGAACCCCTAGGGTTCGATAGAACCCAGGTTAAGAAACACTACTGTAGCTAGATTCTGTTCTGATGTTGTTAAACTGTTACATTTATTCTTTCATCCTCAAATTATAAATTTAAAGATTTTTTATAGCTTTTTATAAAGTGTGAAGGCACTATATTTTCTAAAACCGTTAGATGTTCTCTTGGAAGTAATTGATTCCTCCTCACTGTCTGCCTGATAATGTAGTAGGTTGTGTAATGTGTCCTTGGTTGCAGATTCATAAGCCTCTCTGTGTAGCTACTAAATTATAATTCCCTCCTCTTAGAATTTTTCTACCACCACCCTCCCTTCGAAATTCTGTATTCTTTAAAGTGTGGAATATACCTGTACTGTATTTCTTCCTTCGACTCATGGTTGTTATAGAAACAAACTACAATTGTATCCATGGATTTAATGTGATTAGGAAAATACAGAGTCTGCCATCATGGTTATATTAAAATAATAATCAATTCCAGTTCTACAGGGCGCACAGTAATGAATTTAATGTGGTATGAAATAATTTCCCTGTGGTGACCGAGTATTTTGTAATTATATACATCAAAGGGGGCTGAGACTTTCTCAGGAGCAACTATATCATGCAAAATAATTATGACAGATGGCTAATGTTCTCTTCTAGAATGGCAATAATATATATATATATATATATATATATATATATATATATACATATATATAATATCTGTAATAATACACAGAATAAAAAATAAAAAATACAAATGCAAACATCTGTTGGTGCTACTTTTGTAACAATATACACAGAACGAAGCCAATTCATAAATAAAAATGTGTACAATATCCTCCTCTACACAAATAGTGATGAGGAAATAATTATTGATGAGGGCATGATTTTGTTTTCTAATAATTCTAGTAATTATTTTGGTTTGTTTTATTATTTTGTTCTCCCAAATGCTATAATACATATTTAAATCTACCCGGTAGGAAAATGTAGTTTAGCAGTAAATGAGTGCATACTTCTTGCCTGACCTGTGGTGGCGCAGTGGATAAAGCATCGACTTGGGAACACTGAGGTTGCCAGTTCAAAACCCTGCACTAGTCTGGTCAAGGCACATATGGGAGTTGATGCTTCTAGCTCCTCCCCCCTTTCTCTCTCTCTCTCACTCTGTGTCTCCTCTCTAAAATAAATAAGTAAAAAGAAATAATAAACACGTTCACACTGGCTTTATTTCTAAAAAAAAAAAAAAAATGAGTGCATACTTCTTTAAGAAAAAAAATTTAAATAAATTCAAATTATTTAAACTTAAAAAAAGCACAGACTGTAGAATATCATACAATAATAAAATATCTACATGCTATTTCACAGACAGGATATTTTTCAATAAAAATGTTTATGACTAATATTCAGGCACTGTGCTACTTTTTCAAATATTAATGAAAATGCACTTTTTATCATGTATATTTATGTTGAAGCAATATTTATAATAAGAGAGTGAAATTATGAGGAAAAACATTGCTATTACCTTAAAAATGTGTTCCTTCTAAAAACTTTTAAAATTATCTTATATTGATTTTATTTAGTACAATTTTCAAAATTCTTTTTCTGATGTACCAGCTGCTACTCTTTTAAATTATAAAATAAAATGTATTTATAATTGCTTTTCTTTTAGTTCTTCCTTAAGAAAATAAAGATATATGAAAATGTTGCACAATACTTTAAAAATCCAGACATTATTTTAAAAAGTTTAAAAATGAAAACCCCTCTACATAAAATCTGATAAAGTGAGTATTAATGCACTGAATGAAAAAAAGTGAATTACTCTAGATTTATTGTTTTAAAATTATAGGTCATATTTAAAATTTAAATATATATATTTGCATAACACCAAAATATTGGTCAATTTCTTGGTCAAATCAGAAAAAGTCATCTTATGTTTAATTGTGCCTTGGTCTCTTAAATTGTGAATCTGTGTCTCTCCCATAAGTGTCAATGAAAAGGAAGCATTACAGATTAGTTCTAGACTGTTAGAATCAGCACCGAGGGTGAGGGCAGTCTCTGCAACCCAGCAGCCACTTAATTTCCCATCCAAAGAAGTCTGAGTTTTCATACCATTCAGACCCCAGCTTTTCTTGGATGGCTCTTTAACTTATTTGTTCTATCATTTTTCCTCTCTCTTGCTAACCCCTTTTCTAATTATAAGCAGCAAAGATAGGAGACACTGATGGCTGGTATTAAAGATCTGAACTATGTCATATAGTAGGCAAAAAAAAATTCCTGTAGAAAAAGTAATAATAATTTCTACAAATTAACAATATGTATTTGCTATGGTTTACCCCACAAATATTGTGAGTTCAGGTCTAGATGACCTCAGTAAAGTAAATATCACAATAAAAAGAGTAACAGCATTTTTTTTCCTATTGCACACAAATGTTATGTTTACACTATACTGTAGTCTATTAAGTATGCAATAACGTTATGTTTGAAAAACAATGTACGTAATTTAATTAAAGAATACTTTATTGCTAGAAAACTTAACCATCATCTAAGCCTTCGGCAAAAACAATATTTTGGTTGTAGAGGATCTTCCCTTCAATTTGCAGAAAACACTGTATCTTCAAAGAGCGGTAAAGCAAAGTGCAATAAAACAAAGTGTGCCTGTATATAAAACTGCTTGCCTGTCTGGTTAAAGTAATAATAGTGAAAGCCAAGATTCCATTAAAAAGAAGAGAAAGAGGCCTGGCTGGTTGGCTTACTGGTAGAGCGTCAGCCTGGCTTGTGGATGTTACCAGTTTGATTCCTGGTCAGGGCACACAGGAGAAGTACCCATCTGTTTCTCCACCCCTCTTCTTCTCACTTCTCTTTGTCTCTCCCTCTTTTTCTCTCTTCCCCTCCTGCAGCCATGACTCTACTGGAGCGAGTTAACCCCAGGCACTGAGTATGGCTCCATGGCCTCGCATCAGGTACTAAGAGTTTGGATGTTGAGCAACGGAGCAACACCCCAGATGGGCAGAGCATCACCCTGTAGTGGGCTTGCCGGGTGGATCCTGATCAGAGTGCATGTGGGAGTCTGCCTCCCCTCCTCTCACAGAATAAAAAATAATTAAATAATAAATAAAAAGAAGGAAAGCTTTTTTATATATGTATGCATATAAAAAAGCTGAGCATATAACCACAACAGCGGGGTTCTTTATAATAAAAATAACATTTGTTTGCTTTTTTCTTACTGGTTTGTAAAGTGTCTTTGATAAGAAAATCTCAGGATGATTTAAGACTAAGAGTACGTCATAGTATCCATCTAAAAGGACTTATGAAATATATTATTTATTCAATGTGTGTAGTGTGGTATATAATTGAATATCAAATATCAGACTATCACTGTGTAGTTGCCTTTGTTTAGCTTCCTTTATGTTGTGCCGCTGATTAGAAATGGAAAGCTGCAGCATCAGCTGTCTTCCTTGAGTGGTCTGTGTCTGCACATTCCTGAACATGCCAGAGCCATTCTAGTGCCTGAGGCGGGGGCCATGGAGCCATCCTCAGCGACTGGGCCAACTTTGCTCCAATGGAGCTTTGGCTGCAGGAGGGGAAGAGAGAGAGAGGTGAGGGGGAAGGGTGGAGAAGCAGATGGGCGTTTCTCCTGTGTGTCCTGGCCGGGAATTGAACCCGGGACTTTCATACTCCAGGCTGATGCTCTACCAAAACCAGACTTTTAATTTGAATTTTGATCTGTTCTTGGGATAGTGACATAAAGTATAATACTGTCTTATGATGCTGGACAGTAAGCAAAAGCGTAGCTTCCCATGATCCCCAGGTCACTAGGGTAAAACAGAGGTACAGTGTGTTCACTGTGTTAGATAATTTTGGCCATCAGCTCAAGTGAGAGTTCTGAGCACATTTAAAATAGGCTAAGATGTACAGTAGGTTAGGTGTATTAAATGCACAGTGACTTATGATATTTTCAACTTATGATGAGTTTATTGGACATAAAAGTATGTAAGTGGAGGAGCATCAATATATGCACACACACACACACACACACACACACATACACATATATGCATGTGCACATGTCATATGTGTGTATATTTACTAAATTGTCCAGAATTTGGTTCAACTGGTCATAACCAATACCTACATTTATAGTGAAATTCTAAAGAGTTGGAATATACTTTATCCTGAAAGAGAGGAGTTAATGCAAAACAACACCAACAAATAATGTTCAAAAAAGATAGAAGAAGGATTTGGAGAGGATGTTATCAGCCAAAGTAAGCAACAGATTTAAGAAGCAGGGGAGTATAAGGACAATAAATACTGTAGCAAGTTTAAATAAAATGAAGGAAGATTACTGTTTCTGAGAATGAAGATGGTGATCTTTGTCAGAGAGAGCTCAGTATGTAGATACTCCAGGCGTAGGAGGAAGCAGTCGCCTGGCCTGCCCCGCTTTGAAGTGAGAAAGGAAGAAGAGAAATTTAAGGAGAGAAAATGAGAAAACCAGTTGCTTGGGAAAGAGGCAGGGCTGAAGATTAATATGTAACTGATCTGAGATAGTTGAAGTAAATAAGAAAAAAAAAAGCAAAAGAAGGATTTAAAGATATGATAGGTTATAAAAGAAGGAGCAAGTATACAGAAAAGGTTAAAGAATGTAAAAAATTAAAGAGAAGAAAAAGATGTAGGAAATTTGTCTAGGAAAAAGAATAAGCACAGAAGTAAAAAAAATTAGATTTATAGGTCTGTAAATTTTTAGAACACAAAGTTTTCTATTGTTCAAAGTATTCCAAAATGACGTGTGAAATAATTCTAAGAAAAATAATAAAACACTGCTTTTTATGTAGTTTCAAATGTTGTAAGTATATGGTTTTTTTACTTTTTGGTACATTTTTTTAAAAAAATGAAGATAGATTGGAAAAGCTTTACATACATAATCCTAGTACTGTGTTACTTTGATTTCACTTAAAGGGAAAACAAAATCTAAATGGGAGTGGCCCAAATATTTCTACATAGTATGCCATTTCTACTTATACTTTTATAGAAATACTTTGATGTAGTTTTATTAGTCTAAAACCTATTAGAAAATTCAATTTAAATTTAATTATAAAATAGCCAGGTAGACATTTCTATAATAGGTAGTGTAAAATTCATGAATAAGTACATAATTGAATTAAAAATTAATTAGCTATATGTGAGATGTTCTGTTCTCTACCCACAAAAAGGTACAAATTGATAAAACTGTCATTAATACATATTTTGTCTTTGTCAAAATATTTTTTTGGTCTTCATTAAACAACGTTTTTTTATATTTTAAACATATTCTATGAAATTTATTAAAATGGTAAACTGGTATATTATACAGGGAGGAAAGTACTGTATTAATTTTCTACTGAATTTTGAGATGTACAATCTTGCAACGTCTATTATATATATGAGACACTGAGCAGAGAATAAGAAAAAACAATATTCTCACTGTCTCTAAAACAAATGGAAGGTGTTAAATAGATAATGGATAATAGATAGCTAATGGATCATTAATGGATAACACTAAAGAGAATTTCTTAGGCCAAGGCAATTAAGGAAGACTTTAAATCTTCATGGAAATGTGAAATATCAATATTTATAGGATGTTTACAGGAACAATTAAGAGAAGTATATTATAGGTGGAGAGCAGAATGTGAGCAATGGTATTAACTAATTCAGCAAATGTAGTCAATGTAAGTTTTTGTTATGCCTGAAGATTAAGAATGTTTATTAGCACCAAGTAATATAATAGTCAGTGAGGGAAACATCTTGTGAGATTTTAAATCAAATGAGAAACACTATTTTTATAGTCTTAGAAATAAACGAATGACTTAAAATAAAAAATAGTGTAACTGCTGCATTGTTTAATAAAGAACATTTTTATGAGAAAGTGAAGAATGAACTAGAAGCAGTGAGATCAAGAAAGAAGCCAACAGAATAGAAAGAATTAGGATGCCTTTTAAAATATCTTTCATTGAATCATTCCCCCATGAATTTGCATGATACTATTTCTATTATTAGAGTAGTGTTTGTCACATAAGAGCACAGCTCATTGTTTCAGCTCTTCCATTGACTGGGGACTCCTTTTTGGTCAGAAAAGTTCTTTATTAATAATTATGTCCCTTCGATTTACCACAGATAAAAGTTAATGGGATATGTAAACTCAGGTGTAAATGAAAATCAGGATGTCAGAAGAAAAGCATAACTTGTGGATAATAGCAATGTGTATAAGACGATAAATGTCCATGTTAATTAGAAAGTCCAGAAGAAAACATAGAAAGTTAGGAGACTGCATGGCCCCACCTATCTTGAGAGATAAAACCTTTCTTTTATCTATCCCAGATAGCTGGAATATGGCCATATCACCTGTGCATGGCTTATTGAATGCTCCTGAATAAGACTTTAAATCTTGAAAGAATGCTACAAAAGCAAAGTTTAATATAATGAGTGTGTGGTCTACCAGTGTCTAGCTGTGAATGGGCAAGTAGTGACATCACAAGTAAATGTTCTCGTGTCAAGGTTTTGACTTTGTCCTCTCTTGCAAAGGACTAATTCTTTGGAAATCCGGAAAGTTCTATGACATTTCACAACATTTATGGGGGGAGTTTCTATATTGGACATGATTGTCAAAGCAAGGGCTATAGAGAGAGGTGTATATGAGAGTAAAGCCCAGGACATATGGATATCAAAAAGGAAGAAGGATGAACAAGATAGTAAAGAAAACACATTAGGTAAGAAAAGAAATGTGAAAAATTTTACTCACAAAAGCAAAGAAGTATCACAAATATTTGAGTTTCACAAAATTTGCTTTGAACATTGCAAACAAGTGCAAGACTGCTCTGCCTTTCATTATATTGGCTCAATTTTTCTGTACTATAATAGATTTATTTGTTACATTGTATTTTCCAAATAGATGTACAGAATCTATAGCTCAAGAGATGATTACTTTTTGGTTTTTCATTATTTTTAGTTGGATTAGTTACAGTTAGAAAAACAAAACTTGAAAGCAAAATTGAATTATAAATTACTAACATAATTTATTTTTACTTCATAGTTTGTTACAATATAAAAATGTATACTATATTTGTTTTATAAATTTTAAACACATTTAGAATTATTTTTTTATTTCTGCAATTAATTAGTAAAAGAGTCTCACTTTCTATATGAATAAGAAAATATCTTGACTAGTCCTATATATTAATTTTTAAAAATAAGTAAAAGGTAATATTTTGCTTAAGTGCATTAATAATTGTACATTTTGCCTTACCAGGTGGTGGTACAGTAGATAGCTAGCCAAGAGATGCTGAGGACCCAAGTTTAAAACCCTGAGGTCATTGGCTTGAGCGCAGGCTCACCAGCTTGAGCACAGGGTTGCTGGCTTGAGTGTGGTATTATAATTTTTTTGATTTAATTTATTCATTTTAGAGAAGAGAGTGAGAGAGTGGGAGAGAGAGAGAGAGAGAGAGAGAGAAAGAGAGAGAGAGAGAAAGTGGGGAGGAGCAGGAAGCATCAACTTCCATATGTGCCTTAACCAGACAAGTGCAGGGTTTTGAACCAGCGACCTCAGCGTTCCAGGTCAACACTTTATCCACTGCACCACCACAGGTCAGGCTGAGTGTGGGGTCAAAGACATACCCCACAATCCCTGTCTTAAGCCCAAGGTTGCTAGCTTGAGTAGGGGGTCACTGACTCAGCTGGAGGTCCCAGTCAAGGCACATATAAGAAAGCAATCAATTAAGCTATACTGCTCATAAAAATTAGGGGATATTTTATTGTTTTATATTCATTTTGAAATATCTCCTAATTTTTGTGAGCAGTATATTTGTGTTCAGTCCTTCAATTTTTTTCATAAAAATCTGTTGTAGAACCTTGTTATTAAATTTCAGCATCATTAAACCCTCATGATCTCAATTGTCCAATTTTAGACATTTGGGTATTTCTTTTTGAAATAGATATTAATTTATAATTGTTAAGTGTCATGAATTTATTTAAATGTTTATATGTTTATATATTAATTTTTAATTGTATGTTCATATTGTACAATCTACTTTTAGATATATCTGTATGTGTATATATACAAATATGGCAAAATGTTTGTGTGAAAAAATCTTTAGACCATTCTGATTATGTGATAATGTCCATTTCTTAATTTCTGCTTCATACAATTGTTTTTACGAAGTTAATTAAACACATATTTAGTGCCACCAGAAAACATAATAAAAAATCCTGTTTTTATCATTTTTTAAAATTAACTCTAGTTGTAACTATGCTTTATGGTTATGTCTAAATATCTTGAGAATAGTTATACTGAAAGTTATATATGCTAATAAAAGTGTGACTTACATTTATAGCCTAAGTTTAAGTAATTATTACGTAGTTTTATTGTATATTAACTAAGTTTTTCCTTTTATATATGTGCATTAAATTCAAGCTTTTATAAGTCACCTAAGATCTAATTAATTTATAATAATTGCATCATATATTCTAAGTTATACTCTCCATGCTGTTAAAAGAATTCTAATCTTTAGATCAAATATTGACGATCAAGGACACTTTAAATATTAAAAAAATATTAAAAAATCACAAAGTTAAGTGCATTACTTCTACTTCCAAAAGGAACTGTAAAATGAATAAAGAAATTATAGATTACTTTAAAGTTTTAAGAGTTGAATTAGACCAAGAATGCTAAATTCCCCGAGTTATAAACTCTTTCTTTTATACAGTTATATCCCCAAATGCATTATATTATTGCAGAACACTAAGGGAAATAAGAATATACCTATTTATAATTGATTAAAAGGAAAATTATATGTTTCACAGTTGCTTAGTATTAATCTAATTAAATTGTATATCATATACTGAATTTTAATAGTTTTACATTTCACTTTGATATGAAAACTAATTGCAAAGTAACATAGAAGAACAAAGTTTTTAATTAGCTCAGTTAGAAAAAGCAGGATAAATACAATAAAAGTTAATTCAAACTTTGTATGAAGTTCTATCATATAAATATGTGGTTGTCAATATCAATTTACTTTAACAGTAAAGTCACCCTTTTGTTAAAAATATATCTTCAGCCTGACCTGTGGTGGCGCAGTGGCTAAAGCATCGACCTGGGAACACTGAGGTCGTCAGTTCAAAACCCTGCAATGGTCTGGTCAAGGCATATATGGAAGTTGATGCTTCCAGCTCCTCCCCCCTTTCTCTCTTTCTCTCTCTCTCTCTCTCACTCTATGTCTCCTCTCTAAAAAAATGAATAAATAAAAAGAAATTAAAAAAAAATATCTCTTCATATTAGCATGGTATAGATATCTATGGAGAAAATACTCTTACAAGTTTATTAGAGAAAATGAATCAAATAATTTTCATGTCTTTTTTACAATTTTATATACTCATCTCTTGACAGCCATGAATTTGGACTTATCCTGGTCTTTCACATAAGTGTAGTATAACAGTGATTATCTCAGGGCTTAGTAAGGGGGAGATAGGGTTGACCAGCTATGAATGAAGCCTCAGAAACTGGAAAAACATGCAAAAGCATGAAGCCATGTTACTATTGGAATCAAAGAATCAATATAAATGACTAGGTGCAGATACTGACTGCTTGACCGACATCTAACTGTACGTTGGACAAAAGGACAGAACAGCAATGTATTTTAGAAGGTTCTGGTAACCAGATAGTAGGGAGTAGGTAGGATAGGCATAAATATGGGAAGTAGAAATTTAAGGCAATAAATGGGTAAGGTGGTGATTAGCATTTTGGCAGTAACTAAAGTGTCAGGAACTGGATAGAAGCCTTGGGACAGCACATCCTTCCAGTTACCTGAAAAAATGTAAAACATAAAGAGTTGATGGTGAACAGAGCAGAGCCAACGTAGTAGAACAATGTCAGAATGGATACCTCTGCTAAAAATGGTTTCTCCCATTTATCTTGCAAAGATAATTCATGTGGGATAGGGTAAATAAATCCTTCTGGTTAATTAATGCTGATTTTAAACCGTAGATCTGATTCTCAGAATAGAAAATCAGTAAGTGATTCCATTTACCTGTATATTCTCATGGACATGTTATTCTAACACTAGAAGGGTCACAGGTTAGCTAACACCGGCCAAGTCAAAACAAAAGAAGCCAGTCAAGCATCTTTCTCCCACTGTAGACCTTTTTCCTATAGACGCCTCGGTTATGGAAGCAAAAAACTTGATTTGGAATGAAGTTTGAATTTTTATTGTAATGCTGAGTTTGATTTGAATATTAATGAATTCAGACACTGACAAACTTACTGCAGGATATCTTTATTACTTGAGAGTGTCAACAAAAGCCTGTTTCATGCAAATGGTGGATGGGAGAAGGAGGCGGGGAATGGAAGATCTATTTTATCCACAGATAAAAAATAGTATTACGTTTTCAAATTTGATGCTGAGATTTTCATTTGTTCAATGGACCTTGTAAGTTTGCTTCAAGCACTATTACTTTCTTCATAGCACATACAAAATCACGTAGTTTGATAACATCTTTTGCCTTGGAATTTAAAACTCTCATTTTCTAGAAGACTCAAATATCAGTCAGCATTTGGTCAAGAAAAGAAAAGCCACTTTATTTATTTTAATCATAAAATATTTCATATGTTTGATTTCTTTCTATATGTGCCTTGACTAAGGGGTTCCAGCCAGACCAGTGAACCCTTGATCAAGCCAGCAACTTTGAGCTCAAGCCAATAAACTTGGCCTCCAAGCCAGCGACTATAGATTATGTCCATGATGTTGCACTCAAGACGGTAACCTTGGGGTTTTGAACCTAGGAGCATCTTAGGTAGATGCTCTATCTACTGTGTCATCACCAGTCAGGCCTATGAATATCTTTTTTTGTGTGTGACAGAGACAGAGAGATAGTCAGATAGGGACAGACAAATAGAAAGGAAGAGAGATGAGAAGCATCAATTCTTTGTTGTGGCACCTTAGTTGTTCATTGATTGCTTTCTCACATTTGCCTTGACCAGGGGGCTACAGTCAGCAATCTTGAACTTCAAGCCAGTGACCATGCTCGAGCCAGATTAGCCCATACTCAAGCCAGATTAGCCCGCACTCAAGCTGGCGATGTCTGGGTTTCAAACCTGAGTCCTCTCTGCATCCCAGTTCAATTTTCTATCCACTGTGCCATTGCCTGGTCAGGCAGGCCTGTTAATCTCTTAATTGATATCTTTAAGTATGCTGTTCAGAAAAGCAGAAATCATATTGATTCAATTATTCCTTCACTTATTCATATGGGGGGAGGCTTTAATTCTCTTTTAGTCTCTGTTAGGCTTTGAGCACAGTGGTAAGGAGACATAACTTTCTTCAGAAGAATATTCATCATATCCTCCACATTCAAATGCACATAAAAAACATCCAACTGGTCACTAAAAGAGTGAGGCTTTAAGTGAATACATACCCAAAAATACATTTCAGACATGGGCAGTGAACAATATTTTGTCTCTTGGACAGCAGAATGTAGCTGAAAGAGGACTTGAGAAAAATGTTTGGTGTGAGGATCTGTCATTGGTATGCAGCATACACAAACTGAACATTTGGAAACATAAATTCACTAATGGGTTAATTTTTTTCATGTCACACATACAAGTGTTCATTTTCAATTGATGATGCTGGTTTTATGAAATTTAAGAAAATGATTTAGGGGCTAGGCTGGGGCTCACTCCCTTCCCCACATGTTTTACGTCTGTAATTAAATATGTGAAAGTCATTTTGGTAAGTGAAAAGAAACAAAAAAGAGAAAGAGAAATAATTTAATTTTATATGCATTTACAGGAAGGCTATCACTACATATCACATATTTAAGCATATATAAACCATGCGTATCGCTGAAGACACTATACATTTAATAAACCACACTGTGTTCTAATCCACCATGTCTCATTGTAATGGCCATGTTAAAAAGAACATGAATTCAGACTTGAGGGGCAGTGGGATAGGTAGGAAGAAACTCTAAATTTAAACATGCAGCTAGAGCAAAAAAATCTGCTGAAAGGAGGGCAGCCTAGGTGGTGTTTAAAGACAATTTAATGTACCCATACAGTCTTTTGTGAAACCAGCTGATAAACAATTTCTCAATAATCCCAAGGCCTTCTTAAGTCACTCAACTAGCTAAGTAGGTACAGAGTGGGGACTTAGGAATCAGAGGCTAGGCAGAAAGTTTCTGCCCCAAATAATCTACAATGAGCTCTAACACTGTCTTAAATTACTGTTTTTTTTGCATATTCAAGTCTTTTCATTTTTCAAATATATTTGATCTCTGGAGGTTAAAAACATAAAGCACAATTTATAAATAAAACAAATGTCAAAGAAAAGCACAAAATATCATTAAGTGTCTAAATGCTAAGTTCTCCAGGTGACAGCGATGTGAAGTGCACATTTAAAGATGAAAAGAAAATAGCTCAGCAATTTGAGTGATCAAAAGAATATCTGGATGATCAATTACATATTGAAACTAGCAGACATTTCTTTTGCAATGCTTTCTCAAAGGAACAAAATGTCAGGGCATGACATGTAATTTTAGTTAAGGTTTACACAGTGATTTTTTTTTCTTTATGTGAAATGATTAACTGTTTTAGCATTTAAATAACACTATTGGAACTTACAACTAAATCCTCTTGACATGAAGTTTTTTTTTTTTTTCACTAGCGATGGTTTTAGTCTGTCTAAAAACTGATTAATTAAAAGAGATTTGTTCATAGAAGTGAAAGTAAGGAAGAACTTCAGTAAGAATCTAACTTTTGACAACATAGGCGATGTTAGCCAGTTAGCTAGCTCCGTTCTGTACCCTTTCTACTCAACAGTTTTCACCTGATTAAATCCTATTTTTACTTTGTCTTTTTAAAAAAATCAGATTAGTTTCTAAAATGTACATTAGATTTGTATAAACAACTCCCAAGTCATGTAATTGCAATTTTCATTCACTCATTACTATTCTTATGCACAATTATTAACAAACCAGAAAATGTCTGTACCTTCCTTGGGCAAGATACAGTAAATGCAGAAGATTTCCTTGATAAATACTTTAGATGAGCCTAAAGTCCTTTTTCCTGGTTCTAAGGCTTTAGTAGGGAAGAAAAAAGCTATCTTAAGATGAGAAGACAAATTTATTTTAAGAGGATGGAATATGATCAAAGAGAATGAACAAGTAAAGGACCCCAGGAAATGAAGAGAGTATGTTGAATAGATTGGGTGAAACTTCCTGAATAATAAGCATCCAAAATTCAGGTAAAATGGTGGTAAGGTTTTTATATTTGATATTTGTGATAGTTCATTAAAAGCCCTCCCTTCCTCCTGAAATTTTTAGGAAACCACTCATTTAATTAATGAAGCCACAAATAGTGAGATTGAATTTTTATCTGCTTTAAAAAAGGAATTCCCATAACTGGATAGTGTTTTTACTTATATCCCTTTCCCCTTCCAGTATTGATTTTTTCTTTGTTTTAGAATCTGTTATTTAATTTTGCATTTGTATACTCTTTGCTTTTCTTTTAGCAAAGAGTATACAAATTGTGGGAGATACGAAGCTAAATAAAGATCAAATTTATAAACGTCTAGATCTATGAGATGTAACCATAACAAAGGCTAATAAAATAGCTTCTTCTAGCTTACAAAGAGGAAAAGATATGCTTTTATTAAAAAAATATGTACATATTCACTGATAAATATTTTTTTTCTATAGGGGCCTTAATTTTTGAAAAGTATAATATGTTTGCAAAATGACTCCATATATTTTCATGTAACTATGACATTAAATTTTATTCAATCTTAAAGACACTAAGATAAATTGATTCAAGTTATTAATTAAAAATTATTTTTCCAGACACTTAAAATTAATTGATGGCCAAATTACATATTGACAATTTAACATAGGCTGTACCCTGTACCATATTGATTACATTATTTTGTATGTATACAATATGTATAGAATCTTACATTTTTAGAAAGTTCAAAAATATTTGAAATATTCATCTCCCTAATCATCTTTGGAAAGAAGGCAGAAAGGGAAAGAATGTCTGGAAAAGAAAAAGTGTATTGTTATTTTTATGGACTTAAATCTCAAAAGAAATTTAAGAAATTAAATGGCTTGAATAATAAAGTATTTAATGACCTAAATGGGACTTGAAGCCAAGTTTTCCAACATCCAGATTATTGTCCCACTAGTCATTGTTAGTAGGAATCCTTCTTAAAGCAAGGCCAAAAAGCTACATAACTGTATTGACTTATTTACTGTTAAATTGTAAATGGCCATACCGATTATATTTTTAGATCACCCTCTATTCATAAGATATTTGACAAGGAAGCAAATTTTCAAGCTGGGATCACAGTGTGAGCATATTTGATCATCCTTTTCAGGAAAGCAAACAAGATTTTTTTTCTAAGTCTTTCTCTAATAAATTTAAATGTTAATGTATTGCTACAAATAAGTGGAAACAAATAGATTTTTAAAAAGTAACTATAAGAAGTACAAGAGCTACATAAAATATAGAGGTTTTCTGACTATTTCAACAGTCAATAAATGATCATATATTTGAAACAGAAACACATTTAGGTAGAGCTCCTGGGTTGAACATACGCAGGGTTCTATTGTCTGTTTTAAACAACTAGCAAAAGGGGAAGAGAAAAATGGAAATGAATAAGCAAAATGAAGTTGATGTGGCAGGCCCAGGGGCCTTCTTCTGTTCCCTTTTTATACAATGATTTTGATAAAATAAGAGAATGCCTGCAAGCCAATTTTTGCAAATAAAAAACGCAACAGAATTTTACAGGCATTTTTATTTCCCTGACTATAAATATTTGAAACACTTTATCATTTATATAACTATTCTTGATATTTCGATAAGGTGACAAGATTTTCAGACTTAAAAAATATTTTGAATTATGGGTAAAAAAGCCAATGAAATGTAACTATGAAGTAAAAACTTAGGGTGATTAAAGAGGAAATTTATGTTGATTATTCTAGTATTTCCTATACACAAAAACAAGATAAAGTAGGCACATTTTAATTTATATATGACATTCAATGAGAAACCAAGAACCAAAGAAAGTTAAATGAATATCAAAGTATATTTTTTATTGTGCAACATTTTTCTATATTTCAAATAGGAGAGATAGGAGAGATATAAATTTCTGAAATTTTAAGTGTAAATGTAGGAGAAAAAAGAACTTCACAAGAGTACCAAAAGTTACTGAAAAGTAAAATAAAACATTGTTTGCCTAAAATTGAGCATTCTTTCATCTTTAAGAAACACATATTTCCAAAAATGTCCAAGTGTATGTGGAAACAAGCATGTATAAAACTTACAGAATTCCAGGCACAGAACTTGTAAAAAATTAGTTTATATTGTAAAGTAGAAATCCAGCTACAAAATATCAACTACTCAAATGACTCTAATAGAAATTATTAAAAATTTTTTTTCTCAAATATAAACTTTGCTGTGTCTTTCACGGTCTACCATGTTTTCACTTTCACTGCACACATTCACTTGTTGACTAAGTTTTCCTGTCTCATTCCTCTCAGAATCTCTTCCCCAAGTTCTGAAACTATCGAAGACTTTTTGGTCTGCCCTTTTTACTATCTCCTTCACTGGCTTCTGCATCTTTATGTACTTCTGTGCCTCCTTTCATGGTTACAGGTGGTTACTACATCATCTCCTTTAAGGCTCTTAATCCCAGGCTTCTTCTATTCTTTCTCTGTCATGACCTCACCCACTCCCTGAGAACCAATTAGTTGTCTCTGAGATTATTCTACCTAGATATTTCACAAGGATTCAAATTCATATGCCAATATTTAATCATTACCTTTCTTCTAGACTTTGTTTTTCCCTGAATTTTCTATTTTAATTTATGGCAAAGATATACACAATTATTAAGGTAAAAATCTGAAAAGTATTAGTTTCTCTTTTATTAGTCTGGCACTACATATTTTTAGTCTAAACTGTGTACCTTAAAAGTACCTCCTCTCACTCATCTCAGTTTACTTGGAGAGTCAGTCCTCAACATCTCTCAATGGGTAATTTATTCTTAGGGGATTTACTAAGAAAATAACTCCTACCAGGTTTCTTTTACCTTGCTTCTTTCATTTCTTTTGTATACTGCATTATACAGAAACTTTTAGAATACTAACCTGATCAGACTTGGTAAAATTTCTACAATATCATTTTCTCAAATTTTTCTACATATATTAATTGCAGTTACTCTATAGAAAAGGAGTTCTGTCATCAAATATATACAGGCAGTCCTCGGGTTATGAATGAGATAGGTTCTTTAGTTTTGACAATGTTTAAATATTTATATGTACAGAAAGGTAAAAATAAATACTGTGTTGACATAAACATCTAAGTTGTATATAATAGGTAAGTATACCTGTTCCAACTTACATACAAATTTATGATAAGGAAAAACCTATAGGACCTATCTCATATGTACCTAGAGACTGCCTATATATGGAGATTTCTGCATTAGACAACAAGTTTTTTTATACTGCAGTGCTTCAAAGAACTTTTGATATATACAAACCTACTTTGTCTTTTCAACTGCAGGATATATTATAGTACACAGGTTTCTTGAAGTTATTTGATCATGAAAAGCTTTCTGTTTTTATTTAAATGTATCTGTTTTATCATGAAACACCACACAAAACCAGTATTCCTAGGATACATTTTGGAAAAAAATCAGGTCAGGATTAAATGTGAATTCTTTCTATGGCATAGAAGGAAGTCAACTTTCAGGAAAGGAGTGACTAATGTCTACCTCTTTTTTCTCTGCTCATACACTTTATTCTATGGTCTAGCCACACCAAAATTTGTTGTTTTCCAAGTATGTCACACCTCTCTATCTCTGCCTTACTTAGAATGCTTGGATTCCTCTATGCAGTTCACTGCATGACTACATAGTAAATACCAATGCATACATAATCTGTATCATGTCCAATACATTTGCACTCTCCAGGCAGAAAGGTCATCATCTTGTTTTTGTTCTCCCAGACTTGATCATGGAAATAAGACTCGAATAGTCACCTGACCAGGTGGTGGCACAGTGGATAGATCATTGGCCTGGGACATTGAGGACCCAGATTTGAAACCCCGAGGTCGCCAGCCTACACACAGGCTCACCAGCTTGAGCGCGGTGTGACCGGCTTGAGTTTCCATGAGTTGATGCTTCTCATCTCTCTCCCTTTCTGTCTGTCTGTCCTGTCTCTTTCTCAAAAAAAAAAAAAAAAGACCTGAGTAGTCATCTTTCTAATCCACACAATCAAATGGAGTCCTAAGAATGTTGACATTAAATATGTGTGTATCATTAAATAAATGACTGAAGGCTCATTGAACATTTATTGGACATTTTTTATGTGCCAGGTACTAGAACGATTACAAGATGAATGATAGTTTTAGTAGAGGGCTAATTATAGCAGCTATTTAATAAGATTGTTATAGTGATTAAAAGAATGAACATAAAGCCTTTAGAACCTTGCTTGACAAATTATTACTGCTGCATGAGTTTCTGTTAAAAGAAAATAAGCAAATGAATACTACAATTAACCTAAAGCAGAAAGTCAAGTCTGAAGCATCATTGATTCTGCTAGACAGAACTCTTTTATGTACTGAAAAAAAGTTTTAAAATATGTAAAATACAGAAGATGGAGAAATAAATTACAGGAGAAAGAATTGATATGGGATCTCAGCATCCAATGTCGGAAAAAAAATAGAAAAGAAAAAAAATTATTCTGTGAATGAAAAGGCCACTTGAGAGTGGCTGGTCGCTTGAAACTTTTGCCTGGATATTCTTACTCCTGAGGAAGGGAAGCAAGAAGTATAGGCTCCTGGCATTACAAGAAATCCATTCATTTTTGTATGTCCATGCTTAATGATCAACAATGTTCTATTTTTTAAAAAATATTTTAAGTATATTTGGCATACTTTAATACAGTATATTAGCTTCAGAAGTAGAGTATAGTGGTTTGACACTTAAATACTTTACAATGTGATCACCACAATTTAAGTCTAGTAACCATCTTTCAGCATATAGAGTTATCATAGTAACATTGACTATATTTTTGTGCTGTATACTACATTCCTATAATTTATTTGTTTGTTTGTTTATTTATTTATTTTTGTATTTTTCTGAGGTGAGAAGCAGGGGGTAGGTAGACAGACTGACTCCCTCATGTGCCCAACCAGGATCCACCTGGCATGCCCATCAGGGGGCGATTGTTGGTCCCAGGGGGGAGTTGCTTCACTGCAATCAGAGCCATTCTAGTGGCTGAGGTGGAGGCCATGGAGCTATCCTCAGTTTCCAGGCCAACTTTGCTCCAGTGGAGCTTTGGCTGTGAGAAGGGAGGAAAGAGAGAGAGAGAAAGAAGACGGGGGAGGGTGGAGAAGCAGATTGGCACTTCTTCTGTGTTCCCTGGCTGGAACACAGCCAAACTTGGGACTTCAACACAAGGGCTGATGCTCTACTGCTGAGCCAACTGGTCAGGGCTAAATTATTTATGTTATAACTGGAATTTCGCACCTACCTCTTATTCTCCTTCACGGGAAACCATAAGTTTGTTCTCTGTATTTTTTTAAATATTTATTTATTCATTTTTAGAGAGGAAAGAGAGAGAAGGGGAGAGAAGCAGGAAGCATCAACTGCCATATGTTCCATGAACAGACAAGTCCAGGGTTTTGAACTAGCAACCTCAGTGTTGCAGGTCAATGCTTTATCCACTGTGCCACCACAGGTCAGGCTATGTATCTTTTTTAAGTCATAGTTAAATAACCTTTTATTACCTTGCTTAATATGCATTGACTGCTTTACTGTAAATAACCAATACTGAAAAATAAAACAAGTAAACCACTGACTTCAAAAATGTTTTACCAATTACATTAATTGTTTCAAATTCTTAATATCAGAGTTCTGAAATACCTGGGGTTTTCATTAAGTATTTAGTATTAGTATTTAGTATTTCATTAAATATTTAAAATATTTGAATTGAGAAGACCTGATCCCCCCCAAAAAAATGGTAAATATATTTGTATAACTTAAGTCTAACAAATTTTCTTTATTTCTCCATAACACTTTCTGGAGTGATATTTCTATGTTATTAAATCTCCAGGCTTATTTTCTCCTAGCTATATAGAATATATTGAAATTTTTTAGTAATAACTGTCTTAAGAAATTTTAAAATACATTACCGTATTTCCCCAAGTATAAGATGCTCCCATGTATAAGTCGTACCTTAATGTTGGGGTCCAAAATTTGAAAAAATAATGTATTACATATAGTTATTGAACTTAAGTTTTATTTATTATAAAATTTATACAACTCCTCATCACTGTCGAAACTCCCATCCATTAGCTTGTTCTGATGATGAATCACTGTCTTCATATATTGCTTCATCCTCAATTCCATTTATGGCATTTAAAATGACACAACCTCTGTATAAGATGCACTCAGATTTTAGACCCCCAATTTTTTGAAAAAGAGTGCATTTTATACAATACATGGGGAAATACAGTAAATTTTACCATCTTTTACAAACCACATATTGATTTAATAACTTGGGGATTTATAAAATAATTTTATTGGGAGAACACTTTTCTTAAACTAAAAATGATCAGTTGTTTTAAAAATATTTACAAAATGAGCTTAGTTTTTCTTTGTTTGTTTGCTTTTTTTACCCACTTAGTTGCAAGCTATGAGAAATATTACAATTTTTTTTTGTATTTTTCTGAAGTGAGAAGCAGGGAAGCAGAAAGACAGACTCCCACATGTACCCATCAAGAATCCACCCGGCATACCCACCAGAGGGCAATGCTTTGCCCATCTGGGATGTTGTTCCATTGCAACCAGAGCCATTCTAGCACCTGAGGCAGAGGCCATGGAACCATCTTCAGTACCCGAGCCAATGTTCCTCGAGTGGAGCCTTAGCTGCAGGAAGGAAAGACAGAGATAGAGAGAAAGGAGAGGAGAAAGGGTGGAGAAGCTGATGGGTGCTTCTCCTGTGTGCCCTGGCTGGGAATCGAACCTGGGATTTCCACACACTGGGCTGACATTCTACCACTGAGTCAACAACTGGCCAAGGCCAGATATTACAATTCTTAAACTTCTAATAACTTTGAAAAACAAGGTTTGGATGGGGCAAAATGAGTATAAAATTACCTCATTCAAGTTATAACATCAATTAGTTTCCTGATTTTATTTTCTCAAAGTCAAGCAAAATCACTGCATACTGAGATTGAAATGCATAAATAAGTGAATCCTCTCCAAATCAAATTAATCCACAATTTGTCACAGGAAAATTCTAGTTAAATTCTTTTTTTGTGTGTGTGTGTGACAGAGGCAAAGAGAGAGACAGAGGGAGGGACAGATAGGGACAGAGAGACATAAAGAAAAGAAATGAGAAGCATCAATTCTTCATTGCAGCACCTTTGTTGTTCATTGATTGCTTTCTCATATGTGCCTTGACTGGAGGGCTACAGCAGAGCAAGTGATCTCTTGCTCAAGCCAACAACCTTGGGCTTTAAGCTAATGGCTTTTGGGCTCAAGCCAGCAATCATGGAGTCATGTTTATGATCCCACACTCAAGCCAGTGACCCTGCACTCAAGGTGGATGAGCCTGCGCTCAACTCCTTAACCTCGTGGTTTTGAACCTGGGTCCTCTGCATCCCAGTCCGATGCTTTATCCACTGTATCACTGCCTGGTCAGGCTAGTTATATTCATTTTTGAACTGATTTTGCTACTATCCCATTCTCCTGGCACTCCATCTTTAACATTTGATATACTTGTAAATTTGAGGAGATTTCCGAACTCTTTTATGTTTAAGGGCAATTTAAAAAATAAACGGACTTATTTCTCATGCTGTCAAAGATGAAACTATCTAAAATTGGCACGAAGCAAGAGTAATTAAAACTTATTCTTAAGGAGATCTGCTTTCATATGTTTGTAATGTACTCTACCACTATCCTAGAAGTCAGATAAAATAAAAAAAACCACTTTAACTCTTTGTTAATATAGAAAGTTTTAAGCCACCATTGTTTCCCTCATAAGAATAAGAGCAAGCTAGAAAATTTACCAACTCATAGAAACACTAGGGATTGCTTTCATCACTGGAATAAAGAAGGAGAAGTAATTTTTCAATAGATGAGGGTAAGGTCAAACAAATTGAACTTTTAACAAATATATAATATAAATGCAAGGATGGTGGTGATTTAGAATGTCGAAAGGCACATAGGTCATGAAGTGAGTCGAGCCCGATTCACAACTCTTTTCCTTGCACCTAAGAGTATGAAAAGGTTGTAGTCAGGACAGAGTTGAAAAAAATTCTTTCAAGGCACTCTGGGCCCTTACGGAGTCCGTTGCGGTTGTATTAAAAATGCAGGGAATCAGGCAGGCAAGCTATTACCATCACATCAGAAACCCCCACTTTCTCTGCAGCAGCCTACCAAGGGCTAGTGCGGTACTGCAGGATAGTGACGGACTTCTTCCCCTGCAGTAAGCTTGGCAGGACTTGAAGTGGAGAGCAGTAAGAACTCTTCAGGAACCCAGAAAGTCACCAGCCAGGCTACAAAGCAGAGTGAGAATTCCTAGAGTTCAAAAAGTCTGCAGCTCTCTGTAAGACATGGGAGGTCTTGCTCAGATTCACGCTCTCCTGAAAATAAATCTTGATCTCTTCCTCTTCACTGAAGCCTGTGGTAAACTGAATCTAACCTCAACAAAATTCAGCCCAGTGTCCTTACAGATTAGATTGACTAAACTCTTTTTCACCTGGTCAAACTAGGAATATGACAAAAAAACACATGACATTTTTTGAGGAGAAAATATTAGTACTACCATATTTGCTATTCTTATATACACAATGTCCAACATAACAATAAAAAACTGAGTCAGTTGAGGATGCGATAAAATGTGACCCACGCTCAAAGAATGGAAGCAACCCTGCTTTGGACTCATTTTTTCCATTGAGCAGTCAGGGACTTTTAAATAACTTAACTATAAGAAATATGTTAAAATATGTCATAAAAAAGTGGAAACATGAATAGAAAAGAAATAGCAACAGAAATTGAAAGCATAAATAAACTGATACATATGCTTGAAATTAAAAAATATACTGAAAGTGAAAAATATATTTGAAAAGCTTAAAAGTTAATAAAAGTGAAAAACTCAGTGAAATTCAAGATATTTGATGGATACTATCTAAATTGCCACAAAGAAAAAAAATAACAAAGAAAATAAAATATCAGAAAAAAACTATATATGTGAATAACAAATTGTTTATCTCACATATAATTAGATCCTAAAAGACAGGAGTGGAGTAAAAACGTTATTTAAAGGGGTATAAAATAATAATTTCTAAAATTGATGAAAAGTCTAAAGCCACAGACTCAATCAACTGCAGGCAAGATCAATCCAAAGAATAACTCATGTAAGTACATTATAATCAAATTTCTGAGAACCAGAGAAATTTAAAAGCAGTAGGGATGAGAATACATTACAATTAGAGGATCGATTATATAAATGGTGATTGACTTCATTTTAGAAACAATGAGACTAGAAAGGCACTAAAACAAAATCTTCAATGTTGGGGAAAAAAACCTCTCAGATAAAGAATTCCATATCGACCTCTATATCTTTCAAAAAGAAAGAAAAAGAAAATATATTTTTTAGGCAGAAGAGAAAAAGCTGAGATTTGTCTCCCGTATACTTGCTACACAAGAATTACTAAAAGAAGTTTTACAGGGTGAAGGAAAATAATATCAGAGGGAAACCCAGAGACCCAAAAAAAATTAAGTCTGAAAAGGCAAATAAATATAAAATATATTTACATAACAAATTTACAAACACATACTAAGCATTATTTGAAAGATGGTTGACTGATAAAGCAAACACCATGGTTTATATCATATGTAAAACAAAATATATGTTAACGGAACAAAAATAGGTAAGAATAGACAAATTAATCTATTATATTAGAAGTCAGAATGTTGTTTGGAAAGAAGTAGGATTAGTCGGAAAGTAAACAAAATAATTTTCTGCTGTGATGGAAATGTTTTCTGTTTTTTGTGTTACTCGGAAACATGCAACTTTAAAAAATTCATCAAACTAAAACACTTAAATCTGTACAGTTTGTTTTATATAAATTATAAAAAGAATAAGGAACAAATATCGAATGCATCCAAATTCAGTATGGTCATCACAGTCATTTTCTTATTTCTATTTTTGTTTCAAAGATGATAAATTAGTTACTTAAAGTCTTTTTTTGTCAATATTTCTAAAATAAATTTGTAGCCTCAGGGAGAAATATAAAATATGCTATGTGAAACAAAGAAATTCGTAAAATAATAAAAAATAAAGAAATGTTGGTTTTTAAAGGTTTTTTTTTTTAATTAAATTTGTTAGGGTGATATAGTTTAATAAAATTATATAGGTTTCAAGTACACAACTCTGTTATACATCATCTGTAGATTATATTGTGAGCCCACTACCCAAAGTCAAATCTTTTTTCTCCTCTTAATAAAATCTTTCAGTTTACATTCATCATTCAGTAAATATAAGCTAAAATCTTAGAGTTCATTTTCTTCTGCACTTTCTTTTATTTCGTTTATTTCTATCTTCTCTTATGATTATATATTTCCTAATTATTTTTTCTTCTTTTCTTTTCTTTCTTTCCTTTTTTTTTTTTTTTTTTTTTTGGTTTGGCTTCTATTCTTTATCCTGCAGATATTTTATTTACCCCACTGTTATCTTCATCCAATACTAAATTTCACTTTCAAATAATTTCTTTGCGTCCTTGTTGGTCCTAATTCTAATACAGTAAAATTTTTATCCAATGCCTTAATTCAACACATTTGAAAAAGTCACTGTTTTTTAAACAGTGGATCAACACTAGGTAATGAGCAACTAGTAATATAGGCTGGTTAGTATAGAATGTAATTCTAAAGGGCTCTCCAAACATACACTTTGTGGATGCACACACACACAAATACACTGCCTATATTTTCCTCAATGCATTTCTTTTGGATGCTCCTTCCTCTTTGATGTTGACTATCCTTGTTTATTGAGAATTTGAGATTTAGTGATTGATTTTTTTGTTGTTTTGTTTTGGTTTTACACTTGAATTTGACCTATTGATTATTTGCCTGCCCACTCTTTACATTAGTTACTATCTTTAGTTCCCCTTTCCTTGCAGCTCAACCTCATTAACTTAAAACTGTCCTGAAATATTTTTGACCACAATTGAGCAAAAATATTTCTAAGCCTAAGCCTTTCTCAAAACAGACTAAGGGCTCAGGATGCTACTGTATCTCACATTTTCTGGCTAATAAGATCTTAAAATAATGATGAAATAGTAATAATCAAGAAGTAACAAAAAAGTAAAATTTCTACTATATCAGACAATTAACTAAGTAAATTATGCTGGAGAATGAAGAACATGCATTCTAAATACTGGGTTTTTGTTGCCATAATAACCTTGTGTCTACAATCACAAAATCCAAATTCATGTCTAATCATTTAAATATTAATGAATTAAAAAATAATTTTTCTGTAGCTTGTAGAAGGCTGTGTTACTTTAAACAGTTAACCATTTTTTGTCATCCTAATTAATTGAAATGTCAATATTAAACTGAAAGACTTTGAAATAAAATATTATCTTACACTCATATTAAGTGAAGCCTTAGATTACACTGGGGAGCAAAATTGTTGTTGCATCCACAAAAACACCTGTTCTTACCAAATTCAAATGTGCTGTTTTCAAATTTGACATTAATTTTTCTCTATAAGCTAAAGTTTCTTTGCAATTCAAGATTTTAGGTTTTCATCTTATTGTAAGATTTTCAACATTTAGTTTAATATTATGAAGTAGAATGTCTTCTTGGTCATCATCTTTCTGAAAATATAATAATTTATATAATGCAGTAAATACACTAATACAATAAAAGATATGATTGCATCGAATTTGTCTACAATTTCAAAATAGAACATATTAAAACACTTATTTTAATTGAAAATTAGCGCAAAAATTATTTAAACTCTATTCAGGCAAAAATTTGCGTTTGTAGCTCCTGTGTTTGTGTACTTCTTGAGGACAATCTTGTCTGATGCTCCAGCAGTAGTCTGCTCATCACTAACAGTTCCAAGATTTTCTGGAAACTTATCAAGGTGACTGTTCAGGAAGTGAATCTTAACTCTCATACTCCATCCAATGTCGCAGAAAGCCAACAGCACCCTTTGAACCAGAAGTTCATAATTTTCTGCTTTTTTGTTGCCAAGGAACTACTTTGAAACTGCCACAAAAGACTGCCATGCAGCTTTCTTCTCCTTAATCATCTTCCTGGCAAATTCTTCGTCAAGTATGCGGGTTCAAATTTGAGGTCCATCGAATAGACCTGCTTTTATCTTCTTGAAAGACAAGGCAGAAAAAGCAGAAATAATATGTTGAAAGCATTCACTTTCTCTATTCAAAGCCTGAACACACAGCTTCATTAAGCCAAGTTTGATGTGAAGTGAGGGAAAAATGATTCTGTCTCAATTAACTACTAGTTTATTTACAATATTTTGCATCTCTACTTCCAGAGCTTCAGGTTTCAGCCACTCTTTCTGTGTCGAGTGTTTCTCCTGAGCTCTGCTGTCTCACAAACACAGAAAGCAAGGATACTTCGTGAAAACTCTCTGTTGTCCTAGAAGGAAATTTACCATTTTCAGATCCACACAAATGATCCAGTTATGCTCCTCATACTTCAGAAATTCGAGGACAATTTTTATGTCATTATAATCTTCTCACAGATGAGTTGAATAACCAATTGGAACCCCTGCATAAACATTACCGTTGTGTAGAACACATTTCAGACTTCCTTTAGAGCTGTCAAGAAATAGCCGCCATTCTGTTGGACTAAGTGGTAACACCTAGCTGGCTGATAAGACTACTAATATCATGACAGTAAACAAAGTGTTTGTCTTCGGAAAAAAGTTCACAAAAAATTTGTTCATGCTTCCTGAAATGGGATGCTTTAGATGACCTATGAAGTACATTTTTTTCTTGAAGCCTGGAGGCTAATAACTTAGCTGCTTTCTTTGATAGGCCCAAATCTCTTACTAAGTCATTCAATTCGGGTTGGCTAAACTGCTGAGGTGTTATGACTGCTTGGCATCAGAAGAAGACCCTTCAGAATCTACAACCATTTTCTCATGCAGCTTATGAAAATACACTTGATCACCATGTTCACTTTCTTCATCCTTAGAAGAAATAAAACCATTGAAAATTGGAACTGGGAGTGTCTCAGAGTGTGGCATAGGTCATATTGCTGAAGGAATATTAGGATATGCGATCATATGCCGTTTTTTCTTGCCGATGCCCTTTTTATGGATCAGACAGAAATAACAGTGATTCCTTTGCATTTTTTTTTTTTGTCCAGTCACAAAGCATTTCCTCACAATTATGACACACAATATGAGGAGCCCAATTCTTGTCTTGATCACCAAGGGGAACTTGAGATAGGTAATATATGCATGTGTCACCAATGATAAAATATTGTGCCTTTGACATTGAAGTGTGTAACAGCCACGTTTATAAGAGAAGGTGTCAGGACTATTCTTACATTTATGCCTATTCAAAGAAGCCATGATTCAATCTTAAAACAAAATAAGAGAGTATTTTTATCAGATAATAATTGTTTACATTTCAAAACAACTACAATTATGTAAAAGTGATGTTTGTAAAACATTAATTGCCTTGTGGTTATGTTCAATCCAAGAGTCATTGCCCTTTAACTCCAATTTGAAAACCAATACATGCCATTAACTGTAAGAAAATGAAATTAAAATTGCATAAAAACTAGAGCATGCAACAAAAAACTAATTTCAGGTTTGGAATCAGCAATGCAGATATATATAGAAACAGTTTTATAACCTCATGCACCAGAAAAAAAAAAAACAAAAAACAATTGTTCCCCAGTGTTATTATATCAGTGGTTCTTTAATTTGGGTTCTATCGAACCCTAGGGGTTTGATGAGTCAGTCTCAGGGGTTTAGAGAAGCCTCTGCCATGGAGGCCAGAATAAAGTAATACCGTAATTTTTTGAGAGTTCATGAACTTTGTTGGTTTTGTTCTTTGAGCAAGGTGATGTTCATGCATGGCTCATTTTGTACACCAGTAAAAAACATATACCTATCTGTTGAATTTGGAAAAAAAAATCATATTTTATTTATCACTAAAGAAGGGTTCGGTGAATGCGCATATGAAACTGGTGGGTTCGGTACCTCAAAAAAGGTTAAGAACCACTGTATTATATCAATCATTTTAAAATGTATTTTATTTTATTTTTTATTTTTTAGTGAGAGGAAGGGAGGCAGAGACAGACTCCTGCATGATCCCAGACAGGGATCCACCTGGCAAGCCCACTAGGGGGATGCTCTACCCACATGGGACCCTTGCTCCATCCTAACTGGAGCCATTCTAGCGCCTGAGGTGGAGGACATAGAGCCATCCTCAGTGCCCGGATCAACTCAGTCTAACCAAGCCATGGCTGCAGGAGAGAAGGAGAAGAGGGGGGGGGGTGGAAGTGAGAGGAAGAGGGATAGAGGAGCAGATGGGTGTTTCTCCTGTGTGCCCTGACCAGGAATCCAACTCCGGACATCCATATGCCTGGCTGATTCTCTAACATGGAGCCAACTGGCCAGGGCCATAATTGATTTTATTTTAAATTGCTCAGTTAAACTACTGATGGAACACAAATTTAAAAAATTACATTTTTATCTGAAATTATATATCAGAATCAATTTATTAAGCAGAATTTTATCATCTATTTATGTCTGCAAAATATGTTTAAAATTATATGAAAAAAATCCAAGGTTATGGTTCTGTTTATAACTTTCCTTTTTTGAGAATAAAAATTAACTAATATATAATAAATACTTTGTTATTCTGTATTAGTAAGTTCTTTTTATCTGCAGTACTCTACCTGCTTCAAGAAAATAAACAAATAAAAGAAAAAGAATATAAAAGCCATTTTAAATGGTCTATGTAACAGAGGTCATTTATTTCAACTGTCAGTGGAAACTCCTAAAAAAATTATTTGGTGATATAACCTCCAATTATGATGGATATTATGGATTTCTTTATTAGATGTCTCAACATTAAACCTTATCATGTTTTAATTTATTGGTTTTGAGAAGCAAAATACATGATTGTGGCATTTTTAAAGGTTTATATGTGACTAACATATGTACTGGCTTTTCATAAAAAAAACTTCACTCTTCTTAGTAAATCTCTGTATTTTTTAGTCCAAATTGTAGTAATGCATAGTGCTATGCCTTAGTTGCTTAAAAAGTAGATGGAAACATTTACATAATTATTAAGAATTGTTCAAATAAAAAAGCAAATTTAGTAAGAGAAAAAAAAATAGCTTTTGTCATTTGGCTCATATCATATATATGATAGAATTTGCTCAGTTAAACAACTGTAATCACATTCTAAAAATTATATATAATATTATTTTTATTTTTACACATATATACTTATAAATATTATATATATCTATCTACATATACAAATGTATATTTAATTTTAAAAATAAGTAAAGCTTTTTAGCTGAGCAGATTAATTTTTAATCTAACATATTATTTTGTTCTAAAACGCATTTACCTGAATTGATACACATTTGTTTAGGTATTATAATTAAATTTGTGAAACCCTTTGTAAAAAATGGTTTTTCTCCGAAAATTTGTCCCCATAATATTGAATTTTCCTTTTTGGCTGCAATAAGTTACTCATCAGAATTTTACTCAATGTACAACTGCTTCTGTAGGGTGCAACCAAAGTATTTTTATTTTTTAGAGGTTCTACAATTAGAACCTGGCTGGGTAGCATTCCCGAAGTCCTTGAAATAAGTATTTTATTTTCATGTTTATTTCTCTTCTTGTTCTTAGTCTTCTGGTGTAAAATTCTCTATCTGTACTAGACCTGTTGCTATTGTTTTCCTCAACTTTCAATTGCTACCATGTCTTGGATAATTTCTTAAACAGGAACCTTTATAAATCAAATAAAAATTGAGCTATTCACATGTGATAATACATTTTGATTTCTTGTTTTTAATAGTTTTGGCCATTGATTAAGAAAACCCAGGCACAATTCTAGCTATTAATATATTGGCTTTAGCATTATCAGAGACAATGTGTCAGGTCTATATAAAAAATGTAATGATTAGACAAGCTACAAACTATAAAGCTTTGTATCCATAAAAAAATAGTTCAGGAAACTTTTGGTAAAAAATAGTATCTAGCATCACATATGTAAGTTTATAATAAAATATGAAATGATTGGTTGGTCTTCATGGTAAAATGGTCTAAGGGAATGAGTTATTATTAAGTGTGAGTTATCTATGTCATACCTAATAGTTACCACACTGTTTGTTTCCAGGTATAAAGGACTGTGATGACAAATTATTTTAAACTTTTCTATAAATATATATAAATATTGCTTAAAATATTCAGCCCTGGCCAGTTTTCTCAGTGGATAGAGCATTGCCCGGCGTATGGATGTCCTGGGCTTGATTTCAGTCAGGGCACAGAGGAGAAGTAGCCATCTGCTTCCCTCTCCCTCATTCTCACCCTTTTCTCTCTCTTCTCCTCTTGTAGCCAGTGGCTCAATTGGTTGGAGTGTTGACTCCAGGCACTAAGGATAGCTCAGTTGATTCATCAGCCTTAAGTGCTAAAATTAGCTAGGTTGACTTGAGCACTGGCCCCAAACTGGGGTTGCTGGGTCCCAGTCTGGGCGCATGCAAGAGTGTGTCTCTCTATTTTCCCTCCTCTCAACAACAGCAACAACAAAAATCTTCATAATTAAAGTTGAATAACTTTGAATAATTATAATAGATGTCTGAATTGGTTTTGCATATTCTCCTTCTAGAGCCAGAGAAAGGTAGTTGTGTCATTGTTGGGGGTGTCTTATATTTAGTCTTTTATAAAAATGACTTCAAAGTTATTGGAAGCTGCTCAGCTTTTTGACTTTCATAATGTTCATGACATTAAATCATGTTCAATATGTTTATTTGAGATTGTTCTCTCTATTAGGTCATGATTCTGTCCATTTCTAGGACTTATTATCCTGCTAGAGTATAGAATACATTTGAAAGGCTGATGGTGGTAGTGTTTTTGACCCAGATAACAATAATAATAAATTATTTTTAAGTGCACTTACTATGTGCCAAGGGCTGAAGTAAATGCTCAGTATATATCTCTTTTAACCATCATGAAAAAAATCCATAATGCATTATATAATAACCATATTATAGGTTTTTTTGAAATGAGGTTTAGAGAGCTTAAAGAAATCACTCATTATCAAAAGGCTAGTAAGCCATAGAGCTAGGATTAAAAACAAATATTTTTGAACTCAAAATCCATGTTCTTTCTACTCTACCAGGGCTTAAAAGTACAGTAATTGTATTGCTAACCTTTTATGATGCTTATGTCTACTGAGTCCAGATGTGATCCAAATTAGGGCACTAATGTTCAAATGAATCACCTGAGGATCTTGTTAAAATACAGATTCTGATATAAGTGGAATCATACAGTTTGTCTCTGGAGGCTGGCTAGTTTCACTTAGCGTGATGTTCTCAGGTTTCATCTAAATTGCAGTTTTTGTAAAATGTGTATGGAGTTTCAGTTTCGCAAGATGAAAAAGTCTTAAGGATTGGTTGCACCACAATATAAGTGTGACCATTAAACAGAACACCAGAAATTGGTTAAGATGGTAAATTCTATATCATGTATTGACCTACAATTAAAAAAATAGAGATTCTGGCTTGGCAAGTCTAGGGTGAAGTCCAGGTGATGCTGATGATATTGGTCCATAAACGATCTTGGCAAAAGCATAGGCATCTTTCTCAAAGGAAACTTCTAAAGGGCCAATGTTATTTGATTTGAATTGACATGTTGAGATAAAACCTACTGAAAGTCTTTGCTTTCTACCCCACTGCTTTTCCCACTGATGTGTGTA
Source organism: Rhynchonycteris naso (assembly GCA_037038555.1). Taxonomy (NCBI): domain Eukaryota; kingdom Metazoa; phylum Chordata; class Mammalia; order Chiroptera; family Emballonuridae; genus Rhynchonycteris; species Rhynchonycteris naso. Next base: position 26,701,743 of record CM073000.1, read on the forward strand.
TCCTCATTCACACCAGTAGGATGTGTGACTACCATATGCTCATTGCTTCTGATGCCCTTCAGTTCACTCAATTTCAAAGTCTAATAATAATAATGTTCTTGGCCTTGAAAGCATCTTCGGCTTACTTAAACTTCTAAGATAATCATGTCCTGATATATCTTCAGATGAAACAAGCTGAAAAGTTTCCTTTTCCCCTTCCCTGGACAGCTGAGAAGAGAAAGCCAGTTTCCAAGCTGCTGCGACATATCAAAGAGCCGATCTTTTCAACTTCACTGACAAGTTGAGTGATTTCCAGAGTTTGAGAAAACATCAGGCAAATTTTTTTCCAGATAAAAAGCTGCTGAAAGCCACCTGCAGCTGAGAGAACAACTTGAAGTTCTGTGGGGGGAATTCCTACTGTAGTCCCAGTCTCTAGCTCAGGTTTCTAACTTCCATCCTCCTTCTGCTCACCTCTACTCAAGTACTTTCTCAAAACACTCAAACTGAGCAGGACCTGTGGGTCTCCCCACACACGTGCCACTCCCCAAATTTTCTCTGGAGGAAACCATGCTAACAGCCCCTTGTTCAGGGAAGCAAAACCAGATCATTAGTTATATATAATCTCTTCAGTTTTTTTACCCCAATGTCATAATGTATAAGACAACAGAAATTGGTACCAAAGTTCATCTTGACGTTTTTCTTCTCCCATGTAGAAGTGATGAGACATGGCCCTTCTATGCCCCATGGCAATGACCTCTGCCAATACATTCTGCCTTGGGACGTTGTTATATGACACAAAGAGAATTCACCAGGAAGCAGAGAAACAAAATAAGTCTGTTGCTAAGAAAATGATTCCCAGAATCTCAACACTGAAACTGAAGGCTTACCCCTTGCTTGTCCAGTTGTTAATTTTTCCTTATTATCTATAAGGCTTTTCAATAATCCTTATTAAATGAAACAAGCCTAAATTACAACAGACCAAGTAACCCCTTGCTTAAGCAAGCTACCTTGGGTCCAAGCTGGTGAGCTTTGCTCAAGCCAGATGAGGCCGTGCTCAAGCTGGCAACCTCAGGGTCTCAAACCTGGGTCTTCTGCATCCCAGTCCGACGTTCTATTCACTGCGCCACTGCATGGTCAGGCTACTTAATTCTTTTATTTTTCTTTTTCTTAAGTGAGAGTCAGGGATGCAGGGAGGCAGAGACAGACTCCCACATGTGCCTCAACCAGGATTCACCTGGGCAAGTCCACTAGGGGACTAATGCTCTCTCCATCTGGGGCCACTGCTTTGTTGCTCTTAACAGAGCTATTTCAGTGCCCAAGGTTTAGTCCAGAAAGCCATGCTCAGTGCCCAGGGCCGATGCGCTCTAACCATTTGAGCCACTGGATGCAGGAAAGGAAAAGAGATGGAGAGAGAGAAGGAAGAGAGGGAGGAGTAGAGAAGCAGATGGTCACTTCTCTTATGTTCTCTGACCAGGAATCGAACCTGGGACTTCCACACGCCAGGCCAATGCTCTACTGCTGATCCATCTGGCCAGGGTAATTCCTAATTATTTTTGATTAAGCCTTTATAAATACGACAAATTGTAGCCCAACAAAGCCATGGTCTCTGCTCCACACATGATTGGCCTGGCCATTGGAGGTCAGCTCAGGCCTTTTATGAAATCAACTTCATAGTATTTATAGCCCCTGTACTCAGGGCTGCTCTATTTTATATTTAGAAATACTTTTTTTCTGCAGCAGAAACTTCTAATGCTTATTTTCACTACTCTTAATATAGTTCTCTAGGAGCATTTTTCTAATCAAAATGATAATTCTTGAGAACTTCTATACTTACTTTTGTCTTCCTACTTATTTGCTTACAGGAAAGAGTGGCTATCCCCTCTCAGAACTGTGCCCCCACCACTGCTATGGACTGTTAACTCCTCTGCTTTGGCAATTAGGGATTCCCTTTCTCCATTGTACCCTTTCAGAAGCCTCAAGGATACTACATTTTTTCTTCTTTTTTCCCACTATATCTTTTTCTTCCACTTTCATATTTGTTCTCTATAATTTCAACTCTGTTATTGATCTTTTCACTCCACTGATATTTCACAGAAGTCCAGTTATTTTCCTATATCTGCTATTTACTATCACATGACTGACTTCATCCTGTTAAGTCATAATACTTATATTTGTAAATGGGAATTAAACACACACTTTCTATTTCATGTAGATTTATGAGAATGGGAGACAGTAATGCACATAGATATGCTTTGTAATTGTAAAGTTTTACATGAGTTTTATATATTACCCTAAGCACTATCTTTCTTCTTTTATTCAGTCAGAAACAAATTACTAAATGGTGAACTTCTCTCAGAAAGAAAGATCATTGCATTTAAAGATGTAATCTCTCATTTCTATTTACTCAGTCACATACCATTTTAAACTGTCATCACTTTTTTACATGTATGAAATATATTCTTTTTAAATCTGTGCTTGCAGTTTGTTAAAATGCAAAGATAAACAGAAAATGGAAAGCTTTGAATATCAGTTATCAAAAATAATGAAACAGTCTACCTCTGAATTTTGATAAGTAAATCAACACATTCAGTTTTCCATCAAGAAAGAAAACTAGCTGTCTTAAACACTATTTTTGTTTATATGATCAGATTAATATTGCTGCCACTGTGACCTTTATAACTTAGTCTTAAAGTAATCGATGCAAACATCATCTACCACAATGTATCCCAGTGCCATGTTCTGTGCTTACCAGTTCATTTCTGTACCCATTTAGAAGTCCTAGTATTACCAGTGTTTACAGTGTACTTCTTCCCTTAGGAAGAAAAACCCTCACAATAATCTTGTATTATCAACTAAGACATAAACGCCCATATTACATGAATAAAAAGCATTTAGATAGAGAAGACATATACTTTAATTGGGATTTGGACACCTAAGACTTACTGTTAAATATTCCTCTGAACTTGATTTGGGCTGTTGGTATTGTCAGAGCAGCTCTCTGAGCCTTGTTCCCTTTGACATAACAAAATAGAAAATTTAAGATGAATAAAAGAAGTACAATTATAAAATAATGTATATATATATATATATATATAAATGCATAACTATAACTTATAACTGAGCATTTTTCAAGAACCACAGACATTTAATGAAAAGATGGAAGACTACCCTTCTGAAAGGAGAGACAGTACTTATACTTCTAAGGAGCTACAGGATAATAGTGGCTACAAAGCAATTTCATTAAGTGAGTTTTCACTATCAGATCTTAGGGAAGGTTTTGAAACACAATTTCTGTTTCATTCCATATTTTTATTTATTCGCAAGAAATCTATGTATTTACAATTTTATACTGCAGCAAATAACTGCTTTAGATATAGAGACCTTACTGTCCTAAAAAATTGATGTCCTAGTGAAAAGAAAATAATGTTTTAAAGATCTGTGATAACTCTTTAATTGAGTCATATCATTTCCATGGTTGGGTAAATTTGGTTTCAACAGTCCTTGTCCTTTAAGGTCTACCATCTGACACATCAGCACAAAAACATGTAATTTATTGTTTTTTTATTGTGACTAATTTATAACCTTAAGTTTCAAAGGAGAATAAGTTGCTATAATACAGAATCTTTTAAGTTTCACCTTCTCCTTTGAATGTTCAGTATCATCAAACCTTGACATATATTTAGACAAGCAAAGAATCACAAAATAATTTCTAGTATTATTTAAAAATAGACTTTTTTATGACTCATATTAAAATACAAACTAGATTTATTAAATCATAGCCACTTAAAGAAACTGCTTTTTATTTCAGATTTATGATGATTTTTAAAAAATATCACTGATCAATTTATTTGGGTATACATTTTTTTTTTCAGAATATAAATTTGAAATAACATTTGTGGCACCATAAATTTGGATCCTATTTATTTGAAATTATGCTACCTCTGGAAATGGCTTGAAGAACTATGACTAATGTTTTTTAGTAAAATTAATAGGGTTAATAAAATATAGCTAACAGAATACTAAACAATGTTATAGAGTACTTTTGCAAACAAATATTCACAAATGCAAGGACTTTAGAGATTGAAAATCAAGCTCTTCTACATACTCGTTATTGGATTTTGAGGTTGAGTAACTAAAATAATTTACCAATTTCTTATTCTGTATAATGGTCATAACAACAGTTGTATTACTTATGAAGATTATTGCTCTTATATGCATATGAAAACCAAAGTCTAAAAAGGGTAAGTGACTCATACTATCATAAAACAAAACTAAATATTTTTTTGCAGGTTTAGGACTCAAACTTCTTGCTTTATACTTTAAATACTACAATACTTTTCTCAAAAGTACATTGTCACTTGTGAAAATTTATATATTTTATATCTTCCTCATGAATGGAATATGCCACATGCATAAGGTGTGAATGGAGATAGCCAATGTGGAGTCAGTGATGTCAAGGTAATTAAAATGGATCCAAGAAGCCATGATATAATTGGTCTTACACACATTTACGGGCCTGTTTTTCCATGAACTTTTGAATTTCTCAGCCATAATCAGATGTTATATCTCTTCCCACCATGGCAACCAGACCATATGGATTGAAATGAGCCTATCCATTTGCCAACCTGCATCCTTCTTTTGCATGTTATACTCAAACAATTTGTATTAAATTGACCAGAATCCTTCATTTATATAAAAGAGAACTAGATTTAAAGCAGTGTATGTAACCTGAGCCTTTACAAAGCCTGCCTTTCTTTGCTCTGCCAGAGCACACTTTGGGCTGCTTCATAAATCTGTGTTTGCTGGTTGCAACCTCTGCACTCAAATAAAGGTTTTTTATTTCTCTTTTAGCTTAAGCCCCTTTCTTGGTTGACAAAAACATATATCCTAGAAACTATCTCTAAAACTCTTTTGAAATACTGTGTTGAAAATACTCTCACTAGGTAATATATTAGTTGTAGATCATTCACCTCTTTTTTTATTTTATTCATTTTTCGAGAAGAGACGAGAGAGAGAGAGAGAGAGAGAGAGAGAGAGAGAGAGAGAGAGAGAGAGAAGGGGGGAGGAGCTGGAAGCATCAACTCCCATATGTGCCTTGACCAGACCAGTGCAGGGTTTTGAACTGGCAACCTCAGCATTCCCAGGTCGCCACTTTATCCACTGCGCCACCACAGGTCAGGCAATCATTCACCTCTTAATGTAATACTTGCAGGGTATGACCATTCTGATACTCTGAGACAAAAACACAGTTTTCCACTCAGTTTGAGAGATTTTATTTTAAATCTGTAGACTGAGAGAATATGCAATTTGGAACAAGTTGATAGAAACCGATGTTATCTGATGCCTGGGTTGAACTTTCACTGTATCAGTCATGACATAATCAGGAAAACAAAGGGTTGCAACAAAGGGAATTCAGTTTAGAGTTTTGGTTAAGGAGGTAGATAAGGAGCTAAGGATGACCCAAAGAGAGCTAAGATATTAGTAACTGCAGGAAACCACCTGCCACTCTTAGACTAGAGAAGGAAAGGACAATAATGGTGTAACTCAAAGTAGCCCCAGCTCCTGCATGGAAGCTGGACTACTGGTGGGTCTAGCTGATGGGAGTTGGAGCCACAGAGGTCATGCAGCCATTCCCAGAAAAACTGCTAAGGCAGAGTTAGGGAACAAATATTGGAGCTTCTTCCTCCTCCCTGCTTCCAGTCTCCAAACAGTGTCTCTATAGGACACTGCTGAGGTTCAGGTAAAGTGGGAACTGGGAAACACAGCCTACAGATATCAGCTTCTTAACCTATGATTGTTGTTGTACAATCTGTTACATGATTAATTTCAACAGCATCAGATTACTTTACTCATTCAATTTATCAAAATAAAGGCTGACTTCTTCTGACAAAATATAGACTTCTCATAAGCAACAACTACCGTCAGAGCCAGAAGGAGCAGCATGTTGTTCCTTATCAGCGATAGGCATGATCCTACACCCTCACACAGACTCGCACACAGCACTCACGCACTCAGGTCATAAAACCCAACTTTGCTCTGCCTTCTAATATCACAAGCAGAGGAATCTCAGTGGAAGGAGCATAAACTGACATGTTAGTGGAAGATGGGAATGTACTGCTATAAATATTTTTAAAAGAACTGTGGGGAAGCTGGTCTCCCCAGGATTGGTCAACAGACTGCACAAGATGGAGTCAGTGTGGACAGGTCTACGTAAGATCTGGTCATGCATGACTAAGGAAAATAGACTGGGATGCTACGCATGCATGCCTGCCTTATATAACTGATGTTGTTACCCCCATTATTTTGTAACCATGGCTTGGTGCCATGATTACTTTTGTGTGATTTACTATAAAAAAACCCTGAGTACTGCATCTGTTGCTGCTGCTGCCACCCAATAAAGCATGCCTTATCCGCCTACAGCTCTGCACATCTTCTTCCAGCTCCTGGCCCCTCAAACCCCTCTGTCCCTTGACTCCAAGCTTGGACCCAACAACAACATAACCAATGTTAGAGAAGAAATAAATCTGTGTCATGTTTCTCAATTTATTACTTGATTTTCAAAAGTATCACATTTCATTTTCTACCACAGATTTAATAATAAGGAGCTCCTTCCTTCTCTCTGCACAATTGAGGGTAAGTGTGACATGGCTAAGCAAAGGCAATGATAATGCAGCATGACACAGGCAACAGAGTTCCTCAACATCAATTATAAATGTTGTATTACTGGATAAAATTCTCCTGACCACTGAAAAATCTGTATTCCCTTCTCCTCTGATTTCATGGTCAAAGTCATGGAAAGTAAAACTTCTCAAAATATAATTGACTCCTTTATGTAATTTAAAATTTACAAACATGATATATGCAACATAAACTCCTTATGCTTTTTTCTGGCATGCTAAATATTTATTTTAATATAGCCCCTATTTTTATGAAAAATAGCCAATATTGGCCAGGCCAGAAACTTAAAAATTCTTCAAGTGTGTAGCAGAAAAGATTTTCCATGGTAATCACCTTTTCTTTTTCTGTTGTAGGCAATTAAAAATATATTCTGAATATGGAATAATGACATATCATTTGAATATATTTATATGCAGTATTTCCATAACTCTAGTAGATTTTGTCTGAAACTAGGTAGTTATAAAATAGAAGTTTAGAGAATACCTATTTGATATGTCAGAGGAATACCCAACTATCTGTTGCAGAGGTGAGGAGTAGGAAAAGTCTGTTTCTAGGGAGTGTGAAGCTGTTGTTTCACATCTGATTACTTTGTTTAATCTTCTGAATACATGGGTATCAAATGAATCCAGAAAAACTATCTGGAAACACAAAAAATTAATAAGCTTCCTAACAATATATTTATCACAAATATAAAAGATGATTTTTGTTCTCATTTCATTAATATTTTACTGATATCTTACATCAAAGTTATGTTTATACTGACAGACAGTATTGTAGCTCCTATTTACAGTTAAAGTATACAATATAATGCAGTTATTTCTACCTGCTTCAAGCATAGGGAATCATCTTTAATATGCCACATACTTGTAGCACATTGTTTTATATCTGAGATTTATTGGTGAAAACAATTTAACAATTGTAGAAATAAAAATCAAGAACAATTGTGAGATTTATTTGATCCATAGGTGGTTACAGGGCAAATATGCATACTCTTCTAGCAATCACTATAGCAACAACCAAGTAATTGCTTTTAAATAGCAAAAGGTGCCTTTGTAGAAATCATTACAAGTATCTGCATTTGATTCTATGTCAAGAAAGCATTAATGGGTCTTTGGTTCTTTAATAGGAGGATCTTTTAATAAAAGAATGACATCTTTGTAATTATTCATTCAAAATTTCTTTAAAATATGAACACATAAATAAAATATGTTCTTCAGCTGCCAAGTAATGATTGGCAAACCAGCATAATTTCTATTTCCTTAGTCGTTATTACTATACATGTATTGTCTGTAGAAATAAAACCTTAAGGCAATGCTTTTGTCACTTGTTTTCATTGCTTTTCTATAATTATCTTATACAGATTTATTATAATAATGGATTCACATTTTTAAGAATATTTTCTGTGATAAGATTGTGAAAATGGTATCCAAAGAAAATTATATGCTGCATTTTTTCCTTCCTAAAACATTTTGTACGTTCAATTCATTAGCATAGTTTGAAAGGTGCTTAGTGCTTTTATGCATCAGGCCCTTTGAAATGGCTATCTTCCCTGGACACTCCTTATTTTTGTCTTTTTTTTTTAAACAGAGACAGAGAGAGAGTCAGAGAGAGGGATAAATAGGGACAGACAGACAGGAACAGGGAGAGATGAGAAGCATCAATCATCAGTTTTTCATTGCAACACCTTAGTTGGTCATTGATTGCTTTCTCACATGTGCCTTGACCATGGGCTTTCAGCAGACCAAGTAACCCTTTGCTCGAGCCAGCAACCTTGGTTGGGTCCAAGCTGGTGAGCTTTGCTCAAACCAGATGAGCCCGCACTCAAGCTGGTGACCTCAGGGTCTCGAACCTGGGTCCTCCACATCCCAGTCCGATGCTCTATCCACTGCGCTACTGCCTGGTCAGGCTATTTTTGTCTTTTCTAAATAAAACATCAACCCACTAATAAATATAAATTGTAATGCCATTTTTCTGCTATACCACAGAAATTGCTCTAAATACTACAGTATAGAGAAAAATGCTTAGAATGTATACATTTCTTTCTTTTTCAATTTTAAAGAAAAATTGTATATGTCTTTCTTCCCAGGTAGGAGAGATGAAGCAGTAAAATACAGAACAGGCATGACTATATCTACCTTTCACAAAAATAGTTGGATGAAAATGACATATTAATTCATCTTTTAGATGATATTTAAAGCATTAATTGTTTGGGAAACATATGAACAATGACACTGATTTTTTTTTACTTAATACCTAGATATTTATCTATTGTTGGTCAGAATAGCAGAAGAGATGAAACTCTATCTACAAAGCCTTCTCTAATCAGTGTGCAGTGCCTGACATCACCTGAAAGTCCCTTAGAATTAATGAACTCCCAGAACACCTGACCCAGAATAGGCATTTTTAACAAAATCCCAGTAGTTTGGATTTACTTTACAGATTAAGAAACACTAGGCTAGGCCTAAATAATTTAATGCATATTTTACCTGTGATTGATAATTTCAGTATAACCACACAATTATTTTGACACACGTATTGGCCAGTTTAGGGTATAATTAATTATACATGCAATTTTGCTCACTCTGAGAAGTTCTGGTGTAAATTTTTGAAAATTTTGTTCTACATACAAAGACCTCATCTTTAAACTAGATTTTGGGCCGGTAGTTATTAATAATTAGGCAATTCCAAACCCGAACAACCAAAGACCTTGTATAGTTACTATGAAGAAATTCAAAGGCATTACAACTTTTTCAGTATTGTCTTCTTAAAAATTTATTAGAGAGAAATGACATCTCCAAGATTGTGACACTGGTTATTCCTGACTTTGTTCTTGCTCACAGAAGAGCAACTAAAAACTATTAAATAATGAGACACCAATGAGAGAATCCTAGAACATGAAGATGAGATTGCACATGAAGTCTGAGAGAGATGTCAGTCGTCCATCACTATAGCATGGTTCACTTTTCACGGTCTCACTGCATCACAGATTTTTCAATTGTATATATCTAATTTTTTGTATTGCAAATTTTTCACTATTTGCGGAATTTTGCGGTATATAGGTATTTTTATATATTTATTATCTTAATTATTTTTGCTGTAAAATAAGCAAAATAAGTGTGAGAAAGGTTTACAAGAATGTGGGGAGGGTTTATAAAGCCTTAATATATATAATAAAATAAATAAATATAAGGTCGATACTTTGCAGATTTTTGCCTATCCTGTGAGTTCTAATCACAACGAGAAATATTTTTCCTGTTTCTTTTTTTATTGTATCTAGGTGAGAAGATGTATGCCAGCAGAACCTATTGAGGTAAACATTTTACAATATATATAAATAAAACCATCATTCTGTAATCCTTAGATTTACACAGTTATGTATGCTAATGATTTCTCAATTAAAATGAAAATATTCTTTGAATAATTTACAAGATTTTTTTTTTAGAGAGAGACAGGGACAGACAGGCAGGAAAGGAGAGAGATGAAAAGCATCAAGTATTCGTTGTGGCACCTTAGTTGTTCATTGACTGCTTTCTCATGCATGCCTTGACGAGGGGCTCCAGCTGAGCCAGTGACCTCTTGTTCAACCAGTAACCTTTGGGCTCAAGCCAGTGACCATGAGGTCATGTCTATAATCTCATGCTCAAGCCAGTGACTCCACATTCAAGCTGTTGAGCTCTCAAGCTAGTGACCTTGGGGTGTTGAACCTGGGTCTTCAGTGTCCCAGACCAACACTCTATCCACTGCACCACTGCCAGGTCAGGCTAATTTGCAAGATCTTTAAAAATTCAAGATTAATGATACTTTAAAAAAAATCTACATAGCCATTTTAAGCTACATAGAGGCACCGTTAAAATAAATGTGATTAAAACACTCCTTATTGCTTAACTGCTTTGTGAGTACTTATATTCTGGCATCAGGTTAGAAGATCATAAAAATCATTTAAGGGCACAATTAGCATCTTGGCTATAATACTGAACAATTATGAATTTCATTCCATAAAGAACTAGCTAACCAAATTATTCTACACTATCTGACTTCCCCAAATAGGGCTTGAGAGGCTTGTTAACTCTCCTTAAATAAATTCCTGCATATATTCCTCCTGGAGCATGCTACATAAAAATGACCAATATGCAGGCTAGACGAAACGAGGTTGGCAGTTCAGAGTGAATACCCTTGTGACTTTCAATTTTATCTTCTTATTTTAAACCCACTGTGTCTTTTCTATCCATACAATCTCACCATGGACGGCAGTGCCCATAAAGACCCTCTATTCTACTGTGAGCTGCCGTACACGATAACTTTGTGTATTCAATACATTACAGAATCACTATCTTAAGTCAGTATATCTTCACTATGCCCTATAAATTGCTGCAAATCTGTTCAAATTTCAGTTGATTAGTTTACAGACCAACAAAAAGAACTGATTTAATTTTATTTAATAAGGAAGATATAAACATTTTATTGATAACTACATTCCACTAAAATAATGAGTTACTTATATTTAGCATATATGTAAAAGTATGTGTACTGTATAAAGCCAATAGTTTACTGCATAAGAATTCGTAATTCAAAATGGCTCAAGAATTATACATAGATTCTTTTCCTTTTTTTGTCCTTTCTCCTTCCTTCTTTCTCTTTCCTTCCTCCCTCCCTCCCTCCCTCCCTTCCTTCCTTCCTTCCTTCCTTCCTTCCTTCCTTCCTTCCTTCCTTCCTTCCTTCCTTCCTTCCTTCCTTTCTTCCTTTCTTCCTTCAATTAAAGATATTTAATTGGGCACTTGCTATGATTCAGGTATTTTTTGTTTTATTGGTAAGAATATATCAGTAATCAAAAGTCCCTGCTCTCATGGCATTTGCCTTCCATTGGAAAATCAAACAAATAATTACATATAGGTAGACACAGATGATATCATCTACATGCATATATGTTTATTTGTATGTGAAATTGTTAATATAAGTAGTATGAAAAAATTAATCAGGATGATGATTGTACTATTTTAAATTGAGATAGTGTTTAGGAAAAGCTACCCCAAGATTAAAATTAGAATAGAAATAAATGCAGTCAAGAAATGAGCCCTGCAGTTATCTGGGTGAAGAGAGTACAGGCAAAAGAAAAATAAGTACAAAGATTCTGAAATAATAAAAGGCCCAACATTTAAACGGAACACAAAGTTAACCATTGAGGCTGGAGATCATGGGAAGAGATGTGGCCAATAAGAGCAGGAAAATAGATGTGGGTTAAACCTGTGAGTAACTGCACACTATAATGAATATTTGAAATTTTTTCTGAACGTAATTTAAAAAAATAATGTAATTCTGATTGCAAGTAGGTATGATGATAAGAAATAAGAACACAGAGTGACAAACTAAATGGTTACTGCAGTATCTGAGCCACAAAATATAGTGTCTTACATGAGAGTGTATCAATGGAGGTGGTAAAACATGATTTAGGATACAATTTGAAGTTAAAGCCGATGGAATAGTCTCATAGGTAGGAATAGGTATTAGAAAAATAAAGGGGTCAAGAATGACTTCTCCCATGAGCAACTGGATGAATACTAATGCTATTTACTGAAATAGAAAAGTCTTGGAAAGAAACAGGCTTCAGGGGAGAATTAATGGTACTTCCAAGAAGATGAGTAGAGATATATCTGTCTTAATGTGAAGTTAATAGAAAAATAACAGCTTTAGATGCAAATTCAAGAGTCAATATATAAATGCTATTTTAATCTATATCACTTGTGAAAATGACCTAGCAAATATATGCAAGTATAGAAAAGGAGAGGTCCAAGATTATAAATACATGGGTTGTTAAATTATGGATTTTAATAATATATAAACTAAGTGTTGTTTGCATAGAAAATGGATATCACTTAACATATTTGAAATATTTTTCATAATAAATATTACACTGTCAGACTCAGGCAAAAAAATCATATGCTAAAATTATATCTGTTTCTAAAAATATTTTGATAATGTGTGTGTGTGTGTATATACACACACACACAAATATAGCTACAAACACTATAAAGCTATACTCATTTCACATATATATGCAAATATAATTATATTGGTAAAAATTGATCTAATGTTTTGACATACTATCATCAAACAGAACTCGGAAAATTGGTTGCTAAATTTTTATGAAAAACAAAAGACCTAGAATAGTTAAAATAATTTAGAAATTCTCAAGTTGTGAGACTCATGTTACCTAATTTCAGAATTTCCTAAAATGATAGAGTTAATCAAAATAATGTGTTATTGGAATAAGGATATACATATAGATAAGAACAGAATAGGGTGCTCAGAAGTAAATCCACACATACATGTTAAATCAATTTTCAATAAATGTTCTAAGGTAAGTCACGATTGGAGTGTCTGTTGATACAATAGATATATTCACTTTCAACTGAGGGAAACAGAGAAACGAGAATTTTTTCCCAGGATGTACTGTTATTACACTTTCTGTTAATTAGACAAATTAATTAAAAAGAACAGAATTTTTTAAATGTCCTCTAATATAATGCATTACTGATTTTTTTTTTGTTGCTACAGATTCATATAAGCAGCTCTTTCTCACTAATAATAACTATGTTAGAGGTATTCCTTCTACTCTTGGACTTAAGGATTTGGGTGATGAAGATAATGACATTTTACAGAAACAACCCCTAAACTAAAATAGTGCATTAGCCAAAGAAAATATTTTCTGAATATTTCTGTATTTCATGTTTGTGGTTTGGACTAAAAACTTTTTCTAATGCTTTAAGCATGAACTTTCTCACTTCATAAAGCCATTTTCAAAAATGGCCTTATATCTTTGGTCTAAAAATTGTTCTCAGCTGGAGGCTGTTTTGCCTCTCCAGGGGGAACTGGCAATCTCTGTAGACATTGTTGGTAGGTGCAGTTCTGGTGGGGAAGGAGGACATGCTACAGGCAGAGTCAGGGATAGGCCAGAAGTACTGCTCATCATATCACAGTGCACAGGAAGCTGCCCACAACAAAGAATCATTCTGCCTAAAATTTGTCAGTAGGGCTGAGGTTGAGAAATCCTCCTAAATAACTAGCTTTCAAGGTGACAAAATCACCCCAGAATTGCTTTCTCCATTACTTCTTTCATGGCATATATGCTAATTTCAGCATCTTCTCTGAAGTAAATGATAGGAAGAGTTTTACAGCACATATCATGTAATGAGCAATGTGCAATCACAAAGAACGCAGGTTTAGGAATCTTTCAGCAAACTCCAGGAAGTAAAGTAATTTCCCTGCAAGAAAAATTGGTTGTTTGTATATTGAAAATGCATCTCTAACATACAGTGTTAAGGCTTTCAGTTTTTCAACTACTATTATTAACATGGGCTTATTGCTATTCTGGCTTATTTGTAATTTTTGTATGACTACATGACAAAGGCACTTGTATGTCAAGCAGTAGCTTCAGCAAAAGAAGACACATTTTCTTAATTTGCCTTCTTACATAATAATTACATGCCGTTTTTAAGGGTTTATTTTTTTCTGTTTGATGTTATAATTGCCAGAATAAAAAAAATTACAAATATTGTAATTATATCAAACTAATGTCCATTATTATTCTATAGGAATTATTATTTAATTTTTATAAATCTTTGTTGCATATTATAATAATATTCCCTTCTGCAGCCTAAATAATTCTAATGACTGTCAATCAATTTCCCTATGGACTATTTATTCTTAACATTAAGTACTACACCATTTTTGTTGTAATATTTATTATTAATTTATACATCGACAAGCTGAACCAAATTTACTACATAAGACATAATTTTCACTCTATATTATATTGTTTTTTAATGATTGTGATGTATACCTATCAAACAGAATATATATAATTATCTTTTATATTTTCCTATATGGTATCATATTTGAATAGGACTTTTCAATTTTTAATATTTTCTGAAAGTTAATACATATTTTTACAGCATTTAGGAGATTTTAAAAGTTAATTATTTTATAATTTGTTAAAAGGCAATATTAAAATATAGGAAATGTAGATAAGAAAAATGTAGATAATAGTTCTACTATTATATAAATAAATAACAATTAAAGTTCATTAGAAAAGAAGTTCAGCATAGGAATGTCTAAGGAATTTGCCTATTATAAAATACTTCATAAAAATCCTCCAAACTTTATCTAAAAGAGATATGAGTAATTGCATTAATGAAAAAAAAGTGTATATAGACTATAAAAGACAATTAGACAAAGAGCAATAAAGAATCCCTTAGATACAAACTATAATTTCTATAATAAACTCATAGTAAAATGATACAGCATGATCTTAAGTAAGTAATTTTTTCTTTTATTTACTTATTTTCCAAAATATTTCCACAGTTGCTGTGGTTTAACTTCTTTCTCCCCATGCTGACTATTACATGGACTATTTTTACAATATTAGCTGCAATACTAAATAGCTTCAAAAACAATTCTTTTAAACAAGAAATGTTCTTATGTTCTATTTTTTTCACATTTATTACTGATTTTTAAGTTGAAATTTCCTTTTTGGACAGTTAAATTATTTTATTTAAATACCATAACAATAAATGTATAATGGAAGATATAAGAAGACATCATTTATAAATACATATTAATATTTTAAAAATTTATACATGTGTTTCTAACTACTAAATGTTTTTGATAAGTGAGTTTAAAATTACGTACTCTTTTATTACCTATATTTGGGTAACATTAATTAATACTATTATATGAATTTCAGGTGTAGAACTTTATCACACAACATCTGTATACTCTATTATTTGCTCACCGCCCAAAGTGTAGTCTCCTTCTATCTCCTTTTATTTGACCCGTTTTTCCTAATCTAAAACATGACCCTGTGAATTGAAACTACTCTGAAAATTTTTATGACACCCATAATTGTACCTCTTCTTGCTCTAGAGAAATATTCCTGAGAAAAAATAAATCTATTTTCATCAGTACCAGGGTCCCACAGTTTGACTAAGCTTTCTGAAATGAAAAAGAGAAGAGAGAAGCATTCTGTTTTGATAGTTGTTTATCACTATAATAACCTTACAAAACTAGTGCTACATTTTGGTGAATTGAAACAAAATTGTTAATATTATGTCAATAGTTAATATATAGAAAATGCACTCTTACTTGTTCTCTTAATTCAAAACAATATCAATTGAAGGGCACCAAAGTGTAATTCATGAATTCATGTAGGATTATAAAAGTTATTTTAGGATTAAACTTTTTCTTTTTTGCTGTTTGACATACAGTATTTCTTAATTCTAAAATTTTTAAAATACATGAGAAATAAAATTTTATCTTTTACTAAAGAATTTTAAAAATATTGTTTAAGGCCTGACCTGTGGTGGAGCAGTGGATAAAGCGTCGACCTGGGAACACTGAGGTCGCCAGTTCAAAACCCTGCACTGGTCTGGTCAAGGCACATATGGGAGTTGATGCTTCCAGCTCCTCCCCCCTTTCTCTCTTTCTCTCTCTCTCTCTCACTCTGTGTCTCCTCTCTAAAATGAATAAAATAAAAATAAAAAAATATTGTTTAATAATCAGTATTTGATCTAGGTTTTTTATTTTTTTATATTTTAAAAAAATATTATTTATTTATTCACTTTTAGAGAGGAGAGAGAGAGAGAGAGAAAGAGAGAAGGGGGTGAGGAGCAGGAAGCATCAACTCCCATATGTACCTTGACCAGGCAAGCCCAGGGTTTTGAACTGGCAACCTCAGTGTTCCAGGTTGACACTTTATTTACTGCACCACCACAGGTCAGGCTTGTTCGATCTAGGTTTATTAGCCAAAGGCAACTCAAAAATTTTCAGAGGTCATATCTATAATCTTCAGTGAAAAGTGAAGTCATTAAGAAGAATTTTAGAGAAATATAATGAATTGAGTTTAAAATGATAGAATTGTAAGTTAAGGGTATGCAAAAATAAATCTGGTGCTCATTGGCTTGGCCACTCTGAACCTCAATATCCTCCTCTACAAGGGAGCAGTAACTCCCACTTAGAAGCTGTGGTGTGAGGTGGGATATGTCTGCAGGCAGCAGCCTCCCTCTGGTCCTCCTCTGCTAAGAGCAGAAATGTGGTTTTACAGGCATTTGTCTTGGGATCCTTGTCTTCCACTGGCTTAGAGCCCAGTAGCTGTCTGCCCCATCCAGTTCTAGGTTGGGCACAGTGTTGGTCCAGAGAGCACGCTTTCCACCACAGACACAGACTGGGCCTGTTTCTTTATTTGTAAAGTGAGGGTTGGGGGGTGGGGCATGGTGCTCACCTAGTGTGACAGCAGCAGAAGCTATCTCACCTGCTTTTCTTAGGGGACTTTGAAGACTCACAGAGTCATGAGGGAGAAAAGAGGAGGGACACACAGGAGCCAAGCAGGAATAGGGGACCTGCATTGACTCCATTCTCTTGTAACCCACCCTCCCCCACCCCACTTCTGTACAAGTGCAGGGAGGAGGCTGATGGTCAGGGCTGCTGGGAGCCCAGGAAAGCTGGTGGGTCCTCAGGAGGCTCAGAGTGGTGGGAGTCTCTATCTGCAGCTAGATGAACATATAGAGGGCATCTAGAAACAGGAGGAAAGCAAGGGTCAGCATGTACCATCTCTCGATTGTTGGGAAAATCAGACAGAGCTGGGACCTGAAGATCTAACACTAAGGAAGGAGGGGGAGCTTCCTGCCTGCTCCAATAGAGGCCAAAACACTGGGCACTTTGGACCCTACCCTGCCCTCCTCCAAGGCCAAGGTTGATTTACTCTATGAAGGAATTTCTTGTAACTATGATTCATTGTTCTCCCTAAATTAAAAATAATAAAGATAATAATGACCACTAATAAAAGGTATATAAAAATAAGTAGATACACATAATTCTTTCTAATATCAATAATACTGCTATTACTAAAATCCAAACAACTAAATATTTTCATTTAAAGATAGTGAGTAGAAGTATACTGTACTGGATTTAAAGAAAGGATATCACATATATAATTAAACTAATTTTCTCTCTGCTTCTAATTTATTGAAGATAGATTTAATAAACTACTTAATTGGAGAGATTTTGGATTTATAATGCAAAAAATGAGGAGATTGTCCTAAATTATATATAAATTTATGTCATTAGCATTCTGTCAGTATGTTTATGCTAAAATTAACAAAACCAACACCAGTAATTAAAACACACTCTTTCATTTAAAGCAATATTTACTATGTCTTTGTTCCTGGCAAATGCTTTTCTAGGTAACTATTAACTTGATTTTTGCATCTCATTTAGAAATAAATATAAGATTCTTATAAACTGCACAACTGTCAAAAGATAAAACTCAGAATTTTTACAGAATATACACTCATGTACATGCAGTACAGATAATTCACTTTGTAAAGGCAGTGCATAGTGTAAACATTTTAAGTTAATTTGTTGATGGTAAAACAATAATAAAATTAAATTTAGGTGTTAAAGTAACTGACTTGAGTTCAATAGATAGAATTAATAACTTATATAGTCAGAATACCTAATTTGATTGACTTGAAAAGGTCAATGACCATCTACATTGTCACATTTTCTGGGTTATTACTGAAACCTATAGTCTGAAGTTCTGGCATTCAATATCCTCTGCTTCTAAGAACTAGTTTCTAGCATTCTTTTTATTTTTTTGAAGCAGATGAAAAAGACTTCTTGGTTTGTAAAGAACATCAGAGAGCCTTTTAAACAAACAGTAACACAGTTATCAATAATTAAGTTGTAGAGAGCAGCAGTTTTCACCGGTGTGCTACAAAAAATTTTAAAACATGCAAGCAAATCCTGACCAGGCGGTGGCGCAGTGGATAGACCTTTGGACTGAGATGCAGAAGACCCAAGTTCGAGACCCTGAGGTCCCCAGCTTGAGCGCGAGCCCATCTGGCTTGAGCAAAAGCTCACCAGCTTGGATCCAAGGTCGCTGGCTCCAGCAAGAGGTTACTCGGTCTGCTGAAGGCCCACGGTCAAACAACATGTGAGAAAACAATCAATGAACAACTATGGTGTCGCAAGGGCAACGAAAAACTAATGATTGATGCTTCTCACCTCTTTCCGTTCCTGTCTGTCGGTTCCTACCTTTCCCTCTCTCTGACTCTCTCTCTGTCCTTGTAAAAAAAAACAAAAACAAAAAGAACAAAACAAAAAAAATAGACTCACATGTAGAGAGCAGATGGACAGCTTTCAGGGCATTGGTGCTGGGTGAGGGAGGTAAAGAAATAGAGCAAAAACAAAACCCCCTAAATAAAAAGAAAATACTCATGGACACGTATAACAGTGTAGTGATTGCCAAAGAGGTGAGAGGTAGAAGAGGGTATAGGGGGATAAATGGTGATGAACAAAGACTTGACGTGGGTGGTGAACACACAATACGGTATACATGGATGTAGTGTAAAATTGGGCAACTGAAACCTGTATAATTATGTTAACCAGTGTCATGCCAATAAATTCAATTTTAGAAAAGTTTATAGTCTAGTGAAGGATTTATACATTAGTAAAATAATTTAAAGCAATGCAAAAATTAACTGAGGCAGATAAGAAATTGAAAGTACATGTTATTATATCAGAACAAAAATTTAAAAGCAAAGACTGTCAGAACCTTAATTTATAGTTTCTAAGAAAACAAAAAATCTATCAGCTTTTACTTTTAAAATTTATATTTTTTTCAGATATATAATGTAAATATTTAATAATTCACAGAAATATTACATGTATTATCTCAGTTTGGAGTCATAATTTAATTTATTCTGATTTCAAAAGATAAACATATCTGTCGGAAATTTTAAATTCTGATTTTTTATATTTTATGTTTTTCTTCTGAATAAACTGTATGCTGCTCTTCATTAAGTATTCTGCCTGAGGAAAATAGGACTGATGTGCAGTTAATCTATGATGAGGTAGTGTTTTCTTCCATCTTAACTCACTAATAATATACTATTGACATGTCAATAGAAAAAGAAAGCCATCTTCTTATTGAAAGAAAATGTTTTCTTTTGTGTACAAGGAAGATAAATGGACTCCATGGGAACAAACTTGGGTTCAGTGAATCAAACAGTGACTAGGTATGTGATTATAAGAAGGTTACAGACAAACAGTGCATTTGCTTGTAATCTTGAAGTAAATGATGGCTGTCTTGTTCTGCTTCTTCTTCTTCATCACCATCATTGTTATCATCATAGATCTAACTAATAAGCTGTATTTTCTTCCCTAAGTCTACAACAAATGGTAAGAATAAGAAGATGGGATAAGAATGAACACTTCCATTACTTTGTAAAGCAGTGCAGGTGGGTGTATCTTAGTTACTACACATTTTAGTACATATTTAAACAACTGATTCTATTATTTAAACTGTATATTTATGCATCATTTATGCTCCACATTAGTCCACTCTTGACTTGAAGTGAATAGAATGGTATAAAAAGCAAAAGATAAAATCATATATAAAAGAAGAAAACATGTAGGGAAATTAGAAAACAATTTGTATGGTACAACTATTTGACTCTAATCTTTCAGTTACCAAAAGGAAATTTGTTTTAATAGAACTCTTATATACTGCTCACAAAAATTAGGGGATATCTTATTGCTTCATATTAATTTGAAATATCCTCTAATTTTTGTTGGCAGTATATTTTTTTGCTATGATTCAAAAAAATCTCTACCATAAATCCAATAGCAAAACTCACAGAATTAATTTTCTTAATATTCCTCAATATGGAGTTATAGTATACCTCAGAACTAAATTAGTAAAATAAATTTTATAAAGCCCATATACTATGTTTTAATAATTAACATTATTCTGTTAATTTGATACTTTTTAAACATTAGTTTAAATCTATATATTGAGGAGAATGAGTTGCTTGCCATTCATTTATCAATTTATTCATTTAATGTATTTAGTAAACAAATAGTTTTTAGAAATAGTCTAGGCATGAAGCATTGTATCCAGTACTGCAGACACAAAATGTATACAGGATTTGCCACGCTTTATCAAGAAATTCTCTGTCAAGTGAAAGGAGAATCAAACAAGAAATAAATATAATGCAATATAGTAAGTGACTGATTGGGGAAAAGGAGAGAACCTGGCCGCACAATTCAAGGACACCTAAGAAAAATGTTTGGTGGGAGAAGGAGTGACTGAAGAGTGACATGTAAAATAAATCTCAGGTGATTCTGACAATAAATTATTTTTGAAAATAAAATTTTATTAAGCATTGCATTGAAAAATATAATCTATGTTAAAAGCTTGAAAAAATGTAATTTACACAACAGATATCCTAAATAGCAGTATGAATTAAAAGGCAAAATTTCTCTTTCAGCCATAATAGAGTAACAACCTGTGTCCATTCTGAACAATTAGGAACCCCATAGTACATATGAAGCAAGGGTCTTCAGACATAAAACAGTAAACTGCACATGACAGTGATCCTCTCAATTATCCCATCATACTAGCCTAAAAAAGACTCTGTACTGCAGTGTTGATTGTAGAAGCACAGACAGACTATGACATTCTCTATGAATTTGGGAGAGAGAGTTAAAAATTCAGGGATGTCAAGAAGGCTAGAATTAGCTGGACACAGTACCAGAGAGAAGAGAGTCACATAATGAGTTCCAGAGGGCTATGTAGGGTTGTCCTCAAGTCTTCAAATGAATACTAATCATCATAATTAGGTGAGGAAAGTATGGGATTGGGGATGAGCCACCACAAAACAACAGCTTCAACAAAGATGTGATAAGAGATTGCTAAGGAAATGTGTGTGTGGGAAGAAAGTAGGATGTTACTTCTCCCATGACTGAGAAGGACGAGCAAAGATAGTTCAAGTAAAGGTAAATGAACCTGCAAAAGTAGCAATCAGTGTGGGAGAGATTAGTGAACACAGAGCCTAGACCTTCCCCTACTCAAAATTCAATAGTTTAAAACATAGCTTCTAATATTTTTTAAATGTCTACAGCATCTGAACACAATATTGATAAGAAACTCCTCCTACATCAGCACAAAAGTTGTCTATTGACATACCAACAGCAAGATAATTTTCTCAAGATAGTCAATTCAATGCAGAAGTTTGCCAACACTGATCTCAATTCACTCTGTGAGGGCACAAGGGGGGAATAAAGACAGAAGAAAGGAATGCAGATTAAACTATAGTGATATTATAGAAGACAAGAGAGAAAGAGATAGTTCTAAAAAGTATGATCCCCTTTAGGGTCCGAAGGTGAGGAACAGTAAGGATGGCTCTTTGGAGAAATGAAGTTTTGACAGAGACCTTTGAAATAAAAATAAAACTTCAGCAGAATTTGGGAATGAAAGCCATTATAATTTCAGAAAGCAGCTTGAGTAAAGCCTAAACTATGATATTAAGGAAAATAACTTCAGCATGAGAAGAAAAGCCATTCTTCTGGGCATACACAGAAAACTATTACTTGATATTCTTCAAGAGAAAGTCGAAGTTTAGGGGGTATGTACAGAGAAATCTACAAAATAGATGAATCTAGACTAGCAAGGGATGAGAAAAATCAATGTTGAGAGATAACTAAAAACAGAAAATGGCATAAATCACAGACACTACCATTATATATAAATGAAACACTCTTTTTTATAAACTGTTGTCCATATACTGTTTTAAATTAACTTTCATTTCTGTAAAACCTCAGTTGTACATAATTTATTATAAAAAAAATGATGTCAAAGCTCTATGCATCATCCTAGTGTCAGAGAAATCTTTTAAATAGTCATACAATGTTTATTAATTTATAAGTATTTCTAATTATTTAGAAAACTATTTATCTGAAATGCATTATCCACATGAATAAGATAAAACTCCATATTTGGACCTTATATTTTTTAATCACATTGATTGTTTATATTGAAACTAATAACTTTTAAGAGATAATTTAGCACTATGCATAAAATTGATATTATAAAGTGTAAAAAACATTTATGGATTAAAAATAATGTGACTAGCTTTAAGTTATTTACTTGAGATTAACAAAATAAATCAAAATTATGCTTCATTGTTTAAATATATTATTTACTACTTGCTACAAAAGAGGTCCAAGTGACTTGATATCAATTATTTTTAAACTGAAAAATAAAAGATCATATAAAAACAGTTTTCAGTATAAATTCACAGTCATGTAGCATTCCTTGGTTCTCCAGCTCAATATACTCAGTTGCTATAGAAACCATTTCTAAGGAAACAGCAGAAAGAAGTAGGAGTATTTCTAGTGCTGGCTTTATGTCTCAAAGAAATGAATAGTAAACAATTAGTAATACTTCTCTTGAATATAGTGCTTATCAATATAATAAATAAACTGAAGAATATATACTACCAGTTTCATGCTGGAACTTTGCATAAATATATGTATAAATAAGTGAAATAATTTTTAATGTTATATTTTATGTAATGACACACACCAACAATGAATTGTGTTAATTGGACTAGCAGAGGAATTGGGAAAAAGGCCATTTGATTTTATTTGTTACATCTCCAAAATCTGAGTCAGGTTGAAAACTCCATTTGGAAACAGGTTAAATGTAACTATTTTACAAAAGGAAAAGATTTTAGAAATTTATAATCAGAAAAAATCTTACTCAATTCTTCACTTTGTCACAAAAAGAAGTTAAGGTTAGTGACTTGCACAAAATCTGAGAGTAATTTAAGGAGAACTGAATAAGAATTCAAGTTCCCAAACCAAAATGCACATAGTTTACATAAAAAAAAATAAAAACAATAAAATGAATCAAATTTATATTGACCATCTCTACCCCTGTGCTCAATACTTAGGGAGTAAAAATAAATGAGAAACAAATATTGTTTTTAAAGAACTCACTTTCTAGTGTTTGCTGAAGGTAAATGGAGAATTACAAGTGTCAATTGTAACATAAAAGTCATTATAAAGATATTGTACAAAGGGTCGCAGCATGTTCTAGTTCATCACAGAACCTTTAGGGTAGCTGTCAGGATAAAGTTGGAAGTTAAATTCATCGTGTATAGCTAAGTCCTACCATATAAAAAATCCCTATTAGTTTTGCAGAGAAAGGTTGTGAGTGTTTTATAAATAACATGTAAATCTGGCACAGCTTTAGTTTGCCCTATTCAGGGAACTGCTAATCTGAGTCAGAGTCACAAGCACTGCCACTGGTCTATTTATTTATTTATTTATTTGTTTGGTATTTTTTTCTCTATATATAAATACGTATATGCTTATCTTAGTTTGACACTGAGAAACCACTTTTGCTTTTATTCATTTATGTAGACCAGATCCAGGAAAGTGGGGCACTGTCTGTGTTTTATTAACTGAAAATCTGTTATTGTCTTCTGGTTTCTGTCTATCCCTTTGTATCCTGACATCACAATTTTCTTGATTCTCCTGTGTTTTAGGCAGAAATACTAAAAAGACTCTTTTAATGACCTTTGTTCTTGAATAATCTTATCTCTGAGTGTGAGTGCATCCTGCGAATATGGTATCATTCTGGTGATTATTTTATTATGACAAAAAATGATTATGTGGGCAGAGCTAATATAATCAAGAGAGCCCTCTAAAAGCAAAGATTTCTTTGTTCTCCTCTGGGAGCAAAAGAGGAAGTCAAAGAGATTCAAAGGATGAGAGAGATTATACACCAGGGAGATGCCACCTAGTTGAGACGCAGGGGCATTTAGGGAAAGACCCTGAGAAGGCTTCTGGAGTTGAAAGCTATACCTAGCTGGGAAAAAAGTCGCAAGGAAATGAATTTTTCTAACAAGCAGTGAGTTTAAAGAAGGTCCTAAACCCAGATTAGAATTGTAGCTACAGTAGAGAATCTATTCATAAAATGTCTGGCTTCTGGCCTATATAATCTGTAAGAAAATACATTAGTATTGTTTTAAGCCACCAAGTTTATAGTAATTTGTTAGATAGCTGTAAAACCTCAGACATTATGCTTTCTTTATAAGTCCTTTTCTTTAGCATCTGACAACTTTAAACACAATCTCTTACTTAATATTCAATTTTTTTTATTAAATTTATTGGGATGACTTTGGTAATAAAATTATATAGGTTTCAAGTATACAGTTTTGTGATACATTATTGGTATATTGCATTCTATGCCCACCACTCATTGTTAGATCTTTAGTCACCATATATTTGACCACCTTTACCTGTCACTACCTCCCACCCCTGTTTCTCTGGGAAGCACCATACTGTTGTCTGTATCTATAAGTTTTTGTTTTGTTTCTTGTTTATTCATTTATTGCTTTCAGTTTTATATACTACATATGGGTGAAATAAGATTTTTTTTTTTATTTTTTCTGTCTGACTTATATTGCGTAGCATGATATTCTCAAGATCCATCCACGTTGTCATAAATGGCAATATAACATTTCATCTTTTCTTGTGACTGAGTAGTATTCCACTGTACGTATGTCCAACATCTTCTTTACCTAATCCTTTGTCAGTGAGATCTCTCTACATCCACCTCCCTTGGCCTGTCATGTTTCAGCGAGCCACCTTGGCAGGCTTTAGAATTTGAAATTGACATATAGCACAGCTGGTTTTTTTAAATGAAGAAAATACAAAAATGGATGTCTTTATTCATAAATAAGAAATAATATTAAAATCATTAAAAAAAGAGAAATGACATTTTTAGAGCCAGTTGCATTAGCTAGTCTTAAACATAATTTAGTCTCCAAATCACATTGTCAAATTAAAGAAAGTTAGTGTATTGTATTTTTATTCTCAAATTTGAACTGAGTTAATAAGGCATGGTAATTTTTCTGTAGTTACCTTAAGTTAATTGTGACCAGATCTCAAGAAATTGTGATACTTATAAAGTCTAGCAGGACCAGAATATAATTCTTACTCTTTGCCTATTATTTTTAGAATAACATTGCTATTTCTCTCTGAATGAAAATATGTGTAGTCACAATATTTCAAAAGCATAAAAGTTACTCTTTAGAATAGATGGCAGAAGTACAAACATTTTGGCTTAAATTGCCAATTTTGAATGTAAGAGTGGCTAAATCAGAAGTCTTATTTGTCTTACAGCAATCTATTATTTTTTCCTTTATGATGTCTCCTTACCTCAATTTGTTTCACATCTAGAAAAGTAGGTATTAAAAATACTAAAGAGCATAAAGTCAATTTTAAAGACAAATTAAAAAAAAATCAAAATGTCTTTAAGAAAAATTGCTTTGAATTGAATGGAAATAAGTGATGCAAAATGAGAATAAATTTTAAAGTGAGAAAACTATTTACTATTAAATCTAGATTCCCTTATGATAGGATGGGATAATCTTGGAGGAAAGGTGGAAGGGCATTGTGGGGAGGGGGTAAGGGGGATGTTGAGGGAACACGGGGGTGGGAGGATGCATTCTGGGAACATTAGAATCTATATAAACACAATAAAATAAAATCAATAAATATAATTAGATCCCCTTTTCTATAAAATCTGTGTTAAGGTGTAAATTGCCCCCCAAAATAACTGAAAGTTAGCTTTGAAAGGTAATAGACACTTTCATGCAAACAATATATTTAAAAGCATCGTTAAATCATGAATATTATCTCAGTTGATGTGTTCTTAGCAGGTAAGCATTTTTTATTTTTAATTAAGAGAAACAAATGGAAAGCTTCAAATGGTAAAGAATTCAAGGATTCACATGGTTCTGTTTTTGAAAAAGATTCATATAAAAAACCATGAAGAATAATCTTTGAAAGAATTTTGAGACAAAAGTGTTTTTATTGGCAATATTATTAAAAGTGAAATAATTCTTATTAAAATTGGACATACAGAGCATATTGAGATGCTTATTCGCACCCATATCCCTAGTCATGCATAATTTGAGAAAACTATTCTCTAAAAAATTGTACTATTTTTGGAATAGTAGTCCTGCCCCAGTCCTTTAAATCTTACTACTATTCCAAAGTCCTTTAAATCTTTAAAGTTATTTCTCAAAAATCTGAGCACAAAAATATTTGAAAGTTGAGGTCCTGATATTGTTTATATGGCAAAATGAATAAAAAATACTAACATGAGTTTAATTGATTTTAAATAATATAAAATCTCTTAACTAAATATCTTTTTAAATAAACTAAACAAAGACAATGGATTAAATTTGATTTCTATCACAGGAAATAAAGATAATTAGAGACAAATTAATAAAATACAAATAAAATTACTTAAATTTTGTATAGAGATTGTAATCTAAATAAAATCTTTATCTTTTATAGTGCTAAACTTATGTTTAAAAATATGAAATAAGTATTTTTATGATCAATTAAACGTAAAGATAATTTTGAAATAATTTCTTCTTTTCTTTCTCTTTTCCCATAGAGGAAAGGGTTAAGATTAGCAGATTAATTAATCATCACTCCAAAGGTAGTAATTGCTTTCTTAATTAATGGCCGGAACTTTTTTAATAAAGCCTTTTCTAATTTATGCTAACAACTAATTTTTCTTAGTCTTTTTTCATTTGGAAAGTACATTCTGATGCTAATTACATTTTTTATTTTTGTTAGTTTATCTTTGGGTCATATTTATAATTTTATGTTTTAACCATTAATAATGTCTCTGTCTTGAAATATAGTTGACTCAGAAAATCATTTATGATCCTGGGTCAGGGCACACATGAGAATCGACCTTTTGCTTTTTTTCCCCTCCCTCTCCCTTTTCTCGCTCTCTTCCCCTCCTATAGCCAGTGGCTAGATTGGTTTGAGCCTTAGCTCTATGCTGTGAGGATACCTTGGGTGAGCATAGGCCCCAGATGGGTGATCCAGGGTGGATGCTGGTTGGTACCCATGCAGGAGTCTGTTTCTCTATCACCCCTCCTCTCACTTCAAAAAAATAAAAAAGAAAAAGAATAAGAAAATACAATTAAGTCTCTTATCAGATGGATTCAGTTTGTCAACTTGTCTACTTTTGTGTTTGTGTTAGACATTGAGTTCTCTTTGTTATGACCATATGACACACAGACAGGGTCAGAAAGCACAGTAACTTCAGTAGAGAAACATAATTTGTTTTTCATCACCATGCCAACAATGTACAGGTTTTCTTCACCATGCTTATTTTCCTCTTAATTTGAATAAATGTTTTAACAGAGAATTTGTTTTACACTTTTATTGATTTAACTGTTAAGAATAATAAGAGGTATAATTTATCTAGGCTTACTACCTCTGGATATTCAAGTAAGCACAGCACATGCATTGTCTAGTTTAATCTTCACAAGAGCTGTTTGTAGTGGTTATGATTATTATTCCTATTTTTAAGCAAGAATGTGAAGTATTCCTAAGATGTCACAATTACTAAGTAGATTTGGAACCAGATAGTTTGACTGCAAAGCCTAAATTCTGAAACACTCATATCATGGTAAGGACACTGTAAAAAACAATATGCTAATTTCTATGGGGCATTAATAAAAGAATGACTCCTTTAAACACATTTTTTAGTTTCTACTTTATTTCTGTGGATTCAAAATTGATATTATTTATTTCCTATTCTTTTAAAAATTAAATGAGTATAAAATTGGAGATAATTACTCTTGGGTTAATAAAAATAGGTATACTATTTTAGTCAGTGGACAAATATGTAATTTTTATAGGCTTTATTAGTTTAAAAGAAGAGTTTTCAAGTATAGACTATAATACTTGCACACATTCAGGTATAAATATCAAATTATCTACAAAAACAAAATTTTACTCTTTATTCCTTTCAGCTGTCAAAATGATAAAATGCAAATTTATTTTATTTCTCTATTAAATAATGCTTGTTAGAATACTGTAAAGCATGACAGAGGCACTGGCATTTAAAAGAAGAGATAGATAAACCACTAGAGGAAATAAAACTATATTCATAGTCTAAATAAAATTGTAATTGTAAGCTGCTTAAAAAAACCCATCACCCAAACTAAGATCACAGATGGAAAATCAAATAGAAAAACATAGTACATGTTTATAATCTTAAATCAAAAGTTGATGTGCTTATGCTCTAAAGTTCCCAAATTATATCTAGAACTTTATCCATTTGCAATTATAGACTAGATCTTCCTGTCTTGTTTTTCAGCATTAAATCACCTTTAGAAAGTAAAATAGGGACATGTCAGAGGGAAAACAAGGTAAAGTGTGGAAAAATATAATAGGAATATAGAAATTAATATGGCTTCTACACTCAAGGATCCTGTATATCAAAGCTGAAAGTTTGTGGGCTAGACATTGTCTACTATCAATTTGTGAATGCAGGATGAAGAGTTAGGCTCTCAGGAAGAGAAAGACAGACTTACATGGAATTTAGGGATCTCAGGGAAGGTGATAAGGACTATCTCGGAACATCAGCTGTTGAATCTACTGGAACTAATGATAAAGATATAAAAAGAGTTACTAGGAATTAAAGAAATCTAGGAAAGGGTAAAGAACCTGTGCCAAAGTATAACCAGGAATTTAGAACCATGTGAGGTGCAAGAGTGTGGCTGTCTTCAGAAATCGAATATCAAAATAGGGTAAATTAGTGGACAAGGGAACAAAGATAGAGTATCTATCAACAAAATCCAGGGCTAGCATGAAGCTTAGATTTCAAGAACTCAAAACTTAAGGATGAAATAGATATTAAAAAATGGTTGGGGTAGTCACCTAGAAACTGAAGAGAGTATGTAGAATTGGATTAAAAAACTATGAGTTTAGGAGGGGGCTAACATTTATGTGGCATTTTTACTGCAATTTATATATAATATAGGTAGGTAGGTAGATTAGATAGATAGATAGATGATAGATAGATAGATAGATAGATATAGATATATAGATATTATATAGATATAATGCTCAAAACTGACTCCACAAAATTAATAATACTCCTGTTTTACAGATGAGTCACAGAAGTTAATCAGATAACTTTTCTAAAACCAAAAAATAGTAAGTCATAGAATGGGAATGCTAAGATTTGTTCAATTTCCAAGCCATCTATCATATTTACCAGGTAGTAACATTGTATAGTTCAAGAGTTTTTAAAAATCTAGGTAAATAGACTGAGAAATGCATAAAGGTTCTTAATTGTTTTTCTTTTATTGTGTCCTTATGGGAAGATTGTAAGACACACAAGGAGAATATCATGTGACAATAGAAGATGGAAATTGGAGTAATGCTGTTTGAAGCCAAGAAACACCGAAGATTGACAGCCACCACTGGTAGCTAAGAAGAGGCGGGAAAAATTTTACTTCTATAGGTTTCACTGAAAGAGTAGGGCTCTACAAATACTTTGTTTTCAGACTTCTAGGTTTCAGAAGTATAAAATAATAAATTGCTGTTGTTCTAAGCCACCCTGTTTGTGCCACTTCATTATGGCATCCCTAGAAAACTAATACAGTTTCATCAAAATATATTCATAATTTTAGTGCTTGTCTCATAGTCATGTCCTCAGCATCTTTCTTATTCCCTTTTAATATTTTCTAAAATCTAGCAACTTCTCTCTCAATAGCTCATATTACAACTATAGGTCTCTCTACTCCATATTGACTTCCTGTTATATACAAACACACAAGCATATACCTAAGTCTACACACATATCATATATACCCACACACATACATACTAGTTAAAAATAACATGATTAGGGCACAGATAGCTTGAATTATTAAAATTTTGATTAATAGAGGGTTCTTCCATTCAATAAAATGCCATAAATACATTTCCAAGAATAAGTATAGATAAACATATATTACATGTTGAACAAGACTAGTTAATTCATGGCAGATGCAGAAGTTAGAGAGAGGGTCATTGTGTGCCTTGGGGACATAATCATGAATATTATTATAAGCTTATCAGACTTTTGCATTTAATAGTTCTATTGTTAGATACATTTTAATAACTGATAAAATGAGAGATAAACATACTTGTAGTATGTCTGGAAAAATTAGCTTGCATAATTTTCCCTTATTTGTTTTTAGAGGATAGCATAAGGTACTTCTATATTGCTAAATAAAATAAGTTACCAAAATAAATAAAAATAATCAAATGTATCAGCCAATTCTGTTTGCTGGATCTTCAAACTATATCTAGAATCTGATCATTCTCAATATTTTAGCACTGATACCTGGATGAAGCCACGGTCATTTCTCACCTTGACTGGGGCATTGAGTCCTAACTGGTCTCCCATTCCCACACACTAATCAATTGTCAATAGTGCAGGCAGAGAGTGATTACTCAGATTATATTATTTCTCTGCCCAAATCCCTGGAATAATTTTGTTTCTCTCAGAATAGAAGACAAGTCCTTAAAATGGCCTAAAGTTCTTGGAATCTGGTTTTGTTTTCTCTACCCTATTATCAATTTGACTTCATCCTCCAAAAGTCTCCTTCTTGTTTACCTGCTTCACCACATGGCTTCCCTGATGTTCTCAGAACATGTCAAACACACACCTACCTCAACACAGCATCTACCACTTAAGTTTTGTGAGATATTTTTTTCCCTATATTTATACAACTTTCATCTCCTTCAAGATGGCTTCCTCAAAGAGATATAACCTGACCATACTGTTGTCTCTCACCCATTAAACCAGACCTTGTGACATCCAGGTCCTTTCTAATCAGCTCTATTTTTTTAATCCATAAAGGCTATCACATCATATATAGTGTATATATATATATATATATATATATATATATATATATATATATATATGTGTGTGTGTGTATGTGTGTGTGTGTGTGTGTATGTATGCCTATTACATATACAAATATAATATATAGAAAATAAACATACTATAGTCATATAAAATAAAAATATATATTATAGCCCAACCAGGCGGTGGCACAGTGGATAGAGTGTCAGACTGGGATGTGAAGGACCTAGGTTTGAAACCCCAAGGTCCCCAGCTTGAGCGTGAGCTCATCTGGTTTGAGCAAGACTCACCGTCTTGAGTCCAAGGTCTTTAGATTGAGCAAGGGGTCACTCGGTCATATGTAGCCCCCCCGCCCCCCGTCAAGGCACATATGAGAAAGCAATCAGTGAACAACTAAAGTGCCACAACGAAGAATTGATTCTTCTCATCTCTCTCCCTCTTGTCTGTCTGTCTCTCTCTGTCTCTGTCCCCCCAAAATATATATAAATATAATAGAAAGTATATGTATATTATATGTATATATAATATACATATACTTTCTATTATATTTATTAGAACTACACTACATACACTTTATTATATATAACAGGTTATATACAAATACAGGTTTATTATGATTAGTGTTTGCTATCTGTATCTATCCACTAGGAAGTAAGCTCTAAGAGGGCAGGAAGCATCTGCTTTGTTTAGTAATTATCCTTCACACTATAAATAGAGACCAAGATGTGGTGAATTCTCAATAAAAATGTGTTGCTAATGAAATGTGATTATTAAGAAGGAACATATATTATGCTAATCTTAGATGATAATAGTCTCAAGAACTTTGAGTAATATCTTAGTTATTGATATTAAATAGCATCTCAAAATATTGTGGATAGATGTTCATCATTGACAACTTGTCATACTGAACTACATGCTACAAGTATAAATAGACTTGAGAGGTAAGAGGAATATCTTTTTATCAACTTTGTATGTACAAGTGACTACAGTATTAAAAAAAATTAAGAAAAGTGATGTCGATAAGTAGGCAAGTAATTTCCTACGTTAGCAGAATTAGCTACGTGGGCCCTATCCATTGGCCAAACATCGTGAGTTTCAGACTTTACCAGATCCTCTTAGATATCAAATAAATATTAACTGATATTTAATTTTATTTTTAAATGCATTTTTAAATGTTTATTTTATTAATTTTAGAGAGAGAGAAAGGGAGAAAGAGAGACAGAAACATCAATCTATTCCTGTATGTGCCCTGACCGAGAATAAAACTAGCAACCTCTGCACCTTGAAATGATGTTCTAACTAACCAAGCTATCCAGCCAGGGTCTGATATTTCATTTTGATTATTTAATACTCATCTAGTCAGTCCTCATAAAATTTATTTGGTGTAAGATATAAAGGAAGAATTCTCAAAATAACAAAATGCATCTACACAATTTAGTATATTTTAAAAAACTTGTTCTATCAATTCAACCTGTTTTTATGTATTTGATATCTATCATGCATGCCTAGATTTTCTATTCTATTTTCATTTGTATGCATCCCTATAATAATATCATACTATTTTATTATAATTTATTTAAATATATTACATAAGCATACAAGCTCTCATTGTCATTTCTATTCAACATTTTCTTATCTATTTTCTTCCAATTTAAAATAACTTACTCCAGTTCTAAATATTAATCCATTTTAACTTGTTTAAAATTGCTTTATAATTTTTAAATACAGTGTTTATATAGTATCAAGGGCTCAAAAATCTGAGACCTCAAATAAGGACAATGTACCTTCACTTATCTACTCCTGGTTATTCAATAAACTTTAAACTTTGCTCTCTATAGTTTTAAACAGCAGTAGTTTGTATTTTTCTGTTACTTAATTAATACATTTTCTCATTAGGTTTTCTGAATGATATGTAATAAATATGAGCACTTGTGTATATGAAGCATTTTGATTTCTTTAATGAGTTTAATGACATTACCTCTTCTATTCAACTAAGAATGGTATTAAACACTGTTCTGAGCTATTTATATTTTGTTATGTTTGGAAAAAAATATTTAAAAATTTGATGATAATGTAAATTCTTATGATAAAGATAAAAGAAAAATATTTGCAGTAAAGTATAAATTGTCAATGTCCTTTTACCTAATTATGTGGTAAAATATATTATTAAATATCTTAATTTGACCAACTTTTATTTTTACTGGATAAAATATCCCTTTGTCATTTACTAGATTTTTATTAATATTATATTGGATCTTATTTTAATTTAGAATTTTATGACTATGAATGGAATGAATGGCACTAATATAAAATCTTATTTTGTGCAATTTTTGTTACCTAATGCATTAGAGAATATTTGGATCAGGAAGCTCTGGTTGCTTTCTGTTATATCCTTCCCAAACAATTCATAGAAAAAAGAAAGTCATATCACTATTAGAAACAACACCACCCTCCTTTTTTTCTCTTAAACTTCCTTTGCTTTGAACCAGCTACAAAAGCTGGTTTGGTTCAGAGGATGTCTGAAAAAGACAATTTTTATCCAATTGCATAGGGCTGACAGTATACTACAGAACCAAAAATTCTACAGTTCAAAATTACACAAAACTTTAAGAAACAAATTGATAGAGGTAATTCCACTGTGCCTCACTTTGCTCTTCACAACAGTTTCCTTGTAGTGTCACAGTGTCATTTTTTCCTTTTTAGTAAACGACCACAACCCTGAGGAATTCACCAGAGTAAGGGTTTCCACCTTTTATACTTTTTCAGTATGGAAGTGGCATGCAGGAAGGAAAAAATAGTCCATTTGGAAACATACAAGATATGATTTCTTCATCAGTTTTATACTACACTCAATCTATATTTTGGCAGTGTTATGGAACATAATCAAGATTTTAGCATTACAGACCATTCTAGTGTGGTCTGTCTTAAATTTCCTTTACATTAACAGAATAGAACAGATGTCTTTTTAAATATCATTTCCAACTACTGAATGGGTTTGGTCAATGAGAAACATGAGTGGGATACTAGAGGACAAGAGGACAGTGAGGGTTGGTGTTTATCTCCTAGTCTGCTCATGGTTGGTTTGCTTTGGAATGTCTGTGTTCTCTTGCTAAAGGCCAGGGCTTCTGTAAACTGGCAGCTTTCCTCCTCAGGTTCTGGGTTTTGACAACTGCTCTTTGCTTTGCCCCTCTAAACTAGCGGTAGTCAACCTGGTCCCTACCGCCCACTAGTGGACATTCCAGCTTTCATGGTGGGCAGTAGCAGAGCAACCAAAGTATAAATAAAAAGATAGATTTAACTTTAGTAAGTTGTTTTATAAAGATTTATTCTGCCACACTTAGCGAAAATCCGACATAAAGTACTTGGTGAGTAATTATTACTATATGCTTTAATTTGCTATAACTCTGCTTTATAAATTTTATAAAGTAAAGTTACTTTCCTACTTTATAAATCACTATCACTGTGGAACTAGTGGGCAGTTAAAAAATTTTACTACTAATAGAGATACAAAAGTGGGTGGTAGGTATAAAAAGGTTGGCTGCCCCTGCTCTAGACCTAGGTGTAGTAACAATATTCTGCTGTTACAAGTCTCTTCAGAACCATACTATTTCTCACTGTTTTCCTTACATGTAACCAGTATCTCTGTAAATAATTTCTCTATTGAACTCTTCCCAAATATTAGAAAATGCCAACATGTGACTTGTAAATCATTATTATATCTACAATAACAGAGAAGCAGTGAAACAGGAGAACATTGGAAAAACTGGAGCAAATCAAAATCAACTGAGAGTGTTTACAGTTGGAATAAGGGGATGGGAAAATAGTTGTGACAAAGTTTTGTTCATAAAGAGCAAGCCTAGGAACTGGTTTTCTGAAAATGTAGAATTTGTGCCCTGCTCATTTCTAAGGGGCTAATCATATGAGAGTAGAATGTGTACTCAGCTGCATCTACTAAGAAACTTATATGTAACAAGTGATGTATTAGGCATTGCTGATGAGTTATACAAGCTATAAAAAAATGCTCTCATCCTGCAAAAGTACAAGAATACGTCATTTAAATTTGTAATTTAACTTATATAACTTTTAGTAACTTTGTAAAGAAAACCACAGCATACTGAATACACCAAATATAATGATTCGGTCTTTTATACTACTAAATTGCCAGATATAAATTATACACCTAAAATCTTATATGTGTTTTCTAAAGTCACACATATACATATACAAAATAAATTTCTCATTGAATGAAAATTAACTTATCTGCCACAATTATACTTAAAATTCCATAAAATAGAACTTCTGTAAATAATGAAAAAAAAATCTCTGTGTGCTTGATACAATTAATTGAATTTTTGTGTGTCTGTCCTTTCCAATTTGAAAATAATTATAAAGGTAGAGAAGATTAGTAATTTCTAAAGTGCTTTAAAGTAAAAACAGTCATCTAAGAAAAGTGGCTTTTCATTAACTATTTCAAATTCACACACGGAATAGTATCTTGTTTTAACACATATAGTGTTTTTTTTTTTAAATAAAAGACATGAGTTTAATTTATATTCTGAGTTATATTCATAAAGGCATCATAGCTTTGCATTAAGAAATGATAAACCACAATATGGAGGATGGAAAAAGCCAACAAAGTTTTCTTAATTCATTCATCTTCTTGCCCGTTTAAAAAAAAATACCAGTATGAAGAAAATGCTAGAAACTGTGTTGTCTTATGTTCAACTTCACAAAGAAGCTATTCCAAGAAATGAAAATAATAAAAGTTATTCCTAAACTTTGAAAGATCTATTGTAATGAATTGACCTAGTTGAGTTTCTGATTGCTTGCCAGCAGTGTAGCCATCTCCCACAAACTCCACTATTGATCTGGTAGCCTTTGTGGCAGCACAGAAAGAATAAGCATCTGTGGCAGGTACAACAGCAGGTGCCATCTTCATTGACTCACTGCGGCCCTGATTACAAAGAGGCTGTTTAGAGCACCTGGTGTCTACAATAGGCTCTTTCTTCCCTGGAGAAAAGAAACTGATTTTTAAAAGTTTATTGAACTGAAACTGAGAAGCTCACCAGAAATCATCAGCTGATGAGGTGTTGGAATGAACTCCAGTGAAGACAAAGTGAGAGCTCTCGTGATGGAAAGCCTTTGGCCTGCAGCAGAAGATTCCAAATCGTGAACACTAGGTTGAAGTTCCCATTCGGACCATTCTGAAGCAGTTCTGAACTCTTCTTTTAAATCAGATGTTAAAGTCAGATAGTCTGTATAAGATGCCCATTCTGGCGTAAATACAGATATAGAAAAAGAGGGCTGTATTAAAAGTGATTGAGTTGGTGAAATGGTATATAATGCATAATTAGAGATTGCTTTTGAAATATCAGACATCACGTCTATGTAGGGTGAAGGGTGGGTATTGAGGTCATTTGAATGTACAGTTTCTTGATGACTTTGTAAATTTGATTCATAATCCAGAGAACTATCACTTGTGTGAAGTTTGAACTGTTTTTGAGGTCCTTTACTTTCTTGTATGCCCCATAAATTGTCTTGATTCAAAACCTCAGTTGGATGCATTGTTATACCATATTGTCTTATTTTTAACATTTTTAAAATGTTTCTTGATAGTAACAGATCATCAGTAGTCAGTTTTGAAGTCAAGTCAGATTTCATCAGGTCTAAAGAGACAGTTTGTGAAGAGACAATGGATAAACAAGTCTCATCCAAACATAAATTAACATTCAAATTACTTGATAGGGTAATGGATTCCTCCAAGGATGAGGATACAATTATTTCCTTTGTACTCATTTTAGAAGGAAATAAAGATGACAGTTCTGTGAATGCCACTGATGGTGTTATTTCAGTCGCAGAAGAAATCAAATGCCCAGAAGTGATAGTTTGAGTATCCATTAGTGCATACCAGCTGGCTAATATTGCTGAGTTCATCCAGAATATCTTATAAAAATGGGACTGTTTGCTATGCAAAACTTGATCTGAGAATTTATGAGAGGATTTTATTTCAGTCATAGAACATGTCGCACATGTTTGGCTTAATTCACTTAAGGAATCAGCAGTCTGTGATTTGGTGTTTGTGAGTCTCTGGTTGCTAGAAGCTTCAGTAATAATCTGATATTCACTGGGAATGGAGGTTTGTGTAGTGAATCTGGGCAGAGTTGATGACTTTAAGATGGCTACCTGTTTAGAAATAATTATCTTAGCTGGAGTAATGGGAGACATTGAGGAGCTCAGCAATCTCCAGTCCTCTCTCCTTGAAATTAAGGAAACAGCTGAATATTCTTCAGTAGTCTCTTGAACCCCCCTAGGGACAACTGGAGGTGTGCTAGGGGAAGCAGTTGTGGCCAGAAAGCCACGGTAGAGTAATGAGTGCCTGTTTAACTCAATATCAGCCCCTGGAATTCCACTAATTGCTGAGCTCATTGGGGTAGCAGACAAGGCAACAGTCTGGTAGTTATCAAATAATGATGATTGTGCAGGAAAAATAAAATTTGTTGTTAAGGAAGAGATGATAAATGAAGTCCTCTCTCCTCTATTGAGAAAAAAGAATCCTGGTGTGACAGCTGAAATTTGGATAGGCTTTTGTGTTACAGGTGTTGTGCCTCGAACAATTTGTGTTGGTTCATGAGCATCAAAATTCAGATATTGAGAAGAGGAAACATCTGTGGAAGAAGTAAGACTGTGTTTTGCCAAAAATTGTCTAGTAGAAATCAGTTCTTCCAGTAAAGAGCTTTCATGGGATATGTCGATGCTTAATGCTGACAAACCAGGAGTTGAGAGAACATCATGCTTGAAAATGTCTGTCTCTTTTGAACCTTCAGTAAAGAAAAAGCCAAATAAAAAAAGAGAGATTAAAAAAATGAATTCAAAGTGAACAACTTTGGTCCTGGACTGACTCTTGTGCAAATTATACTGCCAACCCATATTATATGAAGACAAATATGGCTCTGTAAATCATATTGCATATAAAAGTAAGTATCTGAGAAAGTCTAGTAACTACACAAACTGTATACATGCAAACACTCCTATTATTCAGACTCCATGTGAGGGCCAAAGTCAGAACAGTGTTAGGCGTAATAGGCACGTTACAAACTAAACATCTCCTTTGAATTGTAAAACATGAAAACTTACAACTCTTTGTCAATGATAGAATCAATGACTATATGACCGATTGGGGTTAGAATGTTAAGAAAATGTTATCATGCTTTCTAAATATGTAAATTAATCTGTATATTAGGTCATATGATATTTCAATTTTATTCTTTAAAACATCAGAAATTATTTGGACAAAAAATTAAAGCAGTCTATCTTTCTGCTTATAATATCAGCTTTTAAAATATTTTCCTTAAACAATGAGTACCTTTTTTTTTTTAAGGGACAGAGAGAGTCAGAGAGAGGGATAGACAGACAGGAATGGAAAGAGGTGAAAACATCAATCATTAGTTTTTTGTTGCCGTTGCGATACCTTAGTTGTTCACTGATTGCTTTCTCACATGGGCCTTGACCGCGGGCCTTCAGCAGACTGAGCAACCCCTTGCTGGAGCCAGCGACCTTGGGTCCAAGCTGGCGAGCTCTTGCTCAAGCCAAATGGGCCCACGCTCAAGCTGGAGAGCTCGGGGTCTCAAACCTGGGTCCTCTGCATCCCAGTCCGACGCTCTATCCACTGCGCAACCGCCTGGTCAGGCAACAGTGAATAACTTTTTAAGGGATATAATTCTCATTCTGATTTTTCTGAGTGACATTGACTAAATAAAAAATGAATGTAGAATTTACCAATGATACATTGTTTAAAATATGGGATTGTGATTTAATAAATTAAAATGATATATCAAAACATACTCAAGTTATCAAAATACTTCACAAAAATAAAATTTAAAATAAAACCTGAGTGTTTTTAAATAAATTGAATGGAACATAAATTTACATATAACATTTAAAAGTTATTAAATAAAAACAATGAGAAAAACAGCAAAAAGGCCATTAAAATAAGTTTTACTGATAGTTAAAACAAAATGACCTAGGATTGGGGGTCCAGTTATCTACCCAAATTTAAATTACAGAATAAAGACTATTAACAAAAATGGTATTTATTAGTCAAGTGCATTGACATTCTTAAAACAAAACAGTAACTGACACATAACCAGTCAGAATTCTCAATTTTTTGCTCATTATATCGTATCTTAGAAAAATTGAAATAAGTCAGAAAATAAGTTTTAAATATACAGCTTTTTCAAATACAACCATCTCCATATCTTACTCTCATCTACTTACCGTGATCAACTGAATAAATATTCATTACAGTCCATAGTCTCGTAGCCCATGGAGATGGAAAGCTGCTGACTAAAGTCTCAGAAGCCGGCACTGTATATGTTTGTGTAAAAATGGCATTTGTTCTTTCAGCAATGGAAGGCAAACAGCTACTTCTTTTGATTTCACCACCACAAAGAAGCCCAATGGAGCAGGTCTGCAAACAAAACCACCATAATGAAGTTCAGAGATTTTTTATTCCTGAGAGGCAATATTTTTATGTTTGTTGTGATGTTATTTGCATTTTTACAGTCATATTAAATAACTCAAAAGTATAGCCTTATTTTGTTTGAAAATAAAGTTTCTATAGTGAATTTTATATTTCAAAATTAAATCAATATTTCAAATTTTGGATATGCTCAGTTAAATGGCTACATTTTTTTGTTAATTTCTTTGATTCTAAATCAAAATACTATTTTATATTTGCCTTGAGGATATTTTTTCCCAATAAAAAATTTGTACTGTATGGGAATCAATATAGATCGAATGGCTTCATTAAAAATTATAAACTTTTCTGTTCTGTCACATTTTTAATATAAAATTTAGTATCTACAGTAGATAATTTGAAATATTTTCTTGTGTGATTTGAATGACTTTAATTTGTATTGTCTTGTAAGCAATATTCATTATATGTTTTAGTTTGATGTGATAGCTTTTTCCTCCACATACATATAAAATAATTTCTACATAAATTGTTTTTAGCACATAGGAAAGATAATTGTGATTCAAGCATAAATACATGCAAATGGATCAGGGGTTTTTTCCTTAAATGAAGAGTTAAAATGAGTTATACTTTTTGAAGTCTTTTAAACTTTAAGGAGATAAAATTCAAATATTATTTTAAAATATGAATGCATGCCTATTTCCTAACACTAAAGACACAATCAATAGTTACCTGGCTTCACTGTTCTATGTTTGTCCATGATTGTATCTAATTTGTATAAAATGTAAATATTTTCTTTAGATATCCTTCTTATTTTTTGTTTTGCAGTTAAATATATGTATTCACTTTCAAATAACATGGAAAAGTATTTATGAAGGTCATAGAAATTTTGATGTTATGTAACTGCTTTAAAAATCTAATGTAGAAAATATTTAAAAAATGAAAGTAGAAGCAATAAAAGAAACAGCAAGAAAAAATATGTATTATGATTCTGTAAGGCCAGTGGCCAAGAACACCATCACAGCTGCCTGGCCAGTGCTTGGTTCCCATTTGATTCAGACAGTCAGTAATGAAGCAACGGAGTCAAGAACTCGTGAGCCATCAGCTTTAATTCTAGCTTGCACCCGGTGGGCAAGCAAAAACACACACTGGGATCCAAAATCCACTCATTCAGTGCTCACAAAGCTACTGACTTTTCCGAGTTTCCTAGAATCAAAGGTTTCTAGCTCACCAGACTTATTCACCTCTGTTTCCAATCTCCTTCTCTCTACACAAACTCTGCAAAAACTGGCTCCTTCCTCAGCACTCCAACCATCTTGGCTGCTTCTACTCTCCTCCATGTGGCCTTAATCTGCTCTCCTCTCTAATGCTAACCTCAGCAACCAAGAGAGAGCAAGCTCCAGGTCTGTTCCACTTTATAGTGTAGAAATCCAAACCCTTAATCCAATCTACAAACAAGGAAGTCTGTGCTACAAAGTCACTTATCTGAGGCATAATGGGAGGATTCCTTATGAGAGAGCACCACCCTACATCAAAAAGGGTGGGAAAGGCTTAGTTTTAAAACTAAGCCTTGGGCTATAACAACCCTGCCTGCTTGCAGCGTGTCCCCCACATATTAACATAATCACACCCATCCCAAGCAGGAAGGGCAACTAATATCATCACCTGGGCAACGGGCCTCCATGTGGGCAGTGCCATCTTTAACAAAGTGAGCATAATATATTTTATCTGCCCAACACAGATTAATGAAAACACACACAAAAGTATGATAGAATCCAAAATAAAAATATACTAGCTTACGATGAAATTGTAGCTGTTATATAGCTCATACACATCTGCATGCCATCATCAGCATTTTCCTATTGTATCTGAAGCTCTTATTAACTACCTTGAGAAATCTCTACCACAGTGTTTAGGGATCCTTAAAGGCCCCATGATCAACAAGTTATCTCTATGTCAGTATAGCTACACAAAATTATAGGTTTTTGTGGCATGTATGGAACCACAACATACAAAACTAGATTATTTAAATGCTTAATGACATCAAGCAAAGATAGCATCATAAGAATGATCTGAAATACTTGATGAACACTGATTAAAACTATCTATCCTTACAAAACTTTACATTTACACTGCCAACATTTGTTTCTATGATTCTGATATGTTCTCTACTAGTATCAGCTATTATTATATCACTGGATATGTAAATACATTCATTTTTCCAGTAAAATCTTGAAAATGATCAGATTCCAAATATAGTTTTAATATCTAACCAATAGGATTGACTGATGCATTGGATTATTTTTATTTATTTTGGTAACTTGTTGTTCATGAAGCTATACTTCCTCATTCCTATGTTGCACATCTAGGCTCACACCCATGATGAGCTGTCTTTAGACTTAACTTTTAAGGATAAATTTATTTACCTAATTTTGAGCTTGATAAAAAATTCCTTGTTATATCATCAAGTACAAGAAACTCAAATCATATAGTATATAATTGTGTTGTCATATATAGAGGGGTGGGCAAAAGTAGGTTTATAGAATGCAAACAAATAATACAATAATTAGTAAATAATAATATAAGGATAAACTTGATGTTTCACATACACATAATTATAAACATACTTTTCCCCACTCATATATATACATATACATACATAAGGGGTAGTCAAAAGTAGGTTTACAGTTGTTCATATGGAAAAAGAGATGAAGGTTCTGATTATTATCATAGCTTTACTAACTCAAAAGAATATCACTCAACTGTAAACTTACTTTTGCCCCCACTGTATGTGTGTGTGCCAACACAAGTTATTCTAGACAAACTTCTATATATTCCCTTAGTTAAATCCTAAACTGTATGACAAAGCTTACTACATACTTAATAAACCTATTTTCTCTTCCTCTTGGACTACATATTTCAATTGCTCTTATAGTCCTAAGTGACCACGTGACTTACTTCTAACCAGTGAAATGTGAATACTCATGAAATATGATTCTGTAAAGCCAGTGGCCAAGGTCACCATCACAGCTGCCTGGCCAGTGCTTGGTTTGCATTTGATTCGGACAGTCAGTAATGAAACAATGGGAACAAGAACTTATGAGCCATCAGCTTTAATTCTAGGTTGCACCTGGCAGGCAAGCAAAAACACACACTGAAAAGATCAGCTATGTGTGAATCTCTCTTTCCTTATGCGATGACCTCTAAAAACACAAAGACAGGGAAGCCACAAGAAGGAAATAACCCAGGTCCCTCAGTCTCTATTCAAAGAAGAATGTATAAAATCAGAAACACTTGGAGTTCATGTAAAAAAAAATTACATTATATTAACCCAGAGGTTAATATAATAAATATACTACAATAAATAAATTTTGATGGTTATTGATATAGCAAGTAGTATTGTCCTTACTAATATATCACTCTACTTCACCTGGTTTTTTTGATAATACTGTTTGCTACCAGAAAATTAAATCAAAACAGAACACCTCCTAAATGGTTGAACATTTCTTTTTCCCTGTTTAAATTGAAGGATATATTCATTATTCCCTGAAAAATTGAAGGTATTTCAAATATTTAGCTTTGTTTTAATTTACTACACTTTTAATTTAGCATATTTCTTTTTAACTTGTTTTCTTATTTTACCAAGACATCTGTCATTCACTTATTCATTCATCTGTTTAATATGTATTAAGTGTCTGCCATGAATATCATGACTTACACACTAATATTTATCAAAACTTAAAATGTGCCAAGTTGATTACAGTCATTTCTACAAAACTTTATAACCTTTTAAAAAATATTTTTTTCTAAATCTATTTTTGAGAAAAATAATACAAATAAAATCTTTCAAATCAGAGCTGTCTGAGAATTTGGTCATCTACTTTCCTTTTTTTCTTTTCCAAGTGAGAGGAGGGGAGATAGACAGATTTCCACAGGCACCATGGGGTCCACCTGGCAACCCCCATCTGGGGCTACTCACAACTGAGCCATTTTTAGCACCTGAGGTAGAGGCTCCATGGAGCTACTTCAGTACCCTGGGCCAACGTGCTTAAATAAATTGAGCCACGGCTGTGGTAGAGAGAGAAAAGAGAGAAAGGTAGGTAAAGGGGAGGGGAAAGGGTTGAGAAAGAGACTATCACTTCTCCTGTGTGCCCTACATACTGGGAATCAAACCCAGGGCAACCACATGCTGGTCTGATGCTCTACCACTCACTAAGCCAACTGGCTAGGGACTTATGGTCATCTACTTTACCATGGACATTGTTTAGCCTTCTATCATCACTCAACAAATATTTATTAATCAATTTCTGTGTCATTGACTATTGCTAAGTGCTGGAAATAAAATAGTCAAAAAATAGGCAAAGTTTCTACTATTATATAGCTTGTACTTTAGTAAAGGATTCATAATTTATTAATCACAATTATTAATAAGTGGCTTAAAGACACAATAAGGGAGATAAATAATAAGTGAAAACAGAAAGGGCTGTTTGGCAGAAATCTAAATTGACTCGAATACCCGAGGAAAATGCATTCAAGGCAAACAATATGGTAGTACAATGGCCCTGAGGCAGGAACACACTTTGTATGTTGGAGCAACACCAAGATGGGCAGTGTGGATAAAGAGAATAAGGTCAGGTTACCAGTGGATAGAAGTGATATCATAGACATGGCCAGGGACAAGATCATGTAGGATAATTTGCTTGTTTATTTGTCTATTGCTGAATTTGGTATAAATTCTGAGTATGATAGAAAGCCCTTGGAATATCTTATATTTAAAGTAGAAAAATGACATGGCTTAATTTGTGTTATGAAAATATTACGTTAATGCTATATAGGCTGTTAAGAGAGTTTAGAGTGGAGGCAGTTTATGTTAATGCAGACTCTTGCAGTTTGAAGTGGACTGGAGTGGACTCTTAAGGAAGTTTGGTTTGAACCACTGTTCTAAGTATAGACTTATTTACCCTATCAGTTACAGTTCTTAGAAGCAATAAACTCTTCCCAGGTTCCTAGACATGAAACTTTCCATTTCTGCTAATGTAATTATTATGTTACATTAGGAAAGGTTCACTAAAGTTCTCATTAAATATTTCTCTGTCTTTTGGCAAATGCTTACATTATTTACATTATAATTTCTATAAAAATTTTACTACATAATTTTTTCCACATAAAATTCTCGGACACAAGTTACAAATCACTGTCCTGACATAAGACCAGTAAGCAATAGTTCACCTCTAGATAGTATACTTCTCCCATAACTTCTTGGTTGGTTAAGGG
Source organism: Rhynchonycteris naso (assembly GCA_037038555.1). Classification (NCBI taxonomy): domain Eukaryota; kingdom Metazoa; phylum Chordata; class Mammalia; order Chiroptera; family Emballonuridae; genus Rhynchonycteris; species Rhynchonycteris naso. Next base: position 26,746,733 of record CM073000.1, read on the forward strand.
GAATAAATTACAAGATGAAACTTTACTCTCATTATGTCAGCAGTAGGCAGAATGATAACTCTTTTTTAAATTTTATTTATTGATTTTACAGAGAGAGGAGGAGAAAGAACAGGAAGTAGCAAGTCATAGTTGCTTCACTTTAGTTGTTCATTGATTGCTTGTTTTATGTGCCTTGACCGGGCAAGCCCAGGGTTTTGAACCAGCGACCTCAGCATTCCAAGTCAATGCTTTATCCACCACACCACCACAGGTCAGGCCAGAAGGATAACTTTTAAGATGGCCCTCAAGATTTACTCCACTCCACTCTCCAACCAACCAGGGTATAGGCTCTGCACAACACATGATGGGTTTCATCCCATGATTAGGTTAGGCAATGTTATGTGTAAAAGGGACCTTAAGAAAAGGAGACTGCATAAACCCTTTAAAACCAGAGTTTACAGGGGAGAAAGCCAGAAATTCTAAGTACATATAAGAAGAATTTGAGTTCTATTACTGGTTTAAATATAGGAGACAAAAAAAAATGAGGTGGCCTCTCAGTTACAAAAAAAAATGAGGTGGCCTCTCAGTTACAACCAACAAGGCAATGAGGAATTCAGACCTATAAACAACCAAAACTAATTACTGATCCGAATTTTGCCAAAGACAGAAATGACTTGGAAATAAAATTCCCCCCCAGACTCCAGAGGAGAATTTAACCCAGCTGACATATTGTTGTCAGCCTGAGCAGAAAAGCCTGAGTAGTCAGCCATGCCATGCCTCACTTTGGACCTACTGAACTGCTAGCTAACAGATGAATGTTGTGTTAACCAGCTAAATTTTTAGTAATTTGTTATGCAGCTTTAGAAACTAATACACTGTCCCACCAACCTCAACAATAATAAATACCAAGAAATTGGGTCCTATCCAGTTCCAGAGATAATGCTCATCATGCAAGGCAGTATAGTAAGAATCCTATCATCAAGAGGCAGTGGTGTCTGTAATTTTTGTTTGAGTCTGCCCTAAACCTTTATAGCCCGGACTCTCCCTTCTGCTTCTCTGCTGTGCCTCCTGTTGGAGGAGATGTGACTCAATAGGTCGCATTTCCTGGGTTTCCATATTAGCCGGCTTCTGCCAGTGGAGGCACTAGCATCACAATGAAGAGTGGAGAACAGAGAAACCCAGACATCCTTACTCCTCTCTGTATGCATAGGTGATGTGTCTGGCAAGCATCTATGCTCTTCTACTCTAATCCTGCATCTTTTGGATAAGTTGTTCCCATAGATACTGCCTCTTTTTCTCCCCAGGCTACCTTGAGCGGTTTCATGCTGCTGTTAATCTTTGCTTACCTCACTATTTTCTGGTTGGATCTCTGCTCTCCCTTCGCCTCTATAACCAATTCCCTCTATGCTAGAAATACTTTTTGTTTTCCTGATTGAGACACTGACTGACTCAGTGTTGCTGTCCTATGATACTTGACAGAGTCTCTATATAGTTAGCTAACTTGATTGGGAGATGAAAGGTAAAGTAGTTGTCAACCCAAAAGCAGGGATACTATTCTGAAGATTGATATCATTCGCTCTTAATAATAAAAAAAAATCTATTAATGATCAGAGATTAATTGTTACAAATACTTTGGTATAAAACAGGTAATATTGAGATGCTTTTGTGCTATACAATTGGGCAATGAACATTTTTATTTTTAGTTTTTCTAGAATTTTCTATATAAAAATCGATACAACAAGTTCATGACAATAATTAGATTTCTAATCACAGACTAGACATCAATTTGATATATATGTCTTAAGCAGTTTCCTACAGGTGCTTATTGGCAGCAACTGTGGTTGTTCTACTTTCTACCAAATGGCTAGAGCTAGTATGCTGTTTGGTAAATAGTTACATACTTACTGGCCAAGAAACATCTGTCAAATATCAAAGCATAATATTCCTTTGAAAACACTTTTTTTTTTTTTATCCAGCTACTTTCACATTTTTCCCCTTTCTAGACAAACATTTTGAAAGCGATATTTGCCAAATCTGTCACACATTCCATTCTTTCTTCAAGTCATTTTAATCTAGCTTTTGTGTCTTCATATCACTGACACTGTGCTTGCAAATGTTTCCCCCCCCCCCCCCCAGGGACAGAGAGAGACTCAGAGAGAGGGATACATAGGGACAGGAACGGAAAGAGGTGAGAAGCATCTATCATTAGTTTTTCATTGCTGTTGCGACACCTTAGTTGTTCATTGATTGCTTTCTCACATGTGCCTTGACCGCGGGCCTTCAGCAGACCCAGCAACCCCTTGCTAAAGCCAGCTACCTTGGGTCCAAGCTAGCGAGCTTTTGCTCAAGCCACATGGGCCCACGCTCAAGTTGGGGTCTCGAACCTGGGTCCTTCGTATCCCAGTCGACGTTCTATCCACTGCACCACTGCTTGTTCAGGCTATGCTTGCAAATTTTCAGAAATACTATCATCCAGTTAAATTCAAATCAGTTTTTGGTCTTCACATTATTCAAATTCTCGTCAATAGTTAACAGAATCAACCACTATCCTCTGAACAATATGATTTCTTTCATACTACCTTTCTCCTTATTCTAATCTCTTCTCTTGGCTTCTCTCTTTCTGGCCTCTAATTCTGATTTACTTGGGGCTTTAACTACAACTTTTTGTTTTTGTTTATCCTATGTATACTCTAGAAGTTTTGTCATCTATTAGAAAGACCATAAAGATATTTACTTATTGATGAGTCTCAAAACTACATCTCCACGTTATACTTGCCTACAGTATATTCTTATATATCCAACAACTTACTTAGCAAAACTAGTTAAATATGTCATGGGGACCTTAATAAGTGAAGTATTACAGTAGTAAACTGCTGATTCAACCCCTTCATTCAAACATTTCCTTTAATTATCCATCTTCTCTCAGGAAATGTATTAGCATCACTCTGTTGTTCAAATTATCTTTGATTTATTGTTGTATTTTATTTAACGCATCTACTCCACACCATGTTTTTATAATTTTTGCATAATTTATTTTTGTTTTGCTATTATAGTTTAAATTCAGTATTATTCTGTATTGGTTTCAGCTGTACAGCACAGTGGTTTGAAAATTCTGTACTTTACAGAATTGTCCCCCAATTTTTCAAGCACTCACCTGGCCCCATACATAGTTGTCACAATATTGTTGACTATATTCTCTATGCTATAATCAACATCTGTTTCATAATTTATTTTAAATTTAGTCTTTTCTCTCAATTTGCTTAATCACAACCATAGGTCAAGGCATCATTGGTTTTTGCACAATAATTGTAATATCCTAGCTGATTTCTTTATTCTTACTTTTAACCTTCTACCAGACCCTTTTTCACAGAGGAAGAGTGATATTTTAAACATCTGAATAAAAGGACATCATTTCTCTATTGAAAATGTTTAAATATATTTTATTACCTCAGAATAGAATCTTACTTTCTGTTCTTTATTCTCCCTACAAAATCTGACTCTGCAGTTCTATCTTCTCTCTTGTTTCTATCTTACATACATACACTCTGTTCCTTACTAACCCGTATGAGCAAGGTATCTTTCTCCCTCTGACCCTCATAAATATTAATACCTATGATAGCATGCATATCCATACTTCCACTCTTCCCTTGGATTATTTCTCTTAATTTCTCTGGTCTTAATTTAAATGCTTCCTCCTTAGAGAGTTTTTCTCTGCCTTCTACATTATTTTCCTCTTAAAGTAACTTTTTCTTTTCTTTCAAACATTAAATCCAGTTTGAGTTGCATTTTTATGTGTCTATTATCTTAATTTATATGTCCTTCCTGGTATACTATAAGAGCCACTAGACAGTATATTTTAGGCTATGTTTGTTTCCTTCTGTGCTCTACTTTGCAGTCTATGTGTATACTGCTTGACAATTAGTGTTTAGTGAGTGAATATATAAGTAATAGTTACAAAATTGTCTTCAGATATTAAGTAATTGAGCTTGCAAAATATAAGTATTTCTGCCTACAACTGGTTTAATTGATATTTGAACCACAAAATGACCTGCAGATGCTTTTACATTATAAGGAAAGCAAACAATCAAATATGAGAGTTTAGGATTCCTGACCTACAAGGGTAATTAAATTTACTCTGAGACATAAGGGTCAAATTCATGGGAAAGGTCTGTCTTGAGACCAGAGATGACAGACTGTTTTTAAAAAATAAGTAAAATTAGTATATTACACTTTTCCTTTGTATTCTTTAAACTTGAGAAAAATAATTCCTCCTTTTCTAGGGTCTCTTGCTAAAAAATACTTAAACCTACTGAACAAAGGTGGACTAGGAGAAATGGGTAATTTCTTTGAAATTTTAAGAACTGTGCTGTTCAGTAAATTTATAATCATTTAACAACCCCCATATACCACATTCAAACATGTGTGAGATAATTTCTAGGCTTTGGGTACTGATCAAATTAGAGCCCTGTCTGACCTGTGGTGGCACAGTGGATAAGGCATTGACCCAGAATGTTGAGGTTCCCAGTTGAAAGCCCCAGGCTTGCTTGGTGAAGGCCTATATGAAATGCAAATACTGCAATTCTTTGCTTCCCGTTCCTCCCCAACCCCTTTTTCTCTCTTTCTCTCCTCTTTCTAAAGGCAATGAATAAAAAATATTTTAAAAAATTAGAACGAAGTAATTTTTCTGATTACTTAGAAGTCATTAGAGGGTGGAAGAACAGGTCTCATTCCTCCTTCTGCTGTGTGGACTTCCAGGTAATGATTAGGGAATTGGGATACATAATATTATACTGGGGAACAAAATTTCAGTTGCATCCAGAAAAACAGTTTTTCTTACCTAAATCAAGTGTGCTGATCTCAAATCTGACATTAGTTTTTCTCAGTAAGCTACAGTTTTTTTGCAATTCAAGATTTTAGGTTTTCATCTTATTGTAAAATTTTCAACATTTAGTTTAACATAATGAAGTAGAATGTCTTCTGGGGCATCATCTTTGTGAAAATATAATAATTTATATAATGCAGTAAATACACTAAAATATATGATTGCATCAGAATTTGTCTACAATTTCAAAATAGAACATATTAAACCACTTATTTTAATCATAAAATTTGGGCAAAACTTATTTAAATTCTATTCAGGCAAAAATTTGTGTTTGTAGCTCTTGCGTTGGTGTACTTGTTGAGGACAATCTTGTTTGATGCTACAACAGTAGTCTGCTCATCACTAACAGCTCCAAGATTTTTGGTAAAATTATTAAGGTGACTGTTCAGGAAGTTAATCTAATGCTCATGTTATATCCAATGTCGTGGAAAGCCAACAGCATTCTTTGAACTAGAAGTTCATAGTTTTCTGCTTTATTGTTGCCAAGGAAGTTCTTTGTACCTGCCACAAAAGACTGCCATGATGCTTTCTCTCCCTTAGTCATCTTCCTGGCAAATTCTTCATCATGTATGAGGGTTCCAATTTGAGGTCCATTAAATACACCTGCTTTTATCTTCTCTAAAAGCAAGGCAGGAAAAGCAGAAATAATATGTTGAGAGCACTCATTTTCTCTATTCAAAGCCTGAACAAACAGCTTCATTAAGCCAACTTTGATGTGAAGTCAAAGAAAAATGATCCTGTCTCAATTAACTACAGGTTCATTCACAATATTTTGCATCCATACTTTCAGAGTTTCACGTTTTGACCACTCCTTCTGTGTCCAGTGTTTATCCCGAGCTTGGCTGTCCCACAAACACAGAAAGCAAGAATACTTCGTGAAACCTCTCTGTTGTCCTATCAGAAAATTTACCATTTTAAGATCCAGTTATGCTTCTCATACTTCAGAATGTCAAGGACAATTTTTATGTCATTATAATCTTCTTGCAGATGAGGTGAATAATGAATTGAAACTGCTAATAAACATTACTGTTTTGTAGGAGAACACATTTCAGACTTCATTTAGAGCTGTGAAGAAATAGTCACTATTCTGTTGGACTGTAAGTGGTAACACCTAGCTGGGTGAGAAGACTACTGATATCATGACAGTAAACAAAGTGTTTGTCTTCAGAAAAAAGTCCACAAAAAATTTGTTCACGCTTCCTGAATGAGATACTTTAGCTGACCAGTGAAGTACATTCCTTTCTTGAAGCCTGGAGACTAATAACACAACTGCTTTCTTTGATAGGCCCAAATTTCTAACTAAGTCATTCAATTCAGGTTGGCTAAACTGCTGAGTACTTAATGACTGCTTGGCATCAGAAGAAGACCATTCAGATTCTACAACACTTCCTCAGGCATCTTATCAAAATACACTTGATCACTATGTTCATTTTCTTTGTCTTTAGAAGAAATAAAACCATTGAAAACTGGAACCGGGAGTGTCTCAGAGTGTGAGATAGGTCGTATTTTTGAAGGAATATTAGGATATGCGATCATATGCCATTTTTCCTTGTCAATGCCCTTTGTATGGATCAGACAGATATAACAGTCGTTACTGTGGTCCTTAGGTTCATGCCAAACCATGGGAATATCAAAAGGCATTCTTTTGCATTTTCCTTTTTGTCCAGTCATAAAGCATTTTCTCACAATTATGACACATAATATGAGGAGCCCAACTCTTGTCTTGATATCCAAGGGGAACTTGAAAATAGGCAATATATGTATATGTCATAAATGATGAAATATTGCATCTTTGACGTTTAAGTGTGTAATAGCCACATATATAACAGAAGGTGTCAGGACTATTCTTACATTTACGCCTACTCAAAGAGCCATGATTCAATCTTAAAACAAAATAAGAGGGTGTCTTTTTATCAGATAGTAATTGTTTACATTTAAAAACAACTACAATTATGTAAAAGTGATGTTTGTAAAACATTAATTGCCTTGTGGTTATGTTCAATCCAAGAGTCATTGCCCTTTAACTCCAATTTAAAAACCAATGCATTTCATTAAGTGTAACAAAAAGAAATTAAAATTGCATAAAAACTAGAGCATGTACCAAAAAGCATATTTCAGATTTGGAATTAGCCATACAGATTTATGTAGAAACAGATCTAAAACCTCAAACAACAGAACATTTAAAAAAATTGTTCCCCCATGTTATGTATGCTAGCTAGTATTCCATAAGGCTGTGACTCCATGTCTCAAACACTGATCTGCATGATAGCTCTTACCTTTTTCAAAGTAACTCTTCTAAGCCAGAGAAGAGTACTGGGAAAAAAAATGTTCAAAGGACAAAATTATTTTGTTATTTTTATTCTTTATCTTCTTTTTTTCTTCTTTCTTTCTTTCTTTCTTTCTTTCTTTCTTTCTTTCTTTCTTTCTTTCCTTTCTTCTTTCCTTCCTTTCTTGCTCAATTCTCTTTTTCCTCTCTCCCTCCATTGTCTTCTCTGTCTTTTCTTTCTTCTCTCCCTTCCCCCTTTTACTCCTCCTAATAGCTCCTTCTACTTTTTTTTTTATTTCAAGAGCATAATTACAAAGAAATTTCTCATTATATACAATGCATTGAATAGGAAAGGGCAAGGTTTTTTTAGTGATCAAGACTCTTCCAAGCATCTAAAATACCTCTGTTAAAGACCTAGTGAACATGGAACTCCACCCTTCTTGAGAAACTCCATGAGATAGAAAATCAGGATTTCAGAAAAGGAATCTGGTAAAGTTGCTTGGATTTCTAAACCTTAAAGTATGCTGATGGTTTACCTGATCAAAACCTTACACAGTTTTACGTGAACCATGTGATCTAAAAAGATGTATCTTAAGCATTCAAAATCCAAAAGTAGAATCTCCTCACACTGTAAACTATAGATGACAGGGCTCCCAGGAACAGATAGTCATAGTGTAAACTCCTCTGTAGAGGCTATGAGTGGACAACGTGGATAGTACATCTGATCTAGCATGTCTTCTGTACAAGAATTTTATTTGAATAATGTATGTAGATAGCTCTACAGATGACATGAATTCTCCTTTTGCCTAAGCTGTGTGTGGCACTAAAGTTAAATAGATATTTGTATTTATTTTCTATCTCAAGCATCTATCAAAAAGGTGGCCAAGTTATCAAGAATCACCTAATGCTAGTGGTCTTTTCTTCCTTTATGATGACATGAGGGAAAACTACAGGAATTCCCATACCTCTTATGTGTATTTATTTCTCTTCTTCCTTTTTTTTAGCCAGTATGTGACTGGATTGGCTACCCATTTGACGAGTCATTCCTTGAACTTGATGCATCTTAAATCTCTCTCTTTCAAGTTAAAACAAATTAATCTAGAATGACTTCTGAGAATCTTTCTTTGTCCTGTTTTAATTTTTCTTTGATTTTTAGAGAGCAGAGAAAAGAGAGAGGAAGAGGGAGAGAGAAAGAAAAAATGAGAGAGAGACATAAATTTATTGTTCCATTTATTTATGCATTCATTTGTTGATTCTTGTATGTGCCCTGACCAAGGATTAAATCTGCAATCTTGGTGTATTAGGTCAGCACTCTAACTAACTGACCTATTTGACAGGGTGCTATTGTTTTCTTTTATATTAATCATTGCAATACAGTCCTATTATATTAAATCCTTGGTTATCCACAGTATCCTGTCATGAAAAGTTTTAAATGTTTCTTCCTAAAAGAGGATTTTAATTTCTCTTTGGGAACAAGGACTGTGTATAATTAACAGTCAATCAAAATAATTTCAAATATGTTGGTTAATTGTTATTTTAAATTAGTTATTTTTCTCTTTGTCAAATAAGGTTGACAATGAGAAATAAAATCCTAGACTATGAACAAAAGCTAGGGGTTTGAAAATTTCATGAAGCCATATGAAATCTGAAGAGCATCGAGAATGTGTGGAATTTTCCTTTAAATAGAAGCACAGCAGCCCCATCTAAGTTTTATTGTGAGAGGATAATATAACTGTGAGATGTGCACTTCTATGATATCTGATGAGTTCTCTACTTTCTTGAAATGAGGCTTCTACTTTCTTGGAAAGTAACTTTCTTTTCCCTCATTGAATTTGGCTACCAGACTTTCAAAAGCTTTGCTTCAGTGAAGATGTTTCTGAAAAAACAGTTCATTGCTTTTTTAGACAATTCTAATCTTCAGGGACAACTTCTAGTGGCCAAAGAATAAATAAAGATTTTGAGGACTGAATTGAATCATAGTTATTTTCCTGATCTGGCCAGAGAAGAATGCTATAAGAAAAGCAAGTGGAAAGCACAGCTCAGGAGAAAATCTAATGTTAATATTAGAGATGAATGTTCAAACAACAGATATTACTACAATAAGTTGATGAGGCAAGAGGCCAAAAGATGTTGTCTTACAGGCAAGCCCTCAAAAGGATATTTACTGAGTACAGGATGGGTTCCAGAGTCATTTTTTAAAATAAAAGTCTAACCAGGTCATTCCTCAGCTTAAAAATTTGTCAGTGGGTTACTATTCTTTGTAGGAAAAAGTAGAAAGTGATTTTGCCTAGAATACAAAGCCACTAACTATGTCTAAAAACTCATTCTTATTTCTTACCACTTTTTCATGTAGGTTACATTCATTCCTACTTCATACATGTTATTTTCCTTCCTGAATCTTACTATGTCCCTATTCGGAAACTAGGTAACCAAAGTATTCAACTGTTTTGATTCAGCTAAACATTCTCTTAAAAACCTAGCACGTTCATTATTTTTTGTTTAGTATGTCACTATTTTGCTCTCATAAAATCTATCTTATTGTGTTTACTGTTTGAAATGTTTTGCACTTCTAGTAGTTTATGGCTCTTTAAAAACAAAAATGGTTCTTAAGTATCTACATCAATAGTGAGATCAGGTTAGTAAAGAATACACGTGGAGAGCTTGTGGTCTCTGATTACCTATGTAAGTTAGTTTCACGTTGGGTTGACAGAGGAGAGTAATATTTCTAAAGAATTGGAACCCCAAGAACCTTTGATTTAATTAACTCAAACTCATTAGAAACATTGACTGGAATCTTGGGACAAGATCACTGCATTAGTTTATTTTGATTGAGGATCACAGGTGATTTATTAAAAACCTATGAAGTATTAGGGGGCTATAAAATAAGGACCAAATTTTAATTGCTAAATTAAAGTTACATATTAAAAAATAAGTTATATATTTTAAAATAGATTATACATACAAATAATTCAGAACTATGTACATGAATAATATATTTCTAATATATTTAAATATTTAAAATTTTCTGTTCTGGTAAATGCACCAGCACTTTTAAGACATAGATTACATTTTTTATCTTTTTTTGGAGTTATAAATGGATTGAACTAAATATTCATTTGTAATAAATTTGCTCTGAATACTTTCTACTGTTTTTATATATTTAAAAGAAAACAAAAGTCCTGATTGATTTTTAAAAATAATTCATATAGTAATAAACATATTATATTTTGATAGAAGATAGAAATAGAATACCTCTAAATTTAATATGGAGGGTATTTTTTTAACTATATTAAATGAATAAATTTAATTACATGACAATTATTTATATCTCTGATTCTAATAAAAGAGACACAAATTACGCTATTCATTAACATAGAAATATTGAGCTCTGAAAGCAGAAATTGTTTGAATTTTAAAGTATAGGCTTGACTGTGGCACAAATCATGTTAGAAATATTGAATTGAATTTAAATTCAAATAATTTGTGGGTTTTATTTTCAAAATCTATTTTATTTTTATTTTATTCATCTTAGAGAGGAGACACAGAGTGAGAGAGAGAGAGAAAGAGAGAAAGGGGGGAGGAGCTGGAAGCATCAACTCCCATATGTGCCTTGACCAGACCAGTGCTGGGTTTTGAACTGGCGACCTCAGTGTTCCCAGGTCGACGCTTTATCCACTGCGCCACCACAGGTCAGGCCAAATAATTTGTGTTTAATTTATTTAATTTAACACAACAATATTAAGAATCTAATCAGCTACCCATCAAATCAGAACCATTTTATAATGATCGCAACCACTATAGGTGCATATTATCAACTACATCCTTGAAGTCCTGAAACCAATAGCATCATTAAATTGTGTTTTCCAAATTCTCCCCTCATTGAAATCAAGAATGCTAAAGATTTTCCTGAGACTACTGTCTAAGACTCACCAGTTCTAAAATTCGATATTTAATTCAGAGTCCTGAGTATATACAGGTGAATGAGCCACTAAATATCTCAGAAGTCAAACAGCCTGGACTAATCTATTCTTTGAGAATGAATACATAAAAGAAGCAGATACTATGGGTTCACCAAAGTGAATACCCAGAATTTGTCATTGCCATTTAAGCTAAGCTAGCAAGTATAAAGTTAAATTTTTCTTACCACCAAATACCTATACCATTTAGGATATCTTCCTCAGCCACATAATGTTGTTCGTGAGAAAAAGAAAACAAAACATTTATTTCATTATTCATTTTCTAATTCCTGGAATGGAAATAATGTTCTCATTCTCTGAATCTCTATAATCTTTATTTGTTTATACCATATGTGACATCCTACTTTCTAGACTATGTTTTAGTTGTTCCTATTCATGTTTTATCTCCTCTTTCTTGCTTTTATTGTCCTTAAATCACATCTTAAATAATTCTGTTAATCTGAGTCCAGTGACATATAAATGGCAAATGTTAAAAAAAAAAGTTAATAGGTTAATTTTTCTTTTTTAAATAATATGCTTTTCACATCCTTCCATTTCTGTTCCCAGTAAACAACTTGCAACTTTTCATCATTGTTCTCTGTGGTGCAATGTCAACTTAGAGACAACTATACTTACCATACTTGTTATTCAGGCTTGCTCTCTTATTGATAGCATCTCAAATATATACCTCTATCAAGACATTATTTTTGCAAATATCATTTATTAATTTCTCTCATTGGACTGCTATTTTATACCAACCAAAACACTCACAGTTATGTGTAAGGCACATACCAATAATTCATCAAAAGAAATAAAATTATATACAATCTAAAATATTAAACAGAAGTCTTTATTTTAAACCATAAACAGGATAGCTTCTGAACACTACCAAGCCTATTTTCTATTCTATAACATACTTTGACAATCCTTCTCCCTTCAGACTAAAGTAGGTTAGGTTTACAGCTGGAATGCTTTGAAGCTGATCTCCAAATTCTGAGAATATGCTTGCAGTTCTTCCCTTTTACTTGCGAATGACATGAAAACAGTTGCACGAAGTAAGACAAAAACAAATCAAGCACTATGGTAATAGGACAACATCTAACACCTAAAATAAATCAATGCAGCAAGAAAAATATGTTGTGTTGAACATCCAAACCCCTGAGCTATATGGAAAGGGATAAGCAACAGGTCTTACTCTTCCCTATAGACAGAATCTTTCCTTGGTTTCATTTATTTTTAATTAACAACAACAACAACAACAACAAAACTAAAGCAGGTGCATTACGTATGAATAAAAAAAGACTCCTACACCACAAGGAAGCACAAAAATCCTGCTGTTTCCTAGTGGCAATGCCAGAAAAAGCAGGGGAACTGAGAGATTGGTTTTAATCATCAAAAAATGCAGGGGATGTGGATTATTACATTTTCTCCTGCTCCCTAGTTTCATTTAATTATTTATAGAATAAACTGGCAGATGTAAAATACACAGGTGCACTTTCTAGAATGTAAGAACCATGCAAAATAATAAATTTTGGTTTAAAAATATACGATAATTTCTGTAGGAATTATATGAGTTAAATCTTTTATAGTGTAGGTTGTTTTTCAAAAAAAAAAAAAAAAAAGAGCATAGTTCAGAGTGAGAAGATCCAGAACTGTAGTCAAATGTGGTTTAGAACCTTTGTGACCTCATGTTTATGTGTCTAGAATTTGGATGCACTGGACAAAATTCTAACATTCACCAGCGATCAGTAAGTGTTCCCACCTCTTCAAATCTGTTTTCTCACCTGGACAATAGGGATAATAATGATTATGCTACAGTCTGTTTTAAACATTAAATGAAACAATGCATTCAAAAAATAAACAAATAATGTTTCTTTCACAAATGATAACTAATTTTAATGGCCGTTTATGGCTCAAGTATTATTTTAGTAAATGTGATGCAGAAGAGAGCATTCAAGCTTTATTTTAAATCACTTTATTATTATGGAAAGGAATTCATTATATCCTTAATGGTATATGGCACTGAATCCAATAGCTTTTGTATTGCCAATTTGTTATATGATTAATACCAAAATATTTATCATCTCATTCATGTTCTTGTTAATTTGATAAAGATTTAATTATAATCTATTAATGTGCATCAATCTGAGAGTAGAGGTAAACATGATGTGCATTGTTCTTGTTCTCCTGAAGCTTGTTGGAGAGGAGAAAAGTATAGTAGAGAAGAGAAGAAGGATGGAAAATGAGGGGGGAGAGTTTGGTCACACACTAACAATCAGCTACACAAAAAATGGATGGATTACAGTTTTGGTAATTGCTATGATTACAAATGATAAAATGCTACCTAACTGCTTATAAAAATTCAAAATGGTATAGTTCTTTGGAATAGTGCTTGGTAGTTTCATAGATAAACATGTGTTTTCATACAATCCAGCAGTTTCCCATTCCTTCGTGTTTACTCAAGTGAATTGGAAATGTATGAATGCACTAAAACTTGCACACTGATGGCTATAGCAGCTTTATTCATAACAGTCCTAACTGTTAAGCAACCAAATGTCCCTCAATAAGTGAATAAACAATGGTGAATGGAGGCAGAGAATGCAGGCAATGGAATATTATTCAACACTAAAAATAAATGATATCTCAAACCATAAAAAACAGAATAAACCTACATGCATATTTAAATTTAAAAAATATAATCTGAAAAGGCTAAATATTGTATTTTTCAACTGTATAACATTCTGGAAAAAAGTAAAACTAAGGAGAAAGAAAAAAAAATCAGTGATTGTCAGAATTTAGAGGAAAAGGAGAAATGATCAGGTGGATTACAGAAACTCTTTAGGACAGTGAAAATAGTCTGTATGATACTATGCCATATTATAGTATAGCATGATACTATACTACAATATAATGGATACATGCCATTATGCATTTGTCAAAACCTGCAGAATACACAATACCAATAGTGAACCTTAATGTAAACAATAATTTTTGGTAAGAATGTTGTTCATGAATTGTAACTCATGTATCACTTTGGTGAGGGATATGAATAGTGGGAGTGGCTATGGAATAGATTTTGGCATCCAGCCCATGCTTTTATCTATTTATTTTTTTAAGACTTTATTTATTCACTTTTAGAGAGGAGGGAAAGAGAGAAAGAGAAGGGGGGAGGAGCAGGAAGCATCAACTGCCGTATGTGCCTTGACTAGGCAAGCCCAGGGTTTTGAACTGGCGACCTCAGAGTTCCAGGTTGACGCTTTATCCACTGCACCCCCAGGTCAGACCAGCCCATGCTTTTATTTTTTTAAAAAAGTTTAACAATGTTTTCTGTCCATATCTGTATCAATATTACATAAAAATATTTATCTTAATAATAAAAAAATAAAATGGATGGTATAGAGGAAAGGACACTAATCTATAAGTGTGGACATTTAAAATTTTATTTCCAACTTTTCAATAAACAAACGATGTAATTTTAAGGACGACTTAGCAGTCAACTCATGGACACCCTCATGTTATAGATTTGGAAAATGAGGCCCAGACAACTTTCCATTTCACTGCGACCTAAAATGTTAAGGTTATTTTCCCCTAAGGCAATATACAACCCCAAGAACATTCTAAGGTTGTACTAAATCCAAACATTAAGCCACCACCACCATATATAAACAAGAAACAGATATATAAAGATGCGAGGTAGATAGTCATTATCTATAATATCTAAATAGCTCTACAGGGTAATGATAACTCTACTATCCTTCACTTACTGAGAACAAACACTATTCTAAGATATTTATACATAATGTCATATAAAAATGTAAGACAAGTTGTTATTTTCGATATTCTACTTCTGAAAATATTAAACTATATGTTCCCATTGTAAATTATATTTATTTAAGACAAATAACTTCTTTTTTTGCATTGTTAAAATCTGTGTTTCCATTCAATTTACACCTTTCTTCCTCCTCCTAAACCATTACATCTCTTGAGTTACAAAATATTAAGTTACTATGCTTTGTAGAATGCTCAGAGCACATATTCCTGCAGTTTACGGTGAAACTAGTCATGAGAAACAGAACAAGCCTTTTCTCTAAGGCTGTTGAATGTTTAGCATTCTCATTAGCAGTACTAAGTAAAATTTCAGGATATGCTTCCAATATGAAATGCGGATAAAGATTTAGCAGTTTTATCAATACCATTCCCACCTTTGGGAGTAAGATATAATCTTTGTCTCTTGAGAAAGCTCTTCTAATAACTACATGATTCAAGTTCTGCCAGTTGCATTGTTTTTAATATCAGTACCAGAAACAGAGCCCTAGTTAATGTCTTCATTTTCCTCCATATACAGTTTCCTAAATTTTGAACTTATGGCCTATTTCCTTATTATCCCACATATATTTGTCTCCTGCACTCAGCTGAAAGCTGTTTTTTGGAGAGAAATGGAAAGTAATGAGTTTTACGTTATTTTGAGGATCTAGCATATACTCTGCACACAATATATGCTCAAAATATGCTAAAGCAAATCATCAAATTTTGCCTAAAAAAGATCATCGTTGCTGTTTTTGTGTATTCAAGTATTTGCATATGGATCTGTCCTCTTTTCCCTAATAAAAACAGTGCATGCTCATGTTTTTCTTTATATGATTTCTAATTACTTTGTTACAAGTGTCCAAAGGATGTGTTTTCATTGACCTTAATGTCAATAATTTGAGTTCAAATATAAATAAATGTCAAAAGCAATAAAATACCTTTAAAATTTTTTTGAATTTATCTAAGAATTACATATTTGCTGATTTAATTTTTATATAGAGACAATAAGTTTTAATTATTTAATAGAATGAATCATGGCATTTTGAATACTATAAATACTTGTGAATATTTACTAACAATATTAATGACTATGTCATGAGAAAATAAACATCAGAATCATAGACAAACATCAAATCAAATGGTCTATCATGCAATCCTGTGTCTTGCTTTTTGAGGTCCATTTTGAAGATGACATTTAAAAAACAGATCTTGCAAATAGTCTATATGGCTGCAGAAATCAGACATTTCTTTCTCACTGAGAAAGTTGTTTTTACTTTTCTTCCCACTTTTTTTTAGCAGTAATACAACTTCTACACTACATAAAAATTTGTGTTTTATTTTAAAGAATGCAATTAACACTTTTATTGACTGATTTCATTTGTAAAATTCAATAAGCATGATCCATTGACAATCATCACTTAATTACAAGGATCAATCTTGTTTTGTAAAAATTCATTTGCTGAAGAAAAAATTGAGCAGTGCTGATCAAGCTAAAAGGAAGAAAATCATTTATCTTGAATTTTAGCAAATCTAGGACATTAAATAAATCAGGTTCTGTCACTAATTTTCTTTACAGAGCACTTGTATCTCAAAATAATATATTTACCATAACATTTTGATTCATTTTTTTAGTAGGATCTGCTAAAAAGAATAAGCCACACTATCAGCTTGTCAAAGATTAGCACAACTCTAAACATTAAAAAAAACCCAACAACAACCTGGAGAATTCAGGTTTTTTAAATAGTTTGACCTCCCCCTATCCAACAGAGGCTGTTTACTTCACAAGTTTTTTTTTCATTACCAAACAGAGAATAATTATAGCCATATTAATTTTTACTAATCTCATAAACATGCAGGTTAGTTAATATTATTTTATGAGACAATGTAATTAGTGGAAGTTTTAAAAATACACTAAATAGTAGAAATATATAGAGAATGTGGCATCTTTATGAAGAGCTATTTGAAGGAAAAAATGCCAGAGGGAAGTTTAGGTTAACCTAAATACACTTAACATGAAGAGAATTGCTACCAATTAATTTGGTAAAAAGTTTAACGGTTTATATTGTTTCAAGTAATAATCAGAAATCCAACCCTTGAATATTCACAATAATTTGATATATTGTGGTGTTCTTGAACACAGATTTATGTGACATTGTATCATCTGGTATACTTTTGTGTGCAAGATCATTAACAGCTTGACCAGGTGGAGGCACAGTGGATATAGCATCGGACTGGGATGCGTAACACCCAGGTTTGATACCCTGAGGTCGCCAGCTTGAGCGTGGGCCCATCTGGCTTGACCAAAAGCTCGCCAGCTTGGACCCAAGGTCGCTGGCTTCAGCAAGGAGTGGCTCGGTCTGCTGAAGGCCCGCGGTCAAGGCACATGTGAGATAGCAATCAGTGAACAACTAAGGTGTCACAACGGTAATGAAAAACTAATGATTGATGCTTCTCATCTCTCTCTGTTTCTGTCTGTCTATCCCTCTCTCTGTCTCTCTCTGTCCTTGGAAAACAAACAAACAAACAAGATCAATTACAATACTTTATTTTCTACATGCTAGTGTACTGATTGGCAGCTAAATTAGCATCTTTTAAGCAATTCCTTGAAGACCTCTAGCAATTCTGTAAACTATAACAATTATTCAAAGTGAGATACCTGAGAAGCCTAATTAAAATAAGAAAATCAAAATTTTAAGACACATTGAAGTTCATCAACAAAGAAATATTCATTTATTTTTCTTATGAAGTATATTCATAGCTACTTTTATTCTTAAAACAATCAGAAGGCTTCTAATTTTTGATCCAGCATGCAAAACTTTAAAAGCTAAACAAACTGAAAATCAACAACTCTTTATTTATTGATCTTAGAGAAAGAGAAAGGGGGAGAAAGAGAGAAAAAACATCGATCTGTTGTTCCATTTATTAATGCATTAATTTGTTGATGTGCCCTGACCTGGGTTTGAACCCACAATGTGGCATACTAAGATTCAGATCTAACCAAATGAGCTACTCAGTCCAGGCTCAATAACACTATTTAGATCTGTCAGAGAACTGAGATTAAATGGTAAATTGCTTCCTATCCTCAAAATGGAGAAAACGTCAGGCAGATAGAGATTGATTCACCAGAGCAGAAACTCAGGACCAGACATCGCTGCTAGAGCCAGTACCAGGATACGAAAACAAACTCTGATGAGTGCTGGAGAAGCAGTGTGCACATGGTTGAGAGTTAAAACTCCAGGTGGTGCTAAGTCTAAGAGGATTCTCCCATGCTTTCATAAGTTTTACCTCCAGGAGTTCTAGCCAGTTCTCACAGTGCTGATAGGAGAAAAGTCAACTTGGTACTTCCAACAGGGGTGAGAATAGCTATTTAAAATACTCCTAGAGCATCCTGTCCTTAACAAGGCATGACCTCCAGGGAAATGATTTTACCAAAGTCTAATTAATCCAGCCCCTTGAAGCTTTCTTTTTGCATCTAATGGGTGAGGGGGCTAAGAAGGACAGGAAAATGTCGCAGCCAGAGAGGAGGTCCAGGCTCATTGCAAGACTGGGAGCTAGTCATAGCACTGTTGAACACTGCAGCTTCTCCATATCATGGAAGCAGTCTTCTCTTACCCAAGTCACTGATAATATAGGATTTCAAATGAGATAATTAGACTCCTCAGATCTATTTAAGAAGAAGTTTATAATGAAATACAATAATTACAAGGGAGACAGAAACAAGAGTACCAGGAGAAATTTAAGGCTGATGCCTACAGCTAGAACAAACAGTAAACACGGCCTGATTCCTAGCCAGATAAAAATAAAGTCTCATAGTAAAGGCCTATTTATTCCAGTTACTTTTATCTAGCACAGGATGTCTGCCTATAAATATAAAATTACAAGGTATACTAAAAGAGAAAATGCACAGCTTGAAGAGACAGAGAAAGCACCCAATTCTGACTCGGATATGGCAGAAATTTTGGAATTATCAGACTGGGAATGTAAAATAAATACTGTATGATTAACGTGCTAAGGACTGCAATAAAACAACTCAACAAAGATGACTAAAATCAAAACATAGGTTCTATATATTCTGTGCTCAGGGGGATACTACAATTATCCCTGTTTCTCACAAGCTCACAATATATTACAACAGACAAAACAATATGCAAGCAAGCAAATGCATATATTATATTGCAATATAATAACTTGGCGTGATGTTTAACCTCTTCCCATATACAGTGTATCTGTAAAGTCATGGTGCACTTTTGACCAGTCACCATGCAAAAGTGCACCATGACTTTATGGACACACTGTATTCTGCTGCTGGAATGTCATAACTCTAACTCACCCCCTCAGGGTGTTGCCAATTCTTTCTTCCCTATGCCCACTGTTTTCATATTCACCTAATCTCCGCATGCACACTTAATCCTAAAGTAAATCAATTTACCTTTCTCTAATCCTTCTAACTGCTTTGTTTCTTAAGCCTCTCTCAAGTTCTTTATCTTTCTGTGAATGGCATTATTTTGAAAGTACGTAAATTAGATTTTTTACCAAAATTATAATTCTCACTATTTTCTATCCCATTTATTCCCATTATTTATTGGCATAGGAAGAAAACACATCTAAAAAGCAATCTGCCAGTGATTTTAGGCACTTGCTATATCTGTTTTCAAAATAGTTTGTCCTTGTAGTCTTTTATTTCAATATTCATGACTCCAACTTCATATACTATTGATATCAATCAAATAGACATTGAACAATTTTTTAATGTTTTTACATTTTAGTAAAATATTTGAATTCTTATTTCAATTAATAATTTACAATTAAGAATTAACTATGTTCAGGGGTATATTTAATTGAAAAATGTCTATATACTGCTATAATATTGATATGCATGACATTTAAATGTTAAATTTTTTTTCTATAAACTAAGTTTTCCCCACGTTTGTCTATTCATTTTAGAACAAAAGTAGAATCATCGTTATCTCTTTGTAGCTCTCTTTACCTGTACATTCTTATGATAGTAAGCATTTAAGTTTTATTTTAGCTTTCAATTACTTGAGAGTGGCTATAAGAAGATAATTTTAAAATTAATTCATTATTTATTTAATTAATATATAAACTTGATTAACTTCTCTACTAAGATATAGATGTATTTCAACTTGAACACTTTCATCTTTTTAGTAGAATTGTGGTTATATGAAACTATATTTCAGAATGTTTATATTTTTAACATATACTAGTAGATATACCCTACAGATTTATTTTATTAAAGTAGATAACACAAGTGTTAATTGACTTATTTTCCAAAATAAAAGAACATAGTCCTTGGATTTAACTATTATAAGGATTAAGTATAAAAAAAATAATAAATGAAACAAAGAACAAAAACCCTGTGGAATGTCAAGATCTCTGGTTTGAAACCCTGGTCTTGCCTTGTTAAGGATCATATGGGGATTGAGCTTCCTACTCCTACCCTTCTTCTGTATCTCTCTCTTTTGCTCTCTCTCTCTCTCTCCTCTCTCTTCTTTCTAAAATAAATATAATTTTTTTTAAAAAAATTCCAAAATATATAAACCCTCATAGAAAACAGTAGGGTGATTACAAGAGGGAAAAGGGGGTAAGGTAGGTGAAGGAGGGTATAGGGGGCATAAATGATGATGAAAGGAGACTTGATTTTAGTTGGTGAACACATAATACTATATAAAAATAATATATTATAAAATTGTACCCCTAAAACCTATATAATTATATTAAACAGTATCACCCCAATAAACCTAATAAAAAATAAAGATAGTTTAAGGATATTGGGCAGTAAATTCTTCGTGTTTAACAAAAATAATTCTACAAAATCTGTATTTACTTATAATTATGTGTATAATACAAATCAAATTATTTATATATTTATATATCAGGCTTCATTGGAAGAAGAATATAAATAAAAAAATATAATTCTGAATTTTCTGTTTTTCCTGATACTTTAAGGAAGCCATAATTGGGTAATCTGAGGTGTCATAAAATTATTTCTTGGCTCCAAATACCTTTCACACTCAGGTGTCAGAATGCCTGAAATTCTTCCTTGAAGATCATCTCTCTAAAAATCACTAAGGGAAAAATGTTTTCCTGGGGGAACATGAGGATTGGAGGAATCTAAGAGAAAGAATGATAAAGACGATATAGTTCTGTTTCATCAGATAGATGAGTTTTGGAAATACGCTTCAAAGGAAAGAGTATCTGACTTAAGTCTGGGATTTCTCAAATGCTTTTGTTTAGATGACAGGTATTGACTATTTTTCTGTTTAATTTCTTAACCACATCTGAGACTTTTTCTTCTAACCTTTCCTTTCTGATCTTCAAGCTCTGAGGAATGTCTAACTCCATTCATACATGTTCATTGTTCTTAGACACTGGAAAGACCTCACCTTCCCTTGAAGTCCGATTTCTTAATATACTGAGTCACCTGACTGTATACTTTGTTTCATTATTTAGCTTTATCTTGGTATATCTATTAATGATATTTATAAATATACATTTAAAATTCCTGATAGCACAGTCTTGCCAACTGGTATTACCATACTATATTCATGTGATGTGGTCAGCTTTAACAAAGCATTGTGGTTCAATAGAGACATTTTGACCATGGTAAGTAAATTGTAACATTAATGAAGTTCAGACCAGTCCAGATTTGCCAAGGAGGCAGATTCATTCTCCTTGAACACAAAATATTCTGATCCAACACCAGAAGCAGTGCCATGTCTTTGGGTAAAATAGAGGTACTGCCAAGACTCTTGACATATTAAGTCATTCCTCCCCTGGCATGCATACTTCTTCAAATGCATTAAAACATTAAAGGACAATACATTTAGTCATTTGCATGTTAGTTCAAATCAATTTATGAGAATGTTTTTCTCTTGAAAGGAAGGGCTGAGGCTGCATGTGATGGATGGACAAGAAGAGAAAGTGGAATGCTAAGAATAGTATGTAGAGACAGAGAAGGAAAGAAGCACTAAGTGAACTTGTCCAACCTTAGTTTTCAACACACAATATTCTATCACTTACAGTCTTTCAAAGATGATGTAAAAGTGTCACAACAAAAAACAATAATATTCTTTACCACAAATCCAGTTAGGCACAAACATGTGGAGTTAAAGCCAGGTTCATTTTCTATGCATAGTCTATGAACACATGAGTTGGGAATGCGTTCATCCTGTCCATCCTCACAGTGATGTTCTGGCCATCCTGTTTAAAAACAATCACAAAGCAAACATTTACTTATTAATAATATAATAATGATAGTTTAGATATGTATATATATATATATATATATATATATATATATATATATATATATATATATATATATATATGAGAGTGTATCTTCATATTATTTATTATAATTGTGCTAGGCCTTTTATATAAATTTTCAGTTGATCTTGATAAGCATTCTATTTCATAGCTATTATCATTGCCTCTGTTTAGTATATGTGAAAATTAAACAGAGAAGAGAAATAGTTTGCCCTGAAATCACACAGTAATGCAAAAGTGAAAGACAGAATATGTGAAATAAAGTTTGGCTTATACCGATGGCGCCATTCCACATCACCCATTCAAATGACTTTACATATTTCACCTTGAAATGAATATATAAAAGTCAATAGAATGAACACACTCCATGCTTCTTTAATATGATTCTTAAATTCAGAGAAAAGCTATCATTACAGTTTCTAGGTATAAAACATTTTCCTGTAATACTTATGGTGTTTTACAGTTAGAATTTCTTAAGTTGTGATTCTATAGAATATAAATATTACTTGTAGGTTTATCTGACTATTGGCTGTAAAAATTCTCTTTAACATCATGATCTAATTTTTTATACTAAAACACTGTATGGGTATCTTTTGTTTGGATTTTGCCAGCATTTCATTATCAATCTAGCAACCAACATTGCTAAGTTCATCCACAAGATAATATCTGAGTGATGGCTTATTATGTATAAATTTTGAATATTTTTTTAAACCACTGATTTTTTCCTATGAAGTAACTATTTATAATGAATCTTAATATGTTTAAGACACGTTAACCTACATATACCTAAATATACCATCCTAATAGGAACAATAGAGACAATTAGAGGCAACTGTCAGTACTCACTGGTACTCACTGATTACCTATGTGTACTATAATTGTAACTTTTCCTTTTCTCTTCATTTTCTATGTATTATTCAATAGCATTGAACTCTGGCTATTAGGGAATGAAGTCTTATTCTAGTTCCTACTTAGGAATTTACTACCACTGCTCTTCATTGATAAATTGAAAGAGAACAATTATATAAGTAATCTGGGGTACTTAGAAATGATTTAATACAATACTGCATTGTAAGAAGAAAAATACAGAACAAGTTTCAAAGACTTGGCAGAGCTCAGATCAAATGTAGAAGCATCTGCCAAAAGACTGAATTTACCAAATTCTTGTTCAAGACTCTTTTCACTTTATAATGATATGCCAAGCTATTCTGTAGTCAGCTCTAGTATGAAGGCTATAAAAAGTGTTAAAGAAGAAACAGTTTTTCCAGACTTATAAAAAGTCATTATGACCAGTCATTAACATGGTTAAATGTCACAAACATATTATTGAATATAAAAGCATATTTTATAGAAACATATTCTGATAAATGTTCTTGTAAATGTCAAATACATACACATTTAATAACATCACTCAGTGAGACATACCTACATGAGGAATACTAGGAGAAAGTTTGAATATAAAACTGGAAATAGTGTAGGGTGGGGGGATAATATCGTGCTCAGGGAAAGATAGAGAGGAACCTGGAATGATGGCTAATATTTTATCCCATGAGGCAAATATTAGGCACACACAAGTTTGCTATATTATTTTAAATAATAACTTTACATTAATTATATATTTTTTGATTGAGTAAAGACTGAACAGCCTGACCAGGTGGTAGTACAGTGGGTAGAGCATCAGCCTGGGATGCAGAGGACCCAGGTTCAAAACCCCGCGGTTGCCAACTTGAGCACGGGCTCACCAGCTTGAATCCAAGGATACTCTCTCTCTCTCTCTCTCTTTTTTTTACAGGGACAGAGAGTCAGAGAGAGGGATAGATAGGGACAGACAGACAGGAACGGAGAGAGGTGAGAAGCATCAATCATTAGTTTTTTGTTGCCGTCGTAATACCTTAGTTGTTCATTGACTGCTTTCTCACATGTGCCTTGACCGCGGGCCTTCAGCAGACTGAGCCACCCCTTGCTCGAGCCAGCGACTGTGGGTCCAAGCTGACGAGCTTTTGCTCAAGCCAGATGGGCCTGCGCTCAAGCTGATGAGCTCAGGGTCTCGAACCTGGGTCTTCGCATCTTAGTTCGATGTTCTATCCACTGCGCCACCGCCTAGTCAGGCCCAAGGATACTCTCTTGGGCAAGGAATCACTCGGTCTGCTGTAGCCCCACAGTCAAGACACATGTGAGAAAGCAATCAATAAAAAACTAAGATGTCCCAGCAAGGAGTTGATGCTTCTCATCTCTCTCCCTTCCTCTCTGTCTGTCCCTAACTGTCCCTCTCTGTCTCTGTCACAAAAATAAATAAATTTTAAAAAAGACTTTACAATATATTTACAGAATTAAAAATACTAAAGTTTTCCTCTTGCATCTAATAGTATAAAAGACATTACAAAACTTTAAACTATTAGATGGGAACTGTGAAAGAAAGAAAATTAATAGAACATTTCAAAAAACATGGAGGACATTATTCAAGAGGATTATAAAAGAGAGAGAGAGGAGATATTGAAATAGGAGAGAGAGAGTTCACTCAACTGCTCTGAACCAAAGGTAGGTGGGAGGATATTTAAATGCTGGGTGAGCTGGAAAAGAACTGGAGAATATTGCCTAGGGGAAAGTTGGCCCATGTATTTAGGTACTTAGGCCATTGGGAGTTTGCTAATTGTCACTTATTGACACTAGGCTTCTACCCTCCTCCAGATGCTAGAGGAGAGGGGAACTATCTCCTATGATGATTACATTGCAAAGTGATGACTCCCAGCTACTTGAGGAAGAAATTTCTGGTTTTTTTTTTTTTAGAAATTTCTGGGTTTTTAAATTGGCAAGAGGTTGCGCAAAGGTTTAGATCTCCAAGGGGAAGAGAACAATTTACAATCACAAGTTTTCTGAAGGAAATACTATGAAGAAAGGGAGGCCAGCCAGGGGTCTGGTGTCAAGGAGAAGGCTGGTTAAGGTCTAGTTAAGCTGAATGAAATATGAAGGCTGTCTTGGTGAAAAACAACAAACTAAGATAGAAAATAAGTCTGAGTTCAGCACAGAAAACAGAAACCACTGTGTGTGTGTGTATATATATATATATATATGAAAAAAAATAGTGTTAGTAACAGGGAATAAGATGCTTACAAAATTATTAGAAAAAAGGGTTGTGGGAAAAGCTCCAAGAACCACAGAAATGACGCTGAGAGATGCCACCTCAGAGAGGTGAGGAACATAAAAGCCACCACTAGAATTACTGAATTCCAGACCCATTGTACTATTCGACAAAAGCTGGATTACCAGGAAGATGCCACCAAGACCTCCCCAGCTGTCTCTCCCTACATTGAGACTAGTGACTGAACACAGGATTGTCATCGACTGCCTCTCTGGCCACCACTGCTTTTTAATACAAAGTCAGTAACTCAATAGTGAAATCAGCTGCAGAAAATCCCACATGTCTATGACCTTATTCACCAGCTGAAACTGCTAACACATCTATAAATGGCTTCCGGCAGATCCTCCATATTTTAGGTATGTTTATTATTAGTGAAACTCAATTCATATTCGGAAGTTCAGTTTCAAGGGAGACTAGATTTTGTAGTTTTTAATTTCCTTACCTCTGCAGTATAAAAACCACAATAGAAAGGAAAGTATGCTGAGTGCCAATTACACCTGTAAGGCTGGTGACCAAGGCCAGGCAGGTTCACATTGCATTCGGGCAGATGGTAAAGAAACTGTGGAGCCAGAAAGCATTAGGGCCAATCCATTTAATAAAGTCTTGCAATGGCAGACAAGCACACAGGCGGGGTAAAACCTCTTCTTCAGCACACAAACAGCAAAAATGGTCTCTCACAGTGGTGGACAAGCAATCTGCCACTCACAATCCCCCATCTCTCTCCAGCACAAGCACCCGTAGCCTTATATAGGCAATACACACGTGCCTCTGTCAGGAGCTTACACACTAATCAAGCAAAGTGCCTGCAGCTGGTACACCAGCAAGCAAGCCTAACACAGCTGCCCCTCAATACTCATGAGAAGAAATAAATAAGAAATGTCCTTTTACTGGTGTGGGCAAAGTCATGGTAAGGAATGGGAACAAAATAAAGGAATATAAAACAGGCAAATAAAAATCCTATGTAGATTTGGTGTCCATTTTTAATAAGATAATCAGATACTTAGAAAATACTGTTTGATAATTAAAAATCAATAAACTAAAAGTTTTCATTAGCAATCTTGAAAAATGATCAAATTGTTATTATATTAAGCTCATAATACCAATATAATATCTGATTCACAATAGAAAATAAATGCTTACAGAATAAATGATATCAAGTAATGCAGGTATAAAATAAAGAAGACTTTAGATGTCAAATTATAATAAAAATTAGACTAATTTTATATAAACAAATTTTTAAATATGTCAATATATACACTAGAAACACTGACAGTTTTATTCAACCATTCTCTGCTATAACAACAGTTAGAATAGTGTGAGTTTATTAACAAAAAATCAAAGCCACTATTTCAAAGATTTACATATTTTACTTTCATTTTCTCTCTTAGCACCAACTAATTTGCATCTAATCTGAGGAAAATTAAATTAAATTAAACATAAACCTAAAATAATTGTCTTGCTTGTTAATATATTATTAGTAATTGGATAACATGAATTAAAATTATTTTACTGGCTTAGTCTAACTCTAGAATATAAAGAAGAATTGATTTTTATACTAAATCTTCCTGAGAATGAATTAGTATACACTCTTTTTATTTCACATTAAAGATTACTTCTCATGGGTCTTGATTATAAAGAGAAAACATTCTGTATTTCTTCTATTCCAAATTCAAAAGCCCTATCCATGACTTAATAATTGCGAGCACTCATGGCAGATATTATCTGTGTCTCTCTGCTTCTTTGCCCCAAGGACAATGCAGCATTTCTGCTTCAAAATGAATAATGCTCTTTTAAGAAAAAACTGTGTATCTGCAGTTTATATTATCACCTATATAAACACGATTTTACCCCTCCTGAGTATAAAACGTGGGCACAGTGGCTGCCTCAGGGACCCAGAACAACTCCAGGTGAAGCATTCACATTTGCAGTACAGAGACTGTTCCCTTCACTTTCAATTTGCTCATAATGGGATAAACTGTGGTTTCACTTACTGAACGTTGAACATTTTTATATAACATTATAGATGGAACTATTTGGTCTACAACAAAAGTAAGTGCATTTTATTTTGTAAAATAACCTAAAAGCTTGTGTTGATACTTCAATGGAAATGAGATCAGTTGCCATTGAATTTATTATCTAGGTAGAGCATGAGCTCTGTAATTAGGACTGAACTGAATACTGTTCAGGTTGTACCCACGCAGAGAACATCAGTGAGGTCTGAGATCCAACAGGTGCTCCACTTGTCCAGCACTGTATCTTGATAGCTTGGAGGAAAGGGTTTAACCATCTAATTGGTCTGCTCATCTAGAGGATAGCTTTACGCTAAAGATGGCTCTGTCTGTGATTACACAACACTGGCCAACATCATAAATGGGTTGTACTTTTTAATACATGCTGAACAATTTGTGAGGACACTTTAGAATACAACTCTTTGAACGGAATTTGGTTGTACAAAATTAAATAAGATGTAGAGTATCTTTTAGCCTGCTTCTATTCAGTTCAGTTGTGAAGAAGTTGGCATTTAAATCTTTTAAATTGTGTTCTGTTCAGAATCTTGCAGGAGTTATTCAGCTCTGTTTGGACTAGAAAAAAGTGAGAAGAGAGAAAATAGATAAAATTTCAAATCTTGAGGTACAGTGGAGGTTATGACTATGGAAGAGCTGTTGTTACATCAAGACAAGCTCATTCTGATCATTGGCAACATGATGTGAACTTCAGGGAGGTTTCCACAACTGATAAAAATGAAAAATGATTATTATATAATACTTAACTAATTTAAAGATAGAAGTAAATACCTAGTGAAAGTAAGTTTCCGTCCAGAACTGTGTAAAGTAAGTATAGTGGCATGATTTAGACCAGAGCCTAAGAAAGAATTATCAACATTAATTAATGCTAGTTTCCTCCATGGATAAAAGTGGATCTGTATAAGCCAAATGTACCAGCCTTTGTGTCTTTTGATGACCTTTGGGAGAAGGCAAATTGCTATAGATTACTAAAAAAAAAAAAGAGAGATTAATTCTCATTTTTTGCTTATGGAAACTCTAGAACAGCTCTGGGTAGGAAACCTTCCTGAAGGAATCTCACAGTAGTTAAATTGGTAACATCCAGACTAAGATGCATCACAACGATGGATCTTACTGAAATAATTATTTTTAAAAAATGGTGGTCAATTTTGTTTATTCTAGTAAGAATATTTAACATGAGATATATATTTTTTAACAAACATTCAAATGTACAATACAATATTATTCACTACAGGCACAATGGTGTACAGAAGCTCTCTAGAATTTACTTTTGTAATATAACTGAAATTTTATGGAAAGTTGCTATTCAGTGATGGCCATTCTTTGGAAAACATAAGAAATGACATATATATAGTACTAGGTTACAAATCTGAGTTTTGCCTCCTGTGCTGTGGGAAATGATCTGAAGACACTAAACTCAGGGTCTTCATTGGTAAAATGAAATAGTAGTACCTTTTTCACAAGGTTATTATGAAAACAAAGTGAGTCAATACATGTAAAATAGCATAGTGTCCGTACACTAGTATTGTTATTTTTATTATACTTATTATTCCCCAAATACAAATACGCTGAAGTCCTCCCACCTTTGGCTTTTAATATTGGAAATTCAGAACACAAAAGAAAAAGATACTAAACAACATGAAAATTTTCAAGGGCAAAAGTAATTTAAATATTAGAATTATAAAAAGATCAACATGAGCTGGGTACTAGGAAAAGATTGCCTACTTGAGGCAGCATGAGTACAATTTTGGGATAGTGGTTACTTGTCTGGCTGTGGTGGTAGTTACACAATATTTTATGCATTTGCCAAAACTGAAAATTCATGCCAGAGAATAAATTTTATAGTATGAATTTTTAAAATCCTAAAACATAAATAACAGCTAGCTATGCTAATAAAGAAAATGAGGTAGGAATAAAAGAAGTGGTGGGATTCAAATAATTTAACAACTGGTTCTCTGTCCTAATGACAGTTTTAAGTATAAAAAATGATATATCTAATGGTTTATTATTTCATGCATTTAATACTTAAGAACAATAAAAGAGGTACACAAAATTATAATTTTTTAAAAATATTAATGAAAAATATTAAATAATGCCAGACAAAAACAATAAAACTGTTATTTAAGATAGTCCCAATGACAGCTTGTCACCCTCTGGTTGTTTGGCACTTTTACATTATATGTTTGTTTACTGAAGTAACAAATGCAAGGGAATTAAAATGTAGTAGTTCATCAAAGATATAATGAGATTTTTGAAATGAATAAATAAATATTACAAGCATAGTTCCATCAAAATATTTCCACCTACGGAAGGAATGAGCATCACTATGGGCACTTAGAATACGTTGTTGCTCAGATGAACATTAAAATAGAGTAAGGAATGTAAATTTGCAATTTCCACATTGGGCAGCTGCCCAGGAGCCAGCCCACCTTAGAAAGAACTCTGATTACAAGTGCCATTTTAACAACTGGTTCACCCAATTCAACAAAAATTTAGGTATTGATTCTGCTGAACTGGTACAAACCAGCTGAATCCTACCACTGGAAAAAAGGTAACCTGCAAAAGCAAGATTACTCCTTAAATAACTTCAGAAGGAGGGTGGGTTGGCATGATTATGAGCCATGGCTATAGTGATTCCCTGGGTGCAGGTCTAGAAGGGTGCTCAAAATATTTTCTTTCTTTCTTTCTTTCTTTCTTTCTTTCTTTCTTTCTTTCTTTCTTTCTTTCTTTCTTTCTTTCTTTCTTTCTTTCTTCTTTCTTCCTTTTTTATTCAATGAGTGGCAGGGAAACAGAAAGACAGACACCTGCATGTGACCCAAATGGGAGCCACCCAGTAAGCCCACTAGGGTGTTATGCTCTGTCCATCTGGGTCATTGCTCAGCAACCAAGCTCTTCCTAATATCTGAGACAGATATCATGGAGCCATACTCAGTTCTCAGGGCCAACTTGCTCCAATTGAGCCATGGCTGCAGGAGAGAAAGAAAGGGGGAAGAGGGAGAGAGAGAAAGAGAAAGAAAGAGAGAAAGGGACAGAGAGAGGGAGAGGGAGAGAGAGAAGTGAGAGAAGGAGAGAGATGGAGAAGCAAATGGGTGCTTTTCCTATGTGTTCTGACTAGGAACCAAACCTGGGACATCAATACACTGGGCCAGTGCTCTTCCATTGAGACAATCAGCCAAGGCCGTTGTCAAAGAATTGTTTTTCTTTTTGGTTTATTGCTTATTTGGTTTTTGATCTTGTGACTAGGTTGTGAAGAATGTAATTCTTAAGTCAGAAGTACAGTGATGCCTCGGCTTTTGTCGCTAATCCATCTGAAAACAATCAGCAAAATCCAAAACCAATGAAAACCGAGGCAATTATTTCCATATGAATCAATGTAAATCCAATTAATTCAATCTAGACACTCCAATGCACATACCAAAAACATATTTTTTAGAGAATAAATGTAGTGTTTAATGCTAAAAACAATAAGAACTTAATATAAAATAAATATAAAAAACTAATGTAAAGAATAAATGAACATTTAACATGGCATTTACCTTTCCGAAGACTCTTCATAGTATATGGAAGATGGCGAGTAGGTGAGAGAGAGGTGCAGATACTGCATACACAGTAATCACTTACATGTAATTGTAGCATTAGCACTTAAAATTAATTTAAAAAAGCACAAAAACACTGGAAAGCAACGAAATTGTTTGGCTAGACACACGGGGCGATGCTCACACAACAAGAAACAATGCCACACTGAGCAGGAGAATATGTGGGTTGCCCTTTGTATTCACAAAATTAGCAGCGAGGTCATGAGAGCATGCCAACAAAATCCGAGGCAATCAACAAAACCGAGACACACTTTTCTCAGAAAAAATTGAAGAAAACAAAAATTGACAATAACCGATAACTGAAGTAAAAAAACCCGAGGTATTATTGAACCAGAAAGTTCTGAGTACTTCTAACCCACCTAACAGCACAGATCGGTTCATTCTGAGGCTTATTTCCACTAAGGACTATGGAGCAACATTCAGAAAGGGCTTCATCTGAACACTGCAATTACTTCACGATGGCTCCATGCTTCCAAAAGAATCACAAGTAAGTAGATTCTTAATCTGGAGCATCAAAACTAATCCAATAGTATAAATATAACATAAAAATAAAACCATAAGATAGATACTGAACAGTAAAAATTATTGATATACCTGCTTGTTCCTTTATTGTTTTTGTAGAATTATACAGGGTGGGGCAAAGTAGGTTAACAGTTATAATACAAATAAATAATATAATAATTAATAAATAATAATACAATAATAAATTCTGTGTTTTATGTATTCAACTGTCAACCTACTTTTGCCCCACCCTAGATTCATTGCTTAAGGTAGCTTTTATAGTGTTTTAAATGTTTAGATATCAACAAAAACATTTTTGCTTGGAAGAGGCAAAACTTTTGATAAGGTATTTATTTCTTATATCAGAGAAGTATAACATTTATTTAACTTATTGCAACAGTTACAGTTTTATGCATAGACAACTATTTAAAAATGCATGTGCAAATGTCTCCTGATAATCTGTCTGATGAAATAAAATAGTGTCAGCACTGACTGAACCAAAGTACAGGAGATGTTGTAACTGTTACATGCATGTGAACTTCTAAACAGTATGTTGAGAGTACTCAATTGATAATTTATACAACATCTTGTAAACAATAAGAGCCCTAATGTTTATATGTCTGCTGAAGTAAACCAAAGTTTTGATACTTCGAATGTGCCTTTTGGGATATTGATTTTAAGCTGGTTATTAAGAAACATTTGGTGGCATAGTAAATAAAGATTTGGCCTGGGATGCTGAGGACCCAGGTTTGAAACCCCAAGGTCTCCAACTTGAGCATGTAATCATCTGCCTTGAGCATGGGCTCACCAGATTGAGCAAGGAGTCACTGGCTCAGCTGAAGCCCCCCAGTCAAGGCACATATGAGAAAATAATCAATGAACAAATAAGGTGCCCCAAAAAACAATTGATGTTTCTCATCTCTCTCCCTTCTTGTCTGTTTGTCCCTGACCCACTTCACACATGCTTAAAAAAAGGAAAAGACAAAAAGAAACAGAAGACTCTGAAATAACCATTGCCCTCCCACCTCTACCCCCTTTTCTTACCTAAAAGAATTCATATAGAAAAACCTTCTTTGGGAAGCAAACTTAGTATAATAACTTTAGCATATTTACCTTTGGCACATATGAATTAGCATACATGTAGCCAAACAGGAAGATCTAGCAAAGCCCATCCTCTGTGTCTCAGTGTTTCTAAATGACACCGCAAGAATTTGTTTACCATATGTTTACTCTAGTACCTACCTGTGAATTACCTACTTCTCCTTTGGAATCCTTCCTCTTTGTTCAAAATGGCATATAAAACTTAATTGTCTAATGGGTTTATGATCTCATATCTTATGACATCCCTGGTATATACACCAGTAATAAAACTCCTGTTAATCTGTCTCTGTTAATTTGTTTATCAGCAGAGCTAGAAGAATTTAGAAGGTGGTACAAAAGTGATATTTTTTGTGTGTGTTGTGAACTTCCTAGTTGTTATTCCCTTAGAAGATCCAATAACCAGAAGCCCGGAAGTTATGATATCTAGAAGCTACCTCATGTCTTCTGTAGGGTCTGTAAGAAATGATAATTTTTTCTTAGTGACCAAAAATCACCCCCAAATATTTCTAAGAGATTATTACTACTCAAAGAAATTCAGGTATTCAACAGGCTATCTTGGTGGATACAATTGAATATTGAAGATGAAGTGAGTAACAAAAGACACAGTAAGAAAGCAACGTAGCTTAAAAGAAAAAATACTAGAACAAATGTTGGGGAAAAGACGCATCGGCAGAATTTGTTTATATCAGTATATAGTTAAAGGACATATGACCAAATGTAGAAATGGTCTAAAAGACAAGTTATTAATGAATAATTATTTCTTGAATAAAGTCAGTTTATTCTGCTTGCCTATTTCTGTACTAACAATCATTATTTGTAACAATAATATTAATATTAATAAATGTCAACATTTATAAAAGACTCCTTGTGTGCCAAGCACAACTGATACAGATAAAAATCAAGAATCCGAAGTTTACATAAATTTAGAAAATATGTGTAGTGAGACATCATTTTCTAAAGAGTAGGATTTCTGATGGTAGTGTAAGTGATTGCTTACTATTTCACAGAACATCCATTTTATGTTTTCTAAGTGTGATTCCTTAGAACTTTGTTGATACTCAGCAACAATACTGGTAAAGTAGATTGTCAAAACTGGATTATACATATGCATATACATACATATATAAACATAATCACCTCGTTGACATTTGCAGATATATCGATTGATGTGATCTTCACCGTTTGTACCATTTAGATGTGACAATGAAAAATATTCCTTTATAGTAATTTCACAAAATTGACCAGAAAATCCAGAAAGACATCTAAGAAAGAAAAATGAAAAATATAGGTGAATCTATACTGCACAGTTTATATTTACCAAATTAAAAATAAAATTAAGCACAAGAAGTAGTCATTGATTACAGATGATTTATGAGAAATAATTTAGGTGATATTGCCCAGCACTTGCAATGAAATTAAAGCCACCTGATCTTTGCAGATGTAATTAAGTTAAGAATCTTGAGATGATATCACCCTGAATTAACTTGGTGGGCCCTAAATCCAAAGACAAATATCCTTATAAAAAGATGTGACACAAAGAAACACAGGGGTAAAGGCCACTTAAAGAAGGAGGCAGAAGAAATGTAGGGTGTCCCTTATCATCTTTAGAGAAAGTGGTGTGGCTTTGCTTACACTTTGATTTTGGATTTCTTATTCAATTGTGACCAAATAATTTATTTTTAACACCAATTTGTGGTAATTTGTTATGTCTTTTCTAGGAAACTAATACAGGAAATGGCATTAATGTATATACATACTCATATGCTTCCTCTTCTTATTGTCTGTCCTCCCACACTTTATTACCACACTACTAAAAGCCTATTTACATTAGGATATTATTCAGTGCTGAAAAGTAATGAGTTATCAAGCTAAAAGACATGGCAAAATCTTAAATGCATGTTACTAAGTAAAAGACGTTAATCTGAAAAGGCTAAGTACTATATGATTTCAGATGTATGACATTCTAGAAAAGACAAAACTATGAATACAGTAAAAAGATCACTGGTTGTCAGAGGTGAGAGGGAGAAAGAGGACAAAAAAGCAGAGCACAGAGGATTTTTATAACAGTGAAAATATTTTGTAGGGTGTCATAATAATGGATATATGGCATTATACATTTGTCCAAACACACAGCATGTATAACACCAAGAGTGAGACTTAAGTAAATTATATACCATAGTCTTTGGATGATGATGTTGTGCCAATGTAGGTTCCTTTTTGGTAATAAACCTACCACTCTGGTGAGTAATGCCAATAACAGGGGAGATTATACATATGTAGTGACAGGAGGTATATGGTAAATCTATGTACTTTTTTCTCAATTTTGTTGTGAACCTAAAACAGCTAAAAGAAAATAGCCTATAATAAAAACTAGTGAGAACTACCAAATCATGAAACTCTCACATTGGTTTTATTTATTATTTTGTGTGTGTGTGTGACAAAGACAGAGAGAGTCAGAGAGAGGGACAGATAGGTACAGACAGACAGGAAGGGAGAGAGACGAGAAGCATTAATTCTTGGTTGCAGCACCTTAGGTGTTCATTGATTGCTTTCTCATATGTGCCTTGACCAGGGAGCTACAGCAGACTGAGTGACCCCTTGCTTGAGCCAGCGACCTTAGGCTCAAGCTGGTGAGCCTTGCTCAAACCAGATGAGCCCCAGCTCAAGCTGGCGACTTCAGGGTCTCAAACCTGGGTTCTGTGTTCCAGTGTGACGCTCTATCCACTGCACCACCTCATGGACAGGCTCACATTGGGTTTATAACACAGACTTTCTCTGCAATATTGGCAGAAGAGATATAAAACATAAATAGATTCAGATGCATAGCAAGAAAAAAACAAAACATTTAAAGCAAATTTATTTTAATTCAAGTAAAACTTATTTTAATTAGAATTCTCAGAATTTTACTTCAGAGAAACATAACATCACACTTCTGAGTACTTAATACAAAAAAGTTCATTTGAACTGCTATTAGCAGGTGGTAGGAGCCACCCTTACTTGACCACTCAAATTGGAAAATACTGCTTTATCATCTATTGAGGATACATTGGAAGTAGAGTCATTTAATATGGTTTGAAGCTATTTGTTGATAACCTCGACTAGATACTTTCTTATAACCACTCTGATGGTCTCTAAAAAAATGAAGAAAAGAATTTAAACTATGCTGAGATTTTATGGGAAAAAAACATTTTTATCTACATTCTGTTTTTAGTAATAACTCAATTAAAAAAAGGTAGACCCTTATTCTGGGGATTATTTATAGGGCACAATGAGCAAACAACTAGAATCAACCTAGGCAATGAAACTTACCTCAATCTATCATGACACTTATTGCTATGTCTATATCACTACTTTGATCATAATGAATTTCTCAAGGTAAAATGGCTAATTATTATTAAGAAAGTTTGCATGTTTATAGTATATTGCTATATTCCAGTTAGCAAATTAATATTGTATAGCTAATGATAGCTAAATTTTCAACCTAGGTACTAGGCATTTTGTAAGATCCACTTACACACATTTCTCAGTCTTCAAAACACAATCTTAGATAATATTTTAAAGCTATCAGTTATTGGAGTCCTATGTCTGTCTCTAATTTAAATAAAAAGAATCCATTTGGCTGGCACTGTTTTCGGAAATTTTATCGCAAACATAGTGTTTTCCATGGCAAGAATCCATCCAAATCCTGATCCACTGACGTACTCATGTTTGGAAGAAGTTTGTGATAAACTCTTTAAAAAGTTTTGTTCTCATTTTAAGATCCAAAATTTATAGTGCTGTAATTACCTAAGTAACAAATCCTAAAAAAAGTTAGTTGGATTCCTCAGGACCCTTTCAATGTTAAAAAATACATGACTTAATAAGCCATTCATTTGATTTTTTTAACAGCTTCTATTAAATAAAGGTGAACTGTTGTTAATTTTTAAACTTAAAAAGTGTCCCGTATTTTGCCATAGTGTTATGATTGTATTAAATATAATTTTATTTTTTTCACCTATTGGGTGACATTCTATTAACTGCAGAAATCCATAAATGTTTTAATCCATCTTTTTTCCTTCTTCCCTCCTTCCCTCCCTCCCTCCCTTCACTCCTCTTTCTCTCCCTCCCTTTTGTCCTTCCATTTCTTTCTTCCTCTTTTCTTTCTTTCTTTCTTTCTTTCTTTCTTTCTTTCTTTCTTTCTTTCTTTCTTCCTTCCTTTCTTTCTTTCTTTCTTTCTTCTTTGTTTCTTTGTTTCTTCCTTTCTTCCTTTCTTTCTTTCTTTCTTTCTTTCTTTCTTCCTTTCTTCCTTCCTTTCTTTCTTTCTTCTTTGTTTCTTTGTTTGTTTCTTTCTTTCTTTCTTCTTTTCTTCCTTTCTTTGTTTTTTTCTTTCTTTCTTCTTTGTTTCTTTGTTTCTTTCTTTCTTCCTTTCTTTCTTTATTTCTTTCTTCCTTCCTTCCTTTCTTTCTTCCTTCCTTCCTTCCTTTCTTTCTTTCTTTCTTCCTTCTTTTCTTTCTTCCTTTCTTTCTTTCTTCTTTGTTTCTTTCTTTCTTCCTTCCTTCCTTCCTTTCTTCCTTCCTTCCTTCCTTTCTTTCTTTCTTCCTTCCTTCCTTCCTTCCTTTCTTTCTTTCTTCCTTTCTTTCTTTTTTCTTTCTTCCTTTCTTCCTTCCTTCCTTCCTTCCTTTCTTTCTTCCTTTCTTCCTTTCTTTCTTTCTTTCTTTCTTTCTTTCTTCTTTGTTTCTTTGTTTCTTTCTTTCTTTCTTCCTTTCTTCCTTTCTTCCTTCCTTCCTTCCTCCTTTCTTTCTTTCTTCCTTCCTTCCTTTCTTTCTTTCTTCCTTCCTTTCTTTCTTCCTTCCTTTCTTTCTTTCTTTCTTTCTTTCTTCTTTCTTTCTTCCTTTCTTCCTTCCTTCCTTCCTTCCTTTCTTTCTTCCTTTCTTCCTTCCTTTCTTTCTTTCTTTCTTCTTTGTTTCTTTGTTTCTTTATTTCTTCCTTTCTTCCTTTCTTCCTTCCTTCCTTCCTCCTTTTTTTCTTTCTTCCATTCTTCCTTCCTTATTTTCTTTCTTTCTTTCTTCCTTTCTTTCTTTCTTTCTTCCTTTCTTTCTTTCTTCCTTCCTTCCTTTCTTTCTTTCTTTATTTCTTCTTATTATTTTTTCCTTTCCCTTTCTTAAGTAAGAGGAGGGGAGACAGAGCAACAACAGACTGCCACAAGTACTTCTACCGGGATCCACAAGGCAGGCCCCCAATGGTATGATGCTCTGCCCAACTGGGGCTGTAGCTCTATTGCTCAGAAATGGAGTTATTTTTAGCTCCTAAGGCAGAGGTCAGGGTGCCATCCTTAATGCCATCCGAGGCCAACTCATTCCAACCCATTGAGCCATGACACAGGAGGACAAGAGAGGGAGAAAGAGCAAGAGAGACAGAGAAGGGGAGGAGGTGGAGTGGAGAAGTAGATGGTCCCTTCTCCTGTGTGCCCTGACTGGGAATTGAACCTGGGAAATTCACATGCCAGGCTAACACTCTACCACTAACCAACCAGCCAGGGCCTAATCCATCTTTTTAGTGCTTGAAAATGTCTTTCATTTTTTTCACAAAATCTTCCCATTTTCATGGGAAATTTCCCAACTTTCTTAATCCCTTTCTTATAAAGCACACTTTCTAGATCTCTGGTATAACTATACATTTCTAAAAGAATGTTTCCTCCAACAACCAGATTTTTCTCCTACCCTCCAAGCCAATATTACATTATATATATATGTATAATTATATATGTACATATATATAATGTATATATATATATGACATTTGCCTATGTATGTGAACATGTATAGATAATTTGTCAAAGACATTAAGTTTTCTTTTAGAGAGAAATAGGTATCATATTACTTTTGTTTCTGTGAATAAATTACTTATTTGAGTAATGCAGGAGTCTATCATGAGTTTCTAAAATATATTAAAAAATAACTTACAAAGTGCACAAAATATTCATATTAAATGGTGAAGAGTGTGTTTTAAATCTTAAAAACATTAAAACAAATACATTTCTAAAGTTTACCTAACGCTTTACAAATACATTTCAAATTATGAGTTTTGTGGGTTTTAACATGCCTCCAACTTCAACATGCATCATATTATCATACTGTATCTTTTACTTTTTTTACTAATGATATTTTGATAAAATTATTTAAGTCTTCCTCAGATTTTCAAAATGTCTCTCTAAATCTTTAATACATAAATTATTATCTTGGCTTCTTATGTTATCATTCTCATTGATTTCTCTTCTTCAGTTTTAGCCACTCTAACTCTGTCCAATCTCCATCAGCATGGTGCATAATTGAAGCGATTTTCCAAAAGAACTATTGTCACATTCGTAAGATACTTGCATCTTTACCAAGATTTTAAATTCTATTCTTAAGTTGATTTCTTTTGTATTTATATAGCATTTTCTTTTGCAGGTTATTAAGAAACAGATTCTAGATTCTTCAATGAGTAGGTAGTACATAAGAGGCATGTTTGGGTTGGAATTAATACTAAAAGTAAAACAAAAATTATTTTGTATATAATTCTATAACAGCAGAATTTGGAAAGTTAGCACTAAGTGACAAAAACTCCAGGATAAAAGAAGCTCCCTTATACTTAATTAACAATATAACATGCATTTTACAAACTGTTTTACTTCTCTAGTTTTCTTCCTGTTAGATATACGACCGTATTAAAACAGAAAGTCTGAATTGTGGCATTACCTTTTTTTCATTTGCCAAAAGGCATAGTAAAGAAAAGAGTATAAATAAAGTATACTTCTTTCTGGATAACTGCTATTTCTGCTGTCTTTGCAGTTTAATTTTAAGTTAAAGTTTCAATATTTATTCTAGTTCAGCATGAAATTAGAAATTTCAAAAAAAAATTTAATTGCAAGTAATGCTTTTTCTAATATATTCAACATGATGAGAAATTCTCCAACATCAAACATGTATGTCTTCTATAGTTCTCCGTGAAATAAAAGAAAGAAAATAAAAAAAATAAACTGGCTACTTGTCAGCTTAAATCAGCTCATAATTAATTAATTAATGCATGAACTGAGCTTTAAGAAATGTCTTGAGGATTGTATTTATTCAGATAATTTATTTCTCTAGAGAGCATTTCTATGGCTTTGACTGGGCTTATTTAAATGCTGATTAACTATTTTGACCTCTCCCTATTTACTAAACTATACATTTTCTGAGGATCATTCTTTCTGATTTGCAGTTTTGTCATTAGAAAACTGAGTGAAAGAAAACAAATCCAAGATCCAATTATATAAACAAATTTATATAGTAAAATCATATTTATCCAAAATATGTATGGTTAGTGAGATATATATCATGAACTCTATGATATTCATAGCTGTGAAATAACTATATTATAAAACATTTTCACTTTTGATTTCTAATGTAAGTACACTATGGTCAGAGAACATGATCTGTGTAAGTGCTTTTTCAACTTTAATGTATATGTAAATACAGAAATAAATTATAACAGATTTTACTTCTTTTTGAAATGGTAGTTATGGATAGCTTATGTTGCTTCTCTAAAGAAACTGTGAACAGATTCTATATTATATGTACAATAAAGTGTGAACTGTTTATAATTAAACATACAAAGAAACAAATTAAGTGTTTATTAAGATCAATATATGGACTGACCAGGCATGGCAGAGTGGATAAAGCATCGAACTGGGAAACAGAGGACCCAGGTTTGAAACCCTGGGTCACTGGCTTGAGTGCGAGCTCATCCAACTTGGGCATGGAATTACCATCTTGAACACAGGGTTGTCAGCTTGAGCATGGGATCATAGACATGACCCTATGGTCGCTGGCTTGAGCCTAAAGGTCACTGGCTTGAAACCCAAAGTTGCTGGCTTGAGCCAGGGGATCACTCACTCTGCTGTAGTCCCCCAGTCAAGGCACATATGAGAAAGCAATCAATAAACAACTAAGGTACCACAACAAAAAATTGAAGCTTCTCATCTTTCTTCCTTGCTGTCAGTTTGTCCCTGTCTGTTCTTCTCTCTGTCTCTGTCTCTGTTTCTCTCGCTAAATAAATAAGATTATACACACACACACACACACACACACACACACACACACAGTGTGTTCGTAAAGTCATGGTACACTTTTGACTGGTCACAGGAGAGCAACAAAAGATGATGGAAATGTGAAATCTGCACCAAATAAAAGGAAAACTTTCCAGTTTCATACCTACTCAGTGCAGTTCGATGTGGGCTCCATTTGTTGCCCTACACACATCCAAATGATAGTGAAGTTCTTGCCACACATGGGTAAGGACGTCTGGTGTAACAGAGTGAATAACGTCTGTGATTCTCTGTTTTAAGTGAATAATGTCATTGATACGTTCAATGTACACATGTTGCTTCACATAACCCCAAAAGTAATAGTCTAAGGGCATCAGATCCGGGGATTGTGGTGACCATGGATTGACAGATCCCTGCCTATCTACCACCGGGGGAATGTTCTATCCAGAAACTCACAAACAATGATGGCGTAGTGTGGAGGAGCGTCGTCCTGTTGAAAGATGACACCTTCTGGAAATTGTGGCACTGTATACAATTTCAACATGTAAAGATAGGTGTTTGCCGTCACAGACTGCTCCGCAAAAAAAAAAAAAATTGGCCTATCACCTTATTGTGCATCAGGCCATACCACACCTTCACTTTAGGGGTGTTACGTTTGTACTCAATGTAGGCATGAGGATGTTCAGCAGCCCATATTCGGACGTTATGGCGATGTACATGTCCACAGATATGGAAGGTCGCCTCATTGCTATGCATCATTGTCAATCTCATGAAGCATATCTGTAGCAAATGCGCATCATGTGTGGGTCTATCTGCCGGTTTGATAGCGTGCAAGAGCCAAAATTTGTACCCCGTAAAACAGAGACATTTCTTTAACACCTTATGAACTGTAGTCTTGCTTAGGCGTAATTGTTGAGCACACACACGCACAGATTTTTCAGGGCTCCTTAGGTAGCTATCCCGTATAGCCTCTACAGGCTCGTCACTGACTGATGGCCTACCAGAACGGGGTTTCTCTACCAAACTGCCGGTTTCCTTCAACTGCTTATCCTACCGAGTAATGTTATTCCTATGTGGTGGTGCTTTGTTATAAATGCGCCGATATTCACGTTGCACTTTGGTCATGGATTCAAATTTAGTGAGCCACGGAACACACTGAACTTTCCTCTGTACCATCTACATCTTGACTGGCATGGCTGTGGGCTGCTCCGCTGTATACATGGTGTTACATCGTCATCTGCACATGTGCACAAGCTGCCACATCATCCTACAGAAACTGGGAGGGTTTTCCTTTTATTTGGTGCAGATTTCACATTTCTATTTTCTTTTGTTGCTTTCCTGTGACCGGTCAAAAGTGCACCATGACTTTACGGACACACTGTGTGTATGTGTATGTGTGTGTGTGTGTGTGTGTGTGTGTGTGTGTGTGTGTGTGTATATATATATTAATTATAATTATTAAGATCAGTAAAATGTCATAATGTCATGCAACTGGTTATCTTACCTAAAATAGAAAAAGCTTCTGTCTGGGCTCAGGCAAATTCTTTCCACTTTTAATATTCTTTGAATTTTAATACTTACATTTTGTTCTTGCTTTGGAAGATTTCTAGCCATTCAACCTGTATATTTTCTAGACTGACTTCACCTTAGCATTAGGAATATATCATCAGATAGTTTGTACTGGGAGAGTTAAAGTCATAACTTTGAAATAATAATATGATGCAGGATATTCCTAGTTAAAATACCACTTTAATGTCATCTGAATTGCCAACATATTAAATCCACTAATTTTGTCTTTAACAACTTTATATTTTTAAAAGTACCTTGATTGCTTCAGAAATTTTCTTTCTTGCCACTTCCTTGTCACCTAGACTAGTTTCCTAGGACTGACATAACAAATTAGCATACACTGGGTATAGTCACATGAAAGAAAAGCAAAGACATGAGTTTTGAAATAAAGTTAGATGTTAAAACACATCTAAGGCAGGTCTTAGAAAGTGACCAAAAACATTTTCAGAATCATCACAGAAATTTCCATTTTAAGCAGTAACATTATATGTAACTATAAATCTCTTTCTTGGTATACACTGGAGGTTTTAAAAATTATGTTCAATTTTTAGCACTATACATATACTTTTCCTTTTTTTATTTTTTTTTAATTTTATTTATTTTAGAGAGGAGACAGAGAGAGAGAGAAAGGGGGAGGAGCTGGAAGCATCAACTCCCACATGTGCCTTGACCAGGCCAGTGCAGGGTTTTGGACTGTTGACCTCAGTGTTCCCAGGTCAACACCTTATCCACTCCACCACCACAGGTCAGGCACATATACTTTTCTTATATTTTACTATAGAATCCTTAAAGGTGGAATCAAGTTTATGTTATTAAATGAATATATCATAAATTAGAAAGCCCTCCACATGATTTTGTTAAAAAGGCATTATATGTGAAAGCCTTACACTGAAGATTTAAATTCATGCAAAGGATAGAAAAACAGATATTATTATGCTTCATGAAGAAGACAAAACAAAAATAGCACTTGAATCTTTCTCCTGTTCTTTGTAATCACTGAGCACATCTAAAGTCTCATTTTAGACACATGGCTGTGACCAAAGTTCAGAACTTTGAATAAAGCCAACATATACAGGAGATTATAGTCAAATGTAAAAAAATAATTTCTGAACTGAGCCATCCCAGGATCCAGCTATG
The DNA here is from genome assembly GCA_037038555.1 of Rhynchonycteris naso. Classification (NCBI taxonomy): domain Eukaryota; kingdom Metazoa; phylum Chordata; class Mammalia; order Chiroptera; family Emballonuridae; genus Rhynchonycteris; species Rhynchonycteris naso. The sequence goes on from CM073000.1 coordinate 26,790,021, forward strand.
CCTGATTTAGTTCAAAAATAAACTTTCAAGTTTTATGAGTTATAAAAATTCTGGATATGATTTTAATTAAATTGGTTTAGTTGTTTGTTTCAAAATACCTTTTAGAAATGCATGCTCTCTGGAGACAGAAAGTGTATTCATTAGAATTATTACAAAGATGGTACATCCTCAAGATGTATACTTAACCATTTACCATTTTAAATATATTAATATCCAAAGTAGTAAAATATTATAATATGTCCCTATAAAAACATGATAAGCAGGAAAATTATGTATGCATGGAAATAATATGTTTTGTAAACCAATTCCTGATTCCAGCCTATGTACCTTAGTTGATCTAAATACATATATTTTAAATGTGGTTAATATGGTTGTCTGAGCTCTCCTTCTTTGCAATTGCTAACTATAGCTCATGTCATATTCTTAATATTAGAACAATCATTTACCGGTGCTAGATACCTTAGAAATCAAAAGAATGTACATTTACAAGATGGGAGAACTCTCTAGATAAGCCTGCAGAATACTGCATCAGTATGCCTGCTGCCTGAACTCCTTTATTGGTAACTGTTTGTTGTGCAAAGCTTTTTTTTTTTAATCCCTGATCAGATTTAGTGAGCAAATAACTAGCAATAATCATTTAGGACTCTATTCATCAGAACATTATTATTTTACATCAACTAAGCCTTTATGTGATAGCTGAATTTCTTTGAATAAATTCTATTTACCATTTCTCTTTGCTGCCCATCTAATAGAAAGTTACAGGTCTGTCTCAGAGCTGAAGCCCAGGCTGAACACTAAGTGATTAAGAGATTTTAATGAACACATCATTATCTAAGCAATGAAACATCAAAAACCAGACACCAGGACAGTTATGTGTTTGAATTCAACAGATAGAAGAGTTAAATTTTTCAATGATGTGTTTGAACAATTCAAAGTAGAACTATTTTAGACAATTGACAATATTGGATTCTTTAAGGGAATGTCAGTCCTGAAATGGACTCCATGGGAAACTCACCAGAAGAATACTTCTTAAATGAAAGGAAACCAAGAGAGAGCAGCGTGCAATATTCAGAATTGAAACTTTGGCATTTGACATAGAGAGGGCATAGAGATGAGTAAGCTTTCTGGTCATTGCCAGCTGTGTGACCTTGATAAACGACATAAGTTCTACAGTTGTAAATATCCATAAGATTTTGTCATCTATAATTTCAAGATTTGATTAGAACTAAAATTCATCTAGAGGGTTAATTTTTAAAAGTAAACTTATAATAAAAGGTAATTGTAAAGCTATACTTATTCAATGTTATAAAAATTAGGGGACTTTTTAAGTACTTGTAATTTTCTAATGCTCTCATTTTATTATTGTTGTGATTATTGTTTTTGGTTAATTAAAAAGGGTTCAACATTGATATAAATAAGTTAAATTCTTATACATATGTGCTTAAATTCTCTAGAAGAAACTTCTTGCTATTCTTTAACCAGCACAAAAATCTATTGTCTGAGTGCTAAAGTTAAAATAATTGAAATAGTAATATTAAAAAACTATGCTATAAAGTAAGGCTGATTTGGGGATCAAAAGAGTAGAAAAAGTGAGGACGTACTGATTACAAAGTGCCATGAGTAAAGATATGCTTTTATATTTTTTAAAGTGAAAATGTATTAAAAATCTTCAAAAAATATGCTGATGATGTTACACTATGGTTGAAAAATAATAAAAGACACTTGTTTTCAAAAATAAAAAGTACTACATAACTAAGAACCCTTTTAACATAAAACATTTAAAAATGATAAACAAATTTATAATTCTGTATGTGCATGTTTGTATTTGTGTATGTGTGTGTGTGTGTATGTGTACGAGGACAGAATTCACTGTTTTGTGCATAGGCAGAATTTCAAGGAATCCTTTCAAATATACTAAAACTAAGAAGTAAAAATGTGATGAGAAATAGTATATGTACATAGCTTCAAAGTGTCTTCCATTAAACTGATTAAGAGAGGGAAATAATACTTTTCAATGGAGAAATCTCATGCAAAGTGAACAAAATTCAGGTACATAATGGGATGAACCAACTTCATGTACTCTTTTATTTTTTTTTCTTTTTCCAGGAACAGAGAGTCTGAGAGAGGAATAGATAGGGACAGACAGACAGGAACAGAGAGAGGTGAGAAGCATGAATCATTAGTTTTTCGTTGTCATTGCGACACCCTAGTTGTTTATTGATTGCTTTCTCACATGTGCCTTAACTGCAGGCCTTCAGCACACCAAGAAACCCCTTGCTGGAACCAGCGACCTTGGGTCCAAGATGGCGAGCTTTTGTTCAAGCCAGATGGGCCCACGCTCAAGCTGGTGACCCCAGGGTCTTGAACCTGGGTCTTCCGCACCCCAGTCCAACACATTTATATTTATTCTGAGTTAGCATTTTTCCTGCCAGAAATTTATTCTAGGAAGGTTATCATCAAAATGACAAAGATGAACTAATAAGAATATTTCTAGTAGACAAAATGACCCACAACTGTGTATAGTCCCCTCTCCTTGGCTGTGGGTGAAACCCGTGACTATGCTGAATTATCACTCTGTGATTATGCTGGTGATGGCAGTGGGGACATTATCTGCAGTGAGACTTACCCAACTCAGTGAGTTCTTCAAAAGCAAAAGAAATTTTTTTCCCCTGATTGGTCAAAGAAGAGGCAGAAAGACACACTGAGTGGCAAAATGGAGAGACGATGTGACAAGAACCTAAGGGTAGTCTCTAGAAGCTAAGTGTTTCAGTTGACAGGAAAATGGTTCTTCAATCTTACACATACTAGGAAATGAATTCTGGCAACAAGTAGTAAACTTGGAAGAGGACACCAAGCCCCAGGTAGGAACTGGAGTCTGGTATTATTTTTGATAGAAAATAATTATATACCATCACTATGACTAAAAATAAAGACCAGGTAAGCAAAATATGATGCAGTATACAAAATTAACTCATATTTGCAAAGCCCATATATAGTCTATGTAGAGTTGTGCATAAAATTGTTTCCATGTGTACTTTTATGTGTGTTCATATATTTTTATACATTGTGGGCAAAAGTATGTTTACAGTTGTTCATATAAAAATAATACAATAATTAATAAATGATAATACAAAAATTAACTGTTTTGTGCTCACAACTGAAAACATACTTTTACCGACCTTTATTGCATATTGTTATGGGTTAAAATTGTGCCTCTCAGAAAGGATATTTAAAGTCTTAACTCTTAGTATCCCAGAATGTTACCATATTTAGAAATAGTGTATGTGGCAGATATACCGTATTTCCTCATATGTAAGATACTCCCGTGTAGAAGACATGCCTTAATTTGGGGGCTTGAAATTTGAAAAAAAAGACAAGCTCAAAAAAGTGAGAAATGCAAGTAAAACCATCTACAGCCACTGTATAAGAAGCACTCAGCTTTTAGACCCTAAATTTTTCAAAATAAAAGTGTGTCTTATACATAGGGAAATAGGGTATTCAAGTTAAGATGAGTTCATTAGGGCCCCTAATCCAATATGACTGATGTCCTTATAAAAAGGTAAAATTTGGACCCAGAAACAGACTTTCACAGAGGAAAGATCATGTGAAGACACAGGAAGATCACCATCTATAAGCAAAGAAGTATCTGAGGTTACCAAAAGCTATGGAGGCATATAGAACTTGCCCTCACAGTTTGCAGCAGGAAACAAATCTGCAAATACCTTGCTTTTGGGTGTCTAGCCTCCAAAACTGTGAGGCAATAAATTTCTGTTGTTTAAGTCATCCAGTTTTTGGTACTCAGTTAGGGCAGTCAAGGAACTAATATTTGCCTGACCTGTGGTGGTGCAGTGAATAAAACTTCAACCTGGAACACTGAGGTCACTTTTTGAACCCCTGGGCTTGTTGCCCAGTCAAGGCACATACAAGAAGTGACTACTACAAGTTGATGTTTCCTGCTCCTCCATCTCTCCCTCTCTCTTTCTCTCCTCTCTCTAAAATCAATAAATAAAATCTTTTTTAAAAAAAGAAACTAAGGTTTACCCCATATGCTCATGTTGATAAAACTGCAACAAAATTTAAGTGACTATCTCAGTAGTTAGGAATTATAACTGTTCATAAAAATGAATAACTAACATAAAATTATTTCCTTTCTTTATTCATTTTTCTGCATTTTCTCCTCATATCTACATTGACACATGCATTATTTATATATGTCCGTTTTTTTCTAATATTTGATATAAACATAAAAACAGCCATTTTCTGTTTCAACTGGAGAAAATAATTAATAGAAGATTTTTAGTGAATACTCAGAATATGCAGGAAAATTTTCTTATAAAACTTTAGTTTATTGTATAATAAACTAATGATTGCTCTCACTTCTGAAAAAAAAATTATATCTTTTGATGTTGTCAATAATTCAACAACCATTTAAGATTTGGTGAAAGCTAAAACTTTGCTATAAAACGTAGTGAAATCTAATGGAAAAAGTAAGCATCAGACAGGTTATTATAAAAATATGTGAGCAACCTTATGATGGAAATCTTACATGACTTATATGGAACTAACCAAGTCAAAGGTGAGAAAATTCCCCTAAAGAAGTGATTTGTAAGGTGAAGCCTAGTTTACGTGGGGTAAGTGGAAACTAGCTGCTTAGAAGGCTGGCGGTGGGCTGTATAGATGTTGATTAAAAATAGAACATATATCACTGGACATAGTTCTGTGATCTTGGTTCAAACACCCAAAGAATAGTTATGATGTCATTGTCTGTTAAATACATGACTTCTTTTGACATCAATCTTGATTTTTTTAAAATACTTTTCAAATTTGCATTTTCTGTCAAGAATAAATCTCATTAACAGCTCCACTCCAAATGGCTACTTCTGTCACTGCAAATTTATATAGGGAAAGCTATACATTATTAACAAGCTATGAAAAGTCACAGGCGAAATGTCACCAAACCTGAGATATAGCTGCACCTTGGCATTCATATAGCAAACAGTCTAGTTTTAATCATCTTGGACCACAAGATGTCTTGACATTTGAGCCACAACTATTTTTTTCTCTTTAACTTGCACTGGAATCAGACCTCTAATATGTCAGCCATAATTTTCAGCTAAAATGTAATAGAAACTTTACTTTCTAAATTAAAAATGTGAAAAAAATTAATCCATCAAAGTATCATTCATTTAATAAATTCTCACTTACAGCCTTCTTCCCCCCCCAAAAGAAAGTGAGCAAGGGCAGCTATAACATTTAAGCATATTTAAAACTACCAGAACTTATTTTTGCATTAACTGCCTTTCTGTTACATTAATACCTTTGGGAAATGACCTTGCCCAATCATATCAAGATAGATAATTGATTTTACTGTGGTATTTTTTAATATTAATTAAATATGTAGGTTTTATACTTTGAAAATATACATCTGAATCTTTTTCTGTTCACTGTCTAAAATATCACAAGGGCACTAATTAATGGTCCCCCAAATATCTAGACTTATTAATATTTCCATTAAAGTTACTACTGGCCTGACCTGTGGTGGCGCAGTGGATAAAGCGTCAACCTGGGAACACTGAGGTCGCCAGTTCAAAACCCTGCACTGGTCTGGTCAAGGCACATATGGGAGTTGATGCTTCCAGCTCCTCCCCCCTTTCTCTCTTTCTCTCTCTCTCTCTCTCTCTCTCTCACTTTGTGTCTCCTCTCTAAAAAAAATGAATAAAATAAAAATAAAATAAATTTTAAAGTTACTACTATAAGACTATGAATTTAATTTTATTAAGATATATTATTTTAGGTTTTTATTGTAAATCTGTTATGAAAGCAACATCAAAATGCATCTTTAAACTAGTAATAATCAGAAAAAAATGTAAAACAGACCTATTAATAAAGAAAATGGTCACAAATAAAATAATATCAAATACAACTTGGGTTTCATAACTTGTGAGACAACATATGTTACATGTTTTTCATAATTTAACTATGTACATAGGACAGCAAGTTATAGATGAGGAATCATTAGAAATAATTTCTGCCCTGGCTGGTTGGCTCACTGGTAGAGTGTCAACCTAGCGTGTGGATGTCCCAGATTTGATTCCCAGTCAGGGCACATAGGAGAAGTGCCCATCTGCTTCTCCACCCCTAACTCTTTGCTCCTCTCTCTCTCTCTCTCTTTCTCTCTCTCTCTCTCTTTGTCCCCCTCATGCAGCCATGGCTCATTTGGAGCAAGTTGGCCCCAGGCTCTGGGGATGGCTCCATGGCCTTGCTTTAGGTGATAAGAAGAGCTCTGTTCTTGAGCAATGGAGCAATGGACTCAGATTGACAGAGCATCACCCCCTAGTGGGCTTGTTGGGTGGGTTCTGGTTGGGGTGCATGTGGGAGTCTGTCTCTCTGCTTTCCCTCCTCTCACTGAAAAAAAAAAAAAGAAAAAAAGAAAGAATTCCCTTGCATCAGTAATTTCAAATTATGATGCCATAAATACATTTAGATATACACTTTGTTTTTTCTTTCTTGTGTATTTTGTTTTACTTTAAGTATGTAATACATAAATAACTACAGTCTCTACATAAAATGTAACCATGTGGTAAAAACAAAGAGACTCAATGCCTGAAAATACCTAGATTATTCAGCTGAAATAAAAAAGACATCCTCTGCACAGAGGTGCTAGAAATCTAGAAATTTAAGTTCATAATTCCATAGTACCAATTGAATAGCTGTTCTGTTTTTCACAACTTAAGTTTTAAAAAAAAATAACTGACTTTTTATAGGTCTCTGTCAGTTGGCTTTTATTTTATAAAAAAATATTTATATATATATATGATAAAGTCGGTTATAATTAGTATAATTAATTTATATGTGGAGATGATGGCATATCATATTGGGTCCAACATTGTTTCTGAATTGTTCTATGAATGTTGACACAAAGAATATAAATTAGTCTGACCAGGTGGTGGCGCAGTAGATAGAGCGTCGACTGGGATGTGAAGGACCCAGGTTCAAGATTCCCAAGGTCACCAGCTTGAGTGCGGGCTCATCTGGTTTGAGCAAAGTTCACCAGCTTGAACCCAAGGTTGCTGGCTCGAACAAGGGGTTACTCGATCTGCTGTAGCCCCACGTTCAAGGCACATGTGACAAAGCAATCAACGAACAACTAAAGTGCCACAAAGAAAAACTGATGAGTGATGCTTCTCATCTCTCTTCGTTCCTATCTGTCTGCCCCTGTCTCTCTCTCTCTCTCTCTCTCTCTCTCTCTCTCTCTCTCTCTCTCTGACTCTCTGTCTCTGTATAAATTAACAGTATTTTACTTCTATTTTGTCAGGAAATATTTCTGATGAGAAGTTGCCTATAGTTTTCTTTAGGTTTTTGACAAGTTGAAACCACCACTTTTACGTTTGTTTCTATTTCCTCTCCTTTATTTACTAAACAATAGTCAAATATATTTCTTTATTACCTATTATGTATGAGATGCTGTATCAGGTTCTTTACAATGATCAGCAAAACAGACACAATAATTGCAGAAATTATAGTCAAATGGGGAGAGATATTTAAGAATAGTACAAAACAACCTGACCAGTGGTGGCACAGTGGATAGAGCATTTCCCTGGGATGCTGAGGTCCCAGGTTTGAAACTCTGACGTCACTGGCTTGAACCCACAGGTTGCAGCTTGAGCCCAAGGTAGCTGCCTTGAGCAAGAAATTGCTGGATCAGCTTGAGCACCCCATGTCCTGCCCCTGTCAAGGCATGTATGAGACGCAATTGATGAACAATTAAAAGTGAAGCAACCAAATTTAGAAATGTTATTCTTAAATGCATGTATTAAGCTGCGTATAAATATATCACTGTACAAAATGGTCTATGAACTAGTCCTAATATTTTCCAGGTCCTCTCATTCATTAATGAGTTCAATAAAGTAATATATATCTATTCATTTATTTTGCATTAAAAACCTACTTATACTTTGAAAAATATAATATAATTTACCGAGTCTGTGGCACATATGTGCTCTCTACCCCCTTCATGTTTTGAGAATAACCACTCTAAATGCTATTTGCTAGGAGCAGAGATTTCTTCCATTTAAATATACTACTGCCAGGCAACAGTGTACATCCAGGTAAAAATAAATAAATAAATAAATAAACTATTTATTCAGGAGAGGGAGATGTATTTTAATTTTTTCTCAATTTCTTAAAACTCACTATTATTATTTTTTATTTTTTAAGAGTCCATTACAGCATTTAAAAATGATGCTGTTCCATAATAATAATGTAACCAGACTTCCTAAAGTGATATTGCTAAAAATTCCAAATGTACCTTAGATTTAGTAGTAAATTTATATGCCTGTAAAACAAACGAACAAACAAAATTTATATTCTGGTGAAATAGATTCTCAGTAATAAGGAAGAATTTCTCAGTTTTTATTTCTATGAAGTCACATAAAAGCCTAATTGAAGAATTAATTAACTCAATATTACTTCATGTAACAACACAATTAATTGGTCAGTTAATAAATTTTCAAAGCGTTGATAAGTGAATTAGCCAGAATAGGCTAAATTATGCTATTTGAATAAATAAACTTCACATTTCAGAAAGCTTAGATTCACAAAGGCTTATTTCTTGCACATGAGAGAAATCCATTAAAGGTCCACCAGGTCGCCTGACCTGTGGTGGCGCAGTGGATAAAACGTCGACCTGGGAACACTGAGGTTGCCAGTTCAAAACCCTGCACCGGTCTGGTCAAGGCACATATGGGAGTTGATGCTTCCAGCTCCTCCCCCCTTTCTCTCTCTCTCTCTCTCTCTCTCTCTCTCTCTCTCTCTCTGTCTCCTCTCTAAAATGAATAAAAAAAAAATTTAAAGGTCCACCAGGGTTGTGTGCCATCACTGTCATCTGGACGGAGGCCAGAGCATCACCAATAACCACATCAGCAGAAGAAATGAGTGCCGCAAAGTTCTACACTGCCATTTAATATTTCTTCCCAAGGGGTCATATATCATTTGAAGTTAAATTTATTAGCTAAAAATATTAATGCTGATCTACCCAAGGAGAAGTACAATCATATCATGGGCCTGGAAATGATGAAAACTTGAATTTTTGACAATAAGAACTAATGAATAGCACAACATAAGATGAGGTGAATATACCTGTATTTATTTCTATAACCTATATCTATTCCCAGGTCTATTTCTATGTCTGTCTGGAAAAAATTACTCATGACAAATTTTAACTTTAAATGCACTACTCACAAAAATTAGGGGATATTTATTACTTTATATTCATTTTGAAATATCCTCTAATTTTTGTGAGCAGTATATATATAGAGAGAGAACTGAGAGTATATAAACATGTTACACCTGTGATAAAATAATGTAAACTTAAGGTTTTCATAAAAGACACAATATTTTTTTCCTAAACCTCTTTTCATTTTAATAGTGTTCTGGCATTTATAAAGTAATGCACTTGAGGTTTTCATATAATTAATTAATAAATTTATAAGTATGCTTTTAATAAAATAGTAAAATAGAGTTTTGTGGGTTAAGAAAGAATAACCTGAGAAAAAAATGAAAGACTAAAGGAGAAATGAAAAAAGCAAAACATAATTAAATTATAATAAGTGCCTTGCATAAGGGATTTATCCAAAATTGGATTTTAAGCTATTATAGCCAAAATCAAATTTAGCTTTACTTAGCTCAAGGAAGAACGTTCTTTTCCTTTAGATTATTCTAGGTTCCAGAATTTGTATAACATTTGAACTCAAAGATATAGCTTTAGTCACTATTAATATTGTTATTCTTAGCATTTTGGATGTTTCAAAATTAGTGTTATTCTAAACTCACATTTTTATTATATTTAAATGTCTTAAATTAGTCACTGTGAATTAACTGTATATATATTTTTTTAAGGTGAGAGGAGTGGAGGATAGGCAGACTCTCACATGCGCCTGACCGGGATCCACCTGGCAACTTCCCTGGGGCCGATGCTCAACTCAACTGAGCTATCTTCAGAGCCTGAGGCTGACACCTAAACCAATTGAGCCACTGAATGAAAGAGGGCAAGAGAGAGAGTAAAGGGAAAAGTAGGGAAGGAAGCAGCTTGTAGCTTCTCATGCATTCTCTGAACAGGAATTAAACCCCAGATGTCCATATGCCAGGCTAACATTCTATCCACTGAGCCAAACAGCCAGGGACCATTCAGATTGTTTTTCTCCTTAAGACAAATTTTGTTAACTTATATTGTTCCTAAGTATTAAACATTTTCAGATATTTTTAAATATTTAAAGTCTTTTACTTAAAGGGGTTCACTGATAACCAAGTACAATAAATAAAAAAATAAAACTAAAATATGCCATTATAAAAGTTCCAGTATTTGTACAGCAGAAAATTTTAAATACCTCTAGAAAGCTACAAACATGTTAAATTATTAAAAATAATAACAATATTTAACTTGCAACATAGCACTTCTATAACTGTTATGAAGAAAATGATTCCCAAACTAGAAGCTCTCAATCAAATGTGATGGAATTAATGTACATACATGCCAAAGATTTAAAAATAAATAGATCATAAGCATTGATTGTTTTGGATGCTAATGAAAGAAGGCCAAGAAAAATATTCATGATATCCAGAAGACAGTTCAGTTGGTCTTTGCGATACTTAAAAAAAAAATGTGCTGGTAGGTTATCAAGTAGATTAGAGAATGCAATTATACAAATGCTAATTGTTCTAAATTCTTTAATCTAGATTCTAGAATTATTCTACTGTAATGAGAACTATATTAAGAACAAAACAAAATAAAAAGTACTTTATTAGAATGTTAAAATGTTAAAATAGGCCCTGGCCTAGTGGCACAGTTGGTTGGAGCATGCTTTGATGGACCAAGGTTGCTGGGTTCCATCCCTGATTAGGAAACACGCAGAAATCAACCAATGAATGCATAAATAAGTGGAACAACAAATCAATGTTCTCTCCTCTCTTTCTCTCTCTCTTTCCCTTCCTCTCTCATTAAAATTAATAAATATTTTTTTAAAATGTTAAAATAACAAGAAGCCATAATGGTAAATATGATAAATATAGTAAAGATAATTTATAGAAAAGGAAGAAAAATAAATAAAATGATAAAAAGAAGAAAGGAAGGAGGTCAGAAATAAAAGCTCAATTTCTAAATTTCCAAATAACATGAGTAAAAACATGTCACAAACTAATGGAAAAGTTGTTATTCAAAAATATTTTTTGTATAATCTTTATAAAGGTTATATTAGAGCCCTACATTTTATAAAACACCAAAATTAAATCCAAGAATATAAACACAAGTGTAAACCAAAAGGAATAAAACAGAGTAGAACAGACCTGGAGACATTTTACTGCTGCTATAATATGAAATAACGTTTAAGTATAAAAAGTAATGAAGATGTCACAAAGGAATATTGAATAGACAAATAATTTCTGTAAAATTGTATATAAGATTTTTTACAATGTCAAATTGGGTATCAATAGAGAGAAACTCTGTTGCATCAAAAAGAAAAGATACCAGGTTTAATTAGAGAATTATAATGTATTGAATTAATACATTTGGGTAAAATAAAAAAGGTACAATTGAAACATTCCATGAAAAAACAGACACAACATACAGAACCACAGACAAAACAAGCAGAACCACAACCACAGCTAGCAACTACAAAACTTGTCTGAGGCCAGAGTATTCAACTAAGTAATTGACATTAATTTTTCAGTAAACTTAATCACTCAATTACTAATCCATGTGGTTCTGAAATCCTTGCATCACTTTATGATGACACTGTAACAAGAGGATCCATGAACCATGCATAAGTGTATAATATAAACTATACAGGGGGCCCTCAGGTTACGACAGTCTCAACATACGACGTTTCGAGTATACAATGCTCACTCCCATAAAAAAAAAAAAAAATTGAGACAAGAGTGTTTCCACTTACCCTCTTAGTGTTATACTTACAGACTACATAGATGAACTAGTTTGGTTGCATGTGGCAGAACATGCAGTAATGCAGTGTATGACTGAGGGAGTTGGGGTCCCCCAGTATGCTTAGTTACACCATTTTTGATTGTCAAAAGCACAAGTATTGCATTTGTGTTGCTTGGTTGGAGACTTTTTGCCCCTTATCATGGTTCTTAAATAAAGGCAGAGTCCCCATATGGTAGTGTTTCAAAGAAGAGGAAAGCCATCACAATGGACGTCACAGAGATACTGGCGTCACATGGAGAGGATCATGTGATGTCCACTGAGGACCTCATTCAGCTGGAGAAGCAGATGATTAAAGAGGGAGAGATAGAAACCCCAATCCAAGAGATTTACTACCAAGGGTTTGGCAGAAGGTTTTTCTATGGTAAAGGATGAGTTGGAAAAATTTCAGGTTGAGGACCCAGCGATGACAGACTCAGTAAGGTGTACAGAGCTGTTATAGATGCCTTGTGATACTATAGGCAGATTTTGGAAGAGAAGAAATCATCAACCTTTCAGATTAGCCTGGAACAATTCTTTAAGTAGGTAGAGAGGCCTGCCACAGATCCTGTACCCTCTTCATCAGATGCTTCTCAAGATCAAACACCTGTAGTACAGGTAGAGTCATCTCCAGCATCTCCTGCATGTTCCTGAGGCAACCCTGACTCACCTGACCCCGTATCTCCAGCACCTTCTGCAGGTTCTCCTGGTTCTCCGCTTCCTCCTCCCAATAGGTCACTCTCTCCCACCTTGCAATGCCCCTTCCAGTGTGCAAGCCAAACACAGGAATAAGTAATAATTACTTTTACACTCATTTTTTTCTCTCACTGCAGTATAGTGTACAGTACAGTATATTTATATCCTTTTTCTTTTTCTGTGGCTTAGTTGTGTTTTTATGTTCTAGATTATATTAGGATAGGTAAGTGACTTGGCTACAGTGTATTTCGACTTACACCAAAATTCAGGTTATGTCACTGTCATAGAAATGGAACTGTGTCATAACCGAGGACCCCCTGTACTGACACTTGTTTTACATAGACAGGTATAAGATAGTTAACAGTTAATTAACATGAAAATAAGAACAATGAGGGGGTTCTGTTGGTTCCTGCTCTGGTGGGATGCCTGCCCTGAAGGGTCAGGAAAAGAAGATTACCCTTACATTTTCATTTTAAATACATATTATTAGGCACATTATTATAGATGCAAAAGACAACAGACAGCCTAGATTAAGGTAAGCATTGGCCTTTGTTCAGAGAAAAATATCTCTCTAAAACATTACTACCCATTATGAACTGTGTTATTTAGAAAGTATGGTTTAGACCCCTCTGACCTTTCATATTACTAGTTACATGGTTTTAGTCCCCCTTAGAAGAACAAGGGGCCACAGAATAACCTCCCATGACTATCTTGCACTACCATTTTCTTAAGCATTAAGCCAGAAGAGAACATCTAGACTTAGTAGAGTTTCATCTCCACGCCCAGAAGAGCAGCAAACTCATGGCTGACATCAAGACCAGCTGTGATGACTAATGACCCCCTACTCTGGCTCTGACACCTCAGTAGAGACCACTACCCTGAAGGGACATGCCTGGAAAGCTGAAATTGTGCCTAGACCTCAGATAGAAACTCTCAAGACAAAGGACCCAGGTCTCTCTCTCAGTCTCTCTCTCTTGCCTGGTGCCTTTCTCCACCCTCTTCCTTCCCCAAGGCAAGCTCTCTCTCTCTGGATCATGCCTCTGCCATTCCCCTGCCCCTTCCCCCAGGCACATTTCCTTTGCTTTCCTTCTCCTAAGACCATGTACTATCAAGATACATGAGAAGATACAGGCAGGAGTCTGGCCAATTTGTGCCCCCAGATTCGTAAGAAGCTGTGGTCCACCTGCCATCAAGTGCCCCAGGAACAGCTGAGGATGACCTTTATTCCTGGATTTTGTGCCCACAGCTACCTGGAGCCTAACGAATGCGGCCGACCATTGGCTTCAAGGAGCCATGGCATATGCCAGCCACCAGCCTGCTGGTGCAGATACTCACGTCCCAGGCAGGCCTGGCTCGCCCCAGTTTGGTGGCCACAATGGTGTGGCTGCACAGTGTGTCTTGACTGTGAGATAGGCGGGAGTTGGAGTTTGAATGTTCTAAACTCCAGAAGAGGGGGCAGCAGAGGAGCTCACTCATCCTCCAAGTGCTGCTCAGCCTTGCCTGCTAAGGGGCCAGAACAAGCTGGTCCTTCTGCACTAGGTCCGGCCTAGGAGTGGGGCCACAACGGGGGAGGGGGGAGAAGCGGGTTGCTGCAGACATACCATTTTTGAGTTAAATAAATGAGGTTACAGATAATAAATAAATAAATAATAAATAAATCCCAGCTGGCTCACCACCTCTACCTCCATGACTTTCTAAATAAACTTTTGCTTGTATTTCAGTCTTGACTCTGTATTTTTTCTTACCAAAACTCAAGGACTGAGGTCTAACATCTGGTGCTGTGCACTGTTAACACTATTAAACTTCCATTTGATTTTCCATTAATCTGTCTTTTATTATGGGAGGAGTCTCAGCCAATCACTTGGACAGAGGAAAAAATGATTTTTCTTCTCCTATAGCATACACTGGGTTTTAACCAATCTATGAGTCGAGGTCCTTTTCTATTTCTCCTATATTAATTACTCCTGGTCAATTATTTCACATATAAGTTTCTTATAAAATTGATTGACTGAGTAAATGTATGAACAAATGAAACTTAACAAACGGTATTATAAAGCAACCTTTAGTTTTATTCCATGACTATCTGTACCATATTACATACATTATGTTATATACTGGGGACATCAGAAATAATAGCATATCTATCTCCCCTGCCCTCAGGTAAATTAGAGAATGCTCACAAAATCTTCTAAATTAAAAATGTGAACTATCATATTTTAATATAGCCTTCATGAATTTAGTTATTTTATTTTTTAAAAAGCCAAGTGAAATGAATTGGCTTATTTCTGTTTGAAACATATGTAAGTGAATCTTCCCAAAGAGGATTAAAAATAGTAGCAGCTGCAACAGAAATTGAGGTATTGCCTATGTTGCTACCTGATATTTTAAAGACTAGTCTAAAATGCTGGGAGTTGCAAAAGGACTTGAATGGATATAACATGTACAGAATACTATCTGTACCTAAAAACATAAAATTCACTGTTGGATGAGAGAGAGAGTGAGAGAGAGAGAGAGAGAGAGAGAGAGAGAGAGAGAGAAAGATTTCAGTGGAAGGAAATGTAAGTTAAGAGAGAGAAAGCCCTAGCAGGATGGTTTACCTGTGAGAGTTTCATAGAATTTATTGTTTGAAGAAGTCCCTGGACCAGCACTGTGAGTGGGAGAACTGAGGAGAAGAATAGAAGTTTCAGAAGTGACTGTGTTCGTAATGAAATTAATCTCCTCTAATGTTCTTTAAAAGACACAATTAAGTGCTGCAATTCCTTTTTAATTATGTAGGAGCACTGGTCCATGCTTTAATAAATGCAAATCCCTACATAGTCTTGGTCATTTGGGTCTAGGGATTTCTAAAGGTTATATGTATTTCACTTGTTTTTAAAATGTCATTTATCTTGGTTTTATGTCCTTTCAGAACATTGAAAGTGGGAGTGAGAAACACCTTCAAAACAAGAACTGGGTATTAATAAAAAAAAGTGAAACATACTGAGATGGTCAGACTCACAAAGTGTTATTTAATCTTGTAGTATTTAATTTTGTATTCTGACCAAGACCTGTAATGTTCCTTCAGCTTGACGAAACTTTAGGAAAGTTCCTTCTTGAATTTAAGTCACCCTTTCTTAAAGTATTTCTTTAGAAAACTTGTAATTGTTCATTCATTCTTTCTTTCTTTCTTTGGCCCTTTAAGATGTAAATATTTTGTAAAGGTCTCCTGCAAGTTTTACAATTCAGAACTTTTCTTCTCTAGGACCTAGGAACTGTCTTTTGGAAATTCAATCCTTAAGGAAGACAAAACACCATTCTCCCAGTCTCTGTCGGAAGGGAAGAGCTTAACTTCAGTGGGTTTCTTGCTCCCGGACTTGCTCATTTCTTGGCATCACTTAGAGACAGCTCCTTCCCAGAAGTGACGCAAGAGCACCTACAGAGGGCAGGCGGCCTTCTCTGACTCATTCTCTTTAGCCTCCCATACAGGAAAGCAACACCTTTTGTTTAAGTAGCAAGTATGCACAGTTCGAGTTCTGTTTTTGTTTTTTTTTTTTTTTTTCTGCAATGCACTCTTTATGCCTTGATGACTTTGAAAACTAAACTTTCTTTTCTCCTAGACTAGGATTCTAATTTAGGTATAATGGGATTTGAACCTCCCTCAAGCCTTTTAAAATATTCAAGGGAGGCATAAAAGAAATAGCAAAGAGACATTCACTTTTTATTACTCGTGTGATGAGGATATTGTATTGCACACATACTAATGTAAATTCCCTTAAAATATATAATTTCCATCCTTTTATTCTCTCATTGTTCCCTTTCCACAATCAATTTGAATTCTTGAGACCTTACACAACTGAACTAAATAGCTTTTCTGAGGCTGATGTACCTTGGTCTTTTGAATTCAGTAAACGCACACTAGATAGGAGTGATAAGTAATAAATTTCTTCTTGTGACTCTTCCTGACAACAAGAAATAAAAAAAACATTAATTTAACTTCTCTGGTTGAACTTAAACCAAGGCCTGAAAAGTAGATAAACATCTTACACTATTTAATTTATCCCTCCTTCCTTATAAACCTTCCAAGGAAGCAAAATATTGTCAGTATCCTAAAACTTAGTTGAATGAAAAGTTTTAATATTTAAGAAAACATACAGATATGTAGCATTAAAATTTAGAGATATATATTTTTCAACTTCTGCAGGGCCTCTTCCTCTATTTTTAATCTTGTTCTTTGTGAAGCTATATTAGGGGAAGTATTTTCACATTAGAATAAAATTCAACCTTCTTTTTATAGTTTAAAGATACAGAATATACAAAACCAAACTTAAATGGCAGGACTTCAGATTCAAATTATTATTACGTATATCATTATCCTGATACATGCCCATAGTAACATAGCATAGCTATCCCAGGACAGAGAAGTCACTACAACAATAATTTTGATGTGACATGTGTGGTAAAAGATGTAGGTTGTTTATGTTGAGCATAATAACAGCACAGTATAATTCAGTTATGGTATTACTAACTCTATTATGTGAACAGATGCTAAGACACAACATGTTCAATTATTATTTCAATGTATTATCCATTTTCTGCCCCTAATAAAATATTCTGGTGCCACATTTTCAAAATGACTTAGAACTTTGATGTCCTGCTGCCAGAAGCTACAGAAGTTTTAAAAGTCAGTAATTCCTTTGCCTCTAACAGGGCATATAATTTTGCTGGTAATTAGAGTGAGTTAATCTCATACTTTCCCCACACTTTTTATGATAAAGTTCTCTCTTCAGGATCCTTAAATATAAATTGACATCTCCTTGATTTAATATTCACTGATAAAATCAGAAATATAGTGCTTTTATGTCATTAATCTCAATGCTGGCTTTAATGATGCCTCGTAGACTATGCCAGTGCTTCAGATCACATTCATACGATGCTACAACACAGTAGTAGACATTACAAAAAGTGACGGCAAGCCCTGTTCATTAACTCAGTGAACAGAGCATCAGTCTGGCATGCGGATGTCCCAGGTTTGATCCCCAGTCAGTACACACAAGAAGTGGCCATCTGCTTCTTCCCCCACCCTCTTCTCTCCCTCTTCCACTCCCACAGCCAGTGGCATGACTGATTTGAGCATCAGACCCAGGCACTGAGGATAGCATGGTTAGTCAAAGCATCAGCCCCAAACAAGGGTTGTCAGGTGGATCCCAGTCAAGGTGCATGCGTGAGTCTGTCTCACTAGCTCCCCTGCTCTCACTCAAATAAATAAATAAATAAATAAACAAACAAACAAATAAATAAATAAATAAACAGCTAAATAAACAGAGACCTGTACTTTATCCTGGTAGAAACATTTGTTTTTAATATAATTAGTGTGGAAATTAAGTAATGAATGTATGTTCCATATCTTGCTATAATTTAAATATGTTGAGAAATAATAGAAAAACAATGAGGCAGCCCATATATTTCAAAGACCAAAAATATTATCAAGAAAAAGGCCGATGACATTTTTCACTAGTGATACAGAGAAATGTCCTATAAAAGTTGCATAGAGGCCTATGAACTTTAATAAATATTTAAAATCTATTCTCATTGGTATCACAAATTTCTCCATTTCTTTTATTGGCAAAGGGGAGCAGCAGTACAAATATCCTTGGGAGGTCTGACCTTTCCAGCAGAGGGCAGTGAATACATCATGTACAGAATTGTTCAGGAGGTGCTCTGAGAAGACAAAATGTACCTATTTCTTTGCAACTTTTTTTTTTCACTAATATTTTAGTTTGGCAAAGTGAGTTCTTTTCTATGTGATGGGAAGGCATTTAAGACTTATTTAATATGTTTAAGCTCTTGCTTATACAGAGAAAGCACAATTATTGTCAAGAAAATGAAAGTCCTCTCAACTCAGCTAGTGACTCTGTCAGTTCAGGGAGTTTCTTGAAGAAGAAGAAGGTTCAACACCTTGAAGGGATGGAAGACACTTTTTATCTCAAATTCCTGGTATCCTATTTACTATTATCATTCATATACAAAAGTACTTAATTACCTAAGAAATAGAAAGTTTTTATTTAATCATTTCTCTTGTCTGCATAGATGCCACCTTAAAATTATTTCCTATTATCTGTTGTCCCTATCATTTCTGGCACACATTCAGACACACACACACACACACACACACACACACACACATTGTGATACTACTATATACACACACACATATAGAATTGTATATACACACACATAGAGATAATTGAAAATAAAGATCTAAGGGGTGTGTGTATGCACATGTGTGTGTGTCTACCCCGTAAGATTTTTTCTGATGTTTTGTACTTAAGCTTTTTCCC
The DNA here is from genome assembly GCA_037038555.1 of Rhynchonycteris naso. Taxonomy (NCBI): domain Eukaryota; kingdom Metazoa; phylum Chordata; class Mammalia; order Chiroptera; family Emballonuridae; genus Rhynchonycteris; species Rhynchonycteris naso. Next base: position 26,809,005 of record CM073000.1, read on the forward strand.
AAATGTCATTTCTCTATATGCTTTATTATGGGGATTTCTTCATTTTTAGAGCATCAATTATTTTCTATGTTGATGACACTCTAGTCCTAATCTGAAAACATACTCTAATTTGTTATAACCCACACATGTCAAAATCAACATGTCCAAAAATAATTTTTATGTTTTCTTCCCAAGAAATCTTTAAACCTTATATGAGTTTTAAAAAGTGGCAACACTATTTTTTATGTAATGTGGATTTAAACTTTATATACTTTTTGACTCATTTGCCTTCAATCCTAACTCACAAGTTATGTATAGTCTACATTCAAAATGTCTTAGGCTTCTTACCTTCACATTTACACTCCCATGCTGGATACCTTTAATTATGTGTGTCTGGACATAGCCACTAGATTATTATCTAAGTATTTTGCTGCTATCTTCCCTGAATTCAATTCTTATATATGCTGTAGCAAAGTAATTCCTCCTAAACTGAGACTCTGATCATATCTTGATGATCAGACTGTTTGCAGAGTCCCATTGCTTGTGAAATTAATGACAAATTCCTCAACTTATTCTAATAAGATTCTTACCAGTCATATGATCTTTTATTTTAGAAAAGTACTAAACTACTTAATGCATCAGTTTCCTTACTTCTAATATGAAAGTAATGATACAGAACTTTTATTTATGTTAAGAGAATTAAATTATATATGGGTTTGTTTGTGTCTGTGTGTATTCACATATTTTAAGTAAATAAGAAATAAAGGGTTTATTTTTATCTATATTTTTGACATCATTTTTAATATAATTTATTTTAAATTTTTAAATAATTTTTATTATGAATAACTTTCAACATATAGAAAAGTTGAAAAAGATAGCCAAATGAATGCCAGTATACAAACAAGATTCAATAATTAACATTTTGCTATATGCTTTTGTGCACATATGTTCATATGTGAATACATGCTTTTTGAGCTTTTTCAAAGTAAGTTCAGACATTATGACACTTTATCCATAAATATTTCAGATATATCTCCTAAAAATCAGAATATTCTACATGTCATCAAGATCATTATCATAACTAAGAAAATGTATCATAAATCTTAAATGTTAGCAAACATATTGATCATACTCAAATCTCCACAATTATTTCTTTAGTGTAGTTGTTTTTATAACCGATTTTTACTTTAGTTTCATTTTTTAATCACAACCTCATTCCCAATTTATTGAATATACAGAGTTTAGAAAACTTACTTTGTGATTAGTAAATACATAATGCTATATATATATTGTACTTTTCCATAGTTAGAAGCAGGGAGGCAGTCAGACAGACTCCCTCATGTGCCCCACCAGGATCCACCCGGCATGCCCACCAGGGGGCCATGCTCTGCCCATATGGGGCATAGCTCCATTGTGGCAGGAGCCATCCTAGCACCTGAGGCAGAGGCCATGGAGCCATTCTTAGTGCCTGGCCAACTATGCTCCAATGGAGTTTGGCTGCAGGATGGTTAGAGAGAGAGAGAGAGAGAAAGGAGAGGTGGAAGGGTGGAGAAGCAAATGGGCGCTTCTACTGTGTGCCCTGACCAGTAATCAAACCCTGGACTTCCACACACTGGTCCGAGGCTCTATCACTGAGCCAATAATGTTAGATTTTTTTTAATGTAGTTTTTTTAAAATTTATTTATTACTTTTATCCAGAGAGGAAGAAGGAGAGAGAGAGGAACACCAACCTGTTTCTGTATGTGCCCTGATCAGGAATTGAACCGACAACCTCTGTATTTGGGCTAATGCTCTAAACAACTGAGCTTTCTGGCCAGGACCATAATGTTAGATTTTTAATAAACTAATGATGGATTTTTTAATAAGCATATTTTTTTAAATTAAAAATCAGGAATTTATTGAGGTATGCTTGACATACAAATGGCTGTATATAATTAATGTAAACTGCTTGTTGATTTTAAGAGATTAGCATCTATCTGTGAAACTCTTACTATACTGTATGCCATAAATGTTCTCATCATGTCCAAGTTTTCTACCATCTTCTTTATATTATCATTATAATTAGTATTATTTGATGATAAAAACATAAGATCTACTCCACTACTTAATTTTTAAGTAAATAGTACAGTATTAACTGTAGACACCATGATATATAGTAAATATCTAGAACTTAATCATTTTACATACCTGAAACTTACATTCTTTGACTAATATCTCACTGCTTACCCCTTCCTTTAAGTAAACCTCGATGAGCACTATTTTACTCTCTATTTTTGTAAGTTTGACCATTTTAGATTCTTAATTTAGTGGTATCATGAAACATTTGTTCTTTGTCTAGGTTATTTCACTTAGCATAATGTTCTCCAGGTTCATCCATACTATTGCAAATGGCAAGATTTCTCTTTTTTTTTAAGTTGCATAATAGCCTGACCAGGCGGTGGCACAGTGGATAAAACATTGGATTGGGATGTGGAAGACCCAGGTTCCAGACCCCGATCTCGCCAGCTTGAGCGCAGGCCCATCTGGCTTGAGCAAAAGCTCGGCAGCTTGTACTCAAGGTCGCTGGCTCCAGCAAGGGGTTGCTCGGTCTGCTGAAGGCCCACGGTCAAGGCACATTTGAGAAAGCAATCAATGAACAACTAAGGTGTTGCAACGAAAAACTGATGATTCTCATTTCTCTTCGTTCCTGTCTGCCTGTCCCTATCTCTCTCTCTCTCTCTCTCTCTCTCTCTCTCTCTCTGTCCCTGTAAAAAAAAAGAAAGAAAAAAAGAAAGAAAGAAAGAAAGAAAGAAAGAAAGAAAGAAAGAAAGAAAGAAAGAAAGAAAGAAAGGAAGAAAGAAAGAAAGAAAACCAGAGCATTATTCAGCAGTGCAAGGACCACATGCCAGGAGACACTTGCCAGTTCTTCCAACCTTACAGTCCTGTACTCTGAGGTCCTTCCCCTAACCCAAGCAGCTAAGGCTTATTCCATATCCATGTCTTAGGTTAATATCTTTGGTGGTGACAGCTAAAGCGGGATGTCAAAGACAAATGAAAGAAGCAATTTTTGGAGAGATGGGACAGACAGAAACGGAGAGAAATGAGAAGCATCAATCATCAGTGTTTCGTTGCAACACTTTAGTTGTTCATTGATGGCTTTCTCACATGTGCCTTGACCGCGGTCCTTCAGCAGACTGAGTAACCCCTTGCTGGAGCCAGCGACATTGGGTCCAAGCTGGGGAGCTTTTGCTCAAGCTAGATGGGCCCGGGCTCAAGCTGGCGACCCCAGGGTCTCGAACCTGGGTCTTTCGCATCCCAGTCCGACACTTTATCCACTGTGCCACCGCCTGGTCAGGGTATATAACATTTCTTAACACATTCATTTATTGATGGGAATTTAGATTATTTCCATGTTTTAGCTGTTGTGAACAATGCTGCAATAACCACAGGTGGTTGAAGATGTTTCTTCAAGAACCTGATTTCAATTATTTCAGAAGTATGCTTGCTGTCTAGCATGGTAATTCTATTTTTAAATTTTTGCTTCTATATTATTTTACATAGTAGTAGTATAATTTTACATAGTAGTAGTATAATTTATTGTGAACTATTCAAAACATATTCAGTGGTGGGATTCAGCCAGTTCGCATGGGCTTGGCAAAACTGATACCTATTTTTTTTTTTTAGTTCAGTGAATTGGTTGTTGAAATGGTACTTATAATCAAGATTTTCTCTAAGGTGGGCTCCTGGGCAGCTGCTTAATGTGGAAATCACAAGTTGACATGCCTTACTCTTTTTTAATGTTCATTTGCACAACAGCATATTCTAAGTGCCTGTAGTAATGTTCACTTTATCCACAGGTAAAAAAAGTTGCAAGTGAAAACCTTAATCAAGTAACAATATGGAAATATGCTAAATAACAGTTTTAATGTTTTTATGTCAGGTTGTATTTAATATTTTTTCATTAATATTTTTAAACTCTTATAATATAGTTTTTTTACCTCTTTTATTATTATTTAAGTATTATATTCAAGAAATAATAAACTATCAATACTTTTCAATATATCGGTATATTGTTTTTTATACTTAAAATGGTCATTAGGACAGAGAGCCAGTTGTTAAAATATTTGAATCCCACCACTGAACATATCCCCTAACATCTGGAACAAGACAAAGATGACCACATTTCATCTTTTATTTAATATATTATTCAATTCTTAGCTGGTTTAAACATTAAGTTTAGATAGAAAAATATGAAAAATGCCTATATTCACAGAGAACAAGACTGTGTATAAAAACTCTATGGAATCTATAGCACAAATAAGGGAACTAAAAAGTGATCTTAGTCATGTTTCAGGAAATAGTGTCCATATACGTAATTAAGTTTAATTTATACATACAACATTGTAACTTAACCAATACATTTTAACTTTTACAAAATCCACAAAATAGATATAAATTTAAAAAAGTAAAATAATTCTATACTACAAACTACAGAAATTACTCTACAAATTGCTGAAATTAATTTAAAAAAAACCTAAACAAATAGAAAATTTTTATTATTTTCATTCATTGGAAGACTCCAAATGTTTTAAGATTTGATTAATCTAAAATTTAGAAACTTCTATAGTACAAATTTATAAAATTCTGCACTACAAACTACAGAAATCTATACTACAAACTGCTGAAATTAATTTTAAAATATCTAAATAAATAGCAAAGTTTAACATTTTAATTAAATGGAAGATTCCAAATGTTTAAGATTTCATTATTCCCAAATTTATAAAATATTTAGTATATCCTGTTGTTAATTGCAGCATTTAAAAGAATTTATTTTATTTATTTACTTATTTTTTATTTATTAAGTGAGAGTTGGGAGGCGGGGAGCCAGAGACTGCCTCCCACATGTACCCTATGGAGATCCACCCATCAAACCCACTAGGGAGTGATGTTCTGACCATATGGGGCAGATGGTCTGTTGCTTGTCATCTAAGTTATTTTAGCATCTGAGGTGAGGCATTGGTGCCATCCTCAGCACCTGGTGATAACTTGCTCAAACCATTTGAGCCATGGCTGTGAGAGGAGAAGAGAGAGAGAAAGAGAGAGAGAGAGAGAGAGAGAAGGGGGACAGGGAGGGGAGAAAAGCAGATAATTGTTTTTCATGTGTACCCTGACTGGGAATTGAACCCGGAACATCCACAAGCCAGGCTGATGTTCTTTTCATGGAGCCAGCCAGGGCCAGCATATTTTTAAAGTATAGTAACTGCAAGTAGAATGTAATTTTTTTTTTGAAAAATTTTGACAATGTTGGAGGACATGTGTTGGCTAATTTTAAGATTTATTATAAATTATTGTCACAAAGATAGCGAGATGTTGTAATAAACATGGCTAGAGTACTGCAACAGAATAGAGAGTACAGAAATATGTAGATCCATACTTCCATGATCTGTTGAGATTTTTACATGAATTACAAAGAAATTTGACAGTGAAAATAAAGACTCATTACTGAATTGTGTTGAAACATTGAAGAAAAAAATAAACCTTAATACTAATTTACACCATCTGCAGAATTAATTTAAAATTTTATAGATCTAAATACATAAATTTTGTAAAGAAAATCACAAAAATATTTTCATGACTTGATGGTTGGCTCTTATTCTTATGTCATAAACAGCATATCTATTAAATTAAAATTATAATAACTGACACTTCATAAATTTAAATTTTTCTTTGTGTCAAAATAAATTCTATATATACAATGAATTTAAAATACAAAGATGGGGAAAATATTCCCAAACACATATTTAACATAAGAATTATATCTAAAAGATACATGTAACATATAAAATATAATAATATATATACTAAATAAAAATGATAGAAAGCAACACAATTTTTTAAAAAAATGGTTTAGGACTTGAATGCAAACTTTGTAATTATTCAAAAACTTAGATTTATATTAATCAACCAAAATTTGAAATCATTATAATCTGATCTTTTTCCTGCACAAAACGTCTTTCTGTTCTAACTCAAAATGAAATAAGTGTAGCTAAAAATAAAAATTCAATATATAGATTTATCTTTCATAGATATGTTCAACATTATTGAACAGATTTTTTTAAGTACATTATCAGATAACTAATATATTTAAAGGCAGTAAAACTTTTGCTCTGTATTCTCATGTATTGTTTCCAAAGTTTTTTCAGTTAAACTCTGAGAGGTTTTTCAAGTTTATACTATCAAGGGCCAAGCAGGAAAAAAAAAATTAAAAAGCATACCTGTATTTATTTATTTATTTAGTAAACTTTCATTGAATATAATGCTATACTCTGTACTGTGCATTGTGTATACAGACAAATATACTGATCACAAAAATTAGGGGATATTTTATAGCTTCATATTCATTTTGAAATATCCCCTAATTTTTGTGAGAAGTATATTTACAAAGAAAAATTTAAAGATATCAGTATAGTAACATTTAAATGGTAACTAACCAGTTCTATGGGAACAAGTGGTTTCGAATATAGTAAAATCCTAACAGCAAGATCAATGTTTTAAGTAAGTCTTGAAGAAAGAAAAGTATTTTACTAGTAGATAAAATTGGGAGAAAAAAAAATTATCTGTGAATATGAAATATGTAATGAAATAATACTCTGATTAAACCGATTTTTTTCACACTTTCAAGAGCTACAAAGGCTCTGAAATACTGGTCTGTTCACAGCTAAGATGTTAACATACCAAGTTTGATGCATGATGGAAGAATACAGAGACAAGGTTGAAGAAAAAGAATCTGACAATAATAATAGCTCAGCTGGCCATATGAGTTTCATAGTTTTGTTTCATGTGTCAAAGTCAAGGGAAATTTAAAATGACTTGGGTAGATGGAGCTCATTATTGGGTTTACACTACAGCCAAGGAATCCAGAGCTTGGAAATTCAATTTTTTTTAAGGGATTTTTATCACATCAAGGTGGCATTTTTCTTATTTTTACTGGAAAGTAAAGAAACTTATTTTCTACTTCTAAGAAAGACACTATCTCTAACTTTCAAAGCTCTTTGTTATACAAACATCCTAGAGAAGACATGGGTAGTCAGTGATTCTGTACATAAGATGTGCAAAGTTTCTGAGAGTTCCTTAAAGAGATATCTCCCAACACACACCTTTGATAAAACTATTAAACACCAAATTTTAACAGTAAATATTTTTAGACAATTTTGATTATGGTTTGTGGTTATCAAAATTTTAATTTAAATAAAGTCAATTCAGTGTCATCTGTTTCTCATTTATTAGGCAGAATAAAATTTGGACATTAAAAATAAATATATTAATACATTTTTAACATATTAAGAATTTGGCCTTCCAAGACTAATTATTCTGGCACTATAGTTTATTTTTTTTTTATTTTATTTATTTTTTATTTATTTATTAATTTTTATTATTATTTTTACAGGGACAGAGAGTCAGAGAGAGGGATAGATAGGGACAGACAGACAGGAACGAAGAGAGGTGAGAAGCATCAATCATTAGTTTTTCATTGCCATTGCAACACCTTAGTTGCTCATTGATTGCTTTCTTACATGTGCCTTGACCATGGGCCTTCAGCAGACTGAGCAACCCCTTGCTGGAGCCAGTGACCTTGGGTCCAAGCTGACGAGCTCTTGCTCAAGCCAGATGGGCCCGCACTCAAGCAGGCGAGCTCAGGGTCTCGTACCTGGGTCTTCTGCATCCCAATCTGACGCTCTATCCACTGCGCCACTGCCTAGTTAGGCTCTGGCATTATATAGCTTAATTCAAGAGATATTCATAAAATGACATTTAGCTATATTATATGGATAATCAACTAGAGAAAGCTCATTGGAATCTTATATAATGATAAAAATGCCTGAATTTATTGCATGCACCAACTTTCAGAAAGTCAGTGGGAGTGCATATTAGATTTTAGAAATAAAAAATGACCAAAATGATAAAAATTAATAAAGTAGACCTTTGAAAAGTCCAAAAAATATTACTCTCTAGGAAAGGAAAGAGTGAAGGACATTTGAACCGCACAAGGGTGCAAAATCTGTAACTCATGACTCCTCTAGAGATTAACGGTGACAGTAAGAAAGAAGACATGTTAAACTTTCAAAATGATGTCCCCTCCTTTAACACAGCATTCCTGCTAGAATGGGCAAGATACCAAAAATAAGTCTACTTTTCTTTTATAGATGACACACATTTATGAGAAGAAAAATATATCTGGCTTTTTGAATTAGAATCAGGTATCATATTTTGATAGAGTGACACATTTTATCTTAACATAAACAAACCCTTATGGATGCTATTTTCTCAGAGTTTCTTTGCTCCCAATTCAATGAAGCTGCCTTTTAATGTAAAAGCTGCAAAAATAGAAGAAAGCAAAACAAAAGCAATGATAAGATAAAGCTAATGATACTCAAGGATTCATCATCTATCTTTGGAACTTTCTCATAATTTGGTATGTTTGAATGGATAAAAATAGTCTATTTAATCCCATGTATGTCTGTCCTTCCAACTAGCATTATTTACTCCCAATTCTTCCCTGCTGAAGGGTAAGGAAGTTTTAAAGTATTCTGCCAACATTTTTTTTCAGAAATAGCAAAAGGGAAGAAAACACCAGATGCAAAGATGATTAAAAAACTTTGTTAAAAACACATTGCATCCAGTATGCATAAAAAACATAATATGAATTATATAAAAGGAGATAAATCTATTTTATTGCCCTTCTAAAATCTCAAGTGAATTAAAGAAAAAAATTTTTTATGAAGGAGAAGAAAAAAACAACAAAAATTGAATTAAAATTTTTGCTTTTAACTTGAAAAGATACAATGACATTGCAGGCCTTGAAAACAAAACAAAAAACAACAACAGAAGCAAAATCCAGCAAAATGAATACCAGGTTAGATAAAGGAAACCTCATACAAAATGGAAAAGAAAAGGAGATGAAATTTATTTGAGAGAGATATAATGATCTATATTATTTAGAACAAATTATTTTGAGATCATTTTATTAAAACAGCTTAAATATCCTCTAACAAAAACAAGAGAATGTGAAGTTAAATTAGCTACGAAAATCAGGTAGGAAGGCTACAACGAATAGGAGTATGTAAACTACAGTAAAAGTTTTCATAAACTTTAATGTATAAAGTTATAGGAAATAGAAATGTACAAAGAGAAATGCCTAGGAAAACAAGGAAGAGCTCACAGAGACACGACTGAGGAGGTACTACTATTTATCCCATCTTTAGTTCTCAGCAAGTAAACGTACATAAACAGGAGATCTGAGCAGCATGATTGTAGACTTAGAGAAATGGGTAGTCTCATAGCTTGTAGAGCCTGAAATTCTAGAAATTTAGTATTAAGTAATAGATGTATGTACAAAAATGTACCTGCATTTGGCAGTATTGTATGTAACACTGAAACACAAGAAAATCTATATACAGACAACTTATTTTAATGTTTGGCTTATTATACTATAAAAAGCAAAATGTAGACAAATTCGATACCCCAGTTTTGCTTATGTGATTTAAAATTATGTCAGATAAGAACAATTTAATCCTCTGACTCCCTATTCCAAATTTCTGGGGACGGGTGTCTGATCTGCCAAGGTTTGCTAAAACTACATCCATGTGCTGAAAGACAGTCTTCCATGTTTCCACAATGTCATAGACTTTGACAACTTTTGTTCTGGACTGGCCTTTACACAGTGTTTGCCTCCTTTCAGGGTCAAAGGGCAAAATTTTGTTGACCAGGATGGGGGTTATAAGAGTATTGTCTAATATCTCCATTTACGGTAAAAGTTGGACAGGTTTGGTAGCAGCTCCCTTATAATAAGTTGAGATTTCCTAAACTTGGATTTTTTTCTGCTGTGCTGCAAACCCCCTGCACTCACAGCATCCACCGGGTTCATTCTGCATTGCCCTGCACGAAGAGAGCAGGAGAACCTACATCCATGATGGCGAACCTATGACATGTAGCCATTTTTGATGACACGCAGCCGCATACCAGAGAAGTATGGGGCCGCATGCCGAGAAGGACGTTTCATCCTCAGCTCCTGCATGGCCAGGTACAGTAGCCGAGAATAAAACATTTGCTGTAGTGTAGACTCTCTGTGCCAGAGTTCTGTAGGCCAAAACAACAGAACTCTGGCACAGAGTGTCTAGTTCTGGGACTTCCGGTTAGGCCGTTTTTCTCGAAGTGACATACCGCCTGAGTTATGCTCGTTTTTTTGGCGAATTTTGACACACCAAGCCCAAAATATTGCCCATCACTGACCTGAACACATGACACTCATGATACCTGTTGTGCCATAAGAGAAATTCATGTCTCTGACTCAGTTGTCTCTTGTATTTTGCCAGTATTTATGAAATTGTGGCTGTCTAACTTGTACGTTTGCAAATAGGCTGAAATCTCAGATTTTTCACAATTCTGAACATCTTGTGTTTATTTTGAATATTGTATATCACTTAATTCATGAACAGAAAAAAGATTACAGTAGTAAGCAATGCACCAAATGATCTATCTATGTACAACTGGAGAAATATATAGACATAAATACAATACTAAAAATAAAGATCTGGAAAAGTGATGACCAAACATGAGCCATGGTAATCTTTGTGTGTTGGGTTTGTTCTTTATTGGGATTCATCTTATTATATCAGTTATCTTTTCTAATGAGCAACATGTATCTTTTTACAACTAGTATGGCATTTGAAAATATAAAATTCATATGCAAGTTTATTACAAAAGCTATATTAATTGTCAGTGTTTGCAGTAATCAAACATTTTAGAGAGTTTTCTTAGATAAATGTTAACATCTTCTAGAAATAACTTTCAACCTCTCAAATATCAGTCACTAGCTAAAGCTTAAAAATAACATTTGATGGGATACATTCTAAGCCATATCCTATCTAGTCATATGATATTATTACCTTATTCATGTAAATATTTTCTTCTTGTTAACTTTCATTTTGTAAATCTTTAAATCACCTACATTTAAAACATTTATATAAACAATTTATATTCAATAAGCTGCATAATTATTTTAAATAATATCTTTGTTCATATGTATACCTTTTTAGAAAAGTCAAAATACTATTCACTATAAATTCATCTTTAGGTGAAAAAAATAATGAGGATACTAATGCCAGTATTTAATATAAATGATGTAGACTATTAAAATCCAAAATAAAAGGTAGCTATATAGACAAGTCAGATGCCAGATATGAAAACTTAACCTAGAGGGGTGTTATGTGTTATGTAATATCCTATTTTCCTTATTAAAATGGGAGCTATTCATTAATATGATAGACCATTTATTTTAATTTTGCTGCATGAAAATTAATAAATTCTGAGCTACTTCAAACTGGTGATCTTGCTGGTGGCACTTTCTTTAGGCTTATTTCCAAAGTGTTTATAATCTAGTTTGTTTGTTTTGTTTTGTTTTTTGGTGCCCTTCAGTCAACAATCTAGGATCTACTTGTACTTTATGATAAAAATTTTTCATACTCAATACATCTGAAATTAAAATATTAAATAAGTCTTCTGAAATATAAAGAAAAATATATTAATATGAATATTTTGTAGGAGATATACTTCCAAGGTACATTTTTTAAAAGGCACAACAAAATAAACTAATAAATATATCTTATAAAAAGTTACATAATCATTTTATTTAATAAATAAATTCTCACAGTAAACATAAGAAATATTAGATATAGAAAAACTGAGTAATTTGGCCAAGGTCAGACAGCTAAGAATTATCTAGATCAGAAATCAAATCTACCACCTTATACCACACACCAAAACAAACTTAAAATGGATTAAGGACATCAAATAAAGATATGAAATCATAAATCTCCTGGAGGAATACATAGAGGTAAGCCCCTTGACGTTGGTCTTGGCAGTAATTTTTTGGATGTAACATCAAAAGCAAAGCCAACATAAGCAAAAATAAACAAGTGGCACTATATCAAACTGCAAAGCATTTGCTCCACAAAGGAAACCATTAACAAAACAAAAAGACAACTTTTGGCATGAGAAAAAATACTTGCAAAACACCTATCTGATAAAGGTCAATATTCAAATTATACAAAGAACACATATAACTCAATAGCTAAAAAAAGTAATAACCTAATTTTAAAAATGGGCAGAGGGCCTGAACAGACATTTTTCCAAAGGTGACATACAAATGACCAAGAGATACATGAAAAGGAGCTTGACATCACTAATCATCAGGGAAATGAATACCAAAACTACAATGAGGTATCACCCCCACCTTCTTTGATGTTTATTATAAAATAAAAAACAAAACAGAAGATAAATGCTGGCTAGGGTACGGAGAAACAGAAGCAATTTTCTGTTAGTGGAAATGTAAGCTGATGCAGACACTATTGAATGAGTATGGAAGTTTCCTAAATATATTTTAAAAACCTGCCATATGATCCAGCAATCCCACTTCTGAGTATAAATCCAAAAGAAATGCAACAAGTATCTTGTTCAGAAATATCTGAACATCCATTATCATTGCAGCATTATTTATAATATGTTAAACAACCTAAATATCTGTCAATAATTGAATGGGTAAAGAAAATTTGACTTATACATAGACACATGCACAGACAATGGAATGTTACTCAACTATGAGATAGAAGGAGATTGGGTCAGTTGAGATAACATGGCTAAACCTGGAGGACATTATACTAAGTGATATAAACCAGACAAAAAAAGACAAATACTGCATGATATCAGCTATATGTGGAATTTAAAAATAAAAGTTGAACTCATATAAACCAAGAATAGAAATAAAGTGGTGGTGAGGGTGGGGTATATATAGGCTGGCAATATGAAACAAATATTCAATATCAAGTGGGATTTATTTTGGAGAGGCAAGGCTGGTTCAATATTTGCAAATCAATCAATGTGATTCATCACATAAACAAAAGGAAGGACAAAAATCACAGGATAATTTCAATAGATGCAGAAAAGGCATTTGATAAAATCCAGCACCCATTCATGCTCAAAACTCTCCGTAAAGTGGGAATACAGGGAACATTCCTTAAATGATAAAGGCCATCTACGACAAACCCACAGCAAACATCATACTAAATGAACAAAAATTAAAAGCAATCCCATTAAGATCAGGAACCAGGCAGGTGTGCCGCCTTTCACCACTTTTATTTAACATAGTTCTGGAAGTCCTAGCTATAGCATTCAGACAAGAAGAAGAAATAAAAGGCATCCAAGTTGGAAAAGAAGAAGTAAAACTGTCATTATTTGCAGATGATATGATACTGTATATAGAAAACCCTAAAGTCTCAGTCAAAAAACTACTGGACCTTATAAATGAATTCAGCAAAGTGGCAGGATATAAAATTAATACTCAGAAATCAGAGGTATTTCTATATACAAACAATGAACTGTCAGCAAAAGAAATTAATGAAACAATCCCCTTCACTATTGCAGCCAAAAAAATAAAGTACCTAGGAGTAATTTAACCAAGGAGGTTAAGGACTTGTACTCGGGAAATTATAAAACATTGATAAAAGAAATCAAGGAAGATACAAACAAGTGGAAGCATATACCGTGCTCCTGGATAGGAAGAATAAACATCATTAAAATGTCTATATTACTCAAAGCAATTTATAAATTCAATGCAATACCAATTAAAATACAAATGGCATACTTCAAAGATATAGAACACATATTCCAAAAATTTATATGGAACCAAAAAAGAACACGAATAGCCTCAGCAATCTTAAAAAGAAAAAATAAACCAGGAGGTATCACTCTTTCAGATATCAAGATTTACTACAAGGCCATTATACTCAAGACAGCCTGGTACTGGCATAAGAACAGGCACATAGATCAATGGAACAGAACAGAGAACCCAGAAATAAACCCACAGCTTTATGGACAACTGATATTTGACAAAGGAGGAAAGAACATACAATGGAGTAAAGACAGCCTCTTTAACAAATGGTGTTGGGAAAATTGGACATCTACCTGCAAAAAAATGAAACTAGACCATCAACTTACACCATTCACAAAAACAAACTCAAAATGGATAAAAGACTTAAACGTAAGCCGTGAAACTATAAGCATCTTAGAAGAAGACATAGGCAGCAAGCTTTTCGACATCTGTAGCAGCAATATATTTGCCGTTTATCTACACGGGCAAATGCAATAAAAGGTAAGATAAACAAAGGGAACTATATTAAACTAAAAAGTTTTTGCACAGCTAAAGACAATAAGAACAGAATAAAAAGACAAACCACACAATGGGAGAACATATTCGATAGCACATCTGATAAGGGGTTAATAACCAAAATTTATAAAGAACTTATAAAACTCAACACCAGGAAGACAAACAATCCAATCAAAAAATGGGCAAAAGAAATGAATAGAAATTTCTCCAAAGAGGACATACAGATGGCCAATAGGCATATGAAAAAATGCTCAACATCACTAATCATTAGAGAAATGCAAATTAAAACCACAATGAGATATCATCTCACACCAGTCAGAATGGCACTCATCAGCAAAACAACACAGAATAAGTGCTGGCGAGGATGTGGAGAAAAGGGAACCCTCCTGCACTGCTGGTGGGAATGCAGACTGGTGCAACCACTGTGGAAAACAGTTTGGAGATTCCTCAAAAAATTAAAAGTCAAAGTGCCTTTTAACCTGGCTATCCCACTTATAGGAATATACCCTAAGAACACCATAGCACTGTTTGAAAAGAAGAAATGCGCCCCCATGTTTGTGGCAGCACTGTTCACAATAGCAAAGATCTGGAAACAGCCAAGTGTCCGTCAGAGGACGAGTGGATTACAAAGCTTTGGTACATATATACTATGGAATACTACTCAGCCATAAGAAATGATGACATCGGATCATTTACAACAAAATGGTTGGACCTTGATAACATTATACAAAGTGAAATAAGTAAATCAGAAAAAAAAAAAACCCTGAGAACTGCATGATTTCATACATAGGTGGGACATAATAGTGAGACTATGAGACTTCGACAAGATGGTGGTTACGGGGTGGGAAGAGGGAGGGGAGGGTGGGATAGGGAGGAGGGGAGGGGCACAGGGAAAACCAAATAAAGGTGACAGAGGACAATTTGACTCTGGGTGATGGGTATGCAACACAACTGAATGATAAGATAATCTGGAGATATTTTCATTGTACATATGTACCCTGATTTATTGGTGTCACCCCATTATAATTAATAAATAAAAAATAAATAAATAAAAAAAGAAGGTAAATAAGTTCTGAGGATCTGACACATAACATGGTGACTATCGATAATATTATTATATAATTGAAATTTTCTGAGTAGAACTTAAATGTCCCCCCTTACACTTAAAGATATATATAAGATGTGATGAACCAGTTAAATAACCTAATGGTGGGACTCTGTTCACAATGTCTACATATATCAAATCATCATGTTGTGCCTTTTAAATATTTTATAATTTAATTTATCAATTATACTCAATTAAGCTGGAAAGAAAAAACACAAATCCATGTGTTCTCTTTATGTAGATCTTTTCCACCTGTATTACAGAGCAGACATTGTCATCTTCAAAGTACTTTGTGTCTGGTCTTAAAATACATTAATATTCAAATACTTTTACTATGTACATGTGCATTTACTCACACACATAAAGGAACATTTAATACAGAAAATGCTTACCACTGTTTTATGTACAATATCTAAAATTTGGCTTAAAATTTAGATGAACATGAAATATGACCATTTTACTGAATGTGAAATAAAATGGGTTTAGCAATGGCTTTTTCTATATACTTCTACTCTATATAATACATACATATAAATACACATATACATTTGTGTATTTTAAGCAATGTGATTGTTTGAAGGCCTTAATACTTGTGTCAATATGTAGAACTATCATGAAGATTTAGTGGAAAATGTCAGAGCAGGTATTGCTAATTACTCATCATAACCAGATACACACAAAACTAAGAGTATAACCAGACATGGCCTAATTTTTACTTGTTTCTTGTGTTCTGTAACCCAAACTTAAACTTGTTCAGATAAAACAATAAAATAAAGTTTTGAAAAAAATTCCTGGTAAATAAGGGGTCAATTTTTGTAACACTGAATTATTTTTGAAAGAATTATCTAAGGGCCTGACTTGTGGTGGCGCAATGGGTAAAGCATCAATCTGGAATGCTTGAGGTCGTTGGTTCAAAACCCCAGGCTTGCCTAGTCAAGGCACATATAGGAGTTGATGCTTTCTGCTCCTCCCCTTTCTCCTGTCTCTCTCTGCCTCCTCTCTCTAAAATGAATAACTAAAATCTAAAAAAATAAAAATAAATTGATAAGTTAGCCCTGACTAGATAGCTCAGTTGGTTAGAGCATTGGCCTGAAGCACAGGGGTTGTTGGTTCAATCTTTAGTCAGAGCACAGACATGAAGAGATTGATATTTCTCTCTCTCTCTCTCTCACTCTCTTTCTCCCCTCCTCTATTGCTAAAATCAATCAATCAATAATAAAAAAGAAAAAAAATTATCTAAGTTACAAGTTTAAGTTTATTTGCAAAAGATCATATCTACAGAATTCATGTGTATTCTAGGCAGATAAACCGAAGCAGAAATTAACTAGGTTTAATCAAAATAGAATTTTCATTTTACAATTATGGTACAGTTAATGGAAGAAAAATGAGGCTACTAGATAGAAACTGGGTTCAGTCCATTATTCATTTTTCTAAACAGAATTATATCACTGTTGTTACCAATTTGCACTTAGAACTTTATAATTATCACATACTCATCATTATATGGGCTTTCCAAGGATTATCTCATTTCATTCTTAGTACTAGCCTACACATTGTATGTTATTTTGATTTCTATCCTTTAAGTGAAAAAATAAGTGACAGAATAATTAACTGATCTGTCTGAAGTCAAATGGGCATTGAATACAGAGAAAAATTTCAATGCAGGTATTCTTGCTCTTCATTCTCTGTTCATTCATTCTCTAAAACATCAGGCTACATGGTATCCAGTCCCAAATACATATTTTTCCTTGTACTCAACTAAACCAAATGGGTGCATGTACCTTCATGTGCACACTTTGATGTCATATTTTTGCTTAGTTTCATTCTTGTTTTCCATGTGTAAAAATATATCATATACTCCATGCCTAGCTGGATCTGTTCTTTTATAATCACAATTTTAGTAATAAAAAATGCTAAACTTTAGGTAAAATTAAGATAAAATTTTTAAAAATTAGATAAAAAATGTAAAGAACAGTTTTCCATTTCCTGCTTATTGTCTTTACTAATAATTACATAGGTTCGATTTAGTGTATTTTGTCACGTTAAATAGGGTGATGGGTACAGGTGCTTAATTCAAGGAAGTTATGAAAGACAAGATTGACTTAAATGAGTAAAAATTTAGAGAAGGAGCTGCGAAGCCTGTGAGTCAGCCAATAGAAGTTTTTGAGAAATTTGAGCAAAGAGTGATAGAAATTAACTTGAACAGTTTTCATGGAATGCCAGATTTTGGAGAAAAAAAAAACAATTAACAAAAATTGAGTTTCAAGGTATGATTTTTCCTATTCTGCCACTTTTAGAAAGACAACAGCAAAGATTTATATGATTCTTTATACTGCTAATGAATTTTATTTCTATTATTTCAGCAGATGAGATATGTTGTGATTGTTATAAGGGAGCTCAACTTGACTCAAGCACAATAAATGATGATAATTTAAAGTATTAAGTAAAATTCTAAATATCAATTAATGAGATGTAAGAGAGTTCTGAATCTAAAATAATTAGGCTGCTGCCTAGGTAGTATTAGTCCTATATCACCAAAACAGAAAGATTGGTATTCCCATGGAAGGATACTGCACATAATGAAAAAGAATAACAATTCCTTACATAGTTCTTTCCAGGACATGGTTGGGGAGATCACCATTTACTCCATGTTGTCCATTTTACTATGGAACATTTATGCACGTATACGCAAAAGGTTTGAGGATAGCTGAGTTATGATCAGAAAAATTTATTCTACAGATCAAAGGCAGTAGCCTGGTTTTCGCTTTATGAAATAATATAGTTGCTGCCACTCTTTAAACCTGAAAGTTACACAGGGATTTTTGTGGATCTGATGTCCAAGGACAAAGAAAAATATCATCCTGTAAATACTGTACTGTAAGATGGAGATACAAAACTTTCTGTAGAAAATACAATTTTCTATTAAGGTCATCTCATCTTGGCAAAACATGAATTGCGTTTTAATTCTGTAGTCAGACACTTCATTACAAATGATTAAAAAGGCACTGTTTTCTTCAATAATTAATCACTACAGTATATCATTTACATTAAAATAAAGGCTTTGAGATAGCTCCTCCAAACAAAAACAACATTGCATTTTAATAGTTGAACTTAACACATATTTTAGAAATAGAAAATATTTCTGTTTTAATGCAGATGATACATTTTTGAAAGCATTTTATTTGAAATTCCCAATTTTTTTTACATTATAGTATGTATTATATGCCCACAATCATTTGCACTGGGTTGAACTTTTTTGTTCGTTTGTTTCCTTGTTGAGAATAAAAGAATTATAATTTATGAGTTTGTGTATACATGTCAAGATGCAAAGTAATTAAAGTTGGTCTAATAACTGCTAGGATCATGACTATTAACCAAAAAATATTGTGTTTTGCATAGTCTTAGGTAGTACAGAAAATATAAAGAACATAATTCCTCTGCTCTTTTATTCATTTTAATTCTTCAGAAACAAGATAAATAAAAATTATTCATCTAAGGTATAAAATTTAATGAGAAAGATGGGCCCGTACATCCTTATCTTCCAATATATAAAACAGTTTAAGAATAATAACGTGAATTGGAAAAAGAGACTGGACTAAATTTTCCCATTTGTGTCTCTGAGTATATGGGTCAGGGCTGGGAGGGGATTACTATGAAAGTCTCACGAGATTGCTTTAAGAAACTGTGCTTTATTTATTTATATGCTCTTCATTTGGAGCCATGACCTAGATCATGATAAGTACTTCATAACTACTATGATAAATATATACATAGGTCGATAAATTTTAAGAATAAGCCCAAATCACTAGTTAGGTGAAAAAATGTAAACGTTATTTTGAGTATTCTATTCCATAGCCTGAAAAATATTATGTGAGAATGTGTGTGAAAAAACTCTGTGCATGTACATGAGTACAAGAAACATTCTTACTTTGGCTCAACTAGAGTTTACATGGGAACCGAAGCATGCGAAGCACAAAGCGTAGGTGGTACATGCATCATAGAGAGAGATGTAATTAAGGAGATAAGGGGATTGGTGGAAATAGATGAATCTATTTCAGAAAGGCACCTCCGGAGGCAATGAGATGATGATTTCATGTTGGTGATGATAAAGGGGGAGGAAGCTGGCAGAAATTGGAGTTATGGGAATTTCATGTTGAACAACAAATTAGGATCCTGCACAAACACAAAGTGATAAAGGCCAGAACTAGGACAGTATTAAAAAAGGGGAAGGGGGGAGAGTTACAGAAATATAGAGTCATGAATATTTTGGAAAGAGTATATGACTCCAGTGGAATGTATGAATCTTGTGTATAGTTATCAGAAAATAGTACCAAGTCTGCAAATGCATTTACACCCCAAATGTGCAAATTCCAACAGAGCAACTCCTTCATGACTAGTGTTACTAGTGCCATTACACGTAATTTTCTCAACAAACAATTTATTCATCTCTTTCAACTTGCTTCAAAGAATGAAAAGGCTGAATTATTTCAGAATCAATGCCCTAGAAAATAAATGGAAAGCTCTAAGGTGAAACAGAGGCAAATACGTAACAGCAGAACCAATTCTCCAAGTACAGCAGTGTAGCACGGTTTGTTTCAGACGATCAAATTCATAATGCCACACATCAAAACAACTGGAAGGACAAGGCATTCTGAAAGCATCCCCAATACCGCTGCCACACACAATATATTCATAAACCAAACCAAACCAGGTTCAAGCACCCACATGACCCTATCCATCTTTTGAAGTGTAAAACAGTCAAGGGAAATGCATTTTAAAAATGAGCGCACCTAATATGACTTTGCAAAGTACTTTATGTCCTAAAATGCCAGTATTATGGGCAATAAATATAAAAGCAAAGCAGTAAATATCCCTTCAAATGTACTGAAACACTGAGCCGCATTCCCTTTGGGTTTGGAATATGCTTTCCAAAACTGCAGCAGGGAAAAGAACTGCTTTGAACTCCCTCCCTCTCCAAATCCAACTTAAACTCCTCTGCATTGGAACCATGGTCACTTGTAGTCACTGTGTGAAATGAGACTGCTTTCACAATTCTTTTTATGATGCTGTTAGCATGAAAACTCTCAATCATGTCCCAAGCCTGGTCTTTAAATGGTCTTATTTTTAGCATAATAGTTTTGAGTAACAAAAAAATTGCTCTTCTTTTCTCCATTTGTTCAAAAGGGGCAAGTTTCCTTCATATGTTTACAAAATTCTAGGTATTGATTCATTAATTTTTCAAATAATACAGACGCCTAAAGGCATCCAGTTCAGCAGCTTGCAGAAGGAAACTTGGAGGAGTATAAGGGAGTTAGAGAATGAAATATGAACCTACAATTCTTGTGCCCATGCTTATTGAAGCACAAAGCTTGTTCCTGTGGCAGGTGAGATGAACAAGGCTGCAAAACCAAAGCCCCTTCAGACTTTTCTGTGATTCTGTGAGACCTAAGGACTAGCTGTTTTATATGTGTGTTTAAAAATGTTTTCTATGAAATTTCTTCATATGCTAAGAACGACTTTCCTATACTTCCTATTCCATTGTTCCTGGAAGGGGACACTTACTTCACTTTGGCAGAGCTCCATGAAACTAATAACCTTGGGAAAATGTGCATAAAAATGTATCACACAAGACATTATGTTCCAGTATATAAGATTGTCCACCTTCTTTGCTTTTCAAGGGCTCACAAAGCCATATGCTTCCAGAGGCCTAATTGTGCTCATTTATTGAAGATTTCATAGTAGCAAATAAAATTTGTTGGTATTTTGGAAAATGATTTTGAAAGCATAGGTACTGAAGATGCTTGTCTCTTTAAGAAAGACTCGTTTTAGTTCTTTCAGTAATATAATTTTGAGGTGATATAAACTACATTAAAATTGTGATAAAATGGAAAGATTTGATTCTAGAAATGCTTTACTATCAATATGTGCTGGGTAAGGAATGCTGCAAAGATAACCTCAAGATTTTTTGGTGTGGGTAATTTGTTGATCATATTAATAATAAAGAGAAATAAATAGAGAAAGCTAGTTTTGGGAGGGATACAATAACAGGTTTAATTTTACATTGTCTGAATTTGGGTTACAAATTCAGATAAGGAATAAGCAGGATAAATACTTTATTTTTCGATGAAGCCAGGCCTGGACTGTAGAAGCAATATGATGTAATGAACTGTATCATCAACATATAGACACTTTTATGATGTTTTAACCATTTACCTCAATAAATTTAAATAAATAAAATGTACTTAAAAATAAAAAAAGACTCCTCAACTTGTTGCTGAGTGAAGTGTATTATGAGGAAAGTGGAGAAAGTTATTTGATAGGCTTAAAATTCATATTTATAATGAAAAAATAAACAGGTTAATAAATAAGACAATCCTTCTCAGTTGTTGGGGTAATGAAATTAGATTGTGTATAATGTAAATACCTAGAACTTCAAAGAGAAGTGCATACCCTAAAAAATTATGTTATGAAGCGTCTCTTAAAATTCCATCATGTAATTGTTATGGGTGTTTACACTTAGTTTTAAAGGAGAGAGTGGCCAGAAATTGTATAAAGTGCTGATTTATTAGGCCATACTATGAGAGTTACTACCTCAAAAAACCTTGAGAAAGTATCACAATACATATTAAACTTTATCTTAATGTGGAAGTGCCTCAAATGATCTTTTTCTTTATCTTTCATACTGTCTGATTTAAGTAGAGTACGTGTTTGTGTGTGTGTGTGTGTGTGTGTGTGTAAACATATATATCAATATTTAGGAGTTCAGGCACTCCTATGAAATGACATTCCTCTGAGCTCTTCTGCCTCATACTGCGTTCAGCTCTGCTGTAACACTTGTTTTGTAAACACCAGTTTATCCCAATGTGATTGACATACTACAGAGCAACTTGAGGTAGTGAACTTTGTGTTAGCTTATGCGCCGATTCATCCCTGAGAAACACTAGGTGATTGCAGAAAATTGTACTCAGCTGAAGCTCGTCAGCTTGGACCCAAGGTCGCTGGCTCCAGCAAGGGGTGGCTCGGTCTGCTGAAGGCCCGCAGTCAAGGCACATGTGAGAAAGCAATCAATGAACAACTATGGTGTCGCAACGGCAACGAAAAACTGATGATTTGATGCTTCTCACCTCTCTCCATTCCTGTCTGTCTGTCCCTATCTATCCCTCTCTCTGACTCTCTCTCTGTCCCTTTAAAAAAAAAGAAAATTAAAGTAAGGCAAGAGAATATCAGCCAGCAGCTCAATGCAAGGGCTTGCATTCTGCTGGTAAACTGAATGAGGTTAAAAGCAGATTACCCCAGCTACCTGACACCTTGATTTTGGTCTTTTGAAACCTGGGGCACAGAAACTGAACAAGCTTACCTATTCTTCTGACCTACAGAGTTGTTGGATAATAAGTCTGTGATTTTTTTTTAAGTGAGAGGAAGGGACATAGAGAGACAGAATCCCACATGCATCCTGACTGGGATCCACCTAAAACCCGCCCATCTGGGGCCAATGCTGGAATCAACTGAGCTATTTTTAGTACCTAAGGCTGACACTCAGACCAACCAAACTATCCGCAGAGCTGGGGCTCGAACCAATTGAGCCACTGGCTATGAGAGGGGAAGAGGGAGAGAAGGGGAAGAGAAACAGACGGTCACTTCTCTTGTGTGCCCTGACTGGGAATCAAACCCAGGATGTTTATACGAGGAGCTGATGCTCTATCCACTGAGCAAGCCAGCCAGGGAAAGTTTGTGATGTTTTAAGGTGCTCTGTTTATGGTAATTTACTATGGCAACAATGGAAAAATAATGTAGAATTTGTTATTACTATAGGGGTTAAATATTTACACATTTTATTAAGACAAGAGCAAATTGTTATTGAGTAAGAAAGAATATTATTTTAAACTAAACCATATTTACCAAACAGAACATTCTCTGCTTTTTAATTTTGCCTATGGATAAGATAGATGACTGGATTTATTATAAAATATCGAGCATGTTAACATAACATTTCATCAAGAAAAGTTCTGTTTCTGGGTATGAGAGATTTTTCCGTATATAATAGATTTTTTCAACTTGCATTGAAACCTGAATGTAGTTATATTTTAAGGTTTTAAACTTAACAATTCAATCATCATTATTGCCTTGAGAAGCAGCAGAAAAGGAACAAAGGAAAAGCTCCTGAGAAATGAGCCTTGGATACAGGGAAAGCATGCAGGCAAACTTTGTTTGACCCAAATTAGTTTTAAGCCAGTATTTCTTTATGCTTCACTCAGGCTTAACCATGTGTTGTAAGGAAATCCTGAATCATGCAGGCAGAAGGATCATAAAACGTCTTAAGCCTATGTAACACTGTCCTCTTGCTGCTGCACAATTGGGGTTTGTAAAACAACAGAAATTTATCTTACTTTGTGGAGGTCTGATGTCCAGTATGAGTCTCACGCCATCAAGTCGATGCATCGGCAGGAAGCAGTGTTCCTTTTGGAGGCTCCGGTTCTAGTTCTTAACCTTTTTTCAGGTTTAGTGGCTCCCGGCATTACCTGACTCATAACCCCTTCATTTATCACTAAAGTCAGCAGAGGAACATTTTGATCTCTCTCTCTGACCCTGCCTCTGTAACCCCATCATTTTTCCTCATTCTAACCCTCATGCTTTCCTCTTATACGAATCCTTGGGATTATAGTGGGCCCAATTGGACAATCTCAACTCAAGCTCCTTAACTTCATTATATTAGCAATATCCCCCTTGCCCTGTAACGTAGCCTATTCACAGGCTCTGGTTTGGGATAGGGGCATCTCTGGAAATCCATTATTCTGCACACCATAGCCTGGAAAAAGTATTTTGCTAATAAAATACATTAACTTCTTACATATTTGTAATTGCAATAAAATTTTGCAAATTATTAAACAGTTGCATCTCAGTTTCTCCTGTTCAAGCATCTTTCTTGCAGCCCTCCCACTTCCTAGGGTCTTTTATGACTCATGAGTAGATAGTAATTTTTAGTAAGATAAATAGGTTGAAAATGAAGAGTAGGTTTTAGAAGACCATATTGATGAGGGAGATAAAAACAGAAACATATTTTCACACTCCTTTTATATAGTATATTATTATATACTATATATATGTGTAGTATTGGTGATATGATTATATAATTATAATCATATCACCAATACTACACATGCAAATATCTATGTATTTTAGTCATTATACTTGTGTCTACCTACAAGGTTGGGCAAAATAGGTTTACAGTTATTCTCATGAAAAAAATACAATAATTAAAGAAAAATAATACAAGAATAAACTGTGTTTCACATACAACTATAAATCTACTTTTGCCCCACCCTGTATTTACATGACTAATTTTGACAATAACTTTTGATGCCTACATGTCTAAACATACAAATATTTGTTCATTTTTTAGGACATCCTAAGTAATGCAGGGCGAGCTTATTTTATATTGTTAAGCACATTTTAGAGGTCTAAAATCAGTCAGCATTATGTACACTAAAATAAATGTAATAAATTACCCTTATATTCTCTAAGCAAATATTTAAATTCATACCTTTTTTTTAGGTGAGAGGAGGGAAGATAGGGAGGCAGACTCCCACAATAACCTGACGGGAATTCACCTGGCAACATCGTCTAGAGCCAATATTCAAGTACTGAGCTATTTTCAGTGCCTGAGGCTGACACACTGGGACCAACCAAACCATCTTCACTCAGGGCAACACTGGAACAAATGGAACCATTGGATGTGGAAAGGGAAGAGGAAGAGAAGGGGGAGTGGTGAGGGGAGAAGCAGATGGTTGCTTCTCCTGTGTGGCCTGACCAGAAATCAAACCTGTGACATCTGTATGCCTGACTGACACTCTATCCTCTGAGCCAACCAGCCAGGGCATGTTCTGTTTTTCAATTAATACTACTGATGGCCTTAAATGTATCAGTCAGTAATATAGATTCTGGGAATAAATGCATCAGCAAACAAAACCATTCCCTTTTCTTCAGGGAGCTTACATTCCAAAAGAAAACATGACTTTCTTTCAAATTAATTTATTCTATTCTACCCATAATTTTTGGAAATAAGGGATAATTATACACTGTGCTCTTAGAATTTCTCTATTTATAAAAGAGGAATAGATTGGTAACCTCAAATGGGTGCTTATTTAGCTAAAAAATTGAGAGTACTAAGAAGAATATTTTTAATGAGTATGTTTAGCTGGTACAATGACGAGGTGGAAATCCAGGTTTAAGTTTACTTATTGCTTTTTTGAATTTTGGTTCCATTGTATCTAGGACTTACATTTCTAGGGCCCCTCAGCTGCAGGTAGTTGACATTCAGAAAAAAACCAATTTTATAAAGATGATTTCCTAGATTCAAACACCTAAAAAATGCAGTCAGTTTATTTAAATGTTAACAGTTTCCAGAGCAATGTATGTTACACCAATATAATAAATCATAGATTTAGGGAAAAAGCTAAAGTGTTGTCAACTGGGCTGTAAATGTTTCAACATAATAAAACAGTGGAGCAGAATAGAAATGGCTCCACGGTTGAAGATTTTGGTTTTGATAGAAGGAAAAAAGATCTGCTTTCTGTGGGGGAAGGAAACAGCTCTGTGTTTAATTTTAACAATGGAGAGACTCTAAAAGAAATCACATGTATTAAGACTGTCAGTATGACAGATGGTCGGACTGTACAAAATAAAGCCAAAAGATATTTTGATGAGAAAGTGGATGGATCTGACAGTTCACGGATCAGAATCCTAGGCAGCACAAACCAGAAAATAGAATTGAATGCATGCTAAGCTGATGCGCAGTTAATTTTTCACAGCCCACAGCAACAGAGTATGGAAGGTGGACAGGTGTGTCAGCAGGTGTGATAAAAGAGAGGAGAGAGAGGCAAACACAAAGAGATAGAAGGCAAGATTCTATCACATGTAAAATATTGTTTTCAGCAATTTATAGGAAAACCAAATCAAAACTTAACATTCTGAATGCATTCAAAATGATCATTTCGAACAAAATAGGGCTGTATTTAAATACAATTTTACATTTTTTGAAAATATAGTATTTCTTATCAGATAACTGACCTGCCTCACAGTCAAGAGAAGAATGCATTTCCGTACCACCTTCTCAAAATAATGCTAGAAAATAAGGTCTCTTCAACAGTATTAACACTAATACTTGAATTAGCATTGCTCTGGACATTTACACCAATTGTAATTACCATTATTTTAAGATACAATTCTATTTTAAGCAATTTTGAAAAGGATGAATTTCTTTAAGAAATGATTAAATTGAATAAAATATTCCCCACTTTTCATTCAGCAAGTAATAACATTATACATCTAGTGTTATATAGTGCTTCACAGGGGCACAATTTCAATTTTAGGTTGAAAATACATATCCTTCAAATTCTGAAGACTGTTAGGTCAGTTTATCATCAGCAGCTACTCTTTATACTACAATTGAGAAATGGTAAATATAATGGCTCCATAGTTGAAGATTTTAGAGGCAGAATCTCTTTCCTCCTAATAAATTTATCAACTGGTTCAAGAACATGCAGTCAGGTGTTGGCAGAGAGAGGGTGGCATTCTACATTTGTAGTCGATGTTCTTAATGCCCTTGCTGTTCTGACTTATAAGCCATACCTCCGAAACCTTGCCCACTCATTCATTAACCTTGTCAGTCACATATACATTCACAACAGAAAAGTGAGACAAAGAAACCAAACACTAGAAATAGAGAAGTATGATCTTCTTTTAAAAACCAGGAATGTCTGGCCTGACTAGGCGGTGGCGCAGTGGATAGAGCGTTGGACTGGATGCGAAGACCCAGGTTCGAGACCGTGAGCTCACCAGCTTGAGCACGGGCCCATCTGACTTGAGCAAAAGCTTGCCAGCTTGGACCCAAGGTCGCTGGCTCTAGCAAGGGGTGGCTTGGTCTGCTGAAGGCCCGCGGTCAAGGCACATGTGAGAAGGCAATCAATGAACAACTAATGATTTGTGACAGCAACAAAAAACTAATGATTGATGCTTCTCACCTATCTTCATTCCTGTCTGTCTGTCCCTATCTATCCCTCTCTCTGACTCTCTCTCTCTCTCTGTGTCCCTGTAAAAATAAATAAATAAATAAAAATAAAATTAAAAAATCAGGAGTGTCTGTACAGAGTGCCCAGATATATTCCCTGTTTGTGGCTAAAACTGAAAGTAGCACTGCTGGATGCTTTAATAATCTTTATTGCATCATATTTGTGAATATTATACTATATCACTGCCATCTGTGGTGATTCATAAATCACAGAGCAATAAAGCTCCTAATAAATCTCATGCTCACTCTCTTCCCGTTATTGACCCTTTATATTTGCTGATGCAAGAACTCTACCATATGTTGATGCAGCATCTGTGATCTATGTATCATAATACTTTATGTCTAATATCATTTTCTATAAATCAATACCCTTCCTCCTTGAAGATAGACCTGAAGAATGAATTTGTTCAAGTGTTACTGAAAGTTCAGATGTGTGGCACAGCTTGCTTATTCCTTCCATACTCTGACTAAATATGTAGGTGACAGTTTGGGGACCTTTCATATGTTTTGTCACAGCCTTGCCCTGTTAGCTCTCTGGCCCTGGTGAGCAACCTAAACAGCTTTATAGCAATCACTGCACTGTGTCCAGTGGTCAGCAATGTTATATCTGTGCTTATCATCATTCTAGCTCTGTTGGCTACTTGACATCCTCCTTAACCATAACCTTATAGTGGTTCTAGTTCTATCAAGTTCCATCTGCTGAAAAACCAATCGCTGAGAATTTATATGGCTCTTTTACTGTCCTTCTTACTATTGCTTTTGTTCATTTCTTTTTGTTTAAAATGTTTAATGCAAAGGGCTATGCTGCAGAATGTACTTAATGCTTATTTAACAGTGAACTTGAGGAGCTGATTTCAGTTGGAGGTGAACTGAGGCATAAGCCAGCTCTCCAAGCCATCCCGGTTCAGCAACCCACAGGAAACAGTATCAGCAATTTTGTGTTTTATTTCTTTTGCCTACCAGCCTCTCAGGGCATGTGCAGTTTTGACATAATTTCTGTTGCTTACCTACTATCACAGTCCCGTGACAGTACATTGCTGAGAAAGATGAATTCAGTTTGCTTTCAGCTTTCTATTGTGGGTATAGACTCTGATTGTAAGCAGAAAGTTCCTGATGCAAATGGAAATACATCTGCTTTCATATTTTACAGATTCAGTCTGATATGCCTTTGATGTGATATTACTTTAAACCACCAAACTTCATGTGGTTCTCACAAGTCATTAAACATACAATGCTATTTCTCAGTAAAGCATAATTTATATTTTAAAATCAGATTTCTTTTGAAACTTTCTTTGCTAGCTTAGAACATTAATAATGAGTGGGAAAACTTAAGATCCTTTAGCAATATGTCAGAATAACTTTACAATAAATTATGTATAATTATGTATATAATCTGAAAAGCATTTAAAATAGAAGACCATTTCTACAGAGGATAAATGAAATCATTTACAAATTTAAAAATGTTTTTAAATGAAGACAAATATCATAAATATACCACTTTTAAGTACAACAAATTTTAAAAAATAGCTTCAAATTTTGCTAGAGAAATGATTGAGAAAGAAACTGTAGTACACCAAAGTAAGCTAAGACTCAACACCAGGCCCTTAACTGAACCAAAACAAACAAAACAAAAAACAAAAGAAAACAAAACAAGTAAAAACTATATATATGTGGCATAAGAAAGAAAAAAGTAGAAGATAATAACACCAAATCTGTCTTCTTTCTAATCTACCATTTCTGGTGTCAAATGGGAAAATCTATCAGTGAGATATAACAGAAATATTATCAGTCCCTTCTTGGACCTGACATTACTCACTATAGTCTTCATTGACAGTGGCTTATATCCAAGTGGAAAAATCATTGTGGTAGAAATGGGTAAACAGGTGATATTTAGCTGGACAAATAATGCAGAGCATTCATCCCACTCACTGTGGAGAGCTCATCAGCCATTTCCATTTTTCTACATCCCAATCCACTCCTGTCCATCGGAATAAGATCTAATCACCTAAAGCTTTGTATCTCATTGGCTTATTTATTTCTCATACTTCCTCAGAGAATGAACAACTTAAATCATTATCTGTTAAGTTGATTTATCTCCTAGATAAAGTACATCTAAAATAAGAATTAAAAGATTCTTATACCCTTTTTCTTATTATCAGTACAATATGAAATATGACTCATCCATTCAGATATATTTCTAAAAGAAGCTCTAAGTCATTATTGTTTTTGTTTCTTCTCTCTCCAATTTGAAAATATAACAACAATACCATGTGAGGAATTACTCACAAAAGTGATCAGGATGATATATTATATATATATATATATATATATATATATATATATATATATATATATATATATATATATATATATATATATGTTATTATTTGCATAAATGAAGTTTCTTTGTTTTGTATTACATCACTCTTATTAAATGTATATGCCTAGGTTTCTAAAAATAAATTTAAGAATGTCATCTGCCCTTTCTACCCTTATCCATGAGTTCTTAGTTCAATTTTCAGTCTTTTTTAACCCTAGCTGTTCCTTTCCTTTTATATATTAGGAATATGATCAACATTGTCACTTTCTACAATTGTCATTTAGGAAGCAGGAAAGAGTAGCTTCCTCTTTTCAACTTTATCTATCACTTTTAGCCTATCCTACATACACAAGCCTAATTATGTCTCATTTCAATGCAGTCTGAAGTTTTCCTTCATCAGTCCACTAAAGCTCATTAAAGATGATTTTCATTTTCAATGCATTCCTAATTGCAACCTTAATAACATTTTCCCTCTTTTTAAAACTCTTTTCCAAATTTAAAGCACATAACTATCTCTTTACTTTTTAAGGCTTTTCTCCCTTTAACTTTTAGCACAAAATACTCTCTTATTTCTTCAGTTTCTCCTGACCACTCCTTTTATCCCGTTTTAGGCTTGCTGTGATAGTAAGCTGTCTATATTTACCAAAATTTTCTTTTTAAAATTTTTATTCCTTTATATTCTTCTACCTGAAATATTGTTCATTCTCCAATAAGTCTTATCAACTCTATGCAGATAACCTCCAAGCTATATCTCTATCTATAACTCTATTCTCCAAAGTGCAGGTTTTTCAGCTACTAGATGAACACTGCAGCTTGATATCTCAGCAGTATCTTAGATTTGACCTTCCAGCAAGAGTCTTTAATTTTCAAATATAAATGTTTTATTAAAATCTTAATCCTAGCCTTGGCTAGTTGGCTTAGTGATAGAGTGTCGGCCCAGTGTATAGATGTCCCAGGTTTGATTCCCTGTCAAGGGCACACAGGAGAAGTGCCCATCTGCTTCTCCATTTCTTCCCCTCTCACTTCTCTCTCTATCTCTCTTTCCTTCTCCCCTCCTGCAGCCATGGCTCAATTAGGGCAAGTTGGCTCCGGGCACTGAAGATGGGTCCATAGCAGTGGTTCTTAACTGGTGGGTACCGAACCCACCAGTTTCATATGCGCATTCACCAAACCCTTCTTTAGTGATAAATAAAATATGATTTTTTTCCCAAATTCAAGACATAGGTATATGTTTTTTTTACTGGTGCACAAAATGAGCCGTGCATGAACATCACCTTGCTCAAAGAACAAAACCAACAAAGTGCATGAACTCACAACAAATTACGGTATTACTTTATTCTGCCCGCCTCCGTGGCAGAGGCTTCTCCGAACCCCTGAGACCGACTCATCGAACCCCTAGGGTTCAATAGAACCTAGGTTAAGAACCACTGGTCTATAGCCTCTTTCTCAGGAACTAATAAATAGCTCCAGTTGCAATGGAGCAAGGGTCCCAGATGGACAGAGCATCGCCCCCTGTTGAGCTTGCCAGGTGGATCCCAGTCAGGGAGCATGCACTAGTATGTCTTTGCTTCCCCTCCTCTCACTAAATTAAAAAAAAAAAAATCTCAATCCTATGTTAACAATGTTGGTTTCTTTGATGCTATATCTGTGTGGACTGATTAGTATTTTTACTCTTTCTCCATGTTCTCCTCCAGTCCCATCAAAGTTAATCTTCATGAGAATTTTATTTCAGATCTTTTCTTCCCCATGAATAAATTCATCCTTGTTTTGCATTAGTTATCACCTAGTTCTGATATGTACAGCTTCATCACCAAACCAGAAATAATTTCAAACATTTAAAATTTTCTTGTTGGTATCTCTAGTGAATATAGTTGGATATAATAACATGTGAAAACTGAAAGTCACATCTGCTTTGAACTGTTCCTCTGAATGTTATTTTACAACTAAATAGCATCATCATCCACCAGGAGCTGCAGCCCAGATGTTGAAGATGGCATTGAATCGATGTCATCCTCCAAATCCATTTTATATCTGTCTTATTGATTTTACCTTCAGAATTACTTTAATTGAACTCTTTCTTGCCCCTTCTTTTATTTTTATATTCTATTATTTCCTGAGAGCTATCCTCATAAAATATGAAATTAATCATATCTTTACCTTGCTGATACACATTGGATGATTTTTCAATATCTACAAAATTTTACTCAAACCCTTTATTATAATGCAATTTAAATCACCATGTTTTGGCCCTGGCGTGTAGGGTATTTTGCAGTTTGGATTTTGGGGACAGAGCTGACTATAAGCTGATAGTCTGCCTAACCCCCCACCTACCTACCTGATTGAATTGCAAAAGTGCTTTGCTTCAGTACTCATCACACCTCCCATGTTCCCTGGAAGAACTGGAAGTTACTAAGGTTGTGCATGTTAAGTACTGGTGAAGGTTTCTCTGCACCTGGTGGAATTCTTGTGTTGCCTTGGAAACATGATTGATTTGCTAATGGGCCACCTTGTCCAGTAAAGAAAGAAGGATGTTTTCTACAGGGGGGTGGGGGGTCAGGAGGAGGAAGGAAGGAGGGGGGAGGGAATGTTTTTGTGGCTTGTCCAGGGCAGGAGCAACTGCTGGCAAGGAGCTGTGGCATCCTCCCGAAACCCATCTCATATATGTCTTTAAGTCTCCATTTTTCATTCAATTTCATACCATTCCTGCTCGAGACCCTGGAATAGACTTGTTGTGCAGGTCGTGGCATTGGCCAGTTAGTTCAGTCAGTTAAGAGCGTTGTCCTGAAACAACAAGGTTGCAGTTCAATCCCCAGTCAGGCAATACAAGGAAGGCAACCAAAAAATGCACAACTGAGTGGAACAACACATGAATGAATGCTTCCCTTTCTCTTCCCCCCTCTCTCCCTTCTTCTCTCTCTCTCTCTCAAATGTCAATAAAAATTAAGTCCTAGCCAGACAGCTTTGGAGCATCATCCTGGACTGCAGAGGTTGCAGGTTCGATTCCTGGTTAGGGAACATACAGGAGTAGCTTAATGTTCTGGTCTCTCTCTCTCCCTCTGCCTTACACACAAAAATATCACCTTTATACTACAGGATCAAAGAGCCTGCTGCCTTTTTTATTTACATAATGACTTCACAATTTTTAAGACATTTTCTTATTCTGTTTCTTCTTTATAAGTGTGCTTTCATTGTTTCCTCTGCCAAACAAAATCCTGCTGATCCTCCAGCACACAATTCAAATCTCACCTCTTTTTGTGTGAGTCATGCCACATCACCAGGCAAAAGTAATGGTTTCCTCTTTTTAGACATTCAGATTATTTGGTTTCTATAATGTGTGAGAAATGTCTATAAGCAATTATTCTACCTGCTTGTAAATGGTCTTCTGGTGGGCTGAAAATGTCTAATTCACTCTTGAGTTCCTAGTATTTCATACTGCCTAGCACTTGAGTTTATAAATATTGATTGACTCAAGTACAATTCTCTAATCTTTTAAATATGCTAACATAGTCTGTCTACCTTATTTAAGTAAACATAACATATGACTTATGTTATGTTACTATGTTTTTTAAAGTCAATCATGCAGTATTTCTACCATAAGGTTGAAGTAGGGAAAAAAAAAAAAGAGATCAAGGCTAGAAATGTCCTTGGGGAGAATACTTTCCTTCTAAAGTAAATGTAAGAATACAGCCTTGACTAATTCAACCACAGCCAAGTTCTTTTATAGAATTTAATCCTGTAACTCTATTCAGTGAAGTTACTGGTTGTTTCACTTGAATTATGGGGATGTATTGAGATTTGAAGAAGGGTATGGAAGATAACAAAGCAGAAAGTAGATACACTATTTAAAATATAATTCCTCCAGAATGAAAACAAAATCTATAAGCAAGGTCTCCATAGAAGCATAATGCTCCAATTCTAAATTTCGAAACAGATTTACAAATGAAACATTTCATCAACAAGAAATAACGGCACTTAAAGAACTTCACACAGAGGAAAATTGAAACTGAACATGCATTATTTTCACTACAGTAATCTTACTTTCTAGCAAAAGCAATGAATCCTATCACCAAATGGTGAGCAAAGACAAAGTGATGGGATGCATACCGATGTTACTAAAATTCTCTCCTAAGGAAGGAGATAAGAATGTAATTGTGATGAATTTTATATGTTTAATTCTTAACTGGCAATATATGTAAACAAATAATTTGAAGCTTGTTTTCATCAAGGTGTTGATATGCAGTTTAGAAAATTAAGTCACTCATAAACCAGAATAATTAGACATATTAAATACTGTCTCATTCTCGGAAAAAGTTATTTCTGTATTGTATAATTTTACACATTTTTATGTATTCCATTTCTTCCAGGTTATCAATTTCTTCAAAGCATGAAATTCTGGGACTTAAATTTATTATATATTTAATTTGTTGTCTTTATTTGCATATACACAAATCATGGGACAGCCTGCATATTATAAGCTTTCTTATAAATCTCAACTCTCTTGCCTTTGCGTATTATCAAACAGAAGCCTTAATATCTATGAGGTTGTCAGGGAACACAGGTTATTGGTGCTATTGCTCTCTCATTAACTGTGCTGTAATAATCAACTATATAATTATTCACTAAAAATGAAGTGTAATAAAATCCTCAGAGCTCTTGTGCATAAAGATGAAAATAATAACTTAGTAACATAGTGAAGAGCACAGGAGAGGTTGAATAATATCATAAAGTCACTAGATTTAACAGACATATACAGAATAGTCTATCCAACAACAAAATATACATCTTTTCAAGTGCACATGAGACATTTTTCAAGAAAGACAATATTTTAGGCTACAAATTAAATGTCAGTAGATTTGTAAAGATAGATAATACACAAAATGTATCTCTGTACACAATGGGATAAAATTAGAAATCACTAATAATAATAACTTGAAAACTATACAAATTTGTAAAAATACAAAAAACACTTTTAAGCACCAATGGGTCAAAGAAAAATATCACAAGGAAAATTAGAAAGTTTAGAGAAAAATAAAAAGAAAAATAAAAGCATAACCAAACTCATGGGACACAGAAAAAGCTATGCTAAGGGGAAAATTTACCTATAAATGCTTACATTAAAAAGCAAAATATCTCAAATCAATAACCTAACTTTATAACTCAGAAAACTGGAGAAAAAAACTAACTAAAAACAAAGCAAGTAGTATTGACAAACCTTAGCTAGCTGGACTAAGAAAAGTAAAAAGACTCAAATTACTAAAAGATATAATGAAATTTTATGCTTAACTACTAATTATACAGAAATAAAATGAAGAGCATTGTTCACAATAGTGAAGATCTGGAAACAGCCCAAGTGTCCGTCAGAGGACGAGTGGATTGCAAAGCTTTGGTACATATATACTATGGAATACTACTCAGCCATAAGAAATGATGACATCGGATCATTTACAACAAAATGGATGGACCTTGATAACATTATACAGAGTGAAATAAGTAAATCAGAAAAAAACTGAGAACAGCATGATTTCATACATAGGTGGGACATAAAAGTAAGACTATGAGACATGGACAAGAGAGTGGTGGTTACAAAATGGGGGGAGGGAAGAGAGGGTAGAATAGGAAGGAGGGGAAGGGCACAGGGAAAACCAGATAGAAGGTGACAGAGGACAATTTGACTTTGGGTGATGGATATGCAACATAATTGAATGATAAGATAACCTGGAGATGTTTTTGTTGTACATATGTACCCTGATTTATTGGTGTCACCCCACTAAAATTAATAATAAAAACCATGTGGAAAAAAAAAGATTAGTATAAGCAAAAGTACACCAAAAACTTGGATCTATACACAAAATGGACAAATTACAGAAACACAAAATCTACTATGACTAAATAAACCATGAAGAAATAGAAAATGTGAATAGACTTACAACTAGTAAGGAGATTCAATTAGTAATCAAAAATCTCCCAACAAAGAAAAACTTTGTACCTGATTACTTCAGCAGTGAAATTTATCAAACATTTAAAGGTCATAAAACCAAGTCATCTCAATACTTTTTCAAAACAATTGCAGAGGAGGGGACACTCTCTAATGTATTTTGAGTCCAGCATTACCTTGATAACAAAGTCAGATAAAAAAACTATGAGAAAACCATATATTAATATTCCTTATGAAAATCTTCAACAAAAGGCTTACAAACCAAATTCAGCAGCATATTTGGAAGGATTATACACTATGATCAAGTGGAACTTATTCTTGGAATGCAAAGATGGTTTAATATATGAAAACCAATCAATGTGATATGATGCATTGATAAATGAAAGAAAAAAACCCAAAGGATCACATCAATTTACTCAAGAAAGACATTTGAAAAAGTTCAAACCACTTCCATAATAAAGACACTCAACAAAAGAAGAGTAGATAGAAACAATCTCAACAATAATAAAACCATAGATGAGAAATTCATAGTGAACATCATACTCAATGCTAAAGAACCAAATGCTTTTCCTTTAAAACAATCATAAAAAAGGTAAGGATGTTTGCTTTTACCATTTCAATTCTACAACATACTGAACATCTGGGTAAGAACTATTAATCAAGAAAAAGAAATAAAAGACATCCAGGTTGGGGAGGAAGAAGTAAAATTAACTCTGTTCATAGATCATATAATTTTATATATAGAAAACCTTGCCTGACCTGTGGTGGTGCAGTGGGTAAAGCATCTACCTGGAACACTGAGGTCACTGGTTTGAAACCTTGGGCTTGCCCAGTCAAGGCACATAAGAAAAGCAACAACTATGAGTTGATGCTTCCTACTCTTTCTTCAGCACCTTTCTTTCTCTCTAAAATCAATAAATAAAATCTTAAAAAAAAAAAGGCTTAAAGATTTCACAATATACTGTTAGAATTAAACAAATTTTAAAAAGTAGCAAGATACTAACCTGCAACAATCAGTTGCATTTCTGTGCTAACAATGAAAAATCCTACAAGAAAATTTAGAAAATAGGTTCATTTGCAATAACCTCAATAATAAAAAATATTTACAAGTTACTGTAATCAACTGAGTGAAAGTTTTTTACAATGAACACTGCAACACATTTTTGAAAATAAAAAAGAATAATGGAAAAGACATCAATGGTAATGTGATATGGTATAGCCACTGTAGAAAATATCAGTAGTATGATGAATTCTCAAATAATTTAAAATAGAATTCTTGTGTGATCCAGAAATTCCTCTTCTGGATATATACTCAAAATAATGGAAAGCAGGATCTTGGAGAGATATTTTGTACACCAGGGATCATAGTAGCATCATTCATAATAGCTAAAATTTGGAAACAACATAAATGCCCATTGACTGGAGAACAGATGAGCAAAATATGGTACATATGTATAGCGGACTATTTAGTATTCAGCCTTAAAAATAAGAGAATCCTAATATATGGTTCAAAATGAATAAACATTGAAGACATTATGCTAAACGATATAAGCTAAACACAAAAACCCAGGTAATATATGATTGTACTTATTTGAGTCACATAGCAGAGTTAAATTTAGAGGGACAGAAAGTAAAGCCAGGTTGTCAAAGGCTGGGGGGAAAGGTGAATGAGAAGTTATTGTTTAATGGGAACTGAATTTCAGCTTTCTAACTCTATTTGGATATAAATTGAAATCAATACCAAAGCTGTAGAGTATTATGAAACCCAAGTATGTTAAGTTAGATTATTGCTTAGCAAATACACGTACCCTATATTCTTACATGAGAGGAATACATTTGTCTGCCAAGTTGATCTTGGGCATAGCTGTATAACTTCCTTTATCTAATGGAATAATAGTGGAAATATGAGCAAAACTTAAAATGCGCTTGCCTGATTTGATTTGGCCTCTTGCATTTCGGTCTTTCTATAAGAAAAATATGCCTCAGTTGGTTGAAAGTGTAGGGTGAATGAGAAGCACTTCACTGAACTCAGTTCACGCTAAAAAACAAATCAAATTGTGCCAATTCTAGATTAACTAAACTCCCACTGATCCACAGATAAGTAAGAAACAGATGTTTTGATGTGGCTGTTACAAAGTGTTATTATGGCTATTACTGACTGATACAGAAAGAAATTAACACATTTCATCAAAATACAAAGATAATCAAGATTTTAAGTCCCTAGTTTGTGAGAAAATATTGACTTAAATGGGTTATATAAAAAGTGGAAGTTTAATTTTGCTGTGCATGTAAAGAAAATGACAGAAAAGTGGGGTACCCAATAAAAAGATAAAAATATTTAAAAATATAAAATATACATAAATCGTAAGAATTTTTAGTGAAAGGGAGGAAAGAAATAAAAGCCATTCTATAACTGGTGTTAGAGAAGAGAATACTTTTTGGGTTTTTTTGTTTATCCATTCTTTTTCTTTAAAGAATAAAGAAACTTTATTGCCTTATTATAAAATCACCAGAGACATACCAAGGAGGCAAGAAAAATACAATAAAAGACAAGGACTTATTGACTAATTTTAAACAAAACCATAGATTAGTTTATTTGAGAATGACATTCAGCAAGTATATAGTATTAAGACAGGAAAAAATTCTTATCTCGGGCAAGTGGAAAGAGAAAAAGAGTGATGTTGCAGATAAATTCTAAAGCCATCAGGAAGTGTGTCCACACAGATTTGTTGGAATGGGAAGAACAATGATGGCACTTGTGCTAGATGGCTTCTAATTGCCATCACGGAATAAAGGGATTGCATGAATGAGTAATTTGGAGAAGACTGAAAACTACTCTTGTGAGTAATCTTATCTTTTAAAATGCATAGACAAAATGTTTGTTTAGAAGTAACAAAAGCCAAGCCCACAAAATAAATTTACATTGAGAACTGGTGGAAGCAATAGTTTGAAGACCAGGAACAGATTAAGTCAGTTCAGGACTTATTTTGTTTGTAGGTTTTTCAGGTTTAGCTTCACTTCTACTTCAGATTTTACCAGTAGACCTAGTAACTTTTCTGACCCAAACCCTTTAATGGCTTCCCAGCAGCCATCTGTCAAAATTCTCTTTTTTAGTGTGATAACGTTAGATTATGATTCAGCAAATATTTATACACCCCCTCACCAATAGAAGGAATATATTCCCCGATTCACAAATAGAATAAGTTATTTCCCCTATGAGCTGTAGAAACATCATTCCGCATATCTGAATATTTCTCTCCTTTATTGGCTTCAATAGTAATCTTGATTCTTTCTCCAAAAAGTTTAGTTTTATTACTTTATTTCCTGTTGGTTCCTTATTATACAGAATTATTTAGCTCTTAATATCTTTTATTATTTCCTTGATATAATGCTATTTTTCACTATTTTTCTGTCTATAAATCTACCCATTTTTCTTACCAAAAGCAGAATTGCAATATCGTGGAGAAAGAATGGATTGCTGATATTTTTGTCTGTGCTTAAAAGTTGAATCTGGACTCTTGTGAATATCAATGCATTAGTGTTATTAACAAAGAAAATAATGATAAGAGTGGGCTTTCAAAAACTTTGACATTATTCAGGTTAATAAATATCATAATCTCTTCCTCTTGGTAAAATTTATTCTAAAATCTGAACTTAATTTAAAACTAAAGATCCCTTTGTAGTAAGAAATTTAGTATCTGGTGACCATTTATTTCTACCTTCTTATTTTCAGTGTAATGTAAACTACAAATTAAACTTGGAAGGAAGAGAATCAAAGAGATTTAATCAAGTAGTTTCTTTTATATGAACAAAGTATTTACTTTCTTTTGAAAAATAAGGCTCAGAGATAACAACAATATAAGTTATATGAGTTACACTAATTTATTTTAAAGAAATGACAAGAGATTTCTTAGCAAAAGTATATGTTTAGGATAGTTGCATTTAACAAAATAATAATCAAA
Organism: Rhynchonycteris naso; assembly: GCA_037038555.1. Taxonomy (NCBI): domain Eukaryota; kingdom Metazoa; phylum Chordata; class Mammalia; order Chiroptera; family Emballonuridae; genus Rhynchonycteris; species Rhynchonycteris naso. The sequence continues at coordinate 26,848,573 of CM073000.1, forward strand.
GTCCTCAGGTAAAATCACAATTTCTGGTAACAATATTGCATTTTTGGTACTTATCCAATCTTTAACTTTCTGTCCATAGATACTTTAGGAGAAAAATATATGCTGCTGGCCATATAAAGAAATTCTATTTCCAATAAAGTAATATAATTCTTGAAGACCTTTTTGAAAAGTGAAGTGAATAAATGTTCTGTAACCTTCACTCCCAAGAACATACTTTTTATCTGTGTAAGTTATCTACAGAAGAGAAAAGGTTCTGACACTCTTATTTTTCTTCAAAGTTTTGTTTGAAATATTTCTTAGCAATTTTTATTTATAAGAAAAAAGTAGATATCTAATCTATGCAATATGCATAAATTTTAGTTTGCATTTGTTTCACTGAAACCTCATTTCTGGAAATACTGCTGTAAAAACAAAGAGATCAGAATAAGGTAACTTTATCTCTTTAGCAAAATTTTGAAGGTTAGTGTAGATAGCCTGTTGTAAATTTATCTTCTATGTGACCTTTTGTCTAAGTTATTTCTATTGTCCATTCATAGAATTTGTAAAAATTGAGGCCACTCTGCTTCAATTTCTCTGAGTTCTCTCTCAATAAAAAATTGATGATTTTAACCTAAAACCAACTGTGCTAGAAAGTCTGTGTGTGTGTGTGTGTGTGTGTGTGAGAGGGGCGGGAGTGTTGTATGTATGTGTTTGCTGGAGAGTGGGGGTTGGTGATAATGGCATAGAGATATGAATGGGTATAACCAGTGCCCTTTCAGGCATATAGAGCTAAGTCAAGATAACTCTATTTTTTCTTTATTTTAATAAATTTTTGAATATTCACGTGCTCATATTTTCATTAATTATGAGAACAAAAGTATACATTGAGTATTCCTCCATCGTTTCTTTAAAGTATGGCTGACAATGCACAAAAATATATTTAAATGAACCTAAATACATTAATGGGGTGACTAAATAATGAATTTATAGACTATATCATATTTTAAAACTAGAATAGTCTAAAATCACTCAAATTAAGTTTTCTGCCTTGTACTTATATTCAAGACTGAATAACAATAAAATTGATCTTAAAATTGTATTGATAAACTTCTTCCAAATATTAATTTAACCAATGGGAAAATAAAACTGTATGATCTTTTTAAAAATAAAAATAATAATTATATGGCATAAAATTTCATTTTATTAACTGTTTCTTTTTTATAGTAATTAAGTGATGTAACGAGTTGGGTTTTATTGTCTCAAACTTAAAGAAAAAATATTTGAACACATTTTCATTATTTCATATACCATTAGAACCTTAATAATATTAAGCAAATATAAAATAAAATTATTTTATAATGGTTACAGTTTATGTACAACATCTGTGGAAAGATTCATGTTTCTTTTTTTTCATGTTTCTTTTTGACATAACTTTGAATATCAAGAAGTTGTAGGTAGCATTTTTAGTAATAGTATATAGTAATTCACATTGATATGTTACTCATCAATAAAAATTCCTACTCCATGTTAGATGGAAATAAAGAAAAATACTGAAGAATCATGATCCATGTGGCAAAATTCTAAAAGAGAAGCTTATATTATAATTAGATTAATTTCAGGCTCATTTATGGTTTTATGTTTCAGTTATAATCAAACTGCTAGCTTGGTCCTGGTAGTTCTATGAAAATGAATTAAAATTAGTGTTCATAATTAGCTGTATGTTCAAAAATTAGTTATTGATGATCTCAAGCCTATCTCACATGATTACAAGGTTTTTCTTCTGACAGCTTATACTACTAATTAATAAAAGTTCACAATAAATATCTCTGAAAATGTGCTAATTTAAATTTATAATATTATAAAAATTCCAGGATAGCTTTTTAAATTTATTATTTCTGATATTTTTATTTGTTTGAAATACTTGTATGATAATTGCCTTTTATAAAAAATTAAATATTTCAATAAATAATAACTAAACTGACCACGTTGTGGCACAGTGGATAGAGCATCGAACTAGGACATGGAGGACCCAAGTTTAAAATCCTGAGGTTGCCAGCTTGAGCACGGACTCATCTGGTTTGAGCAAGACTCACCAGCTTTAACCCAAGGTCACTGGCTTGAGCAAGGTGACACTCGGTCTGCTATAGCCCCACAGTCAAGGCACATATGTGAAAACAATCAATGAATAACTAAGATGCTGCATTGAAGAACTGATGCTTCCCATCTCTCTCCCTTCTTGTCTGTCTGTCCCTATCTGTCCCTCTCTCTCTCTGTAAAAAAAAATCCAAACAAACAAGTAAATAAAAAATACGTTGTTAATATATATATATATATATATATATATATATATATATATATATATATATATATATATATATATATATATATATATATATATATAAAGAGCATTAAATAAATAATAAATGACACTTCCCAGAATATTTTACATAAATTCAAAATAAAAGGTCTGTAAAAAGTGATTGAAGGAGTAACAGAAATATTATTTTTCTAAAACCACCTTCATTCTTTTAGTATTCTGGAACTAACTCTGACTCAGTAGAAATAAAACTACTTTAAAGAATTGGCCTGACCTGTGGTGGTGCAATGGATAAATGATCGACCTACGACACTGAGGTTGCTGGTTTGAAACCCTGGGCTTGCCTGGTTAAGGTACATATGGGAGTTGACGCTTTCTGCTCCTCCACCTTCTCTCTCTCCCTCTCTATCTGTCCCCCTCTCTAAAATGAATAATAAAGTCTAAAAATATAAAAATAAAACTACCTTAAAGTATTTTTCTCAGAATTATTAAGAGATGTTGATTACCAAATATTTCCCAAACCATTTTTACCCTTTGGCTCATTATTGTAATTGTTAATACTTCACCTTTTCTGTAAATTTTTTTCTAGCAAGCCAAACATTTTCTTTTGTAACTTCTTATAACATTATATCTTATTATAAAAAGATTGTTTCATTTATTTTTTTAATATATTTTATAATTGGTAATAATTTCTAAATATGTTTTCTAGATCTCACCACTGTGTCAGACAGAGTCAAGAATGAGGAATACAAAAGTGAGCAAAATTGGACGAGGGTAGCTTACTACTGGAGAAGACTGACTGAAGGTATGAAAAATACACAGGACTGTAAAACTGCAATTAGTGGTAAATCCTACAAAGGAAAATTTCATGATAATCTGAGGAATCTGTCCTTGTTTGAGAAACAGTGGGATACAATTCAGCATTTCATATTACTTTTTGATGTTTCATTGTCCAGTAATTCTCATCTTCACAATTTTGTGCCAGATCAAGTTGGGCAGGAACAATCCTGTACTATTTTTTATTCATACTTTGAATTTAGGACTGTGAAACATATAACTGATAGTTTATTAACATGAATGCAAATTACAATCATTATTGTGATAGAAAATATGATAATCCATTGTGACATAAGTTTCTGGAAATGAATCTTTAAAAATGTCATAAAATAAAGTATATTGTTTTACCATATTAATCTAGTAAAATTTGCTTTCAATCTCTCTTTTTCTGATTCAGTAGTATTTTAGTATTTATATTTTGTGATCTACTTTGATACCAATTCCTAAAGAAACTGAAATGAAGAAATTAAAACTCTAAACAAGAAACATATCAAAATAAGGAAATTGTCTGTATTTCAATTAAGGAAGATAGTCATCATTTTATGAGCTGAAATATAGATTTTTCCTTCGAAGACTAAAGATCAACTTACTTATGAATACATATAAAAATAATTATGGTGTTACTATAAAATATATTATTATCAGAAATATCTGGTTAGGTATCTTAATCACTATGGTATTTGACACATTTATGATATACTAATGTATTCAAAATTATTTTCCTTATATCCTAGTTGAATTTATTGTTCTTTGCCAGAGGATTTCACACAGAATCACTACTTTTCATACCCAAAAAGAGCTGCAATTTTCTCTCCAACACAATATTTTATTTCTGTCCTTAATACTATTTAAAAAATTACTATTTACCAAAAATTATATAAGCAAACAATACCATCATCTCTTTAAACTCATGAAAAATCCAAACTATGTTTTCCCATAAATGTTAGGAACATAGACTACCTCTGTTAGAGTTCTATCACCCATTTTATAATGAGAAAAAATAGAAAAAATGTTAATGCTAAGGAAAAATATTCGAATAAGAAATATTTGTTTTATTTAATTTCTTTTTTAATAGATTTGTTAAGATATATTAATATTCCATACAAATAGTATACTTAAATATTCATTTCATGTTAATACTTGGTAAGTGTCACTTCTTTACTGAGTATTTACCACTTTCACCTTGGTAATGCAAACTATGAAACTATGAAGAAAAAGAATACAACAAAATACATGAAGCTACTGAGATTAAAATGTCTATGTAAATACATTTATGTGCAATTCTAATAAATATGCTAAGTCTTAGAAAGCATTGTTTATATTGCCCCTACAAAGTTTATGTTATACGTTAGAATGTATTTTTAATTTGTAAAAAAATAAGAATTCATGAAAATGACATCTTAGTGAATTCATTCAGACTTAGTACTTCAGTCAATGGTCATGGAATCTATAAGACAGTTAAACTATTATTAGTTTGCCTGTATTTCTAACAACCATTGAAAATTTAAAAAATCTGCTCACTTCTGAGAACAGTTGATCTATGGAAGCAGAGTAAACCATTGTGTTTTTGTCTGTTGCTTTTGTGTGTGTGTGTGTGTGTGCAAGAGACAGAGTCAGAGAGAGGGACAGATAGGGATAGACAGACAGGAAGGAAGAGAGATGAGAGGCATCAATTCTTCATTGCAGCACCTTAGTTGTTTGTTGATTGCTTTCTCATATGTGCCTTGACTGGGGGCTACAGCACACTAAGTGACCCCTTGCTGGAGCCAGCGACTTTGGGCTCAAGCTGGCGAGCCTAGCTCAAACCAGTTGAGCTTGAGCTCAAGCTGGCGACCTCGGGGTCTTGAACTTGGGTCCTCTGCGTCCCAGTCTGATGCTCTATCCACTGTGCCACTTCCTGGTCAGGCTGCCTGTTGCTTTTAATGCTATTATTTTAGTTTTACATTAGAACCTAATTAAATCTATGTACTAGCATAATTAAGAACAGAGACTAGCATGTGTTGTAAAGTATTTTTTCAAAGGTTTACATTGTTTACACATATAAGCCTATAATTCTTTTTTTTTTTGGAATCTCAGTGGTAGTATCTACAGAAATATGGAGCAATTTCATAAATATGACATGAGTAAGTAACAAAAGATAAAACTAATTAGGTCCAACCAAAAATGCCTTGTGATTCCAAACCACATAATGGTATAGGCATGCAAATAAAAATATTTGTCAGAAAAATTTTTATATAAATGTTCTTGGTACTATGTACTATAGAGTTTTGATATATTTATTGTGAATCTTTAATTTAAAAAATGATATGTGCTTTCTTAACTATTGATAATTTAGAAAGTTCTCTTCACTAAATGGTCCATTTTTGTTGTTCTGACTGCTGTTCAAGGAAATTGATATTCTGTGGATAAGACATCGACTTGGGACACTGACATCTCAGGTTTTAAACCAAGAGGTCAGTGGCTTGAGCACAGGCTCACCAACTTGAGCACAGGTTGCTGGCTTGAGTGTGAGATCATCAGCATGATCCCATGGTCACTGGCTTGAGCCCTAAGGTCAGTAGTTTGAAGCCCAAAGTCACTGGCTTGAGCCACGGGTCACTCGGTCTGCTCTAGCCCCCTGGTCAAGGCACATATTAGAAAGCAATCAATAAACAACTAAGATGTCACAACTACGAGTTGATGCTTCTCATCTCTCTCCCTTCCTGTCTCTCTCTGTGTTTATCTCTCTCTAACTATAAAAAAAAAGAAAGAAAAGGAATTGATGTTATATTATAATGAAAGATTTTTATCTCATGAGATCAAAGGGACAATAAATAGTTTATGAGTTTTATGAAAAATATGAGTGTTAACTATTCATTGTTTCAAATAGCAAAAGTGTTCTAGAGAATTTACTTGGTTTTTATCTAAAAACTTGATTTAGAAATACTATCTAGATTCATATGAGCTAAAATATTTAGACTCATTATAAGAAATCAGAAAATAATAAAAAAATAATTCTCACTTTAAAACAAAAAGCACAATATAAACCGAAAAAAAGTCAAAAGATACCAAAATATTACTCCTCATTAGTAGAAATATAAGTCTCATAATACTTTAATTACTGTAATATCACTCTAAAAAATAGAAAACACCATCAAATCATTTTCTATTTCTACTATAAGGCAATTTTTATAATGCATAGAAAACTATATTTTAACATATGTCTTTACAAACTGAAAACACTGATGAGAAGTGTTTATAACTGGCTGTCTTTGATCAAATAGAACTATAATGAATCATCTTATTTCCTAACAGTTACAAAATAAAACAGATATTTTACAATTCAATGAGTTTTAAAAACAACAAAATCTTAAGCATATCGTCTGATAGCATCAGTGAATCATTTTTCCAGTTGGCAAAGAAATCAGGAAATGAGCTGCAAACCACTAGGGCTAAATACCACTGATCTATAAATTGAATTTTCCAGTTAAAAGAGATTTAAATTCCAAATTAGATAAGACTTAGAGTGAGAAACAGATGCTACTTTTCTTGTGCTTCTCATCAGATACAGGATCTCCAAAGGCTACATTTAAGTGACACAAGCAAGGTATCTTACCACCTGCTTAATGTTGAGTTAGTTTGGATATTTGCTAGGGTAGCTCTCAAGGGTTCACAGCCAACATATACTTGGGGAACAGTTTCACTTGTATGTAACCATTTCAGAAATTCTGAAAGTAGATTAAAAATTTTTAAATCTCCCATGCACATTAATGTAATTTAATGTTATAAAATAATTTATTAAAATGAGATAAAAGCAAGGCAGCAACTGTCAAATGTATATGCATAAAAATGTATGTACATTACATCTGTGAACTAAAAGTAATACCAGTTTTATCATATACATAAGAATAAAACAGTTCTCTGGATTTTGAAGAAGAAATGAAATATGACTCTTTTGCTCAGAACTATTTAATTATTGAAAAAAGATGTGCTTGTTATTTAAAACTCCAAATAGATTATGAGCAAATTTTTATCAATGTATTTTTCTTTCTGTAAAATCAAACTCTCATAGTCAATATAAGGGTACATAGTGCCATCTGACTCCCTTTTTATGTAAAGAAAAATTATACTCATCATATTTGATAATAGATTCACACAACTTAAAGAAAGAAATTGTTTTATTTATTTTTTCTTTTAAAATATCTTTCAAACAGTTAAATTTGAGTTTTCTAAAATACTGAAGAAATATTTTCTACCTAAGCTTTACAAGAGATGATTGGAGAAACATGTATATAAAAGTGCATGCTATTAGTACAATGTTGAGAAAACAGAAATTTAAATTGTAGGTAAATATATGTCAATATATGAAACATCAACTATTTATGAGCTTAGTAGGGGGATAGAGATTAAAGTGTGCAAAATAAAAGTGAATGCATTTCTTAAGCAGTTTTGTTAATTTTTTAAATTGACGTGAAATTTATATAACATTAAATTAACCATTTTATAATATACATGCAAATTAGTACAACTATTATGAAAGAGAGTATTTTGTTTCCTCAAAACATTAAGAATAGAACTACCATATAACCCAGCAATCTCTCTACTGAATATCTACCCCAAAAGCTAAAAAATATTGATATGTAAAGACACATGCACCCTCATGCTCATCACAGCATTATTCATGGTGGCCAAGACATGAAAACAAGCAAAGTGTCCCTCAATAGAGGACTGGATAAAGAAGATATGGTAAATATATGCAACTACTCAGCCATAAGAAATGACATATTGCCACTAATGACAACATGATTGTACCTTGAGAACATTATACTGAGTGAAATAAGTAAATCGGTAAAATCTAAGAACTGTATGATTTCACACACATGGGATATAAAACTGAGACTCATGGACATAGATAAAAGTGAAGTGGTTACCAGGGGGAGAGGGAATGTGTGTGGGGGGCAGGACATGGGTGAGGGGGTGAGGGGATGGGGGTAAAGAGGGACAAATATAAGGTGATGGAAATGATTTGACTTTTGGTGATGAGTATACAACATAATCAACAGTTCAAATGTATAGAAATGTTTACCTGAAACCTATGTACTCTTATGATAAATTTCACCCTGTTAAAGTTAATTTTCTAAATAAAAATTTTAAAACATTGTATTGTCCTCAAAAATAAGCAAAGTGACAAAAAAAGGGCAAAAAAAAGCAAAGTGGAAAAACAATAAAATACACATTAAAGTGGAATTTATTGCATTCATAATGTTGGGCAAACTACTTCTATCAAGTTTCAAATTTTTCATCAACTCACAATATTATCCTGTACCTATTAGGCAGATACTTAAACAATAATGTTTTATAACTTAGCTATTGAGATAAAAAAAAAAGACTGCACTATTATGCAAAAAAAAAAAAACACACACAAAAAAAAACAGAAGAGGAAACTACATATGATTTTTGAAATGTTATGAGAATTCTACTCTAACAAATACTTCTCTCACAGTATTTTTAATTTTAGTATAAATACATATATTATAAATAATTTGCTTTACATGATCTATAATTAAAAACCAGCTATACATAAGAAGAGTCAGATGCAACTTCTTTAACTAAAAGCAGAGAAATATACATCTGATTATTTCATTTTTTTCATTGCAAGTGTTACATATACCCTTAGGCAATCCCTGAGCATTAGGCTCCCTAGGGTAAATTAGACCCATTAGGGAATGCATAATAGGAGCCATTGGGGTATGAGAAGAAAATGTTAGAACTTAAATTTCTCATTGGGGTATGAGAAGAAAATGTTAGAACAAAACTTTTAAATTTTGTTATGGGTTATATTTAAAATATTTATGATAAAATAGTACAATAGCAATATGTACAAAAGTAATAGTGCATCTACTTAATTTTTAAACAAACAATAGAGAGTTTATGATTAAAGAATTTGGGGCCATTAGGTTTTCCAGTAGCCCAATGTGCTGTTTTCATGGATACATCTTGATTTTGATCAGTTTGACTCCGAGATTTATTCTTAGCAATCTTCTGTCCAGCTTGTAAGCTGATATGGTTTCTATATGGATAAATAAGTTTATCAACTCATCTCTCATTAGTTACCTTGATTTGCTAAATCTTCCTGCTGGTTGTCTGATGCCCTCTGGCATAGTTGTGCAATTTACCTGCCCTTGTGCAGAGTGTAATATGCTGGAAAATTTGATCTTTTCAATTTGCTGTGGCTGATTCATTCAGCCATGGTCTATGTCTGGTGTTGGGAATGGGAGTACTCAGCAGAATTCTGGCAGCTGAGAGTTTTCTTGCCTGGAGCTGTCTTCCTCAAAGTAACAGCTTGGGGAACATCATTTTTCTCTCTCTTCAACTGCTCTGCAGGCCACCAATCTGTAACTATCCTCCAGGTGAAGATATAAAGTAATACACATTTAGCTCAGTCTTTGTAAGGGCAAAATAAACTTTATAATTGTTGGTAAAGGTTCATGAGACCTTCTAGGACTCAACGAGTCATCTATTCTAGGTCCTGGATAACTTCTAACAACAAGACAAGAGTTCGGCTGAGTATAACTATCTTTAGTTGCCAGAGAGATATTAAAATTCTTCTGGCAATTCCAATGTTCTTCTGAAATCTTTTCTCTTCTCTAAATATTTATTTCTGATCACCCTAACAGTCTCAGTTTTGACGCTGTGGATATCAAAATAATTTACTGGCTCCCTTATCTCTTCCAGTGCTCTGTTTGAGGCTTTAATGTAGGCAGAGCAAAGACCTAGCATATTAGAACACACAGTTGGAGCCATTTTCTGACAGCATCTCTATTTTCTATGTTTCTTTTTTAGGATTTGTACAGGGGCATTAGAATTATTTTTTTATATTATCTTTTACCAAGTTTATCCAAATAAGAACACATGATTGGTAGGGAGATATTGTATTTGTCACTTAGATTGTTCTCTTCTCAATACTTACTGATGAATTCTGTTCATTGTTAATCATTTTTCTTTCATATTCTTCACATATCTATTTATACATATCTATAATTTTATATGAAATGAAGTAGTACCAAAAAAATACTATTAAAAATGTGGTTCTGATAAAAAATATACTTAGAACATAGATTTTTACTGATTTAGCAGTTAAATTGCATTTTGTAATACCTGCAAATTGAAGAAATATTTTGAGAATAATTTTAATGTTGGGCCATATACCATATTTAAAGGCATGGGATTCACTAGAAAATACTTTGGCCATATTTAAATAAAAATGCATATAAATACCACAGATGTTGGTATTCCAGCTAGTCCAAGTAGGAAAATTAGAGTATTTAGAAGTACTGTACTGGAATATTTTTTAAAATGTTAGTTATCTTGATTACAGTATATATCTTTGTCTATTCTATGGAAATAGGAGAAGGCAGGCATGAAAAATTATGATGCATAGACAATATGTGTTCTTTGTTTATAGTTACTATACTAATTTTAACTTTCTAATATTTCTTTCTTTTTAATCATATATAGAATAGTTTACTAGAACTTGTCTATGAACAGCCGTAACTGGTAGCTCACACTGTTCTTCCAATTCATTCTTAATAAAATCTTTACTAATCCCAAATATTCTCCCAGAATTTTTAGTCTACAAATAGTCCTTTGTAGTTAAATATTATCTACACTCCAAATATATCACCAAAAAAACCCCAAACAAACCCACAATGTTAGTTTTCCCAAAAAACTTAATTATCATGGTACTTCAGAGAAGGAAGGACATCTATGACTCCTATGGGGCCAAAGAAGACAGATGTTGAAGAGACATAGTGAACTCTGAAGCTTCCAGATGATTTAATTACCCAAGTGGGCATGAAAATATTAACATGTATAATGAAACATCTTTAACGTTTCCCTAAAGATTCAGATTTATAATAATTTAGAAAAATTTTAACTGTGGCATAACTTTAAAGTTCTATATGCCACAGATTTTATTGTTACATATCTTTAACCCTAGTTGATTTTTAAATATTTATTATTAAAATAATAAGATATATAATTAAAAAACACATTTTAAAAATGGAATAGACTCTTAATTAAGATGATGTTGTGCCCACCATTTGCTCATCTACTTAAAAGCTTTTTATAATACCAATTTAATTATTTAATAACTGGTAGCAACATTCAGAATTTATAAGACATTTCATTGTGTTCTAATATCAAAGAACTTGGAGTCTGAAGACAGTTTAATTTTCCCCTCTTTTAATGTCTCATTAGAACCCATGTGTTTAAGGTGTAGTTTAACAAAGTGAAAACTTCCTGTTTGCCAGCATTTCAAACCTTACTACATTTAAAAAAATCTAAACAAAATACCACCAAATTGAATAGAACAATATTAAAAAAATAATACATCACAATCAAGTGGAGTTTATTCTAGGAATACTGGAAAATTCAAAATACTGTATGTAGGTCAATCAAAATGAAGGATAGAAAGTGATGCAGAAAAATATTTGATAAGATACAACATCCATTTATGATTAAAACATTTAAAAATGAGTATAGAAGGAAAGTACCTCAACATAATAAAGTTCATATATAATAAATCCACAACCAATATCATAATAGTAAAAAACTGAAAGCTTTTCCTGCAAAATCAGGAACCAGACAAGGATGCCCGCTTTTACCACTCTTATTCAACATATTTCTGGAAGTTCTAGCCAGAGAAATTAGAATAAAGAAAGAAATAAAAAGCATACAAATGAGGATGAAAGAATTAAAAGTTTCACTCTTTGCATATGACATAATTTTGTATGTAAAAACCACTAAAGACTCTCTCAAAAATATTAGAAATAATAAACACATACAGTGAAGTTGCAGCATATAAAATCAACATGCAAAAACACATTGCTTTCCTATATACTGATAATAAAATTTCATAAAAAATAAAAAAAATAACTCTCCTTGCCATTGCAAACAAAATAATAAAATATCTATGAATAAACTTAAGAAAGTATGTGAAGGACCTATATACTGAAAACTATAAAGCATTATTAGAAGAGATCAAAAAAGACACAATGAAATGGAAAGATATTCTGTGTTCATGGATTAGAAGAATCAACATATTAAAATGGCCATATTACCCAAAGTGATATACAGACTTAATGCAATCCTCATCAAAATCCTAATGTCATTTTTTAAAGAAATAGAACAAAAATTATTAAATTTGTATAAAACTACAGAAGACCCCAAAAAGCAATCCAGAGAAAAAACAACAAAGCCAGAGGTATCACATTACCTGACTTCAAATTATGCAACAGAGCAATGATAATCGAAACAGCATGGTTTTGGCCGAAAACAGACACACTGACCAATAAAAAAGAATTGAGAGTACAGAAATAAAACCACATGTATATGGGCAAATAATTTTTGACAAAGGAGTCAAAAACACACCATGGAGAAAAGAAAGCCTTTTCAATAAATGATGCTGGGAAAATTGGAAAGGTACATGCAAAAGAATGAAACAATACTACAGTTTTTCCCCACGTATAAGAATTAATTCAAAATGGATTAAGGACCTAAATATAAGATCTGAAACAATAAACTACATAGAAGAAAACATCCATAGTAAATTTTTAAACCTTGTTTATTGAGAACATTTTATGAAATTGACCCCAACTCTGGGAAGTAAGGACAAAAATAAATGAATGGGTCTGTATCAAACTAAAAACTTTCTGCATGGCAAAAGAAATTGCCAACAAAACAAAAAGGCACCAACCAAATGAGTGATGCAAACAACAGCTCCAATAAGGGATTAATTATCTATTAAAAAATTCAACTAAAAAATGGGCAGAGGACCTGAGAAAACGCCTCTCCCAAGAGGGCATACAAATAGACAACAGATACATGAAAAAATGTTCAACTTCACTAGCTATTAAGGGAATGCAAATCAAAACTACAATGAGATGCATCTCAAACCCGTTAGATTGACTGTTATCAATAAGTCAGGTAATACAAGTATTGGAAAGTTGTAGAGATAAACCTTCATTCACTTCTGGTGAGAATTTAAACTGGTCCAGCCACTATGAAAAAGAGTATGGCAGTTCTTCAAAAAATTAAGAATACAGTTATCATATGACTCAGTAATATTTCTTCTGGGTATCTACCCAAAAAACAAAAACATTTATTCACAAAGATATATTCACCCCTATGTTTATTGCAGCATTATTTGTGATGGCCAAGACATGGAGAAAACCAAAAAGCCTTTCAATATAAAATTGGATAAAGAAGATACGGAAGTATTCCATATATTCTATGGAATACTACTCAGCCATAAGAAAAGATGAAATACTTCCATTTGCGACAACATGGATGGACTTTGAGCATATTATGCTGATCGAAATAAGTCAATGAGAAAAAGCTAAGATCCACATGATTTCCCTCATATGTAGGATATAAAACTAAAACTCATACATACAGAGAACAGTCTGTTGGTTACCAGAGGGAGCTGGTTGCAGGGTAGTATAGGGTAAAGTCATAGGCCACATATATGGTGATAGAAGATGATTTGATTTGGGGTAGTGGAAACACAAAGCAATATAGAGATCATGTATCAAAGAAACATACTATTGTAACCTATGCAATCTTATTAATTAATATCAATCTAATAAATTTAATTTAAAAATGAATAAATGACACATGAATAAAGATAAACCATACCTTTGTGTTGAGAGCACTAGTAAGAGTAGTAGCAGTTAATATTTAAATACTAGCCTTTAAAAGAGTCACTTGACTTTAGGCTCATACAGGTCTTTTTAAACACTTGGTAGATGGATCTTCACACACAGACACATGCCTTGGAATAATAGCTGATTTATAAAATTTAAGATAAAATCAAGTCCCAGTATAACATGTCCACAACTTCTGCATCCTTCCTTATATTCTGCTACTCACATTTCTAACACAGGGCTGACATTCTCTGTTTTTCAAGAAAGACATTCCCTGTTACAGCCTAATGCTCTCTGTTGGTAAGGTATGTGTTTCCTGCCTGACCTAGTGGTGGCGCAGTGGATAGAGCATCGGACTGGGATGCGGAAGACCCAGGTTCGTGACCTCAAGCTCGCCAGCTTGAGCATGAGCCCATCTGGCTTGAGCAAAAGCTTGCAAGCTTGGACCCAAGGTAACTGGCTCCAGCAAGGGGTTGCTTGGTCTGCTGAAGGCCTGCAGTCAAGGCACGTGTGAGAAAGCAATCAATGAACAACTAAGGTGTCGCAATGGCAACAAAAAACTAATGATTGATGCTTCCTACCTCTCTTCGTTCCTGTCTGTCTGTCCCTATCTATCCCTCTCTCTGACTCTCTGTCCCTGTAAAAAAAACACAAAAATAACAAAAGAAAACCTTAAAAAAAAGAAGAAAAAGAAATGTGTTTCCCATCATCTTTCCATAGAGAAGTTCTGCTTTGCCTTGAAAAGTCACCCTGTTGACTCCCTGACTATGTTAAGAAGATGAGCCAATTCTCTCCTCTGCCTGCTGACATCTTGTTACATCATTCTATTATAACCCCTCCTGCACTGCCTTGGAATTATCTTTTACCTCATCTTTCTTTCCCCAAAGCCTTCATATTGTAATGAATATTTTAGTAAAATAACTATACTCTGATATCTTGACTAGTATTATTTTAAAATTTACACTTTCTTTTTCCTAAAAATCTTATCCAATCTTCTAAATAGGAGAATACTATATTGACTTATTAATCAATAACTAGTGGATTCCATGTCTTTGGATTTCAACTCTTACGTACTTCTTCCAATTTTACAACCTCTTTTACAAAAGATAAATTTCTTAAAAGATCAGTTATAGCTGTGTCTCATAAGAATACACACGTTCTTTAATGGGTGTCAGTCTTGTGCTGTTTTCTCTGCTCAAACAGTCCATTGGTAGTTAACCTGGGGAAAACCCTGTTTGGCAAGCCTGGACACCCATATATTTGCCTCATTATCCACTATGCTTTTCCCTAAATAAGTTAAAATCTTTTTCTTAGGACAAATGAATGCATCTGGATTATAATGCAGGGGTAAATATTAATATAAAAATGTAAAAGCATGGTTGGATTTTTCTTAGTAAATTAAAATTATATATATATATAATTGAGTTACTAATGATTGAACAGCCCAGCCCAGAAAATGAGATAGGAAAGAATCTATGACTCTCCTCTTTCACTGGCACCTGGGGAAACCCAATTTGCACCCAGCCTTTACACTTACTGTGTTTGTGGAAACCCACAGTTGCATTTCCTTTTCTTTTCCTGACTTGAGCACACTTTCTTTGCTCAGTTTCTCTGTTCCTTGCAAAGTAGTGTGTGCAGCACATTGACAGGAATAAGTAGATGTGAGACACACCACACCTTCCTGGAGTAGACTATTTTTTAACTTTTTTTCACATTTTTTAAAATTAATTTTAATGGGGTGACATTAATGAATCAGGGTAAATATGTTCAAAGAACACATCTCCAGGTTATCTTGTCATTCAATTATGTTGCATACCCATCACCCAAAGTCAAATTGTCCTCTGTCACCTTCTATCTGGTTTTATTTGTGCCCCTCCCCTCCTGCCTTGCCCTCCCTTTCTTCCCTCCCCCCACCCTGTAACCATCACACTCTTGTCCATGTCTCATCATCTCGTTTTTATGTCCTACCTATGTATGAAATCATGCTGTTCTCAGTTTTTTTCTGTTTTACTTATTTCACTCCGTATAATGTTATCAGGGTCTATCCATTTTGTTGTAAATGATTCGATGTCATCATTTCTTATGGCTGAGTAGTATTCCATAGTATATATGTACCAAAGCTTTTTAATCCACTCGTCCTAGGCTAGGAGAAAAATAGGTGATGGACTTAAGTCTACTTTCTTTTGTTACATAACTTGCATTAGAGGCAATGGACATTTGTTTGGAAGAGAAAAAATGAACCCACTCCATGTACCTACGATAGTATTTATTTGTAAGGAGATGCATAGCTATTAAGAGATAGAGGGAATTTGACTAGCTGATCTTTGTTTCAAACAAGACAATCTTCTTGAGCAATCACTGATCTCTGAACAGTGAAATTATCTCATAGAATCAGTACTATGACAAACTACTTATCAACAGTTCTCTTAGTCTATTTTCACAGTCCAACTAAGTTGTTTTTGCATTTAAAATATATTTTTATCTAATTTTTCCTAAAAGCAATTCTCTTGTTATTTCACCTAGTGTTACAAAAAAATAATGTGCCTATATGAAGTGAATGGAAATGTGTAAATGGAGCCATGTTATTTTTGTAAAGGGCAATAGATTTATATGCTTTGAAGAGAAACTGGAGTATATTGCATGCTATTTTTGTACAGTACAAACTTAACACTGATAATTAAGTTCCATTTCTGCTATCTCAGTTCAACACAATCAGCTGTATTTCAGACAAAAATTAATAGATGAAAAAGTAAAAAAAAAAAAAAAACCTAGAGTTTCTGAATATACTACACAGGTAAAAAGAAAATTATATTTAACATCAAAATAAAGATGGATGTAATTATCTAATAATCTATAAAAAATGGTGATAGAGAATTCACCTCTTCCGAGTTATTTTTAATAACAATCTGGAGGAAATAATGACAATTAGTGAAAAGTAAAACATTCAAGAGTAAAAATAATGAAAAGCTAACAGAGTTCTTCATAAAATGAACAACATAGCTTTTAATAAGGCAATTTAATCCTACATATTACCAAGGATAATGATCATATATAATAATGCTATCTATTAAGTTAAAGCAAATGAAACACCTTCAGATAACATTTAAACATTTTGTATACTATTGAAGCCAAAAGGAATCTTTAGCACAAAAATGTACAGTATATTTTGCTGGAGTTAGCTTTACTACATTAACCATGCATTTGTGTACTGTCATAGGAGTTACCAAAGAGATGATCTATAAAAATCAGGGGTGCTCAATACGTCAATCGCGATCTACTGGTCGATCGCGAAGGAAGTGTGGGTAGATCGCATGACATTAAAAAGACATATGTCTTTTGATTGGCATACAGGGTAGCCAATCTGACGTCTTAACTTTTGACATACTACGCATCCGCATTAAACCGCACTAACTTGTTCAGTTACATTGCTGCGTAGTTAGCCTTCAATTTATTTAAACTAAATACAACAAAGGGTATAAAAATGAGTGCTGTAGCTGGTCCGAGTAAGAAGCCTAAAACCTACCACTTTCATACAGAATGGGAGGAGATTTTTTTCACTATGTCATATTCTAAGTGCGTTTGCCTCATCTGTCTGTGTGCCATTGCTATTCCAAAGAAGAAAAATGTGGAGCGGCTTTTTCGGACTGTTCACAAAAACTATGACATTGACTTTCCTCCAAAAAGAGAGCTGAGAAGGAGAAAGGTAAAAGAAGAATACACAATATTAAATAGTAATAATAGTAACTTAAATAATGATAATATAGAAGAAATAAATTTATGTTTTGCATTTTTATTGTAGGTAGATCATTTTGACTTGGTCATCTTATAAGTAGCTCACAAGCTGAAAAAGTGTGGGCACCCCTGATAAAAATGTTCTGCACTTGTAAGAATGCTAAGTCCAAACTTTGTAAGCAAGGACAATTTAACACAAACACAGTCTCTCCTGCCTTCTCACCCCAAATGGTTTCCTACTTTCGTCTTTCCCCATTAGCATCTGTACTCTTTTGCTCATCTCTTCAAATTCTTCATGCCATATACCCTGGAATCTTCTTGACACTCCAGATATGGAGGATTCTTAAGTGATACATTGTATGTAGGGTGAGCAATCATCCAGGTTTGCCTAAGATGTTCCCATTTTTAGCATTGAACTTTCTTTTTTTCTGTAATTCCCTCAGTCCTCATCAATCCAGAATGTGTGGTACCTGCTTGTATGCCTCTACATCATAGCCTGTAGTTTAAGGCTGTCTTAGAGCCGAAACATTACCAGAGCAGATAGAGGCAGAAAGGAGAGAGCTAGACTGAAGCAGTCTACCTACACCCAGTGGAATTCTTTTAGTAGGCTGTGAAGTATGAAGTTGAAGGAAAATTTTCTATGACTTCAGCGAAGAAAACTCAGAACTACATGCTGGCATATCAGCCAGGGGCTGAGGCCTCATCACAGTAACCTAGAAGAAAAAAATCTGTTGTGGAACAGTCTTAGATCTCAGTGCCTTAAACTGGGGCTTCCAGTTGCAGGAGATGAGCAGGTTAAGGACACATGCATCTGTAGGACAAAAAATGAAATAAAAAGATTGCATGTGACACCAGCCATGGTAGCTTTGGTGGGAACCCTGTGAGTCAGAGCCTGACATAAAACAGATGAATCAAGACATGTCAGAAGGGTCTAGCAGTACCAATGAAGAACAGTGGACACCTCATAACTAGCCATTTTGTTCAGTTTCTTGTTTTAACTTGCTGGGAGAAGTAACAAAGCAAGAACTAGAAATACGCCTTTTGAGAATATTTGACTAAAAGAGACTGTTTTAAATGAGAGAAAAAAAGACTAAAAAATTTTTTCTGTTGCATATTCTCTTTTTCTTTCTTTCTTTCTTTCTTTCTTTCTTTCTTTCTTTCTTTCTTTCTTTCTTTCTTTCTTTTTTTAGGTGAGAGAAGAGGAAATAGTGAGGCAGACTTCTGCATGTGCTCCGACCAGGATCCACACGGCAACCCCATCTGGGGCCAATGCTCAAGTACTAAGCTATTTTTAGCACCTTAGGCTATCGTGCTTCTACAGAGCTATCCTCAACGCCAGGGTCATGCTTGAACCTATCGAGCCACTGGCTGCGAGATGGGAAGAGGAAGAAAAGGGGAAGAAAAACAGGGAGAGAAGAAGATGGTCACTTCTGCTATGTGCCCTGACTAGTAATAATAGAACCAGGACATCCACACAATGGGTGACACAGTATCCACTGGCCTGGGCCCACATATTCTAATCATCAGTATATTTGGAGATTTCCTGATTCTCCTTGAATACAGTTCAAGTTTTCTGCATAAGTGGGTTGAGACTATCAAATGTAATTTCAATACTATTTTATCCAGGATGTTGGAAGCTCAGAACTTAAAAGAGATTTATATGAAGCAGTGAGGGGTAAAGATATGCTTATTTTCTCAATCAAGCACAGAGAATCAAACTTTTGGAAAATCTATCAACAATCCTGATTATCACTGAGAACTTATTAATAACTTGTCCTAGAAGACTGACTCAATTTCTCCATAGAGAGTGGGGAATAGTAGGTTTACATTTGTTTTTATGGAAAATAACACAATAATTAATTTATAATAATGCTAGAATAAACTCTTTTGCATACTCACAACTGTAAATTTACTTCTGCCCTATCGTGTATTTGTTTTTCCATATATAAACAAAGGGTAATAATAATAATCTATGTCCTCACAAGTTTTCTGTAAGGATGATCAGAGAGAGTATATATTTGTGGTATATATTAGGTAAATGACAAAAAGTAGCTATAAATGTTATCATTAGTATTTATTTTTTGGATTTTTTTTTCTGAAGTTAGAAGCAAGGAGGCAGAGAGACAGACTTCCTCACAGGCCTTACCAGGATCCACCGGGCATGGCTATCAGAGGGCAATTCTCTGCCCATCTGGGTCATTGCTCCTTTGCAACCAGAGACATTCTAGCACCTGAGGCAAAGGCCATGGAGCCATCCTCAGTGCCTGGGCCAACTTTGCTGCAATGGAGCCTTGGCTGCAGGAGGAGAAGATAGAGAGAGAGAAAGGAGAGGGGGAAGGGTGGATAAGCAGATGCGTGCTTCTCCTGTGTGTCCTGATTGGGAATCGGATCCAGGACATCCAAATGCCAGGCCACCCCACTCTACCACTGAGCCAACTGGCCAAGGCCAATATTTAATATTTTTAACAGTTTAAAAGCAAATAGAAAAAGTAAGTGGACATAATGTATATAACTAGTATTTCAGTTTCTCTTATTTATGATGTAATTTATAAAATAACAATATGAGAATGTAAAAATTGCTTTTGCAACTGATGTGTGACTGACTGCTAACAATGAAAAAACATTAATAAATATCTTCATCCAGCAAGTTCCAGAAAATGTTACTTGTTTCTGCAACATAGACACATTAGGGACTCTGTCTACTGATTACCAGCATATACACCAGCTAGGGTCTGAGCTTTAATCAGAGGGTCTTTGTAAACTGATAGTTGGGATAGATATCAACTGCTTGTAATGTTTCTCTTAAGAGCAAGATGACAGTGATTTGGTCGGGAACTGGAGCTTATTCTGCCACCTCTGTTGACAATAAATAAAACATGACTAATTTCTACAGAAGATTCATCTGCCCTATTTTGTTGTACTTCTTGCTCTTTCTTGACATAGGGGAGAAGCAGATGTATGCGTGGTTGTGGTTCATATGTAAAAATGCCTGTATTTTCATGTTTGAGAATACACACAACACATATACACATATACAGATACATATACTTTCTTAGTTAGAAAATTGTTTAAAGTTTATTTGGTATCTTGAGCCCTTTATATTATCTTTATTTTTCCTCCCAAGAGTGACTATACTGTTTTATAAATCACTGCTTTTATGGTCTTGAAAAAAAAATGCATTTATAGTGTATTGATTTTAGCAAGTATATCTGTGGTCTAGTTTATGCTTGAATGATCTAGTTTTTCATTTATTTATTTAGTTTTTTTAGAGAGAGTCAGAGAGAGGGACAATAGGGACAGAGAGACAGGAACAGAGAGAGGTGAGAAGCATCAATCATTAGTTTTTTGTTCCCATCACAACACCTTAGTTGTTCATTGATTGCTTTCTCACATGAGCCTTGACTGCGGGCCTTCAGCAGACCGAGCCACCTCTTGCTCGAGCCAGCGACCTTGGGTCCAAGCTGACGAGCTTTTGCTCAAGCCAGATGGGCCCACGCTCAAGCTGGTGAGCTCGGGGTCTGAAACCTGGGTCTTCCACATCCCAGTCTGACGATCTATCCACTGTGCCACCGCCTGGTCAGGCATGAATGATCTAGTTTTAATATGACATTTATTTAATAAAATTTTCTGAAGAATAGCACATTAGAAATAAAGTTTCTTGGTAAAATATTAATAAAAGTATTAAAAACAACTTAGCATAAAACCCAGATCTAAAAGATTATAAACACAGTATGAAACAGGCACTGGGTTGCTTGTCATAGTTATTATTTAACATACCTCAGTGCTTCTTATATTTTGAAGAATAAAACATACTTGATCTAATATTATAGTTTACCACAGGTATAAATTTTAAAGAAATGAAGTTGGAATTAAAAAAATACTCTTATAAGTATATTTCCTTATAATTAAAAATACCCTTATAAGATATAATAAACTCTAAAAATATTTATCATCATACCTTTAGCTGTACTTAATTAAGCTGTTTAGGGTTCAGAAAATATTAGCTAGGCTATAAAGAAATTTCAAAATCCTAAAATTTTGTTAAAAAAATAGTGTCACCTATTTTTTTTTTTATTAACTTTAATGGGGTGACACCAATAAATCAGGGTACATATGTACAATGAAAACATCTCCAGATTATCCCATCATTCAATTGTGCTGCATACCCATTACCCAAAGTCAAATTGTCCTCTGTCACCTTCTAGTGTCACCTATTTTTTAAATATAAAAGTAGTCTAGCACAAAGTCAATTGTTTTAGAAGGGTAGAAGGTAGGAGTTAAAACCTACATCACTTGCTCCCTAATATTAAGACCTTAGAATATAAGGTTCCTCCCATATTACTCTGTTCTATCTCACTCTCTCCCTCCCTTCCTTTCCCCTTCCCCTTCCTTCCTTCTTTTTTCCTTCCTTCCTTCCTTCCTTCCTTCCTTCCTTCCTTCCTTCTTTCCTTCCTCTTTCTTTCCTTCCATGCCCATACAATTATGCCTTTCATACTTGCTCTTCGACTAAAATACAAATTTGAGAACATTTCACAGATAAAATCAAATACATTTATTGTTTTATCATCTAATAAATTCTTCTTAATCTTTTAAGAAGAATTTACATATTTTTTAGTGTAGCATTAATCAATTTGATTTACTTTTCACTTACAAAAAATGACTAAATCAGACAAAGAAAAAATTGACACTTAGAGAAATAAAGTATGGTCAATTCGGTAAAAGGAAAGCTAAAGAGAAGCTTAGTATTTTTAAATTTCAAAGCTATGAAAACAATGGAAGAAAAGTTTAAAATTATATGTAAGATAATCTCATTGGGGTACTCAAAGAGAAACTATGCTCACATGAGCTGCAAATACCTTTTTATTGCTAAATCTGGTAAAGATACATTTAGACTCTTCTACGGTTAAGCTATCAGTTGAAGCATTATAATATTTCCATTATTAAGATAAAATAAAGTTTAAATGAACAGAAGAATTAAAAATTCAGAATAACAATATATTTATTTATTTTCCCCAAGGACAGAGAGAGAGAGTCAGAGAGAGGGATAGATAGGGACAGACAGGCAGGAATGGAGAGAGGTGAGAAGCATCAATCATTAGTTTTTTGTTGCCGTTGCAACACCATAGTTGTTCATTGATTGCTTTTGCACATGTGCCTTGACTGCGGGCCTTCAGCAGACTGAGCAACCCCTTGCTGGAGCCAGCGACCTTGGGTCCAAGCTGGCGAGCTTTTGCTCAAGCCAGATGGGCCTGCGCTCAAGCTGGCGAGCTCGGGGTCTCGAACCTGGGTCTTCCGTATCCCAGTCTGACGCTCTATCCACTGTGCCACCGCCTGGTCAGGCAATATATATTTATTTTTGATTCATATATTTTCAATATGAACATTTCAGAGTATTTATAGAATAGGAAAATAATTTAATTTTTTTTATATCAGTTCACCTTAGAATTCTACAAAGAATTTCTTAAAAATAAAATTAGAACATTTTAAATATTTTATATTTTTCAAAATGGAAAGTTAAAACATATGATTATGATAGTGAGTTTTAATATTGCTTTCATGTATACATTTAGCAAGAAGGATACTAACACAAAGTAGGTGTTAGTGGGAGAAAGAATTATATTTTATGAGAAATTTAGAAGGTTGAAGCAGAGCCTGATGGTATGCTTTTGTGCCTTTTAAAGATCAATTACCTTTTTGGTCTTTGTAGAAAGTGATGGCAAGGAATTCTTTCTATAGGGGTCACCAACATGAACCATTTCCCTGAAGTGTGTCCTTGGTCATATTAGAAAGTTTTATTATAACTTCAGGGTAGCACTCTGATAAATGATAAGAATGTCTTTAAATGAATACGCAACCCTTAAATATACCCTTTGGTGATAAATTTCAGGAATTAAACTTTCTCTCTCAAGTGGTATGAAGTTTTAAGAAAATCTACTTGCCATGAACCACCTTAATGAGAGAAGCGATGAATGCTGGACAACCCTTTATCAACAAAGGACACATGGTTTATGATCTATCTTATCTTTCCCTGACATTATTCAAATCTGTAAAATACAATTAAAATGTTACTTTTTATTTTTCAATTGTAATAAAACACTTAATCTGCAATCTACCCTTTTAACAGATTAGTAAGTGCACAATACAGTATTGTTAACTATGAATAAGTACAATGTTTTACCGTCACTCTCTAGAATTTATCTTTTTTTTTTTACAGGAACAGGGAAAGGGATAGATAGGGACAGACAGACAGGAGCAGAGAGAGGTGAGTAGCATCAATCATTAGTTTTTGATTGCCTTTGGGACACCATAGTTGCTCATTGATTGCTTTCTCAAATGTGCCTTGACTGCGGGCCTTCAGCAGACTGAGCAGCCTCTTGCTGGAGCCAGTGACCTTGGGTCCAATCTGGCGAGCTTTTGCTCAAGACAGATGGGCCCGCGCTCCAACTGGCGACCTCGGGGTCTCGAACCTGGGTCTTCCGCATCCCAGTCCGACGCTCTATCCACTGTGCCACCACCTGGTCAGGCTAGAATTTATCTTACATAACTACAGTACTGAACTGTTATACCCATTGAACAGCCCCTCCCTTTTATCATCTTCCAAGCCCCTGGCAATTTCCACTGTATTCTCTGTTTCTGTGAGTTTGGCTAATAACACTGAAGGCAGCAGATCATGAGACTGTTCTGGGGGAAGTGATATGGAAGAGCCTGTGTATCTGACATTGACAATGATTGCAGGAGTACAGTGTGTCAAATGCTTATAAACTGAACAAGGTTTGTCCAGTTGTTTCCTGAGTCATCTAGTGGCTTGTTTATAGCACCTCAAGCCATGGCAGCAGGTCACTTTGATGTTACAAAAAAATAGACCTGATTCTGCAAGAGGAAAATAAAAGTTTACATTCCTTTCTTTCACAGTCAAGACATAAACTAAGCCAGGTCATGAGAGAGTGATTAAACAATGTGTGTTCTATTGTATTATTGCAGGATTGAATAATTATTATTTTTTAGATTTATTCTGAAATTAGCCAAGGCTTCAGCAGACTGATGAAGTTGTTGTCTCCACCATTAGTAGGTGTCAATGGTATTGGCCACAGCAATGTTCATTTAGAAGATGGACAGCTGCAATTAGATCTGAGCTCCCACCACAGTGAGCAGGACAGTCTTGAACAATCTCAAAATTATTGAATGAAAATGGTAATTGAGAGCATGAAGCTATTATATTTTTGGACATTATTGTTGATTGATATTGGTAGACAAGTTGTTGGCAACTATTTTCTGCAATGAGCCAGACAATAACTATTTTTGGCTGTACTGGACACGGTTTCTGTGCACCTATCCAGCTCTGCCATTCTTGCTCAACAGTAGTCTGTGACAATATGTTAATGAATGGATATAATTGCTTTCCAATAAAACTTTATTAATAGACACTAAATTTTTTTAAAAATGTTTATTTATTGATTTTAGTAAGAGAGAAAGGAAGAAAGAAAGAGAGGAACATTCATCTGTTCCTCTGACCAGGGATCAAACCAGCAATCTCTGCACTTCGGGACAACACCCGAACCAACCAAGCTATCTGGCCAGGGCTAGACATTGAAATTATAATTCATATTATATTCATGTCATGAAATGACTCTTTTTTGATTTGCTTTTAAACTATATGTAGCAACTATTCCCAGCTCATAAACAGTACAAAACAGGCATCTGGCTGGATTTGGCTGGCATAGTTTGTCTATTTGTGTTGCAATCTAGTAAAGATAGGTACCAATTGTATGACTAACCAGGTGATTTAAATCAATGGTTTTCAACCTTTTTACACTTGGGGACAGGTGAAAATAGGAGAATTATTTGGAGACTGCAAAGGCAGAGATATATCTGAGCATAAGCGAATTTGACTAAGACTATTGGGTTTATAATCTTCACAACACATCAGGGTGTTCAACTCTTTTGAAGACTGGCACAAAATTTCTCCCAGACCGGTCTGTGGACCAGCAGTGGAAAAACGCCAAATTCAATGTAGTTCAATAAGTGGTAAAATGGAAAAGGACAGAATATGACTGTATTATCTAGAAAGTGTACCGAGCCAGGTTTATAGATTAGGAAAACTGCTAAAAGGAGATAGGAAACTGAGGCAGAATGTATGGATAGAAGCTATCTAACTGAACACGCAAATAAAGTGTGTGTAAAGTCAAGAGAACGACAGAGTTGGAAATGATAAAAGAGAGTAAAACAAGTTTAAGGACTTAAAAATATTGAGGTAGAGCTGAATTAGTTTTGTCATATGTGTGTGTGTGTGTGTGTGTGTGTGTGTATAAATGTAAGCTTGTCCTGGATGTTTTAAAATATATATGTGTTTTTATTCTTGGTGAGAATCATTGAATCGTTTGTTTTCATCCTTGGATTCCTTCACATGAAGTTTGATAATACCTTTGGTGATAAGACACTGTTTGTTACTCATCTTTGTTATACCACCTAGCAGATTCTACACATAATCACTCAGCAGCAAGAAATAAGGAAATGCATGGAAGTTTGAGAAATTATTTTAGATTAGGCCCTGTGGATATTTTCCTTTGAATACTTCTTAATATAATTATATAAACATATTTCACATGTAAAAAAAAATGTAGATATAAAAAGGAAGAATAATAGTGTGCAGACATTAGAAATTATTTTTAAAGAGATTACATTAAATATCACATTTTGTTGGCTAATAAAAAACATACTGAAAATTATATGGGTACATTTATATCTTTTCACGCAGTTACAGTCTGGCAGTCTATTCTCAAATTAGTTGGTTTATCACTGATTGTTTTTACAACATTTTAGTTTCTTTATGAAAAAAAAAATACTTAAAGGATCTACCACATAGTAAGACTGATTAATTTACTACTATAGTTGAGTGAAAACTGTAAGGGTTTTGACCTTTAACAGGGACCAGTGATCCTGAAGTTAACTATTCAGTATATTTCTTTTAAATTCAATTTTTTAAAACTAGGTGCTGGTTATAATAGGTGAGTTTGGGAGACTTTGAAGATATGCAGAACCAGGATCAGAGTCAAATGCTATTTAAAGCACTAGTTTCATAAAGGAACTTCTTGCTTGCCTAAAGCAATTTTTAAAAATTGTGGTCAATGACATTACAGCCTGACAATACCACCAAGGGCACTAGGCCCATATTATTCTTGGGTAATTCCTTCTAGGTCCCAGGAGAGGTTTACTTAGACTTGAGTTTGTACATCCTCAGACCTCATAATTAGACACAGCACTAAAACTTTCCTGCATGAAGGGATAGAACATATTACAATTCAAAACACTTCAACTTGCCAAATCCACTCGTTTCACTGAACCCTATTTCAATTTTCCCTGATATTTAACATTGATGGGCACTCCCTTCTATAATTTTCTATGCCTTTGCCTCCAGAATTTCTCTCATTCCATATTCTCATTTTCTTTAACACCATTTCAAACTTCACGTATTTTTTCTATTTTTCTTGCTTTTTTATAGAAAGCCAAAGTTTAATCTAGATTTTTTCAAGATTTTGGTATATATTTATGTAGTAGGTTTTATTTATATTTTAAAATTTCTGCTATAGAGTTAGATTCACTTTCTCATTCCTAATATTTATTTGTGATTCTTCTCTCTTTGTATTGCCAGTGATTTGCCTATTTTATGAGACTTTAAAGAATCGTATTGTGTTCTTGTTGCTCAAATCTATATGTCTGCTGTTGCTGCTGTATTACAGAATATTGATTTTGATTTCTTATACTACGATTAAGGCCTCCCTTACTTATTTCTGGGTTATATTGTTCTCTTCTTTTTTTCCTTTAACTTACTTACTTTAATTAATTTATTTAAAATATTATTTAGTACAGGTATTTAAGCTACACATTTTCACATGTATCTCTTTGTCTACCTACAGTTTTTAGTATATAGTGCTTTATTGCTATTCATAGCTTATACTTTAAATTTAATTTTATTTTTACCCTAGAAATTTTTTAACTCTTTTAACTTAATTTCATTGTTAATTTCATATTTATTTTATTATGGTTGCTAAATATGGTCTGAAGGATTTCTGCCTTGCAGAATTTATGAAGATTTTCTTATGTTTTCATACATAGTCATTGTTCCCTAATCCATGAATGTCTTTAAAGAAGGCTTGTTTTCTATCTCTTGAATATAATGTGCTAAATGTAAGAATGAGTTATGTCATTGCATCATGCAATATTCTGTCATTATTCTTTTCTAGTCAATTCAACTTTTATATTTATTGTAAGAGATATTGGATATTTATATTGAACTGCATTAAAAAAATTTTTTTTTCTTCTTTGTGACAGAGAAAGACAGAGAGAGGGACAGATAGGGACAGACAGACAAAAAGGGAGAGAGATGAGAAGCACCAATTCCCCATTGTGGCATCTTAGCTATTCATTGATTGCCCTCTCACATGTGCCTTGACTGGGGGGCTACAGCAGAACAAACGACCCCTTGCTCAAGCCAGCAACCTTGGGTCCAAGCTGGTGAGCCTTGCTCAAACCAGATGAACCTGGACTCAAGCTAGTGACCTTGGAGTTTCAAACCTGGGTCCTCCACATCCCAGTGTGATACTCCAACCACTGCGCCACCACCTGGTCAGGCTGAATTGTATTTTTTAAATATTATTTTTGATGTATATAGATACTGTTATTGTTTTTCAAACCTTAAGTATAATATGAAAAATTCTGTTTCATTTGATAGGTTTTTACATGGAATTGTTTTCTTCTTGTTAGCATTTCCTTGTTACATCTTGACTGACAACAATATATTTTATACCAATATATTTTTTGTTATGTTTATTGATAAAAATATATAATTAAATTTTGTTTTAAAAACCAATCTAAAATATTTCTTTATTATTAAAAATATTTGTGTTTTCTAAAATTAATTTTGGTTCAGACTTTCATTTATTCTCTCCTATATCAGTTCTCCTGTTTATCATGGTCTTCCTTTCCATGATGGTGTTTCTACCAAAGGTGTGTGAACATGGTTTTCCTTTAATTTTGGGTATAAAAACTGGCTGATTAGTATAAGTACTATACTGGGTTGCTCAATGAACGTGTAGGTCTCCCCAGACGTCCTGTGTCTGGCTAGGAATGCTTCCCCAAACTCCTGTAGATGTGCCAAAGTTCAATTAGATTATATGATACAATAAAAAGAGGCAGGGTACTATATCCTTTCAAAATTTTTAAAATTATGACATAAAAACTGGGACACTTCCACTTATTCCTCTTTTTTTCTAATATTTTCATTTTCCCCTCAGTCTCTACGTTACAGAGTCAGAGTTTTCTTAATCTGTGATTTAAATGTCAGGCCCCATCACCCATATTAATAGGCTTCCCATGCTGATAATCAATTTCTTCAGAGCAGTCCTGGGGTTTTGCCTGGAACCAGAACTGCTACTGCCTGACACAGCGAAAAGAGCAAGATGGGTAAACAGCCCTCAAGTTCTCAGTGATGTCTCTTAATTGCCTGGAGTCCCCCGGGCACAGCCCACCTCCTGCTTTCCTTATGTGTGCGGCAAGCTTTGATTATGACTGAAGCTGCAGTTGCCTCTGAACTAGTTTACTAGTTTTCACCATTCTGGGGGTTCCTGCCATGGCTTCGTTTTTGCTCTCGTTACTTTGATAATTGTAAGTTTGTCTTCCAAATATTTGTCTAAATGCCTTGCCCACCGATATTATTCTTTTCTAATTGCAAGAGCTATTAAAAAGTTTATTCTAAATAAACAGTTTGTGATTTTCGAAGATTTTAATTGGAAGGGGATGTAAATGCACATGCCCAGTTTGTCATCTCAGTCCATCTTCCAATCAAACCTCATCTAAAAGTATTTTTTATGCCTGACCAGGTGGTGGCGCAGTGAATAGAGTGTCGAACTGGGATGTGAAAGACCGAGGTTCGAGACCCCGAGGTCTCCAGCTTGAGCGCAGGCCCATCTGGCTTGAGCAAAAGCTCACCAGTTTGGACCCAAGGTCGCTGGCTCCAGCATGGGGTGGTTCAGTCTGTCGCAATGGCAATGAAAAACTAATGATTGATGCTTCTCACCTCTCTCCATTCCTGTCTGTCTGTCCCTATCTATCCCTCTCTCTGACTCTCTGTTCCTTTAAAAAATATATTATTAAAATTATTTTTTATTCTTATAATCATACATTTTGTCTTACAGAAATAAAAAACATCATTTAATAAAATAAAGCAAAAACTCAATAATTCTACACAAAAGAGATAAATGCATCTAAAACTTTATGGGTGTGTTTGGGTATATGTGTCTTTCTTTTCAGATCTATTTGGGCTTATATGTAAGATATACTCTCTTAGGCTATGATGTTTTGCTATTGACATTTTCCACCTTAATATTGCATTTTTTAATACATCTATAATTTAAAATATTTATCTACAATATCATATTTATGATAGGATATAATTATTTTGACTATAGAGGATATACTCCAGAAACAGCTTCTTCTGGTGAGAAAAAATTAGTTAGGAAGAAAAAAATAATTCAATGTCATTTGATTGTATGCCTAATTGCATAACACACACATAAAATTGTATATACACACACATTTATGCATACATGTATACAATCAGTTATTTTGAACATATTTTTAATGTTTCCATCATAACAAAATCACTATTGTACATTGATACATACACACAAACAAATGAACTGAACTGTCTCCCAAATTCTTGTTTATTGAGATATAAAAAGTGGTGTTATTGGATTAAATTCTTTTGATAGACATTGCTTAAGGGACCCTAAATTTAATATTCTTAACCATTTCTATACACAATCATAAAAAATACATATTGTAGTATCTTATATCTTTTCTAAATTGAGAGGATTCAATTACATTTTAGTTTTGCATATATCAGCACTTTTAATTAAAATTTGCAGTGAAAAGTTTAAATATACTTATTAGCATTTCTTATTTCAGCATTTAAATTCTCATATTTTTGCTTTTTCTGTTATCAGAATGTTGATATTGCTCTTATTGATTTAAATTATTTTTTCTAATTGATACATAAGAATATTTGTCAACTGGTTTCCGACTTTTCCCTTGTTTTTAAAGTTAGCTTTTATTGTTTCTTGATGTACAGAATGCATAATATTTTATATAGTCAAATTTATCAATATTTTCTATTTCTTCAGTCATATTTCTAAAGATATTCTCATTTTCACATATATAAATACCTATATATATTTTTCCTAATATTTTATAGTTTATATTTTACATATGAATTTTACACTCCATTTAAGATTAATTTTATTGGAATTGTATGGTTCAGACCTAATTATATGTCTCAGATTATAGCTTTTCATCCAGACATGTATTAGTAAATACTTCATTTTTCCACATTTATTTGAGATATCATCTTCAATACACAATAAATGTTGCATTTCCTTATTTATGTGTTTGGATTATTTTTCTCTTCTGAGTATCTTATTATTGTTATCATTCTAATTATAAATGAAGTTATTACAAATTTAAAACTATACAATCTACGTGCTCCCATTATGTATCAGCAACCCTCACACAGAGAAGAAAAATTGTAAAGACACCTCAATTCACGTTTGAAACTGCTTAGCATGAAGCTGGTTTCAGCAATTTAATGCAAATTTAACATATTAATTTAGCATTAATTTTTTTATTTACTTCTGTATAACAGTTTCCTAAAAACTGGGTCCCATCCTGATCTTTGACTTATACCCCTAAAAGGACTTCATTTTCTGTCTTTGAATCTTGGTCTGTCTTGTATAAAATCATAAAATTGGATCTCTTGATTACATGTGACTTCCCTTCAGGTCTCAGTCAGCCTTCATCTGGCCTATTCAAGATCAGACAGTCTCTTAATTTTTCACCTTCATTTGACATTTCCCACTCTAAAATCTACTTTTCTTAGGCTAAATATGGTCTCATTTATTCTTGTAAATACTTCTTTAATAAAATCGTTACTACTTATCTGGTTTATTGACTTTACCTGATACTGATCTTCTTACCACGAGTTATTCCATGTGATGCTATATTAGGATACTATAAATAATTTTTATATTTACTATTATCACACAGGTTAGTTTGGTCCCTGGGAAAACTATTTCGAGTATCTACCAGATAAGTCAACAGCCTGTAAAGTAGGGAGAACAAACTCCAATGCCTAGAGACATTCATGACAGATGACAGATAATGTAAATAAATGAAACTCTCATGGTGTAAACACAATAAATTAAAGTAAATAAATACATTTAAAAAAAGAGAAACTCTTATGGTATAAATCACCATGGGTAGTAAAGCTGAAAATCTCATGAATGCTCAAGAAGTTGAAAATCCAATCTAAAATTCTATAAAGTCTAAGTCAACAACAAACAAATAAACAAACAGATATAAAAAAAAAATTTGGTCTGTACTGCCTGCCACCTCGAGCAGCCAATGGAGTTTTGTACTATTATTATTTAAGATTTTATTTATTTATCTTAGAGTGGAGAAAGAGAAGAAAAGAAGGAAGAGAGAAGGATGGGAGGAGCAGGAAACATCAACTCCTATATGTTTCTTTACCAGGCAAGCTTGGAGTTTTCAACTGTCGACCTTAGCATTCCAGATCAATGCTTTATCCACTGCACCACCATAGGTTCAGCAGCTTTGTACTATTTTTTTTTTAATTGTCTTCCAGTCCAAATATATTTCTATACTCAAGGCTACATCTAGTCATTCTGTGATTTCTTGTTTTTCTTACATCAAAACTACATAAATGGTCCATTATATATATATATATATTTTTTTATTATTATTATTAATTCTAATGGGGTGACACCAATAAATCAGGGTACATATGTACAATGAAAACATCTCCAGGTTATCTTATCATTCAATCGTGTTGCATACCCATCACCAAAAGTCAAATTGTCCTCTGTCACCTTCAATCTGGTTTTCCCTGTGTCCCTCCCCTCCTCCCTATCCCACTCTTCCCTCCCTCCCCCCATCCCATAACCACCACACTCTTGTCCATGCCCAAGTGTCTGTCAGAAGACGAGTGGATTAAAAAGCTATGGTACATATATACTATGGAAAACTACTCAGCCATAAGAAACGATGACATCGGATCATTTATAACAAAATGGATGTACCTTGATAACATTATACGGAGTGAAATAAGTAAATCAGAAAAAAAGAAAAACTGAGAACAGCATGATTTCATACATAGGTGGGACATAAAAGTGAGAATATAAATGGTCCATTTTAAAAGTAGCTTTAATCTCAACAGAATTATTCTGAGGCAACAGAAGGTTAGATAGACTGTAGTTGAAAACCCAACTCTTTTTCATTTAGGAGCTGAGTCTCCCATTGATTAACTCCTCTAAGATTCAGAATTCTCATTTATAAAATGAGCATAATAATTTACATATCATTTGTTTGGGAGATTAAAGATAAACTAATAAAGAGATTCTGGGACAAAGAAAGTCAAATGTTTTGTGTTACTTCTATCCTCACTTTTATACATGCATTCCATATTTTCTTTGAGCTATATTATAAATCACCGTATTAGTGTTTTTATATGAAAACTTGTTCATAAAGCCTTGTTGTAGAGTTGTACACCTGAAATGTATAATTTTGTTAACAAGTAAAACCAAAATATATTTAATAAAAAGGAAAAAAAAAGTATAAAACAGTACAAGTTCTTAGAACAGTAGTTCTTAATCTTTTTTGAGGTACCAAACCCACTAAAGAAGGGTTCGGTGAATATGCGCATTCACCGAACCCTTCTTTAGTGATAAATAAAATATGATTTTTTTTTCCAAATTCAAGACATAGGTATATGTTCTTTTACTGGTGCACAAAATGAGCCGTGCATGAACATCACCTTGCTCAAAGAACAAAACCAACAAAGTGCATGAACTCATAACAAATTACAGTATTACTTTATTCTGGACTCTGCAGCAGAGGCTCCTCCGAACCCCTGAGACCAACTCATCGAACCCCTAGGGTTCGATAGAACCCAGGTTAAGAACCACTGGTCTAGAAAAAGGGGTAAACAGAAGGACAGCACATCTGAATTTAAAAACCAATAATATTATAAAATATAACTGCTAAGTTATGTTTTCTTTCAATGAAATTTATCTCTCAGTGGTGTTGACGTTTTAAAATAATCCATCTATATCAGGTTCAAGTTCTACACACCCTTTATTATCAACTTGCAGAATTTATCAGCAAAATATAGCCTGCTGCAGGGGTGCTGCTGTCTATAAAAATGGAAATGGCACTAAATCAAAATGGGCTGCTGAAAAACTAAAAATCAAATATCATACAAATCGCCCAGCTGCTGGGGCTTAGAAAGCGAGCATTTAAAAGCTCATATGTGAACTGATATTGCCAATGGACATATGCTGTTGTTTTAAGAAAAACTTTTAAAAATTCATTGCTTTGAGCTGATCGAGCAAAGTTGTTTTTCTGGCCAGAGATGCTTTTCCTATTTCCCTGGCTTATGAAGTTTCATTGGATAAGTTTTAAATCACTCTAGAAATAGCTATAAGGTATTCTATTTACACCATAAAAGATATACTGACTGAACCAGACTGTCTATGCCAATATGTAACACTACACAAAGATTTATTTATTGTGATGAAGGATATAGAATAAGCCATTTCTTGAATGTATATATATTTTAAAAAATAACCCTTTATATTTTTATTTAAGTATGTATTTCTTTGCTATATGACAGACTATCCATTTTTTAAAGGAGAAACTCCAATTCTTTGCTGACTGTTGATGTTTCTGTGTAATTATATAAAATTACCAGAAATGCTAAGGCTGTCTATATTTAAAGTGAAACTGTTTCAAGCTATCACCATATATGTCATCATTTGCCTTTATTTTATTTCCAAATAAAAACACAAATATATAAGCAATAATACGTTTTTTTTCGGTGCTTAGTGAATGGATACCACTGGCCACACTGTCAAGTTGGTATCACAAGCTGAAATTTTGACACTTGCTGAAAATTTCCTCCCATACTTCATTAGCTAGACTAAGCCAGGCAGGAACAGTTCCATCATTAGTGCTCTTGCTAGATTTCAGACATTATCTAATTATTTAGCAGATTGTGACAAAACATAGGTATGGCAGACTGCTGAATAAAGTGAAACTCTGGCTTCTTTATAATAACATGATTTCAGTTATTATTCTTCATACTGTAGGTTCTCAAAGCACTTGACAACCAATACAGGTAACTCCAATATGGTAGTGAAAATACTATTGGAATGTTAATCCAGTAAAGTTAAATAACCAAAAGAAATAAATGTCATCAAAAAGGATGAAAAACCGTAAGGTATTTTAATTTTAGTCTGTGCACTTCTTATTTTGTTTTGTTTATAGTTCTTTAAATATTACACTCAGACCAAGAAGTAATAAGCAGATCTGGGGTATTTTCTTAAATGTGTTTTGTGTTTGCTTTATCATTAATATATTGATTAGTTTCCCTAATGAGATTCCAGCGAAGTTGTTACTTCTAAATAAAAGCTTTGCCACAGGTTACAAATAATGAACACTAAAAACTGTAAATACTAAAATGCTTTCAATTTCTTCTTTGCTTTAAATCAACAATATTCTTCCATTGGTCCATACACAAAGTATTCTGAGGAAAATTAACAGCCTTCGTGTGCTAATTTACTTAATTATTTCACTATCAACCATAAATTCTAACAACAAAAGCTATCTTAATCTGAAGAAATATACATAAATTTGAAAATAATCTCAAGACCTCGAGGGAAATAATTAGAAAACGAATCCTGCATTTATCCAAAGCCAATAGACAATATTAAAGCATAGAAAAATTAATTATGAATATGAATGTTTAAAGATAACATAAATTTCATGAGACTCTAATCCAATTAAATAGTTCAATATATGCTTTCTTTTTAAATTAAATAGTCGACTTAATTTGTTGCTTTTAAAAAGAGATTGGTAGGACTAATCTTAGTAATGAATAACTCAGGATCTGGCTGCTGCTGGGATCCCAGCATGCATTCACACATGTCTTAGATGCCAGAAGAACTTGGCTGGGGGCTGATTCCATTACAGCTGGTTAAGAATTATCTTGCCTTGTCTGCTAGTTGTCTTGAACTTCTAGTAGTGGTTTTATTACTTGTCTTAAGTTGAGAGTGCTAATGATCATGAAGAAGAAAGAAGCCACATTTGAGCTGAGCTTTAGATAAGGTAAGATATTGCTTATTCCTGCAAAGAAATCTGCAATAGCTTGGTCTGCAGATGTCAGTGAGTAAAATAAAAGCAGTTCAAAATATTTTCCAAGGTTATCCAATAGTTCCCACCCTCCAAACCCACCTTTTCTGTGGAGGATACATTACTAGACTCCCAGTGAATACCTGAAGCTGTGGATTACATGGAACCTGATGTATACTATGTTGTTTTTTTTTTATTATACATACATATCTTTTCACTTAAAGGAAACATTTTGTCTTCTCTTTGGCATATCTGAATTGTCAGCGTCACTACTCACGTGCTTTAGGGCTATGATTAAATAAAAGAAGAGATATTTGAACATAAGCAATGAGATATCTCATAGTTTAAATGATTAATAGGTGGGTAGTGAATACAAAGTGGATAGGATGGAAAAAGAAATGATTCACATTATTGGCTGTACTCAGCAGGATGGTATGAGATTTCATCACACTAGAAAGATGCACAATTCAAAAATTATCAATTGTTTATCTCTAGAATTTTCCTTTTATTATTTTCCAACTGAGATTGACTAAGGCTAAATGAAACCACAAAGCAAAACCAAGGAAAACTAGGAACTGTTGTATGTACAAGAACAGAATACCATTTATCTTTAGAAATTCCCTCTTCCTTTGACATTCAGATCCATCCAGTTTTGATGTATTACAATCAGACCTTCCTGTTCCAGAGTTGTTTATTTATGGATTTAAACCTGAGCGAATCCCTTACTCAAAATGCCACTTGGTCAAGAGAATGAGAATAGCCACTGACTGAGAGAAAATATTTTCCAAACACTTATCTAATAAAGAACTGGTATCTGAAACATACAAAGAAATCTTAAAACTCAAAAACAAGAAACAATCCAATTAAAAGATGGGCAAATATTTTCACACACATCTTACCAAAGGAGATATACAGATAGCAAATAAATATGCCAAAAGATACTAAAAATCATCTATCATTAGGGAAATAAAAATAAAACAATATATCACTAAAAACTTATAAGAATGACTAAAATCCAAAACACTGAGAAAACTAAATACTGAAAGGATATGGAAATAGAAACACTCATTCATTGTCAGTAGTAAAGCAAAATGATACAAATACTTTGGAATATATTTTGGCAGTTTCTTAGAAAACTAAATATATTCTTTTTATATTATCAAATGATTACACTTGAAATTTACCCCATTGATTTAAAAGTGTATACCCATAAAAAAGAACAAAACAAAACAAAAAATCATGGAGGTCCTGGCCAAGTTGCTTAGAGCATTGTCCCGAAATGCCAAAGTTATGGGTTTGAACCTTAGTCAGGGCACATGTAAGAATCAAGCAATGGGCCCTGGGTGGTTCTCTCAGTGGTAGAGTGTGGCTCCGGTATGTGGAAGTCCCAGGTTTGATTCTCAATCAGAGCACACAGGAGAAACAATCACATGCTTCTCCATCCCCTCCCTGTTCCCTTTTTCTCTTTCTCTCTCTCTCTCTTTCTCTCTCCATCTCTCTCTCTCCCTCTCTCTCTCTCCCTCTCTCTCTCTCTTTTATCCTCTTGCAGTCATGGCTGAAATGGTTTGAGCAACTGACCCCAGGCACTGAGGATGGCTCCATGGCCTCTCTACAGGTACTAAAATAGCTCAATTGCAAAGCAATGGAGCAGCATCCCAAGATGGGCAGAGCATGGCCCCATACGGGGCCTGCCAGGTGGATCCTTGTTGGTGCACATTCACAGTCTGTCTCTCTGCCTCCCCGACTCTCACAAAATAAACGGAAAAAAAAAGGAAGCAACCGATGAATGCATAATTAAGTAGAACAATAAAACTATTTCTCTTCCTATTTCTCTCTCTCATATCCTTTATCTCTCTAAAAATCAATGAATAAAAATAAATCTAGACACAAATATTTATAGCAAATTTATTTATAATTTTTAAATTGGAGGCAACCATGATGCCCTTCAGTTAATGGATGAATGAATGAGCTGTGAATCATCCAAACAATAAAATATTTTTAAGTGATAAAAGAAATGAGCTAGTAAGTCATGAAAAGACATGGAAGAAACTTAGATGTCTATTGCTGAGTGAAATAAGGCTATGTGCCTGACCTGTGGTGTCACAGTGGATAAAGCGTCGACCTGGAAACACTGAGGTCGCCAGTTCAAAACCCTGCACTGGTCTGGTCAAGGCACATATGGGAGTTGATGCTTCTAGCTCCTCCCCCCTTTCTCTCTCTCTCTCTCTCTCTCTCTCTCTCTCTCTTCCTCTCTCTCTCTCTCACTCTGTGTCTCCTCTCTAAAATGAATAAAATAAAAAGAAATTTTAAAAAAAGAAGGCTATGTACTTTATTATTCTAACTACATAACATTCTGGAAAAAGGCGATATTTTGGAGACAGTCAAAAGAATAGTTATCAGGGTTTGAGGGAGTGAGGATAAAAGAATAGGAAGAAAAACAATAATTTTAGGGCCGTTAAAATATTCTGTATGATAATTTAATGGTGAATAGATGTCATTATACATTTCTCACACTCATAGAATAGTAACCTATCATAAAATATGAACTTTATATTTAATAATAATGTTTCAATGTTAGTTCAGCAATTGTAACAAAGGCAAAATGCTACAACACTAATAAAAGACCACATCATTATATAATGCTAAAATAGTACTGCATTTTTTATTGTGTGTAGTATTACCACATAATACTATAGTAAATAGTATATGAGTACACAGTACTATATAAATTATATAATAAACAATTACATCCAAAGAAATTATATATATATAGTATAAATAAAGTCTAGTTTCTTAGATTCATAGTCTTTGGTGTGGATTAATTTTGTGAGCTGTGTTTTCCAGAAAAAAAAATGATTAAAAACATGACAAACTTTCTCCATTAACATTAAATAATTGTATGGGCACAATAATAACACAGCACTGGGAGAACATTTAGATTCTCCTAAAGACCTTTTCACCCTCCCTCACTGTTCAGTCAACAGATTCTATTATCAAACATAAAGGAGATTCTTTTAACTTTTAATTAATTTCCTCATCTTTTTCTTTTAAAAAAATATAATCAGAGCAACATTTAACCCCGTGGCACTGAATATTTTATAATTTTTCTCAACTAGTATTCTAAATGATGAACTATCAACAAATTAAAATAGATTGCATATTTGACCTTTCCAATGCATTTTTCCTCTGCTTTCCCATTGCTAAGCCCTGCTAGCTCCTATTTTACAGACAGGTTACATTAAACTGTACTTTCAATGCAATAAAAAACCTGGTAGGGGATCTATGCTAATTGAAAAGTTTTCTGGCTAGTGGCCTGAGTAAGGATATTTAGCATTCACATCAAATAAATGGCATAGGTTAGAAATAATATCTTTCCAAAGTCACATTTGTTAGAAGGTTTGCAGAAAAGATGTCATGATTTGAATGCCAGATAATTTTAATATTGTTTTTCAAAATGACAGGTAAATCTGATATTCATCTTATCTGCATATACAGAGCAACTTTTATTCCTACAGGAGAAGAAATTATTGGAGGACAGAGGTAGAAGGAAGCAGCAATAATTAATCAACTATCCTTATAAAAATTAATTTGGTTCAAATGAAGGTATCATTAGTTTTATGGCTCAGGCTTATTCTTACTAATTCTCAGTAGTCTAATTTAGTCCCATAAACTCAGAATAAATCGGAACTTACTATTCACTTAATTTAGGTGCAACTTTAATGTAAACTATATTGTTATCAACCTAAGGAAAACACATTGTATACTCTCTAGTTTCTTCCTACTATAGTTCAACAACCATTTTTGCATAAGACCAAATAAAAATAACTTTCTGTCTTATTGTCCTGTTTTCTGATTGCCACGCATCACCTATTCTCTGCAGAGCTTCCACATCTCTTCTGATCATTACTTAGGCTAGACACTGATTTTCAGTAAGCAAATATTTCCCTTCAATAAGCAGTTATCTCATGAAAGATTTTTTTTTTTTTTTTTTGCAAGTAGCTAGCAATAACCATAGTAAAAAAACTCCATACAGATATACTTTTGGGGTTGTTCCCATGGATTTCCACGTATTCTAAAAGATATAAACTGATTTTAAAGAGGCTTTAACCCACTAGTGGGGGAAAAATTATACGATATAATTTTAGATATGAAACAAATATCTTTAGTTTAGAAAAATTTAAAGATTCTCGCTTGCTGCTTGTAACTTGGTCATCTGAGAGTAAAGACCTTATACATATCAATTAATATTCAAGCAAATACCAATAAAACGTCTTACAAGGGACATCGTTATTTTTTTTTCTCTTCTTTATCCTTTTTCTGTATTTATGGCATAGTTTCTCAACTTAAGCACTATATACATTAAGGCACAGATAATTTTTTGTTTGGGTGGTCGTTCTGTGAATGGTAAAGGCTTAGTGGCAACCCTGTCCTCTACACATTAAATGCTAGTAGCAACTGCCTCTATCAGTTATAACACCAAAAACAATTCCAGGCATTACCAAATTTCTCCTGGGGGCAAAACTGCAACCTTTGGAAAATCACTGTTTTATGGGATACCAGGAAATTTATTAGGCCTATTTTATGTATAGGATAAAATCTAGATTTTATGTTTAATAAATATGCAATTTCCCATTTATATTTTTACCTTTAGTTGTTGCGACAATTGTGTACTGAGTTTCTGTTGTGAAAATTATTTCACTTTTAAAAAGTATACATATTATAGATGTAAGAGATACTTTAGAGTGCTCAGAAAGTAAAGGCAGTAAAGAGGAGAACGATTAATTTTAAAATCATTATACAATCTATCTCAGAAATATTCATAATTTTACCTGCTCAGTTATGGTGGAATGAATAGAGCATTGACTTGGGATGCTAAGATCCCTGGTTCAAATCCCTGAGATCACCGATGTGGAGGAACAGCATATATATATTGAACTCAATTGAACATGAACAAAAAGACTCACAGAAAATGATTGCAGTAATAACTATCACTTTCTCAGGGTGGGATAAGACTTCCTGCTATAGTTTCCCCTAAAGCCAGGGAGGATAGTCTTAAGACAGGGGAGAGAGATGAGAAGCATCAATTCATAGCTTTAGCATCTTAGTTGTTCATTGCTTTCTTATCTGTGCCTAACCCAAGGGTCTCCAGCTGAATCAATGACCCCTTGCTCAAGCCAGCAACCTTGGGCTCAAGCCAGAGACCTTGGGATCATGTCTATGGTCCTGCACTTAAGCTGGTGAGCCTATGCTCAAGCCAGATGAGCTTGTGCTCAATTGGCAACCTCAGGGTTTCAAACTTGGGTCCTCAGTGTCTCAGGTTGATATTCTATCCATTGTGCCACCACCTGGGTAGGCCAGTGTTTTATTTTTTTAAAGTATGTATTATTAGCCTATATCTAAAACATTTGAAAATATATTTACCAGACTATTCTAAATGGTTATCTTGAGGAATAAGATTTTGATTTTATAATGTAAATTACTTGTTTCTAATGATTATGCAATTGCTTTTTGGTTAAAATTAATATTATAGCCATAGCCGGTTGTCTCAGTTGTAGAGTGTTGGCCCAGAGTGTGAATATCTTGGGTTTGATTACCGGTCAGAGAACATGGGAGAAGCACCTATCTGCTTCTCCACCCCTCGCTCTCTTGCCTCTCTCTCTCTCTCTCTCCCCCTCCTGCAGCCATTGCTCAATTGGAGGGAGCTAGTCCCAGGCACTAAGAATGGCTTGTAGCCTCTGCATCAGGTGCTAAGAATAGCTTGGGTGCTGAGCAATGGAACAATGCTCCAAATGGGCAGAGCAGTGCCACTGCAGGGGGCTTGCTAGGTGTATCCCAGTTGGATTCTGGTGGGGGCGCATGCAGGAGTCTGTCTCTGCCTCCCTTCTTCTCACCTAATTTTAAAAAAGATTAATATTATAATAAACAAAAATGTTTCAAAACCATATTTATAGCCTTAGTAGTATTTTTAAGTCAAAATAGAGTAGAATAAATTATCCTACTAATTAAAATTTGAGAAATCACAAACATTCAGGAAATTAGTAGAGAGAAATGAATAAAGAAAAATGATTTTTAACAGTCTTATTTCATGATATGCAAAGCTCCTAAATTTATTTTATATGAAACTAACATGAAACTGAAAGATAAACTTATTGTGTTTGTCACAGTAAGAGATAAATCATGGGATATCTGGAATATTCTCTCATCTTGTGAAAACTATATAATTTATAAAAAGTTTTCATTTTTTCAAAGTTGTTTTTTAATAAAGGTTAGTTCCTGGCTGGATAGTTCAGTTGGTTTGAGCATCATCCCAATATGACACACTTGTGAGTTCAATCCCTGGTCAGGGCCCATCCCAAAATCAACCAATGTAAGCTTAAATAAGTAGAACAACAAATTAATCTCTCTCCCTCTTTTTCTCTCTCTAAAATTAATAGATAAAAATAAGTGTTAAAAATGAACATTTACATAGTGTTAGGTCAGCTGAAGGAGGGATGCACAGGCCTGTTGAGTTTATTTATACATCTGCAAAACAGAGTGGCTGAGACCCTAGGGGCATCAGCAGGGAGCTGCAGGAAGGGGCTATCTGATAGGGGTTGCTACAGGCATTTGCTGGCATGGGGTTGGGTGCACCTGGACATGCTCAGATTAGCATAGCCTGGTTTACAGCCTTGGTCGCAGACTCTCCCTTTCCCTCCTGAAGGCCTTGTCCCAAGCACACTTCTCAGAACCTTGGGGCGGGGTTTGCGTAAGCGGAGGAGGAGGTTGGGTGAGGGAGATGCTTACTGAGAAAGTTGTCCTGCTTGGTGGGAGGTTGGGCGAGGGGAATTTGAGTTTAAAGGGGTTCTGAATTTAAAGGAGCCTTGAACCCAAACCTAACACACAGGAATTATAGTCTTTTGATTTCTTTTCACCAATGCTTTGGAGTTATTTTCTGAGGAAGATTTGAAAGGCAAACAAATCAGTACATATTTACTCCTCAATAATAGTCTAAGTTGAGAAATCAAAATCAATATACTTTCTATTCTAATTTATTAATTCTAGGATGGAAGTGATTCTCATTCTCAAGGTGCTGTAATCCTTGTCACAGAACGACAAGTTCTCACAAGCAGAAGAGAGCAGTTTACCCAAGGTAGAGCTGCCAGATGTAGCAAATAAAATGCAAGATGCTCAGTTAAATTAGAATTTCAAGTAAATAATAAATAACACTCAGTATAGGATTTTCCCAAATTTGCACAAGTCTTTCTTATGAATATGTTAGCCCCATTTCAGACCGATTATATCAGAATGTCAGGGAGTGGGGACTAAGGCAAATGTTTTGTTTAAGATCCTCAGTGATAACAACTTGCATTGAAGGTGGAAAATCACTGTGCATAATGATTATTTGTTAACCAAACCATCTATATAATACTTATAATGACAGTTTAGTAATGAGGGCCACACAGCAAATCCAGAGATGAATAAACCTCAGCCCTTGTGTATCCTGTTAGCCACAAAAATCTCCACTGGTTGAGAATAGCCGTAAAATTTTCAACATTACCATTTTCTTCACTTCAGTTTTGTTTTTCCTACATTGAACAGCAAGCCACAAGCTCTGCCATCATTTCATTTCCTCATGTTTAAGATCATCGAGAAATGTGTGCAAAGAAAACCATACTCCCTATTGTAAAATTGTTTAACCAAGGGGTGACACGTTTAATCACCAATATAATGGGTTTTATGTTTCATCTCATAAAACATGAGATGGTTGAGAATGCTAACTATAATAGAATGGATAGAAAATTCATTATAAAAGGAAACCATGCCGTCTGCTCCTTGGGATACACTTAACCTCTTTGGGCCAGTTTCTACACGAGTGAAATGGATAG
This sequence comes from Rhynchonycteris naso, assembly GCA_037038555.1. Lineage (NCBI taxonomy): Eukaryota > Metazoa > Chordata > Mammalia > Chiroptera > Emballonuridae > Rhynchonycteris > Rhynchonycteris naso. The sequence goes on from CM073000.1 coordinate 26,892,246, forward strand.
ATTAACTTGTGATTCTCTTTTAAATATCTAGAGTTTAAAATTTCTCTTGAAACAACTAAAATTGGCACATTTAAGTTATTAGATAAAAATGTCTTCTATTAGTATTGGATTATTGGATTATTATAGGTATTTATGCTCAATACCAGTCTTTTGGGAGAAATCTAATATACAATGAAATGTAGATTACAAATTTGCAGTCTACAATTGACACTATGTTATAAATCTTTCAAAATATTGAAACTCAGTTTCAGAAAAAAAATGTTTTTCTTTCAGCTCACTTACAGGAATAATCAATTTTTACTTAGAGTCATGAAGCAGGAATTACACTCATGAATTTTAATTAAGATATAGCTTGTCTGATAGACACCAAAACATCTCTCAAATAGAATCCACCTGTTAGCAACCACTACTTCCTGTGAGTGACCTAAGTGAGACTTTTCTTTTTAATAAGATTTTATAGCTTATTAGGCATTATTTCTTTCTGCTGATTCCTGCCCTGAAATAAATACTTTCCACATGTTTTTTTTTCTTTTGCCTTGTTTTAGTAATTTTACCATAAAATATAGTGATAGATGATTATTTTCCTTAATTTCAGATTTTTGGGATCTGGCTCATAGTTTACACATATGTTTTATCAAGTAGATCTAATATCATTTTCAAGATGAAATAAATGCATTATTGATACTATATATAAAAGGATAGTTGTGAAAAGGTGAGGTGGAGCAGTTTTCAGTTATACATTATTTCTTCAGCATTCAAAAAAAAACCTTGTAGATTCTCTTCCCCACGAATAGTTTTAGTATTAATAAGTCAAGTACATTGTTCAATTTATCTCTTCATTATGCACTAAAGGTAAATCAATTTTTAAAATGTCATTAAACTATATTGATGCCTTCATTATATATCTAAAATTAGTAAGATATTGTTTTGATACATAAACAAATTATAAAATGTGTCCTTTGTAGATGAAGACCAGAATGCAGCATCATTCTAATGGCTATGCCACTTGAAAACATATGTGCATGCTCAATGTCTACAGGAAAAAAAACGACTACAGTAATTAGCTAGACAAGGCTTTTGTCTTTCATTAGAATCATTGAAAGCTATCAGCAAATTTAAAAACATTTAATAATCCAAAGTTTAACATTTCAAACTCTTAAATATTCCAAAGGCAGTTTTGAAATTTCTGCTTCTCTGCACTGCTTTAGGAGCCCAGGTTCATCATAGAGTCTCTAAGTGGACAACTGTGTTAAAGACAGAAACTTCTATTTGAAGATACAAATTATTTTTCATAACAAAAATTTAAATATGATATAGTGATAAAATCTCTGCATAATAAAAACATTATATATATATATATATATATATATATATATATATATATATATTACTTTACAGAGATTAGGTGCATATTTTGATCTTCATCATAAACTTTGGTGATATTGATTATGTCAACACCAAAGTTGTTTTTAACATTCTTAATATTATTTGTTTCATTTTATTAATCAACAATTCCTAAATTTTGCCTATTTACCTTTGCATTAGCATTTTGTTATTTGTTTTTTATATAATCAATTTCTTCTGTTGTTTATTATTTTTATTACCTTTCTTCTAATCTCTTTGAAATTACTTTTAAAATTATTGAGTTAAATGTTTAGTTTTTTAGTTATATCTACTTTATTTTTTCCATTATATTTTAAAGATTATAAATTAGAAAAATTATAAATATTCTATAAATGCTATCTGTATCTCAAATGATTTAAATATAATTTTTATTTTGTCAATTATAGGCAATCAGGTTTTTTGAGTTCTCTTTTTCTGTCATAGACTAAAATTATTATACTGTGGCTGATAATGTAGTCTACTTTACCTATGTATCTTGCTTTTTATCTTTATTTCTCTCTTATTAGAACACATGCTCCTTGATTGCTATACATTTTGTCTGCTTTTCTCATTGTGATATTCTCTGAATCAGAAAAGAGCATCATTTCTTAAGTGTTTTAGATTCTATAAATTTCAGCTGTCATAGACTGGTTTTTAAGTTATTAATTTCTGTGCTTGGGTCCTATAATAAATGATAGTGTAAATTCAAGGCATCATAAACTTTTCATATAGACTGGTATTTTTAATTTATCATAGTTTTTATTTTTCCCAGTTGTCGTTTGGAGTGGATTGTTCTCTTAATATTAATATTATTCACTTTTAGAGTGTAACGTGGATCTAGGTTTCTTTTCATACAATTCAGAATTCCTATAGCCGTTTAGTGTTAGACCCATAGATTAAGTACCACCAGGTAATAATTTTTCTTTTCAAACACATTCTTCTTTATTATCATGAAAACACTCCAAATCTAAGATTGTTCTTGATGTAAAGATGAATATGTTTCACTTTTTGTTAGTCTTGAAAACTAACATCACACCAACGTCTGATAAGTGTTGGTATGACCAAAATCAAGGTCCTTTGTAACACATTTTATTCAATCAGTAATTGTTGTACTTTTATTATTTGTCTCTATTTGTTATAAAATACTGTGCAAGTTTCTGGCAGTGTTATACAATAAGTAAGCCCTTGCTAACACTGAACTTATTTTCTAATAGGGGAGACTATCAAAAAGGGCAAAACCTGGTTAACTCAGACATAACTCAATCCTTCAAAGTATCAATAATATTTCAAGAGTTACTTCTATATTCCAGTACTGCAGTGGTCAACAAAATAAGAATTCCTGTTGTATAGGAAGAAAATCATTGAAACCTGCAAATTATTAAGTAAAATCCACAGCTGTGGTAAAAAACACAGGCCGAAAAAATAAGAGTGTTTGGGAAATTCAGGCACAATCTAATCAGGCTTTTACAATGAGCACATCTTGCTACTTTAGAGGTTTTATCTTGGCTGGACTGAGATTCTGCCTTGGGACTTTGGAATTCTTTATTGGTTTAACTTTCTAGCATGTTGTTCACTCTTTTCCTATTAGTCATCAACACTTTGGTTCCTTCCAGATCATCTTTGCTGAATTCTACTTACTGTTACTAATTGTATGACTTATTCCAGGCTAAATTCTCAGAACATCTGCTACATGTCATACCTACAGAGCAAGAACCCTCCTTCAGTACTTTAAATGCTTTTGTCAACATGATTTTTTTTTTAATTTTACTTTCCCTTCACCAAGGACCCTTACCTTCGCATAGCGAACTGTGCCTGGGTTGGAAGTTCAGATTCCCTGGAGCTGGGCTACTCTAATGGTCACACTAGGAACTGATTCTCAGTTTTCTCTAACCTCCCTGTGAGGAAATGAGAGCCTTTAAATATGCTACCAATAAGGTTTGTTGACTTTCACTCTTGGCTTTCAATTATTAGTTTTCACACTTAGCTTTTTGTTCCCAATATTTTCTTAAAGATTTTATTTACTTATTTTAGAGAGAGGATAGAGAGAAAGAAAGGCAAGGTGAGGACCATCTTGTATATACCTTGATCGGGCAAACACAGGGTTTTGAACCAGTGACAGCAGCATTCCAGGTTGGTGCTTATCCACCGTGCCAGCACAGATTAGGCTTGTTATTTATTTTTTAGAGGCCAATAAAGTTTGGCTATAGCATGTAACTCAACTGCCCTTGACATTACTAATTCACTCATGTTGTTATGTTTGTTTGTTTGTTTGTTTTTTGCAAGAGAAGGGAAGAGAGAAAGAGAGACACAGGGACAGACAGGAAGGGAGATGAGAAGCACCAACTCATACTTGTGGCCTGTTAGTTGTTCATTGATTGCTTTCTCATATGTGCCTTAACCATGAGGCTCCAGCTGAGCTACTGACTTCTTGCTCAAGTCAGTGACCTTTGACCTCAAGTCTATTATCCCACACTCAAGCTGGATGAGCCTGTGTTAAATCCAGCAACCTCACGGTTTTAAACCTGTATCCTCAGCATCCCAGGTCAACATTCTAACCACTGCGCCCTGACCTGATCAGGCCTTTCATGCTTTTCAACACTGGACCATTTAGTGACTTTCTCCTTCAATAAATATACCATTGTAATTCACCATCAGTGAAACTTAGATAATTTGATCACTGTTCTATGCCAGGGTTATCTATTTTCCACTGTTAGGATCCTCATTGCCAGCTAGGAAGTGGGTGATTAACTAAAAAAACATTCTATCATCTTTGTTCTCAGAAAACTAACACACACTATCACAGTTTGGGTTCTTTGTTTCATTATCAGACATGATTGCCAGCTTAGGTAGAATAAATTTTTTCCTAAGACTTAAAGGCATTGTGCCCTTGACTTTTGACTTCCAATTTTGTAGTTAGAATTTTTATTGATACATTGTATGTTATTTTAAATAACTTTTAGAGGTATTTTTGTTTTCTTCTTTCTTGAAACATCAAGACCATCTTTTTAGTTAAAAATAATAATAATAATAATAATAATGATGGCTCTCTGGCTGGTTGGCTCTGCAGTAGAGCATGGACCCAGCATGTGGAAGTCCCGGGTTTGATTTCAGGTCAGGGCACACAGGAGGGGTGACCATCTACTTCTCCACTGCTCACCCCCTACTTCTCTCACTCTCTCTTCCCCTCCCACAGCCATGGCTTGAATGGTTCAAACAAAGTTGGCCCCAGGTGCTGAGGATGGCTCCATGGTCTTGCCTAAGGCGCTAAACTAGCTAATTGCCATGCAACAAAGCAGCAATATGAATGGGCAGAGCATCACCTGGTAGGTAAATTGCAGGGTGGATCCCAGTCAGGGTGCATGTGGGAGTCTGCCTCTGCCTCCCCTCCTCTCACTTAATAAAAAAATTATTTGATTTTATTGGGTTGACACTGGTTTATAAAATGATATATGTTTCATGTGTATAATTATCATCTATGTACAGTATTTTGTATTCACAACCCCAAGTCAAGTCTCCTTCCATCACCATTTATCGCCCTTACCTCCCATCTTTTACCTCCTACCACTCCCTTTCTCTTTCGTAATGGCCATACTGTAGTTTGTCTATGCGTTGTTTTTTCTGCACTTAATCTCTTCACTTGTTTCACCCAGCCCAACCCCCACCTCTCTGATATTTGTCAGTCTATTTCTGTATCTATGAGTCCATTTCTATTTTGTTTGTTAGATTATTATTTTTCATTAAATTACACATATGAATGAGATCATATGGTATTTGTTGTTCTCTGACTGGCTTATTTTATTTAGCATAATGAACTTCAGGTCTATCCATGCTGTCACAAAGGTAACATTTCCTTCTTTTTTATAACTGGGTAGTATTCCATTGTGTAAGTATACCACAGCTTTTCCTATTCTTTTATTTCTAATTTTCTAAAAATTTAATATGACCTTATGAATTAATTTTTTTTTCCAGGCCCTTGTTGAGTCTTTTCCACTCTACAAATGAATGGACTTTACTCATTAATATTTTTCTCCCTGTTACCTCATTCTGAAAGTAATAAGAATAAAATGTTGGATCATCTAAATTTTGTATTAATTGTTCTCATCTTATCCTTTCATTTAACATCTGTGTGTACGTGTGTTTGGAGAGGGGATTTGCTTTTGAGAAACTTTAATCATTCAAACTTTCTCTTTTTAAATTTCTTCTATCATTTTTTAGTTTCCAAAGCTCTTTTAATGTCTTTTGAATTTACTTTCTTACAGCATGCTGCTATGGGGTTGATTTAAATGCAGGAATCTGTTGCTTGTCTCTCTAAGGATATTAATTATATATTTGAAGCTTTTCCCCCTGCTTCTTGCACAGCCTATAATTCCTCTGAGTTCCTCTTTAATGTTTCTTTGTTTGACTTTGTGTTAGAATATTTCTCCAGATGTCTATCCCTCTCTGACTGACCCTGAGGCACTAAATTTCAGATTAAAAGTTTGTTGAACAATTGACGAATTTTAAGAGTCAGGTATAGATGAAGGTGAATAAGGAGAAACATGGATATTTCATTAGTATCTCCAACAGATGATATCTGCTTCCCCAGGGAAGAAAGATTGATGCTATCTGTAGCCTGGAAAATTTGAACCTAAGCACCTATGATGGGGCAACTAAAGAAGAAAGGGGCTTGGCCCTTACTATCTAATATGTAGACATCCCTTGTTCCCCAGTCTAGAACACAGTTTTAGTGCTTCTTACTGTCCACAATTGCAAATTACTTCAGTTCAACCTTTCTAAAGAGTAAATTTGCAGTATTCTGCTTAGTTTTGCATGTATGTTGTGTGAGACAAGGTGAAAAGGAGTTACTGAGTGCTTGTAAAGGGGAGCATTACCAGGTGTCTAAATGTTTCTTTATAGAAGCTTCCATCATTCAATAAACATCTTTGCTTTTGTAACATTTTATCTTTGTCTATTTGCTTTATGGAATTGTATCTTTTTAAAAATTCTTTATATTGTTATTCTAGTGGTGTTTGTGGAGTTTGCAGTGGTACAGATGTGCACTCAATATACTAAGTAAAACCAAATGTCTACAAAACACTTTGAAAGATGACTGCAATTTTCAATCTGTCATCCAGCGCTCATATCCAGTTATTCAGTAACCACCTCAATTCAATTATAGAAATGTGTCTCTCCAATCAGCCCACTCATCTCCATTCTCTATGCTACTGTATAATTTAAAGACACTATAATATTTGAACTGAGTTACATTTCCAGTCTTGCCAAAACCGTTCTTCAACTGAAACTAATATATTATCTTTCTAAAATATAAACATGATTATTACACTCTTCCTACTAACTTTTTAACAGTCTCTCAAATCCCTATGAATAATCGCTAATGTTCTTAGTGATGCACACAAAGTACTTGATAATCTGACTATCAGCAACCCCTGCAATTATATCCCATGCAAAAGTCATTTATCTGCCTTTACAAACAGAAGTATATGAACATAGGGACACACACACACACAATATGCTCATATGCTCCCTCAATATTAAGCTATTTTCCTTTCTATCAATGGTTACACATTTCTTTCACATTGAACTACCTATTCCCAATTACTCTAAAATAGCATGTCTTACTTTATATTCTTTACATTTTAGTTCAGCTGTAAACCGTATCAAGACATTTTTCCTGATTCTGTATTACAGAATATGTCTTCATAGTACTTCCTAGTTAGCTCAAAGTCTCATTCACCACACAGTATTTATTTCTGTTTTCTACTCAACCATTTGCTATGTTCCACTTCCAAAACTGTAAGCTCTTTAAAGCTTCTTGTATATTTCCTGTACTCAATTTTAATTCCTGCCACACACTTGGCGCCTAGCTAATGCTCAGTAAGTATTTGAAAAACAAATACACAAAGAGTATAGATGCCAAAACTTAGGGGAATATGAATAACCTTTGTTATGATTAGTTTTTTTTTGCCAACTTGTCATTTGATTTCTTTGTCATTTTTTTAATGTAAAAACTACAACTAAAAAATCCTGACCCCAAAACAAAACAATCAATGAATCATTTATTGTCGCATTGATTTTCTCATTAGATATATTTTTTTAAAGAAAAAGTTAATCATCTAGAAGAAAGTAAAGGGAATATTTTCACTTTGAATGAAATGTTTTGCAAACAAAAACAATAATAAAAGGTATATGCTTTATGTTTACAACCACACAAAACATTGTAAAACTATGGCAGAAACAGTGAAATGTGGCCTTTAAATATATTTTCAAATTCAAGAGTATGAATATATAATAATTTATTATTTAAATGATGATCACCACTAAACATGAATTATAAATTCACAGTTAATTTGTCATGAAAAAGAAAAATATGGGTATACCTAATTATCAACTAGCAATCTTCTGAAAAACTACTAGAAAGAAGATAATAATTTATTCTTCTTATTATTTTTACAATTCAATAATTTTAGTAATTTCAAATAATTATACTTGATGTCAAACAAGTGTATGGGAAAGGAATCTATAGAGGCATTTCTTTTTAGCAGAGAAGAAGGGTAGAGAGAGAAAGACATCGATTTGTTGTTTCCATTCTGTCATTGGTTGATTCTTGTGTGTGCCCTGACTGGGGATCAAACCTGCAATCTTAGCATGGCAGATGACACTATAACCAAGAGCAACCTGGCCAGAGATAGAGCAACTAGCAATCTTCTGAAAAACTACTAGAAAGAAGATAATAATTTATTCTTCTTATTATTTTTACAATTCAATAATTTTAGTAATTTCAAATAATTATACTTGATGTCAAACAAGTGTATGGGAAAGGAATCTATAGAGGCATTTCTTTTTAGCAGAGAAGAAGGGTAGAGAGAGAAAGACATCGATTTGTTGTTTCCATTCTGTCATTGGTTGATTCTTGTGTGTGCCCTGACTGGGGATCAAACCTGCAATCTTAGCATGGCAGATGACACTATAACCAAGAGCAACCTGGCCAGAGATAGAAGTATTTTCTAAGAAAGCTGTGTGGCAATGAATAAAGACAAATTGCAATAGATACTTCAGTAAAGGTTTTCAATATCAAAAAAACTCTCCTATTTTCACTGTCACTGGGTTATATGTACATAAAGAAAACAAGAATAACTCACATTTTACTTTCAACTGTGTCTCATGATCCTGTAAGGCTTAACTCATTAAAAAAGGGTTATCATTACAAAGATATAATTGCTGATACTGCTTTGAGAGACAAGGGGAAAAAATGGCACATTATATCCAGAAGCATTTCTTTTACCATGTCCTTTTATATTCTAAAAAGAAAATGCCTTTTTAAATAGAAGCATAGAAATGGCCAAAAAATTGATATAGCTACACAATTTAAAAACATCTTTTGAGTAATATTTTATTTGCTAATTTATGACCAATATTTTAATGCATTTTTACATGCTAGAAACATCAGTTTTTATTTTTTCTCGTTATGTTCTTTATATCTTCTTTGCTGTAAATAATAAATTTTGAATTAATATATTGTACATCTAAAACCAATATAATATTTTATGTCAACTATATCTTAATAAAAAGTCACTATAAAAAATAATTTTTTCCTAAAAAAACCTAGAGTGTTTTCAAGGATTATAGCACTGCCCACCCTTCTTCCATCATAGTTATTTTCTAATTGATTGCTAAATTTTTTTTAGTGTTTTTCTAAAGTGAAAAAGAAGCAGGAAGGCAGAGAGACACACTACCGCATACACCGAACTGGGGTCCACCGAGCATTCCCACTAGGGGGTGACGCTCAGCCCCTCTGGGGCATTGCTCTTTTGTAACCGGAGCTATTCTAGTGCCTGCAGTGGAGGCCATGGTGACATCTTCACCACCTGGGTCCACTTTGCTCCAATGGAAACTTAGCTGTGGGAGAGGAAGAGAGAGACAGAGAGAAAGGTGAGGGGAAGGGTGGAGAAGCAGATGAGCACTTCTCCTGTGTGCCCTGGCAGAGAATCGAACCTGGGACTACTACATGCCAGACCAATGCTCTACCACTGAGCCAGCCGGACAGAACTGATTGCTAGATTTCTAAAAGATTGCAAGTTGATAATTAGGTTCACCCATATTTTTCTTCTTCATGTCTTATGATCAAACTAACTGAATCTATAATTCATGTTTAGTGGAGATCAGCATTTAAGTACTAAAAATTTATTATAGGTTTATATTCTTGAAGTTAAAAATATACTGCATAATATTCAAAAAATATAATGTACACAGTCCATTTAGCCTAAGAGCAAAAGAAGCATGTAAGTTTTACAACTCCTGTTGGAACTTTTAAAAGTCAGAAGTCAGTCTACAAGGAAAAGAAATACAGTCTGTCCGTAAAGTCATGGTGTACTTTAGACCGGTCACAGGAAAGCAACAAAAGATGATAGAAATGTGAAATTTGCACCAAATAAAAGGAAAACTCTCCCAGTTTCATACCTATTCAGTGCCGTTAGATGTGAGCTCAATTTGTTCAAATGATAGTGAAGTTCTTGCCACACACGGGTAAGGACATCTGGTGTAACAGAATGAATAATGTCTGTGATTCTCTGTTTTAAGTAATTAATGTCATTGATATGTTCAATGTACACATGTTGCTTCACATAACCCTAAAAGTAAAGGTTTAAGGGCATCAGACCCGGGGATCATGATGGCCATGGCTTGACAGAACCCCTGCCTATCCATCGCTGGGGGAATGGCCATGGGATGCTTCACTGTATACACGGTGTTACATCATCATCTGCGCATGCACACATGCTGCCACATCATCCTACGGAAACTGGAAAGTTTTCCTTTTATTTGGTGCAGATTTCACATTTCTATCAACTTTTATTGCTTTCCTGTGACAGGTCAAAAGTGCACCATGACTTTACGGACACATTGTACTGTTCAAAAGCTTTTAGATTAGTAAATAAATATTGTTAAAATAATAATAAAATAACTCATTAGGTGTTCATTTGTTAAGACCTAAAATTTATTATCTGTGCACTCCATTGATTCTACAGAAAGGATATAAGCACTGTGTGCCATTATTTTCCACTCCTTGTGAAATGAAAAAATTTAATATAAAATTTTTTAGAGGAAATGTTGATGACAGAATAAGAATCAACTATATGAAGCAATATTCTAATGAGTTATATAAAATTATAGCTATAACTTAAGTAGGTGTTCAGGTCACATACTTATGTGTGACTAAAGAAGAAACAGAAAATCTGCACATTTGAATTGGCGATGAGTTAATTGTTAGCAGTAACTGCAAACATTTTTTTGTCTTATTTTTTTGTCAATTTTCTTAAATCTGTGTAAATGTAAATGAACAGCTATAGTTAATAATTCAAATACTAAAATCAATATTTATCAAGCTTAAGACCTGTTTCAAAGAAACCACTATTATTGTATTCCATCATGTTGCATTGAATTATTTTTAGAATATCATTTAAATAAGAATAAACATAAAATATATTCAAAAATCTCTATACTCATAGTTTTTATAGAACTAGATGACCAGAGCAAAAATTTAATATAGTATTCACAGAATTATAAAACTAATAAAATGAACTAACAGTAATTTTATGTGAATGGTGACATTTTCTGCTGAATTGCACCCACAGATCATGAAATGAGTGTTATATTTATTCACCACTATCATGCACATTCCTTGGAGCTCAGCCTGTCTGTACTCTCCTGTACCTTATAATGACTTAATTTTCTCACACTTTTGTATAACCAAATTACAGTGATATTTTCATTCATCCTCATGGATATAATGTCAAGTGGGTATCACTTGGATCCAGGTTTAAATATACATATTAATCCTGATTATTTTTCATTAACCTCTGATGATGAAAGTAATAATACTGGTCTACAGTGTGATGGGAAACAGAAATGTGTATGGAAGCCATACTATTCTGTCAGTACTTAATTACACATTTGCAATCCAAATACTTGGAACATAATTTGGGTTCTTTGATATATTAATACATATTAAAACATAAAATTATATAAAATTAAAGTTTTACTGTGAAATATTTTTAGACATGAAGTACATGTCAGTGGTCCTATTGTAAAAACACTATCAAAGACGTACAGTCAAGGTTAGGACTTACCTAAACATAAGCAATATAAAAATGTGATAGAAGAGTTAATTTTTAGATGTCACATTAAGTTTTAGTATTAGGGTGAGATCACTTGCCTTTGAAAAATTAACAAAAGAAAACAAATAAACCTAACTGGAAAAGGAAAAAAAAATCAAAAACAATGGTTAGGGCAATCTATAGGTATTGCTATTTTCCTTAAACAGGTTAATATTGTGCCCCTAAAATAGTGGCAAAAATTGTATATTTAATATCTTATACATTAACACACTTTACCTGGTTGACCAATGAAAGGAGATAGAGCTTATCTACATATTTTTCTGAACATAGGATTATATTTATACAATTAATACTAATCATATTCATTATAAAATATAAGTAAAAATGTTTTTACTTTGTATAAATAATTGAAAGATTATTTTAAATGAGTTTAAAGAATAGTGTGTGGATGTAAGTCCTTGAATTCCTCATGTAAATCTTAAACAAATAATAGACCAGTGGTGAAATTAAAATAATTTATCAACTAATTCTCTGCCCTAATGACCATTTTAAATACAAAAAAAAATGATATACCAAAGATAATTTATTATTTCATGCATTTAATATTTCCACGACTTCCAAAATAGGTAATAAGATAATGCTTGAAATCTATATTACTATTGGTTCATTGTGTGTCTTAGCTTCCTATTGGTTTCACTGTTCAGGGAACACCACTGCACTCATAATATCTTGGGGGAGTTTTGGGCATAACACAAAGCTGAAACAAATGGCAGCTTATTACCCCCTGGTTGTTTGGCACTTTTTTCTCTTTACATTATATGTTTGTTTACTGAAGTAATAAATGTCAGGGAATTAAAATGAAGTATTTCATCAAAGGTATGAGTTTTATGAAATGAACAAATAAATATTACAAGCACAGTTCCATCAAATTTTTTTCACTTATGCATGGAATGAACATTACCACAGGCACTTAGAATACACTGTTGTGCAGATGAATGTTATAAAAGAGTAAGGAATGTGAATTTGTGATTTCCACATTTGGTGGCTGTACAGGCGCCCACCTTAGAGAGAACCCTGATTACAAAGGCCATTTTAACAACTGATTCGCCAAACTCAACATAAAACTAGGTATAGGTGTTGCCAACTGGTGCAGACTGACTAAATTTCACCACTGAATAGACCCATGAGATGTTCATAATCATATGTGCAAACTGTCTCTTTATATTGCCAACAAGCCAGATGGCTTTAAAATCTAAAAAAATTTTAAAAGGAGAGCTCTTTTAATACCTATAAATACCTGTTTACTTCAACTTTTAGATACTCAAAAGAGAGAAAACTATGGGATTTAATATCTTATGCATTATATAATTGTTACAAACAAACCAATGATATATACAGGGTGGGGAAAAAGAAGGTTTACAGTTGTTGTTTATATAAAAAAATACACTAACTAATAAAACTAATACAGGAATAAACTGTTTCATTTACAACCTACATGTATAAACCTTATTTTGCCCCACCCTGTATACTTATAATTAAAATAATTATTTCATTCATTACACACTGAGTTAAATTTGTTTAGTATTCCCTAATAAACTGTATTTATCTATTTAAGGTACACATCTAATTTATTTCTATACCTTTAGTGTATGCTAGGTTGTAAATACATAGTAAATGTTGTATAGATGAGATATTAAATTTTAAGAAAATATTTATGTAAAGTGAGCAGATCATATATAACACAGTATATACCTGTGCTATTCTGAATAAATGTAATGAATATATAAACAAGAAAAATGAATGACTTTCTATTTCTAATGACCAGGGATATATTAATAATTCTTTCTCTCTCTCATTCTGTTGCAAACACACACATACATTAACACACACATACTCTTGCACAAACTTTCATGCTCATATTTCAGTTTAAATTATTTATAAAATAATCTTTAAAAATATTTGGGAAAGACTTGGAAAACTTTTATGGATAAAAAAGCAAACAAACACTTGGTTAGAAAGCATGAAAAATTCTTACCTATATAAACTGATCTACAGATGATACTGCTAAAGAACTAAAAATATGCTGTAAATGTCTGGATGCCCTGACCTGTGGAGATATAGTAATCCCACTGACAATAAAAAGTATGAACAGTGTTTTTCTTTCTTTACTTCCCTATGTTTTTGATGAAAAAGAACTAGCAACCTAGACTGCAGAATGTGACATTAAAGTTTAATTATATCCAATCAAGTAGGCAGAGATCAAATTCTGACAGTGGTTTTTCTTGTGGAAGGGATAGAACTTTTTGGAAACTTTTTAAAGCATTTCAACAAACACAAAGTAATATAAGAGAAAAAAGGAAATATTTTTAGCTCTATTATTTTCCCTTCATTATTAAAATATCTAAGTATACTGAAAAACATAATTGAACAGTTTACTAGGTATTTTTTACAAAGCAAAAATTTTATTTATTGTTTTATATTTCTTTTTTATTAATTTAATGGGGTGACATTAATAAATCAGGGTACAAAGAACTTTTACCTGTGGTTTTGTTTTGTTTTGTTCTTTGTATCTGATTGGAAAACCCCCTTTAGTATATCCTCAAGTGGGGGTTATCTGATGATAAATTCCTTCATCTTTTCTGTACTTGTGAATGTCTTTATTTCTCCTTCGTATTTGAAGGATAGCTTTGATGGTTACGGTATTCTTTTTTTTTTTTTTTTTGGTTATGGTATTCTTGGTTGAAAGTTCCTCTCTTTCAGGACTTTAAATATTGGGGTCCACTCTCTTCTAGCTTGTAGAATTTCTGCTGAGAAATCCGACGATAATCTAATAGGCCTTCCTTTATATGTTGTATTCTTCTTTTCCCTGGCTGCCTTGAGAATTTTTTCTTTGTCATTTGTTTGTGCCAATTTCATCATGATGTGCCTTGGAGTAGGTTTGTTGGGGTTAAGATAACTTGGTGTTCTATTTGCTTCTTGAATTCAAGGCTTTAGTTCTTTCCCCAGGCTTGGGAAATTCTCGTCTATTATTTGTTTGAATATGTTCTCCATTTCATTTTCTCTCTCTTCTCTTTCTGATATACCTATTATTCTTATGTTACTCTTTTTGATGGAGTCAGACAATGCCTGTAGGGCTTTCTCATTTTTTGTTAATTCTTGAGTCTCTCTCTTCTTCTCTCTGTTGTGCCTCAAGTTGCCTGTCTTCTATATCACTAATCCCCTCTTCTATCTGGCCTGTCTTATTAGTTAAACTTGTTACCCCATTTTTCAGTTCATGAATTGATTTTTTCATCTCAGTTTGATTTGTTTTCATAGTTTCAATTTCCTTGGTAATATATTCTTTGTGTTCATTAAGTTGTTTTCTGAGCTCCCTAAATTGCTTGTTTGTGTTTTCTTGTATATCTCTGAGTATTTTTCAAATTTCTATTTTAAATTCTCTGTCTTTTAACTCCAAGGTTTCCAATCTATTAAATTTTTTTCTATAGATTTTTTTCTTAATCTATCTGTGCTACCTCTCTTTCTTTTGTATCCATGATATTCTATTTCCTTTTCCTTAATGGTATCTGAAGGTGATTTTGTTGATCACACTAATGTGAATTAATAAAAAAAAAGAAAAAATTAGACAATAAAAAATTAAAAATTATTATTATTTTTTTTCTTTTCTTTCTTCCTTCCCTATTTGAGAAAATACCATGAAAAACTGAGAATTATATTGTGCTAAATGGAACAAAAACTACCTATAATGGAGGGCCTGAGTGGGGTAGAAGTGATAAAGGGGAAAAAAAGGAGGTAAGGACCCACAAAATGCAAAAAAAGAAAAAAATTTCAATCAAGAATAAAATAATTTGCTTGTTAATGATGGTTGAATGAGAGATATAGTGAACGGGATAAAAAGGAAACAAGAAAAAGAAAAAAAACAAAAAACTATTGTATTAAGTGGAACAAAAATTACATAGAATGGAGAGCCAGGGTTGGGGGGAATGCTAATGAATTAAAAAGTGAAGTAAATAGCACATAAAATGCCGCAAAGAAATAATTTAAATCTAAAATAAAATAGCCTGTTTGTGAGTGAGGATCCAATGAGATGAAAAATAAATAAGAAACTAAGAAGAGTGAGAGAAAAGAAAAAGGAGAAAAAGGAAAAAAAGAAAAGAAAGAAAAAGAGAGTTAAGGGTTTTTGAGTGTAACCCTCAGAGAGAGAAAGAAAAAAGAAAAGAAAAAGTATGGGAAATGTAACATGTATGAGTAATGTAGTTCAAGATGAAGAGAAAAAAATAAGATGAGCAAAGGATAAAAGGACCAAGGTGGAAGAAAAGAAAATAAAGATAAGAACATAAAAGAAGCAAACAAAAAATAAAGTAGAAAAAGTTAAAAAGACTGTGGATTTTTCTTGACTTTGAGAGGTTATCTTCTTCCTTTTTCCTTCCTCTCCCTCTTTCTGGTTGGTGGCACTGTACCCCAGGCTCTGCCCCTGTGGCACACTTAGGTAGATATTTGCAGTTGATGTGTTGCTATGGTGACGTCGTATACTAGGCCTCAGTCTCGTTGGTAGTCAGGTCTTGTTAGCATTTGCAAGCTCCAACAATGGGAGAGTCTGTTTTCTTGGAGCCTCTCTCCTAGTCTCTCCTTCCTGAATTAGCAGCCTGGTGATCCAGCTGTGAGGTTGCCGCTGCCCCTGACTTTTTGTTCAGTTGTGGGACTTACAGACACTCCAGGGATTGATTTTTCTGTCTCTGGTTGTAGAACTTGTTGAAATTTTGGGGAGAGGTATCGGGAGCACTCCTCATGGCACCATTTCTCTGATGTCACTTATTTTTATTTCAAAGTTAAACTTTTCTCTTTTTTTTAATACTTCAGAATCTGGCCAATCTTTTATATTAGTACTGTTACATAATTAGGTAAGCCTATGAAATTGTTGTATTAATAACTGGAAAATATAATACAAAGTAATTCCTTACATTAAATGTTTTCTTATCTTTTCCACTTAAATAATACAAAAAAATTAATACAGGTAGAACTTTTTCCTTTTGATATAAACAGAATTTATCAATGAAGTATAGCAAGTATTTGAAAATCAACCTACAAACATGAGGTATACTTTTGAAAACAATGACGAAAAGACGTACATTTAGAACAGAATTTCTACAACTGCAAAAGTCAGATTAATCTGTACAACAGAATCGCACAGTGCACATGATAAACTACTCAGAAGAGTTCAAAATTCACTTTCTTTTATTTCCTATCATCTGTATAAATTATCTTCCTAGTAATGGGTTATTATCTTATTATTAAAAAAGTATTGTACATTAATTTTTATAACTTTGAAAGTACAGAAAATGGATCTTTACTTGGTGAAGGGCATTACTTTCAGAAAACACTTTTAAAAATAATAATTTTAGGACTAGTAATTAGTTGAAGAGATTGAATAATGGGAACTTTATGTACTCAAAAAATACATTTTTAACAACTCATTTAAAGTATACACTATACAGACCATGAGAGGAGTGGAATGCCTTAACACCAAACTAATTACATATTTCTAAATATATATATCAATTTTTTAGAAAGAAAACTGCTCAAGTTGCTTCATATTTGGTTTACAATTATTTGTATAAATTTCTTTCTCTGTTTATTAATTAAGCATTCTATAAAATGCTTACATGGTATGTTCTTTGTTTCAATTCCATCTGTATATTTATTATTAAAATTATTTTTAAAATTGAAATATTAGTATATATCAAAAATTACATCAGAGATTGAAAGTTTATCTACCAAAGAATATATATGGTATAACTTTTATTTTAATTATTTTATAACTACATTCTAATTATTTTAAAATGCAGATTGGAAAGAGGAATTAAACGAAGTGAAAGAGGTAGAAATAAATGTTACTTCTTTTAACAAGTTGTTGAATAAAAGTTTTCTATATAAATTATTTTTTATCTATCTCATGAAGTCCTTGACACAGTCTGAGTAGGTTGTGTTTAACAGATGCTATGCTATTTCATAAATGAGAAAACTAAGTTTCAGAGAGATTAACTGATTTGTTCTCAGTCACATAAACAGTGAGGTAATTAGGCTTTGAGAGTAATTCTTTCTGTCTTCACACCCTTGGCTTTTCTAGATAACACTCTCTTATCATTTGGAGCAAATCCTTTATAAATGCTATAAGATGTTTAATAACTTGTCATGATAATAAAAACAAGAAGAGAAATGTGATTTTATATTATCCTAATTTATAAAATTCATTTTAATTGCTATATTTTCATTCACGTTTTTATCATTTTTCTATTATTTAGCAATCTTAACTATTATTTAACATAGAATTAAATTTTAATGTCTCCTTAATGAGCTTCCTGGTAAGAAAAATCATAACAGTTTCCTATATGTAAAGAGATTTGATGTATGTATACATTATGTATCTGTGTATGTATCTAGGTATCTATCTACTTAGCTAACTAGATAGCAAGCAGTAAAATGCATCTGAGACTAGAAATTCACCAAAATTATTTGGCTGAATTATCCAGATGTATTTAATTTATCTCAATATCTTTTTGTTATTTACTAAAAACTTAAAGAATGGGCATGTTTTTAAATTAAGATAGTCATTTGATATGTATCAGTTAAAATATTTTAAACTCTCCCACTAGAAAAGTCATTCTACTTAGAATAACTTATTCAGTATTAATAAAGTTCAATTTTTTTAAATGACTGTTTTTATTTAACAAAAATTAAACAAATAAAAATATAAAACTTGAATACATTGGATAATATAGCAAATAATATCCTTTATAAATGGGAATAAAAGCTGTTTGATTCTCTAGTACCACCAATTCAGAAGATCTTAGTTGTAAACAAACAGAATGATATAATCACTGACATAATTAAAGATGGATAAAACACATAAGTCTGTTGCTCAACTAGTTTGCTAACTATCTGTTCATGTCTATTATACCTATTGAGCAAATAGGTTGGCATGAATAGTTATATCCTTAATGAGTATATCATTAAGACATTGGTAGGTCTTCTCATTTACTGGTAACTTATCCAGTTCATTGAGGGTCTCCAGACCACCTATTACCTTTCCAAATATTGTTTATTTCATGTCTAAATGTGGCTGCTTGTCATAGATGATGAAGAACTGAGATCCATTCGTGTTTGGGTCATATTTAGCCATAGATACAACCCACTAACATTGTGCTTAAAATGTTCACTGCATTTTTCCTCAAATTTCTTGCCCCAGATACTATGACCTCCTCTTCTGGTACCTGTGGGTCTCGTGTTTGAACCATGAAACCGTTGATATTCCTATAAAATATTCAGTGAATGTAAAAATTACAGGCACAAAGAAGCAAGAAATATTCACAAGTTTTAGGTGTCCTCTCACAGAAGATTTCTATTTTAATATCACCTACATCCTTATGTGTGTTATTGACATTCTTCTTCTTGATGGTTATTGGGTTATTGTTACTTAATTTCTCAGTAATATTGAGAGAACTTCAAAAGCAGATTTCATCAGTTCAGTTATCACAGATGTCATTAAAATAAAAAAGGTGTAGTTACAGATCTAAAGATTATTTTTTATAAGAGTTAGTATAATGTTATGGCAGTTAAGTTTGAAGACAGTAGTACTGATAATCAACTTTTGTTTGTTTGTTTGTTTATTTATTTATTTATTTATTTTAGGTGAGAGGAGGGGAGCTAGTGAGGCAGACTCCAGCATGTGCTCCAACTGGATTGACGTGGCAACCCCATCTAGCACCAATAATGAGCTATTTTTAGTGCCAGAGACTGATGTGCTTCAACAGAGCTATCATCAGTGTCCTGGTCCACGCTGGAACCAATGTAGCCACTGGTTATAAAAGGGGAAGAGGGAGAGAAGTGGGGTGGGTGAAGAAGCCTGTGGCCTTTTCTCCTGTGTGCCCTGAACAGGGATTGAATGAACCCACGACATCCATACACTGAGCAGATGCTCTATCCACTGAACCACCAACTAGGGTACACTTTTGCTTATTTTTATGTTTTATTTATTAAGTAAATTAAAATAAAATAAAGTAAAATAAAAGGATATATAACAATTCATTTTTATTCTTTTTTTATATATTTATTTTATTCATTTTAGAGAGGAGACACAGAGTGAGAGAAAGAGAGAGAAAGGGGGGAGGATCTAGAAGCATCAACCCCCATATGTGCCTTGACCAGATCAGTGCAGGGTTTTGAACTGGCGACCTCAGTGTTCCCAGGTCGACGCTTTATCCACTGCGCCACCACAGGTCAGGCCTTTTATTCTTTTTTTAAAGATTTTAAAGTTGATTTTACAGATGGAGGAGGCAGTGATCAAGAAATATCAACTCATTGTTGCTTCATATTAGTTGTTTATTGCTTGCTTATTGCTTGTTATTTGTGCCTTGACCAAGCAAGCCCAGGGTTTTGAACTGGCTACCTCAGAGTTCCCGATCGATACTCTATCCACTGTGCTGACACAGGCCACACACAATGCACTTTTATTCTCTTTTATCTTTTTTTTTTTTTAATTAAGTGAAAGGCAGGGAGATTGAGAGGCAGAAAGACAAACTCCCTCATGTATCCTAACCATGATCTACTTGGCAAGACACCTACCAGGCGATGTTCTGCCCATTTGAGGTTTCTGCTCCTTGCTTGGCAACCAAGCTATTACAGTATTTGAGGCTAGACCTTGGAGGCACCCTCAGTACCTGGAGCTAACTTGCCCAAACCATTCAATGCATGGTTGCAGGAGGAGGAGAGAGGAAGAGAGAGAAGGGGAAGGGAGATGGATGTTCACTTCTCCTGTGTGCTCTGACCAGGAATCAAACCTAGGACTTCACATGGTGATGCTCTACCACTGAGCTTACTGGCCATGGCTCACTTTTATCCTTAGAAAAATTTAAATAGTGAAATATTTTTATGACTTCTTTTATCTTACCTGATGCAGAAGACTACCAAATATTAACTATCTGGGAGTTATGACCAACCGGCCATCAATAATACAGCATTATTTGTGTCATAAATATCTTTAATTCAATTAAATTATATCATTTATTTCTTTCTCCCTTTAATTCTATGAAATAAGAATCTTTTATTATAGATGATCCTTTTTGGTTTTTTGAACTTGACAGAAGTTCCAAGGCTAAAGAAACTTTAACCCATTAGGCTATTTCTACTTCATCCTAAAAAAAGTGGTTTATGTTTCTGTATTTTGTTTTGTTTTTATTTTTTCTAAAAAATCAAGCATTTATTATCTCATATTTTGTGTGGTTCAAGGGTTCAAGCATTACCTAACTGAGTTCTGCTTCAGGATTTCTCACACGACTGGAAAGTGTTGGCCAGACTTGTGTCTTATCTGAAGGCTTGACTGGGGATAGTCTCACTTCCAAGTTCACTTGGCTGTTGACAGAGTTCAGTTTTTTTGTGGATTCTTTGAATGAGGGCTTCAGTTCTTGTTGGTTGTTGGATGGTGGCTGCCTTTATTTTCTTGCCATCCAGCAAGGGAGAGAATTAAAAGCTACTAGCAAATGGAAGTTACAGTCTTTATCAAATCCAATTACAGAAGTGACACCCATCACATCCATCATATTCTATTTACTTGAAATAAATCACTAGGTCCAGCCTACATTCAAGAGGAGAGGAATGCAAAGGTTTTGATACCAGGAGACAGAGGTCATTGGGAGCCATTTTAGAAGGTGGCTACAAGAAGGAATAAGCAATAAAAGATCAAATCTAGGATAGTAGTTACTTCTGAGAGACAGCAAGAGGCAGAGATGTAAGAAATACATAAGTAGAAATAAGTTATCTGTAATGTTTTAGTTCTTGAGACAGGTGGTGGTTTTATAGGTGTTCATAAGTGTGTTGTTTATGGTGAGAATGTCAGGAATCAAGGCTTATAGGAAATTCAATTCTATTTATCCAAATTTCTTAGCAGCTTCACTCTGTTCTATCTGGCCAGGTTTCTGCCTCTCCTGCTCCACACTATTGCAGGGGTGTCAGCTCTCAGGAGGGCAAAGGACCAAAGGTATTATAGAGTGATCATTATAGGCCATTTTGCCAGTGCTACCTCCCATACCCTCTCTGAATGTGGCCTGATACTCTTTGATCTGAAGCTTATCTTGAAGCTCAGGATTCCCAGGACTGGTCTCAGGTCCATGACAGAGCACTTCCTTCATGGCAGAGGGGTGGAATGAAAGGGAAAGAGGCTAGAACCTAAGGGGTCACCATGCATTCCAGGAAAAGAGCTCATGATGTGTGTGAATCAGTTATGGAAGCAGACTTTCATGTGCACATTTTTGTATTTATCTTTTCTGCTGAATATCCTCAAATACTTAAAGATCTATAGAAAGAATTATTTATTTGCAATTAGCACTAATTATTAATTTTGAAATGACATGATCATTCTATAAAAATTTGTCGCATGACAATTATCTTCTGCTACAGTCTGTAAATTTATAGGACATTCTATAAGAAAATATAGTTAAAGTATGTGGCTTTTACACTTTGAGTTTCCAAGTTCAAAAATATTGTTTTGTTCAGAGTGGTTTTCCAAAATGATATTGTTGAACTTAATTGTATAATAATTAGGTTTACAATAAAATTCATGTTTATCCTCATTCAAAACTTATTTTGAAGTTAACTGAATGTAAATATTTGTCTGAAAAACATAGCAATCACCCATTTTAAGTATAATTTTATGAGAGTAGATCTGTAATGTTCTTTAACATACATGTATTACTAGACCAATGAAAGTGGTTTTATTTTCTACATGTGATAATAAAATACACTGAGCTTAGTTATGTCCTCAAGTGAAATAAGAAAACACAATTAAAAATAAACTTGGTGAAACAGTGTAAACCTTCTGTGTGTTTTATAGTCATATCTATCATATGGGATAAATCAGCTATCTTTGTCACTAATTTAAATTTACTTTTTAAGAAATAAACATTCTTCTTTGGATTTACCATTACATTTGGTATATTTAACACTGCTTTGCATCTAAAATAATCTAAGCTTTTTGAATTGGAGTTTTAGATTTTTTTTGATAAATATCATATGGTTTCATTTACATGTAGAATCTACAAATAAAATAAATGAACAAGCAAGACAGAATCAAACCCAGAGATACAGAGAACAAATTGATGGTGACTGATGGAAAGGAGTTGGGGGTTGGGTGAAAGAGGTAAAATAATTTAAAAGTAAAATTGGCAGTTACAAAACAGTCATGGGGAAATAAAGCACAGCATAGGGAATAGTAATAATATTATAATCTATTATATGTATGTATGGTTTAGGATGGGTTCTAGACTTATTAGACGGTCGCCTCATAAGTTATATAGATAGCTAACCACTATGCTGTACACTTGAAACTAATATATTATTGAATGTCAACTATAATTGAAAAATAAATATAAAAAAATTTAAAATGAACTTAAACCCCTTAAAATAATAATCTACACTTATATATTTTAAAAAGTAATGATTGAATCTTATTAACAGGTATTTTGAAAAACAAACTACAATACAAATGCTCACTATTGGTAAATATTTTTACTTATTTACTCATGGAATGACAAAGGAAAGCATTTGCCATAACAGCACTAAACAGAGAAAACAATGCAATGCATTATGTTTAAAGTCAATTCCAAAGATAATGTGAAATCCGGAAATACACAAATTTTAATGTAATTCTACTTTAATGTTTTATTATGATGTATGCTAGTAAAATTATATTTAAGAATGATTTAATTTATTAATTGTGTTTTAAAAAATATGTAATCAAATATTGAAAATATAGTGGTAGACTTGATTTGAAGAATTGTAAAATGTATAATTTAAGAAATATCTTAAAAAATTGAAAATTTCACTGATTGTTTTTAAAGCAAGAACATTGGAAAATATTTAAGGATTAATTATGTTATTATTATTATAAAATTAAATTGAAAATAAATAAGGTACAATAATTTGACTTTGATTATAGAAAAAGTCTTACTACTTTGATGAAAGAATAAATGCATTTAAATTAATATTATACTGTAATTATTAAAATAATGCTTTTCATCTGACAATTAAAATAGGTTTATATTTTAAGTTGAATCTCTTCATGTTCTAAAACAATGTACCAAATTAGCAAATATGCTATTCATATAGTAGACCTAATAAGAAAAGTGAGTTCTTATTTTCCTCTTCCTTATATTACTTTATAAGGCAAAATAATAAAATTTATTTTTCTTATAAATGAATACTTCTTATTATTACTTTAATTTTTTTATTCTTGGTTACAGTTTTGTTTTGAACCAAGGAGAGAGTAAAAAGAAGTTGTTAATTTAGAGTATACATGGTTAATCTAATATTTCTGATATATAACTTCTAAATAATAGAAAGTCACTTAACTGTGGTTACTAAAATATAGATTTTTTGTTCTAAGCTATAAAGCCAATAATTTGCAGCAAAGGAGATTGATAATTACTGAAAATTGATTATTGTAGGACCAATACTCTTATCCTGTAAACTTCTTAGGTTACCTGCAATCTCTGAGCCTTCATTCGTGATATTTTTATTTAATAATATCAAGAATTGGAATCTACCCTTCCTCAAGTATGATATGAAGGGATTCAGTATGGCTTATTCATCTCATATACTTTATTTAATAATATGTGATAGTTGCTGAGATCCTATAATTAAAAAGTCATTAAATTTTGCTGATTTTTGTGACTTTTTTTTTAAGTGAGAGGAAGGGAGATAGTGAAGTAGACTAACAGTTGTGCCCTGACTGGGATCCACCTCACAACCTACTTTAGGACTGATGCTCGAACCAACTGAGCTATTATCAGAACCCAGGGCCATGCTTGAACCAATTAAGCCACTGGCTGTGGGAGGGGAAGAAAGAAAGAAGTAGGAGAGGGGAATCAGATGATCATTTTGCCTGTGTGCCTGACTGGAAATCGAACCCAGAACATCCATATGCTGAGCCAATACTCTATCCACTGAGCCACTGGCCAGGACCAATTTTCTTAAATTTTTAAAAAGAAAAGATACCAATGGGAAGAATCAAATATTAAGTTAATAAGTTTACCAGTCTTTAACATAATATAGTATATTTAATAGTATGAACTAATTATTGTTCAGTTCATGGCAGAAAGTGGAATGAAGCTTAGGTAAAAGAGAGGGCAAGAATGAAATACTTCAGAAATATGGAGGCAATGAATAAGGAGAGTTGAATTTAGAAAGATATATCAGAATGAAGGGGCATTTGGAACTGTAGGGTGAAAAGTTGTGTGGAAAGAAAGTGACTCTATAAAGTAAAATGTGGAGACGACTAAGAAAAAATTTTCTTGGAATAAGGTTTCATATAAGAAAAAACAAACATCTTTGTGTATTGTTTTATAAATTATTTCTTATATTCTTTTTTTTATTTCTTATATTTTTTATGATCTATGTGGTGCCAGAGGAAAAAAGTTATCAAAAATATTTTATTTATTTTCATAGACCTTTGGTTTTGATATGGATTTTGGTATAATTTCAACATAGTTTTTATGGTTAAATAAAGCTTGCACATATTAAAATGTTATTAAACTATTATGCATGGTTAATAATACTTTTACACTTCTGAAAGCAGCTATTATTAAACTAAACAAAGTCATTAATGTCTTTAATCTTTGCACCATTATATAAAATATAAAACATATGCTTAACTGTATCTAGAGAATTGTCATGGTATCTAACTGCACGTTTCCTCTCTTTTTACTATATTTATAAATGTCCCCTGTATATTGCATTTTAAATAAAAAGTACTCTAAAGAAAATAAAAGAGTAATTCATTGAATTCTCCTGTTGACTTTTGTACTGATCATAACTTTGCAAGCAGTTAACAGTGCAAACCTCCTTAGGCCTTTGCTTTATCTATGCAATAACTAGATTACTAAAGGTGATCTCTATAATCTACTTCAGCCACAAATTTCTATGATCCAATAAGAAACACACATTTGAGTTTAGAAGTAGAAATTTAATCAGAAAATATTGTATCTTTAAAATAATTTTTATTTGTACACACCACATTATGCAACCCATGCCCCATGCAAAGTCTTTTTCCATCTTCATTTTCCCCCTCTTTGTCTCCCTCCCTCTCCCTCTACCCCCCTCTTTCTCTCTGGCTATGGCTACCCTGTAGTCTGTATATATGTGTTATGTATATAACATTTTGGCTCATCCCTTTCCATTCTTTAAAAAACTTTTCATTGATTTGAGAAAAAGAAAGCTGGGAAGTGAGAGAGAGAGAAAGAGAGAGAGAGAAGCATCAACTCATTGTTCCACTTAGTCATTACATTTAGTTGTGTAGTTGGTTGTTTCTCATTCATGCCCTGAGCTGGGATTGAACCCATGACCTCTGTGTCCTGGGATGATGCTACTATATCTACTAAGAAACACAGCCAGGGGCAGATACTGTATCTTCTGAACAAAATAATATTTTAATTAATTTTAAATAACAAATATAGTTTGTGAATGGTAAAGACTTTGAAATAGCTTATCAATAATCAAATTAACTCATATAAAACTTTGACATGCCTAACAGAAATTACTAAAAATAATTTTAGGGGTTTGTAATGCCCTTTCACTTTACCAACAATGATCTATATTATGGTTATAATATTAAAATGTCCATACTACTTAAAGCAATATATAGATTCAAAGCTCTTCCTATCAAAATACCTATAGCATATTTCACAGAACAAGAACTAATACTCCAAAAATTTATATGGAACCCAAAAGACCCTAAATAGCCTTAGTAATCTTGAGAACAAAAACAAAGTTGGTGGTATCATGCAACCTAATATCAAACAATATTATAGGGCACAGTAATCAACACAGCATGGCACTGGCATAAAAACAGACATATAACCTGACCTGTGGTGGCACAGTGGATAAAGGGTCGACCTGGGAACACTGTGGTCGCCAGTTCAAAACCCTGCACTGGTCTGGTCAAGGCACATATGGGAGTTGATGCTTCCAGCTCTTCCCCCCTTTCTTTCTTTCTCTCTCTCTCTCTCTCTCTCTCTCTCTCTCTCTCTCTGTCTCCTCTCTAAAATGAATAAAATAAAAATAAATTTTTAAAAAAACAAAAAAAACCCAGACATATAGATCAATGAAACAAATTAGAAATCCAAGAAATAAACTCACTCCTAGTTTGTAAATTAATATTTGGAAAAGGGGGAAAGAACATGCAATGGCGTAAAGATAGTATACTCAATAAATGGTGTTGAAAAAATTAGACAGATAGAAGTAAAAAAAAAAACAAATAAAAAATAACAACAACAAAAACTAATTCTAGACCACTTTCTTATACCATACACAAGAATAAATTAAAAATAAATTGAATACTTAAATGTAAGATTCAAAACCATTAAAATCCTAGAAGGAAACTCAGGCAGTAGAATTTCTGAGATTTCTTTCAGCAATATCTTTTTTGGGGGGTTTTCTCCTTGGAAAAAGGGCATAAGAGAAAAATTAAACAAATAGGACTACATCAATTAAAAAGGTTTGGTACAGATAAGTAAACCACACACAAAAAAAGAAAAGATAATCTACAAAATAAGAGAACATATGATGCATCTGCTAAGGGTTTAATATCCAAAATTTATAAAGAATTCAAACTACCTAACACCCCCCCCCAAAAAAAAAAACAATAAAACCCCCCAAACAATTTAATTTCAAATGTGCAATGGACCTGGATACTTCTATAAAAAGGACACACAGATGACCAGTAAACATATAAAAAGATGTTCAATGTCACTAATTGTCAGAGAAATGCAAGTTAAAACCATATAATATCACCTCACATCTGTCAGAATGTCTATCATCTATAATTCCACAAACAACCAATGTTAGCAAAAATATTGAGAAAATAAAACCCCTGTGCACTGCTGGTTCTAATGTAGATTAGGACAGCCAATTTTTTAAGTTCCTCAAACAATTAAAAATGGAGTTGTCTCTGACACAGTAATTCTGCTCTGGGTATGTGGCCAAAGAAACAAAACACTAATGTGAAAGAACATATGCATCCCTGAGTTCATTGCAGAATTATTTACAATAACCAATATAATGGAAGTAATCCAAGTCACCATCAATAAATAAGTAGATGAAAAAGTGTTGGTGCCAAATACAATGGAATATTACTCAGCCATAAAAAATAATGAAATCTTACCATTTGTGAGAGTATAGATGGACCTTAGTGAAATAAGTCAATCAGAAAAAGGCAAACACCTTATCATTCCACTTATGTGTATAATCTAAATAATAAAATAAACTAACAAAAAAGAAACAGACTCATCAACACATAGCAGACAGGCACTTGAAAGAAGGAAGAATATTGGGCAACTGTGTAAAAGATGTGAATGGATTAAAATATCCTTAAAATTAAAAATATTATGCCTGACCTGTGGTGGCGCAGTGGATAAAGCGGCGACCTGGGAATACTGAGATTGCCAGTTCAAAACCCTGCACTGGTCTGGTCAAGGTACATATGGGAGTTGATGCTTCCAGCTCCTCCCCCCTTTCTCTCTTTCTCTCTCTCTCTCTTTCACTCTGTGTCTCCTCTCTAAAATGAATAAATAAATAAATTTAAAAAAATTAAAAATATTAAGGAATTAAAGAATCCAAGTTGGTAGTTATGAAATAGTCACAGGATGCAAAGTACAGTCAAGGGAATATAGTCAATAGTATTGCAATAACTATGTATGGTGCTGGGTGGGTACTGGAAATATCGGGAGAACACATTATAAAGTACTTATTGTCTAACCACTATGCTCTACACCTGAAACCAATACAAAACCATATTGGGAGTAAACTGTAATTATTATTATTATTATTATTATTATTATTATTTTTAGAGAGAGAGGAGGGAGAGGCAGAAACAGACTAGCATATGTGCCCTGACTAGGATCCACCTGGCAAGCCCAATAGCGGGCAATGCTCTTTCATCTGGGGTGTTGTTCCGTTGTTCAGCAACCAAGCTCTTCTTAGTGCTTAAGACAGAGGCCATGGAGCCATCCTCAGCTCCCAGGGCCAACTTGCTTCAATTGAGCCATGGCTGCAAGAGGGGAAGAGAGAGAGACAGAGAAGCGAGATTGGGGGGGGGGGGTGTTGGAGAAGCAGATTGGCTCTTCTTTGTGTGTCCTTACCAGGAATCAAACCCACAACTTCTACATGCAGGGCCAATGCTCTAGCACTGAGCAAACTGCCCAAGGCCTATACTTTTTTCAAAGAGTAAGTAAATTATGGTTATAGAATTATATAAATATTGTATGTTACTTTGCACCTAAAAGCCCAGTAACTGTTTACCTAAAACTAATCCTAATTTTGCTGAAATGGTTAACTTATGTAATTTATATCAGTATTCAAAGCGATATCACCTATGTATTTATCCACAGTAATCAGATTTATTTATTTTACCATCTTCAAAGCTTATATTTTAAAGTCAGACTAAAGTTAATCCTTTTTGTAATTTTCTTTCTGCTTTTATATTTCTATCTAAAGACTTTACCTAATGCCTTTCAAAATTTTGCTACTAATTCAGGAGGATAAAATAATAAAAGCTAGCTACTCATTAGGTTTCAATGTATAGTTATAAAATAATCTAAAATAATCAAATGTCTCCATGAGGAAAATCAGCAATGAACTAACTGAATTTGGCACACCTCAGACCTAGAGAAGCCTCATGTTCAAAATATAAAGAGTGAAGTATAGATATTTTATTGGATCCAGATGTGCTCAGCAATTTCACCCTGGATCTAAGTGACCATAACACATATAGTAAAAATATGCTTTCTGAGGTGTGCTTCTGCATTAATGCATAGTATGCTCCAGTCCTTAAAATGGGTAGGCCTAGCATTTAAAATTTTCTTGTAGATGCAGAAATAATTTAACAAAGATTCTGTCCAATAGAGTTGAAATATAAAATCAATCTTATAAAAACATCGGGGTAATAGAAATAAAGATTAATAAAGTAGGCAGAAAATGTTAGTAACTGAGACATTGGGTCAACTTAAAAAATTCTGCAACAGAAAGAAGACAAGCCGAAGTACAAGAACTTTGAAAAATAATTAAACCCTTGAAAAAAATTACTTTGCAAACATACTATAATAATGTGGTTTAAGTGGGCATTACATTTACAATGGAAGAAAATACCTATTAAAAATGTGTGTGCATTAAAAAGTAGAAGAGAATATATAATATTTTCATAAAATATATTTTAATAAAACCAGATGAAAGTTTGAAAGTAAATAAAGAATTAAAAGATATTTTAAAAATGTCAAAAAGAGAGAAATGCTCAAACGACAGTTTTACATTTGTGATTTAAAATATGTAAGCAATATTAGTACCTGAAGCGGAATACCAAATTAACACAGAAAAGAATAATAAATAATAAAAGAAATTCAGATATAAACAGATCAATAAGAGAAACATATAGCATTACTTGTTTAAGTTCAATACTAAACCATCAGAGATAAAAGGGAAGGAAAATAGTTACATATTCTCTACATGGCAGTCATTGGTATAAGTATTTTATATTTTTTTAATTAAAATAATTAAAATGTTTTGTAAGCTTCCAGTGAGAAAGTAAATAAATGGCATCCATAAATGAAAATGCTCATAAAAAGAGGCCAT
Organism: Rhynchonycteris naso; assembly: GCA_037038555.1. Classification (NCBI taxonomy): domain Eukaryota; kingdom Metazoa; phylum Chordata; class Mammalia; order Chiroptera; family Emballonuridae; genus Rhynchonycteris; species Rhynchonycteris naso. Next base: position 26,922,410 of record CM073000.1, read on the forward strand.
AGTCCGGTTTATTTTCTGCAATGACAGAGATGAAAGCAAAGCAACATCAACTGTGTAATCCTCAGTCAATAACAAGATCTAAGAAATTGGTACTTCACCAAGTTCTAAATCACATGTGAAGCCAAGGATGCAATAAAATATTTTCGGCTGGCAGTTTCAAATTTTCTACACAATTTAAAAGGCTACAATATGCTATCTTTCTTTTTTTTTTAATGTAAAACAGCATGTGATGTCAATCAGAAGAAAATTAATACTAAAATAATAAGCAAACCTATGGAATACAATGCTTTACATATAAGCTGAAGTATTCAGCCTTCATTGATGCCTGAAATATTTTGGGGGGGAAATTTTTTTTTTTTTTTTTTTTTTTTTACAGAGACAGAGAGAGAGTCAGAGAGAAGGATAGGTAGGGACAGACAGACAGGAACGGAGAGAGGTGAGAAGCATACAATCATTAGTTTTTCGTTGCCGACACAACATCTTAGTTGTTCATTGATTTTTTTCTCACATGTGCCTTGACCGTGGGCCTTCAGCAGACTGAGCAACCCCTTGCTAGAGCCAGCGACCTTGGGTCCAAGCTGGCGAGCTTTTGCTCAAGCCAGATGGGCCCACGCTCAAGCTGGCGAGCTCGGGGTCCCAAACCTGGGTCTTCCGCATCCCAGTCCGACGATCTATCCACTGCGCCACTGCCTGGTCAGGTATGGAAATATTTTAATAAGGAGGTTTTCATCAAAAATAAGACTTTGGGGAGACGGGAAGAAGGCGATGGAGTAGGCAGACGTACCAAATTCCAACTCCCAGAACCAAAGTGGATTATAGCTCAATTTTAAGAACCATCATCTGGATAAACCAACTTTGAACTAAATTAAGTGGACTCTTCAACCAAGGAACACAGAAGAAGCCACATTGAGACTGGTAGGAATAGCAAAAACACAAAGAGGGCTGCCCAGCTCCCCAGAGCAAAGGGCAGCCCGGAGAGACCGCCAGGCGGAAGGAGAGTTTGGCGGAGAGGGAGGGACCTGGGTCCCAGGAACCAAGCCCCAGCCTGCAGTCCCAGAGCCTAGAAGAGGCATTTGGACAGTATTGAGCTGTGAAACAGTGAGGATACTGTTTGTGAGAAAGAGACAGTTTTCTCAGACCCAAGATTCTTTTAAAAGGAACAGCGCAGAAAACCTCTCTAACAACCACGCACCCGGGGCTCCGGGGAACGGGGACAGAGGAGAGGACCAGAGCAGCAGGAAGTGAGTGTGGACTGAAGGCACAGGGACAAACACTCTGAGGGACAGCCACCCTAACCCCTGGGCTAAGTCACTTCCCTAATCGAAAACAAATATTTCCCCTGGAACTAGCAATACCAGCAAAGGGAGACAGGACACCAGCCAAACAAGCTCTCCCGTGGCAATTAGAGCGGAGCTGCTTAGAGGGAGGGAGCTTCCAGGTCTACAGTATGGAGACTTAGGGCACTTCCTACTCTACTGAGAGTTGCTGAAGGGTATGGTGGCGGCAGGATGCTGAAACGTGGTTCTGTCGGTGGGGGCTCAGGCCCAGCTGGTGTGAGCTCGGTCTAGCCCAGCAGGGGCGGAGGGGACGCGCAAAAGCGGTCCGGCAGTTGCAGGCTGCCTGTAACCCCACCTGCGGGGAAAAAGCGAAAGGCCAGGAACAGGCAGAGATCTGCTCTGCGACCCTGCGCAAGCCGGCTGGGACTGCGGGGACAGGGTTAGGACCAGGGATGGGCGGGTGCTGGCAGCTGAACTCATGCTACCAGTCCCTCCCGGCCAGAGAAACCGCAGTTTGCCATCCTGCGTGAGCGAGCTGGCTCAGAACGCGGGGGCAGAATAGACCCCAGGACAGGCGGAAACTTGCAGCTGAGCGCACACCAGCTAACATGCCCGGCCCAATAACCAGCGGTGTGCCATCCTGCATGCGCGAGTTGGCTCTGAACGCGGAGGCGGGGTAGAGCCCAGGGACAAGCGGAAGTCCTCAGCTGAGTGCAGCCAGCCCGACCCAATAAACTGTGGTTTGCACCCCGTGCAGGAGGGCCCTGGCCTCGAGGGCGGGGCTAAAGCTACGAACAGGCAAAGGCTCACAGCTGAGAGCACGTCAAAAGCCCCGCCCAACCTGCGAAACTGTGGCGATCAGGCTTTGACTGCGGGTGCTGGGCAGAAGCCTGGAAACAGGCTGGTTCCACAGCTGAGTAAAGGTGCTCACCACTACCCTATGTGCTGAGGCTTGTGGCTTGAGTGACAACCCTCCTGCAGAGGAGAGGCGGAAATCACAGCAACAGCCGCACTGGGCCGGCATTGGCAATGCCCATACCCAACAGCCCTAGGCAGTGGCAGTAGGGGTGGCAGGCCTGCAGACAGACCACACCTAGAGAACACAAAGGCAACACATACTGGACTCCAGTGGCCACAACTTGCTTATGCACAGACAAAATGGGCAGACAGAGGAATGCAGGCAGAGAAGGACCTGAATGAACCAGATATAACCAAATTACCAGAAGCAGAATTTAGAATAATGATAGTTAGGATGTTCAAAGAATTTAGAGCAACAATGGATAGTCATTATGAACACCTAAATAAAGAGATAACAAGTATAAAAAACGAAATTGAAATAATAAAAAAGAATCAGACAGAAATGACAAATACACTATCAGAACTGAAGACCACAATGGAAGGAATTAAAAGCAGGATGAATCACGCTGAGGACAGAATAAGCAAGTTAGAGGACACAATAAATAAAGGCACAGAATCAGAGGAGAAAAAGGAAAAGAGACTCAAAAAATATGAGGAAACTCTAAGGGAGCTCTGTGACAACCTGAAGAGAAACAACATTCGCATCATAGGGATGCCTGAAGAAAAGGAGAGAGGACAGGAAATGGAAACTTTGTTCAATCAAATCATAACAGAAAACTTCCCTAAATTAAGGCTGGGAAACATTACACACGTTCAAGAGGCATATAGAACTCCATTAAGAGAAACCAAAAAAAATCTACACCAAGACACATCATAGTTAAAATACCAAAGCTAATGGATAAAGAAAAAATTTTAAAAGCTGCTAGAGAAAAAAAGGCTATCACCTACAAAGGAGCCCCCATAAGGATGACATCGAACTTCTAAACAGAAACACTTGAGGCCAGAAGGAAATGGCAAGATATACTCAAAGTAATGGGGAAGAAGAAACTATAACCAAGACTACTCTATCCAGCAAGGCTAATGTTTAAATTTGAAGGAGAAATAAAGAGCTTCCCAGACAAAAAAAAGCCTCAAGGAATTCATTAAAACTAAAACAATTCTGCAAGATACTAAGTGGCCTGTTGTGAACAGTTCAAAAGAAGGAAAAATTATAGCAAAAGAAGAATATAGCTTTAAAGAATAAAATGGCAATAAACAACTACATATCAATAATAATCTTAAATGTAAATGGATTAAATGATCCCATCAAAAGACATAGGGTAGCTGTGTGGATAAAGAAACAGGACCCATACATATGCTGTCTACAAGAGACACACCTTAAAACAAAAGATGCACATAGACTGAAGGTAAAAGGATGGAAAAAAATATTTCATGCAAATGGAAAACAAAAGAAAGCTGGGGTATCAGTACTTATATCTGACAAAATGGATTATAAAACAAAAGCTGTAGTAAGACATATAGAAGAACATGACATAATGATAAAGGGAACAATTCAGCAGGAAGATATAACTATTATAAATATCTATGCACCAAATATAGGAGCCCCGACATACATAAAGCAGACTTTGATGGTTATAAAGGGCGAGATTAACAGCAATACTATCATAGTAGGGGAATTCAATACCCCTCTAACAACACTGGAGAAATCCTCAAGAAAGAAAATCAATAAAGAAACAGCAGACTTAAAGGAGACACTAGATCAACTTGATTTAATAGATATCTTCAGAACTTTTCACCCTAAAGCAGTAGAATATACATTCTTCTCAAGTGCTCATGATACATTTTCTAGGATAGACCACATGTTAGGACACAAAAATGGTCTCAATAAATTTAAGAAGATTGAAATCATATCAAGCATTTTCTCTGATCACAATGCCATGAAACTAGAAATTAACCTCAAAAGAAAAACTGAAAAATACTCAAACACTTGGAAACTAAATAGCATGATATTAAATAACGAATGGATTAACAATGAGATCAAAGAAGAAATAAAAAACTTTCTAGAAACAAATGAAAATGAGCATACATCAACTCAAAATTTATGGGACACAGCAAAAGCAGTACTGAGAGGGAAGTTCATTGCACTACAGGCATATTATAGGAAGCTAGAAAAAGCTCAAATAAGCAACCTGACCCTGCATCTAAAAGAACTAGAAAAACAACAGTAAATAAAACCCAGGACAAGCAGAAGGAAGGAAATAATAAAGATCAGAGCAGAAATAAATGATATAGATGCTAAGGAAACAATACAGAGGATCAATGAAACCAGAAGCTGGTTCTTTGAAAACGTAACCAAGATTGATGAACCTTTAACAAGACTCACCAAGAAAAAAAGAGAGAGGATTCAAAAATAAATAAAATTAGAAAGGACAGTGGAGAGATAACTACTGACACAACAGAAATACAAAGCATTGAAAGAAAATACTATGAAGAATTCTATGCCAAAAAATTAGACCACCTAGGTAAAATGGACAAATTTCTTGAATCATATAATCTTCCAAAAATCAATCGGAAGAATCAGAACACCTAAACAGACCAATTACAACAAATGAGATTGAAACAGTTATCAAAAAACTCCCGAAACAGAAGAGTCATGGGCCTGATGGCTTCACAAGTGAATTCTATCAAAAATTCAAAGAAGAACTAACTCCTATCCTCCTCAAGCTATTTCAAAAAATTCAAGAGGAAGGAAGACTTCCAAACTCCTTTTACGAGGCGAACATAATTCTGATCCCAAAACCGGGCAAAGACAGCACAAAGAAAGAAAATTATAGGCTATATCCTTGATGAATTTAGATGCTAATATTCTCAACAAAATATTAGCCAACCGGATCCAGCAATATATGTAAAAAGTCAAACACCATGATCGAGTAGGATTTATTCTGGAGAGGCAAGGCTGGTTCAATATTCGCAAATCAATCAATGTGATTCATTACATAAACAAAAGGAAGGACAAAAATCACAGGATAATTTCAATAGATGCAGAAAAGGCATTTGATAAAATCCAGCACCCATTCATGCTCAAAACTCTCAGTAAAGTGGGAATACAGGGAACATTCCTTAACATGATAAAGGCCATCTACGACAAACCCACAGCAAACATCATACTAAATGGACAAAAATTAAAACTAATCCCCTTAAGATCAGGAACCAGGCAGGGGTGCCCCCTTTCACCACTTTTATTCAACATAGTTCTGGAAGTCCTAGCTACAGCAATCAGACAAGAAGAAGAAATAAAAGGCATCCAAATTGGAAAAGAAGAAGTACAACTGTCATTATTTGCAGATGATATGATATTGTATATAGAAAACCCTAAAGTCTCAGTCAAAAAACTACTGGACCTGATAAATGAATTCAGCAAGGTGGCAGGATATAAAATTAATATTCAGAAATCAGAGGCATTTTTATATATCAACAATGAACTGTCAGCAAAAGAAATTAAGGAAACAATCCCCTTCACTACTGCAGCCAAAAAAATAAAGTACCTAGGTGTAAATTTAACCAAGGAGGTCAAGGACTTGTACTCAGAAAATTAAAACACATTGATAAAAGAAATCAAGAAAGATACAAATAAGTGGAAGCAAATACTGTGCTCATGGCTAGAAAGAATAAACATCATTAAAATGTCTATATTACCCAAAGCAGTTTATAAATTCAATGCAAATCCAATCAAAATACCAATGACATACTTCAAAGATATAGAAGACATATTCCAAAAATTTATATGGAACCAAAAAAGAACATGAATAGCCTCAGCAATCTTAAAAAGAAAAAATAAAACAGGAGGTATCACTCTTCCAGATATCAAGGTTTACTACAAGTTCATTATACTCAAGACAGCCTGGTACTGGCATAAGAACAGGCACATAGATCAGTGGAACAGAACAGAGAATCCAGAAATAAACCCACACCTTTATGGACAACTGATATTTGACAAAAGAGGAAAGAACATACAATGGAGTAAAGACAGCCTCTTTAACAAATGGTGCTGGGAAAATTGGACATCTACCTGCAAAAAAATGAAACTAGACCATCAACTTACACCATTCAAAAAAACAAACTCAAAATGGATAAAAGACTTAAACGTAAGCCGTTAAACCTTAAGCATCTTAGAAGAAATCATAGGCAGCAAGCTCTCCGACTTCTGTAGCAGCAATATATTTGCCAATTTATCTCAATGGGCAAATGAAATAAAAGGCAAGATAAACAAATGGGACTATATCAAACTAAAAAGTTTTTGCACAGCTAAAGACAATAAGAACAGAATAAAAAGACAAACCACACAATGGGAGAACATATTCGACAGCACGTCTGATAAGGGGTTAATAACCAAATTTTATAAAGAACTTATAAAACTCAACACCAGGAAGACAAACAATCCAATCAAAAAATGGGCCAAAGAAATGAATAGAAATTTCTCCAAAGAGGACATACAGATGGCCAACAGGCCTATGAAAAAATGTTCAACATCACTAATCATTAGAGAAATGCAAATTAAAACCACAATGAGATATCACCTCACACCAGTCAGAATGGCACTCATCAGCAAAGCAACACAGAATAAGTGCTGGTGAGGATGTGGAGAAAAGGGAACCCTCCTGCACTGCTGGTGGGAATGCAGAATGGTGCAACCACTGTAGAAAACAGTATGGAGATTCCTCAGAAAATTAAAAGTCGAACTGCCTTTTGACCCAGCCATCCCACTTTTAGGAATATACCCTAAGAACACCATATCACTGTTCGAAAAGAAGAAATGCGCCCCCATGTTCATGGCAGCATTGTTCACAATAACGAAGATCTGGAAACAGCCCAAGTGTCCTTCAGAAGACAAGTGAATTAAAAAGCTTTGGTACATATATACTATAAAATACTACTCAGCCATAAGAAATGATGACATAGGATCATTTATAACAAAATGGATGGACCTTGATAACATTATACAGACTGAAATAAGTAAATCGAAAAAAAAAAACTGAGAACAGCATGATTTCATATATAGGTGGGACATAAAAGTGATACTATGAGACATGGACAAGAGAGTAGTGGTTACGGGGTAGGGGGAGGGAGGGGAGGGTGGGGTAGGGAGGAGGGGAGGGGCACAGGGAAAACCAGATAGAAGGTGACAGAGGACAATTTGACTTTGGGTGACGGGTATGGAACACATTTGAATGATGGGATAATCTGGAGATGTTTTCATTGTACATATGTACCCTGATTTATTGGTGTCACCCCATTAAAATTAATAATAATAAAAAAATAAGACTTTGGGTTAAATCTTTTTTTTTTAATTTATTTTATTTTTATTTTATTCATTTTAGAGAGGAGACACAGAGTGAGAGAGAGAGAGAGAGAAAGAGAGAAAGGAGGAAGGAGCTGGAAGCATCAACTCCCATATGTGCCTTGACCGAATCAGTGCAGGGATTTGAACTGGCAACCTCAGTGTTCCCAGGTCGACGCTTTATCCACTGCGCCACCACAGGTCAGGCCGGGTTAACTCTTTTGTGTGTGTGTGTGTGTGTGTGTGTGTGTGTGTGTGTGTGTGTGTGTGAGACAGAGACAGAGAGACAGAGAGAGAAACAGATAGGATCAAACAGAAAGAAACAAAAAAAAGACCAGAAACATCAATTCTTCATTGCAGCACCTTAGGTTTTCATTGATTGTTTTCTCATATGTGCCTTGACCAGGGGCTACAGCAGACCAAGTGACCCCGTGCTCAAGCCAGCAACCTTGGACTCAAGGTGTTGAGCCTTGCCCAAACCAGATGAGTCAGTGCTCAAGCTGGCAAACTCGTGGTTTCAAACCTGGGTCCTCCGCTTTCCATGCCGACGCTCTATCCACTGTGTCACTGCCTGTTCAGGCTGGGTTAAATATTTTTAAATTAGAAATTTATAAGTTTGGATAATTATTTTTCCAGTTAAAATAAAAAAGAAGTTAGAAAGCTGATTAGCAAATAATTCAGCAATGAGAATTGGAAAAGTAACTTTAACTTTGATTTGTGTGTATGCTGGAGAAAATAAGCAAATGAAGATAAAAACAAAACATTTTACCACATGTGAAAAATGACACGAATGGAGACATTATGAAATGGAGCCATAACATTCATTCTAAGGGAACTACATACTTGTCTTGGTCCTTGTGCTTTTGGACTGGACCAAATGTTTGAACTGGGCTAAAACACAATTGCTTTATTGTTTTACAATTATATGTGTGAAATCAGAAAAAAAAGTGGACTTCCTGATGACAAGGACTGATGATTATGGATCTTATATACAAAGACAGAATCAGTTAACAATCATGTATAGCCAAGAGTAGCTTAGTTTGTCAGCAACAAAAGATTTATTTTCATGTAATAAATTCTTTTATTTTTCTCAAGACAATAACAAACAAACATGCCCTTGCTTTTACTCTGTAATTGAGATCATTTAAGTTTATTCCTATATTGCAATTCTTTGATCCCAAATAAATACTTGTTGCATCTCATTTCAGCTTTTTTATTTGAGGTTGACATGTGTTTTTAAGAGTAAGATTTTCTTCTTGATTAAATTTAAATGCAAAATAGAAATGAAAGCAATAGGATTGATATAATTTTTTTCAATAAAGAAAACAATTTATTATGGTTAAAATAAATATATCTCAGCTTAATCCTTGACCCACAGAAAAACCTGATGGTTTTACTTGTAAATCTTTCCCTGCCATAACTTGAGTTTTCTTTTGTAAATAAACTGTCTGAACACTGTGCTAACTTGGCACCAACTTGAATGGCTCCAGTCACTGTGCAGGTCCCCTAGAAACTGAACCTCTCAAGGCCTTTTCCATTTGGAGACTGTCAGACTTTCAGGAGCACTGAATCAGCAGTGAATATTCTGAAGACAGATTACTCTAATTTAAATGAAATTTGAATAATGCTGTAGCAGTAATGAATTCCTATGCTTGTCCTTGGGAGATATTCCAAGAAAAGGTGCAGGTGTCTTCAGTATGAATTCCACTTAGTTCACACTTTAAGAAAGGTCAACCTATCTATTGCATCCACAACATCAACGAAAAGGAAATTCTGTAGAGTAGTTTTTATAGTGCTTGATTTAATACATACTATCCAGTTTGAAAACCTTACATTTTAGTTTTAGATTTACTAATTTCTATCTTTTTAATGAACTTAACAGGTTTCCATGAATAAAAGCTGGATTTATAATATTGGATCTATTGTGAATAAATGTTCAATTTACTATTGCTGAGTAGCTGCAGGGATCTTTGCACTGGTCAAGTGATCATTTTTATAAATTTATTTAATATACCTACTATTGAAATTAGAAACGTGTTTATTGTTTATACTTTATCAAACCACCAGAGTAAAATAAGCAAACTCCATGCTCAAAAATACAAAATATAAGAAAGATCACACATACACACACAAACATACACATATATACTTACAAATAAAATGGAAAATTAGGCAATATGTAATAAAGTATGACTGTCATAATGATAAACAGTCTAAACAAAAATATAATAATTTTGGGTTTACGTGAAATTAGCATCCAGGTGTTCCTTACTAGATAGATAGATGCCCCAAAGAAAATAATACAACATAGACTAAAATAAATAAAAGGACTAAAACAGGACATAGATAAACAAAGAAAATATGGTCATGGCAGTGTTAACTATAAGGCAGACTATATGAGTAATTTAAAGACAATAACATGATAAAATACATGATAGAAATAATAGATTTAATGTACTATTAAGTGATCATATACAAAAATATACATGGTAAACCTTTTAGTAATTTAGGATATTTTATAGAAATAGAATTGTCTGAGATTTTAATTTAACAGCAACCTGTCACAAATCAGACTGAAATAGAGAAAGAAGTATTTATATTTTTCTATTTAATACTTGGATTCAATTAATTTACAAATTGAACTAAATGGCTAAATTTTCTCAAATGACCAACCAATTATATGTTATATAATCATAAAGAACAAAAGTAATGAAAATTTTATTTCCAAAGAATTTTAAAAGATATCTTAAATAATAATTGGTTCAAAAATATAAATAGTGATGGAGGGAGACTTGACTTGGGGTGGTGGACACACAGTGCAATGCACAGATGATGTGTTGTGGAGTTGTATACCTGAAACCTCTGTGGTTTTATTGATCAGTGTCACTCCAATGGATTCAGAGAGAAAGAGAGAGAGGGAGAGACAGGGACAGACACACTGGTAGGGAGAGAGATAAGGAGCATCACTCATATTTGCGGCACCTTAGTGGTTCATTGACTACTTTCTAATATATGCCTTGATCGGGGAGTTCCAGCTAAGCTAGTGACCTATTGCTCAAGCCTGCAAATTTGGGCTAAAGCTAGCGACTTTAGGCTTTAAGCCAGAGACCTTGGACTCAAGCCAGTAACCATGGGGTCATGTCTATGATTTCATGCTCAAGCTAGCAACCTTGAGGTTTGTAACCTGGGTCCTCAATGTCTCAGGTTAATGCTCCATCTGCTGTGCCCCACCTGGTCAGGAAAGTTTTAATAAAACTTAATAAATAGAAATTATTTGTTTTTAGGCTTTTAAAAGATAAATATTAGCAGTAACAGAAATAAATATCTGGTTAAAAAATACAATATAGTTATGAACTACTTATAAATCATTTATATGGTGAATATATAAGAAAATAAGAACTTAATTTTGGGAAGAGAGATATAAAACAATTATAAAATAAGAGATGATTAAATTTGGAAGTCCAACATGGTATTGAAATGAATACATGGTATTTGGAAAAAAATCTAAGCAGCGCTTTCTTAGAATTATTGATTTCAAATTTCTGATTACATTTTTTTAAAAGAAAACTTATTTAAACATTTAGTATCTTCAGAGTGCATTAACAGAAAAATGTTTATAAGCTTTTCTAAATATATATTTAGTTAACTGTAGATAAATAAACACTGACCTGCAGTAAAAAGTGTGTCTGGATTCATCAACACCGATTCTTCCATTAAGACTGAGGTCCGAATTCAGTTCAGGCTCCGCACCACTATCAATATTTACCTCACAATACACAGTGCTGTATTCACTTGGGCAAATGCAGGTAAAGCCATGGTCTGGCTTCTGACAGAATCTGTCATTCATACATGAGATCAATGTGCAGTCCTAAATTTAAAAATAATCAAATTAGCTTACCACTAATAATTTCATTACAATTTTATTATACTTAAACATTTTTAAGAAACCAATGTGCAAGTTTATCTGATATTTCATTCTTCTACTAACTAAGTTTCTAGCAATAAATGATATTTACCTATATCACCAGAAATACTGTGAAACGTTTTATTGTTAAGTTTTGAGAAGAAAAATCTTTAATAAACTTTATTTAATCATGCACCATTTATAAAATTATAATCATCTAAATTATTGTGCCATTTACCAGCCTCTCCTTATTTTTTCCCACTCTTCATTCAGTACCTGAAAATCATCATTTTACCTCTGTTTCTGTGAGTTTAACATTTTTTTTCACCTTAACCTTCCACATATGAGTGATACCATGCAGCACCGGTCTTTCGGTTTGGCTTATTTTACTTAGTTAGCATAATGTCCCTCAGGTCTATCAATCAATGTTGTCACAAATGGCAGCATTTCCTTTTTTTTTTTTTTTTAAAAAAAGAAAGGACTGAATAATATTTAATTTTTCATATGGACACCATATTTTCTTTACCCAATTATCTGTCAATAAAAATTTGACGTGGTTCCATACCTTGGCTATTGTGAATAATGCTGTAATAAACATATACTTTTAATTTCTTTAAGATACAAACATCTGTACTTTTTTTAATAGTGGCTATACCAGTTTACCATCCCACCAGTAGTATATGGGGATTCCCTAGTCTCCACATTCTTCCTAGAATTTATGTCTCATGTTTTTGATAACAAGCATCCTAATACCAGTAAGGTAATATCTCGTTGTGGTTTTGTTTTGTCTTCCTTGGATGATTGATGATGTTGAGAATCTTTTCATATACCTGTTGCCACATATATGGCTTCTTTAAAGAGGTATATATTCAAGTATTTTGCCTATTTTTTAATTGGGCTATTTATTTTTTGCTATTATGTTTCCTGAATTGCTTATATATTTTGGATGTTAACCCCTTATCAGATAGGTTATATGCAAATATTTTCTCTCATTTTAGATATCGCCTTTACATTTTGTTGATGGTTTTCTTTGTTGGGCAGAAGCTTCATATTTTTATATAGTTTCACTTATTTTGTATTCATATCATGCATCAAATGGAAAATTAATTTCTCTGTCAAAATATCACAGAGAGTTCAATTACTGTAATTTTTTTATAGATTGTGCCATTGAATATAAAACTCAAGTCATGCTTGGAAACAAGATGATAATCTTTTACACTCACTCAAGTCATAGAGTTAAATGTATGTTTTTATAAGTTAATGCTATTTTGATATTTGTTCCACATTCGCTGAAAATGTGAACTTCAGGATAACCAAGGACACTTAGTAGACTTAGTGCAGGACTGCAGTATTTTTATGAAATGTAAATGCAGAATTCCACAGAGAATAGCCTGGAAACAACATGTTTCTCTCTTATCCCTATGGCTGGGTATATATAGAATGATTTATTAGAAGGCATTACATAAGCTAATTGAATTATATCTCCCATGGGAAGAAAGAAATAGTTTTTATATTGCCAAGAGTTCTGTCTCTAGGGTTTACAAGAACCTTTTGCTAAATTAATTAGAAGGCTTAGTAGAAATACAAAATAATTTATTTAAAAAAATAGTCACTTAAAGTTCTTGACTTTTTCTGGTTCAAAAATTAAGAAGGATGCTTTCCCATTTGTTCATGATTATTTATATTACTTTGCTATCTGCTATTTCCCAAGAATAATTCATTAATTTAGTGTCAGAAAATGAATTAAAAAGTTGGTGTATTTAGAGAAAAAGAAAGAAGCTGGGAGTAATGTTGCAGACCATGTCAATCTAGGCTAGCTAGACCTCAATGCCACATTTCTTCAACTTGTATCGAAAACATCATGCCAGGAAATGTACAGGAGTACCAGGGTAACAGAGCAGTTATTCACTGCGGACTGCTTAGCCACAGCAAGCAACGGAATTGACTAGTAAATGTGCCAGTTATATCTCTGACAGTTACGTTCTATATGAGCTGTATAGTTGAATTGCCAAAGTTTGTCCTGTGATCTCTGAACTTCCAAGAAGAGTAGAGATTTATAATCTGAGGTGATCTTTACTATAAAACATTTCACTCATAGAATCATATTCTTTCTTTTGTAGTTGTGCTTTTTTAAGATAGTGGAATACTTTCTTCAAATAAGACCTTGGAGAACCTGACCAGGCGGTGGCGCAGTGGATAGAGGATCAGACTGGGATGCGGAGGACCCAGGTTCAAGACCGCAAGGTCGCCAGCTTGAGCGCGGGCTCATCTCATTTGAGCAAGACTCACTAGCTTGAGCCCAAGGTTGTTGGCTCGAGCAAGGGGTCACTCAGTCTGCAGTAGCCCCCCACCCCGGTTAAGGCGCATATGAGAAATCAATCAATTAACAACTAAGGAGCCGCAACAAAGAATTGATGTTTCTCATCCCTTGCTGTTTGTCTTTCCCTACCTGTCTCTCTCTCTTACTCTGTCTCTGGCACACGCACACACACACACACACACACACACACACACACACACACACAACCTTGGAGAAACAGAACATGATAAACAGATAATCTTGGAATTGTTCTATTTGAAGAGGAAAATAGAACATGGTACCTATTAAAGCTCTATCTTACCCACAGCAAAAACCTACTAAAGTTCACAGAACTTTTAAAATTTTGCCCGTTTCTGAATAAAAACTACTAATATAGTCTAGTTTTTATAAAATTTAAGTTTCATATAAATGTGTAAGCTTGTTAAATTTCAGATCCAAACTCAATAGGTTTGGTGTGGGGCTTGGGTTTCCCCATTCCAACAAATCCTCAGGAGATCCAGATTATTCTATTCTGTGGACCAAACAGTGAGTGGCAATGATGTAGCGCAACAATTTTATCTTACTCACAGAATGGGGACAAGTCAAAGGGTGTTAGAATGACTTACCAAACTCTTAAAGGAACACAACTGAAGAATAACATCACACAGACAGTAAATGCCCTGAATTTCAATTTAGGGTTCATTTTACCAACAAGTCTTGAGTCATTTCTCAAGGAATTTCTTGGCTACAGAATTTTACAAATTATTATCTATATGGTAAAAACTTAATATTGTAAAGCTTTACTTATAACTTTCATTTACTATTTTGTTCTTTCTCCTATCTTACATGATTATATGTGAAAATAAAGCAGTTAAAAGAGACATTTTGTTTGAATCAGTTTCATCTGACATGATGTTTTGATGTAAAGGAAATATAATATTTAACTTTATTATTTAAAAATCAAACAAGATTCTAAAATATAAAAATTAGAATATTTACAGTAAATATCAATTTTTATTTCTTTAATAAAAATATGTCTTGAATTAATTCTGAGGGAAAATGCCACTGAAATACAGAAAAATAAAACCATTATCTCAGAAACAGCCTGAAATGCCACGTTGAGTCAAACAGTAAAGAAAATACACCAGGATTGAAATTAGACCTGATGTCAAATTTATAAACAAATAAAAAGATTTTTCTAAGATAATGTAAAGTTCCAAACACTTTAAGAAAGCTAACACATAATACACACTCCTATTTCCTCAGGTAAACAAAGTAATATTTCAGAAGAAGTCTGAAGTTTATATTTAATATCTAAATTCTATGTTGTACTCTGACTTGACAGAATGAGGAGTCAAACATGGACAGGCAATCCAAAAGATGGAGAATGCTTTGTTAAGAAATCCATAGCTTTGTAAGGAACATGAACTGGTATTAGTGTTCAAGGGGAGCTTTGATGCCTCCTGTTTTGCTCTTCTAATTTAGGTTTAGATTATTCTTGCATGAAGAGTGAAAGAAATGTGCCTCTAAGTTAGAGATTCAAGATCTATAGAACAGGACAAATAAAGAAATAGAGAAAATATACAGAAAAAATATATAAGACAAGATTCCTAATAAACACAGAAATACGGTGGAAAAAAAATAAGCTGTGAAACCAAAAGGATACATGTGTGTGCACACACATAGACACACACACACACAAATGAGCAAGAGATATTAATTATTTTTTCTTACTATGAAATAGAGTATGAATAACTGCATTTTCTGCATCTAAGGCACATACATAATTTTTAAAATATATAATTGATTTAATTTCAGTGAAATCTCTAGGTATGTTGTTATCAAGATTTGCACATAATTTATGTTCTATTGGCAGTAATTATATTAAGAATTAAAAATGGTATGTGATTATATTAAATGAGTACATATTTTCAACAGAAAGTTGTTTTTTCCTAAACTAAAAATCATTTAAGTGATAAAAATGAAATGTAAATTATAATTTATACCACTTTTATTATTTTTTGTACTTTATTGATTTTAATTTATTGTATTTACATAGATTCCAGTGTCCCAGTGAATACATCCTCCCCACCCCCATCTTCTTCTCAATGTGCCCCTTGGACCCTTTCCCCCAACAACCTCCCCTTTTCCCTACAGGATTTGCTTTTCTGTTCTCTATAACGCTGTGTTATGTATGTATAATTTCATCCATCTCTTTCCCTTCTCTGATTCCATCCTCTCATCCTCTTTCCCTCTGTCTGCTTTCCCTCTGGTCCCTTTGATCCAGCCTCTGCCTCTATTCAATTTCTGAATTCACATTGTTCATTGGTTTCCTCAAATGAGTGAGGTCATATGATAATTTTTTTTCTCTACCTGGCTTATTTCACTTAACATAATAGTTTCCAGGTCCATCCATATTGTCGCAAAAGGTAAGATTTCCTTTTTTTCATGGACCCATAGTATACCATTATATATATATATATATATATATATATATATATATATATATATATATATATATATATATATATATACCACTGCTTTTTAAACCACTCATCCACTGATGGACACTTGGGCTGTTTCCAGATCTTGGATCTTGTAAACAATGCTGCCATAAATATGGGGTGCATTTCTTCTTTTGAATCAGTGATTTGGTGTTCTTAGGAAATATTCCTAAAAGTGGGATGGCTGGGTCAAAAGGAAGCTCCATTTTTAATTTTTGAGGAATCTCCATACTGTTTTCCACAGTGGCTGCACCAGTCTGCCTATCCACCAGCAGTGCAGAAGGGTTCCCTTTTCTTCACACCCTCGCCAGCACCTATCGTGTATTATTTTATTTATGAGTGCCATTCTGACTGGTGTGAGGTGGTATCTCATTGTGGTTTTAATTTGCATTTCTTTAATTAGTGATGTTGAACATTTTTTTATCTGCCTATTGGCCATCCATTTGTCCTCTTTGACGAAGTGTCCATTCATTTCTTTTGCATATTTTTTGATTGAATTGTTTATCTTCCTGGTGTTGAGTTTTACAAGTTCTTCATAAATTTTGGTTATTAAACCCTTATCAGACAAATTGTCAAATATGTTCTCCCATTGTGTGGTTTGTTTTTTTATTTTGTTTATATTGTCTTTAGCTGTGCAAAAGTTTTTTAGTTTGATATACTCCCATTTGTTCATCCTGTCCTTTATTTCCCTTACCAATGGAAATAAATCAGCAAATATATTGCTGTGAGAGACATTGGAGAGCTTACTGCCTGTTTTCTTCCAAGATGTTTATGGGTTCACGACTTACATTTAAATCTTTTATCCATTTTGAGTTTATTGCTGTGAATGGTGTAAGTTGGTGGTCTTGTTTCATTTATTTGCAGGTAGCTGTCCAATTATGCCAACACCATTTGTTAAAGAGACTGTCTTTACTCCATTGTACGCTCTTACCTTCTTTGTCAAATATCAATTGTCCATAAAGCTATGGGTTTATTTCTAGGTTCTCTGTTCTTTTCCATTGACCTATATGCCTGTTCTTATGCCAGTACCAAACTGTTTTGAGTACAGTGGCCTTGTAGTATAACTTGATATCAGGAAGTGTGATACCACCCACTTTATTCTTCTTTTTCAAGATTGCTGAGGCTATTTGTGTTTGTTCTTTTTTGGCTCCATATAAGTTTTTAGAATATTTGTTCTATATCTTTGAAGTATGTCATTGGTATTTTAAAAGAAATATAATTGAATTTATAAATTGCTTTAGGTAATATAGAATTTTAATGTTTATTCTTCCTAACCATGAACATGGTATATGCTCCCAATTGTTTGTAACTTTCTTGAGTTTTATATCAATGTTTTATATATTTTTTAGTACAAGTCTTTAACCTCCTTGGTACTTCATTTATTTGTTGCAATAGTGAAGGGGATTGTTTCTTTAATTTTTTTTTCAGACAGTTCATTGTTGGTGTATAAAAGTGCCTCTGATTTATGAATATTAACTTTATATCCTGCCACCTTGCTGAATTCATTTATCAAGTCCAATAGTTTTTTGACTGAGACTTTAGAGTTTTCTATATACAGTATCATATCATCAGCAAATAATGCTAGTTTTACTTTTTTTCCAATTTGGATACTTTTTATTTCTTCTTCTTGTGTGATTTCTTTGGGTAGAACTTCCAGAACTGTGTTGAATAAAAGTGGTGAAAGGGGGCACCCCTGCCTTGTTCCTGATCTTAAACGGATTGCTTTTAATATTTGCCCTTTGAGTATTATGTTGGATGTGGGTTTGTCGTAGATGGCCTTTATCATGTTGAGGCATGTTCCCCGTATTTCCACTTGCTGAGAGTTTTGATCATAAATGGGTGCTGGATTTTATCAAATGCTTTTTCTGCACCTATTGATATTATCATGTGATTTTTCTCCATCTTTTGTTTATGTGATGAATCACATTGATTGATTTGCGAATATTGTACCAGCCTTGCTTCCCCAAAATAAATCCTACTTGATCATGATGTATGATTTTTTCATGTATTGCTGGATTCGGTTTGCTAATATTTTGTTGAGAATATTTGCATCTAAGTTCATCAGGGATTTTGGCCTATAGTTTTCTTTCCTTGTGTTGTTTTAGCCTGGATTTGAATCAGAATTATGCTCACCTCATAAAAGGTGCTTGGAAGTTTTTGCTTCTCTTGAATTTTTTGAAATAGCTTGAGAAGGATAAGACTTAGGTCTTCTCTGAATATTTGGTAGATTTCACCTGTGAAGCCATCTGGCCCAGGGCTTTTGATTGTTGGGAGTTTTTTGAAAACTGTTTGATCTCATTTATTATAATCAATCTGTTTAGGTTTTCTGATTCTTCCAGATTGATTTTTGAAAGATTGTATATTTCAAAGACTTTGTCCATTTTACCTAGGTTGTCTTTAAGTTTTTGGCTTACAGTTCTTTATAGTATATCCTTACAATCCTTTGTATTTCTGCTGTGTCAGTTGTTCTTTCTCCACTCTCATTCCTAATTTTATTTATTTGAGCCTTCTCTCAATTTTTCTTGGTGAGTATGGTTAAAGGTTCTTCAATTTTATTAACTTTTCAAAGAACCAGTTCTTGATTTTATTGATCCTCTGTATTTTTTTAACTGTATGTCATTTATTTGCAATCTGATTTTTATTGCTTCCTTCCTTCTACTTCCTCTGGGCTTTACTTGCTGTTCTTATTCCAGTTCTTTCAGTTGCAGAGTTAAGTTGTTTATTTTAGCTTTTTCTATCTTTTTAAGGTATACCTGTAATGTTATGAACTTCCCTCTAAGGACTGCTTTTCTATGTCCCATAAATTTTGAGTTGTATGCTCATTTTCATTTGTTTCAAGAAAATTTTTTATGTCTTCCATAATTTCATTGTTAACCCATTCATTATTTAATAACACGGTGTTTACTTTCCAAGTGTTTGAGTGTTTTTCAGTTTTTCTATTGTATTTGATTTTTAGTTTCATACCGTTGTAATCAGGGAAGATGCATGATATGAGTTCAATCTTCTTAAATTTGTCGAGATTGGTTTTGTGTTCTAACATGTGGTCTATCCTAGAGAATGTACCATGAGCACTTGAGAATAATGTATATTCTGCTTCTTTAGGGTGAAAGGTTCTGAAGATATCTATTAAATCCTGTTGGTCTAGTGTGTTCTCTAAGTCTGCTGTTTCATTGTTAATTTTCTTCCTTGAAGACCTATCCAGTGATGTTAGTGGGGTATTAAAATCCTTACTATTATAGTATTGCTGTTCAGCTCACCCTTTATGTACATCAAAATCTGCTTTATATATTTATGTGCTCCTCTATTAGGTGAATAGATATTTATAATATTTATATCTTTATGTTGAATTGCTCCCTTTTTCATTATGTAGGTACTTTATTCATCCTTTATTATATCCTCTGTTGTAAAGTCTATTTTGTCAAATATAAGTATTGCTATCCTATGTTTTATTTCATTTCCATTTTTCTGAAATATTTTTTCCATCTCTTTACTTTCATTCTATGTGTATCCTTTGTTTTGAGGTGGGTCTCTTGTAGACAGCATATGTATGGGTCCTGTGGTCCTGTTTTCTTATCTATGCAGCAACCCTATGTCTTTTGATTGGAGCATTTAATCCATTTACATTTAAGGTTATTATTGATATGTAGTAGTTTATTGTCATCTTTTCTTTAAATCTATATTCATCTTTTACTAGATTTTTTTCTGCTTTGTTCTGTCTACAGGAGGCCCTTTAACATTTCTTGCAGTATTGGTTTGGTTATAATGAATTCTTGAGTTGTTTTTTTGTTTTGTATTTTTCTGGGAAGCTTTTATTTCTCCTTCAATTTTAAATAATAACCTTGCTGGATAAATAAGTCTTGGTTGTAGGCTCTTGTTCTGCTCTACTTTAAATATTTTTTACCATCCTTTCTCAAGTGTTTCTGTCTAAAAGTCCAATGTCATCCTTATGGAGGATCCTTTGTAAGTGATTCACTGCTTTTTTTCTTGCAGCTTTTAGTGTTCTTTCTTTATCTCTTAGCTTTAATATTTTAATTAAGATGTGTCTTGGTGTAGGACTCTTTGGGTTCTTCTTTAATGGGATACTCTGTGCTTCTTGAACTTGTGTGACTTTTTCCTTAAACAATATAGGGAAGTTTTCATCTATAATTTCTTCAATCAGGTTCTCTGTTCCTTGTACTTTCTCTTCTCCTTCAGGAACCCTTATTATGTGGATGTTGTTTCTCTTCATGTTGTCACAGAACTCTCGTAGATTTTCCTCAGACTTTTTTATCTTCTTTTCATTTTGCTGTTTGCTTTTGTGCTTTTGCTTATCTTGTTCTATAAATCTCCGACTCATATCTCTGCTTCATCGAGCCTGCATTTAATTTTTCTAGTGTAGTCTTCATTTCTGATATTGTGCTTGTCATTTCTGTCTGATTCTTTCTTAAGATTTCAATGTCCTTTTTGATGCCTGCTATCTCTTTGTTTCGGTGCTCATTTTGTCCACTTAGTTTTGCTCTAACATTCTTGAGTATCCTAATAATCATTATTCTAAACTCTGCATCCAGTATCCTGGTTAGTTCCATTTCATTCTTTTTCTGGCAATTTCTCTTGTTGATTCATTTGAATCACATTTTTCTGTCTTCCTATTTTGTCTCTGTGTAGACTGCTCCTTTGGATGTTTTTGTGTAACTAGGTGAGTATAGGTTGGTGTTGTCTGCCTCCATCTTTCAGTTGTGTTGTTTCTAGATCTTTTTGTGTTGACTTCAGCTGGTTTTATTCTGCTATGGTCTTGTTTGCTGCTATTCTCTTTTTGCTGTTTGTGACAGTGTTTTCTATTCCTTAGCTGGGTCAGGTTCAAGGAGCCTTTCCTTAAGATACTACTCTAACTAGGGTTGTTAGGTCCTGAGATGATGCTCTCCATATCTGGCCACTAACTGTACCAGTCCTGGACCTCCCAGACTGGGACATGGTGCAGACCATTGGGGGTTACTGCTTTTGATTGACCCTGAAAAACATTCTTGGAGCTATAGGCAATCCAGAATTTTTGGCTGCCCTGCTGGACCTTGATGCCATTGTAAATATCAGCTGCACTCCTAGGCTGGATTTTATATACTCTTGGCTAGTGTGTGTGGCCTCTCTATTCCTAAAGTGTGGTTTTTCCACTACCCCCCTGCTATCTCTGCCTCCTCAGGAACTAAGGCACTGGTGCAACCTTGCAGGCCGCAGCTTGGGCTGCTCTGTGAGCATGGGAGACTCCTTGGTTTCACCCCCTTTAGTTGCATGAGCTGCCTCTCCAGACTCCACCTCTCGTGGGCATGAGGGATGCCTCTTTGGGCTCTGCCCCTCACCTTTACTATGGTACATAAATAATTTTTAATAGCAATACACTTAAAATATCTTAAATCTCCATCAAGAGGATATTAATTAAAGAAATATGGTAACTCTGTGCCATGTAATATCAATAGGAATATAGTAGAACTATTTATGTTAATAGAGAATATTCTGAAATGGTAAATTAAGTAAAAAATTAAGGTATTCTGCATATGTGATAAATATACTGTTTCATGAGATCTTTTATTTTAAATAATGTTTTTATCCGAAGAAGGTAGGTCTTCTGTACAATATTCTGTGGAAACAGCTGACCATTTGCTAGTGGATTTAACTTAAACTTTACTCTGAAATGCAATCTGCTAAATCCATTATTTATTACAAATTCAAAGATAGTAATAAAAATATTAAAAGAAGTTTTTGACTACATTCCTTTCAAACTTGTTACAAATCACAGAACCATTAGAGGAAATCTTAGTAAAGTTGAATACATTAACTTTTTGCTTGTCAGAATTCATTATACACTGATTGAACATTAACAAAAAATAAGAAATTATATATAATATATATAATAAACAAAAGGTAAATACTGTTATTATATAAAAATCTCTTTATAAATGTCAGCTCACATTTGAGAACAAACAAATACACACATATTTTTTTAGTCATTGCCTAGAGAATTTCCTTTAGTCATTCTTTTAGACAGATATACTAGTGATAAATTCTTAGTTTTACTTCATCCTAGAATGTCTTGATTTGTTCTTTTATTCTGTAATCATATTTTCTTTTTCATTTTAGTACTTTTCTTATATATTTATAATTTGATATAGCAACAAAACAAAACACTGCTTCCTTGTAGCAATTATCTTCAATCTCAACAAAATAAAGAGAAGTGTTTGCTATCTATATCACTCTTCTCTCTTTTTCTTTATCTCTATGTGGTGTGTGTGTGTGTGTGTGTGTGTGTGTGTGTGTGTATGTGTACCCAAAGGTGACTTAAATTCATTTTTGAAAACCACAGCATCCATTCCATACCCAATCATGAGTATGTTCTTCTCTTCCTTTGATTCTAATTTTAAAAGCTTACCTCAAATGTTCAGATTGACAGAGAAAACGGTTTCTTGCATTTTTCTCCCTCCAGCCCTAACATAAACTTTGCTTATTTACTCTTCAAGGAGCATTCAGGTATAACACCCTGCCTCACATTGAACTGAAAGTTCTTTTCAATCAGTACTTCTCATCTTTTTCCATTGATCTTATCTCTTTATCCTGAAAAGACAGACTTAGACATTAATTCATGAATACCTTTCAGAGGCTGTTATCTATGCCTTGATACATAGAGGGAGCAACAATAAATATGTCAGCTAAGTAAGATATATATCTACATTCGTATCACCAAATAAAACTGATTGTCAGGAGGTACGATTGAATTTTTTGAGAGAGAGAGAAAAAAAAACAGGAACATTAAGCTGCTTCTATATGTGCCTTCACTGGGAAATGGAACCAGTTGTCTCCATGCTCTGGAATGGTGCTCCAACAAGCCAGGTACTGAGCTATCCAGTCAGGGCTTAATACTTTTTATTGATTTTTTTAGAAAGACAGAAGAAGGAAGAGAGAAAGGAAAAGGAAGGGAAGTGTTTGTTGTTCTACTAAGTTGTGCATTTTTTGGTTGCTTCCATGTGTGCCCTGACCAGGGATCGAACCAGCAACTGTGTTGTTTCTGGACGACTCTGTTAACCACTTGAGTTAACCAGCCAGGGACAAAAAATTCTTATATCTTAGTTTTCCACAGATATTAAATATTTAATATTTGCTGAGCAAATAACCAAAATTACATTTAGTGTGCTCTTAATGTGATTAAAATTATTATTGAACCATAATAATAATGTAAATGGCAAAATGATATTTTAAATGGTAGAAAACCAGAATAGATATTATTAATACCTGCTGTAGAAAATTAGTGCATAAAATTTGAGGCATTTCAAATCAATAGAGAAATAATAGACATTTTTATATAAAATTTTGATAATTGTTCTTGGAAAATTAATTATACTTTTGATAAAATTAATCAAATTTATGCCTCCTTTCATAACAATATATTCACCATAAGTGAAGGTATTAAAAGTGTTGCTAATTATAAATTGTAGTAGATAAGAATATCAAAAATAATTTAAATATGCTGTGTGAAAGCAATTTCTAAGAAGAGATGCAAAAACAAAGTCATAAAAAAGGTAAAAAATATAAAAAATTCACAATTTTCTAGTTTTATTAAGTGAGAGTGGCAGAATTCTAGACAAGATTTATAATTTTGCCAGTGGTTTATATTTATTGTTTTAAATAATATATACAAATTAAAAAGAGAAAGCAAGCAAGCTCAAGAAAAATACTATTAATTTAAAGCTATAGACAGAAAAAGCACAAAGATACATAAATAGCAAACCATCATAAGGAAAGGTGCATGATATTCACAGTATCTATGGAAAATGTAAGTTAAAATAATGATATGCTACATTTTTCTCACCAAATTATTTAACACTTTAAATAAAAAAAATGTATATTCATTTCATAGGATCTAAGAAAGCTGGTAACATATACTCTCATTAAGTAAGCATAGTTTCCCAACACTTATTTGGAGTCTTCTAGTTATTAAAAAGAATGCGTCAGGACTTTATGAATTATAATGGAGTGGTTCCTAATATACACTAAGCAAAACAAAAAGTCACTGAATATGGAGAATAATAAGTTCATTTTTATGTAAAAATAAAAAAATATTAGGAAAAACTCAGTAATTTTAACAATTGTTCTTATAATACTGAATGTGAGAAATAATATATACAAATTTATTTATATTAAATTTATATATTTAATTTATTTAAATTAGAAGAAAAATACCACATTTATACTGCCAAGAGAGTTTTTAGAGATTACCAAAGGCAAAATATGCAACAGCACAAAGAAGATATATGTCTCATCTACCAGGTAATTTACTAATTAAATTATTTCCTTTTCTACATCATAGATGAATTTCACTATCTAGAACCAAATCAACAGATTTTCAATAAATACTTATGTTTTTAAAATAACACGTGTCAGAAAATGTGTTAATTGATTTACATGCATTATTTAATTTAATTTCCATAATATGCTAAAAGGTAGTTACTATGATTTACCCTCACTGAATAGCTAAAACATTATTTTAGAATATAACTACATAATTTGTCTAAGAACACACAGTAGGTAAGTAGGAAAATAGATGTCAGTCTCTTTTCTCCTTAATGCATTTAAATACTCTATCACTCTCTCCAGTAGGATAATTTACTGAGTATCTACCACATCTTTTGTATATCATCATACAAAGACCCTGTGTTGTGCAAACTATATTTTACCAATGCAGGAGAGAAGAGAAACAAACAGAAAGGATTGAACTAAAATAGCCATAGACTACCAAAATTAACTGCTGATTTAGTCCCTATACTTCCTTCCTTTACCACGTCAATGTCAGTCAAAAAAGATTTAGAAGAACTTCCCATTTTCCAGAAAGGCTCATAAGATTCTCATTCACCAAGAATAGTTTCAAACTTTAGGCAAGTAACATTTCTCAACAGATGAGGGATTTTACATAAAATACCATATGTCTAGCCTAACCAGACAGTGGCACAGTAGACAGAGCATCAATCTGGGATGCCGAGTGTCCAGGTTTGAAGCCTTCAGGTCACTGGCTAGAGCTTGGTCTTATCCAGCTTGAGTGAGGGCTCACCAGCTTGAGCGTAGGATCATTGACATGATCCCGTGGCCACTGGCTTGAGCCCAAAGTTTGCTAGCTTGAAGCCCAAGGTTACTGGCTTGAGCAAAAGGTCACTGGCTTTTCTGGAGTCCCATGATTAAAGCATGTATGAAAAAGCAATCAATGAGCCACAACTACAAGTTGACATACCCATCTAGTATGTATTTTCTCCTGTGGTGTCTGGATCATCTCCACATATCTACAGACACCTGTGTATTCTAAGACCAGATAGGGGTAGGCAGTTGGCAAATCATAAGCTTTTTGAGGTTCTTTTGTCAATGACCATATACAGGATTTAGTTTAATGAAAGCCCTGGATTGCTGGAGTTTACGATAACAAGAGATGGAGGAGAGAAAGGTAAAAAGAGGCTGTGATTTTTCTTTGAAGCATCTATAAAATTACAAAAAGGAAGGGACAGTGGAGTTAAATCATTAATAATTGAGGAAATGACTAAAATCTATAGCAAGTAGTTTGTTTTATCTTTTAAATTAGTTTAAATTTTATCAAAATTGTAAAACTTACATTAATCTTGATCTCACATCTTGAGTTAGTCTGTTCTGTGTCACATGAACATTGATACTCACTAATGAGATCTGTGCATCTGAAACATAGAATTACATTTTTAAGTAAGATATTAAAGCATAAATTGAAGAGATTTTAACTACGTATTTAGAATTGCTCTTTTCCAGTACAGGTTAAAACACACACGCACACACATACATAGACACACACACACACACACACACACACACATTTCTATGAACAACAGAAAGCAGTTTATTCCTGTTTTCTTATCCCTAAAGATGACTGGACTGAAAAAACAAATCAATTTTCATTTTTGCCACCTTTCCCATGGCAATGAAAAGAAAGGAGAGTTCTAGAAGATCTATGTTCTGACTAGGACTTATGTAGGAAAGAAAGTAAAGTCAGCTATAGCCGAAATCCATTTCATTGAGCAACTCATCTTCACCCTCCCTTCCCTGCTTACAAAGTCAGTGGTAGGACTAGAAAGAAAGGAATAATAATGTTATGAATGAAGGCTGGTGCATTTTAGGGTCAGTCTTGTGTGCCACTTCTATTTCTTAGAAATACCACCCACTCTAATTTGCATAAACTAATATTCTAGCCGTGAGCAGAAGAGTTATACAATTCTGTAAAGAGCCACAAAATACCTCACATGCATATAGGGAGGAAAGAACCAGTTTACTTAGGAACACTTTACATACTAAGTGTGTGGTATTTTCTCCCCACAAAGCAAATAATAGACTGTCTCCTCATCCTACCTGCTACCTCTATTCTTCTATTACTGTGAGCAGTTACCTTTAAGCATATTAAAGTCCAATTAATCCCCATTTGTTGAAATTACTTTATGTTAATGAGTAGAAATAAAAGAGGGCAGAGAAGGCATATCAGTACATTGCATTAAGTAAAACAGGCAGCATCTGTCATCTTAAATGTACTTAGCTCTAGTTTTATGAGAGAACATAATTAATATTAACTTTATCAACTTTCTCTTGACATTAAGTCTTAAATATTGTGATTTAAGTTTACTTTCTCAGATTTAATAATAGGAAAATAAAAATAGCTACCTGCCACATAGACAAGAATTTGACAGGCAATCATTTGCGTTTGTTTCACAGTGTATTCCGAAAAAGCCACTCTTGCAGTCACAGGTGTAATGATTGATGCCACCAATACAAGCTCCATCATGGAGACACAGTGTTGATAGACATTCATCTATATTTACTTCACAGCTGATGCCTACATTAGAAGAGAAAAGAAAAACATGAGACTATTTAAATGCAAAACAAAAATGTATCACTATAATAAATGTCATCAAGAAATCAAGACTCCATTTTCATAAACATAACTTGATATATTGTAGCAAAACAAACAAACAGCCATTTTTTAAGGTTAACTGTGTTCAGGTATGAACCCTTGGACTACTAATTCAGTTTAAATGAGAAAAACAAAGCACAAGTTTAATCTACTTATAAACTTGTTTTTAGTGTGAGGAGTTGTTTATTGAAAATATTAGTGAAGTAATGAATTATATCAGGTTCTCCCTATGAATATTAATTTACATATTTGTTTTGTAAAGATCCTTGAAAGTCAAGCATTTATAAGCTACAATAATTAAGAGTTTAAATTTGGTCCTGGTGAGTCTATTAATAGACTGAGATTTCTTGATTTCTTTTTTGTTTTTTTCTTTTCCAAGTGAGAGGAGGGGAAATACACAGACAGACTCCCACACATTCTCTGATCAGGATCCACCAGGTAACCCGCATCTGGGGCCAATGCTCAGCCCATCTGGGGCCATGCTCACAACCGAGCTATGTTTTAGCTTCTGAGGCAGAGATTCCACAGAGCCATCCTCAGCACCTGGGTGATGTGCTAGAACCAATTAAGCCATGGCTGCAGGAGGGGAAGAGAGTGAAAGAGAGAGAAAGAGAGAGAAAAAGGGGAGGGGAAGAGTTAGAGAAGCAAATGGTTGCTTCTCCTGTGTGTCCTGACCAGGAATCAAACCTGTGACATCCACCCACTGGGCTGAGGCTGTGCTATTGAGTCAACAGGCCAGGGCCCTATCTGAGATTTCAAAATGTAATCTAAAATGGCTAAATACCTAGTGCCTTCAATGGCCAAGTTTTGAATATTGATTAAGCACCTACCCTCCACTACCTCCAAACTCAGCTAGAAGTACCAAAACAACAATGAAAAAACAAGAGAGCCCCTGAAATCTGCCTTATAAATGCCTTTCCCTAAAGTAAAGGCACACTAAAAGATACTGTGGAAATAATTCGAGACCACAGCAATAAAGTATTATAATAAAACAAGTAACAAATTTCCTGGTTTCCCAATGCATATAAGTTATCTTCACATTATACAGTAGACCATTAAGTGTACAATAGCATTATGTCTAAAAAGTTTCAATGTATATACTTGATTAAAAGTTCTTTATTGCTAAAATATGTTAACCATCATCTGAACCTTCAGCAAGTCATAATTCCTTTTACTGATAGAGAGTCTTGTGTTGATGTTGACAGTTACTGAATGATCAGGGTAGTGGTTGCTGAAGGTTGGGGTGGCTGTGGCTATTTCTTAAAATTTCTTAAAATAAGACAACCATGAAGTTTTCTTTTTTTTTTTTTTTTTTTGCAGAGACAGAGATAGATAGAGACAGACAGACAGGAAGGGAGAGAGATGAGAAATATCAATTCTTTGTTGCGGTTCCTTAGTTGTCCATTGATTGCTTTCTCACAAGTGCCTTGACCAGGGGGCTACAGCAGGCCAAGTAACCCCTTGCTTAAGTCAGCGACCTTGCTCTCAAGCTAGTGAACCTTGCACAAACCCAATGAGCCTGCGCTCAAGCTGGTGACCTCGGGATTTCGAACCTGGGACCTCCACATCTCAGTCCGATGCTCTATCCACTGCATCACCATCTTGGTCAGGCAACCATGAAGTTTTCCACATCCATCAATCCTACCTTTCATGAAAGATTTCTCTGTAGAATGTGATGAAATTTGACAGCAGTTAAACTTCTTTCAAAATTGGAGTCAATCCTGTCAAACTCTGCCATGGTTTCATCAACTAAGTTTAAGTACTATATTAAGTTTTATGATATTTGATTATCTTCACAGCCTCTTCACCGGGAGTATATTCCATCTCAGGAAGCAACTCTCTTTGCTCATCCATAGGAACCAGCTTCTCATCCATTAAAAAGAATGTATTATCCTCACCATGAGACTTAGCAACTCAGTGACATCTTCAGGCTCTGCTTCTAATTCTAGTTCTCTTGCTATTTCCACCACATTTACAGTTACTTCCTCTACTGAAGTCTTAAACCCCTCAGAGTTATTTATGAAGGTTGGAATCGACTTCCACCATACTCTTGCTAATGTTGATAGTTCACTTCTTTCCATGAAATGTTCTTAATGGCAACTAGAGTAGTGAATCCTTCCCAGAAGGATTTCAAATTACTTTGCACAGCTCTATCAGAAAAAACACTACCTATGGCATCTATAGCCTTACAGAAAATGTTTCTTCAATAACAAGACTTGAAAGTTGAAATTATTCTGAATGAATGTGGTGTTAGCAAACAGCATTAATCACATTGTGCATCTCCATCAGAGATATTGGGTGACTAGGTGCACTGTAAATGAGCAGTAATATTTTAAAAGAAATTTTTTTCCAAAGCAGTAGATATCAACAGTGGGCTTAAAATATTCAGTATATCATGTTGTAAACAAAAATGCTGTCATGCAGCTTTGTTGTTCCATTTGTAGAGCATAGGCAGAGTAGATTTATAATAATTCTTAAAGGCCCTGTGATTTTCAGAATGGTCAAAAAGCATTGGATTTAACTTAAAAGAATAAGCTCTGTTAGCCCTTAACATGAAAGTCAGTCTGTCCTTTGAAGCTAAGCATTGCCATCTCCTGTCTAGCTATGAAAGTCTTAGATGGCAACATCTTCCAATAGAAAGCTGATTTGTCTACACTGAAACTGATATTTATAATAGTCACCTTCATTTGTAGCTAGATTTTTGGATAACTTACTGCAGCTTCTACCTCACCTTACCCTAACACATTTATGTTATGGAGATAGCACCTTTATTTAAACTTCTTAAGCCAATCTCTGATAGCTTCAAAATTTCTTCTGCAGCTTCTTCACCTCCCTCTGCCTTCATGGAGTTGGATAGAATAAGTCTTGCCCTCCATTAAGCTTTGGCTTAAGGGAATTTTGTGGCCTATTGATCTATGCAAACCACCAACATTTTCTCCATATCCGCAATAAGTATGTCTGGCTTTCTTATTATTGCTATGTTCATTGGAGTAGCATGTTAATTCTTTTCCAAGATCTTTTCCTTTGAATTCACAACTTAGTTCACTGTTTGGTACAAGGGGCCTAGCTTTTAGCCTGTCTTGGTTTTGACAGGCCTTTCTTAATTATTGCTGGCTTTTTATTTAAAGTGAGACTCTTTTTTTTTCACATGAACACTTAGATGCCATTGTAGGGTTATTAATTGGCCTAATTTCAATAGTTGTGTCTCAGGAAATAGAAAGGTCCAAGGAGGGGGAGAGAGATGGGGAGGCAGCTGAAAAGTGAAGCAGTTAGAACACACACATTTATTAAGTTCTTCATCACATACGGGTGCAATTTATGGTACCCCAAAACAGTTACAATAGTAATATCTAAGATCACGGGTCACAGATCACCATAACAAATATAATAATAATAAAAAGTTTTAAATATTGCAAGAATTACCAAATGTAACACAGAGACACAAAGTGAGCAAATGCTGTTGGGGAAATGGTGCCAACAGATTTGTTCAATGCAGAGTTGCCATAAACTTTTAATTTGTTAAAAAAAAAAAAGGCAATATCTGTAAAGCACAATAAAACAAGGTATGTCTCTAAGTTAGCAATAATCAACCCACCTTTTTGCTTAGAATTAACTTTCTTATTCCTCCTCTCTTCTGGCTCTGAAAGTCATTCATTCATTCTGTGCAGCTCCCTCATATCTCCTGTCTATCTGCTAGATTGGATGCTGCCCAATTCAAATAGTATTTTGCTCAAATAAACTCTTATAATTTTTTAATTGGATTTATTAGGGTGACACTCATTTACATAATTATACAGGTTTCAGGTGCCCAATTCTCTAACACATCTCTAATTTAATATTTCTTGGTATAATTTAATATGCCTCAGTTTAGTTTTTAACAGTTTCAATCAGAAAATATGGCTCTTGTAGCCAAGAACATACTGACTAGCTAGGAATAAAGGCAATCTTCCCAAAGAATACACTATTACAATGCTTAAAAACAAACAGTTATAAATAAATTTGATGGAAATGAAGGTAAATTTATAAAGAAATACACTTATTGCCATGAAAAATATAACAACAATAACAGTAATAACAGCTGGTATTTGGATACTTTAGTATGTGCTAAGCACCGTTAAACATGTTCTAAAATTCAACTCATTTAAATATTTTTCTTTCTTAATTTTTTTTAATTAAGTGAGAGGCAGGGTGGCAGACAGACAGGCTCCTGCAAGGACCTGGATCAGGGTCCACCTGGCAATACCCTTAGAGGGTGATGCTCTGCCCATTTGGGACCACTGCTCCATTGCTCAGTAACCAAGGTATTTTCAGCACCTGAGGCAAGGCCATGGAGCCATCTCAGTGCCCAGGGCCTACTTACTTGAACCATTCAAGCCATGGCTATAGGAAGGGAATAAAGAGAGAAAGAAAGGGGAGGGGGAGGTGTAGAGAACCAGATGGTGGCTTCCCCTGTGTGCCCTGACTAGGAATTGAACCTAAGACTTCCCCATGCCAGGCCAATGTTCTACTGCTGAGCTTACTGGCCAGGGCCTACTCATATAAATTATACAATAATTTTCTGGCATGGAAATTACTTTCTCCATTTTATAGAATTAGAAAAAGTTAAGCTCAAGAGATCATATCTCATAAATGCAGAGATCATACTGTTAGTCATGATATAAAACCACCATTGTACATTCTAATACTACAACTGTGCAGTATCTGTCTTCATGAAGGCAACCAGATTGCATTGGGTGTTTAGAGAAATAGTGTAGAGTCCATATTGGAGAGTATCATGAAAGTTTTGATGATCATGGAGAAAAAGAAGTTGAGAAAATATAGAAATATAGTTTGAAAGAGTACATTGGCATTATATGTGATGAAGTGTAGAGAATCACCCATCTAACCTTGAACCCTCTAGGACTTGGATTGGGGAACTTTAGTCAAAAGCCCTGAGTGAATGAATGTCTCTTGGATGTAAACACCAAGTAACTGTGTGAGTGAGTGACCTTTCTGCTGATACAAAGGAATGCATGTGAAGGGGCCTTAGAAAATTAGCCTAGAGGTTCTAGACTGCCCTTCCTTTGTGCTTGTTAATTAACAAAAGAGAAGGAATATACTGACCAAATTAACCCTTTCTCCATGTCAGCAAAATGGCTGTTAGTCATTCTTTCCCTTTATCACCTGGTCTCCCTCCCTTATAATCCTGTTACATCTGTTCTGTTTCTGGTCAATAAAAGCTGAGGGAGAATGAAATTCAAGAGGTCTTCTTTGCCTCCCTTGGCAAGCCTCCGCCTTTTCCTCTTGACATAAGTTTGTGTCTCGAATAGGTTTTTCCGACATAACACTGGTAGTTTCCAGTGGGCTGGAGTACTACAATCAAGATACTCTGTATTTCAGTATTTGTTTGTATACCGGGTGTATGGCCAGTAGCAACAGCTACCATCACAGCTGCCTGGCCCATGTAGGTTTGCAATTGATTTGGACGGACAGTAATGAAACAATGGAGCCAAGAACTGGTGGGTGTAAAGGCAGTAGCCAAGGCTACCATCACAGCAGCCTGACCCGTGCAGGTTCACATTAGATTCGAACAGTCGGTAATGAAACAACGGAGCCAAAAACTGGTGAGCCATCAGATTTAATTCTAGCTTGCACCTGGCGGGCAAGCAAAAACACACACTGGGCTCCAAAACCCACACATTCAGTGCTCACAAAGCTACTGACTTATCCGAGTTTCCTAGAATCAAAGGTTTCTAGCTCACCAGACTTATTCACCTCTGTTTCCTATCTCCTTCAGCACAAACTGTTAACAAACTGGCTTCTCCCTCAGCATTTTGCCATCTTGACTGCTTCTCCTGGCCTCCATGTGGCCTTAATCTGCTCTCCTCTCTTCTACTTCAGAAACCAAGCGAGAACTAGCTACTGGTCTGCCCACTTTATAGCATAGATTCAAAACCTTTAATACAATTATACAAACAAGAAAGTCTCTGATACAAAGCCACTCATCTGAGGCACAATGGGATTCATCATGAGAGTGCACCACCCTACATCATCCAATCAGTCAAGGGTGTGGAGAAGAGCTTACTCTTAAAACTAAACCCTAGGCTATAATGACCCGGTGTGCCCACAGCCTGTTCCAGAACACACATTAATATCAACGAACTTCCATGTGGGCAGCACCATCTTTAACAAAGTGAGCATAATATATTTTATCTGCCCAACAGTGGGCCATTAGCTTTAATCCTAGCTTGTACCCAGCGGGCAAGAAAAACAGACAGTGGGAAAACATTTCCCTTTCCATTCAGGGCTCCCAAAGCCAATGACTATCCGAGTTTTCTAGAATCAAAGATTTCTGCCTGTAAGGCCAGGAGCCTCCATCGTGGCCATTCACATGCAGGTTCCCATTGGATTCGGGCTGACGGTGAAGAAATGGCAGAGTCTGAGGATGGTAGGCCATTCTGTTTATTGGTGTCTCAACAATACAGGCAAGCCACAACAGAAGACAAGGGAGAAGCAGAAAACCAGCTTTTCCCATGGAGGTCAAGGGATCAGGGAGGCCCCTGCAATGGTGATAGCAGGAACCGAGAGAGCTCAAGCTACTGGTCTCTCCCCCTTTATACCATAGCATCAAAACCTTTAATCCAATTATACAAATAAGGAAATCTCTGTATAATGGGATTCCTCAGGAGAGTGTACCACCCTACATTATCCAATCAGTCAAGGGTGTGGGGGAAAGCTTACTCTTAAAGCCAAGCCTTAGGTCATAACAACCTGGCCTGCTTACATTACAGCCTTTCCCCCACACCCATCCCAAGCATAAGGGCAAAAATATCACCTGGTTGACAGGCTTTCATGTGGGAAGCGCCATCTTTAACAAAGTGAGCATATTATATTTTATCTTGCCAACACTGCCTCACTAGCCTTATTCACCTCTGTTCCCCATCTCCTTTCTGCACAAACTGGCTTCTCCTTCAGCACTTCACCATCTTGGCTGCTTCTCGCTCCTCCACATGGCCTTTCTCTGCTCTCTTCTCTAATGCTAATCTCAGTAACCAAGGGAGAGCAAGCTCCCAGTCTGCCCCATTTTATAGTGTAGAAATCAAAACCTTTAATCTAATATACAAGCAAGGAGGTCTCTGATATAAAGTCACTTATCTGAGGCACGATGGGATTCCTTATAAGTGTGCACCACACACTATCCTGCAACAATCAAGGGTGTGGTGGAAAGCATAGTCTTAAAACTAAGCCTTAGGCTATAAGGACACTACCTGCTTACAGCCTGTCCCTCACATCCAATGCACACTATAAGCAAGCAAACGTATATATCATATTTACAAACTTATTTGACTAACACTAGGAAAAGAGTTGAGAGACAGTGGTATTGGTACATCCTCTGTGTTGGGCAGATAAAATATAATATGCTCACTTTGTTAAAGATGGCACTGCCTACATGGAAGTTCGTTGATATTAATGTGTGTTCTGGAACAGGCTGTGGGCAGGCTGGGTCATTATAGCCTAAGGCTTAGTTTAAGAGTAAGGTCTTCCCTACACTCTTGACTGATTGGATGATGTAGGGTGGTGCACTCGCCTGAGGAATCCCATTATGCCTCAGATGGGTGGCTTTGTATCAGAGACTTCCTTGTTTGTAGATTAGATTAAAGGTTTGGATTTTCTAGGCTATAAACTGGGGCAGTCTGGGAGCTTGATCTCTCTCTCTCTCGGTTCCTGGGTTCCTGAGATTAGTATTAGAGAGGAGAGCAGAGTAAGGCCACGTGAAGGCCAGGAGAAGCAGCCAAGATGGCAGAGTGCTGAGGAAGAAGCCAGTTTGTTAAGAGTTTGTGCAGGAGGAGATGGAAAACAGAGGTGAATAAGTCTGGTGAGATAGAAACCTTTGATTCTAGGTGTAAAGCCAGTAGCCAGGGCCACCATCACAGCAGCCTGACCCATGCAGGTTCACATTAGATTCGAACAGTCGGTAATGAAACACAGGAGCCACGAACTGGTGAGCCATCAGCTTTAATTCTAGCTTGCACCCGGCGGGCAAGCAAAAACACACACTGGGCTCCAAAACCCACACATTCAGTGCTCACAAAGCTACTGACTTATCCGAGTTTCCTAGAATCAAAGGTTTCTAGCTCACCAGACTTATTCACCTCTGTTCCCTATCTCCTCCAGCACAAACTCTTAACAAACTGGCTTCTCCCTCAGCACTGTGCCATCTTGGCTGATTCTCCTGGCCTTCACATGGTCTTAATCTGCTCTCCTCTCTAATACCTCAGGAACCAAAAAAAAGAGCAAGCTCCTGGATTGCCCCAGTTTATAGCATAGAAAATCCAAACCTTTAATCCAATTATACATAAAGAAAGTCTCTGATGCAAAGCCACCCATCTGAGGCATAATGGGATTCCTCAAGAGAGTGCACCACCCCACATTATCCAATCAGTCAAGGGTGTGGAGAAAAGCTTACTCTTAAACTAAGCCTCAGGCTATAATGACCTGGCCTGCCCACAGCCTGTTCCAGAACACACATTAATATCAACGAACTTCCATGTGGGCAGCACCATCTTTAACAATGTGAGCATAATATATTTTATCTGCCCAACACTAGGAAACTCGGATAAATCAGTAGCTTTGTGAGCACTGAATGTGTGGGTTTTGGAGCCCAGTGTGTGTTTTTGCTTGCCCGCCGGGTGCAAGCTAGAATTAAAGCTGATGGCTCACCAGTTTTTGGCTCCATCGTTTCATTACCGACTGTTCGAATCTAATGTGAACCTGCACTGGCCAGGCGGCTATGATGGTGGCCCCGGCTATTGGCTTTACAGGTATAAAGTGGGAGAGACCAGTAGCTTGAGCTCTCTCTCGGTTTCTGCTATCGCCATAGCAGGGGTGTAAAGCCAGTAGTCGCGGCCACCATCACAGCAGCCTGACCCGTGCAGGTTCGCATTGGATTCGAATAGTCGATAATGAAACACAGGAGCCACGAACTGGTGAGCCATCAGCTTTAATTCTAGCTTGCACCCGGCGGGCAAGCAAAAACACACACTGGGCTCCAAAACCCACACATTCAGTGCTCACAAAGCTACTGACTTATCCGAGTTTCCTAGAATCAATGGTTTCTAACTCACCAGACTTATTCACCTCTGTTTCCCATCTCCTCCTGCACAAATTCTTAACAAACTGGCTTCTTCCTCAGCACTCTGCCATCTTGGCTACTTCTCCTCCACATGGCCTTAATCTGCTCTCCTCTCTAATACCTCAGGAACCAAGAACCAAGAGAGAGATCAAGCTACTGGTCTCTCCCACTTTATACCATAGAATCCAAACCTTTAATCCAATTATACAAACAAGAAAGTCTCTGTATAATGGGATTCCTCAGGAGAGTGCACCACCCTACATCATCCAATCAGTCAAGTGTGTGGGGAAGAGCTTACTCTTAAACTAAGCCTTAGGCTATAATGACCCGGCCTGCTTACATTACAGCCTTTCCCCCTCACTCATCCCAAGCATAAGGGCAAATAATATCACCTGGGTGACGGGCTTCCACGTGGGCAGCGCCATCTTTAACAAAGTGAGCATACCACATTTTATCTGCCCAACAAGGGGTCTCCCTGATCTCTTGACCTCCATGGGAAAAGCTGGTTTTCTGCTTCTCCCTTGTCTTCTCTTGTGACTTGCCTGTATTGGTGAGATACCAATAAACAGAATGGCCTACCATCCTCGGACTCTGCCATTGTTCACTGTCAGCCCGAATCCAATGGGAACCTGCATGTGAATGGCCACAATGGCGGCTCCTGGCCTTACAACCTGCCATTCCACAATGTGATATAATGGCTTAACTTTACTAATTTACACTCCATAACAAAACTGGCTATTGAGGTGAATGTAATCTAGAGCAGTCCTTCTAGGAAAGTCTGTGACTTATTATAGATGAGGCTTGCAATCCAAAAATAAAGAAAATAAAATTTGAAAATTCTCTTTATAGATTGTCAGTTTTCAGATCAAAATTCAATTATATACTGTTTATTTTTTTACCATAACTATTATTACCTATCTAGAACTTTAGATATTAATTATACCACAAAATATCATAATGAGTGTAAATTGGTCAAATATTCAGCCATATTTAAAAGTAAGTGTATGGCCAGTGGCCACAACCAGGTTTACCTTGGACTCAGGCAGACAATAAAAAACAGTAGGGCCAAAAAATGGTGGGACATTCCTTTATTAAAGTCTCACACTGACCAACAAGCAAACAGGCAGGAAAAACACTTTCCTTTTATTCAAGGCTCCCAAAGTCCTGACACATTTTCTGGTTCCACAACCCAGAGAATCTTTTCTGGTTTCTCGTAGATTCAAAGGTCCCACCAGTCTAAGCGGAGCTCGCAAAGCCTCTCAGCTCTGGTTCCATATCTACATATCTTCTCTCTACCTGCAAAACTGGCTTCTTCTTCAGCACTCTGCATTCTCTCCACTTTCCCTGCAAAAACTGGATGGGCCCACAAAGACCCTCCTCCAGCAAACATTAGCAAAACAATAGCCCCTCCCAAGCAGAAATGCAATCCACAGTTTGCAATCAACTGCCCTGCCCTGAGGTCAAGCACAAAGGTGGCTGCCCAGGGCCATTTTTTAATAATAAAAGTGAGCAAACTCAAAAAATACAAATTTTACAAACGCATTTGCCCAACAAAAAGGACCATCAAGATTTAGGTTTAGGATGTGGTTTAAATAAACATAATAGTTTAGATAAAGTTGTAAATAATAAAAAATAAGAAGCCCTGTAAAGGCCAGGAGCCGCCATTGTGGCCATTCACATGCAGGTTCCCATTGGATTCGGACTGACGGTGAAGAAATGGCAGAGTCGGAAGATGGTAGGCCATTCTGTTTATTGTCTCACCAATACAGGCAAGCCACAAGAGAAGACAAGGCAGAAGCAAAAAACCAGCTTTTCCCATGGAGGGCAAGGGATCAGGGAGGCCCCTGCAATGGCGATAGCAGGAACCGAGAGTTCAAGCTACTGGTCTCTCCCCCTTTATACCATAGAATCAAAACCTTTAATCCAATTATACAAACAAAGAAATCTCTGTATAATGGGATTCCTCAGGAGAGTGCACCACCCTACATTATCCAATCAGTCAAGGGTGTGGGGAAAAGCTTACTCTTAAAGCCAAGCCTTAGGTCATAACAACCTGGCCTGCTTACATTACAGTCTTTCCCCCACACCCATCCCAAGCATAAGGGCAAATAATATCACCTGGGTGAGGGGCTTCCATGTGGGAAGCGCCATCTTTAACAAAGTGAGCATATTATATTTTATCTGCCCAACAAGCCCCTTTCCCTAAATCTTAGAGGTTCAATGACACAGGTTTATTCTCACTCATCTCCATACCAAGGTGAACTACAGATCTATTTTATCTTTATTCTGGGTCCGTATCATGGAGTGTCCTCTATTTGGGACATTGTTATCATTGCTGAAGAGGGAAAGGGGCACTTGGCAAACATATAGCGATTCTTAAATCTCCCACCAACATTCCAATTGCCGTCCAAGTTACATGACCAAACCCTACATAAATGGGTGGAGAATGATAGGCTTGCATTCCATCTGCTCTACCAGAAAAGGGCAGGTATTTGTGACAATAGTGATATTTAATGCCGACACATTTCCTCATTTGAGCTTCTCATTCGTAAATGAGTGCTCTTTATTAGGCCATCTTTGAGTTATTAGGATGGTAAATAAAATCCATGTATTTAAAAAACTAGCTCATGGCCTGGTACATATTTAACATTTGAATAGTATCAGATTCCTAGTAAAAACATCACCACTACATTATATTAAATGAGTGATTGTCTTCAGAATATTATGATTTTAATTAAGAAGATGAGTGAAAAGTATTCGTAGAACTCTATAGAATGCTAACAGAATAAGTGATAACAATTTCAGTTAAGCCTAACCAGGTGGTGGTACAGTGGGTAGAGAATCAGCTTGGGACATGGAGGGCCCAGGTTCGAAACCCCGATGTTTCTGGCTTAAACGCAGGCTCATTCAACTTGACCATGGTTACACCAGCTTGAGTGCGGGGTCACCAGCTTGAGTGTGCGATCATAGATATGACCATGTGTTTGCTGGCTTGAGTTCAAAGGTCACTGACTTGAGCAGGGGGTTGCTGTCTCAACTAGAGACCCCCTCCTCAATCAAGGCAAGTATGAGATAGCAATCAATGAACAACTAAGGTCCAGCAACTATGAGTTAATGCTTCTTATCCCTCTCCCTTCCTGTTTGTCTGTCTCTCTCTGTCTCTCTCTGTCTCTCTCTCTCTCTCTCTCACACACACACACACACACACACACACACACACACTGTCTCTCTCTCAAAAAAAAAGTCAATTAAAAAGAGACAATTTACCACAAAAGCAAGGGGACTGAGGTAAAAGAATAAAAGAGAATTGGACAGGATGTATCCTGTACTACTTAAAGACAGGAAAACTTGGCAAGATACTATTGACATGTTCTCTCTATAAAGGGCAAACATTTCTCTATTTAACTGGAGAAAATAGCATCAGCATTACCTTAGGAGGGTTTTCTCTAATGTTTTATTCATTAGTCAAACTGTAGTTATAATTTGATTCCTAAAAAACATCCCAAGAGAATAAGAATAAAATGATTAGCTGATCTGAGCATTTTGGACCTTGTAAACTATTATTTCTTCATTTTCAACACCATAATTGTTGAGCACAATACAAATAGGTTCTCCTTTACATTTTAACTTCATTTTATTCTACCCTTAACCTTGACTACTCTAATATAGTTACACTGACCTCCTTGTGTTTCCTCAGAACTTTTGTTCCTCTTCCTGGAATGCTCTTTTTCCAGATATTCATATGATTCATTCCCTCATTTTCTCAAGTCTTCATTCAAATGTCATTTTCTCAGTGAGGGGACATTTTAAATTGACCACACGATTTAAAATTGCATGTTCTTTTTCATCCACAATTACACTGTTTTATGTTTTTTCCCTCATTGTAATTTTTTTCTAGCATTCTATAAAATGTACTCGTTTATCTTTTCTTTTTGCCTGTCTTACCCATATCAAGCTTAGCTCCATTAGGGTTTGGAATTTATGTGTCTAGTTCAATGCTTCTTTGATTCAAATCTTTGTTAAATAAATAATTGTTAAATCTGTGTGTGTTTCTATTTTTTGTTTTACACTCATTATTGGTTTTGTTTTTCTTCAGAAGTCTCTGCTCCCTTCGCAGGCAAGGACAAAACAGTTCTTGAAATTCTGGAGAAAGTGTCAGCCCTTGTGAATCAGAATCTGAGATGAGGGGATCCCGCTGAGGTGTGTGCCTGGAAGGCTCCTCTTGTCTGTGTAGTCAAGCGGAATTATTTAATGGAATCTCTACTTCTCCCCACCTTCAAATAGAGAAACTTCCATAAGTTAAAAATAAATAAATGTGTGGAGAGTGATAAACTTCAGTGAAAATGTCTCCCACACACAACTGTCAACCCTAAGAAAGAAGGAAATATAGTTGTTTGTAAACACATGGACCTTGGGGACATTGAGTTAAGTGTCAGAAAAAGAAAAAATACTGTATAGTAAATATAACTTTTATGCAGAATCTGAAAATGAAAAAAGATAAAACTGGTAGAAACAGAGTAATAATAATAAAAAAAGGTTGCCAGGGACTCTGAGGTGGGAGAAATGGGGAACGGTTATTATAATCATACAAACTTTCAGTTGTATGTTCTAAGGATCTGATGTGTAAAATGATGACTATAGTTGCCAATACTGTATGGTATAATTGAAAATTGTTAAGAGAATAGAGCTTCTATGTTCTTACACACACAAAATCAGATAAAAAGTCTGTGGTGATATATGTGTCAATTTGATTAGATGGGAGAAATGTTTTCAGAATGTACACATACATGACATCAACACATAAACTAAATGTCTTACAATTTGATTTGTCAATTATATTTTAATAATGCTGAAGAATAGAAAGAAAATGCATATTACCACAATACATGGAAAACCATTATTATGTTCCAGAAAATAACCAAAAAATAAATGCAGCAAAAGCATAATTATCAACCCATCTAAACTTTGAATTCCTCCTCTTTAAACTGTGGATTGAAATATCTATATTGTAACATGACTGAGAATTATACAGAAACTAGATATGCATTTTAGCAGCTGATAGGTAATAAATGATATTTATAATAATTTATAATAATATGACCTTTTATTTTCTTCATAGGATTAAAATATTAATGCTTTGACATTGACTCCATGCATTCAAATAAATCTATTATTTTTAGTATTTGTTGGATGTTACCTAAGGCTTGCTCAATCTTATTCTGATCTTTGCCTACATTGCTTTATGTCAGATACTTTCTAGTACTCATTAATGTATCCAACACACACTTATTAAGCATCTACTCTGTGTCAGTAATAGTTCTGGACTCTTCCCACAGTTCTTTTTGACCTGGCGAATACCAGCACACTGCCCTGCAGCACAGTGTAACAGGTATTTCCAAGTAATCGGATGATGAGCATTGTGGATTTTATTTGATAAGACAAAACACATGACACAGCAGTTTTACTTTTTGTTATTTCTTACTTATTATTTTTCCATACTAGCCTGCTTCCTGCTTTGTGGCTACAGTAATGGTTTATATTTGAAATAAGTTTCTGTTAGTGGTTTTAAAGTTAGAGGACTTGATTTCTTTAATAGCATGGGCTTCTCCCTTTCTTTTCCTTCTTTTTAAAATTTTGAATGCTGAGATCCCATTTATTAATGCTTGGGGACCGTAAAACAAAAAGGCTTAGGTTATAAGAAACAACCAGAGAGAGCCTAGGCAGGGTTGCTTTAGCTGTCTAGAAATATTATGGAAAAGAAATGAGCCATGCAGGACTGTTGTAAACTCATGAAAAGTCAGAGAAAAGGAGGCCTTGAGACAGGTTTAAGGGGTTAGCCCAGGTCGAGCTGTTGCTGTCTTCTATACCCCTGGTTTCAAGTCTCATGGGGTCCTTAGAGTTTAGGAGAAAAAATGTAAAAATGCTCACGAGAGAGGGAAGAAAGGCATGGTCATGCTCCAGAGAGCCCATTGGCCACTCTGTTAATGAGCAAAGTAGATGGTTACCTCTGGAATTCTGGGAAATTTTTATGCCTCTGCCTGTGTCAAAACCCTCTTATAGTATTTACTGCCTCAACATCTGTATCCGTACTGGACATTCTCTCACCAGACATTAGAGAATTATTTTCAAAAATAAACTATTAAAGTGTATAAATTGAAAAGCATGATCAGTAAAATATTTACATGCATCAATAATGTTATAATGGGAATAAAACGGTGAAGCAAGAGTAGGTATACAGTTATTAATATGTGAAACAGAGTTTATTCTTATGTTATTTATTAATTATTGTATTATATTCCATATGAACAATTATAAGCTTGCTTTTACCCCCTCCCTGTATGTAAATAAATATATCTCTAATCTATCAATCTGTCATCTATCTATTTAACTAGCTTTTTTCCAGTCCCTGTTTTTTCTCTTACTTCCCTTCCAAGCCTTCTTTACTTAACTTTTCCCCACTGGTCAGTCTTAAATTTTGGAGAAGTTTTCCAAAATGTCTTTTCTATCCTTTTTTTATTTTTTCTTTTACATTAAAAATATTTTTTAGTAAGCCTTGGCTCAGTGGTAGAGTATCAGCCCAATGTGTGGATGTTCTGGGTTCGATTCTGGGTCAGGGCATATAGGAGAAGTGATCATCTGCTTCTTCACTCCTCCTTTTCTTTCTTTCTTTCTCTCTCTCTCTTCCCCTCCCTCAGCTATGGCTCGATTGGTTTAAGCACATTGGCCCTGGGCACTGAGGATGGCTCTGTGGAGCCTCCAACTCAGGCACTAAAAATAGCTTGTTTGTAAGCATGGCCCCAGATGGAAAAAGCATCAGCCCTAGATGGGGGTTGTCCAGTGGATCCTGGTTGGGGCACATGCAGGAGTCTATCTTCCTTCCTCTCACTTGGATAAGGAGAAAAAGAGGTCTTAGTAGAGAAACAGTAAGACAAACTTATACCAAACATAGTACACAACAAAGAACTTTTTATGTCTCAGCTATACAATCTAAAAGTTAAATGTCCCAGGAGTGCTATCCTGAACCTGGAAAGTGTAGCCATCAGCGATAGGTTCTGGCACAACGTTATGATCTTCCACTTTTTCTACAGAGAAATACTTCTCCATCAAGTTTAATGAAGCTTTATACACAGACTCATTTTCATGGTTTTGTAGAGCTTCAATTTTGTCCAAACCTCCAGTTAGCTTCTTCCTGTGTCTTAAAATCTGCCTTAGAGAGAACACCTATTAGGAATGGGACTGACTAATCAGGGATTCACAACTTGCTGTATCTGATCCTGGCAGCCAGTTCTGATGTTTGACATTGTCTGTGTAACTTCCTTAGGAATATTAGTTTTGGAGTTCATTAGCAGGATGGGAGACAGACAGCAAGTGTTTCAGCATCTATTACAACCTGAGTCCTTTCCTCTTTCCAGGTGACAATGTATCCTATGGTCCTTAGCAAAGGAGTCACAATTGGCAATTCAGTAGTTTCTCGAAACTTCACGAGTTGAAACACAACTTCTGTTTTCACAACCATTTCAATCTGCTCATTTGAATCAACAATAAGGTAGGAAATGGCCCAGCAACTTTGTTCTAATACTTCTGAATTAGGATGCAGGAGACGAACTGAAGTAGGAAGAATCCGCTTAATGACTTCTAACAGGGATGCAGGATTCTTGTTGCAACAAAGGTTCAAAAGTGTCCATCCAGGTGAGATGATATAAGTAATCACATGTTAAAGATGACATATCAGAAACTGCAAAGAATAGTCAACAGTGGGTCAACTGTAGCATACTTAATAACCAAGTCTTGGGAAACTGAGCTATCACCTACAATGGTTCCTAGAGAGCAAATGGCTTGTTCACTGATATGAGCATGAGGAGAGCCAACAGAGAAATGAATGCCTGGATAGCACCCAGCTACTACAGCCTTTCATCTGTCCTGATGTCTCAGAAGCAACGCAAGTGAGGGCCCAAGCAGATTCAAACTGAAAGAAACTACAATCCTATCTGCAATAGAGGACACAAATTTTGGAATCAAAGCAGCCTGAATCATGTATATGAGTGGCTGTTTTTCCCTAGAAACTGGTTTCCTTACAATCTGAGTAGTTTGGAGCTGACTTTCCAAATTGTTGCTATCTATTCCTTTGTCATGTCCTCCACAGAGCCATTTACAGTGCCCTGGTTGTTGCGGT
This sequence comes from Rhynchonycteris naso, assembly GCA_037038555.1. NCBI lineage: Eukaryota > Metazoa > Chordata > Mammalia > Chiroptera > Emballonuridae > Rhynchonycteris > Rhynchonycteris naso. The sequence continues at coordinate 26,966,808 of CM073000.1, forward strand.
TCTTCTGCAGTGGGGAAGTAGCACCATCAGGAAATGGGCTTCCATTTCTCTTTTCAGCATCTGGTCATCCTGCTTAGCTTTCCTCAACTCCACATTAACTTCTGTTCAGTGACACTTCATTTCTCTACTGTTTCCCCCCTCGTTCTTGAATCTGGTAAGGTGAGAAGCTGGTGAATTAGCATTCTTGTTAGTGGACATGTTGATGAGACAAAGAAGGAAGTTACACAGTCGGATCTGGGTTTCACAGAAGACAGTGTGGACTACACAGGCTACAGAGTGGTTGCTCTGAGAATGTCCACCATGAATCAGCTCAAAGATGGTGTCTGATCCTTTTTAATTCACAAGTGTTATTCTAACCACATGCTTTATGGATTTTGTACTTTTTCCTGAAATAAATGTAATCTCCTTAGCCTAAAACTAAATACTCCGGATCAGTCTTGCCTTTCTTATCATTTCTCTGATATTATCAACTCCTCTAGTCCCCTAGTTTACAAGCCTGATTGAATAATAGAATCACCTGTGAAGTTTTAAAAAATATAAAATTCCAGATCTGAATCTCTGAGGAGTAGGCTTGGTAAGATAAATTTTAAAAAGTCTCTTCAGATAATTCTAAAGCACAGGTAAGTATGAAAACCACTGCTTTCATCAACTTAGGATAGAATTACACATTATATTTTCTTGTGTCTATATTTCCTCCTGATAGCTCTTTCTAGAATATAATTTTCTCAACATTGCCTACTTAAAGCCTGTTTTCCATTGAAGTCATACTAAAATTCTAATTCATTTACATTTTCTTCTTGACTGTTGACTAATGAAAATTAGCTAATTACATTTATCAGATTATACTTAAAGTATACTTATAACTTTTTGTGTTGTCAATCATCTCATTGTCTGCTTATCTACTGTTGAATATATTCAAATAGCAGTAACATTTTGAGAATGATTATAACTTATATAATAAGATTATACTTATGAATAACCAAATCAAGTTAATATAGGTACACAATAACTGTATAATTAATGGTTTACGAATTAATGACTTTGAAAATTTAAATTGGTACTTCTAACTAAATATTTTGAATTACAAAATAAAATAATAAAATAAGAGCTTCTTTAAACCAAAATAAGAATTTTATAAGGTATTGTATTATTAACAATACTTAAATTTAAAAAGAGTTCAGCTTGACCAGGCAGTGCTACAGTGGATAGAGCATCAAACTGGGATATGGAAGGCCCAGGTTTGAGACCCTGAGTTCGCCAGCTTGAGTGCAGCTCATCTGGTTTGAGCAAGGCTCACCAGCTTGAACCCAAGGTGACTGGCTCGAGCAAGGGGTGACTCGGTCTACTGTAGCCTCCCAGGCAAAGCACATATGAGAAAACAATCAATGAACAACTAAGGTGCCACAACAAAGAACTGATTCTTCTCATCTCTCTCCCTTCCTGTTTGTCCCTATCTGTCCCTCTGTCTGACTCTGTCTGTTACACAAAAAAAGAGTTTAACTAGCATATAAAATATTTCCAGTTAAGCAGTCTAGCAAATGCCATTCTTTAAGGAATAATCTAGAAAAACATTCAGTCTTGTTATTTAAAGGAAGGTCAATAAAAAAAAAAATTATGAGACATTAAACAAAAGTAAGGAAAAACAAACTGTTAATGGATGAGACCTAGAGATTTGCAGAAGTTGAAATTATCAGAGAGTTAATTTAAAATATATCTAATATGTAAAATAAATAGTTTAATAGTTGGACACTCATTGGGCAAGACCAGCAGCAATTTACTCTAGGTGGTACATCATGACTTGGGTATGGGTAGACCAAAGATCACATGTCACTGCACTCTTGGATGCATGACTACTGAGATTGCAGTTTCCCCTCAGACCACAATATGGCTATATGGGGGGAGGGGCTCTCTCTTATTACCGCTGGAAGGAGAAAGCAAAAGCCTAAGCTTGATTCAAGGATAAGTTGACTTGGTACATATACATGAATTAAAAATGGAGTATTGCTTCTTTACAGCCTTCCAGAGGTTTCCAGGAACATAAAGGTAAAAGGGAATTCTTCTAATAAGCAGATCTTCAGTAAGAGAATGTTATCACCTTTTTTGAATAGAAGTAGCCATAAGCTAAGATAAGAATATTCATGGATGTATTGAAAGTGGCAAATAATCTAACTGGTTTATTATTGGGCTGGAATGAAACTCATGACATTTTGGGTCAGGAAAATTTGTGTAAAAGACATAGAGATTGACTAATGGGAGTGAGCATGAAGTGTAAAGTTCTCTGCAGTGCATTTTAGTGCTTACCATAGAATATCTACAACAGAATATGAACTACATAACCACATAGAAAAAACTCAGCCAGTTAACATTAGTCATCTTTGCCTTCAGCAACCAAATAGGCATAAACATAGTAGAAAGTATAGCAGATACAAAAGCTGTGCATGAATCCAATATACGGGCTCTTGTTTTTCAAGATTGATCTAGCAATTGCTTTCACCAACTACCCAATATAGGAATAAAGAACAAAGCTATCAGTCACTTGGTAGTCAGCATATTACATTGGATTGAAGCAACAGTGTAATTCATTTTGATTGGAATTGGCATATATTCCAGTTACAGGAATGTTTTTCTTGTTTCTCCTGCCAACAAGGTTTCCACTAACCTACTTTATAACTCAAGGCTTATGTAGTGAAGATCCACCAAAATGAGATCTTTCACAACATCTCAGTGAACTAAGAAATCTTCTTTATAGGAAATCACAGTAGTGATCATGAAACCAAGAACTCTAATTGGCTCTATAATATATTATACCATTTGAAATTTGCTAAGTGCAAAAGAAGTGCCAGCTTAGAGACGAGAGCTTTCAAAGATGGGACACTATTTTATAGGATGTTAAGGAAAACAAAAAAGGAAGAGAGATATTGATTTGTTCCACTTATTCATGCATTAATTTGTTGATTCTTGTATGTAGCCTGACCGGGGATTGAAGCTGCAAGATTGGTGTATCTGGATGATGCACTAACCAACTGAGCTGTTCAGCCAAGGTCCATATATTATCTTAATCAATAATGTTAATAAATAATGTAATCAATAGTTAATTATTATTAATCAATAATAATAATAATAATATGATATTCTGTCTCTAATAACTACAATACATAGAATTGGGAACTGAGGGGGAAAAGAGTAGAACCAAATACTTTCTCTTTGAATCTTTGGAAAATTGGGCTTAAATTCTTGAAAATATAGGCTCCTTCCCTTGGGGGGTCTTTTACAAGGGTCAAAATTTCTGCATTGGGAGACCCAGAAAGCATCTCTGTGAATTCAATGGCTTCCATCTAGTCACTTTAGTCTCTTTGTGCTAAAAGATAATCAGGCAATGAAAGAAGTCATTATTAATACAGGAATTACTAGTTCTGATCATTAGAATGATGTAGGATGTTGTTATAAAGTGGGGGCAAGGATGAAAACATCTGAATTTAAGATGACCTACTGGGCCTGACCAGGCAGTGGCACAGTGGATAGAGCATTGGACTGGGACGTGGAGGACCCAGATTCAAAACCCCGAGGTTGCCAGCTCATGTGCAGGCTCATCTGGTTTGAGCAAGGCTCACCAGCTTGAGCCCAAGGTCGCTGGCTTGAGCAAGGGGTCACTTGGGCTGCTGTAGCCCCCCAGTCAAGGCACATATGAGAAAGCAATCAATGAACCACTAAGAAACCACAACAACAAATTAATGCTTCTCATCTCTCTCCTTTCCTGTCTGTCCTTATCTATCCTTATCTATCCCTCTCACTATCTCTCTCTCTGTCTCTGTCACACACACACACACACACACACACACACACAAAGAAAAATATGATCTACTGGGACATGCGTTGGTACTTCTTTGTCCAATGTTGTCAGTAAATGGACAAACACAGTAGCCACATAATTACTAGGACGCTGAACATTTAGGCATAAGGTTCTATTTTACTTTGCTAGGTAATACACTAATTAGCATATGTGGTAGCCAAAGATGAGGGCGATATAAATTGGATAAGAGAGGAGAAACATGAGTATCAGCAGCGGCATCAAGACCAGCTTTAGTGATAGAAGTTGTAGTTTTCCCCTGTAATCAACACCTTCTTGTACATTTACTCAGAAAAATAGACAAATCAGAATTTAGGGGAAGCAGTTTCCAGATGAGTAAACTCATTTTTGAAAGCAGTTGGGGTCCTGGCCGGTTGGCTCACTGGTAGAGTGTTGACCTGGCATGTGAATGTCCTGGTTTTGATTCCTGGTCAGGGCACACAGGCGAAGCAACCATCTGCATCTCAATCCCTCCCCTTCTCTCTTCTTTCTCTCTGTCTCTCTCTTCCCTCCTGCAGCCATGGTTCAGTTGGAGCAAGTTGACCCCAGTGCTGAGGATGGCTTCAGTGGCCTTGCCTTAAGCACTAAAATGGCTCAGTTATTGAGCAATGGAGCAATGGCCCCAGAAGGGCAGAGCATCCCAAATGGGGGCTTGCTGGGTGGATTCCAGTGGGGGAGCATGTGGAAGTCTGTGTCTCTGCCTCCCTGCTTCTCACCTAAAAAAAAATTTTTTTTAATGAAAAGAAAGCACAAAAATTTGACTATAGTAAATGATGTGGAGAGTATCTAAGATCTCCATTCAGAAAAGAGGAACTCATTCCTGCTGCTGCTGGAAGAGTTGTCTGCCAACAACTCAGAGGTGAATTCTTCCCCATGAATTGAATTATCCTTGGCTAAAGGATGATGCCTTGGCCAAGTTTAGGCCTTACTGGTTTCCATGTCATGTTTAAAAGTGACTCACTTTGGGTGAACTCTAAAGAGTCACCCCCACATCTAAATGGCCTGAGTCATTAACCTAGGCTTCTGTTATAACAACATCTTAGTTCAACATCTTTCTTTCCCAGTACGGCTTTTGTTTAACCCTTATAAGCATATTCGTGAGAGCACTCCTCAATAAGTCACTGTAGGTGCATCTCAGTCCCTTTTTTGAGCAGACTGACCAATGAAAAATATTCTAGAAAATGAATTTTTTCCGTAGGAATCCTTTTTAATTTGGTTAGAAACAAACAAAACAAATTCAAAGTAGGCAAACCATAGTTATTAGCAAACCATATATCACTAGGACAAAAATAAAATATGTTTACATTTTCATGCCCAATGCCATAAAACAAGTGTAAGAGATTATACACATTGATCTGAAGAGGTACTCCACTGTAGTATATGTAGAATTAGGAGTGTATAAATACTGGGATTGTTAAGCAAAGGACAAAACTATCATGGGTTCAGCATTCAATTAACAATCATTTTGCTAATATTCTCATTGCTTGAAAAGATTTTATAGAAATACTATGCAACCCATGTCTATTATCAAAAACTCTGCAATGAGCTTTACTGATGTTTTATTTTTCTATCTATAAATATTCCAAAGATTGGACAATGGCTTTGAAAATTTATTAAAGTAGTCCTTAGAGCTTTGGGCAAAGGACAAGTAGCAATAAATATTTGATGATAAAAATGATGATGGTGATAATGATGTTCATTTGAATCTTGTCTCTTAAATATTTTCATACCTCTTGTATGGAAAGAATGAGGGCAACTCTTCAATATCAGGCCAAGGTTAAATGAGGGCTTCTCTCTCTTAGACTTCATTACCACAGAAATGTGGCCTGACATTAGAGTAATTCATAGTTCATTGAAAACATCATAAGAACAATTACTATAACATTAGAAGGAACTTTTGAAGAAGAGTTTCAAAATACCCTTCAAAAAATTGCTGACAAGCACATGTATATACTGCATGCCTATACCTTCTCACTTTTCCAAGATTCTCAACATAGTTGCCTTATTAAACATATACCTCATTTCACATGCCTTTCTTGGCTTGTTCATTTGGTGTGATCTAAAAAAATAAGGACCAGCATATATGAAATGGAATATTGTTTTTGCTTGCCATATAAAATATTTTAAAAATATTTTATCCCTTGTAATGTTATGCAGAAAATAACATTCTTTAAAGCATCACTCACTTAACAAGTTCTATTATGTGTAAACTTTTATTAACCATATATATATAAAATTCTATTTCATACCTCATAGGGATATTGTGAAGAGTAAATGTGCATGCGCAAAGTTAGTGCTTTGTAAATTCCTCTAATGATATATTTAAGTATGACTGTTCTAGTCTAGTCCAGATGAATGTCTTGAATACTTCTGCATGCAATTAGAGTGTGTGTTGTTAAGTTCTAGCAATCAGACTGCTACACTCTACCTTCCAATTTCTAAATCTTAAAAATGAAATCATTAGGATTAATTTTATGGCTTAATACCTATAAAAATAAGTGCATATGTTTTTAATTATAAATACCTTATTCCTTCTACTTCAATATCATAATCTTACTTCATTGTATGCTAAAATCTTTAAATACCAAAGAAAGTACTTCAGTAGACAACTCTGAATATATAAAACACCAATAAAAAAACGTTTACAGAGGCAAATGATTTTCTAAAATGCATTTAGTTTTGGGCTACTTGCATTTATATTTAATGAAAAAGAAAGAATATTATATATACTCAAAATTTGAATATAGACAATTTATATTTTAGGCAAAGAAAGCTGATAATCAATGTGATATACTGTCATAACTAGTGTCAAAATATTAAAATGTTCTTGTAATAAACAATCGAATATGGCTCATCTTTGCTGGCTGCCCCAGCCTCCCTCCTGTGACAGTCTAGACCACCCACAGCAAGTAAGGGGTGATGTGTGGCACAGAACATTAGAGTTTGATTTTCTCAAATCAATTATTACATAATTTTATTATCACCTCTAGAGATAAATATAATAAATACATTTTTTTTTAAAAAACCCTCATATCTATAAGGTTAAATTTTTGAGTCTCACTAGATTGTAACTTCTTTTTTTGGTAACAAGCAGAAATATCAGTCTTCTAGCTTAAGTTATACTTCTACGGATGGGGAATATATCTTAAACACTTGAAATTTTTCTTTAATAATTAAAAAAGTAAGATCAAAAGACCTTCTATTATATGGCTGCAAGGTGACAAATGAAGGCACTTTACAGAGTCCTAGGGCTCAGAACAAAATGTGTGATATTTTGCAATGCATGCTTCTCCCATTTATGGAAACTCCACCAAGAACTCCACTATGGATATCAATAAAAAGCAGAATTTTTAAATTTATTATTTCAATGTGCCTAAATTTATGGTTGTGATGAAATTTAAAGGTTTTGTTTAACCCCTACCATCTAGATTTGTGCAGACACATTCTGCATAAAGACTGATTAAGGTTTAGCAAGTCAATGGAACACATCAACGGGATAGTAATAAATAAAAGTAGGTAGAATGTTTATGAGTAGAAATAACTAATGTCATTAAAATATTCATACTAAACAAAATAATCTGTAATACCTATGCATTTTCACAGAACTAGAACAAATAATTCAAAAATGTGCATGGAATCACAAAAACACTTGACTATCAATAGCAATCATGAAAAAAATTAAACAAAATGTGAAGTGTCACACTACCTGATATTAAACTATACTACAAGGTTATAGTAATCAAAACAGCACAATACTGGTATAAAAACAGACACATTGATAAATGGAACCAAATAGAGAGCTTAGGGATAAAGCCATGCCTATACATTCAATTAATCTTTGACAAAGGACACAAGAAAATAAGATGAAGTAAAGAGAGTCTGATAAATGGAATTGAGAAAATAGGACAGACACGTACAAAAAAGAAACTAGATCATCTTTTTACAAGAATAAATTCAAAATGGATTAAAGACTTAAATGTAAGATGCAAAACCATTAAACTCCTGGTAGAAAACATAAGCAGTAAAATCTCTAAGATTTGTGATATGCCCTATATATTTCCAGGCAAGAGAAACAAAACAAAACAAAAAATGGAACTATATTAAACTGAAAAGTTTTTGCAAGGCAAGGAAAATCATTAACAAAATGAAAAGAAAACTTACTGAATGAAAGGAAATATTCACCAATGATATATCTGAAAAGAGATAAATATCCAAAATTTATAAAAAAACTCAAACTACTTAACATCATAAAACAAAAAATTCATTTGAAAAATAGCCACAGGACCTGAATAGACACTTCTTCAAAGAAGACATACAGATAGTCAAAGGCAAATGAAAAGATGGTCAATGTCACTAATCATCAGATAAGTGAAAATTAAAACTACAATGAGATACCACTTCATACCTTTCAGGAAAGCTATCATCAATAAGTCACCAAACAATTGTTAGCAAGGATATGCAGAAAAGGGAATCTTAGTGCACTGTTGGTACTAATGCACATTGGTGCAAACACTATAAAAAACAGTGTTGAAGTTCTTCAAAAAATTTAAAAGAGAATAGCCTTATGACCAGAGATTCAACTTTGGGAGAAATTCAAAACACCAATCTGAAAGAATATATTCACTTCCATGTTCATAGGAGCATTATTTACAATAGACAAGACATAGAAGCAACCCAACTGCCAATCAATAGACGAGTGGATAAAAACATGGTGGTACATATATACAATGGAACATTACTCAGCAATAAAAAAGAATGACATTTTATTATTTGTGACCACATGGATGGATCTAGAGTGTATTATTATTAGCAAAGTAAGCCATAAAAAGGACAATACCATATGATCATCACTTTTATGTGGATTCTAAAGAACAGCAACAACAAAATACAAACAAAATTGAAATAGACATAGATACAGAGAACAAACTTACAGAGGCCAAGAGGGTGGGGTGTTGGAGGACAGGATGAAATAAGTGATGGGATTAAGAAGTATTAATTGGCAGTTACAGAACAGCCATCAAGATATAAATTACAGCATAGGGAATATAGTCAAATAATATTGTAATAACTATTAATGGATGGTATCAGGTGAGCACTTGATATATTGGAGGGAACATTTTGTAACCTATATGAATATCTATCTCCTGTTTTGTACACTTGAAACTAATATAAAATAATTCTAATGCACACTGTAATCAAAAAATAAAATAATAAAAAATAGACAACAAAAAGTCATTGCAATAAAACTGGTCCAACTGACTAGTCCCTCAGCCGAGTCTGTGAACCAAGATAGAGCAGAAAATAAATGGTCTGATCAGAAATAAGAAAGGATTTACAGCTTATGCAATTGGTGGGGACATTCTTAATAAGTTGCATGGAAAACAAAAACTGAAAAATTTTATAATGAATACAATTTCTATTGTTTCATATGTGCCTAATTCTGCAATTGACTTAAGTAGTAAGCATACTTTAAATCAATTTCTACCAAGAACTAAAAATTCATTATTAAAAATATCAAGTAAACTCAGTGCTTTCAAATTTTATCTTCCAGCATTAAGAGAACTTTATCTGAAGTGCTATTTTAATCTTTAACAGTATAACCATTTTACTTATACAAAAGGTATAAACAAGGGCTTATGAAGTGCACATCAATTCATAGTTCGGTAAACACAGGACTGTTTCTGAAATGGCATTTAAAGATTTAATTTTGAAATCCAGTTAAAAAGAAATGTTAAGTGATAATCATAGCACTTTTCTTTATTGAAGTTTATGCTTTACAAATAAAATTCACATGTTCATTTGATTTTCCCTTTAACCAAACTGTCAAGTTGAGGTTACTCATAGGAAATAGTGGCCCAGTTGCACTGCTGAGTGAGCTTGTCCTATATTAAGTAGTCCTAAAAACAAGCTTCAATGTGATATCTTATAATTCAAAATGAGTAGCTCAATGTATGTTATGTAGGAATCAAAAAATTTAAAGATGTAAAGGTATAGTGGTATGCTGGTGAATGTCTAACCCCTGACTCTCAGAAGAAGAAAAAACAAGTTGGAAAAGGGCTTATTTATAACATTACATAATTGCTCTTGTGCAAACCATCTGATCTTTTTATTATTTTAACATACCAAAATTATGTCAACCAGCTCACAACATTCATAAAAAATTTAATATTCAGCACTCGGGAGCCAGTAGTAGTAGCTTGCTTCATCACATTACTGGAAAAAGGGTGATCAGGATGTTAGAAAGTAAACCATGTGAGTAATAGTGAGAAAAGGGTAACTCAGGCAGCTTTTGTGGGAGTTGGGATATGGCAAAGAGTGTGTCTGAGCATGTTATAAGATTATCGAGGGATTAGTCAGCCTAATGGGGTTGAGAACTCTAAGGTAACTTAGAGCAGAATTTTACAATATTATGAGTACCAAGGTGATAAAAATCATTTTATTATTAACACTCTCTGAGTCTTATGTATGAGGCAAAGGCCTATGGGTCATAACATGGCTCCAGGCTGAGGTACCATTTATACATTCACTTTTCAGATAACAAATTTTAATCACAAGGATAATTGTAACTTCCTAAAAATCAAGCTGAGATTCAAACCCAGGGAATCAAATAAAGGAGCCTTCATTTGAAATATTTAAATAATTTTGTGAATAATATATTAAGATTTCAACGTTTCTTTTTGTCAAAATAAGAACAACCCTTAAAAACTGTGTCAAACCTAGAAACAAGAGACCTAGTAGTAAGGTGGCAGCTTCATCAGTTCAGTTGTTAATTAGTAAGACTTAAGTTATTGTGATGATGATAGCAATGAAAATAAGTGACACATAACATGCAATTCCATTTTGTTCGGGCTCATCATCAAATTCCTTCTTATTCTTTGTTTCAATTGAAAAACTATATTAATTGTTTTTAAAGAGTGTGGGAATTAAAATAAAAAAAAATCACTCTGATTTTATGATCTCATATATATTTTTATATTTCTTTTTTACATTTTAATTTTGTCCCCATGCATACATCCTTAAACACATTAGCACCTTTAAACTGAAAAATAATTTTCTTTTTTGTTTAAGTGAGAGAAAGGGTGATAGTGAAATAGATTCCTGCATGGGCCTGGACTAGGATCTACCCAGAAACCCCCTTTGGGGTTAATGCTGAATTAACCGAGCCATCCTCAGCACTGAAGGCTGAGGTTTGAACCAACCAAGCTATCCTTAGTGCCCTGAACCCATACTCAGACCAAAGAAACCACTGGCTGTGAGAGAGGAAGAGAGAAGGGAGAAAGGAAAGGGAAGAGAAGCAGATGGTTGCTTCTCATGTGTGCTCTGACCGGGAATGAATCCAGGCGAAACAGTTATCTACACAAGTAAACCATGTGATTATTTTACTACATGGACTTCAGTCATACCACACTAATGACTGCAAAATTATCTATGAGCATACAAATCATAATCTACTTAATAATTTTCATAATAATGTTTTTATATCAATATTTTACTAATATAAATATATACACATACACACAATCATACATATATATACATATATAACATACATACATATATAACATATATATATACACACACATATATAACATATCTATATATATCTATATATTCCTTCTGGGATATTGTTTCTCTTAATAATATATACAGGGAAATATTTGTTCTTAGAGGTGTTATGATGTCAAACAAATGAATATATAACCTCCCCAGTGTTTACCTTAAACAGTGAGGCATAATATTTTACCAAACAAGGGCTTAATTTTTGATAATAGCTGAACCAATAGCATTGAATATGGAGTCAAATGAGCACCCTTTTACAGTCCCAGTTAGTCTGAGAATTGTAAAACTTTACCAAATTTAAGAAGCAACATAATTTAGTAAGCAATTCAGTCAAGAATTGTAAGCAATTTTTTCAGATGTGGTTAAAGGACAGACATGCCTAAATGTATTTCCACAATAGGAATCTGTCCCAAAGAAATGCTCAGAAATGTTTCAAAATATACCTCAAGAGAGGAATACTGTAGTATTTTTGATCAAAATGACAAATTACAAAATATATAGATGTCTAATATTAAAATTAATTATACTATATCCCTATGATAAAACTTTAGGCAGCTATTAAAAAGCGATACTGTGGAAAATTAATAACATGGGAAAAATTTAAAAACATATTATTGGTAATTAAAATATCAGGGGACCAAATACTAGGTACTGCATATGATTAATTATAAAACTACTTGTTATATGTTCTACAAATAATTCTTCAGCCCTGTACAGCTGTTACTGTTGACTTCTTGCAATAGGTATTTTGTTCCCTTTGCTTTTTGAGTTTTTCTATATTTTTTCTATTTTTTCTATGCACATATATGGCTTCTCAATAAGAAAAAAATATTTTGAAGAGTTAAATTATTTAATTAAAAATAGGATAAATATTTTATGTCTTTTCTATATAACTAATTTATTTTTTTAAAAATAGCCACACTGATCCGATGGCACTATTGCTATCTGCGCTTGCTTTAGTTCAAATTTATTGATGTATTGTAGCTCAGTCTTTTATTTGTAGTGTTCCTGTGCCATTTAGTTTTATATGTGCTTTGTAAATGTAGCATAGCCTGGGATTTTGTTTTGAATCTGCTCTGGCAGACTTTGTTTTTTAAGAGAGCAATTTAAAGCCATTTATGCTTGTTTAAGATTTATTATATTTGTTGCTGCATCTGACAGCCTTCCTTTAATTTACTGCCTCTTTCCTCTTTTTTCCTTTTATCCTCACTCTCCATCCTCCCCCAGATCCCTACATTTCTCTCACATATTTGTTGTTTCGATTTTTCACTTATCTACAGGGGTGAGCCAAAGTAGGTTAATAATAAATTAATAAATGAATAATAATACAAAAATAAACTTGTTATGTGTATTCACAACTGTAAGTCTACTTTTTTCCCACCCCTGTATGTATTCCTTGAAAGACAAAAAGACTCAATTTTTCATCTTTTACCAAACACAAGTGAAGATTTCTGAATGAATAAATGAATGAATGATCTAATAATTCAAATACTTAATTGTCAATTCTGTCACACAAGAATTATCCTAAACTTTATTCACATTAAATCAATTGAATATTGATATAGTATTAATTCTAATTTAAGAAATGTATAAGTTAATTATAGAGCTTTTATTAAGCAACATTCTTCTACTCTCCTTTCAGATATCTCTTAAGTTTTGATGTGAAACTTCATTTCATTTTCTAAAATTATTACTTTGTCTTCTAATACTATTATTTAAAAAATTATATTTCTCACCACCATCAGTTCTTTTTGTTTAACAATATATTGGCCTGTATTGATAACTATATTAGTCTTAACCTAATAGTTCTGTTTTACTATAACATTCAAATTCAAGCATTCTTTCTCTTTCTTTTTTAACTTGGCAGTGGTGTTCTATATGTTTCGGGTACACATGCCTGTTTTATTTTTCAGTTAAGAAACCCACTTAGCTAGCATGTGCCTTAGGACCATAATCTGGTCTCAGAGAAATGACTGGATCTTATCTTTTTGACACTACATTTATCAGACTTCCACATCATTGTTTTATATCAGTATTGAAGAGGAGGATAAAACATAAAGCCATGATGATTTTAGCTCTTCCAAAATGGTCCCACTCAAAAAGACTTCTGGTGAAGCTGATGATATAAGACCAGGTTTCCATTTCTTATCCAATTAGTCATTAAAATTAAATCTGATGAGTTAAGCAGACTGATGGGAACAAAAATTGAGAAATGACCTATCAGAACAAAATTTGAGCCAAATTTAATACTTGGTGTGCCAAACTGTTTACATTAATATCTTATATCTAAAGACCTAAACCCAGAAACTTATATGGTAGCTTTTCAAGTGGTGGCTAGTTCTCTCTATATGTCTTTGCTCAAGGATGCTAGTTTCAGCTAAATAGGACTAAAACAATTACATACATCTAGATATGTAGATATATACATATCTAAATTTACAGATACAGTAAAATTTCTGTCATTAGGCACTTAGTCACTATTTTCCTTTGGAAAATGAATTTGGGTATTTTATGACAATAAATAATATATAATAATGTGGATTATTATGTAGTGAGCCTTTCTCTCTTCACATAGATGTGTACACACACATACAGAAAGTTGTTAATTGAAGTGTACCTCAGATGACAACTTATATGTCTTAAATTCATTAAATAAATGCTATAAGAATTGTTATTCTTCATCTTTCCATAGATTTTCTATGGATATGGATCTATCTATCTATCTGGGATAAGGAAAGTTAAATTCACTAATTTTTGTTTCCTTATGATATTTTTTATTAATGCTTGAATTAGTTAGTATTGACTCTACCTGTATTACATTCTTTGCATTGTACATGTAAACTAAGCAACTAGGAGGAGCTACAGCTCCATGGTGAATTGTAATCTGTGCTTGAAGAACCCCAATATTAAGAAACAATTTAGAGAAATTTATTACATATATATATACACACATATATATAAATTATAGTACTAAAATTAATTTTACCTCCTTCCTAGATCTTAACAATTATGAATTCCATTCATAACAAAAATTTTGTTATTATTCTTGATGATTAACACCTTGTAATTAAAAATATTTTGCTATGTTTTCTAGATTGGATCTTATTTTGGCTGCATTGATTCAATGTCAACATTAAATTAATATTTTCTTCAGAAGAGCACTAAAAATACAATGAAAATCCATTATTAGATTTGAATACATAAATTTCTTTAGTCATTAGATAATTACCAATTCCACAAACTTTTTTGTAGACCCAATTGGTTACACAATTTTTTTTTTATTTCAGTATGGCAAAAATAGAAAAACCATCTTAGTTGCTTGTTTTAAAATTTTATATGCTGTGGCTTCAATACATTATATTAAATATAGCAATTTTTATTTATAGTAAAATTTTATAATAAAATAGTCTATCATTTAATAATTCTTGGTAATAAGTTACTTATTCAAAATATTTTTTAAAAGGCTCATACATGCCTTTAGACATATGCTCATGTATCAAGATTATTCTAAACAGTTTAATTTTACTTGGGTAATATTACATAATAATGGTTTTGAACACAACTATTGTGTCAAGTGAAACTGACTTAAAATCTTCATTCTGCTACCTAATAGTATACATGACCTTAGTTTTACTACACTTCATAAGTAAATAAATTATAATATATATTTTACATATTATTGCAAAACGATTAATTAGCATGGTGCTAAAAATGATTACACATTGTTCTAGGATGCTATTTGTATAACCAGGAGCCACCATCGTGGCCATTCACATGCAGGTTCCCATTTGATTTGGACAGTCGGTAATGAAATAACGAAGCCAAAAGCTGGTGGGCCATCATCTTTAATTCTAGCTTGTACCCGGTGGGCAAGTAAAAACACACACTGGGCTCCAAAACCCATTCATTCAGTGCTCACAAAGCTACTGACTTATTCGAGTTTCCTAGAATCAAAGGTTTTCTAGCTTACCAGACTTAGTCACCTCTGCTTCCCATCTCTTTCTCTCTGCACAAACCGGCTTCTTCCTCAGCACTCTGCCATCTTGGCTGCTTCTCCTCTCCTCCACATGGCCTTAATCTGCTCTCCTCTAATGCTAACCTCAGGAACCAAGAGAGAGCAAGCTCCCGGTCTGCCCCACTTTATAGTGTAGAAATCCAAACCCTTAATCCAATCTACAAACAAGAAAGTCTCTGATACAAAGTCACTTACCTGAGGCATAATGGGAGGATTCCTCATGAGAGTGCACCACCCCACATCATCCAATCAGTCAAGGGTGTGGGGAAAAGCTTACTCTTAAAACTAAGCCTTAGAGTATAATGACCAGGCCTGCCCACAGCCTGTCCCCCAACACACATTAATATCAACGGACTTGCATGTGGGCAGCACGATCTTTAACAAAGTGAGCATAATATATTTTATCTGCCAAACACTATTAAATAATATTATCTAGGTATTATATGGGAAAATATTAATGTTCCATCTAGGACCATGTACAATCTGACAAACTATTACAGATTGAATCATACCAATGTAAATTGTAGTCTTTAATTTCTAAGTGTTTTGCAATTTTAAGTGATGATGTTATGAAAATAAGTAGTAAAAAATAGATTTTGATAATTTCTCCCTCCTTACTTTTGAATTAGAGGGTTGTTTATAGATAAGAACCACTTGATTAGAAGAGATCATTATGGACTCCTTCAAATTCAGAATACTTTCAATTTTCAAGGAGAAAATGGCAAGAGACTTCCTACCTGAAGAAGAGCTCTCATATTTGGGATTTATTTGTTGTGGATTTCACAGCATCCTATTGTCTTTTGAGAAATGAAAGCAACTCCATATGATATAGACTTAAGCAACTGATATAAGATAATGTAGTGTAAGAAAAAAATGAATTCAGTCGGCAGCTACTTTTAGATACCTGCTTAAACGATTTGTTTTTCATATATGATATCCTCATGTGTCTTTAAATCAGTTTTTTTCTTTCACTAGATAGAGTTGTGCTGTCCAATACTATAGTAATAGAACATATAGTTATTTAAATTTAATTTAAAATAAGTGTAATTTAAAATTCAGTTCCTCAGGCATGTTGTTCATATTTCAACTGCTCAATATCTAAATGTATCTAGGAACTACTGAAATTTACTGCACAGACCAGAACATATAAGTCATGGCAGAATGTTCTGGTTAGAACTGGTATAGACCAGTACTCTTTAACTTAAAAAAAATTCTGTAAAGACTCTTTTGCTATATATTTTTTCTAATCACCCCTGATCATAAAATTTTAATGCCACTGAAATGTTGTATGTAGTTGTGTTATACACATAAACTGAATAAGATACCCTCTCCCTCTTGAGAACACATAATGTAGAACTAGGAAAAAAATAAAAGAAGAAATTGATTCATAGACCCACCCCATGAGGGGAAAAAAAGCAGTTTGTCATATGTTCATGTTCAAAAATTCTATGAACAACATTTATTTTACTTTCTGGAACATACAAATATTTAAATTAAAATAAGTATGTTGAGATAAAGTAAAATTTAAAGATCAAAGTCTGTAACTAACTCTGTTGCTGTACTGATATTCAGATCACTTTATTTAACTTGAAATTTTTTAACCTTTTCTTTTGTAATAAATGTAACAATATTAACAGAAGCTACCTTGCTATCTAGCTTCCTATCAACCTTCTTGTGTATATCTTATAGCTACCAGGAAGTATTGTACATACTGGGAAGCAGAAGGAAATAAGGCAGTTCTTGAAAACTACCAATTGTAATATGTTTAGTTTTGTGAGGCATTTGACATCACATTGTTGGTAGCCTGAATGAGCCCCAGTGGTCAAATGTACACCTTAGAAACCAGAAAAAACAAACAAAAAAACTATGATTCGAAAGTTTGATTTTTCCCTAGGAGATTAGCTGTTAAACATACAGAAACACCTTATTATTAAACACTTTAAAAAAAATCAGGAGTTAGTTTTTAAACTTAGTTATTCTGTTATATTTCTATTAAATCTCTGGCAATTAAGAAACTGGCAGAAATTGCAAAAAATAATAATAAGTCTCCATAAACCCTAAGAATTGAAGAGGCAACTTTCAAGAAGTCAGTGTTTAACAGTGTTTGACTCCAAACATCATTAAAATTTGTGTTTATTACTCTCTGTCAGAACTAACACACAGTCATTAGTGCTAACTGTGTCTGTTTTACAATTAACACTGAGCCAACCTTCATAAAGATAAACAAATTTGTGAAGAGCACATTATTTATCCAAGGGTGGGGACAAATTTCCCTGGTCTGGGACAGTAAAGAGTGAAGGACAATGAAAACAAGAGGTTGATCTACCATGCCATTATCTTCTTTTTTCTTTTAAACTGAAGTTTTCTAACAAGGTCATTGCTGATTTTACCAGTGCCCTTTGGTCTGCCTCCACATATCCTGAGAACACCATAGATTAGTGTGTGGTAATTTTGTAAGTATTCTGAGGATTGTACCATAATTTTTTTCTCAAAATGATATCAGTAACGCAGCAATATGAGAAATCAATGAGAATAGTACAATGCATTTTAGAGTTTTCCTATTGTTGTTGATGGTAGTATAAATTCAATGCTTAACACCCAATTTCTCAAATTATTTTCCAGATAATACCAATTAGAAGAGATCATTCTCAGAAAAAAGGTTTGTAATACTATTAGATTTTAACCCATTTTTGAGCAAATGAATCTGTCTTCTACTCATAGGAACTATCTTTATTTCATATTTAAGCTTCTCCTTAGATTGACCCTTCTCTCACCTACTAATTCTAACTGAAACCGTTTTTTAAGTCTGTTAGGCTTTGTATTGACACAAAGGCTTCTGAAACAACTTTCCGTAGGAGGCTGTTATTTCTTTCTTTTGGACAGATGCAAATAAACAGTGAAAAGAGACTAGCAGAGTTCCTGTCCTATTTTCACACCTTTACTCTAACACAACTACTTAATATTATTTCCCTTTGGAAATTTATGCATTCAGGTTTACTGCCGTCTCCAAATATCTTCCTTCCCTCCCTCCCTCCCTCCTTCCTTCCTTCCTTCCTTCCTTCCTTCCTTCCTTCCTTCCTTCCTTCCTTCCTTCCCTCTTTCTTTCTTTCTTTCTTTCTTTCTTTCTTTCTTTCTTTCTTTCTTTCTTTCTTTCTTTCTTTCTTTCTTTCTTTCTTTCTTTTTGCTTTCTTTCTTTCTCTCTCTCTCTCCCTCTCTCTCTTTCTTTCTTTCTTTCTTTCTTTCTACTTTTTTATATTTGTCAAAGACAGAGAGAGGGGCAGAGAGGGACAACGAGGGACAGACAGACAGGATGAAGGAGAGGTGAGAAGAATCAATTCATTTTTTGTGGCACCTTAGTTGTTCAATGATTGCTTTCTCATATGTGCCTTGACTTGGGGGCTCCAGCAGAACGAGTGAGCTCTTGCTCAAGCCAATGACCTTGGTTAGGCTCAAGCCAGTGACCTTGGGCTTCAAGCCTAGTATGAAAAATTAAATTATAATTTGTTTAACCAATTATGAGCTTTGTGTAGGGGATATAAAGACATTATCTCAAGCTTTTGATTAAAACATTGTGATGCAAAAGAACAGCTATAAGATGTGCATTCTAAAGGAATATTAAAAATTGGTGAAGAGGTCTAACCTGTGGTTGCACAGTAGATAAAGTATTGACCTGGAGCCTGACGAGGTGGTGGCGCAGTGGATAGAGCGTTGGACTGGGATGCGGAAGACCCAGGTTTGAGACCCCGGGCTCACCAGCTTGAGCGCGGGCCCATCTGGCTTGAGCTAAAGCTCGCCAGCTTGGACCCAAGGTCGCTGGCTCCAGCAAGGGGTTGCTTGGTCTGCTGAAGGTCCGCGGTCAAGGCACATGTGAGAAAGCAATCAATGAACAACTATGGTATCGCAATGGCAACGAAAAACTAATGATTGATGCTTCTCATCTCTCTCTGTTCCTGTCTGTCTGTCCCTACCTATCCTTCTCTCTGACTCTCTCTCTCTGTCCCTGTAAAAAAAAAAAAAAAAAAGAGCTTTGACCTGGAATGTTGCGGTTGCCAGTTTGAAAGCCCAGGCTTACCTGATCAAGGCACATATGGAAGTTGATGCTTCCTGCTTCTCCCCTGTTCTATCTCTTTCCTCTCTCTCTCTCTCTCTCTTTCCAATAAAAATGAATAAATAAAATCTAAGAAAAATAATTTGTGAAGATCATCAGACTTTAAGTTGTTCCTAGAATTGAGCAGTGTTCATATTCTCAGAAGAAATAAGAAAAGTGAGTATGTGTTAGTCACACAATGGGAAGCCAATCTGGGGTCACAGTTTAGTAGCTCCTAGTTAGAAATTTGAAGTTAGCAAGAGGAATGGGGAATAAAAAATTGTGTCTAGCGTCTTGCAAGGGTGAGTGAAAAAATTTTAGTTATGTTGAATCTTTCACAGTATAAAATCATAGTTGATACATAAAAGTGATAAAAGGTTATCCTCAATAGAAATGTAAAAATATTTCTTAACTTTACTACCAGCTATCTGTTGTAGTTTATTAAAGCAATAGTTAACTATTATTTCACTTTTAAGAACCTTCTCAAACTGAAAAGTGAGCTCATCACTGATTTTAGTATTAATTAGCTTACGGATTGTTTAATGTGGTAATGCAATGCATTTGTGAGATATATTACATTTTCTATATATAACTGATATGAAACAGATTATAGTTTTTCATCACTTTATTGTAAAAGCAAAATATAGTCAAATATAAATACCAATTAAAATAATTTTTTTATGGATAAGAGTATAGAGTTTCCACAAAACATTAAAATTAGTACTACCATAAAAATCCAGCAATTCTACTTCTGGGTATATATCTGTGGAAAACACAAGTGTTATGTTAAAAGGGTAGTTGTACCCCATTGTTCCTAGCAGCACTATCTAGAATAGTCAAGTTATAGAAATAACCTAAGTATTCACTGATGGATGAAGGGATAAATAAATAGCCATATAGATGGCAAACTGATGAACAAAATAAAAACAGAGGTATGGACACATAGAACAGATAGACAGCTATTCTGCAAGAGGGATGGGGTGGGAGACTGGATGAAAGAAGGTGAAAGGATTAGGTTGAAATCAAATACAGCTAGTGCTCAATTTATGATCACGATTGGTTCTGACGAACCGGTCATAACACATTTGGTCGTAAGTTGAGTAGGCTATATGTACAGTAATGTGAAATGATGTTATAAAAATCTTTAAGTCATATTTTATCATAATTTTATTTCATTATTGTTATATCATAATTTTCTTTGTTCATTTTCTGCCATTTGTATCGTCTCTATACCATTTTGTTTCTTATTTTTACATTCGTCAGGTTTAAGTAAAACACTGCATTACCAGCACAACTGGTTTAATATTTGCAAAACATACAAAATTACAAAATACAGGTGCATACAAAAACTGCTACAGACATGGAGCAGTCGTGGCTAGCGATTGTGGCCGTAAAGTCAAATGGTTGTAAGTTGCATAGATCATAAGTCAATCAATACCTGTACACATAACACAGAGGCAACAGTGTGGCAATAGTCAGAGGGAAAGGGGTAGGAACTAGGTAGATTTGTGCAAAGGGAGAGAAAATTGGGATAAAAAGAAACTTTGCTTGGGGCAGAGGGCACACTATGCAGATTGCAGAAGGTTTTTTTTTTTATTTGTACACTTGAAACCTGTATGGTTTTGTGAACCAATGTCATTCCAATAAATTCATTAATAAATAATAATTTAAAATAAATTGCCATATATATAACTCAACCATAAAAAAAGAAAATCCTGGTATTTATAACAGATGGATGGACTTTAAGGGTATTTGCTAAGTGATATAAGTCAGACAGAAAAAGACAAATACTGCATGATCTCAAATATATATGAAATTTTATAAACAACAAAAATATAAAAATTCAGAAAAAGTAATCAGATTTGTAGGTACCAGAGGAGAGGTGGAAGAATTGAAGGTGGTCAAAAGGTACAAACTTCCAGTTATAAAATAAATAAGTATTGGGGATATAACATAATGTACAATATAATAACTATCAATGTCTGTTGTTAACACTGCTGTATGATAGATATGAAAGTTATTAAAGAAGTCAATTATTAAGAGTTCTTATCACAAGAATTAAAACAGCCCTGCCTGGATAGTTCAAGTGGCTGGCTAGAGTGTTGTCTAGAAGTACAGGGGTTGCTAGTTTTATCTCTGGTCAGGGTACATAAAGGAACAGATCAATGTTCCTGTCATACTCCCTCGCCCTCTCTCTCCCTTCCTCTCTAGCTCTAAAATCAATAAATAAAAATTTTTAAAAAGAATAAAAACATTTTTTGGGCTAGTTGAGATGAGAGATGTTAAGCAAATTTATTTTGGTTATCATTTTACAATATTTGCAAGTCATTACCTTAAATTTATATAGTGCTATATGTCAAATATAGCTCAATAAAAACTGGAAAGAAATTCTACAGCTCAAAAAAATAGACTTATATATAAAAAATTTAAATATTATTTCTATACTTAAACAACTGTAATGATAAAAAAAATATTTCCTTTAAATAGTTACTATGAATTCTCTTATATTTTATGTCTTCATCTTCACTCATCTTCTCAGGAGCACAAATTAAGAAAGTGTGGATTATTCATAAACTCTTTCCTTCCTTATACAACTATTCTATAATAATAGCTTCTATGTTCATTTTCCTTTACATTTCCTTGACAGTTGCCTTAGCTCAGAGTTTCACTATGTTTCAGCTGTGTTTTTAAAAGACATTATTTAAACAATCGTTTTTGGATTTGCATTTATCTCTACCATATTTTTAGAATTTAGTTTAGAACTTGTTTTCTTTTTCTTTTTTTTACAGGGACAGAGAGAGAGTCAGAGAGAGGGATAGATAGGGACAGACAGACAGGAATGGAGAGAGGTGAGAAGCATCAATCATTAGTTTTTTGTTGCCGTCGCAACACCTTAGTTGTTCATTGATTGCTTTCTCACACGTGCCTTGACCGCAGGCCTTCAGCAGACCAAGCAACCCCTTGCTGGAGCCAGCGACCTTGGGTCCAAGCTGACGAGCTTTTTGCTCAAGCCAGATGGGCCTGCGCTCAAGCTGGTGAGCTCAGGGTCTCGAACCTGGGTCTTCTGCATCCCAGTCCGACAATCTATCCACTGCGCCACCGCCTGGTCAGGCAGAACTTGTTTTCTAAGACACAAATATCTTACATGTTTTCTGCCTGATAACTTTTAATGACTTTTCTCTATGGAAAAAAAAAATATTTTCTTAGTGTAATATCCTTTAAGTCTTCTTCTCACCCTAACTGTAAGCCATTTGCAGAAAGGAACTCTACTCCTATGCCTGGACTCTAATTGGAAATGCCTTACCTAAAGCACCTTAGTTTCCTTTTCCTATCTACTCCAATTGTGAAAGTATTTTTTTATTTGAATCTGTACTCACATGCTCAGGAAGACATTGTGAAGGGCGCCTTCGCAATTATTGTAATGATTGTGATTATTGTATAACTTGTGCCATTGCTGTAAGTCTGCTTGTTCATTTAATGTGCCTCACTCCTCTTTAGGTACATTTCTGATACATTAGGATATATAGCTCCTTCCTTTATATATGTCTGTACAGTTACCACATTGAGGCTAATTGGCATACTCTGAACTCATTAAAACTTCATTTCTGTACCAGTACCTGGTAGAAATGCCTAGTGGTCAATTTCTTCTTAATGTATATAAAAATGATTTTGATAACTTTTATTAGGAAATTTCGTGATATCCTAGACAACATTTCTTAAAATTTGTTTTTATTTCTTCATAGAGTTTAATAACGATCATGTGATGATTTAAAATAATTTTTTGTGACCAAAGTTATACATTGTTCACTCAAAGATTAGCTGGTTCTACGCATTTATGAAGTTTCTCTTGCATTGTGCTGTAGGCAAACACAACCCAGAGGTTTGGAAAGTACATATGAGGAGGTAAAACTGCTTTTACAGTAAAGCTTGTAAAAGCAAGAGGTACTTCTGCGAAAATCTTTTCAGTTTACTGCATTTCTAGGAGATTGAAGAGAGAGATTTATAATGATGGGTTGATGTTTTCAAACAATCAGCAGACACAGGAGACAAAATTATGACAAATGGCCTTTTTCCAATGGGAATGCAGGGAGGGTGTGCAGAATATCAGGTGTACGAGCAGGAGGATAAATGTCTTAGTTGCTCTGAACAAGAGAATACAGCTGGTGTAAATAGCATCACCCGAGTAATAGTACACGAAACAAGCAAAGGAGAGAATGATAAATTTAGAGATTGCCACTGTGGATCATAGTGTGAGTCCATCTAGTGTAAAATTCTTTCTATGGCAATAACCAATATTTAATGTTCCACAGAAAGATGAAAGCTCACAGACTGTAAGTAGGTGATTTATGCCAGGATATTTATCAGGTGAAAATTTTCCTTATCAACCCTGTATTAATCACTGAACATCTAGAGATATGCAGTTTGGATCTTCTTTTATTGGTTGCAAACGACATAAAGACAGTCAGGCTTTTCAAATACTCCCTCTAACCTATTTGTTTTAATTATTTTCATTTACTTTTAAAATGTAATAGTTATCCACATCAAATGAAACATGTACTGAAGTTGAATTTTATTTTCATAATAAGCTTGGGCCACAACACATTTAAAAACATGTTAAAGACTAATGTACGAGAATCCATAGAGCCAAACAAAAATCAGCCTGCCTTCTAAACGTTCAAATTCACTCTTATTTATTTATGTTTTTGTACTTACCATTATTTTTAAGTCTTTGAAATTCTTAGAAAAACACAATTGGTTATATTACATATAGATAAAAGCCGATATAGATAAAAGCCGATTTTATCAAGTTACTACAATCAGAGGAAATGGAGTGAACAAATAGCACGTATTTGGCAAGTATTATGCTGCTACTGATTCAGGCCGGATACTGGAAACATTGGAACATAATGATGAAGTAAGAGTACTACAATATGCCTATGTGCCAGGAAGATAAATCAATGAGAGAGAAAAGCCATGTTAAAAACTTGAGAATGTAAAACAAGCACCTCTTTCATTTAAAGAGCACTTTCTACCATAACCTTCTCTATTATACAGGCAGTGGCAGTCAACTGTTGACTAAGGTATGTGAGGTACTTTGAAATAAAATGATCACAATTCAATTGCATCCTAAGAAATGCTCCAATTGTATTCAAACAACATCTGGTTTCAGTAACTAACTATAGAATTTGTAGATGATAAAAGCTACCACAGACCTATAATGGTGAGAGATATGTATTAATAGTCAGTTGTATCCTAAATAATCTTAGAATAACAAAAAATAACTCAATATAGTTCCTATAGGTCAAGTCTGTGTTGTTCGAAGACAAGATACATAAGAAAATTAATAGAAATTGGAGCTGGAAAGACTCACCTTTTAAATTGAGATGAAAATCAGGCATAGAAAAAGAATAATGATTGTACCAGTATTATATCTTGGATCTCCTAATTGCCAACTGAATAACCGACAAAAATTGTATCACGTTGTTTATAACTGAAGGAAAGAATACATAATTTCTGATCTATCTGAATTGACTGTGTTGCTTCTTTCTTGCCTCTAATAGATTTGTTTTGTGCTGTGCATATTGAGTACAAAAGCAATCAGAGATTTAAAGCTAGAAATGTCATGGAATTTAGTCTTATATTTAGCATGTTATTAGATATGAGGTATCTGGAGAGTCATTTGTCCTTCAGTATATGTATTAGTTTGCTATTGCTGCACATTTAATTGCCACAAATTTAGCAGCTTAAAACAGCACCCATTCATTAGTTCATAGTTCAGTAGGACAGATGAATGGGCAGGAAGAACTATAGGGTCTCAAGAGATGGAAATCAGGTATTTGCCAGATTGGGCTTCTATCTAGAGGCTCTGGGTAGGAATTGATTTCTACATTCATTCAGGTTATTGGTAAAATTAAGTTCCTTTCACTGTAGGTCCAATATCCGAAGTCCCTTGGTGGGTGTTAGCCATAGCCACTATTAAAAAAATCTGTCTTTATTGATTTTAAAGAGAGAGATAGACAGATAGGATTTGTTTTTCCACATATTTATACATTCATTGGTTGATTCTTGTATGTGCCCTGACCAGGGATTGAACCAGCAACCTTGGCATATGGGGATGATACTCTAACTAAGTATGCTATTTGGGTAGGGCCACAGTCACTCTTTAGAAATATAATGCTGGTGGCTGAGGGCAGGCAGGTCCACATTGGATCCAGACAGATGGTAGAAAAACTGCAGAGGGAGAAAGTGCTGGGCCATTTCCATTTCATAGAGTCTCGCAATGGCAAACGAGCAAACAGGCAGGGGAAACCGCTTCTCAGACAAATGAACAGCAAAGTGGCTCCTCACAGTGGTGGCCAGGCAATCCACAATCCACCCTGAAGGCAAGTGCCTGTAGCACTTCATAGACTACACACGTGGTGCTGCCACGTGTTCATGCACTAATCAGGCAAAGTACAAGTGAGCAAACCTAACACACCTGTTTTCCCAATATTCCCCCTCTTTAGGGTTGCTGACCTCCTAATCAATGTCACTGGTGTCTCCTGCAGTGGTCCTTGTGCGAGGAGTGAGGCACATTAAATGAACAAGCAGACTTACAGCAATGGCACAAGTTATACAATAATCACAATCATTACAATAATTGCGAAGGCGCCCTTCACAATGTCTCCCTGAGCACTCTGCCCAAGGTGTTAACTGGAGAGTCACCTCTAGCCCCCTACTCCACAGTAGGTGGGAGGGCCTGTATAGTCCAGGGCTATGTCTGCTGAAGAAAGTATCCTTGGTGTGTCTTTGCAACTGGATGGGAAGAGCTTCCCAGTGCAGGAGGGTCTCCACAGGTTCTGCGACCCCTTTATCAGGATCTCATAGTACTGTCCACAAGCGGCATGTCAACTCAACAAAGGAGACAGTGCCCCCTCTGGTCAGTCCAAGAGTCCATTACACTGCCCAATGATCAGTCCACAATAGAGAACCCAGCTGTCTGCAAATCACCAAGGTAAAAGTCCATTACAGGCAAATAGCCATACAGCTCTTTATTAACAGACCTTTCTATAAGCACTCTGTCCATTGCCACAAGCCCCTTCCAAACCCCTCAATAATCTTACAGGGCCTGGTGGGGTCTAAGAAATTCAAGGCTTGTGCCACCTTGACAGTTCTCTTAGCTATTGCTGCTGCTGCAAAAAAAAACTATGTATTATCTTCTAAGGCCACCACCTGATGCACATTAGACCAATTCCTCATAGGGCCTCCAGCCACCCTGCCAATCCCTGTTAGGTGGGTTGGGTCCCTTGGCCTTACCTCTATTCAAACAGGGACAATGTATCTTGGGGATCCTCCTCTCCCTCAGCTGTCTCTCTCATATAATCTTGCAATTGTGCAACCTGGACACTCGCCATTTTCTTGGCAGCTGCTGGGGCTGCCCACTTTCCTCACTTTTTCAGCAGCTGAAACTTCTGTTGTGGATCAAGGTGCTGCCAAAGCTCTAACAGAACTCTATTAGACTTGCCATCTAATTTTTCTCCATCTTCCCTGACCACAAGCAAACCTACCCACAGCTGTGTTCAGGTAACCTTTACAGGTCCATTTCTCTTGTTACTTAGGAGGGTAGCATGGGCAGTAGCCTGCACAGCCTCATGACCCTGGGATTTCTCCACATCCCTCAAATCTGCCACCATCTGTGTAACCGCATTGATGGGCTGCCCCACATAGGGGCTCAAGATAGCCACCAGTGAACCAAAAAGGGCTAACAAAGCACTACAGAGAATAAGGTCCCTCACCCCTGCTATAAACACTTCTTCATCTGGCCAATGGGACCTCAGGTTGAAAGCAGTATTCTTTTTTTTAATTTTTAGATTTTTTTATTTATTCTTTTTTTTAGAGAGAGGAGACAGAGAGAGACAGAGAGAGAGAAGGGGTGAGGAGCAGAAAGCACCAACTTCCATATGTGCCTTGACCAGGCAAGCCCAGGGTTTCGAACCAGTGACCTCAGTTTTCCAGGTCAATGCTTTTACCCACTGCGCCACTGCAGGTCAGGCAAAAGCAGTATTCTTCATACCTTGTTCCCAGAGGACCTGCTATAGCACTGACTCGTTGCCCCCAGCAAGTCTCCATTCTGCCAGACCATACGAATGGCAGCCATCACCCATTCTAATAGGGTATGGTTTCCTGGGTTGTCATGGCAGTTCTCAAGATGCTGCCTCAGGGAGGAGTGTATGGTAATGGCAGCCAGTTTCTCCATCTCTGTTCCAAAGAGCATGAAGCCATCCACCCTTATGTCATAAAACCACAGCAACCAGGCTGCCAGGGGCTCGGTGGTGGTTTCTATCTGATTTTCCCCTCCAACTCCATCAGCTCTGCCGGGGTGTAGGGCCGAACAACAGAGTGCTCCACTACCTGCGGAGGGGTTGTACCTGCCCCTGAGGGACTCTTGGCTACTGGGGTTTTACCTTCTGGGTGACCACCGGCCAGAATCTGAGTCTGGCAACAGCAACTTCATCCCAACCCTTCTCTTCCTGAGAAGAGTCAGAAATAACTACAACTGCTGACTCAGAGCCACTCCACCAGCAAAGATGCACCTCTTTCTTTGGCATCTGTTTTGGCTCCTGCAGATGCTGGCTCTCAGCCTGAAGTTTTGAACCTGCAGTTGTTTCTCCAGCAACTATCACTGGCAATGTTCAACTTCCAGAGCAACTTGCAGCTCGTGAAAGCAGTCAGCTTCCTTTTCCAGAAACCATTGCAGTTCCTGTTATGGTTAGTGCTCAGTCTGCAGCTCATCCTGGAAGTCTTGAAATCAGGTAACCTTTTACAAAGGGCTTTTGGTTTCATCCACAAGGCTGTAAAAAACACCCAGCCTGTGGCCTTCAAAAGGACAACCATGAAAAACCATGTGCTGGAGAAAATGACCACTCCTCTATCCCACCAACACCCAAGGGTGTTGGTGACTCCATACCCATCTGATCCAAATTCTGCCCACTACTCCAGGTGTCATGCCGATGGCTGAGGCCAGGCAGATTTGCAGTGCATTCGAGCAGAAGGTAGAGGAACTGCGGAGCCGGTAAGCATTGGGCCATTCCCATTTAATAGATTCTCACGACAGCAGATGAGCAAACAGGGAGGGGAAAACTGCTTCTCAGCAAACAAACAGCTAATGGCCTCTCACAGTGGTGGGCAGGCAATCCGTGATCAACCTGGATGGCAAGCACCTGTAGCCTTACAGAGACTATACACACGTGGCACTGCCACATGCTCAGGCACTAATCAGGCAAAGTACAAGCAAGCAAGCTTAACACTGCTGTTTTCCCAACAAGAAGGTAAACTACATACCTTCTAATGTACTCCTTGCCA
Source organism: Rhynchonycteris naso (assembly GCA_037038555.1). Taxonomy (NCBI): domain Eukaryota; kingdom Metazoa; phylum Chordata; class Mammalia; order Chiroptera; family Emballonuridae; genus Rhynchonycteris; species Rhynchonycteris naso. Next base: position 26,995,659 of record CM073000.1, read on the forward strand.
TCCTCAGTGCCAGCAAGAATAGGTCAAATCCTTTCCATGCTTTAAATCTCTTTGAATTTCCCTCTAGCTCACCAGCCAGAGAAAACTTTCTGCTCTTAAATTGCTCATTAATTAAATAAAGCCCATCCAGATAATCTCCCTTTCTCTATATTATTTAACATAATCATGAAAGTGATATTATATTTACAGGTTTCACTCATCTTAAAAGGGAAGGGGTTATATACTAAGTCAAGTTTTATGGGAGTCATTAATAACATTTTGCTTATCATAATAGCCTACTTTTTTTTCAAAAATTAAGTTGAATTATGTCTTCCATGTACAGATGTTGGCAGTAGTAAATGAGCTAAAGTTTAAAATCACCTGATACACCACAAGTAAATTAATAAACAAGGGTATATGCTTGAATATTCTTAATTCATTAAAGTAAAATTTGTTTGTCTTGTATGTACTTCTTTTCAAGTCAAAAAGGTTATATGCAAATTCCCATTCATATTTATTCATTCCATGGTACTGAATCAGTATTAATAGCAGCCCAGCTGGCTCATGACATGTGAACCAAAATTCTGTCCAGCTTTCAGAAGCAACATAACTATTAGAATACACTGGGGAACAATTTTGTTTTTCATTCTCTGTTGAATGAGGTTTTAGAACTTTTTATATATATTTCTGCATCGCTGATTCCAAATCTGAAATCCGATTTTTGGAACATGCTCTAGTTTTTATGCAATTTTTTTTTTCTTTTTCTACAGTTAATGGCATGCATTCATTTTTAAATTGGAATTAAAGGGCAACGACTCTTGAATTGAACATAACCACAAGGCAATTAATGTTTGACAAACATCACTTTTACAGAATAGTAGTTGTTTTTAAATGTAAAAAATTATTATGTGATAAAAACACCCTCTTATTTTGTTTTAAGATTGAATCATGGCTTCTTTGAGTAGGCGTAAATGTAAGAATAGTTCTAACACCTTCTGTTATATATGTGGCTGTTACACATTTCAACTTTGTCAAAGGCACAATATTTCATCATTTGTGACACTTGCATATATTACCTATTTTCAAGTTCCCCTTGGCAATCAAGACAAGAATTGGGCTCCTCATATTGTGTGTCATAATTGTGAAAAAATGCTTCGTGACAGGACAAAAGGAAAACGCAAAGAAATGCCTTTGGGTATTCCCATAGTTTGGTGAGAAGATAAGGATCACAGCAGTGACTGTTATTTCTGTCTGATCCATACAAAGGGCACTGGCAAGAAAAAATGGCATATGATCGCATATCCTAATATTTCTTCAGCAATACAACCTATCCCACAACCTTAGACATTTCCGGTTCCAGTTTTCAATGGTTTTATTACTTCTAAGGATGAAGAAAGTAAACAGGGTGTTCAAGTGTGTTTTGATAAGATGCATGAGGAAATGGTTGTGGAATTTGAAGGGTCTTGTTCTGATGCCAAAAGTCATTAACCGCTCAGCAGTTTAGCAAACCTGAATTGACTGACTTAATAAGAGATTTGGGCCTATCAAAGAAAGCAGCTGAGTTATTAGCCTCCAGGCTTCAAAAAAAGAATGTATTTTACCAGTCAGCTAAAGTATCCCATTTCAGGAAGCAAAATTTTGTGGACTTTTTTTTGTGAAAACAAACACTTTGTTTACTATCATGATATCAGTAGTCTTCTCAGCCAGCTAGGTGTTACCACTTACAGTCCAACAGAATGGCGGCTATTTCTTGACAGCTCTAAAGGGAGTCTGAAATGTGTTCTACACAATGGTAATGTTTATGCTGCTGTTCCAGTTGGTTATTTAACTCATCTGCGAGAAGATTAGAATGACTAAAAATTGTCCTCGACTTATTGAAGTATGAGGAGCATAACTGGATCATTTGTGTGGATCTTAAAATGGTCAATTTCCTAATAAGACAACAGAGAGGTTTCACAAAGTATCCTTGCTTTCTGTGTTTGTGGGACAGCCAAGCTCAGGAGAAACACTGGACACAGAAGTGGCCGAAACACGAAGCTCTAGAAGAAGGGATGCAAAATATTGTGAATGAACCTGTTGTTAATTGAGATAGGATCATTTTTCCCTCACTTCACATCAAACTTGGCTTAATGAAGCAGTTTGTTCAGGCTGTAAATAAAGAAAGTGAATGCTTTCAACATATTATTTCTGCTTTTCCTGCCTTGTCTTTCAAGAAGATAAAAGCAGGTGTATTTGATGGACTTCAAATTTGAACCCTCATATGTGATGAAGAATTTGCCGGGAAGATGAATAAGAAGGAGAAAGCAGCATGGCAGTCTTTAGTGGCATTTACAAAGAACTTCCTTGGCAACAAAAAAGCAGAAAACTATGAACTTCTGATTCAAAGGATTGTGTTGGCTTTCCGCGACATTGGATGTAAAGTGAGCGTTAAGATTCACTTCCTGAACAGTCACCTTGATAAGTTTCCCCAAAATCTTGGAGCTGTTAGTGATGAGCAGACTACTGCTGGAGCATCAATCAAGGTTGTACTCAACAAGTACACAAATGGAAGACCTACAAACGCAAATTTTTATCTGGATAGAATTTAAATAAATTTTGCGCAAATTTTATGAATAAAATAAGTATTTTAATATGTTTTATTTCAAAATTGTAGATAAATTTTGATGCAATCATATCTTTTAGTGTATTAGTGTATTTACTGCATTATATAAATTATTATATTTTTATAAGGATGATGCCCAAGAAGACATTCTATTCCATTATGCTAAACTAAATGTTGAAAATTTTACAATAAGATGAAAACCTAAATTCTTGCATTGCAAAAACACTGTAGTTTTCAGAGAAATACTAATATCAGATTTGAGATCAACACACTCAAATTAGGTAAGATCAAGTGTTTTTGTGGATGCAACAAAAATTTTGTTCCCCAGTGTTATCAATGAAGTCTAAAGGCTTTTTTTCCCCTTCCCTTAACAATGCTCTAGAATGTTCTCCATAAATATTTGTATCCTTAGCTGGGTTTTGAGGGCAGCGGCTGTTTCTTAGGACTATTAACATTATTATAGTATGTAGTCAAATTTGCACATAAAGTGAGCTATTTCTGTATTTGATTTTTCTATAATAGTGACATTTCAATTTCCTTTGAGTTTCTAGAATATTCTTAATTTATGTTAGAAAATAATATACAATTAAATTCTACTCTTGAAAACATGTATTAATACTAAGTAGTTTATAATTATTTGTGTATATTTTCCGGTCTTTTATCTCCAATTAACGTTTGTCAGATAATGCACTTTTTAGACAACATTATTAGAAAAGCTTCACTGAGAACTTTATTAATTTTGATTTTATTTATTTAATAGAATCATTGAATAAATAAAATTCTGTGAAAATTTTATAAAAAATTGTAATACCATAAACTGTTCCAATACACAAATTATATATAAAGATAAAATGGTATGCTTCAGTGTCTTTGAATGATTCTATATTTTAAAATGTGTAGGTATTATCATTTTTATATTAGTTGAATAATATTTTTATGTTTTAAAAAATTATTACTCTAAAGAAAATTATTACTCTAAGTTTTCTGATGTTACCATTTATTTGTTTCTTAAATACTTATTAAGCCCTTTTAATGTGTCAAGACTTATTTTGAACTTTGGAAAAACATTAATGCATAAACAAAAAAATCTGTACTCTTGTAAAATTGCATTTTTTTATATGGGGACAGAGAGAGAGTCAGAGATAGGGATAGATAGGGACAGACAGACAGAAACGGAGAGAGATGAGAAGCATCAATCATTAGTTTTTGTTGCCATTACAACACCATAGTTGTTCATTGATTGCTTTCTCACATGTGCCTTGACCGAGGGCCTTCAGCAGACCGAGCAACCCCTTGCTGGAGCCAGCGACCTTGGGTCTAAGCTGGCGAGCTTTTGCTCAAGCCAGATGGACCCGCGCTCAAGCTGGCGAGCTTGGGGTCTCGAACCTGGTTCTACCACATCCTAGTCCAATGCTCTATCCACTGCGCCACTGCCTGGTCAGGCTAAAATTGCATTTTTTTATCTTCACTGTGATAATTTGTTATTACTTATTTAAAACAAATGCACATTACAAGCTGCTTATTAATGAAAAATGCACATATATTAAACTAAACTTTTTGCTACCTCCTTATTGTATATAAATAGAAAGTGATTATTTTCCAAAGATAATGTGATTTGTGAAATCCTATGTCCTTAAACAAAGTCAGAACATGTTATAGAGAAAAAAAATGGCATGTCTCCTCCATTCTTCCTCCAAACAGCAAAATAGCAAAGGGAATGCCTCAAGCTGATAAATAAAGGAATAACTAGATCTACTCTCTCAGAGCCAAGATATGTTTGGAAAATGATTTCTCATCGATACAAAGCTAAAAAAGCTAATCAACATCTCAAGAGCTCTGAATAAATGTTGCAGATATATGTTTGCTTCATTTCATTTCTCTTTGAGGAAGGTGAGTTCTACAAGTATAAACATTTTCCTGAACAAAAATTTTCTTAGGTGATAGTAAATCCCAAATGTTTAAAGGCAGAAAGGGTCTTTCCAGTATTCCTCTAAGGGATTAGCAAGTCAAATAACACGTGATGGTTTGCTTGCCAATAAAATGAGTGGTGAACCGAAGGTGAATGGAAAAGATTTCATTCAGAAAAAGAATTCTGACTGGGACAGCAAATGAAGGAAGTGGAGGATAAGGAATCTTGTTTTACGGTGTTCTAAAATGTGTCATGGCAAACAAAGGCCTGTATTTGTCAGGTAAATAGCATGAATAACTAGATGACAACTCAGGTAAAATGGACAGGGTATACCCACCTCAAGCTTCCAAAATAAAAATATATGTCTGGTGTTTCTAGGTCTTGTAAATGTTCATAAGAAGCAAAAATGTATAGTGCCATGACTTGTTCTAATTTCACAACATTATCTCATCCATATAAATCATACTACCTAGTCAAACAGAACTCCATTCAGCCTATGGTTCACATTTAGCAATAAATAACAATTAAATGCTGGAAATCTCTGGTGTAAGAAGTCAAGACTTGTATCTTCTGAAGATAGAAGGTGAACCGGCTGGCTGGCAATGTCTTGTTTAGAATATGGGATTTAGTATAAAGTCTCTGAGCAAAGCTGATGCAGGAAGTGGCAGAGTGAAGGAGACTATCTATCTGTTATGGTCCTCTGCCTCTGGGGAAAGGTCCCTGACTCCCCTGTGTGTGTGATGAGATAATAAATCTCATTTTTCCTTAATTCTCAAATATAATTCAGGGTTCCAGAATTGTCAAGATTATTAGACTATGTGAGTAAATACAGGAGAGCTTGCATTTTTTCACGGTCTTACCAGAATATAAATAATATTAAGTCAGGGCACTTAACCTATTCTCTGCACCTTCCCCATCACATAGACAAGTTGGTACCTTGTAGGAGCTCAGCGAGAGTTCTGGAAGAATTGCTGGAGCTTGAAGACTGCAGGATCACAGTTGCTAAAATGTGATTTGCAATCTTGGTTCACATAATTAGATCTGTGTTTTAGTCAGATAATGCTGATCACTGTTATGAAAGAGACTGAGAGAAAAAGCTACTCAAGACAAGCAAACGAGGTAAAATAATATTTCAGAGAGGGAGAATAGAAACTAAAATAGAGCAGTGAGATCAATTACCCATTAAAGCACCAGAGGAAATAATCCTTTCAAAACACAGGCGAAACATTTTTCTTCTGTGGGCACTGGAGTTACTGGGGTCAAGATTTCAAATTACAAATATCTCCAAAGATCTTTGCTTTCTAATGGGTTATATTTCTATTTATTTCTCTGACTAAAAGCTAGAATTAACAGTTCTGGTAGTACTTCAATATTTTGATTTGAAAAGTCCTTCAATATGTCCTTAATCTGGCTATATTATACAAAACCACAGTGCATTTCAGTTAAGGAGACAGCGTGGGAAGGAAGGCACTATTTTAAAAAATGAAAACCACTGACCTTCTCCAGATGCTTTCCATAGTCACTTACAGAGTAGGAGATTTTTGAGTCTCGAGAGTCAAGATACTGTCTCTCTCAGAGTCTGCATATTTCATTTTAGATGGCTGTGGGGTTATGGCCTTGTTCTCTAGTTTTCATAGGTGAAATAAGTTAGATTCACTTACCTATGATAAAGGGCACAATGAGTGTAAGTACATCGAGTTCTCTTTCCTTCCTTTTCTAGCCAATTAGGGGAAAAGCTGTTCTTGGAATAGCACTGTCTCAAATACTGATGGCAAGAATGTCCATGCTTCCAAAAGTAAGAGATATGCTCCATCCCTGGGCTTTGGGTCCCGACATTGGATTCCTCCTCTCATGTCACAAGCCCACTGACTTAGTCTGTATTCTGCTAAAATCAGAACTAGGCACGATGGTCCAATTTATTCAGAACGTGGTCTTAGAAAGGAAGAAGGAGAGAATGGGGAATGCACCAGGAGCATGATTCAAAGTTCGTAGAAGTTTTATTATGATTACTGTTTTAGGCAATCCCAATGATTTCATAGTAAACTTTTATGAAGTAAATAATATGTAATCAGGATTATCTATCCATGGAGAAGGTGATTGGAAGATTTATAAACAGCCCTCCATCTGCTATTGTTTGAAAGGGGCCTTCAGGCACTGGCCTTCTGTATTTTGAGCTAGATATGCAATGTGTGCTAAATGGACTCTATGGTACAAAATAAGACCCTGGAGATAGAGCAGAGACTTAGCAAGGACTTGATTTAGGGAACTGTCATTAGGAGGTCAGTTTAGATCGCTCAGAACTACTTGCTGAAACACAGCTGAAATCTGAGGCTGGCAAAAAGGATGGGCCCTGAGCACCAAAGAGATTTGCTGTGCTTACCCCAGAAAGTACCAAAACCCACTTCCAGAAATACACCTGGAGGCTGCCGCCCTCCATGTGCTTTCTGCTCCTCACCCTTCAGTTGATCCCAAAGCCTACAACAAGGCTGCTTAGTAAACCTTACTTAGATTCTGCTTTTCACACCCAATACTTCACTCAGTTTAGATCAAAATCTCTGTTTCTAATGGGGAGACTGTTAGTATCTTAATGTTCTCATGCTGGGAAACAGATTATAGGTATCTTCTGCAGACTGGTTTCACAAGGGAGCTCTGTACTTTTGAAGTTGTTGGGTCTACATAAACAATTTTGATCCACACTTGTTTTTTTTGTGTTTATACTAGGTTAAAACTTGAAAAGAAGGAAGATTGAACAGTGAGAAGGCAAAACCACCTCAGTGCCCTTCAATTTAAATTATCCTATTACTATTGTTTTTGGTAATCACTGCTCATAAGCATCATTCTGAGTAACAATTTGCTTGTTTACTAAAGTACTTCTTAATATTAAAATGAAAATTTATTTCAATTATATCTATAGACTTTCTCTAGGTCCAATTATTCTGTAAAATATCAGATGGACACATTTATGACATATAAATATCACTGTTCTAGAAAACTAAATATAAGTAGATAATAGCCTATAAATATTTGATAATTGATAGACTTTTAATAGGCATACATCATCTTAATTGTTATTTTTAGCATTTATTTTGATGGATATAAAATACTAAATGTTTCAAGATTGTTATATATTACTATATAAAGAATCACTAATGATAAGGTCATTATACTTAATTTGCTATTGATATCCTTTTAAAAAGATTTATTATGGGTTAATGAGTACTATAAAAGGTTTAATTTTTATATTTTAGGTCACTTTTAATTTATTGTATAGAACTATTTCACTTTGTAACATCATATCAAATTATATTGCTCCTGAATAGAGAATTGGTATTATGTATTTGCATATATATGCCTTTAATTCAGAATGAGCCAGATTTGCAGGCTTATGATTTTTTGCACACAGGCTGTAAAAGCTTCTGAACAATTTGCCACAATATCAATTAATCAGCATTACAATACTGAAAATTTTATTTCCTATTGGTACTGACATTTCAAAAAATTGTTTCTTTTATGTCATTATGAGAAAAAATTAAAAAGAGAAAACACTTAATAAAGATCTATAATCACCAAGAAGTTACATGCATTAACATATAAAAAAGTTTAAAAGTTGTAATTGAATAGTATTAAGAAATCATATCATCTGAAAAGGGAAATCCCTTTTCATTGAAAAATATAAACATATATACATACCTCCCCCCCACACACACACACATAAATGCCTTTAGTATCCTAAGTGTTTATCTAGACACTTAAAAAAAAAGACAGAAAGAAGTTCTTGGAAGATGTCCAATTCTAGTAGAAAAAGATAAAAATAAATGAATAAGTGATGTAATAATTATGTAGTGATAACTGCTAAAGAACCAAATAACTATGTGAAAAAAGGACACTCTTATTTTTATATAATGTGGATAGACCTGTCAGAGGAATTGACATTTGAGACCTGATGAAATAAGAGAGAAAATGCCCATTTCTGAAGGACAAGATCTGCAACCAGATGCAAGTGCAGGGGTGAACTGGGGGAGCAGGGAACAACGTAGTAGGAAATGAGATCAGTGAGGTAGGCGGAAACCAGATTACAGAAAATTCAACAGGTCATAATGTAAAAGATGTGTTACATTCAAAGCATAATAAGAAGCCATAAAGTGTTTTGTGATTAAGAACAAAGGGATCTTTTTTAAAGTGATCACTGTCAGTGCTGGATGAGGAGTAAATTTCATGTGAGAATAATTGAAGACAAGTTAACACCTTATAGTTCGGACAAGAGATGATGGCTTATTAAAGTAATTAAAAAAAGTGATTAATGCAGAAGTGATTGAATTAAAATACGTTTTTATTTTTAGTTTTATTATTATTATTTTTTTACAGGGACAGAGAGAGAGTCAGAGAGAGGGATAGATAGGGACAGACAGACAGGAACAGGGAGAGATGAGAAGCATCAATCATTAGTTTTTCGTTGTGACACCTTAGTTGTTCATTGATTGCTTTCTCACATGTGCTTTGACTGTGGGTCTTTAGCAGACTGAGCAACCCCTTGCTGAAGCCAGTGACCTTGGGTCCAAGCTGGCAAGCTTTTGCTCAATTCAGATGGGCCTGCGTTCAAGCTGGCGACCTCGGGGTCTCGAACCTGGGCCTTCTGCATCCGAGTCCAACGCTCTATCCACTGTGCCACCACCTTGTCAGCTGAATTAAAATTAAAATATGTTTTGAAGATGCAGCCAATAGAATTTGCTGATGAACTCCATGGTGATGAGTGAAGAGTCAAGAATAACTTCATAATTTTGGCCTGATAAACAGTGTGAATAATGATATCATTCACTGAGGTGAAAATCATTGGTAGTAGAACAGTTTTGGGATAAATCCTCAGTATTGGGGATCAGTTTGAGATGCCATATAAACATCCAAGTGGATAATAATACTTAAATGCTGGTGGTAGTAATATAGTATAGAGAGATTTTATGTTGCAGAAAGCAATTGCAGGATGAATGAATATACTTTAATAATAGGTAATAAAGGACACAATCAACTCACTAGGAGAATGGTTAACCATGGACAGAAACATAGAAAAAAGCAGAGGAAAACACAGTGTATAAGTGTCGATTTATATTATTGGTAGTTTTAGTGGGAAGAGAAAAGTTCTCTTCTCATCACTTTTATTTTCTCAGGAATATAGAAAATGAATATATAAATTTAAAGTTCAGCAGAGGGGGAATTGATGAGAATATTCAAAAAAGAAGAAAGAGTTGGAAATAATAGGCTAGGCTACTGGAGAGGAACTCATGAGAGAGTAGGAACATTGCCAGACAGCACTAGCTAGCTTCCTTAAGGTCTGTGGTCAAGAAGTCAAGGTAAGAACATCCAGTGTATAGGAATGAATGAGTGTGTGTATGTGTGTGTGCGCATGTGCGTGTGTTTTCTTCTGTCCTATGCAACCTATGTGGGCAAAAACTTTATGGGAAGTTGGAATTAACACCAGGATTGAGGTTTTAAGATGAGAATTATAGAAAGAGAGCAGTGCAGGGTAATGGAAGTAATATAAGAAGTGATTATGAGTCTTAGAATTTAGTTTGGAAAAATGGGAAAGAAGGATTTGTTAGGGGATAGAAGAGCAAGGGGTAGAGGTAAAAATATGATCTGAAAATGGCATTAATGATCAAGAATTCTTGATGCAATTATCTCCTACTCACTCCAGTTCACGGCATGCTTTCTACCTCTTGTGACTCCTGTCCTTGTTTTGCACTACTTAGCCCTGTGCTAGAGGCCACGGTGATCTGTTTATTTCCCCAAAGTTCCACTAATAAACAACTACTTGGTATTATAAAGTGTAAGCATCTTTGTATTAAGAGGTTTGAACTAGTCATTTAAAACACAGTAGAAAAATTAAGTTTTATTTAAATTATTATTTTTTATTTAATTATTTGTGTTTACATAGATTCTAGGGTCACCTCAAGTATATCCCCCTCCCTCATATTCCCTTCAACATCTCCCTTGCTCCCCTTCCTACAGAGCCCTCCCCCTTCCCTTCAGGCTTATCACATCCTGTCATCCCCTTTCCCTATGTCCTCTTTTCCTCTGGTCCCTTTGATCCCTCCTCTGTCTCCATTCCTTTTCTCAGTTCTCAATGTTTCTTGAATTTCTCAAATGAGTGAGGTCATATGATATTTTTCTTTCTCTGCCTGGCTTATTTCACTTAACATAATAGTTTCCAAGTCCCTCCATATTGTTGCAAAAGGTAATATTTCCTTCTTTTTCATAGCCCCATAATATTATATGTACCACTGTTTTTTAATCCACTCATCCACTGACAGATACTTGGGCTGTTTCCATATCTTTGCTATTGTGAACAATGCTGCCATAAACATGGGAATGAAAATAAGTTTAATTCTACATATTGTTATAAGAATTTGTTAAGTGTTTCTAACAATCAGAACCACCTAACTAGCTAGCCCTTAGTTATGGTTTGCCAAAATCTTGCCAAACGTTTTTCCCTGCTGCTTTCCTATTTCCCCCTCTATTTGGTGGAAAAAAACCCCACCAATAATGACATTTCAAATTTCTCCAATAAAATAGCTGGTGTTTATGTTCACTCCCACAAAGTAATACAATCGCCAATCAACTCAGAGTTTTCAATAAGCATTTTAGTAGTTCTTTCTTAGATATTAACTGATATCCAAAAAAATATCTGATATTAAAGAAATACCCCTGAATACAGATACATGAAAAAAGAAAAACAAGATAAAAAAGGAATTTGGAGATCAAGACTATATAAGGAATAAAACGTACAAACACCCTATAAATATTATTATAGAAAAGGAGATTTTTTTATCAATGAAAATTATAAAGTGTACTAAAATTATTAGCTAAGGAGAAAAAGTTTTTGGAAATTAAAGATGAGATCTAAAAGTTCTCGTACAATATAAAAATGTTGGAAAATATATGTGTAGGTCTTATCAAAATTAGCAAAAATAAAATAAGAAGGGAAAATTTGATATAATTATAATAATATTTAAAGGAAAAAGTAAAAAAAAATTAATTTAGTGAGAGTGGAAGGGTAGGGGAGGGAGAGAGGGAGGGAGGGAGAGAGAGAGAAACATCAAGCTATTCCCCTGTATGTGCTCTTAGCAGGGATTGAACCAGCAATCTCCATGCTTCAGACAGAGACACTAGCCAACTTAGGTATTTGGCCAGGGCTAAAAATTTTGACATAATCACTTTAGGAGGAAGAAGTGAAGAAAACTATATACATGTTGGTGAATGAGAATGATAATGACAGAATTAAATTCTTATTTTCCATAGGAAAAATTACTTAGATAATGTTCAAAATAGAAAAAAATATAGCAGTAAAATACTCTAGAAATCTGGAGATATTTATCAAAAGAAATATTTAAAAGTATTGAAAGAACTTGTTTCTTAGGAGCAGGTTTGGTAAGCTTTCTATGTTTGTGTTAGAATATTATTCTCTATCTCCTCTCCTGCTCTCTTCACACAAGTCAGACCTTTTCTAGTTTTATTACCACAATAGTATGTTTTATATCTAAATGTTAGAAAATCACGATTAAGAAGTAAAAAAAGTGTAATTGCTAAGCACAAAGATTGCATTACAAATTGATGTGGAAATGAAGGCAATTTACAGAATCTATGACTCTTCAAAAGCTCTGAAACTAGATTAGCCTTTGTAAAATAACTGTTTAGTTTCCTAATATAGCAAATTGTTAAACTGCCAAATACATCTAAAATATTTAGGTGTTTTTCCTATTTAATTTGTGATGTGATAATTTTTCCCCTATACAACATTATATATACATTATGAAGATTCTAATGCTCCCTGGAAATAGCAAAGCTTCTTTACTGGTTTAATCTCTTATCTTAATGGTCCTCTTAAAGAAAAATATAAATATCTGTGATTAGGCAAACATTATCATCTTTAAAGGTGACTAAGTGTAATTTTTGTTTTTGATTTCTTTGTATCTCTCCCTACTTTATCTATAAATGTAGGTATGGGTGGACCAATATATAATTGGCATCTCAATCATAAAGCAAGCTAATTTTCCCATGGCCTTCCCTGACTTTGCTGTTTAAATGTAACTCCCTAATTTCTAATCTTACCCTTCTCCCCCATAGTTATTTTCCTACATAATTTTTTTCTCATGGCAATTAATATCATCAGCTATGTAATATATACAATATATTATGATCTCTCTCAGGTGTATCTGTATTAGAAAAAAAATAAATACAAATAAATTTTCTAGTAAAACTATGAGAATTTAGTTCTCCAGCCCTTCCTGGAAGAAGTTAGCAAGTTGCCAATCTCTGACACATATAGCCTGAAATGATTGCTAAATCAACCAGAATTGACTACAAACATCTACAGGGACACTTCGGTTACTCTAATTACTGCATAGCAAGTTTACCTGAGGGCTTATACTAGACCACCAAACAAGGGGAGAAAACCCTTCAAGACAATGGCATGTGAGCTGGATGTTTGCAATTTTTCAATAAAGCTTTTTGAAATTAAGAAGAAAATTATTTTTTTTCAATATGGAAAGCCTACACTAGAGTTAAACAAAGACTGAGCATAATATGCTGATTTCAAAATTAAAATTTTTCTCAGAAAAGAGGCCAAACAACTTCAGATTTAGAAACTGAAAGGAAGTCCAAGAAAACCTTCATCCTTAACGTGTCTTCCCATTAACCAATTACACAGTGTATGCCCCCTGAATGTCTGTTTATGGGAGCATCATTCCAAAGTCTTCTGATTTGTTTCTCTGCTTCTATTATTGAACTTCTCCATTCCATTTCCCACAGAGGAGTCAGAGTCATTTAATAGGCACACAAATTTAAAAACAAAATAAATCAAAACAAAAAAAATGTTTATCTTTCATCTTACTCTCTTCTCAAGATATTCTGTCTATATCTTGTTTCCATCATATAAAGTAAAACCTTACTTAATAAATTGTGGATAATCACTCTCAGCAATTTACTTTCTCACATTCTCTCTTAAATCCCCTTCAAACAGAGTTGCATCCATCAATTCAGCAAAATTGCTTCTGTGACAATGTCACCAATTATATTTTCATTGCTAGCTCCAGTGGCTATTTTACTTGACCAAATTATAACATTTGACACTGTTGATTACTTACTCTACCTGAAATTATTTATGTAGCTTTCCAAATTCTATCTCCTCTTGTTTTTCCTCCTGTATCACTGACTGCTTTCTTCAATTCCTTTTGCTTAATCTTCTTTCTTTCCCAGACTCCTAAATATTGAAGCATTCCTGGGCTCAGTTATTGGTCCTTCTCTTTCTATCAACATTCACACCATTTTTGTTCTACCCAGTATTAGAGTTGTGAATGTAAAGACTTCCAAGTTTATGCTTTCATGTGGACTATCTCATACAGCCAACTGTGCACTCAGCTTCTCCATTGGAATGCCTAAGTGGCAACTCAATTTTAAATTCTGAAACAATGCTAAGCACACCATACCTTGCAAGAAAAATAGAGAGGTTGTAAAAAAAAATAAAGAACATGCTGATTCCTCAAACCTTATGATGCATTTACAATACCAGAACAATGTGTTATATCAAATAATTTTACATAATGTGTTTCTCAGTCACATTGAGCTCAGTGTGCCATTTCTTATTTTAACACTGTGAGCAGCAGTAGCAGCAGCAAAACAACAGCATGGTGAATGGCTTTGCCTGTTGGATATCTAAAATCCCAGAAAGAGATCTCAAGAATTTGCAAGATGAAGAGTAATATAAAATTTAGAAAGAATACTGTTTTATAGCCTAGAGTTAATGCTTCTTATTTATATAAGTAAATCTGTAGGTACTGGTTTTTAATTTTTGTTTTTTTTTTTATTGAAGCTGAGATTTTTGTACATGTAACAATTGTTACCAAGGTAACTTTCTCTGAAGCTATCAGGGTTAATTTAAGAAAAATACCTGCATAGTCTTTGTTCAGATCACTTAACTTGCTTTGACATTTTAATCACTTATTCACTGAAAATATTTCTAGTTCTTTATCAGTTTTGTTTCCAACCTCATTTCTATTTAATTTTTTTTTTACTCCTGTGAGCTATCTAATATTAGATTTACTTAACTAGTTTCTCTTAGAAAAGGAACCCAAAAGATCCTAGTGGTGTTGAGATTTCAAATTTTAATACATTCTTGCTGGATTCACAGAATTAATATGGGTACATCAAAACAATAGATTTTTCTATATCATAAATGCAATTTCTCAGCAGAAGTTTAGAGGGCTAACTAATGATTTTCTCATTTTTTAAGTTTCTTGATAATTTTGGGTAGAGTTAATGTTGTGGAATAATTGATATTAGGAGAGCTAACTCCAAATCATATTTTTTATCCAGAAGTTCAAATTCACTACAAGGTCTTCCTAATTGATTTCTAGTATATAAGTGTATTTAAAGAGCTAAACTTATATTTTTAAATGATATTTCTGTAATGGCTATAATAGTATTTCTCTTAAATTTTTCATATACCTACATTTATTTTCTGTATTATAACCATATAAGTATACATCAGAAAACTTCAATATAATAAAGCATAAAAATATAGAGTGCCTTGAAATATAATCCATATATTTTTTAGTTTTTAGAAAATTGTAGAATAAAAAGATATTATTTGTTTTTATTAATTTATTTTATAACAAATCAAGAATTTCCTTGTACTTTTTGTCTTACATGAATATGACTGTTTATTTTAGGTTTTAGAGAGTAGTGTGAGGTTGCCATTTACTTACAGTTAGCAATAGGTCAATATAGACAGGACAGATAGAGGTTTACCTGTGTAACCAGGAGCGCAGAGACAGCTGTATGTACCAGTTCTGTTGCCACAATTTTCCCTGTCACATTTGTTCATATCCAATTCACAGAGAGAGACATGAGAACCAGGTTTACAATTACATAAAAATCTAGAGAAAATTAAGAAGAAGAAAAATTACATGTAACAGCAAAAAAGCATTCCACTATATACATAATTTTAAAATAATAAATGTGTTAGGCTAAATAATTAGTGGAAATTTAATAAATAATATTGAGCATACTTCTGTAATTGTATTAATTTTATTAACATATAAATATAAACTTTATAGTCTATGTGGAAAATTGAAGATTAGTTTGTGCATGGATTAAATGATATTTTTATTATATTAAAGCCTATCTGTTTTATTAGCAGATGTTAGCAAAACTGGATATAATTCAATAATTAGATGTTACACAGTTAATAGAAGGAATGACCTTCAACAACCTTGTTATTGACAATGGTTTCCAGAAACTTCATCTGATCACCCTTTAAATGAGCAACTATCCCCTCTTTATCTTATTCATCAGTCTCCAGTGACTGAGTTACTGCAGTCAGGTTTGTCTTCCTGATTTTTATTTGGAAGATTTTCTTTGCACCCATGTTAATTTATTTTTAATGATTCAGACCTTATCTAAATTGGTCTTTGATTTCTTTCCTCGATAGTCTAAGCTGTGGCAGCTATACACAAAGCTTTATGTGGAAGAATTGCCCTAACATTATTTTCAGGCTATTTCTGAATATTGTACTGAATATGTTTTTGAACATCTAGTCAGTCAATATCTACTTGCCAGAAGATAGAAGACTAATTCTTCTGAGATGAAATTGTGACTAGTTTTATTTATTTATATATATAAAATGACATTAGTAAAAGAAACAACTAATAATTGATAAGAAACCAATAAAATACAGTTTGTCCGCAAAGTCATGGTGCACTTTTGGCCGGTCATAGGTCAAAAGTGCACCATGACTTTACGGACACACTGTATATTAAAAAGACAAAAATAATTTAATCTTTCCTAACACAACTTCCTACATTCACAGAAAAAATACTATTAAAAACATGAAACTAATACAGATAATATTACATTGAGAGAAGAGAGCACTTAGCAAAACAAGCTCTTCATAGCTGTGGTTTTCTCCCTTGTGTAGAAGTCTAAATAAAAAGGCTTTACTGCCTGAACAGGCAGTGGCGCAGTGGGTAGAGCCTTGGACTGAGATGCAGAAGATCCAGGTGTGAGACCCTGAGGTCGTCAGCTTGAGCGTTGGCTCAACTGGCTTGAGCAAAAAGCTCACCAGCTTGGACCCAAGGTCGCTGGTTCCAGCAAGGGGTTTCTCCGTCTGCTGAAAGCCCACGGTCAAGGCACATATTAGAAAGCAATCAATGAACAATGAGGTGTCGCAACGGCAACGAAAAACTGATGATTGATGCTTCTCATCTCTCTCCGTTCCTATCTGTCTATCCCTCTCTCTGTCTCTGTAAAAAAAAACACAACAAACAAACAAAAAACAAACAAACAACAAAAAAAGTCTTTTTCTTTTCTTAGAAATGCTTTTGAGACCATTTTTATTCCACTTTTTCAAAGGAATTCTTCCTAATTAACTTCACTTTCAACATAATTGTAATTGAAATCTAACATGTCCATGGTCCTCTTTTACTTAAACACCACAATAGTTGTGTGCCAGACTTTAGTTGGGTACCCAGATTCAAGAGTAAATAAGGCTTGGGATTTCTTTTGAAAATCTCATAGAGAAGTCAGACCTTGGCAGGGTAGCATAGTTTGATAGAGTGTCGGTGGGATACGCCAGGATTGTGGGTCATCTCATCAGAGCACATACAAGAATCAACCAATGAGTGCATAAATAAGTGAAAAAAGATAGATGTTTCTCTATCAAATTAGTAATTTTTAAAAAATGTTAGGGACATCAGCTATAAACATTACAGTAAACATATTCCAATAGAGAAAGGTTGAAGTCCTATAAAAACACAGCTAACTGGTAGGGAAGGTAACAAAATATTTTACTGTTTAGTCACAAAGGAAGAGTGGGATCTTTGTATCAGTTGGACAGAAGGCATTAAAATTGCATGTTCAAGGTAATGCTGGTGTAAAAGAGGACTATATTTCTCAAGAGCTTTCCATGTGGCTAGGAACTTGAGTGTAATCACTTTTTTTAGGGTTAAGTTAATTCAATGACCATGACTCCTTAAATTTGTGTTCAAGTAGCAAAAATTTTCTCTATTTTTGCTATCACTCTAGTATCTTCTAATCCAGTGCAAGATAACATAATGAATCTTTCAAATGCCTTATTAAAATTAAGATAGACCCTGGCCAGTCAGCTTGGCTCTAAATGCCGAGGTTGTGGGTTTGATCCCTTGTCAGGGCACACCGGAAACAACCAATTAATGCCAAACTAAGTGGAACAGCAGATAAATTTCTCTCTATCTCTATCTCTATCTTTTTATCTCTATCTCTATCTCCTTCTTCCCCTCTTTTTCTCTCTAAAAGTAATAAATAAAACAATTAAGATATACTTGTTAATGATACTGTTTTTGATTGCTACTATGTGTTCCCAGTGAATAAATGACAATTCTAAGGATCAGAGTAGGTAGGAGTTGGGCACAGTATTCTCAGATATGGTAGTAAAACTACATCAGGATATGATTATTTTAAACTGAGAAACTTGAAAATGTATTACTACAAAATATATAAGGTAATGATTGATTTCAATTTAAACATAGTTACACATACTTGGAACAGTTATATTACCAAAAGTTGCAAGACCGATTTTCAAGTCCGGATGGTAGAATATTAGAAATAATTGTGGAACTATTTCTTCTGAGTGATTGATTTACAATAATGATCATTTATATTCTCAAACTATTTTAAGTAACAATTTATGCATTAAATTTACAGAGTTCTCTGTGTTTGTTGTTTTCTCTCCCTCTCTTTCTCTACTTCTCTCTCAGTGAAAGCCAGAAAAGCCTTCTCTCCTTTTGAAAGCCAGAAAAGATTTATATCCCTGTCTTTTGCTACTCCAATTTTGTTTCTAGTGATCACAAAAAGGTTTCTAAGTGGCTTCATTATCAAATCAGAATCCTAGGATCTGGAGACTTCAGCCAACTGAAAATTTGAGCTGTTCTGCATTGACAATCGATAACGACATAAATCGTGCCATACGATTTACCAAACAGTGCTTTTTAATTCATTTCCCCATACTTACTAGATGATATTCAATTGTTAGAAAAAGCTTCTTTTAAGTCTTTCATTTATTCACTTATTTATTCAATTATTTATTTCTATCTATACAGATTTATGAATTTTTATTTTATTGGTTCAAATATATAACTAAATTACTTTCTTTGATACTCAAATTTTGTAAGAACTGCCTAGTAGGAACTGCCAGTGTCTCCTGTACCCTTTGATATGTCTGCATCATTTTTTGAGCATTTTCTTACTTTTTTGTATAAGATATTCCAGGTTCTTCTTACATATTTTCTGTCCTAAATCTGGAAATAGCCATATTACTAGGAGTCTCAACTCATTTAAATAAAGAATAGTGTTTAGAAACCAAGATAATTTCTATGTGGATGCACATAATTGTGTGTGCCTGCATATATATATTCATACTCACATGTCCATTTTCATCTTTTTGTGTATGTTTGAATGCATATAAATTTATTATAAACATATACAGTAAATGCATAAGTTCACATTAACATCCTGATTCTAATTTAATACAATAAAGCTTATATTAGACTAGCCTATTTATATACTTGCAATTATTTTTTCTAAGAAAAAACCTTATTGTCATTATTTGAAAGATATCATTTTCTTCCTCCATCAGTGAATGTGAAAATTTTATGTTCTTTGTATTTCTGTAATAGCGAAAATGTTGGATTTGTTTAAATTTGTTTTTTGTCTTGTATTTAGATAATTTATGAAGAGATTCAGTTGTTTTTCTTACCCAAAATTCTCCTATGCTCATTTTTCAGTTCTAATTGTGATCTGAGTTTTAGCTTTCTGGGTCTTTTTACAGTTTTTCCAAAATATTATTCATTTATTGTAGGTTTCCATGAAAATCAAATCTTTATGCCAGAACAGGGCATTTACCTTGAATCTCTGTATTTAGTCTTTCCAGGAAAATAAAAATATGTTTCTACTTTTTTTCCCTGACCTCTCTCTCTCCCCCCACACCCTCACTCCCTCCCTCAGATAGCTGGGTAATCATTGTGCTGGACATTTCCATTGTGTTCTCTCAATATGTGGCCCTCCAAACCCTCAAAAAGTGAAAGTACACAAGGTGTATTTGAAAGGACCCTCAGCCAATTTCTCCTCCTACTGGCCTCTGGCTATAGAACACAATCCCTTCAGTTTAGGCATATTTTTCCTTTTCTTATTACCTACTGACTGTCCCATCCTTACTTAAGAAGAAAACATCTACCTAGAATAAGGGGAAAAGTAAAAGCAAACTTTGATTTTTATTAATGTCTTAAGTGACCCAGTTAATTTTATAATAATTATTGCATTGCATATTAAAACTCTCTAAAATATGTTTTCTACTGATGAAACTCCATTTTAACAATTTTTAAAACACAAATATATGTAAATTAAATAGTATCCTGTTTCAAATAAACACTTATAACCAAAAATTTTGTAGTATAATTTTAAGAAAATGGAAATTTCTAATTTAAATGTAAATCTTTCATTTCAAAAAGTTTTAGTGGAATTAAATTTAAATATGTTATCAAGGTTTTAAACATTTTTGTTTAAATTAAAAAAAATTGATAATGACCTAAAATTTTCCAGATGGGTTTTCAAGATACTTTTCCAATCAGTAAAATGCATTTAAATGCATGACTTCTGGAGAAAAGTGAATACACTAAAATATCACACAGATAAAAGAAGAGTAATTCTAATTTACATAAAGTAATATTGCCTGATGAAAAGAGATGGAAAAATGTAATCACAGGGGCTTAGAGCCCTAAAATGAGCCCTGCATTACGTTATTCTTTTGTTTTCATCTTATCTCAGGTAAGAAAGAAATTAAAAAGAGGAGAACTTGTTTTTAGGCTTCTAGAAAGCTAAGTTATTTTAATATACCTTTATGTTGATTAAATCACATTACAGAATCTAGAATGTAATATAAACTTTTTTTAAGTGAAAGAAGGAGACACAGTGAGATAAACTCCCACATGCACCCCATTCATGATCAACTTGGCTACCCCTCACCTGGGTCAGTGCTAAATCAACCGAGCTATTTTTAGCACCTCAGGATGAGCCCTGGGACCAACTGAGCTATCCTCAGCACTTGGGTCCATGCTTGAACCAATCAAACCACTGGCTGTGGGAGGGGAAGAGGGAGAAAAGGGGAAAGGGGGCGAGAAAAGCAGATGATTGGTTCTCATGTGTGCAATAACTGGGATTGAACCTGGGATGTCCATATACAAGGCTGATGCTCTATCCACTGAGCAAACTGGCCAGGACTAGTATAAACTTTTTATTGAGAGTTTTAATTAAAATATATATTTGTAATATTAAGGTTGGATAGATAATATTTTAATAGATCATTTTATAAAAACGCGTAGTCAAAAGAAAAAATTAAACTATAAAATGTCACTAATGAATGTCACTTTATAATTCTTAGCCTCCTATAGAAATTCAAATTTTAGTAGAATTTATAATATTTTAGGACAATTTAAATATTTTTTTATAATTCCATAACTTTATTTCTTAGTCAAAGTTTTTTATAATTAATAAATTTTAATCAGAATATAAACAGTTATATTTGCAACATAAAGATTCTTACATTAAAATTTTGTCATCAGCCCAGCATATGGTTGTCCCATGTTTGATTCACAGTCAGGAAACACTGGAGAAACAACCATCACTTCTTTTCCCTTCTCTCTCCCCCTTCTCTCCTTCTTCTCCTCACACAGTCAATGGCTCTGATGGGTTTGAGTGTAGGCCCCAGCACTGAGGATAGCTTGGTTGATATTAGCATCTGCCTCAGGCACTGAGGACAACCTACTTGGTTTAAGCATCAGTCCCAGAAGGGGGTTTCTGGGTGGATCCTGGCCATAGTGCATGCAAGAGTTTGTCTCACTATCTTCCCTCCTTTTAGTTAAAAAAAGAATTGTAAGGATGTTAAATTAATTATTTTGATAAAATATTTTAAATTTAATCAATTATAAAATATGATATAAAACTTCTATAATTTTTAATTTTTAAACAAATGTAGGCATATTTAAGTATAATATATATAATGAAAAATTACAGCTTTTTAAAAATTTGCATGTGGAAAAATATATCAAATTTAATACAATCTAAGAGAATATTGCATATGCTAGAATATCCATAGTTTATTTTGTTTGTTTCAATTTATCCAGCATCAAAGTGCTATAATTTAAAGTGTTGTACATGCTGTGTACCTCAAACAAAAAGAAAAAAAAGTAAACTAAACCTTTAATGCTCAAAATATTTGCTCCAGAGAATGATTACCTTAAATAAGTCTTTGAATATCATTATCATAATTTTACTGCATATAAATGTAAATTAATCTAAAACAATGTTAAAGCAAAATGTTCAGCAGAATAGAATGAATTTGAATTAATAACTAGTTTATAAGCAATTTATAGAAAAATATACAGATATTTATATTTACTTAAGTGCACATTAACTAATTATTCTCAACTTTGTGATAAAATCATAAACACTAAATACTGATTGGTCACAATATTCTTGTTGATAATGATTTGGTTATAAGAACATGAGCCATGAATTTAGAAAATATTTTTCTTCTATATTCTTTTATATTCTTTGAGTAGGACAGCCACTGTTACTGTAATAGTCCTTATAAATTTTCTATTTAGCTATACACTTTTAGTAGATCAATGTTATTGTCAGTTACCTAAGTGAATAGATGACTGTGGCTTAAAAAGACATTAGTTCTATTGGGTAACATATGGTTTCAAGTGTCAGAAAATGTCAATTCCAGTGACCAGATTTTCAATAGCTTTGGAAATAAATCAAGGCTATTATTCAGATGCTCTCCTATATGAAGGAATTCAGCTTTAAGTGATATCATTTGAATTATTTATTAATTGTTACAGGTTTCAGTTTCAAAAACTGAAAAAGTGAATGAAACATATTAAAAATAGATGAATCATAAAGTGTATTATATAATAATTACTGTTTTTAATATTTTTATTGCGTGTCTGTAGTGTAATTTGTATTAAATATACAATTGGTATTGAGTTGTTAGATTATTTCAAAGATTTGTAATGGATAAGTTAATGTTAATATGCTAAAACAAACCAAAGAAAATTGTTTAATCAAAAAATACATTCTTGCAAAACAGATGGGATATAAAAATGCAATTATTCATTTTTCAGCTGTTCATAGATATTTCCCATCTTTGAAACATTTAAATGCACTGAACAATTGCTTTTATCATAACAATTTAAACAAAGTAATTTTCTAAGAATAGAATAATCAACACCTCTGTACCCATCATCCATATTTAATACATCTTAATATTTTTCCAGGTTGCTGAGAATTTTTAAGAGAATGTACATAATGAATGTATTTGAAACCCTTTTCAATATATTCAGAATAATTATCCATCCCCCTTTACAAAGAGGAGATCACTAGTTTTAGGTTCATAAGTATTCTTCAAAATATGTTTTAAAATTTCATTAAATATAATTAGTAGACCCAAAATTAAATAATTAGGTATAAATCTAATAATATTTCCACATAACTATTATGAAGATACTACAAAACTCTTATGAATAAAGAAAAAAACTAAATACACATTTCATATTCATGAATATAAATATTCTATATTGTCAAGGTATCACTTTTGCCCAACTTGATCTCTAGATTTACCACAATCCCAATCAAAATCTTAACAAGTTATTATGTGGATATTGACAAAAAAATGCTAAGGTTTATAGGTAGAAGGGAAAGAACCAGAATACAATGTTAAGGGGAACAAAATATTACTGTAATAAGAACAAAGGTAAGGGAACTGACACTGCCTGACTTCAAGACTTACCATAAAGTTACTGTAATCATTATGTTATTATTAAAAGACTAAATAAATAGATTAATGGAACAAAATTGAAAGCCCAGAAATAGACCTACATAAATATTATCAACTGAACTTTGACAAAGGGGTCATGAAAATTCATTAGAAAAAAGATGGTCTCTTCAAAATGGTGCTGGAACAATTGAACTTTTATGTGGGTATAAAAAGAATGACTTGGACACAGACTTTACACTCCTTCATGTAAATTAATGCAAAATGGATCATATATCTAATAAAAACTGAAAATGTCTAAGACTCTTCAAAGATAATAAAGAAGAAAATCTAAATGACCTTGACTTTATCTTTTTAAATATGGTAATTAAGGGCATGATCTTCAAAAGAAAGAATTGTAAAGCTGGACTTGATTAAAATTAGAAATTTCTGTCCTGTGACAAATAATGTAAAGACAATGAGAAGACAAACCACAGACTGGAAGAATATTTGCAAAAGAAATATCTAATAAAAAATTATGCACAATAATGCATAATCTGCAAAGTACTCTTAAAGCTCAACAATAAAACAACCCAATTAAAAATGGACTTCAACAGACGTAAGGAAAGAAGATACACTGATGCAAAAGCTGCACATGGTAAGGTGCTTCCCACCATAGGTTATCTGGAAACTGCATATTGAGACAACAATGAGATACCACTACCCACCTCTAGGAATAGCCAAATTTCTAGAACACTAAAAATACTTAATGCTCATGAGAATGTGAAACAATAGGAAATGTCATTCACTGCTGATGGGAATGCAAAATGACACAGTCACCCTGGGAGATAGTTTGGAAGTTTCTTACAAAATATTTTTCTAAGTAATAAGTTGCATATATTATTCTGATGCTTTTCTTTTCCATTCATCATATATTTCAATAAATATTTAAGCTATATATTCCTATAGTTTATTCATAGTATAATAGATATAGCCTTCTGTTTATTATATTTTTGTTAATTGTTTTGATTGTTCTTAAATTTTCATCATTATAAATGTATTACATATGTATAACCTTATACATATCTCCATGTGCCCTTATTTAAAACTTTTGTGTATGTGTGTATATGTGTGTGTGTGTGTGTGTGTGTGTATAAAAATATATGGATTTACAACATTTTTCTCAATGTAGTTCTTCATCCTTCCATGAGCACTGAATGAGATTCTACTGGTCCTCGAATAAAGAGTATCTCATTTTATTTTAGGTTTCTTAATTATTTGTTTACTAACCATTTAAATCTCATTCTCCTTGAATGGCTTGTTCATATTTTTTACCTATGTTTTCTTACATCTTCTTAGTCTTAAATGTGTTACATCAATGCTTAATGCATATATTTTTGTGAGCATCTACTCTGATATTACTAATAATTTGTCTTACACAGAATCCAGGATGAGTTTATTGGGTCCCACTCAAGTACAGATAGAAAAGACAAAGGGCTGATGTGTTGAAGGTATTTTTAAAATAGACGTTGTTTTTTATATTAGTTTAAGGTTCACAGAAGAATTAAGCTGTAAGAACAGAGTTTTTGTATAGCCCTTCACCCATACATGCAAAACTTCCCCCGCTGTCAACATTCTCACCAAAGCAGCATATTTATTTCAGTTGATGAACCTACCCAGATACAACATCACCCAAAGTTCAAAGTTTTTATTAGGGTTCACTCTTGGTTTTATACACTCTATGGATTTTGGTTTTACAAATGCATAATGCTTGCCCACCATTGTAATAGCATACAAAATTGTTTCACTACCCTAAACACCTATTCGTCACTCCTTCCCCTGTAACTGCTGGTAATCATTGATCTCTTTATTGTCTCTGATATTTTCCCTTTTCCATAATGGAATAGAGTTGGAATTCTACCACAGGTAAGCCTTTTTATATTGGCTTCTCTCATTCAGTAATATGTATTTAAAATTTCTTTGTGTCTTTTCATATTTCAATAGCTCATTTCTTTATAATGCTAAGTAATGTTCTATTATCAGGATGTACCACAGTTTATTTACATTTACTAATGAGCATCTTGATTACTTTAAAGTATTGAAACTTATGAGTAAAGCTGATGTAAACATCTGTGTATAGGTTTTTTAGTAGATGGACATAAGTTTCAACTCACTTGAGTAAATACCAAGCAATGCCATTGTTGCATCATAAGTTTTTTTTTTTAAGAAACTGCCAAACTGCCATCCAAAGTGGCTGCCATTTATTTTTATCCAAAGATAAATTACCTTTGGGTCCCAAATGTCTCCTGTTTATTGAACAATCATCTTCAAAGAACATATCTGAACAGAGGCAGGACGCCTCCGTTCCTTTCTTATCTTTCTGATCTCTGGGAAGGGCCTCTCAGAAAAAGTGCCACACTGCTCACTGCAACTCTAATCAGACTATCAAAAGTCTTATCAAGAGTGCTCCGACATCTGCTTCATGCCAGGAAGAATTTCTATTTCAATCATGGTTCACACTGTGCACTGTATTGGCAGCAGTATTTCCTATACATGAGCTGGGCTTGAAGATAAATATTCACAAAAAACTCTTCAGCATTCTGCAAGTTGGGCTGTCAGGATAATCACCATTAATAGCTGGTTATTTTTTTTTCATCAAGCTTTTCAGGATTTTCTCAGTTTGAGAAACACTTTGCTGCCATCAGCTAGATTGAAGGGTCAATATCAACCATATAATTTCAGCTCTCTGTGAATGAATTTGTTGTTCTTACGTTCATGAATACTCCATATGGGTTCTCTTTTAAGCTGAGGCATTTGGGCTAGTTTCCACCTGTAGCTCTTTGAGATCTCATACTAAAACATGGGAAAGTAGTCTTCAGAAACCATATAATAAATTCATATGAAAACTCTTCATTTAGATTTTTAAAGGTCATTATGGTTCTACTATTTATTTCATGCCAGTCTGTGACTCAGAGCTATCTCTGAAGTCCAATGCAGAGCAAATTGAAAATGGTAAGCAGTTAATTCCCTAAACTTCAGTCTGCATGTTTCCGTGGGTCTATTTTCCAGTTACTAATTCTACCTTCTGTTCAGTTGATAGCATTTTATTTTCATCTTAATTCTTTATGGCTCTTTTTCTTCTCTAGAACTTCATCAGGAAAAAGAAATGCTTATTTACCCCCCTCCCCCTTTCAGGCTTGGTCATGATTCTACTTTTGGACAGTGACTTGTAGGTAAAAGAGGAAGGGTGCTATTTTAGAGCATAGGGCTTAAGAAGGGTTTCATGCTTCTGCTTATTCCTTTGAGCCTCTGCCACTCCATGAGAAGAGCATGCTAGTCCAGTAAGCATGAGAGAGCAGAGCCATTTCTGCCAACAGACAGACCTGTAAACACCCGTCCTGCCTCAGCCATGTGCCAGGGAAACTTAGATGAGCTCAACCTTCATTCATTAACCAAATTACAGGAGCCCACAGATGTGAAAGTAATAATAAATGTTGCTATTTTTAACCACTGAGTTTTTAGGTTTTTTGCTAAGGAGTAATGGCAAACCAATATAGTCTGTATAGTAATTTTAAAGCAGTTCATGTTCCCTGGAGACAGGGGGAAAACATGATTAAAGAACTTAAATATCTATATACACTTTATTCTCCCTTCCTAATAGGGGCAAAACTCCTTTGTATTAGGGAATCTACACTTCTCTGTATACAAGCCTTCCTCTAAATACTAGTGAAAAAATTGTCTTATAAACTATTTCCAGTTTGTCTGTTTTATTTTTTTAGATTTCATTTATTCATTTTTAGAGAAATAGGAGACAGAAAGAGGGAGAGAGAATGCGAGAAGGGGGAGGAACAGGAAGCATCAACTCCTATATGTGCCTTGACTGGGCAAGCCAGGGGTTTCAAACCAGCAATCTCAGCATTCCAGGTTGACGCTTTATCCACTGTGCCACCACAGGCCAGGCCAAACTATTGTCAGTTTTCCCTGGCCACTCTTGAACATTTCTCACTGGTTCTAGCCCATAAAAAGAATTATATTCCACCTTCACTGATGCAACATATAAAACTTAACTGGGAACAGGTAATCTATATCCTAAAAGAGTTGTATAACTCCAACAATTTATATTGTCATACAGTTGGTCAGACAAAAGAAAAATAAACATAATAATTAAATGAGCTAACTTATTATTACCAATTAGAAGAGAAGATTTAACATGTTAATATGAGCATCTGGGTGTGGTACAAAATATGCTGGCTAATCAAAGACAGGAAGGACTTAATTCCACCTTATGTTAGTGAGGTTGAAGTGCCTGAGTTTTCTTGGTGTATAATAGAGAGAACAATTTATAGGCTCATTGTTTTGGAAATGTTTAAATAAATCAGTTATATGTAAATTTCTCAGTTATCCCTTAATTTCTATTCTGAGAGAATATAGAAGGACAGTCCAATCTCCTAGGAAGAAACTCTATTCACCCAGGTGTGTACTTTATCCACCACCATTAAGAACAGGACGGTGATTGTCCTTTAAGGCTGAAGATAACATTGTATAATGCTGCAGTGTTGGGTTTCCTTCTACAAATAGAATAATGGGATCCAAGAATAGATAAAGCTTGTTAAATATGCTTGCCTATCAGTTTAGAAAATGAGTAAATAACCACACAAATTAGAGAAATAGAATCATGATTGAAGGATTAATTCACAGATATCCTTGCCAGTGGCTAATCAGTGATGGTTTTTTAGCAATACATGATATGGACAATCATAATTGGTGCTACTTTCCACATACACATCTGTAGAATTAAATATAAAGGTCTGCAGGGCAGAAATGTAATTTAACTTGCCTTTGTAGGAATTTCTAGGTTCTTACACAACTTCAGGCCTGAGCTATGTCACACACTCAGTCCCTCAACTGAAGGAGAGCAAGTGCCTTTGAAGTAGAATCTTGTAATATTGTCACATGTTTTACATGTATCTTCCCGTGGCCTCCTCAGAGGGATATGAGGCCATTCACCACTGTGACTTCATTAATGAAAGGATGATATGTGGACATCTTCAAAGTTATTGGACATTGGCTCTGAACTTATGTTTATCTTTGAAATACCACCATTCTATCAGTAGATCACAAATCTATGCTTTGTGGGTTTTTCTGTTTATTTATTTTTTGCTTCCCCCCCTTAGTCCAAGAATATTTAATGTAGTGAATGTATTTAACAATAGACAAAATTTCTATGTTAGAATAAGATTCTATGACGGAAAACCCAATAGGAAGATTTTTAAATGCTTCTTCATGCTCATTAAATTTTAAACTGAAAGCAAGTCTATATTTCCATGGAGCTTAATTAGCATCCCCTTGAAAGGCTTGGGAGCTGCATGGTTAGTGATTCAAAGCTTATCCACATTTACTTCAACAGACTGGACTGTGCAAAAGCTGCAGCAAATGATAGAAATAATAGAAAGTTACTGGAAACTGAAGCAAGTTGTGATACAAATTTTGACAGTGATTCTAGATTTTAGATCTATATTAAGACAGATAAACATAGTCCTTGGTATGTGGAAAGCAGCTATGACATGACAAATGAGTCTTTTTTATCCTAATCAATGAATGCCTAGTTGGATTTGTCCAACTGCTTTTTAAAAGTTATTTTAAAAAATTAATTTAAAGACATATCAATTATTCTCAAATTGATCTACAAAATCAATGAAATTCCAATTAAAATTTATCTGGTCTTTGTTTAATTGCTTAGAGTAGGAATTTATGTAGAACATAGTTGATTATAACAGAAAATAATTATCAAATACAATGAAAACTTCCTAAGGAAGATTAAAAATAGGAGATGTCTTATTATACCGGTACTGAGATATTTCAAAGGTAAATAATTAAGATTTATGATATTGTCACATGGGTAGATTATTAAACAATAGACACAGGGAAGTAGACACATGCACATCTAAGGACTTGTTAGGCAATCAGGAAAGTACTGCAGATCAGACAGATCTGTGCATAAAAGGCTGACATTCAGTACATGTAGCAGGCACAATTGGTTATTCATATGAAAATAATAACTCATAGTTCTACCTAATAGTACACATACAATAATTCAGATCAATTAAAATTTAAATTTAAAGGGAAGAACTTTAAATTCTTTAAAAGGACATAGAAGAAACACTTTTTCCCCCTAAGGTAAACATTTTTTTATTAAATTTATTGGGGTGACATTGGATAATAAGATTATATAGGTTTCAAGTATACATTTCAATGATAAATGATCTTTCTATTGCATCGTGTGCATACCACCCCAAGACCAATCATCCTCCATCATTATATATGTGACTCTCTCTACTGTTTGATATCTTTCACCACTTTCCCTGTGGTAACCACCATAGTGTTGTCAGTATCTATAAGTTTTTGTTTTCTTGTTGGTTTATTTGTTCCTTTCAGTTTTATATTCTACATGTGTGTGAAATCATATGAATCTTAACATTTTCTGTCTGACTTATTTCTCTTAGCACGATATTCTCAAGGTCCATCTACATTGTTCCAAATGGCAATATTTTATTATGTCTTATGGCTGAGTAGTATTTCATTGTATATATCTAGAACATTTTTATCTAATCATCTACAAAGGATACTTTGGTTGTTTTCATGTCTTGGCCACCATGAATAGTGCTGCAATGAACATAAGAGTGCAAATGTCTTTGCAAATAAATGTTTTCAATTTTTTTCATGTAAATACCCAGAAAAGTTGCCAGACCATTAAGTAGCTCTATTCTTAAATTTTTAAGGAATCTTCATACTGTGTTTTATAGTGGTTGTAAAAAATACTGGGTCAAAGAAGAAATAAAAAAGTTAAATTAAAAGATAAATAAAGACAAAGGAGAATGACAGAACAACATATCAAAACTTCTGGGATGCAGTAAAAATAGTAATAAGAGGGAAGTTGATATCATTATAGGCCTATCTCAACAAACAGAAACAATCTCAAGTAAACAACCTAACCAGACATATTACAGTACTAAAAAAAGAAAAATAACAGCTTTCTTACATAAGCAGAATAAAGGAAATAAAATTGATGCAGAATTGAAATAGAGAACAGAAAGACTACACAGCAAATTAATACAACAAAGAACTGGTTCTTTGAAAAGATTAATAAAATTGACAAAACCCTGGCTAGATTCACTAAGGAAAAATGATAAATCAGAAATGAAAGAGAATTTACCATAGACATCATAGAAATACATAGGATCATAATAGAATATGATGAAAGACTACATTCCAGCAAATTCAATTACCTAGAAGTAATGGATATGTTCCTAGAAATGCCCAATCATCCTAGACTGAGTCATGAATAATTAGAAAATATAAATGGACCAATCAACAGTAATAAATTTAAAACATGTATGAAAAACTTTCTTAAAGTAAAAGGACAGGACTAGATGGCTTCACTAGTGAACTCTACCAAATATACAAAAAAGATTTGATACCATCCTTTACAAACTCTTCCAAAAAATTAAAGAATAGGCAATAAATACTTCCTAACACATTTCAGCATAACACTGCCATCAAAACCAGGCAAGGATAACAGATACACACACACACACACACACACACACACACACATACACACACACACACACATGCGCACATACACACACACACACAGAAAAAAAATGCAGACCAATATCTCTAATGAATACATATGCAAAAATTTTAAGGTAAACATTTCTAAATAAGATAGAAATAAAAACATATAAAAACTAATTGATTAATTCAATTACATTAAAGTTAAGTTTTAATATTCAAAACTCATCATAAAGAAGGTAAAACATTAATCTATAATTAGTAGAAAATATTTTCAGTGCATACAATTAAAAATGAATAATTAGAATATATAAAGATTCTTACAAATCATCAAGAGGATAACATAATGGGCAGATGACATAAATAGGTATTTTTGGATAGCAAAAGTAAATATCTTGAAATATGTGAAATAATACTCAACTTCATAAGTTACCATGAGAATACAGAGAAAAACCACCAGGATATATAATCTTATGCATAGAAAATATGCTCAAAAAGAATAATCTGACAATACAAGTAGGAATATTTATTAATTTTTGCTGAGTGTAAATAATTAATTTTCAAAGTGAAATGAAATTTTAAAAAGTGATATAATAAATGTGAAAATGTCTATCTAAAGTTTTAATTAGTGTATTTTGAGGCATAAAAATTTGAGTAACACTAGTATTTAAGTATTTCAGAAAATATTTGAAAACTGTAATAATGTTATTTATGAGAAAAAATGAGTAAATAACTCCAAAATCCATGTCCAGAAAAATAATATTGTTTTGACACATTTAAATAAAATATTTTACAATAGTTAAAAATACCAGATAAAAATGCATTAACAGATAATGCAAACAATTACAGTTCAACAAAATAAATGTTTTCAGAAGCTATACACAATATTACTCCAGTCATATTATTATAAATGCTAAAGAGTATTTTGTTCAGGTACACATACAGTCAATGCTGTGGGGCAAAGGCGGTAAACATAACATCAGAACGTTCACTACTGTTGCATGGGAAAGTGAAGGGGTACTTGATAAGCACAAAAACATTGGCAGTATTCTGCTTCATAACTTGAGTAATGACTGTGTATGTTCACCTTGTTATTTGTTAAATTACACATATAAAATAATTGATTCAGTAAAATATAGCCTCTAACCTGTTTATCAGATCCACACAGGTTCTGCTTTTTTTGCATGGTTCAGAGGAATCCTCGGTTTCAGTTTCACACAGAGGTCCAGAGTATCCAGGTCTGCAAATACACCTTTTAAACAAGACATTTAATAACTCCATTGATATAAATGTATAAAGTCCAAGCTTCAAATAATTGTAGTATGGCAAATTGTTAGTAATAAAAATGTTCAATTTGTCAATTGAAATTATAAACTTGTGAACACTTAGATACATCTAAAAAAATGCATAAACATGTAGCTAGGTTTTTTATTTGTTTTCTCTACCTGAAACTGTTGACCCCATCTTCACAGTTGCCATAATTCTGACAGGGAAGGGAGAAGCATTCATTTATGTTAATTTCACAGTGTTCCCCTTCAAATCCTGCAAAGAGAAATGTGAAGGGTAGGGATAAGCAATCCTCAATTCAGTATGAATCATAATCAGTGACAAAGATTCTGGAGAATTTGTTTATATTGAAAATTATGAAAAATAAATGAGAAAATACCTCATCTCTGGTTTCTCATACAACTCTATTTCATATAATCTATAATTATATTTATGCTAGTTTCCAATTAATGAGTTCAAATGAAAGAATGAAGAGAGGAATACTTTAGTACACCTCCTGTGAAAGGAGAGTTGTTGCTAATGCTGCTGTTCTTTTAAGGTATTTAAGTGTTTGAACAAGAAGAATTGAAACGAACTGACTAGCAAATGAATTAATGTGTTGACCAATCTTAAAGTAAAATTGAGCTTCAGTGACTGAATTTATACAAGGTGTTAAGCAGATGAGGTGAATTATTTAATTGCTTTTTATATTCAAGTGATTCAAAGAAAATAAATTATTTTGAATCACAGTTACAAAATCAGTCATCTGTTTAAACACATGCCAATTGTGTTTAAAATAGCAAAGAACAATAAAAAATTACAAAGACCCATAAGAGAAGCAGCTATAATTATGTCAAAACATTCATGTAAGAAAAATCAGCCTAACTATCACTTTTTCAAGGCATTAAACATTTTAACATTTATGATGGCCATTTAAGCAATTATTTCCATAGTTATATATTAACTAGGTATAACAATATTTATACTCATTTCTAGACTTTTTAAAAATCTAAGAAACAGGATTTTCCTTCTCTTACTTTTTTACTGATATAACAAATCACCAAATAATTGCAGTAACATTATACATGTCAGTCAGATTTTCTATTACTCTGAAAAAACTGTATTTATTATTGGCATACACATAGACTGCCATTGGAACTGAGAAGTGTCTGAAACAGAGTGTGGTCCATCTATCCATGAATAGCCTTCCTCCTCCCCTGGTGCCTACTCATAGTTTCTCCTCCTTTTTCTATCTGCAAACATTTCTTCATTCTCAAAATTTCAAATCATATATAATACTTTTGGCATTCAGATGATATAACACAGTTTCCCTGGTCTCTGTCACTGCATCATGACCTTTTAGTTTTTAGCACCTACTGCTCAGTGGAAAATCCTCTCTGTATTTCCTCACTCAGCTTATCACAAGAGAACATGGGATTGCCCTACGTTACTTTTCCACATCACACCATGCCACAGCCATTGTCATTCAGTGAGCTCAAGTGTCAAATTCTCCTTGAGTTGGGGTTTGGGAAGTTGGTATTAATTTTGTAAAATCTGGCTGCTTCCTTAGCAGAAAATAATATATAAAGCTAAAAATTACTTAATCCAAAAGAAGACGAGAATAAAAAAGAACAAAGTACACATACAACAAGTAAGAAATCATATGATAGTTTATTTAAAGTCATATGTATGAATAATTACATTAAATATGATGTCAAAAAACACTTCAATTTAAAGCAGAAATAGGCAAATTAACAGAACTAACTGTACAATATCTAAAGAAATTAAATTTAAATATGGAGACAAGTATAGGTTAAGAACACAAAAATAAAATAAAGATGCATCAAGAACTATTAATCAGAAGAAACCTGAGGAGACTATATAATGGGTAGACCAGATAGTCTAAAGAAAATATACCATTATTAATGTGCATTATTTTTTCTTACACAATTACTAAAACTTCAAATTCAACTCTGAACTTGCATGTTTTCACTTTCATTCATGCTATAGATTTGTACACCCAGCATTAAAAGTAAAATTAAAATGAGTTATTTCCAAGTTAATATAGCCATATATATATTGCAAATGTCAGAATATACTCATAAATAACATAATAAGCTTTTTAAAATTATTTAATTCAAATTAAAATTGTTTTACAAGCTAAGATTTAAAGAGTTGGATGCAGGGTAAGATGGCAATGGAGTAGGTGGACGTTCCAGCTTCTACCTCCCCAAACTGAAGTGGATTACAACTTAATTTAAAGAACAATCATCTGGAAAAACCAACTTTGCACTAAACCAGTTAAATCTATAACCAAAGATCACCAAAGAAGCTACACTGAGGCTGGTAGAAAAAGTGGAAATGCAGAGAGGGCAGCCCAGCTCCCAGGAGCACGCAGCAGCCCAGAGGAACTTGCATGGTGGTGGGGTTTTACTGGAGAGGAGAGGGTCCTGAACCCCAGGACCAAAACCTCAGCCTGCAGCCCCAGAACCTAGAAGAAGCGTACAGACAGTATTTACCTGTGAAACAAGTCAGGATACTATTTGCGAGAAAGAGACAGATTTCTCAGACCCAGGTTTCATCTTAAAGGGACCACACAGAAAACCACTATTGCAACCACTCACCCAGTACTCCTGGGCATGGGGTGAGCTGAGAGGACCGGAGTAGCAAGAAGAGAGTGCAATCTAGGAGGCACAGGAAGAAACACTGTGAGGGACAGCCACCCTTACCCCTGGACTGAGTCAATACCCAAATCTAAAGTAAATATTTCCCCTGGAACCAGCAAAGGGAAGCAGGTCACCAGCCAAACAGAAGCTCTCCTGCTGCACTCAGAGCAGAGTTGCTTAGAATCAGGGAGCCCATCAGGGATACAGTATTGAGTGCTGGGGTCTGAGCTACAACACCACCCCCACACTACAAAACACTCAGTGGAGGGTGGGTGGTGGGAGGCAGGATTGTGGTCCAGTCCTCAGGGACGGAAGCCAGTAGCCGGCCATAGCTATGACCCAAGTGCATGAACACAGTCCAGCCCATGGGGGCGGGTGAAGGCCAGGGAACCTGCCCAGGCTTGCAGCCCAGGCTACTGTGCCAAGGCAGTCCCACCCAAAGGGGCAAGGTGGAGCCAGGGGTCTGGCCAAGGCTTCCAGCTCAGACACATGAATGAAGTACCACTCACAGGGGCAGGATGGAGGCCAGGGGCCAGCCAAGGCTTGCAACCCAAATGTGCAAAAGCAGTCCCACCCGGGGAGGGGGTGGAAGCAGAGTGACCGCAGTGGTAAGTTGGTACTAAAAATGCCTGTGCCTGAATACCTGAGGTGGCAGCAGCAGTGGTGGAGAACAGGCAGACAGACCGCACCTTGGGAACACAAAGGCGATACCCAATGGACTCCTGTGACCACACCCTTTTGTGGGCTAAAAATAAAATAAAATGAAAATAAAATAGAAGGTTGGATAGAATGACACCTGAGGCTAAGGGGCAAGCCACATCCAATACCTTACCTAGTCCCTGATTTATAGTACTGAGCCCAAACAAGTAGCCACCAATAAGAGACTTCAGGAAGCAGATCTCAGAGGAACCTGAATATTTAAATGAACATTCTACAGGCCAAAAGTAGGTAAAAGCCAGCCTAAGTTGATATTAACAATGGCACCAGGGCTCAGGAGAGGCAGCCACAGGATCTGGATCATCTGTTGCTCTAAAAATATAGATAAGGGCCAGTCATAGGCAGCAACCCCCACTGGTCTGTGCCAGGCTCCGTTCAAGAAGGTTCAAGGAGGGCACATCCAGAGGCCAGATATGGAGAGCATCAGTTCAGGACTAACAACTCCTGTTAGAGTCACATCTTAAGGAAGGGCTCCTCACACCTGACCCAGTCAAAATATAGAAAAAGAAAAAGAGGCTCTACTAGTTAAGGATACCACAACTCGAACAAGCCTGCAAACCATAAACAGAAACAATAGGAAGACAGAGGAATGTAAGCCATATGATCAACAAGAAAAATGTCCAGAAAAAGATCTGGATAAAATGGAATTAATCAAATTACCGGATGCAGAGTTTAAAATAATGATTTTTAGGATGCTTAACAATCTCAAAGCTAAAATGGGTGAACTTAATGAGAACCTAAAAAAAGAAATTGTAAGCATCAAAAAGGACACACTGAAATCATAAAAAAATTACCAGTCAGAAATTGCAAACACAATATCAGAAATGAAGACTACACTAGAAGAAATGAAGTGCAGGCAAGGTGAAGCAGAGGATCGAAACAGCGACTTAGAGGACAAGATAAGTGAAAGCATGGAAGCAGAACAACAAAAAGAAAAGGGAATCAAAAATTCTGAGGAAACTCTAAGAGAGCTCTGTGACAATATGAAGAGAAACAGTATCCACATAATTGGGCTACCTGAAGAAGAAGAGAAAGAAAAAGGGATAGAGAACCTGATTGAATAAATTTTAGCTGAAAATTTCCCTAAATTGATGCAGGAAAGAGTCATACAGGTTCAAGAAGCAGAGAGAATCCCATTCAAAAAGAACCCAAAGAGACCTACACCAAGACACATCATAATCAAAATACCAAAGCTAAGAGATTAAGAAAGAATACTAAAAGCTGCAAGAGAAAAACAGTCAATCACCTACAAAAAAGCTCCCATAAGAATGACATCTGACTTTTCAATAGAAAACTTGAGTCAAGAAGGGAATGGTGAGAAATATTCAGGGTAATGCAGAACAAGAACCTACAACCAAGACTTCTTTATCCAGCAAGGCTATTGTTTAAAATTGAAGGAGAAATAAAAAGCTTCCCAAAAAGAAAAAACTCAAGGAATTCATCATAAGCAAACCAATGCTGCAAGAAATGTTAAGGGGCCTGCTGTAGACAGAACAAAACGGGGAAAAATTAAGTAAAAGAGAAATGTAGATTTAAAGAAAAAATGGCAATAAACAACTATATATCAATAATAACCTTAAGTGTAAGCGGATTAAATGCTCCAATCAAAAGACATAGGGTAGCTGAACAGATAAGTAAACAGGACCCATACATATGCTTTCTACAGGAGACCCATCTCAAAACAAAAGATACACATAGAATAAAAGTAAAAGTATGGAATGAAATATTTCATGCAAATGAAAATAAAAGAAATCTAGGGTAGCAGTACTTATATCTGACAAAATAGACTTTAAAACAAAGACTATAGTAAGGAAAAGGTCACTACATAATGATAAAGGGAGCAATCCAACAGGAAGAGATAACCATTGTAAATATCTATGCACCTAATATAGAAGCAACTAAATATATAAAGCAGACTTTGATGGAGATAAAGGGTGAGATCAACAGCAATACTATAATAGTAGGTAATTTCAATAGCCCACTAACATCCCTGGATAGATCCTCAAGAAAGAAAATTAATAATGAAACAGCAGAATTAAGGGATACACTAGATCAACTGGATTTAATAACAGCCTAAGGGTCCGTCAGTGGAAGAATGAATAAAAAGCAGTGGTTCATATACATAATGGAATAATATGTGGCCATGAAAACAAAGAAAATCTTACCTTTAGTGACAACATGAATGGACCTGAAAACTATTATGTTAAGTGAAATAAGCCAGGCAGAGAAAAAAAAATATCATGTGACTTCATATGATTCTTATTTGAAGAATCCAATGAACAATATAAACTGAGGAATGGAATAGAGACAGAGGCGGATTAATGGTACCAGAGGGAAAGCAGTCAAAGGGAAGGGGGAAGATAGGAAGGGATCAGAAAAGGGAAAGAGATTGGTGAAATTATACAAACATAACACAACGTTATAGAGAGCAGAAAAGCTAATTCTGGCAGGAAAGGTGGAGGGCGCTGAGGGGAGGGGCAAAAAGAGGATGTTGTGGGAAACACGGGTGAGGGGGATGCATTCGGGGGGACACTAGAATCTATGTAAACACAATAAATTAAAATTAAATAAATAATAATATAGTATCTAATTTAGTGTAAAAAAAAGAAAGAGTTGGATGCACTCCATCATTGCTACTTTTAGTATCATTAGCTTGGTCTGGGAGGTAGGGCATACTGACAGTTAGATGTCTCCTAGAAATGTTCTTCTGAGCCGCTGCAGTTCAAGGGCATTGGTTAGATAGGGAAGTGCCAGTGTGCCTTCTTCAGTTCAGGCAGGCTCAGAATCTGGGAACTTAGACAACTCTCAGGATAAACTTATTTTTTTGTGATTTTGCTTTATTCATTTAGTTTGACATTTCTGAGATGGAGCTCTGTTACAAGTAGAAACATATGTCAATGGGCTGAGGAAATGAGATTACTGAAGTGCATTAGACATCGGGAGAAAAAATATAGTAGGCAAGTTGCATTTAAAGAAAGACAAAGCTTTGCTGAGAAAGCTTATGTTTAAGGGATTTAAAAGAAGAAAATGTATACTTAGTCCCTAACTAAATTTTCTCTAGTCTTTGGTGTTCACAGTTGATCTTTATTCATGCAAAGAGTACTTGTTTTGAATACATGCAGTGATAGCTAAAAGTCTGTCAAAACTCAAAAATATAGTGGATTAAGTTTATCGTCTTCTGTGATGTATCCCTATTCAGAACTATTCAGTGGACTCTATTTTACTAACTTTAACTGCAATCGAGTTCTTTACACACAAATGAGTTGTTTTCAAACTGATGCTCCCTTGGTCCTTTTTTAGTCTTGCCTGGGTATTGTTAAAGCAAACACATGTGACTGGCTAATAAATATTTTTACACTTCTCTATTTCCCCCCAAAATACAAAATAATTACTAAATCTACTGTTCAAATTTAGGAGCTTGTACTTGTACTTGATTCTTTAAATAAGATTGCATAGGACAAATCACATCAGCAATAGTAAGCTTTTCGTAAAACCTTTTTAGAAAACATTTTTATCATTCAGGACTATCACTTGACAATTATCACATTAGAAGTAATATCAGTTGAAATAATTAGAAATGAAAGTAAATAAAAAAAAAAACTAGTCCTAGAGTCTATCTTTTATGTTTTTCAAACAAGGTTTTGTAAAAAGAATACATTTTTAAAAATAAAAATTAAAATTATTGAAAACAAATAATTTTCAAAAGCATTAAGAAATGTTTATTTCTTCTTAATTAAAAAGTTAATTTCCCCATATCTTAGGACTTTATAAAAACAATTTCTTTTCACTTGTATGTATAAGTCAGAAAATTTGTAAATTTTCTTCTTTTTTTTAAAACAATATAATACAAATGGTAATATACTGCTCACAAAAATTAAGTAATATTTTATCACTTCATATTCATTTTGAAATATCCCCTAATTTTTGTGAGTAGCATATTTTCTTTATAATTAAGCAATTATTTCAAAAATAGTTGCAGATTTAACTTTAGAAACTATGAAAGATAGAACTAATATTTCCAAAAGTCCCTACTAAGATTTTTTAATATTAATTTTAAGTAAATTTTTTAGAAAAAAAATATAAAAGCTGCCCTAGACAGATAGCTTAGTTAGAGCATCATCCTGATACGCAGAGTTTGTTGATTCAATTCCAGTTAGGGCACATACAGAAACAAACAGTTCAGTGTATCTGTCTTTCTCTGTTCCTTCCCTCTCTGTATAATCAATAAAATACATTTTTTTTGGTATTTTTCCAAGTTAGAAGCAGGGAGGCAGTCAGACCAACTCCCTCATGCGCCCCAACCGGGATCCACTTGGTATGTCCACCAGGGGGCGATGCTCTGCCCATCCAGGGCATTACTCTGTTGCAGCTGGAGCCATTTTAATGCATGAGAAGAAGGCTATGTAGCAATCCTCAGGGCCCTGGCCAACTTTGCTCCAATGGAGCTTTGGCTGCAGGAGAGGAAGAGACAGAAAGGAAGGAGAGGAGGAGTGGTGGAGAAACAGATGTGTTCCCTGACCAGGAATCAGACCCAGGACTTGCACACGCTGGGCCTACATGCTACTAATAAGCCAAATGGCCAGGACCAATAAAATACATTTTTTTAAAAGATAATATTTTGTTAGCTTTAAATGATAAATATTTGACATTTTAAAGTAGATTGTCAACAATATATATATTATTTGAAAATTTTTTCACTATAAAATTCCAAAGCTATTTAAATCTAGTAAATATATGATAATACATGAGCATATGCTTTTCACTGTCAAAAGGGATAACTTTAAATTTAGACAAACTATTTTGTCAAGTGACACATTTACTTGGTGCTTAGAATTATACACTCTAGGTAATGTCACATTACCATAATAGTAGTATATCTACTAGAAGAATAGATACATTTAAATGCAACTGCTTGCCTCCTCTAGTCGTACAAATCCATCAGGCTTAGAATCCCAATTGTAAATCAATAGCACACATGAATAAGCTGATTCTTCCTTTCACTACTATTTCCAAGTAGGCTTTTCCACATTTGAATCCTTTGTAAATTGTCATTTATAGAAACTTTAGATCTTTTCACCTTGGAGACATAGGAATAAAGTGGCTACTTTGGAAAACTAATCCCTTTAAATTAACAGTTATTTGATAAATTGATGTTCTTGCCTATAAACTAAGATATTCTGAGTAGAAATATAATTTTTTAAAATAGAATATTAGAAAATAGATACATTTTAGAATAAAATGATTTTAGTTCTCTCACTGTATTCACATACACGATAACACAGATAATCTACTGCATTTAGTATATATCTATCTATACACATTCATGGTTATTCCATCTAAACTTATCTTTACCTCTGTACCCCTAAATCATTTTTATATTCTATTTCTACCATCTTGAAGTTGAATTCAGTTTATTCAACCTCTTCTACTTAATTGGCTCTTTCCCCTCACTGTGTACATTAGACATTATTTTTGATCACTTGCAATATAAACAAAAACACTTAGACAAGGAATGGGACTTATTGGTAGCCTAGCTGGGAAAGATAACAGGCAGTTTCCAGAATTAAAAGAAGAACTACAGGAAATGCTAGGACGAGTTCTTTCCCAAGCATTTCTCTCTTACTGCTCACAGAGCTCCATGTGAATGGAACGTGGCACAGCATTGGCTACACCAACTGAAAAATTGGCAAAAAGGAAGAGCTGCTCTCAGCATCAATTCTAAGATCTCTTAATGGCAATATTCCAGTTGCATGCCTATATTGGAATCATTCATAATTGCCAGATACATGTTTTTGCTATGTGTCTTAACTTGAGTTCTTCCAAAAGAAGAAGAAAAATAACTTAGGCAATCATGTGCAAACAAATAGCTTATGTATTTGGGTGGTTTAATAAGCAGGTTATTGCTATAGGTAACTAAGGTCCAGGTTGCTGGAGATTCTCTTAGAAATCATGGGGAACATAACTCAGACTTGTCACACTGAACAAGAAAGCTGGGGTATGCATTCACAAATCCTCTTTCCTCATGCATACATTCATCTTAGATGGGGAAGCTCTTGCAACACGGTCCTTGCTTGTTTAGTTAACTTGTATGTCTCTCTCACCCTTGTATTTTAAATATTTTACAGCATGTTTTTTGCCATGTTTAATATCTCCAGAAATTGCCTCCCCTAGTAGTACAAATTCATCAGGCTCCAGAAATTGTCTCAAGACAGGACACTTGGTAGGAAATCAATATATATTTGTAGAATTGGTTAGTAAAGAATATAGTTTTCAAATTTCTAGAACACTACCAACATGCAGTTCTAAGACCAGTGTGTGCTATGTACAGAGCATCGCTTAGAGGGGCAAAAAATATTATGCATGCTATGAAATAAACTGTGAGGTGTGTC
This sequence comes from Rhynchonycteris naso, assembly GCA_037038555.1. Lineage (NCBI taxonomy): Eukaryota > Metazoa > Chordata > Mammalia > Chiroptera > Emballonuridae > Rhynchonycteris > Rhynchonycteris naso. The sequence goes on from CM073000.1 coordinate 27,037,600, forward strand.
AATTAACTGCACACCTAATCAACAAAGCTAATACTATTGGAATATCAAGACGGAAAACCAAGGCTTCTTGGAGTCTTATAAATAGTATTTGTCTTCCTTGTCATATTTTATATTTATTAAAGCACTGATTATTTCTATCACAGAAGTTTTTTAAACAAATAGGACTAGATTTAAAACAAAACTGTATTAAATTATAACTGTTAAATACTTTTCTGTCTACCTATTTTCCACTAGAAAATATTCAATGTCATAGTGACCAAATTAACTCACCTCAGTTCTTATGATAAGACAGGAACATTGTTGGCCTGACCTGTGGTGGCGCAGTGGATAAAGTGTCCACCTGGGAACACTGAGGTTGCCAGTTCAAAACCCTGCACTGGTCTGGTCAAGGCACATATGGGAGTTGATGCTTCTAGCTCCTCCTCCCTTTCTCTCTCTTTCTCTCTCTCTCTCTCTCTCTCTCTCTCTCTGTCTCCTCTATAAAATGAATGAAATTAAAAAAAGAAGTTTAATAACAAAAAAAAAAAATTTAAAAAAAGACAGGAACATTGCTCTTACTTTCTCTTGCAAACACGATTATGAGCCTTCTGATATTTTACTACACCTATAATTTTTAAGTAGCTCATGTTTCACCAAAACGAATTAGATTGTTTTGACTGTAAGTTTCTATCACACTAAGCAAAAACATTCTTCTGCTATCAATTAGCATAAATCAAATTATTAGTTATTTTACTTGCTGGTTTCTCAGGGTACATTGTAATGTCATTTACAATTTAGTTGTCTAGTCTGTTGTCACACTATAACTCTAGCTCTGGGATTTTATTTATACTCATATTTAAATTGGGATAGAACCTATAGACTAACTAAAAACCATTAAGAAAATTTCAGAAACATATGCTTAACTCTCATACTTTAAGCCTTAATTTTTTTTCCCTCAGGCTTGTGTTATTCTAGTAACTTGAAAAACACCACCAACTTACAAAGAGTTCCAGTGGAACTTCCAGATCCTGTATCTGCACAAGATGTTAAGTCTTGGAAATTTTTTTCTAATTTTAAGTCTTAGTAACTTTTGAAATAGAATTTGATCAAAATATTTCCTTTAAAAATGATATAACTTAATCAACAGTTCAAATGCTACAGAAATGTTTACCTAAAACCTATGCACGCTTATTGAGCAATGTCCTCCTGTTAAATTTAATTTTAAATACAATTTTTAAAAAAAGAAATGATGAGGCGAATGGTGCTTATCAACAAAAGAACACAGATTAAGTGCTGGCGAGGATGTGGAGAAAGGGAACCCTCCTGCACTGCTGGTGGGAATGCAGACTGGTGCAGCCACTGTGGAAAACAGTATGGAGATTCCTCAAAATATTAAAAATTGAACTGCCTTTCGACCCAGCTATTCCACTTTTAGAAATATACCCTAAGAACACCATAGCACTGTTTGAAAAGAAGAAATGCACCCCTATGTTTCTGGCAGCATTGTTCACAATAGCGAAGATCTGGAACCAGCCCAAGTGTCCATAGGTGGACAAGTGGATTAAAAAGCTTTGGTACATATATACTATGGAATGCTACTCAGCCATAAGAGATGATGACATCGGAGCATTTATAACAACATGGATGGACCTTGATAACATTATACTGAGTGAAATAAGTAAATCAGAAAAAACTAAGAACTATATGATTCTATACATAGATAGGACATAAAAGTGAGACTCAGAGACAAGGACAAGAGTGTGCTGGCTATACATGGGCGGAGGGGGAGGGGAGGGGCACAAATAAAACTAGATAGAAGATGACGTAAGACAATTTGACTTTGGGTGATGGATACGCAATATAATCAAATGTCAAAATAACCTGGAGATGTTTTCTCTGAACATATGTACCCTGATTTATCAATGTCACCAATTAAAATTAATTTAAAAAAGAAATGATATAATAGCTCTGATATAGGCTCTATTTTAAAGAACAACTATTAAAGTAACTCAGGATATAATATCTAAAATATTTTGGTTAGCCTCTTTTTAACATTCTGAGGTAGTTTTTTTAAAGTAATGTTGCAGTTTAGCTACAGTGGTTGAACTACTAAATGCAATATTAAATAAATATTTTATAGTAGTTAAATCTGATTTACAGAAACTTATTTCTATAATTTCTCAGGTTTAAGGCATATTTTTATTTTAAATATGTATATATATAAAGGATATACTTTTATAATGTTGTACGCTTCAAATATCTCTGTGCTGGATCACAATTAGGAAGGAGTAAACACACATAATATTTTTCCTGGTTGCCACTCTATCACAAGCATTGATTTCATTAGTCATATTTCTCTGGAAGCTTTACCTTGAATGATAAGGGTCCAAGAAACAATAAAAGATTATATGTATGCCTTGACCAGTTGGCTCAGTGGTAGAGTGTCAGCCTAGCGTTGGATGTCCCTGGTTTGAATCCCATTCAGGACATACAGGAGAAGCGACAATCTGCTTTACCACCCCTCCCCTCTTCTCTCTCATCCTCTCTCTCTCTTTCCCTCCTGCATGGCTCGATTGGTTCAAGTGCATCAGCCCCCAGATGGTAAGGATGGCTTTGTGAAGCCTCTGCCCCAGGTGCTAAAAATAGCTCAGTTGGGAGCATGACCCCAGATGGGCAGACCATCAACCCCAGACGGGGTTGCCAGGAGGATCCCAGATGGAACACATGTGGGTGTCTGTCTCTCTATCTCCCTTCCTCTCACTTGGAAAAGAAGAAAAAATAAAATATAAAAAATGAAAATATTATACATATATATAATGGTGAAATCTAAATTATTTCCAAGATATCTTTGTGGATGCCCAGGAGAATAAAAAATCTTATCACTGGTTGATAGGTGATGAGAACATTTTATTACATCTATGAACTTATTTTCCCCTTATTCTATAACAGGAAAGAAATCTCACTAGATTATATAAATTCACTAAATGCATTTATAAATTGCAAATGAATTACTAAAATGGGATTAGAGAAACCATACCCACCTCATAGAAAATTATCTCTGTTAAAAATTGAGGAGTTTTTATTCAAATTGAGATAATATACTGCTGCCCCTCAGTAAATATTTTTATATTACTTACATTCTGACTATATATTAGTAGGACAATTAAAGCACCATGGGATAATCCTGCTGAATAAAGTAGTCTGCTATTGAATAATTTTTCAAAATGTTTCACTCTCAATGCTTGTTAAAAGAAAAATTATTCATTTAAATGATATCCTTCATAATTACTGAGGTTTACAGGGCATTAAATGCTTCTCTCACATTTTATCCTATCTTGCTTTGCCTCATTATTGAAAATATTTTTTTCATATGTTCTTTATGTCCACATTATATACTCTATTTCCATGTCATTTCTGAAAAATAATTGCATTTCAGTTTCTAGTTACAATCCCTTAGATGACCCAGAAGTTTCTGCCATGCACATTGGTTCAAAGACTTGCTTCTGTTTTTATATAGATTATTTTATATAATCAGGTAGTTTTAAAGAATTTGTAAAAAAAACAAATAGATTTGCCTAAGATAACTAATTAACTGGTATAGTCTAAGCTGGCCTTATTGGCCAGAAGAGTAAATAAGTGTTATACTTATCTTTAAAGCCAGTAACAAGGAGAGACATGAACCCATAGTGATTATTAAGAAATAAATAGTAGTGGCCCACCTCTAAACACAATGAGGTTTTTATGTCGTGCTTCTGATAGATTTCAGTTACAATAAAAAAAAAAAACCTATGTATGATGTGGTAGGCAGAAGTGTTACTGCTGAGGATGGTAATAGATTTTGCGTAGTCAGCAGTAGGTAAGAAGTGACCTGTTACCCAGACTACTTGTGCATTAATCAGACCTCTTGCAGTTGCAGCTAAAGGGATCCCAATCAAACACCTTTAATGATAAGAAATAAAGTTACTGACTGATGTGACCCAGAAAGCTAGAAGTAGTCTGGCTATGGATGCATTCAGGGGTTCCAATAAGGTCTTTTGATCTGCTCATATTCTTTTTCTTGGGCTCTCTCCTGTAGTACAAAGTAGCCCCGGCAGTCACATGATACTAGTTTAGCAACCTAAGCAGAAAGAAGGAATGTCTATAGATAGCTCCAGAAAGAAAAGTTACAGTGAGCATTTGATTACCCTAGATCTGGAGATTTTTAACCTTTTTCATCTCCTGACACACATAAACTGATTACTAAAATTCTGTGGCACACCAAAAATATATTTTATGTTTTGTCAACTGGACCAATAAAATACATATGATTTTGATTCATTCACACCAGAAGGTTATTGTGTGCTGGGTGTTGTCATTTTTTCCTTTGACAATCTAAGGAAAAGAGGTCATTGTTCTGAATAATAGTCAGGTATTGCACGTTTTAAAATTTTTTGCTGCACACTGGTATGCCTGCCGTGACACACTGGTTGAAAATAGCTGTCCTAGATTACATCTATGTCCATTTCCAAAGAACTGTTATTGTCAGGAACACTACATGGACAAGAATATTCAGAAAAGAGAAACTTAACAAAGAATGAGAAAGGATTTCTGACAAACAGAATAAAAAAGAGCTCGATGCTACAAAATTTCATGTTTTCCCCTTTCCTTCATTGCTATTTGGGTTAACTTCAGATTATTCCCTGACTATATTTATATACTTTTACTCAAGTCAGATACTCCCCCGCCCTCCAATGTATATATGTTTGCTCTTACCCATTCTTAAAAAGCCATCACCCACAGAGTGTAGAAATAAAAGCAAAAATACAATATTGAAACAAATATAAGCGCTTACCTTCTCTACAAATACAATAATGATTTCCATCAACCAAAGTCAAGCATGTTGAGTTGTTTCTGCAAGGGTCAGTGAGTGGATCACAGGGGTTATAGTGTTGATGGCAAAATTTTCCCATATAAAAGGGTGGACAGAGGCATACAAACTGCCCAGGCATGGTAGATTCATGACAAAGAGCTCCATTCATGCATGGGTCAGAGTCGCATTCATTTATTTCTTCACTACAGTTTTGTCCAGTCCATCCAGATGTACATTCACAGCTGAAATATAAAAATGTAAAAAATATGAACAATGCTATTTCACATGTATTGTTTGCATTTTCAATGCAATTACTATATTGAGCTGATTTGTAATGGTTTATTTATGACAAATGTGTATAATACATTATACATATTTGAAAAATACTTTTTGCCTAATTTGTTGAGACGATTTACTACAAAACTGACTACACTGGCTGAAATACAATTTAATAGGCATTTGGTAAATGTCAAACCTAGTTAGACCATTGAGACATATCAGAGAACAACAGTGGTCCCAATTTCAATTCCAGCAACTATTGAGCTGAACTACTGAGAAAATTTTCTTAATCATTTTTATGTAAAGTAAGTTTTACTGATGGAATCACTATTTATAAACCTTACATCGTTGTTAATGCAATGTCTTTAGCAACATGTGATTTTTATAATTACAAAAATATTTATAGTAAAAACATTTATAAGAAGACGCTCCTTTATGTTAAGTATTTTTGTTTCAATATACTTTAAAAACATCATTCCTAGGGAAACGGCAAGATGGAGATGGAGTAGGCAGATGTACCAACTTCCAACTCCCAGAACCAAAGTGGATTATAAATCAATTTTAAGAACCATCATCTGGATAAACCAACTTTGAACTAAACTAAGTAAACTCTTCAACCAAGGAACACTGAAGAAGCCACACTGAGACTGGTAGGAAAAGCAAAACGCAGAGAGGGCTGCCAAGCTCCCGGAGAGAATGGCAGTCCAGAGAGAACCGTGTGGGGGGAGGAGAGTTTGTTGGAGAGGGAGGGACCTGGGTCCCAGGAACAAAACCCCAGCCTGCAGCCTCAGAGCCTAGAAGAGGCGTTTGGACAGTATTGAGCTGTGAAACAGGTGAGGATACTGTTTGTGAGAAAGAGACAGTTTTCTCAGACCCAAAATTCTTCTTAAAGGGACAGCGCAGAAAACCTCTCTCACAACCACTCACACGGGGCTCCGGAAACAGGGACAGAGGAGAGGACCAGAGCAGCAGGAAGAGAGTGTGGACTGGAAGGCACAGGGAGAAACACTCTGAGAAACAGCCACCCTAACCCCTGGGCTGAGTAACTTCCCTAATCAAAAACAAATATTTCCCCTGGAACTAGCAATACCAGCAAAGGGAGACAGGAAACCAGCCAAACAAGCTCTCCCGCTGCACTTAGAGCAGAGCTACTTAGATGAAGGCAGCTTCTAGGACAGCAGTATTGAGTGTTAGGGTCTGAGCTGCACTGCCCCTGCCCACACTGCTGAGGGCTGGCTGGAGGGATGGTGTTGGCAGGACGCTGAAACGCGATTCTGTCGGCGGGGTGGAGGCCCAGCTGGTGTGAGCTCGGTCTAGCCCAGCAGGGGTAGAGGGGACACATAAAAGTGGGCCGGTCGTGGTCCGGCAGTTGTGGGCCCACCTGCAGCCCCACCTGCAGGGAGAAAAGCGGGAAGCCAGAAACAGTCTGAGATCTGCTCTGCGACCCTGCACAAGCCAGCCCTGACCGCAGGAGCGGGGCTAGGACCAGGGACAAGTGGAGGCTCACGGCTTAGCGCACACCATCAGCCCCACCCGGCTGAAGAAACCACGGTTTGCCATCTTGCACAGGCAGGCCCTGGTCTCGGGGGTGGGGCTAAAGCTCCGGACAGGTGGAGGCTCACAGCTGAGTGCACATCAGCAGCCCTGTCCAACCAAAGAAACAGTGGCGAGCAGGCTCTGAACACGAGGGCTAGACGGAAGACTGGGAACAAAGTGGGTCTGCAGCTGAGCAAAGGTGCTCACCTCTACCTTTGGTGCTGAGGCTTGTGGCTTGAGTTCAGTGCACAAACCAACCTGTGGGGACAAGGCGAAGGCCCAGGCAGGCTGAGGCTTATAGAGCCGGGCCCCAGAATACAGCCCCTCCGGCAGAGGAGAAGCAGAAATCACAGCAACAGCCGCAGTGAGCAGTCACTGGCAACACCCATACCCAACCGCCCTAGGCAGCAGCAGGGAGGTGGCGGGTCGGCAGATAAACCACACCTAGAGAACACAAAGGCAACACCCATTGGACTCCAGTGGCCACAACCTTCTTATACACAAAGAAAATGGGCAGGCAGAGAAATGCAAACCAAATGAATCAAGAGAAATCCCCAGAGAAGGACCTGAATAAACCAGATATAACCAAATTACCAAATGTAGAATTTAAAGTAATGATAGTTAGGATGTTCAAAGATATTAGAGCAACAATGGATAGTCATTATGAACACCTAAATAAAGAGATAACAAATATGAAAAAGGAAATTGAAATACTAAAAAGGAATCAGACAGAAATTATAAATACAGTATCAGAACTGAAGACCACAATGGAAGAAATTAAAAGCAGGATGAATGAAGCTGAGGATTGAAACAGTGAGTTAAAGGACACAATAAACAAAGGTACAGAAGCAGAGCAGAAAAAGAAGAGACTCAAAAAATGTGAGAAAAATCTAAGGGAGCTCTGTGACAACATGAAGAGAAATAATATCCGCATCATAGGGGTTCCTGAAGAAGAGGAGAGAGAATAAGAAATAGAAACTTTGTTCAATCAAATCAGAGCAAAAAATTTTCCCAAATTAAGACTGGAAAACATTTCACACGTTCAAGAAGCACAGAGAATTTCATTAAAACAAAACCCAGAGAAAACTACACCAAGAAACATCATAGTTAAAATACCAAAGCTAAGGGATAAAGAGAAAATTTTAGAATGTGACAGAGGACAACTTGACTTTGGGTGATGGGTATGCAACACAATTGAATGATAAGATAACCTGAAGATGTTTTCGTTATACATTTGTACCCTGATTTATTGGTGTCAACCCATTAAAATTAATAATAATAATAGTAATAATAATAATAAAAAGCTGCTAGAGAAAAAAGGCTATCACCTACAAAGGAGCCCCCATTAGGATGACATCCGACTTCTCAACAGAAACACTTGAGGCCAGAAGGCAATGGCAAGATATATTCAAAGTAATGCAAAACAAGAACCTACAACCAAGACTACTCTGTCCAGCAAGGCTAACGTTTAAAATTGAAGGAGAAATAAAGAGCTTCCCAGACAAAAAAAGCCTCAAGAAACTCATTAAAACAAAACCAATTCTGCAAGGGATACTAAGGGGCCTGTTGTGAACAATTCAAAGGGGGAAAAGAATATAGCAAAAGAAGAATACAGCTTTAAAGAATAAAATGGCAATTAACAACTACAAATCAATATAACGTTAAATGTAAATGGATTAAATGATCCCATGAAAAGACATAGGGTAGCAGCATGTATAAAGAAACAGGACCCACTAAGAACAGGAACCAGACAGAGGTGCCCCCTTTCACCACTCTTATTCAACATAGTTCCGGAAATTGTAGCTACAGCAATAAGACAAGAAGAAGAAATAAAAGGCATCCAAATAGGAAAAGAAGAAGTAAAACTGTCATTATTTGCAAATAAAATGATATTGTATATAGAAAACCCTAAAGTCTCAGACAAAAAACTACTGGACCTGATAAATGAATTCAGCAAGGTGGTAGGATAAAAAATTAATACTCAGAAATCAGAGGCATTTCTATATACCAACAATGAACTGTCAGCTAAAGAAATTAAGGAAACAATCTCCATCACTATTGCAGCCAAAAAATAAAGTACCTAGGTGTAAATTTAACCAAGGAGGTTAAGGACTTGTACTAGCAAAATTATAATACATTGATAAAAGAAATCAGGGAAGATACAAACAAGTGGAAGCATATACCGTGTTCATGGCTAGGAAGAATAAACATCATTAAAATGACTATATTACCCAAAGCAATTTCTAAATTCAATGCAATACTAATTAAAATACCAAGGACATACTTCAAAGATAGAGAACACATATTTCAAAAATTTATATGGAACCAAAAAAGAACACAAATAACCTCAGCAATCTTAAAATGAAAAAATAAAGCAGGTGGTATCACTCTTCTGGATATCAAGGTTTACTACAAGACCATTATACTCAATACAGCCTGGTACTGGCATAAGAACAGGCACATAGATCAATGGAACAGAACAGAAAACCCAGAAATAAACCCACAGCTTTATGGACAACTGATATTTGACAAAGGAAGAAAGAACATACAATGGAGTAAAGACAGCCTCTTTAACAAATGGTGTTGGGAAAATTGGACATCTACCTGCAAAAAATAATAAAACTCGAGCAAATTACACCATTCACAAAAACAAATTCAAAACGGATAAAAGAATTAAACATAAGCTGTGAAAACATGAGCATCTTAGAAGAAAACATAGGCAGCAAGCTCTCTGACATCTGTAGCAGCAATATATTTGCTGATTTATATCCATGGGCAAATGAAATAAAAGGCAAGATAAACAAATGGAACTATATCAAACTAAAAAGTTTTTGCACAGCAAAAGACAATAAGAACAGAATAAAAAGACAAACCACACAATGGGAGAACATATTCGACAGCGCGTCTGATAAGGGGTTAATAACCAAAATTTATAAAGAACTTATAAAACTCAACACCAGGAAAACAAACAATCCAATCAAAAAATGGGCAAAAGAAATGAATAGAAATTTCTCCAAAGAGGACATACAGATGGCCAATAGGCATATAAAGAAATTCTCAACATCACTAATCATTAGAGAAATGCAAATTAAAACCACAATGAGGTATCACCTCACATCAGTCAGAATGGCGCTTATCAGCAAAACAACAGAGAACAAGTGCTATTGAGGATGTGGAGAAAAGGGAACCCTTCTGCACTGCTGGTGGAAATGCAGACTGGTGCAGCCACTATGGAAAAAAGTATGGAGATTCCTCAAAAAATTAAAAATCGAACTGCCTTTTGACCCAGCTATCCCACTTTTAGGAATATACCCTAAGAACACCATAGCACTGTTCGAAAAGTAGAAATGCGCCCCCATATTTGTGGCAGCATTGTTCACAATAGCGAAGATCTGGAAACAGTCCAAGTGTCCGTCAGAGGATGAATGGATTAAAAAGCTTTGGTACATACATACTATGGAATATTACTCAGCCATAAGAAATGATGACATCGGATCATTTACAACAAAATGGATGGACCATGATAACATTATACGGAGTGAAATAAGTAAAACAGAAAAAAACTGAGAACAGCATGATTTCATACATAGGTGGGACATAAAAGTGAGACTATGAGACATGGACAAGAGTGTGGTGGTTACGGGGTGGGAAGAGGAAGGAGAGGGTAGGAGAGAGGGGAGGGGAGGGGCACAAAAAAAACAGATAGAAGGTGACAGAGGACAATTTGACTTTGGGTGATGGGAATGCAACATAATTGAATGACAAGATAATCTGGAGATGTTTTCTTTGAACATATGTACCCTGATTTATTAATGTCACCCCATTAAATTTAATAAACATTAAAAAACATCATTCCTATTAATATATGAATAAAGTGGAAAAATTAAAGAGAAAACAAACAAATAAAAAGTAAGGCATTTGAATCTCGTCTCTGTATGTTAAAGAGTTCAGGTCAGTTTAAGCATATAGTACCTGCCATTCTTTTGGAAATTTTTTACTTCAATTCGCATTTTAGTTAAACATCTTCCATCAAACTAGCTACTACTCAGTTTTGCTACTAAGAGCAGTAGACTTTGGACAGATAACATAGGATTTTCCACATAATTATTGCTCAACAGAAAATAGACAAGCAATAATGAAACCTGCCGATATGGGGTAAATGTGAAGAGTGTCGATTATGTTGAAAATGTAGATATTGATTAATATATAATCTTTAATTGTAATCACATAGACTTACCTGATTATTTTTCTTTTGGGTATTTGAAGACCAAAGGGCTTAATAACATTGGTAAACTCAGAGAATTGTAAAGATTAGATGTAATAATAAATAAAGGATATATATAGTTTCTGACATTATTAATTCCTAGCCACCTTCAGTGGTTAGTAAGTGCTGCCACAGAATTTTAAAACACATTAGTTACCCTATTTATGCCTAAATAAAATATGCATCGCAAGAACGGATATTGCTTCAATATGTAGTAGTACTTTCATTTATTTGTCAAGGCATCATATATTAAAAGTGTCAAATATATTATCCACTTTTATATTTCCAATAAAGCAATGAAACAAGTAGAAGAGGGATGCATGCATATTCTTACTTTACAGGAGGGATAGCTGGATGTGCCATAGCTAAAAATAATTTAACCATTGTCATATGGTTACAAACTTGAGAAATGAAACCCAGAAGGCTTCCTCCCAGTTTTCTCCCTTCCTTTCTTTTTCTTTTTCTCTTTTTCGGAAATCCAAGATAACACTATTCAACATTTTGTATAATAATGTTAAAAATTAAGAATAACAAAATCCCAATAATATAGAGTACCTTCAATGCATTTGTTTTATTTGAAGTTACTTTACTTCTTAGGAGTGTTGCACAAATATTTATGCTTTTATTTGTCTTATATTCTTTCAAGAGTGCATACTTTCAATTGATTTCTTCAAAAGAACTTTCTGTGAAGAACTGACAATGCTTGACTAGTTAGCATATTGCCGAAGGTTTGTTTTATCTTCTCAAATAACAGGTGGCCCAAGATTTCATGTGGTGTCCTTACAAGGATCAAATACTCAGGAAAGCATCTGACCATATGTCAATAGGACTAATGATGCCAAGATGGCCTTATGGAGATGAATGAGATTTTGTAGAAAATAAAGTTCCGAAGAACAAGACACTAACTACTAGGAACTAGTAATCAGACCTATACATTTATATATTTGAATCAGCTTTTATACATGCTAGAGATAGTGTCTGATAGAAGGAAAAACATTTTATGTGAGAGCTTCAATCTGGATTTTAGGTTGTACTGTGAAATAATTCAGGATTCAGCATGATCTGGCAGGATTTCCCCAACTCACAGCTAGAAGCAGAGTCTTTTTGGATTAAAAACAAACAAACAAGGAATAACACAACTTCGTGACTTTTCAAGTATATATAATTTGCAGTAGTAAACACTTGAAAAATAATTGAGTGTGTGCTTGAAGGTGGAATAATACATTTTAATTTGCTGTTTTCCTTAGTGAGGGTACCAAAAATTTGTTGACATAAAATATTAAGAATTCCTTCTAATTAAGAACATTTTAATTCTTAAATGTTGATTTAAAGTACCAAAGCTAGTAATAGAAAATAAAGTAGATGTCATTGTTATAAAATAGGAGAAAAAATAGAATTCATTAAATAAATTTATTATCTTCAAAAAACTTAGTAGATTTCAATTTCTGAATATTAACCACTGAATATACTTACTTTACTATAAATAATGATATGCAATAATCAAATATTATTAAGAAATACTTACCTATGTTTGAACCTGCTTTACATAAGTATACTAGGTTTGTTGGCTATAAATTTATAAATACAAGTCTAACAGTATATATAACTGAAAAGATCTTTTCATCTAAAAATTGCATTACTTATATGCAAAATAAAAAATTCCAACCAAACTAATAGGTGAAAAAAAATGATAAGACAGTGAATCATAAAACAGGATTATATTTTTTATATCTTAAAAAACTAGGGGAAAAAATTAAGGGCACAAAAAAAGAAATAATAATATGGTTTATTCCATTCTGTCATTCATTTTTTTATGTTATATCCATTCATCTACTTGTTCATTTAGTTATATCATCCTTTATTCATTTAGTTGTATACCATCAACAAAACTATATTAACAATGAAACAAGATGGTCACTACTATACTTTTATTACTTCAATCCTCTTAAAGAAAAATGTGGGAAAACTTAAGCTCATTTAGACTGATAAAATTTATTTCAAATAAACCATTTATGTTATTAGTGAACATTAAAAGTAAGAGTAGCATCAAAGAACACTCTGAAGAATATGAAGAAAATGTTAAGATGTAAAAACACACAGGAAGATAGATATGTATGGAATTAAAGAACAGAGATGACCAAAAGAATTACAGCAAGGGAAGGTTGAAAACAATAGCAACAACAGTGAAACTAAGTTAGTTTGCTTCTTCCCTTGAAAATATTTAAGGTTTATTTTTAAGTATGGTAGTAACAGAATCAGACTGACATAGAGTAAAAGGTGGGTTAAAATAGGGAGAGCTTGGCCTGACCAGGTGGTGGCTCAGTGAATAACGCATTGGACTGGGACACGGAGGACCCAGGTTCTAATTCCTGAGTTCACCGGCTTGAGCACAGGCTCATCTTATTTGAGCAATGCTCACCAGTTTGGCCCAAAGTCACTCATTTGAGCAATGAATGGGTCACTCGGTCAGCTGTAGCCCCGCGGTCAAGGCACATATGAGAAAGCAATCAATGAACAACTAAGGTGCCACAACAAAGAATTGATGCTTCTCATCTCTCTCCCTTCCTGTCTGTCTGTCTCTATCTGTTCCTCTCTTTGTTTCTCTCTGCTTCTGTCACAAAAAATAAATAAATATAAATAAATAAAAATTGGGAGAGCTTGGTAGCAAGAAGATTATTTAGAAAGCTATTTTTTATTTCTGATGAGATTATGAAAACAAGAACATGAATTAGGTATATTATATTTGATGTACATTTCTGGTGAAAGCTTGAGAAATTTTAAACAAAAATATACTAAACATTGTTCAGTATAAACTGAACAATGATTAGTATAAACTGAGTAATGGGGAGAACTCAGTGGACTTTAGCTTCAGTTACGGAAGGTTTTACCCTCAGATAAGATAGAAAGATGGTGATTAAGATGGGAGAGAAAAGAGGGTACTGATGCTTAATATAAGTGACAAATCAAATTAACTGCATGATGTAGGATGCTGTCCTGTATAAAGAAATTCAAATATGAAATTCTGTGGAAATATCAAGATTTGTAATAAAAATTCAAGGGACACTTTAACAAGTATTTACAGGAATAATTTAGCATCAAATATGTTAAATTTATTAGCCTTTTTAAAAACTAAAATATAAAGTTAATTTATTAAAAATATAGAATATACTGCATGGTGTGATATATTCTTAAATACTTATAGAATCTTAAAATCTTTAAATGGGAAAGAATGATAAAAATACTACATGTGAGATTACCTAAAAGTACTTAATTGATAGAAAACAAATCTTTCTTTTATATGTTTCATAAGGGTAAAGAGCAGATTATTGAGTATATAGACTAAATAAATTTAAGAATATCTATTTTAATATTAATAAAAAAGGATCTTTCCATTGTTTATTAATATTTATTATATATATTCTATATATTCAGATATATACTTTCTGTATAATTTGGGAAACGCTATTATTCACATATTTATAGAAAGAATCTCTGAATTATATCTATCTAATCTCCAAATCTAGTAATACATATCAGCAATGTATATTCATTCTTAATCATAAACTCTTATGCTTATGCTACAATAATTATTAACTTGAAGACATCAAAATTCTGCCACTCTGAGGCTGCTCTTTGGGATATTGGTGTTGAGTTGCTTATTCGAAAATGGAGGAATCAGAACCTTTGACCCTTCCCCATTTCCTGCAGGAGAAATTCTGACAGATAAACTGCTTCAGGAAGATCTTAGAATACAGCCTTAGCCTAATTTGATTTAAGTGTAATAAACAAGAGGGTTTCTGGCAGGTGTCTGTTAGCTAGATAGCCCTGTGTCCCTTTGTTTCTGAGCCACCTAGCAGGATTTTCCTGCTATATCTGTTCAGCTCTTCCTCAACTACCTACAAATGTGCCATTCTCACTTCTGAAGTCTGATAATGTGTTACCCACCCTCTTTTCCTTTGTTGCAAATGTCTAATGTATCCAATGTTGCCTCACTGTCTTTGGGAATTTTTATGAATTTATCATGTCTATGTGAATTCCCTATGCACCTGTATTAAACTGATTTTCTCCTGTTAGTTTTAGAAAGTGGGAGAAAAAATATTAATAATTTTTAACTCCCACAAACTAAAGCAAAATTTTGGTTAGCTAATGTCAAAAATAGGTAAAAATAAAGCTACTTAAGAAGAAATCCAAAAAGTATTTAGAGATATAAAAATTATAAGGCCATTATTTCATTAAAATTTAAAATTATCTCCCTTAAGAATCTACATAGCACTCTCACTGCCTTTCAGTTTTAAAGCAGACATGAGATTACAGAGAGAAATACATAAAATAGATGAGACAGGGAGAAGGAAGGTAAGTAAGGCAGAGAAATATCTTGAAAAAATGTCATCTGTCTCACAGGATCTAGGCAGACCATATACAAATATGTAGTATCCTATTTTTTGATCGGACCTTTCCTG
The DNA here is from genome assembly GCA_037038555.1 of Rhynchonycteris naso. Taxonomy (NCBI): domain Eukaryota; kingdom Metazoa; phylum Chordata; class Mammalia; order Chiroptera; family Emballonuridae; genus Rhynchonycteris; species Rhynchonycteris naso. The sequence goes on from CM073000.1 coordinate 27,052,967, forward strand.
CACTTAGTTGGTCAATTCTTGGATGATTGGAAAATTGATGGTTTATATGAACTGAATAAGAAATACCATAATTATTATGATAAACAGTGAAAAGAAAACTTTAAAACTTAGTGAAATGAACATACTAAACTGTGTGCTTTAAGTAAGGCAACAAAACTGATCTACTTTGACAGGATGATCTGGAGGCCAGTCTTTTTATCGAAGTGATGATGTATGCTTTTCAGAGAGGCACTGACTTTATTGAGAAGCTTAGTATCGATCATACCCTGTAGTCCAGGACTGATGATAGAAGAGGCTGTTACCCAAATGGGCTCCTTGTAAGTAATAGTAATGATAGAATTTTGGAATTTAAAAAAGCCAGGTGGTCTCTTAAATAAACTTTAGAGTAAGTGTGTTCAATTATAATGATACTCAAGGTTAGAGAGATAGCAAGGGAGACCCTGAGCTTTGGAGAATCATGGAGACATATAATAGAACCTATTGTCTCTAGGGAACAACAGATTAATAGATACCTGGGATATTTCTCAATCTACACAATCAATATATATTTTTTAAAAAGCCCTGGCTGGATATCTAGGTGGTTAGAGCATTGTCCTGATATGTCAAGGTTGCAGGTTCAATCCCTAGTCCGGGCACATACAGGAACAGATTGATATTTCTGCCTCTCTCTTTTTAATCAAGACATAAAAATTAAAAATATATGTGTTAAGAATAAATAATTAGGAGTTTAAGGGAAGACCCTATAGCTAAAGATAACAATCCCTTGCCTAATTCTTAGACCCCAAACTCACTGATTGAAGGAGAGGACAGGTGCCCAAGAGAAAACACCCTATAACACCATGACAAAATATATACTGTTCACAAAAATCAGGGGATATTTCAAAATGAATAGGGAGCTATAAAATATCCCCTAATTTTTGTTAGCAGTATATAATGATTTCACCAACAGGACTTACGACCATTTATTTTTGTAACTATGTTTAGGAGAAAAAATGTCAAACACTTTAAGTCTGTTTGATATGAATTCAATTTGACATTGACATGTAGGTTTCTGAAGCTTCATCGCCCTGGTTTTAAAATGATGGCATACAGAGACAAGGCAATAAGTGTACCTGACACAGGTGTATCTCACAGTAGGTCCATTGGTTCCAATCGTTATTTCCCTAGTTCCTGAATATACACAGCACACACTTGAACAACATGTGTTTGAACTGCACCAGTTCACTTATACTGAGGTTTTTGAAAATCAATACAGTCTGCCCAGAGACAAGGTAATAAATGTACTTGGACCAGGCATAGCTCACAGTGGGTTCACTAGTTCCAATCTCATTTCTGCAGTCTCAGAATATAGACCATGTTTGAACAATATGGGTTTTAACTGTGCTGGTCCACTTATACTTTCTTTCAGTAAATATAATTGGCTCTTTCTATCAGTGGTTTCGCATCTGCAGATTCAGCCAACTGCTGAGCCAAACAATATTTTTCATTTGCTATTGGAATCTGTGGTTGGGACGCTGGTTAGGAATGTGAAAATGCTTTTCTTTCCATAGTTAGCTGGCTCCAATTAAGTTTAAGGATAGTCAAATGTTATACACAAATTTTCAGCTGTGTTGCAACTGAAATGGACTTATTTTTGGTTGATAGAACCCTTATTTCATTGTCTGGCTATTAGAACTATAAAGAATACAATATGGAATATACTGAATCTGTTCCCCCACTAAATTCCCACCCTCCAGCCAATATCATAAAGTAAAATATCAAAGTAACAGAGCATCCTAGGGAAGAAGCAGAAATGGTGCCACCTTTGAAGACAAAAAGGTCTCTATAATTTTCCACTCCATTGCCAGACAGGGTCCTAAAAAAAATAACTAACTAACTAACTAAATAAATAAATAAAAACAAAAAACATAAAAACATACATTCCTTTGAAGTTGACAATGAACTACTTAAGTGCAATCAAGTAGTAGCCCAATTGTTGCTGCTATGACAGATGAGGTGCATTTAATGGAGCAGATTCAGAACTGTCTCCACTACACAGTATGTGGCTGAGAAGAGGAAAACTTTTCCATTCCTATGAGGCAGGATGGTCAGAAACAGTGTATCTTCATTTGAAACAGAAAACAATACACCTTTAAGGCCTTTTCTTAAAGCCACATTCTTTCTCTCTCTGTCTATCATAATATAATCTGAAGGTAACTGGGCACTTCTTGACATTCTGCAGACTGTCACATTGATCCACTATACTGACATTATTATTATTATTATGTTCATCAAACTGGGTGAGTATTAAATGGAAATATGAAGAAGATCTTAAGAAGAAACATTGATAGTGGATGAAAAAGATGAAATTTCTCATTTATGGCTGGTAGACCAGCTGAAGGGGTAGGTGTGGTAATTCATTTATTAATCTTTTTCTTAGAATTTATTGCGGGAAAATTGGCTAACCAGAATTCTAAGGTAGGATCTTACAGAATTTACAAGAAGAAAATGAATCAGAAGGTGCAAGGTATGGCTTTACTTATTTATTTGTTTGTTTGTTTACCTTTATAGAGGAGTTTGATATCGAGAGGTATGATTGATTTACACACAAAAAATTGCACTTTTAATGAGTATATCTTGATAAATTTGGATATATGACTGCACCTGTGATATCATCTCCAATATCAAGGTAGTAAACCCATTTTTTAATTTTTAGTGACAGAGACAGAGAGAGAGTCAGAGAGACGAACATCTAGGGACAGACAGATGGAAAGAGAGAGAGATAAGAAGCATCAATTCTTCGTTGTGGCACCTTAGTTGTTTATTGATTGCTTTCTCATATGTGCCCTGAAGGGGGTGAGGGGCTCCAGCTGAGCCAGTGACTCTGTTCAAGCCAGCAACCTTTGGCTTCAAGCCAGTGACCTTTGGGCTCAGGCCAGTGATCATGCGGTCATGTCTACGATCCCATGCTGAAGCTGGTGACCCTGTTCTCAAGCTGGTGAGCCTGTGCTGAAGCCACATAAACCTGGGCTCAAGCCGGTGACCTTGGGATTTTGAAACTGGGTCCTCTGCATCCCATGCCAAAGCTCTAGTCACTGTGCCACTGCCAGGTCAGGCAGGCAGTAAACTTATTTGTGTCTTCCTAAAATTTCCTTGTGTTCTTGTGTTTTTGTGGTGTGTATGTGTACATGTGAGTGTATATGTATATGTCAATGTTTGTATATATACATGTGTATGGTTAGAACACTTAACATGAGATATCTTCTCTTAACATATTTCAAAGTGCAGAATACTAAATTATTAGCTGTAGGTGCTAATGTATGCATTCAACCTAGGACTGAAGTACTCATTTTTCCAGTTCCTAGGAAGGCTGGTGGCTGATAGCTATGAGAATTGCCCTCTGCTGATAAGAGGCACTTTCCTCAAAGTCACTCCCTTTTTCTTGGGACAGATAATACCCGATGTTTGGTTGCTGCAGACACAAAGAGTAAGTCCCCGTTCCTCAGTGTGAGACAACGCCACAAGGGCAGCCCTGCTCTAGAGCTCCCAGGTGAACTGAGGGCTTTCCTTTTGTCCTTCCATTGCAGTTCTGCTTTGGCCTCATTCTGCATCTTTCATTCTTTCACAGAGATTTTATTTTTTCAAAAGCTTTATTGCAATAGAAATGAAATACGAAACCACTGCACACATTTCAAAAGCACTCCACAGTAAACGTCCAGCATGCCAATTTTCATCTCTGAGTTTGATTCCTGGGTAATTGAATCTGTAATGCATTCACCATGAGTGAGTGCCAAATGCTTTTCTTTCTTTCTCTTTTGAATTAATTGAATTTATTGGCATGCTATTGGTTCACAAAATCATACAGTCTTCAAATGTACAAATCAATGAAATATCGTCTGCACACCACATTGTGTGCCCATCGCCAAGCAGTCTCTTTCTGTCCCCATTTATCCCCCTCCCACTGTCCATCTCCACCTGGTGGCCATACCCCTTTCCCTCTGGATATCAACACACTGCTGTCTGCATCTGTGTGTCATGTATATATGGTTTTTTTTGGCTAATCCATTAACCTTTTTTGGTCCAACCTCCCTACCCTCTTCCTTCTGACAGCCGCCAGTCTGTTCTGTGTGTCCATGCCTCTGTTTCTGTTTTGTTCACCAGGGTGTTTTTGTTGTTGTTCATTAGGTTCACATATAAGTGAAATCGTATGGTATTTGTCTTTATCTGACTGGAGCATTTCACTTAGCATAGTGCTCTCCAGGTCTAACCATGCTGCTGCGAAAGGTAACATTTCCTTCTTTCTAATGACTGCATAGTATCCCATTGTGTAAATGTACCACAGCTTTCATTAATCTACTCATTTACTGATATACACTTGGATTATCTCCAGATCTTGGCTGTTGTAGATAATGTGGCTATGAACAGAGAGGTGCATATATTCTTTAAAATTAGTGTTTTGAGTTTCTTAGGATATGTTTCCAGAAGTAGGATTGCTGGGTCAAAAAGCAGTTGCATGTTTAGTTTCTTAAGGAAGTATTATTTTTATTTTAATTCTAGAATTATATACATGCAAGAGCACAAACATATGTCTTCGAAGTTCTCTGTTTCATTATTTATAACAGCAAAACATAGAAAGAATACAAATAATAATAAGAGGGTACTGGTTATAGTATATATAATAATTAAAATATATGATATTATTTTATGTGATGAGTTAGAAAAATACTTATTTCAATTATAACATATAAACTATATCATATGAACTTGATTTTTAACTATGTTGTATGTTTAAATATACACATTTCTGAATGAATAGAAAATCTTTGGAAGCATTAAAAGACAATATGGATTATAGAGTGAAAACACATACTCAGAGGGTCAAGTGTTCTAGACTCAAATACCTTATAAGTGGCTACACAGATCTAAACAGGTTATTTCTCAGAGTACCAATTCCCTAAGGATGGGAAAAATAAAATATTATTCTCAAGGAAGAACTAAAATAACTACTACCTATAAAATATTTAGAGAATTTCTTGAATTTATTGGGTACATAGATTAAGACTATTATTATTGAATATGTATACATTAAAGAGTGAGTTGAGTAGGAAATAGAAAATTATATTTTTAATATAATTCTGTAGCAGTAACTTTTTTAGTTAGAGCAAGCAATATACTTAAAATAAAGCCAACTTTTTTTTTTCAAACAGTGGTTGGCATTTTTTCTTAATTTTGAAGGTTACTTCTCCTCTCGCATGGGTTAGCGGTCTACAGGTCTTGTATTTTTTCTTTTCTTTGTTCTGTTATATTTTTTCTTTAAAGAGATTTGTCTTAGCATGGTATCTGCCCACAGAATAGATAAGTGTATTTGGGGGGAGTCCATCATGTCCACCTGATGGCTGTTCAATCATTTTATTACCAGTTATTAGAAGTGGGATTGTAGCAGGAATCAAGGGGGACAGAGACGCCCAGACAAGTTCATGAAGGAAGTAGGATTTTAATAGCTGGTGGAGCAGTGTGACCCCAGCAAGGGGCTTGTGATCCCTTTGTCTAGAGGTATATGTCACTCTTATGAGTTCAGGAGGGGAGGGTAAGTTTCGATGGGGGAAGGTATTTCCAGACCACTGGTCTCAGCTATGTACAAGTCCTGTTTCTCTTGCTTTGTTTTACAACCAGCTCCAGACAACTTTTCAGAGAACTGTAGTTCATCTATAACTGGCTGACTCAGTTACCCCTCCAGGTTCCTTTCCCTTGAATTCTTTTCTTCCTTCTCAGGGAACTGGGGGACCTGCCCCTTCTTCCACAGGATTAATACAAATTTTATTTATTTCTTTGCAGGGCACCCCTAAGATTGGTGACAGTATCTCAACAGTTTACATTCTGCTTAGTTTGGCATCATCACCCAAGTGATGATGTGTGTGTGCCCACCTTCCTTTTTGGTATTTCTCTTCTCTTTGCCAAGAGAAGTGCTGCCACACCAGAAACAATCCCTTTTCTCTCTGCTGATTTTCCCCTGGAATTGGTTTTTCATAAATCCTTAAGCTTCCCAGAATAGCAACTTCCGAATCTTCTGAATGTAGTGGGGCTGGCTACAATGGTGAAAAATATTCTTACCTCTAGCCCTTATACTTCTAAAATAAAAAAAAGTTAGTACTAATCAACCATTAGCTGAAAAGGTTTTTAGAACATACATAGCCTTATAGTTTTATGTATTTGTTTTTCAATCTGAACCTCTCTCACTACGTTTGACTTTTATCCTTAACATTTCTGGCAGGTGGATGATGATGTACTGTTCTTGCCTGAACCAATGCAGTCTTCCTTTTTTTTTTTTATAGTTTATTATTGTTCACTTTGAAAGGACATGAGAAGAGTCACCCTTAATAATTAAGAATTTAACATCTTAGTCAGAACTTTCAGATTACTATATTATTGGTGATAGCAGAGGTCTAAATTTGATTTGGGTTATATAAAGAATTTGAGGTATTTATTTGAGGAAAGTTTATTTCTTTACATATGTTTAACAATAAGATATTTGACTTCTTATAAAGTGATGCTGAAAATGTCCTCTGTAAAGAGTTTATAGATTGATACAGATGATTTTATTTTTTGGGGGGTGCCTCCAGCAGTGAGCAAATGCCAAGTCAAGTTGACTCATCAAATAGAAAAGTCGTATGGTGGAAGGAATAGGCACAATTGTGGCAAATGTGTCATCAAAGACTGGGAGACTGCACATGCCAACATGCTGAAGGAGCAATTCGCTTTCCAGAATTTGATTATGAGTAAGAAAACGATCTTCTAGTATTTTGCTTTGAGCCACATATGTGTAAGCTATCAATTAATATGCACTAATTCATTTTGCTCCAAATATAAAAATATACTCTGATTTTTTGTTGTATAGCTTGGGACTTAATTTTCTCTTACAGATTTCCTAAAAGAAATTTTGAAATTCAATAATGCTGAATATACAAGTGCTATTTTATTTATGTCTACATTATATCCACTGTTAAACTTTAGAATATTTAGTACTATGTTAATCCCTCTGCGTCTAGAAAATGAAATTGTGAAGTAAACAAAATTCTTAGGAATGGAGTTCTACCAGCTGACTCTCTCTTATCCATTCTTAGTTGCCCATGACATTTGTGCTGTTGCCCAACTGACATGTTAAGTTCCATGGTAAGTTCTCATCATGTGAGCTTTTCTGTTGCTCTCTCACCATTGAATCTTACCTTTCAGTATTCCCTTTCATTAATAATTTATTTAGTGGCTCATAGAGGGACAAATATAAGGTGATGGAAGTTGAAGTTGATTGGACTTTGGGTGATGTAGGTATACAACAAAATCAACAGTTCAAATGCTATAGAAATGTCTCATAGTCTCACTTTTATGTCCCACCTATGTATGAAATCATGCTGTTCTCAGTTTTTTTCTGTTTTACTTATTTCACTCCGTATAATGTTATCAAGGTCCATCTATTTTGTTGTAAATGATCCGATGTCATCATTTCTTATGGCTGAGTAGTATTCCATAGTATATATGTACCAAAGCTTTTTAATGGTGGTTACGGGGTGGGGGGAGGGAGAAGAGGGTGAGACAGGGGGGAGGGGAGGGGCACAAAGAAAACCAGATAGAAGGTGACAGAGGACAATTTAACTTTGGGTGATGGGTATGCAACATAATTGAATGATAAGATAACCTGGAGATGTTTTCTTTGAACATATGTACCCTGATTTATTAATGTCACCCCATTAAAATTAATAAAAAGAAAAATCAAATGCTATAGAAATGTTTACCTGAAACCTATGCACTCTATTGATCAGCATTAAAGTTAATTTTCTAAATAAAAAATTTTAAATTACTTAGTAACTTACTAATTAACATTTTATTGTTATCAATAAATGAAATAAAATGTTTACTCTTTTTCTACACATTTCAACTTCAATAAAATTCTTCAATGTCTCCATGAAAGGTTGTTGCCGTATCTGCCATTAAAGCCATACAGTGTGTTGATGTTCTTAAGGATAATAGTTGTTCCGACATCAGGTATGATCATTTTAATAGAAATAGTTTCTCTAATATTAGTGAAAATCTTAGTTTAATTTTTTCTATTTTTATTTTATCTGTACAGTTTTTTTATTTTTTTTTAATTTTATTCATTTTAGAGAGGAGACACACACACAGAGAGAGAGAGAGAGAGAGAGAGAGAGAGAGAGTGAGAGAAAGGGGGAGGAGCTGGAAGCATCAACTCCCATATGTGCCTTGACTGGACCAGTGCAGTCTTTTGAACTGGCGACCTCAGTGTTCCCAGGTTGACGCTTTATCCACTGCGCCACCACAGGTCAGGCTGTACAGTTTTTATTAGCAGAGAATACAATATATTGAAATTTTTGAATGTTTACTGTTTTATTTTCATATATAAATATATAAAACATTTTAGAGTCTGGTTTAATGTAATTTATTATATTTATCTATAGCCTCCTAAATTCTAGATATATAACCTGCTTTTCCCAAAAAGTATTTTTTTATTTAAGTTTCAGATTATCAATGCTACAATATTGAACTGAGAAAGTAGTATGGATGTTAGTACTCATTCTCTCTTCACAATTTTGTTCAGGTATCTATACTCTCTACTGCACACACTAAAAGGGAAATTAATCCTTTTCTAATGGTCCATGACAAAGGTTTAGTTTTATTGCTATAAGACAGTGAATTTTAACTTTGGGCAAATGTTAGCATCACCTACTAGCTTTTGAAAACTTGAAGCTCAAATTGTATCCAAGGCAGATTAAATCTGAATCTCTCAGTGTGGAAAGCAGAGTTTAGCATTTTCTAAGTGGTTCCAGTGTGAAACCAAGTTTACTGTTCTGAAGTATCTTGTTTATGAACCCAGGTCTAAACTAATTAGCACTGATTTAGCATGGACATTTGACACAATGCAAGTCAAAAATTGTGACACTTGCTGAGGCCTTGTGAGAACTATCCTTTCTCAGATAAATAAGGCAGACTCTAGAAGTGATTTTATTTCTTATTTGATGCCATGGGGTATATATGTGAAACCAGAATGGCTGGTATCACTTTGCCACCATGAAGTAGTTTGTTGACAAATTGATACATTCAGTATACAGGTTTTGGCACAACCAAGGTAGTAATTTAAGATGTTACAAAGTATCATATTGACAAAATGAGATTAATTGCTATATACTTTCAAACACTTTATTACTCAATTAGAAAGCAATTAGACTCATTTGATCAATATGATACTTTGTAGCATCTGAAATATAGAACAAAGTAATTAAATTTAGGATTATAGACTTTTGCCCATATTTAGACATGTTATGTGAATAGAAGGGATTCCATGCAGAGATTCAATTATGGACTATCACTTTTTTTGTGTGTGTGATAGAGACAGAAAGAGACAGAGAGAGGGACAAACAGGGACAGACAGAAAGAAAAGGAGAGAGATGAGAATCATCAATTCTTTGTTGCAACATCTTAGTTGTTCATTGATTGATTTCTCATATGTGCCTTGACTGAGGGCCTACAGCAGACCGAGTGACCCCTTGCTCAAGCCAGTGACCTGGACTTAAGCGGGTGAGCCTTGCTCAAACCAGATGAGCCCGGACTCAAGCCAGTGACCTTGGGTTTTAAATCTGGTTCCTCTGTGTCCCAGACTGACACTCTATCTACTGTGCCACCACTGGTGGGGATGAACCATGAATTTTTATGTCAACAGATTGTGTTGATTTCAGACTAAAACCCTTTTCTAATTATAACAGTAAATTAAGGAATACATATAAACATAGACAAACAAAATAAGTTTTAAAAATAATGAATAAATGTAAACATGGAGGGGTGATTAAAAATATTATTAATTTAGAATATGTTCTAACTTAAGTGATCATTTTCTTAAACTAAACTGCTATAAAGACAGCTTAGTATTATGAAGAACATGATACTAAGCTTATGTTACAAAGCTTTGGTTTGTTTTTTAGCAACAAACCAAAACTTTACAAGAGAGCTACAAAGAAATATTATCATAACATTAAAGAAGACTACAACATACAAGAAGAGAGAAAAAGAGAATAAGAAAAACATAAAAAACAATCAGATAAAAATTCAAGAAATGGCAATAACTACATACCTATCAATAACTACTCTAAAGGTAAATGGATTATAATCTCCAGTAAAAAGACAAAGAAGGTGTGATACATATATATATATATGTATATATAATAGAATATTGCTCAACCATGAATAAAGGATGGTATCTTACCATTTGCAGCAGCATATCTGGCCTAGAAGGTGTTGTACTAAGTGAAATAAGTCAGACATACACAGATAAATAACATGATATTTCTTATATGTGTAATCTTTAAAAAAACAAAGTAAACAAACAAACAAAACAGAAACAAATTCATAGATACAGAGAACAATATTATGCTTGCCAGATGAGCAGTGGCTGTGGTCTAGGCAAAAAACTGTGAAGGGATTAAGAAAAACAAATTGACAGTTATAAAATAAACATAAGGGCCTGACCAGGTGGTGGCGCAGTGGAAAGAGCATCGGAATGGGATGCGGAGGACCCAGGTTCGAGCCCCCGAGCTTGCCAGCTTGAGCACAGACCCATCTGGCTTGAGCAAAAGCTCGCCAGCTTGGACCCAAGGTGGTTGGCTCCAGCAAGGGGTTGCTTGGTCTGCTGAAGGTCCGCGGTCAAGGCACATGTGAGAAAGCAATCAATGAACAACTAAGGTGTCACAATGGCAACAAAAAATTAATGATTGATGCTTCTCACCTCTCTCCATTCCTGTCTGTCTGTCCCTATCTAACCCTCTCTCTGACTCTCTCTGTCCCTGTAAAAAATAAATAAATAAAACATTAAAAAAATAAATAAACAAACATTAGGATGTAAAGTATAGCCTAGAGAATATAGTAAATAATGTAATAAGTATATATGATATCAAATGGGTGCAAAACTTATCTGGGAGATCACTTCATGAGTTACATATATTTCTAACCACTATGCTGTGTACCTAAAACTAATATAATGTTAAATGACATCTGTAATTTTTTAAAATTTGTTTAAAAATAAATAAATATATTAGAAACAGAAATGTTATTTCTAAATCATTTGAATTTCTTTATAAATTCTTGATTAATCACATTTTTTCATTTTTCTTTCAGAAAACAAACCTTTACCTTAAAATTTAATTTATTATTTCTAAATATGTCTTCCAACTTTATCTATCTATGTATGCATTTTTTAATCTATAATTTGTTTGTTTTGTTTTTTTTTTTAATTTTAAAAGTCATCATATGTGGTCTTTACTAAATTAAAAATTTGTGTATATCACTTTGCATGTCTTTGCATTTGTTTTTTGATTAATATTTCAAGATATATAAAACCATTGACATTCTTTTTTGGTATCTTTAAGAAAAACTACTCTCTTTTAATGACTGCCAACATGAACCTTGATAAATTTTGACATTATGATATGTTAAAATACTAGCATTAGCAAGTAAGACTGACCTTTAATTCCAGCACATGTGACAATAATCTAGGCAAATAATATCTAAAGAGAAACTATCGTCTGCTGCCAAGGGTAGAAATATTCCATTATTAAATAGTTCTATAGCTCCCTAAATTTGGCTGAAAGTTCTACAGAAAATGAGAGCTTTTGGAAATTCTGGATAATAACATTATGTATAGGAATGTAGAGCAGAGAAAATTAATATTTGTGAATTCATTCTATCTGAAAAACACTGTATTAGGAACCATATGCATGCTATTTCAAGAAGACTGAAAAATCAGTACCACTCTTCTTAACTTTCAGCTAATGAGACTGATCCTCAGTGAAGACTACAATTTGCTCAAGAATACAGGTTAAAAAATAGTGTTCAAAATGGTTCATGGATTTAGATGTAATATGCAAAACTATGCAACTTCCAGAATAAAACATTGGGTTTGGTGATGATTTTTCAGTATAATACCACAAGTTTGATTTATAAAAGAAAACATGATGAATTGGACTTCATTAAAACTAAAAACTTCTGCTCTGAATAAAAATACTGTTAAGAGTATGATAAGACTTAATTAATTAAAAGAAAAAAATCATTTTAAAATATGTATCTGATGTTTCCAAAATACAAAAAAACTCTTAAAACTAAAATCAGAAACAAAAATCACCTCATTTTAAAATGGACAAACTATTTGAAGGCTACTTCATCAAATAAGATATGCAAATGATAGATATACAACTGAAAAGATGCTTGGCATCATATGACATTGCGAATTCCAAATAAAACACACACCGATTAGAATGACCAAATTTCAAATGATAACACCTAATACTGGCAGGGCAGATCAGCAACAGAACTTTCATTCATTGCCGATGGGAATGCAAAATGGTGGGTGCACTCACTTTGGAAAAATCTGGCAGTTTCTTACAAACTGAACATGAATAGGCTTACCATGAGATTCAGCAATCACACTACTAGATATTAACCCAAGAGGGTTGAAAATTGATATACACACACACAAAAAAAAAAAGAAAGAAAAAAAAAACAACCAAACAAAAAAACAAAACATGGTCCTTTATAGAAGTTTGTTAATATTTCCCAATATTTGGAAATAAGGAAGCTCTCCTTCAAAAAATCTCAGGGTATATGTATGTGTACAGTGGAATATTTAGCAATAAAAGAAAGTGAGCTAGCCTGACCAGGCAGTGGCATAGTGGGTAGAGCATCAAACTAGGATGCAGAAAACCCAGGTCTGAGACACCATGGTCACCAGTTTGAGTGCAGACCCATCTGGCTTGAGCAAAAAGCTTGCCAGTTTGGACCCAAGGTCGCTGGCTCCAGCAAGGGGTTGCTCGGTCCGCTGAAGACCAATGGTCAAGTCACGTGTGAGAAAGCAATCAATGAACAACTATGATGTCGCAATGGCAACGAAAAAATGATTGATGCTTCTCATCTCTCTATTCCTGTCTGTTTGTCCCTATCTATCCCTCTGACTCTCTCTCTCTGTCCCCGTAAAAAAAAAAAAAAAAAATAGAAAAGAAAGTGTGTTATTTGAGCATGGGTTCATCTGGTTTGAGCTAAGCTCACCAGCTTGAGCCCAACATCGCTGTTTAGAGTAAGGGGTTATTCACTCTGCTGTAGTTCCCACAGTCAAGGCACATATGAGAAAGCAATCAATGAACAACTAAGGTGCCACAACAAACAATTGATGCTTCTCATCTCTACTTCCTGTCTGTCTGTTTCTATCTGTCCTTTTCTCTGCCTCTGTCACACACACAGAAAACGAAAACCAATAGCAAAAAAGTGAGCTATTAAATTATATTAAAAAAAGAGGAAACAAAGGCACATCCATAAGTGAACAAAGCTAGTCTGAAAAAAAACAGCATGCTTCTTTATTTTTATTTTTATTTTTTTTGTGACAGAGGCAGAGAGAGGGACAGAGAGAAGAGCTGACAGGGACAGATAGACAGGAAGGGAGAAAACTACGTATTCTTTGATTTTATCTATATGACATCCTCATTGTTACCAAGGTTTAGGAGAGAAGAATATGAATAGTTGGGTCACAGAGCATTTTTAGGGCAGTAAAACTCTTCTGTATGATACTAAAATGGTGAATGCATTAAAATTATGGATACATGAGAAGTTATAGAATTATACAACACAGAGAATGGAACCTAATATAAATTATGAACTATAGTTAGTAATAATGTATCAATATTGGATTATCTATTATAATGAAGGTAATATACTAATGTAAGAAATTAATTATAAGAGATACCATATTAATGCAATTTCTTTTTATTTATTCAGTGAGAGGAGGGGAGGCAGAGATAGATGCCCCCATGCACTCCAACCAGGATCCACCCAGCAAGTCCACGAGGGGGTTATGCTCTGCCCATGTGGGGCATGGCTTTGTTGCTCAGCGACTGAGCTCTTCCTAGCACCTGAGGCAGAGGTCATTGAGGCATCTCAGTGCCTGGGCCCAACTGGTTCCAATCAAGCTATGGTTGCAAGAAGAGTAGAGAGATAGAGAAGTGAGAGGAGGAGGGTGGAGAAACAGATGGGTATTTGTTCTGTTTGCACTGACTGGGAATTGAACCTGTGACATCCACATGGAGGGTTGATGCTCTACCACTGAGCCAACAGGCCAGAGCCAATGCAAAATTTTAGTAACCAGAGAAACTGTGTGTGTGAAGGGGTAGGGGGTTATATGGAAACATTTTGCATTTTCTGCACAATTTTTTTTTGTATTTAAAAAACTTCTCTAAAAATAATCTAGCCTTGGCCAATTTATTCAGTGGATAGAGTGATGGCCCAGCATATGGACATCCTGGGTTCAATTTTTCAGTCATGGCACATAAGAGAAGCAAACATCTATTTCTTTTTTCCGTCTTCTTCCTCTTCTCCTCCTCCTCCCCTGCCATAGCCAGTGGCTCAATTGATTGGAGTGTCACCCGGGGCACTGAGGATACCTCAGTAGATTGGAGCATCAGCCCCAGATGGGAGTTGCTGGGTAGATCCCAATCAGAGCACATGTGGGAGTCTGTCCCACTATCTCCCCTCCTTCTCACTTAAAAAAATAATAATAATAAAATAAAATAAAAATAATCTATATTAAAACATATTCCAAAAAAAAAGTTGGGGCTAGAAATTAAACCCAGATCAATGCAAATTCTTTGAGAAGAGAAAAATCTAAAGTTGAATGTAACCAGAAGAAAAATTATTGTTAATCCACTAACAATACGTTAAAATAAGAAATAGAAAAGCTCAGGAGGAAGATGCAAAAGAGCAGAAATAATGTGGGGTTCTCAAAACAGGGAAGCAAGTCTACAGATCTGAACAAAAACAATGTGTACTTGATTTTAAATAGAAGGGCTAGACAGGAAAAATTTCTTCTATTCAAGGGATCTGTTTCTCTAAAAGGAAATAACTGGCATCAAGTCCATTTAAATGAAATAAATAATAATGTCTCAGTCTTAAGAGTTGGTGCTAGAGAGGGATCCACTGACAGAAAAAATAGTAAGACAAAGGTTCAACAGCATTCTAAAAGTAAGCAAGTTCATGGAATTTGGACAATAGTTAGCAGTTGTCTATAATATATCACATTTCAACCCAATTTTTTAAAATGACTAGGTATATGCACATTTTTTATTTGAACAATAACAAAATGACGAGTAAATAATTTATGTACTTAACAAGACTTTATCAGGTTTCTTGAAGCACACAGGATGCTTGATGCACAATAACATTCTACCGAAATAGAGCAACTTTGTATAGATGAGATGCTGGATTGTGTAGTAGAGAAGGTATTCATAGGCCAAGTTAAACTGATATTCTAGTTTTAGGAGCCTTGAGGAAAGGGTTGTGAGATAGGAAAAATGGGTAAATAGTATCCCAAGTGAAGAAATAGCAAATAGCAAAATAACACCTAAAACAAAACTAAACTAAAATCCTTTGGCATGACTGAAACACTGAAAGAAGACTAGGACCAGGTTTGGGTGATGTGTGATGTGTGAGTGTGAGGTGTGATGTGTGATATGAGATGTGTGTGCATAATATATATATATATATATATATATATATATATATATATATATATTCTCTTAAAAAACTGAAATTCATTCAGTTGAAAAATATTTTGAGAGTCATTTATATCCATTATTTTCCTAAGTTTATGGTACATGCTGAAACAATAGCTGTATTCTCAATCGTTCTATAAAGCAAGGAAGGATTAATGACCTGCCACAATACTCTAAAATCCTAACGTACAGTGTATTGCACATGAAAATAAGAAAATGTTTGGACTCTTTGTATATTTTATGTAAGGTAAACCGAAAATAATTTCTTTTGTTATGTGTTTTATTTAACTTCTCAAAATATTTCAAGTGCCTTCAAAGCATGAAACAGGTCTTGCTCAGGAAAAATTTAACTGCAAACATAATGTTTAAAACTTTTGAAAAAGAAGAGAGGTAGATTCTCAAAAAACTGTATTTGTAATGATTTTCTATAGCAGGGCATGCATTGATTGTGATTTCCTTTAAAAATCAAGCCTAATAATAGGAATATTCAGGCTATACATATAATTTCTGACAATAAAATGCATATATTTTCCTCTGCAGAGGATTAATATTTTTTGATACCGAAGTCTAGGGAAAATTTTATGCTTCACTTTTTAATATGGGACATAGGGAAGCATAATGGGCCCTGTTTTCTAGTATGGCTTTGCATGAGATACAAAAATGTTCAAATGCACATCTCTTAAACTGATTCTATATGAAATACTGAAAGGAAAATGTAAAATGGTAACAATAAATTTTTTTTCTTGAATGAAATGTATTTCTAACTTTGTGTAAGTTTTTTCTACATATTATTATCTTACTATATGGAAACCAATGAACCTCATGAGATGCACTGGAATATCTACAAATGCCTTGGCCGGTTGACTCAGTGGCTAGAGTGCCAGCCCGGTGTATAGACATCCTGGGTTTGATTTTACGGTCAGGGCACACACGAGAAGTGACCATCTGCTTCTCTTCCCCACCCACTTCTCCTTCTTTCTCTTTTCCCCTCTCACAGCCAGTGGCAAGATTGGTTTGAATGACTGCCCAGGGTACTGAGGATAGTTCAGTAGATTAGACCAGGGGTTGGGAACCTATGGCTCCTGAGCCAGATGTGGCTCCTTTGATGGCTTCATCCGGCTCGCAGACAAATCTTTAATATTAAAAAAATAATAACATTAAAAATATAAAACATTCTCATGTATTACAATCCATTCATTTTCTACCACTCATGTTCATGGTTGTAGGTGGCTGGAGCCAATCACAGCTGTCCTCTGGGACAACACCAAATTTTTATTGGATAATGTGTAACATGCACAGGTGGTTGTATGGCTCTCATGGAATTACATTTTAAAATATGTGGTGTTCATGGCTCTCTTAGCCAAAAAGGTTCCCTACTGCTGGATTTGAGCACCACCCCAAATGGGGGTTGCTGGGTGGATCACAGGACATATGCAGAAGTCTGTTTCTCTATCTCCCCTCCTCTCATTTAAAAATATCCACAAATTATGTAGCCAAAGAAATATGTAAAAGAAAATTAATTTGATAAATCATACTTAAAGTATATTAAATAGTTAATGCTCTCATAAGCTTCTAAGAATATAGAAGTCTGTTTTCTGTATCCACTTCAGGTAACTTTTACAAAACTCCTATTTTCAGATTTAAAATGCATGTATATTAATACTTTAAGGTGCTGTCAGAAACTGTGTGTATTGTTCTTATTTTTTTCCTATATTTTTCATAACAAAAATAGTTTTAGAGAATTGAGAAACACTTGTAATCAAAGCTACTTTAACATTTATTCTTTTTTTGGAAATAAATAACCCTTACAAAAAAAAGAAACAACTCCAAATAAAATTAAAAATGCAATAATCCGGATGCTTTGGACATAATTGAGACTTACCAGTATAAGAAAAAGCATAAAATAGAACAACTATTTTATCATTGAAATGACAAATAATGGCTGGTGATGATAAAAAATAATGAAAAATATAAGAATTCTGGAGAAAAAAGTCATAAATTCTATATTGCTTCTGTTAATAAGATAATATTGAAAAAATGAATTAATCTATATGAGTTCTGCTTTTCTTATATATGAAATAGGATAATATCAGTATATCATCAGTCCATACATATAGTAAAAGGCAATTAAAAATATTTTCATTGAAACCCTGTTAAAATAAACACTAAATGTAAATAAATACTCCTTTATTTTTTTCATACTGAAAAACAAATGTACTGGTAGTTTTTTAATAATTTACCCCGAGATGATTCCAAAGTGATAGAAGGTAAAGGGATTAAGCAATAAATAAACAAATAAATAAACACAAACAGATATACAACATGTAAACACTGACAACAGTGTGGTGATAGCCGGAGGGAAAAGGGGCTGGCTGTAGGTGGAGGTGGGCAAAGGCAGGAAGATGAAGAAGAAAGAAATTTTGCAGAGTGCAAGGGACACATGATGCAGTGTGCAGATGATACTTTATTGAGTTTCACACCTGAACCTGTTTACCACTAACTTCAATTTGAAAACTTAATATATTAAAATGTGCAAATTTTAAAAGACCAATAAATAACAGGAGGAAGGAGGGTAATAAACTATGAAGAGGCTTAAAGAAATTTACTGGAGTATGAATATACCATAAGTCTTGACCCTGGTGTTAGTTACAAGGGTGAATTCAATTGCCAAAATTTCTTTAAATATACATAAATCTTCCTTCATTTTCATTCTATGCAGAAAAGATCTTAAGAACAACTAAGTGCCTTATGAAGAGGTTGTTTCTCTTAAAATATTGCCATATTACACCATGTAGCCATGTAGGAAGATTAAAAAAAAAGAAAAAGAAACAGTAGGAATAATAGGTTACTTAGTACAATGAGAAAAACACAGGGGCTTTGTGTACTTAATTATATACCATATCATCTTTTTTAATAACACACTAGGTAATACTGGTCAATGACAATTTCACAAAATATAAATATATAGATTTTCTAAAAAGGAGATTCATATTTTTATTCTTTCCCATTTTGTGCTGTTTGTTGCCTTTATGTCACATTTCAATAAAAAGATGACTTTAGTAGCAAAACCTATATTCCTGAGTTTACCTTTTGTGCCTGCCATAGTCATTGCTCTCACATGCAACATCAAATCTGAGGCAAGCAAGAACTAGTAGGTTTTTATTGATTTCTAGTGAAACATTTCTGAGTATGTCTAATTGTTTTGTTTTTGTTTTGCATTTTTTCTTAAATGTTATCATTTCTAGGGCATTTTCGAAACAAGTATAAAACAAGTCAACATGTTTAATAACAAATGTTAAAGAACAGGTAAACAAATATAACCCATTCTAAGACAATAACATGTTAACCTAAACTTTTGTTATCAGAATTAATGAGATGATTTAAATTAAACTCAAGACTTTTTTCCCCTAACTCCTGTTTTACATAATAAAAGTAATCTTTCAGTATGTTTCTACATAGCTCTGTGAATAAAATTGAAGAGATTTTATGTATGGCTATGCTAAATTATAAAATTCTGGGTTGCCATGGTTATAAGAAATGCTTTAATATATGCACTAGGAGGGGTTAGGATTTGAATTGTGTCCCCCTGAAAGATCTTGAAGTCTTAAACCTCAGAACCTCAAAATGTGATTACTTTGAAAACAAGGTCTTTAAGGAGAGAAGGTGATGTCATACGGGTGGGCCTTAATCTAATATGGTTGATGTCTTTATAAAAGAGGGGACAATTGAACACAGAGCTGGACATGTGCCCAGGAAGAACAGCATGAGGAAATGATGGCAGAGATGAGGAGGACAGGAAAGAAGTTAAGGAACACCAAGTACAGCCAGCCATAGCTAACTAATACAGAGCAGACATAGTTGTTGGGTTTTTTTGTTTTGTGTTTTTGGGGTTTCTTTTTGGTTTAAGGTGGGAAACAACCAGTAACTTTGTTTATTCTGAAAGATACCAGTTATTTCAGATAAAACAGTATTTCAATTCACCTCTTTACTCTCTAGTTTCAAAACAGCTTCAGTGAAGTAAGAGCTCACTTATGTATTCACAAAATGGTTTTGAATATTGTTTCAGTTTATCACTTATCTACTAATAATACAATTATTCTCTTACATTATACAAGTAATGTAAGAGTCTCTTATGACAAGAAACAGTGATTTCCTCTTTCTTTTGTGCATTTGGCATCAAAAACAATTTACTTAATTAGTGAATACTGAAGGCTATTTGAAAAGTTGTAATTGGTCATACGATGAATTCATCTCATCTGTCAAAGAAAGTACATTTACTCTTTGAGTTACTCTTTTTGATAAAATTGGATCTATGTCAAGTTCCAATTTTTCCACTGGAATAAGAATAACTAATCTTTTATGCATTAGTCAGAACTACAGTGGTGGCTGCTCCTTCTCGGTAACTGAAGGGTAGGTAGTGGCAATAAATGCATAATTTTATATTAAAATCTGTTGAAAGTGATACAAAGAATAAAGATTTAGAACTACATAGACCTTGATATGATATTTCTTATTGAATTTATTAGGGTGAACATCAATTAATAAATTTATATAGGATTCAGGTATAAAATACTGTAATACATAAACTCTGGAAAACAATTTTTTTTCATTTTCCGTTGCATATGGTTTTAGAACTGTTTCTATATATGTTTGCATGACTGATTCAAAATATGATATCCATTTTCTGGTGCATGCTCTAATTTTTATGCATTTTTAATTTTTTCTGTTACAGTTAATGGCATGCATTGGTTCTTAAATTGGAGTTAAAGGGCAATGACTCTTGGACTGAACATAACCACAAGGCAATTAATGTTTGACAAACGTCACTTTTACATAATTTAGTTGTTTTTAAATGTAAAAAATATATATCTGATAAAAACACCCTCCTATATTTTTTAAGATTAAATCATGGCTTCTTCATGTAGGTGTAAATGTAAGAATAGTCCTGACACCTTCTGTTATATATGTGGCTGTTACACACTTCAACATCAAAGGTGCAATATTTCATCATTATGACATGTGCATATATTGCCTATTTTCAAGTTCCCCTTGGTGACCAAGACAAGAATTGGGCTCCTCATATTGTGTGTCATAATTGTGAGGAAATGCTGCGTGACTGGACAAAAGGAAAATGCCAAGGAATGCCCTTTGGTATTCCCATGGTTTGGTATGAACTAAGGACCACAGCAATGACTGTTATTTCTTTCTGATCCACACAAGCGGCATCAGCAAGAAAAAACGGCATATGATCGCATATCCTAATATTCCTTCAGCAATATGACCTATCCCACACTCTGAGACACTCCTGGTTCCAGTTTTCAATGGTTTTATTTCTTCTAAGGATGAAGAAAGTGAACATGGTGATCAAGTGTATTTTGATAAGATGCATGAGGAAATGACTGTAGAATCTGAAGGGTCTTCTTCTGATTCCACGCAGTCATTAAACTCTCAGCAGTTTAGCCAATCTGAATTGAATGACTTAGCAAGAGATTTGGCCTTTCAACGAAAGCAGCTTAGTTATTAGACTCCAGGCTATAAGAAAAGAATGTACTTCACCAGTCAGCTAAAGTATCCCATTTCAGGAAGTGTGAACAAATTTTTGTGAACTTTTTTTCCAAAGACAAATACTTTGTTTATTTTCATAATATCAGTAGTCTTCTTATCCTGCAAGATGTTATCAACAGAATGGCGGCTATTTCTTGTCAGCTCTAAATGAAGTCATAAATGTGTTCTCCTACACAACGGTAATGTTTATGCAGTGGTTTCAATTGGTTATTCAACTCCTCTGCGAGAAGATGATAAGAACATCAAAACTGTTCTTGACTTACTGAAGTATGAGGAGCATAAGTGGATCATTTGTGTGGATCTTAAAATGGTCAATTTTCTGTTAGGACAACAGAGAGGTTTCACGGAGTATCCTCGCTTTCTAAGTTTGTGGGACAGCCGAGCTCCAGAGAAACACTGGACACAGAAGGAGTGGCGGAAATGTGAACCTCTGGAAGTAGGGATGCAAAATATTGTGAATGAACCTGTTGTTAATCGAGACAGGATCATTTTTCCTCAACTTCACATCAAACTTGGCTTAATGAAGCAGTTTGTTCAGGCTTTGAATAGAGACAGTGAATGCTTTCAACATATTCTTTCTACTTTTCCTGCTGGATACAGAAGGAGTGGCGGAAACATGAAGCTCTGAAGTAGGGATGCAAAATATTTTGAATGATCCTGTAGTTAATCGAGACAGGATCATTTTTTCACCACTTCACATCAAACTTGGCTTAATGAAGCGGTTTGTTCAGGTTTTGTAGAAAGACAGTCAATGCTTTCAACATATTCTTTCTGCTTTTCTTACCTTGTCCTTTGAGAAGATAAAAGCAGGTGTATTCTATGGACCTCAAATTCTAACCTTCATATATGATGAAAAATTTTCCAGGAAGATGAATAAGAGGAGAAAGTAGCTTGTCAGTTTTTTTTTTTTTTTTTTTTTTTTTTTTTTTTTTTTTTTGTGGCAGTTACAAAGAACTTCCTTGGCAGCAAAAAAGCAGAAAACCATGAACCTCTGGTTCAAAGAATGCTGTTGGCTTTCCATGACATTGGATGTAACATGAGCATTAAAATTCACTTCCTGAACTGTTACCTTGATATGTTTCCTGAAAATCTTGGAGCTGTTGTTAGTGATGAGCAGGCTACTGCTGGAGCACCAAAAAAGATTTTCCTCAACAAGTACACAAACGCAAGAGGTGCATACACATATTATTGCCTGAATAGAATTTAAAAAAGTTTTGCACAAATTCTACGATTAAAATAAGTGTTTTAATATGTTCTATTTTGAAATTGTAGACAAATTCTGATGCAATCATATCTTTTAGTGTATTAGTATATTTACTGCCTTGTATAAATTATTATATTTTCACAAAGATGATGTCCAAAAAGACATTCTACTTCATTATGTTAAACTAAATGTTGAAATTTTTACAATAAGATACAAACCTAAAATCTTGAATTGCAGAAAAACTGTAGCTTGCAGAAAAGAGATAATGTCAGATTTGAGAACAGCACATTCGAATTAGGTAAGAACAAGTGTTTTTGTGGATGCAACAAAAAATTTGTCTTCAGTGTTATCTGTAGACTCACCACTTTCTGACACTGATTTTGCCTTAGCTACTGAAAATACCAAAGTCTTGGTTCTCATATATATATAATGGGTATAAATAAAGCCACTAAAAGATGTTCTAGCACAAAATGATATAAAAGAAGTGATAGATTATCTCATTAATTGCATGGGTGAATGTCATATTAAATATGTCCAAAAGTTAATTTGATAAAATCTAACTCCTGAATGCAGACATACTTTGATCTATCAACATCACATCTAGAAATTTATTGTATAAATAAATATACAGACATATGCATGTAAAGAAGCACATATTTTTAATTTTTCCAAATAATAGTTTATTATTATAAACTATTAAAAGTTGCCTAAGTGATTTTTTGTTATATCCATAAAATAAATTATAGTGTAATTATCAAAATGTCAGGGGAAAAAGCACATATCAACAGACATGTTGTTCAAAACTCGGTGTTTGTAAAAATTTTATATAAGAGCTTTTTTATTATTAGCATTTTGGGCATTTTGAGATCTATGCATAAGCTAAGCAAAACAAAGAAATAAAATAAAATCTTCTATAATACATCAGAATCATGTAGTTTTCATTTAATATTTAAAAACATAGATCAACATAATTTTTTTACTTACATTCATTAAACTTCAAACATTTTATTTAAATTTAGATTCATTACAAAATGTAAAACATTCTTAGATGTATACAGAATCCTAGTGCATAGTGTTCATAATGGAAAGCATCTAGGGCAACTTTGCATAGATTATAAACTAAAGAAAAGAAACAAAATTCATATGGTCAACTGGGGCAAACCTTCACACTGTTTGAAAGTCTACTTTGTAGTGTCCGATAAGAAAAGCAGGCCACAGTATCTACATGGATGCCAATTACACAGGCAGCGAAGGAGTCAGATGCTGTTAGCAAAACCTGCTCCAGAGTGTGGCATCTGGGTCCTTTAACTGCCATACAGAGCCCCATCTGTAGCTAAAGCTGTTGACTCTGCTTTGGGGGAAGAAAAATCAGAAATAAAGAAGGCAGTTAAATTCTAAACTGTGCCAGAAATAGCAGAAGGCAGGTTGCAGTCAGCATTCAAATTACATCCCTAGTTCAATTTGCTCTTTAATGTCTTGAAACTGTGTAAACACTAACCTATGTTTACTCCAGTAGTTTTGAGTTGAGGACCTCTACTGGTAGTTCAGTAATTTAGAATGCCCAGATCATCTAATGAGATTTAATATTTCAGTAAAAATATTCATTTTCCTAACATTTCCCTTCTCAAAGAATATAAACATATGGTCAATAAAATGCAATAATCATTTGCTATATTAAAATATACTTTAAGAATTTATTATGGTATAGAATGTGAATGTTCTCAAACAGTATAAAATTTAAGAATATTCTTTTCAATTTTTGATAACTCTTCTTTAGACTGACTCGCCACAAAATGCAATAAGATATTCATTGTATCCATTACTGAAACTTCTGATATTTTTCCCAGTGGACATTTATGAGAGAGCTTCAGAGAGTCCTTAATACTTAATTAATAAACTATTACTTACTTATAAAAGAATAAGTCTGACCTGCGGTGGCGCAGTGGATAAAGCGTCGACCTGGGAACACTGAGGTCGCCAGTTCAAAACCCTGCACTGGTCTGGTCAAGGCACATATGGGAGTTGATGCTACTCTGTTTTTATTTATACATATATTTTTTAAGATAAGATAGATGTTGGAAATAATAAAAACTAGTAATATCTAAGAAATAGACTCATAGATGAAGAGAACAAATTGAAGGTTGCCAGAGGACAGGGGTTTGGGGCTGGATAATAACGGTGAAGGGATCAAGAAGCAAAAATTAGTAGTTACAGAAGCCACAGTAATATAAAGTACAGCACGGAAATATAGTTAATAATATTGTACAATACTATGTATAGCATCAGGTTTGTAGTTGAAATATTGGGGGGTCAATTTGTCAAGTACAGAATATACACTATGATGTACATGGGAAACATACAAAATAACACTGAATGTCAATTGTAATTAAAATTAAAAATTAGAACTAGTGGTATTTAGAGTTTTCTATATATCAAAAAGGAGATAAATACTTTGTGTACAGAATTTTATTTAATCAACATTGTAACCCTGTGAGATACAGCTGTTAGTATTTCTGCTTTCCAGATAAGGAAATTGGAAGCTTAGGGCTATAATCAAACTTTATAGCCTATGTCCAGACATTCTGACTCGGGAACTTCTGCTTTCTCTCTCTCTCTCATTCTTACTTACTCTCTTTCTCACATTTGCCCTCTCTCTTACAAGTAATATATAATATAATTTAGTATAGTCACCTCAGAAATGTCAAAGAAAGGACTGCAAAAAATCTACTCTTCTACATATATAAAAAACTGACACTGTCAAACTCAGTCAAAAGCAACTTTATTAGATATCTGGAAATAAACTAAAGGCTCACAAATTTCTAAGGAAATTTTCTTCCAGTGGAAAAGAAAGGCTAGATCTTAAACACATAGTCAGTTTTGTAGTGGTAAAACCTGCTATATTCCCACCTCCTTCTTAGCATTATAATAATCTTGGAAACCACAACATTGCAACTGTGGCACCTGTGAAACCAGCAGTCTAGCAGCCCCTGAGGGGCAGGGCAGGTTTAGAGGTCACACAAAAGATTCTTCCCTGGGAATGTCACCATTTCGTTCATTGGTCTGGCAGCTCTCTGAAAAGTTCCATTCTCAGGAAATTGGGTTTATTTGACCTAGCTCAAACCTAACTCTGTTCAAAAATCCCAATATAAAGGTCATTTATTAGCAACAATCACTGTCAATTGCTACACAGAAAAGTATAGCTCACTTGGGAATAAATGCAATAAATAGAAACTGTCTCTAAGGAAGACTGAATACTGGACTTACTTGACAAAGATATCAAATCAACCGTAATAAATATCTACCAAATTCAATAACCTAGAAGAAATAAATTCTTAGAAATATATCTTCCCTATACAGAATCACGAAGAACTAGAAAATCTAAATAGACCAACTGACAGTGAGGAAATTTAAGCAACTATCAAAAATTTCTCCAAAAGTTTAAGTCCAGGACCAGATGGCTTCACTAGGAAATTCTACGAAACAGTCAAACAAGATTTAAAACCGATGTTTCTCAAATTCTTTCAAAAACTTAAAGAAGAGGCAATATTTCCCTAACACATATTATGAGGGCCACATAACCCTGGTACCAAAACATGGCAAAGATAACACACACACACAAAATTATGGACTGATATATCTGATAAATAGAGATGCAAAAAATTTAAACAAAATACAAGCAAATCCTTCTCTTTAAAATCAATAAATAAATTTTTAAAAACACAAGCAAATTTAATATAACTACATTAAAAAATTAATGTACCATGATCAATTGGGGTTCATTTCAGGGGCAAAGTAATGGTTCAATATATGCAGCTTGATCACTGTGATATACCTCATTTACAAAATAAAGGATACAAATTATTTAATCATATTCATAAATGCAGAAAAAGCATTTTGCAGATACAGCATATATTTATGATTAAAACACGGAATAAAATGGGTAGTAAAAAAAGTACTTCAACATAATAAAGATCATATATGGCAAATGTAGTCAATGGTGAAAAGCTTTAAGCTTTTCTTCTAACATGAGAAACAAAACTTTCACATCTGTTATTCAGCATAATACTGCAAATCCCAGTGAGAGAAATCAGGCAAGGGGAAAAAAAGGCATTCAAACTGGGAATGAATAAGTAAAATTGTCACTTTTTGTAGTTAACATGATTCTTTACATAGAAAAACTTAGACTTTACCAAAAACTACTAGAAACAATAAACAAATGCAGTAATGTTGCAGGATACAAAATAAAGTACAAAAAGGCATTGCATTTCTGTATATTATCAATTAAATTTCAAGAAATTAAATAAATAATCTTTTTGCAATTTTATCAATAGATGTGAAGGACTTACACGCTAAAATCTAATAGACATTATTAAAAGATATTGAAGAAGACACCAAAGAATGAAAACATATTTTGTGTTCATGAATTTAAAAAATCAACATAGTTAAAATGGTCATATTACCCAAAGCAACATGCAGATTTAATGCAATCTCCCTCAAAATTACAATGGCTTTTAAAAATAAAATAGAACAATAAAATCTTCAGATATGTATGGAAAGAAAAATTTTTAAAAGAGCCCAAATGTAGCAAAAGCAATCCTGAATGGGAAAAGAAGCTGGAAAAGTATCACACTATTTGACTTCAAATTATACTACAAAGTGACAATAAAATAGAAACAGATTCCAATAAAAAGAACAGACAGACAACTCTCAGAGGCGAAGGCCTTCAAGGGCAGTATAAAGAAAGAGATTAAACAAAGAAAATCCTCAAAGACACAGACAATAGTACAGTGATTACAAGAGGGAAAGGGGGATGGGAGAAGTTAGAAGAAGATAAAAGGGGATAAATGATGGCAGGAGGCTTGACTTGAAATGCTGAACACCCAGTGTAGTGTACAGATGATGTTTTATGGACTTGTGCACCTGAGACTTATGTGATTTTGTAACCAATGTCACCCCAATAAATCTAATTAAAAACAAACAAAAAATAAGCATGGTATTGACAGAAAAACAGACACACAGACTTAATATAACAGAATTAAGAGCCCAGAAATAATTCATAACTGTATGGGCAAATAATCTTCAACAAAAGAGTCAACAACATACATTGGAGAAAAAAAAATCTTTTTAATAAATGGTGCTGAAAAAATTGAAAAGCCACATGCAAAAGACAGAAACTAGACTATTTGTATCCATACACAAAAAGTAACTCAAAATATATCAAAAAACTAATTATAAGACCCAAAACAATAAATTATATAGAGAAAATGTATAGGTACTAAATTTATGTACATTCGTATTAGGATTTTCTGAATTTGACATCAAAGGCAAGAGAAACAGAAACAAAAATACACGAATGAGATTATAACAAACTAAAAAGCTCCTGCACAGCCTGACCTGTGGTGGTGTAGTGGATAAAGCGTCGACCTGGGAACACTGAGGTCGCCAGTTCAAAACCCTGCACTGGTCTGGTCAAGGCACATATGGGAGTTGATGCTTCCAGTTCCTCCCCCCTTTCTCTCTCTCTCTCTCTCTCTCTCTCTCTCTCTCTCTCTCTTTCTCTTACTCTTTGTCTTCTCTCTAAAATAAATAAATAAAAAGAAAAAAAAATTTAAAAAGCTCCTGCACAACAAAAGAAAAAAAATTGTAAACAAAACAGAAGGGCAAGCAACAGAATGGATTAAAAAAAAAATTGCAAACACCTTTGATAATAGGTTAATATCCAAAAATATATAAAGAACTCATACAACTCAACAATAACAACAAAAATTTTAAAAATAGGCCTGAACAGACACTTCTCCAAAGAAGACATTCAAATGGCTAAGTGATACATGAAAAAGATGACCAACTTCACTAGCCCTCGGGAGAATGTAAATCAAAACTACAATGAGATACCACCTCACACATGCAGAACGGATTATTATCAACAAGACAGGTAATAACAAGTGTGAAAGAGGCTGTGGCAAAAAACAAACCCCCATTTGCTGCTGGTGGGAATGTAAACTAATATAGTTATGATGATGAACAGTATGAATAACACAATAAATTAAAAATTAAAAAAAGAACAATATGCAACAACTTTTCTCAAAAGGTAAGACCCAATACCATAAGACCCAGCAACCCCTTTTTTTGTGTTATCTATCCCAAAATTTTGAAAACATTTTACATAAAGATATACATACCCCTATATTCATTGCAGCATTATTAACAGTGACCAAGACATGGAAATCACTGAGGCACTCTTTGATAGATGACTGGATAAAGAAGATGTGGTACATACATGCAACGGAATACTACTCAGCCATAAGAAAAGATGAAATACTGTCATTTGAGACAACATGGATATCATGCTAAACAAATTAAGTCATATATTGGATATAAAATTGAAAACAACAAATGAACAAACATGACAAACAAACACTCATAGACCCAGATAACAATATTATGATTAGAAGAGGACTACTCTGCAATCCTGATAAATCATAACAAAAGCTAGCCTACCCCATAATTACATTTGAATATCAACACAAATATGAACATTATCTGTACCACAAACACTCTCCAATCATGGCTAGTATAAATTATTGCTGTCTCTTTAATTATTTTGGCTTTTACTTCTGTTAGGCTTTTATTCTTCGTGATAAAATTTATTATGAACCCAATCATTGAATTCTTTTCACTTCCTGACAATATCTGATCTACATTTAGGTCTCATTTTCTTAACCTCCCCATATTACCTGTCGCAAGCTAAGTCTTTTCCAGTACCGTTTAAATGAGATTTCCACTAGATTTACACAGTGTGCATTTTCCTTTTTAACAATGAGGTATAAATCCAGTTTGCTCAACTAAAGGCATGTTCCTGCAAGTGTTTGTCTGGAGGTGACTGACAGTGTGAGCGCACACACACTCATGCAAAAACAAATTACTTTTAGTAAGTAACAAACAGCTGAATGTTAAAATGTATGTATTAGAGTCTCTGAAAAAAACTAGAAAATTTATATTTGATACTATAGATTACAATTAATAAAAAGATGATAGAAGTGAGACTATGAGACATGGACAAGAGAGTGGTGGTTACGGGGTGGGGGGAGGGAGGCGAGGGTGGGACAGGGAGGAGGGGAGGGGCACAGGGAAAACCAGACAGAAGGTGACAGAGGACAATTTGACTTTGGGTGACGGGTATGCAACATAATTGAATGATAAGATAACCTGGAGATGTTTTCGTTGTACATATGTACCCTGTTTATTGGTGTCACCCCATTAAAATTAATAAAAAAAATAAAAATAAATGGAAAAAACAAACAAAAAAGATGATCAACTGCACTAGTTATCAAGAAAATGCAAATCAAAACTACAATCAGATCACACCTCATACTTGTTAGAATAGTTATTATCAACAGACAAGTAATAACAAATATTAGAGAGGTTGTGAAAATAAAAAACCCTTCATTTACAGCCATGCAGTGGTGGGATTTAAAGAATTTAACAACCAGTTATCTTCCCTAATGACTGTTTTAAGTATAAAACAATGATCTACCAAAATGTAGTTTATCATTTCATGCATTTAATACTTAAATAAGATTAACAAAAGACGTCCACAAAACTAGATTATGTTATAAGAGTTTTAAAATATTAATGAAAAGGTATTAAATAATACTTGACAAAAAAACCAAAAAAAGCCTGACCAGGTGGTGGCGCAGTGGATAGAGCGTTGGACTGGGATGAGGAAGACCGAGGTTTGAGACCCCGAGGTCGCCAGCTTGAGCGCGGGCTCATCTGACTTGAGCAAAAAAAACTCGTCAGCTTGGACCCAAGGTCGCTGGCTCCAGCAAGGGGTGGCTCAGTCTGCTGAAGGCCGGAGGTCAAGGCACATGTGAGAAAGCAATCAATGAACAACTATGGTGTTGCGACGGCGAAAAACGAATGATTGATGCTTCTCCCCTTTCTCCATTCCTGTCTGTCTGTCCCTATTTATCCCTCTCTCTGACTCTCTCTCTGTCCCTGTAAAAACAAACAAACAAACAAACAAAACCCTGTTATTTAAGGTATTTCCATAGTGCTTCTTGATTGGTATCCTCACTTGCAATATCTTTCATCTATGGACTGAATTACTACAGGCACTTAGAATATGCTATTGCGCAGATGAATGTTAAAAAAGAGTAAAGGATGTAAATTCATGATTTTCATATTGGGCGGCTACCCAGGCACTCACTTTAGAGAGAATCCTGATAACAAGAGCCATTTTCATAACCAGTTGGCAAACTCAACAAAATATTAGGTATCAGTTCTGTCGAACTGGTGCAAACCAGCTTAATCACACTCCTATGCTGGTGGGAATGTAAACTAGTACAGCTATGATAAAGAACAGTATATATAACACAATGCATTAAAAACTAAAAAAAAAAAAAAAAAAGAACAGTATGAAGGCTCCTCAAAATTTCAAAACAGAGTTACCAAACCCAGCTACCCTTCTTTTGTGTATCTATCCCCAAATTTTGAAAACATTTTACATAAAGATATATTTAGCCCTATGTTCATTGCAGCATTATGAATAGCAACCAAGACATAGAAACACTTTAAGCATGTATTATCAGAGTCTTTGAAAAAGAACTATAAAATTTATATTTATTATTATAGATTACAATTAATAGAAGTATTCAGGGAAAATAAATGGTGCATATAAACATTATTTCCCACTGCATAAGTAGAGAAGCAGCTAAATTAATTTGTGATATATCAATATCCTAAACAATAGCTCTGGGTTTTTACATTTTTGTGTGTATTTTAAACTATTCAACTATTAGCACTTTGAGCTTTTTATATTACCAAGGTTATTTATTTGTTCCTCCTGTCATTGAAATATCAATCTAACTATTGCCTGCTGTTTCAGAATTCTCTTTTAATGAAATAAACTGACAACTATGACTAGTCTGGGTGGTATATCCCATTTCTTTTTAAAATGTTTTTTTAAATTTTATTTTATTCATTTTAGAGAGGAGACACAGAGTGAGAGAAAGAGAGAAAGGGGGGAGGAGCTGGAAGCATCAACTCCCATATGTGTCTTGACCGAACCAGTGCAGGGTTTTGAACTGGCGATCTCAGTGTTCCCAGGTCGACGGCTTTATCCACTGCACCACCACAGGTCAGGCTATCCCACTTCTTTCAACAAAGGTGAGAAACATTTGCAAAAACTCTTTATATGATTTAGATGATCCAGAATCCTCAATAATAATCACAATACAAAAGAAAGTGTTTGAGTTATTCTGGAGAACACCTTGAAAACATTTTGACTTATTCCTGAAAAAGAATCATCTAAGTATATTTGTATTTAATTAATCTGCTTCTCTGACCAAAAAGAAAAAAGAAAAGCATTCTAGTTGCAATACACCTGGTTTTGCATCCCCCTTCAGTGACCTTGTGTATAACAAACAAGTCAAAGAATATGCTAACTAATATATATTTGGTTATTAAACACTTGAAATATCAATAACTACTCAGAATTTCTATCTAGATTTTCTTTAAACTTCTCATCTAAAAACTAATATAATCTGATTATGAAAAGGTAAAATCTGTCAATAGTTTGACTAAAGTAACCCTAAATTACTATAATCTCTAAGAAACAACTTGCAAGTTTGAATTCAATGGACCCACTAAGGAGTCACATTGTGGCACTCACTTAGAATGGATGAAACGGTCCAAAACAAGACTGAGGTGGCAAAAGCATGTTTGGAAGAAGTAAATGCATTTGTCACATGTGCTAGATCTGCAAACTGCATTTCCACATTAAAATGTATTTATTATTTGAAATATATTTAATGTTTTCAATATGCATTTGAATTTATAATATTGTATAAAGTTATACAACATGTTTATTTAATGCATTTATATATTGTAACATGTTTGTCACTATAGCATAGTTAGCACCTCTATCTTGTCATATAATCACAATGATTTTCTGAGTGAAAAGAATGATTAATATTTTTTAAGAAGTTAGATAATCTATATTCATTATACTGTACATTAGATCTCCAGGACTTATTTATTTACTATTTACAAGTGTGTACCCTTGTATAACATCTTCCCTATGCCCCAACCCTCTGTTCCTGGTAACCTCCATTTTGCTCTCTCTTTTAATGTGTTTGTTCTTATTTTGACTTGACATTTAGACTTTGGGATATGTAAATTTCAATAAATGTGATACTATCATATCAGAGAATAGTTCTTCACCTTGGGATGATTATTTTCATTAAATTAAAGCAAAAGTGAAAATAATGTCTGAATGTAATCCAAACACATTGAGCACTCCTAGTAATTGTTTGAAAAAAGGATAAATATATTACTTACTGATAGCTATTGTAAAGGTCAGTACAGGTGGAATTATTCTCACAAGGATTCATTTTGCAGTCATTGGATTCTTGTTCAAAAAGCTTTCCTTCCCAGCCAGATGGACACACACACGGGTAGCCCTAAGGGAGTAATATAGAAAGTATACAACCTTTAGGTATATAGGATATCTTACTATAAACTCTAAAATCTAGATATTACTCTTAGCTCTTTTAATATCTTAGTGAATTTCTGCCTTCTACAATTTTTATAGAATGTCAAACTATTCTCAAGTTACTTTTACCACAGTTTAAAAACTGTGTACATAGTATTCATTAGTATGAAATTCAATAAAATTTGCAGTATATCAATAATATCTACATGAGATATAAAAATATTTATGAATTAAACTCACAATGCATAAATATTGACTTTGTCAAATGTCTTTTATAAAGATAGTGTGTTAGTAATATAATTGAAACTAAACTGGGCCTGGCCAGTTGGCTCAGTGGTAGGGTGTCAGCTTGGAATGTGGATGATTTGGGATCAATTCCAGTTCAGGGCACACAGGAGAAGTGACCATCTGCTTCTCCAACCTCCCTGTCCCGCTTCTCTCACTCTCTCTCTCTCTCTCTGCACCTCCTGCATCCATGGCTTGACTGGTCTGACTGAGCACATCACCTTGGGTGCTGAGAATGGCTCCAAGGAGCCTCTGCCTCAGGTGCTAAAAATAGCTCTTTTGCGAGCATGGCCCCAGAAGGGGGTTGCTTGGTAGATCCCAGTGAAGGTGCATGTGGGAGTTTATTTCTCTACCTCCCCTCCTCTCACTTGAAAGAGAGGAAAGAAAAATAAAAAAGAAAATAAACTAAATGTGCAACTCAGCAACTAGTTCACAAGCTAAAAACAAACAAACAAAAAAACAGCAACAAACATCTGTCAGCCTTGTGGCATTACCTACAACCAATTTACCTAGGTAAATTCATTACTGTTGGTTAACTAAAATTATAAAACTGCCCTTATTATTTTTCAGAAGTATAGAGTTGACATATAACAATATTCAAAATACTAAAAGTAAAGTTTTGCTTCCCCAGGATTGGGCAAACAAACCTCAATTTACTATAGGGTAATAACTTATACATTAAAATATTTTTTGAAGAATGCTGCTCTTTGTAAAAATAGTACATTTAAAGACCTTAAATTTAGCATTATTAAAATCAGTGTTGGCTGTTATCTTGATCTTAGTTATTTAATACAGTCACCTCCAGCCGCACTGGCTATACAGTATTGATATGTGACTGATTCCAGTTGAGATATGCGGCAAGTACAAAATACAGATTTGATTTTGTAGATTCAGTATAAAAAATTGTATAAAGTATATAACTAATAATTTTATAACTTACATGCTATAATGGTTAAGCAAAAAACTTTAAAATTAATTTTACCTGTTTTCTTTATCTTTTTTTTAATGTGGCTGCTAAAACTTTTAACTCACAGATGGGTCTCATTACATTTCTACTAGACAGAGATATACTAGATCATGCCAACCTAGTTTCTTTACTTGTGAATAAAGTTAAGACATCTATACACTTAACACACAAACATGCAGAGTGGAAGTTCCCTGAGATTAGAGAATGTGTTTAGGTTAATACATCATAGCATCTTGAGGAGTACTGGCAACCCATAGCTACTTAATACCT
Organism: Rhynchonycteris naso; assembly: GCA_037038555.1. Lineage (NCBI taxonomy): Eukaryota > Metazoa > Chordata > Mammalia > Chiroptera > Emballonuridae > Rhynchonycteris > Rhynchonycteris naso. Next base: position 27,087,322 of record CM073000.1, read on the forward strand.
GTTTGTTGAACTAATAAAAATGAATGAACATGATAGGAAGAAATCATGTAAAGGCTACAGTTAGTACTCAAAATAGATTACAAAAGGATTCTGTAGGTTTTCTAGATGTAGATAAGAAAGTTATTTCAAATATTACATTAACCAGAGGAACACATAAATTCATGTTCTATCTATGTACATTTAGGTTACAACTGTTCTAATGGTTGATTGAAATTATATGTCAGTTGCCAGAGAGGGTTCTGCTTTGATTTAACAGGGCCAAATTGTTTTCAATGCCTTGTGAACAGCTGAAAAGCAGAGGGGTGAGAGCCACCATATTGTCAACATCAGGCTTTATTTCTGACATGTGTTAATTCTCCACTCAGAATACTCACTAATAGTATTCATGGTTTGCTGAATCTTAGAAACAATTTTTTCATGCATTGCTATTCTACATTGTTGATTTTCTTGATGACCGTGGTAACATTTCCAAAGATTTCCTGGATTGATTTAGGCTTATATTGTTTTCTTTTTTGTAAGCATTAAAAGAGGACTTACATAAGAATTAATTGTAATGATTTATTTTATGAATTTGCCGTTTAAAATGAAAAGCATTTTTACAATAGGCAAGTCAAGAGTGTGCTATGGGGAACAGTTGATAATTACACAATTTAGTGATGGCCATTAGGGCAGAGAAAGATGAATGTCACCTATTGAAATCTGTGGGACAAGTTCAAGTGTCCTTTAGTTAATGTCTGACAATTCACTTTCTGAGAGGTGTGAATCATTTCTGTAAAGACAAAGCATGATGTTATTTTGACATTTGCTTTTGCAAAAAAATTAGTGAATCAAGAAGCCAATCAATTTCTCATTGAAATCATATATTCCTTAAAAGCTAAAAATTATTGGTGTTCTTGACGATTTAATAATTAGTAGAAAATTGTCATCAATTTAATTATTTAATTATTATTGAAGTGTCAGGTACCACAGCAGTGATCTTCAGATGTGATGGAATCTGTGCGTAAAGAAAACATAAAAGAATGAAGGAAATAGACTTTTTCTAATATGAAATATTAAAAAATGTAGATGTTGAAAAGATTAGAAATATTAATTATAAATAACACCAAGAATTCAAGTATTTCTCCACATCTGTTGATTACCTGAATCAGAAGCATTTTACTGAATGTAGACATTCTTAGTGCAAAGTATTTTCCCATTCAACAACATAAGATTAATTAATTCTAGTAAGTTTAAATAACAGTTAAAGGTAAAATACTATTTTTAAATCACATTATTATAGGACTAAATAATTAAATTATCCAGCTAGGTTTGCTGAGGAGCAAAATGTATTTCAAATGTATTTACTAAAATGAGTAAATGATTGCACAGTTCAGGAAGTTGGGGCCACATCATTTTTACCTCTTAATAGACATTACTCTTCCTGCCAAATTCAGATAAAACACTTTCATAGTTTGAACATATATGGGTAAAAAAAAAGACAGGGAAGACAAAAATGATAAATGAACCAGATCTGGAATGAGAACCTCAAGCCAGTGAGACAGAAGACAAAGAGGTCAGGTTTGGTTAATGCAATGGGATGAAGTGCACAGTGTTTACTTTTTCAACTCAAAAGCCAAATGTTTTAAATCTCTGTGATCAGTAACAAATATATTGAGGTATGAAAGATAGAATAAATTTGAATATTAATTTTGAATCCTGAGAGATGACATGTGAACAGTATTTTGTTGCTAATTACATTTCTGGACATGTTTGGTATACTACTTTTCTTGTGCTGCATAACAAATTACCACAAATTAAACAGCTTTAAACAACATAAATTTACTATATCACAGTTTCCATGGGTCTGTGTCAGGTATGGATAGTTGAGGTCCTTTGTTTAGAGTCCCACTGAGCTGAAACCAATGTATCAAGTAGGTTGTGATTTTATCTGAGGTTTTGAGGTTATTTTCTAAACTCAGTGATTGATTAATTTTATTGCAGTTATAAAATTTAGAGGAACTTAAATTATATTAGAAATTTAACTTCATCCTGACCAGATAGCTTAGTTGGTTAGAGCATTGTTCCGAAGAGCAGAGGTTGCAGGTTTGATCCCCGGAGAGGGTACATAATGAAACAGCTTGATGTTCCTGTCTCCCTCTCCCTCTCTGCATTCCTCTTTCTCTCTCTAAAACCAATACAATAAACATTTTTTTTAAAAAAAATTTAACTTAGCTTTATTCAGAAATAAAACTGAGGTGTTTATATTCTTGTTGTCAGTAACAAACAACATTCAGCATCCAGGAACTGTTTTTAGGTCCTTGGCATGTGACCACCTCTGCTTCTAGCTTGACAGTTTGCTTCTTTAAAGCCAATGGGAGAGCATCAGCTGATGCAACTTGTCTCTTTTATGGGCCACCTAATTAAGTAAGGCCCACCCAGGATAATCTTACATTTGGTAAGTTAAATTTATTAGGAGCCTTAGTTATAGCTGTAAAATATTTTTTTCAAGATAATATAACACAACCATGGTAGAAATATCCCATTATATTCACAGGTCTTACACTCAAGAAAATATTTTACAGGATATGGCATACTAGGAGGTAGAAATCTTGGGGCCATCTTATAATTCTGCCTGCCACAATTTCTAACCTACTTAATTTTTCTTAGTAACTTATTTAAACACTTAAGCCTCATTTGCCTTCATACATAAAGTGCCAACAATAGCTACCTCATAAACTTATTTTGAGCATTCACTGCACTAATGATTGTAATATATATACTTATCTAAGTGTCACATAATTATCACTAATCGATAGTAGTTTTTACATCTAAGCATTCCAGTCTAGATCTAATAAGGTCAATAGGTAACTTGCAGAAAGTACTGTAACTGGATCAAAATTACCTCATTATTTATTTATTTATTTTTTAGAGACAGAGAGAGAGAGAGTCAGAGAGAGGGATAGATAGGGACAGGCAGACAGGAATGAAGAGAGATGAGAAGCATCAATCATCAGTTTTTCATTGTGACACCTTAGTTGTTCATTGATTGCTTTCTCATATGTGCCTTGACCGCGGGCCTTCAGCTGACGGAGTAACCCCTTGCTCGAGCCAGTGACCTTGGGTCCAAGCTGGTGAGCTTTGCTCAAAACAGATGAGCCCAAACTCAATCTGGTGACCTCGGGGTCTTGAACCTGCATCCTCTACATTCCAGTCTGATGCTCTATCCACTGCGCCACGGCCTGGTCAGGCCAGAATTACCCATTTTTTATGTTATTTCTTTGCCTGACAATTTAACTACAAAAAAAGAAAGATTATTAGACTAGGAAAACAAAGAAGTGGAAGAGAAAATATTCTAGCAATGTATTAATTAAAAGACACACATTAGATGAGGTACACACATTTCAGATCATATAAATTAGAAAAATTGATCAAGAAACTATAGAATATATTTCAAAGTAAATATGCATATTAAAATGCACCAAAAGAAGAGTGTAGCCATAGGCTTATATAAACTGAATTAGAATTACTTTTAAGTCTTTAATTCATCTCTTGCATCAGATAGGTATAAAATATAGAAAACAAGAGAAACTACTCAACTTATTTTTGACACTAGTAAAACCTAGTTACCAAAACCTGGCAAGCATATATTAATAAATACAAACTCAGAAAATTTCACTTAAAATACAAAAAAAAAAATTGAAAAGTAAATTTAGGTAATTGAATCTTACAATGTCTTCAAAATATGGTATAAGTTGGCCAAGAAACAGAAATGTGCTTCAACACAAGAAAGACTATGAAAGAAAATATGGTGTGATCACCAAAGATACAAAAGAGATATAAAATTAAACACACATTTATAAAATTTTTGTAGCAAATGAGAACTTAATGTGAATCTCCCTAGATTAACAAAAACTATTTACTGTACAAGTAAGTAAAAGAATGTTGCAAAACATTATTTTACCCAAAACAATTAGAGAAACTAAATAAAATATGTAAAGTAATTGTTGAATTCTTAAGAAACAAACAAACAAACAAGAAATACTAAACTTCCTAAGTTCTGGAAGCAAAAACAAAAGTAAGATCACGCTTTCCTCTGCTTTTAATGTCAGGACATTTGCCTATTTAAATTTAGGTAAATAAAAGCAATTCCATGTCAGGGTATTTATCCATACAAAAGAGAAACAAATACATTATTTCAAATATACATACCCACCCTTATGTTCACTGCAATATATATGATAGCTAAGATATGAAAACAACCTAGGTGTCCATTGATAGATGAATAAATAATGAAGACATTATACAACAATAAAAAAGAATGAAATCTTGCCATTTGTGATAACCTGGATGGACCTAAAGGGTGTTAAGCTAAGTGAAATATTAGACAGATAAACATAATACCATATGGTTTCAATTATATATACAAAATCAAAACAAGACATAAATAAATAAATAAATAAATAAATAAATAAATAAATAAATAAATAATAAAGCAAGCTCCTTTTGGAGAAGGTTAACGTTAAGTAAAGTGTTTCAATGTCTGGCACATAATAGCTATCCAGAAAAAAAGTGACTGAGGACCAAAATTTAAGAGATAAAACAGACAATACAAATAGACTAATATTGTGGTTACTGAATATTTGTGAATAACTATGATTGATATGCCCAAGGCAGAGAAAGCACAATAGGAAATTTCACTAGCAACCTGCTATCACAGAAATATTCAAAATATATTGTGAGGTTTTAAGTAATTTAACTTTAAGATTTAATCCATTATTTATATTAATCTAAGATTTATAACAGAAATCTTAGCAGAGAAAATTATCAGTAAGAATCCAGACCAAAGTACATAAGATAAAACAATAGAGGAATCAGAAAACAAAACAATAAATATGGAAAATAATGAAAAGAACTAATATATATTTAACTGGAGTCCAAAAAAAAAAAGAGAGGAGAGATTAAATAGGAGGAATATCTTAAAAAGTACTACCTGAGAATTGTTCAAAGATAACAAAAGACAGCAATCACTGATTTAGAAAGTTTACCAGAGATATAGTAGATAAATACAAAGGAAAGATTAACTAGGGTAAAACTGCTGTTGATGAAATATGAAGAATATAACTTAAAGGCATGCAAGGAACAAAGATAAATTACCTTAAAAGAACCAATAAGACTAAGAACTTACTTCCTAATGGTGAAAGCAAGAACCCAGTAGAGCAATATTCTATTGGAATAAAAGAAAATAATTGTTCATTAGATTCCATATATGAATGGAATCATATGGTATTTGTCTTTCTCTGACTGTATTATTTCACTTAGCATAATGGTTTCCATGTTCATCAATACTATCTCAAAAGGTAAGATTTCCTTCTTTTTATGGCTGCATAGTATTCCACTGTGTAAATGTAGTATAGCTTTTTTATCCCCTCATCTACTGATGGACACATGGCCTGTCACTAGAACTGCCAACATAAAAGATTATGCTCAGTTAAAAAAACCAGTACCCTTCAATTTCAAAAGGGAATAAAATAAAAACATTTCAATTTCACTTATTACCTGAGAATTTACTGAAGTGTTTAAGATTGTGAGGATTTGGTAAGAGAGAGCCAGACTTTAAACTTAGACTTCATGAGTTATTAGCTATATAACTGTAATCATATTACTTAGGCTTGAGGACCATCAGGAATAATGGTACCTGGCTTATGAGTGTTTAAGAAATAAATGAGTATAGAACATCATTTGATAACTGACTCATAGTAAGATACCAGTAAATTTTATGTAAAATGTTCTCTGATCCTGTGACCTCTTCAGGTAATGTTAATTACTCACGGTCTCTGTTTCCTGCTTCTTTGACATTCTCCCAACTGGAACCCTTATGCTTACTTTCCCTTACCTCGGCCCTATTTTTCCAAATTTTATCCTTCCTGAAAGGTCAAAGTAAATGCTAAATTTTGCCTAAAGCCTTGATTATTTCCTCTGGCATCTTTTCCTTTCTCACAATTATTTATGATAATTTTTAAGTACATTAGTTATGCATGCATATTATATTTTTTGCTTATTAGTTATACTTTAAATTTTCTTACTCATTTTTATTTATTTTATTGTATATTTTCCTACCATACAAAATATAAAATTGGAAGGGTAGAGACTTTATCTGTCTTGTTCACTAATTATCCTCCATATCTAGAACACTGTTAGATATTATAGTGAAGTAACTGATATTGTAGCATGAAATATACATTATTTTAATTGGTAATAATAGAGCCATGGAGAATATTTTGTTTTCAATTTCTAGATGCTTAATTATCTCATTTTCTTAACAAGAAAACATATACTTTATTATTATTATTATTATTATTTTGTATTTTTCCAAAGTGAGAAGCAGGGGGGAGGCAAACAGACAGACTCCGGGATCCACCTGGCATGCCCACCAAGGGGTGATGCTCAGCCCCTCTGCGGCGTTGCTCCACTGCAGTCAGAGCCCTTCTAGCGCCTGACGGGGAGGCCATGGAGCCGTCCTCAGCACCTCAGCCAACTTTGCCCCAATGGAGCCTTGGTTGCGGGAGGGGAAGAAGTGAGAGACAGAGAGAAAGAAGAGGGGGAAGGGTGGAGAAGCTTATGGGTCCCCTATGTGCCTTGGCCAGGAATTGAACCAGGGACCCCACATGCCCGGCCAATGCTCTACTACTGAGCCAACCAGCCAAGGCCATACTTTATAATTTTTTTTTCTTTATTTATGATTTTAATTGTGTTTCTATAGATTCAAGCAATTGCTTTTATTGGGTAACACTGATTAACATAATTATACAGGTTTCAGGTTTCCAATTCTACAACACATTTCTGTATAACATATTGTGTTTACCACCACAGTTAAGTTTTTGTGTGTGACCATTTAAACCGCTTTACCTTCCTTCACCACCCCCTACCTGCAAATCCACACTGCTGTCCATATTCCATATCCATGAGTTTTTCTCTTCCTTTCCTGTTTAAGACCTCTACCCTTTCACCTAGCAACTCCCCGCCACATCAACAGCTGTCAGCCTGCTTTGTATATATAAGCCTGTCTCTATTTTGCTAGAATTTCTTTAAAGAACCCTTCTGTCAAAATTAACTAAAAGCTGTTCTATAAAGGAGGACTGAAAATCCAAACAAAAAAAATTGTGTTGGTTTCATTATAAAATGTGTTTAAATATTAAGATCATTATATTTGATTCAGTTTTAGCCATAAAATGTTACTAAAATATATCCTATATAAGACTAACTTTTAGAGTCCTAAAAATTTAAATATTAAAAAAAATATTAGATACTGAGAAAATTAAACACTAAAAGAATTAAGTCCTAAAAGAATAAACTAATAAAAATTTTAAATTATGTTCTTCTTCTGATTTAATACTCATATGATCCTAGGCAGAAAGATAAATATTTCTTTTTTCTTTAAAAAAATGAAAAAAATTGAAGTAAAATCTATAGTGAATTAAGTTTTTGAAAGAATAAAGGCTGCCTTTTGTCTTACTACCTGTTTTCTTTTCATTTTATTTTGTGTATTAATTTTAATCAATAAAGTTAAAAAATTGGCTATTGACACAAAGATTGCCAAATATTAGACATAAAAATATTCAGGATTCCACATAGATACAGTAATCTTTATTCTTAAAAACAAACAAAACTATGTTAATATGATTTCTTACAGCTACAGAAATTATTTATCTTGGTGTTTTAAATCTAAAATGAAATAATATGTATTTTTCTGACAGAAAGTTAATGGAATATTTAAAACAATTTCCATAAAAAATTACAAATGCTAAATTTCATGGAACATATTTTGAAATAAGGCAATGAAAACAATGCTAGATTAAGGAATCTATGCAAGGCAGAACTGCTTCAGAAATACATAATTTCTTTAACATAAAAATATAATATATAAACAATGAAAAGCCAAATGTCAGATGTAGATATTCATAGTATATAAATCAAACTATACTGACCTTTTAAAATACTTTATAAAGCACCTGACCAGGCAGTAGTGCAGTGGATAGAGCATAGGACTGGGATATGGAGGACCCAGGTTTGAAACCCAAGGTCACCAGCTTGAGCGTGAGCTCATCTGGTTTGAGCAAAAAGCTCACCAGCTTGAGCCCAAGGTCACTTGTTCAAGCAAGGGGTTATTCGGCCTTTGCAGTCAAGGCACATATGAGAAAGCAATCAATGAACAACTAAGGTATCGCAACGAAAAACTGATGATTAATGTTTCTCACCTCTCTCTGTTCCTGTCTGTCTGTCCCTGTCTATCTCTCTCTCTGACTCTTTCTCTGTCCCTGTAAAAAAATAAATAAAAAAAATAAAATACTTTATAAAGCAAATATAAAGCTTTAAGAAAATTAGTCACTCTTTTCACGTAAAAATATTTTCTTCAGTAATAAGATGTGCAAATTAGTATTTTAGTGCTTATTATAAATGAAGAAAGAACAATAAAGCAAATTTCCACTAGCTTTATTTTCTGTATTCTAGTAATCTATGAAAAGTATTCATACAACATTCTTCAAAATAATCTCAGATGCTTGTTTAACTATGTTATTTTTTACCTATGGTCTTTAGCAACAATTTATTCCTTATGTTTTAGTTCTCTTTATTGCTTGTCCTACATCCATAAGTTATTTGTGATCCTTTCCAGAGGGTCTTTTCTCTTAACAGTATTTTCTTTTTTTAAGAAATAGTTTAAAATCAGAAAAAGAGGAGCAGAGGTTACCAGTGCTGAAATTTTATTTTTTACTAATAATATAGCTACCACAGACAACTAATTTATTTCTCATCAATGCTTACTGTTCAAACACATTTCTTATGTCTTGAGTAGTGCTTTCCATATTGACTAAATTTAACAACTGGGGATCTAGTTTACTACCCAAAGCTTTATCCCCAGGACATGTATTATATTTAATCATACAAAAACATCATTGTTGAAAGATTCTAACAAACATAAAGATGACAGAATATGAATATAATTCTGCTACAGATAGTTTAGATGTTCGCGACAATTACTTTTTGTTTGAAAAGCCAAATAATACTGAAAATTCAAGCACATGATGGACTAACACTTTTTACCCATTAAGCTTTTTCTAAAATATTTCACATAAAGATAATATATAGTTGTTTTTTTAACACCCAGTTTTAAAACATAGAAGAAAGATTATAGAATTTTACATCTTTTATTGCCCAAAGCTGTCTTAAATATTAGACTATTAGGTTGAGTAGTTTTAAACTATTTGTTTGTTAATTTTAATTAAGCAACCCTTATACAAAAACATGTCCCCAGAGTGTGTAAGTACATAAAGCAGCATAAAGCAGCTCTGCTCTAACTGAGCAGAAGAAAGGCCTAGAACCCTGCCCGTTAGCTGTCTTAGCCACTCACCCTCACCACCAGCCCCTGAGGACATCATTAACCACTCCTCACCAGCAGTCCCAAAACACAGATTGAAAACCACTGATCCGTCCAACCTTTCTCACTTTATAATAGAAAAACTGAACCCTGGGCGGTTAAGTAAATTACTCAGGTGACTGTGTGTAACTAGTTAATGGTAAAACTGGAATTAGAAGTCATGTCTCCTGACATCTTCCTGTCCAGTATTCCCAAATGCAGCTTTAATAAATCAATTTAAAATATCTGGTAAATGGAGAAATTCAGAAAGATATTTTCTGAAATATACCATGGTGACAACCTGAATATTTTGAAGCAGCCTTCAAATCATGTGGATTGAAGAATTCACTTAAAATGTGAATTTTCATATTACTTTGTCTCTGTATATCAGAAAGTTCTTAGATGATCTAGTTGGCACAAATATGATGCCATCAAAAACATCAGTGACTAGCAGTAATTATCCCTGATGTTAAAATTATAATTAATCTGAAACCAATGGTACAAACACGAAGCTTGAATGTTGTTAGATACATGCATGGGATAATAAAAAAAATACCTACTCTGATTTTACACATTAGCTTCAGGTTAGATATGGGCAATGCTCTTCCTCACTAAGCTTCATAGGGAAAGTGAGTAAAAACCATTACTTTGTTGAAAGGATGCTTTTCTGGGATATCTGCAGCCTTTGGGTTATATGTAAATCAGTGTGTTTGAAAGTTTTAAACCATAGTAGAAACTCTTTTCTGTCATATGACTCCAAATAAAACAAATATCTATATAGTATATATCTTAGAATTTCTACATTTTATATATAAAAAACCAAATGTAATTACATTTGACTAAAGGTTATTTTCAGAGTTAAAGGAATAACATTTAGCAAATATTGTATATTATAGTATTTCTGTATATTTCCCTTTGTAAACATGATTACTTCCCAGATGTTGCAAAGAATTCTAGTTAGAAGAGCACTGATTAGAAAGCCATAGGGTGAACCATCTTCATTTCTCAAACCTCAACAATTATTGAATGGTTTGTATATCTGTAAGTTTCAGTTCCCTGATAGGAGGACTGTTTTTTCTTATGGTTAACTATCATGATCTTATTACAGGCTAATAAGCTACCTTTGCAGTGGAAATCAGTAGCAAGAGGGTAAAATAAAAACTAAGTCACAGGTATAATAAACAAGAAATCAGCAAGCATTTGGTGGAAAGGGCTAAGAAGGTGTAAAAATGCTTTGAAAATAATAAACTACGATTTGAAATATCTCTGTCATTGTCAGCATGTTGGGATCAATGAATCCAACAATAATTCCAAAAAGCAAATTTGTTATTCTCAAATTTCATCAATTGTGAAAAAAACTTTTCCAAAATGATTTTGGCATTTTAGAATTTAATGTTATTTATCTGATCACTAGTTTTCTTTTTATAGGATAATCAGATATATTTCTTTCTTGCTTTCTTCCCCTTTCTCTTTTTCTTCTCTCTCTTCCTCTAGCTCTCCTCCTTCTTTTTTCTCCTCTTGTTTTTGCTTCTCCACTTTTAGTGGATGCAGAAAATGAAGAATTATGATTTTATTGTATCCATAAGTTAATATTTCCTACATATATTAAACCACTTATGTTATTAATTTAATATAAATGGAAACATGAGTAAAGTGTCCAGGAAGAATAAAGGTATTCTATAGTTTGAATGGTCTAGAATTGCACTACATGTAAGCTATTGAGTAACTAACTCACCTAACTAGTCATACTTGGTTTTAATTTTTTAAAATTGTATTTATTTGGGTAACACTGGTTAGCATAATTGTATAGGTTTTAGATGCTCAATTCTATAACACATGTCTGTACACTGTATTGTGTGTTTACCACCCTTAAGTCAAGTTTTTATCTATCACCCTCTGTCACCCCTATATGCTCCTCTATTTTCTCCTACTTTGGCAATCACCACACTGTTTTCCATATAAATCAACATATTTGGATCAGGTAATCTCTACTAATTCTTGCAATCTTAAAATGATCTTTATTTTTTACTGCTCTACTTATAATTCCTAGAAGAACCAGGTGTTAACAAGAACAAACTATTGTGCCAAGTATTCCCACCACTTGTCTAAAGCATTTCAAATGATGTGTTAATTCCTGTTTAATAAATTATGTTCTAAAATGACAGCTGGGAAAACAGTAAGTGGTTTATAATACACAGTCTCTTAGAAGAACCACTGTTAATGTTTGACTTTGTTTCTAAAACCTTCCACCAGCTCATGAGAAATAAACATACATTTAAAACCACAGTGAAATGTCATATTATGTCATAATAATTTATTCACCAAACTCATAAGTTAACAAAACCAACAGCCATTGTAACATACATAAAGGAAGCAGAGGCATTAATGGTTTTATTTTGACTTGTGATTTTGGTTCACAGTTTTTGGCTAAAAGGCACTGAAGACATCAATTAAACCCAACTGAGCAAATGTGTCATTTAAGGTCACTGTTTCCCTGTTGATGTTCTGTTTGGAAGATCTATCTGTTAATGTCTATTGGGTGTTAAAATCCCCTACTATGACTGTGTTACTATTTATCTCTCCCTTTATGTCCATCAAGATTTGCATTATATATTTGGAGCACTTATGTTGGGTCCACAAATATTTGCAATGGTTATACGTCCTTGTTGGATTGCTCTCTTTATTATTATGTAGTGTCCTTCTTTGACTCTTACCACAGCCCTTACTTTAAAGTCTATTTTGTGAGATATAACTCTTACTACATAGCTTTTGAAAATTTCCATGTGCATGAGATATCTTTTCCTTTAGTCTGTGTGTATCTTTTGTTCTGAGGTGGGTTTCTTGTACACAACATACATATGGGTCTTGTTTTCTAATCTATACACCTACCCTATGTCTTTTGACTGGAGAATTTAATTCATTTACATTTAAAATGGTTATTTATAGGTATGTATTTTTCACCAAAACAGTAAGGAAGGTAAAGCAGAGAATCAAATCAGGTGTTTAGAAAACAAGGTAGCAGAAAGCACCTAATCAGAGTAAATATATATATAATTTGGTAAGGTGAGAGGAGAGGAGATAGTGAGGTGAACTCCCACATTCCCGCATGCACTCCTACTGCTATTTTCTTGGCAACCCTGTCTGGGGCCGATGATCAAGTACCAAGCTATTTTTAGCTCCTGAGACTGACCATCAGACCAACCCAAGTTATCCTCAGCATTCTGCTTGAACCAACTTGAACCATTTGGTTGCGGAAGGTGAAGAAGGAGAGAAGGGGGAAGAGGAAGGGGAGAGAAGCAAATGGTCACTTTTATGTGTCCTGACTAGGAATTAAACCTGGGATGTTCCTGTCAGGTTGATGCTCTATTTACTGAGCCACTGTCCAGGGCCAAAAATATTCTTTTTAGAAAAGGATATTTTAAGAAATGTTTGGAAGAATGGGAAGTATAACTACATCTGCACTGTTGGGGTACCAAAAAGGGAAGAGAAAAAGCAAGGGATCAATAACCTATTTGGCTAGACCAGGCGGTGGTGCACTGAATAGAGCACTGGACTGGGACATGTAAGACCCAGCCTCAAAACCCTGAGGTTGCTGGCTTGAGCACAGGCTCATCCGGCTTGAATGCAGGCTCACCAGCTTGAGTGCATGGTAGCCAGTTTGAACATGGGATCATAGACACAACCCCACGGTCACTGGCTTGAGCCCAAAGGTTACTGGCTTGAGAAAGAGGTCACTTCCTCTGCTGTAGACCCCTGGTCAAGGCACTCATGAAAAAGCAATCAATAAACAACTAAAGAAACTAAGGAGCCACAACAAAGAATTGATGCTTCTCATCTCTCTCCCTTCCTGTCTGTCTGTCCCTATCTGTCCCTCTCTCTATCTCTCTCTCTGTCTCTGTCACACACACACACACACACACACACACACACACACACACACACACAAAAGAGAAAAACAAACCTATTTGAAGAAATAATGACTGAATCTTTTCTAACTTGTTAAAGAAAAATGACACACAGTTCTAGGAAGAACAAATAATCCCAAGCCAGATGAATCCAGAAAGACACATACCAAGAAACACCATAATCAAAATGGCTAAAAATTAAAGACAAGGACAGAATCTTAAAAAGCAGCAAGAGAAAGACAGTTACCTACAAGGGAACTCCCATATGATCATCAGTTGATTTATCAATAGAAACATTTCAGGCCAGAAAGGATTGGCATGAAATATTCAAAGTGATGAAAAGCAAGGACCTACAATCAATACTACTTTACCTAGGAAGGCTATCCTTTAAAATTGAAGGAGAAATAAAAATATTCCTATACAAGAAAAAGCTAAAGGAGTTCATTATCACCAAACCAGTATTACAAAAAAGGTTAAAGGGTCTTTTCTGAAAAGTAGAAGATAAACAAACAAAAAAGGAACATAGTTAAAAAATATAATGACAATAAATACTGGTATGTATCTATCATTAATTACTTTTAAAGTAATTGGCTTAAATCCTCCAATCAAAAGGCATAGGGTATCTATATTGATAAGAAAATAAGACCTATATATATGCTGTCTATATGAGACTCATCTCAGAATAAAAGATACACAGAGACTAAAAGTAAAGGAATAGAATAGATATTTTATGTAAATAAATTTTTAAAAAGATGGGGTAGTAATACTTATATCTGACAGAAATGACTTCATAGTAAAAAACAAAGAAGTAAACTACATAATAACAGAGGGAGGACTCCAACAAGAGGATATAACCATTATAAATATTTGTGCACCCAACATAAGTTCAACTAAATATATAAAGCACATTTTGATGGATGTAAAGGGAGAGACTGACAGTAATACAGTCAATTTGACAGAATATGTACACCTTTATGTTCATTGCAGCATTGTTTACAATAGCCAAGATCTGAAAGCAGCCCAAATGCACATCAGCAGATGAGTGGATAAGAAGCTGTGGGTACATTTACAAAGTAGACTACTACTCAGCCATAAAAAAATAAAATATTATCTTTCACTACCCCCTGAATGACTCTGGATAGTATTACGCTATGTGAAATAAGCCAGTCAGACAGACTAGTACTGTATGATTTCACTTTCATGTGGAAAAGGATGAACAAAATATACTAACAAACTAAATAGAAACAGACTCATAGATACATAGAACAGAGTGACAGCTGTCAGAGAAGAGGAAAATTGGGGGATTGGGTAAAATAGATAAAGGGATTAATCAAAGAAAAAACTCATAGACATGGACAACAGTAAGGTTATTTCAGAGGGAAAAGGTGAGGAGAGGTAAAAGAGGATATTGGGGGAATAAATGATGACAAAAGAGAGTTGAATTGGGATGAACACACAATACAATAGATGATGATTATATAATTGTACCCCTGAAACTTACATAATTTTATTAATCAGTGTCATCCCAATAAACTCAATAAAAATTAAAAAAAAATTTAAATAGTAATATCGTAAGAATAAATCCTGTATTTTGTGTACTCACAACTGTAGACCTACTTTTGCTCACCTTGTTAATGTGCTTTGAAAGAATTTATAAGGATTTATATATATATAAGCAAAATATTTAAGTTTTTAAAAACATTTATTCAGATTTTCTTCAAAAGGCCACGGAGCAGCCAGATTGATTCAGAAATTATATATTCATCCTAAAGTACAGGAAATGAAAAGAGTTTCTGGCTAAGTTAATGAAAAAATAAGAAAAATATGGCAGAAAACAAAATTTGTTTAAAGATTATTAGGTTACCCTACAAAACTTAAGGAAAGAAACAAAAGCCTAATAATGTCAATTCTAAAGCCACCCCTTTTTTCTCAAAAGGCTACTTGACCTGAATCACCTGAAGTACTTGTTATAAACAATGGTTTCCTGGATCCCAGCCCAAAATAACTGAATGGGTATAGCTGGAGATGGCCTCCAAAAATCTTTCTTTAACACTATTTGTCATTGGCGTGACTCTGCTCAAATATTCCAAATGTCAGTTTTTCTATTGAAGTAAAAAAAATTTGGAAGAGAGAACTGCTTTCTCTTTCTACCTTGAAGAACAGTCTACACACTCTTTTTTTTCTTTATGATACATACTACATTCTACTTTAAATTGCTATTATGTGTGCAACATCACTCTCTATTTTGCCTAACTTGAAAGCTAGTGAGGCTTAGCAATGTCATTTTTTGATTCTATATATATCCCAAAGTCTTTTGTTGTGTAAGTCCTTAAAAATTATGAGTTGAATAAATAACATTGTCTTCACAGAGAAGGGTGATAGTTTTGTAACAGAGAGTATTATGTTGAGTTAACATTTTGGTGTGTGCGGTGGCTTTAAAATGGTCAAAATTAATTCTAAAACTTATTACTTAGTCCATTTAACATAAGAGAAAAAAATACAGCAGCAGGCTAAGAGTTAAACTTACTAGAAACCAGTTTCTCAAAGACAGAATCAATGATTTTGCCCCTCCTATTTCTTTATTTTTTTTCCGTAAAGTATGCCAACTACCAAATCTTTTTATTTCACTAAAAATGGCATTTGAGATTGATTAGGTAGGAAACTGCACACATTTATTATCATTTAACTGCTCCTTCAGATATCTATCTGAGTTTTCTAAGGCTGATGAAAAATGTACCGCTTATTGAATAAAACATAACAATAATAATTTTGTTTCTGACACTGCCCATTTGTACTAGTTTGTGTGCAAGTATCAGCTGCCCTTATAAAAGAGTACATGACTAGAAATAATATAGAATTTAGATCACAAAGCAACAACTAATCTACTCTGTGAAATAACTTAAGAAATATTTCCTAAGAATAAAAGTTTCTGGTCACTTGAAAATTGTATGTTTCTATGATATGTGAGATAGAGACACTTACTAGAATTAAATTTAAAAAGAAAATAATTTCTTCATTGCTATTGCAATTCCAACTTCTACATGTATCATATTCACATGAATAGTTTTCCATAAAGGAAAAACAAACAAATAAAAACACTGAAAAACTGTTCATTAACAACTGGTCATTTACTGTCAATGTAGGTATTGCATATAAATGAAGGACTAATGGAATCAGAAAAACTTCTTAGTAAATTTATGTATCTTTTCCTGGATAAGCTCCTAAAAAAATTAATCTCTTCTTTTGATTTTTTTACTTCACAAAGTTTTTAAATTTCTTAAAGTATAATCAATCATTTAATAATACATTTAAAATTGATTTAATATTGAACAAATATTTACTTAATTGGACTAAAAACTGTATTAAACTTGAGAGATGTTTGAATGGTGTTAGAATCTTTTTAAAAACAAATTTGATAAAATATTTTAAGCTACATATTAAGTAAGCTCTATAGATACATAATTGTAGTAAATTCAAGTTATATATATATATATAAATTCAGTGAGAGGATGGAATGCAGAGACAATTTCACCCATGTTCCTCGAATGGGATCCACCTGGCAAGTCCACTAAAGGAAGATGCTCTGCCCATCTGGGGTTTTGCTCTGTTACTTAGCAACTGAGCCCTTCTTAGTGCCTGAGGTGGAGGTCATTGAGCCATCCTCAGCACCTGGGGCCAATTCACTTCAATCAAGCCATGACTGCAGGACAAGAAGAGAGAAAGAGAAGCGAGAGGGGGAAGGGTGAAGAAGCAGATGGGCACTTCTCCTGTGTGCCCTGACCAGGAATCAAACCTGGGACTCCCACTGGCAGGGCCGATGCTCTACCACTGAGGCAACTAGCCAGGGCCAAATTTAAGTAATATTTTTAAATAAACAATTTGAAGTGAAAAAATTTAGTTATATTTAAACTATTAAAGAGGTGTATTATAATGTTACATGTGCATTTTTAATGTAAAAAGAAAAATAATAAAAATAATTATCACTGGAAGCTTGTGATTGTGAAAGAAGCTGTCAAATAGGACATTATCAGTTATAATGAACAGCTGCTTTTTTGGGACATTTCTTGTCAGGGCTTTAAAAATAAGTATGTAATAAATATAAAATGAGCCATGCTCACAGTAGCATGGCTTAAAATTGTATAGTATTAGACCATTTTATAATGCAAAGACTATTTTTAGCATAACTATCTTTATCAGCTAGTATTTATTACACATTATGAAATCCATCTTCATTCATATGGAGACAAAAGAGAGCTATGATTCTGTCACTGATGTGTTTCAGTAATTATATGCAATAGCCAATGTGAAATTAAAATGTGACAAAAATAAATTTCTCCACATATGTCAATACAGCTATGTTAGAATATTAATTAATAGCATAAGTCTCAAAATTGTGGTGAAGTTCGCAGGACTGATATAAGGAGAGAGCTAGGTGACTATTTCCTATGAAAAAGAAGAGAGATCTCAGTGACTTTCCTAATGACATCTAATAAATCTGATCAGGAGATACTTTGTACTTTAGACTATTTCTTTGTCTTTTGGCAAAGAAATTTAAAAGGAGAGTGCATAGGCCTTGGTTGGTGGTTCAGTGGATAGAGCAATGGCCAGTGTACGGACACTCCAGATTTGATTCCCAATAAAGACACACTGTAAAAGCAACCATTCTTCTCCTATAGCCAGTGGTTTGATTGGCGATCATGGCCCCAGGCTCTTCAGATAGCTTCAGATTGGTTCAAGAGTGTCAGCCTCAGGTGCTAAAAACAGCTTGGATGTCCCACATTGACCCCAAATGGGGTTGCTGGGTGGATTCTGGTCAGGGTACATGCAGGCGTCTTCCTTTCTCCCCTCCTAACTAAAAAAGATTTAAAAAGCCTGACCAGGCCATGGCACAGTGAATAGAGTGTCAGACTGGGACACAGAAGAACCAGGTTCACAAACCCCGAGGTCACCAGCTTGAGCACAGGCTCATCAGGCTTGAACAAAGGCTCACCATCTTGAGCACGGAGTCGCTGACTTGAGCATGGGATCATAGACATGACCCCACGGTCTCTGGCTTGAGCCCAAAGGTTGCTGGCTTGAAGGCCAAGGTCGCTGACTTAAGCAAGGGGTCACTGGTGCTGCTGTAGTTCCCTTAGTCAAGGCACATATGAGAAAGCATTCAGTGAACAACTAAGGTGCCACAATGAAGAATTGATGCTTCTCATCTCTCTCCTTTTCTGTCTGTCTGTCCCTATCTGCCCTTCTCTCTGATTCTTTCTCTGTTTCTGTTAAAGAAAATAATTTTTTTTAAAGAAATAAAGAACCATCTCTCTGAGTCTTGCCTGAAAAAGATTGAAAGCTGTCTTATTAGAGTTAATCTATGGTCCTAGGAAAGCACCTACTTTAAAAGTCGTCGTGAGCGGCAGCATTGCATAGTGAAGAGTGCTCACTATTGACAATATTCAGCAGCAAAGAATCTAGGTAGCAAGGAAACTTTGGTGATGTTAAAGGTAAGAACATTACTTGAATTTAGAAAAGCAAATTCAAATCATGGTGTATACAAAAGAAGAAATCAAATCCAAACCCAGTGAAGTTAGAAGAAGAAATTCAAAATTGTAGATGACACAAAAGCCTAGTGGCTGTGCTTCTTAAACATTAGTATTATTGAAATGATGTGGAAACCTTATTAAGAATTTGGGCCCCACTCCGGAGGTTTGGATTCAAAAGTTCTGAGATGAGGCCTGAGACTATGCATTTCTACAAAGTTCTTGGGTGATGCTAGTGTACCTGGTTGAGGGATCACATTTTGCTTAATGAGGTATTATAATCCTTTTAATGAGGAATAGAAATAAGAGTAAAAATGGTACAGCTTCTACAGTTGAGATAGACATGCTAAAAATAGACATGCTACAAATAAAAAAAAATGTACACACACGCACATGCACCCCCCCCACACACACACACATAGTATATTTATGGTATCACCAACTATTGGAAGAGTTAGACAAAGAGAGCAGAAAAAGATTTAAAATATTTCTGATTATTTGGTAGTAGCTTAAAAGTGAACATTGGGTCCAAGTGGTAGCTTTTCAAGGATTCCAAGGTCAGCTAGAGTAGGGTGTATACCTTGGAATATCTGACTGTAGTTAAGTGTAAAGCAAAGAGATGTTGTTGACACGTTGGTGCTGGGGACTTAATTAAGAGCAGTGGAGTAAAATACATGAAGAGGTTATGGAAAAAATAATTAACCTATGAAGACCAAGGTAAAAAAGTTGAGCAAAATAATTATTGCTAATATATATACACATATATAATAAATGACTCCTTTTGTAATGCAATATAAATACTATATGTTTAAGCGATATATTGTCAGAATATTAAAGAATATTTTCAAAGATACACAATTACCTAAATTAACTAATAAGCATGGATTACAGTTTTGAAATTTCTTAAGGCTGCCATGTCTAGGGCCATAGCCCCAAAAATAGAAAATTATTTTTAATATATCATGAAGTCAACAATGTTGTGAGTGCTACTTTGACATATTATAATGAGAGCCCCAGAGTCCTCAGGGACTCCATCAAAACTTTCTTTCCCAGGTGAATGTATATTGTAGAAAATCTTTGAAGTTAAATAAATGGCACATTTTATTTAATTTTCTATTGCTGAAATTTAAAACAATTACAGGGAGACTTTTCATTCCAGAATGGACAATAGCAGATAATATGTTGAAACTTATTATTTCTCTCCATATAAAATATGGCATTGCTAAGTTTTATTATTATTTCAACATGCTACAATTATGTGCAATGATTATGGAGAAATGATCTTAGTTTAAATCCTACTCTGATCCCTCAAGGCACTAAAAATAGTGCAGGAAATTTTCAGAGGAGCCAAGTTAAAGCTAGGCCATGAATAGAATATGTGGCTGTTTTCATGAAATAGCCCAGAATGTGTGGTAAGAATGATTCTAAATTACAGCTTAGCCTCAATATAATTCTCTCCAATGTCATCATAAATATATCATATATTTCTTTATATGATGTATTTTTATGATACATTATTAATGGAACATGTATATTTAAATACATATTTCAATAATTAGTGGCTATATTCATATTACAGCATGCCTGATGGGAAATAATATAGTTGCTTTTATGCAGTTGCATAAAGCATATATTTTAATATGTCCCTATTTCCTTTATATTGGAAAGAGATACAGGTTTATAAGTAGCATAGGCTTTATTAAGTTTATGAATTAAACAATATAAGAATATCAAGGGGAAAAGTAGATGCAAGATTATTAGCAATGTCAAACTGAATGGGAGGAAGCATTTTAAAGTTTTATCAAACTAATGATTCTCAATAGGCTTAAAGCTTTAGTAATTGGGAGCCAGTTTCTAGTCTTCAATCTCATTGAAATATACCTGGGAAATGGTCCATGAGAGTGAATTAAGCCAAAAATTACTTTAAGCTCAAAATACCCTTAACTTAGAACTTGATATCTTGAAGAGGTACAGCTCTCATTGTAAAAGAAAGAACACCAAGACCTAGTTAATTTAGGAAATGTCATCCTTTGTTCATAGAATTAAATTAAAAAGGTTTAATGAATGATTCAATAATTAAAGAATTGCCCTAAAGTCACCCACATACACACATAAAAGTTCCCTAGAATTTTAGAACACAGCCTTTTCTACAGTACTCAGCTAACTAGTTCAGGAATGATTTATTCTCTTTTTTGCAATTCACTTCAGCAAATAATGACTGAGCATCTATTTTAATCCAGGTAGTGCAGTAGGCTCTGTAGAGTCAGAGATGAATAATTAATGGTCTTGGTCCTAAAGAAGCTTGCATAAAGGAAAATGACAGTTAAACCCACTATACTAGATGCAGGGTGGTGGAGCAAAATAAAAAATAAAATCCCAGGAAAAGGTAAAACTTTAGTCAGATTTTGTCACACTTCTATGCAAAGTAATTCATTGATATGCCCCTTCTTTCAGAGTAAAAAACCTACCAGGTATGTCATAATTTGCCTTTCTAACTTTTTTCTGAATTCATCCCTTCTTGTCCATATTTTGCACTCTAGCCATACTCACCTCCATTGCCATCTATTTTCAGTCCAAATGTGCTCTTCCTTGAACAATTTGACACATGCTCGTCGCCTCAACTTGACCACTCTCCCAAACATACCCATGTCACACTCCCTTACTTTTTTCATATCTTTACATAAATAGCACCCTTTAACTTTTCCTGATAACCTCACAAAAATATCCATTCCTCCTATTACAATACCCATATATTTCCACATATTGCCCAGGAAAATGAGACACAGCAAAATAACATAATTAGCCCAAGCTATAGTACTAAGACATGGTTGAGACATAATTCAAATACAGCTTTCCAGCCAAGATCTGAATTAGTTTATTACATTGCCTCAATAACAGTGAAAAGAAAACAAGTGCAAGAAATATGGCAGATCATTTTAAATAAATCTTTTCAAAAGGGTTTCCTTTTTTTGGCTTTGGGCAAGAAGAGAATTATAGGATGCTTAATGGAGTGAAGAGGAAATTGTGAGTGATGGGAGAGGAGTAGCCTTTCCAATAGTATCATGAGTTGTTACAAGTATCAGTGTCTCCAAAGAATTATAAAAATAATAAATAAACTTCCAACGGTAGGAAGAGTTACCTTCCTAAACACTTCCAACGGTAGGAAGAGTTACCTTCCTAAACCAGGCAACTGTGGATTTCAGTAATATCAGGCCACAATAGTATCTACAGTAAGAGAAAGCGAAACAGAGAAGAAGACCAAGTCAGCAACAGAATCTGCTCTTTCTCATTACAGGATTTGCATACCTAGTGGGTATGGTTGAAATGTAATTATAATGATTTAGAAACCATAAACAATGCTATGTCTATATATGTTTTTTTAACTATGTACCTACCACTGTACAATTTCTTCATCAATGACAGTCCTTAAAATCCAAGTCTTTAACAAATTGAAATTAGAAAGCTGACTTTCAAATTCTTATGACAAAATTCAAGAATTAAAAAGGAAGACGGAATGTATAATTATATCATATTCATGTATCAATTATAACTTTTAAATAAGCAAAAATTTTAGATGACTAATAAACAATACGTTTTTAAAAGTATTTTTATTTATTGTATTACATTTATATATTTTCCATGTCTGATTTTATAATTTATTAGTAGAGTAAATAATGTTCATGATTTATAAGTAATTCATATTTTGTAAATATATGGACAAAATATTTTATGAATAAAGTATCAAAATTAAGAAAATTTGGAGAATGTTGGCAAAGGTTTGACTCAATTAGGACATGGATATCCATTGCAATTGAGTCTAATGCTGATTTGTATAATATATTTATATGATAATTGACAGATTCAACACTGATGGAAATATATATATAATTATAATTATATATATAATTTTAAAAGGTTTCAGAACACTTACTTTTATTCAATATTAATAATTTACAGAAGATATCTCATTATTTAGAATGGATAATACATTTCATTGAAAATACTAAAAGTTCACTCTATAATTTAAACAAAAAGTTTTTAATAATTTTGTTAAGTAGAATTTATATTTAATAAATTAGCAACTTTTGGCCAATACCCCAGACACAATTATTAATAATAATAATATTTTTATATGTGACTTATACAGAATCTTTATTTTTCAGCTCTTCAGTAACAAGATCCAAATCTATGTGGAAAAATCTTTTTAAAAAAATGTTTTTATGATACTTGCCATTGCCAGGGAAATGGATGTCAAGCATAAATCTATTAAATAAATAGATATCATGGATTAAATGGTTCTTATTTTATAACATTATGAACTTCATGTCAGTTTTATTTTTCCTTCACATTGATATTCTGGATCCTTAAAAAGATAAATTGTTCATATTACACTTCATCTTTTGATTTACTTATAGAGTGCTACTGAATAGAAATTAGCTTTGAAGGAGGTCATCTATGAGCAAAATGTCAACAAGATTGCTATGCTGCCTAAACAGAATAATGTATAATATGAAGTAAGAGTGACTTAATTAACTGAATCTGTCTCAGTAAAGTGTACCTTTACTATAATTAAAACATTGAAAAGAAATAGATAACTGCATTGTGACTATTATTCATATTTCAGTGTGAATATAAGAAATGAGGAAGCATATGAGCTCTTCGTATCAGGATCAACACATAACACATATATGCATTCACTCCTGTGAGTCTATACCAATATTCATACACACACAAATTGTATTTTAGAGGTTTCTCTTCATCAAAAATGACACTCCGAACATAAAAAATAAAAATGCTGTTCATAAACTTTAAATCATTATTTAAAAGGTGTTCTGGTGCTATACTATGAAACCCATTTAAGAATCCCTTCAGGCCCTGGCTGGGTGACTCAGTGGTAGAGCATCAGCCACCTGTGGAAGTTCAGGTTTGATTCTCAGTCAAGGCACACAGGAGAAGCAACCATCTGCTTCTCCACCTCTCCCCTCTCACTTCTCTATCTATCTATCTATCTATCTATCTATCTATCTATCTATCTTTCTCCTCCTCCCCTCCTGAAGCTATGGCTCGATTGGAGTGAGTCGTCCCCCAGCTTTGAGGATGGCTCCATGGCCTCCGCATCAGGAACTAAAAAAATGGCTTTGGTTGCAACATAACAAGGGCTCCAGATGGGCAGAGCATTGCCCCTTAGTGGGCTTACTGGGTGGATCATGGTCAGAGCACATATGGCAGTCTATCTCTGCCTCCCCTCCTCTCATTAAAAAATTAAGAAAAAACATTCCTTCACTTTTGTCTCCTTTGTACCATTAGGTGTTAATGAGGTTACTACAAAATGGACATGCTGATTTTTCACCAGGTAAAGAACATTTTATTGGTTAATTTTTTTCTATCTTTATGACTCTATTTTGGAATTTCTCACTGTGTGAGACTTAATGAAACAAGCTATCATTATTTTGTAGTGCTTAGACACCATCATGTTAAACACACGTTAGAGGACCTCAGTAATTAGAACTGAGGAAGCAATAACATAGAGCTATGTCTACAGCATGTAGAGGCTGCCAGTTTCAGGATATTCTGTTACTGCCTGGCCTGGAAATACCTTATATCCTGATTATTTAAAACAAAATGAACATCTTGATTCTTATATGAAACTTTCCTAATGTTAAATTTTTAAATAGAATCAAAACAAATCAAACTAATAGAAGTTAAATTTAAAGGCTTTTGAGGTCAGATTTTATTCCTGAGCTTCCAGATCAATCATCCTTAATTTTCCAATCATGTGGAAGGAGTGATGACTCTATTCTGGGCTGATGATTCTATGGGACAACTTAGTTTCTACACAAACAGATAGATTATTGGACTACCAAGAGAAAACTAAAAAATAGGAGATATGTGATAATATTTTCCACAACAATTATGTGAAGCAGGATACTCTAGTTATGTCTTTTTTGGTAGTAAGATAGATAGATAGTTCAGCACTGTATATTGTAATCAAGTTTAATATAAAAAAGAAAATAAAATCATTTGAAAACATAAAAAGGAATTACCTAAGTATAGATTATTGTCAGAAAGGACATGATTTTGAATGGAAATGAATGTGCTTATAAATTTATTTAAATGGATTTCTAAACTGTTCTGCAAAATAAAGAAATCTGAATTACCTTTGTTTCTTACAGTGTAGCCCAAGATCTATTTTTCTGGTTGACTCTTTTTGGTGCAATCAGGTTTTATTTTCAGCCATTTACTCCAATATTCCTATTGTAGCAAAATAAGTTTCTATTTCTTTTTCTTTTATTTAGACAATTTTAACAGGGTGACATTGGTCAACAGAGTACATAGATTTAGAGAAAATATCTCCACATCATTTGAACATTTGATTATGTTATATACCCCTCACCCAAAGTCAGATTATCCTCCCTCACCTTATATTTGTTTCTCTTTATGCCCCTCCCCACCCCAATCCACCTTCCTCTCCTCCCTTCCCCTTCCTCTGGTAACCACTGCACTCTTATCTATGTCCATGAGTCTCAATTTTGTGTCTCATCTATGTATGGAATTAAAATGTGTTTCTAAGAACAGAAAAAAATTTATTTCCTAGTGTCTGAAAATTTCAGGTTTTCACAAAATTTTGAGATTCTGCCTCCTTTTAACAACAAAAAATAAATAAATAAAATATATTTTTAAATTCATGGGATCTATAACTTATTGAAGATAAAAATGAATATAGTACATTCCATCCTCCATTGACATTACACACTAATTTTCTGGTGTTAGTCTTTTGCATATATGTGACAAGTATAATCTCTTGTTTTATGAATATGCAGGACAGGCTTTATATAAATTGGCCTAGTAAGAGGAGATTGAGCTGATGCAATCGCAGGTCATATTGAGAAGTAAAGCAGATGGCCAGTAAGACAACCTTTGTCAAAAAAGCACGAGGAGCTGGTGAAAAGGTCTTCACTATATAAATGTTATAACTTTGCTTGGGGATAGAATGTCTACCCTTCGATCTCTCTGTTAATATCATGAGTAACAAGAAGTAACAAATTATTTTGGATTCTGACTAATCAGGCCTGTCAGTAAGGACCTCAGGCACTGGTCCTATTTGTCTGATTAAATTGAAGGCCTACGGGGTGGAGAAATGTCCCCCTTGTTTAATTCCTTTTCTTATCATTCTCTGCTTCCCTGCACAATCTAAGCAGTTCCAGAAGGATTCACCTGGAACAATTTTATCTTCTTTTATCTAAATTAAGGCCAATTTCTTATCTAAGTCAAGGATAAAAACAATAAACATTTTTAAAGACAAGAATATGATAGATAGTATACATGATGGTTGATATATAAATGTCTCTAAAATTAGATCTGATTGTATTTAGGGTTGTTAGATAGGTTACTAGACACCAATTAATTTGAATTTCAGATAAAAATTAATTTTTTAGTGTATTGTCCATGCAAGATTCAAATATTTGTATTCTTCTTTGTGCATCTGGCAACCTTAGACTGAGTTTAAATTTTAGATCAAGTGTAGAGCAGGTTTTTATTTTAAGTAGGTTGAGAGAACTTATATAAAAACTAACTGTAGAAATCTTCCCTAACTCACTTGGACATATTCCCGTTCTGCCTAATTGTCCAGCAATCTGTTCTCAGTTTTCTTCTGCTTATCACATTTCCTAGAATTGAGCCATGTTCTATATCCTAGCTCTTCATATCTAAAAAATCTCTATTTTTACTAAAGCAAAGTTTTTATTTGTCATTATTGTAAAAGAGACTCAGTTTATATCAGACAGCTATTTCTAATCTGCCAATATATTTTCCAAGAATTAGGCAAGTATAGAATCTTGTCAGTCTAAATTCCTACCCACAATAAAATCAAGACATATCTTAATATCCATTATGATAAAAAATGATCTTATTAAAACATAATACAAAGAAACAAGTAAAGTTGATTCGAGGCTCATTTTTTAAAGATAATCTTACTTCATTTCCTCTGCTTTATCTAACTTTCTCCTGAAATTCTCCCTATCATATATCCAAAATATATATACATTGCATATAGCAAATAATGCTTTCTACATTACATTAATTTATTATATACCCAAATATTCATCACTCATAGAAAAGAGAATGGGATTACAACACAAAATAAATCCACTTTATTCCAAAATCTTATTGAATAACTAGGCTCTGTCCTAAAATATAGGAAAATCCCTTAAAGTAGATATTAGAAAAGGTTTTTCTCTGTAATTTTTTTTATTTAGTAATATTTCATGGTTGTCCCAGCAATGTTCAGAAATCTATACAGAAATTATAATGACATTAAATATAGCTTATTTTTGAATTTTGAACTGTATAAGCTATGGCCTTTATTCATTAAGTTTTTTTTTCCCTCAGAGATGATAAGAAGTACCAAATTACACGTGGACAGTGTGAAATAAATTTAAAATGCTGTGCACATTATATTATTTGGGAATTCTATAGCTTCAATTTTAAATTTTGTTTTAGGTTTAGTTAAAATTAATGTATTTAAAAAGTGTGTTTATTTGCCTTCATAATATACCAAAATTTAGTATATTTGCCAAAATATTCTAAAAAATTAGACAAAAATTTTAGTGTAACTGCAAATACATTTACTTTATTCACACATAAGATAAAAAAATAATTATTTGGATAAACAACAGCCATTCACTGACTAAGCTAGTGGAATCCCTAAATTAAAAAAAAAAAAACCAAAAAACAGTCTGTTTTATTCTTTCTATTTACTGGAGCAAGTTAAGAACAAACATCCTGATGGCTTAAGTACCAAAACTGGTACCACTTGGGAGAAGTGACTAATGGTTTATATCCTTAGAAAAAGGTTTCAAAGCTTTGAATTCATTTAATGTTTAATTGGTAGTATATTATAACATTTCCAAATAATGCAAAAGAGGCTATAGGGGAATTATTTTTCTGTCATAGTTTTTTTCTTATTATAGTGAGTTTTTCTTTAAAATTGAAAATTGTGGGCAAACTTTCAGGTATTAAATATATTTGTAGCAGATTACAATAAAATAATTAGAACCTTTTTTATTATAAAAATTATTCATTCTTGTCCATATATGTCATGGACTTCTAAAATCTGTTGCAAGTCAATAAATATCTGCTCTGAGAGTTGTGGGACAGCAATTATCAATCTCCAGCATATATCTGAATATTTCCTCTTGGATTCCTCTTACCTCATGATACTACCACCAACCCTCATCTTTCTCTTAGTGCCTGTGGCTACAGACAACCCATTCCATTGAGTGCTTTTTATGCTCCAAAACACTGTTGTTTTGATTCTTCCCATCTCTCACTGACCAAAAGCAAATATCATACCAAGGCCTAAAATACATTTAACCACAATTACAGGGAGAAAAGTCAAAGCACTTTCTTTAGTCCCACAGTCTGCATTAGGCAGCTGGATAAATCGATCTAAATTTTAAAATATGTAAGTCCCCACCTTTTACTATATAGTTCATTCCAATTACTATAGTCATTAGCTTCTCATTGAATGGTTTGGCCAGGATGAGTATCCTACCAAAGAGAAAAGCTGCTGGGTTTAGTAAGTTTATTTTCCATACTGTATGTCTAGTTCAGAAGTAAATTATGGCCATTGCCAGTTGGCTCAGTGGTAGAGTGATGACCAGGCATGTAAAAGTCCTGGGTTTGATTCCTGGTCAGAACACTCAGGAGAAGCAACCATCAACTCCCCCACACACACTTCTCTCTTCTTCATCAGCCATGGCTTGATTGGAGTGAGTTGGCTACAGACATTGAGGATGTCTCCATGGCCTCTAACTCAGGTGCTAAGAAGAGTTCATTTGCTGAGCAATGCAGCAACATCTCAGATGGGTAAAGCATCACCCCTGAGTGGACTTGCCAGGTGGATCCTGGTTGGGGCGCATGTTTGAGTCTGTCTCTCTGCCTCCCCTCCTCTCACTGAATTAAAAAAAAAAGAAAAAAGAAAAAGGAAGAGAAGTAAACTATGCTCTAGTAACTTGCTTATTAACATAGGGACTGACATTTCTGAATAGCATTGCCTCTCTTAGGTCCAGTGCAATGGTACTTAGATGCTATAAGTTTCTCTTACTGAATTTCTAGTAAATAAATAACTGTAACTTTCCTAAAAAACATTCCCTCCGCAGCTCTGATTCTCGGCTAAGATTTTGCAAGACCCACTGAATAATAGTTTTCATCCTATGCCAGGCTGCTTGTGGCATTATGGCTCCAGTTTACCTTGAATATAATTTATACCTAAAGCTCTACCCAAATCTTGGAGAGAAAAATCTCAGTTGGCTAGCAAAAGCTTGATATCACACTCTTAAATTCCAATTACTCTGCATGCATTGCATCATAATTTACTAAAAGTTGCATATTCTGGGAAAAAATCCTTAAGGTCTCATTAAGTTCAATAGCCTTCAAATCAGCCCTCAGCAATGTCCTTAAAGGGGTCAGTGTGCTCTTTCCAAACCAGTGTCTTCTAAAATAGCCATATATCCTTGATGACTAGGACTTTAGGAAGTGTTCATCAAATCTAGCTGAGGACAGCACGTTTTTCCATAAAAAAGTTCCCATTTGAGAAAGAAATGTTTAGCATCTGATCAATCTTCGTTCTAAATTTGTTTTTTTTTTCTTTTTATAATTTTAGCTATCAATGCTCCTCAGCTCTAGTTATTCAGCAAATGAGAAGCCGATGCTTGCATTTTAGCTTCTGTGGCTGCATGCTATCATCTGTCAATAGACTACATGCCCTCAATCGACCTGTCCTCCCATTCCCTTTCAGGACACCCCTCACTGCAAGTTTGCAGTACAGATCAGCACTGGCTAGCCACTCAGGCCTTCAATGGGAAGCTGAAAAACATGAACTTACACAGTGTCTGTGGCTTTTCTCCAGGCAGTCTCCAAAGAATGTAGACAGCCTAGTATTTATGCTTTATGATTCTTCTGTGGAATATTTTTAAATGCAAAGGCTCAGCCCTCACTTCCTGTTTACTAAATCAGAATCCCCAGGAGGTAAATCTAAAGGAAGCATGTGTTTTTAGAAATGGTACAGGTGACTGTGATGTATTATGGAGTCTGAAATACTGATTTACTCTTGGGATTCTTGTCCTCCCCAGCATCTTGAGTCCTGTGGCAGCTGAACTCAAGCTCTGATGTTGTCAGAAGTGTGGAATGATCTAGGACTGAACAAGAACCTCAAGAGAGGCATGTGACCTTCAGACCTGTCTAAAGCCTATTATATGTGTATTACTGTGTGACCATAAGACACCTGCTTTGTTTCTATGAGCTCTATGTTTTTCCTTGTAAACTACTGTGGTACTGTGAACTATAAAAAAGTCCTGGAAAGAACACAACACAACAGAAAAAAGCAGGGTCCACATTTTCTGACAATTAGCTCTTGATTGTATGTATTTTTTTAAAAATTTACAGGATAGAAATAACACTTCAGTTTCATGTTTATATTTATGTTCATATACTCATATCCATGCCAACCACATTTGTCTCTTTTTGAGTTTTTATTTAAGATTTTATTTTAACTCTGGAGGGTAAAATTTTCTCAGTCTTTTAAGCACAGTAATTAGATGAAGGGAGTTTTTCTTGCTTTGAGAGGGCAGAGAAGGCCAATTTAAATATGATAAGATTTAGGTGGAGTTAACCAGCTTAAAGTCTTGATGCCTGAAGGGACAGAGATTAGGTTGAGATGTTTTGCTTTGTGTCTGTCAAACACAGAGCCTATGGCCAGAAATATAGCAAACTCACAGGAGCTTTAAAGGATGATGGCTCAAGAGCTCCAAAGGTCTGAGATCATGTGAAACAAGACCTATCACCAGCTGTCAAATCTCTGGAATCTTGGCAGGAGTACAGCCCCTATGCCAGTGGTTCTTAACCTGGGTTCTATTGAACCCTAGGGTTTTGATGAGTCGGTCTCAGGGGTTCGGAGAAACCTCTGCCACAGAGTCCAGAATAAAGTAATACCGTAGTTTCGTTGTGAATTCATGCACTTTGTTGGTTTTGTTCTTTGAGCAAGATGATGTTCATTTATGGCTCATTTTGTGCACCAGTAAAAAAACATATACCTATGTCTTGAATTTGGAAAAAAATCATATTTTATTTATCACTAAAGAAGGGTTCGGTGAATGCGCATATGAAACTGGTGGGTTTGGTACCTCAAAAAAGGTTAAGAACCACTGCTCTATGCCTTTCTCTTGAGAAAATATAAAAACAGTTAAAGAGATATAAAGACCTGACATTCATTCATTCATTCATTCATTCACTTATCTTTTACTTCCTTTCTCTTTCTCTTAGTTCTCCACAATTAAGTCATCATCATCATAAAACATAATATATATTTGTTAATTATATGCGGCAGGCACTCTGTTAAGCGTTTTACATGTAGTATCTCATCTTCAAAAAAATCTTGCAAAGTAGCTACTATTAATTTGCCTATTATTATAATTAACTGATTAAAACTTTGAAAGATTAAGTAATTTATATGAGGTAACACTAGTGAAGACAAAACTATTTCCAAAGCCCACACCTTTTGGTAGTGCAGCCTTTTAGTTTAAAGGGCATGCTGCAAAATTTAAACCTACTGAAATAAAGATGATGCCACAGGCCATTCTGTATTATTCCAAACCAAAGTTGTTCATCAATGTACATAAAGAAGCTATTTATCTGCTGGCTCTAATTCATATACATGTATATTAGAATACATGTATAAGTTCAGATAAATTGACATGGACTCCAGAAGTTTATTGTTAGAAAGCTCTTGAGTTCTGTTTAAACCAAGATGATTGGCAAGAGACTAGAAAATAGACAAGTTCTCTCTTCTACACATGTGCACACACATGTGCACATATGTGCTTGTTTCCACAAATATATATTTTATTTCTAATTCAAAGTTTCCTAAACCTTTCACTAGGTATAAACTTCTCATAGACAAATGGGAACTAAGGATAACATAGAGTTAGAACACAATGGCACTGTTAACTGACTTAATATTTACTCTCTTTGACTACTGTTCTAGTTAGTTAACCAATTGTTGAAGTAAGCTTGTTCTTCTGACAGAAGATGTGCTTATTCTCTTACCATCTCAAAATCAGTATAAGAACATAATATAGTCATAGACTTGACCAATTAAAAATGGCATCTATCTAAATGAAAGAAAGAATGTTTTCTGGAAAAAAATAGAATAATTGTAGACTGAACTATTTAATAAATTACCTGAAATAAATTGTGAAGTCTAGATTTGAGTCCTAGTTCTAATCATTAAATATAACAATATTATAAAAATACAATGTTAAAACTGAAACAAATTTAAGTTAAATTTGTCTCAAAATTCTTTGAAAATAAACTCATTTGATGATGTATGTTGGCTAATATTGGCAATGGAAATAGTACTCAATTAATTCTAACTAATTTTTAAGTTAGAAAATTTCTGGAAACTAACCATCTTTATTAGAGAGTCTGAAAATAAAATCTCTTTGACCTGTTATATTCTTACACAATATTTATAAAATTTAATACTGCTCCATAGATTTCTTAAAACTAAAAATGTAACCATCTGTAAATCTCACTTCTCTATAATAAATCTTCGAATAAGAAATAAGGGAAAATATGTCTGAGCTTCAAAAATAGATTTCACAAGTTCAAACTACTAAACCTCAAATACTTCTTTAGCTAGATCAACAAATCTTTTCTCAGGTTCTGCCTACTTTTATTTTGTATATATATTTATTATTTGTTTCAAGACTTATCAATTCAAAACAAGATTACGGAGAAACAATCAGGTTGCTTCAAAAACATACTGACTGATAAAAATTGACAATTGAGGAGAATATACTATATTTAAAGAATTAAACAAGTCAACAGACTAAAATTCTGTATTATTCATGTATTATATAAGGAAAACAAGTCTAGAGTTTATTCTATTGTAGAAAGGATAGAAACTGACACCCATTTTAATGAACCACTTTTATAAATATAATGTTAAATTATTCTGAATAAATTCTTTAAGTAAGGATTTGTGTAAAGAAAGGTAGGGTTCTGGGTAATAAAATAAATTAGGTAGATTTTATTCTACACAGACAAAAGTAGGCTGTTTAGAATGAACAAGACCAAAGGAATTCATTTTGTTTTATCTACATCTTGCAGTGCCTTTGTTAACTCAGTTTGATTATTAGCTAATATTAAGAGTAAATTTATGGCTAAATAGTCAGTATTGAAGATGTTGCAACCAATCAGTTCAAACAAAAGGCATCATTGAAGCTTTGGAATATCATTACAATTAATCAGTAATTGATCATTTTTAATATTCTTAAAATGTTAGAAGCTATTAAACCCAGTCTCTATGAAAAACTACAATTTTCTGCACAGCTTTTCTTTTTAGAAAATGTCAAAACATAAGGAGAGTGATATCTCACTAAGTTATTACAACTGAGGAGAAAATAATCTATTTCTCACAAAAGATTTGGAATGAAAAAATTAGATTTATTACCTTTGTGTTAAAAACAAAAGCACTGAAACAGATGGAAGAATCCCAAAGAGGATAGCATTTTTAAACGGAAGATGCAATGAGATATGCCACTAAATTCAAGGAATAAGTGGCTCAGGTTTTCAGCTCATCCTTTATTTCTATATTATGGTGATAAATTGTAAGTGATAAGTACATATGAAATAGAAATCTCTGTACTCCACCCTCAATATCATAGAATGTTACAGCTAGAAGTGCCAACAAGACACCCAGTTCAGTGAATCTCAAATATAAGTACACATCAAAATCACAAAGAATTATAAATTATCCGGTGCTGGGATCCATCTACTGAATCAGAATTTTAAGCATGAATATTTTTAAAGGCAAACTCCTCGTTAAGAACAATTGAGTCTAACATTTTTATTTCATTGAAAATCTTTCTAGGCCAACCTACCACCCAAATCTTGCTTATGTACATTTTGGTACTTAAATAAAATAAAAGGCTATTCTTAAATTAATAAAATAGTGCTCCATATAATTATTTTGAGTGCATATTCCAACAATTTTTCCTTTTATGTTTCTATTAAGTTAGGTGACTTGTTTTTAGTCATAGAACAAATTCATGTCAAAGCCAGATAATCTCCAATGTTCTCTCTCCTGTTTTAAGGGAGCGAACCTTACTTAATGTTTAGCCAAGCCAAGTTAAAAAATGAATAAGAAAAATTTCATTTTTTGAGGTTCACTATTTTAGAAGATATTCTATAGGACTTAGGTATATCTTAAAAGCAATGTTAGTATACAACATAGCCACAAAAGCAGTTGTATATAAGAGCTAAGAGATTTGAGGCTGGACAAATTTTATTAAATCCTTAAGTAACAGAAAAATTATTTAAGTTAAATTTTGTTATCATCTTTTTTTGCTACCAAAATGAAATATCATTTTTTTCATCAAGTAGTACTTATACAACTCTGCGTATTTTGAGAATTCTGAAACTCCCCAACTCTGACACTGAGTCAGAATTCGTGTGTTAATGTCCATCAAATGAGATGAAGCAAATCTTTATGGAGACGGAGGGCATGAAAGAAATACTTTTGTGTTTGGACTGAGAGGTGTTAGACTGAATCCATATTGATGGAGTGTTTGTAATCCTAGAGAGAGAGAGCAGAACTTGAGGTTTTACTGGGTCCAATTGGATGTGCAGAGGGACAACTGGGAACTGACTGCTAATTAGCTTAGCACCATGAACTTGAGGGGTTCAGAGAAGGTCCTGGGAGCCAAATTTGGTATGAAAAGGATCAGAATCATTTGGCAGATTAACCTAGTTCTGAAAGGAACTTGGAAATGAAACAACAAGCATTTCAATAGCAGCCAAGTTTAACATTGGAGCAGGGGCCATTCCCTTAAAATCCTGGCTCCCGTCACCTCATTCCTTTACTCTAAAATCCCAAAGGCAAGGAATGGGTAACTCAAATGATTGACATGAAATTTTCAACCATATGGAGGTAAAGGTAAAGGCAGTTTTACTTTTTATTATAAAGCATATTAACTCAGTTTAGTTATTGCATCTGAGTGTTAGGGAGAAAATTTATATCTTTAGTACACCAGTACATATAATATGTATAAATTTTAACATAATTATGTATGAATAAAAACTATGTTCTTTCCACATGTTAGTTCTACTGCACTATTTTAGTTCCTCTGCTGTTATCAAAATTAAGCATTCTTTATTCATGTAAGATACAGAGAAAAATAAAAGTAAAATGAGAAGGAAAATACTAAAATAATTTGAATATTCATATTTAAATAACCACAAAGAAACAGTTATTCTCAAATTTGGCTAAGAATTTACATGAAGGAATATTCTTCTACTCATTCTTAATATTAATTCTACTCATTCTTAACATTTTTATCTTAAACTATTTATTTTTGTTAGTTTGTTTTTTATTTATTTATTTTACAGGGACAGAGAGAGAGAGAGTCAGAGAGAGGGATAGATAGGACAGACAGACAGGAACAGAGAGAGGTGAGAAGCATCAATCATTAGTTTTTCGTTGCCCTTGCGACACCATAGTTGTTCATTGATTGCTTTCTCATATGTGCCCTGACTGCGGGCCTTCAGCAGACCGAGCCTCCCCTTGCTGGAGCCAGCGACCTTGGGTCCAAGCTGACGAGCTTTTGCTCAAGCCAGATGGGCCCCGCGCTCAAGCTGGCGAGCATGGGGTCTTGAACCTGGGTCTTCCGCATCCCAGTCCGATGCTCTATCCACTGCGCCACCGCCTGGTCAGGCAACATTTCTATCTTGTTATGTGCTAAACACTAAACATTTTCTGTTTTTCTCCCATTGTATTTTAGGTTTACTGAACCATAAAGAAAAGAAAAGAAGAAAACTAGCTCACTGTTATAAAATACTTCTCATTCAGGTTTCAAAGTCTTCTGATTTTTTGCTTTTTAAACTGATATTTATGATGTCACATATAATCATAAGGAAATACCACAAATGTGAAAATGTTCACTTAAAGCTCGAAGAAGAAGCAAGCCTCCTGTCTGTGGCATTGCCTGGATTGGTCTCAAGAGTCCCACCTGTACAGAGAACAGACTGCTGACTCTTGTAACCAAATGTGAGTACCTTATAGATTGAACAAATTATTTTTCTGTCTATCACAATTATTAAATAGTTTTCAGAAACATCACACTCCATGCCTTTCTTTTCTTTTACTTCAAGCCTTTATAGCATTTCATGGTTTGCATTTTACCAATGATTGTTAAATAAAAGCAAATATGGAATACAAACTAGGCCTTGCTTTATTTCAAAATTACAAGATTTTAGTTCTTCCTGCTTGACTTAGTGTCTTTGTTATGATTCTTTTGTTTCAATGTATTGCTATGGAGTGTATTCTTTTTTTTTCTTATTTTTATTTATATTTTAATTTTTTTACAGGGACAGAGAGAATCAGAGAGAGGGATAGATAGGGACAGACAGACAGGAACAGAGAGAGATGAGAAGCATCAATCATTAGTTTTTCGTTGCGACACCTTAGTTGTTCATTGATTGCTTTCTCATATGTGCCTTGACCGCAGACCTTCAGCAGACTGAGTAACCCCTTGCTTGAGCCAGTGACCTTGGGTCCAAGCTGGTGAGCTTTTTGCTCAAGCCAGATGAGCCCACACTCAAGTTGGCGACCTCAGGGTCTTGAAACTGGGTCCTCCACATCCCAGTCCAACAATCTATCCACTGTGCCACTGCCTGGTAAGGCATGGAGTGTATTCTTTGTTCAATTATGTACTATTATTCTTATACAAAAAATGCAATATTTATCACAATATTGTTAGAGGTTAACTCAGCAGGTTTGCGTTCACAAACCCTACGTATTTCAAAGGAAGGACTAGCCCTTTACTGGCCTTTGGAAGATAATCTCTGATCCTTGGCCTGATGACAGTGTGCTTGATTCCTGACACCCTGGTTATGCCAAATAGTTTATGCTAATGATGTGATTTACAATGAAAGCCTGTTTTTTAAACCTGGGGCTATGCACCATGCTGTATCAGTTGGGACAGTGCAGGACATGAAGCCAGATTTGATAGACTATGCCTTGTGAATGTCCTGAATAAACACCCTGGACACCAATGCTCCCTTCTTGGCAACACTTCAGTCAAGCTGTCACACAGCACTGCTGAGCGACTTAAGTGCCATAGGCACATTGTCCTAGGACAAGACACTTGAAAGCCTTGCTGGGTTTTTCCATGGCTTCGCCATTTGTGCCTTTCTTTTAGCTAATTTTAATCCATAACATTTCACTGTAATAAACCCTAACCATGAACTTTCTCACTCCTTCTATTCAATCATCAAATCTGTGGGTAATGTTGGAACTCCAGATACATTATCTAAATGCTATCAAATACTTTGAACATTCTTTGATTTTTAAACAATCTGTTGTTTTCATAGCATTCTCTTGGAAGAATATCAGCAATTCAATGATATTTCATCTGGTAATTGATAAGTAATTTATGGTTAGAAGTTAGGTAATTTCAATAATCTCCTTTTATATTATAATAGATTTAAATCAATTAATAAAATATAATAATCTAGTTGATGAACGTTATTTAGGGATTTTGATTTCCTTTTCAACCCTGCTGTTTTCTACTTTGTTTCCTTATTCTTTCTCTCCACTTTATAAAGACATAATTGACAAGTGTACAAAGTGATCATTTCATATATGTATACCCTGTAAAAATATTTCAATTAAATTATAAATAATTAATAAGATTAATTAATATACCCATCACCTCACATAATTATATTTTTGTGTGTATCATGAGAATGCTTAAGATCTACTCTCTTAGAAAATTTGGAGTATACAACAGAGTATTATTAAGTATAGTTACTATGATGTACATTACTGTCCCAGAACTTATCCATCTTATTAGCTGAAGTACCCTTTGACAAGCACCCCAAAACCCAGCTGCTGGCAACAACTGTTCTACACTCTGTTTCTATGAGTTCTACCATTTTTAAATTCTTAGATTTTCATTGTTATTATACAATTTCTGAATATATGAAGCAAGGTTTTAAACCAATACTAGTCCAGAGTTAGTCTGAATAACTTCTTACTGGCAATTTTTAAAATGGATAAATGAGAGAGCACTATCCTTAGAAGATTTATTATTTAATATAATGCAATTTCTAAAGTTGCAGTCCCTGAATTTTCAAATAATTGAACGAGTGTCACACAGAGAAGTTGTGGCAAGGTCAGAGCTAGAAGTTGAATCTTATGGTTATGGTCATAGAGCTCTTTTGGCTATAATAAACTCCTATTATTGCTGAAGTTATTGCTAAAATTATAGACCAAAATAAAGTTTAATCACATTATGGAAATTAGATGATTTACCTGAAAGTAAAAGGGACTCTAATTCAAGCCATATTTAAAAATAGGCCAGAAGTGATCTCACATAATTTATCCAGAATTTCAGCAGGCACCTGGGGTGGGAGGTGGGGGCGGGGGTATGGCGGGAGTTTAATCAGTTCAAAAATTGACTGAAGGCATTTTTTTTCTGTCTCTGGCTCTGCTACCTTCAGTCACTCAAGCAGCAGCACTTCCCTCCCATCCTTGGGGTTTGAAAATGGCAACAGCAACATGTATAAATTCCAGATGATAGAAGGTCTAGAACACGTCACTACCTTTTACTTACATCCTTATTACTTTCCACAGAAAGAATTTCATTCTTATCTCTGAAACCAGCATAGGGTCCCCTCCCCATTTCTACAGGAATCCCCCCAAATAGACGGGATTAGCATGATTGACTTACACAAAGCATCTGGTATGAATTAAAACAAAGCATCTGAACCACATATATACCTAAAAGGTGGTAGGATAACAGATGGGATGTTCCTGTTTCTGGACACAGCTGTCCAACCATTAGCTATTATTCTTCATTTATGTGTCTTCCATCCTTGCAGGAGAAGATACAATTTTTCACAAATAATCCTTTCATTTTCAAAACAAATATTGTGGGCACACCGATGGTCAAAATATGTCCATGAAAAGAAGTCTGTCCTTAAAAGCATCATTTTCTTACTTCAACTAGTATAGTCCCTTTGTGAAAATCGGCTTTGATGCTAAAAAATCAACTCTAAGCTTATGTTGGTATTGCAGCATTAACCTGTGCTCTGTCATTTATTTTCTCAAGCCAGTCAGCGAGTCCACCTTGAGTAGATGTTTTTTATGTCAGGCTGTCTGAAAAATGAGGATCCTGAGAGGATCCCATTGATTTTGCCAACTGTGTCCATCTGTATAAGGAAGAATGGCACATGCTTGTGACAAAGGCAGTGACAAATGGGTATGTACCAAAGGGACAGCACTGACACAGAAAAATGAAGAAAATAATAGACGTATACAACATGAGTAGGAAATCAAAATAAAATTCAGGATCATATATTATGTGTGTATATATAATACCCTGAGTTATGTAAAAGTAGATGCCTTTAAGACTAACAGCACTTTTCAGAATAATTTCTGAACTTTTACAAAAATTCAATATTGCCAGGAGTTGTGAAATCAGAGCGAACAATTTGTTTTATAATATTTACATCAACCTGTATATAGTGGTAAATAGAACATTTTTTACTACCAAATGAAAATAATACTGCTTGAGTTTCTTTTTTCTAATCTTAATAAGCATCCATATGTATTTATATATACTAACATTTCACATAGACAAAAGTGAACTATATTTTCAGGGTTAATTTAAATTAGCACACACTAAGATATATTAATAATATTCACAGATACTAACGAGATGCAGATCTTTGCAGGTGGAATTATGCTCACAGGCATTCAAGATGCAGTCATCAACATCTTGTTCACATCTCAGGCCCATGTAGCCAGGATTGAATACGCAGGAGAAGCCATCAACCACTGAAAAAAACAGGAGAGAGAAAAATCTTAACATTCCTTTAATCATGGTATAGGAAATACTGATTAGTCTAAAGAATGTTGTGCACATCTAAATGCATTTCACTTTTAACCCAAAATTATGAATTTTTATATTTAATACTCTTACATAGTTCTTTACATTTTTTAAATAACATCCTTGCTCACCACTATTTAGCTTAAAAACTTTAATTATTTAAAATAAGAATAATCATAATGAATATTTGTTAACAATTTGCAAAGTAACAATAAAAATATGTAGTTTTCTTTCTTTTTCTCTTTTATTTTATTTGTTTATTTTAATTTTTAATTATTATTATTATTTTTTTTTGTGACAGGAGGGAAGTGAGTGAGGTAGACTCCTACATGTGCCCTTACTGGGATCCACCTTGCAACCCCATCTTGGATCGATGTTTGAGTACCCTGCTATCTTTAGCACCTGAGGCTGATGTGCTCTAACAGAGCTATCCTCAGAGCCTGGGGCCATGCTAGAACCAATCGAGCCACTATCTGTGGAAGGAGAAGTGCAAAAGAAGGAGGAGATAGAGGAGTGTAGAAGCAGATGGTCGCTTCTACTGTGTGCCCTGACCAGGAATCCAACCTGGAAAGTCATACACTTGGCTAATGCTCTAACCACTGAGCAACTGGCCAAGGTCTATTTATTTTGTAGTAAATAATATCCATAATAAATAGGTTATTTTGGTATTAATTTACTTTTCCCAGAAGTCTTAAGGTTTAATAAACAAGAAGTTAACTGGTTGTTAAAGTTTATTATGTGACAAGCTACATTATAGTACATAGAGATCTGAAAGTTGATTTAGAACTACTTAAGCCTTTGTGCAGAAGAGCTTTCATATTTCATCATAATATTTTACAAGTAATGATCAGAATATGTCCTCTACTTTATCATTAATAGTGGAGAAAGAATAGTCTCTGAAGCGTCTCAAAATGGCAATATCATGGGTTGCAGTTGGAGCAGAAATGGATTTATAGCTGCTTCTAGTCAGTCCCGGGGTTCTTCCTTATCCCCGAGACTTACCATGTCAACTACACTGTCCTCTGGCTCTGTGAAAGTATCTGCTATGACCCTTAATATATGCTTAGATACTGGGTGGCATGAGCATTTTCAATGTAACGTAGGCTACCTAGCTGGCTTCTACGTTTCTGCAGCCATGCTTCTGCATAGAACATGTAGCTGGGGACTCAAAGGAGAATAAGCCAGCCTACAGCTCTCAAAAAGAGACAAGGGAAAAACAAGAACTGACAGCTCTTTAATTTCTTTTTTTTATTTATTCATTTTAGAGAGGAGACACACACACACACACACACACACACACAGAGAGGGTGGGGGGAGCTGGAAGCATCAACTCCCATATGTTCCTTGACCAGGCCAGTGCAGGGTTTTTAACTGGTGACCTCAGTGTTCCCAGGTCGACGCTTTATCCACTGCGCCACCACAGGTCAGGCGAGAATTGACAGCTCTTTAGACAGATTTTACTTCTGTTTACTTTACCTTTAACATATAGCATCATTTTTAATGTTTCATTTAACATAAATGATTAATTAATATGCAGTTGTACGATATATGTAGTTGTACATAAATATGTGCATATAAATATAATTATACATAAATTAATGAAATAAAATTTTAGCAATTTGGACATAATTATATGTTATAAATGACATGTATGCAAATGAATTAAAACTAAATGTTATATAACATGTAATGAAGACAATATGATCTCACATCAATCACAATAATATATTTTAAAAGACTATAATTCAAGTTTGGATATTGATGAAAACTGGCAAATAACAAACAACTGTAGTCAAATGAACTTTCAGCGTAGATAAAAATATTCTCTATGTAGATAAATGATTTTAAAATAAATATGACAATGAAAGATGACTGAATTAACTTAACAAGGGGTCTGTAAGACAGAAATTGGTGTTAAAAAATAAAGCTTTTTTTTTGTTGTTTGTTTGTTTGCTTGTTTTGTACAGAGATAGAGAGAGGGACAGATAGGGACAGACAGACCAAAAGGGAGAAAGTTGAGAAGCATCAATTCTTTGTTGTGGCACCTTAGTTTCTCATGGATTACTTTCTCCTATGTGCCTTGCAGGTAGAGGGGGCTACAGCAGACCGAGTGACCCCTTGCTCAAGCCAGCAACCTAGTACTCAAACTGGTGAGCCTTGCTCAAAGCAGATGAGGTCAAGCTTGTGACCTTGAGGTTTTGAACTTGGGTCCTCCACATCCCAGTTTGACACTATCCACTGTGCCACCGCCTGGTTAGGCAAAGCATAGCTTTACTATAAACAAATATGCTTTCTGAATGTTAACTTTTTGAGGCTAAGAAGTATAAAATAAGCTATGTCCCAAATAAGATCCTGGGAAATTAATATGAATACTATAAATAAAATAAACATACAACATAACTTTGTTTAAAATTTAAAACAAAATACTATGTTGTTTTTTACATTTAATTTGTTAATTATGAGCTATATATGATAACTACTGATCATTTTATCAGAACATATTTTTAAAGCATATTGTCTTATTTTGTTGTTATGGTTTTTACCAGAAAATACAATCACTGTGTATTAGTCTTTGTTTACAAATATCCCATACTGCTGTTGTAAATTGAAATTTTTATCAGTAAGCCATCTATAAATCTGAATTATTAGTCATTTTATACTTAAATATACATCAAACATCATACATTAATTGTACTGAATCAAAGTTTGTGACAAATAAAATTTGTGTTGAAAATATAGAGGTATGGTCTGACCAGGCGGTGGCGCAGTGGATAGAACATTGGACTGGAATGCGGAGCACCAGGTTCGAGACCCCAAGGTTGCCAGCTTGAGTGCAGGCTCATCTGGTTTGAGCAAAGCTCACCAGCTTGGACCCAAAGTCGCTGGCTTGAGTAAGAGTTTACTCGGTCTGCTAAAGACCCGTGGTCAAGGCACATATGAGAAAGCAATCAATGAACAACTAAGGTGTCGCAACGAAAAACTGATGATTGATGCTTCTCATCTCTCTCCGTTCCTGTCTGTTTGTCCCTATCTATCCTCTCTCTGACTCTGTCTCTGTAAAAAAAAAAAATATATATATATATATATATATATATATATATATATAGAGAGAGAGAGAGAGAGAGAGAGAGAGGGATTTTAACAATGGTGAATAACCATACAATGCCTGAGATTAATATATCACATGTACATATTATTAATTATTTCTTACATATAGTCATGCAGTAAGTACTATTAACTTGAATTTTAAAAGTTTGGCTTGCTAAACTATTGTATTTTTGAGAAGCTATAAAGGAGACAGTGACTTAGATTTATGCTGATAACAGGTTACATATACAATCTAATTGTTAATAAATGTTTTGGTTTTCTGGTAGGTAATTTCTTTGGATGAGGTCCAACTACATTATAAATAATCATATTATAAAATACAAAAATATAGCAGGTATCTAAAATTTACATTTTCTGTAATATATTATATACAACCTCCCAAAATTTAACAGGGAACACTGCACTATAAGTAGCATTTTTAGTAATTGTATTGCCTTATTATATAATGAATTATGTATGGAGACCTAATAAAATTGTATGTATGCATGTACACATTTTTTTATATTTTATTTTTTAACAGCAATTATATATATATATATATATATATATATATATATATATATATATATATATACCTCCTCAACTCAGAATACATCAGAAATTCTCATATATAATCATTATACTTGGAGTATCTAGAACTAAAGTTATAACCTCTTTTGCAGGATATATTCTTTGTCTCTCTTATTCTATAGTGTGCACCAGGAATCTCAGAGCCATTCCCAGCATCCCCAAACACCTGTGCATTTAAGCTCAGAAATAAGATAATAGTGATTTATTTCAAGATAATCTGAGAATTTCACAAATTAAAAAACTCAATCTTTAAAATCCCGAATTGAGTGTTTGTGGGGGAAGTTGGATTAAATCAGAGTAACAAACAGATGACCCACAGACTAAAAATATGTTTTATTTAATTAGCATAGTATTAGAAAAAATAGTCCATATTAATATCTATGCAGGTTTCCAGTTTGCTAGGGCCCCAATACTACCTATGGATTTTATCTGGGCTGCTCCATCCAATCTAAAAATTAAAAATGAAAAAATCCATTATGCTCCTTAAGCATATGCATTGTAGAACATTGGTTTAAAGAAAAGAATACATAATTTCAGTCAAGTGATATCCTTTCCAAATAAAATAAATGACTTTCTATCAAAGTCATACATTAAATTATTTCAAACATTTATCTATTTACTGAGAGATCACGTAAAATACATTTGAAAGAAAGTACAATAAAGTAAACTAAAATTAGCAGGTTTTTCCTCCTACAGTCTTCTAGTTTCTCTCTCTCTCTCTCTCTCTCTCTCTCTCTCTCTCTCTTTCCTCTTCATACATCTTAACCATATCCAGTTCACAGGTCTATTTTATGACCTGTATATCTTGTTTCAACACAATCTGTTATCTAATATTCAGTTTTCATCTTTTTTCTCTTTCTTCCTTCTATTTCTTTCTTTTCTTTCTGCCTTATT
Source organism: Rhynchonycteris naso (assembly GCA_037038555.1). Taxonomy (NCBI): domain Eukaryota; kingdom Metazoa; phylum Chordata; class Mammalia; order Chiroptera; family Emballonuridae; genus Rhynchonycteris; species Rhynchonycteris naso. Next base: position 27,131,669 of record CM073000.1, read on the forward strand.
CTTTTCTCTATAAATTTATAATTTTTTTTTCCAAGAACACATATTTCAGTAGAAAGAAGTGTGTGTGTGTGTGTGTGTGTGTGTGTGTGTGTGTGTGTTTATAATGCATGGGCTAAAATATGAGTTACTTTAAATCACTTTGAACAACTTTTTCCTATATCTATAAATAAATGCTTTTTAAAATCTACCATAGGTCCTGGCCAATGGCTCAGTGGATAGAACAACAGCCTGGCCTATGGGCATGCCAGGTTTGATTCCCAGTTAGGGCACACAGGAAAAGTGACCTTCTGCTTCTCTCTCCCTCCATCTTTTCTTCCTTTTCCTCTCTCTTAGTCAGTGGCTCGATTGGTTCAAGCATGGCTCTGGGTGCTGACGATAGCTCGGGTTGCTCCAAGCAGTCAGCCTCAGGTGCTAAAAATAGCTGGGTACTCAAGCAGGAGATTGTCAGATGGGATTGTCTGGTAGATCCCGGTCAGGAAGCATGCGGGAGTTTGACTCACTGTCTCCCCTCTTTTCACCTAAAAATAATCTATTAAAAAATTAAACAAAGAATTAAATGTGATTTATTCTGACATCAGAACATAGAAGTTACATTTCGTTAAAATTTTCCATTTGTTACTGTTTCAACTCACAAAATATAAATGATTTTGTTAGAAGTGGGGACATTTTGTGAAAATTATTGGCATTGACTTTGATATTCAAGGCATGGGAAAATCAGCAACTAATCATGGTTGCATCCTGAACTATTCCATAACTACTTCAGATTCTAAGCTGAACTGAGCTACAAGAATTGCTATGGCTGACTGAATTCACTGTCATAGCAACATTCGTTTAGACAAGGGCTGGAACTGCACTCATTGATGCTGATCTCACAGCGTGGATCTGCAAAGCCTTTCCCACACGGGCACTGGTACCCAAGGGGAAATGTTTCCAGATCCATTTTCTCTCTACATACAGCTTCTTTCTCACAAGGATGACTAGGCTCAGAAGGCCCATCTTTACAGTGAGGACCTGAAAGGAAAGAAACGCAGTCAGTGCCTATATATAGAACAAATCTTGCAAACTGCTGTCAATTACCTGGTGTATTTCTGCAAAAATGCATTCAATTCAGTCTCTACGCAAAGACTCAAAATACTCTCCATATTACCATTTTGATGCTCTCTCTTCCTACATTATGACTTAAAAAAGAAATGTTATTTATGATTTCCATGCTTCATCTAACAAAGAACTAGCAGGCAGCGATGTTAAGTGACAGTATTCCTTAAAATGCCCTTTTGTTTCTTCATACTTTCAATTCTTGTTTAACAATCTTCTCTGAAGTTCAATTAAGAAAGTACATTATAATGATTTGATGTTCTCTGTGTTTTCTTTCTACTACCATTGAAGTTGCTATCACTATAAGGTTAGCTTGACGGATCTGTTGTTATTCTCAAAACAAATAAACAATGAAAAAATAAAATTTTAATCAACCTTTAATCCTAAGAATAATATCTTAGATCTGAAATTAGGTTTTAATTTTTATGCATAAGATGTAATTGGATAAGGTGATTTTTACTGGGTGAAATGCATACACATATTTGAATGAAAAAAATAAGAATAATGAAGTTTGACCCAATGGAATCTGAATCAAAAAAATAAGGCATAAACAACATACAATTGTTCATCAAAACAAAATCAGCCTGACTAGGCAGTGGCTCAGTGGATAGAGTGTTGGACTGGGATGCGGAAGATCCAGGTTCAAGACCCTGAGCTCGCCAGCTTGAGTGCAGGTCCATTTGGCTTGAGCAAAAAGCTCACCAGCTTGGACCCAAGGTCACTGGCTCCAGCAAGGGGTGGCTCAGTCTGCTCGGTCTGCTGAAGGGCCACAGTCAAGGCCCATGTGAGAAAGCAATCAATGAACAACTATGGTGCCGCAAGGGCAATGAGAAACTAATGATTGATGCTTCTCACCTCTCTCCATTCCTGTCTGTCTGTCCCTATCTATCCTTCTCTCTGACTCTCTTTCTGTCCCTGTATAAAAACAACAACAACTAAAAGAAAACAAACAAAAAAAACCAAAATCATTATTCAGGTGTCAGTTCTTCAGGCATAGTAGTTATTTGGAAAGTATTTAAATAATAGTATTCATTCAGCAAAATGTATAGCTTAAAATCATAAACAACAGTTCTAAACATGCATGGCTGAATACCTTAAAGAAGAAAATATACAGTAATCAAGTGCTTTAATTCCTCAGGTTTTCTCAGTAACTTCAGAACTCTGGGAAGGAGGGGATAATAAAACTTGATATATGGGATAAAGTTTTCACAGTTTAGAAGTATAGTGGCAAATGGAGAAATTCTAAAACCTCAGGATCCCTATGGTTCTCACAGCTCTGATTATAAGACAAAAGAAGAAAACAGTAAGAGGACCCTAAAAATTGCTGAAATCATTAACGATGTATACAGTGAAGAACCCCAAATGATATAGTTAGTGTCCATAAAATAAGGAGAAATAGAAAATATACCAAGTTGAATAGACCTAGGACTTTATGTTTCTAAAAACAGTAAAATACATAAATATGTACAAAACTCCTTCTTAAGAGCATTGAAATTAAGATTTTCTTCAATTAAAATAAATCTATTAAGTGGTTATTATTTGGCTAGAGTTATAGTAAGTTGTGTGGAGTATTTTAATACAAACAAGGTCAGTTCCTTGTCCTAAACTATTATGAGATTGAAGTGTATTGCAAATGATAAATTTGGATACTATTTTATCTTAATGAAAGTATATCTCTTTATAAAATAAGAGAAATTGCATTGAAAAAAATACAAACACCAGAAACATATAAAATATTGTCCTTACCAAAATTTCTCATGTATACCCTTTTTTTCTCAATTACTTACTTCTAAATATTTAATTCTGAGAATAAGTGCTTTTGTTTTGCTAATGAGAAATTATATTAACTTATCTCTCTATATATAGTTTCATGCATATGATACACTAGGTTGCTGAACAATGATTCATACCCATATTTGATAAAACACTCATGATATTCTATTTTATACAATATATATGAGTTCACTGCACCCTCAATGCCATGCTGATTCATATATTAATTCATCATACAAATATTTAATGCACCCCTGGACTGTGGCAGATACTGGGGTTATAAACAATGAGGGGTTCAAATATGCAAGTAAATCAATGTAATATATATGGAGTAAATATGTTCAATTTCTTATGGTAATAAGTCCCTGTTGTAGGCAGAATTCTAATATAGCCTCCATGATCCTCACCTTTAGTATACATGGCCTGTAGAACCCTCTCTCTCTCTCAGTGTGGGTGAGATTTGTGAATACGATGGAACAGCACCACTGACATTATGTTACATTATACTGTGTTAGAGTATTGTCAGTATTATTAAGGTCACCTAATCAGATGACTTTCAGTCAATCAGAAGATATTGTCATGGGTAGTACTGACCCAATCAAGTGAGACTTTCAAAGAAGTCAGAGGCATTCTGTTTGCCTGGAGGAGCAAAACCAAAGCTGTGCCCTGCAGAGATGGCAGGGACTGGCATGTGACCCCTAGCTGCTGAGAAATTTCCAGGTAGACAGCAGTAAGGACGCAAAACCAGAATAATAAAACCTCAAGGAATTAGGTTCTCCCAACATCCAGGGATATTGGAAGAGGAACTAATGTCTCTGTAGGTTGGGATAAGATCATAAACTTTGTGATCCATAGGACTTGAACCTGTGAACATAGAGAAGCTGCTAAAACATTTTCTTAGCAAGTGGTAATGAAGTATACTTGGCCTCCTCACCCTGAGAATCACATTTCATTGCCAAGTTGTATTTTAAAAACATCAAGTGTTTATTTTTCCCTGACGTTTGATTTTACTGAAAACTATATCCTGTTAATGCAATTTAAAATCGAGAAAATAAGGTAATATGTATTTTATTTATATACATAGTTGGAAGGAAAAATTGAAAACCTATTTTCATTAGTTTCTTTTTACAACTTTGTCATCAATTCACAAAATCACAAATGCTGTGATTCCCACTGAAATTGTATTGGTAGTAGAAATGTGCATTTAACTGAACTAATTTTCCTCCAATTAAAATTTGCATCAATCAAATTAGAATGTTACTTTTGAGTGTATGAATCAATTTTAGTATAAAGTTCTTTATGGTAATGTTAAACTTCTTAAAGGATATTGTTTTTAAAAGCTCTAAATGTATGTAGATGGTTATAAAACTGTGAAAATTAGTTTATATTAGTTTGGTAGTTTCAATTTTTCTTCATGGTTGGTGATTTAGATAAACAAAGAAAAAATGCTTTAATTTTGTTTAAAGTGATAGCAGAATTCAAAAATTTATAAAACCTTAGTTATATTGTAAGTTAGCAAAGAATGGGCTATGGGTTATATTTCTGTCGAGAGGTGTCATAGAGGAGGTGTAAATGACATTTGGTGGCATCCATTATAAAGATAAGTGAATTGGAAATCAAGTCATCCAACTCCTACAATCTGCAACAACAGAACTTGAAAGAACCAGAGTAGACACTATAACAGGGGTCCCCAAACTTCAGCTCAGAGGGCCGCATGCAGCCCCCTGAGACCATTTATCTGGCCCCCGCCACACTTCCTGAAGGGGCACCTCTTTCATTGGTGGTCAGTGAGAGGAGCACAGGATACTTCCGCACACCTAGTTCCCATTGAAATACTGGTCAGTTTGTTGATTTAAATTTATTTGTTCTTTATTTTAAATATTGTATTTGTTCCCGTTTTGTTTTTTTTACTTTAAAATAAGATATGTGCAGTGTGTATAGGGATTTGTTCATAGTTGTTTTTTTTTTTATAGTCTGGCCCTCCAACAGCCTGAGGGACAGTGAACTGGCCCCCTGTGTAAAAAGTTGGGGGTCCCCTGCACTATAAATTCTGTTGCTGCAGTGAGTTGAAGGGATATGCATTGGTAAACAGAAAAGTTCTTCATGAAGCATGCGTCAACATATTAAAGATGTGCTCTTTACTTCCTCTCCATTCTGAATTACCCAAATTAAAAAATAAAAAAACAAAACAGAAGAGCTAGATGATACAATATGTCTTTTTTTATTTAAATGGCCAGTTTGCTCCGTGGATAGGGCATTGGCCCAGCATGCAGACATGAGGGTTTGATATCTGGTCGGGGCACACATGAGAAGTGACCATATGCTTCTCTCCCCCACCATCTCCTCCTTCTCTTTTTCTCTTCCTCTCCCCCCAGACAGTGGTTCAATTGGCTCAAGCAAAAACAGTGCTTCTCTACTTTACTGGCAGAGAAATTCAGGAGGGCATCTTTCAGGAGGGCGTCTTGAAATAGAAGCTGGGTTATCCATGATTTCTTTGTTTTATTACAGGGACAGAGAGAGTCAGAGAGAGGGATAGATAGGAACAGACAGACATGAACGGAAAGAGGTGAGAAGCATCAATCCTTAGTTTTTCGTTGCCATTGCGACACCTTAGTTGTTCATTGATTGCTTTCTCACATGTGCCTTGACCGTGGGCCTTCAGCAGACCAAGCCACCGCTTGCTGGAGTCAGCGACCTTGGGTCCAAGCTGGCGAGCTTTTTGCTCAAGCCAGATGGGCTCCACTCAAGCTGGCGAGCTCGGAGTCTCGAACCTGGGTCTTCCACATCCCAGTCTTACACTCTATCCACTGTGCAACTGCCTGGTCAGGCTCCATCATTTCTTATTGCCCTGTAGTACCCTGGCTGAATGTGCTTGAAAGGCGCACGCGGGGGGGGGGGGGGGTTCTCGGGTTCTCGCTATGCCTGCAACATTGTCTCCAAGCAAGATTGCTATCATGTCCCAAGAATCCTTGATATCTGATACTGGCTTGCCCTCCTATTGATGCAGGATCTTTCAGGCAACTGTTTCCAGAATAGGGAGGATTTGTCTATAGTGAATATGTGCTTTGGCAGCTAATTTTCCTTCAAATCAGCTTAATTTAGTTTCCAAAAATTCTTCAGCTGCCTTCACATCAGCACTCACAGTTTACCACTCATTTTAACAGTTATGTAATTAATAACGGTTCTTGAGTCATTTGTATCACCAAATGTTAGCAGTAAATTGCACACTGTAATCAGATGCAACATTCCACAATTTTGCTTTGGTTGTGATTGTCACAGTGCTGAGAGGAATATGTGTCTGTGTCCTGTCTTCCATTCAGGTGACTAGACGTTTTTTCATAACTTCTTGAATTTTTGTTAGCGATGTTGCTTTAAAAAAACATGTCCTTTAACAGCTTTTGTCCCTTTGTTTTTGTTCATAAAGATCATAGCTATGGTGGAATGGGACATGCCTGACTGCTGAGCAATCACCATCACTGATTTCCCACCTTTGTAGTCCTTAGTCAATTTTAATTTCATTGGAAGGTCAATCACTTAGCATGGCTCTGACTGGCAGTGGATTTTGTATGTTTAGAGGTCATGATAAACAAAATGATACAAGATTAAGTCAAGCACAAAAGAAAGTAATTCAATTAAGATGCAGTAAACAAAATATGTATGACATTCTTGCTGGAGTAACATGGTAAGCAGTGTTAGAGTAAAGGTTGTTTTTTTTTATATAAATAGAAGGAGTACACTCTTAAATAATGTTAAAAAGGATAGTAAATTCAGTAAGAAAAACAGTCACACAATCATATATTATTATTATCAAGTATTGTGCGCTGTACATAATTGTACATGCTACACTTTTATACAAGTGAAAGTGGTTTACATCAGCATCACCACAAACATGTAAGTGATGTGTTGTGCTGTGATATTGTGACAACTACAGCAACACTTAGGGATAGAAATGACCTGTCTATGGGCACAGGTTAGTTCCATGTCCTGGCTACTGTGAATAGTTTCCAATAAACATGGAGTGCAGAACTCTCTGTGGGTACAGATTTTACCTCCTTTGAGAATACTCAGAAAAAGAATTGCTGGACCATAAGGTAATTTTATTTATTGTTTTTTTGAGAAATATCCATATTGTTTTCTATAATGGCTGTACCAATTTATATTTCATCAATAGTGGGTTTCATTATCTCTATGTTCTCAGCAAAACTTATCTTTTATGTTTTGATCATAGACATCTAAGTATGTGTAAGGTGGCACCTCACTGTGGCTTTGATTTTTATTTCCCTGATGCTTAGTGATGTCGGACACTTTTTATGTAAACCCATTGGTTATTTGTAGTCTTCTTTGAAAAAATGTTTGTTCCTTTCCCCATTTAAAAATATTGGATGTTAACCTTTTATCAGATACATGATTTGCCAGTATTTTTTCCTAATCCATATGTTGCCTTTTCATTTCATTGATTATTTTCTTTGTTGTACAGAAGTTTTTTAGTTTTATGTAGTCCTACTTATATTTTTATTTTGTTTCCTGAGTTATTTTATTTTTTACTTAAGGATTCAGATCACTTTTTCAGGTTAAATTCAAACTTATTAACTCATTTATTTATTTTCTTTCTTTCTTTTTTCTTAAGTGAGAAGCATGGAAACAGAGAAACAGACTCCCACATGTGCTTTGACCAGGATCTACCTGGCAAGCCTATGGGGTGATGCTCTGCTCTTCTGTGTTTATTGTTCTGTTGCTCAGCAACTGAGCTATTTTAATGCCTGAGGTGAGGCCATGGAGCCATCCTCAGTGCCTGCCTGGGGCCAACTCACTCCAACTGAGCAATGGCTGTGGGAGGAGAAGAGAGAGAGAAAGACAGAAAAATGAAAAAAGGGAAGGGGTGGAGAAACAAATAGTCAATTTTTCTGTGTGTCCTGACCTGGAATTGAACCCAGGACATCCACACACTGGGCCAATGTTCTACCACTGAGCCAACTGGCCAGGGCCATTATTTTCTATTTAATTTTATGATTTATTCTCTTCAGAGAATTTTTATTATTCTTTAGAAACAACATACCTTCATGTAAGAATATAAAGAAAGTATTAAAACTTATGTGCAGTTATATTCTTTCTATTCCCTACTACATATGTAACAAATAAAAAAAATTATCACCTATACATGTTAATAAAACATTCTTAAAATAACTGATATGAGTGAGAACTAAATAGCTCCTTGCCTTATCTGACTGAGCTGAACTGACTTTCTAATCTGGCCATGTTGCTCTCCTGGTAAACATAACTAATTTCACCGAACATCAATATAAGACAAGGTCTTTCTTTGTCCAATAATGAACAAAATTATAATATGATCATTCCACTCTCTTATTTGTCCAATCACAAACCAAAAATATTGTCCAACCACAAAATGATTAGACATTCTTCTTTCCTGCTTTTTCTGCTGTTTCTTTATAAGTTACAGCTTTGGTGTGATCTGTTCCTCCCATATTCTAGTTAACAATTTAAAAAATATTACACTTTCTAATAACATTCGCTGTGGATTAAAACCAGATTTCTGTGGAACCATCTCCCAATATACTGAACACAAACCCAAATCCTCTATCAAGTCTCTGTGAAAACCCTCTCACTAAAATAGTCTATGGTGTGCTGTTTATTTATTGTGTGGAGCTAAAAATTCAATTTTGCTCAAGTACAGGTTAGTTTCCAGTGGTCTTTGGCAGTGAGAACATCGGTAAAAAGTACTTGTACTTTAAACTGGAATCAAGAATTCTGGCCAGGTAGCTCAGTTAATTAGAGAGTCGTCCTGAAATTCCAAGGTTGTGGGTTTAATCCTTGGTCAGGACGCATATAAGAAACAACCAATGAATTCATAAATAGGTGGGACAACAAATCAATGTTTTTCTTTGTCTCTCTCAAATCAATAAATAAATTAAAAATAATATTTTTAAACAGGAAAGAAGAGATTACTTGTCTCTTCATTTATAAAATTGAAAAAATTGAATCTGCTACCACAAATATATAACACATTGTATATTAATTTGGTAGGTCTTCTATAACAAAGTACAGTACCAGGAACTGGTAGATGAAACGACAGAAATCTAATTTTCTCTCAGTTCTGGAAATAAAGGGTTTAATATCAATGTTTCAGCAAGGTAGGCTCTTTCTGAGGTCTGTGAGAGCAAGTCTGTAGTGCCTTGGCAATCTTTAGGATTCCATCACTTGTTGGAGCTCATGCCATTCTTTACCTTAATCTTTTATGTTAACATCTCTCTCTGAGTTTATATGTCCAAATATCTCCCATTTAATAAGTACATCAGTCATACTGGAATAGGGGCTTACCCTACTTCAGCAAAATTTTATATTATTTTAATTAATTATAACTGCAATAACCCTATTTCTAAATGAGTTCACATCCTAAGTTATGAGGAGGTAAAAATGTCAATATATGACCGTGGTGGAGACACAATTCAACCAGTAACAAAGTGCTTTGATGTGAATGAAGACTTACAAGCTTTTTAAAGATATGCCTCTGTTGAAATTGTGCCATTGATGACCTATTTCCTCTAAATTTGTCTTTAATAAAGCCTATCTGGTTATTTCAACTGAAGATGTCCTTGAACATTCATGTTGTAACAAAAGATATTGCTTTTTACCCTATATGTATCTATTATATACATGTTAGTTCTGAATTCTATATTATTAATTGTAACGCTACTATTTCTTTTCTGTAATCTTTAAAAAAGCATAGGTTAAAGCCTGACCTGTGGTGGCGAAGTGGATAAAGTGTCAACCTGGAACACTGAGGTCACCGGTTTGATACCCTGGGGCTTGCCTGGTCAAGGCACATATGGGAGTTGATGCTTCCTGCTCCTCCCCCCTTCTCTCTCTCTCTTCTCTAATGAGTAAATAAAAAGTTTTAATAAATAAATAATAAATAAACATAGATTAAAAAAAGTAAATTTACCTTTCTGTATAAATTTCAGAAATAAAACAATTCTTATTAGATTATCTCAATGCATACAAATTGAGGAACAGAAAAAAATCATATAAATGTAAGATAATGTGAGACCAAAGCAGAAGGGAGGCTGCCAAAATTTCTTTAACCTGATAATGTCTGCATTAAACTTTTATTTTAAAATAATATAAATTTTAGAATAAGAAATCTATTGATAATGTCAGACTAACAAGAATAGTTTTAATCGTTTATAATAAAAATATAATGGAGTAAATTTCTACACAGAAACACAGAATAAATATTTCTACCTTCTGTTTTTCTTCACCTGTGTTTCTAAAAATATATAATTGAATATCATGTATTTAAAACCAGTTTCACCATCATTTCCAGTGCCTTGTCCTTTTATTTTCTTGTTCCATCTATTTTACAAAAACTTTAACCATCCACACATTATAGTATGTGGTTAAGAGGGTAAATACAAGATTCAAAATCATATATTAGGAAATATCTATTTTAAACAAAAAGAGACAGTAGTTGAGGATAGTGAAACAAAAAAAGGAATTAGTCATTCAAAGAGAAGAGCAAAATAACAAAGCATAAATCTTATATTATTAGTAATTTTGCTAAATGAAAGAAACCAGTTTCAAATGATCAAATACTATATAATGCCATTTATATTAAAAGTCCAGAATAGGCAAATCTTTAGAGGAAGAAAGCAGATTGGTGATTGCCTAAGGTGGGGGAAGGGAGGGAGATGAGAGTGACCGCTAATGGGCTCTGAGCTTCTTTCAGGTGTGATGGAATGTTTCTAAATAAGGCCTCAGGGATGGTTGATTGAGTCTGTGAATGGCTAAAATGCACTGAATTGTGAATTGTACACTTTAAACAGGCACATTTCATGGTATATAAATTATATCTCAATAAAGTTATTAAAATATAGTAGAGCGATATTTTCATTTTAGAAATATAAACCGATATGCCTGTTGAGACTTGGTAGGTCTCTGTTAGGTCAATCCATTAATTAATCCTGGGAAGATACCATTTGAAATTAATAATTTAATTGATTATAAATATTGGCTGGTAGTTTTATTTTCTTGTAGTGTCCTAATCTGGCTTTTGGTATCAGAACAATACTTTCCTAAAAAAATGGGTTCAAATGTGTTCCCTCCTTTACATTTTTTTAAGAGTTTAAGAAGGATTAGCATTAACTCTTGTGTAAATGTTTGGTAGAATTCACCAATGAAAACATCTAGACATGGGTTTTAGTTTCTTGAGAGGATTTTGATTATTAATTCATTCTCCTTACTCATTATTGGTCTATTAAACTTTCTATTACTTCATGATTCATACTTGGTAGATTTTACGTTTCTAAGAATTTATCTATTTCTTCTAGATTATCTTATTTGTTGGCATGTAATTGTTCATATTATGATTCTGGTATGAAGTTTTCAGCAGGCACGTGAAATGACTCTTCATCAGAGGTCTGAAGGATTGAACCCCTGATTTCAATAGTCAAGGAAATATTTTTAAAGACTTAAAGGCATTAGATTTACTTAATTATATCCCCTTTTGGTATGTAAGTCAAGGGAATTTTATGCATTAAGAGCATCACTGCTCTTAAATATAAATTTAAGAGCAGTGATGAGGGTTTGAGAAAATCAAAGAATCGTTTTATTCTGAACAAGAAAAGAGAACATACCACAATTAATTAATCTTAACCTCTTGACAGAGTATGCTACAAAAGCAGAAGAGAACAAGCAGACCAAGCACTATGAGAAACTTCAATAGAAGTTAGAGAACATTTACCTACAACACACAAATGAAGCAATTTTCTCCAAGGCGTGATATTACATAATCATCTATAAACTCAGATGTTACCTTGAAGGGAAAAAAATCCCACAAGGGGAACCTCCTAAAACACAGATTATTAACACAAAAGAAGTTGGTATTGGCCTGGGAATTACCAACCACCTTTTATCAACAAGGGCCACAATATCATTAAGGGTCAAGCTTATTTTATTTCTTCAGCAGCAACAGGGCCTTCAATGGTACAAATAGATCAAATATAAAAGAAAGTTTTTTATGCAAATTTACATTTTTAGTACTTTACCTTTCTTTCTTTTCTTTTTTTTTTTTAGTGAGAGGAAGGGAAGCAGAGAGACAGACTCCCACTAGTGCACCTACCAGGATCCACTCAGGAAGCCCACTAGGGGGCAATTCTCTGACCATCCGGGGCCATCCTTTTGTTGCTCAGCAATGGGGCCATTTTTTATTGCCTCAGGTGGAGGCCATAGAGCCATCCATCCTCAGTGCCTGATGTCTACTCACTCAAACCAGTCAAGCCATGGCTGTGGGGGCGGGGGGAGAGGGGTAGGAGGAGAGAGGGGGAGAGAGAGAGAGAGAGAGAGAGAGGAAAAGAGAGAGGGGTGGAACAGATGGTTACCTCTCCTATGTGCCCTGACCAAGAATCAAACCTGGAATATCCACACGCTGCACCAACTCTCTACCGTGGAGCCACTATGCAAATGTCAAAATGCTGACCTGCAATTTAATAAGGATCAGCCAAGCTTGAAGTGCAACAATCCACTAATACTCCTTATTGCCATGACATTATGCACAATATTGGGTGGGGAGTCATTTAAATATAATATAAAATTATAAATGAACTAAGTAAATTTATTTCTTTAATATGACCTTTTCCTTTTTTTTTTTTTTTTTTTTTACTGATTTTAGAGAAAGGAAATAGCAAATGAAAAAGAGAAAGGGAGGAGAGGAGTGTGAAGCATCAGTTCATAGTAGTTGCTTCTCATATGAGCTTTGACTGGGCAAACCTGGGGTTTTGAATCAGCAACCTCAGCGTTCCCAGGTCTAGGCTTTATCCACGGCACCACCACAGGTCATGCCACTTTTCCCTTAATTCACTCTAGCTTTGTCTAGTCTAATAGCACCATGACATACTACGTGTCTACTCCCTTAATCATTAAGCCCTTAGAATATTGGGTTCTGGCCAACATTAAACTGTTTTGAAAATAAAGCCGCAGGTCTTTTAATCAAGGGAATGGAGATTTGGTCAAACTAAAGAAAACATCTTTGACCTCAGCTGTGTTTTAGCCTCAGGCCTATGAAAAGAGAATAACCTTACCAACCGCAACCTCCGGAAACTAGACAGAATGATGCCACTGCTAACATCAGGATCTGACCCAATGATCAGCTACTGCCTACCCTGGACCCCATCACAAGCCACAACCTCATCTCCATTAGTCAGCATGCTTAATGATTTTTCCTGCGTACGTTCTATTTCCGAGGAGCCATCGGGAAGCCAGGGTTTAGACACTAGCTCACCTGTGTCTCTGGGCTTAGTGCCATTTCCTTAAATAAACCTCTACTTTCTTTGCTGCAAACTCCTGTTTGCGTTTTATTGGGGTTTGATAAGGCAAATGAACCCTTTTAGTTTGGTAACAAAATATTTTGCTTTATAAGTAGTGTTGTAAAGTCCCGTACCCCAGATGCTGAAAGGTACTGTACCTCACTTCTGCGGGTTTACATAGAGACACCAAGTCCAGATGAGTTTTTTTTTTTTTTCTTCTTCTTTTTTTTTTACAGGGACAGAGAGAGAGTCAGAGAGAAGGATAGATTGAAACAGACAAACAGGAACGGAGAGAGGTGAGAAGCATCAATCATTAGTTTTTCATTGCCGTCGCAACACCTTAGTTCATTGATTGCTTTCTCACATGTGCCTTGACCGCGGGCCTTCAGCAGACCGAGCAACCCCTTGCTGGAGCCAGCAACCTTAGGTCCAAGCTGACGAGTTTTTGCTCAAGCCAGATGGGCCCGCGTTCAAGCTGGCGAGCTCGGGATCTTGAACCTGGGTCCTTTCTCATCCCAGTCCGACGCTCTATCCCCTGCGCCACCTCCTGGTCAGGCCCAGATGAGTTTTGAAGCATTCTATTAAAGAAGATTTATTAAAGATGCCAGCCGCATATGGCTGACAGGGGGCAGTTGCAAATCCAAATTGTGTGCCCCAAATACATCTCAGTGGCTGGTTATATACCCTTTATCACACATAGGTTGGGAAGAGTATGAAATCATGGCATAAGCTTAAAATATTTGTTTAGGGCAGTGGTTCTTAACCTGGGTTCCATCGAACCCTAGGGGTTCAATGAGTCGGTCTCAGGGGTTTGGAGAAGCCTCTGCCGCAGACGCCCGAATAAAGTAATACCGCAATTTGTTGTGAGTTCATGCACTTTGTTGGTTTTGTTTTTTGAGCAAGGCGATGTTCATGCACGGCTCATTTTGTGCACCAGTAAAAAAAACATATACCTATGTTTTGAATTTGGAAAAAAAATATATATTTTATTTATCACTAAAGAAGGGTTCAGTGAATACGCATATGAAACTGGTGGGTTCGGTACCCCCAAAAGGGTTAAGAACCACTGGTTTAGGGGATACACAGAAACTATAAGACTTTCAAGGTAACACAATCAAAGATGTTTATAAATTCTTTAGGGTTCATCTTTCCTCCTTTGCCTAGAGTTATGTTACTCTCAAGATTCCAGGAAGGGGAGAGGAACTACAATCAACATTGGGTGGTATGTAAATTCTGTCTCCCATTGAAAGAAAAGAAGTTTCTCGGTTAATCTTTGTTTTAGATTTAAAACTAAATGACCCATGTTATTGCAAACCAGAAACTTCTACATTCTTCTCCCTCCCCTCCCCTTCCCAACGAAAGGATGGGACAGGAAAGCCAGACCTTTCATCCTAAAATATCAGTATTAATTTTGCAGCTTTTTGGTACCTTATTACAGTAGAACAGTAAGCATTAATCAAGGAACGTTCTAAGAGTTCAGTCTAGATCCTTGCCTACTCATTTACCAAGCCCTTGCTTTAACACCACTGATGGGATTCAAGTTTTCAAGAAGTTGTATCCTGCGACAAGACACTTTCAAATTCAAATTTCTTTTTTTTTTAAAGTAAATTTAATGGGGTGACATTGATCGATAAGAGCACATAGGTTTCAGGTGAACATCTCTCATCTCTGTAGCATTTGAACTGTTGGTTGCGTTGCGTGCCCATCACCCAAAGTCAAATTATTCATCATCACTTTTTTCCCTCTTTATTTTCCTTTCCTCTCCCCCTCACCTGAGGTAACCATTTCACTTTTGTCTATGTTCATGAGTTTCAGTTTTACATTCCATCGTTGACTGAAATCATATTGTTCTTAGCTTTTTCTGGCTTACATATTTCACCTAATAAAATTCAAATTTCATATTAAAATATAATACATAGTAGTCCAATTAATTAAACATTCTTAAGTAAAAAAAATTGTTGGCAAGTTTAAAAGTCTGAAAAACAAAACAATACTAGTCAGACTGCCTTTATTATCAACCTTATGCTCCCAAGTGGCCTTAGGATATTGTTTGGTCATTACATTTTACGAAACTAACTTTAACTTTGGAAAATAGGCATAAATGTAAATCTGTAGCCTCTATAAACTTCTACTCAAATTAAACAAATAAAGATAACGATGGAATAAAAGTATTTCTGGTGTTCGTATGTTTAAGTAGTGCTGGGGCAGCTGCCCAATGTGGAAATCACAAATTTACATTCCTTACTTTTTTTTAATGTTTATCTGAGCAACAGAGTGTTCTAAATGTGTTGTAATGTTCATTCTATCCGTAGATGAAAAAATTTGCAAATGAGACACCAATCAAGAAGCAATATAAAATATCTTAAACAACTGTTTTATTTCTTTTTTGTCAGGTATTTTTTTTCCAGGGACAGAGAGAGAGTCAGAGAGAGGGATAGATAGGGACAGACAGACAGGAACGGAGAGAGATGAGGAGCTTTAGTTTTTCGTTGTGACATCTTAGTTGTTCATTGATTGTTTTCTCATACGTGCATTGACCACAGGCCTTCAGCACACCAAGTAAACCCTTGCTCGAGCCAGTGACCTTGGGTTCAAGCTGGTGAGTTTTTTATTTTGCTCAAGCCAGAGGAGCCTGCGCTCAAGCTGACAACCTCCAGGTCTTGGATCTGAGTCCTCCACATCCCAGTCCGACGCTCTATCCACTGCGCCACCACCTACCTGGTCAGGCTTGTCATGTATTATTTAACATTTTTTCATTATATATTTAAAACTCTTTTTTATACCATAATCTTGTTTTGTGCTCCACTCTTATTGTTTATTTAAGAATTTAATTTAAGTATTAAATGTATAAAAAATAAACTACTTTTTTAGATATCATTTCTTTTTATACTTAAAACAGTCATTAGCGCAGAGAACCAGTTAAATTATTTAAATTCCACCCCTGAAATGAGCCTACAGGGGTATGGCATACAGTAAACATGTAATAAGATGTGTGTAGAGAGAAGGATAGAATTCAAATAAGACAAAAGTTTATTTATATGGGGCAAAGTTGCCTCCCTATATCTGTCGTCGAATTAGGAGAGCACAGTCCAAGAGTCTACCTAGCACTTTGGAAAGCATTAGAAAACAAGTGCTAGCCTGACCTGTGGTTGTGCAGTGGAATAAAGTGTCAACTTGGAACACTGAGGTCGCCGGTTTGAAACCCTGGGCTTGCCTGGTCAAGGCACATATGGGAGTTGATGCTTCCTGCTCTTCCCCCACCCCCTTGTCTCTCTCTCTCTCTCCCCCTCCCTCCCTCTTTCCTTCTCTCTCTCTCTTTCTTTTCTGAAAATTGAATAAATAAAGTCTTAAAAAAATAAAGTGAATAAAGTCTTAAAAAAAAAGAAAACAAGTGCTAATTCAAGTATCTGACTAATTTATCACTGCATGGATTGTTCTAGTCTTTCTCATTTGTTTATAATGTTTTGTTTTGTTTTCTGACAGTGAATAGCTTGGTTCCTATTACTTACAACTTATTTACTTACTTGTTCAAACCTACTGTACAGCAAAGTATTTTCAGAATTGCTATCCTTTACCTCTGTGCATAAAAATTTATCCAGGTCCTGGCCAGTTTTCTCAGTGGTAGAGCGTGGCCCAGCATGTGGAAATCCTGGGTTTGATTCCAAGTCAGGGCACACAGGAAAAGTACCCATCTGCTACTCCAACCCTCCCCTTCATTCCCCCCCCCTTCTCTCCCTCTCTTTCTCTCCTACAGTGATGGATGGCTTGATTGGTTTCAACCAGTTGGCCCCAGGTGCTGAGGATGACTTGTGGCCCCTGCCACAGATGCTAAAAAAAAAAAAAAAAAAGGTTTAGTTTCTGAGCAATGGAGCAAGGATTCCCTATTGGGCAGATCATAGCTTCCTACTGGGCTTGCTAGGTAGATCCCAGTCAGGGTGCATGTGGGAGTCTGTGTCTCTGCCACCCCTGCTCTCACTAAAAATTCTCTGGATTACCCCATTAAAAATAATTCAACTTCCAGGCAACCACTGATCTGCTACCTGCCCCTAGTGTTCTGTGTTTTCCTGAATTTCATATAAATAGAATCATGTAATGCATATCTTTTGAGTCTAGTTTCTCCTACAGAGAAAAATATAGTTAAGTTTTAACCAATAATTCATTACTTTTTATTGCTGAGCAGTATACCATTGTTAGGATATACGTACCAGAATTTGTTATCTGTTCACCTGTTGAAAGGCATGCTGGTTGTTTACAGTTTTTAGTGAATATAAATAAAGGTATAAACATATATATTATACCCATTTGCATATAGATTTTTGTGTAAACATTCTCATCACTTGGTATAGTCTTGAGAGCTGGCTCATATGGTAGGTGTATGTTTCCCAAGGTGGCTTTACCGTTTTGTATCTATCCCCAGAGTCTCAGTGATGACAACTTTGATTATTCTGCCTCCTCAGAAGCATTCAACATGGTCACTTATTTGTCACTTGTCTAATTCACTCCATCTAACATAAGTAATTGTGTGGTGGTCACCAAAAATTATTAAGATAATTTTTATTGACTTTTTCTTTTAGTATTGTTTAAATCTTAGAGAAAAATTAAAAAAAAATAGCCTGACCAGGCAGTGATGTAGTGGATAGAGCGTCGGACTGGGATGCAGAAGACCCAGGTTCAAGACCCTGAGCTCGCCAGCTTGAGCACGGGCCCATCTGGCTTGAGCAAAAGCTAGCCAGCCTGGACTGAAGGTCACTGGCTCCAGCAAGAGGTTACTCGGTCTGCTGAAGGCCCGCGGTCAAGGCACATGTAAGAAAGCAATCAATGAGCAACTAAGGTGTTGCAATGGCAATGAAAAACTAATGATTGATGCTTCTCACCTCTCTCCATTCCTGTTTGTCTGTCCCTATCTATCCCTCTCTCTGACTCTCTCTGTCCTTGTAAAAAAAAAAAAAATTAAAAAATATGAGAAGAAACTCTAGTACTTTGTATTGAGTTACAAAATGTTCATGTTTTTGTATGTTTGCATTAATATTTCCTCTTTGTTTTTCTATATTATATGTGTTTCTATTATATATTATCTATATCACATAAATTTCTTTTTGTAAACAATTTGAGATAAAGTTTAAAATATTATGATCCTTAGAAATTGCATTGTGCGTTTTTTAAGAACAATGCTATTCCTTTTACTATCACAGTACAATTATCAAAATCAATACTATTATCTAATTCATAGCCCATGTTTACATTTATCAATAGTCCCAATTAAATCATTTAAAGATAGTTTAATCCCACCTTCCTGGTCAGTATCAATGTTAAGATCACATCCTGAAATTAGTTGTGATTGTCTTTAGTTTGAAACAGTTATTTTTCCTTTTTTGGTCTTTCTGGACCTTGACATTTAGCAGATAACAGGACAGTAATCCTGTAAAATGGCCATCAATTTTGGTTTATCTGATGTCACTTGATTTAAATTAGGGTTTTCTGTACCTTTAAAAATAGAATGGATGTGATACTGGAGAGTGATTTTGAGACTAATAAATCACTCACCAATTAGTTTTAGTAACCACTGATGACTTTATGACTCCACCATTACTTTCATATATTTTAGTTAATATTCTGATATAATAAAGAGCTTTCCCTTTATGCTTTTCCAAGCATTTGTTTATTTTTCAATTCATTTTGTGTTTATATAAGAATTCAGGCATCAATTATTATATTATTAAATAGATTATAATCCATTAACTTTATTATTTATTTTAGTGATCAATTTTTTTTTTTATTTAGCCAGTGGAAGCTTTTCAAGCTTACTCTTTTCTATCCATTTGACAAATTCTCTTTTTACTTTGAACATTTTTAATGTAAAATATATTTATGTTTAACTTGGATTTCTTCTTTCTCAGGCTTGGAATTTGTATTTTCTCTAAAAAGTCCTGAGTACTTTAAATAAAAAATGATATTTAGAAATCAAGATCTGGGTGGTAAAATTGCTAAACTGTTAGTACACAAGAATAAGAAATTATATGGATATGTACTTATATATGTATATATATAAACACATATACAAACACATATATTTTATATCTGTATGTTATAAAGTATAATACAGTAAAACATAGCACAATATACTATATATAATAAGTATATTTATGTACATGTATAGTTATGTTTCTATGTTTACTTAATAAAAACCATGAATTCACTCTTCATACCTCTAATTTATAACTAATACCGCCGGGTATATTTTAGTTCTTTTTCTTTCCAAATTTGTAAATTCTTTCTCTAACAGTGAAAAATCAAGATGCATTATTCTTAACATATTTATTAATTAGCTTAGGGCTCTCATCCACAGAAAAATGTTTTAGAATTGCTAAACAACAAGTGCAGAAAGCAAAACTACTAGTGAGAAACGTGTGTGTTTTATTTTTGCTAACTTTTTCAAAAAAAAATAATAAGTGTACTTTAGATGGATGTTTTAAAAATGCATACACTTTTCAACTCATATTTACACCTGTGAGATTTAGAAACTTTTCAGTATATCAGAAAAGTGGTCCATTGTTCTTCTCCATCAACCCTGTTGCTCAAAAATACTACTTTTCTGAATTTTTCCTTCTATTTAATAAATAACATAAGGGGAATCTTACATTATATTCTCCTTTTTGTCCATCTCTTTGTTCAGTATTGTTTCTGATATACTCGTGTATCAGTAGTTTGTTCTTTCTGATTGCTGAGTAATACCCCATTGCATGTCCATATGACTAGTTGTTTTTATATTTTCATGTTCACAGACATTTGACTTCTTTCTTAGTCTAAAGAGGATTTCTAAAAATATTTTAGAAAATGTTTTTTGTAGAAAAGTATTTTTAATTCACTTGCTTATAAACCTAGGAGTCTATTGCTGCTCTTATATTAGGTGTATGTTTAATTTGAAAAGGGACATCCAAACTATATATCAAGTTTTCCATTTTTCTTTATCAGCCAATTTATCTATCATTGATGTATGAGTTCTAGTTACTTAGAAATTTCAATGACGATTTATTTTTAATTTTACACATGTTGGAATATCTACTTTTAGTTTTATTTTGTTTTACACTGATGACTAATGATGGCAAGAAACTTATTTGCTCATCGTCTTTTGATTGTTGGTTTCAGTCACCTGTACATTACTTTTAGTGTTTTTTTCTTATTATTGAATTATAATTTCTTGCATATATTCTTCTTTTAAATGTTTTGTTTGATAGATGTTTGCATATATTTTTTTCATGCTTATCTATTAATTTTCTTAATGGTGTCTTTAGTGACAGAATTTTAAAATTGGATTAATCTGAATTATCTTTTTTATGTATATTGCTGTCTTTGCCTTTTCTAATAAATAAATGCCACTGACTAGATCTAAAAGCTTCTCTTGTGTTTTCTTCTAAAAGCCCATAGTTATAGATTTTACATAAATATCAATGATTATATAAAATTAATGTGGTTTTCTGTATGGTATAAAGTAGATGTAATGCCGCTCTTTCCTACATAAATATCTACTTTTTGCGTTACCATTTATTGAAAAGATTTTCATTTTTCTCTTAAATTTCTTAAGATTCATTGTCAGTATAAACTAATTATATAACTGTGACTTTATTTTTGACTGATCAATTTCCCTTTATTCTTCCATCCTTTCCTTCCTTTCCAATAAAACACTCTCTTGGTAGTAATTTATTAGATAGTATAACTTCTCTAGACTTGTTCTTTTATTCACGAGATTGTTTTTGTCATAAGTGTATACATATCCAGGTTTAAATCAAGTCGTCAAGTTTTCAAAGAGAACTGCTTGTAGTGTAATAGGAATCATATTGAATTTATAGATCACCTTAACCATATTCATCCTTCCAATGTATGATCAGGTTACATTGTTTCCATCTCTGTAAGTCTTTCATTTCTCTCAGCAATGTTTTATAGTTTTAGCACAGACATATTTAAATTTTAATATACCCTAAGATTCTTTATGCTCTTGCAGCTTTTGAAAAAAAATGACTTTTTAGAAGTTTATTTTCTAATCTCAACTCGGTTGTAATGCTATGACAGAAGATGACTTTTATTGTCTTACATGAGAGTGTGTATTTCACATGTAGATAAAATGTAAATAATCTGTGGCAACATGGCAAATAATAGCAGACAAAGAAAAAGAGTAACTTCTCTTCTTAAAGTTGGATTAGCCCTGGGAATATTTGCTCAATGGAATACTGCAGAACTTTTTTTGTTGTGGTTAGTTTTGGAGAAGAGATCTGAAGAGACTGGCAGTTTCTAGTTTCTTCCTCTAGAAATACTTGCTCTAAGAGCAGGTAACTTAATATCAATAATGCTGACATTTTACCAAGTATTTTTTCTGTTGTGTGGTGGTGTCTAGTTTCTTACTATGTGTTTTACAACATTCTCTGCCTCTACCCTGTATTAATTTTCTGGGGTTTCACCAAAGCTTTGGTTGCTTAAACAGCAGGAATTTATTGCCTAATAGTTCTGTAGGTCAGAAGTGTAGGATCAAGATGTTGGCAGGGTTGGTTCCTTCTGAGAATTCGGATAAAATCTGGCTCTTGCCCACCACCTAGCTTCTGGCAGTTTGCTGGCAATCTTTGTCATGTCATGGCTTACAGAAGCGATGCTTCTCACCTGGTACATTCTTCATACAGTGATCTCCTCCAGTATGTGCTCGTGTCTCTAGTTTCCCCTTAGATAAGGGCCGCAGTCATACTGGATTAGAAGCCCATCACACACCCATTTGATTTCATGTTAACTACTTATATCTGAAATGACCTAATACTAGTCCCCTCTGTTTTGTGAAAAATATGTTCTATCCCTTCCATCCTTGCATTGAGCTTAACATAACGTATGGATAGTACTGAAACCCATATATATGCTTTTTTCCTATACATAAATATTGGATAACAAAGTTTAATTTATTAATTAAGCAGAGTAATAAATTAATACTACTAATAAAATATAACAATATAGTGTTATCAAAAGTATATTGATGTCATATTTTTAAGTAACACAACATTGCGATATCATGACATTTTGACCTGATAACCAAGATGGCTAAGTGACAAAGAGGCAGGTAGTGTATACACTGTGGATACTAAGAACAAAGGAAGGCTTTACATTCCAGGAGTAATAAAGAAAGAGTAACAGATTTCATCACACTGCTCAGAACAGTGTGCCACTTAAAACTTACAAATTGTTTATTTTAGGAATTATTTCTTTCTTTCTTTCTACTGCAGCTGTAACTGAAATCAGGGAAATTAAAACCATGTATAAGGTATAACTACTGTGTTTCCAAATAGGGGCACATTTTAAGGTACTCTGGGTTAAGACTTCTACATATGAATTTGAGGAGGGCACAATTCAACCCATAACATAACAAGTAGATGTCCGTCTCACCTTTTCAGTTGTGACAACCAAAACTATCTCTAGATTTTGCCAAATGACTTCTGGTAGGGTCAAATCATCTCTATTTGAAAACCACTGCTTTAAAAAAATCTGACTTAAAGAAAAATTCTAATTCCCCTTGGACAACCATGTTGTGAGAAGGTCTAAGCTAAGCATATGAACAGCCATGTGGACACAAGGGTGCTCAAACAGCCTCAGCTGACAAAAATAAAATACTAATCAGTGGCCATTTTAAGATATTATGTATGTATGTACCACTCTGGTCATTATTATATATAAATCAAATTCCTACCTGAAAAATAAACTCTTTTTACACACAAATGTCTTTGTCCCTCTGGAGTTAGTTGAAAATCTAGTTTATCATTATTGAAATTAAGTCCATATGTAGAAGAGGCTACTTGATTATATTTCATGGTTTTAGTGCTTGGGTATAACTTTTCTTAATTTAGAGACGTGCAGATTAAAAAACCATTTATCTATTCTTTCATATTGTCATAGCAAAGCTAAGGCAGAGACAAGAATACTGCAATGAACACACACTCAGAATGGGGGAGAGGTAGGAACCAGCATAGAGAAGACTGGCCCAGAGTACTTTATAACCTCCTATGTTGCAAGTAATGGCTCGTGTTCTCAGCTGAGTAGTTTCCTCAACAGGCTTGCTGCTGGGCTCACACATTTCTTTGAATTCTACCCTCTCTACTTTGGAGTGTGAGTTGGACTACATGCATAAGGATTTTAGAAGAACTTTTGTCTAGCTAAGGTGGTCTACATACCTCTCTCGGCCTTAAATAATTTCATACCCTTAACAAAAAGTATAAAAGCCAAGCTCCCATCATATTTTTTCATGAAGCCCAGTTTTAATGATAATATTCTGGATTTGATCATTGCCCTAAATTCATCTTGAATGTCTTATGCCAGCTGCAGAGTCTGGAAATAACAATCACATTTATTTTCCAACATAGAAGTCTTGGATTAAACATGTTTCTAAAATCTGTTTGAAAACAGCCTCATCGTTAGCTTATCTCTTTCTCCTATTTTATCATAGACCACAAAATGAAGCTATTTAGTCATTTCAACATTTTGCCCTGAAATCCACTATGACAAATACATGAGGCCATATTTTCTATCTTTCATATTAACACAGGCAAGAGTCTCATCAAAATTTGGTCAACACATAACAGGGTTCTTTTTCTCCAGTCTCTAACAGCAATTTTCAGACTGCTCTTCTGGATATCATTACAATTGTTTCAATGTCTTTTCATCCACTTGCCCAAATCATCCCAATGCCACATGTATTAGGTTTCAGTTAGGAAATCACCTTACTTCTAGATATTAATTTCTCCTTTAATTATTTTTATGTAAGTAACAACTAATTCACATAAACACAGCAATATTCTACTTTAATTTCTCATGGGTCTCTGTGTTGACAGGGCGATCCCGTTGCTCAACATGTTGGCTGCACTGATGGTTATTGACCTGTTATTATTATGATATTTACTTTCTACTTCTAGCCCTGAATATATATTTTTTCTCATACAAATATAGTTTCATCACATTTTTACCCTTTCTAAAAATTGTATACATTTTCTTTTCATCATTGTATTTATGCCTTTATTTTTATGTACATATCTTGACAGTAAATAAAGTTGGGTCTTGGTTTTAATCCAAATGAACAATGTGAACCTCAACTGGATTATTTCGCTCCTGACATTCAAGACAATTGCTATGGTTAACTTTATGTCCATCATTTAGCTTTTGTTTTCAATTTATCCTATTGGATTGCTTTTTTTCTTTTTCTTTTTGTTTTGTTTCTATACATATTTCGATTTGTTTTAACTATGTTGTAACTTTTTTACATTTTTATTGTTCTTTAGATTGCCATTTGTATAATCTAAAGTTAATCTGAACTATTTCACATAAAATGTCAGAATATTACATTTACAGAGTTCCATTTGCTACATTATTGTTGTCACATGTTATATTTATATTATAAATCCCATAATTGTTACAAACAATTGTTTATTTAAACAAGTGTATGTGTTTTAAAGAAATTTTTGAAAGAAAGTTATATATTCTTTTTGCCATGATATTTCTCATTTTCAAGGCCTACATATTTTCTTATAAATCAGAATTTTATTTAGTATTATTTCCCTTCAGCCTGAAAAACTTCTTTCAAGATATCTTATAGTGAAGGTATTCTGAGAGTAAGGTCTTTCTAGTATTATTTCATTTCCATTCTTAACATTGTGATATTTTGCATTGTCCTTGGATTCTGTTTACTCCCCCTAAGAAATTATACTATTTATTATACTAGGATGTTAATATGGCTGAACTTACACTCCAAATTTTATCTCATTAAAATGCAAGCAGCTAAAACTGTTCAGCTCTTCATATTTTTAGTGGTTGTTCTCACTGAAAACATTGGTATTCACCTACATGTGTGTCATTCAGGCACTAAACAAATTTTATGCCCTTTATATGAACTCTCTGTGCTCTTCTACATCTTGCACCTTACTTTCTTGAATCTCTGCCTTCACTTTTCTGCCATTTTGGAAGCTTCACGCTGTCCTCTGTCTCTTCACAAATGTAAAATTGCAATTTCTGCAGTTACTTTTCACTGTCTATACAGTTCAGACAGAAGGTATCCTCAGGTTTATTGTTTACTTCTGGTCAGTCTTTAGTGCCTTAGCATACTTATTTTTATAATTTGTGAAGAGTTTGCAATTGTCATCTGAGGAATGCCATATCTATATGTGATTCGACTGTTACTGGGAAAACTCTCAGAATTAATTTCTGCCTTTTGTTTTAAATTCCTTTAATCCCATTAACTTATATGCTTCTTCCATGAAACCTTACCACTGCTATTGTCTTCCTAACCTTGTCATTTCAACTAATAGTTTTCCCTATGTTATTTATTGAATATTTCTTTTACATTCATGCCTCATTAGAAGACTCTCCATTCTGGTTAAATCTTATTGTTTTCATTTTCTCTTCAGCAATTTTTCTTATATCACTGAAATGTTAGAGTCAAGAAGTGGGACTGGTTTCCCCTTATTTACTGGTGCACAGACAACTATACTTTTCTCTGTATATCCTCAGTTCTGGAATAATCCAACTCATTCTTTGTGCTACTTATTTTGTTGTTACTTCTACTAAACTTCAATAATGCCTAAGTTTCCACAACTGATGTTTTCTCTTTAGAGAAAAAAGATGGAAGTTCAGTAGGATCAGCACTGGTACACTGAGAAATATATTGGGTCAAGTAGCAAACCACAGGTGTGCTTAAAGTTCAACTGACTATGGTGTATTAGATACGCCTGCCATTTTTCTGTCTATTTTTCTCTCTTTAGCTCTCTATGTTATCTTTCTGCTTCTTTCTATCATTCTTCAAATGATTTCCAACCACCACCTCCCTACAAGTTGAAGAGTATTTTATCTAACAGTTATGAACTACTATTTCACGTTTTTAATGCCAACAGAGTCTGAGCAGCATTTTCTCAAGTTCCTCATTCTAAATCCCAAGAATGATTTATGACTCTGGTTTAAGATAAATGCCTACTTTTGTCAAAATAGCTGCTCCTATAGAACAATGTAGTTAGAAAAATAATAAAAATAAGTCAATCTATTATAACCTTTCAGGAAAATAGATATTGAATTAAATATGAAGCATTTTACACTCTCCTTGAATTCTCAATCCTGTTACTATTCCTGTAACTCACAGAAAATAACTATACTTCTGAACACCAGAGAAAATAGATATCATGAGATAAATTTCCCAGTTCTCACCTAAACCTCTAAAGTCTTAACAAGATCATCACTTATCCTTTCCATTTAGTTAATTTCTTTTTAGATAATGGCAGATCTGCCCTTCTTCCTTTTTTTAAATGTTAATTTTATTGATTTTTAAAGATAAGAAGGGAGAGAGTGAGAGCAAGACAGGAACATAGATCTGTTCCTGAATGTGCCCTGAGTGGGGATCAAACCGGCAACCTCTAATTAAATGAGCTATCAGCCATGTTACCTCCAAATTTTTAGATCTCTGTCTGACCATATCTCATTGCCCTCTCTGTTAAATATTCTCTGTTTCCTGTAGATGTAGTTTCTATTCTTATACTAACATCATCCCATTAGTACACAATATTTAATAATTATGACTGGACCCTGACAGGAATGAGATGGCATATTTGAGAAAATCTGAAGAAATTTTTAATATAAAATTACAGGGGTCCTTAGGTTATGAGTATCTCCTTTTTCCTCACCTATCAAATATTTTCAATGAGTAATCCAGTCCAGCTTCCTTCACTTTCATATTTCATCTAGATATTTCTTACCTTCCATTCAACACAGTGATCTACTACTAAACTCCACTAAAACTTTTCTTATGAAGGTCACCTAGTCCTCTTTAATAATAAATTTGGGACTATTTTCACAGTAAATTGTACTAGACTGCTCAACAATATTTGACATTTTCTTACTATTTTTTCTAATTAAAACCCCATTATTTTTTGCGTTTTTTGTTTTTTTCTCATTGTGTGTTCCTTTTTGTATCCATACTTTAGATTTTAGTTTTTCTGATCATTATTTCCTTTGCCATTTTATATATTTCTTCTCAACTGATGTCTTAGCAAACTATACTCCTTCTAGGACTATTTCCTATGTTCCAGATGCATGTATTAGGATTATTTAAGAGAGACTTTCACTTCAATAATTTGTAGTCTGACAAACTCAGTATGTCTGAAGCTCTGCTGATTTCCTTTTTCACTAAACAATGCCTCTTCTACTCTTGTATTCTCTGGGTAATAACTTACTTTTCTATTCTGGGCATTTGAACATGATTTTTTCTTTTCCTCACTTCACACATCTGAACATCTTAAAGGCCTAACGTGCTTGGCTTGTTACCTAAATATTTTCTGAAATCATCCAATGACCTCAAACTCGGTTTCTATATCTTTTAATAACAGCTTGAGTATTGTAAGCACTTGGCATTTTCTTTATTACCAGTATGAAACCCTACTCTAAAAACAAAAAGAAGAAAAAATTGCTATTTTACAGTTTAGAGTGATGTTTCAAAATGCACATGACTTTCCATTGCCCCTGGTATTCCTTAGGTGACATTTCTGATTTGGACTGTGCTTAATACTCCAACTTCATTGTTCTCGGGGTAGGTAATCTTGGCTACACTGAACATTGTTGAGCCTTTCAAACTTCCATACTTTCTTTTTCCTCTTCTTATATTCTTCAATTTGATTTTAATTTTCTTCTTGGAATATTCATAGTTGTTAGATATTTATGATACTTTAGAAATCCTCAACATAGAATTTGTTCAATTTGAAAAAAAAAAGACCATTCTCCTCCTGATGGAAAAAGGTAGTTGACACAAGTAAATAGACTTGATCAATATTTAAAGTATATATAATGAAAAGGTAAAAAAAAAAAGTAGAGGTTAGGATACTAAACAGTAGCAACAACTATAGGTGAGTAATACCCTGAAAACCAAGAAAAGATATATGATTTTAAAAAGACAAACAATAGCAGTGCCATCTCTTTCTAATTTTACAGAGTTCAAATTATTATCATCACATTGCAAACCAGTCATTCTCTATAATTTTCAATTTAATTATAATTTTACCTACATTTTCATAATACAAATCAAAAGTAATTAGTATAAAATATAGCTCATAGTTACATATTTATCTGAATCTACCCAATTTGTCATTCTATCACTGTCCATACTGAGTTACTCGAATGTGACTAGCTCTACAAGTTCTTGTTAATTAAATATTATAACATGCTCAATACAATAGATTTATACTTATAGTTAATGGTAACATTTTTTCATTTGCTATGCTATTTTTACAGACTGTGTAGTCAAATATAGCTACCCATGAAAATGAAGTAGTCTATAGGTTACAAAGAAAAAGGTAGGGAATGTCAATTGATAATAGTTCTTATCCACTAACAAGAAATAAAATTGTTATACCATTAAAAAATATTTGACCAAGATATTAAATACCTCTGAATTCTAAAAACAGAAAAATCTAATTCATAAAAGAAGCAAGAAGATGTAATTCCATTTTAAAAAGTACAAAGAGATATATATATTCCTGTCCTCTACTCAGGTTTCCTTTATTCTTGCTGTTTAAATAGCATCAGTATCTAAGTATTTATATTGAACTAAAGGTAATGATGTAATCACCAAGAAGGTGAACACACTACTGATTGTCAAACCAGTACCTATTACATGCTTTTTCTGTTTTAATTGCAACATTTTATGGATACGAGTCAAAATGATCAACATCAAGTATTAAATGAATAATTTTCTTTCCTAATGAATTCTTATTATGAACTCAAAACTTTTAGTTTATCTACTTTATTTGACTTATCCAAAATAAAACATATTATTACCTTAATCAAAAGAATTAAATCAAATTTTAGAAAATATCCCTGAAAGTATAATTTTATTAACCCATGTCACCCCAGCAAATTAAATAAAAAATTTAAGTAAGTAATAAAAATTTTAAAGAAAAGTCTTAAATCAAATTAACTTTATGTTAATGCACTCAATTAATATGTAGTTAATTAAATTTTTTCCCAAAATATTAGAGATGATTTTCTGTATAGTCTGGTCTAAATATTTTGTCCTCCAGGAATGTTTAGGATAGCTGTAGACCGGAGCATTTAATTATAACATCTGTAGCTCTCAGTTGTAGTTCAACATGAGAATGACTGAGATATGGCCTGGCTTGTAAAGGCTGAAAAACTAATTGCTCCATTATTCACTCTCAGTCCTTTTCATTTTGGGGGCACTTAAAAATATGTATTTAGTTTTGCTTTTTAATTACAAGTTACTATACAGCGTGTCCTAACAAGAAAACAGAATTATTATTCTGACTTTCAACACACTTAAGCATTTTTATTTTGCTGAGTTCTTTCTTTTTCCTTTACTTCCTTTTGCAAACATTTTTAATGGCTAATTACCATTTCTGCTTTTTATCTTAATTGCTACACATTTAGGAACATGTGTCATTAAAGCTTTAGCAGATAAGACATTTGTACCAACAATATTTCTATTCTTCTTGCACATATGTAGCCTTATTAAAATGACTATCTTAGTCTATTCAGCTGTTTTTTTGAGAACCAAATTGTATTTTATGTGAAGCTCCATTTTATGTGTAGAAGGTATTGGAAAGTTTGTATTTTAGAAGAAAAGAGGAACAATTTATTTCTTACCACCCAAATCAAAAGATTCTTGTTTTAACAATGATATTTGTGACATTGTTCTCTCCCAGGATTTCTTTATTTAATAAAATTCAATATGCAAATGATTCATTTTATGAATTATAAAATTATCACAGTTTAGTTACTAGTAAATATACACTTAAAATTTTAGATTTATCAATCATAGTTTTCTACAGAAAACTATTAATATAATATAGATCAAGGCATCATTTATGTGTAATAGGCAATTTGAAAGTTGTCATCTTCATTTACTAAGAAAACACTTCACATTCTGAGAAGCACTCTGCCTCTTTAATTGCTTCACTGGTAAGAAGAGCACTGGTCAAATCTGTCAGGAGCAATTTCTTTTATATGTAGTGATCATCTTCATGTTTTCTTCACTTCCATTAGATTTCATGAACAACAAGATTAGATTTTAAAATTGCTGATTGGGTACTGATAGTTGGCACTAATTATATAATATATATTTAAAACCCAGTAATAACTAAAATCTGTAAAACATGACCATACACACAATTGTATTTAATTCTGGAGAAAAGATGATTAAACTTATTTAATACCAGAGGAGTGTGTGTTTCTTGGCATAATTAATAATTTTCTTTTAATTTCATATGTAGAAGAAAATACTATTCATTGAAGCTTTATTTATTTCCATATATTCCATACACAGAAAAATAGAAAACCCTAATTAGTACATTTTGCATAACAAGAAAATTAATTTTAATGAATAATTTTTGGAACTGTTGGAAATAGAGGGCTTTACTATAGGTATTTCAGTTAGCAGTGATTGGCCCCAGTAATAGACTGGTTAATGGCAATAGTGCTATTTGGGAATAACTGACTTATATCTTCTTCTTTTAATTAAAATAGAAATTTTTGATATCTAAATATGTATGCAGTCCAGATCTTGATTTTTTTTCATAAAAAGCTTTAGGTTTTCTTCAAATAAATTGCAGCAATCATATCTATCAGTGAAGGTGAACCCCATTTTTATTTATTAAAATTCTGTGTTCATTGATTAAGAAAAATTCAGTTTGTAGTAAACAAACAACAACAACAAAATAATAATGTCCTTTCCTTGAGGAGAAAATGCGTTTTTGATGTTTATTTGCTAGAAGCAGTTTCTAAGACTAAAACGTGGGAGCCTAGATTAAATCAAAACTAACTATTTGCTAACTCCAATGGATGAACACCACATGGGAAAAAACTGTGCTGAGGAATTTATTTTCTGTATTAATTTTTTCAAGGAAGATTCTATGTAATTCAAAAGATATATAGCATTAATAAAATTATGCTATTTGTGGAGGATCTGTAATTATAATTCTAGGAACTATGATGCATAAAAATACTGCATTATTCAGCTTTATAAAAGTAATTACATAAATATTTCTAATTATTTTCTATTGTCCCCACAAATGGGCTATAAAATCACAGTCCACTTTTTGGATAAATTCCTTTCTTTAATGTATGTTTTAATAACTTATAAGTAAGAATGCAATCAATGTTCCAAATGACAAAATTTTTGAACATGGGTATATTCTTAGAATACTAAAAGTACTATATCATACAAATTCTGAACATGGGTATAATCTTAAAATACAAAAAGTACTATATTGTACAAATTTATATATTTGTAAAACAGTAAGTGTACATATTTTTTCAATTTTCAAAAAAAAGTCCATAAAGTTACTTTTCTCCAACATCCATTTCTATAATGTATTTTTTATTGAATTTATTGGGATGATACTGCTTAATATAATTTTACAGGTTTCAGGAGCTTAAGTCTACAACATACCTCTATACACCTTATTGTGTTCACTCCCCCATAAAGGCAGTCACTTTGTGTAGCCCAAACTTAAGGGGTAGAGAAATATGTTCTACCTCTGAAGTGCAAGGTGTCTACATACATTTTTTATAATTATTATTTGCACAAGATGTGCTATTATTCCCTAATTATTCATTCAATTATTTATTTTTATCAGTAAGAACTCATGGATATTTATTGTATTTTTGTATAAAAATAAAATGTATTTTTTTTGCTCAGATTACTCTTGGTTTGGTCATTGGGAGAGCCTTCAGTTGGTTCCTGTGTCTCTTTAACATGCAGTCATTATTTTGTTTCTTGAGTAATTCTTTGGTTTCTGATATTAAAATATTATTCACTTATTTGTACATTTTGTGTCTGTATGGCCAGTAGTCACTGCTGTTGTCACTGCCAGGCAGGTGGAGGTTTCTATTAGATTCAGGCAAATGGTAAAGAAAGAGCAGAGTCAAAAACTGGTGGGCCATTTCTTTATTTTAGCCACACACTCGGCCGACGAGTAAAAAACAAAGAGGGAAAACACTTCCCTTCCACTCATTCAGAGCTCAGAAAGCTACTGACACAACCGAGATTTTCTAGAATCAAAGGCCCCCACCAGTTTCAGCCACCTCTGGTTCCCCATCTGCCAACATGGTTTTTTACTCTGCAAAACTGGCTTCTCTCTCCTTCCCTTTCATCTTGGCTGGTTCTTCTTCTTCTTCCCCTTCTTCTTCTTCTTCTTCTTCTTCTTCTTCTTCTTCTTCTTCTTCTTTTCTTCTTCTTCTTCTTCTTCTTCTTTCTCCTCCTTAAAAACTACCAGGGCCTAAAAAGGTCCCTCCTTCAGAACACATTGACATAACAGTGGCCCTTCCCAAGCAGAAAGGTAATTAGTAGTTTCAATGGGGCAGTGCCGTTCATGTGGGCAATGCCATTTTTAACAATAAGAGTGAGCAAACTCAAAAATCACATTTTACAAACTCATTTGCCCAACAGTGTCTTAGTCTTAGAGTCATCTAGATCTCTAAGAAGACCTAATGTTTTTTATTGGGGAATGGCATGAGAAAAAAGGATCTAGGCACCAGGTATATTTTGTTATTTTTTAAATAAATTTTGTGTTTTAAAATTTATTATGATTACTTAGACTATTCTTCATATATCTTTGAAAATATATAATTTCATATGTATTGGCAGCCTACCTAACCAAAAAAAAATATAAAATATTGTCTATCATATGGATTTTACATATACATCTAATAAAGTTGTTTAAAATTACAATTAAACACTAGATGATTTGTCATTTCTGGCAGGCAATGTGGTATTAATATGACATATCTCATTAATCTATATTTAACTCTATGGCATAGGTATAATCTCAAGTCAACAGATAAGAAAAATATAACTTAGTGACTCTAAACAAAAGCCAAATATTTAAAGTCAGATATGTAATCTTATATTTTTATTAATAATTATTAGGAAATACTTTCTAAGAAACAAAGCACAATTTAAAAAATTTCCAAATTGATTATATTTAGTAAATAAAGGGTGTGTCTGTGGGTTTGTTTCCTGATGAGATTAGCATTTGAATCAGTGAGCTCAGTAACATAGCTTGCTCTTCCCAATGTGTTTGGGCATCTGCCAAATTTGAGAGAGTTTGACTAGAATATGAAGTGAAGCAAGGGACGATTTGTTCTTTCTTGCTTGCCTACTTAAGCTGTGTTGGTTTTCTTCTGTCCTTGAACTGTTGGTTTACCCTGGTTCTTAAGCCTTTAGATTCAGACTGGAATTACGCCATTTATTTTTCTGGGTTTCCAGTTTGTAGATGGCAGGTGGTGGGACTTTAAAGTGTTCATAATTGCATGACTCGATTCATCATGAATCTTTAAAAACTCTATATAATATGTATATGTATATATATATATGTATGTGTATATATATATATATATATATATATATATATATATATATATATATACACATACATATATATATATATATATATAATAGATATCTCCCATTGAT
Organism: Rhynchonycteris naso; assembly: GCA_037038555.1. Lineage (NCBI taxonomy): Eukaryota > Metazoa > Chordata > Mammalia > Chiroptera > Emballonuridae > Rhynchonycteris > Rhynchonycteris naso. The sequence goes on from CM073000.1 coordinate 27,165,341, forward strand.
CCTGTTTCTCTGGAGAACCCTGAATGATAAAATTTTCAAATTCTGCAGCTTAGAAAAAAGATACTTAGTATAAAGAAAAACCTCCAGTAATTTTTATATACTAGTTTGCACAAAAAATTATAAAACTATTATTTTATAAGGCATCCATAGCTTTATTTAATTTAAAAAGTATAATTTCTTAACTGAAGCTAAACAAGTATGATCAAAGTTTAATTCAAATGAAAGTATCTGTTAATGGCTGACTGTATTTCAAACCAAACATAGCTACTTTCAAAAATTAAATTGGCCCTGGATGAATAATTCAGTTTTGGTGGTTTTTAACCTTTTTATACTTGGAGACCAGTGAAATATAGAACACTGTTTTGAGGCAGAAATTACCTGGAGCATAGCAAATTTGACTAAGATCAATGGGTCTGTAATCTTAATATAACATCAGGGCAGTTAGCTCTTTCATGGAATGAAAATTTCTGAGTTTCTGCTGCATGAAACTTTTGGCAGATTAATCCACTGATCAAAGGTTGAAAAACACTTGGTTAGAGCATTGAACCTATAAACCAAGATTTCAGGTTCAATCCCGGGTCAGGGCACAGCACATACAAGAATTAATCAATGATTGCATAAATAAGTAGAATAACAAATCAATGTTTCTCTTTATTTCTAAAATCAAGTAAAAATTATCAAACACTTAATAAATGATTAACATAGAAAGAAAAAAAATAAGACATTTTTAATATAACATGATAGGTTGCTAATATATTTGTTACTTTTCAGTTGTAATTGTGGTCTTGCTAATAAAAAGTAAGATGAATTAGTTTAGTGTATGAAAAAAAAACTCATTGGTTGGTTATTATAGAAGCTGACTTTAAGAAAATGAAGGACTGTCTGACCAGGTAGTGGTGCAGTGGATAGAGTGTTGGACTGGGATGCAAAGGACCCAAGTTTGAAACCCTGAAATCCCTGACTTGAGCACAGGCTCATCCAGCTTGAGTGTGGGCTCACCAGCTTGAGTGCAGGGTCATTGGCTTCAGCATGGGGTTGTTGGCTTGAGCATGAAATCACAGACATGATTCCATGGCTGCTGGCTTGAGCCCTGACATTGCTGGCTTGAAGCCCAAAGTCACTGGCCTGAATCATGTTTGCTAGCTTGAGTAAGGGGTCACTCACTCTGCTGTAACCCCCTCATCAAGGCACATATGAGAAAGCAATCAATGAACAACTAAGAAGCTGCAACAAAGAGCCACAACAAAGAATTGATGCTTCTCATTTCTTTCCCTTCCTGTCTGACTGTCCCTATCTGTCCATGGGTCTTTCTCTTTATCTCTCTCTCTCTGCCACCAAAACAGGAAAAAGAAAGAAAATCAGGGACTAATAATATTCTTGGAAGACTAAAATTAGTAGACAAGAGAGGAAAATGCTTTTTAATTATGCTTGCTTTTCTTCTCCCTTGGTATTCATTACATTTAAATGGAGCCACATATTGGCAGAAGTAATAACCAGGTTGGTCAATGCAAGTAGTTTCCTTTTTGCAGGGATGTGAAGCACTCTCATATGCAGCTATTTCACATTTTACACCTTTGAAAAATAATAATAATACAAGCTTAAAAAGGCAAGCAGGTATTAGGTTGTAATTCTTGAATTTGCCCAAATCTTTTAGTCTATTTTTGGTGATATCTGAGACTAAGCTCATCAGATAAGAAAACTACATACATTATTGTCTAAACCTATTTATTTCACCTTACTAAAACGACTTCTCTTGAAATTACTTAGCAGTGAGTAATCTCCTCTGAGTTGCTAGGCAGTTAGTCTGCTCAGATGTAAAATAGTTTGTCTTCTGCTTTGCAGTCTAGAGATGGAGTAGGATGTTTTAAATAATCAGGATACAAATCAAATGTTAGGCTAAAGGAAGTAAAAAAAGAAAAGAAAAGGATATACTACTGAATTAATAACTTCCTGATGTATGTCCCTAGGGCTAAATATTCTTCACAAGGCACAATTGTCTATAATTACTTACCAATAAAACCAGGCAGACAGACACATTTGAATTTATCCAAGACTTCTGTAGATGTAGCATTATGGAGGCTGGGCGATGAGTCAGATATTTTTCCATTATTTTCACAGAACAACCCTATATGGAAAGAAAAGTAAACAGAAATGTCCAATAACTATACAGTGCTTGTGTTTTCTTTTAACTAGTTCTGCAATTTAGATTTTCCATTAACATTTGACCTATAACTTGTGCTGTCATCACTAACTAGTCTATCACTTAGGTTGTTTTTTAATTTGCAAAGAGCTGAAAATAGCCTAAACCAATGCTGAATAAAGACTTAGGACAGCTAATTTTTTTTTCCAATTTTTAACAAGGATAGAAAAATTTACATTGACACATAATACATTATACTTACAAATTAGATAAGTGGAAAATTTTTAATATTCTTAATATTTTCCCTAAAATGATAAAATGAATATGAACTGGAGCAAAATTAATTTAATATGCATCTAAACAAGACAAAGCATACCTAATAAAATAGAAAATTTTATTTTTATTACTATTATCACTGATGAAATGATATGATAAATAACATGACATTAGAGCATCAGGTTAAACTGAAGGAAAAGTGGAGATTAAAAATAATGTGAATGCCTAAATACTTTGTTAAAACTTTAAAATATTTATTTGGTAATATTCCTTATGGATCAACTTTGTGAGAAAAAAATGACACATTTAATTTTTTTTTTTATAGATGGAAATGTAGCAAAATACATCTCTCCAAAATACCTTGTTTTTGCTCTGTCATACAATTTTAAGAAATCACTTTGAGTTTTAGTTGATAATAAAAAGAGCATAAAGTTTTTATAATGGGCTCATATTTTCTGAAGATGTTCACTGTTAAGGTTAACTATATAATACCAGGCTTCTAGATTTAGGAGAAAAAGATTACTGTTGCATTCATGACTTCCAAAACAAGTTTGATGTTCTCACTCCTAAAGGAGAATGTAGAACTTTGATTTATCAATGCATGATTCACATAGAAGTAGAATTAGAAACAGTTTTGGGGAGTTAGAATTTGGGAAACATTTTGATTTGTAATGTTGGCAATTTGACGGTATTTACTTGCATCTTGGGAAAGTATTAAAGAGTCCTACTTTTTTCCCCAATTTTAGGAAACAAAGGTTTCCTACTTTTAGTTTCTTCCTAATAAAACACAAACAATAACAACAACAAAACATACATATTTTAAAACATGACCAGCACTTTGTCAACATAAGTAATCTATCTTAACAGGGGTCACTGTAAGAGGTGCCATAGTTACAAAATAAAATGTGGTGTAAAAAGAAATATTACAGTGTTTAGTTTAAGTGTATAGACTTATAGTATATAAATCTTCTAAAAAACACTGGTTTGTTTACAAAAGCAAAATATTCCTTCAACATTAAATATATCTGTTTCTGTGATGATATACAGATGTAGTAAAATACTATAAGCAGATATTATATTTAAAGTGTTCTTGTGGAAAATTTGATTTGCATGCCTATAAGAAAAATTATATCTTCTAAAAAAAAAGAGTTACTTCCACCTCAAATTAATCTTCAATTATCTTAGTTTGGATAGCATGTGTGCCTACCTTGAAATCCATTCTTACACCAGGAGTTTAATGTGCTGTGAAGTTCAACACAAGTGCTCCCTTTGCACAGGCATCATTTGGGCACTTGTCTACCTCAATCTCACACTTATTACTTAGAAACAAGAAAAGTATGTATTTCATTACAAATGTGTCACTGATGTAACCTGCAACTCACTCTAAGATTATGTTTAGAATATGTAAGATTTTCAGCTTGTCTGCAAAAATCAACACATTGCCTAATGCTATCAACTAAATATTTATTCTTTCTGTTTCAGTTTTTATGTGACTACAACTGTGGCTTTATTCTCATTTCAGTATACCTAGAAGGATTCAAAGTTTCTTTATTTCTTTAAAATTAAACACATACTTGACTGTACTCATGACTGGACAATGTTAACCTAATTGATTTTCTTTGCTTTATTTTTCTGCAAAAATTGATGTTATACTCATTTGGGTCCTGTCTACAATACTTTAAAAAAAAAAAAGAAAAAACTAAAACTCTCTCAGTTTCTTATTTCATTAAAGTAATGTATCACAACTGGCTCCCAAAATTAGTGGAGGGCAAAGAGAAACGGAAGAAAGAGGCAGACCACTTCCGGCAGGTAGCAGGGTTAATAGATAAGAAAGGGAACTTATATAGAAGGATTGCCTTGTCGACCGCAAGAAGTGTAGACTTCCACACCTGCACTCCAGAACGTTAACAGTCCACACAGAGGCCTTAAATGGGTTCTATCACTGTATTCAGTTCAGATGGTCACAACAACACCTTACTTTCTCTAAGCTGTGTCATTGAAATAGCTCCTAGTGTGGAAATGACCAATGAAACATACATTCTCAAGATGGGGAAAGGAAAAGGAGGTAGGAGGAGTATAAGGGACCTTCAACTGTTATGTGTTTCTTGATATATTGATTATTTTGCATTTTGCCATCATAAAATTTTGCTTTTTGTCTTTAGTATTATTTCTTGTTTTAAAATCTATTTTGTCTAGCCTGACCAGGTGGTGGCGCACTGGATAGAGCATCGGACTGGGATGCGGAAGACCCAGGTTCGAGACCCCAGAACTCACCAGCTTGAGAGCAGGCCCATCTGGCTTGAGCAAAAGCTCACCAGCTTGGACCCAAAGTCGCTGGCTCCAGCAAGGGGTGGCTCGGTCTGCTGAAGGCACGCCGTCAAGGCACATGTGAGAAAGCAATCAATGAACAACTATGGTGTCAAAACGGCAATGAAAAACTAATGATTGATGCTTCTTACCTCTCTCTGTTCCTGTCTGTCTTTCCCTATCTATCCCTCTCTCTCTGTCCCTGAAAAAAAAAAAAACTATTTTGTCTAATATTAATAGAGCCCTTCCCATTCTCTTATCTTTACTGTTTACATGGTATATCTTATAAACATCATTTAAATTTTAATCTACTTGAGTCTTCTAATATCAGTGTATAATGAAATCTTTTATTGCTTTTTCTTTTTAATTTAGTTTGAAAAAACTCAACCTAATCGCCTACCAATCCTCTTGAATTCTCAAGCATTGACATTTTATCCTGTTGTTCTCTTTATGCTCTCGGCATTCAGCGCTTTACTTATATTCTTATAAACATATTCCCATATGCATAGTCTGGTTCTAACTTTTGACCAAATACCCTGGGCCAATTTTAAACTTAACCCTACTCATGACATCTTAAATTAAATAGCTCAGAAAACTAAATCCTTCTCAAATTAAAATGTTATAATCTGTGACATAATAATTCATATATTCAATAGTTTACTGAATTCTCCTCAGGTACAAAATTTAGTATTCATTTTCAATTATTTAATCCACTTATGATAATTAGGAAGTGACTATATATTGGTAATTACAACACATACCAGTATATTTTATTTACAGGGGAAGCTTATTTATATTTAAATCTATTTACAGCAATATTTTGTATATCATTGTTATGCTTTACATTATATGCTTCAGTAGGAGTAGCTATAATTTACTTTAAAAATAATTTAGCAAAGTAACAGGAGTATAAGTCTTATATAAAAATAGATAAGAAAAATGAAGCTTTGTACTGTGAATATATATCTATTATTAAAAGGGAACATTATTCAAATAAAAAATAACATTGAATTTAATCAGTCCTTTTCAGAAAGAGTTGTTTATGTAGTTTATCTAGAGACAAAAAATACACAATTCAAAAAATATTGTATAATTTTCTACATATGTCAATATCTGGATAAAATTTAAAATTGAACTTTGAAATATATATATTATATACATATGTACACATACAAATACATTATATTGAATGCTATATTTCATAACAAATTCCAAATTATTTTGACTAAATGTTTCCAATTCACATGCTTATGTATATATGTATATTTGTCTTATACACAATCATTAAACAACATTTTACTATTTTTTATAATGATAGAAATTAATATTTTACTTATTTTAAAGGAATTTATTACATTTAGTGAGTTGTGGTTCTATATTGTGCAAATACTCTGAATATTTATCTCTCTGCACTCAATAAAGGTCCTGCACAGTGAGGAGGAATAAATGGGAATAGATCTTCAAGAGGGGTTGTCTTGAGGAGAATAGGTGTTTCCCAAATTTCAAGTTAATGAAAACTGATAGGAGTGAGATAATGGTGAGACCTAAGCACACCTAGAGAAGCAGTGGAAATAGAGGAATCCATAGTGCTAAGTCCTACAAACAGATCAGGCACTCATAATCTTAGGAATACTCAATGGGCAATAGGAGAATTAAAAATTGTAATTTCTCCCAGGTAAATATGGTGAAATATTAGATCCACAAAATAAGAATACAGCTTATAGAGACATGAGTTGTTATTTAGAAGCCTAATATATGTATAAATAGAAGGTCTGTATCTAGTATCATTAATAAAAATTTTAAGAACCTCAAAGATATTAAAAAATTTAAATATTTCTAAATAAAAAAAAATCACTAGGGGTAATTAAAATAACACTGGGGAACATTTTTTTTTAATTTTCTGTTGCATGAGGTTTTAGAACTGATTATATATACTTCTGTTACATTGATTCCAAACCTGAAATTCGTTATTTGGTGTACGCTCTAGTTTTTATGTAATTTTAATTTCTTTTTGTTACAGTTAATGACATGCGTTGGTTTGTAAATAGGAGTTAAAGGACAACAGCTCTTGGATTGAACATAATCACAAGGCAATTAATGTTTTAAAAACATCACTTTGACATAATTGTAGTTGTTTTTAAATGTAAAATATTATTATTTGATAACAACACCCTCTTATTTTGTTTTAAGATTAAATCATGGCTTCTTCGAGTAGGCGTAAAGGTAAGAATAATTCTGATACCTTCTGTTATATATGTGGCTGTTACACACTTGAACATCAAAGGCACAATATTTCATCATTTGTGACATGTACATATATTGCCTATTTCCAAGTTTCCCTTGGAGATCAAGATAAGTATTAGGATCCTCATATTGTGTGTCCTAATTATGAGAAAATAAAATGGTTCATGACTGGACAAAAGGAAAACGCAAAGGAATGCCTTTTGGTATTCCCATGGTTTGGCATGAACCTAAGGACCACAGCAGTGACTGTTATTTCTGTCGAATCCATACTAAGGGCATTGGCAAGAAAAAACAGCATATGATCACATATCCAAATATTCCTTCAGCAATACGACCTATCCCACACTCTAAGACACTCCCGATTCCAGTTCTCAATGGTTTTATTTCTTCTAAGGATGAAGAATGTAAACATGTTGATCAAGTGTATTTTGATAAGATGCATAAGAAAATGGTTGTAGAATCTGAAGGGTCTTCTTCTGATGCCAAGAAGTCATTAAACCCTCAGTAGTTTAGCCAACCTGAATTGAATGACTTAGTAAGAGATTTAGGCCTATCAAAGAAAGCAGCTGAGTTATTAGCCTCCAGGTTTCAAGAAAAGAATGTATTTCTTCGATAAGCAAAAGTATCCCATTTCAGGAAATGTGAACACATTTTTGTGGACTTTTTTCCAAAGACAAACACTTTGTATACTGTCATGATATCAGTAGTCTTCTCAGCCAGCTAGGTGTTACCACTTACAGTCCAACGAAATGGCAGCTATTTCTTGACAGCTTTAAATGAAGTCTGAAATGTGTTCTCCTACATAACGGTAATATTTATGCAGCAGTTTCAACTGGTTATTCAACTCATCTGCGAGAAGATTATAATGACTTAAAAAATGTCCTCAACTTTCTGAAGTTTGAGGAGCATACCTGGACCATTTGTGTGGATCTTAAAATGGTAAACTTGCTAGGACAACAGAGAGGTTTCACAAAGTAACTCAGTAGAAACTGTTGGACTGTGGGTAGACCACACCTTTGGGCCTCAAAGGCTACATCCACCACATTCCTGGAAGCCACATCCTGCTGAAGTCTATGAAAAAGTCTGGACAGACTGACATCCTGGGCACAAGGGTGAAGCCACATCCACCACCCTTCCTAATCCCTGAATTACTCCAGGCTCTATTCTAGTGGCAGAGCAAAACAAGCAGCCAGCAGACAGAGTTTGCAGGAGGCAGGATCTCAGGGAACCTCGGCCTTTTAAAAGCAGACCTTCCCCTAAGCTCAATGTGAGTAAAAGCCAGCCTAGGTTGGTGGCTTGGCATTTCCATGTGTACTGGACGCAGCAGATGCAGCTGCAAACTCTGGATTGCTTTAGCTCCAAGAAGGTTGCTGAGGGCTAGTCACAGGCAGTGTCCTTCACTGGTCTGTGCCAGGTTCCTACCAGGGAGGCCCAGGGCCAGAACATCCAGAGACCAGATGTGGAGTGCATTGGTTCAGCACCTAATGACCTTTGCTGGAGGCGTGTCTGAAGGGAGTGCTCCTGGGCCCAGATGAGGTGAGGCTCACTCTCTGTGATCAGCACTGGCAGAGTAGCTCATGTGCATTGGATAGGGTGGAGCTTCACAGTCAGCCAACCCAAGTCCTGGATATCCTGCCCCACTGGGTTAGTTTCCACAGGGGGAAAGGATAGAGGCTTAGTGAGTGATCATTCAAATGTGGGCCCTCTGTAGCCTATTGCTTGGAACAATTGAGGGGCTTATCCACTTTCTGAGGGGCCACAATCAGCCCCTGGGGAGGACTCTCTCAGTCATCCTCCATGAGACCAGGGACTCACCAGCTGAAAGAACTTCTGCAGAGGGAACTGTCAACTCCACTTAATCTGAATCTATTGTTCACCTTACTGGGGAAAAATAGAATTGCAGTATCTAGCACTGTCTGAAGAATTGGACTCTGGAGTAGGGGCCACATTTTCCACACTGAACTCTTGACCAAGTACTAAGCCCCTGAATTAGGGAATCCCATTAACATTGTATTCCCACCTTCAGCTGCCTTAACTCATGAAGCTTGCAACCTGTAGAGGATTTGATGGAGTGAGGCCAGTCTGAGCTCACACTAAAGTCTTTCTACAAAAGACTGTTGGAAGACCAGACAGCTGCAAGAGGAGGTAGAGCAGCTGAAAAAGTGAAGGCAAATCTTATAGAACTTGAAGCTTTTAAGAAGCTGCTGTCATGTCTAAATAGGAGGAAGCTGATTCTTATATACAGGTTGGCCCCTCCCACACTACCCAGGCACATAAAATGCAGACATAAACAGTAAACAGAGCAGTAGCTCCAGACAGGTAGCCCACAGCGGGTTACAAACAACTGCTGACACAAATTCAAGTAGTAGGTGGCAGAGAGCCACTATGCTAGACTTCACTAGCTACACATGCAGCATGCTCAAAGGAGAAGTCCAGCAGGAACCAGACACTGTGGAGAATAAATACGCCCAACAGGACAGACATTGCACATGATCAAGGTTGACCCTTACTCCTGGACTGTTGGCTTCACAGGCAAATATTACCAAACATTCGAAAAAGAACTAACACCTATTATTCTTAATCTAGTCCAAATAATTTAAGAAGAGGGGAGACTTTCAAGCTCATTTTAGGAGTCAAGCATTATCTCAATTCCAAAACTAGGTAAAGATATTTAAAAAAAAATAAAACTATAAGCCAATATCACTGATGAACATGGAGGCTAAAATTCTCCACAAAGTATTAGCAAACTGGATCCAGCAATACATTAAAAAGATCATACATCATGATCAAGTGGGATTTATTCCAGGGAGGCAAGGCTGGTACAATATTTGCAAATCAATAAACATGATTTATATTGTTGCAAAAGGCAATATTTCCTTCTTTTTCATGACCCCATAGTATTCTATTGTATATATGTACCACAGTTTTTTAATCCACTCATCCACTGACGGACACTTGGGCTGTTTTCAGATCTTCATTATTGTGAACAATGCTGCCATAAACATGGAGGTGAATTTCCTTTTTACAGTCAGTGATATGGGGCCCTGGAAACTATTATGTTGAGTGAAATAAGCCAGGCAGAGAAAGAAAAATATCCTATGACCTCACTCATTTGAGGAATCCAAGGAACAATGAGAACTGAGGAGCAGAATTGAGACAGAGGAGGGATCAAAGTGACCAGAGGAAAAGAGGACAGAGGGAAAGGGGATGATAAGATAGGATAAACCTGAAGGGAAGGGGGGAGGGTGCTGTAGAGAGGAGGGTAAGGGAGATGTTGAGGGAAATATGGGGGAAGAGGGATGCATTTGGGATAACTCTAGAATCTATGTAAACACAATTAATTATATTTAAAAAATAAATAAACATGATTCATCACATAAACAAAATGAAGGATAAAAACCACATGATTATATCAATAGATGCAGAAAAAGCATTTGATAAAATTCAGCACCCATTTATGATCAAAACTCTCAGCAAAGTGAGAATACAGAGAACATGCCTCAACATAATAAGGCCATCTACTGACAGCCAACATTATACTAAATGGGCAAAAATCAAAAGCAATCCCCTTGAGATCAGGAAGAAGACAGGGATGCTCTCTTTCATCACTCTTATTAAACATAGTTCTGGAAGTTCTAGCCACAGTAATCAGACAAGGAGAAGAAATAAAAGCCATCCAAATTGGGAAAAAAAACCCTGTTATTTGCTGATGACATGATATTGTACATAGAAAATCCTAAAGTCTCTTCCAAAAAACTACTAAACTTAATAGATGAATTTGGCAAAGCAGCAGGATTAAAATTAATATTCAGAAATCAGTGTCCATTTTTATATACCAATAATAAACTGTCAGAAAGAGAAATTAAGGAAGTAATCCCTTCATTATTGTAAGAAAAAATATAAATTACCTAGGAATAAATTAATTAATGAGGTAAAAGACTTGACCTCAGAAAATTATAAGACATTGAAAAAGAAATCGAGGAAGACACAAACAAGTGAAAGTATAAATGGTGTTCATGGATAAGAAGAATAAACATCATTAAAATGTAAATACTAGCCAAAGCAATCTATTGATTCAACCCATTTTCTACTAAAATACCAATGACATACTTCAAAGGTCTAGAACAAAAATTTATATAGAACCAAAAAATGAACGTGAATAGCCTCAGCAATTTTAAAAATGAAGAACAAAGTGGGATATCTCACACTTACTTATACCTAGTTATACTACAAGGATTTTGTAATCAAAACAGCCTGGTACTGGCATAAGAACAGGAATATAGATCAATGAAAGAGAACAGAGAACCCAGGAATAAACTCACAACTTTATGGTCAATTAATATTTGACAAAGTAGGCAAGAGTATACAATGGAGTGAAGACAGCTTCTTTAATAAATGGTGTTGGGAAAAATGGACAGGTACATGCAAAAAAAAAAAAAATGAAACTAGACCACCAACTTACACCATTCACAAAAACAATCTCAAAATGGATAAAATAATTAAATGCAAGTCATGAAACCATAAAAATCTTGGAAGAAAATATGGGCAGAAAACTCTCTGATATCTATTGAAGCAATATTTTGCTGATATATCTCCATGGGCAAGTTAAATACAGGACAAAATAAACAAATGGGACTATATCAAACTAAAAAGCGTTTGCACAGAAAAAGACATCACTAACAAAATAAAAAGATAACCCAATTGGGGAACAATTTGCTGATACATCTGATAAGGAGTTAATAACCAAAATTTATAAGAAATTCTAAAATTCAACTTCAGGAAGGTAAGCAATCTAAATGAAAAATGGACAAAAGACCTGAATAGACACATCTCCAAAGAGGACATACAGATGGCCAATAGGCATATGAAAAAATGTCCAGTGTTCCTAATCAGAGAAATGCAAATTAAAACCACAGTGAGATACCACTTTACACCTGTCAGAATGGCTTTCATAAACAAATCAACAAACAACAAGTGCTGGCAAAGTTGTGGAGAAAGGGAACTTTCCTGCACTGCTGGTGGAAATGAAGAGTTGTGCAGCCTCTGTGGAAAACAGTATAGCGTGTCCTCAAAAAATTAAAAATGGGACAGCCTTATGACTCAGCTATCCCACTTTTAGGAATATTTCCTAAGAATACCAAAACACTAATTAAAAAGAAGACATGCATCCCTGTATTTATTGCAGCATTGTTTACAAGATTTGAAAACAGCTCAAGTGTCTGAGAGTGGACAAATTAATAAAATAAAGCTGTGGTACATATATGCTATGGAATACTATGCAGCCATGAAAAAGGAAATATTACCTTTGCTACTGCATGGACGGACCTAAAGATTATTATGCTAAGTGAAACAAGCCAGGCAAAGAAAGATAAATATCATATGATCTCACTTATTTGTGAAATCTAATGAACAAAATGAATTGTAGAACAAAAATAGAAACAGGTTGGGACACAAGAAACAGTAGGACAGCTGTCAGAAGGAAAGGGAATGAGATCAAGAAAGGTGAAAGGATTGGCCAAATTATATATACATATCACATACATACAGATAACAGAACGGCAAGTCCCAGAGGGAAAGGGAGGAAGGAGGTGGGTGGAGGAGGAAGGCAAAAGGGGTGAAATAAGCGGCACGTTATAAGGGTTCGAAGGTGTTATACTGAGTAGGACACTTAAATGCATATTAACACAATAAATTAAATATTTAATAAATAAATAAAGTAAAATAATCATAATGCAGACAAAATATAAATGATGGAATTTGATAAGTGGAAAGGGTTAATTATGTAAGAGAGAAAAGTGATACTAATATACTTAATTTTAATAAAAATAAAGTTGTATGAATTTGGTTAAGAAATATAAGTTTACATGTAGTACTTAATGGTCAACCTAAGAACTAAACATAGTATCTATTAATAGAAAGTTGAAAATGAAAGGCAGCTTGAGAAATTAATGGGATGATTCATCTTCCACAATTAAGAACCATGTTATTCATCTGTAATTAAATCTCAATACTCAAAAGATTGTATAGAAATTTTATAAGAGCAAATAGAAAAGAATAAGAGAAGGAACTACTTAAAAATGTTTGTCTCTATTTAGTGGACTTGATTGTGGATTCAATCCCCAGTCAGGGCACATACAGTTATCAACCTCTCTCTCACTCTAAATCAATAAATAAAACAAAAAAAAGTGAACTGAGAATCTATTGTTTTTTATTGGTGGTGCTTTTGATTCTATTTACTATGTTTAATGCTTAATTTTTAATAGTGTTATAGTTTCAATAACATTTTGTGATAATACTTTATCTATCATGAAACACTTGAATATAAATGATGGACATACATAAGGTACAATTTGAAGCTCATAAAAATGACTAGTTCTTAAGAACAGAACTACTATATGATACAGCAATCTCTCTCCTGGGTATCTACTCCCAAAACTCAAAAACATTGGTACGTAAAGACACATGCATCCCCATGTTTATTGCATTATTCACAGTGGCCAACATGTGGAAACTACCAAAGTGTTCCTCGATAGAGGACTGGATAAGGCAGATGTGGTACATATATACAATGAAATATTACTCAGTCATAAGAAATGATGACTTAGTGCCATTTACAACAACATGGATGGACCTTGAGAACATTACACTGAGTGAAATAAGTAAATCAGAAAAAGCTAAGAACTGTGTGATTTCACACATAGGTGGGATATAAAACTGAGATTCATGGACACAGATAAAAGTAAAGTGGTTACCAGGGGGAGGTGAGGAAGGGGGTAGAAGAAAGATGGAAGGAGTGTAAAGAGGAACATATATAAGATGCTAGGAAATGATTTGACTTTGGGTGGAAGGTCTACAACATAATGAGCAACTTACAAATGCTATAGAAATGTTTACCTGAAACCTATGTCTTCTTATTTATCAATTGTCACTCTGTTAAATTTAATTTTCTAATTAAAAATTTTTTGAATGACTAGTTCTGTGACTATAATTAGATAAACTATGGTTTATAATTCACAATTTTATAATAAGAAAACAAAGAAGTTAAAGTCATGTTTAAAGCTCAATTTTTATTACAATACATATAAAGCTTTCTGTGATACCCACGATTTATATAACATTCTGTGAATTATTTAGTTATACAAAATAGATTTTATGGTTAATTCTAATAAATCATGTTCACTATACTTTGAGGTAAATTTATAATCAGTACCTATAATAAAATATTTGAATAAGATAATAGTGGCATTTTACAAAAAAAAAAAGAATCTTATAGCAGCAGAAGTATATATTGAACAAATGAAAAAGAAATGAATGTAAAGTAAAACAAACTCCTTTAGGAAAAGTTAAAAGCTGATAAGTTATAAAACATTCTTACCAATGTCTTGCAAATTAAAAAAATAAGTCCAAGGGTGACATTTCTATTTAACTTAGTTGTAAACACAATAGCAGGTAATTCAAAGCAGAGCATAATTTCTATGCATAAAAACAATAGATTGTTTCCTTTATCTGTGAGAAAATGTTTTATTGAATGTCTCTGAATGTTTCTCTTGCTATTATTTTAGATGCAAGGGATTATTAGAGAAAAACTTGAAATAAGATTCTCTAAAATTACCTATGTTAGTGTGTTATTTATGTATCTCTTGATCAAACCAAAAGGACCACAATTACAGTGTTTATTATTTTTATATCACTTCTGTAACCCCCATAAGAACCATATTAGATGGGTATTGTTCTTTTCTCTATTTTATTTATTTTTTTACAGGGACAAAGAGAGAGTCAGAGAGAGGGATAGACAGGCTAGACAGACAGGAACGGAGAGAGGTGAGAAGCATCAATCATTAGTTTTTCATTGCCGTTGCGACACCTTAGTTGTTCATTGATTGCTTTCTCACATGTGCCTTGACTGCGGACCTTCAGCAGACCGAGCAACCCTTTGCTCAGGGCCAGCAACCTTGGGTTCAAGCTGGTGAGCTTTTGCTCAAGCCAGATGGGTCCACGCTCAAGCTGGCGAGCTCAGGGTCTAGAACCTGGGTCTTCCACATCCCAGTTCGACGCTCTATACACTGCGCCACCGCCTGGTCAGGCTCTTTTCTCTATTTTAAAGGTGAGAAATTTAGATGAATAGAGGTCATATAACTTATGTTCCTTAGCTGTGATTTTGGATTTTACTTGAAATCCAAGCAGTCTCCCGCAGAATTTCTTATTCTTTCTACTTCATTCATTTTAGTGTGATCTCTCACTGCCTTGGCTCACTCCATATATCTCTGGTTTGTTGCATCCAGTAAATAATTCATTTGATTACCAAATGGCATGTGAAATTCCTGAAGCATCCTGTCCTGGATCTCCCAATCAAGATGCTGCCTGTTATAATGTCTTCAGTCCAAAAATTTGGATCCCTAAAATTCCAGTGAAGGAATCTTTCCAAGGATTACCTCAAAAAGCTGAGGCAGAATTTTCAAAGAGAACCACTCATAGATTCCTACAATCATACCCAGTTAATAATTTATTTAGCTATGCAGCCAGCTTCTGCGTTAACCAGCCAGGCTTGTCCTGGAGAACATTTGAGAACAAGTGAAGTAGCACACAGAAACTTAGTGGAAGCCAGAGGTTAAAAACCTGTCAATCAATTGATAGACCAATAGATAATTGGTGATTGATAGATAGATAGATGATAGATAGATAGATAGATAGATAGGTAGATAGATAGATGGATAGATGATAGATAGATGATAGATAGTGGGTTTATAAAAGGAGTTCAAGAATATAGCAAAAAAAAAAAAAAGCCATATCATAAAGACTAGTTAGCTCACTAACGTGAACCTAATATTTCTAACATGCAGTAACATGCAGAACAGAAGAAAACATGGCCAGTTACACCATTTGCAGGGTTCATTATACAGCAACACATGGTTAACTCAAGAGAAAGAACAGGTGTTCTTGATACTAAGGCTAGTCCTAAATGTCTCTAGAAGGTCCTCTTAGAGAGGATGTGGACAATATTTTTATACATCTTGCAGATGACACAGTATGAATCTCATATAGTATCTTCTTTAAGTTTCCATCAATATTATCTGTTTTTATGCACATCCAAGTTCAAACCAGTAAAAAAAAAAAAAAAAAAGTTCTATAGGAATCTAGTACATTTTTCTTAAACTACATTTAAAAATAGATTATGAGATAGCTGAAACACAGGGCAATTTAGATCTTCCTCATGAAGTGTTTTCTCCTCCAATCTAATTTTTAATAAGTAAGGACTGGAAATAAGTTTTAAATTATACTAAGTATTAACCGGAAAAGCTGGTTTGTTGTTTCCATTATTAAAAAAAAAAAAAAAACTTCATGCGTCAGCAAACTATCGAGTATACACAAGTCTTGAGGAAAAGGAGATATAATTTTATGGAAATTGAGGAACCTAATATCATCACAAAAGTTTCAACAAACAATGTTAAATAAGCAAGAAAAACTATTCAAGCAATAGAGGAGAGATGCCAGAACTCAGTCGAAACTTGACTCCTCTGTAAAAAGAAAAAGAAAAGGAAAAGGTGAGAGAAGTTTTAAGAGCTAGGGTCCAGGATAATAGGCTATAAGTGTTTTCTAATTAACCTTACCCAAAAGCAAAGTACACTTCATCAATCAAAGAGGCCATTTTATAACTTGGAGTAAGGTGTCTGCCAATGTTAGCTACCTAGCCACCAGACTGGCAGGCAGAGGCCTTGTCTTTCCTGATTGCATTGTATTTCAAGGGAATGGCTCCAAGATCCTTGCTTAAAATAGCCCTGGTTTGTAGAATTGGCAAGCGGCTTTTAAAGGGATACACCTCAAAGGGGCACAGAAAGAACTTAGAATCTTTCGGAAATAAATGCTCTATGAAAAGGGAGGCGGGGAACTCTGGTTAGACTATTTGGATTCTGTAAAGGAAATGGGGAGAAGAAAGGCAGGAACAGCCCTGTGCAAACTTAGTTCAATGGAGGGAAACCTTACAGCTGTCTGGGTCTTACTACTCTGTGATTGATAAGACCGTTTGTGAAGATTCCTATAACCCTATAGTTCCCAAAGACTGACAGAAAATAATAAAATATTAATTTATAGTCTTGATATTTCTTTCATTTTCTGGTATATTCTAAGAAACATGTGTCTCATTTCTACATTAAAAGAAACAGATCATCATGTCCTCCCCCCTCCCCCAGTTATAATTCCTAAATATGACTCTGAGTTGTGTGAGCCCAAGTTCCTCAAATCAAATGAAACACTCCCCTGCTACCAGACTGCTACAGACAAATCTGATGAAATACCCCACAATCTCAGTCTTCATTTGCACCCCTCCCTCATTCAAATTTCCAGAGCTCATCTATTAAAGCAGTCCCGAATGATAAAGATAGGGGAATTTAAGATCTAAGACATCAGGAGCATTTGATGAGATGCCTATAAAATCTTTCCCTTCCTTCCTTCCTTCCTTCCTTCCTTCCTTCCTTCCTTCCTTCCTTCCTTCCTTCCTTCCTTCCTTCCTCCCTTCCTTCCTTCCTTTTCTCTCCCTTCCTCCTTCTTTCTTTCTTTCTTTCTTTCTTTCTTTCTTTCTTTCTTTCTTTCTTTCTTTCTTTCTTTCTTTCTTTCTCTCTCTCTCTCTCTACTTCCTCCCTCCCTCCCTCCCCTCCCTCCTTTCCTTCCTTCCTTCCTTCCTTCCTTCCTTCCTTCCTTCCTTCCTTCCTTCCTTCCTTCCTCCCTCCCTTCCTTCCTTCCTTCCTTCCTTCCTTCCTTCCTTCCTCCCTTCCTTCCTTCCTTCCTTCCTTCCTTCCCTCATTCTTTCTTTCTTTATAAAATGGTACTTTAATTCTGAAATTCATGTAAATCTTGAATTCACAGTATATTTTATCCCTCTTAGATTTATTTTATTTTACACCACAATACATATCTTGATGGAAACTTGACAATCCAAGATAATGCTTCAATTACTCTTGTGACTTTCACTAAGCCTTATATAAACACCTCTAGAGAGTACTGCTCTAGCCTGAGAGGTATGGAATTAGAAAAGAAAGTGAAAAGCTCACAAATAAGACCACAGAAACATTAAAACCTGCACCTGGCCAACTTTCCAAGTACTACCCCTTTATTCTGCCTCCTTTCTCACACATCCTCTGCTCTAAGCAAGCACAGTCACTTTGAGATGCCTGTGATTCTGCCTGGTTCCTTTTCAAAACCTTTATCAGAGGTCATCTCAGGGACTCTGCCTATTCTTACAGGTCCAGGCAATCACTTTTACCTTCTAAGTATGTACGTCCTTCTCTGCAAGGAGGTGCTTATGTATCCGTTTTATTCTTTAAAAATATAAAAAAAGAAAATAAAAATATAATTATTCATGTATCTCTGGCACTTAGAATAACTAGTTACACATACTAGTGCTCAAAAATTAGCATTCTTAAATGAATGAAAATTAACAGTGACTAAATACACACAAATGGCAATGGTATTGCATCTCTAAAGGACAGATACTCAATTCCAATCCTGATTAGAACAAATTATTAACAACACACTTAAATTCCAAGTGATATAGTGAGTCTCATAACAATTATCAAAAATAGATATTATGATTAATTTGTTCAATATCTGATTATGTTCCACATGATTTGACAATAGACAGCATTTAAGGTATATATATATGTATATTATATATATTATATATATAATATATATATATAATTTTATATTTTTCATTGCCAAAATGTAAATAAAATTTAAATAAGCTTTCTAATTTGATTCAGTGAGCTGTATTAAAGTCTCTGCTTGTTTGACAAATAAGTTGTTAAACATAACCAGTTGAATATACTTAATAAAATAGTATTTTATTTTACTTTCTTATTTTCTGGATAAACAAATTAAATAATTAAGCATTCTACACCTTATTTTAAAATAAGATATAGATATTAATTTCTAAATTATCTTAATTTTTCTTCCTAATATATTTTAGGTCTATATTTTAATTCTGTCTAAAACATACACAAATTTAAATTAGTGTTCCTTTTTCATGTTTAGATAATTTTTAAATCTATTTCTTTTTTTTTAATTTCTTTTTTTTATTTCATTCATTTTAGAGAGGAGACACAGAGTGAGAGAGAGAAAGAGAGAGAGAAAGAAAGGGGGGGGGAGCTAGAAGCATCAACTCCCATATGTGCCTTGACCGAACCAGTGCAGGGTTTTGAACTCGCGACCTCAGTGTTCCCAGGTCGACGCTTTATCCACTGCGCCACCACAGGTCAGGCCTAAATCTATTTCTTGATGATAAATTTTTCAGACAAATTTCTTGGTTTACTCCATCTGGGTTAAATTGCACTGTGACAGGTTTTTTCTTACAGGAGTCATAAAATAACAATGATGAACTGACCAAAAAACAATCTTAATAATCAGAGCCATATTATATACATAACACAAACATTCTATGTTGTTTTTTTTTAACTCTCTTGAATTTTTTTATAATCTTTATTTCTTTGGTGGTTTGCCTAGATCCTGAAATTCTTTTCTATTTTCTCCTGCCCATTGGTGATTACTTTCATTTTCTGTTTATTCATTTTTTACATTCATACATACATTTTTCTACCTACCATTTCAGTTCATTTAATTAGAACCATCAACTGACTTGTAGAAAATAGCAACTATATACTATAACCTCTGCATTACCAAGACACACAAGTCAAAATCCCCCGTCCTGTTTGAATCCCTAAGATTGCAAAACTAATTAAATATCAGCTGCAAACACCAGTTAGATACCAAATAGCATCTCAATTCAATATGGGCAAAACTCCCTCGGCAGCTGTACTTCACTCTTCCTTATTGACTCCTTACCTTTACTGACTTTTTCAGCAAGTCCTGGCAACTTTACCCCTGAAAATATCTCGGATCTTCTCTATTTATCTGTATCTCAATTACTAATATCCAAGTTCATCATAATTAGCTCCTTCCTAAAAAATAATAATTATTCTAACTGGTTTTCTTGTTCTTACCCTCTGTCTACTACAGTCCACACCACATCCAAAGTGTTTTTTAAATATATAAGTACAATATTTAAATCCAGTAAGAGAGATAGTTTCTATAAGTACTTTAAATAAAATCTAACTTTTTTGTTTTATATAAGATGGTCCCTGACAACTTTTCAACATACAACTCATCTTCCTTCTCCCTGGCTCACTTAGCTTTTGGACACAATGGATTTTTTTAGGTTCAATTCATTTTTCATGGGTGGTCATAGACTAGCCGCCATCCAAACTTGATAAGTCCTTTACCCCAAGTAACTCTTTATTAAGATTTTAGTATAAATAAAAACTTCTCAAACAGGTTTATCTTACTATTCAAAATCTCCTTTACATAAACCTATTTTATTTTACCTAACAGAACTTACTATTGCTATATCAGACACTGTGTATGTATGTTTCTTGTTTTTGTTTGTTTTTCCTCTTAATGGAAAGTGAGCTACACAAGAGCAAGGATTTTGTTTGTCCTGCTGTTAAGTATTTCTTCATCATCAAAACAGTGTTTGGTACAAAGCTGGACTGCATTAAATATTTTGTCTATTGTTGGAGGTCAGTCTATTATTAGTACATAAAATAGTTCATAGATATACAATCATGTGATACATAAAACAACCAAAACTCAGAATAATAACTTCATATATTTTTAAATTTCTTTTTCTGAAGTTATACATAAATAAATTTTAATTTTCCACAAAATTTATCAATGGTAGCATTATTAATTTAGTCATTAATTATTAGTTTGAAGGCTTAAGTTGCTGTTTCTCCTACTAAATTTCTTTTGATCAGTATCAAATACCTTTTTATGTGTATGTGGCTTTGTGCATGGTAAACACTAACTTAAAAACTCTAAATTTACCAAGAACGTAGATCTCTATAGCATGATGCATTAGGTTGTTTTCTTAGGTAGAGAGAGGGAGAAAGGCACTCAGCACTGCTTCTGTTGAGGCATTAAAATAGAATCTAGCCAGGAACATGAGGGGGAAATGATTCTGTAATTTCAAATGAAATTAGAACTGTAGCATTTTCATTTAAAGCCCCAATAAGAGCTAATATCAATTGGTGATGAATTTAAATGAGGTAGAAACCTTCAGTTAAAATAAATGTCTCTTTGTTTTTATTGTTTCTATATAGAGAATCTTTGCCTTAAATTCTTTTCCTCTTTGCCTCTCCAATTATTCTTCTCCCAAAACTGTGCAATGAATTATACCTTTGCTGTGCAAAGTAGCCATTGATTCAAAGATCTTAGTTTAGATGGAGCTCGCTTTCTAAAGTGCTGGTGGCCTGAGAGTTGATCCTTGTCTTTGATGATACTGCTAGCAAGTAATGAAATACTCTGCTCTGCACATTGGAAGTACCATTTGTATCTCATACTACGCCATTTCCTTCTAAGATTATCATTAATCAATTTAATATTTTGGTTTTCTATTAGATGGATGTTATTATTTATACATTAGTTCAAACTCAGATATGGAAGAATACTACTTTTTGGTTGAAGCACTCATTGACACAACAGGTTTTAGAGAGATCTATATATCTGTATCAGCAGAAATATACTTTCACCGGTAGAATTTAGAACAGTTAAGCAGAATCTATGAAGGTGAGTTGGAAAAACTGTTTATTCAGAACTTGAGCTGAAAGTTAATAAATTATGAATTAAGATTTTGGAGAACAAGGCTGAATGAGCAGAATCGCCCTGCATGGTGAATTTAAACCTTAAGGCTGCTACTTATCTTGATGTCCACATACAGACTTCACACTTCACCTCAAAATCCAGGCTCTAGGCATGAAAGCAGCAGGATGATTTGAAGCTTTATTCCCTGTGTAAGTCCCCAGGATGCCTCTAGACCTGTTCCTACTTAATTTAAGGTTTAGGCCTGCTGAACCTGCAGGTGTCTGATTACATGATTTGCACTGTGGGTTTCTACAGCCAGTGAAAACTAATGGACATGTTTGAAAAATTTGTAGAGACACAATAAGATTATCACAGGGACACTATTATGAATTTTAAATAAATCACTCATAAGTATAATATACATTATGAATGAAAAATATTTACTTTACAGATTATAACCTGCTGATTGGTTAGTTTATGCTAATTAAATCTAAACTAAATCACAGTATATACTTACTTAGAAATTATATGGAAAGCAAAAACTTTTAAATGAAATTACACAAGATCAAATTTTTAGTGATTCCTCTATAGAGTGTTGTCACACATTTCTAAGAAACATTTGGAACTAGCAATTTTAAACCCTTATTTTTGTGATTACACAGAATTTGAATCACATATTTTAGTTTTCAATGACCGCTTTTCCTCTTTTTTTTATGACTGTTGCTATAAAACGAATCTCATAAATATCAATTTACATATCCCCTTTGGGATATTTTAAGATATATACAATTTATTAGCATTATAGCAAAATAAGATTTCTAGATATCTTAGTTTTTGTTACAATGTCTCAGTTTAATTCAACATCAATTACAAATATAAAGTGGCTAAAGACATTTTGTTTGTTGAAGACAGAGTATTTTCAAAACCATGAAATCTTAACTTGGGTTAATACCAAGTCTTATTCTTGATTGCTCAGAGGGTCCTCATAATTAATGGACAGTTAATAAAATAATCTGTTTTTTATTTTAATGTTAGTTCTTTTCACTGTCAGAACATAAGTATTTGTTATTAGTTTTATAATGATGTTGGTAAAATTATCTAAGTTTCTTAAAACTCTGAGCCACATAAATGTTAGAAATTATCTCTGATTGTACTATTAGCAATTTTGGACCTATTTCTAGGTCATGAACAATTGGTAATAACAAGATTACTTGTGGTAATTATACACTTGCAGATATCCTAATAGTCTATCAGGCGGAATAACAATATGGAAACCCATTTTCCTATAGTGCTCAGCCTCAGAAATGAATATATTTTTTCTGTATAATGAAGCAGGAGTTTATTAGGCATGTCATCAGACTTGAAAGCAAAAGTACAACAGACCTATTTCATGGTACAGCGGACTTTATATCAGGGAGCACTTCAGAAAGGAGACATTAGATTTGCAGAAATAATCTCGTTTCAGTTTTTAGTCAAAATTACAATGCATTCAAAAGTCAGAGTATAAATTGATTCAAGCTTGAAGTCATCTGGGAAGCTATCTAAATTGGTTAGATTTTATGCTTTCAAATCAGTTCCTTTCTTAGTAGACACTTACTAATCATATACTAATCTCACTGCTGTGAAAGTATTTATTCATTCACAGATAGTTATACATGGCACTATGAGGATACTAATGAGATCCTGCACATGCAACAATTGGGAAATGAGCTATGCAATATCTGTTTAACTGTGGAGGAATACCAAATGGGATTGGTCATTCAAATATGATAAGCCAAATTTAGCATGTAGAATTCTTATTCTTGAAAGGCTATAGTACAGAAAGTGGTCTATTTCCTAATTCCACTTGTAAGTAGTTTATAAAAATGACCTTGTTAGGAGAAAAATGGCAATGCATTTCTAAGAATTAGATATCTACTTTCATTACGACTAATACTTATGATACCTGTTTGTTGAATCAGAGTAAAGGCAGGATGAAAAGTAGACAATGAGGGAAAGCTACACGTGTTTAAAATGGGACAAAGAAATATACACAGATAATGTATATGAAAGTTTCAATCTACAGACTAACTCAAAGTCCCCCACCAAATCATCTTTTAACTTCAGAATTAAAATATGTCCATCTAAAAAAAAATACATCTGTCTAAAACAAGACAGGATATTCCTCCTGAATAACTCAGCATGCATAAATATTTATACTCTTATACTCCCTAAACACTTGGTAACAAAGCCAGAGATAAAAAGAGAATTACCACCATGTTTAATGAAATCTAAGAAGCCAAAAATTGTTAGATGCGCTACAGATTGTTTCACACACCATCAAGTGTTAGACTTTCTCTGGTTTTAGAAAGGGTAACATGGGAAGAAAGGTAAAAAAAATGTATGCTATAGAGTGCCTGAAATGCGGTTGTAGCCAGAAATAATTGGCTGCTATTCTGGATGCGTCAGTTAAGGTCCAGACGGGAGACAGAAACTACTACATAAGTCATCTGAACAACAGATTTAATATAAAGATTTATTAACTAGCAAAAGTAATTAACTACTAAGTAAAGGAAAGAGACTTCTGAAGAATGTAGCAGCATTCGAGTGTTCCTGTGTTCTGTAATACTCAGTACAGCAGGAAACAGCTGAATGCACGAACAGAAGGCTGCAAGAAGAGGACTATGGCAGAGAGAAAACTCTGCTCTCACAAAGTTATCATGTTCGCTTTTAATTGAATCTCACCGCCTACTTTTGATACTTTTCATACCTTGTGTTACAGGCTATAAAATTAATATAAAGAAAACTGATAAGTTCATTTCAATTTTATAAGGCAAATGTCTCTTAAAGAAGCAGCTGTCAATTTTAACACAAAATTAACAGGGTGAAGAAAAGAATTGAAATCCCCAGTCACACTATTACTTCCTGGCCATCAATACATTTTACTGTAAACATCATTGTATTGTTAAGTTCAATGTAGTTAGTGACACTATCTTCTATACCCTCATTGTTAACATTTCTAATCCTCTTAGAAACGTTTCCTGTTGAACTAAAGAGTTTTTACATATGAAGTCTTTTTCTTTTTTAATCGTTATTTAATCATTTTTTGATAATGACAGCATCCTTGGGCCACCTATCATATTAGTGCCTCCTTTCTTTAACATTCTATTCTCCAGTGCCCTTCACATCAAATTCACATCAGTTGCACACTCCCATGGCTAAGGCACAAACAGGCCTTCACCGTCACATTGTCTTATCTCATAAATAATAAATACATTCTGCTGATATATTGTTATTCAATTAATGAGTTTTGCTCTACATCACCTATACTTATTACTCAATTCCAATTTCTCCTGACGGGCCCCTAGGTCTCTGTATATTCTTTCTTCCATTTTGCAAAAGCACTCTCTTGCAAATATTTTAATTTCCTTGTCCTTTTCTTTAGTGGCATTCACTAGGAAGTAAAACTTGGTCATAGCTTTCAAACTTTGAGTCAATGTGCCAACACATAGGTTCCACATGGGCCTCAATATTGATCACAGCAACCTCTGCTTTTAAACACCCTTATCAGTTTATGTCAAGTGTTATGGTACCACTTTTTATGTGTAGACTGATGAAAGAAAGAAAGAAAGAAAGAAAGAAAGAAAGAAAGAAAGAAAGAAAGAAAGAAAGAAAGAAAGAAAAGAAGGAAGGAATGAAGGAAGGGAGGAATGGAAGATGGGAGAAAGGAATGGTGGGAGGGAGGTAGAAAATGGAGGGAAGGAAATGAGGAAGAATTGGTAAGTATTGCTTTGAATTAATGCAATAATCTAATTTATTGGTGCTAAACTCTGGCAGTAAATCATGCTTCTGCTATTTATAAAATTCTGATATCCATGAACCCTTCTTAGATATAATAATATACATTTAAATTTCTCTATACTCTAAACTTCAATCTTGCTAACATAACACCCTTTCAAGAGATGACCTGAACTCCACGCACAGACACTGAGTGTCCAACTCACGCAGTTTCCACTATAGATTCTAGGTTTACATGCTGCTGTGTTTGTTTTGAGATAAAGCCAACACCTGGCCGGGGGAGGTAGCTCCAGAGTAGGCATTGAACCAGCCCCCTGCTGTGGTGTGGCTGTGGCTGCTGGGCCAGGCTGTCTCCAAGGTCTGATGTGAAAATTCAGTCATAAATTTAACCAAGGTTCCAGAGCCTGACCTAGAAGTTTATTGATCTCTATTTATTTTACCAAATAAGAATTGAAAATATTTTAACAAAACATGGAGTTGCAATAAATTGTTAATAAACATAAATGCAAAGGTAAAGAGAGAGAGAGAGAGAGAGAGAACTTGTAACCACACAAGAACAACAGCAATCATAGGAGAACTCCAACAAATCAAGACCTTTATTCCTTTATTCTTTATGTTCAACCAATCTTACTCTTTCTTCCCTAAGGTACAGAGTATCATTTCTGTACATTCTATTGTAAGCCCTTCTTAGTTTTGGGGAATCTTCCTCTATTACCGTTTCCTCTATCACTTGAATTTTCAAAATTTCCCCTTTTACTATTATTTCTTACCAGCATTTTAAATTATTTTGCATTAAAATAAAACAGAAACCTTCATTGTCCATCATTTTCCATTTTTTCGTTCCTGCCATTTGTTGCCGAACTTCTTAAAATATTTATTATACCATTTCTTTTTCTCTACTCAATTTTAGTCACACAACAAGTAACTTCTGCCTTCTCTCTACAGAAATGGCTGTATGCCAATGTTATAAGGCATCATTAAAAAGAGGGCCAACTTATCATCTTGGAATCCCATCTTACACAATTTTTAGGCAACATTTTCTTTGTGTGTGTGTGTGTGTGTGTGTGTGTGTGTGTATGTGTGTGTGTATTTTTCTGAAGTGAGAAGTAGGTTTGGAAAGGCAGACAGACTCCTGCATGCGCCCGACCGGGATCCACTCAGCATGTTCACCAGGGGGCAATGCTTGACCCCTCTAGGGCATTTCTCCACTGTAATTAAAGCCATTCTAGCATCTGAGGTGGAGGCCATGAAGCCATCCTCAGCGCCCAGGCCAACTTTGCTTCAATGGAGCCTTGGCTGTGGGAGGGGAAGAAAGAGATAGAGAGAAAGGAGAGGGGAAAAGGTGGAGAAACATATGGGTCCTTCTCTTTTGTGCCTGGCTGGGAATTGAACCAGGGCCTTCCACACATAGGGCCAAAGCTCTACCACTGAGACAATTGGTCTGGGACAGAAGGCAACATTTTCTTGTATAGATTTCCATCTCCAACCATAAGTGCACCCTTCTCTTAGTTACACATTTCACTTTAAGAGTCTTTTGATGTGGCCCCCTTTTCCTTAAATACTGACATGCCTCTGGTTTTGTCATGGACATAATACTTCAAATCCAACATATTCCAAACTGAGACTTAATTTATCTGATCTAATGTTTGCTGTCTTATTCTTTTTCTCATGCATGATACCAGTTCTATCCAGAGTTCCCAAAATCTGACATTTCTCCTCAGCATCACTCTGTCACTAATTAAACCTAAATGCTTAACACATTTGATAATTTCACCTCTCTGTCAATAAAGATATGAGGTAAGAACAATTTTTAATAACTTTTTAATCCATCTTTTCTCCACCCACCACTGCAACTGTCTAGTTCTGACTTATATCCCATTTCTCTCAAACACAAAACCAGCTTTCTAACTGGCCATCCTGCCATGGAGTTTATTTACCTACCATTTAATTCTGTGTCCTAAAGTCAGATTATCTTTCCACAGAAGGAAATAGGAGTATAATATTTGGCAGTGTGAAACTCATAAATAAGTCTCAGTTGTTCTTAAGATAAAACTCCATGGTTTTTTTGTTTGTTTGGTTGGTTTGGTTTTTTATCTAAACATGTTAACATGTTTAGCAAGGTTCTAGATAATTTTTAACCTGACTAAATCTCTAGTCTGATGTCTTGTCACTTGTCTCCATTTACTCTTCGGTACCAACAACCACATTCACAAGCACTCAGTTTTAGACTCTACTTTAAAAATCTTTATTCTCCATTTTATTCTTGCTTTTGTTTCTAAGATGTCTTCTCATGCTTCTTCCATAGTTATAAATAGGTTACTAGCATTCTGGCCAATTCTTACTCACATCTCTTTCCTAGTCTAGATGAGACTTACTTAAGAAGTTTTCTCTTTTTGTGGAAAAAATTTTGAGTTAAGCACCTCTCTCTGTGTTATGCAAGTACTTTTTTTTGTATCTCATGATATCAATCTGTTCTACAGGTTTTCTTTTATTCCTCTAGATTTTTTGAGGTTTAATTTACAAAAAAATGTATATATTTAAGGTGTACAATATAATGCTTTGATATATGTTTACATTGTGAAAAGATGACCACAAACAAGCTAATTAACATATCCATCATCTCACAAAGTTACATTTTTGACTGAAAACATTTTACTCTCTTAGCAAATTTTAAGCACACAATATTATTAACAGTAGTCACCATGCTATGCATGAAATTCTCAGAACTTATTCATCTTATAAATAAAAGTTTGTATCCTTTGACCAACATCTCCACAGCCCCTAGCAACCAAAATTCTACTCTCTGTTTCTATGAATTTATTTATTTTTAAATAATGTACATGTAAGTGATAACATGAAATATTAGTCTTTCCCTATCTGGTTTATTTCATTTAGTATAAAACATGGTATCATAAATAGCAGGATTTCCTGCTTTTATGGCTAAATAATATTTTATTGTAGCATTATTCACAATAGCTAAGATATAGAAACAACCTAAAAGTCTGTCAATGAATAAATAGATAAAGAAAGTGTGGCTTATATATACTATGAATTATTATTCGGTTTCTATAATTTTATGTTTGCCTGTCTGTATCTCCCACACAATTGTAATCAAAGTAACCATTCTCTCTATTGTTTGCTATTTAATTTGCTATGGTACCACCATTCATGACTCTAAATATTTATTAAATTCACAATAATAATAATAAAGTGGAATATAAAGTGTAAATATGTGGAGTTCTACATTATTGAGATATTGTCTACACAAATATTTATTACTTCTTTATTTTACAATTTATGGAAATAATATGTATCCTTTTAGCTTTCATATTTAGAAAAATAGGCCATTCATTTACCCCTGTTGGATATATTATTTAGTTTTTCATTATAATGAAGTCTTTATCACAGCCACATTAAAGGAATATACATATTTATAATGGATTCAATTAAGGCTAAATATATAAAAGTTATTAAAAAATAAAAATATTGCTAAGTCACTCTAAAGATCAAGAGTTGTTAATGTCCTAACTGCCAACCAGAAATTTGGGGAATTTTCTTTTTCAGTCTATTTGATATCAGAAAATTCACTTTGGAATATACTCACAAAGTTAAGAATACATAGAACTTTCAAAATAATCAGCATAGAAATATTCTGCATTACAAAGGAGATTCTGGAAAAGGGTGATTGCATTGAAACAATCTCTGTATCTCCAACTAAAATCAGATAGTCCTATTAGGTAATAAAATAAAAAAACCCATGTATAGCATTTACAACAAAATTTGTTGACAGAGTATCTCCATGAACACACACACACACACAAACACACACGACAACTACTGTTTTAAATATCCACAAGAACTAAGAGCTATATGCCATGTAAATCTGTTCAAGTGTCAACCAAGAAAAGTAGTAGCATGTCTTGTGAATCATAAGACAACAGAATTCCCAAATAATTGTCATATATTCACCAATGTAAAAATAACTGAGTCCTGGGCAGATAACCTGGTTGGTTCAAGTGTCAGCTCAATATGCAGAGGTTGTGGGTTTGATCCCCAGTCAGGACCTTTCCTTGTATGCAAGGAAAGATATTTCTCTTCTTTTCTCTCACCTCTCTCTATCCATTTTGCTCTAAAATTAATAAATAGTCAAAATGTTTTCAGAGAACTATAGCTACATAAACTCGCAAAACTGAATTGCCATAGCTCTCTTCCTAAACAGGAGGAACCCACACTGGGGAGAAACTGTTCTAAGTAGAATATAAGAATTAAACATAATAGAAATAATATAGGTGAAGAAAGGAGAAAATCAAGCACAGTTAAAATAGGAGAAGAAACTTATTTCATGTGCACAGGCAAGCCACCATACACTAGAATAATATATAACAACAAAACAACACTACCCCTAAAAAAATAGGAACAAAAAACTAAGAAGCAGCTCTGTGAAGTGAGGGAAATTATACTGAATCACTTATCTTCCTAAATGTCCAAAAAGACTATTAACACATGAATATAAAGAACAGAAAATATCAAGGTCAACCTAAATACAAGGTTCTTAAAAGAAAACAATAAGGAATACTATTACAATGAAATTTCTAAAATAATAAAAGCAAATGACAAAGACATTGTCAAAGAGTTAGATCAAATTGAAACATTGTCTATACAAATATTTATCAGGCCTGACCAGGCGGTGGTGCAATGGATAGGGCATCGGACTGGGATGCGGAAGACCCGGGTTCAAGACCCCGAGCTCGCCAGCTTGAGCTTGGGCCCATCTGGCTTGAGCAAAAGCTCGCCAGCTTGGACCCAAGGTTGCTGGTTTCAGCAAGGGGTTGCTCGGTCTGCTGAAGGCCCGCAGTCAAGGCACATGTGAGAAAGCAATCAATGAACAACTAAGGTGCCGTAAAGGCAACAAAAAACTAATGATTGATGCTTCTCACCTCTCTCCGTTCCTGTCTGTCTGTTCATATCTATCTATCTCTCTGACTCTCTCTCTGTCCCTGTAAAAAACAAAACAAAACAAAAAAACCCCAAATATTTATTATTTATTTCACAATTTATGCTTAAAATAACATTTATCCTTTTGACACTCTTATTGTAGAAAATGGGTCATTCTTTTAAAATGTGCTAAACAACATTCAAATATAACAATATGTGTGAATAAATAATATACATATACACATTAGAAAAACTTAGTAATGAGGTCGCAGAACTAAGGAAAGAATCAGAAAAAATTTTAAAAGAGGAACATAAAGAATGAACAGAACAGATAATTGTTTAATATAATTAGAAGATGAAAAATATTATATGAAAAGGAAATTGAAAAAGATACAAGGGACTGGAAAGACAGGTAAATACTGACTCTAAGCAAATATGATTCAATGTATAAATTAAGGAGTCACTGAAAAACAAAAATTAAATTAAGAAAACAAATTGCATCATAAACTGTAATTTAATAAAACTTCTCTGAAAAAAAGTGTTTTAAAACTACATGGAGAGGTCACACAATAAAGACAATATAATCACAGTCAAGACATATTCAAGTAAAGTTACTATACTTTAAGGGAAATACATCTTTTCGGCTTGTAGTGGGGAAAATGCAGCAAGGAATATAGTATAATGGAAGAAACTGAGATTAACCTCATATTTTTCAGTAGCAATATTATGCCAGAAGAAAATATTTAATTACTTAAGAAAACTTAACATATTTAAGAAATAAAAAGAAAAAGTAAGTGAACTTATTTATTTGAGAAAGACAGGGAGAGAGAGACAGAGACAGAAATATCAGTCTGTACCTGTATATACACTGACCAGGGATTGAACAGGCAATCTCTGAACTTCAGAGGACACTCTAAGCTACGGAGCTATCTTGCCAGAGCATAATTTTTTGTTTTAATTTTTATTGTTTTTTAGAGACAGAGAGAAGAAGAGAGAGAGAGGGGAGGGGTAAGAGTAGCATTCATTTGTTTCACTCAGTTGTGCATTCATTGGTTGCTTCCTATGTGTGCCCTGACCAGTGATCAGACATGCAACTTTGTCATTGCAGGATGATGCCCTAACTGACTGAACTAACTGAAGAGGGCCAAACCAAGGATTTTAAAACGAGCAAAACTTATTCTTACATAAAAAGGACATAGGTCTATGTTTATCAACACAAAAGAATGCAAAGATTATTTCAATGAGTTCCCCTTGAAAAATCTTTGAAGTATAAGCTTTAGACTACAAATATAACTGGAAAGATATCGACATAACAACAGGTGGTAGATATTGTACATACACAGTGTGGGTAAAAGTAGGTTTACAGTTGTGGGTATGTGAAACATGGAATTTATTATTGTATTAGTATTGATTAATTATTATATCATGATTTTTATAGAAACAACTGTAAAAAAACTACTGTAGCTAACCATTGTATACAGTAGTGGGATTCAAATAATTTAACAATTGGTTCTTTGTTCTAATGACCATTTTAAGTATAAAAAAATATACTGAAAGTTAATTATTTCATGCATTTAATACTTAAATAAGAACAATAAATGAGGTACACAAAACTAGATCATGTAATAAGAAAGTTAAAATATTAATAAAAATTTAAATAATACTTGACAAGAAACAATAAAACTGTTATTTAAGGTATTTTCAATGACAGCTTGTTACCCACTAGTTGTTTGGCACTTTTTGACTTTACATTATACATTTGTTTACTGAAGAAAAAATACGAGGGAGTTAAAATATAGTATTTCATTAAAAGGTATAATGAGTTTTATGAAATGAATAAATAAATATTAAAAGCATAGGGCACTTAGAATACCCTGTTGTACAAATGAATGTTAAAAAAGAGTAAAGAATGCAAATTTGTGATTTGGAAATTGGGCGGCTGCCCAAGCACCCACCTTACAGAGAACACTGATTACAAGTGCTATTTTAACAACCGGTTCTCTGAACTCAACAAAAAATTAGGTATCGGTTCTGCTGAACCGTTGTGAATTGGCTGAATCCCACCACTACCAGTATGTACTTGTAAGAATAAGACAACGTGAAGGATAAAAAACAAAGTGCAATGTATCCATTGTCAGTAAAATCTTAGAATATAGAAACATAGTGCAAAAATTGCCAAAGATGATAGTGGGACCTCAATACATGTATAAACAAAAGAAATTTTCACACAAGATTTCTCTGATAACTAAACACCTTAGCTACAAGTTTCAGTAATTTCTTATGGAGGAGTATGTTGAAGTGGTATTAAGATCACATGATACTATGCAAGTAGTTATTGTGTATAGTTGTACTAAAATTCACTGCCTAGTAAAATACATATAATTTTCACTTCATGCTATGGGTTCTCGCCCAATCTTCTTGTTATCTTCAGGATATTTGTAGGAGGATTAATAAATTGCAAACATAAATTTTCAGTCATTTTGAACGTTCGTGTCTCCTTCACATTTTGTTTTTGTACCCCACCAGGAGTTTCAGTATATTTGTTAAAAAACAAGGCTTTAATAGTCTACGCACTTCTACAATTCAATGATTTTATAATTTAGCAAAACACTGCCTACATGCATTCACACATATGCAATCATTTTAGTATCACCAACAGCTTAATTAAAAAAATATACTAAATTTCTCCACATGTTGAAACCATTAAATATTGTTTAGCGATGAAAACAGTATATAAACATCCAAGATTTTTTTTAAATCTATATATTTAAACTACCTTTTAAATAACTCAATACAATAAATATTTGTTAATAATTTTTGGATTTTTCTTCATAGCCTTAGCTTTACTGAAATCTTTTTAAAATAACAAAAAATAATAAGTATCTTATTAATAATCTCAGGAAATTCAGGTTAAAGTTTAGATAAACTCAGAGGATTATAATGTTAAGTGTATACAGTTCATTATCAAAATATTATTTCATAAGTCCTTGTTTTTATTCAGAAGTCTGTTATAATAACACCGGTATAGAACCATACTTGCTGTATCTATAATATATACTTAGAAAATTACATGGTAAAGTAGAATATGAGATTTTCAGAGTTCAATATTTCTAAGGAAAATCATATTGCCTCTTGCAGAGCTGTTAACACATCAAGTCTAACGTCTAGTGAATTGGACATTTTATTCAAAATGAAAATTCATTTGCTAGGCCTAAAAATGTAAAAATATCTGGTTATTTATTGGTAAGCAACTTTAGTGAAATCTTACATGTCAGAGTTCTGCAGGGCTTAGAAGCATATTCATCAATGTCTACGGTAGTTTTTATCTGACAGAAAAAGAAAATCATGTTGAATTTGAGAAAACAGAAAATTACTTTACAGTCCAAATGACAAGTACATAATTTAACTAAAGAGGTTGGTACCACAGCATTTGATTTTGCTGGACAGTGTGAATGTAAAAACAATAGTTACTTATTTATAAAAAAAAAAAAAATTCTACCCCCCCAAAAAACGTTTATAAAATTTTAAATAAATTTAGAAATATATTTTGACATTTTTAATATGGCATTTTAAGAACCTCATTTTTTCTTGGTATTTAAACTTAGAAAAAATCAACTCATATATGTTTGTATTTTGTTTCAATTATCCTTTTAAACTATCAAATTATAAAGTAATATTTAATTTTTCTCATTTATGCTGAGTTAGTGATGATGAATATTGGTCAATCTGAGTCAAAACTGCCTATGTCTCAGCATAGTAAAATTATTTACACCTGTAATTAATTTGAATATGCTATGGATTATATATATTTCTACATTATATAAGTATAACTAGCATATATTTAATATTTAATAATTAATATTAGTATTATTTCTATCATCAGGCCTCACATAATAAGCTTTTTTCTTTATGTTTTCTGATTTGCTGTAAGCATGCTAAGTAAAAAAAAAAAAAAACTATGCAAAACAGCTAAAATGGAATGAATGTGTCCTGAGATCATTTACATACTTAGAAGAATTTATTATATACAAACATATACAACAATTAAAAGACAGGAAAAATCACTTTTCTTTTCCTCATAGAGAATGATATTTTGGGGGGCCCCAGTGTTAATAACAATATTATTTACTAGTAATTGAACCTTTGTAATGTATTTCACATCATTCTAATTCAGTTGTTCTAACCTTTTTTGAGGTACCGAACCCACCAGTTCCATATGCGCATTCACCGAACCGCTCTTTAGTGATAAATAAAATACGATTTTTTTTCGAAATTCAAGACATAGGTATATGTTTTTTTACTGGTGTACAAAATGAGCCGTGCATGAACATCACCTTGCTCAAAGAACAAAACTAACAGAGTGCATGAACTCACAACAAATTACGGTATTACTTTATTCTGGCCTCTGCGACAGAGGCTTCTCCCCTAAGACCGACTCATTGAACTCCTAGGGTTCGATAGAAACCAGGTTAAGAACCACTGTTCTAATTGCTTCACATATAATCGCTCTTTGTATTTCAAAACAAATTAAGAAAAACTATTATCACAATTTTGGAGATGGAAAATCTGAGATTTTCAGAGAACTAACTTATTAGCGAGTTATAAAATTATGATTCAATTTTAGTTTTCTGAGTCCATTTTTGTGGATTTACCCTCTATATTTTTATGAACATATAATTAGCAGATTCCTAATCTATCTGTATTATATCTTCCTTTCATGGTGGTCTGAGTAAGAGACATGCCAGGAACTTGTGAAGCAGTCACATTTAAAGGTTTTCCTTAAAACTAACTATCAGAAATGGATTTTCCCATCAAAGAAACACCTCTCAGACATTCAGACTGCTCTTTCTGGCTCAGCTCTAGACCAGGCAATACTGGACTGTCAATCGAAAATCAGGAAACAATGGACTTAAAAAAAAGGACAGTAAGTATAGTCTACACTAAAACTAAAGGTTAGTGAGTATATAGGTTACCTACATTCACTTATTTAAAAAAATAAATTTTATGAATTTATTGGGGTGACACTGGTTAATAAAATTATATAGGTTTCATTTGCACAATTCTACAACACATCATCTGTATATTGCATTATATGTTCACCACCCCCAAATTAATTTCTCTCCATCACCATCTATCCCTACCCTGTATCTTTCTCCGCTTCCATCCCCTTTCACTTCTGTGATCTCCACAATGTTTGTGTCTATAAGCTATTTTTTCTTTGCTTAGTTCCTTTATCTTTGCTACTCAGCCAAAGAAAGGATGAAAATCTTACCCTTTTGGCATCATAAATGGACCTGGAGAGTATTATGCTGATTGAAATCAGTTAGTCCAAGAAAGACAAGTACCATATTATCTCACTTACAGTTGGACTCTAATGAACAAAGTAACAAACAAAATAGAAAGAGACTCATGGATATGGAGAACAGACTGACAGCTCTCAGTGAGACCGGGGTTAGAGGGTGCTGGTGAGAAAAGTGAAGGGATTGCATTCTCTTGTGAACATATGTGATGTCAAGCATGGAAGGAGCAGAGTCTTGCATGGCTCCTTTAGAGTTTCTCATATGTTTCTAATAGACCAGGATCTACTAGCCCTGGGTCTGAGTGTGAACAAACCTACAGGTGATTCCTAATTATAACAGTCAGCTCTGTGGTTGCGGCCTTTGCAGGATGACATTTCTACATGTGGTTCACATTTTTAGGCAAGGGATGCATTTGCAAGATAGCAGCTTGGATTAAAGTCTTAGTCTCTCACCATTAGAGAAAGAGAAACAAATAGAAAGTAAACTATTCAAATCTATACTATTGTTTGCATTAGTACTCTGATTTAACATTTAAGCTAACCAAGCACAGAAGACACTGCTCTTGGTCATGGATAAAATTGCATGGTTTATAAAGAGGAATGCATTGAGTAGCTAAAAAAACAACAAAAAAACAAAAAAACAGGCCCTGGCCGGTTGGCTCAGCAGTAGAGCCGTTCGCCCTGGCACACAGGAGAAGTGCCCATTTGCTTCTTCACCCTTCCCCCTCTCCTTTCTCTCTATCTCTCTCTTCTGCTCCCTCAGCCAAGTCTCCATTGGAGCAAAGTTAGCCCAGGCACTGAGGATGGCTCCATGGCCTCCGCCTCAGGCGCTAGAATGGCTCCAGTTGCAACAGAGCAATGGCCCACATGGGCAGAGCATCTCCCCCTAGTGGGCATGCCAGGTGATCCCAGTTGGGCATATGCAGGAGTCTGTCTGCCAACCCTCCCCCCAACCCTTGTTTCTCACTTCAGAAAAATACAAAAATAAAACACACACACACAAACAAACAAAAACAAAGGAATAAATGCATTGTTAATTAAGTTGGATGTGTAGTAGGAAATTTTTTTTTGAAAATATCAATAACAATTTCTTACCTTTCCTAATTTCTCATCAAAATTAAAATTAAATTGATTGTATTATGAAAGAGGCTTGTCGAACATAAACAAAAGCCTTGTCCTTTATGAGATTGTATTATTTTCTAGATTAATATGCAATAGAGAACCAAATTTATTATAAACACATTATTTTAAAGTCAAAAGAATTATGTCAATTGTTTTTATTTCCTTGATTCCACAACAAATTTAAAGTGTCTACAGAAAGTAAAAAAATGTGCCATTCTCTATTTATTAATGAGCAACTTTAAATTAATTTTTTAAGTGCTTTGACATAATTTTAATGCTTCTGGAAAAAATAAATATGTTTTTTCCCTCAGATGATTCCAATTGTTATACTTTTCCTCCTAATTAAACAAGCAATGCTTAATATCACAGATGAAAAACTGTCTGAATATTATACCATCAGACTTTCAGTAAACAAGACACTTTTGTTAACTTCTGATTGAGAAAGTGGTGTTATTGAACTGTAATTGATTTTCTCTTTCCTACTTTGTGCAGCCCAGTGGTTGTTTTGTGTGTGTGTTACTGTAAAATGATTCCTTAATTTAATTTTTGGAATCAAAATGGTCTTATTGTATGTAGTCTAGCAGTCCCACATGTTTATTTGGCTGCATGCACTCGATGTTTGCAGTCACGTTTGGAATTACATCTCAAACTGTCATTTCATTATTTACAGTAAACAAGTTCCAAAAATGAAAACAGTAACTGATCAAAAATATCACAGTATGAATTAAATAAAAGTGTATTTGTTAAATCATTTTTCTTTAGTTAAGATATTTTCCCTATAGCTCAGTTGTTGATTGAGAAAGTTACACAATACAATGGTAAAATAGAACATGAAGAAACAAAAAAAGATTGCCAAGAAAAACAAAAGATGCTTTTTAAATGATGCCTTGAAAGTAAATTGAAGGTCAAAGGAATGTGACTAAATCTGATATTTAAATCGACTTAAGTCACTGAGTGTATTTATATGTATATACATGAAATGCCAAGTGTGGACTGGCTAAATACCCAAAGCAATAATTACATTGGTTGCATAATGTATTCAAAGAAAGCTAATTGTATCTATTATAAATAACTGAAGGTGCAAATTTAAGTATTTTTTTCTCTTGTAAGTAAAAACTATGCAAAAAAATCAATGAATTTAATAACTAAAGAGGTCACAGTGTAGTTCATGGCCAGGAGTTTGTTTTCTTGTGAGCAATACATTTGATTCTATAAAAGTGGTCATAGATGCAATGTCCAATATGGTAGCCACTAGCTGCATGTACTGTTAAGAACTTCAAATGTGGCTAATTGCTGGGCAGATAAAATATATTATGCTCACTTTGTTGAAGATGGCGCTACCCACATAGAAGCCCATCACCCAGGTGATTTTGGTTGCCCTTATGCTTGGGATGGACATTATTATATTATTGGGTGTGGGGGACAGCTGTTAGCAGGCCCAGTTGTTATAGCCTAAGGCTTAATTTTAAGAGTAAGCTTTTCCCCACACCCTTGACTGATTGGATGATGTGAGGTGTGCACTATCATGAAGAATTCTCCCATTATGCCTCAAATAAATAACTTTGTATCAGAGACTTCTTTGTTTGTAGATTGGTTTAAAGGTTTGTATTACTACATTATAAAGTGGGGCAGACAGGGAGCTTGCTCTCTCTCCGTTCCTGAGATTAGCACTAGAAAGGAGAACAGAGAAAGGCCACATGGAGGAGGCCAGGGGAAGCAGCCAAGATGGTGGAGTGCTGAGGGCGAAGCCAGTTTGAGCAGTTTGTGCTGGAGAAGAGGATGGGGAACTGAGATAAAAAAGTCTGGTGAGCTTGAAACCTTTGATTCTAGGAAACTCGGGTAAGTCAGTAGCTTTTTGAGCACTGAATGAATGGGCTTTGGAGCCCAGTGTGTGTTTTTACTTGATGCTGGGTGCAAGCTAGAATTAAAGTTGATGGCTCACCAGTTCTTGGCTTCATTGTTTCATTACCAACTGTCTGAATCAAATGTGAATCTGCACTGGCCAGGTGGCTGTGATAATGGCCTTGGCCACTGGCTTTACACAAATATAAGTAAAAGTTAATTATTTTTATTTTAATTAATTTAAATTGAAAACATCCACTTAAGTTATTTAAATTTTTAAAAATAGTTTTAGATAATTTGATGTATTTAAATCTATATTTTCAATCTTAAAATTTTATAAAATCCAAATACAGATTGAGGGAGTTCATGGGAAAAATTGACATTTAAATTCATATGCTGCCTGACTTGTGGTGGCACAGTGGATTAAGCATCAACCTAGAACTCTGAGGTCATTTGTTCAAAACCCTGGGATTGCCTGATAAAGGCACATATGGGAGTTAATGCCTCCTGTTCTCCCCCTCATCTACTCTAAAATGAATAACTCATTAATTAAGATGCTTTCTAAATGTAAAATACAAATCATGTTTTAAAGACTAAGTTAGAAAAAATATAATTTTAATAATTTTTAATATCGATTTACATGTAATGATGTTTTAGATATAGTGGGTAAATAAAATATTAACATTAACTCATTTACTACTTTATCTTTTAACATAGCTACTGAAAGATAGAATTATATGTGTGGCATATGTTGTGTTTTTATTTGATAGCACTGAGAGAAAATAGAAATTCACAGTGTAGGTGATATACATATATATTGTCAGGAATATATTTAGGACAGTGGTTCTTAACATTTTCTGAGGTACTGAACCCACCAGTTTCATATGCACATTTACCGAACCCTTCTTTAGTGATAAATAAACTATGATTTTTTTCCCAAATTCAAGACATAGGTATATGTTTTTTTACTGGTGCACAAAATGAGCCGTGCATGAACATCACCTTGTTCAAAGAACAAAACCAACAAAGTGCGTGAACTCACAACAAATTATGGTATTACTTTATTCTACCTCCACAGAAGAGGCTTCTCTGAACCCCTGAGACCAACTCATCGAACCCCTAGGGTTCGATAGAACCCAGGTTAAGAACCACTGATTTAGGACAATGTACTTTAAATTTACTTATATTATTCTCTTATCTCCATGCTCATCTTTTTCTCCACCCTGTTTCTCAATAGGCAGAAATTCTGGCAATGTAACCCAGCATGTTGTTTTGATGGGGATCAAAAGGCATAATTGGGATGACAACAGAGAAAAGAGGATGGTAGAAATACCTTACGCTTGTCTTTTCTCATAGAATATCAGTCTATTGTATTTTTATTCCCATCATTGATTGACTAACGACAAATGGCAATGAGAATAAGTTTTTGAAACAGGACCAGTGAAGAGTAAAAATAAAGGAAGAATATGAAAATATTGGGGTAGAATACCCATTTGTCCATAAACTCCATTCCCCAGTGGTCACTGCAAGGTCCATGTTTTCTACTATTAGGCTGAGATAGTGCATCACCACACTGATCATTGTTTTTTCTTTATTTTTTTTCTTAAGTTAGAAGCAGGGAGGTAGAGAGACAGACTCTCACATATACCCCTACTGGGATCCACCTGGCAAGTCACCTATGGAACAATGATCTGCCAGTCTTGGACTGTAGCTCCATTGCTTGGTATCCAAGCTATTATAATGCCTGAGGCAAGGCAATGGAGCCATCCTCAGCACCTGAGGCCAATTGCTCCAACAGAGCCATGGCTACAGGAGGAGAAGAGAGAGATACATAGAGAGAAGGTAGAGGAGGAAGAGTGGAGAAGCAGATGATTGCTTCTCTTGTGTGCCCTGACTAGGAATCAAACCCATCCACATGCCAGGTCAACGTCTTACTGCTGGGACAACCAGTCAGGGCCTCATCACACTGATTATTAAGTATAGTATGAGGAAGAAATCCTTCACACCATGAGATTTTGTCAGGCTAGGCCCAGAGTTACAACTGTTATCAGATTAGTACTGGTAGGTTTAGGAAAAACAGGCCACTTTTGTGAACAGTCTGGGTAACTCAAAATAGTAAAAGGAAGGCAATAAACAACAAAATTGGTTTTCTGTCCTCCTAGGAATTTAGCCAACATCACTTTAATAATGAACTTTTTAAGTCAATACTAATTTTAGCAATAATGTTTTTTTCTACTTAATTCTGTTCTTATTTGTAGGTCTAACTCCCTGTACTCTATATATACAACTTTTCACAACTTGTCTCTCATGGCTAAAGAAATGGCTTTAGGACCTACCCATTAGTACTACAAATGATAATTTGGCATTGTCTCAGCATACTGGGGCTAATTTGGACAGGTCAGAGAATCTGTGCGCTGTATCAGAAGTAATTTTGGAAAGAAAAAAATTATTTTCTTGGGTCTATAAGTCTCTCAAACCTCAAAAATATATTTTTACCAAAATGACAAGTGCTTTTTGGTCTTTTGTTGTTGTTATTTTAGCTATATATTAATTTAAAAAGATAATTAAAATTACTAGCTCCTAATAAGTTGACTAAAAATATAATGTTACAAACACCAACATTTTGCATATTTTTACATTTGCTGCTACCTTAGTTTTTCTTATTTTATTTGAATATTTTCAACAACTTAATTTCTTTATTTCTATTTACAAATCCTTCCATTCAGTAGAGACTAACTGGAAAACCAATCTGCACTAAAGTCTAAACATGCAGAATGCTCTCATTTAAATTATAGCCATTTTCCAAGGTGGTGTAAAGGTCATGACACTTAAAAGTTTTCATTTTAATAGCAAAGTATGATATAATAATTTCAATATTTGCTTCATCATATATACTATTTTAGATGGTCAATACATTTTTATTAAGTACATTAGTATGTTGAAATGGTAATACTTAATGTGTTCATTTTGTTTCAGGTACTAAAATGACCATTTTCTATTTTTCTGTAACTCCTTAGAACAATCTTTTTGTTAAAATTACTATCCACTAATGCAATGTATTGGAATCTAGATTCCTCCAAACCATTTTCCAAACACATGCCCTTAGCCATTATGTTATTCTGACTCATTTAACATCTATCACTTAATATTTTCATTGTACATGCATAATATTTTGATTTATCATACAAAATACTACTTGAAATTAAAACTCATTATTGCTTGGTTACTTGAAGATATCATTTTACAAGCATGAGATTTATATTTGCTTTTATTTTATCTTATGTTCAGTTAAATAATGAGGAAAAATTAAGTCAATGATAAATGTCACTAAAGAAAACTTTTATAGAACAAACTTTTACATTGTTTTTTTCTTGGCCTTGACTGTTAATATGATTGTAGTGTCCAAAATACTTGTTTTTAAAAATCAGTTTAATTGATTTCTAATCAGTATTTTTCTATTAAATTTGAGGCCACTATACATAAGTCATAAATGTCAAGAAATGGGAACTTCTGGGATTATGAGGTGTTCTGTGCCAAGAACTGTTGAAAATTCTTTCCTCTGTATTTGACATTTTATGCTCCTCTAAATGTATTCTAATGCATGGTCACGCTACCAAATGACTATCATTAGTGCTGTCACAGGCCATGGCTATGGGAAGACCATGACTAATGCTAAGTTATCAGCACTATCAGTGAAAGGTGTATTCTCATAATTTCTCAAACTGACCATGGAACCAATTTGCACTGATCTCTGAGTCATAAAACTTTACAATTACCCTGAGTTCATTAATAATGTATTACAGTTCTCATTCTCAATCAGAGTTTAATCAGACCCATGTCTCACAGGAAGGTTGACAAGTAAGCCACAAAATTATCCATATAAATGTCAAGATTTATTTTCCTAATATAAATGATCTAACCTAGTCAAGCATAGTTAATAATAAAATCACTCTTTTCTGAGATTATCCTTCGCCAGACTGTCATACCAATTTTGGCCTTATATCCCAAGCTCTCCGTCAGTGGAGGGTATGGACATGGCCAACACAAATAAACCAGTATATATCAGTTATGTTCATTTTTATATTAAAAAGTACAAGACTGTAAATACATATAATAGTGCTTATTGCTTGTTTGTCACATACCCACAAAAACCAAATGGTTCAGTTTATTTCATGCCAATATTAAGAAGGAAAATATGTAAAAGAAGTAACTTTAGTTACAAATAGTTTAGTCTACTCTTTAGCCAAATTTGCAATCACAGATTTCTACTTCAAGGGCAGAATCTCAGAACACTTCCAAGTAGGAAATCACGTATGAAGACACTCTTTAAAAGTTACTGCACTAGAAAATAAACATATTACCTTTACAGTATGTTTTGTTCAAAACATTTTATATAAAAGTATTTGGTTTTTTAATAAT
Source organism: Rhynchonycteris naso (assembly GCA_037038555.1). NCBI lineage: Eukaryota > Metazoa > Chordata > Mammalia > Chiroptera > Emballonuridae > Rhynchonycteris > Rhynchonycteris naso. The sequence goes on from CM073000.1 coordinate 27,208,333, forward strand.
AAAAGATATATAAAATAAACAATTTTTGAATTCTTGCAGCTGTCTTTTTTTTTTTCTTTTTTTTTACAGGGACAGAGAGAGAGTCAGAGAGAGGGATAGACAGACAGGAAAAAAGAGAGGTGCCTTCGCAACACCTTAGTTGTTCATTGATTGCTTTCTCATATGTGCCTTGACCGTGGGCCTTCAACAGACCAAGCAACCCCTTGCTGGAGACAGCAACCTTGGGTCCAAGCTGATGAGCTTTTTGCTCAAACCAGATGGGCCCGCGTTCAAACTGGCGAGCTCAGGGTCTCGAACCTGGGTCTTCTGCATCCCAGTCCGATGCTCTATCCACTGCATCACTGCCTGGTCAGGCCTTGCAGCTGTCTTTTTATTGTTACATTACTGTGTATTCATTATTTGTGTAAAATTTTTAACATGTTATAAATTGAAAAACATATTTGATTTCCCTCACAATAAATATGTAAATTCTTAGATTTTTAGAAGGGTAGCACATTAGATAATTAATGATATAAACATTTATTAATTTAAGAAAATATATGAAAGATTGTAGTTTATTTGTTTTGGAGAGATTGGTGGAGGTAAACAGAGAAAAGATAAACAAATGCAGATAAAATTTCAGAAACAACATATTGATAAGGGAAATACTAAACTATATTTCACAGCTGCTAGTAAAGAATTTTAATATCTTCTGCCAATTTTTATATACTGTCTGTCTTAATAAAAACACATTGTTTAGAGAAGCTTTCCTTCTGGACGTAAAGTTGTTAACACAATTCTGACAGCTCCATTGAAGCAGAGATAGAACTGCATTCTCTTACGCAATGTCTAACGTATTAAACTCAAACAGCTTTAAAAGGAGAACAAAACTTATTAATAAATAATTTTTAAAAAAGTATCATATGATTTATGAATCATAAATCATAAAGAAAAAACACTTATTTTTCTTTCAACTGACTTATTTTATCATTCTAGCAAGTTAGTGAAACCCAAGAGGAAGTCATGAGAACCTATCATTTATAGCCAGGTAGTCAGAAGCACAGGTAACAACCTGGACTTGTGATTGACATCTAAATGAAAGGTGGTCTGTGGGACTGGGCCCTTAACCTGTGGAAGCTAATACTGTCTTCAGGTAGATAGTGTCAGAGTTTAGTTAAATTCTAGGACACCTACCTGGTGTCAGAGAATTGTTTGGTGGTGTGTCCATCTATACACATTGGAATTGAATGCAGAACCCAAATAATACCTAGATGAGAATTTATTTGTTTTGTTGACCTTGGTCTCTAAAATATGCTGTCTTTTAGGTATTTTATTTAAATCCTCTTTCAGAATATAACAATATTTCTATATACATATTCAAATAATATATGCTAGGAGATTTGATAGCCCTAGTATTTAATCTAAGGCTGATATTTTATAATTTATCCAATTTGTGTATTACTCCAAGTTTGCAATTTTCATCCTTTTCCATCTCATGGCACACATAAACTAGTTACTAAAATTCGGTAGCACATCATGAAGTGTTATACTTTTTCCCAATCTGATGAAAAATAGGTACAATTTTGATTAATATTGGACAGTTATTTTTGTTTTGGCTGTTGTCATTTTTTAATTTGACAATATAAAGAAAAAGAATTCAGTGCCCTAAATAGTAAGGTATAGCAAGTTTTAAAAATTCTTGCAGAACACAGGTTGAAAATCACTGCTCTAAGCCACTTGCTCATCATATGTGTTATACTCTTAAAGTATAAATGGAATATATACTGGAAGTATTTAATAAAGACTACCTACTACTAGAAATATCTTTGCTTCTAGTAAAGTTGCTTACAAGACAAAGATGTATTTCTAATCTTTGGTTCATCATAGGTAATGATCAGTCAATACCTCGCGGTTAATTCAGGGTGCAGCCTAAATGACGTACAAACTACCCGGCAACTTTCAATCTGGTCTTCTCTCTTCCAATCACTCAAAAGATTCCCGATCATAGCACACTGTGTCACCATCAACCTCTGAAACTAATTCCTAATTGGTACTGCAAAGCAAGCCCATTTGTAAATATAATCGCTGCTGTATGACTACGATTTTTCAGATTTATGTGTATAAATTCTGATGAGTTGTGCTGAAATGTTAGAGACAAATAGTTTGCAAATATTAGATGAAGGCTGCATTTAGCCTGTTATTTTTGTTTTGTTTTTCGAGAAAGACAGAGAGAGATTTTTTTCTTTTTTGACAGAGACAGAGAGAAAGTTAGAGAGAGGTACAGGTAGGGACAGACAGGAAGGAAGAGAGATGAGAAGCATCAATTCTTCATTGTAGCACTTTAGTTATTCATTGATTGCTTTCTCATATGTGCCTTGACTGGGGGACTACAGCAGAGTGAGTAATCCTTTGCTCAAGCCAGTGACCTTGGGCTCAAGCTGGTGAGCTTTGAGCTTTGCTCAAACCAGATGAACCGGCACTCAAGCTGGTGACCTCAAGGTTTTGAACCTGGTTTATTCGTGTCCCAGTCTGACTCTCTATCCATTTTGCCACTGACTAATTAGGCAGATAAAGGCTGTGCTTAGAATCTATGTCCGCTCCCTCAGATTTTGAAATACCTTTCACTCGCATTACTCACATACAGGTAGGCTTCCTTCCACAACAGTAAATGAATCCCCAAACTGGGAAAGTAAAACTAGGAGTGAGATTTCATTGGTGTTATTCTTTAAATATAAACTTGATCTGACCTAGAAATTACTTTGTCAAAACATTTCCTTTACTCTAGTGTATTCTATTGTCTGGTATGTAGTTTCAAGCCTCTTGCCTGGCAAAGAATCAGTGGACTAGGTCTGTTTCTTATCTAAACAAATACCTTCTCTAATTTAAATGTCATAAGTGGAGAAATAATAATTTGGATCAAATTCGTCATGCCTCTGGAAATACAGGAGTTTTCCCTTGATCATCTACAATTTAAATACAAATTTTCTGCTTCTGTCTGTTAGCATTTCTATAACATTAACTATAAGTAAATGTCTCTAATCATATCATTGTTTTTAAAAGTGTCAAAATCATTCTTAAAATAAAATTAGTATTTTTGGAAGGAAAAAATGTCAGCACTAGCACTCTCAATGTAGAAGGATTGTGAATCAGGAAAGTAAGCATTATAATGCCATGGGCATCATTCAAGAAGAATAAAAATGAGTGTGGGTTGGTGGAAGCAAGGAGAGGTTAGGGCAGGGTGTATAAATCCCATGCCGTATTTCTAGGGTAAGGCATATAGAAGTTTTACCCTTTCTGAAATTTTAGGGTTTTAAGAATATTGTAATAAAATATTAGAGATCAAAGACAGTGGTAAATAAACAATTACTAGAATTGCAAGTGAAGCTTAAAGTCATGACAAAACCTAGAGGTAAAACCAAGAAAAACTGGAAAGTCACTGTGGTACCAGGCATCCTCTATTAGTGAGGCTGCATTCATGCTTAGCTGGGGTCTTTGTGCTAGAGTAACCACATTCAATCAGAGAAGATTAGCAATTCAGAGTACCTGTGAGTGTCTCGTATGAGAAGCTACATATATTTCTCAACATTCTGATTTCCCTAATATCCTTTTTGATGTTTTACCCATTACTGAATTTTTGAATCCCCTTTCAGTGGAAAAAGCACACATAGTCCCATCAACTTGCCACTTTAAAGGACTACACAAATGAACGATCACTGTGTTTTAAGCCAGCCAGCACAAGGATTCATCACTTTTGTTGTAATTTTGAACAGGATGCTTAAAGTGAAATATTGCAGATTCTCAATTTGTGAACACAAGAGAAATAAAGGGGAACTGAAATTTGCCCCCAAAATACAAGGTGATAGCATAGCCACATCCAAATGCCTCCCTTGGTCAAAATTATTCATTGACATTTTCATACTCCCAGAACACAATTCAAATACCTCAACTTAAAATTCAAGTTCCTCCCCAGTATTTCTTCCATTTGCCTTTCAATATCCACTTCTCACTGCACCTCTTTAGGTAACTTTTGGTGTAGTCACATGGTACTATTTTGTTTATTAAGGTGACCAGACGTCCCGCTTTTGGCGGGACAGTCCCAATTTTTAACAATTTGTCCCGCGTCCAGCAGCGTTTTAAAAAAGTCCCGATTTTTGGAAAGAATGCACAAAAAGCTAGGGAACAGCAGGAGAACGGGAAGGGAATATATGGTTTTCAGTGGGGAGACCCCACCTCGACCTGGAAGTGCCCACACTGCCACAAGAGCTGGCTGCCCCTTGCGAGGCCAAAAAAAAGAACTTTGGACAGGATGTACCTGCTGGGGCAGCAGCTGTCAAGTCCCCTAACTACCCATAGGCCCGCGTCCTGGATGCTGGCGTGTGGCTCCAGGCTCCTCAAGCCACAAGCCGCTAGGTCTCCAGCGGGCAGCGGGGCTGGACGCAGGGAGCACGGCTGCCAGCGTGCTGAAAGCGCTGCCCTGCCTGCTCCCACCCGCTCGTGCAGCTCTGGCTTCGGTTTCCGGACCGTGTAACCCGATCCTGTGACTCACTCAAAATTTCCCATACAGTAATATTTCCAAAAATGATCTTTTTAATGAGGTATCATTATTAAAAATATATTGATAAGAAAAAGGTTAAATTGTGGGCATAAGCAAAAATCACAATAGAGAACAAATGGTTAGAAATATTCCATCATTTTGAAACAAACCATGTTCCATACAATAATACACTAAAAATTGTGGAATACGCGCTGTCTGTACCAGGAACTAATGCTGCAACTGAACATGTTTTTTTCTATGGTAAATAAAGTGTGGACATCAGAAAAATTACAATTTAAAGTGTTGAGACTTTGAAAGCCATTTTATGTATGAAATATAATTTAACAAATTCCTGTGAAAAATTTCATGACCTTTTAAACAACGACAGCAATCTACAAAAAAAAATTCACTCAAATGAGAAATATGCCAAAGAATAAAATAATACTATGCATAATGTTTAATGTATTATATTTGTAAATTGTACTTATGTTGAAATTTAAAAAAATATATTACAATACTATTTGTGCATTCTATGAAATTTTTTTTTGCTCCATATGGACCAAATTTTTAATCAAGAACACCCCCCCCCCACACACACACACACACCGGTCAATGGTTCCCGCTTTACCAATTTTAAAATCTGGTCACCTTATTGTTTATGCTTCTTTTGCTGTGTCTTCTTGCTACTTCCCCCAACTCTAGTCATACATTTTACTCTCTTCTTCAAAAAGCAACTCAATAAGTATTTTCAATAAAGTAACACTTCTATGTGTCTCTCCCTTTCCTTTCCTCTAGCCGAAGGAAATATCTCCTTTGACCTCTAGATCTAAATTTTTCCTGTGTCCTGCAGAATACCTGACACCACGCACCTTACCTTCTCCTATAATTTTTCCAGATTTTTCTTCTCCATTGTCTCATTATAGAATTTAGATCAAACTGTTGAATTGTGAGTGAGATCTTTGTCGGAGTTATGAAATCTTGTTTAAAATGTATTGTCTGAAAGACTTCCATCACAAGTGGGTAAACATAAACACACACACAAATACAAAAACAATATATATATATAAAATATATTTTTTATCCAGTAACAATTGCTAGGAAAGGTTAGGGAAAGGTGCACATGCTTCTAAATATCCCATCCTAAAATACTCTCCTCACACACTAGATACCATATTCCACTTCAGCTACCATCATGTTTCTCTCTTTTTATTATTGCAGTTCTTTTTGGAAAGAGCCACAGCATTGTCTTTAGTTACACATCCTTATTGACTTCTTCATTACCTTTAATTTGGCATTTCCCCCATTAGTCTAAGGCAAGTACTATTCTCTTGGCCAGTGATGTGTTTCTTACTTCCAAACCCAATAGATGCTTTTATCTTTTATTGGTTTGCATATGTTTACTGATGTGTAGCATCCAAATAATCAACGATTCCAATTTCCTTGAGTTATTTCCATGCTATCGTTTCATGACACTACACATTGGTGTTTCTTCTTTAAATGACTCTTTCTTCCTAATCTCTCATGTTGGTTCTCTTTCCTCTTCCTATTCCATGATAATTTGCAGGCCCATCTGAGCGTTAGACCACACATTAATTCCCTAAAGCCCAGTACATAGGTGCTACACATTAAAAGGAATATGTGTATTTGCTGAATTAATAAATTAACTTCTATGGGTTTTCATCTTTGTTTTCTGATCATAGCCTTTTTAAATTTTTTTAACAGTCATGCATTTTTCTTGGCTCATCTAAGATACAGTAAGGTCTTTGTTGATTAGCAATGTATCATATTTGATTTTATGTTCTCCATAGTGGAAAGGAGAGAGTACTTAAAAATACTAAATAATAAACAAAATAAATAAATGGAAATTGAAGGGAAGTAAAAAATGACAAGTCACAGGAAAGGCTGAGGGGGTCTCTGAAAGTGTGTTATAATTTCAAAGCATTTGAAAGAATTATAATGTATAGATCCAGACCATCAAGCTGTTGTTCTCAAGATTCTTTTCTTCTATCTACACTTAAATGGTGGGTGATTAACTTAACATACCTATGCTTCCATTTCCTGATTTGTGAATTGGGGATAATATTAACTTCTTATAAATTAGGTATAATAATAAAATGTTCTAATCGACACAAAGAAAAGCAACGGGCCTAGCACACAGTAAGTAGGCAATGGCATTTGTTTAATTGCGTATTAACGGAGTCTTCTTGGAGTTACTATTTCATATACAATATTCTATATTTATTTCTTGTACTTAAATATAAAGTGATTAAACTTGTACTTTTAGAGTATAATAAATAAGTGAACCCTAACTAGTTTTTAATAATATTACATTTGTCAAATTCTGGAAGTAGAAATTTAATATTTTTATTTTAATTTTCAGCTTTAATTATGAATCAAGCAAAACTTAAAAGGGAATTTTGTTTTGAGAGCAGTTGAACTTGGTATCAAAATTATGGTCTTAACTTCAAAGTTTCTTAAAACACCAACATTTATTTTCAGTTTGAGATTTATTTTATTGATTTTATTTTATTTTTTAATTTTAATATAGAAAATTATCTTTATTTTGTTACTATTTTATTTATTTTGTTATTACCTGATCATTTTGTTTTCAGTTTATCTGTATTCATTTTGTTTCCAGTACATTTATATTATCTGTGCATTGTTTGATCTAAACTGTATAAGAATATACATATTAGATTACAAAAATACAATTACCAGGAAAAAATAATATAATCTATTACTAGTAAATGTGGTATACTGCGTCCAAAAATAAAATTAATAAAACTATATTCAATCCAGTAAGCCTTCATTAATGTAAAATTTGTAGTTTTGAACAAAGCCACAAAGATTTATTCTGTTAAAACAGAAAATTTACAGAGATAATCTAATAATGAAATTCCCAGAAAAATGGAATGTCTTGCTTTCTTTCTTAGACTATTCTGACATTAGGACTTATTGTACCATGAAGTATAAAGTGCTCATACATTTACCACCACCTGTAATTTTTTATAACATAAATTATCATCAGAGTATATAACTTTGCAAATGCAAACACAAATATTGTGCAATACATTATTTTTATATCACAATCAATTTATTTTCAATTTTTTACTTTGCTAATTTAATGTTATCTTTGATAGTCTTTTTAATTAGACATTGGAAAATTAAACTTTTGAAATACAGCCAGGCAAAGTTCCATAGCTGTCATGGTGTTACATAGTCATCTTCAGTCTGCACACTTTACTTTGTAAATCCAAGCACATATGTGATAATCTTTCTGAATGAATTGACCACTAATTGCATAAATAAAACATTCAATTTAATTTACTGCTCTATTAATATAAAATATATAAAAGTATTTAAAAATATTTTTAAAATAGCATGAAATTTTTTTATGAATAATTGAATGATTTTCTTTTTTGTAAATTGAATAAATGAGAATATTTAATTCATCATGTTATTGTAAGCAATATTAAACAATTTATATAAATACTAATCTCACTGTAATTTGTACTACTCAAAATTATTAGATTGTTATATTTCAATCAATAAATATTCGTATTAAGAGCAAAGTGAAAGTATTGTATAGTATTTAAATAAATGTATGGTATTTATTGCCAATTATATAAACAGAATAAGTTAATTTAATTGTTCCCAAGTACAAATAGCTCAATATTAATTTAATATTGGCCTGAGACCATTTGAAACCAAATGTATTAATTTCCTAGGCTACCATAACAATCTACCATAAACTGGGTGGCTTTAAAATATAAAAATTTATTGTGTCACAGTTCTAGAAATTATAAGCAAAATCAAGGTGTAGGCAAGGTTGTGGTTTCTTGTTTGATTCTAAGGAAAGGATCTGTTTTAGACCCCTCTCTTGACTTTTAGATGGCTGTCTTGTCCCTGTATCTCTTTCTTCACATGTCTTTTCTGTATTCCTGTCTCTGTGTCTAGAGTTTCACCTACTTAAAAGGACTCCAGTAATATGGATTATTCAAATAACCTCATTTTAACTCGATTACCTCCAAAAAGAATATTCTTCCAAACAGATTCTGAGGTGCTGGGGCGTAGGATTTTAATGTATAAGTTTTGTCCAGACACAATTCAACCCAAAACATAAAGCATATAAATTAGTTTTTTTTTTCACTTCACTAATTTTTTCTTATCCAATAAATAAATTATTCTTTATACTAAGAATACTACTTTCAATTTTAAAAAATATTTTCAGATTCTGGTGAATTGTTTTGTATCCTTCCATGCTGCTTCTCAGCTCCATTACATCACATGGTCCTCAACTTGAACTCTTCTCTAGTTTTGTAATTTTCTCTTCTCTGTCTCCTTCATTGCTTTTCCTCTACTGCTTATAGTTATACATACATAGTTCCTGTAAAGCCAGTAGCCAAGGCCACCATCACAGCCGCCTGGTCCATGCAGGTTTGCGTTAGATTCAGACAGTCAGTAATGAAACACAGAAGCCAAGAACTGGTGAGCCATCAGCTTTAATTCTAGCTTGCACCCGGCGGGCAAGCAAAAACACACACTGGGCTCCAAAACCCACTCATTCAGTGCTCACAAAGCTACTGACTTATCCGAGTTTCCTAGCATCAAAGGTTTCTAGCTCACCAGACTTATTCATCTCTGTTCCCCCCATCTCCTCCTGCAAAAATTCTGCTTCTTTCTAGAGAATTACATTCTTCAACAAAGGAGCCTGTGCCCATCCAGTCATAGTCCAGGAAATCAGTCCACGCACATGAATGTTAGCCTCCCCCCTCATTCCTGCCATCATGGCAGGTCTCACACTGTCCTAAAGAGAAGCATGTGGCAATGGCAGTCAGCATTTCCTTCTCTGCTCTGGGGAGCATGATGACATCCACCCCTATGTCCCCAAATTGCAGACCTACCAGGAGTGTAGTAGGTATTCCTTCCAGCTGGGCTCTCACCTTCTGGAGACTGCGGGTTGCAACTCCAGTCCAATTCTCCTCATCCTCCAAAGAGGAACTGAAAACAGCAGCTTCTGCTGCTGGGCGTGAGCCCCGGCCTGCTGCCACCTTCTGCTCAGCAAGTCTTGCAGATTCGGCCCTGGCCACAGCTCCAGCCCCAGCCTCAGGCCCAGCCTTATGCTGCTGCTGGCTCTCCACAACATCCAGGGCAATCTCCAACTCACGAACCTGTGATTCCTTCTCCAGAATCTGCTCCATTTCCAGGTGAATCTCGCAAACCTGGTCGGCCTCCTACTCCAGCACTTCCTCCAGCTCCAGGGTCGGCATCTCTTTCTCCCACGTTTCCTCCAGCTCCTTCCATGGCTTGGCCTGCAGGTCCTGGGAAGCCTCTTCCATAGAGCTCTCAGTTTCCTCACACATGGCTGTAAAAGTCAGCCATCCTACAGTCCCCAGAAGGACAGCCATAGCTCACCAGACTTATTCACCTCTGTTCCCCAACTCCTCCTTCACAAACTCTGCATAAACTGGCTTCTTCATCAGCACTCTGCCATCTTGGCTGCTTCTCCTGGCCTCCATGTGGCCTTACTCTGCTCTCCTCTCTAATACTAACCCCAGGAACCAAAAAGCAAGCTCCCGGCCTGCCCCACTTTATAGTGTAGAAATCTCAGCCTTTAATCCAATCTACAAACAGGGAAGTCTCTGATACAAAGTCACTTATCTGAGACATACTGGGAGGATTTCTCATGAGAGTGCACCACCCCACATCATCCAATCAGTCAAGGGTGTGGGGAAAAACTTACTCTTAAAACTAAGCCTTAGGCTATAATGACCCGGCCTGCCCACGGCCTGTCCCCCAAAACACATTAATATCAATGGACTTGCATGTAGGCAGTGACATATTTAACAAAGTGAGCATAATATATTTTATCTGCCCAACAGTTCCAAAGAAAGCCTTGCTTCTTTCTAGAGAATTACATTTTTGACTTCAAGTCACAGGTATTAAATTTTAATTGCCTATGTAATATATCTGTTAGTTTTACAGGAATTTCAAAGTTAAGAGGTACATATGGAAATCTTCATCCTTATTATCTTGATACTTTGACTTAAATACAGCTCACTTAAATACATCATAATTATAAAGTCACTATACAGGGATAGGCAAACTTAAGCCTACAGTTGTGAGTACATGAAACAAGAATTAATAAAGCTATTTTAATAATCATAATCAGCATGTATTTTCCATATGAATAAGTATAAACCTACTTTTGGCCACCCTGTATTTGAAAGGTTGATATCATTAATTTTTCTTTTTCTTCCACCTAAACTACCGTATTCATCTAGTCACAATATTTGGTTGACATTATTTGTGGTGTTTTCCACATTCAGCCCATCCCCTTCATCCACATCACTGCTTCCTTAATCTTAGCTCTTAACATCTTTTATTCAGCAATTATGCCAGTTTGCTCAAAGGTATGCTTGTTCTACTTCTTATCCATTTATTCTCTTCTTACTTTTCTAAAATAAAAGTAACTACTCTTCTCTTTGCAAATGTATTTTGGCTTTCCAATTCCTAATTGGTAGAGTTAACACTATTCGCTTTGCTGTATAAAGTATTTCACAATTTAGTTCAACTTTTCTTTGAATTCCTTGTATTTCTGCCTCTCCACACTGATTAGTTTCCCAGCCTTGTCAAATGATTTTCTACTTTACTATTGTGGGCATTGATAAATATTACCTTTGCTGAATAACACCCTTTCTACTTCATCATTCCTTCCTTTCCCCACCACCTCCTTTTCACACACATTTCCCTGTCACAGTGTTTCTATTTATCCTTCTGATATGATCTCACATATAAACCCCCTTCCCTGAAGCCTTGTAAGACTTTCTTGGGACAGGAAGTTTATCTGACTTCTGGGTTTCTATAGCTCCTTCTTTCCCTCTCTCAACACATTGCAGATCACTCTCAAATTTACCTTCAAGTAATTATACCTCTGATACTAGACTCTAAACTTATTGATATGATTATCTTACAATAATTAAGAACCTCACAGACACCTGAGTTCACATCCGAGCTCTGATAATTACACACTGCTGACTTCTTAAATTTCCATAAATTATCTGAGTATTAGTTATCTCACACAAAAAGTGGGGACGCTCAACCATGCACTTCCAGTTCTGGGTATGCTTAAAATAGATACTATACAAAATGTCTAGTACATTCAAATATTAATATTAGCAGTAATAGAGTTGTTGTGTTTATTGCAAATTTGTAATTAAGTAGCATTATATACTAAAAACCAAGTGCTTTGTTAATTAATTTTTTTTACAACTTTATGAAATAAAATAAAATATTACTGGCATTCAAATAGTCGAGAAAATAAGTCCTAAGTAGTTACATTTTTTTTTTTTGTCTAAGTACACATGGTTTATGACGGAAGGATCTAAATTTAGAATATAACTCATGATTTTTAATGCTTTATTATGAATTTCATTTTTCTACTTTATGGTGATATAATTTCATAAAGACTTCCTAATTCTGAATAAGCTACAGTGCTCACTCTGTCATACATGCCTGTGATATCAAATGGTAAAGTAGAGCACTTCTACCTATACAAGGGAAACTTCTGTGAAAGAACTATAACATAGTAAAACTAAGATGGTCAATAGATGTGGTAAAGTTGAACTTTCTGGAAGAGTTTAGAAATTTAATTATAGTGTAAAACCAGAAATTTGAGGTATATCCAAATATTTTATATTTTTCTTTTTCTAGTAGTTTTACTGTAAAATGTTTCAGAATCATTTCTTTGAAGACAGTATTATTTGATATAGACATGTATGAAGTAACTAATTCCAAATTTTCAAGTTATGTTAGATTAGTAAAAAGAGCTAACATTTAAGAATTGTGATCCTTTTAGTTAATTCAATTCATATATTTTATTTGATCATGCATAAAATTCAGCAGTAAATAATTCATTCATTCATACATCAAATACTTATTTAGCATCCATTCTTTACTGCAGTCAAGCAAATACCTATTCAGTGAGCACTACACCAGATGCTGAGGATAATTACATGAACTAGATAGACATGGTCACTGCTTTCTCAAGAATGGAAATCTAGCCCTGGCCAGTTGCCTCAGTGGTAGAGCATCAGCCTGGTGTGTGGAAGTCTGGGGTTGTGAATCCTAGTCAGGGTACACAGGAGAAGCAACTACCTGCTTCTCCTCCCCTCCCCATTCTCTCTCTCTTCTCCTCTCACAGCCATGGTTCTGTTTGAGCAAGTTGGCTACAGGTGCTGAAGATGGCTCCATATCCTGGCCTCAGGTGCTAAAAATAGCTTGGTTGCTGAGCAGCAGAGCAGCAGCACCAGATGGACAAAGCATCCCCTGCTGGGGGTTGTGTCAGGTGGATCCAGGTTAGGGTGCATGTAGGAGTATATCTCTCCCACCCTGTCTCTCACTTAATAAAAAGAAAAAAAGAAGAATTTAAATCTATTGGCAACCTAAGGAATTTTAGTTGTATTTACCAAGACTTTTGGAAAATGCTTCTTGATTTAGAAATAAATTTATTCTTAATGATTCTAAAAAAGGCAACTGTTAGGTCAAATGTCTAATTTTCTCAAATAAAATTTTCTCTGTGTCATATTGATTCAATATGACATTAACAAAAGTGTATGTTTTCGGTGTTGTTTTTAATCCCTATTTTTAAGTAGAATTCACACCAGTCTCAAAATGTCCTACATATTATCTCTGTGAGGTATTATTTCTTTGTAAAATGCAAATGAAAGGAGATAAAAAAACGGATTCTAAAGAAGAGGCACACTATAAAAAATGCTTTCCTTTTCCAAAATACTAGTAAGAAATATATAACTGGTTAGAATTGCCTCTGTTTAGAGGAATAAAAGGAATATATTGAAGTCAGTAAATGCATTTTCATTGACTAAAAGGGTTATCATACAAACATTTGTAACTTTAGAGATGTCACTATTATAGCCTCAGGGTTTTAGTAGAACCATCTGTGCTTCACAATGAAGCCAGCTAAAGTTCTGTTTCCCTTAATATGAGAAAGAATGACTTATAAATGAAGATTTAAAGTGCTTTAGTCAGTTTTGAACTAGTAAAGCTGAAACTAAACTCCCATCTCACTAGAAAAGCTCTCACTGCCAGTATGTTTTCTGGTTGTGCAGGGTAAATACAGTATATGCCAGCAGTAAACTTGCTTATATATTGGATCAGAAGAGATACTATAAATAGAAGTCAAAAGCAAGTTTTGTCAACTCATGAAATAAATATAACTTGCAAGAAGTCATACACATTTTTAGTGTTCCAAGCATTCTTACATTATGTTGGGATTAGACTAAACGTTGTTTAACCACATTACCAATAAAGTTTGATTTTTTTTGATCAAAGTCTATGTTATTCCATAATATTAAAGAATAGTGAAACATTATTTAGAAATCCTCTGTCTAGTTTTCCTGGCATTTTAAGTGGAGGAAGCACTGAAGACAAAACCCTTACAAACAAAGAAAAGCTAAAACTGAAAACTATTACCAAATTATAATTGTTATGAGGAAATATCAATTTATTCATATAGCCAACTAATAGCAGAAGTCATATTTATTAAACAACAGCTAAGCCAATTACAGTGCTAATTTTAATATAAATATTTCCTAGACCATATAGAAAATAAAATTTATTTAGTGCAAATAACATATACAAGTTAACTTCATATTTACTTAGTGGTATACGAGACAAAAATGTGCATTTAACAAATTCAAACACCTTTTAATAATCTATAATTATAAATTGTTTGTGATGCAATTCTCAGTAAATTATGAATGTACAGTAAGTACTTTGAAGTAAAATGCCTATAAATATAATAAAAAGTGTAATTTTCTTAAAAAATATGTTCTGATGGTAATAAATATTTTACTACAGTATTTACATTTCTTGATAAAATAGAATTTTTACTCCAATCATATACTGAGGTTTGTTCTGTATGTAGATAAAGATTAAAGTATAAGAAACAATATTGTATAATATCTGGAAAATATTGGTATAGATGTTTCAAATATAAAAAAGAACAATTAAAAAGAAGTAGTAGAGTGCTAAAGTTAAGACTATAAACAATACCAACAGGAAGTATAAAATACCTAACATGTAGAGGGAATGGGTTTAAAGGATGGAAATATTGGTTTAAAGGACCAATAAAGAGCTTTGTTTTAACATAATAGATTAATCTGACATAACTAGGAAGAAATTGTTAGTACCATGGGAAATAACACAATGTGAAATATAAGGTTTTTCAAGTATAGTTAAACATGTTGAATGGACATGGTCTATAGTAGAATTTTTATTAAATTGATTAAATCAAAAGCTACCTATTCAAAGTAAGTATGTCTTTAAAGATGAAATATTGTTGCATACAAAAATATCTCTAAACTGCTATCAGAGTTAGATAATTTTGATCAAAATATTTTATCATAGATTAAGTCCAAGAGAAAATATAGTTATTAAGAAAAAATCTGAAACACATTAATCAACACATTACAAATGGAAAGAAATAGTTGCCAAAACATATGGTTATCTAATTATCTATTAAAATTTTCACCTGACCTGTGGTGGCACAGTGGATAAAGCATTGACCTGGGAACACTGAGGTCGCCAGTTCAAAACCCTGCACTGGTCTGGTCAAGACACATATGAGAGTTGATGCTTCCTGCTCCTCCCCACTTTCTCTCTCTCTAAAATGAATAATTAAAAGAAATTTAAAAAATTTTTCACATACATAAAAATCAATATTTTTCTTTTGTTTTTGTTATTTTTTTGAAGTGAGAAGCAGGGAAGCAGAGAGACAGACTCTCGCATGCACTTGACTGAGATCCACCTGGCATGCCCACTAGGGGGTCATTCTCTGCCCTTCTGGGCCTTTACTCCATTTCAACTTGAGCCATTCTAGCACCTGAGGCAGAGGACATGGAGCCATCCTCAGCTCCTGGGCCAACTTTGCTAAAGTGAAGACCTGGTTGCAGGAGGGGAAGAGAGAGAGAGAGAAAGGAGAACAGGAAGTGTGGAGAAGCAGATGGGTTCTCCTCCTGTGTGCCCTGTCTGGGAATCAAACCCAGGAATTCCACATGTTGGGCCGACCCTCTAAGACTGAGCCAACCGGCCAGAGCCCCAAAATAAAATTTTAATAAATATAAATAAGTTATATCCTCTTCCATATAGTGTAGACACTTTAGATTAAACTGTAAACAAATAGAAATTATTTACAGTGAATCAGAGATGAAGGACACCTAAGGAAAAAGCAATCCTATTACCTCAAGTGGAAACAATTTAATATAGCCAGACACACACAAGTAATGGTATAAAAGTTCTGAAAAATAGAGATAACAAATATTAGGATTTCATGACACAAGATTGGAGATCTTATGAATCTATGAGCCAGTTTTGTGTCCTCCTTGTTATTTTGCTTTCTTTCTTTTTTTTTTTTTTAAGTAGAGTAGACATTTTATTTTTTGATCAAATGGAGAAGGACAAGCTCATGCACTGACATCTTTACCTCATTGTATTATTTAATAAATTAATTAGGAAATAATAATGCAAGCATGTTGTTAATTCTAAAATAACCCAAATACCTTCCTATTAAACTAGAAATTATTACTTTTTTAAACTATTTTATTTATTGACATTTCGAGAGTGAAGAGAGAGAGAAAAATGGGGGTGGGGAGGAGCGAGAAGCATCAACTTATAGTAGTTGTTGAAATTATTCTAAGGAAGAACAAAAAGGGAGTGATTCATAGTGTACTCTAGGAATAATGTGAAATCAAAATGACATATTAAAAAGATAAAAAAGAAAAATTTAAAATCAGTACCACATATTGCTATATTTGTTTTGCTTGAGCGCAGGCTCATCTGGCTTGAGCAAAAAGCTCACCAGCTTGAACCTAAGGTCCCCGGTTTGAGCAAGGGGTTACTTGGTCTGCTGAAGGCCTGCAGTCAAGGCACATATGAGAAAGCAATCAATGAACAACTAAGGTGTCTCAATGAAAAACTAATGATTGATGCTTCTCATCTCTCTTTGTTCCTGTCTGTCTGTCCCTATCTCTCTCTCTCTCTGACTCTCTCTATCCTTGTAAAAAATAAAAAAAATAAATACACAGTATGATTTAAATGATTGTGCAGTTAATATTTCAAATACAAAGATGTTTGCAAAGCCTTCAAAGGGTAATTAAAAGGGCAACAAAATTATAGTGCCGTCAAAACAGGAAGGGAAGTATCTTGGAGTTCAAGACAGGAGAGCTTTTTGTTTTGTTTTTGACTTGTTTCATTTTGAGATGTGAGAAAACTGCTGTATGACTTGCCTAGATTCATATGGTTGTTCAGGGACAAAACTGAAAATTCATTGCTGACCTTGTTTGTTCCACCAAATTAAAACTGCCTCTCAAAAGACCCCAGGTGTAAAAAGATTTGAAAGAGCCCCAAGGCATATCATTGGAATCTTAACATTTTTGAAGGTTCACATGAGAAAGATATGTTAATTGATCTTGTTTTTAATCACTAGAGAAATGTAATTAGTGAAGTGGAATAAAAGATGAAATTAGGAAGACACAAATATTCATTACAAATGTGAGTGCATTTTCAAAATGATTATGTTTAAAGGAATAAATACAAATTAGAAGTGCTGAGTCAGGATTCAAGAATCACTGGAATGTTTAGACTAAATAAAATGTTACTTCTTACAAATCTGTAATTAAAATTGTATGCTCAAAGTGATTAGTGATTGGTTTTTTAGTAAGTGGAAAATATCCATTGGCCTGGTGTAAGGTATTTTCCCTGCCGAGGAAGAGAACGTAGCCACCAAGTGTGAAATATTAAGGCTTTATTTGGTACAGAGCGCTTCTCGGATGACACTCACTGCTCAGAAGATGGAGGCCAGGAATATCGCGCTGAGGGACCGCGTGGAGCCAGATTTAAAGGGGTCCTATGGGTCCTTCTGGGGTCCTTTGGGGTTGTCCAACTAATATGAAGTAGTGAAATCTCACTAGTGACTGATGGTCACTCCTCTCCCAAAGACCTCTGGGAAGTTTATTTTTGGCATGCTTAGTTGTGTGGGCGGTCCTAGTTAAAGTTCCCGGGCCTGGGTTCCCCACGTGACCTTCCCCCATTAACCACTGACCCTACACTTAGTATGTCATAGCTGAAATCTTTATGAGAGAATTGTTTAATTAAGTCATTATGTCAAGGTTGAAGAATAAGGCAACATATTTAAAAATTTTATTTTCTTACAACTAAGGAGCAGCAATGAAGAATTAATGCTTCTCATCATCTCCCTTCCTGTCTGTCCCTATCTGTCCCTCTCTCTGTTTCTCTCTCTGTCTCTATGACAAAAAAAAAAAAAATTCTTTAAGTGAGTTAAGTAGTTATTAAAAATTATAATACATGGTGTATCTGAATAATGTTGCATGTACTCAGGAAGTAAGTGCTAATTAAAAAATGATGGAACAAATATAGCTTCTATAAAAAAAGATTGAGAAACAGTGATCCTTCCAAACCATTCGGTTTTTCTCTACTCTGAATTTTTCTACAGGCAATTTGATTGCTTGATTGGTTGATTTTCATTTTCATTGCTTCACTTAAAAATGTAAAGCTCAGTTCTACAAAGAGTTTTGTTTACATACACATACACTATTAAGAAAAGTGTAAACAGCTAAATCTAAACCAATAACCATCTGAAGATGGCAAACAGTATGTATTCATGGTGTTCTCCTATACTTCCTATACTCACTGACTTTTTGGTTTTGTAAATTAACGACTGACCTCCAAAGTAACATGTCCTGTATCAAATTGCAGAGTACCTTGTCTGACTTCTAGCTTGGAGTCAAGGTTCATCCTGACCTTGCTCTTTGTCTAAGTATCAGATGGAGTAATGACATTATTTGTTACTATATTTCAGACTCTACTCACTCACTTGGCATTTATGCTCAGGTTTCCATTTACAGCCTGGCACTGACATATTCCCCAGACAATACTACATGTTACTCATTAGCATTAGCCTACTCTCTCTGAAATCATGGTATCACATAAATTCACCAGGTTTTCCAGATACAATGTACTGTGAAATTCTTATGAACGTGAAGCAACTTACTAGAGAAGTAATTGTTTTTATTTAAAATTATACTGCAAATCATTTTAATACATGCAATTTTCTCATTAAAATAAAATAGCTTTCTTTCAAAAGAGAAAAGAAAGTCAATTACATGTTATTGTGTTTACAATAGTAAATGACAATGTGATTCATAGAAAAATACTATCTTTAAACATTGAAATACAATTAGAATTATGTAAATAGCTCTGCAAGATTTTTAAAGATATTCAATTTCTTTTCTATATTTTTAGTGACTTTGATAAAATATATGTAGTTTGTGCCAAGTGACTTTTATTAATATTAATTTGTATCTCCTGAAGCACATTATTCATTTTTAATACAGTACTATGTACTATCATAATGTTTATTCAATACCTATTTAAAAAAATGGTAACTCAGCCTGACCAGGCAGTGGCACTGTGGATAGAGTGTCGAACTGGGATGCGGAAAAACCAGGTTCGAGACCTGAGGTTGCCAGCTTGAGTGCGAGCCCATCTGACTTGAGCAAAGAGCTCGCCAACTTGGATCCAAAGTTGCTGGCTCCAGCAAGGGGTTGCTCGGTCTGCTGAAGGCCCACGGTCAAGGCACTTGTGAGAAAGCAATCAATGAACAACTAAGGTGTCGCAACAGCAATGAAAAATAATGATTGATGCTTCTCACCTCTCTCTGTTCCTGTCTGTCTGTCCCTATCTATCCCTCTCTCTGTCCCAGTAAAAAAAATAAATAAATAAAAGGTAACTCATACTCCAAAATCAACTAGTGATTTAAATGCAGTGAAAGAATATTAGTCAAAGTAAAATATTTCTTTTCATTTTATCTAAACAAAGGAAGCTTAAAGATATCATTGTCTTTTCTATTTGTTAATATAGCTATAAACAATACTTAGAATTTATGTGCACATTTTATTTTCTTTAATTCATTTCAGAAGTCTCTACTTTATGTGTAAAAAAATACACAAAGTATTTTAGAAATGTTAACAGTAAACTTTTATAAAAAGTTTAAACGCAGTTTAAATTTGGTTAATTCCTTATAGATGAATTAAAAATTGATTTATTTTGCTAAACTTAAAAATCATGATTATTGACAAATTATGACAGCTCTTTAAGTAAAGTATCTCTTTTCCTTGAATAGGATTATGATAATTATAGCCTATTTCCAGAATACCAAGATGTATCTTACTTAAAAAAATTCTATACTACTAAGTATATGGGTCCAATTTGTTCTATTAGGATATGATTATTTTAACAGGACCAAATTCATAAATTATTTTTTCTTTAAGCTTATGTGCTTGTAGATGTGATATAAATTCTAAATGTATGTAATTTAAACATTGGACACCAACATTGTTGGTGTTTTACCATAACCCGTGATTCTCAAAGTGTGATCATTAAGACAAGCAGAATGACCATCACCTAGAAACTTATTTAGAAAAGCAAAAATCTTTAATTCCATTCTAGACCTACTGAATCAGTATTTTAACAAGTTCAAGTTTACTGGATGTTTCCCATAAACGAAAAAGCTTGAGAATAACTAACCTGGAAGTTCTCAACTCTAGTGAAATATTAGAATTAACAGATGAGTTAAAATAAATAGATGCACAAGTCTCATCCTATATCACTTAAAAGAAAGTATCTCTTGAGGAAAACAGTATTTATTAATGAACCTGATTTTAATGAATAGCCTGGTTTGAGAACCATTGGTCTCCCCTAACACCCAAAAGAGCTCACTTCACTGCTCTTTCATTTCTGTGGACCTGAGGTATGCTTCTGATTAAAGTATTACTGCCTGACCCACAGACTTTAATATCCAATGCCAATCTTTCTCATTATTGTCTGACCTCCTCAGGAGATCCATATTGTAGACTTATTTATTATGTGCTAATAGCTACCTCAGTGGAAATAAAGTATTATCTGTATACAAATAATATTATTAATAGTTTTTAGCAAATATAAAAGTGACTTGCAAGGTTTATTGCTCTACTAGACCACCCATCTTATCCCATAAGATCAGTTCCCTAATATTTAGGTAGAGTTAATCACAGTGGAGATTTATCGTAAGTAAATTAAATTTGCTGTTCATTTAAAAACTTAGTACTTATCATGATACTATGCTATTACATTAATCTTTACCTTCAGAAGTAAAACTAATAACTTATAATGAGATTACAGAATACCAATACTGACATAGAAATATAGGCTAGTACAGTGGTACCTTGAGATATGAACAGAGCAACATACAAATTTTTTTTTAAGATACAAGCTGAAACTCGGTTTGCATTTTTGTTCAAGATCTGAGAGAAATTCTGAGATATGAGTCGTGATTCAGAAAGCTGCCACTAGTTGGTGCATTGGTGCACAGGTCCAGTTAGTATTGGCAGTTTGATATAAGAGTTGACTGACTTACGAGCTTGGTTACAGAATGAATTAAATTTGTATCTCAAGGTACCACTGTAGTAATATTTTAGAATTATCTAACAAACTCCCAGTCATCCCAGGGATTTGAGAAGCATTTAAAAAGTTTAAATTCCCAGACATTTTAAATAAAGTGATACCTTAACATATGAGCACTTTAAATCATGAGCAATTTGAGAGACAAGCAGTCACTCACGGAATATTTTGCTTTAGTCGTGAGCGGATATTTGAACCATAAGTGTTGGACAAATGAGTGTAAAATTTGTGTTTTTTGAATTTGCTCACTTTTATTGTTAAAAATGGCACTAGCCAGCTGTCCATAAAATTGCTAATTACCTTCCTGCTTGGGAAAGGCTATTGTTATACTAATGTCTCCTCCCTCTCCACCAGCATCTTTGCCTGACCTTGAAGGTAAATACACTTCATAAACCAGTTTTGTTTTTTACATTCTATCTTATTATGTGTGTGTGTGTGTGTGTGTGTGTGTGTGTGTGTGTGTGTGTAATATATATATATATATTTGTTCTTTATAAAGTACATTTTCTTTTAAAAGCATGCAAAACAAAAAATTCTTATAATTTTAGGGGGCCAGAATGGATTAATTGCATTTCTATTAATTTTAATGGGGAAATTTGATTTGACACATGAGCTAATTGAGTCACAAGCTCTGTCATGAAAAAAATTAAACTCTTGTGTCAAGGACCACTGTAGCAGGATTCTTTTAGTTATTCTGTTAGTCATTTGTACAAGCCCAATATTTCTAAACAAGTTGTGATATCTGAGAATTAAGATATAAATTTATATTCTACAGAATTATGAATATAATAATATATATGAAAAATAAATAATTCTCAACTAAATTTGTTTACAATGTTTATCCTGAGTTAAGAGTTGGTAACTTTGCAATCATCAGCAATAATTTTTGAAGTAAATATAGCTGATGACTCTTTTTATTTAACTTAATTTTAATTTAGTGTGTTAACATGGATTCAAGTTTGCCACTGAATATAACAACCTCACCCCCCATTTCCCTATTTATACCTCTTTTGTCCCCCTCCCCTTAACTCTGTTTCTCCTTCCCTCTGGGATTTGCTGTCCTGTTATCTGTTTTTCTGTAATATATATATATATATATATATATATATATATATATATATTATATAATATATATATTATATATTATATATATATATATATATATATATATATATATATATATATATATATAATTTCACTAATCCCTTCTACTTCTCTAACCCCATTCCCTCATCCTCCTTCCTTCTGACAGCCATCCCTCTGGTACCTGTAACCCTACCTCTGTTTCCATTCCATTCCTCAGTTCACTTTGTTCATTAGATTTCACATATAAGTAAAATCATGTGATATTTATCTTTCTCTGCCTGGATTTTTTCACTTAGCATAATAATCTCCAGGTCCATCCATGCTGTCGCAAAATTTAAGATTTCCTTTTTTTTCACGACTGCATAGTATTCCATTGTATATATGTACCACTGATTTTTAACCCACTCAGACACTTGGGCTGTTTTCTGATCTTGGCTATTGTGCTGACTCTTTTTTGAATGTTGCATAAAATGAACTTATGTTTGGTTGGAGAAATAGATTATTTTATAAAATGGCTTCCAAAGCATTCTCCAAATTTTAGAATCTATATTGTTTCTTCTTCCTTTGATATATTAAACAAAACACCCATTATAAATATGTTTTAAAGAAATGTCTTTTGGCTATCCCATATAGTTTATTTTAAGCCTCAGAATTTAATTCAGAGCCTTTTTCTTCTTCTAGTTTCTCACATCCATTCTAAATTCAGATATAGGATAATTTTCAAAAAAATAAGATATTTTTATCATAAAATAAATCAAAAGACCTCTTTTACTAAATCCATATCTTCAAGTCCAGGTTTACATACAAACTTCAGTGCTCAGTTGATTTCTCACTAACTCACTTTTCTATATTATTTTGCTGTCTTTAAAAATATTGAATTTATTTGGGTAACATTGGTTAATAAAACTGTATAGTTTTCAACTGAATGAGTCTATAATAAATCATCTGTGTGTTGTATTGCGTATTTACCGTCCAAAATCATGTCTTCTCAGCACCATTTATTGCCCTTTTATCTTCTTTACCCTCCCCTCACTCCCCTTCCCTCTTGAAATTACATTATTGTCTATGTCTATGATTTGCTTATTTTTTTACTTAATTCTTTCAGCTTTTTTACTCAGTCCCCTAACCCTCTTCCCCTCTGACAATTATCAATCTGTTTTCTGTATCTACAAGGCTATTTTTACTTTGTTTGTTTATTTTGTTCTCTAGGTTCCACGTGTAAGTGAAGTCATATGGTACTGTACTTTTCTTTTTTGGAAAGGTCTATTTCAATTAACATAATAATTCTCAGGTCCATTCATGCTGTTGCCAAAGGTAAATTTTCTTCTTTTTTACAACTGAGTAGTATTTTATTGTGTAAATGTACCAAAGCTCTTCTATCCTCTCATCTGCTGATGGGCAGTTGGGCTGGTTTCAAATCTTGTCTGTTGTAAATAGTGCTGCAATAAACATATGGGTGCATGCATTCTTTGAAATTACTGTTTGAGATTTTATCAGATATATTCCCAGGAGTGGAATGGCTGACTCATGAAGCAGTTTCATTTTTAATTTTTTGAGGAAAGCATATTGTTTTCCACAGTGGCTGCACAAATCTGCATTCCTACCAACAGTGCACAAGGTTTATTCCATGTGTCTGATATATAAGATACATGGAGTGGATATAGGGTTCCTGTAGGTTGTGTGATGTTAAGCACATAAAAACTCCTTCAATCTCAACTGTGCTTAATAAAGAAACATTGAAGACTTAAATAATATTGTCAGGATAAAATTTAAATATTAAAAAAATGGTAATGATAACTCTTCTCACAGTATTGAGAATAAATTTGGGTTGGGAAAATTAAAACAAAGAAGACCATTCAATGCTTTAGAAGAGTGATTCTAGAAATCTGAGTCACATCCTTGGCAATAGGCATCAAAACTTGAGATTGCACTGGGAAAATATGACAGATGGATATGACTGGACTGAGCAGCTAATTGTAAGTAAAAGAAGAATTAGTCAAGTAAGAAGAATTAGGCAAGTGAAAAAATTTAGTCAAGTAAGACTCCAAGGTTGATAATATTTTGTAGTTTAAGTAGAAAGAAGGGGACATTTTCCAGAATTAAGGAATAGAGTTTTACTTGGTCTATTGAGTTTTATGCATGTGCTATAATTTATGACTTCTCAATTAGGGTCACTAATTAGAAAAAAAATACCTGTTTTTAATTTTAATTTTTTTTTTGTAAATTCATCATTATTTTTCCTATCCTATTTCTACCTTAATTTTTCAGATGATTTTTTTAAATACTCTTTTGTGTTTCTCCCCAAATTGTTGAGAAATTCTCTTAGCAATATGAAGACAAAAATCTTATTATTTGTCTTCTATTTCCTTTTTGTTCAGCAATTATTATCTCAAAAAATTTTACATAATGTGCATGTTTCACACCTTAATTTGGACTAACTTAATGAATGGTTTCAAAATCTACTGTGATGGCTTAAACTCTATATTCTCCAGCCACAGTACTCATTATACTTTTATCTCTTAGAAAGCTTCTTCTATTCCAAACTGACGCTTATTTCTACAAGATCATCAATGTGAGGTCTGTTAACCTCTACTTACTGTATAAAGTACAAATATTCAGCATTTCAGCAACTTGTCTATGGCAGTCCTAGAGCAACAGATTTTCTGACAAACACATTAACGTGCTATTCATTGCTTTAGCACTTTTCAGATGTCAAAGACTTGATGCTTGGCATTTTATTTCATATTTTTGAAACTTTATACTAATAATTGTGAACCTCTCTGGTTAGCAAAAACTACAACCTAATCATAGAAAACCAATACTTATGTTATAAAGCTATTTAAGTAAAGCAAGTAAAATAAAACCTTTTAAACCATATTTATGATAGGTTTTTAAAGCTTCCTAGGAAGGGGAAAATATCTTGATTTACTGCAATGGTAGCCTGACTACCTTAATAATTTTTCTCATCTTATTCTAAAGAAAGAAAGTACACTAGAAGAGATGAAACTTTCATCATTTTTTCCCTATGATCATGACTTAACTCATATTTAAGAACATGAGAATATTAAAATTAAAAACAAATTAAAACATTCAATTTCCCTTGTATTATGGGAGTGTGGTCAGCGTTCTGAGTAGAAAATGGGTCTATGTAGTTCTTGAGTACTGAGACTGCAATATGTAAATAAGCAATTCTAAAAAGAAATTAAATAAATGAGAGAAAAGAATTTAGAACCTTTTCCCCCAAAGTGCTGGAATTACCCATAAAGTTAAGTATTATTTCAGATATGACTTAATAATATAATGCATTACATTGTGAATTCGTGCTTACATAAAGTTAATGCCCAGTAATTCAACTAAATGAATATAATTTAAAGGCAGAGATTACCTTAGTACTGTAATGGTACAACTTCTGAATAAAATATATGACAGTATTTCTGGTCATTTACTCAAATGAATTTTGCAGTCAGAAGCAAACACAAGCTCAGTGAAGCAGCTACCACTCTACCAACAGCAGATAATAAAATACTTTCCAGTAAGTAGAAATTTGTAATACATTTAAGTTGTTTTCCATAAAATATTGGTGCTATATTTTAGTACTTGCTTCCACTCTTGTGGTATGGTATGCAAGTAATTATTACACCATTTTACTGAAGTGTTCAGCAAGTTTCTATAAATTGGTGAAAATGAATTGTGATAGCATGCAATATTAATATAAAATACCACTAAAATTTCTTACCATAATACAACTTCCACATTAGATGATTTAAAAACTTCAATCTTGCTTTTGCAAATACCTTCTTAGTTGTGCACATAAGTAGAAAGATGAAGTACTAAGTGTTCTATATCTTTCAAATATGGCTCTTCTCTCTGGGAATCAGAATAATACTGCTTGGCAAAATAGTGTTTGTAGATGCAAAGAACAAAACACTAATCTCAGTTAAATCTAACTCTATTGTTCCATAACTACTGAAATTTAGAAAAATAAAAAGATTCTCTCTATGAATAATAAAATGAGAAGTTGATGATCTATAAGGTATATAGAGCTATCAATTTCACTTTCAATTTTATATAGTTTACTGAGTCTTTAAAATAAAGAAAAAAAATTTATTGGAACTTATCATTGGGAAAATACTAACAGAATTGAGTCACATTAATATACTTTTGACCAACAGTATGATTCTACTTCAGCTTTTAAATTCTAAGAGCTTTTCAGAGAGAAAACCTATTATCATTTGCCCAAAGTATATACATATTTACCTCTTTTGTCTATATGATATTGTAGCTGACCTATTAAACAGAATATGGAACCGATAGCTTGTGTCCTTAAGACCATTTATGAAAGTATAAGCCATAGAGTTCCAAAGGCCAGTGCTTTCTTAGCTGTCTTGAAAGCTGAATTTATACTTTGGGACAATAAATTATTTACTTGGAGCCATGCTATTTTTTTTCTTTTAACTTTCCTCATGTTATGTCCTACACCAGGGGTCAGGAAACTTTCTGGCTGAGAGAGCCATGAACGCCACATATTTTAAATTGTAATTCCTAGAGCCATACAATATGTTAAACACTAAATACAAATAAATGTGTGAATTTTATGTAAGACTCACACTTTTAAAGTACAATAAGTCTCTGAATTCTTTTTAATAATGTTGCTTTGCACTTGCTAACCAATGATGAATAAAGTACTACTTACCATTAATGCGACTTCTGGTGCTGCATGGTTTTGTTGATGGCTTTGTAGTCTGATTGACACGTGGTGAGGTTAAGCTTCATGCAGGCATTGAGACTTCCATCTGTTAAACGTGATTGTAGGTTGGTCTTAACGTTCTTTTTTTTTTAATTTATTTTTTTATTTTATTCATTTTAGAGAGGAGACACAGAGTGAGAGAGAGAGAGAAAGAGAGAAAGAGAGAAAGGGGGGAGGAGCTGGAAGCATCAACTCCCATATGTGCCTTGACCAGACCAGTGCAGGGTTTTGAACTGGCGACCTCAGTGTTCCCAGGTCGACACTTTATCCACTGCGCCACCACAGGTCAGGCAAGTCTTAACGTTCTTTAGATGTAAGAAAGACTGCTCACATGCATACGTAGAGCCAAACATTTTGTCAGTACAGCAATACTCAAACGCTGCAGTGTGTGGTATGTGACGGGAAGTGCATTCCAAGTTTTGACAATCAGCTGGTCCTCAGGTTGAAGTTTTTTCATTTCTCGCGACTCGTGTTTGCTTGCCAACTCTGCTTGCTGTCATGCAAGTCTTTCCAAATCTCCATTCAGTGACTTGAACTTATTCACCCACATGTCTAAGGCCTTCAGGTCAGAAGCTTGTAGCTCAAAATATCTGACAGAGACACCAGGATGTAACTCAGGTGGGCGCTGTCCACTGCACACTCGTGTGGATGGGTGATGAACTTAAAAAGATGAGTATGCCCACAAAATTCTCCAAAGCGCACTTTGAATGACTGCAGGAGATTAGATGTGAAGCCCGCTAGCTGCTGGAGATCAAGATGTTGAGCAGGGTCACTTGCTGTGCATGCATCTTTAAACTCTCCCAGCTTTTCAAAGTGTAGTAAACAACCTGTTTCAATGTCAGCGATGAAGAGTTCCAGCTTGTTTTCAAATGCAAACACTGTTGAAGAGATAAGACTGTATTTCCAATGCCTTGCATTTTCACATTGAGCTGGTTCAGATGTTCAGTCATCTCCATGAGGTAGTAGAACTTCAGGAGCCACTCAGTGTTAGCTAACTCAGGATGCTCGATGTTTTTCATTTCAAGAAAAGTTTGGATTTTGCTCAGACAAGCCATGAAACGGCTGAGCACCTTCCCTCTTGACAACCTACAAACATTGCTGTGCAGAAGCAGACCAGGATAACTATTCCCAACTTCATCCAGCAGTGTTTTAAACTGGCGATCATTTAAAGCTCAGTCTACAATAAAGTTGACCACATGAATGACCAGCAACATCACCTCACCAAGCTGCTTGCCACACATCTGATCACAAAGCGTCTCCTGATGTAGGATGCAGTGAAAACTTAGGATGGGTCTCTTTTCATGTTCACAAAGAAGTGCTATGAATCCTCTGTTTTTCCCCACCATGCACGGAAGATCATCAGTACACACCAAATAAGTTTATTCATTGGTAGATTTTTATCTTTAGCAAACTAGGTGAAAGACTTGAATAAATCTTCTTCTCTTGTTGTCTCTTTCATAGGCAAAACAGTAAGACTTTCCTCAAATAGTATGTCACTGACAGCATACTTTGCAATCATACTGAACTGGGATAAATGGCTTATGTCTGTTGACTCATCCAAAGCTAGAGAAAGGAATGGTGCTGCATTTATGTCCTTCATTTGTGTTACCTCAATTTGATTTGCCATCATGATAGTTTGATTGTGAACAGTTCTTACCAACAGAGGCATGTGTTTTATTTGTTTGATTATCTTGTCTTTACCCAAAAAGTCATCAAAAAGTTCTTTGGCAACATCAAGCATGAATGTTTTGGCATACTCCCCATCTGTGATCGGCTTTCCATTTCTCACAATTGCTAAAGCACCAGCAAAGCTATCTGAATTCCAGTCACCTTGTTGGGTCCAAACACAGAGTTGTTGCTGACTAGCTTGCACTCTGCACAGTAGCTCTTCACATGCTTTCTTTCTGCTGTCCCCCGCTGGATATTTCAATGCAAATGTAGTATGGCGTGTGTCAAAGTGGCGCTTTATATTTAACTGTTTCATCGATGCAATTTTATCATTGCATATTAGACACACTGCAGAACCTGCTTTCTCCACAAAGGCAAATTTCTCTGTCCATTCCTGCTGAAAAGTATGATACTCCTTATCTTTTTTATTTTAGCCATCTTCTTCGTCAAAAGGGTTTCTGCAATTACCTAGCTGACTACTTGATTAAAAGGAGGGAAGTTTACTTCCTGACCTCACAATGACCCATGTATGTTATGCATTATCCAATAAAAATTTGGTGTTGTCCCAGAGGATAGCTGTGATTGGCTCCAGCCACCCACAACCATGAACATGAGCAGTAGGAAATGAATGGATTGTAATATATAAGAATGTTTTATATTTTTAACATTATTATTATTTTTTTAAAGATTTGTCTGCAAGCCGGATGCTGCCATCAAAAGAGCAACATCTGGCTCATGAACCATAGGTTCCCGACCCCTGTCCTGCATTAATGTGTCTTTAAATCTTTACATTACTAAACAAAAGAAACAAACTTGACATTATTTAGGTCTTTGCCCTAAGGAGAATTATAGGGGAGACAAAGGAACTTACTGACTTTATTTTATTTCTTCTTGTGACTAATTTATTCCTGCAGGTGGCTGGAGGTCAATTTACCCATGTTACATGGTTATTAAAACAGGAGACATACTATAATCAGTCTCTTCTAAACATCAGACTCTCTTTTACAGGTGTGATTAAAGGGCCACTGCCAATGGCAGCTCTGTTTTCCAGTGAAAGAATGGCACTACCACATAGAAGTGTTGTACAGAAAAAAGCATGGACATAGAGATGGAGAGGGGATTTAAAAGCATCTGAATAAAAATCTTTGCTCTGACACTTAGAAGTATCCTTATTTGTCAATATCTCCACACACAAAATAGGGATAGTAAATGTGAAATAAACATGATAATTACAAATATATATATATATAATACCTATGTAAAGCATCTAAAATCTAGAAATATTCATTACTATTATCAAAAAGATAGTATATTTAATATTTCTACACTAACTTAAAAATAAAAAATGTTAAACACATGAGTAAAAACACAAGAAAGTAAATATATGTGTCTTTTAAGAATCAAAACAAAGCAAACTACACTTCTTTGGTTTATGTTTTTATAGAACATTATTATCAACATAAATCTTCTCTTTCCTTATTTTTAATCTTATAATTAAGCCAAAAGTAGGATGGTCTTTGTTCCAGAAAGTCTTACACTGAAATTCAGGCATCTTATTTCTGGAAATTTGGATAATCCCTCTAAATCTTTTTTTTTTCTTTTAATCTTTAAAATATGTCAGTTTGGTTGTCAGGTTTACATAAAATTTCTTATAGTTCTGCCTGGTGCAAAGTAAGCATTACCAGAGAGAGAGAAACAATTGATTCTATTTTCCTCCCTCTATATTAATAGTAATAAAGAAGGTAAGACTGTCCTTGAAGATTGGTTTTTATCTTCTTTATGGTAGGCTTTTCTTCTAGTTTCATATTTCTCCTTCCTCCTTGATCACACTAATTTGCCCTTCATACCCAATTCTTCAAGTGATTTTACCCACTATTCTCAATTATTAACTAATTATGTTGATGGCTCCCAGATTCATATCTCCAGCACAAACTAGTACTATGTACTTTAGATTTTATCAACCTCATACTCCCACTATTTTGCTTACATTATTCATCATCTTCCCTATGAAATTGATCACACTCCAGTGATTCACACTACCCTAGAAAGCTTTCTTTGATGCTCCAAAATGCATGTTTACTATTTTCTCATATCCTACATGCTTTCAGTCAATGAGCAGTCAATTATATGTAATAATTAATCCACGCTGTTTCTATTTCCCTGCCTATTACGCCAACATGAGCCTTCACTGTCCATTTCCTGACATAATTTACAGGTGCCTACCTTTAACATTTTTTCCTGTAATCTTCCATAAATACATGTTTTGCACAGCTATCAGACTGAACAAAATATAATAAAACCTGACTACACAATTCTAATTTCTTACAATTCTAAAATGAATTACCATCAAATCTTAAACAAAAATTCTATGTACCTTTCCATAACAATTAAGGTTGTCAAAGAACCATGCTCCTTCTCCCATCCATGTTCATTCCCCACTCATTCTTTCTGTCCATGTTCATTTACAAAAATCACTGTTTTGCAATTTTATTTTAGAAATAGCAAACTATATTTTCTCCCCTGCACCTACCTCCATTAATGTTTCATCTTCCCGAAATTTTTTCTTATCCCCGCTTCACTGGATTCATTTCTACTTCTTTTCTGTCACTCAGATTAGACTGGCTGACTAATAGGTTTATCACATGCTTCCAACAGAAATACATGACACTATGCTAAAGAGAGAGAGAGACATTGAAATCTAAATATTATATCTTATATTTTATTAACTTATATTCATACTCAAGTCAATTCATAAGGTAATACTAATTACAAATAATTCATTGATACTATACATACATACACACACATATCACAAAGTAACAATCAGCAGTTTTTATGTATTATATCCTTTAATGTCTAAAAAGACTATGACAGGAATATACCACTGTTGTACAATGAAAGACATCCTTAACATGGCTCTTTGATAAATGTCATCCCTTTGTCCATAGCATTTCCTCAGAGAGTAAAATGAAGATTTCTAGTGTTTAGGTCACTTGAAGAACAGCCCACTAAGTGGTGGACCTAGGACTTGATTCAAATGTCTCTGACTTCTAAGACATTATAAAAGTATGTAATCCTGTCTTTTTCTATCTACCCATATGTTCATTCACACATCCACGTATCTGTCTATATGTTAATTTATTACTTTTTTTCTGATGACTGCTTAAATAGTAGCTTGACGTGTACAAAATGGATACTAGAAAACTCTAAATAATAAACTTTGAAAACATATCAACAGTGATTTACTCTCCCACACATTCATATTCAAATACTCATAAAAACACAGAAAAAATCAATGCATGCATAATTTTAAATGCAATAGAATCTAAGAATAATAGTCCATAATATGCCAAAATATTCATAAAATCAGTATGACTGTATCACTAACTCGAAGGGCCTTTATCTTCAGCCCAACAGCAGTAAACACAAGAAGTCATCATTTTTGAGTTCTAATTGATGCCTTGCCCCCTTACAGTGTCCTGCAGTGAGGCATGGAAGTATTATTTATGGATGATGAATAATTTTAACCCTGTAAAGTGGCTACTGACAAGAATAATGAGAGAAGGGAATAAGACAGCAGTGAGGGGATTGCATCAGAGGTGACTACACCTCAGTGGTGGCCTGCATAGAGGGAGGTACACTCCAGCACCAGGGAATGAGTGGCATTCAGAACAGGACGCAGGCACATTGAAGCTGAAGATGGTCTGGTTATGGTTGCTCTTTCTCCACCAAGGCTCTTTCTGCTCCTAAGCCTTTGAGGAGATAGGAGAGAAAAGTTTTTGAGTCACAGGAATGTGACTGAATTTAGTTTTAAATACCAATTTTTTTAAAAGAAAAGAAAATGTGGCTAAATTGACCCCTGAAATAGTATGCCCTATAGTTTATATTAAACAAAATGAGGTTTGTGACTTAAGCTATTAAACAAACATGAAAGGTACATTTATGCAAATCTGAGTTTGTGATTGTAAAATTTAGATCTATCACATAGAGAGATATTTCCTGTCACCTTGTTTACTTCCTCTTCCCCTTTAGTGTTTTAGCGGCTGCTCTGAGCATTTCAACACCTCACCAATCCCCAGTTCTCCTTCCTCCTGGCACATAAAACAGTGGCACTTTTCTGCTTCCTTAAAGCTAGGTGTGGCCATTAGTCTTACATTATTAGCCAGTCAAGTGTGAGCAGAATGATATGAGTCATTTTCACACAGACACATTTAAATATCTGGCCAAGATTTTCCTGTGTTTTCTTCTCCAACCCAAAGGCTGTAGTGGAAATAAGGGTTGTATTAGAGGAGTGATACTAAGCCTTCACACAAATAATAGCATTTCTAAGAGTCATTTAAACCCACAACGGGACTTCATGGGAGCAAGTTATTTGCCTTTATTGCTTTAAACTCCTGAGGGCGTGGGTTGTTACCACAGCATTACATAATCGAAACCAACTGACCCATAGGCCAATACTCTTCTGTAAAAGCTGTTATCTTTATAGCTGGAACTCTTTCCAACATCATTCTAAATTAGATAATGTGCCTTTTGAAGCTATTTGGGCACTACCATTTCCAGAATTAAAGCAGGTATAGGGAGAAAATGGATAGGTGATGGTCCCGGCTGTCATGACGTTGAGGAAATAATGGAAAAGTGAGTCATTGAAGGACAATTTGATTATCAAATGCTGAGTGTTGTGGCTCTTCACTTGCACATAATGTAAAGGGGGTAAAATTTACAGACTGCATCAGATTACCCAGAATATCTGCCCCTCTGCCCTTCTTTCTAAGAAGGTATCCCTCCTCAGTTCAAATGAAGCACAACAGAAAATAAATGGTCATTCTTTAGCAAATAAGAATTTAGCCAGACAATATGAACACCAAAATACCTTTTATTTAATATGTAAGAGAGTTTAACAACAAAAATAATACCAAGCTCTATTTATAGGCAAGAACTGAATTTTCAGCTTAAGTAACAATAGAAAAAGAAAAGCAAAAACGGTAGTGATAATGGAGAAGATTTCCAAGGAAGATTCAAATATATGAGACATAAATATTAAATGTCTTGTTAATGTTCTCTGCACTGAGGGAGGTGCTGGAAATACAGCAACACCAGATTGCTTCTCTCACTCATGAAGTTTTGGGGAGTAAGAGTAAAGATAGTAGACTCAGGAGGGATATGGAAGGTGACAAAGGACAATAAAGTGTAAAGAAACAAAAACAAAATGTATAATTATAAACAATATTAAATACAGAAGAAACAAAGCTGGTAATATGAGGAAGCCTGGAGAAGGATTGGGGTTGTTAGTAATTTAGCCTAAGTGGATTCGAAAGACCTATCTGAGGAGAAAGGATGAAGAATTGAAACTTAAATAATATGAAGAACTCAGTGCTTTGAAGTTTGCTCTCTATGGTGAGATCAGGGTCATTTCATCTGGGGCACGGGGCATATTTTAGTTATGTGAACTATTCTAAACTGGAAGAGAATTGTATAAGATGATGTGGGAGATGGAGACTAGGGCCCCCTTGTGACAAATGTTAATAGTGACAAGCTGAGTCACTAGTGAAGTTTCATTTAAAGAACATAACCAAATTATGAACTCTCTATTGATCCAAATAAATTTTAAATATTTAGGTATATTTTGTAAAATTAAATACAGGTCTTATTAGTTGGGTATGTGTTAATATGAAACACTTTTGTTTTGTTCTCTATAAAGATTATTAATCTGGCAATATTGACCTAGAGAAGAAGCAAAGGACCATTTGGTATGACATGTGTTTCCAGTTCTTCAAACAAATTTTATATTTTTCTCCTGTATGCCTTAAAGCTCTATCTCTGCATCTATGACCTCTGCCAATTGTGTCATCTGCTTGCAGTTTAGTAACGGCCATGTATATATAGACCAGTGCGGCTGAATTAGTAGTTTGTTTGTATTTGATCCTGACAGGTAAAGAGCCACAAGAGAGTTTTAAGCTATGGAGTAACAAGTGAATCTATATTTTAATGAAACTACTTAGTTTGTTTTGTGATGAGTGAATTACTAGAAGGCAAAATTTGTAGCAGAACAACTACTTTGAAGGTTGCTGTAAAGATTACAAATAATCAAGTTATACAGGGGCTTTAAGGAAAAAGGAAATAACTAATGATTCTATACCTAGTTAAGTTATTGCTGAGATAAAGATATCAGAAACTGTGCTAAGATATAAAATGTTAAAGTTAATGGGATTTAAGTCTTAAATAACATGTCTAATGTGAAACTAAGCTTAACATTAAAATAAAACCAGGAATAATGGGGATAAAAGAAGCAAGGAATACTACCAAATAAATCAAGTAAACTCTCAATCGCTAATTTTTCAACTTTTTAACTATATTTTTACAAAAATTAGATTATGTATTTTCTTTTGTAAATTTAAATCTCCTAGTTAAGAATTTGCTATTCTGAGACTAAATGAGCTAGCTCAACTGACCTTTAATGTACCACGTAAAGCTGTGAAAGTGGCAGCATGCATGGAAATGCTATTCACTGTGAGAAACTGGGAAAAATCAAAGCTCAACATTTGTGGGTCTCTTCCAGTAAAAGTCATTATCTTGTACCAAGACAAAGAGCTACCAGCTGAAAATTTAAGCAAGTAGAGAGACAGCAGAGGTCTGGTGCCTATACCATCTCAGAAACCAACAGAGTCAATGGTTCAAACCAGTTTAAACCTGAGTCAATATGCACTATCCAAGCATTAATGTTTTTTGTTTAGTTTTGCTTTTGGTGATGGAGACAGAGAGGGGGACAGATAGGGACAGCCCGACAGGAAAGGAGAGAGATGAGAAGCTTCAATTCTTCATTGTAGCATCTTAGTTGATCATTGATTGTTTTCTCATATGTGCCTTGACAAAGGGGGAGGCTACAGCAGACCGAGTGACCCCTTGCCCAAGCCAATGACCTTGGGTTCAAACGGGTAAATTGTGCTCAAACCAGATGAGCCTGCACTCAAGCTGGTGACCTTTGGGTTTTGGACTGGGTCCTTTGTGTCCCAGTCCGACGCTCTATCCACTGTGCCACTGCCTGGTCAGGTTAATTGATTACCCAGATATGCACCCCATACCTCTTCCCTATTTAACATAGCATGCCAAAATATTTCCAGGGTGCTCTCCTGGGAGCTGATTACCTCTGATAAGAAACACCCATTTTCTCAATTTCTTAGCCTTTTACCTTATATCAGTTGTTCTTAACCCTGGATATTAAAAAAGAAAACAAAAATCTATTTTTGCTTTGCATGAAGACCAATTTAAATACAACTGTAGGAATAGAGCCTTAATATTAGCATTTTTAAAGCTTCCCAGGTGAATAAAATGTGCTTCCAGGAAGCACATTAAAGCACAGCTTTAGAAAAGCTAATTTTCTTCAGAAAACAAGCTGCCTCTGCAGTCTCATTAGGCTGAGGCTTCTCCTACACCTTGTGTATGTCAGAGACAGGGAGCTGAGTAACTGTTCTCATTCTCATTGTCATTGCTTCCAGAAATGACTCCTTTATTCTTTGAAATTTTTTTTTTGATTTTTTGAGGTGCATATTGTCTCTTTGTACCAATGCACTTGAAACTTGAATTAACTCATATGGGCTCTTATTAAAACTCAGTGCATACTGGGATTCAGCAAGTCTGGAATAGAATCTGAGATTCTGTATTTCTAAAAAATTCCAAGGAAATGGGATGCTGCTGGCCTAAGGAATGCACCTGTGCAGTACAGAACACTATCCTCCTCCCTTCTGCTGACTTGCCTGCTCTCCCTGTTCTTTGGTTAGATTTTAGCCTCTGGTTCACAGACTTTCATTCCTTTCTTCCCCAACTTCTTTCATCAGTCCCAGTGCTATTGTTATCTATATAGATATAATAATCTGAGCTTGGAGTCTGTGTGTCTTCATCTTCTGATATTTAATGATCCTTTTCTTCCTTCCACTCATACTACTTTGTACCTTACCTGTAACAAACAAGAGTAACTGATATTGCTATTTTAAATGTCTGTCTCTCATCTTCTGCTCTACAGCTGCATCATTTTATGACCCTGTTCTTTACAGGTCTCCTGATGTTCTATGTTCACTGTGATGATTTCTCAAGGAATTCATCAACACTCTGAGCACTTTGACTCTCACTGGTTTCTCAGAAGCATCATTTTTACCTTTACATTCTCCTTTGCCATACCTGGTAGTAAAAACACACAAGAGAGAATTCTATTCTGTCTGGTGACTATACCAAGGAGTAAGCCCAGTAAACACCAAGTATATTTCCTGTGACTCTTGTCAGTTGCCAGAATGCCACTGGACATTAATCTTAACTGATTTCAAATCTGAATATGCTCAGTTAGGGAACCATCTTCTCTGTTTGAAGATTGGGATTGAACTAATATTTCTGAAACAAGAAACATATATAGAGAAAGAGGGGAGAATGTTTGGGTCTATATTTATTGAGATGGAATTCAATACTCTATTATTTAAATATCTAGTTTTGTTTCATTCAACATTAATTCTTATACTAGTCTTCATGCACTATATATTGTCATCACTTTATGGCTATTTATTATAAACTTAGAAAAAAACATGTCAAAGCAGACAAGACATAATTTTAAAGTAGCAGTTTAAAAAGAATTCAGGATAGTTTTTAGGAATGAGTGATTAGTGCACACTTAAGTGAACATCTTTGAAGCACATTCATTTCACCAGGAGTTAATTCATAATGACTTGTGTGTTTCTTAATATATTGTTTTCTGTGTTCTATGGCTTTGCATTTACAATACATAATAAATTGCTTTGGTGATTTGAGATGTTAAAAGCAATTCAGGTTATAGTTAATATATCTCAAAGCCACTAGCTAAAATTAAAAGCAGAACACAATCTACTTAGGTTATTATCATATTCTATTTAGTCTCACTTTTACTCATTTCTAGTTTAGTCTTCATGGTTGTTTTATTTAGCTATTTTATTTTTGCTTGAAATGTCAAAATATTAATAATAATACAAACACTAAAACCAAACTTAAAAAAAAATGAAATTTCTTACTTCATACCTATGCTTAATACACTTAAATTATTTACCTATTGACAGATATCCTTAGAATAAAAATAGTCACCTGTATTTAAGTTTTTTAAATTTAAAATATGAGCTTTCATATGAGGTTTAAGAGTGTTTTATTTATTTATTCTTGTTCCTTTTTATTTAATTTATTGGTGTGACACTAGTTAACAATATTTGACAGATTACAGGTGCACAATTCTATAATACGCCATCTGTACACTCAGTTTTGTGTACACCAAAGGTGTTTTAAAAGATGTCTCGTATTCAAACTTGAATTAGGATAGACATTATTATTTCAGAATACAGAAAAAGGTTTAATAGGTAAAACATTAAATAAAGCACAGCATAACATATGTACAAGAATGTATCCACCAGAAAAACAGGTAGTTCAAACTTAATCCAGAGTAATTTAATTTATTTAAGATAACAGAAGGGATACACCATGCTTGAAGAACCTATTCATGCATTTACCCTTGGAATGGTTTCCAGTACTTAATTCCTTCCTAAGCTACTGTCTTTTTTACTTTGTTTATATGTTTGGTTTTATTAGAGTCATGTGTAGCACTTAGTTCATTCTCTTAGCTCCTTACCTACTTGCTATGGTTCCTAGATTTTAAACTTTTTTCTTACTATTAAGACACAATTTCTTTTGCTCTTTGCTTTTTAAAAGGCATTTTTTAGACAGACTTACAAGAGCTCCTGTATAATAATGATTTTTCTAGTGAGGACTTATATGTTCCTCACTTTCAGAGTCTAAGGCACTGGGGCAAGTAGAATGGATTTCTATACACATATATATGCTGATACAGCAGTAACAATAACTGTTAATTACTTAGGAATTATCCTTAACTAGGTGAAAATCCATTCGAAAAATAGTTTAATTGCAATAAAATACAGAGATAATATGAATAAATTGAGAGACATTTAATGCTCTTGGGTAGTATTTTTTAGTGTTATAAACCCTTCTACTCAAAAATTGCTAGATGCTAATCATAACCCTTCAGAATTCTAGTTTGATTTACTCTAAGAGTTTTATAAAGCTATAAATTTTTTGAGTAAATAAGACAGCTTAAACAAGAAGACCACATGAGCAAAGACTTACCGTAGAAAAATTAAAGCATAAACACACATATATATAGTGATAAAATAAAAATTTTGCATTGTCACAATAATAAGAAAAAGAATATGAAGCAAAATAGAGAGCTCAAAGACAGAACTAAATATAAATGTATACGATATTA
This sequence comes from Rhynchonycteris naso, assembly GCA_037038555.1. NCBI lineage: Eukaryota > Metazoa > Chordata > Mammalia > Chiroptera > Emballonuridae > Rhynchonycteris > Rhynchonycteris naso. Next base: position 27,247,165 of record CM073000.1, read on the forward strand.
ATATATAATTAAGGTGGTTCCACAAAGCACTGGAGAAAACCTGCATTTTATAGCAGATGTTATTGAGCAAACTGCCTATATGGAACAAAATTGGGTTCCTTCCTACAGCTCATATATTGATAAAATATGCATAAATGAAGACCTAAATATAAAAATTATAAGGTTAAAAATATAAAGTTAATTAAAAATTAAGAAAGTATTCTTTTCATACAGAACAGAGAATTTATGAAATAATGTTAACTTGATTATATCAGTCTTAAGAACCAGCAACAGACACCATTGACAGAGACTGATTGTGCTAGAACATTCCATTTTTGCATTAAAAATATATTAATATATTAAAGTATTGTTATATGTAGTTCCAGCTCACTGGAAACTACATGGAAAAAAACCTATTGAAGACACAAACTTATGTCAGGAGGGAGAGGGGGAGGCCTGTCAAGGGAGGTAAAGAAGACCTGAATTTCCTTCTCCCTTAGCTTTTATTGATCAGAAGCAAAACAGAGGTAACAGGATTACAAAGGAGGGAAGCCAGGTGATAAGGGGAAAGAATCACTAATGGCCATTTTTCTGACATGGAGAAAGGGTTCATTTAAATCAGTACATTCTTTTTATTTGGATAATTAATAAGCACAAAGGAACAGGCAATCTAGAACCTCTATGCTAATTTTCTAATGCCTGTTCACATACATTCTTTTGTGTCTGCACAAAGGTCACTCACTCACACAGTTTCTTGGTGTTTGCATCCAAGAGACATTCACTCAGGGCTATTAACTTAAGTTTTTCACTTCAAGTCATAGAGGCTTCAAGGTTATGTGGAAGAAACTTAATGTTATTAAACATATTAAGACACAACCTTACAGTTACACATTAAAAAAAAGCAGCAATCTCAATGAAAAAACTAACAAACATAGGAACAGGCAACTTACAGAACGCAAACCCCTAAAGCCTATTAAAACATGATGTGCTATATTGGTAACTTGAGGTTAGAATAGAAATAAAATGAAATTTATAATTGAGAGAGGATTAAATTAAAAACCAGTGAAAATACTGTTTCAAGTATTGAACTGTATGATTAACTCAATTTTCTTCATATGAGATTTAAAAAAAAAATAGGTAACTTAAGAAAATGACACATTGAAATGCAGATGAACTCTAGATTTTTCTATATCAGAATCTAGTTTATCTGTTTCTATGTCTATAATTAAGCCTTCTGTAATGCACAACATTGTACTGAACATGTGACTGGCATCTGTTCTTTTTGAAATCATTCCTAAAGCCTTCTTGAAAAATGATTGATCATAAATTGGTACTTTCATTTCTTGAGATCAGTATTGGATAGTATTTATGTCCTTAAGTAGAAACAGAAATGCACAAATTTTTTTTACTAGCTGTATGTCTTATTATTAAACATATTAAGACACAGCTGTCTTTCTTCAGTGTAAATTTTGACACATGAAAGAAATTATATTTGGTTTGATATTATTCCACAGAAAACTGTATTTCTGGATACTGATGGTCAGTAAATATAAATTGACCTAAAATAGGGTTTTTATTTATAGATATCTTATTCAATAAATTAGATAAATATGAGAAGGAAAATAGTCAATGTCGCTAATGTTGAAAGTAGTAGTCAAATGTATAATTTTAGTAATAAAATAAAATTTTGTTTTTGCAGAATTGTCTCAGAAATTTGAATAAATTTGTTCCTAAGGTTATTGGTTTACCCAACAAATTGGTTTACCATTTTTTACTCAATTGCAATTTTCAAATTGTTTTAATTCCAAAATGCAGCAAAAATACTATATTCCTTGATTGCTTTTTTGTGCTAGATACAATGCATTTATATAAAGTAATTCACATAATGTCAAATAATATGTATAATAATTATTTTAGTTAATTACTATTATTTCTATTTTACAGAAGAATAGATCATAACATTACATTAAGGTAAAAATTTTTATTCCAAATATTCTCAAAATATTTCCTATTTATTATATACATTTTTTCTTGAGAAACAAAAGAGTATTTAGTTATTGAAATATAGAATTCTTTTCCTGTGAACACCATCTAGATGTACAGGAAGAATAAAAGCTGAATGTAGAAAAAACTAAATAAAAATTTATGTCTAAGTACTTTGCAATGACTGTTCTATCTAGATCTAAATAAGAAATACCCTGTAACTTTTATTACATTCTTAAAATATTCACTCATTATATTTTATCTTAATAATTACTTTTCTTTTCCACCTGATTTTTGTGCATCTGAGCATATTCTTGCTAATTAATACCATGATAAATGTTGGTTGTTAAATCTCTACCCCAAAACACCAGAAAAATTGCTGTTGAAAACCAAGCCACCTTTATTATACTTATTCAGCCAGGAAAAGCACTGCTTAGGCAGTGTTAATACTGCCTTGAATGTGAAAAGGCAGAAGGGAAAAAATTTAGTATTTCAGGGCCCTTCTGAATAGTTTAGAGGTAGGTCATTTAAGGCAGGGATCCAATTGATCTTTGGTAACAGTTATGATCTTAATAGCTTTGAATTAGTAGACATGATAAGGTAAAAGTCTTGAAGCAAGTGTTGATAAGGAAATTTGATGAGGTAATTTTGATAAGTACGCAGTCTATATTAGTCGGTTTGCAATCTTATCTCACAAAAGCAAGTAAGTACCTTATTTTGGCTTGAAATCAGTACTATTTATCATTGGGAAAGGAAATATATTCAGTTCCAGCACTGTGTAACAAAGGGAGAGGAAACTTTGTTGGTTTCAGTTCTCACACACTAAGTCATTTTTTGATTTAATAATTTGAAATTATAAAATGTGGAACAATTTATTTAACATTTTAAAACTTATAACCAATGATAAAAATAAAAATAAAATTAATTTTTGAGTTTGGTTTTCACAAACTAAAGTTTTCTTTTCTTTTCTTGCTACTTAACCTTGAATATATCAATTAAAATATTTAAGCAATATAACATTTAAGCAAAATCTCTAAATTTTAGAAAGATTGAGTGATAATGATAATACTTTGTGCATATTTGACAAAGATTAAGTCAATTATAATGCAGTAAATGATTGAGTTCAGTGTCTGGCACAGTAATTCATCCATCCATCAATTCATTTACTCATTTATCCATTCAATAAAAACTAAAATGTTAGGTCCTGAATGGTGGCTCAGTTGATAGAGCATCAGCTCGGCCTATGGATGTCCTGGCTTCAAATCCTGGTCAGGGCATATAGATGAAGCGATCACCTGTTTCTCCCATTCTCTTTCTCCCCATTCTCTCCCTCTTTACCTTCCACAGCCAGTGAGTGGCCTGATATGGAGCACACTAGCCTCAGGCATTAAAAATAGCTCAGCACTGGAGCATCGACCCTAGATGGGATGGATAGCCAACTGGATCCCAGTTGGGATGCATACAGAAGTCTGCCTCACTATCTCTCCTCCTCTCACCAAGAAAAAGAAAACACAAAATAACTAAATGTACTATACTATAGTTTAGATCTTATGAACATATAATAAAATAAAAACAATTATTGATTTACTGTGATTCATGAAAAAGTATTGAGTGCAGATAAAAAAATGATTTTATAAGTACTTGTAATCATGTCATCTCAATTTAACTTTTTAAAAATCTGCATAAATCAAAGGAACCTTGAACAATTATACTTCATAATGTTCAGTTCTAATGAAAAGCTTGAGCTATTATATTTCTAAAGACATATTTATAAATAAATTATGAATGAGGAAGAACAAAAGCATAATATCTTCTATAAAATAGTTTTTACTTTGTTTTAAATCTAGTTTTTGCTATTTTTAACATACCCTGTAGAAAATAAACAAAGTCACCTTAGAATTTCAAAAAAACAGAAGTTGTAAACGAAGGTAATTAACTGAATTAAGTCGCATATAAAGGCAGTTCAATATCCAACAGGAAAGCAAGGAATTGAAAAGTCATTTTCACAGAGCTTGATATATTAAGACAGGTTGTGATATGATTCACTGCTTAAGTCTATGAAACAATTAAGCGATGAGCGAACACTACAAGAACAGGGATTGACAAACCAAAGTGTTTACCAGATGAGCATTACTTAATGATATGTCTTATATAAAGGAGCAGCTTTGGTGGAAAGCTTGTAATTGATGACTGTCTTCTGGCTCTCTTAATCTTTCACTTACTAACTTAGAATGCACACACAACGTGTGTGCGCGCACACACACACACACAACACACTCAGCTCTGTCTAAAAAGAATTTCTCATGATTTGAAGTGAAAAATTTTCCTAAAGTCTAAAATTCTAAATTGGCAAAAACTTCATTTTATTAGAAGCATGGTCTAAAAGTTAAATTTAGCACTGGAAGCAAAGGAGATTTCATAGATATCCTTACATGGAAACATAAGCGTTTATGATTGAGTTACATGTTCTTTCTATGTATCACATTTAGAAAAGTCATAAATCATTATCTCCAGATGATAATTTGATAAAATAAAAGTTTATGGTACATTAAATAGAAAATGTAACTTGGAATCATAGTCTTTAAAAATTGGTCACAAAGAGTAATTGTGTATATTTAATTTATATTGGTCAAGCCAAACAAGAAAAGAACAATAGAATTTGCACTTATATTACAGTTGTATTATTTTTACTACATCTTAAACATCTATATGTCTAATGAATAATATTACTGATTCACTATTAATCTGCACTAAATCATAGTGACAGTTTTATTAATAGCTAAATGTAAAGGCTATCTTGCCTAAAGGAACAGTGCTTTGTTATCAGAATCACACAAACCTTGTACATCTCTGGAAAACAGCACTGACCAAGAACTTAATTGTTCCCATACCATATATGCTCTGTGAAGTGTTTGAATAGGTGTAATTTATTTACTTAGAAATTACCAACACAGATGCTCTCACCTATCACACACCGCCTTTGTTTACAACTATGATTTAATGGTTTTCTGTACAAAACTAGTCCAAACCAATTAAAAAGCAAATAAATAGTCACAGTGGAGGGTAAATTGCCTTTGCTGCCTTCATGAAGCATGTGTGCACAAGTGAGATAAGATTCCATCAATCTGTTAGAATCTCAGCAGATCCATCTTCCTCCACTGTGAGCAGCAGAAAAGCTTTAACACTTTGGACAACCATGGAGGGCCATTTGTCTAGGTTGTGGCTACTCCTAAGGGGCAGAGAGGGCACAGTGTTTGTTGCAGCACATTTATCTTGACTTTAAAATAATGAAAAGTGTTCCAAAGGGTCACTGTTAAACACGCTTCATTTGACACTTAATTTAACCTCTTTTTTCCCTTTTTATATATTTCAAATACAATCATACACTGTTGACAAACATGAAACAAAGCAGATGGCATTGTAGTTCTTCAGAGTAGATGGTCCATTTAAATAGTCTCAATAGAAACAGTTCCTGATCTGTTTCAAGTGACTTAAGGCTGTCACTTCCCACTCTACCCACCCCCACCAATCTGTAGTTGGTTAAAATTTTGTTTCTGTTTACTAGAACCATAATGAGTTTTGTAACTAAGGTATTAAGATAATAATGTGTATTGTGACTAAAAAAAGATGGTCACTTTAATTATGTAGCTCCATGTTAATATTACTGATGTTATGTAAGAATGCGTGTCTATTATTTCTATTTTAAATTATATTTGATCCTACAGACTAACACTGTTGTAATAAAAATTCTGAGTCAATGTTTTGATGTTTGACAGCTTTTAAGTCCCTCTTTTCCCTGCTCCCATTCAGGCCCACATCTGAGAAAGCTGGTAAAAAAGCCTCAGTGCTCCATCTTTTGACACAAGGTGAAGTTCAAAACATTCAAGCCCTTCCTCCATACAGAAACAGTCAGCCTGGTTTTACCCCAATTACAACAAGCAGACTCCCAAGTCAGCCTCCTTTCTTTGTTTTCTCAAGTCATCCGGACATCTGGACTAGTTATGGAGGCCTACATCCCTCTCTAGAAAAGCCTTATTCGGTAAGAAACCTTTTGTCCCCTCATGGCATGTTGTAGCTTAGTCACTTTCTACATCTGAATCAAATTTTAGGTGTGGGGTATATCTTACATGTGAAGGTTGTTTACAATAGCTTTATAATTTTAAAAATACACAAGAATTACGAGGGGAGGCTATAAAGTATTGATTCCTAGACCTGGCTCAAGTTTTTTATTTGGATAATCTAGTGAGTCACCAAAAATATCAACCTTTTTTTCTAGCTCTCTTGTGTATACCAAGATTTTTTTTTTCTTGTGACAGAGGCAGAGAGAGGGACAGACAGGAAGCAAAGAGATGAGAAGCATCAATTCTTTGTTGTGGCAGCTTAGTTATTCATTGATTGCTTTCTCATATGTGCTTTCTCATATTTCTGACCAAGTGACTTCCTTGCTCAAGCCAGTGACCTTGGGTTCAAGCTGGTGAGCTGTGTTCAAACCAGACGAGCCGGTGCTCAAGCTGGAGACCTCAGGGTTTGAACCTGGGTCCTCTGCGTCCCAGTCCAATGCTCTGTGCCATTGCCTGGTCAGGCTGTATACCAAGATTTTGAGAAGTAAAATTTTACACTCTTTCACTGTAACTCTTTTATCTAAAGGCCTGCTTTACATGATAAGTTATTCTCTGTGGTTTCACCTTTCTATCTTAGTACAATGTGTTCAATTTACTTCTATCTTAAAAATAATGAAGCAAAGCCTGCGAGTTCTCAGGAGCAATAATAAACTGAAAATGTCATCATGGTCTCTTATATCAATTTTTACCAGATTTTACAAATTGCTGGTGTCCACAAAGAGTTAGACATGTTTCCCCATTGGGTTGCTTCAATTTTCCATCACATCTACTAACCCTTTGTTATGGTAGTTTTCAAAGACCAGTTAATGGACATCTGGCCAACGACATTAGCAACACAAGAAGGAATATTAAAATATAGCTTTCTGAGTCTATTCCTCAGAGAAATCTGGGGTAAGGTCTACAAATAATTATTTTTAAGAAACACCCCTTTAAGATGTCTATACACTGTGTCAAGTATAGAAAATCTAGTAATGTATATATCCCAGAGCATTGAGACATCCAAGAGCAGGAAACTATCATGTATTGCAAATTTTCTTTCCTCCTACATCGGGATAAATGTCAACTGATGTAAAAGTGCTGCTGTTCCAAAGAGCTTGGGGGTGCTGTGCTCAGGAAACCACTGCTAGGAGCTGGATTGGATTCTTTGAACTTAAACCTTTCAGCTAGCAGGTGGCAGCCTACTGAGAGCTGCCAGCCTGAGGCTCTTCTAGATTGTAATAAGAGTATGAATCATAAACCATCACTCAGAATATAGGGGTTCCTTGGGTTACAACAGTCTCAACATATGACGTTTCAAGTTTATGACACTAACTCCTATAAAGACTTAAAAAAATTGAGAGGTGAGTGTTAAGGCAGATTTTGGAAGAGAAGAAGTTATCAACTTTCCAGACTAATCCAGAACAATTCTTTAGGAAGGTAGAGAGGCCTGCAATAGATCTTGTACCCTCTACATCAGGTGCCACTGAAGATGAAACACCTGTAGTACAGGTAGAATCATCTCCAGCATCTCTTGCATGTTCCTTAGGCAATCCTGATTCACCTGACCCAGTATCTCCAGCACCTTCTGCAGGTTCTCCTGCCTCTCCAGCTCCCTCCTCCCAATAGGTCACTCTCTGCCACCTTGCAATTCCCCTTCCAGTGTGTAAGCCAACCACAGGAATTAAGGTATGAAATTTTTTTTACACTCATATTTTGTCATATTTTTCTGTTCCTACAGTAGTGTACAGTATATTTACATCCTTTTCCTTTTTCTGTGGCTTAGTTGTGTTTTTATGTTCTAGATGATGATTTTATAACTATGTTAGGATAAGTAAGTGACTTCAGCTAGGGTGTGTTTCATCATACAACAAAATTTGTGTTTTGTTACTGTCATAGGAGTGGAACTGTGTTGTAACCTAAGGACCCCTGTAATCCTGATCTGAGGCTATTAGTTATGTACTTGTTCTTTTGATAAAATAAAAAAAAATCTGTTTTATACCAACATTCTTCATTCTAAAATTATCAAAATCATACATAGGTGGGACATAAAAGTGAGACTATGAGACATGGACAAGAGAGTGGTGGTTACAGGGTGGGGGGAGGGAGGAAAGGGTGGGGTAGGGAGGAGGGGAGGGACACAGGGAAAACCAGATAGAAGGTGACAGAGGACAATTTGACTTTTGGTGACAGGTATGCAACACAATTGAATGATAAGATAACCTGGAGATGTTTTCATTGTACATATGTACCCTGATTTATTGGTGTCACCCCATTATAATTAATAATAATAAAATATATTAAAATAGAAGTAGATATTGTTGTATATGAGAATATGATAAAGCTACTCAACAATTTAAGTAGAACTATGTTGAGTAGCTTTATCATATTTAACAGATTTATTATAAAGCAATAATGGAACAATACAAGTATTTAGATAGCATACTGAGTATAGAAGACCATTTGAATTCCTAGTAGTAATGTACATATTTATCTACATAATACAAATAAGAATAGACTTTAAACTATCCCTTTAATCAACATAAAAATGTCTTCCTCTTATGAATTTTCAGATAAAAAGGAAAAAAAACCACTAACCTCTAAAGCAACTGTTAAATCTTAAATGTAGGCTTTAAACACAATAAGCCAACTATATGAGAACACATAATCAATACAGTAAGTATTTGCAATGTTTCAAAAGTATCATAATTATAAATTGAAGAACACTAAATGACTTTAGCATTTCCCATCTGAAAATATGCACTGATGGTTCTAATTATATAACAGCATGATTAATGGCATTGTCTTGTGTAATTATTTATAAATTAGGCATCACATTTTTAAACTCCTAATAATTAGTGATGTAAAACTTTTAGCAACACATAAAGTTTACAATTTGTCCACTAAGAAAGTCGCAGAATCATACATAGTTTTTCTAGTGAGAATATGACTTTCATTCTGAACTCCACTATATGTTTAATGCATGTACATATATTGTTTAAATATACATATTTATATATAATCATATTATAACTGTATTAAATAATATCATAATGCATTAAATGTTTTATGGAAATTCCATCAAAAGGAAGGGCAAAAATCAGCAAATTAGAGAATAAATGTTACAAAAACAAATATAAAAAAATAACATTATGAAAAATTTTTATAAAGGATAATTAGAGCCTGCATCACAATAGAGAAACTCAGCATAGACAACCTGAATGTCGTATGATTGGCACTAAGCTCATCTGCCCTTGGACCTAGAGAGAACCGTGATCTTTCCTGTACTGGGTTATAAACATGGCTGCCTTCTCCTTTCCTTGGAGAGAAGACACTTACCCTCTATTCCCAGGCTTCAGCCAACTTGTCTCCAGAAAAATATTTTGTATTAATGAAAGATATTAATTAAAGAGACTTTTTTAAACAAAGGGTTCTGAGAGCTGTTGATGAAAAGATATTGTATGAGCAGTTGTCATGGACGCCAAAGCCACGCACATCCAGGTTCCCATTGGATTCAGGCAGACGGTAAAGAAACAGCAAAGTCAAAGAATGGTGGGCCATTCCTTTATTATTAAAGTCCTGCACCAGCTGACAAGCAAACACACAAGGCTCTCAAAGCCACTGACACATTCTTTGCTTCAACAACCAGAAGAATCTTCTCTGATTTCTCTTAGAATCAAAGGCCCTGCCAGACTTAGTGGAGTTCACAAAAGCCCCTTACTTCTGGGTCTCCATCTGCACACCTTCCCTTTCTTCCAGCATGGCTTCTCCTTTAGCACTCTGCATTCTCTCTGCTCTCTCACTGCAAACATGGCTTCTTTCTTCCTTTTCTCCTTTTCCTCTTTTCAAAACTTGCTAGCCCTAAAACCTCTCTTCCAGCAAACATTAGCAAAAAAATGGCTCTTCCCAAGCAGGAAGGTAATTTGCAATTTCACAGACATATATCTGGTGCTGCCCAGCCCCCAATGTAAACTATCAGTAAGTAAACATAAAAATCATATTTTACAAACTTATTTGACCAACAGATATTAAGTCCTCAAAAGAGAGAAAACTTTCAATCTCACTAATCATGATAGAAATTCAAATAAAAATATAATATAACTTAAAACTCTCAACAGGTAAATATTTATAGAGCTTAATCATAAAATAAATAGCATGATCTTCCCTATATATCTGCTTCTATTTTTTGGGGGGGTACATAGTAAACCATAAAAAGGCACCTTGAAGTTATAATGAGATATCCATAAAGGACTTACAATAAGAGATATTTGCAGTATAGTAATTTAATAATTGAGAGCGTATATATATATATATATATATATATATATATATATATATATATATATTTGGTTCTAGACAAAGATGGAATGATACATTTCTTCCTTGTAAGCCTGCCAAGTACAGCTAAAAACCCTGCATGTTATTTACTACTCACAAAAATTTGGGGATATTTTACTGTTTCATATTCATTTTGAAATATCTGCTAATTTTTGTGAGCTGTATATAAAACAAACATTAGAACACTGGCTGTTCTTCCTGACTTACATATCTCAGACCTGGCACTGGAAAAGCCATCCACCTTGAAATACCAACAGAAGCAAAACAAAATAGCCAAAGACCTGAAAAGTGACAATCTAATCTAAATGTATTTTAAAGATCCCTTCATTTTTTCTTTCATTTTTCCCTGTTCTTAAGTGTTGTCATCTCTCTCTCTCTCTCTCTCTCTCTCTCTTTATATGATTTTAATTTGTGTTTACATAGATTCAAGTGTCCCAGCGAATATATCATTTTTTCAAGTCAGGGTTTTGTTATCTTCTAAAACACAGTTTCTCTTCAGATCATCTCCCCTGCCAGCTCCATTAGATATTTCTCCTCTGAGTTCCAACGGCATCCTGTGAGACACATCCACCACAGTTTATCGTCTTCACATATCTGTTTCTATTGTTATAGTACAACCCCTTTAGGCCAGATAAAGTATGTCATTCATCCTTGTCTTTAATACTTTACCTAGTATAGAATCTGCTCCTCACAAACAGTCTGTATATTATCATCAAAGCAATACACAATTACCTAGGAATAAGTAGAAAATTATTTCTTTCCTTTTTCAATTACTGTACAACAGTGAGTTCTCAGCTTCAGGGTAAAGGAGAGGTCAGAACTTCAAATGTTTATAACACCTAGTTAACATAAATCAGTGAAATGGGAGGAGCCAAACAATTTCTGGATAGGTAGCAAATAGGAAACCATGTATAACATCCAAAAAGATATCTTGTGTTCCTCAATGTCTGCTAAAGTTTTGTCATGTAGGAATATGAACAGAGCATTTCAGAGTTTCAGATTACCTAGAGAAGAGAGATATTTACCTTTTTTCTAACATCATTTCTTTTTAATTATTATTATTTTTTTTATTTATTCATTTTAGAGAGGAGACAGAGAGAGAGAGAGAGAGAGAGAGAGAGAGAGAGAGGGAGGAGGAGCTAGAAGCATCAACTCCCATATGTGCCTTGACCAGACCAGTGCAGGGTTTTGAACTGGCGACCTCAGTGTTCCCAGGTCGATGCTTTATCCACTGCGCCACCACAGGTCAGGCATCCTAACATCATTTCTAACATTACATATTGGCTAAATAAGAAGTCATATATATTACAGCCTTTTATTATATTCTGGTCTGAGAGATACCAGTTTATAACCTCTGCTATGGAATTTCTTGGTCTCAAGAAAACACAAAATAAAAACAATGTGTTAGAAGATATTAATTTTGTGTATTTAGTAAGCTAACATAATTACTGTAAGTGACAATTCAGAGACCAGATAATGCTCAAAAAAAATTTCCTAAACAATATATCATGGTAAAATATTCAAGCTTTTGAAAATAAAAATTTAGCAATTGAGTTATAACTCACAGGATGCTTTGTCCCACTGTTATTTCTTAATACACAGCTTGCTCTTGATGTATTCATCATTACTGGTCTTTCTTACCAAATTTTCCAAATTTGTCTAACAGGAGTTATTTTTTCCTAGGGAAACTACTCTAGTTTCATAATGGGTGTTAGAAGAAAATAAGCAATTTATAACCAAAATAACTGAAACACATCTATTCCATAAAAGAAGATATAACTAAATTCATATTTTATTAGGTTTAATTATTCTGTTTCTTTTTAGTTAATATTTACCATGAAATTTAATTTATATTTTTATATTTTCTCTTTATATTCTAGAATTATAATAATAATTCAATAATTTTGAATTAAGTTAAACTTTTCTATGCTTTTTCAACTTAATATAACCCAAATGTTGAAAGGAAGAACAATTTGACTACTTTGATTATACTAGTTTCCTTTTTTATAGGACTTAAGAATAACATTTAAACTCTTATTTTGTCAAGTTAAGCAGATAACACACATAACTATTTAAAAATACTATTTGAACTTTATTTGAAAGACTGATTTCTGTAAGCAATATTTGAATTATTGATAGGAAAAGCATGTCTCCAAGTCAAAGGTGCAAATTATCTTCTACAAAAAGTCACTGACATTCAAAAAAAAGAACAAACTGAATGAATATACATTAAAAATCATTCTCTTCCATTACGGGCTATATAATTTTTAGAGTACTGTAAAGGAGGAAATATAATAGAATATGATATGAATAACTCTTAAATATGGTGGTCATCATTTCTCATTCCTCCCAAATATAATGAACACTAGTTGAGTACTTTTTATGTACCAGGTACTACATTAAATGCTTTTTATACATTTTCTCAGTTAAGACTTGCTATAAAACTATCACACATCAAAAGCTTTTTAGTCATTATCCTATTTTTTCTCTAGTAATTTCTGTATCAATTTTGATAATTTGCTAGAAATTCATTAATTTATTTTAGATTATTCAATTTGATCATTATGCTAAGTGAAATAAGCCAGGCAGAGAAAGAAAAATATTATATGATCTCACTTATATGTGGAACCTAATGAACATGGTGAACTGAGGAACAGAACAGAGGCAGAGGTGGGGTCATAGGGAGCCGAGGGACAGCTGTCAGAGGGAAGGGGGATGAGGGGACAGAATCAGAGAAGGTGAAGGGATTAGTGAGACTATATACACATAACACATAGATACAGATAATAGAACAAAAAGTCCCAGAGGGACAGGGAGGAGGGAGTTGAGGAAGGAGGGCAAAAGAGGTGTAATGGGGGATAAGGGGGTGGGGTGAGGGTATTATATTAAGTGAGACACTTGTTCCATGTTAACACAATAAATTAAAATTAATAAAAATTTTTAAAAAGGTTATTCAAATTGATACAGGCAGTTTTTTATTCTCTCCTGTTTCTATGTACAAGTGTATTTTTATATTTTTATTCTGGTCAAAATGTAAATTTTCTCCTTTTTTTTTCCTAATCAGATTCTGAAGGGATTTGTTTATATGATGGTTTTTAAAAGAAAAATGGTTCTGAATATATTTGTCTTTTCTACTATTTGCAGTATTCTATTTATCCATTTAAATTTTATTTTTATTAATTCTCTAATGTGAATTTTGAAAATTTCTCAATTAGAGAGGTTTTTGATTTTTCTTTGTTGTAAAGTGTTGGCATCATTTAAGGCTAGAAAGTTTCACATGAATACCACTTTCATTGGATTCTATATGATTTAGTATGGGGCAATCCACCTTTTGATGCTTCCCAGGTATTTGTAATTTTCTCATTGATTTCTTCTTCATTCTAAGTTTACCTAGTAATGTGTTTCTTTTATAAATGTAATTAAATTTTTAGTGATAAGTTGATTATTTTTATTTTATATTAAATATAACTAAAGAAAGTCATCGGAAAATGTGTCATTCCTTTATATCTATAGAGATTTTCTTTGTAGCCAAATACATGGCCCCTGAACACATAAAATGCATGCATTATCCACTTGAGGGGTACTTGATTAAACAAATATACATACATATTTTTTACATAGATACTAACATAAATATAATAAATAGCAAAACATTTATTTCTCATGGTTGTTTACTTATGTCTGCTAGAGTATTTACTTATTAAGGAACTTATTAAAATGTCCATGATAACTGTATTTTATTAATTCTTCTTTGCATTTCTAAACTGTATTTATTTTAGATTATTGTTTGGAAAATACTGGTTCATTATTCTTCTATATCCCTAATATTATTTTTCTTATTATTATATATTTTTCCTCTTCATCTATTTAGGGCTTTTAACCTTAAATCTAATCTTATCATGATAACAACATTGCTCTTGCTTGCCCCACTATTTTCAACTATTCTTGCACTTTAATAAATGTCTTTCTTTTAACAGCATGTAGAAGTTATGTTTTTTTATAAGCCAAACACATGATTCCGTTATTTAAAAAGAAAGTTAAGGGATGCCCATTTATTTTCACTGAGATATCTATGCCTCAATTACTTCCACACTAACAATATGAACATTTTAAAACAAATCACTCCTCTAGCTATGTAGTTTTATTATATTAATTCCACACTGTCATTAACATTTCTCTTATGTCTCTATTTTTTCCCAGGATTCTTACGTTCCATTTTTATTAGTTAGTTCCAGTCTGTCAGCAAAGCAGAGTCTACACCTTGTATCATTCGCCCCTCACCGGCCCCATGTTCATTTTACAGCTTTCTTTCTGATTCTTTATTGTTTGTTTATATCCCTTTCCAGAATATTTTGTTTTCTCCCATATGTTTTCCAATAAGCCTCTAGTGATTATTATTGTTCTTGCATACCCTTCACAAAAACAATCAAAATATCTTATTTCTCAATTTTACTACTTTCTATTTTTTATTGTTAAAAATTCTATTCTTTTGTTTCCTTTGAGTATTTTGTTGTTACTTTTCTAATATTTTAACTAAATAAAAAGTATTTATTTTCATATTTTCCTATTCAATAAATCAAATGTTCAGTGCTCTGAACCTCTAAGTACATCTTTGGCAATGTTTAGTCTTCTGAAACATTTTTACACTGTTAAAGATCCTTAGTAAATCTACTTGCCTTTTAATTCTCATTTATTTTATTTATTTATTTATTTATTTATTTATTTATTTATTTATTTATTTATTTATTTTAAAATGAGAGTAGGAGAGATACAGAGACAGACTCCCACATGTGCCCAACAGGGATTCACCCAGCAATCACCGTCTGGCATCCGATGCTTGGGCCGATGGCACCAAATTATTTTTAGCACCTGAGGTGGAGGCTCCATGGAGCCATTCTCAGCGACTTGGGTCAACATACTGAAATCAATTGATCCAGGGATGCAGGAGGATAAGAGAGAGAGAGACATAAGAGGGAGAGAGATAAGAGGGAGTGAGAGGGGAGAAGCAGATAGTTACCTCTCCTGTGGGCCCTGACAAGGAATTAAACCTAGGATATCCACACACTGGGCTAATGCTCTACCACTGAGGAAACTGGCCAGGGCTTTAAATTCCCAATGTTTTTTTTTAAGAGATAAGAGAGAGAGAGAAAGAGGGGGGAGAAGGGAAAGCATCAACTCATAGTAGTTGCTTCTCGTGTGTGCCTTGACCAGGCAAGCTCAAGGTTTCAAACCTGTGACCTCAGCACTCCATGTTGATACTTTATCCACTGCGCCACCACAGGTCAGGCTTAATGCTCAAACTACGCAGAGTATATGTATCTCTCAATATAACATGTTTGGTAAGTGCTTCTATAGGAAAAACATGTTTATCACTTGTCTCTATATCTTTTACTCCTACTCTTCTGGGTTGAATTGTACACTACTCTTCCACCCCCATTTTTTTAACTTTTCTATGTTTGGATGTTTAGATACACAAATGCCATCGTGCTATAATTACCTACAGTATTTTCAGTACAGTAACACGCTGCATAGGTTTGTAGCCCATGAGAAATAGGCTATGTCATATAGCATAGTTGTGTAGTAGGTTATATTATCCAGGTGATGTTCATACAATGACATTGCCCAAGAATGCATGTCTCAGAACATATTCCTGTCCTTAAGCTACACACATGACTGTACATGCAATAGGTGCTTTGCTGCTGCTCTGACAATTAACTTGACAATCTACTTGATCTTCACAGAGAAAGATATACAGTCCCCCTTTATCTATAGTTTTAATTTCTGCAGGTTCAGTTACCTGTAGTCAACCACAGTCTAAAAATATATATACTTGTGTACATGTGTATATGTATATATGAATATTCTCGAATAGCCTCTACCATACAGACTCGTCACTGACTGATGGCCTACCAAAATGGGGTTTCGCCACCAAACTGCCGGTTTTCTTCAACTGCTCATCCCACTGAGTAATGTTATTCCTATGTGGTGGTGCTTCATTTTAAATGCACTGATAATCATGTTGCACTTTGGTCACGAATTTGAATTTAGCGAGCCACAAAACACACTGAACTTTCCTCTGTACCGTCCACATCTCGACTGGCATGACCATGGGCTGCTCTGCTGTGTACATGGTGTTACATCATCATCTGCACATTCACACATGCTGCCACATTATCCTACAGAAACTGGGAGGGTTTTCCTTTTATTTGGTGCAGATTTTACATTTTTATCATCTTTTGTTGCTTTCCTGTGACCGGTCAAAAGTGCACCATGACTTTACGAACACACTGTATATTCACATATTTTTTTATTAAGTGAGAGGTGGGGAAGCAGAGAGACAGACTCCCACTTGCACCCAGACTGGGATCCTTCTGGCAAGCCCTCTACTGGGTGATGCTATGTCCATCTGGACCGTTGCTCCATTGCTTGTCAATCAAGCTGTTTTACTGCCTGAGGCAAGGCCATGGAGCTATCCTCAGTGCTTGGGGCCAACTTGTTCCAACCAGTCAAGCCATGGCTGCAGGAGAGAAAGTGAGAGGCAAAGAGTGAAATAGAGAGAAGAAGAGGGGGAGGGATGGAGAAGAGGATAATTGCTTCAGCTTTGTGTCTTAACCGGGAATTGAATCCAGGACTTCCATACACTAGAATGACACTCTTCCACTGACCCAACTGGCCAGTCTGAAAATATGAAATGGAAAATTCCAGAAACAATGCATAAGTCTTAAATTCCATGCTGTTCTGAGTAATGTAAAGAAATCACATTGTCCTGCTCATCCTGCCCAGGACAGGAATCCTTTTCCTTTGTTCAGTGTACCCACACTGTATATGCCACACATCCATTAATAACTCAGTAGCCATCTTGATTATCAGGTCAACTGCTATGATATTGCAGTGCTTGTGTTCAAGTAATCCTTATTTTACTTAATAATAACCCGAAAGCAGCAATGTTGACAATTCAGATCTGCCAGAGGAAAGCTATAAAGTCCTCTTTTCAGAGAAAAGGTAAAAGTTCTCAATCTAAGGGAAAATAGAAGTTATGCTGAGGTTGCTAAGCTCTGTGGTAAGAATCAATCTTTTACCCATGAAATTGTAAAGAAGGGGAAAAAATATATGCTAGTTGTTCTGTTACACCTCAAATTGCAAAAGTTTTGGCCAGAGAATATAGTAAGATGAAATAGGCATTAAATTTTTGAGTGGAAGACATAAACAGAAAACCCCTCTTCCAAATTCATATGTACCATATTTCATAAACTTTCTGAGGAAAGTCTACTAGCTTATATAAAAATTTTAAAACATATTGCCATATTTTAGTAAATGCATTTTAGATGATTATGTTAGTATAAGCAGTTTAAGGTTTTTTCATTCTATATTATTAATCTCATATTTTATATTATTAAATATGAGTTAATAAAGATAGAAAGAGCCCTTAAATACTAAACATTTTTTAAAGTTTTTGAATTATATATTTTAGTTTAGTGACAATAACATTTCTTGCCTAGTCTTCCCATGAAGAACTATAAAGTAAACTACATTTATTTTCTTTTTGTGTTGATTACATAGTCTCTCTTTGATAGCCATTGAAACATAGCATTTCAAAATTGATTTTGAATAAATGAGCTGGGTCAAGAGAGAAATTTCTATTTATTTAATGTCTTTTTAGGGCTTCCCTGATGTTTTCTGGTGGTATTATTTTAGGTGGCATTAGAAGATTGTCATGCATTTTTAAAACTTTGAAATCTTTATCAAGCAAAGAAATGTAGTAAGCTGATATCTTACTTCCAGATATGTGCCATACAGTCTTTCTATATACTTAAGTCTTTTAGTATACAGTAAATACAAAAATTCTAAAAGCAACAAAAGCAAATTGTTAGTATAGTCTATTCAGTTCTGACAGTACACAGTGATTGTTAATCCCTGGGTTTTGGTAAATAGCAGGTATTGTTGACTATAACAATTTTAACTATGTATCGCTTTATCCAGT
Organism: Rhynchonycteris naso; assembly: GCA_037038555.1. Taxonomy (NCBI): domain Eukaryota; kingdom Metazoa; phylum Chordata; class Mammalia; order Chiroptera; family Emballonuridae; genus Rhynchonycteris; species Rhynchonycteris naso. The sequence continues at coordinate 27,265,543 of CM073000.1, forward strand.
GGAAAAACACTTTCAAACCTGACCATATTTGGGGAATTACTTAACCAAATATGTCAAATGTAATACATGCAGTGAAGGACTCAACTTAATAGAATGTGAAAAAATGGAAAAGAGTACTCAAGAAATTTCATATTACTACAGCATTAAATAAATAATCATTAGTTTTTGGTATCAGTTGGATACTTTTCTCTAGCATCTATTAAACAGCAAATCTTATGGACAATATTATTATCAGTTCATTTTTCACACCTTTGTAAACAAGGATAATGACAGTATGCTCACAATAATTCTTGTGGTAGCCATCATTCTAAGATGGCTCTCAAGATATCAAGGTCCAAGTTTTCATGGCTTTGTATAAACTTCCATTAAGAGCCAAAAGTTATAAATATGATGAGATACCATATTATTAAGTAGAAATACTTTTGTGATATAATTAAGGTCCCTAATCATTTGGCTTTGACTTAAAGAGGTGCTATCCTGGATGGACTTAACAATATAAAGTGAGCAAATAAAAGAGAATTATCTGTGGGCCTTGAGAAAATAAGCTAACACTGTGAGAAACCCGATGGAGTTGGTCACATCGTGAGAATTTCAGGGCAGCCTCCAAGGGCCGAGAATTGTTCCTAACTGGCAGCTGCTGAAATAATGGGGACCTTAGTTCTACAATATAAGGAAGTGAATATTTCCAACCAGCAGTGAGCTTCAGTGGGTACTGTGAGCCACAGATAAGATTGTACTCCCACCTGATACCTTGAATGCAGTTTGTGATACCCCAAAGAAAAGACCTAGATGACCTATGCTTAGACACTTGAATTATGAAAACTATGACATAATAAATTTGTGTTGCGTTTAAGCTGCTAACATTGTAGCAAGTTGTTATAGAGAAATAGAAAATGAATATAACTTCTATGGTCTAATGTATATAATTTGTATTATATGGTGTGAGTTCAGTTCTTCACACATAGTTTTATTTGTTTATTTTTGCTCTTCTCATGATAGTCTCATAATAATCTATAAGTATTATTATTGGTAGGACTGGATATATTCAACTTATATAATTTAGGAATACCTTTAGCTGGAAGTAATGGAAAATTCATTGCCAAATGACATAACTAATAAAGAAACAAATTACCTCACAACAATTAAAGTTTAATGGTAGGTTAGCTCAAAGTTGAAGGGACTAGTAGTGCAACCGTGTCATCGGGATTAATTTTCTCTATATATCTTTGCTCTGAAAATTTGCCCTCATATGTCATTGACTAAAAATAAATTTTTAGTGTCATATTATTTTTAATTCAAACAGTAGATATTTAATAATTACTGTAATGGACCTGGAAATTAAGAAGGGTTTAAAGGTGCTAGTGTCTTTTAATACCTTAGAGAAATTAATGTACTAAAACAACAATAGAGTTGAAACAAGGTAAACAAGGTAGAATATTAAACCAGAAGAGTGAAGCTTTGTGAAGATGATTATAATTTAAACTGAAGCATTGATATACCAATTAAGTAGACTGGGAATATCTAGATTGAAAATACTTCATGAGAAAAATAAAATACAATTTTGGATGAAAGAAAATACAATAAGATGTAAAATATACCACAGTCACTTAAAGCATATGTGATATTAGGCTGCACTACTAAAAAAAATGTGATAGCATCAATTGACTTTTGTGTTCCAGATTTCATGCAAAATGAATATCATATTTACTTACACGGTTACATGGAATGAAAATCTAGATGGAATTCAGGGAAGTGTGGTCAAGTAATAAGAGTCTAGAAATGGCACTAAAAGACAAAAGACTAAAAGGTCTACAGAAGTTATATATGAAAATAAGATGAAAAGAACTGCTTATAAACCATTACTGTTTTCTCAAGTAGACAGTTTGCTAAGAAAAGTAAGTTTCTAATGTTTAAGAAAATGTTTTCTTTAAAGGTTTAAGAAAATTCTGAATAAATATATATCCCAAAAATGATTCATTCTTTAAAATTGCCAATTTGAAAAAGTACTACTACAAATTTCTTTTAATTTATATATAGCTTTATATTTTCAGTTTTTTTATATATAACTAATTTAAAATTTTAATTTAACTTTCTAACCTTTTCTAATAAAAGCTAAAATTTATTAAATTTGTAAATATCTAAGGACAACATTCATAATATGTCAGTCAAGTATTGTTTATTTTGCTGTTTCATAAGTATAATTTATTAACTGGTAAGATCACCTGGAAAATAATATAAAAATAAAGCAAACAAAATGAAAATTATACTTATTATTTTTAAGGTCCTTAATGATCATTGTATATTTTTGATGCCCATACTCTTTTGCCCCTATACTCAATTAACTTCCCTTGTAAAGTATAATGTAGAACAAAATAAAACTACAAATAATTAGCAGCATGTCTTTCCTGAAATATTAGTGTTGTAAATTAGTGAGTTTATAAATGTAGGAACAGAAACATTTAAAATTATTTTCAAATTACATCTGTACTATCTAATCAAATTACATAGTCATACTAAATGACACTGAATTCTCTGGCTAGTATATTATTACTATTCTATATTTTCTGATTTTCATATGTTAGAGATTATTAAGGGGATAATTCTTAGGCAATGCTAAAGCAAACCAATGCCAAATCAATTAGTAGAACTAATATTTAGTGCAGTGCCTGATAATTCTGGAAAGATAAAAACATGATTTAATTAAGTAATACTCATATAAAAGCAAATGTGTTTTCTGTTTTTTTATATATATAACTAATTTAAAGATTGTGTGGTGGGTAAACTCTAAGGAAATCCTTGTATAATCATCTTGAGTGTGGACAGACCTGCCACTGACTTCTAATGAATAAAAGATGAAAACATATACAGTATGTGATTATGAGTATATTATTATGTTACATATATGTATTTATACTAAATTATTACTTTATATGTTATAACATTAATCTTATTAAATGACTTTTCTCTGCTGGCTTTAAAGAAGCAAGCTGCCATATTGTCAGCCATCATATGGGAGTGTCATGAACAAGGAGTGGAGGTGGCCTTTAGCCAACAACCAGAAAAAAAACTGATGCCCTTAGTTCAGTAGCCTGCAAGGAACTAGGTGTTTTCAGTTACTTAAAGGAATTTAGAAGTGGATACTGGGACACTGGCCCTAGCTAGCTGGCTCAGTGGTAGAGCACCAGCCTGGCATGTGGATGTCCCAAGTTTGGTTTTGGTCAGGACACACAGGAAAGATGAGCATCTGCTTCTCCATCCTATCCTCCCGCCCCCATTTATTTTTTCCTCCTGCTCAATTGGTTCTAGCACATTGACCCCAAGCACTGAGGAAGGCTGTGTGGAACCTCTGTCTCAGGCGCTAAGTATCGTTCTATGAAGAGCATGGCTCAAGATGGGCAGAGCATTGATCCCAGACAGGGGTTGCTGGGTGGACACTGGTCGGCGCACATGTGGAACTCTGTCTTTTGATTTTCCTTTCTCTTGCTAGGAAAATAAAAAAATAAAAAAATAATAAAGTGAATCAATTTTGAATGGATTCTCAAATAAGCTCATAGTCTCAATCAACATCATGATTCCATTGAGATCCTAAAACAGAGGACGCAGTTGAGCTATGCTAGGACTCCTTATCCACAGAAACTATGAGATAATAAATGTATATTATTTTTAAACACTAAATATGCGGTAATATTATATACAAATAAATAATAAAAACAATGCCTAAACTCAAACATTATATGAAAATATTTGCTAACAATTTTAGCTGAGTACTTATTTTTAACTCTATCTGCATTGGTGACCAGAATAATGGCTAATTTGTGATCTTGTTTATTTTAGTGAAATGTCCTTTTCTTGTTAAAGCTATGCATAATGCAGCCATATTTTTTTAATCAACAGTATAATTTTGATTTCTAATATCAGCTTTCTGTATTTACTTGTATAACTCACACTTCAAAATGACAAGAGTGAACATCAGTGAGATTTCTGTGTAAAAACAAAAATAAAATAATTGAGAAGCATATCTCTAGACTTTTTAAGCACAGTGTAGTCATATAATGTTTTTTATTAATTTTAATGGGGTGACATTAATAAATCAGGGTACATGACCTATTGTACTCTCTAGCTTTTTAATGCCACTATTAAATAGGTGGAATTATTTTGGTCTTCTCTTGATCCCACAATAATCTTTATATTCTTTTAAAACACATTGTTATTACCTGATGTCATTCCAAGTTATTCAATTTATTTTACAACTAGACCATCAGAATGATTGCTTAAGAATACCTCTTCCTTTTATATTAATTACACATTGTCTCCCACCACAGGCATCCATCATAGATGATTGTAAGATGCACTTATTCATTTATACATTTTATCTTTACTGCAATATAAAAGCTCATGAAAAATAGGATTTAAATCTCATGTATTTCTTTTAAACCTCATAGTGAAAACTCCAGTAAAGATACCAAATCTAAATGAATAGTTTTCCTGCATAATCATATAATTAATCATTCAAGAATTCATTCCGGTTATAAATCCTAAAGCATTTCACTTTTAAAAAGAAAATAAACACCAGGCACCATGAAGTAAATAAAATAGAAGAATGTTTTAAAATTATAGATAAATGATAAATGTAGAGAACAATAGCAAAGCAATGTGCAAAAAAGTGATGAAGAATAAATAAAGGGAAGAAGAAAAGAAAGGAATTATAGAAGATAGAAATATAAGGAGGTAAATATGTTGTAATAATTTATCTTCTACAATGATATAACTGGTTTATTATAGCTAATTCCAAAGTAGACATCTGAGAATTATTATTATTATTTTGCTGGATAATTACAATGACATTATATATTGAACAACTTTATAATGATGAGTTTAACATTTTTAAAGATTGTACAACAGTGTCTAAAGAGATGTTATTTTTAATTTTTATTTTTCCAGAGACATAGAGAGTCAGAGAGAGGGATAGATAGGGACAGACAGATAGAAATGGAGAGAGATGAGAAACATCAATCATTAGTTTTTCGTTGCCATTGTGACACCATAGTTGTTCATTGATTGCTTTCTCACATGTGCCTTGACTGTGGGCCTTTAGAAGACCAAGCAATCCTTGCTGGAGCCAGAGACCTTGGGTCCTAGCTGAGGAGCTTTTGTTCAAGCCAGATGGGCCTGCGCTCAAGCTGGCGAGCTCAGGGTCTCGAACCTGGGTCTTCCACATCCCAGTCCGACGCTTTATCCACTGCACCACCGTCTGGTCAGACAACAGTGTCTATTATTGGATAATATTAATATATCTCTTCTAAACTGTAAGAATTATATGAACAAAGGAGTAAAGAGAGTAGGAGGATTTTTAATACTTAGGATAATCTTTGAGAAGTCCCTTGACTAAGTAGTATTTAATTATATACATTAAGCACATCCCTTGGTTAATAACCAGAGCATTTTATTTTATCCAACTGAAATTTTATAAAATTAACATCAGTCTGAAATTTACCTCATGGTATATAATTCTCAGAATTAGTAAAAAAACAATTTTCAAGGTGATTTTCTTCTCTATTTATTTTGTAATTTATTGATTGCTTTTAGAGAGATAGCGAGAAGAAGGAACGGAGAGAAAGAGAAAGAGGGAAGCATTTGTTGCTCCACTTAGTTATTTATGCATTCATTGGTCAATTATTGTATGTACCTTAACCAGGGGTTAAACCCACATGCTTGGTGTTTCCAACGATGCGCTAAGTGACTGAGCTAATAGCCAGGGTCTCTTTATATATTTTAATGAGTCTAACTACTCAACCAAAATTAATAGTTCATAAGGAATTAAACTGGTCATATTAGCCAAAGATTAGCATATTATTTTGTTATATAATTTCAAGACAGGAAAGATGAAGGTGCCACAAGTAATTGACACATGGGTTTACAAATCAAAATAAGTACATAAAAAACATCTTGAAATACAGACAGTGTAGCACAGGTCCACTGGACTTTCTAAGTATATAAGTTCTTATCCATAAGAATGGACTGAAGAATTTAAAATCATTTTGCATCTTCAAAATTGTGGAAAGGTATGGTGTCTTTGCGCAAAAAAGTTGATTTTCTTTCAGGCCACATTCTATCAGTGTTTCCACTGACAGTTCAGTATTACCTGCACTTTATCTAGATTAAGGCTGAACATATCTCTTTTATCAGAGCTACTCTCCTGACATGTAGGTGACTGACTCTAATGAAATAGATGAAACAAAGACAAAGGAAAGGCTGTCTTACCCACAACAACAACTTTGCCACCCAGAAGGTGTCATTATTTTCTCTAAAGCTTTCAAACTTGACATTGACCAGGAGATTTCACCAGATACAACCCTGAAGCAATTGCCATTACTAAGCATGCCAAGTGCATTGGCAGAATTTTCTCTCAAATTATTTCTTTTCAACTGGGGAGTTTGGAAATTAAATGGGTCTTAGAAACATTTATTACAATTCATGAATTAATTTTTGGCTAGATTTGTAGGCACTGTCTTATGTCATTAACTTTATAAAATGAATAATCTATAAGTTCATTTTGTTTCCTCACTTAAAAAAAAATACAGGAATTGACCTCAGATACTTTAGTGACAAGATTCAGTGCATATAATTTAATCTTTAATTTACCCAACAGAGAGTTTTAGCCTGGTAAGGGAAAGCCCTGTATTATGGATAAAACTTAAGCAAGACAAAATCCTGTTGAGGACCTTATAGAGTAGGAGAGATAAATAAACAAAAGATAAAATAAATGTGGTGCATCTTAAGTAAAATTCAAGAAAGGTAATAACTAAACCAAGTCTTGAATGTTATCAGGAAGGCTACTGATAGAGAAGGCTTTTGAGCAAAGGAATGTTCTGAAGCATTAGGATTCAGGGACCCCATCACATTTTGAGAACCTCATAAACTTGGTAGTTTTAAAGCTTTGAATGAACATGGATGGAGTACAGGAGGAAATGACACCAGAAAGTTTCCAGATCATAAAGTTCTTTGTATGAAATCTCGACGCAATTATTGGAAAAAAAGGCTTTTCCTTCTTTCCAAATTAGTACAGAGAAAATGGTAAAAAAGACAGGGAGATATTAGTTAATTAAGAGATATATAGCATGACCAGGCAGTGGTGTAGTGGATAGAGTGTCGAACTGGGATGAGGAAGACCCAGGTTCAAGACCTGGAGGTTGCCAGCTTGAGCGTGGGCCCATTTGGCTAGAGCAAAAGCTCGCCAGCTTGGACCCAAGGTTGCTGGCTCCAGCAAGGGGTTGCTTGGTCTGCTGAAGGCCTGCAGTCAAGGCACATGTGAGAAAGCAATCGGTGAAAGCAATCAGCATGGTGGCCCAATGGCAATGAAAAACTGATGACTGATGCTTCTCACCTCTTTCCATTCCTGTCTGTCTATCCCTATCTATCCCTCTCTGACTCTGACTCTCTCTCTCTCTCTGTCCCTGTAAAAAAAAGAAAAAAAAAGGGATATAATTACGAAGACTTAGTGCCTAAATAGATGTAACTATTTAGAGAAGAGGAAAGACAGTGATAATAACAACAACAATAATAACAGACTGCTTCAAAGACAAGCTTTCCTTACAAATTACCTTGTATCACAAAACAACAAAGCCCTTGAAGACCAGAGTCCTTCTCATTCAATTCCTATTCACTGTTACTGAGACTAATTCAACTGTAATAATGGTGTCTTATTTACCTTTATCTCACACTTTTGTAATAAGAGGTCTCTGCCCAAACGCATGACTATAAGTCATACTTTCTGTCATATACCATTGTTCCAACATTTTTCAATCTCTTTTTATCAGCTCCAACCTCTTACTGTGACCATTACTACCCAAATTATCTATTCTGTTCTCTCAAAACTTCCTTCCATAATTAACAGACTAATAAAGTAAAAGTAAAATAAAAAAGCAAGAAAAAACATTAGAAGAGACACATATCAGAAGTTTGTGCCTTAACCATGACTTCCTAGTTCCACTGAACATTTGAGATATGTGCCAATATATGCCTTCAAAATTATCTAAAGAAGTAATTAATGATTAATAATGAATCTATAAAACTTAAAAGTCTTCATCAATCATATTATTTTATAATAGGAATGAAATATAGACCTTACTTTATAGCCAAGATTCTCAGCTACTATGTCTTGGTTGGCTCATTATTGTTTTTGTCCTTTGTGAAGTTATAGCAACTGATGTTAGCAAAATGTTAAGTTTGCACATATAATAGTTTCCTTTTAAAAAAAGTTGACTAAATGTGCCTTAATACAATTTGAATATATTTTAATGGGTGGGAGAGAAGGAATGATGGGGTTTAATGACTTCCAAGAAATTACTGATAATCTGGGTATTTCTAAAGGAGTATAATGTGATTTAAAAATAAAATTGTCTTCTATTAGTATCTGCTTTCTGTAGGCCATTAAGTTTTACCTCTCTTAGCGCTAAGCTGTAACCCTCCATCTGTTCTCTGCTCACTCATATTATGGGTCAATATTGCAGATGTCCTATTTTTGTTAAAAATGAAAATATATTTTCCCCCTATTTATTTATTTTCAAAAAAGAAAGCAATAAAAATGTCTTTACCTCATTATCTTGAAATCTAAAACAATTAGAAATGAGAGTTGAATATAAAGGAAAAGAAGTATAAAGATATCTTCACTTAATTACCTTGAACAACTAGAAATGAGAGTAAGAAAGAGAGTCTAAGACTTACTATTAAGGTGATGGATTAGACCCAGAAAATGATTGATCGTAAGACATCAAAAATGCCTCTCATTACTGGTAGTATTTTTGCCACAACTGCATTTCTTATTTTGCACCAAAATTTTTCTAAATTTATTTCCTACAGATTAATAAAAACCCTGTAAAGTTATTTTCTCAAAACAGGTAAGAAAATTAATGGTGGATTAGTGAATATAAAACCTAGAGAGCTAGGTTCAAGTCTCTAGTTAGTTGTTATCTGGTCATATAACCTTTGGTTTAACCCTTCTATTCTCTTTATTCTAGTTCCAAATTCTGGGTATAAGGAGTACAGTGAACAGAAATTTATGTCTAAATATTTTACTATTCCAAATAATTTATATTTTGTAAATTAATTTCTTTTAAACATTATATTGCAACTGTGATTTTCCTTTGATTTTCATCTAAGACTCTGAGACAGACTTGGACAAGCCCACAAAGCTGCTCAATTACATACGACTAGATCAATAACCTTCAAAAAGTCTTAAAGTTAGAAACTCTTCTCATTTTATTTGACCACCAGTCAGTGTGAGTGTGACCACATGAATCTGGATTCTGTGATCCTAATTCTCAGCCATTATTTTCAATAACCTTTGTAGCTACCTCTAATGCTTACCCTTAAATGTCAATATTTTATATGATATTTATTCAGCTCTGTTTTTCTCATGTTAAATATGACATTTAGATGAATATTTATTCTCTTTTGCTTCAACTGTCACTTATATGCCTGTATGCCCCCCAAAAAGTTCTATCTCAGAATTCTCAGATATGTCCAAGAGTTATATATTTAAATTCCATCTCTCTGTGAATATTTCTAGTTCATATCCAAATATCTCTATAACTTTATCACATTTCCCCAAATAACTACCTACTTCTTTCCTTGGTTCTCCATTTTCTAATTGCCACCATTTGATGTCACAAGAATTTTAGTCTCAGTTACAATTACCTACTAGCCTGTCTCACAGCCTACTATCTCTTCTAATCTAACATCTACACTAAGTAATTTTTATAAACTGTAATTTTCATCATGATGTATCTTATTTAAAATCATTAATTGTCTTGACATAAATTATAGTGCATATTTCATACTATTCACAGTATCGTATAAACCTTGTATTTCCTGACAACTACTTCATTTTCTGATCACTTTCCATTTTATCTCCAGTTTACCTGTTAATATGAGTTGCAAGACTTCTTTTAGTTCCTAAATATATTCTGATGTTTTATTTATTTATTTTCCAAAATATAAGGTTTTCTTCTTTGTGATATTACTATTACTCATCTTTTTAAATTAAGTTCCAATGTTATCCACCTTATGAAGTTTTCTCTTAAATCCTGGACATTTCACCAATTGCATAAATTTCACTTTATGGTGAGATTATGTATTTTTTTTACCTTATTTTCTGTTTGTTTGTTTGTTTTTAGGTCTGAGGAGGGGAGATAGTGAGGCAGACTACTGCATGCTCTCAGACCAGGACCCACGTGGCAAACCCATCTGGGGCTGTTGGTTTACTATGAAGATATTTTTAGCACCTGAGGCTGATGCACTCCAGTGCTATCTTCAGTTCCCAGGGTCATGCTAGAACCAATCATGCCACTGGCTGCTGGATGGAAACAGGGAGAGAAGGGGGAGGAAGGGAGGGGAACAAACAAATGGTCACTTCTCTTGTCTGCCCTGACCAGGAATCAAACACAGGACATCCATACTCTAGGCAGGTAATCTACCTACTAAGCCACAGCATTTATTTTTCTATAGACTCTTTCTTAACATGTAGTAAATATTCAATAAGAAATTGTCAAATTAAAGATCAAGGGAAAGATCAAATTTGAATAATAGATTATTTATTATAAAATCCTAAATTGATTATTCTTTGCAATGTTGCTTTACTTATCTAAAAGAGATGTTATGTCACTGATAAAATGCATGTGGAAATATTTTAAAAATATAGTCATAAATATTTATAAAAAAATTAATGCAAACACTTATTGACAGGTAGCATATAATGACAAAAAACTTGATATAGTTGAAATGAGAGGAACAGAGATCAAATCCTAGAATACTTTATATCTGACTGCTCTTGCAAAAAGAATCACCAAACTTTCTAAAATAAAATGTTTTCTGAGTGAACTGAAATAATTTAAGTCTCCTTACCGTCTTAAATTGTTGATATTAATCTTGAGTGATATATGTGAAAGTTTTGTTAAATAACAAAGCACTAACACAAATAAAATTTATTATTCATCATTTAACTATTAAACATCTCATACAGGCAAATCACTGTGCCATATACTGCAGGGAATATAAATTAGCAGTAGAAAGCAGAGTGTGCTTTTTAATGGAAAGATCATAGGCTTTCAAATCTAGCAAGCTGAATTCTGCCTTGCCAATTACCACCTGAGTTTGACTAAAACACTTGGCCTTTAAATCTGTGTCTTCATGTTTAGAGATGATAATGTCAGTGCTTTCCATTTCTCAGGATTGTGGAAGACAAATGAGATAAACAACGTGACAGCATTTAAATGCAGTGATGCTCAATGTAGATGAAGCCTAAGGTTTTACCTTCTCGAGTTTGAAATTCAAGAAAAATTTGGGATATAAGGGATATAGAAGAAAACCCTTGGTAACCCCTGGCAATAAACAGTTCAAGTTCTTATTTTCCAATAAAAAGGTAATTTGTATTTGGCTTCAGTTATCTGCATCAAGCCTAAGACGGCAGACCTATGTTTTGAAATGACATTTCAAGATTGACAAGCACACACACACACACACACACACTCACACACACACACACACACACACACACACACTAAGATGTGTTGCTTCAAATTACTTTTTCTCAGTTAATAGATTCTCAATATACTACTTTATGACTAGTATATAACTACTGTATATTTTCTTCCCTTAAATAGTCCTTCTGTCAAGAAGTGTTGAATGATGATAAGTTTTTTAGATAGTTCATCTAACAGCTTGAGCTGACCTATTCCCTAAAGCTAAAAATTCAAATGAGAATTTGAATTTGAAATGGGATGCCTCTTACTAAAGGCAAGTCAGCATCTGAAAATATTTAATTCTAATAACAATGCCCAGCATTTTTGGCCTATGCACAGAAGTCTTAAATCCCTTCTCTTTACTGCAGTGTGACCTCCCCTTGTGTTTATTTTTCCCAGTTGAACATTATTTTATTCTTTATGCTCTTTAATTTTTCTAAAACATATTTAGTTTACAAGTAATCTAATTCCTTCCAAATTAAATTGTTTAAATTTAATGGTCTATATTGCTGCAGTAATAATTTCTGGTTCCAAAGATCATTGTCATTTTCTAACTCTGATTTTCAAAATCTCATTCTGTACGTTTTGGGTTCTATTATTTCAGTTCTCCTTTCAGTGTTTATTTTTAGCTGACTTTAAGTGCTTTTGTCAGTTTTTATTTTCTTCTATGAATTTTAAAATGTATTTTATAACAGATAGGAAAACCTCTTCTTTTTAATACATATACACATTTTGTAGGTATAAGAACATTTCCATACAACAGAATGTATCTTAACTATAAAAGAAAACTAAATCAAAACTGAATTAACATAAATAAAATTAAACACTCTAGTATAAAATTAAACAAAGAACTAAAATTACCCATATGTCTCCCATGTGCAAAATATTAAAATTCAGTCTTTATATTTTTACAATTCTAAAATTGGAAATATTTTTGTTACCGTTGAAGAAAGAATTGCTGCCCAGGTGCACAGTTGGGTGAAATGAGTATATAAGGCATGTTTTTACTGCCTGAGAGAAATTTCTAGAGTAGCTATTCTCCTTCAGGTGGGTAGAGCAAGGCTGAGCAAACCATGGACTGTCTGCTGCCTATTTTCAACACTGTCTGTGAGCTAAGAATTATTTTTACATTTTTAAAAGGTTGAAGAAAAATAATCCAAAGTTGAATACCATTTCTAACACATGAAAATTACATAGATTCCAAATGTCTTATCCTTCCAATCTCATCCCTAGGAATATAACTAAAAAATAAAAATAAAACCATATATCTAACACAAAACTAATAAGATATGATACTTGAAAATAGTTATGTTGAGTGAAAAATGATAGACACAAAAGACCACATGTTGTATGATTTCAGTTTTTATAAATATAGACATATAAATATAGAATAGACATATCTGTAGAAACAATGTAGAAAAGTAGTTGCCAGGAGTTGAGGTGAAGGAAAATTAGAATTTATGAAAATGTTCTAGAATTAAACTGCTGTGAGGCTTATATGACTTTGTGAATTTACTAGAAATAATTATATTGTACTTTTTAAAAGAGTGAATTTTATGGTATGAATATTATACCATAAGAAAAATTTTTTATAAAATTCACTTCTCTTAGTTTTCAGTAGTGAAATGGCCAGGGACTCTCAATAAGTAGCTACATAGAGTATATACACACAGATAGATACCAAAATAGAGGGAGAAAGATAAACAGAGGTATGTAAAACCTTTATTCTGGTTTATATAACTTCTTAAAATTGATTTGAGATTGTTTATCCTTCTAGTGCAATTTTTTGTTTATTATCTTTCCAAATATTGGTTATGCACCATTTGTTATCACCTTTCCTTTTAGAATTCCAATTACCTGAATAAAATGACTTTTAAATATCTATATGTATCTGTCTATGTCTATCTATCTATCTATCTATATCTATATATATATATGAAAAGCAATCTGTAATAGATTATCTTATATATTTCTCAACTATTTAACTGCTTGAGCTTCATTCTAGAGTACTATGATTCATTATACATATATTTTAGCTGTTTCATTTGATGTTGTTTCTATATTTAGTTTTTATTTCATCGTTTTGATTTTTTCCAATTTTAGAATTTTCATTTGATTTTGTTACAGCTTCTCAGTCTTGCCACCATTTATCTGAACAGAGAAATCATACTTATTTGAAAATCTAACTCCAATATCTGAACTCCTAGACACTGCCACGGGCCTTTGTTCTATTTCTGTTCAAAAACAAGTGTCTTTTCTTCTCATGTCTATGGATATTTATGAATCTGCTGTTGACATGGCATTTTCAAAATTTTTTGTAGACATTATGTGAGGCATGGGATACAGTTACCTTTCTTCAAATTTTGTTTGTTTCTGGAAGACAATGAAATTCAGTAGCAGTTGGTATTACCATAATCTCTTAATTAAGAGTTGAAACAGTCTGAAGTGGGCCTGCAATCCATATTAGTGTCTATCTATTTCCTAGTCAATCTTTCACTTATTGTTCCTTTGAAATTTTGTGCATTTAAGGAAGGAGTTTTACTATACAATCTTTATTCATTATCCAAAAATGTTATACCCACTCTGTCCTTTGGGGCTGTTCTCAGTGCTGTTCAGTCCCTTAACCTTACAGGCAACATTTTCAAAATTAACAAATGCCAAAGTGAATACCATCACATTTCACTCTGGACATCTACATTCTTTAACACTAGTTTGGTAAAAATCACTATTTTACTTCTCTTATATTTTAAAACACATTTTAATAATTCTTCAGCTTTTTGAATGGTTCAAAGCAGGAGAATTGATCTACAAGTAGTCCCCTGTTTCTGAAAAGTGAATTTCTCTGTCTCTTTTTTAGATTGACTATATTGAGTTGACATTAATTAATAAAATTACATAGCTTTCAGGTGTACCATTCCATAATACAGCATCTGTACACTGCACCGTGTGTTCACCACCCCTAGTCAAGTCTCCTTCCATCACCATTTATCCACGTTTACCCTTTTCACCCCCTCTACTCCCCTTTTACTCCCATAATCATCACAATGTTCTCTATGAGCTTGATTTTTTGTTGTTGTTTAAACCCTTGCCCTATTTTACCTACTACCAATTCCCTTCCCCTCTGACAGCTGTCAGTCTGTTCTCTGTATTTCTGGGTTTGTTTCTACTTTGTTTGTTGGTTTTTGTTCATTAGATTCCATATAAAAGTGAAATCATATGGTACTTGTCTTTTTCTGATTGAATTACTTCACTTAGCATAATAATATCCAGGTCCATTTATGTTGTTGCAAAAAGTAAGATATCGTATTAGCGGTAAAACTATCCCAATTCTAGTTTCACAAGAATAGGATCATGCTAGCTATTACAGATTGCTTTTCTCATATGATAAACTGTCCTCCTGAGTTGGTAGATACTAATCTAACCCTTTATTTTCAAAAATATCTATAAAGTAGCCTACTACTTGACTTTTCTTCAACTCTATCCTTCTTAGTTGCCATTGCAGTGCTTTCTTTTCCTTTACAATTTTTCCCGAAAAAGACACCACTGATTGTATATTTATTTACTAATATACTTCAATTGCTAAGAGATGGCATTTAAGAAGAGAGGCTTTTGTGAAATTCATATATTATTTTTCAATTATATTCTATAATGAATATTTTTCTATAAGAAAGAAATGCATTCTATTATTTTTGACTTATCCATTACAGGGCATTTTCAGGTTACAACACAGCGTTGTTCCTACAACAGTGGCATAACCTGAATTTTGGTGTAAGTCAAAACACACCCTAGCCTAAGTCACTTACCTATCCTAACACAGTTGTAAAATTATTATCTAGAACATAAAAACAAAACTAAGCTACAGAAAAAGGAAAAGGACATTAATATACTATACTGTACACCATACACTATACTGTAGTAACAGAAAAAATGACAAAAAAATGAATTTTAAAGAAAATTTCTTCCCTTTATTCCTGGGGTTGCACTGCATATTGAAAGGGGCATTGCAAGATGGGAGAGAGTGACCTATTGGGAGGAGGAAGCTGGAGAGGCAGGAGAACCTGCAGAAGGTGCTGGAGATCCTGGGTCAGGTGAATCAGGGTTGCTTAAGGAACATGCAGGAGATGCTGGAGATGATTCTACCTGGACTACAGGTGTTTCATCTCAAGAAGCAGCTGATGTAGAGGGTACAGGATCTGTTGCAGGCCTCTCTACCTTCTTAAAGAATTGTTCCAGGATAGTCTGGAAGGTTGATGATTTCTTCTATTCCAAAATCTGCCTATAGCATTGCAAAGCATCCATACAGCTTTGTAGACCTTACTAAATCTATCATCACTGGGGTCCTCAGCCTGAAATTCTGCCAACCCATCTTCTACAATAGAAAAAACTTCTGCAAAACTCTTGGTAGTAACCTCTTGAGTGCTGGGATTTCTGTCTGTTCTTCTACAATCAGCTGCTTCTCCAGCTGAATGAGATCCTCAGCAGACAGTTCCTGCATGTGATGCCAGTAGCTCTGTGGCATCCTCAGCCTCTACCTCCAAATTGAACTATTTATGTTTTCTGTTACAGTTTCCACTGACTACTCAAAGCCATGGAAGTCATACACAAACTGGGAACACAGTTTTTTCACATGCCATTTGTCTGTTTGCCTCACTTCATCCCAGGCAAAAGCTATGTTTTGTTCAGCATTGTAAATGTTATATGACTTCCAAAAGTGTTTGAGTGTCAGGTTACTGTACTTCTCAGTTGCATTATAGACCATAGCAAATGTCTTCTGAAGGTATGAGACCTTGAAGGAGGCAATGACAGCTGGGTCCATGGGTTATAAAAGGGCAGTGGCATTAGGAGGGAGGCAAACATTAGGGTTAAAGTCACTGAAGTGGGCAGTGTGACTAGGGGAATAGTCCAGCACTAGCAACACCTTAAAAGGTAACCCCTTGCTAACACTGTAGTCCTTCACTGCTGGCACAAAGTGACTGGAAAAACACTCCTCAACAACCTGAAGTGTCACCCATGCCTTCTGGTTAGACCTCCAGACAACAGGCAGTCGACCCTTCCAAATGCCCTTTAGTGTCCTTGGACTCTCTGCCTGGCACACCAACAGAGGTTTGAGTTTGAAGTCACCTGCAGCATTTCCCCCAAGAAGCAGTCAGTCTCTCCTTGCCAGCTTTATGGCCCGGTCCTGTCTTCTCCTCCTGGTGATGTAGGTCCTGTTAGGCATATGCTTCCAAAAGTGGCGTGTCTTGTCAACATCAAACACTTGTTCAGCACAGCAGCCCACTCTTTAATTAATTCAGCCAACCGAGGAAATTTGCTTGCTGCATTCTCATCCCCACTGGCAGCTTCACCCTGCACCTTATGGTTATGCAAGTTGAAACGAGCTTTGAAATGCACGAACCAAGCCTTACTAGCCACACAGTCGTCACTCCCTTCCCCCTTTTCACTTTTTATTGCCTCAAAAAATCATCTTGGCTTCCCCTGAATCAACATTAGATTGACTGGTATATACTGCTGAAGCTGATCTTCCGGCCACAAAAAAAAAAGCAATTTTTCCTTCTCAATCATCATGCCACTTTGCTGTTTAGTAATCACAGATGATTTCATAGGGGCTGATCCATTACACGCTCGAGGGTATGGTCTTTATAACTGTTGATACAGAAGAGTGGCTAAGGCCTACCACAGTGGTTCTTAACCTTTTTTGAGGTACCGAACCCACCAGTTTCATATGCGCATTCACCGAACACTTGTTTAGTGATAAATAAAATATGATTTTCTTTTTCCAAATTCAAGACATAGGTATATGTTTTTTTACTGGTGCACAAAATGAGCCGTGCATGAACATCACCTTGCTCAAAGAACAAAACCAACAAAGTGCATGAACTCACAACAAATTACGGTATTACTTTATTCTGGCCTCCGTGGCAGAGGCTTCTCCGAACCCCTGAGATGGACTCATTGAACCCCGAGGGTTCGATAGAACTCAGGTTAAGAACTTTGGCCTAGCACATGGCTGAGGTTCGTCGCTCGTTATCCTTTCCCTGGTCTCATTACAATGTCTACTTTCACTTCCATTGTGATGGCTTTCCTCCTCTTCAAAGCACTACCATCTGAAGATTCTGAGTTTCATTTAGGAGTCATTATAAGGGCCAAAATGTTGCCAAACAAATCAACATTAATGGAACACTTGGGCTTTTAACCATAAAATGTGGCGTAGGTAAGCATACTGGGGGAGGACAATTCCTCACTCATATGCCACATTACAACTTATTATTCTGCACACAAACTAGCTCACCCATGTAATCCATGAGTACAACACTGATGGCATAAGCCAAAATACTCATATCTCATTTTTTTTTACATTTTTATGGGAGTAAGCATCATAAACTTGAAACGTTGTATGCCAAGACTGTTGGAACCCAAGGACCCCTTGTATCTTAATTTTTGCGAAATCAGATTGGAAGCAGTCAGAAGCCGAGCAAGCAGTATATCTGCACCATTGAGAATACTCCACGTCTATATTAAACATTCCTAAGCTGTCCATTAGACATAATGCATAAGCAAATTTGATGATAGCTTAGTTAATGGCAATTGTAAATATCTATATAAATATTTAACTATTATATGATCAAATATATAAATATAAATGTATTTAAATTATATTTTATTTTCAAAATTTTATTTTTGTGTGAGTGTGTGTATGTGTGTGTGTGAGAGAGAGAGAGAGAGAGGAAGGGAGAGAGATGAGAAGCATTAACTTATTGTTGTGGCACCTTAGTTGCTCATTGATTGTTTTCTCATATGTGCCTTGACTGGGGGACTCCAGCTGAGCCAGTGACCCCTTGCTCAGACCAGTGACTTGAGCTCAAGTCAGCAAGCTTGAGCTTTAAGACAGCGACCTTTGGGCTCAAGCCAGTGACAATGGGTCATGTCTATGATCCCACACTCAAGCCAGTGACCCTGTGCTCAAGCTGGTGAGCCCACACTAAAGCCATTGAGCCTATGCTAAAGCCAGCTACCTCAGGGTTTGAACCTGGGTTCTCACCATCCCAGGTCAATGCTCTATCCACTGTAGCACCACCAGTCAGGCAATTTTAAAATATTTAAATCTAGATATACATTATAAGAAAAATAGGAAATGAAGTATAAACTTACTTCTCTTTTGTATTCTCTTTTTCACATAGAGTCATAGCAAACCAGCTAGCATTAACTATGTCTTTCAATTTTGGTTATTTCTTACTAGTATTAAACAAAAACTACTTTGAGTTAACAACAACAAAGGAACCTGAAATATGAAAATTCATGGAATGTTCTAAAGGCAAAGTATGACTTTGCAAAACGGCAAGCTAATATATAATAATTTCCACCTAACTACAATATTTAAAGTTATTCTAAAGAAAGTTATTTCACAGACTATAATGTTTCTCAAATTTTAGTACATTAAATCTTATCTCCTTGATTCTTGTTACACTTTTAAGAATCCTTCACTAAGGATACCTAATAGTTGGGACAACTTGCTTTGATGGTGTACATATTGAGAAGAAATTAAATAGAATATACTAACCCTAGCTCTGAAAATAAAAATTACAGCAACAATTTATACTCCTTGAATTGTATGCAATAAAATGGGAGAGAAAAAGCAAATATCATTTTAATGCATTCTGTTAAAAATGGAAAATTTTCTTTCATCTGAAGGAACTATTTTTATAACAAGCCAATGATAATAAAATAATTATAGGGACATCTTCTTAATAGAGTGACTCAATTCAAAGATCAGCAAAATAAGTCAATTACCAAAGAAACCCACTGTGAAGAGGTTAGATTTTTAGAAGCTTTAGAAAGCGCGCGTGCATGCGTGGGCACACACACACACATACACAGAATCACTTACATAACAGAAAGTAATTATATTAGTATAATATAACGTGCACAGGGCTAATTGTTATGTAAATATAAGAAAGACAATTTTTAAAAGTAAACTATTTTCACATAGGATATTATATAAACCATTTCCTAGGATCACAAGGGACTTACTATGATGGAGATTACAGTGAAAGTGTTGCTAGGTGCTCTAGCAACACTAAAATTTTTTGATTTCTGGTGGTGATTAAAAATTCTAAGAATTTATTGCAATTTTTTTAAATAGGTCAGTTTAATGAACTAGAGTATACCAATTTAAAAGGCCATAAAATAACTACCAGACCTGTTACTAAAAGGTTACCAAAATGTCTTAACCACAAATAGCTTCAGCTCAAACACTAAAAGTGGCTTCTTTCTTTTCATTTAAACTGTGTAAAAATACTGGTAATCAGAGAAAAGCCATGTTACATTTTAATACATAAGACCAATTACAAGACAATAGAATAGAATTACCTACCACAAATAATCAAGGCTATAGAAATCTGTAAGTTACTAAACACAGGACATTGGGGTGGGGGGCATGTATGGATTTTCGATTTTTACTTATTCATAAAGTTGCATTATAACCTTTGTACAGCTAATAATTGTGGCAGAAATTAGAAATGCATTTTAAGAAACAATGAGATTCTCCAAACAATAAAGCTCCCATCATTATTTTTTTTCAATACTTTCAATATTTTAAGTAGCAAATCTCTCTCTTCTGAAACTTTCAACTACTTTCCTCAGAGCAACTCCCACAGACAATGAATAATTTAGTCATAATTCTCATTAAATCTGAATAGGAGCCCCAGAGCCAGTGAGAGTTACAAGGCAATGTCACTAATGATTTGTTTCTTCAATTTATGGTCTGAAACAGTTATGGGCAGCTTCAGAAAAATATGTGTAAAATTAGCAATGAAGACATAACCAGTTTCTCAAAGATAGTAGTAAGCTATTACTTATTTTATAATTATTAGGTCTGATGCATTTGTTTAATTGCCTTTACAATTTCTATCCTTCCTCCCCTTTCCAGAAATGTACATGAACTACAATCATGGATTATTTATAGCTAATCTATTAAATAATCTTTATGATAGCCATGTAATATAATAATAATTCTTACATTCATAGCTGATTTTTTTGTGGCCTAGAAGTTAACTTTTAAATTTTCACTGCTTTCATTTTAAGTTTATTATGCTATCCATGATAGTAAAGTTAAGCAGAACCACAAAGTATTTCAAATGTAAGACTCTACAATGTCAAATGTATATTTCTACTTACTTGGCAAAAGTGCCACACTATCTTAGTTTTGCATTAGGCAATTCCTGGTGCTGAAAAGAACTGAATGAAAGTAATTCATTAAAACAAACAAAACAAATAAAATGTAAAAAGCCTTGCCACCCACTCCTAAGGCAAGACAGAAAGTGATCATCAAACCTCATGCACACATACAATGTTCATGAAAGTGTAGAGGTAAAATAATCCACCCAATCACGTTAAAAAATTTGCCTTTAAATATTTCCTAACATGCTGTAATTTTATATATGACTTCAAATATTTTAAAAAGATAAATAGAAAAAGTTTATTTTAAATGTTTTTTCTATTAAAAAGAATTGTTTCAGTTTACTTCATTTAGTTTAAAATATTATACAAAATGAACACTGTAGGTTTAAAAAATGTATCAATTCAGACTGGTGCAGCCACTGTGGAAAACAGTATGAAGATTCCTCAAAAAATTAAAAATTGAACTACCTGTTGACCCAGGTATCCCACTTTTAGGAATATACCCTAAGAACACCATAGCACTGTTCGAAAAGAAGAAATGCACCCCCGTGTTCGTGGCAGCATTGTTCACAATAGCAAAGATCTGGAAACAGCCCAAGTGTCCGTCAGAAGACGAGGGGATTAAAAAGCTTTGGTACATATATACTATGGAATACTACTCAGCCATAAGAAACGATGACATCGGATCATTTACAACAAAATGGATGGACCTTGATAACATTATATGGAGTGAAATAAGTAAAACAGAAAAAAACTGAGAACAGCATGATTTCATACATAGGTGGGACATAAAAGTGAGACTATGAGACATGGACAAGAGAGTGGTGGTTACGGGGTTGGGGGAGGGAAGGGAGGATGGGAGAGGGGGGAGGGGAGCGCCACAAAGAAAACCATATAGAAGATGACAGAGGACAATTTAACTTTGGGTGATGGGTATGCAACATAATTGAATGTTAAGATAACTTGGAGATGTTTTCTTTGAACATATGTACCCTGATTTATTAATGTCACCCCATTAAAATTAAAATAAAATTTAAAAAAGTATCAGTTCAGAAAATGATAATTATATCATAAAGACATATTATCATAAAAATTCCCTAAAACTCTCAATTTACCTTCTAAGATAAATCTTATAGACAGAGCAAATAACAAACTGACTTTTAATGCTGCATTTTGCTCTCACGTAAAGACTCAGTAGGCATGGTGTTCTTCCTCAATATCACAATTGAATTGACAATTTACTTTTATAAAAATTTGTAAATTTGATTAAAATAATTCCAAGGTAAATCTATTAACTCATAGAAGGTAAATAGAGACATAGAAAACCTTTGACTCAGCCTTTTAAAAATAGGAATGTGAGTTCTTTGAAAACCCTGCCTGAAGGTTAGCTGATACAGAAAAGATGAACTCACTAATATTATCTTAAAGTCTTGCTCCAGTACAATTTTGAATTTTTTAGTCCTGGACTTGCACAGAGGGGCAGAGATAAGCTCATAAGAATGTTTACTAAAAACTGTCATTTAGGTAATCCAAATACCCATATTATTGCCCATTCTGTGACCTGAAATAGAGAAAATTAACTAACGTATACCTACATGTTAATACTAGTTATGGAGTTAGTGAACTCACATATGTATAATAGGTTTTTTTAAGCTTTAAAAATATTCCATAATTTTATTTAAACATTCATTATTTTATATTCTTAATATGGCAATCAGCTATTCAAGTAGAGAATAGGAAGGGTGATATAGTTGAACAGCTCAAAAGGTCAAAAACAATATTTTTAATTAATTGTTTAGTATAATTGAATGAAGCCATCATAACTAATAAAAAAGTAAGCTAATGCAATAGATCTCTGAGATTGGTCACTGACCACTGCTTTGGTGTAAATGAGACTAATTTTCATATGTGCTGACAGACAACTTATGAGACACATTTCTCCATTTTGGCCTAGAATTTATTGAACACATATTAAAGAACATTTACCTGAGGTGATAGTGACTTGACAGGTCTATCTATATTAAAATTGTGTCAAATAATACATAGTTAGGATATTTTGATATTGAACGTAAGAAAAGAATAAAGCCTTTAGCATTGCTATAAAAACTTAGGCAATACAGAATGTATCACCTATGTTATCAGAAGATAAAAGAATATAGTGTGGTCAAAGGCTCATATTTATGTTGTATTATCTAAGAAAGTAATATAAGTCTTAAAGCCTGAAAATCTAAAAAAATACTTTATAATTTTATATAAAGCTTATATGAAGAAATATGCATTTTAATTGAAATATCCCACACTATACTTTGCTGCTTTATGATGAGAATAATGAAAGAGAAAAGAGAAGTTAGCTTGCCAGGATTCTTGAAAAGGATTCTATCATATTGGCTTACATGTTAGAATAAATAATCTCATCCTTTCCAAACATAATGTGATGCTGTGATAGTCTCACTGCTTGTAATATTATAGAAAATATTAAATTCCATTAATTTTTTATGTTTTTGTTTCTTTTGGAACATGATTCTTAAAAAATATGATGGTTTATAGCTCACGTTCTGTAGAACTGTAAAGATATTTAATAGGAGTCAGTGAGACACAGAACACTTCCTGTTACATCAGGGTAAATCTACAAATCTCTCCAAAATGTAAATCAGAAGAATAGACTATGAATCATAATAGAATAGGAGACTCACCAAACCAATATAACAAAAAATACTATGAACACCAATAATATTTTGTTGACATATAATATTGGTAATGTTAAAGTATTATAGTCTCCAAAATGCAAAATATATAAAAACCTATTTTAAATAATTATTATAAAAAAAGTGCAATGACAGATTATACAACAAATATTTCAGTTTTATGCAAGAATATAAATCATTTCGGTTATCATTTTTCAATGTTATTAAAGACATTAATGAATATAGTCTGCAGATAACATGGGCAAATAACATGAAATAAAATAATCTATCAATAAAATAAGATGTAATTTTGTGTTAATTGTTATATCACACTCATATTAATTATGTTGCAATTAAAGTACTATTTAGATTTGCTTAGAAGTTAGTTGCATAATAAGGCCAAACTTAAAGCCCTCTATTATAATTACTTGAACAGATTAAAAATTTTAACTAAAATTTTATCTATACTCTTAACTATATGTTGGAGCAATAACAATGTATACAAAGCACTTTTCTTAAATATATCATATGAACTCTGAGTTTAAAGAGATTGGATAATAACATGGAAAATTAAACACACCCACACACATGATACAAAATAATAAAAGCTGCAAAATAGAAAATATTATAAAAGGAACATATTTTGGGTGATTTTAAATGCTAAAACCCACCTCAAAACAAACAGATGGTATACATCTATTTACATGTTGAAAGAAGTCTGTGAACAAAAACATAATTTTATATAAAACATTCACACATTAGATTTGTATGGTTATAAAAATGACCTAGAAAACTTTTTATTGTTCATCATTATCTATAAATATTTCCTTTTTTCTCCCATTATACTAGAGACAAGATGAATGGTAAATATTTCTAGAAATAAAATTTCAAATATAATTGTCATTTTTTCTGTTCATCTTCAAAAATGAAAATGTCACATTTTTATAACTCTACAACTTTAAAATTTTTTTTTTTATTTTATTCATTTTAGAGTGGAGACACAGAGTGAGAGAGAGAGAAAGAGAGAAAGGGGGGAGGAGCTGGAAGCATCAACTCCAATATGTGCCTTGACCAGACCAGTGCAGGGATTTGAACTGGCGACCTCAGTGTTTCCAGGTCGACGCTTTATCCACTGCGCCACCACAGGTCAGGCTAACTCTACAACTTTTATAAATTTTTGTGACCAGAATAAATCACCCACATTTGCCTAACCTAACCACTAAGAATTTATGACTATTTGAAATTGTTATGTCAACATAAATTTAAAAAGCTTGTGGCTCTTACAAATGACAAGATGTCTTAACAGACATTTATAAGCTATTTTGATTTTCCAAATTTCCATCTGATAAATTTAAAAGCCAAAGAAAACAATTGATTTATTTTAGCAAACTTTTTTTAAAATATATATATTCTGTAGGCTTGACTGATACATACAATTGTTACAGATCATTTAAGTGGAACACTAAATATAAAATGCTGAGCACTGAGAATTTTCAAAATAAAATATAGTGTGTTTATTATAATAATATTGTGTATGTAAAAAGTAGTACATTAAAATCTTCTATAGCAACTGAACATTAACAGGAATATTTGACAGAAATTTAGAAGTTTTAACATGGATTAATGTTAACAAAATGACATCTGTTTTTTTTTTTCTCAAACTAGTTCATTTGTTGTCCGTTGACGTAGATTCAAATAAGAAACTTTTCCTTAAAGAGAGTTTCATAGTTTTACAAAAGTCAACCTAAAGATAATGTCATACACTAGAAGAAAGAGCATTTAATGAAAATAAGTCACTTTTATTTTTAATAATATTAATACTGAGTTATTCTAAAAGGGTACTAGAGAGAGTGAAAATATTGTTTTCCCCAAAACAAAAATGTTAAGTCTAAACTAGGAGAAGCAGGATTTAAGTAAGATATTAGTCATTGGATTTGAGTTTGATTGAATTTAGAGACATTATTAGAAGCACTGATAGAACGTACAATTAAAGGGGTTGTCAAGCATGTGGATATGCAGTAGTAAGGCAGACATAGGAGATGGGTTTAGTCTAGAGCATCAACTACTGCACAGTGTACAGGTATTCCCCTGGAGTCATACCCCTTTCTAATTCCCCTTATCCTTTATATCAGGGGTGCTCAATATGACGGTCGATCACGATCTACTGGTCGATTGGGAAGGAAGTGTGGGTAGATCGCATGACATTAAAAAGACATCTGTCTTTTGATTGGGATGCAGGGTAGCCAATCTGACATCTGAACTTTTGACACCTTACACATGCGCGTTAAACCGCTCTAACTTATTCAGTTACATTGCTGCGTAGTTAGCCTTCAATTTATTTAAACTAAATACAACAAAGGGTATAAAAATGAGTGTCATAGCTGGTCCGAGTAAGAAGCCTAAAACCTACCACTTTCATACAGAATGGGAGGGTTTTTTTTTCACTATGTCATATTCTAAGTGCATTTGCCTCATCTGTCTGTGTGCCATTGCTATTTCAAAGAAGGGAAATGTGGAGCGGCTTTTTTGGACTATTCATAAAAACTATGACATTGACTTTCCTCCGAAAAGAGAGCTGACAAGGAGAAAGGTGAAAGAAGAATACACAATATTAAATAGTAATAATAGTAACTTAAATAATGATAATGTAGAAGAAATAAATTTATGTTTTGCATTTTTATTGTAGGTAGATCATTTTGACTTGATCATCCCAAGCTGAAAAAATGTGGGCACCCCTGCTTTATATAATCTGGCCAAGGCATCTGAGCTCTTTATATGTATGCTTTGTTTTGTATTCACTTGTTTTTTTGTGACAGAGACAGCGAGAGAGACAGAGAGAGGGACAGATAAGGGCATACAGACAGGAAGGGAGATGAGAAGCATCAATTATTTGTTGCAGCACCTTAGTTGTTCATTGATTGCTTTCTCATATGTGCCTTGAGCCAGGGGCTACAGCAGAGTAAGTGACCCCTTGCTCAAGCCAGCGACCCCACGCTGAAGTCCAATGAGCCTGCATTCAAGCCAGTGACTTCCGGGTTTCGAACCTGGGTCCTCTGTGTACAAGTCTGACACTTTATCCACTACACCACTGCCTGGTCAGGATGTTAATATGTGTTTTTTTGAGGACAGGAGTCCCCCGTCTTCTCAGGCTGTAAGCTCCTCAATAAACACCTTTTCTTTTCACCAGCACCTGTCACATGAATATTGAATTGTCATTGTGCCAGGCAGCTGAACCTGCATTCAGTAACAAATGGAAGTCACAAAATAATAAAATAAATAAATAAATAAGTAATGAGACTGAAGAATGAGCTGAACCTTGTTTTTATGATTGTAAATGGGTATGCAGTGAATTGTTGCTAAAAGATTTCTCACTGGTATTAAAATAAATTAAGTTGGAGATTATATATAAAGGTGAAGATTTTGACAAATAGAAGTCTCAGTTCTACTATGTGTGCAAAATCCACTCTAAACATCAGTATGTTAATCTTTAAAAATGGGGTATTTAAAATCTACATCTAAAGTTTTGCCAAGATTAAGTTAGATGATTGCAACACACCTTTAAAATTACTTTCCTTTGTGTGTTAGTTTATACAATTTCAGTAACAGTAATTTAGGTGTAATATTGCCTTACTTTTTGATATTATAGATAAGAAAATATTAGATATTGGTCATATTCTATGTTTTAATTGGTTATTAGAGATGTTTTGGTTAATTTAATATCTATTACTTTCTTTCTGAAATTCTTCTTTCAAGAAAACTTTATTTCAACAAAAATTATATAAAAATTTTTATGTGTTTTAAAGAAATATGTTGTATTCAGACAATTTGTGAAACCAGTATAGAGGGAAAAAACCACAGTTCATATAAGGATTTACTGCTTTTTAATATGGGATTTCTGGGGGGGGGGAAATAAAACACATTTTAAGCATGCAGAAATCTAGAGCAAGGTCTGTTAGAGAAGAAAGTGGGAGAATGTGGTATGTCTTAGTAGATTGTGTGGTTTTACACTATACTTGTATTACTGTCAGCTAATAGTTGTAAGGAAGGCTTCTTTTTTGGGGACTCCTATCTGCAGAGTGACATATCATAGGAGCGAGGGATTCAGAATAAAATGACAATACTGATGATAAGGTGCAGCCAAGATACTTTGTGAAGAGGTGATAGGATTCACTAAAAATTAAGGATCATTTCAAATACAGGCACATAGCTATCCACTTAAAAACATGACTTCGTCTGGAAATTAGTTACATCTTCTAAAATATTGTCCTTAAGAACAGGACTTTCTGCTAGGTTAGGATAACAACTGTGAGAGCTATATAGCATCCCATTTCCTAAAGGTGATTTTGTTGTTGTTATGGTTTTACCAAATGGGAGTGTTAGCTGTTCCCATGAAACTTTAAAATTTAATAGATGCTTGTTCTCCCTCTTGATACTGGGCCCATTCCTTATACCTTTCCTCCAAAATCAAACTTTGATTTATATTGAAAACATGTCAAAGAAAGTAGTCTTCCTTTTTGATATTTCCACATCTGAAAATCTGCCTTGGCATCTTTAGGAACAGCATTCACCACTATCACATTGAGGACTGAGCACTTTCAAAGGTTGTAAACAGAGCAGTATTTGGGACTGTACTGATGTTTAGATAGAACAGTTTGTTTTACATATGCAAATTTATTTAAAGTGTTATTTAAATATATTCTTTATACATTAGAATTACATCATATTTATTCTGAGTGATACATGTTTCCCCTCTAACTGAAAATAAAATGTTCCTATGATACCTTTTATAAGACAAAATAGCATTAAGAGTATTTCCTACTTAATGAAAGTTCAAGTTAAGCCCCTTTATTTTTATAAAAGACCTACATTAGCACAATGGCTTTTTTCATACAAGTGAAGTGGCATAACATGAACTTTCAGAAAGTGTTGAAAATCTGTACAACATTTTATTTATTTATTCATTCATTCATTTTTAAGTGAGTTTAGGGAGGCAGAGATACAAACTTCTGCATGTGACCTGACTGGGATCTACCCAGCAAACCCCCTATGGGGAAATGTTCTGTCCATATAGGGCTGCTGCTCCATTAATCAAAAACCGAGCTATTTTAGCATCTGAGGCGAGGCCATGGAGCTATCCATAGTGTCTGGGGACAACTTGCTTTAACCGAGCCATGGCTGTGGGAGAAGAAGAGAGAGGTCAAGAGAGAGGAAGGAAAGGGGAAAGGGTAGAGAAGCAGATAGTCTCTTCTCTTGTGTGCCCTGACCCGGAATCAAACCTAGACATCTACACGCCAGGCAATATAACATTTTTTTAATTTTAATGTATACTTTTTATGTCAAATATTAATATAGCATGTTAACTATTTTCCAATATACTCTAGACTCAATTGTTACTAGTACATAAAACTCATGTCAACATGGCATTCTGAAAACACAGAATGGGAAAGAAAGTAATAGTATAGCCAGAGTGAAAGATACTTTTTTTCCAAAATAAGATTAATTCCTATTTCATGAAGCTTTTAGTTCTGTTGGGGTGTGAGGTCTCATCCTTTTTCTGTTTTGTGTTTGCTATGTATTTTATACAGTGTTGTCAGTTAAGCAAGTTAAAAAACTGCCATTTCCCACACCATAAATCTTGAGCAATAAGAATAAAAAATAATTAAGTTTGAAAAAACAAGGTCTTCTTAATCAGTCAAAAGATATATTGAGGATTAACTTTTCCAATCTTGAAAAACAATTTTGTAATGATGACTACCACTTACTTTGAAAAGTTATTGGGAATGAGGGTATTCATATAAAAATATTGCAAATTTTGTTCTTCACAAATTAATTTTTGGCTTTGACATTTACTTAGTAACTTAAAATTAATCAAAGCTACTTAGTTTTCATCTTCTCATTTTAATGTCTTTTCAATAGCTTTTCACATTTATTTTCAGGTTTAATCATAATTTTACACTTTGAATATTTATTCTGCACATTCAGTAGTCCGCCAATCTTGTCCTTGGGGCTTTCATTCCAAGACCTCTAACAGATGTCTAAAACCATAAATAGTACTGAGCTCTACATATACTATGTATTTTTTCCCTATACATACATACCTAAGATACAGTTTAATTTATAAAATAAGCACAATATGAGATTAATAACAATAACTAATAAAATAGATTAATGGTAACAATATTCTCTAATAAGTCATGTGACTGTGGTCCTTCTTTTTTCAGTAGGTTTTATATCTTTCAGTGTAAACTTGTTCCTGAATCTGTGTAACGACCCGTTGGTTGCAATAAATGGCTTGGTGTCATTCACTTCAGGGGATCCTTTGCTGAAGTTTTTGCATAGGATCAATGCTTTCTGGTGCAATACATTGTTATCAATCAAAACACATTTTCTGTTCACGTTATCCACCCACAAAAATAATGCTTTTATTTTTTTTAATTTTTTTTCTTCTTTTCTAAGTAAGAGGATGGAAGATAGAGAAACTGATTCACACATGCACCCCAAATGGGATCCCCTGGGTCTGGGGTCTATGCTCTGGCCATCTGGGCCATGCTCACAATCAAACTATTTTTCATGTCTGAGGTGAAGGCTCCACAGAGCCATTCTCAAAGCCCGAGGCGATGAGTTCAAACCAATAGAGCCATGGTTTGGGGAAAAGAAGAGAGAGAGAGAAGGGTATGGGGAGGGGTGGAGAAACGAATGGTTGCTACTCCTGTGTGCCCAGACCAGGAATTAAATTGGGGACATTCACAATCTGGGATGACACTCTACCACTAAGCCAATCGGCCAGGGCCAAAAATAATGCTTTTCTATTTTAAATAAGCACATATTACACACAGGGCCAGAGCATTTACAGCTTGATACAAGAAAGCAAAACTAGCATGGATTTCTTTTCCCTTATTCACAATTACACAGGGAGAAGATTTGTTCCTACTCTAGTTCTTCATAACCTCAGCATGCATAGTCTTTCTTTTATTAAGTTGAAAACTTTTTACTTTTTCACTTTACACTAATCATTGGCATACCAAACTGCCAGCATCACAACTCTTGAGCTTTGGAGCCATTACTAAATAAAATAAGGGTTATTTGAACACAAGCACCAAGTTGATACTAAAGCAATCTGCTGTATAAGAAAGCTGCTAAGTACCTAATAAGTGGGTACTATATAAAGCTTGGAAATACCCAGGAAGGCCAGAGAGGAAAATATGTGACATTTTATCTTGCTGTTGAAAATTATGCACAATTAATATTAATGTCATCCCATTAAAATTAATAAAAATTAAAAAAATTATGCACAATTTAAAACTTATGAAAGTTATCAAAGAAGAAAAAACTAAAGGAGTTCATATCCCATTATATCAGTATTACAAAAAGTCCTAAAAGGACTTATTTAAGTAGAAAAGACAAGACCAAAATATGAAAGAGAAAATGAAGAAAGAAAAATTCTCATTGACAAAGGCAAATACTAAAAGACATGGATCAACCAACTCTAGAGCTAGTAAGAAGGTTAAAAGACTAAAGTAGAAAACTCATGTGTAATCACTACAATAAACTAAGTGGTACACAAAAACACACATACACAAAAGAAATAAAAACAAAACATTTCCTGGACACTAGCTCAGTTGGTTAGAGCATTGTCCTAATATGTCAATGTTGCAATTTCAATCCCTGGTTAGGGCAGATAGAAGAATCAACCAATGAATGCATAAAAATAAGTGAAACAACAAATCAATGTATCTATCTCCCTTCATTCCTATTTCTCTCTCAAATCAATAAATATTAAATATAATAAAAGAAGTAAAACTGACAAAAACATACACATGGAGTGGGTAAATAAAAAAAGATAGTGATTTTAAAATGTGTTTGAACTTAGTGACCATCAACTTAAAATAAGTAGCTATAAGCACATCTTGGTATATATGATGCATATCGTAACCACAAAACAAAAATCTATGATATATAAGAAATAAAGAAAAAGAAATCCAATTAAGACACTATAGAAATTCATCAACATAGAAGAAAACCAAGCAAGAGAATAAGATTGAAACAGAGAAGTATAAAAACAATCAGAAAACATTAATAAAATGGTAACAACTACATATCTATCAATAATTACTTTAAATATAAATGAGTAAATGTCCCAGTATAAAAACAGGATAGCTGAATAAATTAAAATCAACAATATCCATATACATGCTGCCAATTAGAACCCCACTTCAGTTTGAAAGACACACACAGACTGAAAGTAAAGGGATGATAAAAAGTACTTCATGCTGCCTGACCAGACAGTGGTGCAGTGGAGCATTGGTCTGGGACACGGAGGACCCAATTTCAAAACCCCCAGGTCACCGGCTTGAACACAGGCTTATTCAGCTAGAGCAGAGTCTCACCACCTTGAGTGAGGATCGCTGGCTTGAGCATGGGATCATAGACATGACACCAACGTCGCTTCCTTGAGCCTGAGATCACTGGCTTGAGCCTAGGGTCACTGTCTTGAACCCAAGGTTGCTGGCTTGAACAAGGGGTCATTTGCTCTGCTGTAGAAACCCGGTCAAGGTACATATGAGAAAACAGTCACTGAACAAATAAGGAGCTGCAACAAATAATTGATGCTTCTCATTTCTTTCCCTTCTTGTCTATTCTCCCTATCTGTTCCTCTCTCTGACTCTCTGTCTCTGTCAAAAAAAAAGTATTTCATGCAAATGAAAATAAAAAATAAAAGCTGGGCTAGCATACTTAAAAAGACTTTAAAACAAAGATAGTAAAAAAAGACAAGAGCATTTCATAATAATAAAGGGATCAATCTAACAACAAGATATAACTCTGGTAATAATGTATACATCCAGCATAGGAGCACCTAAATATATAAAGCAAATATTGATGGACATCAAGATAGAGATTGAGCCAGATCAGGCGGTGGCACAGTGAATAGAGCGTCAGACTGGGACGCGGAAGACCCAGGTTCGAGACCCTGAGGTTGCCAGCTTGAGCGTGGGCCCATTTGGCTTGAGCAAAAACTCGCCAGCTTGGACCCAAGGTCGCTGGCTCCAGCAAGGGGTTACTCAGTCTGCTGAAGGCCCGCAGTAAAGGCACATATGAGAAAACAATCAATGAACAAATAAGGTGTCACAACGAAAAATTGACGATTGATGCTTCTCATTTCTCTTCATTCCTGTCTGTCTGACCCCTGGCTCCAGCAAGGGGTTACTTAGTCTGCTGAAGGCCCGCGGTCAAGGCACATATGAGAAAGCAATCAATGAACAAATAAGGTGTCACAACAAAAAACTGACGATTGATGCTTCTCATCTCTCTTCATTCCTGTCTGTCTGTCCCTATCTAACCCTCTCTCTGATTCTTTCTCTGTCCCTGTAAAAAAAAATAAGTAAGGAAAAGAAAAGAAAGAAATCGACAGTAGCACAGTCATAGTAGGGAATCTCACTAGATAAGTCATCCAGGGAGAAAATCAACAAGGAAACAGTGGCATTCAATGACACATTAAATCATGTGGATTTAATTGATATTTTTATGACATCTCACCTAAAGCAGCAGAATATACATTTTTTTCAAGGATGCCTGGTACATTTTCTGTGAGACCATGTTACATCTCAATAACTGTAAGAAGATTGAAAGCATATCATGCATCTTCTCTAAACATAGTGACATGAAACTAGAAATCAATTACAAGAAGAAAACTAAAAGTACACAAACATATGGACGCTAAATAATATATGCAACTAAATAATAAACAAGATTAAGGAACAAATCAAAAGATACCTCGAGATAATTAAAAGTAAAAACACAAAGACCCAAAGTGTACAGAATACAGTAAAAGCAGTTCTGAGAGGAAAATATATAGCAATACAGGCCCACATAAAGAAACAAGAAAAATATCAAATAAACAATCTAATCTTAAATGTGAAGAAACTAGAAAAAGAACAAAAAAGCTCCAAGTGAGTGGAAGGAAAATATAAAGATCAGAGTGAAAATAAACAATATAGATATAAAACAGAAATGGAAAACATCAATAAGGCCTTGGCTAGTTGGCTCAGCAGTAAAGTATTGGCCTGGGGAAGTTGTGTGGAAGTTTTGGGTTCGATTCCTGGTCAGGGCACACAGGAGCAGTGATCATCTCCTTCTACAGCCCTCCCTTATTCTCTCTCTCTCTCTCTCTCTCTTTCTTCCCATCCTTCAGTCACAGCTTGACTAGTTTGAGCAAGTTGGCTCCGAGCACTAAGGATGGCTCCATGGTGCCTCAGGTGCTGAAATAGCTCAGTTACTGAGCAACAGAACAGCAGTTCCAGATGGTCAGAGCATGACTCTGTGGATCCCAGTAGGGGCACATGCAAGAATTTGTCTCTTGGCCTCCGTGCACCTCACTTAATTAAAAAAAAATCAATGAAATCAAGAGCTGGTATTTGATAAGGTAAACAAAATTGATAAACTTTAGGTTCCTGGTTGGTTGGCTCAGTTGAAGAGCGTTGGGCTGCAGATCGGATCCCAGTTAGCACATGCAGTAATCTGCCTCTCTATCTCCCCTTCTCTCACTTAAATTAAAAAAACAAGCAAACAAACCTTTAGCCAGACTCACAGAGAAAAGAAAAGAAGGAAACAAAAATAAAATCAGATATGAAAACAAAGCAGGAATGACCAATAACAAAGAAATACAAATATTTTAAGGAAACAGGAACAATTATATGCCAGCAAAATGAACAACCAGGAGAAATGGATAAATTCTTAGAAATATAGAATCTTCCAAGGCTGAATCAGAAAGAAGTAGAAAATCAGAAGAGAAATAAAATAACTTCCAACAAACAAAGCCCTGTACTAGAATGGTTTCTAGAAACAGCAAGGGATAAAAAAATGGATCATACCTTAATGCAGTGATTTTCAATCTTTTTCATCTCATGACCCACAAAACTAAATACTAAAGTATTACTGCATACTGAAAAATATCTTTTTGCTGATATGACAAAAAGATATCAATTTGAGTGTTTTACAAAAATAATAATAATAATAGTAGTAGTAATAACCTACCCTTTTTTCTCCAAAGTGATTTTTTTATTTTTAATGTTTAAAAATTTTTATTGATTTTATTGGAGTGACATTGGTTGATAAAATTATACAGGAATTAGTCCAATTCTACAATACATCATATGTATATTGCACTGTGTGTTTACCATCCCAAGTCAAGTCTTTCTCCATCATCATCTTCCCCCCTCTCCCCTCCTCTCCCTCCTTCCACCTGTCTTTCCATTCTGTAATTCCCACACTGTTTTCTGTGTCTATGAGTAATTTTATTTTTGCTTAATCCCTTCACTTTTTTTTTAAGATCAGGTGTCTATACTTGCATATAAGGATTTCTGGTACCAAGAATTAATCAATCAAACACACTTTATTATGCAAGGTCACCAAAATGATGATACTCTATTATATGAAGTACATATTTATGGTTCAAGATGGGGCATTCACATCAAACAGCTATTGTTTTGTAGGCTGTTGTCATTATTTTTTATTTGACAATCTAAGGGAAAAGAGGTAGGTCAGTGTCCCTGAGTAGAAAGTAAAATAGTACATGTTTTAAAAACTCTTGCAGCACACAAGTTTGAAAATCACTGCCTTCGAGCCTCCAGAAAAATGCTGCCTAATCAAAATCTTGATTAGCTCATTGAGGACCATTTCATATTTCTGAGTGACAGAAGAGTAAGTAATAAATTTGTATTCTTTTAAATCACTAAATCAGTAACAATTTATAACAACAACTACAAAAAACAAACATTATTTATTGTGTGCCTGCATCTATCTTAACTGTATAATTAAACTTTCAAAACTTCATTTACAATATAACCTGCTATAAGTTGTGAGCAATATAGACTTAAGAAAAAGACAAATAAGAAAATAATTTAATACCCCAGCTCTTCTTTTGTGGGTGAATTTATATAATATATAGGGTGGGGCAAAAGTGGATTTACAGTTGTTCACATGGAAAATAATATAAAAATAATGCAATAATATATAAAAAATATAAGGGTAAATTGTTTTGTGTTCTCACAAATGTAAACCTACTTTTGTCCCATCCTATATATTTATGTGACATAATACATATTTATAATAATAGGAATTATAATAATTTACTGTATGTTTGAAGTTTTAATATACCCATCTAAAATAATCTAAATAATTTTTACAATAAAAATATTACTGACTCAAAATAGACTTGAGTTTCGCAAGTCAAACTAGCACACTGTTAATTATTTTGGAAAATTTTTCATAGGTTCTACAGGCCAACAATTTATCCTGATGGGCTATTTGCTCTACTACTCTGTCAAAAAAGAAATGAGTGGTCACAGCATGTGTGTCACCCTATGAAACACGTTCAGAGTTCTCAGGGTCAGTGCTGCTCAGTGATTCCTTGCTGCAGCAATTTAATGTTAGTAAAAACTGTTGCCTCATTAAAGCACAGAAGAGAATGAAATAAAGCAAAATCAGCACAAATAAAACTCATTAATTATGTTTTAGCTATTGAACCTTTTTCTTTTATGTTAAAGAAGCTTAAAAGTGACAGGTGCATATACTAGAAATGATGAACTACCTACTTATCCCTGGTTAGGATGCTTCCTGGATCACAGTTGGTTAGTTATCATTACTTAGTGTTTGTAAAGTGCTCTGCACTTGAAATCACTCCCTAGATGCTGAGTAGGATTATCATGCCTGAACAAACCTCATGATGAAAAGCATGTTATGATTTTCTAAGCTTTGGAGAAAGGTGAATATATTCACCATTAAAAAGGACAAAACAAAGCAAAAACAAGAAGACAATGGAGAAAAAGATCAAGTTCAAATCAAGTTGAGGACCCATTTAGAAAGAAACAAAACCCTATGCTCCTTTAACTGTAGATCTTTTGGCAAGCCCTGCGGTGCTCAACACAAGGAGCAGGCACACTGGGGCACCTTCTGGGAGAGGCCACACAGTTCCTGTGTCCAAAAGGGTCAATGGGAGAGCTTTGGGTAGGTTAGTTTTCATATGAAAACAGTTCACTCTTTTTGTGAGTAAAAGTAGTGACTAGTTGGAATTCTGGTGTCTTCCTGCTGTTGGGGTCTGTCCACTTGAGAGCAGCAAAACAGGGATGGTGAATGTGATTCTGCCCATGGTGACAGAAGAGCCATATTGGGGATATGTATAGGTAGGTGGATTGCATTATTGGAACCACCTTGGTTAGATGGTATTCTTTAGTGTTTTGCAGAATCTTTCACTAAACTACTAGAGAAAAGAAAAAATGGGGCATGGGTTCAGTAAGATTATATGTACATAGTGTATAAGAGGGACCTAAGCCCGATGTACAAAGCAGAAGCAAAGACGAGAATGAACTGCCATGAAGAGGGTAATAATATACTAAGCAAAGTGGCCTTTATCATAAGGCTCTGTTTTTCTCAGGGCCTCATTACAAGTTTTGTGGGTCCCAGATACTTTGCCTTTGTGGGTCTATTTCTCTCTACCTCTCTTTCTCTCTGACATTTTCTGTATGTCTTTTTCTGTCTCTGTCTCTGTCTCCCCCTCTCTCTTTCTATTCATATATATACATATAAAATATATGCAATATAATATATGTTATGTACTTACTTTTATAGTCTGTGTGCATTAATTTATATTTATTATTATGCATTATTGGACATATTTTTCCTTGGTTTTTAACATAAATTAAAATGAAAACATTTTTTTTTTCAGTTTAGTTATTTATTTATTATTAATTTTAATGGGGTGACATTGATCAATCAGGGTATATAGGTTCAGAGAAAACATCTCCAGGTTATTTTGAGTTTGATTATGTTGCATACCCATCACCCAAAGTCAAATTGTCTTCCGTCACCTTCTGGTTTTCTTTATGCCCCTCCCCCCACTCTCTACCTCTCCACCCTCCCCTGCCCTGGTAACCACCACACTCTTGTCCATGTCCCCGAGTCTCATTTTTATGTCCCACCTACGTATAGAATGTACTTCTTAGTTTTTTCTGATTTACTTATTTCACTCAGTATAATATTATCAAGGTTTATCCATGTTGTAAATGATCCTATGTCACCATTTCTTATGACTGAGTAGTATACCATAGTATATATGTACCGCATCTTTATCCAGTCATCTACTGAAGGACTTTTTGGTTGTCTCCATGTCTTGGCCACTGTGAACAACGCTGCAATGAACATGGGGTTGCATGTGTCTTTACATGCCAGTATTTTTGAGTTTGGGGGGTATATACCCAATGGAGAGATTGCTGGGTCATATGGTAGTTCTATTTTTAATTTTTTGAGGAACCACCATACTTTCTTCCATAATGGTTGTACTACTTTACAGTCCCACCAACAGTGGATGAGGGTTCCTTTTTCTCCACAGACTCTCCAACACTTGTTATTACCTGTCTTGTTGATAATAGCTAATCTAACAGGTGTGAGGTGATATCTCATTGTAGTTTTGATTTGCATTTCCCTAATAGCTAGTGAAGATGAGGATCTTTTCATATATCTGTTGGCCATTTGTATTTCTTCCTGGGAGAAGTGTCTATCTTCTTCTCATTTTTTTTATTGGATTGTTTGTTTGTTTGTTGTTGAGCTTTATGGGTTCTTTGTGTATTTTGGATATTAGGCCCTTATCTGAGCTGTTGTTTGAAAATATCATCTCCCATTTAGTTGGCTGTCTGTTTGCTTTGTTGTCAGTTTCTATTGCTGTGCAAAAGCTTCTTAAGTCTGGTGTGGTCCCATTCATTTATCTTTACCTTCACTTCCCTTGCCTTTGGAGTCAAATTCATAAAGTGCTCTTTATAACCAAGGTCCATGAGTTTAGTACCTATGTTATCTTCTATGTAATTTATTGTTTCAGGTCTCATATTTAGGTCTTTGATCCATTTTGAATTAATTTTAGTACAAGCAAATAAACTATAGTTGAGTTTCATTCTTTCGCATGTGCATTCTTTTTCCAGTATTCCCCGCACCATTTGTTGAAGAGGCTTTCTTTTCTTCATTGTGTGTTGTTGACCCCTTTATCAAAAATTATTTGACCATATATATGTGGTTTTATTTCTGGGATTTCTATTCTGTTCCATTGGTCTGAGTGTCTATTTTTCTGCCAATACCATGCTGTTTTGATTATCATGGCTCTATAATATAATCTGAAGTCAGGTATTGTAATGCCCGCAGCTTTGTTCTTTTTCCTTAGGATTGCTTTGGCTATTCAGGGTTTTTTATAGTTCCATATAAACCTGATGATTTTTTGTTCCATTTCTTTAAAAAAACGACATTGGAATTTTGATGGGAATTGCATTAAATTTGTATATCACTTTGGGTAAATAGTCATTTTTTTTTAATTTATTTTTTATTAACTTTAATGGGGTGACACCAATAAATCAGGGTACATATGTACAATGAAAACATCTCCAGATTATCCCATCATTCAATTGTGCTGCATACCCATTACCCAAAGTCAAATTGTCCTCTGTCACCTTCTATCTGGTTTTCCCTGTGTCCCTCCCCTTCTCCCTATCTCACCCTCCCCTCCCTCCCCCCATCCCGTAACCACCACACTCTTGTCCGTGTCTCGTAGTCTCACTTTCATGTCCCACCTATGTATGAAATCATGCTGTTCTCAGTTTTTCTTTTTTTCTGATTTACTTATTTCACTCCGTATAATGTTATCAAGGTACATTCATTTTGTTATAAATGATCCGATGTCATCATTTCTTATGGCTGAATATTGTTCCATAGTATATATATACCAAAGCTTTTTAATCCACTCGTCTTCTGACGGACACTTGGGCTGTTTCCAGCTCTTCGCTATTGTGAACAATGCTGCCACAAACATGGGGGCGCATTTCTTCTTTTCGAACAGTGTTATGGTGTTCTTAGGGTATATTCCTAAAAGTGGGATAGCTGGGTCAAAAGGCAGTTCGACTTTTAATTTTTTTGAGGAATCTCCAAACTGTTTTCCACAGTGACTGCACCAGTCTGCATTCCCACCAGCAGTGCAGAAGGGTTCCCTTTTCTCCACATCCTCGCCAGCACTTGTTCTGTGTTGTTTTGCTGATGAGCGCCATTCTGACTGGTGTGAGGTGATATCTCATTGTGGTTTTAATTTGCATTTCTCTAATAATTAGTGATGTTGAGCATTTTTTCATATGTCTTTTGGCCATCTGTATGTCTTCTTTGGTAAAATTTCTATTCATTTCTTTTGCCCATTTTTTGATTGGATTGTTTGTCTTCCTGGTGTTGAGTTTTATAAGTTCTTTATAAATTTTGGTTATTAACCCCTTATCAGACGTGCTGTCAAATATGTTCTCCCATTGTGTAGTTTGTCTTTTTATTCTGTTCTTATTGTCTTTAGCTGTGCAAAAGCTTTTTAGTTTGATGTAGTCCCATTTGTTTATCTTGCCTTTTATTTCATTTGCTCGTGGAGATAAATCGGCAAATAAATTGCTGCTAGAGATGTCGGACAGCTTGCTGCCTATGTTTTCTTCTACGATGCTTATAGTTTCACGGCTTATGTTTAAGTCCTTTATCCATTTTGAATTTGTTTTTGTGCATGGTGTAAGTTGATGGTCTAGTTTCATTTTTTTGCAGGTAGATGTCCAATTTTCCCAGCACCATTTGTTAAAGAGGCTGTCTTTACTCCATTGTATGTTCTTTCCTCCTTTGTCAAATATCAGTTGTCCATAAAGCTGTG
Organism: Rhynchonycteris naso; assembly: GCA_037038555.1. Taxonomy (NCBI): domain Eukaryota; kingdom Metazoa; phylum Chordata; class Mammalia; order Chiroptera; family Emballonuridae; genus Rhynchonycteris; species Rhynchonycteris naso. The sequence goes on from CM073000.1 coordinate 27,305,625, forward strand.
GGTTTATTTCTGGGTTTTCTGTTCTGTTCCATTGATCACTGTGCCTGTTCTTATGCCAGTACCAGGCAGTCTTGAGTATAATGGCCTTGTAGTAAACCTTGATATCCGGAGGAGTGATGCCTCCTGCTTTATTTTTTCTTTTTAAGATTGCTGAGGCTATTTGTGTTCTTTTTTGGTTCCATATAAATTTTTGGAATATGTTTTCTATATCTTTGAAGTATGTCATTGGTATTTTAATTGGTATTGCATTGAATTTATAAATTGCTTTGGGTAATATAGACATTTTAATGATGTTTATTCTTCCTAGCCATGAGCACGGTATATGCTTCCACTTGTTTGTATCTTCCTTGATTTCTTTTATCAATGTTTTATAATTTTCCGAATACAAGTCCTTAACCTCCCTGGTTAAATTTACTCCTAGGTATTTTATTTTTTTGGCTGCAATAGTGAAGGGGATTGATTCCTTAATTTCTTTTGCTGACAGTTCATTGTTTGTATATAGAAATGCCTCTGATTTCTGAGTATTAATTTTATATCCTGCCACCTTCCTGAATTCATTTATAAGGTCCAGTAGTTTTTTAACTGAGACTCTCGGGTTTTCTATGTACAATATCATATCATCTGCAAATAGTGACAGTTTTACTTCTTCTTTTCCAATTTGGATGCCTTTTATTTCTTCTTTTTGTCTGATTGCTGTAGCTAGGACTTACAGAACTATGTTGAATAAAAGTGATGAAAGTGGGCAACCCTGCCTGGTTCCTGATCTTAAGGGGATTGCTTTTAATTTTTGTCCATTTAGTATGATGTTTGCTGTGGGTTTGTCGTAGATGGCCTTTATCATGTTAAGAAATGTTCCTTGTATTCCCACTTTATTGAGAGTTTTAAGCATGAATGGGTGCTGGATTTTATCAAATGCCTTTTCTGCATCTATTGAAATTATCATGTGATTTTTGTCCTTCCTTTTGTTTATGTGATGAATCACATTGATGGATTTGCGAATATTGAACCAGCCTTGCCTCTCCAGAATAAATCCCACTTGGTCATGGTGTATGATTTTTTTCATATATTGCAGAATCCGGTTGGCTAATATTTTGTTGAGAATTTTAGCGTCTAAATTCATCAGGGATATAGGCCTATAATTTTCTTTCTTTGTGTTGTCTTTGCCTGGTTTGGGGATCAGAATTATGCTCGCCTCATAAAAGGAGTTTGGACGTCTGCCTTCCTCTTGAATTTTTTGAAATAGCTTGAGGAGGATAGGAGTTAGTTCTTCTTTGAATTTTTGATAGAATTCACTTGTGAAGCCATCAGGCCCAGGGCTTTTCTTTTTTGGGAGTTTTTTGATAACTGTTTCAATCTCCTCTGTTGTAATTGGTCTGTTTAGGTGCTCTGATTCTTCCAGATTGATTTTTGGAAGTTTATATGATTCAAGAAATTTGTCCATTTCATCTAGATTGTCTAATTTTTTGGCATAGAGTTCTTCATAGTATTTTCTTACAATGCTTTGTATCTCTGTTGTATTAGTTGTAATTTCTCCAGTGCCCTTTCTAATTTTATCTATTTGAGACCTCTCTCTTTTTTTCTTGATGAGTCTAGTTAAGGGTTCATCAATCTTGTTTACCTTTTCAAAGAACCAGCTTCTGGTTTCATTGATCCTCTGTATTGTTTCTTTAACCTCTATGTCATTTATTTCTGCTCTGATCTTTATTATTTCCTTCCTTCTACTTGTCCTGCATTTTATTTGTTGTTGTTTTTCAAGTTCTTTTAGCTGCAGGGTTAAGTTGCTTATATGTTCTTTTTCTAGCTTCTTATGATATGCCTGTAGTGCAATAAACTTCCCTCTCAGAACTGCTTTTGCTGTGTCCCATAGATTTTGAGTTGACGTATGCTCATTATCATTTGTTTCTAGAAACTTTTTTATTTCTTCTTTGATCTCAATGTTAATCCATTCATTATTTAATAACATGCTATTTAGTTTCCAAGTGTTTGAGTATTTTTCAGTTTTTCTTTTGTGGTTAATTTCTAGTTTCATGGCATTGTGATCAGAGAAAATGCTTGATATAATTTCAATCTTCTTAAATGTGTTGAGGCCTTTTTTGTGTCCTAACATGTGGTCTATCCTAGAAAACGTACCATGAGCGCTTGAGAAGAATGTATATTCTACTGCTTTAGGGTGAAAAGTTCTGAATATATCTATTAAATCAAGTTGATCTAGTATATCCTTTAAGTCTGCTGTTTCTTTATTGATTTTCTTTCTTGTGGATCTATCCAGTGTTCTTAGTGGGGTATTGAAATCCCCTACTATGATAGTATTACTGTTAATCTCGCCCTTAATGTCCATCAAAGTCTGCTTTATGAATGTCGGGGCTCCTATATTTGGTGCGTAGATATTTATAATAGTTATATTTTCCTGTTGAATTGTTCCCTTTATCATTATGTAGTGTCCTTCTTTATCTCTTACTACAGTCTTTGTTTTAAAGTCCATTTTGTCAGATATAAGTACTGCTACCCTGGCTTTTTTTTCATTTCCATTTGCATGAAATATTTTTTTCCACCCTTTTACCTTCAGTTTATGTGCATCTTTTGTTTTAAGGTGTGTCTCTTGTAGACAGCATATGTATGGGTCCTGTTTCTTTATCCACGCTGCTACCCTATGTCTTTTGATTGGATCATTTAGTCCATTTACATTTAAGGTTATTATTGATATGTAGTTGTTTATTGACATTTTATTCTTTAAAGCTGTATTTTATTTTTTTTTTTGCTATATTCTTTTCTCCCTTTGAACTGTTCACACTAGGCCCCTTAAAATCTCTTGCAGGATTGGTTTGGTTTTAATGAATTCCTTGAGGTTTTCTTTGTCTGGAAAGCTCTTTATTTCTCCCTCAATTTTAAACGTTAGCCTTGCTGGATAGAGTAGTCTTGGTTGTAGGTTCTTGTTCTGCATTACTTTGATTATATCTTGCCATTCCCTTCTGGCCTCAAGTGTTTCTGTTGAGAAGGCCGATGTCATCCTAATGGGGGCTCCTTTGTAGGTGAGAGTCTTTTTTTCTCTAGCAGCTTTTAAGATTTTTTCTTTATCTATATTAGCTTTGGTATTTTAACTATGATGTGTCTTGGTGTAGATCTTTTTGGGTTTCTCTTTAATGGGGTTCTGTGTGCCTCTTGGACATGTAGAATGTTTCCCAGCCTTAATTTAGGGAAGTTTTCGGCTATGATTTGATTGAACAAAGTTTCCATTTCCTGTCCTCTCTCCTCTTCTTCAGGCACCCCTATGATGCGAATGTTGTTTCTCTTCAGGTTGTCACAGAGCTCCCTTAGAGTTTCCTCACATTTTTTGAATCTCTTTTCCTTTTTTTTCTCTGCTTCTGTAACTATGTTTATTGTGTCCTCTAACTCACTGATTCAATCCTCAGCGTGATTCATCCTGCTTTTAATTCCTTCCATTGTGGTCTTCAGTTCTGATACTGTATTTGTCATTTCTGTCTGGTTCTTTTTTATTATTTCAATTTCATTTTTTATACTTGTTATCTCTTTATTTAGGTGCTCATAGTGACTATCCATTGTTGCTCTAATTTCTTTGAACATCCTAACTATCATTATTTTAAAGTCTGCTTCTGGTAGTTTGGTTATATCTGGTTCATTCAGGACCTTCTCTGGGGATTTCTCTTGGTTGATTTGGTTTGCATTCCTCTGCTGCCCATTTTATCTGAGTGTAAGCAAGTTGTGGCCACTGGAGTCCAGTATGTGTTGCCTTTGTGTTCTCTAGGTGTGGTCTGTCTGCAGGCTTGCCACCCCCTCTGTCGCTGCCTAGGGCGGTTGGGTGTGGGCGTTGCCAGCGCCGGCTCACTGCAGCTATTGCTGTGGTTTCTGCCTCTCCTTTGCGGGAGGGGCTGTCACTCAAGCCACTAGCGTTAGCACCCAGGGCAGAGGTGAGCACCTTTGCTCAGCTGCGGACCCGGACTTTTTCCGGAAGGCTTACTCTCAGCCCCCTCAGTCCGAGCCTGCTCGCCACCGTTTTGTGGGTTGGGCGGGGCTTTTGACGTCCTCTCAGCTGTGAGCCTTTGCCCGTCCAGAATTTAGCCCCGCCCTCAAGGCCAGGGCCCTCCTGCACAGGGACTGAAACCGAAAACTGGGGATTATTGGGCCGGGCGTGTTTTCTGGCATGCGCACAGCGGCAAGCTTCCGGTCGTTCCGGCTCCTACCCCGCCCCCACGCTCGGAGAAAGCTCGCGCACGTAGAGTGGTACTCCGCAGTTTCTCCGGCCGGGCGGGGAGAGCAGCGTGATCTCCGCAGGGAACTTCCCCTGGTCTCAGTGTCTCCCTCGCCCCCAACTTAGGAGCCCGCTCGCGCCCACAGATGGCACGCCGGGGTTTCTCCTTCTGGGCGGGGTTGGCAGCGTGAGCCTCGGGCCCCTCGCCCATCCCTGGTCTTAGCCCGGTGCCCGCGGTCAGGGCCGGCTAGCGCAGGGTCGCAGGGCTGATCTCTGCCCGTATTTTCCCCCACAAGTGGGGTCACAGGCGGCCCGCAGCTGCCGGACAGCTTTCGCGCGTCACCTCTGCCCCTGCTAGGCTAGCCCAAGCCCTCACTGTTACGCCCACACCGACAGGACTGCGTTTCAGTGTCCTGTCCCGACCATAGGCTTCAGCAACATCAGGGGGCTAGAAGTGCCCTAAGTCTCCACACTGTAGGCTTGGGAGCTCCCTCCCTCTAAGCAGCTCTGCTCTAATTGCCGCGGGAGAGCTTGTTTGGCTGGTGTCCTGTCTCCCTTTGCTGGTATTGCTAGTTCCAGGGGAAATATTCATTTTCGATTAGGGAAGTGACTTAGCCCATGGGTCGGGGTGGCTGTCCCTCAGAGTGTCTTCATGCCTTCAGTCCACTCTTTGTTCCCGCTGCTCTGTTCCTCTCCTCTGTCCCAGTTCCCCGGAGCCCCGGGTGCGTGGTTGTGAGAGAGGCTTTCTGAGCTGTCCCTTTAAAAAGATTTTTGGGTCTGAGAAGACTCTCTCTTTTTCCCAAATAGTATCCTCACTTGCTTTACAGCTCGATACTGTCCAATCGCCTCTTCTAGGCTCTGGGACTGCAGTCTGGGGCTTGGTTCCTGGGACCCAGGTCCCTCCCTCTCCGCCAAACTCTCCTCCCGCCACTCGGATCTCTCCGGGCTGCTGTTTGCTCTGGGGAGCTGGGCAGCTCTCTTGGCGTTTTCGCTATTCCTACCAGTCTCAATGTGGCTTCTGCAGTGTTCCTTGGTTGAAGAGTCCACTTAGTTTTGCTCAAAGTTGGTTTATCCAGATGATGGTTCTTAAAATTGAGTTATAATCCACTTTGGTTCTGGGAGTTGGAAGTTGGTATGTCTGCCTACTCCATCGCCATCTTCTCTCCTCTCTAAAATGAAAACATTTTTATGGGTTCATAAAATTTCCATGAGCCCAGGCACTGTGCTGGGTCTGATTGACAAGTTGCTTCTGGCATATACTGTATTTCGCCATGTATAAGACACATTCTTTTTCAAAAAATTTGTTGTCTAAAAACTGGGTGCGTCTTATACAGTGCTTGTGGCATTTCAAATGCCCTAGATGGAATTGAGGATGAGGCAATATACGAAGACAGTGATTTGTCATCAGACACAGATAAGGAAAAGTTAATGGGTGGGAGTTTTGACAGTGATGAGGAGTTGTATGAATCTTATCATGAATAAAACTTGAGTTCAATAACTTTATGTAATACATTTTCTTTTTCAAATTTTGGGCCCCAAAATTAAGGTGCGTCTTATACATGGGGAAATAACAATTTACTAATGTCAACAATTCTGTGTTCATTCAGATTTTTTTGATTTCATATATATATGGTGTGTGTGTGTGCATATATATGTTAACTAAGAGGAGGGGAGAGAGAGAGACAGACTCCTGCATATACCTGGACCCTGCAAGGCCCCTATTGGGATGCTTGGCCCATTTAAAGCTATTGCTTGGTAACCGAGCTATTTTTAGCACCCGTGGGAGACTCCACAAAGCCATTCTTAATGCTTGGGCCGACTCACTGGTAGCAATTAAGCCATGGCTGCAGGAGTGGAAGAGAGAAAAAGAGAAGGAGAAGGAGTGGAGAAGCAGATGGTGGCTTCTCCTGTGTGCTCTGACTAGGAATCAAACCTGAAACATCCACATGCTGGAAGGACGTTCTACCACTAAGCCAACCAGCCAGGGCCCTGATTCTGTATTTTTGATAAATCAAATTAATCTTGGTAATAATAAAAGCAAGATGACTATTTATAATTGGGAAAATGAACAAAATCAATTATTTACATATATGCATTAAAGCATTAATATACTTATTAAAGCCATTCAATTTATACTTTCCTTTTATCCAAAGCATTTGAAAATGTATTTGAAGATAACTCTACAATCTTTATGTATCCTATTTCTAGCAAACAAGTGAACAGTAAAGATAATTGTATTAGGCAAGGCAAGGTTCAGGACATTATTTACATAAAAAATTTCAAAAACTTTACCATGCACAAATGAGGAGCTGAAAGAATGGGAAAGAACACTTCACAGGCTGATCTGAAATGTTTCACTGGCAGATATGGCTTGGGAAGACTGAACTCACCCTATTTCTGCCTTTGGTATATTCTTCATCCATGTGATAAGTTCCAGGTGAGTTGGGTAGCTAGAAACTCTGAAATCTAGTATTCATTCTGAGAATAAAGCAGTAAGCTTGACATTTTTCTCTAGACTAAAAGTTTTTATTCGAAACAATCTGTGATTTTGACATTACTATTTCAGCCTTACTTTTTTAGAATTAAAGAGAATATGTGAGATATGTTTGGGTTTAGTGAAATAACACCGACCCCCTAAGAAAATTGTAAAATGTGATAAGAATACCAAATATGTTCAATGTAATTTGACCTAAGGAATATTGGTTTTGTTGTGGCCATAGTACAAAAATGTAATGGGTATTTTAAAGTACAGTAACAATTGCTCCTCCACACAGGTAAATTACTGTTATTTGATTTTCAGCAGATTGCCTTTCTTTCAAGGAACTTAGGAAAATATGCTCACATATCACTTGTGTAAAAAAGGAACAATTTATGTTCTTTCAACTGTGAACACCAATCATACATAGACATTTGCAAATTTACATGAGATGGAAAACAATTTCAAGGCAATCAACAAAACCACAATAAAAAATTATGCATTCATCAAAGCATTGGGAGAGAAATACAACTGTGACTTGCCAAAAGAAAATCAGTGTGTGAATAATTCTGGCTGAACAGTATTAGGGCGCTAACAGCAAAGAACTATCCCTAGGCAGAGGACACTAGATCGATGTGCTAACTCAGCCTTCAACAGGGCACCTAGGTGTCCAGGGATGCAGTGCTTTAAAGAAAGGCTCTGACCCTGTAGAAAGAGGTTGCCTACATGTTGCTTTGTGCCATTTCATAACTGCCAACTAGAAATAATTTGGCCTGCACTCCCCAGTTTAATTTAAGGGTAACAGAATTTGTATTCATCTCTATCTCTTTTCCCAAATTTAATGACTTCCAAAAGATCTATTGCTTTTGAAATCTAGTCAAGTGGCCATTCAGATTTAAAATCAAAAGACCAATTTAAAAGAAGAAAAATGAAAGACTAAATATTTCTAATTAGCCACTCAAATATACAATCTATTTCCTCTGTCTTACTACAGTATGTTTTATGTACTTTTGTACTTAGGCTTTTGATTTCTACATTTAAACACCTCTTCACACAGGATTTTTTATTGAAAAAATATAAATAAGCAATTCAAAAAATATATCTGTAATCACACATCCTAGGATTAGGTAATTAACAATTATTTTTCCCCTAAAGTTTCTATTCTGTTGTATGTGTCTATATGTGTGTGACATATTTGCATATATAATATACTCTTTTAAAATTTGTTTTTCTGAACAACTTTATATCAAGAATGATTATAAGAATAATCAAGAATGATCAAGTTTTATTTATACCACTTAAGAAAAATTATAACTCAGTAAAACAGAGATTAAACCTTTGGTAAGAAAGGGTGATGGGATCAGAAAGAAAGGTGGAGATGGAATAGGCAGATGTTCCCACTGCCACCTCTCAGGACCAAATTGGATTACAACTTAAGAACAATCATCTTGAAAAAACAACTTTGGACTAAACTAAGAGGAATCTATATCCAAGAATCACAGAAGAAGCCACATTGAGACTGGTAGGAAGGACGGAGATGTGGAAAGAGCTGCCTTGCTCCCAGAAGCCAGCAGTGGCCCAGAGGGACTCTCATGGTGGCATGCCCAGAGAGGTGTGAGTCCTCATTCCCAGGCCCAGAGCTCCAGTCTAGAGCCCCAGAGCCTAGGATAGATGCCCAGACAACATTTAGCTGTGAAAAGAGCCAGGTTTGTGTCCGCGAGAAAGAGGCACAACTCTCGGATGAAGCCCCCATTTTAAAGGGCCTGCTCAAAAAACCTCATTCACAGCCACTTACCTGGGGCTCTGGCAGGGGAGAGCTGAGAGGACTGGAGTTGCAGGAGGAGAGTGTAAAGTTGAAGGCCCAGGGAGAGACACTGTGCCATTGGTATTTTAATAGGAGTTGCATTGCATTTATAGATTGCTTTTCATAAAATTCAGCACCCATTTATGACAAAAACTCTCAGCAAATTGGAGAATACAGGGAACATACTTCAACATGATAAAGGTCATCTATGACAAACCCACAGCCAACATCATACTCAATGGGCAAAAATTAAAAGCAATCCCCTTAAGATCAGAAACAAAGCATGGGAGCCCCCTTTCACCACTCTTATTCAACATAGTTCTAGAAGACCTAGCCACAGCAATCAGACAACAGGAAGAAATAAAAGGCATCCAAATTGGAAAAGAAAGAGTCAAACTATCATTATTTGCTGATGACATGATACTGTACATAGAAAACCCTGAAGTCTCAGTTAAAAAACTACTAGACTTAATAAATGATTTTGGCAAATTTGCAGAATATGAAATTAATATTTAGAAATTAGTGGTATTTTTATACACCAACAATAAGCTGTCAAAAAGAGAAATGAAGGAAACACTCCCCTTCACTTGTGCAACAACAACAAAAATAAAGCACCTACGAGTAAATTTAACCAAGGAGGTATAGGAATTGTACTCAGAAAATTATAAAACATTGATAAAAGGAATCAAGGAAGATACAAACAAGTGGAAGCATATACTGGGTTAATGAATAGGAAGAATAAACATCATTAAAATGTCTATATTATCCAAAGCAATTTATAAATGCAATGCAACTACTATTAAAATACCAATGGCATACTTCAAAGATATAGAACCCATATAGCCTCAGCAATCTTGAAAATAAAGAATAAAGTAGGAGGTATCACTTCCTGATATAAAGTCATACTACAAGGCCATTATACTCAAAACAACTTGGTACCAGCATAAGAACAGGCATACAGATCAATGGAAGAGAAATGAGAACCCAGAAATAAACCTATGCCTTTATGGCCAATTGATATTTAACAAAGGAGGTAAGAGCATAAAATGGAGAAAAAAGTATCTTTAATAAATGGTGTTGGGAAAACTGGAGAGGTACATGCAAAAAAATGAAACTAGACCACCAACTTACACCATTAACAAATATAAACTCAAAATGGATAAAAGACTTAAATGTACATTGTGAAACCATAAAGATCTTGAAAAAAAACAGAAAGTAAACTCTCCGTTATCTCTCGTAGCAATATTTTAGCTGATTTTTCTCCACGAGCAAGTGAAATAAAGGACAGGATGAACAAATGGGATTATATAAAGCTAAAAAGCTTTTGCACAGCAAAAGATATCAAAACAAAATAAAAAGATAACCTACACAATGGGAAAACATACCCGTCAATACGTCTGATAAGGGGTTAATAGCCAAAATCTAAACAGAACTTATAAAACTCAACACCAGGAAGGTATACAATCCAATTAAAAAATGGGCAAAAGAATTGAATAGACAACTCTCCAAAGAGGACATACAAATGACCAATAGGCATAAGAAAAAATGTTCAATGTAACTAATCATTAGAGAAATGCAAATTAAAACCACAATGAGATATCACCTCACACCTGTCAGAATGGCGTTCACTAACAAAACAAAACAAAATAAGTGCTGGTGAGGGTGTGGAGAAAAGGGAACCCTCCTGCACTGCTGTTGGGAATGCAGACTGTTGCAGCCACTGTGGAAAACAACATGGAGATTCCTCAAAAAATTAAAAATGGAACTGCCTTTGACCAAGACATCCCACTTTTATAAATATATCCTAAGAATACCAAATCACTGATTCAAAAGAAGAAATGCACCCATGTTTATTGCAGCATTGTTTACACTAGCAAAGATCTGTAAACAGCCCATGTGTCTGTCAGAGGATAAGTGGATAAAAAAGCCATGGTACATATACACAATGAAATACTATGCAGCTGTGAAAAAGAAGGAAATCTTACCTTTTGTGACAACATGGACGGACCTGGAGATTATTATGCTAAGTGAAATAAAGCAGGCAGAGAACAACAAATATCATATGATCTCACTTATATGTGGAATCTAATGGACAAAGTGAACTGAGGAATGGAATAGAGGCAGAGGTGGGGTCACAGGGAGCAGAGGGACAGCAGTCAGAGGAAAGGGGAATAAGGGGATGGGATCAGATAAAGTAAAGCAATTAGTGAAACTATATATACATAACACAGAGAGATAGGTAACAGGACTGCAAATTGTAGAGGGAAGTGGGGAGGGAGTTGAGGAGGGCAGGGGACAAACAGGGTATTAAAAGGGACACGGGGGGCGGTGAGGGAGTTATATTCAGTGGGACACTTGAATCTATGTAAACACAATAAATTAAAAATTAATTAACATTAAAAAATAAACAAAAGAATACCATTAGGAAAAAAAAATAAGAAAGGGTGACGGGCACAAAACACAATCAACATTTCAGATGCTATAGTAATAGTTACCTGATACCTATGTACTCTTGTAGATCAATGTCACCCTATTCAATTTATTTTTTTAATTAAATTAAAAAATGAAAAATCAAGAAAGGGTTGCCTGATAATTTTTACAATAAAATAACATTTATTGAAAAATACTAATTTGATACAAATGTGAATTTTAGAAATCCGAGCTCTTGCTTTTTTAAGGGTCCTTAACAAATACCTAACATCCATATAATAAAAACTCCATAGCAGATGACGTTGTAGCTAATGAGCACAACAATCCAATGAAGTAGTACTATTTTTAACTTGGTTTATAAATGAGACAGCTAAAATACATAAATTTTAAATAATTGCTCAGGTTAAGAGAGCTAGTAATTAATGTATTCAATATCTGAACCTATATAGTTTTTTTGCTGGAGTCTATATCTGACACTAATTTACAAGAATATCTCTCCTTTTTAAATTCTGAAAATAATTTATGAGAAAGCTTGAAGAGTCCTCATACATGTATACATATAAAAAAGATCAATTATTAATGTTTCTTTTAAGAAAGATGGTATGAAAGCTAAGGGCCAAAGAAAGACAGATGAGATCATGGGTTGTAAGGGATGATGCAACACTTTTTCTGCTGAAAGTTTGAACCTGATTGGAAATAAAAGAAAGTTCTATAGAACCCAGGTGAGTGCTTCCCAACATGTCATCCATTCATTTATTTGGTCAACAAATATTTATTGTTGCCCACTCTATGGTAGGCACTGTGCTCGAAATTTAGGGCATATCAAGAAACCAAACAGAAATCTCTGCAATTACCTGGTTTATATACTTGCAAAAGGAGAGTGAACAGTCTAATATATAAAGTGCTTATATGATAGTGCAAAAATTAGTAATAGTTAATACCCTGAGGTAAAAGGTTTAGGCTGCTGCTCATAATCTAGGTCCATAGCTGTACCGATTACAAGATATCAGGTCCAGTGGAATCACTATCTCAGTATACCTGTGGGCAAACTAGATTAAGGTGCATGCAATAATACTGTATTTAGAACTCTTTGGGAAGGCAACTATTTTAATTAAAGGTTGTTTTAGAATAAATGTTTGCTTATTCTTTATAAATAAGTAAACTTGGCTAATTTGAATTTATTACAGTTCTTCACCTAGTAAGATTAGATTAATTTCCCAAAAATTTGCAATGAATATTGCTTAGGGCTAATGCCTAAATCAAAATAAGTTTCTGTTGTGGTGAGTTAACATGTTACAATATGGTCTTTAAGTTGACAATTTCTGAAACACAGTTTATTTGTCCATTTAACTTTTTAGTTTAGAATGAGATTTTAAAACAAATCAACACAACAAACAAGAAAAAACAATTATTCTCTCTTTTTATTTTATCACATTGGTAACTTTGATATTTCCAGTGGTCCAAGGGTTAGCAAAAACAATCTGGAACTTATAATCACATAGCTACAAGGAATAAAAAGCATTTATAGTCACATCCATTTCAAGTCTATTTTAAGTTTTTAGGTTCAAATTATTAATGTCTGAAATCATATATACAATAAAAAATAAGTTATGTTTACTTATTTTTCCCTGTTTTCCCCCGTATTACCATTTATGCTGGAAGCAGGCTCTGTACTCCTTCGTAAAACAGGGAAGTTGTAGCAGGACTTCAGGAAGATCTCGTCATTGCCTGACCAGGCAGTGGCGCAGTGGATAGAGCGTCGAACTGGGATGTGGAAGACCCAGGTTCGAGACCCCAAGGTCGCCAGCTTGAGCGTGGGCCCATCTGGCTTGAGCAAAAGCTCGTCAGCTTGGACCCAAGGTCCTGGCTCCAGCAAGGGGTTGCTCGGTCTGCTGAAGGCCCGCGGTCAAGGCACATGTGAGAAAGCAATCAATGAACAACTAAGGTGTTGCGACGGCAACAAAAAACTAATGATTGATGCTTCTCACCTCTCTCCATTCCTGTCTGTCCCTATCTATCTCTCTGTCTGTCCCTATCTATTCCTCTCTCTGACTCTCTCTCTGTCCCTGTCAAAAAGAAGAAGAAGAAGAAGAAAACCTCGTCATTATTTTTAAAAGTTTCTCACCTTCTGATAAAATGTTTGTCCATTAGTAGTACTCTATCCTAAAAGGGGAGGAGAAGGAGTTCTTCTGAGAACAGTGAAGTGAGAAGAGATCTTCCTAACACTGGAGAAATATCCGTTCTGGTGGAATTGAGCAGCAGGAGTGACCTGTGCCCAACTTCCTGAAAGTGGTCCTGGTACAACTTAAAAAACAATTGAGGATCTCAAGCTTGTCAAATGTTTTTTAGACTTAAATTGCTGATGGAACTCTATATATAATTTTAAACCTAGTTTAGCTCATGTTCTCTTGGGTGGTCTAAGTTTTCAGTGTTTGTTTTTTTTCTATTTCATTTAATTACAATGACACAATAATTTATATTAGTGATTGTAAAATAACGTTATAAGGTTACTGATGTAGGAATTATTTCTAATTACTCAGATTTCAATGTAACACTAGTTGTATGTTTTACTTTCCATTGTAAATTTGATTTGAACATATAGGGTGTATCAAAAGTAGGTCTGCAGTTGTTTGTATGATAAACAATATAATAATTAATAAATAATAATACAAGAATAATCTTTGTGTTTCATATATTCAAAACTGTAAACCTATTTTTGCTCTACTCTCTATTTTACTTTATTTGGATGTGTTCTTCAACTTCTTGCATGCTTTAAAATATTTTGAAATAAATTTTTAGTTTTATTAACTAATTTTTACATATCTTTGGAAATCACCATCTGTGTTATTTTATTTGACCTTTTAGGATGATGCATTAATTAATAAAGTTACTTTGCAATTTCATCATCAATTTGTAAATTATTTTGCTGGATATTGCTTGTTAAAATATTTAATATAAAAATTATCTACTTCTAGTCATAAGACACATTAGACTGTGTTTTCCCACATATTGATACAATTTCATTTTTATAGCTACCTGTAAGTAGTTCTTGATCATTTATATGTATATTTAAATATTTATTAATTGATTGATTTTAGAGAGAGAGGAACAAATAGACAGAGATTGGGAGAGAGAGACATTGATTTATTGCTTCTCTTATTTATGCACTCATTTGTTCATTCTTATATGTTCTTGACTGGGGATTGAACCCTCAACCTTAGCATATCTGGATGATTCTGTGACCCACTCAACTACCTGGCCAGGGCCTAGGTATTGTTTTAAAACAAAAAGGGGTAATCAAGGCATCATACTATTAGATTAATGTATTTCATGATTTATTTTTTCTTGGAGAAGACTTATTGATGATACTGTAGCTCTATCTGCAGAAAGTAGAAAATTGAAATTAGATTGCAAAATTTGGGGGTTCTCAAACACTAGAATGCCATCTTTACTAAAAATTTTGAAGGTAATTGAGCGAGCAGATCACCATCTTCCCTAGCACCTGGCTGAAAGCAACCAAGCAGTTTTTCATGTTGCTTGTGAGTACAGTTTGAGCACATCATATCTATGATCACAGAAGAAATGTGTAGAAGCCTCTGTCTGTTATTAATGTGCATAGAGGTACAACGCATTAGAGATTTTCTTAATATTAGGGGAATAAATATTTCCTACAGAACAAAATTCTGTCTCTATGTCTAAAATGACTGTGAAACCATAAATTATGCAACATGAATATTTCTAAAACAGACTCTGGAATAAGAATTGCCTGTCTCAGAGACTATCTCTAAGAAATATAACTTAGCCAATCATCCACCTGGCATGGAGTATAAAGAATATGATTCAACCCTACAGTAGATAGCAAATGGTTTGACATATTGTATTTTTGAAAGATAAGTGGATACACAATTTTCTAAACAGACTACATTTAAATCAATAAAATTAATAATGTTATTCCACTAACATTATTTTCAGGGTATTTTTTTTTGGTTCAGTTTGCTATAATTTTGTTCACTCATGTTGCTATTCTTTTTCAAAAGAGTGCCCTGGACCTAAATATTATTTCTAAACAGGTCAGATTATCTAAATCACAACTGACTGAACTTCACTTATAAAGAAGATGAACTATATTTAAGAAATGTATTATACTGTTCATGTATACTCAACCACAGATAAGATTTACTAAATCCACAGTTTCTCATTTAGTCTTCCAGTCACCACTTACTATTTACAGTACAAATTAAGAAAATAAAAACTTATATATGCACATATATGGTTGTTTAATATTTATGCAACATTCATTAAGCTCCTAATACTCATTCATTTAATCAATATTCTTGAGCATCTACCCTGTACATTCTAGAAGCTGAGGATACAATGGTGAACAAACCAAACTATTACATAAAGATAGAGAAAGCAAACACATAAATATATCTGAAGTGTTGAGAGCTACTATAAAAAAAACTAAAACAGTAAGAGGATAATGTGTAAAGGACTTTTTGGTAATTATGGTATTATTAGTATTAATTTTTAAACAAAGTCATAACAAACCATCTGTCTGTTAAGGTTACATTAAAGCAATGGAGTGATCAATGTAAGTGCTTTATGTTTAGAGAATAAGAGAGGGAGGAAGCTTAGTATCCTGGAGGAGTAACAGATCCCAGTAGTTTCACCAAACTGGAGTCAACAAGGGTGACTGCAATGGTCTTAGGGCTGTAATTTTATGAAATAAGAATAATATCATGCTTCATAGAACTTGCTTTGAAAGGACTTTGAATTTAATTCTGTGTAAATTTATTTTAAACATAAATGTTTAATAGCATCATTGATAGTTTTGTGGGGAGCAACAATAGTACGTGCAGTTCTGGGCACTGTCTGAAGTACACGAGAAGCTGAATACGGTACTGTATTGAAAATATGGACAAAGGACACCCCCACCCATCGAGTTTACAATCTA
Source organism: Rhynchonycteris naso (assembly GCA_037038555.1). NCBI lineage: Eukaryota > Metazoa > Chordata > Mammalia > Chiroptera > Emballonuridae > Rhynchonycteris > Rhynchonycteris naso. The sequence goes on from CM073000.1 coordinate 27,321,496, forward strand.
GTATGGGGACATAAAAGAAAGTTAAAATACACGCATAAAAAATATACAAGGCAGTGATAAATAACATGATGGAAATTAAACAGATTGTTGCTATGAGAGTGAAGATACAGAGTACGACTTCTCTGTGGAAAATCAATGATCTAGTATATTTAATCTGAGACCAGAATTGGCAGAAGAAGACAACCATGGACAGGCCATAAAAAAAAATTCTGAAAAGAAGACCAGCATGTGAAATGGAACTTACATAAGACCAGAAGACGGAGACGGCAAGATGGCGATGGAGTAGGCGGATGTACCAACTTCCAACTCCCAGAACCAAAGTGGATTATAACTTGATTTTAAGAACCATCATCTGGATAAACCAACGTTGAACTGGACTGAGAGGACTCTTCAACCGGGGAACACTGAAGAAGCAACATTGAGACTGGTAGGAAAAGTGAAAACACGGAAAGGGCTGCTCAGGTTCCCAGAGTGAAAGGCAGCCCAGAGAGACTCGTGTGGCAGCAACAGAAGCTAGTGGAAGGGTAGGGACCTGGGTCCCAGGAACAAAGCCCCAGCCTGCAGCCACAGAGCCTAGAAAAGGCGTATGGACAGTATTTAACTGGGAAACAGGTTAAGATACTGTTGTCTCAGACCCAGGATTCTTCTTAAAGGGATGGCACAGAAAACCTCTCTCACAACCACTCACCCGGGACTCCAGGAAACAGGGAGAGAGAAGAGGACTAGAGGAGCAGGAAGAGAGTATGGTATGGAAGGCACAGGGAGAAAATCTTTGAGGGACAGCCACCCTAAACCCTGGGCTGAGTCACTCCACAAATCTGAAACAATATTTCCCCTGGAACCAGCAAAGGGAAGCAGGACACCAGCCAAACAGGCTCCACTGAGGTAATCAGAGCACAGTCGGTTAGAAGAAAGGAGCTTCCAGGACTACAGTATGGAGTGTTAGGGTCTGAGTGGCAGCACCCCCACCCAAACTGCTGAGGGCTTGCTGGAGAGCAGGTGGCAGCGGGACGTGGAAGCGCGGTTCTGTTGGCAGAGGCAGAGACCGAGCAGGCTGGTGTGAGCTCGGTCTAGCCCAGGATGGGCGAAGTCGATGTGCGAAAGTGGTCTGGTGGCTGCGGGCCTCCCTGTGACTACAGCTGTGGGAGAAAAGTGGGACCCCAGAACGGACAGAGATCTGCTGCTGGGCAGGGGTGAAAAGGCGTGCAGCCTCACCCGGCCTCCGAGAATTGAAGCCCTGCACGAACCAGGCTTGTCCACAGAGGTGGGGTGGAAGCCCAGGCTCACAGTTTAGCTGCACCAGCAGCCCGGCGGATGAGTCGAGGTGGTGGGGGCGGGGTGGGAGCCTGGTGCGTGGCTGAGCGCATAGCAGCAGCCTATCCCAGCCGAGGAGCCGAGCTTGCTGGGGGTGGGGCTGAAGCCTGGCTTGCAGATTGGTGTGCACCAGAAGCCCCTCCCGGCCAGAGGAACTGGCTGACAGGGAACCAAGCTGAGCAAAAGTGCTCACCCTTGCCCTTGGTGCCCAGGCTTGTGGCCCGAGTGTGGTGTGCAATCCCACACGTGGGAGAGGGGAAAAGGCCAAGACTAGCTGAGGATTATAGAGCCTGGCACGAGAACACAGACCCTACCACAGAGGCGAGGCAGAAACCACAGCAACAGCCACACTGGCCGGCACCAGCAACACCCATACCAAATCGCCCTAGGCAGCGGCAGAGGAGGTGGCAGGCCTGCAGACAGACCACACCTAGGGAACATAGAGACAACACCCATTAAACTCCAGTAGCCAAACCTTTTAACACACAGACAAAATGGGCAGGCAGAGAAATGCAACCCAAATGAATCAAGAGAAATCCCCGAAAAGGACCCGAATGAAGCAGATATAACCAAACTACCTGATTCAGAGTTTAAAATGATAGTTAGAATGTTCAAAGAGCTTAGAGCAACAACGGACAGTCATTACTAACACCTAAATAAAAAGATAGCAAGTATAAAAAAGGAAATTGAAATAATAAAAAAGAATCAGACAGAAATGACAATACAGTATCAGAACTGAAGACCACAATGGAAAGAATTAAAAGCAGGATGGATGAAGCTGAGGATCAAATCAGCAAGTTAGAGGACAAAATAAATAAAGGCACAGAAGCAGAGCAGAAAAAAGAAAAGAGACTCAGAAAAATGTGAGGAAACTCTAAGGGAGCTCTGTGACAACAAGAAGGGAAATAACATCCGCATCATAGGGGTTTCTGAAGAAGAAGAGAATGAACAAGGGATAGAAACTTTGTTCAATCAAATCATAGCAGAAAACTTCCCTAAATTAAGACTGGAAAACTTTTCACACATTAAAGAAGCACAGAGAACTCCATTAAAGAGAAACCAAAAAAATCTACACCAAGACACATAATAATTAAAATACCAAAGCTAGGTGATAAAGAGAAAATTTTAAAAGCTGCTAGAGAAAAAAAGGCTATAACCTACAAAGAAGCCCCCATAAGGATGACATCTGACTTTTCAAAAGACACAGTTGAGCCCAGATGGGAATGGCAAGATATATTCAAAGTAATGCAGAACAAGAACCAAAAACCAAGATTACTCTATCCAGCAAGGCTAAGTTTTAAAATTGAAGAAGAAATAAAGACCTTCCCAGACAAAGAAAACCTCAAGGAATTCAGTAAAACTAAACCAATTCTTCAAGAGATGCTAAGGGGCCTGTTGTGAACAGTTCAAAGGGGAAAAAGAATATAATACAAAGGAACAATACAGCTTTAAAGAATAAAATGGCAATAGACAACTACATATCAATAATAATCTTAAATTTAAATGGATTAAATGATCCAATCAAAAGACATAGGGTAGCTGCGTGAATAAAGAAACAGGTCCCATACATATGCTGTCTACAATAGACACACCTTAAAACAAAAGATGTACATAGACTGAATGTAAAAGGATAGAAAACAATATTTTATGTGAATGGAAATGAAAAAAAAGCCAGGGTAGCAATACTTATACCTGGCAAAATAGACTTTAAAACAAAGGCTGTAGTAAGAGATAAAGGAGGACAGTATTTAATGATAAAGGGAACAATTCAACAGGAAGACATAACCATTATAAATATCTACGCACCAAACACAGGAGCCACAGCATACATAAAGCAGACTTTGAAGGATATAAAGGGCGAGATTAATAGCAATACTATAATAGTAGGGGATTTCAATACCCCATTAACATCACTGGATAGATTCTCAAGAAATAAAATTAACAAAGAAATAGCAGACTTAAAAGATACACTAGATCAACTCAATTTAATAGATATCTTCAGAACTTTTCACCCTAAAGCAGTAGAATATACATTCTTTTCAAGTGCTCATGGTACATTCTCTAGACAGACCACATGTTAGGACACAAAAGTAGTCTCAACAAATTTAAGAAGATTGAAATCATATCAAGCATTTTCTCTGATTACCATAGCATGAAACTTGAAATTAACCACATAAGAAAAACTGAAATATACTCAAATATTGAAACTAAATAGCATGTTATTAAAAAATGAATGGATTAACAATGAAATCAAAAAAGAAATAAAAAAGTTTATAGAAACCAAAGATAATGAGCATACATCAACTCAACATTTATGGGACACAGCAAAAGCAGTACTGAGAGGGAAGTTCATAGTACTACAAGCACACCATAGGAAGCTAGAAAATAAGCAACCTGACCATGCATCTAAAGAACTAGAAAAACAACAGCAAATAAGGCCTAGGACTAGTAGAAGGAAGGAAATAATAAAGATCAGAGAGGAAATAAATGACATAGACGCTAAGGAAACAATACAGAGGATCCATAAAACCAGAAACTGGTTCTTTGAAAAGGTAAACAAGATCGATGAACCTTTAACTAGACTCACCAAGAAAAAAAGACAGAGGACTTAAATAAACAAAATTAGAAATGAGAATGGAGAAAGAAAAACTGACACAACAGAAATACAAAGTATTGTAAGAAAATACTATGAAGAACTCTATGCCAAAAAATTAGAAAAAACAGGTGAAATGGACAAATTTCTTGAATCATATAATCTTCCAAAAATCAATCTGGAAGAATCAGAACACCTAGACCGACCAATTATAACAAATAAGATCAAAACAGTTATCATAAAACTCCCAACAAAAAAAGTCCTGGGCCTGATGGCTTCACAAGTGAATTCTACCAAAAATTCAAATAGAATTAACTCCTATTCTTCTCAAACTATTTCCAAAATTTCAATAGGAAGTAAGACTTCCAAACTCCTTTTATGAGGCGAGCATAATTCTGATCCCAAAACCGGGCAAAGACAACACAAAGAAAGAAAATTATAGGCCAATATCCCTGATGAATTTAGACACTAAAATTCTCAACAAAATATTAGCCAACCAGATACAGCAATATATGAAAAAAATCATACACCATGAACAAGTGGAATTTATTCTAGAGAGGCAAGGCTGGTTCAATATTCGCACATCAATCAATGTGATTCATCACATAAACAAAAAAGGACAAAAATCACATTATAATTTCAATAGACGCATAAAAAGCATTTGATAAAATCCAGCATTCATTCATGATCAAAACTCTCAGTAAAGTGGAAATACAGGGAACATTCCTTAACATGATAAAGGCCATCTACGACAAACCCACAGCAAACATCATACTAAATGGACAAAAATTAAAAGCAATCCCCTAAAGATCAGGAACCAGGCAGAGGTGCCCCCTTTCACCACTCTTATTCAACATAGTTCTGGAAGTCTTATCCACAGCAATCAGAAAAGAAGAAGAAATAAAAGGCATCTAAATTGGAAAAGAAGAAGTAAAACTGTCATTATTTGCAGATGATATGATATTTTATATAGAAAACCCTAAAGTCTCAGTCAAAGAACTACTGGACCTTATAAATGAATTCAGCAAGGTGCAGGATATAAAATTAATACTCAGAAATCAGAGGCATTTTTATATACCAACAATGAACTGTCAGCAAAAGAAATTAAGGAAACAATCCCCTTCACTATTGTAACCAAAAACATAAAGTACCTAGGAGTGAATTTATCCAAGGAAGTTAAGGATTTGTACTCAGAAAATTATAAAATACTGATAAAAGAAATCAAGGAAGATACAAACAAGTGGAGGCATACACCATGCTCATGTTTAGAAAGAATAAACATCATTAAAATGTCTATATTTACTGAAAGCAATTTATAAATTCAATGCAATACCAATTAAAATACCAATGACATACATCAAACATATAGAACACATATTCCAAAAATTTATATTGAACCAAAAAAGAATAGGAATAGCCTCAGCAATCTTAAAAAGAAAAAAAATAAAGCAGGAGGTATCACTCTTCCAGATATCAAGGTATACTACAAGGCCATTGTACTCAAGACAACCTGGTACTGGCATAAGAACAGGCACATAGATCAATGGAACAGAACAGAGAGCACAGAAATAAACCCACACCTTTATGAACAACTAATATTTGACAAAGGAGGAAAGAGCATACAATGGAGAAAAGAAAGCCTCTTTAACAAATGGTGTTGGGAAAATTGGACAGTTACCTGCAAAAAAATGAAACTAGACCATCACCTTACACCATTCACAAAAACAAACTAAAAATGAATAAAAGACTTAAATGTAAGCCATGAAACCATAAGCATCTTCGAAGCAAACATAGACAGCAAGCTCTCCAACATCTGTCACAGCAATATATTTGCTGATTTATCTCCATGGACAAATGAAATAAAAGGCAGGATAAACAAATGGGACTATATCAAACTAAAAAGCTTTCGTACAGCTAAAGACAATAAGAACAGAATAAAAAGACAAACCACACAATTGAAGAATATATACGACAATACATTTGATAGGGTGTTATTAAACAAAATTTATAAAGAACTTATAAAACTCAACACCAGGATGACAAACAGTCCAATCAAAAAATGGGCAGAAGAAATGAATAGAAATTTCTCCAAAGCAGACATACAGGTGGCCAATAGGCATATGAAAAAATGCTCAACATCACTAATCATTAGAGAAATGCAAGTTAAAACCACAATGAGATACCACCTCACACCAGTCAGAATGGCACTCATCAGCAAAACAACACAGAATAAGTGCTGGCGAGGATGTGGAGAAAAGGGAACCCTTCTGCACTGCTGGTGGGAATGCAGACTGGTGCAGCCACTGTGTAAAACAGTATGAAGAGTCCTCAAAAATTAAAAATCGAACTGCCTTTTGACCCAGCTATCCCACTTATAGGAATATACCCTAAGAACACCATAGCACTGTTTGAAAAGAAGAAATGCGCCCCCATGTTCGTGTCATAATAGCATTGTTCATAATAGCAAAGATCTGGAAACAGACCAAGTGTCCGTCAGAGTTCGAGTGGATTAAAAAGCTTTGGTACATATATACTATGGAATACTACTCAGCCATAAGAAATGATGACATCGGATCATTTGAAACAACATGGATGGACCTTGATAAAATTATACTGTTTGAATTAAGTAAATCAGAAAAAACTAAGTACTATATGAGTCTATACATAGATGGGACATAAAAATGTGACTCAGAGACATGGACAAGAGTGTACTGGTTACCTGGGGGTAGGGGGAGGTGAGTGAGGGGGTACGGTGAGGGGAGGGGCACCAATAAAACCAGATAGAAGGTGGCAGAGGACAATTTTACTTTGGGTGATGGGTACGCAATATAATCAAATGTCAAAATAACCTGGAAATATTTTCTCTGAACATATGTGCCCTGATTTATCAATGTCACCCCATTAAAATATATATATATGACATCAGTGTTTGGGATTAAAGAGAAGCAGGGGAAATTGATATGAATTGATATGAACTGAACGGGAATAGCAGAGTCAGCATGAAGTTACACCTTTCGGGTGACAGTGAAGAGTTTATGTTTAACTCCAGGGCAACTGAGAAGCGGCTGGAGACTTTTTAGAAAGAAAGCAAACTTATCTGACATCTGTATTTAGAAGATTGACTGTTCTTTGGAAAATTGATTTTGGTAGCAGTGAGGGGCAAAAATGAAAGCAAAAATGCTGTTTGGAAAAACTATTTCATTAATCCTGGAGGGGGATTTGATGGTTTAGATTAAATGGTAGCTGTGAAGATGAAAAGTGAATGAACTTGAGATACATTTGGGGAATTAGAAACACTGGACTGACTACCTTGTAGATATAACCTGTGGGTGGGTGATGAGCTTAGAGGCATCAAATATGCCTCATGTATGTGATTTGAGTAAATGTGTGAACAGAAAAACCTATTAGATGAGATGTGGAAAACACAGGTTTTAGCAATTAAGGGACGGTGTCATTTCTCTGAAGTATAGCAAATTAGAAATAAATGTTAGACATCCAAATAGTTATATCAAGTAGGTAGTCAATCAGGCAGCTCTCCTAATATAATTTAGTCTGAAGAAAGATTGTCAGTTTACTTCAGTGAAATATTTTTTATTTTATTGCTGCTAAAAAAAAAATTCTACATTGGACTTATATTAATCCCCAGTTTCCATGAATTTTCCTACATTTAACATGTGATCTAAAATATTTCTGTAGCAGCGTTTTAAATTTGAGACCTGGATCAGAGATTAAGGAATCAATTGTGAATTTGACATATAAAGGTCCACTATGACTAGCCAAAACTTCCAGATACTGTCCTGATCCAAAGTGGCTACTCTCAAAAGACTTATCTTCACTAGAAGTTTAAGTAATGCTTTTTCTAAGAAGAAAGCAGAGTTTTCCCTCAGTTATACAGGACATATTTTTGAAGCTTTTGATATTTATTTCAGATTTTTCCCACAGCAGAAAAGTACTGTATCAAATTCAACAAAATCTTAGTTTTTAAAGAGCCTAGAATTTACTTGGAAATCAAACCATGTGATGGAAACCACTAAATGTTAGAGAGTATCTACCAAGGCAAATGTAATTTTTTTTTTTAGGTAGATAGACAGAGAGACAGGGACAGAAAGACCAGAATGGTGAGAATTGAGAAGCATCAACTCATAGATGCGACACCTTTGTTGTTCACTGATTGCTTTCTCAAAAGTGCTTTAATTGGAGGCCTCCATCTGAGCCAGTGAACCCTTACTCAAGCCGGTGACCTTGGACTTAGAAACCTTGGGCTTTAAGTCCGAGACATTTGAGCTTAAGCCAGGGTCAAGTCTATGATCCCATGCTGAAGTTGGTGACCCCAAACTAAAGCTGGATGAATCTGCGCTCAAGCCAGTGAACTCAGGGTTTCGAACTTGGGTCCTTAACATCCTAGGTAAATGCTCTATCTTCTGCACCACTGCCTGGTCAGATGGCAAATGTAATTTAGTGATGTGTAAAAGGGAGCTGACATGAAAAATGTCCATTCTTTTGAAGAGAAATAACAGACAATAAAGAATGAAGCATCTGAATTATATCTTGAAGCAAGAATAGGAATTTCAAAGAAGAGGAATGATAAGCTGACTAAGAAGAAAACGGGATGTACAAAAGAAACAGAATAAAAGTAAATTGATATTTGTATTACAGTTAGTCATTATTTGAGAGGTACTGAAGATGTATGAAAGAGTTATAAAACATAAAGTTGAAACATTAAATAGGCTAGACTGAAAGATTTTGTAGTCTCGTATAAAAAGATTAGACTGTGCATAGTAAGAATGAGATGAAATATTATGATTACGTTTGTCTTTTAGAAAGAAAATTTGTTACTTTATTTATAATGCAATAGAGGAAAAGTACTAGGTTTAAAGAAAAGGTGAATGAAATGTCTCAAGACAGTAATAGTGCATGCCATGGACTGAATGTTTCTGTCCCCCTAAATTCATATGTTGAAATCCTAGCAACCAAGGTAATGATATTAGGGTTTTTAGAACGTGATTAGATCATGGGTATGAAACCCTTGTGAATGGGATTAATGCCATTATAAAACAGGCCTTTAGAGAGATCCTGAACCCTTTCTGTCATATGAGAACACTGCCACAATGCACTGGCTCTGAATCTGAAAGCAGGCTCTTACCAGACACCAATTCTATTGGCTCCTTGATCTTGAACTTATCAGCTTCTAGAATTGTGGAAATAAATTTCTGATGTTCGTAAGTTACCAGTCTGTGGTATTGTTATAGCAACCTGAATGGACTAAGACAATGAGATTGAAGAGAACAGATAGAATTGTCAGAAAGCCTACAAAGCTACAATTGTCACAGCCTAGCCACTAGATGGATGTGTTCTTAGGTGAAGGAGAGTTAAGTGTCAAAGATAATTCTGAGACTCTCCTCATGTGTGACTCAGTGACTGGTAGTGTTGTGGAAGTAGTGCTTTTATAGGAAGACCTCAATATTTGGAAATATGGTAAAGATGATCTGTAAGCAAAGGGGAATGCAATGCATTGATCAAGACAGAAACCAAAGCTTATATACAAAGAACAGTGTCATTAACAAATTTCAAGAACTGGAAGATTCTGGACTCGATGAAGTCAGTAGAACATATACATATTTTTTATTTAGTGAGAGGAGAGGAGACAAAGAGACAGATTCCTGCATGTGCCCCAAACAGGATCCACCCAGCGAGCCAGTAGGGAGTGATGCTCACTCATCTAGGTTGTGCTTCATTGCTCAGCAATCAAGCTCTTCTTAGCACCTGAGGCAGAGGCCATGGAGCCATTCTCAGCAAGAGGGGCTAACTTGCTCTAATCGAGTCATGGCTGCAGGAGGGAAAGAGAGAAAGAGAGAGAGAGAGAGAGAGAAGTGAGAGGGAGAGGGCAGAGAAGCAGATGTGTGCTTCTCCTGTGTGCCCTGACCAAGAATTGAACCCCGGACATCCACACGCTCTACCACTGAGCCAACAGGCCATCGCTAGAATATGTTAATTTACAAAGAAACCCAAGTAGAAAATTTTATGGAACCTTGACTTTCAAAGAACAAGAGGAAGAAGACAAAGTCAACCAAAGAGAAGGGCTTTGTAAAGCCAGTGGTCAGGGTCAGGATCACAGCCACCTGGCCCATGCAGGTTTGCATTAGATTCGGACAGTCGGTAATGAAACAACAGAGCCAAGAACTGGTGAGCCATCAGCGTTAATTCTAGCTTGCACCCGGTGGGCAAGCAAAAACACACACTGGGCTCCAAAACCCACTCACTCAGTGCTCACAGAGCTACTGACTTATCCGAGTTTCCTAGAATCAGAAGGTTTCTAGCTCACCAGACTTATTCACCTCTGTTTTCTATCTCCTTCTCTAGCACAAACTCTGCACAAACTGGCTTCTTCCTCATCACTCCACCATCTTGGTTGCTTCTCCTGGCCTCCACGTGGCCCACGTCTGCTCTCCTCTCTGATACTAATCTCAGGAACCAAGAGAGAGAGCAAGCTCCAGGTCTGCCCCACTTTATAGCATAGATTCAAAACCTTTAATCCAATCTACAAATAAGGAAGTCTCTGATACAAAGTCACTTCTCTGAGACATACTGGGAGGATTCCTCATGAGAGTGCTCCACCCTACATCATCCAATCAGTCAACGGTGTGGGGAAAAGCTTACTCTTAAAACTTGCACTTGGGCAGCACCCTCTTTAACAAAGTGAGCATAATATATTTCATCTCCCCAACAGGCTTGTTTTAAAGATAAAAAAAGAGAGACTCTCTAAAAGTAGAGGAGGTTAAAAAAAAAAAAAAAAAGGTAAGAACTAAACTCAAAGTAATTATGTTTAAATGTATATTTTCTAAATTTATTTTCTGTTCTAATTTTTTAAATTGTTTGATGATTTTAAAAAGAGAGGAATGAAAGAGAGAGGAAGAAAAAGAGAAAAACATGGATTTGTTGTTCCACTTATTCAAGCATTTATTGGTTCATTCTTGTATGTGGCCTGATAATGGACTGAACTTGCAACATTGGCATGTCATGGCAATGCTCTAACCAAGTGAACTATCTAGTCAAGGTCTGTTTCCTCATTTTTAAAAATTTATTTGAGAAATCTATTTGTACCACTCTTTTTTCTATTGCTAATACTCCACGTGTATTTTTAAAATCCTGACAATAAATCAATCTCCTTACTTCCCATTATTTGCAATGAAGAAAAAATCCAAATAGAAAATCAATAAAACTGCATTAAATTTTTTTGAAACTGAGAATAAACATATATTCCAAAGGTTGTTTTTCATAATGTTTTTAAGTGAGAGGTGGGGAGATAAAGAGACAGACTCCCACATATGCCCTTACTGGGATCTACCTGGAAAACCCATCTAAAGCAGATACTAGAATTAACTGAGTTATTTTTAGCATCTGAGGTTAATTTTTGGACCAACCTAGTTATTCTCAGTGCCCAGGGCCAACAGTCAAAGCAATGCCAGAGGGGAAGAGGAAAAAAAGAAGGGGGAGGGAGAGAAAGAGAATACGATAGTTGCTTTTCCTGTGTGCCCTGACCGGAAATCAAACCCAGGACGTTCATACTCCTTCCAACACTCCCTCTGCTGAGCAAACCGACCAGAGCCATAAGTAAATTTTTAACCTTATTTCATTATAATTAATTAAAATGTGAATAGCGACATGTGATTAGGGGCTGCCACATGAGAAAAGCTGTTGTAGAATATAAAGTATTTGGCCAAGAGTTTTCAAACTTTCATTTGCAGTAAATAAATTTTAAATTGAGTTATATAGAACTCAGATATTATTTGTTTTCTTCTTAAAGTGTTATTTGATTATTGTTTTCCTTTCAATCATTTTTATTTCTTCCTAGAGAAAAATGTTATCTTCTTTCTACCACCATATTCTTTGTTTTCCAAGTATCATCTTATCTCACATTACTTTAACCTGAATTCTTCTCTACCACTCAAATTATTCACATACTTGATGGAATGTCATCTCCATTGTAAAGACATACTAATATAATTTATCTACAGTCTTTTTTCCATTATACCTTTCTGTTTCATCTAAATTTTTGGTGAATTTTTTTGAAAAAAAATTTATCTAGTATAGATAACATTCTCTCTATGTGTCTTGATGACTCAGTTATCGTTTTCTTGCTTTGTAGTAAGTAAACACAGTGGGGGTTTTTATAAACTCAATGGTGTTTGATTTTGTATTTAGCCATGAATTAGGCACCAAGATATATTATGGCTTTATCTTAGAAAAAAAGGAAAACTGCAAATGTAGATGCTATTTTAACCTACTCTAAACTGAGCTTCCCCTGAGAGATTGATTGAGCCTATTCTCATATAGATTACAAGTGAGTTAATATTCAGTGTTTCCAGTCCAGTTTTCTGGCAAGCTAAGCATTCACCTAGTATATAGTTCTGTTATAGTATTATCATATTTCCCCATGTATAAGACACACCCATTTTCAAAAAATTTAGGGTCTAAAAACTGGGTGCATCTTATACAGTGATTGTAGATTTCTTTACTTGCATTTTCTGCTTTTTTGTGTGGTTTAAGAGTTGTCTGAATTTTATGATGAATAAAATTTGAGTTCAATAACTTTATGTAATACATTTTTTTTTAATTTGGGGCCCCAAAATTAAGGTGTGTCTTATGGGGAGGTATGTTATATCCTCATATGAATATCACTTATCTCTTTCCAGGGTCTGTGGGTTTCTTCCTTGGGATACACAGAAAAATCACAACCTGGGGATTGAATTGGTATCAGAAGTATTGTTGTCTCTGCTTTTCCTATAGACATTTATGTCTGCCTGAGTTTTCTATCTATCATCTATCTATCTATCTAAATCTATCTATCTATCTATCTATCTATCTATCTATCATCTATCTATCTATCCATCCAATCTAATCTATCATCTATCTATCTATCATCTATCATCTATCTATTATCTATCATCTATCTATCTATTTATCATCTATCTATCTATCATCTATCTATCTAATCTATCATCTATCTAATTTGATGAATCTATATTTTATTTATGAAGTAAAACATAAGGCCCTTAACAATCCATTAAAATGTATAGATTATGCCCATAGGTTGTTCATCCCTTTTTTGCTTATTATTTTTCAGATATAAAGCCAAATTTTAATGCTTTGCTCTCTAATAGTAGTTTTGGGGTTATTCAAGCTACATTTTTTCAGATTATTTTACCAATTGATTTCCTATTATGATCTGAAAGTCCTCCAAGCTATGAGCAGCCACCATATAAACCCTTTCCGAAGAGGTATGTTTATTCTGTGGGACCACATTGTGCTTTAAGGTTTGGTAACCTCACCATTTTCCTTTTCCCACTGTTCTTAGAAGTAGTAGGTACTCTCAAAATTATCTTTGGTTAGCTCAGGGTTCTATTTTTTTCCTTTGATCCATCTAATAGCTGTGTAACCAATTCTCCATTTTAAATTTACTTAGAATTACCTACCATAGTTTTTATATTTCTAACTAAACAATGATTGATATATAGTTCTCTCTAAGTTTTTGTGATACTGTGTGTTTTGTCATTTGTGTGTGTGTGTACACTTGCCTTTATAGGTAAATTAGAAGAATATGGGGAGGCACTACATGGAGGCCTTGTTAGACAGATTCATTGTAATCCAGAAGTACAAAATATTTCTTTTAAAAATGTATACCTAAAATCTCTCTTCTGATATATTCAAAATCTCATTAAAATATGCTAGAAAATTATCTAGAAAAATATATATTCTCATACTACAAGTGATTTTTCATTTTCTAATTCTCAGAGTAAAATTTAAATTTTACCTACTTTATCTTTTTATTCATGCTTCCTTTTGTGTGGTTTCCTTTTACTACAACTATTATTTATTTTCTTTTGCTATACATTTTTCAAGCTGCCTTCTCCATCTATTGTTCCCAAATTTGAGATTATGCCAATACATTTCATAATGTGAGACTATTTTCCGGTGTGCTTAGTAACTGCAACCTCTCTTTATTTTATATTATTGAAAATTATTCTCTAAATGTTAAATGGTATTATTAAATGAGTCATTAAACAGAATCAATTATACCAGCTATGGTGTATGCATACAGAAATGATGTGATAATTTATCTGCTATGCAACCTTTTCTCTATTCTCTTATTATTTAATCCCCCTAAAGGAGAAGAGAAAAATAGATTTCCAATGGGAAGCTACTCATGTAATTACTCCAAACAAATATCCTGTTCCACAAGGACCCAGACCAAAATACTACACTTCTGAAACTGTCATGAGATGCAACATGAGATTATACATGCACATGTGATATAGAAATTCTGAAACACTTAGAAAATGTAAGAATTCAATCTTATACCCATGCTTATGATCCTATTTTTGAACATTGATTGTTTTGTAACTTATCCCTCTCTGGTTTGCCCTTTATTTTCAGCCCTCATTACTTTCATTTCTTTCTCCATTCATTTAGATTTTAGTCTCCTCTCAGATCCCAATTCCAGTCCAAACTAAGGTCTACAATGCTCCATATGCTAAGCGCACTTTTCACAGCTTAGTGCTCTGTGCTCTCTTTACTCCTTGTCCTCGAAAAATACAGAATGTCTTGTTTTTCTTTAAATTAAATGTTCTGTTTATTGCCTGAGGGGGGATATATATGCTGTTCCTTTTGTCTAGGTCATGCCTTCTTTACATCTTCTCATGGCTACATACTTCAGCTCTATTCAGGTCTCTACTCAATGGCTACCTTTCCATAGAAATCATTGTCTACAGTGTATATGTGCCTTTTCCAGTCACCTGTCAACACCATAGTTGATTTTCTTTTACTTTTTTGCACTTACATTTATCTGAATGTATATACTGTAGTCTTTGGATTCTGTGTCATCCCCACAAGCATGCATGCTCCATTAGGTAGTGTAGGGACATTTTCTATCTAGTTTCCACTGTATTACCAGGTGCCAATAACAGTGTCTGACATGCAATGAAAATTAAGTAGCTAAATATTTTTGGATAAATGGATACATATAGCATTTAATTGGGCCAGATAATCAAGCTGTCAGGGATATAAAAACAAATGAGATTTTTTTCTGTTCTCTCAATAACTTTCTTCTGTATTAGCAAAGCAATAATCATTAGTGGGGGTAGGCATGGGAGAATGAAGAGGAGAAGAAGGATGTTATTCACCAAGCCCAAATGATAGAAAAATTGTTAACATCTGTTTCATTTTATATTCTGTCTTTTAAAATATAGTGACAAGTTTGGGATAATTTTGAGTACTATGATTAGTTCATCTCACTGAGAGTCAAGTAAAAAATGAAACTATGGAAATACACAATAACTTTCCCACATATTGGGCTTTCCTGTTTATGACAGCCTTTACACTACTATCTGATTTACTTCTCACAAACATTTTGCAAAAAAAAGAAAAATTCTTATTTCTACATTACAAATTATGAATCAATCTGCCATTAAAGAAAGTGCCCAAGAAAGCAAAGGCAAGGCTTTATTCCAGAAGCCCTGACACTCTGTAGTAAGACTGAAATAACACCAACTCAATTGCCGATCATGATTTTATTTGTAAATATTTTCAACCTGTTGGGGCTCATGTTTTACTTCTAAGTGCTTCCTTTCTGGGATATTATGAATGACTTACCCAAAACCATGTTTGGGAACAAAAATTTATTATTATGGAATTACATTAATGCTTCTTTCTCACTCCCGAATGATTGCTAGTTACTCAATCACTGCCCCTTTTATCAGCATACATTGATTATTGTAAAAGTTAAAACTTTAACCAACACAATCCAACAAAATGTTCCTGAAATACTTTTATATTTTATAGATATGTGTATCCAGAATTTTCCGAGTTATTTTGTACCAGATTTTATTAAAATAATAAACAGCTTATGGAATAAATATTGTATATTAATATCTGTTTGTATCTAATCTGCTTTGAAATTGGTGTGATTTAAATTTAAAAATTTTTCAAATTAAATTGGCATTCTACCTGATTATGTGAACATTAAATAGGTAACAGAATGTAAATGAAGCCTGAAAAATCTTCACCAATATTTCTGCCATTAGGAGCATAAAGAACACCATCATCACCTTTCTGGGATGTATTATCACTTGTTGCTAGTTATGGAAGGAAAGCAAATAAAAGAACACTGGAATCCACCTGGCAACCCGCATCTCAGGCTGATGCTCAAATAAGCCAAGCTATTTTTAGTGCCTGAGGCTGATGCTTGGACCAACCGTGCTATTATAAATACCAAGGCCAATGCTCAAACCAATTGATCTAATCTAGTCACTGACTTCGGGAGGGAAAGAAGGAGAGAAGGGGAACAGGGAGGGAGATAGAAGCAGATGGGTTTCTTCTCTCATGTGCCCTGACCAAGAATTGAACCTGGAATGTCCATATAATGGGCTGATGCTCAATCCAAGGAGCTAACTGGCCAGGACTACACATAATTTTTCTATTGCCTAAAATAACATGAAAAATTTATAGGTTGCTCATACTAAATGGAAACAATATATACATTCTAAAAATGAAAGCAGTATACCATAAATTTTTTTATGAGTTTTTATAAGAAGTGGAAGGCAGAATCATTCACAGTATTAGTCAGCCTCTCATGAATAACCTGGGTACCAGATTATTCATTCATAGTATATTGAGGACTATTAAAAATTATAACTAAATTAATGTATAAAAAGATTAGCAATATTGTTAAAATATATTGACATATTTACTATATAGTCTGTAAGTTTCCTCGTGATATTAAAACACTGGAACAAAGTAAAATCAATGTGAGTAAAAGACTTTCATTCAGTTATAGCCATTATCCGCATAATGATGTTTTATTCAATAGCATATACGACTGTGGTCCCATGACATTATAATACAGTAGATCAGAAATATTTCCATTACCTGATTAGAGTATACTGGTTAGTCTGAACATCATAACACAATGTATTACTCACATAGCTATGATGATTCTGGTCTAAACAAACCTGTTATGTGGTCAACTGTATAACAAACAGTACAGTGCATACTTTTATGCATATTTAACAGTACAGCACATAATACTAGATAATGATAATAATAACTATGCTAATGGCTTATATATTTACTTTATCATACTCTTAATTATTTTGTAAAGTTTAATTTTTCTAGTTATTAAAAAAAGTTAACTTTAAATAAATGCCATGTTATGTTGGTAGCAAATCCATGCATCTCTATGTATAGCATCTCTTAAATGCATCGTATTCTCTTGTGCTTGATTTAATCTTGTGTTACTTTTAAACTAAGAGTAGCCTAAGTGTAAAATATTTGAAAGTCTGTAGTAGTATACAGTAATGCCTTCTTAGGCCTTCACATTCACTCACCACTCATTCATTGACTCATTCAGAACAACTTCCAGTCCTGGAAGCTCTATTTATGGGCAGTGCCCTTATGTAGGTGAATCACTTTTTATTTTTTATACTGTATTTTTATTGTACCTTTCTATGATAATATACAAAAATACTTACCAATGTCTTACAATTGCCTACAGTATTCCATAAAGTAACATGCTGTATAGGTCTGCAGCTTAGGAACAATAGGCTATACTTCATAGAGTAGTGTATTAGGCTATACAATCTAGGTTTTGTAAGTTTACTCTATTGTTTATACAACAATAAAATCATCCAATGATGCAATTCTCAAAATGTGTCCCCATTTATAAGTGGCACATGACTATCCTTTATTTCAACATATTAAAAATAATTTCATGTCTTTAAATTTAATGTGACATAAAATGTTCTTTTATATAGTTCAGAGTAATTTTTTTCCAGAAAACTCCAGATCTTTGTTATTCTCATAGCACTAGATCACTTTTGTCATGTATTATAATGAGCTAATTTCCACTAAATTGAGAATATACAAAATTCAGGCTCAGTCTTACTCTATGCTATAGCAAGTAATTCATGATTAATAAATATTTGAAATTAATTAAATTACCCAACATAGAATTCTTCTCCAAAATAAATCACCACTATATTCTAATATCTAGCTTATATGTAGAAACCCTAGAGAGGATTTTGAAATCGTCATTTGGACAATGAAACTTATGAATAATGGCCCTGGCTGGTTGCTCAGTGGATAGAGCTTAGGCTCAGTGTATGGACGTGCCAGATTTGATTCCCGGTCAGGGCACACAAGAGAAGTGACCATCTGCTTTTCTCCTCCTCCCTCTCCCCCTTCTTGTCCTAATTCCCTCCCTCCCACTGCCAGATGAGTATACCTTTCTAGTATACCACATTATCCTATTTCCAAATATATCACATTCTGAGGCATTGGGCTTAGGACTTCAACATATGAATTGAGGGGGCACATAAATCTGACATTACCCCCCAAAGCTCTAGGCAACCAATAATCTACTCTCTGCTTCTATACATCTATCTACCTATTCTCAACACTTCATATAAATGGATATATATATATATATATATATATGTGTGTGTGTGTGTGTGTGTGTGTGTGTGTGTGTGTATGTGTGTCTGTGTCTGTGTGTATGTATGTGTATGTGTATATACACATATATAATATACATATATATATTATGTATGAATATGCAGAGCATTTGCAACTTAGTATAATGCTTTCAAGACCCACAAAAAATTAAGTTGGCTCAGTAGTGCTGAAGCTCTCTAGTGAATTTTACATTTCTATTATTAAAATTTGCATCTAGTGTATTCCCATTGTTTTTTTATATCTGTATCTTGGTAATCTCTATTTGATAATAAATTGTCATCATACTTTTTATTAATTATTTCATCTGGGCCTCTTCAAAGACAATTTTTATTTTTTGTTTTCTGTCTTACGCATGGGGTCACATTTTCCTGTCTATTTTTATCTCTCATATTTTTATTGTTGTTGCAAACTGGACATTCAGATAATATGATGTAGCTCCAGAATACTGATCCCATCTCTCTTCCTGGTGGTGGTTATTAATGTTGTCATTTGCTTGGTGATATATTTTTTATTGATATGCCTAAATGAAGTATATTTTCCCTGCAATAATGTCCCTGTTCTTCTTCTTATTGTTTTCTGTTTTTATCTTTAGCCTGAGCTATCTAGGGATTGCTCCCAGGGTTGTGAAGTTGAGTTATAAGTCATTTACTGGTGAAGTCCCGTATGCAGTTAGATTTTTATCATCCTACCATTGGACGTTTGTGGCTTAAAGACTGCAAACATTCTTCAAGGAGTTTATGTACTTTTGCTTCATATTCAGTCAAAAATTATCAACTTAAATATTTCCTGTCTGATGGCTCCTTAGAGGGAGCCACTGTGGGCATGCGCACAATCTTCCAGATTGCTGGGGATAAGTGTTATTTTATTTTTTAAGCTGCACTCCTTCAGGAGTCACCCCTGAGATAGGTTAGCTAATTGTTCAGTCTAGTGTTTCCTTAGTTCTGTGAAAGCCCCTTCCTTGTAGCAGTGAGGTTTCTGCCCCGTGTTAATAGGTCTGCATGTGGCTTGGGAATGTTTTTAATTCTACACCACATCCTGATCTAATTGTTCTGAATGTGTGCAACCCTGCACATGCACACAGATTTTTCTAACCCCAGAGCTGATTCTGATTCCAGAAGGGCTCTTCCATGCTGTTTCTCTCCCTGCTTCAATTAAATTTCTGGCTGCTTTGTTGTTTTGCTTATACTATGGACCTACTACTTCTTCTTAATTTCTATCCACCAAGATCACCATTATCTTTGATAATACTCTTAGGCATGGAATCTTCCATTCTCTGTTCCAAATAAAGTCAGTACCTTTAGTTAAGGTTGCTGAACTCTTTGTGCTAAGTTCCCCCTCTCCTATGGACAGAACCTTTTGCGAATGCACCAAAACAGGAGATGTACTCACTTTTCTCAGAGTGCAGTGCCTGCTCTAAGACTGGGTACTGGTTAGGGGAAGTAGAGTGGTAGCCTCTCTCCTTTTTGGCTTGCCCCTTCCAGGATGGAACCTGTACTCTGTCATTTAGCTGGGGCATAGATAATCAAGGCCCCAGATTTCTGTCATCTACCAGAAAATCTGTATTATCCCTAAGGCAAAACTTCTTTTGTATCAGTGGGGGTTTTGTAGAGGAAGAGAAAACTGTTCTCTGCCTTACCTGCATGGAATAGAGCTTTGGAAGCATGGGGCTAGATGGTATAATAAAAAAAAAGGGCAGCCAACCTCTACAGAGGTGAAACTGTAGCTCTTCAAGGCAACTGGGAAGAGAGCAAGCCCAGGTCTTCTTGACTTACTTTGACTACACCACAAAGGAAACATTTAAGCTGACAGTCTTTGATTGAATGCGAAGCAAAACTACACGTAAAGTGTTTAGGGTAGAAATTCTGTAACAAAGAATTGGGTGGTAGGGAAGGTGGAGATGGAATATGTTATATCTCAAATGACACAAATTCTTGCTACTCTTATCAAGATTTAGTAGAGCCTGACTAGGCGGTGGCGCAGTGGATAGAGCGTTGGACTGGGATGTTGAAGACCCAGGTTCGAGACCCCGAGTTTGCCAGCTTGAGCATGGGCCCATCTGGCTTGAGCAAAAAAAAAAAGCTCGCCAGCTTAAACCCAAAGTCACTGGCCCCAGCAAGGGGTAGCTCGGTCTGCTGGAGACCCACGGTCAAGGTACATGTGAGAAAGCAATCAATGAACAACTATGGTGTCGCAACGACAACAAAAAACTAATGATTGATGATTCTCATCTCTCTCCGTTCCTGACTGTCCCTTTCTATCCTTCTCTCTGATTCTCAGTCTGTTCTTGTAAAAAAAAAAAAAATAGTAGAACGTTTAATAAAATATTTGCTGTAAAGTAGAATATTTCTTTATTTGTTGTATCTTTTCTAAAGCAATTTCCAAAGACTTTATATGGTTGTCTTCTTATAATGTTCATCAGTTTAATTGTTTCTCTTGGCTTACGGCCCCACTGAGTCTCTTACTCTGCCATTACAGAAGTCCAAGGTGCTTTTGGTTTTCATTTTAATTTCAAAAAACAATTAGTTAGTGCTGGTTCCAGACTGATTTTCCATTATTCTTTCTCTTGCTATGTATTGTAGAAACACTATACTTCTTATTTTTATTTGCTTCTTATTTTCAGCTCCTTCTACTTTCTTGTGAGTGTAATGATCTTTTCCCAACCTCTACACATCACCTTATGACCTTCTATGCATCCTATGGATCTTCATTTAAACAACATTCTCTGGCCCAGGCTAACTAATTATGCCCTCATGACTTCACATTTGTAATATTTTTCTTTTGAATGGCAGCCTTAATTTATTATGAGTGTTAGTATAATTACTTCTGTCTTCTGGGAAGATTGATAGTTCTCCTAAGGTAAAAATCTCTCCCCACCCCGGACCATACTGTATTCCTACAATTCTAGTCTTTCTGATTGCCTGTTTCCAGCAGGACATTACAAATGCAGTAGATACTTGAGCTAATAGAAGCCACCATAACAACAACAACAACAAAAATCACATATAATAAGATCAACAATAGCTTCCCATTCTCCATCCAGCCCTTGCTCCTCAAAAAATTATAATAAAAGATTTTGTCATAAAAGTCATGTTAACATGGCCAGATAACTGAGAATTACTCCTTTGGAGTGAGGTGGAGAATGTGTATTCATTTTCAATGTCGCTAGCTTAATCTCCCTAAAAATGGGGCAACTCACCAGATTATCAGAACAACTACTAGTGCCCTGTAAGCTTCCAACAATGCAGAAACCAGAATCATCCCTACTGGGCATTATGGCGTGGATGAACGATCGTTATTTGGGCATGACCTGCAGGTGAAACAAGTCAGTTAGTAACAGTTTCCTCAGAGCATTTCACTGATTTGCTTTGCAGGCTCACCTCAGGTCTGTCCATTAATATGGATGATTTTTTTTTTTCCAATTACATGATTTTGCACTTTATAAGTTGTATTTTTGGATGCTGTTTACTGCAGTGTAGCAGAATTTTGCTATATTTTTAAAACTAATTTTAAATATCTATTCCAATCTTAAGGAATTTTATTTCATTAAATTTATTGGGGGTGACATGGTTTAAGGAGTAGAATTCTATTACATATCATCTTTATATTGTATTGTGTGTTCACAACCCCAAGTCAAGTCTTTATTTATGACAAGACTTTTCTGTATTTATAAAGATAAATATCACATTCTATTTCACTTGAACCTTGCTCCTACTTTGGTCATTTTAAAATTAATGACCTTAGGATTTCAAAGAAACAAAATATATCAAATAAAAATAATGGTTGGCTTGTTGAGCACTTTTATATAAATTCATGATTGAAATACTGTTTTAGATATTTTTAGTTTTATGTATGAGAAGTGGTGTAACCTTTGACACTCTAGGTTCTAACAAGAGCCATCAAGTTTACAGCATTAAAACATATATTTTCACTTTGAGTTATAGTAATTCATTTATAAAAATTGTATTTAACCTCTCCTTTGTACCAAATATGATATTAGGCACTGGAAACACCAAGGAAGAATATTGAGTTTAAGGGGTTTATAATTTGATGTAGTACATAGATATAAAACCAGATAGATGTACTATACTACATTGTGCACATGATCAGCTAATAGTTATTGATATTGCAAAATGTGGGTATAATATTAAAATAATGTGTAATATATTTTGGCATCAAAGAACAAGCCCATAATTTGAAATTTCATGGGTTAAAGAAGTTATTTGATATGTTTTAAAATTTATCCACGTGTTCTCTAGAAAACTGGAAATTGAATGTGTAAAAATCATTGTAATTAACAATATTGAATGAGTAAAATCAAGAGGACTTTGGAGCCTGGTATATTAATATAACTAAAGGCATTTTAGTATAGGTGGAATAAACATTAAGGGTGGGATTAAGGATATTTTATGGTGTTTAAAACCCCATTTAGTAGCGACATAAAAAACAAAATAGCATTGCAAAGAAATACTTATAAGATGAATTTAAGCCTGACCTTTTGGCTAAAGTATTAGTGAAAAACTTTGACATTATTATTACACAGGATGTTAAGGTTTCATTCTTTAACATGGAAAATGGTATAAGTGATTTACATTGTTTGAGTTTCCCTTAAGTATGCAGGGAGGATGTAATCCACAGTTTTACTAGCATTCAGACACACTTAACCTCCTTCAAGTAAATTGAAATAAATGAAATATATGACACTCTGAAGAGTGAAATGCATAGCCATTCAATGAAAAAGGTGTTGCTAAACCGCATAATAGGACATCTTAAAGGAAAAAGCCTTAAGAGAAGTAGTTAGTATGAAAGTTTGGCAACTTCTCTACCATAATTATTTTATATATTACATTTATTATTATATAATTAACAATGCTAACAAGTACAAGCTGAGAGTAATAGTAAGAAAATTAACTATTAGTGAAGTTCATAGTGTGATAGTCCACCTCAAAAAAGAAAAAACAAAAAAAAAATCTTAAATAAAAATCTAATCCTACACCTAAAACAATTAAAAGAATTAGAAAAATATCAACAAAGCCCAAAGTAACTAAAAGAAAGAAAATAATAAAGATCAGCATGGAAATATGACATAGAGACCATATATATATATATATATATATATATATATATATATATATATATATATATTATAAAAGATCAATGAAACCAAGAGCAGCTGGTTATTGAAAAAACAAACAAGGTTGACGGAACTTTAACCAGATTCATCAAGAAAATAGAAAGAATACTTAAATAAATACAATCAGAAATGAGAGAGGAAAAGTAACAACTGTTATCACAGAAATACAGAGGGTTATAAGAAAATAATATGAACAACTATATGCCAACAAATTGGACAATCCGGGAAAAGTGGATACGTTTCTAGAAACATACAATCTTCCAAAACTGGACCAGAAAGAATCAGAAAACCTGAATAGACCTAAAATTTTGTACAGAACCAAAAAATCTCCATTTTTTTTTTAATTTCTTTTACTGACTTTTACAAGGTTACCTATTTCTTTTTACTAAAAAGAGAAATTCACTTGTCTTGATCACTTCCAAAATATGATGTTAAGTATGATATGCAAAAATAAAAATAAATAAATGATAGCCTCAGAAATCTTGAGAAAGAAGAACAAAGTTGAAGACATCATAATATTGTCATCAAACTATACTATGATGCCATCGTAATCAAAACCACCTGATATCAGCATAAGAACAAGCATATAGATTAGTAAAAATAAACTCACATAGTTATGGTCATTAATACTTGACAAAGGAATCAAGAATATATAATTAAGTAAAGGCAGTCTTTTCATTCTATTCATTTTTTTTTTAGTTCTGTCTTGTTATATTTTCTACATTCAAATAGTATTATTTAAAACTAATTAGAAAAAAAGTAAAAGATCCTTTCAAAATTTTATGATTTAAAATTATATGCGATAATAATATAATTTCATATTATATATTACAGTATCAGGGTGGGCACACTAATACACTAATTAATACTACTAGAACTTATTTTTTATCCATTTTGAATTAATATTTCACCAAATCCCTTGCCAGAATAAATTTTCATAAGCTTTCTTATGATCTTGTTGAAAACATGTCAGATTTTGGTATCTGAATTCCCAGGTTTGAACGCTAGATAACATTTACTGATTTTGTAATCTTACTCAAATTATTGAACCTCTTTGATCATAATTTCTATTTGTAAACAGAGGTTATTGCTCTTATTCTGTGTGAGCATGCATGTGTATGTAAATGTATGTGTGAGAGAAACACAAGTATATAATATGCATGAAAGCACTTAAAAGTAACAGTCTATCACAATATTATGATAATTAATATTTTAACAGTTATTCATTCTCATAGCCTTGAAATGCCTCCCAAAGGAAAATTAAACCACAGATCAAAAACTCTCCTTGTTACAAGTTTTAAGTGTAATATATTGACAACAGGTAAATAGGCACATAATTACTACACAGTTAATTTTCTACACAATTTCATTTAAATTAATTGTAATACACATGAATAGAAAATATCCAAGTTAGAGTAGCGCAACTGAGGTGAACAGATATACAGACATGTAGTTACTCTGAGGATACAATGGAAAGTTAATTACATGATTTAATGAAAATTAAAGTGCAATGATTATATTAATATTCTTTCTTTTTTATTTATTAATTTTAATGGGGTGACATAATAAATCAGGGTACATATGTTCAAAGAAAACATCTACAGGTTATCTTATCATTCAATTATGTTGCATTCCCATCACCCAAAGTCAAATTGTCCTCTGTCACCTTCTGTCGGGTTTTCTTTGTGCCCCTCCCCTCTCCCCTCTCCCTTCTTCTTGTCCCCCCACCCCATAACCACCACCCTCTTGTCCATGTTTCATAGTCTCACTTTTATATCCCACCTATGTATGAAATCATGCTCTTAGTTTTTTTCAGGTTTACTTATTTCACTCCGTGTAATGTTATCAAGGTCCATCCATTTTGTTGTAAATGATCCGATGTCATCATTTCTTATGGCTGAGTAGTATTCCATAGTATATATGTACCATAGCTTTTTAATCCACTCGTCTTCTGATGGACACTTGGGCTGTTTCCAGGTATTCACTATTGTGAACAATGCCCACGAACATGGGGGCACATTTCTTCTTTTCAAACAGTGCTATGGTGTTCTTAGGGTATATTCCTAAAACTGGAATAGCTGGGTCAAAAGGCATTTCGATTTTTAACTTTTTGAGGAATCTCCATACTGTTTTCCACAGTGGCTGCACCAGTCTGCATTCTAACCAGCAGTGCAGGAGGGTTCCCTTTTCTCCACATTCTCGCCAGCACTTAATCTGTGTTGTTTTGTTGATGAGCACCATTCTGACTGGTGTGAGGTGATATCTCATTGTGGTTTTAATTTGCATTTCTCTAATAATTAGTGATGTTGAGCATTTTTTCATATGCCTATTGGCCATCTGTATGTCCTCTTTGGAGAAATTTCTATTCATTTCTTTTGCCCATTTTTAATTGGATTGTTTGTCTTCCTGTTGTTGAGTTTTATAAGTTCTTTATAAATTTTGGTTATTAACCTCTAATCAGACGCATTGTCAAATATGTTCTCCCATTGTGTGGTTTGTCTTTTTATTCTGTTTCTATTGTCTTTAGCTGTGCAAAAACTTTTCAGTTTGATATAGTCCCATTTGTTTATCTTGCCTTTTATTTCATTTGCCCGTGGAGACAAATCGGCAAATATATTGCTGCTACAGATGTCCAAAAGCTTGCTGCCTATGTTTTCTTCTAAGATGCTTATGGTTTCATGGCTTACATTTAAGTTTTTTATCCTTTTTTTAATTTTTTTAAATTTCTTTTATTTTATTTATTTTGAGAGGAGACACAGAGAAAGAGAGAGAGAGAGAGAGAGAGAGAGAGAGAGAAAGGGGGAGGAGCTAGAAGCATCAACTCCCATATGTGCCTTGACCAGACAAGCCCAGGGTTTTGAACTGGAGACCTCAGTGTTCCTAGGTTGACACTTTATCCACTGCGCCACCACAGGTCAGGACCTTTTACCCATTTTTAGTTTGTTTTTGTGAATGGTGTAAGTTGATGGGCAAGTTTCATGTTTTTGCAGGTAGATGTCCAATTTTCCCAACACATTTGCTAAAGAGGCTGTCTTTACTCCATTGTATGTTCTTTCCTCCTTTGTCAAATATCAGTTGTCCATAAAGGTGTGGGTTTATTTCTGGGCTCTCTGTTCTGTTCCATTGATCTATGTGCCTGTTCTTATGCCAGTACCAGGCTGTCTTGAGTATAATGGCCTTGTAGTATACCTTTATATCTGGAAGAGTGATATCTCCTGCTTTATTTTTTCTTTTTAAGATTGCTGAGGCTATTCGTGTTCTGTTTTGGTTCCATATAAATTTTTGGAATATGTGTTCTATATCTTTGAAGTATGTCATTGGAATTTTAATTGGTATTGCATTGAATTTATAAATTGCTTTGGGTAATATAGACATTTTAATGATGTTTATTCTTCCTAACCATGAGCACGGTATATGCTTTCACTTGTTTGTATCTTCCTTGGTTTCTTTTTTTTATTCACTTTAGAGAGGAGAGAGGAGAGAGCGAGAGAGAGAGAGAGAGAGAGAGAGAGAGAGAGAGGAGGAGCAGTAAGCATCAACTCCCATATGTGCCTTGACCAGACAAGTGCAGGGCTTTGAACCGGCAACCTCAGCATTCCAGGTCGACGCTTTATCCTCTGCGCCACCACAGGTCAGGCATTCTTGATTTCTTTTATCAATATTTTATATTTTTCTGAGTACAAGACCTTAACCTCCTTGGTTAAATTTACTCCTAGGTACTTTATTTTTTTGGTTGCAAGAGTAAAGGGGATTGTTTCCTTAATTTCTTTTGCTGACAGTTCATTGTTGGTATATAAAAATGCCTCTGATTTCTGAGTATTAATTTTTGCCCTTTTAGTATGATATTTGCTGTGGATTTGTCATAGATGGCCTTTCCTGTATTTCCACTTTACTGAGAGTTTTGATTATGAATGGTTGCTGAATTTTATCAAATGCTTTTCTGCATCTATTGAAATTATTATGTGATTTTTGTTCTTTCTTTTGTTTCTGTGATGAATCACATTGATTGATTTGCGAATATTGAACCAGCTTTGCCTCTCCAGAATAAATCCCACTTGATCATGGTGTATGATTTTTTTCTTATATTGCTCGATTTGGTTGGCTAATATTTTCTTGAGAATTTTAGCAATTAAATTAATCAGGAATATTGGCCTATAATTTTCTTTCTTTGTGTTGTCTTTGCCTGGTTTCGGGATCAGAATTATTCTCACCTCATCAAAGGAGTTTGGAAGTCTTCCTTCCTCTTGAATTTTTGGAAATAGCTTGAGAAGGATAGGAGTTAGTTCTTCTTTGAATTTTTGATAGAATTCACTTGTGAAGATATCAGGCCCAGGAGTTTTCTTTTTGAGAAGTTTTTGGATAACTGTTTCAATCTTATTTGTTGTAATTGGTCTGTTTAGGTGTTCTGATTCTTCCAGACTGATGTTTGGAAGATTATATGATTCAAGAAATTTGTCCATTTCACCTGGGTTGTCTAATTTTTTGACATAGAGTTCTTCATAGTATTTTCTTACAATACTTTGTATTTCTGTTGTGTCAGTTGTTATTTCTCCAATCTCCTTTGTAATTTTATTTATTTGGGTCCTCTCTCTTTTTTTCTTTGTGAGTCTAGTAAACGGTTCATAGATCTTGTTTACCTTTTCAAAGAACCAGCTCCTGGTTTCATTGATCCTCTGTATTGTTTCCTTAGCTTCTATGTAATTTATTTCTGCTCTGATCTTTATTATTTTCTTTCTTCTACTAGTACTGGGCTTTATTTGCTGTTGTTTTTCTAGTTCTTTAGGATGTAGGGTCAAGTTGCTTATTTGAGCTTTTTCCAGCTTCTCATGGTATGCCTGTAATGCTATGAACTTCCCTCTTTTACTGCTTTTGCTGTGTCCAATAAATTTTGAGTTGATGTGTGCTCATTATCATTCATTTCTAGAAACTTTTTATTTCTTCTTTGATCCTAGAGAATGTACCATGAGCGCTTGAATAGAATGTATATTCTATTGCTTTACGGTGAAAAGTTCTCAACATATCTATTAAATCTAGTTGATCTAGTGTATACTTTAAGTTGACTGTTTCTTTATTGATTTTCTTTCTTGAGGATCTATCCAATGATGTTAGTAGGGTATTAAAATCCCCTACTATTATAGTATTGCTGTTAATCTCGCCCTTTATATCCAACAAAGTCTGCTTTATGTATGTCGGGGCTCCTATGTTTGGTGCATAGATATTTATAATGGTTATATCTTCCTGTTGAATTGTTCCCTTTATCATTATGTAGTGTCTTTCTTTATCTCTTACCACAGCCTTTGTTTTAAAGTCCATTTTGTCACATATAAGTAATGCTACCCCAGCTTTTTTTTCATTTCCATTTGCATGAAATATTTTTTTCCATCCTTTTACCTTCAGTCTATGTGCATCTTTTGTTTTAAGGTGTGTCTCTTGTAGACAGCATATGTATGGGTCCTGTTTCTTTATCCACGCAGCTACCCTATGTCTTTTGATTGGATCATTTAATCCATTTACATTTAAGGTTATTATTGATATGTAGTTGTTTATTGCCATTTTATTCTTTAAAGCTATATTCCTCTTTTGCTTATTTTTTTCCCTTTGAACTATTCACAACAGGTCCCTTAGCATCACCTGCAGAATTGATTTGGTTTTAATGAATTCCTTGAGGCTTTTTTTTGTCTGAAAAGCTCTTTATTTCTCCTTCAATTTTAAATGTTAGCCTTGCTGGATAGAGTAGACTTGGTTGTAGGTTCTTGTTCTGCATTATTTTGAATATATCTTGCCATTCCCTTCTGGCCTCAAGTGTTTCTGTTGAGAAGTTGAATGTCATCTTTATGGGGACTGTTTTGTAGTTGATAGCCTTTATTTCTCTAGCAGCTTTTAAATTTTTCTCTTTTCCCTTAGCTTTGTTATTTTACTTATGATGTGTCTTGGTGTAGATTTCTTTGGGTTTCTCTTTAATGGAGTTCTGTGTGCTTTCTGAATGTGTGAAACACTTTCCAGACTTAATTTAGGGAAGTTTGCAACTATGATTTGATTGAACAAAGTGTCTATCCCTTGTTCTTTCTCTTCATCTTTGGAAACCCCTATGATGCAGATGTTATGTCTCTTCATGTTGTCACAGAGCTCCCTTAGATTTTCTGCACATATTTTTTAGTCTTTTTTCTTTTTTCTGCTCTGCTTCTGTGCCTTTGTTTATTTTGTCCTCTATCTCACTGATTTGATCCTCAGCTTCATCTACCCTGCTTTTAATTCCTTCCATTGTGGTCTTCAGTTCTGATACTGTATTGTCATTTCTGTCTAATTCTTTTTTATTATTTCAATTACCTTTTTTATACTTGTTATCTCTTATTTAGCTGTTTGTAATGACTATTCCTTGTTGCTCTAAGATCTTTGAACATCCTATCATTATTTTAAACTCTGCATCTGGTAATTTGGTTATATCTGCTTCATTCGGGTCCTTTTCGGGGTTTTCTCTTGATTCATTTGGGTTGCATTTCTCTGCCTGCCCATTTTGTCTGTGTATAAGAAGGTGTGGACACTGGAGTCCAATGGGTGTTGCCTCTGTGTTCCCTAGATGTGGTCTGTCTGCAGGCTCACCCCCTATCTGCCGCTGCCTAGGGCGGTTGTGTATGGGCGTTGTCATCACTAGCCCACTGCGGCTGTTGCTGAGATATCCGCCTCTCCTCCGTGGGAGGAGCTGTGTTCTGGTGCTCGGCTCTATAAGCCTCAGCCTGTCTGGGCCTTCGCCTTGCCCCCACAGGTTGGGTTGCACACTGCACTCAAGCCACAAGCCTCAGCATCATGGGTAGGTGTGAGCACCTTTGCTCAGCTGTGGACTCCGCCTGTTCCCGGGCTTCCACCCAGTCCCCATAGTCAGAGCCTGCTCTCCGCAGTTTCTCAGGTTGTGATGACCTACTGGCGTTCACTCAGCTGTGAGGCTTCACCTGTCCCGGGCTTTAGCCCTGCCCCCACATTCAGGGCCGGCTCGCATAGGAGCGCAAACTGTATATTTATATTCATGAAAAAAATTCTTGATAGAATTATAAAACAGCAAACTGCTGTCATGTTCTTATAATTGTTCACATAAAAACTGAGAATAGCACAGGCTATCCTCACTTAAAATTACACTTTCTTGAAATGTTTTTGACAGGTTTTTCATCTGCAATATCTAAATAAAATTCCTGATTTTAATTTTCTAAAACAATTAAAAATAAATATAAATATTTTCCTCAAATAACCATTCATTTTTAAGTTATTATTATTATTATTATCATTATTATTATTATTGGCAGGCAGATAGAGACAGATTCTTGTATGTGCCCCAACCAGAATCTACCTGGCAAGGCCCCTACCAGGCAATGCTTTGTCTTTTTGGGCCACTGCTCTCTTGCTTGGTTACTGAGCTATTTACCAGCTAAGACAAGGGCATGAGGCCATCCTCAGCTCCTGGGGCCAACTTTCCTTGAACCATTCAAGCCATGGTTATGGGAAGGGAGAGAGAGAGAAGGAGAGAGAGGACATGGAGAAGGAAGAGGGCTGGAGAAGCTGATGGTCAATTCTCTTGTGCACCTTGACCAGGAATAAAACCCAGGACATCCACACACTGGACCTCTGCTTTACTGCTGAGCCAACTGCCAGAGAACCATTCACTTTTAAATCATAAAGAAAAGATTTATTAGATTTGCATTAAATGGTAGAAAATTGTTGTTTTTTGATTGTCTTTAAAGATTTTAATTTCAATTAGATATATAAAAACAACAATTTCTTATCTATACATTAGTTTGCTTACATCATTTCATTTGGCTTTATTTAATAGAGTTATAAAGAGAAGATATTATAATTAAAATTATAAAATGGATGGCTTCAGGACACTTATTTGAATTAAAGTGCCCATTTTATTTGTGTAAGACTTCCTTGCTTGTCTTATCCTTTATATATGATTAACTTACTATTTTTTAGCTTAGTGACATATCTCACAATTCCCTGTGTTTAGTTATACTTGTGGTCTATTCCTATTCTGCACAAGGGTGTCAAAAACAAATGGAAGCTTATAAATATTTTAGAGTTGGTTTTATTTCAAAATCCGCAATCTGATTCAATCTCACGGAATTTTACCAATAATCACCTTATTTTATGTTTATTTTTGGTATAATTTTGTAACATAATTTTATTTTAAAATTCTCTATAATAAAAAAATCATTCAATGTATTTTCTGTTTTTTGTTCTTTCTGACAAAACTACTATCTCAGGAGCTTTTATTCATAGTGTATTTTATTTTTATTTATCAATTAAATAAATTCCATCTGTGACTATATATCTTACTCATATAAAGAAAGAGTAAGTCAGGTATCAGCCTGTATTTTTAGGGATTGTCTTGTGCAAAATATTGACATCTTCTGTTTCTGTAATACTCTGTGAAAATGATATGTGTGCTGTAACTGCAACAACAAAGTTATAGAATATGATATGAAGTGAGTCATCAGTTCAAGTAGGAAGTGAAATAGAGAAAATATCGTACAAATCAGCAAAATTATAAGGAGAATTTTAATAAATATTCAAATAGATTGTCTGTTCAATTACTTCATTTCATTATTAAAAATAACCCTATGGATAAAAATACTATGTATCTTTCTAAACAATCTTACTGAGATATATAATTTATATACCAATTTACCTAAAGTATATATTTGCTGCTTTCATAGTCAGTGATTTGTGCAACCATCACCACAAATCTTATCTTAGATATTTCTGTCTCCACATAGAAACTGACCAATGGTTTGCACCCATGCTGTGTCTCAGATCTAGGTAACCATGGATCTGTTTTTCCACCACTATTGATTTGCCTCTTCTGGGTATGTCATATAAATAACAACCGATATGGTCTTTGTGACTAACTTCTTTTACTTAGTATAAGAAATATCTGGGCCTCCTCAGATTCAGTTTCTATTGCCTGCTTTCCCCCCTGTGTTTAAGTAACTTTCCTGTTTCATTGTATGTCATTTTTTATTGCTAACTGGACATTTTAGATAATATATTGTAGCAACTCTAAATAATGACCCACACTCCCGACAACTCAGGGATTTTTTGTCTCTATTATTTACTTCTTAGCTTGTTTCTTTTGTGACTTGGATAGACTATTTTAGTGAGTCTATTTCCAGGCAGTGTGAGGCTTCTGACACTGCTCCTCAGAGGATGGGCTTTCACAGCTTCCCTGATGTAGTTTCTCAGGTTATGACTATGATTATAGTTGGGCTTTCTTTGACTCTCCCTTCTTGAATCTCTCACTTCAGCTTTTGAATGGACTGCTCCACATTTCTGTTCCAATTAAAATTGTGTCAGAGGCTGTTATTAGACTTGTTATTAGACTGGGACTTTTACTTTAAGTGAAAACCAATATGAAAGGTGAAGGTCCAGTTTTCTCAGCCTGCTGAGCTTAGGATCAAGTATCCATCATAGTAAATGGGGACTGGATGGGATGAGAAAGCTCCAGTCCTCTCTGTTGTACCTGCATTGATGAGTTTCTTGCAACACATATGCAGGGACCAGAGAAAACAGATAGCCTAAATCTCCCATGATAAAAATGCAGCCCTAGAATTTGCACTGGGACCATTGCCTCTGCCTTTCCTACACCATCAGAATCCATCATCAGAATGATGAAACATGTACTAATGCAATCTGTGAAAGACAGAAATTTGGAACATTTAAAATTAAGATGGTATTTTCAATCCATATGTTTGCTAGTACTTCTGGTAATCATTTAAACAAACTAAAATGTTAGAATGTACATTCAAATTATTTTTTCTGTCCATCATTTAAGAAACAGCTAAGAAAGTTAAAGATAAAATAGATTTTTTTTCTTAATATTGATTCTTTTTGTATCCTTAAATATAAAAAAATTCTCAGTAAACTTTATTATCAAACTTCAAATAGCTTTATACTAGGTCATGTTATTAATGAATATGGCAAAATAAAAAGATTTTTTTATTCAGATTTCTTTCTTATTTTAAGATATGAAATTGAATACTATCAGAATCTGTTAGTAATATTAGGCTTTAAATTGTTATACCATTTCATTAGTGTTGATGAAAAATATTCTCCACTTTGAAAGAAAAACAATTGATAAGCATGCTTTTACTCAAATCTTGGCTTTTCATATTACATGGAGATTTGTGTTAATAAGAATTTTACTTCTATCAGCATCATCATTTATGTAAACCAGTTCTAAAATTTTTGATTTAGTGACTAATTTTAGTTTTCTTTTATATTATTAAAATGTATGGGCCCTGGACATCAGTGTTAATGCATCAGCCCAGTATATGGATGTACTGGGTTTGATCCTCAATCACAGTACACAGGACAAGTGACCATCTGCCTCTCCACTCCTCCACCTTTCTCTCTCTCTCTCTCTCTCATTTCACCTCCTCTCCTGAAGCTATAGTTTGATTGGTTTGAGAACATCAGCCTTGGGGGTTTGAGGATGGCTCCCTGGAGACTTCGCCTCAGATGCTAAGATAAAGCTTATTGCAGCATGGTCCAGGTGAGCAGAGCATAGGCCTCTGATTGGGGTTGTCAGGTGGACCCCAGTCAGGGAGCATGCAGGAATCTCTCTCTCTATCTCTCCTCCTTTCACATGGAAAAAAATAATTATGTAACCATATTTAATATTAATACATTTGGACATTGTCTCCTATGTAATTAATTACTCTGTACTTAAATGCTAATTTAAAATTTCTATACTAAATCTCATGGAGATATGGTGAATGTGTCTTTATGGGTTTATCAAAATATTGAGAATGCTGTTGAAAATATGATTAGTGCCCTGGCCAGTTGGCTCAGTGGTAGAGCATTCGCCCAGCGTGTGGAAGTCCTAGGTTCGATTCCCAGCCAGGACACTCAGGAGAAGTGCCCATCTGCTTCTCCACCCTTACCCCTCTCTTTTCTTTCTATCTCTCTCTTCCCCTCCCACATCAAAGGCTCTATTAGAGCAAAAGTTGGCCTGAGCGCTGAGGATGGCTCTTTGGCCTCGGCCGCAGGCACTAGAATGGCTCTGGTTGCAATGGAGCAATGCTCCAGATAGGCAGAGCATCGCCCCCTAGTGGGTGTGCTGGGTGGATCCTGGTCAGGCACATGAGGGAATCTGTCTTTCTGCCTCCCCCCACTTCTCACTTCAGAAAAATACAAAAACAAAAACAAAAGGAAAGAATATATGATTGGTAATTGGGAGTATATGGTTACTATGAGCAAAGAATAATGTATTTATAAAATATTTTATAGGGTCAATTTACTATAATAAATTATATATTATTTGGCATTCAAATTTTTGAATATAGGCTTAAATATGATTTTAATCAGCACAATGATTATAATAGTAACAATAATAATTAAAAATACAGCAACAATTAATATCATGTATTACCATATCCAGTAGTATTACTTCCATTTACAGATGAGAAAATTTAGAGATAAAGAACTTAAGCAACTAAGTTTTTTCTATTCCCTGTCCCTTTACGTTCATTAACTAAGCAATAAAAATCTCAAGATTTTATCCTCCTCTTCATTCTTTTTCCCTTTATTTTCTGTCCTGATGATCTGGATGTAAAGAAGGTCATTTTTCTATGTCTCATATTTCTAATTATCATCACAGAATAATTTAAAGAACTATTGCATTTAAATAACAGTTTTGAGTCTCCTTTATCCCAGCATTCAGGGAACTAGGGAGGAGTGTACTTTAGTTTTGTGAGGCCTAATTGTGGACATTTTCTTATTTCACTGGAGTTAGAAATTATCTTTAAAATGTAAATCAGAGGACCCCCACCTCTCTAATATATTTCCTAACACTCTTGCTTACTTCTGTTCAAACATACAGTTCTTGAACACACTACATGTCACATGCCTCAGGACCTGTGGTTTGTGTGTCTGAAATTCTATTACTTCAGATAGCTATTTTGTTTCCTCATTTCCTTCAGATCTCTTTTTAATATCAACTTCTCTGAGATCCTTGCCTAATAATCCTATATCCAATAGAACCCTATATCCAAGCCCTATTTTTTTTCAACAGCTCCTTTTGATTACTAATTTATGACAATTGTTGTTTTATTTAACATTTGTCTTCACCTCTAGAGTGAAACCTCCATTTGTAACTGTAACTGTATAAGCTCCTTACATTTCCAGGGCAGAGAACATTGCCTACAATAGGATGAACACAAAAATATTTAAAGAATGAATTAACTTTGGAAGAAACTACTTTTTCCTTCAATAACCACATTATATGTTTTAATCTAATTACCAGACACAATGGCAAATATGTGACCCACGTAAGAAAATATTAGAATACATTACATTGCCTTTTGTATGCTCCCTTATTTTGTCTAGAAACACTCCAATTTATTTTTGTCCATTAGCCATATATCAATTTTTCTTTAGAATGAATCTTCAACCAGTAATATCTTGCTACATTATAAAGAAAATATTAAAATAAAATTTAACAAAATTATATTTATGTTTTATAATTACATTAGTTTGAGAAATCTTCATCATGCTTATTTTAAAAAATTACATATATTTTTAAATCTATGTACAATACTAAGAGCCATATATTTGTGATTCTAGATTGTTTCTTTTTTTCCTTTATGATGTACTTTAAAAAAAAAAGAAAAGAAAAGGATGTTCAGATTGTTTTTTTCCTCTTGCTTGTTATAGCAGCTCGATTTTAATACTCCCAAGACATCTTAGACATTTATGTTATTTAAATCTCTTGCTATTATTAAACCAGATATATTTTACTTTATTTTATGTTGTGATTGCTACAACTACCACATTAATATTTAAATAAAAGGTGTTATCACTGAGAATGCATTAATATATTTCTTAGTAAATTAATCTATATCCCTAGTTTAGGACTTGCTTATTGGTGCATGATAAGTATAATAATAACAACAGTAACTCATCATATATTCTGGTAGAACTGCCAATGAGGGATGGTAGGAGGGGATATATGGAATTGATCTTGTTGAGAGATAGTTCAATGCAGAAGTAATGACATGTGTCACATGTCCCACAGTGAGATGATAGAGCACATGGGGATGGCCTCTTATCAGCAATGTGTTTAAAATTGGCATGATTTGAGTCTGTTGCTTGTATTTCTGGTTATCCTCTATAGCACAATAATAATGCATTATTAAGTCAGTAGTCAAATCTCACCTGACATACATCATCTAAGTAAAAGAGAAAAAAATGTGGAAAAAATAGAAATCATATTCCCCTGTAAATTGTATGTTCAAACGGTATCTTATAAGGATCCTCAAACTTAGGGAGATATGATACATACCCAGGGAAGAAAAAAAGTTCAACATATAAAATAGTATTAGAATCTCCCATTATATGCATGTTTGTCTAAATATAAATAATAATATCTTGCCCTAAATATGTCCTCTATTCAGATTGATACATTCATTCCATAGGATATTCATGAGCACACATTACACCCAAGGAAAAAGAAGTATGTTTTCACAGTTCAGTACTCTGTGATGCCTTTCCAATATGTTCTACTAAATTGATATAAGAATATATTTTGGAATTAATAAAGTTTACCTTTTCAAAATTGACAACCAAAAATACAAAAAGAATAAAAAAAACAAAAAATGCCAACTGTAGAGAGAGAAATTAACAGTAATAAAAAACACAATTGAAAAATAAAATGGTATTGCTGATATATCTCTAAGTCTGACTGTATCAGCCACATTATAGGGTAAAAAAAATAATCTATTATAATTAGAATGCCAACCCCCCAAAAACTCAAAATCACCACAATTTAAAATACGGGCATTTATCCTAATCATATATGATAAATAATGCTTTGAGATATTTACTAATAGGTTGTATAAAGCATGAAAATAAGTAAGGGATATGAAAACTAAGTATCTTAAATATGAAGATAAAAATGAGAAAATTTCCGGCAATATTTATTTATTTCTGAGGGAGGCAAAGAGAGAGAGACAGACATGAAGCTGCTCCTTCCTATTCGAGCCCTAACTGGAGAATCCAACCAGCTCCAGGAAGACACTTCAAATGACCCAGCTATCTGACCAGGGCTTTAATATATATATATATATATATATATATATATATATATATATATATATATATATATATATATATATATATATATATAATCTTCAGAGAGACAGAGAGAGAGGATGGGGAAGGAAAGCGTTCATTTGTTGTTCCATTCAGTCATGCACTCAATGGCTGCTTCCCGTGAGTGCCCTGACTGGAAATGGAACCGCAACTGTGTTGTTTTGGGAAGAAGGTCTTAACTGACTGAGCTAATCGTCCAGGGCTCTAGAAATATTTAAAATCATGCAACTTTCTATTCAGTATTTTATACAATTTCATCCAATAATCCTTAACATATAGAATTTTGTTTGCAATATCTAATTTAATCACAAAGAGCCGCAAATTCACAATTTAAAATAAAAGTCTATTTTTCTTATATAAATACTATCTACTAGAGATACAGAATGACAACATTAAGTCAATTGTGAGTAAACAGACAAGAAGATGTATAAAAATCATTAATAAAATTTTGTAACACAAGCATAGAGCAAATTATTCAGTGTGAATAACTTCTTTAATTTGATTTTAAAGTACAGTTACTTGTAACATGTTTTATTTTTGTTTGTTTGTTCTTTTTTATTTTTGTATTTTTCCAAAGTTCGAAGTGAGGAGGCAGTCAGACTCCCACATGTGCCTGACTGGTATCCACCTGGCATGCCCACTGGAGGGTGATGCTCTTGACCATCTGGGGTGTGGCCCCATTGTGACCGGAGCCATGCTAGCATCTGAGGGGAAGCCATGGAGCTGTCCTATGCACTCGGGCCAACTTTGCTCCAATGAAGCCTTGGCTGTGGGAGGGGAAGCGAGAGATAAAGAGGAAGGAGAGGGGGAAGGGTGGAGAAGCAGATGGGCGCTTCTCCTGTGTACCGTGGCCAGGAAGTGAACCTTGGACTTCCACACGCATGGTTGACGCTCTTCCACTGAGCCAACCAGCCACAGTACTTGTAACATGTTTTGATTTTGGCATAATGTATAGAAGATTACTGAGTGAAAAGATTTACTGGAGAAGATATATTCCTCACAATACTAACAGCTATATAGACAAAGTTGTCCATTCTTAGTTTTGTTGTTTTGACTAGAATGGAAAACAAGGGTTAGATCATTGACATAGTTTTTATGTTAAATTAAATTATTGAATAAATAATAAACAAGCTAAGCAGGCTACTGTACCAACAGAGTTGATAACTGCAGAGTATCACTGCAGATATATAGTTCTAATATTTGTATCATTAGTGGAGACACCCCTTGGAGAATCAAGCAGGAATCACACATGAAATGTTCAAATGTTAAACCAAGGAATGTTAGAAGCAATGGAAGATACCATAATTCAGAGATATTTGAAGTGGAAAGTTCAGAGTTACGCAAATAGAATGTTTGTGCATTATGTAGAAAATACTGTAATCGAGGGTAACATTTAGATTGAAATTCTGTCCTGAGCAACTGAGTGGATAGTGTTACCACCACCAAAGTTTTTTATTAAGAGGGTTTCAAACACATAGAAACTATGGTACATTAACAGCATGATGTATATCGTATACTGTATTAGAAAATTCAGCACAATAGAAATAAATCTCTCTCTCATAGTTCTTACATTTTCCTTTGCATTTCAAATTTGTTTTAAAAATTAGGCTTATGTTAAACTCATTAACTATATCTCCTTAGTTGAAAATAGACATCTCTTGGTATTACTCCCACATTTATGAGACCACTGCTGTCATACAGAACACTGATCCTTCATGGTTGTTCTTGGCCGTGGAAGTGAGCAGCATAGATTGTTCACTAAAAGTTCTCAGGAGAAGCAATAGAGTTTTAATAAAGTGATTAAAAGCTGACTATGAATCCAAGGTTGAAGATGCACTCTATTCTATCTTTTATCCCAACTTATTCCAAATATATTGGCAATCTTTCATAAAAAAAGACTCTTAAGTAGGTGAAATGTCATCACAAAAATACTGCCATGATAAAAATACCAAAAAAATAGATGAGTAAATTTGTATATAATCTGATGCACAATTATCAAAATTATTGGTAGATGTTTTAGTCTAAGAAATAAATCTCTGCCTTTTAAAAACCAAAAATGTTACTATCCAGAGGAATTAGTCTATTGGAACAAATCAAAGTATGCTTTTTTATAAAAAGATTCAATATCTTAATACTTTCAGTTCTCACACATTAATGGATAATGTCATGCCATTCATGTTACAATGTCAATAATTTTTTTTGCAAGATAGTTGACTAATATGATTTTAAATGCATATGAAAAAATCCCTGAAAATAAACAAGAAGAATATGAACAATAACAGAGAAAGTGGGGAGAGAACTACCCTTAACATACTAATAAGCAAACTGTTTGTATGAATAGGAAAACACATACTGTCAATACATTGAGAATCCTGATATAGGTTGTGCTATTAAGTGAAAACAATTAGAAATATTTAATTAATTAAAGAGATAAAATTGATTATTGGCAAAAATTAATATAAGTATATAGAATAAATAAATGAAAACATTTTTATTTTATTTAGAAAATTTAATAGGGTGACATTGATCAATAAGAGTACGTGTAGGTTTCAGATAAATATCTCTATAGCATTTGTACTGTTGATTATGTTGTATACCCATCACCCAAAGTAAAATTAGTTTACTTCACTGTATATTTGTCCCTTTTTACTCCCTCTCCCTTCCCCTTTCCTCCAACTTCCCCTCTCTCTGGTAACCACTTCACTTTTATCTATGTTCATGAATCTCAGTTTTATATCCCACCTATGTGTGAAATTATATAATTCTTAGCTTTTTCTGATTTACTTATTTCATTCAGTATAATGTTCTCAAGTTTCATCCACGTTGTCATAAATGGCATAGGTCATCATTTCTTATGGCTGAGTAGTATTCCATTGTATATATGTACCATACTTTCTTTATCCAATCCTCTATCAAGGGACATTTTGGTTGTTTCCATGTCTTGGCTACTGTTAAAAATGCTGCGATGAGCATGACAGTGTATAGTGTATGTCTTTACCTACCAATATTTTCAAATTTTTT
The DNA here is from genome assembly GCA_037038555.1 of Rhynchonycteris naso. Classification (NCBI taxonomy): domain Eukaryota; kingdom Metazoa; phylum Chordata; class Mammalia; order Chiroptera; family Emballonuridae; genus Rhynchonycteris; species Rhynchonycteris naso. Next base: position 27,362,202 of record CM073000.1, read on the forward strand.
TTGTAGATACCCAGTAGAGGGATTGCTAGGTCACTGGTGTTTCTACTCTTGAGTTGTTTGAGGAACCACCATACTTTCTTCCATAATGGTTGTACTAGTTTACATTCCCACCAGCAGTGAAAGAGGTTCCTTTCTGTCCATGGTCTTTCCAACACTTGTTATTACCTGTTTGGTTGATAACTGCCAATCTAACAGGTGTGAGGTGGTATCTCATTGTAGTTTTAATTCGCATTTTTCTAAAGACTAGTGAAGATGATCATTTTTTTATATATCTGTTGGCCATTTGTATCATCTTGGGAGAACTGTGTTTTCAGTTATTTTCCTCATTTTTTAATTGGATTGTTTGCTTTTTTGTTGCTGAGTTTTGTGAATTCTTAATATATATTTAATATTAACCCCTTATCAGAGCTATTTTTTTGCAAATAGCGTCTTTCACTTGGTGGACAGCTCTATTATAAAATAAAATTAATTTATAACATATTTCAAAGAAAAGATTGCCCTAGAAAGATAAATCACTGCTGTGTGATCACATTATACAAAGCCAATCATGAAATACTGTAAGATCTTAGGATAAGCAATTCATCACTAATGAAAAAATTTCTAAAGGGTGAAAATTATTTTCATTATCTTTCAAAAATGCTGTGCATTCCTACAATTTCAAAACAACAAAAAATCAGTTTAATTGCTTGTGAGAAAACAAAAATAAAGATAGAGACATTCTTTCTCAATAAGATGATGATAGATAAGCTCTGGTTCCATGCAACATGGAATTACAATATTCTATCTAGTCTTTCCCATGGAATACAACAATAAAGCTTGGATAGAAAACAATCAGCAACTGCTTGACAACTCACCAAACTAAATAGTAGCAGGTAAAATGGGAAGAAAACCACAACTCAAAATAACAACAATATAACAGTGAGTTTATTATCTTCCCTCTCTGATATCCAGAGTCTGAATGCAATGTGTGAGAACTGGACACTGGGGTGAATACAGAAACAGCTACAGTAAAAACCCTCTAGTTCTGAGTGGGAGTCAGAAAAGAGATTTCTAATGCTCGGAGAGAATACAGAAACATCTTCTTTTCTCCCTCAGTCTCTGCCCTAGCTCTGAGCAATTTCATGGTGGTGGTGGCATCTGATAGCTATGGTAGCCTACATTAGCCCAAACTCTGTGGTGGTTGGAGAGAGAAACTTCCTGTTTGCTATATCTATGATCCCAAGAGGGTGGGGTACAATGTTGTTAATTATTTCCCCTTCTCTGTCCTTTTGCTTCTTTGTCTCAGAGGAAAATGCAACTGCTGAACTGCATAGCACAATATCTATACTCCAGCTTTCTGTCAAAAGTAATAAAAGGCCCTGAATGGTTGGCTCAGCAGTATAGCGTTGCCTAGTCTGTGGATGTCCCCAGTTTGATTCCCATCAGGGCACACAGATGAATCACCCATCTGCTTCTTCACTGTTCCTCCTTCCGCTTCTCTCTTTCTCTCCTCCCCTCCCTCCCACCCCCACCTCCTGTGCAGCCATAACTCTACTGGAGCAAGTTGGCCCCAGGTGCTGAGGATGGTTCCATGGTCTCTGCCTAAAGCACTAAGAAGAGCTCAGCTTCTGAGCAACAGAGCAACGCCCCAGATGGGCAGAAGATTGCACCCTAGTGGGATTACTGGCTGGATCTGGTTGGGGCACATGTGGGAGTCTGTCTCTTTACCTGCCCTCCTCCTCTCATTGAATAATAATAATTAATAAAAAGGGATTATATTAAACTAGAATGAACAGGGAAAATAGCAGAGAAGGAGAGGGTCAGTAAAGTAACCTCGTCAACTTTTTAATGAACTCCTAGACTTACTCCTGAGCTGCACATAGGTCAATCTGATTCTATTCAGAATACCAAAGAGAATTGAATTAATAGACAACCACCACTCAGATCTGACAACTGGTGACAGACTGAAAGGACAGATATGAATAGTAGAAGAAAACCTTTGAAACTGAACAAAATTTAGAAACACAACACACAGAAAGCAGGTTGCAATTTGTGAACCTAACCAGAGCAACTTCTTGCTAAAACAAAAACATACCAATATTATCAATAGGAGCTAAGTCATTTCAGCATCTTTTCCATATCATTTTAAATGACCATGGTAAAACTTACAATTAGTATTTAATATATAATCAGAAAACCTCAATTCACATGGAAAAATCTAATCAGCACATGCTAATTTTGAGATGTTGGGCTAATCTGACAAAGACTTTAAAGCAGCAAGTTAAAAATGGTCCATTAAGTAATAAAAAAACACTATTAAAACTAATAAAAAAGTTTCAGCAAGGAAATAAAATATAAATAATTAACCCAATGTATATTTTATAACTGAAAATTGAAATAAAATTTCACTCTGTAGGTTCAGTTTAAAATGAGGAAGAGTCAGTGAACTTGATGGTAAAACAGAAAGCATTCAACTAAATAAAAGTGTAAGAATAAGGAATAAAATATGAATAGAGCCTGAGTCTTATGTAACAATAACAAAAGTTTTAGCACTTGTGCTATCAGAGTCCCAGAAAAAAAGGACAAAGATTGAAAGAATTACTTAAAATTTATTTTTTTTTTATTTTTCTTAAGTGAGAAGCAGGGAGGCAGAGAGACAGACTCTCACATGGGCTCTGACCAAGGTCCACCTGGCAAGCCCCCTATGGGGCAATGCTCTGGGGCCATTGCTTCGTTGCCCAGCAACTGAGTTATTTTAGTGCCTGAGGTGAAGACATGGAGCCATCCTCAATGCTTCGGGCCAACTTGCTCAAACCATTGGAGACATGGCTGTGGGAGGAGAAGAAAGAGAGAATGGAGAGGGGGAAGGGTGGAGAAGCAGATAGTTGCTTCTCCTGTGTGCCCTGACCAGGAATCAAACCTGGGACATCCACATGCCAGGCCAACACTCTACTGCTGAACCATCTGGCCAGGGCAATGAATTACTAAATAAAAACATTAAAAAATATAATGTTTAAAATGTCCCCTTTATGGTAAAAAACATAAACCTACAAATTCAAGTAATGCTGTGAGCTCTAAACATAAAAAATAAACAAAATAAAAATAAAAATTCTTAAGCCAGTCATTTAAATAAGAAATGACTAAAAACTAAAGACAAAGATAATATAGATTGAGATATATTTCATTCTATTTGTGAAGTAGTTTTATCAATGTGCAAACAACAGAAAGGTCTTATTAATATAATGCAACACAGTAAGTATACATAGGTATATAACTGTAAACAGAAACATTTTTGGTTGTGAGTTATTACTGAAATTTTGAATATCTTATTTTTTCTCTGATTTTTCAGGCATCTCCCCCACTGCAACGTAAATGCTACTATCTCAGACAAATTCTCAGTAAAGCTTAATCTCATTGAAAAGATTAAGAGGATTTAAAAGAATATTAAGTTAGGAAGCTTAAAAGTTCTTTATAAAGTCACACAAGAATGTCAAAAGTTCTAAAAATTATTACTATAAACAAGCTTTAAAACATATACAATGGTAGTATTTCTTTCAACAGACAGATTTACTTTTATCTCTAAAAACATTTTAAATCCCTTGGACAGTTGAGCATGATTCTTCTCTAATCACCATCCCCCACAAACACACATGAACATATACACATGTGCATGTGTGTGCATACAAAGACAACATAGCACACATAGAAACGTACGACACACACAGAGACATTAGAACTCAAACATTTATTGCTGTTCATTTAGTGATGAATTATTTTGAGAAATAAAACAGATGTGAATAAACATTTAATCAGACCATGAACATTTCACCTCCATCTCTTTTTGAATAAAGTTAAAAGGGCCCCAGGTACACTATAAGAACAAGATGAAGCAAAGATTTTAATTTATTCAGCATGAAGTAGAATCAGTTAGAAATGATATCTAGCACCTGGTGTTTTAGGAAGCTTCCTTGTTGAATGGAATGGAATAATAATTATAGGCAGGAAAAAATTGTTATTTTTAGAATACTTGATAAAATTTTTTAAAGTTTGATATGATATGAAATTAATAGATGTGCTTCTATAAGTGTTAAATTTCTAAGTTATTGTGAAGGGAATTATTAATTCTATAACATTTTTTCAAGCAAGAATATGGTGAAAGGTAGAATAGTACAGAAATTTTGTATTTACAGAGCCTCCTAATTTATCACTGTGGAAAATAGTTGTGCTATTTATCTGTATGAATAAGTATCATGCAGAATAAACTGTTTCTTTAAATACGCTTTCTTCCTGAAATTAAAGACTTCGGTAATTTGAAATGGCAAAATGGAAATTGTAAGTTTTTACAGTTTGATGTAATAATTTAGTAAAGATATTAATATAGTTTCCTGTCAGTTTTACTTTTGAAAAGAAAAACATACTTTATTACATGTTTTAAAATAAATTATGCCCATAATGTTCAAATTAGTGAGTGATTCAATATATCACTTGAATTACTTTGAGCTAAATCACTTTCAAGTTAAAAATGAAAAGCTATTCTTTGCATGAATAACATTTGGAATAAGAAAAGAAAACATAATTGGCATTTAACAGTGGAAAAAACAATTTAGACTGAACTAAAAAAAAGAAGAGAAGAAAGCAGTACTTTCTATTCAAAGTAATTTAGTCTAAAATTTCCACAATTTAACCTTTCCTGGAATGTATGTGAATTCATTTGGCAATCTGCATTGCTATTTTAAAAATAAATGTTTCTTGTGGAGGTTTGATTACTGGTAAAATACAATTTTGCATTTTCTATCATGTGAGGTAGTTTTACATCAAATTTCAGAAAAGAAAAATAGTTTACCTTTAAGTGTTGGCGCCATATATACCACAAGGTGGTAGTGGTATGAAGGGGGAACCTGTTTCTGTCCAATAAGTAATTTCATAGATTGTGAACAAAGTATTTCATGTATAGGTCAAAAACTAATAAAATACCTACTAGGTATTATAAAAGCAACATGGTCTGGGGTTCCTGGAACCTACAGAGAACTTGTGCGACAGAATATAAGTGAATGTTCACATAGGAGATGTAATAAAATATATCATGATAGTTTCTTAAAATATACCATATACTTAAGCCTGAAAGTTAAAGGAATAATTTCTCTCTATATGTTTTTACCATTTGAAATGAACTAAAATTGGTAAACCATTTGTAAAATGAGATAAGAGTGAAAATCTTTTATAAATGAAAATCTTTTATAAATCTTTTATAAAATGAGATAATAAAAATATCTTTAGGGTTACAAGATGACCATAGAGTAGGCAGATAGATGCTCTAACACCCACTTCCCAGAACCAAGGTAGATTACAACTTAAACCTGAGAATACTCATCATGAAAGATCAACTTTGGAATAAACTAAGAGGATTCTACAGCCAAGGACCACCAAAGAACCCACACTAAGAATGGTAGAAAAGGTGGAGACACAGAAAGGGCTGCCCCACTCGCGGGAACAAGCGCCGGCTGGGAGGGACTCTCGCGAGGGAGAGGGCTATCCAGTGAGTAGTGGGTCCTCAGCCTCAAAACTGGAATCCCAGCCTAGAGTCCTGGAGTCTGAAAAGGTTTACTGACTATATTCGGCTGAGAAAAGAGCCTAGACACGGTTTGAGAGAAGGAGGCAGGACTCTCAGACCCAGGCTCTGTATTAAAGGGACTGCACAGAGAGCCTCACTCACAGCCACTTTCCCGGAACTTCAGGAGCAGGGAGCGCTGGGAGGACTGAAGTTGTCAGGTCTCAGAGGCACAGGGGAAGATACTTTGAGGAATGAACAGCTTAACCCCTGGGCTGAGTCACTCCCCAAATCTAAAGTGAACATTTTTCCTGGAAACAGCATCACCAGCAAAGAAAAGAAATTCCTCGTCCACCAGAGGCTCCCCTGCCCTAGATAGAACAAAGGCACTTAGAGGCAGGTAGCATGTTAGGGACACAAATAGGGAGTGCAGAGGTCTAAGCTACACCACCCGCCACACTTCTCAGTGCCCACCATGGCATGACCACTGAAACAAGGCAGGTTTGAGTGAGCACTCCTAAGCCAGCCCACAGAGGCAGAAACTGCCACTGCTGCAGCAGCTGCTGCTGCTGTCCAGGTTCACACATAGTCTTGCTCCCTGAGTGGCCCCCCCTTTGCAGGGGCAGAGGCCAGCGTCAGCGAAAGGCATAGGAGTGGGTGCACGTGAGCCTGTCAGCAAGGGTGAAAGTCTTGTTGGCTGCTGTGGGTGTCCCCGCTAGCATTCAAACCTGCTCATGGTGTGGGCGCACACTCAGCCGCAGCCCAGGCCAGGCAATCTCAGCAGTGGTCCAAGTGGGCACATATGAACATGTGCAGCCCCCTCATGGTGGCTGCTGAGGTCTGAGCCACGCACAGATCTCGAACCATGCTGAGGAGCCTTCCGCAGCAGCAGAGGTCAAGGTAGCCACAGAGGTAATTTGAGTGGGCTTGTGTAGCCCCACCCACAGGGGCAAAAACCCGGGCAGAGGCTCAGCCCCATGAGCCAAGGTGCCCACCGTCACAGGGTGGCTTTCAGAGGCAGCAGAGGCTGGGGCGACCACGGAAGTAGTTCAAATAGGCACACGCTAGCCGTACCGGGTCAATGACAGCTGCAGAGGGACTGGCACCAGCAGCACCTGAGCCCAAATGCCCCTGGCTGCAACAGCGGTGGTGGCCCAGAAGATAGACCACACAATCGGAGCAAAGGGGCCACACCCACTGGACCCATATGACCACACCCTACTTAGTGCTGAAAAAGAAGAAAAAAACAAAAGAAAATAAAATAAGTAAATAAAATGTCTGGATAGAAAGATACCTGAGGCTAAGGAGTAGGCCACATCTAATACCGTATGTAATCACTGAATTAAAGTACTGAGCCCAACAAGTAGCCAGCAATAAGAGGCAAGAGAAAATTTATTTTAGGAGAACTTGAACTTTTAAAGGAAGTTCCCCAGGTCAAGAGTAGATAAAAGGAAGCATAGGAATGCAGCTGATATTTTTAACGCACCGGGACCCAGCAGATGCAGTCACAAGATCTGGGTAGCGTGTAACTCACAAAAGGTGGATAAGACCCAGGCAGAGGCAGTGTCACCCACTGATCTGCTCCAGGCCCTAGCCAGAGAGGTCCAGGGAGGGCAGGCACATTCAGTGGACAGATACAGAAAGCACCAGTTCAGGACCTAACAACCCTTGTTGGAGTGGAAGCTTAATGGAGGGCTCCTCACACCTGACCCAGCTAAGACATGGAAAACTGACACAAACAGCAAAAAGAACAGATAGCAGATAAGTAGACTACAACAGATGACAAACAACAGCTGATGCCAACAGAAGAAGACCTAGTAATAACACAACAAAAATTGGAGGCAGACAAAACTAACCTTAGACTTAGCTAACTCTACAAAAAACACACCCAAAAGAGGAGACAAAATGAGAAGACAGAGAAGTGCAATCCAAATGAAGCAACAAGAAAACCCCCCAGAAAATGAACAAAGTGAGATGAAAATAAGCAAACTACTGGATGCAGAGTTTAAAATAATGATTATTAGAATGCTGAAAGATCTTACAACAACAATGGATGGACACAATAAAAACATAAATATAGAGATAACAAGCATCAAAAAGGACATTAAAATAATAAAGAAGAACCAGTCAGAAATGACAAATACAATATCAGAAATGAAGACTACACTAGAAGCAATTAAAAGCAGGATGGATGAAGAAGAGGATTGAATCAGCAATTTAGAAGACAAGATAAAAAAAAAAAAACACGAAGTGGAGCAGCAAAGAGAAAATAGGCTGAAAAAATCTGAGGAAACTCTAAGAGAACTCTGTGACAACCTAAAGAGAAACAACATCTGCATTACAGGCATTCCTTAAAAAGAGAAAGAACAGGGAATAGAGACCTTGATCAATGAAATCATAGCTGAAAACTTCCCTAAACTGACACCGGAAAAAGTCACTCAAGTTCAAGAAGCACAGAGAATCTCATTAAAGAGAAATCCAAAGAAATCTACACCAGCCTGACCAGGCGGTGGCGCAGTAGATAGAGCTTCGGTCTGGGATGTGAAAGACACCGGTTCCATCTGGCTTGAGCAAAAAAAAGCTCACCAGCTTGAACCCAAGGTTGCTGGCTCCAGCAAGGGGTTGCTCAGTCTGCTGGAAGCCCGCAGTCAAGGCACATGTGAGAAAGCAATCAATGAACAACTAAGGTGTCGCAATGGCAATGAAAAACTAATGATTGATGCTTCTCACCTCTCTCCGTTCCTGTCTGTCTGTCCCTATCTATCCCTCTCTCTGACTCTCTCTCTATCCCTGTAAAAAAAATATATTTTAAAAAAAGAAATCTACACCAAGGCACATCATAATTAAAATACCAAAGCTAAAAGATAAAGAGAAAATATTAAAAGCTGCTAGAGAAATAAAGGCATCCTACAAAGGAGCCCTCATAAGTATGACATCCAACTTCTCAGTAGAAACACTTGAGGCCAGAAGAGAATGGCAAGAAATATTCAAAGTAATGCAGAATAAGAGCCTACAACCAAGACTTTGTTGGTTGTAGGCTCTTATCCAGAAAGGCTATTGTTTAAAATTGAATGAGAAATAAAAAGCTTCCCAGACAAAAAAATCTAAAGGAATTTATTACAACCAAACCAATGCTGCAAGAAATGTTAAGGGGCCTGTTGTAAACAGAACAAAGGAGGAAAAGAATATAGTAAAAGAGGAATGTAGATTTAAATAATAAACTGGCAATAAACAACTACATATCAATAATAACCTTAAATGTAAATAGATTAAATGATCCAATCAAAAGATATAGGGTTGCTGCATGGATAATAAAAACAAAAACCATACATATGCTGTCTAGAATAGACACACCTCAAAATAAAAGATATACATAAACTGAAGGTAAAGATTGGAAATAAAAATTTCATGTAAATGGAAATTTAAAAAAATGCTGAGGTAGCAATGCTTATATCAGAAGAAAGAAATTTAAAACAAAGGCAATAGTAAGAGATAAAAAAGGTCACTACATAATGATAAAGGGAGCAATCCAACAGGAAGATATAACCATTATAAATATTACGCACCTAATATAGAAGCAACTGAATATATAAAGGAGACTTTGATTGATATAAAGGGTGAGATCAGCAGCAATACTATAATGGTAGGGGATTTCTATACCCCACTAATATCACTAGATAGATCCTCAAGAAAGAAAATTAACAAAGAAACAGCAGACTTGACACACTAGGTGAATTAAATTTAATAGATATTTTCAGAACCTTTCACTCTAAAGAAGCAGAATACACATTCTTTTCAAGTGCTCATGGTACATTCTCAATGATAGACCACATGTTAGGGCACAAAAGGGGTTTCAACAAATTTAAAAAGATTGAAATTATATCAAGCATTTTCTCTGATCACAATGGCATGAAACTAGAAAGCAACCATAACAGAAAAACTGGAAAATACTCAAACACATAGAAACAAAATAGCATGTTATTAAATAACAAAATGGTTAACAATGAGATCAAAGAAATAAAAATAATTTCTAGAAACGAATGATAATGAGCATATAACACCTCCAAATTTATGGGACACAGCAAAAGCAGTACTGAGTGGGAAGATCACAGCACTACAGGCATACCTTAAGAAGCTATAAAAAGCTCAAATAAACAACTTAACCATGCATCTAAAGAACTAGAAAAAGAACAGTAAGTAAAGCCCAGAGAAAGTAGAAAGAATGAATAATAAAGATCAAAGCAGAAATAAATGGTATAGAGGCAAAAGAAACAATACAAAGGATCAATGAAACCAAGAGCTGGTTCATTTTTTTTTTTTTTTTTTTTTTTACAGGGACAGAGAGAGAGTCAGAGAGAGGGATGGGTAGGGTCAGACAGACAGGAACAGAGAAAAATAAGAAGCATCAATCATTAGTTTTTCGTTCCTGTTGCGACACCATAGTTGTTCATTTATTGCTTTCTCACACTGTCTTGACTGCTGGCCTTCAGCAGACTAAGCAACCCCTTGCTGAAGCCAGAGAACTTGGGTCCAAGCTGGCGAGCTTTTGCTCAAGCCAGGTGGGTCCGCGCTCAAGCTGGCACCCTTCAGGTCTCGAACCTGGGTGTTCTGCATCCCAGTCTGATGCTCTATCCACTGCGCCACTGCCTGGTCAGGCAAGAGCTGTTTCTTTTAAAGAGTAAACAGGATCGATGGACCTTTAGCCAGACTCACCAAGAATAATAGAGGACTCAAATAAATAAAATTAGAAATGAGAGTGTAGAAATAACAACTGACACAACAGAAATACAAAATATTTTATGAGAATACTATGAAGAACTGTATGCCAGAATATTAGATAACCTAGGTGAAATGGAACAATTCCTAGAAAAACATAATCTTTCAAAAATCAATCTGGAAGAATGAGAAAACCTAAACAGATTGATTACAACAAATGAAATCGAAACAGTTATCAAAAAACTCACAAAAAACAAAAGCCCTCAGCCAGATTGCTTCACAGGTGAATTCTACCAAATATTCAAAGAAGAACTAACTCCTATTCTTCTCAGGCTATTTAAAAAAATTCAAGAGAAATGATGACTTCCAAGCTCTTTTTATGAGGAGAGCATAATTCTGATTCTAAAACCATGTAAAGACAACACAAAGAAAGAAAATTATAGGCCAATATCCCTGTTGAATTTAGATGCTAAAATCCTCAATAAAATATTAGCAAACCAGATCCAGCAATATATGAAAAAAAATGTACAAATAATCAAGTGGAATTTATTCTGTGGAGGCAAGGCAAGTACAATATTTATAAATCAATCAATATAATTCATCACAAAAAAGAAAGGAAAAAAAAAACACATGATAATTTCAATAGATGCTGAAAAAGCATTTGATAATATCCAGCACCAGTTTATGATAAAAAATCTCAGCAAAGTGGGAATACAGAAAACATACCTCAACATGATAAAGGACATATATGACAAACCCACAGCCAACATCATACTCAATGTGTAAAAATTAAAAGAAAACCCCTTAAGATCAGAAATAAGGGCAGGGTACCCCATTTCACCACTGTTTTTCAGCATAGTTCTGGAAGTTCCAGCAACAACAATCAGAAAGGAAGAAGAAATAAAAGGCATCCAACTTGAAAAAGAAGAAGTAAAACTATCATTATTTGCAGATGATATGATATTGTATATAGAAAACCCTAAAATTTCAGTAAAAAAACTACTGGACCTGATAAATGAATTCAGTAAGGTGTCAGTGTATAAAATTAATACACAGAAATCAGAGGTATTTTTATACACCAACAATGAACTGTCAGAAAGAGAAATTAAGGAAACAATCCCCTTCACTATTGAAACAACAATAACAAAAGTACCTAGGACTAAATATAATGAAGTAAATTAAAGACTTGTACTCAGAAAATTATAAACATTGATAAAAAATATCAAGAAAGATACAAACAAGTGGAAGATATACCATGTTTATGAATAGGAAGATTAAACATCATTAAAATGTCTATATTACCCAAACTGATTTATAAATACAATGCAATATCAATTAAAATATCAATGACATACTTCGAAGATATAGAACACATATTCCAAAAACGTATATGGAATCAAGAAAGAACACGAAAGCCTCAGTAATATTGAAAGAAAAGAATAAAGTGGAGGTATCACACTTCCTAGTATCAAGTTATACTACAAGGCCATTGTACTCAAAACAGCCTGGTACTGGCATAAGAACAGTAATATAGATCAATGAAACAGAACACAGAACCAAGAAATAAACCCACACCTTTATGCACAATTGATATTTGACAAAGGAGGTAAGAGCATACAATGGAGTAAAGATAGTCTCTTTAATAAATGGTGTTGGGAAAATTGAACAGCTGCCTGAAAAAAACAAAACTAGACCACCAACTTACACCATTCACAAAAGCAAACTCAAAATGGATGAAAGACTTAAATGTAAGTCATGAAACCATAAGCATCTTAGAAGAAAACATAGGCTGTAGCTCACCAACATCACTCACAGTAAAATATTCACTGATTTACCTCCACTGGCAAGTGAAATAAAAGACAGGATAAACAAATGGGACTATATCAAACTAAAAAGCTTTTGCACAGCTAAAGACAATATGAACAGAATAAAAAGACAAACCACACAATGGGAGAACATATTCAACAATAAGTCTGATAAGAGGTTAATAACGAAAATTTATAAAGAACTTGTAAAACTCAACACTAGGAAGATAAAAAATCCAATTAAAAGATTGGCAAAAGAAATGAATAGACACTTTTCCAAAAAGGAAATACAGATGGCCAATGGACAGATAAAAAAAAATGCTCAACATCACTAATCATTAGAGAAATGCAAATTAAAACCACAATGAGATAACACCTCACATCAGTCAGAATGGCACTCATTAACCAAACAACACATGGTAGGTGCTGGCAAGGATGTGGAGAAAAGGGAACCCTCCTGCACTGCTGGTGGGAATACACACTGGTGTAGTCACTGTGAAAAACAGTATGGAGATTTAAAAAAGTTAAAAATAAAACTTCCCTTTGACCCAGCCATCCTACTTTTAGAAATATATCCCCAAAACACCATATCACTGATTCAAAAGAAGAAATGCGCCCCCATGTTTATCGCAGCATTGTTCACAATAGCCAAGATCTGGAAACAGCCCAAGTGTCCAAAAGTGGACGAGTAGTTTAAAAAGCAGTGGTACATATATACAGTGGAATATTATGGGGCCATGAAAAAGAAGGAAATAGTACCTTTTGTGACAATATAGATGGACCTGGGGACTATTATGTTAAGTGAAATAAGCCAGGCAGAGAATGAAAAATATTATATGATCTCATTCATTTGAGGAATCCAAGGAACATTGAGAACTGAGGAAAGGAATTGAGACAGAGGAGGGATCAAAGGGACCAGAGGAAAAGAGGACAGAGGGAAAGGGGATGATAGGATGGGATAAACCTGAAGGGAAGGGGGGAGCGAGCTGTTTGGAGGAGGGGAAGAAAGATGTTGAGAGGAATACAGGGGAGGGACTAAGCATTCAGGGCAACACTAGAATCTATGTAAACACAATACATTAAATAAAAAATATATATTCCTAGAAACTTTTAGAAAAACAGAAGTTGTTAGAAGTAGAAAACTCTGCATATTGAAATGCAAAATGAAGCTGAAAATAGTCATAGTTAACTTATTTATGATGTTCTGCATACCTGATGATTGATCTCACATATCTGTACAAGATGATGGAGAGAAAAAGAGCCTATCCTGAGAGATGCATTCAATAAATTATTAAAATATTGTTGAGTGTTTTATATTTCAATATAAATTTAAATATTAAAATGGCTTTGTAGAAATTATAACATCAAATAGTACTATGAAAATATAAAATTTTATTTTTGAAGTTTAAAAATAATACACTAGCCTGGCCTGTGGTAGTGCAGTGGATAAGGCATTGACCTGGAATACTGAAATTGCTTGTTTGAAACTCTGTGCTTGCCCAGTTAAGGTGCATATGACAATCAACAAAGAAGCAATGAACAACTAAACTGAAGCAACTATGAGTTGATGCTTCTTGCTTCCCACCTCCCCCTTGTAAATCAATAAATAAAAATCTTTAAAAAACATATTCTAGGTCAGAAATTTCAGTTAGTCTAAATTTCTTTTGGTTCTATATGACTAATCAATGAAAAGCAATAAACTTTTGCATGGAATTTTAGACTCAACATACCTTTCTATTGCTTACTATTACTAGTGGAAATGCTCTCCCACTAATTTTTATGTGGTTTAAAATTTGACCCAAAGTACCCAAGTGAATGCTGGCTTAGAACAGGCTCTTGGGCATCACTCCAGCTCTTCCTTGAGTAGATGCAATATTTCTGTGACTATCACTCATATGTAGTTAAGGGTGTGTTTAGCAGGATTTCTACCACTAACAATTAACTACAGAAAGATCTACCTGTAGAGACCTGATTATATACTGTAATTTAAACTCTGTGGCCATTGTGTCTTTTTTTTTTTCTCCTGATCTGTCCCCTTCTTTCTGTATCATTTCTGGGGTTTCTTAATATTTCAAGTTCCCACAAAATGTCACTTCCTTCATACTGTTTTCAATCCTCTCTCTCATTAAAAATTGTCTCTGTTTGAAATGTATTAGCATATTATGACCTCTTCCCTTGATATTTATTTTTAATTTTTTATTATTTATTTCTGTACTTTGCATATTTAATATGATACACTTCTCTAAAGTGCACTGTACATGCTTAGATTATTTGTATGTCACACAATACTCACTAGGATGTCTTTAACATTACGATATGCTCTAAATATATTTTAAAAAACAATAGCTTATATTGCACACACACACACACACACACACACAAAATGAACCAAGCACACAAGTAGGGAAAATAAAAGCTGAAGCAAGGCTTCTATAGACATATTTTCTTATAAGGATTTATTAGCTCAGGGTCACTACCTTTATTCTATCAGGTCAAATTATTTGTATTTTGATTCTATTTATCTTCCCAAATATTATATTTCTATTCATTTTCTCTTCTCTAAAATTTGAGAGCTTTTACTTAATCTGGGTCCCAGAAATATGAATTTTATGACTATTCTTTAGAGCAGTGGTTCTTAATCTTTTTTGAGGTACCGAACCCACCAGTTTCATATGCGCATTCACCAAACCCTTTTTTAGTGATAAATAAAATATGATGTTTTTTCCAAATTCAAGACATAGGTATATGTTTTTTTACTGGTGCACAAAATGAGCCGTGCATGAACATCACCTTGCTCAAAGAACATAACCAACAAAGTGCATGAACTCACAACAAATTACGGCATTCTTTTATTCTGGCCTCCGCTCCAAACCCCTGAGACCGACTCATCGAACTCCTAGGGTTCAAAAGAACCCAGGTTAAGAACCACTGCTTTACAGTTATTTTTATTTGGAAAACTTTGTACTTCACTGATCCTTAAAGAATAGAGAATAACAGCATTTCAAAATTCATTATATTGTTTTAAGGACAGAATCTGTTCTGTTAGGTTTTTATGCACATTACTTATTGTTATAGTGTGAAATCAAAGATTTAAGTTTTTTTAATGGTTATTTTTAAAGTTTCTGGATTTTGATAAGAAATATAATCTGCATATATATTTAATTTCAAAATTTAATAAGATATATACATATATATTACTCACAAAAATTAGGGAATATTTCAGAATAAATATGAAGCAATTAAAAAAAGAAGCATTTGATTTTTTTTATAAACAAGAACATCAGAAAAGCAAATGACAAGTCAAAGAAAGTTGTTTAATTATGCAAATGAGATATAAACCCAACTTTTATTTCATTGGTGAAAATGCTCTATACAAAATGTTGAAAGTACTGGAGTATCTGCAGTTTCCCTGATCTCCTAAATTTTTGTGTGCAGAGTAATTTTTACATGTCATCAAAACATTAGATGAGCACAAAAATAATAAAACAGATCATATGTACCTGGTGTACATACGGTCACTATTCCTCTGTTACTGAATGTTTAGGTATCAAATGTCTAGAACACTCTGAAATGACTTCTTTGTGTATAATAAAAAGTTGACATGTTAACATTAAAAAAATAAACTCAATATTGTTTACATAGTGCTTAACAAAATGTTTTTCTCATATAACTGTTATATTTAATACTCATAATGAAATAGATAAAATATGTATATAATATATATTTATAAATATGAAGAAAAATAATTTGCCCAAGATAAAACTAAGTTTTAGTCATGATTTTTTTTTTTAAGTGAGAGAAAGGGAGATAGAAAGAAAGACTCCCACATATGCTCCAACCAGGATCCACCGGGCAACTCCTGCCAGGGTCCAATGCTTGGACCAACCAAGCTATTGTCAGCAAACAGGACCTATGAAAAGTCCAAATGAGTCATTGGCTATGAGAGGAGAAGAGTGAGAGAAGGGGGATAAGAAGGGGGAAAGAAGCAGATGATTGCTTCTCATGTGTGCCTTGACCAGGAATGAAACCCAGGGTGTTCACATACTAACTGATGCTCTATCCCCTGAGCTAACTGGCCAGGATCTAAAGTCATGATTTTAGTCTAATTATTTCAATCATGGGTAAAATGTCAAAATTTTTCCTTATGAAAAGTTTTAACGTTTTTTCTTTAGCTCTTTGAAGTGGACAATCTGACATGCTCATTAAATAGAATTATTTTACCAGTGCACAAAGTTTATGCTGTATGTCTGGCTATGAAGCCCTTCATAGCCCCTTCTGAACAACACTCCAATATTATTTTTGAGAAATTATCTCTTTCAGTTAAACAGAATCCAGTGAGACTATATTAGGGGCATGTTCTTCCTTGGTCAGTAAACGAAGCTATTCAAATGGATATTTCCTCCCAAGACTGATTTTTATAAAGTTCAAAGTGTGATTAGAGTAGACTGCTCAGATCATGAATCCTATCCTGAATTAAGTCCCTAAATCTCTGTACCTGATTTAGTTCTAAATAGTGCTTAGTTGACTTTCCAAGGCTTTTCTATTTATTATAAGAGTTCATTTTATCTTTCTAGTAACTTATTTATGCTTAAGTCAGCTGGTGGGTGGGAATTTGTGTTGCACGCAATCAAAGAATCCTGGTAATAGGAATATACCCGAAGAACACCATAGCACTGTTTCAGAAGAAGAAATGCACCCCCATGTTTATGGCAAAATTATTCACAATAGTGAAGATCTGGAAACAGCCCAAGTGTACATGAGTGGACGAGTGGATTAAAAAGTGATGATACACACACACACACACACACACACACACACACACACACACAATGGAACACTATGGGGACATGAAAAAGAAGGAAATCTTACCTTTTGCAACAACATGGATGGACCTGGAAACTATTATGTTAAATGAAATAAGACAGGAAGAAAAAAATATATATCATATGACCTCACTCATTTGAGGAATCCAATGGACAATGTGAACCAAGTAACAAAATTAAGACAGAGGAGAGATCAATGGGACCAGAGGAAAAGAGAATAGAGTGAAAGGGGGTGATAAGATGGGATAAACCTGAAGGGAAGTGGGGAGGGCATAATAAGGAAGGGGCCAAGAGAGATATTGAGGGAAATATAGGGGAGGGGTGATGTATTCGGGGCAACACTAGAATCTATGTAAACATAATAAATTAAAATCAATTTAAAAAAAAAGAATCCTGGTATTGTTGGTCACCATCAACTTAGCGTAATTACTTTTCTCAACACTCTGTATATCTTACACAGCCAAGTAGATACTTAATAATAAAATTTAATCATTATAAAACAGATCAATTAATAAAATATTAAATAATGAATGTATTATTGACTATCATGTGTTCTCTGCTGAAGAGTGGAGTCATGCAATATGTTTTGTGATGTATCTCAAGCCAGAAACACATGAACTCATTCACCAGGCAAATGACATCTTGACATGTGAGAGTTAGAATGCAGAAAATGTAATTCCAATCCAGGGAAGGCAAGAGTGGTTTTGAATTCTATAGAAAATTCTTTACTTCATATCAACATCTTTATGTGTTGCCTTTTCAGAGTTAGATGAAATGCCGAACTTCAAAACTACTTAAGAGTATGCATTGTATATTTATGATACACTATGTAGGTTTATATAAAGCAAATGTACCAATCTTTAAATTTAATAATACTTTTTAAATATTTCAATGGGACTTCCATATTTAAAGGATGACTAGGTAGTTGTGCCTATTTAGAAACTGTCAATCATATCCAACTCCATCCTGCATTTATATCATACTATTTTAAATTAATTTTATAGCTCTGAGGCCTATATGAAATGGAAAGAAAGATTAAATAATCAACCTATACCAAGGAGATAATTTAATGGTTTAATGGATGAGAGCATTTTAAACAATGTAAAAAATCAGAAACACACTATCCAGAGTATTGATCATATAAATGAAAATATCTGATATCAAAAATAAAACTCAATATATTAACATAATAAAGCATAAATATTCATTAGGTATAGAAAGAGCTCTTTCAACATTCCAGAACAGTTTTAAAAATACAGCTGAAAATAAAAAGTTAACTGAAAAAATAGCTAATATATTTATATCATAGTGTATGAGAAATCAAGTTATTTCATCATTATTTTAATGAATGTTGGAGTAATAAAATGTGCTTTCTAAATTTGTAACAGTGTATGGTAATGGATTTAACTAGGCTTATTTTTATGATAATTTCATAAGATATAAAAATATCACACCTGAAAGAAATATAATAGTACATGGCAATTATATTACAATAAAAATAGTTCACTATATGTCAAAGGTAATAAGTAGTTGATTTACAAACAGACAAATAACTTAAACCTAAAACAGAAAATGAAGCATAAAACAGTGTGTGTGTCTGTCTGTTTGTGTGTATGGATATAAAATTAAGGTTAAGGAACTAGAAGAAGTAAAAAGAAACACACATGAAAAAAGATTATTTAACAGAAGGGAAAAAAATTCAGTTCTAATGGTTAATAATTTAAGATAGTACTGAGAGAAAAGTATAAAAGTTAGGATAATCCAATATTGAAAATATATTTCTGTAATAAATTACCTAGAATGTTTTCTTTAAAAAAAAATTAAACTTCACCTTCATTCTAAAATACAAATATAGTTGATTTTCCTGAAATAGTCACAATATATCTTCCAAGATATTGTTAAGTCTAGGGTAAAATGTTTTGAATCAGCTTATATACCAGAGTATATTAGGAGTATTAGAGAAAATTCTTTAGACACATAAAAATATTGTTGTTTGTCATTATCTAAGTATATTTATAAGTGCTAATTCATACTTCTCCTACTAAACACTGAAGTAATTTTTTTGTCTCTAAAATCATAGCTACTTGTTAGTTTATTTTGTTCATTAGATTCCAATATGAATGAAATTATATGGTATTTTGTCTGTCTCTGTTTGGTTTATTTCACTTAGCATAATGCTCTCCAGGACAATCCATGCTGTCGCAAAAAAAGTAAGATTTCCTTTTATTAATGGCTTGGTAATATTCCATTTTATAAATGTACCATGGCTTTTTTATGCTCTCATATACTAATGGACACTTGGGTTATTTCCAGATATTGGTTGTTATAATGGAAGCAATATAGAGACAGACTCATATAAATCAAGCTGATAACTGTTGGGGAGGTTGTGGGTTGGGAGTCTGAGTTAGAGGTGAAGAAATTGAGCTAAAAAAAAGAAGAGAAAAAATTATGGACATGAACAAAAGTATGGTGATTCCCATGGTGAGGATGAAGTGAGGGAGGTGGAGGAGGTGGATATAGGGGAATAATGGTGATAGAAAGAGACTTGACATAATACAGTGTACAGATGATGTGTTGTGGAATTGTGAACCTGAAACTTGTATAATTTATTTCACTAATTATCATCCCAATAAATTCAATAAAAGTAAATGGATAAATAAAACTATAGTTAAATTTAAATGTAAATTGTTTTTATGACTCTTACACAGGTAGAAATAATATTGGGTTTTGAAAAATTGTCACACTTTTGGGGTTCATAGGCATTCACTTTAAACTAAATAACCCTAGGAAGTCTTAGTCATGGCAATAAGAGAAAAAAAAGAAATAAAAGGTATCCAAATTGTAAAGGAAGAAACAAAATTGTTCTTATTTGCTGATGACATGATACTATATAGAGCGAACTTTAAAGATTATACCAAAAAACTATTAGAAGTGATAAAAATTTTAGTAAAGTAGGGTACAAAATTGTTATTCAGAAATTAGTTGCATTTTTATACACCAATAATGAACTATCAGAAAAAGAAGTTAAGAAAACAATTACATTTGGAATTGTATAAAAAAATACCTAGGAAAATATTTAACCTAAGACATTGTAGAAAGAAAACTATAAGACATTGTAGAAAGAAAAAAATGAAAGCAATACCATGTTCTTATATAAAAATAATTAACTTTGTTAAAATGTTCATAGGACTCAAAGCAATCAATAGATTCAATGCAATCTCTATGAAAGTACCAATAACATTTTTCAACAGAACTGGAACAAATAATCCTAAAATTTATATTGCACCACAAAAAACTCCAAATAGCCGAAGCAATCTAAAAAAAAAAAAAAAAAATGTTGGAGGTAGCATATTACCTGCTGTCAAACTATACTACAATGCCATAGTACTTAAAACAGCATGGTACTTGTATAAAACAGACGCCACATGCATCAATGGGACAGAATAGAGTACCCAGAAATAAAATTATGCCTACATGGTCAATTAATCTATTACAAAGGAGGCAAGAATATACGTGGGATAAAGGCAGTCTCTTCAATAAATGGTGTTGGAAAAACTGAACAGACACATCAAAAAGAATAAAAGTAGATCAATTTCTTACACCATATACAAGAATAAATTCAAACAGATTAAGACTTAAACATAAGAACCAAAGCCATAAACATTTGTGAAGAAAACACAGGCAGTAAATTCTTTGACATCACTATTAGTAACATTTTTTTATGTCTGTCTTTGCAGCAAGGAAAACAAAAGCAAAAATAAACTAATGGACTACCTCAAACTTAAAGTTTTTGTACAGCAAAGGAAACAATCAATAAAACAGACAAACTAAAAAAACAGCCTACTGAATGGAGAAGATATTTGCCAATAATAGATCCAATACGGCTGGCTCTAGAGGGTTTTATGCTAAATGAAATAAGTCAGACAGAAAAGACAAATATATGATTTCACTTCTATGTCAAACCTAAAAACAATAAATGAACAAAATAGTAACAAAGTCATAGATACAGAGAAGAAATTGATGGTTGCCAGATGGGATAGGGGTTTGGCAGTATGCATGAAAAGGGAAAAGAGATTGAAATGTACAAATTGTCAATTACAGAAATAGTCAGTGGTTTATAAATTACATCATATGTCAAGATATTTTGGATACTGACTTTACTTTTAGTCTTTGAAGGTCAGAAAGACACTAATACATATATTCATTACTATGTTCAGTATAATATTAAAGTAAAATATAGTAATGTATTCTCTGTACAGGTTCCTACTCACTGAGCATCTTAGAACTTGTCAGCCTCCAGAATTATGAGCCAATTCTTTATAATAAATATATTTTATATATTTCATATATTTTGCATATATAATATACAAATATTACATTTAATGTTTACTTTAGATAATAAATATATATCCTTATTTATTTGTATAAATATTTTATATAAATATCTTTACATTTTTGTATGTAAAATTTTCTATTGGTTCTGCTTCTAGAAAATTCTGATTAATAGAGAATTTGATACCAAAAGTGGTTCTATAACAAAATTTTAAGAATGAGTTTTTTAAATTTGTTCTGTGGTATCTGAAATTGGCTCAATAATCTGAGTAGATTTTTTTATTATTATTTTAAATTACTGTGTTTACATAGATTTAAGTGTCCCCCTGAATATATCTCCCCCACCCCCGTGTTCCCTTCGGTCCTCCTTTGCCCCCTCCCCCCAATAGGGTAGGGGAGAAAGCATTGGGGGGAGGAGGCAAAATCGGAGTAGATTTAACAATGCCAATGGCTTTATTTCTAGTTGTAAAGAGTGCTGAAAATCCATAATATGATCTGGCAATAGAAATATACAAAATGCCACCAAGGGATACTTCTAATCAACCACTTATAAGAAGCAAGGATCTGGGAGACAATCGGTACTCTAAGACATCTTGCTTAAACTAATGAATATAATGAGATTGGCTAGTTGCTCCTAATGTCTCTGGACAAAGTAGGGAAAGTAAAGGATGAGCTCTAGATTTTAATTCCCAGATAAAACATTACAGTCATTACTTGAAAGTTTCTCTTTGTTTTCTAAAAGAGATTTATGTCCTGTAGCGGTAGGGATAAGATTGCTGAAAATCAAATACAAAATCTCATCCTGCAACTAGCTAAATGACAATTTGAACGTTCAGTTTCACAGGTCTACTATTAAAGTGAAGACATTGATTGCGAAGAAATTGGGTTCTGAGAGTTGAAATGAGGACACCTGGGAAGAACTTGATGAAGCTTAAACAGAGTCCCTATTATCTAGATTTCTCCTTAAATATCATGTCATTATTGTTCACCCTTATCTATTAACCTACAGAACTTCACATCCACTATATTGCTCTCTTCATAGTTTTCCAATTTTCTTCATAGCATGAGATAAAAGTAAGTATTATATTAGATCTTCGCCTACTTTTGCTGCAGTTTTCTCCAGTAAAATATTAGCTACCTGAAGGCAGAGATTCTTTCTTTCTTTTCATCTGTGATTCCCCTAATGACTCTCCCCAAATAGTGGCATGTTTGAAAAGTAGTATGTACATAAACTAGTAGATAAAAGAAAGAGTAAGTGAATGTGTAAATAAATGAGTGAACTTGAGGAATAAAGGTTTCTCAGACCATCTCATTTTCTTACAAGGAAATCAGTTAAATAATGATTGTTTGAAGCAAGAAGGCTGTCCTAGAGCATTTTCAATGATATGGAAATAAATCCAGAGTAGTAACCAATTACATTTTGTAGTATCCTCTGATATTCCGATTTAATAAAGTATTGAGTAAAGTAAACTGAATTGAATCCATTTCTGCTTTTCTTAGAGTATCTTAAATTTATATAGACTTAAATCTGACCTTCTCCAGCTATTATATACAACCAGCCTCTAAGGAACATTAGTAATTGCCAAGTTTTTAGTTACGCTTCCAATCCACAAGTATCTCACTAGTCAACAAAATGGTCTTTCAATCAGTGCTCTCTTCATCCTTCCACACACACCACTGCACAACTACTGGTGAGTGTTCTCATTAGCAAACAGGCATTAGTGCTAAAATCCTTTTTGTGCTGGGTACATTATAACTCTCACTTTTATGAATTTACATATATATTGTATATATTATATATATATATATATTATTTTTAGACAATATATAAATATAATAGAGCTGAAACAATACTGAAGGTGTATCTTGTGGGCAAACTGATAGTCCAAAATAAAATGTTAGTTTACAGCTATCCTAATAAATTAATCCTATTATATCTGTACCGTAGATATCTATTATTCCATATTTTTCTTATGTATTTATTTCTGATTAAGATTTGCAAGTTATTTGTACATAGTTGCATTAGTACTGATATTATTTAACCTTAAAATTAGGTTTTTGGAAGATGTAATATTTTTACATATTTGTGACAAAATTATAATTCTGAGTGTTATTTTAAAATAATCTGATTCATGTAAGTTATTTTATATTAAAGAATTAATAAAATTATGCTTGGAAAATATGGAATGATATTTTCACCACCTTTCTTACATTAAAACATCTTTACCTACCATCACTTAACAGTATTTCAGGCACATTGTTATTTAATGAACACTAATATAACTTCCTCTTATTACCACGTCTGTACTTCTGATTGTGGAATAGTTTGTCTAGTCACTAGATCTTTAGATTTGGAAATAAAGTTATAAAAGTTGGAAATAGTGTTCTGAGTATATGTGTTGTTATTTTCTTGTATCTTAGAAAAATCAATCTCAATATAATTTTGTGAATACTTACAGCTGCATATTTTTAATAAATCAAATAAATATACATTTGATTGTGTAATCATTCTTGCGTATGACAATATTTTATTTAAATTCTTAACTGAAGTAGAACCATGTATTTATGATCATGTATAACATCAAAGAGAAAATGATGGGCTTTTCCTTAGTACCCTATCATAAAAAGAATAGGTGTGAATCTAGAGCAAAAGGCACTAGGTAATTTCTTTTTATTTTTTTGCCCTTTGTGGTTGCATTTTTTTAAATTAATTTTAATGGGATGACACCAATAAATCAGGGTACATATGTTCAAAGAAAACATCTCTAGGTTATCTTGTCATTCAATTATGTTGCATAGCTTCTTGCTTTGAACACCCACATGAGAAAAACCAGGTTCTACCGGTTGAACATGAGAGAAATCCATTCCCACTTAATAATACCTCTAGTTTTTATCAATAACTTAGCATGTCATGTAGTATTTAGGTAATTTAAAATATTTAAACTACATTGCTATGTTAAATATTTCAACAAATTATTTTCTGAATAGCAAAATAAATTAACTAATTATAATTAAAGATATTAAATTGAATTGTCATTTTACTATATAAAAGAAAAAAACTAAATTTTATATAAAACAAAGATAAATTTTATGTATTTATATTTTTAAACTTAATTTTTGATTCAATTAATTGATTACAGGATAGAAACTATGATGCAGGACAGGTAGTTAATTTTTATTTAATTAATCTTATAATTCCTGGGGCAGAATGAAATAATTCAATATTAGTATAAGTAAGCAATTCCATGCCTATTTACAAAAGAGTGCACTAACAATAAATTTTTATAAAAAATATCTATACATTTCAATATTAAATTCTAGAAACAATGTTCCTAATTGCTAATACCACATTCCTCTATATCTGAAAGATTTTTATTATTAAACAGTAGCACTCAAATGTAACTTATAAGTGCTCCTATTTGTTTAGTCAAATAACTTGGACTGGAGAGTGTCTTAAACTTGGATTTCTCAGGAGGTTTCATATAATTTAGCTTACTTTCCCAAAATGCCATTCATTTTACAGATAAAATGTGTTTATACTCAGCAACATATTATTTGGCACTGTCCACACTTGGAGCTTGTACTATTGATATTTTTAGTTTGTTACACCCTTCAATATTTGAGCTACTCAAGAAAATGAAGTAGACTGCTATAAATCTCTGTATTCCATAGAGAATCCTGAGCTTATATCATTATGCTCTACATATACAGTGTGTCCGTTAAGTCATGGTGCACTTTTGGCCAGTCGCCGGTCAAAAGTGCACCATTACTTTATGGACACACTGTATTATGGTAAATTGCAGTTGCTTACAAGTGACAGAATACAGAAAAAAAAGTAAAATGATAAAACACTTCTCAGAAATAATATATAAATTGTTTTGATAATGTAAATTTTACTCAGGAAAACTGCAAATGTGTCATATGAATACAGGGTGATGCAAAAGTAGGTTTACAGTTACACATGAGGAAAATAATACAATAATTGATAAATAATAATATAAGAATATATATGTTTCACATACAACTATAAACCTTTTCCTCACCAAATATATATAATTTTGCTTCATTATTTTTGGTTTAGTGTAAAAAGTGTTGTGCTCAATGGTGTATATACTATATTATTAGTACTATATTTTATCCTAAATATTTTCTTAAGAAGTATCTAATATTTGTATTATTTAAAATTTGAAAAGATAAAATCTAATAATTTTTTATATATTTTATTATTACTTATACTTCTGTAAAAATATTTAGTTTTAAAAATCATAATATCCACCTGATCTTTGGTGATGTAGTGAATAAAGCATCAATCTGGAATGGCGAGGTTGCTAGTTCAAAACCCTGGGCTTACCTGGTCAAGGCACATATGGGAGTTGATGCTTCCTGCTCCTTCCCCCCTTCTTTTTCTCTGTTTTTCCCTTCTCTCTCTCTCTCTTTATCTCTTTCTCTCCCTCTCTCCTGTCTAAAATGAACAAATAAAATCTAAAAAAATAATCTTCTTAAAAAAATTGTAATATTCTACTCATCTGTACAGAAGTTAGTTATGAAGTCAATGCTTTACACGAATGTAAATGTTGCTTTGTGTCTATTATAAAACTTTTGTAATTTGTTGAAATATCAAAAACTTACAACTGGTAATGATATATCTCATAAGCAGTGAGAAATTGTAAAATGCATTTATTCAAATATTCACTAAGCCAAAAGATGCAAAATATATTTTCCTATTATCATCTCAATAAGTAACATACACGGAGAAAGCCAAAAATTAAATAAAAATATAGGTGCCAAAACATACAGCATTCTCCAAAACGTGTGCACAGTGAAGTTTAACATATACATATTGACACATGTAAACTTAAGGTAGACATTATCATTTTCAGTAAAGTAATATTGTCTTTCCTCATAAAATTATTTTAAAATACCCAAAGAAATAAAGATAATATTTCTCCTTCAAACTAAATGTTCAGAGCAATATGCCTCTTTATTAGAACTTATAAACTCATCCAAGAAAATAATAGTGCACTGTATTAAACACAATAATTAAGTCACGCTCAGTATCATCCATTTCATAGCTATGTACAAATAAAAGACCTGTGCAAACACATTTGCATATATTTAGATAAAGCACATATAAATAGAGCATGAGTGTTTTCTATCAAAAATATGTTTTATTGAATAAAAGATGATTGTTTTAATAATTCACTAGTTTTGTCTACTTTATTTACTTCAATGATATGGTAATCTAGTCAATTCCACCAACCTGTGAAGAAAAGTATTTCTGACATGAGTGACTTCAGCTTTGTGAAGACAGCCTTTAGAACTCCCTTTTGAATATAAATATTTCTCTTTTTATATAATTGATAGCATCCCCAAATTGTTTTTTTAAAATTAAACTAAAAAAGCAATTAAACTGTAATGTATATACTTTTTTTTTTGACTTACACGTATAAAGGTATATGCCTCACTGTTGTTAACATTTTTTCTGTCAAAATTCTATGAATATTGTATTGCTTATTTTTTATGGCATCAAACTTTGAAGAATACAAGTGTTATTCTACAATGATGTTTATTTTTATTTTAAAAACATTTTAAAGTCATGATAATTATAATGGAGTAAATAAAATAAATTAAGCATTGCTAAGAGGGTCACCTAAAATGGAGTCTGAAAGCCACTGAGGAATTGGGGCCTGTGTACCTCTTGCATCTCCATTCCAGGAACTATTGTGAAGTTGTTGACCTGTTAACAAACTCATTTCAAGGCCAAAGAACAAACAACCTGGGTCAATGATTGCTATATGGACTCTATTTCCTCCTTGCCATGGACTTTACTTAATCCTTGACATGCTGAGCAGACTATCAGCATTTTTCACCTTGAAAGGAACCAATTCCTTTCAACAACCAGCATCCTTCATTTATATAATGGGCCTAACCAATCCCAACTGACCTAGAAAACCTTAGAGAGAACATGTCTTATGTTTTTTCCCTTTAGTAATCCTGTCTGTTTTTGTTCCCATTTATTTATTATTCTTTTAGATGAGAGTAGGGGAGATAGTGAGGCAGACTTCTGCATGCACCTTGACAGGGATCCAGCCTGCAGTCCCATCTAGAGATGATGGTTCGATATTGAGATATTTTAAGCACCAGAGGCTGCCACAATTGGGCCAATCAAGCTATCCTCACCACTCCAGGAAACCAATTAAGCCACTGACTGCACAAAGGGAAGAAGGAGAAAAGGGGGAGAGTGAAAGGGAGTGAAGCAGATGGTTGCTTCTCTTGTGTGCCCTAATCAAGATAGAACCCAGGAAGTCCATATGCCAGGCAAATGCTCTATTCACAGAGCAACCAGCAAGAGCTGGGTTTTTTTTTTTATTCATTTTAGAGAAGAAACACAGAGAGAGAGAGAGAGAGAGAGAGAGAGAGAGAAGGGGGGAGGAGCTGGAAGCATCAACTCCCATATGTGCCTTGACCAGACCAGTGCAGGGTTTTGAACTGGCGACCTCAGTGTTCCCAGATTGACGCTTTATCCACTGCGCCACCAGAGGTCAGGCAAGAGCTGGGGTTTTTTTGTTCCCTTTGGAACACTATTTGGGTTTCAGATTGAATCCAAGCTTCCCACAAAGCTCTTCTTTTGGATCTCAAGTAAATGCTTGTGTTTTTCTTTTTTCACTTTGACCTTTTATTTTTTAGTTTAACAATAATTACCTGAATACATTAATGATGATCTCACAATTTTTAAAATTAATATTTCAATGGTTTTCTATATCTTAGAAATTGGTTTATATTATACTTTAGATTATTATTCTTTAGCATTTGTTTTGGTTCCATTTGGTAATACCAATTATTAATATGTCGGCAGTTTATTGCCTCTCTTATTTGGTAATAACCTTATTTTTTTCCTATTTGCATTATGTTTAGAAAAAATCTCACATACTTATTCCTCATGTCAATCACAAAGCTGAGTTTAATAATAATAAATTTACTTTTCATTGCTTTTAATGGAAATTGTTTCTTATATATTAATATTTAACTCTATTCTTCTATTTCATTCGGATGATTGTCTTTTCTTTTTCATTCTTAACTTCTTCATAGATTTTTTTTAATAAAAGAAAATAATTGTGAAAAACTAGCTAGTTTAATCTCTAGAAGATTTTGTACAAAAGTATATGTTCCTGTTTTAACATTACTAGGTTTGCTTCCTTTACATTGCAAAATGTTTATGGACATAGTTTTTTTTATTATTTTTTATTAAGTTAATTAATATGTATGAGTAGAATCCTAGGCAATCTTAACAATTTGCTTACAATATTAATTTTGTTTTTATCCTCTTGCCATTTCTTTGGCCACTATTGAAATCTACTTATAAGATTTTAACTTGACATGCTGAATAATACAAATAATTTGTGTTGATTTAATTTACAGGTACTCTAAGAAAAGTGGAGAAATACCTGGTCATTGACATTCTCTACTTCCCCCATACACAAAAATATACTGCTCACAAAAAATAAGGGATATTTCAACATGAATATGAAGCAATAAAAAAAGCATTTGAATTATTTTTATTAAATAAGAACATCAGAAAAGCAAATAACAAGCCAAAGGACTTGTTTGATTATGCAAGTGAAATGCAAAAACAACTTTTATTTCATTGCTGAAAATGCACTATATAAAAGGTTGAAAGTACTGGGTTATCTGCACATTCCCTGATCCCCTAAGTTTTGTGAGCAGTACAATACATGGAACATTTCCTGTGTGGTCATGGATTCTCTTGGGTCTCTGTGCTTATGCCGAGTTCAAATTGTGGGCTGTACCTAAAGTTATACTCTTCAGGAAAATGCCTGACAATAAACAGAAAATCCTTCTCAAAGAGAAATCTAGACAAATTTTATGTTTTTGATCTGCTCAAAATAGCATATGTGGAAGTACTCGCTTCTGCCATTTTGTTTTCAATAATACATTAGATCTCTGCACTTACAATATTAACAAAGATACTATACTTGAAATTGATTTTAAAAATCAGCAGCTGTCTATTAAGTAGATCCCAACCAGGAACAATATTTTGAAAACTAAAATTTTTATCATGTGTTCTTATTACTCTATTAAAATTGATTAAGTATCTATTATAATTAGCATAAAACCCATCAATGCTTCTTTAAAATGTCCTAACTTACTATCAATAATATATCCAGCTTAAATCTTGCCAATATAACTTCATTTATCTTCATATTTTGTATATAAATATAAAAATTTACAACTTTACTAAATGGTTTTGTGTGTATAATTAATTCCCATAAACCTATTCTATTTGATACCTTGTTTCAAGCTAAATAAATACAGGAAAGAAAAAATAAACACATTGTTAGATAGATGACTAGATGGCTAGATAGATACATTATAGATAATAAACCATTATTTTGTTAGGGCACATTTATTTGTTGTTCCACTTATTTATTCATTCAGTGGTTGATTCTTGTATGTGCCCTGATTGAGGACTGAACTTGCAACCTTGATGTATGGGGATAATGCTCTAACCAACTAACCTACCCATCCAGGGCTTGTTAGGGCACACTTAAAATGCCCTAAACAGATGGACTACTTATGAAGCAATAAACTTGAATTATTTTGTATCTTATCAAAACATATTTTATTAACACATTTCTTTGTGTATAATTCATATAGTAAGAGGTGTTCTATTCCTAATTAAATAACAATGCAGTGAAAAATCTTAAAAAGCAAGTTAAGTTTCTTCTCTCTTTCTAACATATGTATATTCACTAGGTATTTGATATTTTCTGAGTGTGTTTGAAGCCCTTGTGAATTAAAATACTGCTCTCTGCCATATTCTCTGATATAACACAGATTCTATTGTCAACCTTTTTATTTTCCTGTTTAAAGGTTTTACTAACATTAATCTACTCCCTTGAAAGAAAAATGTTTCAAAACAATTCTTAAAACTCAACATATCTATTTATGTACTAAATCTAGTGGTAGTTTGGAAAGTTATTGGAGATCCTTGATATCTTTTCTAAAAATATAAAACGTTAAATTTTCAAATAGCAAATAAACAATTGGAAGATTAGATTTAATATGTGTCATTTTCTGATACTATTTTGTGGCTTAAATATATGAAATATGACTTTGGATCATTTTGTTGCTATTTTCACTGTGAATAATTTAAATATTTTTTCTTATTTTAAACAGAATTTAAATTAAAAAACCCACTTCTTGCCTGAGCAGGCGGTGGCGCAGTGGATAGAGCGTTGGACTGGGATGCAGAAGATCCAGGTTCGAGACCCTGAGCTCGCCAGCTTGAGCGTGGGCCCATCTGGCTTGAGCAAAAGCTTGTCAGCTTGGACCCAAGGTCGCTGGTTCCAGCAAGGGGTTGCTCGGTTTGCTGAAGGCCCACGGTCAAGGCACATGTGAGAAAGCAATCAATGAACAACTATGGTGTCGCAATGGCAATGAAAACTAATGATTGATGCTTCTCACCTCTCTGTTCTTCTGTTCCTGTCTGTCTATCCCTCTCTCTGACTCTCTTTCTGTCCCTGTAAAAAACAAAACAAAACAAAAAAGCAAACTTCTTATTCACAAGACCAGTCCCGTATTAATTTTAATTTGTAGTCAAAATAACAGAAAACAGGAGTTTCATCATTTTCTGAGAAATACAAAAAAGCATTTTTTTTCCTTTCTTGCATTTTTGGTTACTATTTTATAATACTTTTTAGATTTAGGCAGCGTTTTAGAAGCTTGTGCAGAATACAAATCTTTTAAAAAGTTCCCTGACAGAAAGGAAAACCCTGTTATCTTCTATTCACAAAAATAATCTTTTTTGGAGAGGCACTTTTCTTCAGTAGCTTTTGGAATCTTCTTCACATAATATATATAAAGAATAAAGTATTCAGAGAGATAGAACACTAAAAATTATAAATAAATTATGTAGTGGCTATTCATAGAAAAATTATTAAATTGGAAATTTCCTAAATAGATATATCCAGAATATTACTGGCATATCAAGTTGAATTTTGAATACAGAAATAAGCATCTGATGAAAAGACAATGGAATTAAGAATGACATCATTTCATCTATAATGGTATGTAGAAATAGTCAGAGCAAGAATTCCCCAGGTATTACTAGAACTTACACATTTTGTGTCAGTTTCCCAGATGGTGACCAAATTAGTTGTCACAGACTGCTTTGGCCTCCACCCATCGTGAGATTGCCTGGGCTAACTATGAACATTTCCGTGGATAGCAGGGCAACCAGATGGTGCAAAGGAAATTCTGACCTACCTCAAATATTCTCTCCAACCACTTCTTGATTATGCATGTTGGATATTGTAAACACATAAAATATGAAGTTAAAATTTGCAGCCAGTAAATTAATTCTAATTGAAAAAGTCATTTCCAAACCCCTATTTATATAAAATATCTGTTTATTTGAATCTATCCTCATCTACTCTTATTCAGTTATTGCTCACTTGCTTAATAAAATTAAACAGTATACATATATTAGATTTTCAAATTATCAAAGCTTACCTTTATAGATTATTTCAATTTTTGCTAAATATGGACTTGTCTTGCTGCCACTGCTTTATTGTTGTTGTTTGTTTGGTTGGTTGTTTATGGGTAACTAGCATTTCATGGGCCTTTAAAGAATTGGGTTTCATCCCATTCATCCTTCAAGACTCAGCTTAAATATTACATTCTCAAATGCCACTGGTAAAATTACTGACCACTTACCAAGATAGATTCTTGATTTATTAAAATTTAAAATTTTCAACTTTCTTAAGTGAGTGAAGGGAAGATAGTGAATCAGATTTCCATATGTTCCCCTACAAGAATCTACCTGGTAATCCTTTTCTGGACCTGATACTCAAATCAACTGAGCTATTTATTTCACCTGAGGCTGCCGCTAGGACCGACTGAGCTATCCTCAGTGCCTGGGGCCAATGATAGAGGCACTGGTTGCAGGAGGGGAAGAGAGAAGAATAGGGGAGAGGAACAGAGAGAGAAGCAGATGGTTGTTTCTCTTGTGTGCCCTGACTGGGAATCAAACCCAGGACATTCATATGCCAGCTCACTCTCTATCCACTGAATCAACTGGCCAGGGACTTGCTATGTTTTAAATTAATATTTAAGGCCCAGAAACATATGATATGTTTAATATTTATAAATCCATATTAACCATAAAGTTAAACTTCATAAAAAATCCTACCTAGCAATATATTTTTTCTTTTTTTTTTTTACAGGGACAGAGAAAGAGTCAGAGAGAGAGATAGATAAAGACAGACAGACAGACAGGAACGGAGAGAGATGAGAAGCATCAATCATCAGTTTTTCATTGTGACACCTTAGTTGTTCATTGATTGCTTTCTCACATGTGCCTTGACCGCGGGCCTTCAGTAGATGGAGTAACCCCTTGCTCAAGCCAGCGACCTTGGGTCCAAGCTGGCGAGCTTCTTCTCAAGCCAGATGGGCCCGCACTCAAGCTGGCAACCTCGGGGATCTCGAACCTGGATACTCCGCATCCCAGTCCAAAGCTCTATCCACTGCACCATACCTGGTCAGGCATTTTTCTTTTACTTTTAAAGACATAAGAAATCTTAAATAAAAATAAAAAAAAACCCATCAAAATAAGTTATCAGTCCCATGTTCCCTGTTTATGCTGTGAAACTTCTCACTGAAATGCAGGCACGTATTTTTAATTCTTTGTGGTCTTAGGCTTCTTGATATTTGATATAATTAATAATAGCTAACGGGGTTTTGTAGTTTGGTGGGGATATTTTATTTGCTTGAATGTCTGGTGGTAGTTGACTTATTGATGGCTTTTTAACTTCAATTAGGAAATTTTAAAATATGAAATTAAATAAAGCCTGAAACAACTAAAGGAGCCTTCTACTATAGCTATATTACCACTTTTTATTAATATATTGGATTTCTCTCAGGAAGCTCAAGATCCATTTAATGTTTCTCATAACATAAGTGTGGGGCAAGTAGAAAAAGGGGAAATATAAGACCAACCTATATAGTGAAAAACTGAAAAAAGAAGTTCAGTGTTTTATAGACGCTATTTTCTAGCTGAAACAGGACCAAAAACCATTTCTCCTTTAGTTATGTTGGCCCAGAGTGGTTGACATATATGCTTATATTTTAACTGCCATTTGCTTTTGAATACTCCATAGTGTACAAATGATCACAGTATAAATGATAAATATATCAATACCAATAACTTGTAGGATGAATTTATTGGTCATTTCCTTTGGGAAGTTAATTTGTACTACTTCTGAAGAAAAGATGCTCTTCCTCCTTATCACAAGACAGTTATTTTATAGCATTTTAATATAAATACGTGACCTTTAGAAATCTAGTTCTTTTGGAGAAAATCCCAGATGTTCATACAGCTAAAACCAATGTTGAATATTTTGTGTTGCCAGATCACTAATTAAATTCCTGTATATAACCTTTCTCTTCCTGAAATGCAACATTTACTAAATTATTTTATAATTACACAAACATTGTTTTGTACAGCTTTTGCATTTTAATGATTTGGGGTAAAACTGCAATTTAACATGGAGTCAGAATCTGAAGAAAACATGTTCAAGTACAGCTAAAGAGCTGCCCTGCGATCATGCTAACACACACCACTTTCAGTGAGGCTGCAATTCCTTTGCCATTTTAAAAGCCACATATTTTCTGTTTAATTTCTATGATATCTTTCTAGGAAGAAGTTTAAATATAAACCCACCAAGGATAGATAAAAACCTTCCTAAGTGAGGCACAACTGCTCTTTCTCCTAGCTTTTACTTTAGTAATTAGGTCTCAAACATGTTTCTATTGTTCCTGTTTTCTATTTAGTGAGGTCAGCCTTCATAAAACTCAAATGTAGGTAGAAATATAAGTCTCAACATTGTGTCACAGATTTCAACAGTTTCAACCAGACAATGAATAGAGAGAGCATTATATTGTTAATATATTATTGATAGGATTAAATATGTAATCATCACTAAGTAAAATGAAGTTATTGTGGAATAATTAGCCTAAAATATTTGAATCCGTTGATTTATTAAGTATTTTGACCCTCTTCCCATTTACTGTTGTTCAGACCATAATTAGTACACATGGCCCTCAAACTTATATGTGAGGGACTTCTCTAACTAACTACCTGAAGTAAATGGCTCAAGAGGGGGCATCACTTTTATGAAATGGGTGGTATCTCAGTTTTCTGAGCATTTAGCTGAATTCTTTGTATCATAACATACATTATAAGATGACATTGGAACTGATAAATAAAAATCCAAGATATTGCTTATATGTATAAATTGTTTATATATATGTATATATATATAAATGTATAATCGCTGAAGACATACACCTTTAAATAGATTGTTGCAAAGACATTTATTTCTCTTACAGTTATAGTTCCTTCATTCATTGAACTTATTTACTGATCTCTTACTATAAAATATCTTTTAAATTAATGATGAAGAAAAAATATATTCAGCTAGATAACAGAAAGTTCTTCAAGTCAGAAATGCTTAAAAGAATATGCTGAATGGTGATTATAATATATTCAGTTAAAAAAACAACAACAACTGTTGGGCCTGACCACGTAGTGTCACAGTGTGTCTGATTGGGACACAAAAAACCCAGGTTTGAAACCCCGAGGTCACTGGCTTAAGCACAGGGTCATCTGGTTTGAGCAAGGCTCACCAACTTGAGCCCAAGGTCACTTGTTTGAGCAAGAGGTCACTCGGTCTCCTGTAGCTCCCCAGTCAAGGCACATATGAGAAAGCAATCAACAAACAACTAAGGTGCCACAACAAAGAATTGATGTTTTTCATCTCTCTCCCCTCTTGCCTATCTGTCCCTATCTGTCCCTCTCTCTGTCTCTGTCACAAAAAAACAAAAACAAAAAATAACTGTTGGAAGCTTGGAAATGTAGGAAGAAAACAAGAGCAATAAAAAAGCACAATATAAGTCTAAATAAATATTGACTGTACAAATTAAAGATATCAGTAATGTCTTATCCAGTTCTAAACATATGCAAAATATCCTATACAAAAATGTGCCAAATCAGTGGGATTAAATGTTGTTGAAGTGTTCCATGACTATGCATCTGAAAGGTCGTACAAGTACCAATTATTAAGATAAGGTAAACTAAGTACAAAATATTATAAATGTATTCTAATCACTTAAGGCATAGTAGAAGTGTTTGTAAATAACTTCATAGAGGGAAAAAATGAAATGACAGTATACTAAATCCATCCAAAAATATAATAAAGAGGAGAAATAGAACAGATGTAAGAAATGCCAAGCAAATAGTGTAGAAATCTATTTAAGTTAAAATATAAAGCAATTATGTTAAGTACAAATAGACTAAAATAAGCAAATAAAAGATATAAGCAAAATAATATCTGAGAAATGAGTATTCCATGAATAGGTATAAAATGGTAAAATATATTTATTTTATAGCAATATGGATCAGAAGACATATGGAAGATTTTTTAATATATACTAAAAAACACAACTAAATTTAGAAAGCCAAATTTTAGGAGAATCAGTTGAAAATTATTAAAAAAATAATTATCATGAAGTCCTTTAATATATTTATATGGGTATATGTATATGTGTGCACATTCATTTATATATATGTTTGTATCTATGAAGTAATACAGGAAAGTGACTCCAACCTTTTGCTATACATCAAAGCCATATGAGTTCTATCCTGGCCCAGAACAGCATGCATACCTGGTGGTAAAACTGAGGCTGACACATGACTGGCCTCTAGCCCAGGGGGCCCCCAGTGGTGACAGAATTTACCAGTACACAACTTACACTGCCACCGAGCTGCGGGAGCTGAAGAAACAGAGTCAGCAGCATCAAGGGAAGCCCATCCCAGTCTGGTACCTTCATTAATGGGACAAAGAAGCAGAGAGTCTGTAGTTATAATCTAATGAAATGGAGAGGCTGGCCTGCATCATTATACACCCTTGATACAATGACTGCAGATCAGCTGGCACTTGGGAGATGCCCAGGGTGATCACTCACTGATGGACTGGCTGACAGCCACAGCTCATTCGGTTTGGCATGATGCCAGAGAACTCCTGGGGGGGAGAGAGGGCAAAGTGGACCACCTACGTTGATCTGGTGCAGGTGATCCAGTAGATGGGTACGCACCAGGCAATGTTTAATTTGAACACTCCAGGCTGGATAATGAGTGCTTTGCCACACACATAAAGGACTTGATCCTGTCTTCCATGCCACCTGTGGCATTCGGGTCTCTAGTGGCCATCCTCATGCCATATGTGGATTGACGCATACATGAGGGAACAACGGCCATTGTGGGCTTGGGTGATGTGGAGATCAAACAATAGGATTTTAGAAAAGCATGTCCCATACAGTAGAAGGGGAGAACAAAGGTAGTTCTAGTAAGGCTTAATGGGGAGGGGCCCCAGAAAAATCTCCCTCCTGTGAATGTGAATTGATTTATTAGCAACTGGTGTAGTCAAAAACAAAATTGATCATCAGCCTAATGATGTCCTCTTGGCCTTGTGGCAACAGTTGCCAAAGGAGCCGAGGTTACAGAAGGCCACCAAGTGTGGAGCTGGGAAGGCTTCTGCATGCCCTGTATGGCTCCAAGATTTTTGAGCATCCCTGAGAGGTATTATTCCCTCCTTGATTAGGGGTCAGGGTGAAGCACCCAACTCAGGGAGATCCCAGGAGACTGGATGCCACATGCTGAATTAATTATTCACTGGTCCCCCCAGAATATTTGGCATGTCCTAGCTTTGGTGGACACTGGTGCAAGCTGTAGTCTGCTGTATAAGAACCCAGAGAGGTTTTCAGGGCCCATAACACACATTGATGGTTACAGTGGCTGGAGAGTTCAAGTGTGACAAGCCATGCTCACAGTGTATGTTTCCCTTATACCGGAGATATTTGGGGGATGGATGTTTTTAAGGGGCTTACTATGACCACCATTCAAAGAGAGTTCTGCTTGTGGGTGTGAGCCATAAAGCCAGTCCTAAGAGACCACGCATGTCACAATGCTGTGGTGCTCTGCACCCCCAAGACAGATAGCAAAGGTGTGTCAATATCATTTGCCTGGGAGACATTACAAGATAAGATAGGGTGTCCTCCAACTGGAGAAAGCTGATATAGCGTGGCACTCACATATGAAGAAACTTGACAGAACCTGCATGACAGTTGATTTCCGAGAACTGAATAAGGGAACTACTCTGCTTCATGCAGCTGTTCCATTGGTACTGGATTTAATGGACTGGTTGACTCTGACTGTGGTGCTATCACTATGTAGTGGACTTGGCCAATGCTTTCTTTTCTATGGACATCACCCCAGAGAGCTAGGAACAGTTTGCCTTCACCTGGGAAGGATGTCAATGGACTTTTATTGTCTTGCCTCAGGGCTATTTGCACAGCCCGACTCTTTGCTATCATTCGGTGACCAAAGGCCTGACCTCCTGGGCCAAACCACCCGCGGTGACCCTTTTTCATTATATTGATGATATCATGCTAACCTCTGATTCTCTTACAGATCTATAGACAGCAGCAGAGTTTGAAGAGTGCCCTAGAAACATGGGGCTGAGTTGTCAATGCCAGCAAAGTGCAAGGACCTGGGAGTTGTCTGGTTGGGTGAGACCAAAATAATCTCTGAAGTTGTGATAGGTAAAGTCCAAGCATATCCCTGACCACAGATGGTCAAACAGTTACAGACCTTTGTGGGTCTCTTGGGGTGTTGGCATGTGTTTATTCCCCATCCAGCCCAGACCCTTTGCCCTCTGTACCAGCTGTGTTGGAAGGGGGCCATCTGGGATAGGACTTCAGAGGTAGAGTGAGCCTTTAAGCATGCCAAGTGGGTAGTGGCCCAGGCACAGGCCCTACAAGTGGTTAGTCCCACAAAGCCTTTCCAGTTAAATGTTACTGTAAACCCTAATAGGTTTGGATGGTGCCTATGGAAGAAGACCAGACAATAGTGGACCCAATAGGCTTCTGGTTCCAATTATGAAAAGGCACTGAGACTCACTATTCCTGGTGAAGAAATAGCTAGCAGCTGTCTATGTGGCCTGGCCAGCTTGTGAATCTATTACCTGGCAGGGGCAGGTGCAAGTCTACACTGCCTACCCCACAGACAGATGAGTGCACTCATGAGTGTCCACACTCAAGTCATGTGTAGCACAAACCTCTATCCTGGCTAAGTGGGGTGCCTATCTGGAACAAATAGCTGTTCTTAGTACTAACCCTCTGTCTCAGAAGCTGCAATAGGTATTGGGCCCCATTACCTTTGCAGAGTTGATAAATGCCTGTGCAGGGGGATGATGTCACCCCTTGTCCCTATGGTGAAGGGATAGACACAGTGTTTGAGGGTGTGTTTAGGTACACTCCATGTAGGGTGTTATATGTATATACCAGATAAATCTTACTGCCAGGCACCTGGTATACAGATAGGTTTAGCCATGGGAATCTTAGTAGCCAGACTGCAGTGGCCAACCACTTGGACACAGGTTGAATCAGGGATAGGGCAAAGCAACCAGTGGGCTGAACTACCCTAGGCAGAGTGGTTAGTTATCACTAAGGAAAGTGAGCCCCTACAAATTGGTACATACATCTGGGCTGTGTCCTGGGGTCTTACATTGTGGCTCCTGCAGTAGGAGCAACAGAAGTGGTTTGTGGGGCACCACCCAGTCTGAGTGCAGGCTATGTGGTAGGAGTTGCAGGCCCTGGGCCCTATAAAACAGATGCTTAAGCCTGACCTGTGGTGGCGCAGTGGATAAAGTGTCAACCTGGGAACACTGAGGTCGCTGGTTCAAAACCCTGCACTGGTCTGGTCAAGGCACATATGGGAGTTGATGCTTCCAGATCCTCCCTCCTTTCTCTCTCTCTCTCTCTCTCTCTCTCTCTCTCTCTCTCTCTCGTGTCTCCTCTCTAAAAATGAATAAAATAAAAAGAAATTTTAAAAAAAACCAAACAGGTGCTTATTTACCATGTAAGTGGGCACTGTCCATCCTGAGCCCTGGAAATGAAACCAACCTCTTGGCACAAGTACATAGTTTCTGATTACCCACAACTGACACGGTCATATGGTTGCATTGGCACCTGGAGCATGCTGGTCCCAAAACTATGTTGTATGTAGCCTGCCATTAGGGACTTAAGGTGGCCCCCAAGTAGACATTGCAAGCAGCACAACAGAGCCCAGCCTGTGCATGGATACATCCCAAGAGGTTTGGATTGTGGCTCAAGAGTGGGCAGGTAAAGGTTCTGTCCTTTAGCTGTATTTTCCCATGGAAGGGGCTATTAGATTTAGAGGTAACAGCCTTAGCTGAGCACACAGACCAGGCTTTGAGTCAAACCTGGCAGGCCTGAACTCTGATGATGGATGACACTACTCAGATGCCTAAGGTGCTGTTACAAAGTAGGATGGCCTTGGAGCTGTGGACAGCTGCCCAAGGAGGTACATGTGCTATCCACCATGTAGGGTGTTATATGTATATACCAGATAATCAAGGAAATGTACATCAAACTCTGCAAGAAATAGATACTAAAGTACGAGTTACGCAGGCCCTCATCTATGTGCCTCTTTGGTCATGGTGGAATAACTTAATGTCCACCTGAAGGTGGACCATAGTTTCCCTGGCTCTTGTGGCCAGCCTCCTAGTAGTAAGCTGCTGTTCCCTAAACTGCTATTGTGACCCAAGGGCTCAAGCAGCAGAACTCTGGGCCTCTGTACTCTTTCAAGTGCAGACTGTTTAAGGAGCGGAGTGTGGAAAGCTGGTCTCTCCAGAATTGATAACCAGCCTAGCAAGATGGAGCCCATGTGGAAAGGGCTGCTACATCAAACCCAGCAATGCATGATGAAGGAAAACAGCCAGGGACAGTACACATGCGTGCCCATCTTGTATGACCGTCAGTTATGTAACCTCTCTATAATCATAGCTCGGTGCCACTTCTGTGTGGTTTTACTATAAAACACCTGTGCACTGCATCAGGCTGCTGCTGTTGCCACCACATTACTGCTATTGTTGCTCTTGCTTCCCCATAAAGCATGTCCCATATGCCTACAGCTCCATACATCTTCTTTCAGCTCCCGGCCCATCACAATCTTTCGTCCCTTGACTCCAAACTTCGACCACACAGGCAGTAACAAAGAGAAATGAAAGATGCTTCTGAGTCTCACCTCAGGGAAGTGAGGATGGTTGTTTCAAGCCACAAACTTTTTATTACTAACTAACAAAGAAAATAATAAACTAGTGTTAAAGAGATGAAAAACTATCTTTGGTTTATAGGTTTGAGGTTTAACAAAAATACAATCAGGATGAAGTGGGTATCCTGTGAACTTCAATGAGCTCAATCCTATGAACAGATTCAAAATGTCCTATAAAGTCTGTAGGTACAAAGGGTGTAGTCATACTACATAGTATTGGGAAAAATATCTGAAAAATAAACCAACATATTAGAACAGTCATACTTAGGCATCACTATTTGAGGGTGTATAAAGGTTCCAGTTAAAGTACAAATTTGGTTGAAACATACTGTTGAATTTCCACAGGAGTAGGATAAAAGAAAAGAAAAGGAGTTCAGTGAAAAAAACTGAGATGCATGGACACTGAAAAGGTATTTATTGCCAAGGTAACTTAAATAATAAAAACAGAAAGAAATTGTCTAGCTGGCATCTGGGAGAATAGAGAACTACAGATTTGTGCAAGTCAAATTTACAATATATAAGACCATATCAGAGAAAAAGTTTCCTTAAAGATAGGAGTACTCATTATGAAAATCAGTTGAAAAGAAGTCAGTATATCAAGAAGGCTTAGCTCAGGCCTACTCCAAATAGGGGAAAGCTGGGTCCAATTGTGTAGAATAAATTGGATACTTCTGCTGGTCAGAAAAATAAGCTCCCTCACCTCTTCCCATTAACAAGAAAATTGTTAGAGTAGGAAGAAGAGAATATTGTTACTCAAGTCAAGAAGCAGAAGAAACACATGTGGATGAACAAAGCAGTTCTAGGAACAGTAACCTCCCAGTGTGCTTTGATCATAAATTTCTAACTGGGTAGGTCAAGACACCAAATAATTTTGTCCTGCAAACCAGTCCCCACCTGCTTTCTCACACCTTCATGTAATCTTCCTTGTATTCCCTCCTTAATGTCAAATGCATAAAAGAAACTACAAAACTGTTATTCTCTGGAGTGTTTGAGAGTCTGCCTCTCCCCATCCTCAAATGTAATAAAATTGGCTCAAATAAACTCTTATAAATATTCTCTACAGATCTTGATATTTCTTATGGTGACGCCTAAAGGTTTTCAATGACAAAGGTCATTCTATATTTATCCTACTAGCATAGAGCTCTTATTTTGACTGTAGAGACTTTTAGAAATGGTAGGGCTGAAAGTGTCAAAATGATAAGTGAAGAAGAACTAAGAAAATCAAATTTTGATCCATCACTAAAATATCATAAACATGAATAACATGATAATCACAGAAAGGCTATAACTTGAAAACAACCACTGCTA
Source organism: Rhynchonycteris naso (assembly GCA_037038555.1). Lineage (NCBI taxonomy): Eukaryota > Metazoa > Chordata > Mammalia > Chiroptera > Emballonuridae > Rhynchonycteris > Rhynchonycteris naso. The sequence goes on from CM073000.1 coordinate 27,403,926, forward strand.
TTATTCCCATATTAATCCTTGGGGACTTTTAGATAGCAGCGCTGGAATCAAATATAAATCATACAGGAACCCGCCCAAGTATATGGCCTTACCATATGATGGCATCACCTTCTTACTCCAGAGGTTCGTGGTCTCTACAAGAGAAAGTTTGAATCACATGCGTTCCTCAAGCTCTGCTGAATGGTAGTTCACACTTGAAGTTGAATTTTATGTTTAAGTATCACACAAGCCCTCAGTGGCCCATGATGCAGTGTCAGTATAATCAACTCACTGAGCCCTAGAACTACTGAATGAGCAACACTGGAGGTGGGAACAACCGTCTCTGTTTTAACAAGACCTACAAGTGATTCTCATGAGCACTACCAAGTCTGATCCTCTGGGCTAGGGACACAGAGACCACAATATTGACTGTAAAGATTAAAAAAAATCCCTCCAAATATGAGGGGAATCAAAAAAGAGGTATCTTTGAAGGGCATGATATTGCCTTACAAATCTCCGTGGAAAACAGATGAGTTCATAGATGGAAAGGGGGAAGCCAGATTGAGGGGAAAAGAGAGGGGACAGAAAGCAGATGGAAGGGGGAAAAGGGAAACCAAGTGAAAGGAACAGAAGCCAGGTGGAAGAGGGAAGACTGGATAGAGTAGAAGAATCTTCAAAGAGAGAGAGAAAACTGATGGAGAGGGGAAACTGGGTAGAGGGAGAGAGAAAGGGGTCAGGAGAAAAGAGAAAGGGAGCGTCACTTTTAAACTGCACTAGAAATGTTCTGCTTTTAAGTGTTATTAACTTTGAATTTCAGCAAAAATTTAAATTGATCAGTTATTTTACATTTTACTGTGTAAAGAGTTTAGAAGTAGGACTGAGTACTTAGAAATATGGAAACCCACAGAGTTCTTTCTAATTCAGGGGAATTAGACCTCAAAGAAAATAGCAGCCTTTCTGATAATATAGGATGGTAAATCTTATATTGGGTTTAATTTGAAAGTAAATGAGGAGTAATCATAATTTTTATTTCCAGAAGGAAAGTGAGTTGTACCAATTTCCTATGATAAACCACTGGTAGGTACTGTGTATATGTGTGGTTTAACCACATGAAACATGAATATACAGGGTAGAGCAAAAGGAGGTTTATAGTTGCTCATATTAATACAATAATTAATAAATAATAATACAAGAAAAAATTCTGTTTTGGGCACTCACAACTGTAAATCTATTTTTCCCCACCCTGTATAACGCATATTTAATAATCATATAAAGCCTAACCATAATATAGTCTTGACATAAAATAATAGATTGCTCACTGATTATAGGTGTGTACATATACTTAAGTGTGTGTGTGTATATATATATATGTATATATATATATTCTATGCAAACATCAAATGACGTTTTCACTCAGAAATGTTTTTTAAAAAGTTCAACTTAATTTATTCTATTTTATATATAACTAATGCTTAATGTTATATTTTCACTAAAATTAGGAGGAGATACTATGTTAACAAAACAGGTGTGTGTGTGTGTGTGTGTGTGTGTAATAAAGCAGATACCTATATTTCAATAATTCTAGCGAAGTTTATGCTATTTTATTCTTACCAAAACATGTTTAAAATATGAATCATAAAATAATAGTACCAACATTTTAGCAAGCTTATCAGAATCTGTGCACTGAAATATATTTTCATCTTTAAAAACCTAATGTGTACAGCCATATGTTTATTCAAAAGACATCGCCATTTTCATTTTGAAACTTATCTTTTTAAATTGCCAGTGCAATCTTCAGTTTATTACTTTAAATATCTAATGGAAAAATTATTTTTATTTTAAAGATGAAAATCCAAATAACTTTTAGAGTTAGATTTGTTCAATGAAATAAAATATCAAAATTAAACAATATATTTTACTGAAAGTTATATACAATTTAAAAGTGACAATACTATCTTCTTTTATGGCCTCTGTACTGCTTTTTATAAGGCAATTATAATAAAGAAGTTTTAAAATTATTATGAACAATCACATCAATGTCAGGCAAAGCATTAAATTACCAATAACAAATTGAAATGGTTAATTTCTTATATTTTTATATCAAAAAATGCTTTAATACTAGACACTGTGAATCTAACAACTCTATGAAGGATATAGTATGTTTGCGGTTCTATTTTTATTTTTTTACATCTTATTAATGCTGGGGCATAAAACTGACCTAGAAAAAAAACTGAAACCAAGTATTAACCCCCCCCACCACCACCACCGCCAAAAAAGAGGCTATCAATATGCTTAGGTATCCAAACAGGAGGTTGAAGGGCAGTACTAAAGCTGTTTAAGCAAAATTATTGGGAGGTTACGGCAGCCCGCTTTTCTCTTCAGACCTCTGACATATACATCATCATCTCAATGGTAGATCCTGCCCTTATTAGCCTCATTTGCATGAGCCAAGGCTGTGTAGTCAGCAATGGAATTGCCCAGAGAAGCAATTCTATTATTCCAAGTGAAGATATTTTTACTCTGCCAAATGAGAAAGCACGATACAATACAAACCGTTTGAGATATGTTAAATAAATGTATTAACATTTCCACTAGAGAATTTGATTTTTCAGGAAATACTTGCCTGTAAATCTGAGGACACGTGTGCAGAACCAGCCACTTAAAATACTAGTTGCTCCATTTTTGCAGGGCATGAATTTACAACTTTCAGCTTCCATTTCACAGATGTTCCTTTCATATATTTGCAGACAGCTACAGTTACAGCTGTGCAAATGGACCCAGCAGAGGCCATACAATGAAGTACTCTGGTTTCCTAAGCAATCATTGAGAATGCAGAGTCTGTCAATGTGACCAAGGAAACAGCTGCATCTGAAACATACATAAATGAAAAAAACCAATTAGGCCTATAAGTTAACATACTTAAAAATTTATTCCATATTTACTCAAGTACACAGGATAAGAAATATAATAAAGATGACTGTGGGGTGCTTTGTAAAAATATTACTGTAGTAAGTGTACATCCTTGGTGAAATTTTATTTTGCTTTTTGTGCAAAATAATGAATGAAAAATATTTTTGCTACAGACATACTTAGATTCTAATACAGGTGTGCCACTTAATTGCTATGTAACCTAAAAGTAGCATTAATCCTGCTGAGGGGAAATGACAGGATGTGTCTGTGTTTGTGTGTGTGTGTGGGGGTGATGTGTGTTTCAGATTTTTTGTAAAACATATGCAGTTAAGTTTTCTAGTGAGTACCTGACGATTCGGTTACTTATTTATTTATTTAATAGAAGTAAGTGCCTGACATTAAGCTTAGATCCACCAAGGCATCCACTTCAATGACACTTACCTATAATGAACACATTGTCAGCTACTTAACTAGATGAAGAACCTGGCTGCTAAACCCACGAAGTTCCCCATTTTAGAAAGTAGTAGTTAACCTAGATGCCATATTTCCCCATGTATAAGACACAACTTTTTTTGAAAATTTTGGAGTCCAAAAACTGAACGCATCTTATACAGTAGTTGTAGATTTTTCTAGTTGCATTTCCCGCTTTTTTGCGCTTGTTTTTGTGTTTATTGTTGAAGACAGTGATTCGTCATCAAACACAGATGAGCAGATGAGGACAAGCTAGTGGATGGGAGTTCTGACAGTGATGAGGAGTTGTATGAATTTTATGATGAATAAAACTTGAGTTCAATAACTATGTTATATATATATATATATATATATATATATATAATTTATTTTTTCTAATTTTGACCCCGAAATTAAGGTGCGTCTTATACATGGGGAAATACAGTACTGACCTTTTGTGTGACCCTACTTTTCCCTCAGGCACTTACTACATTTCTGCTCAAATCTTTTAAATTTACAGAAAGAATGGACCCATAAAACCCTAGGCAGCCCAACCCACTCTGACCCCAACAAAGGCTGAACCCCATCTGCTCTCTATCTCTACCAAAGATGGGACCTTGCCATGTGTCCCACGCATGCCATTTATTCTCCAGGATTTGTGATGATAAAATGTATCTCTTTAAAAGTTTCCTGATTGTTGTTGCTGAGGTTTGTCTTACCATCACAATAAGAACCACATGGGCCAGTTCCGACACAACAGGGGATCAGGAAGGGAAAAAAACGTCAGTGTGGAAACCCTGCCAGGAAGATGGGCCTAGCGGAGTGCCCCAGACATTAGCGGATAGCAGAGTGCCCAGGCATCCCTAGTCAGTAACATCAATATTGATAGATTGAGACCTTCACAAAACAAGTTTGAAATACCTAGTCTCATGCCTAAGAAAAATGTTTTTAATTAATAATAGGTTCTATTGATAACATTTATTCATTCACTCCTATATTTATTCCATAAACATGTATTTGCATTTTCTATGTGACTGGCATTGACCTAAATGAATTGATATTGAGTAAATAAACCTCTGGCTTTACCTCAAAAGACACACCCTCTCCTTACCCTAACATAATAATAGGTTTTATTTCAAATGCTTGAGTATCTCGGTTCTTTTTTATTTTTTTTTATTTTATTCATTTTAGAGAGGAGACACAGAGTGATAGAGAGAGAGAGAAAGAGAGAAAGGGGGAGAAGCTGGAAGTATCAACTCCCATATGTGCCTTGACCAGACCAGTGCAGGGTTTTGAACTGGCGACCTCAGTGTTCCCAGGTCGACGCTTTATCCACTGCGCCACTAAAAGTCAGGCAGTATCTTGGTTCTTCAGTTGTCTATAATTTAAGTCATCAGAAGGCAGGAACATGGTTGTTAAGATCACGTTGAATCCATATCACCTAGCATTTATGCAACTAAATGTTAATGCCTAGCATAGAGAGAGGACCCAAGAAAATGTGTTCAATTAATAATGATTGAATAAATTAAAAAACAAAACAAAACACTTAATGTGCAGAGGTGGGGGAAGGGAAGAGGCAGGTGAGAAATAGTAGAATTTAATAATCTCTGAAACTGATGAAATACAAATATTCTGGGAATACTTAAGAGGAAATTAACCTAATCTTACTTGAGGGGATGATGAGGCAGAAAGAGTATTATAATATATATTGTGTGTGCATACTATTATGGATAACATTGTTCAAACTCAATTTTTCACTCAATGCAATTATTCATCTAAGGTACAAATGAAGATCCATACCAAATATTTTTGAATAATATTTTTAAAAGCTATATTGCTTTGAATTTAAATATCTCTATCCTTAATTACACGAATGCAATCTATTGATTCATTTTCAAAGTTTTTAAGTATCAATTTCGATGAGTTTGAAAATGATAAGATATTGCTTTAATAGAAACCCCAAAATTAAATTTTATAATTTTAATTTAGTCATTCTCTTGTAGATTTTGAAGCACTTTTCTCTATTTCAAAATAACTATTAAAGATAGTCTATTTCATGTAAACATATTTGAAATAGTTGCAGATTTCATGGTGATCACTAGATTGGTTATCAACAAAGGAAAAGTATATTTTTGAAGTTATAGAGGCATTGCTTTTTAACCTGTGTTTTCTTCATTTTATACACACACAAACTTTCAGCACCTCAGTTACTTATTAAATATACTGAGCAAATATTCTTGGGATTCTCTATGTTCTAGGCACATTAGGTAATGCAGATTGCAAGTCATTTTAATATTATTGTATATTATATAATATAGCCACATTTATTCTTTTTATATTGCATTTACACACTGATAAAGCATAAGAAAAAGAAAGCATAAGGTGAGAATAAACCTAAATCATATTGATAATCTTTGTCTAAAGTAAAGTGATTTTCAAGTACCCATTGCCAACTACTCAAAGGGCACTTAAGATAATTATATAAACATGTCCAAGAGCTGAGAAGTGCAATGTCAAATCTCTTTGCTTGTTATTATTAATAAAAATGAATCCACTGAACCTAATTCATTTCACTCATAAATTTATATGATAGTAGGTGTTTGAAGCCAGCTAGAATGTGAAAGGTCAATTAGTTCAAACCTTTTTTCTTGGATTTGTGAAAAACTTAGCCATTTAATGCAATTTGCCAAGAGTCATTAAGATTGTTGATGGCAGGCAGTATAGTTGATGCTTTCATATATTCAAAGCTCTGGCTTTTGAGAAGAAACTTTGGTTCCACTTTTACTCTAACTTATTTGATAAATAAGTTTCTCTGTGCTCTAGTGTTCTAATCTGTAAAATTATTAATACTATGCCAATTTCACAGAACAGGATAAAATGTATTCATTACTGAGCAGGTAGAACAGTGTCCATGTTTACCTGAAATAAAACTACAGAGCACAGTTACTTCCTTTCAATGACTTCTCACTTGTCCTGCCCCTCCTCCAAAACAACAAAACAATCAAACAATCAAACAAAAGAATCTAAGAGTTTAAATAACTGTCACATGGCATATAAGTCTACCCATATCATGCCCTGTTGAACCATATATTGTAGATTAATTATTAATAGTGCTCATTCACTTTTAAGGTATTTGTTTTGGGATGGTAAATTACAAAGCATCATATATATATATATATAATTATGTAGTTGTGTGTTTCAATCATACCAATTTAGTCACAATGCTATTTGTTATTCTATACATATAAAAAGATAAAAAATATAAGCTTTCCTAAAAGGATAAGATAAACTGCCTGAGAATACGAGGGCCTATAATTTAATTCTTCTTAATTTAATAAAAGCTAAGTGAACCAGAAACACTGCAGTGACCCAGAATTATATGATTATGATAAGAGAGCAGAAACCTTGTAGATAGAAAAGAGTGATCATTTTAGGATATACTTTAAAAAAATTTATGGTATTTACTAATATATTAATTATAGGAGGTAGAAAAAGAAAATGATTTAGAATGACGTTTTCTTTTTAGGTTTTAGCAGTGTGAGATTGTAGTGCCCTTTACTACGAGGAAGATTTGGCAGAAGAAAATTTTTAGTAGAGCTAGGACTCTGCATTTGGCAATAATAAATTTAAGAAACTCATTATACATATAAAATCTTAAGTCTACTAATTAATTGAAAATTGAGTCAGTATCAATCAGTACCTGGGTAGCAGGCCCAGACTGGACAAAAAATTTGCTTATCACCCCATGCCTGAAAAAAACAGATTGCTTATTTGATTCTTTAGCATCTCTCTAAAATAGATACTCTACAGCACATTAAATCAGTATTTCTTATTTATAATATATTTCTGTTATTTGTGTCATCTTCTTTAGTTATTATAATAGAATTTATAGATATAACCTATCTATATACCTAATATCTTAAAAAATCAAGATAATAACCTAACTTTAATATAAAAAGATATAAAAAAACTAATTTGTTACTGAGTATATTTATGTTTAAAAATACATCTTTTGTAGAAATGACTGAACTAGAAGATATATTGATATACTGAGTCCTTTACATCCCATACACAATATCACCATGGCTGTTGCAGGTTTAATGGAGACTGATGATAATAGTTATTAGAAATTCAAGTAAGATCATATGATTTTCTAATATGGTTAACAAATTCTAATTTCCAAATAAAATATAGTATTTTCTTAATTAATATGGAAGTTTCATTCCTGGTCAATCCAATGATTATTCCTTCTTTTTATTTTCTGTCATTATGTAAAAGTAAATTCCTGGCTCACATATTTATAAAAAGGTTTTAAATTCATATTAACATATGTTGAAACTTTCAGTATGGTACAAACCTTGTAACCCCCTTTTTATTTTATCATTGAACTATTCTATCCATCATCAACCACTCCCTGATAACTGCCATTTCTTTCGGTTAGTTCTACTGATCAGCATTAAACTAGAAATTTCCAAATTGTCTCCATAATGCAAGACCATCTTTTGAAAACCATTAATTTAAAGTAAATTTCTCCAGCTTACTAAATCACTCACCTCTCTACCCACTTTTGTACTTGTGTGTCAAGCATTTTTCATCATAACTGAATTATAATTGAAAACACAAAATAAATATATTAGGTGAAAGTCTAAGTTGAAAATATGGTCTCATTTTCAAATATTGAAATTGAATGTTTTTTTTCATTTCAATATTTAATGGAAACATATTCTAGGGATAGAAAAAATTAAATATAGTACTCTATTTTCCTAAATCTTAAGATTATAATCCATCTGCCTATACACAGTAGATGCTCCATTAATATTGTTTTACTATATAATCATCAAATTTATTTCAAAATTGAGCTATGCTCCAGAGAAAGGTCATCTTAAAGGTTCTGAATAAACAGCTTCATGACATTTTAAGTCTTAGAAGATAATTTGAAAAGCAATACAAAAAGGTTAGACCTATAAAAAGCTATTTAGATATTATCAAGTAAAATGAAAATCTGGCCCAGAAACACAAAATTATATAACATGCATAAAATTTTTTGTTTGATATATGAATTTAAAGCATAAAACATCTTGGAGCCTAAAGCTATAGTATAGTTAAACTTTCAATTTATATGCATAACACATGTATTGGTTTTTATCTCCTCTAAAAGAGATAAATGAAATGTAATTCTGTAAGTTTCAACTCATACTATATTTGAAATTAATTACATAAAACTACTTTTTATTTCCTTCCACTCATCAGCTTTATTTTTTATTCATTTATTATTTTTTTATTAATTTTAATGGGGTTACATTAATAAATCAGGGTATATATGTTCAAAGAAAACCTCTCCAAGTTATCTTAACATTCAATTATGTTGCATACCTATCACCCAAAGTCAAATTGTCCTCTGTCACCTTCTATCTGGTTTTCTTTGTGCCACTCCCCTCCCCCCCTCTCCCACCTTATCCTCCCTCCCCCCACCCCGTAACCACCACACTCTTGTCCATGTCTCATAGTCTCGCTTTTATGTCCCACCTATGTATGAAATCATGCTGTTCCCAGTTTTTTTCTGTTTTACTTATTTCGGTCTGTATAATGTTATCAAGATTCATCCATTTTGTTGTAAATGATCCAATGTCATTTCTTATGGCTGAGTAGTATTCCATAGTATATATGCATCAAAGCTTTTTAATCCACTTGTCCTCTGATGGACACTTGGGCTGTTTCCAGATCTTCGCTATTATGAACAATGCTGCCGCGTCTCAAGGCACATGTGAGAAAGCAATCAATGAACAACTAAGGTGTTGCAATGGCAATGAAAAACTAATGATTGATACTTCTCACCTCTCTCCGTTCCTATCTGTCTGTCCCTATATATCCCCCTCTCTGTCCCTGTGTAAAAAAGAAAAAGAAAACTACGTCTTTTTAATGAGATTGATTATACTTAATTTTTGGCATGTAGATAGACATTACAGTATCTACTTTAGAATTGCTTAAATGGATTAATGATCTCTATACTGTTTTGTTGTACAATTTAAAGAAGCATTTTTGTATGGCAAAATAAAGAGAAAAAATAATGTATCAGTACAGGTAACTGCAACAGAAAAAAATGTAGTGAGGTAGTATCAAGACTATCCAAGAACAAAAATACATACATCATACACAAGCAGTCTAGTTTTCTTCTTTTTTTCTTTTGTCTCAAAGTAAAATGTAACACAAAAACTTTTGCCTGGGAGGCAAAAAAATTTGCATGATACATCAAATTTCAAAACAAGAAATTCAACTTCTTAATAAAAGTCATTTATATGTCAAAAATTACAATACTCTTAGAAGTTAATAATCATTAGACTTCTTGGTTCAGAAATGACTTAAGATAACTCTAATCAAAATGCATTTTATCTGTAGCAAATTCACATAAAGCTATATTTATACAAGCCTCCTGCCTCTACAGAAATAGGTTTTGAAACTATACTTGATTTTATCATGGACCTTCAGATTTAACACTTTGAAATAGAACTCTTGCTTATAAATGAAAAATAGTGTTTTGGTTATATTTAGTGCTACATGGAAAATGTACATGGAAAAGACAATAAAAGAAATGGGTTTTATTTAAAGTTTCTAGAAAGAAAGTCATAAAATTCATTGCTATAACACAAACAACTTCTATGCTTTCAAAATAAAAATCATGGTTATTTTAGTAATTTAAAAAGACATTTGCTTTATAAGTAGAATGAAATGACCACAAAATACATTCTGAGGAAAATATTAATTTACATATGGATGGTTTATTACAAGGAATCAGATCTTATTTCCCCAACAATTCCAATTAGTAAGTACTTAATAAGTGTTTGATAAATATGTGAATGAAAGAATTTCTTTTTGTTATGATCATTCTGGTAGCAAGTAGGAATTGTGACTTGAGCTTAATTTGAAAGCTTCATAAATGGATTAAACCCACAAAAACTTCACAGTCTAGTGTTGATAAATTACAATTCCATAATTACAAAATATATCCTATCCTGAGTTAAAAGATGGTTGGAGCAATCCCCCTCAACACCTCCCATTAAAGGTTATTCAAATTCTTCGGAAACATTTTAAGGCAAAAATGTAGTAATACTCAAACCTTTGTAAAATACTTCATTTATTTTATGTAAGTTAAGCTGCATTCATAGAAAGTACATTTACATTTCAACAGAAAAATGTTTCTAAATTAGTTATCAACTTTCTGTTAACATTATTTTAATGGTTGTTCATATTTTTCATTCAAAAGAAACTGTTAAATTTAATATTATAGCACTAACATTGTTTTACTTTATGTTACATCTTCTTAGTTTAGCTTAAAAATTCTCCATCCCAAAACCACAGAGATTTTTTTTATCATTTCCTTTAGTTACATTGTAATTCTGCCTTTTTTTTTTCTTTAAGGCTCAGAACACATTTAGAGTCTACTTCTACTTGAAGTGTAATGCTGAAAACTAGTTTCATTTATTGTCTCAAATGAGCCATTTCCCCTGTCTCAAATGAGCCATTTCCCAATATCAACTACTAAAGAATCATGCATATTCTTATTAAATTATGGGCAAATTTCTCATATATCAAGATCCAATATATGCAGGGATTGTCCTCAAAACTCTCTGTTAGTCAACTGTTTTTACAAAGGCACCATATGACTTTTGTAGCTGTCACACAAGATGGTATATGAACTCACACCTGATTATCCTTCCTTTACAAGGATGACTTAGATGTTTATAAAATATTACCTTTATGGAGTTTTAAGAATATTTTGGTTAGTTTCTAAAGTAGCATGCAATGTTTTTGGTATAGGATTCAATGTGTGAATTAACAGGAAAAAATTGGTATCTTGGTTAGATTAAGACATATTATGTAAATACATGAATTATATTGTAATGTATTCAGAGCATCTATTATTTTTCTCTTTTTAATTAAAGTTAATGGTGTAGTAAAGTTTTTTAATAAAAACTTGAAAACTTTTGCAAGTTAATTCTAAGATTTTGCATATATTTTGCTATTATAACAGGCAATATGTAATAATTTTTAGATATTGTGACAGATATGGAGCAACGTTTAATTTTATATGAATTACTTGTATTGGCAAACTTTACTAGTATCTATTTTAGCATTAATTATGAGACACTGTCAAGAATCCATAAATGAATTGATGATTTTTAACTGCAAAAACTCAAGAATTTCTGAAAAATCAAAGAAAATTACCATGAACAAAGAAAAAAACACAAAGTCAGAAACAAAACTGTTGATCCCAGAAAAAAAATTATTTTAGTAAACAAAAAATCCTGAAAATCAATGTTAATTAAACATGTGTTTATTGAGTTTTCCTACATGCATCATTTGTAATTATCATCTTTCCCATAGCATAATGGTTTCAAAGTTCTTTCATGCTGTGGCATGTATTCATAATTAGTTCTTTGTTATAGCTGAATAATATTCCATGGTGTGAATATAATAAATATTACCTACTTATTCATCATAAGTTTATAAATATTTGGATTGTTTAATTTTTTTTCTACTAAGAGTAAAACTACAAACATCAATATGGAAGTTTTTGTGTGAATATATATTTTTATTTTTCCTGAGTATATATTAGTAAAAATTTTTTTAATTTATTTTTTTAAATTTATCCTGAGTATATATTAGTCAACTAATTGCTGGCTCTTATAACAACTGTTATCTAATATTTTGAGGAACAGGCAGACTCTTTTCCAAAACCGCTGCATGCACCATTTTATATTACATCAGAAATGTAAGAGGGTTCCAATTTCTGTAAATTGTCACCAATGCCAAATCTTATTGTCCATTCTTTTTATTATATTTGATGCTAGTGAATATAAAGTGTTAGGCCACTGTATTCATTTGCTTTTCTGCTCTTTTATCATTAAATGCAACGTTAGTTTATTTTTCTCGTTTTTAAAAATTTAAATATTCTTTTTCAGGTTGAGGAAATTACACTGTATTAATCATTTTCGGATTGTTGTTATCACGTAAGGGTTCACTTTGTCAAATGCCTTTTATCCCCTGCACCTATTGAAATTATCATGTTTTTTCCTCTTTACTGATTTTAGGATGTTAAATAAACCTTACATTACTGGGATAATACTACATGGACATAGTATGTAACTCTTTTTATTTTTTTAATGTTTATTTTATTAATTTTAGAAAGAGGAGAGAGAGAGGGAAAGAGGGAGAGATAAAAAGAGAGAGAGATAGGAACATTGATCTGTTCCTGCATGTGCCAAGACCTGGAATCGAACCGACAACTTCTGCACTTTGACTTGATGCTCTACCAACCAAGCTATCTAGCCAGGGCTGTAATCTTTTTAATATTATGGAATTGTTGTGCTATAAATGTGTTAAAAGATTTTGTGTTCAGAATAATAAAATATATTGGCCTGTAGTTTTCTTGCAATGTCTTTGGCATCATTATTATTGTAATACTGGCCTCAAGGAATGGACTGAGAAATGTCTCCTCCTCGTTTATTTTTGGGAGAGTTTGTGATTAATTTCTATTAATTCTGTTTTAAATTTTTTCTAGTATTTGCTGGTAATGCCCTTTAGACCTAGACATTTCTTAGTGTAAATATTTTTTGTTTGTTAAATATTAATTTAATATGTTCAGTTGTAATAGATCTATTCAGATTTTGTATTTCTTCTTGACTCTGTTTAACTTATTTGTATTTTTCTAAGAATGTCCACACTTCATCATAGTTACCCAGATACTTATATCTTGTTTTCCCTAATAATATTTCTTTCTGTAATTCCAGCAATAATGTCCTGTCTCATTCCTAATTTTATAATTTGATTCTTCTCTCCATTATTTCTTAGTATACATAAGGTATATTTATTTTGTTAATTTTTTAAAAAGACAGACTTTGGGTTTTGTCGACATTCTTAATTGTTTATGCTGTAATTAATTTCACTCTATAGTTTATGATTACTTCTCTTTGGCTAGCATTATGTTAAGACTCTCACCTATTCCATAGTGTTGAGGTGAAAAGTTAATGGATATTGAGATATTCCTTATTTTTTAACATACATTTATAACTATAATTGTTATTCTAAACATTGTATCACCTAAATCCTATGAATTTTGGGATGTCGTACCTTCATGTTACTTAATCTCAAATGATTTTGTAATTTCCATTGTGCTTTTTATAATCCATTAATTTATGTAAATTGTGTTACTTAATTTCAACTCTTTGTAAATTTACCAAATTGCTTTATTGTTTTTTATTTTTAATATATTTTGTAGTCAGGAAACATACTTTTATTATACAGAAAATTTTAATCATATGGACTATAATTGAAAATGGTCCATATACTTTAAGGAGAATGTTATTGTGTTGTTTTTGATTGAAATGTTCTATAGCTATCTGCAAGTCAAGTTAATTTATAGTGTTGTTCAAATCTTCTATATATTTGTTAATCATCTGCCACGTGCTATATCCATTACTGGAATTGGAGTATTGGTGTTTGCACTTATTATTGTTGAATGAGCTATTTTTCCCATCAATTCTAAAAGTTTCTTTTTCATTTATTTTGGTTCCCTGTCATTTGACACATACATTTAAAATTACCACATCTTCTGATCTTTTCTTATTATAAATTGAATTTTATTTTCTATAATAACCATTTGTTTCTTTTAAAGTCTATTCTGGTTGATATTAATATAGATATTTCTGCTTTCTGTGGTTGCTTTATATTTTTTGTGACAGAGACAGAGACAGATAGGAACAGACAGGCAGGAAGGGAGAGAGATGAGAAGCATCACTTGTTGATTGCATCTCCTTAGTTGTTCATTGATTGCTTTCTCATAAGTGCTTTGACTTGGGGGTGGGTCTACAACAGAGCGATGACCCCTTGCTCAAGCCAGTGACCACTGGCCTCAAACCAGTGACCATGGGGTCATATCTATGATCCCGTGCTCAACAGCAAATGCACACTCAAGGCAGATGAGCCCATGCTCAAGTTGGCAACTTCAAGATTTTGAACCTGGGTCCCTTGTGCCCAGTCTGATGCACTATCCACTGCTCCATACCTGGTGGTGCTTTTTAAATGATATATCTTTTCCCAATATTTTACATTTAACCTAATTCTACATTTAAATATAGAATTAGTCTCCTGTAGATGGTATATACTTGTGTATATAGATAAAATACCTATGCTAAAATCTCTGTGTTTTTATAAAATTTTTAATCCATTTGGTTTTAATATTATTATTGATATATTTGGGTTTATGCGTGCCATTTTCCTTTTTCTATCCTTATGTCTTATGTTTTCTTTATGCCTCTATTCTTCTGAAAATGTTTTATTTTGTATTAAGGGAATATCTTCTAGGACAAAATTTTAATACCTGTAATGCTATTTTTATTGTATTATTTATTTTCTTAATAGTTGTTTGAGGCTTACCATATACATCTTAATACATAAAAATCTACCACAGATTTAATTGACCAGAGACATTAACTTAAAGTCTAGTGTGATATAGAAAATTTACTCCTGCAGTGAACATGGAGGTACACTATTTACATTATTTATAATAGCCAAAATTTGGAAGCATCCCAAGTGTCAATCAATATGCGTAGATAAAATTACTGTGGTATTTATACAATGGTATACTACTCATTAGTAAAAAATAAAAAATCTTACCTTTTGTGACAGCATGAATGAACCTAGAGATTATTAAACTAAGTAAAATAAGCGAATCTGAGGACAAGTACCATATGATTTTACTTTTACGTGAAATCGAATGAACAAAATAAACAAACTAAATAGAAACAGACCCATAGGTACAGAGAACACACCGACAGCTGTTAGAAGGGAAAGAGGAGATGGCTGGGTGAAAAAGGGGAAGAAATTAGCAAATAAGAAAAAAAGACCTCATAAACACTATTGGTCAAATAAGTTTGTAAAATATGATTTTTATGTTTGCTCACTTATACTTTGGATTGGGGGCTGGGCAGTGCCCGGTATACATAGTCTGTGAAATTGCAAATTACCTTCCTGCTTGGGAAGGGCCATTTATTTGCTAGTGTTTGCTGGAAGAAAGGTTTTTGTGCCAGAAAGTTTTGAAAAGGGAGAACAGAAGGAGAAGGGGCCGAAAGAAGCCATGTTTGCAGAGTGAGAACAGAGAAAATGCAGAGTGATTAAGGAGAAGCCATGTTGGCAGGGAAAGAGAAGGTGTGCAGATGGGAAACCAGAGGTGAGGGGCTTTGGGAGCCCTGCTGAGACTGGCGAGGCCTTTGATTCTAGGATAAATTGGAGAATATTCTCCTGTTTGTGGAACCAGAGAATGTGTCAGGGCTTTGGGAGCTCTAAATGAGTGAAACAGCGTTTTTCCCCTCTGTTTGCTCTCTGGCTGGTACGAGACTTTAATAAAGGAATGACCCACCATTCTTTGGCTCCACTGTTTCTTAACCATCTGCCTGAATCCAATGAAAACCTGTGAATGGCCATGATGGCAGCAGCTACTGGCCATACAGACACAGAGAATGGTATGGTGATCACAAAAGAAAATGTGGCTGAGGGAAACAAAAGAGGGTTGAGAGGTATTGAATAGTGATGAAGAAAGACTTGACATGGTTTAGTGAACACACAGTGCAATGTATAGATATGATGTGTTGTAGAGCAGTATATCAGAAACCTATATAATTTTGTTGACCAGTGTCAGTAAATTCAATTGAAAAACTGAAAGCAAAATAAAAAATAGTCCCACATAAGTCTCTATTCTTCTTATTTTTTACTTATGATATTATTCATAATATATACTTTATAACTTTCTATGTATATGCCTGATAATCTACTGCTCACAAAAATTAGGGGATATTTTAAAATGAATATGAAGCTACAAAATATACCTTAACTTTAGTGAGCCGTATATATATTTCAATATATCAAACAAAATGATGATTGTTAAATATTATAAAATAGCTCAATTATGGTTTCTCATTAAAATGAACATTTTTATAAATAGGAGATATTTTTTGCTAAAATAATTCATAAATACCTGGATATATTAAATTCATCTTCATAAGTAGCTTCAAATTGACACCCACTCTTTTGATAGTCAATTATATTTTTCAGGTATATTTTTCCAGGCCTTCTGGAAATGCATACATAAAAATATTCCTTATTATCTTCTTCAGTCAAATAACTGCACTCATTTGCACACATCTATAAAAAATAAGAATATTTTAAATGTCACACACTACAATATCATAATCATTTCAAAGTTTGAATTTCATGCTTTTCATTATGCATTATTTTTTTGTGTTTCTTTAGCAAGGGTAAAATAAATTCATTTTTTATTTATGTCAAAATCATAGTCAGCAGTCATAGTCAGTTCTCACTCAAATTATGAAGGAAATATGTCAATTATAAAAAACTAAAAAGATATCTATTATATAATTGTTTGTAAAAATACTTTAAAATGTTATTTTAGCCACATTTTTATAAATATTGCTTAGATGCTAACTGATATGATGGCAACAGCATATATTCAGAACGAGATCCATGGAAAACCTGGATTCTGTATGACTAAATATTTTTTTACTTCATGAGTAAGATATTGGATTCACCTATGAACTGAGGGTAACATTTTACTGCATCCCTGTATAAAAAATTAGTAAAAGAAAATTTAACACATTTATTTTATATTTTCATTAAAGTCATAAAATTACCTATTTAAAACTTAAAAAACATAAATTTACCATTTTAAATAAATTATCAATTTAACTATCATGTAGCTCTTCCATAAAAGTGCCCAATGGATTTAACCCAGAGAATTAAGTAAAATTTGTCACCAGAAAAATGTACCTCTGGTGGAAAACTTAAAACCAGGCATAGCTTTTCTTAGCTCTCAGAAGTAAATTCAAAATATCTATAGAACTTTGATAACACTTTTGTTCTTTTATTTCTCTTGATATTTTTGTGTTTCCTTTTTGGTTTCAGTTTATTTATATTCAATAGTTCATTTTCTATCAGTTAAAATGATAATTAGAAATTCGGTTATGTGATCTAATCCTTTTGTGATAGATTAATGATTTATAGAGATATAGTTAGCCTCTGTTGGGTGAGTCAACTGAGAATCTATTTTTCAATTTTTCTATTTGGCACTCAAGTCAATTAAGAATTTCAAGTCCAGTCCTGGCGGGTTTGCTCAGTGGTAGAGCGTTAACCCACCAAGTGGAATTCCCGGGTTTGATTCCCAGTCAGGGTACACAGGAGAAGTGCTCACCTGCTTCTCCATTCTCCCCCTCTTTTTCCTCTCTCTCTCTCTTCCCCTCCCACACATAAAGCTCCACTGGAGCAAAGTTGGCCCCAGCACTGAGGACGGCTCCATGGCCTCTGCCTCAGGCACTAGAATGGCTCTGGCTGCAATGGAGCGGTGCCCCAGATGGGCAAAGCATCACCCCCTGGTGGGTATGCCTGGTGGATCCCAGTCAGGCACATGTGGAAGTCTGTCTGACTGCCTCCCTGCTTCTAAGTTTGAAAAAATACAAAATGAAAAAAAAAAAATCAAGTCTATTTCTATATCTGTGCCTGTATGTTAATGGGCTTGTACTTAAGAAAATTCTTTATCCTTCAATATTTGAGGATTTGATTATTTCATATATATAGAGTGCATTTATTGTAGTTTTTTTTTTTCTTTAACTTAAGCATGTTATAATTGGTTTACAAAGTTAAGAAAGAATTTATTTGGGAACCAACAAATATCTGCACTTGGTGACACTTTGTTTTTTCTCCCAATATATATATACAGTGGTGTCTTGAGATACAAATTCGTTCTGGAACCAAGCTCATAAGTCAGTCAACATGTTTATCAAACTGCCAATACTAGACCCATGCACCAACACGCCAACTAGCGTCAGCTTCCGGAATCATGACTCGTATCTTAGAATTTTGCTTGGATCTTGAAAAAAATACTGACCGAGTTGCAGCTCGTATCTTAAAAAAGTTGATCTGTTCGTATCTCAAGGTACCACTATATATGTAAGTATGTATAAAAGCATATTATAACATTTTTTATGAAATTTGTGATTATATCATACTTCATCTACAATTACTTTCGTGTGCATATTTTATAAAAACAAGAATATTCTTTTATGCCACCTCAGTAAAATAACAAAGTTAGAAAATTAACTATACAACTTACAAACTTTTTTCAAAAATTTTCAATTATTAAAATACACTATATTTTATAAAATCCAATATGTAATTCTCTACCTACATCAAACTAGAAAATACAAAATATCAAACTACAAATTAGGCCCTGTCTGTTTGGTTCAGTGGACAGAGCATTGGTCTGGTATGTGAATGTCTTAGGTTTGATCCCCGGTCAGGGCACACAGGAGAAGAAATCATCTGCTTCTCTTCCCCTCCCGCAGCAGATGGTTCAGTTGGTTCAAGCATCAGCCCCAGACACTGAGGATAGCTCAGTTGATTCAAGCGTCAGCCCCAGATGGGGGTTGCTGGGTGGATCCTGGTCTGAGTATATACAGAAGCTTGTTTGTCTATTTCTGCCTCTCTCACTTAAAAACAAACAAGCAAAAAACTACAAATTAACTATGATATTGTATATATAAGCCTCAATTCTTAGAAAAATATTATAGCAAAAATTGTGTCAGACAAAGTTAAAAAAACATCAAGAAAGGCCATTCAAGATCACTGCAATAAAGGAGAGAGATGAAACTCAGCTCTACTGAAACAAAGACCAGAGGGTTTTTAAATGCTGTCATAAACTACTGGATATACACTGTAGAAAATTAGGGGTGAATTGATCAATGAGACGTCTAAGATACATTGATTTATTCCTGAGTTTGCAAAATTTGTTCTCTGAAAACAGATCCTCTGTAAACAGATCCTCTGTAGATGCTAATTGGTGCCTACTGTAGTTTGGCTCCAACTGGCACAGGGAATAGGAGACAAGCAGTGCTACTGCCTTTAATACTGACATTTCGGAGAGATGGTTCTCAGGTCCTTGAGTAAAATATTCCCTCGGCCCTAAAACTGGCATGACTCAGAGAAGATTTGTATATACTTCAAAAAGGCAGATAAAGAATTTATAACTGTAAATTTTCTAAAGTAAATTTTCTAAGAAAAAGGAAGTTAGGGGTCTATAGTCAAAGAGAAACTTATCTAAAGTTTAGTCATAGCAAGGAAACACTGAGAATATCTTCCTTATAGTCTTAGCTAAATAAAAGTAGTCATGTGTCCCTTAATGGCAGAAATACATTCTGAGAAATGGATCTTCAGACAATTTTCTAGTTGTGTGAACCTTGTAGAGTGCCATTATACAAACTTACATGGTGTAGCCTATTATTCACATAGGTTATAGAGGAGAAAAAATAATTTTCTCTGTGCCTTTTTGGGTTCTAGACTGAGTATCCTTGAAATAAAAGACATTAAAGCAAGAGAAAAACAAACTGAGGTCAAATAATACGTATAACTCCTGTATACACGGGAGAGACCCAGGAAAACTAAGTAAGTTACCAAAATAACTAAAGTGCCTCCTTAAATACCTATTTTGCTTAAGGACAAAAGATGTTGGGATGGGGGGAATCAGGAGGTTTCCAGAAAAAAGTACAATAAGCAAAGTGAAGGTTGGCATGCAGATTTATATCCTTGTCTTCTGTATTGATAAGAGTCTCCAGAGATATGGTCATCCCCCTCCTGCTGGTACAACAAGGATGCAAATGGAGATTCCTTACAAATGCTAACATCTTTTTCTAAGGGTAACTTCTACTTGATTTTTAGTGCTTCTCCTTTGTGTGCTGTTTATTTTTATTTATTTTTGCCCCAAATGCATCTTTCTTCCCCTATATTCCCCTCAACATCTCCCTTTCCCTCCTCACCATTTATTTTTAAATTAACCAGTTTAAAATAATCCTTATGACCAAGAGACATATTTGGGAGTGACAAATCTGTTTTTCTATAGCTCCCAAGCTAAAAACATGCACAGCATATTACTGTACTGAAGATTAACCCAAGGGTAAGTGTGTGTGTGTGGTTTGCTAAGACTACAAGGGCCACAAGCCCACTAGGTGATAGAAAAGCCCACTAAGTGATAGAAAATCTTACAGGGCCACCATCTGTCACTATTGAGGGTGTGACTGCATATTAAGATGAATTAAAATCTAAATTTATACTGGCTTGGAACTAGCCAAAAGTACTGAAATAGGTTAAATTTTGTAAAAATCATTCACATTCCATCATTTAGTGTCCTTTTTCTCTTCTATGTTGTTTTAAAGTATCCTCCATCTCTAATAACTTATAATAATATATAATCTTACAACATTTTGGAGCAAAAATATTTAAAGAAAAAATTATTTATATTTTTATGCTTTTCCTCTAAAAGTGTTCACATTTAAAAAGGACCTGAAGAGAGAATACATTTCACACAAAGTGACAAGGAAAAACAGTTATTCTACACTGCATTACAGTGAGCCAGACAGTAAGAGAAAGGGAAAAGAAGAACTGGATGTTGGTGGTGAAAATAAGGTTATTCCAAAGAGTCACAAGAAAAGGGTTTCAGGGATCCATACATGGGGGATCAGGTGTAATAGTAAGAATTAGTGGAGCTGGAGCAAGCACAAAGGACTGTCCACAGATGCCCAGTGACTCACGCCCGACAAGGCGGCTCAGCTCTGTCCTGGTGTGGAAGAAGTCCAGCCTTGTCTTCACCAAGCCCAGAACAGGGTCCAGAGATTCTGTGCCATTGGCCTGGCATCAGCAGAATATTCACAAATGCTGTAGTTCAGTTTAGTCCATGCTAAAAGCTTGGTCCAGCTCAGTATCTGTTCCTGTCTGACTAGTGTCTGTTTCTGGGAGCCTCTGGCCAGTGCTGCACTACTGCACACTAGCCCAGCAAGCTTGGAGCCCACCCAGACTTGAGCTGTCAGGCCACACAGTTGCCAAACCTACACTGATGCAACAAACCAGCGCTTGTAGCCACGTGACCACTACTTAGGGAGAATGCATGTGAAGAGGCAGGCAAACTCATGCTACCAAGATGGGCCTTTGTTAAGTTTTGATTATATTACCTCAGATTTGGGAAGGAGTAAAGTTTCTTTCCTTTTCTTATTTATTTATTACTTCAATTTTTTATTGAATTTATTGAGGTGACACTGGTTAATAACATATAGGTTTCAAGTGTACATTTGTACAATACATTATCTGTACATTGTACTGTGTGTTCACCACCCCAACTCAATCATCCTTCTATCACTGTTTACCCTTTTCTTCCTTCCCTTTACCCCAGTGGTTCTTAACCTTTTTTGAGGTACCAAACCCACCAGTTTCATATGCACATTCACCAAACCCTTCTTTAGTGATAAATAAAATAGGATTTTTTTTCCAAATTCAAGAGATAGGTATATGTTTCTTTACTGGTGCACAAAATGAGCCGTGCATGAACATCACCTTGCTCAAAGAACAAAACCAACAAAGTGCATGAACTCACAATAAATTACGATATTACTTTATTCTGGCCTCAGCGGCAGAGGCTTCTCCGAAGCCCTGAGACTGACTCATCAAACCCCTAGGGTTCGATAGAACCCAGGTTAAGAACCACTGCTCTACCCCGTCCCCTCTGGTAATGACAATACTGTTGTCTGTGTCCATAAATTTTTTCTTTGCTTAATCCCTTCGCCTTTTCACCCAGCCCTCCAACCCTCATCCTCTCAGACAACTGTCAGTCTGTTCTCTATATCTATGAGTCTGTTTCTCTTCTATTTGTTAGTTTATTTTGTTCATTAGATTCCACATATGATTGAAATCATATGCTACTTGTCTTTCCTCCTACCGGTTTATCTCACTTAGCATAGTACTCTCCAGTTCCATCTACACTATTATAAAACTCAAGATTTTCTCTTTTGTTGCAGAGCAGTATTGCACTCTGTACCACAGCATTTATCCCCTCATTTGCTGATGGGCACTTGGGTTGCTTCCATATCTTAGCTATTGTAAATAATGCTGTAATGAACATAAGAGTGCATATATTTTTTTGAATCCGTGTATTAGGTTTATTTGGATATATTTCCCAAAGTGAAATCACTGGGTCATAAGTCAGCTTAATTTAAAATTTTTTGAGATAACTCAATATTGCTTTTAAAGTGGCTGCACCACTGTGCATTCCCACGAACAGTGCACAGGGGTTTCCTTTTCTCCACATCCTCAGCAACGCTAGCTGTTTGTTGATTTATTGATGATAGCCATTCGGCAAGTGCGAAATGATAGCCCATTGTGGTTTTAATTTGCATTTCTCTGATGATTAGTGAAATTGAGCATCATTTCAAATGCTTATGGCCATGTGTATATAAGAGCCCATTCAGGTTTTTACCCATTTCTTAATCTGATTATTTTGTAGTTAAATTTAATAAGTTTTTATAAATTTGGATATTAAGCCCTTACATGATGTATCAGCTAATATGTTCTCACATTCAGTAGGTTGTCTTCATTTTGTTAATGGTTCTTTTGTTGTGCAAATGTTTTTTAGTTTAATCTAGTCCCATTTGTTTGTATTTTGGTTGTTTGTTTATCTTACCTGAGATAATATGTCAGAAAAAATATTGCTACAAGAAATGTCTGAGATTTTACTGGCTATGTTTTCTTCTAAGTTTTTTTATGATTTCAAAGCTAACATTTAAGCCTTTAATCCATTTTGAGTTTATTCTTGTAAATGGTGTAATAGGGTGGTCCAGTTTCTTTTTTTTTTTGCATGTATCTGTCCAATTTTCCCAATACCATTTATTGAATACACTATCTTTACCCCATTGCATGTTCTTGAATCCTTCATCAGCTCAGGACCTAACAAAACTTATTGGTGGCATGTGTTAAGGGAGGACTCATCAGATACCAGGCCTAGCTGAAGTGAGTTCCATTTTCTGTGATCAGCACCAGTACAGTGGCTCATGTGCATTGGACAGAGTGAAGATGGCCAGCCTAGATACCATGCCCCCCTGAGCTAAGTTTCACAGGAGGAAGAAAGAGAGGCTTGGAGTGTGGATATTCAAGATGTGGGTTCCCTGAAGCTTATTATTGGGTTCAATTGAAAGGCTTAGACAATTTCTGGGGGGGGGGAACATCAGCCCCAGAAGAGTACTCTCTTGGTCTTCCTCCCTGAGACCAGGGACTCCCAACCTGGAAGAACATCTACAGAGGAAACTGTTAGCCCCACCCAATTTAAACCTACTGCCCAAATCACTAGGGAGAAATAGAACTGGTGTATCCAGCAGTGTCTGAGGGGTTCCCACTAATGTTGTATTCCAACCTCAGCTGCTCTAACACACCAAGTTTACAACTTGCAGAGAGGTTGGTCGATTGAGTCTAGTTAGAGCCTACACTACAATTTTTTTTACAGAAGACTCTGTGTGAAGAGCAAACAGCTGCAAGAGGAGGTGGAACAGTCAAAAAGTTGAAGCAAATCTTATGGAGCTTGGAGCTTTTACAGAGCTGCTGTCATCTCTAAGCAGAAGAAAGCTGATCCTTATATACAGATTGACCCCTCCCACACTACCCAGGCACAGAAAACACAGACACAAACAGCAAACAGAGGTGTCACTCCAGACTGGTAGCCCATAGCATGTTGCAAACAACTGTTGATGCCAAGCCAAGAGGACCCAGAACCAACACAACTTGTAGTGGGTGGCAAACCACACCAATTTTAGATGTAGCTACTTACACAAGCAGTATACCTAAATGAGAAGTTCAGCAGGCATCAGATACTGTGGAGAATAATTACACCCAACAGGACAGACATTACATAGCATTTAATACACATGATCAAAGTTGACCCTTAGAGCCAGTCCACCTAAAGGAATAATGCAGCCCATGAGAGGGTCAACTGCATTCAATACTCACATATAACAAGAGGGTAAATATTACCCCCAAGAGGCAGTCTAAGAGCAAAAGAACTCAGCTGAGCAAGAGTTCAATATTAGTGAGCACATCTTCATTATAAAAATGCCACAACAAATTTGAAAGTCAGAGCAGAGCTACACAATACAGAGACAACATGGACAAACAAAGAAATATGACCCCAATAAATCAACAACACAAACCCCTTAAAAAAAGAACTAAATGAAATGGAAGTAATCAAACTACCAAATGCAGAGTTTAAAATAATGGTTATTAGGATGCTCAAGGATGTTAGAACAACAATGAATGATCACAATGAGAACTTAAAGAGATTGTAAGCATCAAAAAGGACATTGAAATCATAAAAATGAACCAGTCAAAAATGACAAATACAATATCAGAAATGGAGACTATGCTTGAAGAATTCAACAGCAAGCTGGATGAAGCAAAGGATCAAAATTGCAATTAAGAAGACAAGCAAAGAAACAGAGCACCAAAAAGAAAAGAGGCTCAAAATGACCGAGGAAACTCTAAGATACCTCTGCAACAAGATGAAGAGAATCATCATCTACATCATAGGGGTTTCTGAAGGAGAAGAGAATGAGCAAGGGATAGAGAACTTGTCTGAAGAATACATAGCCAAAAATTTCCAAAAATTAATAAAGGAAATGTCACACAAGTTCAAGAAACAGAGAGAGTTTCTTTGAAGAGGAACCCAAGGATGTCTACCTCAAGACACATCATAATTAAAATGCCAAGGTTAAGAGATAAAGAAGGAAAACTAAAAGCTGCAAGAAAGAAAACAGTTAATTACCTACATGGAGCCCTCATATGGATGACACCTGACTTCTCAACAGAAACACTTCAGGATAGAAAGGATTGGCACAAATTATTTAAAGTGATGCAAAACAAGAACCTGCAGTCAAGACTAATCTATCCAGCAAAGTTTTCATTTAAAATTGAAAATGAAATAAAACGTTTCCCAGACATAAATCAAAATAAAACAAAAATGTTCAAGGACTTTATTACAAATAAACCAATACTGCAGGAAATGTTAAAGGGCCTGCTATAAAAAAAAGAAAAGAAAAAAAAAGATCAAGAGGAAAAGGATTGTAGATTTACCAAATAAAATAACTATAAATAAGTACATATCAATAATAACCTTAAATGTAAATAAATTATATGCTCCAATCAAAAGACATAGGCTAACTGCATGGATAAAAAACAAGATCCATATATAAGCTGTCTACAAAAGACCAACCTCAAAACCAAAGATACACATAATTAACATTTGACAAAGGAGGCAATAGTAAACAATGGAGAAAAGACAGTCTCTTTAATAAATGGTGTTGGAAAAATTGGACAGGTGCACACAAAAAACTGAAACTAGACTACCAACTTACATCATTTACAAAAACAAATTCAAAATGGATAACAGACTTAAATGTAAGTTGTGAAACCATAAAAATCTTGGAAGAAAACAGGCAGTAAACTCTCCATTATCTCTCTTAGCAATATTTTTGCTGATATATCTTCATGGGCAAGTGAAATAAAAGACAAAATTAAAAGAGGGACTATATCAAACATAAAAGGTTTTGTACAGCAAAAGACACTTTTAACATAAAAGGACAACCCATCAATGGGAGAACATATTTGCTGATATATCTGATAATGGGTTAATAATAAAAATTTATAAAAAACTTTTAAAACTCAACACCAAGAAGGTAAATAATCCAATTGAAAAATGGGCAAGGACGTAAACAGACACTTCTCCAAAGAACACATACAGATGACCAATAGGCATATGAAAAAATATACCATGTCACTACTCATCATAGTAATAAAATTGAAACCACAATAAGATACTACCTCACACCTGGCAGAATGGCTTTTATAAACAAATCAACAAACAACTAGTGCTGGTTAGGGTGGGAAAAAAAGGGGAACCCTCCTGCACTGCTGGTGGGAATGTAGACTGATTCAGCCAGTGTGTAAAATAGTATGGCATTTCTTCAAAAAATTAAAAATGGAACTGCCTTTTTATTCCACTCTTAGGAATATATCCTAAGAATTCAAAAACACTAAATCAAAAGAAGATAAGCACCCTCATGTTTATTGCAGCATTGTTTACAATAGCCAAGACTGGAAAGAGTCCAAATGTCCGACAGTAGAGGAGTGGATAAAAAGCTGTGGTACAGCCTGACCTGTGGTGGCGCAGTGGATAAAGCGTCAACCTGGGAATACTGAGGTCGCCAATTCAAAACCCTGCACTGGTCTGGTCAAGGCACATATGGGAGTTGATGCTTCCAGCTCCTCCCCCCTTTCTCTCTCTCTCTCTCTCTCTCTCTCTCTCTCTCTCTCCGTGTCTCCTCTCTAAAATGAATAAATAAATAAATTAAAAAATAAAAAGTAAAAAAATTAAAAAAAAAAAAAAGCTGTGGTACATATTCACAATGGAATATTCCATGACCATGAAAAAGAAGGAAATCTTACTTTTTGTGATGGTATGGATGGACCTAGAGATTATTATTCTAAGTAAAATAAGCCAGGCAGAGAAAGGCAAATGTCATATGATGTCATATAAGTGGAATCTAATGAGCATGTTGAACTGAGGAACATAATAGAGACAGAAGTGGGGCTGCAGGGAGTAGAGGGACAGAAGGGGGATGAGGGGATGGGATCAGAGAAGCTGAAGGGTTTGGCCAAATTATTTATACATAATACAGATAACAAGACAGCAAATCCAAGAGGGAGGGGGATGGAGGGGGATAGAGAGTATAATGAGTAGAATGTTGTGGGGAGGCTTAGGGTGTTATATTGAGTGGTACACTTGAATCTATGTTAATTCAATACATCTATAAATTTAATTAAAATTAAAAAAAATAAAAACACTATCTGGATTTCATTTTGGTTCCATATAAATTTTTGAAATATCTGTTCTAGTTCTGTGAAATACATCATTGGTATCTTGATAGGTATTGAATTGAATCTATAGAATTTAGGGTAGTATTGACATTTTAATGATATCAATGGTTTCTAACATTGCACATACTTCCAGTTATTTGTGCCTTCTTCAATTTTTATCTTCAGTGTTTTATAAGTTTTCAAGTACAGGTCTTTTACATCCATGGTTAAACTTATTCCTAGGTATTTTATTCTTTTTGAAACAATTGTGAATGGGATAGATTTCTTTTTTTCCCTTTCTGATAACTCATTATTGTTGTATAAAATGCAACTGATTTCTAGATATTTATTTTGTATCCTGCTACTTTAGTGAATTTGTCAGTTCTAGTAATTTTTTAGTGGAATCTTTAGGGTTCTCTGTATACAGTGTCATGTCATGAGACAATACGTCTTCTACAATTTGGATGCCTTTTGTGTATTCTTCCTGTCTGAATGCTGAGGCTTAAACATTCAGTACTATGCTGAATAGGAGTGGTGAAACCAGACATCCCTGTTGTGTTTCCAATCTTAAGAAAAAAGCTTGTAGTTTTTGCCCATTAAATATGGTATTGGCTGTGGGTTTGTCATAAATGGCCTTTATTATGTTGAGGTATGGTCCCTCTATTACCACTTTGCTGATAGTTTTGATCATAAATAGGTACTGGATTTTTACAAATGCTTTTTCTTCATATTCATACAATTATGTGGTTTTTACTCTTCATTTTATTTATGTGATGCATCATGTTTATTAATTTGTTAATATGGGGATAATCATATCCCTGGGAATAAATCTCACTTTATCATAGTGTTTTATCTTTTTAATGTATTGCTGGATCTGGTTTGTTCCTATTTTTTTTAATTTTAGGATCAATGATTATTAGGTATATTGACCTATACCTAACTTTCTTTCTTTGTAGAGTCTTTATCTAGTTTTGAAATAAGGATAATGTTGGTCTTATAAAATGAGTTGGGCCTGATCTGTGGTGGCGCAGTGGATAAAGCGTCGACCTGGGAACACTGAGGTTGCCAGTACAAAACCCTGCACTGGTCTGGTCAAGGCACATATGGGAGTTGAGCTTCCAGCTCCTCCCTCCTTTCTCTCTCTCTCTCTCTCTCTCTCTCTCTCTCTCTCTCTCACACACACACACACACACACACACACACACTCTGTGTCTCCTCTCTAAAATGAATAAATAAAGAATTAAAAAAAAACATAACCTCTTAAAATGAGTTGGGAGTCTTCCCTCCTCTTGACATTTTTGGAATAGTTTGAGGACAGGTGTTAGTTCTTAGAATACTTGGTTGAATTCACCTGGGAAGCCATCTGGTCCAGGACGTTTGTTTTTGAGAGGTTTTTAATTCCTGCTTCAATTTCACCAGTCAAAATCTCTTTATTAATATTTGCTAATTCTTCCTGATTCAGTTTGGATAGTTGTATGTTTCCAGGAATTTATCCATTTTGTCCAGATTGTCCAAATTTTTGTCATATAAATGTTTGTAATATTTTACTTTAATCCTTTGTATTACTTTTGTTTCAGTTGTTACTTCTCTTTCTAATTTTATTTATTTAAATCCTCCACTTTCTCTCTTTTTTAAAATAATTTTTGTTAAGCTTTTTTTTTTTCAAATGAATCAATCTTTTTCCTGGCTCTCTTCCTCTCATCCAATCTGATTCTTTTTCCAGGCTGGCTACTTCTGCTCTATGGTCACCATCTTGGCTCATACTGTACATGCACCCAGCAGAGGAATTTCCCCCTTACTGATTCTTCCTCCCCCCACCCCCACCATTAATCTGCAATCTGCAGAAAATGGATTGGTGGCTCCCTGGAGAGTTTGGAAAGTTGGTCCTTCTTCCCAGGGGTGAGGTGTAAGAAAGTTAATATCGTTGGCGGGGACTTAGGTATTCCCTGGGTTGTCTGAAGCTGTAGCTTCCAGATGTATACCTGATTAAGTATAATTTCTATACTAAATTAGGCCCAGCCAGTCTAGCCCCACATCTTTTGTTAAATCCTAGCTGCCTACACTAACATGCTATGCACAAACTTTCCCAATTGTTCCCCACAACCAATCAAAAGTAGAAAGTATTTCTTCTGTGCACTTTCTAGGACTGTGAACCAATTTTGAACTGTAAAACTGCTCCCATTTTACCTTTTCCTACTCCCTTATCTATAGCCAATGCAAATTCTTTCAAAACAACTTCTTTCTTCCCCAAAATATAACGTATGAAAGAGCCATAAACTCCAGGTCAGTGAACATAAAGTCTTCCTTATTATCCTTGCTGCTGTTGTTTCAGACTGCATGCCTCAGAACCTGGTCCTTTTACTTGTTGGCATACAGCTCAATAAACCCATTCTTTTAGAAGAGCTTTATACAGTGAAAGGATTTTGGTTTAATAAAAGAAATGAAAGAATACTTCTGAAATTTCACTATTTGATAATGAAACTAACTTCTTGCCATTATATATATATTCAATCAATATCAACTGAGCTACCTAAGCAGGTGTGTGTATATATATATATACACTGCTCCCAAAAATTAGCGGATATTTTATTGCTTCATGTTTATTATGAAACATCCTCTAATTTTTGAAAGTAGTATATACACACACACACACACACACACACACACACACACCTGCTTAGGTAGCTCAGTTGATTAGAGCATTGTTCCAATACGCCAAGTTTGTGGATTGAATCCCCACTAGGTCACATACAAGAATCAGCCAGTGAATGCATAATCAGTGGAACAGTAAATCATCTCTCTCTCTCTCTCAAAATCATTCAATAAATTTTTAAAAAATTAAATACTGAGAAACAGCAAAAATAACTTACTAAAATAAGTTAATTTTCAAGACTAATAACTCCCTCATCAAACTCCCTTTAAGATTATCACCATTTTGTGCCCACCAATCCAAAGCTTTGTTTATAAATTCATACTTCTTCTTAACAGTAAGCCCCACCTCCAGCAACCAAGGCTTTGAAGTATATCAATATCTTTCTCTAATTTCTCTTTTTTGGGACACTAGTAAGATTCTATTCAGATGTTGTTTTTCCTTTTCAAATAAATCTGAGACTTTTGTTTTTATTACCAATGAAATTCTCTTGTAGTCTTTTGGAGGGTCAACTCTGAACAAACAGACAGTTCTGTAAAGATCCAATTAAGATGCCCTCAGGGCCAAACCTGAGGACCTTAGACTAGAAACAGTGCCTTGCTCTGAGAACACTGGATATTCCTCTCTTCAGCTGTCACAGTGACTTAAATAAAATATCAGGTCTGAAGTCCAATTTCTTTTTATCAATTCTCAAATGGCAAGTTTACTTTGTTTCTTAAGAAAAATAAAATATTTTAGAAATTGATTATATGTTCCAGTTTGGTCTGGAGAGACAGAAAATCTCTGTCTACTTTATTTCCTCTGGTAATCCTAAAAGAGGGTATGTACTGGGATAGGACAGGAATAGGTTTTATAACTTCATCATCCAGCTGACATAAATAAACAGTGAGTTCAAATGGTCACATCAGTCTGCCTGTCTTGGACAAAATTTTTCTTAAGTTTCCTTTTCAAAATCTTGTACACCCTTTTGTCAGGCCCTCAGTTGAGATTGTCTGGTCTTTGGTTTTATGTAAGACATGACATTACACAAGCACTACATAAGTTTTCATGGGGTCCTCTCAGTCTCATAAGCTTCAACATCAAGCATTTTTTTTTTCACGTTGCAAGTCATGTATATATCTCTCTAATGGTTATAATTTCTCAAAGGGCAAACTGAAATTGCAGTGGACACTCTGAGAAAGTTTGACATGAACAAGTTTGTTCATTTGACAGATGTATAAAAACAAAAGAGGTAAATTCTCACAAGAAGAGTCTCTGTTCTGTGTGTCTAACATAGTGCTTAATGTACAAGAATCCCTCTGTCATTTTCATATTTCTGAGATTAATAAGCACTAGATTTTTAATTACATGGCTCTATGAAATTGTCAAGGATGTCAATTAATATTTAGACTGTCTATATTAATAGCTTGATTTTGTGGATGCTTATTTTGTAAAAATAAGATTTTTTTCTGCATTTAAGCCTGTACTACTCTTGCAGTGAGGAGACAGTTACTTGGTAACAATCATGATTTTACATCTGCCTGAAACTAGCTCCCTTGCACTACTTCATTTTTGTAATCATTTTTCTTCATTTTATTTGGAAAATTATAAAAATTAATCATAAATGTTTTTTATTTTATTAAGTGTATATTATAGAGCTATTGCTTGGATAGTCAAAAATACAAAAAAAGAAGTTAACTGTGCCTTATTAATGTGTCTTTTTCTTTGCCAAAAATTTAACAAAGCAGAAAAGATGAGTGGGCAATATAATTAGTCTTGTAGGTAAATAGAAAATTAGGCCTGTAGAATTTTGGCATAAATTTGAAAGTTTCAATTTTTGAAAATATATAAACAAAGAAATTTACATATATTTAAAAAAACTATGTAATTTTCCAATAAACAAATGCCTCTTTACACAAATGAGAATAATTTAACCTTGAAAGAACTATTCTGTCATAATTTCTTCAGATTGTTAATGCTTTTAAAAATATAAAATTAAAATAATTGACATTTTAATAAGTGATATGATTTAAAAGGATTTACTCTTGTGAAATTTTATTGATTTAATTACACTGATATACTAGAATCATTTATGACAATACTACAATTAAGAAGGACTTAATATGATGATATAAATTGCAATTTCCAAATCTGTGGTCAATTCTAAAGACCTACCACTGATATTAAAATGAATTAATAAGTTATTTTCTAATACTTGAACAATTTTTTAAATTTACAGATATTAGTCTTGAAGCATAGTTTAAAATTACCCTATTTTTTAGAGACTGAGAATTAAGACATACAAATATAATTAATTGGTGTATAGAACTGAGCAAAAGTAGATTTTCCTTTGTGAGTATGCAAGACACAGATTTTATTCTTCTATTATTTATTAATTGTTGTATTATTTTTATATGAATAACTATAAACCTACTTTTGCCTGTATACCCACCCCTGTATAATTTTGTTTGTATATATGTTTATTTTACTTAACATAAAAATTGTAAGAGTTATATAAAATGTGTGATCATGAAAAAATAAAATAGCTAAAACATTACTGGATTGATGTCTTTGTGTTTTCTTTTGAGTCTTAAAAAAGCATATGTTGCCTGACCAGGTAGTGGCGCACTGGATAGAGCATAAGCCTGGGACACAGAGGTTCCAAGTTCATGCTCATCCAGTTTGGACTCACTGGCTTGAGCATGGGATCATAGACATAACCCTATGGTCACTGACTTAGGCCTAAAGGTCGTTGGCTTGAAGCCCAGGATCGCTAACTTGAGGCCAAGGTCCCTGCCTTGAGCAAGGGGTTATCAGCTCCCCTGGAGCCCTAGTCAGGACACATATGAGAAAGCAATCAATAAACAACTAAGGTGCTGCAACAAAGAATTGATGCTTCTCATCTCTCTCCCTTCCTGTCTGTCCTTGTGTGTTTCTCCTTCTCTCTCTCTCTCTCTCTCACTAACAACAAAACAAATGTTAGCTACTTTCTTTAAGGTAGTAGTTATTTTATAAGAATATAAAGAAATAAAATGTGTCTAAAAGATGTTAAATATTACTTAATTGTTTGTGTCCTAAGAGTAAGTATACAGTTACTTAATTAGTAATTTTAACATAATTTATAATGTTCTTTAATATGATGATAAAGTTAAGTATATCCTAAAGTTAAAAACTTCAGTCATCTACGTACATAGTTATATATCTGTAATTGGCTATATGCATACATGTAAAAGTATATTAAGCTTAATACATATGTTTATATATTTAAAAAAACAATAAAATATATATTTGAGGGCATACTTGAAATTAAAAGATCTGAGGAATTTGAAGTCTGTTTGGCTGTATCTTTAATGCCTCTTTAGTTGGTTGCTTTTGAGATAAATAGTATTGTTTTACACAATTGACTTAATGTTAATGAATTTATTTATAAAATAGCATACAAAGTTTTATTAAAATTTTATATGAATGTTTTTTCTAACATAATTTTTTTTATTCAGTGAAAGGAGGGGAGGCAGAGAGACAGACTCCCTCATGCACCCCGACCAGGATCCACCTGGCAAGCCCACTAGGGGGCAATGCGCTGCCCATCTGAGATGGTGTTTTATTGCTCAGCAACTGAGCTCTTCTTATTGCCTAAGGAAGAAGCCATGGAGCCACCTGGGGCCAACTTGCTCCAATTGAGCCATGGCCTGCAGCAAGGGAAGAGAGAGAGAGAAAGAAAGAGAGAGAGAGAGAGAGAGAGAGAGAGGAACAAGAGGGGTGGAAAAGCAGAAGGGCAATTCTCCTTTGTGCTCTCACCAGGAATTGAACCCAGGAGATCCACACACTAGGCCAATGCTTTACCACTGAGCCAATCAGCCAGGGCCCCAAACATAAGATTAAAATATGATGTTGCTTCTATAAAATAACCAAATTAAGTTGTGTCTAGAGAAAAGAGATTATAAATATTCTGTTAACTCTCTAAACTTTATGAATCATTTTAACAAATTTTTTTTATTTGCTTAAAATAAATATCCTAAAATTTTTGTTTTATATTATTTGAATATACTGCCCTAATTTGTACAAGATGAAGGTAAGATAGGGAAAAGGAGAGCCACTCTTTGTCTTGCATCCTGTAATTGTTAGTTGTAAAATTGAACAGAGATTAGAATTCTCCCAGATATTTTAGTATATCCCCAAAACAATCAATGGTTGTTCTTTATGACCTTTAAACAAAAAGTAGCATAATCACAACTGTGCTTGAGAAGCTTTAATAGCCAACAAATTATAACAGAGTACAAAAGACTAGAAATAAAATGATTGTTAAAACTCTTCATTACCTTTTTATAGTGCAAATATAAGAAATTAGAAAGATTTCCAAGTAGATTGTTGAGTTGTTTATTAAATTTTATATAAGTCATGCACATATTGCAACTTTAATTTGTAAACTAAACATTTGTAACATTTTTTTTCAGATCAGACAATTATGAGTTAATATGTTCGAGATAAATGTGAGAAACTACTAAGCATTTTTATCTTACCTTCATTCTTTCTTCACATTGGAGCAAATATAGATAACCAAGGTCTTCAGATTTGTTCACATAGACTGCATCATCAGTCCAATTTTCAGCAAGAAAGAAGTAAGCATCGACAGTCACATCACATTTTTCATCTTCAGCTACTTTCAAACAAAAAGATAAAGAAATAACATCTCACAAATTTGATCTCACATTGAATTATTAAAGACAGTTGTTAAATGATTGGTAAGATCAATTTAACACCTATCACAAAGTAATGTTCTCTATCTATGCTAAGTGAAATAAATCAGGCAGAGAAAGACAAATATCATATAATCTCACTTATATGTAGAATCTAATGAACAAGGCAAACTGAGGAACAGAATAGAGGCAGAGGTGGGGTCACAGAGACAAAAGGCGCAGCTATCAGAGGAAAGAGAGATGAAGGAACAGGATTAGAGAAGGTAAAGGGATCAGTGAAATTATATATTCATAGCACATAGACACAGATAACAGGACAGCAAATTCCAGAAGGAAGTGGCAGAGGAAGCTGGGGGAGGGGAACAAAGAAGGTGTAATGGGGAGCAAGTGGTTGGAGGTGAGGGTTTTATATTGAGTGGGATACCTGAATCCATGTTAACACAATAAACTTAAAAATTAATTTTAAAAAATCACTAAAAAAACCCTAGAGTATTAAATTTAAAAGAGACATAAAATAAAATATCTCAACTCTCTCATTTTTCTTAAATTTTATTAATTTAAATGGGGTGACATTGATAAACCAGGGTACATATGTTCATAAAAAACATCTCCAAATTATTTTGACATCTGATTATGTTGCATACCCATCACTCAAAGTTAAATTCTTTTCCATCAACTTTTATCTGGTTTTCTTTGTGCCCCTCTCCTCGCCCCACCCGTCCCTCTCCTCTTCCCCTCCCCGCCCCGTAACCACTACACTCTTGTCCATTGTTCACAGTGGCCAAGACATGGAACCAACCAAAAAGTCCTTCAAAGATGACTGGATAAAGAAGATGCAGTACATATATACTATGGAATACTACTCAGCCATAAGAAATGATGACATTGGATCATTTACAACAACATGGATGAACCTTGATAACATTATACGGAGTGAAATAAGTAAATCAGATAAAACTAAGAACTATATGATTCCATGCATAGGTGGGACATAAAAATGAGACTCAACCCTCTCATTTTAAAAAATTGCCAGTGAAATCTAGCATCAGAGCAAGACACAGCATTCAAGCCAATACATTTTAAAAAATAATCAAATGTCAAATAAATTTAATTGGGGACATAAAAGTGAGACAATGAGACATAGACAAGAGTGTGGTGGTTATGGGGTGGGGGGAGGGAGGAGAGGTTGAGAGGTTGAGAGAGGGGGAGGGGAGGGGCACAAAGAAAACCAGATAGAAGGTGACAGAGGACAATTTGACTTTGGGTGATGGGTATGCAACATAATTGAATGATAAGATAACCTGGAGATGTTTTCTTTGAACATATGTACTCTGATTTATTGTCACCCCATTAAAATTAATGAAAAAATAAAAATAATGTAATAATTATACAATACAGTTCATAAAAACACTTTTACATATTACGGTTACATAGGAATCATTTCAAAAAATAATTTTTAAAGATCCTTAATATATTTATGATAAAAATAATCAGTACCTCCTCTCAATTTTCTCAGGAAAGAATGAGGAAGGAAATATGTCTGTTTATGTGTATGTGTAGGTATAGCTACAGAGATATACATATGTATAATATATATACACATATACAAAATTTAGCTACTTCACACTCTATTGTTAGACATATCCATGAAACAATAAAATATAAGAATGCAAAAAAGAGAATATGCCCTATATTCAAAAGAAAACTTATTAAAAACAGACATAGATAGACCAGACTTAGAATTTTGCACAGACTATAAAACATTTATGATAAATGTGTCAATGTACCTATAGAGAAAGGTGAATATAGTTGGTAAACAGATAAGGAATTAGGGAATGAGAAATTTGGATACTGCAATAAATAAATAAATAAATAAAATAAAAGGAAATCCCAGAATTGTGGGCAGAAGGGAACCAATAATGCTGAACTGAGAACGTATTATCTTTTATTAATGGATATAATATTACAAAGTAAGGAAAGAACATTGGAGGCCTGATAAATCTTCTTGTAAATATAAATAAATCTAGTGAAAAGACCAATAATATATGATAAGAAAATACGATTTATCCACAGAATCTTATAGCTAACACCCCTTTTTTAGGATTGCTTATGGCTAACAAACCTAACATCTATGGTTCGTGAAGCATGACTTCCTGAAAAAATTCAGGTAAGCTAGCAACTTAAAACTGAATTGTAGAGAAGGTTCATGAAATGAAATCCCCTGCTGTGTGTAGTCCTCATTTAGAAATCTTGCATATCACTCTGGAAAAAAGAAAGAAGCTAAGAAGCTGTGCATAATGTCCCAAATTTACAGTAGAATTTGACTGCTTAAAATGATAGAAAATTAGTATTAACATTAGTAATAAAATAATTGAATTAAATTAAATAGAATATATTTAATAAATTTAATGTCAACAAAAATTATATCTTCTATATGATAAGAAAAATAACTCAAATATAGTATGCTAGCATCAGATAATCAGTTGATGGGTGTTCTTTATATTTTCTGGAGGAGTTCAAGTAGTATTAGATTTCATTCTTTGCTGAATATTTGGAAGACCTTGGATGGAAAACCAGTGTTTTTTCATTTATTTTCAGTGTGTTTTTCTTTGTTGAAAGATTTTTTAAAACTATTATTCAATTACTTTAGTATCTGTAGTATTATTCAGATTTTATATTTATTATTGAATAAGTGTGCCAACTAGCATTTTTCTAAGAATTTACATATTTTATCAAATTTTTCCAATTTAAGAGAAAATATTTTTTTCATGATATTGTGATTATATATTTGAAATTAATGATTACTCCTTCCTCCCAAAGCCTCAAAAGAGGCATTAAAAAATAGTAAAACAAATGTTTTAATCCACAGAGATAATGGGAGGCGAGACAATAGTGAGCGTATATTTTAACATTTTTTGAGAAGATGAAAAGATGTGATGAATGTAAGTTAAAATTACTGTGGTGATCTTTTATAATATGTATTAATATAGAATCATATGTATACCTGAAACACGCATAATGTTACATGTGTATTATATCTCAATTAAAACAATGTAGATAAAATCCCTCAAAGTCCCAATATAGTGAAATATCAGAACACTGAGGTAAATAATATAGAAAATGTCTTCCAGAGAGATCACAAGTTGAATATAAAGAACTGAAAGGTAGTCTATACACATGATTTACATTATTACATGGCTTCCTTACTTTTCCCTTTACCATATATCTTACTGATTGTCATGTCAGTATTCCACAAGCATTTGTACATCTGTGTTTATTCTTTTACTCAAAAAACCAATGCAAACCATGTATAATCTTGCACGAATATTACTCAGCATGTGGATGCGAAGCACATGTAATGGGAAAGCTAGGTTAAACAATATATACATTTATAATTTTGTCCTGACCAGCTAATAGAGGGATTTTACATTTTGCCAGAAATAAATAAACTTACCAAGTTGTCAAACTCTCAATTTTTTGTCAGAATTAAAAAAGAAAAGTTACATATTCATAGTATTTTTAAATATTTTTTACTCTCATTATGAGAAAAGCAGAGCCTGACCAG
Organism: Rhynchonycteris naso; assembly: GCA_037038555.1. Classification (NCBI taxonomy): domain Eukaryota; kingdom Metazoa; phylum Chordata; class Mammalia; order Chiroptera; family Emballonuridae; genus Rhynchonycteris; species Rhynchonycteris naso. The sequence continues at coordinate 27,441,940 of CM073000.1, forward strand.
GCGGTGGCACAGCGGATAGAGCATCGGACTGGAATGTGGAGGATCCATGTTCGAGACCCCGAGATTGCAAGCTTGAGCCTGGGCTCATCTGGTTTGAGCAAAGCTCACCAGCTTGGACCCAAGGTCAATGGCTTGAGCAAGGGGTTGCTCCATCTGCTGAAGGCCCGCGGTCAAGGCACATATGAGAAAGCAATCAATGAACAACTAAGGTGTCGCAACAAAAAACTGATGATTGATGCTTCTCATCTCTCTCCATTCCTGTCTGTCTGTCCCTATTTATCTCTCTCTCTGACTCTCTGTCTCTGTAAATAATAATAATAATGAGTAAAGCAGAGCATTTCCTAATGTATGTATAGGAATACTTTCTATTTGTTCTGCAGTTTTCTTTTGCCATTTGACTGCGTCTATGACATTTTTGCTTTATATGTATTTAAATGACCAATCTTTTCTTTCTGATGTCTGCATTTTGATTAAAAGCTATAAAGGCCTTCTCCATTCAAATTTATCAAGTAAATGGGTAATATTTATTATCTTTTAAAATTTTTATATTTAAAACTTGTATTTAATATGAATTTATCCTATAGTATTATAAGTTACAAATCTGACTTTTCTTTCCAGATGACTAGACATTTGTTTGAAATAAATTATTAAAGAGTCCCTATTTCCTCTTATGATTGAGATGACAATTTTGTCACATGCAAAATTTCTGAAAGACTTCAACTTATTTTTGAACTTTATAATTTTGCATATTTCTGATTATTAATACAAAAAGTACTGTGTTTATCATTATTGAAACTACATAACATGCTTTAGTATATGGCAGAGCTAAGCTTTATCTCACCTCACTGCACAATGCAATTTTTCAGGGTGTAATTGGCTTAATTTATTTAGTTTTCCACATAAACTTTAAGAAATAAAGCAAACATAAATGCATTTCTGTTATTTTATTAAAAATTTAATAAATATATGTGATCATATGGAGATTAGAAATCTTTAATACATTAGGTTTCCTCTCCAACAGCATGGTTTATCTTTAGAATTTTTTTTCAGATTTTGTGTATTTGTAACTATACTGTAGCGATATTTAAAGTTTTTTTAATCTAGACCTTACATGTGTTTTTTAATTTAAGTTCTAACCTTTTTAATATTACCACTGCTGTTCACATGAAATGTTTTTGTTGTATTATGCCATTTAATTCATTCTTATCTGTATATAAAAGCAATGTATTTCTACTTAGTATATTAATTAATTAAAATAATTGTTACTGTGAAAATGTTTTGAAAATATTGTTATATAAGTAAAAATACTAAACCACATTTTAAAACATTATTTTATAAACTTATATTTTCATTTTTATTTTATTGATTTTAGAGAGAGAATGAGAGAGAGCAGGAAAGGGACAGAAACATCTGTTCCTGTCTGTGCCCTGACCTGGGATTGAACCAGCTACTTCTATGCTTTAGGACATTGTTCTACCCAACTGAGCTATCTGGCCAGTACAAAATTCATTATTTTTTTAAATCTTGAAGTTCATCCCTGATATTTAAAATAGGCATAAAAATAATAGCAAGTATTTAACAAAAAAGACTTGCAAGTGAAGCAGTATGGTACAAAAATACATAGTATTGATGAAAATATTGCTTTGGGGATAATCTACTCTTACAATAATTATTTTAAAATTGAAAAAGGAATTTATAATGAGTAAATTACAATTGATATTTTACTATCTTCTGGCACAAGTAATATCCACTATTTCATAAAAATGTGAATTAAAATTAATGGTTTGCAATATAATTCACTAGTGCAACAATCACTATACCTTTAGAAAAAGTTCACTGGTATGTATTAAATGTTCTAAATGTATAAGTTTAATTTAGTCAACTAAACTGTACTGATCACAAGCTTTAAATCAAAGAAAGATATTAAAAAAGAACATATATTTTTGTGCTATGATTTCATCTTTTCTCTCTATAATTCATATTCTTTTATTTCACTTCACAACTCATTATCCATTCAGTATCTTTTTTTCTCAAACCTAATAATACATATAATGAACATAGATGATGACATTGAAAAGAAACAGTACATGTCAGCTCTTTTTCAAGTTGTGCACTGTAGACCAATTGTCCTTGAAGGGGCTTCCTCTAATTAATTACCATCCCTTTTTGTAGAGAAATCATATTGGCAAGAATTGATTGGACATGTAAAATACTTTATTTAATTGGTAAAAAATTCTCTTAATTAAAATAATTTTACTTCTGGTAAAATTAATTCATCCCATGAAAACTTACCATCTTGATTTTAATGTTTCTATTCAATGGTATTTTAAGAAAAAAAAAAGGAAATAAAATTTAACAGCAACAACCAGAAAAAAAAGAGAATTACATAAAATGTATCATTCTATCTACACCCCTTTGTCCTTTATGCTAAAAAAAAAAATTAATGCTCTCAAAAGTGTTTTCATTGTTGAATCCTTGTACTAACATTAAAAAATAATTTTGTTGGCTTTACTTAAATATTGTTGACTACAGAGCTGTATCACATTGACTTCTCTCACTAGGACAGCCTAAGTCATTTAGTATCTCACATATGGAGGTCACATCATTCTTATTTTTGTAATAATTAGCTATGTTTATTTAGGTCTGAACTTAGACTTATGAAGTTATAGTGAATAAATATGCTATATTACTTGAATGATAATTGCTCAAAGCTGATTTTTCTATGAATAATTTTGACTTCATATTACCCACATGTCCTAGAAAATATATTTGTTGTACTACTGCCATTCAAAAAACTAGATCTATTTACTTAAAGATAACTTATCCATGAATAATTTTATTTTCTATTTTTTTCTAAAGAATACATTTCTTATTTTATTGTTGTGATATGTTATCTTTAGCTGTTTTTAGTTTTCAAAGAATTTTAATGTTTACCATACATTAAGAAAATGTATACATGCATTAATACTACTTTGAGACAATGAAAAATCAAGCATAAAAATGATGTTGGCACTGAAGTCCACAGACTAATATGACCAGTAAGGGTTGATTATGTTTCTCAATTTGTACATTAAAACCCTTTAAGTACTACTAACGTTCATGTACGTCCTCATGCCTCCTGACCATCCAGAGTACGATTGTACATTGTATGTTTTTAAACTTAGAGCTGGAGCAGTAAATGTATGCTCTTTCTGTTTTCATATATTTGTTAAAAAACAAACATGATTTTAAGTTAATAAAACTAGAACTGGAACTAATTTTATTTTTTTGAAAAAAAACAAAACAAAACTCACTCCTGGGGGTCAGTGAGCATGAAAAAAAACTAATTACTAAAAGGGTTAAAAGTTTTTTGGGAGACTTTACAAATTTCCTGTGTCCACCTCACTACAATTCCAGTTTGAATGTTCTGTAGTGTAAGTGAAACAATAGTATCATTTAAAAGCTCCTCAGGTGATTGTATCATGTGGCCAAGGTTAAAAATGACTGAGCTAACACAATCCCCAAAGAGTCCTGAGACCTCACTCATTTGAGAAATCCAATGAACAATGAGAACTGAGGAATGGAATGAAGACAGACAAGACATCAAAGGGACCAGAGGAAAGAAGAACAGAGGGAAAGGGCATGATAGGTTGGGTGTTGGGCAGATAAAATATATTATGCTCACTTTGTTAAAGATGGCGCTGCCCACATGCAAGTCCGTTGATATTAATGTGTTTTGGGGGACAGGCTGTGGGCAGGCCGGGTCGTTATAGCCTATGCCTTAGTTTTAAGAGTAAGCTTTTCTCCACACCCTTGACTGATTGGATGATGTAGGGTGGTGCACTCTCATGAGGAATCCCATCGTTCCTCAGAAGAGTGACTTTGTTTCAGAGACTTTCTTGTTTGTAGATTGGATTAAGGGTTTGGATTTCTACAGAATAAAGTGGAGCAGGCCAGGAGCTGGCTTTCTCTTGGTTTCTGAAGTTAGTATTAGAAAGGAGAGCAGATTAAGGCCACGTGGAGGAGAGGAAGCAGCCAAGATGGCAGAATGCTGAGGAAGAAGCCAGTTTGTACAGAGTTTGTGTAGAGAGAAGGATCTGGGAAACAGAGGTGAATAAGTCTGGTGAGCTAGAAACCTTTTGATTCTAGGAAACTCGGATAAGTCAGTAGGTTTGTGAGCACTGAATGAGTGGGTTTTGGAGCCCAGTGTGTGTTTTTGCTTGTCCGCCAGTTGCAAGCTAGAATTAAAGCTGATGGCTGACCAGTTCTTGGCTCTGGTGTTTCATTACCGACTGTTCGAATCAAATGCCAACCTGCACTGGCCGGGCTGCTGTGATGGTGGCCTTGTCTACTGGCTTTACAATGGGATAAACCTGAAGAGGAGGGGAGAGGGTGCTAGTGGGAGGGGGACAAGGGAGATATTGAGGGGAATACGGGGGAGGAGGGATGGAGTCGGTGCAACACTAGAATCTATGTAAACACAATAAATTAAAATCAATAAAAAAATCAAAATAAAAGAGTCTTGAGACCAGATATTTTAGGTATCTTCTCTAATCACAGTTGTTGTTCTTGTTTGTTTTGTTTGTGTCATTTATGAAAAAGTAAGTATTCATAACATGGTCTCTGAAGTTCTTTTTATCACTTACAATGCAATGAACAAGCCATTGCTCTCTTCCACCACATTTGGTATTGGGTGTGATTTGCTTAATGAACTGATAACTATTTCTGTCATTAGGCCTTTTTAACTATCCAGAATACCATTTTATAAGCATGATAAAATAAATCATCATGTTTTCTGTTTAAAAGACTAATTGTCAGTTAATTTCCACAGTTTCAATGAAACATTAGCCTTATAAGTGCAGCTGCTGCCAGTTGAATACAATAAATCATTAGTTGAGAACAGACATATCAAATCTACAGATTTTTTGATTGTAGATAAAATATAATGCCAAAATATTATTGAGAGGAAACAGTACTTGACAGAATTAATTGGGTACCATACTATTTAAGAATATGAATTAATTCACATAAGCTAAATCAAATAGTATTCAAAGTGAATGAAACAACAGAAAATTATGCTCATCAGAATAGATTTTGAAATAGAAACTGCCAGTGTATAAAACAAAAATAGATTGTATTTAAGAAAATATGTGTTAGAATTATTTCATTTTAAGTGTTACTGCAAAGAAAAACACCTTGAATATCTGTTGACATCTCTATCACTTGCCCTCTCTATATATAATTCATAATCAAAAATTTCCACTTATTTAAAGCTTCCATCACCTTACACTATAATTACTTTGAGCTCTTGTCATAAAGAAAATGAGATCACATGAAGTACACTGAGGGACCTAGGGGAGACTGCCTCATAATCCCCTATACAAGTTTCATGATACAGCTGGACCCCCAGTTATTATAGGTATTTATTGATACACACATATCAGAAGCAGAGACAAGAATGAGGAAGTCAGGAAGCAGAGAAGAGAATGAAGAAGTCAGGAAAGAAAATCTTTTGGAGTAGATAAAAGGGCAAGGGAATAGTTTAAATGTCCCCACCTATTGATTAATTAGAATTGCTAATTCTATCCCTATTGTGCTGAGTTCAGCACCTTTGTCAGTAAATCCACTGTGGTTTTTGCCTCAAGGCTCTGAACTTTCTCCCTGATCTGTGTTCCTATTCTGGGCCTCTACAAACTCTCTACTGTTTCTACTTTCTCCAGTCTGTATATCCACTTGATCTTATTGTTCCAAATGTGTCAAACTCTACAATAATTTTCTATTACTTTTAGAATAAAATTCTAGCATTGCCCTCTCCCCAACTCTTAACTCTTGTTCTCACAGGTTCAGCCAGGCATTCAAAAGAGTATTTTCTTTTAATTTTGTATTTTTATTGGTTTTTCTGTTTTCTTTTCACCTGCTTTATTGGAGATATGATTGACATAGAAAAAGTTGATGCTGACACAACTTAATATGAAGTACATATCCATGAAACAATAATCATAATTAATATAAAAAAATATCCATCACCTCCAAAAACATTTCCCACCACTTTTGCTTATTTTGTTTGTTTTTATTTCTTTCCTTGTGCGGTAAGAGCATTTAATATGAGGTATACCCTTTTAGCCATTTTTAAAATACTATATAGGATAGTATTAATCTTAGGCCTGAAACATTTCCAAAACATATCTTGCATTACTGAAACTTTGTACCTTTTAAACATAGATTGTTTTGTTTTGTTTTTAGTATAATTCTCTCACTTCTCCAATTCCTCTACCTTGGCTTTGTTCTCCATATCTCTATTCAAGAGTCTTTTTACCATGGAAACCTTACCTGACCTCCAACTTCTTCCCTAATTGCTCATATTTTTCTTTCTTTTTATTTTTTTCTAAAAAAATTCTCTTTAGTTATAAGCAGTCTTAGAGGATATTTCTGTGTGAGCATTATATTTCAACTTACAATTATATATTTATCACTGCATTTGACCAATAACTCCACTCCCCCAAAAATGAGATCTATAGGAGGAGGGAAGAGCTCTAATTTTCTTCACAATTATACAGGGTGGGACAAAAGTAGGTTTACACAAGTCACAGAGCTTATTCTTGTATTATTATTTATTAATTATAATATTATCTTCCATGCTAACAACTGTAAACCTAATATTGCCTCACTTTATCTTGGGTTATGCAGAATTCCTGAAATGTGTAGGTACTAGGCATATGTCCATTAAGAAAAAAATCAGAGAATAAAAAAATTAAATTCACTTCTTTATTATTTTGTGTTTTGAGATATAAAATATTTTGTGTGATTAAAATATGAATACTTTGTAAATGTTGAAGTGATTCAGGCAAATTAAAAATAATTTTGTTTTAGTACCTGTAAATCCCAATTGCCACACATATTTAAATCGAGTGGAATGAGGAACTTTAGCTTGGTAAATATCATGGCTGATGGATCCACAGTAGCAGGGGTACAGATGAATTAAGAAAATATTCTTCAGCAACCAACATGAATATCTTGTGCAACCTGGAGTACACACATACTAGAAAAAGAAAATAACAAAAAATGATGAATACCTAATTAAAATGTTTCAGTATATATTTTAGCTTATAAATACACAGCTAATTTCTAAAACTACCAATTTACAAATAGTTTATAGGCCACACCTTTTATTTCATGTATTGTGTATTTTTTCTATTTGTTTAACTTCTCTTTCTGTTCCATCTTTTATCATGTTATATATTTAAAATGTCTATGTAATATTTATTTGACTGACTCACTCCAGCTGTAACTATAGTCTACAATATTCTGTTTGCTAGGCTATATATATTTTTGAATTAAAAGTAAGTGTGGTATAAATTAATAGACACCCAATTTAAAACACATATGACCCAATAGGATTAGCACATTCAAATACCAAAGTACTATTTGAATATGTTGGATTTTTAAAATTTAAATCATTTTTTTAAAAAATAGCATAATCAGGACATAATGGCTAATAAGATGATCTATCTATAGTAATCTCTTGCATTTTCAAAGAAATATTTCATAACTGTTTATATCCTCAATAAAATTAATTAAACAATTTCAAGTCACACTCAAGACTTCCTTAATTTTTAAAACATGGTATCTTACTGAGGTCTTAAAATAAAATGAACAAATAAGACAAATTTAAGCCTCAGAGAAAGACTGAAGGTATATATTCTATTTATAACATACCCAAAATAATTTCTATTTCTCTGAGTTTCCAATGAGCAAATTTGCCACAAGTTTGGCAGAGGGAAGCACAGCTGAGTCTTGGGACCCAAAGTATCACTAACCTCTAATATTTACTTTAATGCAATTATTAATCAAATTGTTTCAAGTTATAATAACCTTCTATCTGGATTCACAATACAATTTCTTATTGGACAGACAAAGTCTGTTTCTTAAAGTATGTCTAAGATTAGAAATAATAAGAAAAATCATCATTTAATTATATCAAATAGCTACCAAGGTGTGGGAGACGGGCTGTAAACTGACAAAGTCCTTACAGCTTAGGGTTTAGTTTAAGACTAAACTCTTCCCACACCCTTTTAAGACTAAGTTCTTCCCCACACTCTTGGTTGTTGCATGGTGGGGGGGGGGGGTGGCACACTTTTATAAGGATTCTGGTTTATACCTTAGATATGTGACTTTGTATCAGAAACTTCCTTGTTTTACAAATGGATTTGTTCTCTGCACTATATAAAGCTGGCAGCAGGGTTTTGGCTCTTTTTTGGTTCTTGCAAGCCATCAGCTTGGCAATGAGGCCTCTCAATCCCATCCTTTTTCTTTCTGTGTTTATTTCTTGATCTCCCACCATTATCCCTTTAGGTCCTGAACCATTACGGGTCATGCTGGTTTGCAGCACAAGTGAGTACAATTCTATAAAAAATTTCTGTTCTGACATCAACAAAAGTTTAACCCATAACATTTTTACTAAGATTTAAAATTTTGAGTCTTAAAATGGCATCAACTAATCTTCACTGTCAATATTTATTGTATCTTACTGGATTAATGTTCATTATTGAAATAAACATTTGAAGGCATAATAAATATGGATTTATGACTGCACAAAATAAACTTAATAAAGTAGCATATTATGAAGAAACCTGTAGAGTCATCTCTTCTCTTACAACAAAACTTTATTAATGAAATAGAAAAAAAAAAAAAACCACTCCATGTAGAATGGGTTCACTCATTGCTGTAGAGTGGATTTAGGGTTACCAACTCAACTACCTGGGACTTTACACTGTTAACATCAAAATTCCTGTGTCTTAGCAAACTGGTTTGTTTGGTTTCCATAAGTAAATTATATTTCAAAGTACTATTTTTGAAATGAAGGATAAAAAAAGAGCTGCAGTTAGCAAGTGACTGGAGAGATGAAATGATATTCTGTTCTTCTAGACCTCTGAAATGGGTGTGTGTGGGTATGTGCATTTATTGGGGGTCAGTTACCACAGTATAATCTATTTAATATACTCAGCAAAGTGTTCTCTATCTAGGAATAAACTAATCTGGGTACTGAGGATTGTTTCAACTATAAAATATTTATGAAATTTATTACATTGGCTCTTATAAAATATATAGTTTATATTTCTGTAAGAAATTAATATTACTGTTAATTATCATAAACAGCTAAGAAAAATATATATTGACAATATCCGTTTTAATTTATCTTGTACTTGATTGTCGAGTTTATTTATATGAATTGAAAACAGCAAACAGTTAAGAATTTGCAGTGTTGTGTTTGGAAGTGAGTAAGGTGCCAGGGGGCAGAGATCTACAGACACATATTTGAAACTGCACATCAATCTAAATGTTGACACTGAACTAATTAACCGGAACATATTAAAAAACTAAACTTGAACTGACTTTGAACTATAATAAGCTTTTGAGAACATAATTTTGGTAAGCAAACAGTGAAATTAAGACAATGATAATCTAATTTCAAAAAGACAGTAAAAACAGGCAAGAGAATCTAGAAAATTGTCCATAAAAAGAAAAGCAATTTATTTCTTATATCTCATTTCACTAAATGTTACATCAAGAAGAAAATTTTGTAGTGCCAAAATTTTGTGACTTTTATTAGCTTGACACAAAATACATATTTATAACAAATTTATTACCCTAATATATCATATGCTAAATATAGTTAATAATGCTTTCCTTAAGGCTTTCCTTTTATTATAAAGAAAAAACAATTTGATAGATAGCATAAAGAAGATTTAAAAACAACTCTAGATGTTGTTCTGGGTGTTGTTATTTTAATAGCCTCATTTCTTAGGCAAGAAATGATATGTTTTAGGTATTCCAATTTTCATGCTGTGTTAAGTACCTTAAACACTTTAGCAAAAAAAACTGTCCCCAAATCGTGGCCTATATGTATCATTGCAGTATCTATTCCCTAATGATTGCGTTTATATTCATTTTAAGAAATTACCTGCCCTGACCAGTTGGCTCAGCCATAGAGTATCGGCATGGCATGTAGAAGTCTCAGGTTCAATTCCCAGTCGGGGCACACAGAAGAAGCGACCATCTGCTTCTCAATCCCTCCCCCTTCTATCTCTCTCTCTCTCTCTCTCTCTCTCTCTTATCCTCCCACAGCCATGGCTCAAATTGTTTAGATTGTCATATTTCATTCTTTGTATTTGTTCCAGTAAAAAGACAACAATTAAGAGACATTTTTCCTTTTTTTTTTTAAGTTTATATACCTCAATCTTTATAGGGCTAAGAATCCTATATACTTAGGATTCAAATCTCATTTTTTACTTTATGTTTGTTTCTTCTTTACTCTTAAATATAAGTAGTATAGGTGCAAGTGTGTTAACTGTCTGACAAAAATATTTTCACTAAAAATTTGAAGTAAAAATCTTACAAATCTGAAATTTTGTTATTTTTCTGACACTGCCATCATGGCATTATCATTGACTTTTGCTCATCCTTCTTAGTTAGTACTAATAAAATATTAACATTTTATTTATTTATAAAGTATTTTATTTCACCTAGTTCAAAAATTTAATAATTTTTCAAAGCATTGATGAATCCACACAGAAAAATATAAAATATTCAGTGATTTACTGCCTATAAGAAACTCAGTTAAGTTTTAAGGACACACATAGACTGATAGTGAAAGGATAGAAAATAATTTCAAACAATAAGAAAATTGTTATAACAGACAGAATGTTACTTAAGTAAAAATGGTCAAAAGAGACGAAAATAGTCTATAATAATAACAGTAACAATTCATCAAGAATTTAATACACTCCCTATGAACATCCCAATGTTATTTTTATTTTTTGTAGTAAACTTTATTTTTTAATTAAATTTCTTGGATGACACTGATTAACATAACTATACAAGTTCAGGTGCTAAATTCTATAACACATCTCTGTACACTGTACTGTGTGTTTACCCACACTCAAGTCAAGCCTTTATCTAATATCATTTATCATCCGGATACACCCCTCATTTTTAAAAGAAATAGAACAAAGAATTGTCAGATTTATATGGAAACACAAAAGACCCTGAATAGCCAAAGCAATTCTGATAAAAAAAGAACAAAGTCATAAGTATTACACTGCCTGACTTCAAAGTATACTGCAGAGCAAGGATAAAAAAAAATGTATTGTATTAGCAGAATAACAGACACACTGCCCAGTGGAACAGAATTAAAAACCCAGAAATAAAATGCATGTGTATGGGCAAATAATTTTGACAAAAGAGTAAAAGAAATTTCAATGGAGAAAAGAAAGCCTCTTCAATAAATACTGCTAGGGAAATTGGAAGGGCACATGCAAAAGAATGAAACTAGATTAGAGTATATCCCCATGTATAAAAAAATAATTCAGAATAGATCAAGTAACTCTATATAAGATCTAAAACAATAAATTACATAGAAGCAAACAGAGGTACTAAATTTATAAATTTTCTTCATAGAGAATAGTTTATGAATTTGACCTTAAAAGCAACTTTGGAAAGTAAAGACAAAAATAAAAGAATGAGACTGTATAAAGCTAAAAAGCTTCTGCACAGCAAAATAAACTGACAATAAAACAAAAAGGCAACCAAATTAATAAGAGATGATATTTTCAAACAACATCTCTGACAAGGGGTTAATATCCAAAATATATAAACAACTCATATATCTCAACACAAAATAATAAACAATCCAATTGGAAAATGGGCAGAGGCCAAGGCTAGTTTCTCAGTGGATAGAGAAACATCCTGGCATATGAATTTCCTGGATTCAATTCCCAGTCAAGGCACACAAGAGAAGTGACCATCTGCTTCTCTCTCCCTCCTCCCACTTCGCTTCCTCTTTCCCTCCTATAGCCAGTAGTTTAATTGGTTCCAGCTTTGACCTTGAGTACTGAGAATAGCTTGGTTGGTCTGAGAACATCAGCCTCAGGAACTAAAAATAGCACAATTAATTTAAGCATTGGTCCCAGATGATGGTGCTTGGTGCATCCTGGTCAGAGTACATGCAGGAGTCTGTCTCTCTATCTCCCTTTCTCTCATTTATAAAGAAATAAATAGAGAAATGGGCCGAGGAACTGAACAGATGCTTCTCCTAAGAGGACATAAAATGACCATCAGATATATAAAAAGATGTTCAACTTTTCTAGCTACTAGGAAATACAAATCAAAATTATAATGAGATATCACCGCACACCTATAAGAATGGCTATTTTCAACAAGACAGGTAATAACAGGTTGGAGAAATTGTTGAGTACTAGGAACCTCAGCCTCTACTGGTGAGAGTGTAAACTGGTAAAGTCACTATGAAAAACAGTATGGTGATTTCACAAAAAGTTAAAAACAGAATTAGAATATGAGCTTGTAATTCCTCTTCTGGCTATCTACTTGGAAAACTTAAAAACATTTACTTGCAAAGATATATGCAGCCCTATGTTCTTTTCAGCATTATTGATGGTGGCCAAGATATAGAGACAATCAAAGTATCCTGTGATAAAGGATTGGATAAGACAATATGACATTTTTATACTATGAAATACTACTTAGACATGAGAAAAGATGAAATACTTCCACTTGTGACAAGATGGGTGGACCTTAAAAATATTATGCTAAGCAAATTAAGTCAGTCAGAAAAAGCTAAGAACCATATGATTTTACTATATAAGTGCAATATAAAATAGAAACTTATAGACACATTCAGCAATATCGTGGTTACCAGAGGGAAGGGGGTGGTGTAGTATAGGGTAAAGGGTGCCAAATGTACAGTGACAGAAGATTATTTGATTTTGGATGGTGGACACATAATGTAATATACAGATCATGTGTCATATATATGTGTACTTGAAACCTTTATGACCCCATTGACCAGTGTCACTGCCCCCCAATTTTTAATTAAAACTGAATATAATATTTATAAGTATTCATGAATTTAAATTCAGAACTTCTAGATATATAAATCAAATGCCAAAAGGACTAAAATAATTTAATAAATAGCAATACAGTAATACTTGGGGACTTGAATATTCCCCTCTTAATCAAAGACAAGATCTATTCAGAGAATCATGAAAGAAACACCAGTTTTGAACAAAATTCTAAACCAAGTGATTCTAACAGACATACATAGCACATTACAGCCAACAGAAGCAGGATACAAAATTTCTCAAACCACACATGGAACTTTTTCTAGCATATATTATTTGTAAGACTGAAAACAAAGTCAATATATTCAAGAAAAAAGAAATTATACTGACTGCATTTTCTCACCACAATAGCATAAAATTAGAAATAAATAACAGAATGAAAGCTGAAAAATCCACATATATATGGAAGTTAAACAACAAACTAATGAACAACCAATGGCTCAAAGGGAAATAAATGATATCTTAAGACATATGAAAATACAAACAAAACATTATAAAATTTATAGGTTACAACAAAAGCAGTTCTAAGAGGGAAGTGTAAAAGATAAACACATACTACATCAAGGAGAAAGATCTCAGTTAAAGAACATTTGTACCCCTAGAAAGTAAAAAAATTAAGACTGAACTAAGACCAAATTTAGCAGATGGAAAGAAATAATATATTAGGACAGAAATAAATAAAATAGAGACTAAGAAAATAATAGAAGTGATTAACAAAACTAAAATTCATTGACTTGAAAATGGAAAACAGTATTGACAAAATTTTAGCTAGACCATCCTAGATAAAAAAAGAAGAATCCAAAAATTACAAATATAAAGAGACATTTCACATTAATCAGGAAAAATACAAAAAATTGTAGAGACTACTATGAACAATTACACACAAACATGTTAAACAACCTAGAAGACATGAGTAAATTCTTGGAAACATACAGTTGGTAAAACTAAATCATAAATGAATAAAAAATTTGAACAGAAAATAAAAGAGAAAGGGGTTTAAGTCTGTAATCAAAAATCTCCCAACAAATAAATTCTAGGGTTGGTCATTTTACTGGTGTCTTATAACAAATATTTAAAGAACTGATACCAATCCTCTCACACTCTTCCAAAAATTAAAATAACGTCAGCATTACCCTAATGCAGGCCAATATCCCTGATATATATAAATACAAAAATTCTCAACAAAAGTTAACTGACCAAATTCAGTGATGCATTGAAGAGCATACACCCTGATAAAGTGAGATTTATTCTTGGAATATAAGGCTTCTTCAATAAATGTAAATCAATATATGTGATTTACCATAATAATAAAAAATAAAATATAAAAATCATATGATCATCTCAATCAATTCATATAAAACATTTGACAAAAGTCAACTGTCTATTCATGGTAAAAATTTAATCATTTTGGTATACAAGGTATGTACCTCAATATAATAAAGGCCATATATGTCAAGCACACAACTAGAATCCCATTCAATAATAAAATGGTTTACAGCTTTTCCTGGGAGAACAAGAACAAAACAAGGGTACACATACTCAACACTTTTATTCAACATTAATACTGCAAGTCTGAGCCTATGTAATTAGGCAAGAAAAATAAATGAGACATTCAATTTGGAAGACAAGAAATAAAATTATGTTTGTTTACAGATGACAGAATCTTATATATAGAAAACCCTGCCTGACCAGGCAGGCAGTGGTGTAGTACAGAGAGGGTTGGCCTGGGATACAAAGGACTCAGGTTCCAAACCCTGAGATTGCTGGCTTGAGTGTGGGCTTACCGGCTTGAGCACAGGGTCGCTAGCTTGATTGTGGGATCATAGACATGACTTCATAGGCACTGACTTGATACCAAAGGTCGCTGGCTTGAAGACCAAGGTCACTGGCTTGAGTAAGGGGTCATTCACTCTGCTCTAGCCCCCCAGTTAAGGCACATATGAAAAAGCAATCAATAAACAACTAAAGTGCCTCAATGAAGAATTGATGTTTCTCATCTCTCCCTTCCTGTTTGTCTGTCCCTATCTGCCCCCCCCTCTCTCACACAAAAAAATAAAAAATTCTAAGGATTTTACAAAAAAACTGTTATAAATACTAAATGAATTCAGTAAAATTGCAGTATACAATATTAATATACAGAATTTGATTTTGTTTCTATACACTAACAATAAATTCCCTTAAAAAATAAAAAAGAATCTCATTTTCAGTAGAATAAAAAAATACTGCCTGACCTGTGGTGGCGCAGTGGATAAAGCGTCGACCTGGGAACACTGAGGTCGCCAGTTCAAAACCCTGCACTGGTCTGGTCAAGGCACATGTGGGAGTTGATGCTTCCAGCTCCTCCCCCCTTTCTCTCTTTCTCTCTCTCTCTCTCTCTCTCTCACTCTGTGTCTCCTCTCTAAAATGAATAAAATAAAAATAAAATAAAAAATACTTAGAAATTAATTTAACCAAAGACATTTAAAATTATAAGACACTGATAAACTGAAGAAGAAAATATAATCAAAAAGATATCCTATGTTAATGGCTTAGAATAAAACTGTTATTAAAATATCCATACTAACCAAAGTCATCTACAGATTCAATGCAATCCACATCAACTATTCAATGATGTCTTTTATAGAGATAAAAAAGAAATTCTAAAATGTGTATGCAACAACAAAAGACTCCTAATAGCCAATGTAATCTTGAAAAACAATGACAATGTTGGAGGCATAACAATTCTTGATTTCAACCTATATTACAAAACTGTAGTAATAGAAACACAATGGTCCCAGTGCCGGTCAATTAGTTCAGTCAGACAGCATGTCATCCAGAAACATTGGTATCAGTTGCAGGTCTGATGCTCATTCAGAGAATATAAAGGGAGCAAACAATAAACACAAAACAAAGTAGAACAACAAATGAATGCTTCTCTCTCCTTCTCTTGCTTGCTCTCTGTCTCTTTCCCCCTTTCTCTCTCTCTCTAAAAATCATAGAAACAAAAAAAAAATAAAAGCAACCAAAAAAACCCATTATGGTACTAGTATAAAAACAGACATATTGTACTAATGGAACAGAATTGAGATTCTAGAAATGAACCCACCTATATATGAAGAAATAATTTTCATATAGGAACTGAAAACATCCAATGTAAAAAAGAAAATCTCTTTAATAAATGGTCCTGGGAAAATTGGAAAGCCACATGTGAAAGAACAAAACTAAACAGCAATTTGTCACCAGACCAAAAATTAATTCAAAATAAAATAAAGACCTAAATATAATTGATGCTGTTTTTCATGGCATAGTCACACATATTTGATGAGGTTTCCATCAGAAAAGAATAAGTCCTTCACAGGCTAAGAATGACATAAATATCCTTTTTCACTTGAACAACTAATTAAAAAGTTAATTTAATAGTTAATCATTAATCAGTTTTAATACAAATCAAGTTTTTGTAACATTTTTTTTTTTTTTTTTTTTTTTTACAGAGACAGAGTGTCAGACAGACAGGAATGAAGGGAGATGAGAAGCATCAATATCAGTTTTTTGTTGCCTTTGTGACATCTTAGTTGTTCATTGATTGCTTTCTCATATGTGCCTTGACCGCAGGCCTTCAGCAGACCGAGTAACCCCTTGTTGGGGCCACCGACCTTGGATCCAAGCTGGTGAACTTTTGAGCTTTTTGCTCAAGCCAGATGAGCCCGTGCTCAAGCTGGTGACCTTAGGGTCTCGAATCTGGGTCCTTCCTCATCCCAGCCTGATGCTCCATCCACTGCACCACTGCCTGGTCAGGCAAGTTTTTGTAACATTTTTAATATTACTTCAACCCATTAGAATTTCCATTTTATTTTTATTTTTTATTTTATTCATTTTAGAGAGGAGACACACAGTGAGAGAGAGAGAGAGAGAGAGAGAGAGAAAGAGAGACAGGGGGGAGGAGCTGGAAGCTCAACTCCCATATGTGCCTTGACCAGACCAGTGCAGGGTTTTGAACTGGCAACCTCAGTGTTTCCAGGTTGACGCTTTATCCCCTGCGCCACCACAGGTCAGGCTAGAATTTCCATTTTAACATTTAACTAAATATTTAAATTAAATATTGTGTTAAATACTTTTTCAGTTTTTAAAAGATATATACTGAACAAAATCTTCCTTAAAAAAACTTACAATTCTCCCAGTATCATTTTTCCATGATCAGCCTTTATCTCACCAATCTTAGCTTGTACATTAGAAACTTAGATCTTAAATTTGTTTCCCAAATAAACAATTGAATACTTTTTCTTAAGTATTTTTATTAATTGATTCTTAAAAAAATTCTTATATGTCACATGAATTCTGATTTTTTAATATAAATTTATAGTATAACTGTTGATTATATATTTTAATAAATTACTATGGGAGTAACATGATTTTTCTCAGACTTTTGTTTCAAGTCATGGTGGACATATTATTGATCCTTCAGGTCTTTCTTATATCTGCCTTTTATATCATGAGTTTTAATGAGGAAATTAAGGACAATATGTTCCTCAGGGTCAATTATGGTCATTTTAAAGTTCAGATAATTCACCCTGGATGACACCACTGAGATCTTAAACATCATTGTTAAAGAGATAGAATACATATTAAAAATACACCTTGGCCAGTTATAATGTTGGCACATATTTTTTTAAAACTGAAGTTTAATTTATGTTTCCTAATTTCTGTATTCACTGTTCAAAAAAATGAGTAATTTTAATTTTTAACATGAATATTTAACTAGGTGATAGTTCATGTTAAGCTGTTTTGGTATAATTATGTAATTAAATTTTGCACCTCATTGTAAAAAGTTCTCGTTATTAGCATATTGTAAGGAGGAAGAATTTCGTAAGTTGAGAGAGAGTGCTTGCTAAAAGACATACTAGCTTTTATAACAGATGCAAGAATAATTAGGGACTGACCCAGATTTGCTAATAATAATCCTTTTTAAAAAACACAACCAACAACAACAACCCTGTCGCCTCTATTCTTTCAGCATCTACAATATTCTTATAGTGCTCATTCATCTGCCCATAATTCTAAATCTCTAAACTGTTCTGTCCAACCCCAGACTTAGGTAGAAATATGTTATGAAAAGTTTGGAAAAGGAGGTAGAAAATATATTTATGTATATATTTAATTATACTTAAATATGCTTGAATGTTAGTAGTTCTCTCTCTCCCTCTCTTTCTGTCTCTCTGTCAGTTTGAGGAAACAATACATATCCCTTACAAAGCATGAGATAGAATTATGGTCTGTCTTGTTCAATAGCATATGCCTGGTGTACAGAGTTTCCACCAAGTAAGTTTTCAATAAATCTGTTTTCAACCAGAGCAACTAGTAATATGACACAGAATAAGTAAGCAAAGAAACCTAAGAGATTAAAAACAAAAGATAGAGACTCTTTTCAGACTGCCCTGACTGGGAATAAAACCCAGGACTTCTACACATTGGGCTGATGCTCTCTCTACTGCTGAGCCAACCAGACAAGACCAAAAAGTTTTAATTGAATTTTTGGGGATGACATTGGTTAATAAAATCACATAGGTTTCAGGTGTGTCATTCCATACTACATCATCTATATACTATACCACACATTTACCACCTTAAATAAGGTCTCTTTGGAAAAAGAAAATAAGAAAAAGAAAAAAAGAAAGATGCTTGACTAAAGATTTCATCAAAATTTATTGAGTAGGAAAAAAATTAGTTAACCCCTGGAACTCTTTAATACCTGTGGTTATATCTGTAATTAAGATGTTGGCTGTAAATTATATGTGGTTCTCTCTGTAGTGTACACTGCCTCATTTTTAATTAATGCTCTTATTGGGTCCTTAGACTCAAAGTAGCAAGTAAAAACATTACTTCATAAATTGTTAAAGCTAACATCAGAATCATGTAGATTACAATTTACAAAATTAGATGTCAATATTGGGAAGAACAGCAGTTAAAACCATGCCGGATATCTAAACCAGACCTAGTTCAACTCCTATTACACCAACAATGTAACTGATTAGACCCCATTTCATTCTCCAACATATCATGTATGGATGATAAATTAGTAAGCCACGTACACATTAGCAGGGGCTATTCCCGTCTGAATGAGTAATGAAGGAGAAAATGTTTAAGGACAAGATTTCACTCTTAGACATGACTGCTGCTTCCATAAGTAGGTAACAAATGGACCCACCAAACATAACCACCATTTTAAAGTAAATGGGGGATTTTAACCAATGAATGATGAATCTAATTTTTGTTAGATACAGAACCAACCAATTATACTGATGCTTTTCTTTTTTCTGACCTGCACTAATTTATCTGTGTCAATAAGTACAGAAGGTCCTAAAACTCAAACTAGGAATGACCACTAAGTATAAATATAAAATGACTTCTTTTTGTCTTTCCTGAATATCTATTAAAGATGACCAAACTCTTCCAGCCAAATTTATGTGTTCAGTTAAGAGCTTCTCTGATCATTTTAAGCTAGAAAATTTATTTTTAACACAAAATATCTGTGCATTTTTCTGTTGCTGCTGTAATAAATTATTATAGCCTTAGTAGTTTTTATCATTCATTCTTTTAAACATTTCTTGAGGACAGAAGTCTGAAGTCACTCCGATTAGGATAAAGTAAAGACTTCAGCTTCTATATAGGTCGTCAGGGGAGAATAAGTTTTGTGGCCCCTTTCAGCTTCTATATATATGCCTGGCTTGTGGACTCTTCCTACATTTCAGAGGAACACCACTGCAGTCTCTGCTTTGGTAACCACATCACTTTCTCTGTCTCTCACTCCTTCTGTAGCCTTTTTATAAGGATCTTTGTAGTTATTTTAGGCCCATCTGGATAATCCAGGATAGAAACTTTATATTGTAGTAAGATCCTTGTCTTAATTATATCTTTAAAGTCTTTTTTGCCACAGAAGATAGCATTGGTAGGTTCCGAGGATTAAGATATGGTCAAATTTGGGGTGCCACTGTTCAGTTAACCATACCTTAGATTCCCAGAAAGTGTTCATGAAAGTTTGCCTTCAGTTTAACATTTACTTGGATACCCCTTTTTAGGTCTATGGCCTGAGCATTACTACAGATTTGATGACTTTAATTTTTATTAATGAGCTTCTTGGGAAGAAAATGCCATCTTAAAAGATCCAAAACATAATATGAATGACAATTATATAAATAACACCTTTCTTAATAGTTTCACCAGCAATTTCTCCTTAATTATAAAACACAAAATTTTCAAATTGTAAAAACTTCTTCAGGCGTATCTTTTTACTAATTATTTATTTTATTTTATTATTAATAAAAACATTTGTCACCTTTATTTTCACTAAGACATTTAAGTATTTATATTTGTTTCATTTAATTATAAGCATTTCAACCATTCATTGTGATTACATTAATTTGAATTAAGCTGTCACTCTTACACTTAAACTGTTCAATTTACTTTTTTACTTGATATAAAAATTCAATTGAAAATAAGATATGTGGTGACTGTGGGGTAGTGGTGGTGGGAGGTTTAGTGGGGATAAATGGTGATAGATAAACTTGGGGGTGGGGTGAACATACAATATGGTGTACAGTGGTGTTCATAGCATCGGGCACCTGAAACCTGTACAGTTATATTAACCAATGTCACTCCAATAAAGTCAATTAAATACATATATAAAGAAATAATAAAACCCCTTCCATTCCTGATGTTATACATGGGTAATGGTCTCAAGTCAAATCAAATTTAGGAAGTGTCATGCCAGTGGCTGAGGCCAGGCAGGTTCATACTGAGTTTGGTCAGATGGTAGAGGATCTATGAGCTGGAAAGCATCGGGTTATACCCATTATTAGAGGCTCACAAAGATAGGCGAGCAAACAAACAAAGGAAAGTCGCTCTTTGCAGTGGAGAGCAAGGGATTCGGGAAACCACCCCTCATGGTTGGAGGCTGAGGGAATCAGGGAACAAAACCTCTGTCGTGCCAGTGGCCGAGTCCAGGCAGTTTCACACTGGATTTGGGCAGACAGTAGGAGAACTGCAGAGCCGGAGCCTGCAAGTGTCAGGCCATATCCATTTAATCAAGTCTCACAACGGGGGATAATAACACAGGCAGCAGAAACCGCCTCTCAGGCAAACAAACCAAAATGGCCCCTCACAATGGCGGGCAGGCAATCCACATAGCCACGATCCCCAATCTCTCTGGAGCAGCAAGCACCCATAGCCTAACACAGACCACACACATGGTGCTGCTATGTGCGCATGCACCAATCAGGCAAAGTGCTTGCATCTGGTAACCCAGCAAGCAAGCCTAACACAGCTGCCCCACATGGAGGCTCACAAGGACAGGTGAGCAAAGAAACAACAAAAGGGAAAGAGCGAATAAACAAAGGAAAATATGCTTTTCACAGTAAGGGTAAAGGTGCAACGAAGACCACACCTCACGGTGGTGGTCAGAGAGCAAGTTGGGAGAAGCGAGCCCAGGGGAAGCACCGATAGCCTTATATAGGCTATGCACACTAATCAAGTAAAGCTCTTGCAGCTGGTAAACCTGTGAGCAAGCCTAACACAGCTGTTTTCCTTACAGGAAGTATGAGAGAAGTTAAATTTAATAATAATTTAAAAGGTTTTTAAACTTTCTATTATGTAGCTAGTACTAATTATTATACTCAATCAATAGAAAACATGTGGAATTACAAAGTGCTACTCATTGTACACTAGTTGAGTTCTATAGCTCACATACAAGTGACATTGACATAAGCATTATCCCTGAGGATTTCTATTTTTGTCTTAGAACTACTCAAGAGTAAATTTTCTGTATACAAAGAACTTGACACAAAGTAGAAGCTGTGTGATAACTTTAATTTCTAACAAGCCTCTAAATTGAGTACATCTGTTGCTTTATTATTGCTTGCTAAAGTCGAAAGGACTGAGATTACACTATGTGACTTTGACCATAAAAGAAGTTCTTACCACTTTATGTGATTAACAATTGTAGGGCAATAAAACCATTTGAGAAATGCTTAAACATGAAATCTAGGCAAGATTTGTTTCTTATACCTTCAGAAAAAAATTTTATGTCAAAATAGGCTATTGTTCACTGATTTACAATATGACAGTGATCCAAATTATTAAAATAGTTTGAAAAGCTCAAGTAAAGTAGTAACATAATACACATTAAAAAGATTTAAAAGCTAGTGTGAAGATGCTTTTTTTTTTTTTTTAAGCAAGCGAGAGAAGGACAGAGAGACAGGAAGGGAGAGAGACGCAGTACTTTATTTGTTCACTATTTGCTTCTCATATATGCCAAATGTCTATTAATATAAATATGGAGAAAACAATCCAAATGAATTTAATCTAAGTGAATATTTCAGAGGTAAAGATTGAGAAGCAGTATATACCCCTCTTTCTGAACTGGATTATATATTCTGTCCCCAACAAAGGAAGGAAATAGAAAATCACTTTGACTTAACCAACTATTTGAAGCTGTTTCTCAGATGCAGGATATAAATCAGACAAAGGGTTCTCAATCTGGGATCTATTCTTTGTTACGGTCTTCTAGTTGGAGACAGAAGCTTCTCTCTTTTTTTTTTTTTTTCTAAATTTGAGATTCTTTAAACTTTCACAAAGTCTAATTTTCTTTCTGTGTACAAGTTTTACTATTTTTCCTTTCCACAGCCTATACTTCGTCAAAGGCAGGTTTTTTCAACCACAGCAATGTATCTATTTTGAAACTGAATATTTCTTCACTGTGGAAGATGCTTAGCAGCAAACCATGCCTCTCACCACGAGATGCCAGTAGCAGACCCAAACCTGCTTTGTGACAACCAAAACTGTCTCTAGACATTGCTAAGTGTCCCTTTGGAGGGCACAAACACACTTGGTGGCTCTAGGGATACTATGCCTGACTTTATTATTTTTTAAAAAAAATTTATTTAGACAATTAAATTTAACAGGTTGACATTGGTCAACTAGAGTACATAGCTTTTGGGCAAACATCTTCTCATCACTTGGACAGTCCATTATGTTGTATACCCATCACCCAAAATCAAATCATCCTCTGTCACCTTATATTTGTCCCTTTTTATGTCCCTAGTAACCATTGTACTCCTATTATCCAGAGATGTTTGTGTCTCTCAACATAAATTATGGCACTACCATCAGGTCTTAAACCTGAAGAAAGTATTTCTGAGAACTGATAAAAAGCGAAAATATCGTGGTGTTTATCTGCTTGATGGTACAATCAGAAGGTATCTTAGGCAGCTTAGAATCTAGTTCTTGGGCTGATAAAAAATAATTTCAGCTTTTCTGTTCAACTTAAGCTTTAATAGCAGAGCATAGTGTGAATTTTAGATTTTTTAAATTTTTTGTATGTGTGCAAACTAGTATTTTCTATGTTTATAACATACTTAGCTAACCCAACCCCCATTTTTTTCACTTGTTATCTTTTATAGTTTTATATTTAAAAAGCATTATTGAAGAGTATTTTTTGCATAACAAAATTATTTGCACTTTTTATCAAAGGCACCTTTCTCCAAAATCCATGTCAAAGTAGGTACATCTACCTCATATGAGGAGAGAAATGGCCTGTTAGTCAGGATATGAAGTCTGTGTCTGTTTTATAAAGAAGTATCATTCCAAGTAGGTTCCTACCCACTATACTTGGCATAAGTTGCCATTGCTAGAATTTTGCTGCCTTCTCTGGTAGGTTATTCCTGTACAAAGAAGCAAAGGTGTCTACCTTTATAGAGCTTAAATGTTGTTCTAATATAGTCTCTAAGACAATAAAACAGTACATGAAGAGCTATATTGTTATCGGGAAAACAAAATGGCAATAGTTGTTAAGAAAAAAACATAGAATAAGGTAACATTATGGGCTGAAAGGGAGTTTTTAATATTTTAGATAGGGTGCTTAGGGTAAAAGTTAATCAAGAAGGTAAAAGATTTGACAGAATACCTAAACATAATGAAGAACCCCATGAAAGAGAAATTTGTGTCAAAATATTCAATACAAAAACCCTTAGGCAGGAGCATGCTTGGGTTTCTCTAGGAACTTCAAAAGAGCCCACTCTTGATATTTCAGTGAGAGCCAGAAGATAATGTACTGTCTGAGGTTAAATGCTTACCTGGCCTAGCCGCTAAACTGTCTAATATTGTGAGTCGTGTGTGCGCGTGTGTGTGTGTGAAAGAGAGAGAGAGAGAATTATTCTCTTTAGATTTTTTGTTCTTGCAAATAAAACTCTAAAACTCTAAATCCTACCCCAAATGCAAATTTCACTCATATGAAATACTAATTTAAGCTTACTTCTTTCAGCGTGAGTTTGCAAAAGTCACACTTGTTGAAAATAATTGTAAAAAAAAAATAACTAGGGGATGGAAATAGAAAAGAGAAATAAAACAGATGGTAAAGTTAAACGAGATGGGTTTTAAAGCATTTTACTGTTGATTCCCCAATGAAGACTTAAAAAGATGTGATAAAACATAAACTGCATTCTTATATCTGAGTCCTTGGACCAGTTGTAGAAGAAGAGAACCAAAAGTGCTGTGTATAAAGCTCTTATGGCATTGACTTTGATGATATAAAAAGCAGTAGTCAATAATTCTAAATCAGAACAGCAGGAACCTATAAAATATTTAGATAGACACAAGCCAGAAATTGTAGCACTAACTACGTGTATTATTTATTAAAATATAAAATTAGCCTGACCAGGCGGTGGTGCAGTAGATAGAGTGTCAGACTGGGGCATGGAGAACCAAGATTCAAAACCCTGATATCACTGGCTTGAGCGTGGGCTCATCTGGTTTGAGCAAGGCTCAGCAACTTGAGCCCAAGGTTGCTGGCTTGAGCAAGGGGACGCTCAAAGCACATGTGAGAAAGCAATCAGTGAACAACTCAGGTGCTGAAACAAAGAATTGGTGCTTCTCATCTTTGTCTCTTCCTGTCTGTCTGTCCCTATCTGTCTCTCTCTCTCTCTCGTCATAAATAAATAAATAAATAAATAAATAAATAAATAAATAAATAAATTCATTAGTAAGTCATTAAAACTTTAAAGAAAATAAATCCTAAATTACTGCTGAGGTCACATAAATAGTTCTTGTATGCATAGTGCTTTTTTTTTTTAACATTACCTGCATAATATCAATTACATTTTTTCTTTTAGTAGCTGTCGCTTATTCATTTTTATAAACATAAAATTACAATCAAAACCTTTCTCCTTTTTTGCCTTGAGCTCTTAATTTCTTCAATGATTTATTCTTATATTGTGGTTATTAGAAATCAGACTCTCATTTGGGAGTGACAATTGTTTTATGATGGGGACCATTTATATTATTAATGTTGAGAATGCAATTGACATTGTGAAATTGTTGATTAGAAATCCCTCATCAGAATTTCAATGAGAAAGTTCAGCATTATTATGCCACTTTTATTACAGAGACATTGAATTGAAATAGAGAAACTTAATTCATAATGAAAAATATGACTTAGAATTAATAAGGTTCTGACCTTGAGGTTTTTACTTTTAACCCCTAATGTCATCCATCCTGTGACATTTAATAAGATTCTTAATTTTAAAGTCATTATGGAGTTTGCTATATTTTTCAAATTACTTCAATTAAATATATATTCAAAATGTTATCTTTTCTGATTATAATTTTAGTTTAATATCATTAACAGGAACCAACAATTGTCTAATTGCTGTGTTATTTTATTTTACCCTATGTTATATACATTGTACAATACAAATATTATCCAGGCCCTAATGGCCATCAAAACACTGATTAACTTGAGGTTATCTCCAACTTTAACTCAGAACCCCTCTGTGATTTCCAAAGCCATTTTCCCCATGATTCTCTCTGGTTCCCTGGTTCTCTGTTCCTGTGTTTTTTCAATTTATCCCTGGACCACATAGATCACTGCCTTCATACACTTTACTGTTTCTAAAAAGTCATTTTAAATATACTAGAAACATTTAATGTTAATTAAAAATTACAAAGTTCTGAATGAGTAGGAATGAATGTCAGTTTGTGCTTTGTGTATTGTGAAGTTCTGCTATTAAACATATAATTTAATTTGCTAAGTTGACCCAATTATGTTTATAAAAAATGTTCTTCCTCTTTAAAATTTCCTTGTATTGAAATCTACCTTATTAATAAAGCTAAACCAGTATTTATTTTACTTGTTATATGATATATCTTTCCTGTAACTTAACTTTCAATATGTCAGTATCTTTTTTATATAAAATGAGTCTCTTATAAACATTTCATTGAGTTTTGCTCTATGTGTCATTGAAAATCTCTGTCTTTTAACTGAACTGTGTAATCAATGTATGTTCTCTGTGATCTTGGATATAGTTGGTTTTAAGTGTATCATATCACTATTTTTTTGTTTTATGCCCTCCCTATACTCTTTCCATCTGAATGTAAAATATATTTATTTTCTCTAAATAGAAGAAAGTTTATATCTCTCCCTAAAATATTATAGCTCATCAAATAGTCTCTTTAAAATTAGTCAATATATTCAAAAGTTAATATTGCAAACATCAAATTAGAAAAGCAAATATTAGTTATAGATTTCCAAAAATACTATAACCTAGAAAATGCATTTCATATTTGCATGCTAAAAATAAATTGAATATGTAATACTTCTTTAATTCTGTGAACATTTATTTTATTTCTTTATTCTTTTAACATTTTCTTTATTCATTTTAGAGAGAGACAGGGAGAGAAGGAAAGGAGGAACAGGAAGCCTCAACTCCCATATGTGCCTGGACTGGGCAAGCCTGGAGTATCATAGCGGCAACCTCAGCATTCCAGGTGGACTCTGCATCCTCTGCACCACCCCTAGGAAAGGGATATTTTATTTCCTTAAATATATTACATTGAACTTAAGTACCATGAAGAATAATGTTAATTTCTATCATTTATAACCATTATACAAATTGAAAAATATGTTTGTAAATGTACATTAACTTAAATATAAACTAGTTCAGAACTCAGTACAACTAAAAGTAGGATTATTAAGCAATATAAAAATTATAGTTTTGAAAAGAAATTATGTTAAAAACGTTTAGAAATGTACATTATCATTATAATCACCTAAATTTTTAACACAAATAGAAGGTTACTAGCATTCCTTTCTTGCTAATATTTTATGTAATGGAAGTCAGTAAACTAGTGAGGATTATAACAATGAAAAGTCTACAAAGTGATGAAAAGACCTGTCAAATTCCTTAAAAAAGCAGTTCAAATTGGATATAGAGTCATTAACACAGAGATAATTGGTGAGGCACTAGAATATTTAAGGTATCTCATGGAAAATCTTGGTAAAAGAAAAAAATCTTAAAAATAAAATGAGAGAAAAATACTCAGAGATCATCCTGAACCAAACAGATACCAAAAACCAAAACATAAACAGGATAATTTAAAATAATTTCAAACTAAAATAAGAGAAACATTTAGAAAATTTTATATTATGGAAAGGATAAATTTAAAAAAATAATAAAGGGGATATATAATTTATATTGAAAATAAATATGTACCCTGGCTAGTAGGCTCAGTGGCAGAATGTTGGCTGGGTGTGTGGATATTCCAGGTTCAATTCTCGGTCAGGGCATACAGAAGTGACCATCTGCTTCTCCAACTCTCCCCCTCCGCCTTCTCCCTCTCTCTTTCTCTTTCCCCCTTTCTCTCTCTCTCTCTTTCTCTTCTGCAGCTATGGCTCACTTGATATGAGCAAGTTGGCCCCAAGTGCTGAGGATGGCTCCATGGCTCGGTGGCCTCTGCCTCAGGCACTAAAAATAGCTCAGTTGCCAAGCAAGGACAGCATTATTTCATACGGGGCTTTCTGGGTAGATCTCAGGTGGAGTGTATGCAGGAGACTTTCTCTCTGCCTCCCCTGCTCTCACTTAATTAAAAAAAATGAGAAAGATAATGGATATGTATATTACTTGAAAGTGTATATTCTGGAGTCACACAGACTAGGTTTAAATCTAGCTTCATCTATTCCTATTGATATGTGTAAACTTGAAGAAATATTTCACTAGCTCAATAAACATTTTATTTCTCTATAAAATAGAATGTGATTTATGTGCGTATCAAATAAGGTCATATCATAAATGATAAGTTAAAATGCCAAATGCATTTTGCTGCTAAATACATGTTATATTCTTGTCCTATATATTCTTGTATAACAACAATCACATTTTAGTATATGTTTGCAAAAGTGCACATGTAAATGTGTTCAGGGTCCTATCCACAAGTTGCTTTTCATTATCTTTAAACATATTCTATTAAAATATTTTATACTATAGAAAAGGAGGGAAAATGAACAGCATATTCCTACCATCTTTATTTGCCAAAATCTCATTTTAAAAAATGTAAAGCTTTCCTTGCCCGTGGAAAGCCCCACTTGTACTCTCCTTGATTACATTTCCCTACCTCTCTCCCTCCAGGCAGGCCTAGGAAATCTTTTGTGGATCAATAATTCTCATGTATGTGTTCACACTCTGCTATAGATTTATGCAACCACAAAAATATAAATTTGTGTTTTAAAAATTTAATTCTTCATTATCACTCTGCACGTATTTAATTTTTCAATAATATTTTAAAATCTAACATTGTTTCGATATGTATAAGTATAATACATGTAGATATTGTTCACTTATCATTTTTATTGTTCCCTTATTTTAATCATCGTTTGTAATTCCATAGTATGATAATGCCATGATATATTGACCCATCTTCCTACCCTAGCCTTTAGTTTGTTTCATATTTAGAATGAAAATTCTTATATATCTCATTCAGTACAAATCTGATAATTTCTCTAATAGATATAACTGTAAATGGAATTGCTGAGTCATAGGATATGCCTTACTGTATATAGTACACTCACTATATTTATAAAATTATTTCAAAAACTATACAGCCAAACAGTCATATTTTTCATATTCTGGCCAACAACTACCAGACTAACTTTATTCCCCATCTAGTTTAAGAGCTTAAGACATTAGTAACTTAGGGTCTTATGTATAGAGAAATATATCACTAGTACCCAATCCACTATATTCTTATTTTATAATAAAAACACTCCTTAGGCACTTACTAATGCTCTCCCAACATAACCCTAATAAGTTAAATATCTCTATTACTAAATTATATATAATATGTTTAAATATCCATATAGAATATATCTGTGGCTTAGATTGATAAAAGCATTCGGAGTACAGAGAACCTGAAGCTATTGTGTTTTTGACGGGCTAAATTACTTTGCCATGTATTAAATTACTTACTCCAAATCTTCCAATTATATTGCAACACGATCCTTCATTCAGACAGTTGATGCTGAGCAGTCTACAATGGTGAATTACTTCTTCACAATTTTCCCCAGTAAATCTTGGCATACAACTGTAAATACATCAGTGTAAATAAGAAAAGTTGGTAAATAAATATTTTCACTTAAGTCTATTAACAGCCAAAAATAATAATGCTTTGCTTAAATTACATTGAACACATATTATTACATGATATTTTCAATCATTAATTTTGTCTGTGAATACACTGGTGTTGTTCACAAAGGAGAAAAGATTTATCAATTTAAAGGGAATTATAGTAAACAATATTTCCTTTTTCTTTTTTTGAGACAAAGGGAGAGAGACAGAAAGAGGGATATATATATAAGATATACAGGAATTGAGAGAGATGAGAAGCATCAGTTCCTCCTTGTAGCAACTCAGTTTTTCATTGATTGCTTCCTCATATGTGACTTGACCAGGGGCTACAGCCAAGTTAGCAATCCCTTACTCAAGCCAGTGACCTTGGGCTTCAAGCCAGTGACCTTTGGGCTCAAGCCAGAGACCATGGGATCATGTCTATGATCCCATGCTTAAGCCAGTGACCCCTTGCTCAAGCTGGTGAACCCACACTCAAGCTGGTGGCCTTGTAGTTTCAAACCTGGTTCCTCTGTCCCCTGCATCCCAGGCCGACACTTTACCCACTGTGCCACCACCTGGTTAAGCAACTAATTTTCATTGATGGTATTCATATTGTCTTTTATGAAATTAAGAGTAAATCAACTTTAGTCTAACCAGATATTAACAATAAAATATAGGCTATATAAAACTACTAGAATAAAAGAGGCCATTATTAAAATGTGAAGAAAAAGATGAGAAATGAAATTTCTAATCTTTAGTAGAGCTGTTAGATACTGATGCTGAACTATCAGATGTGGATGCCACACATGAATTTTAGGCACAGTATAGTGAAAAAAAATAGTATGGTCATATTGGGCTAATTGTCAAGTTTTGTTTACTGTCATTTTTACATGTTTTAGTAAAGCATTCTTGTAATGTAAGTGCCTGATACGAAGCTTTTGATTGTTGAGGCATCCACTTCAAAGACATCCATTTTGATTAAATTCAGTATTGACAACTGTATGACACCTGCTAGCTGCACAGATTGATAAGAAGCCATGTCTCTGTACCCATGCAGTTTTTCTTTCACTAAGCCCTGGAAAGTCCAGATAACAGATCACTTGAGTGACTGACTGCTTTCTTCTTCTCATTCCATAATTCCTTTGTTATGTTTAAATTCACTAATAAATAGAAAACTTTCAAAAAACTTATGCACACCCCACTCAACCCTAAAAAAACCAGAATCCCAGGCTTCTACTCTCTCACTCTCTTTTTACCTATTTTGCTGCCTGGCCCTTGGAGGTGCTATTTATTCTCCAAAACCTATGAGTACTAAGCCTTGAATTTTCAAGTTCCTTCATGATGTTGCAGAGCATTGCATAATTACAGTAAGAACCACAAAGACCAGTCCAGCTACAGCACTGCTTCTGGTTGGAGAAATATCTGTGGAGACTCACCACAAGCAGCAGGGTTCAGGTGAGTGCCCCAGGCATTCCTAGTCTGACATACAAGAAACAAAGCTGGGCCTGACCTGTGGTGGCGCAGTGGATAAAGCGTCGACCTGGGAACACTGAGGTCACCAGTTCAAAACCCTGCACTGGTCTGGTCAAGGCACATATGGGAGTTGAGCTTCCATCTCCTCCCCCCTTTCTCTCTCTTTCTCTCTCTCTCTCACTCTGTGTCTCCTCTCTCTAAAAAAAAAAAAAATGAATAAAAAAATAAAAAAAGATCTTTAAAAAAAAAAAAAAAAAAAAAAAAAAGAAACAAAGCTGGATTTCCTTCCGCTGTAGTTCCCTAGTTACAATCAACACGGTGCTAAAGAACACATACCAGTGTTCCAGCTTGCTTTGCCCTCACTCATTAATTTGTAAAAAATATTCCTGTACTTTAAATCATATTTAGTAAGCCAAATGAGGTACTAAATTAAATGACACTGTGTCTCTCTAAAGCAGTGGTTCTTAACCAGGGTTCTATTGAACCTTAGGGGTTCAATGAGTCGGTCTCAGGGGTTCGGAGAAGCCTCTGCCGCGGAGGCCAGATAAAGTAATACCGTAATTTGTTGTGAGTTCATGAACTTTGTTGGTTTTGTTCTTTGAGCAAGGTGATGTTCATGCATGGCTCATTTTGTGCACCAGTAAAAAGACATATACCTATGTCTTGAATTTGGAAAAAAACATCCTATTTTATTTATCACTAAAGAAGGGTTCCGTGAATGAGCATATGAAACTGATGGGTTTGGTACCTCAAAAAAGGTTAAAAACCACTGCTCTAAAGTAAACTCTAGAGAATTAAGACCAAAAATTATGCTTCTTAAGATTATGTTGTTACAAATGAAGTTAATAATAAAATAAACTGTGCCATATATTCATTATTTTAAAATTTTTATAAGAACAATGGATAATTTCGCAAAAGAAGAAATCAAAGGTCATGTTAACACAGTTTAACTGAAATAGCATCCATAAAACACATTTGTAAATTAGCTTTTCTGCAGTTTAAGACACAGCTTTGAACTTTAATCTTGTAGATTTGAATCATTCCTTCATTTATATCTGTATAAACCATCCATTTTTTCCAGCACCTACTACATGAAGTGTTTGACTTACGACCACGATTGGTTCCGACAGACCAGTCATAACACAATTTGGTTGTAAGTTGAGTAGGCTATATGTACATACTGTAAAATGATGTTATAAAAAAAATCTTTAAGTCATATTTGTTCATAATTTTCTTTCATTATTGTTATATATCATAATTTTCTTTGTTCATTTTATGCCATTTTTATCATCTCTACACCATTTTGTTTCTTACTTTTACATTCGTCAGGTTTAAGCAAAACACTGCATTACCAGTACAACAGGTTTAATATTTGCAAAACATACAAAATTACAAAATACAAGTGCATACAAAAACTGGTCCAGACGCGGAGCAGTTGTGGCTAGCGATTGTGGTCGTAAAGTCGAATAGTCGTAAGTTGCATAGGTCGTAAATTGACCAACACCTGTATATACCAGTCACTAGATAATTACTTTTAAATAATGTTATATTTTTCTCGTTCAGTCCTTATAAGCCCTATAAGAGATATAGTATTACCACTATATCATAAAAACAAAACAAAACAAAACAAAAAAACATTCTGAGAAGTTAAGTTAGTTGCTTTGGTAATATCACCAATTTTAAAGCTGTTATTAAAATTAAGTACAGCCTGACTTTAAATGTATTGATAAAACCCCACTGTTGGGCAGATAAAATATATTATGCTCACTTTGTTAAAGATGGCACTGCCCACGTGAAGGCCCATTGCCCAGGTGATGATATTAGTTGCCCTTCCTGCTTGGGGTGGGTGTGATATGTGTTGGAGGAGGACTTTCATGCCAAACGCTTTTAAAGGGAAGAGAGATCACGTTTGTAAAGCCAGTAGCCAGGGCCACCATCAAGCTGCCTGGCCCATGCAGGTTCACATTAGATTTGTACAGTCGATAATGCGTACAGTCAGTAAGGCCATGTGACCTTAATCTGCTCTCCTTTCTAATACTAACTCAATAACCGAGAGAGAGCAAGCTCCCGGTCTGCCCTACTTTATAGTGTAGAAATCCAAACCCTTAATCCAATCTACAAACAAGAAAGTCTTTAATACAAAGTCACTCATCTGAGGCACAATGGGATTCCTCATGAGAGTGCACCACCCACATCATCCAATCAGTCAAGGGTGTGGGGAAAAGCTTACTCTTAAAACTAAGGTGTAGGCTATAATGACCCAGCCTGCCCACAGCCTGTCCCCCAAAACACATTAATATCAATGGACTTGCATGTGCACAGCACCATCTTTAACAAAGTGAGCATAATATATTTTATCTGCCCAACAACATTGTTCTGGGAGAAGAGTGATCACTGGGTGCAAGCTAGGAGGAGAGCAGAGAGCAGGGAGGAGAGCAGAGTAAGGCCACATGGTGGAGGCCAGGAGAAGCAGCCAAGATGGTGGAGTGCTGAGGAAGAATCCAGTTTGTGCAGAGTTTGTGCAGAGAGAAGGAGATGGGGAATAGAGGTGAATAAGTCTGGTGAGCTAGAAAGCTTTGTTTCTAGGAAACTTGGATAAGTCAGTAGTTTTGTGAGCACTGAATGAGCGGGTTTTGCAGCCCAGTGTGTGTTTTTACTTGCCCGCCAGGTGCAAGCTAGAATTAAAGATGGCCCACCAGTTCTTCTCTCCGTTGTTTCATTACTGACTGTCTGAATCAAATGTGAACCTGCATAGGCCAGGCGGCTGTGATGGCGGCCGTGGCTACTGGCTTTACACACACTGATTAAAACCTGTAAAGATATCTTTACTTTACTTCTCTCATTCTGAGGATCTAATCATTGACTCAGAAATCATGTCAAATTATCATCTTGTTACGAAAGGTATCACTCTTACCCTTTCCTACTTGGGATTGGTGTGGCAGAAAGGAGAAAGCACTAGAATATCAAACATTGTTGAGTTGTGGTATCATATCTCAGTTTTCTTTTTGAGTGAGAAATAATTAAATTGGCTAAGACTATCTAAGGACATGTCATGAATCTTGGATTTAGATTATTCTAAAGTATGGTTTCTAAGGAGCAGGGAGGGTTAGGGCTATGAATTAAATGAAGATCTAATGTTTACCTATGAATGAGATCAGTTCAACAGGTTGCTAAATGAGATTAGGCAGCTGTAACCATGAGAAAGATGTTTCTAAATGAGCAGAGTTTATAGATCATGAAAAATTAGACCAAAGTGTTAGTACTTTCACTATATACTAAAGAGGAAGTCCCAAAACACCATCTGTGACACTTGGTCTGGGGAGGTTTTACACAAAGCCAAAGGGAACCATAATTAGAAAATCTTCCTGTTGCGACACAAGCTATCAACCCTCCAGGCCTCCAATTCTGCTCAGGGCTTAAAATCTAAAAGAAGCTCCTTAAATTCATCCAAAAGGGAAATGACATCTTATCAACTAAACCTGCAGTTAGGGAAAGAGAAGGTTTAGATAGTATTCTTGCCACTGAAGAATTTAATCCAGATTAAACAAAAACAAAAGGAAAAGAGCAAACTCTAGAACACCATGGACCCTTTGATATATCTTCTAAGAACTGGTCTGTA
Organism: Rhynchonycteris naso; assembly: GCA_037038555.1. Classification (NCBI taxonomy): domain Eukaryota; kingdom Metazoa; phylum Chordata; class Mammalia; order Chiroptera; family Emballonuridae; genus Rhynchonycteris; species Rhynchonycteris naso. Next base: position 27,476,334 of record CM073000.1, read on the forward strand.
TAAATATCTGGTCTGTATAAATAACTGGTCTGCCTAATATCTACAATAAACTTTGGCAATTAAAAATAAATCCACACCTTTTATTTTATTTAGTTTTTCTACTCATTCTTAAATCATATTTCAAACAATGCAATAAACTATATTAGACTAATTTATTACCTCTGGCATTACAATAGATGTAAATATTAAATAGAAGTGATTTTTTCAAAAAAAAGGTTTTTTCCAGGACATGTACAGTAGAGTACTGTAAAGCCAATAGTCGGGGACACCATCACAGCCGCCTGACCCATACAAGTTCGCATTAGATTCAGACAGTCGGCAATGAAAAATTGGAGCCAAAAACTGGTGAGCCATCAGCTTTAATTCTAGCTTGCACCCGGTGGGCAAGCAAAAACACACACTGGGCTCCAAAACCCACTCTTTCAGTGCTCACAAAGCTACTGACTTATCTGAGTTTCCTAGAATCAAAGGTTTCTAGTTCACCAGACTTATTCACCACTGTTGGGCAGATAAAATATAATATGCTCACTTTGTTAAAGATGGTGCTGCCCACATGGAAGCCCATCACCCAGGTGATATTATTTGCCCTTATGCTTGGGATGGGTGTGGGGGAAAGGCTGTAATGTAAGCAGGCCGGGTCATTATGGCCTAAGGCTTGGTTTTGAAAGTAAGTTCTTCTCCACACCCTTGACTGATTGGATGATGTAGGGTGGTGCACTCTCCTGAGGAATCCATTATACAGAGACTTCCTTGTTTGTATAATTGGATTAAAGATGTTGATTCTACGATATAAAGTGGGAGAGACCAGTAGCTAGCTCTCTCTCGGTTCCTGGGTTCCTGAGGTTAGTATTAGAGAGGAGAGCAGAGTAAAGCCACATGGAGGAGAGGAAGCAGCCAAGATGGCAGAGTGCTGAGGAAGAGTTTGTGCAGGAGGAGATGGGAAACAGAGGTGAATAAGACCGGTGAGCTAGAATCCTTTGATTCTAGGAAACTCGGATAAGTCAGTAGCTTTGTGAGCACTGAATGTGTGGGTTTTGGAGCCCAGTGTGTGTTTTTGCTTGCCCGCTGGGTGCAAGCTAGAATTAAAGCTGATGGTTCACCAGTTTTTGGCTCCATTGTTTCATTACCGACTGTCAAATCCAATGTGAACCTACATGGGTCAGGTGGTTTTGATGGTGACCGCGACTACTGGCTTTACAACTACTGTTTCCCATCTCCTTCTCTCTACACAAACTCTGCACAAACTGGCTTCTCCCTCAGCACTCAGCCATCTTGGCCGCTTCTCCTGGCCTCCACGTGGCCTTAATCTGCTCTCCTCTCTAATACCTCAGTGTAAAGCCAGGAGCCGCCATCGTGGCCATTCACATGCAGGTTCCCATTGGATTCGGGCTGACGGTGAAGAAATGGCAGAGTCGGAGGATGGTAGGCCATTCTGTTTATTGGTGTCTCACCAATACAGGCAAACCACAAGAGAAGACAAGGGAGAAGCAGAAAACCAGCTTTTCCCATGGAGGTCAAGGGATCAGGGAGGCCCCTGCAATGGCAATAGCAGGAACCGAGAGAGCTCAAGCTACTGGTCTCTCTCATTTTATAGCATAGATAATCCAAACCTTTAATCCAATTATACAAACAAGGAAATCTCTGTATAATGGGATTCACAGGAGAGTGCACCACCCTACATTATCCAATCAGTCAAAGGTGTGGGGAAAAGCTTAAAGCCAAGCCTTAGGCCATAACAACCTGGCCTGCTTACATTACAGCCTTTCCCCCACACCCATCCCAAGCACAAGGGCAAATAATATCACCTGGGTGACGGGCTTCCATGTGGGCAGCGCCATCTTTAACAAAGTGAGCATATTATATTTTATCTGCCCAACACTCAGGAACCAAGAGAGAGCTAGATACTGGTCTGTTCCACTTTATAGTGTAAAATCAAAACCTCCAATCCAATTACACAAACAAGGAAGTCTCCAATACAAAGCCACCCATCCAAGGCACAATGGGATTCCTCAGGAGAGCACATGTAAAGCCAGTAGTCATGGCCAGGATCACAGCCGCCTGACCCGTGCAGGTTCACATTAGATTTGAACAGCCAATAATGAAACACAAGAGCCAAGAACTGATGAGTCATCAGCTTTAATTCTAGCTTGCACCCGGCGGACAAGCAAAAACACACACTGGGCTCCAAAACCCACACATTCAGTGCTCACAAAGCTACTGACTTATCCGAGTTTTCTAGAATCAAAAGGTTTCTAGCTCACCAGACTTATTCACCTCTGTTTCCCGTCTCCTCCTGCACAAACTCTGCACAAACTCGCTTCTCTCTCAGCACTCTACCATCTTGACTGCTTCTCCTGGCCTCCATGTGTCCTTCATCTCCTCTCTATACTAACCTCAGGAACTCAGGAACCAAAGAGAGAGATCAAGCTACTGGTCTCTCCCACTTTATACCATAGAATCAAAACCTTTAATCCAATTATACAAACAAGCAAGTCTCTGTATAATGGGATTCCTCAGGAGAGTGCACCACCCTACATCATCCAATCAGTCAAGGGTGTGGGAAAAAGATTACTCTTAAAACCAAGCCTTAGGCCATAATGACCCCAGCCTGCTTACATTACAGCCTTTCCCCCACACCCATCCCAAGCATAAGGGTAAATAATATCATCTGGGTGACGGGCTTCCATGTGGGCAGTGCCATCTTTAACAAAGTGTGCATAACATATTTTATCTGCCCAATAGCGCATCACTCCACATCATCCAATCAGTCAAGGGCATGGGGAAAAGCTTACTCTTAAAAAAAAGCCTTAAGCTATAACGACCCAGCCTGCTTACATTACAGCTTTTCCCCTACAGCCATTCCAAGCATAAGGGCAAATAATATCACCTGGGTGATGGGCTTCCAGATGGGCAGCGCCATCTTTAACAAAGTGAGCATATTATATTTTATCTGCCCAACAAGTACCTAATACTTTTATTTTAAGTGAACATTTAGTACAAAAGTACATTTGACTACAATTCACATTAAGAGAAAAGTGCTGCAGTTACTAAGACCAGAGTCATTTATGTAAAGATCATGGGATAGTCTTCTGGAATGTGTAATGAGAAAGTAAACACAGATAGAAATATAAATGCAACTGGGGATTTGAGAAAAAATAGAGACTGATCACATTAGATAGTCATCTGTGTAAATATGCTAAAAAGCTATCTGTTGGGCAGATAAAATATATTATGCTCTCTTTGTTAAAAAATGGTGCTGCCCAAGTGGAAACCCCTCACCCAGGTGATATTAGTTGCCCTTATGCTTTGGATGGGTGTAATTATATCATTGTGTGTGGAGGACAGGATGTAAGCAGGCAGGGTCATTATAGCTGAAGACTTAGTTTTAAGACTAAGCTTTTCCCCACACCCTTGACTGATTGAATGATGTAGGGTGGTGCACTCTCATGAGGAATCCCATTGTGCCTCAGATGAGTGACTTTGTATCAGAGACTTTCTTATTTGTAGATTGGAATAAAGGTTTGGATTTCTACACTATAAAGTGGGGCAGACCAGGAGCTTGCTCTCTCTCAGTTTTTGAGATTTGCATTAGAAAGGAGAGCAGAGTAAGGCCACGTGGTGGAGACCAAGAGAAGCAGTCAAGATGATGGAGTGCTGAGGGAGAAGCCAGTTAGTGCAGAGTTTTTGCGGAGAAGGAGATGGGGACAAGAGGTGAATAAGACTGGTGAGCTAGAAATCTTTGATTCTAGGAAACTCGGATAAGTCAGTACCTTTGTGAGCACTGAATGAGTGGGTTTTGTAGCCCAGTGTGTGTTTTTACTTGCCCGCTGGGTGCAAGGTAGGATTAAAGCTAATGGCCCACTGTTGGGCAGATAAAATATAATATGCTCACTTTGTTAAAGATAGTGCTGCCCACATGGAAGCCCATCACCCAGGTGATATTAGTTGCCCTTATGCTTGGGATGGGAGTAATTATATTATTGGATGTGGGTAATAGGCTATAAACAGGCCGGGTCATTATAGCCTAAGGCTTAGTTTTAAGAGTAAGCTTTTCCCCACACCCTTGACTGATTGGATGATGTAGGGTGGTGCACTCTCCTGAGGAACCCTCCCATTATGCCTCAGATGAGTGACTTTGTATCAGATACTTCCCTGTTTGTAGATTGAATTTAAGGTTTGAATTTCTGCACTATAAAGTGTGGCAGTCTGGGAGCTTGCTCTCTCACTCGGTTCCTGAGGTGAGTATTAGAGAGGAGAGCAGATTAAGGCCACTTGGAGGCCAGGAGGAGCAGTCAAGATAGCGGAGTGCTGAGGAAGAAGCCAGTTTGTTCAGATAGAAGGAGATGAGAAACAGCGGTGAGTAAGTCTGGTGAGTTAGAAACCTTTGATTCTAGGAAACTCGGATAAGTCAGTAGCTTTGTGAGCACTGAAAGAGTGGGTTTTGGAGCCCAGTGTGTGTTTTTGCTTGCCCACCGGGTGCAAGCTAGAATTAAAGCTGATGGCTCACCAGTTTTTGGTCCAATTTTTCATTACCGACTGTCTGAATCTAATGCGAACCTGCATGGGCCAGGCAGCTGTAATGGTGACAACGACTACTGGCTTTACACCCACCAGTTTTTGGCTCCATTGTTTCTTTACTGACTGTTCGAATCTAATGCGAACCTGCATTGGCTAGGCGACTGTGATGGTGGCTGTGGCTACTGGCTTTACACTATCTCTGTATATCAATGTCAAAATTAAATAAAAATAAAAGAGATGAATAAAGCAAAATATTTGGTGGAAATTGACTCTAAAATATTCTTGGCATATTTATATATATGCAAGAAGAGCTTGAATTTCTATAAAAGAGATGACTTCCATGCCATAAGAAAATTTATGCTTCTTACATATTAATTGTAAAAACATCACCAGAATTTTGATGCAAAAGCCTAAAAAATTAAAACAAAATAGTTCCAGTCAAACTCATGTGAACAACTAAAAACAATGTTGTATCCATTGACACAAAATTTTACTTTTAGATATTTTTTCTGAAGGAATAATTAGATGTAATAAATTTAGATTTATATCCATATTTATCCCATGCTATTACAAATGGAAGTATCAACAGAAAAAGAACATCTCCTGGTCAAGTTCTAGTGTCTATCATCACCGCACCCATACTGCAAAGAATCCACAGACAGTGTAAACAAGAAATTAATCCCTTTCTAAATTGTTCATTCTTTTTTAGATGCTTTGATCATTAAAAGGGACTATGGTCATAAATTTGATTCTCATTGTATATTTAAGAATTTACTTTATATAACTAGTTTAGTTATTTTATATATATATATATATACAAATGTACTTTTTATGCTATGCTATTAAAATGGAAAGAAGTGTGCTATTTTCTGGCTACTGCAGAGAGTTCTACATGATAAAAGTACCGAGAGATGAGATGAAAGAGATGAGAGAGGAATTTGTAAGATATACCAAAATTCACCAACTATATAAAAACTAGGAGTAAAATTTAGGGAATTGGAAGTGGGCAATGAGATTTAAAACAAACATCAAAACAAGTATAAAACATGAGAAAGGCCTATACAAATCAATGCCAATGTGCAATTAAACTGATAACTATGACTGACTTAAATCAGTATAACTGGCCCTGGCTGGTTGGCTCAGCAGTAGAGCCTTGACCAGGCATGTAAAAGTCCTAGGTTTGATTTCAAGTCAGGGCACATAGGACAAGTGACCATCTGCTTCTTGCCCCATTTTCCTCCCCCCTTTCTTTCTCTTCCCCTCCCGCAGCCATGGCTCAGTTGATTCCAGCATGTGAGCCCCAGGCACTGAGGATGCCTCTGTGGATCCTCACCTCAGGTGTTAGAAATAGCTCAATTTCAAGCATTGCCCCAGATGGACAAAGCATCTGTTCCAGAAAGGGGTTGCTGGGTGTATCCCAGTCAGGGCACATGTGGAAGTTTTTCTCACTGTCTCCCCTTCTCTCACTTAAAAAAAAACAAGCAAACACATATATATTGGTATAACTAAAGTTCAAAATGAAAGGGAGAGTGAAAGGAGAGTCAGAGAAGTGTCACCTTGTCAGATTAACATTTGGACCTGAAATCAAAATGATGTTAAGTCTCCTCTGCTTACCTTTAAAGCCACTGAGTCCTTTAATTATCTGCCAGCATCTAGTATATCTGGGATCTCTAAAATCCATAGTAGTACTCATGCTTCTACTTCCCCTTACACTGTGATTATTTGGTTATATCAAATTCTTTGGGTACTGAACTGCATCACTAAACTTTCAAGCTGGTTCTACTGAGACAGCTGCCACTCTGCCCAGATGAACATGTACATTTTACTGGTCACATCTTCGCATTTGTTCTACTTGGCCATGCTTTTCTCCTGTTCACGACAATTTCACTGTCAGTCCAAGCTGCTTCTCAGCTTTTCATAAACCCTAGCTTTGCTGACCTCATTGAAAACATCTGATACTCAAACTTCTCCGATAAGGTAACTAGAGAACTGGTCTACTACCTTGGAGAGCTGTGCATTTGGAAGATCCCCACAGCAGACGTCTACATAGTTAGGTCCTTTGGGTTCTCATGTAGTTCTGTACAATCAGGAGCTCTGCGGATGAGTCCAGCTGATGGCACTCATTCCCACCCTTGAGATGACTACTTCTGTATGGAGAGGGAATTGGGTTTCACAGACCCTATTCTCTTTCTTTTCCTCTTTTTATCTTCCTCTCTCCCTCCTTCTCTCCTACCTTCCCATCTCTAGCATACACTTTCCAGTTCAACATATATTCTATTATATGCGTGACTGTGCATAGTCATGTTTACAGTTAAATGCCTTTAACATCTATATGTTCCATTGAAATCAATAGGTGCATTTGCATACTTAATTTCAGTTTGGCTTAACTCATATCAGACAATGACATGGCTCTGCTCCTCAGTTGTACAACATGCACATTGTTCATTATTATTTGTATTTTTTCCTGAAGTGTGATGAAAGCGATTGAAATATCAAAATTTCTAGTAGCATGTCTAGATTATGTATAATTAGTCTGGCCTGAAAATGGACATTGGGTTTTGAAACTAATCAAAGGACTATTATAACAATATAGGAGAAATCAGATGTATTCTATAGCAATATAGAGATGAAAAAAAAATAAAGAGAAGAGATAATCAGGAAGCAGAATGAACATAAGGGTAAAAATATTTTTGATTATTATTAACAGAAATGAAACTAATACAAGGTGTCAAGTAGTGTTTGGTAATTTTCTTCATATTCTTATTACTTCTCATACTTAGTATTTTTATGCTGTTTCTTTTACTCTGATTGTAGTCGCTATTTATTGCACTTCTCCTTTTCATAATTCAGAACAGCTACCAAATATTTTTATTTCATTAATGTTAACCTTCTCTATCCCTGATACATTATCAATCACATTCTTTATTATTATTTTTTTTGCAAACAAAATTTTAATCATTTCATCAGTGTGGATACATAATTTTCCCTCATGGACAGCCTGATTTTTTTCTTTATGATGTTTACATTTTTTTACTTCCTACTCTGTCTTGAGTGTTGTGTTGTTTTTATAATTTATTTCTTTTAGTTCTAGATCCTAATTCCTTCACTGGACATCCTATTTGTTTCAAGGGTCCTATTTTAGCACCTATTTTACACACACACACACACATTCAAATATTATCTCATTAGCAATTTAGACTTACCTTTGTGATATAATGTGTATTTACAAACATGCATGTTTATGCAAGTATTTTTTCTATTCTATTCCATTTTATATTTAGTAAGAAAATTTACTTTCTTCATAAAAGATTACCTGAATGATAGGTTTTCTGAATCTTTGCATACACATAAATATGTCTCTCCCCAAACAATATATAGTAGTCAGGTATAATATTTGAGGAAGGCATTACTTTTTCTCAGTAGTCTATAGTACAGATGCTTTCTACTGTTTTTTTTTTTTTTTTTTTTTAGTTTTTATTTTTTAATTTATTTATTTATTCATTTTAGAGAGGAGACACAGAGTGAGAGAGAGAGATAGAGAAAGGGGGGAGGAGCTGGAAGCATCAACTCCCATATGTGCCTTGACCAGACCAGTGCAGGGTTTTGAACTGGCGACCTCAGTGTTCCCAGGTCGACGCTTTATCCACTGCCACTGCGCCACCACAGGTCAGGCGCTTTCTACTGTTTTTGAGGCTTAAATGATATTTCACTCTCATGAAACTAGCTGTATTACAAATAAACAATGTGGTGCTACTGTGTTTATTTTTTCTTTGTAAGTAAATTGTCTTTTCTGCCTTGAAGCTTGAAAAATATTCTTTATCCATCAGTTTAGCTTAGATAAAGAGACTTTTTAATATGCAGAATTAGTTCTTTCTTAATCTCAGAGAAATATTTTATAATTTGATTAATTATTGCTTTTCCTCCATATGTTTTTGTTATTCCTGAAGCTGTTACTATCCACACGTTAGATTTCCTTGACCTATATTTCAAGATATTCAACATTCATCATCATGATATATAAACTAATTCATCCATTAAGTCCTCAACAAGTAATTGTTGAGCTCCTCCTACTGTATAGTTACTTTTCTAAGCATGGTGTATATTTCAATGAACAAATTCCTTCCCTCATGAGTGGAATTTCATCTCTTAGTGGGAGAGGTCAGGTTAAAGTTGATAAATAGTTGTTATTTTTCCAAAGTTTGCCAGCAAATTACTATCTTGTAAGACCGGAAGAATTTAGAGTGAGAGTCATGTATGCACATGAGGATAAAAGCAGATCCTCATTTCTTTATTTTTTTCCCCTATAGTTTAAAATACCTCTTTTACAGAAATATTCTAGCTCTCCATTATTTTGGACAGCATTTCCCTTTTACTTTTCATCTAAGTTATTTAATTCAAAGGTATATTTTCTAGCTGCAGTGTTTGTATGTAGGTATAGGCATGTGCTCTCTTGAATCTTTTATTTGATTATAGTTATCTAATTTATGGTATGTTGATTTGTTTCTCTTCCAGAGACTTTAATGCCTTCAAGTTGTATTTGTTTTATTTTAACACTATTTTTTAAATTATCTGGCCTTTTCTTCATGAGATATTTTTCTTTGCTAACTCATCAAGTCTCAGGTTGTGTTGCTACAGGGAATAAGTGAGGCATCCTTCAGCAAATAGAAGGTCAGTTGGGCCAAGAAAGTTGAAGCTGCCAGGTTACCAGTCCCCTCTTGAGGACCATCAGCTCGGCTTCTATCCTCCATAATATGTTGAGAATACTCCCTCTCTCTGCAGTTGAGAGGCTTTAGTCCTGAATTTCAGAATTTAGTTGATTCTTTCTGGTAAAGGATACAAAAATACTAAGGGGGTTAATTTTGACTAACTTTTCATTATTCAAAATATTCATACTGGTTAAGTATTCAGTATTTTCTGGTTATTGTTCTGGTGCGCCATATGCTATTTTGCAAATGTTTTCTTAGCTCACAAACCAAGAAAGATCTTCATAAATTGCTTTTGTTGAGATAGTCAGAGAGGCTAATTCCTAACTCATTTTAGCTGCTCAGGGTGTCCAGTAGTCATTTTTGTCCAAGTAGTCTGCAATTTTCAATATAAAGATAGAGGAAATATGCCTTGTAGATCTCCATGTTCCTCTGATATCAAAATTATACTTGTATTTTTGTTAAACAAACATATTCTTTTTTATAATAAGCATAGAAGTATTAAGAAATGAGGAATATTTTTATGAGACTAGAGTATAAGAGGGACCCAAGTAATGGTGATGAAAATGTTTAAGGTGTCATTTTTCGTGGTAAAAAGATTATATATAGAAAAGCAGAGAATATCTGAAAAAATAGACATAAAGGGAGAGGATAAAGATAATGGAAATAATATGTATTAATGAAGAAGATAGGAGAAAACACACTTTCAATGTCTCCTTTTCCCCCTAAGATTGTTTCCTATAACTGCCTTAGATTACTATTATTAGTTTGAATTTTGTCAATTAGGCCAATATTTATTAAACAATTGGCTTAAATCTATTTCTTTGACAGAGTATTAAAAATTTTGTTAAATGACTTATGGAATAAATGCTACTGATTTTAATAAGAAATGTCAGGTTCTGTTGGGGACACTGCATTGAACAAAACACAGTAATGACAGTAATACCACAGCAACATTGTATCACCAGCATTTTGGTAAATACAGTAGCTCATGTTATGAAGTAATACTGTTTTATCTTTATTGTTAAAGTATAAAGAATTTGCAGTAAAATCAAATAAATAGTATATTTTAAATATAATTTATAAAATATTTTTTAAACTATGAAGAAAGCATATTTTTAATAAAATTGAATGTGTAAATGTTATTTTACCATCATTGCTGAAAAATTTTAAAGTAATGTATTAAAATAATAAATACACCATAAAATAAAAAAAGGAAAATCGAAAATTAAGTATATTTTATTTCTTTTTTAAAAAGTTAGCTTCAAAGATAGTATACCAACAGTGTCACTTTTGGATAAGGAGTATATATGCTTGCTTAAAGTTTTCCAGCTGTTAAAACAGCTCTTTCAAACTGTACTATTCTAGGAAATAAAAAAGAGATAGCTGCAAAGTAACTTGAAATAACTTTCTCCTACTCTGTTATCTTGAAATATTCCCCTGACTTGTTTGAAGATGTGGCGTGGGTTTTCGGCACTTTTTTTTTTTTTTTTTTTTAGGGTTTGCCATTCTGAGTGAGTTAATTTTTATCTTAAAGAAAGCATTGTGCATTGTGGGGCCCTGGCCATTTGGCTCAGCAGTAGAGCTTTGGCCCTTCCTGGTCAGGGCACACAGGAGAAGTGCCCGTCTGCTTCTCCACCCTTCCCCCTATTTCTTCTCTCTCTCTCTCTCTCTCTCTCTCTCTCTCTCTCTCTCTCTCTCTCTTTTCTCTCCCCTCCTGCAGCCATTGCTCAATTAGAGCAAAGTGGCCCCAAGCACTTAGGATGGCTCCACAGCCTCTGCCTCAGGTGCTAGAATGACTGCTGTTTTTTACAGAGTAACACCCCAAATGGGCGGAGCATCGCTCCCTAGTGGGCTGCCCGACAGATCTCCGTCTGGGGCACATGCAGGAGTCTGTTTCTGCCTCCCATACTCTCACTTTTAAGAAAAAAAAAAGAAAGAAAAGGAAAAGAAAAAGGAAAGTATTGTGTTTAAGTTTTGGGTTAGTTTTATTTTTGTTTTATTGCCTATAGATAGGGATTCTAATGTAGAGTTACTTGTATCAATTTCAATACTGTCATGTACCTATTCCACCTCTTGGAAAAAACCTAATTGAGCTTTGCGATGCCACTATATGCTTACTTACTGTGACTTGTATGGGTATAGACAAATGTCTAGACTTAGAGAATTTTTTTTTTTTTTGCATAATTTGGGAGCAACTGAGTGCTTGTCTGGATCCCAAAACATAAATAAATTCATTTTCATCATTCTTTAAGCCTTAAGATAGAATTAACAGACAAAAAGATCTGCATTTTGATATAACATTGGCATGATATACTGTAATTCTAGAATACAAAAAGACAAATTTTACAATATTAAATTAAAACATTCATTATCTTGCCTGGCCTGTGGTAGCGCAGTGGATAAACCGTCGACCTGGGAACACTGAGGTCGCCAGTTCAAAACCCTGCACTGGTCTGGTCAAGGCACATATGGGAGTTGATGATTTCAGCTCCCCCCCCCTTTCTCTCTCTCTCTCTCTCTCTCTCTCTCTCACTCTGTGTCTCCTCTCTAAACTGAATAAAATAAAATAAAATAAATTAAAAAAAACCATTCATTATCTTAATATATATTAGACTGTGGGTCTGGGAGAAAATTATAAACACATCAAATATAAAAACACATAAAGATAGGTGCCATGAAGTAAACAAATAAAATAAAGTCAGGTTAAAATGGAGAGAGTAATTGAGAAGAGATAATTTTGAAATGTTAGTCAAAATCAACAAGGAAGACATCTTTAGAAGCTGTTTATCTGAACAAAAATCTGAATAAAATGAATATCAAATTATTGTCGTTTCTGGCAGGAATTGGATAATCAAAGGGAATGTAGTAGGAATTTACAGTGGAAAGATAGGTAGAAGCAAAATATGGCTAGGCTCTAAAGCATTTTAAATACTTTAAGTTAAATGTTACAGGGCAAACCCATTGAGTGGCAGTAGATAACAGTAACATGATTTTTAAAATATATACATTCTTTTGTGTGGAAATAGATGATAAGGAAGAAACCATCTCAAAATGTGCTTTATCTGTAGCTCTCACTATATAAGATCTAGAGAAATCTATCTTCTAGTTGCTCTGACCAAAACTAGAAAGCCATTATATATAATCTTTTTCTTTTTAACCCATACAGTGTCTCCTTACAAAAAATTCCTTATACTGAGTTATTCTATTGATTCCATATTAAATATACACCCAAGATCTAACCAGTTCTTACCATGATTTTTCTCTCATCTCTCCATCACTATCTTCTCCAATCTAGATGACTACATTTGCTTTATCAGGTCTTTTTTCATCTATTGTACATCTGTAAAGTTTCTTTTCAGCAAAATAGCCAAAGCATTATTGTAAAATATAGTATAATGTCCCTCTTTTGCCAGGAACACTGCAATATTTCCTATTACACAAAATAAATATCAAAGGTGTTAAAATATTCTGTGTGATTAGAAACTGCCCTCATCTCTGGTTTCTTCTCTAACCTTCCAACTCACTTCTTTTAGTTATTTTTTCCCCAAAGCATTCTTCAACCACATAAGCCACTAACCCTACCAACTCTTTAATATCTCCTAGCCCTGTCATATTTTCATATCCTTACTGACCTGAATTAAATTACATGATCCATTTCTATACTCACTTCTTTCACACACGCTCCAATCACTTAATTCCCTCCTTGATTGTAGTCTGGTTAAAAGCAAGTGCTAGTTTAATTTAATATCTAAGCTATTTCATATAGACATATGAGTAATCAAACATGGTTTGAGATTGCCACACTTTACTGTAGACTACACTCACTTTAAATTTATGTTCACTAACTTTTAGAAGACCCCTATTGCTGCATCAATAAAACTAAATTTCGCTCCCCATCCTCTGGATTTCTTTATTACACATCATCTCATTCTGCTTCTTATTTCACAGGAAGACTAAAACTAAAGATGATTCAAGAACACATATTTAAAACACCCATATCAATTTAAATATTCTACTTTTTTTTCCTATTTTAATTGATGTAATATCTGTCATCTTATCTAGCCATCTCCTTTGCTTGCATACTATATCTCATCTCATCCCTCCGACAGTTTAAAAATGATCTGTTTTGAACTTTCTTCAGCTGGCATCCCTTACTCTATATTACTGCCACCCTTTACAGGAAAAGCCCATCCATCTATTTCCGTCTATTCACTTGCATATAGGACCTAATCAATATTAGTTTTCTACTATTCTGTCAAACTGCTCTTTTCAAGGAAACCATTACTTTCAATTGTCAATTGCAAAGATCAATTCTCACTTTTCTCTTACTAGACTTAGCCACATTATTTGAGATAGAATAGCATTGTCTTAATATTCTTAAAATATTGTATAGTTTCTGTGATGATACCATGTATTTTTCTCATCTAAACTTGCTGACTTCTACTTTTTAAATTCATAGCCTTATCCCTTAATTCCCTTAGGTATAAGAATGTCTAAGGTTTACAAACCCTTCACTTGTCTATATAACCTCGCTCCAAAGCAGTTGCATCTTCAACACATTGTCCATGTTGCTGACTTTCAAATGTACATGTGGAGCACAGATGTCTCCTCTAAATTGGAAACTAACATATCTGAACCCATACCTCTGAACCCCTATTACTTCCACTTGTCTGTATCAGGTATCTCAGATTATATGTCCAAAACTGACTTCTGATCTCCACCCATCTCAACTATGCTTCTTTTCTGACATATTCCCCCATTTTAGAAAATGATATTTAATCTTTAATAGAGTAACAACTGTAGAGTTATCTTTTGCTGCCTTTTATTTCTTTTATTTTTATTTTTATTTTATTCATTTTAGAGAGGAGAGACAGAGTGAGAGAGAGAGAGAGAGAGAGAGAGAGAGAGAGAAAGGGGGGAGGAGCTGGAAGCTCAACTCCCATATGTGCCTTGACCAGACCAGGGCAGGATTTTGAACTGGCGACCTCAGTGTTCCCAGGTCGACGCTTTATCCACTGCGCCACCACAGGTCAGGTGCTGCCTTTTATTTCTTGATTCGCATTCATTTTTTCAGCAAAAGTTAAAACTTCTTTAGAAATATATTCCAAATAGGGTCCTTAATTATCATCATCTCCCGCGGTCTATTGGAGAAAAAGTATTCAGAGTGGTTTTTTAAAATACTATCAACCTACTAGAATGTAAGGTGTTTTTTGTTTGTTTGTTTGTTTGGGTTTTTTTTTTTTTTTTTTTTTTTTTTTTTTTTTTTTTTACAGGGACAGAGAGAGAGAAAGAGAGAGAGAGTCAGAGAGAGGGATAGACAGAAATGGAGAGAGATGAGAAGCATCAATCATTAGATTTCATTGCCGTTGTGACACCTTAGTTGTTCATTGATTGCTTTCTCATATGTGCCTTGACTGCGGGCCTTCAGCAGACAGAGCAACCCCTTGCTGGAGCCAGCGACCTTGGATCCAAGCTGGCGAGCTTTTGCTCAAGCCAGATGGGCCCGCGCTCAAGCTGGCAACCTCAAGGTCTTAAACCTGGGTCTTCCGCTTCCCAGTCCGACACTCTATCCACTGCGCCACTGCCTGATCAGGCTAGACTGTAAGTTTTTTAAAGTTTTTATCTGTTTTTCTTTCTCTTTCTTTTTTTTTTTTTCTTTTTTCCTGCTGCTGTAGAAGAACTTCTTTGATAGTAGAAATGTTTCTGGAGAAGTAGGTACTCAGACATCTATCCTTAAATTAATAAATGAATGAGTTATTTCATGTTACATCCTGAGTCAAGACCTATCATCTCATTTAGTAAAATCCAAAATATTTATTCTAAACAAATTAAATAACAAATTAAGCTATTTGGAAAATATTCTGTGTTACACAGTTAAAGGATCTGGAGATACAGAAGTGATTAAAATATTATCACTCTCTTGAACATCTTCTAGTAAAATAGACTTTTATAACAATTGAAATTTATTGTATATAGTTAACTGAATTTTAGGGATACTTTGGTGTATTTTAGTAGATAACTGAGAATTGGTAAACAATGAAACAACAAAAAAGAAACAAAGTATTTAACCATTTAAAATATGTGATAAAATAAATGGTTTATAAAGATTTACAGTGTCTGAATTTGAAATTTTTCAGTTGTAAATAAAAAAATTTCAATTCAAACACTAAAATGATGGAGGATTTATTGGCTCACATAATCAAACTGTTCGGAGGCAGTCCCTGCTCCATGGATCTACCTCATTTTACTCCTCTCAGCCTTATAGTAATTTGTAATTTGGCTTTGCCCCCTTTTTACTTTTCTTCCTGGTTACAAGGTGGCTTCTAGTAGCACGGCTACTTGCTACAAGGCAGCTTTTTGATGTCACTGTAGAGTTTGACTATTTTACTTCCCCTGAAAGCCTCCATCAGGAGATTCAGTGTCACCCAAGGACAGACTTTCTACCAAATGGTTATTTAAAGTATATAAAGGCAAAAAAAGCATCACACAGCCTTCAAAAAATTTATTTCCTGTGGCCAAATAAACAAAAAGTGGGAGGAACTCCCTTCTTTCATTTTAGTTGACAGAGCAGAATAATGATAGAGAACAGTGAGAAGAACTTGTTTTTTGCTGTCGCCTGTGTCAAGCCCTGGTGCTGGATATAGGCAAGGTTTCTACATCCCAATATTCACTGTGAATAAGAGTATTTTATAGCCAATGTGGACTCTTGAGGTTGGGCCACCCTTGTGGTCATATGATTGTGAGGCTCTTAGGTCCCTGTGCATTTGAGAATCATAAAATTTAGAGCACAACCTTCTTATGTCATCATATTATATGTAGAGTCAGACTTACCTCCTAGAAGATAGATTGAGGATTTTGCTTCTCAGCCACCCATAGACAGGTACATATTAAATTCATTTTATTCTCGAGAATATCTCTCTTTTTTTCACACCTTCTAAAGACACTGATCTTTCCTTCTCCCCTTAGCATAATTCCCTTGAATGTTCTTTCACTTCTAATTATCTTAATCTCTCATATATTGCTTTGGGTACTAAATATTGTCTCCTCCAGATGCGTTCTCATCATCCTTCTCTATCCTGCACTGTACTTCAGGATGCTGACCAATGGCTTCTGACTGGTTTCTACTAATGAGCTGTACCAGCAGAAGGTCAGGAGGTGAGAGGAGAATAAGGTCATGTACTTAATTCCTTTCATTCCCTCACTGCAAGATTGTCAGTTAGCAGTAACTGTGTTCATCTACATAAGTTAATAGTTCATGTCAGAATGTTTTGTAGAGCAGCTGCAGTTCTTCCTTCTATTAATTGCATTCCTGGTTTGCCCTTTTAGCATACAGGAGGGAAAGAGCTCCCCATTGTTTCTCTACCCAGGATGATTAATCATACCCTTTTGGTTTCCCTGAACCTTCTCATATCCTTTAGTCTTTCCATTCAACTTTTCTAAATTTCTCTGAGTGAACCATCCTTTTCCTGGCAGAAGCTTAGCTGATATCCTCTGAGTATTAAGATAAATTCTTCAAGGGTTCTTTAATTTTCTGCAATTACTTTACCTCGCAAACTTCTTTTATTTTCAAATCATTAGCCAAAGTATTGACACCCCCAACAAAACATATCTGAGTAATTTCAGAAAATCATCAACATTGTGTTCCACCTGACTGATGACTCTGAGACCTCAGCGATCCCGTTCTCTGTCGCAGATTCTGCTTGTGACCCATCTGCTCCCAGCGATGCCACCTACAATGCTTCATTGCTGTTATTTACTGCTCTAAAACATAACATTTTTTTTTCTTTGTCAGTGTCTATCAATAGCTAAAGTTTTCAGTTCTCTACGTGTTAAGGGAAAAGCTAATCTGTAGGCAGAGTTAAAACTTAGTTTCTATCTAACACTATTTTGCTGTGGGTATTAGGTATCAAATAAGTTATTGCAAAGTTCTCTTACTACTTTCACAAGGAGGTAATTTTTCTTCAGTTAGTTTCTCAGCTAATCAGAGATTTAGATCAAGTCCATATGTTCAAACAGAAAAACTGATACCATAATCACAGTACTATTTTCCTCTCTTTATTTTATTCCTTCCCCAGTCCCACAGTTTTTTTCCCTCCAGTTTCAGAATAGAAGAGTAGAAGTTTGGGTTGAGGTCCATGGGTATAGTAGAGGAAAAGGTAGAGATGGATTTTCTGCATTGGCATTGTTTGAACTCAAACATCTAAATCAGGAATTCTCAAAGTATGGTCTCCAGATCAGCAGCATCAGCATCATTTGTGAATTTGTTAGAAATGCACATTTACAATTTCCACCCCGGACTTACTGAATTAGAAATTCCAGGGACAGGAAAAAATTAATTGTGTTCTAAACAGCTCTTAAGGAGATTCTAATGCAGCTAAAGTTTGGTGCAGCTACAGTGTAAGAATTACTGATCTAGGAAATCATACCTTTTAATACAGCAATGCACAGATAAATTTTTAACATAAAGGCATTTAAATCAAAGGGCTCTTGTTATTCTTATTATTGTCATTGGTCACTCTAATCTCCTCTGAAAAAAGAAAAATAGATTTCAAGAATAGTTTTTGGTTATTGTTTCAACGTCAGGTTTTATTGATTTAAATTGACTATCTCTCCATTACTTATTCCGAGTTAGTTTACAATGTTTTCAAGTGTCAGTGGTTAATTTGGGGAGTGAGAATCTGAGGAGGCAATTGAAATTCTGCTTTTGTGTTTTAAATTTTTACCACACCTTTATAGATTTCTAAGGCTCAGGTTTTCACTTATCATTCAAATTTGGCTATGTATTATTTCTGCCTTGTTGAAGCAGTTTTTTTTTTTAACTTTCTTGTCACTCTCCTTATATTTTTCTATCTATTATTCAGGAGTCTAATTTACTCAGTGGAAGAGACAAAGTTTTCAATTAAGTATATTAGAGATGAGCACAATATATGCCAATTTTTTTTAAAGAATGTGAACAAGCTCAACAATTAGAACATTCCTTGTGGCTCATGTTAATTTCATGAGTAAGTGTACTTCTAATTTGTTACAACAAACTTACCAACTTGACCTATTTCATTTATCCTTGGGCAACCTAACTTGAATTTATGTAACATTCATCTTATTTAAAACATGCTTAACAAAGATTTCCAGATTAATCGCCAACATTTTAAAATAAAATCTGTTAATTAATAACAGAACAATCAACTGAGGATGGCAACAGTGCCTTAGATTTTTGCTTTCCCCTTAATAAAGAAATTTAAAAGAACCTCTGTACAACCAAAATATTGCTATATATAAGGGCAAATAAAAACATCATATAAGGGCCAATAAAAACAAATATTATATATACACATATTTACTCATATTCATATTACTCTATACATATATTTTAAAGTTGACCACTTTTCAAAGTAGATCTTTAAATACCCTAGCACTATACAGCTCAGAAACCAGACATTATAAATTAAAAGTCAATATTTTTAAAAGCATAAAAATTGAATGTATTGGTAAATCAATATAAGATTGGATGTGTACACAAATTTGACTGGTGAAGTTAGATCATTCAATATCTTGATATAATGATGAACTTTTATTCCCTTTTAAAAATGTCACATTTTAAAATCTTAATATGCTTTTAAATTTTGTATAAAGCTTCCTTTAAAATTGATGAAAATACTCTTCATTGTATGTCTGAGATGTGTATGCATGTTCTAAGTTTCTTCCAGTTTAAGTCTTTCCTGTACCACACTTTTAATTTTCTGCTTTTATTAATATTCTAAAATTTAAGCTTGTTTATTGCCGTTCAGTAATACCCAACAGAACTTACTTTAAGCAGCCAGATAAAAGCCAAGCAAGAGTGAAGGGTACAAATTATACTTCTTAATGGTGTGAGGAACTATCTATAAAGCTATTTATGATGGACTAAAATTATAGTTCCACATAATTAGGTCACTTCAGTCACTTAAAAATGGGCAATTTTTAGAAAATTCTTTTTTAAATAAAACACTGTTTCCTAAAAAGTCTGCCTGAAGACCTTTCAAAATATAATAGTAACATTGTAAGTGCATAATAGAAATAATCCTCTGGGCACTTACCTTGTCTTTTTAGACCTTCAAATCTTATTCATTTATCCTAAAATACCATCATTATAAGACAAAATTCATGGATAAGAACTGTATGACCAAATTATGTTAAAAGATTTCTTAAATACTTATTCAAAATAAATACCACAATAATTTAGAAATCCATTAAAATCAAACTAAAAAGTTTCAGTGTAACTTGAAATTAAATACTACGTGCCATTAAATAAAATTTAAGCTTAAAACAGAATGTCTTTAAAATTCATGTATTTTTATTTATAAAAATAGAATATTATTCAATTATACCTGCAATAATTATCTTTCTCAAAGTTCATATATGTGGCATTATTCTTGCAAGGAAGTGAGTCACATGGTGTTTGAAGTCTCTTACAAAGCTTGCTTTTAAATATTGGTGAACAGATGCATTTGGTAACCTAGGAAAGATTAAAAGTATATTTTAGTAAGATCTTTAGATATTTCAAAGATAACGAAAAGATTTTTACCTGGAAATTATTTTCATGAGCATGTAGTGGAAGTTATTTTTGAAATAATATGAAATATTTTATTTTCCAAAATATCCAACAGTGTCTCCCATTTAAAAACACCCTTCCGAACTATATATGTGAATTCACCACTCCTCTAATTATGAGTAGGGGACTATATTTCTCCCTTGAATGTAAGAAAATTCTGACTATAAAGTTATGCTTTGTGGCCTTTAAAGGTAGGTTTAAACGACCATGCAATGTCAGTCTAATTACTTTGGAACCCAGTCCCCAAACCATATCAGTAGTAGTTAGGTTTAGAATTCTGTGTGAAACTTCCAGTTTATGTTCTAGTCGATAGCCAGCATAACCACTATGTCTGTGAATAAAGAAGCCTTTAAGATGTAAGTAAATACAAGTTCACATTATAAGTTTGAATATGAATATTACTAATATAAAAATAGATGTTTATGGGAACTATTATTTTCTGTAGTATATATTTGAATGTTAAATTTAAAATATAAAACATAATAATATCTAATAACTAAAAAATGAAAAAAACAATAAGTAAAACTAAAGAGTTACACAAAATTACATTGTTTACAAGGGAGAATTCTTATCCAAGAGAAAAAAAGAAACTAAATAGTGTTTTTTGAAATCAGAGTTTCTATTTAAAATGGGAAAATTAAACAAAGTAGATTTTCTGATTTTTCTGAGTTTGAGTAATATAATCAGTTAATGAAAGCTAAAATTATTTGTACTTAAAATAGTTTGGTTTTCAAATTATAAAAATGTATTAAAATCACTGTCTTGATTGTTAGATTCAGACTTACATTTAACATATTAATGCAGTCATCATGATTCTGACATGATAAGGGTGAATTCTTATTGGCATCAATTTCACAGTTTTGTTTGAGAAATCCTTCTGGACACTTGCTAATGTAAGCAGAGCTTTCATTCTGGCAAATTCCCCTTTTCCAACCAGACCAAGAAACACAACGTTCCGTTGACTCTTCACAAAATGGACCTTAAAAGATCACAGACACAAAAAGAATATATGAACATAGATATGTACTCAAACTTATTATTGAAAAATTCTCTAGAGTTCACAAAATTGAATTTTGTTTTGTTTTGTTTTGTTTTTAGCGAGAGGAGGGGAGGCAGAGAGAGACTCCTGCATGTGGCCCAACAAGGATGCATTGGGCAAGTCCTCTAGGGGGGGATGCTCTGCTCATGTGAGGCCCTTGCTCTGTTGCCACTGGAGCCATTTTTTAGCACCTGAGGCGGAGGCCATGGAGCTATCCTCAGGGTCTGGGGCCAAATTGCTCTAATCGAGCCATGCTACAGAAAGGGAGGAAAAAGAGAAGCAAGAGGGGGGGGGCAGTGGAGAAGCAGATGGGCACTTCTCCTGTGTGCCCTGACCAGGACTCGAACCCGGGACTTCCACACATCGTGCCGATGCTCTACCGCTGAGCCAACCGGCCAGGGCCTCACTAAATTTCTTTTTTTACCAGATTTTTCATGGTATAATTTATATATCATAGAATGCATCCATTGAAAATCAATAATTCAATAGCTTTTGTGAATGTACAGGGCTAATCACCCATCAGCACTACCCAGTTTTAGCCCATTTTATGACCCAAAGAAGACCTCTTTTCTGGTTACTCTTCATTCACAGCTATAGTTCTAGGTATGATTAATCATTCTGTTTTCAGAGATTTGCTTTTTCTCGGCATTTTATATAAATGAAATAGTACAATATGTTGTCTTTTGTGATTGGCGTCTTTTGCTTAGCATAAATTTTGAGAATTTTTATGTTGTATCATGTATCAGAACTTTGTTACTTTTATTGTCAAAGAGCAATTCACAATGTATACAACATTTTGCTCTTCATTTATCAATTAATGAACATTTGGTTTGTTTCACTTTGTATTTTTTTAATTGAGATATTATTGACATTTAACATTATACATATAAATTCCAGGTGTACACCATAATAATGTAAATATTGAGAAATGATCATAAGTTCAGTTAAAATTCATTACCACACATAATAACAATTTTTTTCTTGTGATGAGAACTTGAAGATTTTTTTTCTTAGCAACTAACTTTTATAAATTATAAATTCACACACAAATATTTGCATTGATATTTTTTTCATATCTCTTGGACAGATTCCTAATGGCAGAATTGCTAAGGTATATGACAAATTTATACATAACTTTTTTAAAAGTTACTAAACTGTTTTTGCAAAGTGGCTATTCTATTTTACATTCACACCAGCAATGCATGAGATATCCTGTTTCTCCAGATTTTTGTAAACATTTGATATTGTCTACTCTCTTTTTCAGCCATTCCTTTGGGTATGACATAGAATCTCCTTGTGGTTTTAGTGTGCATTTCCATAAGAGTAACAGTTTTGAGTATCTTCTCATATGATTATTATCCATTTGTACACCCTCTTCAATGAAATTCATATTAAAAATGTAGACTAAATTGTATAATTTGTTTTCTTATTATTAAATAGTACGTACTCTTTGAATATTCTGAACAGAATTCTATTATAATATATGTGATTTGCAAATACTTTCTTCTTATTTTGCCTTGCTATTTCTATTCATATTCTGAATTGGTGACTTTTGGGTTAAAAAATGTTATAATTTAAGTCCAAATTATAATTTTTTCTTTCATTTTATTAAGTTTAAAATGTTATTTTTTTTTACATATCCTACTTGTCATGCTTTTGGTGTAATATCAAAGAAAACTGAATAATCCATGGTAATAAAATTTACTTTTATATTTTATTGGAAATGTTATTATTTTAGTCTTAACATTCAGATTTCTAATGTGTTTTAGTTAATTTTTGTATGATGTGAGATAAGGATATGTTACATCATATACACATATAAGTATAGGTGTGTTTCTATGTATAACTTTTTACATGCTGATATACAATTGCCTCAACAATTTTTGTTTGAAAAGACTCATTTTTATCCATTTGATTTTCTCTTTCAGTATTTAGAAAATTCAGTTGACCAACAGGCTTATGTATCAACACACTGTCTGGCTAAATGGAACTTGATAATACTTTTTGAAGTTGGACAGTCACCTAACTTTTTCTTTTTCATTTAGTTTCACGTAAGTTTGTATAAGCTTGTCAATTTCTATAAAAAAAGCCAGCTGGAATGTTGATAGAGATTTCAATGAATCAATAGATAAAATAGGAAGAATTACTATTTTAATAGTCAGGAGTTCTAATCAATGATTATACAATACCTTTCCATTTGGTTAGATATTTTTTCATGTATCTCAGTAATGCTTATAGTTTGAGTTAAAGTATTGCATTTAATAAATTAAACTGATATTAAGGATTTTATCATTTTGATACTATTATAAAAGATATTATTTTTTTAATTTTAATTTTGAAATTTTGTTGCTCATATATGGAAGTACAAATACTTGTATATTATCTTGTATCCTGCAAACTTTATAAACTTATACTATTCTTGTAGTACTTCTTTGGATTCCTTAGGTTTTTCTACATATGAAATCATGGCATTTGTTAATGAAGATAGTTTTATTCATCTTTTTTTTTTTATTCATTTTAGAGAGGAGACACAGAGTGAGAGAGAGAAGGAGAGAGAGAGAGAAAGGGGGGAGGAGCTGGAAGCATCAACTCCCATATGTGCCCTGACCGAACCAGTGCAGGGTTTTGAACTGGCTACCTCAGTATTCCCAGGTCGACGCTTTATCCACTGCGCTACCACAGGTCAGGCTTATTCATCTTTTATAGTCAGTATGGACAGTATAATTTTGACTAGAAATAATGAAAGTGCTTATCACTGACTTGTTTTCATTCTTAGAAACAAGTTTGCCAGCCTGACATCATTTGTATGATGTTAACAGAACAATTGTCACAAATGCTTTTGATCAGAGAGTGAGAGTTTTGTTCTCTTTCTATTCTCTATAAAATTTTTATAATAAATGCATATTAGATTTTTGACAATTTTTTTTTTACAAATATTTTTCTGCATACTGAGATTATGTGGTTTTGTCCTTCATACTAGTAATGTGTATTACATTAACTGATTTTCAGAGGTTAGACTAATCTTGCATTCTTGGGGGAAAATAATCCCACTTTGTTAGAGTACAAAAACATTTTATATGTTATTAAATTTAGTGTGCTCATAATTTAAAGATTTTTAATGTGTATTAATAAGTGATATTGGTTGTAGTTTTCTTATTTGGGGTCTATGCCTGGTTTTGGTATGATGGTAATAGTGGACTCATAAAATGTGTTCACTTCTAAATTTTTGTAAAGTTTACAAAGATTAATACTAATCCTTTAGATATGTATTGGTCTATGTAGATTTTCTATTTTTGAATTAGTTTAGTAATTTGTACCTTTCTATTAATTTTTCTATTCCCTGTAAGTGGTCTAATTTGTTGGCATCTGGTATTTATAGTTTTTTTATAGAATTAAAAAAAATTAATGGTCATTAATGATATACACAATTTAAATCCTGGCTTTGTTAATTTGTGTCTTCTTTTCTCTTCCCGCTTGGTCATTACAAATGAAGATATGTCAATTTTGTAAATAATTGACATATATAATTTCTTAAATATGAGATTTTGTTTTATCAAATTTTCTCATCTGTTTTCATAATTTTAGCTATAACCTTA
Organism: Rhynchonycteris naso; assembly: GCA_037038555.1. Taxonomy (NCBI): domain Eukaryota; kingdom Metazoa; phylum Chordata; class Mammalia; order Chiroptera; family Emballonuridae; genus Rhynchonycteris; species Rhynchonycteris naso. The sequence continues at coordinate 27,500,781 of CM073000.1, forward strand.
CCATTTACTTTGTTTTGTTTTCAGTTTGTTCTTTATTTTCTAGTTATTTGGGTAAAAGATAGGATATTGATGTGAAAGCTTTTTCTTTTTTAATATAAAAACTTAGAACTAAATTTAACTAAATTTTATATGCTGTATGTAACTACTTCTTTGACTTAGGTAATTTTAGGAATTTGTTTAATTTCCAAAAATTTGAAGATTTCTCAAAAATTATCTGCTGTTGGCTCTGGCTGGTTGGCTCAGTGGTAGAACATCCGCCCAATGTGTGGAAGTCCCAGGTTCAATTCCTGGCCAGGGCATACAGGAGAAGCATCCATCTGCTTCTTCACACTTCTCCCTCTCCGTTCTCTCTATCTCTCTCTTCCCCTCCCTCAGTCAAGGCTTCATGGAGCCATTTTGGCGCCGGGCACTGAAGATGACTCCATGGCCTCCGCCCCAAGCACTAGAATGGCTCTAATTGCAGCAGAGCAACCACCCAGAGGGGCTGAGCATTGCCCCGTGGTGCACAGGCTAGGTGGGTCATGGTCGGGAGCATGCGGGAGTCTGTCTGTCTGCCTCTCCCGCCCCTTCTCACTTTGGAAAAAAATAAAATAAAATAAAATAAAACTTTATGATAACTTCTAATTTGACTCTCTTAGCACTGAAAAGCATATATTATACAATTTTAATTTCTTTGGATTAAGATTTGTCCATATATATATATATATATATATATATATATATATATAAATTCCAGCATAGTTGAGTAAGTGTATGTATGTTTGGCATGTAATGCAATGTGAATCTGTACCCTAGGAAGTCCCTTGCTTCCCTCTGGTTCTCTCCTTAGGATCATATGAATAAAGATAGTAGTGATATTAAGGCCCAAGTCTGGGAGTTCCATTGCACATTGCAGCTTTCATAAAACCTGGATCAACATGTTTCACTTTCAGACTGTGCTCAGTATGCTGTCATTAGGCACATCATAGTGTCAATAAAAATACCTGCAGTAGTGAACTGACAACCCATCCCATGTCTGTTAACTATATTTTTATTAATTTTATTGGCGTGGCATTAATAAATCAGGGTACATATGTTCAAAGAAAACATCTCCAGGTTATCTTGTCATTCAATTATGTTGCACACCCATCACCAAGAGTCAAATTGTCCTCTGTCACCTTCTATCTGGTTTTCTTTGTGCACCTCCCCTCCCTTTCCTCCCTCTCCTCCTCCCCCTGGTAACCACCACACTCATGTTCATGTCCCTTAGTCTCTTTTTTATGTCCCACCTATGTATGGAATCATGCAGTTCTTACTTTTTTCTGATTTACTTATTTCACTCCGTATAATGTTATCTGGATCCATCTATTTTGTTGTAAATGGTCCGATGTCATCATTTCTTATGGCTGAGTAGTATTCCATAGTATATATGTACCACATATTCCTTATCCAGTCATCTATTGAAGGGCTTTTTGGTTGTTTTCATGTCTTGGCTACTGTGAACAATGCTGCAATGAACATGGGGTTGCATGTGTCTTTAAATACCAATGTTTCTGAGTTTTGGGGGTATATACCCAGTAGAGGGATGGCTGGGTCATATGGTAGCTCTATTTTTAATTTTTTTGAGGAACCACCATACTTTCTTCCATAATACTTGTACTACTTTACATTCTCACCAACAGTGGATGAGGGTTCCTTTTCTCCACAGCCTCTCCAACACTTGTTATTACCTTACTTGTTGATAACAGCTAATCTAACAAGCGTGAGGTGGTATCTCATTGTGGTTTTGATTTGCATTTCACAAATAGCTAATGAAGATGAGCATCTTTTCATATATCTGTTGGCCATTTGTATTTCTTCCTGGGAGAAGTGTCTGTTCATGTCCTCTTCCCATATTTTTATTGGATTGTTTGTTGTTGAGTTTTATGAGTTCTTTGTATATTTTGGATATTAGGCCCTTATCTGTGCTGTTGTTTGAAAATATCTCCCATTTAGTTGGCTGTTTGTTTTATTGTCAGTTTCTTTTGCTGTGCAAAAGCTTCCTCGTCTGATGTAGTCCCATTCATTTATGTTTGCCTTCACTTCCCTTGCCTTTGGAGTCAAATTCATAAAGCGCTCTTTGTAACCAAGGTCCATGAGTTTAGTACCTATGTTTTCTTCTATGTACTTTATTGTTTCAGGTCTTATATTTAGGTCTTTGATCCATTTTGAATTAATTTTAGTACAAGGGGACAAACTGTAGTCGAGTTTTATTCTTTTGCATGTGGCTTTCCAGTTTTCCCAGCACCATTTGTTGAAGAGGCTTTCTTTTCTCCATTGTGTGTTGTTGGCCCTTTTATTAAAAATTATTTGACCGTATATATGTGGTTTTATTTCTGGACATTTTATTCTGTTCCATTGGTCTGAGTGTCTATTTTTTCTGCCAATACCATGCTGTTTTGATTGTCATGGCTCTATAATATTATTTGAAGTCAGGTATTGTAATACCCCCAGCTTCGTTGTTTTTTCTTAGGATTGCTTTGGCTATTTGGGGTTTTTTATAGTTTTATATAAATCTGATAATTTTTTGTTCCATTTCTTTAAAAAATGTCATTGGAGTTTTGATGGGAATTGCATTAAACTTGTATATTGCTTTGGGTAATATGGTCATTTTGATTATATTTATTCTTCCTATCCAGGAACAAGAAATATTTTTCCATTTCATTTTATTTTTTCAATTTCCCTTAACAATGCTTTGTAGTTTTCATTATATAGGTCCTTTACACTCTTTGTTATGTTTATTCCTAGGTATTTTATTTTTTTGTTGCAACCATGAAGGGGATTATTTTTTGAGTTCATTTTCTAATATTTTGTTGTTGGCATATAGAAATGCTATGGACTTCTGTATATTAATTATGTATCCTGCAACCTTACTGTATTGGTTTATTTTTTCTAGAAGTCTTTCTGTGGAGACTTTGGGGTTTTTGATGTATAGGATCATATCATCTGCAAAAAGTGAAACCTTTACTTCTTCTTTTCTGATATGGATGCCTTTTATTTCTTTGTCTTGTCTGATTGCTCTGGCTAGAACTTCAAGCACCACATTAAATAAGAGTGGAGAGAGTGGACAACCCTGTCTTGTTCCTGATTTAAGGAGGAAAGTCCTCAGTTTTATGCCATTTAATATGATATTAGCTGATGGTTTATCATAAATGGCCTTTATCATTTTGAAATATTTTCTTTTTATACCCATTTTGTTGAGTGTTTTAAACATAAAATTGTGTTGTATTTTATCAAGTGCCTTTTCTGCATCTATTGATAAGATCATGTGGTTTTTGTTCTTTGTTTTGTTGATATGGTGTATTACGTTAACCATTTTACATATGTTAAACCATCCTTAAGATTCTGAGATGAATCCCACTTGATCATGATGTATTATTTTTTCAATATGTTGTATTCGATTTGCTAGTATTTTGTTTAGCATTTTAGCATCTGTATTCATTAGAGATATTGGTCTGTAGTTTACTTTTTTTGTACCGTCCTTGCCAGGTTTCGGTATGAGGGTTATGTTGGCCTCATAAAATGTGTTTGGAAGTATCTGTTCTTCTTCAATTTTTTGGAAGACTTTGAACAGAATAGGAACCAAATCTTCTTTGAATGTTTGATAGAATTCACTT